>OY294056.1:23147058-28147058 GCA_958510865.1 Myrrha octodecimguttata
GCTCAAAAGTATTTCAATCTTACAAGCTTGACCTTCAAGCTCTTGTATTGAATTACTCCTTTTTGTCGTTGGACCCCTATGTTATATTTGTTAGCTAGTTAATGAATTTTTTATACTTACATACCACAGGGTATAAAATATAGCACAAAATCACTGCCGAAATCCACTTTCGAAATGGACGAATGCAGAACGAGTTTACTGAAGACGAAAAGTATACCATTTCATCAGTTCTTGTATTTTGTTATGCCCATAATTAATATTACTCAAGAAAAGAAGCAAAAAAACTGAAAAAATATCGATCAACGCAGAATCTGTCAAATGTCATGATTGACCGATCATAGATTATGAACCACAGAACATAAAGTAATATGAACTTATAACTTCCTAATCTGTATGATCGATGATCAATGATCTAATAATATATTATTACATTAGTAGTGTTCTTTCGTACTGATTGAACTGATGGAACTTATGTGATTTAAGTGAAAGTAATTTTGCAATCAGAATACATTTAATCACTGAATGTCCAAAAGAATGCGCTCAGTTTGATCCATAGACTTTGCCATCATTTTCATTCATTTGTACTGTGTACAACTGAACTGGTAATAAACTCTGGTTTGCCATCTTCAGTTACAATTTATGTTTTCGATTGGATTATTAATTCATCTATCTCTGTAAATGTCAGTGTGTATGAAATTCTAATAGACTTATATGTCTATGAAAATTCTGCAACTTCTAACTTCAAATTTTGAGGTTAACTTTCCAATCTGAATTCAAATGATATAAGGAATTCCGCGATTAGAATAATCACTTGCAATCACTTTAGAGTTGTGGAAGGGGGAGCTGATTGAAAACGAAAGAACGATCGCTTCAACTGATCTTTCTGATTGAAGTTATATAAATCACTTCGTTCAGTACGAAAGAACATCACTAGTATTCACATTGCTACATTGAATTTTCTTATATCATTAGATTATTTCTGATTTTTTCATAATTCACAAATGATATTCATTGGTCTCAGCTTTCAGATATGCACCCAGATATATTAAAAAAGTGAATAATTCGATTTCACACCTCAAGTTGGATATTTTTCGTTATTAAATGATACAATGTAGATCCAACCCATAAACATTCTGGCTCTTATTCGTATTTGAACCAGCAATCAACGCGAAGGCGTATTTCGAACAATTTGACGTGGATTGCATCGCAGCATTCGCAGCTACTAGAGGACATAATTGGGATATACGTGTCCTAAATCGTAGGGATATCCCAAGTTGTACATCCCAAGTATGTCCCCTCAATGTCGAAAATTTAATGTGGGTTGCAGTTACTCAGAGGACATACTTGGTATATACGAACCGTAAATCATAGGGATATCCCCAATTGTACATCCCCCGTATATCCTCCCAATATCCTGGGACATACGCCACGAATAGGATATTGAGAGGATATACTGGGGATATGGTGTGCTATCTGGGTTGGAGTCCGTTCAGAGATGGAGCACCAGAATTCCCTACGGTGTTAGAAGACCTGATTACGTAACAAGGTTGAACACATTTGAACAACGACGTGCGAGAGGCGACGTAATATTCTCCTACAGGGCCGTCCATGGTCACTTTGGTCCGTATATTATGAACATGTACCGTATGAACACGAACACTTTACGGGGCCATGGACTCAAGCTCGCGAAGGAAAAATTCAGGACTACCAAGAGGCAAATGTTTTTGTCAAACCGAGTGTTCAATGTTTGGAACTCCTTGTCTAAAATCGTCGTAGAATAATCTTCGGTGAATGGATTCAAGAACAGCTTTGACAGATGGGTGACTTCGTAGTTATGATGGTGCTCTATACAATTTCTGGTTTTTTTCCTCTTTCTGATAATCTCAATCATATATTTACTGAGTTCATTTCTAGGAGTTCACTTTAAGTTCAGTTTTTTATGTGAGTTTATAAGTGTAACCTCCACTCTTATTCAAATAAAAAAATAATAATAATGATTCATTCGAAATGATGTATTTTTAACATTTATGGATTGATCTCAAGTTTAAATAATAATCTATTATTAGTATTATTATTAGCATACATACTTCAATTCTTCACGAGTTTGATGTTTTTAGGCAATATTTGATTATTCAAGGTGAGCGTTCAATAGACGGACGGGCCGGGGCTCATCGCAAGCGGAGGAATCCGCCTGCTTAGATTGTATACAATTGCGCCACTACACAACGTCATAGCCCCGAGCGCAGCGGAATCAGTCGACGAATTCCTAATACAAATCTAAGCAGGCGTCTGCCTTATGAACACCTATCTTAAGTATTCTCCGTTCAAATGATATTCGAGTTATATTGTGGCATGCCGAAATAGTTCTTCATAAAAAAGTCTGAATGAATGAGCCGAAAGGTTCCGGAGTTAAAATCATTTGAATTTTTAAACTTCATTCCCTGCTATTTCAGAAAATACTCAAGCGATTGAATTGGAACTTGACTGATAGTTGAAGCATAACAGCACCCAAATTCTCACGACGTTTTGTCGAGATCGTACAGTCAGTAAATTGTAGGAAAACATTTTTTCCAGAATTTTTTTTTTAGGAAACTATTCATCATATTCAAAAAACCTCTGCTTATACCTTGAGCTCCATATCTCACAGCGCTATACCAAATTTAATTTTGATATGACGTCGTATATCACTATAATTTCTGGATATATTGGGAAAAATATATATGAAATTTCGCGGTTTTTTCTTGATATCGTTGTTTTTTCCAGAATAATTCAAAAAATACTGATTCAATCAAAATTAAACTTGAAAGCTAGTTCGGAAATGCTGATGAACAACTTCGTGCTCGGGTCATTTGAATTATTCAAAAAAAAAATTCAATTTTTCTTATTTCAAATATTCAATTTTCTGCGATCGTCTGATCATGTTATCCTCATGAAATTCTGTATTTCTGGAGCTATTAGGAAAATGAATTTTGAATGGATATCTGCAGAATCAATAGGTGGATTTTAACCATTCACGATTTCGGCCGCCGTTATTGAGATCCAAGCCAACTCTACAAATATCGAGTTTCTTAGTTGTTTCGTTCCATATACCCATTCAAAATTTCATTTTCCCAAAATTTCCGAAATACAGAATATATCGCATTGAAATCCATTACTCTATCGAAAAAAACCTAGAAAAGCACTGACATGAAGTCAACAGCTTTTGCTTTTGTTCAAATTCGTTGCGAATGTTACATGCGCGCAAAATCTGCTGACTTCACGTCAGTTTCTTCCCTTTCAATTTCATCTTGAAATAGGACTTTGCAGTTGTATATCACAATTTGGTACTAATAATGATGACAGTAACGGAGACAAATTCAATATTAAAACAGTTGGTTCAAAGTATTAATCGATTAATGTAAACAAAAAATCGAAATAAGTACTTAAGTACGACACACTATCTTAGAAACGAAAAACTTGCGGATATATATAACATGTATAATGAGACAATCAGCGTTTGCTATCAAGCGATAATCCGCACTTCTACTAAAAAAAATCTAGAAAAGCACTGACGTTCAAATTAATTTCCAAAGGAGTCACCTGCTTATTGATCCCTCCAAACGCAGTTTTACTTTCTAATAGACTGATTTGGAGATCTTTTTTTCATATAGTTCTGCGAACTACTGTATGAATGATTTCTCAACCAATAGATAGATTCAAATTCGATCCAATACCTATTTTTGGAAATATTTGACTGTGTATATCTATGAATCATTTGACAGATTCTACACGAATTTAGCCTTCGTATTTGAGTCCCAAATTGATGTACCTATAAGCTATTATTTTTCCATCGAGTACTAGATTCAAAGTGGACCTAATCTGTACCTTTGGAAATTTTGAAGAACTAAAATTTTGAATGGGTATATCTACGAAATCATTGGGCGGATTTTACCCATTCACGAATTCGACCTTCGTTATCTAGCACCCAACCTTCTCTACGAGTACCGAGTCTCTAAGTAATTTCTCTCAGAAATTAATTAGTTTGCGGCCGGTCTAACCACGGATCGTGAACACAATAACTGAAAGAATATGCCGATAGACTAGATAACATTTGAGCACGATTGGATTTCGATAGTCAATCGGGTTGCATTGATATTCATAATTGACTGAAATAGAGTTTGAAGAATCATGAAGAATTTTGTGAGGACCATATGATTAGAAGATCGCAGAATATGAATTATTTGAAAAAAATTTTTCTTCAATTGTAACTTATGAAACAATCACCACAAAATTTAGCTCATATTTGCACAACAGTAGTTTCCAAGTAGGTACTCAGTTTCATTCCGGATTAGTATTTTTTGAGTTTATCCATGAATAAGAGCGATAAAGAGGAAGGAACCAAGGAACTTGACATAGTTTTTCCCAATATCTTCGAGAATAATTATGGGATCAAACTGAAATTGAACACCGTTGTTGAACACTGACTTCAGGGTTTGTGCGATTTTCTATTGAAAATTTTTCAAATTCATTGTTTTTAGAATATTGGAAATTTTTTTAATCATCTTTGATTTCAATTTTTTACTCGTACCATCCCCACGAAATTTTGCATATAGTTGCTCGTCGTTATTCTTCAACTTACTCGGAAGATCATTTCTAATCGCGTTATTCCTTTTTATTTTATCGGAACAATAACCTCATAATTTCAAAAAGCTATGAATGATAATGAATGTCAGATCAAACTCGAATTTGGTGCACTATTTATTGAGAATTTTATATATATACTAAGTTAATTTTTTATGTAAAGACGATTATTCCACCAAGAAATCACTCTTTTATAAGCTGAGAAATACTCAATTCCTTCCTACCCGCTTGTTCTGGACAACCAGGACGATATAACTTTGGCTAAATGTCTCTTATGCTCCAACTTTGACCCGAATATGGTCAGAAACTACCCCATTAGTTTGTTCGATAAGTCTTCATGAACTAAAGATGCGATTTTTATTTTAATCTTACACTATATTCGTTGATGAAATATTCTTATTAAGTGAAGTCTTAGATTATGAAGTTTCGACCTCTTCTTCGAAACATTCCTACCTTGCTTCAAAAAAGACGGCATATTTCTGGAACGACAGGACGTACGGCAATAAATGTGCCCTAAATCGAAAGAGAAGAAGATACTACGTTTATCGTATTTTGTTCAACTCGAGCAAATTCAACAGGAACCAAAAAAACACAGTTACTCATAGAAAATCAACTTGGAATTTCGTCCGCCATTTGCTCGAAAAATTTTCGAAGTGAGGTGTTGATTTTATTATTGTGACAACTTCCTGCTACTCTCAGCTTCTGAATATGTAGAACATTCACCGAGAGTAAATCGCTGCCGTAGGAAAAATGAATCAATTCTAAGAAAACGTAAGTGTCGCAATGGACAACATTGCAGTAGTTGGTAACTGAGACCACCTACCGATCTTCGAATGAACTCATGTTGGTTTAGCTGAGTATTTATTGCTTAGTAAGAATTAAGAATTTATGAAAATTAAAATGAAATGTATAAATAAAAGAAAGTGTTTGGGTGAAAACACTTCATTCTCAAATGTACTGCCCTCTACCGTATTGGAGTCCCAAAGAACATCTTTTGCGGATTGAGTTAATTACGTGGTGCAGTTCCTGCGAATTTTCTCGAACTATATCGCAGTCTTCTTCAAGTATCTTCTAGCGACAACTGAACCTTTGTAAACGTCAGAGCTAAGCCTGCAGCACAAATCAAAATCCAGGAGTTAAGTCTAGACTTCTTGCTGGGTAATGTATAGGACCAAATCGTCCAACCCATCTACCAGGATAGGCTGCATTCATATAATCTGATACCATGCTCTCATTTTGAACAGGACAACCGTCCATTTAAAACCGCATTATATCATGCCTCCTGTTCCACTGATGTTCTCTAGCGAGTTTGGAAATAGTTCCGAATTTAGTCTGGGTGGAAAAAATAGTAATTATAGTAAATGAGTCCCATTCTATTCCATCCATACATTAATTCTGAAGTCGTGCTGAAAGTGAATGGCCAATATTGCATGTGGATTCTCAATGCTTTGAGCATGCGACTCTCGTACATTGATTTTGCCACATCTAGTAAAAGTAGATTCGTCTGTCCATAAAATTTTATCCCCAAAAATCTGTACATTCCTCATTGGTCAACACACCATGGGCAAAATTCAACTC
Organism: Myrrha octodecimguttata; assembly: GCA_958510865.1. Classification (NCBI taxonomy): domain Eukaryota; kingdom Metazoa; phylum Arthropoda; class Insecta; order Coleoptera; family Coccinellidae; genus Myrrha; species Myrrha octodecimguttata. Next base: position 23,153,257 of record OY294056.1, read on the forward strand.
ACCGCTGGTAGTTAATAAATTTTGTGCTCTTGTCAGATGGTATGGATGAATACTTTCTCTACTGATAATTCGGTTCAACGTCATGTGAGATATCCTATCCTTAAAGCTTCGCGCCGAGTATTCAAAGTTGGTTCATCATCGACTGATTTCAAAATTGCATCAGATTGGACAGTTGGTAAAGGGCCAACTTCATTTTCCGTTTTCTACACATTGACTGTTTCACGAATACAATTATGAAATGTTTGAAAAACGAGAAGTAAACTATAGGTACTCAATCGCTCATTCAGGCCTTGTCTACAGTCAGAATTTGTATGTTCACAAGAAAATTCATGGAAGATGGTTGCTTCTACATATCTGACCACATAGCTGATTTGATGTTGATGTCGAAAAGCAAACTCCTGGAACAGAAACTGATTAGAAATGTTTTCATCTCAACAAACTCTATGAAAAAACTTGGTGGGTGATCATTTGAAGTAAAAAACAATGTTCATAGTCCTTTACATCGTAATGGTGTTTCGACCAAGCACCAGATTTTCATTGAAGTCCGAGTTTTAGTTATTTCGGATTTTTTTCCTCGATACCTCAAAATGTGGGTATTGGAGCAATTAGATCGAAATTTTCACAGAAAAAAAGTCAGTAAAACTCTATTTTTTTGTCGAAATACTGTGTATCGGATTTCCAGGGAATTTGGTACAGACCCTGGAGTCAATACTTGTCAACAGTGAACCAATTTTCAGCTCAATACGATCTTTATTTTCAGAAAAAAGGTAAAACGAATGTGTGAAATTTCGTCATAATTTCCTCAGTACCGTGGTTATTTCACCAGTATTTCTGGAAATACCGCCTTGGCAAGGATTCAAACAAGCATCCAAACTACTGATCTAATCATAATTCATATTCATCAAGTATAACCGTTCCTCAGACGTATTTTCAAATGGAAAAATAATTGACCGTTCAAATTGAAAAATGGAAATATTTATTAATGACAAGGTTCAAATTCTTCAATGAACGTTCGTGGACTCTAATCTAAACGATATTATCGCAATCTTCGAAGTCAACTATTGATTTCTAGTGATTACTCAGTCTCATGAGGTCAACGACCGAATCTTCATAATAGGAGTATTTATTGAAAAGTTATTGTTCTTGGTCACTTTTATTCATCAATTTTTCGGACCTCAAACGATCACATTAGGCTCTATGCATCCAAGAATTACAGAGTAGGTTCAGCCTTGATTTCCAAATCAAGTAAGCGGATGGACAGAAGGCAGAAGCACTTTACGTCTGCGTGTATTAATTTTTTCCTTCGAAATATATCCTACGAACTACAAGTTGTCCAAGGTAATACAAATGGAGTCCAATGAAAAAATAATTCTCTTCAAATTTTTCTGATTGATTTATATATTTGAATTATTACATGAACATGCAAGAAAAAGTATTTGCAGGGGACCATCCGCAATATATAATTCAATGAACTTTTCGATATAGTTTTCATTGAAGGTTGACATCATGAAGTCTGATGAAAAACAAAAAAAACTTTATCTACCGCTATTTTTTGTGCTTTGAAATATAAATAGTTCATTTGATTCATTTTTTTCGTTGGAAACCCAGAAAGATTCGAAATAATATATAATAACTTTTATTGGAAGTTTAATATATTTTTCTGTCCAAAATATTTCAAACGCCAGAACGCCAATCGGATAGGTAAATTCAATCGATTCGTTAGGGAAAAATTGTATTCTACTACTGTGTTATGTTCGGTAAAATGTAAATTCACTTCATTTAGTTCTTTTTTGGAATCTGGAACCAAGGTTGAATCATAATAATAAAACTTGTCCTACATGATACCTGGCTCATGCAAACCGGAGAATCATTGATATCCACATGTTCAAATGAACTTTGATTTTGAAATCACTCAGAGAATGTAATGAATTTATCATAAGCATCTTGTTTGAAGTAAAATAATTCGAAAAAGCCGCTGGAATCAACTCTCCGTAAATTTCGTATTTCAAACCGAAATCGGTCTCAAGCTTTAAGGTATTGCTTGCTACAACGAAGAAATCTGGTTAAAATTCAGTTCTATCCGTCCGTCTGTTCCTAAACACACCAACCGAAAGAAAAGACTAAGATAAGCTTTCACAGATGGTTTGACATCTATTATTTCAGTCAAGTTCGTAATTGCGTTTAATCTGTCCAGATTCCCTATTCTTGAGTCGGGAAAGGAAGGAAATAGGCGTGTCGACGCTGTTGTCAAGGAAACGCGGTACATTTTTGATGGAACGATAGAGAACATTCATTCCATCACATTCAAGAATGGGGTCCCTGGTGTCTGAAATGAAGCTGTTTCACACAATGTTTTTTCATTACCAATTTTCATGTCTGACTGGCGATTAAAATTAAATTATGAGGAAATGTTAGGAACTTTTTTGTTGATTTCTTCAGAACTAGTCGATCAGAAAAATTAACACGAGAAAGTAATACGAAATTGAAGTTTGAAAATGGTGGACCCAATAATCCGATAATCATAAATCAAATCAAATAGAAGCTCAGTGAAAAGTTTGAATCTTATAATGACCAAACTCACAATCCGCTTATAAAACTTCCAAGCAAAGCTCGCACCTCGAGACAAGGAGAACTTCAAAGAGCTCATTAAAAGTCAAAACCAAAGTGGTCGCCTATTCAAGTTAGCGACCCGTCTAAAGTACTATTTAAATTTCCGATATCCGGTCTTGAAGCCATCATTTCAAAATCAAAAACGAGGTATATACACGATCATTTTATTTTTGAAAATATTGAGAAAATGAAATCTGCTAGACTCAATATTTGGAGTATGGATTTGCACTCTTATTACGAACTCGAGGATGGAAAAAATTCATCCTACATATAAAAAGGTAGTCAAGCATTCGTAATCAAATTTTCTATTATATGTAATACGAAGTGAAGATCTAGTAGATACTTGCAAGGGTGCACGCCAGAATGCATACTGCGAATTCACTTTTCACTTACAATCTCTATCAGCAGCAATGGTCAAAATGTTTTCGTGGAATTCCTCCCTGATCAGCCATATTCTATCCATACTGTCATCTTCTGCGGTTAAGGTAAAAAAAGGCTAAAATTCAAGTGAAATTGCGATATCGCGAGTTAGCTTCTTGCGGATTTCGATAATTTGAGCAACCACAAGGCGAGAGATGGTCTTAGTGCAGTAAGGATAAATGCGATTTTTCTTGGGCTTGGATACATCCAAGACAGACTTTTCAAATCAACCCTAACTGGAAACAGTTTCATCAATAAGCGAGAAGCCGACTGGCGTTTGGAAGAAATACTCTAGATATTGATGAAACGCAAATGGGTTGCATAATGTCGCATAATAAAAATTCTTATTAGTCTCTCCCGGTCAGCTTTTCTTATTGATTTTTTATGAAAATCAAGCATTGGATGAATATTTATTCATTTATTTACATAAATGGAACCCACAGGATAAACAAAATAACAGGTATTTACTACAATTTAAAAAACATAAATTCAATTATACAGTTAATTATAATTTTTTGACAGAAGGCAAAATAATATCGAAGCTGGATCCTTTTCTTCTTCTGTCTAATCATGAAGAGGTTTGTCTTATACATGAATGCCTAGATTTTAGAACATAAGATTGTGTGCAGGCGTGAAGAGATGTTTACTATAGTTCAAGTGCGATTCTATTATAAAATACTGAAAAAAGTTCTGGTTGAATATTTTCCATGATGACAAAGCGTCCGCGGAAGTGACAGAGCTTCAGTCAGAACCCAAAGCATCAACAAAGAGGAAGCTGCTATCTTAGGCAGGTGCTTGGTAGTTTCATGGATATTATAAATCACTAATTAAACTGATTCCTAAATAATATGAAGGAATATTAACGCCTATGGTTGGGAGATTTCGAGAAGAATTTCTTATTATCCATACCTGAGGAAGTACTTAAGAACTTCAAACTCTCTGCCATTCAGGAACCTTACGCAACGTAATTGACGTTCATCAATCTGTCTGCTCAGAGAGTTTTTTCGCGATATCACATTCTTTTCAGTAGCACCCAATGGAAACAAAAGAATCACCGTAATGATAAAGCTCCAGAATGAAATTAATCAATTTAGCTTAGGCCTTCTGACGGTGATGTTCTGGGAGATGTATCACCTTGAAGCCACTATCCGTGTGTGATCCAAAAGGCTGGGATAATGTACATGACGCCCATAAATTTTTCGTCTCAGCTAGCTGTCTCTGCGTTGTGCATTGCCGAATCATGACTCGAAAACGTTCGGTTCTTGTGGTTTTACCACGGGAGGCCATGTGAGCTCAGAAAAAGATATTTGTTGATTTATCTATGAATATTTCTTCTCATGTTGATGCTGATCATTATTCTGCTGGATCTTCATAATCTTAGTAAAAATTTTTCTTCCTTCTCGCGATAAAACCACATAATGAGCTAGGCAACGACACATAGCAATGACGGCTCCCTGAAACTACAAACTTATGGTTTTCATGTACATTGCTTCAAATTTTTGCATCATAAAGGATAGGAGTTTGTAGAGGATCTACCAAGCTTGTGCACTTGAAGGTAGCATTAGGCGGACTGGCAGGACCTCATCGCAGGCAGATAAATCCTCCTGCTTAGATTTGTATGCAGCTACTATAGCGCCTCGGCACAACGAAAATGTTTTGGACGTAGTTGCGTACAAATGTAAGTAGGCGGATTTTTCCAACTGCGATGAGTCTCGGCTCATCCGACGCATACCTTCAGTGTGAGTACACAACGGAAGGCCAACCCTCGCTCAGACCATAGTCTGTTACCATGGCCTCGAGCATCCAAAAAAATAGACACCACACTATTGGATCTGGGTGGTCACGCACGAGCGCCAACCATTGCCTAGTGCAGGAGCTGGTGCAGAGGCACAACGGAGTGCCGATCCTTGCTCAGACAAAAGTATCGTATTCTGGCCACAGTCATTCCAAAAAATAGATACACACTATTAGATCTGTGTGGTTACGTCGGAACGCCGACCATCGCCTTTTGCATAGCCTGTAGCAGAGGCCTGGTGCATGGAAATCGAGCTTGGTATTTTTGGGTCTCTTAGCTCGCCGCATCGGCCTCATAACGTATGAAGAGATATATCGGGCTTGTGTTTGATCTCGATCGTCTTCGGATTGAAAGGCAACAAATCGGTATAACCTTTTGATTTTGAAGAGGAAGAAAATTGTAAGGGATGTGATGTATCAGGTAAATGAAACGATTTTACTACTTTTAAAATTTGAAAAATCATTTGTGAGTATGTTCAAATTCGTTGGAAAAGCTGTGGTCTTTCCACGTATTGACCCCGCTAAACGCATCTCTGCTTCATTCATGAAAATATCTGGCGTTCTTCTTTCCCTATGGTCCAAATGTTTGTCTGCATGATTTTTTAGGCTATCAATTGGGGTTCCGAAAACTTACCCAATCATTTACCCGGATTTGCTTCAAATTGGCATATTGTCATTTGAATAACCCGGGTAAGTTGGCCGATCAGTTTTGAAAACTCTTATTTTTCAATCCAGTACTAGATTGAAATTAGATACAATCTGTTCACTCGGAAATATTAGGAAAATAAAATTTTGAATGGGTATATCTCAGGAATCCTTTTGCGGATTTCACCAATTCAACCCTCTTGATAAATCCTACTCTGAGAATATCGAGTTTCTAAGTCGTTTTTTTTGAGAATATTGTGTATACAATTGCCCTCTCGATGGTAAACAGAATAACAGAAAGAAATAACTGGGAAACACGAAATTCGACATATTATTCCTAATATGTCCGAAAACTAGAATTGGATCGAACTTAACTTTTGTACACCGGTTTGAAATGTAGGGTTCAAATTCTCTTGAAAATCTGATAGCTTGTTTCCAAAAAAAAATTTTTTCCCGAAATATTTCGGGAAAAAGTTTCTCGCAAATTTGACATAATTTTTCCGAATACCTCCGGAAAACTGAATTCGGATCAAAGTTCGGCATTCTGTCGTGAAATAAGGAGTTTGAGTTCTGTACATAATTTCGTCAGAATCTGAGGAATAGTTCTCGAAATCAACAATTTTTTCAAGAAAAATTTCGAATCATTTTTTTAATTTACTGATCGATTTTCCCTTCAAATTTACTGATCATACGATCTGAATAAATTGTTGCAAATATTTGCTTCCATGTTTTCATTCAACTGCTAAATAGTAATCGAGATATTCAGGAAATAATTTCAAGGTTGTCTGAAAGTTTTAAGTCTAATGTTTGCTCCGTTCGACAGTTATCGTGTCCTCGGCCGTTCGGATAGAATCGAATTTGACACTGGATTCGACATCCGTGTTTGAGTGAGTCGTTTGAGACCATTTGGACATTTGTACAAAACAATAGCACGCCTTTCCCAAGTACATGCGCGCAATAGCATTTTATTCATTAGTGTCGCATAAAATGAGAAAAACGCTGATGCACAACTTCATGCAAAATTTTGTGATGATCGTTTCATTTGAAGAATTAAAAAAAAAACAATACCAATTCTTTTCATATTATCCTGATGAAGTTCAGCATAAACAATCATTATTCAATCATTTCAGTTCAATCCAATATAGGTGGATTTCAGCCATTCACGATTTCAGCCGTTGGGCCGATCAGAAATAGAGTAACTTCCAGAAAAAAAGAATCGATATTTGTAGTACATATTGGGGGCTGAATGATGAAGGTGAATAGGTAAAATTGTAATTTAAGTGTACCGAATTAATATTAACCGTTATAGTGGATGAAATGTGAGGAATAAAAACTATATTGACGAAATTCTCAACAACAATATCATTTCCCAGAACATAGTTTTAACAACTGCTGCAGTACTGCTACTCCTACTTCTCTACATCCACGAATTTTTTCTTGCCGAGAACAAATGATCAACTAAATCTTCTTTGCGGATTCAGAATAACGGAATTCTGCTCACTTTGAATGCGAATGAGCAAAAATTTCAGGAAAAATGTAAATAATGACTCACATAACTGGTTTGTCCACTAATGCGAATAAAACCCTGAAATATTTAATGCATAATCCAGTCAAACTTTATCCACAATTTAACAAAAATTCAATAAAACTTATAAACATATTCAAATACAAACTGAAAAAATTTTTAAGAAAAATTCAAATCAAACATTATTGACTTTTCAACTGATGTGAATAGGTTGGTGTATTTAGCCACAATTAAGCAGAAATTCAATAAAACATGTACGTACATATTCAAATACCTCTGAGAATTCATCATTTAAATGATGACATTTACAAAATGATACCATGACGTATGATAGATGATCGCGGGTACCATACTATGAGCCAGGCGACTCACCAGGCGATGCTCCAGTCTATGATCGGAGCGAGGGTCGGCGCTCCGAAGAGTTCTTACCATTTTGCGCACACGCTTGGGAGATTATTAACTTTCCAGTATATCTTCATCACATCTTCATAGATTCTTCGTCTAATGACATGACTAGCTCAGATGAGGTTGAATATTTGTTGAATTAGCAATGACTGTTGGACTTGGTCTTAATGTTAATTATGAACAATGTAAATTTTTGTCTGTCTATAAGAGTATGAAATAATATGTTTCTTCTTTCAGAATGAGAATTCATTAAAAAAAAAATTGCGATCGTAAATGTGCATATTGGATATTGCTGAACCTCCGACGCAATAAGTACCTTGCAATTCTTAAAGTGAACCGCTCTTTAGGTTTTTATATCATCACATTGAATTCAATCCAACTTTCACCACTATTCAATCTGCGTTCACACGATCCGTAAATATCCTTTTCAAAGATGTATATTTTGGAACAGAAAAACTTTATATTTCATAATTGTGCATCCTCTTCGATGAACGTGAGGGAAAAATTTTATAACTATAAGAAATGTTTGCTTAGACAATACTGTGGTGAATATTGAAACATCCTTACAAATTTCGATTAGAAAACCAATCTAATAATATTTCCTTGCCTGTTCATACCTCCAATTTCGTAGTGGCTCAAAAGAACAAGTAGACATATATATTCCAGGAATTTTTTTGACATATTCACCTAGGTTTTACTCGATTTTTAAATATGACCAATCAGCGAACTCAATCGGGAAAGTTAATTGAAATTTCATCAGGTAACCGCTTATAGGCAAGCGATTCAGTTAGGAAACCTATTAGCAATTCACAATGATCACGTTATCTAACTCTTACGTATATAATATTCTTCATCGGTAAACAACAGACGACGGCACATATTTCTAATCAATAATTATAAACGCGTTACAGGCAACACCGCTGAAACCCTGCAGGAGATCAAGGGAAACTGTTGCTAAAAAAGGGTTATTACTTTAAACATGAACATGACTAGAAAGGAAAAGTTCTCATCTCTTATTGCATGAAAATTAAGAGATATTTTCGAAAAATTCTCGAAAAATACCGCAAATATAAATATTTTACAAAGGTTCGAAACTACAAGAAAGAATTTGGCGACATTTTTTGAGCTAGGTAAAATGTAGCGGCACCATGGGAAAGACGAAAAACGATATTGATCCATACCGCGGCTCTTTGTTCTATTTTCTTTTTAGTTTTTTTGCGAGAATGTTTGGAAAAAAAGACATTTTTACGAAAATCCGGTAAAACATTCGACGTGTTAGGTATTTCTATGCGCTCGGTCGAGATCGGCTATCTCCACCGCCTTCGGTATAGGTTTGGAGTCAGAATTTCTTGCGGCGATGAATATGTGGCAACGTTGAACTGCTGTCGATTCCGCGGAAAACTTAAGCATCGTAGGCTTTTACCGTCGGCAAAGATAGGGTACTTCTGTCTTTTCAAGGTCATTTTCCCTCACGTTGAAAAGGGTGGAACTAGCATAACACTTGAAAAGTTTCACGTAAGCAAAAAAAAGGATTATTCTGACGAACAGAAGAAATTTTGAATTGAAAACATTTCAATAAACCAAATTCTCGCCACAACAAACCCATAAAAGTATTACGTATTAAATGTGCCACTCTTGATACAAAGGATATGCTCCAGTATTTTTGTCCGTATTTCCTTACCCGAAAGTCTTTGATTCGGATACTTCCGGGTATTTAATCCCGAAAAGCGCGCACTTCGCAATGATCGGGAGCAAGAAGCAAAATGCAAAGAACACATATTTTACGACACCCTTCGGCCTTAGGCCGACTTTCAACATGATAACTTTGCAAATGAATAACTTAGAGACTCGAAATTTTTAAGGCAGGTTTAAAGCTTAAACACGAAGGTCAAGTTCGGAATGAACAAGATCCGCCTAACGGTTTAGTGGATAAACGCATTTGAAATTTCGTCATCTTAGTATTCACAAAAATACCCACGAGTCAGTCGAAATTTTGTTCAAGGATAGACGAAGCCGTAGTGAAATTTCTTATCAGCTAGGGATTTTTCTGGAATTTATCTAGAGTATTCTCTGTTAGTAATAATTTAGACAACAGTTTGAATGTTGTAATTGCTTACGGGGGACTATTAGACAAGGGTCGATAATTTTTGAAACAAAAAAAAATAATAGTAGGATGGAACCAATTGGAAAAGGAGAAGAAATAAATGACAATTGAAGGAAAAATAATGTACGGGCGATCTGAGGTCGAGAAGTGGAAAGGGGTGAGATTCTAAGGGTAAAAAACGGCCCATCTCGATTTCTACAAGCTTGTAGTTCTGCCGGAAATCGAGATGGGCCGTTTTTACCCTTAGAACCTCACCCCTTTCCACTTCTCGACCTCAGATCGCCCGTAAATTATTTTTTCTTTAATTGTCATTCATTTATCCTCCTTTTCCAATGGGTTACATCCTACTTTTATTTTGTTTTGTTTCAAAAATTATCGACCCTGGTCTAATAGTCCTCCGTAAGCAATTACAATATTCAAACAAACAAATAAATTACAGTGTATTTGAAACATAAAAAGTAAGTTTTCACCAAATTTCGTCGAAAATAAAACTTTTTTGTGGAAGATAAAAATGAAACACAAAAAACTTGGTTTTGTGAATTTTTCACATAAATTTTGAGGTGATGTGAAAAAAAGGTATGTACAAAAGTTGTAGACTTTTCTAATACCTACAACTTTGTCATTTGACTTTTTTTCATAGGACTAGTCCTTTCATTTTTATCTTCCACAAAATATTTTTATTTTCGTCGAAATTTGGTGAGAACTTACTTTTTATGTTCCAAATACACCGTGATTTATTTGATTTTAAATATTTATTTTTCCGCCTTATTTTGACTTATTATCGAAAAAGTAACCTAATTTTCATTCGAAAATTGTCGTGTCAGAAAATCAGGTTTTTTCGAAAAGTCGCAATTTTTTTCAGTTGAAAAATTGATTAATCGAATTCTAATTATATTTAGGAATAAGAAAATCTCATAGTATATAAATATATATGTAAATCGTACTATTGAGATTAGATAAAAAAATAAATACATAAATCCTGTTATTAATAAATATCTCATCTTCATTGTCATTTCGTCTTCGTTAGATTCGACTTACCTTCCCGATTCTAGTATATCTTCAAATTCTTCGAGACCATCACCTTCTTCGTCTCCAATATCATTTTCAGTATGCATTGGTTTATCATCCACAATTTCATCTGAACCATTAACTTCCTCGTATATTTTTTCTTCCATATTGAAGCAGTTTTCAGAACCAAGAAAATTTGAGCACATTTTTAACTGTTGCATCCAGTTTCACAGCTGCAGCAAATAGTTTTGATCGAAATTTCTGGAAATAATTCCTTTTTTGTAAATTTGGGCATAATGCCACGTTGATGTTATATAATTCAAAGAAGATTCTACAACTTTCTCAAAATAATGTAGTTATTAAATACTAACTTTGTTAACTTATTCGATTGTTTATTAAAGTAGTATATATTGATATCCAATTTTTTTGTTCATCAATGTGAATTGTAATCTTACATTTTCAGAGTACCTAATTGAAGTAAAAATTTTAATAAATAGCTCAAAATTGCACATAATGTTGAAAAAAAAAATTCGAATTCGAGTTTTTTTAAATTTTTTGCATTTTCTCAAAACATTTATATTTAGTGGTATATTATTTTTTTACCCTCAAGAAGTAGAGATTCCACACAATAAGAGGCATACCGACTTTTTGAAAAAAACTGATATTTTGACACGAGAATTTTCTATTGAAAATTAGGGTACTTTTTCGATATTAGGTCAATATTTAAAATCGAATAAATTACAGTGTATTTGGACATTAAAAAGTGAGTTTTCACCAAATTTCGTCAAAAATAAAAAAAAATGTGGAGGATAAAAATAAAAAACCCAAAACGTGGTTTTTTGAATTTTTCAAATAAATTTCGAGGTTATGAGAAAAAAGGTACATACAAAATATGTAGATCCTCTCATCACCTACAACTTTGCCATTTTACTTTTTTCCATAGGACAATCGGGAAATCGAGATGGGCCGTTTTTTGCTCTCAGAACCTCACCCCTTTCCACTTCCCGACCTCAGATCGCCCGAAAATTATTTTTCCTTTAATTTTCATTATATTCTCTTCCTTTTCTGATGGGTTTCATTTTACTATTATTTTCTTTCACTTTTGATCAGTTTTAGAGGCTTCTTCCCTGGTATATATTACCATACTATCGCTATAAACTCGACGGAGTTTCGCATTTGCAAGGTTTTTTTAAATTTATTTACAGGGTGCTCTGTTTCTAATAAATCATATAAGATCGAGTTGGAATTTTGTAATTGTACCTGTTCTATTGATCTACCGAAAAACACAAATCTACCCGCTATGTAGGGGCGCTTCCTACCAATCGTTAGAGTAGATCTATATTCAAAATTGATCTTTCACTAGGTGGATCTGGGCGCTCAATAGTATGAAATTAAAGACTATTAGTAAACTTTCCTCCATTTTTTTTCCAGAATCAAATCAAGATGACGTGACATTATGTTGTCTCGAAGAATAACTTTTTTTGTTTTGCATATTCGAACTGAACGTTATCATGAGGAAAGTTGGATCACAAAATATACGTAAATTTAACATTAATTCCGTCTTCAAATGCCAAAAACATCGACTCGAAACTGGTATCCAGTGTGGGCGATGAAAGAAATCAAACGAATTGTTTGCATTCCGCAGGAAAAATTGCGATTTGTTTCAGTGACATTCCCTGTATACCTTGGAGATACAAAAACATCAAGGTATACATTCACGCTCGGATGCATCAATTTAGACATGTTTTATTCGGAAGCGCTTTTTCTAGTGAACAAGCGCTTTATCAGAGTTACCCAAAAGGCCGACAATTTCTAAATTCGTCCCAACAACTAGGTTGGACTCTCTGTTGGATAACCTGTGTTAAATGTTCGCCGTCGATAACTGTGTCAATAGATCGATAATCTGGACAATAGTAGGTGATTATTTTGTAGTTTCCTTAAATATTTCCGAAGATATAAAAATTTATTTCTACAATATTTCCGGGATTATACAGGGTGTTTCATCATGAACTGGTCAAACATATATAGCTGTATAGATGACATTGGAAAAGTCATTTTTGCCCCATGACATATATCCCGTTTTCGAAGCATAAGCGAGATACAGGGTGTTTAATGTCAATTTTGAGCAATATTCCGATAACTGTGGCGAGTTATGCGTGACCTCTTAAATAAAGGTTTTTGGTCACATCTTAGTATTTTTTGGTGGTCAATTCAATTGTTGTGTAGAATTCGGGAAAAAATATTTCAAAATGGCGGAAAACCTACAAAGTTGGAATTTTTTGTTATCGGAATATTGCTCAAAGTTGACATTAAACACCCTGTATCTCGCTTATGCTTCGAAAACGGGGTATATGTCATAAGGCAAAAATGACTTTCCCAATGGCATCTATACGGCTATATATGATTGACCAGTTTATGGTGAAACACCCTGTATAATGTGAAATTCGAATGAATTGAAATCTTTTAATTGATTCATGAAGAATTCCAGCGATTCTATTCATTCAAAAACTGCAGAATGTTAGGCATTCCTTACTAACTCGAAAAAAAGAAGTTTTTCAGAAACTATTTTTGAGCACATGTTCTGAGAAACAACGTGTTAATGTTTTGCTAAATTTCTGTTATTTTCGATTTTTACCGAAAATGGTCCAAAACGACTAGGTTGGACACACTGATGACAAATCCGGTGTCAAAATTTATTCTGTCTGTCCTGCTGACAGTTCGTAAGCACCATTAGAGACTCACGGAGAATCCTATTGACCTGAAACTTTTAGGATGCATTTTATTTCAAAATGTTTAGCTCGTTGATGGGCAAAATCTGCCGAGAGGCTTCGAAGTAATACTCATTGGAAATTTAATTTTATTGCCGTGATATTTCAGGACCCACCTGAATCTTGGTGATTAGTTAAGATAAAACAACGCGCAATTCTCTGCAAAATTTCAATGAGATCGTTCGAAATTTTTTTCGAGAAAAGTTTTATTTTCGGAATCTAGTCATTATATTCGAAAAAACAATAGCTCAGACCATAGGCTACTTATGTAGCAGCAGCACTTTCGAACGATTATAAATTTTGAAGATATTTTCTCCAATATCAAAATATGTCAATTTTCCTAGATATCGTTGTTTTTTCCGAAATAATTAATAAAATGCTAATTTAATTAAAATGGAATCTGTCGACTAGTCTGAAAATACTGATGAAAAACTTAGTCTATAATTCCTTCATGATCGTGTCATTGGAGCAATTTGAAAAATTTTTGTTTTCAATTATTGATCAATTTATATGGCTCATCCTCCTCTGTAAACCTATAAGTCTATGGTAGTCGTATTCAACAATGAAATATACATTCTCAACCGAAAAATAAATACGATAAAATCGATATTTTTCATTGACAACCACCATATTTGTATGCATACATGAATGCATGGGCAGCAATACAAAATAGTATAAACAAATATTCATTTGTTGATTTTCAGTTCCATGGTTTGAAGTCGATTCTCTTTTTTTGAGAAGTATTCCCCACTTTCGTTATCTAACATTCATCAAATGAATTAGAGAAAAGTGCTGAGCGGAGTCAGGAGATACATGTTCAAATTGATAGCCAGAGCATTCGCACATCTAGGATTTGACTTCGCCCAAGGTGATTATATGATCCTCATGAAATCATCCTTCAAATCATCATGTTTTCGTACAAGTACTCGATTTCACCTATTCGAAATTCGTTTTTTCATATATCAAAATTGAATCAAGTACCCAAATATACAAAAGAATATATGCGCCAAAGCTGCCGACTTCACCTTGGTAATTTTTCAGAATTTTAACAGCAGTTGGTCATATCAATGAGGTTTTTTTAGTTCAATTACATCCACTAAATCATTCCATAACCTGCTGGCTATGAAACCGTAAGAACTAATAAATTCCTGGAATAGATACCATCTAGTCCCGACAATTGCAGTATCGCATTCGGTACTTCAAGCAGATTTCAATTTTACGAGTATACTTTCCAATTTGAGGGATGGTTTCCCGCGAGGCGACGGTTTGCGGACCTGCCAAAGCATATTACAGAATATTAAATTTATCACGCCATTTCCTAGTTCATCGAACCGGCTAGAAAGCGGAGAGACATTAATTTCATTCAACCTTTCCTGATCATAGAAAATTCGTTTTTTTACAGGGTCGGAAGTATGGACGGCTAGATTTTCATTCGTTCTTTCCAATGGAAATTGAATCGAAAATTCAGAAGTCTATCTATTCACATTCCAAAGGCAATTCAAAAAAGCAATCGATGAAAGTAAGGTACTTTCGCTAGTTTGTTATTATCAATTTATAGAACGGTCACCATCCAGGTATTAACTCTGTCCATTGCTGCTCGACTCCGATAAATGAGAAATTCGAAATTTTTCGTAGCTAGATATTTCTCACGTGATATCATATAAACGTTCGAGTATCATGTTCAAACAAGATTCGAACCCAAACAGATAGATATGTGCATTAAGGGTAAGGTTTCCATCCATTCTCAAATAGACCTTCGCATTCAAGTTCCAAACATACTCTACATGAATAAGTTGAATCCACCCCATGATTCTATAGAATCGATTGAAATCACACGCTCACAATCGATCTCACAATATTCAAGAATTTATATTCAAGTCAGAAGTTTGAAAATTATATATACAGGGTGATTCCAGAGGAGACCGTCAGATTTAAGGGTAAGTCTACACTAGTCGAGACAGTTTCGAATGTTTGGTTTATGGTTGGGGCATTGTATAAAGACAACTTTGTCTTTATACAATGGTTGGGGGTCTCTATTGATACTATACAGGGTAATCTGTCTGATTGGACCGATTGTACTTTTACTAATAACTTTGGTGTTGCTCATCCGATTTCGATAAAATCTTCATCATATGAATGAGCGAATTCAAAAATTCTTAGAACGTTTTCAAAAGAAGCTGTTGTTACTGAGTTAATTTCAGATTGGTTGTGCAGGTTGAAGAAACACCCTTTACATTGCGTTTCCAAATCTTCGCTTACCGTTTCAGATTCTAACATTATGAGTCATTATTCAGGTGTATTTAATTTTTTTGGCACAACTTCAGTTATCCGAAAAATATTTTTCGAAAAATTATAATTCTGAAATTCCACTTCAACCGATTCTATTTTTTTGATAACTTCGGTATGGCTCATTCAATTTTGTTGAAATCTTCAGTGTAGTGCAATATGAATGAGCACATTCAATTGTTTCATTATTTTCCCGAAATGCAGATATGTTATGGTGATAATTTGAAATGAATTGTGCAGGTTAAGAAAACACCCTGTACATTGCGTGTCCAAATCTTCTTCATCCCTTTGAGATTCAACAATGATGAGTCATTATTCAGCTATTTCTAATTTTTTTGGGCACACTTCGGGTTTTCCGAGAAAAAATTTTCAAAGAAGAACATTATCGAAATCTCGCTCAACATACAAAGCTGTTCGTCATTTCGAAAAATATTCTTCACAAAGTTAAAATTTATATTGAATTGTTTTTTTTCTGTATAGAATTATTCAGTTCATAAAATTTCTCAATTAAATTTTTTGCACACCTCTTCTTTTCTATAAGAGGATTATTTCTATGAAAATCGTTCGTTAATTGATTTCGTTCAATAATGTACTCATTTGCGCATATGAAGTCATTGTCTAAAGTAAATGGTTCCATACAGAATATGAGCAATTAAATATAAATCACGAAGTTGAAAAGCCCATTTCAAAAATTGGGAGCCGCTTTGCATTCGTGGAATATACTGCTTCACTACTTAGTGCAATATTCACTGCTTTGAAGCGAAATTTTGATAAGGTTCATCTCTAAAAAATTTTTCTCGGAAAACCGGAAGTGTGCCTGAAACACCTGAATAATGACTCATTAATTGTAGAATCTCAAAAAGAAGGAGAAGATATGGAAACACAATGTAAATTGTGTTTCCTTAACCTGAAAAATTAATTTCAAATTATCACAATAACATACCTGCATTTTGGGAAAATGTTGGAACTATTGAATATACTCATTCATATTGCACTACACTCAAAATATCATCCGAATTGAATGAGCCATACACAAGTAATCATAAAAAGTAGAATCGGTTGGAGTGAAATTTCGACATTTTTCTTTTTTGAAAAATGTTTTTCGGAAAACTGGAGATGCGCTAAAAAAAAGTTTTGGAAACGCAATGTACAGGGTCTTTTTTCAACCTGCACAACCAATCTGAAATTACCAAAATAACAACAGCGGATTTTGAATTTTTGAATTGCTCATTAATATTGTGCTACGATGAAAATTTCATCAGAATCCGACGAGGCACGCTAAAGTTATTAATAAAAGTAAAATCGATCGAATTAGACAAAACACCCTGTATAGTCTCAATAGAGACCCACAACTATAAAACAAATATTGTTTCGAAATTGTCTCCACTAGTGTAAAATCACCCTAAAATCTGACGGTCTGTTCCGAAATCAACCTGTAAATATATATTATAATTATTATATATATAACATATTTTTTTTGAATCGTGTCGGCACTATTCAGAGCACATTCATCGGTCACAGTCCAAATTGTGTTCAGTGCCGAGTTTGGGTCAACAATTTTCCAACTTATCGTGTCCGAAGTATATGCGCGTCTGAACAGAAATATATAAGATACATGTGTTCAAAATGCCTTTGAGTTGATAAACATAAGTTTATCTGATTTGTTTCTCAACAAGTTCTTTCTGATTTGTTACTGAAGTGAGTCTATTAGACACATTAATTACCATTTGGGTTTGTTTTGGAAATAGAGATTTCTTTATTTTTCTACATTGTGTCGTATGGGCTCATAAGTATCCATATACATATCAAACGCCTTTAGTTCATTCGGCTAATATTTCGATTTACTTGTGATATATGTAGCATATGAAAGATGTTGTCATTTGTAGAGAACAAACAGAACTTGCTGGCAGATTTTGGATTCTCCATGTATGCCTACTTAACAGTGGAAATTCCGGACTCTTCAAAGAGCTTACTTTGTGTCTCTTATTCACTTCAGGATGTCTTAAGATTTTGTCAGCCAAACAGGATTCTATGAAAATGAATGATGACGTTGGACCTCGCTTCGAGATGATGTAAGTCAACGCTCAATGCTCAATAATTGAATAATAAAATCAATAGCTTACAAGTTCTGCTGGCTGATGAGAATCTAGAAGTGATCAGTATCTTCGAACACTGGTGCTATGAGGATGACATTTCCTGTGATGCCTCAATTGGATATTATGGTGTGCAGTCTTCTTTTGCAGAGTGAACCATAAAAATGTTGGATCAGCTGTATTCGTGGGGGGTAGTCTTGAGGCGAAGGATTTGCTCTTTACTGTTTACTCAGATAAGATGCAATGTGATCTGATCTGCGTGCCACAATTCGGAAAACTAAACTTGGAATTATAAGCTGCTATCGTTCACTTGGTGGTAACTTCGAATTATTTGTAGCACTAAGCAGTTTGAATTTACGTTTCTCTGTGAGGATTTGAAAGTGTATTATTTGCTATGCTGGACAGTCTGACCTCATATTTCTCTGTGGGGGTTTGAATGTGAATTACCTGGATGAACCATGTATCAAAAAAAACTTGCTCTCAGATTTAATTACAGGTTATGATCTCAAGGATTCTTCAGGATCTGTAATTGGAAGTGAAGCCGATGTGTCGTGGGCAGAAGCGGGAGATTCGAATTGTAAGAACATTTTCTACAATGAATCTGGAGAAGTTATGAATGGCCTCTGAACAGGCCGATTTTGGGAAAAGATATAACGATGCAGCTGATACTGATTCAATATTCTTGATTTTCCACAAAAATAATGAGTATCTAATCGACCAACATTGTCCAATATTCCAAAGTAGCCTCAATAATAAGGCGAATGCTGTTGGGTGTCACCCCCGATTTTGCAGGCTGGTCCTAATCTAAGAGACATATTTTGGTTGCGGAAAAATCTGAGCGATTGAAATTATTGTCAAGCGAAAACTAATTACAGCGGTATGATCGAAGAGGCGAAGCCAGGGCTGGGCAAAATACGTGCTTGGCTTAATTGAAATACAAATTACAAAATACTTTCTCGCAGGTATTTGAAATACAAAATACAAAATACTTTCGAGTCGGCTATTTGAAATATAAAATACAAAATACAGTATTTTGGCTATTTGTATTTGAAATACAAAATACAAATTACAAAATACATTCAGGTGTTACGTAAAATGTGAAAAGAGAACAACTAATTCAGCACAGCCATTTAATCGCTAAATAAAGAATTTCCTTTCAGAAACACAAGATTTTTTAATGTAGTATCAGACAAACAGCCTCTTGTTGGGGAATTAATAAAACCTGCTAAAGGAAACAATCCTTCTACAGGTCCTGATGGGCACAAACTTGTGTTATATTGTATGAGCACATTTTTTATATAAGGATAAAGGCTCGTACTCATGGACGCGTCAAAAAATAAAAATCGCGCGATTTTTACGCTCAATGTCAGTAATTTGAAATAACACTTTTCAAATTGTATGAATTTATTTCAGCGTGGATCTGGTTCTTCAGCAAGTATAGTAATTGTTTTTATACCTATATTTTTCAAGGGATTGATTGAATTAATAGACGCTTTTGATTTATTTGGCATGCACATAGATAGCTATCGGATAAATTTTTTTTGCTGGAGTCAGTTTTTTCTGCAGAAACGATTATTTCAGAAAGCTAAATGAATTTAATAATTTATCATAAGAAAAGACATTTTATTTTCGTCTTGATGTTGGAAAGGCATTACATTACATGCATATTTCAAACTGCGATAAATATATCGTCACCATATGATTGCAATTGAGTACATAAATACATTATTCCTTCAAAACAATAATAGTTGAAGATATTCTCTTCTATAATCATGACAGACGAGTATGAACAATCTCTTGAATGTTTTGAATATCCCGCCATTTTCTTGAAGTTGAAATTATTCAACTACAAAAAAGGAATCGCGCGATTTTGGCGGGAGAGCATTTGACAACTCAAATGTCATGGCTTGAGCGACAAACGAGTCCATCAGTTTGCGCCTTAATGTTCAAGGATGGTATGCTCTTTGCTCTTACCGTTTTTGGAAATTGACCAACTCTAACTCCATGTTGAAATGACCATTGCGCAGGACCTGTTCTTCCTTTCCATTGGCCGAAAACATGATTGCTAGCAAAAGAACTAGATGAAGCAGATGAACGTTGCGCCATCTGAAGGAAGATTCAGAGACTATTTTCTGTAGAGCGCTCAGCGCTAAATATATTTGTTCGAAAGTATTTCAAAGACAAAAGTATCGAAATACAAAATACAAAATACTTCAGCGTCGGGTATTTGAAATACAAATACAAAATACGTATTTGTATTTCAAATACGTATTTTAATTACAAGTAATTGAAATACTGCCCAGCCCTGGGCGAAGCAGAGTTTTTATAAGGTAAATCATAAAGATCCTACGATAGGGCCAGCACAGAATAGAACTTGGTCATTAGGAATGTGAGTTAATTGGTTAAACTAAATCAGACTCAAAATAAATGCAGAATTAACTTCAAACTTAAAACTTTTAACTTGAATTCTAGTCAGGTGGCAGATGCCTTTAGTGAATATTTTGCCTCGGTTAGTTAGAGGAGTCCTCGGACTACTATAATGGTTTAATTTCTTCAAGTAGTGCTGTGTCGAAGATGTCAAATTTCATTTTTTTCCATCCCATAACCTCAGATGATGTATCTAGAAGTAAAATGCTCTGGAGATGACTCCGTTTCAGAGAGGATATTAAAGATGCTGTTTCCCCACCTGCTTGAGCAATCTACGCACATGTTCAATATGTCCTTTATCACAGGTGAATTTTCCACTACTTACAAGATCGCATCAGTTATTCCGATCTACAATAACAGTGATCTAAAATATTTCTAATTACCAAACTTTCTTGAATACCTGGACATGTTTCATACTTTGACTGAGAGCCAATATGGGTTTTACAGGTTTCGAGTTTATAGAGTTTGTCTATAAACATTCAGATGACGATCTCTACGTGGCAGGCCCCTTTTCTGACTTGTATCTGGCTCTTTTGATTAATTGAAAATAACGTTCATTCTCGAGGAATTCCATATTCTTGGCTTCAAAAGAATTTCTTCGTAGACTGGTGCCGCGCAAATGGTTTGAAGGGGAACATTGGGAAAACAAAATATTTGGGGCTCTGTATGGATGAAAGCTTGAACTGGTCAAAAAATATAGATATGGTTTGTGGTAAGTTTGGTAGATCCTTTTATGCAGTGAGAAGACTTAAAGGCTATTTTCTCCTGGATATTTACTATAGCATGATCTCTTTCCACCTAAATTATGACATAATATTATAAGGTAGTTCTGGTGAATTTCAATTGTATGCCAAGAAAGAATAATGAAAGTGATTTTCATTATCAAACCACGGGAGCCTTGTAGGTCCATATTCCTCAAATATAATATCCTCAAAGTTTTTCAGTAGTCACAGTTATCATACAAGAGTTCGCTTTCCTTGGCACAGGACAACAAAATTCCAGTACTCGCGAAACCCAGTTTGAAATAGCCATACAGGAATTTTCACAGTGTAAATTATTATTTTATTACATATATTAGTTATTTTACAACTTTTGGATTTTGAAGCGACGATGTATGATTCAATTGAACTGCTACTATTTTTATTGTGTTCTACTTTAATTGTTGTTATTTTGATTTATTGTGTTCATACAACTCTTCCTTTATTGTACTTTATGACCTGTACTATTGAACTAAACTAGCCTAAAAACACAATGAGCATAATTATTATCATTACTATAATTATTATTTCTATTATTAATATTATTACCCTTCTGTTTGTGCAATGAACTGTATCGTTCGAATCGATATTGAAATTACTAAAATATGTTGCGCAATCAATAGCAGAGACAGCTGCATATATGGAATAGGCATATTATAGGTAAAGGAGAGAATTTGGCCAAACAGTGGTTAATTGATCATTAGATATATACTCCCGAAGAGTTACCAAATGAACAGTGAATCGTACTTTACGACGCTTGATAATATTCAAGGATGAGCGTAACATTATCCGTTGAACTCCTAGGGTTGGAACTCCTAGGGTCGGAGAAATAGAATAGAAATAAATTACACAATCTTTCGTTATTGTATACACACTATCAATAAATCTCTGCAACCTGAAATATTGGGCAGTAAAATTTACCCTCTGCGGGGCGCATAAGAAAACAAGTGTTCTTATAGAAGGGAAACATGTTGATAGGTATATTTTGTAACATATTACGATCACGTTATACAGGGCGTTCCTGAATAAATGTATCAACGGTCAACTGTAGACCTCTCTTGAAAAAATAACATTCTTTTTCTCTTCCATTTTTTTCCTCCGGCTCTTCGTTTCAGAGATACAGGGTGTCAAAAATGTGTATTTTTTTCAGTTTTTTTGATAATATCTCAGGAACCGTTTAAATTACAGAAGTGAGGTTTGTACACACATTGTCACCAATGGTAGCTACTTTCTTGCTTTTTACTCGATTTCATTGAACGTGCCAGTGGTGGAAATATTGAATTTGCAACTTTTACACCACTGGACAAATTTGCATTTTCACAGCTAATTCTGAGACGCCAATGTGCTTTACATGAAAAGGTACTCCTGGTTCATTGATCTAAAGTGAACCTTTTTCGAGAAAACTTACATTTTATGATCAAAAATGATTTTCTAACGCATTGTGAATTTCTCTTAATTGGAAAAATTAGTAGTGATAAGTAACAAATTCATTAATTTCACCAGAATTTGACAACTAGGTGTTTAATTTCAAATTGGAAGTTATTCTTCATTATTTTTAGCGACCATAGTTAACAAGATTACAAGAATTGCTCGAAACTAAAGCCGTTGGCTTGAATGCACACATTAGAATAACGTCCGGATCATGTTCCTTTGATTCATAAATCTGAGGGGTATTTTTAATTTGTTCTGCAGCGGCTTCAACTCTAGCTGTCAACTCTTCTACGGTGTTAACAGGAGTTTCATAGACAATCGTCTTCATGTGCCCCATAAAAAATAATCAATAGTAACTGTGTTAATTGTCATACTGCTTTATTTAAATTTTTGATCATGACATACCAGTTTTCTCGAAAACGGTTCACTTTATAGCTTTGAACTGAACCTTTTTATGTAAACCATACTGACGCATCAGAATTTGCTGTACAAATGCAAATTTGTCTAGTGGTGTAAAAGTTGGGGGGGTAAAACCTTTGTGCAAATTCAATATCTCCGCCACTGGCACGTCTAATGAAACCAAGTAAAGTGCAAGGAGGTAGCTATTTCTAGTGACAATTTATATACAAAAACTCCATTCTGTTATTCGAACGGTTTATGAGATAAAAGCAAAAAACTGAAAAAAATTTAAATTTTCGACACCCTGTATCTCTGAAACGAAGACCCTGGAGGAAAAAATGGAAAAAAAAATAAAATGTTATTTTCCATGAAAAATTTACAGTTGACCGTTGATACAACTATATTACCATTTGGGTCAATTTGTATTGCTTCCATATATGATGTGGAATGTGATGCAAATGAGTATTTATATAAAATAAATGAATCCGTGTCATGGAATTTCATAGAAGCAACCTTTCTGCAATAAAATTCGATGAAACAGTAGCGCGAATTTGCATGTGTATAAATAATGAATCGAATGAACCATATTCATCAAACGAGAAAGAAAATATGTACAACGGGAATCCTTACCCTATTGTATATTGAATAGATTGAAAGAAATGATATTTTGGACAGAGGTAATACTCTTAACATCCATGATATGCCTTGCTGAAAAATCATTCACTCAATGGAAGTCCTACCGGCGAAGTCGTTGCCGATGAGAAAATTTGCTGTTCGAACTCAGTAATCGCCACAAGGATCAACCCTTCGAAATACGGGCCTCACGTACATAATCATGTTTTACATATAAGCAGTTAACAAGATCATGTGCCACGGCTGTCCGACCAATTCCCAGGAATCATCAAATCAAATTGCATGCACTCTGCTCGTCGTGCGAATAGATTTTACTACTCGATCCTATAGATCTGACGTGCGGTGTATGTAAAGCGCTATCTACCTGCATCTGACGTTAATAATTCACCTAACATCGTCGCGACACGACAGCGCACCTTCGTGCACTAAGGCGGTTATTATAAAGCAAACATGGGTGCACGTTGATTCGCTGGCGAAACAGCGATAGGCAATGGCAGATTACAGACTGAGGATTAAGGTTGTAATTTTGTGATGAGGGCCCGTTTTCGAAGAATTAATAGGATGAAAGATGAATCTCGTTAAGAATTTCTTTATTTACGTTGGAGCTCGTTAAATATGAGTTTCGTATTCGTTGTGATGAAAATGAAACTTGGGAATCCACCCGTTGAATCGTTATAATTTTCTGCAGATTCCTCGGTAACATTCTGATAAAATGTATATAACTTATGGGAACACAAGAATGCGGACACAAAAACTAATCTGCAGTCAAATTTCGAATTATAAAAGATTAAACGGATTGATACACTCTTTACCAGTCAAACCCTATGATACGTTAATATTCTCAAAAGTGTATCATAACTTTCCTTGTACTTTTCTTATTATACTGTTATGGGTTGGTGATTTTAAGGCCTGGTAGTGTATTGCATATTTCAATTTTATCTCAGAAGAAAATAGTCATGTTACGTTTTCCATAACAATACAAAAGGTTTCGTAATTACTCAGATAAATTATTCAACTACTGGCATCTCTTTTTGCGAGTATGCTCTGGGGAACATCGTACTATCGTTTGGCCCAAGTGTCTGGACTTTTCGAATATTTCCCGAGAATAGTCTCAAAACGACTAGATTGGACTCATCATATATCCGAACCGTTTAAGAGGTATACCCATTTGAATTGTCAAGGTTGATTGATCAATCTCTCAGAAACTTCTTATTAGTAATTGATTGTATGTATTTTTAAAGCAGCAGAGCAAAGGTTCACGAAAATGAGATCGACCAATGATTTCATTTTTGCGCTCATGTCCAAGGACTTTCTATTATTCAGCCCACTAAGCTGGATTCACTGATAATTTATTTTTATTTATTTATTTCATAGAATACATGACAGGACAAACCCAGGTATAATGTATTCACTTATTATCCAACAATATAATAATACAATACTTTTAGTCTAATTCCATACTTAACCAACAAACACAAAAAATCGAAAAACCAAAAAACATATACAATCTCTCCCATCAAGCGAACGAAAACTACAATTTCAGAGTTGTCTCGCGAAAAATCCTCTCAAGGTTCCTGAAAAAACTCTCAAGGAGTCCAAAAATGGATCTAAAGCAAATAAATTGCTGAGAGAATTGTACGATCTGCAGCATCTAACCAAGGGTGACTTAAGATGGTAGTTAGTTGAACTTCTGTTGATGTGGAATAAGAACTTATTTCGTGTACAATATGTTGGCACATTGAAAGGTACTAAACGCACAAGCTCATGAGAATCTAAACTATTAATGATCTCATAAACATAAATGACATGTTTCACCATTCTTTGGCCTGCCACAGATATCAAATTTAATAAAATATATAATAATGAATCTATTTTCGGAAAATATTCATCAGTTATGAATGAAATTCTGCAAGGACACCGAAATCAATATTTTACAATAGGGCATCAAATTCCGATTCGATCCAGTTTTAATTTTCGGAGATTGCCAAACAGGTACCGATGTAAAATTTCGTCGTTTTTCTAAGGAATAGTTGTTATTTAAGGAATTACTCAAAAAGCAAGGTATATCCGAACAAGAAGAATATTCTCAAAGGAGCATGTATAAGGGATGGTAAAAGACAGACTGGTAAAAGACAGACTGGGAAAAGTGCTTATAAATGGAAAACCAGCATTCAAGCGACCTCCAGGAAGATCTCCAGAAAGATAGTTGGAGTTCAGTATCTCAGGAACGAGAAGAAAAAAAAGAGTTAAAATGGGTGGAAGAAGCCATTAGCTTCCGCAAAAAAGGAGATGAAAATAAGTACTAATTCGATCATTTGGAAACTTGGAAGCTATTTGGAAAATGCTGATGCGCAACTTTGTGCAGAATTCCGTGATGATTATGCCCTCAGAAAGATTCAAGTGAAGAGAAGAAAATTTTTTTTACATTGGTCGATAAATTTCAACTTGATCGTATCTGTGTTTTGGAAATGTCTGATATTTTAGATACATTATTAGTACTTCAATATCAGTGCCATCATGGAATTTTGTTGGAGACTATGTAAATAATTCTTATATGATGGAAAGAGTGACTCACTTCGATATTATTCAGTTATATTAGTTAAACTCCAATTAAAACAGACCCACACGATCAAGCAATATGGACGCTTGTTGAATTGCCCTGGATGGAATTTCATTTACTAGAAGACTCATAGGCAGACCTCCAAAACGTTGGAAGGACTCTTATGTATCTACTTCAGGCTGAGCCTGTATTCAAGACAAGTGAACTTGGATGTGCGCATTTCGATAATAATTAGTAGAAAATTCATATACTCATCTTAATCAGTGTTGCCCATTGGCTCGTAATTATGCGCATAATTCTGAACCCTAAAGCATAATTGGCGCATATTGCATTCGAGCGCAAATTCTCGCATAATCTGCTGTCAACTCATAGGACTCGGAAGGTGGAAAGGAAAACATTCTTTTTCTGCTAACGCTTATCCTTCTCAACATCAAAAATGATGAAAGATATTTGCTAGACACTAAAGAAGCACAGTTACCAACCAAAGAAGGAATTTGCTGACAATGGAAGTTGTGTGAATTTCAAACATGTGATATGATGGAGTTCTGATTAGTATTTTTCGATATGCATATTTAAAAAACGATTGAAGTATTCAAGTTCTCATAGTTTAATGCATTTCATCTCTGAATACAGAACATAAGGAAGGAGCATAATGCCTCACAAAGTGGGTCCGGGATGGATGTTGCATATGGCCGACTTTCCTTTCACTTTGAAGAGAGAACAACTTGTTCCGAGACTTCTTTGTCTGAAGAAACTAACTAACATGAGTCATACTTGGAGGTTCAATATGGGCTCTTTCCTGTTGTTCTTTATTTAAAGCACTTCATGTAAACGCACGCAGGCGTCAAAGAATTTATTTTAAGCATGCGCATACAACTCGTCATTCGAAGGACCACAGACATACTTCGCATAATGCCCCACACAAAGAGCATAATTTGACGTTTGCCGATCAGCAACACTGATTGCGAGTTCACTTGTTCAGAATACGGACCTTGGTCGTCCACTGCACGCGATTTCCAGGCGCGATAGGAGCGTGAACAAACTTGCGCGACAGATACAAATTAGTAGAATTTTAGGTACCCTCGTCGACTGGCGGCGAGTTTAGACGGGTGAATTTGAGAGAATTTAAGCCGCGCAATCGTATTTCGATCAATTTGGATCTGTCGCATATGTACGCTCATATAGAGAGCTATCCGAAGGTAACTGGAAAGTTGTGGCTGAACGAGATATTTGTTGAAGCTCGTTGTTTATTTTTGGTGAATTTTAGATGGATCAAATTGAAAGGTTAATAAATATTTTTTTCTTAACTTGAAATCACACCCGACGTAGGTGTAACAGCCAAGCTGAAATTGAATTATTTGGCAATGATGAGCAGTATAGCATTCAAGATATATTCAATCCATCGTGTCGGTTTTCATTGCTTTCATAGCTTCTTGAATCCCAACATCTATTATAAATTTTTCTGTCTGTGAAAAATTTTATTCCGAACATTTTCTCATATGCTCGAGTGTTTTTGAGCTGAACGTTCTGTAGGTAATGCTTCAACTGAGTTCAAGTCATTCTCATATGATGAACGATCTGTCCGATCACAAAATAAACTTAGATTTTTCGTTATCAAACGCTATGGAATTTTAATTAGTAAACTGTTTTCTACAATATGCATGCAGATACGCAAAAGAGGAAGTATTTCTGCAATTTTTGGAGTACTGAAGTCTCCTACTAGATGTATTAATGAGCCAGTGGTTCGAAGTTCCACGTCAGTCGTTTCCAAAGTACCTGGGTCATCGACATTTAACTTCAACTTGCACTGCAGTTCTAGCAGTGAGAATACGATACTTATATCTGAAGGTTTGGTTTTTCCGACTCAACATCAAGATGGTGATATTTTCCCTAATATTTCATTTTCTCTAAATTTGAATCTACTAAAAAATACTACCCCATTCAGTATCTCACATACAGCTGATCAAGTGGGATTTATCTTAGAAATGAATTATTATTTCTGAATCCATCTCCAATCAAAATTCCTTCAATAGACAATGAAATCCGAATAAACAAATCCTCTGATAGTCAAGAACCAGAATGGACCGAAACCTCGCGAACTATCTGCCAATGGACGACCCCGAAGGCTGAAACCGCTCGGGTTGTTAAAGCTCGTCGGCAATGTGGATGCTCACAAAGTAGCTCATATAAGCTCCAATTCGCTTTTAGTAGAAGTCCAGGCTCAACTGAAGATTGAATTTCAATTTACAAGCCTTCTGCTTGAATTGAACCTCTTTGAGAATATTTCCGGTGGCACATATTCAGAGGCAATATAGAGCTCTCATGTGATCACTCAAAGAAGTCACGAAAGTCATTCCAATGTCTTGAAAAAATATCGAGTGTATATGGGTTACCCCAAAAAAACACTTCAGTTTACAAGATATCGAAATGAAATTGTGGGCATACTACAGATTAATTTCTATCGACTGAGCTAAACAAGTTGTGTCTGTGACTTCCGCTTCAACCGGAAATGGACATAACTTTCTTATATGAAGTTATACTTATTTTTGCATATTCGAATTTAACATTCAATTCTGGGTGGAATGTCCTCAAAACCAAAAAAATCTCAATAATTTTTTTTTCTTTCGATTTTGCCATCAGACCGATTGTAATTCTGGATATATTAATTCTCACCGAAATTACAAATCGCTGTATCATAATTTCACCCAGAGTTGACCATTTGGGAAGAAGTAACAGGTGATTTGTTTCATTCTCGTGTGAGGGTTGAGCTTTCTGCTCTAACTTTAATGAAATTTCGTCCTCATATTCTCCGATCATGGTCGGAAAATAAATTGAATTATTTCTCTGTCCCGATACCGTATGATCAGATATTTGGGTTCGAAATTTCATGAATCTGGACTCAGTATAAATAGAGTTAGTTACAAGACTTTCAATGATATTCCGTTCAAACATTCAACGTAGAATTCCAATATGCAAATAAATACCTCAGTTCATATGAGAAAATCAGAAAGTTACTTCAACTTCTGGTTAGAACGGAAGCCATAAACACGAATTAATTGCAGTCTATAGCAAACAACATGTTTAGTATCAGTGTTCAAAATTCAATAATAATAAAATAATAATTATAATCACAGAAAATATATTGTCGAAGACGAGCAATAATAATCAATGATAAGTTTAGTTTATGTCATTTCAAATCTGAAACGATAGAACACATAATAACAGGATGTTCTATACTGGCGTCCACTGAATATGTACAGAAACATGACAATGTTGCAAAAATAATTCATCAAGAACTTTGTCTCAAAGCAAAACTCATGAAAGAATTTGCTCTGTACTACGAATACTTACCCGAAGCAGTGACAGACACGCCAAATCATAAAATATATTGGAATCGAACTATACAAACTGACCACACAGTACAACACAATAGACCAGACAAAGTTTATCAAAAAAAAATAACATCACTTTCCTCATTGATATCGCCATTCCTTCTTCACATAACGTTAGTGAAAAGCATGCTGAGAAAATTCGAAAATACATTCCACTCGCTGCTGAACTGACAACAACCTGGAAGCAAAAAAAAGTAAACATAGTACCAATTATTATAGGCGAACAGGAGAAATTCCGACAAAACACCACAGTTACTTCGAAGATCTGAACTTACCACCTAAAATAGATATGACTCTGCAGAAAGTAGCTATTCTTGGAACCTGTAGCATAGCTCGGAAAGCTCCCAACTTAACACCCTTGAAGAAAATGAAAAATTTTGAGAACCTGCAATAAAGCCGTGCCAAAGTACTCACCTGCAAAGCAGTGATCAAACATAATAATAATAATGTTTATTTTCAGGAGTACCCTCATATACAGGCAATAATATGAAAACACGTCACATTCAAAATTAAGCAACTGAAGTCAATCACAACGGAAATGTATCACAGAAGATCATGAATTCATACAAAGAATATGGTCCACATTTGATAATTAATAGAGACAAGGTTTTACTGAAGGCTTAAAATTCAATGAGGCTCTTGATTGTACTCGAAAGGCATTCCAAAAGTTTAAATCCCATATATAATACACTGCGTTCGGTTAATGAGAATTGAACTGTGGGGAAAAAGTAACTACGCATTATCCTTGCGTTATTACAATTTGTGTGGTTATTCCAGTAAGCATTATTTCTGACGAAAAACAACGAAATACCATATATATACCATATATATGCAGTCCTGGGAATACTCCTGAATACAACTCTACACGTAGAGTACCCTATAAAGTACATCGTTCTTAAAGCTATTCTTTGAGCAGTGAATACATTTTCTGTAGGTGATCTTATTCATAGCTACTGTTATGAATCCGACTGATATTCGATTTTGATTAATTTTGATTTTTGAATTTTCAACAGGATCCAATAACAAAAATATAAAATTTTGGTTTGAATTTTGCGCGGCTTTCCGAATCTTTCTCAGGAGGGTTCTATTCTATGAAATAATAATATATATAATTTCTAATAACAATATTTAATGAAATGAATTTTAAGAAATTGATTTAAATGCCAAACTTATTACTAAACCTAAACTCAAATAATTAAATTTAAATCTAAAAACTTATATTGATGTCCTTTTTCTCTCACCCACTGTGTTACTATTCTATGTCACTCTCTTACTTTGTATTCTTCTGTGGTTCAGATTTTCGGGATAACCTCTAAAGTTCCTCTTGTTTATTTATTGCGTAATGTGCGAATTCCCAGGGTTGACTCTTGAAATTATATTTATTTTGGCTCGAATTTTTCTTGTTTAGATTTTCTAACGGCTGGATTTCTTTTTCTGGTAAGTTAATACTATTTTCTTCAATATTCCATGTAATATTCTGTTTTTCTTGCAGGATGCCAGTCACTTGATTCAATTTTGATTAACTTTGGGTTTCTGACTGGAATATTACGATGTTTCGATAACTTTTTTACGAGGAGCTGCTACAGTCTTGACGATGGTTAAAATTGGACTAAATTCTCTGTGTTCGAGCTTCGGTATTTATACCTTTTCGCAATTTTTCTTCACATCTTAGTATGCTGTGTTTCAAAGATGTCTTCCAAAAATGATGCTTTCGCACTTTTCTCTTCAGGGGTAAGTTTTCCTTCTTTGAACCTGGTCTAGAAAATTCGGCCGTATTTTCCTCCATATTTTGATGTGCCTCTTGCCTATATTCTAAATCTCTAATATATAAAATTTTTCAAATTTTTATGCCTAAATGTACAATTTTCTAAGTTAACAATTTCATTTGCCTAGTATTCTTAAATTTCTACTTAGAACCGCCAAAAAATGCTTTCATTATATTAAATAAACCCTATTTCTAAAATATAGTTGCAATTTTGTTCCTTCGGAAACCTGATAATTACATTATATGCAACTTATGGGTTGAGACATAACTTCTATTCTAAATTTACATTTTCTTTGAAATTCTACATCTAATTCGGTAATTGTCTAGGAGATCGCATAACGCTCTAAATTTAATGAAAAAATCAGTACTCACTAATTTTGGTATAGAAATCACGAATCCGAAGTCAAAAAATGTCGCTCGCTTCTAGTTTTTCCAAAAAAAATTCACAAAATTCTTCGAGGTCACTGAACTTTTCTCGCTGAATTTCGCTATTACACTCCATCTCGAACTATTCCCTTGATGGATATTGGTTATAAATGCATCAATATAAAGATTTAAAGCAATTTTCACTACAAAAATTGCCAGGAATTGTGAAATTACATTCATTTGCTCATTGTTTATTTTCGGCATATATTCGGCCATGATGGTTTTGAAGTTCGGAAGAACGACATCTGACAGCAACTTCAGTCTACTACTTTACAGTGTTGCCGGATCGAAAACATTCCCGATTAGACTGAATAGGAAAAATTCCCAACTTAGTGAACAATGAACATGTTCCAACACATTCCATCATGCAATTGTTTTATTATATTATGTATAATACAATTTATGAGATGGTTAGAAAAGTTATTCAGCAAAGATAACGAGGAGGTGTGGACCAACTCTGCCAGGAAAGGAGAATGGAAAAGAAAAAAGTTTGGGTTATGGAGAGAAGTTGGGAAATTTGGAACACAAGATTCTAGCGGTCCCCCCGCCATGGGTGAAAGCACACAATGGAAAAATAAGGTTAATGTACTTGTAGCTTAGTTTAGAACAGTGCCAGTTCGAATCAGAAGAGTTAATTAATTTACTCTTCAGATTCGAACTGGCACTGTCCTAAACTAAACTAACCTAACCTAACCAAGTACTTAATATCTTCTGAACTAAACATTTTTATTAGTTATTAAACCACCTGTGACTAACGCGAATGTGTTCACCCATGGCAGGGCGACCGCTAGAATTTAGTATTTCGAACCAAGCAAGAATAACCTGAACTCGGAAATGGAAATTTGGAATATAATACTTAAAGAAAACTATACTTTAACAACTTATATTGACTAAAAACCAATTTTGAAAATGAATATCCTTCAAAATTTCCCCGGCATAATAGATTCAGGAAATTGACTGGCACTGGCAACCCTGCATGATATAGTGCTGTACGCGTACCCGCGTACGTCAAAAAGGGAAATTGTAAACAATGAGGATATCAATTTATTTTAACAATTCCTGGTAATTTTTGTAACGAAAATTGCTTGAAATCTTTATATTGATGCTTTCATAATCAATAGCTATCAAGGGAATGGTTCCTGATAGAGTGTAATAGCGAAATTCAGCGAGAAAAGTTCAGTGACCTCGAAGAAGTTTATGAATTTTTTTTGGAAAAACTAGAAGCGAGCGACCTTTTTTGACTTCGGATTTGTGATTTTCATACTAAAATTAGTAAGTACTGATTTTTTCATGAAATTTGGAGCGTTATGCGATCTCCTAGACAATTACCTCTAATTCTACTTATGATTGCTAGTTCTGTTCAATTCAAACCTATAATAATAATTTTCAACAAAATATCACTTAAGTTCCTCATAATTTCCTACTTTTTGACTAGATAAGGCAATTTTATAAAATTCAACGTATTGATACAAATTCTTATACTTTCAGATCATGAGAAGCCTGCTGAGAAAGATAATTTGGAAGGATTATGTGCCCTGAATAAACTATTGAAATGATGGAATGAATTCTCTGGATTTGTAACTGGATCGTGATTGATTTGGACATTTCTTATATCTTATGATAGAATTTACTATGTTTGAGGCCTGGAATTAACTTAATTATATATTATGAAAATAAATGATTG
Source organism: Myrrha octodecimguttata (assembly GCA_958510865.1). Taxonomy (NCBI): domain Eukaryota; kingdom Metazoa; phylum Arthropoda; class Insecta; order Coleoptera; family Coccinellidae; genus Myrrha; species Myrrha octodecimguttata. The sequence continues at coordinate 23,186,390 of OY294056.1, forward strand.
AATATATGCATTTGTGTTCATTGGTAAGTTATTTTTTTCCTGTTTCTTTAAATATCGATTTAGAAAAAACCATAACACTACATTCCGATTCCGTTAGACACATCTTCAACGCTATTTCCACGAACTGAAGCATCGGCATCATCGACATAAAAACCACGGTCTCATTATTGGTTCCAATATTTTCTTCAGACTGCTGAATTAGCTCTGGCAAATCATCGATGTAAGCTAAGAATAATATTGGACCTACTATTGTTTCCTGCGGTAATCGCAAGGTAACAGAATATTCCGAAGCGAACTGCGTATTCTCACCATCTAACACAACCCATTTGTTTCTCTCAGATAAGTTACTCTTCATTAATTCTAAGGACATTCCCCTTATTCCGTAGTTGTTGAGTTTCGATAAAAAAAGTCCATATGATTAACTCGATCAAAAGCTTTAGAAAGATTTACAAAGAGTCCTGCAGGTATCTTATCTCGCTCAATCATATCGATAATAATAATCATTTGTAGTAACCCAAACACTGCTGTTTCCATGCTTCTACCAAGAATAAGACCATGTTGCCTACAAGATAATGACTTAAACTCCAGCAGAAACTTCAATAGACACTTAGCTACGGTTTTTTAGAAAATATTAGCGGAAGTTATAATTAAACTGTCTGGTCTTTAGTTAGAAAACTCATTAATATCACCTTTCTTGTGACATAGTTTCGCAAACGTTATGTTCAATTCGTCCGGGAAAATGCCAGCTTTATAAGCACGATTAATGATAAAGCGAATTGGCTTAAACATTTTTGTTATATGTTTTTTTATTACCTTGACAGAAATATTGTCACATCCGCATGGGTTTATTTTTTAATCTTTTAACAACCCATACAATTTCAGATTCCGAAATCTTAAATATAGAGATTTTTTCTTTTCCTTACCTTTTTTCCCAGGGCTTGAGGTTGTGACCGCAGCAATACTTCTAAAGAGCTCCTTGAATTCATTCGCCAATTTGTACATTTCGGCCCGATCACCGTCTTCCACAAATCTAAACGGTAATTTTTTCCTAGAAGTTTTCTTCTTTCCCACTAACTCATTTATTATAATCCAAACTATCGCTGATTCATTTTCCGCTCTAAAATAAACGATAAAAAGTTCGATTTCAATCATTTATCTTGAAAAATTTAGATTTTTTGGCGGTGATCCTGATTCCTGTGACACCCGGTATAATGACCATGATTCCTCTACCTCACCATTCTCTTGTGGCTCATCCCTAAACTTTGATTTGAGTAAAGCAGCACCATAATATGTATTCACAACTGAATGATTTATGGATCATTCATCTATTATATTACTGTTGCTAACTAATTCATCAAAGTGATTTGTACCCCTTTACTTATTTTCCAATCTCTCAAACTTATCTTCAAAATCTTTCTGTACAAGACTCATAAAATGTCAACTCACGTACTATTGTATATGCAATGAATAATTGAATTACAAACGCGATAATGACAGACATGAATTGCTTGATAGATAGTTGACAGCATACACTCCGGAGTTAATTGAATAGAATACAATAACTGAGTTAAATTATGGGGTTGAATAACTTGATTGATGTAGGTTGGTATAGGGTAGGAGAGGGGACAAGAAAAGGATTGGATTTAGCGTTTCATCAATTTGATTTTAACCGAGTAAGATGTGGGTTATCCTGAAAAATATTTTGTAATACAGATAAATTGATTCTGTAATTACCTTAGTTATGCATCAACATCCAGAACGTGCAGAAATACGATTACTCTACGTGAGGTCTGATTATCCCACTATTGTTCTGTCAGTTATGTATTGATGGATAAGCGAAATGTAAAGAATATTGATGGAATAAAATTCTTGAATGGAATTTTATTGGTAGGAACTCAGGTGTATTGAAAAAAGATCAATTCCTTCACCGAATAAAAAAATACATTAAAATACACTCCATCGGATACATTAGTGTTTATTAGTTGAATTCTTTTGGATGATTTGGCAACTTGTTGCATAACCTAACACACATGAAATTTGTACTTGATTGGGAGGTTTTCAGACGGTGATGCTGAACAATAAGGTAATCTTTGTGTCTTGATCCATAAAACTGGGAATTTCCAGGCGTTTTATACTCTGTAATATTCTTAGCCAAATGTTTTATACACGAAAAAGGAATATGTATGAAAGTCAGTATTCTCTCTTTTTCAATTAGCTGTCTACAGCTTACTCATTCAATATTCCGCTCTATCCGAAGAGCAGTTTTTCGTCTCAGGAAAACAATATTTTCTCCCAAGCAGCTACCCCACAAAAATATATCGTTGGTGGCTAAGGTTGGGAGTTGGCAATGTGAGTAAATAATATATCATCTTCTTTATATTGTTCACTTATTCTCAATATCTGCGAAAATATCACTCAATTTTGTCGAGAACCACTTCTATGCAGCTAACACTGATATTATGACGAAATTTCCAGTATATCGGCTGACTCTGGTTGGTTGAATAGCTTGGTATCATCGGCAAAGCAAAAGTTGAACTAAATTTTCTATATACGGTAGTGTATCAAATTTCAGTTTGATCTAATCTTTTTTTTCTGAGATGTTGACAAAGACATGTAAATATCGTGCTCTTTTCCTCGGTATCGTAGTTATTTCCAGAATAACTCAAAAATGCTGATAAGACCTGTTAACCACTTGGCAAGTACCTACTAATGCAATATTGCAAAATTTTTTGGTCACCGTGTTATTGGAATATTTCAAAGGAAACTCGATATTTTTTCGTCCTAATAGAAATATTTAGGTTCTGCAGAATATCCTACTTTCATCAGTCTATAAATACCAATTCGATATGCCGTTTCAGAAATATCTGATATTGGGATGATGAATTTTAGTGTGCACAGACGGATCAGAACCACTTTTACCACACTACTTCGAACAAATTAATTTACCAGTACATCAGTGGATAGCAGCTCATCGCCGGGCCTCTGCAACAGCCGGAAGTAACTAGGACGCAAGAGAAGATCTTCCTGAAAGTTTAAAACAAAGATGGAATCCGCCCAGCACCTGTCCTCGGGCTGCTCAGCTATAGCGGGCAGAAAATATATAGTACGACACAATAACATAGGGAAGGTAGTGCACCGTGCACCAGTTACTAGGCCTCCAAAAACAGCTCATCGAACACTTCACTCCACATCACATTTTCACACCACAAACACTTCTGGAAAACGAGCAATGAATGCAAGGTCTACTGGGATCTCACGATAATAACGGATAGAGGCGTGGAACATAACCGGCTGGACATCGTGGTGTGGGAAAAAGTAAAAAAGACAGCTACTATCATCGATTTTGCTGTGCCACAAGAAAACAATCTGTCAAAAAGCTATACAGAGAAAAAAGCACAGTATGAAGCACTAGCACATCAAATCAACGACATGTGGAGGCTGAAAACCGTAATGATTAAGCCCCCCACAATAAGCTCCAACGTACTTGTTCACCGAAAAACGACACATCTGCGAGAAATTAATTTTCCACGAAACACCATCACATGGATGCAGAAGGTGGTCATACTGGGGACAGTAAATATAATACGAAAAATCATCTACCCTTACTAACTAACGGAGCTGCTCTTGGCACCACGGTGCTCGGGTAACTCTCGAAACACCACTAAAAGTGTGTGTTATGTAGGCACAATCAATTTTCTAGTGATATGTTGGTACTTTACAACTGCAAATTAAGTTTCATTTCAATTAAATCGGTATTTTTCGAGATATCGAGAGAATAGAGGTTCAGCTGGATATAACTCCGAAACTGTCTGGGGGATTTTGTCCATTCACCGAGATATTTAGGCTTTAAACTCACTTTTTAATTTTCAAGACTCTAGATATGTTTCTTCGAAAGTTAGAATACATACGGCCAGACAGAATTTAGTTCGTCAACAGATTTTATTCAGGCGGTTCAACCTAATTGTGTAAGACCCTTTTACGCGTCAAATTCGAGAATTCCAGACATTTGTGCAAAACGATAACAATCTGTTCTCCAGAAGGAGCACGTAAAACGTGTGTATATAGCTTTTCTGAGCCTTTTCTTCACAGATTTACGACTTCAGTATGTCTTTATTTCTTCTTCAGCGAATACGGAAACCTAATTCCCACCGTCATATTGTAAATCCTGAGGATCCTCCTCCTGTTGAATACACAGATCCAGAATCGGGAGTCGGAAAGACATTAATTCTTAGTAGCACAAAAACATCAGCGTATGCCACCGATTCCGGCATTGTAGGGAAGCGCCGTCATTATTTCGGGATTGGAAAAATATTTTCCACGCTCCCGGATATCCCATTTTTCGTTTTTTCATCTGCTACGGTCGATTCTTATCCAGTTTCGAGTATGGAGGATATTGGTTTATTATTCCTCCGGAATGAATGGAGGAAGGATGATGTATTTTCGCGATCATTATGAGAGTTTTATTGCTTTTCCGTTAGATGTGTTATCGGATTGCGAAGAACCATGTAGATTCAGATTTCCCTGTGATTTATGGTTTCATTTTTGTGACATCGAAGATGAATGGAAGTCGAAAGAATCCATGGAAGGGGGACGATTATTTCGATAATGGTTGATACCAGTGTCCTGATAAAACCGCTTGTTCTGGAAAACAACGCGATATCGTTCGGTCCGATTGTCTGGTATTTTCGAATTCTGACATGAAATTGGTCTTTAACGAAGAGGTTGGACTTCTTGAAGGGGTATCCGTGGTCAAATTAAATTCTGTCCTTCCGTCCACATATGCTCAAACTTTTGAATGAAAGTATCCAGTGACTTAATGAAGTTCTCAGATTGGGTTTTAGGTCGAAATATTTTGGTTACATCCTTTATAGGGTAGTATCAGCTGAACGTTTGGAGAATACTAACGTGATAGGATAGGATTTTAATAGTGAATTGAAAATGGATTATTGTCAAGTTTTTCCTGATTTTTTCCAAGAAACTTCGTTCATCCTAATATAACTATAAAATTTAGCACATACCTTGTTATATCTCAAGAAATTTCGTTGGGATGGCATCAGTTGAAATGAAAAATAAATTTGGAAAATTTCTAAAATTTTCTTCGATAAACATTTTCTTTGGGAATATCTATTCATCCGAATTTGGCCCAAGCCTGCAAATCAACATTGAACTACTCCAATTTCCATTTCGGTTTGATATTTATTTTGACATAAGTATATCGCAAAAAAATATGTCAAATTATGAGGCTATTTAAAATTTTGCGATTTTTTCCTTGATACTTTTGAAAGAGCTGACGCTATAAAAACTACATTTTTTTGTTTCAAGAATTTTCCAGATTTTTGCTGGAATATTTTTTCTTTTAAAACTATTCATCAGTCTGCAAAAAAGCTTGTCGCAGAAGTTGGGGTTACTATATCAACAACAGTGATTCAAGTTTCAGTTTGCTCGGATAGTAATCTTCGTAGAAAGTGAGAAAAAAATGAGCCAAATTTATTACTTTTTTCCCTGGTTTGAAAAAATGGCTGAACTTTGGTTTACTGCAAATGTGATTCGAAAAAACAATATGGACGTTGCGTTTTGGGGCTATGACCCAATTCTAATAGTATCATTTTGTTTTGCGGAAATGCGCTATTGCCAAGTTGGGCACTTCGGATTACTGAAAATCTGCTATGGAGTTGGTTCAAAGTGGAAGTTATTCTATTGAAAAAGTGACTCATCATCTGATTTTTGAAGTTTGCGGAAATGCCATGTTGCCAAGAAATGACCGTTTGAATACGTTGGTAAAAGATTAATGGAAATTTCGGTTGCAGATTTTTGAAATGTGAATCTTGACGAATCTCAAAAAATTTTTTTTCACCGAATGCGCTGTTACCAAGTTGGTAACTTCAGATTGATATGGAAATCTAATGTCGAAATAGTTCAAAATGGAAACCATTCTATTGAAGCAGATCGCTTCGGATATAATATTCGAAGTTTGAGAAAATGCCCAGTTTACGAGCTCTGTAAATAATTGGAATTTCTATCTATGGAAACTTTCATTACTAGGGCATTTTTCATGAATCTCAACCATAATGTGAGAAATCTAGTTGAATTCCATTAGTTAAAATAGAGCGACGGAAAAATCACTCAAAATTTTGTTTAATATATCCACAACTGGTACAATAATATTCATGAGTGATCTCCCCCTTGCGATAGGGCTTCTTATATCAAGAAAATCTCAAATAAAATTATCATTATCTAATCAGTATGGTAGCAATATTTGTACTCCAGACTTGTCCTACTGAACATTTTTCCAGAATTTTATGGAAAACGAACAAGTGGTTATCAAAATGCGCGCGCCCGGCCGACAATTAGCGAATCGCTTCGCTCGTATATCTGATCTTATCGATCCCATATGAGACTTATGATCAATCAGATTCAAACCTAAGTTCATTCGCTCACAAAATATGTATATTCGTTTCAACCATCCAATTTCAGTGATAATGTAGGGTGCGTTTTTATTTTCATCGAACTGATTAATCGGTGTATATACCTCTCTCTGTTCTTTTGTTCGTCACCAAAGAAGAGAAGGATAGAGGTTAATCGATTAATCATTTCGATGGAAATAAAAACGCACCCTATATCATGTCGAGGGTTGGTTGATGCTCGCGAGCGTCTGGTCGACATTTCATAAATTCGCACGCGCGAATTTGCTTCGCTCGCTTAACTTATCTTATCGATACCATATGTAACATATGATTGAGTAATGTTAATATAATGCTCCCTCCTGTTTTTGAAGAAGTTAAAACAAAAATTTAAACAATTTCAGTAATAATAAAATTCTGTCGAGATTTAAATATTGTTGATGGATGCATAGGTACAAAAATTCAATCTCAAAGTAGATAAATTAGTAGAATGGGCAGTCAATCAGGTTTTATTGCTAGGGCCATGCTTGAACACCGAAAAAATGGAAGTGGGAGAGTACCAAAAGGTCGCGCTGGGTGCGGGTGCTGGCAATTAAAACTGTACTAAGATATCAATTGTTTACAATACGACGAAAAATCATTACGAAGCAATTTGTCTGATGAAATATTCAGAGGTGACCAGTTTTATCACAGCAAACTTCCAAAAGATGAAAATTATATCATTTGAATGAGATTCAGATCTTTAGATAGTCTTGAAGCAACACTTCATTATGTCTCCGAATTGGGTTCGAAGATATTTCGGATTTGATTGAATGATTTCCACTTAGGGCTATCTCCATATCAGATTGGAAATCATTCACGCAAAAGTCGATATTCACAAAAAATATGTATTTTCAGAGGTTCATATATATTTTACATTCAATTCGAAAATGTGCTGGAATCAGTTCAATTCCGCGAACTAAGAATATCATATGCAGTCGCTTCAACAGAATAATCTGTCTGTCCACTTATTAATAATATAATAGGAATTGGTTCATGTTGGTTTCCTATTATTAATGAACTAATGTGATAATAATCTAACTTTAATGTGATAATGACGTTCAATTTCGCGCAAATCCATATCAGATTGCCGGTACTCCGAAGTGACCAACTTAGCAACACCGCAATTTGAATAAATAAAAACAGTTCACATTCACCATGATTCATATTTATATCATATTTTACAAACGAGATTCTGTCTATCTTCAACGGCGGCAACAACGGATATCCGCAAAATTTCGAAAACAATAGCGGCGGTAACTCAGTGGTAAGAGCGCAAGCCCAATGATCGTGAGGTCTGGGGTTCAAGCCCTTGGCCGGGAAATAAGTTTTCCGGTTTTTAGGGGACCGTCCAACCATTCGCTGTTGGTAAAACAATTAACAGTGCTGTTCCTAACGTGGCGCAAGGAATTAGTAACAAAGCCTCCACAGAACACACCCGGTTTCCTAACTCGCACAAGCTTTAAGCTTCTGAGGGGTTTCGTTGAAGCCTAGGATATTCGGAAAAAATACAAAAAAAAAAAAAAAAAAAATACCGAAAGTCACCGGGCTCAATAAAATAATGTCCTCTTCGATCCATCTCGATATCCGATTTCCAGTAATCCGATGTGAACAACCTGGCAACATCGCATCAATATTCTGTAACTGGAATTTCCTTAAATATATTTTCAAGGGTTACCAGTATCCATTACTTTTCAACAGCGCATTTCCGCAAATATTGAATGTCGTATCATGAATCGCTTAGCCCATTAGAATGATATCTACTACAAGCCATCTTCACATCAGATTTCCAGTAATCCGAAGTGACCAACCTTACGAAATTCAGCATGAGACTACAGACTGTGGTTTTCCAATGGTCCACTTGATTTCAATTCAATTAAAATTAAATTTTATGAAATATTGGGAAAATAAACTTTTGAATGGATTTATCTGCGGAATCGTTCTGAGGATCTTACCAATTTCCGAATTCTACCTTCGTAATCGAAATCCAAACCTGCAAAAAATAATCACGTTTCTGGGTTGATTCTTTGGGTAGTTATTGCATTTAAGATCGGCCATTATATCTGCCATAAACACAAAAATCTCCGGAGAGTACGTCAAAGATTCGAAGGAGCACAATGGCGGGAATAGTTTGAATATACAAGAACACAAGGTTGCTTTAACAATATATTGGTTAAATTAACATATAAGGCAACCAATATTCATCACAAATGTTACAGGAAAATTACCTGAAAATGCTGGAGGGTTCTCCACTGAACCAACTCAAAAAATAAAATCACATCACATCCTACCATATTGTGAAATACAATACTCATCATATAAACCGACCAGCAAAAACTCCTATTAACCACAACCAAATTCATTCTCGTGATCCATAACCCGCACCAGGCCGACAGCTGTAGCTTCCTGTAACCCGTCCGACAATTACAGGGATGAAGTGATAAAGGAAGATCAAAAGGTTGAGTGCTAGTCACCCCTTGTTGCAATTGTTGGTTTTGCTAACCAGACCTTTGATACGAGGCGGTTAAACCTGAAGGGTCCCATATAAGTGAAAAACAATAACGCACCCACTACCAGCTGGGCCCCAGCCAAGTAGAAGGAGTAAAGGACTCTAAAAGTCATAGACTTCCTGAAGGGTCAAGAAGTCAGATAAGTGCCACCTGCACAATTGCTTGGAAGGATCAAATTCTCTCTCTCATATTTTTTGGCATATATACGCTACTGGATGAGTAGTAGCACTTGCTGGTCGTTCACTATTCCTTCCTCGGAACTCTCTTATGATTGCACTGAGAATCCTATCCGCAAAACGTACATTTTTGTACATTAAAAACAGTAGGAATCCATAAGGCATCTACCTCTCTCTCGAAGGATAGAAGATCTTAAGCAAAGCAATAAACAAAAACATTCATTAGTGTTCAACTAACTCAATTTAACTGAAGTATCTCTGGAGATCCATTATTATAAACGGTATTTCCTACGTTATTTCGAATGGGACATCAAACTTTCTCGATATATATATATACTTATTAGTGAATTATTATCATCCATCTTTGTTTAAATAAATATAGAAGTATTGGGAATATGCTACTTTGATAACAAAGCCAACGTTTCGAGGACAAATTTCCACTTTATCAAGGCTAGAATGAAAACAATCAAGTCAACAATGATACATGACAAATTAGAATCATTACCTCGTTAACTTAATTGTACAGACTACATCAATAAAATCAGAAACATCAAAACACAAGGTGAAGCACCAGGGCAACATCATAAATGAAACTACTTGAGAACGAGAATATCACAATCATTCTGATTTACAGGTTATAATCCATGGTTGCACACTCTGAATAAAGAACATAAGGAAAGAGCATAATGCCTCACAAAGTGAGTCCGGGATGGATGTTGCATATGGCCGACTTTCCTTTCACTTTCAAGAGAGAACAACTTGTTTCGAGACTCCTTTGTCTGAAGAAACTAACTAACATGAGTCATAATTGGAGGTTCAACATGGGCGCCTTTGTCCTACTGATATACGAAGTAGAAAAGCGTTAAGCTTCTTCCTGTTGTTCTTTATTCAAAGGTTGCACAGAATATATATAAACTCAGTCTTCATCATCACATTGACATATATTATATTAAAATATTTTCGGTTCAAAAATGTTGAAATTATATCATATGTAATTGTCTTTCTGATGGACCAGCTAAGACTAATTAATTGATTATAAAAACTCAGTCCTTAGACATCCTCTCTCTTGGGTTAATTGTTTTGTTTTTCTTTATAAATATCATCTTTATTATATTCCTAGCATATCCATTTCTTCCATAATCTAAAATTCTCACGTCATCATCACGTTAAATTTATGTCCCTCAACATGTGCATGCGCAGTTAAAGCTGTTTTATTAGTGTTAGTTACGTAGTTCCATGCTTCAATTGTGATAAATCATACATCGGACAGACGAGACAAGACCTTAAAGACAGAGTAAGACAACACAAGAACGATTGTAAAAACGTAACTAACACTAATAAAACAGCTTTAACTGCGCACACACATGTAGAGGGACATAAATTTAACTTCGATGACGTGAGACTTTTAGATAATGAAAGAAATGGATATGCTAGTAATATAAGTGAGATGATATTCATAAAGACAAACAAAACAATTAACCAAAGAGAAGATGTCCAAGGACTGAGTATTTTATATAATCAATTAATTAGTCTTAGCTAGTCCATAAGAAAGACAATTACATATGATATCATTTTAACATTTTTAACCGAAAATATTTCAATATAATATATATGAAAGTGATGATGAAAACTGAGTTTATATGTATTCTGTGCAACCATAGATTATAACCTGTAAATCAGTATGATTGTGATATTCTCGTTTCTCTAGTAGTTTCATGTATGATGTTGCCTTGGTGCTCAACCTTGTTTTTTGATGTTTCTAATTTTATTGACGTAGTCCCTACAATTTAGATAACTAGGTAATAACCTATTTGTCATGTATCATTGTTAACTTGATTGTTTTTATTCTAGCCTTGGTAAAGAGGAAATTTGGTCTCGAAACGTTGGCTTGGTTATCAAAGTAGCAGACAATAAATAATCCAAATTACCAATACTTCTATATTTATATATACTTATCACATTGTATCAAGCAAATATATGAATTTCATATAATACTTAGCAAAAAAAGTGGTAATTAGGAGTGAGGATAAATACGGTATCTCAGTTTCCAGAAGTTAACAAGAAACGACTTCTAAACCTCAAAAATCTACTGTTTCATACTCAGTGAGATCTCTTATTACAAATCGAAAAAAACCTTCAGTATTTCCACGCTCATTTAGCGTCCAAGATAGCTGCCTATCATGGTCATCATGAAAAAGACTCTGCATGTCCTAACACCCTTCTACTTACATGTGTCCAACTAAAAAGAATCCCTTCCTGAACAGTCTAGCTTTTTTGTTATTTTTATGACCATCACAAATCCTACCTTGCACAGAATTCCTATGACTTTCGATCTCGTTGGAGTGGCATTGTCTGCTCGATAGAGAGCAGCGTTACTGTTATCAATCAGATAAATTATACTTATATTTGCATGCGGTTCGGTTCATTGCCTTGAAAATTATATCATCCAAATGACGGCCTCCACGAGAGACGCACAGATGAAGTCTTTCGCGAAAGTTTTCCATTACTCTCCCCAGCAAAGAGTTTATTTTTTGAATGAGTTCCTCCTTAATTGCCGCCTTTAAGTCATCGAGGGTCCTAGGGCGATCATTCTGGAGGTAATTCCACATTAAGAAGTCACAAGGGCTCAAATAGGGGGAGCTCAGGGGCCTCGAAATTATACCTCCGTTAGGGAGATCACTCGATCTGGGAACATGTCCTGCAGAATATCATGCTAACGACGGGCTGTATGGGTTGTAGCCCCATCCTGCTGAAACCAAAAGTTCTCTGTGTCATGCTCTTTGTCAGATTCCCCAATTTGCGGTCGCAAAAATTATTTCAACATATTGCAATATCGTTGGGACGTCACAGTGACTCTAACGCCGCGATTCTCAAAAAAATTAGTCCCTTTGATTTCTTTCTGTGAGGTTACCTTAGGAATAAGGTCTCCAAACATGGCCTTAGTACCCCTGATGACTTGAAGGAGGCAATCGAAGAGGAAATTGAAACCACTATGCCGAGGAGAAAATGGGAAACTTCCGCTGAAGACTCCACATGTTCGTTGTTCGCCGAGACCGTCTTTTGAATGATATATTATTTCGTGACTTTAAAGTAGGAAATTTTGATTATGTAGGCTTTCAAAATAAAAAGAATTTTATGATATTCATTTTCATTTTTTAACAGCTCCTTCGCATGTGGGAGAAATAGTTGCTCCGCTCTGTATGTGATTAAAAAATGATTTTTATCGACTACAATATCAGACTAGCGCTCTTATCCAGTAAACTCGAACAGTTTTATTACATACCATCTGAATATCATGAAAGAAAAAAGAATTTTTATTGTGTACTATGAGCTCAGACAATTAAGTCCTGCTGATATCTTGTTAATCAATGGACGGTAATTCAAATGATTTATCAGTGGTGATGCAATTCGTCGCAGCTGAACGGTCCAGCAGAATTCAGGCGCAATTAAGTTCAATCGAATACGTATTTATAATAATTGATTCTAATTCATTTGATAGGCGATAACATAGAAAATTTCAAACTGAATAGTTATCAGATCCAGGGAAATCGCGATATTCAGGTGATTTTTGTCGAGGGAGTTCAATTTGAAACCTCTACAACTTTCACACGTAGATTTATTCTTTTCTCAGCCTGATGCGCAATTCTTCTACGAGTTGTTTCCGAATAAGATTCCGATATTCTGGGATCGTTATATTGAAAAGGGACGCGCAATTTTCAGCCAAGTGTTGTCAGGATCATATTGTCACTAAATTTGAATTTTTTTTTTTCGAAATTTTTTTTCAAAAAATTTTTTTTTGGGAAACCGTTCATCAAATCCAAACTAAATTTCACTCAAACTTCGAGCTTCATATTTCACAGCAGCGTACCAAATTTCAGTTCGATACGATTATAAGTTTTGGAGATATCGGGAAAAAATATGTCAAATTTCGAGGCTTTCTTCTCGATATCGTTTTTTTTTCGGTATAACTCAAGAAATACTGATTCAATCCTGATAAAACTTCGCAGCTAGTTTGAACATGCTGAAAGATAACCTTTTACGAAATTTCGTGATGACAATTTGAAAAAAAAGTGTCAGTGATTTTCTTATCATATCATCCTCATTAAATTCTGTATGAACCTTCGAACTGTATTCCAATTCGATCCGATCTGTATTTTCGGGAATATTGGGAAAATAAAATTTTGAATGGGTATATCTGCGGAATCCTTGCGTGGATTTTACCCATTCACGAATTCGGCCTTAATATTTTCTAAGTTGTTTCTTTCGGAAGTTATTGTGTTTACGCAGTCGGTCGTTAGGGTAATGGCATGAACGGGTAAAATCCGCCCAATGATTCCGGAGATATACCCATTCAAAATTTTATTTTTCCAATATTTCCAAAAATTCACATTAGATCGAATTTCAAATCCAGTAATTTATCGAAAAAAAAATCTAGAGAAGCACTGCCGTGAAGGCAGACCCTTTTGCGCGCAAGTTCAAATTAGTTGCCGAAGCGGTCATCTACATTGAACATGCGTGCAAGAGCTGCTGCCTTTACGGCAGTGCTTTTCTACATTTTTTATTCACACGCTTGTTCTATGAAACAACACGTTATCGTATGGTCCAAATGTCTGTGATTTTGGGCCCATAATGGTGCTAAACATTGAACTCCCTGGATTTAATTCTGTCCAACCGTCCATCCGTATGTGCTCTTACTGTCGGAGGAAAGCACTTGCCAACTTGCAATTTACGGGTTAGGTTTGAAGCCTCAATTAAAAAGTAAATGCGGGAAATCAGTTTTTTCCTTAATATCTCAGGAAAAACTGATGCAATCAGTTCGAATTATCGAAATTATGGGAGAATACCAAACTTCGTGCAACACTTTGTGAGGATCTACGGATTATCGACTTCAAAAAATTCGATTTTCTGAGTCTTGTTGAAAACAATTCTCATCGGAGATCATTAGTCAGACCACCACAAAATTTGACATAGATCTTGAAGTCAATATTTACCTACAGGTTTTGAAATTACAATTCGATCCAATGTTTGTTATCGGAGATGTTGAAAAAAAATATAACATTTCATTGTTAATTGGAAATCATCACCTTATTTCCTCTATCTCACAAGAATTACTGAAACAACCAAATTAGATATTCGTAACAAGTTGTAGAATAGTGATATGCGGCACAATGCATAATTTTGTGAGGATGGTATTCCTGAGTAGTTTTTCCCTGATTCTACGCCTTTTGAATTTCTATGAAATTGATTGGTGCCGATATCTTTCTAGTAATTTTTTCTTCATGAAATCTGTCACATATCAAATTGAAATTTTGAATATTCTCAGTATGTTATGAATTCTGAGAAAATGCCACTTTCAATACTACACTTTTTCTGGTCCCATTTTACCTTTTCAACCAATTTGATGCATTTTTCGCACAAGTTTATAAGTGATTGTATTTCCTCCACTCTTCTGTTATGAATATAAAACACATTGATATTTTACCAAATAAATACGGACCTTATCTTATTACCTATAACACGTGAAACAAGGCTCAATTAGTTAGCTTGAAATGCAAATGGCAGGAGAAGCACTTGAAAAATTCGCTCAAATGCTCCCTAGATGGATTATTCTCCACATGCATCTGAATTTAAAATAATAACGTACCTATAATCATCTAGAAAAACAGAATATACTCTATAGTAGCTTTTCTATAGATAGAGATTTTCAGATCGCCTGTTTGCATACTCACCTAAAATATCACAATTTATTGCAGATCTCCCTGAGGGGAACATAAACCAGTTGGAGGTAGCTGGTTCCAGCACAACCAGCTTAGAAGCCGACAGTTTAGCAAGATGTCAAGTGCAAGCCCTCGTTCTAACCAATAATAAACTTCAACATATTGCTGAGAGAGCTTTCAGGTAAAACATATTCATGAATATACAGCCACTCTGTTTCCTTCTCCATTCGTAATGCCTGGTCACTTTATAAACTAAACGGTACAAGGGCATATACAATACTTGTTTGTGTTGTCATTTTATACTATACTTATTGAATAAGCTATGAAACGGGCTGAGCTTGAACATTTCGATGGTTTCAGGTGGAAGTTCAGAGAAAGAGTTTACCAGCTCATGCAACAATTTCTACTCTGGAAAATGTCTCTGGTGACGATGTCTCTTACTGGTTTTTTTGCACTACCATTGAGATAATGGGAGTTTTTCCTTAAACGAAAATGCAGTACTTTTTATGAAAAACCTTTAGAACATCACATTTCAAACATATAATATCAATATTATATTTTTGAAAAATGTTTGATCACCTAAAACTGAAAAATTAAAATAGGGATTTGAAATTTGAAGGGATTTGTCTTAAGTGCACGATATGGCAACGTCGAATTAAGCTATCTCGGAAAGAAAAGGACGTCAAATGTGTTACTTTGCTTAGGAAAATAGAGATAGCTATACTTCGATCTGGTTAGAGTAGAAGAAAACGACCAAGGAATAGAAAAAGAAGAGCACAGACTGTCATACTGTCATATTACTTACAAATCGCAAACGGAAACGACTAACAAATTGTTTGGTTATATTGACAAATAACACGTGTAAACCATATTTTACAGTAGAATAAGCTGTCCTACTAGACACCGTTGCCAGTTCGTGCATGCCCGGCAAATCCCTTTAAATTTCAAAACCCCAATTTGAAATCTGATTTTGAATACTTTCCGAAGGTAATTTGGGAAAATGATGAATGAAACCCATAATAATTATGTTCAAATTTGTATTCGCAGTAATAACCCAAATTCAGGAAAAACCCCCATTAATCCCATTAAGGAGTTGAATCTATCGATGGTATTAATTGATGGCTTTCACTAGTTCAATAGCTGAATATATACAATGCAAAGTTCATTTCCAACCGTTCTTACTGATTATTACTAACTATCTCTAATACATTACTGGCAAGTTGAGGGATCTATTAGATCTAAGCGCCAATCTTCCCAAATATTGTTCGAGATGATCCAGAATTATCGCTACTGAATAATTCAATCCCAATAAACTCCTCTATTTGTAGAGGCTTGTCATAAAATGACGTGAGGTGACAAAAGCACTGACATGAGATCAAAAGCTTCACTTTTATTTTTTCAACTGATTTCCAAATCAGTCAGCTATTCAAGTATGAACCTCTCCCAATGCAGGATCAGTTCCTGGTTTTGTACGAACCTCAAGCTATCATTTTTCAATCAGGTACATAATTTAAATTCGATCAGATATGTTGTGCCTGGAAAAATTAGACTATTAGACTACTGACATTTTGAATGATTGACTTCATCAACGTAATGATTGGGAGAATTTTTTCCATTCACGAATTCTACCTTCGACATCAAACCGATAACCTATGTTGCTACAAATATCAAGTGGCTAAGTCATTCCTTCCGGAATTCATTGTGATTACGGTCGGCCTAACCGCTGATAATGAAAAAAATGAGTTCCGGATGAATCTACCCATAGACCCGATAATTGTAAAGTGGGTTTCGAGTTTAATTACGAAGGGTGATTTCAGGAGACATTGAAATCCACCCAATGATTCCGCAGATATACCGATTCATGATGCCGTTTCCCCAATATTTCGCACAATACTGATCATATCGGATTAATATCCAGAATTTCAATACAAAATGAGAGATTGAAGGTTTGAGTGGAGGCAACATATACCCGATCGCCTTCATGATGGCGATAGCGATGGCGTTCACGATTTTGGTGACGTTCTGAACGATCAGATTGCGAACTTTTCGCGCAGTGTCTGTCAAAATCCCCATAAAAACGGCAATATGTTCTATTAACGTCATGCGATCGTGTCTAAACGCTGACAAGTTATAGACAGTTCGTGACATGAGTGTGCTTTTTCACTAGTTCAATGTAATTATCTGATCGCCATCGTTATTTTGAACGCCATCCTGATTGTGATAGCGTGTATGTGTCCTGAGACCTTATAAATAGTAAAACGCCAAATATAAAATTATCCGAAAAAAAATTAATTGATTTCATCAAAATATCATCAGGAAATTTTGCAGAAATTTGCTCATTAACATATGCAACTAGCCATCATATTTCATCGCAATGGAAGTAGTATTTTTTGAGAAATTTCAAGGAGGCTTATGGAAGATAACCGTCAAAATTATTATGGATTCTCTCAATATCTCCAAAAATGAATATATGATCGAACTGAATTTCTGAAAACTGTTGTGATAGCATTTACGAGGTATGTAGGACAGGGGTTTATTAGCACATTGACAATTATTCAAATGCCTGTAACTTTTTACCTGAGCCGAATTTGGAAAAATGAAAAAAGTGTTTTATTCGATTAGAGAAATCTATAAGTAAAATCAATTAACAACTATAGGTACATTTTTCCTGCTAGGATACATTAATTCTGACGTGGAGACTGATATGACTACTCAATTAATTATAGTCCATTCAAGAATTATTGACATCCCGGTAGAAAGTGGAAAACAAAATTAGGGTAGTAATACACTAGTGAGCCCACCAATCAACCCAGGCGATAAATTTGCATTAGTCACTGACCAATTGAACCAGTACCTAAAATTTATCTTCAAATCGCATCAACATTATTTCAGAAACATAGAATCTTAAAAATTATTTTCCTCAAGGAATACCGTAACATTTGATTATTCCTTTATTAGGTTTGAATCAGTGAATAGGCATATCATACCAGTAGAACCCGATAGGGGAATTCGGTTGAAGTTGCCAACCTAAAAATTTCGAGAACTTTCTATCCTATCCTGAGGAAACGGAATTTCAGACATTCGACATGATGTGGTTCGCGTTATTTATAAATATCTGTAAACTGCGCCTCGGTTTCACGAACCAGATAATTTTTGGATCCAGTAATCGATATTTGTTAACCTAATATCAGATCGATTGAAATTATGTAAGGGATTCTGATTTGACGCACTAACCTCAATGTTTGCAAAGGATATGTTTTGCTAATTAACTCCGATATTTTGGGTGTTGGTTTTCCATTCAGTAAATATATAATATTCGAGTGGTTCCTGAATTGGAGGATATTTGCGAAATTTTATTGATTTCGTAAATACCTGAATGGAAAACTGGCACCGAAAATATCCAAGTTGATTTGCGGAACATATCCTATGCAAACTATATTTACATAATAGACTTGGAATCGGGAGCCCCATCAACACAATTTTCAGTCATAGATTTAAAATTTTCTTTTTTTCTGATCCACGGTATCAATGATTGAAAATTATAAGATCTTGTAGTTTCCTAGTTTCCTTTTTCCTCTGAGGTTGGAATAGGAGACTTGGGTCCAAGTCGCCAACCAAATTTTGAAAACTTGGTACCACTGGAAAATTTCGAAATGCATTCGACATGATAAGGTTTGCGTTATTTATAGATATCCGTTAACTGCAGGTCAGCTTTTCAAACTCGATAATAGACGAATTCGGTCCAAATTGCCAACAAACAAATTTCTTCTAAATTTACTATTACTGGGGATGGGGAATTTTAGAACAAACTCGACATAATAAGGTTCGCGTTATTTATAAATATCCGTAAAAGATGCCTCTGCTCCTCAAACAAGATTATTCTCTCCAAATAGAGGTTTTTTGTTAAAGATCATCTCTGATTGGCTGAAATTTAAGTTGGGATTCCTGATTTCATGTTAAAAGTGTCAAGTTTATATAGGATATGTTCCGCAAATCAACTTGGTTATTTCGGTTACCGGTTTTCCTTTCCGTAAATATGAAATATGCGGACGGACAGAATTAAATTGACCGCGGATTCTTCTTCAGGTATAGTTCAACCCAATCGTTTGAGACCATTTCTGGCCAAAACTCGAAAATTACAGACAGAACAAGTGCGTAAAAAGGTTGATTACGGAATTTGATTGATGGAAAAACTTTCTTTCTGTCACCAGAACGACGGTCAATGTTCTATGGTAACATATATCCATAGCATAGAACAATCTTTATTTACTAAATGATCCACAGAACATAGACGAGACCGAAGGTACCAGGTTCGAATCCCGGCGAGGACATGGATGTGGTAAAGTTTCTAGGTGGTGGTGATATGTGAAGAATTCCAAGAAAATTATATGTTAGTTGTGTCGATGGTCATAGTGGCCAAGCACGGTAAAAGATAAAAATAAAATAGATTGTTCCATGATAGCTGCCCGGCCTGGCTTCGCACGGGTGGTGTAACTAAAGAAAAACACTAAGAAAAAATATATTATGTAGTGAAAAAAACACCCAAATGTCTAAATTATACTTTATTGCAATGCCCTATAATGTACAATATTTTTGGTTTTTCCTTCTTGACAGAACACAAATAGAGCAGATGGATTACCAACTCTCGAGCAGGCGACATACAAATGCCCATGCGAAAAACAGGGCAATTCAAGGTTTATTCCACAAACTTGTAACGATTGACCTTGTGATTTATTTATTGTCATTGCAAATGCAAGTCGCACTGGAAACTGGACACGCTTAAATTCAATAGAAAAATCAGACGGCATTAGTGGAATCCTTGGAATGAGGACATCCTCACCTTTGAACTTTCCTACGATAATAGTACCTTCTATCAAGTTTGTAAAAACTCTTTTAACAGAAAGTCTAGTTCCGTCACACAATTTTGGCTGATTAAGGTTGCCTAGCATGATAATTAGTGAGCCAACTTTCAGCTGCAAATTATGTGGAGGTAATCCTGGCAAATCCAACGAATTCAAGAATTCGGTTGGATAATTGACGACTTCATTTGGATCGATAATGGAATCGATCGACTTAAAAGAATGTATTGGTCCATCAATTTTATTTTGAATTCAATTCATCAACATCCTTATTTTTTGGCGCTAAAATGTCTCGTTCGCTTAGCCAAGCATGGTTTCTATATTTCATTTGAATATCTGGGAAGACTTTTGAGATCAATTCGTCCTTTGACGTTGTGAACTGACAAAAGTTTGGTGGGAAAGAAATGAGACCATTAGAAGTGTCAACAGGAATTTTGCCATTGCCAATATCCAATTATGTTTTTAAAAACAATTCCTCCGATATGTCACTTTGTAAAGCCACTCTCATATTGATTGTTAAGTTGAGATTCTTAACATATTTCCATAAATTCGAAGTTTTCAAGCAAGCATTCATCTTATCAGCAGGCGTTGATCTATGAATGACTGGCAATGTTTGTCGAAAATCTCCTGCCAGTAGAATCATCGCACCACCAAAGAGGTCCTGATTGTTGCGCAAATCTCTTAGAGTTCTTTCAAGTGCCTCCAACGCTAGTTTATGGGCCATTGTGCATTCATCCCAAATTATTATTTTGGAATTTTGAAGTACTTTCGCTATTGCTGCTGTTTTGCTTATATTACATGTAGGTTCCTCTACCGTATGCAAATTCAATGGCAGTTTGAGCGCAGAGTGAGCGGTTCTTCCGCCTTCTAATAATGTAGCAGCTATTCCGGATGATGCAATTGCCAGTGCTATTTGATTTTGTGCCCGAATCGTATCTAAAATCATAGAAATAAGGAATGTTTTACCAGTTCCTCCAGGCGCATCGAGAAAATAAATACCTCCATTGTCCTCATCAATTGATTTCATGACAGTATGATATGCTGACCTTTGATGCTGATTCAAAAGTGGGAGCTTACTTTGTACGGATTCACTCAATGCATTTCTATCATATTCCTTTTCTCTTGTAAATTCACGATTAAATACATCGTGCATGGGGCGATTAGGAGCTGGCATTCCTAATTCATGCACCATCTTGCGGGACATCATCAAGCACAAATCCTCTAAAGATATAAATACCTCATTATGTATCTCAGCACTAATTTCTAGTTCTGGATTTGCTGTTGTTGATCGTACTCGATGCAAAATTTCTTCGGCCATATGGTCTTTGTGTTTGTCCCACGAATGCTGAGGGTTCGATGGATAGCATGATGGAATTATGATGGCAAAAAGTGACCGTATTTGATATGAAGTAGAAGAAATAACAGCATCGGAGGGTGTATGATCCCAATGTATATCATCCTCTAATAAATGTAAACGTTGACAGGCTTCTCGATATGTTGCGCATATTTCACCATCGCAAATATTCGAAGGAAGTTGGTCCACGAACATTCAGCAATAATAAACGCAAGTAAAAACATTCTTCATTGCTCGGGTGAATTGTGTAAATGCCCTCCAATGCATCGGTTGAATATACATTCACGTATCCCGGTACGGAGAGTCCTCGTTTTCGCCGTTGGAATTTGTTGGATGATGCATTCCATGTGAAGTATTTTGGCATTTCTGAGTAAAGCAATGTTTCTGCAAATGAATCTCTTATGCATGTCTCAAAAAAGCCTGTCAACGTTGTGGCTGGTGGATGTTCAGCCCTCTGCGCCGCATTTTCTGCCGTGAAATAAACTCGTTGTCCATTCTCTAAATGGACAGCTAAATGAACTACAGTGGGATAACGTTCATGTATGGCAAATGAAAAAATTCTCCAAATAGCTTCATTGCTACTAACATATCTTCCCATCTGATATTATGACACCTCATCTTTACTATTTGGAGCTGTAATACCAAAAACAGCCATGTCGCTGCCTTTCGTGACGTACTTGCAAACATATTTAATAGATTTCACCGAATTACAGTACTCAACATTGCAATGAGCCTTGAATTTTTTTCGACAGCAGCGGCGAATATGGAACAACCCAGGTATTGTTGACTACAACATCCTTATTCCTAACTTTCAACGTTATTGTTCTACGGCCATCTTCAACAGAGCGACGACGGTACAGGGGGTAACCATCATTACCTGTTATTGTCTCTGCCAATAAAGTACGTGAATAACGCTTGGAGCATTTGTTGTCGATCATACATGGTGATTCACGATTGTGTTCACCTCACGGTCCATGTATCATGTTTTTTATCACTATTTAATGCAATTCTGGATCTACGTCTGGATCAGGAATTTCTGCACTGATGATTGAGTCGATTTCATTGGGTCTGATTTTTTCAGCCATCCACAGGAGAATGTGAGCATGAGGCAACCCCCTTTTTTGCCACTCTACCGAATACATCCAACATCGTACATCTCCAAAAACATGATATCTTACAATGAAATCCATTAGCGCTTTGAATTTTTGCTTGAATACTCGTGCTGTGATGTCATGACGATCACTGGATGACTGATCAGGCAATAGCAAATCAGTGACTTCGAACCATTTTGGGTTGCAAGTGAAAGTAATAAACAAATCTGGTCGACCATAATGACGCACGTAAGTCATTGCATCTTGCGCATATTCGTGCATGTGTCTGCGGCTTCCCACATATGTTGCTGGTAAAATAGTAAGTCGACCGACATTATTTCCATTTCCATCTGCGTTCATGGCATCGCGCAAATGAATATAATCTTCTGAACGCAACTTTCTCTAATTCAAACTTATATGTACAGGGTCTTTCACGAGGAACCTCACCCATATTTATACGGGAAACTACTGAACGTATTTTCATGAAATTCAGCACTTATAAGTATTTCACGATGCTGATGAAATCTAAAATATTTTCAAGGCATGAGCACCTCCGGTTTTTCCGGAAATGACGTCAACTTCCGTTTTTCAAATTAGAACACCATTTTTTTATTGCAGAAATAGATTCCTTAGAAAATTTCAATTTATTTTGATGTAACATTTTTCAGTTTCGGTTGGAAAATTCTCTCTGAGCGGGAAAATTCGAAAAAAAAATCGAAAATAGAGCTCCGCTGAAACAAGAATAACTTCGAGGTTTTTGGATGGAAAATTTTCATTTTTGGGATCTTTCAAGATGTAAGATTGATGTATCCACTTTAAAAATCGAAATCGCGAATCATGATACAGGGGCTGAAAAAATCGCTTTCAAAGTTAGGGATGACAAAATCGTGAAAAATAAATTTTTTCAAATTAGAACCCAATTTTTTTATGGCAGATATTGAATCTACGTTAAAAAATAATGTGAG
Organism: Myrrha octodecimguttata; assembly: GCA_958510865.1. NCBI lineage: Eukaryota > Metazoa > Arthropoda > Insecta > Coleoptera > Coccinellidae > Myrrha > Myrrha octodecimguttata. Next base: position 23,209,502 of record OY294056.1, read on the forward strand.
TGTATGCATCACACCCTTGCCCTAAAGTGGATATTTTCTGAGTTATTCACAAAAAACTGTTTTTCGTCTTGAATTTTCAGCTATTTCTTTTCCCTTCACGCCAAAAAGATGACATTTTCAGGAACTGTTACTTAAACCATGTTTTAGATTTTACTACCCTAATATGCAAGAGAAAAAAGTTACAGGTTGTTCCTAAATAGATGGCGAATTTGGATTCGAATTTGTATCGGAAACCTCTTTATTTCAACTAATGGGCCATCGGTTTTCTCTCCAGTGATAAATAAATAATTCCTTATGAACCATATGCAAAAACTTACCATGTTTTACATTATTTTTTTTTAATGATAGATATCATTAATTACATCTGCCAAATTCCTCTTTATTCAGTATCATTTTGTGTTTTCTATTAATTTGGTGATAATTCGTATTAAGTTATAAAGTCGATCACTATGCCTAATTTCACCAATGAAGATTATTTAAATCTCATTCTACTTCATGGAGAATGTAATAAAGTTGTAGATAGAACGATTCGACTGTTCATTGAGAGGTTTCCTGACCGACCCATACCAACGAGAGATACCATTAACAGAACCATGACAAACTTGAGAAATGTCGGATCTTTCGTTAAGAAAACTACACACAGAGAAAAAAGTGTAGTAGAAGATGAGAACAACGAAATTACAGTTCTTGCATATTTTCGTGTGAATCCTCAAAATTCTCTCAAAGATGCCGAGATTATTGATCTGGGATTATCTCAATCGAGTGTTTGGAGAATATTAAAAAAACATAAAATGCACCCATATAAATTCAATAGGGTACAGCATTTGAAGGAAACTGATTTCGTCAGGAGAACAGAGTTTTGCGAAGCTATGATGATTCGATTTCAAGAGAATGAAAACTTTTTGGACTGTATAATTTGGACAGATGAATCTAAATTCACAAAGAATGGTTCTTTCAATAGACATAACAGTCATTATTGGGATGAAGAGAACAACCACCACTTCAGACAATGGAACATTCAAGAGACCTGGAGTTTCAATGTTTTTTGCGCCATCAAAAATAATGCAATTCTCGATATTCACATTTATGATGGGACTTTAACTGGTAAGATAGAACACTACACATGTTTGCATTATTTAAAGAATGTTGTCCCTTAGGAGATAGATATTCTGACATATTGACTCAAATAATTGAGCCGCTAGTACAGAACCATAATGACTAATGGTATCAACAAGATGGCGCGCCTCCACACAATTCACTCAATGTGTAAAATATCCTCTACAGGCTATTTGAAGATCGATGGTTGGCGAACAATGGTCCACATCTTTGGCCACCACGTTCTCCCAATTTAACTCCTTTAGACTATTATGTTTGGGGTAGGATAAAAATATTGTCTACTCAACTCCCCTGACTGATAAAGAGGACTGCATAGAACGAGTCAGAAATGCGTTCAGGTTTGTTTAGATTTTTAGATTCATAGTTTTGAAACTCAATTTGGTTTTTAAACACTTTTGCAGATCTCTTCCTCCCGATGAAATAAGAAGAGCAACGCACGAAGCATTCCTGAGACGTATAAATAAATGTCTAGAAATTAACGGTCAAAACTTTGAGCATCTTCTCTAGTTATAACTGCGAGAGTTTGCCATGGTTCTCCTAATAGTAACTTGAAGTCGGTTTCAAGAAGGGGTGAAAAATCTACAGCATGGTTCAAATAACAGTTCCTGAAAATGTCATCTTTTTGGCGTGAAGGGAAAAGAAATAGCTGAAAATTCAAGACGAAAAACAGTTTTTTGTGAATAACTCAGAAAATATGCACTTTAGGGCAAGGTTGTGATGCATACACTCACATTATTTTTTAACGTAGATTCAATATCTGCCATAAAAAAATGGGGTTTTAATTTGAAACAATTGATTTTTCACGATTTTGTCATCCCTAACTTCGAAAGCGATTTTTTCACCCCCTGTATCATGAATCGATTTCGATTTTCAAAGTGGATACATCAATCTTACATCTTGAAAAATCCCAAAAATGAAAATTTTCCATTCAAAAACCTCGAAGTTATTCTTGTTTCAGCGGAGCTCTATTTTCGATTTTTTTTTCGAATTTTCCCGCTCAGAAAGAACTTTCCAACCAAATCTGAAAAATTTTACATCAAAATAAATTGAAATTTTCTAAGGAATCTATTTCTGCAATAAAAAAATGGTGTTCTAATTTGAAAAACGGAAGTTGACGTCATTTCCGGAAAAACTGGAGGTGCTCATGCCTTGAAAATATTTTAGATTTCATCAGCATCGTGAAATACTTATAAGTGCTGAACTTCATGAAAATACGTTCAGTAGTTTCCCGTATAAATATGGGTGAGGTTCCTCGTGAAAGACCCTGTATATATATGTTAGGCGTTCCGTTTCAGTTTTGACATACATATCAACGGCGAACTGGTGGAACAATCGGCGGCATTTCAAAATATGGTTGTCCTCGTTTTGACGAATCATGAAACGATATGCATAAAAATTCATCGAGCTGACCTTCTTGTTTGTTTCCTGACCTGTAAGAAAATAATCAACATTAATAAGGAATTGAAACATAGAATTTTTGAAACAACATTACTCTGACGAAGTGGAGGCAAAAACTATGAAAATATAGTAGAAAATAATACAGGGTGCACAAATCTGAGGACCTTATTCTCTGAAGATGTCTTATTAAAATGCATTCTTACTATATTCGTTCATAATATGACTTATCAATACTCACCAGTCGCTGGGTTAATCATCTTGATCAAAAAATGGTAGCCATCTTCACCTGGCAGAATATTAGTGGATATTGTAAAGCATCATACATACGATGTGTTTCACTGATACGTCTGAGGTTGCCACCATCACGTCGTTGAATTACAATGTCGCGAGACTCCATATTTTCTCCAACTGCCGTAATAGCAACTTCATTTAACGTTGGTGCATTGAAACGTCTCTCATGTTCTCCTGCTGGCCTTTTATCTGCTCTGATCACTAATTTATGTTCGTCAGATGGCATCATTTCTAAGGCTGTTTTGAACAATTGTACCAATTGATTATGTTCATGCAAAAGTTGTTGCAATTGCACGATGATTTCTCGTCTTGCTGCACGATTGATGGCACAACGTTGATTTACTTCATTCTCAGAATTTCCAAGGGAATGAATCTGGAGAAATTTGTATTCACCATCAACTGGTGGTAGCAATACTCCTGCACGATGGTGAATTTGTCCTTGAATCTGTTGGAAAAAATTAGAAAAGTTTCGTTAATGAGTCTCAACAGAATTTTCATGTTTGCAGGTAATGTTATAATCAATGTGTAATATGTTTGTTTGATATAGAAAATGAAATACCTTGAAAGTTGGGTTAAAACCCTTTTTTCAATTATGTTTGAACCAAAAGATGTCATTTGGAACACACTATTGTAATGCTGAATATTCTGCAGAAAATTTTTTGATGGAGGTTCTTGTCCTGAAAGTAACGAATTCACAGGTTCTGGTGGCGTTGTCACTTGTGGCAATTTGATTTTTCCGTTCAAATAACATAATCCTGGGGGTTCGTTTGGATATCTCAGAGCATTGCAGTATTGACAAATAATGCTCATGGTTCCGAAATGAAACATTATATTGCCAGCATAATCGACTGTGGGATCATATCTAAATACCAAACGTTCAATGTTGATGTTTTCATTTGATACTATATTTTCTTGTATCTCGCCTGAGATCGATAGTATGGATTCATCCGAAGCTGAGACAGATCTTGCTTGAGAGTTGTCCAATCGCTGATTTGAAAGTCGTCTTGCGTTACGCGTCCGCCGAAGAATATTTGGACGCCTCATTGATGGCATTTTTATAAATGATAATGAGTAACACAAACACACAACACAACGATTAATATCAAACACAATGCTATTAAAAACTTTCAAGAAACACGTTTTACTGTTAATATCAAATACCACAGGTTGTTTGTTTATGTAAATGCAGAAACCGTAACCTTACAACCTAAGTGTCGAACGTCGAAGTGTCAAAGTACTCTATGATTGCTCGCTTTGTCAAATACTTCATAGTTACGTTTAATAGAGTTCTATGGTTGGAGGAAAAAGGAAGGTTTTGTTCTTTTTTCCTTGCATATTCCGTTATACAAACCGCGACCTGAGAATAATGAACACAACAAAAAAAAATTATCCAATTTGGTGCAGTCGTTTGAACTTAGTGCTTGTTCAAAATATCGATAGACCATAGATCCTTTTTTAGTTATATAGATATGATCCACAGAACATAGACGAGACAACAACCAACAATCAAAAAATTACTAAGTATGGTCAATGGATCATAAGGTAAATATGGATTGTTCCGTCTACCTCGGTGGTGCAGTGAGTTGGTAGCTTGCTTGTAAGACCGAATGTACCGGGTTCGAATCTCGGCGAGGACATGAATGTTGTAAAGTTTCTAGGTGGTGGTGATGTGTGAAGAATTCCAAGAGTCGATGGTCATAGTGGCCAAGCACAGTAAAAGATAAAAATAAAATAGATTGTTCCATGATGTAAGCAAAACATTATGGATTGTTCTATGCTATGGATATATACAATAGAACATTGACGGTCGTACTGGTGACAGAAAGATTGCTTTTTCGATCAAATTCCGTAACTAACCTTTCCTTCAGGAACCAACCGAATATTTCATACTTACGGAACGGAAAACTGACAACCGAAACAACCAAGTTGATTTGCGGAACATATCCTATATAAACATGACACTATTGACATGAAATCAGGAATCCCAACTCAAATTTCAGCAAATCAGGGATGATCTTAACGAATCCTATATTTGGAAGGAATTATCTTGTTTGGGTAGCAGGGGCATCTTTTACGGATATTTATAAATAATCCGAACCTCATCATGTCGAATTTGTTCTGAAATTCCCCTTCCCCAATCCTAGTAAATTTGGAGAAATTTTTATGTTGGCAACTTGGACCGAAGTCGTCTGTTGGATCCAAATATCGATATTTGGATACAATGATCTTGTTTGAAAAGCTGACGTGCAGTTTACCGATATTTATAAATAACGCAAACCTCATCATGATCGAAATTTCCCAGTGGTACGAAATTTTCAAATTTTGGTTGGCGACTTGGTCCCAAGTCTTCTATCCAAACCTTAGAGGAAAAAGTAAACTGCTTCCCTTGAACTCCGAATAATCCGCCATCTATCTTCATGTTAGAAAACTACAAGATCTTATAATTTTCAATCATTGATACTATGGATCAGAAAAAAAAAAATTTTCAAATCTATGTGTTATTCATTGTGATTAAGATGAATAAAAAATGGTGCTTTCACTCTTTTTTTTTCTCCTACTGAATCCTTACTCCAAACTGGGGCATACCATCAGTTGTATTTCATTCTGTCGCCACCGACGCGACCATTCAGAGCACATGACACGTTCAATGGTCCTTTCACTTCTAAATGAATCATGAAATATCAATTCAGACAAACAGCTGACTTGACGACCGGTCTTAATTTCCACCTTCAGTGCGAAAAACGAATTTTAGCGATATCCTCAATAATAGCGAAACAAAAGCCAATCTGTGAATTCACTTTATTTCTATGCATCTTCATCGCGAAACTTTCACCTAATCATTATTTCATTGGTTTAATCAAGATCATCATTTTATACTTTTCTCACATTTCTAAACTACTATCACAAATTACGAAGAAATAACGTCTTACTTCTCAAATCTGTGACTACAAGCTAGTATACTCAGCTACAAGGTGCCGAATTTAGAGGTTAACTTTGTCAAAGGTAAACATCTCTACTTTCTCGTTTCGTTTAATAGTATTCAGGGCATCAGGCTTAACAATTTCTGGACAAATTCAGTACTTGAAATCATCATTCTAGAATTCCTAAACCAACCAACGGTTTTTGTGAAGTGCAATGCTTCCAGAGAAAGGATACGAGTTTTCAGATCTGGTAGCTTCTATTTCATATTCGAATGTTTATCTTTTAACATTTCTTCAAAATTATAAGTTTCGTTGGAAATCTTAGTTATCAAATGTTTATTGAACGAAAGGAGTTCTATTCTGTACGCAGCTTTTGTTCAACTTTCTGCAATGGAATAGGAAAATTATGAGAAATGGGATATTCAAGTCTGATTAATAAAAAGCGGATAAAATGCAGATGCAGCATGTGGTTTGTATCGTGATAAATATCCAGAAACACGACAACCGTCATAAAAATTTACGCAAGATTGCGTCACAACTAAACGAAGGTCAATTTGGTATTAAAAGACCGAAGAAATATTCTAAGGATACATAGCTATTGAAATCAACCCTATATAGAACATCGACTAGTTTATCAGAAGAATTCCAAGGAGTACCAAGAATGAATGTCAGAAGGATTCTGATAACTTACATATCAGAACCTTATAGAGCCAAAATAGTTCATCATCTCATGCTTTGAAATTTCGAATGCCCTATTGAGTTTTGTTGTTTCTTGGATAAATCAATCAATGTTGCATGTTCACAGTATTTCATTTTTACTGCCGCACAGTCCAGTGCCTACTATACCAGAGCGACAAAATTGAAAAATTCACTATCTCGAACAGAACTAAGGAAAAATATCGAGTATGTTACATTTTTGAAACGGTGATTTCAAGCTCTACCTAAATATGTTTAATAAACTGGGGCTCCCATTTGAAAAAAAATTCCATAGCGATGTTTCGTAAGTAATCAGTTTGCAGAAAGTTCAATTCAATTCACTGAATTCTACGTAAGAAGTTGATACAGTAAAGTTTTCACAAAAACTAAAAATGTTCGACAGAAATCAAGTTACAGCAATATTTCTAAAACGAACATTTTCGAAAAACACCCGGCAACAATGTAGCGATGATAGCTATGGAGTTTCAAATTTGGCCAATAAGTTTCTCATGAAAATTGGCCCTCACACACCGACATCAGTTTTCGTCTGTCTAGTACAGAAACGAATAGGAATTCTCATTCAAAAGTATCAAATTTAGCCCTTCCTGTACATTCACATTGGGAATTGAGCATATTTTCCATACCTATCGTTTCAGAAAATTTTGATGAATTATATGGTAATTCACTTTGGCAAAAAAAATCTTGTCACTTGTTACAAGCAAAAACAAAAAAGATTAATTTTAAACATCCATAAGCATTCGAATTAATCATGGATTTTGTATAGGTCTAATGTACTGCACATTCTCGAAGGATTATATATATATAGTGCTGATTGAAATATAATCATTATCGTATCCAGATAGTAACGGTTACTATATTATAATCATTCTCGTATTAAAATTGTCACTATGAAAACATATTGGTGATCTGTTCGCTTAATAGTTCTGATCGAAATATAAATATACAGGGTGAGTCTTTGACCTTGCAGAATATTTCAACAGAAGATTCCTGGAGCCAAAAGAAACACTTTTTTCCCTTACCATTTTTTCCGATTCGGCTTGGTTCGTAAGATACAGACTGTTGAAAATCCATAAAAAAATTGCATTTTCGTTTATATCTCGCGAATGATTTCATTGAATGAGATGATTTTTGAAATATAGTTTTTCATTAATGCGATGAATGTTCCTGGATTACAAAATTTCATCCACATCCTCCAGTTTCTTCAATATGACCATATCATTTCATAAAAATACCAGAAATTCAAAGAATCCAACTTTTAAAAATAATTTGAATGCTATTCAACGAATTTTTGACCATTTTGGAAAGTAAAAGTATTCCTTATTTTTTTTCGTATGATGCGCCGTTTTCGAGTAATCTGAAATTCAAAAATGAAAAATATCTGTGAAATTCCGAGAATTGGGTACTTTGGCTGAATGCAACTCTGTTCAAAAAATTCACAGAATTCAATTTTTCCGCGTTGCCACGTCTAAAAGTTGAGAACGGAATTCTAGCATTTTTTATTTGGAATGAATAGTAAGCGGTGTAGCCGACTTTGGCCAATTCACAATGGACGTAACCGTAAGAATCCCGCAACTCGTGCGTAAAAATCAAAGAGGAAACTACAAAATTCATAAGTACCAAAATCTTCACAATAGGTTCAACTTTGCTTTTGACTTCCATAAGTCGAATGCAGTTCTATTCTTATTCCTTATGATTTCTGTTGTTTAATTCTTACATTTTATACAGAAATCTCCTCAATCTGAATGAACTATCACATCTTAAATTTATTTGTTTTGTATCCATACAATTCCAGTGATGTATTCATCAGATTTTCCATACTACGATTATTATCACCAAGACGAAATAAGAAGTTTCTCCGAAATAGGCTTCCACCCAAAAACTATATCTGTGTTGTACAGTGGTGATTCGGTCCTGAATCCATTCATGAAGCTTCCTTTTCAATTTCGAGCTCATTTGTGTGGTATAATTCATTAACTTCTCACTTTTCCATGATAATGGGGATTCTTACTGGTTTGAATGCAATCTTTCTGCTGACCAAAATTTTTTGAAATTATGTACAGAACTTTGATAGTATTTATTTTGAGGTATTCTTCAAATGCGCTTTCATAACATAACCCATGGTGGAAGAAAATCACCATGACATAACCTCAAAACCACGGAGCCACAGATTTATGTTCAGAATCATAGACTGTACAAGTGTATACATAGGATTAGCATATTGTGTGTTATTTGATTTCGAAGAGTTCTTTCTTTCTATTCTTGACGAATAGAAAGCAAATGAAAGAAATGGCAACGTTTGTACGTTCATAGATAAATTAGGTACATCTGTTTTATTTACTTATGAAAATGAAAGTTTGAATGGGTTATGTCTGAATCTGATAATTCTTGGAGAAAATGAAATAAACAATGAAAATTAATAATTACAAATTGAAGATGAATCTCAAAGCTAATGTGAATGAATTCCTCATTATCGAAAATGAAACCAAGAGAAGAATATTCAACTTTTATCGCCCACGAAATTTGGAATACCTAACTTGTTTATTGTTCTATAAATACAAATTTTCTCACCAACTGGAATGTAAAAAGTAAGTTGACGCTTGTTTTCAAAACAGAGTTGCTTATTTCGAAGATTTGAATGGTATATCTTAGGCTCGGAAAAACTTCAGTGTTCAGGTTTCCAGGGGCGGCTAGCCTATTATGAAAATTTATAATGCCTATATCTTTTTATCTAGGCCGAATCGGAAAAAATGGTAGAGGACAAATGTGTTTCTTTCAGCTTCAAGAATGTTCTGTTAAAATATTCTGCAAGGTCAAAGACTCACCCTGTATAAAATGTATTTACACTGAAAAATAAAAACAATCCTTTTAATACATTGACAAGAAAATAAATTAGTGTAACGAACGAATTATGTGGACTGAAATTTATCTGCTAATGACATAATATCAGAGAAAGTTATATACTACTATAATATACTTTTGTCGATGGATTTCCCCATTATTTTTGAAAGAAACATTTACCATAAAACATTGAACTCCCGACTTGTCGAAAAAGGATAATCCAAAAGTGATGTAATCTAGAATTCATCATAATGATTGATCATGAACAGCGAACTCAGTAAATAGTGTTTATCCACACGCTTACAAAAATCAATAGTATTTTCCTTCTGGGCGAATGGAAATGAATAAAAGGTTGGAACCAAACCATTCAAAGGTAAATCTCATCCAATACTGGATTTCATGCTGAATAAAAGAACACTGCAATTATTAATCCTGATTCATGTTTTTAGTACGTCGGTATACGAAGGTTCTTGAGAGTTGTTCTGGTTATAAATTATTCGTTTCAATACGCCTCTGAAGAATTACTACCAAATCTGTTTAATTTTTACACAGGAAAGTGACTAGCTTGAGTTTTCTATGTTAATTTATCAATCGAATTTTTGCATCCAGACCCTTCAAAATTTACGTTTTACTTATTTAAAACATTTCGATGCAAAGGTTAATTTCATTATACACAGGATTTTGTCTGAACAATAAAACACTGCACTTATTAGTTCCGGTTCATCTTTTCAGTATATCAATATAGGAAGGTTCTGAAGACTTTTTCTTGTACTATATTATTCATTTCAAGAATAACTACCGTTTTCGTTTACCTTCCTTACAGAGGAGAGTGACTAACTTGAATTTTCCATTCCAATTTATCAATCGAATTAATGTATCCAGATCGTTTGAAACTAACGATTGGCTTATTTGAAACATATTTCGATATATTTCCTTAAGAAGTTCCATAAATTCATTCAATAAAATCTGTAAAAGAGGCAGTATAACAGTACCAAACGAGACGTTACGACGGTTCTAATTCCTCAGTATAGTAGGTTATCACTATAATATGCAGTTTTCTGATTGGTCTAGAATACCCGAATTGGTGTTCAAACGTTTACCATTTTTTTTTCTAGAATGTTAGCAATTTGATGAAGATATGGTTTCTTTGAATGGGATGTAGTGTAGTATTTCATCTATTGATGAAAATTGACCGTAATGTAATTAACTGTGATGACAACGAGAAGGAGATCGCTCATATTATGTCAAACTACCTCAAAAGTCGAAAATCTGGTATATGAAATTTTTTCTTTTTCGGACGAACGAAAATACCCACGGAAATCTCTACGAAGCCATACTATTAATTCTTCAGATTTCCTTCTGCTCGAAAGATAAATAATAAATAAAAATATTTAAAATCGTCTGAAAGCGACTTTCTTCCTATTTAGTCAGTTTGATCCTTCTAATTTCATCAATCATTTTGAGAATCTCGCTAACATTGAAATTTCTATAATTCATTCATCTCCCCAAAGACATCAACAATATTCAATTCTCTAGTGTAGTAATAATAATGAATTATCTTCAAAGAACGATTCAGTTATATTTTAGTTTGCAGAATTCATGTTGGTATTGAAAATAACAATGACCGAACATATTTTGAATTTTGGTGGGGTATTGTTTATGTTATTGGTTTTATTTTTTAACAAATTGCGAAAATATTAATATCTGGGCAGCTACAGACGTTCTTTCTTTTGGAGAATCATGGCTCGAGGGGACGTGGTGATTATTATGCCATAAAGTACGACGTGGCAAAAAAAACTGTCGTCGCCCATACACGTGATAAGTTAATTCAGATAATTTAACACAGGATAGTACGCAGCGAATCATCAGAATGAAAAAAACGTGTGTGTATGGGTGGTAGTATGGATAGAAACTTCGGTTCGCCACACTTCAGATTAAATCATCTCTTAAAACCTCTCCCGTTCGGTCATGGCACGCTCAGCCAGTCACACACACGTTGAATCATGCCGTGAGGGGTGTCATCTTCAAAATCCTCTTGAAAATAACATTCGTGTATGCCCAGCTATTAGTTTCAATTTCAATTGTGCTCTTAGACGTGGCTAAAATGGATCTGAAGACCTTTTGCCGAACAGCAAGGCCCCGAGAGGCGAGTTCTTGAAAGATTCCTGCTGATATTTCCGCTAGCATTAATTTTGATTTGCTAGTTTTTCAGGTAAACTCATTCAACAAGTAAACCGATTCTAAGAGGGAGTCCAAAAATTTCAAATTTCTTTCAGCTCATTTTGAAGAATTTTCATGAAAAAGTCACTACTGCCTGGAATTTCGGTGTACTTGGTAGACAGGTGGAAGATACCAAGAACACATGCAACACAATACAAAATTCATTTATCCATATGAAACTAAGATATTGAAAAATTGAATGTAGATTCGACTAGAGACTCTTAGAAAGCAATTCAAAAAGTAAGATAAATATATTCAAGAATGAAAACAGAAGATACACTTTTTTGAATGCTGGAACAATTGATCGATATTGAACCGCACCGGATCTAATTCTTAATAGTGACATCAATGATGAGGATTGCCATCGAAATATTAATACCCTCTCTGCACTTATTCGGTAAAAAGTGCGTCATTATCATGGATAATAAACTATATAATTCGATCAAAGTTGATAAATTACCAACAACTGTTGCACGGAAGAAAAAAACGCTGCTAATTTTACACAAGAGTTTATTATTTTCTTCGTTCAATAACCCAATACCATTGATATCTCAAATGAAACTTATATCTTCTTCATAACCTTGGTTTCTCACAACACAAAAACCAATTCCATGAGGAAATTCATGTGGAACATTGAAATATCAATAAATACTCTTGTATAATTGAATAACATTTCCACGCTAATTGAGTAGCATAATTCAAAATAATTTGTTGAATGAGAAAAGACGTTCCACAGTCGTTTCACCTCCACCGAAAAGGAAGAGTAAAAGGCGCGTTTTTCTGAATTTCCCAGGGACCACTGGTCGGAAATCATCCGGGTAGAAATTTTTAGGTTGACGTATGCAACAGAAAGCAAAGTTGAGAGTTTCATGGAAATTCGGTGGTGAGTTTTCGGGAATTTTTCTCCCTCCAACCCCAATTTTGAGCAGGATCGGTGTACCCTAGTATACCGATCCTGCTGAAAAGCTTGGAGGATCAATCTCGAGCGACACACGATTTTCATGCCAAATTTCATGGATTTCGGTGCCGTACTTTCGAGAAAAGCCCCTTACAATGGACGGCGGACGGACGGATAGAATTGGTTTGGGATTTCTGTAAAATGTATTATAATCGAAGAATTCAGGAAAAGTGAGGAGATATGGATTATTTAAAAGATGGTTATTATAAAGTATCTTTCTAGAGTGTGACTGAACATAACCGAACCTCTGGAAGAATAAATAATGTTTATAATTCATGGGATCGATCATTATTGTGGAAATTAGTGATGTATTTCAATCGACATTCTCAATCCATCTATTAATGTCGATATGATTTATTGAACTGCCATTAATATATTTCCGATGGAATGATAGGTCCTTTCGTTTGCACAAAAACTGAAGCACTTTCCTGCACTCGGTGTAGATATTCTATAGTATATCTACACCGAGGGAAGGAAAGTGCTACACTTCCTATGCAAGCGAAAGGACCTAATATGAATCAAATTTGACCTATTGAGATGTATTTTAATGATTTTGATACCATCCGCATATTTTGTTATGAATGTATTCAATTAAATTTTTTCTTATAGTTCTTCAGTCGTAAATTCCATTGAATCATAATTAATCACATTGAACATAAGGAATCATTCATAAGGTTTGTTCGTTGTACTTGCATGAACTACACTAACTACACCAACTCCACTGACTTTCAATTCTCAGTGCAGCTGAGTGTAGTCACAGGTAACTGAATGAGTGGACTTAGTGTAGTTCAATCTGTTCTATGATTCTCACAGAATACGAATATATGAAAGATGATTTTACGCAAACCGAAGATGACAGACTTCTATGCTCCTTTTGTTTTCGCTACCACTTCGAGGTGAGCTAGATTCGTCGTGAAGTTTTTCTAAAGTCGTCACGGACAAAAATTCCATTTCAAATAACGATATGATGAAAATTAATCACGTCCAAAAAAAACCACACATAGAGAACAAAACACGTTCAACCAGGAACCAGAGACAACCACAGATGTCTATCATTATGAATTATAGTTACGCATAACCATCACAGAAGATAACCTCACTCTATGCACTGCACACGTAATCTGTGACTACACTGACCATGGTATAAGTGAAACATAGTGTGCTCATCTGCTTTTCTGTGATCGTATTCACCAATGATGACGTCACTTTTTTCATTCAAATTCAAAGCACAGAATAAATTTTTCCTTGAATTTGAAAGAAAAGAGTGACGTCATCATTGGTTAATACGATATCAGAAGAGCAGATGAGCACACCATGTTTTGCTTACACCATGACACTGACTCCCAATATTTCCGCAACGAACAGAGTGCAACTTTACAACAAAACACACAGAACAGAATCAGTGGAGTTAGTGTTATTAGTGTAGTTCATGTGGGTACAACGAACAAACTTATTGTGTGAATGATTCAATCCTTTAATAAATAAGCTGTATGTTCATTTATGGAAAGTGGCTTGTCAACAACATGAATTATCTAAAATTCCAAATGCATCGTTACTTGCAGATCATAACTATGATTGATAAATAGGTACATTTATATCATGGTAACTTGCTATTTACGTATTGATTGAGAAATTTTAAAGAAATGCCTCGATTCATATCACTTCCATTTTTCTATGATGAGGTTTCAGAACATGAACATGAAAATTCTTCTTCTTCTTGAATGAGGAAAAAAATTGCTTATACATTTTATTTTAATGATGAATTTAGTTGTGTGCATTGAATGTATTTCTGATCCTATTGTCAATTACAACGACAGTGCGTATAACTTTCCTCATATATTCCGAAGGTTGCTCGATATCCATTATATTGAAATGCCCTTTTTTCGGTCACTATGATGTCATACGACATAATCAATTCTACGTATTTGAGAAAACCGTAAATTTTCTAAGTAAACGGATACCATTTTCGATATCAAACTGCGAGATATTCCGGAAAAGACACGCTGAAGTAACGACTGACCCTCCTTCTGAATTTCCCATATTTAAACTTGAATGAATTATGGCAACTGTCACAAAATATTCTGGATGTCAAGTTCAAATTTTGAAACTCCAACATTTCCTTCAATTGAATACTTTTCCTACAAACTCATTTCCACAAGGCATAACATTCTCATTAATCGCCATATTTAGAACCGGAAATAGAAAAGCACTGACGTGAAGTCAGTATCTTTTAAGCGCTTGTTCAAGTTTATGACCAAAGCGGTTACCCATTCACTTATTGACCTTACTTCCTGATTGAGATATCATATAACCGCAATTACTTTTTATATAATCCTATTGAAGACTTGACAATTATAGAGCATATGTTTGGAGTGAGGAGGGCCGAATTCGTGACTTGGTGAATTTACGCACATTATTGCGCAGATAAACCAATCGAAAATTTAATTTTCCCAATATTTCCAGAAATATAGAGCTATGGAAATAGATTTGAGGACTTCGTCAAAAGCTGACACCCTTAATGTTTCTGCAACAGTTCAATTCACATTCTTGAGAAAAATTAATGGAATATTGGTGGGAAATACTTCGCTGAGATCAACTAGAATTTCAAATTCTACACCTTGCATAACCCAAACCTGATATAGTATATATGAGGAATAATTGAAGGATTCTGTATGTAAAACAAATTTCCTCTTTCAATAGACCTTTCTGGAAGCCCATTCTTGTGCATTAACTCAATCAGATATTATTTTATGCTCAACAAAATCGCCGAATTGATCATTGATGAAATACTAAAGTGTGAATCATTGGAAAATTTTTTGTGAAATATCAAAGATATTGCAGTAACTATGCACTCCAACAATATTCACCATCTGATGAAAACTTTCGGTTACTGGAATAGAGTTAAGTTATAGACTTCAACAATCTAACAAGGATCAGAAAGAAATGTAATTTCTTACGACTTTGCAACGTTATTTTGGAAGAAACCAAAAAGGAACGGGAATCAATAAATTCATATCCTATAAGAACTCGACTTTCACTTGGAAAACAAGCCGTCATATATTGGCAGCGAATCGTGACTAAAAATTAGTCTTCCTTATATTTTCCTATTTTCCACCGAAGCTCGCATTTTTCGATGAACCCATGAATTTTTCTGTAAATAGACTTGCTTTGGGAGATATTGGACAGAAATCAAAATTCTCGGTTTTCCTCCATCTATGGATATCTTCGTATTTCGAAATAAAACCTCCTGCCAAATTCTCATTGATGTAATGCCGAGTTTCCCAATAACTCATTTCATAAATGCCCGTTGAAGGTACAACATTTCAGCAGCATGTGCCAAATAATTTGGAATTTTTGTTTTCAATTTCCCCCCAAATTTTATATACGTCTTCACGTTGTAACTTCACAATTTCAAGCGTAGTTTAAATTCAGTCAAATTGGTATTTTTGAGTTATTGAGAAAACAATTTCAGCTGGCTATTACTCCGTAACTGTTAGAAGGATTCAGCCCATTAATTTCAATACTGTGAGTACGTTCTCTCAAAAGTTAGAGCACCTATGTCCAGACGGCCGTCCGGACAGAATTGAATCTGACTATGGACTCTTTTTCAGGAGGTCCAATCCAATCGGTTGAGACCATTTTTTGTTCAAAATTCGAAAATAACAGACATTTGGGTGAAATGATAACGATATTCAGAACAAGCACTTAATAAAAGATGCATTTACTCCGAAGTCTATTAAGAAATCTTAATTCCACCAACTTCATCGGGATCAACGGCAAATTTGATTATTTTTCATGATCAATCATGATAGCACATAAATGTATAATTCATGATGATATTTATTTTTATTTATATTTCAGTAATGAAAACGCAAAAATGAATGACGTCGCGTAGTTATTTGACAGAAATATTAACCTTTCCTTACATTTTTGAAGTATACTTTAAAATTACATGGTGGAATGTGTCAAACCTTCATTGTAAACCAACTGACTTTATGAAAGTCTAGTTGTGGTTAAGATGTTGATTCCTCAGGATTCGATATCAGGAAGTATGTTCCAACTTCAGTTTTCCCGTTGATACTCTTCAAAGAATTGAGATCCTGATTTTTATTCTATTTCATTCGACGAACGTCGAAGAATTCGTGTTTTCGGTAAGAAATGTTTCTTTCCCTCCATCAATAAAGAACGACATGCTAATCTAGTCTCAGGATAACGGAAAATATCATTCTCCGATCTAAAAGGAATCTATCCCGAATTCTCCAACTCATTGAATACCTGCAAGCTGGATGCCGTGCAAACTCGGCAATTTACCGGGAAAATAGAACTCGGAAAAAGTCCTAATAGAAACGGCGCCTATTTCAAAGCACGCTTGTTCTCAATTTATTATTCAATGCGGAAGTTTAGGCAAAGTTGAATAGAAGAATTGTTACTCACTTTGCTGAGCGAAACAGATTTATCCTAGTAAATAGAACGGAATTGCTTTTCCATTCCATACCGGTGGGATTCGATGGGACGGAAACCTTTCTGTTTAGTTCAATTTCCACGCAGCAGTCATCCCCAGGTCTACAATTCATAGGAGATACAGCTTCTCGAAGCTCATCTCGAATAATTGGACTAATTGATAATATTGTAAGGATATTCCCACTATAACTATGACGAATTTTCAAACTGTCGAAACTTCCGTTCCAGCCAGATTTACACCTCCAAAATGTTCACAATAACATCGAGAAAGTCGATGTTATATAGATTGTCTCATAACTTTTTTTTTCCTTCTTTTAATTGTGTGTAATATAATATATAGAAATGGTATGATGAAAATATGCCAAAATATCAATAACCACATGAGAAAATTCAATAATATTGTAACAATGAAGAACACACTATACTTATAATGAATAATTTCAATCTTAGGTGATAGATTTCGGTAAGTCAACCATCATCAGGCCAGTTGAAAGTATACCGGAGAAAAAAATATAATTCTTACATAAATTGTGACTAACTCTGATTATATGTTTTTAGGTTAAGAGTGTGATACTCACCGTTGAGTTGAAATGGATCGATACATTTACAAACATCGATAAATTATGTACCGTTATCTTTCTTTCATGAAAGTTTATTTTATTTGTCTTAATCGTACTAATATTATTCCCCCAAAATGGTATGACAATTTTTTGATATCGTGATGACGTCGTATCATCGGTAGTAACATGGTTTCATCGGTAATCCCCGGTAAAACAAACATGCGCAGGTTATGTTGATAAAATGAACTCTTCTTTGGCACGGTGAAAAATTTGAAAATTAGTTCACTTTTTCTTAGGTATCTAAGCTTGAAAATATCTTTCCCGTGAATTTCCAGATTGTCATTTAAAGGTACAATTCGGAGAAAATGGTTGTTTTTGAGTATTTCTAGTTGTACAAGTAATGTCACCCTGAAATATTAACTTTCTTTGTCTATTATTTTCAAATTATCGAAACTTACCTTATGTGAACCCAAAGTAGAATGATTATGATTTATTTTATGATCCTTTCCTTTTTACGTGTCGTCATTCCGATATGAAATGAAGGCCAATTTGCATATATCATTCCGTATATTCCACTGCATTGTTCTTGTTTTGGTTTTGTTTCATTGTTAACCAACATATCTTATAAAGTTTCGTGCCGTCTGCTTCTTATTGTAGAATTGTATGTTCTTATCGTTATATCTAGATTTGCGAAACGACCTATCACCTAAGCTCTCTCCAATTTAAAAGATAAAATGCCCGATGAACGAGATTAGTGTAATGAATATACTCAGTGATATAAGAATCGTTGCATTAAGAAGCAAAAACTGTGCGAATTTAATATTTTTCACGCGGTTGTTCGGGGGAACTGCACGTTATCGTTTCGTCACAATGTCTGCAATTTTCTAATTTTGAGCCGAAAATGATCTTAACCGATTGGTTGAACTCCCTGAAGAAGAATCCGTGGTCAAATTCGCAACTCTGTCCTTCCGTCCGTATGTACTCTAACTCTCAAAAGAAACGACCTAGCAACTTTAAATTGACAGATTAGGTTTGGAGTCCAGATATCTCGTTTAAGTTCGTAAATGAGTAAAATCATCTGAATAGTTTCAGAGTTAGGCCCATTCGAAATTTCAAGGTTAATTCCTAGATATCTCATGAGATACTGATTGGATCAGATTCAAACTTTGCAGATAGTTCGAGAATATCAACGAGCAACTAAGTGCAAAATTTCGTGGGAATTTCATACTAGTTGAAAAATCTTTTTTTCTCGGGAGTTATTGATCAGATTTCAACGAAATATAGCAGAGACTTTTGAGTTAGTAACCACCAACCATGTTCAAGAATTCAATTCGATCCAATATTTACTTTCTGAGATATAAGGAAAAACACATTTCGGTAGTCTTCGTAATTTTAACGTTATTTCCGCAAGATCCCAACAAGAACTGATGCAAACAGGTTGGAACTTCGTGATAGTTTGGAGAATACCAACGCGCAACTCAGTGCTCCGATTCAGTAGGTATATAAAATAATAAAATATTTCCTAAAATTTTGCACATTCTGTTGAAACATTTTTTCTCGGGGACTATCGAACAGATTTCCAGGAAATTTTGCATGTAATTTGAGGTCAATATTGAAAAAAAATATTTCAAAGAACAATATTTCAAATTTTAATGTGACCCACTATTTATTATCGGAGATATAAAAAAGATATCAAATTTTGGTGTTAATTGAAATGTCGAGGTCATTTCCTCAATATCGCAAGATATATAGATGCCATCAGATTGAAACTTCGTAGTTAGTTTAAGATTTCTACCTGCTACATAATACAAAATGTCGTATGGATATAGTCGTGAGAAATATTTTTCAAAATCATTATTCGAAAATTTTCGTCATTTTTGTTGAAAATTTTTTTTCGGGGATTATTGATAATATTCCACTGAAATTTGGTGAACACCTTGAAGTCGATATGAAACAACAGTATTTCTAATTTCAATTTTATTTTATATCCATTCACGGAAAAGAGTATGTTAAATTTTGTTGTTACTCGAAATGTTGAGGTTATTTCCTCAATATCTCAAAAAGTACTGATGCGATCAGATTAACATTTCATTACTAGTTGAAAAATACTACCGCTCAACATTACGAAAAATGTCTTGAGAATCATAATGCTGAAAAAATAGAAAAAGTTTTTATTGGCAAAAATTGGTTTTCGGAAACCATTAATCAGACTGCAATAAAATTCGGCACAAACTTTCAAGTCATTATTCAGCAAGAATAATTCAAATTTCAGTTGGAATTATTTATTTTTGGAGATTTTGGAGGAGAAATATGTAAAATTGAGTGGTTGTTTGAACTTTTTGGGTAATTTCGTCAATAACTCAAGAACATCTAACGCGATTAGATCAAACTCCGTAGATAGTTGTAGAATGAATATCAATGCGCAGTTTTAGCGAAAATTTCCAAGGATCGTACAGGCAGAAAATTTTTCATGAACTATTCATCAGATTTCAGAGTAATTCAGCGCAGACCTTGAGGTCATTATTCAGCAACAGTCTTAAAAATGTCAGTGCGATCGTACATTAATCTTCGGAAAGATTTGAAAAAGGATCGTTGAATTTCTTTGTTATTTCCTGAATATCGTTGTTAGTTCCGAAATACCTCAAGAAATTCTGATCTGATGATAATGAAACTTTGTAATTTTTAAATGCGCAATCATTGGGTAGATTTTACCAATTCGCAAATTCGTCCTCCGTGATTAAACTCCAACCCAACAATGCAATCATCAAGGCTCCAAGTAGATTCTTTTGGAAGATATATCATTTACTATCGGTGTTAAGGGCGGTCGTAGCAGAATTGCTTCCTAAGGAAACAACTTAGGGCCGGTATTATAAAACTTAGGTGGAAGTTATCTTTAACTTTAACTGACAGTCATGTTAGGACATATCTGTCAAAACTATCAGTTAAAGTTAAAGTTAAGTTTTATAATACCGGCCCTTAGGGACCTGATATTTGTAGAGTAGGGTTTCTGTTTAATTAACAAGGTCGAACTCGTGAATTTTAATATTCGCCTAATGATTCTGTAGATTGATTTCTCCCATGGTTTCAAAAATACGTGCGTTCGGGGGAGAGGGGTCATTACGTGAACAGAATGACCATATTTGAAACATGCTATGATAACGATATCAACGTGTCATCAAAGTTTTTTGTGAATTTGCTTGTGAAAGCGATAGTTGAGTACGGTTATTTCAGGGCTGAATCACACGTACCACGAGTCCACCACAAATCTGTGGTCGACTGTCGTAAGTAGCGAATAAGTAGGGAAACGCATCATATCACTCACACGACCGACATTCTGCAGTCCATTTCGACCACAAATACAACGCGTCGTTGATGACAACCACACAACTGTCGCAGATACAAACCACAGGAAAGTGAGTGCAAGAGCCCTATAGTTCGTTCCTTGTCGCAAACAAAGCCTTTGGAATACAAGGTAATAGAGAGATATTGCAGTGTCAAACTTGAGTGACGTTACGAGTGAAGCCTTATATACAGCCGATTCTATGAATTCACTTAGGGCCGGTATATGATGTTTTACTAGAGAGATATTGCAGTGTCAAATTTGTGTGACTTTATTAACGCAAACGTTATTTTTGACATCTAAGCATGCGCAGATTCAGTTTCAGAATAACGCGACGTTAATAGCGTTAGCGTCCAACGATATTTACGGAAAATTGCGAGCTGCAATTTACGTTGCGCTACTCTATATCGGAAGCATTCGTTAGGCTTCGGGTCCTTCCGGCACCGATCACTGTCATAGAAAAGCTGTTTGTTGATATGTTTTTCCGTTTTTTGGTGTTGATTACAAATACACTATTTTCTCAGATTTTCTTAATCTATTTCATAATATTTTTTACACACAACTGATATTAGGCATTAAAATTTATTAGTACTACCACAGCAAATTTTTTTCAGATATAGGTATTTGTTACTTTTTCACGAATTTCGAAATAGTTTTGGAAGCAACATGAGGGGTTTTGGAATTAGGAATAGTTTGAATCATGCCTATTGTGCAATATGACAAGTTACACTTCTTCTGCAAGAGCATTCATTTTGTCCAGAATCGAAAAACTAATGCAGAAATGCAAAGGCTCAAACTTTAGGAGTTTGAACGTGAGTTAGTAAAACAAAAATCTGACTTCTCACATAACCTAACCAAACAAACTGATAACTAACGCTACGGTAATAAAAACGTGTAGCAATGCGTCTACTTGTGGAATGACTGTGTAAACCAAAACGTAATATTTAGCGTGACCGCAATAGCATAACGTTTGCGCTATTCAAAAGTTGCAATATCTCTCTATTATGTCCGTGAGAAACGATAATACTGGCTCCGCATGTTATTTCTTATGGAGGTACACGAATAAGAACTCTACTACTAATTAGCTCGACCTACGGAATAATTATTTGATATTCCAAATTCCATTGATTCACTTATGATTACAATTTCACAATAAGTGGGAAAAGTTTTAAATTGATTTATATTGCTGCCAAATGAATGATACTTCTGAAGCCGAATAATCGTACGATATACTGAATTGCTACTAGGGTTCATTTTCATATGCTCCTATAAGAATTAACATGGGGAGTCAGTTTTATTGTCCTTAATATGAGAGAATAACGGTAACTTCAATACTTTTTAGTTCGATTGTTGTTTCGTCAAGTCGACAATGTTCAAAAATGGGGTGTTCAGTAGAAAATATTGTGTTGCAGTGATAATAAGAGCGAAATGTTTGACAAAAATGTTCTAGAAAAGCAATGACTTGAAGTTAGCAGCTTTTGCGAGCTTGTTCAAATTCGTTACCAATGCGTCATCTTTTCATATATTGACCTTGCCAAACTTACCTTTGCTTTCTGATGGAAAAATTTGGTGATCTTCCAATCATATTTAAATGAAATAATAATAATATTTTTCTTTGTTCTCTGTGTATGTACCATTTTCCTCTTTTTTTAAATTATCAGTAAAAATTTCATACCAGTCATAGTGCGCGGAATGCACTTAGTCAATATGCCTGTATTGTTCCCCTCACTCTCCCTTAGATGAGCTATAATCAACATGAGTTTGAGCGTAGCATATTTTTATCCTCACAAAATTCTACAGAAACCTTCAAGCTGTCATTTTACAATCAAGTACTCTATTTTAATTCGATCAAATCTGCTTTTATTCGGAAAATACAATTTTGAATGAGTATATCTACGGAATCGAATTGAAACCCAGTACTTGATTGAAAAAAGACTGGTTGAATTTCGTGAGGATAATATGATCAGGGAATCGCAAAAAATAGAATATATATAGAATAATTTTTAATTGTTCAAATGACATCATCATCACGAAATTATGCACAGAGTTGTTCATCATTATTTTCAAACTGTTTATCAGGTTTCATCATGACTAAATTAGTGTTATTTGAGTTATTCCGGAAAACGCAACAATACCAAGGAAAAAACCACGAATTTTTACATATTTTTTCTCCGGAAATTATAATCGTATGAAACTGAAATTTGTGATATATGATGAACTCAATATAATCTGTTCAAACGCTTCCGCCTTCTCCGTTGAAGCAGAATCAAAAGCAGTGCCTCCTCATCGAAATCCGTTGGCATAGTGAAGGCTTCACTCACACTTACCACATCGCAACCACAAAACGGCCGTCGGTCTAACGTATGTATTGACCACTTGCCGACCACAACGGTGCGACAACTTTGCCGTCAGGCAATGGTACGTGCATTGTATAAAGACAACAAGACTTTATACAATGGTACGGGTAAGTATACATGCCACGAAACAGTTGCGAAGAGGAGGCACTGTTGTTGATTCTGCTCCAACGAAGAAGGCGAAATCAACATGCTGTGTGCTAGAAAGAACGAACTATAGGGCTTTTGCATTCACTTTCCTGTGGTTGGTTTCTGTGACAATTTTGTGGTTGTTATCGACGACGCGTTTTGTTTGTGGTCGAAATGGATTGCAGAATGTCGGCAGTGTGAGTGATATGATGTGTTTCCCTACTAATTCGCTACTTCACGACAGGTGATCGCAAATTTGTGGTCGGCTCGTGGTACGTGTGAGTTAGCCCTAATTCTCGGGAGTTCGTGTTGGCTGGAACGAATTGTCCCAAGCAGACATCGACCATCTTAATATGTCGATGCCTAGAGTGTATTCAGCTACGGGGTTGTCAAACATATTACATTTGAGTGTTTGTAAAATTTTCGGAAAAATTATCGTTTTTTTTATGTGAGACTACCACATCACCAAAAAAGTTCTCGAAGTTATTCTTCCAGGTCGGTAGCACTAACCGCCTAAAGCTGAGCCCTGCTAACTTCAATACAATGATTTAAGTCGCCCCACGAAAAGAAATCCAGAGGAAACAGATTTCGAGGACTGGCTGGCCATTTCGTAGGACTTCACTGGCCAATTTACCGGTTGGGGCTGTAGAAATTCCATTATGTGAACGTACCTTGATACGTTGAATCCTTTTTTAGTTCTATGGTCGCACAGACGTATGTTTTTTGTTATTACTCATGTTCTCAACAAGCTGTAATGTAAAAGAGAACATGCCCTATTCCTGAATACTAACAAAGTTAAATCACAAGTCATCACGCTTTTATTCCACAAAATAAACCTACAAGGGAAATATATATCTGAAAACTGTCTGACAGCAGCGGCATACTGAGGCAGAGCTCTATCTTTCTGGAAAAACAAACATGGCCCCGAGTAGCGATAGTCATTCTCAACGATTCCACTAAGTAGACGGAGAATTAATTTTTTATTATTTTAGTAATTGAAGGTAAAGTTCCCTTATTTCTGAGTCCTACCATCGGTCGTAGTTGACTTGGCATCTAAGAATCAACTACCGAGGAAGTTTTGGAGCTCATTATTCGAATTATATCTCCTCCTTGTATGACATAACCTAGGACGAAAATCATTACTGAGTTAATATTTGTCAGCGTCAAAACTTCAAAGTAGGTATTAAATTTTCTCTTTCCAATAAACTGCTCATATTTCTATTGATTGAACAGATTCATTGTGGATCTGAAAATAAATATCCGAAAAAGGAGCATGTCCGAAAATGAGCTCATCTTCTTCTGTTCCATGGGATTTCAGTAATCAACTCGCTTTTCAGCATTCATATGTTTCCATATTTAACAATAAGACTTCAAGCAGAATCAGACTGAAATCACAAGATTACTCGTGTATTGAATCACTCTCAAAATGATTGTCTTGTATTCATTTATATAACCTACTAACCATTTATCCCTTATTCAGTCGAAAAATGTTGCTGCCGGTAGACTGAAGAAGCCCAATTTATTCAACAAATTGCCGTTTGACCCTACTGTTGCTACCTATTTGGGGCAAAATAAAGCAAACGTAGTCTGCTCAGTGGAAATTGTACACAATATTCCTACTTTTATCTTTTTCTTTGCAGTTCTCTGTGGAAAACACTCAGCTCCTTAGATTTGAGCTATAATCAACTAGATGCTATTCCTTTCGCGGCATTCAAGGAACTTCGCAGTCTGCAGTGGATTAATCTGCACGGGTAAGTGTGAATTCACATTCCGGTCAGATTCTTACTTCGAATAATGGAATCATTGAGTTGATTTTTTTAATAAATAATACCCTGATAATGATAATGATAGCTGTCTAGCGATATGATATTCTGAGAACCAGCGGTCATTGTTAGCAGTATTTCGTCTTGGCCACCCAAATTTTACACACGATTCAAAATACGATTTGCGAATACGTTTATGAGTTGCAGTAATATATTCATTTTTTTGACAATATTTTATTTTTCATTCCGTTATATGATTTTTTTTCTACGGAACACAATATATTTAAGAGTAAAGGATTTCAAATAAATAAAAATATAAACTCTAATATATTCATTAATTCGATCTATCGAACAACGTCAAGAGATTGCTCACTGAATGTAAACAGTATACAGTTTCCAGCAATTTTGATTGGACCAATACTAAATATTCACAAATTATATCAAAATCAGGACTGATTCTTATCGATATATAATAATAATAATAATAATAATAATATTAATAATAATGTTTATTGAAGCAAAATAAAAACACTTTCTAAATAACAATCATATACACACTCCAATAAACAAATTTTAAACCCACAAAAGTATAAAACTTGTTCGTGGGGGAACAAAGCAGATAATTTCAGCATCTAAAATAACCTCCAATATTCTCAGAAAATGAATATGATTATTTACATCAAAAAATTTCTAGCACTTCAAACAACATTGACTCTATTAAATATTCCACTCCAAAAATCCAAATCCCTCGACTTGATCCATTTCTTAGTTTTTCTGGAGAAAAGTGTTCTGGAACTTTCAGCCCTTAGTTCAGAAGGCATGATGCCATATAATACTGGTGCCAGGTAAGTAAAGGTACGCAATCCCAACGTTTTCTTAACTTGTGGTCTCCGAACTGGGTTTCTTCTCATCTCATAACGTGCATACTCAAGTACAATCTGTGGTTGTTCATACTGATACAACAGAAGCGATTTTCCATATAATTGCCGGATGCCGAAAACCTCCGACTGCCTGTACAAATCAACTGTAGGGTATGAAATATCTTTCTTAAATATTGTTTTCAAAATCCATTTCTGGGTAATTTCCAGGGATCTGCAATAGAAGTCGGCCAAGCCACCCCAACTCAATATGCCATAATTGAGATGTGGTTCTGCCAGTGCACAATAAACTCGTTTGAGCTCTTTGATGTCACATATGTCTCTCAACATTCGGAACTCAGGTAGCAAATATCTCAGTTTTTTTACGATGTTATCCGATTGTATGTCCCATCTTAAGTGACTATCAATGTGAACCCCCAAGTATTTAATGCTATCTGTCTTGAATATTTCAGCATTGCCCACAGTCAGACTGTCAAAGTTCGAAAAGTTCTTTTTTTTACTTGTGAATAGCATATACTTGGTTTTGTCATAATGCAAGGTTAGTTTATTCAATGTGAAATAGTCCAAAACAATCGCAATATTTCTATGCGACTTGGCCTTCAATGCTTCCCAAGTTTGCGCTTCAAACAGAATGGCCGTGTCATCAGCAAAACCTATTATCTCACCCTCTATTTGCACATCAAATAAACCATTTATATATATAAGAAACAAAATGGGACCCAGCACTGTACCCTGGGGAACCCCACATTTTACTATTCTTTCTTTACTCACTACACCATCTATCATGACTATTTGTTTTCTATCTGAAAGATAACTCCTTAGCAAATTGCCAACCACTCCTCTGCATCCCACATCCTCCAATTTTTGCAATAGCAGTCTGT
The DNA here is from genome assembly GCA_958510865.1 of Myrrha octodecimguttata. Lineage (NCBI taxonomy): Eukaryota > Metazoa > Arthropoda > Insecta > Coleoptera > Coccinellidae > Myrrha > Myrrha octodecimguttata. Next base: position 23,236,327 of record OY294056.1, read on the forward strand.
GATCAACTGTGTCGAAGGCTTTTTTTATATCTACAAAAATACACAATACAGGAACACTTGTATCAATTGCCTCAGTAATTTTAGAAACCAACTTAGCTATAGCATCTTGAGCCGATCTTCGCCTTTGGAATCCAAATTGGTTCTTCGAGAGTAGTTGATATTTATTTACAAAATCACATAATCTTTTCTTCAGTATTTTCTCAAATATTTTTGCTTATGTTGAGGTTAGGGATATAGGCCTATAGTTTGTCAACTCAGTCCTACTTGACGACTTATACAAAGGAACCACAACAGAGACCTTCAAAATGTCCGGAAAAATACCTCCTCCTAAACTTTTGTTTATTAGATAGACCAATTGATGTTTAATGGTATTGCCAATTTCTTTAAGTGTGTTGGCCTTAATACCATCGTGCCCTGGTGCCGATTTTTTCTTTAGATCTCTAATCACATCTGATACTTCCATCTCATCCGTATTCAAAAGAACAATAGAACTCAAGTTAGTCCTCTTATTGTTCGGTAGGTGATTTACTTTATTATTTGAAGTTTCGCTTGCTAATCTAGCTCCTATCTTTGAGAAATACTTATTAAATTCATTAGCAATATCATCTTTACTACTTAAGATTTTGTCCCCCGTTATATTTGTAATTTTATCAATAGTTTTTTCCGCTTGCTTGTTTTCATTTATTACCTTCCATAGGCCCCGTGAGTTATTTACATTTCCATCTATTTGAGCTCGATAATAATTTTTCTTTGCTGCCGTGATGAGTACTTTGAGTTTATTCTTGAATTGTTTGAACAACTTTAATTTTTCAAAACTATTAGGATTCTTAATCATGTCTTTATACAATTTATTCTTCTGATTTATAGAGTTCACTAAACCTGCTGTTATCCAAGGCGCAAGTTTTTTTTGTGAGTGTTTAATATGAACTTTCTTGGTATTTTTTTTAATTTTTTCCTTCAAAACTTCAACAAAAACATTCCAAGCCTCATTTACTCCACGTGTATTGTAAAAACTATCCCAATTCAGTGTATCTAGATCATTTCTCAATTTATCATAGTCGATATAACATCTAGTATTTTGCGACCTTTTTTTTCCTTCAACTAATATACTATCGGGACAGTATTGTGCTAATACAGTAAAATGATCAGTTACAGTGGTTTTTATCACTGCTGCGCTAAAATTTTCTTTATTCATCTTAGACTTCAAAAATATATGATCTACACAAGATTTTGATCTTGGAGACACTCTTGTATGCTTATTTATTAGGGATACAAAATTATTTTCGGCCATAATATTCAAATAAGCCTCAAATTCTCTCGACTGTGTGAGTATATCAATATTTATGTCACCTACAAAAAAAATCATGTGTGAACTGCTTTTTCTGTTGCAGACGTCTAGAAACTCCGACAGATTCTTAGTGAATTCGGCTGTAGGGAGGCTTGGAGAGCGGTATAATGAAATAACTTTTATTTCTTTACCTGCTTTATGGATGGTTGTAATTTGGACTTTTATTTCACCTAGGTTTAATATTTCTATTTCGTGTTGTAAATCTTCCCTAACATAAGTTATCATCCCATCATTTTGGTTCAACTGGCCATGATTGTAATATTCTTTGTAACCCTGGATTCTATATAAACTGGCGTCAAATATACTCCATGTTTCCGTTAAGATTATGACATCTGCCTTTAGTTGGTACGTTGAAAGGACTATTTTAAACTCATCTAAATTTTTTGCAATGCTTCTTATATTATCATGCGATAACTCGAATGCTGCGTTTTTTTGTCCAAGAGTTTCCTGAAATTTCCTCACATCTTCCACCTCCATTGTATTGAATGGTTCAATAATGAAATCATCCACAAAACACTGCATAATCCCTCAATTAGAAAAGCCTACTTTAATACAAATATCTAGTCAAAATTTCTATTGATTTTTCAACTCATCTACCTGTTCATGATTAGTAATTGAAATAACTTTAGAGTACTCGCTTTTAAGACACCCCCATTCCTGGTCCAAACAAACTTGTATCCTGCATTCCTGAGTTCTCTTCCCTTCTTCAGCAGGTCTTGGATGCGTTTTGGCAGATCTTCGTTTATGAAGATCCTCCTTTTTGGGCCATCTATTTCCATACTTTCAGTGTCGATTTCTCCCTTCGATTTCCTGTTCGATAGTACCAAATTTCTCTGAGCTTCCTCTTTGAAAGTAACAATGAAGGCTTTTCTTTCCTTATTAATAGATATTTGCCTCCACTTTAATTCTTTTTCATCAACAGGAACTTCAAGTTTTTTCATCACTTTTACCACATCTTCTTTCCTTTCTAGTCCAGAGACTATGATGTTATTTTTTCTCTCCTGTGTCTCCTTCACTGAAGTGATCATTGCCATCTTATCCTTCATCTCCTTCACCTCCCTATGTAAGAGTACCACTTCAACATTTAGCTTTTCATGGTCCTTCCTTAATTGCTTGTTTTCCTTCTTCACTTCTTCAAAGGAATGTTTCATTTCTTCAACCAAACTATTGCTAAAAGAGACCGCTTTTTCCAGTTCTTCCACTTTTCTAATCAATTTCTTCAAAATTTCATTTGTTTCTAAGTTTTTGTTCTGGGATTTAGCGTCTTTATCCTGCCTTTTTTTCAACTTCTGCTCCGAAGATTTTTCATCATCGGATGATTCCTCTGTTGTTTCCATTTCCGTTGACGTATTATTACATCTTGGGCAAGTCCAGGTAACTTCCCCTTTTCCTATCTTGTCTTTGTCAAGGTTGGTACAAGTTAGATGGTCCCAACTTTTGCAACCCTCAGTACACTGTATTTTGTAACTACTCTTTCCTATTCACAAATAACACACTTGAACTTGCCAGCCATGATAGAAATGCTCCAAATCCGGACCTGGTTTATGCGAACTCTCAAAATATCAAAGCAACAGATGTTTCCACAATGTTATCGTTCTCGTGGTCAATTACTTTCGCAAATCAAATCCTATATTGAACGATATTTCTAGGATTACTTTTTCTAGTTTTTAGTGAAAACTCCGGAAATGGGTTTATTAAACTCTGCACAAATTTTCACACAATTCTGACACCTTTAAACCCAAATATTCATCAACTTCATTCTCGCACTTATCAGCAGATGCTCACGGTACCGATAATACGTTTATTGATTATATTATTATATTATTACATTATCATATTATTATATGCTTTCGACGCGTCATCTCTGTACGATCTATGATAGATCGAATTTATATTGTATCTCACGTTTCTATATATTTCACACTGTCAACTCGTTAAAATAATGTGTTTGGTGAAAAATAAATATATCGTCACATAAAAATATATATTGTATAATTAATCGATATATTGACTCGAAAATAAATAAATTCGCAAACACACTTTCCTCCCGAATGGCGAACCTCATAATTTGCATTGGGAATAAATAATGTGGAATTTTTAGATCAGATCTGCGCTTGTTGTACAAGTACAAAAAAATACAGTTGATGTACTTCTCAGTTGTCTATAGAAAACGATTGATATTGATTCTTATACTTTAATTCATTCTCAATACCAAGATAAAATTTCAAAAATTCATTATTCCTTATTGGGTGAATGAAATCAATTTTTCGGAAGATCAGCTTTCATTAGCAATACCTCATACGAATACTTGGACCTAAGAACAACAAATTTTTCCTTTATTAATTTCATTAATGTTTTTCCTCCATTATTTTACGTAGGTCCAGGAATCTTGACGAGAAATTTTCCCTATTTCTCGTGAAAATAAAAACAATAAGTCAAGTTGATCATAAATGGTATCGCTGATTTCGAAGGAATTCTCGATGAACATTGAAATACTCATAGGAGACTATATTCTACTTGATATTCTTTCTAACTCTTTGAAAACCAATGGGATGCCCAAGTGTTTCAGTTTAAGGATACTAATCACTTGCTTTGCTCCCAAATGAAAGCAATGTACAGGGTGATTCATTAAGGATGGCGACCGGCCGTATCTCGGAAACTGTTTATCCTATAATTTCCGGAACAAAATACTAATGACGCAATCGGCCCCTAAAAAATGATTAAAAATATTTTCAAGTTCGTAATTCTCCAAATTTTTTACGTAATAATCTCCAGCTACCAGTGGTGAAGAATAATAGATTAAGAAACTACTCTTTCTAGTCAACAACTTTTGTTTCAGTAATTTTTTTATATTCCCTATTTTTCAGTGATGGGATGAATAAACTTTTCCTCGCAAAAAAACACTCCCACTTCTGTACGCATGAACCGATTTTCATGTACTTTGATTTCATTCGAAGGTCATCAAAAGCAGACCACAGAAAAATATGACAACATACCGGGTGATCCAATTGAAAACTACATCCTGTTTTATGTCACTTCATCCTATTTATGCGTTTTACTGGAGAATTTCGAATGCAATCCTATAATTCTAACCAAGTTAGAAAAATCCAATAATTATCACCTATTAACTTGTTAAAATCGCTGACTGATATCTCTTGTCATTGCGAAGATATTAACATTTTTGTAAATTTTGATGAGAGTTGATCAACCCTGTGAAATTCAAGAGGAATTGAGTTGTTTCATCATCCAAATAATTAGATGAACGGAAAAAACTCATCAAAAATGAATGTCCTTAACAGTACAGGTTCACGTAAAACAAACGAATCATCTAATACCTGATTATTCATGAAGCTCAGCATCTGTATCTATGAACAAGTTTCCTTTTAAACGATAAGCTGTAGATCCAGTAAGCTTTGGCGTTACTGCTTACTTGCGGTCTTTATAGCTGTCAAATTTATTTAGGTCGATTGCAAACCACTTGTTCAGGATGCCACATATGTAGTTTTCTATTTGACGATTTGGTGAGCTCGAGGCTGCCCCCGCGCATTAAAATTGTTAACAAGTCTCAAGCGCGGGGGCAGCTCCGAGCTCCCCAAATCGTCAAAAAGAAATCTACAATTATTCAAACGAAGAAGCATATGGTATGCTTAATGTTTATTTTGAATGTTTAGAAAATGCACTATTAGCTGAAAGGGAATACCCGATACGAACTCCTGAAACACGTCGTAATTCCAGAAAAGTATTCAAAAGGTTGGCACGAAGAACTGGTGAGGTTCAATATGTCGGAAGAAAAAAAATGGAAAAAGTAGAAGCCGTAATAAGGATAATATCATAAAGGTTTTGGCTCATATACATGCTAAAACACATTTACGCATCCGAAAAATTGCGAGTGATTTGGGATTGAATTATTCTATTCGCTAATTCGAAGGATACTAAAGGACCATAAACTGCGTCCATATCCATATCATGCATTGAAAGAGAGGGATTTTGATCAACAACTGGACTTTTGCAATTGGTTAAAAGGGATGTTGAACCACTATCCTAACTTACTTCATAGAATATTATGGGCCGATGTGGCTACTTTTTCTAGCAATGGTATAGTTAATTTACACAACAGCCACTACTGGTCATATACCTACCAACCCACATTGGCAAAGGGAAGTCAATAATCAGAACCGATGGGATGTTTACGTGTGGTGTGGAATTTTTGATGGAATAGTTGTCGGACCATTTTTCTTCGATGATACCTTAACGGGACAAATGTTCTTCCAATTCTTTTAGAAGATATTGCTATTCAAAGCAGGTTAGATATGTGGTATCAACAAAATGGTTGCCGGCGCATTATCCAGCTAATGTTAGGAAATATTTAGATACCGACTTTTCAAATAAGTAGATTGGACAAGGGAGTATTTTTTCATGGCCAGCAAGATCACCCGACCTCGCAGTATTAGATTCTTACTTTTCGGGGAGAATAAAAGACTTTCTTTTCAGAACACCCCCAACTACAAGTGAAGATATCAAAAATAGAATTCGAAAGGCAGCTGGAACTATTTTTCATAATGGAATTCTGGCCAGTGTCAACTCGACGAAAGAAAGACTAAATTTATGTATAGAAAATAATGGAAGACATTTTGAATATTCTAAATGATTAGGTGTAAGGGCTGCTTTTTTGTTCGAATATTTTCTTCTTACTAATTTTGTTTAATTTTTTCACATTATTCTTACTTCATGTGTGTTGAGTATTTTGTTGCATTGTCATGACGAATGAAGTCACTCCCTTGCTTTTCAAGCTCACCGAGATGATCATCAAAATATACAAAAATTATTTCTTTAAAATGACAAACGATATCAGTCTGCGCTTTCAACAAGTCAATAAATGATGTTGCTTGGCTCATTCTCAGTCAGTTTGAATTATAGCTTCGCATTTGAAATTCTCCAGTAAAACGCATAAATAGGGTGAAATGACAAACAGCCTGTAGTTTTTAATTGGATCGCCCGGTATGTTGTTGTCATATTTTTCAGAAGTGAGAGTGTTTTTTTGTGGAGAAAAGTTTATCCATCCCATCACCGAAAAATAGGAAATAAAGAAGAATAACTGAAAGAATATTTGTTGAATAGAAAAAAATAGTTCCTTATTTCATTATTCTCAACTACTGTTAGCTGGAGGATATTTTGTAAAATATGAGATTATATTTTACAAGTGATATATTGAGCCCTCTAGTGGGGAACTGCGAACTCGAAAATATTTTTAATAATTTTTTAGGTACCGATTTAATCATTAAATTTTTTTTCCCGAAGTCATAGGATAAACCGTTTCCGAGATACGGCCTGTCGCCACCCTGAATGAATCATCCTTTACATATAATCCAGAAAAATTAGTCAAATTAAGGCAAGAATCACGAAATCAGAGATAGTCAGGTGTAAATTCGTATGAACCTTTATTTTGGTCCCATTGGACTTGTCTCGAATCCTGCATATCAAAACGTAGGGTGTCCGCTTCTACAGATTCTTCTAAGATCAGAATTCAAAAAATCTTTCCCATTTATTGAAAATGTATAGTTTTCTATGGGTTTAGTACGTCGAAGACATTAAAGTATATCGTAAGATATCAAATCAATATCGAAAGATATTAAGTAAAGGTAATACAGAGAAACCTGTATTTTTTAATTGTTGTAAATAGATTTACACTGCGTAAGCTCGGCCTTTATCTTCAAAATCTTCTAGAATATTCATTGGGGACACAATTAGCATAAAACCCATATAAAACGAGGTATTTGCAATAAATTTGAAAGGACTATTTTTTTGACATTTGACAATTTTACAAATTTACAACCTACTATGTCTCATTGTGAGGTGAAACGCTAATTTTCCTGAACCAGAAGTATATGATGAGTTTCAAACCGAATTCAATACAATAACTATTCCCTACCTCAATATACAATAAGCACTGAGAGATGAGTGGTATCTCATTATCAATCTCATGAAACATGATTTATGGAATGAATAAGAAGCTTTGATTTGACGTACAACATTATATCCTTTCCACTAGGATAGTTTGTATTGATTGGGTTGATAGTAAACAGTTCGGTGGAAAATTAATTAATTGAGCTTAATTCAGTCCATAGCATAATTTCGGGTATGGAATAAATATGAAATGAAGCCAGACAGCAGGAAATGGGGCGTAATTCAGATGCTATGGTTTGCTTTTTTTTGGTGAATGAATTTCCCAGCAAATCATCACGGACGAAATAACCACAATATTTTCATTATCATTCTGAATCATTTTTGACCGAGAATGTATGACTGGGCTTTGCAGGAGTGCTGTACAGTGAGACGCTGGCCATTATCCGTGTTTGCGGTGGAATTTCATTTCCTCAGTTGAACTCTTTTCTTCTTTCTCTTCTTAAATAAAAGCTTACTTATTTTTTGTCACTATTATGCATTCCTAACACCAAAAATATTTTAGAGTAGAAATTCAATCAGCAATATAAAGAATCATCCAATTAATAATATTTAATTGGTATTTGTTGTCACTTGAGAAATAAGCTCATCAGAATCAGCCTTTCAGATTCTTGTTGGTGTATGCACATTCAATTTTGCCCGTCACAATCATAAGTTATGCTATCCCTACTGCTGGACCAATGTCCCTATTGCACTATTTTTTCCTGTTCTGTACAAGCTGCATTAAATCCAATAATCCTCAATAAAAAAAATTTTTTATTCAAATTACACCGGATGCCCTACGCTGCCGCAATAGGTCAATGTGATTATCATATTGATCCATCTTTATTTTACTACCGAGAGATTGCAGCTACATTTGTCTAATTGAGGGGATATCAACTCGTCAAACAGCAGGAAAACGGAAAGAAATCTAGACTCGAATAATCACCAAACAGCAGGTCCGAAAAGAGAACTCTTCGATGTTACCGAGGAATAATGAAAAATTTGATTAAAATAAGCAATTTGAGATCAATGATTCAGGTCTACAAAACTAGTTTTTGGTTCACTTTTGAAAGTAAAGATCGCAATACCGGTTCTGAGGCGATAACCACATCAGTCTGAGATATGTAGGACAAAATTGGTGATACCTGAATCACAACTCTTCACTCCAAAGAGATAGTGGAAAATGAATGGCACTCATAATGCCATAAACCCTAATCCTTCACCTCATTTCGTTTTCAAGTTACAAGCCAGAATTTACATTTAGAAATTAATATTCTGATCATTTTTTTTGTTTCTGTATGTGCTATGAACTCGAAGCAAAATAAATTGGTATATTGCACCGGTATTGGTTACCATTTCAGCAATAAGCTGATCAGAACAAGCCTTCCAGATTTGTATGTATGTTTGACATTCAATTCTGCCCATCAATACCATTAGTCATGCTATTCATACTGCTGGACTTAAGCCTTTCCTATGTTGTGTCATCTTTTCCTGTCCTGTGCAAATTGATTTCAATCCCATATCCTCTTCAAATCAAATATTTTCTCATCAAATAGTACACCGGGTCCCCTTCGTTTCAGTATAAGGTCAATGTGATGATCATATTAATCAATTTTTATTGTACCACCGTGAGTTTGCAACTCCATTTATCTGATTGAGGGGAATTCAACAGACGAGCAACAGAAAATCGGAAAAGAATCTTCACTCCGTCCGAAAATATAAAAAACCTGCAGAACTTTTATCATTCATATAAATTATGAACTGCAGGTCAGAGAAGAGAAGTCTTCGATGTTACAGAGGACTAATGAAAAATTCGATTGAAACTAGCAATTTGAGATCTCAAGTCCAGGGCTATAAAACTATTTTTTTCGGTTCACTTGTAATAGTTAAGTTCGATTTTGAGACGATAACCGCCTTAATTCACGATGAGGAGGGCAAAATTGGTGATACCTGAACAACAACTCTTCACTTGAAAGAGATGGTGGAAAATGAATGGCACTCATAATGCCAACAACCGTAATCCTCTTATCTTACTTAGTTTTCGAGTAACAAGCCAGATTTCACATTCGGCAATTTATATCTTGATCATTATCTCTGTTTCTATGTATGCTCTGAACTCAAAGCAAAAACTGACATTTTTTTCGATTGTTATTCATCGAATCACTCTGATTCCTTGCGAGGGCTCATCTCGCAGCAGCAGCTATATAGAGATGATGATGAAATGATGTTTTTTATGGAAAAAATAGTTGAAAAGGTTTTACTTTTTTTTCGGTTTCAAAATATGTATATAAAATATCAGTGACGTATTGTTATTGTTTTCAAGCTGTTTTCTTGCTGAGCTTTCATAATATGAGAAAGCAAAACCCTATGTTATATTGACTCAGCTAGAACTTTTTTCGGAAGTATCGAGTTATGCAAGTCATTATTTCTATAACAAAATTAAACGTGTGAATGCCTTTATGATTCCGCTCAGAATATAACATAAACGCAACTCCGAGGTTTGTTATCAGGATGTTCAACATTCCTGTTAAGTCAGTTCTCATTTGTATTCCAAACTGTGCTGCACAATGAGAGCTTCTCAAATTTAATAAGTCGTTCAGTTTTCACATTTCTGAGGGCATCACCCTAAACCAATTAAAAAATATCAAATAACGCTACAGTCAATATATGGCGCATCAAATTCAATCAATATATTTGTTCTATATTTTTGTGGTACGTTTTCCTTAAGATTAGGTTTTGCGGGCCTAGTCTTATGATTTTGATGCCTTCAGCCCACCAGCAACTTTGAGTTGGACATGACTGCTGTACAGGGTGGACAACATTGGTGATACCTGAACTACAACATTTCAATCCTAAGAGGTAGAGGAAAATAAATAGCTCATTCGGGTTATCACTTTTAGAGAATCTTGTAAAGCTTTCAACTGCATCCTCTTCATCCTCTTTTGTTTGCGAGTTTTGACCCAAATTAAATATGGAGCTTCTACAATCATTATCTTCGTTCCCATTTGTGCTATGAACTTGAAATATAAACATTATACCGATAAATTTTTGATAGAGGTATATGCAGTTGACGGCATTGTGAGTTCATCGGAAAAAGAAAACCGTCATATACCACTGATTTTTCTTCTGTCTCATAGGTTAAAACTTTCTAGTTCAAACCTCACCTGTACATAATGGGCAAAATTGGTGATCACAAAGCGGATTTCATTTCTCCAAAAACTAGTTAACTACATCCTTCTATTCATTTTTAGTTTTCGAATTATAAACGGAATTGAAAATTGGGCAATTTGAACTTTCATGATCTTCTAGTTCCTGATTGTTCTATGAACTTGGAATAAATCATTTCTTCAATAATTTCGCGATAGCTATCCATTGGCTTAGTCTGAATCAAAAGGATCTTTGCTGAGATATAACACAACTTCATATCATAGCTTCGCAAGGTAACTCTTTGGAGAAATGAAAGTGAATCAAAAATGGATCTTGAAAATGTTTGCATTTGAAGTACCGACCATGAATAGGAACTGAGATGAGGCAGTATACAGTAATATCAACAAATTATTACTGCACGTAGGACCCCTTCATTTCAGCAATCGATCGATTTCAGCTATATGCCGTCATCCGGCTCTCTGAAATACAAATATAATTGCAGCATAAATATACAATTCGTACACAATTACATAAAAAATTAATTTGAATAAGAAAAAAGTAATGGTTCATGGATGAATAAAGAGTAGAAGTTTGATATTATAAACTAACATGGCACTAGGACGAGTATCTTTCGATAAATCAACGAATATTCCACTTTGACCTGAGCTTAACGCCCCTACACCGAAGATCTACCGTCCATAGACAAGATATACTGACTCGCCTTTGGAATGTCAAAGGGGATTACATATACTCATTAATTGAAGGGTGACATGTCTGTCATATAAAATAACACAGCGTCATCTCAGGAGTTTTTTCCGAACCCAAACCTTCAAGTACGGAAACATTTGAGTGATGTGCATTACGTTATTCAAATTGTCGTTTCATATTGGCGGTAGCTCAGTGGTAAGAGCTCATGCATCATGATCGTAAGGTCTGGAATTCAAGCCCTCGGCCGGGAAATAACTTTTCCGGTGTTCAGGGGACCGTCCAACCATTCGCTGTTGGGTAAACAATCAACAATGCTGTTTCTAACGTAGCGCAAGGAATCAGTAACAAAGCCTACACAAAACACACCCGGTATCCTAACTCGCACAAGCTTCAAGCTTCTGAGGGGTTTCGTTTAAGCCTAGAAGAGTCGGAAAATACAGATGAAAATATCGCTATATCTGCGATTTCGATCGATTTTATGCACTCGAATATTGGGGTTCGAAAGATGCTCCCGAGACGACGCTGTATTACCACAATACCAAAGATGTTTACCTCATTCATGACGATACCATTAGGCCTGGATGCTCTCATTTTGAGCCGTTAAAGGTCTTAAATGAAAATTGAAACGTTTCTGTGAAAGTCGTGGTTCCATTATGTTTCTGTAGTGAAATATCTAGAGTCCTGAACTTTTAGTTATCTTCCCAGATATTTCTTTGAAATTCAGCACGAGTTTCAGATGTAAAAGATGAATTAATATTTCGAGTTTTAGGGTACGGCACGCGAGAATGCGATATCGCTAGTGGGTTTCACACTTAGTTATAAATCTCTAAGCATTTAGAGTTAAAGAAATTAATTATTTCTGGCATATATCCATGCTGGAAACTTATCGAATAAATTCTAATTGCTCTCTGACCAGCTCCCGCTTTGACGTGCCCCAAATTGTCTCAAGGAGTTTCCCGAAAGCGAGAAGTCGACTCGCCATATCACAATCTCGCTCGAACTTGAGTGGATGTTCCCATATTTCAGATGCAGCACTATGCCATTTCACGAGAACAAGACTCTTATTATCTGACCTGAGATATCAAAAGTAAATAAAGAGATAGTTCCCATATACTCATGTACCAACTTATCATACTGACTGCGGTTCCAAATTTGTATTTTACAATTCACTTGTTAGATAAAACGAAGAGAAGAGTGACTACTACGTGTGCGAGAACGCCTCTTCCATAGAAGATGGCAAAATTATTGAGCATAAGTACTGTGTCCACCTACTCATTTTCTGATTGAATATATCAGAATTTCTATAGACAACTACTGCAATTCAACAATTTTTTTCCACATGTCAAAATAGTTTATGTTTGATCAGCTAATAAAATGAGATATTGATTATGAAAAAACCTGAAATTTCTCAAAACCAAAGAGTATCATCTTCAGATTGATCAATTTCAGATGAACATATAGTAGGAATAGATAAATATATAAATTTTTTTCAAGAGGATTTTCTCTGAGTTATTATCTACAGAAAACTTGAAATTGACGGGATATATCGAAGATTTTTCTCTTATTTACCGGACATATCTACGGCATCCAATCGGATGGAAAGACAGTAAATTACTAAAACGAATTCTGTAGCTTCAATAGCTCTTGTTGCAGTTCGAAATGTTTCCAGAGATAGGGTTACTTGTTTCCCCTTCTCAGCTTGACGCATCTTGATTTGTTTGTTTCGCAAACGCGACATCGAAGGGGACGGTTGAAATATGGACCCTGAAACCCTGGAGGATTTAAGCGAGGAGGAATTTCTTCTTCGGAACTGTCTCACCAATTTGCTAAATTCGTTGTAAACACCCTCTTTTTCCGTCGGTGCAGAAAGAGAAATTTATTCCTTTCGCCATTCAGACCCATTATATTGGTGGTGGACTCTATTTATTCACGGTTGATTGTGTATGGAAATTCAATTTTGAATGCTTGTATTCAATGAAGTATTGTAGAATACATGAGCAGATGTGGATGCAAAACTGGATGATTCATTTTCAATCAAAAATTTTTTCCTTCGATGTGGAAATCCAAGATAAATTAGTCTGAAGGCCAGAGCTATAAAGTAAAGAGAATTAATCAACTCACATGAGCAATACTGAATAATTAATTTAGAAATATAGGACATAGATTCGTAGCTTAACAAGGAAGGCTGAATTCGTGAATAGGTAAATGCACCAAATTATTCCGTTGGTATTGGTCATTTCATTTCCTCAATATTTCCAAAAATACATATAGGTAAGATCGATTCGAAAACTAGTATATACTTGGCCCGAGAGCAACCGCCTGAAGGTTTGAAAACTTTTCGAAATCGGTACACAGCTTTCTACTTAATTGCATCGAAATCTGAAAGATAGTTACCGAAAATAAAATTTTAAAAATTCAAATCGAAACGAGATATTGTGAAAATGAGCTAAAAATTCATCTTGCTTAGTACCGTCTCCGAAACTGTTGGGAGGATTTTGTCCATTAACAAACTCAACCGAAACCCCAAAGCCACCTTGAAAATTTCAAGACGTTACCAGGTGAGTCCAACGTAGTTGTTTAAGACCAATGTCGTCAGAAAAATTACTGACATCTTGCGAAATGATTACTTGCCGCTCGATAGCACCGACTTGCTCAAACCACATGGCCCTCAGATTCATATCATCCAATTTGGCCACAAGAACATGTGTGTGGAGATGGCCCTGCACATTTTGCTTTTTAAAAAAAATTGTCCTGAATTGTGTTAGGTTGCTGTTCGAATTTTTCGAAAATCCCTTTCATTTTTCAAAAAAACAGAAACTAAGAAAAAGGATAGCCTATCACTTCTGTTTTTCCCTCTCAAAACTCCAAGCCGTAAATATTTCCACGAAATTTTCCGACAAATCGCGGAGTTGAAAAACAAGTAGACTTTGTGATGAAATATATGAAAAATCGCTTGCAAGCTAACTCGTGCGATTGAAATTTCCACAAAACTCTGCTAATTTTCTCTAAAACAAAAAGATTTTGAAAAAAAATTCAGTCCAATATTTTTCAATTTTAGAATTTTGTTCTTGGACTGAATTGTGTTAGTACTGCTTTGTGCCGTTGCAATTTTTTTTTCTATGTCAGATGGTTTCCAAGATATTCCAAGAAAGTACAAAATGGACGTCCCAGATAAGTGTGAAGTTGGCTCAGCACTTTTCAATTTTCGAAAACAAGTATTTTCTGAATTTTGATTGGTTGCTATTTTGAGTCGAAATGTATAAAAAAGGCAATGCTAAATTCTTCTAAAAAGTGGATTTGAACGGCTGATATAGATTGTGCACATTCCTTGTTCTACCGTTCGAATATTTTCGAGAGTCCCTCTTATTCCTCTGAAAATCAATAAAAGTTGAGTTGTGGGTATTCCATTTCTACACAACTGAAGTAAAAATTTTTTTTTTTTTGTCATCTGAGGAATTCAATTATTTGATTTTAGTGACAGTGAATAGTTTCAACCGCAAATGAATCTGGGCACTGAGAAGATTTTCTTTTGAGATGTACCTAAATGTTTCGGTAAACACTATCCAGAGAAGCGAAGGAAATAAATATTATCAATTTCCATTCTGCGATCTCACGACATTGCTGACATGTTCAAAATATTTTGAAGGACTCGAAAGTATGGCCAAGCCGCACTTTTCCAAGTAAAAATTAATCTGATATAAAAGAACTCAATTATAGCGCCTAAATTGAATTACTCAAATTCACAATGACCAAAATAATTTGAGTAGAAAAATAATAAAAATACAACAACAAAAAAAAGAAACGCTAGGATCACCTCGGTTTTGCTAATAGTGGAGATGGGGTGAGTTCATTGATTACAATAGGGCGCCAACGTATTTTATCCTAGCGAGTCAGAGCAAAAGATCAAAAAAAAGAACCAGAAAATAAAAATTGTAAATTTATCTAAGAAAACTGCTCCAGCAAAATACGTAAATTCCGAAACAGCAGAAATTCACAACGATGAAATAATTTATCAAAAAAATCAGATTCAATTTCAAAATTCTATTATCAATTGAACACCCTTATATTCAAATTGAAATTCAAGATTATACACCAGAATTATCCCCTACGCTTGATCAAGCCTAGTGTTCACAGTATCATACAATATATAGGCACCTTGTATAATATCAATCAATTTCACCTCAATATGAAATAATTACTTTGCCAATATAATTATCAATTTACTTGAATTATGAAACAATTTATTCCGAGCAAAAAAACATAGAATACCTATCACCTACTAAATTTTACATAAACTATGGAATGAATTTATGAGAAACAAAAAATAGAATGAGAATGAAAAGAACAATTGAATGAAAATACCTATTTTATGAGTTATCAATTACGGAAAATTTGTTATGATATAGTTCATCAGCTGGATATTTCAATAAGATGTCAAATTTTAGAAAATGGCTTCCTGTGACGTCAAAAAAAGTTCTTTACATACCAGGATCATGAATCTTCGAAATTGCCGAAAAATTACCAAATCTCAGATCCAGAACTGGGTGTTTTTCTCCATATACAATTTCCAAATTACTACCTCTGCTTCAGGAGGTAAAACAGAAGTCTCCAGAAGTTGATTCAGAATGGAACAATCTAGAAATTCTGACCAGCCTGACGATCGAAATATAATCCAGATCAGGAAGATGGGAATCCAGGATTATATGATTCCAGAAATAATATAAAAACAAAAAGGTCCTATTGGTCGACCTTAAAGTAGAAGCTCTTCTCAGCCAAAAAATTTATAGTTACTAATTGGTAGTTTAGAAAATGTAAATAGGGAAATCCAATATATGAATCAATTCTATTTTTCTAACGTGTGCAACAGTTGGCAAGTTGGCAGTTCCAAGCAATTTGGAACTCCAAGTTTTAAAAAGCCAAAATATATTGATCAGTCCGCATTTTGATGTGATTTCTGAATATTAGTATTATTTCTCAAATATGTGTTGTGATCATCGTCGACAACTGTGAATTAAATTCCTTCTACTGAGAATTGGAGCAACGCCAGGTTGCCTGTATTGAATGCTATCGGCGAGCCATCTCGATGAATAGGTCGAAATATTGGATTTGACCATACTTATAGTAATAGCTCGCAACTTGAATAAAAAACATTATGTTCCATAG
This sequence comes from Myrrha octodecimguttata, assembly GCA_958510865.1. Classification (NCBI taxonomy): domain Eukaryota; kingdom Metazoa; phylum Arthropoda; class Insecta; order Coleoptera; family Coccinellidae; genus Myrrha; species Myrrha octodecimguttata. The sequence goes on from OY294056.1 coordinate 23,252,636, forward strand.
AAAATCAATATATCGGAACGAAGAATAGATATTCAGTCACCGAGAATGAATGGACGGCTACAACTGGAAAATATGTCTGTAATCAATCTACATTTCTTAATGTAGATAAAACTATATACCTCCTCACAACCGTTAATATTAGTTGCTATTTAATTTTTAGGAAATGTAACTACTAACTTTCAGATTTCGTTTCAATTCGTGGTTACCAGCTTTTATGTCACCAATGTTGGGTAGAACTGACGTTTTAGGAATTTTGGTTGGCACTCGTGAAGTGTCGTCAAGGTCAAAAAATTTCGGTGAGACGTTATCAATTTCCACATATTTCTATCAATGATTCTATGTTTTGATTGAGTCATATACGTAGTTGATACAGTTGCGTAGTTGACAAGAAAATGAACATAAGCCGTGTTCAAATTGAATTTTGTTCGTTCACCATCAGACGGTAGCTCAGTGGTTAGAGCGCAAGCCCCATGATCGTAAGGTCTGGGGTTCAAGCCCTTTGCCGGGAAATAACTTTTCCGGTTTTTAGGGGACCGTCCAACCATTCGCTGTTGGGTAAACAATTAACAGTGCTGTTCCTAACGTGGCGCAAGGAATTAGTAACAAAGCCTACACAGAACACACCCGGTATCCTAACTCGCACAAGCTTTGAGCTTCTGAGGGGTTTCGTTGAAGCCTAGGATATTCGGAAAAAATACAAAATACAAAAAAAATACCTGCCCGTCCCTCTATCCGGCCGTATGTGCTCTGAGTGGAAGGATAGCAAATAGCGACTTTAAATTCACAGGTAAGGTTTGGAGCTTGAATATCTCGGTTGAGTTCGTTAATGAGCAAAATCGACCGAACGGTTTCAGAGTTATGCTCCTTTAGATGTTGAGTTTCCTCGATTTCTCAAGAAGTACTGATGCGATCAGATTGAGCATCTGTAACTAACCGTGGAAAACCAACGTGCAACTTGGTGCAGAATTTCGTATGGATCTAGTTGTTGGAAAATTCGTGAAAATTTGTTTTCAAAAATTCAACGAATCTCTGATAAACCAAGAATTTTTCCAGAAACTATTGATCTGATCGCAAGAAAATTTGGCACAGATATGAAACCAATGATTAAATTTTCTTGAGAAGTAAAAGGACAGGGTTGAAATAAAAAACCAATTCTTTGAATAATGCCGACTAGTTTCAACTTTATTCTTGAGTTTTCTTCAGAGCTCTGAAAAATTCGTCCTCAAATACTTCATAAATCACTTACTTGTGTCAACACGAAATATTTCTGATACAACACTGAAGTTCTGGATCTAGATCAAACCGCAATTTCGAAGCGATATCGGCTCAACCTCGAAAAATTCCTCTATTTCCAAAAGTTTTTGCGGGTGGCGATGGGGTTCATTAAAAACAGGGAAATTATAATAATACCGTCAAAAAAGACAAAAAGGTGTTTCAGATAAGAATAAAAGTTTCAGGATACATTTGCATTTCTCTATAAAATATTCACTGTTGTAATCTGGATTGAGCAGATGATGTTTTAATTATAGTCTTGGCCCCGAATAGAAGTTCAGCTCGATAAAGTTTGAGAACTAGAGTGAATTAATCGTTCGAGAGAGTCGAAAATATGTAGGCTTCATGAATAATAATCCGTCACACTTTGAGGTTACTCCTTGTTATGGGAGTTGCACGCTACAACAGCTTGAACCTTAGTAAAATAGTAAGATAAGGCGATGTGGTGGAGCAAGTGAAGGTTTCTTTGTTGAACATTTTGATTGCGAATCAGTTGTAGTGCAAACTTCTTACCACTATATTGAATTAATTTCTCTGTAGAAGGTGCTCCCAACATTGTAAATGAATATGCATCAGGAAATGTAGCCGATACTAGGAATGCAGGATATGTTCCTGATTTTTGTATATTATATATGATAATATAATAACATTTATATAATTATATATATATATATATATATAACTTATTTTTGTCTCATTAGATTACATTAGTACATGTACATTGGATTATGTTTTTCATGAATGACCAATAAATCACTATAAAAGCGTTAATTTTTCAAGAAGTAACGTTTAATGATTCTGATTCTTGTTGGAAATGGAATAACCCTATAATTTCGTTAGGCAATTAATAAAACAAGCTAATATCACTTGCGGACAAGTATTCCAAACTTCACAGGATCATATGTGATCAAAAAATTAATGACGATTCAATTTTTATCTTGAATTATGCGTTACAAATTCTACACTCAAATTCTTGAAATGATATTCATGCGATAGTTTATTGGATATTGAATTGTTGATTTCATGAAATTCAGAATATTATTGAAGCTCTGGAAACTAGGCAAAATTTCAGTTTATTAAAAGATCAAATGTTCACTTCGAGAGAACTCTCTGGAGAAGCCAACCATTTCTGGCAAGTGTGAAGAGTGCTGAAAATTTATCTCTGGGTTACTTCTTTCCCCGCCAGTGTGGATCAGCCCTCTCCCCAGAACCGAGGACTCCGTCTTCTTAAGATTTCAGACATTCTAAATACCTGAGATCTCCTCTGCAGCGAGCGCTTCCTCAACTTTGATTTATCAGGCCTGGGGGTCGAAGACGCTCGCTATTCATCTTTGCTCCCCACGCTTGTCATATTACTTTGAGAGGGAGTCTGTTTCTTGCTCGGATAGATCTTCATGTGTCTCAGGACTTTTTCATTGGGGTAACCCAGGTAGCTCGTAAGAAAGCCAATCATTCTCCGAATGTGGCAGTTATGCCTCCTCAGGATTCAGCAGATTGGCTTTCTCAGGGTCTCAGTTTTTGTTGAATACTCTCAAGCCATTTAATATCAGCTCTATGATAGCGTGTCACACCATGTCAGCTCGCCGAACATGCGATTGATGGAACGTAGACTTTTAGACTTTTTTTGGCGCTCAAGTCCCGTAGCGGAGACTTCGTGCATTACTGCTCTCCAGAAAGCCGTTTTCTGGTCTATTCCACGTAGCATTTCAGGATAGTTTTTATTCAAGATTTCTACCTTTGACTCCGCATTAACCTGCCTATAGGTTGGTCCATGGGTTTTGGCAGGCCTATAGGCTACCGAGGGCTGTTTGGTTTGAGAAGTCTCTCTTTCGCACGCTTTCTTTTGTGCTGAGTAACTTCCGAACCATTCTTCTTATCCTTTGACCTTGTGGTATTGCGAACTTTGGGTTTTTTTTCTTTTTTCCTCTGCTGATATTTCAGTCTTGATGAGGAATATCGTAGGCACTAGAGGACTGAACAACCTGCCAGCTTTCATATATATTTCTTGGAGGTGCTCAATTATCCCTTCATCACTGCTCTCCAGCTACATTCTTACATCCTTGAGGTCAGTACTGTTCCATCGAATGAGGCTTTTTTCATCCAGTATTTTGGAATTTCAGGGCAGGTGTCAGGCTATTCGTTTTCATCTAATTACTCCATGATAAGTCTCATGGGCAACAAAAAGAAGTGTTCCCCTGGAGCAGACCCCGCATGCACCTGGAATGCATTTTTGAACCCGGAGTTCAAAAATTCCAGATTCCAGAGCCGCAAATTTAGGACCCGCGTTAGTTCCCACTCGTAATGGGGAGAGTATTTCCGTTGTTTTATATGCAATGGGCTAGATAAATTGAGCTTTATCCCTCACTATGTGGACTATGACCTTGAGACATGACTACAGTAATCAGAGACCACATGTCGGTATATAAGACATGGGTTGGTTAGTCCCTTACATGTATCGTTACCCCTTGTCGAAGCCCTAGGCCACGGTAAAACAGTCGGCTGAGGTGACAGTTCATTTGATTTACGACAATCGCTGTCCAGGATTCACCACGAGGAAGGAAACTGACTCCATACCCCTACTAATTTGACAGTAATACCTCGATTTTGTAAATCCGATACGAATAAGTACCAACTTCTTAATTAATCAATCAATTGAAATTCATTGAAAATTTTTTGGGAACAATTTTTCCTCCGCTTCTGCAGTGATATATGGACGTGATTGCAAACTCATTGGTTTGCTTTTAACGCAATTTTGTTTTACACTCTTTCAAAATATTGTTGAAATCATTCCAGTTGAATGATCAAGTTATTTCCTCCCGAACTACTTCTTCTGTTCCAACTTCTACGAAGTTTTCTATCCCTAGGTTTCACAAAGATACTGTGATCATACGATCAACAGATTGCTCCGTCAAATTTGACCAGGCGATCAACGAATTTGGGTTTAACGAAACTTTATCACTCTTTCACATACGACTGACAACCTTGCATTTCTGCGGCTCTGATTAATGAAACCACACAAATGGGATGAAAATTGGGTTATGTCATTACATTTCCGTGCGTGAACATGAAAATTACTTTGTTTTGGTTGACGGTGGATGTATCATTTCATGATAAATTCAAAGTGATGTGATTGTTGAATGAATTTGATGATAGAAAAGAGAGAAGAAATTGGAAGATATACATAAGCATACATAAAAATGTAATGTGAAATTGCTGAAAATATTTCAGAGGCAGTATTAGATAGGAGTTCGAAGAACTTTCACGACTTGTTTCGATATGGAATTTGGAAGTTACGAAGATAGTGAATTATTACATAATCGGAATGAAAGTATTGCAGCAATGAAAATTGTTATTCGTATTGAAATTCATATTTATTTTATGTGGATTTTGATCCAATTTCATCTGGATATTATGTTCAAAGTTCTTCACAAAATGAAATCCAATTTTTACACAACCCATGAAGTAAAGGTTAATAATTAATCAATCCATCTGGAATTACAGATGGTAGTCAATATCAGATTTCAAGCATCATTTTATTTCCGAATATCGATAAAGGGTTATAATAAAAGTGTTGTATTCCGAATGATCGAAATAAGGCTGTTTCAATTTCACATGTTCATTGACTCCTAATATAATCCTGAGCTTTTTTTTTTTAATTTATTAAATACACATATATCCAAATAAACTTGACTGGGAAAGTAGATATTTGTTGAAAATGTTGCACTGCAGATTGCAATCAACAACCAATATTCCGCCAAACGAAAGTTCACCTGAAATTTTATTGAAAATAACTAAACAGTCGTGGGTTTATCTTACCAAAAATAATCAAATCATTGTAATGATCCGCTGAAGTAAACTGGAAAAGTTTTAGCAACTAATATTTGCTATCTCGCATCGCTCGGTTAAAATTCTATACCAATTCAGACGATTTCATGACTCTGCTGATTTTGTATTCCTTATTATTTCCTTCTGATGAAAAAAACTAAGAAATTATATTGCGAAACATTCCAAAATGGACCGATGATACAGTTATACTTCAATTCTATGATTAATCGGCTTGATTCCCCAAATTCGTCCAATCAACTTGATCAACCGTCAAGTGAAGTTTTTATGTTAGTCAGTCAGTACTCAAAAATGTTTAGTGAAACCCTCGGTGAAACCCAAATAATACTTGATCGGCAATCGACGGCGCCGTTGATGGACCATTTGGTGATCGAGCCGTCAAATCCTTAATCGCCGATCGAATTAGATTATTGAGCATAGAATACGGTGTTGATCGACCCATTGAGCGCTTGATTGCCCGATCAAAGGTGATCGCGGCTTTGTGAAACCGCCCGTAAGTATTTTATTCAAATTATTATATTCAGCAAACTGCTGGAAGTAAAGCAGTCTAAGTTTCAGCAATTTCCACGAAAATCTGTCTGAAATTTTTAGAGAAATTTATATCTCAGGTTGTATCTATCCAGCTCTGAAGCTTGGAGGATCATTTAGGGACAATACTAGTGATTCTTCCCAAATGTTCATGAATCAACTTTTAAAACTTCAGGAGAAAAACACGGCGTATGACGGACGTTGGACGGAAGCATGGTTTTATTCATTCATTGAAATAAAAATTTGTTGTTCTTCAATTCACCAACCATAGGATCCCAACAAAATGGGCTATCAGTTGAGCGCCAGTGCACCACAACTTACCACCAAGTTTCAATCCGACTGGTCCAGTGGTTCCAGAGTTATTGGGGAAATATCTCAAAAGGTCAAACGAGTATTACCAATGTGCTAGTATGGGGCAACACAATCGAAGATATCATCATAAAAAGAGGAAGTTGGCAGTTCAACAAGATTGAAAAATGGTTTACCTCAAATCAGCTCATTATGAACAAGGAAAAGACACAACAATACTCTTTTGGACGAAACAAACTAGAGCCTGAATACCAGAGAAAATTACGCAAGAAAACACTATTCAACCAGTTAAAGCATCAGGCAAATTTCTGGGAGTACATCTCGATGAGTTTCTTGACTGGAAAGAACACATTGGAAATATAACTGAAAAGTTGAATTCTACCACATATTCCCTAAGAAGTATATCCATCCTATTGAATTAGGCCACGCTGAGGACATTCCATTATGCTTGCTTTGTAGCCATTGCAAGATATGGAATCATCTTCTCGGGTTTATGTTCGGATATTCAAAATGTTTTTGTTGCTCATAAACGAGCCATAAGGAGTATCACAAGAATGAATACAAGAGGAAGTTGTAGAGGAGTAATCAGGAGACAGGGAATTCTCACAATTTCTGCGCTGTACATTTATGAATGCTTGATGTTCTTCTCTTAATCCCAACTATTTCTAAACTGAAAGACATATAGACTAGCACTCACGGAGAAGGGATCTCATTACAGATGTATCAGATATTTCAATAGATTGTCCAATAGATTGCAAAACCTGAGAGCACAAAGAATCTTTAACAGAGAAGTCAGAAAATACCTGATAACTCTACACCATAAAGGAATTTGTTGATAATAAATGGTCTATGGTCTTTTAGAATGCTATTTTTTTAGTTTCTGTTCTCATTTGAGAATGTAACTCATTCAGAAATAGAGGAGTTTTATTATAATCATTATTATTAATATTATTATTATAATTATGTTTATTCATTTACTTTTTTCATCACAATTTGATCGCTGGAAATGATGCTAAGCCGGGGTGTTGAAAACCAACGGTTTGATCTCCAGCCATTATTCTTCTTATTGTGGAGCAGGTGGGCAGAAATACAGCCTTTTGCTTAAGGCTTATTATTTTAGTTCCTTAACCCCTATCAGTTTCAAGAACTCAGGCTATTCTTTACCGACAAGGCCATTAGCAGACACAATTATTGGCGCAACAGTCACTTTTGCAAGTCTGTCGATTTTCTTAAATTAATTCGCCAGATCGACGTATTTGCTTATTTTGTCCTGTCTAGCCTTTCTCACATTCTCGACTATAACGAGGGCGGTGTTATCCTTCTTATTTATGAGCGATATATCCAGTTTATTATGATGATTGATGATGACTGTTTAACTGCCTTCATGATCCGCGCATACTCCAATAAACCAGTTGCTTTGTGAACCTCAGTTCTTAATGATCCCCCATGCAAGTAGTTGTTATCATTTCGAGAAAGATTTAAATTATTGACAACGAGACCAAACAAAGAGAAAATGTTAGTGAAAATTGCTATTTATGATTTTATCCGAACATGTTTCCTCACTTGTGAATGTGTGTTTTTGGGAATTTCAAATTAAGATTTTAATAGTATTGTAACGTTTTCTTGGTTTTCAAAACGTTTAGAATGATTAAACTATTTATTTACACTTATTTACACACTACTGTTCCAATAACTAAACAACTATTTCTATTAAAGTCTGTTCACAATTTATATGCACACTAATTTATTTCCACTGAACTCTTTCCGCTACGGATCACTCTGCTGAATTGGTCCCCGCGCTGATCCGCCCTACCTTTTTATTACGTGTGGAATTTCCAGCAGTTTCGAGAATGCTCTTGAAAGTGGGTGACTCATACGCGTGACGAGTATTCGGCCACATTCTAGAATAGACAGGGCCGTACTCGTCACACTGTCCCCTCCTTAAGCCTGTTCTGTCCCAGAACAGATTCCATGAATTCCTCAGAGGACCGTGGTGAAATCTGCAATCGTTACCATTCCTACAGTAGCCCCTCTGATGGAAGTAGCAATCTACGGTTTTGCTGGGCTTTACGTTTTGCTTTGGGTTGAAATTGCATACCAAAATCTCTATACCTGTCTTCTGGAAGACTATCTCAAGCATGCTTCGCACAACCCTCCAATTCAGTTGATCCAGTTCACAACCTAGTTTGGGGACAGCTAATTTCCTAATCCCAAAGCATTGAAGATCTTCTTTCAAGCCATGCAGTGCTGTCCATAAATTCTGGTAGGTGGGCTTCTGATATGAGTACTGTTTGTTGACTATGTAATAAATGAATCGACCCTCTGACTTCAGTCTTAGGCATTTTCCGATTCTGGGCTGCTGTCTCATCAGTTCCTCTTGACGTCCAAATTTATTTCTGAATACTCTTGCTATTCCCCTACTCATCCTTAGATCCGCTGCTACACAATGAGCAAGAGAGTATTCCTCGGGAACTGTAAACAGGTCTTGATGAACTTCCTTTGTAACGCCAAACCGTGCAACTCGTGTTCCCCCATAGCTATTCATGAATTCCTGAAAATCGTCACTTTCCTTCGCCGGAACCTCGATGAAACGTACTTCTTCTTCGTCATCCTGTGTTGACGCGTACGGAGCCTTCGGTTTTCCTCTAGGAAGCTTCCGTATCCGGTAAACTACATCATTTATCCTTTTCATGACTTCATACGGTCCTTCCCACTGTCTCTGCAGCTTCGGAGAAAATCCTCTTTTTCTTTGAGGGTTATACAACCACACCAGATCTCCTGCGGTGAACCCTCCTTCAATGGCCTTGATGTCATAGCGCATTTTCATCCTATCACTTGCTTGCTGCATTTGATTGCGCACCTTGTCATGGATGTAATCTAGCTTACTCCTCAATTTACTGACGTAGTCCTCCCCGGCTACATCTTCTCCAGGCTTACAACCAAACTCTAGGTCACAAGGTAGTCTAATTTCTCGGCCGAACATTATATTGGCTGGAGTTTCCTTGGTGGATTCTTGAACGGAAGATCTATATGCCATGGTGAATAGATGCAAATACTCATCCCAGTCCCGCTGGTGGTCGGAGACTACTTTGGCAAGATGTTTTCCCATGGTCCTATTCATTCGTTCTACCATGCCATCTGATTGGGGATGTAGAGCTGTTGTTCTTGTCTTATTAATCCCCAATTTCCTACAAACTTCTTGGAATAATGTCGACTCGAAATTTCGACCTTGATCACAATGCAGCTCTAGAGGTATTCCAAATCTGCAGAAGAATTCTCTGACCAATTTATCAGCAACCGTACCTGCCTCTTGATTAGGAATACCGTACGTTTCCACCCATTTGGTAAAATAGTCCATGGCTACCAATATGTACTTGTTTCCGTAATCTGTTTCGGGAAAGGGGCCCGCGATGTCGATAGCTACTCGTTCCATGGGAGATCCGACGTTATATTGCTTCATTGGAGCCTTCCCTTTGCCGTAAGGACCGTTAGCTGCAGCACAAGCTTTACATGTTCTACACCAGTCTTTTACGTCTTTCTTACAGTTGATCCAATAAAACCGCTGCCTTACTTTCTCCAACGTCTTAGTAATCCCGAAATGTCCACCTGAAGTTCCATTATGTAGTCTGGTCAAAACGTTTGTCACTCGACTCTTCGGCACAATCAACTGGAGCCTCTGTTCCGATCCATCGTCATTCTCCCAACAACGCTTCAGAAGACCTTTATCGATCTTCAACGTTTCCCATTGTGCCCAATACGACTTAACATTTTGACTCAGTTTGGATACTTCTTCCCAAGTAGGTCGTCTACCACTCTTCTTCCAACTCAGGATTACTTTCAAGTCTGGATCTTCTTCTTGTGCCCGTTGTATTTCTTGGGGTAGCCAATCTTCTTCAATTACTGTGGTCCGTCTCACATCAGCTTTGTCTTCCACACGTGAGCAATGGCAGCAATCCTCGGGGCAAGGCCTTCTTGATAACGCATCGGCATTGCGATGGGTAGCTCCCGTTCTATGTTCAGTATCAAAGTCATATTCTTGCAGTCTTTCAATCCATCTGGCCACTTGTCCTTCCGGGTTCTTGAAGTTCAGGAGCCACTTCAAAGCAGCATGGTCCGTTCTCAGCAGAAATTTCCTTCCGTACAAATATTTGTAGAAGTGTTCTACGGACTTGACGACTGCTAAAAGTTCTCTTCTGGTCACGCAGTAATTTCGTTCTGGTTTCGATAAGACCTTGCTGAAATATCCTATCACCCTTTCTCGTCCATCCTGAACCTGCGATAGAACACCCCCGATGGCTGAATTGCTAGCATCCGTGTCGAGCACAAACTTCCCTTCAGCTCTTGCGTAGCTTAAAACTGGAGCTGTGACAAGGGCCTTCTTCAGCTGTGCGAAAGCTTCAGCGCAATCATAGGACCATATGTACTCCTGTCCATCCTCCGTTAATTTTGTAAGTGGTTTGGCAACTTTGGCGAATCCAGATACGAATCTCCTATAATAGGTGCATAAGCCTAAGAAACTTCGCAATTCACTCTTGTCTCTCGGTATAGGCCATTCCTGTACTGCTTTGATCTTATCCGGGTCGACTTTCACGCCCTCTCGAGAAACTACATGTCCCAAGTAATTTACCTCTGTTCGGAATAAATTGCATTTCTTTGGACTCAGCTTTAGGTTAGCTTCACGAAGTCGCTGGAAAACCTCGGATAGGTGGTGAAGGTGGTCTTGGAATGATTTTCCCACCACTATCACATCATCTAAGTACACCAGGCATGTCTTCCAGGAGAGTCCTCTCAATATAGTCTCCATTAAACGCTCAAATGTGGCAGGAGCGTTGCATAAACCAAAGGGCATCACTTTAAATTGCCACAGACCCGTTCCAATACTAAAGGCAGTTTTCTCTTTGTCTCTTGGATCCAAGCCAACCTGCCAATACCCACTCTTCAAATCCAAGGTGGAAAACCAACGTGATCCCGAGAGCGTATCCAGTGTATCATCTATTCTCGGTAAGGGATAGCTGTCCTTCTTCGTAACTTGATTGAGCTGCCTATAGTCTACACAGAACCTAGTGGACCCGTCCTTTTTCTTCACTAACACTACTGGCGACGTCCAGGGGCTATTGGATGGTTCAATGACACCCTCTCTCGCCATGTCCTCAATAATCCGTTCAGCCTCTTCTCTTTTTGCCAGAGGAAGACGTCTAGGGTGCTGACGGATGGGTTGTGCATAACCAGTATTGATTTTATGCTGCACGATATCGGTCTTCCCCGTTCTTTCGTCAGTGGCGAAAACGTCGGAGAATTTCTGAATCAGTTTTCTCACTTCGGCTAGTTCATAACGGTCCAGATCTTGACATTTCGAGGTGAGAAGAGTCACCAGCTCTTCAGTATTCTTCTGGCTCTGCGAGACTCCTGCAGTACCAATCCCACCAGAAATATGGTACACTGGTACCCCTTGTCCAATCAAGGTGTTCTTCTTCAGGGTGACCGGAAATCTGTTGACATTAAGTAATCGGATGGGAATACTGTCTGTTATTCGTACCAATGCCTTTCCCAGTAACATTCCTTTAGCTAGGATTGCATCGTCACAGGGTTCGATCACTTTAACGCAGCCTTTTTTTATAACGTCATCACATATACCACTTACTATACCTTCAGTTCGACCTGGCAACGTGATGTCCTCGGCCAATCGAATCCGATATACCTTATCATCCACATCATTGAACGGGATCTCTTCATTTCCCAGTCGAAGCACATCACTCTTCATATCCAGTTGGCATCCAAGTTTCTTAACTAGGTCCAATCCCAGGATAACTTCTTCCGTGATTTCAGCCACTAGAACTTCGTGCCTTGCTGTTATATTTCCCAATTCAATAGTGGAGAGGACCGATCCATAAGTTGGTATTTCCTGTCCAGACGCAGTTCGAAGTTTGATCATAACTGGACGAATTTTAGATCCTTTAGCTATTTCTGGACGCACAATGGTTCTGGTTGATCCAGTGTCTACCAGGATTTTCACATTTCGATCATTTATTTTTCCGGGAACTACTATGCTGGATAAATCTGTGGACATAATTCCTCGGATTATCACTTCAGGGGTATCTACAGCTTGAGTAGATTTATGCCCCCTATCACCGGCCCTTTTCCGTTTACCTGCTGCGGCTCTTTTCCTACCTTTCAAGCCATTCTGCTTAGTATGGCCACCTTGATTGCAGTACCTGCACACAGCATCTTTTTTTTCAGTACTCAATAATCTGATGACTTCTTCTCTTATGACTTCTTCAACAGGTCGGTCTATTTCTTGGACTTGTCTCACACGAACTTGTCCTCTATGAGATGCCTGCTTCGCTGCCTCGAATTCTAAAGCCTGAGCTAAAGCATCATCCATGGTTTTAGGGCGTGCGAGTCTCAAGGCTTGTTGTATTTCGCTGTCCTTGATCCCATCTACAAAGGTTTGGATGGATAGCTGTTCAAGGAAGCTGTCTGGAGCAGTTGGGTACGCCAGCCTGACTAATCTAGCCACATCTGCTTCAAACTCCTGGAGATTTTCTCCTGTTTTCTGCACCCGGTTCTTGATTTGGGCATGATAAACTTGTTGTAAATGAGCATCACCATATCTCATCTGAAGTTTCGATGTTAGAACTTCATAACAGGCCTGTTGGCTCTCCGGAATCATTTGCAGAATGTTGAGTGCCTCTCCTCGTAGAGCTATTATCAATGCTGTGGCTTTTTCGTTATCGCTCCAACTGTTTGCCATCGCAGCAGCTTCAAATTGTTTTTGGTATGTCGACCATGGGACTTTTCCATCAAATGTCGGTGGCTTGATCTTCATTTTTCCACTTTCGCCGTTATTTTCCATTTTCATGTTGCTTAAGGGTGATGAAGCCGGATAATCTTTTCCAATTGACATTCTTTTCAGGGACTCTATCATTTTAGAATGCTGTTCAATTATTCCTGTTATTTCTTCAAATTTTCCGTTAACCTCTTCATACACTTCGTCAAATTTTCCGTCAAATCTTTCACAAACTTCGTCAAACTTTTCGTCTACTTTATCAAATTTTTCATTAACTTCGTCCATTCCTTTCTTCATTTCATCTTTTATGATTTCCATTTTCTCGTCCAATTTACTTGCGAATTGACTCACCAATTCATTGCTATTCCGAGAATTTTCCTCCATTTTCCGGGAATTTTCTTCTGCCTTATTTTCCATTTTATCCATTTTCTCATTAATTTTCTGAGAATTTTCTTCCATTTTCTCATTGATTTTCTGAGAATTTTCTTCCATTTTCCGAGAATTTTCTTCTAATTTCTCATTCATTTTACTCAAAAATTCCATTATCGCCTGCGTCTCCATTGCGATCTGCAATCTTGTAGTCACTGGCATAAATTTCAATCACTAGAGTTTATGTACTCAATTCGAGCGATGTCGAACCGCACACCTGACACCAATGTAACGTTTTCTTGGTTTTCAAAACGTTTAGAATGATTAAACTATTTATTTACACTTATTTACACACTACTGTTCCAATAACTAAACAACTATTTCTATTAAAGTCTGTTCACAATTTATATGCGCACTAATTTATTTCCACTGAACTCTTTCCGCTACGGATCACTCTGCTGAATTGGTCCCCGCGCTGATCCGCCCTACCTTTTTATTACGTGTGGAATTTCCAGCAGTTTCGAGAATGCTCTCGAAAGTGGGTGACTCATACGCGTGACGAGTATTCGGCCACATTCTAGAATAGACAGGGCCGTACTCGTCACAGTATTGTTTTTAGACATCTTAATTTTAAAGTAGTTCATGTTATTCCATTTCAGAGCCCTGATGAAGACTTAAGAATAAAGTTGAAACTAGTTGACTTTTTTCCGAAAAGTTTGTTTCGTGAAGATAACCTTAGACCTAGAGACCTGTGAAAATTCATTTAAAATCCAGTTTATTATGTTTGATTTACTTGTCTTTCATAACCCCTATTTCCCAGTATATCTTGACTCTCTGATTTTCCATAAAATCCGCTGCTTTGTACTTGTGAAAGGATTCAATATTTATTATTATTATTATTATTATAATAATAATTTTCATTATTATAACCATTTGGCCGATTTGGCCAATTAATGAATCGTCGCTGCATTTCGACACGCGATTTAATCTTCTAGCTGAGAATGAATATAACCAGTGATTCGTCAGTTTTCACTTAACTGAAGCGAATATTGTTGGTAATTTTTATTTTATTTTTTTTGAAAATTGCCTTCGCTAAAAAGTCACTGAAATTCTTCATCGTCCTGGAAAAATAAAATTATCCCTCCTACTACGAAGCTGAAATAATGCATTTACTCCACTTACAATAATTGATGAATTCCATGCAAATTGTACAAGAAAGGCATGTAAGAGACTGAAACAGATTAGCTTTAATGCCCTATTATTAATTTCTGATTAAGTTTGTGAAATGCGTCTGGTAAAAGACAATTTCGTCGGGAACCGGAGGCAGCGTGATATTTCTGAAACAGCGATGCTCAAGCTGTACTCCTAGCAACAAGACGTTGCGATGAAATATTGATGGTAGAGAGCAGGTTGCGACGGAATGACGGGTCGAAAGTCTCCTGTCTTCTTATTTTGGGAGGTCAATATCGGAAATTCTGAATACTAGATTTGAGGAGTTTTATTCTATTCATTGAAATTCGTGGGTACCGATTGTTTATTTCTTCTAACGATTAAAATTATCGGAACATTGTTCTAAGTACCTTTTATTCACATGTGGTCGATGAAGAAATGTAATTAATTCGACAAGAGGCAGAAATATTTTCAAAGAAAATTCAGGTTCATCTTTTTCTAAATTCTGTCCTGATATGCAAAAAAAAAATATCAGATGATTTTATCTTATATGTAATAAAATTCGGGGTCAAACTTCACTTTATTACTGCTACCATTGTATAATGCTCAATGCAGCTTCATACCCATAGTACAATCAGTTAAATGGGAAAATAATGTATTGGAGAACAGCCTGCTATCGTTTTGTTCAAATGTTTGTAATTTTAGAATTTTTCCCGTATTTGATCTCGAACTATTAGGTTGGACTCACTTATGACGAATCTGGAGTCAAAATCGGTTGTGTCCGGCCGACCCTAGGCAGATTCAAAATTTGACAGATAATTGCGTTAATGGGTTTAATCTGTCAAACGGTTTCGGAATTATAGTCATTCGAGATTTTGATTTTAGTTTCTTGATATTTCAGGACGACGCGCAACTTTTCACAAACTTCTGTTCAGATCATTCTTTCAGAAAATTGAAAGAAAAATTTAATTTAGAATTTTTGGAAACTTTCCATATTTTGAAAAAACTCTGTGCGCACCTTGAACTCTATTTTTCACAGTAGTGTACCAAATTGCAGTTTGACAAGAACCTACTTTTTGGAGATGTAAAAAAATATCAAATAATTTTTCGGAATAACTCAAAAAATACTAATTCAATCATGATGAAACTTGGTCACTATTTAACTTGTTGATTTTCGCTATTGAAGGTTTGAGTGGAGAAGTGAAATCTTCAAGCACGCAGCTCTGAGATCGAAATGCATGCATTTTTGCGTTTACGTTTTTAAATGCAATAAGCACACTATCAGATAGAACTCATTAAATACTTCTATAGCTTTGGATTGAAAGACTTCACCCTATACAGGATGATTCCGTCAGATTTGAGCAGAAGTTTAGTTTATTGAATACAGTTTTGAGACAATGTTTGATTTGATTTAGGTCTCTCCATTGAGACCATACAGGGTGATTCGTCCGATTTGACCGATTTTACTTTTATCGATAACTTTCGATTTTGATGAAATTTTCAGCGAAGTACAAATAAGATGGAACACATTCAAAAATCCCATAAAATTCTCGAAAATATTCGGTTGTTATCGAGATAATTCCAGATTAACTGTGAGGTTCGTACAGATTGTTTTTTTCTTCAAATATTACTATGTTCGGGCATTCAATCATCTTCTGTGACGATAATCTATCGATTTATGTTTCGATTGTGACTGTTGTTCGTAGAAGTAGAACGAAAGGGAATTATGTGTATTTCTGGAATATTCCTATTTCTGAAAAGTCGATATTGAATGTGATTCTTTATCTGTTCAGCAAAATGGGTGTAGTTTTAAGATATACATGTATATATCTGCATAGATTTGATTCGTTGTTTAATTGTGAGCTCACGTCTATCCTTGAACAGAGTTTCGACTGAATTGTATTTCGTGTATTTCGGTTATCGCGTTTACAGCCGGCCTTCTGCCGACTGTTAACATGGTAACTTTGCAAAGGAATAACTAAGGGACTAAGGGATTTTAGTAATAGTTTAGACAACATCGGGTTTGAATGTTGTAATTGTTACGGAGGACTATAACCATTCTATTGCTATAAATTCGACTGATTTTCACAATTTTGAGTTTTTTTTAAATTTATTTAAAGGTTGCTCTAAGTCATATACGATCGAGTGTGAATTTCGTAATTGGTTCTGGCCAACTGTCTATCTATTATTACCATATTTTCAAGGGAGTTTTTTATTTGAGGGTAGGTAACTTAATTTTTATACAGGGGGCTCCTTCAATATTTTCGAGTACCTGCCTATTCTATCAACCGAAAAAGACAAATCTATCCGCTATGTAGATCCGGGTGCTTCCTACCAATCGTTAATGTAGATCTATATTCAGAATTGATATATCGCTAGGTAGATCTGGGCGCTCACTAGTTCTACATTAAAATCTGTGGATAGCGCTCGTATTGACTATAGGTATAGTGCTATAATTGAAAACATCTATAAAAATGCCTTCCTACATGTGAAAGTCAATGACGAAACTATGATCAATAACATCGAAATTAAACGAGGAGTACTACACGGTGACACCATTTCGTCGAATATCCCTACATTAGTTATCGAGGATGTCTTTAACAGACTAGAATCTGAACAACCTCTGCTTCACCGACGACATCGTACTGCTATCATATTATTTCAGAGAGATCGAGTTAATCCTCTGGGAGCTGAATGAAGAGAAAAAAATGATCCGTTAAGACAACACCGTCATCCAAAATTTATATGAATACAATTTCTTGGGTCATACCAGAACCCTGGGGAAGGACAATAAATCTAGAGAAATAGCAAAGCGAATAAATCTCACTTGGACTGCATTTGGTAAACCTTCATACATTCTGAGAAATAAAACTCATAAATCTAAGACGTTGGGTTTCGTTGGTGGTGTTCTTCCTATTGCAACATATGGAATGGATGGAAACAATCACATCACACAGTTCTATGCTTACATGTTCTGAGTGAACAATGAGGAAATTTGTAGAAACCCCAGGGTCAAGGTCAAGTTGGAGAGAATCTCCGAACTGAAGTGGCAGTAGTCGGATCATGTGTCAAGAGTGAAAGACAAGTGAAAATCGTGCAATGGAGACCGAGAGAGACAAAGCGCAGTAGAGGTAGATCTCCACTACGATGGACGGGCGACATAAAGAAGACAGCGGGTGGAAAGTTGGTGTCGGATAGCACAGACTAGAGAGCGTTGGAATTAATCAGGAAAGGCCTATGACCAGGAGTGGGCGAGTAAAGGCTGAGGATGTTAAAGAACATGAGCAATTGAATATGCATTTCGAATTTGAAAAGAAGATTTTAGAACTGACGAAACAGCTTTGCATCCTTGAACGATATAACTTCACTTTCTAGTGTGAAATATTCTCACTGCTTTTGACTGAAATTTCGATAATGCTCTTCCTCAAAAATTTTTCTGGAAAAACCGGAAGTGAGCCAGAGAATTAGTCACAGCTGAATAATGACTCATTATATTAGAATATGAAACGGGTAAAGAAGATTTGGAAACGTCATGTACAAGGTGTTTTTTCAACATGCACGATCCAATTGGAATTATTACAATAACAACTATGTATTTTGGCAAAAATTTCGAAAATTCTGAATGTGCTCATTCATATTGTTATACAATGGAAATTTCATCAAAACCAAATGAGCCATACCAAAGTAACCAATAAAAGTAGAATCAACTTATTCTGAAAAAAAATTACTACACCTGAATAATGACCAATTATGTTAGAATCTGAAACGAATATAGCCTGCATTCACTTTATTCATAAAAAAAGGAAAGTTTTAGCCGAACAATTTCAATCACTCATATGACACCAGAAACGAAGGAAGATGCATCATTCCTTACCACGAACTTTCAACCTGAAAAGTGAAGAAAGCACTGGAGCGTGGAGGAATATCTTAAGGATTCCATATTTTAAAATATTGGTCACTTCTGTGTTTTGTGTTTATGTTTTTTTGATATCATTTGCCTTTACATCTAGGATTCACAAAACTTGTAAAATGACCTGTCATGTAATTGTATTGATGGCAACAAAATAAATGAAACCTCATCGTTTGATTTTAAAAAAATTCTGGAAACACAATGTAGAGGGTGCTTTTTCAACCTGCACCTTCGGTTTGAAATGATCACAATAACAACTATGTATTTACTAAATACTAAATTCTAAAGTTATCAATAAAAAAAGGATCAGCCGCGTGAAAATTCGAAAGTGTTTTTTTTTCATTTGATTTTTTGGAAACTAGAGGTGTGCCTGAAACTGAATACATCGGAATCATAACCCATACTGGTAGAATCTGAAATGGCCATAGAAGTTTTGGAAACAATTTACAGGGTGCTTTTTCAATTCGCACAATCAATTTGAAATTATCACAATAACAACCACGTATTTTGAAAAAAATTTAAGGATTTTTGAAGGTGCTCATCCATATTTTACTACGTTGAACATTCCATCAGAATCAAATGAGCCATATCAAAGCAATAAAAGTAAAAACTTTGGAAAAATACAAATCACTATGTATAGTCTCAATAGAGACCCCCAAACATAAACCAAACATTGTTTATTGACTATCGTAAACGTATCCTGAAATCTGACCGTCTCTTCAGGAATCTCCCTGTATATTCGGGGATGATTATGTTTGCAAGAAAACAGCCTGCTCATCTTCGTGACCTCTCTTGAGGGGCTATCATGTACCATTAAGGTTCATACAAGCAGGATGCGAGATGTAAAGTGGGTGTTTTAGGAACGGAACAAGGCTCTGATGGGACGAGTGGATAACACAAAAGTCAAGTCTGATATTCTTCTATTCGAGATCATCTTTCTTGTTTATCCCCGATGGATCTTTTCCTGCTACGTGATTGATAGGGCACCAGATATTTCATTCGGCCTACTGCGAGAACGAGGGTTCAAAATGAAAATGGAGTGTTCCATGTCGTAACTTTTTTCAAGAGGATATTTTCCTACCTCTTGAATATTCCGCTGGATATCATAAAATGAAATAGATATTTTCAATATCGCCTTATTTCCCCTTCACAATGGCACACGTCGATTTGGCGGGAGGTCCTCTAACCCTTTTCGTCGAGATCTCGGAAACTTGGGGTAACTTTCGGATAACAATTTCGATATTATTGATATTGGACAGACGGAATGGAGGGAAGTAATGAAACTTGTTGAAAAGTTTGATCCTGAGCCGATCCGGCGAGCGTGACTGCGACTGCACAGTTTTCGTTGTATATACAGTAAGCCCTTAAAAACTTCGGATTACGACCAGTTCTTCCTGCGGAAACCTAATCAAGATTCGAAGTTCATTTTTTCTTGCATCCATTGTATCGAACTTTTCTCTTCAATTTCGAATCAACTCCATCAAAATCATTCAGGAAAAGTTAAACCCTGAATATTCATTCACAGTTTCTTCTTCCAACACTGCCATTTTTAGTAATCTCAGCAATATAATTGGTTAATTATAGAAGTGCTTCGAATGGAAGTCACAATCTGGAGGCAATCGGCTGATTAGGGAACAAACATACTGTCTGAACGTGTGAGATTTCGATATGACCCACATGCTCTTCACCAATCCATAATACCATAAAACAAAACCAAGCTTTTTTCGATAATTCGAAAATAGTCGCTGAATATATAGGGTCGTAAACTCCGTTGGATACTAAAACCCATAATATTGGTCATATCAATTCAGAATAATCAGTTTTAGAGATATTCATGAATATCCTGAAGATTCGATATTTCATTATGGGTTGCTGCAATCCAGGTCTAAATGATGAAATAAACTTTTCAGTTCCATTAACTTCCGAGAAGTGATTCTCATTTCACCTTCTTTCCCATACCCAGTTTATAAAAACAATTGTAGCCTCGCGGATGTCGACATCACTCAAAAAATAAGAACGCAGTACTCTCAGGGCGTAATTATCAAATTCAATTGGAGTCCAAACTATCAAGGCCCTATAGTGGGATGGAAATTTTACTGAAGATAATTTGAAGAGGTTTTATAACATTTTGAAGCCTGTACAGAGTACTTGTGAGGAATTTTCATACTAAACGGGGCAATTTATAATATAACACAAGGTTCAGCGAATACCATGTATATTTATTAATTTTTTCACAAGATGAACGCTCACAGGTCTGAAGGCCAAAATTAAGCGTCCACTAATGATACCTGAAAAATATATTATAGAACAATCTTAAAAAGCACCGATGACACAACAGCCGCTCTCTTACGGTCTGACTCTCGGTTCATATTAAACAAAATAACTCCCAAAAGAAACAACTTAGAAACTCGGTATTTGTTGAGTAGGTTTAGCCCTTAAGAGCAAACAGTAACACGTCAGGTCGAGTTAATGTTTTTTTGAGAATTTGATGATTAATTGCGGTTTCGTGAATTTTGGCAACACAGCCACATCCAAGGAGTCGTTGGTCATGAACATTTAAGTACAGGCGGCACCCGCCCACTGTCTGATGCTGCAACGATACCAATAACAGCGCGACATAGCCGAATGAGTGAAGCTTAATGAATCTCGGCTTTAGTAGGACAAAACGTGGTGTCGATCTGCGCAAGCTTCAGGGATTATTTTGAAAAAAAAAATTTTTCATTGAAACTACCCAATTATTTCATGATTGTTTTTTATTTCTCCATTGTCCACCCAGTTTCAGTTTTATTTTCCTATACATTCCTGGAAATGACAAAGTGGCAACGCTGACTATTATTTTTTCCAAACACTTGCTCCCAAAGAATTGGTTGCGAGAAACGAACCAGGGCCTCCGAATGTTTTCAGTTATATTAGAGGAACTGGTTGCTCTGAATCACGACGGCCGAATTCGTGAATGAGTAAAACCCACCTAATGATTCTGACGCTATAACTGTTAGAAATTTTATTTTCTGAATACATATTTCTGAAATGCACATTAGATTGAATTGAAGTTGATTGAAAAATATTACCTTGAAGGGTTCATACAGAATTTCGTGTGGATAATATAATCAGAGTATCTCAGAATATAGAATACTCAAAAAAATTTTTTTTCGAATCGTTCTGATGACACGATAATCACGAAATTTCGAAAAGAGTTTTCCGTCAGCATTTTCAAACTGATTACCGGATATTCCGGGAAAAAAACACGAAATTTAACATATCTTGGAAAATTATAATCGTATCAAACTGAAATTTGGTATATTGCTGTGAAATGCAGAGTTCAAAATCTGAGGTTTTCAAGCAGATGAACAGATTTCAAGAAATATTAATACTATAACTTCAAGTCCGAATTCTTTAGACCGATGTCGCTCATTAACGAAACATCGCCTGAGAGTTTCAAGTCGATAGGGTTCTTCGTTCTCCCGTAATCATGTCTACGGCCGGCCGGACATCGATTTTGACACCGGATTCGTCATCAGTGAGTCTGAACTAGACGTTGGAGACTATTGTCGGAAAAAAAATCGAAAATAACAGACATTTGGACAGAACGATATCCCGCTGTTCCCCAGAACATGCGCGAAGCATTGAAAAAACCGATTAATATTTCGGTATGTTATATAGAAGAGACCCTCTTATCAGATAAATAGGAACTCATATTTGGCCTCCTACAAGGCAATTTTTATCGGCCATTGAAAGTGGGACATATAGTTTTCGAACTTAGAATGATGGTTCGACATTTGTTCTCATTTCTGAAAAACTAGAAAAAATTTGGACGAAATGATACAACGCTCTTACCCCAGAACATGCACACAAAAACAACAGTAAAACAATTCACACAATTAAAAAAACCTTGACCTAGGAAAGAAGAAGCTACTTGAAAGAACCCAAACTTTCTGTTGACAGCAAACCAATACTATATACCCATAAAAATTGCATAATTTAGCCTAGAGGATGGAGACATTGTCTAGGATACTGAAGGTACCGTGTTCGAATGCCGGCGAGGTCATGGATGTTGTGAAAGTTTATATGGTATGTTTGTGGTGTTAAATTGAATAAAAATGGTATAACATACAGTGTGAATAGATAAGTGATTATATGTACATTGCAAGATTTAAAATAACGTTGAGACTGGGCGCATAACCTTCAGTCCATAGAAGATAGAATGAATGAAAAATTTCATAATTCTAACTTTCTGGATAATGGATACTTTACACTGTTCGTTCAGTAAGTAGGTAGGTAAAACAGAGAATGTCTCCCCCATTGAACTATGTACTAAACGTATTGTGATATAGAGTCCCATGGTCTCCTCAGATGCGTAACAGGAACATGAAAGTCAGTTTTCTTAAGAAAAGGAGAACAATCTAGTTGGCTCGACAAGATCTTATAGATGGAAATGTTCTCATTCATTTTTCTCCTATCTTTTAGATAAACAATTCCAAAATGTTTTAAACGGAAAAAATGAATATTTTTAATCGCCAGCTCTCAGACGAAATCCTGCTTTGAAACCAGTGTTCCATATTACTAGTTAGGACACACATGGAAATCTGTTTTCTATGATGTTACCTTATTGCTCGAACTCGACAAATTGAATATGTCTTCGGTAACACAGGGTGTTCCATTGTTTCTGGGCGGGTCACAACTTTGTTTTTTAATGGCAACCTGTATTTTTCATTACTTTTTCGGTTTCTACATGAAAACTAAAATATACTGTATACATATCTTCACCCCAAAACTATAAACGGTTTTCGACATAATCTGCCTGACATGTGCTTTATTCCAGTTTTCATCACTCAGAGTATTTAGAATGATTGTTTTGTGCCAAATCCCATTGGAATTTATTTCTGCTCAAATATTGTACATAGGTTACTCTCTCAAACGGTATATCTGAAAGCGAACTGGGATAAACAGGGTATAAAAAACAGTCTGCCACATATTGGAAATGAAAATTAGCAGAATCTTCCTTATTTCAAATGAAACACCCTATATTTCATCGATCCATAAGATGCACCAAAATCAGTTCTTCAAATTTCGTCCAGTAGTCCTCATGGTTAGGTTAACTACTTTTAATTGAAACAACTCATTCTATGAAAAATGGCAATTATTCATATTTCTTCAATATGATTCCAGTCAACGACTGTGGTGGCTAGTTTTACTTATGAGGATCATAAAATATGGTTCACGTCGAACCACCAACTTCTTCCGAGAAGATGCGGCGTAGAATAACGGAATTTTAATTTTCTGTAGGAACCAAGCGCTTTCGATCATCAGGGTTCCTTGTCCAGGAATCAAAACAGCTTTCCAGAACGGTATTCAAAATAACAAGCTCTAAATTATCTAAATAATGAAAAGCGTCTTCGACTTTTTCGCAGATTTCATGAAGAATTGAAATGCGTTCCTATTATTTCATGATTTTAATCCTGGCTCTCTCCTGAAGAACTGAAATGCGTTCTTATTGTTTCATGATTTTAATCTTTACTCTCTGATTGATATCATTCCTAAACAGGAAACCTTGATGGCGACCTAGAGTCGGAAGCGCTCGGTTTCTATATAAAAACGAAAACTCCAGACTGAAGTAGCAAGTTCTTTAATTCTTCATTATTCAGAGTGCACAATCATAGATGCCAAAACGGCAAATTTTCTATGGCAGAAATTTTCAAGAAAAGCACCAACGTGAAGTCAGCAGCTTTCGTTCAAATTCGTTTAACTATTGACTAGGGTAAACGCATCTTCACTGATGAAAAGATTTGGCGGTCTTCTTTTTATACGAACCTCATGGAATTCTGCACACATCTTAATTCTTCTGTTTTTTTGGAATACTTGGAAAATAAAATCTTGAATAATTACGGAATCATCGGGCGGATGTCATCCCTTCACAAATTCGAATCTACTCGACAAATATCGAGTTGCTGTATTAACCATTAGGACGACCATAAACACAATAACTTCGGAAGAATCGTTTCATCGCTGAAGGACGTATACCTCCAAAAAGATAAAAGGAATGTCAGAAAAAATCTAGAATTGAGGTGGTGATGCCATTGAGTGGCCTATGGGTGTGTCTACGATCCTACAAAATTTCTCAAACAACAACTATTATTATCATTCCATCCAATAAATGTTGGTTGGCAGCAACCATGAGGGTCCGCGCTCATATAAACAAAACCCGTCGATGTCGCCGAGAATAAACAACTCTATGATGGCTTCTGTCGAGCATGCCTTGCGTTATTTCAATTCATAATATTAATTACATTTATAGGCATCTGAGTATATTTTGTGATTCAGTTGATCCCAGAATAAAAATTGTAATATTGATCTTTTGAGACCAATTTCGGCTAAAATTTCAAAAATTATAGACATTCGAACAAAAGGATAGCACGCCGTTCCCCAGAAATATATGGATTCGTTTAATGACTTAGACTTGCGAATTATTGAAAGGGGACAAGAATTTTGTCATCATAAAACTTAAAATTAAAATACATGTGCCATGTGAGTTTTAGAGTCTCACAGTACATGGACAAGTAAACCGAAACCTTTTCTAATAATTAACGTTGGAGAAGATCTACAAATTGTCCTAGACTGGTCATAATTTCTTCAGAATCCATCTTTTACGAAACTTTTTGTAATTCGAAAAATTGTAGCTCTGCTATTCGTCTGAAAACATATATTCCACCGAAACAATTACAATGGGCTGTTTTCGAAGGCAATGATCACATTGATGAAGGATCTCCATACTGGCATTCATCGTAAATGCATTTTGTATATGGACATATTTCCTCAAGATATGTGCCTAAATACCTTAATTTCTCAGTGCAATGTTTAGGTCTATTACTTATTACATTTTTACAATGAAAATGGAAAACTCTTGAAAACTAAATTTTAATTAATGCAAATGTGCCTTTGATTGATATTTCATATTATTACTCTGTGGTCTTTATATTGAAGACGTCGTATGGGACCCAAAAGTGTTGGCAAATATATGTGGGTCAATATATTCGTCAGTTGCAGCAATATCTTTCAAGGGAGGAGTTCCAAGTATATGAAATATGAGATCTGATACATTTATTAATTCGAACTCACCAACATCGACAAAAGATAGCGCATCGAAATCATTATGGTTGTATCTTCACCAAATTTCTTCAGAAAAACACGTCGTATATGCTACGTCCCCATTTTCACCACCACTTACACTAAAATGATCATCTGTTGTCTCATCGAAATCAATAACACGCCTTTTGACTTTTCGTGATGATTTTCATCAAAGTCTGGCCTCCTCAACACTTTTCTCTCGCAGAATTTGTGAAACAGTAGATTATTATGTTTTCAGACATCAGTCGGCAACTCCGAAACTTCCTACTGGTATTTAAGGTATTTAAATGCCCGTATATCCCTGTTCTCATATATCTTTTAGGTTTTGTTGCTAAAGTGTCCGGTGAAGGCGACATGTCTGAGACTGAAATGTAACTCCTATTTGAATCCTCCAATGGTTTATCAATATAGCAGTTTGGTATGGTCCGAAGAGTCCACTCGGAGTACTCAAATAATTTTTATTTAAGAAACTGATGGCCCTACGGAGTCCAAAATTATGCTGATAGGCCTTCAGAGCGACCAGGATAGAAATATGAATTTCTCAAGAAAAAGTATTTTCTGAAAAAATTTGGTAGGACACGAACTCTCTCCGCATTCCGAAAATAGTTGCTTCTTACGGGACCTCATTATAATCAGAATAAATCCAATTTATACGCGACCCGATTGTCCGTGAGTGGAGCGAGTTCGAATTTCATCAAGGTTTTCTTGAAAAAAAAATATTTTTTTTGATAAATTCATAATTTTATCCAGGTCTTTCTGGAAGCTTATTAGCACAATTTTGGCTTCGTAGGGCCACCAGTTTCTCGAATAAAAATTATAGTACTCCGAGCGGAATCTTTGGAAGGCCATAAAATGAAAACCAATGGATATTTTTCCGTTCTGTTTTCATACCAGCGTTCAAAATGAAGATAAGTTCAACTCCAAAAGATTTCAACAATTTCGGGTGATTTTTTTTCACTGTAGACATGTAAAAAAAAGTTGAGTTTGAATTGGAAAAATGTTTTCACGGAAAATTTTAGAAAATTGAGTACATTGAAATAATGCTATCCAATTTGGCAATCGAAAACGAAAAATTCCAACTTTGTAGCTTTCCCGCTATTTTGAAATATTTTTTCCAGAATTCTACACAACAATTAAATTGACTACCAAAAAATACTAAGATGTGACCAAAAACCGTTATTCCAAAGGTCACGTATAAATCACCACAGTTATGAGAGTATTGCTCAAAGTTGACATAAAACACCCTGTATCTCGCTGGTGCTTCGAAAACTGGGCATATGTGATAAGGCAAAAATGACTTTCACAATGTCATTTATACTGCTATATATGTTTGACCAGCTTATGGTGAAACACCCTGTATATGGGCAGATGAACAATCTCTCTACATTTAAATACTATGAATATCAATTCAATTAGATTATTAGGTTCAAAATTATGGGCAAAATATAAATAAGAATTTTTTTAATCTGCTCTTTACACGATAATCACGAAATTTTGCACGAAGATGTACATTTCGAAAGTTACGGGGCAAAAGCTATTAATTATTATAACGTCAATAGCTCTAAACTTCCCGACCGATTATGCCTATTAACGAACTTAGCCGAGTTATTTAGGCTCTGAACCTACCTTCAATTTTTCAGGGCTCCCGATTTTTCCCTTCGAGAGTTACCGAGTTAATGGCCGGCCGAATAGCCAAATAGAATCGATATTGACAACGGATTCGTCATCAGGGTCTAGTTTCACCCTAGAATTCTTCGTATTGGATCATTCTGAAATAAAACACCGTGAACCGTTGTGCAAATGTTCAAAAACATAGAAAACCTTGGATTTTGAGTATAGGGCCAAAAAAGACCCCGATTGTCTATTCAATGCAGTTTCAAAAGGCATACGAATACACTATGTTAGCCTCTCTACCTTTTGGATGACTTGATCAAATATTTGCAAATTCTGTGTGTATTTTCTTTAGTTCTATAATTCCAAATCGATCGTATAAACCCTTCTCGAACAATTTCACGAAATACGGGTTTTCAGAAACTGATAAGGTTAATTACCCGGGTTAATCAAATGACAGTTATTGAACGCTAAATTTATCGATCTGTTGATTTCAGCCAATTCTGTTAAGTACTCAGGAAAGTTTCTGAAATTTCCAATTGAAAACGCTCATATTCCTAAGAGCAGGCGAGGAAAAAAATCGAGAAAAGAACTGAAATGAAGTCATCTGCGGTGATCACCCATTAAGGTATTCACTGAACTTGGCTCAGACTCGTTGGTTTCCAAAAAAAGATTCTAATCCAATATTTCTAGAACTAAAGATCAAATAGAGATGAAATCGGATTCTAGTTTGACAAATAAGGTACTGAAGGTTCTTGCAGTGACATCTAGGAATTAATTCTGAGATAAAGTTTTCTGCTTTTTCCAAACAACTTCTAGTGATTAGATGCTACCGAAAGAAGGTCTTGATGTTGGTATCATTCATTTGATTACAAAGTTCTAATTCCCTCAGAAGATCGGTCTTCAATATATGGTGATTAAAATTTCAGAAGATGGCTAATACTTCACGAAGTTAGGCGGAATTTTGGAATTGCAATGTACCCTGAATGTTTCAAGAATTTGGCTCTTTCATTTAGGAAGTTGGATTGTTTGAGTACGTCGACTGATTCGAGATGCACCCGAAGTTTTTCGATAGTGGCGACATATATGTGTCATCTAAGCAGTCACATCTGTGAAACAATTTTAAGTAAATTACTGAAAATATATTAATTCCAGCATAAACGACGATATAATCAAGTTTCAAATATGGGTGAACATCTGCATTCCATGCAGATACATATCCTAAAATGATGGACTTCGTATGATATTTCAAAGGAAATCAAGCAAGGAAAATGTAATATTCGTCACCAAATGACACTTTTACCAATATATCCTGTGAATAATTTGAAAAAATAATAATTTATACTAGTTGTTAAATGTTTATGTTAAGAAACCTTATCACCATGAGTAACACCTGCCTTTTTTCTAGGAACCAAATATCCACAATCATTGGCGAATGGAATCATGTGAAGAACACTGCTTCTACCCTCTTCTTAGGAGAAAATGATCTAACAGAAGTGCCGGCAGAGGTTAATGAGATGCCATTAAAAAATGGGCATGCTCTCCGACAATTCAAATCATTGATATGGGTTAATTTGGATGGAAACAAAATTTATAACATTCACAAATATTCTTTGCCTATCACGCTTCAAACTGTCAGTATATCGCATAATTTGATAGAGAGCTTTCCTGTAGATATCATCTCAACTCTTCCTAATCTTCAGTGGTTATATCTACGAGGCAACCACATCGACGAAATACCAGAGCACACATTCTCAAAAAAAGTATGGTTGGAAAAAATTGACCTTGGCGAGAATCAGCTGAGCGAATTACCTAAATCTATGTTCAACAATTCCATCAACATCAGGGATTTGAATTTAGCATTTAACGATTTCAAAACTCTTCAAGCAGGAAGTTTCGAAGGTCTTCAGTGTGGAAGAATAATGTTTTCTTACAACCAATTGACAGATACGGACGAAGAAGCATTTTCTGGGTTAGAAGATTCGTTAGAATATGTTGATTTCGATCATAATAATTTCCAACAAGTTCCTGCTGCTCTGAATTCTCTGAGATCTCTCAAATATTTATACCTTTCTTCTAACTCTCTGACGGAAATACCAGAGCTGTCATTCAGGAATTTTTGTCACAGTCTGAAAGCAATTAGTTTCAGTGGAAACAGGCTGTCGAAGATACCGAAGGACACACTTAGCAATTGCACCAAGATTGCTCATTTTAATGCAGCATTCAATGAAATACAAGAAATCAGCGATAATGATTTTACTCATTGGGGTAGTAATATCAAAAGTCTCATTTTGGGGAACAACAGAATCTCCATACTGAAAAGCCAAGTATTTGCTGACCTACAACAACTGAGAGAGTTGAGTTTGAGTTTCAACCCATTGAGACAAGTAGATACTGATGCCTTCGTTGGCCTTGAAGGATTAGAAAATCTTGAAATTTCATTTGGATTAGATCGAGATGAACTCCCATATGAAATATTCAGACCATTGCAAAGTTTGAAGTGGTTAGCTATTGACAACAATAACTTCCATAGCATTTCAGAAGACAGTTTCGATTTCTTACGAGAACTGAAATATTTGAATCTAGAATCCAACAATATTCAAGTAATTCCAACGAATCTTTTCAAGGCATCGTTTCATACTAAGTTAACAGACGTGAGATTATCACATAATAAAATTTCCGTTATCTATCCAAACACATATCAGTCACTTTCGAACCTAGAAACTGTGGTGATGTTCAACAATGCCATCAAGACTTTAAAATCTAACAGTTTCAACGATCTGCCAGCCCTAGGAAAAGTAGTTTTATCTGATAATCAAATAAGTGAAATTGAAGAAGAAGCTTTCTCTAATTTACCTGTCCTAACAAGGCTAGATTTACAGAACAACATGTTACTCGAGTTTTCCATGAAAATGTTCTCCAATTTATCGAGTCCCATTCATTTGAATCTCAGCAGGAATCAAATTTCATCCTGCGATTCAGAAAATAGAATTCTGAACATCGAAGTATTGGACTTTAGGCATAATAAATTCAGGCGAATACCTAAGTGTTTAGAGAATATTGCACTTTTAAAGCAGCTCTTTTTTGATGATAACCTAATCGATGCGCTGAACCATAATGTTTTCATGCATTTGACGTCATTAGAACGTTTGAGCTTGACAAAAAATCAGATAAGTATAGTGAGCAGAAAGGCGTTCGTGGGACTACAAAATCTTCAGTTTTTGGATTTATCGAAAAATCTGA
Source organism: Myrrha octodecimguttata (assembly GCA_958510865.1). Classification (NCBI taxonomy): domain Eukaryota; kingdom Metazoa; phylum Arthropoda; class Insecta; order Coleoptera; family Coccinellidae; genus Myrrha; species Myrrha octodecimguttata. The sequence goes on from OY294056.1 coordinate 23,282,800, forward strand.
TAAACACGTTACATTATAGCCAGTTTTCTGACATGCCGAAACTGAGAATACTTGATTTGAATTCAAATCATTTGAATCATCATCTACCGAAGGATATTTTCGAGATGACCCGTCTGGAAATGCTAGATTTAAACTACAATGCTTTTTCGACAGTTCCAAGCGCAAGTTTGTCCACTATCGGTCTAACTCTGAGGCGTCTTTCGATGCGGAATAACAATATCGAGCACATCGATAGTATGACATTCCTGGATATTTCTTCCCTTTTGTTTCTCGATCTCAGTAGTAATAAATTGACTTCTTTACCGGACAACGTCTTTTCGAGTTTGGGACACTTGCAGAGTCTGGACATTAGCTCGAATCCTCTACATGCCAACTTCAAGGAACTGTTCCACTACGCTCAAAGTTTGAAACATCTGAACTTAGCCAATACGGGGATCACTTCGACGCCGCATCTGCCGCTGCCCAATTTGATACACCTTAATCTCTCGCATAATCATATTGAAACTACTAAGAAGAACTCAATGCAGGAACTTTTCAAGTTGAAACTGCTGGACTTGAGCCATAACAAACTGAGCCACGTACCGACGCATCTGTGGTCTAATCTGAATTCATTGAAAATACTCGATATATCTAACAATCCAATCAAGGAAATATCCACCGAGAACTTCTACGGTCTCAAGAACTTACAAATATTGAACTTGCGAGGTTTGAGGGATCTGAGTAAATTCGATAGTGAAGCTATAGCGCAATTAAAAATTCTAACGTCGTTAACTATAGAAACATGGCCTAATATAGAGAATTTTGAGGAAGAATTTTGCAATCTCTTAAGAAATTTGCATCAATTAAGAATTTTGAAAATTAACTTTCTCGAAACCACATTAGATATGCAATTGTCATGCATAAACAACAAAAAAATTCGCCACCTGGAAATAACTGGAGAGAATTTAAAGACAGTGGAGCGAGATGCTTTCAGCAAATTCACGAATAATCCGGATCTGGTACTCAAAATAAGTGGAACCCAAATCGAGGAGCTGCCAGCTGGATTATTTTCGAACATGTATAAAATTTCTTACCTGATGCTGGATTTGAGAAATAACAAACTTACTCATATAGACCCAGAGATTTTTTATGGAAATTATACCACGTGGAAAAACGTCGGAACTACTTTAATATCAGGTGAGTTCTCCTTTTCCGTTAAAATACAAGCAAAATCAGATTTATTTACATCAATTCCTCGAAATGTATCTTCACTAAATTCGAACTTGATTGAATCTAAATTCAGTGTAGGATTTCAAAAGTCAATCAATTTGATTGATCACATGAATAATGAGACCCAACCGAACTGTTTCGTTGTTTTGTCGAAATTAGTTGAAAAATGTCAGTGCGCAACTTCGTTCAGATCTTTTCGATGATCAATTCGTTGGAAAGTTTAAAAAAAATTTTTGAATATTTTCCTGATTTTCGTTGGAAATCTTCTTTTTTCTAAGTCCATCAATCACATCAGGATATAACTTGGCGCAGAGTTTGAAATAAATTTTCACTGATGGTGTTTCAAGTTCCAGTCTGATACGATATTTATTTCCTGAGATATTTGGAGAAAAAAATGTACACTTTCGTTCTCAATTCGAAGTTTTGAGATAATTTCCTAAATATCTTGAGAAATACTTGAATTATCAGATCGAAACTTTGTACACAACTGTTATTGAATACCCACATGCGGTATAGTGCAAAATTTCGTGAGGATGGTATCAGAGGAACACTTAAAGAATTTTTTTGCAAAATTTCGAAGAAAATTTGTTTTCGAAAACTATTTACCAGACTTCAGTGCAATGTGGCAGTAATATTCCTCATTTTAATACGATCTGATAACTATTTTCAGAGATATTGGAAAAGATTTGTCAATTCATAGACTAATAATCCTCTAAGATCAGCTCATTGAAACCTCGTTGTGTGTTTTATTTATTTATGTATTATGATAGTATTCGTTGACTTGAAGACATGGATACTATTTTGTTTTTAGAAATTGAGGAGACTTCGAGACAAACATAGACATATATAGACATGGACTACCCAATAACACCACAAAATCGGGTCCCCTGGAAAAAGGGAAAAACAGTCATAGATCTTTCCCTATCCACTTGAGGGGGAGTTCGCTTCGTCTCTCTTACATCGTTTTTCAACTGTTTTCTCTACTCTCCAGTTCGACTGATTAGCTACCATACAAAGTAGCACTTCTATCCTTCTTCTAGAAAAATGAACTGGAATTCAACGCACTTTAGTGATTGAATTTCTTTTTATTTCATGAGAGTACCATCAAGCTTTTCATTTTTCAGGGGGAATCATGATATCCAACAATCCATTCAGGTGCGGATGCCATCTAGCTTGGTTCGGTAGATGGCTACGCAGGTGGACACGTGAAAGTCTTCAGGCACACAACGCTCCAGTTGAGACGGCGCTACGAATGCACGAGATCGTCAAGGAAGCCATGTGTACAGACCCTTTGAACGGCGTGAAGATGCCGATCGTCCAGCTTCCACCAGAAGATATGAGCTGTCAGGCCAGCGCATTAAGCCACACGCCAAATTTGAGTAATACTCCTGTGATCACGATTTTTCTTTTGTATATTTTGTTTGAAATAAGGCTACTATGAAAGTAGTGTTGTATTATTATATAAATTTAATGAAGGAAAATTTCACATGAATGAACGTATTCAGAAGGAGCAGGAAAATATCGAAACAAACTAACTGAAGATGTAGATGCAGATTATAAGTTAATAACAGAAACCTGAAATTGTTTCATATACGATTCCTGTTTTTCAGCGTTATTTTAATTCATTTAGGGGGAATCGATTATTATAAAAGCAACTAACCTGTTGGAAACATTAAATCACTTCTAGGAACTGAACTTGATGCTATCAGATGTAAAATAAAAATCAAGAAAAATAAACAAAGGAATACTTGTCACATAATAGTTAGGAAGCCCAAGAGGGAAATAACTGGGTTCACTCGAGGGCTTCAGATGGAGTTAGGATGAGTTGATTAGATACTCTTTTGAGTATCTATTGGAATGTAAACTTTTATGTATAATACATTCCAATAACCTGGCAATTTCAGTGTGACGTAAGGACGTTGAGGAAGGGGGTGGTTACAAAGTTGTAAAAAAATAATCATCAAATTTTCTCGAACGCGTGCGATTAAGAGAACTCCAAATGATCATCAGATTATGGGTCAGCACGTTCAGGACATAAAGATCAATCCTCGAGTATTTCAAAATGATGATTTTTTTGCGTAACTCGATTATCGCCTTGATATTGCGTTACGTCTAAGTCTCTACAGAATATTAAATTGTTACCATTTTTGGGTTCACTCCAAATCCCCTCAAAATATTTGACGCACTTGATAACTTCCCTTTCATTCCCAACCGTTACGTACCAGGTGATTCATTAAGTGTGGCGACCAGCCGTATATCGCAAACCGTTTTTCCAAGATGAAGTGACATACAGCAGGCTTTATGTTTAAATTGGAACACCCGGTTTGTTGTTGTCATATTTTTCTGAAATATGCTTTTATAATTATCATTTGTATTTTCACTTAAACTGTTATTTACCAACAAAAAAGTGAGTGCTTGAATGGACACTCATATTTTTTCATGTTCCTTCTTCAGGTGAAATACTGAACATAAGTCATCTTCAATCCATTGTAACTAGATACAAAGACTTCAGTTATCTGAAAATATATTTTTTGATTGTGTAGTAATAATACTTGTAAGTATTAGTTAAGTATAAAGAGGATAGCATTATTTCTATTCTGGAATCAACACCAGCATAGATTTAATTCAAATAAACTGATGAAATTCATGCACTATATGTAAGTATATGCCAGATTAGCAGTCATAGTGGTTTCATTTTACTCTTGAACGTGATATTTTACGATTATAGCTGAAAGACAAACTCAACTATTCTGGTAGAATATTGAAATCCAAATAAGAAGAATGTTGAGGATACACAAACTTGATTCAAGTTCGTATCAAAAAGGTACTATAATTTTAATTTTCTTTCATTGAATCTTTTCGACATAATTAACTCTTTAACCTATTTATCTTTCTACTATGTATATTCGTATTGCAATAACAATGTTCACTGTGTTTGGAAGGGGATTAAAATAATTTTCTTTCATTTTGTTCTTATGTGTTTCCAAAAAGAAGTTATGAGGCAGAATACTTCGAATTTATATATTTGTCGAAATATTGTATTGTATTTTCCCAATTATTTTTAGTAGCTTACGGGATCTTTACGCAACCCTATGCACAGTACTCAACAGACAATTGCTGTCAACGGAATTATAGCAAATATAAATTGATTATTTCGAAGTCGAAATGAATAGGAGCGGCCGTTCGTTACTTGAAGCAGACGTTTAGAAGCACTACAATATTAAAGAGACGCTAAAGCAGTAAACAACCCTTAATATTTCCCCAACAGTGAATAGTGGTACTGTCTGACACGAGAATGTATTTCTTAGTTTTAAACTAATGTCAATTACTTGGCAGTATACTCCATTCACTTTTATGAAGTCAGTCGGTAGGCCGTATAATTGAAAGTAGTGAGGTTATGGTAATTTTCCTGTCAGATAATTACTCGGTGTTGTCCATCCCACATAAGGGTCGTTGTACTCAACTAATCACATGGGTATGTATAACTAAACCAAGTCATTGACAGAAATATGTAAGGATTGACAATTTCCTGAATTGTTTTTGACGTTGATGACATTTCAGTAGTACTGACCTGCCTCAGTTCTAATTTGAAAAACTTGATAGCCCTAATCAAGGCCTACTGACTTTATAAAAGTGAAAGAATTATATGCTAACAACCCTTTAGCCACTAATATCTTCGATAGTGGTTTGCTCTGGAATGGTTTTATTTCGGATGATTGCTTGATGAGCTGAGAGGAACCGTGATTTTGACACACCAGAGGCTATTAATGATGTTGAGATATATCGGAAAATCTTTGGAATCTTGCTGTAATATGTACTGGAAAAAAGTTTGCAAAAAAATTCATATCCAGCGAACCTTAAAGTCTCCTGATTCAGGCCACGAAAAATTCAGTTACTAATAGAACTACCATCATATTGTAGATTCGAGTTCATCACAAACTCCGAGAAATCACAATCTCAAGAAGTTATTAGAAACAGCTAATTCTATAAGACAGATATAGTGAAAAATTTTAGATTGAGGAATTATATTTATATGGGGTGAAGGTCGAAACCCTTTTCTCAACTGAGTTGAAGAAAAACAATTTTCAAAAAACCTGAAATATTGAGAAATAATATACATTTTCAACTATAGCAGTATTGCATACGCCCCTCGAAATCTTGAAGGTTGAATATAACATCTGCACCAACTATAAAGTGCTCTAAATTCATCATCGAAGTGAGAGTATAGGTCGGTACCTATAAATAGTCCGAGGTATAGGAAGTCAGTAGTGTTACTGCTAACCAAGCCGTTGCCTTCCAGAATGGTTCAACATTCGTACTGGACAAGTTATGACCTTATGAGATATATTTCGTCGACTAGGCATGACTTTGGAAGAGGACGTTTTACCAAATTATTTATCCGTATTCCGCGTGCTACGCACTAACCATTTTGATAAGGTTTCTGTAGAACCTTAGCATTTAAAAAACAACTTGAATTCTAGATGGAAATAGACAATGGGAAAAATCAGTCGGAAGCTAAAGTATCACTCGTACATCTAGCAAACTACAACGAACAACCAATGAGATTTTTATCGAGGAAAATCATTCCATGAACCCGGACCCGAACACTGTATATTCTCCTTATTATCGATCTTGGGGGTAGTTTGATGAATGAAAAAGGGTGAAAAATTAGCAAATAAAAGATACTTGAAGAGGACTGGGATGTTCATGATTTTCTCAATGTGAATTTGAGAGTCGTTTATTAAAAACCTTTGTTTAAAAAATTTGGAAAACACATGAGAATCATCTACCCTAGATATTCATGTTGTGTCCATAAACAACAATTTTCATTTATAGGGTCTAAGTTAACTTTTGGTTACTAAAACTTTCAGAAGAGTTTCTCATTATATGTGTAATTATATAATTATGTCCAGCCAATTTTTTTGCATATTGTAGAGAAACTTTTTATTTGGTAAGGATATATTACACGAATTTTTTGTCCAAATGTGAATATAAAACTGATTAATACATATCATGTACTTTGATGTTTGGATTTTTCGTAAACGAAAGAATGCTCAATTTGGATAGCCATGTCAAAATTTATGGGAAGAAGCACAGAACTTGTTCATTATTCAATTATAGTTGATTATTAGAATAGTGTTTTGTAAGGAACGAAAAATATATACATTGTTTTGATACAAGAATTTTGATTTTTTCCTCGTTCTCTAGAGCTTCAATACCCACCATAAACATTCGAACAAATTTGAAATGCTCAGTTAATCGTTATGATCATAAGGCATGTAAATAACACGGTGTGTTGATCAGCTTCTCCGAAATCGTTCGTTTTGGTGGATGTCAAGCTGGAGACGTCAACGAGGGTTTCCTCATTCATATTCGCTTTGTTTTGGTTCCGAGTTCAGAATGGTTCGGGACGGTTGGGGTATGCGCGATTGCAATTTTTAGACACTAAAGAGCAATCACGCAAATATTTTCAAGAGCAACAGATACCACGTGTTGGTATATCACGGCTAGGCAACACAGCCACATTCAAATTTCATTAAACCTCGTTAATATCTCAGAGTCAGAAACCTGAACGCCGTATACATATTGTTATTTGATTATTAATTATTATTGTTAATTATTTTCCATTTCTGAAATAATTTAGGAATGGAAACCAGTGTATGCCACATAATTCACCTAGAGATAGATTCGCCTATTTCTAAATGTCAGAGACAACATTGTGAAAGACCTAGTGGTTAGATTGTCCAATGTTGCAAAATAGCGAATGCACTGCTTATTCAATCAGTATAGTATAGAATAATGCACATGAACCCAGAAGGTTCGTGATTCTTGAAAATCTGGAAGTACAAGGAATGGGAGAAAGTGGGAGTGTTCATGAACTTAGCATTCTTGAATCAAATAACAATGCAACAGTGTTCTTGAGAGAACAATCGATGCATTTTTACGATTTGTGAGACAACGAAACCGCCGGGATCGCTTTTTCTTAGATTATATTTTCGGCTGTGTCAAACTGAGTGGGTCAGGTTTGATCTGTAAGAGCGTCCGCACACGGGTCGACGCGATGTGGCCGACGAGATGTGCTCGACTCGAACAGTGCGACGTCGGCAAGTTCGTACGTCATAAGATCCGAATTTATTCAATATTGACCATAGATAGTGCCGATTTCAGATTCAGCGCGTCAAAAGAAGGTTGTAAATTCGTAGAAAACTATTTTTAAAAGTTTAATAATAATTTTGCTCAGGGGCTGATTTTGATGATTTTTTTGCGTTGGGTTCAGTATGACAACGAGGTGGTCCCTCTCTAGGATAAAATATACAGGGCAGTCCTAAGAGACATAAAACAGCATAATTGCTTCATTCGTTGGCATCACCAACTTTCTATTGAATGAATTGGTAGGAGATTTCCTACATACGGCAGGATATTTATGGAAAAATACACAGGGTGTATCAAGAAGTCAATTTCAACAATTCTGCTGTTTATGGATATATTTTGATGATATCCCTTGGTTTGCATTCAGTGTGGCTTCAGGGTGGGCTTATTTCAGAGTGAGATATACAGGATGTCTCAAAATATTAATTAGAACTATTCTCCTGTTTATATATACATTTTGATGATTTATCTTCCTCTGTGTTCCGTTTGGCTCCACAGTGGTTTGATTTTCGAATGAGATATACAGGTTGTTCCAAAAATAATCTAGAAAAGCACAAACGCTCTCGTTACGCGATTGCTCAAATTCCTGAACAAAGTGGTCACTTATTTACGTTGACCCTGCCAATTGCAACTTCACTTTCTGATGGAAAGATTTGGCGTTCTTCTTTTTTAATGATTCCCACGAAATTTGGCACGAACCTTCAATCTATCATTTTTCAATCAAATACTATATTTGAATTCGATCCGATCATTAGTTTTGGAAATATTGGGAAAATAAAAATTTGAATGGGCATTTCAACGAATCATTAGGACGGTTTCAACCACTCACGAATACGGCCTTCGTAATTAACAAGCCCGAAACCTACGTTATTATATTAAATTATATATAATTATTATGGGGTCTCCAAGAAGCTCCTTTCGGAAATGATTGTGACTACGGCTGGCCTAATAACCGATCATAAACACAATAACTACCGAAATAATCTACTCAGGGACTTTATTATTGCAGAACTGGTTCGGAGTTCAATAAGGAAGGCAGAATTCGAGAATTGGCTAGGTATATTCACCAAATGCAGGTATATCCATTCAAAATTTTATTTTTTTAATATCTCCAAAAATACAGTTCGAATCGAATTGAAATCAAGAACTTGATGGAAATATGAAAGCTTGATGCATAATTTCGTGGGGACCAAACTATGATAACGAGAAGATGAGCACGAAACTTGACATATTTTTTCCGATCTCCAAATATAAACATCCAATCGAATTGAAAATCGAAACACTATTGTTAAATAGTGACCTCGAGGTTTGTGCTAAACTTTATGGTTTGTTTTTTGTGTTCATATATTTACCTCGTACAATAAGGTATATGGTGAGGAGTTTTTGTGCATTGATCGCTCAAAAAATGTGAATTATACGAAGCTGAACGTATAAATTAGGTGAGCATCTACGCATTAGATGATAACTTTTAGGTGCATGACCTAGGAAACGACAGTGAATAATTCCATCACAGAAGTTTGATATTTTGCACCGGAAATAGTTTTGAACGATTAGGTAGGACTCACATATAAAGAATTTTTGGTCATTTTCAATTCATCTGTTTGATCAGTCGTTAGTTGGACCATAAATACAGAGAATATTTGATCAATATCCATCTAATGATTTCAGCGATATATGCATTCGAGATTTTATTTCGCTAGTATTACCAAATATTAAATGGAAATAAGATTCGAATATTTGAATATAAATCCCTGATTTTTTCATTTTGTGGTACGATTTCCACGAAAGGTATTCGACTACAAACTTCCAAGTTTCCTTTGATCGAATCAGCATTCAGATGTGCTCTCTAGCCTGGAAATTTCAAATCGCTGGCATTTTTCCTTTGTAAATCATCGTGGTAGAGGACGGACGGGCCGACAGAATTGATTTTGGCCCTAAAACTTTCCATAAATGTATCGATATAAATCGTTTAAGCTTTTGGCTGAAAATTCCAGAAACCAGACTCCTGGACATATGCACGCTGTTATCGTGCTACCTGGAACATGCGGTCAAAAATGACGCATCATTGTTCTTTCGGATAATAAGTTTCGATTTTTTTGAGAACTGATCCAAGCACATACAACGGCCGTGATTTTCCGTATTTCCGTAGTTCCGTAGACAGCGTTCAATCCATTCGGAGAGGTAAATATAATAAGAATTCACAATTTTAATTGTGAAGTCAGTATTATCTCACATTGTATTTTCCTTGCGTGAGGACGAAATCGGGCAATCAAAAAAAAAAGGTTCCATCATTACATGTAATTATATGATCAATTCCAAGACAGATTATACATGAGCCTCAGAATCATGTTGAAAATAATAAAAATCAAATTTATATCGTTTCGTTATATCGGAAAGCTAGCGACGTATGAACCTCACGAACTTTCTGCTTCCATCCCAGTCGCGTGGAACGAGGCATGCGAACGGAACTCAAACGTACGTTTCGAAACGACCCGTGTACGGTGCCACCTTGAATTGCTTGAGGAGCAGATTTGAAATTTTTCCTTCTACTAAATAGAATCCGCCGTCCCTGATCACTTTTATTGGCTATTTAAATGCTGTGCCTTCTTCAGAAGTTTTTTTTCTAGTTCCAAAATTTTCCTACCCTCAATTTTCAGTCGACCTTCACTGTTAATCCAACAGCGAGGACTAAACTTTTACTATTGAAAACGCTACATTTGTAATGATTACTGATGGATATCATTATTCACGTATATTAAAGATGAATGTTCCTCATATTTTGCACTGCCTACTACGGTAATGACTTCCAAAATGCATTATGGTGATTCTTAGTCATGAACAATTGATATTTGAAATCATCTGATTACTATTAGCACTTTTCCACCCGATACATATTCATAATACGCCCAAACTTGCATCATTTCATTCCATTCGCTGCGTATAGGAAATAAAATAAACAAACCAATTCGTGCGTAGGAAGTAGATCAGCTACGGGTGGCCCCGAGCGCCTCGACGTACCACCTTGGCTTCGACCGCGCCACAATGCCATATGACCCCCGTCGAAGAAATCCATCGGTGGAAACCAGTGTCTCCAACATCTCTGGCCGGAATTACGGGGTTGACACTTTCAAATTACGGTATATTACGGTAGATTCGAGAAAACCGAAAATTATTTGATCAAAAAAGAAAGTTTTAGCGGAAATGTTTTCGCAGTTTCTATTTCGAAGCACTTGTAAATCGAGAAACAGATTGAAAGGAATGATCTTAATCATTATATTTAGTTGTTTTATCTAATTATTTGTGATGCTGTTTCATTTTCTCTTCATTATCTTATGATGATGATTTGGATTAATGAATTCATTTTATTGTGAAAAATCTGTACATCTGGAGATTTTCCCTATTACCTAACTCTGGATTAGAAAGAATATTTTCATAATTTAACTATAAAATGAAATAATATATATGGGTATTGTTCCCCAACTTTTCGTTTGTATTCCCAATTCAGAAACATCCTGTACTGGACTGAAATATCAGCTTTTCAATCAAAACATTATTCCACCAATCTCGTTACATTCAAATCCTAACGGAGATCCGATTCAAATTGATTCAAGTTCGATTATCGATCGACGATATTTTTGCAGTTATCACTGTCACTGATATCAGTTTTATGACATCCTCACAAGGAGAGTAATTAGATTAGAACCAAAAATAGAATATACCTGGTTGGATGCTTATCACCCTACTTACCTTCAAGAGATATAATAAATATATGTTCAACAGGAGCCCTTCAAAAATATCAGGTAGGTATGCAAAATGCCAAAGATCTGTGGCGTTTTCCCTAATACTGCGAATAACTGTGATAAAGTGGATCTCTCTTTCGAGATATAACTGATATTTTTGAAATACTAGAAATTTGAGGGTTTCTTGTACGAGTGTAAGGAATAAGAAGAGAAATATATGTCCTGATTGTAATAATGAAATGAATATACAAAATTTCTGAGGACCGCCAATCCATCAATTCACCAAGTGATACAAGAATTGAGATAATTCCGAAAATATTGAATTATAAATTTAACATTTATTGAATTGGGTTGAAATATTTAATGAATGAAATTGGCATTCAGTAATTGGTGGTTTTTAATTTCTGATTCATACTACGAAATGACATGAGTTCGTGTTTTCCTCTATAGCATTTTCCAGGAAATCGGGAAAATTGAAATTACGGTAGAATATGTCACCGTAATTGCCTTTCTACGGTAGACGGTATATTTTGGGCAGCTTCGCATAAATTACGGTGAGTCTACCGTAATTACGGTGACAATGGAGACACTGGTGAAAACCATCGGTAGCTTCACACCCGTTGTGCGGACACCCGACGCGTGAATCGTGCAACCCGTGTGCGGCGTTAGCTTGAAGTGCCTAGGACTACGCATAGAGAAACGAGGCTGGAAACGCGTCGAGTACATCGGATCGGCCCGTGTGCGGACGCATTAATTATTACGCGTTTGTTCTGGAACAGCGCTTTTTAAAATATTTTCCTGAAAATGGTTTCGAACGGCTAGGTTGTTCGAGTTGAATTCTGTCCTGCCGTATGTGTTCAAATTTTCAAATGTGAATGTGTGAAGGTTGGTAGGAGCTTATATCAAACGAAAGGATAGAGCTCCGAACTGTTCGATTTTGGGTCAGAAAAATCGCTAACCAAAACAAACATGCACCGGAGGTGTCATTTTAGCATAATTATTGCCGGATTGTGAAACGAATCTCGTACGACAAAAATGTACACATCATTGAAAATCTGTTTTTTTCATTCAAGGTTAACAAAAGAGCAGATGAGTATGAAAATTTCTTCGAGGAAAATATTTGAATTAATAATGAAATAATACTGAATGAGGGTAGGTAATGAGTCACTTTGCCGCTCCCCCGTATTTTTCATTTTTAAAAATATTTTTTGTGTGAAGTATTAGCTAATTATGTTTTTCAGAAACGGTAGGCTATTTTTTCATTTCATCATTTGGACTGGCCTGGTCATTTGAACTAATCTTAACCTACGATCCCAACAGGTTCGAAGACGAAACTAAATTGCAGTATCCCAAATTTAGGTTCACCGTTTCATCTGAACGGCAGAATCAATTGAAATCACTTCATCAGTATTTTTCTATATTTTATTTACGTATCGTTGTGAAATTAATATAAACTTTCTAATCAGGCTCAAATAACCCGAATCATTCAAGATAATATTACTCAATATCAATCCTTTCCAATGGAGAACTTTGGTAGTAACAGTTGGACTTATGAAACGAAATACATCCGAAATAAATTTTCTGCCAATTTTCTCCGTGCAGTGGGGTGTACTTGGGCAGCATTGTAGTTTTATATAAAGATTTTAAAAAAATTCAGAACTACAGGTTCAATACCTCTCTTGAAATGAATTCCCATCCCAAATTTCAATACTCGTAATTATTACTGAACATCAAATGCTCTAGAATCATTGGTCAACCCATTATGCATATGCATGTGTGCAAAAACAATTTGGATAAAGATAGATTCGGATCCATTCCAATGTGGACTGTGACCATAATTGTTTCAGTGAATGCATTCAGCACATTGATCATTGCCAAAGCTCCTCATTTGAATCTTCGTACTCCTCGTTACTCCTGGAGCACCTCTATATCCTCAGAAATCTTGAGATAATAATAAACCAACATAAACACAAAATCTATCGACAAATCAGCAAATACTCCACCTTGTCTGAGATAACCATCCAGTAAACCAAAGGAATTCAGATACTGCAGTTTCATGGTTGTTACCGATCATCAGACTGACTCATCTTGAAAACACAGGGAAAACTCTCTAGATATTTCAAACCTGTTGGATGAAAATTAGATAAAGAGCGACATCTCAGCAGCATCTTACGGGCCCTAACCTTAAAATGCGGACAAGTCACGTGAATCTAAGGGTTGTTGTTACAGTGAGCTGTATCTGCGATTTTGTAGTTTGTACAATACCCCCACAACGAAGAAACACCCGGTTTATGTGAAACAACAATTGGAGGAACGTCATGCACATCGCTGAAAGTTGTTTGCACTCGAATTCGTAAGATGTTTCTGAGGTAGCGCTGTGTAATTGTATACTGTAGGAAGTCATCCAATCGGTTTGAAAGTGTCTAAAATCCTCTATGTGCTTCCAAAGTGAGTCAGTCTGATGATCGGTAACAACCGTGTTTCATTACCGAGAACCATTCTCATGATTGAGATAGTTATATTTCAAGATTGCACATCGTGAATTCAAGGAAGTTTGAAAAAACCATAAAGACTTGCTATTTGTCGGATATCCAATAAGCCGCACCCTGAATGAATTGAATAGGGAAGATATAGGTTGTGTCATACCTCATATAAAAGCTTATAACGTCAGCTATCCACGCTTAATTTTCACGAAGATCGGATGCAATTCGACTAATTAATGGATGTTCATAATTTACATGAGAATATTTCCTGATTTCTCATGAAAAATGAATATTTTTTTTAGTTGTGATTATTTTTGTAATTTAAAGTTATGGGGTCTTAGAAATTGAGTTCTTAAAGTGAAATAGCACCCCTAAGCAGGGTGGCTACCCCTCTCCAATTTTTATTAAGGAGGATTGGCCATGTGATACATCATTTGAAAGCTCACCACCTCAACTTTTATAATTTGCAGCTTTTTGTACAATTGAGTTGAATTTTAATAATTAATTGTTGTTCATCATATGCCCCCGGAATATTTCCTGACATGAAATGATTTCCTTACATCAGGAAAATTACAAGAAATTTCAACCTCAGTTTGAAACAGATACTTTGTGAATTAAAAATTCAACTCAATTGTACAAAAAGCTGCAAAATGAGAAAAGGTGAAGTGATGTGCTTTCAAATGATGTATCACAAGGCCACTCCTCCTTATTTAAAATTCAAGAGGGGTAGCCACCCCGCTTAGGGGGTGGCTATTACACTTCAAGAAGTCAATTGCTAAGAACCCATAACTTTAAAATACAAAAATAATCACAACTTAGAAAAAATAATCATTTCTTATTACGAATCAGGAAATATTCTCATATAAATTATAAACATCTATTAATTAGTCAAATTCGATCCAACTTTCCCAAAAAGTACAAAGGTGGAAAGCTGTCGTCATAGGCTTTCATATGAGGTATGACATAACCTATCTTTCCTATTCAAAATTTTAGGGTGAGCGCCGCCCCGTTCAGGGAGTGGCTATTCACTAATGAATTATGCGTCAAAAAGTGTCTCCACTCCAAACAAAAATCCACCTGTCTCGACGTTTTCATCGACTGTGGCCAATTCGCCCGTAAATGGCTCTGTTTTGTTTTCAGTAAAATACTTGCTTTTTTACCGGTAGGGTGTTGGTGTCAAAAATATTTGTGCTTCAAGTAATACGGTTTCTACTGATTTTGGTAAGTATTGATATACTGCTGTAATTTGTTTTAAAAACTAATATCTTTCGTGAACTACATTATTATAGCAAATCTTCTATAAATAATGAAATTCGATTTATGATTTTTGTAATCGAAACTGGCACTCGCGGGTAATGATTGCCGTCACTCGTTATTTCCAGTACACCAGTGATAAAAGCCTTAGAAGAAAACTAAGCAGAAAAATTGGAAAAGGGGAGGAAAAGAAAAATAAGAGAGAAGGAAAGAAGGGGGAAAGACCAAACAGAAACGAATACTCAAAATCTACAGAAAAATAATAAGAAATCGATAATGGATAAAGACAAAGACAGAGGATAATCAGAAGAAAAATGAAGTGTAACGACTTTTCTGAATGTTCAATGGATAGTGAATATGGTAATAGAGAAAATGAGGTAGAACAATGTACTTGTGATTGATGCATGTAAAAATATACGTTGAATAAAATGAATCTTACTTATCTATTTGTTTATTTTTGTGCATGTGAAAATGTACGTTTTAGATGATACATTCGTTCAAGAATGAAGGTATTTTGCTTTCATTCGTCTACATTCAGGATTATCTTTTTTTTTCTTAGAATAGGTACCTCGTCATCTTTCTCTACACACCCCGTCATCTTACCCTCCAAAGAGGATAAGATGACGAATATGACGCAGGTTCATATATTTCTAATTTTTCACTTCGAATATTATCATTAAGTTATCAAAATTTGATATGTAAACTACTAATGTCAGCCGATGACCTCGTGAGAACAGGTATTTCCTTAGAGGAAAAATAACAGACATGTTAATGTTTTGAGCTAACTATAGTCATCTCACCCCACTTTCCCCTAATTAAGTTCCAAACCTACTCTACAAACACCGAGTTTTTATGTTGTTCCTCTCTAAAATTCACGATGGGCCGTTAGGTCGAATTCGTGAATGGGTGAAATCCGCCCAATGATTCCGTAGATTTAGCCAAATTTTATTTTCCCAAAATTTTCAAAAAATAGGTAAGATCGAATTGAAGTTCAGTGCTTGCTTGAAAAATGGCAGTTTGAAGGTTCATGCAGAATTTTGTAGGATAATATGAGCAAAATCTTCCCATTAAGAAGTAAAGGTGCATTCGGCGGAGTCAATACGTGATACTCGATGAACGCTGTGGTAACGAAGTTGAATATGCGCGCAAAAGCTGCTGAGTTCACGTCAGTGCTCCTCTAAATTTTTTCTCTTTGTATATCTTTCGGATGATGATGCTGATGGCCCAGAAGAAGGTGGAATAGACCCGGATTGGTAAATAGGCCGTAGAGGCCGCGGCCTAAGGGCGGCAGCGTCCTAGAGGCGGGAGATTTCTGAGGAAGCTCGCTCGATTTCAGAGGAGAAAAGTCAAATGAGTTCGCTTGGTTTTTTAATGTTTTTTCATACGAATTCAGTACGTTGAATATATTATAAATGATTTTGCTATTGCGAATTTCCATGAAAATGGAATTCTTTTTATTCATGACTAATTTATTCATTTACTTATTCAACTTTAGCGCCTTCCTTACCACAAATGAAAAATTATTACTATAGAAAGGTTCATGGAGCGGCCGAAATGATGTGGCCTACACACATAGAAAAAACTGCGAATTTTACCCAAGAGTTTATTATTTTCTCAGTTGAATAGCTCGATATCATTGATATCTTTAATATTTCTTATATATTATTCATAACTCATTAGTTTTTCACAACACAATTTTCAGCGTTTTTCTTCATAACCTAGGCAACATAGAGAGGTTTTAAAGATATCCTGCTCAGGGACCACTGGTCGGAAATCATATGGTTCGCTATGGTAGAAGGAATCTTCACCATTGCCGTCGTGACTTCGGACAAGACGAAGTTCGGACACGTAGTAGGGGTCCTACCAGCGAAGTTCGCAACAGAAGTGAAGGACGTCATTCTGAAGCCACCACCTTCTGAGGCCTACTTCAAAATCAAGACAGAGCTGATCCGACGGCTGTGCACATCCCAGGAAGAGAAGACACGCTGCCTCCTCGAACGGGAAGAAATTGGGGACCGCAAACCATCCCAGTTCCTCCGACATCTGAGGGGCCTAGCAGATGCCAACGTATCCGACGCTTTGATGAAGACCATATGGTTGAGCCGACTAGCCAGACAAATCCAAGTAGCTCTCACCATCGTCAAGGACAGCGAGCTAGAGGACTTGGCAGCCCACGCAGACAACATCGCTGAGGCCTCCAAAACACCCGCATCTCAGTTCGCTGAGACGACGTCGATGCAATCCCTCTAGGCGATGATGAACGTCCACATGGCGCAGCTTACCCTGGGTCGGAACCAGGAGATCGCAGCACTCCGAGCAAAAGTGGCAGCCCTCAGCAGACGACCGACACAACAGCGACACGGGGAACGTCTCTTCATCACCGACCGGGAATCCAAGAGGCAGTTCCTGATAGACACCGGTGCCGATCTCTGTGTATTTCCTCGCAGTGCCACTTCTGGAAGACGAGAAAAGTCCGACTACACCCTCTCAGCAGCCAATGGCACAGACATCGCAACATATGGTACAATCAACCTCTCACTTAACTTGAGACTACGCCGCAATTTCACATGGAGATTCGTCATAGCAGATGTCTCCAGAACTTTCCTCGGCCGTCGAGGGAGACGGACGTGTGAGCGCGATGCTCAGATGTCTGTAAGTAATTAAATCGGTTCCCGTGCTCCAAAAATGAAGTGATTGTGTCCATTGTGACGTGCGGAATTCTGTGGTCATCTTAGTGTTCGAGTGAAGAAAATCGACCTGCCAATTCAAAAATTATGACAGGTTGAACATTGAAAATTTCAATTCGTAACTAGAATAACAGGCTGAATTAAACGATCTAACACATGAAAGACTCCCATAAAAACTTGTTTTCGTGTTTTTTCTACGATGTTTTCACTCATCGGGATTGAAATAAACAAATCGCAGCCTGACTGAATCATGACCGTAGGCTGCGAGTTTCTTCGACGGGTACGAGTTCTTCCGGCCCCCCCAGTGTCTACGCTTACTATCCTTCTCATCCCGGAAAACACGTAGAGTGTCGCATAAGGCCCTTGCTTGTTCATGAAATAACCACCTGCAGCACCAGCTTCACTTTAGGCCGTTTAGCCGCCCCTTCTGCAGATTGATACATCAAGATACATCAGGATCACAGGATTAAGAGGAGGTATATCGGACTTGCCAGCCTGTGTGTGGGCACCCTCAGCATGAAATTTCGAGTGAATACCTGTACGGAGAGCTTTCGCGGACTAGGGAGCTTTTGCAACTGAAAGCTCTCGGAGCTTTTTGCTATTTACGAACTGAGCTTTAAAAGTTCAAAGCTCGCCTGAGCTTTTTGCTCCGCAAAGTGGGTTGAGCTTTTAAGCTTTCAACCTATTTACCAATCTACAAACCTATCACCTACTTACACGATAGAGGAGCTTTAACGATACGCTAATTCATCACTGAGAGACTCCAACGATGGATAAGACGCCAAACCAACTATGCCTGCAAAGTGGCGAAGGTGCCGAGGATTAAATACTTACCAACTATTAATACAAATTGGCGAAGGTGTCGGGCTGTTCGTATACTTACCTGTGCTGCATAATGGTGAATGCCGGGGTCACCTTACATCCGGAACCTGTTATGAAATGGTTCTTCATGAGTACAACTGGAGCAAATTTGACCTGGGATGGGGAAACTGCACTGCTGGATGCCCACTCGTTGGCGGAAGCGGGAACTTACCTGGACGAGTGTACACCTAGAGAGGACCCAGTTCTGTGGGGTATAACACAGACCCCTTGCCCAGGGTTACGGGTGAAGCCCACAATGACAGAAAGGCGGAGAAGCAGAGCTTCGGAACGGTGGATCTGGCAGAAGTGGCACCCACGATTTTAGGGCTAGTATAAAATCAACCGTCTGTAGCGTCTGACTCAAAATGAGCGGCTACAAACAGCGTCTGACCCAAAATGGGCGGCTGAAACCAACACTCGTCAACACGCTCGGCAAGCGAGGCGTTTTACATATGCCAAAACCTTTCAAAACTTATGCTGAAATGTCGAATTTAAATACAATACCCCAGGTGAGTAGTGCCCAGCATGAATCTCACACTGATTTCAGATCAGTCAGCCTCACTTCGGATTCTGGGGGAGGCAAAAATTCGATTAACCAAAGAGAAAGACAACACAGGTTAAATGCAACCAACATATATGTGGCTTCATATAATATCAGAACTATGAGCAATCAAGAAACTCTCTTCAAACTGGAAAACGAACTTGAAAACATAAAGTGGGACGTCTTGGGAATATGCGAAACACGACTGCCAGGAGAGAAAACTACCACCCTAAAATCTGGACATATACTATATCAGAAAAATCACATCGAACCTAAGGGCCAAGGAGGAGTGGCAATTCTGGTTAACAAAAGACTGAGGCACCTAGTGACTGAGGTGAACTCCATCTCTGATAGAGTAATATACATTATTCTCAGGCTAAATAACAGATATAGCATACAATTAATTCACGGATACGCACCCACTAGCCAGACTGAAGATCAAGAGATGGAAACCTTCCTAGAGGACTTATCAAAAGCGATGACTTCACACAAAACCCACTACAAAATAATAAGTGGCGACTTTAATGCTAAAGTCGGACAGAAGTGCTCAAGCGATTCAGATGGGGTTGGAAAATTTGGTCTTGGAGTGAGAAATAGCAGGGGAGATATGCTTGTAAATCATTTAAGTAAAGAAAACCTGTACTGCCTGAACACCTTCTTCAAAAAACCTGAACAGAGAAAATGGACTTGGAAAAGCCCTGATGGAAAAACTAAAAATGAGATCGATTATATACTTTCAAATTCCAGGAATATATGCACGGACGTATCAGCTCTGAACCAGTTTGACACAGGTAGTGATCACAGACTGGTAAGAGCATCCTTCAGATTCAACTTAAAAACTGAAAGAAGCAAACTCATTCGTACCAACAGATTTCCTACGGCCGAAGAACTTGAATTCAGAAGGGAAGATTACCAAAACGAACTAGAGAGAAGATTGGAGCCAACTGAAACCCTGAGTAGAATGGATATAAATGAACTGAACAGGAAGATCACTAACGACATACACGTTGCAACAAGAAAGATTTGCATGACACCGCAAAAGAAGAAGAGCCCTAAATTACAACCAGAGACCTTACAGCTGATCGAACAAAGAAAGAGAACTTCCAGAGATACATTAGGCTATCAGGAACTAAATAAGAAAATACACAAGGAAGTGAGAAAAAACATCCGATCCTATAACACCAAGATGATTGAAAATGCAATAGAGGATAACTCAAACATGAGAGTTTTAAGGGCACAACTCTCCACAGGCAAGCACGAAATCACCAAGATGAAGAATCAGCAGGGTACCATAATCTCGGACAGGACAGGGATCGCGGAACACATCAAGCGTTTTTACACTCACCTTTATACATCTACTAGACCAGACCCGAGAGCTACGAACAAAGTTATATGCAACGTAGGCTCCGAAGATATACCAGAAATATCTAAGCAGGAAATAAAGGCTGCCCTCAGGCAAATGAAAAATAGGAAGAGTCCGGGAGAAGACAGAGTTACATGCGAAATGCTGAAAATGGGAGGAGTGGTTATTGAGAGATCCTTACAAATTTTGTTAAATAAATGTCTACTTGAAGGCAACATCCCAGATACATGGAAAAATGCAGAAATGGTCCTACTTTTCAAAAAAGGGGATAATGGGAATATAGAAAACTATCGGCCAATAAGCCTATTATCCCACATGTACAAACTCCTCACCAGAATAATAACCAATAGACTAACCAATAAAATGGATGCATACCAGCCAGCAGAACAAGCAGGTTTTCGCAAAGGTTTCAGCACTACTGACCACCTACAAGCCATAAGAATTTTAATAGAAAAGACAACGGAATATAACATACCCCTTCATTTGGCATTTGTAGATTTTCACAAAGCGTTCGATTCTGTTGAACCCTGGGCCTTCTTACAAGCTATGGATGATGCTAGAATAGATTCAAGGTACACAAATCTCATAAAGGCCATATATAAGAACGCAACTTTTCACGTCAAAATTAACGAAGATCTGAAAACCGATAGGATCGAAGTAAAACGGGGTGTACGTCAGGGCGATATAATCTCCCCCAAGCTTTTTACTCAAGCACTAGAGAACGTTTTCAAAACCTTACAGTGGGAAACAAAAGGAGTAAATATCGACGGATTATATTTGAGTCATCTCCGATTTGCCGACGATATCGTCATTATAAGCAGTAGTATGCAAGAACTGAGCGAAATGATAAAACAACTAAACGAAGCTTCGAAGAGGATCGGTTTGAAGATGAACATCGCCAAAACTAAAATAATAAGTAACACCGAAGAAACGATACATGTAGATGGCACGAAACTGGAAAACGTGAAGGAATATGTATACTTGGGGCATGCGATTAAAATAGGTAAAGAAAATCAGACGGCAGAAATAAAAAGGAGAATCAGATTGGCCTGGGCAGGGTTTGGGAAAATGAATTATATATTCAAAAATAAAAGCATCCCCATTAACCTCAAACGAAGAGCCTTTGACACCTGTATACTCCCAGTGGCAACCTACGGTTTGGAGACGATGGCAATGACCAAAAAGACAGCGAATCAAATAAAAGTGATGCAAAGAGCAATGGAACGAGTTATGCTCTGGATTAGTCTCAGAGATAGGAAGAGGAACGAGGATATCCGACAGAAAACTAGGGTGATGGATGTGATAGAGCGGATCGCGGAGCTGAAATGGCAGTAGGTAGGACATGTGGCGCGGAAAGATGGAACACATTGGACTTATAGACTAGTGCACTGGCGACCAAGAAGATCGAGGCGAAGCGCAGGAAGACCACAGAAAAGATGGCTCGATGACATCAAAAAGCAAGCAGGTATAGGGTGGTTTCAAACAGCACAAGATAGGACAGCATGGAGAAATTTGAAGGAGGCCTACGTTCAGGAGTGGACAAGATGTGGCTGATAAAGAAGAAGAAGAGAAGATGTCTCCAAGCCAATCATTGGAGTCGATTTCCTCAGTTTCTACAACCTACTGATGGGCGTGAGAAGCCAACTCCTGGACGGAACCACTAAGCTCACCACCAGAAGAGAAGCCACACAATGCAATATCCCGGTCATCAAAACAATCGGCGGTTCATCCAAGTTCCACGACCTCCTCATGGAATTTCCCAACATAACGAGACCTGAGGGTGTCCCAATGAACATCATGAACCACACAAGGCATCACATTCAAACAACTCCTGGTCCATCACTTTCATCCAGACCACGACCCTTGGCACCAGAAAAACTCAAAGCAGCAAAGAAAGAATTTGAAGCAATGATCAATCTAGGAATTGCACGTCCATCCAAAAGTCCATGGTCATCCCCACTACACCTGGCACCGAAAAAGTCAACCGACAGTTGGAGACCCTGCGGAGGTTACCGAGCTCTCAACGCCCGCACAATACCAGATCGATATCCAGTCAGACACATTCAAGACTTTGCCCACATCCTGCAAGGAAAGAGCATCTTCACCACACTGGAACTTGTTCGAGCCTACAATCAGATACCAGTTGCTGAAGAGGACGTTCCCAAAACAGCCATTATGACACCCTTCGGAATGTTCGAATTTCCATTCATGTCTTTCGGACTTAGGAACGCTGCTCAAACCTTCCAACGCTTCATCGACGAGGTACTACGAGGACTTGACTTCTGCTTCAGCTTCATCGACGACGTATTAATCGCCTCAGAATCCGAAGAAGAACTCATGGAACACCTCAGAATCGTCTCCGCAAGATTCCAGGAACACTCGATGACACTTAACCCAGCCAAGTGTGTTTTCGGCCAGCCTGAAGTCAAATTCCTAGGCTACCTCATTTCCGCTGAAGGCACTCGCCCACTACCAGATAGAGTTTCCGACATCTTGGAGTATCCTCAACCAACCACAGCCAAAGAACTCCGCCAATTTCTAGGTATGATAAACTTCTATCGTCGTTTCATACCCAGGATATCAGACACTCAATCATCCCTCAACGACCTACTGGTACCGAAGCTCAAAGGGAAGGCCAAAATCAACTGGACTCCAAAAGCTTCAGCGGCATTCGAAGAGTGCAAAAAGAAACTGGCTACAGCAACTCTCCTCTCACACCCCAAGGACGATGCACCCCTAGCCATAGTGAGTGATGCTTCGGATACAGCAGTTGGTGCAACTCTACAACAACTGCACAATCAAGAATGGCAACCACAAGCTTTCTTCTCGAAGAAATTATCAGGAGCTTATCATAAGCTATGGAGCTTATGATCGAGAACTCCTAGCTATCTACCTCGCCATCAAGCATTTCCGGCATATGGTAGAAGCAAGAAATTTCACCATCTTCACGGACCACAAGCCTCTGATATTCGCCTTCAAACAGAAGTCAGAAGGGTGCTCACCTCGACAGTTCCGCCACCTCGACTTCATCTCGCAGTTCACCACTGATATCCGCTATGTACCAGGTGATCAAAACGTCGTTGCCGATGCCCTGTCACGAGTCGATGAACTCTCAACCGCCCTCGACTACGCAGCATTCGCCAACTCCCAGCAAAACGACGACGAGTTAAAGGAACTCCTACATGGCAACACGGGACTTCAACTGAAAATGGTCAAGCCGCTAGGATCAACCATCGCAGTGTATTGCGATACCTCCACACCACTTGCTAGACCCTTCATCACGAAGCCATTTCGGAGATCAGCTTTCGATATCGTTCACCGTCTATCACATCCAGGAACCAACGCAACAGTCAAACTAGCCAAACAACGATTCGTTCGGCCCTCAATCAATTCCGACTGCAGAAAATGGACAAGAAGCTATCTCCCATGTCAACGAAGCAAAGTCACCCGTCACGTAACAGCACCACTTGGTAATTTCTCCCAAGCTCCGAGAAGATTCGAGCATGTACGTTTGGACATCATCATAATGCCGCATTCTGAAGGATTCCGGTATTGCCTTACCTGTGTCGACCGATTCGCCCGATGGCCAGAAGCAATTCCCATTCAGAACCAGGAAGCAACCACCGTCGCCCAAGCGTTCTACTCCCAATGGATATCGCGATTTGGAACCCCCCTCAGAGTAACGACGGATCAAGGAAGACAGCTCGAGTCATGCTTGTTCAAAGAACTGAATAAGTTGACTGGCACTAACCACCTACGAACCACCGCCTATCACCCAGCAGCAAATGGAATGGTAGAAAGGAGCCATCGGCAGCTGAAGGCAGCGATCAAATGCCATCAAAACGACCGATGGACTGAAACACTCCCAACAGTCCTACTCGGAATGAGATCAGCATGGCGAGAAGATCTTAAATCCACCTCTGCAGAAATGGTTTATGGTGAACCACTAAGATTACCAGGCGAATTTCTCGAAACGAACGAACAGAAAACTGGAACTGACGACGTTTCGGAATTTGTAAAAAGTTTTCGAGAACAAATCAAACAGATAAAGCCCACGAACGGAACGAGACATGGAGAACGGAAAAATTTCGTTTTCAAAGACTTGGCCACAGCAGAATATGTCTTCGTTCGTCACGACGGTCCAAAAGCCTGCCTACAACTACCGTACGATGGACACTTCCAAGTAGTAAGACGAAGTCCAAAAACTCTCACCGTGAACTACTATGGAAAGGAAAAGACTGTAACTATCGACAGAGTAAAACCAGCCTACATCATCACCGATGAAAATACAGAACCTCAACCAGACAACCAGCCCGATGAACGGCCAACTCAACCCACACAACAGGACCTCAGTCATCAGGAAAGACGAACTCGCTCTGGAAGAAAAGTTCATTTTCCGGACCGACTTCAAGCAGGATTTTCGTGACTTCATCACTGGCAGGGGAGTGTGTAGCGAATTCATCCACTCCAAGAAAAACGGAAAAAGGGCGGAGTCGAAACACGAAATTCAAATCTCCGAAAAATCGTATAAATATATTTCGCTCCGCTCTCAACAATATCTCTCACTCCATCTGCATTCACCGTTTACACCACCGCTAAGAAGAAATCCTATACGCTGCATTCCTGACCAACATCTGGCTTTTTACCACCCTCGAAGACGGAAGCGCTCCCGAGATTACCGACCCCAGCCCGGCGTCAGCGAAGAACTACCTGTCCACTTTCAAGGAGATATACAGCAAGAATCGTTAGCCTGTGCCTTCCAACAAAAAGAATTTTATTGCCTTTCGAATTCACTTTTGTTGTAACACTCGAGAGTAAAATAAACAGGCTAATCCCTTTTCTTTATTGCGTATTTGATTTCACAGGACACACGACACCCCACATGATGAAGTACGTTGGATTTCAATTCGATTTAATCTGTATTTTTGAAAAATTGCGAAAATAAAATTCTCTCAATGTTTTCAAAAATACAGATTATATCGAATTGAAATCCCATACTTGAACAAACAATCTAGAAAAGCACTGACGTGAAGTCAGCAGTTTTTACGCGCTTGTTCACATTGCGAAATGGTGACTTCGAAATTTCAGTGAAATTTTAATGAAATATACAAATTTTCAAGAAAAAAACATTTTTTTCGAATTTTTCCATGGATAATTCTTTTCATTGACACTGTTCACCTTCCAACCAAGTCTCATTTTGATCAGATAAATATTTTTAGAGTTATTGAAAAATCAAAATTTCAAATGTCTGTAGCACAAAAACCATTC
The DNA here is from genome assembly GCA_958510865.1 of Myrrha octodecimguttata. Lineage (NCBI taxonomy): Eukaryota > Metazoa > Arthropoda > Insecta > Coleoptera > Coccinellidae > Myrrha > Myrrha octodecimguttata. The sequence continues at coordinate 23,308,356 of OY294056.1, forward strand.
GGCAGATTTGGCCCTTTAACGAACTTAACCGAAATATTCAGGATCTTAACCGAACCTGAAAATTTCAAGACTCTAGGTACTTCCTTTCTAAAGTTACAGCGCACTCGGCCGGTCGGACGTACAGAATCAATTTTGACCACGGATTCTTCATCAGTCCAAACTAGTCGTTTGAGACCAATTTCGGCTCAAAATTCGAAAATTACAGGTATCGTGACGAAATGATAACGCGCTGTTCCCCAGAACAAGTGCTTAAAAATAACAGTTCGTATTTCATGAGGATAATATGATCAGAAGATCACAGAATATTGAATATTTGGAGAAAAAATTTCAAATTATTTTTTCAAAATGTTTGACACGATCATCACGGAATTTCGCACGAAGTTGTCAATCAGCATTTTCAAACTAGCTGCCAAGTTTCCTCATGATTGAATTAGTAATTTCGAGTTATATCATAAATAAAACGATACCCAGGAAGAAACCACGAAATTTGACATATTTTTTTGAAATATCTCCAAAACTAAACTAAATTTAATCCACTACTGCGAAATATGAAGCTCAAGCCCTGGGCAATTTTTTTCCGAATATAATGAACAGTTTTCGAAAAAAATTCGACATTTTTTTCTTTAATTTACTGACAGTATATGGCCCCGACAAAATTCTGCAACAAGTTGCGTGTTGCTATACGCCACCTTCAACTGCCAAGTTTCAATTTAATCGTTGCAGTAGTTTCCAAGTTATCACGGAAATAACTGTTGCGTCCCGTATCCTGGACCCAGCATTTTATGATATATTGTCTTTTCTTGATTTTCCAACGTGGGAGTCTGAATTCTTTTGGTTCCCAGGAATATGCCCGAAATTCAATATTTTTTGGTTTAAATCAATTGACACCGGCTTTAAGAGCATTTTATCTCAAGCCAACAATCAAGTATAATTTTGCATGACAGAAAACACTCAGATGGAATTCAAGCTCTTAGCATTCCAGGAATCGGAGCTTGATGGGTGGCATACTTCGGTTGCTCGAAGAATCCAGACATCACATGTGACAGTTTATAGAATTTATCGTCCTAGACCATTTAGGGAAATTTCCTTCACACATTTGTGCTCTCTCTTTCACACCAGCCAATCCTAGGTGTTTTTTCGGATTTTAGAATTCAAACAACCAATCAAAATTTATATTCTCTCTCTAAAATGTGAAGAAGGGAATGTTCTCAACTTGGTTTTAGTTTTTAGACACTATTCATTTGACCGTTGTACAGTAAACAACAATTCGCTTTCGAATTTATAAACAAGACTTGTACGTTAATTTTTGTGTTGTAAAAGATTCTATTGTATAAATTGTATACCACTTCGGTCTTGTTATCTACTACAGATACAAGAAAATACATTTTTGTTACGTGTTGAAAGTGCGTTTTTAATACACCTTAACATCCTCTTCGTGTCTTAAGTGCAACGATATTGATCAACTGGTCGATAAGTTCAACACTTGGGCCGTAATTATAGAAGCATCATCGTTTCTGATAAAGATCAGAAAATATTCGTCGGTCGTGTCTTCATTTTGATAACAACAGAATTAATCAATTGCGATTAATTCACCCACACGGAGTCTCTATTATTGAAAGCCCCAAAACACCTGAATAAACCAATTCAGGTCAAAACATTGGTCCTAGCGAGCCGGATATCATTCACGGAAACTTTGGTCCCATCGAATATAATATCCAAGGAGCAATTTATCTCATCAAACCACGAATTTTATTCTCATTCAATTATACAGTCCATCTTCGAAGATCCTTGTCAACCCAGCTTCAACGGATCCCAAAACAACCCTTGGAGTGAAAGTTCGCTGATGGGTGTTGTGACGCGATATAGAAAAGTTCGCGAATAGTGTTAAGTGCGAAATAATTGTGTTTCTGCATATTGTGAGGAATTGTCCATCTTGTAAGTTGTAAGTCATTGACCCACCAAGTTATTTCCCTTTGTTCGGATTCCTCATTCTTGTATTCTTTATGTTGATTAATTGATTATATGTATTGCTTTATCGAAAAAATACAGATATTGAAAATCAAACTCGAAAATGCCAGGACAAAACTCAAACAATTCGAAAAATTCCTGAACCAGTTCGATGCCACTGAGCACTATCCTCTCTTAGAAAAATATCTTAATGAAGTAGATGCCGCGCGCACTATTTCCGAAAAAATTCATTTAGAATTACAATTAAACTCAGATGAAACCGTCGAATTAGACGAATTAGAAACTTATCAAAATAAATTTGAGGATAAGTGGAAAGAATTATATACGATAGCTATCAATCTGTTGAACCAACGCACTTCACTCAGTGCTCAATTTGAATCAAATTCATGCTCACAGAAATTAATCTTGCAAACCAAGAATATGCCCTGCATTAATAGCATGAATTCTAAATTCTCTGATGCAATTATTGAAGCATCAAATAAAACGCAGCTATCTGAAGAAACAGTCAAACAATTACCACAAAACTTCAAAGGGCTTCAACTCCGAAACCTCTCGGCCGATTTCGCCCATTAACGAACTTAACCGTTGCATTTTGAAATGCAACCTAACTAAAAGCTTCAGGTCGATAGGATTCTCCGTACGCCAGTAATCGTGCATACGGATGGCCGGCCGGCATTCCAATGCGCGACTCACCCTGAAAGTTTCAAGTTGCTAGCTCACTTCGTTCGACAGTTATCGTGTCCTCGGACGGCCGGTCGGACAGAATCGATTTTGACGCCGGATTCGTCATTAGTGAGTCCAACCTACTGGTTTGAGACCATTTTCGGATCAAAATTCTGAAATAACAAATATTTGGACGAAACGATAGCACGCTGTTTCCCTAGAACATGCGCACAAAAATAGAAGGCATTTCAGAACATATTTCGCATATATTGTCACGCGACCATTTTTCATGAATATGTCTCTGCAGGATTCTTGGTGTTTCAATTTTTGCGCGCATGTTCTAGGGGAACAGCGTGCTATCGTTTTGTCCAAATGTCTGTAATTTTGGATGATTGAGCCGAAAATGGTCTCAATCGACTAGGTTGGACTCACTGATGACGAATTCGGTGTCAAAATTGATTCTGTCCGGCCGGCTGGCCGGCCAGCCGGCCGGCCGTAGACACGATAACTGTCGACAGAAGCAAGCTAGCTACTTGAAACTTTCAGGATAGGTTGCGCATCAGAATGCCGCGGTTAAGTTCGTTAATGGGCCAAATCGGTCGAATAGTTTCGGAGTTATAGGCACTTGAAGTTTTGAAGTTATTTATTTTTTATTTCAGAAACTACTCAAGCGATTGGATTCAAACTTGGCAGTTTGGTGGAGTATAACGACGCGCAACTTTGAGCCAAATTTCGTCAGAATCATATTGTCAGTAATTTTTAAAAAAAATTTTTTTCGAAATTTTTTTCCAAAAAAATTTTTTTTTCGGAAACCATTCATCATATCCAAAAAAAAATCACACTCACACTTTGACCTTCTCATTTCACGGCAGTGTAACAAATTTCAGTCCTGATTAAACTTTACAGCTAGTTTTAAGATGCTGAAAGACAACTTTATGCAAAATTTCGTGATAATCGTGTTATTAGAACAATTTGAAAAAAAAAATTTCTATGATTTTCTCATCATATCATCCTCATTAAATTCTGTATGAAACTTCGAACTGTTATTTTCGATGAAGTACTGGATTTCAATTCGATCTGATCTGTATTTTTGGAAATATTGGAAAAATAAGATTTTGATTGGGTATATCTACGGAATCATTGGGTGGATTTTACCCATTCACGAATTCGGCCTTCGTAATTAAGGTCCAAACCTTCTCTACAAATATCGAGTTTCTAAGTTGTTTCTTTCGGAAGTTATTGTGTTTACGCAGTCGGCCGTTAGGCTGACCGTAAACACAATAACTTCCGGAAGAAACGACTTAGAAACTCGATATTTGTAGAGTAGGTTTGGGGCTTAATTACGAAGGTTGAATTCGTGAATGGGTAAAATCCACCCAACGATTCCGTAGATATACCCAATCAAAATTTTATTTTTTCAATATTTCCAAAAATACAGATCAGATCGAATTAAAATCCAGTAATTTATCAGAAAAAAATTTCAAAAAGCACTGCCGTGAAGGCAGCAGCTTTTGCGCGCACGTTCAAATTCGTTGCTGAAGCGGTCATCTACATTGAACATGCGCGCAAAAGTTGCTGCCTTCACGGCAGTGCTTTTTGAAATTTTTCTAGGATGCCCCCATTTGTTATGTGTCCAGAACCATAAAATGATTTTTCAATCGATGGTCTAATATATAAAAATGTGAGATGGCTGCAGGCTTATCAATAATTTTGAGCAGTTCCAACGGTTCTTAGGTGAGCTTTCTAAGTGGTCTTTCTACATCCCTGATCAAACGTCTGTGGATGGTAAGAGCGATTGCAAAAGCATATGGCTAAAGCATTATACAATGGCTAAAGACCATTTCACACTGAGATGGACCCAATAGGTCTCTTGCATGAATTTTTTTTTATCATTGGAATCAAATATTCTATCCGTGAGACAACTGAAAAACTTTTACCGCCATCAAAAATTTCAATTTTCAACGAGAAAATGTCGGTTGTTTAAACGGAAGAAACTTCGCGGTTTCTGTGACGTATGGGGATATATCCACTCTCTCCCTCTTCTCGTGTACTTTTCTCTCTAGCAAGCCCATAGACAGCGTCGGGCTGTATCGATCGGTGAATCATAGAATAACGAGAGACGTAGAGGCGATCTGGCGCGTTTCTCCCGCTTCTACCTTGAGTCCCGATTTGGCCATTTTCAATACCGAATTATTCAAAATTCGCGAATTTTTGAAGTGTGTGATAGCATACATTATGATTTTGTATCGATATAGAATGAGAACAACATAAAAATATGATAATTGGCGTTACATGCAAAAGACCTATAGTGCGCCTTGGCGGTAACGTCATTTCGTTCGAATTTGAACGATGACTTTCACCGCAGAACAATAATTTGGAAAACCGCAGAGAACACACCTTAATCGTTGCAGTTTGAACCAGTCCCTGTGGCTTGGTTGTTACAGTTTATTTCATTATGGAATCCGCTCTGAAGCAGAATATCGTATTCGAAACTTTGCTCGGAAATATTTGAATATCATGACTTTCACGTATATTCGTCAGACCAAACTATAGCTTATCACCATCAAGGATGACCTTTTTTGAGCAGGTGGAAAAATTCTATGGGATGGTCTAGTAGTTCCTGAGACTTAAAAAAACAGAATCACAAGCTTTACCCTTTACTTAATTAATAGTTACAAAAGGTATTCATTAGACAGAATTATGCAATAACATAAGACAGTACAAGTATATATTTGCGAACTAGAAATCTAAATTGCTGATAATTATTCCAAATCAATTCACTTTATTTAATGAAGCATGAGCAAGTATTCGTTTTCAAAATGAATGAGAAATTGTTGATAGAATTCCTTCAAATATAACATGAAATATTTTTTATCTTCCTATTCGAAAATGTTACCTACTCAAGGGACTATAATGTGAGTATAAAGAGGCTCCAGTTCAACAGTGAAATTATTAGCGAGTGTGTTCAATCCATCTTCATATTTCCTGTCGGTGGACTCCTTCAACAAATTGAATCTATTCTGGCTGAAAATATAAGGCAAATTTACTCACATATTATTCACACAGCGCATAAATATTCAGTGCTTATCCATGACAACCTAACACAAGCGAAATCGCATCTACAAATTATCAATTCGCTCTGGAAATGATGTGTGATTTGCCAGTGCCGTAGCCTCAATAAGTTGATAAAATTATTGGTTGCCGTATTGGGTAGAACAATTTAATTTGGTTTTTGCCGCGAGTACCTCTTCTTGGCGATATCAATATTACATTTCATCTACTAGGATTACCAAACAGATGGGCATCTCTAGTACCTTCGAGTACGTAGATATCTTCACAGGATTTTATGAAGAAAATTTTGACACATTCCACTCTGTTTAGTTGAAAAGTGTTTTGTTAGGTTTATTTTCCTTTCAGATATCTACGCAACGTTGTACGATACACATACAGATAGTTACGTATGTAATTAAATCAAACCATAGATTCCTCGATAAAAATATGCAGGACATGACGTCTCGCAGAATTGATTGATCTTCAACTTTTCACGAGTGCAAACCTGGCTCATTTCTAATCACAAAAACTTGATGGACAGTTCATAAGGCCTACCAACTGATGACTTTATAGGAGCTAATGGAGTATACAACAACGAATATTCATCGATGAGTCAACAAAAATTCCCCTTTGATCTGAGCGAGATCAAACAATCTACAGAGGGAATAGTTCCAACGAGAAAATCTGAGTAGTCCCCCAGTCTTTGGCGATTATCAGTGTAGCTTTGAATTGTGAATTATCTAGCGTAGAAGAGGGAATAACTAGATTTAGCGACGATAAATATTCGATCTTGTATTAATAGATCTCAAACTATTCTAATAGACTTTGTAGCTTATTGTTGTAGTGTTTGGTAAAAATTCAAAACTGCTAACTTAACTGAAATTTGAAGGTTTCGAATTGCAAAATGGAATAACAATATTCAGTCATTGTAAAATGAAATTAAGTACTATTTTTTTGCTCGTTAGTTTAGATGCGATGAAGACCAATACTTGTCGTCCAAATAAAACGCAGATGTGTTTCAACTAGCACAAACCGTGAATTTACAGCACAGTGAACAAAATACTAGTAGGGTATCAGTTAAAACACCAATCCTTAAAACATTCAAAAGTTCAATTTTCATTATGCATAAGTTTTTCAAATCTCATCACCTACCTCGTTATGCGGTTTTTCCTATGCTTAAGCATTGTGTAAGTGCTGACCGTTGGACAAAATCGGAATGGAGTCAAATTACTTTGATCAAGTCTCCTACAAAGAAAAAAAAATTAATTTTACTAAAATTCTTGAGTTGAAAGCTTGGAATAACCTAGATAATTTAATTGTTGATATTCCAGCAGAATCCGTACGTGTATATTTCTATTTATTTCAACCTCAATAAGTATGTACCTTATATGTTTATGTATGTTACTCCGATTATGAAGGTTTTCATTTGAACCAGGAGGTTAAAATTCTGTCTTTGCTTCAGGTCAGGTAACGTTACATCTCTCCCCCATCTGGTAAGAGTAACCAACTCTCGAACAGAGCTATCCCAAAGTTATATGCTAAGTGCTCATAAAAATAATCTGAGTACTTTTGTGCTCCTAAGCAGTGTACTCGAGAGTACTTTATCGAGCCAGTGATTAATGATCAGTGCTTCGCAGGTTTTTTGAGCAGAATTAGTGTTCAGTAAAATGCTTCCAAACCACCAGAGTGCTCCTCAGCACTGCTACCGCTTCGAAGCATCTCGAGCACGGGTTGATGAGAAACTTCGAACTGTAGCCTTGAATAATTGTGGAGCGGAATATATAGCAATATCAGATTCTTTTAGGGAAGTCAATTACTTAAAATTCGAAAAAAGTAAAGATGTGGGGTCACGAGTTTGAACGAGCTTGTGGAAATGCATAACAAGAGCGGTTATTCATCTAGATATTCAAATTGCCATGTTCTGCTTGGTCCGAAAAAATATATATATATGAAAAGAAGACTTCCAAATCACCATAAGTTGGAAATAACTAAGCGGATTTTGCCCATTAACGTACTGAACCGACTTTTCTGGCTCCAAATCTATACAGGGTCTTTCACGAGGAACCTCACCCATATTTATACGGGAAACTACTGAACGTATTTTCATGAAATTCAGCACTTATGAGTATTTCACGATGCTGATGAAATCTAAAATATTTTCAAGGCATGAGCACCTCCGGTTTTTCCGGAAATGACGTCAACTTCCGTTTTTCAAATTAGAACACCATTTTTTATTGCAGAAATAGATTCCTTAGAAAATTTCAATTTATTTTGATGTAACATTTTTCAGTTTTGGTTGGAAAATTCTCTCAGCGGGAAAATTCGAAAAAAAAATCGAAAATAGAGCTCCGCTGAAACAAGAATAACTTCGAGGTTTTTGGATGGAAAATTTTCATTTTTGGGATTTTTCAAGATGTAAGATTGATGTATCCACTTTAAAAATCGAGATCGCGATTCATGATACAGGGGGTGAAAAAATCGCTTTCAAAGTTAAGGATGACAAAATCGTGAAAAATCAATTTTTTCAAATTAGAACCCCATTTTTTTATGGCAGATATTGAATCTACGTTAAAAAATAATGTGAGTGTATGCATCACACCCTTGCCCTAAAGTGGATATTTTCTGAGTTATTCACAAAAAACTGTTTTTCGTCTTGAATTTTCAGCTATTTCTTTTCCCTTCACGCCAAAAAGATGACATTTTCAGGAACTGTTACTTAAACCATGTTTTAGATTTTACTACCCTAATATGCAAGAGAAAAAAGTTACAGGTTGTTCCTAAAAAGATGGCGAATTTGGATTCGAATTTGTATCGGAAACCTCTTTATTTCAACTAATCGGCCATCGGTTTTCTCTCCAGTGATAAATAAATAATTCCTTATGAACCATATGCAAAAACTTACCATGTTTTACATTATTTTTTTTTAATGATAGATATCATTAATTACATCTGCCAAATTCCTCTTTATTCAGTAGCATTTTGTGTTTACTATTAATTTGGTGATAATTATAATTAAGTATTAAGTTATAAAATCGATCACTATGCCTAATTTTACCAATGAAGATTATTTAAATCTCATTCTACTTCATGGAGAATGTAATAAAGTTGTAGATAGAACGATTCGACTGTTCATTGAGAGGTTTCCTGACCGACCCAGACCAACGAGAGATACCATTAACAGAACCATGACAAACTTGAGAAATGTCGGATCTTTCGTTAAGAAAACTACACACAGAGAAAAAAGTGTAGTAGAAGATGAGAACAACGAAATTGCAGTTCTTGCATATTTTCGTGTGAATCCTCAAAATTCTCTCAAAGATGCCGAGATTGATCTGGGATTATCGAGTGTTTGGAGAATATTAAAAAAACATAAAATGCACCCATATAAATTCAATAGGGTACAGCATTTGAAGGAAACTGATTTCGTCAGGAGAACAGAGTTTTGCGAAGCTATGATGATTCGATTTCAAGAGAATGAAAACTTTTGGACTGTATAATTTGGACAGATGAATCTAAATTCACAAAGAATGGTTCTTTCAATAGGCATAACAGTCATTATTGGGATGAAGAGAACAATCACCACTTCAGACAATGGAACTTTCAAGAGACCTGGAGTTTCAATGTTTTTTGCGCCATCAAAAATAATGCAATTCTCGATGTTCACATTTATGATGGGACTTTAACTGGTAAGATAGAACACTACACATGTTTGCATTATTTAAAGAATGTTCTCCCTTAGGAGATAGATATTCTGACATATTGACTCAAATAATTGAGCGCCTCCACACAATTCACTCAATGTGTCAAATATCCTCTACAGGCTATTTGAAGATCGATGGTTGGCGAACAATGGATGTCCTTAAAGCTACACCAGCATTTATGGCACACTTCAAAAAAACATTGCTCAGAATTTTGTACACATTTATTACAAATTTGCGTCCCAAAGCAAAAATTTATTACAGCTCCCGTTTTCCAGAAAAATGGCGTGGGACAGCTTTAGATTAAAGCTGCACCACGCAGTCTGTATTTTCCAAAACATGCAATATTTAGTCATCGAATTGGCACCAGAATTTCTTACACATTTATTACAGATAAATGACAAGCAAAAAATTCGAAATTATTAACCCCAAGGGGATAGACACCCCTAAATATTGAATATTCAAGTTGAATATGCATCCAAAACGTGGACGGTATGAAATTATTCATCATTCTTATTTAAACAAACTTTAAACGACATCATATTGTCCGATGATGGGGATGAAGCATCCCCGAACATATCGAAATTCCTATTACGTAATTATATGAACAACGACATAAACTGCGTAACGCAATTTCCCGCGGACGGTACATATACTCGTATCTGTCGGGATATTTCAAATCTCTTGGATATCGCCGATTTTTCTTCAGTTCAAAAATTTATTACAGTAGCCCACACTTCTCTAACACATGCTCAAGGATTCTAGTGAACTATTCCATCAAGAAAAATATGGAATAAGTATCGTGGTATGTGAAAAAAAATAATTCAAAAAATAATGATGGAGAATTTCGATATTCATCGATTTTTCTCTGTGTCAAAAATTTATTACAGTAGCCCACACTTCTTTAACACAAGCTTAAGGATTCAAGTGAGTTATTTCATCAAGAAAAATATGGAATTAGTATCGTAGTATGCAAAAAAAAATAATTCGAAAATTAATCATGGAGAATTTCGATATTCATCAATTTTTCTCTTTGTCAAAAATTTATTACAGTAGCCCACACTTCTTTAACACATGCTCAAGGATTCAAGTGAACTATTCCATCAAGAAAAATATGGAATTAGTATCGTGGTATGTGAAAAAAAATAATTCAAAAAATAATGATGGAGAATTTCGATATTCATCGATTTTTCTCTGTGTCAAAAATTTATTACAGTAGCCCACACTTCTCTAACACATGCTCAAGAATTCTAGTGAACTATTTCATCAAGGAAAATATGGAATAAGTATCGTGGTATGTGAAAAAAAATAATTCAAAAAATAATTATGGAGAATTTCGATATTCATCGATTTTTCTCTGTGTCAAAAATTTATTACAGTGGCCCACACTTCTTAATTACATGCTCAAGGATTCTAGTGAACTATTCCATCAAGAAAAATATGGAATTAGTATCGTGGTATGTGGAAAAAAATAATTCAAAAAATAATGATGGAGAATTTCGATATTCGTCAATTTTTCTCTTTGTCAAAAATTTATTACAGTAGCTCACACTTCTTTAACACATACTCAAGGATTGTAGTGAACTATTCCATCAAGAAAAATATGGAATTAGTATCGTGGTATGTGAAAAAAAATAATTCAAAAAATAATAATGGAGAATTTCGATATTCATCGATTTTTCTCTGTGTCAAAAATTTATTACAGTAGCCCACACTTCTCAAACACATGCTCAAGGATTCTAGTGAACTATTCCATCAAGAAAAATATGGAATAAGTATCGTGGTATGTGAAAAAAAAATAATTCAAAAAATAATGACTGAGAATTTCGATATTCATCGATTTTTCTCTGTGTCAAAAATTTATTACAGTAGCCCACACTTCTTAATTACATGCTCAAGGATTCTAGTGAACTATTCCATCAAGAAAAATATGGAATTAGTATCGTGGTATGTGGAAAAAAATAATTCAAAAAATAATGATGGAGAATTTCGATATTCATCAATTTTTCTCTTTGTCAAAAATTTATTACAGTAGCCCACACTTCTTTAACACATGCTCAAGGATTCTAGTGAACTATTCCATCAAGAAAAATATGGAATTAGTATCGTGGTATGTGAAAAAAATTAATTCAAAAAATAATGATGGAGAATTTCGATATTCATCGATTTTTCTCTGTGTCAAAAATTTATTACAGTAGCCCACACTTCTGTAGCACAAGCTTACGGATTCAAGTGAGTTATTTCATCATGAAAAATATGGAATTAGTATCGTAGTATGTGAAAAAAAATAATTCGAAAATTAATGATGGAGAATTTCGATATTCATCGATTTTTCTCTGTGTCAAAAATTTATTACAGTAGCCCACACTTCTCTAACACATGCTCAAGGATTCTAGTGAACTATTCCATCAAGAAAAATATGGAATAAGTATCGTGGTATGTGAAAAAAAAATAATTCAAAAAATAATGATGGAGAATTTCGATATTCATCGATTTTTCTCTGTGTCAAAAATTTATTACAGTAGCCCACACTTCTCTAACACATGCTCAAGGATTCTAGTGAACTATTCCATCAAGAAAAATAGGGAATAAGTATCGTGGTATGTGAAAAAAAATAATTCAAAAAATAATGATGGAGAATTTCGATATTCATCGATTTTTCTCTGTGTCAAAAATTTATTACAGTAGCCCACACTTCTTTAACACAAGCTTAAGGATTCAAGTGAGTTATTTCATCATGAAAAATATGGAATTAGTATCGTAGTATGTGAAAAAAAATAATTCGAAAATTAATGATGGAGAATTTCGATATTCATCGATTTTTCTCTGTGTCAAAAATTTATTACAGTAGCCCACACTTCTCTAACACATGCTCAAGGATTCTAGTGAACTATTCCATCAAGAAAAATATGGAATAAGTATCGTGGTATGTGAAAAAAAAATAATTCAAAAAATAATGATGGAGAATTTCGATATTCATCGATTTTTCTCTGTGTCAAAAATTTATTACAGTAGCCCACACTTCTCTAACACATGCTCAAGGATTCTAGTGAACTATTCCATCAAGAAAAATATGGAATAAGTATCGTGGTATGTGAAAAAAAAATAATTCAAAAAATAATGATGGAGAATTTCGATATTCATCGATTTTTCTCTGTGTCAAAAATTTATTACAGTAGCCCACACTTCTTTAACACAGGCTTAAGGATTCTAGTGAGTTATTTCATCAAGAAAAATATGGAATCAGTATCGTGGTATGTGAAAAAAAAAATTATTACGATGGAAAACTGCGATATTCCCCGAATATTCTCATTCTCAAAATAAATTATTGTAACTCATAATATTTTACACGTGCTTCAGAATGCAAATGGAATATTTCGACTAGAAAAACGAATAAGAAGAGTGGTATATGTGAATAAACTTCGAAATCCAAATAATTATATTTTGGAAATGCGTCGTTTTATCGTCGAAAGCTGTAACTACATTGGTAGCGGCCAGACCAGAACAGCCAGTTTTTTAGTCTTCCAGATATATCTGATCTCCACGGGAAGAAATGTTTCAAGTAGGTGTTCGGAATAAATGGTCGTGGAGGAATACATGAACTTATGAGACAAGAACTCATTATCGGACTTCCAGTCAAGAAATAGTTCACTAGAATCCTTGAGCATGTAATTAAGAAGTGTGGGCTACTGTAATAAATTTTTGACACAGAGAAAAATCGATGAATATCGAAATTCTCCATCATTATTTTTTGAATTATTTTTTTCCACATACCACGATACTAATTCCATATTTTTCTTGATGGAATAGTTCACTAAAATCCTTGAGCATGTAATTAAGAAGTGTGGGCTACTGTAATAAATTTTTGACACAGAGAAAAATCGATGAATATCGAAATTCTCCATCATTATTTTTCGAATTATTTTTTTTCACATACCACGATAATAATTCCATATTTTTCTTGATGGAATGGTTCACTTGAATCCTTGAGCATGTGTAAAAGAAGTGTGGGCTACTGTAATACATTTTTGACAAGGAGAAAAATTGATGAATATCGAAATTCTCCATCATTAATTTTCGAATTATTTTTTTTCACATACTACGATACGAATTCCATATTTTTCTTGATGAAATAACTCACTTGAATCCTTAAGCTTGTGTTGAAGAAGTGTGGGCTACTGTAATAAATTTTTGACACAGAGAAAAATCGATGAATATCGAAATTCTCCATCATTATTTTTTGAATTATTTTTTCTTCACATACCACGATACTAATTCCATATTTTTCTTGATGGAATAGTTCACTAGAATCCTTGAGCATGTGTTAAAGAAGTGTGGGCTACTGTAATAAATTTTTGACAAAGAGAAAAATTGATGAATATCGAAATTCTCCATCATTATTTTTGAATTATTTTTTTCCACATACCAGGATACTAATTCCATATTTTTCTTGATGGAATAGTTCACTAGAATCCTTGAGCATGTAATTAAGAAGTGTGGGCTACTGTAATAAATTTTTGACACAGAGAAAAATCGATGAATATCGAAATTCTCCATCATTATTTTTTGAATAATTTTTTTTTTCACATACCACGATACTAATTCCATATTTTTCTTGATGGAATAGTTCATCAGAATCCTTGAGCATGTGTTTAAGAAGTGTGGGCTACTGTAATAAATTTTTGACAAAGAGAAAAATTGATGAATATCGAAATTCTCCATCATTAATTTTCGAATTATTTTTTTTCACATACTACGATACTAATTCCATATTTTTCTTGATGAAATAACTCACTTGAATCCTTAAGCTTGTGTTAAAGAAGTGTGGGCTACTGTAATAAATTTTTGACACAGAGAAAAATCGATGAATATCGAAATTCTCCATCATTATTTTTTGAATTATTTTTTTTCACATACCACGATACTTATTCCCTATTTTTCTTGATGGAATAGTTCACTAGAATCCTTGAGCATGTGTTAGAGAAGTGTGGGCTACTGTAATGAATTTTTGACACATAAAAATCGATGAATATCGAAATTCTCCATAATGTCATTATTTTTTGAATTATTTTTTTTTCACATACCACGATACTAATTCCATATTTTTCTTGATGGAATAGTTCACTAGGATCCTTGAGCATGTGTTAAAGAAGTGTGGGCTACTGTAATAAATTTTTGACACAGAGAAAAATCGATGAATATCGAAATTCTCCCTCATTATTTTTTGAATTATTTTTTTTCACATACCACGATACTAATTCCATATTTTTCTTGATGGAATAGTTCACTAGAATCCTTGAGCATGTGTTAAAGAAGTGTGGGCTACTGTAATAAATTTTTGACAAAGAGAAAAATTGATGAATATCGAAATTCTCCATCATTAATTTTCGAATTATTTTTTTTCACATACCACGGTGCTAATTCCATATTTTTCTTGATGGAATGGTTCACTAGAATCCTTGAGCATGTGTTAGAGAAGTGTGGGCTACTGTAATAAATTTTTGACACAGAGAAAAATCGATGAATATCGAAATTCTCCATCAATATTATTTGAATTATTTTTTTTCACATACCACGATACTAATTCCATATTTTTCTTGATGGAATAGTTCACTAGAATCCTTGAGCATGTGTTAAAGAAGTGTGGGCTACTGTAATAAATTTTTGACAAAGAGAAAAATTGATGAATATCGAAATTCTCCATCATTAATTTTCGAATTATTTTTTTTCACATACCACGGTACTAATTCCATATTTTTCTTGATGGAATGGTTCACTAGAATCCTTGAGCATGTGTTAGAGAAGTGTGGGCTACTGTAATAAATTTTTGACACAGAGAAAAATCGATGAATATCGAAATTCTCCATCAATATTATTTGAATTATTTTTTTTCACATACCACGATACTTATTCCATATTTTTCTTGATAGAATAGTTCACTAGAATCCTTGAGCATGTGTTAGAGAAGTGTGGGCTACTGTAATAAATTTTTGACACAGAGAAAAATCGATGAATATCGAAATTCTCCATCATTATTTTTTGAATTATTTTTTTTCACATACCACGATACTAATTCCATATTTTTCTTGATGGAATAGTTCACTAGAATCCTTGAGCATGTGTTAAAGAAGTGTGGGCTACTGTAATAAATTTTTGACAACGCGAAAAATTGATGAATATCGAAATTCTCCATCATTAATTTTCGAATTTTTTTTTTTTCACATACTAAGATACTAATTCCATATTTTTCTTGATGAAATAACTCACTAGAATCCTTAAGCATGTGTTAAAGAAGCGTGGGCTACTGTAATAAATTTTTGAACTGAAGAAAAATCGGCGATATCCAAGAGATTTGAAATATCCCGACAGATACGAGTATATGTACCGTCCGCGGGAAATTGCGTTACGCAGTTTATGTCGTTGTTCATATAATTACGTGATAGGAATTTCGATATGTTCGGGGATGCTTCATCCCCATCATCGGACAATATGATGTCGTTTAAAGTTTGTTTAAATAAGAATGATGAATAATTTCATACCGTCCATCTTTTGGCTGCATATTCAACTCGAATATTCAATATTTAGGGGTGTCTATCCCCTTGGGGTTAATAGTTTCGAATTTTTTGCTTGTCATTTATCTGTAATGAATGTGTAAGAAATTCTGGTACCAATTCGATGACTAAATATTGCATGTTTTGGAAAATACAGACTGCGTGGTGCAGCTTTAATCTAAAGCTGGCCCACGCCATTTTTCTGGAAAACGGGAGCTGTAATAAATTTTTGCTTTGGGACGCAAATTTGTAATAAATGTGTACAAAATTCTGAGCAATGTTATTTTGAAGTGTGCCATAAATGCTGGTGTAGCTTTAAGGACATGAACAATGGTCCACATCTTTGGCCACCACGTTCTCCCGATTTAACTCCTTTAGACTATTATGTTTGGGGTAGGATAAAAAATATTGTCTACTCAACTCCCCTGACTGATAAAGAGGACTGCATAGAACGAGTCAGAAATGCGTTCAGGTTTGTTTAGATTTTTAGATTCATAGTTTTGAAACTCAATTTGGTTTTTAAACACTTTTGCAGATCTCTTCCTCCCGATGAAATAAGAAGAGCAACGCACGAAGCATTCCTGAGACGTATAAATAAATGTCTAGAAATTAACGGTCAAAACTTTGAGCATCTTCTCTAGTTATAACTGCGAGAGTTTGCCATGGTTCTCCTAATAGTAACTTGAAGTCGGTTTCAAGAAGGGGTGAAAAATCTTCAGCATGGTTCAAATAACAGTTCCTGAAAATTTCATCTTTTTGGCGTGAAGGGAAAAGAAATAGCTGAAAATTCAAGACGAAAAACAGTTTTTTGTGAATAACTCAGAAAATATCCATTTTAGGGCAAGGGTGTGATGCATACACTCACATTATTTTTTAACGCAGATTCAATATCTGCCATAAAAAATGGGGTTCTAATTTGAAAAAATTGATTTTTCACGATTTTGTCATCCCTAACTTTGAAAGCGATTTTTTCACCCCCTGTATCATGAATCGCGATTTCGATTTTTAAAGTGGATACATCAATCTTACATCTTGAAAAGCCCAAAAATGAAAATTTTCCATCCAAAAACCTCGAAGTTATTCTTGTTTCAGCGGAGCTCTATTTTCGATTTTTTTTTCGAATTTTCCCGCTCAGAGAGAATTTTCCAACAAAAGCTGAAAAATGTTACATCAAAATAAATTGAAATTTTCTAAGGAATCTATTTCTGCAATAAAAAAATGGTGTTCTAATTTGAAAAACGGAAGTTGACGTCATTTCCGGAAAAACCGGAGGTGCTCATGCCTTGAAAATATTTTAGATTTCATCAGCATCGTGAAATACTTATAAGTGCTGAATTTCATGAAAATACGTTCAGTAGTTTCCCGTATAAATATGGGTGAGGTTCCTCGTGAAAGACCCTGTATATCCTAAGCAGAAGCGTTCACGGACGAACGAAATTGTGTTTTGCCATTCGAATCAATTAATCATTATATCATTTTCGACTTGAAATTCCGAGAGAAGTAGCGACGTGGAACCATACCTACATCCTTCCAGTAGATGCCTACTGAGCATGCCCAAGGCTGTTTTACTTCCATAATGGAATACTTTTAGTTCTATAATAAAAAACTGGATATTCCCAGGAAAGCAGACCAAACCTAGATGAAAAATTATACTCGACTGAGATATATCGTTATGGAAGTTTCTGCAGCGAAAGCTGGGGATGATTTCTCAAGTACAGTTTTTTCAACAACCCCTAGTGACACGATGGTCACAAAATTTTCATGTTCATATTGTTCAACTTATTAATAAAATTATCGTTTTCAATTATTTTTAAACTTATAGAGACCGAAGTTTCAGATTCCTATTTCTCTGAAATCAGGCTGATTTTGCTAATTTTTGGGACCGGAACCTACAGTCAAGAGAAACGAATTACAAAAACCTAATCCTTTAAGGCCATTGTCGGCACAACACCGAAAAATAGAAAAGGGGGAGGGGGTTCTATTATTAAATCCTGGGAATTATTGCGCAAAATCAATAGGTGTACCAACGTTATAAACAAATTATCGCATGAAATCTTGTCGAAAGTGGGGCTTTTGTCCTTCTTCTTCCTCCTTAAATTGAATCAGCCATCAGAAAAAGACGAAATACTTCTTGAAAGTGCTCAGTATTCGCGATCATTGTGTTTACGGTCAGCCTAACGGCCGACTGCGTAAACGCAATAACTTCCGAAAGAAACAACTTAGAAACTCGGTATTTGTAGAGAAGGTTTGGACCTGAATTACGAAGGCCGAATTCGTGAATGGGTAATATCCACCTAATGATTCCGCAGATATACCCATTCAAAATTTTATTTTTTCAATATTTCCAAAAATACAGATCAGATCGAATTGAAATCCAGTACTTCATCGAAAAATTACAGTTCGAAGGTTCATTTTAATGAGGATGATATGATAAGAAAATCACAGAATTTTTTTTTTTCAAATTGTTCTAATGACACGATTATCACGAAATTTCGCATGAAATTGTCTTTCAGCATCTTCAAACTATTTGCGAAGTTTTATCAGGACTGAATCGGTATTTCTCGAGTTACACCGAAAAAAACAACGATATCGAGAAGAAAACCTCGAAATTTGACATATTTTTTTCCGATATCTCCAAAACTAATGATCGTATCGAACTGAAATTTCGTACACTGCTGTGAAATATGAAGCTCAAAGTGAGTGTATTTTTTTTTGGATATGATGAATGGTTTCCGGAAAAAAATTTTTTTTGGGAAAAAAATTCCGAAAGAAATTTTTTTTTAAATTTACTGACAATATGATTCTGGCGAAATTTAGCTCAAAGTTGCGCGTCGTTACACTACACCCAACTGCCAAGTTTGAATCCAATCGCTCGAGTAGTTTCCGAAATAAAAAATGAATAACTTCAAAATTTCAAGTGCCTATAACTCCGAAACTATTCGAACGATTTGGCCCATTAACGAACTTAACCGCGGCATTCTGATGCGCGACATGTTCTGAAAGTTTCAAGTTGCTAGCTTGCTTCTGTCGACAGTTATCGTGTCTTCGGCCGGCCGGCCGGACAGAATCGATTTTGACACCGGATTCGTCATCAGTGAGTCCAACCTAGTCGATTGAGACCATTTTCAGCTCAATCATCCAAAATTACATTTGGACAAAACGAAAGCACGCTGTTCCCCTAGAACATGCGCGCAAAAATTAAATATCCTCCAATTCAGTGATAATGAAACATATTCAAATACGCATGGCTCATTTTCTCACCATTGGTTATGTAAGAGTTTTTGGCTATAAACTAGATGAAAATAACGATTATGGAATATTTTGTAAACTTTATGTAGGGGTTGTCTGCCGCTATCTGAAAGGGAAGTAACGAAAATAGAGAACTATTGTTGATTGACATTGTCCCTGCGTAATAATTTCTCAATTAAGTTCCACGAAATCCATCAATGCTCGTCTACACAACTGCCTAGAAGAGGGGAGTTCATCAATGACCGATTTCAATTATGGTGCATATTTATGTTGTATCGATATGTCTCTTGCATGTAAAACGAAATATCATAATGTGTGCTATCACAAACTTACACAATTGACGAAATTTGAAAAATGCTTTATTGAAAATGGTAAAATCGAGACGCAAGTTCAGATAGGGTGAAACGCGGTTGATTATCTCATACGTCACCCCTCACAGTACTATTCTACGATCGATACAGCCGACTCTGTCTATTGGCTGGATAGAGTGAAGGGTAAACAAAAAGAGAGTAAAAGTGAGCATATCACGTTACGTCACGAGACACCGCGAAATTTCGTCCGTTTAAATAGCCAATATGTTAAACCAAATTCATGAGATCGTTTTACCGTTGAAAATTTTTGAGGTCAAATTTTTTCTGTGACTACACTTATGAATAGAATGATCGATTCCAATAATAACAAAAATACATGCAAGACACCTCTTAAGTTTTTATTCCATGATTCAGCCAACTTCCAGTTGATATTGCGAAAGATTATGCGAACCTATTAGAACGAAAAGAAGTATCGAAAGGGGTAATCAAAATTGTTTTGTGATTTTATACTGAGTCTGAAAAATTTCAATATTATGCACGAAATCAGGAAAATAGTGTTTGCCACTAATAGTGGTTTTCTATTCATTCAATACAATGGAAAATTAAGCTCAACCTGACAAAAACATGTCATGAACATCTACAAAGTGACCGACAAGGTGAGTCTAAAATCGATTTCAAGCGATGGACCGAAAGCTCCGATTATAGATGCGGTTAGCCAAACTGGCATACAGGCAAAGGATTATCAGTCAATGTGGATAACCGTAACTATAACCGGAGATTTTGGTCCATCGCTTGAAGTCGTTTAATTCGGCATAGAATCGAGCCGTCGTCCATTTGTCTTTGGCACATTTTTTGGGGGTTTTACACATTGTTGTGGGAGCCAAATCAGCTACCAGGCGGGATTCTGTTTCATCTTCTCATGGATATCAATTTTTTTCGCTCTATTGTTCTAGCGATCCCAGCGCTAAAATTTCGTAGAAATGTTTGGAATTCGAAATGAAAAATTCCTCAGAAATTTACGGAGGACTCATGACATAATTCGTCATCTTATAATTTATAAGTGTTCGATTAGTCTGGTCCGATCGTGAACACGATAACATATGAAAGCAGAGACCTATACAGTGCACATCAAAATTATGGAACGAATTCATTTTCTCAGAAGAAAAATATTTGGCAACAAAATCCTGAAACAGGTCAATTTTTGTTTCACTTCCACCAAATTTTTATTGCATCCTGTGCCATCCCCATCAAGCCTCTAAATTTTTTGACCAGGGAAAATGGGTCATGTGCTACTTTTATGGCAATGTCTTTGTATCTCCTTCACGGGCATGCAGAAATTTTCAAGAAAATTTTTTTTTTGAGACGATGGTACCTGCTGAAATTTGTCACCGAATGAAATTCGACCATTACAGTTTTGTTCATGCCCAACTGTCAATCCCTACGAACCCTCTGATGGAGAAAGAAAATGTTTCACGTGAGGGGGTTGAAAGGTGAAAGACCTTGCCAAAAAAGTACCACATGACCCACTTTCCCTATTCAAAAATTCACAGGGTTGATGGGGATGGCACAGGGTGCAACAAAAATCCTTCAAAAATGCATTTAAATTTGGTAAAAGTGGAACAAAAATTGACCTGTTTCGGGATTTTGTTGCCAAATATTTTTCTTCTGAGAAAATGAATTTGTTCCATAATTTTGACGCGCACTGTATACACTTAATATTTCCAGAGTACATGAAGAACACTCCTGACCTTACTGAATGTTTGTATAAACAAAGAAGGGAATGGATCGTTGAGAATAAAAGGTTCGAGGTTCCAGTTCAATGGTATGAACTAACATGCAACAAGGACGAATATCTTTCGATAAATCAACAAATACTCCGTCTTGATCTGAGCCAATCGTCCAATAGACCAAAGCTTCTACTGCATGGACAAGAACCCGACTTCGCTCCAAAATACCTATTGTCGAATACATGATTTCATCTCTCTATAGATTTGGCCATGAAAGCTTTTATTAAAATCCAAACCTTCCCAAAAAATATCCAGTCTCTGAGTTGTTTTTTTTTCGGATAATATTATGTTTACGATCAGCCAGTTGTTGCATTTTGCGGTCAATGAGTGAATTATTGACTATTATGAAATTGAACAAGCCAGTAAAGCTCCTGACTTAAGTTCAGTGCTTTTCCACAATTTTTTCAGTAGAAGAACCTCATTTTCCTGTCCTCAAAACTGAGGTGGTTCAGTGTAGGGCCTGAACCCGGGAAAACACGTCAACGCTTTATTGCTTGAACAATAAATCTTGGGAAAAAATTTTTGTTTCTCTACTTAAAAACATGAGCTGCGTGTGCCGTTTTCTTTTTTAGACGAAAAGCGGTTACGGAGAGAAAGAAATGACACCAGCGCCCCTCGAGTAGATGGAGGACAAAGGTTGACGGATCATACATCTCTCTCTTTCTCTCTTTTATCTAGAGAAAAGATAATTATTCTTCTTTCTAGTTGAAATCAATTTATGGGGTAATTGAGCAGTCCACTTCTCTATGTCAATATGAATTCGTCCCACCTTTCATATTCAACCTGAGAAAAGAGACAAAAAGAAATGAATCCAAGTTAGTTTTATAATATATTCAATATTCCAAATATGTCAAAAATACATTTAATACTGTTATTGATATCATAATATATTGAGGGATCAATAATAAGAGCGCTTAGACCTACATTGATAAAAATAGCATAATCCATCTGACTCGAGATGTTGAAGTAATGTGGTTTTTGCAAAACATAAAAATAATGTTGACTCGTGATGGTCGTAATCAAACCTCAATACCAGCTCAATGGAATTTAGAATTTAAAATACGTATTAATTGCTACCTGGTGGCCCAAAAAACGTTCGAACCTAAACCTAAAAAATCGGGAGGAATTGAAAATCTACATATGAACAATTTTCGAAGACGAAATTAAGGATAAGTATTATGGAACAATTTTGACGGATATCCAGCAGTTTCCTTGTGGGATCAAGAAGGCAGCTTGTTAAAATAAGTTTTTCGATACATGCCCCCAGAAATTAAAAATGTGGTAAAATTGTTAAGAATAAAATAATCATATTGAATTTTAATTTGCAACCCAATCAAGTGAAAGCAGGATGAAATAATGTTTCTTGTTGGATGTTCAACCAGTAGTAATCTACTAGCAATAATCCGCTAATAGCAAGCATTCGTTTTTCAATAGATGATTTACGAGCTTCTTGTCGCTGCGACCATGATCGTACGACAAGAACACAAATATGCGCCTAGCCTATTCAGTGATCTCTCAGAGTAACGAACGAGTTGTTCGTTACTGTGAGGGGAGCCTTGAAGGAAATAATATATTCAAAGGAATAGATGACTCTTTAGTGTCGTTATCTCGAAACCGACCGTCTAGTGGAAAAACAAATTTGTTGAGGCTATAGAATATTTCTTTCGAAATGTTCATGAGTATTCTTAAGGAAACAAGATCCGTTAAAGTCCGTTAACAACTCTTGTCTGCATTCCATGTTGGTTACTATTTTCGTACAATTTTTTTATGGAATAGTTTCGCTTGACGGAAATATTTCTACTTCATTCAATAGGATTATGAACCTATGTGCTTTATTCGATTGTTAAAACCTTTTTATTATGATTCGTGATCTATGACTCAATCTTTGACCATACCCTCAAGATTTTTTGCGAGGGCAATCTGACATCATAAAGAATTTCTCAGGAGCTTGTTATTCAACTAAAGGCAGATTTTATGAAACCATTGTTTCACTTCAGGTGTAAACCTAAGACTTTTCTGATTTCAAATCTGATATTCTATAGTATAGGTTAAAAATGGTAATAACCGATACGTAACAGAGCGAGACTCAGTGATCGGAACCGTGTTTTAAATAAATGAAATTTCCTTTTTTCAAATTTCCATAACATGAAAGGATATTCGCTATTAACTAGGGCAACCAGAAATTTTTATTACTTTCTTTTGCTAATAAGTTTCAATTGTTTCTAAATCGGCTTAAATCTTTTATATATTTCTATAATAAACTAACTATATTTTTCTGATTTTTTCATCATTTTGGGACCACTTTATAATTTGAGTTTTCGGCAGACAGAGAAGAAATTTAAAACAAACCAATAAACAGATGAAGGTATTACATAAATTACACAGAAAAACATCACTGGGACTACATAATGGATTTTTTTTTATTATACATTGGAATGTGCATGTCTCAATAAGACAGCGAGCTGATGGGTTGACTTTTCATGAAATTTTCTTAATATATTTCTATCAAAATCGGAGACAAAGATAAGAAGAGACCCAACCTCATCGTTACTTATGATACAAAGAGCATCTCGGTAGCTAAAGGGGAAGGCAGAATCTTTACTTAAGAAAATATATTAACTCTGAAGTGAAACTGATTTTTCTCTAGAAGAAATTGTTTCAAGAAAACATATGGAAAAATAATGCCTTCAGGTTCTCCTTCAACACGATCACATAAAATAGGCTGGCAATAATGACAACATTTCAGTTTCAGTTTACCACTCATAATAACAAATTCAAATCTGTATTGTCCTGGTTCCCCGGTATATAGATACTTGACCTTTACTATTAAAAGTTTTCGTGATTCGTCGGAATGGATAGAAAAGACAAAAATTCTTCCATCCCAGATTGTGAAAAATTTTTCGGTGCCCGATATTGAGTGATCATATAAATATTCTGCATTCAAGTCGATTTTAGAATGTTTCTCCTCCACATGTTGTAGCATTTCAACATTATTTCCTGACCACTCACAATCCATCACACATTCTTTGGCTGTTAATTTGCAATATTCTTCATGATATCTGAGACATGACGAACTAACCAGTTCAGAACAACCCTGATCCTTATTCTTACATGAATACAGGGACAGTTGAGATAAATTCTCTAAAATTACATTTCGATCTGAAAAAAAAATATATGAGTAGTATGGTACTGGCTGAAAGTTCTTGAGTTGAGAGAATATAAAAGGTATTTGAAAACAGCCCCTTTCCTTTTTGAAAGAAAGTGGTATTCTTGATTTTTGTTATTTTCACTGTATTCTTTATTGGAATACATCGCTTAAAATTCCTTTATATTTTTGCCAGATAATCATGACTTTCTCTAGAGAAAGAAGATTCATATAAATTCTGGAGTTATTTGATAAAATATAATCTCAGACTAACAAGAGTACAAGACAAATCACGCAACCTGCCAACTTGCGTTGTTAACTCAGTTGCAATCTTATCGGGCACCACGAAGCACCCGAAGATCCTTGTATCATTAAACAAAGATAATTAGTCTGCATACCAGTGAAGGCCAGCAAGTAACCCTAGCGAAATGAAACCTTTTTTGGACCGATCAATTGAGATGTTAGGTCAAAAATCTTAGAAGACGGAACGGCACCATAGCCATTTTTTAGAGTTACAAAATCGCGAGGGATCCGATAACTCAAAGTATTGTTCGGTAGAAATAGACCCTATTTGGCTGAATTCAACCAAAAAAGAGGTAGAATTAAAAAAATTTCAAACCAAATAAATCTGTTTTCTCAAAACTGTCAATTTGACAAAAGTCCCAAATCGAAACGAAAACTCGAAAGAAATACAACTCTCAAGGTCGCAGTGGAATTTAACCCCCTACCAAACTATAAACTTTAATTAGAAGAAGAATGTTTGAGATTTCTTGGAAAGAGAATGATCGGAATTTGAGATTTATATTCACGAGTGACAATTGTTATAACTTCTTTGAAAGTGAAACTATTCCCTACCCAGGGATTCAGCACCAAAACATAACCAACAGCTTGTAAGTCATACCATATTCACTTCATTCCAGAATGTTTTTTTTCTCCAATCCCACATCGTTATTAAGCAAGAAAACGACCGCCGGCGTTGAAAGAGTAGAGAGGGCAACCCTCTAGGAACGTACATAACCCAGTCATATTCCCATTTTTCAGTGCCGATAACCAGATTGATAATCATAAACTGAAGCATTTAATTCCGATTTTTCCATGTAATTCTTGTACGAACTGAAATTATTCACCATAACCGAAACAACCTGAAATCTCCATTCTGTCAACAACGACTTAATTGACATTGTGCGTCCAGAAGCATCCTTGTGAGAACATAACGAACAATCTAAAAACCATGAATCCTGAAACTCGATCACGTTGGAACTGTTTCACGAGAACTGGTTAATTACATTCTATTCCTTTTTAATTGATACATTATTGTAAAACCAAATGTGAACGCCAGGATAATATTACGTGCTATTACAGGTCTGCATCTTTATTTGCAGTTTTATAAGCCCTCATTAAATAACTGATAGAGAATTCATAGAGATTAAATTCCATTTGGGGGTATTATATTCGTTGTATTTTGACAATTTCGATTCGTTTAAACTTTAATATCTCTGCCGGAACCTACTAACGTGATGATGCATCATGGAAAAATTATACTTAATAGCACATTTTAAGTCATATCTGGAACGGTTATATTAAATGTTAAGTGAAATCTATTTATAAATGAAAATATTAGTAGAAGGCTACATAAACCTATCGCTGCGATATGAACAGGCAGCCTATTGAGTCGCTCTCAATATACAATATACTGAATAACAGCGAAAACATGTAAGGACGGATTACGTGATGAAAATTGAGGTATGTATTTGGTATGAAATTTTTTGAAAAACCTCCCCCCGAAAAAGTGACACCCCTCCGAAGATTAACGAAAAAAGTGGTGTCTCTTTTATTTTCCCTGTCTATAAAGCCAAGGACATGATACTTGGTAAATATTATTTGTCAATACAACTACACATTTTGGAATTCTTTCAAGCCTGAAGTACGCTTAGAAGGGGTTGACCCCTCAGATGTTTTTCCTTACAACTCAATTTTGGATACACATTTTCCTTTAACCACATGCCTGAAAAGCCTAATTCATTTACTAACTTTTTATCTCTACAGGTTTTTTCGAAAACTTGAGCATTTACGAGAAAAAATATTGATGATCTGCGAAACCGCATTGTAGCAGGGTGTGAAACAATAAGAAATTCAGCAGGCATATTTTATGGCATACGCGATTCAATGAGAAGAGGAAATGCTTGTTTGAAGCTGAAGGCAATCATTCTCAACATTTATTATAATTGTGTTGTCAATATTCCACCGGTGTTTGTTCATTGTTTGCTATTGTTTCAGTTGTGAGAGTCTCAGCCTAGTAGAATCATAATTGGGTTGGCTATTGTTCAATAAAACGCTATTTAACAGTTATTTTTGTCTAGTGAATGCTTGAGTTTTTAAAAAAACTTGAAGAGATAAAGAAATGAATGAATAGGGCTATTTATAAAGGCATAGGGCATTTTTTAAAATGAAAATTCTCATCTAAAAAAGTAGGAAAAAATATTTTACTTCAACTTCTTCCAAGCTTATTTCAGGGTTGACAAAATTATAAAATGTGTAGTTTTATTGACAAATGATATTCACCAAGATTCGTGTATTAAGCTCAATATAAAGGCAAAATAAAAAAAGAGAAAATTTTTTTTGTTAATCTTCGATGGGGTGTAACTTTTCCAGGAGGAGGTTTTCCAAATACCTATCTTAATTTTCATCATAGAATCACCTCTCAAATACACCCTGTATAATAATACGCCCCGGCACAATTAGGGGAACAGACAAAATCTGAACGAAGTTCGTAGTTCTTTTTCTCCTGAACCCTTCGGCCGGTTCGAGGAATTTTTTTTCCGATTGTAGCTTGATTCTTCGAAAACATAACTGTTCAGATGGCGTCCCCAGTTACTTCGTTGTTCTGTTATAAATGGCGGTGAACAAAAAGTATGAAAAGTAAGGTTTTATTTGAAATACCCTGTGAGGTGAATCATTGACAAACGAGGATGAGTACTCAGACGTTGCCACATCTTTTCTGGATCTTTCCATTTTCTATTCGTTGCGATATCTCAATTTTGAGAGAAATAACAGCACTTCAAGTGCGTACACATCGGCAAAATTAGGGAAACGGAACGAAATCTCTTTAACGTTTGAAGTACTTTTCCTCTTAAGCCCTTCGGCCGATTTTATCAACTTCTATTTTTAAATCTAGGTTGATTCCTCAAAACATATCTGTTCTGATGCCGTCCTTAGTTACTTGGTTTTTATGTTACATACATAAGATATAAGGCAGAACTGAAATTTTCTCAAGTGATAATTATTTTTATTGCGAATTAATTGAATGCTCTTGAACTAGAAATTGATGTCGTGAATGTCAAACCACAAAAATGTTGATTTCAAATCATACAGAGACGATTTAAAGTGATGTAATTTCTCCTGAAATTGAGATGTCGCCAAGAATGAAAAACGGAAATATTCAGAAAAGATGAGGCAACATCCGAGTGTTCAAAACATTCTCGTTTGTCAACGATTCATTCCACAAAATGTTCCGAATGAGACCTTACTTTCACGGTTTTGGTCGAACCCTTATATAACAAGAAAATGAAGAAACTGAGGACGCTATTCCCAAGGAATCAAGCTGCAATAGGAAAAAAAGTTTTCCAAAATCGGCCGAAGGGTAAAAGGGAAAAAGAACTACAAACTTCAGGCGGTTTCGGAAACTTGATCTGGGTTACCTACTCGATCACCTGTCAGATTCCTCGGATCACTTACCCGGGTCAAGCAGTAAACGAACATGTCGGGGTTATTACGGCACAGAATACAGAAAATATCTCTTCTGTGATTGTGGTTTATGTTGATTTCCGATCAAATCAAAATATAACCAGAGTTAATTTACGAACAGGAATTATATTTGGCTTATCACGTTATGAATTCAATGCAGAAAAATCTTGCGAGGTGTGAAAATTAGCCAGGAGCCTGACGTGCAAAAGCACATTGAAGAAAACGTCATTCATCATTTTGATGAATTGATGACTACAAATTTTATTTGGTTTGCAGGGTGAAGTTTCCTAGATCCTGTCTTGTTCCAGATTGTGAATATTCTCGATGTATTTTAAAAATTTACAATGCAGTGTGATGGTCAAGACCAGACAGCCTTTCAATTTATGGATTTTGTTGTCACACAGACGAGAGAGTATATACCTGTTGTTCTTATATGATTTTGTGAGAATTGTGCAATAAGTAATTATTTCTGGAAATGTTAAGAAGGTATTTTAAATTTTGATGACATTTGCTCGATTACTCAAATACAATATTGATCTGATGGAGGTAAAACTTGAAAATTAAATGTAAGGTTATTGATGCGATTATGTCATTAGGAAAATTTTCAAAAAACTGTGAAGACTTTTTCTCACAATTGACATATTCCAGAAAATAATGGTCTAATTGGATGCAAACTTGTTGAAATTTCACGTGGATCGTATTACTATAGAAATTTAAAGGTAGGTACTGATAAAGATATCTGGAAGTAATAACTTGGAGGATCAATATTTGTAAGCCAGGTTTCTGGTTACATTGCGAAGGTTTTATTCATGAATGGATAAAATTCGCCCGATAGTTCTGTGGATAATTCGCTTCAATTTTTATTTCTCTGATACCTACTAGTTCCAAACAAAACAGATCGAATTGAAGTCGAGCACTTGGTTCTTGGTTGAAAAATTACAGCTTGAAGATTGGTGAACTGGGACTGAAATTAATTAATCTCTACACAAGAATATAAATATCTTTCATAAACATCTGAACTTGAATAGCAACAGAAGAATACAACTCCTAATGTTTCCACCGCTCTCACTATCCCTTACGAAGAAAGGAACAGAGTATATTTGTATAAAATTATTCAATGCGTTACCTAGAAAAATACAATTATTGCTCAACTCCAGCTTATTTAGAAGGACAATTTTAGACTACATTCTACAAGGTGAATCCTACAGCCTCCAAGAATTCCTTGATTCCTGCAAAAGGGGAAATAATTCCAGTGTGCATATTAATGTTTTTAATAATACGTAAATTTGACATATTTTCCCATTCTTCAATGTTGTAGTTGATGTGGAAAATAAATATTATTTGATTTGATGGTTTGATTTGAAATATATTAGATCTCACATTTTCATATATTTGGAACTCCCAACTAGTGAATATATATTGTATTTGGTAGAAAATATCCAGAATTACAGACATCATCAGACGGAATGAATATATTGCTGCAACTAATAAATTTATTGCGTCCACGGTAAATTTATACTCGGTGATATAAGAAGAGTTTCTCCCGAGAAAAACTTGGTGAATCAAGAATGAAACTATTAAATTTTCAGGGCATTTCATAAACATTTGAGCAAATCAAATAAATGATGTGTTTGACAACCCCAAAGGTGAATACACTCTTGTACACGTCTAGGGAGCAACGAAAGAAGATGTTTGATGTCTGCTCATGACAACCTTTTGGGAGCAACTAGAACTTCGTGAATTGATATCTTTGCCAGTCTTCAGAGTTTGGTATAAATTTGACCGGTGTGAAAAAAACGGCCGTTTTTAGCGGCCAGCGGTAACATAAATAAGTCACCGGTAAGGTTGTAATAAGCACGTAATTACTTCGGTTTCCTTCGAACTATCCGAGAATTGTCCTCATTATTGTGTATCCATCAAAATTGAATATAATTATCGAAAATGTTCAGTTATAATATCACAAGAATATAGACAATATTCGATTATACACAGTTGACAATTGACCTAATACTAGGAGACAAATTTAGGGTCTGTAAGTTATTTCTTGTGAAATATATCATGCTTGTGGATATTTAGATTTGAAATTGATTATGACTCCTCATCTGATATTGATCAATTTCAGCCAAAATACACGGACACTTTGAAAGATAATAGTGAAATGTAATTACGAAATATTATAGTTTAACCACAGACAGTTTTGCCTTATGGTATATGCCCCGTTTTCGACGCATAAGCGAGATGTCAACTTTGAGCAATATTCTGATAACTGTGGTGAGTTATGCGTGACCTTTGAAATAACGTTTTTTGGCCACATCTTAGTATTTTTTGGTGGTCAATTCAATTGTTGTGTAGAATTCTGGAAAAAGTATTCCAAAATGGCGGAAAACCTACAAACTTGGAATTTTTTGTTTTCGCTTGCGGAATTGGAAAGCATTATTGCAATGTACTCAATTTTCTAAGATTTTCTGTGAGAAACTGTTTCCAAAATTCAAACTCACCTTTTTTCTTACATGTCTTCAGTGAAAAAAAAATGTCACCCAAAATTGTTGAAATCTTACAAGGTTGAACTAACCTTTATTCTGAACACTGCTATGAAAACAGAATGAAAAAATATCCATTGGTTTTCATTTTATAGACTCCGAAAGACTCCGTCCGGAGTACTTAAATAATTTTTATTTAAGGAATTGGTGGCCCTACGGATGCCAAAATTATGCTTATGGGCCTCCAGAGTGACCTGGATAGAAATATTAATTTATCAAGAAAAAAAATATTTCCGAAAATCTTTGGAAGGAATCGAACTCTCTCCAGATTCGGAAATTAGGGTCAAATTCGATGAACTACCGTTGCCTTGTAACGGACGTCATTATAATCAGAATGAATCCAATTTATACGCGTCCCTATTCTCCGTAAGTGGAGTGAGTTCGAATCCCATCAAAGTTTTTTTTGAAAAAAAATTTTCTTTGATGAATATTTCTATCCAGGTCATTCTAGGGGCATACTAGCACAACTTTGGCCTCCGTAGGGCCACCAGTTCCTTGAATAAAATTATTTAAGTACTCCGAGCGGAATCTTTGGAAGACTATAAAATGAAAACCAATGGATATTTTTTCATTCTGTTTTCACAGCAGTGTTCAGAATGAAGGTTAGTTCAACCTTGAAAGATTTCAACAATTCTGGATTAATTTTTTTTTCACTGTAGACATGTAAAAAAAAGTTGAGTTTGAGTTTCGAAAACATTTTTTCACAGAAAATCTTAGAAAACTGAGTACATTTGAATAATGCTATCCAATTTGGCAATCGAAAACAAAAAAATCCAACTTTGTAGGTTTTCCGCCATTTTGAAATATTTTCTCCCGAATTCTACACAACAATGGAATTGACCACCAAAAAATACTAAGATGTGACCAAGAAGTGTTTTTTCCAAGGTCACACATAACTCACCACAGTTATCAGAACATTGCTCAAAGTTGACATTAAACACCCTGTATCTCGCGTATGCGTCGAAAACGGGGCATATGTCATAAGGCAAAAATGACTTTCCCAATGTCATCTATACGGCTATATATATGTTTGACCAGTTTATGGTGGAACACCCTGTATAGACATTAGCATTTGTCTATTCAATTTTTCTGATTAACGTGACTTTTGCTATTTTTCATGCTTTGCATAAATGATGAGGCGCAAAAAAAATTTTGGCTTCGGTCGCCAGAATTGCTCGCGCCGGCTCGGTTCAAATGATTACTGAGTTTCAATCTGTTTGCATCAGTACTTCTTGAGATATTGCGGAAATAACGTTAAAATTACAACCACCATCGAAATTTGGCTATTTTGTTCATTATATCTCTGAAAGTAAATACCTATGGAATCCAATTGAAATCTTGAACATAGTTTTTGGATAGTGACTCTAGGTCTCTGCAATATTTCATTGAAATCTGCTCAACAGTTTCCGAGAAAAAAGATTTTTCAAAAAAAATTTGTTCGAATAAAAGTTTTTTTTTAATTTTCTGAGTACCGAATTCACACAAAATTTTGCACTTAGTTGCGCGTTGGTATTCTCGAACTATCTGCAAAGTTTTAATCTGATCGAATCAGTACCTCATGAGATATCGAGGAGTTAACCTCAAAATTCCAAATGGACCTAACTACGAAATTATTCGATCGATTTTACCCATTAACGAACTTAATTGGGATATTTGGACTCCAACTCTAATCTGTCAATTTGAAGTTGCTCGGTCCTTTCCTTGAAGAATTAGAGCACATACAGACGGACGAACGCCTCAAAACACGAAAGTAACAGACATTGTCAACAAACGATACAACGTCCTCCATATTCAATAAGGCATAAATTGGTAGCAGGAAATAGGACATAAATACAAATGAAGATGTTAAAAGTTTATCATATACGTGGCGACGTTTCGCAAAAGTGTCCCTTAGGCCAAATTGTAGCGAGCGCCCTCTCTCAGCTCTTACTTAAGTCGCGCGCGCAGTACCATCTTGCGTCTTAAGTATCCTGCGTTATCTGCCTGTAACGCTTGGCCAACATCATCGGTCAGCGTACAGGGGGCGCTAGCGCGCACGCTGTCCCGGTTAGACTCTCTCAAGATCTTGGATATACGCTCATCCCCAACGGTCTGGTACACTCCCTTGTGGTCCTCACAAGGGGTGTCCACTCACGTAGGCATGAAAACGGCTTAGTTTGGTGCATGCCCTGACGAGTTCCCCCAAACTAAGCCGGGACGAAACGTGAAACTGTCCCCAAAGAGGTTGAAGCTACCTCGCAAACCTTCAAAAGCTTCAGTGGTGACTTTCCGACGTGATTCATTTCAACGACGGTGTCACAGTTTCTGTCCCTCCGCGATCATCTTCGTTTCCAGTGAGAACCTCGCTTGTCACTGTGTGATCCTATCCGTTCCTCCCTCGGCGATAGTTCGGCAACCATCCCGAGGAGGTTCCACACCGCCACTTCGCTCTCGTGCTGCAACTCGCTGATCCAAGATGTGCTCACTAATGCACCCAGCTCACTGCACGACATCGAGTGGTATAGGAACTCACAAGTGGCGCAGCGTTTCTCAATCCGGGTTTCTCACATTTCAAAGGCACACAACTGCTCCGCATCACGGCCGCACTTGTGGGAAATCTTCTGGTCAATACGGCCATGACTACATTCCGTCAAAAGCTGACCTCCTCTAAATCGGTCACACTCCTCGAACGACGAGGCAGAGCGCTCTAGCACACAGTCTACACGGCTCATCACAAAACGGTTTGGTCAACCGTGCATCCAACGCCGTAGACTCGTGCTCAACAGCGCAGCAATGGCACAACGGCTCGCTCACAGCCGCGTTTTAGAGGAGAACACCTTTTCGGTCTCGGTCACACTCCTCCAGATACATCTTTCTGGTATAGTTTTCACTGGAAGGGGAGTCCTGTAGCGAGCGCCCTCTCTCAGCTCTTACTTAAGTCGCGCGCGCAGTACCATCTTGCGTCTTAAGTATCCTGCGTTATCTGCCTGTAACGCTTGGCCAACATCATCGGTCAGCGTACAGGGGGCGCTAGCGCGCACGCTGTCCCGGTTAGACTCTCTCAAGATCTTGGATATACGCTCATCCCCAACGGTCTGGTACACTCCCTTGTGGTCCTCACAAGGGGTGTCCACTCACGTAGGCATGAAAACGGCTTAGTTTGGTGCATGCCCTGACGAGTTAGCGTTACAGGCAGATAACGCAGGATACTTAAGACGCAAGATGGTACTGCGCGCGCGACTTATGTAAGAGCTGAGAGAGGGCGCTCGCTACAAAATAATGTAAAACTCAACCGTAATTGCACATATCGGGGCACATAGTACGCAAGAACACAGTGAAAATTAAAACAACTATTGAGCACGAGATTCTTCAAAAAGAAGGAAAATGCAACATACTAAAGTACTCAAATTATCACTTAATACTTCAGACAGACATTGTAACGGAACGATAACGCGCTGTTCCCCAGAACAAGCGCTGAAAAATGAAGAGGCAAAACAGCCTCCTTCAAATTCTGGTAAAATTTGTTGTAAAGTGGCCACCAGATTATCAGGTGCATATTCAATATACAGAGTGTAACAGCCAAATGGAATAGATTCGATAACGAATAAATGAGGGCGTGTTGGGAAAAACGCTCGGACACGTCGATTTGTAATTTTAAATGCGCATAGTTTTCAAGAAAATAAAATTATATAGGGTGCTCCATGCGACCGTGGCCAATACCAACTTTCTTATTTCAAATGTAACCCCCTGTCTATTATTAATTTTTTGGATTCTTCAGAAAATTCTAGACATAATTCAACTTTTTCGGAAATATTAAGTGTTTTCAGATTTAGTGCAAAAATCAACGTTTTAAATAAAAATTATTTTATTTCACAAATTCGGTACATTACACTTAAAACCTAATAAGTAATACTGATTATTTCTTAATAATTAAAAAAAAACCAAAAAAAACATTAATGTCAATGTGGGAAATGTTCAAAATGCTCGCCGCGAACGTCTTGGCAACATCTGGTGTAGAATTGTCTTCTAACGTTACTCAACATTTCTGAAAACACTTAATATTTCCGAAAAAGTTGAAGATAGGTATAGGATATTGTACATGAATTATGTCTAGAATTTTCTGAAAAATCCAAAAAATAAGTAATATACAGGGGGTTACATTTGGAATAAGAAAGTTGGTATTGGCCACGGTCGCATGGAACACCCTATATAATTTTATTTTCTTGAAAAATATGCGCATTTAAAATTACAAATCGACGTGTCCGAGCGTTTTTCCCAACACGCCCCCATTTATTCGTTATCGATTTTATTCCATTTGGCTGTTACACTCTGTATAGAGTTCAGCGGAAGTTTGTCTGAGTTGCTGCCTATAGAATGGGTTTGGTGACGGAGGAATTTGCTTATGAAGAAATTCTTGCACGATTGAAGTTGGACTCTTTGAAGGTGGTGCGTCGGAAGCTTGATAAGGCTTTCTTGCATGGTATTCTTAACGGTCGTATTGACTGTCCAGAATTGTTGGGGCAGATTGACTTCAACATTGCAGTCAGAAGAAATCGTCACACTTGTGCTTTTAAAAATCCGTTTCACCCGACTAATTATGGTTGTAATGAGCAGGGCCCCCGTAAGGGCTACTGACGCCTGCGTGCAAAAAAGATTTTGGTGCCCCTTAAGGCAATTTAGATAATGTTTGCGCGCATGTTCTAGGGCGTGCTATCATTTGGTCCACATGTCTGTAATTTTCGAATTTTGTGCCAAGAATGGTCTCAAACGACTAGGTTGGACTCACGGATGACGAATCCGGTGTCGAAACCGATTTGGTCCGGCCGATAACGAGCTTATGGAGGATTATATCGACTTGAAAATTCCTCGGTTGGTTGCATTTTAAAATGCGAAGATTCTGATCGTTAATGGGCGAAATTGGTAGAAAGAATTCGGAGTTAAAGCAAGTTGAAATTTTGAACTACTGAAAAGATTGAATGGAAATTGGGCTGTTAGTTGGAGCATAGGGACATGCAACTTTTTGCAGAATTTTCTTCGAATCGTGCTGTTAGTATATTCAGAAAATAAAATGTTTTTCGAAAAATCTTTTTTTCGCGGGGACTGTTTATTACATTCCGAAAAAATGTTGGTCGTACTTTGAACTATATATTTCAGAGCAGTGTACTGAACTTTAGTTCGATACGATCATAAGTTTCGAATATATGGTAAAAAATATGTCAAATTTCGTGTTTTTTTCTCGATATCGTTGTTTTTTTCGAAGTAAATCAAAAAACACTAATTCACTCATAATGAAACTTAGCAGCTAGTTTGAAAATGCAAGTGATGAGTAATGATCGTAATTAGAACAATTTGAGAAAAATATCAATATTTTTCTGAATATTCAATATTCCGTGATGTCCTGTTCATAATATACTCTTGATTTTCTATATGAACTATCTAACTGTCATTTTTCGATGGAGTGATTTCAATTCGATAAAATCTGTATTTTTTGAAATATTGGGGAAATGGAATTTTGATTGGGTGTATCTGCGGAATCATTGGGTGGATGTTACCCATTCACGAATTCGGCCTTCGCAACCAAGGTCCTAACCTACTCTACAGACATAGAGATTCTAAGTTGTTTATTTTGGACGTTATTCTTTTGTTTACGGTTCTATTCGTTCAGTGAACGAACCTGTTTAAAATTGATAACGCCCTTGGCGATGCATGGCCTTTAGAGCGCTCCAGGCATTATTCATGTCTGAAAAGGAAAAATCAAGAAACTACAACAACCCAACATGGGCAGTTACTGGAAATGGAATTTCGTGTGTATTTATACATAATCCCATTCAATATCTCGAATCTTATATTGAACTTAATTCTTGTTTTTCGTTCTTTTTGCAAATTCCTTAGATATTTGTTGGGACCCTGATGGGTTTTGGCGCCCCTAAACGGCGGCGCCCTTGTGCATTGCACACTTTGCACATATGGTAGCGGGGGCCCTGGTTATGAGTCGCTTACTAGAATGCTTCTTAAGGCCAATTAGTTAATACTGCAACAGGATATTTGTCTGTTTAACATCTAGCTTTGCAGTCTTAAGAACAAATAAAGAAATGTTATATTACTTTATCGTGATATTTTTAATCTTTGTTTTTTTGTTTATATTTTATGTATACGATTAGTATAATTTTAATGCTGACATTTTATAGATATGAATTTTATAGTTTCATTGTAATTGATCTTCCCTATGGGAATTTATTGTAAATGGGTGAACCGTAAATAAACTGAAATGAAAAATGAAGATTGCAAAATTGCTAAAACCCCTCTTGAGCCAAATGTAAAATTTTCTGAAAATGATGATTTTCATGGTTGTCCATATCAAGAATTAATGGAATCCTTGATATAACTCAGTGCCACTACAAGAACAGACATTTCTTTTGCAACTACTTTTTCAAGTCTATTCAATGTTAATCATTCAAAGGACAACTGGATTACTGCAAAGCATGTTTTGAGATATTTAATAGTAACCATAAAAAGTGTGAGGATGAATTTACAGGCTATGTTAATTCAGATTGGGGAGAAGGTCTTCTAGATAATAAGTCATTTTCTGGAGGTACCGTTTTATACTGTGGAGCAATAATATATTGGAATGTAAAAAACAAAAATGTGTGGCACTTTCATCTACCGAGGCCGCATATTTTGGTATTAATGAAGCCTGTAAAGAGGCTATATATTTGAAAGGGTTGATTTTCGATTTGTTTGGAAATAAAAATAGATTTGACATTTTTATAATAGTTCAGGCATTGAAATTTTTAATAATAACCAGAGTGCACAAAAATTAGCACTCAACCCTGTAAATTATAAAAGAACTAAACATATAAGTATCAAATAGAGTTACAGTCCCTCGCCAAATTATTAGACATTAGTGTTTGAACCAAAATTGTTGGTTTGGTTTATTTGCTCTCATTTCTGAAAAAATTGGAAGAAGCGATTTATATTTCAGTATTTCATTAAGGAGGGACCCTCCTATCAGATACACGCGATCTCATATTTTGTCCCGGTACAAGGAAATTTTTTATCGGCTGTTGAAAATGGAACATAAAGTTTTCGAACCGAGAATGATGGTTTGGTTTATTTGCTCTCGTTTCTGAACGAATTAGAGAACGTTTTCGGTTCAAAAACTATATGTCCCACTATCAACGGCCAATAAAAAATGTCACAGCCTTACAGAAGAACAAAATATGAAGCTTATTCTTCTGTTCGGAGAGTCTTTTAATAATAACATACTGAAAGAAGAATAACTGTCTCGAATTTCATCAGAAATGGGAGCAAATAAACCGAACCAACATTTCCAGTTCTGACACTATTTGTCCTACTTCCAACTGTCAATTAAAATTCTCCTCATGGGGACACAAAATATGGGACAGTTTTCTGATTGAAAGGTTTTTCCTCAATAACATACTAAAAGAAGGATAGCATTTTCCAGTGTTTTCAGAAATGAGTACTAATAAACCAAACCAACATTTTCAGTTCAAACACTATATCAAACTTACAACTTCCCATAGATAGATAGATAGGTATACTTTATTTGATCCTTGCTTACATACAGGGTGTTCTTAAATAAGTGTACCAACGGTGAACTGTAGATTTCTCATGGAAAAATAAAAAAAAATTTCTCTTTCATTTTTTTTTCCGGGTCTTCGTTTCAGAGATACAGGGTGTGAAAAATTTATATTTTTTTATTATAAATTTTTTGCAAACATCTCAGGAACCGTTTGAATTATACAATTTAGATTTTGTATACACATTGTTACTAATAATAGCTTCATTCTTGCCCTTTACTTGTATTTATAAGACGTGCCAGTGGCGGAGATATTGGATTTTCAGAAAGGATTTACCCCCCAACTATTACACCCCTGGACGAATTTGCATTTGCACAGCAAATTCTGATGCGCCAATGTGCTTTACATGAGAAAGGTACCCTAGGTCATTGCTCTGAAGTGAACCGTTTTTGAGAAAGCTGGCATTTTAAGATGAATAATAAATTGCTAACGCATTGTAAATTTCATGTAATTGGAAAAATTAGTAGTGATGATTAACAAGTTTATTAATTTCAACAAAATTTGACAACTAGGTTTTCAAGTTTGACTAACAAAGTTATTTTTCAGTATTTTTAGCGGTAGTTAACAAGAATTCAAGAAATTACGCCCGTTGGCTGAAATGCACGCATTACCATACGTCTGGATCATGTTCCTATGAACGTTGTTCATAATTATGAGGCGTAATTTCAATTTGCTCCGCTGCGTCTTCAACTCTAGCCAACAACCCTTTTAGGGTGTTAACAGGAGTTTTATAGACAATGGTCTTCATGTGACCCAAAAAAAATAATCAATGGTAAAACTTTGTTAATTGTCATACTGCTTTAATTCAATTTTTGCTCATAAAATGCCAGTTTTCTCGAAAACGAACCTTCATAATGTAAAACACATTGGCGCATCAGAATTTGCTGTATAAATGTAAATTCGTCCAGTGGTGTTAAAGTTAGAGGGTGAAACCTTTGTGCAAATTCAATATCTCCGCCACTGGCACGTCTAATAAAACCGAGTTAAGTGCAAGAAGGTAGCTATTTTTAGTGACAATGTGTGTACAAAAACTCCATTGTGTAATTCAAACGGTTTATGAGATATTAGCAAAAAATTGGAAAAAATGTGGATTTTTGACACCCTGTATCTCTGAAACGAAGATCCGGAGGAAAAATGGAAGGGAAAAAAAATGTTATTTTTATGAAAAATCTACAGTTGACCGTTGATACACTTATTAAGGAACACCCTGTATACCAATATGTGTAGATATGTATATCCTGTCACAAATTAAACTCAAAATAAAGATAACGAAACAAATACGAACAATTCTCCTCTTTAACCCCACAAAATTCTCTTCAAGGAAGTACTCTCCAAGAGAATAATAACATTTATCACACAGAAAGCTTTTCAATGCCATTTTATACTTATTGTCACTTTTACAATTCATTTTAGACTTGAAACTATTGGGTAATTTGTTCCATATTGCAGATATTCTATAAGTCAGATTTTTTTGTATGTATGTTAAGCTTGTTATATCCTGAATTAAATTTTTCTTATTTCTTGTTTCATAATTATGTTTTAGCTCATAATGTTGAAATTCAGTATAATTATTTGTTACATAGATAATGCATTCATATATATAGATTGTATGTATTAGATTGTACATAGGCATGGAATGCTGACAAAGAGGCTTCAACTCCTATGTTTTCAATAATAACACGAAGAGCGTAACAATATCTTGAAACATTTATGGCTACTTTCTCTTCTTGTGATTTCCAATTCAAGTTCTGATCTATAACTATTCCTAAAAATGGTATTTGATTAACTGTTTGATTTCGGTCTTCTGGGTTTTAACTATGTTTCTCTGGTCATCATTCTCTTTAAATATCATGATCTTAGTTTTTGTGACATTCAAAAGCAAATCATTTCCTGTTAGCCGTTCACTTATTCCTTCTAATTCCTTTTCTATAATTTCCCTGCATAGGTCTTTATCTGCAGCCTTACATATCAGTGATATGTCATCAGCAAAAAAACTGTCTCATTCACAGGAATTCGCACCATATCATTTGAATAGATTATGTATAGCAGTGGTCCCAAAACGGACCCTTGTGGGACCCCCTGTCGTACATATAATGATTCAGATCTAATTGTTTCTCCTTCTTTATTTACCTCTACTACCCTCTGTGATCTTCTGTTTAAGTAGGATTTCATTAACTTTAAAGCAGTTCCTCTCACTCCATATTTTCCAATTTTTTTTAACAAGATATGATAAATTCTATCAAAGCCTTAGATAAATCTAAGCTCACTGCTGCTCAATCGCAATCGCGCATGCGGAACCGTTCCAGACCAGTTCTGAACTCGGAACCAAAACAAACCCGGTATCTTATTTCAAAGTCATAGAGTCTATAGTATATCAGTAGTAGCACTGATTTCCAAGACATTGTTGTATTAATCTTGCAATTGTTTGCAATTATTTGAATATTCAATTTTTTCCATCAACAAAAAATTATTCTGGGCAAGGATTCTATTTTGTCTTCTATTTTATGAACTATCTGCTTCAGATATAAGTTGAGTTCCGATATTCCTGTCCAGTACTTGTCAGTAAATTTTGACAGTCGATTTTACTGGCACTGATTTGTTAATTCTTCCTATCAGTACGAAGCGTTTCGAAATTACTGATACAGGCCAGTACTGATTGGGAATATCGGAACGCAACTATAATATTTCCATTTCTAAAGTAGATATTTTCTGTTGAAAGTTACTCACAGCTATATTATCTGTTTCATCTTCTTCTGGAATACTTGGAGTTTCTTGACAACAAACCAAAACCGACTCATTTTGTTGTATTACGTTTTTCATTATTTTTGTACCGCGTTCATGGTAGGAATTGTAACAGTTCTTGCACACCATTACTTTGCAAGGCTTTGAACAGCATTTAAATATTTTTCCGTGAACATTTTCACGTTCGGATCAGTCGACAACATATTGCACATAAAATGTCCTTGTAGGGGGACAAAATATTGGACCCTATTTTTTCCATAGAAGGTTTTTTTTTCAATGACGCCCAAGAAATAACGATTTTCCTAAATTTTTCCAGGAAGGGCATCTAATATACAGAATCAATGTTTGAAATCAGAAATGATATCCTCATTCCCTTTTAGTTTAATAATTGCGAGTATTCGATATTATATTCAATTTTGATAGATTCACAACAATGCGAACAATTTTCGCCTATTTCAAAGGAAATCGAATAGTTGCAAGCTTATAACAAACAACCTTACTGGCGACTTGTCTATGTTGCCAAGATTTGTCTTGCTGCAAAAGGACGCCTGCACAGCAATTTAAAAAGGGCAGAAGTGGTTTGTAGGATATCATCAGCAAAGGCGCAGTAGTCATATTGCCTCAAATAAACAAAAGTGCCGATTGGATACCAGATAAACCACTCTTGCTTCATATACTTATGATTGATTTCATAAACATGTTTGTTTCCTAGGAATACTCAATTTGAGGTGGCAGACAGTGAAGCTCGCAAACGGTATAGTGATTTGTCTTGCACTGTTGTGTATGCCTGTCAACATAAAACGCGAAATCAAGTCGCTCTCCACGGCGGCGTCTTACCCTTCTAAGGCCATCATGCATAACTAGACAGAATAACCAAAAAAAATTAAGTTTGCAAATGTATATTTGCAGCAACAATTTGTCCCTAACAGAACCTCGTATAACAGATAGAAATTGCTTGAATGTAATTGTGAATAACTTTGGATGTCATTTTAATCATGTATAAAGGGTGCGTTTTTATTTTCATGGAACTGATTGATCAGTGTATCTCCCTCTGTCTCTTCTTTGGTTCTCCACCAAAGAAGAGAGAGATAGAGATTAAGCGATTGGATGAAAATAAAAACGCACCCACAGGAATTGGATGATTGTTGCTACCATGTTTCCGAAGAGAGAAACCTCTTGAGTACAACAGTTCTTCATCCTTTATGTACATTTAAGAATTTGAAAATCGTTACTCACCATCTGTAATCTTCATTCGACATCCACATTCATTTTTCGTATTATGGCAAACATTACATATATTATGACCATGTGAGCAGATATAAATCTGATCAAGAAGAATAGTTTTACACGCAAAACATTCCTGGCTAAAAATATGATACTTATTTCTGGACAAATCAGGATTTTCTTTCAAGGAATGTGATTGCTTTGACTTTATTTTAAACCAGAAATTAAAGCAATTGCTTCTGAGCAAGGGTCCAAGTCCTTCTAAATCTAAATCAAAGCCATGCTCCAAACATTTCCTAGTAAATGCTCTTTCACAAAGTGGAGCTACCCTATTTTCTGGAAAAACTATCTTGTGTTTTCCACTTTCATCAGAAACTTCAAGATCATAACTGTGAGCTTCACACTGAAGAATAACAGTATCCATTAACAAATGAAAAACAATGCGTTTCAAATCATCAGTTACAAATAATATAGCAACAATAGGGATTTCCATGAAATGAGATATTAATATACTTCCATTTGGATTATAGTCTGTTACAGTCATTTTTAAACAACTGCTGAAATATCCTCCATGTTTTTCGCTCAAATGAAGAAAAAGATTTCTGTTATCTCCACTCCATTCACATTTCATTCCTTCAGAAATGATACCATCTACTCCAAATGGACATTTATTGTCTCTGTAACGACAACAATTTTCATGTTCACTGACTCGTCCCCATTCAAGCATCTCTTTGCAACCCTTTGCTTGAAATGAACAAGGATAAATGATGTGCTTGGCAATTCCAGAATAAACTGTTTGAATTTCGAAACTTATGTCTACGTATTTTTTTGTCTCCCCTTTTTCGAAACATCTTCCACAGACCTTTCCAACAGAAGCATGGAAAAGTATGGGTGGAATTGAAAGATATTTATTGCAAATATCACATCTGAAGTCTCTATTTTCACTCAAAGGGTCGAATAAAACAGATCTGAGATCAGAGAGTCTCTGTCTGAGATTATCAATTTCCATAATGCAGGAGAAATTATTTTATCGGCTTCTTCCTACAGTAAACAATAAGTAAGTAAATAAGTGAAATGAAACGTCACTTCTATACGACAGAAATAGACAGAAATATCACAGACCAACTGATCTGTGGAAATATAACCGGTGTCGGTGTGAAGTTAGCTTCCAAAAGCTAGCTGACAGAGTTCCCGAAGATACCCGAACTGGTTGAGAGGATCAGTGGCGTGCATTTATTCGGTAGCGCAGCTAAATGTGGGTTACAAAATAAATTTTCGACTAATGAATCTGAAAAATGTTTGAAAAGGGCATTTGTGTTACTTCTGTGTTGATAAAATTGTTGAGTAGTTTTTCTATGTAATAATAAATAATAATTAAACATTAATAGTGCGGGAATGCGGGATATATCGAAATGACTTATGAGCCATTCTCAAGATTGTAAAATGATCTAGATTCACAACCTCAGACGAAATATTTATTGCAAAAAATCAGATGGGCTAGGGCGAATTTTATATGATGAGCGGAGGAAAATCTCTCCAAATTGTATTATCTATCTGGGAAGATAATCGTTGGTGTCCCATAAATTCTATCCTTTTGAACTTTTATTTTTCAGTTCTGCATTGATGAGACCTTTATAAAAATGCAAATCAACATCTCCATACTTACATCCATGAAAAAAATTTACTTGCTCTGCTTGCAGTCACCCCGTTTCACCCCTATTCGCGAGGTATCGAAATCGTCAGCTATCTAGAGCGATTTCAATCCTTTGTAACTTTTATCTTTCAGGTCTGCATTGATGAGATCTATATGGAAACGTTAATCCAGATTGACATCCAAAAAGAAAATTTACTTGCTCTGCTTGAATCACCCCGTTTCACCCCTATTCGCGAAGTATCGAAATCGTCAAGTATCTAGAGCGATTTCAAACTTTTGTAACTTTTTATTTTTCAGGTTTGCATTGATGAGAATTATATGAAAATGTCAATCAACATCTTCACATTGACATCCTTAGAAAAAATTTACTAGCTCTGCTTGCAGTCACCTTCTTTCACCCCTATTCGCGATTTATCGAAATCTAGAGCAATTTCAAACTTTTGTAACTTTTGATTTTTCAAGTCTGCATTGATGAGACTTATATGAAAATGTCGATCAACATCTTCATATTGTCATCCTTGAGAAAAATTTACTTGCTCTGCTTGCAGTCACCCCGTTTTACCCTATGCGCGAAGTATCGAATTAGTCAGCTATCTAGAGCGATTCCAATCCTTTGAAACTTTTCATTTTTCCGGTCTGCATTGATGAGACTTATATGAAAATGTCAATTAACATCTTCACGTTGACATCCATAAAAAGAATCTACTTGCTCTGTTTGCAGTCACCCCGTTTCACCCCTATTCGCGAAGTATCGAAATCGTCACTTATCAAGAGCGATTTCAATCCTTTGTAACTTTTTATTTTTCTAGTCTGCATTGATGAGACTCATATAGAAATGTTAATCACCATGTCTAGATTGACATCCTTGAGAAAAATTTACTTGCTCTGCTTGCAGTCACCCC
Organism: Myrrha octodecimguttata; assembly: GCA_958510865.1. Lineage (NCBI taxonomy): Eukaryota > Metazoa > Arthropoda > Insecta > Coleoptera > Coccinellidae > Myrrha > Myrrha octodecimguttata. The sequence continues at coordinate 23,353,165 of OY294056.1, forward strand.
GTTTCACCCCTATTCGCGAAGTATCGAAATTGTCAATTATCTGGGGCGATTTCAACCCTTTGTAACTTTTTATTTTTCTAGTCTGCATTGATGAGATTTGAGGTTGATTCTCACTATACGGTCCGAAACCTTTCAGGATCACTTCCGTATGATTTCAGTCAAAATTCAGTAGGCAGAAATGTTAAGTTGACGCAACGTAAACGAAACGTATAGTGTGAATACATCAATTCATTTACATGCACGTTATAATATTTTACGGAAAGGATACTGGAAGTTTACGGAGCGTATAGTGAGAATCAACCTTTGTACGGAAATGTTAATTAACATCTCCACATTGACATCCAAAAACATAACTTACTTGCTCTGCTTAGTCACCCTGTTTCACCCCTATGCGCGAAGTATCGAAATCGTCTCGCTCTAGATAGCTGACGATTTCGATACTTCGCGCATAGGGGTGAATCGAGGTGACTGTAAGTAGAGCAAGTAAATTTTTTATGGGTGTCAATCTGGACATGCTAACTAACATTTCCATATAGGTCTAATGAATGCAGACCTGAAAGAGGAAAAGTTTCAAAGGATTGAAATCGCTCTAGATAGCTGACGATTTTGATACCTCGCGAATAGGGGTGAAACGGGGTGAGTGCAAACAGAGCAAGTAAATTTTTTTCATGGATGTCAATATGGAGATGTTGATTTGCATTTTTATATATGTCTCATCAATGCAGAGTTGGAAAATTAAAAGTTACATAAGTTTGAAATTGCTCTATATAGCTGACGATTTCGATACATCGCGAATAGGGGTGAAACGAGATGACTGCAAGCAGAGCTAGTGATTTTTTTTTCAAAGATGTCAATCTAGACATGGTGATTAACATTTATATATGGGTCTCATCAATGCAGACCGGAAAAATAAAAGTTACAAAGGATTGAAACCGCTCTAGATAAGTGACGATTTCGTTACTTCGCGAATAGGGGTGAAACGGCGTGACTGCAAGCAGAGCAAGTAAATTTTTTTCACGGATGTCAATATGGAGATGTTGATTTGCATTTTTATTTAAGTCTCATCAATGCAGACTTGAAAAATGAAACGTTACAAAGGATTGAAAGGTCAGGTCAGGTAATAACTCTGAAACAGCTGTAGTCATTCTCCTTGAATTCGCTTCTCCGGTGTAGATGTTTTGGTTCATGGGATGATTATCTCTGATTAAGGTGGAATATTTGTTGCTTTTTCGACACATATTGGTCCTTGTGATTATGTTATTTTTTTATTGCTGGAGCTCTTTCTTCTCCATTAACCAATTCCTATATTTGCACAAAATTTAAGATTAAATGACTGGCAATGTTACATCGTGAAAACAAAGACTTGAATCTATCTATGTTTTGAATTCGTCTTTTTAAAGCAAGTTTCTAGGTGAAAACAATCATGCCTGCCTGCTAAGTTGATTGCAACTCTATTAATATCGATTTGGAATATTAGTAGTGCATATTATTGCAACAACATATTGTTTATGTATGGGTCTTTTGACAAAAGTTTCCTCATATTCTGATAACCTCTAACCAATACTTTTATTTCTAAATAGATTTTAGATTAAGTTCGAATATTTCCTTCAATATTTTACTTTTTTCCATTTTTTTTTCGTTATTTTGAAAACTATTCGAAGAACTACGATGGTTTTAACATGAATGTATTCAGCATGTAATACTCAATCATATCGAAACGAAAAAATGGAAAAAAAAATTTGGAACAAATTTATTTTCACTACTTGTATAACCGGAAATGATCAGACTCCGAAAATATTTTAGCTCAGTAGAGAATTCTGAACAATATCATTCAGATTTCAAATATGTATAGTTCTTTAGAAACGTCTAATGAGCACTCGAACTTGGGATACCCTGTATATGTTGTTGCAATAACATTTCAAATCGATATTAATATAGTTGCAATGAAATTATCAGGCAGATCATTTGCATCATTGTTTCCACCTAGAACTCGTTTCGAAAGACGAATTCAAAACATTGATGAATTCAAGTTTTGAAGCAATAAATAACTATTTGTTAGTAAGTATGTATCAGTATTTTGAGTGGAACAAAAACGTTCTTCAAGTATTCTCATTGATAATCATGTCTTTGTTTCCAGGATGTAACATTGCCAGTCATTTAGTTTTCAATTTTGTGCAAATGTTCACATTTCTTTTGATCTGGTTGTAAAAGTTTTGCGATGTACCGAGCAATTTTTTCATGGAAAATATTGAATATTTATTTCTTTTGATATTGTATTGTCATATTCTGTCAGAAATACTCATGATGTAAAAAACATGGTGTGCTCATCTGAAAAATTAGTGACAGCAAGATTAAAATACAAAGAGTTGTATATTATGTGCCTCGAATTTGCATGTTAATTTATTTGTATTTTCTGCTAGCTGACGTCACTCATTTTTCAGATGAGCACACCATGTTTTTTATCATGGAAATACATATTGATCATTGTACTACGAATAATATTGTGAAATTGGTGTATCTATTGATTCGTTAATAAATTTCTCTCTCAAAATCTGGACTTTAATTGAAAAATGTACATTATACAATTCTTTGAAATGCGATATATTCCCGCCAACGCATCGCCACCCAGATTCACGGTATAGAATTCTCTGAATTTATATAATACGGTGCACCTTGTTAGTTTGTGTCATGATGTTTTTTACATCATGCTTTGTGTCATCCCCAGTGAGAGTGGCCGGAGATGCCCGAGATGGACTGTAGCTTGTCGGTCGTGTACGCGATATGATACAGCTGATTCTATGAATTCACTTAGGGCCGGTATATGATGTTTTACTTAAACATCATGGGCCGGTATTATGAACTTATTTTGACCACAGAGAGCAGTTACCTCCCATTTTTTAACCCGATTTCTCAAGATAAATTCTGTAAAAATTGTTACCGGCCCTTTAATGGCACTCTACACTATCCAATCTCAAGAGCACGGCATATCAGGTCCCAATCTGCCGGTTCAGGTGTCGCTTATTACCACACCCTAGATGCCGGCCGCTTCAATGGGGGTTTTTTCTTTAAACGAAAATGCAATAATAATATTCAAGAAAAACCTTTAGAAAATCACATTTCAAACATATAGTTTCAATATTATATTTTTAAAAAAAAGTTTGATCACCTAAAACTGAAAAACAAAAATGGGGATTTGCATTTAAAGGGATTTGTCTAGAGTGCACGATATGGCAACGTCGAATTCAGCTTTCTCGGAAAAAAAAAGACGTCAAATGTGTTACTTTGCTTAGGAAAACAGAGATAGCTATACTTCGATCTGGTAAGAGTAGAATACAACGACCAAGGAATACAAAAAGAAGAGGCCGGAGTGTCATACTGTCATATTACTGACAAATCGCAAATGGAAATTGTTTGGTTATATTGACAGAGAAAACGTGTGTACCACAGAATATGAATAAATATGTCATTATTCTATATCAGAAAAAGCTATTCTACTTAACACAGTTGTCACTTCGTGCATGCCTGGCAAATCCAAAACCAAAAAATGATGAATCAAACCCATAATAATTATGTTCAAATTTGCATTTGCAGTAATAACCCAAATTAAGGAAAAACCCCCATTCTATTCGTGAATGAAAGCTCTCGGCGTTGCTATGATACTGCCCTGTATGCCAGGTAGTAGGAAGCTAGTCAGATCGGATCCACTCGATCGCCCTAGATCAGGATCCTGGCTGCAGGTTCATTATTACACTACACGGTCCCTGCCTGCCAGGCCCGGAATATTAGGTAGTGTAATAAAGCTGTAGTCGGCGTAGATTTAACTGAGTAGCCAGACGATGGCGCCACTGACCGACGCAAGCTAGCTACATCATTCCAACACACAGCATAAACGCGTCGGTCATGGTCTCTCAAGACTAGAGAATTCTAGTGATGGGCATAATCGAATGATTTCAATAATCGAAATATCGACATTCGAGATATTTCAATAATCGAATGATCATTCGAATGATCATTCGAGAGGTCCACCCCAACTAGCAATTTCATATTTTATAACTGTTGCACAAACGTTTTCAGCCAAATGCTGAATTTTTTCTTAGGTGATTCAAATATCAACACGGATGCAAATTTCAGTACTTTCAGAATTCGTCAATTTTATCCTCATAAATACTGCCGTCTTTAATTGCGTCATCTTATAAAATAGTTTTGTATCTTTATAAAGCTTTCTGTAATAATTTAGCTACTATACAACTCCTAAGAAACATATTTAACACTATCGCCTTGGTGACTAATGGAAGCATACACAGGGTCCCCAAATCGCAGCTATAACCTCTGTGACATATTTCTCAATTTCACTTTGGCGGAAAACGCAGCTGATTCGATATAGAAAAAGTGTAGTTAGAATCAGAAGCACGGCCACGCTCTGACTTCTCATTTTCATATATTTCCCAAACTCCAGTGAATGGATATGTCTCACAAAATCATGATTGAGTTCCAATTCCATTAATAGTGTAACGTTTTCTGGTTTTTCAAAACGTTTAGAATATTTAAACTATTTATTTACACTTATTTACACACTACTGTTCCAATAACTAAACAACTATTTCTATCAACGTCTGTTCACAATTTATATGCACACTAATTTATTTCCACTGAACTCTTTCCGCTACGGATCACTCTGCTGAATTGGTCCCTGCGCTGATCCGCCCTACCTTTTTATTACGTGTGGAATTTCCAGCAGTTTCGAGAATGCTCTCGAAAGTGGGTGACTCATACGCGTGACGAGTATTCGGCCACATTCTAGAATAGACAGGGCCGTACTCGTCACACTGTCCCCTCCTTAAGCCTGTTCTGTCCCAGAACAGATTCCATGAATTCCTCAGAGGACCGTGGTGAAATCTGCAATCGTTACCAATCCTACAGTAGCCCCTCTGATGGAAGTAGCAATCTACGGTTTTGCTGGGCTTTACGTTTTGCTTTGGGTTGAAATTGCATACCAAAATCTCTATACCTGTCTTCTGGAAGACTATCTCAAGCATGCTTCGCACAACCCTCCAATTCAGTTGATCCAGTCCACAACCTAGTTTGGGGACAGCTAATTTCCTAATCCCAAAGCATTGAAGATCTTCTTTCAAGCCATGCAGTGCTGTCCATAAATTCTGGTAGGTGGGCTTCTGATATGAGTACTGTTTGTTGACTATTTAATAAATGAATCGACCCTCTGACTTCAGTCTCAGGCATTTTCCGATTCTGGGCTGCTGTCTCATCAGTTCCTCTTGACGTCCAAATTTATTTCTGAATACTCTTGCTATTCCCCTACTCATCCTTAGATCCGCTGCTACACAATGAGCAAGAGAGTATTCCTCGGGAACTGTAAACAGGTCTTGATGAACTTCCTTTGTAACGCCAAACCGTGCAACTCGTGTTCCCCCATAGCTATTCATGAATTCCTGAAAATCGTCACTTTCCTTCGCCGGAACCTCGATGAAACGTACTTCTTCTTCGTCATCCTGTGTTGACGCGTACGGAGCCAATCGATTGAAATGGACGACCTTCGATTTTCCTCTAGGAAGCTTCCGTATCCGGTAAACTACATCATTTATCCTTTTCATGACTTCATACGGTCCTTCCCACTGTCTCTGCAGCTTCGGAGAAAATCCTCTTTTTCTTTGAGGGTTATACAACCACACCAGATCTCCTGCGGTGAACCCTCCTTCAATGGCCTTGATGTCATAGCGCATTTTCATCCTATCACTTGCTTGCTGCATTTGATTGCGCACCTTGTCATGGATGTAATCTAGCTTACTCCTCAATTTACTGACGTAGTCCTCCCCGGCTACATCTTCTCCAGGCTAACAACCAAACTCTAGGTCACAAGGTAGTCTAATTTCCCGGCCGAACATTATATTGGCTGGAGTTTCCTTGGTAGACTCTTGAATTGAAGATCTATATGCCATGGTGAATAGATGTAAATATTCGTCCCAGTCCCGCTGGTGATCGGAGACTACCTTGGCAAGATGTTTTCCCATGGTCCTATTCATTCGTTCTACCATGCCATCTGATTGGGGATGTAGAGCTGTTGTCCTTGTCTTATTAATCCCCAATTTTCTACAAACTTCTTGGAATAATGTCGACTCGAAATTTCGGCCTTGATCACAATGTAGCTCTAGGGGTATTCCAAATCTGCAGAAGAATTCTTTGACCAATTTATCGGCAACCGTACACGCCTCTTGATTGGGAATACCGTACACTTCCACCCATTTGGTAAAATAGTCCATTGCTACCAAAATGTACTTGTTTCCGTGATCTGTTTCGGGAAAGGGACCCGCGATGTCGATAGCTACTCGTTCCATGGGAGATCCGACGTTATATTGCTTCATTGGAGCCTTTCCTTTGCCATAAGGACCATTAGCTGCAGCACAAGTTTTGCATGTTCTACACCAGTCTTTAACGTCTTTCTTGCAGTTTATCCAATAAAACCGCTGCCTGACTTTCTCTAGCGTCTTCGTAATCCCAAAATGTCCACCTGAAGTTCCATTATGTAGTCTGGTTAAGACGTCTGTCACTCGACTCTTCGGCACAATCAACTGAAGCCTCTGTTCAGATCCATCGTCATTCTCCCAACAACGCTTCAGAAGACCTTCATCGATCTTCAACGTTTCCCATTGTGCCCAATACGACTTAACATTTTGACTGAGTCTGGATACTTCTTCCCAAGTAGGTCTTCTACCACTCTTCTTCCAACTCAGGATTACTTTCAAGTCTGGATCTTCTTCTTGTGCTCGTTGTATTTCTTGGGGTAGCCAATCATCTTCAACTACTGTGGTCCGTCTCACATCGGCTTTGTCTTCCGCGCGTGAGCAATGGCTGCAATTCTCGGGGCAAGGCCTTCTTGATAACGCATCGGCATTGCGATGGGTAGCTCCCGTTCTATGTTCAGTATCAAAGTCATATTCTTGCAGTCTCTCAATCCATCTGGCCACTTGTCCTTCCGGGTTCTTGAAGTTCAGGAGCCACTTCAAAGCAGCATGGTCCGTTCTCAGCAGAAATTTCCTTCCGTACAAATATTTGTAGAAGTGTTCTACGGACTTGACGACTGCTAAAAGTTCTCTTCTGGTCACGCAGTGATTTCGTTCTGGTTTCGATAAGACCTTGCTGAAATATCCTATCACCCTTTCTTGTCCATCCTGAACCTGCGATAGAACACCCCCGATGGCTGAATTGCTAGCATCCGTGTCGAGCACAAACTTCCCTTCAGCTCTTGCGTAGCTTAAAACTGGAGCTGTGACCAGGGCCTTCTTCAGCTGTGCGAAAGCTTCAGCGTAATCATAGGACCATATGTACTCCTGTCCATCCTCCGTTAATTTTGTAAGTGGTTTGGCAACTTTGGCGAATCCAGATACGAATCTCCTTTAATAGGTGCATAAGCCTAAGAAACTTCGCAATTCACTCTTGTTTCTCGGTATAGGCCATTCCTGTACTGCTTTGATCTTATCCGGGTCGACTTTCACGCCCTCTCGAGAAACTACATGTCCCAAATAATTAACCTCTGTTCGGAATAAATTGCATTTCTTTGGACTCAGCTTTAGGTTAGCTTCACGAAGTCGCTGGAAAACCTCGGATAGGTGGTGAAGGTGGTCTTGGAATGATTTTCCCACCACTATCACATCATCTAAGTACACCAGGCATGTCTTCCAGGAGAGTCCTCTCAATATAGTCTCCATTAAACGCTCAAATGTGGCAGGAGCGTTGCATAAACCAAAGGGCATCACTTTAAATTGCCACAGACCCGTTCCAATACTAAAGGCAGTTTTCTCTTTGTCTCTAGGATCCAAGCCAACCTGCCAATACCCACTCTTCAAATCCAAGGTGGAAAACCAACGTGATCCCGAGAGCGTATCCAGTGTATCATCTATTTTCGGTAAGGGATAGCTGTCCTTCTTCGTAACTTGATTGAGCTGCCTATAGTCTACACAGAACCTGGTGGACCCGTCCTTTTTCTTCACTAATACTACAGGCGACGTCCAGGGGCTATTGGATGGTTCAATGACACCTTCTCTCGCCATATCTTCAATAATCTGTTCAGCCTCTTCTCTTTTTGCCAGAGGAAGACGTCTGGGGTGCTGTCGGATGGGTTGCGCATCACCAGTATTGATTTTATGCTGCACAATATCGGTCTTTCCTGTTCTTTCGTCAGTGGCAAACACGTCGGAGAATTTCTGAATCAGTTTTCTCACTTCGGCAAGTTCATTACGGTCAAGATCTTGACATTTTGAGGTGAGAAGGGTCACTAGCTCTTCAGTATTCTTCTGGTTCTGCGAGACTCCTGCAGTACCTAACCCACCACCTACATACTTGTCCTTGATTTCAAAATTTTCACACCTTGACACGAAATACATATTTCTTTGATGAAATGTGATTTTTCTTTTATATATTTTGAGATTGTGTGATTTTTTTCAATGTGAATTCAATATGTGCCGGTCATTTTAGAATAGATAATGTCGATTCTGAAAATTGCTCATCATTCAATTAAAACAAATTTTTAAAAATTCACTCTTCTTTTTCTTCAAGTTCGGATAAATCCTGGGACATTCCTTGTTATAATTTTTTTCCGTCTTGAAGAACGGAGAATTGCTATAATACTAGGGAAAATCCAGGAAAACAGAATTACTACTCAATCATATCTTGTCCTTGCTCTAGAAATACTAAAATTGGAATCGATAAAAGCATTTAACGACTTGAAGTTGAACAAATTGCAAACGCATTTCACTTCAAGTGAAAACCATTGAATGTTTAAATGTTTACTCATCAAATTAGTGAAATACATCAATTACTAAACTTAATCAGTAATACCTATGAGTTGCGAAAGAATCGTATGCATCGATTGTTAAACAGTTGAGTGAACCTCTAGGATGTGAACTATGTTCTTAACATCCAAACAATCGACTCAACACCGAGAGGTTTCATTCATTCGAGAGATCAATAACAGTAATCGGAAATGCGAGAGAATCGCTAGCTTCGATTATTATTTCGAATGAATCACCGACCAATAATCGACGCAACCCCGAGAGGTTTCATTCATTCGAATGATCATTCGAGAGATCACAACACAATCGTTGCGTAGATTGTTGGTTCGTCAATATTCGGACTCCTCGGCAGTCACGTACCGATCCCACCCGAAGGGAGAGAATCATTCGAATGACATCATTCGGATGTTTGAAAATATCTCGAGATAATCGAGAGGTTTCAATAATCGAATGAATCGATTATGATCATTCGATTATGCCCATCACTAGAGAATTCAGCCTATCTGATGAGTCCACCTCTGGCACTGGGACGAAACAACTTTCCCTAAGAGCGCGCCGTCCTACAGATGGCGCGAACTCATGAGAACCGCCAAAAAGCTTTTAGTAAGTAGAGTCAAAGGTAAACAAGAAGAGAGGGATTGTGTGTCTGACATGTGAAGTCACGGAATGCCGCAAAATTCCGAAAAGCCAATCTTAGGTAAAATGTGAATTAGTGACAGACCTTCGAAGAAAGTTCTCGTAACATTCTTCATCTCCGCGTTATAGTTCTTTTATTTATTTATTTATTCAGCAAATATGGGATACAAACAGACTAAAGTCCAATACAGCATCCACTTGGTAACAAAAATAAATTCTGGTTAACAATCACAATCAAATCAATATATCATTTTTCTTACGTAACAAAAATACAACAACAAAGACATATTACATCAAAGTGTTTTCAATCAGTCCCTTGAAAGAACTCAAAGAAACTCCGTAAAAGTTCATAGTGAGAGTGTGTGAATTACATAATCTCTGTGTCCTAACCAGTGGGGAATTAAAACTTACATTCGTCCTTCTGTAAGCAATCGAGAACATTCCTTGTTGTCTAGTTGCACGGGAGGGTATGTTAAATTCGGGCATCGATAATAAGTCGGCGAATCAAGATGTGAATTAATTATTTTGAATATAAAAATCATATCGTTTAGCTTTCTGCGTTTGTTGAGATTGAGAATTTTGTTTTGATTTTGAATCATTGAGTAGTCGCTATTGAGTATAGGTTGATTTGTTTTGTGTGCGATGAACCTTAAGAATTTGTTCTGAACTCTCTGCAGTCTATTGATATATTTCCCGTATAATGGGTTTCATACTACGGAGGCGTAGCATAGCTTACTGTCGATGAATGCGTAGTAGAGCAACAACAAAGATTGAACGTTGTAGAAGTTTTTACAGTTTCTAATGATAAATCCCATTATTTTGGAGCAATCGATTGCTATGAAATTTATGTGATCGCTGAAACTCAGTTTTTCATCAATGACGATTCCTACATCCTTCAAGTTTTGAACCCTTTTTATTTTGTTGGTGCCGATATTGTATTCGTGCGATATTTTGTTTTTGTTGTTAGTGAATGTTATCGAGCTACATTTCTTGATGTTGATAAAAATATTGTTCCGTGTGCAGAATGCCACCAATTGATCAAGATCGCTTTGAATTTTGTAACAGTCCTCCGGTACCTCCACCCTACGAAAAAGTTTGACATCATCTGCGGACAACAACACGAATGAATACTGGAAACACGTTATAATATCGTTTATAAATATTAAAAATAATAGAGGGCCCAAGTGACTACCTTGTGGAACGCCGGATGTGCTGGCATACTCGGACGATTCGTGTCCATTTATTATTACTTTTTGTGTTCTTCCGCTTATGTATGATCTAATGTAATCAGGCAGACACGCAGTTTCACAGACATCAACAAGTTTGTTGATGAGTAGCACGTGATCAATTTTTATAGATTATTATAGTTGTTCCGAAATGCCATCAATCTTCAAAGAGCTAGACTTTGCCTTTTGTTTTGAGAGTTTAATTGCGGCTACTATGTTTTATTTGGTCTTTCTTGAGTTCAATCTGACAACGATGTTTTTGATTTGACCGCTGCCGTTTCTATTTAGGGGGGCTCGATGTACATCATCAATGTCAGTAGCTCTTATTTTGCAGTTCATCTCATCAGCAACTTTCTCGAATATTTGTACCAGGTTTTCGTTCTGTTTCTCCGGTACTCCGACGAGCTCCAAATTGTTGATTCGAGATGATTGCTCCAGGCTGTTTAGTCTTCTATTGACTTGTTCTAATGTAACCTTCAATTTTCGGTTTTCAGCTACGATGTCGTCGATCTTAGAGGTGCTCCTTTTCACCTACAACAGTTGCCACTCGAATTCGGTTATTTTGTCGGAGCAAAAGTTAACGGATGCTCAGTTTGCTGGATACGCATATTGTGAAGTTCAGTTCTCATTGCGCTTATTGCTGCAACCAGTTCAGTGTTGTCGGACCCTGCGGTGAGTGACGAATAACCCGCCACTGACGACCTACCTGGTGATGTTGGACTACGACAGTCGGAACACATCCAGGTTACCCCTTCGGACCGTAATGCGTGAAACTTATCAGATGTCATTGAAAGACATGTTCGGTGATAAGATTGGTGACAAAAACCATGACACCCGAGGCCCGGATTCCGGCGTCCTACTTGTTGTTTACAAATTTTGCAATTTTTGGTCATAATGACGGTAACAATAAAAGTTCCAAAAGCACGTGAGAAAGCACAAGTTACCACTTAAATGATTTTTACTCATTTAGTTTTTAATTTCGACTGTTAACTACTTGAAAATATCGAATTTACAACGAAAACAGAGAACACATCTGCATCGTGCCACGAACTCGACATATATTCTTCAAGCAATGTTCTCATTTTAGTAAATTTTCTCTTCTTTTTACCTAATAGCTCTAACCCAATATCTGTGAGATCTTTTGATCCTACAAGATTTAAGGACAAAGTTTACCAGTAGGGGCCTTTCTTCTTGCCTTGTGTATTGATGCCTTGTTTCAATATAAACTTACTGCAAAACACAGGTTTTTGATGCCTTGCTCTCGACTCAATACGTACTCATAGATAATCTTAGATTTATATACAATGAGGAACTCAGAGGAAACTGGTTTCATGAGGGAAAATTTCAGAACTCGAGTTCTTCACGGAAATAAAAATGTTCTGTAGAAAAACATATGAGATAAAGTTCTCGTGACACAACAAGCTCATGAGTAATTTTCATGTTGAATCAGATAAATTATGAACGAAAGCCAAGGAATATATGTATACAGAGTGTTTATTTTAGACACTCAAGAAAAAAGACAGTTTTCTGAGTCCAGCCCTGGAATTTCAAGATATTACTTATTATACGGAGTTGATTAATCTGAAAACAATCAATGTGGAGGATAGAAATTTTTCTGCGGAACAAAGCATCCTGTATATCTGCTAGTATCTAACTTGGAATAAATTCAGTAAATCAAAGACAATCTTTAGTAACAAATATGGTCCGATAGGTATTAGTAGTTTAAATTGTGCTCTTTTTGAGGTGAGAAAATACTATCTATGTAGAAAACTATAAGCTTTCTCCTTCGGTAGCCGATTGAAAAGTTCCTGAATTCTTCTGTAATCATTCAACTAGTATCGCTGAAACTAGCTGTTAGACACTCTTCCGAACAGTTATCTCGATGGAGAGACATATCGATATATTTTCAAACACAATTTCGAAGATGAATGTTTACCACCACTTTTTTTTACTTCTAATTATGTAATATGAACTCTTCAAAAATTAAATCTCCAAATAACCTGAGGGAGCAAAGTGACCTGAGATGACGTCATATTGATGTATAAATCCGGGGCGCACCCATAGAACTGGTTTGTTCTACCTTGTCTCAGGGCGATCCTCTGATTACTAGGCGAGCACTCCTTTATAGACTGTGCTAGCCATAGGGGGAGTATAACGATTGAGCTGTCGGAGCCTGCGTTCTGCAGGTCCCTAGTGTGCGAGTTGCGACCACTACTATTGTACTATTCTGGGTTGGCTCTTTGGAGATAACAATACTACCCCGGGTGGGCAGAGGGTTCACAATGCAGTGCAAGTTGTGGACCCATAAAACTGTCGTGGTTCTACCCTATATCAGTGCATAAGCTGGGTGAATCGGCGAATGCGGCAGTACTCAGATCTGCACTAGCTCTAGGGGGAGGCCAGCGTTAGGGGTGTCGTACCATGTCTTTTTATGCATGACATCTAGTATCCAAGCAGAACTCCCCGCGGGCGACCGCTACCATTCTAGAGAGACGCTTGAGTCGAGCATATGGTACTACGGGGAGGTGGAAGTCCCACCGACATCTATGATTAACATATGACCTAGATGTGACATCGCAATATTGAGTTTACGTAAGTGCCTTTTCAGTCAGGTGCGTGACGCACTGGGACTGCACGCCCAGGCTATTACGAGAACGAGACGATAAACAAATCGGCAAATTATAATAAGTTTGGAGGTTCACAACTGTGAGTGCATTAGGAAAATTTGGGTGGTGCATCGGGGAAAACGGATAGGAAGTGCAAGTGTCTGACGCTCCCGCGAACCGGAACATGACCTCCGAGACGCATCGCGTGCATCCCAGACTGTAGCTGGAAAGGGATCATAAACGTCATGTTTTTGAAAACTATATAGACTTCTCTTTAAGATCAGGCAGTATTGTATATAGTTGGTTCATATGCAAATGCATTTCATTCATTTCAGGGAATCGTAAAAACTCTAAAAATAATGCTACTCTACAATTAAGAAAACAGAGTTTTCAGACAATATGAAAGGTAGCACATTAGTTTTTTCGAAAGTTCTTAAAAAAACCTCTTCGTCGATTTTTCTGGATATATATGTTACGCGCGTAATGAGTATAAAAAGGACTATAGAAAATATAAGTTTTCGATCCAATTATAAGCAGTGGATTTCATCTCTATTGCGGATAAGCCTGAACTTAGATCATTCTGGTATTTCGCTTCAGTCATCGACTCGAAATAATTCATGGACTTCATTCATGCCCCCACTAATTTATCTGCGAGCAATAACTTCTATGATCGTAATCGACTATTTAGAGTAGAAAAGATACCTCCAAGATACGTTGTGGAATTGACCCACTGTATGGCAGACCCCGAGATGAATAGGGGAGGAAGATCGTCCAAGTTTCTGGTACTATGGCAGGCTATGATGTTAGTTTTATTGTAGGATATGTTAAAATTCCATTCCTGAGCCCAGTCAGATATGTCGTTCGGACTTTCCTGCATCGAGGAGACAGCATTACCAAGATGAGGATCCGATATAATGACACTAAAATCGTCGGCATATTGGGTATTGGAATACCCAAGACCTGTTACAGCAGGCTCAGACAGCATGTTTGGAAAGCTTGTCTGAATGGCCATAGCGTGTGTGAGTTTTCAGTTTGGATTTTGAAGTTCAACCTTACCATTATATTAAGAAACTGATAACAGACTGGTGGCTGGCCAGAACAATGAGAAAACAAAAACCATGCTGAATAATAGTAGGTTCTGATGGTATTTTTTTTCACACCTTTTTTTACGCTCAATTTCAGGGGTGCGTTCACAATTATCGTCGAACGATCGCACGACGACGCCCTGAGGTCATCCGACTGTTCACAATTGTCGTCGGGTGAAATTTATCTTCGTCCACGATTCGGGTAGAAACTTACCGAGCCATCAACTTTTTAACCCAGAAATTAGTTGGTGAAAATTTGTCGCGGCTCGCAGTTTACTTGTCAATTCGAAATCACAATAGTTTGAGTCAGTCATTATTTTATTATTTGATAATACATCATTATGGAGGCTATTTCAACGAACTCCCACAATCTGGTAGTTTCTGATACCATCTTCAATTTTTGACAAAAGGCAATGGAAAGCTTCTCTACTCATTCTGAAGTGCTGCTGGAATTCTTTGTCAGAGTATTTGTCAATATTTTCATAAAGCCAGCTTCTTCTATCAATTTTTTTTTTGGCTGTCCACTAACACATTGCGTAAATGCACTGCAACTTAATGCCACCATCTCCACAACAGAATCATCTTCTACCTCGCTATCTGAGGACGAATCTTCCAAACAAAAAAATGCAACTGCAGGATCCATTTCAAAAATAAAATCGAAAAATTGTTAGTCAAAACCAAAACAGTTTTTGAGGTTATGTTATGATAACAAACATAGACATATAACGAGCGTTCTATTTGACGATTTGGGGAGCTCGGAGCTCCCCAAGCGCATGAAACCCTAACGTTGACGCGTTCTTTTTGATTGGAGCTTCGTGCATCTGAGCTCCTCCGACTACCTTCCCCTGCCCCCTCATGCACCAACCTCTGACAAGGGGCAGCAAGCTCTTGGGTTACGTCATATCATTTGTTTATATTTACAATAACATTTGTTGATCAAACCACTACAGTCTGTGATTATCTAATATAGATAATCTGATATATATTGGCTATAAATCAAGGCAAATTTTGCAAAATGAGTAAAAACAAGGAATTGCTAATAAATGATTCAGACAATCAAAGGACTTACAGCATTTATAACATGCTCGTCCTCAGAATCAGACATTCTTAACAAAATTAGTGAATTCAAAAATCCCTCCACTATTGGAGTAAAAAATACGTACAATAATAATGAAAATACAGAATAGTCAGAAACTATTTAGAATATTCGTCTGCAAGTGTAGTGTAGATCACAGCTGATCAATCAAAATAAATAACCGCGCATGTAGTGTTGGGTATGACGTACAAGAGCCGGCTCATTTGTCCCGTACAAAACACAGAAATGTCAGATCGCCTCACCGTTCATAAATGTAAGACTTCAATCCAAATGTCATATCATTGATTGGTTGCTCTGTGGTCACATTGTCATGAAAGATTATTCCTTTGATGTCATGCCTTGTCATTTCACCTACTCCTTTGATCGAGTCATCTAGTCGATATTACAGAATTCTGTGTTGATATTTACGAATAACGAATTAGTAAGACTGCATCTTCTGAATAGTTTGTAAGAGACCCACTGAAATGTAGGTGTCGCTTCATTGAACTATCGGGTTAAAATTTGTCCGGCTCATTTGAACCGGCTCACTGTACCGGCTCAGTTCGAAAATTGAGCTACTCTTACAAAGTCATTTTGAAGTCATGTCATACCCAACACTACGCGCATGTGCTGTGAGTTTTCATTGCACCAAACCACTAATTTGCGTTCGATTTGAGAGTAGCTCAAGTGCAACAAACACTCAGCTACCCTGGGGCTTCAAACGCCAAAAAGAAAGCGCCTATTAAACTCTCTGGACACGGCGTACGAATCCATTTCTGAAGAGTCGAATGGGGATAATGAACCAAGTGAGAGGTCCGAGAGAGAGATGGAACTGGAGCGGGCAGACCATAGACAAGATACACGATTAAAATAACATGCGACTAGTGACAGGGACATGAAGGAAATCGGCCAATCAGAGAAAACACGGAATGGCGGTAATTTTGAACTTCACAACGTGAATGATAACTGTTCTATATGGTGTGTCTTTGGTTCTGTGCAGTATTTTATCTCGTACTGATATTCCTCATTGATTTTGATCATCAGAGTGTAGCTTTCGAGTAATTATGGAAAAACAGATGATCAGCCGGCCATAACTCCGAAATCTTAAGGGAGCATATGATATATGTATAATGATTAACGAAACTTCGGACCAGTATTATAAAAATTATTTTGACCCCTAGAAGCAGTTGAGTCCCATTTTTCAACCACAATCAAAATAGTTCTTCGGGGATTTAGTTCGTTAACGAACATAAAACCAAGACCGCAGACCGGCCAGGCGGACGGACAGAATCCAGTTTGATCACAAATTTTTCATCAGTAAGAAAATTTTTTGCTCAAAAAATACTGACATTGTAAAGGAAGGATATCGCGCTCTTCTTTCCAACAAAAAGCGCGCAAAAATGAACAAATTCACAGTTATTCATGCAAGGTAAACTCACTTATGGAATTTCACGTTTTCCCTTTTTTATATCTCCTCCTATTAATGGCACAACAAGAATTCACCATTATTCGTTTGACAGTGAATCCGGTTTGAAATGAAAAGTCTCAAACTCTATTCAAAAACACAAAAAACGAAAACAACACGAAAATTATATTTTACATACAGTCTTTATACTATAATTCAAAATCTGCTTTGAAATACTTTGGAAAAAACAAATGTGACTTTCAAAACTTTCGAAAAAAATTTATTTCAAACAGATTCATTATTATAGTATATGGCTTCAAACTGATCTGTCTTATTTTTGCCGTATTCTATGATGGTTTGGCCCGCCCTAGTTCCCTCTTTGTCAGCCCGCTTCCTCTCTCTTTGAGCCATGTCCATATAGTTTTATAGGTCTATGATAACAAACCATAGACCTATAAAACTATAGTATATATATATATATATATAGAGAGAGAGAGTTTAATATGTCTATGATAACAAACGAAAGTTTGACAACCGAATCGTGAACGAGGATGATTTACCGTGCGTCGTCCGTTACATTAAACCGAGGTGAGACGAACAACTCGGGTTGAGAATTGTGAACGCACCCCAGGACGTCATTATGACTTCTGAATATGACGACGCCAAACATGTGATATTCCTTTTAGGGACCCCAATAAGTAACTGAATGACTAAAGTTTTTCGTCATTTTGTAATGTCTTCTGTTGCCTTGGGATCGCTTTCAAATTGAAACCTAACTCCACCGAATTGTGAAATATAACATTGGAACTATTAATATCTTGAACTCACTTGTAAAAATCATCATCCTCGCCACCCCATCCTTCAAATAAGTTGGACATTCCGTTGATGGCCCTGTACTGCTCAGATAGAATGGAGGCAGCTCCGCCAAAGAGGGTCAAATAAGGTAGATTATACCTGAAATTATTGGACGAATGATTTATATCATTTCACAATAGTCGCTCCAAAAAAAAAATCATACCTGAACGTATCAAGACTTGAGGACATATGTCTAGGAAGCTTCGAACAGGCATAAATATTCCCATAATTCAAAGGAATTAAGTCTAGATCATGTAGTATTAAACAAGGAAATTTATCAGACATAGCTGCCTTGGCTCCAACATTCAGTAGTTTCGCTCGATTAAAAGGCAAATCATTTTTCTGATCAACTATATAAATCTTGTAGTGAATTTTCTGCTTCTGCAGAAAGTGATGTATAAACTTCAAAAATACTTTCAACTGTTCTTCGCGATCCCTGTATGGTACAATGATAGCAGAGCTGAATGATGGTTGACATTCTTTGGGTGCATATTCGCCTCCTGAAAATTATGCGGTATCACTGATATATATCATACTCAGTTTTTGGCCGTACATTTTTAGATCCACCGATCTAATATTCTACGGTGATATGATAACTATAAAAGATACTACCGTGCGCGTGAATACAAAGAATTTAGCATGTTGGTATTCATGAATTTATGACATATTTTTGACTTGACATCACGACTGTAGTTGTCAGTTGTCATGTAAATAACACGATTCATAAACAATCCAATAAACAATGCTTAATGAATGCTTTTCAGGAAGAACATGCCATATTCACCTTTAATTGGTTGAGAGTGTACTATTTGTTGAGTTACATCATCAATTCGAATTTTATTGTTTGGAGCCAATAATATATTCTTGTAGGTACAATTTTTAAGGTTATTATTTTGAACATTTGTTTGGAAGTGAAGGCTATTTAACACATCCTTAATGTTCACACAGTCATAATGCTGAGCGTGTCTTGATGGAAAATATATCCCTACGAATAAAGCAATTGTAATCATTAATAGCCAAACATTTTTGATTATTTTTAAAGGGAATAACATTTCCTTTACATAGCGAACTGAAATCTAGTGATTTTTCCGGGGAGAAATACGTGGAAGTAACTAGGACATGCGCAATTCGGCCTTACGTGGCACAAGACTGTTTGACTATACCTTTATTCCGCAATTTTTCTATATTTTAATGAAATAAATATATTCTTGAGTTAATCACGAAAGATATTCAAATTGTGGAAGATTATTTCAACTAAGATTTGTGGTAGGTATACAAAATAAGAGTGTTATTTGGCCATATTCCATACTTCTTTAAATGTAGCTAGATGTCAAAATTTTTCAATTGAAGAAAAGTTATTTGTTTTTATCTTTACTTGAATTTTTACTTGTTTGAAAAATGTAATATCAGTTAACGATTAATGAGTTGAACAAATTGAGAATGTTATTATCATATTCTTGTGATTTCAGATCAATGAATCCACAATATTTTTCTCATCAGCAATATGGTGCACCCTTACAAAACTTTCCAAATGACGGACAAAATAACCAAGGTTTTGAAAGTGTTCCATTAGGTCCATCGAACAGTCACACACCTTTGCATGTGCCAACATCTGTCAGTCCATCAAATCAGATCCAGAATTCACAATTGAACAATGTGTTAGGCAAGATGTCGAGTGGACAATTGGGACCATTTACTGTTTTACCGCAAGGACACAATACATCTGCACTGGACACACAAAATCAGAATATGGGTAAACATTTGGATAGAGTTGGATCCAAATCTATTGCACATTTTGGAACGAATAACCTTGCAAATGGTCCTCCTAGGATTGTGCAGTCTCAAACAATAAATGCATCAGAGAATGACTCAAAATCAGGTGTATTTTCTATTCCACCAAGTGAGTTTTTACAAATAATTTTTGTGAAAGTACTTAACCATAGGAATATGAAAAGAATTTTGATGAGTTATTCATTTTAAATTATAACATTGGTCCCTCTGCATCACAAAAAAATCTGTTTTGAAAGTGTCACAGATGTTTATTATTCTGAATTTTCACTCTTAAGCTGCAATGGCCTGAAGCTACAATTGCCAACAATTTCTTTAGTGAAATAAGTTTCACTATCTCACATATGGGACATCATTTACTTCCATTGTTTGCTAAGCCTTCGTTAATGTATCAGTATTGCTGCAAAATTTGTTATGCTTAAATTGTCAAGAGGAGAAACAGATTTTTAAATACAGTAGAACTCCGTATGGGATAACCTGGGCTACGGATTATCCATCTATGATCTCCAATTAGCGAAATTATGTTTTTGTTTTTTTGAAATGGAGTTGACGTCAATCATTCGACGGAAACTTTCCATGTGTGTATATCTATGTAGTCTCTTATTTTTTGCAGTTTACTTTTAATTTGCTAGTCACTTGAAATGCTAGAGAAATTTTCACTAGCGTCAGCATTAGTTGACTTGTATTCTAAGAATATAGTAGCCGATTCTCCCAAGAACACTCTTCAAAGGCTATGAGCTTGTGCAAGTTAGAGGACGATAGTTTCTGTCTGGCTTTTGTTACAGTGTTCTTATGCCCTTCTAGATACATCAACTCTACATCCCTAGACCAGCAAGGGTATAAACAGTTTTCAATTTGGATTGAAACTGCTTTTTATTATCATTTATTCTAATTCAGTGTAGCAATGCTACAATTACTCAGATGTAAGAATGTAATTCAATATTAAATATTTTCATAGACAACTTTTCCATTTATATAGTTTCACAATATCTAGTGGATAAATAAACCTTGTGCAGGTTCGATTTCATCCGCAGAGGCACTTTATGTGAAGAGTTTTCATCACCAGTTATTTCTTAGTTGAAACTCCTCTGTTTCAATTGTTCCCTTCTATCACTAGAAAATTTACGTTGTTCCTTTATTACCAATCCTACAGGAAGGTTTCTGAAAGGCATAGCATTCGTCTTAAGACAACTTTCTGTACTTGGACTAGAGGTCGTAAGAAATTGTCTCCATGAATGTGATGTAATATTTCATGAGCAATACATGCTTACCTCTATGTAAATAATCAAAATGCAGGGAACAGACTCTTATAAATCTTGTTTGTTCAAGGAGGATGTTTTTTATTTGATTTAGTTGTTCCAATTTATTCTCTCTTTTCTGTACACCGCTTTACTCTGTTTTTTTTTGTAACTTTGTTTTTTATAGGATGTATCCCCAACCCATAATTCGATTGATAATAATGAAGAAGAGATTGGAACTTTTTCCTCTGAAAATTCATGTTCTTCTTTAGTTTCATTTTATTTTGTTTCAGGTCAGCTGCCACCAGGAAATTTACAGTCTAAACCACCAGGTCCCCCATTATCCCAATTACCACCATCATCAGCACAATCATTTCAACAACGTTCTTCTCCCAGTCAACCTCAAAATGTTAATTTTCCTGTCACCTCTGAACATAGTCAAGCTACTTCGTTTCAACCAATGTCATCATTGAACCATACTCCATCCCAAAATCCAAGTTCCCAAGTGAACAGCAGTCAACACTCCCGAAGTCAAAGTGGTGCACCTTCATCTATTCAGTCACCAGCTGTTTCAACTAATGCTGCAGCAACAGGTCAATTCAACGCAACCTCCAATCTTCCATGTAATCAACCAACTATTGGAAACGAATCTAATAATCCATTTGTCCAGTCTCCTCCATTGAACGCAGCTCAGTCGTTGCTAACTGAACATTCCAAAATTGCATCTGTAATCCATCATAATCAAAACCTTGGAAGAAGCTCTCCTAATTTGCCCCCATCTGGCCAAAATGTGCCACCAAGAAGTGTACAATCATCAGGAAATCCTCAGTCTCTTGCTGGTAAGTGTTCTTATTATTTGGCCGAATGTTACTGTCATCAACAATATTGTTTAAAAAGCAAATCGTCCCTTAAGTTCTAAAACCGCGTAGGTCAAAAAATGGTTCAATTGAGATACGTATGTCATTTATAATTACAAGACGCGTCTATGGGTCAATCTAATTCTGATCCCTTATATTCCTACATATAAAAAAGTGATAAATAGTCAGGTAGAAGCAAAAGAGACAGTTTTTTTTTTTTGCTCTACTGTGTACTTGAAAATTTTGAGTTCCGCGGTGTTTGAAGTTAACTGACGAAATACAGAATTACCACATTTGGAGTGGAAGAAAAATCTTTTTAGTAATGGTTATCATGTCACTAGTCTGACAACTATAAGTTTTTTATTATTAAAAAAAACAACTTAAACATAGAAAAAAGTGAAGTAAAATAAAAATAATGATAACATTAAAACAAGCCACCCTAACCACTCATGCAGTTGTATTCAATCTCCATGTGTCAAGTCTATTCTTGAACAAATCGTCGGATCTAGCATCCGCAATCTCGGCAGGCAGGCTGTTCCAGAGGTTGAACACACAGTTGCAAAGGAAGTTTCCTCGGCATCTGGTTCGGAAGACCTCTATTCAGCTTGTTCTGCTGTCCACGTAACTGATTCGCATTCAGCAATGTTCATTAAAATTATCAGTACATCCTACTACAATGTTCTTTTAAAAAACTACTCACACTACCTTGTTATTTGAAACCTTTTAATTTTAATAGAATAAATAAAATAGTTGCAGGGAATTAAGAGGTGTGAGCAGGAATTAAAAAAAAAATTCAGATGTGGCCATTTATACACATTCTATGCTTATGCAATCGGCTAGTTATACATCTTTATATACAGGTTGACCCATTTTAACTTAGGCAGCCAAATAACTCGAAAAATAAGCACACTACGAAAAAATGTTTAGAATCAAAATTTCGTCATTTCGAGGGGGACGTACAATGACGTTAAAATGAGCCCCCCCACCCTTCCCCCTGGGCGGTGAGGGGGGGGCAAGTTTGAAATCTTAAATAGGAACCCCTATTTTTTATTGGATATTCGAAATCTTTGGCTAAAAACACATACAATTTGTCTGAAACATTTTTCTCGATTCATGATAGATGGCGCTGTAATCGACGAAATTCAATTTCTTCGATTTCTCTTACTGAGAACCCATGCTTACGATTCTGCAATAAACTAACAATAAAAATACCACGTTTTCATTGTTAATACTCGAAATTAGTCTTAAAACAAACTTCTCATTATTTTTTATTACTCATTAATTACTTCTCAAGAAACTGCATATCGACTACTTCTGTAGGCGTATAATTTACCATTTTACCAAAATTTTATCAGAGTACAAATGTTAAAAAAATACATAAACGCTTGTAACAATGAAAACGTGGTATTTTTATTGTTAATTTATTGCAGAATCGTAAGCATGGGTTCTCAGTAAGAGAAATCGAAGAAATTGAATTTCGTCGATTACAGCGCCATCTATCATGAATCGAGAAAAATGTTTCAGACAAATTGTATATGTTTTTAGCCAAAGATTCCGAATATGCAATAAAAAATAGGGGTTCCTATTTAAGATTTCAAACTTGCCCCCCTCACCGCTCATTTTAACGTCATTGTACGTCCCCCTAGAAATGACGAAATTTTTATTCTAAACATTTTTTCGTAGTGTGCTCATTTTTCGAGTTATTTGGCTGCCTAAGTTAAAATGGGTCACCCGGTATAATAATCTTCTCTAAGTATTTATGTGGGTGGATTCCTCTTGAACAGCTGAACGGATTTTGATTTAATTATTTGTGTGTTCAAGTGGATTTGAGGATGGTTCGGATTTAGAAAATGAGGCCTTGTGAACCTCACAGACTTTGACCTTTTGATCTATTGTGCGACCCCGCGCACTTTACAGTCGGGTAGTAAACTTTACTACTTTTCTGGGTACTACGTCCATCGCCGAAATGTTTTAGACTTTTTCTATGGACAGTGTGTTGAGTGCCATCTGCTCTGACTGGCTTTGATTAAACAGGCCGGGAGTCAAGTATTGGTAGGGTTGTTCTGATGTCAGATAATATATATTTCCTTTTTTTTCGTATAATTGCGTTCCGCGGAAAGCCTTTTATTTCGAGTGTTCTTGCCTGAAATATTGAAGAGGCAGAGTTGTGTTCAGGGGGCTAGGACGTTACATTGCTCCCTACTCTCGCTGAAACTACAAGCATCCTCCCATTCTGCATTACTACCCTTTTTGAAAATAGCAATTCACGCTCCATCACTGGATAACCTCTCGGGATGAAACTACATATTTGTACATTCGTTTTCGCGTTTCTTCTCTGTCCGTCCAGCCATTTCCTGACCTTTCTTCCCTTCGTCTAATCGCTGTCCCATGTATCGAAAAAAGTGGCGGTAGGCGAGTATTCCCCTTAGACTAAATCGCATTACGTTGGAATTCGTCCAGAGGCGCTATATTTGAACTCATTCGAATTCATTTCGTCTACGAGCACTCGCCGTTTTGAGACAGTTTGGCAAAGTGGTGTTCACGGTATACGGTTGTTCGCGTAGGAAATGTGGAAGATCTTCAGTTTAATCCACAAAAAATAAATTATATAAAACATTTTCAACAAAATTATTGTTTGTTGCAGTGCTCTTGTAAATTTTCTCCATCAATTATTCCCTGTATGATATTAATGAATTGTATTTTAACCAAAAAAACAAGTCATTCAGATAACCATTTTTGAGAAAACCCTAACTTGAATAGAATAAAAATACCCCTTCAAACAAGCACAAACTGAGACTCATTATTCTCGTTGAAGTCGAAGCAATCGAAAGTGATTCGGATGACGGGAAAATAGCACCCCAGGTCTAATTCCGTCCGCTCATTTTGAAGCAAACTTTCATACTCGCTAATCGCATCGTCCCATTTGGTAACCTACTCTGGCCCGGACGATTCCAATCTGAGCGTATCTTCGTCAGGTATCGATCGAGGCGACTCAATCAATAAACTCGAGGGGTTATTGGCATTTTCAGGTCGGTGCAGAAAGCTGATGCATTCTTCCACGTTGACGGTAACTCGGTCGCAAAGTAGCTGCTGCTCTTTGCTCTGAGCTCGTGGTCTCCTTCAGAATAATAGCGAGGGTGATCTCCTTTTTCTTGACCGTCCTAATCCCATACGCACCTGCTTCTTACCGGTGGCATCGGGGACAGACTTCTCGATCGTGGTCTGATTAACTGTACGATTGGAATTCACCTCCGATCTACTCTTATCGAACGCTCCCTTCGTCTTTTCTTCAGCTCGTGTAACCTTCTATCTTCCTCAACGTGGTCCGTAGCGGATACGAGCTCCACGTTCACCTTTAGCGAGAAACACCGGTTATCTGAGCCGAAACTATGGCGTCTAACCGTTCGAACTCCATCGGTTTCCGGAAAAGTTCTAAACCTTCTGTGGGGTTCGGTCAATTCGGCAGTCTTCAGAACAGCCGATTGCTGATAATACTCTTCGACGAAATTCAAAATCTATCACTGCCGGGCTGTGATCTTTTGGTTTCGTTGCCGTCATGGTCCCGATCAACGTTATAGAAAGATTCTCTGCGATCTTCTGGACTACACCGATGCCAGAGGCCAATCTGCTCGTGGGTGCAACACTGGAACGCATAATCGTATAATCGGAATCGCCTGGATTGAATTCATCATTATTGACATCCAACGGAACTGGCCTATTATCACCAATGTTAAATTCCAGCGTTAATTAAAATGTTGCGCACTTAATGTCTGATCAATTTGCAAGACCTACTACACTTATTCATTCACAATGAATCAAACTAATTCATTTCCACTTTTTCTTAATTATATTCACTACTACTCTTCATTCAACTCGAACAGCTCAGTACTCTGTACGTAAGTACTTTCTCATTTTGCAGGCTTCCTGGTTTATTAATAATAATAATAATAATGTTTATTCAAAAATTATTTACATTTGAAACAAGCACAACTACCACATATTTAAGAATAAACATAAACATCTCACAAACGTCATCATTGTTGTTATAATGATAGAATACCATTATGTGATTTGAATTTTTTCCTTTACGCTAAAGATTTCGATTGACGATGAATCTACTTTATTTTCAAATGATATGGTCTAACGCACCACGAGTTAGGAGTGCGACTGTGATTCTCACTTTGATCGTGAGCTGGTATAGACTATAAAGGGACTGCGGACTTGAGGCTCCCCACCTGCAAAAGAACAGTCGTTTATTCGACAAGCATCGCGATAAACTTTTTGAATATTCCACTGGCGAACCATATTCTCACGTCATCTAGATTTCGCATTGCTCCGAGTGACTTTTCCAAACCTGTAGATATTTATATATATAAAAAAAATTTCAAAAGTGTCCAATTAAGGGTAAGACCGTGTAAGAGTTTTTACACTTTCTGGTAAGCTATTCCACGTGTCAAATACTCTATTGCTGAAGTAATTTTGCCTTTGAGTAGTTTTGATATTCTCCTTCTCCAGCAGTCCTAAGGCCGTCTTGTGGTAGCTTGTCAGGTTGACATCTGTTGAGATCTCCTCTGCACACTTCTTCTGCCTTAGATGGTCTCACATAGACCATGTCTACTGGGACCAGCTCGGAATATGTACGCTTTAAGCTACTAGGCTTCCCTCAATTTATTTTAGGGGAGTTTGATTTGAGTTAAGAGTCTTCGGATCTGACCCGCTTAACAACAGGATCAGGCTATCAGCCTTACCTCCGTGTTAAGATTAGCTTGCACAGAGTGTGCGCTCTTTCGTGCGTATGCCCCTGACTCACCAACTATTTGTATCACTCCCTTTGGGATTTCCTCAGACGGAATGGCCTATTGGACTGCTTTCGAAGAGTTCATGCAGAATCATCCCAAAAAGAGTCTTGGAGAAGCAGATTTTCATCAGTGTTAGGGTTGACCGGTGAACCTCCGGTGTTGTGTTGGTTTGGCCTTCATTTGTCTGAACCTCCTCCATCCACAAAACAAGCAAACCAAGACAAACATTAAGCAGCCCAGACCCAATATAACAGGGTCGATGATTTTTGAAACAAAAAAGTAATTGTGGGATGAAACCCATTTGAACAGGAAGTGAATACAACAAAAATGAAATAAAAGATAATTGAGGGGCGATCTTAGGTCGGAAAGTGCAATGGGGTGAGTTTTTAAGGTAAAACACGGTTCATTTCAATTTCCGGCAATACTAAAAGTCCTACGGAAGAAGGTTGAATGGCAGAGTTGTAGGTAATAAAAAATCTACAACTTGTGTATTTACACTTTCTTCAAATTATCTCAGAACTTATGTCAAAAGTTCAAATAGGCAGGTTTCGGAGTTATTTGAAATTTTGAGGTTATTTACTGATAGTTCAGGAAGCGATTAGATTGAAACTTGGGAGTTGGTTGGAGCATAACGACACGCAACCTCTCTTAAAATTTTGTTGTGATCGTGCAGTCAGAGTTCAAATATATACATATATATTTAATGTATTAGATAATGATCGCCCCGAGGAAGAAACTAATCGGTTTCGAAAGCTTGGCTACATGAATAAAGAGTAAACATATCTTGTTAATTATTGATCGACATCCCTTAACCTAATACTATATATATTTAAAAAAAAAATTTTGGAAAAAATTTTTTCTTCGAAACTATTCATCATATCCCGTAAACAGTTCAATCACACTTTGAGCTCTATATTTCACAGCAGTGTACCAAATTTCAATTCGACACGGTCATTATTTTCGGTTACATTAGGAAAAAATATGTAAAATTCCGTGCGTTTCTTCTCGACATCGTTGTTTTTTTGGAATATTTCAAAAAAAATTGATTCAATCGTGATGAAACTTGGCAACTACTTTGAAAATGGTGATGAACAACTTTGTGCAAAATTTCGTGAGGATCGTGTCATATTCAATATTCCGTCATCTTCTCATATTATCCTGGTGAAATTCTGTATGAACCTTCGAACTGTCATTTTTCGATTTAGTACTGGATTTCAATTCGATCTAATCTGTATTTTTGGAAATATTGGGAAAATAAAATTTTGAATGGGGATCCTGCGGAATCATTCGTAATCAAGCTCCCAAACCTACTCTACAAATATCGAATTTCTACGTCGTTTCTTCCGGAAGTTTTATCCGCCCAATGTTTGAGTAGATATACCCCTTCAAAATTTTATTTCTCCGATAGCTCCAAAAATACAGATTAGATCGAATTGAAGTCCAGTACTTAAACAAAAAAACCTAGAAAAACACTGACGTGAAGTCAGCAGCTTTTGCGCGCATGTTCAACGGGTATCACTAAAAGTTAATGTGCGCGCAAAAACTGCTGACTTCACGTCAGTACTTTTCTAGGTTTTTTCACCCTATTTTGCCTAATATCGAAAAAGCACCGTAGTTTTCAATCGAAAAGTCTCAAGTCAAAATATCTACTCTTTTGAAAAGGTGTTGGTTTGTTGATAATGTGTTTGTCCACCGTGGTTATCTATACACTCCCCAACACGTCTTGGCATTAATGAGAGAAGATTTTCTATTTCTTCTTGAGGAATACTATCTCAAGCTACCTCTACTTGATGTCTCAGAGCCGCCAAAGCCCGTGGGGGCTGGGGTAAATTTCCAAGTCTTCTACCCATGATGTCCCAAACATGCTCTATGGGCGAAAGATCGGGGGATCTGGGCGGCTATGGCAAAAGATTCACATGGTTCGCTTCAAAAAAGTGTAAACTAACTCTGACAACATGAGGTCGAGCATTATCTTGCTGAAATATTGGATTCTCGAGCCGGTTACGGTAAGGGAGAACATATGGCTCCACTATTTCTTGAAGGTAACGCAGCGCTCTCATGTTTCCTCGAATGAAGACTAAAAGTGACCTACTTGCATGTGCAAAAGCACCCCATACCATAACGCCTACTGCCCGGTGTACATGACGCTCAACAGCGAAATGAGTGTCACGTTTTTTTCCCCGACGTCGTCTAACCCTTCTTCAGCTTTCATGTGCACCCAAGTAGAATCGAGATTCATCAGAAAAGGCGACCTGATGCTATTCGACATTTCAATGTTGTCGTTCTCCGCACCACTGTAATCGTTGCCGGCGATGCTCAACCGTAAGAGGTAACACAAGATAGGGTCGATAATGCTGCATTCCAAAAGACCTTATACGGCGGTAAACCATTCGCTCAGTTACATGATGGCCTTGTTCTCTTAACCACTCATCAGCCAAAGATCGAGTTGTCGCAAATCGGTCTCTAGTGGCCATAAGTCTTAGACGTTGATCTCGAACTTCATTTGTGCCCCTTCGACGTCCGGTGCCTACTCTTTTTCGATTTTGGGCATTATCAAACCACGCTTGACAACATCTCATAACAGTAGTTGGATTTCTGTTCGTACGATTAGCGATTTTCTCCAAATTTTAAACATTCACTCCTTGCTATACTATCTATGTTTCACCAAAAAAATTTAAAATTTAAACAGCTCCTCCTGGGTGTTGCAGTTTCTTTGTCAGTTAGTATATTTTAAAAAAGCATTGAATAGGAATTTACGAATATAATTTGAAGAATTTCTCAAAATTTTATAGATGTCTCATTAAATATTAATTTCATTAATCATTTTGTTGTTGATCATAGCAGTATATTTCTTGCAGTATCTAAGAAAATTTACTAGAGAAATGTATATTTTTTCACAACATCCGATAAAGTAGATTTCAAAGAACTAAAAAATCCCACCAACCTTTTTAATGAAGTATCTATTTTAAGAGGTTGGTGAGATTTTTTAGTTCGTTGAAATCTCCACTTTCTGATGTGAAAACGTGAGACTTTTCGATTGAAAATTAGTTTTTTTTTTTAATTCAGTCGAAGTGAGGTGAATAAATGAACCTTTTAAATCAAAAAAATTCGTGAAAACAAAATTTAAAAGATGAAAATAAATAACCAAAAACTTGGTTATTTGAATTTCTCACATATATTTTGAGGTTATGTGAGAAAAAGAATTTTTTTCAATGTTATTTTAAAACATTTTTTTTTCAAGCCTTTTTGAATGAATTGTGAATTCAAACCATTCTCGGATCCACTTGAACACACAAAAAATGTCATGAAAATCCGTCCAGTGGTTTAGGGAGAGTTAAGACACATACAGAATGTACAGGGTGGGAAAAATTGGTGGTACCTGAGCTTCAACTTTTTAACCATAAGAGATAGAGAAATAGGAATGACATCTTGCGGTAATCATTTCTCGAGAACTTATAATTCCGCCAACTGCATTCCTAATCTTCTTTTGATTTTGAATTATAAGCAAAAATTGACATTCGGGCAATTTCAACTATGGTCAGTTTCATTTTCCTCTTATAGTTAAAAAGTTGTACTTCTTGTTAACCCATTGTGGGCTTCATATAATGAAAGGTTAGAGTCTTAACTCCACTATTTTTTCAAACAATTCATCTTCCGGCTGGTTTCGACTATACAGTCATCTTCAAAGTTATACTAAAAGGAAATCGTATGAAATACTCAAAATTGAGTTTCAAACTTACATGTAAAATGAGACAGAAGCCTGAAATATACAAATAAACATAATTAAAATCAACATCAGATGTGAAACATCGTTAATAAAATCTATATGGAATGGACACAAAACAAATAAAGAGCAGATGTCTGTCTGACATGGAGTAACATTGGCCAATACTTGGTGTGTGTGGCCTCGGAATTATTTTATCATTTTCATAATTTTTTCAGTAGCGTTTTTTCAGTACATTGAAGGTGTCTTGTAAAATGTTGGCCATTTTGGCATTGATAGTTACGCAATAAGGGATGTTGATGTCTTTATAAATTTCAGCTTCTTCAAGAAACTCCAGTGTGTTGCTGAAGTTACATTGATGTAATAAGGCCCAAGGTATGCCAAAGGTAGAATCATTGTTGCTGTCTTTTCTGGAGCTCATAAGATGTTTGCTTATTTTGTTATTGATATTCCTGCCACTTCTATCGACCTAGATGGTGTTGCAGTTTTCACATTTCGATCTATACACTTCTGACTTTTCTAGTTTACTGATTGGGTCCTTATCCTTGACAAGCTGTTGTCAATACCGCTGAACAGTTGACCAATTCTTTTGGAGATGGTACTGTGGTAGAGAAGGCTGATATATTTCATTTCTTCTGTCTTACTTTTTTACCGAGATGAAAAGACGTTCCTACCAATCATCTTATCTCAATATTTCTGAATCATCTATAGTTTTTGTGTCGTGACCATTCTGGTTTGCTATGTACTTCAATATATCAGTTTCCTTCTCTATCCTATCCGTAGGTCTTCTGAAAATTTTGTTCATATACGTCCTGAATGCAGACAGTTTCTGATTGAGATGGTGACATGATAAATTATGAATGGTGTGATCAGTCTCAGTTGGTTTTCGGAATATGTCAAATACGAGACCTGTTTGCGTTCAGTAGATTATAAATTCTAGGAAATTCAACCTCGAACCACTGTCTATTGCGAGAGTGAAATTTATATTGATGTGGCAAATTATTCATTCCTTTATACAAAAGTTGTGACAGGCAGTGTGAAAATATTTTATTATTGAAGGTGAAGAAGTTTATATCTAGGCACAATTTCGAGATAACAATGTCAGCTAATTCTTTAGATAGGTTTGATCTGTTCAGCAATATTTTGAAAAACTGCAGCGATTGTTTGACTCGTTAACTACGTTGACCACATCACAAGACGCGAAACTAGTATTTTCCCCAAATTTTATGTTCTTCGGTTTCTCAACCATTTCAATTGAGTTCCGTTAGCTGTACTCAGATTTGTAATTCAGATGGTGATCCAGGATCCCACAAAGGTGTTGTAATAGTTTGTAGGCAAGGCTACCACGAAACAAAATAATTGGCCGCATAGTATGGTGGTATTGAAATTGATTGGTAGTAAGTTCTTCCAATTCACCATTAAAATTGGACCATATATATTCAAAGCTGTTTTGAAATTCTCATTATAATTATTGATAAAAGAAGTAGATTTCTGTATGAAATTGTTTTCTCTTGAAATATTCTCGATGTGGACGTCTTTCCCTAATATCACAGTGACCATTATCTGCTTTAGTAAAGTCAATCTATTTATCATAAATGGATTTGAGAGGTTGGTTGGATTCTGTGAAAATCGGATTTATTCTAGACACTGATCTTTCGAGTTCACTGAGGATAGTTCTATTGTTCTACTGTTCTATTCAAAGCTGGTATCGAAAACTCGAGCATTTTTCATTTTGAGTATTTCACATGATTTCCGCCTTTTAGTAGGGCATTGAAAATGACTGATTTTGTAGTCGAACATTTCAGCCGGAGAATGAATTGTTTCAAAAACTAGTGGCGTTAAGACTTTACACCTTTCATTAAAAAGTTGTAGTCCAGGTACCACCACTTTTGCACCCCCTGTACAAACACAGAAATACATTATACAATCAGGTCGATTCTGTTTGCGTATTGCTATGAACCTTGCTTATTCTAGTCATATTGCTACCTTTCTAATTTATAGCAATATGGCCATGATGTTTCGTATTCTGTTCCGAGTGTTATAGCAATGTTTGTTATGGATTTTGTCATAGCAATATTGCTAGCATGGACTTCCATAATCGGTGATTTTATAGTTGACAACACTGTATTTTGTGACTTTAGAGCTACAAGAAAGAAGAAAATAACCCTACTTCGTGAGTTTTCTTTATGATTTCGCATACATAACCTCTATCTACGGCTTTCATTATTCATGTAAACATCGACATAAAAAATGTTAGGAAACGAAACTAGTCAAATTGACCAATATCCAATTTCCTGGATACGAATAGCATATTGGTTACCAGAAATCAAATGCAGCAATTTTATTCAGGCGTTAATAATTCGAAATGCGAGAAACTTTTTGGTTGGCACCCCAAAGGGACTGCTGTTGTTGAGATGATTAGAATAATCATCTCAGCTGTTGCTTACTATGCTGGTATTTTAGATAAAGAATTTTCTTCAAAATTAAATATTCTAGAGAACCTTGAACAAATTTCTATTAGCACATACTTTCCTATCTTCCTTATTTTCGAATTCTTGGAAGAAATAATATTGAAACAAATGGATCTCTGTAAGATTCCCTTTCTAACCTTACTTGTTATCAAGCATAGCAAGTACTTTTTTGAGGTAGTAATATTGATAGCAAGATTCTTTTTAAAGTGACAGATCCTATTGCTCAAAATCGTTGATTACAATACCAATAATTCCAATTTTATTATGATAGCAATATCTTTTTCCTAGTAATATTGCTATTTGCAAACAGAATCGACCTGAATGCGGTATGCGTGAACAACCAGGTTTTTGTACATGTTCATACTGTTGTTCACATAAGTACATACTACATTATGGTATGCATGAACTACTTGATCTGTGATGATTGCTCAATGTGTCAATCGTGTGGATTTTGGATACTTGGATTCGTCAGAAGATCAAGTTCTTTAAATTACTTGTTAGTTTCATACATGGTATGAGTGAACAACATGATCTGAGATGATCGCTCAATGTGCCAATTATGGGGATTTTTTTAAAAACTAGGAATAGTAGCAAGGTCACGTTCTTCAAATTCACTTGTTAGCTCCATTTTTCAACTTTCTACCAGGAAAGTCGAAATATCGCCCGAGTTATTCTTCTTCAAGTTTAAGCTATTCCAGATTCACACTTCTTTCAAGTAGTATAGTATAGAATGAGTTCTGTTGTATCTTCCTCTTTACTGCCGAACTTACAAAGGATATGCATTGACTCAATCACAAAAGAGAAAGAAAAAATCCCTGACGTTCAGGTTAATTTTCGTAAATTAGTGTGCACGTAGGTGTTAACTTAGATTAGCTGGAATATAATCAAAGTGTATGTTTCGAACATGTCGCGTCATCTATGTTAAGCAAACCGTAGCACTAACAAGTATTAGAATATTTTGACGAAACATGGTGGATATTGGACATATTTATGATACCCTGGGCGCCACTGTCATATTCAAGCCACTGTATTCAAAACTATAACTATAACAATAGAACTCTGCTGCGCGAATTGATCTTTATTTTTCAGCAGGTATTAAGGGTTCACCCTTTGAATAAAGAACAACAGGAAGGAGCATAACGCTTTTCTACCTCGTATAAAAGTGGGACATAGGCGCCCATATTGGACCTCCAAGTATGACTCATGTTAGTTAGTTTCTTCAGACAAAGAAGTCTCGGTACAAGTTGTTCTCTCTTCAAAGTGAAAGGAAAGTCGGCCATATGCAACATCCATCCCGGACCCACTTTGTGAGGCATTATGCTCCTTCCTTATGTTCTTTATTCAGAGGGTTCACCACATTAATTTTCATACAGCTCTCGAAATGACAGCTTGAATTGGTCACACGGTCTTGGTACAAAATTTACAAGTCGAGATTTCAGAAAGAGAGTGCGCCTACAGTGACAATATCATCTAGTGACCGTCATTGCCAGATTGATCCATTAATGATAGCAAGCTGAACTAATATTTCTTTTTGAATATCACATCATTCACTAGTCAAAACATCAAGAGGCTTGTTGGAACTGTAGTATGTAATTGTGTGGAGTTTAGAGTTCGGATTGAGGATGTTGACAACTTGAGCAATTCCATACTATTTACTTCATTTATAGGATATTCTTCTGGGCGAGATTACTCAATTTGGCAATGATTTCCCTGAATGACTGTTGGTGCATTCACACATTTTATTTATTTTTTGAAATCTACTTAGGGATCTTTCACTTTTAACGGATTTAGGTCCTACTTCGAATCCAATCGCAGATTCAATAGAAATTTTATTCATCATAAGGTGATATCTACCATTGACACATTTAAAAAATACCAATATTTCTGTTGATTCTCAATCAAATGTAGGTTTCCGAATTCCCCTGTGCTTTTTGTACATAAAATGAATATGAAAAATCAGCAATAGTACAAATATGACTACAATAATAACTGCTCAATGGAAACCCTTCATGGTCGTTTTATTCGACGAAATCAGTATTGACAAACCATAATTCAATACACGTGCCATCTACTCAATCAGTCGATTATTCGATCACCTTGAACATTCATTTTTCCACATTATATTCGTGTATTGTTTATATTATTTAGGTTGGAAGGGTGCCCGTTATTTTTCACTTTTGAAGTTATTTATTGTAATAATTGGGTTACTAAGTTATACATTTTGTTTTTTCTAGCATCAGGACACCTTGACCAATCTCTGTTGGGACAATCCGCAATGCCTGGCCAACATCAGTTTGGACAACCTCCATTGCCCATACGTCCCCCTTTACCTGGTCAATCACAGACTTCGAACCAACAGCAACCATTAAGTGGACAACAATCACTACAAGGACAATCCCAATATCCTGGACAACCGCCTCTTCCAGGTCAATCTCAGTTTCTAGGAAAGTCCCCTTCAGCAAGCACATTACCGGGACATTCTCCATCAGATAAATTGCCTGGGCAAGGTTCTTTAT
Source organism: Myrrha octodecimguttata (assembly GCA_958510865.1). Classification (NCBI taxonomy): domain Eukaryota; kingdom Metazoa; phylum Arthropoda; class Insecta; order Coleoptera; family Coccinellidae; genus Myrrha; species Myrrha octodecimguttata. Next base: position 23,388,250 of record OY294056.1, read on the forward strand.
CTTCCCCACCTCTAGTACCAGGCCAATTACCTGGACAACGAACATTACCAGGACAGCAAATATTTGGACAGTCATCACCTCCAGGTCAACTACAGTTTCCAATACCAGGGCAACAATTTAGTGCCCAACCTTCATTACCTGGACAACCTCCTTTACAAGGGCAACCATTGCATGGAAAACCATCGTTACCAGGACAGCAATTGTCTGGACAACGTCCATTACCAGAACAACAATTGCCTGGAAAACACCCATTACCAGGACAACATCCATTGCCGGGGCAACCCCCTCTGTCTAACCAAAATCCATATGGACGTCCGCCTCTACCAGGTCAAACAGGAGGTATGCCCCCAATGGCCACCCAGCAATCAATTTCTTCTTCACCCTCTGGTCAATCAATGATGCAAGGACAGCAGTCTTTCAATAATCCACAATCTTCTAATCAACATGATAGGAGTGGAAATATCTCTTATGCGACTAGTGGTAATCCTGCAACTCAATACCAACATCAGTTGACCAATCAGATGCAAAATATGAATATGTCAGGTTCAAAAAATTTTTCTGGGGTCCCTCCAAACGGAGCAACCAATGGGGATAATGGTCCATATTTGCCACCTCCATTGAACCCTTCACAAATGAAGAGTCCAAGTGGATATCCTCCAATGCCAGGACAGCAGCCTTCCATGCCACCTGGAATTGGTGGTTATCCACCTCAACCGGGCTATCCACAACAGCCTGGTTACCCACATCATGGTTATCCACAGCCTGGATACCAACAACAAAATCAACAGAAGCGTTTGGACCCTGATCAAATGCCAAGTCCTGTAAGTGCCATTTTTCAATGTGTGTGAAGTTGGCCCAGCACTTTTCGATTTTCGAAGAAATGTCTTTTGCCCTGAATTGTGCTAGATTTGTGTTGCTTTGTGCCGTTGAATTTTTTTTAATTTCATACGGTTCTCAAGATATTGCACAAAGTAGGCCAGCCGAGCACATTTCGAAAAAGTGGATTTTAATGACTAAGAGATTGTGCTTTACATACACTGAGTTGTGCTGTTCGAATTTTTCCGAAACTCTCTCTCATTTTTCGAAAAATCAAAAACTGTGAAAAAGTTAGCCCAGCACTTTTGTTTTCTCTTCTCAAAAATAACTGAAAAAGTTTGTGCTACATTTGTGCTGATTTGTGCCGTAAATATTCTTACGATATTTTGTCGGCTTTTTCGACAAATCGCGAATTGAGAAAAAAAATTGCCCAGCACATTCGTTTTTTTGTGATGAAAATATGTACAAAAAAAATTATGCGAGCTTACTTATGCCGTTGAAGTTTCCACAAAAGTTTTTCGAAAAAAACAGGCCAATATTTTCCGATTTTCGATTTTTTTTTCTTGGACTGAATTGAACTAGGTTTGTACTGCTTTGTGCCATTGAATTTTTTTCATTCCGGACAGTTCCCAAGATATTCCACGAAATGTACAAAATAGACCGTCCAGATGAGTGTGAAGTTCGCCCAGCACTTTTCGATTTTCGAAAAAAAATTTTTTTGCTGAATTAAGCTAGGTACTTCATCGAAATGTGCTGGTCTGGCCTATTTTATACATTTCGTGCAATATCTCGAGAATCGTACGAAATAAAAAAAGTTTGAACGGCACAAACTTAGCACAGTTTAGGTCTCTTGCTTTTAAATTTTGACCCCATGTCTGCTGTTTAAACGGACGAAACTTCGCGGCTTCCTTGACGTACCGGGATATATCCACTCTCTAACAAGCCAATATTCAGCGTCGGCTGTATCGATTGGTGAATCTTAGAAAAACCAGTGACTTAAAAGTCGATCTGACGCGTTTCTCCCGCTTCGACCTTGAGTTCCGATTTGACCATTTTTAATACCGAATTATACAAAATTCGCGAATTGTTAAAGTGTGCTAGCATACATTATCATTATGTATCGATATAGAATGAGAAAAACCTGAAAATATCATAATTCGTGTTACATGCAAGAGACCTATTCAGGACAAAAATTATTTTTCGAAAATCGAAAAGTGCTAGGCCAACTTCACACACATCATTTTTCATGTTCTTTATAGGGAGCTATCTTTTGAATAGGTGAATTTTGCAAGTTTTGATCCCAAAGGCTGACTAGAAATCGTAATCATGTATTAACTGTATTCACTGGATTTCGCACAACATATATTCATTCCTCCAAATAATTTACTAATATAATGAGTCGGGGCGACATACAGCCTTAGTTTTGAGCATCTGCTAATAAGACTGTTTTTATTTTATCAAGGACCATTTGCACTGCATTAGACAACGAAGATTTAGGTGGAAGATCATCTTGTACCGTGACTTAATCCTCGTTGTTCAAAGAAGGATTATTAGTAAACTTTGAAATCTAACCCTACATTTGAGCGATTTAGTACCTGTTTGATATTTTCTGGACGTAACATCTGGTTTTTTACATTGGCGAAGAATGATGAACTCGTTTTACAAGTTGACTTGCGTGATAATGGATTTGATTAACTGTTATTAAATTTCAAATGTTACTAATAAAAATTGCATTATTAGGCATTGATTCTTATCTTCCAAAGCCTGGAGAATTGAGTGGACTAAAAATCTACTAAAAACAAAAAAATGTGAAAGAAATTGCATCCTTGTGTCCATCTTCAAACAAACGCCTTCAGTCCGTCCATACAAAATAATTCAATATCTCTTTGAATACTTTTTTATACTCTGCAGATTCCTTGTCATTCATAATTTACACCTCTTTCAATTCAATTGATTGATATTTGTGGATATCTTCACTTTCTTTGTTCTAACCAAAGACATAGAGACATGGACAGGAATTACGAAACTGTGCAACATAGTCCTATACTCATATCTTGGTTTTGGACTATTTGATAACACAGTGCAAGTGGTCGATATTCAATAAATGGGTTATTGCCTAAGGAGTTTTGTCGAAAATAATATAATATTTCTCAGATAACAGTTCTTATAACAGATTTACATGGTTTATTCAAAATTCATTTATGTCCTTCAACAAAAATCCCTAAATAATATTTTCGATTACATGCTTAACTCTTTAACTTTTCCCATCTATAAAATGCCTAACTTCCATAAGTCATACAATTTTCTAGTGAGCTTAGATAAACCAAAGTAGGTGTAGATAGAGCTTATATATTTTAGCGCTCATCAATTGATTTTTGTATATCTCAAAGTCCTTAAAAATTTTGCATAATTCTGACATATTTTTTTTTAATTATTGAATTATTAGCGTATAGATTGACCATTTTGTATTAGGAGAGGCATAACTTCCACCTCATTTTCTGAATCACTTGTATAAGAATAAATGTAAATCAAGTATTTTGAAATCTCATTTTGACACTTCTAAGCGTATTCATATCGGATTTTCATGGAATTTCCTTGTAAAACCAATTTCTTTCAGAAATCGATCTCTGAAACTCTTGAGCTTCTGTTACTTGTGATGTATTATTCAAAGGATTCCATTCATTTCTCAACTCGTAAGTTGAAATTTGTTTCTCAAATATATTTTATTTTCAGATACAAGTTACAACAGACGATCAGAACAATAGATCAGGAGTGTTTGCTACCAATCAGAAGGGCTCCATGCCTCCCCTTGTTACAACTACCTTTGCGGTTCAAGACATGGGGAACTGTAGCCCTCGATTCATTCGTTCCTCCATGTATAATGTTGCAATTACCAGCGATATGATGAAGAACACCGCTGTTCCTTTCAGTTTAGTTATAAGTCCATTAGCTAGATTGGCCCCTGGGGAGTACAGTCCACCTATTGTCAATTTTGGAGAATTGGGTCCTGTGCGATGCGTGAGATGTAAGGCCTACATGTGCCCCTTTATGACCTTTGTGGACTCTGGAAGAAGATTCCAATGTGCCTTCTGCAAGGCTACAACTGATGGTAAGTTCTAAAAACTTATATATCTTCACTTCATTAGTTACACTTCTCAGTTAAAATTGAAACAAAAATGACTCACTCAATTGAAAATTGAATCCAGATTAATCCACTAAACCAGTGTTTGCATCTCAAAGAGACATGCTGTTTCATAGGTAAAGAGTTTTCGGTAAAATGTCTCATTTCATATTAATTGAACGTTTCTCAAATCTATAAGATTTAGGGAAAGTAATTATAGATGTAGACCTTTCCATAAGGAACAATACCGTGAAGTTTTGTAAGCTCAATTTTTTTTACCCGTTTTTTCTTTATGAACATGGTATTGTTATATCAATTTCATATTTGTGACGATCACCCACACCTCCTGTGAGCTATCAGGTAATCGATTCCGTATTTGCTGTGGAGTAAATTATCCTGATAAATAGGGTTTTTTCAAAAACCCTGTTTCTAGGATAGGTAGAAAACTGAAAAGTAATTGGGGTTTGCTCTCTAAAAAAAGGTCATAACGCTATCTGTTTTCAAGATACAGGGCTATAGGTTAAATATATATATATATATATTTATATGAGAATAGGAATTAAGGACATATCCCTCAGGTAGAATAACCGTAGATACGTATTTCTGGCTAAAGGCCTTCATCAGTACGGCGAGAAAAGTGTGGAAGATGAGCAACACTTGGTATAAAAAACAACAAACAAACGGAGCCAACAACAGAAGCAAGCCGCTTATTTGTGGTCTCAGTTAGGAGACTCTGAATTCCAGAGCAACAACTAACGTTACCCACGGAGGCAGCTATAGCTACCTGCGTGAACATCCGTGTCCAGGATCAAATAAGAAAATGGAGTCTCCTAACTGAGACCACAAATGTGCGGCTTGCTTCTGTTGTTGACTCCGTTTGTTTGTTGTTTTTTATACCAAGTGTTGCTCATCTTCCACACTTTTCTCGCCGTACTGATGAAGGCCTTTAGCCAGAAATACGTATCTACGGTTATTCTACCTGAGGGATATGTCCTTAATTCCTATTCTTGTAAATAATCCCCTCATGAATCAATTTTTATATATATATATATATATATATATATATATAGATTTGTTTGACCGCACATACAGACCCAAAACGTTATACCTCACCGCCTTTTCAAGCCAAAAGTGACGTTGTCAGACCCGGGTCCGGGTCTGAAAACGTCTGACCATACTACGGTACTCAGGGAGGTTGGGGGATGCAGGGGGTGCATTTTCAGCCGGGTCCGAAATTACGGGTATACTCTTCAAAATATACAGAAAGTTTCAGGGATCGGCCAGTGCGAGGGCGCTGCCTTCGGCACCAAGTTTTTGTATATCATTTTACTATAACACCAACGTCAAGAGCCCATAAATATGGCAACGCAGCCTTTCGACAGCTGCATAGCTGTATATTTCCATCCTTCACAATACATACCCCAGAACGTCATCCGCGAAAGACGTGTACGAGCCCTAATACGGCACTCACGAAAGACGTTTACAGACCTGTTGTAGACAGTCGTCGTAGTGAAACATATTTATTTCGAAATATCCGATCAGATCTTAATATTTGAATGTATAGTTGCTTGTCATACAGTATAATACGATTCAGAAGACGCATACGAGCCTACTATGCTGAGGCACCGACTCAGACCACTTCATTCATTTCGCCGAGATGACTAGAGTTCGAGAATTAAAAATTCTAAAGAAGCACTGACGTGAGCTTTTACGCACTTGTTCAAATTCGTTGGAAAAAGAATCGACTGCATATTCAGATGATTGGTCCCTTCAAACGCAGCTTTACTTCCTCATGGACTAATTTGGAGATCTTCATTCTATGGGGTTATAAATCACAAAATTCAGCATGAATCTTCAAGCTATCATTTTTTAGTCAAGGAATATATTTCAATTCGATCCGATATTTAATTCTGAAAATACTCGCTGGAAAAATTCAATTTTGAATGTGCTCGTGAAATATTATCATCCATATTTGTTTGAATGAATAGAGAAGTATTGGGAATTTGGATTATTTATTGTCTGCTACTTCGATAACAAAGTTACAATAATTTTGAATGTTCATATCTACCGAACATTGAGGAAATTCAACACATTCACGAATTCAGCCTTTGTAATTGAGCCCCACACCTACTTTATAAATATCGAGTTTCTGAATCATTCCTTATGGGTGTTATTCTGTTAACAGCCAGTCTTTCCACCGATCGCAAACGTAATAGCTTCTGAAAGAATCAACTGTAGACATGATCATTGTAGAATACGTTTATCGATTGATTTCTGAAGCCGATCTGCTGTTAATTATTGATTTCAATGTGGGTGCCTGTTTTCATCAGAATTTGATCGATAGTCCTCACAAGAAACAATTTGTTTCAATAAAATTTGTGAAATTTTCGAAGAGCTTTTATTTTAAATTTCTAACAATTGGATTCTCACGAAATGTCGCAGTGAGACTTGCGCGTTTTATTCTTCAACTAAATACGAAGCTTCAATCTGATCGTATTTCTTGAAAGTTACGAATCCTAACACAGTGCATTTGATCTTAATTCTTATTTTTACAGGCGCTGAAAATTATCAAATCGAAATACCTCCCCAAATATCTAAGTAATTTTTCACCTTTACAGTCCACATGACATTTTTTGATTGTAACGTGACGCTATTCGTCAACAAGTTCAATAATTTCAATCTGATCGCCTGAGTACATCTCGAGAAATTATAGATATATCCTCTAACGTACAAAAAACAACAAAGTTTGAGATGGATTCCCCTGAATATCCGAAAATAAATATAGGATCAAATCGAAATTTGAAAAACTCTTGTTGAGTATTGATTTTAAGGTACCTGCCGAATTCGACCGATATTCGATCGATAATTTCCCAGAAAAATATATTTTCAACAGAAGTTTTCTTATATTTAGATCTACATGAGACTTCGTGATCAGTTGAGCGTTGTTATTCTTGCGCGCATCTTCTAGGGGAATAGCGCGCTATCGTTTTGTTCAAATGTCTGTAATTTCCGAATTTCGAGCCGAAAATGTTCTCAAATGACTAGGTCGGACCCAGTGCTAAAATAAATTAGTTTGGCCGGCTGTCCGTATCCTCGATAACAGGCTTACGGAGAATCTTATCGACTTGAAACTTTCAGGTTAGGTTGCATTACAAAATGTCAATTGGCCAAAAGGTTTTTTTTGCGAAATTTCGAGATCGTTCTGTCAGTAAATAAAAAAATTTTTTCACAATTTTTTTCGAAAAATATATTTTTTTCACTTTAATTGAGATGGTTTAATTCTTGAATGTATTGAATTCGCCATTAATTTTTTAGATAGTTATACCCATTAAAAATTTTGTATCGAAATGCAATCTTGTAGTTGATCGAAAATTATAGCTTGAGGTTTATGCAGAATTTCGTGAGGACCATATGAAAAAATCTGCGTTTGGCAGGGTCAATACTCGAATAGATGACCGATTTGGCAATGGAACAAGCGCGTTAAAGCTCCTGACATCACGTCAGTGCTTTTCTAGTTTTTTTTCAGGAACCAACCGAATATTTCATTTTCACTAAACGGAAAACCGGCAACCGATATAACCAAGTTGATTTTCGAAACATATCCTATATAAACTTGACTCTTTTAACATGAAATCGTGAACTTGAATCTCAGCCAATCAGAGATGATCTTAACAAAAACCTATATTTGGAAGGAATTATCTTGTTTGAGTAGCCAAGGCATCTTTTACGGATATTTATAAAAAACGCGAGCCTTATTTCGAATTTGTTCCGAAATTTCCCTTCCCCAGTAATAGTAAATTTGGAAGAAATTTGTGGATTGGCAACTTGGACCGAATTGTCCTTATTTCTGTCTGGTGACGATGAACTCGAAAACGACTGAACGCATTGTCATGCGGCTTACACGAATTGATAGAGTGAATGTTGAGAATGTTAAAATATATCATTTATTCAAGTAAATTGTTCAAAATATAGTGATAAATGTTGGAAAATATTGACTTGAGGTGCTTCCTTTTAAAATACTGATTAATCTTTTTGAGATAGCTAATAGCTGGACTTGTGGTCTGAGGAAGTGGATGCGAATTTTCCTTAGTAAACAATTTAAAGTAACAAGGGATAATATCGAATTGCAATGCGTTTCATACAATTTCGTGAAGAATATGGTACGGTAGTGCCTTACTCAATCCAACCGATAAAATGATATTATCTGCGAAAGTGAAGTATATGGAGCATTATTATATTTTTGCGCGCTTGTTCTCAGGAACAGCTTGTCAATATTTTATGTGACAAATTCGAGCAAAAAATGGTTTTATCTGTTCTGGTTTCGTCCAGAAGCAGCAATTGCAAAATTTTTATCGCAAGGTTACTGTTCAGATGTTTAACAATGAGACGGTTGTTTGTGAGGCTCGTACTTTCGACTTATTTGTGATTAATTTCCGGACCGCAATTGATCTTCAACATTGAAAGTAGCCTTGACAAGCAGTCAGGAGATTCCACATGATTTTATTTATCAATGCTGTTGTTTGAAATTTTACTTTTTGTTAGGATTCCTTAGGATTCCTGAACAATCCGTTTGATTTTGAGTATACGGATGTTGAATAATTTGCATTCAGAAATACCAAAAAATTATAAGCCTCACAGGCCCTGAGTGGGTGATCACTTGATAAGTGGATATGTAGTTAAACAAGCCACACGCAAACGGGAACTATAAATCTACGTTTCCCCAGGTTTTCCAGGTGGTAACACATCTCAGTCAATAAAGCTCATAAAATATATTTTTGAGTCAGCTTGTAATCCTTGCGAAATTTTTTACCAATATCCACCGAATGATTCTTCATCTAAAATCTAAATAGTCACGATTCGATCGGAATCATACCGAACATGCCATAAATAGTCAATATCATGTTGACTCGATAATTAACTTCGAAGTAATAGAGATTCATTCAACGGGTTAAATAACACTGATTAAATTTGAATTTCTTGTCCAGCACCAACAATTTCCAGGTGTGCTAAGAAGATTACCGTATTGCACATAGTGAAAATGATTACCCCAGATCATTTGGTTTTCAAATATATTTGAGAACTGAATTCCCAGATGCTAAAAAAGAGAAGAATTTAGCCAGGTGTGGGTTCGTCTATCCGTTAGCCTCGGACGCAAACGCCTTGATAATTTATGATTTTCGAGCGGGTCCCAGATAGTGGATCGAAAATCGTATGGCGGTCGATAAGTGTAAAATTATTATCTGTGATTTTTATTGGTATGCCTCCAACACTACGCCCTAGATCCGACTCTGTTTTTACGCGCTTATTCTGGATAACAGCACATTATCGTTTCGTCACAATGTCTGTAATAATCGAATTCAGGGCGGATAATGGTACGATTAAGTTGGACTGAAGAATCCGTGATCAAGTTCAATTCTGTGCTTGTCTGTCAATTCATCCGTTTGTGCTCTGACTTTTGAAGGAAAAGACCTGGAGTCTCGAAATTTTTAGGTTTGGTTCGAAGTCTGAATCTCTGTTGATTCTTTTAGTGGGCTGAATTGGCCCTATAGTTTCGGAATTATACAAATATGAGATTTTGAGGATAGTTACTCTATAATCAATGAAGTTCCAATGTTATAAGATTTTCACATAGTTTAGTGTTGGAGAATACCAACCCACTAATTGGAGCTACATTTCTTGTGATCTTGTCGTTAAAGAATGAAAAAATAATTTATTTCAATTCCACATTTTTCTTGAGCTGCAGACTCAAAACCAGATTCGAGATAAGGAACAGACCTTGAAGGGACATTCAACAGCAGTGGTTCGAATTTCATCTCATTCCAAGTTTACATTCGCAGATATAAAGAAAAATCTAGAAAAGCACTGCCGTGAAGGCAGCAGCTTTTGCGCGTAAGTTCAAATTCGTTGCCAAATAGGCCAAAGCTGTCAGCTATTTACGTATACCCCGTCAAACTCAGCTGTACTACCATACGGTCGTTACGACATTCTGCATAAACCTCATCATTTTTGGATCGACTACTAAATTTCAATTCGATCCTATTGGAAACATTTTGTATGAATACCTCAATCCACAGAATCATTGGGCAAATTTAATCCATTCACGAATTCGACCCTCGCGAATAAACCGAAAACCTGGTATAAGTAGTTTCTTTTTGTGATTTTTTTGTTTATGGCTGATCTAACCGCTGAAAGAGTAGGAAATAACTTCCGGAAGACTCAACTTAGAGACTTGATAAGAGTAGAGTGATTTCGGAGAATAGTGACGGATGCTTCAGAAGTTTTTGTGCCCAATTTCATTGAAAGTTAATTAATAGTCTCCGAAAATAACTTCCCGAGAAGCAATTTTGTTCAAATTTCCCAAAAATTTGATCCTCACGAAATGTTGCACTAAGTTGCCGGTTTCAATTCTTCAACTAGTTACAAAGCTTCAATCTGATCGCATCATAACAAACCTCCAATCTGATCGTATTTCTTGAGATATTGGGAAGCCGACCACGAAAAAATGTTTTGTACGTGCGCATGTATCGCCTGAAGATAGTCAAATTGGTAATTTCTGTCTATTATTTTGCCATATTCTCATTGAGAAATAGTTATTGCGAGAATACTCAGAAGAATACATAATATTTTTCCAGATATATATTGGCCTCTGCCATGAATGATTAAACGAATCATTCTCTCATCGTAACTCTAACATCAGAATTTAGATGAAATTTGTCACAAGGCAGAGGCCAATATATATCTGGAAAAATATTATGTATTCTTCTGAGTATTCTCGCGATAATTTTACTGCCTGTAGCAAAAAAATAAAGAGTTTCAGAACATAGAATTTTTTTTAAATGATGTAGGGATTCACATCGTAACATCGTATTCTGAAGCAGCCTGTATATTAAATTTTAAGTTTCGCATAATTCTTCTGGTTATACATTCCTGATGAAATTTTTCATCAGTCCTAGTGTCAGTACTTCAAACTCATATTCCAACCAACAATTCAATCCGACCGGTAGGTATTCTCAGAGTTACCCATTGAGAAAGAAGAAATAACAAATACAAATACTTAGTCCAGATGGTCTGACGACAAAGCAGAATCGGAAATGTTCGCGGAGATATATTTTGGTTCAAAATAGTACATCGACGTCTCAAGACCCTTAAGTGTGCCCAGCTGAAATTATTACCTACAAGAATGAGAAAAGCACTGACGTGAGGTCGGGAGCTTGTTCAAATTCGTTGCCAAAGCACCTGTCACCTGTTCACTTATCGACCCCGCCACAAACGCACATATTTTTTAAAATAGTGAAAAAATGAAATTTTGAATGGATGGGTTCCTCAATCTACAGAATCATTAGGCGAATTTTACAATCCACTAATTCGACCTTCGTAATTAAACAGAAAACTTACTCTACGAATATCGAGTCTCTTAGTCGTTTCTTTAGGCAGTTAATATTTTTACGACCGCCCTAACCGCCGATAATAAATAATATATCTAATTGGAGACTTGATACTTGCATTGTAGGTATAGAGTTTAATTATGGGAGCCGAATTTGTGGATTGATAGAATACGCCAATTGATTGCGCATTCAAAAGTTGATTATTCCATTATTTAAAAAAACCACAAATCGTAGAGAATTATCATCCAATACTTCAATCAACATAATAATAATAATACTTTATTGATCCTTCAAGACACAACAATGTGTATAGGATGAGTCAAGAAAGAATCACATTTCAGTTGTTACTTTTTTTTGGCAGACTGAAAATTAATGCGGAATTTCATGAGGACCATATGATAAATTGAAAAAAATATTGAAATCTTTTTTATTGCTCTGATTTGAGGATTTTTTCATAGATCTAATTCAAGGATCATCTCGAAAATCTGCACAAATTTAATGATCAGCAATTCACAACTAGTTACCAAGTTTCATTATCATCAGATCAGCATTTCTTGAAATATTCCGAAAATAACAATGATATCTAGGATAGAACAAAATAATTTAATAATCTTTATTCGAATCGTTCCGAAAATGAATATACAATCAAACTGACATTTTGAAGAATGTTGCTGAAGAGTGACCTCATTTTGAAGAATGTTGCTGAATAGTGACCTCGAGGTCTTCGCATAATCACTCTGGAATCTGATGAATAGTTCGTGAAAATTTTCTACCTGTACGATCCCTAAAAAATTTCGCTGAAATTGCGCATTGGTATTCTAAAACTTTCTACGGAGTTTAAATCTAATCGCGTTAGTTGTTCTTGAGTTATTGACGAAATTACCCAAAAATTCCAAAGAACCACATATTTCTTCTCCGAAAATAAATAACTTATCTAACTGGAATTTGAAGCACTCTTGCTGAATAATGACTTGAAAGTTGGTGCCAAATTTTATGGTAGTCTGATTAATGGTTTCCGAAAACCAATTTTTGTCAACAGAATTTGCACAATTATGATCCTCAAGACATTTTCGTAATGTTGAGCGGCAGTATTTTCAATCTAGTTAAGAATTGTCAATCTGATCGCGTCAGTACTTCTTGAGATATGGAGAAAATAACCTCAACATTCGAATAACAACAAAATTCAACCTACTTTTTTTCGTAAATGAATATCGAATAAAATTGAAATGATAAATATTGCTGGTCAATATCGACCTCAAGGTCTGTACCAAATTTCATTAAAATATTGTCAATAGTCCCCGAAAAAAAGTTTCAACAAAAATGACGAAAATTTTCGAATGATGATTTTCAAGAAAAATCTTACGACTATATCCATATATCCATTTTTGGCACCGAAATCTGACATTTCAATTAACACCGAAAGTTGAAATTTTTTTTATATCTCCGATAAAAATAGCGGGTCACATTAAAATTTCAAATATTTTGTTTAATATTGACCTCAAAGTATATGCCAAAATTCATAGAAATCGTTCGATAGTTTCTGAAAAAGAAATGTTTCAACAGAATGTGGAAAATTTTAAAATATCTTTTTTTCATTTTTTAACTATTGAATCAGAGCACTTAGTTGCGTGTTGGTATTCTTCAAATGATAACGGAGTTAAAATCTCTTCGCATCAGTACTCCTTGAGATATTGCGGAAATAACGTTACAATTACGAAGACCATCGAAATTAGGCATATTTTTTTCTTATATCTCCGAAATTGAAAATCGGATCGAGTTGAAATTTGAAATATTTTTGTTGAATACTGACTCAAAAGTTCGTGCTGAGTTTCATCGAAATCTAGTCAATTTTCGGAAAAAAAATTTTTCATCAAAAATTTTGAAAATTTTCGTATAAAAATATTTTTCGAACTACTGAATCCACACAAAATTTTGCTCTAGGTTGCGCATTGGTGGTCCAAAACTATCTACGAAGTTTCAATTTGATCGAGTCAATACTTCATGAGATATGGAGGAATTAACCTCAAATATTCAAAGAGGCCTAACTCCGAAAGTATCTAAGTGATTACACTCATCAACGAACTCAACCAACATATTTGGACTCTAAACCTTATCTGACTTTAACTAACTGTCAAGTTTCAATTAAACCGTTTGAGCAGTTTCTGAAATATCAGGAATTTAATTGAAAAATTTCAAATGACAATTACTCAGAAACCATTCAACCGATTTGTCCCATTAACGAACTTAGCTGCAGAACTCTGATGCGCGACGCAACCTGAAAGTTTCAAGTCGCTAGCTCGCTTTGTTCGACAGTTATCGTGTCGTCAGCCAGCCGGACAGAATCAATTTTGACAATGGACTCGATATCAGTAACTCCAAGATAGTCGTTTGCGACCATTTTCAGGAAAAAACTTGAAAATTACAGACATTCGGATAAAACCACAGCATTTTGTTCCCCAGAATATGCGCGCAAAAATATGCACGAAGTTGCGCGTTGGTTATCTCAACTAATTCCGAAGTTTCAAACTGATCGTATATCAGTACCTATTTCTTGAGGTATTAAAGAACTAACATAAAAATTCCAAATAGGCGTAACTCTGAAACAATTAAGCTGATTTTTCCCATTAACGAACTTAATTGATATATTTGCCCTCCAATCCTGAGCTGAGAATTTCGAGTCGCTAACTTCATTCGAAAGTTTGAGCACATACCGATGGACGAAGAGAATAAAATTTGACTACTGGTTCTTTTTCAGGGAGTCTTACTTAATCGTTTAAGTTTTTTTTCTGCTCAAAATTAAAACATAACAGACATTGTGACGGAACGGTAACGCGCTGTTCCCTCGAACAGGCGCGTAAAAACCAGAAGACACTTCTAGTAATCATTCGCATTTTCTAACATAGATAATATAGAAAGACGATAAATACTACTATATCATCCTTGTCGGACCCATTTATATAATATTATCGACGTGATTAGTCCCGAAGATCTGGCAACACCGCTGGGACCGAAAACGTTGTGGAACAGTGCTCATTTGTATAATGTGGGAGTGAGATGATGGCGGAAAGCTTCTGGCTCGAAGAAGAATATTGACTATGCAACTTTTTTCGATGAAAAAAATTCTTTCCCCTCTCTAGGTACCTGATGAGTTATATTTGCAAAAAGCTTATTTCTTCTCTATATACACGTCTAAGTATTTGGGATCGGGTGGGTCTTAGGTAGCCTGAATATCGTAACGGGCCCGGATGCGTGGTTTAGACCACTATATATATATATATATATATATATATATATATAAGAGAAAAAGCCCTCAATCCCTAGAGTGTATCAGTTTTTTCGATGAGGTACCATTTACGCGACAAAAATTTTTTAATTCACATAATGTCATAATAATTAATAACTCTATAATAACTTCATACCAGCATCGATTATTACTTCATAAAATTCAAATCAAAATATTCCGAAAACGAAACAGTATCGAGTTTTACAAAGAGTATATTCTTGGTGTAAAATTGAATGATGTTTGAGTTCAGTTAAAAATTTTTGATTGTTAAATCTGACCTTATGAAGTTAGATACAATACTACTTGGTACGAACCATGTGGCTAGCGCCCTCTATGAGAGTCAGATATAAAATCAAATTCATGGGATGTATCAGCTTATTCATATAAAATTTCATTACACTGCTCTTTATACCAGAAGTTGAATCAATCTAGTTAAATTATATACATGTGACATGGTTTAAAATTATTAGAATATGAACTTCTCGGCCTCAGTGCATTGCCACTCTGATCAACTCATCACTGCTCATATTTAAAGGAGGGAAGTTTACATACTGTACTGCTGCCAAATTCACACTTCATTGTAGGCTGCACTGGTGCCAGAGGAACAGGTTTCATTCATTCGGTCCTATAGTCAAGATAGCCCATTTTGGCTGATAAAAATGATTTCAAAACAATAAAGACACAAAATGGTAGGATTATTCATTTTGCAATTTTTTTCAGTTCCTGCAGAATATTTTCAACACTTAGACCATACTGGCCAGAGAATGGATCGTTTCGAAAGACCAGAACTTGTACTCGGTACTTATGAGTTCATGGCGACGGCCGACTATTGCAAGACTAACGTTTTACCACAAGTGCCAGCGATGATATTCATAATTGACGTTTCATATAATTGTATCAAATCTGGCTTGGTTCGATTACTGTGTTCTGAAATGAAAGAAATTATACGTAATCTGCCAGTGGATGAGGGACAGGAAGTGAGCAAGATGAGAGTTGGATTTATTACTTATGATAATACTGTACACTTCTATAATATAAAGGTGGGTGATTGGAGTGAAAGTTTTCGGTAAGGATGTTTCATTGCTTAGATCGTTAAAACGTACAATGGTGGTCATAATCTCAATTTTTTTGTATCCAATATAGTCCGAAGTAGAAACTTGGAATGATATTATGTTTCAGTCACTCAAGTATTGAAAAATACTTCAAATTCAACTCATATTTATTTCTACAATCAAAACAATCACCAAGCACTTTTATGTAGTTTCAAAATCATTTCTGAACTTTCTCACAAAGCTATGCTGCATAGATTCATCATAAGCTATCTGCGGTGATCCACCTATGCTCTATTCATTAAGTTTTTGTAAGTATAACTGAACCAGGTTGGCACTGGTGGAATTTCGTCAAGGTCAAATTAATTCGGCGTTGCGTCGTCAATTCTCCCATATTTTCATCTCGCAGAAAAATTACTACAGCCTTAGATGTTTCAATTACACCGAGTCGAATGTGTCAAACTTTCACTGCCTACCAACTTACTTTATAAGATTGAATAAAGTATAAACATATCCACGAAATGGAACACCTGAAGAATGACTGAAATGGAGAAGTTTGACCAGACAAATGCGAGAAGCCACTGTGGAAATCTCAGACCTCTCAATCTATTTATTGCGACTCTTATTGTGCTTACGAACTGACGTGTGGTTAACAGATAAACGGCAGCAAAAATTGAAACAGAAAATGATATTCTACTCTAAACTGCTTAAATTTTGTGCACGCAAAAAGGGCACTGGCTGATTCTCACAAGCGTTCCATAACTGTCTCATCTCTCTTCCATTTAGAAAAGGAATTTAAGTGGAAAGGATAGTGTGCACATATCCATTCATTTATACTACGTTCACTTTTATAAAGTATCCCGGTTTGCCATGACATCCTGACAGATTTCACCGTGTATATTTTGAAAATGTTAGGTTATAGTCATTTTCCTGTCAGATAACTACACAACGTTGTCCTCTCTACAAAGAGGTCGTAGTAATTACTTATTTTTCAAAATGTCAATCTATATTTGGAAAGTAATGAATTTGAGAAAATATTAGGGGAATTCAATAATTCCAAAGACCTGGCGAATGTTGAAGAAACTTTTTTCTCTGTTAATATTGGAAATATTTCACGTATGTAAACATGGTTGGAAGATTCAGTAATGCTTTTTTCTTGTACGGAAATCAAGAATCGAGTATTTTGGAATTTTACTGAAAAATGATGGACAGAGAGTAGTCCGTTACTTCGAAATCCCTACTTTTCTAAATTCTCAAGAAATAAGCCTACAGAAGTCATTTAAATACCTTGTTGCACAACTTGAAATATTCCAGTATGAAAATGTAGTAGTACTCCGAAACATGTGTCACAGTTAACCTCAAAAGAACTAATTCCATTTACAAAGGTCTTGGGAATCTACGTGAATGATACATACACTGGATTGGGATCAACATATTTCTAAACTTGGATGCAGCTTAGCTTCAATCTGTTATCCTTGGGTGTAATGACAAGATATCTGGATAAATTCTCCATGAAAACTACCTATCATGCAGTATTCGAGTCAAAAGCAAGATATGGAATTATGTTTTATGGACATACTTTGAAGTCAACTCAAATATTCAATTCCCAGAAAAAAGCAATTCCTAAAATATTAGAAAAAATAGCATTGAATGAGATATTGTATATTTCATGTTATTTTCGTGCAAAAAAATTCAATGTTCTGCCAACATAGGATACAACAAGTTCATTTTCAATGTACTACTTCCTATCGAAACAATTCCACGAAATATATAACTTTTGAAATTATTCGTTAAGGAATTTGTTCAATTCAAACATGACTACCTACTTAAGGCTCAATACAATACAATCAAAGCGAAATGTTAATTTATTAGTTTATTATGGCTGAAGCTGAATTGTTATTTGTTATTGAGAGAGAGTAGAAATTGGCAACCTCGCGTCGAATTATTTGGACATTGTCGATATTTCAGGAGCGCCAACCTGCCTTGGTTTTAGTTACAAAAACATGATAGACCTAAATCATGGCCAACTGGGCTACTTTATAAAAGTGAATAGAGTATACATCTTATAATAACTGATGTAGATAGAACAGGAAGAATATTGGAAGGTCACGGAATATATAGTGAGAATCAACATTTATTCAGATATCTGAATGAAAGACATGTAGATTTCACCTTGGGACATGATTCCCACAGCCATACTGCATATTTTTGATGTGAGAGTTACTCAAAATAAATTGACAAACAAGCGAAGAGTTTCGAATTAATATAATGCCCCATTTTTCAAAATAATCTACTGATGATGTTCTATAATAAGCATGTTTTTTTTTATAGGGAACTCTGGCTGCACCACAAATGTTGGTTGTGGGGGATACACATGAGATGTTCATGCCTTTGCTTGATGGATTCCTTGCTAGTCCAGAAGAGTCTGAAGTTATTATTGATGCTTTGATGGAACAAATTCCAAACATGTTTGGAGGAACTCGTCAAACGGAAACAATTCTCCTACCTGCAATATTAGCTGGTGTTGAGGCCCTCAAGGTATAGTTCTTCAGGCATATTCTTGTAGTATATTGAAAGAAGCAGTATTTCAAAAACAAAAATAAGAATAAAGTTTATTTTCATAAATATACAGTTCAAATCATAGAGATATATAACGTATAACGTGTAATTCGAGTTGCTAATCCATAGAGTTTGTTGAGATTAAATGGATAGTAGTTTCATTTTATACAGAGTGTAACAGCCAAATGGAATAAATTCGATAACGAATAAATGAGGGCGTGTTGGGAAAAACGCTCGGACACGTCGATTTGAAATTTTAAATGCGCATATTTTTCAAGAAAATAATATTATATAGGGTGTTCCATGTGACCGTGGCCAATACCAACTTTCTTATTTCAAATGCAAAACCCTGTATATTATTTATTTTTTGGATTCTTCAGAGAATTCTAGACACAATTCATGCACAATGTCCTATACCTATCTTTAAATATTTCGGAAATATTGAGTGTTTTCAGATGTAGTGCAAAAATCAACGTTTTGAATAAAAAAAATTATTTTATTTCACAAATTCGGTACATTACACTTAAAACCTAATAAGTTATACTGATTATTTCTTAATAATAAAAAAACTAAAAAAAAAACATTAATGTCAATGTAGGAAATGTTCAAAATGCTCGCCGCGAACGTCTTGGCAACATGCTAATCTGGTGTAGAATTGTCTTCTAACGTTACTCAACATTTCAGAAAACACTTAATATTTCAGAAAATGTTGAAGATAGGTATACGACATTGTACATGAATTATGTCTAGAATTTTCTGAAGAATCCAAAAAATAAATAATATACAGGGGGTTACATTTGAAATAAGGAAGTTGGTATAGGCCACGGTCGCATGGAACACCCTATATAATTTTATTTTCTTGAAAACTATGCGCATTTAAAATTACAAATCGACGTGTCCGAGCGTTTTTCCTAACACCCCCTCATTTATTCGTTATCGAATTTATTCCATTTGGCTGTTACACTCTGTATATTGAACCAAATTGAAATTGACCTCTATTTTTTGACAAACCTGGAAACCTTGCTTGTTAACTAGAATGGATCAATACATAACTTTGTCTGTAATCAATATAGCTCAACTCACTTCAAGTCGATTCTCACATGTTTTGGAGATCATGTCAATTATCTTATATGGGTGGACGCAATGCAATTTATACGAGTCTATTTTCTTAGAATCAGCACTGAAATTGCTGTTAAGTCTGGGGTGGGCTTAATAAGTTCCTAGCAGAGTTGAAATCCCCTCACTCTGAAAATGTGGCGTAAGATAGAATACAAATTTTCATTTATTATTATATTTAAGATCAGTGATCAGAAATTAAATTCTATGAGCTAAGTTGTTCATAATAATAATTGCTCAACCAAGAATTGAGATGGTTCTCCATTAACACAACTTTCAATATCCCAATAGATCTGTTTTCTTGGTAGCAGCTCATATGGATATCCATTTCAGATTGTTTCGTGTCATTTATTTCTAGATTTGATGAAATCTTAAATATATCCCAACAATATAGCGATTCATGCTAATATAATCAAGATTTGAAGACTATTATATTATATATTATTATATCAGAATTATTTGAGTAATTTTCTTAAAACAAAGACCCTGTTGTAAAAGTTATCCAAATAAATGTATTTTCAAGAGTCAGTACGTGAATCTCGAAAGGTATAGGAGTAGAAAATAGAAGAAACTATTCGGGTTTCCCCAGGGGTGTGTACTTGAACCATTTCTATATTCAATCCATACTATACTTCGATTTTTCACGTGCGTTCGATCATGTTCCACACAGGTGCCTGCTAATCAAACTTGAGAATTTAGGAATCCTCAGTGATCTTGCTTTGTAGATGAAGTCGTGTTTTTCCGATCGCAGCTTTCGCGTGCATTTTGGGATGCCTTCTCATATTCTAAGCGGGTTTATGGTGAGGTGCTGCGGTAATCCAGTCTATGACCAATTCTCTTCTTACTGTAAAACTCAGATTTGACTCCTATAGTCCGATCTCGATATTATATTTTTAATAACGATGCTGAAATCTTTGATGACCCTTTCAATGATGGCTTCCGTAAAAAGCCATCCATGCTTTTTACATAGCCAGATGACTAGTCTTGCCGTCCAACCTTCTCAAGTGTATCGATTAAAGCTTATTTTGGGAGGATTTTGCATCATTTTGTAGGTTTTTTTTATGGATTTTCACTCCCAATATCTGAAACAGAACTATTAAAAATTAAATGACAATTATTTTTTTCTAAAAAACGCCGTTGCGGGTTGCAGTATCAAACTATTTGTCAAGGGCAGGTCCTTGCAAAAAAAGATGCCTAATGAACAATACAGGCACAATACAAATGATAAAGAAAACGAACTGTGACGTTTCAGGGTACAAATCTGACTCTTTCATCAGACGAAGCAGAAAATTTCAAGAATTATTTTCTTTCGAAAAAGCGTCTGCTTAGCTTCATCAATGAATACCAACCAATTGCTACGAGACAATTTGGATTCCAAGAGGGAAGGTCTGCTCAAGAGGCCATAGCTGAGTTAATTTCCAAAATATGATGATGCTATAGACAAGAACATTCCAGCACTGTGTATTTTTGTTGATTTAAAATAAAAAAGGCCTTCGACACTGTGGATCATGATATTATATTGTTGGATACATTGGAATGTGCTGGGTGCAGAGGAGTGGTTGGAAGACTTTTCGAGAGCTACCTGAGGGAGAGAAGTCAGGTTGTGAGAATAGATGGTGACCTAAGTGATAAAATGACTGTTTCATGTGGAGTACCACAGGGTACTGTATTGGGGCCCATATTTATTTTTAGTCTACGTGAACACACTGTTTCAGTTGAATATAAGCTGTGATATTCTGGCATTTGCGGATGATACTGCACTCTTCTTTAGGGCTCCCACCTGGCAGTTGTTGAAAGAGATAGCACAAGGTGGGTTCACTGAGGTAGTAGAGTACTTTTCAACAAAAAAATTAACGGTAAATTATGAAAAAACTAACTTTCTGGTGTTACCAGCAATAAAACCAATAAACCGAAATATGATAGACTGGAAACAAAAATGAATCAAGCTGTAAAGAAAGTTGATGTGATCAAATACCTGGGAGTTATGATTGACAGTCATCTGAGATGGGACTACCAAGCCGACTACATCACAAAAAAAATACGTACATTGTTGCCGAAATTCAAAATGCTCAGAGAAATATGCGAGCTAGATGAACTTAAAATAGCATATCATGCATTAGCGGAACCCCATCTTCATTACGGAATACTCGGATGGGGTGGAATATCGGATTGTCACCACAAATATATGGAAGTTGTTCAAAAGTGTTTATTGAAAATTATGTATAGAAAGGAAACTACTTACCCCAGTGAAGGACTCTTCAAGTTGGCTGATGTGTTCACGGTCCGGCAACTCTATGCGCGCTCTCTTCTATATTATCAAAGAAAACAACCTAGAAGGGAAAATTTTTACCAAACAAGAAATCCAAATGTTAAATTGCCAATAGCAAGAAAAACTTTAGGATTGCGAAATTACACTTACCTCGCTCCACTTTTGTATGGTAAATTGCCAGCACAAATAAGAGAGACATCATACCGATCCTCTTATTGCAAGCAAGTAAAAAAATGGATTGGACAACAACCGTTAAAATTTTGGAACAGTTTCCATAAAAGACGAAACTTTACATAGAAACCATCGAATTAGAATATCTTTTTTAGTTTTGTTGGTGTACAAGTTATGTTTTGCCATATTAGATGGATTCAAATAGATAAATTGAAGTTCTCACGCACAGGTCATTGACGTTTGTGAGATGTTTATGTTTATTCTTAAATATGTGGTAGTTGTGCTTGTTTCAAATGTAAATAATTTTTGAATAAACATTATTATTATTATTATTTTCGTTTCGATTTGAGACTTTTGTCACTTGGCAGTTGTTCTGGGGAACAGCGCGTTATCATTTCGTCACGATGTCTGTAATTTTCGAATTTTGAGCCGAAATTGGTCTCAAACGACTAGGTTGAACTCACTGATGAAGAATCCGTGGTCAAAATTGATTCTGTCCGTCCGTCCGGCCTCATTTTCTCAATGGCTCATTCTTTGCCCACCAAACAATACCAATTCTCTCTCTCCGCAACATTTGTAATACATATTCTAGATTTTCTTAATGGTCCGCAACAAAAATATCATACATGCAACACCTAAACGAGTTCTTCACAACTATTCCGGATTGTCGGTACACTTACGTTGATTCAGTTCTATCATTGTATGAAGATTTGATCTTTATACAATAGCTTGATAATCTTAATGCTAAGTGTCCACCTGAGATTAAATCGTGAGAGAAAGTCTCGAGATTACTCTCAGAGTATTGTCCATTTGGTATAACGTGTGCTCTCGATACTCTCGCGGGAGACTCCATCGCCGCTTTACTCTCGAGACTCCGATAATTATGTGTCGACTTGAGAGTCAACACGCAGTCTGCTGTATACGTGCTGAAAAAGGGATTCACGTCAGGCCCTAGCGTTTGTAGTTGCTTATGAAATTTTACAAAGACGTGAAATGAGGAGCTTTTACACGCTTGTTCAAATTCTTTGCCAAAGCGGTCGCTTATTTATGTATTAAGCCCTCCAAACACAGCGTTACTCCCTGGCAGAAATATTTGTCAATCTTCTTTTCACATGGTCCTCACGCCCTCTGCATGAACCTAAAGCCATAATTTTTTGATCGAGTACCAGATTTCGATCCGATCTGCATTTTTTGGAATATTGGAAAAATAACATTTTGAATGGGTACCTTTACCAACGCAATCATTCTAATGGCATGATCATCACGAAATTTTGCACAAAGTTGTCCATCAGCATTTTCAAATGACCTGCCAAGTTTCATCATGATTGAATCAGTATTTTTGCGCGCATGTTCTAGGAGAACAGCGTGCTATCGTTTTGTCCAAATGTCTGTAATTTTGGATGATTGAGCCGAAAATGGTCTCAATCGACTAGGTTGGACTCACTGATGACGAATCCGGTGTCAAAATCGATTCTGTCCGGCCGGCCGTAGACACGCTAACTGTCGACAGAAGCAAGCTAGCAACTTGAAACTTTCAGGATAGGTTGCGCATCAGAATGCCGCGGTTAAGTTCGTTAATGGGCCAAATCGGTCAAATAGTTTCGGAGTTATAGGCAGTTGAAGTTTTGAAGTTATTTATTTTTTATTTCAGAAACTACTTGTGAGATTGGATTCAAACTTGGCGGTTGGCTGGAGTATAACGACGCGCAACTTTGAGCCAAATTTCGTCAGGATCAGATTATCAGTGAATTTAAAAAAAAATTTTTTTTTCGGAAACCATTTATCATATTCAAAAAAAAAGTTCCCTCACTCTTTGAACTTCATATTTCACAGCAGTGTACCAAATTTCAGTTCGATACGATCATAAGTTTCGGAGATATCGGGAAAAAATGTGTCAAATTTCGAGGTTTTCTTCTCGATGTCGTTTATTTTTTCGGTATAACTCGAGAAATACTGATTCAGTCCTGATGAAACTTCACAGCTAGTTTTGAAATGCTGAAAGACAACTTCATGCGAAATTTCGTGATAATCGTGTCATTAGAACAATTTGAAAAAAAAAAATTCTATAATTTTTCTTATCATATCATCCTCACCAAATTCTGTATGAAATTTCGAACTGTTATTTTTCAATGTAGTACTGGATTTCAATTCGATCTGATCTGTATTTTTGGAAATATTGAAAAAATAAAATTTTGATTGGGTATATCTACGGAATCATTGGGTGGATTTTACCCATTCACGAATTCGGCCTTCGTAATTTAGGTCCAAACCTTCTCTACAAATATCGAGTTGTTTCTTTCGGAAGATATTGTGTTTGCGCAGTCGGCCGTTAGGCTGACCGTAAACACAATAACTTCCGGAAGAAACGACTTAGAAACTCGATATTTGTAGAGAAGGTTTGGGGCTTAATTACGAAGGTCGAATTCGTGAATGGGTAAAATCCGCCCAATGATTCCGTAGATTTACCCTTTCAAAATTTTATTTTTCCAATATTTCCAAAAATACAGATTTGATCGAATTGAAATCCAGTAATTTATCAGTAAAAATTTCAAAAAGCACTGCCGTGAAGGCAGCAGCTTTTGCGTGCATGTTCAAATTCGTTGCTGAAGCGGTCATCTACATTGAACATGCGCGCAAAAGTTGCTGCCTTCACGGCAGTGCTTTTTGAATTTTTTTTTGAGTTATTCCAAAAAAACAACGATATCGAGAAAATTTGGTATACTGCTGTGAAATATATAGTTCAAGCTATGACCAACATTTTTTTTCTCGAAATATACTGACCGCATGGTCTCAACAAAATTGTGCAAAAAGTTGTATGTCCTTATGCTCCAACCAACCGCCAAGTTTCAATTCGATCTCTCCAGTAGTTCTCAGATAATGAGGGAAATAACCTCAAAACTTCAAATAGCTATAACTCCGGAATCGTTCGACCGATTTTGCTCATTAACGAACTTAACCTTCGCATTTTGAAATGCAACCAACCCTGAAATTTCCAGGTCGAAAGAATACTCCGTACTCTCGTAATCGTGTGGCCGGACAGAATCGATTTTGACACCGGATTCGTCATCAGTGAGTCCAATATAGTCTTTTGACACCATTTTCGGCTCAAAATTCGAGAATTACAGACATTTGGACAAAACGATAGCACGCTGTTCCCCCAGAACATGCGTGCGAAAACGTAATGGTAGAACATCTCAGGGTCAAGGTCAGAACAATTTTGCCCTTTTATTTAATCAATAAAAATTTCACCCATATAAGTATTCTGTTGTTATGAATCTTTGGTTCAGACGATTTTACATGTAGTTCTTACAAATGGTTCCACAAGCAGGTAAAAACTACCCTTCAAACTACTCCGCACATATGTTGGCAGTAATGATGGCCTCGATTGTTTTAGGCTTCTGGATGTTCTGGTAAACTATTGGTATTCAGTTCGAATCTACCAACGGTGGATGCCCCAGGAAAACTGAAAAACAGGGATGATCGAAAGCTTCTAGGCACAGATAAGGAAAAGACAATTTTAACGCCTCAAAACCAGGCCTACAATAACCTTGGTCAGGATTGTGTGCAGGCAGGTGTTTCAGTTGACCTGTTTCTTTTCAATAATTCTTACATCGATATTGCAACAATAGGACAGGTTTCCCGGATATCAGGAGGGGAAGTTTTCAAGTATACTTATTTCCAGGTGAGTACAATATTGTATTTTGAATGGGTTTTCCGAGTGCTTTCAATCAATAAGGGTTGAAATATATAGGGTGCGTTTTGATCTGAATCAGTTGAAGCGATGAATTCGATTGAGCGATGGAAAGACGATTGACGTAGCGTCATCAAATCTATCGAAAATTTACTAATCATACAGTGAAAATGAATTAATGAATATCATAATGTACAGAAATCAGGAGGAATCAGTTATTTCACTTATTTTGCAGATATTCTATCATTTTGTGGTAGTTTTTTTCTGTGTTTCGGCACAGATTTCCACCAAAAATCACCATCATGGATGTGGCATTATTCCCGTAGTGAGAAATATGTTAGAAACTTGATGATATTTGTACTAGTGATAAAGAATTCTTAATATACGATTGGGGAAGGAAAAAGAATGAAAGAGGTATAATAATCTAGAATTATATTGAGGAAAATGTACCTAAATATCTTCCTTTATTATTTTTGTAGCAAAGTTTCACCATTTTAGAGGTGGACTCATCAGTAAGCCTTAAATCATCTCAACCACATCTTCAGTATACATTTTTCTACTTTTCACACCTTACAATATTTGACAAAATCAAGAAAACTTTCAGCCAAGACATTAAAGTAGGATTAAAAGTATCCATCTCATCAGTACGATGGATCCGATTAGTATTCGGAAATTAATCGATTAAACTTCCTTGAAAATATGAACGCCCTGCTGAAATTCATCGGAATTTTTCTGATGAAAATAAAAACGCCTTGATATTTCGATTTTAATAAAAACGTACTCATACTAAATGCTATTCTCTATTGTGGGGTATCATTTAAATGAGAACAAAAATGGAACTTCATATTTATTTGTCAAAGGTCAAGATGATCGTATGTGTATATATATGCACCGGCATGATTAGCGGAATGGATCAAATCTCAACGAAGTTTGTAGTTCTTTTTCTCTCGAACCCTTTGGTCGATTTTAGGAAACTTTTTTTCCTATTGTGGCTTGATTCCTCAGGAATATATTGTTCGAATATCGTCCTCAGTTACATCATTTTCTTGTCATATACAGGACAAAAAGTGTGAAAATTAAGGTCTTATTTGGAACGCGCTGTGGAATGAATTGTTGACAAACGAGACTGTTTATAAACACTGAGGTGTTGCCTCATCTATTCTGAATATTTCCGTTTTTCATTCATTGCGATATCTCAATTTCAAGAGAAATTACATCACTTTGAATGGTTTTAGTATGATTGAAATCAACATTTAGCGCTTTTTCATTCTAGATATTAATTTCTAGTTCAACAGCATTTAATTTATACGCAATAACAATAATTGTCAATTGAGAAAATTTCAGATCTGCCTTATATTTTGTGTGTCCTCAAAGTACTCTTATGACCGCAGCCAACCGAGTTCTTACGCTCAGAGTAATATTAACGATAATCTCTTGAGGTAGATTATCCCAGCTGCCAATTTTTCACTGTAGGGGATCTATTTCTTAACCGTCTACCTAACATCCCAAACATGCTAGATTGAGATCTGGAGAACATGCTGGTCAATCCAATGCATTCATGTCAACGTCATCCAGATAGTCTATTACACAATGAGCCACATGTGTTCGAGCATTATCGTACATGGTCAGAAAGTCTGCTCCAATG
This sequence comes from Myrrha octodecimguttata, assembly GCA_958510865.1. Taxonomy (NCBI): domain Eukaryota; kingdom Metazoa; phylum Arthropoda; class Insecta; order Coleoptera; family Coccinellidae; genus Myrrha; species Myrrha octodecimguttata. Next base: position 23,415,355 of record OY294056.1, read on the forward strand.
AAAGGAGCGAATGGTACGACATGCTCCTGCAGAATGTTTTCAATATATTGATCTTTGAAATAATATTCAAAGATAGGTTAAACTAACCGTACCATATAAAGTGCTGTAATTTCTCTCAAAATTAAGATATTTCGCAACGAATTAAATGCGAAAATGTTCAATAAAGATGAGGAAACATCTAAGTATTCATAAACATTTACGTCTATCAACGATTCACTTCACATGGTGTTCCAAATAAGAACACACTTTTCACACCTTTCGCCAACCCCCGTATGTAACATAAAAACGAAGTAACTGAGGATGGCATCAGAACAGTTATGTTCTTGAGGAATCAACCTACAATTAAAAATAGAAGTTGTTGAAATCGGTCGAAGGGCTTAAGAGAAAAAGAACTTCAAACTTCATAGAGATTTGGTCAGTTTCCCTAATTTTGCCTATGAGTACGCACTTAAAGTGCTGTAATTTCTCTAAAATTGAGATATCGCAACGAATAGAAAATGGAAAGATTCAGAAAAGATGTGGCAAAGTCTGAGTACTTATTCTCATTTGTCAATGATTCACTCCACAGGGTATTCCAAATAAAAGCTCATTTTTCATACTTTTTGTTCACTCCCGTATATAACAGAAACACGAACTAACTGAGGACGCCATCTAAACAGTTATGTTCTCAAAGAATCAAGCTACAATGGAAAAAAAAATTCCTAAAACCGGCCGAAGGGTTCAAGAGAAGAAGAACTACGAACTTCTTTAAGATTTTATCAGTTCCCCCAATTATGCGGGGGTGTATATACAAGTCTGGCCAAGACACTCGGCACTATGCGAAACTCCACGTTAATCTAGATAAGTTGAGAATATAATCCGCCAGTTGAAGAACTAGTGTCTTGGCCAAACCTGTAACACAATATACGCCTGTATGCCAGTTACGAATCTCTCAGCCTAACTTAATCAAGGAGCAAAGTTTTATCTTCGATCTTTTTTATGCGATTGACTTGAAACTTACTAATTATAACAGATCCAGCTCGGAATAGATAGCAGTTTGAAGGTTAATGTAAAATTTTGTGAAGATCATACATTTATAAGATTTCAAAATAGTTTTATCAGAAACCAGCTGTTTCTGGTAGGCATGAATACCGTTCTGGCTACGAATTCAATCACACAGAAGCTACGACGTTACTTATCATTTTTGAATTTTTGTATTTGTAGTTTGCCGAATACGACCTTTTTGCGCGCATGTTCTAGGGAACAGCGTGCTATCGTTTTGCCCAAATGTACATTTGAACCGAAAATGAACATTTTTCAATTATATAGAGTGAAATGTGTCAAACTTTCGAGGACTTCGGAATGACTCTATAAAAGTGAATGGAGTATACCGTTATTCTCAATATTTAATATTTCGGCACAACTACTGCAATGAATTGTTTCTCTAGTTACCATACATTGTATATAAATGAATATTCATGTGTGAATTAATCCTCTTGAAAAATGAAATTTTATTTCAGGCGGATATTGATGGAGATAGACTTATTCAAGATATTATCACTGATATAAGTAGGCCAATCGGTTTTGATGCAATAATGAGAGTACGTACGTCGACAGGCGTCAGACCCACAGAGTTCTATGGTCACTTCTTTATGTCTAATACTACCGATATGGAGCTAGGATCTATAGGTGAGTAGCCTAACCTATTTTGTTCCTGTCATAAAACCTAATGCAATAAACATGAAGGTAAATGTTAACTCAGAACTGCTGAAACATCCTATGTGGTCATCCCTGAATTGTTGTTGATATTTTCAATTCAAAGATGAAATTTGTATGAACATTGAAAAACATTATTTTATCTCAACAAGGATGGTTTGTGCCCACTAAATATAAATGTTTTACTTTTTGAAATGTGATGAAAACAGGATAACATATTATATAGACTTATAATTTGTAATATTTTCACGCGCTCGTTTTTTTATTTTTTTATTTAATTTCAAGGAACCAATGATCATATCAAAGATTCTTTTTACAAAGTTATACAAAAAAGAAAAACTGCAGCACAAACAAACCCGTTAATACAAACATAGTATTATAAAATAAACAACACTTTTATAAAATAAACAACACTTCCTTGTAAATATTAAAAATACAAAAACTAGATTTCCATTAGAAATAACGATTAACAATCGGCTTCAGCTATTTGTTAAATATTCTTAAATTATTAGTATGCAGCATAGCTGTGGGTACAACAATTCTGTACCACTTTCTACTTAACCTAAAATTGGCTGAGCTATAAATATAATTCCAGTTCTACGCTCAATAGGTTGTCTTACACATCTGAGCTCATAAGGGACCTCCCTTTTAGCCAAAAGCTCAAGAAGACCTTTGCAACTTACGAAACCCATTAGTGCTTTCTCAATAAAATAGACATGATATATATGAAGGGATTTAATAGACTCCAAGTTTACAGGTAAAGCAAACTGGGAGTATTCATGCTCAGTATGAGAAAATTTTCATTTTTTTTAATTATTTATCGATACAAAATCATAATGTATGCTCTCACACACTTCAACAATTCGCGAATTTTGAATAATTCGGTATTAAAAATGGTCCAATAGGGTCGATGCTTTAGGTCGCCTTCTACGTCACTCGTTATTGTACGATTCACCGATCGATACAGCCGACGCTGTCTATTGGCTTGGTAGAGAGAAAAGTACACGAGAAGAGGGAGAGAGTGGATATATCCCGGTACATCACGGAAGCTGCGAATTTTCGTCCGTTTAAACAGCCTACATGCGGAGCCAAATTTAAAAGATCATTTTCTCGTTGAAAATTGAAATTTTTGACGGCGGTTAAAGTTTTTCAGTAGTCTCAAGGATAAAACGTTTGATTCCAATGATAAAAAAAATTCATGCAAGAGACCTATTGAAGGTCAGGTCCAACTCTTTTTGCAACCTAATCTGGCCATAGAAGCACCTAACTCTTGATATTTTTTTCATGTCATTAGCGAAGATCAGGACAATAGCCAAATTAAGAGAATTACACACATCGTTGATAAACAAGATGAATAGCAATGGGCCCGGGTGAGAACCCTGAGGCACACCCAATGTTGCAATGGACGGATCAGATAAACTCCCTCTAATGCGCAATTATCAGAGATTGCTGATATAAATAGTAAAGCGGTTCAACTATAAAACTAGAAGAATTAACAACAAATAAACCATCAGGCCCAACAGAGTCAGATTCCTTCAAATTTTCAATAGTTGAAGCAATCTCCTCCTTACTAATAGTGAAATAAATTTCTCCATTCAAAAATAATTGATGTTGAAAAGAGGATTTTTGATTTAAATGAACCAATTCAAAATTTTTAGCAAACAAATTACATGCAGATCTACCATTCTTACTATAAATTCATTATTAGAAAATACCTCTTTAGAAATATCATTAGACTTCGATACAGAATGTACATGATTCCAAAGATTTCTTTTCAACTTTTTCAATATATAACTGCCTATCAATTCTAGATGGACGAATGCAAGGAGTAAATTAATTGAAGTTTAGAGAAAAAACGAAGGGTTTCGTTTTTTTTTATTAATAATGTGTTTATCCACGATTTTTTTTTTCTCCAAACTTTAATCATTTACTCCTTTGCTATATTATCTATGTTTTACCATTGGGTGGTTCAGTTTCTTTGTCAGTTAGTATATTCACTTTTTTGATAATCTGAAATTGAATAAAATTTTGGAGTGTTTTCTTCAACACTGTTGCTAGCAAACAACATACTCCAATCACTCTGCTGCGCACTAGAGTTTATTTCACCATAATTAGCTTTGCAAAAGTCGTGTTTATTCTTCACCCTTAAAAAACAATTGATCATGATAAAGGAACCGAAGAATCAGGAGAGTCAACCAAACAGACACAGTCTTCCCGATGTGATGAGAATACTAAAAATCCAAAGTATAACCCTTGGCAGCATGCCCAAGAAAATATTGGCACATTCCAAGATAAGAGAAAAAATTTATCAAAAGATTTAAGTTTTCTTGAACATTTGAGTCTGAGCAGTTACAGATGACGAGCAGATCATCTGACATCATTATAATTAGACCAAATAGTTTCTCTCAAATTATAATCACCAAAAAAAATAAATTCATATTTGATTCCAATGATAAAAAAAATATGCAGGAGACCTATTCTGCCTCCAATGTGCCTGGGTGAAGCGATGTTTCGAAAAGGCAAATTATGTTATACTATATTTGATACGAATGCCCCTAACATTTTGATAATACTATATGATGGGATCAATGACTGTTAACTTAACATGTTTTCTGAACTATCTTCAACAGTATTTTTACTTGAATTGCTGTTCTCAGCAGATTGTCTTTACATAGAGATGATGCGGTAACCAGAACTGGATTTTCATTATGAAACCTAAAACAAACTGAATGTTATTGTTCTTCTTGTTTGCCTCAATACTATTGAATACTTAAGCTTGAATTTTCAATAGGTTAAATCGATCTTGTTGAAATTTGGTTGAATCACATGAGAAATAAACAGATTTTGACACTAGACGCCAATGGGTAATTACATTGGTATCGAATTTTACAATAATTGGACGGCATGGTGTTAATATCATTAATATTTTTGAGAACATCCAATACCTGCTTTGAATCGTAGCCATGCTGCAGATCATTTGGAACATTATGTATAAGAATATTGTTTTCTCGATATTTATGGTCAGAAATCTCATCGATAATGAAATCAGCATTCGCCGATTATCCAATGTTCACAGTGAAGGGCTCAGCCAACCATTGAACAGAAACATTATTTTCCAACTTTGTGGCCTTTTCTTTAAGGATACCTATAGACTGCTTGAAATCATTACGCTCTATACTGATCTTGGAAAGATCCTTTTGTGACCGCTTTATTTCAGAAATATCTTCATTAATTTTAGGAATTACCTCCTTTTATATTATACCTTACTATTAACAATCAGAATTTACAATCTATAAGTTAATTTGGTGTCAAAAATGTGAAGGGCTTAATAGCATGAAAAGCTTCTCTTCACTGAGAGAATCTCATTGATTCATTAGATCAGCTGGCCAATGTTTCAGTAGTCTTAATGGTTGGGGGTTTGGCATTAGTTGTTGGAGTATGCTGTTTGGGTGGTCTTCTAGTTTTGCATGGTGATTTCGGCTTCTATTCTTGATGACATCTTGAACGAATGGGATATTATAGTCTTCATGTAGAATCCGGTTGGAAACATACCATGATTGGCTTCTTTGTATCAAGGCAATGTTAGATTTGCTTGCTCAACCCCAGAGTTCTATTCCATATGTCCATATAGATTTAATTATGGTCTTGTACAATAAAAATTTGTTATCAAGTGATGATTTTGATTTTCTGCCGATAAGCCAGTGGAGTTCTTCGATTTTGATATCAAGTTGTTTCCTTTTTTTGGTTTTTTCTCTCCAGGTAAGCCTAGTGTCCAAGTGAAAACCAAGATATTTTGCTGTTGTAGCTTGTGGAATTGCTGTATCATTCAGACGGATAGGTGGGCATCGTTCCTTCTTCAGAGTGAAATCTACTTGTTTGGATTCATTCTCGTTTACTTTCATTTTCAACTTCTTCATCCAGATCTGTAGTTCATTTAGATGTTCTTGAACGAGGCTTGATGCTGTAATTTCCTGATACTTCCTGTCCTAATCTGTTTCGAAACTGTCTGTTTAAAAGATAGGATTTCAATATATCAAAGAACTCTAATGGATATATGTTTTTGATCTTGATAACAATCCGTCATGCCAGTATTTTCGAGACAATAGGCAGCAGACTTATTGGTCGGTATGATGATATTTCATGTGGATTTTTGCCTGGTTTCAGTATCATCAGAATTTCTGCAGTTTTCAGTGATGTTGGCCAGTGTTTGTGCCTCAATATGGCATTGAAAATGTGTGTTATCTTAACAACTCCTTTTCTTGGCAGTTCCTTCAACATTTTTGGTGTTATTCCATCAATACCTGTGTAAGCTTTATTATATTATCATTCAAGCCTGCCAATTTATCCACTGATAGCTGGAGATTCGAAATAACTCCAACTAGTTGAGGAGTTATGCTACCATTATCACGACACTCTTTGCAGCAATAAAGCATGAGACATCTGGACCTGCAGCAATTTTTGCCAAATCCCTAATTAGCTTTCTCGTTGATGTGAAACAAAGACAAGCACACACAACATACGACAATAAAATCACCCCCAACAAAGGAATCCCTACAGCTCTTACTCATAGACATAATTATGTATCGGTGTGCACTCAAAACTAACCCCAAACGTACTCCCAACTTACCCAAAACCAAAATCGCAAGTAAGGAATGAATATGACACAGGGATTGCAAATCTTCTCTTTACTGTAGCCGGTCAGAGAGACTTTAGCGACAAATTCAGGAGGCCGGGAATAAGAAAAGGAGACAGAGGCATTTTTCAGTGACCCCCCGTATAACAATCTGGATTGTTTACTTATATTTCATAAGGTTCCGCGAATCCAAGTTTATCTACGCTACACATGTCGACAAGGGCAAACACTGATAGTCGGGAAGTGAATGAATCACTAACACAAAACGAATAAATGAATGAATTATTTCGCCCTGAATCAACTACAAAAATTATACTTAGTGGAAGGGAAACATACTGACCCTTCACCATGTGTAAATTAGAGTAATATTTCGAAAATATTCCCACTAAAGCAGCAATAAATCAAAGAGCAAAATATTCCACTGTATTCACGTATGTCCACGATCACACAGGTATATCAAGTAATATAGCATGTGTGAATGTAATTGCAATGTTGCAAGAAGTTTCAAAGTGTTGACATTTAATGCATCATTTATAAAACATTTATTATAGATGGGAGTCAAAAATTCAGGAATATGAACGATACTACGGCAAAAAACAAACGTTTTGTGATCAGTGGAAATATTTTTGTTTTAACTACCTTCCAGGCAATTTCTATTTGACTTCGATTTCTCTGAGCTAATTATTTCAATTTCGAAATTAATTGTAATCATTCACTACAACTCGAACGATTCATTTGTTCACATTTGCTAATGACATGTTAGAAATATTCAATGTATCATCATTGTATAAAGGCAACTGAGGTAGTGCTACAATGGTGTCATCTAGCTTTTGAAAGCAAAAAGTGTAACCATACTAGGTATATACAAATAGGTCACATTCTAGCCTTAACCATCCTTCTTTAGTTGCAAATTCAGTAATCTAGTCTGGACATTAGACATTAGCATTCTTATTGAATTTTGATCTGGGTATTTGAAAAATATAATATTTCTTCTAAATTTTAGGAATTGCTTTTGCATGTTACGATACTAAATGCAGTTCCACCCGAATTTCATATGTTTGATACATATGATATAAGGTTCGTTTAAACACCTAGTTCTGTTACTGTCTTGAACTCATTCAGAACTGAATCAATTCACACGTCTGCGCTCATCCTAGTTCGGGACTAATTCTGAATAGATAGTTCGAAAGCGTATCATTCTTACAAATTCCCTTGTTATAGCCTAAGGGCTGTTTGTCACCGAAAAATGTTTTATTACCCCTTGCTGCATTCGAATGGCATGTAACAGCTGACCGTTTCAATTCGTCCCCCTCAGTTCTTGCCTATAACCAAGAACTAAATTCACTGTTCTAGAACCGGTCTCACCACAATTCATTTCATGTTGAAACACTTGGTTCGGAATAAGAATCAGTTTGAACGTCGTTGGAACGCTTATATCGATATGCGCACACTCTGCCTGATTCAGAACTGGTTCCAGAGTGTGTAGGAACAAACTTATAGATATAACTAACCCTAAATACATATAACATTTATCCTACAGAATTTGCCCTCTGTACATCACATTATTTGTAATAAATAGCATAATTTCTCGGTTCAGTACATATTGTGAGAGCATATTATTCCGCTGAAATAATGGCAAAATAAACTATATCCCAAAAATGTTACGCTGGGGAGTAAAAATAAATATAAATATCTTGGGGATTTGAATGGTTTATTTACTATAAGTTTCCACCTGGCGCATTCATGGGTGATAGATATTACAGTCGGGGATGTGGTGCCACTTTTAAACAAGTCATTTCATGCATGGTGTTTCATTATTTTTCAGATGGTTTATACACTGTTATGCACTGAAGCAAGCTTCAGTTGTAAGAGGCACCGGCACGGGGCCAAAAAAAAAATTTCCAAAACGTATTTCATGCACTCTGAAAATCATTCTGGTGGCAGTTACTTCATATAACATGAAAGTAGCTTTCAGCGTCAGCTGCTATAAGAGTGCAGTAATGATCGTCAGCTGGGCCTTTTTCTAGTCTAGTGCATAAACTTTTGAAAAAATTATAAATTACCATTTATGACACAGTTTAAAAGTGACATTAACTCCCGGACTCTTTCATCAAAAGTACATAGTTTTAAGTGTTTCACTGGAAAACGACGCGTCGTAGGAAAATGCCAGAGGCCATTTGCCCCTTGGAGCAGACATGATTTTACCGTAAAACTCTTACCTTGCTAACCTTGAAAATTGGAACTCCAGATTAGATTACGTCCGAGCCAGCCGTGGCGTTCATATGCCAGAAATTATATTTAAATTATAATGCCAAAAGATTATCTTCTGTATAAATCAATTTCAAAAATTTATCCTTGTTTTATTCAATATCAAAGTTCTATGCCTCTAATAAAACACCCTTTAGTAAAGTCATCTCCATTTTGACCGCCGAATGCAACACGGAAGTTGTGTAAATAATTATTCTCATATGGATTTCAGATTGTGATAAGGCGGTAGCAGTGGAGATTAAACACGACGACAAACTTCATGAAGAGGATGGTGTCTATATACAAGCCGCTTTATTGTATACATCATGCTCCGGCCAGAGACGCTTGAGAATCTGCAATCTTTCTCTGAAAACCTGCGCCCAGATGACAGATCTCTACAGAAGTTGCGATCTGGATACTTTGATCAATTATTGGTCAAAGCAAGCACTAGCCAAACTGATGGATCATAACCCTAAGGCAGTTAAGGATGGTATAGTTTCCAGGGCCGCTCAAGTATTGGCCACATATAGGTATGTTAACCTATGTCAATATGTGATTGAATGTCCCACCAGAGTTAGGTACGTTCTGTAATTATTTTTAGTAGTTTGAAGATGGAAATGAAACTACAACTTGATATGTCCCCTTTAATCAATCAGCCCTAATTCAACTTATTTTTTACGCGCTTGTTCTAAGGAACAGCGCTTTATCGAATCGTCACAATGTGTGTAATTTTCGAATTTTGAGCTGAAATCGGTCTCAAACGACTAGGTTCCCACTGATGAAGAATCCGTGGTCCAGTAAAAAACTTATAAGGATTCCATTCAAAATAAATATCATATGGGAGTGAATCGTTCGAAGCGTAATTTTATTCTGTGATTACGCTAATATTTCTTCCGAAATTTCAGCCAAAATTAGTCTGTAGATTTTTGATGGTTTGCAAGGTAGCTTTGAATTTCTTGGAGGGTATACTTACAAGATAGTTACGCCCTCTACTCGGAACATTGACAAGAAAGCTAGATCAGTGGAGATGAAAGAGGACATTGGTTCGTAGGGTACTGGTGTAGGTTCTGGCTATCTGTGTGGCTAGACAGATGCGAGCATTATAGGGTTTTGAAGAGTATTTACGTAGGGTTCAGTTGAGCACTTTGACCTAAGTGTGAACAGTAAGGCGCAAGCGATTTCCATGAGATTGATGAATTGGGTTTAATTTCCAATGCCATATGAGGACTTTTGTAACCCAGTATTATTTTGGATATGAAAATATGCGGAATCAAAGCAAATTCAGGGGAAACCCTAAAACAAGCAGGTGTATGTTTGAAGCTGCATATCGATGTTTTATTTTTTTTGATAGTAAAAATCAGAAATGTGGGAGTTTTTTTAAATTTCTCAATCCTGTGCAGAATTCAGTGAATACAACCCTATGTGTGCCGCAACTATTTCCATATGGCCTTGTGTTACCATAAAAGTGTGAATTTCAAAACTGCACAATCACTCATGAACAGAGACTTGAGGAATATAGTACATTATTGTTAATAAGTAGCTTTTCCATTCAAGAGCAAACAGTAAGGCGTCATCAAGTTAAGTCGAGCTTATGGGTTTCTTTAGAATATCTGGGAAAAGAAAAGAGGTAGCGGGTTTCACTCTTCGGAGGAACGAAAATATGCATGGAAATTTTTCCATAGCGATCCTTACTGAGCTTTTTCTTGAAATCGTTATTTTCCAAGAAAAACACCGAACCATCGGATAATCAGGTCGATTCTGTTTGCAAATAGCCATATTCCTAGGAAAAAGATACTGCTATCATAACAAGATTGGAATTATTGGTATTCTGATCAACGATTTTGAGCAAGATGATCTATCTGTCAAAAACAAGAATCTTGCTATCAATATTGCAATCTCAGCAACCTCAAAATAGTACTTGCTATGCTTGATAACAAGATCGGTTAGAAAGGGAATCCTACAGAGATCCATTTGTTTCAGTATTATTTCTTCCAAGAATTCGAAAATATTGAAGATATGGAAGTATGTGCTAATAGAAATTTGTTCAAGGTTCTCTAGAATATTTAATTTTGAAGAAAATTCTTACACTGAAATACTGGCATATTAAGCAACGGCTGAGAGGATTATTCTAATGATCTCATCGCCTCCCTTTGAACTGCCAACAGAATTGCTGCATTTGATTTCTGGAAACCAATATTCTAGTGTTATCCAGGAAATTGGTCAGTTTGACTTAAAATAGTTTTGAATAAGTCGATGTTTACATGAATAATAAAAGGTATATGCTAATGGAAATGCGTTCAAGGTTCTCTAGAATATTTGATTTCAAGGAAAATTCTCAGACTAACGAAAAAGTTAATCGAATTTCGAATTATTAATGCCTGAATAAAATTGCTGCATTTGATTTCTGGTTCCCAATATTCTATTGGTATCCAGGAAATTGGTTATTGGTAAATTTGACTCTTTTTGTTTCCTAACATTTTTTATGTCGATGTTTACATGAATAATGAAAGCCGTAGATAGAGGTTATGTATGCGAAATCATAAAAAAAAACTCACGAAGTAGGGTTTTCTTCTTCCTCGTAGCTCTAAAGTCACAAAATACAGTGTTGTCAGCTCTAAAATCATGTCCATATTCTATAAATTAGAAAGATAATAATATGACTAAAATAGCAAGGTTCATAGCAATACGCAAACAGAATCGAACTGAATGACGTTTTTTTCTATGCGGACTCCTAAGCTATCATAAGGCGGTTTCGGAAACTTGATCGGATTAACCCGGGTAACTTACTGGGGTCACCCAAATGACAAATCGAGCGTTCAACATCTGTCATTTGAGTGATCCGGGTAAGTTACCCGTGTTAGTCCGATCAAGTTTCCGAAATCGCCTATAAATGATCTAAAGACGTGTGTCATTTTTACTGACACGGAATCCAAATGCCGGAGAAATGAGATACACTAATGTCTCGGTATATGGATGATATTCTCATTATTAGGATTTTCAGGCAAAAAACACCCATAACTCATTCAAAGTCTCGATACTTAAACTTTGAATAAAGGTTTTTTATTTCATATGGATTTATTTAGTATATCATATCATATATACAGGGTGAATCTTTAAGTTGTACATTAATTTCAACCCTAGATTCCTTTCATCAAATAAATAACTTTTTACGCGCTTGTTCTGGGGAACAGCGCGTGATCGTTTCATCACAATGTCTGTAATTTTCGAACTTTCAGCCGAAAATTGTCTTAAAAGATTGGGTTGAATACCGTGAAGGAGTATCCGAGCTCAAATTCAATTTTGTCTGGCCGTCGGTCCGTATGTGCTTTAACTTCCGAAGGAAAAGACCTAGCGACTTGAAATTGTCAGATTACGTTAAGGGTCCAAATATCTCGGTTAAGTTCGTTAATGAATGAAATCGGTCGAATAGTTTCGGAGTTAGACCCATTTGAAATGTTTAGGTTAATTCCTCGATATCTCATGAAGTGATGATTCGATCAGATTAAAACTTTGCATATAGTTTTGAAATACCAACGCGGAACTTCTGCGGAATTTTGTGTGAATCCGAATGTTAAAGAATTTAGAAAAATATAATATATATTCGAGAATTTTCAAATTTTTTGTGGAAATTTATTTTTCCTCCATAAATATTGACTAGATTTCAACGAAATTTGGCACAAACCTTGAAAACAGTATTATAACACAACGTTTCAAATTTCAATCCGATTCCGATGTTTACTTTCGGAGATATGAGGAAAATAATATGCCAAATTTCGTTCTTATTTGGATTTTCAACGGTATATCCGCGATAGCTCAAGAAGTACGAATGCAATCAGATTGAAACTTCGTGATCAGCTGGAGAATAACAACCACAACAAGGTGCAAAATTTTGTGTTGATCTAATACTTAAAATTCCAACAATCGCGTTGAAGGACCTGATCTCACGTCAATGCTTAAAAATAATTTCATGTAGTTTCTAATTTCATCAGTGTATACCGATACCTACTACAATATCTTAAGGTGAGACAGCAACAACAGGTTAACCTATTCCTGATAGTCTGGCGGAGCCCCCATCAACATCAACAAAGCATGATACGAATTCGATCTTTACGTGAACACACCACCTCTGAGCTGCTGTAATAAAAATGCACATCTACGAGGTGAAGCGTGAGTGCTAGCGCCCCCTGCACTAGGCGGCCATATGTAGCGTACTCCCTACGCAAGTGATAAAGTAGAGATCGCGTTCGCTACAGAAGAATAAAAACGCGCAACTCAGAGCTGTGTAGCTGTCTCCATTGATCTCAATCTCTCCAGAGATCCCCCTCCAATCCAAGTTCTCTCATTTCCCTGTATATCCCCTCCCTCCAGCTTTTTGGGGACCTTCCTCTTTTGAGTCTTCCAATTGGATTCTAGCCAAAAATTTCATAATACTGTAGAGTAATTAGAATAATCAGGTGCTATGGCCTAAAAATTATCTATTACAGTCCAAAAAAGAAACACATTTAAATTAATATATACACATAAAATATAAACATAAAACAACACACCATAAAAAGTCCATTTTTCTAAGGTTTTCTCAAATACACTTCTATTGGTGAGCCCGTGATGCTCAAAGGATGTTAGATAATACTATGTAGGATCTGAACAGTCAAACGGTACAGAAAGCTGCATGTTATTAGAACTGGGGTTCATCTTATTTAAAACTTTTCAACCATATTTTGCAACAGATGTGGCATATTTACCTTTTTATCTCAAATGCATAAGATCTTAAAGGAGTGCTATAGTTCATCAATAGAGTTTGAATTGACTTAACAAATCTTGTAGGAAAAATTGCGCCAGCCCAAGCAGTGCTGGTCAACTAATCTTGCCAGAATGTATGAAACTCCTGCCGCTGTATGTCAATTGCCTCCTGAAGAGCGACGCCCTTTCAGGGGGATCTGACATGACTGTTGATGAAAGATCGTTTGTGATGCAAGCCTGCATGACGATGGACGTGCCAACTTCGGTTTATTTCTTCTATCCAAGGCTGATTCCAATACATGACCTGAATCCAAGCAATCATGATTTTCCACAACGTGTAAGATGTTCTATTGAGAAGATGACTGAGCAAGGAGTGTATATTTTGGGTAAGTTTTTCAAATAGTCATCTTTTCATTCCACAAATTCGATTTATTTACACAATTTGCTTGCCAAAACCTATCACACCTTGTTTTTCTCGCAAACTGAAAAGAAATATGCATCCGTTCAAGCCAATTTTTTGATCGTTTTAATTTTTCTTCGTGAGTCAAAGTGAATTAAAGGTTATTTAAGGTATTGTCAGGACCACAAACATGCAACATAAATGTGGCACAAGTAACTAAAAAATAAGTCATATCTCTCATGAATACAAATACAACAAAAAGTATATTTTGAATCTCTGGTTGGATTACACAGATAAGGAAAAACTAAAAACAAAAAATCGGAGTAATGGAAGTGGTAATTTGGGAGGAATTCGCCCAACTAACTAGTTATGAAAATAGGCACTAAAATGAACATGGGACTATGAGGCGCCGTTTGGTGCCTAGGTGTGTTTGCAATTATATTTATTTTCACATATAAAAATGATGGATCCAAAATATTTAACACAATATAATTTCCAACTTTGAAAGATCCTACTAACATTAATAATCAATCATGATTTTGATTTGATTTGTGAATACTCAGAATTCTAATTCCGTCTGCTGCAATAGATATGTTGCATGTATATTTTTATCATTGGAACCGAATATTCTATTCATAAGAATACTGAAAAATTGAATTGCCTTCAAAATTTTTTACGAGAAACGATCTTTCGAATCTAGCTGCACCTATTATTTGCTGTTTAAAGAGTCGGAACTTCGGGCGTTTCGTGAGGTATTGGGTTATATATACAGTGTGTCCACGGATTGGGTGCCGGTAAGGTGTAAATGACGAAAAATTTTCGAGTTAGACTCTGATATTCTGGGAATCGCTCCTGCTTGGTCTCAAACTAAGATGTTCAGAAAATGAGCCAAATCAGTTAATATACAGGGTGGTTCAGAACTGATTTAACGAAAATTGTCAAGAATATGGTACCTTTGTTTTAAAGGATATCGAGAAAGTTCATTGAGAAATGTTGTTTAGAATGACGAACTGCTGCAGGAACTCAATTTTCAGATGGATCAAATGCTGGAAAATTGTATTCAAAACTTCTTGAATAATGAATTATGTGCAGCAGTTGGTGGCACCACATTTCAGTAGTTTTTTTAATTTTTGTTTGTAATGATGTTTTTTCAGCATTAAACGTATTTTATTGTTATAAGAAATTATTATTGACACTGATTTATTTTAAAATTACCAAAATTTTTGATGATGACAAAATATCCCATGCATCAGATTAAAAAAATGTTCATGAATAACTTATAAACTCAGGGTAGGCTGATTTATCTGAATATTTAGTTCCTGTGGGAGCTCGTCATTCTAAACAACTTTTCCCAATAAACTTTCTCGATATCTTTTAAAACAAAGGTACTTCATTCTTAACAATTTTCATCAAATCAGTTCTAAACCACCCTGTATATTAATTGATTTGGCTCATTTTATCAACATCTCAGTTTGAGACCAAGCAGGAGCGATTCTCAGAATATCAGAGTCTAACTCGAAAATTTTTCACCCAATCCATGGACACACTGTATATACATATATGTCTTATCGGGTAAGTTTGCAAGCCAATAGACAGTGTCGTAGAATCGTACCGAGTGACGTAAGAGGCGGTCTCCCGCATGAAAAAACATCAACTCCAATGAACATGCGTGCATAAGCTGCCGACTTCACGTCAGTGCTTTTCTAGGTTTTTACTACCTTGTGTGAAGTTTTCAGTGAATTTGTTATTTTTAAATCATTTTACTTTCCTCTCTCTATTTATTTTATATTATTTTTGTAGAAAATGGTATCCATATGTTCATGTGGATAGGTTTGGGAGTGAATCCAGATTTTATACAGAAATTGTTTGGTGTCCCATCAGCTATGCAGGTTAACATTGAACAGTTCAAGCTCCCAGAATTAGATAATCCAGTATCTTTAAAAGTTAGAAACATCATTGAAGAAATAAGGATACAAAGACATCGTCATATGAGGGTGAGTATTGAGTTAGCAACTATGATGAGATATTTTTACCACTAACCTACAGAACTATAACCGGACCTTTTGGTCCATCACTTGAAATCGCTTTTGGTATCAAAATCTGAATCGTTCTCTAATTAAACAGGAATAGGAAATTTTCGAATTATGTAATTTACGTATCTCTACATTCTCACATTGCAATTGAATATACTTTTTTGGGGAACTTTCGATTGTTCTCAATTATTGATCATTGGTCTTTTCCAAGTTTGGAAACGGAAAATAATCTAAGTAGCTGAATGTGACAAATAGATTAAGCAGAGAAAATAATGAAAGGACAAGTGCAAAGTTTTCACTTGTAATAAGTGAAAACTTACTTACAATACCTGCCATATACACTCCAGTCTAATAAAGAGATTAACCTGCATGTAGGACGAGAACTGCGCCGGTCTACAGTTGCCTACACATGCATAGGTTCATCGTACAGTGTCATGAAAAAGAATTGAATTTCATTCTACTTCGGTTTCATGTGCAGGTCTGAATAGTAAACCGTAAACCTCTGCAGGCAGATTTGCGCAGGTCAACCTACCCTGTTAAACCGAACTGTATGTGGCTGACTTAATATATACCACATTTGGTTGATCGTTACGTTACAACAACAACAAACAACAAACAGTCTTTATTTCAAATCAATGGTTACAATAATAAATACTGATAGCAAATGAAATGAAATAGTGTCAAATAAGCAGTTTTAATTCATGAAATCATCAAGACAGTAAGGTTCCAGACTCAGTAGAAGCTTGAAAATTTTCTTCCTGAACAAGTTGAAGTTGTTTTCCCTCTGTATTACCTCAGGTAGACTATTGAAAAGTTTTAGGCATCTGTATTGCATTTGATTTTGACTTGTCGTCAATCTATATTTAGGAAGGTTATATGATGAGGTTCTTGTATTATATCTTTCCTTAAGGTTCCTATACTTGCTGAACAATTCTTGGTTCTTATGATAAAATAGGAGGCATTCCTGAATATATATCCCATAGATCGTCAAAATTCCTTTTCGTCTGAAATAACCGCGACATGATTCCCTATAACTCAGGTTACACATTATTCTGAGTGCCTTTTTCTGCAGGACAAATAGAGATGAAACATTACCACTGCCGTAAAAGGTTATTCCGAATCTAAGCTGTGACTCAATTGTTCCATAATATGCAGTTCTTAGTGTTGTGGAGTCAACATACCTTGAGAGAATCCTTAGAGCGTAAACTGAAGAACTAGCCTTATTACAAAGTTGTTGTATGTGTGAGTGCCAGTTCAGTTCTTCATCTACATGGAGGCCAAGGAATTTAACACATCTTGATACTGCGTATTGTTCATTTTGTAACGAGATACTCTCTGGTGGTTGTATTCCAGAATTTACAGGATGAAACAGTACAATACCTGTTTTAATTTTATTCAAAATGAGGTTATTTCGGTCGAACCACATCTCAGCTTGCAGGAATACATCCTCAAGCAGCTGCCTCAGCTCTGGCCACAAGGACTTTATCAGCAGGAGGTTTGAGTCATCTGCATAATTTACTGTATTCACTTCATTTGTGTACCATTGTGAATTCTGTATGAAATCATTAATATAAATAATGAAAAAAATAGGACCAGCAATACTTCCCTGCGGAACTCCTAATTTCAATTCGAGTGGTTGAGATCTTACATAACCATTGTTGGTAGAAATTTACACAAGTTGTGTTCTTCCTCTGAAATATGACCGGATCCATTCCATCGCTGAGCCAGCAATACCATACTTCTCCATCTTCTTCAATAAAATGTCGACACTCAAACTATCAAAGGCCTTGGCAAGATCCAAGAACAATCCCAATGCTAAGTCTCCTTCCTCAAAAGCATCCACTATCCTCAAGAGAAACTGAAACACAGCTGTCTGAATGGATTTTCCTTTTAGAAAACCATGCTGATTCTTGGAGAACAAGTTATTCTCTATAAAGTATTGGACAAGTTGGTTACAGAATGCCAGCTCAAAAATCTTTGAGAAAGATGGCAAAATACTTATAGGTCTGTAGTTCTTATAATCATTTATATCTCCTTTCTTATGGATAGGCTTGACTATAGCAATCTTCAAAGCTTCTGGAAATATTCCATGCCTCAAGGAGTTATTCACTATGAAGTTCAGTGGTTTTAATATTTCATCCCTCGTTTCTCTAACAATGTTATTAGATATTCCATCATATCCTCTTGTTTGCTGGTTTTTTAACGATTTTATTATTAACATAAGTTGTTCTTCAGTAATTGAAACAGTTGACATTTCTGTGGTGTGTTGGTTCTCTGGTGTGGTGCCATGTCTTTCTTGCGTATTTCCTTTAGTGTTTATCAAGTTCGATGCTGCATTGACAAAGAAATCGTTTAGTTTATCCGCAACCTCAGGGGAACCCTCCATGGGAAATTTGGTATCATTATTTCCATTCTTCAGGGAATTAATTATTGTCCACACAGTTTTATTCTTGTTGTCTGACTTCTGAATCATTTCCTCATATAATTTAGATTTTTGTTTTATCAATAGCTGATCATATTACTGTATGGCTGTCAAACAAAAGTGAGCAGATTGAACTCTACTACAAAAACTCTAAGAATTTTTTTTCATAGTTATTGTATTTTGGTCACGATCGGTTAAAAATGGATCTAGTCAATTATGTCTCAAGCTCAATCTTGGACTAGGAAAGAAATGTTCTATTCAGAAGGTACAGTCAGCCTGCGCAACTCCAACACTTAAAGTTTCCACTTCATGATCACAATAGTTAACAGTTGTATACTGTCTCCTACCACATGAGTATGATTTCATGATATTAAAACATACTCCTCGTTTTCCATGTTATACATTTTATTTGAAAGATGTTCAGGGTCAACAGTGTCAAAAGATTTTTTTAGATCAATGATTATTATGGCTACATATTTGTTTTTATCAAGTTCCATTGGTATGTACTCAAGTAGGTCCACTGTTTTGCTCTTAGTAATACTTTTCTTTTGAAATCCATACTGACCTAGATCCAAATCAAATTTCTTATTGATAGATTCTATTAACCTGACCTTTATAACCTGTTCTGAAATTTTCGAAAATTCAAAATGGGCCGATAGTTATCATCTGTTCAGCCTTTTTTAAGTACTGGTATTACTTTATCAAATTTGAGCTCAGTTCGGAATTGTCCACTCTCTATAACATTATTTATTAGATGGACTAACTTTACTTTCAATGACTTGCATTGCTTTATCTGTCCCGGCTGTTGTATTCTTTTTTATCTCTTTGACTATAATTCTTATCTTTATTACAGCTGTTGATCCAAATAAAACACTGCTAATCACTTGTTCTTCATCAAATTTCACTTGTGGTCCTGATGGTGAATATATCAATTTTACCATCAGGTTCGAAGTGTTCTATGAAAACCTGACTATTTCCATCCGTTTTCGTTTTTCAACTAATTTTGATTTCTTTCTGTCATTGCCTTCCACATGCTCCATTTGAAGCTTTCCATATTTTCTTTGGATCACCATTTTCCTTCCATGTGCTTCATTTAAAACTATCCATATTTTCTTTGGATCACCATTGGCCTATTCAATATATTTTTTTATAATGCTTCATTCTTAATTTTCTCCTCAAGTTATTCAATCTATTTCTAGCAGTTTCAAACCCAATTTTTATATATTCCTTGTTCACTTTCTTCCAAAAAGGTTTGGATCTATTTATTGTCATTTTTATATATTCTGATGTCATCCATTCATTGCTCTCTTAATTTTAATTTTATGTTCGGTTGTACAAGTTTTTTTTGTATCGTGCAAAATATCTTTGTCAATTCACCAATTGTTTCTATGGGCCTGTTCTTGGACTCATTTTCAAGTAGGGAGATCCATATCTCTTCATCAAATCACATCTGCTCATCAAAAAAACCAGCGTGCTTGTGAGCTGTGTCGAATAGGGTCCTATGCTAAGCTCCATGTGAAATATGGATATATTTCTATGTCAGAAACGCCCAAAGGCACCGGTCAGAGGGATATTAGATAATACATGGAAACTACTTAGAACACTGATTGTATTTGTTTTCCTATTTGAATTTGAGTTTTTGTATCATGTCCACAAACAGCTAACTTGAATATAAGTCTGTTCCTACACACTCTGGAACTAGTTCTGAATCGGGCGGAGTTTGCGCATATCGATATTAGCGTTCCAACAAATTTCGAACTGGTTAAGAATTGCAAACCAAGTGTTCCAACGTAAAAAGAATTTGTGTCAGACCAGTTCTAGAACGGTGAATTCAGTTCTTGGGTTTAGGCAAGAACTGAGAAGGAGGAATTGAATCGGTCATCTATTACATGCCATTCGAATGCAGTAAGGGGCAATAAAACCACATCTGGCAGAGACGGGCTGCATTTTTCGGGTGGCAAACAGCCCTTAGGCTATGACAAGGGAATGTCTAAGAATGATTCGTTTCCAACACTTTAGAACTATCTATTCAGAATTAGTCCTGAACTAGAATGAGCGAAGAAGTGTGAATTGATTCAGTTCTGAATGAGTTCCAGACAGTAACAGAACTGTGTGTTGGAACAAACTTTATATCTCAAGAAGTACAGATGCTCGAACTGGTGACTGCTTTGTCTACAAATTTGAACAAGCGCTCCTGATCTTAATCCAAATGAACCTACCGTTCCGTATAAGGAACACGTTTTTTAAAGTTTCCTATTCATGCTCATAACAAAGATACACAGATGGCCTCAATGTTACCAGATCAAATAATGCCGTTTGCAACACTGAATGCATCCTACAAAGTGCTTTAGTGTTCAGATTAGTTTCGAAGCTAAGTTAAGTTCAGGAATATATTAATCGTTCAGATACCACCACCTTATGTCCAGGTGTGTATTTTCTCATATGTATATATTTCAACGCGTTTGCTTATGAAATATCAATGTCTATACTCGAATACATAGTATTAGAGAAGAATTCATCTTCTACATAAATTCAAATCCTAATTTTTTGCTACGTAAATGAGACCGTTCTTTTAAAGGAACGGTAGGATTATGACTTACCACTGGATAATAATGATGAGAATTCGGACAATGAGTCTGATGAAGACAGTTGGGAAAGTGAAGAATGTCTACCTCTTGTTAGATTTAAAAGCAAACCAACTAAGCCCATAAATCCTCCAAAGAAACCAATAAGATTGGATGTAAATTGGTCAGATGAAGACATGTCTCATAAAAATTTTCCAAACTTTCAAATCGTATTGGGTCCTCCAAACAAAAACCAGTAGAATTATTCAGATATTTTATTGATAACAATATTATTTGAGAACTATTGGTGGACAATTCCCATATATGTATATGCATCACAAAAAATCGGTCTGGTAACATATAGATGAAATATTGTGTTTCATCGGAGTGCTACTTTTTAGTGGATAGTGGATATAACAAAGTGTCTAAACGTAAAATGTATTGCTATTTCACGTGATAGATGGTCAGTTCATTATGTCCAATATTCACTGCTGAGATAATAGTAAACTGGATTGAATTTCGATAATGGGCTAAAAATTGGATTTTTCCACTTTTTGCACACTGCTTGGACATGACCGTTCTACACGCTTAGATGCTGAATCGCACAAATGGTAGCAAACTCGGTAAGCTATCATTTAGGAGATGCATTTCTTACAGAAAACAAACAAAAATGGGTCCATCCAAGCAGAGATTTTGCACTAGTCTTCCAGATATGATAGATTAGACCACTTGATTGTTCACCAGAACAAACGAATACATTATGCAGTTTGTCATGAAAGTCCGTATTTCATATGTGTGAAGTGTGATCTAGCATTGCACCCGAAGTAGTGCTTTTATAACTGTCATACTTTATAATTTATAATATATGACATTCATTTTCTACAGAATGATATACAGTTCCTCAAAAACCTACCGTTCCTTTAAAGGAACACCACAAATTTCAATTTTTTGTGAAAAATAAGTACACAATAAGACTGCAAATTTGAAAAGTCAATTTTAGCCATAATTGGACACTGTTATCGTTGAAATTGAAAAAATAAAATTTCAGGTCTATTTGGGTTAAGTCGGTGCTTTTCTAGATTTTTCTTATGTAAATCAATTGGTTGATAAATAAAAATCAATTGGTTGATAAATAAACATGCAGGAAAACCGCAAGAGGGAAATTATATCCGAACTTGATTCATTTTCATAGGTTCAATGTCATAAATTGAATTTTTTTATTTTTCAGCTCACTTTGGTTAGGCAGCGAGAAAAGTTAGAACCTGTGTTCAAGCATTTCTTGGTAGAGGACAAAGGCATAGATGGATCTCCTAGCTATGTCGACTTCTTATGTCATATGCACAAGGAAATAAGAAGTCTTCTAAGTTAGCAATGACGTGAGAAAATAACAGTTTTGTTTAAAGATTACAAAATATCTCATAGGTATACTCTGGCAAAAACCTTATTTTCCATTCATTTTAATTTTCTTGTATAGGTGGAATTCATTGAAAGTATATTTTATTGTACGTTATATTCTACAGAGTTGTGTAAGCTTCAAATTTATCACTAAAATTGTATTTACTAGGAAAAATAAATTTGAACTTGATGTAATCTGAAAATGTTTTTATTATATTAAATTCTGCAAGTTTATGTATGTTATAATTTATATAAATAAATGAATTAATTTTTATTTTTATCATTATTCCATAGGAATATTTACCTGAGAAACAATATATTAAATCAGAAGATGGTCTATAATTTACTCCACCCTCCCTATAACGGACAGAAAAAATGTTTTTTTGTGAATAGATTTATAACTTACCCCCTAAATCCTAAATTACTCCTGAGTATTTTCAACAAAGACACCTTGTGATAAACTTACTTTATTCCTCAAACTTGGATTTTGGATTTTATCCATTATCCTTGATATATCTTAATTTTGAATGAATTTGCAATGTAAAATCTTAATGTTATACCATATTTTTTATTAGGTTATTCCTCCAATCTTGTAACATTCCCATCAGCTTCATTTTTTTGCACTTCTATGGAACATTTATTTATTTAATAATTCTTTTTCTTCTAACTGGGCTGTTTTCCAAACATTCAGTTCCATATGATACAAGGGAACACGTCTCTGCGACAAGCTCCTTTTGAAATTGTAATTACATTTCCTTAAACATTTCTATTTTTCTGCCAATGGGTCCGACAAGAACTCAACAAGAGAAATCGGAGTTGAAACAGATGATCAAGGATTCCATTGTTGAGATATTCAGTGAGAAGCATTTTCTTGCGGGCGTATTTAAGTTGATAAACGCTAAATTCGATACTCTTGGGATAGAAACTGAAGAATTGATAAACTGGCAAGATAAGATCGATTCGCTCGAACAGAAGGTTGATAGAATTTATCAGATTGAAAAGGCAAACAATATTTGTATACATGGAATTCTCGACGAAAAAATTAAAAATCATTGTAGAAAACAGCTGATATTCTAGAGAGTTCCATACCAAATATATCTATTAAGGATATAAATACCACATTGAAAGAAAATTTACGCCTGGTATTAATATATTCTTTTGAGAACGAGCATCACATTTTTTGGTATATTACAGTGTTAGCAGAGCAAATGTAAACGGGGTACCATACATTTTTCTGTATAATACAAGAGCACAGAAAAAACCTCAGCAAAAACTCTGTCTCCCCGTATAAGTGTTGTAATTTGTTTGGAGAAAATGGATGGCATTCTTTTCATTGGAAAATGAATTTTTTCGTCATCTCGAGTTTATTTTGACCAAATATCTTAAAACAGAAAGAGGGACGGTAAACCAGCAGGAAGCAGTAAATAAAATTACCTACATTTGCTCTCTGACCGGAAGAGTCTTTCGACGAGGTCCGGTCCTCGAAGCGATGATATTTCAGATCCTCAGATAGACGAAGAACACTACAGGCCCCTTATATTGAGGAATCATCTCCCATAGATCCATAGTTGGTTATTTCACACTAGAAATCTAACAAAATATCGGGAATAAATTGAAAAACTTGTGACATATATTACGCCTGGTAAAATACGACGACCGTTGTTGGGAATTTCAAGAATATATAGTATAAAAAGAAAGTTCTGAAAGACCAGAAAAATTTTAGAGGTAGAAGAGTTTTCGTTTGCGAGGATCTAAAAAATTACGACTTGATTTGATGAACAAAGCAAAGTCCATTTTGGAAGAAGTAACGTATGGCCTTTTAATAGATATTTGGAAAACTCGATGGAAGTGTAATATGATTAAAAGCTGTAATAAAATCAAACTTACGGCAAAAGCTCTAGGATACAAATCAGATGAAAAAATATTCCTGAACCATGATTTGACTAAGGCAAATCGACAACTTTACAAGGAAGCTCGTGATTTCAAATACCAGAACGGATATAAATATCTGTGGATTAAGGAAGGTAATATTTTCCTTCGAAAGGATGATAACTCTAAAATACTACTGGTTCGAGATTCAAATGATCTGGAAAACTAATAAAGAACCCTAAACTAAAAGTTATATATATGAACTCTCAAAGCGTGAGGAATAAATGGGACGAAATAACTTGCTTTGTGAAGTGCTATTATTGCGATATTTTAGTCTTAGTTGAAACCTGGCTGAATGAAACCGAGACGTCTTTCTACCAACTGGAAGGGTTCAAAGGAGTTCATACTTGTAGAAACAAAATAGGGGGAGGTGCATCAATATTTGTTAGAGACCATATTAATTTCTCTATGATAGAAAAATCAGAGTTAGATGAAGACATCAGCTGGCTGTGTGTGGAAGTGGGTGAACACAATTTAAAAGTGAGTGCACTGTATAAACCTCCATCTTATAGTGACAGTGACTTTCTGGAGTATTTGGAGGACATAATGGTAAAGTACCAGAAAAAACATGTTATAGTAGGTGATATTAATGTTGACTTATTGAATCCTAGTTCGCAGATGTGCAAAAGATATCTCGATGTATTAAAATTGAATAACTTTCGTATTGGTAATGTAATTTCCGAAGCAATGGCAACTCGGATAACATCGCACTCGAAAACTCTATTGGACCATGTTATTTTAGATCAAAACACTGTTTTATTAGACTCAGTTGAGGTTCAGAGCAATTCACGTTCTGATCACAAATACTTAACATTTAATATCAACGAATGTTTTAAAATATACCGGCCAAAAAACGTTTTTAAAAGAGAACGGTTGATTACATAAAATTTAAGGCATTATTCAAAGAAAAATCACAACAGTACAATATTGATACATTTGCAAAACTAATTGATTTGATAGCTGGGTGCAGGAGAGAGTGTGAATGTACTAGGAAAATTAAATGTCATTCTAATAATATGTGGGTAAACAATGAATTAATCGAACTCATTAAGAAACGTGATAAATTATATAGAAAAAAGTCTAAGCATCCTCATTTAGAAAAACAATTTAAGAGCTTAAAGAACGATGTAAACAATAAAATCGGATCCTTGAAAAATCGGTATTTCAGATTGGAATGGGAGAAAGCTGGCAACGATGTAAAGAAACAATAGAGATACATAAACAAACTGCTTTCGAAGAAAAAGAAAAACATTCCGGGTATAAAAAAGTTATCGGTTGGCCACGATATCATAACAGATCGGGAAACTATACTTGACAATTTTAACAATTATTTCGCAAAGCTGGGAGAAAATATTATCGGGGAGGTGGAAAATGAAATCGTTAGTAATGAACCGGTTTTAAATGTTAAAGAGATCGATAATTTGAATTCATTTGTTCTCACTCCAGTAACCGAGAAGGAAATCAATGATATTTTACTCAATTTGAAAAAGAATTCTGCACCTGGTCACGATAAAATATCTGTCAGAGATATATTGAATTTAAAGGATGACTTATTGCCAATTTTAACAAGGCTAGTTAATGCAATTCTTTCAAGTGGTAACTATCCTAGCGAATTGAAGATCAGTAAAATAACACCCATACATAAATCCGGAAAAACTGATGACTTAAATAATTACAGACCCATATCCGTCATCAGTACGTTCTCTAAAGTTTGTGAAACGGCCATAAAAAATAGAATGTTATCTTTTATTAAAAACTATGTTGTGGTCGATCAATACCAGTATGGATTTACAAAAAACAGTAATACCCTCAGTGGGACAGTTGATTTGATTAATGAAATTTCGTCAGCTCTAGACAATGGCAAGATAGCCGTGGCTATACTGGTCGACTTGAGAAAGGCTTTTGACGTGGTTAGCAGAGATATTCTTCTTAATAAGCTCCATAGAATGGGATTCAGAGGAAAAATACATAAGTTGATTAAGTCCTATTTAACCGATCGCCGTCAATATGTGTGTATAGATGATAGCAAAAGTCACTGGACTTCCAATTCGTTTGGTATTCCCCAAGGGTCGGTTTTGGGCCCCCTTCTTTATTCATTATGCGTGCTTAACTTGAGCAAGTCAAACATCCGGGCCGGGTATTTCGCTTTTGCAGACGACACTGTCTTGATATATACAGGTAATAACATAGAAGAATTGAATGAACAAATTAATGAAGATCTACAACGGTATTTACATTGGCTTTGGAACAATAAATTGAAAATTAATATAAATAAAACTGAGTATATGGTATTCAAGCAAAAGAACAAAAAAGTTACGAGTCTAAAGTTAAGCATAAATGATGTTGAACTTCAAGAAGTCTGTGAGGCGAGGTACTTGGGTCTGATGTTGGATACAAATTTGAGCTGGAAAAGCCACGTTGACTCCATAATCGAGAAGATAATACCGATGGTTTCGGCTTATTTATATGGGGTTCGATCTTATTTATCAAAAAGAAGTAAATATCAGGTTTACAATGCGTTTTTTATGTCACATATAAGATACTTAATACCGATTTGGGGAACCTGTGGAAAAACATGCTTCAAAAAAATACAAACGTTACAAAATAAATTTATTAAAGTGTTGTTTAATTATGATCGATTAACAAATACTACACAACTTTACTCTGATTTGCAAATACCAAATTTGAAGAAAATATTAGAGTTAGAACAATGTAAATTAATTTTTAAAATCATAAATAAAATACAAAAGTGCAATACAGAGTATAAATTTACGAAAGATATTCATAGTTATGAAACAAGAACACATCAAAACTTATATCAGAAAAAAGTAAAAAGTCAAAAAGGGCTGAATAACCCAATAGCACAAGCTTCAAAAATATTTAATCAATTACCTACTTCCATAAAATCTGTCAGTTCAATTGGTAAATTTTCTGATCAAATAAAGGAATACTTAGAGTTGGTGTAATGTGATTTTGTCCGCTTTTTCAATAGAATGTTAAGTTGGCATTTTTGAAGTTTGTCTTGATGTGGAACTGCGATTCCTCAAGCATCGGGTGTGTATGTTCGAGATAAGATTTTATTTGCTAACAAAGGCACTGGTTAATTTCAATGGAATTCTGTATCTACTATCCTCGATACCAGTTTAGGGTACTGTTTAGAGGATTGTGAATGTAAATTTTTTTTGTATTTGTATATTTTATTCAATAAATCATTTAAAAAAAATATAGATTAGCAATCAGAAAGAACTTCTAGAATTGAGGAGAAAAATTTAAATTGTTGGTCCCGGTGGCAGATGTATTCCGAAATTCATTGAATAGTTGATTGCTCATGTTGATTTCATTGTTTGTTTCTTTTTTTGTTCTATTACATACAATGATTGATAAATTCAAGTTAAAAAAAAAATTTTGTTTTTTTCGCAATAAGTACAGTTTCATTTTCGAATTATCCTCAGAATTGATGTAGTTTAGATCTTTTCGACGCTGAAGAGATTGAGACCAGGGAATACACGGGTCTTCAAATGCCTTGAAGACCGGGAATAGTATGATAGAACACTCTTTGAATGAAGAACATGACATGAACTACCCAACTACCAATTCGGTTTCAGGGAGAATATGTCGACAATTCACCAAGCCCACAGAATAGTAAATAACATTGCTAAAACCCTTGAAGAGAAGAAATATTGCAGTGGAGTATTCCTTGCGTGGCGTAAGAAATCGGTAACAAAGCCTACACAGAACACACCTGGTCTCCTAATAACTCGCACAAGCATTAGATTCTGAGGGGTTCCACAGCAGAACCTAGAAAAATCAGCAACAATATCACAGGCTTTCGCAAGGTATGGCACACTGGATTGAACTATAAAATAAAAAATACCCTGCACCACACTACAACCTTTTATTGAAATCCTACTTGGCTGAAAGATACTTCTTTGTGAAATTCAACGATGCCACATCAGACCATTACCCTATAAGATCTGGGGTGCCACAAGGAAGTGTACTGGGTCCATTGCTTTTCCTTCTCTTTACCAAAGATCTACCTGTAAGTGATACCACAACGATGGCCGCCTCTGCGGACGACGTCGCTATCCTCTCCGTAGATGGTAACCCAGTAATTTCCTCAGATAACATCCAAGACCACCTGAACCGATTAAACACCTGGTATAAAAAATGGAGAAACAAAATCAATCACTCTAAATCAGTTCAAGTGACATTCACAACCTGTCACAGCAACTGCCTCCTAGTCACTATCGATGAAGTCTCCCTACCCATTATTTGGACCGTCGACTCACCTGGGAGAAACCTATATAGGCGAAGAGAAAGCAACTGGACATAAAATTGAAACAAATTTATTTATTTATCATACAATGATGATTAAACGGGCAACCCTCATATAAAACACAAGATGCATAAACTAAAACTAACGTTCACAATTTCACAGAATATAAAAAAAATAAAATCTGCTCCAACTATCAACCCAGTATCCTAAATAAATTGCGCCTGAATGCTGACAAGGTCGAACAAAAGAAATCAATATCCCCATGGACTCTATTCGCCAACACTAAAGATCTGTTGAAAAAACAATTCCTTCCATAATTGAATCTCTGTAGAATAGGTCTGAATAGAACAATAATTCTCGGGGGAAAATTGAAATTAATTAAACTCAACAGATCGGGACAGTCAATCATTCCATTTACTAATTTAAACACTAAACACAAATCCGCAACTTGTCTTCTACGTTTTAATTTCATGAACCCTCAGGTGTTCAGAGCTGAGATGTTCGGAATTAACAGCATACAAGTTCGAACGATACGCTAAGTACCGAAGGAATTTCCGCTGAACTTTTTCAACAACATCTGTGTCACCGAGATAGTAAGGTGACCAAACACATGAACCATACTCTAAACCACCTCTTACCAGTGAACAATACAAGGTCTTCAAAGTCGCGACGGAAAATTGACGACCGCAGCGTATGATGAAACCCAACATCCTATATGCCTTAGACGTAACCTCTTTCATATGTTCCTTGAAATATAAACGAGGATCAAAAGTTATTCCCAAGTCACGGATGCGGTAAACGCGTTCAAGCAGCTCGCCCCCAATGGAATACTGATGCTCAAGAGGTTTACTTGAGCGACTGAAAGACATTACATAACATTTGTCAACATTCAAGTACAAACAATTAACTAAAGTCCAGTCATAAAACGAATTGATTTGATCCTGCAAATAACAACAATCAATATTGTTTTTCACAATACTTTACACCTTCAAATCATCAGCGAACAGCCAGAAACTCGTTTGTAGGGATAATTTAATATTATTTATGAATAAATTAAAGAGTAAGGGGCCAAGGTGAGAACCTTGAGAGACCCCTGATGTGACCAAAAACTCATCCGATATGAAATCACCGCATCTAACCGACTGGGAACGTCCACAAACAAAACTTCTGAACCAGCTGAGCAACATGCCAGATATCCCAAGAGCGCTCAACTTCATTATAAGTAAGTTGTGATTAACTTTGTCAAACGCTTTGGAGAAATCAGTGTAAATTGTATCCACTTGATGTCCAGATTCAAAACTATCAACGATATCCTTTAGAAAAAGTAACAAATTTGTTGATGTTGAACGCCCCCGACGAAACCCATGCTGCCCGCCCACAAGAAGAGGGCCACAGTGCCACGACAAGAAACTGCAAACTAAACTATCCAAAAGCTTCGGAATAGCCGACTGAATGCATACACCCCTATAATTACTAATTTGATTCCGCATGCCAGACTTGAAAATTGGTATAACGTAAGCTTTCTTCCATAGTGACGGAAACATACCTTTACTCAGAGAATTATTGAATAAGGTCGCCAACGGCTCAGATAGGGTACTGACATACCTTTTAAGAATAAAACTTGGTATTCCGTCTGGCCCCACTGACATCTTAGGTTTAATATTATCAATGATCTGATGAACTTCTGAGGGGGAAAGGAATTGAGGCTGACCGTATCCTCACACTCGAACTTAGGCGGAATAATTAATTCCCTACAATAAGTTTCCGAAAAAAATTTCGCAAATAAACTAACAACTCCGTTCAAGTGTGACGACTCGGCACCTTTATACTCCATACGACCTGGCAAACTATCGTGACCACGCTTCGAATTAACAAACCTCCAAAATGCCTGCGGATCAGAGTGCAAACTATTCTCCACGCTCTCAATGTAATTCTCATATAGACTTTTACCAAGTATGTGACATCTATTACGAAGGGCACTAAAGTTTTCATAGTCGCATGAGCTGCGAGTTTTCTTAAATTTCTTATGTGCACCTTTTTTCTGATTAATAAGTTTAACGAGTTCCCTGCTGAACCATGACGGATATTTTAAATTCTTCCTCACCTTGAGAGCAACGAAGCGACTCAATCCCTTATACAAAGTATAAAAGTTATTGAGTCCGACATAATCACCACGATAAAAATTGAATTGCCCCTGACAATTCATCAACAGACCCGGGGATAAATCCTTCAATGAAATTCTAAATTGTAGAGCCGCATGATGAATGCTCGACACCTGCAAAGGATCCACCGCCGGTACGATTTCCGTTGATACATCGTTTGTAAAAATCAGGTCCAACATCACGCCTCTGGCGTTCGGGATACTACTTGTTTGAATGAGATCCACCAAATTATATGAATCACTAAGAATGCAAGCAGGATCATCCACAGCACCCATACAAAATTTGCCACTATTCCATGTGGCTTTTGGGCTGTTGAAGTCGCCACAAATGTACATCTTTAGATCCGGAAATTTCAAAGAAATCTCCTCTACAGCTCATCCATGCGTCGAGTAGATATATTCTGGAGAATTCGGCGGTATGTAAACACCACCGATTATGAAGCTTGCACTCCCACGCTCAATTAACAAAAATAAATGTTCGACCTCAGGACAAGAATGGTCAATCACGCTCGCACTCAGGGATGATCTCACCAAAATCATAACACCACCGCCACGAAGTTTAGTGCTAGTATTAGAGTTCCTATCAAGTCTGAACACATTGAATCCAGGAGGGCAAAACTCTGAATCCATGATATCCGCATTCAACCAACTTTCTGTGAGAACCAGAACATCATAACTACTATACTGTAATTGTAGGTAAATGTCCTCCAGTTTGGTCCTCATTCCTCCCAGATTCTGGTAATAGACTAATAGATCTAATGGGGGATTCTTTAGTTTTCCTTATTATTTGTCCCATACCTGACGATAGAAGGGCTACCGTTGAAATACTTTATGGTCAAACCAGTTTCACCAGTACTCCTCCGCTGAGTCCGCAGATCCGCAAGATGATCACGCTGTCTCTGAGTTTGGTCTGAAGAGAGAACTTAGAATTTATTAGCTAATAGGAAAAAAGTCCAAACTATCTACCACAATTAAGGTTTAACTGTATACACAGTAATGCTAAAACCCATCTGGACATATGGTCTGTAACTTTGGGGATGTGCAAAATCATCTAGGACTAACCTTATCCAAAGATTCGAGTCTTACGCTCAATAGTATAAACGCTCCTTGGTACCGACTTAAGCAACAAGACAATACATGAGGACCTTCAAATACCCTACATCACTGAAAAAGTTAAAACAATCACCACTAACTACAAACATAGGAACAGGTCACGGGAGTGACCAGATTGAAAACCTGTACCGGGATGGATCAGCGAACCGACGATTGAAGAAAACTTGGCCTGCTGACCTTCTTCTGCAGCACCAATATATAATGATTAGTATTCAATAAGTGGGAATGCCAATGGGCATCTCACTTTCAAGTCCAGAACCATTCATCAAATTTACTCAAAACTCTTAGGATGTAAATTGTATAATTGACAATAAACGCTGATAAAAAAAAACAAAATTTCTTCTTTCCTTTCGATACAGGTTGATATCTCGAAATCATACCTGAAAAGAAGACAGAATCTAGAAAAGCACTGCCGTGAAGGCAGCAGCTTTTGCGCTCATGTTCAATGTAGATGACCGCTTCGACAACGAATTTGAACTTGCGCGCGAAAGCTTCTGCCTTCACGGCAGTGCTTTTCTAGATTTTTTTTCGATAAATTACTGGATTTCAATTTGATCTAATCTTTATTTTTGGAAATATTGGAAAAATAAAATTTTGAATGGGTATATCTACGGAATCATTGGGCGGATTTCACCCATTCACGAATTCGACCTTTGTAATTAAGCTCCAAACCTACCCTACAAATATCGAGTTTCTAATAAGCCGTTTCTTCCGGAAGTTATTGTGTTTACACAATAACTTCCGAATCGATCCAATTGAAATCCAGTTCTTTATCGAAAAATTACAGTTCGAAAGGTTCATACAGAATTTAATGGGTATGATATGATAAGAAAATCACAGATTTTTTCTTCAAATTGTTCAATGACACGTCATCACGAAATTTCGCCTAAAGTTGTCTTTCAGCATCTTCAAACTAGCTGCGAAGTTTTATCAGGATTGAATCAGTATTTCTCGAGTTATACCGAAAAAAGCAACGATATCGAGAAAAAACCTCGAAATTTTACATATTTTTTCCGAAAGTTATGATCGTATCGAACTGAAATTTGGTACACACTGCTGTGAATTATAAAGCTTAATGTCCGAGTGGAACTTTTGTCTCGATATGATGAACGGTTTCCGAAAAAAAAATTTTTTGGAAAAAAATTTTTGAAAAAAAAATTTTTTTTTAATTTACTGACGAAATTTGGCTGAAAGTTGCGCGTCGTTATACTCCACAATTGCCAAGTTTGAATCCAATCGCTCAAGTAGTATCTGAAATAAAAAATAAATAACTTCAAAATTTCAAGTAGCTATAACTCCGAAACTATTCGACGGATTTGGCCCATCAACGAACTCAACCAAGACATTTCAATGCGTGACCTACCCTGAAAGTTTCAAGTTGCTAGCTCACTCCGTTCGACAGTTATCGTGTCCACGGCCGGCCTGCCGCACAGAATCGATTTTGACACCGGATTCGTCAACAGTGAGTCCAATCTAGTCGTTTGAGACCATTTTCGGCTCAACCATCGAAAATTACAGACATTTGGACAAAACGATAGCACGCTGTTCCCCTAGAACATGCGCGCAAAAACCAGTATGAACTAGTAACCTCGAGGAACTATTGATCTATCTGCATGACTTCGGTGTAGATTATGTGGATGTATTCGTTCTCTCGGAAAAACGGAATTTGGTTGAGGTAGATTGTTTCAGTATTCCTTATTTCAATGTTCTATACAATAACTCTAGAATTGATCAAAATTATGGTGTGGTAGTTGACATAAGGAAAACGATTGATTACGACGGATGCATAATTGGGCTGACCGAGACTAAACTAATTAGTTTAGTCCTTCACCTTTGCTATATATGGTACCACTTTCGGCGTATCAGCCTCATATAGACCACAATCTATACATACAAAAACCTTCATGTGACTGACTATTTTTCGGATAGCCAATTCAAAAAACAGAGTGTGGAACGTTTTATTGGTGATATCAATATAGATCTCATTGAAAGAGATGATGTGAGTCTATGGCCACTTTAATTAATTATTTGGGCCCTTTTTAGCGAGTTTGGATTTCGTTCGTATATAAATAAACCCACAAGGCAATTGGAATCACAAAAAAAAATCCATTTTAGATCATGCATTCATTAGAGTTGGGAGTAGGGAAATATCCACGTCATACCTACTGTCATTACATTCACTCAACTGACCATAATATGCTCTTTCAAGTTTCAACATCGATATATAAAATCAGAGACACAACAACCGAAGCTCTATAGACTGAATACAATAAATTTTGAAAATTTGAATCGTGCTCTTGCTGAAGAGAAATGAGAGAATGTTTTTCATGGGGTTAATCCTGAGTTGTGGGTTTATCCGAAAATTTGATATATGTAGGTTAGACGAAATAAGGAATTAAAAATACCTCTGAAGTTTTGGCGGATATTTTCTTGGCTTCTTTCTCCGTTGGGCCTGATGGTCCGATACCAGATATAAATTCTCCCTATGCAGGTCAATCCTTGTGCGAGGTTGGGTTCGACCGGAAGACTGTTCGGAGTCACCTTAAGAGTCTGGACCCATCTTCGGCACCAGGTCCTGACGGCCTGACAGCCCAACTTTTGAGGTCTTCTGCAGCTTTATTATCGGAGGCGCTATCATCTTCGTGGAATCCTTCCGGACTAGCACTTTACTATCTTCCTGGTTGACTGCGTCAGTCACACTTGTGTTTAAGAAAGGTGATAAAATTTCTCCATACAACTATTGACCAATTTGACGTCACTCTGCAATAACTTGATTTCGAACTACCAGCATGGGTTTCTGTCCGGTAGATCAGTCATTACCAACCTCCTAGAGTGCCTAGATAACTGAAGCAGGAGTAATGATGCGGGTGTCCCTGTTGATGTTATTTACCTGGACTTCTCGAGGGCGTTTGACAGCTAGGGTGCCGTTGGGGAGACTTATTGCGAAGTTAGGAGGGTTCGGCGGGATAAGAGGTGCACTTATGGAATGGATTCGAGCATTTCTAAGCGGAAAAGAATTCTTCGTCAAGGATTCTGTATCTATTTCCACGACTAGAAGTGTTACTAGTGGGGTACCACAGGGATCCGTTTTGGCGTCATTGTTTCCAGTGGTGTGAGTTGGTCTGAACATATCCAGAACATTCGCGTTAAGGCTCAAAAGACAATATAACTTATCTCAAGATCTTTCCGCTATTGCGAACCTAGAGTATGCAGCAACATACATATACAAGATCTACATCCGTCGTAATCTAGAGTTTGCCAGTCCGATCTGGTGTCCCAATCTCAAAGGTGATGTTGAGTAGTTGGAGTCGGTTCAGCGCTGGGCCACCCGTATACCATATGGACGTATAAGACTTGATTAGGATGACCGCCTGAGGATCATGAATTCGCGAAGATTTACCGACCGTAGGAATAAGGGTGATCTAATTTTCACGTTCAGGGTTTTGCACAGGGGTCTTGGTCTTGATTCATCGCATCTATATACACTCAATCATCACAACCTGAGAGGACATAATTTGCATGCTACGCAAGGAAAATTTCCGGACAACACCAAGACAGCATTTTCTTACCAACCGAGTTTTTCAAGGTTGGGATGCTTTGCCGAATGAAGTAGTGAACTCGCTAAGCGTAAATGTCTTTAAGAATCGGTTAGATCTCCTTGGACTGTTTTGATGTATGATTTAGTTCGGTGGTATATTGTTTAGTTTTATCTCTATTCTTTTTGGATATATTGCGTCTTTCACATGTGTCGGTTAATTATTGAGGATTTTGTGCTAATTTTTTTGAAGAATAAATATATAAATAGGAAATTGAAGCCTTGGATCTCAATGTCAATTCGTCATCGTGATTCCTTGAAGAAGCGACTAAAAGATGATTCGGATACGGCTGAATAGCAGAAAATAAATCCTATAGGAATCATGTCACTAAACTAATGAAAATTACAAAAAACTTCTACAGGTTGATCAAAGGAGCGCAAAATAGTATGAGAAAAGTTTTGCAAATAATTAATCAAGCTACCAACGGCGTGAGAAAGGATAAAACTTCAAAAATTATATTAGAGAATGAAAAAGAGGTGAAACGTTAGGAACTGAAAAGGAGGTCGTTGACTGTTTTGGCATTTTTTCGGTAGCATTGGTGAACAAATGGCTGATGAAATAAAGAAAGTTAGTCGAAGAATACCTGCTGCACCAAATTGCGATGGTTATTCTATTTTTCTCAATCCAGTTTCGGAAAAGGAGCTTTTATCTATAATTAACAGTTTGAAATCAGATTCAGCCCTCGGTCAAGATGGTGTGTATCGGTGCGTCTTATAAATGTATTTCCTGAAACCGCATTTGTTCATAATAAATCTTTGTTTAACGGAGGGCTCATGCAACTCCACGGCAATTCAAGAAATCAATAACAATACCTTTACAAGTCCGGAAGTAGAAGAAAAGCCACCAATTATGGGCCGATAACTCTGATAAATAATTTCGCGAAAATCTATACAGTTTTCATATATGAAAACTGTCTGAAGTCTCGATCGGTGGCTTGATTAACTAAAACCAGGACCCTTCAATGAGAATCAGTTCAGTTTTTGAAAAAATTAAGTACTGAGGATGCGATTTTCGAACTGGTAAAATCAATTATTTCAGTAAAACACAGAAATAAGAAATGCCTGGCAATTTTTTTGGATTTCAAAATCTTATACTGGATGCCAAGCAGTCGGTATTCGGGGGGGACTGCTTTGAATGTATTTCGGGCCTACCTTCATGGAGGGTTGCAGATTGTCAAGGTTGGAGAAGAAAAAACTGACCCATTCCCTATTTCGATTTTAATCGGAAGGAACAGGTTAATAGCCTTGTCAAGAAACTCAGAGTAGTGGTGTATAGGTTTTCTATAAATTGAAATATATATTGGACAGAAACCAGTTAATTCACACATATGGGGCTCTCCGATATTCAGGTCGATTCTGTTTGCGTATTGCTATGAACCTTGCTATTCTAGTTATATTGCTATCTTTCTAATTTATAACAATATGGCCATGATGTAACTTATTATTTTCCGAGTGCTATAGCAATGTTTGTTATGAATTTTGTCATAGCAATATTACTATCATGGACTTCCTTAAAGGGGTCTTTTGTGCTAGGTAGATTCGGAGCTTCTTCCCTATTGGCCGAATACGATCACGTGATCGTCGTCAGCCAATAAGGTGAATCTCTCGACCGATAGGGTAAATCTCCAATTACCCAAATACCCGAATCTCCCTAGCACAAAATGCCCCTTAAAGCTACCTTTTGTGCAAGGGAGATTCGGGTATTTGGGGGAAAAAATACTGAAATAAAATGGATCTCTGTAATATTCCCTTTCTAACCTATCATAGCAAATACTATTTTGAGGTTGCTAAGATAGCAATATTGATAGCAAGATTGTGTGCTGGCGTGGAGAAGTTGCTATAAAAATGCCCTTGATTCAATAGAGAAGAAGGTGCCAAATAATATTCTGATACTCATACTTAAAGTTAGAAAAGCACTGACGTGAGGTCAGGAGCTTTTACACGCTTGTTCACATTGGAAGCTATTTCCTCAAGACAATTTGCATGAACATTCACGCCGTGATTTTTCAACCAAGTGCAGAATTTCGATTCCAACACATGAGTTCAAATAAAAACCTGCATATTATTGTTGTTATTGAGAAAATTAAATTTCGAATGGGTACGTATAATTCAAGTTTTCACGAATTCCACTTCCCCAACTAACCCCCAAATAAGCCTGCTATAAAAATATCGAGTCATCTCTATATAAGTCGTTTTTTGTCGGATGTTATTGTGATTGCGGTCAGCCTAACTGCAAACCGTGAAATGAGAAACCAATTAGAGACCTTATATTTGTTGAACCGATTCAATTACGAAAGCCAAATTCGCGAATTGTTATAATCCATACAATGATTCCGCTGTATATTCATTCGAAATTTCATTATTTCAGTATTTTTTTGTGTTACTCTGTAAATTACAACAATATCGAGGAAATAGCCAAGAAATTTGACACATTTTTATCTTCGATGATAAATATCGAACCAAACTCCAACTTCGAAACACTGTTATAAAATACCGTGACGAGTACGGCCCTGTCTGTGCGAGAGTCTTCTAGAAAACTCCGGATGTCTATGCATCATCCGCCTGGTGGCACAGAATAGAGAAGTATTATCACAGGTCTGTGGTATTATTAATACTTCTCTATTCTGTGCTGGTGGCTAAAACATTCTGGCATCTGTGTTGGCAATCGGTAGGAGTTCCACGAAACGACACAAGTTATACAATATAAGGACGGACGCGGAGCAGCACAGGGAGTCATTCAACGAAGTCATTGAGCGGAGTTATCGGTAGTGGAAAGTGATATAAAATAGTGTGGAAATAAATTGTGCATAGACTTTGATAAAATTAGTTGTTGAGTTATTCGTTAAATATTATTGTGAATAAATAGTTTAATTATTCTGAACGTTTTGAAAGATCAAAAAACGTTACATTGGTGTCAGGTGTGCGGTTCGACATCGCTCGAATCGAATAAATAAATTCTATTGATTCAAATTCATCCCAGTGTATACAAGACTTCAGAAAGCAATGGAGACGCAGGCGGAAATGAAATTTCTGATTAAGATGAATGAGAAACTGGAAGAAAATTCACGGAAAATGAAAGAAAATTCTCAGAAAATCAATGAGAAAATAGAAGAAAATTCTCGGAAAATCAATGAGAAAATGGAAGAAAAGTCTCAGAAAATCAATGAGAAAAGGGAAGAAAGTTCTCAGAAAGTTAATGAGAAAATTCTCGGAAAATGGAAGAAAAACCTTGGAATAGCAATGAATTGGTGAGTCAATTATTTGCAAGCAAATTGGATGCGAAAATGGAAACCATAATTAAAGATCAAATGGAGAAAGGAATGGAAGAAGTAAATGAGAAATTTGATGAAGTTAACGAAAAATTCCAAGAAGTTTATGAAAAGTTGACGAAGTTGTATGAAAAAGTTGCCAGAAAGTTTGACGAAGTTGACGAAAAATTGAAGGAAATAACAGGAATATTTGAACAACATTCTAAGTTAATAGAGTCCCTGAAGAGAATGTCAATTGGAGACGATTATCCGGCTTCATCACCCTATAAGGCATCATGAAAACGGAAAAAAACAGCGAAGTGGAATAATGAAGATCAAGCCTCCAACATTTGATGGAGAAGAGCCATGGTCGAGATAAATTTTCAAAAATAGTTCGAAGCTGCTGCGCTAGCAAACAGTTGGAGCGATAACGAAAAAGCCACAGCATTAATAATGGCTCTACGAGGAGAGACACTCAACATTCTGCAAACGATTCCGGAGAACCAACAAGATATGGTGATGCTCATTTACAACAAGTTTATCATGCCCAAATGAAGAACCGGGTGCAGAAAACAGGAGAAAAGCCGATGTGGCTAGATTGGTAAGGCTGGCTTACCCAACTGCTCCAGACAGCTTCCTTG
Organism: Myrrha octodecimguttata; assembly: GCA_958510865.1. Classification (NCBI taxonomy): domain Eukaryota; kingdom Metazoa; phylum Arthropoda; class Insecta; order Coleoptera; family Coccinellidae; genus Myrrha; species Myrrha octodecimguttata. The sequence continues at coordinate 23,454,447 of OY294056.1, forward strand.
AACAGCTATCATCCAAACCTTTGTAGATGGAATCAAGGACAGGACGATTTGAGGCGGACCACAGTAATTGAAGATGTCTGACTACCCCAAGAAATTCAACGAGCACAAGAATAAGATCCAGACTTGAAAGTAATTCTGGGTTGGAAGAAGGGTGGTAGACGACCTACTTGGGAAGAAGTATCCCGACTGAGTCCAAATTTAAAGTCGTATTGGGCACAATGGAAAACGTTGAAGATCGATAAAGGTCTTTTGGAGCGCTGTTGGGAAAATGAAGATGGATCTGAGCAGAGGCTTCAGTTGATTGTGCCGAAGAGTCGCGTGACAGACGTTTTGACCAGACCACATAATCGAACTTTTTGGGATTACTACGCTGGAGAAATTCAGGCATCGGTTTTACCGGATTAACTGTAAAAAAGACGTTAAAAACTGATGCAGAAAATTCAAAGGTTGTGCTGCAGCCAACTGCCCTTATGGCAAAGGAAAGGCTCCAATGAAGCAATATAACGTCGGATCTCCCATGGAACGAGTACCTATCGACATCACGGGCCCCTTTCGCGGAACATACCACGGAAACAAGTACATTTTGGTAGCGATGGATTACTTTACCAAATGGGTGGAAGCGTACGATATTCCTAATCAAGAGGCATGTACGGTTGCTGATAAATTGGCCAAAGAATTCTTCTGCAGATTTGGAATACCTCTAGAGCTGCATTGTGATCAAGGCCGAAATTTTGAGTCAAGGTTATTCCAAGAAGTTTGTAGAAAATTGGAGATCAATATAAGACAAGAACCACACCTCTGCACCCCCAATCAGATGGCATGGTCGAACGAATAATGAATAACACCATGGGAAAACATCTAGCCAAAGTAGTCTCCGATTACCAGCGGGACTGGGATGAATATTTGCATCTATACACTATGGCATATAGATCTTCGGTTCAAGAATCTACCAAGGAAACTCCAGTCAATATAATGTTAGGTCGAGAAATAAGACTACCTTGTGACTTTGAGTTTGGTTGTAAGCCTGGAGAAGATGTGGCCGGGGAGGACTATATCAGCAAATTGAGGAGTGAGCTAGATTACATTCACAACAAGGTGCGCAAGCAAATCCAGCAAGCAAGTGATCGGATGAAAATGCGCTATGACATCAAGACCATTGAAGGAGGGTTTACCGCAGGAGATCTGGTGTTGTTGTATAACCCGCAAAAAAAGTTGTTTTTCACCGAAGCTGCAGAGACAGTGGGAAGGTCCATATGAAGTTGCGAAAAGGATAAATGATGTAGTTTACCGGATATGGAAGCTCCCCAGAGGAAAACCGAAGGTCGTCCATTTCAACCGATTGGCTGCGTACGCGTCAACACAAGATGACGAAGTAGAAGTACGTCTCATCGAGGTTCCGGCGAAGAAAAACGACGATTTCCAGAAATTCACGAATAACTGTGGGGCAACACGCGTTGCAAGGTTTGGCGTCACACATTAAGTTATTCATCAAGACCTGTTTACAGTTCCCGAGGAATACTCTCTTGCTCTTTGTGTAGCAGCCGATCTAAGGATGAGTAGGGGAAAAGCAAGAGTATACAGAAATAAATTTGGACGTCAAGAGGAACTGATGAGACAGCAGCCCCGAATGCCCTTTAGACTAAAGTCATCAGAGGGTCGGTTCATTTATTATGTAGTCACCAAGCAGTATTCCTATCAGAAGCCCACCTACCAGAATTCTAGACAACACTGCATAGCTTGAAAGAAGACCTTCAATGCTTTGAGGTTACGAAATTAGCTGTTCCCAAGCTAGGTTGACTGGATCAATTGAATTGGCGGATTGTGCGAAGCATGGTTGAAGTTTTCAGAAGACAGGTATACAGTTTGCAATTTCAACCCAACGCAAAACGAAAAGCCCAGCAAAACCGTATACTATTACTTCCATCAGAAGGGCTTCTGTAGAAATGGTGACGATTGCAGATTCCGCCAGGGTCCCCCGAGGAATTCATGGAATCTGTTCTGGGCCAGAACAGGCTTAAGGAGAGGGGACAGTATGGCCCTATCTGTGCGAGAGTCTTCTAGAAAAACTCCGGATGTCTATGCGTCATCCGCCTGGTAGCTAGAACATTCCGGCAATCACAGAAGTTCCACGAGTTTTATAAGGAAGGGCGCGGAACAGCACAGGGAGTCATATTCGGAGTTATTCGTAGTGGAAAGTGATCAGTGAAAATTAATAGTGTTGAAATAAATTGTGCATATTCTTTGATAGAATTAGTTCTTGAGTTATTCGTTATCAGTGTCAATAAATAGTTTAATCATTCTGAACGTTTTGAAAAATCAAGAAAACGTTACGATACTGACGCCACTAGGTTTTTGCCAATTTTGTTTAAATCTGTTGCGAATACTTTATTACACTTTTCTGCCCCTATATGCGATCCTCAGGAAATTTTGCATTAAGTCGTGGGTGTTGGTATTCTTCAAGTTTTTCTACATAGTTTGAATCTGTACCACGTATATCTCTCTTGAGATATTGGGGAAATGAGCTTAATATTTCAATATCTCCGAAAACGAATATAGGATAAAACAGTAATTTGAAGAACTGTTTTTGAATATTGACTTCAAGGTATATCCCAGTTCATATTAATAGTCTAAATTTCAACTATATAACAACGAAATATGACATAATACCTTCGGAAATGAACAACAGATCAAATTGAAATTAAGGAAACTGTTGTGGGAGACTAATTCAAAGTCTGTGCCGAGTGTCATAAAAATCTGGTCAATACATTCAGAAAAAAAATAATTATTTTTTCGATGAAGATGTGGATAATTTCAGAAAAACCATTTTCTCAAAATTATTGTTGCGCGTTTCAATGTGATCGCTTCTATGCTTCTTGAGGAAACAACGAAATTTGACATTTTTTTCATACATCTCCGAACGTAAATATCGAATTGAAATCATTGTTGTTGAATACTGGTTCTTAGGTCTGTGCCTCATTTCTTCGGCATCTGGATAAACCTTTTTTGTGAAAAAAAATGTGCAACAAAAAATTCAAACATTTTCGAGTACAATTTTTTTTTAATTTTCCAACAACGATCCATACGAAATTCAGCAATAAGTTTTGCGTTGGTATTCTCCATATAATTGAAAAGTTTCGATCTGATCGCATCTGTACTCGCCTAGGTATTAAGGATATAACGTAGAAATTTCAAACAACGAAATTCTTCCAATTTTTTTTCATATATCTCCGAAATTAAATAGCGTATCGAATCGAAATTTCAAAAATTGTTGTTGAATACCGAGTCTAAAATCTGTGCCAAATTTCGTTCAAATCTGATAAATTCTTTTCGAGAAGAAAAATTCTTCATCGAGTACGAAAATTTTGTAATGATTTTTTTTGATTTTCTAACGACTAGATCAACACGAAATTTCGCACCAAGTTGCGCGTTATCATGCTTCAACTGATTACGAAGTTATAATCTGATTACATCTGTTCTTCTTGAGATATTGCGGAAATAAAGTTAAAATGGCAAATAACAAAGAAATTTGGCATATTTTTTTCTTATATCTACGAAGATGAATATAGTATCGAATTGAAATTTCGATTACTGTTGTAAAATACTGACTCAAAGGTCTGGGCCGAATTTCGTTGAAATCTGATCAATATTTTCCGAGAAAAAAATTTCAAAATTATACGAATAAACATTTTTTTGAATTTGCCTAACAAAGGGACCCACACAAAATTCTGCACCAAGTTGCGCATTGGTATTCTTAAACTATCTACAAAGGTTTCATCTGATATTTGGACTCCAAAACCTAATCTGGCAATTTCAAGTCGCCAGGTAATTTCCTTCTAAAGTTAGAGCACATACAGATGGATGGATAGGATTGAAATTGACCACCGATTCCACTTCAGGGTGTTCAACCTATTCGTTTAAGACCATTTTCGGCTCAAAATTCGAAAATTACAGATAATGTGACGAAACGATAACGCGCTGTTCCCCAGAACAAGCTCTATCCAATTGAATCACTTTATGAAGAAGCGAATGTTTTCTTTGCCAGAAAAATGGATGTGCATCAGTTAATACTAACTGTGGGCAAGAAAGGAGAACCGCGTAAGAAGTCCTTCTTATCTTACTATATTCGAAATGAAAACTTTAAAATGATTCAAAATACATTTGAAGTATTATATTAGATTATATGGAAATAATTCAATTAAGGTTCAATTAAGTCAAGAGGGCTTCAATCCCTAGAAGATTGATCTGTTTCTATCAGTGTCTTATTGTTTGATTATTATTGTAGGACCTTTTTGATTTTTTCGTTGGCATTTTCTGTTTTGTTAATTATTATCGTCAGAATAAGTATTAAGCGTAAATTTACATTTTCACACAAATAGTTTGGACCAGGTAAATTCGATCGCACACGAACAAGAGTTCAGGCGATGAATTTAAATTTTATTTCAATAACAGTAAAATTAGTGTTTAGGTAATGTTTTTCCCTTGTTTCAGATGAAATTATGTATTTTATATAAGATTATGTGCCTTTATCAATTGTGTAAAACATGTTTCGCTTGTGAAAGAATAAAATTCAATAGAATTTGTTCTTGGTTCTCATTTATGTTAAAAACTACTGCATTACTTATAATAATAATATATAAAACATTTAGGGTTATCACAGTATAAGCAGAGGAAATGTGAACGGGGTACCAAACATTTTTACATATGATACAAGAGCACAGATAAAAACCTCAGAAAAAACTCTGCCTCTCGGTATAAGTGTAGTGAAATAGTTGTTTGTTACTGCAGGACTACTTTTTCATCATTACAGCAACCATGACCTGCTCTAAGTCGATTCAAAATTCACCAAATTATCCGAGGAAGATTAAAACCACGAACTTTTCTGAAGGATCGCTTTTCAAACCTTTGTTGAAAACATTACACAAATTCCATTCCGAAAGTCATTTCTTCGTCACTTTTATAAATAAAGAAAATCGTTAATCCATAAAGGTTCTCCAGATTTCAATCTAGCAATTCTAGAATTCACAATATAAGACATGATTGGGAATAAATTCGGAAAGGAATGATATTTATCCCAAGACTTTTTCACTGCAACTTATCTCAGGTAATATCGATAACTCCAGGGAGGAAGGATTATAGAATCATTTTATGTCGGAATGGTATTTTCACATCACCATGTATACATAATAATTTGAATGATTTGAAAAATAATGATATGAATAAAGATCATTTCAAAAAATTTGAATCCATAGCAAATTTAGATCTTTGTATATTATTCACATTAGATTTAATTCTATCTGCAACACTACTAATGTTAGCTGCTTTCAGTAGCTGATTTCTCAGGAAATCTCCATTGTGATCAGAAACAACTTCTGGTTTACTGTGTTCTTCCTTATACTTTTTGAAATTTTTAGCACTTTCTGCATTTCGAACTGCAGCATGTTCCATCATATTTCTACGAAGAGCCTCCTTTTCTTCTTCAGTCATTACTTTATTATGAGATTTCAATTTTTGTTTATCTGCCCTGGATTTATACCGTTCCTTCATATTGGATGATTCTTTCATATTTTTGTATCGCTCTGGTGTATGGCTGAGGTAGTTTTTAGATGACTTGATACTTCTACTGTTTTGTCGTTCATCAGATTCTAAATCAGATAGCCGCATTCTATTCTTTTTTTTACTTACATTAGCTAGATCATCATTGTCCGAGATTTCACTTCCACTAGAATTACCCAACAAAATGTTTTTCAAGTCATCTTCTGATAGTTCATTTTTAAGAGAATTGAATTTATGCATCAATATAGTATCCAATATTGCTTCATCGTCATCACTACAAACATCTAATTCTTTGAAACCATTCTTTTTCCCTAATTGTTTATTTAACTTTTTCAATTTTTTCCTCAATTTCAAATCTGTTTTAGTTTCCTTTTTTCTCTTTCTACTTTTCATTTGAGCTTCCATAGCTTTTTGCAATTTCTTCAGCTGAACAGGATTCTGAAGAAACTGTCTTCTAGTTTCTTCTTCTTGTCGCTTGATGAGTACTAATGGATCTTCTTGGAGTTTTGCTTGTAAATCTACTTGTTCACTCTTTACTATTTTATTGTAATCCCTAATTGATGGTGGAATGCATTCATGCTCCACATGATTTTTGGGAGGTACAGTCAACTTATCCCTTGACTTTGCTGCTTCTTCTTTGTTGATTTCTTCAACAGTTTTATCCACTGCACGTCCAAGCAAATATGCTTCTCTGTCGACCAAGGCGTTTGGACCTTTATACATCCAATCAAGTTTCTTTTCCTCGTTATTAGAAAACATTTTTCCTTTCAACACAAGATATGCTTTACTGCTTATGATATAATTAGTTTTGAACAAGACCTCTTATCAACGAAGATTACCTGCACAGATAACAGAATATGTTGATGTTGATGTATGTTGTTGTTATGACATTAGCTGACGGTGACAGCTGACATTCTGAAATTGAAGATATTTCCTTCATTCCAATCATTCAATCATTCACTACTTAAATGTCCTCGGTAGGATGCATAGATCTTCTATGCACCTTAGGGCCGGTATTATAAAACTTAACTTTAACTTTAATTGCAAATTTTGACAGATATGTCCCAATACAACTGTCAAAATTTCAGTTAAAGTTAAAGTTAATTTCCCGTTAAGTTTTATAATACCGGCCCTTAAGTGAACACCTAAAGCTAACTTTCGTACGATCACCTGATCGTATTCGGCCAATAGGGAAGAATCTCCGATTACCCAAATACCCGAATCTCCCTAGCACAAAAGGTAGCTAAATGGCCGAATAGACGACTTCGGCCCAAGTTGCCAACCCACAATTTTCTTCACAAATTTACTATCACTGGGGAACGGTAATTTCAGGACAAATTCGACATGAAGTTCGCGTTCTTTATAAATATCCGTAAGAGATGCCTCGGCTTCTCAAACAAGATAATTCTTTCCAAATATAGGGTTTTGCTAAGATCATCTGTGATTGGCTCAAATTTAAGTTGGGATTCCTGATTTCATGTTAATAGTGTCAAATTTGTAAAGGATATGTTCCGCAAATCAACTTGGTTATTTCGGTTGTCGGTTTTCCATTCCGTAAATATGAAATATTCGGTGGTTCCTGAAAAAAAGGTTAATTACGGAATTTGATTGATGAAAAATCGTTCTCTCTATCACCAGAACGACAGTCAATGTTTTATGGTAACATAGCCATAGCAATAGAACAAACTAAATTTTAACTTTAATCTACGGATCATAAGATACAAGAGGATAGTCAGCCCAAGGAAATCCAATATTGCCAAATGTACGCATAGAGATGAATACTTAACTCATATTTGAAAACCGATCAAAAATCGAACAACGTCCATAAAATAGAGTATGGTTAAGTTTAATTTTGTTGTCTGGTTAGGCTAGGTTAGTTTAATTTAGGACAGTGCCAGTTTGAATCAGAAACGGAAATTTGGTTAGGTCATTTAACGCGCATGTGTTCACCCATGGCAGGGCGACCGCTAGAGTTTCTCTATGCGTACATTTGGCAACATTGGATTTCCTTGGGCTGACTATCCTCTCGTGAATAAGAGCCGTATTTATAGTTGCTCCTTGAGGCTTCCTTACTGAAGGCCACCTTGAATTTGCTTTTCCATGCAAACAAATACAAGTTTGTTTGCATAGAAACATATAAAAGCAAATTCAAGGCGGCCTTCAGTAAGGAAACCTCAAGGAACAACTATAAATACGGCCCTAAGGATTGTTCTATGCTATGGATATCGCGTTCGTTTATTGCATCCGAGAGGCGACAGATTTTTTCATGACGTGACCACAGATCTTATGGATTTATCAGATTTTATCAACAGTAAAAACACAAGAGCTTTTTTTTTATCGGATAAATTTCTCTTTGCAACGAAACAGTTTTGCCAATCACTAATTTTACGAGAAAAACTGACATGATAAAATCGCGACACCGAAGGTGGAGCGATTTTATCTAATGTCAGTTTTTCGAGCAAATTTAGTGATTGGTAAAACTTTGAGTTGAAGAGAAATTTATCTGATAAAAGAAAAGCTCGAGTGTTTTTTGGCAAGATAAATTAACGACAGAATATATGGATGAACAACAATAATTATCTTTATTAATACAATAAAATTCGATTATTTGAAAGTACAATTATTAAATACACTACTGTTATAAATTGTTTGCTTTGGTGTACTGATTTGAAAATTTTCTTCTGTGGTATTCACACATGTGGAATATTTATTTTGATTTCTCGGATTCATATTTTCGAACTTGACAAAACTCCATAAATTGTCTCCAGATTGAAGCTTTTGTGTTTTTTGTAGATTGCGGTATAGACTTCTCGATATTTGTCGTAATTTGCTCAGTCGAAACTTCACCAAAACGATTCATCTTTTGGGTTTTTATATCAACAAAGTTAAATAATTACCAGACCGATTCAAAATGAAAGCACTATATGTTCAAAATTCAAAAATCTGACAGACTAATTGACATATTGAGGAAGAGAAGTTTTTATCCGATAAAAAAGGATGCACCTTTTTTATCGATGTCAAAGTGACAATAACATTTCCAGGTCTATGATATTTAATATTGAAGTTAATTTATCTGAAGTAAACGAACAACTCAGACGAAATGAGAATCACAGACCATTAATATTTGATATCCTCTCATCTGTTTATCAAATCTGATGTCAAATCAAAATTGTTAATCATATATTTTATTTTCTGTACCTAGTGTTTATTTCTCAGCTCGTTGGAAGAAATTAGTATAAAGCTAATTTTTGTGCTAGGGAGATTCGGGTATTTGGGTTATCGGAGATTCTTACCTATTGGTCGACGACGATCACGTGATCGTCGTCAGCCAATAGGGTGAATCTCTCAACCAATAGGATGAATCACCGATTACCCAAATACCGTTAAGGCACCGTTAGAGCTAGGGAGATTCGGGTATTAGGGTAATCGGGGATTCATGCTATTGGTCGAGAGATTCACCCTATTGGCTGACGACGATCACGTGACCGTCGTCGGCCAATAGGAAAGAATCTCCGATTACCCAAATACCCGAATCTCCCTAGCACAAAAGCTAGCTTTATAGCTAGGGAGATTCGGGTATTTGGGTAATCGGGGATTCATCCTATTGGTCGAGAGATTCACCCTATTGGCTGACAACGATCACGTGATCGTCGTCGGCCAATAGGAAAGAATCTCAGATTCCCCAAATACCCGAATCTCCCTAGCACAAAAGCTAGCTTAACACAAAAGGCCCCTTAGATGTAACTTCATTAGAGCTGATTAGAGAAAAATATCAAATAATGTTTGATAATGATGAAAAGGACAACGAACGAACAGTTCTAAAAAAAATTCAGGGGCAAATCAACAGTTCAAAGATCAAAGAATGTTTCATCGTTACATGAATTCACCAATAATTGTTTAAATTATTATTTATCCATATACAAGTAGACAAAATTCAATTATAAGTGATATCCACCTTGCCATCGATAAAAATTTGGTTCTCAGAATCTTGCCTGAGTATTATAAAGTGAATTAGGCGTCCTCAATGGAGAGAATTGTTGATTCATCATTAAGACCAGAATATTTCAGATGTCGACCCCTCTGCCCAGGTGAAGTAACGGAATTCTGAACATAATTATTCTCTCCGGTTGGTATTTCTGATGTACACTGCATCTCAAAATTAACTAAGAATGGACAAACGCCAATTAAGCTAATATTATATATTTCCACCCAAAAAATTACTTTTGTCCGCACTGTGCTTACGAAAAAAACTGACACGAAATGAAAATTGAACAGAAATTATTTCTGGGTAATCATTGTTTAAGGAGAAACAAAAGGGTCGTTCGTTTGGGTTTATTATTTGATGAAATCGAATAATAAACCTTAGTGATCAACCAACAAAAAAAAAAATTTAACCCCCCCTGAAAATTTCACAGTTTACATTTTGGAGTATGTAGATTTGAATGAACGAATAAAAAAAAATCCGTCCGTCCGCCGTCCGTTGTCCAGAGCTTTTCTCGGAAAGTACTGAACCGAAATCCGTGAAACTTGGTAGAAAAATCATGTGTCGCTCGGGATTGATCCTCCAAGCTTTTCAGCAGGATTGGTGTACCCTAAGGGCTTAAAATTGGGGGTTTGAGGGAAAAAAAAATTATTTCTCGGAAACTTACCACCGAATTTTTGTGAAATTCTCAACGTTGATTACTGTTGCATAACTCAACCTAAAAATTTTTACCCGGATGATATCCGACCAGTAGTCTCTGAGTTATAAAGAAAAATGCTGCAAATTTCCAATAATCCCGAGAATGAATCATCGCATTCGGTTCTAAGATTGGAATTCAGTGAAATAATCAGTTAACTTTTCATCCAGAATCATATATCTGAAAGTAGATGAAAAGATTGTTACCAAATTTTCAACATATATTGAGAAATTTCGAACGGATTCGTTTATTATTTTATAGACACAATGTGCAAATGCCCTATCGATGTTCTCGACAATTTCATAATCGTTAGTAGTTCAAATTAAATATTTTTGGGGTTTCTCTCCTAATATCTGAAACATAACTACAAAAACTCGGATAACAATTATTATTTATAGATATCACCCTGCGAATTACGGGATGAAACATTAAATTTCTTCATGGAGCTCACTTATATCTTAAATAAAACTTATATATTATTCATAAATCATTGGTTTTTCACAACCCGAAAACTGATTCCATGAAAAAATTCATTTGAAACATTGAAATCTCAATAAATACTCTTGTGTAACTGAATAACCCATTCACATGCAGAACGCGAATTAAGAAGCGTTATTTAAAACGATGAATATTTCCAAAATATTCGGTCGATCGGAGGTTTCCATCAATTTTGGATTGCTTAGTAAAATTACCGTCAACATGTGGATATTGGCTACTGGTTTCAATCGAAATCCAATATTTTTCGTATTGAGACTTTGAAATAGGGGTGAATATAAAAGATAATGAGCATGTATATGATAAAACAAATTGGAGGATATATGCAAACAAATCAATTAACAAACCGGAAATCTCATCAATTGTCGAGAATCTAATACTAAGGGTACTGGGGACCGTAGACAAGAATACTCCGCATGTTTCAACATCTGGTGGTCCGCAAAGTACTTGTTTGAATTGAAGGTTTTTACATTGAACAGATGTTGGGATTTGGCACCCTCTTAGTTGAGTGTATCTGACAACTATACGGAACGAAATTTCTCTTTTAGAATTATTCAGTCGAATTCAACCTTGAGAGGTTCACGATATATTTGATTTTTACAGAAAAGTTATTGAAAATAACTTTAGGTCTTCAGTTTGTGTATTGGATATTTTGTCAATCAAGTGAACTCTTATCGGATATATGCACTGTGGAAAAATTTTTTTCAGATAAGTTGCACAGGACGGGTGAGTTTTTTTTCATTTCATTGATATTTTTCAGAACAAAGTTGAATCCTAGTAGGAATCACATCCACACATTTAATATAAGCGGAAAATCTTGAATTTTGTTTTACGTATTTGTTGTTAATTTGAGAGTTTAAGTTAATTTTCCCGAAAGTTTCTCAAGAAATAATAACGCGATCAAATTGAAACATCATATCTAGTTGTGAAATATCGACGCTCAATTTAATGCATGATTTCGTTAGAATTGTATTGGGAAAAAATTGAATTTTTTCTAAACATTTTTTTCGGAAGCTATTCATTAAAGTTCAATATAATTTGGTACAGGTTTAAGTCAACATTTTGAAACCATATTTATTTGCAGAGATATTGGCGGAAAATTTTGTGGCCATTTTAAATTTTGAGGTTATTTCCCTTATATGTCAAAAGGCGCAAACGCTTTCTGATTTGAATTTCATTTCTATTTGTGTAATACCGACACGCAATTTAATAAGTAATATCGTGAAGATCGTACTGGCAAAATATTAGTAAAAAATATTTTTCGGAAATTTAACTTAACTTTAACGGAAGAAACAACATAGTGACTTGACCTTTGTAAAGTAGTTTTTCAAGAAACTCAACACCAAGATAATTTTCTCTTCAACTCCAATATTTCATAGGAAATGTGATTTGGAATGAAAAATATTTAAGATTTTTATGAATAACATCCTCTAGGCATAATTATAAAGGGATTCTTTCAATTCTTTCCAGCAAAATTTTCGTTATATGAACGTGTGTCCGGAAGAAGGGCCTATGTCACGATTTTTTCGAAACTCAGGTTTTTGTCGAATAAGGGCCTATGTCAAGTGGTGTACGTATTGCCATGGTTATTAGTTGAAAAGGAAGCCGCTAGAGGTCAAGAGAATCACAATCGTTGAGAGAAATCACAAAACTTGAAGTGGAAGAAGGGCCTATGTTATCAGTTCATCACGACTCACGACAGTTGCCACTCACCAACAACAATAACCTACGTTCGGTTATCATTTTGATTCCTAGTATCAGTTTTACGCGTGTTAATAATAAGTTATATTAATTCATAATGATATTATGATTATTAGCATCTACAAATTGGTATTCTGCGTGATTTTGAGGTTTTCTAGGTTCATGATTCGTGGACAAGTGATAAAGTTTTGTGTTTTATTGTCAGTCTAGTGATGAATATTTCGGAACGTACAATCCCTTTAAACATTTTTCAGTATCAGAAACGTTTAGGAAACAATTATTTGGAACATGAAACATTTCATTTAAGGGTACAAATACATTCCAGGAAAATCTATGAGATCCTTAATGTCCACCCTCAGATACATTTCTGTAGAAACATTTCAAAAAAATGTTGCTGAGAACAGTTGATGAAACGTTTCAGTGAGGTTTCCCGGAACATCAGAGTGACGTTTTTATATTACCTTTCAGAAACATATCATAACGTCTTTTATGAAACATTCCTAGTATGATACAATGAAATATAAAAGGTCCTTCCGTTTGCATAGACGGTGTAGCACTTTCCTGCACGCGGTGTAGATATACTATAGAATATCTACACCGAGTGCAGGAAAGTGCTACACTTTCTATGCAAACAAAAGGACCTATTGAAACATCTGTTTGAAGATGAAAGAAAAATACTATATCTGATTCCACTGAATAATATTGCGACACAATGGTTAACAAAATAAAATTAAATATATATATCTATATACAGTATATAAAGTATAAATAAATATTTTTTCCTAAGTATTTGCTATTCTCTACATTGGTGTTTACTTATTCTGGCTTCTTGAGTATCGCAGCATTGCTTGGCGTAACTTCTCAACTTCTCAAAAGTCTTTCCTCTGAATAGGGAAAATTTTTGGTGACTGCAACTGAAAATACAATAGAATATAAAAAAAATTAAATAGCGTTGATGCTTAGTTTGAACTAACAGTTACTTGTTAAAACTTCTTTATTTTATCTTTATTTTACATCAATAGAGGTATTTTCGAAATTTCATTGATTTCTTTATGAAATTTAATACAATTAATATCATACAAAACTGAATGAAAACTCAAATGGGTATAATATGCCTTTACCTTTAAGAAGTCTGGTGATAAACAATTCCGATTTTGGATAGTCATTTTTACGTCCAAATCAGGAACATTTCGTGGCAAATTTGTCTGAAAATACTTTTCGTAGTCCCAGTGTTGAATCTAGACAATTTGCTCCGGGGGGGTATATGAACATCCAGGGGGTGGAGTAATTTTCATAATCAGGGAAAGTCTTTTGCTCAGGGGGTGTATCGGCCACGCTTAGGGAGGGTATGACCCTCCCGTGCCCTCCCCTGGATTCAACACTGCGTAGTCCCCTTATAATATTATATTTTCCAGATGCCCCTCCACATCTGATAAATATAGTTTCCTAAAACAAGCACATTGAGTCGTGCAGGCAACGATCAAAAAATAATTTTACCAATTGTTTCCTGAGATTTCACATTTCGTGATTTTCTTGTCCAATTGTACAAGGTTCTTGTACTTGGTGAGGGGTTTGCTCAATTTTCTTCTCAACACCAACACCAGTTCACTTTATACGTTACGATTATGAAATACGAAACACCACTCAGCGCGAAACCACACACGGGTCTGTGGCGAAACTTATAGGTTAGATCATAGATATCGATAATGCCCCCAGATTTCGAGTGAAAAGATGATGAGAAAAAAGCTTATTTCAGTATATAATTACTACTCCTGCTGTGCATTCATACTTAAAATAATTGAAAAAAAATATTTTCAACAATTCTATAATATTCACCTATCCACAAAATTGTTTTGTACTGAGAATAGAAAATGTCCCGTATATACATCTGAAATGTTACATCGAAATGTTTCATGCATCAAACGAAATAGATACAAATGTTTCACGGTTCAAAAAACATGTTTGCAACATTTACGAAATATTACTCTGAAACGTTTCACAAAATATCCTTTAGGGACTATGCGAAACGTTTCAAATATGTTTCGTGTTGTTTCACGTTTCAAGAAACATGTATGTAGCATTTACGAAATATTGTCCTGAAATGTTTCCCAAGGTATCCTTTAGGGACTATTCGTAACGTTTCAAATATGTTTCGTGTTGTTTCACGTTTCAAGAAACATGTTTGTAACATTTACGAAATATTATCCTGAAATGTTTCCCAAAGTTTCGTTTAGGGACTATGCGAAACGTTTCAAATATGTTTCGTGTTTAGAGGGATGGCTCATATGAATTTGTCACTTTCGGAAACGAGACATTTGAGTAGCGGAAAGAAACGTTCATTGAATGTAGATATGTGGAATGATAAGAAACAACAGGCTCTTCGAAATGCAGGCCAACAATACGTGAGTAAGCGTGGTAAAGGGAATGTGGTCCCGGCAAAGCAACTTCCTGTATCTAGACGAGGTTGCCTCCCCGAAATTTGCTCAAAACAAGGTTGTAGCACGATTTCACTGGACATGGTACACACCATGCATAGTCGGTTTTATAATCTAAATTACAACCAACAATTCCTTTTGTTGACAAAGTGCGTTAATATACGTGAACCTAAGTACAGGAGACCCGGAAAGAGTGATTCGACGTCAAAGAAGCTAGCAGCCTTTGATTACAACATAACTGGTAAGCCTGTGTGTTTGAAAACTCTGCTAAATACGTTTGAAGTTGGAAGAAAACGGATTCGTGTTATACAAGAAAAACTGAAAAAGGGGGAAATCGCACCAAGAGGATTTCATCTGAACCGACCACACGCAGTCGACAGTGAAAAACGAAAACTGGTGAAGCTACACATTGAAAGCTTCCCAGTAATGGAAAACCACTATAGTAGAAACAGCTCACAAAAAAATGTGTTGAGTGTAGACTTGTCGGTCAAGAAGATGCACTGACTTTTTGTGGAGAAATACCCTGAAAGCGAGGTGTCCTACAGCCTATACAGAAAGATTTTTAACAGAGAATCCAAGTTGAGGTTTGGTTCTCCACGTTCCGACACTTGTAAGCAATGCGACAAATTCTATGCAGAGCTGATTTTGGCCTCCAATACTGGAGAAAGGGAACGGCTAGAAATTGAGAGTACAATACACCACATCCAGGCGGACAGTGCATACAAAACTCTGGCCGAAGATGGAAGGAACAAGAACTTCATAGCTTTGTGTGTTGATTTACAACAAGTTCTTTCCCCGCCTGCATTTACTCATGCTGATATGTATTATCAACGTCAATATTCCTCTTATAATTTTGCTATCCACAATATGACAGCCGATGTTGCAAGTATGTACTTATGGCATGAAGTACTCGCAAAACGGGGATCAAAGGTGATTGGTTCGTGCCTACTAGACTACATAAAAACTACGTATCGCACTCTTGGCCCAGGTGAAGAACGTAAGGTAATAATTTGGTCAGATCGATGCTGTGGGCAAAACAATAATAAGACAGTTCTCACGTTATATTGGTACCTAATTCAGTGTGGGTACTTCACAGAAGTGCACCAAAAGTTTATGGTCACTGGGCATAGTTTTTTGCCATGCGACCGTGATTTCGCTGTAATCGAACGGCGAAGAAAAATTCAAAAAGCTATTGTTCCTGGTGACTGGAAGCACATCATAGCATCTTCAAAAATTTCAAAGCCGTTCTTAATCACAGAGATGACTCAAGATAAATTCAGAGACATAGACGTCGTTACTAGAACTTGTCTGAAAAAAAATGCCACATTCCAAATTACCAAGTACGTGTGGTATAAACTATGTAAGGATGACCCAACCACCCTGTATGCTAGGGAGTCCCATAACACACTGAGACCATGGAAAACATTCAGAATGTTCGACCCAACAGTTGGTATTCCGGTAATTCAAGATCTCCCGTTCCTTTACACAAGCCTGTTGCCCATTAGCAAGGAAAAGAAAAAAGATCTGCTTCAGATGACTACGTTTATGACTGATCCTACACATAAGCTATTTTATACATCTTTGCCTTCATTGTAGTAATTCAATGCATAATACTTACTTTACTATTTGCATATCTACTTCCTTTTCTTGTTCAATAAACGTTTGTATCATGGAAAATAGTTTGTTGTTGTTTCTGAGAATTTCCGTTTTTCCAAATGGAAGAAGGGCCTATGTCACTTTCGCTAATTTTTATTGCAAATACTATTATGGATGTTTTAGTATTGAAGCTCTTGTAAAATTAGGAAAACGTGACATAGGCCCTTCTTCCGGACACACATTCATATGTTGATACCTTAGTGAATAGGTTTATCTACCATATTTCGGGAATATATTTAGATGAGACAGACAACATGGATACGGTAATTGATTATATCGGTGACAGGACTGATAATTCTGATGATCAGTCGGACATAAAAACTCCATCTCATTGTCGTAACTCGACAGATTTGTCCCCAGATAATTAGGGAATACGGCCCTGTGCGGCCACCTGCATTGGTCTCACTTTTCGAGCGAGCTAAGGCTGTTCGCCCTTCAAGTGATTTTGTGCGTTATTATAAACATAGACATATTTAGGCATGTAAGATTTATCCTTGGGGATATTTGAAAATTCCAGACATAAGTTAGTCGGGATCGGAATTGGAAGCGATAAGCTTGAGGTCGAAAACGCCGAGGCTCGGCTCAAATATTTAAAATAGGTTTTTTACGTTTTTGTTCATATTTTCACACGATCGATTATTTCGTATCGGCACTAGTCTAGTATATTCATTTTACAACTAGGAATCGAATTAAGGTGTGTTTTTTTTTAACCGTTTAGTTTGATTTTGAAAACTTTCGAACCTCCTAGACGCCAGATCCTAACGGTGTGTTGGACTTCGGCGGGGAATTCACAACACTCATAGTAATACTACGGAATCACAAAAAACACGAAGAAAGTTGCTAAAAATCTTCTTCAGGTATCTACATTTTACTGACTGATGGTATGTAGTACAACAAGGTTTAAATATGGTCCGGAACGTGCCTAAATAATTATACAAAAGCGTAAAAGTGAGAGTAGGTATAAATTGGGGTTTGCCACAGAGTTTTTAGGTTACAGAAAAATATTCAGTAGTGGAGAGCTATTCACATCGGTTTGTTCATTCAATAGGATTTTGCGGGTGTTGTACCTATTGATTTCTAACGACTCTAGGAGTTATGTAGGTACTTTTGGTTTCGACGTGGATAATTTTGTAGTTACTATTGAATTTAAATATTTCACATGAATTTCTTCATGGAATTGATTTTCGTTTGGTGAAAAACCAATGAGTTATAAATAATATATACGATTGATTTGAGATATCAATGGTATTGGGTTATTAAACTGAGAAAATAATAAACCCTTGTGTAAAATTTGCAGCGTTTTTACATCAGACTGCTCCTGAGTCGTTCGTTTATTACATCCAGATGGAGGAGACCACAGATGTCAACCGATCGTCAAACAAAATCAGAGCGTGTGGATGACGGTACTTTTCCGTCGGAATCATAGACAAGATCGGAGTTTTTTAATGGAGTAAATTTGACATCTTGTTGATATCAATTACCCAGAAATAATTTCCGTTCAATTTTCATTTCGTGTTGGTTTTTTTCGTTAGCACAGTTCGGACAAAAGTAATTCTTTGAGTAGGAATATACAAAACTAGCTTAGAGTTTGTCCATTCTTAGTTAATTTAAAAGAAATACATCAGAAATGCCAACCGGCGAGAATAATTAGGTTCAGAATTCCGTTACTACACCTAGGCAAAAGGCTCAACATCTGAAATATTCTAGTCTTAATAATAAATCAACAATTCTCTCCACGTTTAAGGACGCCTAATTTACACAGACCAAGTAACTTTATAATAATATACTCAGACAAGATTCTGAGAAACAAATTTTTATTGATGGCAAGGTGGATATCACTTATCATTGAATTTAGTCTACTTATATATGGATAAATAATGATTTAAACAATTATCGGTGAATTCATATAACTGTGAAACATTTTTAAGGAATCTTTAAACTGTTGATTTGCGAATAAGGGCCCTGTTTCTTCAGCAAGCCCCTGTATTTTTTTCAGAACTGTTCGTTCGTCGTCCTCCTCAATATGATCGATCATTATTTGATATTTTTCTCTAATCAGCTCTAATGAAGTTACATTTATACTAATTTCTTCAAACAAGCTGAGAAATAAACACTGCAGAAAATAAAATATATGATTAACAATTTTAATTTGACATCAGTAATTGATACTCAGATGAGAAGATATCAAATATTTATGGTTTGTGATTCTCATTTCGCCTGGGTAGTTCGTTTACTTCAGATGAAATCTGATAAATCCATAAGATCTGTGGTCACGTGACCAAAAAAATCTGTCGCCTCCATGATGCAATAAACGAACGCAGCAAATGGGTTAATCTCTGAATAAAGAACATGTTGTTCTTTATTCAAAGGGGTTAATTGATATCAACAAGATGTCAAATTTGCTCTATCAAAAAATTCCGATCTTGTCTATGATTCCGACGGAAAAGATCGTCATCGACTCGCTCTGATTTTGTTTGACGATCGGGTGACATCTGTGGTCTCCTCCATCTGGATGTAATAAACGAACGACTCAGGAGCAATCTGAGCAGTCTGATGTAAGAAACGAACGCACCACATGTAAAAGGGCCTTTTGTTCGAGGGAGATTCGGGTATTTGGGGAATCAGAGATTCACCATATTGGCCGAGAGATTCACCCCATTGGTCGACGACGGTCATGTGATCTTCGTTGGCCAATAGAAAAAAAATCTCCGATTACTCAAATACCCGAATCTCCATCGCTAAAAAGGTAGATTTATTGTAAAAATATATATAAAGATTTCGTGACTCTGCACATAACCACAGGTTGAATCCAATAACAGTGAGTGAATGAATGAATGAAAGATTGTTCTATACTATGGATATGTTACCATATAGACTCAAGCTACCTTTTGTGCTAGGGAGATTCGGGTATTTGGGTAATCGGAGATTTAACCCTATTGGTCGACGACGATCACGTGACCGTCGTCGGCCAATAGGGTGAATCTCTCGGCCAATAGCGTGAATCTCCGATTCCCCGAATAGCCAAATCTCTCTCGCACAAAAGGCCCCTTTAAGGGGCCTTTTGTGCGAGGGAGATTCGGGTATTTGGGTAATCGGAGATTCATCCTATTGGTTGAGAGATTCACCCTATTGGCTGACGACGATCACGCGATCGTCGATCAACCTTTTTTTTTCAGGAACCAACCGAATATTTCATATTTACAGAACGGAAAACCGGCAACCGAAATAACCAAGTTGATTTACGGAACATATCCTTTATAAACTTGACACTATTAACATGAAATCAGGAATCCCAACTTGTGTTAGCTTCGAAGAATTGCGTAGATCCTCAGATACTTTTAAATGGGTTCTATTTGTATTTTGTTTGGATAGTGCAGATGTAAATGGTAATAAGTGTTCAAATGAAGAGAGAAAGTCATATTTATAGAAGGTATAAACTTCATGAAACTCAGCTGCTTATCATTGTTTTTACAATTGTCTTTCAATAATTTTCACTAATCGGGAATCACAGTTATCAACCCCCAATTAAGCATATTTTTTTCACAAAGTGTTGTATTTTTATTGGTTCTTTATTGAATATACATGAATTGTTAAACAATTTTCATTTACTTGAAACTGAAATTTACTAATGTAACGTTTTCTTAGTTTTCAAAACGTTTAGAATATTCAAACTATTTATTTACACTATTCACACACTACTATTCCAATAACTAAACAAGTATTTCTATCAAAGTCTGTTCACAATTTATATGCACACTAATTTATTTCCACTGAACTCTTTCCGCTACGGATCACTCTGCTGAATTGGTCCCTGTGCTGATCCGCGCCTACCTTTTTATTACGTGTGGAATTTCCAGCAGTTTCCAGAATGCTCTAGAGCGGGGCGGGTGACTCATAGACTGCTCGGGCCTTCTGGAGCAGTCAGCAACATTCTAGAATAGACAGGGCCGTACTCGTCACACTAATATATGCTACTATCAAGTTCTACGTACTTCTAAAACCTCAGTTTTCAAATCTGGGGAAATTAAATTAACCATTGAATAAAACATCTGTTTTCTAATTGGAAATCTTATGAATTCAAATGGAAAATAACTCAAATTGAACTGGTTTAATAATATGGCCTATACGATGAGTTTTTATTCTCTCTGAAACTTCATCCCTTGATAGGTCTCAGTCTGACTCAAAGTAATGATGATGCTTGTTCTGTATCAACTTCCATAAACTTCCCGCCGCTTTAGCAGATTCCTTTGTATATGTGCACAATCTGGAAAATATTGA
The DNA here is from genome assembly GCA_958510865.1 of Myrrha octodecimguttata. Lineage (NCBI taxonomy): Eukaryota > Metazoa > Arthropoda > Insecta > Coleoptera > Coccinellidae > Myrrha > Myrrha octodecimguttata. The sequence goes on from OY294056.1 coordinate 23,475,244, forward strand.
TTTATTTGAATGAGCTATCAAATGATATAGATGTATCGGTAGATTCTGTAGAATAATTTCACATTGCTTACCTAATAATTTTATTCCTCACTTGCTATAGTATAGGAAATTCATCGAATGATAGTGTATATTAGCCAAAAATTACAATGCATATTGAATTCTTAGAGTATATTCCACTGAAAGTTATGCAAAACATAATATGGTAGAAATTCATTCATACAGATATTCTTTAACTTATACCTTGTCTGATGTCAATAGAGTATTTCGGTCATAGACATATTAAACATAGTTTTATATAGGTCTATGACTTCGTCCCAAGTTGCCAACCCACAATTTTCTACAAAAATTTACTATCACAGGGGAACGGGAATTTCAGGTCACATTCGACATGATAAGGTTCGCGTTATTTATGAATATCCGTAAAAGATGCCTCGGCTCCTCAAACAAGATAATTCCTTTCAAATATAGGTATTTGTTAGGCTGAAATTTAAGTTGGGATTCCTGATTTCATGTTAATAGTGTTCATAGACTTATAATAACATGGACTGGCCGTCACGTCACTTTACCACACAGCTCTGTGCATACTACAATAGAGAGAGAGGTATTATGAAGGATGGAATGAGGACAGGCAAAAGATATGAATTTGCTATTACGATACATCAGAAAATTGGGTTTTAGGATTATTTTAGGAGGAATATTGACTTTATTGATTATAGAAAAAACTATATGATTACAGTGAGGATTTATTTTTGATATATTTCAGAAACAAGGGCATTTTATTGTGTTCTTGAATGAAAATGTATTAATTTCTATTCCGAAGTTTTCAGTACGTTCCTCGGTACGGTCAGAACTGAAATACATTATTGATGGTTAGTTTTATATTCGATATCATTGGAAATTAAGAATTCTGGCATTTTTTGAAATTTTGTGATCAATATACGCTTCCAAAAAAAAATCCGAGCCATCTTCAAAATATGCTGTTTCTGGGAGCATATTTTCTAGGATACAGCTAGCGTGCTATTATTTCGCCCAATTGTCTTTAATTTTGGAATTTTAAGTCAAATTCGAGAATTAATCATTCCGAATATAAACAAAATCTAATTTCGGAAAATTATTCAGTTCGATCAGATGTGTATACTTTGAAAATAAGGTTTCCGCCATTCACTTGAGCATAATAATTTTTTTTGAAATAAATGTTATTCGGTAGAGCGAGATGTGAAGACTTTTGAATATTCGCGCGAAAGCTCTCGACCTAATGTCAGAAATTTTTTTGTAGTAAAATATTCCTAAATTTTTTTGTTTTAAGAATATTGAGTATGTGCTATCGGAAATTCCTTAAAGAAGTACCAAAGCTCGATAGACGATCCGTTAAGAACTCAAATATCAAATTGAATTGTAGGTTTGTAGTTTTTCCTCTTCGAAACTTTTACCCAATTATTTCTCATCACTTCATTTTTCGGAAATCTGAAAAATAAGCTAGAAATTAGGCGATAAAACTCCCAGTTAACTTACTCATGAAATTTTCACACCTAGTCTTTTTTTAAATCTAACCACACAATTGCAAGCCGCACATGAAGAAGGCATAACCAATATTGTTTATTTTCTTCAAAAAGACATAGAAACACTGAATAAATTATTAGAAATCTGAAAAACACGATAATACACTTCAGGAAAACACATATAAATTGTACAGGAAACCAATGTTTTGCCTGTACCCTTTCTGTCCTTTTTCATTACTGTGATATCAGTGCTTTCTTTCTCAGGGCCAGTCCATGTAATTCTAAGTATATGATAGTGTTAAGTTCATGAAGGATATGTTCCTCAAATCAACTTGGTTATTTCAGTTGCCGGTTTTCCGTTCTGTAAATATGAAATATTCGGTAATCTTTCTGTCACCAGAACATAGACATATTAAGTCTATGCATCAGAACGACGATCAATGTTTTATTTTTTTAATATATCCATAGCATAAAACAATCTTTATTTACCCTATAATCCATAGACCATACCTAGTAATTTTTCCATTGTTGATTGTTGTCTCTTCTATGTTCCATGGATCATAAAGTAAATGAAGATTGTTTTATGCTATGGATATGTTACCATAGAATATTGACTGTCGTTCTGGTTACAGAAAGAACGTTTCTTCATCAATCAAATTCCGTAATTAACCTTTTTTTCAGGAACCAACCGAATATTTTATATTTGCGGAATGGAAAAGCGGCAAGCGAAATAACCAAGTTAATTTGCGGAACATATCCCATATAAATTTGACACTATTAACATGAATTCAGGAATCCCAACTTAAATTTGAGTCAATCGGAGATGATCTTAACAAAACCCTATATTTGAAAGGAATTATCTTGTTTGAGGAGCCGAGGCATCTTTTACGGATATTAATAAATAACGCGAACTTCATCATGTAGAATTTGTGCTGAATTTCCCGTTCCCCAGTAATAGTAAATTTGCGAAGAAAATTGTGGGTTGGCAACTTGGGCCGAAGTCGTCTATTCAGTTATGACAGACAGTTGCCTTGACGATCGGTCGTAATTACAGTGATTATATTACCATGGTAATATAGTCACTGTAGTCGTAATTTCCAATTAGCGCCACCTTCAGTGGAAAAAACGAATTCAGCCGAATTCCCCAACATTGGCGAAACAAAAGCGCATCTTTGATTACACTTTATCTTCTGTGCATCCTTGTCGTAGCCATAGACAAATCAAATCTTAGTTTATCTATGGTCGTAGCCTACGTAAATTAACAGGTCGGAAGGTTGGACGTTGCCGTCGTGGCTGAGAGAGGGTCATGAAGAGGGACAACAGCTGATTTAGCACCGATATTGTTGTCACTTTCTAGTTTATTTACGATGTTATTTTGAAATTTTTTCATTCATAATATCACAGAGAATAATTTGTGGAATAGTCTCGAAGTATTTCGTTCATTTGCGATTTGTTTTAAAATTATTTATCGAAAATAATCTAGAACTCACCACGAGGACTCTCAGCGTTCATCTTAAACTTAAATCATTAAAGATTCTAACAGACGTCCCCCCCAATACTTAATTTTGGGTTCAATGTGTATTTCATCAAATAAAACATTATGATTATCCGAACACTACATTTTATATCCGAAGTTATATTACTCAATTATTTGGCATTCGATGTTCCGGGACAGCTTTTTTGAAAGTAATTATAGAAGACCTGTAAAGCCTGGTCCAGATGAGTGTAATGCGAACAGCGAATGCCATAAATCACAGGGAGTTTTATGGTCCGATGTAACGTTTTTTCTGCTCCGTCGGGACTCGGTTTTCAACTCGATCAATGCATTTGAATGTGTTATTCGAGGCTGAGCTCGAGTGCCGTCCACACTATTCACCGACTCGTTTGTCAAATTTTATTGCATTCGCTGTTCGGAATACACTCATCTGGAACTGGCTTAACTCGGTTGATTTGGAAAAATTGAAGGCAATTATCATCAGTTAATTTGAGAATTTTTCGGGCAATAGAGAAATGTGTTTTAGAATATGACAGTCTACAAAATGTTTTATGCATACTGCAGTATCGTCCTTGATTTCAACACATTTTCTCTATATGTATTGCATTGAGCTATTATTGTAGACTTTTCACGGGATATAAAATCGAATTAAGCAACCTCTGGCGTGTGTGTATTTATAATTGAATTACAACCAGGTACTGCGCAAGTCCAAGCCATAATAAAACTCAAATCGAAAATTTCCGATGCTTCAAATGACTGGTACATGTTGATTACCCTTGACATCGACTCTTCAAGTAGAATTCCAAAACACAGCGCACTTCAACCATTGTACAGGGTGATTCATTAAGGGTGGCCACCGGCCGTATCTCGGAAACCGTTTATCCTATGTCTTCCGGAAAAAAAATCTAATGACAAACTCGGCCCCTAGAAAATGATTAAAAATATTTTCAAGTTCGTAGTTCCCCACTAGAGGGCGCAATCTATCACTTGTAAAATATAATCTCATTTTTTACGAAATATTCTTCAGCTAACAGTGGTAAAGAATAATAAAATGAAAATCTACTCTTTCTTTTCAACAACTTTTGTTTCAGTAATTTTTCTATATTTCCTTTTTTTTAGTGATGGGATGGATAAACTTTTCTTCACGAAAAAAACATTCTTACTCCTGCATGGGTGAACCGATTTTCACGTAATTAGATTTCATTCAAAGGCCATCCAAAGCAGATCACAGAAACATATGACAACAATATACCGGGTGATCCAATTGAAAACTACAGACTGTTTTATGTCACTTCGTCCTATTTGTGCGTTTTACTGGAAAATTTCAAATGCAATGCTATGATTCTAACCGGGTGAGAATAAGCCAAGCATTATCACCTACTGACTTTTTAAAATCGCAGACAGATATCATTGGTCGTTTCGGAGTTATTGACATTTTTGTAAATTTTGATCAATGTTGATCCTTTCTGTGAGATTGAATAAACAAGGAAGTGACTTTATACGTCATGACAACGCAGCAAAATACTCAACACACATGAAATAACAATGATGTGATAAAATAAAACAAAAATAAGCAACGACGAAAATATTTGAACAGAAAAACAACACTTACACCTGATCGATTCAAATATTTAAAATGTATACCATTATTTTCTACACATAAATTTAGTCTTTCTTTCGTCGAGTTGACACTGGCCACAATTTCAGTATGAGAATAAGCTGCCTGTCAAAATCTATTTTGAATATCCTCACTTGTAGGGGGGGGGGGGTGTTCGGAAAACTAAGTCTTTATTCTCCCCCAAAACTAAAAATCTAATACTGTGAGGTCGGGTGATCTTTCTGGCCATGGAAAAATACTCCCTCGTCCAATATACCTCTTTGAGAAGACGTTATATGAATATTCTCTAACATTAGCAGCATAATGCGCCGGGCAACCATCTTGTTGATACCACATATCTAACCTGCATTGAATAGCAATATTTTCTAAAAGAATTGGAAGATCTTCTGTTAAAATTTCAAGCACCTTCGTCTTGTTAATAAGCCAAAACTTTTATGATATTATCCTCATTACTGTTTCTACGTTTTCTATTTTTTCTTCCAAGATATTGAACCTTACCAGTTTCTCGCACTCTTCGTGTCAATCTTTTGAATACTCTTTTGGAATGACGACGTCTTTCAGGATATATCGTATCGGGTATTCCCTTTCAGCTAATGCATTTTCTAAACATTCAAAATGAACATTACGCATATCATATGCTTCTTCGTTTGAATAATGGGGCATCATAAAATAGTGGTTTGCAATCGTCCTAAAAAACTTTTACAGCTATAGATACCGAAAATGAACAGTATCGCCAAAGCTTACTGGTTCTAAATCAGCTTGTTTCGTTGTTTTGATGAGTTTTTTCCTTTCATCTAATTGTTTAGAGATGAAATAACTCAATTCCCCCTGCATTTCACAGGGTTGATCAATACTTATCAAAATTTACAAAAATGTCAATAACTCCGAAACGACGAATGATATCTGTCTGCGATTTTGAAAAGTCAGTAGGTGATAATGCTTGGCTTTTTCTCACCCGGTTAGAATCATAGCATTGCATTTGAAATTTTCCAGTAAAACGCACAAATAGGGCGAAGTGACATAAAACAGTCTGTAGTTTTCAATTGGATCACCCGGTATATTGTTGTCATATGTTTCTGTGATCTGCTTTGGATGGCCTTTGAATGAAATCTAATTACGTGAAAATCGGTTCACCCATGCAGGAGTAAGAATGTTTTTTTCGTGAAGAAAAGTTTATCCATCCCATCACTAAAAAAAAGGAAATATAGAAAAATTACTGAAACAAAAGTTGTTGAAAAGAAAGAGTAGATTTTCATTTTATTATTCTTTACCACTGTTAGCTGAAGAATATTTCGTAAAAAATGAGATTATATTTTACAAGTGATAGATTGCGCCCTCTAGTGGGGAACTACGAACTTGAAAATATTTTTAATCATTTTTTAGGGGCCGAGTTTGTCATTAGATTTTTTTTCCGGAAGTCATAGGATAAACGTTTTTCGAGATACGGCCGGTGGCCAACCTTAATGAATCACCCTGTATAAAGACATTCTACAATGCTTCAACTACACTTTACAATGATTACGACGTAATTTAAACACTAATTTTCTATTGAAACACTAAGAAAACAACCGAACGGAGAGAAAAACTAAAAAATCTGGAAAAGCGCTTTTGCGCACATGTTCAGTGTAGATGACCGCTTCGGAAACGAATTTGACGTGCGCGCGAAAGCTGCTGCCTTCACGGCAGTGCTTTTCTAGATTTTTCTTCGATAAATCACTGGATTTTGAATCGATCCAATCTGTATTTTTGGAAATATCGGAAAAATGAAACTTTTAATGGGTATATCTACGGAATCATTGGGCGGATTTTACCTATTCACGAATTCGGCCTTCGTAATTCCGAACCTACTAAATATCGAGTTTCTGAGTTGTTTATTTCTGAAGTTATTGTGTTTACGGTCCGGCCGTTACCCATTCAAAATTTTATTTTCCCAATATTTCCAAGAATACAGATTGGATCGAAGTGAAATCTTGTACTTCATCGAAAATTGGCAGTTTGAAGGTTCATACAAAATTTAATGAGGATAATATGATGAGAAGATGACAGAATATCAAATATTTGAAAAATTTTAAATTTTCATTTCAAATTGTTCTAATGACACGATCATCACGTTATTTTGCACAATATTGTCCATCAACATCTTTAAACTAGCTGTGAAGTTTCATCACGATTGAATCAGTATTTCTTGAGTTATACCGAAAAAAACAACGATATCGAGAAGAAAACCACGAAATTCTACATATTTTTTCCCAATACCTCCGAAACTAATAGCCGTATCGAATTGAAATTTGATACACTGCTGTGAAATATAAAGTTCAAGGTAAAACTGAAATTTTTCCCGAATAAGAACAATAGTTTCAGAAAAAAAAATGTTTTTCGAAAATTTTTTTTTGAATTGAGTAACCATACAATTTCAACGAAATTTCGCTTAAAGTTACGCGTTATTATGGTGCAACGTATTGCCAAATTTCAATCTAATCGCTTCAGTAGTTTCTGAAATATGAAGAAATTAACCTCAAAATTTCAAATTACTATAACTCCGAAACTATCTGGCCGATTTGGCCCATTAACGAACTTAGCCTTCGCATTTTGAAATGCAACCATTCCTGAAATTTTCAAGTTGATAGAATCCTTCGTACGTCCGTTATCGTGGTGACGGCCGGCCGGATAGAATAGATTTTGACAACGGATTCAGTGAGTCCAACCTAGTCGTTGAACACCATTTTCGGCTCAATCCTCGAAAATTACAGACATTTAGACAAAACGAGAGCACGCAGCTCCCCTAGAACATGCGCGCAAAAAACGCGAACGTTTCATAACGTTTCCCGGCGAAATAATGAGGAGTGCTGCATCACAGAATGTGGATGGATAACCCGCCGATGTAGAACAGCAACACCGCAATTTCGGGTATCCTTCTGGCCTGATAGACTTCGTAGGTCACATGGGTGGATTCAAAGATGCTGTTTTGTTTCGCCAATGTTGGGGAATTCGCAAGAATTAGTTCTTTCCACTGAAGGTAGCGCCATTTGGAAATTACGAACGGTCGTCATGGTATCAGTCTGTCAGAATTTAATGGACACCAGAAAAGGTATAGGTAATTTCTACCATAAAGGGGTCTTTTGTGCGAGGGAGATTCGGGTATTTGGGTAATCGGAGATACACCCTATTGGCAGAGAGATTCACCCTATTGGCTGACGACGATCACGTGATCGTCGTCGGCCAATAGGGAAGAATCTCCGATTACCCAAATACATAAACCCAAATACATAAACTATCATATTCGATGTTTTCCTATATTATAGTAAGCGAGGAGTGAAATTATTAGGTAAGCAATGTGAAATTATTTTACAGAATCATACTGATACATGATAGGTTTGTTCGTTTTACCTACATGAACTACACTAATAACACTCGCACTCTGTTCGTTGCGGAAATATTGGAAGTCAGTGTAGTCACAGATTACGTGTGCAGTACCATCTTCTGTGATGGTTTTGCTTAAATATAATTCATAATCATAGACATCTGTGGTTGTCTCTGTTTACTGGTTGGACGTGTTTTGTTCTCTATGGGTGGTTATTTTTGGACGAAATTAATCTTCATCATACCGTGATTTAAAATGGAGAAATGCTCGTGACGACTTCAGAAAAACTTTACGATACATCTACATCACCTAGAAATGGTAGCGAAATCAAAAGAAGCATAGAATTCTGCCATCTTGGGTTTGCGTGAAATCATTTATCATATATTTGGATTCTGTGAGAATCATAGAACATATTGAACTGCACTTATTCCACTCATTCAGTTATCTGTGACTACACTCAGCTGCACTGAGAATAGACGACTTCGGCCCAAGTTGCCAACCCACAATTTACTTAGCAAGTTTACTTTCACTGGAGAACGGTAATTTCAGGACAAATTCGACATGATAAATTTCGCATTATTTATAAATAACCGTAAAACATGCCTCGGCTCGTCAAACCAGATAATTCCTTCCAAATATAGGTTTTTGTTAAGATCGTCCCCGATTGGCTGAAATTTAAGTTGGGATTCCTGATTTCATGCAAACAGTGTCAATTTTCATAGGATACGTTCCGAAAATCAACTCTGTTGTTTCGGTTGCCGATTTTCCGCACCGTAAATATGAAATATTCGGATGGTTCCTGGAACAAGCGCGTGAAAAAGGTTATTTACGGAATCTGGTTGATGAAAATGCGGTCGATTTACTGACAGCAGAACGATTTTCTATGGTAAATATCCATAGCATAGAACAATCTATGTTTACTTTAGGTTTGTTTTGGTTCCGAGTTCAGATCTGTTCGGGACGGTTCTAGCATAGACCATAGATCTGTGCTAGAACCGTCCCGTACAGTTCTGAACTCGGAACCAAAACAAACCTAAAGTAAACATAGATTGTTCTATGCTATGGATATTCACCATAGAAAATCGTTCTGGTGACAGTAAATCGACCGCATCCCGACCATCCGAATATTTCATATTTACGGTGCGGAAAATCGGCAACCGAATCAACAGAGTTGATTTTCGGAACGTATCCTATGAAAATTGACACTGTTTGCATGAAATCAGGAATCCCAACTTAAATTTCAGCCAATCGGGGACGATCTTAACAAAAACCTATATTTGGAAGGAATTATCTGGTTTGAAGAGCCGAGGCATGTTTTACGGTTATTTATAAATAATGCGAACCTTATCATTTCGAATTTGTCCTGAAATTCCCGTTCCCCAGTGAAAGTAAACTTGCTAAGTAAATTGGGGGTTGGCAACTTGGGCCGAAGTCGTCTATTGGAAGTCAGTGGAGTTGGTGTAGTTAGTGTAATTCTTGCAGGTACAACGAACAAACCTGATGTAAGTAATTATGATACTGATACATCGCTATCATTTGATACTGATTTTGATACTGATACATCAATATCATTTGATAGCTTGTTCAAATTTATTCATATTTCTCCTGATTGTGCACATATACACACAGTTTCGCAGAGAATAAAAACTCATTGAATGGGTTACACATTAAACCAGTTCAATTTAAGTCCTTTCTCATTCGAATTAATTAGATTTCCGATCAGCAAACAGGTGTTTCATTCATTAGTTAATTTCATTTCATCGGATTTGAGAACTATTTAAAGGTTTTCCAGTTGTACATGATAGTAGCATACACGAGTATAAGGGCTCCTGCTCTTTACTTTACGGACGGAGCTCGATTTTGATCCTGATTTTTTCTGATGCAATTGTTCATGAAAAATCAATTACCAGTCTCAACTTCGCCAAACTCTTAGTTTCGGAGATATTCATTTTTAAAAATTGCATTTTTCTTTGATATTTCGACACACATGCATTTTCCTAGGTTGTCCATCAGAAATATAGACCACAGACCAACCAGATAAACCACTCGCGTCATTTATTATGTGCCCTTGTTCTTGACCTCGCATAGAGGGTGGCCGTATACTACAAGCATTTTGGGGTGCGTTGAGGTGCTAAATCACATCGCAGCTGGAAATACACGATTCAAGGTCGGCAGGCAGTGAAGCCCGCAAACTGTGTAGTGATATCTCTTGTTGGTCTTCGTATAGACCAATGATATAATAAAAGAGAATATATTATTAGATCATTTGTGGAGACTGTGGAGTTTTTCTATGGTTTGTATGAGTATGAGAGTTATATGCATCTAAATCCTACTCGACAGTTGATTGCGTTTAGATTCTGTCGCCTTTTAAGGGGGCTTTTGTGCGTGGGAGATTCGGGTATTTAGGGAATCGGAGATTCACCCTATTGGCCGAGAGATTCACCCTATTGGCTGACGACGATCACGTGATTGTCGTCGGCCAATAGAGAAGAATCTCCGAATACCCAAATACCCGAATCTCCCTCGCATAAAAGGTAGTTTAATTGTTTGAATTTTTTGGTTGACGGTTATTTACAAAACTTTCAAATTTTCTGTTCGGAAGGCAGTACCGTCAATAGGAGATTGTGGGCTTGTTCCGATTTACAATAGAACAAACATAACAAAATATAACGAGGGCACCAGTGGTGAGACTGTGCATTTAGTACATAAAGATGCGACAAATCTCTTCTGATTTGTTTTTCTAGTCGAATTTCGATATTGTATTATAGAATTGATTAAATATTCAAATAACTACAGCTTAATATATTTCTTCACGGAGGACGGTAGAAATATGCTCTTTATTGGCGTTTTAAAAATGATGATATCACCCAATGCTCCATCTATATCCGCTTTCATAGCGTGCTATGCCTTCCGGTTCCCAATCTCCAGCCCCTCCTATCTTCCCAGTCCCCTGGATTTAGATTTCGATGAGACATAGCCTTTTTTATTCCATCGAACCATGTTTTTTTGGGGTCCTCCTCTCTTTCTTCTTTCTGGAGGCGTCCATTCAAGAAAAATTTTTGGCACCCATTCTTCGTACATGCCCGTACCAAATCAGTTGTCTTCTCTGGATTTCATCGATAATTGTTCGGTCAACATGCATAATTTCCCTGATCCTCTCGTTCCTTATCCTCTCCATTCTCGATTTCCCTGCAGATCGTCGCCAGAAGTCCATCTCAAGAGCCAAAAGTCGACGCTCCATAACCTTTGTCATCTGCCATGTTTCGCACCCGTACAGCACTACGCTTTTAAAGATGGAATTATATATTTGATGTTTTTTTCATTGGATATACTTTTGGACCACAATAAGGAGTTCAGACACCCAAGGACCCTTCTTCCTTTCAGAATTCTCTGCTCGATCTCTGTTTCAGTTCTGCCGGTGTTGTCGATTTTTGTTCCCAGGTAGGTATATTCACTGCATGTTCCTATGTCCTCGTTGTCCTCTAATTGTAATTTTTCTGCTTCCTGTCCAATACATAAATACTTGGTTTTCATTTTATTACAGGTCAATCCCCACTTCTCGTATTCGGCCAGGAGTCTTGTCGTCATAAACTCAAGATCTTCCCTGTCTTGTGCTATTACCACCTGGTCGTCGGCAAAATGGAGGGTGTATAGGGTCTTCTCCTCATTTAATTGTATTCTCATTCCACTGCAGGATCTTCCCCATTTTCGAAGTACTTCGTTAAGATATATCTTGAAAATGACGTTGACAAACACCATCCCTGTCGTAGGCCTTTCGATACAACAAAGCCAAAGATGAACCTCCCTGTTTGTAGCAACTTTCTTTTCATTGAGGTGAACCAAACTGAATATTTGGTCCACATATGATCGTCCAATGCGAAATCCTGCCTGCTCTTCTATTTCATATGCCGTCATTCCCGCTCAACTATATCCCGAAGAATTCGCCCAATAGTTTGCTCATTGTACTGGTTACCGAAATGCATCTATAGTTAGAACAGTCATCTCTTCTCCCTTTTTTGTAGATGGGTGTTATCCATGCTTCTTTCCATGAGGATGGAATCGGTCCGCCGTTAATATATCTGGTCATCAGCTTCCTCAGATACTTCACTGGCTTAGTCGAACCATTTTTCAAGAGCTCTGCCGGTAGTCCCTCTGGTCCAGGTGTTTTTTTTTTCATGGATTTAACTGCTTCCTTTATTGTACTTTCATCGATCTCTATGGCTTCTCGTTATACAGTGTATCGTATAGGCGAGTTAGTAAGATATTTCTCTCTGTCTTCCTTCAGCTCCTGTGCGTAATGGTCTTTCCATTTATCTATCTGGATAAATTGTAAATTGGTTTTGTGAGATGCCTCCTTCCTTAGTGAACGGATCAGGTTCCAGGCCTCCGATGATCTTGTGCCACTCATGTAGCAGCTCACCTCTCTAAATTTTTTTCCCATGTTTCGTTTTTGTTCTTAATTATTAGGTCTTTATATTTCTTTTGTTGTCTCCTGTATGTTATGTAATCGCTTTGGTTTTTTGCGCTCAGCCATTTTTTGTATGATCTCATTTTAAAGATTTTCTTTTCTTCTAAATCTTTGTTCCAAGTCAAATTGTGGTTTTTCTTGTGAGAATGGTTTTTTATTCCGAGATCCTCGTGTGCAGCCGAGTTTAGGTTAGAGTGAGTTAAGGGGTATAGGGAGCCGGCCTATAGCCCTAACCTTCCTCCTTTATCCGGGCTTAGGACCGGCAGTGGTCACCTCCGAGCTACTCAATCCACCCTTTGGAGACCACAGGCGGAGTTCCCCAATGTTAATGCTCAAATACGAAAGTAGCATGGTGAGAATTCGATGGATCCTTTCAATCCTAATTTGGTGTTTTTATGTCGAATTTGGTACAAAAAAATGAATTTCCAAAGTTTATCTCCTAAACTAAGATTTGACTGGATTCGAGACAGATACCTATTGATATGTCAAGAAAAATTGAATATATTTAGAAACCTCGATCAAAATCGAACACCGTCCATAAAATAGAGTATGGTTTGGTTCAATTTTGTCGTCTGGTTAGGTTAGTTTAATTTAGGTCAATGCCAGTTTGACACTATGGCTGCCAATATGATATCAGTCCTTTTTTCTGGGATGATTTGTCAGTCAATTTGGACCGACCATTATCTAACGGTTCAAGCCTTGGCAGTCATATCAGACTGACAGCATCGGCCAACTTCTCAACTCTGTCAGTCATAATTGTGCTCGATTCCATGTAATTTTAATCAATGAAAATATTCCGCGGCCTGTCTGTAACAACTTATTATATTGGCTTGGCCCAGAAAATGTCTTCATATAATATAACGTATTCTCTAAGTACTACAAAGAAAACTGAAACATATATTTCTAAATATGAAAATATACATTATAATAAGCCTATATTTAATCACCCGAGTAGTACCACTTTGAATACGAACATGGCAATCTAAACAAATAATAACCGTCACAATAAGACTTCACTTGTCTTCTTGCCTCTGCTCTAGGTAGAGTTTTCACTTACTCTTCATAGCAGGCGATACAATAGCACTCAGCATGATTGTTTTATCATTGGAATTAAACACTCTATCCGTAAGACTACTGAAAAACTTTAACCGCCGTCAAAAATTTCAATTTTCTACGACAAAATGTTCTTTTAAATTTGGCTTCGCATATTGGCTGATTAAACGGACGAAATTTCGCGGCTTTCGTGACGTACTGGGATATATCCACTGTCTTCCTCTTCTCGTGTACTTTTCTCTCTAGCAAGCCAATAGACAGCGTTGTCTGTATCGATCGGTGAATCTTAGAATAACGAGTGACGTAGAAGGTGATCTGACTCGTTTCGACTTTGAGTCCCGATTTGGCCATTTAAAATTCGTGTATCGATCGTTAAGTGTGTGATAGTATACATTATGATTTTGTATCGATATAAAATGAGAAAAACATAAATATAAGATAATTCTTGTTACATGCAGGATACCCATTGCGTCGGTCTTTCGTGCCGACATCATTCCTTTTTTTGAGCAAATATTTGAGTTTCACTGTCTTAATTCGCTCCTGGTTTTAAATCCCCAATAAATTCCTGCATATTTTTCACGGAACGCTGTAGTTGATATTTTGGAATTGGTGCGCTTTTTATGAATTATATAAGCGTTAACAATAGCAACAACGGTAAATATTTCAAATGAAACCTTATGATACCACTTGACGCCTTTTCTTACAGATGAGTAATACGAAGACAACTGATCTAATATGTCAATTCCCATTTTCCCGTTGTTATAATCAATAACAACAATAGGTTTTTGCCAGACAAGTTCTTGCGGTAAGGAAGGTCTACGTTTTTTAAAAGTTGCAGGAATTTTTTCTAAATTATAGATAGTTGAAAGTATGGGAACCTCCTTGTTTTTTTTAGGTTTCTATTCAGATACAACTATTCCTTCTTCAGATTCTAGACCATGAAATTCATCAATTTTTGGTTTACGCTTTAGTACCTCTTTAGGAATATATTTTCTATTTTTTGCGTTTTTTTTCAAGAGTAAACTTTTGGCCGAAGGAATACTTGTATGAAAATTATCAGTGAATAAAATCCGTCCTTCTTCTGAAAGTTGTTCACATAAATTCATCAGAACATTTGCTAATCCAGGACCAGAACCAATAGATTTACCACAAATTTGAATCCATCAAGTGAACATCTTTCGAATACTTTGACGTTTTCCTGTGAATACTGACGAAAGGAAAAGCTACTACGCCATGGCACCATACTTTCGTCTATGATCATTTTTTTCACCTATTGTGTACACATCAGAGACTTATAAAACTATACGGACATGGCTCAGAGAGAGAGGAAGCAGGCTGACAAAGATGGAACTAGGGCGGGCCAAACCATAGAATAAGGCAAAAATAAGACAGATCAGTTTGAAGCCACAGACTATAATTATAAGTTTATGTTTGAAATAAAATTTTTTTCAAAAGTTTTGCAAGACAAATTCGTGTTTTCGGAAGTATTTCAAAGCAGATTTTGTGTTATTTCATTCTGAATTAGAATTTAAAATTGATGGAAGATATAATTTTTTTTTGTGTGTTTCGTAAACTTTTTGAAAGGAATTCGATTTACTTCATTTCAAACCAGGTTCACTGGTGAAGAATAATGGGAAATACGTGTTGTGCCATAAATTATACGAGGATATATACAATAAAATTAAAATACAGTAATTTGGAGAGAGCGTTAAAAAATTAAATGAATGTATGATTGCTATGAATCCGAGCGCAGAAATGTATTTCGCACAGGTTTCTTCACTATTCAGTTCATTGTAGTCGTTCGAGACCATTTAATGCAAAAAAATCAAAAGCTGCGTACAGACACGCGAGCTGAGCGACTTTCAAGGCAATTTGATTCAGCTTCCTCGCAAGTTTGGACGGTGTTCAATGGCTCGAGAGCTGCTCAAAACAACGTATATACTTGTGGGGCAGCCCAAGTGCTCCGGAAGCCGCTCAGCTCACGTGTCTGTACGCTGCTTAGGAAAAAATCATTTGGAGCTAAGAATACCGTCCTTAAACAAGCGGCCCAAGAGAATTTGAAATAAAAAGAGTCATTTATCAAATATTGTTATTGATTAATCATTTCCAATATTCATATCGGAGTGATAATCACATTAATCACCAATTTTCAAAACTCCATTGTAATCTAATATACCAAGAAGAAGTCATTTTCCCGGAGATTCCCTAAGTGAAAGCTTGATTTTATCTCCAACTTGGCGTCATATTGTGCAAGTGAGATCATTCTTCATCTCACTCTCCATGCGCTATAGAATACCGGATATTTGTATCGGGTATCTTGTCTATGGTCTTGCCCGAGCCAGTTCCATCTCTCTCGGACCTCTCACTTGCTTCCTTATCCCCATTCGACTCTTAAGAATTGATTTCGTACGCCGTGTCCAGAGAGTTTAATATGTCTATGGTACACATCTTGAAACTTTCTCTGAAGCAGGTCCAACAGCAAGTGTATCTTCCTCAGCTTTTCATTCTCATTATTATTTATTTCATCATCAGAAAAATGCAACATTCTGAGTAAAATTTCAAATATGTTGCGTGGTAACTGTTTGATTATAGAATTTTCATACAGAGAATCATTGGACCAATAATCACTTAGCTTTATTCGAATATTCAGGCCTATCAAATAATGAAGCCTGAAAACGTTTTTTATTCCTCGCTGTTGTTATCTTGCTAAGTGTGTAGTCTTGATGCTCTACTCAAAACGGAATGTTTTATTGCACTCTGTGCGTACCTATTCGTTTCTTGTAGAATCAATTCTAACACATGCTCATTCAAAAACAAGTTGTATAAGTCGATTAGTGTTGTGTCAACAGAATTTTTTTTTGTATTCCACCCAATAAAAACGAAATTGGCTTCTTTCCCCACGTAGGTGTGCCACTGTGTTTTTCGAGCAGTCATAGGAGGATTGTTGTTATGATCCTGATGAGAAAATCATTATCTCGATAATCATTTTCAGACATTGTATCATTAGAACTTGATGTACTATATGTTCCATCCGAGCTGCTAGGATCATAGTTTGAACCAGAATCGGTAGAAAAAGGGTCCGCTTCATCGCTCTTATAGTTTTCCCAGTAGGCAGCCAACTCAACATCTGACAACGGCCTCTATCTATCCCTATTCCTAACAATGATGCAACCGATAGGAATAATTAAGAAAATGTTGAATCTATACTTAGATGACCATTCAAAATTTTGTTAGACAAGTCACTACTCGCGTAAAAACCACTGACCATAGTAAAGACAACTATGGACTCCACGTCAGTTTTTATTGACTGACATGACATATGGCATACCGTAGCCTTTTCCTAATCCTTTTGGTATGAGTAGTTTGTTTCCACGTAAACTAGACGTCCTTAGGCATGTCTGGCCTGGTAGCAATTTCTGCTTCCGAAAGATGGCTCCAACAGAAGCATCGCTGTCAGTCATACAGGGTGATTCATGAGTGACCTTACATACGTCAATAGCTGATAAAGTACTTCAAGGCGAGTTAAGATCCGCCGAAAAAAAAATGTTTTTGTTCTTTGGTTATGAAGATACAGGCTGTTTTGTATGTTTGGTATACAATTTTGACAAGCGATATTTTTGAAACTTTTGACGTTATTTTAACGAAATTTGCTAGTAATATTCCTTTGTTAGAGCTTGTCAAAATTTCATTCTGGGTAAATTCCAATCCAGCGCCGGGCTGAAAAAATCTTATGTTATTTGTTGAGAAACTTCATTTTCTTTTTTGAAAAACGTGACAAAAAAAATTAGAAATATTATGATGTAGAATTTCGATATTCATCAATTTTTCTCGTTGTCAAAAATTTATTACAGTAGCCCACACTCCTTTAACACATGCTAGAGGATTCTAATGAACTATTCAAATGAGAAAGATGAGAAATTAGTACGTTGTATGTAAAAAAAGTCGAAATATTATGATGGAAAATTACGATATCACCGATATCGTATATGTAAAAGGAGTGTGGGCTACTGTTATGAATTTTTGAAACTGTGAGAATCGGTGATATCGCAATTTTCTATCATTATATTTCGATTTTTTTTTACATATCACGTAACTAATTCCTCATTTCTCATATTTGAATATTTCAGTCGAATCCTTAGACATGTGTCAAAGAAGTGTGGGCTACTGTAATGAATTTTTGACGAAGAAAAAATCCATTAATATCAAAATCCTCCATCATTATATTTCGAATTTTTTTTTCACATACCACGATACTAATTCCTCATTTTTATTGATTAAATATTTCATTCGAATCTTACAGCATGGGTAAAAGAAGTGTGGGCTACTGTAATAAATTTTTGAAACGGATAAAAATCCGTGATATCGCAATTTTCCATCATTATATTTTGAATTTTTTTTTTCACATACCACGATACTAATTGCTCATTTTTCCTGATTGAATAGTTCACTCGAATCCTTAAGCATGTGTTAAAGAAGTGTGGGCTACTGTAATAAATTTTTGAAAAGGAATAAAATCAGTGATATAGCAATTTTCCATCATAATATTTCGAACTTTTTTTTACATACCACGTTACCAATTCCTTTATTTTTCTTATTTGAATAGTTCATTCGAATCCTTAAGCATGTGTTAAGGAAGTGTGGGCTACTGTAATAAATTTTTGGAACGGAGAAAAATCGGTGATATCGCAATTTTCCATCATAATATTTCGAACTTTTTTTTTCACATACCAGGTCAATAATGTCTTATTTTTCTGATTGAAATAGTTCATTCGCACCCCAAAGCATAAATGAAAGATGTGTGGGCTACTGTAATAAATTTTTGACACAGAAAAATCCATAAATATCGAAATTCTCCATTATTATATTTCGAATTTTTTTTCAAGTAGCACGATACTAATTCTTCATTTTTCTTGATTAAATATTTCATTCAAATCTTACAGCATGAGTGGAAGAAGTGTGGGCTACTGTAATAAATTTTCGACAACGGGAAAAATCCTTAAATATCGAAATTCTCCATCATTATATTTCGAATATTTTTTTTCACATACCACGATACTAATTCCTCATTTTTCCTGATTGAATAGTTCACTCGAATCCTTAAACATGTGTTAAAGAAGCTTGGGCTACTGTAATGAATTTTTGACAACGAGAAAAATTGATGAATATCGAAATTCTCCATCATAATATTTCAAATTTTTTTTCACATTATACGTTACTAATTCCTCATTTTCATGATTGAAATAGTTCGTTCGAATTCCAAAGCTTATGTAAAAGAAGTGTGGGCCACTGTAATAAATTTTTGAGATGGAGAAAAATCGGTGATGTCGCAAATTTCTATCAGAATATTTCGAATTTTTTTTCTACATATGACTTCACTCATTCCTCATTTCTCTTATTTCAATAAGTCATTCGAATCCTCAACCATGTGTTAAAGAAATGTTGGCTACTGTAATAAATTTTTGACAACGAGAAGAATTGATGAATATCGAAATTCTCCATCATAATATTTCTAATTTTTTTTTCACATATCACGTTACTAATTCCTCATTTTTTTGATTGAAATAGTTCATTAGAACACCAAAGCATATGTAAAAGAAGTGTGGGCTACTGTAATAAATTTTTGAAAATGAGAAAAATCGGTGATATCACAATTTTCTATCATAATATTTCGAATATTTTTTTTACATATCGCGGCGTCACTAACTCCTTATTTCTCTTATTTGAACAGTTCATTCGAATCCTTAGGCATGTGTTAAAGAAGTGTGGGCTACTTTAATAAATTTGTGACAGCGAGAAAAATTGATGAATATCGAAATTTTCCATCATAATATTTCGAATTTTTTTTACATACCACGTTACTAATTCCTTTTCTTTCTGATTGACATAGTTCAATCGAACCCCAAAGCAAATGCTGAAGAAGTGTGGGCTACTGTAATAAATTTTCGAAACGGGGGAAAATCGGTGATATCACATTTTTCTATCATAATATTTCGAATATTTTTTTTACATATCGCGTCACTAATTTTTCTTATTCAAATAGTTCATTCGAAACCTTAGGCATGTGTTTGAGAAGTGTGGGCTGCAGTAATAAATTTTTGACAACGAGAAGAATTGATGAATATCAAAATTCTCCATCATTATATTTCTACTTTTTTCCCCCTTACCACGATAATAATTCCCCATTTTTTTGATTTAATAGTTCACTGGAATCCTTAAGCATGTGTTTAGGAAGTGTTGGCTACTGTAATAAATTTTTGACACGGAAAAAAATCGCTGATATCGCAATTTTCCATAATAATATTTCTATTTTTTTTTCACATACCACGTTACTAATTCCATATTTTTCTGATTGAAATAGTCCGTTCGATCTGCAAAGCATATGTTAAAGAAGTGTGGGCTACTGTAATAAATTTTTGAAACGAAGAAAAATCGGTGATATCGTCGAGAGTTGAAATATCCTGACAGATACGAGTAAATGTACCGTCTGTGGGAAATTGCGTTACGCAGTTTATGTCGTTGCTCATATAATTACGTAATAGGAATTTCGAGATGTTTGGGGATGCTTCATCCCCATCATCGGACAATATGATGTCGTTTTATGTTTGTTTAAGAAAGTATGTGGAATATTTCATACCGTCCACCATTTGGATGCATATTCAACTTGAATATTCAGCATTTAGGGTTGACTATCCCCTTTGGAATGAATAATTTTGAATTTTTTGCTCGTCATTTATCTGTAATAAATGTGTAAGAAATTTTGGTGCCAATTCGATTACTAAATATTGCATTTTTTGGAAAATAAGGACTGCGTGGTGCAGCTTCAATCTAAAGCTGGCCCACGCCATTTTTCTGGAAAACGGGAGCTGTAATAAATTTTTGCTTTGGGACGCAAATTTGTAATAAATGTGTACAAAATTCTGAGTAATGTATTTTTGAAGTGTGCCATAAATGCTGTTTTAGCTTTGGGGACATAATACTAAGGATGCGAATATCAATATTAACATAAAGCTCCAGGAAATTTCAGACACCGATAACAGACGTTGTAATCTGTAATTTTGGAGGAGTAACAAGTGGTTGACCGCCATAATACCCAGAATAGTATTCTATGATTAATCTTAGAATAAGGATGCATAGAAGATGAGCTGAATGCAAAGATGCGCTTTTGTTTCGCCAAGGTTGGGGAATTCGGCAGAAATCGTTTTTTCCACTGAAGGTGGCGCTATTTGGAAATTACGACCGGTCGTCAAGGCAACTGTCTGCTGTCTGTCAGAACTGAATTGACATCAGACAACATATAAGGTAAAAACATAGACCTATAAAACTATATGGACATGGCTTAAAGAGAGAGGAAGCGGGCCGACAAAGAGGGAACTAGGGCGGGCCAAACCATCATAGAATACGGCAAAAACAAGACAGATCAGTTTGAAGCCATAGATTATAATAATGAATCTGTTTGAAATAAATTTTTTTCGAAAGTTTTGAAAGTCACATTTGTTTTTTCCAAAGTATTTCAAAACAGATTTTGATTTATAGATTAAAGACTGTATGTAAGATATAATTTGCGTGTTGTTTTCGTTTTTTGTGTTTTCGTTGGTTTTTGAATAGAAACCGGATTCACTGTCAAACGAATAATGGTGAATTCTTGTTGTGCCATTAATTGTACGAGGAGATATAAAAAAGGGGAAAACGTGAAATTCCATAAGTGAGTTTACCTTGCATGAATAACTGTAAATTTGTTCATTTTTTGCGCGCTTTTTGTTGGAAAGAAGAGCGCGATATCCTTCCGTTACAATGTCAGTATTTTTTGAGCAAAAAATTTCCTTACTGATGAAAAATTTGTGATCAAACTGGATTCTGTCCGTCCGCCTGGCAGGTCTTCGGTCTTGGTTTTATGTTCGTTAACGAACTAAATCCCCGAAGAACTATTTTGATTGTGTTTGAAAAATGGGACTCAACTGCTTCTAGGGGTCAAAATAATTTTTATAATACTGGTCCGAAGTATCGTTAATCATTATACATATATCATGCTCCTTTAAGATTTCGGAGTTATGGCCGGCTGATCATCTGTTTTTCCATAATTACTCGAAAGCTACACTCTGATGATCAAAATCAATGAGGAATATCAGTTCGAGATAAAATACTGCACAGAACCAAAGACACACCATATAGAACAGTCATCATTCACGTTGTGAAGTTCAAAATTTCCGCCATTCCGTGTTTTCTCTGATTGGCAGATTTCCTTCATGTCCCTGTCACTAGTCGCATGTTATTTTAATCGTGTATCATGTCTATGGTCTGCCCGCTCCAGTTCCATCTCTCTCTCGGACCTCTCACTTGGTTCATTATCCCCATTCGACTCTTCAGAAATGGATTCGTACGCCGTGTCCAGAGAGTTTAATATGTCTATGGGTAAAAATATCTGGATGAATAAATTTCTACCATATTATATTTTGCATAACTTTCAGTGGAATATATTCTAAGAATTCAATTTACTTTTTAGCTAATACACGATCTCACGATGAGTTACTATAATATAGTAAGCGAGGAGTGAAATGATTAGGTGAGCAATGTGAAATTATTTTACAGAATTTACTGATACATCGATATCATGCGATAGCTTGTTCAAATATATTCATGTTTTTCCAGATTTTGCACATAAACAACGGAATGTGGTAAAGCAGCGGGAAGTTTATGAAAATCGATACAGAACAAGAATCATCCTCACTTTAAGTCAGACTGAGATCAATCAAGAGTTGGAGTTTCACAGAGAATAAAAACTCATTGAAAAGGACATAATGTATTATTAAACCAGTTCAATTTGAGTTCTTTCCCATTTGAATTCATAAGGTTCACAACTAGAAAGCAGGAGTTTTATTCAATGACTGAGCTTTTCTAGTAACACTTGATAATGGTCAATTTCAGTTTCGAGTTAATGAAAATTGTTAAACAATTCATGTAGGTATATTCAATAAAAAAACAAGAAAAATAGAACATATTCAATGGTAAAAATAATATGCATCATTATTGGGGGCTGATAACTCGATCCTCGATTAGTGAAAATGATTGAACGACAATCATGAAAACAATGATATGCTGATGAGTATCATGAAGTTACCTTCTATAAATAGGATTCTCTGTTCATTCACACTTATTTCGATATTTTTCTGTATTGTTCGTCTTTCCTAGGCACTGTTCAAACAAAATACAGAAGGGACCCATTTGAAAGTATTTGAGGATCTACACATTTCTACGAAGTAAACACAAAAAAATGTCACTCACTTATCAATAATTAAATAATAATTTGAGAAAACATAAATCAATTCAAAATGACAATTGCTGAATTTCCATTGATAGTGTCATGCGTTCTGATTGGTCGATTGGGGGCGTTTGTGTCGGTGGCGAGAGTATGAAAAATAATGAAAGCTTGGCGGCCGCAGTCCGAAAATGTCCCACAATATATGGTCGAAATGGTGATCTAACTTCGTCAACTGTGAAGGAAATAAATGATAAATTCCTAAAGACAGGATCTGTTGGAGACGTCAAACATACTGGTCGTCCAAAAACAAGTCTTAAAAATGACAATACCAATACAATGACCAATAAGCAGAGCGTAAGAGTGTCGCAGTGTCGGTGTCAGTGACAATCCAGAAACCTCAATTCGGCGTCAGGGACAAGAATTGCAAATTAAAATAAGCCCTCTACAGCGTATACTCACTAAAAATCTGTGTCCCCATGCTTACAAAATTCAATTTACACAACAACTGAAGCCTAATGACTATGCACAGCGGAGAGAGTTTGTTGAAAGGATTAATGAGCAACTATCATTGAATGCTGATTTTTCGAGTAAAATTATCCTTAGCGACGAAGCACATTTTCATTTTTATGAGTTTGTTAATCGCCAAAATTGCTGAATTCGCAGTTCTGAGAACCCACATGAAATTGTCGAACAACAAATGCATCCACAACGTCTTAATGTTTGGTGTGCATTTTGGTCATTCTTTTTTGAAAATGGGGCTGGTCAGGCAGTACTGGTGCTCGATATTGAGACATGATAACCCAGTACTTTTTGCCGAAATTGGATGACTATGTGGCCAATATGTGGTTTCAACGAGACGGTGCCCCATGCCATGCAGCCTGTGAAACACTTCAATTGCGGTCTACTTTTCCATCGGAATTGAAATAATGCGCGATATGAATGCGTTCGACGAAGATGCACATAAACAGGAAAGAATATCATTAATCGGAACATGTGTTACAGAATAGATATTAACTTGAAGGAATGAATTGATGTACATTATACGTGCTCATTCAGAGTATTTTGAGGAAATGTATTATCCAGGCTATTTTTTGGTATTCAATATCGTTTGCGTTGGCTTCAATTTGTCTGGGTGTATATTGACAAATCTCCGGGATTCGGCATCAGAGCCAAGTAGAAAACCTTTTCACGAGAGCCACACAACATCTAGGGCTCTTTCCTTCACTCCGATATCAAATATCGGAAGTGACACCATTATTTATTTGTTGGTCAAGACACGACAAAGACACGTACCTATATCTATTGGTGGAGAACAATCAAACACTGCGGAGGATTGACAGCAAAGAAGTACCTAGGCCAAATATATATGATATATCTGTAATACCACCTCACAAAATATTCAACTGCTGTGCAGTAATTGGTCGGATTATATAAGGTAAGATATTAGAGTGTATAAACATCTGAGTTCGAACTCCGTAGGTATTTTGGTTAAATATTGAAAGTTGTTGGGCTTCATCCTTCTGGTATTGAACATCATTCATATCATAATTGAATGAGCGTAGTTTTTCTGCATTTTAGATATTTGTTTTTACCACAATCCATCACTGAAGATCCGAATCCACCCCAGCCGTACTGAGCGGAGAGCAAGTGTGCTACTTCACTGAAAAAGCGGTGCACTATAAATTATTTCATATAACGTACATTTAACAAGGTAAAGTGTTATACTGCATGGGACATTTTCAGACCTTCTACTCTCTCATTTCGGTGATCAGAATTGATCGCCTAGATATTGTGATTTAAAAATATCAGATTTCTTTTTATGGGGTTATTTGAGGTCAAGGGGCTATTTCAACAAACCCACAACCTCGAGTGCATTGAGGGGGGCATTCAACGTCACATGATCGAAATTTAGACACATTAACACAGAATCCTCAGGAAATTTCCACAAACGAGAGCGCATTTGTAAGCAAAGCCCTGGAGGTCATTTGCACGATGTGTTATTCCATAAATAACCCTATCCTATGTACCTTCCGATAAAAAAAATACAATAAGAAGACTAAGGAATAACACATTCTCTAGTCTTCTGATTGTAATTTTTCAATTCAATTCAAATCTTGCGTTTATTTTGGAACACCCTTCATTCGTATCAAACTGAAATCTAGTACACTGCTGTGAAATATGGAGCTCAAGGCACGAGAAATTTTTTTGCCAGAATTGTGGTTCAGGGGTTAGCGGTGGAGTTTTCAAAATATTTATTTTATTCATTGAAATAATACGATGGAATGATTCCACTGAAATTCAGACACGATACGTATCTGATATCAAGTCTTAAAAAAAACTATAGAAGCACTGTCGTGAAGTCAGCAGCTTTTACGCGCTTGTTCATATTGCAAAATGGCGACTTCGAAATTTCAGTGAAATTTGAATGAAATATGAAAAACTTTAGGAAAAATTTGGTTTTTAAATTTTTTCCATGGATAAAATTCTTCTTATTGACACTGTTCATCTTCCAACCAAGTTGCATTTCGATCAGATAAATATTTTTCGAGTTATTGAAAAATCTAAATTTCAAAGAGCTGTTACACAAGGACCATTCGGCAGTTTTGGCACAATAACGAACTTAACCGAGATATTCAGGATCTTAACCTAACCTGAGAATTTCAAGACTATAGGTTCCTTCTTTCGAAAGTTAAAGCGCACACAGCGGGACAGACATAATCAAATTTGACCGCGGATCCTTCATCAGTGAGTGCAACCCAGTCGTATGAACCCAATTTCAGCTCAAAATTTGAAAATTTCAGACATTGTACGAAACGATAACGCACTGTTCCCCAGAACAAGCTCGTAAAAAGTAAATAGTTCATAAAAAGATTTATAATTAATGTGAGTAGATGCTCAGCATTAGACTTCCAGGAACTCGATCGATAGGGATATATTCAAACGTAAATTCAAACGTAAATACCTTCCATTCAATAATGTCACCAAGGTTATAACACAAATATATTATAATCCCCGCAGAAAGCCAGACGCACCTAGGCAAAATGCCTGTATTGTGAGTCTCACATCCTACCGGAGATCTGTACAATGTATATCCAAAAAATAAATCGGGGTACATAAATGAAAAATAATTAAGTTTCGAAAGGTTGAAGACAAAAAAAAAATACAAGAAGGAGATTGACCTTACCTACAGGTTGAGAGGTCAGAGGAGGTGCACAATGAAATTTCTTTGGAAAAAAAAAGAAAAAAAAATTTAAAAAATATCAGAAAAACTTCAAATGATTCGAGTCAGAAATCAAAAATTTCTTCATCTCTAATTTGTATTTACGGAAACTCAGTTTTCTTATATTAACGGGAAGCATATTGAAAAGTTTTGGTCCGAAGTAAAATAAAGATGTCTGAGATACATCTTTCCTAAAAAACGGAAGTTGTATGGACTGATCACTGTGGATCTTGTTGTCTTAGATGTAGTATACAAAAATTTATTAGCATTGAAGAATATCCATTTTAGACTATGGTAAGCATAAACTGTCCTGATTTTAAAAATATTGGTCTCCTTGTATAGGGTTTCTGTGGAAAATAGTCTGCTTTTTTTATAAATTATAATATTTTTACTAAAGTGTTCTGTGTAGTTTCAAGAATATTTATAACATTATTGTAAGCTCCACCCCAGGCCACTATACAATATCCTAATATTGATTCAGCAAGTGCACTGTAGAGTAATTTCAAACAACTAAAGGTGAGTATCTCTCAGTACATAAAATTTGTTCATGAGTGTTCTTAATCTAGAGTTTACATAAAATACATGTTCATTCCATTTAATATGCTGATCAACAACTACACCTAGATATTTATAAGATGTAACTTTTGTAATAGAAGGGCAATTACACAGTGCGTAATCGCTACAGCGTGGACCATGGACTTTAAGGGTGATGTTTGGGGGTTGGTCAACGATATTCGGTGAGAAAGTCATGAATTTTGTTTTTGTTATGTTCAAGCTCAATAAGTTATTATTCAACCACTTCTGAATCTTAGATAGATTTAATTCTGCGATATGGTATACTTCTTCCCAGTCTTTACCAAAAAACATCAACGCAGCGTCATCAGCGTAGCAAATCATATCTCCCAAGAAGTCACTGATACGTGAAATGCTGTTTAAATACACAATAAAAAGAATCGGGCCAAGAACTGTACCCTGAGGAACACCCAGATGAATTGATGAGCATGAACTGAATTTATCCCCAATTTTAACTTGTTGAGTTCTTCCTGTTAAATAATTCCTAATCAAATCCCCAGCTATCCCACGGACCCCATAATTGTATAGTTTGTCGCACAATATACTGTGGGAAACAGTATCAAAAGCCCTTGCTAGATCAACAAACACGGTCAAACACTTAATTGAGTCGTCCATAGCCTTCACGATCCCGCCCACAAAATCAACAACAGCTTTTTCTGTGCTAGAATTCTTAAGGAATCCGTATTGATTTTTCGTTATTATTTGATGTTTGTCGAAAAATGCAAGTAATCTCGTCTTTAAAGATTTCTCGAAGATTTTTCCGAAGTTATTTGTCAGGGATATCGGCCGATAGTTTTCCAACTTAGATTTGCTTCCCGATTTGTGAATCGGGACAACAACCGAATGCTTCCACTGCTTGGGAATTTTTCCCGATTTGTAGCTTGAATTAATAATATAAGATAAAGGATTCACAATATGTTCATGTATCTCTTTTATCATCTCCGCTGAGAAGCCGTCAGGACCAGGGGAGGAGTCGCCCTTCAAAGTAGAAATTAATATTGTAACTTCGTTTTCAGTGACCGGCTCCAGAAATATTGAATGACCAGTAGGTGCATCGTTCAAAAATTCTCGCTCCACCTCACACTTATCAATTTTATCCGCCATACTTTGCCCAACCTTCGTGAAATACTCATTAAACAGATCTGCTTTTTCTTCATTATTCGAGATAAATTCTGCACTTTCAGTCTATATATTTATTTTATCGAGATGTTGTTTTCGCGTTTTTATTTCACTGATGTAATTTATTGTATTCCACAGTTTTCTGCAATTCCCACTACTCTCACCAATTTTGTTGCGGTAATAATCATTCTTTGTCTTCCGGAACAAGGAGTTTAATTTATTACGGTAAGATCTATATTCTGATTCAAGCTAATTGGTATGTATGGAAAGTAATTTCTTCCTTAGTTTATTCCTATTATTAATTGAAGTAATAAGACCCTGAGTTATCCACGGTTTAATTTTTAATTGTTTTTTATTTTTTATTATTATTTCCTCCGTGCATTCATCGATACATTTATTCAATATATGAATGAAGTTATCATACGAAACCTGAACGTCAATATTATAGACATCATCCCATGTTACCGCAGTGAGAAGCTGTCTCAATCTGTCATACCTTAGTTTTTTACTTTTGAATTCTCGAGATGTGATGGAACTCTTTTGATTTAAAAAAGATATCGAAACAAAGGGTGTAAAGTGGACGGTAATATCTGTTTGGAACAAAATTGATTCGATGGAAAGTTTGTTATTCAGATGCTTACTTTTTCTCAAAAATATATGATCGATAATCGATTTCGAATATTTAGTAACCCTTGTAGGCTTATTTATGTACGAAATAAAACCGTTTGATATCATTATATTCAGATAATTATTAGTATCAAAAGATTCTTCCTTCAGATTTATATTTATATTACCAACGAACATTTCTAGTGGATGTTTATCGAACCCTCCAAAATAATTTTCTAAATCATGTAAGTATGCCCGTGTATTAGTGGCAGGACTTCTGTAAGACGCCGTTATTCCGACCTTCACATTTCTAGTGAAATTGTTTAATGAAAACTCGATTCTTAAAAATTTATTTTCACCTATTGATATATTTTGTGCTTCAGTTGTTAAGTTATCTTTAACATAGACTACAACACCGTCACATTTATTAATTCTGGATTCGTTATAATAAGCTGTATAATTTGGAATTGTGAAATCGCTCACCACCTCAACATTTCCTGTTTCTGACAAAACAATCACATCAACCCTATCCTTCATTGACTGTAATTGAACCAATAATTCATCAAAATTTTTCCTTAGACTTCTTATGTTGAAATGAATTATACCAATATTGTCAGTTTGTGCACCGGCCTCATCACTCCCATAATCCTGCAGACATGACAAGATTCTAGTCTCCACCTGCTGATCAAGTACATCCAAAAACTCAATCATAATTCAGAATAGGTAGCACAACAATCAAAGAACCTCATAAAAAAAAGAAAAAAAAAGAACTATATTATCATTACCTATAACCTATTCATTAAACCACAATCAAGAACCTCATAGAAAAGGAAACCTACATTACCATGACCTATCTCCTATCAATGATTTGAAAATTCACGAAATATTTTCGAAAAATCACCAGTAGTTTTCAGTATTTGAACTCTTCCATTCCAACTGACATATATCTTTCCCATATCCGTCCATGTATTCTTAAGCCCAGCCTTCTCTATTGTGCTATTCAGTAGGGATACTCTAGACTTTGTTAGGTCCTCCCTGATCACGAACCCTGTTCCTTTGAGCGTTTTCTTCCGACCATACAAAATCTTCTTCATTTCAAGTGACTTGAGCTTCAAAAAAACAGCTCTAACTTTGCCATTCTCTCTTCTTCCAACTCTGTAGCACAAATCGATATCATTTGTTGTGATATCAACTGCCATAACGGTGGTGAAAAGTTTCAAAATTCCCCGACGAGTATCTTCCTTGGGGTTTTCCTCTAGGTTGAAGATTCTCAAGTTTGTTATTCTTGATCAAGAAAATCCAGTCTTTCTTTCAGAGCGTTCGCTTCTGAATTTTCCTGAAATCTAATTCTCTCCATTGACTCCGTCTTCATATTTTTAATTTCAGCTCGGAGGTTTGTTATTGTATTTTCCATGTGCGATAATTTTTTGTCGATTGTATCGATAATGGCCTTCGATACATTAGTTATTATATTTTACTTATTGCAAATTGCACCACCGCTCAATTTCTTCACGTGTTTCACGAGTTAAAACCATTATGAAGCGTAATAACAACAAGTTTATTAGGACAAATTTATAATCAATGAGGATCTCGGATCGAACGACTACTCTCCCCGAAACATATAACTCCTTCCTCCTAAGATGTTCCATCACGTGGAGAAATATGGAACTGCCTGTGGTTGGATTTCTTCAACTTCTTTCGATTCTGTTGGCCTTCTGGATTTCAACCACTGCCTAAGTTTGCTTGAGCCTATAAAGAGTGTGATTACGATCAGAATTGCATGAATGGAATTTTTGATTCGACAGGGTAGCCGGGTTCAGGTTAGTACCAGTGTTTGAAATATACATTGGTTCGCCTTTGGAAACTTTTTTATTCCTGAAACATTTTTTTTCCTCAATTTCAAAGGAACATACATTTGGTATTGTGCTAAGGAAACTTTCCTTGATGGTAGTGAGGTCTGTTCTTACACATACTGTGCGTATCTTCATTCCGTTTGGAGCAATTGCACTTAATTTGCCGCTTTCAATTAGTTGGATGAAATTTTTGGTGGTTTCACTAGATCATCACATATTATTGGCAACAATAGAGAACGGTTTTGAAATCGAAAAAAGGTTTGAGATCCATACTAACTAAAACCAAACCAATTAACGAGAAATAAACAACAATTTAGTTTATAGTATTCCCTGTAGCTGTAGAAAGAAATCTACAGGGAAAACATTTCGCCCGTTAGATTTCAGAAATCGAGAATACAAAAACAACCTAATGAATAGAGACATACAAATAGCCAACCAAGTATCTTCGGCCATTGGGACTCTCATGATAGATTGGGACAATACAAACATGTTCTAGGGAAACAACGAGCTATAGTTTTATCCAAATGTTCTAATTTTGAGCCGGAAATGGTCTCAAACGACTAGGTTAGAGTCCCTGATGACGAATAAGGTGTCAAAATTGATTCTGTCCGCTCGGCCATCCGGCCGTCGTATGCACGATAACGGGCGTACGAGGAATACGATCATCCTGAAACTTTCAGAGTAGTTTGCATTTTGAAATGCGACGGTTGAGTTGGTTAATGGGCGAAATCGGCCAAGAGGTTTCGGAGTGAGAGCCCTTTGAAATTTTGAGGTTATTTTAGTGATAACTCGGGAACTACTGAAACTTTTGGATTGAATCTTGATAGTTGGTTGGAGTATAACAATGCACAACTTCTTGCAAAATTTTGTCGAGATCGTATTGTCAGTAAATTGAAAAAATTTCATTCACAATTTTTTTTTTATCGAAAACTGCTCATCATGTTCTAGGAAACTTTCGCTAGGGCATTGGTCTTCATATGTCGCAGTAGTGTACCAAATTTCAGTTCGATCCGATAATAAGTTTGGGAGATAATCGGAAAAAATGTGTCAAATTTCGTGGTTTTGTCCTGGATATCGTTGATTTTTTTCGGAATATTTCGGAACTTACTGATTCAATCATGATGAAACTTGGCAGCTAGATCAAAAATCTTGATTGACAACTTTGTGCAAATTTTCGAGATGATCGTATTATCGGAACCAATTGAAAAAAAAATTTTAAATTTTTAATTTTTTCAAATATTCAATATTCTCATCATATTATCCTCATGAAATTCTGTACGAACCTTGAAACTATCATTTTTCGATAGAGTTTTGGATTTCAATTCGATCTATTTTGTATTTTAGGAAATATTGGGAAAATAAAACTTTGAATGGCTATATCTGTGGAATCATTGAGTGGATTTCACCCATTCACGAATTCGACCTTCGCAATTAAGGTCCAAACCTACTCTACAAATACTGAGTTTCTAAGTTGTTTCTTCCGGAAGTTATTGTGTTTACGGTCGGCAGTTAGATTAGATCGAATTTCCAGTAGTTCATCGAAAAAAACCTAGAAAAGCATTGACGTGAAGTCAGCAGCTTTTGCGCACTCGTTCAAATATCACCAGAAGTGAAAATGCGCGCAAAAGCTGCTGACTTCATGTCAGTGATTCTCTAGGTCTTTTTGTTTATCGTTTATATTGTTCGGTATTGTTCAATAGGCAATCTATTTTTCCTGAAACTGCCCTTGGCCAATTAGTTCAGTCCTGTAATGCGCAAGGGCGTCTTCCATAAAAAACAATTTTTATTTAATTTTAATCGTTATGTTTCAGATATTGGGAGTAAAACCAAGAAAAACCTAAAAAAAGATGAACATCCTCACAAAATAAGCTTTAATCGATGCTCAGACGAGGCATCATACATTAATTTGTACGTATGATAGAAAAGTAGAAGGATTCAAACCGCAGAAAAAGTACTCTGTCTTTCTGTATGGGTGTAGTGGAATTGGAATACGATTAATTAATGAGCTGACATATTCATAATTAAGGTATTACATAATAATGGAGTGTTTCCGAACAAAATGTTGATCATTGAAGGTGCTGAGATTTGTGTCCTATATCTCTTACCATTTGAGCCTAAGGATGGTGAATTTTTGGGAAAAAATTGTTGTTACTTTGATAACTCCTGATATATGATTATGCAATTTGGCACAAATCATCTGCACATCAATATACATTTGTATATCCAGAAGATTATTCAATGCGTTTTCCTGAAATAAAAATTAAATCTCATGCATCTTAGTACAAATTTTTTTTTCGTCTGCCAGCTGATTATCGCTTGAGAAAATGAAATGAGATTCTGACCTCACGTCAGTGCTTTTCAAAATTTTTTTCAATAAATAACTTTTTCCCTCTCAGTTTCATAGTGGAAAAGATTCAAAATCGACAGTACTTATTCTGAGAATTAATATTCCTACATTTTCACCTAATGCAATCCTATTATTTGTGAACCTGTGCGGAAATTGAATCATAGGATCGACGGTATAAAATGAGGGTTCAAGTCTCTGACTGAAGAACAACGAAGAAGTCACGTGGGATCTCATGGGTCGAGGCAGGTGCTTATCCGGGTACCATCAGACAAGAAGAGCAATAAATATATTGTCGAAGATCCAAACGGAAGTATCCCTGCGATTAGAGCACCTGCTAAAAAGGTCGGCGCATGAGTAAAAGTTGAACAGGTTATTGGAGTAAATGGGAGAGCCGGACGGACATTTCTAGCGCCGTCGAGTTCGCAGTTTTACGCCGATCGTAGACGCTCGAGGTGCTGGGCGTCGCGACACCGACGACTTCTCTCACGTGAGAAATCAACGAAAATCGTCTCTACGAATTCCGAAAACCGGCATTTTTCACTTTTTGAATAATTTCGAAACAAATATTATTGATTAAGTTTTTTGTGAATGAATGCGTGAGAAGTTTGATTTGGGTGCTTGTGCCAAATATTTGTGAGGAATAGTGTGTTATTTGTTTCGGTGATTCAATATGTGGATTAGTTTTTATCTCTGAAAATTTCCCGGAATATTTTGAAGGAAACTGAAATTACGTCATCACATAATTTTCAAGTTTTTTTGGCCAATATTCTGCAAATTTTTTTGATGATGAATGAAAGATTTTCCGATCAACATCTTCCCACCTCACCCCTATGAGATTAATCTTCGATCGAGAGGATCAACTTTTTTGAACGAAAGATTCTATAAAAGTTTGGAACAAGCAAATTATATTTGCTCGAAGGCAATAACTGTTTAAAATCATGAGAAATTTCCATAATTTGATTAGGAAATGTCTGCTGGTCAACATTCACTCAGAAATAATGAATAATTTTTTCGTCTTCCATGTCATAAAAAATTCAAGCAAGTCAGGAGTTTTTTTGAAGGCCTGTTCAACTGATGTTTCACTATTTCATTCTACCTTTAAATTTCAGGGCTCGGAGTAACTTTTTCTGAATGTTACCTATATATTCGAGAGCGGTCACCCATCCAGTTACTCACCTAATTAAATGTTGGTTGGCCTGATGTTGATGAGGTTTTAGCAGTGATTGAATCATTTCCAGGCAGTTGCATAACTTGATAGTCAGGGGCACTGGTACAAAAAATACGTGGACCTTTCTAATAAATTTTTAGATTTTCATCAAGTTCAAACGGAATTTGCCGGTCGGCGCTTGGGAGCCCCCCATGCTCAGGAGAATTGGTGCATTGCACCGATTTGCACCTGTGTAATTATACCGCAGTTCTCAGGACTGGATAATTCAAAAATTGAAGAAGGATTACTGTGACTGTTAGTTGCACCAATTAATCACTTAACGAAAAGTATCTATGTAACTTTTTTGATTCCTCATTTCGTCTTCACGAATTGTTTCTGTTAAAGTAAGAAATAAATACATTACCTCCAGATTCGGCCAATCGCCAATGAATACCATAATTTTCTAGATTTCCCAAGATGAAATACAAATACAAAGCCAAACGAATTATTTCGCCTAGAATCTCGTAGAGATATGGAAAACAACCAAAGAATTTTATTCCCCAACAAATATTTGGATTGTAATTTCAACGGGAAATTTTCATCTGCAAAGTTCAGTTAGGTTAGGAACATTAAAATACTTATCCATCGAGTTTTCGAATATATTCAAAAATATTTGAAAACTAAATGATAAAACCTAGTTGGACTAGGAATTTGAACTCCCAACTAATAGCACACTATTCCTGAATGATGTGTTTAAACAACTCCTAGCATTTCACAGTTTGTTGTAAAGCTTGTGTTCATTTGAGATCTTTCATTTCAGTTCACTCTGTCCAGTTTCGAGTTTGTTTGACCAACATTAACCCACACAACATCCGGCATTCAAAATCGATCGTTCTGTTGAAAACAAAATTTTCCAGCTTTTAGATCACCATGGATTATAGAATAGTTGAACAGAGATCGTGGATTCAACATCGAATCTAAAATTAACAAAATTATAAATAAGAACTGTTCGAAAATAGATTCACAAGCTGTGGCGGACTCTGCTTTTTTCTACGATCCTCTCGGGCGCTTACTGTAGAAACTTGGCCAATAAAACCCAACTTATAAGATCTTTGATTTTGACTGAAAGAAACTTTGGAAGCCACCCTCTAGAAGTTAACCTTGAGAAATAATGTGAAAAACAGCTGGACTTAGCACTAACGCTTTTGGATGTGAAGGAAACTTTTGGATCGTGCAAAGTGAAAATTTATATAGGAACAATTGTTTTGAATTGAAGATGGAGTGGAACATTGTTCAACCCTTTTTTGCCGTAATTCTCCTAGCATTCATCGTGCAATTAACAGGTGAGTTTAGGTTTCATCCTTTCCTTTCTTAAAGGAATACAATGAAAGATTTGTAATGTTCGTAGCAATTGCAAAAACTTTCAATTGAAATTCATGAAGAAACAGTCCCCTGAATCAGAAACCGATTGAAACACTTTATCAGTTTGAATATAAATTTGTTGCATTTTCGAAGTAAAGTGTTAAACTGGGTTTCTAAACTCGACGTTGCCGTTCTTGTTCGCCGTTGACGTTGCAGCTGACGTTCACGTTGGCCGTTCGCAATTCGAAATGAACTATACCTCATTTGTATAAATATGAGGGAGGTACGTCGTTTGGCCTATTCTGTTGGCTCTAATCGAAGCTTTGTGAATATACGAAAACTTTGAAAACTGAAACATTGACATCTTGAACTTCAGCAGAAACAACAGGAGAACGACACATCAACGGCTAACTGAAGCAGAGGTGTTCTTCACAAATAACTTTTTGCATTTCCTACATATTGTTTTCGGACGGTACCGTCTACTGGGGAAGGAACCATGTTTTTTGGAGGTGCTGAATTATACTGAAATATTGGGATAGTCAAACTTGAATCTAGGAACAATTAATTGTGGTTGGGACGACGTACGTGTATTTATTCCAACTTCTTCATGTAAGAGCATACTTATTTTGAAACCATGCTCTGAAAACATTTGTTCAGTTCAGCTGGCGCTCAGTATTAGTCCACTGAACATAACCTAAGAATGAAATACCACATAGTATGTTACTAGTCTATAGGACCCAAGTGGATGTTATCTTTGGAGAATTTTTTGGGTCTGTTCATTACAGTCGAAAACTATTTTTATTAATGATTTATATAGACTCGAGTTCGAATGAAAATAATTATGACAGCTTTCTTAGCAGTGTCGTGTACTTATATTCATTTCATTACGTTATCATCACTTGATCTGATGATGTCATCCAATGAATTTTTAGAAAATGGATGGGGTTAACAAAATAATCTCGTTAATACACTTACAAATATTATGGATTTTCATATTGAAAGCGAGCTGTTCGCGGCGGATAATTCGCTGTGACATGATCTCTTTCCGCCGAGATAGGGTGGTCACATAAAACGCGAAATTAGGAGATTAAACAGTGGAAATTTTGACTTCATGAAATTGAGTTGTGTGACTGAATGAAGATTTTATCATGTCCAGTAGTGCGTCTCTTCGAGGAAAAATGACTTGTTTTGTACTAGTTGAGGATTTCTTCAGCAATTTCCTTGTGTTATGGCTCTAATCGTACAGAATCATGCACTTTGCACGAAATTAATCATATTTCAAATGTTTTCTCGACTAATTTCTCCGGAAATTAGTAGCGAACCAAAATAAGTCCGCTGCGGAAGTCTACTTCGTGTTCCTTTTGTCTCAATGAACTACAATATTGTACACCAGTGTATATCGTGTAGCACTGATAACGTTCGATGATTATTGTGGTAAACTTGCACTATTTTCCTTGGTGAAATCTTGTAATGACGTGAAGTCGCCGATTATGGAGCTCTGACCTAGTGAGAATACACAGAATCTGGAATTAGTATAGGGTTATGTGTAGTGGCGTACAGGTGGACCTCAAGGGGCCTTATCAGTAATTGTTGGGGGGCCAAAGGATGGGTGCTTACAAACTTTCGTGGCCCCTGTAGCCTGGGGCCCCGTATCATTGATACGGCTGATACAATGGTAGTTACGTCCATGGTTATGTGTATGTATAAAGTGGCAGTCACATATGCGCGATCGATCACGATCACGACGGCGTGCACAATGGCGATCAAATTCTGCCTGGGTCCTTATTCTTGAATGAGGAAAGGGAGAAAATAGGCGTGTCGACGCTGTTGTTAAGAAAACGCGGTTCATTTTTGATGAAGTTTGATAGAGAACGTTCATTCCATCAAATTAAAGAATAGTGTCCATTAATTCCGGAACATATAAACGTGATCAAAACGCGTACTTCATTTACATGTCTATTAAAATATTCATATAGAATCGGCCATATTTTTCTCTAACGTCATTTGATTGCTCCAGAACGAGTCTGAACGCTGTGTCTGCCATCATGATCTAGATCGCGTATATATGCCTCCACTTTATATATTTGACTGCACCTTTTCTTCGGAAACTTGAACAGAATGGTTAGTAATGATGAGAGGCAGAAAAATCGAATCCCTTTCACTCAAGTAGATAAGGAAATATAAACAATAAGATCATTTCAATATACCTATAATGATCTATCCCAACATAAATTATGGAGATTCTAAAACAAGAAAAATATTTCTTTCATGAAGGTGAAATGGCTAAGAAGAATGATAGCGATTTCTAAACGTACTTGTGCTACTTAACACTACAGATTCCGAGAAGGCTCAGGGGTTTCAACAATAATGGAATATTTCTTTGTCCGTTCTCATCGTTTCCTTGGCAATATACTGGAAGGATTCCAGTAGAATACCCACAAAAGCTTATTAGCACGTTTAATTAATTTTATATCGCTTTGTTGGCCTTTTAATTATTTGTGCGCTTTAAATTCTGGAATCAATCAATTTCAATTGTCCTTTTTCAAGTCTTTGTATCATTAATGTTGAAACAAATGGAACTTGGGATTAAGTTACTATTTTTTTAATTTAATTGTCATTTCTAGAAATTCTTCTTCAACTTGAATCTCGAAATAATGGATGATTGAATTATTGAAAAGCATTCTACTTTATATATGATTTTTGTATCTTCACTGACCTTTTTTAATATATTTTGACGCTGATCAACTTGTAACAATGCTTTCAAGTAAGAATTTCAATCGACATCAAAGCACTCCTTCAAAGAGTTTCAGTTTTTTTCTGAAAAACATTTCTGTATGATGTACTTGTAGATTTTTCCTCTACACTCTAGTCCTCTACTCCCATTTTGTTACTCACTGAAAGAAGTCAAGAAATGCACTGATGGGAAGTAAGAAATTAACATTTTCGATACTCGATATTAATAGGGAGCGATGTTTTATTTTTCCAGAAGACACTTGCTGTTTTCATATACAACGGCTTGAAAATTAAAAAAAGGGAATACTTAAAATGGATCGAACTTTTCAATTCTATGAAAATCTTTCTGATACCTATATGAAACTGATAAAGTATTCGTTTGAACTAAGAAGTTAATTTTTCAATATTATTTTCGTGAGGTAAGAGAAATGAAGAGTTTTCCTGGTGTTTTTTTATCAGATAAATATAATTTTCACCATCTAAAATAGTCAGTTCTCTTATTTTGCGCATTTTCAGTTACTTAAACAAAACTATCCATCTCTTATACTGAATAATCCATATTTCCTCATTATGAAAACTTCCATTTTCTCCATGTGAGAAAAACAAATTTCTTCTTTTTAGAAATTACAATATATAACCATTCTCTATTTGAACTTCTTGGTGTACCAAATTAATATTGTGGTTCGAAAATTCGTGTAGGAATATGAAATGAACCTCAAGTAAAAAATCGATTCTTGGGAAAACATTCACTGAAAGGGGCGAAACAAGCACTGAAGAATTGCGTTTCAGTTCCGGTTTCAGTAAACTGCATCGAATATACTGAAATATTGCAAGCGGTACAAACCTATAACGAGTACTGTTCCGCAATGACCAAAAAAAAATATGTTTGAATTTCACAACGAACATATATCTTTACAGACTGCAATATGTCAATAAATTCGTTGTATTCTACAAAACTGAAACAAATATCATTAGAACTTGTGTCGCCACATAAATAAATCCACTTTATAGAGAATGGTGAGAACTGGCTATATTGTTGTGCCACTTTTCTCAAATATAGTGAAACAAGATATAATTATTTTTTTTTGGTCGTCTTCATAATGCTTCATTTTTGTGTTTTATAGATATAAAACTTATGTTGGACGTTTCGAATTTTAGGTTAAAGACAATATCGATTCGCGAGTTGTACACTAGTTTCTACTTCCAATTTTCATCACCTATATTGAACCAATTATTTCTTATTAGGAATGTTCGGATGACTATTAATTTGAATATTCCGAGATATTGCCGGCGGAGATAAGCAAATGTCACGAAATATATTGATTATGTGTATACATTAAACTGGATTTTAACTTTAAGCTTAGCGCCAACTAGAAATGTTCATTAGTTGCTTCCGATTGCAGTATCCCTGAATATGCGAATTATTTATATGTCATCTTAATATTAATATCGAATTCTAACTTTGCTTGGAACAAATACATTACTCTACAATACTGAAACAAAATTCCATATAGAAAGTTCATTTCGCTTTCAGTTGATCATTTTCACAGTAATGAGTGTCGTGATGTCTGAGGTCTGGGGGGCGCAGGTAGTAAAGATTATTAGTAAAGTTGAGTGGCATAGGTAGAAGGAAAACTCGACGACGGCGGCGAAAAATTTTTCGGGTGTACCCAGAGGCTTACTTTTAACATATTTGTATCTTTCAAAAAAGAGTAGGATAGTACAGAACATTTTTCTCAGGAGAAAATTTCAATTTGGTCAAGCTCTGCAGTAAAATCAACTAAATCTCTCAATATTTCTTGATTTTCAGGACAGTCTCTTTCAGCGTAACCTCTAAGGACCAAATCAAATGTGCTTCAAAATTTTACGCTACCGATGATTTTTTTTAATATGTCTATTATTTTCGACTGCATAATAATGTAAACAAACACTTTCTCTGTATGCAAAGCTTAACTGTGACATAATATTTATCCTACCAAGTAAGGAAAAGATAGTGCTAAAATCGACGTGGTCACGAGACCATTCATGATTCCTCATTTCTTCTGGAAGATGGTGTATGTCATCGATTTCTTTTCTTGCCAGTTTGGTTCTTGAGTCAAGTTTATGGAATAACAAACAGGGAAAACAATATAACAAATCTTTATTTCACAATCACATATCCAGTTATTTTAAGTTTGTGATAACTTTATATCTGGTAAGAGCCGGCCCAGCAGTTACATAATTTTTAATTTATCAGCTTACCCTGCTTATGAAATTTCAGTTCAAGAATGTTGCTGACTGAATTAATTATGAATCCCAACACACAGAGAAAACACCAACAAGGCAAAGTCGATCACATCCACCCGACAAAATAATAAGCACGTAAACACGCGAAAAGACGTTCGTCGACCCAGTGAACAGCAGTAATCCACTAAACCGCACCTACCACCTAAACTCGAATTGACGGAGTAGAAATTTCAAGGCCCTTAAGTAGTTATAGCTCGAAGTTGATCGGGGTCATTCGACAGCTTTTGCTGTCGTTGTTTGTTCCTATATCAGGGTTGCGAGCAGGCAGGTCATGAGGCCGCGAATTTCGCGCGCCCAAGATACGTTCACGATATTCTTCTGGTCAATCACGACGTATTCTGTTGGGGGCGGATTGATAGATCGTTAGAAATAATTAATATTTGTGTTTTCTGTTGGAATATTAACTAACGGTTGCTGTTTGATCATAAAATCTTAATTATTTCAAAAAAATCAAGTATGTCGTACGTCGTACGCAATGACTGAAATTATTGTTTTGTTTACAGCTTTCTTTTGTATGTTTCTGTATTCCAACTTTAAAAAGAGAGTTTGAAGGCTTTTGCCTACTTTCTTATACATTTTTTAATGATAATAATAATGTATTTCTTAGGGAGGGCGCGCTGCCCCGCGGCCTTATTGAGCAACCGCCACTAGTGTTTTAGTTAATTGATTTCAATTTTTTCCATCTAATTCTATTTGAAACCCTTTAATTCAGCAGGACAGCTAATGGAGGTAGAGAGTGTAGACGGTTGGATATTTTATCGAGATAAATATTTTGTATTTTTTCAATGTAGTCAGAATACCTCTCGGAATACCCAAAAAATAACCCATTAATGCTCCTTTTTTTTTGATTGGACAACTCTACCCATATGTGAATCATAACGAATCCAACGACAGATTCATGTATTGAACTTGCAAAACGCAGTTTGAATTTCCAATAGAAAGATTTGATCTTTTTTTTATATGTTCCCTTCCTTTCCTTTTCCTTTACATGTGCCTGGAAACAGAGTACATCTACACATCTTCAAGTATTGTATTCTTGGGGTCCCGAGAAATTGCAGGAGTCTTGCAAAATCCGAATTTCAAGAATATTCTTCTCAATATTTTCAGGCTCTATCAATAACTTTTGGAGTTCAAAAATGGGACGCTCGGAAAGTAGACATCACGCCGTGACGACCATTTTCACACTCCTTTTTTATGTTCAATATAAAATTCTCGATGAACCCTAGAATTATTATCAACTTAGAGAATCTTTATTTGTAGGGTAGGTTTATTCTATTACTTACACTGACTCCTACATCTGCGATAAGTTTCTTTCGAGTCTCCGATGATTAGAATTTGTAATTTTCAACGAACCAATCCTTACGAAAGTCGGACTGTTCGAATATGAGCAATTGCGATTTTGAATTCGAAAAATCGCAATCGCGCATACTCGAACCGTCCCGAACAGTTCTGAACTCGGAACCGAAAGAAACCAAAAGTTACGCTTCGTAATTCTGTAATTAATTACGTAGATTCAATGTGATCACGTGCATACTTCTTAAAATATGTAGAATAACCTAAAAATTTCAGATTTGTATTATTCCGAAACTGTTCCGCCGATTTCGCTCATTTATGAACTCGACCATCACATTTTAATACATACAATAATACATACATCTACACTGAAAGGTTCGTCACTAGCTCGTTACGTTCAAAAATGTTGTCGAAATACATTCAAAGTACATGTGATAATGATAGTTTATTATGTTCCTGCAAAATGAATTTCCACCTAGTTAAAGACCGAATCGATCTAATACTCATATATTGGCAATTCGAATGCCTCGCCTATAACATCATTCTCGGAGGGTATTCTATTCCGACTTAATTCTCGAAATGGCGTTTTCGATTCTCAATCGAAAATCTTTCAGCCAATAGATCAGCAGATTTGATACCGAATCATCAGGGTAATGATTCAATTATTTCAGCGAGACTGAGGCAATCAATTACCATTAACTGGCCATTAAAACCGATTTGTTTTGCCAACCGTGAAACCGAAGAGAATCTTTCCATGTTGGCGAACGTGCTCCCTGTTTTGACCGATTCGATCGGTTACGACCGAGAGCCTCCAGAATGGGGCTTTTGTGTTTGTGCGAAAAGTTCTTGAATTATGGAGTATAGTTCTGCTATTGTATTTTCCATCTGATTACTTTTTTAGTGATTGAAGAACTTGAAGCAGGAATTCACAGTTTCGGTTTCTCTTTTTGTGCGCATGTTCCAGAGAAACATCGTGCTATCATTTCGTCCAAATGTCTGTAATTTTCGAATTTTGAGTCGAAAATGATTTCAAACGACTAGTTTGGTCTCACTGATGACAAATCCGGTGTCAAAATCGATTCTTTCCGGCCGGTCGTCCGTATGCACGATTACGGGCGAACGGAGGTTCTTTTTTGAATTGAAACTTTCGGGATAGGTTGCATTTCATAATGCGACGGTTAAGTTCGTTAATGGGCTGAATCGGCCAAACGGCTCAGGAATATAGCTATTTGTAATTTTCAGATTATTTCAGAAACTACTCGAGCGATTGTATTTGAACTTGATAGTTAGTTTAAGAATAATGACGCGTAACTTTGAGTCAAATTTTGTTGAGATCGTAAATTTTTTTTTCGAACTAACATTTATATTCCGAGAAAATTTTGCTTAGACCTGGAACTCTATATTTCACAGCATTGTACCGATTTTTTAGTCAAATCTTTGATATTCCGCGATGTTTTGATCATATTATCTTCACGAAATTCTGTATGAACCTTCGATCTGTTATTTTGCAATCGAGAACTGAACTTCAATTCGATAGATCCCATCTGCAGTTTTGGAAACATTGGGAAAATAAAATTTTGAATGGGTATATCTATCGGTATCATTGGGTGGATTTTATTTCACGTTCGGCTGTAAGGCCAACCGTAAACACAATAGCTTCCTGAAAAAACGAGTTAGAAACTCGATATATGTAGAGTTGGTTTTGGTCTTAAGGTGAAAGGGTAAAACCCGCCCAATGATTCCGTAGATATAGCCGTTCAAAATTTTATTTGTCCAATATTCCCGAAAGTACAGAGGAGATAGTATTGAAATTCAGGACTTCGTTGAAAAAAACTTGAAAAGCACTGACGTGAAGTCAGCAGCTTTTCTGCGCATGTTCGAATTCGTTGCCAAAGCGGTAAACCCCATTCGAATATGCGCGCAGAAGCTGGTGACTTCACTTTAGTGCTTTTCTAGGTTACATTACAATTATTGAATTTATAATGGAATTGATGATTTGAATGACGCATGGCATCATTGAAAATTTAATTTTTGATTTCATATGTTTCTGGCAGCAAATCTTGTTTATCTGTTTAATCAAAATAATATCAACAGACGTTCTTAACTGTTTTCGAATACGTTTGGACCTTTCCGATATGATCATATTCTCTTTTGTGAGGGGGTTTTAGGTGAACGATGAGGAATGTGTGAAGTTTTTACTTCCGAAGTAATATTCCTACTTCAGTAGAGAAAAATTATTGGTTTGATATAATATCTTGAATTTTATATTGAAGTTGTCTCAGATTTCGATTCAATCAATTGATTGAATATTCAATATTTACATACATGGTAGGTATTGAAATATAATTAAATTGCAGCGATATAGAAAAAAGGATACACTTCGAAATCATTCAGCACATCCTGACAATTATGTATAGGGATATAATCATGACTTGGTCTTGTATTTAACGATAATCGAAAGATTATTGCGAAAAAACATCAATCCACAATTTTAGATATGAACACAAAAAGAGGGGGTTGTTAAAAAACATTATTTTGATTCGTCGGTTCATGCGACAGATTAATATAACTACGTTCTCGCTCGCTGTGAGAGGATTCAGAATTTTCGCACCCCAGTTGCGCTCAAAGGCTTCAGTAATGATAGTATATTCCTACCGTATCGGCTTTATTCTCCGGGCGTCACAATGTTTGGAAAAATGTATTTCGCCGATCCATACATATCATGCAGATAATGATCAATGAAGTTACCGATACAACCATACACATACAGTTACCTGGTCGCAAGTATCGAATACAACACAACTGATTTTCATAACCGATTGAACTCGAAATTGAGGTTTAGTGTAAAATACATTAAAACATTCTCGTGAATATACGACATGAAGTTGCAATAAACAACATTCAATATAATAATTTTATTCTTCTTAGCTGATGGAGGAGTAAGATATCTACTCTGAAATGTAACAGTTTCATTAGGTAATCGTTTGCATTGTTCGAATATTCACTGGGCGATAATTTTCGAAGAAACCGCCCCTGACAAAAAGTTCCCATCTTGCAATCTGCAAGGGCCATTTATATAAATAATAATTTTATTTGATTTCCTAAAGTTTTTTCACAGATATTGGGAGCGAATACCTTAAATAATCGAAAGTCTCGGAATTTCCACCCTGAATTAAATGTTCCGCAAGTTTGTTGG
This sequence comes from Myrrha octodecimguttata, assembly GCA_958510865.1. Lineage (NCBI taxonomy): Eukaryota > Metazoa > Arthropoda > Insecta > Coleoptera > Coccinellidae > Myrrha > Myrrha octodecimguttata. The sequence goes on from OY294056.1 coordinate 23,519,729, forward strand.
AGGGAATTTTTGTTTTTTCCGAATATCCTAGGCTTCAACGAAACCCCTCAGAAGCTTGTGCGAGTTAGGATACCGGGTGTGTAGGCTTTGTTACTAATTCCTTGCGCCACGTTAGGAACAGCTCTGTTGATTGTTTACCCAATAGCGAATGGTTGGACGGTCCCCTGAAAACCGGAAAAGTTATTTCCTGGCCAAGGGCTTGAGCCCTAGACCTTACGATCATGAGGCATGAGCTCTAATCACTGCGCTACCGCCGCTATGATGAGGAGAAGACCCCCTTGTGTGGACTCGATGTGAAAGAAATCGACCAGAGAAGTTACCTTGAAATCTCGTTAATAATTACCTGGTCACCCTGTTTATGATGGAATAAAATTTCATATTTAGACAGGGATTTGCTCTCTAAGTCTTCTAATATAGTTGCAATTATTGTTGATACACTTATGTTTACTACAGAGTCATCCCATTTATTTTTGTGCAGTGTCAGGTGGTCATTCGCTCGCTATAAAATAAACAGTATATTCTTATAGTTCCCCTATTACTCCAAAGAATGCAAAGTAGAGATGATAGTACCTACAGCGACTTTAACATATATAGAGTAATAGTACCAATCATTATATCTTAGCTGAAAGTTGCAAAAAAATACCGAGTAAAACTATTTCGCCCTGGCATTTTATAAGAAGGATATTAGCCAGTTCTTCGAATAAAACATTTCTTTTCTTATATACTTCGATTCGGTTATCAGCTACTCACTGATTCTTCCACCTCGGTGATGACTACTTATACCGAAAATATTACAGTCAAATTGAACTTCAAACTTATTGGAAAAATTTAAATTAATTTATTGACAGATCAAAACATTTTCGAATTTCGAATTTTCAATTCAACATAAATCTGCGATTGGGTAACCACACTGAATGTAAATTATCAGTATATGATCGGTGGTTTATGTTTTTACGTTGTTTCATGTGTCAATATTTACGGATCATCAAATTTCATATTTCCATTTCAACGTAGAAAATTATGGGGAAATAATGAATATTGATGAGCGAGAATGAAATAAATTTACGTCATCAGAATTGACACGGGCATTGTGCATTGGGGGTTGCCAGATATAAACACTGTGTCAGTTTGAAAAGGTTTCACCTTTAATATCTCGCCCCCAGTCAAATCAGAAAAAATGAAGAGAGAGGTGAACTCTGGTTCGTAGGGGTACATTTTATAAGGTTCGTTCCAATCAATTCGTTTCAAATCTCCGAGCGTGACGACGGCAACCCCTAATATCTTAAATGGGATAGAGCGACACCTTCTTTTGTTAGTAGATACTTATTTAATTTATCATTCTGAAGAAATGAAGAAAATAGCTGAAGAATGCAACAGCGAAAACGGTTATATTATGAAAAAAGTATTTATCATTAAAGGTATCTGAATTTTCAGTTTTTTTTCCACACATAGGATTTGCTGCTATTCTAGGAAACGCTATTATTTGACCTATTAGTGAAAACATTTTCATCATTCTCATGGGTCATTGCAACTGTTGCTATCTTAACTCTTCTTCTCAATTCTTTCGATTTTTCGGGGAAAAATTCAAATGTATGGTATTTTCGAAAAATCAATTGAGTTACCTTTGAAACAAGGTGTCTCTTCCCATTTGAGATGATTTTTGGGGTTGCTGTCATCATGGTGATAGGGTTGATAAAAGATTACTTCGATGAGGAATTCTCAGAGAAACGTTTCAGACGTGTTAATTCGGATAAAGGGAGACAGCGTCACATTGAATCCGATCTGGTTAAGACCGTTGAAGTAACGGAAATGGAGAAGGACCAAGGAACAGAGAGAAATTGTTTAGTTGAGTTGATAGTAAATACCCAATGAGAAGAACAACAGAGCTATTTGGAACTCAATAATCGGTAGCTTCAAGAACGTCTGCGTCCAGGTTTGAAACTTAGTAACAATTAAGTAACCTTCAAATATGTTGTCAGAAAATATGAATAGACGACAATGATTCATGCACGAAATTGGACAAGTGTATTTTCCAAGTAACCGATCTATACCAAGGGATATTCCTCAAATTAAAAATTCCCATTTCTAAATACATGATAAAACGACAGTCTCATGAAAGAACAGACGAAGTTGGCGCAAGAAAGTTAGTATAACCGTATTCCAATTTCTTGAATCAAAAAAACTGTCAGAAAAGCGACGTTTCAAGTCATCTCCGAATGCTCCTATTCAACTAACCCTTTGGAGAGCGAAGAACTAAGATTAATTGTGGCTCAGTAGAACTCACTACAACTTCAAACACTTCCTCGAACGTTCTTGATATACTCTAGAAAAAGCAGGAAAAATAATTTGCGAAATATTTCTCTTTTCCTCGGAAAACTGCGACATCAAAGGTGTGAACCTATCAACTCTTAATTTCACTAGTTTCGTAATGATGCTTCATAGCAAGATCACGAAGTTCTCCACTTCTGTCTGTATTTTTCATCCGAACGACACAGAATAATTATCCTTGTTAAATTCCTTCGCGTCCCAAAACAAACTGCATAACGAAATAATTGTCATTAACGGAAAATATCCTTAATGACAAAGTTGTCTGTGCATAAGCAATTTTTCCGTTGTTGGTGTCTCAGCTATCTGACAAATAATAAAGTTCTCATTATTTCTACTTAATATCTCTGCCGATGTAGGATTTCCATTCGGATTTCGTCTGTGGAAAACTCAACCCCTACCTTTAATGAACTCTTCAAAATTCACTCGAAATAACAAATGATATTATTTGCAATACACTGTGTGAAAGTCAAAGGGAGGTTTGGGTGCATTCGGGGTTGAATAAAGGATGGGTTGAGATTTCAAGTGAGCCGTAGTTACTGCATAAGTTGGTATGGTTCATGTTGGACGGAGGGTTGTAAAGCCGGCATTAATGATTTCTTCTTAATTGCTGGAGAGTTGTGGCAACCACGAATAATGATTGGGAAAGAAATTAAAAGTTTTCAATAAATTGGGTAAAAAGGGGCAAATTCACAACTCCTGAATAGTAAAGAAAAATATTTCCAAATTGAATAATAGTAATGTTTATTGAAGCAAACTTTAAACAGTTTCTAAATTACAATCATATAAGGGACACTCCAATAAACAAATTTTAAACCCACAAAAGTATAAGACTTTTTCGTGGGGGAACAATACAGAAAATCTCAACTTCCAAATCAAATGCTCCCATGTACCTATAATAAAAAAATACTTAATTTTGTGTGTAGATATTATTATTATTCACGGATTATAAAATCGGTGAGTTTTCCGCTTCATTCACAGAAGCAAGTTACAGGAGACCTGTAACTACAAAAAACCAACTAGTCTGATGAATTGACGATATTTATTGAAGAAAATTAATTTGCATACAAAAAATCAAACAAGTCGAAAAAAAGACATAAGGAAACACATCTGCAAATGGATTCCACAACAATAAATGCAAACTTCTGATGAAATGCACCAAATAGATCAATACATATTAATGATTAAGGATACATAATACTGATTAGTGTCAATTATTCATTATTTGTAAAAAAAAACTTCCCAAAAATAATCCAATTTCTAAATAGCTTTATAATCAACCAAATAATCGAATTTTAAATGATTCTGCTGGCTTATGTTTCTCTGTCGTCAAGCCTCTAGAAGTATCCAGACTATCCAGAGCCAGAAACTATTTTTTGGCATAATTTAGTATAGAATAGAGTAACAATACTTCTCGTCAAGTATGATATGGAATTATCGAATAGTTAAAAAAACTGGACACAAATTATTTTTTGATAAAGCACTTTACCACTATTTATCTGTAATTTGTATTCCTTTTTAGGACTCAGCATTTTCAAGTTCCCATTCCACTAATTATCAAGGAGATACCTGTGTATAATTGCTGAAATATGGTGGTTATCAAATCATATCAATTCAAACGAAACTACATAAAATATACACAAATACGTATTAACTATTTTACAACAATTATGTCCTTGATCAAAGATACTTAGATTTGTATGTTAGTGTTTTTCTCTAGCTAGAAAAACTAATATACAAATAAACACTACCAAAATAAAGCTTATGATTAAATTCGAAATGAGCCAATAGGTTGATATATTTGGATGAATCATACAGAACAATAATGTTGAAAATATCATACAATTATTTTTCTTTTTTTCCTGGGTTTTCATTCCCAATATGTGGAAAAGTACTATTGAAAATTAAATAAAATAGAGAATTGATAGTTTTTTTTTCAGATATTTGTATTGAAACCCAGGAAAAATCTGAAAAACAATGCAAAATCTTTCCAAAATATTCCTTATACCCCACGATATAGTTTATGGTCATCCCGTTCCTAATGAAGTATATCGTAGGATATCAATATCTGAAATTATTATGTAGGTAAAGGGTTCGACAGAATGTTTTAAACTTAATATGATTGTGAAGCGTGTATTTTTTTGACACTATAAAATAAATACCACAACAGACAGAGGCGTGTCAGGTACTCGGGGAATACATATCCAATTCCATCTCATAAACGCTCAACAACAAAGCTCTCATTAACTTGAGATGTTTACAAAATAGGTATCTATCCTAAGATCGCATTATACGCTCAAAAGGTGCCATCAATCAAAAGTATCTGAAAAACTTGAAACTATAATCAAACATTACAACAGTAGCAGACATTGGAATAATAAAATACGAAAATGAGAGTACAAAATGTCTACAGATAAGAATTATTGCTACTTTGTTATATTGAACAAGAAATTTTCATACGAATTATGACAAACTTGACAAAAACAACAAATTTTAATCTTCTGCAACCGTTTTCACTTTGAAATTCACATAACGATGAAATGTCCTTGAAAGAGTACACAAAAGGGGTTCTTAGGATATTGTGAACAAATTGTAATGAATTCAGTATTAGTCAAGTATATAATGAATGAATTCTCTTTCTAGGATTTTAACTGCAGATTAATAACACACTGAGGTTCTCTGAAATAAAGTTTTTTTATTATTTAAACATACAAATTCTTAAAGTAATCTCACCTGAAATAAAGAAACGACTTCTATGTTATTAATTGAACAATTCCTACTACAGTCAACGGAACAATGCTATAGCAACACTTCAAAGAGAGCAACACGATTAATTAAAGAAAAATACCTAATTTCTTTACATGTATATAAGATCTTGAGAGATTTTTCATTTTTATTCTCTATAGTTTTAATTATATAAAAGAATATTAATCGAAATTCGAAGTCTCTAGAGGCACATATAAAAGCAAACTATTTGGGTGATATAAGTTTTGTACAGATGTATTTTTCGTACTGGTCATTTCCCTTTTGAAATAACAGTTCTATCGAATCGATAGATTCAACTGCAATTTTTTTTCTTGATTGTTCATCTTTTTCATAATGAGGTATCTATATATACATCAATCATATATTCGAGATAGATACTAGGAATTTTCAGCAACATTTTTTCCACACAAAAATAAATGAGAAGAAAATTCTCCATTCTAAGCTTTCCTTCAAGTAATGGCTGATTCTCCTTACTTCCTGAAATAAAGAATTTATTACTCTGGGGAAATGAAACTGCATTTTCATCATCTTTTTCTCCACTTCTGCCCCCGTGAATCCGAGTTGATCAATTGTGGAAGTCACATCTCTTCGGTTTTACATCTAAATTGCAATTTATTTCTGAGCTAAACGTGAAATTATGGTGCTAACCTCAATTAGATTCAGAAAAGAAGAAATGGGAATTTTTCGAGGATCTACGAGGGCAGGGAAGGACTATAACATTTTTACAATTGTATCATTAATATTAACTCGACACTATTTTTCTACTTAGTTCTATAATGAAGAAAATGTTAGAACTTGAAAATGTGGCATCTTCCTCATTTAATGAATTTACATAGCCTCAAGCTAGAAAAGAATTTGATTCACAATTTTGCGGTCATCAATCTAATAAGAAATTTTTTTCGAAAGTATAAAAACTAAATATTTATGAGTATATGAATCACCTCATGAATTTGAAAAAATGCGACTGGGGTTTATGAGATTGATATTCTAAATATTTCATTCATTCAATCCCAATTGATGGTTAGTAAATTATTGCAAACGATCAATCGAGAAAAATCTTTCTAGAATTTATAACGAATATCGCATATACCGCGGGTCGCCGTCGTATATTCGCGGAGCATAATATTTGATTGAAATTAGGAGTCTCTTGGGTAGGAATCACTGCTCTATTGATCTCGAAAAAACAGTTTCTTCCGCTCTCTTCAAATTTCTATTCGATTTTTTCTCATCCCCCATACCGAGTGATATTTTTGTCCTGACACGTAAATTGAAATTTTCAAATACGGGCCTGAATTTTTTTCGGTTTTTTTTCACGAGCTGATAAAAATGTGCATAGTCATAATCCTGTGAAATATTAGCGAAAAATTCACCATATTAACGAAGATATGGGAGTTCATAATTTTAGCATTTTCTCATAAATTACCCTGTATCTCTGAAACGAATATCCTTATGGGACATTTAAACCCTCAATCCTCATTCAGTTTTAGGTCTTTTCATCTTCACTGAGCACTGAGCCGTTGTCGATTACGTTACCAGTCATACTGGATGTGTAAGAAAATGTCAATATTCTGAAATTACTTCCCTGCAACATTGAGGAGATTTGAAATTGAGAATTAATCGTATTTTTTTTTGAGTGATGAAAACCGCTATCAGATGACGAGCCCAACAGTACCACATTATGACAGAGATGACAGTAAAAGAGGCCATATTAGAGATTAACCAAGGCGTCCAAAGGGAAGAGAACTCTTCAACCGATGCAAGACATATAAGAAACTGTTCAATCTCTCGCACAATTCGTTTATATGACAATGCCATCTCAAATTTCTATCAAAGTGTAGACCCAGGAATCTCTCATAATCCACGGACTCAAGATCACCGGGAGTACCTACCTCTAATGAAAAATGGAAAGTAGGGAACAGAATTACGAATCTGGAATTTTCTGACTTGGCTTTTGTTCACGTTGACAATTAGTGAGTTAGCCCTGCATAAATCCGTGAAACCTTGAACAAGCTCCTCACAGAATATCTGCAATTTCCGTTGACTAAGGGTCCTCACTGCCAGTGATGCATCATCAGTAAATAGAATGAAAATGCAAGCAACCAAGAAATCTGGTGAATCATTGATGAAAAGCAAAAATATGAGTGGGCTCAGAACAGACCCCAGGGCAGAACGACCAGGTTGTTCTGGTATTTACCTGAAGAATAACCACCATGCCTCAAGAACATAGAGTGCCGAGATAGCTAACTTCGAATTCAGTCGAGGAAGATACCCGTGAAGCCCATTTGATAAGAGTTCACTAATAATACAATTGTGTTGTAGACAATCAGAAGCAAGTGACATGTAGAAGAATATCCCCGCCACATGTTCGCCGTCATCCGAACATTTATGAACAAATTCAATGGACCCAGTACAGGCAGTACTGAGTTGTGAGTTAAGAGGAGGTCACATATACGCGATCACAATCACGATGGCGATCAGATAATTACCTTGAACTAGTGGAGCAGCACATACTTGTCGCGATCTGTTGGCGTTCAGACAGGATCGCATGACATTAATGAAGCATACTGTCGTTTCTATAGAGATTTTGACAGACACAGTGAAAAAAGTTCGCGATCTGATCGCATATACATGTTTCAGGTAAAACGTGACCGCCATCGTGAGCGCCATCTCGATCGCGTATATGTGGCCTTCCCTTCAATCTGCCAACTCAAAAGCTTCCATAATAGTGAAAACTTCGTCCAAAATTTGTAGATTCGCTGGTGAAATATCTTCTCAAAGACTTTGGATCTTTGCTGTTGACTTGACGTCAGTGCTTTTCTAGAATATTTTGTATTTATTTTGTGCTACTTTTCTTTCCGAATATGTAGGGAATGCTACAGAATATGAAAGGACCAATAGAACCTGCGCCCTTGTTCCAGATGTCTAAAAGTCTGATGTATGCAAATGTGATCCGAATTTGTTTCATTTGAGGAATTCTGGGCTAAAGTTTTAAACGAGCTATTTTAATGAGTGAGTTTGTTCAATTTGTGATTTTACCTCCATTAGGTAGATGACCAAATAGGATTCACACCATTTGCAGGTTTATTTTTGGTATTCGCCCATAATATCTGAAAAAGAACTATTCAAAATTTCATAAGATTTTTAAATAAAAAGATCTGTTACTTCCTAGTTCGTTTATTGGTGACTAGTTTCACTCAAGAACATCTGAGCATCATCAGACCAGTCCCACTAAAAATCACAAAATACAAGAGTTTCGACATTACATATTACACACCAATATTCCCTCACCTGAACTCTCAACCAGATTCGTCAATAATTACTAAAAAGGTACAGGTATTATTCTCAGTACAAAATTTCAACATAATCTCATCTACAATCTCTCATTCTCTTAAGATGGCTACAACTAACATAGAAAACAAAAAACTGGAATCACAGAAACAATACAGATTTTTTTTTTCTTTGACATATTATTCTACAATAAACATTTCATCAGACAATCATTACCAAAATCCATCTGAGCATTCAACATCAAACTATCATTAAATTTTTTGTGTTTTAAAATTTCAAATTTTTCTAAACCATCAATGATCCAACCACTAACATTAGCATGCAAGATATCAAAATTATCCTCTTTTTTAAATTCATGTTGATACTCATATAAGTGGTTTCCAAAATGCGAGCTGTCATAGTTATTTCCTAACCTTAAAATTCTCAAATGTTCTCTTATTCTCTGTTCAAAAGTCCTCACTGTTCTTCCTATATAATAAGCCCCACATGTGTTACATGTCAACCTATATACTCCGTTCCTGGTCAGTTTATCATCTTTGTCCCTATTATTCATCAATATATTCCCAATACTATTTGTTGGTTTGAAAGATATTTTTATGGTGGATGCTCTTCTAAAATCTTTTTTATTTTTGATGAGATTGTTCCAACATATGATAGCGGAATGAACTTCTTATTTTCTTGATTATTCTGTGTTATAAAGTGTTCTTGAATGATTTTCTTCTGCATCTTACCCTTCAGAATCTTCTCCACCACATCTTCCCTGAAACCATTAATTCTCGCTATTTGTTTTATAATTTTTAGTTCATCATTGAATTTATCATTATTCATAGGAACATTCAATAGTCTCTCCAACAAGCTATGCAAATTAGCCACCTTGTGTGTGTAACTATGTTGTGATTCTGTTGAAATTGAAATGCCTGTTTGAGTTGGCTTTCTATATATTCCAAAAAAATGTTTTTCCTCTTTTATCTCAATTTCCAAGTCCAGAAAGTCTACTTTGTTACCAAAGCCCTCCTTTTTAAACTTAATAGATTGAACCCGACTATTAACGTACTCTAAAAATTCATCAAGTTCTTTTTCTGTTCCCTTCCACAACATTATGGTGTCATCTACATATCTGTGATAATAAACTATTAGAGCTACATAAGGATTATTCTTAAATATGTGTTCACCCTCAAAATGATCCATGTACTTATCTGCCAATATTGGAGCGATAGGATTCCCCATACCTAATCCATTCAGCTGTTCGTATATTTTACCATTGAAAATAAAGAAGTTCTGACCAACACACATTTTCAAAAGACGATTCACTGCATTCACCATTTGATCACTCATTTCCGTATCGGTTAGTTCTTCTTCAACTATATTCAATATTTCATCTCTAGGAACATTTGTATATAAATTTTCTATATCCATTGTCACAATCTTATAATTATCTACTACTTGTACATCTTTAATCTTGTTAATAAGGTCCAAAGAGTTTTTTTCAGTATGTGAAGCAATAAATTTTGTATTGCTTTTTAATATCTTATTCAACCATTTAGCTATATCATATGTAGGACTCTTGATATGCGAAACCACTGGTCTAATTGGGATTTCTTCTAATATCTCACTTTTATGAATCTTCAATAAACCGTACAGTTTTGGTAATTTAGTATTATCTATTTTGAAACTTCTTAAAAATTCCAAATCTACACCATCAGATAATTCTTTTAGAGTATTTTTATTTCTCTGTATGATTGTTGAAATAGATATTTTCTTTTCTATTATCTGATTTTTAGCTATGAATTCAGGTTATTTGTATAAGATTTTTAGTAATGGAAATCACCCTTGCACCCTTCTTGTAAAGTTTGATCAATAAATAATATCGGAATAACGTAAACGATCAACGAAGTGAACTCTAACAGAGACTCTAACGTTTCAGAGTATATATCTGTATACTTCGTTATATACAATAGAGCGAAAATTTCTAGAACTATTTTCTTGCAGTACGTTTGTATGTCAAGGACTTTTGTTCATTGGACAAATAAAGTCCCGTGTTCTTTTAGTTCAATGATTTTCTTCTGAATCTGTAAACAGTGCGACAAAATAATACTGAACCTCGTAATCTGATAAGTGGTTGTTTCCTGTTGTTCGTTCATCATTATCATTATTTATATTCGTTAATCTATTTCTCTGAACTTTTCAAACGACTCTTTTCTCATAAATTATAATTTTGTTGAATGAATGAAATTAAACCTTGGCACATTAATCGATCCAATGAATAATGTATTTGGCTTCGGATGCTCCAATGTCCCAACAAGGACGCTCTGATCGCAAAATGGATTGGTCTCACAAAAATGCAAATTTTTCGGATCCCATCCTAGTTTCAAATGGTTCTGATAAATCGAATTCGTGTAATTTTTCGAGGGCGGTAATCTGCTGGAAGAAGATTCGTAGATTGGAAGGATATTTTACATATTTTAATAATTCGTAGAAATCAACGCGTATTCGTCGAGTCTCCTCGGAAATTTACAGGTTGAAATATGTCGCCGGATTCGCTTCGGAAGTTTTCGATCTAACAGTGTAATCAGGCGTTCAGAATTGTCGTAGTCGTTCCTTAAAAAATGCAATCTGATTTTGTGTATCAAGTTCAAGTATTGCGTTCAATTTTCGATAGCAATTTGAGTAATGATATCTATTAGTGCAGTAGTAAGTCATGTTTTCGAAGCCATATTTTTATTTGAGCAATATTTGGGCATCAGTTGATACCTATAGGTCACTATGGAGACGAACCATGGAATCAGCATGTAGGTTAATTTGCTGCATAAGTTTCCCAACAGAATTGTGAGAAAGGAAGTTTGACGCCTTGAAATTAATCAAGTTTATAAAAGAATAAATTTATAAGACGAAATTTTCGAAAAAGATCTACTAGGATGGAGGTAATAAAAAGTTCATCTAAGAAGTATAATAGATTGATAATTTTCATTTTGTACGCCACACTCTCCGATTATCAACACTTACAACTCAAACAAATATGCAAATATTTACAATTTTAAGGTTTTGACTACGTCCAGCAAATTTTTTCTGAAAGCACACCTTAGATCCTTCCATAGTATCTTAATATTAGAAGGTTTCTTTTACAGAATTTAATTTCATTATATTAAAACACAGGCAGCTTATTTCACACCTCAGAAAAAATCTGAACTGCTCAAAATATGCTTTCAGACTTCAGATCTTCATGAGTTGTGATATATTATTTGGTTTCATACCGATACAATAATTCAACCTGACATGATAGTCGTATCATCTTTATCATCATTTCAGGATATTCAGAATGAATAAACAAATGTTAAACTATTAAATCGACAACCTAAAAGCATTGTATACGGACTACTGCACATATATAAAGCCAATACATACCACCTACTATATATGCTGTTGGGCTCACAATATACAAATTTGTTACCACGGAATACTTCCAATGGTCAGACTCCCTTCCCGCTGACGACAATCTCTAAAGTTAGAAGGTATGGTGCGTCAGCTGCACCTGTAACGCAGGGAATTTTGTATAATTGACCATAACATCTGCTGCGAACCTATAATCAAGTTTCGAATAGTTGGATTATGCTGGTGGCCTTCTTCCGAGGGATATATCGAAAGAACGATGATTCGGGGTTTCAGAAGAATTGTTTGAAGGCAGCTTTGATCTGGGTATACCATTTTTTGAACATTAGAAGCAAACATTCTACAAGAGTTTTGACGTAGAATGAGGTTCTCTCAAAGATTCATTCAAATTTATAATTTTCACTGTTTCCTTCCATTTATCTGTCCATAATTCACTTGCGGAACTTTTTTGGGTGGCAAACAAAATAGATTCCTAAGGTAGATTTTATAATCTTAATAATTTCTTTCATACATAATCAATTTATCATTTTATACGAAAAATTCCAAAGAAACACTGACGTGAACTCAGCAGCTACTGCGCGCATTTTCGGATTCGTTGCCAAAGTGATATTTTTTTCGTGTTTTGATCCCGCCAAACGCACCATTATTTGAAGGAAGGAAGATTTGGCAATCATCCTTTCATATGGTCCTCATGAATTCTTGAATAATTGAAGAAAAAAATCGTATTTTTTTGAGTGCATGTTCCAGGGGCACAGCGTGCAATTCTTTCGTCCAAATGTCTGTTATTTTCGAGCCGAAAATTGTCTCGAACGACTAGGTAGGACTCACTGATGACGAATCCGATATCAAAATCGATTCTGTCCGGACGGCCGTCCGTATGCACAATTTCGCGCGTACGGAGGATCCTATCGCCTTGAAACTTTCAGGGTAGTTTGCATTTCAAAATGCGATGGTTAATTTCGTCAATGTGCGAAATCGGCAAAGAAGTTTCGGAGTTAAAGCCTTTTGAAATTTTGAGGTTATTTCAGTGATAATTCGAGAATTACTGGCTGTTAGTTTGAGTATAAAACTTAATGCGCAACTTTGTATCGTACGTGCAAAATTTAATTTTTCCAATATTTCCGAAAATACAGATTAGATCGAAATCCAGTACCTTATCGAAACAAAACTAGAAAAGCACTGACGTGAAGTCAGGAGCTTTTGCGCGAAGGATATCACCAAAAGTGAACATGCGCACAAAAGCTGCTGCTGACTTCACATCAGTGCTTTTCTATTTTCTTTTTCCTATTGTTATTTTACACTATCATTGCGAAACTTTGCAGAAGGTTTATTATGATTGGGTGAGTATTTTTTGAGTTATGCCGGAAATAATAACGATACTCAAAGAATTGAAAATTGGTATATTATTGTGACATTTAGGGTTCAAATTTCGTGCAGAATCTCTTCAAGATCTGATGGATAGTTATCGACGAAGAAAAATGTTGAAACTTAGAGAAATTGTTTTTAAGATTGTTCTTATAACATGATCCTCACGAAATTTGCATTACGAATAGAATAAGAAATGATAATTGTTCAAAGCGAAGCTTTTAGGTCATTCAATAGCCATTTACTCATTTAGAAACATATGGTTTCTGTCGAATGTTTTACCATGATTATATTGTTCATATCAGGAAAATATTTCAATAAATATCAGTGAGAAAGACCCTGACGTGAACTTAGCAGCTATTGCGCATAGGTTCAAAGTCGTTGACGAAGCGGTCATCTTTTCACGTTTTGATCCCGCCAAACCCACATTCACCTCATGATGGGGAAGATTCGGCGATCTTCTTTTCATATGGTCCTCATGAATTTCACATGATTGCATGATCCTTCGAGCTAGCATATTTCAATCAAGTATTAGATTTTAATTCGATCCAATTCATATGTTTGCAAATATTGGAAAAATAAAAATTCTACTTATAAAAATGATTAGGCGGATCGGACTCATGTACGAATTCCATCTTCTTAATGAGGCTCCAAATCTATTCTGAAAATATCGACTTTCTAAGTCTTTTTGTTCCGAAAATTATTGTGTTTACGGTCCTCCATTAGGCAGCTCAGAAACTTGATGTTTGTTGAGTAGATTGAGAACTTAGTTTCGAAGGCTGAATTTTTGAATGGATAAAATCCTCTCCGCTGATTTAAAATTTTACCTTCCTAATATTTCCCAAAATACAGATTAGATAGAATTGAATTCTAGCAGAATCTAAAGAGGACTACTTATATGGAAAGAAGATCGTAGATTATCTATAGATCAATTCAAGAGGAAATTTTCAATTCTTATTTTCTAAATGTTATTTACACGATCATCAGGAAATTTTGCACCTAGTATGCCATGATTGGAAAAATATTTTTAGAGTTATTCCGGAAATAATAACGATACTGACATAATCAAAATGGGATCAAACTGAAAATTGGTTCATTCATGTGGCATTCAGGGTTCAAAGTTCGTGCAGAATCTCTTCGAAATCTGATAATACTTTTTGAGAAACAATTTCTTTGAAATTCCGAAAAAATTTTTTTTAAGATTGTTCTAATAACATGATACTTATCAAATTCCACAAGAAGTTTCGCATCTACATTTTTCAAATAGTTGCTGAGCTTCGTCATGATTGGATCAGTATTTCTTGTATTCATTGGGAACTAACAATGATAGCGAGGAAAAACCACGAAATTTTGTACACCACTGTGCAATTGGAAATCCAAAGTACTGGGAAAAATTCGTCGTAATCTGATAAACAATTAATTTTTGAGGGAAAAATTTTTTCAAGAAAAATTATCCAAAATATTTTTTCGAAATTTACTGTCCGTACGATCCCAAAAAAAATACTGCAGGAATAGCTTTTGAGATATCGGGGAAAATGATTATAAATCTGAAAGAGTTCAGTCGATTTAACCCATTAACTCAACAGACACTATCGTTGCATTCTCATACGCGACCAGTCCTGAAAGTCTCAAGTCGTAAGCTGGCTTCTTTTGACAGTTATCAAATCCTCTGCTGGGTGGACATGATTGATTTTGACACCGAGTCATTTCAGACCATTTTAGGGGAAATACTCGAAAATTACAGACAGTTGGACAAAACAATAGCACACCGTTTCCCAGAACACGTAAAATTAAATGTTTTCCGGATATAGTGAATTGTTCGTGACACAAGAATATTAACTGAATGATACTCAATTAGAAATATCGACGAAACCATCGCGCCACATTGATGCCCGAAATTTGCCCCAATTGTCAAATTCTGTCCATACCGAAATCTATGTTTTGGAATGCATCAAATTCAGAACCGGATAGAAAATTTCCAGTCAGATGTGTTCTAATTACTTTCAGCAAAGTTTTCTATAACGAAACCCCGAAAGCAATCCATAAAATCAATTTAATTCTTCGGCAAATAACGAGGGCACTTAATGCAGATATAAAATTAAATGTATTAAAAATGAATTGAATTATATATTGAAATTACCCCCTGTCTACAGAAGGGAAGAATCGACGGGGGCTCGATTGACATTAATTCTGTTTATTCACTTCGATTTAAATGGACCAAGGGCGAAGGAAGAAATAAGCAATTCATAATACGCTATGCATATCAAATGACTGTGAAATGTTATACTATTACTGCAGCTAAGTTATTGCCCTGATATATTTTTCACAGAATAAGGCTGTATTTTCACTGACGAATATTATCCGTAATGCCCAACATCAATCAGTTTCTCTCGAGTTCCCTCGAAACTTATATTTAACTCCCACTGGTTGGCAGTGACGGATTTAGAAGGTGAAACTTTTTTGTTTCAGTTGAAGTAAAATTTATAAAAGTAGAATTCGATCTAGGTCTATGAAGAGCTATCCCTCTACGAGAGTTTGTTCCTAATAAGGCATAATACTGGTGAGTTTAATTTTTGTAACTACGTATTCTGGATGTTTCAGACCAGGTACTTTTAATAACAAAAATTCAAAGTAACCCATGTCCTAAACCTCTAAACTGAACTGTTGAGATACAGATTGCTGAAGTTTTGTGCAAAAAATTGTTGCTTCATCAAAGATGTATATCTTCTCAGATATTTTATTGCATTTAGTACGTGTTCTCTGAACATGTGGACTACATATTATTGAAAAATTATAATGTAGGTACGTCTATGCGTTTTCTTAAAACTGAAAGAGTCTCTTGAATACCTCTTTATCTCAGAACAATTTCGAGCTACTGAATTTTTTCCGTTGGACAAGCAATTATCGCGTGACAATATTCAAATCTTTATTGTATATACAAGGTAATCATTGGTAAATGGGCGGAAGCTAGGGGTAGATAGAGGACACTGAGGTGAGTCAGAATAACCTGTATTTCAAGGGTCTATCTCTCTTTATATTCGAGATACAGAGTGTTTTATTCATTTTGTCAATATCTTCAATTACCCATAATATTCGAACCACCCCATATATTTTTATGATACTTGGTAAGTTTATTCTCTCCTACAACTACTTCATCAAGACAAAGTAACTGAATATTTTTTCAGGTCCGGCCTAGGAAAAATTGATAAATAAGATTCTACCAAAAAAAACACCCTGTATATCAAAATTCTTTGAATTTGATAGGATATTCGAAAAAAGGAGAAAAAACTGAAAGAATCAAGGTATTTCTCGTACTTGCGCATGCGATTTTAATACTCAATAAATCCAGTCAAACCTGAATATTCAGACAACATACCAAAAGTTCGAAAAAACATGAGTGTCATTCGGTATTCAATAATTTTTCCGGTTTAATCGAATCTTCTGCCTCTTATTACGCCAATATTTTTTGGGTCAGAAACTTGAAATACAACGAACGAACAGATTTGTATTCGGATAAATCTGTGATAATTTCTAGTAATTCAACCACTAAAAACGATAACATTTATTTATTAGGTATCTAAATTTGGGATGAATATTAAAATTAGCAACTTCACGTCACAAACATCAATTCAAAAATCTTATTGCTAAAACTACTTTTGGAAGCCTTGAAAAATTTCTTGAACGAAAGTTTTCCGAATCGTTGGATAGGTAGGAGTGGACCGCATAACTGGCCTGCAAGGAGCCCCGACTTCAATCCATTCGATTATTTCGTTTGAGGTTACTTGAAATCGGAAGTTTTCTCAACACAAATAAACGAGAGAATGCAACTTTTTCAGTGAATCGATGAGGCTTGCAACAAAATGCGAAAAATCAAGAAAATATAAGAAAATCGATAACTAGTCTGATGAAACGAGCACATGAATGCATTGAGCAGAATGGTGGCCATTTTGAGCAATTTCTGTGAAACTTCGTTCTGTGTTCCACAGGATTTCTTATAGCAATGAGGTTTTTCATGAAAATGTTGTGTTTTTCAGGACTCATTTTATTATTTGTTTTTAATATAAATATTTGTTGAATATATTCAACTACGGATCTCTGCAGACCTCAACATTTCGTTGAGTTTCGAATTTGTGACCCAAAAACTTCAAATTGGGAAAATTAAAAAATACCGAATAAAATTGATTTTTTTGAAATTTTGGTTACTGTGTCGCTGAATTTTCAAGTTTCACTAGATTTATTGGGTATTGAAATCACATGCGCAAGTATGAGTAATATCTTGCTCCTATCAGTTCTTTCTCCGTTTTTAGAATATCTCATCGAATTCAAGGAATGTTGATATACAGAGTGATTATTTTGGGTTGAATCTTATTAATCCATTTTCTGTAGGGCCGACCTGAAAAAATTCAGTTACCATGTCTGTATGCAGTAGTTGTTGGGGAGAATAATAGTACCAAATTTCATGAAAATATATTTGGGTGGGTTCGAATGTTATGGGTAATTGAAGAAATGGACGAAATCGATAAAACACTCTGTATCTTGAACATAAAGGGAGATAGACCCTTAAAATAGATGTTATTCTGACTCACCTCAGTGTCCTCTATCTACTCTCAGCTTCCACCCATTTACCAATGAATCACCTTGTACATAGAATTCTTCTCCTCATGGGTAAGTGTTTGAACACCTCCTAAATGGTTGGACGGATTTTGATGAAGTTTTTTGTGTGTTTAAGTAGATTCGTTAATAGTGGATATTCAAAATTCCATCAAACAAATTCGTGGATTTCGTATTTAATACGTGGGTAGGACAACATCTGTCGGGACCGCAAGATGGCAGTAAATCTCTATCTATTACTTTGTCCTATTCTCATGGAGATGGCATACGTTATTTCATTGACATCTTATATAGGGAGATACCAATAATGCATAGAATGTTGTTCTGGATATACGAGAATCTTTTATTTACACCAGTGCCGTCCACCTAGGCATTTGATTCGATAAAACGGTAAGACAATATCTTCTCATTGTACACCTTTTGTCCCCCAAAAAGTTAATGGAAATTATTCGAAGTTGAAGAGTGGTACATTTTGCACGATAAGTGGATTCCTTCGAAGGAAAAAACTACTATCGTGTTTCATAAAATACGGGATAAAATATTTCACAACTGTCTACTGTGAACTATGTGGGGAAAAATTCAGGAATATGTATAATAAACAAATGCATGTGATTCGAACTCCACAGCTGAAAACTGAAGGATGGAAGATGATTCCTTATCTCATGATCACAGATGGACATATTGAGATTGGTCTTATATAAACTGATTCTGGTGTGCTGTTAGAACACACAAGTACATTGGAAAATATTATATGATAGTAATGTACCTACTTCAATTCAATTGCTTCCAGTATTCGAGAGAATTCATATCCAATACAAAAAATATTGAGGAAATTCTGCTAATGTTGTGACAAAATAAACAAGGTTGGGTACTTTTTTTGAACATTGAGAAAAAGTTTAACACATATTCGATTCATGATTCAAGTAGTGATTGCTTCAAGTTGGACTAACATTTTTTGCGATGGATCAAAAGCTGCATTATTGCCAATAATTATTATATCATTAAAAATTAATTTTCATCTGAGTTGTCTAGATTGACAAGTATCGGTATGAACCATTAAAATAAACAAGACGGTCACTGAAATTGATATATTCTTTCACTAAGAGACTGAAAAAAAGGGTCACTGCCCATTTCATATTTTGTTTACTTTCCAAACAACTGAATTGAAATTATAACAAAGAACTGTAGGGAAAGTCACATCGAAATTATAATGGCACGTAATACAATGGAAAAAGTTGAAGCGTAGGAGGAAAAATATTAAAAACAAAGTATAGAAGTCTATAAAGTAAAACCCTTGCTTTCAGACGTACAATGTAGGGTCAGCCAGGCAGGAAAGAATACACTGACAGTATCATCCCCGACAGGAAGTACAGCTCGCTGAAAGACACCAGTTCCGGACGCCAGTATTTCGAGAGAAGGGGCGAATCCAGGTCCGGGTTGGGTTAATAGCTTTTAGAGCTCTCTTTCCTATTAACCCGTATCAATTCATTGTATCACGGTACTTCCTGGGCCTGGACTTGGAATATTTCTGCGTCACTCACTCGAATTTTCCATTTGAGAAATGGAAACAAAATACATTATTACGATTGCGATTTTGTTAAATATTGGTTGAAGAAACATGTAACACAACTTGGACCTCGACAGCTCTATAAACTCAAATTGATTCATCAGAGCTTGTAGAATTAAACGTATTTGATATGATAATTCTTCATAACGAAGATTATAGTTCACTCAACGGCCATTGTTCCATCTAGAAATATATGATTTTTATTCGAGATTATGCATATGATATGATATTCCAAGAAATATTAGTGAATGCAAATTATTTTCAGTTTGAACTCTAAAACAGAAAATCTTGTTATTTGAATTGAAACAGACAGTTAAATGGAGTCACTATCAACTATCATTTAATTTTTGAAGTATGAAGATTTTTGAAGTTGTTGTTTACAGCATTCCATTCATCATGAAGAAATGAAGATGTGGAACTGGTGGCAATGTTATACTACGCATAAAAGGTCTCTTGCATGTATTTTACTTATCATTGAAATCAAATATTTCATACAAAGGAAAACTGGAAAACTTCAATCGCCGACAAAAATCTCAATTTTCAACGAGAAAACGATCTTCAAAATTAGGCTCCACCTATTGGTTGTTTAAACACTCGGAACTTCTCGCCTTCCGTGACGTACCGCGATATATCTACCCTCTCCCTCTTCTCGTGTACCTTTCTCTCTAGCGAGCCAATAGGGATCGTCAGCTGTATCGATCGGTGCATCGTGGAATAACTAGTGAAGTAGGAGGCGATCTGCCGCGTTTCACCCACTTTGGTTTTGCGTCCCGATGTGACGATTTTTAATACCGAATTATTGGCAATTCGCAAATTGTTGAAGTGTGAGATAGCATAAATTATGATTTTTTATCGAAATAAAATGAGAAAAACATAAAAATATGATAATTCGTGTTACATGCAAAAGACCTATTCGTGAAACTTACCAGTAGGTTCATTTGTAATAAAATGTTGGTGGAAGCACGTGGTGAGATTTTGACGTATAATATAGAATAAATTACTACTAATGATTCTAAATCGAAATATAGAAGGTCTGGTATTATTTTTCTAGTGTGTTTCATTATGTTACCGTTTTCTCAAGATTTTCAGTTTAATCATTATATGCCGGTTGATATAATAATTACAATCGACATTCAAGATGGAGTAAGTTTGAGACAATAAATAAATAAAATTTCGTGAAATATTTTTTCATAAATTGTTAGCATTGGTCTATTTAGACATCAAAATAATATAAATCAAGCACGTATGAATCCGGTGTTCCTTCCATTTTTTGATATATAGACAAATAATGGGTAGTAGATAATCGACACATATGGATCAAGATTTCCAGTTTCAGTTATCCAATGACGCTCCGACATTATTGCAAACATTTTAAAATAATATTTGGGTGCAATTTGTAGCATCTGAAATTCTTCGGAGTAAAGACACAAATTCAATATTTCAAATAAAAACTGTCTGCATAATAATCCGTTAGTGTTCTGGGTAGAAAACCAGTAATTACCCTACAGGCATCACGTAACTCGGACAGGTGCACCACACGTCCATTGTTGCTTATAGCGAATATGTTTTCTTTTATGGGTCTCAACCTCGAGAATCTCATTAAATAACATGGAAGGACCCTTAAATGATTGAGATGAATTACTTCTATTTTTATTTTCTGAAATAATTGACTTTTGTAGCGAGTAGCGGAAAAAATGTTACAGCAATGAAATATTTGTCAAGTAAATGTTTTTAAGTAGGAAGAATTGGAAGTAGTTGTGAGATCGACTCGAGGAAATACTTCTTCGTACCAGAGTAACTATTGAAGGGAAAACTTCTTTTTCAGAAAATATTCAACGGGTTGACAAATGGGAGTTTAAATGAAATGCAGATTTTGGACATGCAATTGCAATGGAATAACAGTTTCAAGATATTATAATACCATTTCTCGTGAAAGAAATCTCCGAACAGTGTCATTATTGAAAGATTCGAGTACCAAAGGATGATCCTTGAAGTTTTTCTTCCAGGTTGATATATCATGACATTTCAATTGGGGAGAAAGTTTTACCTCAAAGACTCACTGACGGATTATCATACAACTTTCCATGTTTATCACTGACGCAATACTCAATTAGGAACATCTTTTTACTTTAATCATTTTCGAATAACAACGCGCGATTTAAAAAAGAAAAATTGAAGAGAAGTACTGACATAAGGCCATACTTGGATGCTTTTGCGTCCGTATTCAAATTGGTAGCGGGGGCGGTAAACTCCTTCTACAGCAGTTTTTCTTAATATAAACGATTTTGGGATCTGATCATCGTGATTTTTTGACCAAGTTCCGGATTCTACTATTAATCGAACTACTACTAATCGGCTGAATTCGTGAATTGGAAAAATTCATGCAATGATGCAACAGATATATCAATTCAAAATTTCGTCACCCAATAATTCCAAAAATATGAATTCGAATGAATTGACATTTAATACTTGTACGAAAAATGCTTCAGAGATTACCTCACAGGAACAGTTTCAATATACTTACGAATTATTTGAAGTTAAAATTTCGAATTAATTCTATACGTCCTTTGAACATATGGAAATGCTTAATATTTCTCTGTGTGTGATGAAGCTCTACATGGAATAAAATTATTTTCGTCTATCATAAACGCTCTTTTCCATCTGAAATGAACATGTTTTCGAACTTTTATCCGGGATATCTCAGAACAAGGCCTTACTCAATTTTCCTTTATTAATTACCAGCCTTGTTAAGTGTTTCCAGAACAGTGACGAACCACTCTAAATATTCATTAATTTCAAATAAAATTATGCAAGAGTGCTCAAATCACTATTGGAATACCAAGATGCACCTGTACCATCCTCACGAATAATATACCATTCAGATGTGAAATGAGGACTTGAAGGTTCATTCAAATTTTCGTGAGGATCGTGCGACTAGAATATTGTTTTTATATGGTCATCAAGCAGGCAGGGTCGATGAATATAAACTAGAGCATAATGTTCTCCACGATGAACGGTTGACTAGGAACAAGCGCGTTTTTGAAAATTACTCACTGGCGTTTATGATGTCGAAAAATGACGATGGGAATATTTTCCACCTGATGTTTGAGTTCAAACACTTTTTTTTTCGCTAATTCTTATCTCACGATATATAATTCGAATAAGTTGCATATTTGCGAAGCTAGAACTGTTTCAAATATCTCAAACTTTCGGACGAACCCTGTATATCTGATCTCTTGACCACGGTTCTCGAAATACAAAAGGAACGCAACAAGACAATTCTGGAATTTTTTTTTTTGATGTAGGAAACATATAGACTCTGAAACGTTACAGTGTCGTACCATTCGTCAGTCGTTTGCATTGTTCCGATATTTTTCAGTAGTCAAGCTTTTTCAAGAAACTTGCCATGACAAATGTCCTGAATCGCGTTATCCGCAAGGCGAATCCTATGAATAAAATTTCTATTTGAGTCATAATAGTTTTCTCTTCAGAAATTGGTAGCGATAAGCTGAAAAATCCTGGAAGTTAATGCAAAATCCTACCGATTTGTCCTTCAATCGCTATTGAATGAAGTCATGGTATCGACCCTGGTTTTCGTCAATTATTTTTTTTTAAGATAATCTGGTTTAGTTTCGTGGTGGAAGCTACCTATTCCACCAGTGAATACTTCTGCATCTGTCATAATCTGACTGTATTCAAGCCACCATAACAATATTATCTATGCCGGTTGAATTCAGTACACGGTTTAATTATTTTCCAACTCCTCCTATTCTCGGATGATTTGATTAAAATTAATGACATATTTGGATGATTTTCATAGAAGATGTTTTCGGCCCTAGCACCTAGCTTTGGCTTACCCTACACTGCGCTACTGGTGCGAGTAGGTGGAATCATTTCCCAAAGAGGGTAACCTGACATCTAGAAAACATCCTTGGCTATACGATATTCAATTAGCTGGAATCAATTTCACGCATAAATTGAAAAGCGGGGTTCTATTGGGAAATTGGAAACCAATTTGGGGTGGGTTCTTACGTTTGTAGTTCATTTTGAGGGCTTTCAATCGACATGTCTTTTCTCCCGTAGATTTCCCTGGAGGAATGTACAGCCGTACAAATAAAAAATGCAAATTAACTTTAAAATTCGTTCGGACCGTTCTACGTTGAAAAAAATGAATTGGAGAATATATGCCCAGGATTAATTCTTCTTTTCACATCTCCCTCTTTATTAAATGAAAGAAGTATTGATGACTAGAGTGCTGATTTTTACCTGTGCAATTATTCATGTCTAAAGCCTTATACACTCTATTATATTAATTTCAGAAAGTTCGATGAAAGCATCGATACGATTGATGTTTTTATCAAATTATCAGGAACTTATCGGAAGAGCACGAAAGTAATGAATGAACCTGGAGAGATCATTTATAATAATGAAAACTGGATATTCCACTAATCAGAAATCGTAGGTTCATTGAGACATAAGCGATGTTTCTGGCCAATTATGTGATAATTATTAGGATAATTAACATGATGAACTCGGGCTATATTATGATGATTCCCTTTGGAAAACCTCCTTTTATAATTATGTTCTCGAGATAATGAACTTTCAATGATATATAGTATGGTTTTTTTTCGAAGCATATTCAAAGAATGTTAACTTTCATAGCGGAATTTCTAGGAATGACCAGTGAAACTCAATAAGTCGATCATGAAAATTCAAGACATAGGGATGCCATGTGTTATATTTTTGAAATCAGAAAAGAAAAATCATTTCGAAAGATCGATAATATATTGGTACCATATACAAAAATATTTTGTATCTCCTGAAATCTACACATCCTGGTATTATTGATGCCATATTTCGAAATTCAGTCAAAAACAAACAATTTTCCCAAGGAACATAAAACTTTTTTTCTATAAGCAAGAATGACGATTAATTATAATGAATAACTCTCCAGGTACACAGGTAAGAACTATGAAGAGGATCTCGAAGTGTTTCGAATACATGATTTCAAGTACCTATATGACAGAATGGAAATGAGTTGACATTTTCAGGAAAGGTCGCGCACTCAAATGTGACGGTTAATTTCGTTAATTAGCAAAATCGGCAAAAAGGTTTTTTTAACAAATTAGAGAACTTGCCCACCGAAGCCACTGACTTCACGTCAATGCTTCTCTAGAATTTTTAGTATATCTGATAACCGATTAAACCCTTTGGGAGACCTAAAATACCTGACCAATTTTTACTACCGAAGGATATCCTTGTTTGTGGTAAGATGATACCATCAGCCAAATAGAAATATGTCTCCTGAAACATAAATGAACTCCCTATCGCCATTCAGCTCACAAGAATAAGAAGTAAATATACAAATACACATACATATATCCATTCAGGCCAAATAAGCATTTTTCAGATCGATTATATTCGAAATAAGGGAGCGATGTTGTGAAAAGATCCACATTTTATCTTATTGGTTTATTATTTGATAAAATTAAATAATAAACCGTAGTGATCGACAAACAAAAAAAAAATTTTAACCGTCCCTGAAAATTTTACAGTTTACGTTTTGGAGTGTGTAGATTTGAATGAACGAAAAAAAAATCCGTCCGTCCGCCGTCCGTTGTCCGGGGCTTTTCTCTGGAAGTACTGAACGAAAATCCTTGAAAATTAATGGAAAAACCGTGTGTCACTCGGGGTTGATCCTCCAAGATTTTCAGCAGGATCAGTGTACCCTAAGGGGTCTAAATGGGGGTTAGGGAAAAAAATTATTTCTCGAAAACTTACTACCGAATTTCCATGAAAGTCTGAACGTTGATTACTGTTGCATAACTAAACCTAAAAAATTTTACCCGGATGATTTCCGACCAGTGGTTTCTGAAATATAAAAAAAAACGCTGCAAATTTTCAATAGTATCGAAAATGAATCATCGCATTCGGTTCTAAGTTGTTTAAGATATCAACGGTATATTTGGGTATATTTGTTTAAAATTTGCAGTGTTTTTTGAAAGGGTTTTGGGTAACGTATTACCTCCAAGCATATTGCCGCAAGATAGGGAAAAGATCTCGGTCCAATAGTTTTCTTCATCCTAGGCACATAGTAGTTTTGAATCAACGATCGGGTACTGTGGCTGTCTTGGACAAGATTTCCACAGCTACCATATAAATTTTGGTAGCAAATAATTTTCATGAGGGACAATGATTGCAGATCCCGGAACTCCGCCTCTCGGTACAAATCATCTGAAGGGTATCCAGTATTTTTCCCATAAATAACCTTCAAAAATCTTCTCAGCACAACTTCAAGCTTTTTTAGGTAACAATTCTCCGCTCCACTCCAGGCCAGGTTTCAATTCCCCAGAACAAACTGTACAAAAGAGATTATTAAATTTTTGTTAGGAGGCATACACCCACCAAGAACTAAGCCGATTTTTTCGGAATTGAGATAGCCATTAGTCCTTTTTATCACACTTCGTCAAAAATGCAAGAACTTTGTCATTGTTCCCAGTAAGAATCGAAGCCCTTAATTCTTTCGAAGTTGAAATTAAAACGATTCCAACTTTCCAGACCTCCCTCTACTTCCAATTCCACAGACACTTCTGTGCTTAGATGCATCTCTTGTGTTTTAATTTTTATTGTTCGGCATCAATTAGGTGAACTCAACCGGAAAACAAGTTGGAAAAGTTGCGGCATTGGATGATTTTCAATCTGACAGCGTGCTCGAATTCAAAATGGACTTTTTTCATACCAACATCTCTGAAGTCCATGTTCGATCGATTTTCATAAACACTTCACTATCAGAGAGTGAAAACTTTGGCCCCGGAGATTAAAACGTGAATCAAGTCAATTTCATTGGAGGGAACATTTGATAATGTTATATATATTTTTATTTGAATTAAAATTTCTGTAACTCACTAGGGAATTGAGACAAATTTCAACTTGAGTTCATCGAACTGTTATTGAATCATATGTCAACATTCACATTTTTCAATTAATATTGCTCTGTTTGAGTGGCATCTGAAAAGCATTCTAACTCTTCACTTGACTTCTTCCTTTTCAGAAGGCAGTGGTTTGGTAAAATCTGCTTTTACCTCTATTTTTCTTCACAGCTAGCATTTCAAGAAGTTGCAAGTAATGAGATCATGATGTGAAGATTAAAATTTCATGGATCGTTCGAAAACATACGACAAAATAATATTTTATTTGACACCAATCGTGTTCTATTACTTCCTCAAGTATAAAACGCTACTCATTCCTTTTCGTTAAAGTTTTCAATTTCACTGGATAACAGTTTCTGAGCCGTATTCGCTTTTTCTATAACCACCGCTCATTCGAACAATTATCAGAATTTCTTAGAATATTTTGCATAAATAACTAGTATTCCTCATTTCTGTTGTATGATTTCAGTCAAACAATTGTATGGTTCCTTTTGACATAGTATTGCATTGTACCTGAAAATTCCCATATATATACATTTCACAATTTCAATTAATTCTGTCCTTAACAGAAGTAAACATGTTCCATGCAAGTTCTTCTTACAGAAATTGGTTAGTAAGTGCTTTGTAGAAAATGGTGGATAATAGCAACCTTCCTTCCATGGTTTATTGTAATAATTATCCAAAACCAACTTGTATCCAGACTTAACCATTCAACCGAAATGAAAAAAAATATAGCTAAAATAGATCTAGAAATATCCTCAGAACAATCCGAAAGTTGACACAAGAAGAAACCTTGAAGCAAAGAAAGGAGCTTGATATCAAAAGTCGCTAATTTAAAAGACACTATTAAAAAATTACAGAAACAGAATATGTCGACTTACAGAAAAATATTTAAAAAATTCTTTCTGCCTTATGTAATCGGAATCTCGCAAAAAATATCTGAACATCTCGTTCTAAAACATAAAACAACTAAGTATCGAACATTAGTAAAATATCAAAGCATTATCCTGTACAATCAATCACCTACTTTGAAAAAATCTTCGACTGTGAAGTTTTTCCAAAAATGTTGACTTGAGCAGATGTTACTAAAGTGTTGATGAATATCCAAATGATAACTCTATTTATAGTTATTGGCTTCATTAATTTATGTCTTGTCCTATACACTTCATCTGTTTCTAGTTGGATGAATAAATATTTGTGAAATGAAGTAATATGATAATCGTTCAGGAAATTTTACAATCACTCTACATTTTTTGAATACATCACAGGATACGTTTTTCGAGGCATCATGAGGAAGATGAAGCGTAAAGAATTTCATTTGCAATAACTTTGGAGGAGGACAGAATATTCAAAGCATCACTTCCGGAAAAAAATCAACAGTAAGATTACCTATCACACCAGTGCTTCACTTCCCGAGTGTTCCAGTATGAATTTTTTCATTAAATCAAATCACTTATCAATCGAGACGCACCTGTAGAAGCGGTAGAAACCATGATATAGCGGGCCCGAGGCCCGATGGCCCCGATGAAAAGACGGTAGGCCACCATCAGAGGGACATACTCGCTAGCCCGTTCGCAGTATGGTGGCCGCTCTAGTAAATTACTTTTTCTCTGGAGCGCTATTCTTGAAATCTGGGTGAAAAAGTGGGCGTTTCGACGCTGTTGCAAAGGATACGCGGTGCTCTTTGGTGGAACGATAAAGAACATTCATACCATCACAGTCAAGAAAAGCGACTCAGGTCGAATTCTCGTTATCGATAAATTCGTTTTGGCAATCTGGTCAACGTCAACGAGAGACGTAGTCTAGTGCAGGTAGAATGAATCCGATTAGTCTCGAGCAAGGATTCATCGAAGAAAGACTGTTTTCGTTTTACGTTAAAGTTTATCACTGAGCGAGAAGCCGACAAGCGATATCGCAATGTCGAGTGCACTCTGATTAAAGAGAGATATTTAATCTTTATTTTTTATTTTTATGAGAGAAAGTGACGTAAGTCATGAGTTCATTCTCACAAAACTCCTCAAGGCTTAATTCTTTTTTGTCATAAGCCTTGAAAGCAAACGTTTCTTCGATTGAGAAAATATGAATTTCGATCTCATTCCTCAGACACTTTTATGTATTTATTTCTACAGACTTCTCAACATACTTACCCTACAAGTTTGCTCAGATGAAACCATTACTTATCAGTTTTGTTTCGAAATTTTGATTTTGATGTGTTTTCAGTTCGATTTTTCGTCTTCGCGAAGAGACTCAATTTCTAAATTTTGATAGAGACAGTTCATGGTTTCTGTTCTAGTTATTTGGAATTCAATGGGTCAAATTTATTCGATAGTTGGTTTTTGTCAGGAGGATGAGGACAGTTGTTGTCTCATTTTAATCAAAGCCAGAAAGACGTGCTTCCCGTAAGCGATGTTGTGATTGGTCGATAACGAAACTATGATGCAGCAACATGTCACTATGGAATGAGACAATTAGACATCCATATTTATTTGAAAAATTTCAAAAAGCACTGCCGTGAAGGCAGCAACTTTTGCGTGCATGTTCAATGTAGATGACTGCTTCAGCAACGAATTTGAACGTGCGCGCAAAAGCTGCTGCCTTCACGGCAGTGCTTTTTGAAATTTTTTTCTGATAAATTATTGGATTTCAATTCGATCATATCTGTATTTTTGGACATATTGTAAAAATAAAATTTTGAATGGGTATATCCACGGAATCATTGGGCGGATTTTACCCATTCACGAATTCGACCTTCGTAATTAAGCCCCAAACCTACTCTACAAATATCGAGTTTCTAAGTCGTTTCTTCTGGAAGTTATTGTGTTTACGGTCAGCCTAACGGCCGACTGCGTAAACACAATAACTTCCGAAAGAAACAACTTAGAAACTCGATATTTGTAGAGACGGTTTGGACCTTAATTACGAAGGCCGAATTCGTGAATGGGTAAAATCCACCCAATGATTCCGTAGATATACCCAATCAAAATTTTATTTTTCCAATATTTCCAAAAATACAGATCAGATCGAATTGAAATCCAGTACTTCATCGAAAATAACAGTTCGAAGTTTCATACAGAATTTAATGAGGATGATATGATGAGAAAATCATAGAAATTTTTTTTTTCAAATTGTTCTAATCACACGATTATCACGAAATTTTGTATAAAGTTGTCTTTCAGCATCTTAAAACTAGCTGTGAAATTTTATCAGGACTGAATCAGTATTTCTCGAGTTATACCGAAAAAATCAACGATATCGAGAAGAAAACCTCGAAATTTTACATATTTTTTCCCGATATCACCAAAACTTATAATCGTATCGAACTGAAATTTAGTACACTGCTGTGAAATTAGAAGGTCCAAGTGTGAGTATAATTTTTTTTGGATATGATGAATGGTTTCCGAAAAAAAAAATTTTTCGTAAAAAAATTTCGAAAAAAATTTTTTTTCAAATTTACTGACAATATGATCTTGACGAAATTCAGCTCAAAGTTGCGCGTCGTTATACTCCACCAAACTGCCAAGTTTGAATCCAATCGCTTGAGTAGTTTCTGAAATAAAAAATAAATAACTTCAAAACTTCAAGTGCCTATAATTCCGAAACTATTCGACCGATTCGGCCAATTAACGAACTTAACCGCGGCATTCTGATGCGCAACCTATCCTGAAAGTTTCAAGTAGCTAGCTTGCTTCTGTCGACAGTTATCGTGTCTACGGCCGGCCAACCGGCCGGCGGATTCGTCATCAGTGTTCGGGTTCGTCATTCGTCATCAGTGAGTCCAACCTAGTCGATTGAGACCATTTTCGGCTCAATCAGCCAAAATTACAGACATTTGGACAAAACGATAGCACGCTGTTCCCCTAGAACATGCGCGCAAAAATTGATGTAATTTTGATTCTAATTTTCATACAATTATCAGAAAAATCCGAAAGGAGTCGGGATTTAATATATACATCCGTAAAGGATTCGATTCCTCCCTTCCCGATATGTAACGTCGCAGATTATTGGCAGCGAATTGTTTTGAACAGTAATCTGTGTTTTTTTTTGTAATGAGTACACGTACATTAATCAATATCTCGTTTATCGAACAGCTCGAGAAGTTTTCATCTTGCTTCAATCCACGCACATCATCACACATCTTCGGTATTTCTCAAAATTCTATCAGCATGGCTTATGATTTCTAATTCTTATATCTTTTTTTCAATTTTTCACTTATGTTAATATGTCAAATCGGCTATTGTTAATTTGTTGTCATACGAATGCTTTGATTCTGTATGACGTCGAGGTAAGTTAAACCAATAGCAGCGTGCCAATCAACTCGTTTCGACTTTCAGTGGTAAAGCACCATATTATATAATGACGGCCACATACCCACTGGTCTACTGGAGAGGTTGACCTGTGCAGGTTTCAGGCTTGACGCCGTTACATGTATAGGATAGAACGAGGACTTGCACACATGTTCAAGTACAAAGTAGGGTGCTGCAAGAAAGAATTCCGCTTCTTCTCCGGTCGCCTGCGAAGGTCGTAAACCTGTGCAGGTCTTTTCCAATGCACGCACCGGTTGACCCGTGTGGGTGTCCTGCGCAGTCAATGATGGATGTACTATGCTAAAGGAGATCTTTGTAGAGGTATTCTAAAACCATCTCTTGTGCCAGAAAACATGATATGCTTTGTGCGACATACTGTGAGAATCAGGTAAATTTGACATTTGCGTCACTCGCAACATCCAATGTCAAAGAGATTTGTTCACCAAGGATAACGGTGATTACACATGATTTCATAAAAGCTCAACAAAAACCGTGTCGTCGTAATATCCTGATAATAATTGAACATATCAATAGTTCTGTTTGAGTGATGTAGAAAGGTTAGTTTATTATAGTACATTTGTCTGTGAGAAATATGCATAAAAATCGGGAAACCGATGTTAGAATGCGAATTATTTTACAACACAAACTAAAACGTTGTTGGTCAGTCAAAACAAAGAAGAACTGATGAGTCATCCACGCGTTGAAACCCAATGATTCGTTGCCATTTCCGAAGATATAAAAAATGTTTTCGACACCTGAAAATCGAAAGTGAAGTTAATGAATCGTTAGGGAGAATATTTTGAGAAACAGTAAAGCCAATTCCGATAATAAATATTCCGAAACTTAGGTAGCAACTCTCCTCCGATCAATGTTCTGAAGATCCAAAATTCAGCTTACATTACTTACTATCGAAAATATTTCAATATTTCCTAAAAACCCGTTCATTTCATTGTAATGAAGATAATGAAACCTGACACTGATGATGGATTGGACTAATTTTATTCGGTTGGGGAGAACTGATTTACTCTTATCGCATTACGAAGTGGACATATTGGCATCGATTTCCTCGCGGTAAACAGCACTCCGAAGAATTGTTTGAAATAAACACCGATCCACTATCATACCGATGTTTCCGTTCAGGTTTAAACTGGAAACTCTCTAAACTTTCGTATGAATTGAACACCATCGCGGTAAGATGTCATTTCCGGTATAACGCATGAACTGCATGATTCCGAAAGACCTAGAATTTGTCATATCCATGGCGTTGGAATAGAATAAGACATGAACATCGAAAGTTAATAAAATGGTGATGTTGTGTTCATTTATTGCATTATAAGTATCTATGCAGCTCAAACAATATGAGTATATTTTAAAAATTTACTCATATCTCAATCCTGAGGGGAGAATTATTCTGCTCATACCACTCTACCTGACGTGATAAGAGTATTGTGCAACAGCATGTGATCATCTTCCTTCTTGCATAGAACATCTTGTGGACGATACCAACAATGCCAACCGAATGCTTTACCTGATTCAGAAGATCTTTCTACGTTGTGAACCCCATAATAATGATAATAATAATAATAATTTTATTGATCCTTTTAGACATTCAACAATGTATAGGATAAGTCATATTGAAGATAGAAATGAAACATTTGTAAAGAATTAAGATAAAAAAATCAAGTGAAAAATAGTTATGAATTATATAAAATTATCAGAGAGGTATTCCTCAATACTATAGTAACACTTGTCTACCAACAGGGTCTTAACATTAATCTTGAATTGAATATCTTTCATTGACTTGAACATGTTTGGCAAATGATTATAAAGTTTAGTCCCTATGAAAGATGGTGTGGATTCATATTTTGTAGTGTGGTGTCTAGGGATACAAATAACATCCACATGCCTAGTCTTATAATTGTGGAAATCAGAACATTTTTTCAAAGTGGACTTATTTCGATGGATATATAATAGACAATTCAAAATAAAAATACATGGGAAGGTCAAAATTTTATACTTATGGAAAAATGAACCTGCGGAATTTAGTATTTCACTTTTGTTTAACTCAACCTAACATAACTTTCGGTTTCTTGATTACTAAGTCAGCACACCGAATTGGAGACACAGTGTAGTTGATTGAATTATCTAGGGATCTATGTAAGACAGCAAACCTAATTATAGTGTTCGGACACAAAGATATAATTATCCGACCTCACAATGGAGAAAACGAATTTGTCTTCAAAATTGGTGGAAAAACTCGTCAATTTTTTCTTTGTTGCCACCATATCTTTATCCCATTATCCTGACACAACTCATGTTAGTAAGCGATAATCCTTTGATCAATATATGGGAATCATGCGTTTCGTCATTGAAATATTACATTAACTAATCATTGCTACAGGTACTTTGCTGATAATAGTGTCTTAAACAGTGGTGCTAGGAAAGTGAAATTTTTAGTCCGAAGATTTGAAGAATAGCACAGTTTATATTTCCATGGGTGCAATCAACTCATTCTTGAATTCGGCCTACTTAATGAAGGTCCTATATCACGAATATCGAGTTTGTCAATTGTGTACGGGACATAAGGAGATATGTGTCGTAAGTCAATGACTCTTTCCATGTTATTTCAACGACTATTGGCCGGTTTCCCAAAACTTTGCTTGATCGATCGACGGCTTGATTTTCAATCAATAGTCATTTCCAGAGCACTTGGTGAATCGTCAAAATGCGCCCTGGTTTTCAGTCTAAATGACATGAAAACGCCCTCACTGAGCGTCGAGCGTGCAAAAAGTCTCAAGAATATTATGGCTAGATGCATAAAATTAACTGGTACAGTTTCCCGGATATTAATTAAATGCGTTAAAGATACATGATTGACATTTGATAACTCTTTTCATACAAGAATCATTTCTAGCTTGGATAACCGTATTCCACATAACATATAATGAGTTTCTGTGTTGTAAACTGATGCGATATAAATACTGTGAGCCCTTTCTGACGCAGAGAATTACCTCAGATGCGAGAAAAGAGAAGTATTCAGACTAGGGTGGGTTAATCCAGCCCCTCGGCCTCGGTCATAAACGTCTTCGTAATTTATGATCTTTGAGTTGTTTCCAGATGATGGATCTAGAATCGTAGGGTTGCCGACAGGTGTAAAATTTTCATCAGGGATTTTGTTTGGCTCACAGTATACAACAGGCTCTTGCAGCACAGCACCGCTTTGAAATATGTATGGAGCTTGAAGTACCAGGAGTCAATATTCTCAAGAAAAAAGTTATCATTTTCCGCCCCTATTTAGCCTACACCCATGGCAAATGCCTCCTTGGCCACGCCTCAGATCCGGCTCTGGAAATTTCTTGTCTCGATATCAGTTATTTAAACCAGTGGCGGTTGCACAATACGGCCGCGCGCACTCCTTAAGAAATACATTGTCGTAGGATGACACAATTAATTATCTGTGAAATAATCAATATTTTATGCTAAAACAGCAACCGTTAGTTGATATTCCAACATAAAGCACAAATATTGATTCTTTCTCACGATCTATCAATCCGCCTCCAACAGAACACGTCGGTATTACCGTAGGAATATCATAAACGTATCTTGGGCACGCGAAATTCGCGGCCTCTTGGCCTGCCTGGCCGCAACTCTCATATAGGAACAAACAACCACAGCGAATGCTGTCGAATAACCCCGATGAACTTCAAGCCATAACTACGGCAGGGCAGCGAAATTCCTGCGCCGTCGAGTTTAGGTGCGGTTTAGTTGATTACTGCTATTCACTGGGTCGACGAACGTCTTTTTTAGTGTTTACGTGTTTGTTATTTTGTCGGGTGGATGTTATAGACTTTGCCTTGTTGGTCTTTTCTTTGTTTATTGGGGTTCCTAATGAATTCAGTCAGCAACATTCTTGAGCTAAATTTTCATAGGTAGGATAAGCTGCATTCAGCTGATGAATCAAAAATTGAGAAACTGGGCCGGCCCTTGCCAAATATAAAGTTATCACAAAATTGTGAATGAAAAGCCGAAAACAGATCTTTACGCGACGTTTTTCAAAAGATATATTTACAGAAAAAAAAAACTGGATATGTGGTAGTGAAATAAAAATATGTTATATTGGTTTCCCTGTTTGTTATTTCATAAAGTCAACTCAAGAACCCAACTGACAAGAAAAGGAATCAGTGACTTACACCATCTCCCAGAAAAAAATGAGGAAACATGAATCGTCTCCTGACCACATTGATTCTTGCACTGTCTTTGCCTGACTTGGTAACACGATATAAAAAAGTCGAAAAATATAGACACATTAAAAAAAATATCTGATGTTGCGTGAAATTTTGAAGCACTTTTGATTTGGCCCTTAGAGGTCACGCTGAAAGAGCCTGAAAATCAAGGAATATTCAAAGGTTTAGTTAATTCCACTGCAGAGCTTGACAAAAATTGATGAGATACAAATATGTTAAAAATTAGCCTTCGCGTGTGGTACAGCAGAAATATTTCCGCCGCCGGCGTCGAGCTTTCCTCCTACCTACTCAACCAACAATCTTTACTCCCTGCGCCCACTCCGACCTTACACTTCACGACACGTCCCTGTTTTCAACACAACCATCGAATCCAAACCGAGATTCAATCTGAAATCAACCAGTTGATCGGCCGTGAATTGTTTTGTAAAACCGACCCTATGTATGTTTATACGCTTAATGGTGAAACACCCTACCTAAATATACTTTTCCCGAAAAGTAATAAATGCAGTCATAGACTATATCGAAGACAATTTTGTGTTCTTTGTTTGATCGTCTCTATGGCAAAAAACAGTTAATTATGTTTGAACTAATATAGTTTAAACATTAAGAGCAAAAATTCTACATATGACATAAGCAGACATTTGCTATGCAGTGGGACATTCATAGATGGACTTCGCTCAAAAATTTGTCACAACCAAGAGGGATAATATACTTGGATTACTGCCGAGGCTGTGACTCATTAGCTATTTCTAATCTTCCCAGTTTCTGAAATGCATTTCGCAGAATGAGATCCAAATTCCATTTTATCCAGACTCAAAACTTGTGAGAAAGTTATGTTTTGTCCAAGTTAGTTTAAAACTATTACAATTAGCGTTAATTTCATTCATTACGTCCCTAGGAGTGTACTGGGAATGAATAGGAATACAGGCTCTTCAGAAAGTTTTACGAAGTTCTGAATGCGATGTTTATATGCTATTTGAATTTGAAATGGACCATTTTTGAATGGGATGGATTGACGTTCTTCAACTGCAAATTTTAATTCAATTGGAAGTGCACATAAAAAAGAATTTTCTGGACCTGGCAGGTTTATTACTGGAAACTGATCCATTGTTGCTGTTTTTCTAGGGAACTGATATCGAAAGTAATGGATTAGTTATTAAAAGAAATTATTTTGAACTGTGCTATCTCCTATCAACACAATCTTAATTATTTGTAATGACACAATCCAGCAATTCAATTTAGAAATGTTCAAAACTAATGAAAACGGATTGAAAGCTCCCTGTTTCAGCTGGCTTACTTACCTACATGAATGTCTCATATTGTTTGCTCTACATGTGTAATTACTTTGGAGGGTGTCCATTTTCTTAATTAAGTACATCCCAAAAAAAAATTCAAAAAATAATCGCAGAAGCCTGCAGAACGACACCCCATTTTCTCCTAAATTTCACACATTTCCAATATTCCTCGCCTTTGGTGGCAACGTTGAATTAGACAGATAGCAAGAAAGTATTGGCGAATGAAGATAAGCGCTACTCCCTCTGGTGGCTATCAGAGTAACCCGACGTACAGACATTATCATATCATTGACAAATTAAAAGAAATGTCGGGAAAATGAGACAGTTTATGCATTTCTTTTGGCGTTTGTGTTATTTTACAAGTGTTTCTACTGAGAAAAAGCAAACTCAAATGTTCCTTTCCATAGATTTCCACAACCAGGCGAAAAATTTCGAGTTTCGGTGAAAGAAACTTCCTTCAACAAGTCGAGCCTGAAAGTGTTGAAGAATCTATAGGAACCTTGGCAACTTATTGTAACTCAAAATTGGTAAATAAACAAGATTTATGAGAGTCTGTTACCTGCACTTTACCGATGATGATCATTTTTGTAGAGATAAGCACGAATTGCTCATGAAATATAAGATCACATTCATGAAGACAATTGTTTTCCAGGCCCCTAATTCAAGCAGAGAAAGTTACTTAAGAGGAATGCTATGCTTTCCAGAAATTTGCCTGTTGAACTGATCATCAGGATCAACGTAAATGTTTCAGTGATAGAACTGACCAATTGAAACAAAAGAGTTTGAACAAGGAAATATCTGGCGATGAATACTTCGCTCAAAGTGCTACTGCCGATGAACTACAAGCTGTACAAGGCTTATAAATTACAGCTTTTTCAAGACCAATCATATGAGTGTTAGAAGAATTTATTTGTCAATACATAATAAATAAGGCTTACGGTACAGGTAGCATTAGTTTGTGTGAATGTATTCATTTCATTCATAATATATTGTGTGGATTCAGTCCTTATGTGAATATTAAAGTTATGAGTATTTGTCAATTATTCCGTGAAGTATGTTCTACAATACTATCTGTTCTTCAACTTTTTGAGCAGTAGATCTGAGGGGGTATTTGATCAATAATCAAATTGGGTAGGTTAAGAGTTTATTAGTTTTGCAAATGACATGCAACATAATATCACATTCATCTTCTTGTAAAACTTTGATTTCATCGGAAGAGGCACTTTTCATCACCACATATTACGTTGTTGAGAATCTTTTGTTTCAATCGGTCAGTTCTATCTGTAAAACATTTAAGTTGTTCCTTAATGATCACTTCAACAGGCATTTTTCTGGAAGGCAAAGCATTCCTCTTAGGTAACTTTCTTTTGGATAGTTGGTAGGGGCCTGGAAAGAAATTGTCAAGAATGTGATCTGATATTTCATGAGCAATTCGTGCTTACCTCTATAAAACTGATCATCATCGGTAAAATGCAGGTAACAGAATCCCATAAATCCTGTTGGTTGGTTAACCAATTTTGAGTTACAATAAGTTGCCAAGGTTTTTATAGATTCTTCAACACTTTCAGGTCCGACTTGTTGAAGGAAGTTTCTTTCACCCAAACTCGACATTTTTCGCCGGCCTGTGGAAATCTATGGAAAGGGACATTTGAGTTTGCTTTTTCTCAGTAGAAACACTTGTAAAAACACACAAACGCCAAGAAAAATGCATAAACCTTCTCATTTTCTCGACATTTCTTTTAACTTGTCAATGATAATGTCTATTCCTCAGGTTACTGTGATAGCCACCAGAGGGAGTAGCGCTTATCTTCATTCACCACTATTGACCTTGAGATATTAACAAGGTTTAATGAAACTTGCATGTGGCTGTGTTGCCTAGCCGAAATTTACCAATACGTGGTAATGTTTGCTCTTAGGTATAAGGGCAGAGAGAGGATTCGCGCTACACTTGGCTTTTTTCACATCAGAAAGAAATGTTCTTCGATAGTGAAATAATTATTTCTGGACAATAGATCACGGGGAACATTGATACGGAAAATTACTTCGATGAAAGTGAATAATTCGTCATGAATGTGATTGAATGTAAAAATACAGAAGGCGACTAGACGTCACTGGAAAGACGTTAAGCCGGATCCAGATGAGTGTAATGCGAATAGCGAATGCCATAATCACAGGAGGTTTTATGGTTCGAGGCAGCGTTCTGCTCCGTCAGGACTCGGTTTTCAACACTATTCGGCGAATCGTTAATCAGATTATATTGTACTTCCTGCTCGGATTACACTCATCTGGACCCGGCTTAACCGATATGTGTGCACCTACCTTCAAGTCGATCTATACATAACCGTGACCTAACGTTCCATAGAGTATAGTGATTTTCAGAGAAAAAATGAATAGGAAATGGGAAGTTTCGTTAACAAAAGGTGAACAAGGTACATGTTCTGACATGTTTGACGCAGTGCACTGTTTCATTTAACTACAAGTGGATGAAGTACATTTTATTCTGACATGTAAATGAAGAAGGGTTACAGCACATGAAAGGTTACCGTTGGCATTACGTCACGAATGAGAGATGATCACTTTTACACTTACATATGAACTACAAATGAGTGTAAGTGAACATTACAATTATAATTTTGTTCAATTTAAAATTTCCACTAAGTGAAAGTGGAATATTGAAAGTAGTAGATAGTGACTCTTTCAAACTTCAAAGTTTTACTGAATTGCGAGTTCGTAAGTACTAAGTCTCTGAACAGTCTGACGTATTCTGATCTTGGACTTATTTATTGGTATTTGTATAATTTCAGGAAGAAATGATGCACACTTTTATAAATTTGCATGTGGATGCGAACGCGTAGTAGTAAGTAGCCTCCATTTCAACATTTTACTTCGAACATATCTTATATTTTATTCCCATCCAAAATATGATAAATCTTGCATTTTCTTTCGTGATTTGGAATTTGCCACAGTTCAATCGACGAACTTACTCGAGACAAGAGAGAGCTATAAAAAAATATCGAAATCCCATCATGTTCCACCAGTCATGATCTTCAGTGACAATGTTTCGCTCGATCCGACGCGACGGTCTAGAATTTCTCGAGTAGAATAGGTTATTGAGTTGGAAATGATCATTCAAGCGTGGCCCGATTTCCAAGGAGAATTTACACGAAACAACATAACTAGTGAAGCGACAAGAAATAAAACGCCGATAAATATAAGAATGTGGATATAGGTGGCTTGAAAACGTGGGATGGAGACCCTTATATAGGACTCGCATGGAATATTTTTGCGGCAGGGTGACGTTATGGGACATATGGAGGAATAGGCTCCGGAAAACTTTATACATAAATATAACAATGAAATTTCTGACTGAAATTGAAACTGGAATTTCGATATAAATAAATATATTTGATCCAACTTCTTTCCAAGATTCCCTATATACATTGTTCCTTGATGTGTCGAGTTCCTGTGCACACTTATTCCAAAGAACACGATTGTCATCGTACAGCACTAATGTCTGTACTTTTAGAATTTTTGAGACAGAGATGGTCTTAGGTAATTGAGTTGGACAGTTCCACTTTTAGGGTGTTTTCCAGTTTTTCACTCCCAATATCTGAAAAAGGACTCTTGAAAACTAAGTTCACTGGCACTTATAGAAAATGCCTTTGCGGATTTAATGATTTGAAATTCGCCAAGGGCGGTTTCTAGGAGAAAAGTTGCCTAATGAGCAATATTGGAACGATGCAAACGATCAACAAAGTGAACTGTAACTTTTCAGAGTCTCAATCTGATTCCTTCATCAGACGAACGAAAAATTTGCAAAACTATTTTATTTCGTTCATTCTCGAAAAAAAAGAAATAATCGAAATGAATTATTCCAAGCCACTGAAGACAATTTACAACCTGGTCTTAAAAAGCAGCTGCTTCCCTGATTTTGGAAAAAACCATCATATGTCCTGTTTTAAAAGCTGGTAAAATGGATGATATATCAAACTACAGGCCTATAACGCTTTTGTCCAACTTTGCTAAAATCTTCGAAATGTGTTTATATAATAGAATCTTTCCCTCTGTCAGAAATCTTGTAGCCGATGGTTAACATGGTTTCATCAACAAGAGATCCATAACAGCTAATTTAGCTACTTTTACCCAGTTTGTTTGTGAGGCACTGGATAGTCAGCTGCAAGAAGACACAATTTACACCGACTTCTCAAAGGCCTTCGACAGAGTGGATCATACACTTTTTTTGCAAAAATTGGAATATTTCTGCTTCGATCGTCGGTTACTCGCACTCTTATCTCATATCTTGCTAACCACACTCTATATGTTGAATTTAGAGGGCACAGATCGTATGCCTTCTCGGGATCTAGTGGCGTTCCCCAAGGCAGTAATTTGGCACCACTTCTGTTTTTGATTTTCATCAATGATATAGGAAATAATCTGCTCTGCTACTTCTTGCTGTTTGCTGATGATCTAAAACAGTTCAGGATCATATTCACCTTGCAGGACTGTGAGTCCCTTCAGCGGGATTTGGATGAACTAAATGTGTGGTGTACTGTAAACAAGCTTCGTCTCAATGTCCAAAAGTGCAAGACTATAACATATGCACAGAAGAACACCTGCATTGAGCACAACTATGCGATAAATAATGTGAGGTTGGAAAGGACACAGCAAATAAGGGACTTAGGGGTTGAATTTGACCATAAGTCAACGTTTACACCACACATTAACAAAATTACTGCTGCTGCAAAGAGAATGTTGGCCTTATTTTCAGGGTATGCAAAGATTTCGAGGACTCCAGATGTTTCACTACCCTCTTCAACGCTTTTGTTCGATCGAAGCTTGAGTATGGCTGCCTTGTCTGGAGTCCATTATACAGTGTTCACATCAAACAAATCGAATCTGTTCAGAGGTAATTTTTGAAATATTTGGCTTTTAAATTCGATGGTACCTACCCAGCTCGGGGATGCGACCGAAATCAGCTTCTGAGCAGGTTCTCTTTTATGTCGTTGGAAAGCAGAAGAATCTATTGCATGTGCCTGATTGTATATAAACTTATTCATTTCCTTTTGGACTGCCCTGATTTTTTGGCTAGGTTGAGTTTCCGCGTCTCTCGTCTCGGTAGCAGACTTGGGCAATTTCTGTACCTTCCTAAGCCCAGGACTAATATACTTGTGAAGTCACCAGTTTATGCTATGTGTCGACAATTCAATGACGTATACAATAATGTTTGTGTTTCTGATGAGGGTGTTACGTCTTTCAAGGTAAAGCTCAGACAGCTTCTGCATCTCCAGCAAGGTCACCATTAGCAAATATTCGTGTTGGTTTTGATGTTTTGTTTTAGTTTTACTTAGATCTATATAAATAATATGAATTGATTTCATATCGACTTTGTATTATAATTATGTCTTGTAATTGGGAGTACCTCCTGTTTAGACAAATAAACTTTTTTTTTTAATTCCAATATTGTTCCTAAGGCATCTTTGTTTTGGAAACTGCCTCTAACGAATTGTTTCAATCCTGTTATCCGCAAGGGTGTTCTACATAAATTAAAATTCTTCTTCGATTTTTGAGTTTTTTTTCAATATTGGGAGTGAAAACCTAGGAAACACCTGAAGACTAATGTAGAATATTCCCGAAATAAGCTTCGACCGAAATTCTGTTTTGTCTGGTCGTTAGTTCCATTTCGAATTTCAAAGATATGTGTGGAACCCAAAAAAGACCCAGAGGAAGATGTCCATAAATGATATGTGCAGATAAATTAAAGGATATAGAATGACCAGACAATACAGAATACAAGGTGCAATGCTTTTATTTCAGCACAGGATACAAGAGCATGTAAGCAACAAATTTGAACTTATACCTAAAATAGTACCACTCTGCCTTTTCAAGGGTCGAAAAATAGGGAATAGATTGGAGAATATGTTCATTTGAAATTTTAATTGTCCAAAATTTACGAACTAACATATTCGATGGAGTTGCAAACTAATACTTGATAGATAAATTATGGCTCAAAAATTCATTTTGAATCTCTCGGAGATCGTTCGATAAACAGACAACAAATCTGTTTTTATCCGGGTAAGCTGCTTTCGGCGTGGTCAATAACTGGCAGCCAGTGAAACATTTTTTCTTTAATCAATTATTTTTCCACATCCAAATATGTCCTGAAGCATGTCGTGAGGTCTTATTTTAGTCAAACATCAGTGAGGATCATTCCACTACCTACTCTGTACAGAAGAAAGAACTCCGAGATAGTTTAGATTTAATAAAATCTATATTTAACTCGCCGGGAATTTAGTTGAGAGAGGTAGTTAAATACTCTTTCGTTCAAGTTGGGACCCCACAATTAGCAGAAATACGTTAAGATGAATTAGCATGTAAAAAAAATATCCA
The DNA here is from genome assembly GCA_958510865.1 of Myrrha octodecimguttata. NCBI lineage: Eukaryota > Metazoa > Arthropoda > Insecta > Coleoptera > Coccinellidae > Myrrha > Myrrha octodecimguttata. The sequence goes on from OY294056.1 coordinate 23,562,197, forward strand.
GTCTACCGATTGATTGAATATTGAATTTTTTTCACTGTGAAACAATCAACGATTGTTAAAGGAGCTGAGCTTGGATTCTCTATATTGTTGAGAAGATCATATCGATATATATTTTTGTATTTTTCCGATTATACTAGGTTTCAACGAAACCTCTCATAAGCTTATAGCTTGTGCGAGTTGGGATGTCGGGTGTGAATTGTGTAGACTTTATGCCACCCTAGGTACATAACTGTTAGGCTTTGAAGCAGTGACTAATTTTCAGTACCCTCATACCAGAATTTAAGATTACGATAGAATGATGAATGACGCTAGAATTTCTTTTTTCACCGGTCTAGTTGTGAAGCTCTAAGTTCACGAATAAATGAGCAAACTTAAAAAAATGTGTCCTAACGAATGGTTTGAACCCATTCAAAGTTGAAAAATGAACATCTTCCTGTGTAGCACTATTCAATTTCTGGTAGAAGTTTGAATCATTTCATGTATTGTGAGAAAGACCAGCAAGACCAGAGAGATTTTATCAATTTCATTATGTTGTGCGCTGATGGATGAAATTTCTTTATGATATTTGTCAGATATGCATGCATTTACATCAGTTCTAAGGAAGAACCCCACAGGTTATACGAAACAAATTTTTCTTTGGTATCTCGTGAAATTGGTTCTGTCAGAATACAATCAATTAAAAGAAGTGGAATCAGTCAGTCATTCACTTACTTATTCGTATACCTCATTAATAATTTATGTATTCTGATTTCTGATCTCAATGAACTCGAGCAGCTTAACGACTACGATGTGATGCGAATTTTTCTGGGCTTTATCTACCGATGAAATTGAAATATGTATGTTAATAAAATTCGTCATGCTATGATGTGGCAGGAATCTCCCATGATGTAACGTTCTCACATGCGTGCAAATGGAGTGTATGGGACATCCAGGCTGACGTTGATGCATTGAATTGATCCCTCTTATTTAGGGAATTAACTTTTTCGAAATTTTTCGTGATCCATATTACTGAGACCAATGCAAACGCGTCTTTAAAACCTATCGTTCATATGATCTTGACAAGAAGATGAAAAATATAACGAATCGTATTTTAATTTTGCGTATCCCAGTCGAAATAAAATGAGTTGGTCCATGTGAACACAGTTCATGAAAATATTTTATACTTTTAATTTTATCTATTGACAATCTGAGCGGTTGGAGGAAATAGTTCCCGCATAACTTTGAAAAACAGATTTTAATAGTAGGTGAACAAATTAACCTTTGGACCTTTCCCACATTTGATAAAATATTATCACAATATTAGTCCAGGAGTTGGCCGTATTGAAATCATATCAATCATGAGGGTATTATTTTTGTGGAAAATCTCCTAACAAGCTTCGACGTCGATTTCTACATATTCAAGTCCCAGATAATATTATGTTATTTCAGTATTCAAATTTTGGCGCACCTGGTCTGAAAAATACATGGTTATTCCCCTATAAGATCGAGTTGAACTAATAGAAGAATATCGGCCATCGAAGTATATTCTGTCTGTTCGACCGTCTTACTATGGCCACGAGATCTTTTGCAGGAAAACACATAGAAGTTGAAATTTTAATAGTAGATGTGAGATCTAAATGTAGATTTTGTTTCCTCAATAACTAGAGAATATACATTTATATACTCAGTTGTGAAATGTTGACGCGTAAACTTTTGTGACCATCAAATATGGAAGTTTGTAGTCCGGAATCTAGTTTTCGTGATATACACCTATTGGTTATAGTTGGCACGAAATATGAAAGCAGATTCCCAACTTTTCGAAGGAATATTTCATTTCAGCTGCATTCGATTTGTCTTTTTGGGTATATTGGTAATATAAAAATCTAGAAAAGCGCACATGACGTCAGGAGCTTCTACGCGCTTGTTCAAATTCTAACTATTAGATCAACACGAAATTTTGCATCTAGTTTAGTTGATGTCGGATCGAATTGAAATTTAGAAAATTGTTGTTAAATATCGACCTTAAGGTGTGTGCTGTATTCCATTGAAATCTAATTAATATTCTCATAGAAAAAAATCTCATCAAAAATTTTAAAAATTTCCGAATAATTTTTTTTTGGAATTTTCCAACAACTAGATCCACACGTTATTTTGCTCATTGATATTTCAAAACTGTCCACGAAGTTCCATTTGGATCGAGTCAATTCTTCATGAGACATCGAGGAATTAACTTGAACATTTCAAATGGGCCTAACTCCGAAACTATTCAACCGATTTCACCCATTAACGAACTCAACCGAGATATTTGGACCCCGGACCTAATCTGACAATTTCAAGTCGCTAAGTCTTTTCCTTCTAAAGTTAGAGCACATACGGACGGACATAAGTGAATTTGACCACGGATTCTTTCCCAGGAAGTTCAACCCCATCGTTTGAGACCATTTTCGGCTCAAAATTCGAAAATCACAGACATCGTGACGAGAGGATAACGCGCTGTTTCCTAGAATAAGCGCGAAAAACCTAGAAAAGCACTGACATGAGGTCTGGAGCTTTCACGCGCTTGTTCCGTTGCCGAAGCGTTCATCTAAACACATAGTGACCCCGCCAAACCCAGATCTTCTATTCATATGATCCTCATGAAATTGTACATGAACCTCAAGCTATAATTCTCGTTCAAGTACTAGATTGCAATTCGATCCAAAATTTTGAATGGGTATATAACTATCTAAGGAATAGTTCAGGAATTAATCCCATTCAAGCATTCTACCTTCCCAATTAAATGGAAAACCTACGAATATATTTTCTGTATGTCGACTCTTCCAAAAGTTAATGAGTTTACGGCCGTTCTAACCACTGATAGTGAACACAATAACTTCCGGAAGAATCTACTCAATGCTTGATAATTGTAGAGTGAGTTCAGAGTTAAATTATGAAGGCTGAATTGGCGAATTTGTGAAAATCATGCAATGGTTCTGCAGATAAACCCTTTCAAAATTTCTTTTTTTCGATATCTCCAAAAACATAGATCCAATCGAATTGAAGTTCAGTCCTTCAATGAACAATGACAACTTGAAGTTGCATGCGGAATATCGTGGGGAATAATATAAGTAGATCGTCAAATATCAGATATATACATGAAAACAAAATTTGGCTTGAGATGAACATCGGCACAAACTGAAATTTGCAAGAATTTCATTGAAATCTCATTGATAGCTTCCGAAAAACTATTGTTTCTCAAGAAAAATTTTGAAAATATTCGACAAAAAATTTGACATTTATTTACATTTTTCACCAATTCAATCCTTGGGACATTAACCTTACGTAGCGCGACGATATTCTAGAACTATTTACGAAGTCGCAATCATGAGATCATAGTGATGACTATGATCAGAATAGAATAATAGTAATTCGATAGTTCGCAACATACCGTAAGAACCGGTATTTGTAATGTTTCTTCCATTTCATACATATGTTTAATTTTATTCTGTTTTTTGGAGATAAAAGAGCCAACCATTCCTTCTGCTTCATTTTAAAAACTCATACTTCTAATAAATGATATCCCTGATGCCAATTATTCAGGCTTCAAAAAACAAGATTCAATGTGGAATAATGCAATTTTTCCTCTATACCGTTTTTGATGTGTATCATTTGAGATTGAATAGCAGGTAATCAGATCCATTATAACATAATTGCACTCGTTAAAAATTAAAAACTCCAAATAAAGATACATTATACGTTCTAGACTTCTGTGAACAAAGCTGATGTCACAAATATTGACATATTGAACTATACATGAAGATTTCTGCTTAGCTTAGATTATTTAATAGCCTAGATATCAACCTACGGACTACCGTAACGTAATGCAGTCTGCGCCGAAGGAATTATGCTCCCTTAATTGAAGAGATTTTATTTTATGTTACTCATAATGCAAAAAACACATATGTAAATAGGCTGATATTAGGTACTCGGTAATGAAATGACTGATGACTTGGAGATTTCAGTGAAATTTGAAAGGAATACAAAAACGCTGCAAATTTTACACAAGGGTTTATTATTTTCTCAGTTAAATAACCCAATATACCATTGATATCTCAAAAAACTCATATATTATTCATAACTCATTGGTTTCTCACAACATAGAAACCAATTCCATGAAATAATTCATGTAAACATTGAAATCTCAATAAATACACTTGTATAATTGAATAACATTTCCACATGCAGAACGCTAACTGAGTAGCAAAATTTAAAATAATATTTTGAATGAGAAGAGACGTTCCACAGTCGTTTCACCTCTTTGAAAATCTAACTTTTTTCCACAATTATTAAATTTCGTGTCGGTATTCTACATTTGAAAATGAACTTCAAATCAGATAGGGTTTCAAACTAACACCAATATGAATAATGAAATGAAAAAAAACTCAACCTTGCTGTGCAATTGATCTGAAAAAAATTTTTTCCACAGCAGATATCCGATTCAATTGATTCACAAAGTATCCACCACATAAACTGAAAAACTGAAGTTATTTTCAATAACATTTCTGTAACAATTAAATATATCGGGAACCTCATCAGGTTGAATTCGAAAGAATAATTCTAGATTATAAATTTCGTTCGTTGTTATCGTTGTCAGATACACTCAACCAAGAGGGTGTCAAATCCGAAAGTCTGTTTGATGTAAAGACGTGAAATTCAAACAAGTAGTTTGCCGACAACTAGATGATGATACATGCGGTATATTTTTGTCTACGCTATATTCCTTGTCTTAGGTCACGAACCGGCACAGACCCCATTCAGAACAGGTAGATAGATCATCGGCTCCTTACTTTAGTGTCCAACCCTCAGTATTAAATTCTCGACAATCGACAATTGGTGAGATTTGCGGTTTGATATTGATTTTTTTGCATATTATATCCTCCAATTTGATTTATCATATAAATGCTCATTATTTTTTATATTCACGCTTATTTCAAACTGTCAGTACGAAAGATTTTGCATTTCGATTGAAACCAGTAACGAATATCCACATGTTGACGATAATCGTACTACCCAAACCAAAATTGATGGGAACCTCCGATCAACTGAATTTTTTTGAAATCTGCATTATTTTAAATTACGCTACTTTATTCGCGTTCTGCATGCAAAAGTTTTATTCAGTTATGAAAGAGTATTTATTGAGATTTCAATGTTTCAAATGAATTTTTTCATGGAATTGGTTTTTATGTTCTGATGATTTATGAATAAAATAAAAGTTTTATTCAAGATATGAATGAGCTTCATGAAGCAAATCAATTTTAAATCCCGTAATCCGCAGGGTGATTTCTATAAATAATAATTTGATCCGATTTTCAGTAGTTATGTTTAAGATATTGGGAGAGAAAACCAAAAAATATTTAATATCAACTACTTAAGATTATGAAATTGTCAAGAACATCGATGGGGCATTTGCAAATTGTGTTTATAAAATAATAACGCATTCATTAAAAATTTCTCGATATGTGTTGAAAATTTGGTAATCAATATTTTCATCTACTTTTAGATGTATGATTCTGGATGAAAAGTAAACCGATTATTCCAGTGAATTCCAATCTTAGAACCGAATGCGATGATGTCATTTTTGACATTATTGGAAATTTGCAGCGGTTTTCTCTATAACTCAGGAACCACTGGTCGGAAATCATTCAGGTGAAATTTTTTTGGTTTAGTTTTACAACAGTAATCAACGTTCAGAGTTTCATCAAATTTCGGTGGTAAGTTTTCGAGAAATATTTTTTTCCCCCCAACCCCCCATTTTGAGCCCTTAGGTACACCGATTCTGCCGCAAAGCTTGGAGGATCAATCCCGAGCGACACACGATTTTTCTACCAAGTTTCACTGATTTCGGTTCAGTACTTTCTGAGAAAAGCCCCGGACAACGGACGGCGAAGGACGGATTTTTTTTTATTAGTTTATTCAAATCTACATACTCCAAAACGTAAACTGTGAAATTTTCAGGGAGGTTAAAATTTTTTTTTGTTGGTCGATCACTGAGGATTTTATCAAATAATAAAACAAAATTATTTTATTAAAATTTTTCTATGGATAATTCTTATTTTTGATATTGTTCATCCACCCAACAAGTTTCATTTCGATCAGATAAATATTTTCGGGTTATCGAAAAACCAAAATTTCGAATGGCTGTAACACAAGAACCATTCGGCAGATTAGGCCCATTAACAAAATCAACCCAGATATTCAGAATCTTAACTCAACCTGAGAATTTCAAGACCCTAGTTTGAAAGTTAGAGCATACACGGTCGGCCATACGGCCGACCTAACATAATCAATTTGACCACGGATTTTTCATCAGTTGTTTGAGACCAATTTCGGCTCCAAATTAGAAAACTACAGGCATCGTGACGAAATGATAACGCGCTGATCCCCAGAACAAGCGCGTAATAAGAATTCATCGGGCGAACTCTATTCAAAGGTACTGTGCTTACGATTGACTCATAGACTGACTATCGACATAATAACTTCCGAAAAAATCCAATGAAAGCTCGATATATGTAGATTTGGTGGGCTTCAAATAATATTAGTTAGTGGTTTTTCTTCTTTTAAATTTTCTTGAAATCTTTCTTGAAGGTCCAGCAGATTATTCGAATTTTGTTTAATGTTAGAAAAACATTTTCATATGGGAAACAAAATGCCACAAACCGAATTGATTGGAAGCAGTAGAAATCAATAGATACAAATCATGAATGCAAATGAAGTCAGCGGAAATTGAAATTGGTTCAATTTCTCAAATTCAAGAATGAAGTTGAGACCGAAACAATCAAATTTACCTATGAATGTTTCTTTACTTATATTTAATTCAAAAACTCGATTTGCTTTTACTATGACGGATAAAACTCACCTGTGTTGTTCCTTCTATGGCTCCCAAGACCCAGAGGAAGCATAGTACTAGGAGCTTGGGACTGTTCTTTGTCAGTGAAATATGAGTGTACATTCCTATTATCAGTTCTCGTTGGCAATACTATAAACTCTTAGCTTGGGAAAATGATTGCACTTTTTGAATAAGAGTTAATAAGTGTCTTATATTACACTGCTTCGTTATATCAGGATCATGATTTAATTTTACTCCTAGGGAGACCGGAATATAAAATGAAAATTGCCTTTTGAGCTATCTCTACGATACGAATGAGAATTATAAAAATTCCATTACCTCTATTGATTTGAAAATATAATATTTTCCGGCTCAATCTTCAATCCTCTTGGAAAGATCCAATCAAATGTGCCCTTTGGATATTCCACTTCGATTCGATATCAGGCTGTGGGAAATATATCCACAGGAATGAGGAATAACCATGCGAAATTTTTTCGATGTAATTTATAATCCAATTTGAAGAATGCAGAGCGGGGCTCTGGTCTTCTTGAATATATAATTTATGTTCTCTAACTTGATTCAAGTAATACTTAAATGAGATTAGCCTCTGCCGGCAGCCGTATTGATTCCGAAAGGCTCCGGTTCGTTGCTATTAATAAATCTGTTTTATATTGTACCAGCGGAGGTTTCGTACAGGCAAATAACTACGAGTGTTAGCGTCTGTCAATGAGGTTCTAACTGTGCTTTAGAAATAAAATATACAGAAACCGTGATGGGGCACCGAGTGGCTCTTTCATGCCAGTCAGCTACCCCTTCCGTCATTTCCTTTGCTAATAAGGAATAAAGTTATGAATGGTTTCTCCTACATTCCTCTTGCAAGCCCGAATCTCGGAAATAACACTCGGAATCCAACAAATTCGTATGAAAGGAAGACATCTCGACTTGCTATTCAAAAACGTGGCTCATGATACTTATGAACTTCTTCAGATTCAACAGATGAAAACATAAGTTTTCGGTAAAAAAATGAATGGATGAAATTTTTGTTGTGATGATATCTACTGATTCTCACTTACTATTACTTTAGAGAAAGTAATTAACCTAATCGAGATATAGGTAGGTACTAGGTACCTAACGGATCTTTCCAATTCCATAATTAAAAATGCAACGTACCAACGTAAACCTCATGAATGACGAATTGACTGTATTCTTAATGATTATATTGATAGCATTTATCGAGTAGACTTCTTTGAATTTTATATTTTCAATTCCTTTCGAATCAATTTACGAAAATCATCTGCGAGAGTGTTGCATGAAAACGAAGTATACAGAATCATCAACAATATCGCTCTCAGTAGGTTCTCAGATCTACAACGTACCAAACTAAAAACAATTACATAGGATGAGACGTTACTTCCCCTGAAAGCAAGAATTGAAGAATATGACAATTGCCATATGTTTGCGTCGTTTTTGCGCGCATGTTCTAGGGAAACAGCGTGCTATAGTTTCGTCCAAATGTCTGTAATTTTCGATGATTAGCCAAAAATGGTCTCAAACGACTAGGTTGGACTCACTGATGATGAATTCGGTGTCAAAATCGATTCTGTCTGGCCGGCCATTCGGCCGGCCGTGAACACGATAACTGTCGAACAAAGCCAGCTAGCGACTTGAAACTCGTAGGATAGTTCGCGCATCTGAATGCCGTGGTTGAGTTTGTTAATGGGCCAAATCGGCCTAATAGTTTCGGAGTTATAGCAATTTGAAATTTTGAGGTAGTTTCAGAAACTTAGATTCAAACTTGGCAGATGGTCGAAACATAACCACGCGCCACTGTGAGCACAATTTTGTTTGAATCGTATGGTCACTCAATTCAATAAAAAAAAATTTTTTCAAAGTTTGTTTCGAAAAACTTTTTTTTTTTCTGAAACTATTTATTGTTCATATTCAAGAACAATTTCAGTTGTACCTTGAGCCTCATATACAATTGGTTACGAAATGTAAATCTGATCACGTCAATACGTCTTAAGATATTGAGGAAATAACCTCAACATTTCGAATAACAACAAAATTTAACATTAGAAATATTGTTGGTCAAGATCGATTTCAAGGTCTGTACCAAATTTCATTGAAATATTATCAATAGTCCAAGAAAAAGAATTTTCAACAACAATGACACCTTCGAATAATAATTCCATAAAATTTTCTTACGAGTTACGAAATTCTATATCATGTAGCATGTAGAAATTCTTCAACCAACTACAAGGTTTCAATATGATGTCATCTATATATCTTGCGATATTGAGGAAATAACCTCGACATTTCAATTTACACCGAAATTTGACAAATTTTTTCTATATCCCCGATAATGAAAAGAATATCACATTGGAATCTGAAATATTGTTGTTCAATATTGACCTCAAATAAATGCCACATTTCATAGAAATCTGTTCAATAGTCTTAGAGAAAAAACATTTCAACAGAATATGGAAAATTTCAGAATATTTTTTTTTATTTTCTAACAACTAAATCGAAGCACTTAGTTGCGCATTGGTATTCCTCAAATGATTACGAAGTTTCAATCTGTTTGCATCAGTACTTTTTGAAATATGGCGGAAATAAAGTTAAAATTACAGGAACCATCGAAATTGGGCATATTTTTTTCTTATATCTCCAAAAGAAAATATTGAATCGGATTGAAAGCTTGAACATAGTTGTTGGATACTGACTGTAATATTTCGTTGAAATCTGACCAATATTTCCCGAGAAAAAACGAATTTTCCACGAAAATTTCAAAAATGTTCGAATGAGCATTTTTTTGAAATTCTCAAAGTACCGAATTCACACGAAATTCTGCTTTCAGTTGTGCGTTGGTATTATCGAACTACAGTCAAAGTTTTGATCTGAGCGGATCAGTACCTATTTCGAGAGATATCTAGGATTTAACCTCAATATTTCAAATTGGCCTAACTCCGAAACTATTCAACCGATTTAACGAATTCAACCGAGGTATTTCGATAACAAATCTAATCTGGTAATTTCAAGTTGCTAGGTCCTTTCCTTCGAATGTTAGTGCACATACGGACGGACGGACAGAATTGAATTTACCTCAGATTCTTCTCCAGGGAGTTCAACACAATCGTTTGAGACCATCTGCGGCTCAAAATTCGAAAATTACAGACATTGTGACGAAACGATAACGCGTCGTTCCCCAGAACAAGCGCGAAAAAATCGAATGGTCTATACTCATTTTTGTTTTTTTATGGTAATCATTTCTCTTATTCAGATTTAAATGATATGGATTTGGTTCATTTCTTGATTCATTAAAATATTGGATAAAACACAAAATATCCCATGCGAGCATATCGCATTTGTAATGTTTAATAATCCTTCATTATATAAGATTTATATGAAATGAATTTACCTATAAGAATTGCACTACTATATCTACCGTACAAAACCATCTGCTTCGGTCTGACAGATTGATTCTTGAAATGAAATTACTCGTGATTGTGTTGAATTGAATTCTTGCGGAGATTCACTAGACGGACTGGAATATCGCATTAGTGGAACCAATGGCATTGTTCGGACCTGCCATCGAAAACTGGAACCAGTAACCTATTTATTCCTCAATAACCAGCGCACAACAGCGTTTCCCCAGATTCGAATATCCAAGTGATTGTTTCCCGCTTTTAATGAATGCTGTAATTTCGTTATTTGGAAACAACGATTTCTGTTACGAGATTAGAACAAGAGGCCTGGGTCGCTGCTAATTCGATTTGTGAAAGCGGCGCGCGAGCGAGAGGTGTCTTTTTACTCATGTTTTCATATTTCATTAGAAAAATTCATCTTTTTGGTATCGCCAAGCGGGCGTGAAGTTTCCATTCTCAAATTAGAGTGACAGACTTTATTCGCATTGTAGGAGCATTGGACGCCGAGAGGAAGTATAAAAATTTTTGACATTCGAAATTTCCCTGTCCAATTCTGTTAAATTATATATCTCGGTATGTCGTAGAATATGCAAGCACTCTGAAGTAAAAATACCTATACGGGATTTTCTGAAAAAAACAAATAATTCTTTCATGCCATCTGAACATCAAGCAATGTCATGGCTCTTTATTCATACAGTTTTTGCAATTTGATTCATTCCATTTCATTCATATTTTATATATGGCCAGACGGATAGTTCAATGGAAGAGAAGCACTTTATCTCCTTTGTATTCAATTACGATACCAAAATCTAATTTATGATTCGAAACTACATAACCAAATGAAGATTATCCTTTAAACAATGAGCTCAACAACATTCGACATTTTTCTTTTTTCTTCATGTTGGTTTTCTTGGATAGATTTTAATATACTGAGAATAAGTATCTGAAAATTGACACATTGGTATCAACTATGCCAAACAGATGACATTCTGTCGCATCTGAGTGACGTCTTATGGATGTCAACTTTTGGTCACGAAATATGCGAAGTTCTACTCTCTGAATGACGTCTGAGAGACTCTCGAAAGACGTCATCGGTAACTGCTCGATTCCTTCGGATGTTGTCAGATGAATCGAGTTTATGTTAAAATTCATTAAACTTAATTGAACTTTCCCATATCTCACCCATGCACAAGATAGGAACTGAATCTGGAACATCGCAGTTACCGCTTTGTTTTCTAGATTACTCCAACAAAAAGAGATACGAAAAAACCTAGAAATGCACTACCCTGAAGGCAGCGCTCTTGCGCGCATGTTCAATGGAGATGTTTTGGTAACGTATTTAAACAAGCGCGCAAAAGCTGCTGCCTTCCCGGCAGTGTATTTTTAGGTTTTTTTCGATAAAGTACTGGGTTTCAATTTGATCTAACCTGTATTTTCGGCCTAACGGCTGACCGTAAACAATAAAGTAAACAATTACTTCCGAAAGCAACAACTTAGAAACTCGATATTTGTAGAGAAGATTTGCACCTTAATTACGAAGGCCGAATTCGTATATGGGTAAAATCCACCCGATGATTCCGCAGGTATACCCATTCGAAATTTTATTTTTCCAATATTTCCGAAAATACAGGTCACATCGAATTGAAATCCAGTACTCTATCGAAAAATTATAGTTTGAAGGTTTATATAGAATATAATGAGGATAATATGAAAGAAAGATCACAGAATATTGAATATTTGAAAGAAAAAATCCAAATTTTTGTCAGGATCTTTAAACTAGCTGCGACGTTTTTTCATAATTGAATCAGTATTTTTTGAGTTATACCAAAAAAACAACGATATCGAGAAGAAAACCACGAAATTTTACATCTTTTTTCCTAATATCTCCGAAAATTATTATCGTATCTAACTGAAATTTGGTACACTGCTGTGAAAAATGGAGCTCAAAGTCTCGGTGGAACTTTTTTTTTGCATATCATAAACGGTTTCCGAAACAAAATTTTCCCAAATTTACTGACAGTATGATTTTGACAAAATTCCGCTAAATGTTGCGCGTCGTCATACTGCATTGAACTGCCAAGTTTCAATCCAATCGCTCCAGTAGGTTCTGAAATAAAAAAAATTACAACATTTCAAATGGCTTTAATTCTGAAACTGTTAGACCGATTTGGCCCATTAACGAACTTAACCGCGGTATTCTACTGCTCGACCTACCCTGAAAGTTTCAAGTCGCTAACTCACTCTTTTCGACAGTTATCGTGTCCACGGCCGGCCGGCCTGACGGAAAGAATCGATTCTGACACTTGATTCGTCATAAGAAGGCCAATCTAGTCGTTTGAGACCAATTTGGAGAAAAAATCGAGAATTACAGACATTTCGAAAAAACGATAGCCCGCTGTTCCCCAAGAACATGTGCGCAAAAAACGCAGTTATCATTAAAACTAATTGATTATGAGATCTTGATTGACACGAAACATCACCGAAAATACTGAAGTTTTGGGGTTACTCGAAATTATTCTATCGAAAGTTAAGAATTATTGTTATGTATAGTCGGTACTAGTAACATATATATACATAAACCGATCGATGGACATATTTCTTTCTTACAACTCGAATGAGTTATTGATAACTGAGTTTTATTTTGAGAAAATGCAGTGGCATAACAATGTTTTCTTGATGCAATTGGCAAAACAAAATAATATGTTTCATTGCGAAACATTTCGACGAATGATTATTTGTCAAAAGTATTATCCAAATAGCTCCTGTTGTAGCAATGAACAAATTAGGTTTACTCAAACCAAACCTGAACATCTTCCATTTTGCCAACGAAGACTGAATTTGGTTTGTAAACCAAACTCGCATTATTTCCATTTAGTGGCTATAATTCCTGTATACCGGACAGCCTGACCATATTTAGACATACTTTAATGGACAAAACAATATCATTTCAACTCAATGTTGAAACGTGCTTCATTATATGAGTGATATATTATTATATATGTATATGTATAGTCCGAGACATCATCCAAGGTAACTACTACAGATGAGAATCAGGAAAATCAGATTTATCATTTGAATTTTTTTTAAACGATTCTCACAAAGAATTGACTTGAAAATATCAAGATGGTTTTGCTAATTCCGTTGGTTTGGAACCTGTATGCGGAAACTCATGAACGGGAATAACTCACCCAATGTTTCCGCAGAAATACTCATTTTGAATATTATTTTCCAATAATTTCAAACGTTAGATCCAATCGCGCTTAGTACTGTCGTTCATGGTTGCGAGGTAACGAAGGATTCATTGTTAATTCCGTGAGTGCCCAATCAGGTAATTTTCGCTCCTTGAATATTCATAACCGGGTAATTGTCAATTCTTGAATTTCAAGAGCTGACCCCATACAAGGCAGCAAAAAGTTCAATCAAAAAATTTTGAATACATACAGAGTGATTCGAACCAAATAGAAAATCGAGAAACAGGGGATACTATATGAAGTTCAATGAAGGTTAAGACTCGAATGAATGTTGTTTGATCACGAGATACAGGCTGTGAAAGGTTCTCAACAAAAATTGAAAAACTGCTTGAATCATGATAACTTTAGCAGCGGCAACATGAAATCAGACATTCGAGTTGGTTTCAGTTGAGAAATCGGAATATATAAGAGCCATTACAATTTTAATCATAGAGCCAATTACAAGAACAGAACATGCAGACTTTTTCAATCAATAAGAATGGAACAAATAAAGGTTTATAAAAAATTGGACCTTTCTTCTAGGAAAATGTATTCTTGGTTTTTTTGCTTGATACCATAAACCGTTTCTAATATATTCGCGATAAAAGTCTTACTGCAATCTTTGGAATGTGGAAATTTATGCACCTTGAAATAAGAGGTTGGCCGAAATGGCTTTTGTTTTGTGAAATGACAATTTTCTATAAAATACTATTATTCGTGAGATAATTATTAATTCATTAGGAGATTTTCCTATCCCTTCAGATGTTGTAAGTTGTGCTTCACGTTCTGTTGTAAACCCGCAAGATACAGGCAGTTTTTCACATGAGAAAAACCTGCAAGTCGAAACTAGGCGGTCTCTCATAGTTCAGAAGATATTGTTCCCAAAAGTTCTAAATTAATGCACTTTTCCGTCTCTTTTTCGACCATGAAAACGATCATTTGTTTTTTTGTATTGTCCACAAATCATTTTGAACATTCTCTCAAATATGAGTGGCAATTCTTCTTCAAGAATGGTTAACATTTTATTAAAAATTGCTTGAATATCAGATAGAAGCCTAACCTCTATTTCATCCGATTTGGCATTGGCGCAATTCAACTTCAAATTACTTCATTCATATTTATACAATAAATGAGTTGTGCATTGTTTTCCCCTCCATTTCCATTTGGTATAATCTTTATACATATCCCAGAATTACCACTCATTATCGATAAGTGGAAACTTTCAGGGAATATAACATATAATAATTTACCGAACTCGGAACGATATGTAACATGATAGAACCCAGGAGAATAAACCCGCTAAAAATTTCATGTAGTAGGCGTGGAGTCTATGAAATATAGGATGCAATATAACGAAGGGTATGGAACTTGGCCAGATCTGAGAAGTTCTACAGTCTGCACTATACTGAATGTAGGCCATGATACATGGTAGCGGGAAAACTATAAATAAACGTTCACAATGTGAGAAGATAGGCAAACTTTTTTCGGAAACATTTCCCGCAGAAGTGCGATATATGAAGGTTTTATCTGATTTTTTTGCCGAATTCTAATATTTTTCTAGAAGTTATGTAGTGACGATGCAGGGCGAACAGAAAAGTCGTAGGATTCATAGCAGCTTTCAACCTTCTGATCGCTTGGGGTATTCGTGGAATAACTACCTTGAAATATACAGGGTGATTCATGAGTGACCTTACATACGTCAACGGCCGATAGAGGACTTCAAGACGAGTCAAGATCTGCCGAAAAATTTTTGTTGTTGGTTGGGTACGAATATACAGGGTGTTTTGTATGGTTGGTATGAAACTTTGATTAGCTTATTAGCTTGTTAGATACTTCTGAAACCCCCGCAGTTATTTTGTTGAAATCTGCTAGTAATATTCCTTGGTAGAACTTGTTAATATGAAATTCTTAATTAATTCAAATCCAGGGCTGGGCTCAAAAAACTGTGATCTACAGTTATTTGTTAAAAAAGTTCATTTTCTAAACTAATTTTCGAAAAACTATTATTAGATTCGAAAAGCCAAGAAAAAACGCTACAATAATCGCTATTTAATTTGGATGGCACACCTAAACTGTTCCAGAAAAAGGAATTGGCGAAGAAAAATTTGTTGGAAAGTTTTAATTTCCGACTCGACATACGTGAATGGTGGATAAAGGACTTCAACGTGAATCAAGATCCAGGAAAAAATTTGTTTTCTTTCGATACGAAGATACAGGGTGTTTCAAATCTTCGGTATAAAACTTTGGTAAGCGATATTTCTGAAAGGCTTCAAGATATTCTGTTGAAATTCGCTAGTTATATTCCTCTGCTCAACAAAAATATTGGCCAATAAAAATATGTAAGAAACTTTCCATTTTCGACCGGACATAGCCTACGACCGAATTCACATAAATCCATTTTTGCGCGCAAGTTCTGGGGAACAGCGTGATATCGTTTTTGTTTGTTTTGTCCCCATTCCTGGCCCTCTAGGTCCCCCGAACTTACTGTCTTGGATTATTACGTATGGGGCCATATAAAGCAGGAAGTCTACAAAACCAAAGTTAACACCAAAGAGGAACTCAGGGCGTGAATCGTGGCAGTTGCTGAGGAATACGGAATAACATGCAAAATATTCGGAAAACGAGTTAAAATTCATTGGAGCGCAGCAGGAAATGCATCAAAGTCGGAGCAGGGCACTTCGAAAATTTACTCAAGTAGCTAATATCTTCTTTCAAGTTATGAATTTACTGTTATATATAATATTCAATGAATGTTACAAATTGCTTCCAAGATTTTTGTTTCAACTAAAAAATTAATTTTAGTGAATTCAGTCAAATAATATTTATTCGTAATTTATGTCCAGTCGAAGATTAAAAAACTTTCTCACGAATTTTTTTGTCGATTTTTTTGTTGAAACAGTTCAGGTGTGCCATCCAAATTGAAGGACGATTATCGTGGCATTTTTCCTTGGCTTCTCAAATCAAATGATAGTTTTTTAAAAAAGCGGTCAGATGATAAAATTTTCCAACAAATAACATAAAATCACAACTTTTTCAGCCCTGCCCTGGATTTGAATCCACCCAGAATGAAATATTGACATCGAACAAGAGAATATTGCTAGCAAACATACAAAACAGCCTGTATCTTCGTAACCAATGAACAAAAAATTTTTTTTCGACTAATCTCGACTCGCCTTGAACCACTCTTCCGCCATTGACGTATGTAAGGTCACTCATGAATCACCCTGTATTATTAACATGCGAGTAAATTTGCATACAAAAATTATCAACGAGCAAAATTATACATAGGTATTTACGAGGAGTATTGAGTACCTTACTTATGTCACTCTCAAATAAAACTCTTAACTGAAAAACGAACCTTGCAATGCTGAGTTTGAATGATATAACGCGTTTTTTTTGTAGAGAATAGAGCATTATCATTATGTCCAAATGTCGGCAATTATCGATTTGTTTCGCCGAAAATTTTCTTCAATTACTAGTTTGGACTTCACTGATGAAGAATGTCAAATTCAGTTCTATTTTGCAGCCTTTTGTCACGATAACTCACGTTTGTCTGAGAATCCATAAGGTGCATTTCACCCATTCAAGAATTCGGCATTCGTCATTGAGCTCTTTATCTACAAATTTCAAGTCGCTAAGTTATGTCTCTCGAAAGTTATTTACGATCGGCCGTTATGTCGACGCTAAAACCTCCTGACTTCATTTCTTGAATCTTTTTATGATTTTTGTTCTCGACAATCCATTGATATTCTAGCTGTTTTCACTAGGATTCCACTATGAGAAAGTTGTCTGTTGTCTTCTTTTATAGCTCATGGTTCTGAAATATTATGTTTAGAGTTAGGAACCATAAGCAGTGATTGAGGAATATTATCTGAGATCGTTACTGGTTTTACTGATCCTGGAATTTTTTTTCTTGATTTGAATAAGTAGAGAGTTACATTCGAAGCTAGGTCGCAAAATTTATTGATTTAAAAATCAACTAACTATCAACCCCTATCATTCAGCCACTTTTATGTACAATTGGTTTCACAAAAATGCTGTTAGTTTTGCTTTTGGTGTAGCCTTGTTGAACACATTAAATCTACAATTTTTGTTTCTTGATGAAATTTTCATCAAGTTTATGCTTTTACTTGCCGATGCACTTCCATATATTTAAAGGTGTAATAGTTTCATTTCCTAGTTTAATATTTGACGAGTCTGGTTTGGCCATGCGATTAAAATTGATTAATTCATGCTACAGTGTTTAGTACATTTTTCACACATTGTTGTGTCCTTGAAGGCTATATAGACGGTATGTAGATGCAAGTTGAAATTATTAAGCTTGTTCGTTAAAGTTTTGATACATTCAATTGTCATGTCGGTGCGTATGTCAGAGTGGAACGAATTATTATTGTATGTGCCGTAGTGAAAACATTCAAAAAATTGATCACATTGAGGGAAAAAATGATAATCATTTCTGTAGATAAGATATGAGTTTTTGAGGTGGAATAGCTTGAAACACAAATTGGTGTGTTCAGCACTTGTCGAAGGCTTCTTTTTCACCCATAATAATTTGTATTTTTCTTCCCATTTCTGTTACATGTTTGAAGTGAGTATGCTGGTTGTAATCTTCGTGAATAAATATGGTGGTATACATCTTCCCATTTTTTGTTTGTTTTTCCACACAATATTTGCTCATGAACTGATTAAATTTTCCTTTCTCCATTCGTTTGATGGAGATTGTCGGTTTAAATTTTCTACTTTTAAAATGGGTTCACAGGTATCTCTTGATGAAGTTTGGGGTATGGATCATCATAATATTAGTGTTCTGTCGTTACCTTCTGTGTTGGTTAGATTCCATATAAGTGGTCCAACTGAATAGCTTTTCAAAATATTAGCCAAATGTATCATTATGGAATTTTTCAACCCTACGCTAGAGTCTCCTATACAAATTTGTCAATTCCTACTTATGTTCATCAAGGACTGTTTATTTCAATTACTACGAACTTTATGTGAAAGGACAGGAAATTGACTCTTACTTAACAATTCTTAATTATATATACAGTGAAATGTATCAAACTCCGTGATCTACATTACTTCACGAAAGCGAATGGATTAAATAATAAATAATGAATTGACATAGATCCGTACTTATATTTTGATCTCCACGTGAAAAGTAATGAATGGAGAGAACGAAAATTACATTTCCACAATAGAGGCAGCTCTAATTGCATTAATGAAGATGTTCTCGAAGCAGATGTATATGAAGGGATTATTTACCTTTTATTGGAATAACTTCAGTTGGCTAACTTACTCAATTAATTGGTCTTTTAATGTCCTGGACGATGCTTCAAAAGAAATTGTGGATAGAATTCCACCAAACCGAATATAATGGGCTCATCTTACTCAGAAAAATAAGTCGGCAACCTGATAAAATATTCACTAATTCGCGTTCCAAATTACTTTCCACTAAAAAGCAGATAATGAGTCTTGTAGAAAATACGGTCACTAATATTGATTTATTTTTTTATTTTCAGGTAAGACAACTCTGTTTGTTTTCAGCAAAGCAATGAAGGAATTTTTGGTAAGTAGATAACATGTAATTATATGGATTCAATATGTTCAGCAACAGTATGAAGTATAACTTGAATATTGATTCGTATACCAAAAAATTATTGAAATTTTTATTAAATACCGGATTAGGGAAGATTAATGATAATGTTGATTGTATATAGAGGTTCACGTTCTCTCATTCTTCCCATGTTCTTCCTTTTCCGAATAGTCCTTGAAACTCCTGGGATCATTGTCACTTTCTTGATTCTCAATCTTGAATTCTTAAGGATCATAGTTAGAGAGTTCCCTATAGTTTGCAATGGAGTTATACGAGATAATTCTCTTATGGCATAGGCCTTTTGGGCTTGGACTGCAAATGGATACTTATGAATTTATGGAAAAATATTGAAAATTCACCTCTAACCGAGACAAAAGATAGTCGAACCTCTATAAACTCTTAACGAGGCCCTACACCAGTCCCTGTCTTCATTAAAAACATCTCAGAATGAAGTGGTACCAGCAGGTACAAGAATTCTGTTTGGTGTAGACCATAGATATCCACCAGGAAAAATTTTACTGTAGGGTTCGTCGAAGCAGAAGCTGGTGCCCGCGAGGTCCTCTATGGAAAAGAAATGCTTACACATCCACCAACATCTTGAGTGTCCTTGCGTAGCCTCATAAACAGTCCATTGCAACAGCGAGGTCTACAGAAGGGTATACACTTCCGCGCTGGCAGATCTTAGAGCGCTCGTAATGTTTAAACAGGCATTTAGTTATGACGGTGCGGTCACAGGACTTTTTTATGCAAGTCCACCACACCAAAGATGTGTATGTTAAAAAAGTTCTCACCACCACACTATCCAAACAGTGCATAATGAATCAATACTCTCCGAGTTGACGAAAGATAACAACGGCTTTATTCTTGTCTGATGATTGTATGGACCACTAATGAATTTTGAGACAGCAAAAATGTCCGATAGTGTTACGGTTCAATTCGCGGTAGCATGAAAGCGGAGTTGGTCAAGAAATCGAGAAACAATTTTATTCAGTTTGAAAAGTTAATTCGTAAGTGAATGGAAAAACGACTGCCTGATTTAATGATAAAGAGTTGTTTTACAATAAACTGGGATCAATCAATACCTACGAGGTGTTTGGAAGAATTATCATCTGCGTTGAGGATAATTCAGCGGAATCCGGGATAAGAGCTATATAAATATTTACAACATTAACGCAGAAACAAGCCACACAATCACTGAGGTCAGTATGAATAAAAACGTTTCGTCCTGATAATCGCTTTAATAAATGTATTACTCCCCATTTGAAAGAATAGGCTGCAAGTCAAGGAGGACTAGGTCATTTTCTCTGTCCCTGGTCCGAGGGACGTCTTACCGATTCTAAAAGGTTCACAAGTTGCCAACTTGCAGAAGCTCACGTCATCAAGGAACCCTGAACGTTCAGGCTGAGTAGACGAGGTTTAACTCCTCCTCATTTTTTCTGTACGATTCATATCGTAACAAACAAAGAGTTATAGAATCAAAATTAACATCTTATTATTGAGTATATGATACGAAAATTGTGTGGTATCGAGAATTGAATTTGTGGGCTTAATTTATATTATTGTCTCATCTGGGTTCGAACACTGTAGGCATAACTGACCTTTTTATTCCTCATAAACCGATTAATAGGTAAAGAAGAATAAAAGGGAATTACCCGACCTTATTTTCTTATTTCTTCTGCTTAGCCTTACCACTTGGGATCCAAATCCACCCCATCTTTTCTGAGCGGAGTGGGGGGGAGTGTTCTTCCTTGCAGAAAAAACGAAGTGCACTGAGTTTAAGTGCTACAAAAGTAAGAAAATGAAAAATTATTATGTACGGAAATGATGTGGCATGTCAACTTTTAAATCGAGGGAGACAAATTTAACTGACTTAACTGACCATTTTGTAGGTGCAACGCCTACGGCGAAGTAGACAACACTTTAATTTGAATAAGGAAGTCAAAGTGCGTTTCTTACGGAACCTTCATAACAAAAATTTCACATTTCCAAATATATGGTCCAGCAAAACTGCTTCGGAATTTTTCCTTTGTTCTGCAAAGTTGAATGTTGAACGAACTGGATGGGAGTTGAACACAAAACAAAAGTGACTATGTGATCTGATACAATGTCTATCGTAGTTTAAGAAAAAGTCAAATACAGATGCAGAAGATTACTGGCACTCTTGAACGAAACGCAGAAATCTTAGAAAGAAATTATCAGCGCACTGTTCATGAACACAAATACCATCTACTACAACTACCCCATGAATGCATGAAGTATAATGAGAATAACAGTTCTGTAAGGAAATGAGTAATTATAATTAATACTAGGTATTTGCAACCTCTGCTTCATAGAATGCACATTGAGCTATGCTCAAAAGTTTACATATAAATAAGTACCTAACTTCCGTTCTCAAGTTATCATATCCAGTCGGCCGGCCGGACTGAATCGATTTTGACATAGATTTTTTCATCACTCAGTGGCTTTAGGCCTTTTTCGTGACAGAATACGAAAATCAAGCATGCTATTCCTTAGAACATGCTCTCAAGAAGTAGGCAGTGCCGCTTGTTTTGGTTCATGCTTGGCGGGAGCACTTCTGTGGAGAAACGCGAATATAAAAGACGGTATTTTATTATGATTTTTAATTCCTACCACCTCTAATTAACCTCGAAAAACATGCCATCGTGTAGACCAATTGCAAAATGTCTTTTGCTTGGAGCCATCAATACGCGCCGCCTTCCTCGACCTGACATCCTGGGAGAATCGCGCCAGTTCCCCGAAATGATGTAGGAAATTAGACGTCAAATTGACGAATTCGGATGAGGACTGGGTGAAAGATGGCGATCCGTCATTGGCGAACAACTAAATTGAGTTTACAGGAAAGCGGGACCATAATTCGATAGCGATGGGTTATGAAGTGTTCCTCGAATCCTGGGTATTAAGTAGTCATGGAAACACCGGCGGTTTCAGGGGTGTTAATTGGACCATCAATTTTGGGAAGGAAAATTTGTAATATCTGTTTTTCTGCGTCGCGACGTTGGAATTAACAACCACAAAAATGTGGTCATAATTTTCATCGATACAAATGCATCGTCATACTCCCTTAGATGGAGCCAAAAACAAACAGACCACTTTTATTCAACCCATTCGTCCTATTACACAAACTACATAGCTTCGGCTTGGATGACTCTAGAGAACCCAAATTATATATTTGTATGGTTATGAGGAGTTTCTGGAATCCCTGGATTTTTGCAAATGAACGATTCTTCAAAACGTCTAGGGCTCTTCTCAGAGTATTAGAAAAATGAAATTTGGCATGCGGACGAGAATTGGTGCACAAACTGCAGGAAGCACGGCGAATAGAGTGAAAATATCGAAAACGATTGAATTCGTCTCCTCCTGAGCTGAGGTTTCGCTCAGCCACGCTCACAGGTTTGTAGGGAAGACGTAGGGCGCGCGAAGGTATTCGCAATCGCCGAATTCGACTTGAAACAATTTACTCCCTTGCGATATAAAGATTTTCTATAAGCAATTATTACCGATTCAGAACAGCACTTGGTTTCGAATCCAGAAAAACTGAGTTGTGTTTCTCTGTCTGGAATATGGATACGGAATCGACAAAAATCATGAAAAATTTGTAATATGAAAGAACAACCTAGATAAAAACTGAAAAGAAATATCCATTGACTATTTCCCTCGTCGTAATTTCCACCGATCAGAAACGCGCAATTTTGAATTACAAATGGTTTCTATGTGGAAAAACTGTTTGGCAGGAGCTGTCGGCAGTTTATTCGAGTTTACCCGCGGCAAAACTTGACAGTTGTTGTCACCAAAAATTACAATACCTATACATAATGCAAGCAGAATAATCTGTTACTCATAAAACAGTCTTGTCAAAAACCATACGGGCATCTCATTTTTCCTGTGAAGAAAATAAAAAAAAACACAATGCAAAGTAATGTTTTTCAACAAAAAGCATTCGTTTTCGACTCGGATTTTTGTTGCCACCAGCACTCATGCTTCTTGTTGAAATATTACTTAGCAACGTATTTTCTCGATTTTTTTCGGAAAAATTAAACGCCCTTATGATATTACTCACGAATATACAGGGTGTCCAGGGAAGAATGCGACAAACTGATACCATGAATCAAGGTCATCAAGGAGGACTGATATCACAGAATTTTAACTATTTGAACTAATCGACCGATTGATTTCAAATTTTGAAGTTTTGCCACTCTTTATAATCGCCATATTTCAATATTTCTGAAATTGGATGAATCAGAACCGGACTAGGAAAATTTCAGACTTTTCCTATTTTCGTGAATATCGGATCACCCTGTTCGTAAATATTATGATTTTTTTTCGTTTTCGTAACCACTAGGATTCAATAATAAAATATAAATAAAAATAAAAAATTCAAAATCTCTGCTTGGCACCGTCATACAGAGTGATCGATAAACATTCCCTTATGAGTGATATTTCGTAGTTCGATTAATTCCGAACTTATCGGTAAAATTATTTCGAATTATGCAGTTTTGTCAACCTTAACGACTACTCTCCTAAAAATTTTTCTCAAATGGAAAAACCAGATCCGGAGATATAGGATCACCCTGTACATCAACAATCTGTTTTTTTCATTCTTATGAGTGAAAAGAAGCAATTCATCAATCAAGAAAATCAAAAAACTCTGCTTGGAACTATCACATAGGGTCATCAATAAATTTTATCTCTGGAGAAAAAAAAATTGATTTCTTCAATTGGATTGATTGATATTTTCACATATTTATTCATTTATTCATTTATTTTTTACCTTGTAGTTTATTGGTATAATTATTTAGTCAATTTATATAAATGATGAATTGTGAATTTACGATTATATTCCGATTACCCCTCACATTTTAAAAACTAAACCAATAGCAGTATTTCAACTATATTTAAAATCACTTTCTGCTTTGAATTTCTACAAATTTTAACTGAATTCTTAGTCACTCGTTTCCAAGTGAATTATTGAGATGAATTATGAGGTTACATGAGGCTTACAATATTGAAATAATGATAAATATGACATCAAGCCAATTGAAAAAATCATTTTTTTTCTTCAGAGATAATATTTATTTATGACCCTATGTGATGGTGCTAAGCAGAGTTTTTTGATTTTCTTGAGGAATTGCTTCCTTGCATTCATAAAAATGAAAAAAAAAACAGAATGTTGACGGACAGGATGAGTTTAAAATTTTCCTAGTCCGGATCTGGTTACAAAACTGCAAAATTTGACATAATTTTACCGACGATTTCAAGATTCATCGAACTATGAAATATCACTCATAAGGGCATGTCACACTGTATGACGATGCCAAGCAAAGATTTTGAATTTTTATTATGAATTGAATCTTAGTGGTTACGAAAACGAAAAAGATCATAATGTTTACGTACAGGCTAATCCGATATTCACGAAAATAGTGAAAGTCTCAAATTTTCCTAGTCCAGATCTGATTTATTCAATTTCAGAAATATTGAAATATTGCGATCGTAAAGGGTGACAAAACTTCGAAATTTGAAATCAATCGGTCGATTAGTTCGATTATCGAACTGTGAAATTTCACCCATCATATGAATATCACCCTGTATATTCCAAACGAAGGCCTTTATGCGATTAAAATCTCTTGATGTGAGTCCTCCATGATGTCTTTGATGCACGGTATCCGTTTGTCGCATTCTTCGGGGGACACCCTGTATAGCTATTGAAACATATACAGCGTAAGTCTTTAGTTTGTACATTAATTTCAACCATAGATTCCTTCCATCAAATGAAACACTTTTTCCATTCATCATTTTTCCAGATTCGGCTCCAGCAAAAAGATACAGGAGGTTTAAATTTACGAAAAATCAGTTTTTCTCTTGTAGCTTTCATATGGTAACTCCGAATTAGATGAATTATGGTGTGGAGTTTTCTATAACTATGACACACATTCTTCATCCTATACGAAATAAGCATGAAGAATACAGATAAATTTTATCTTTTGTCATAATAAGAATATTTCATCATTCTAAAATACTTTATTATCCTTTATTATTCCTTCTTAAATGCGCCATTTTGCAGATACTCAACGTTGATTACTATAAATTCGGATAAAATTTCGAAAAAGTACCTTATATTTATGGATCCGCCCCTGATCTAGTAAAGGAAGTAAATAAAGCTGCGTTCATACGTTTATACGGACCATAGAATACACAGAAATATTCATCCATTTCGCATAGAACTAATATTAGGTGTATGCTATTTCGTGACCAGACCACACACATAGTGCCTGTCTATGGACTAGAGTTTTCATAACATTCTTGATAATGTTTTCAGGTTAGTTGATTGATTTCATATAATTCATTTATAAATTTCGCGAAAAAAGTATGGAGTTTTCAATATGGTAATGGGCGAAGATGGAATTCTGTATAATCTTATAGTGGATTAAAATAGGATATTGCATGAATATCAAGTTGAAGATCAGTGTTTCAAGTCCAGTCTAGTGAAATGTTTTCTTCTTTTTACCTGAACCGAATCTGGAAAAATGGCAAATGAAAAAAGTGTTTTATTTGATGAGAGAAATCTATGGTTGAAATTAAGGGGGTTCAGTGTATTCAACACATATTCAGATTTAGTCATGCCTTTGCTTGACAATGGTTACATCAACATTATCAGGTTAACTAACTATTTAGAGATTGAAGGTGGGAGTTGAATTTTTTTCGGCAGGATGAACTTTTCAGTTTTACATTCTTTATATCCACAACGAATATTCCTTGAACTACAATTTCAATAAAAAATCCTTATTTGTAAATCGGTATCAATCTCGCCGTTAGATAGTTAGATTTGTACTCATATCGCTTCGACATTTGCCACCACGACGTGGCCTGCGGTTGGATGTAAAGGCTACACAAACATAAAACGGAAAAAGAACGCTTATTCTTTTCTTTCTTTGGGTGAGATAATTTCCTTTAAACTTATTCTAATCGATTCGTTTTACTCATTGCCCGGAAAGGGACATGGGTGAAATATCTCCTCCACATCGCGCTGTGAAGAAAATGAAACAAAACGCAAGCTGGTCTGTTGCGAATAATACTCCCATTGAATTTGACCACAATACAATAGAGGTTTATCTGAGTTGAACCTGAAAAAGAGTTGCAGAAGTGAATTGGAACATCGTGAAATCTTTAAAGGTATTCAACAACTTTTTGGAACGATTGGTTGAGATGTTAGTGCAAAAAAACCTTGCAAAAGACATCGGCATCTAAGCTATTTCTTTGAGTTGTAAAATGACGTAGGAGACAGGATGAGTTCCATATTGTGTGGAGAATTTTTTTTAAAATCCCAGGATCATCAAAGTTTTGTTATTTGTCTCGAAACATTCTTTCAAAAAAGTAGAAATAACGTCAGAATTCCTCTAATCCGAGTGTTATGTAATAGATACCCATAGTATTCATAGAATGGGAGGAATGTGTGCTTTAAATCAATTGATGTACGTTCAACTCCATGATTTACCAACCGTTTCTGAAATGATTTAAGAGAAAGATCATCATCTCGAAATGATTTGAACTAAAATTTACTTTCATTATCATTGTACATGATTTATGAATTCTGTGAAAAAATAGAATGAATACCAATCATTGGTAATGGAATATATAGTTATAGATATATAGATATCCGAAAACTCCCGTATCACGAAGAATAATCCCAATAATGTTTGCGGTTATTAGTTCTCTACATTCATCTGAAATTAGAATACCTGATTTTTGCTTTTTCACTCGGTTATTATGGGAAATAGCAGGGTAACATATTGCACAAATGTCAGTTAGTTTTAATTTTTTGGCCGAAAATAGTCTTGAAATTTGAAATACTAGAGTTTGGTTGGACTCACTGATGTCGATATCCTGCTGCACGGCTAGTCTTCCGACTCCTGACTTTTTCATCAGATAAAGCAGTCAGTCTTGTACTCTGATATTGTTCATTAGATATTTTTTCCATGAACTGCCCGTGACAAACTGTTCACATCTCGCAATCCAAAAGGACGACTTCTATATAGAATAACTCTTCAGTTTTTCTATATCGGGAAAGAAATCCTAACAAAACCCAGAAAAAGTCAAATGAACTATTTTATTTGTTGAAAAACAGATGTGACATCGAAATGCAGGTGCTTCCCAATAATGAAAATCGACGAGGATCTAGAAACCGTAATTAACAACATATACCGAACTCAAACTTAGAATTGTATGAAAAAACGGGTAAATTTGCGGTGGGTGAGAGAAGGGAAGCCTCATTTTGTGTTGTGGGCGAATATTTGTTTTGAGGTGGTTGAAATCGATGAACAGTAGGTTGTGAAGATAATATAGTGTATCTCATCGAGAAGACCAATTATTCGGAATTCCGAAACAACTTATCCGACAAATAAGATACGTTCTACAAATTGATTTGCAGGAAATTCAAAATAAATTGTTTCGTATTATCGAGGTTTAATGGAAAGCAGTTTCTACAGTACTACAACAAAAAAATTGAATTACCAATTCTGGATTTAGATCTTCGATACGAAGATATCTTAAAAAAGGCTATTAAAAATTAAATAAAATTATTAGTTACAGAAACAGCCCTTCATTGAACTAAAAAAACTACGTAAATATAATGAACAGGTTCGTTGAGACAATGAATTTGTTCATCGAAATTAGTCCAACGAACGCATGCATTGACCCAATAAATTATTTTACATTGGGACAATGTACTCGTCCATTGGCACAATTAAACCTTAATCACTGCCTAAAATATCAGGGTTAATTCAAGATCACAATGACTGAAGTGAACCCATGTATGTATGTTAATAAAGAAATGATAAAAAAAGACAAAAGTTCAATTTCCATCAGAAATATTTCACTTTCGATTTGTTCAAACTTTTAAATTTTTTGGGTACTCGGAAACTTGAGTTGCAAAACATGATTGCGTTATATTTATTATATGCATATATCAATCGGTTCGTGGGCACATTGGTATATTGGTTTGCTTCAAACGATTACATTATCTCGTCTATGTATGAACGAATCAAAATATAAATTAGTCGAATATAACTTAGATCGCAAAGGTAATTTGATTAACTTACTTTCTGTGATATTTCCTACATTAACTGTTTTCAATAGATTCATCACAGTTCTGAATTTGACTAGATGAACCTGTAAAAAATAAAATTATAATTGTTTCGTCTTACCCTGGTAGCTTTTGTGGTCGAATTGCCAAATATGAAGTATTGTTGGCCGGTTTAATCGATGTACAAGTTCATAAGATCAACGAATATAGTTTGTTGAGTCAACGTTGTCAATGAACGCCGATTCATTGGGACAATGAAACTGTACGTAAAATGAATTCTTGCTTCAATGAATTTGTTCATTGTCCCAATAAAAAGTACATTGTCTCAACGTAGAGAAGGTTGATGAATAGCATTCATTGATGGTTCGAACACAATTTTTTTCAGTGTTGCAACTATTTGTGAGTGAAAGTTCCCTGCAAAAACATTGCCTAATGACCAATATCGAAGCAATGCAAAGGATTAAACAATGAAATCGTCTATAACTTCTTCATTATTTTCTTGCAAGAACTTTTTTGAAATTGACTTATTGGAAAATCACCTCAACGCAGATTCATAATAGTTTTTCTATTTTACTTCCTTCTCCAATAAATTTCGACCAAAATGGTTTTTTATACATTCCATTCAGAAACAATGGCAACATACAGGAGGACTCTCATATTGCGTCATAAATATTTTCGAACTATTTCAACCTATCGGTTAATATCCAACGGACTAACGAATATGGTTCGCTATTTGAGATCTTTATATGACTCTATTCTTCAGGTTGTTTTTATGTTCCTTTTTTCTGATGTCTAACCGTATTTCTGTTTTTGCTGTATATTGCTTTCCACAAATACAGGAAATATTTTAAACACAATTCATTGATTACTTTTTTTGTGAATTAGTTTGGTTTTAGTAAGTATAAATTCGACATCAGTTTTCACCTTCAATCGATTGGGTTGTTCATAATAATTTGTTTAATATGGTTATTGATGATTTGTTTCAGGAAGAATATCAGATTTCATACCAACAGTTTTCCTTTCTTATATTCATTTCCAATGTTGTGGAAAAAAAGTTATATTCAGTATTTTCCGTTCAAAAAGTTCCAGTGTGCAATTCACATGTATGCCAACAGGTTCATTATTGTCGTGAACATAGTGTTGCTTCAAAATTGTGGGAATATCCAATGAAATGTTGAAATATTCCATACAATTTTTCAACGTTATTTAAGCTTTGAATCACACTATCGTCTGAAAAATTAACATCCAAAGTTTGGGCTGGTCGTGGTACCTAATCTAAATCATTATGAATGAATACTTCAGCTTCAACGGTGGGAGTGTCTGTGGGGAAGTATTTTTCGCTTCATAAATTTCTCTTCTTGATTCAGTTTCCTTTGTAGTGGCATTTCATTGTGGAAAACACCATCTGTAAATTGAGCAGAACCACCACTGGATCAATGATGAAATGGATGAAAATGTATTTTCCACGTTCTCTTATCTCCGAAGTTGGTATGAGAATTTCTTCATCAGCTCTCTATCTTTCTTGATGTAATATCCCGCTCATAATTATTCCAGAAGCTCCTCTACTATAGAATTCTTTGCTCGTAAAGGAACTTACAATATGTCTTGGCGTTGTATAAGTTTAGAATTTTGCCGAAAGTATACCACATCCGGCGCTCTTATTGAATTAACATCGCTGTTTGAACTTTTCGAAACAAAATGAGTTTAACGATGACTTTACGTGAGAGAGGTAGATGATTTCTTATTTTCCTCATTACTTATTTAGGGTCATATCTATATTTATCTTGCTAATGGATATTGTGTGCTTGAACTTTCAA
The DNA here is from genome assembly GCA_958510865.1 of Myrrha octodecimguttata. Classification (NCBI taxonomy): domain Eukaryota; kingdom Metazoa; phylum Arthropoda; class Insecta; order Coleoptera; family Coccinellidae; genus Myrrha; species Myrrha octodecimguttata. The sequence continues at coordinate 23,592,200 of OY294056.1, forward strand.
AATGAAAATATGCATTTGAGAATCGGCTCGTAGAATAGGATTATGAACTAACATTTCATTAATATACATTGAGTTCCAAAAAGATTTAACTTTTCATACTGAGATTATCGATTGGTAATTTATCATTTTCTGAATTCGGATAGAACATTTTTATTTTTGAGATCGAGAGAAAGAGAGATAATGGCATCATTTTCTGGAAAAAAGGGTGTCCGGTTTATCCATACCTATTCGAGAGGTGGGAGGAGGGATCAGAACATCTTAAACGTATCTGTTCTCATGAGGTATTGAACATAATTCACATTTTATTATTCAAACCATACGAGTTATAGTTGATTTTGAGAACTTTTCTATTTGCAATAAGATGCTGATCGAATGTGTGATCTGCACCTTCATTTTTAGAAGTAAACAGTTCATCGATATTTATTATGTGATTCATATGAAGAAAATTCAGGAAAGCACTGAGGAAAGGATAGAACCTTTTAAGCGCTGGTTCTAATTCGTTGTCAAGGCTCTCACCTCTTCACGTAGTGACCCCTCCAAACACAACTTTACTTCTTTTCATATAATATAGACCACACGACATCCCGTATGAACTTTCAAGCTATTTCATTTCGATTCGATCAGATCCCTTTTTTTCTGAAAATAAGAATTTGAATTGGGTGAATGACTATTCACGAATTCCTGCTTCATAATCAAGACCCAAACCTACTCTACAAATGTCGAGTTTTGAATTGTTTCTTTCGGAAGTAACTGTGTTTACTTGAGGCCCAGCAACCGATCTCGAACGCAATTACTACCAAAACTGATAATTTAGAGCAGGTTTGTCGTTCAATTACGAAGGTCTAATGATTTCACAGATATACCAATTCAAAATTGAATTTTTCAATATTTTCCAAAATACTGATTGGCTCAAATTAAAATCTAGTGCTTGACGAAAATATTGAAATTCATGAGGACAATTTCATTGAGAGATCGCAAAATTCAAATTATTTGAAGACATTGTGAATTTTTTCATGAATTGTTTCATTGAAACTATCATCATGAGATTGTGCACAAGTTTGCTCCTTTGCCAATTAGTCACTAAGTTGCATCATGATGGGGTCATAAGTTATTCTGGAAGTTACAATGATACCCAGGAAATAAGCCCGAAATTAATAAAAATAATATTTTTTTCATTATATTTGCGATGATAAATTTCTGATCGTCTGCAAGCACTGCCGTGAATGCAGCAGCTTTTGCGTACATATTCAACTTCGTTGCCAAAGCGGTCATCTCTATTGCGCTTTTTTTTAATTCATGCCGCAGTTATCACTTTTATGTGGATATTATGAGGATTAAAACTCTTTCAACTTCTTGAAAAAAGGAATTGAGACAATTTCTTTGAATAATTATCTGATTTTCAATTTTTGTTCGAACTTATATTTTGGATAAACTTCCCTGAATTTTTCGAAAAACCCCGTTTTTGTGACCTTTGACTCCGAATAAATTTTTTTGCAGGTGTCTGAATCATGGGAACTCTTCAGATTTCACGGATTCTATGGTGTTTTGAACAATCCTACCAATCTTCAGCTATGTGCGAATTATTGTTACCTCGGATACTTGAATTGACCGGACGAGGGCTACTTGCACATATATTATAACAACTTCAACTCTTCCAAGTTCATGGATCGTTATATCTTAAAAATTGATTCTCTTAGAAAAAGAAGTATCTGAACATTTCTTATAGGTAGATAATTAGCGGATTTAAATTTTGTCTGATCTCAGTTTATAATTAACTCACCGTTCGGCTGAAAATCACGAAAACCCTGTTTTTGTGATTTCGACCCCGACCAAAAATTTGCTCGTATCGGATCGATGGGGACTTGTTGGATTTCATTTATATTGTTGGTGTTTGAACAATCCTACCAATTGTCAGCTAGCTGGTAATATTTGCAACATCTGATGTCTAATTTTACCGGACTAAATGGTTCCTGCGAGATAATTCATATCTGTGCAGGGCGAAGTGTTTCACAGATCGAGAAATCATATCCGTAGGGTTTAAGATTCGATGCGAGTTTCAAATCGTGTGTTTCAGCCAATATACTTCTATAAACCTTTATTTTATTCATTAGTTATTACTATTATCTATTTACTATTATACTAGTAATGTCGGTTGTATTTGAATAATTTAAAAATACGGGCTGGTTCAAGTAGTGACGTCAATATTTTTTTTTTCAGATTCCTCACATCTAGGGGTTTCCAAAAATATGCCAGCGAGGCTTCAGATTTAATATCTTTTTATGTAGTAATTTTTGCCTGAATTTTTTCTGTAACAAGATCTGTCTGATTGTTGTTTTAAAAACGAAAAAGAACTTTAGTTTTCAGTAGGACTCACTGAAACGTTCAAAATCCAAGAAGGAGTTTTCGTAGCTTCTGGCTGAGTTTAAAACATTGCTTCACGTCTAACTACCAAAATGACGAGAAAAAAAATAGTACCTTATGGGCCTCTTTTGCTGTAATCCGCCATTGAAGGCGAATAGGCTAACAATCATGGAAACACGATTAAAGTTATTTTCTTAATTTTCATCATTCTTATGGTGAATGTAACTCAGAAATGTATTGCTAGGGTAATTTCAATTGAACCTCCGGTGAAGTAACTGTAGCTCGTGTCATTCTTACAATAATTTTGGTTTCACCACTGATTGGAGCTTATCTCAAAATTGGTAGTTGTGAAATTACTTGCTTTTGGATGAAAAATAAAAGCACAAATTACTGAAAATTAACCATTTACTACAATGAATCTTTAAAATCGCCTCCTCCACTTTGAATACATAATCGATTATGTATTCAAAGTAGAGTACAACTAACATCAATCCGATTTTTTTCGCGAACAAAATAACAACAGATTTCCGATACAGTCCCAGCAAACCTCGTTACTCAGCATTAGAGTGACTGTTGACTAATAAACTTCCAAAGGAAACTCTTAGAGGGTCCATATTTGTAGAGCAAATTTCGGCCTCATCTAGGAAAGTCCACCGAATAATTCCGTAGATACCCAACCCATTCAAATTTCAGGTTTTCAGTTTTTATGACGTGCAGATCCGATTGAACTTTAACCGAGAACTTACTGAAAAATGACGTCTGAAAGATTCAGACAAAAATATATATGATATTAGGATTAGAAGTACGCTAAATCAGAAGATAAATATGTAGTGGACATGAATTGGAACAAGCACGCAGAAGCATCTATAACATCCATGTGAAACAAATCATTCGATATTAAGAATCATCGATGTAAACCTCCTGGGTGGCATCGCCCTAAACCCCCACCGCGACTTACATGTTCTGTTATAGCACAGAACAACAAGACAAATCACTTCATCGTTTGCGGGAATCGCGTTTTTCCGATCTTGAGAAATATAACAGACATAACCACACTTTCTTCCTCTCAAAACAGCTGTCAAATTAATTAAATACTTGACTCTGGAATATCTTAAATCGAAATGTAAAAACGGATTTGTCGGGATTCAGGAATCACAAAATTAAAATCAGACTAAGATTTTTCGATGGAACCATTCGAAAAGCAAATTTCCAATACCAGAGCGAGTGTTTTGTCACATCTCAAACTCCTGTAGAAGAACTCGGTTATAGTAAAAGGATAATTTTGGAAAAATGTTATGGAAAACCCGTTTACCTTAATCAGAAAATCCTTGTAGTGACACTCATAGGTCTCTAGGAAACCCCCCAAAATCTTGTGAGAGTTTTCTATTCCATTGCAAACCTTTTTCTAATATGTGTGGATACAATCGAATTAATGTGTAAGTAATGAAGAAACCTTAAAAATTTATAAACAAGAAATAGACTTCCTTTAAAAACTACATTGTCTTATCTTTTCCATAACACTATCATTTATTACTCATATAACTATGTTATTCGTTAAGTTTTCAGTATCTTTATTGTAGTAAATATACCATGTTTACGTGAAGTCTGCCAAACTGTTTCAGACACTGTTTTTTACATAATTAAATTCTGCAAGTTGAGTATAATTGCTTCACTATTTTATCAATAAGGAAGATATATAACAGTCATTTATTAGGTATTTTTTTGGCGAAAACATGTTCTTTGAAATAAATTTATCGAGCAAACAGAAACATACGATTGTATTACATAGAAAATGTATGGGTTGTAATACTTTCACATCAAATGAGATTCATTTCAATATAAAATCAAACTATGAACAGACCAACTTTGTTCGATTCCAATCCTTGTGGTTGTGCAATCATATACAATTTCATTAGACATCCCATCGTTTTAATTGAATACTGGATGTTGTAGTTCTTTTACTTCAGTTGCGATTCCTTTATATTATATAAAATGAACATTATGAATGAGTCCACTCAAGTTCGATTCCAATTCTTGTTGTTGTCAATTAAAACAAATGATGAGGACTGTCATCATAAAATAGAACCTCAAAGATGACCAAACAATTCATTTGGTTGTAAAAACTGTTTGGATTATTTTCTAAAATGGAACAGATACGAAATTATTCATCAAATAAATAGGACAAAAAATTCATTTCAGTTTGTTTACATGTTTATAACCTCTTCAAGCGAGTCCAAAAGCGGTGAGAGTGACGTAATCCTATTCCTGCAATCTGATTGGCACCCCAAAGCACCCCAAACGCCTTCTAAAATTCTGATTAGCTCGATTCAGGGTCATATCTGCGTTGACATAGATTTCCTAAGTAAATGAGGCGAGTGGTTTTTCTGGTTGATCTGTGGTTATAGTCCATTCACTTCAATGTATTTGATTCACATGGATGTTGACATCGATCGCGAACCCTTATGATACGAACAGAACAAGTGGGTCGCGATCGAGGTGGAGGTCGAGTCGCGGTCGATGTTAACATCCATGTGAATCAAATACATTGTAGTGAATGGAATAGAACAGAACAAGTAAGTCGCGGTGGAGTTTTAAGGCGCTGCCACTCAGGAGGTTTACATCGATGCTTTTTAAAATCAAATGATTTGTTTCACATGGATGTCTACTGCGCGGTCTAGAGGATGCTTTCCTTTGATTATCGTCAACGTTTTTGTTATATTTTTCTGTCCGCTTCAAAGAATTTTTGTCTTAATGCTCTGTTGTTGCTTTTCGTTGCTCACACCAGCTTTCTGTAAAATGTCCATATAAAAAATCGATGGGGTTCAGGTTCGGCGGACGCGCAGGCCAATCGATCGGCCCTTCTCGTCAAATCCATCTTAGTGTAAAAATAACACGAATTCCAATTATTTTACAGGAATTTCAATTGAAATTACTCTAAAGTCACATTTTCAAGGTTAATTTGCCATAAGAATGATAAAAGCAGAAAAATAACTGCACTCGTGTTTCTTCGATTACAGTGGATTACAGCAAAAAATGGCCATTCTTATGATTTTGATAGTTTACGGTCGTGCAAAAGTTTAAAAACTCAGCCAGAAACTATGAAAACTCCTTTTTGTATTTTTAAATTGATTTTGAATGTTTGAGTGAATCCTTCTGAAAACTAAAGTTCTAACTTTTGAGCCTTTTTTGTGTAACTTTGAGTAATTTCAGAAAAGTGAGTTATTTTTTTTTAAAAAACAACATTCTGGGAGATCATGTTACAGAAAAAATTTTGCAAAATACCTACAACATAAAAATATATGAATTCTTGAAACCTCACTGGCATAATAAATCGACAAATCACAAAAAAAAATTAGAACTCGAGAACTGCAAAAAATCGCGTAACATACATGGGGTAGTTTTGGATACCCCTAAGTGTGAGGAATCTAAAAAAAATTTATTGACGTCACTACTTGGACCACCCTGTATAATGCGAAAAGTAATCTCTCCTTAACGCTCTTCCCTAATTTTGTTTATTTACGAACTTGCCTGATATATTCGGACTTCAAACGCGCTCGAAAAATTGGTTAGTAGACAGTTGGTCGAATGGACATTATCGAATTCCACCACTTTATTCATCAGTTAGTACATACAACCCAATCGTAAGGAAACATTTTCGGCCTTATTTCCACATAAAACAGATATCTGGAAAATGATGGCTCTGTGTTCCTGGAACAGGTACTTTGGACCAGACAGTGATAGCAAACTTCAGGATCTCAAGTGCACTGTTTCCGTATAATTATGCAAGTGTCTGAAATAATATTCCCAGTCAAACACTGCTTCAAATCAGGAAATAATCTCTTTCACCTGATGATAATTAGCGCGAACCTATTCAGTATTCTGATTACTCTTCCATTCATTGTGTAAACTTTGGAACAATGTACCACTCCATGTAAGTGCAACGACTTCAATAATTAGTGCCTTACTCACATACCACGTTGATATCAAGTTTGTACGTCCCCCAGAAGCCATTATATGTCAGAGTTCGCATCGATTGCTCACACCACGTCATTATCCGGATGTTTGTCTTTTACTTTGTATGCTCATGGCATTTACCTTGAGGTTACTTCGCTTTCAAAAGTTGGTAGAGTCTAAATTCATATGTATATTCAATAAGAACTTATCTATGCTACGATCAGCACTCTTGAGAAGTTATAATGACATGACAAGAAACATTGTCTTAGCAAGCCTATTATCAGAATATTTCTTGCGAGAATTGGGGACATTAGTTAACAAGCAATATTCCAAGGAAATAAGGTAGATTATGACTAGTGTTAGAACAATTGATAGAGAAACAGGTGGAGGCATTGGCAACAAAGTTTTAAGTGCTTCTGTTGAATTTCTGAATTAAACGACATCAAAATATATTTTGAGCCTTTGTTTCGGGAAGCCGGCTGCTATTATTTTGCCTAAATATTTGTGGGTTTTGATATCGCGTCGAAATATAATATTCTGGAACGATTAGGTTGGACTGACCGATAAGGAAAGTGTGTCGAAATTCAATTCAGTCAGTTCATAAAAACTCGAAAAACTATCGAAAGTGAATACCAAAAATAAGTTTCGATATATCAGCCATACTTGTCACATTCTTTTGAAATTTTATGTGATCCTTCAAGCAGTTATTCTAGAATAAACTACAAGATAGAGAGCAATCATATCTATTATAATGAAATAGATATAGTTATGGAAACACTTATGGTTAAATTTTATCCTGTCATGAATGAGACGCTGTTCAATTAAAAGTAGTCATTTGATTTCCTAAAATTCGTTCTCACAATACTACGAGGCAAAAAATTTTCAGGTCACGAACAATATTTAATCCAAAAAAGAAAGTATTATATTTGCATATTTCTTTTGAACACTTTCATATTTGTCAGATGAACTCTGACCTAATGCAATCTTTATATCGCCAGCCATATAAATAACACAACATTTATATTCAACTTTAAACGTCCTAATGCGCAGAAAATTCCAGGTACTACGTAAGTAATTAACAAAAAATGTATTCTTTTTACTGGCACTTCAACCACGAAGTTTATCTCTTTCCTTGTTCGAATCATTTATCTTCCATCCTATTTCTACATTTCAAAAATCATCCGACTCATCTAAGTCCCAGATGGAATGTTTTGTTTTACTTCTTCCCATTTCATACAGGATGTTCTCTCATAAATTTTTTTTCACTCTGTATCTGGCAAATGAGAGCTCAAAGAGAAGAATGGAAGACGAAAAACATGTTGTCTTTTTTCACAAGAGGGGCGTTCGGTTGTACAATTTACTTCTGGAGGTCAAAATTGACAGCATTTGAACGCTTCATCTGTCAATCTGAGGTTGGATATTATTATAAAACTATTTTGGCAGATAGCTATTGAAGTTAACGTAACAAATCTGGTTCAGAAATGACAGTTACCTTCTCTCTGTGGTGAAGATGGGTTCAATAAGCCGTCTGTATGCAATTACCGAACGTCCCTCATGAATCTACAATTTTCCGTTGCGACACTCATTCACCATGTATAATAAAATTTTACATATTTCTCGAGTGAATTGTCTGATGGTTTGAACCTCGTTACAAGTTATTTTGTTTCATTTGTCCTGAGCTTATTAACCTTATTTTGAGGAGTAAGTGGACAGTGATTTATTTCCCTCATCGAAAAGAATAGAAAATTGCACATCAGTAGCTTTCGTGCGCTAGTTTAAATTCTGATTCAGAGCACATTACCCTCTGAGGTGCAGAAACCAACCAACTCAGCTTGTCATTTTTCAACTGATCACTGAAACTCAATTCTATCAGTTTCGTGAATATTTGGAAAATGAAATTTTCAATCAACCCTCCTGCTGATCGCAACTCTCGAAGAAAACACTTTAGAAACTGGTTCTTTTTAGTGAAGTTTATGAACTAATAAAATTCACACAATGATTTCGCAGATGTACACATTTGAGATTTGATGTTTTCAAAATTTCCAGAGATACAGATAAAATCGACCTGAAATCTGGTGCCTGTTAATGTAAGATTTGAGGAGCAAACTCTGGGATATGAAATTTACGTTTTTGTATAATATTTCTATGGAAATACGATTCTCAAGAATTATTGAGAAAAAAAAATCAGAATGCTGTAATTACGGAACCAATAATATGGGAGCAAATACGAACTGAGATTGGAAATTCATTCAAAATTCACTATAAAAAATAATTGTCCATCCTGTCAAAAATTCACCTTTACAACGAAATTCCCAGTGCTGTGAACTTTGAGAATCGACTGATCGACTGCCTGCACTACCTATGATCATTCACAACTTAGAACTCAGACTAAGCAACTCATAGCACGTGAGATGAAATGGCAGCCAAAAGTTGTACCCATCGACCTCAGCCTGATACCCTTTCTGCACATTTATCGGGGCTGGGTGCCCCAAACGCCCTTAAAAACTGCCAAGCATTAGGCTCGCCAATAACGAGGAGTTTTTCAAGGCGTTTCGGTTGGTGGTATCTATGTCGAAGAACGGATGAATTTATTTTTACTGATAAGCGAGTTCACGATCGACTGATCCAACAATAAAGGGTTGTACGATTCCAACTAACCTCTTCAGTCAAACAACGCATTCATTCAGCGTGAGATTTCGCGATCTGATTAGGCTATCACTTAGACAGTCATTAATGCACAGGTTGGTACGAACGGAGGAATTGTAACGACACGCTTGGTCGATCAAGTGTAACAAGTCCCTATCTGAATTAATATCTAACATGGGTTAACACGCAGCCCCAACCCTTTGCGGCGTCTCTACGATCAGATCATTTGAAGAAATTGATTATTCGGTGTTGGCCCTATGAAAATATTAATATAATCCATCTGAAATACACGAATAAAGAACCTCATTAATACACTGTGTACCTACTGAAATAAAATTGAAAAATTTGGTGTTATATTCTAGTCTTAAAATAGGAGTATAACCTTGCGTGACCTTGATGAGTCCGGTAATCCTTTTTTAGGCAGTAGGCTTTTGAAGGGAGTTATCGATGAAATAATATTTAAAAAATAATATTATAAAATTGAATCTGATCTATATTTCTACATACTTCCGAAATTGAAAATCAGATTGAGTTGAAATTTGAGCACTGTCCTTGGAATATGGAAACGCTGCAATCATTTGAAGCATATATGCCAATTTGGTGCCCAAGAACCGATTGATAGAAGAGAATCCCAACACTGGAAGTGAAAGTTCCAAATTCTCAGGAATCCGTCTTTTCAGTTGGAAAACTGGTCCTAGGAGTTCAACAGCATATACATTAACTTAAATTAAAATTTGCCATAAGAGATGACATGAAACCCATAAGAGAGGTTTTCCTGATTTCGATGCCATCAAATTCATATCCCATAGTATTTTGAGAGCGATATATAGGGTGTTTCGAAACAAGTCCGAAAAATTTAAGGGGGTGTGCTTCTTCAATATGAAGGGAAGTTTGTAACTACTCTCTAATCCACTTAAACTTTCTGCGTCTAACGCACATTTCGGAAACCACGTTGCCTTCGTCCAGAGATATATCGTTACTGTAACGATATGTCTCTGGACGAAGGAAACGTGGTTTCCGAAACGTGCGTTAGAAGCAGAAAGTGTAAATGAGTGGAATGAGCTTGTTACTTATGTTTATGTTGTTAATTTTTATGAAAAGCTGACTGTTGCTGATCCTGTACATATTCATTAAAGTATTATCTTTTATATGGCGATTACATTGAGCCACTAGATATGCTAGCTGGCCTGAGCCTTACTGGCGCCAATGACTGAGATTGTGTGAACAGCATCAGTGCTTTTGCTTGAGGAGTCAGTCAACTGGCTGCAGCTCGATGGTCCACTGGCTCCATGTAAATATGTCATTAACATGAATTCACTCATGAAACAATTTCTAATTCTCAGTAGTAAAATCCGAAAATAAATGTAAAATATTGTTTCAATTAATCTTCCGACAAGGCTGACAACTGTTAACCAGGCTGAAGATATCAATCAATTTCAATGGACCAAAAGCTCTGGTTATGGTAACGGTTATCTGAACTGACATATAGGCAAGGGATTATCTGTCCATGTGGATAACCGTTACTATAACCGGATATTTTGGTCCATCGGTTGAAATCGATTTATATCTGATATTATTATAGGTTCAGAGCTGAAAAGCCAATTGGTTAAATCAATTTAAATCCGACCCTGTATACAAAACCTTGCAACCAGTTTCCAGCAATGTCTGAATATAAACTCGTACTGATGTTTGCAGCCAAGGCTTTATAAGTTTTTATGGATTATGTCGTATGAGCAAATTATTCGATGATTACATAAGGGCGAAGAGGATGTGAATAGGCAATTTGATTCGTTATTCCACATTCTCGGGAGAAGTGCAAGGAATTATTATCTGGTTAGATAAATATTTGTTCGGAAAATTGATTATGGTAGGAATATCGTATTTAATGTACCTGTTGCTTGTTTCTGTTGATCTTTCAAATTTGCTATTGTATCACATTGTTCTGCGAAGATAATATCCATCCATATTCAACGATACTTAGACCGACAGCTCTCATTTTTCTTCAAAGTTTAGGGATTTCTCCTCCAATATCTGAAACAGAACTACTAGGAATAAAATAACAATTCTATTAATAAAAACAACTACTACTTTTTAAGAGATATAATTATCTAGTTGTTAGGCATAACGTTTTCAAGAGTTTTGCTTAATTAATATCATTGAATGCATAACTATTAACGCGTATGAATGGAACATTTCGGAGTGTATATCTGACTCCTTCATCAGTCAATCAACTGAAACATTGTGATACTACGGTCATTATCAGAGAGTATTCACCATTAGTACACCACCATCAAGTGATTTTGATTTTTACGATTAATCTTGTTGTATGATGTCGAATTATCAAATGGTTTTCATGATGCTTCCAGTAGGTTAGAATCCGTCAACTTTGGATTTAATTCTAGTGATTGACAAAAATTTGGTCTCCTCCTTGGACTGTGTATGATCCACCAGTGGCCTAATCAGATCACGCTGTCCTTTGCTCCAAATTGCAACTCTCTGTGAAGAATGTGTCGTCGGTATCCAGGAAGAAAATATAGATTACTGATTTTGAGAAGGTTGATGAGGAACTTATGCTGGTTAACCGGGACATTCTGTGGGATGCCGATGATGTCGAGGGTATGTGGAAGAAATTCCAGCATTTTGTCGTTGTCACTGTGAGGGAAACATGCGCACGATCACAGTGCGACAGAATACAGTTAAACCTAGGATCGACGAGAAAACAATTCGTCAAATAAGATTCAAAAAATCTTTGTGGCAACGCTACATTAGGAGTAGGAGTGATGATAACTTCGAAATCCATAAGAGACACTCAAACAGTCTCTCTTTTCAAGCATAAAATCAGCTAAAAAAATTTTGAGTCGAAGTTAGTTTCAAGCAGTGACAAGAAAAGTTTTTTAAATAAATCCGTCAAACATTTAATACCACTGTTTCTGTTCCGGTGATTCGTCGTGAGATCTTTATGGCGAACATGTGAGTACCGCTGATACCTTTGCTGATACTTTCGCTCATGCCTCCTTAAAAGAGCTCAATGGCCCTCTTCCCCGGATTGCAACACCAAGCGTCCAGCAATCTTTTGAGTTTGTTGATATAACTCCGGATGCGGTTAAACAAGCCATTGGGTCCTTTAAAACTGGCACTGCTCCTGGTACGGATGGGTTATCTATGAAGCTTTTTAAGAGCTGCGTGAGATCTCTCGCCTGTCCACTTTCCAAGATTCTGAAGACCTCTTTCAGAACTCTCCGTTTACCGAGTTGTTGGACAATGGCATCTGTGGCACCTATATACAAGAAAGGGGATCGATGGGCTCCTGAGAATTATAGACCTTTCTCTTTAACTTCAATAATAGCCATCAAAATAATGGAGAAGATCATTTCTAATTCCATGCTGTCTTTTCTGCTTAGCAATGGTATCTTACCCAAGAGTCAGCACGGATTAATTCCGAAGTGTCTCAACGTGTGGACACAGGCTGTTGATGGTGGCGAATCGGTTGATGTAATCAACCTGGATTTCGCTCGTGCCTTCGATTGTGTTCCTATTGGGAGATTGTTGCACAAACTGCGATATGTGGATATTCGAGGCGAGGTGCTTGCTTGGATTGAGAGCTTTCTTTCGAACAGGAAGTTTTCGGTTAGGGTGTGCTCAAATAGATCCACCATGACAGATGTATAAAGTGGACTACCTCGGGGTTCGATTCTTGGTCCTATTCTGTTTCTCATATATGTTTTGGATTTTGGAGTCTGTGAGTTTTCAGTTCTTCTCATACGCGGATGATACAAAGTTATTCAACTTTTCTTCCTTCTGTTCTGCAAAAGGATCTCGACTCCCTGGCGAGGTGGTGCAAGAAAGTTTCTCTATCTTTTCTCTTTCGCTGGTTGCGATCATTTGACTGCAGAACAATGCTATAAGACCTACATTCGCCCAGTTCTGGAGTTTGCCGGTCCTGTCTGGTGTCCTTGGCTAATCAGAGATGCAAATCTTTTGGAATCAGTTCAGCGGAGGGGGATTGGTGCTTCCAGACTATGAAAGTAGATTGGCTTTCATGGATATTACCAGGTTCTCGTTGAGGAGGTTGAGAGGAGATCTCATAATCACTCATGAATCGCTACGTGGTCTCTTCGGTTGTGACCTGAGTCATCTTTTTGTGCTCAACCAGAAAAGCCTTAGAGGACACGAGTTCAAACTTTCACGAGAGAGATTCTTCATCACCAAAAGGTAGTACTTCATTTCCAACAGAGTATTCGAGGTTTGGAATTGATTGCCGAACGACAAAGCTTGTGCGCCTAGTGTGAACAGTTTCAAGAACCAATTTGACTTGTGGGCGTCGCAGAGTGCTGTGGAATTGTGAAAATGCGTTCATTTTCTTTATGATATTTTCTATTCATTTGTGGCTCGATTTTTCTTCTGTTAGTTTTTTAATGATTTTTTTTTCTCTGTGACAGCATTATTCATTTAAACATGATTTTGAGTTTATAGGCGATGCCTCAACTCTGTATCAAGTTATAATGTTACAATAACTACGAAGTTATAAATGATCCGCCAAGTTGCCATTTAACAGCTGAATACAATATATTAGCTTGACCAGATTTTTCATGTCAGACTTTCAAAAAACTGGTAAAATCTCATGAAAAATAAAGTGGATTTTTCGCAATGAAGGCCTCTCAGACCACTTAAGACTCCAAATTGAAAAAAAAAATCTAGAAAAGCACTGATGTGAAGTCAGAAAATTTCACCATCTTTTCAGATTCTCAGCCAGAGCGGCCTCCTATTCGAACAAGTAAATTATTTCACGATCTTCATGAATTCTGCGTAAACCATCAAGCCCTAAATTTTCAACCAAGAACTATGTATCGTGTTAACATAGACGGCCCGCTGGGTAGAAGTATATGAGCTCAAAACTACGAGAAAAAATATTTAATCTCTAAGAATGAGCGTCTGAGAATGGGACGTATGAAAGAGATAGAGCCTTGGAACAAGGACTCAATAATTGTTTTGACGAAATCTGTCGTAGTTGCCATATATGCTATGAAAGATATCTAGTATTATGCTATTCACGACCTTTGAAGAAGTCGAGTACAGGCGTGGGTGTTATTGGATGTGGAATATCTACAAGGATGAATTCTAAAATTTCATCAGAATCGGATTACTAAAAACATCAAAAAAAACTAAAGCTCAGAAGTTATTAACTACATTAGGTACAAGTTCTTGATAATGCTTCCGGTCATCGTTTCGCAACCAAGTCCCAGGTGTTTTGAACTGAAAATAATATTGGGAATAGACATATCTACGCTATAATTAGATGGATTTGATCTTTATAATAATGCTTCGAACCAACCCTTCAAGTATGGAGTTTTACAATAGCTTCTGAAAACAAAAGGAAGCGTTCAAAGCACGCGCACAGCTTGTAACAGTTTTGAAATCACAGTTTGGAAGAGCCTTACAATATTGATATCGGTCTCTTTGATTTGATTTGAGAATATTCAGTGTTTTTTTTCAAAAATTCCTAAGGTGTAATGAATTCTGATTATGATAATACAAATAGCTGGCATGCTTCTGGGGCGCCATCTGACGAGGATTTCAGATTGATCGAATTACTGAATAGAAAAGGTCTCACTCACATACTTGCATACTTGAAAGACTCAACTGGTAAATATATTGTGTCGGTAAAAAATGTATATGTCGGAACAAAAACTATGGACATTGTCGCAAGAAATGAATATATTTCTTCACCTTTTACATATATTGTCTGAAAAATATATTTGCAAACACTTCTGTTTCCCGAACGGCTCTGCGAAGCTTTATACGATCAGGTGTAAAATAGTTTCCGTCAGTAAGTCAAGCAACGATGGGCGGGTCCAGAACCTGGATTGTTAGGCACTCAGTTGTGAAATTGAAATTTTCTTGGGAAATGGCTCAGGGATATAAACAGTAAATATAATCAAACGGACCTGAAAATTGCGAGTCAGAATTCAATTTGAAAATGCAAAAATTTTCCATGAAACTGTAGTGTTATCAGAGTGTTATTTTTGATTTCCCAATAATTTAACTAATATAACTTTATATAATATTTTAACTAATAATTTAATACCGTTATTAACTGTCCAGACTAAAACACCCTAAAACTTCCGCCAATTGTAATTTTAACTTCAACCCTTAATGAGCTTCGCGATAAGCTCAAAATAAACAGTACATAAATTTTATTTCGTTCCAGATAAATGTTATTACATCATTACGGGGTAACCTAGTAAGGCAAGTTGTAATTTCGATTCATTCGTTGGTGTACTTTGAGCAACGGTGTTCCCCAATTCACCTGAAATAGGTATTATATATCAATTATTATAACATTAGTTGAATGGAAAACATGCATAACCCATTCGGTTCCTCCATATTTTGGGCGTTGGAGGGCCGCCTTTAAAGTGGAATAATACATCGCTGCTTTCCAGCAATTTCTGAAATGATAGGTTGAAGGAATATTAACTCCAAAATTTTCCATATTATTGTTCACGCGTTGACTTTTAAAACGATCAATCCTGAATTCCTATGTTTTGTAACAATCCCTTTCGAATTCGAATCGTTGAACTATAAATGCTTCATTTACGATGGAACAAGAGCGTAATCATCTTGCCCCAAAGTGTGAGATTTTTTCGCGTTGTTCTGGGGAACAGCACTGATAAATTATCCGTGATCAAATTTGATTCTGTCCGTCCGGCCGTACGGCCGGCCGTGTGTGCTGTTACTGTCGAAAGAAAGGACCTTGAAATTTGCAGGTTAGGTTTCGATCTTGAATATCTCGGTTAGTTTCGTTTATGAGCTGAATCTGACCACTAGTTTCAGTGTTATAGCAAACTTGAATTCTAATTTCAAATAACTCAAAAAATATTAATCTGATCGAATTTCAACTTGACACCTAGTTGCACAGTGTCAACAAAAAGATTTTCGCGAAATTTCGTGTCGATCGTATCAATAAAAAACTCAAAAAAATTATAGTAACTTGAATTCTGCTTGATATGCATGGACTATAATATCAGCACTATAGGCGCCGTGGATAGATCAGCTACAGCGTGAACTTTAATTCTTACTATGGGCGGCTGCAGGTTCGAGGCACCCGCAGTTGAGATATTTTTTTCACCTGATTGAACCTTTTAAATTTTTTCAGGTATTTTTTAAGGGGTTTATTCCTGTAAAACTTACGAAAATTGAAAATATCGCTTGACTATAGGATCTGCACGGAACACCCAGTATCGATTTCCAGTGGGTATTTGTAATTTTATTTTCTCAATATGTAACTCGGAAAATAGAGCTCGAATTCAATTGTTCGTTGGAAGTTCGGATTGAAGTACTAACAAGAAGACTACTGGACAATTTCATAAGGAATGTAAAACAAAAAAATTAACAAAATCCGAAAATTTTATAAACTGACAGCTTCAGAATGAGATGTGAACCCCTAGGTGATTTTGAGAACAAAATTAAAAAGAAAGTTACCTTTAAACTCTTAACTCTTGAGCTACAGGCAGTATAATTTTGAGAAACAAATCATCATTCTTTTATCGTAACTCTAACATCTGATGTTTCGATGACATATTGCTCAGATGAGCATCCGTAGCTTTTTCTTGTTGTTGAATGTGTTTCAATGTTGAAACCAGTGCCGCCTGTGACGGATGTGGATTTCTGGAAAAATGTGTATTCTTCTGCGTATTTTTGAGATGAAAATTATATTTAAAATCCTTTTTCATTTCAAGACAAATTCAACTTCTTGGCTTCTCAATGCCCTATTTGTGATTATTGCGTATGAAAATAAACACTATTTTCAGGCATTTTATAATTATAAGTGAATACCTACCTATCATTTCGCCTTGTTCTAATTGATCCTGATTCAGTTGTTCTGTGATAGATACCCACAATGCATACATAGAGATAATTTTTTGGATCGAAATGAAGTTTCTACATACACAAGTGCTTTTCAAAATAACTCAGTCTGTCTCACTGAGAATAAGTCAAAATAATTGATAAAAATTATCAATTTGAACTATCTTTAACCGAAACATGAGTGTTAGGTTGATGGTTCGTGATGATGCAATTAAATTGCAGGCTCGTCATTGCTTGAGGAAAAAAATGCTGCAACTTGGTGCAACATTTTTTGAGGATCCAATTCAAACAAAATAATGTTTCGAAAATTTTCCAAAGTTTTGTCGAACTGAGTTTTTTTCAGTCAAGCCTCTAAGTAAAGTCTTTCGGAAGTTATTTTGTTCACTATCAGTGGTTCGACCAGCCGTAAACATAATAACTGCATGAAGAAACTGTAGTGTGTATGCATGGGTTTGAATCATTCGTGTACTTCTGTAGCAATCATTATGAATCCAATTAGCCACGATAAGGAGTGGCTAGAAGTGCCAATGCAGCATGCATTTTTGATCTCTCTCGAAGACAAAATGAAGGTAACCCTCTGAATCAGAATCTGAAATGAAAAAAATCAGAATAAAACCTTATTAATGAAGAGTGTTTACTTCTAGATCTGAGGGACACGGTCTACCGACCTCTTTAATTCGATACTTCATGAATATCGTGGGAAATCACGTCCATTGTGATATGATGGGAAAATATGAGAAGAAGGAAATCATCAGTCTAGTATATAATTTGAAAAAAAAATTACACTCTACAGTTGATAGAGTACGATGAACTCGAAGTTGAAATTGAGTTTTCAAAACCATTTGGAAATAATATGTCAGAAAAAAGTGAATTCGTACAATGACTTCATTATTTATGATATCAAAATGATTGGAGTTTGAAGAAGTTCCTCTACCTTCCTTCTTTAGAAAAGAGAAATACATATCTTTTCGGATGTAAAAATTAAATTTTACATTTGGATATAGTACTGAGTATAGACAACATTCTACTCCGGAGATATTACACGAGAAGAATGGTTCTTTGAGTTTTTTGAATATTATTCCATTTCAAGAGTGGTTTATCTGAATATACAAGAATTGGCTCGTAAACTTGAAAGATAAGAGAATTTTCCACATTATTTTTCTCATTTTGCCGATAATTCCAGGTTAAGAGGAATAGTTTAATGGCTTGTACTATTTAGGAAATCTAGTGTGATCTATGTAGACTTCGTTATTATGCCCTTACACCCACCTAGGCACAACATTATCGATTTATGGCTCAACAGGAATGGAATGGTGGTAAGACTAGAAAATTTTCGGAATTGAACCTTTCACCTTTGATGTTTTTTTCTTTAGAGATCATTAGAATGATATTTTGGTAGTTGATTTAGTAGTGTTTCATCTCGTTGGAAGGAAATTATTGATGAGGGTATTAGTAATTTTATGCAACATTATTCGAATCACTATTAAATGAACACAATCAGAATGACTATGTGCCGAAGTATTAAGTTGATGTGGGTTCTCCCGCATCGTTGTTGCAATCTTGAATTCGAAACTTTTCGTCTCCATGTTTCACTCATTCCTTGTTGATAATAAAAAAATAACTGAATAATTCATATCTGAATGTTCGAATGTTCATCTCGATATCAGGGGATCTTAGATCTGAAAATGATTCAGAAATGAAAAGATTTCTTGCATCTGTTCAGCAGCTGCTGTACGTGCAATAAGAACGTAATTCGTTTTGAATCCAGAATTTCGCTATTTGCCTTCATCACTTCGTGAAAGTAATATGATTTGGTTCACTCGAGGAGATACAACCTGGATCACAATCTTTATTTGATAGAAGTTGTTTCAGTCCAATATTTGTGATATTGTTCTCTGAAGATAACCGGAATATTTTTTCATTATATTTCATACTAATGAAATATAAAAATCAGATTTTGTTGATTTCCGAAATCGAACGATAGTTGTTTAAGAATGAAGTATATAGGCAAGATTACCATGGATATATCAACTGACAAGTTTGTCAAATTTAGTTTTTTGTGAAAATGAATGAAAGCTTGGAGAGAATGATGTTTCAATATGGAATAAAATCAATTATCTATCACGTAAGTTATTGAAAGTTAACAACCTCGGTCAACTTACAAGTCCCTCGGGGTTTGAATATGTTGCCCTCGGTAGTAACCATCCTCATAACTCCTTTGATACATAAATAGCTATTATGCTCTCAAAGATAGACCTTCCCTCAACATTCACTTTAACTGTCAGTTTTTCAGAGAACTGGAATATTTCTGGAGATCATCGTTCTAGGGTTCTATAATTTCTTCCCAATGACTACATTTCGCTTTATTTTGAGTTTCAAGTTGAAAATATTTTGGAATTTATGATGAAGAATTCGTGCTCGAACTCACGTAGCGTTTGCACTTACTTGACTTTTGAATAAACGTGTGTCATTTAAATTTCGATTAAAGCTTATTTTCGAAGGATTTCGTATAATTTTTCAGTTTTTTTTTGGGTTTTCACTCCCAATATTTGAAACAGAACATTTGGAAAAAAATTAAAATAAAATGAAAAAACGCCCTTGCGAGTTGCAGGATTAAACTATTTGTCTAGGAAAACCGATTGCCTAATGAACAATACAGGAACAATATAAACGATGAACGAAGCGAACTATGACGTTTCAGATTACAAATCTGACTATTTCATCAAACAAGAGAGGAAATTTTAAGAATTATATCCTTTCGATTTTTCGTTTTGAGTTGAGACATTTTTTTCAAATTGACAATTGCCACTCAAAGTTCGCAAAAAAAGAATGGAAACGAAGGAATCAGATGTTTTGGAAAACTGATCAGGCTACTGATCCGGGTCAGCTCCGACAACTTGAATGACATCAATTGAACAATTCACTTGTCAAGTGAAGCTGAGCTGACAGTTTCATAAGTGAATAAGATTCAGAAAACTCAATTAAAATTTTGTTTTTTAATTCCTCACTCCGAAATTTATGGAAATCGATTCACTAGAAAAGCAGGCAAATAAATCTGGATTCAGCTTGAATATTCCTGATACGGTTGAATATCTCTCCAAAATTTCCAAAATATGCATTGGATGAGTTTTTTCTCTTGATACTCACGAGCCATACAGATGGACGGAAGAATTCAATTCAGATGGAATGAATGTTTGCGGTTAGTCCAATGTTATTCTTTGAGAACTACGCAGCTCAATATTCAAACGAAAAAAGTATTGGGATGAATTTAAAATGCTTGGATTGCGCACATAGGATGAATTTCTCTGAATATAATCGAATTTATTTTAGAAAAGCCCCAACATTAGGACAGGAGAAATTTTGCGCGTGTTCAAATTCATAGACATAGCGATCCAAACGAAAGTTTGCAAGTACATATCTTCAACTTAAACTCTTTTTATATAATAGTAAAATATTCGAACTTGATTGGAATCGTCTTTGCGGAATTATTCGGAAAAATTAAAAACTATGTACTTGATATTTTCTCAGAGGAGACTTGATTATCCCAGCACCAAAAGTATTTGTCAGTTTTTAACAATATATTAATAATACTGTTCCAGAGTTTTACTAACTAAAATCTTCATCGATCAAATTAAATCCTCACTCTCCCGAAGCTACACAATTCTATGAAGCAATATTATTTTAAGTGCGAACAATACCACGTGGTGTTGAATAAACGACTGAGCAACACATACATTTCATTGTCATTGAACCTAGTTAATATCTCAAGGACATTTGCATCGAAATGTAAATGCTTCAAGTATGCCAATAGCCGCGTGAAATCTTAGAATTCGGAGAAATTTCGTCGTTTATAGGAGAAAACGGTGTTCCGTTCTGCAGGCGTCACTGAGTATTTTTTGAATTTTTTTTTGGGATGTACTTCTTTGTGAAAATGTGCCATGTTAGTTATTTTCCGAAAAATTCTTCAATATAAAAATCTAGAAAAGCATTGACGTGAGGTCAGGAGCTTTTACGCGCTTGTTCCGTTGCCTAAGTATGGACCCTGCCAAATACAGATTTTTTCTTCATTGGGTCCTCACGAAATTCTGCATGAACCTCAAGATATAATTTTCGATCAAGTACTCGATTGCAATTCGATCCAAAATTCTGAATGGGTATAACTATTTAAAGAATAATTGGCGAATTCAACCCATTTAAGCATTCGACCTTCTTAATTAAACTGAAAACCTACTCTACAAATATATTCCCTATGTCGATTCTTCCTAAAGTTAATGTGTTTACGGCCGGCCTAACCACTGATAGTGAACAAAATAACTTCTAATAAGAATCTACTCAGTAGCTTGATGATCGTAAAGTAGGTTTGGAGTTTAATTACGAAGGCCGAATTGGCGAATTAGTTAAAACTATCGAATGATTCCGCAGATATACCCTTTCAAAGTTTCAGCTTCCCCATATTTCCAAAACATAGATCGAATCGCCCTTCTATCATTTTTTTCGATGTTCCCTACAGTTTTCGAGCAAAATTGAAATGAACATAATTGTGAACATGCATTTTCAGGGCAGGCGATTATATCATAAGGAACTCCATATAAGCGCATGGTATCCGATTTTTTAGATAATTAAAATAAAATTTGTCTGAATGAAATACTCTCAACGTACATGAATATGAACGGAAAAATTTTTTTGCCAGATTTTGGAAAAATTCCCCCACCACTTCTTGCACATGACGATTGTTGACATGTTGATTTTGCATTGTAAGGATAAAGTGAATGATACTAAGTGGTTCGTACATTTTAGCAATGAAGTTCACACGAAAATCAGTTTTTTAATGAAATATGAAAATTTTCAAGAAAAAAAATTTTATTTTCACATTTTTCCATGGGGAATTCTTCATATTGCTTCTGTACATCTATCAAGCAAGTTTGATTTTGATCAGATAAATATTTTTCGAGTTATTGATAAATCAAAATTTCAAATGGCTGTAGCAAAAAACCGTTCGGCAGATTTAGCCCATTAACGAACTCAACCGAGATATTCAGGATCTTAACCTATCCTGAAAATTTGAAAACTCTAGGTTCTTTCTTTCGAAAGTTATAGCTCTCACGACCGAACGGCCAGACGGACAGAATCCATTTTGACCTCGGATTATTCATCAGTGAGTCCAACCTAGTTGTTTGAGAACAGTTTCGGCTCAAAATTCGAAAATTATACAGACATCGCGACGATATGATAACGCGCAGTTCTCCAGAACAAGCGCGTTAAAAGTGGTAAAATAGCGCATTCTAACGATTTTCTCAACCATTTGCACCAATTTTTTTTTTATATTCGAGATATTGTTTGCTCGTTATTGCCTGCGGCGTCGCAAGGAAAGGGTTAAGTGTTAACATAGGCGTGCAATTTGTTGCAACCTACTCTGAAAACATGAAGTCTCTAAGTAGTGTCCTACGGAAATAACTGCGCAAATATATATGGAAGAATGCTATTTCCCGATTGATTGTGTCAAGAAATTGTTACATTAATTGACACGTAAAGGTGTAATGGTCCCATATACGTGTATACGGTCAAATTATTGTGTCCAATTCATCTTCACGGATGTTTTGCTTGGAGCGCTAATTTGACCAGGAAAGTACGCGACTTCAATTTTTGACGATTGCATGCGTAATGAACAGAATGAGAAAGAGATCAATTGTTCGTGTTTCTTGGAAATGAGGCGAAACATGTTTACCGAAAAGGGAGCATATCATAGGCCACTTTTTGGACGATTGACACAGGATGATCCCAGAAGAATAACAAGTTAACCTGCGTACATATTGGTGGCACAACTTTCAGACAAAAGGTAGGTACAGCGTGTTTGCCAATTATCAACTATTTCATTGAAAAGTATATCTGCAGATTATTTGTCGACCTCTCCTTTTAACTGATTCAAGTGTAATTTCTTTGCTACTCATAAGCAATGATTCATCGTTATACAATTTCACAGATGGAAAGATAAATTGATCAAATCATTGGATGAATGGTTTAGTTTAGATAGAGCCCCCTATTGTGTTCGAGGTTGGCCAGATGGTCTTTTCTTCCGGAAATTGAATTGTTGACGGCCCGACATAGGTGGGCTTCTTGCTTATCTCACAGGACATTCTCGGTTCAAAATTCCATAATTATAGATATTAAGAAATATTTCACATTAGCCAAGAGAAGCGCAAAAAAGTTGAATATAGTCTTCGAAACAAGGATATTGATTCTTTCTTCATCCATTCGAACACATTAAGATGTCGCGTCTATATAAAACGAATGTTTGAATTCCAATATCCGCCACAGGTCCTAAAAGTGCTTAATAACCGACAAACTTGGGGTGAATGCAATACCAATACTCCTCGGAAAATTTGATCAGGGAAAATTGGAATGTTTGTTGCCGGATATTACACATTCAATTCAAATTGATATTCCCTTTAGTCCGTTTGTTCCCTACAACAAAACTCAAAAGAGGGGAGTATTCTCGAACTAATTTTTCATTTCGGTATTCAGATTTAGGAAGCCTTCTTGAGACACTGCATTACTTTTCCTTCAGTTCTTGGGCCCCCTTCATCAACATGTGGACAGCATTCTTAAACACCATTTGGTGTTGGTAACTCTGGTGTAGGAGATATCCAAAATGTTGATTGAAAATATTTCTTCCTCATCTTCAACTTTAAAATTGTAAAGTTGTTAGTCAGTGCACGCAATTCTAATTCCATAGTTACTTCTTGGCCACAATCATACTTTCTGTCCATTTCAAAAGCCAATCCCTGAGTCTTTTTTTTAGCACTTTCCGATTCGCTTCTTCTGAATTTATTGAAAAATAAAAATTAATTCTTTTACAATCATGTAAAAAAACATGGTGTGCTCATGTGGAAAAATTCAAACTCAACTTTTTTTCACATGTGAAAAAAAAATTTCTTAGATTTTCTGTGAAAAAATTTTTCCGAAACTCAACTTTTCATTACATGTCTACAGTGAAAAAAAAATCACCCAAAATTGTTGAAATCTTTCGAGGTTGCCGTAACCTTCATTCTGAACACTAGGATGAGAACAGAATGAAAAAATATTTATTGGTTTTCTTTTTATAGCCTCCCAGAGACTCCGCTCAGAGTACTTAAATAATTTTATTTAAGAAAGTGGTGGCTCTACGGATGCCAAAATTATGGTAATAGGCCTCCAGAGTGACCTGGATAGAAATATGAATTTATCAAGAAAAAAAAATATTTCCAAAAAACTTTGGTGGGAATCGAACTCTTTCCGGATTCGGAAAATAGGCTCAAATTTGATGAACTACCGTTGCTTGGTGACGGACGTCGTTATAATCAGAATAAATCCAATTTACACGCGACCCCATTGTCCGTAAGTGGAGCGAGTTCGAATCCCATCAAAATTTTTTTGAAATTAATTTTTTTTCTGATTAATTCATATTTCTATCCAGGTCACTCTGGGCCCATAAGCATAATTTTGGATTCCGTAGGAACATCAGTTTCTTAAATAAAAATTTTTAAGTACTCTTAGCGAAATCTTTGGAAGGCTATAAAATGAAAGGCAATGGATATTTTTTCATTCTGTTTTCACACCAGTGTTCAGAATGGAGGTAACTTCAACCTCGAAAGATTTCAACAACTTTGGATGAATTTTTTTCACTTTATACATGTAAAAAAAGTTGAGTTTTGGAAAAATTTTTTCACAGAAAATCTTAGAAAATTGAGTACATTCAAATAATGCTATCCAAGTTAGCAATCGAAAACAAAAATTTGAACTTTGTAGGTTTTCCGACGTTTTGAAATATTTTTTCCAGAATTCTACACAATTTAATTGACCACCCAAAAAATACTGAGATGTGACCAAAAATTGTTATTTCAAAGGTCACGCATAACTCACCGCAGTTATCAGAATATAGCTCAAAGTTGACATTGAACACCCTGTATCTCGCTTATACTTCGAAAACGGGGTATATGTAAGGCAAAAATGACTTTCCCAATGCCATCTATATACGGCTATATATGTTTGACCAGTTTGACAAAAATCAACTTTTCATAAATATTTCATGAATTCTCGCGCGTTTGTTATGAAACAACATTCGACAATCATTTTGTCCTATTGTTTTCACTAAAAGGATATCCGGAAATAGGGTAAAACAACTATTTTGAACTGACCGATAAAGAATTCTATTTCAATTCCAGTTTCCATGCTTCTTACCACAATAATGACTCAGTTCATTTATGGGTATAATCGGCGAAATAATTTCGAAATGATACCGAACTAAAATTTCGTTCTTATTCTTAAGAACTCATCTTTCAAGATTTGAATTTGATAACTATTTGGAAAATATTATGTTCAGGTTCTAATAAACTTTAATTAGGATCATTATTACAAGTTCGCAGGATCGTTTTTATCAGATAGTAAAACTGCCACAGGTTGGGTTAATACCTGTATGAGAAACCGCTTGGGATTAAAATTTGAACAAGAGTGAAAAAACTGCTCTCTATGGATGCGGATCATTTGGTTACTGAAATATTGAATATTGATATTGCTGCGTTTCAATCTCAAAATGATGATAAAATACGAAAAGTATCAGTATAAAGAACATAGGGACAATTCGTTTGGAACATTTTATATAGTCATATCAAAATTTGTAGCATACTTTCAATTCAATAACAAACAAGTGGAACATCGGCATACAATTCAGTCGCCATCGGAAGAGCTCCAACGGATATGCTAAAAAATCAGCAGATTCCGAATTGAAAGTCGCAAGAATTGCTGATGGACCTACCATTGCATTTCAGGACTCCTAATAATGGAAAACGTGAAATATTCAAATTTGAACGATCCGGACAAAGGGAAACGAAAGAGCCGGAGTAAAACCCTTTAATGAAAAATCAACGGGAGAAAAAAATCTCATTAAATCACAAGAGAAAGATTAATTATACTCCGCATTAAATTCAGAATTTCTACGAGTACCTCAGATCTGTGTGAGAGAAAAACTTTCGCGAAATGTAAATTTTTAAATTATAATTAAAGCTTTGAGATTGATAATGTTTAAGGAGAAGCGGGGGGCATTAATCATGTATATCGTTAATCATTTCTGTTAGGAAAAGGAAACGGGATTGATTGAATGGGAATTTGACTATTTTAAGGAATATGATCAACTCATGTTGCAAAATCATCAAGTATGAACGTTTACATTCTTCCACAGTGGATTATGTGTGAGATTTTGGATTTCAATCCAAGTCGTTAGATTACACAAGCTTTAGAATAAACCCATATTTTCCACGATATTTCTTGTCATGAACTCTGAAAAATTAGGTCACTTCAATTCAAGGTTATACTATTATCTATATTGTGGAGAAAGGATTGCAGTTATATCTATCACAGAGACCAGGGATACCCCATTTTTGGTGGAATCCATCTGAATATTCAGCGATAATCCAACAGACATCCCAAATTAATGTGAGTTAGTTATGTCATCTATTCTCTTCAAAGGAAAAGTCTCATCCGGGGTAACTAAAAACCAATTATACTTGTACAGATAATATCATCGAATTTAGCCCTAAATATCAGTGAATGAGCTCTAAGCATTAAAGTATTTGAAACAGTTGAGTGTTGAATATAGAAGCGAGATGAATATTTTATCGAAGATTCCTTCATCATTTATATAATTGAGATGAACCCATTTTTCACCAAACATTTTCAGGCAATGTGAACGGATCAAGTTGGGTGTGTCAATTACTAGTGCTAAGGTCTAAGGTGCCGTTCCTCTCCATTACAGATCGGCTGAAATAATATATTTTATGTTGCCGTACCTAAAAGGAGATTGAATAATTAATTAACAAATATATCACAATGATCCCCCCGAAAAATTTTGGTAGTTGCCTAAAAAGTCAAATAAATACGATGTGTAGAGGATATTCGTTATTCAGGGAAGGATTCAGGAACTAACCGAATTAGAATTGCAAGCGCATTCGCCAATTTGATGTAGATACTGAAATTTTTTTAGTTTCGTTAAGTTCAGTGAAATAATTGACAAAAATTCCCGGAATTTTGAGACCACAGAATGTAGTTGTCACCGAATCGATGCTGTAGAAAAGAATGGGGCAAAAAATTCGGCATTCCTGTTCGTGAAGTCGTACCTCATCGACATCCTGCTCAATCTGAACACCACGTACAAATTGTCAGCGATACACTTTGGTTCCTTTATTCTTGTTGAATGACAAATGTTTGCGCTGAGAAACCATAATTGAAGGTTTTGTCGACCTTTTTTTTTATTTCTGTAAAACGAGCTTCACTAAAAATGGAATGAGTAAAAGGGCCAAGTCAATTGGGAATACAGCTACCCACAGGAAACACCCAACTATTTTGACGCCCATAACAGTGAGCTGCTCGAACTGTCGAGGTTCAAACCAACATACTCCCAATATGAAATATTTTAACCACCTTCATGTTTAGAAAAATATCTCGTTCTTCATGAATGCAGTTTTCAAGTATTACTAATTCGAACTTCAACAAATGCTCTTCAATTACTAAGGCTTAGCACCTAATTTCAATATTATTTCTTATCAATTCAGTAGCTAAGGTGATATAAGCAACTGAATATTCACAATAAAAGAACCCTAATCCCAGGGAATAAGCTTATTAGTTAAGGAAGTCAAGAACGTAATCTTCACTCGCCCCTTAGCAACATAGTAAGTTGCCTGATACTTCGAGGTAAAATATCCGGGACAAACATTCCAATTTTTTCTAATCGCATTTTTCACAACCTCACTTCCCCTCTGGGCGAGCCAGTATAATAAAACGCTTAGTTTCCTGCAGGGAACATTATAGAAATTACGGTTTGAACTTTATTTATATCTATTTTCTAAGGCTTGTGCTTGTTATGCAAATTTTGCGACAGCCCTACAGCGGAAATGAATTTTCGTCAGCGGCAGTAAATTGGATATTGATTGTGCATTCAGGATTCAATCAGAATCTCATTTTTATGATGATTATTTTTATATATTGATGATGAAGTGCCAATTCTGGTTCGATGTGGGAAAGGACTGAAAAAAATGCGCTCCAAAAAATAGGACAGCTATATTGAAGACCGAAAATTCAACCTATAGAATGAATTAGCAGGAGCAGGATTTAAGTTAAACCAACAAAATATTTTGTGCTTACAACAATTCCCCACCGCATATTGTCCATTTGTACACAAGAAAAGTCAGTTATCACATGATTTTTTTGAAGTTGAATGAGAACAATTAGTTCATGTGCCCATGGGGTTTACTTCTCAATTATGAATAATGATAGTGCCCTCGTGATTCGACATTCAGATAATGTCATCACATCAAAGAACTGCAAGAAGTTTCTTGGTATCAATATCGATAGATGTTTGAAGTGGGATGCACACATAGATGAAATATGTGAAAACTTCTACAGTTCTTACTATCTTCAAGTCGAGTCAGGGAGTTGCTTTCCTTGTGTTCAGTTATAAATGTATACTGCAGTTTAGTATTTAGTCACCTATCGTATAATATCATTTGCTATGAGGAAATTCGATAGGTATTGGTCTGAATTGTTCGAAAGAGAATTTTGCGTATGATATTCAAAGTATTTCCACCATGGAGGTAGGAACAGAGTGGAAGAGGCATAACGTTTGAAAAGTCTCACACACTTTTGAGAACCTTTTGTGGATTTACCCACACCAATATGGCCGACTATGAACCGAATATTTTTTTCTCTTTTGCTGTACATTACAGAATAAAAATATACACCTTGTAGTTGTCGGCCATATTGATATGAAAAAACCACATATGGTTCTCAAAAGTTTGTGATACTTTTGGTAAAAGGGAAATATAGGATATGCTCCCTCCCCTTTGACCTCTATGATTATACGATTTTTTTGTAGACTAGTTTTCTTGGGCAATAGGACATTGACACAAGCTTCCATTTTCATTATCAGATAATAGGTTTTTGGTTAGGAAAATGAGAATGATCTTGTAAAATTATCGACTCTTCATTCTCTCTACTGAAAATAAGGAAATATTATCAATTTATTGATAAAAGACATCGAAATTTGAAAAGTAACCTAAATATCAGTGCATTAAAATTCAACCATCTACCTAGTAGTATTGAGTCACTCAATATAATTAATTTAAAAAAAGTTTTTTAAGTCTTAACTACAGAAGTGTTTTTATAGTGTGAATGAGTACTTCAATGATGATTTAAAATATTTCTAAATTATTTTCGTATTTGTGGATTGTTCTATACATACCCTGTTATATCTGAAAGGATCGATATATTATTTTTATCGTTATCACATTTATACATACTTAATTTATGAATTGTCGTCACCGAAGTAGCCTTGAATTCTCAGATGCTGCATTGTTTCTGTTTTCAAAATAAACTAAAAATATCTGTGGTTCAATGAAATAAAATTTATAAATATAACGTAGAAAAAAATTTCATAGACCTGAAATTCCAGCTCTTTTGGAAAGCACAACACTGAGAAATATTGACTTGATAGCTTAATTCAAATGTCACTCACTATTTCATAATTGATAATTTGAAGGCCACAAAATAAAACATAATGTCCGAATTATTCCCTGATGTCTTGAGACCTTGGACAATTTTCTGGATTCTCAATTGATATTACAAAGCTGCACTTCTGAAATTATCAAATTGATGTAAGAAATCTGTCAAACACCTCATCTCGCATTCGATATGAATATGTCGATTGCTCTACACCACTCGACAATTCGTCCATTAAACAATTTCAGAATAGGAAATAGTATTTCTTCTTCGACATTGTCAAAATCTCGCATTTGACATTATGTGTAATCGTTTGGGAAAGACCACTGTCCGATGGAGTTGAAACCTAGTATATGATATGATAGCGGCTTCAGACGTTGAAAGAATTGGAAAAATACTATTTATATGGCCTTCGAACAGGTGTAGTCTGGGTAAGCATATGGGAGTTAGGAAAGCACAATATCTAAGAACTTGAACAAGCGTGCAAAAGCTCCTGCCTTTACTGCAAAGCTGTTTTCGAATTTTCTGACCATGTATGGCCACAGAATAGAGAAGTGTTACAGAAGAACACTCCCCTTTCTCCAATTTCCCAAATTTCATGCAAATGCTTCAATCCGCCATTATTTTATTGGTTTTTTGTCAACACATAGACAAAGAATAGAATTAAAACTTCTGTATTCTGTGGTCAACGTCTACGTGCGTTGGTTTACCCACTTCAACGTGTTGATATCGTGATGTTGCAGGGGAAAACAATCAAGATTATTCAAAGAATATTATCAAAGTTAATATTGTTTGATTTCATTGTAATTTCAGTTCCCTATACAGTGACTGTTTCGATTGTGTTGTGTGATTCGTTTCAAGATAATATTTGTACAATACCAACATAGAATAGAGAAGTATGTGTTATATATATTACTAACTATATTCTGTGATAATTATATGAGAATATATCTATTCTGTGGCCATATAGCCTACCAGCCTTTTGCAAGGTTTTTCAAGGTCATAGATTTTGGGTACATCGACTTATGAAGTAGACAAAGCATGGTGTGCTTTTCTGCTCATCTGTGATGGATTCACCAATGATGACGTCACTTTTTTCATTCAAATTCATAGCACAGAATGTATATTTCCTTGAATTTGAATAAAAAGTGACGGCATCATTGGTAAATACGATCACAGATGAGCAGATGAGTGCACTATGTTTAAGGGCCGTATTTGTAGTTGCTCCTTGAGGCTTCCTTACTGAAGGCCGCCTTGAACTCAAGTTTGTTTGCATAGAAAAGCAAATTCAAGGCGGCCTTCAGTAAGGAAGCCCTTACTTACATCATGCATTGACATCAATGAAAATGTCAAAGAGTGCAGCTTCTGTAATACCTTTCTATTCTGTGGTATGGCTGACAGTCATAGACATATTAAACTCTCTGGACACGGCGTACGAATCCATTTCTGAAGAGTCGAATGGGGATAATGAACCAAGTGAGAGGTCCGAGAGAGAGATGGAACTGGAGCGGGCAGACCATAGACAAGATACACGATTAAAATAACCTTTATTCAAAGAAAATAACATGCGACTAGTGACAGGGACATGAAGGAAATCGGGCAATCAGAGAAAACACGGAATGGCGGTAATTTTGAACTTCACAACGTGAATGATGACTGTTCTATATGGTGTGTCTTTGGTTCTGTGCAGTATTTTATCTCGAACTGATATTCCTCATTGATTTTGATCATCAGAGTGTAGCTTTCGAGTAATTATGGAAAAACAGATGATCAGCCGGCCATAACTCCGAAATCTCAGGGGAGCATGATATATGTAAAATGATTAACGAAACTTCGGACCAGTATTATAAAAATTATTTTGACCCCTAGAAGCAGTTGAGTCCCATTTTTCAACCACAATCAAAATAGTTCCTCGGGGATTTAGTTCGTTAACGAACATAAAACCAAGACCGCAGACCTGCCAGGCGGACGGACAGAATCCAGTTTGATCACAACTTTTTCATCAGTAAGAAAATTTTTTGCTCAAAAAATACTGACATTGTAACGGAAGGATATCGCGCTCTTCTTTCCAACAAAAAGTGCGCAAGAAATGAACAAATTCACAGTTATTCATGCAAGGTAAACTCACTTATGGAATTTCATGTTTTCCCCTTTTTTATATCTCCTCGTACAATTAATGGCACAACAAGAATTTTCTATTTCTATTCAAAAACTTACGAAAACACAAAAAATGAAAACAACACGAAAATTATTTCTTACATACAGTCTTTATACTATAATTCAAAATCTGCTTTGAAATACTTTGGAAAAAACAAATGTGACTTTCAAAACTTTCGAAAAAATTTATTTCAAACATAGATTCATTATTGTAGTCTATGGCTTCAAACTGATCTGTCTTATTTTTGCCGTATTCTATGATGGTTTGGCCCGCCCTAGTTCCCTCTTTGTCAGCGCGCTTCCTCTCTCTTTAAGCCATGTCCACATAGTTTTATAGGTCTATGCTGACAGTGGAATATGTTTCTTTTGAAAGATCCCCTTCTCCCCCGTGCAACAAGTAAGAGCTATACCACTGATGATTGGTGACTCTGTATAAATATGGATTCAATCTGAAATTCTCATTTTCGAGTATGTGGATTGATGAACAAATACGACGAATTCTTACAACTACAGTATTCAACGTGCTTGTTGCTACTCACGAGAGTGCTATTTTCCGCTTGAAAGACCTCGCTTTTACAATTTCATGTCCAAAATGATCACAAATAAATAGCAGGTATGCAATGATAAAAAACTCCCAGCCGGATTCAACCAAGTTAAAATCTTTCGGAAGAAAACACCTATAAATTTCAAATCTTCAAGGTAGGTTTGAGATTATTTGAATGCCCCGGTTGAGTTTTTGAATGAACAAAATCCCCTCAGTGGCACCGGAGTTATAGCTGTGCCTATTTTCTTCAAATATTTGAAGAATATTGATCAGATCGAATGAAAACTTAGTAGAAAGGTATCTCAAAATACATCTCTTACATTTACATCGATCTGCAAGTAGTTATTTTACAAACGAGAACTCAATTTGAACTTTTTCGAATCGTCATGTTCGAAATAAATGCGAAATCAATCTTTCGGAGTTTCCGAATCGAACTAATGCCCTCAGTGGCACCGGAGTTTCAGCTGCCCATTTTTTTTAAAATTATTGGAAGGAAATTGATTAGATCAAATGAAAAGTTACTAGAAAGGTATCTCAAATTCCATCTTCAAATTGCACATGGATCTGCAAGCAGTTATTGAACAAACAATAACTTAATTTGAACTTTAACGAATACTTATGTTCGAACATAATGCTCAGAAAAAACAACCTAGATACTCATTATTTATGCTGAGGCGATTTGAGGCACGTTAGACCTACTGAATGCACAGCGGTGAAGAATCAGTTCAACGCAAATATGATGAATTACGTTTGACTAAAGACTACATAAACCGATTGAGTTCGGGGTTTGTATGGGAATGCCTGACCATCTAGGCCTCCGTCAGATGAAAGGATCTGAAACATGCTTTCATCTAAAATTCCAGCAGCGTTGAGTGAATTCAGTACTCGGATGGAAGAACAATTTTTAATAAATATTTGAATTGAAATAATTTTTGTCTATTCATGGCGTGAAAACTCAGATGAATGAACATAAAAATGCTACTTTTTGAGAGAAAATATCAAATATATATTATACTTTTCAGTATCTAGTGGAGAATGAAAATCATAATAATTAATATACAGCTTGTATTTATATGATGACATTTTCAACAGGAATATATAGATCAAAGAATATTCACGATAACGTTTGAAATCCTCTCGGAATAGAGCTATTTCTTATTGGGATTCCGTACGGAAAACCTGGAGAAAATATCCTGTTTATCCCTCCTCTGTTTTCTTAGAAGTGAATAGTCCACTTGAAGTTTATATCACTTATGAAGAGACCCCTTTGAGCATCAATAGGGTTTACTTCTACAAGGAAACTCAAAAGCAGGATATCTGTGCGGAGAAATATCTTGTCAAACATAGCAAGTATTTCCGATATGAAATGTTTCACATAAGTCCTTTGTAGACGGCAAATAAGATTTTCCAGTTATGAAATACGAAACAAACTACATTGATATTTCGAGACGTTTGCTTCAGCGCTGACGTGCCCAGTCCCGCAATATCCAATATCCAAGACGCCTGCGAAAAGAAGGAGAGTAAATAAGATATGCAAAACTTGAATGTGCTCAGCATACAGATTTAGAAGGCAAGGGGGATCGTGGCCTAATTTCAGTCATGTTTTTTATTCAGGTAATGAATACCATCCGTTGAAATGATATGAGTATAAATTGGAGTATTATAAGTTTTCAAACGTTCCACCCTGGTTCTTGATATGAAGAGGGGGCTTTTCTTGTGACTACGAGTAAAATTAATTACACGCTTCAGGCAGGGTGTGTGGAAGTTTCTTTTTATCAGTAGAATTATTTCGAATAAATCATATCAACAGATGATCTTGAAATCGAAAACCATCACAACATTTTATAGTATGTATGGATGATCAGTGGCTCTGGGGGCCTTACATTAAGAAGGAATCACTTTGCGGACAATTTTTCGCGTGTGTTCTAGGGGAACAGCGTGCTATCGTTTTGTACTGATGTCCGTTTTTCTCGAAATTATTCCCCGAGTTGGTCTCAAACAACTAGATTAGACTCACTGATGACGAATACAGTGTCAAAATCGATTATGTCCGATCGGCAATTAGACCGAACGTAAACACAATAACTTCCGAGACACGACTTAGGAACTCAATATTTGTAGAGTAGATTTAGGGCTTAATTACTAGAGTCTAATTCGTGAATGCAAAGAAGCCGCCCAATGATTTCGGGGATATACCCATTCGAAATTTTATTTGCCAATATTTCCAAAAATACAGATAAGATCGAATTGAAATCCAGTAGTTGCTCTAAAAAAAAAACTAGAAAAGTATTGACAAATTCCTTGCTCTTCATTAACATAAAAATTTCACCTCACGGTCGATAAAGTTGGTTGGACAAATTTGGGCAATTAAGCCAGTTAATCGCAGTATTGAAGTATAATTTACTGGATCATCAATCTATTCTGGAATGTCTCGCAATATAATTTGTTCGTTTTCTGCATCAGAAGGAAGTAATAATGAATGTAAAATCATCAGAGTTATAGAATTGTCTGGAATTGGTATAGAATCTGAACCGAGCAATGCGAGATGGAAGATATTAGTTGCTGAAACTTTTCGAGTGTACTTCAGCGGATCACAACAATAATTGAGTTTATTTTTGGTGAGATTAACTCAGGACTCTATAGAAATTTTCGATAAAATTTCAGTTGAACTGTCGTTTGGCGAAGTATTGATTGTTGATTTCGATCTGAAATGTAATCCTTTCAACAGATATCTACTTTTTCAGTCTAGTTTATTTAGAAATATATGTACGAAATAGAGTTTAAAAAAATCTAGAAAAGCACTGCCGTGAAGGCAGCAGCTTTTGCGCGCATGTTCAATGTAGATGACCGATTCGGCAACGAATTTGAACATACGCGAAAAAGCTGCTGCCCGCTTTTTCTAGATTTGTTTTTCGATAAATTACTGGATTTCAATTCGATCTAATCTGTATTTTTGGAAATATTGGAAAAATAAAATTTTGAATGGGTATATCTACGGAATAATTGGGCGGATTTTACTCATTGGACTTAGTAATTAAGCACCAAACCTACTCTACAAATATTGAGTTTCTTTCTAAGTCGTTCCTTCCGAAAGTTATTGTGTTATTTCCAAAAATACAGATTATATAGAATTGAAATCCAGTACTTCATCGAAAAATAACAGTTCGAAGTTCATGCAGAATTTAATGGGGCTAATATGATAAGAAGATCACAGAATATTAAATATGTATATGAAAGAAAAAAATGTTTTTCAAATTGTTCTGATGACACGATCATCACGAAATTATGTACAAAGTTGTGCTGCAGCATCTTCAAACTAGATGCGAAGTTTCATCATGATTGAATCAGTATTTCTTGAGTTATACCGAAAAAAACAAACGATATCGTGGAGAAAACCACGAAATTTCATATATTTTTTCCCAACATCTCCGAAACTGATAACCGTATCGAATTGAAATTAGGTACACTGCTGTGGAGTATAAAGCTTAGAGTTCGTGCTAGTTTTTTCGAATGTGATGAATAGTTCACGAAAAAAAATTTAGAATTTAGTGATGGTATGATCCCATCAAAATTTCGCGAGAAGTTGCGCGTTGCTTTATTCCAACTAACTGTCAAGTTTCGATCCAATCGTTCCAGTAGTTTTTGAATTATCGCCAAAATAACGTCAAAACTTCAAAAGGCTCTAACTTAGAAACCGTTCGGCCGATTTTGTCCATTAACAAACTCAACCGTCGCATTTTGAAATGCAAACTGAAGAATTTTTAACCTAATATCCAGATGAAATTGGATCAACATCTACCTAAAATAAAATAAATTTCAATATGGATAACAATTTCTTAAATACTTCCATTCCGATTATCTTATAATTCATCATTTTCGTTACTTCCAAGTTCCATATCGAAATAAGTAGTGAAAGTTCTCCAAACTTCGATCCAATAATGTCTTTGAAATATTTTCAGTAATTTCACATAACATTTTTCCGTGTGCTAATGAATATCTTCCAATTTCTTCTCTCTTTTCTATCATCCAATTCATTTAACAATCCCACCACTATTAACTCATTATGAAATGTTTTTTCTGGGTTTTCACTCCAGTCAAGTTGACAAAAGTCTCAAATCGAAACGAAAATTCGAAAGAAAACAATTCTTGAAATTTTCTCTTTTGCCTTTAAAAGAGTCAGATTTGAACTCTGAAACGTCACAGTTCGCTTTGTTTATGGTTTGTATTGTTTTTTTAATGTTCATTAGGCAATCTGTTTTCCAAGAATCTGCCCTTGAAGAATAGTTTAATCCTGCAATCCGCAAGGGCGTTTTTCATGAAAAAAAAACGATTTCATTTAATTTTTATTTCAGATATCGGCAGTAGCTTGCGGTTCCCGGTATCGCCCAGCATATTCAACTACAGATTTCTTTATTCAATAATAGCTATAATTTTTTTTTCCTTCACTTCAGGGAGTAAATATCAACTCTGATGATTAATTCTAGATATCTAGTTGATCATTTTCATATCTCCTCTTTGATTTTCAATAGAAAAAATATGATATATAAGTACATTCTGTTGTAAAATAATATTGTCAGCAAGTGGTTGGAGTCTTGTGAAATGAATTTTTTTTTTTGGAATCATCCAAGAATGAATTCTTTCTCGGGGCACCCCCATACGCAAAATATATTTGGGTGCTTCACGTTTTCAGTTGAGTAACATTTATTTATTTATGTTAGGTCTGTATTTGAAATGTGCAGGGTAGAAGCAAATTTTCGCTAATAGGAGCGCATGCTGGGGATGTTTAAATAAATTGTGTACGACTGCAGGACATTCAATATTGTTACTTCCTTGAGCTTGGAAGAACCTAACTATCGAGATGAAGCAGCCTAATTGCCAAAAGCGAGCCTTATTAAAAAGAACAAGTGAAAGATGAAAGACATTTTGGAGCAGGCCCTGTGTAACAAATTCGCGTTTCCACTCTTCAACTTCATTATCGGAGGAAACTTATCATTTCGCGGAAAGGAACTGAGAACATTTTATGCCAACCATCTCCGCAAATTGGGCCCTGTAGGCGAAGCGTATTTCTTTTTATGCCGGGACTGAAAGATGTTTTCCACCGCTAAATAATCCAAGGAAACAGCCTTAAAACATCGATAGATACCAGGTGCCGACAATCAAGGAGCTTCTTCCGAAATAACTGTCGAATTTAGCACGCGTTTTAGGACGCTATATAATTATAAGGGCGGCTAAAAGAGATGAATCCTCCACTTTACGATGTTAGCAATAAATTTTATTCGAGAACATCCGCGTTTTCATTTATGCTGAGTCCTTTATGGAATCTGGAGACATAATGCACTTGGAGAACCCGATTTCGCAGTGATCGGTAGTAACTGATTCATAACGATAATAATTTCGTTGTTTCATTATTCATGTAGACCTCAAGTGGCTCTTTATGAGAGTTTTGTCTAATAAATGGAAATAGTGGTAACTTAAAAGTTGCTCTGAGTGTGTTATTGAAGCAGTATACCAACTGTTATTTCTCCACATACCTTTTA
Source organism: Myrrha octodecimguttata (assembly GCA_958510865.1). NCBI lineage: Eukaryota > Metazoa > Arthropoda > Insecta > Coleoptera > Coccinellidae > Myrrha > Myrrha octodecimguttata. Next base: position 23,629,787 of record OY294056.1, read on the forward strand.
TAACTTTTATTTTATGGATGATCTTATAGCGATGAAATGCATGTTCGTGGGATTTGATCTGCTTTGTTATTATCAGGAAGGGATATTACTACGTGTATTGCGACAGCGAATGTTTTTCAGATTTCAAAACCTCATATGTTTTTTCTGCACATTGTCGTGAAGATATTGAGTTTGAGATAGTACTTGATCATTCTATCAAGTATTTTCAGTCGATGGTCGATAGGTCTTTTATGAACAGAGTAATTCCAAAATCTTGTTTTAGGTTTTTAGTCCCAAGTAAAAGTTTTACAATTAGCGGGCCTCCGAACACCATGCAGATTATTTTGGAGACTTGAAATTCATAATGTAAAATTTATGCTCTCAGTATGGTTTATTAATGTATTGAAATTGTGATTACGTTACTGTAGTTTATCCATATATGGTTGATTATGTGAATTGAATATCTAGTTCCTGTGGCATCATTCTATCATTTTGCTAGATGGAATGTTCAATTAAAATGAAAAATAATCAGCTTGAGTGCTACTCGCTGCCATATGAGATATAATCGACATATAGACCACTCTTATTGACATCCCAATGTTCGTATCAAATTTCACATAGATTTTCGTACTAGTTGTTGACTCTGATGGTAGTAGGTATTGGATACAAGAAGTTAAATTCTAATAATGCTTTATTTCAGGTATGACTCAAATTTCTTATCAGAAAAGTAATGTGGTCAAGGCCAAATCAGATTGTGCACATGAGCATCAATCCAAGAAGATGGCAGATTGGATTGTATTAATAGATGCTTCAGAATGGATATCAAATGGAAATCACTGCGAATCAGGAATTGATTTGGTATGAAACTTTATTCCATATTACCAAAAAAAAAATAAAAATAATAAAAACAAAAATATTGCGAGACAAATCAACGAACCTCACAGCTTGATCTGGGCTGGTCATACTACCACACGAAGAATTTATGAAACCAGAAAGTATACCCACTATGATCGAAGAGTTTCGTCATTCGCACGTGTTACTAGAGAAATGTTACTAGTCATAATATTTATAATTTATATTATTGGTATTTTTCCCTAGTTTCTGAGGAAAAAATCTAGAAACGCACTGACGTGAAGTTTATAGCTTTTGTGCGCATGTTAGAGTTCGTTGCCAACTCGGTCATCTTTTCACGTATAGATACTACAAAACGCATCTTTACTTCCTCATCAAAATATTCGGTTACCTGTTGATTATATTATTCTCACGAAATTCTGTATGAACCTTCCAACTGCAATTTTTCAATCAAGTACTGAATTTCAATTCGATATTATTTGCATTTTTGAAAAAATTCGGAAAATGAAATTTTGAATGGGTATCTACCGAATCATTGATAGGATTTCACCCATTCACTAACTCGACCTCAGTAATCAAACCCCAATCCCATTCTACGAATATAGAGTTTCTAAGTAGTTTCTTTCGGAACTTTCGAAGTAGCAACTTAAAAACTCGATATTTGTAGTATATTTGAGTAGTTTCGTTCCTTCGATACAGAAATTGAATTCGAGAATGAGTAAAATCCAACCAATGATTCTGAAGATATACCCACTCAAATTTATTATACCAGTATTTCTAAAAACACAGAAAGGATCGATTTGAAAGTCAGTAGGTACTTGATTGAAAAATTACAGCTTGATGGTTCACCAGAATTTCGGTAGGATAATATGATTGCTGGATATTTGAAATGAAAACTTGAAAAAAGTCTTTTCAAATTGCTTCGATGACTTGGTCATTACAAATTTTTCCACAAAGTCATCAGTATTTTCAAACTGGTTACCAAGTTACCAAGTTTTTTGAGTTATTTTGAATCAAACAAGAATTGCGTGGAAAAAACTCCGAAGTTTGACATATTTTTCCTATTATCTCCTATAATTATTATCGCATCAAAGTGGAATTTGCTACATAGAAAAAACTGAGCTCAAAGTTTGTGCATGATGAATTGTTTGAAAAAAAAAAATTTTTTTAGATGAAAATTTTATTTCGTATTATTGACGGTACGATCTCGACAAAATTTTGCGAAAAGTTGCGCATCGTTATGCTCCAACTAAATGGCGAGTTTGACTCCACTCGCTCTGCTAGTATTTGAAATATCATGTAAAATTTCAAAATTTCAAATGGCTATAACTCCGGATCCGTTCGGCCAATTTTGCCAGACACGAACTTAACCGTCGAATATTGCATCGGCCGGATAAAATCAGTGAGTCCAGAATTGGACATTTGGACCAAACGATAGCACGCTGTTCTCCAGAACATACGCGTTAAAAGAGGAAACTTAACAGATCATTTCCTCAGATGGGAATAACTTTCAGATTCCTATCGACTAAACTATAAACGGGTGTCCGGATTCAACGTTCTTATATAACGAGGAGTGATTCTAAAGATCAAAATATGAAGAAAACTTTATATCAACTTATGTCCTAAAATTAATCCCACGAGTGCTCTAGCCTCTTCAAAATGACCTCCAAAATTTCATGAATTAGTAGTACCTACTATATTGTCAAAACTTGGCGGCTCAAATGACATTAGAACACGGAGACACATTGAGGTTTTTCGGGAAATGAAATCTTCTGATGGTGAAAAAAATTGACCGGATCCCATCAGTGGTCGAGATAATAGGAAAGGGTTCCATAAATGATGTTCTAATTTCAAAGTATGAATTTATAATGTTGGCATCCCTCGATTATAGAGTAATGGATTCTCGAGAAAAACGTGATTTTGTTATATGCATTCTGAAGAAGCCGGACAGCGTGTTACAGATTATGTCTAAATGTCGGACGCTCATTACGTTTCTCGGGATAAGCAGTTTGTGTCTCAGTCTGAAGGTATATCAGCACAAAAACACTGTTTTCCTGAAACTGATATTCCGTAACGCATTCAACACACTTTTTTATACTTTTATCTCGATTTTATGGAATTACCCTGTAATCCCTACCACTGATGGGATCCATTGGAATTTTTAATGTCCAGACGATTCAGTTCCTCTTAAAATTTCTATACACTGGACATTTGAATCTGCCAAATTTGGACAAGGCTTTCGCAAATTCTAAAGGGAGTTGGAAATCGTGTTGGAAAGGCCCTAGTGGCCGGAAGATACATTCCAGTACTTTCTGGTTTCATGCAGTCTACAAATTATCTCTGAAGTGGCGATAGCCTACAGAAGTATTCGAAATTAAATGAAAAAAGTTGAAAATACCGGAAAACCATATAACGTCTATTTCTACGGACTATTACTAAATTTTGAAGTGGAGTCTGACAACAACTCCTTATCAGCTGACGAAAGTATATGACTTCATTAAACGAACTGATAAGTATTTCCTATCATCTTCCTCTTTTGTTGGAAATATTAACATTTCAATTAATTCATATTTATAAGTCACTGATCTTTATGCTGCTGAATTTAAAAACTCTGCTCTGTAAAAATTGTCTCCTCATCACTTTAATAATAAACGAAATGCGGGAAGTTTGCCACTCAAGCATTGAACTACTAAATTTGAGAAGTCACCTACTTGTCAGAGTATCAGAATTTACTATTAGTTTCCAGAATGTATAAATACTAGGGTCCCGCAACAGCGGTTTATTGTTCGAACTCGACAAATTAAAAATGATATCGGTTACACAGGGTGCTTAATTTTTTGTGCGTGCGTCCCAAACCTCGTTTTTTTGAATGGCAACCTTTAGTTTTTATTACATCTAACCACAAAATGAAATACACTTTAAACATATCTTCCCACAAAAGTAGTACCGGTTTTCGACTCCCATTGACTTTATTTCTGGTCAAATATTGTACATTTGGTTACTCTCTCAAATAGTGAATCCGAAATCGAACTATGATATACAACGTATGAACAGCCTTCCTTAATTATTATAAAACACAGGTTACCAATCAAAAAACAATCCGTGCAGAAAAAATGAAATACCCCTTGTCATCGAAACATTTTTATTTTGTCGAGTTCGAGCAATAAGGAAACATCATAGAAAACCAGATTTCTTTCTGTATCTTAAGTAGAGATATGGAAATCCTCAGAAAGTGATGTTAGGAGGTTATCCGAAACTATGTTTTTATGTTGTTCGGTAGCTCAGTGGTTTGAGTGTTGGACCTGTGATGAAAAGGTCTCGAGTTCAATCCCGGACTTGGAAAAATATTGTCTAGATCGGTACCGGCAAACATTCACTGTTTTGTCTGAAATCAACAGTGCTGTGCCTAGGGTGGCATGATGACACAGTTACAAAGCCTACACAGGATACACCGGAATTCCTAACTTACACAAGCTTTAAACTTCTGAAGGGTTTTCTTGAAGCTTATGATAATTGGACAAAATACAGATACAAATGTATACAAAAAATATAAATTCACAATTCTCAAATGAGGGTGCCGCCAATAGTTGCCTAATATTTGTAAACTAATAATAGAAAGTATCGCCTAGTTCACCATATTCAGATCTGCAGAAATTGCCCCTTAAATATATGAACGTTGATTCATTAAAATTATTTATTTCATATTGATACATTATAGAGACAATTAAATTCTTGGTTACCGTAACTATGAACATGACTATAGCTCCCTTGGGAGTTATACTGAGCAGTTATGAATCTTTAACGCCCTCTAATGTAGTTACAGAAACAAACCGACAACTGTCGAATTTTCCAGTTCATGAAACTCACTCACATATGTATAATTATAAATTCTCATCATTAATTTTGACATTGTATTTGTATTTTCCGATTATCCTAGGCTTCAACGAAACCCCTCAGACTGGAAGAAAAATAAATCAATTCACTAAGACTAAAATGCTGAAGAATAAATACATGCCATGTCTTGAAAGTAAGCCAACATCATACTTTCACTCATATTTTTGGTTTCAATACGGTTAACTTCGTTTGTCATATTATTTTTCATTTTTTTTTTGTTTTCGACTATATCGGTAGTACGACACGAGCTTTCTTAGCTTTTTGCAAGAAATTGCCTCAAATCTTAATTCTCTTCAAGCTTTCATCCATATTAACGAATGAATAAATTTGAAAAATTTTGACAAACTTGTCAGTTAATATATCTATGGTTAACATGCCAACATATTATTAACATTTTTTAACAACGTTCGTTCGATTTTGAAAACTGACAATATTTTATTTTTCATTCTTCATTGGTATGAAATAATAAAATCAATTATCTATCACGTGAGTAATTGAATGTTAACAACCTCTGACAACTTACAATTATTGAAATCTGCTGCCCTCGGTAATTAACATCCTCATAACTCCTCTGATACATAAATAACTGTTTCAAACTCCACACAATAATCCCCAACGTTCTATATACTTCTAGAGTCCATTCTTTTCGAGACCATGGCACTAAAGAGAAGCCACCCTGTCGTGTTGATTCAGCGAATCAAATAGAAATAGTTATTTCAATCGTGTTCCAGTAGAAAATCAATTTTCTCCAAACTCAATTCGGAGGAGAGTGTCTCATTACCTGGAACGACTCCGACAAAAGCAAAAGTTGAGGGGATGAGGTCGTGAGCGACAAGTTAATCAGAAAACGAAAATGTTTCCACTAATGCTACCGCCGCAACTCCGCGAGTAACACATGGGGAGTTGACTCTCTGGAAAGTTGAGTCCTTCTCGGTACATAACGAAGTTGAAATTGATGTAATTTTCTTGAAAACGAATTTATCTTTGTCGCGTTTAATGGCACTGAATTATTAGCAACAACCACGTCTTGATAGAGATGAAGGTAGTTTCGTCAGGAATCCATTTATCCATGGCTTTGAAAGAGAAGGAAACTTTTTCCACGTAGTGCACGAATTCGAGAAATGAGTTGCCTCCATGTGACATCCAGAACAGCATTCACCAATAGGTTGCCTCCCTTCTTATTTATACATGTTCAACTTGTTACGAGTGTTTCTGGCAAATATTCTATCTTCAAATCAAATCTATTAAATAATGTATATCAAATCGAATCAAATAATTTATTGAACAACTCCGACATATACAGTAAATAACATGATTAAGATAAGTTGTTTGATAATGCACCTAACTCCTGAAGAGTTGTGCTGTGCATGATTAGAAAACAATTATAGACAGTTGTACAACCGAACAATTAATTCACTTTCAGACTTTTCCCGCTTCATCTTCTCCCCCTTTTTTTCTCCCATTTTTCCTTCTCCTCTTTTTTTTTTTTGATTACAACAGGGGCTTTTCAACTGATATATCGGAAACAATTTTGATTCTTAATAACAAATTGCTTCAATCTCCTTGAAAACAGCTTGAAATTTCGGATATCCCTCAAATCCTGTGGAATACAATTGAATATCTTCGGTCCAGTGGTGGAGATGAACCTCTGGAACATTGTAGTCTTTGCTTGGGGTACTTTTAAATTCTGCTTCTTTCTTGTATCATACTCGTGACAACTTATGTTCTTTATAATTTTGTTTTATATATGAACTTAGAAATATTGAATATATATATAATTGTTGTAGGTCCATCATCCAATCATTTGCAAAAAGTTCCTCCGTCGAGAACATCCTTGGTTTCGAAATTATCACCTTAAGTATCCACTTTTGGGTTGAAATTAGAGTTTTTATTTGGCTTTCATATGTACCACCCCATATAATGTTGCCATAACAAAGAATGGATTCGACCAAAGATCTATAAACCATCTTTAAAATATTTATAGGCAAAAATTTCCTCAACTCATAAAAAGTATATACTAGCTTTCTTAATTTATTTGTTAGTTGATTTGAGTGGTTGTCCCATTTCAGTGTATTGCTGATCATAAAACCCAAGTATTTGATGTTTTGTTCACCACATATTCTTCTTTCGCATGTACACTGAGACAATAAGCACTTGGAATGACAAATTAGAGTGGAAAAGGCCGGCTGGGTGTCTATTGATTTTGAAAAGGCAAGAAATTTGGTTTTTTTAGAATTGAGACTCAGTAAATTTCGATCCAATCCACATTTGACCCGATAAAGTCCAATTTCAGAATTGAATTTCGTATTTTCCCAGGTGTCAGCTCCAAAAAGCAAGACCGTATCATCAGCGTAAGAGATGTCATTGATGTACAGTAGGAACAGTCGGGGACCAAGAACTGTTCCTTGTGGAATACCGTAGGTTTGATTTTTTCCTTCACTGAGATGATCACCTATTTTCACATATGACATACGATTGGACAGATAGCTCTTTAGAAGTACATGAGCTACACCACGTATACCATAAGATTCCAGTTTCATTAAGAGTAATTTATGGGAAATGCTATCGAATGCCTTCGCCAAGTCGATGAATATGCCAATTACTTTTTCATTCTTGTTCAGGTATTCATGTATTTTGTTGGTGAAATGATACAAAGCATCTTCAGTGGAAAGATTCTCTCTGAAGCCAAACTGTTGATCACTGAGAACATTATTTTTGACAAGGTACTTATTTAATCTAGTAACAATACATTTTTCAAAGATCTTGGCCATCACTGAAACGACAGAGATCGGTCTATAGTTTCCTGGATCAGTTTTCTCTCCGCTTTTGAAAACCGGGGTGATCATTGCTTGCTTAAGGGCATTTGGAAACTGACCAGTAGTGAAAGACTGATTTATTAAATATGCTAGTATGTTTGTAATATTTTGTTCTATCGCTTTCAATGTTTTAGTATTTATTTTGTCAGTTCCATAGGATGATTTATTTTTTAAACCTTTTATAATAGAAGATACCTCATGGCAGGTTACTGGACTCAAGTACATTGATTTCAGTAAGCGATGATCAGGTGGATGATAGTCTGCAAAATCTGACTGTATGTCATCTCTTATAACCCCCGCCATTCTTTCTCCAATTGTAGTGAAGTAAGTATTTAGTATATTTGCAACTTCAATTGGATCCGATGTTTTAGTTCTGTCGTCTTTTAAAAGTTGAAAGTTGAAATTCGTACATCTTTGAAGGTTCAAGAAGTTTTCTAGTTCGTCAATGAAAGTCCTAACATTTGTTGGTGGAGGTCTGTAGATGGTAAAGATATTGAGTTCGCAACTATGTAAGTGCATCTTTATTTTAGTGACATTGATATTTCCTATATCCATAGGTTCTATAGTGAAGCGCCACCTGTTATGAATAAATATGACGACTCCATCATTCTGGTTCAGATGAGAGTCATTGTAATAAAACGAGTAGTTCGGCAGTCTGAAATTGTCCAAATTCTGAATATTCCACGTTTCGGTCAAAATGATGACATCCATTTGAAAATCGAGAGACTCCAAATATACAACAAATTCATCGGAGTTCTCTCATAAACTCCGAATATTCTGCCGCATAACATTCATTCCAAATTTGAGATCTTTCCTAATTTTCTGCTCTAATTCAGTACAATCTTCAACAATATATTCTTCCACCCTATTGTAATCCTCTAATTCATCTACATATTCTATCATTATCAGAAACAGAAAAAAAAAACAAGCAAACAAATCAAAATTCAGCAAAATGAACCTTCAGGAGATAATGACAACAATAACAAACAGAACAGGTGAGATTTCCTTGTTCCCCGTACTTTTATGTTCTCGCAGACAGCACAATTTCCGATATCTCATTAGATTGAAAATATTTACGCTACAGCATATGAATCACATGAAACAAAAACACACATACGTACATATTTATTCAGATAAGAAGTCCGTCGTTTTAACTTCGATTTTGTTACCATCAACAAAAGCATAGGTATATTTTTCCATTTTGACTCCAAACATTTCTGAAGCCATACTTTTCAGAGGCTTTTTTGAGTATTTCCACCCTAGGTTTTGTAAGATCTTCCTTGATATGAAGTCTTGTCCCCTTCAGTTTTCTTCGGTACTTCATTATATTCACCTTTTCTTCGTAACTGGACAATATGACAAAAAGGGCTCTGGGTTTATCAGCATTTTTAATTTTTCCAATTCTAAAGCATTCAATTACTGATTTGTGTTGAATTCCCAACTCCTTCATGACATCTTTGAAGTCATCCAGTGGTTTGTTTCCCCGAACCTCGCTGATACCATATATTTTCATATTTTGTCTTCTCGAGTGTTGTTCAAGTGAATCAATTTTTTCCTCCAGTTTCTTTATTTGTTTTTGATGAACTATGTCAATCTCCTTCAGTTTCGCTTCCAGTTTCTGTTCGTAACTGGTACTCACTTTTTCGATAATTTTCTGGATGAAATAATCGTTTTCTAAGACTTCATTGAGTGTTGATTTCACGCTCAACTTAATTTCTTCTCGCATTTCATTGAGTTGGTCTCGTGTGAAAGACATTATTTAAACAGAAAATACGATACATAAACTGTGAATTTCTACTTTGATTGATTATTTTATATCGGAGTGGCTGCACAACACGTCTATACGTATCGACACATTGGAATATTGTTCCGTATTGTCGCGGATTCTCCTAGGTTCCGCTGTGGAACCCCTCAGAAACTAATACTTGTGAGAGTTGAGAGACAGAGTGTGATCTGTGTAGGCTTTGCTCCTCGTTAGGAAAAGCACTGTTAGTTGTTTACCCTACAGCGAATGGTATGACGGTCAATACATCTTTTACTTTTATTTTATTCCTCGTAAATCACGAGTGGAAACTTTACTGAATTGCATATTTTGATTTAGTTTCATAAATGTTTTTGTTCGAATTGTTTCTCGAAAATAGTCTTTAATCACTCGGTCAAGCCCAGTTGGATCCGTCCGATAATTGTCATGACTACATGGTAACGAATCGACTTAGCGCTGCTTTGGGCATAGGAATACGAAGCCTAGGTTCGTTTATGGAAAAATCCACCCAAGAGTTAAGGAGTTACTCTTTTTAAATTTTGGATAGGTTCGTTTCGTTGAGAGATATTTGAAGCTGATATTTAGCAACAGTGCACCAGATTTTGACTCGATATGTATTTTCAGAAGTAGTGATAAAACACTAGAAGCTGCTCTACTAATTTTGAGTCTATAGAAGCTGTCTTCTTTGGTAGCTATAGTATAACAGTATAGTTGACCATAGACATAAAACTGCTCAAAGCTATATCACAGAATCTTGATATTCGTTTAGTACCTTGTTCTCTGTTTACGAATTCATGAATGGGTCAAATCTGAATTATGTGCAGGATCTTTAGAATAATGAGAATAGTTTCTTAAAAACATTTTTTTTTTCATGAAAATTTCGAAGAGAAGTTGAGTGTCGGTGAGCTAAAGCTAATCAATGGATTCCAATCTGAATGTTCAATTCGTTTTTGAGATATTGAGGAAACAATCTCAAATATTCAAATGAATATTACTCCAGAACCATTCGACTGTTTTGACCCATAAACGAAATTTGCATTCTTATCCTGATGCGACTTTCTCTGAAAGTTACAAGTCACTAGCGCGTTCCGTTCGAAGGCAATCGTGATATGTTGTCCCCCCGTTTTCGCTGGGAAATAATTCGAAAATTACAAACATTTCGACAAAACGATGTACGTCGTTCCCCTCAAACATGTGAGCGAAGAATAGCACGCTACTTACGGAACTATAAGCTTTAAAGCCGCCCCACAAACATCGATTCTCTTCAGGCAGAAGAAATCTCGTTTCTTATCGCCTTCAGACTCATCATAAACACGACGACTTCTGAAGAAATATCCCTCTTCGAGAAACAACATTTATGAAAGTAGTTTGAGACGAATCATCATATTCCTCCAATCAGAAGTAACTCAAGGAAAATGAAACCATCTCGCTGTGTATCAAAGGCCAATCTACCAATCTACCGCACTCTACCATTACCTGTCAGATCTATCGATTACGAACTTGTTTCCCGAATGGTGCCCCAATGGAAAATCTACTGAATTCGCATACTGGAACATCAGCCTAGCAATAACGTTAGAGAAATGCAATTTTCCCGCTTTTCACAGGACGGCGTCGTGTTGGGGAAGAGTTGGGTTATTGATGTTCGTGCAGGAGTTTTGCAATATCAACATACGTTCAGCGGAAATGTCGCTACGACCATAGAAGAGGATGAAGTGGAGTGGATCTAAATTCAAGGAAAACATTCTGCTGTTCACAGCACTCATTTAAATACTGCATCAGCAAGCTCTTTGCGCTTTGTAATCTGTTCTGGGGTAAAACAATCTAAGCTGTAAGGGCCTTTTACGTTTGATGGGATAAATATGTACGGGGTTGGTTCTAACAACTATGAATAGGGAACATGAATTTAAACAGGGGCAAAATGAAGATAACTCAAATAAATCGAGCAGGAACATGGTTGAATTTAGAATTTCGAAGGTTTTCTGAATTTTGGTAATAGGTCCAAACTTGAAATACCTAAAATTAAGCATTATTTTTCATGAAGATATGGATATACTGCATCTATATCAGAATCCGCAGTTCACATGCAAAATAAAATAATTCTAGAAAAGCACTGATGTGAAGTGGGGAGCTCTTCCTCGGGCAATTTTACATGAACCTTTACGCCTTCATTTTCGACTGAGTACATTACAATTTGATCAGATATTCTCGGAAATATTGGAATAACGGATATATCTGATAGGATGGATTTCAACCATTTACGAATTCGAATTCCTTCTCTACAGATATCGATTCTCGAAGTCATTTCTCTCCTAATTTTGTTCAATGCTTCCGCAAGATTTTGTTCCCAATATTTCCAAAATTACCGATCCAATCGAAATCTCGCTCTCGTTCGATTAATGATTGCGTGAAGTTTCAAGCCGAATTCTTGAGAATAATATCTACGGAATCATCGGACGCGTTTGACATATTTTTTGAATTGCATCTTCGTAATCAAGTCCCAAGGTACTCTACAAATATTGTGTTTAGACACAATGACTACTGAAAGAATTCACCATAAGGTCATTATAGCGCCCGATTGTGAACAATATAATCTCGAGAAAAATCAACTCATAAACTCAAACTTAGTAGAGTACCGGTCTAGCTTGAGGATGAATTTACTCATTATTTTTCCAATATTTCCAAACGTGCTCATCAGATTGAGTTGTAAGTAGGAGCACTATTGTTGAATATCAACAGAATTTTTGTGCTAAAAATACCAACATGTGACGATTTTTTCCGCGAATGTTCTGGGAAACAGCGCGCTATCATTTTGTCTGTAGTTTTCGATTTTTTCACCGAAAGTCGTCTTAAACGTTTCACTGATGACGAATATGTTGTAGGAAAATCTAGTCGGTCCGGCCGGCCGTCCATATGCACGATTACGGGCGTATGGCGGATTCCATCGACTTGAAACTTCGCATTTCAAAATGCGATGGTAAAATTAGTTAATGGGCAAAATGAGCCAAATGATTCCGAAGTTGAAGCCGTTTGAAATTTTGAGGATATTTCCGTGATATTTCGGGAACTACTGGAGCCATCGAATTGAATATTAGTAGCCAACTGGAGCATAACGAGGCAAACTGTACTCAAACGTATATGTCAAATATCTTGCGTTTTTTTTTAGTCTTTTTCTTCGTAATAACTCAAATATTACTGATTCAATGATGATGAAACTTGGTAACTAGTTTGAAACTACTGATGAGCAACTTCAGGAAAGATTTCGTGATGATCGTATCATGAGAAAAATTTGAGAAAAACTGTGCATATTTTCCTCACTATATTCTGCACGAACCTTTAAGCTGTTATTTCTCAATCAAGTACAGTAATTCAATTCGATTTTCCCTGTATTTCCGGAAAATAAAATTTTGAATGGCTATATCTGCGGAATATTTAGATGGATTTCACTAATTCCCGAATTCGGCCTTCACAATTGAGGTCCAAATCTACTCTACAAATACCGTGTGTCCAAGTTGTTCTTTTCGGAAGTTATTGAGTTTCACGGTCTGCCGTTAGGCCGACTATAAACACAATTACTTCCGGAATAAACGACTTAGAAACTCGATAGGTATTTATTGAGACGGTTTGAGGCTTAATCACGAAGGTTGAATCCTAGAATATGTGAAGTCCGCCCGAAGATTCCGTAGATATACCCATTCAAAATTTAATTTTTTCAATATCTTCAGAAATGCAGTTAACATTGACTTGGAATTTAGAGCTTGAATGAAAAATTACAGCTTCAAAGAAGTTCAAAGAAGATGACACCTATGGTAACGAATCTGAACATGCGCGCAAGAACTCCTGACTTCACGTCAGTGCTTTTCTTATTTTTTTCAGACAAGAAATGTCTCAACAAAATTCTCGAATATTTCAAGAACCAAACTCTCAAGGTAATAACCCCAAAGTTTGAAATAGATATAACTGCAGAACTGTTGGGTGGATCTTGGTCCATTGAGCAAAAAAATCATAAACTTTGAAAATATCAACATTCTAGGAGTTCTCTTCTGAAAGTAAGAACAAATTGACGGCCGATACTACATAATTGTATTTGACCATGGACTCTTCATAAATGAGTCCAACCAAACCCTTAGGGACAATTTTCGGCTCAAAATTCGAAAACCACAGACATTTAGGTTTGGTTATAGCACTTCAAATTTCTGGAAACAGCGTGTAGAGATTAACAGAAAAAAATTATAGTGCAATAATTGGAATATTTAGAATGAATTTCTGTATGGAATATGACTATTGATGATGGCTACGGGTTGGCATCATGTTGGTATGATTATTTACAGTAAGTCTTGATTTATGCGATGCAAGGACATAGCACTCAATTTTCTCTCACAGTTGGCTAGTAATGCTCTATGACCTTCATACCTCTATTAGTTCTAAACGACCACAGCATGTAATATCAAAGAATAGTGATGTTTCAGAATTCATTATATCATTAAAATTTTGATATATATCCTTATCACTCCCATATTGCATACCATTATTAAATCGTTCAAATTTTTTTCAAGTTGGTAGCAGATACGACAAAATTTTAGCAGATCATACAGTTTTGTATCACAACAAGGCTTTTTTTGAATTTTTCCGAAATTACTAACAGTAGCTCACCAAATAAAGTTCCGGATGAAATTGAAGGACAGTGTTCCAGATAAAATATCACCCTATAGATTTGCAATTCAAATGAGGATGTGAAATTCTGTGAACTCTGAAGCATATCTGTTCCAATTTCAATTGAGTATCTCCTGAAATGCAGATACTAAGAGGAAACTTGAGAAAATCTGACGTTAACTGCGTGTATCTCCAAAACGAAACGTTTGTGCTTCCAATTTAGGAACATCCTTCATAACTGAAATGGTGTGTTACTACTCACTAATCCACTTACAATTCCTGCGTCTAACGCACGTTTCGGAAACCACGTTTCCTCCATCCAGAGACATATCGTTACTAACTACAGGCACAAGTTCACATGCTGAACGAGTAGGGAGGGTGGTATACAGGACCAATAAGGAAAGGGTTGTTAAAAGACCATTAGAGCAGTGCTGGGTTGTCAAGGGTGAGTCAGGTAATTATTGTTATATTTATTAACCTTTTCCCTTTGGTCCTGTATTACACCCTCCCCACTCTTTCATCATGTGAACCTGTACCTGTAGTTAGTAACGATATATCTCTGGAAAAAAACGTGGTTTCCAAAACGTGCTTTAGACGCCAAAAGTGTAAGTGGATTAGAGAGTAGTTACACCCTTTTTGTTATCAGTATTTTATCCACAGTGTACTCAAATAGTTATTTCAATCCTTTATAAAGTTCTTGTCTTCAGGTATCTTCATCCGTACTAATTTGAGGACTATTGAAATGATAACTCAATAACTAGACAGAAAAACTTTTTTATTCATATCATTATTTGAAAATAAGTGAATAATATCCTCTCTATCTTGAAACGAAATTGATGACTTTTCTTCCAACTGTGATAAGTATAATGAAAGATGTAAAAATCAAAAAAAAAAAACACCTTGCATGTAATTACTATGATGTGTGTACCAAATTCATTATCTGAATTTTTGGTCTTTTGTAATTCTGAAAGAACTGTGATTTGAAAACTTTCGATTCAATTGTGTTTGTACAATAAATCCCGAACCGATAAATACCTATCTATCTATCACTAAGCTGAAAAAACTAGGCTGTCCAACGAACATTTTGAACAGGATGATATCACATTCGACGATAAAATACGCTACCAACTCATTTGCTTATATGGCCTTGTTGGTTGCATATATTTCTGCGGACCTCGAATAAATCAAGGAGGTTCTGGTTCGACTTGCCAAGATTTGGGCTTGACTCTATACAGCGGAAATGTATTTTCCAGAGAGAAAATTCTCGCAGCATCGCAATGATTACAGAAATTGCCAAATATTTCTCGAGAAGTTTATGTATAAATATGAATGCTTTATGTCTTTGAGAGCTATCCGAGGAGCACATATTTCCGCCATTTTCGGCCAAGAAAATAAGCAGGATTCGAATAAACTACGTTCATACGCTTTTTGAGACCGTTAGCGCTTACGTCTGTTCATCCTTTTAAGTGGAGAACACGAATACCTTGCCAGAACAGCCGTAATAGAATTGTTCGAATAATTCACTCTGTTTTCTTGTTATTAGAATAACACGGTCTGAATAGCACGATTTGAATTTTCTTCAGAATCACGCCAGGTTGAGTTTGCCTCTCTTTTCTGTTATATTCAACGGTGAAATGCCTTGAGGGAAGAAAACGAATTTTCTTGTTTGGATTGGGTTTTTTCTTTGGTATTCAATGAATGCTAGTATGTTTATCATTTGAATATTTTGCTGGATTTCAGAGTAATCCTATGAATATCGATTACGTTCAAGGTAAGTGTATTCAAATGATGGAATTTTCCAAACCTGTATTAAATTCACCTACAAAAATTTTTTCTACAGAAAAAAAATTGTAATGAAATATATCACTCGAATGAATTTTTTTTTATGTTAACGAAGCTCTTTCGATTAAAACACAAAGTGTTCGATCCCATCAGGCTAGGGATTAACTTTATTCCGAGTCATACCATACATGTACCTACATGATTATTTAGTATATCAAGTATTCATTAAATCTTCATTGCAACTACAAGCGTGGATGAAGAGTGTGACTCCGTATCAAAATATCTGCCACTGGTTGTGATGAGAAACTTTGCGCGGTTTTATGAATAGGCTTTTTGTTCCAGAAATCCAAATTTGAGCTATTTCATGCAAAAGTTTTAAGTTTTCCGAGATGCATTGAATCATACATATTATGATATATTCCTACAGAAATTAAGTATTTAATATCCGAGAATATTATAACAACCAAATATGAAATGATTTCAATTGGGATGATCCAAGTTTCTTGAATTTACAGAGCAACCTTATATCCGATATTTCAAAGTGTTATCAACGTGCAAGGTATTGAAAAGTGGCGCCTATTTTCATTCATCATCCTGGAAAATTTCGATTTGGATATTTGATCACAAAGACACAAAGTGACGATTATGTGGGCGTCAACTCATTTCCAACGCATGTGTTGTAACTTGGGCGAAATGTGCTGCAAAGTTTACATGAATGAGTTTATTACCAACATAAACACAATGGTGAATATTCATCAACAAATAAACGAATACTGCCCCCCGATCTAAGTGAAGCATAACAATAAATAATCAGTGTATCTACCAAGAGAAAATGTCGTCGTACTGCTATTTCACGGCTTCAGCTACCACCGTACCGATGATCATTAGCAAGACTCATCTTCACCAAAACCAAAAAAGTTCTCATGCGCTGTTGGATGGCAAAGTCTAACATCACAATTAAAGGAAAAAATGACGCCTAGAGATGAAAATAAAAGCTCTAGCTAAGTCAATCAATAAGAACACTGGGGCGTGAGACACCTCCGTGAAACTACAAACGTATGAGCAGTGTATGGGTCGCATAAAGTTCTGTGTGTCTCGGGGGATAAGCATTCGTGAGGTTCTCTTGAGATGGCGCAATGAAATTTCGTTAAAAAAGCTACCGTCCAACAATAACTTATAAGGTTTTTTCATTGTGTGTTCTCTAACTTAAATATTGTACACCAGTGTAGATCGTGTAGCACTGATAGCGATCGGAGATTTGGTGTTGTTTACTGCACTCTGTTCGTTGCTGAAAGGTTGTAATAAGATGTATTCACAGATTATGAAGTTCTGACTCCGTAATCTTCGAGGTTGAACAGAATCTGGGGAATAGTGTGGGAATGTGTGTGCTTATATGAATGAATAATAATATTTATGTCTCTCATCCTGTAAGTATTGTTCTGGCGTGAGTAATTTCTAGCAACAATTACAGTTATATATATTTCGCTCGGTTGGTTCAAATTGATTTGTATCAACCCTGTAAGCGTTATGACAGCAACCCCCAAATTACTGAATGGGACGGGGATGAGTGACGCATTTTCTTGAAGGATATTTGATGTCCTTTGCAAAAAAGCTGTACACTTGACCTTTTTGGAGAGTACATTTTGAAATCATTTTTTCGAAAAAGTGAAGAAAATAATTGACGAATGGAAAAAAATACATTATTGTATTTGTGTAAAAAATCTTCAACATGGCATCTGGAAATTCTGTTTTTTTTGCTCGAGTTGGATTCTTTAGTATTCCAGGAAATACTGGTATCGAAGGAATAAAAAAACTTGTTCGTAATCATTCTACTGACAGGACTGATAAAAATTGATTGGAACCAAGGATGTCCCTCTGCGAAGCAAAGTTTACCCCTTTTTGCATTTTTTCCTGATTCTGCATAGGTGCCAAGAGATTAAGCATCGTACCTTCAAACTGACACACTGTATATTCTATTTTCAACAATTATTATCGTAGAAACTCTCAAATATTGATCGATGCCTATATAACTCATTACCTATTTTTTGAATCAGCTCAGATAAGTTGGTAATTCATTGGATGTTTTACAGTTTCCAATGGATTAAACTGCATACTCGATCAAAGCTCCGAGAAATTATGTTTGCTCTACGGGCAACCGATTTGCTTATACTTAATTGGATAGATACAGACAACTTAGCGTCAAAGGATTGAATTCCAAGTAATGCCAGAAGAAGTCCTTTGCGAACTGGGCTACAAGATAAATACGAGGCGTTACCCAGGATCCTCGATGTTGTGATTTATAATTAAGTGTGAAGGGCGATTCCGAAATTGTGTCAACTTCAGGAAGAAATCGCATTTATATGGAGAAGTGATATCATAATCTCATTTTGTGAACAGTAAGAAGCTGTCTCTCATTCTTGTTTGAGACTATGATGAATGACGCAGAATTGAATGAAATCAGATATTCAGATGTTCGGAACCTCTAGAGATAATAACATTCTTTAGTGTACATACCTATCAAGAACTTTTAATTCCGTTCCTTTTCTGGTGTACTGTTCGAATTTATAGATGAATATAACTAAACCTGAAAAATTGGAAACAATGCCACAGCGATTGTCCTAAACCGGAAGAGGTTGTATCAACTGAGAAAGCGAAAAGTGATCTTTAGAATTTTTTTTCAATGTTGCATGCAACATTTTACTGTGCAATACTGAGGCAAACAACTAATAATGAGATATAAAATTGAGAAAAGCTCTGATATGAAGTCAGAGGTCTAGCGCTCATGTTCATTTGTCTACCTATTGACGTCCCATTATCTCATTCACATTTGAAAAAATTATACAGTCTTGTGTGATGAAACTTACGCTCCAGTAGGATGAACATAATAGCTTCAGGTGAATTTTGTAGTATTTCCGTCATGCCCTTTAAAGAAAATAACGTTGAATAACGTTAGAACCATTCTCTCAAACATTAATATTTCAGAAATTGTTTTGGTGATCTGAATAATCTACAAAATCGAACCTCGTTTTTGGCTGACATTTGGCGAATTTTGAGTCTTAGATACCTTTTTCGTAGGATACTGTTCGACATAATCACAGTAAAAGTAATGATCATTTGCTGGTGAAGTCAGCAAACGTTTGATACCATTTTTTTCTTGAAATATCCGTAATATGTACGAAAAACGGTACGCTCTAGTACCGGATACTAGTGCCTATGTATAATAGCTGTGGCGATATGCATTATTTTATTATAATGCCGGGCTCTACTGCTTTCCAGATTATCTCATATAGCATAGAATAAACCAAAAACCGGTAAATTTCTGATCCTGAGTTAAACCTCATTCACCATAGTATAATATCTTGTCCATGCTCATTCATTCCAGGACGGCACAATAAGGTGCAGCGCGATCTGAATATATTCAGGGTTCCTATATTGAGATAATTTGGTTAACCTACTTATTATTTCCCAATCTATTCCATGATATTACCCCAAAATTCGCACCTACTGAGAAGTGATACGCGCTCTGGTAATAGAAAGTCTGATCGATCTAAGCTAGTAATTTTCCGACGTGTCTGTTAAATTAAGAGGAAACAATACCGAGTGGTAGTAAATTACAGCTAGGCAACACAGCCACATTTGAATGACATCAAATCTCGTTTATATCTCGAAGTCAGACTGCTAGACCCGGTCTACATGTGCTTTAACGTTGCATATAGGCGCATGAAATATTAGAATTCGGAGACATTTCGACCTTCACAGGAGAAAACTGGGTGTCGCTCTGCGCAGGCTTCAGTGAGTATTTTTAACATTTTTTTTGAAATGTACTTAATTCTCTAGCGAGTATTGGCAATATTAGGTATTTTTCCATTTTTCACTTAATTTCAGTGTTTATTTTCCTGAAAATTCTTGAATAGTGGCAACATTGTTCCTTCCTACGATTTTTTTCAAACATTTACACCAAAAAAATTTTTTGAAAAAACAGAACTCTGGCCTTCAGAAGTCCCTTCTTATTCGAGGTATTGTTTGCTCTTAAGCGTCCTCTAGGCGGACCGATCGCAGGCGGAGAAATCCGCCTGCTTAAATTTGAATACAACTGCGTCCACTACAGCGTCCTAGTGCCGGGGCTCGGCGGAAACAGCCGAAAAATCGCTAAGTGGGACCCGATCCGCCTTCAGTGGACGCTTACTTTCACTCTATCGTGTTTTGCTTACTTTTAGAGTTCATTTTCGTGGTTTTGTGTTTTTTCCGAGTTGTAATTTTGGTTCGCTCCTTTCCGATTGAAATCTTTGATTGTATTAATTCGAAATGGCATCCTCTCGAGATAACTAGATATTGCTGTGTGCAACAATGTAATTCTTGGCCAAAGAAGAAAGGATCGTATACTACCTTCTGTTTTCATTCTTGAAGCCAACTGAAAGTGAAGTTAATTTGGAAACAGCATTTGGCAGGGAACTCGTTGATAATAGAAAGGCCTCGATTTTGAAAAATTGAAAAAGAGTCACAAAACATGGAAATATGTTTACTGCATTTCTCTGAAGACGGTAATTTTCATAAAGGTGAATAACAGTGGACATCACAAAACAACTTCATGTACATATGCTCACAGTTGCAAATGAAATTGGGATGATATTGATGAGGAATACTGTTATTTTGAAGAACCTAGCGAGCACTTCTGCAGCTACTCAACATTATATACAAAATCATATACCAAGGGAGTGGTCTGATTGAAAAACCGGCAGGAAATAGATTATTATATTTAATTAAAATATTCGATTACATGCATATTTCGAATTTCATCCCATTAACAAAACTGAAATTATGAAAACAGAAAATACACATTCACATAATTAACAAGTAACAGATCTAGTCAAGACTTTAATCAGTGCCTAGTTGGTCATTTACAGTTGGAAGGCTCTTTCTATGGGCTGAAGATATCTCTAGGGATTCTGGAAGATCCAAACGTTTACCTTCCTTACCTGTATGTAAAATTTTCATTTTATTGAAACCTATGAAGTGGTTGAAAGCAGTACAGTGATTAGAGAGAACCAGCTGTTGATTTATTTTGTAAGATAGATCTTTTATGTTCCTC
This sequence comes from Myrrha octodecimguttata, assembly GCA_958510865.1. Taxonomy (NCBI): domain Eukaryota; kingdom Metazoa; phylum Arthropoda; class Insecta; order Coleoptera; family Coccinellidae; genus Myrrha; species Myrrha octodecimguttata. Next base: position 23,650,611 of record OY294056.1, read on the forward strand.
AATTCCAACTCCGAGAGAACTGCCAGTCTGACCTATTCAGAAGGCAGGGCTCTCATCAGATAACAGCATATTCACACCACTCAACTGTGAATCATTCAGTCGATCCTTGCCCTTGAGAAACATTGATTTTAATTTTTTTTGGCACATATAACATCAATTTTATTTTTTCCAATTCTTCTGCAAAGTTATTCACTAAGAGATGGCATATAATTGATGTACCTAAATTTCTTAATTTGTCCATTATGCCAAGGGAATAGCCGTTGTTTTTGGCTAATGATTTTAGGATTATTTTTCAAGTTTTTCTGGGTTTTCACACCCAAAACGAAAAATCGAAAAAAAATAATTCTTAAAACTTTCCACTTCAACGTCACAGTTCGCTTTGTTTATCGTTTACATTGTTCCTGTATTATTCATTAGGCAATATGTTTTCCAAGAAACTGCCCGTGATAAATAGTTCAATCCTGCAACCCGCAGGGGCGTTTTTCATGAAAAAACAATTTTATTTCATTTAAAATAGTTCTGTTTCAGATATTGGCAGTAAAAACCAAGAAAGAACCTAAAAAAAATTATTTAAGGATTCTTACTTTATTTTCAAAGCTAGTCTTTGACAATGGGATCGAAATCAACCTATGTACCAGGGTATGAAATGCAAACACCTTGATCTCAGAAGGGTGGAAACTACTGCTATGAATCAGAATATCCGATAACGTGGGCATTCTATGTATTTCAAATTCAAGATGATCATTCACTCTTTCAACTTGAATATCCAAGAAATTAAAACATTTGTTTTCATTCTCCACTTCAAAAAAAAACTGGATGGAATTATGAAAGGAGGTTGATAAATCTACGAATGACTCCAGCTCTGAAGTTGATCCAGTCCATATACAAAAAACATCAACATATCGTCACCAGTATAAGAAATTTATATATGTCAATTATATGCCATCTGTTAGTGATGGCAACAAGATGTTTCAACAAGATAACTTAAGATCAATGTTTTTGAGGGCAAGGATCGATTGTGTGTAATTCACAGTTGAGTGGTGTATACCTATGCTGTTATGTGATAAGTGCCCTGCGCTCTATATAGGTCAGACTGGCCGTCACCTCAGAGTTAGAATTGAGGAACATGAAAGATCTATCTTACAAAATGAATCGACAACTGGTTTCTCTAATCACTGTTTTGCTGTGAACCACTTTATAGATTTCAATAATATGAAAATTTTACATACAGGCGAGAAAGGTAAATATTTGGATCTTTTAGAATCCCTAGAGATATCTTCAGCCCAAAGAAAGAGCTTTCCAATTGTAAACGTCCAACTAGATTTTCGCCTATCTCCAGTTTTAACATCTGTCACTTCATAATTATGTGAATGTATATTTTCTGTTTTTATGTATTCAGTTTAGAGAATGGGATAAAACCCGAAACATGCATGTTAACGAATATTTTAATTAATGTGTTATATCAGAAATCAATTTCGATCAATATTTTTAATTTGTATACAGTTCTGTTGAACGGCTATGACACTTTTCATTTTGCTTGTATCTTGAGCTGCTGTAATATAAAAATAAAATTTTATCTGTCGATCTATTTCCTTTTCGTTCGAAAAACGATGTGAAACGAACTGAAGCAGAAAGGCCGATTTCATTATATTCGTTCACTTGTTTACAAACATGAAGAACATGAGTGCTATCATTTGGACTGTTTCTAGTTTTACCACAATTGATATGGCCTGCACTCAGCACTTATTCATATTATTGAGAGTGCTTGAAATACTTGTAGAGGTGCCTTTTATATATTCCTACCCAAGAAATCTGACACAAAGTTATAATAATTTCGTTAATATTGTAGCTCTGTTTTATCAACATACGTTCTCCACCACGTTTCTACGGTTTACTCAATAATAATAATAATATTAATAATATATTGATCCTTTGTGACACATTCATACATGTATAGGATAAGTCAAATAGAAAAAAAAAACAAAATTCAACTAAACGCTAATACAGTCCTTGAGGTAATCATTCACTGTATAATAACATATTTTTAACAGAATATCTTTCACATGTCTCTTAAATTTGCCAAAATTCAGAGATCTAACAGTATATGGCAGATTATTATAAATTTTGATGCACCGATACATCGGAGACATCTCAAACTTGGCAGTCTTATGTTTAGGAATAAATAGTTTTCCCTCACTCCTAGTATTATAATCATGAAAACTCGATAACTTAGTTATACTTGTATCATTCTCCTTTACATAAATTAGACATTTGAAAATAAAAATGGAGGACAAGGTGAGGATACTATTTTACAGAAAAAGAGGTCTGCAGGATGCACGAGGCGGTATGTTGAATATCATACGAAAAATACGTTTCTGCAATATGAATACCCTACCGATATCCGAAGAGTTCGCCATAGCAACACTTTCTTGAAACAGATTTGTATTTAATTTCATACTCAAATCGAGCAAGGTCAATTAATACTTTTATAATAATCAAAATGAATGTAAAATGCCTTATATAAATGAAATCCTATCCTAATGGAGCTGATTTCATCAAAAGTGAAGGGAGTGCAGGAGCCTCAAGTTATATTAGTTCTTCAGTTTGTAGTTTTCGAATTCATCTATTCAATGTTTTATCTGATCGTAGCCGCATAGTTAGATATACATTTCAACATGATCTATATCATAATGGAATCCAGAGATGTGTAATAGATTGTTTGGATGAATATTCAGGTATTAATCAGCAAGAATGTTGACTCGATATATACGATTCCTATATTCCTGTTAGAGAACATTATCAACAACTTATTTCCAACTGAATTTAGCCAAACATTTTGTTTGCATTTCCAAATGACGTCTCAATATTGAGGACAAAATTGATGATACTGAGCAACACCCTCATCCTTGGCCCCTGAATGAATTCATCTGTTCGACTCAACCACTACATCTTGATTTGTTCGTGAAGAAGAATGGATCATTCGATGTATAAGTCAGATCTGTATAATTCACGTCTTGAAGTTGAGGGTTATGCAAAAAATATCACAATGTCAGTGTATTGCGAGCGTCATGAAAGAAACTGAATCGATTCTAATTGATGTGAGTAAAAACTCAATCAAACTGGAAATGACATTTTTATTATAAAATAATTTTACTTTTTTGTAATATCACTATATATAACTCTCATCCACTTCTTCTATTTTCACTAGTAAAAATGAAATCCTCTTCTGAATCAGGTTCGATCTATAATACGAAAAAGTCGAAATGAAAATTTAATTTTAATGAATGTCGAACCAATTTTCTCCACAAATATCTTAGCACTCGTCGAATTCTTGGCTTCAAAGCTGAAATCTTCCATGAGCATTTTTTGACTAAACCTTCATTCCTAATAATTCATCAGTCGAAGGGAATTCTTTTCGCGCGCATGTTCTGGAGAACATCGAGCTATCGTTTGGTCTAAATATCTGTAATTTTCAATTTTTTTCCTGAAAATGGTTTCTGGTTGATGATGAATCCGATGTCAAAATCGATTCTGTCCGGCCAACTGTCCGTAGGCACCATAACGGGTGTAGGGAGGATCCTATCATCCTATCAACTTGAAACTTCCTGGATTGCTTTTCGAAATGCGACGGATATTTTCCTGATATTTCAGAAACCATAGGAGTGAACCAATTTTCAGTCTAATACAATACTAATTGTTTGGAGGTATATGTAGGAGGTATATAGAATAATTTTCTGGGGTAATTCTTCTTATGTGAGCGATTTATTTGTCATTCAAAAACAAGCTTTAAGAACAATGTTAAATTTAGGATATAGAGAATCTTGTAGGGGATTCTTTAAAGGCAATAATATTCTAACTATCTGTGGTTTATATATATTTAGATTAATGATTTTTTTGTGTAAACACAAACATTATTTCGAGCCTTACAAAAATTTAAATGCTACTAGAAAAATATTTCCTTATACTGTACCTGCACACAAGACCACTTTAAGAGAAAAAATCGCAGAATATATGGCAGTGACTATTTTCAACATGTTGCCACCTAAAATAAGAAATATTTCTGACCCTTTAAAATTTAAGAAAGCTTTGTATCCTGTGATTTTAAACTGTGAGCCCTACAATATAGGTGATTTCAAAGAATTTTGTAAAGGTTAACCATTTTTCTATTCCATGTTTCTGACCTATTCCAATTTTACGTTGTATATGTAATCTAATGGAATCAATAAATATTATTATTATTATTATTATTATTATTATTAGGAAACAATATGTCAAGATTTGAGATTTTTTCCACATCAGTATCGTTGTTTCATCCGAATAACTTAAAAAAAAACGATTCAATCATAATGACACTTGATAACTAGTTTGAAAATCTAGATGAACAACTCAGCTCAGAATTTCATGCTGATTTTGAAGGAAAAGCATTTTCAATTTTTTTTTCAAATATTCAATATTCTGCGATCTTCTGAACAAATTATCATCACGAAATTATGTATGAACATTCGGGCTGTCATTTTCTAATATGTTTTTGAAATGAGATAATCAATATTCATAGACTAGGTTTGGGTCGACTTCGTGAATGGATAAAATCCGCTCAGTGATTCCGTAGATACACTCATGCAAAATTTTATTTTCCCAATATTTGAAAAATACAGGTGAGATCGGATGGAAATTCAGTACTTGATTGAAAAATGACAGCATCAAGTTTCATATAGAATTTGGTGAGGATAATATGATAAGAAGCTCACCAAATATTTCCATCAGGAGGTGAAGGGTCGTTCGGTGGGGTTCATACGTGAAAAGATGACCGCTTTGGCAAGAAATTTGAACCTGCTTATAAAAGCTGCTGACTTCACGTCAGTGCTTCTATAGATTTTCTAGAATCAAGTTTGATTTACGAAAGAGCCGAAATATAAACTCGATATTTCCCCGAATAAGCTCCTAGAAAGTCGAATTGATATTGAGTGTACCTACTCAGTATGCAATCGTTTTGGAGAACAACAGCGTTATCGTTCTGTCCAAAGATAAAACCTCCTTGAATACTCTGGAACTTTCACTTTGATGATGAATTCTTTCATTTTATTGGGTTTTTTCTGGGTTTTCTCTCCCAATATATGAAACTGAAAATTATCTTAATCTGAATTAAAAATGAAATAAAAGCCCAGAAAAAACTGATAAAATGATAGAAAATCTTTCCAAAATAAGTTTTAATCGATACTAAAATTAATTCGTTTGTCGATGAAAAGTAGATGAGTGTCAAAAGTAATATGTATGAATGCAGTTTGAATTTTTAGTAAATGAAAACTGAAATGAGTACTTGCAGAATTTTATGTCCACATTAAATCCGAGAGTGAGATACGAATCTATCGATTTCTAGACTATTTCCACCGACTGGAGTTTTCAGATTTCCTTGCCTCGACCTGATCAGCATTATAAAACGAGATAGTGACTGAAACGACATGAAAAATATACAGAAGTTTATATAGATGGGGGATTTCACTGGTTACTTTAGCAACTCTATAAAGGGCCTTAATGTAGAAGTGGATTTTGTTTTGCATTTAAACACAGCCGAATGGGGGGCTCTAGCCGCATTTCAGATGTCGAAATGGAAGTCGAGAGTTAGAATGAGACCTTTTGTTTCGTATACGAACAAAGAAAAAACTGCTCGCGAGAAAGCTTGTTTGCAGACATTTTGACGTTATTCATGGCGTTCCGCAGAAATTTGACCCTAGTTTAACGAATTAACATTCAGCTTATGTAATTTTAGCTTTGTATTTATGAATGAAAAGTTGAGGAGCGTTTACTGCCTGTGACGATTAGGAAACCTTTGAGAATATAGAACTTTCAGTTGAAAGTTTGAATTCATCACTATACTTTGTACTTTGGATGGTGATGGTTGAATGAAAACAACGAAACTTCAAAAAATATCGTCTGTGTAAAGAAAAGATGAATAACTCATTCATTTGACATTTAGTGAATGCGAGAGTCCTATTCCTTTCGAATTCACATTTTGGATATTTTGAGGCGTGAGTGTTACTGAAAAAGGTGAAGATTTCTTCAGGAAAAAATAGAAGGCAAATTTCGATATATATATATATATATTCTTTCGAGATGAGTAGTACATTTTTTTATAAGTTCGATAATACTTTTGAACTATAAGGATTAGAATGAGATATAAGGGCTATATTTTCTGTCCGATTCATCTAAAAATTTCAATGTTCCGATTTAATTCAAAATAACCACATGAGAATTCTAAATTTCACAAGCTGCTTTCAATTCAAAAAAACGTTTTTGATGGGGATATCGGTTATTACCGAAAGTTCTGAAACTATTAGCTAGATCAACTAATGAGTAATGTGATTAATTTTAATAAATGTATGTCCGTTCAGCCGGCCGTCCGAAAACTTCTGAACAGAGAAATCTTAAGACTTTGTATGCAGGAATCCTCAAGCTACTAATTTTTCATCGAAGGCAATATCAGAATGATCACATATGAATTATAGTAACAATAGGACTGATGAGCACTTAAAAATTACAAATCCCATTGAGATCAAACTATTTCCTTAGTTGATTGTGCAGTATTCTTGAGAGTAGAGTATAGAAAGGAAAGATAAAAGAAATTAACAGGCTATTGAACATATTTTCAATTTTTGCAGGCAGCTTAAAAAAATATAAATGAACTTTATCGGTCTACTCATGTTTTTTCCAATGAAACAATTAGAACGTTGCCGATATTTGAAAACTATTCGGTCGGTGAAGGTTCAAGCGAACCAACGTATAGATAGCAATTCCCTTCATATATGAAGTTTCAATAGTTCATAATTTTAGTAGGTTCTAACAATTTTAAATTAATTTTTGATGTTCTATAGTATATTGCCTCCTCAACATATATTATGATTTCAAAATAGATAAGTTCTGGTCGATCAGAAATCAGTTACAATTATGTAGGTGAAGCATATTTTGTGTTGAGTATCGTATTCAACAAGTAGATCCTCACAAAACTTTTCATGGAGTTGTGGGTTGGTATTATCCAACTAATTCCGAAGTTTCAAACTTATCGCATCAATACTTCTAGAAATATCGAAGAACTTACCTAAAATGTCCAATGGACATACATGACTCCGAAATCATTCGGCCGATCTTTTCTTGTATCGCAAACTCAACGATATTCGTTCTTCAAAAATTATCTGAGAATTCTATCGCTAGGTTCTTACAACTAAAACATTTGAGACCATTTTCAGCTTGATGATCAAAAATTACATATATTAGATCACAACTATAGCTGTTTCCCAGAACAAGCGCGTAAAAATAGAAAACTATATATATTCCTCAAATATATAAATATGCAACACCACGTCTCTGTACATTATTAATGGGAAGAATTCATTCAATAATTTCGAGGATGCCTTAAAAATATATATAAAATATATCATTCCTGAAAGTGAAAATTCAATAGCTTCTGGTATATAATATTTACGCTACAAATAATGGGAGATGTTTTCACGAAATTCAGCATCAACGTATTGTCGTTTTCAACTTTTTCTTGCGAATAATTATTTAGATCGGATTAATATTTATTTTTATTCATCGAGACCACCATTTTGTAGACGGCTATAACATGTATTGCATTTTTCCGTTAAAGAACCGAAACATTTAGATTTGAACGTATCCTTAGAATTTCAGGACTTAATGTATATTCTTTCGAAATTTAGAATATTTACTCCGACCGCGAGTCTAACCTAACCAAATTAGAAATGTTCAGATACTCGCGCAGAATTCAGAAACATTGCTGATTATTAGATTTCTGGGCTTCTCTGTCATAATTTCAATGAGAATAACTTTGTTCAAACAATCGAACAGCTAATCAACAACCAAACCAAAGCTGTAACAGAATTAGCGTTACAAATGATCCCCTTGTTTTGCAGATTATGCATAAACGATGTCAACATCCATTCCTACAATGATATTGATTGTTGAGCAGATATCCACCCAGAAAACTGGGAATGCTTCGTTATCGAATGTGCAGATATATGACTCGTACATAAATTCGAAAATTCCGCAATATTCTCATTTTTAATTTGTTTACTGGCCAAGTTATTTTTTGTTCCACATTGATATTTATGTTACACCCTTGATCTCGCTGTTCCAGCTGTAATCGAAAAAGTTTTGTAGTTTGTACGGAGGAATTTGTCTCGAAGGAGACTCGATTTTCTTCAGCACGCTTGTTCGACTTTTTTGACAAGATCAAATAATTAATTTCATATCTAAGGTGGCAGCCAGGTTAATAATTATCGTATTCCTACTCGATTTTTGTTCGATGAAATTTCAGTTTCGAAGAGGAAGATTTTAAAATTTGTAACGTGACATCAAAATATGAAATTGAGTTATAGAAATTTGATATGATTCTAAATTGATGTGTTTCATTTCACAACTAAACTATCCCTCCATTAGTTTTCCACATTCATGGCTTCACCTCATTTCCAAGAGTTTCCGAACTACTTACCATGCAACATAGCGACAAAACAACTTTTTTTTTCAATAGAAGAAACCTGAACTATACTTTCCTTGAATATATGCTTGAAGCGTCTGCAACAAAATATAAATTTTTTGAAACCCCTACCTCTTTTTAACTCATGAAGTGAGTGAGTCGAACTAAAAACACTTTCGATGATTTTAGTTGATATTTCGGCGATGCACTTGAATATTGAAGGCAATAATTGACCAGAAGTATAATTATAGTGTGTTTTTTCAACTGGAGTATATTACAACAATTATTTATTTCTCAGCAAAGTCTCACCAGAATATAAGAAGTGTTATCTTATGACATTTTCATTCCGTCACAAAGTCAATGAAACTTTATCGAATTATATCTGAGCTGGTAAATTTGGAACAGAGGTTATAACACTGAAGTGAAGTCAGGAGCTCTTGCATGTTTGTTATGATTTGTGGCCAGAACGGCTAACCATCCAAATATTGATAACACCGAACACAGCTTGGCCTCTTAATGAAAAAGGTTTCAAGATCTCCTCGTCGTATGATCTTCATGAAATTTCGTATCAAGCACAAAGTTTTTGTTTCAATTTCATTGCATTTGATTCAATTTGATAGGATTTATAGTTTGCTAAAACTGAGAACGAAAATTGAACTGGTGTATGTACGAAATAACGAGTATTCAACCTGAAACCGTTGAACAGACGATGGTTTTCACAGAACTCAACAGGTGCATAAGGATTCCAAACTCATCCTGAATTATCGGACCTCCAGTTCTGTCATTCATGTGTTCACGGACGAGCGGCAGCACAGACAGACTGAATTGAATGTTATAATGGACCACGGATTCTCTCAACTATCAACTATGTCTTCATCTATCGTATCGAATGATGAATGAGTGCAATGATTCTCTGTCATACATATTTGCTGGCTGCACTTAAAACGCACTTGTTCTAAGAAACGCGTGCTATCTTTTTGCTCAAATTATTTTCTAAATTTTTTCTCAGAATGGTCTTTAACGACTAGGTTGGACTCACTGATCCTCTTTCAAAATCGATGCTGTTCGGCCAATGCCACGATAATTTGTGGACGTCATAGAGCTTTAGCAATTTGCAGTTTTCAAGTTAGTTTGCACATCAGAATGCGACTGGTGATGGCCAAGACTCCTAATGGTCATCTGAATTTTTAAGGTAATTTTCCCAATACCTCTGAAATATACTTATGTGATCGGACTGAATCTAAGTATGTTTTTAATTCTAGATTACCGACTAACTATTTGTCATTAGAACAAATTGAAAAACAATTTTATTTTCAAAAATTTCATATTATTTCTCGGAACCTTCGACTCTTGCATGAGCCATCAAGCTGTCATTTTTCTATCAAGTGCTTGACTTCAATGCTATCCAATCTTCATTTCGATAATAATGATTTTGTTTCGTTCAGATCGAATTTGGAAAATTAATCTGGATAAATTTCATAGTTTACTGATCGACCCTACTTGTAGTCAATTCCAGATGCTTTATTTGTCGACGATGAAACCCAACTACTTATTATTCATCAGCGAATTATGAGATTAATTCGTGAAGAAATAAATTGAAATGAATTCTAATATCTAGGTAGAAACCATGTTTCGTCGTTCCTTATTCCAATGTCATAATATTCTCCTTTTCATCCGAGTATGTATGAGCCGAGAAAATTAGTTTTCCGTATAAATTGACCCCTCCCGAGTAAAATCCCGATTCTCAGATATTAATGCAGATGTAGATTCTGCGAAATTAGCCATCTGCGGAACATTAGGAATATTGGCACACGAGATTCGGGTTATCCGGCAGAGTCCGGCGAGAATCGCGCTTATTACTACAGAAATTGCTGGAAAATCGGAGCCGTTTAGGAAAACGCTACGAGTACAATGGACCATAACAGACCCGATGTGATTTCACAGTTTAGAAGAGATTTCTGTAATTAGGAACCTCGTGTTTGAGATCAAGATTTGTATTATGCTCTACCATATTCTACTGCGGAGATTTCAGAGATACGCCTGATATATCTATTCAAAAATGTCTTCAGAAATTTTACTATTTTATTTCAATCATCCTAAGTCTTACATTCTCGACAAGAGATATTTCAGTACTATACGCATTGACGCGAATGGATCATGTGTGAGAACTTTTCTAGTTCGTTTCTAAAAACCAATTAATCGAATAAAGTGGTATAGCAATACATCGGTGCAATTTGTCAGGAATGGTTATTTGCTATCTAAAATGTGTACTCGGTTATCTTGGACACCACATGACCTATTCTCAGGGTTGTCCACGGGAATTTTACAGAAAAAATCACCATACTATCACAGAAAACATATTGAAGTTTCAGTACAAGAAATACTTGTGTCCAAATAACGAAATGTTATTTCTTGAGGGATCAAAAATATTCCATCTCTTGTTATGAATTTAATTTTGAATAAGACTTAAGTGATACCTTATATCGAATTGAATCCTGAAAGATTCCTATATACTGTGGATCATGCCGGGGGAGAAATTTTAATCTTCTCTTTTATGCGCAGCACTTTCAGTATGGCATAAATTGAGTTTTAACATCAATAAGAGGAATGTATGAGGAAAGGCGACTGAGAGTTGCCGTCGAGTGTAAGTGCCGAAGTGTATAAGGTGAAAGAGCTTACAGGAACATAAATTGAGGAATTCCATAAGAGGAAGCATGTGTCGAGAGCAATGTTGATGCATTCTGTAGGGTCTTTTCATGAATGTAACATGAGCGCCAAAATGTTCTTTTGCACGGTTGACCCGATCATACGTCCTAGCCTAGTAAGGTTCAGTTTTTCAGGCACATGAATCAGAGTTGTATATACCACAGTTAAGGTTCCAAATTGTTGTTGCATGGAACATCACCTTTAATGATACATGAATTAATGTATGTAAAAATTGGAGAATTTGACTTAAAATGGCGTTCTACAAACAAATACTATCCTACAGGATCACCAGAATAGTACAGCCAGATTGGAATCGAAAATGTCTTTCGAATAATGATCAGTTTTTCTTTCCGAAATTTTTCCCAGTTATTTAGTTTTGAATATTTGATCCATTCAAATCAAACGGAATTTTGCGGTTTATTGAGTACCTAAATCATTTCAGATAGAAAGGGTTATTTTCAATTAATCTATTGACGTATGGAGAGGTAAGAAGCATATTTTTTCCTCCTCCGAATAGATCTCTTGCATGTTGTTTTTATTACTGGATTCAATCATTCTATCTTTAAGAGGAATGGAAAAATTCGCAGCCGAGATTGTCAATCTTCAACGAGAAAACGATCTCCCAAATTTGGTTTCACATATTAGTAGACTAACCACCCAAAACTTCGCGGCTTTCCGTGACGTACCGTATTATATCCACTATCTTCATCTTTTTCGTCGGCAGTATCGATCGTAGAATCGGGCTGTAACGTGTGACGTAGGGGGCGATCAATTGTTATTCGCCCAATCCGAACTTGCGTCTCGATTTCACGATTTTCAATACCGAAATTAAAAACTCGGGAATTGTTAAAGTGTGTGATGGCATACATCATGAGCTTGTATCGAAATATATTGAGATAAACATAAAATTATCACATTTAGTTTCACATGCAAGAGACAATTGTGGCGAATGTTGCCTCAAAGTTCGAAATAAGCTCATTTTCTACAAAATGATGACCATCTTGTTTCGCATGCAGAGCAAGCGTGATAAAATATCTGTCAATATCAACAGCTTATTTACTTGTAGCCTTCATCATTTTCCGAAAGGAATATATGTGGCAGCACACAGAACATAACAGTGTTGTGGTTCAAATCGAAATAAAAGATTTCCACAACCCTGTTTCTGGGGTGACGGCTTGACAGTTCATATGAAATTTCAACCAAATTTGCTGTACATCTAATCTTATCTCGTTTGTTTGTTACATAAGTTGATTTATTGCAATAAGCTGTATTGCCGGCCGATAACACAATGAGACCATTGTGTTATCGTAATGTGTAGAGCAGATTTGAGGTTTAATTACGAATGTAAAATTCCTTAATGGATAAAATACGCTTTATGGTTCCTAAGATAACATAAGAATAGGTATATTTACTCAAAATTTTATTTTCCCAATATTTATAAAAAAATAGATCCGATCGTGTTTGAACCTATCACTTGTTTCTTTAGGAATGGCTTAAAAGTTCGACTTCGACGGATTGATAAAATGGCGTTTTTTCACGAGAAGGTTGATGGTTGGAGTGGTAAATTCTGACGGTTTTCAGCTGTTACTTGTGAGGTTTCTGAACAGATAAATCATATGAACAAGGGGAATTTATTGCTATTATGGAATTCGTCGCTATTATGAAATTTGTTACAATAGGAAGACAAAAGACAAAAAAATGAGACAGATGGCATCCAAGCGTCTTTTGGATTGCTGAGAATCTATAGAACCCACCTTCATGTTCAGCTTTCATTAGCATTATTAATTTGAATGGTGTGTATTCGAAGCATACAACTTTTTCTAAATCTGAAGGAATGTTGTTATTAGGTTATTCGTTCTTCCATATCAGAGTTGAATTATTGAACAAAATTCTCATTTTCTGGACATACAATATTCATCATGATCAAAGAGCTATAACTCAATTTTTCGAATGAATTTCAAAATGAATTCAATTGAAATACGGATTTACCAAGAATCAACAATCAAATACGGATTCAGTTCGTATAGTTTTATGAATCGGCTTTGGTAGGCGGAAACTTTGGTTTTCTCAATCTCCCAACGGAAACTTTCGTTGCCATTTGCATTCTGTACGAGGGAACCAGATATTCGATGCTGAAAGGGAAATGAAATATGGAATTTGTTGAGAAGTGAAGAGAACTTTTCGCATAGTCTTGACATAAAAATATGTATATAGTTTGGCTTTCTGGGAGCTGAAATTAACTTTTCTTCAACTTCATTCAATGCACTCTTACAACAATATTTGGATTGTGCTCGTTATATGCAGCTTTCATTGCATTCATCAAACATGCTTCCGTATATAGTAATTTCTGTACCATTTTCGATGATTGATATCATGTTGGAGTGAATTATTTCTTCGAGGTGAACTTTTTCGAATTTTGGGGCATCATGAACTCAAGGACTGAGTATTCAGCTATAAATCAAAATAGATCTCCCTATAACCGAGAAAGTCATAGACACCGAATAAATCTACAAAGAGAAAGGTATCAACTCTGGTAGCTGCGTATTGAAATTTTTGTTATCACCTATATTGTCAGCGCTAATTAGCCTAGTAAAGCTGAAGGAGTTATAGAAAACTGTGGTAGCGATTTTCTGTGAAGGTAATCTTACTAGCACCACCTAGGGAGCTCCTCACTGATTTCAAACATCTGACATGCAGGGACGTGGACGTTGAGTAGTGTACATAAAGGGTGATGGTCCAAGTAGTGACGTCAATAATTTTTTTTCGATTCCTCATACCTTGGAGTGTACAAAAATACACCTAATATGTTGTGCGATGTTTTGTAGTCTTTGAACTATATTTTTTGTGTTTATTCAATTTATTATGCCAGTGAGGTTTCAAAAATTCATATCTTTTTATGCACTAGGTATTTTGCAGACCTCTTTCGTGACATGATCTCCTTGACCCTTGTTTCAAAAACAAACTCAGCTCCTGTCCGAGTTAAAAATATTTGCACTGCACTTATCAACCAAAATAAAAATAAAAATGTACATTAAGAGCCTTTTTTTGCTGTAATCGGCTTTCGAAGGCGGATAAGCTAAAAATCATTGAAACGCAATTGAAATTATTCTTCTAGTTCTCACGCCAAACACCCTACATCAGATGAATGCAAAATTTTAATGGAGAATGTCAATAATTGAAAACATAATAACAATGAAAACTATTCATCGATGAATCAACCAATATCTCACCCTCGTTCGAATAAGTCACCTCATCACCCAAAGCAACTCCCAAGAGAAAGGCATTATCCAAGACAACTATTTTCTGAAGTTATATGGTTCCTACCGATCACCAACGCTTGAAAATAGTTGATGGGATTAATATTCTTTTTTTTTGTATATGCTTGTTATTGTGCACTTGATCATTTTCATTTAACTCCTGTCCTCATTTTGTGTTGCTCGTTGGTCGTCTCGTGGTGGATACAGATGTCTAAAGAACTGCTGAATCACAGACTTACTACCATGAATCGAGAAATAAATGAACTTCATGAAAATCGCTAAAACTCTCTGCACGACGGAGAGTTAGATTTAGTTAAAGACATCGAGATTGCGCTAGCGCTAGCTCACTCCAGCATTTCCACCCATAAGGCTTGAACTCTTTATGCTCTTTTACTATCCTAAAGTGCTATACAATGTTAATAGTAATCAAAGCGCATTACGCAGTAGATCTGGGCGATACTTTTCTCTTTGGGCTACGATATGACTAGCTCAGAACAAGGTGGATTCTTCGTTGAGTTTTCGTAGAATATTCGTATTGCGCATTTATATTCAAGCTCTTGAAGGTTTGCAAGGAAGCTTCAACTTCTTCGGGGATATTACGTTTCACTCAATTCGGGTGAACTCTTAAGGTCATGCGTCAAAGTGAGCCATTCCTTGCCTACCGTAGTTAACCATAAAGTAGTGTACGACTACGTCGGAGATTTCCAGGATGATTCTGAGAGGATGTACTGTAAGCGCTAATGCCCCCTGCACGTTGACTAATGCGTCCAGTTTCTATAGGCAAGTAACGTAGGATAGTTATGATACAAGGAATGAAGTTGAGAGAATATTTATGACACAAGAATGAAGTGACTCACGTGAGGTCTGAGAGAGGACGCGCGCTACAGGACTCTCCTTTCAGTGTAAGCGAAACAGAAAGCTTACGCCTGGCGGAATTTGACCCAAAAGGTGGACGTGTTCCCTTTTGAACAGTGGCTGCGAGTGAGCAATTTTACCATTGCTGCGCTGCCGATGACGAGCTTAAGTCGATTGACGCATAGTTGACCAGACCGTTATGTGTGTGCTACATTGACTGTGTGATAGAGTTGCGGGACTGATAAGGAGGACGCCAGATTGTGACGGAATGAAGCCATGGTTGTTTTGGTGGGTAGTTTTCTTACAAGTGCAGCCGAGATTGAACTGTGTTGACGACGTGATGCATATAGCTGAGGGCCTCTGAAATGTTAGAAATTGAGGATGAAAAACGCTGTATCACGTGCGAGCTACTATATCACTCAAAATCATGCAGTGAGTTGGGTGCACATACGAGCACAGTTTTGAATTGCGTGTTGTAGTACAAAAGCGAAGTACCGATTTGGAACCTCCTCGGGATGGTTGCTGAACCATCATCATCGGCGAAAGAGAATGGATTAGGAATATACAATAATAAGCGTGGTTTTTGCTAGAGAGATGATCGCGAGGTGTCGGAAAGTCATCACTAAAGCTTTTGAGATTTGCTAGGTAACTTCAACCTTTTGGGGGAAATCACGTTTTGTCCTGGCTTAGTCTCGGGAAACTTGTAATGGTTTGTGAAAAACTAAGCCATTTCATGCCTACGTACACCTTTTATGCAGACCATTATGGCGTGTTCGGGATCATCTGAGGTGACCAGAGTTATAAGACCTACTTGGTATAGTCGTAAGCATTAGGGACTTCTGCTTGTTGACTGAGGCATTATTGGCAGATGCGGTTGGGTACTTATGATACGAGGAATGAAGTAAAGCGTGGGTAACTTGAGTAAAGCTAAGATGAGACGCGCACCACCATTTTTGTTATCGAAAAAGTTTGTGGGCAAAAATGGAACTAATATCTAAATATCTTATTGCTGCGCCATATACTGTGTATTATTGACACTTACAATACTAATTGAATTTCCATGCTATACATGGGTGATCGCGAAAATTTTTGAGGTTTGATGCACTTCTTCCTACGGGATACTTCTGAATGAAATTGATGATGTTATCCTACCCAATATTAATTGAGAAAGAATATCATTCGAAAATCAGAATCATCCTCTCCTGACCTATACTTCCCTTTTGCACGTAATATGGTTCTCAAAGCGGTCCATTACACCTCAAAATTTGATTCTTTCATATCATATTTGGCAGAGAAAATAATTCAAATGTAAGTCTAGAAGTTGCCACAATTCTCACAAGAATTTCGATGAAAAAATCATCTCAGTTGAACGATGAAGTTGTAACGCACAAATGTTAAAAGTAAAAATTAGTTTCAGAAACTATCATAACCAGAATGGAGATTTGTACCGTCGATATCTCATGTGCTTAACAACCTTATAATTAGATATATTATCTCAGTAAGTTGATCTTTGCAAGACTCTAGTTTCAAATTTATTATCACTTTTTTATTTATTACTTTTAAATGGTTTAATTTTTAACGGGTAAGAACTAATATCTTTGTCCTCATCGGACATCTTGTTCATTTTGTATGTCGTCCTCCCATAAGGGTTTAGTTATAATTTAGATCAGAAGTGTTTCAGTAATATTTTCATAAATGTTAATTGATTGTATTATCATTAGGGACTTAGGGAGCTACTCCTAACATCTTATCTATGTATTTCGGAAAGTTGGAAGTGACCTTCATGAAAAGGGACCTCGATTAGGTCTGTGATAAATTTTACTAAGGAAGGATCTGAGGACACAAAAGTGGCCAGGAAATAATATTCTCGCACTAAAGGGTTAGATTCGTCCAATTTTCGAAATTTGTGAATATTGATTGTACATTATTGAACTTAATCAACTCCCATTAGCCTTGAGAAATACTAGTTGTAGGATTAGCAGGGTATCTGGGGTATTAGGGTTTAGGATTTTCTATTGAATTTCCCTTACACAAGATATACATATTTTCATTTTATCGATGATATAACACTTTCTAGATTAATGTATTAAGTTTTCAACATCTGAAAATAATATTACAGTTCTACAAACATCTAGTGGTGTTCATAATTTTGATATGATTTAGAAGATTCTCCTGAATTCACTACCCAGCTCACCGAATGCTAAATGAGCTAGCTGTTGCATGAGTAACATCACCTTTTCAATTCAACAAAGCAGAAGATAACGATGAATATAGGACGATAAAGAAGTCAAATATGGCAAAGATAACGTAACAATGTCTTCTCCGTCAAAATACTCTGCGAAGGAGACGACTCTAAGAATCCTTATAGACAGAATTTCAGGCAGACTAAGGTAACCTCTTTCTCAGTCGACACAAGTAGGAAACTCTCAATTCCACTCCTGACAATTTCAATAAATAAAAATGAATGATTTTTTACACGATTGGGCATTTTTCAGGGTGGATTTTCATATTGTTGTATCGAAAGTGCCGAGAAAACATTTTTCCAAAATATTCTCCGTCGACATTCCAATTTCATGTCATTTAAATTGATGAAACCTTGGGCCTCGAAGGGTATCAGAACCTATTAATATTCAACAAAAGAGACGTTGGAGAATGATGAAAATGCAAAAACTATTAATTGGACCTGTCAAGACATGGAATCTTCACTGTTGGACGCCTTACGATAAATCATATCGTTATGAGCGTCTATTGAGACTGATTAAATGAGTTCCAAGATACATTAATTTAATGAATCCTATTCAAAGTAAGAAGAAGCTTGTGCCTGACGCGGTCCTGTTCTCTGTTCTGTCCTTTCCTGAATCGACCTGATTGATGTTCCCTGCAATGAGAATTCTTTCGATGGAGTCCTCACTATCTTGTTCTCATTAATATTTGAATTACTCTTACTGTCCTCTCACACATCCTACATTTATATAGATCAAACAAATAAGAACATTGAGAAAGTGTCGAAAAGTAAAAACATAAAATTCAGGATTGATATGAATATATTGGAAAATACACAAATATTCAGTGAAGGTTTCTAGCCAATGGTATAAGTTCTTACGGCCTGCGGAATCAAAAAATTTGATGATGAAAGAACAGGCTGTTTCCCGGACAGTTCCACCGAAACAATACCAGAAATTCATATAAATATCGAAGGATTATTTATTGCAATGGAATATTTAGGAAAGATTTATCTTGATACATATGGTACTTTTGGCATATTCGTAGTATACCTATCTCCGAAACAATATTCTGGAATATTTCAGAACTGTTCGGAATAAAATATGTATATATTATCTGAAAAATCCTTATATGTACATATATTCTTGAAAATTCAATATTTCCGAAGGGTATCCAGTAAATAAAGTAAAAGAAATTTTCACTATCTACTCGAAATTAAAACCGAGAGAAAATATAATACCAACCCTGAGTTTATTTTCTTGGAGCACAGAGAAGAAAATTAATTTCTGGTTGAAAATTCATGTCTCCCTTCCCGGTTTCATACCCGAATAATTCCAATTCGTCAGCTAGAAGTTGCTAGGAAATTTCATCAGAGGAGTTCAGAATCGTGCATGGATTTAACTTCATATTATAACTGGAAACGAGAAGCAAACGACAATTTAACTCAAAATATCAATGTTTGTACTATTCCCAACCCGTGAATTTATTATTCATTTCATCCCAGGCAAAACTCCGAGATCACATCTGACTCCTAAACTCGGCAATATGTGTCTGTCCGTATATCACTGGTTTCGGGGAAGGGATGTAGCTTGTTGCTTCATAGTCAAAATAATCAAAATAAACTTCGCTCAGTCTCTTCGAATTGATTAAACCTGTCTCTTTAGGAGATACTGGAAAATAAGGATTTAATGTTCTGCAGACGATAGTTCAATTATTTCGCTAGGTAAGAGTACTCCACAAAATGAACTGAATTCTTTGATTTATCGTCAAACAAATCGATTTTCGAAGGAATACCTGAATGATTTGAATATAGGATGGCCTTGAAAGCAATATTGTAGATATTTATTCGTTCATGAAGATATATGAACATTGAAAAAATGGGAAAAATTGAAAACACTCCTGAATTCACACAAGTTATCGATACTAGTTCCTCCGCCATTTTGTCCCGATATGACTGCGATCTCGAAGAATGGGTAGCTAGCGATAATGATTTTTCACTAGAAGACTCATTTCATATGGAATTTTACTATAGTGTTTTTCCATGGCCCCTTTAGTGTCGTCGAAATGTCAATTATTTTTGGTTATTGAAATAATAGAAGAAACTGATTGAATTTAAACTTCTCATGAAGTATCCCTCATTGGGTTTGATTGTTTCCGTCCTACTGAGAACTCTTTTGTAACAGAATAATTTTTCAGTAGTGACAAGGGAAATAGAGCAATGAGGGCGTGTTAATCATAGCTAAATATGTTTAAGGATTTTGGTATATGGAACCTTATTCAAGAATGTGAATATACTTGTGATTATGGGAGATTGCGTAAGACTCTTTCAATTTTGAAATAACTGTGAACTCACATTGATTGTTAAACCACATCATATACCACTGGAGAAAAAAGTATTTCAAACATTGAAAGTAGGAGAAAATAGTCACAAATTAACATGAAGCATGCTTTCATGCAATTTGAAGTACCTAGCAGAAAAAAGTAGTGATCCCTTAACAATTATCACTGAAGATGGTCTATTCAAATATGGAAAATTGCCTGACGGCATTGCTTCCAGTCTAGCTGAATGACAAGATATGTTGAGTGAAATATCAGAAAGTATTGATAATAGAAAAATTTATATTGATAACATATATTGTACAGGAGAATACCATAGATGTGTCAGAGCTATTAAGTGGGTTAAGACTCAATTGTTGTCTGGTAAAGTGCTGGAGTATATATAGCAGGCATTAAATTAGTGATTGCTTGCAATGCAAGTTCTAATGAATTATCTAGCATATTGTCTTATGGGTTTGAAAAAGGAAAAGAACGTTCCATTGATTTCGCCTCAAAAACTATTTCAAAAAATTTACTCCATTGGTCAATTCCTGATAAAGAGGCTGCAGCTATATTATTCGGCTTTCTTAAGTTTTATCATTGCTTGATAGAAAATGAGGTTATTTTCAGAGCAGAAAGACAGCCGTTAAAATATATATTTGGTGAAACAAAACTATATCCTCTGTTGTTCATAATGGGTTGATTCGTTGGTCATATTTTCCTGTTGGGTTCAGATATAAAATTGAACTCATATCAACTAAACGTACTGGAAACTGTGACGCATCGACGTTATTGCAAATGTCGGATGAAACAAAAGTTTTTGATTCTAAATTACGGATTTCAAATTATATGAAAACGCAATTTGAACTGATTAACTTAAAGTTAATTCAGAGGGAAACTTAGAAGGAAAAACACTTAAACAGTATTAAATGAATATTGACTCAAGGTTGGCCAGATGACGTGAACAAATTATCAGAGGAGGAAAGAAATATTATGACAAAAAACTTATATTAGGTATTGAAAAGGAATTTTTGTTGAACCAGATGTTCTAAGGAAAGAAGTTTTGACGAAATTACATGAATCAAACTTTGGCATTTTTAGGATTATACAAATAGCAAGATCGTATTTCAATACTAGACTTATATATCGAAAGTTCAGTGAATACTTGTAAAATACGCACTTGTGATAGAAAAAGACCTGAAAAATATCTTTCATGAAATAGCCTTATCCTACTAATATTTGGTCGAGTATGCATGCGGATTTCTTAGGTCATTTGTTTTCAGTTATAATGGACGCATCCTTCGAAATGGCTTGAAGTTGAGGATATGAGAACGAATACTACATTTGAAAAAAACAAATGAATTCACACACTGTTTCCAAGGTTTAAACTTTGCGATCATTTGGTCACTGATAATGGGCCTCAATTCAATAGTTCTGTGTTCAGAAATTTAATAGAATCAATTGGTGATGTAAACTCGTTTTCACCACCCATCCTTCAACCAATGGTGCAGCCGAAAATTTTGTTCAAACATTCAAAGACAAAATTAAAATAATAGAAGCTTCGGATAAATCTTTTAAGTCAGCAATTAAGTAATTTTTGTTCGATTACAGCACAATGATCCATTCCGTTACATGCATCCCGACAGTAAAAATTATGTTTCGAAGACCTATCAGAAATAGATTTAATATATTTAGAAGTAAATTAGTCAACGAGATATGTGTAAAACAGTGCAATTCAGTTGAAAAGGAAGATAAACATGGGAAAAATTATTTCATAGTGGGTGACACATTTATTATATAGGTAAAATGTAATAAATGAAAAAATATAAAGTAAGAAGGTGAAATAACATACAAATTAATACCTGAGAGTTTTCACATCCGACTTAAAGACAGATAATTAAAAAGCACAATAATCAATTTGTAAAATTATTATATGATAGCTCGAAGGTGAATATTTCTGAAAGAGAAAATGTTGGTACATTCATAAAAAGATCAAAGTGATTAAAAATGAGGAATCAGACTCATTAGTAAATAGGTTAGTTAGTGATTTATTGGTACTCAGTAAGATAAGTGAATTGAAAAAATCTGGAAAAGCACAGACGCGAGGCCAGGAGCTTTTACGCGCTTCTCAAATTCGTTGCAAAATATGCTACAGCTGTCACGTTGTTCCCCAGAACAAGCATGTAATAAGAATAGCAGGGACGGTAGCTGGCCTCCCGTCGACGGTAAGCACGTCAGCTTCGTAAACGAATAACTTACAGACTCAAAATTTTTAGGGCAGGTTTCAAGCGTAAGTAAAGTGTGAAGTTATCAATGAAAAAAATTTACCTGACATGTAAGTAGATATAAACGTAATGGATATTCCGTTATCCCAATATTCACTCAAACACAGATACAATCGAGTTGAAATATATCGATTTTTCTGAAATGGAAATCTTTTTATAAATTCCAAAAAATTCGAATTATCTTTTAATGATTTCGATAACAGCATCTGAAAACAAGTGACACAGTTTTATCATTATAGGCTAGGTATTTCATGAGTAATTTCAAAAATATCAACGAAACCTGATAAAAAAAATCGAGAAAAGCACTGGCGTGAAGTCAGGAGCGTTTACGCGCTCGTTCAAATTCACGAACCCGCCTTCACAACAGGCCCATCTGCTGATCGTTTACCCAATAATTACCGAAAGACTTTGCTTAGAGGCTTAACAGTTCTGTGATTTCGTAGATATGCATCCCCTTTCAATGGATGGGTGGATAGGTATTTTAGTTATTCTGGAAATGATTCACAATGATATCGATGAAATGAGCACAAATTGTACATATTTTTCCTAATTTCTGACAAAATGAAGATCTGATCAAATTGAAATAGTGACCTAAAAGTAAGTGCTGAACTCCATGGCAATGTTTTAAATAGTTTTCGAAAATACAATTTTTTCAACCGAAATCTCGATTGTTCTGTTTCTGGTATTACAATTATGAAGTTCAATTCTGGAAACCCCTCACTTCTTGTCGAGAAATTAAGGAAATCATCCCAAAATTTGACAAATTTTTCTTCAATTCCTCTGCGAATTGCTATATTTAGACTTCAAGGTATGTGCCAATTTTTATTGAATTCGGATGATTAGTTCTGAGGAAAAAAATTTCCGAGGTTTTCTTTAATCGATGAAGACCATTTTTGTTCCAGAACTTCACAAAAATCACAGACACTGGCAAAATATGTTTTCTACGAACATTTGAATTTGTTCCGGAAATCTTCTGTTTGACAATTTTCTAACGGCTATTTCCTCTCAAAATTGTGCACAAGGTTGGTATTCTTCAACTCACTACGAAGCTCCAATCTGATCACGTCAATTTATTTTGGAACAAACATCAAAATTTCAAATTGTTATAACTCCAAAACATTTCGGCTAATTTCGTAAACTAACGCACTCAACCGCTATTTTCAGTCTCCGAACGTAAACTGAAAATTTTCAAGGCCAGGGTCTCTTCCTTATAAATTTGAGTCTATATGGTTAGCTGGACAGAATTGAATTTGACAACGGATCCATTTTCAGGAAGTCCGACCTAATCATTTAAGACCATTTTCGGTTTGAAATTCGAGAATAACAGATTTCCTGACCAAAGGATAAAGAGCTATTTCTCCAGAGCAAGCGCGTAAAAAATGAAATAGGTTCAATTCATATAAAAATCATAAGAAGCGCTTGAAAAATTAAATAGGTTCAATTCTGATAAAAACAAACTATCTGTACATTGCAAGAATCGAACCCGCAGTTGATTGCAGTTACCGTGCAAGAGACGTTCCAGCCAACTCCTCCACGCGGCCTATATAACCTTTCGAAGTAAAATAATGATATAATAACAATAATACAGTTTATTTGAAGACATTCATACCAGATCAAAATAATTTTACAATTAAAGAAATTTTTTCTCAGAAACATGAGTTCTCTTCAAAAACGAAGTTGTGCGTGGACACTCATCGGCTGCTAAAATAGTGATCTTCTTTATATAATTTTCATGTGCTAGTACGTAATAATAAAATTTAAACAAATACCCGTAATGTAGACACAAGAACTGAAGAAACCAGTGAAACACAGTACGATGTTATACGGCATTAGTATTATATTAGGTAGTATTTGCTCAATATTTGTGAGCTCAGTGTTGAAACAATGATGACTTTTTGAATTCACACGAGTCCAATTGTTACAGGTTATTAATACAATCATTGAATAATACTTATTTTTCCATGATAATATAAATTTTTCTGAATGCCTTCACATAATATCTTTCGATATTTAAATCTTACTATAATCATGGTAACATATATAACATATAAAGGGTCTTTCAATAGGGACGGGTCGATGTTGGCAGCCTGTGGCGGCCATGTTGTTTTAACGTCGTCTTTCTAACCTATATTTTTTTATTCAGTTAGTAATGCCAAATCACCATGGCAAGTTACACGGTTGAGCAACACGTCCAAATGTTAAAAATGTATTACCAAAATGAGTGTTCGTTAGTGCAAACGTTACGTGCATTGCGCCCATTTTACGGCAGACGAGGTGGTCCTTCAAAGTCGACTCTCCAACGTTTGGTGGCCAAATTCGAATCGACCGGTTCAATAAACAATCTGCCAACACCCGTACGTGCAAAGACCGCCAGATCGGCCGAGAACATCGCTGCTGTCCGTGATAGTGTGCAGGAGAACCCGAGGCAGTCAATTCATCGACGTTCACAAGAACTCGGTCTTTCACAAACATCAACGTGGCGCATTTTGCGTCAGGACTTAGGGCTGCACCCGTACAAGATTCAACTCACTCAGGAGCTCAAAGTTACTGACCATAGGCAACGCCGTTCGTTCGCTGATTGGGCTACAGTGTGTTTGGCAGAGGACCCCAACTTTGGCAGAAAAATCATTTTTTCCGACGAAGCGCATTTCTGGATGAATGGCTATGTGAACAAGCAGAATTGCCGTATATGGGATGACAACAACCCACACGAAGTTCACCAAGTAGCCATGCATCCACAAAAAGTGACCGTATGGTGCGGATTTTGGGCCGGCGGTGTTATTGGTCCGTACTTTTTTGAAAACGATGTTGGTGAGGCCATTACCGTCACAGGCGAACGGTACAGAAGGATGATCACCGATTTCTTTTGGCCCAAATTGGACGATCTACACTTAGACGACATGTGGTTCCAGCAGGATGGCGCTACGAGCCATACAGCGGATGCCACCATGGATCTTCTGCATGAACGCTTTGAGGGCATGGTTATCTCTCGCAGAGGTGACGTGAATTGGCCACCGAGATCCTGCGACTTATCACCTTTACACTTTTTTTTGTGGGGTTTTCTTAAGTCGCAGGTCTATACCAATAAGCCACAATCGACCGATGCCCTTAAAGTCAACATAGCTCAGGCTATCGCTGAAATTCAACCCGAACTATGCGGCAGAGTTGTTGAACATTGGACAACTCGAATTCGTGCCATCGTGAGAAGCCGCGGCGGACATTTAAACGATGTGATTTTCCACACATAATGGCATATATAGCTCTTTCAAATAAAAAAAAAAAATCGTTAAAATCTCACACACGGCCTTTTTTATTTCATGTCAAAATCGACCCGTCCTTATTGAAAGACCCTTTATAACATATCGAAATATATTCTGAAAAGGTATTCCAGAAGAAGCTATATTATTGAAGAAAAATCTGTATAATTTATTTATTTATTTAAATTTACGTGTCTCGACACCTATGGCCATTGACACGTGATTACATTGAGGGTAGACAATATTACATCAATATGGATTCAAATAATCGAGTACAGTTCATTATCTTTGAGACATCGTATGGTTGCTTCGATCTGGGTGGGTGAACTTAGTACGTCATGCAGGCGCTCTTTGATACCATATCGTCGGCGTGCATCTCCATAGTATGGGCATAAAGATATTAGGTGTTTCACAGTCAGACGTACGTCAGGGCAGTGTTCACAATTAGGAGGGTCTCCTGAAGTCATAAGAAAGCCGTGGGTTAACTTTGTGTGTCCGATTCTAAGTCTTCTCGCCACTATTTTGTCCTGTCTCCTCATGTTCAACTTTATGGGGTTATGCACTTTTGGTTGGACAGGGTGCAGTTTTTGATCATTTGCATTCCATTGAGTCTGCCAGGCATGAAGAGCTTCCAACTTGATTTTGTTTGTCGGATCAGTGTGGAGCTGGATATCTATTACAGGGAAGTCAGAGGTCCGTGCTAAATTTGCTGTTGAATCTACTTGTTCGTTTCCAAGTATGCCCACATGGGATGGAATCCACACAATAGTGATTGAGACGTTTCTGCCCTACATGATATTATGGCACTCTTCTTGAATTTTTCGTATCAATGGGTTATTAGAGAAAATACTGGAGATGGACTGTATTCATGACAGCGAATCTGTGAAAATTCCTACTTTGCTACCAGGTGTTATAGGCGTAAAAAGTGATTTGTATATTGCATACAGCTCACCTGTTTGTATGCAGCAGATAGGTGGTATCTTAAATGTTTTTGGAGCTCCTAGGTTATCTACAACTGAACAGGCTACACTATTGTCGTCTTTAGAGCTGTCGGTATATATTTCTTGGTCGAAGGCTTCATTATTGATCAGTTCAAGAAAGGAGTTTTTCAGTAAAATTTCAGGAGTTGTATGCTTATTATATCTTTGCAAGTCGGTATTGATGGTCATTTGTTGTCTGGTCCATGGGGCTTGCTTAGAAAAAGATATAGGTAGAGTCTTTGATAGGTCAAATGAGCCGATATTTTGCAGGACAAGTTGTGGAATCGATAAAAGAGTTCTAGCATACATTCTATCGGGATTCTTTGATTCGTTCATGAGGTGTGAGACTTGGTTGATTCGGGGAATCAGAAACTTTTGCTGTATAAGATAGAAGAATCTGTCGTCGTCGAATTTTCAGGGGAATTTCTCGGGCTTCTACGTGTAGGCTTTCTGATGGGCTGGAGCGAAACGCACCGAGGGCAATGCGTACTGCTGTGTTGGGAACTGTGTTGAGCATTCTGAGATTGGTTTTGCTGGTTGTGGAGTAGATGATACATCCGTTATCTAGTTTTGGACGGATAAGAGATCTGTAAATTTTTATCAAAACTTCTTCGTCGCATCCCCACTGGTGGTGTGATAATGTTCGGAGAATGTTCATGGTGTGCGAGCAGCTTCCTTTGACATTCTTAATATGTTGAGTCCAAGTGAGGCGTTGGTATAATTTAATGAATGATAGGTTAGCATTTTATCAAGAATAGGTACATCTAAATTGTTATGAATTTCACTATACTTGCAGAGATACTAGATGATTTTTCACTCAAGTAGTGACATCATTCAAAACAAATGGTTGTGGGGTTAATGGATTCACACTTATTCTTGGCTGTAATATTCTTATACTTTCAATGAGTATATACAATTTTCTAGGAAAGTTGAAAAAGTTTTGCTGAAAGACAATATGTACAACACTACTCCTATTCAGCTCAAGCATATATCCCTTGAAAATCATCTTCAGGGGACTTATTGGGTTCATTTCACGTAAAATCCATCCGCATATAGGACAAATTGATGATTATATTAAAATCATAACTGAAAATATACTCATCTGATCATACTGAAAATCGGTCATCTGTTATGGGATGGCGTAAGCTTCAGTTGATTTTTTTGCCTAGGTTTATCGGCTACGTGCAGTCCTAAGATCCTTGCAGGCTTTTCATATGTTCAAAGAACATTTGGGAAAATATTTGCCTAATTACCATAAAAGAGAAATTCTTAGAATATTCGATGGAAAATTTCAGCAAGGGTTTTATTTCGAAATACAGAGGTAAAGTTCGTTAATGGGCTGAATCGGCCAAATGGTTTCGGAGTTATAGCCAATTGAAATTTTGAGGTTAATTTCCTCATTTTCAGAAACAACTAGAGCGATTGGATTAAAACTTGGCAGTTAGTTGGAGCATAACGACGCGCAACTGTGAGCAAAATTTCGTTGAAATCGTATGGGTACTCAATTGAAAAAAAATTTTTTCAAAATTTTTTTCGAGAAAATTTTTTTTTTCTGAAACTATTGTTCATATTCAAAAAAATTTCACTTTAACCTTGAACTTCATATTTCACAGCAGTGTACCAAATTCCAATTCGATAAGGCTATCAGCTTTGAAGATATTGGGAAAAAATATGTAGAAATTCGTGATTTTCTTCTCGGTATCTTTCGGTATAACTCAAGCAATACCTACTGATTCAATCGTGATGAAACTTCGCAGTTGTTCGAAGATGTTAAGGGAAAACATTGCGCAAAATTTCGTGATTTCATTAGAACAATTTGGAAAAAAATTTCAAACTTTATTTCTCAGATATTCAATATTCTGTGATCTTCTCATCAAATTATCCTCATTGAATTCTGTATGAACCTTCAAACTGTCATTTTAAGTACTGGATTTCAATTCGATCTAATTCTCTACAAATATTTAGTTTCTAAGTTGTTTCTTTCGTAAGTTATTGTGTTTACGGTCCGGCCGTGGTTTGGGGCTTATTTACGAAAGTCGAATTCGTGAATGGGTGAAATGCGCTCAATGATTCCATAGATATAGCCATTCAAAATTTTTGTTTCCAATATTTCCAACAATACAGATTAGATCGAACTGAAATCCAGTAATTTATTGGAAAAAAATCTAGAAAATCACTGACGTGAATGCAGCAGCTTTTGCTCACACATTCAAATTCGTTGCTGAAGCGGTCATCTACATTGAACTTGCGCGCAAAAGCTGCTGCCTTCACGGCAGTGCTTTTCTAGATTTTTTTTACTGTTTTTCAAAAGTCAGGCGAAACAGGTGGTTTCACTTATCGCCTCTTATTCGAAACTTAGATTGTAACTACCAGCCTCTTGGAAATTCATTTTAATAGTATGTTATAGTTGGAATAAAATTATTATTATTATTATTAACTCTCAGCCGGACGTACATATACTATTTTGACAAAGTATTCTTTTTTAAATGCTCCAATCTAGTCCGTTGAGACCATTTTCAGTTCAAAATGAAAAATGGCAGAAATTTGGATGAAACGATAACATGCAGAAATAAACCTTGAAGCACTGGAAGTAATAAGTAATATCGCAATAGTATTCGATATACATGCAATTTCTTACCGCTTACTTTTCGTTGATACACGAGCGCTCACGAAATACAAAACAAGGCCCATTTTCGGAAAGTTGTCGAAAAACATTCCCTTTGACGTGTTCCTGCTCGAATCGTTCTGTTATAAATAAGATGGCGACGCGGCGGGCGTCTCAGGTGGATACGAGTCAAAATACAAAGTTACTTCACAGCGAGAGGTTCCTTTTCAATTATTCTTACATCGAGGTCGTACACATGCCGTTACTTCCGGCAACGTATATGGCTTCTTGGCAAATGTGACATTTATGGCTTGGTAACATCCATTTACTTATAAATGTAATACGAAGGACATTACGTTATCTCAAAGGGCCACTCCGAAAACGACGACAGAGATAAATTGGATAAGGCAGAAATATTCACTTGCGAAAAATTATCTCGAATAATTATTTTATAAGATGTTGAGTTGTGCAAAATTGGAATACTTTGTTTGTTCCGAAACTTAGGTTTGAAGTCAAAAATCGTCACTTTATTATTATGGCCAATCCATATGGTTCATAATTAAAAATTCAAAAGTTATTTTGTCCACGACGATTGAATAGTACATATATATAATATACATTTCGATAGCTTTTGAAAAAGGAAAATGACAGTCATTAATCAAGTCGTGGATAATAGGTATGTAAAATGAACATTATACACTCTATGCGTAGATCAAGTTTTGACGTTTCTCGTTAGCTTGACAGTTTTCAGCAATCACAGAGAATGAAGTTCAGCATTCCGACAACTCTATTTTAGGTTCTTCAAAATGCAGAATTATTCCAATTTTACCAATGAAGTCGTGGACAAAAGTGAAGTATTTAACTCGAATTATATATTATTATATATATTATATATTATTATTATAATTGCTGTTATTCATTTGGGCGATTTGCTACACTCGCCTGCGGCTGGTGTCGCAAACTTCTCCCTCGTGAATAATAGCAATATGCCCGTTGAATAATATACTATGCTATTCGATTATTTTGAAAGAACCTAGAAAAGTCCTGACTATTCAACAGCCATGGGGTTGATTCTTGAATCTCGATCAAGCATTGAAGTATGACAATTGTCATATGTTTATGTCAATTTTCTAAGTTTTCTCGAGCATCTGCAAAATTTATGAGAGTTCTATTCGCCATTTCCAATATGTTTTGAAGCGAATATTCAAGAAGTAAACTGAATGCAAGATATCGAGAAATTTCAAATAGCAATATAATATAACCTTATCACCGTTTCCTTCGACTTAGCAACGAGTGGTACGGAGTATAGGAGATATATCATTTGATTGTCGAGTGACATTCGGTTCCCTGTGCAGGCCATGTCTACTTGTTGTTTATATTTAACTTAGAAAAACGACGCATAGATATGGCAATTGTCATAATCTTCAATTCTTGGTCGAGATTCAAGAATCGGTCCCCTGAGTGGTCAATTTCAGATGTGTGTTTGTACGAAATAATTCGGCGGACTTTGCCCATTTATGAAATAGATCTAAGTATTCTCTTTCGGGAGTACTATTGCTCTCTTTAACGTTCACATTGGTTACAATATGAACTTTCAACCTGAGGAATAGTTCGCGTATTTGATTTGCTTGATGGGCAAACTACGCCTGATGGTTTTGGAATTATTATTAACTCACAAACCGAAACTTGAAAAAATTGAGGATTTGAATGCGAACTTCAAGGATAGTAATGAATTTCAATGAGAACATTTACGCCGTTTGGGTTCAATGGTATGTTTGCGAATAAATTCAACTTCAACTCGTTATATTTATGAGTTGCTGCAATTTATTCATTTAACGTGGAGAGAATTTTTTGTTCCGATATATTTATTTTATACCAAACAGAATATATTTACGGATTGAGATTTCGAAATAATTAAAAATGTGAGGTCCTAAGTATACATTAATTCGATCTATTTCATGTAGACAATAGATGACGTGTCGAAAGAACCCCACAGTTCCTAGTTGTTTGAAAATTTATGTTTGAACGAACTCTGAATATTGACAATCCGTCATGATTTCGATTTGTGAATTCTTAGTATAATTTATCAAATATTTGTTATGATGATCGTCGAATTCTGATTTTCAATCCAAACGGCTGAAGACTATGCCTCCAGCAAGGCGCTATGTTAGATAGTACAAATTAATGAATATGATGTATCTCAAGGTCCATCTATTAGGAAATCTCAACTCGTAAATATATCATTTTGGTGAAAAACAAATATATCAGAATGAAAACTAAATAATGTATCTTCGCAAAAAAATAACATATTTCTGCAAGTCATATATATATATCGAACCGGAGGTAAGTGTATTATTAGCAAACACACTTTTGGCTCTAACAACGCCTTATAATTTGTATCACTTACAAAGGTAAGAAAAAAATTCACAAATGATTCAATTCATTAAGTATTTGTTGAATTTCACTCACGAGAATTTCTCTTCAGGTGATCCTCACAGTATTCAAGATATTATTTCACCAAAAAGACTACACGACAGCTCAATCGGTTCTGAAATTCTGGAATAACTGTGAAACTGAAATATTGAATTTTTATATCTGCACGGTAGAATGAGACGAATGTGAACACAAAACGCGGAAGTTTTGAAGAGATTTCCTCGAGGATTATGTCATTTTAAAAATGGAAAACAACTTGAGAAAGTTATATCTCAGAAATTATTCGTCAGAATTCTTTGAAATTTTTCAGAATCCTACCACTTTTCAACCAATTATTAGATTTCAGTTCGATAGGATCTCTTCATTTTTGTGGAGGAAACTACTTAAAGTCTCAATATTTCTAGAGTATGTTTGGTACTTAGGAAGGAAAGTTGGGTTTGTAGATGGGTGGATTCCGTCCGATAATTCCTAAGATATACACCATTCAAAATTTGAATTTGCTATTGTTTCTAAAGGAAAGGACTGATCGAATTGAAATATAGTACGTTGACAAAAAGAACGCGACTTGATGGTTATCCAGAATTCTGTGAGAATCATGATGATAAGATGGTCCCAACACGGTTGTATGACAAAGTAAACTACGTAGAGTAGAATCATCAAGGAAAGATGGCTCTAGTTACGAATTTCAACAAGGGCATTATAGCTTCTGATTTTAAACGTAGAGTTTGTACATCTCTCCGAATTCAAAATTGAAATTCGCATGAACCTGAACGAAATTCAAACTTTTTGTGGACGTAAGCAATAAAATATTTCAGGTCAGAACTGACTGCTTCTGTAGGTATATAGTAAAATTCAGAATGTATCCATTGAAACTGAAACAAAAGTATCTGGCAATACTAATTCATAAAATACGAAATGGAAAAGATCAAAATTCATCCGTGAATAACGGATACCCTGGCAAACAAAATCGATGAAAACTTCGCTGATAAACTTCCTTTAATCACGTAATGAATCTGTGCTAATTAGCGAAAAACTTAATCCTCAAGAGTTATGTCTCGGATCTCCTCATTTTGCCTGTTGCCAGACCGCCAATTAGCTCGAATAAGTTTCCAGTTACGAAAATGATTGTCACGAAAGATACACCTCGCAGGGGGCTTGTTGGGGGTCCCCTGTGGCGCCCATCCTCTTCCAAGTCAACCGACTTTCACTCTAATTAAAATTTCGTCTCGAACAGGCATTAACAACCTTAAAGACGTAGCCAAAAACAAAGAAGACCCAAACAAACGGCGCACATTAGGCAAATTGAAGATGACGCAAAACGTGGATAACATTCAAAGGACCAAATGAGCTCGAATCTCTTGCTAATGCGAACCGCTGTACTTGTAATTGAATTACTCTTCCAATTTCACGTTTTAAGTCACGAACACTTGTGAGGAAGTCTTGAAATGTTCGGCGTGAAATTTGTTCAGGTTTCGTGATGTCTTGGGTATTGTACTATTTTGGAATACATATATTGAAACATTTGCGGTTCTATGGCGTTTCAGTAGCATCAAGTTCTCGAATCGACTACTGTCATTTTCGTATAGGTACAATAATGATAATTTATTATAAGGTGCATTTGAAGTGGTCGTTATTTCAACTGAATCATAAATTTAAAAAAACTATATTTTTAAAACTATGTCATCCTGACATAATACATGTCACAAGTTTTTCACTTTATTCCCGATATTTTATTAGATTTCTAGTTCGAAATGAACAATTATGGATCTATGGGAGATGATTCCCCAATAAAGGGGCCTGTAGCGTTCTTCGTTTATCTGAGGATCTGAAAATCATCGCTTGGAGGACCGAACCTGGTCGAAAGACCCTCTCGGTCATGAGCAAATGTAGGTAATATTATTTACTGCTTCCTTCTGGTTTTCTGTCCCTCCTTCTGTTTCAGATATTATGTCAAGATATTTTGTCGAAATGAATTCAAGATGACGAAAAAATTATTTTCAAATGAAAAAGATGCCATCCATCTTCTATAAACAAATTACTACACTTATGCGGGGAGACAGAATTTTTCCTGAGGTTTTTATCTGTGCTCTTGTATCATACGCAAATAAGTATGGTACCCCGTTTACATTTCCTCTGCTAACACTGTGATATATCTTAGAATTGTAATGCTCGTTCTCAAAAGAATATATATATATATAAATTTATTTTACTTCTCCATAGCATACATATCTGAAGGTGGCAGCAAATATGTGGTAAAAGTAATAGTTAATGTGTAGAAAAATTTCGAATCAAAAAATTCGTTAGTATCCTTATTTTCCGCCACAATGTTTACTCGGATCATGTGTAGGATACAAAATGTTAATCTATCTGAAATCACATCTGTTCAATTCAAAGTGATTCAATATTTATCTTTCAAGAACAAATTGTCAAAGGAATCACGATGGCCCCCCAAAAAACCTTGATTTTTCAAGATATCAGATTGAAAGTTTTGAAATTGATACCAACTACATATCATTTCCTATCGACTTAAGTGAATAAGGTTGAACTACGACTTCTGATTTCGTCTTATTGGAAAAATTATTCCATAATTGAATTCTGAATGATAGGGGAATTCATTGAAAACATAATATTTTTTTCTACTTGTAATCTAATCCTCACTAGGAATCTAACATAAAACATGAAATTCTAATATGCCATGTCGCAGCCATTTCCGCTTCAACCGGAAGTAGTAGACGCTCCTTGTTTACCTGCGTCGATAGGAAGTAATCTGCAGTATCAATTACTAGAATTCAATCCGATATCTTGAAAAATTTACTTTTTTCGAGGGTCAGGTTGATACTAGTGGTATTCATATTGAATTAGGTATGCATTCGCCATTTTGCAATTACAGAAAATATTACCATTGGGTGTTTCACACTAAGGCATCGATATGCTGGCCTATACTGCTTATAATTTTGATCTTTATATCGAAAAAGACCAAAGTTCCCATGAACTTGATATGTTTATGAGAATAAATTACTATAATTATTATTAATACTTGTGAGTATGGTTGAATGACAACACTCATGGTCCCAAACGACCACTTTCGATTTATTACTACGTATTGGCGCTAAATTCAATTTTCTTTCTTCCATATATCAGGGTTCGAAATGTTGGAGCAAGATTTCCCTAATATTTTCAAACCGAGTTGAGATCTAGTAATCGAATTAAATGTTTGAAAATCTCATAATGATTGTGATATGGAAAGATCTAAATATTATATTCTTTGAAAGATTTGTAGATATATATTATAGTTAGCAATGATATATTGGGACTATTTCGCGAATTCTTCTTATATTGACCCCCATATTCAATGTTCAGTTAATCTTTCTTGTAATACTTATTGTGTACACAGCTAGCTTTCAGAAACAAATGGTTGAGTACGAAAGAGACCATGGATTTAAAGCAGATCGTAAACAGAATAACTTACGAAAGTGACAACTTATAAACCCGATATTTGTAGAATAGGTTTGGACCTTAATGACGAAAGCCGAATACTTGAATGGGTGAAATCCACCTAATAATTCCGCATATATACCCATTTCGAACTTTCTAAATGATTCCGAACATACAAAAACAATACCGAGAAAAAAACATTAAATTCGACATATTTTTCCCAAATATTTCAGAAAATTAAAATCGTATAAAACTGGACTTTGGTACACTGCTACTAATTCAGGGTTCAAAGTCTGGCCAAATGGCTTTTCAAATCTGCTCAATATTTCACGAAAATCTTTTTTTTCGAAAAAATCAATATTTTTTTAATTCACTTACAGTACCATGTCGACAGAATTTTCAAACAGATGTGCGTTGTCTAATTAACTACTAAGTCTCAATCCCATTGCCAAAGTATTTATTGTGATACCAGTGAAATAATCTGAAAATGTCGAACGACTATACCTACTAATTCCGAAACCATCTGACCGATTTTGCCTTTTTACGAACTCAAACGTAGCATGTCGAAGTTCTCAGGTCTATGAGGTTCTCCGTTCTTTCGTTATTGTGCCTACGATCGGCTGGCCGGACAGAATTGACACAGGATTTCTCACCGGTAAGTTAAATCTAGTCTTTTTAGAGCAATTTCAGCTCAAAATTAAAAAACACAGATATTCAGTCAAAGAAATAGCACGCCTTCCTCCAGAACTCGCGCGCAATAAGTTAATTGAATAGTATATTTACAACTATTTTCGGAACGTATGACTTCCACCCAATTGGAAGCATACGATGTTCTCATGTTCAAAACTCAGAGAGTGTGAAGCCCTGAACCCAGTAATATGTATTTCTACAGATCTACAACCAGGAAATGATTCTCAAGGAATAGTCTTTCGCATTCATATGATACTAGTGCAATTTTTTATTACCTGACGCCTTCGCCAATTTATGCTCCACAAAAGGTGGAATACTTATTGTAATTCAAAATAGAAGTATGAAGCCAGATGAAATAGAATATTTATATATCAATCAAGCGTAAAGCAATATTTTCTTGTAGACTCTGGATGCTTCAGTTCTCAAGAGATCAGAGAACTCGAGAGCACTGTTTGCTCACATATAGCATAACACATATGGCATAACACGGCGATTCGAAAGAAAGGTTTGATAAGCCTTCCTGATTGATTTTACCTTATATATGGAGATTGATTTTCTTATTTTCATTTTCAATCCAATCTCATTCAGATTTCTCTACTGATCATTCTTTGCTTTTCCGGAATACAAAAAACAACTTTTCGTCAACAGTTACATTCAAGATTTCGGACAACTTTCCTATAGAAACAAAAGAGTTATCATTCTGCACAAATCTTTATTATACCTTTTGGACTCTTCAATGAAAAATTTCTCTCTAAAATTAATAATGTTAATTGCAATTCGACTGTGTTCATATTTATGCGACTGTTTCCCTCGTCGTAATTTCCACCAATCAGAAACGCGCAATTTTGAATTACAAGTGGTCTTTAGGTGGAAAAACTGTTTAGTAGGAGCTGTCAGCAGTTTATTTGAGTTTACTCTCGGCGAAACTTGACAGTTGTTGTCACCAAAAATTACACTACCTTTGAAAACAAACGTAATTATAATGCATGCAGAATAATCTGTTAATCATGAAATAGTCTTGTCAAATACCATTCGGGCATCTAATATTTCCTGTGAAAAAACACATTGCAAAGTAATATTTTTTAACAAAAAACATTCGTGCAGGTGCAGAAATCTTCTTGTTAAAATATTACTTAGCAACGTGTTTTTCGATTTTTTTCAGAAAAATTAGATGCCCTTATAATATTGCTTACGAATATAACGCCACTTGAATTTCAAATAAATGTCAATCAGCGGAATAATTGGTTATGCTTGAACTTCATAATTAATCTCCAATGCTGCTTCACGAATATCAATTATCCTAGTTCCGGAAGATATGGTGTTTACAATCGGCTGTTACGCTGTGGAGGGTTGTCACAGAGAGCATTCTTCTCCAAATCTTTTTCTACGCATGTTAGATGAAATTTAATGCCGGTGAACGGAGTGTCCATAGCAGAACATTTTCTATAAAAACGAATCCATAGTACACAAGAGGGATGCGGGTTGATTTTCTCTTCAAGCTGAACTGTTCGTCCCTAATACTACAGCTTCTCAGTTTATTCGAAAGCATTTGATGATCAACACAGTTGAACACTTCTGAATAGTCTAGAAAAAAACCCATAGTCATCTAAATGGTCGTTCCTTATTTTATTATCCATATGGCCATGCTGGCAGTTTGGAATGGTTGTTATTATTTTGAGGAATTTCAGTACGCTCGTGGCTAATGACTATGAAGGTCTGTGAGCAGGGAGTGAGTAGGCTAGTAGGCTCATTATTCCTAATTTAATCTCCGTTCATGTCTCACAATCGCAAGCTTCAGAGTATCTGGGAAAAATCAAATAAATCGACAAAGGACCATGTTCTACCTTGGCCAATATCGCTCTGAATAACTGGAGCAGTTCCCATAAGAATAATGTCAAAAAATGAGTAGTTACATTCACTTACATTCTTCCCTGCATTTTCTAATGAATAGAATTCAATGAGGACTTGAAATTTATATTATTCCTGTAGGAACTGGGGAGGCGTATATTCATTTGTGAAGAAATATCCAGTCCACATCCCGTACACACGTCACTTAAAAAAATATCCAGACATTATGAAATGAAAATGGCCTTCGAAGTGCAGAGTGCCTGAGTCGAATTGAATAAAAAACCTGTGAAGAAATTGAAGTTGTGATACAATAACAAACTATTTCTCGAAATTTTACCAACATGTAGCTTGAAAGATAAGAGGTTTAGGATACAGATTTTTAACCGCGCGCTCTATCTGCCCCCAGTTAAGTCACGACTCTTATATTACTTGCACTCAGACCGTATCGTCCAACGCAGCGGCAGTGCCAGCGTCCCCCGTCTGTACCAACTACATCCTCGTAGGATTTCTTCTTTAATCATCCCCGATAATCTGACAAACTTCTTTATGATTCGCAATATCCGCATAAAGAATGTCAACTCACGTAGGCATAAAAGCTTACATAAGAGCCACGACGACACGTGATACCTCCAAAGAAATTCGAGATCTCCTCATAAATCATCAAATAGCTTCAGTGCTTCTAAACTTTCCTCCTCAAAAATTTCCTAGGGATTATCACCCTCAAAGATTGTCCCAAATTCCAATATAAAGAAATCATACGTACCTATTTGAAATTTTTGAATGCTTCTACAATTATGCGATAATACGGCCCTCAGTATCTAGGAATTAAAAGGATCATCAGTAACAGAAGAGCAGAAAGTATTTTTTCTGGAGGTATTCTGTTCTACATAAATCTTAATTCTGTAGATATTTATTTGTAGATACTCAGTCGATATCCAAATCAAGCAATTAGAAGAAAACCTAATTTTGACATCACACGCTGTCCGCAAGTGCGAACAAATTTTTTGGTGTCGCACGTCGCTGTGTGATGATATTTTCGAAAGGAATTCGGAACTGTAACCATATTCTCTTCCCCGAAATTCTGAAAATCGTTAATTCGGATATTTTTACTTTGCAGATACCAGACCGCCCCTGCTGTTTCCGCATGAAGCAGCATCCAGAAGTCTGCTCCAAGATCAAAAGAGCTTAGGTCGATTCTCGAAGTGCTCATTTCACATGGAAAGACTCAAATTTGGGACTGGGGATATTAATATTGCCATAATAGAGATATTACGTCGCAAACTGCATTATTCTTCTTTGCCTTTCCCCATTTTATTGGCACTTCGTTCTGCATATTATGAAGAGCCACATTTCACGAATGGAAGGATTTCGTAGGCAGAGAACGGAATGAATATTTAATTATGAAATGTTTTACAAAGGGTTGACGAGTAAAATCCTTCTTCATTCGCAATGATGGTTGTTCATGCATGAGGTATGGGATAGGTTGGGGTTCCCATGGGAAATTTTTTATAGAGTTTCACACTAGGATACGAGTTCCGGAGCTCGCACTAATGTAAGAATCAGAATAATTCAAGGTACATGGGCGCAATTTCACATTTTCAGTCCGTTGGCTGTGCACCCCTAAAACAGAGTATTTGGTGATCTCTGGTGAACACTTCCACTATGTTAACTGATGCAATGTTGTAGCTAAGTATGGTGCAAATATAAATCATATTCGTTAAGTATAAAAATGCCTCACAGAATTAATTACCTCTTGAAAGGGGCACATACATTCCCCCTTTCGACATAATAATAATATAATATATTCTGTTTTTGTCGTTCTGTACTTGTGGAAAGGCAGAAGTGCATCACTAAAAATATTGATCATTAAATAAACGGGCGGCGTTCATCGATGTTAAGCTGGTTTTAACAATGAATATTCTATTTTATTGATGGATAGGGCATCAAATTTATTTGCGCACATGGTTCAGCTTTCCATTCTCAGATGCTCCCAATATTATTGAGATGCATATGTGAATTAAGCGTCAAAACCTTGAATTTTCCGAAGTATCAGAATACTTCGTCATTATTTCGGGCCCAATGGGGCCGATTCTTTAAGTCGAAGCTCCCATTGAATCCGTGACTAGGTGCATTAAAAATTAGTTTCTTCGCGCGAAATTTCGAAAATCCTTCTAGTACGTTATTTATTTTGCTGGAAACAGAATTGGAATATGGCGTTGACTTGACAACTGCTGGATGAATTTCAACCCTCAAGAAGTCAATCGACGATTTAAAGGGTCAACCTTCTTTTATGAACTTCAAGGATTTTAACCAGGAATTCTTCATCAGTGGATTCAACCGATATTCTCATTTCACAACGTCTTCAGCTCAAAACTATGTTGCCTAAAACTAGCTCGAAAACAACTGATAACTGATGAATATTGCTTGCAGATAAATTTTTGTGACAAGGTTCTAACTCTATATCATTTTGCTTATTCAAAAATAATTTCTGCTTTTATGATCATATTTGACAATATATAGCTCCTGAGAATTATGTTTATTGACCAAACCTGCAAATACAATTCCATATAAAAAACCAAGCAATATTTTTCTCGATACTAAAATATTACTAGAAGGTTAAATGTTTATGTCTTTTACAGGTGAGCCCTTCTCCTCCTCCTTCAATCATTATGGTAAGCTCATGATTGATTACAAGTTTGATGAAGAATGGATATTAATTGATATGTAAAACCCATTTTCGTGGTAGATGCATGAAGATCATTTCGAAAGTACGACAGAATAATATGTACCATTCAACGGAAGTTTCACGAATTCCCTAACAATATTCACATGATTCAAGAGATAATAGTAAGATGTTGAATGCAATTTCATTTCTATCTGTACACTCTATTCACTTTCATGAGTCTGTACGCCTTTAAATAATTATATCTTTATCAAGTTTCAATTACTAATACTGAGTCAAGTAGGCAGAGGTGAAATATCGTCAAGGTCAAAACAAAGTGTAGACAGTTGAAAATTTCTCGAATACTTTTCAAGGACTGTGTGGTGTGGTTTGATAACTTTCGTAATATCTACGACTTTCCTGTAAAATGGATGATACTCTTTAGTTATTTGACACATGACTAATAACTCAATTTTGCCTTCAATGCAAAGTGGAATATGTCAAATGTCACAAGATTCTTCTGGATTGATTTTTCGATAGGCAATTTAGTTTTCTGAAAAGCC
The DNA here is from genome assembly GCA_958510865.1 of Myrrha octodecimguttata. Taxonomy (NCBI): domain Eukaryota; kingdom Metazoa; phylum Arthropoda; class Insecta; order Coleoptera; family Coccinellidae; genus Myrrha; species Myrrha octodecimguttata. The sequence continues at coordinate 23,691,214 of OY294056.1, forward strand.
AATTTAGTGTTCGTTACGTAAGACACCCTATTCTCATAAGCCACAGCTGTATAATAGTTGTAGCTTTCTAGCTAAGACGTTTTTGTTTGATGTTCCTGCATGAAAATGTTATTGTACAATATACTCCACTTCCGTCTACACATCGGTGAAGATAAGTGTAGGAGAGTATAAACCAGTGAAGTACAATAAGTTCGCTGATTCTACGCAAATCAAAGAACACTGTTCTGCGCTCTCTACGTTTTCGGGAACAACGGTGATACTATGATTTCTAGGTCATGAATACTTCTGTAATTGTTGCAAGAGTTTACTCCCGAAACAAAATCCTCAGCGGCCAAGAAATATTTATATTCAAATTCAAATAAACACACATTAACCCACAGTAGACACCAGATTCTGTATAACCTCACTTTATAATCGGTTTTTACACTGCATTACAACATTTCAGTATTGAACAGAAAACAAGTTTACAACAAGCGTCAAAGAAGTTTTAGTTTATGGTTTGGTAAGGGGGTTATATTCCACTGCGATCATAAAGTCTATTCTGTCTTCCCATCAGAGCTGTTCTCGCAACTGCGCTACCTACAGCTTGCCCTCCAACTCTAGAGCTACAATGATCTGAAATCTGATCGAAAAATATACCTAACCAAACATTTTTCAATTTTACAGAGTGGAATGTGAAAAACTTCCATGGCCAACCGACTGTGGTGTGTGAAGTGTATGGAGTATAGCTATCTCCTCTCTACGGAAAAACCTCATCCGACTCTGGGTACCAACCCGAAAAGGTTTCCACAGAACGCTGGCAGTGTGCCTCGTAACTTTGGCCCAGCTTAGGCCTGAGTTAGATATTGTGCAAAATCCTCGCTCACCTTCCTCACTCCATGCGGCTTCAGAGATTACCCATCGAAATTTAGTGGACGATGCGCCCTCCTGGATTACTGCGGAATTCCAATATTTTGGGTTCCGATAAATTGCTGGGTTTCGCATAAATCACAGGACGGTCGAATATTAACCGCTAATACACTGTTCAGTGGCAGGGGACAAAAAAGGCATTCCAAATTCCGATATGGAGAACTGAATATACGATTAATATATGAGATTTTGAATGAATTCAAACACGATGTATGCGTCAGATTTTGCTATTCATGATTTCAGAGTAGTTATATACGTTTATTGATAACAATTGACTATTTGAACATTAGTTGGAAACATTGGGAACATTATACATGAAACATGATCCTAATTTGTTTCACATTTTCATGAACATTTCAAAATCCCTTACCATAAACGCGTCCAACATCAAAGTCAACATGTCACCGTAACGAACATCCATGCGGTAGACAAGTAAGCATATGCCCCAAACTACTATTAAGGTATAGCTTATTTCTGGTGAGCTCTTGCGAGAAGTATTTCGCAAGTACAGTAGATTCCTATTATTTCTTCTTCTACTGATCTGAAGCTCCGGTTAAGCTACATTAAGAATCACTTCGAAGTGCGACTTGACCAAACTTGCTAAGTATTCCAATGTTGTCATTTAAAACGCAAGTTGAAGTCGGCAGAATTTCATGCAAGCTTCGACTTCCACTTCGTGCAGGCTATCGCACATGCGCATTCCTTCTGGTGTGGAGGGTTAAATGGATTTTTTTGGAGTTTTGCACGTATTCTGCTTATATTCGCAACAATTATTAACTACTGAATAATGGAGAAATGGATGAGACCCACAAAACTCTTTGAATACTCGTATATTAGATCTTATCTAACAATATAAACCATAGAATTGTCAGAAAGCTCGGACTTCATTGCGAATGGCAAATTTCGTGCCGACTTGCTTGCTGAAGTTGCACTTCGCCTGTGAATTCATTTTTTTATTTTTGTATTTATTTATTCACAAGAAACACAAACAGTGTTCACAGATTAACAATAATAAAATCAACAAAATTTCTCCCAAACTAAGAAGTCATGCCAGGGATTCGAGGATCTACTTCTGCATGACGAACACTGCCAGCCAGCACCTGGTAGTCCAGTGCTAACGGTGATAACGGCCAGCTGACCCCTTTCGATTTCAATGCATGTTCCATTGATTCTGAATGAAGCTTTAGTCCGACCTTGTTTGTTGTTTACTGTTGAGTTGCGTTCAAGATAGGGGCGACACTGCAGCTAAGTCTGGAAGTTCATCTATCACTGGGTTTTTTCTTGCTTTTAGAGTTGAAACAATGTTCATAAACATTTCATTATTAGTCACTTATTTCTCTAGAAATATGTCTCTATGTGGTCAATATATAATATTTTGGCTTTTTAGATAATCCTACCTTTTTTGCCTGTCGACCAAACCCTAGTTCCGAAGGTGACGGATTAAAGAGGTTCTACTGTAAGGCACATGCGCGACTTAATATTGGCAATCGCCAAGACTGCAATTATTTGCGATTATTTGGTCGTATATTCGCTCATTTGTATTTGAGAGTATGTGTTTCAGTTTTGCGACTAAATGATCGCGCGAGAGAAAATCGCATGTGCGTTCGTGGCCTAACTCGAAACTCGAAGATTTATAAATTACCTGAACACGATCATTAATGCACACTGGATATTCGAAGTAGGACGTCAAAATGGTCATGGAACTAATTTTGATAGTGATAGATTATGTGCTAATGAGAACCATAAGTTGAATGAGTTTTTTTTTGAATTTCAAAGTGAGACATCTCACGCGCTGTGTGGCGTTCAGTGACACGTGTATTGATTAATTTTATTTCAAGTTTTCTATCCTGAAATTCTTTCCATCTAGCCGTTTATTCCCATGATTGTCTATAAAATGACCAAATATCTTTGTATTGTATAGTATTTGTTGATTAATGAGAGAAGTATGCCTGAAGATCTTAGAGTTAATAATATATTTTCTGAATAACTCAAAAAATACTATATAGGAATTGGTCTAATGAAGAAGAAAGAGCCCCAGTTATAATAAATTAACATAACCACAAGGACGACTATCCGTCTAATGATTCAATCAACTTAAACATCTACACCGAAAAAGCGGACCCAAAAAGAATGGCTACAGCTGTTTCACAGTTGTTAGCGATCGTCAGGTCAACTTACCTTGGATAAAACCGCAGAGGAAATCTCGATACTTGTCACCTTTCAGATTGACCACGGCAGTTTAACAACATACAGCGTGCCATTTTCTGGGAGCATCTTGCGAATCCCACCTTCGAGTGCAGAATACTTTGATTCGCAAGATGCTCCCAGAAGATGGCGCGCTGTACGTTGTTAAACTGCAGCGGTCTATCTGAAAGGTGACAAGTATCGAGATTCCCTCTGCGGCTTTATCCAAGGTAAGTTGACCTGACGATCAGTAACAACTGTGAAACAGCTGCAGTCTTTCTCCTTGGATCCGCTCCTTCATTGTAGATTTTTTAGTTGATTGGATAATAAGCTTTGATCAAGGGGGAATATTTGTTGATTTACCGACGGATATTCGTCCTTGTGATTATGTTAAGTCAAAAATACTGATCCTTGAGAATTAAAACATTTTAATTAGTCACAGGAATGGTTCTTGGAAATGAAAGAGCTCCAGTTTGAAATGAAATAACTGACATAAAGGCAAGGAAGAGTCATTGTCGATAAACCAAAAAATACGTCACCTTGATCTGGGCAATCCGCGAAAACCTCCGGAAAAGCATAGTCCAAGCAATCATATGGTGCAGTTTCATGGTCATCACCGAACTCTATACAAATGCCGAAAAGTTTCTTAATTCTACTATAACCGAAAAAAGGACCATACTGATACTCGTTGATAACCGTGAAACTGCAGTTTGAGAATTCCCTGGACAATGCTTCTTTGATGTAGAGGCTTTGGTTGCTTAGACGATATAAACTCAGATCAAAGTGTACTATTTGTTGATTTACCGACACATATTCATCCTTGTGTTGATGTTAGTTAATTGAAATCGGTTGCAAACTCGTGCGGAATATCTTGAGTATTCTTCACCAGAAAAATTCAAGCTTTTTATTTTGAAAATTCAATATCTCAGAATTCATTGACTAGAAATCGCTGAAATTTAGCGTAAGCCTCCAAGCCGACGTTTTGAAGAGTTCGAAATTTCAGCTGGATCTGGTGCTTTTGAAATTGCTGTTATATCGATTTGGTATTCGCGGAAGACCGTAGTTCTAATCTCTACCTGCGAGATGCATTTTTTTTTTCTTTTTCGGAGAATCAATCAGATCGAAGTGAAACTTAGCAGCTTCTTGTAAATTACCGACAAGGAGACTGGCGAGGATTGTGTGATTAGAAATATTAGAATGAAATTCGAAAATTTAGTGTCGGAAAAATCGTCGTTTGGATTTCACTCAAAATGGGCAGAACATTCATTGTTTCATTTTTAGTCAAGAATAGGATATCTAAAAGCACTAAAGGCTGTATTTCTTGAAGTATCTGAAAATAAAGTTTGAAAGGTGCGTGCATGAGAACATTTAGGAAACCAATCATCTCGGTTAGGGTTATGTTCAATGAAATTGATAGATTTATGTTAGCATCTTCATAAGTAAGTCTCGATTAGTCCTACAAAAGACTGTATGAGACTATGACACCATACTACAACCGTTAGATCTGATTCAAACGAACTACTCGATACGAGATAGGTGCCTCATATTCAATGTCTTCAACTTTTATAAGTCCTACTTTATTCATTTATTCTTGCATACTTTTGAATCTTTTTGAAAGTGGATACATACTTTTCAGTTGCGTTTGATTGTTAGCACTCCTTCACCAAACATTTGTTCACTGTTATGTACGTGATACCTTACCTTATTTCAAATTGAAAAGGTTTGGATTTGAATGTGCCGTATTCCCCCATTTTCTCTGATATCAAAGTCATTACTTCAGAGTCATAATGTCCATCAGATCATTTTCGTACTGTTGCTGGAATACTGGCATTTTATAGCCGATGCTGCTCCTTCCTATTAATATACCTGTTTTGCATAGTGTACCGACATAATAGGACGTTGCTTACTATTTGCGTGGCGTTTAACAGCCTTGGGCACCTATTACAGTTTAACTAAGCTGATCTTCATAAATATGCATGATACGCTCAAAGTGAACGAGATTTTTCTTTGCGGTTGCTTCTAGTGGGTCGGTTATCCACGCCATGCCATGCCGGTTTATGGGGATGCAGAAAGGTTTAATGTAACCTCATCATTTAGAGGATTGCTCACGAAGTGTCTCAGAATTAAGATCGGGACCTCATAAACCCGTAGGATGGCATCAGATTCATCGGGATGATAATGAAATCTTGTTCCAGAGTATCAAGGGCAATTTGGATTGTCAATGTCGGTGTGAAATAGTTATGATACAGATGATTTGTAGAATCTAATGAAAATTTCCGAGGAATGAAAAAATATATGAATTTGTCCAATTTCCACTAAGTACCCAGTTTCGAAAGCTGAGTCAAAAGGTCATTTGTAATCAGCAGATTTATGGTTCCACTTATTATCGATTTATAATTTACAAACTGAAATCGTGTATTCACTCCTATTGATGTTGATTGATTTCTTATATGAACCCAAAGGATGGCATCGGATCTATACAGATGATAACGAGAGTTTGTTGTAAAGTAGAAAGGAAATTTGGATTTAAAATGTCAGTTTCAAATACTATGAGATATAATATACAGAAGATGTTTCAACACTATTCAAATTTTTTTAGGACTAAAAACGAAAAATTTTTTTCAATTCCACTGAAACTATGTGGATATATAGGATATATAGTGCGGGTTTTGAAATTTTAAGTTATTTTCGTGTAATTGATAAAGATTAAACAGGGATATTCGAAACATTTCGAAAATGACAATCATATGGCTCGAAAAATTCTAATGAAAATTGGGGTGGAGTAAGGAGCTTTGATGTGCTCTTTCAAGTTCGTTACCACAGCGTTTACCCATTCAGGTATTAACCCCGCCAAACGCAGCTTTTTTACCTGATCGAAAGATTTTGTATTCTTTTCCTCTTATGGTGCCCAAGAAATTCAGTTTGAACCTTCAAGCTATCATTTTTCAATCAAGTACCTGCAACTCGATCCGATCGATATATTGAAAAATATTGAAGAAATATCATTTTGAATGGATATATTTACGGAATCTGTTAGCGAATTTTTCTGTTCACGAATTCGACCTAAGTAGTCCTAGGTAATCTATAATAGAATAGTTTAGTACGTTAATGACCAAACCAAAATCCGTTCAATAGATAACTATACATTTGCAATACAGTTTCGCCTACACGGCGTTCGTTCAGGGTTCCATCTAAAATTAACTGACAATCGTTTTATCATAAACATTAATTTCGGTTCACTAGGTATAACTACTCAGATTCAAGTTGATTGCTTATTTGAGCTGGAAAATATTTATCATTGATTATTCCCTACAATCGGTTCTAACTGAATCAATTCCAATATAGGTACCAGCTAGAAGGAAATCAGCCAACCAACAAGATATTCATTCATTTAAACGAAGGCATCTCTTTTCATATTTCAAGTATCTCATTCTAATTTTCACATTTGGCCACTCCATTCATTCACGATGAATTCCATCGATCCGAGAACCTAGTCGCTCCTTTCAAATGTTTCAACATGGAAGAGTCAGCTGTTTTTCCTCTCAGGTTAGAATTATTAAGGAATCCCGCCAACTTTTGCATTCAATTACCCTCAACTGAAATTTTTAAGACTTGCTGAACTGGCTCCTTTTTCTGTCCAATCGATAACTCTTAAGTAGCTGGGGTGACAGTTTTTCACAGAAGGATTAATGCGGAAAGTTTGCAGAACGGCAAAATACTTGGCAGAGTTAGGGGACTTCATTTTCATTTTTTGGCGTCGTTGTATCTGTTATGCTTTGTACATCGTTCGACTTAACATCTAATTGAAAAGATCTTGCAGAATCGAGCATTAGAAATATTACAAAAACATGATATACTCATACATTGTACGCATCTTTTTTGACACACGAACCGGTTTGAACTTTCAAATGTATTAAGGGATATATGAGAAATGGCCTTCGCGATACGAAGTTTTTTTCTACTGAGCATCAATTTTAGTTGAATCGGTATTTTCGGAAAATTTGGAATATTGAATATCAACATTGGGTGATTTTTCCAGTTTCAGGAGGGGAAAATTTGTTCAGAGGTTAGTGTCTTGAATGATACAATCTAACTACTGCCTAAATTGTGCCCCGTCAACCACCGTAAAATGGTATGAAATTGCTCAAACTTCAACCTTACATTTTAAAGCATTTCGGGTGTTTTCGACGCAATTCACGCGAGTTATTCTTCCAGAAAGGTGCATTCTGTGGCATACAGTTCCGAATATAAATGGCAACATAAAGGTACCTAATGAAGTCTTGTTTCTTGTAGATCAGTTCATTCATTTCCGAATTCCGGACGCTTTCAACGCCAACTACCTATCTATAAGATTAAGTGATCAGCAGGCATACATGGTGAAGCAATGAAATTTTCTTCATTAGTTCATGAGAATAAATCTGGACTTATGGCACGAGGACAAATTATTCTTTCGATTTTGAATTATGCTGGCTCTAGAATCGCACAAGTACAAATAATTCTTTCGATTTTGAATTATGCTCACTGCAGAATCTTATCTTGAAATTATTGCTTTTGTAGTTGGCTTAGACATAGAGGCATGGACTGCGCAATTGGCTATAGAAAAATACAAAATCCATCCGCTATTGCAGATCTAATTTCGGGAGAAGAGATCTATAGCAATATCTCATAGGATCCAAATTTGAAAACCACTACAGGAGACGCATAAATGTTTTGATTTTTCAGTAAACCTTCCTGGTATTTTGCAGAAGAATGTATTTTAATTCGATATCGTCACACTTTGTATTTAACTAAAGGGACATCAAGAATTAGAACTGAAAGCAGAATCATGAAGTAGAAACTAATATTTTAGTACCTGAGTTTTACAGTTATTTAAAATACAGATTTTGCTGTAATACCTTTATATATTACTTTTTGATATTGATAACTTACGATATACTTCTATTGCCTTCGACTTGAATGACAAATTTAATGTAGGATGAGGTACGTCGAAGGCAAGAAAAGTATATAGTAAGATATCAACATCGAAAGATATTATGTAAAGGTATTACAGAAAAATGTGTTTCTTTGATGATGGTATTAATAATCTTCATCAAGTAGACTGGTTTGAATTCAATGCCTATATGTTTTGACAGAGGAGCAGCAGTGCGCTATGTAAATTCAAAAATGGTAGGCGTGCGGGATGAAACCGAAACGTGTGGTCTGTAAATGATAGAAAACGTGTTGCTACTATGGAGAAATACCGTATAACAATTCTGCTATAGGGGAGAATAATTAATAGCTTTCACACAACAAAAGATTTGCACCACTCTGAAACACGAACGATTCATTTTATTAAACTAGGGGCTGTTTAAACAGACCTGACCCAATTACCTCTATACTCATTTATCGGTGGCAGTTAAAATAATGTCATGTGGGGCTACCACTGTTACAGACATGAAATGTGATGTGCTTTTACCGCGAGTCTCAAATAGATAGGTGCTGGTTGAAAATTTGATATTTGTGTTCAGAATGATCGGTATCATCAACTCCCAGTATTATAAGATAAGGTATTCAGTAGCTATGTGACACTGCAATTCCTCTGCAATTCGTTTGTTATTGTGAATGAATCATATATCACCCGTTCATATTTCAAAGTTAAGTCAAATTTCAATGAATTCAATACTCAACCATAACAAGATTGATTAAGTCATTCATTTCAGAAATCAACTCATATTTTTGGCTCCTATATACAGGGTGAGTCTTTGGGTTGCACATTAATTTTAACCATAAATTCCTCGCATCAAATAAAACACTTTTTTGAAGCAAGATTGAGAAAACTCATTTACGCACTTAATTCTTATGATTTGGTGTTTTTTGCGATATTATCACAAGGAAAACATTTCACTACACTGGACTTGAAACACTGATCCTCAACTTGATGTTCATGTAATATCCAATTTCATTCCACTATAAAATTCCATCCCCGCCCATTCTCATATTGAAACCTCCAGAATTATACTTTTTTCAAGAAATTTATAAATGAATTATATGAAATCAACCAACTTACCTGAAAATATTCTCTAGAATGTTATTGTTAGGGAGTTTCTAGTCCACATACAGGGACTATGACTGTGGTGTGGTCACGAAATTGCATATAACCATAGAAATTATAACTTAATGTTATATCTATGCATATTCCTAACATTAGTTCTATGCGAAGTAGATGAATATTTCTGCGTATTCTATGGTCCAGATAAACTTGAACCCAGCTTAATTTACTTTCTTTACTAGATCAGGGGCGGATCCATAAATATAAGGAAATTTTTCGAGTTTTATCCAATTCTATAATATTCAACGTTGAATATCTTCGAAACGGTGCATTTAAGGAGAAATTAAAAGGATCAATGAAATATTTTAAAATGATTGAAGATTCTTATGATGACATAAGATAAACTTTACCTGCATTCTTCATGCTTATTTCGTATAGTTTTATGAATCTGCGAGTCTATAACTCAAAAACTGTTTGGAGTAGGATGAAAGTGATTACTGAAGAATATGTGTCATAGTTATAGAAAACTTCACACAGAAATTCATCTCATTCGGAGTTACCATATCAAAGCTACAAAAAAAAATTGATATTTATTGGAAATTTGAAAAACCTGTATCTTTTTGCTAGAACCTTATTTGAAAAAATGATGAATGAAAAAAGTGTTTCATTTGAGGAAAGGAATCTGTGGTTGAAATTAATGTACATCTTAAAGACTCACCCTGTATACGTGCAGCTATTTCATAGCATAAGGGTAATTCCAAAGTGTACGCAAGAACGTGATATCACTTTCAAGAAACTGATAGGTATTAATAATTCGGTTGAGTTGACTCGAATGAGGCCAAGTGATTCCTACTGGTGATCAGTTATCGTTTCGACCACATGATGTAGCGCGTCTTCTCTCTGATGAATGCTTAGTCCGCAGACCTTATAATGATAATGAGGGAAGGTGCGTTTATGATTTTCTGCACAGTTTGCACATTCATAGGTTCAACTCCATTTCCAACGTTTTGAATTTTCTCAAGTGAATATCTGAAAGCACGCTGACTGTTGATAATTAATTGCTCATCTGAAAGTATCAACAAAGCATCATTATTCAGTAGAAAATTAAGAGTTAGAAAATAATAATTTCCACTCGGGATTTTAAGAATGATATTTGAAATCCACCAAAAAATTTTCGAATGGTTTACATCATTTTTGAAGTGGTGAAAACATTGTCGATTCTTTTAAAATGAAAACATATATGTAGTGGTATCCCATTTGAAGAGCATCTTTGTCCTTTATTCATAGGAGGTTGTTCTGATACATGCTCATTTTTAGACTCTTTATTGCACATTTCTGTTGGTGAGTTTCCTAACGCCCGAACTTTTTAAGTTATGTCCTTATCATCTCATCTATTGGGTTAAGGCCGTGTTATTTTCACTGTCACTGTATATTCCTTCATGTTGTTTTATCCTTTCACCTTAGTATTGTTTAGTTTGTCCCACATACATACCTTCACAATGCGAGCAGGACATCTCGCAAACTACACTTGATTGGTCATCTGGAGGAACCCTGTCTTTCATTCCACACAAGTATCTTCTACCATTGTCACGGATGTTGTAACAACAATCAACCAAACTGTTTTAACACATCATCAGTAGGTTGTAAGTTATTATTAGGCAAAAGATTAATTACATCAGCGTCCTCCACGAATTAACCAATGATGAAGTTTGCGGGACTAGGACAGGAAAGAAGCCAATGATTTCTAAGCTATATATTCAGCGACGTTCCGTAAGACTTTCGTTTGCTTCTTCAGGCCTATAGTGAGAGGCAGCACTGTGCTCACATTATTTCAAAGAAGATCATAGGTTTGATTTTCCATAAGTCAAAATTCTGGATAATGAGAAACATTTCAGAAACAGGAATATCTTGGAAATGATTCACATTAATATGAACAACTGTGTCAATTTCAGGTCTGATTCAGAACACTTGAGTAAACTCTATAATCCAATTTTAACAAAATATAATCATTTAATAAATCAATAAATAGACTGACTGGTCGGTGAGAGTTGATGATGTGTGCAATGGCGAGAAAAAAATAATAATTTGAATGCCACAGAATAAGAAGAAACAAAGAAGTTGGTGGTTCAAGTTTGACAATCATATGTGACATTAAGACGTTTTTGGGAATTAGGTTTTCCATTGATCTGTGATCATTTGTTATGAAGTTTTGGAATTTCGCGTCCTCTGGAGACTTTGATGTTTGAGATTTTGAGGGTTGTTCGATATTGAATCCATGTTTATACCTTAGGATTCCTAAATTTTATAGAGGTAATATATTGTATTGTTTGTATTTACTGTGTAAGTGATGTTAATTTTTCGAAATGTTTTTTTGGCCTGAAGAAGTAGAGGAAAGTCTTGCGAAATCATTGGTTTCTTTCCTGTCCTAGTCCCGCAAACTTAATCATTGTTTGGTTGATATTTTGTTATGTTCTTCTCATGGAACTTTTTTGTGGCTGAGTGAATAAGATTTATGAATAAAATTAGTAGCAATATTCTTCTTCTGTTGGGTACTATGGTTAGATGGAAATTTTTGTTTGTCCAACTCCCTACGTTACCTCCTGTAAGCCTTCACTAATAGGAAAAATATACCCATTTTTTTTATGCAACTTTGTTTTTAGGAACAATTATGTATATCGAATGATATGTTTGCAGTGGTATCACAGAAATGATATATTTTCCGAGTTCAGTAATTAGACATAGTTATAACTACTTGAGTTAACTGTGGATAGAATACTGATACCAAAACATTGTGTTTCTACTCTCTAATCCACTTACACTTTCTGCGTCTAACGCACGTTTCGAAAACCACGTTTCCTTTGTCCAGAAACATATCATTACTGACGAAGGTAATGTGGTTTCCGAAAGGTGCGTTAGACGCAGAAAGTGTAATTTGATTAGAGAATAACTAGACATATTATTTCGGAAACTTGCTCGAATATGGCCAATAATTCATAAATTTAGAAAGGCGCTTGCGCAGCGAATGAAGCCATTGTTCCAAGAAATAATTATGAACCGTCACTTAGTTTTTGGATTATCATTGAAGGTATTTTGATGTTTCATTTTGTTTAAGAGAGTGAGATGATTGCAGTAATGGCCCAAGTTTACTCCATTTTCATCAATGTATACATTCATCTATTTCTTCAGATTATCCGAAATTCGGATGTTTACTTCGTGAAAGGTCAATTCGCGAATTCATAAAATGACCTCACGTTTATGGTAAGCTATTTTATTTTTGACAAATCCGGTGTAGAAATCTATTCTGTCCGGTCAGGTCCGCCAGCCGTCAGTCCGTAGTCATGATTACTTTTCAATTTTGTTGTTTCAGGAACTGTTCATTATATTTGAAAATAAGTTTCGCTCGAACTCCAAGCTTCATATTTCATAGCAGTGTACCAAATTTAAGCTAGATACGATTATAAGTTTTGGAGATATTGAGAAAAATAAGTCAAGTAACGTAGTTTTCTTCTCGGTATCTTTTTTTTTCCGAAAATACTTAACAAAAACCTAGAAAGCACTGACGTTAAGTCAGCATATGTATTTCTGAAAATTGTACTGATATTATGGAGCTGGTGAAGAATGCAATCAATATGCCTATTACTCGAAGGAACTCCATGAATGGATGTACGATTCAAACTGGAAGTTTTGCGCCATGTCCTTGGTTCGAAACATCAAAACATTATTTCGTACGTCAAGAAACCCTCTTCTATAATAAATTCGCGCTTCTATATCCGCAGATCGAATATGTTAGAGCGAATAAAGCGAAATCGACCAAGAAACTGTCACGTGCAGATAATATATATTTATAAGCCAACGAAATGCGGGGAAACCATTCTACCGAGGTTTCTCAGAACCACAAAGAGCCCAGAATAAGAGTGATATCAAGGAAACGGTTCGATATTCGACGATATTCAATTGATTACCTGCTGTTCTCCAACAAGAGTTTTACTCACGGGGTTCCAGATACACCCAGCGAGGAAACATGATGTTCGGACGAAATTTGTCATTGCTTCGGGGCTGAAAATATATTCTGTGACAACGATCTGGGGACTTGAAAGTTCATATTTCTGTATTGGAGATAACTGTTGGCGTCTGTTCGACAAAATTCATGACGTGAATATTTCAATGCAAATTTCATCTCGCAAGTAAATTTTTATGATTTTGTTGCATGAAAATATTTATCGTCAATCTCATTTTTTGATCGAATTGCCAATCTGATACTCCAAAAAAAAAATTAATTCTTTCCCCTTTATTTATGGGGTAGGCTTGAAACTTATGGAGCATTCATGAATCTGTTAAAATTTCCCAATATACAGTGGTGATCTATAGTTCAAAGATTGGTTGTAGTTTGGAGGTTTCGATGCTGATTCAAAATAGGCCATCAAGTGATCTGCTGAATCTTCTCACCGGCTGTTTTCAACAGAACACGAAAGGTTTGAAGCCCTATATTTTTTGAACCTGTCAAGTTTTTTCGTACGTGATAACGTGTATTGCAGAAGTGAGTTAGTAGAGTTATTTGAATATTTCCCTCTACGAAGAAAACATACAGTATGCAGAAAGAAATTTTCTATTTTCCTAGAAGATCAGGCAAAACTTTGATGATATTATGTTTCATTCTCTTCATGAAAATTGTTTCTTTATTACAGTACGGTAGGCACTGTCGTACATTCGAAGGCTGATATACTTACTTCATTTTGCTTATTATTGACTTACCTCTTCTTCTTACTTCCAGCTTAGACCAAATGCCTCATCCCAGCTCGATGTCATCACTCCATCTCTTTCTAGGACGGCCAACACTTCTCCACCCTCTTGGTGACTTATCCCTTGCAATCTTCACCAATCTGTCCCCCGTCGTTCGTCCTCTGTGTCGGTTCCATTTCATTTTCCTCCCTTTCACCCAATCATTAATATTCTTTTAGTTTGGGATTTCAATGCTCGCACTCGAAATGGCGTAGTTCACTTACTTCTTCCAATATTCATTATATGTTTCAATAAAAGTGTGAATTTTCATCGAAATAGCCAGAGATTCTTTAAGTTTCCAAAATAACTACAAGAGAGTTCAGAAACTATCCAAGAACGCACTTTTACCATGAAAATGAATAGTTATTATTTTCATCTTTCTAATAAAGTAATAACTTCACAGTTTGAGGGAAATTTGAGAGGGCACTTTTTGATATATTTGATGAATAATAATGACAAAAAAGTTTTAACCCATGCGAATGCATTTTCCGTATTTAAAAAAATATACTTCATGGTCCGCATAAAAAGTGTCTCACTCTTGTAGGCATGAAATGGATCAGTTTTCTACCTCGCAAATCTTTGAAAAGCTTCAAAACGGTACGACCCCCATTTATTATCAACTGATTCACGATGCCGTTAGGGATCTTTGTTTCTCTGTGACTAAGGTTGCTCTCATCTCAGGACGAATGTCTGAAATAAAGCTAGAGTGTCAAACATAAATCACGATCTGAAGTTTCTTCGAAACATAGCCGAACAAGACCTCTTCGATTCAATAAACCGTTTATCCGATGATAACTTTTGATAATATAAACTTGAACCAGGTCTGGCAGCTTAACTAACTTTCTATATTGATTGTTCCTGATATCGCTGGCAAAGGGGTTGTTATCGAATCTAAGTTTAATTAATAGTCTCTGGGAGCAGGGCAATTCGAGAGGCGTTGTTTATACACGTACAGAAACCCACCCTCTCTCGTACCGGTGAAATTATTTGCCAAAGGTCCGTCAGTGTTCCGCGTTTGATTGAATTTTAATTACTCCCCGACTGCTATCGGATTGGTTTCCGAATCGACCATGAAATTATATTAAATGTTAAACTTCAGATAGCTGATCTTGTTTTATCTCCCACATTATACGTCATATGCCGTAATGATAACTAAACTGTCTGTTCTCAGGTGGAACAGTTGCATAGGGGTCTGTGTACTTGAGGAAATTAGGAGAAAATTTTCTACTGAAAGTTCCGATGATTGTTGAAAAGTTTTTTCTCGGGAAGAATTCGTCACATTTCAAAAAATGGGACGTGAAACTCTGAGTCCATTTTTAGGGCTAGTGAATAAAATTTCAGCTCGAGCGGGTATATATTCTAGGATTCATTGGGAATATTAGAAAGATAACTGAAAACGCAGAGTCTTTGGTATATTTTATTCGTTGACACGATTCGGAATTCGTTATTGAGGTTCAATGCTTCAAACGTACTCTACTCATTTTGAGTTGAGATATATGTAGAGTAACTTGGAAATTGATTACAAAGGATAAATCAGAGAATGGGTTGAATCCGTCAGTTGATTCAGTATATACGGATTTCATTAACTCTACACAAATGCGAAGCAATTCTTTGGATTCAACCCATTCACGAATTCTGAGAGAAACTACTCAGACTTAGAGACTTGGTATCCTTACAGCAGATTTGTGGCTTATCTGTATGAAGTTCAAATGTGTGAGTGAGTAAAATACGCCTGATTACTCCGTAGATATATCCATTTGAAATATTAATGATATTGCCCAATATGCCCAAAAATACAAATCAGATCGTTTGAACTTGGTCAAAAAAGGACGGTGTGAAGGTTCATGAAAGATTTCATAAAGATTCAAAATTTCAACAAGCCCATGGGAGCTTCTGACTTCATACTCTTCTTGTAGAATTGAATGTTGAATATTTTTCCTATTTATTTTTTATTTAAACTTCTACCGCAGGATATGAGCATCAACTTTTTCAGTATTTATACTTTGAATGGGATGGCCTGATATGAACTGTTCGTAAACAGGCTCATTCAGAAACCATATGAATACTTTTGATATACCTCTCTTATTGTCACTGTATCAAATTATTTTCATTATATTCCTGAAAGATTCAAACCTGCCATATCACATTATAATAATTCACTAGTGAAGGATCTTTTTCTTCAATTCTCTTTGTAGCATAATAACCTGAAATGAACTATACAGTGCGCGTCAAAATTATGGAACAAATTCATTTTCTCAGAAGAAAAATATTTGACAACAAAATCCTGAAACAGCTCAAGTTTTGTTCCACTTTTACCAAATTTATACGCATTTTTGAAGGATTTTTGTTGCACCCTGTGCCATCCTCATCAATTCTCTGAATTTTTTGAATAGGGAAAGTGGGTCATGTGGTACTGTTTTGGCAAGGTCTTCGTATCTTCTTTACAGGCATACAGAAATTTTTAAGAAAAAAATTAGTTACTTCAAAGAGGTTTTCAGTATGTGCACTTTATCATGGCTCATTTACTTTGAGACGATGGTACCTGATGAAATTTGTCACCGAATGAAAGTCGACCATTAAAGTTTTGTTCATGCACAACTTTCAGCCCCTTTCAACCCCCTCACGTGAAAAATTAGAATGTGTGAAACACTGCGCTTCAGTTATCATCTAAAGTAGGTATGTTATTAGTACGTTCTTACTGAAGTTGAAACGATAAAATGTTTCAATTCAAAGAAAGATTTCTGTCAACGCAATGTCATCAATGTTATGAATGTGTAACCAGGTACAACCATGTAGAAATTTGAAATTCGAAGTAATAAAATTGTTTTTCATGCTCATGGCTGAAAAAAGAACGTACATAACATGTGTTGTACCTGGTTACACATTCATAACATTGATGACATTGCGTTGTCAGAAATCTTTCTTTGAATTGAAACATTTTATCGAAAAGTTTCAACTTCAGTAGAACCGTACTAATAACATATCTACTTCATAACTAGCTCATAACTGAAGCGCAGTGTTTCACACATTATAATTTTTCACGTGAGGGGGTTGAAAGGGGTTGAAAGTTGTTCATGAACAAAACTGTATTGGTCGACTTTCATTCTTTGACAAATTTCATCAGGTACCATCGTCTCAAAGTGAATGAGCCATGACAACTTTGTCATGGCTCATTCACTTTGAGACGATGGTATCTGATGAAATTTGTCAACGAATGTGCACTTGCACATACTGAAAACCTCTTTGAACTAACTAATTTCTGCACGCCTGTAAAGAAGATACAAAGACCTTGCCAAAGAGGTGCCACATGACCCACTTTCCCTATTCAAAAAATTCAGAGGGTAGATGGGGACAGGGCACAGGGTGTAACAAAAATCCTTTAGAAATGCATAGAAATTTGCTAAAAGTGAAACAAAAATTGACCTGTTTCAGTATTTTGTTGCCAAATATTTTTCTTCTGAGAAAAATAATTTGTTTCATAATTTTGACGCGCACTGTATATTGATGCATGGGTTGCTGAATATTTCATTATGATTAATTTATGATTCATTCTGAGAGAATCCAATTTGAATTGTATCTACTTTTTATTTATTGCATTCAATCCGCAATATAGCACATATCTCATAGTTTAAATCTAGAAGTCGAATAATTTCTCGACAGATTTGGTTTGGAATTCAATTGTGTGGTTTGGGAGAAGCTCATTAACATGAAGGAAAATGAAGATGATAAACATAATGGCTTTTTGAATACTTCAAAGAGTAATATTCGAATATAAAAAATGTCCACAGTGAAAGGGTAAAAAGATTTCATTAAGGCTTGAAGACCAGGAATTTTTGTTGATTCTTATCTGATCTACTCCTCTTTAGTCTCACAATGAATTTAGCAGTCACTTCAACGTCATAATGGAATAAATGCAATTACTGAGAGCATTCAGAGCAATAATATCTGTCTCAAGAGAAACAAACTCGGGGTAGGCAATTGTCTGTCTATATCATATTGCTTAACATTCATCGAACATCAATTAATTATAATGTATGTATGAATGTATATTTCTTAAAATCTGAATATTGTGTATATTTCGAATCACTGTTTCTATGCGTTGAGATGAAATTGATGGTTAATATGAGTGGTTGGAAATTGTGGCCCTCGAAAGTGAAATGAGAGGGATGAAAATAATAACTAGGCATTTGTTATGCTGAACATACTATGTTCATTACAAAGACTGAAAAAACTAAGTCACGAGAGATTCCCATTCTGTATTGGACCGATAAGTAACATTACCATAATGGAACATATTTCATTCAAACCCTGCCTGTTATGAGTTGTATTTGTAATCACGTATTTCAAAGTTTCGACACTGATTTACGAAGAATGAACTCTACATGTTCAGTTCATGGAATAGTTTGACTTTTGTTTGATTAATTTCCGAATCCGCCATCATATGAACATTACATCTGAGAATTTCACTGAATATTCGATCTCTAAATATTGTTTCTACAAACGAATGACAAAATTCTAGGGAAGCATTGAAGTGTAGTCAGCCGCATGTCCGAATTCGTTGCCAAAGCAGTTATATTTTCACGTATTGACCCCACCAAATGCACTTTTACTTCCCGATGGAAGGATTTAGTGATCTTCTAATTAAATTATCCAAACCAAATCCTGCATGAACTTTCAAGCTGTCATTTCTCAATGATGTACAGGATTTCAACTCGATCTAATCTGTATTTTTGTAAAAATTGAGAAATAAAATTTTGAATAGGTGTAACTGCGAAATCGTAGGATAGATTTTTCTAATTAACAAATTTAGCCTTTTTCATGAAGGTCTAAAAGTAACCTTCAAATATCGCGTTTTCAAGTTGTTTCTTTCGGATGTTATTGTATTGACGATCGGCCAGCATGATCAGAAGATCGCAGAATATTGAATATTCCAAAAAGAATTGAATTTTTTTCAACTGCTTTCATCAAACGATCATCATGGAATTTTGCACTAAGTAGATCATCAGGATTTTCAAATTAGCCAACATGATTCATCATGATTTCAGTATTTTTCGAGTTATCCTAGAAAAAAACATGAAATTTGACATATTTATTCCCTATAAATCCGAAAATTATGATCATATCGAATTAAATTTGGAACACTACAGAAAAATATGAACACTCATAATTGGGCAGTATGATATTGACGAGATTCTGCTGAAAGTTGCGCGTTGTTTTGCTTCACATACCTGCAAGATTCCAATCCAATCGCCTGAGTGGTTTCTGAAATATCAGGGAAATATCCTCATAAATTTAAATGACATAAACTCCGAATCTGTTCGACCAGTTTTTCCTATTTACGAACATAACAGTCAAATTTTGGAAGGCAACATACCCTGAAAGTTTCAAGCTGATTTGATCCTCCTTACTCCCGCAATCGTGCCAGACAGAATCGATTTTGAAAGCGGATTAGTCAGTTGCGAGTCCAAACTGTAAGTTTGAGACTATCCACAAAATATTTCGAAAATTACAGTGTTTAGACAAAACTAGTTGAGATGTGGGTCTACCTTGCGCACAGATCTATCTTTTGTTCAGATTCGTCTTTTATGTGGTTAAATTCATTACAATGATATGACGTCATCAAAAAAATTTCGTGAGCAGTCGCAAAAAAATGCTCTATACCCTGGCAAAAAAACGTTTTGTGACCTCTAAAAAAATTTCAAGGTTACTTCGGAATTATCTATTTTTCAGATATATTTTCTAGAGAAACGAAAAAATAAATATCATTGGAAAGGGATCGGAAATGAATAAAAGGATATTTAATCTTCAAAAACTTACCAGAAAAATTAACTTAGCTCGTACACAACGGTAGGATTCCAGTAAGAAAGATCGTTCTGAACCGGCACAAATTATGCTGAAATTTTGGAAAAAACTCAAAGTTGGTGGTGAAATACTTAAAAGGAATGAGTACCAACCTTTAATCGAACCATTTCAATATAATATATTCTATATTTCCGTCGATTCCGTCGAATTTCATGTTAAAATTCCGTACAAGGAGCTGTCGGTCATCGGATAGATTCATGTAATTTCCTTCGAATACATCACCAATCCATTCATTCTTCTACTTGGAATCGAAGCCCCTTACCTATTTTTTGCCATTTCATACTATTTTTGCCACTATTTCGGCGTTTTTCCGTCAATTTTATTCAATTTCCATCTGACAGCACTGACCCAGGCTGTCAGACCCGTATGTAAACACATACAACAACTTTCTTGCGTATTTTTCGTACATTTCCATCCGTTTGAGAGGAATGGAAATACGCTCATATGTGTCTCCGGTCTTCAGAGGTTCATTCCCTACCCTCGATCTCGGCCGAAAAGCTTCGCCTTCGGAGGAGATATAGCTCTTGGGGAACAGTCTATTTTATGAAATCGGCGAAAATTCGTCAAGTTTAGGAATTTTTTTCGGTATCTTGGAAATTTCGTAGCGGAACGAACATGGTATCGACGGAAAGAGCGTTCTTTCTTCTTTCAGAAAAATTCCGGAAAAAATGATGGCTTGACAGTTCTTGCAAAATTTCGTTAGGATCGTAGAATAGAAGACAAAATAGTATTCACACAGAGTGAAGGTAACTCAGGTATTATCCTCAAGAGGAAGGGTGACCGCTCTGGTTTCCATTATGAACGAGTAAGTAGAAGCTTGTGATTTCGTTTCAGTGCTTTTGCACATTCGCAAAAACCTCTTAAATTAGCAAATGTAGCGGTTATCTGTGACGATATTGAAAAAATGCCCTTCATTCCATGCTTGCTATGTTCACAAATGATGCAGGGTATTGATAAAACTCGGTAGCATTTACGATGGAGGAACAAAATTAATGACTCACATTATTATCCATTTTTCCACTTTTCCATTTTTATTACCATCAATGCATATAGATGAACATCCTGAAAAAGACAAATGAATTGAAATGAACGCCTCGTAGTTAACAAAGATCGATAGTGAATGAAAGGTATTCTCCCTCACTGCCATCAAATGGCTCCCATTCGTTTGATTACTATTTTGCAGTTATATTCTGTAAAACGGAGGATTTTTTATCGCTTAGGTAAGGTTATGATAGCTTTTATGGAATAATGAAACTGCCTCTCCCTTTATAAATTATATATTCTTCGTCAGTTCATCTGTCGTAACAAAATATTGATTTGTTCATATTCCGTTCATCTATTCACATTGTAAACTGGTTTTTTTGATGAATACATAGTAAATCTAGGCGAAGAAAAAACATTTCAGAGAAAAAAAAATCTACTGCAAATCATTCAACTAAAAAGCGAAAAATAACTATTTAACACATTTAATACTTTGTCGTACCGCCGTAACATCAGTTGTTTGTTTTGTGATTGCTAGTATTTGTTGCATATTAATTTGAAGTGGGTGCCATGAAAAGTTTTTTCATTATTTCATGTCTGGAGTTACAGTAGCAATGTATTTATTTTCTCCTTGGCAGCGACTTCCACAATTTCTAGTGACATGCTCGGGAGCAGGAGCTGAAGTTGAAAAAATCTTCGAGAGGTTCATCAAGAGATAAGAAAATACTATTTATTATTATTCATATTCATCGGAGTTTTTCCTAGTCTTCCGCTTCAGATATCTGAAAAAGAAATATCAAAATTATACAAAAATTATTAGTTATAGAAAAGGCCCTTGTGGATTGCGAGGTTAGAACAATTATCAAGAGCAGTTCCCTTGAAAATATTGCCTAACTTTCCGAAATGAATATCGGAGGAAATACAAATTAGGAACACTGTTGTTGAATATATTAAGATTAATAGTCTCCGAGAAAAAAAATTGAATTCTGACAATGACAGCTTCATATGTATTTGAATGGGTATAGTTATAGGAGCGCAAGAATATCTTTCTCAGAAGTTTATTCATCCAAAATAATACACAACTGATTACCGATTTCATGTCATCTTGAAGCATGTCAGAAATTTAACGACTTACTATGAAAATCCAGGAAATGTTTATCCTTCTTTGCTTTGGCTTTAGATGATCCCACATACAGCCTTCAATAGCAAACACGACCAACCAACTTGCATTGTGGGCGCCCTCTGAAAAACCCTGCTTTTCACAAAAGGACACGTCGGGGGACTGCTCTGTGGGATATCTTGTCGTTGATAGTTGGCCAAAATGAATCAGAGAATGGCACAAAAGAGATGCTGGCTTCACTTCGCACTTCCATGCATGGGGAGTTGCTTTGAAAGCTATAATATATACTTCGTTTTTATTCGATGTGGAGGTGACATCTTCAAAAAGGCCATTCATTTTCTCTGGAAGGATCTACATCATAATAGTGTTTTTTCTGTAATACGAGCATAAATTGAATTCAGCAATCTTGTATCTGATGGAAAAGAGTTCCGTTCCATAATGAGTCGAATGAAAAAATACTCTCCGCTATGATAAAATCGGCGAATAAAAATACAATTGATGATTGCTTCTGTAAGTGGGGAGTGTCTATGGACATTTCTCCTCGACTTCTGAATACTGACATCTTTAGAAAAATAAGGTAATATATTGAAATTGAATGAACTAATCTCGAACGCCAGCCATTTCGAGATTATTGTAATCCTGAGTATAATCAACTCACTCCTCTTTTTAACAAGAAGTTGTTCTTGCACAGTTCGTGATGAGAGTTAATAAACGCTAGGCAGGTCAAACTCGTTTGTTATCTGACGTGTTTCTATTTAGAAAGGTGCCATTCTCAGGGCATCCTCGAAGCCAACGTGAGGAAGAAATTTTCTTCGTGAGAATTATGAGTCACTGAGCCGTCGTGAAGTTTTGCGTGCACCAACAATGTACAACCATTATCTCCTTCATGCTTATGAATTCAACATCCTCTCAGTGCACAAGCATCGGTGTGCGAATCTGAAGTCAAAATTGGATACAGAAACGATTCAATATTCACAAAGTGGAATCGATATAACCTACCCATAACTCGAAATCTAGAAAATGTTCTGACCACAATACTTTGGAAAATTCTATACAAACAATGTTCTAACTCATAACGATATCAAAAAAATAAGTTAGAAATGCAAATATTCATTGCTGTGTTAGAAATCATTCATATTTTTGGAGAACTGTGTGATTAGATCGAATTGAGCTCTAATTCGGGTAGTCAAGCTAATGTGTATCCAAGAGCAATAAGCTGTTAACCTGGTGGATCGGCTGAACCCACCATATGGTTTCGGAAATATATCTATTGAAAAGTTTTCTCATATTTTCCTAAGGAGAACCGATCTTGTCGAGTTTTGTCATGTTTCTGTCCCTAAATATCTGGCTCATGTGCATTCGAGACTTTACTTCTACTGTTATTAAACAACAACTGTTACAACTGTTACTATGAATCAGAAGGCTATTCAATAGATCAGATATTGTGGTTGATAGTTCGTGACATACACAATTTTATTTTAATTTTATATTCACAGTTAAACGGTACTTACTAAATTCGTCTTCAATCTTCGTGTTGGTACTAAACATCTTTACTATAAATCTGATTTATTCCGATCAGATCCGTTTATTTCGAGTTATAGCAAAATATTCATTACGCAATTCTTAAATTCCCGAAGTGTTCATGATCGGACGTTACGTCCCCAGTAGCACACAAATATTGGACCAATATTGGGCCAATATTGTGAAAATATTGGCCCAACATAGTTTCTCAATATTGGCCCAATAAAGAATGTTGACTTTTTGCAATATTGGGCCAATATTGGATACCAACATAGGCCCAATATTGGACATCCATATTGGCCCAATTTATGATACCAATATTGGCCCAATAATGAATGTTGACTTTTTGCAATATTGGGCCAACATTGGATTCCGATTTAAGCCCAATATTGGACATCCATATTGGCCCAATATTGGACATCCATATTGGCCCAATATTGGACATCCATATTGGCCCAATATATGATACCAATATTGGCCCAATAATGAATGTTGACTTTTTGCAATATTGGGCCAACATTGGTTACCAACATAAGCCCAATATTGGAAATATACATTGGTCAAATATAGAATACTAATATTGGCCCAATATTGGATACCAATATTGGCCCAATATTGGAAACCAATATTGGCCCAATATTGGAAACCAATATTGGCCCAATATTCAAAAAATAAAAAAATAAAATTATAAATATATTCGCGTTTTTCAAGTACACACAGAATCAACCCACTACGAAACTCATGACCGACCACCACCCCCCATCACCGACCTTCCTGAAACCAACCAACTTGAGACTCTGACGTACGACCCACCTATAGAAATACGAGAAACCACCAACCTGAAAAATCCAACACCAACCAATCGTCCGCTGCGGGAATAGAACCCGGACAATCTGCGCCGCAAGTATAAAGCTCTATCATTGGGCTACCCATGACCATACGAGTTCAGGCTTATGATGCGTAATATTACATTGTATTTGTTTTGATTACGACCAACGCTGAATAACTCTGAACTGTTTTTGTATTGATTTAGTTGGTTAGATAAGTATTTCAGGAAAATTTTCACTTTAATAGAATATTAAGCTTTTCAAACCGGGTTAAGGAGAGGTAGGTTTATTATTGCTGCTGATTATTATGCTTGTGTGAGTTAGGAGACCGCGTTATTTGATATTTCACTCATTTCAGTGAAATTTCGTGATTATTAATGTATGAAAGTATGAATCTTCAAAATATGGAGAAGGTTTGATTTTTTTACTTCATTATTCATCAATTACAATGATTTCCGCACGCGTTGAAGAGAGCAAGAAAACATAGCATCCAAAATCTGATGAGGATGAAAATTATCAATTTTAACCAACAAAAAACGGAAGGTTCTGAAAAATCCGTTTTAGGCGACCATCGAACTGATGACGTCATTAAGAAGTTCGCTAAAATGGAATATAATATTGCGTGTGACGTCACCGGTGTCACCGCTACGGCGCTAAAATACCAGTTATAAAAGATTTAACAGTAGTCAAACTTATGTTTTCGACTTTTACGAACTGTTTTCTAAAATGTTTGCGTGTGACGTCACTATTGTGACGCTAAAATATGAATAGTTCAAAAAACACGAAAAATGTTTCAAAGATAGGCACGTCAAATTTCAGCTATAAAATATCTTATTATCACAATATAAAGTACACTCGACTGTGATCTCGTATTCCTTTCATTAATTTTTATATGTAGAATAATTCGTGGGATTGGAATTCATTCCTTCACTTTTCGCTAGGTACTGTTTTGTTGCTTCGTCAAGCTCTCTAATATAGAATACTTAGTGAAACAACATGAATAAATCAACATAGTATAGGAATTCAAAAACTTATTTTCTTACCTCCGAAGCAGCGGATGTGTTGATGTGGTAGTGGTTCCTGTTCATCCAAAAAGTTATTCATCTGAGAATCGAAGAACAGGATTTCATTCATATGTGCGTCACGTCACATGTCAGTTTTGTTCATCTTTCCGATTCAATATCGATGAAAATACTGTTTCAATTCAAATAACTGCTTCCGAGGTAGGAAAATAAGTTTTTGAAATCCTATACTATGTTGATTTATTCATAAGTATTCTATATTAAAAAGCTTGAAGAAGCAACAAAACAGTCGCGAAACGTCGCTTGAAGGAATGAATTAGTGTCTCATTTCCAACCTATTTCAATCCCATAAATTATTTCGAATATAAACTAAACTGTTAATGGAATTATCGTTCCTCTACGAGATGAACAATGCACGCCAATATTCAGTATACTTGTTCTAACTCTGAGCTTGTTTCGCACTTACAGAATACTCTCATCGTATTTCACCTATATGAAGGTAAATTATTTTCTATAGGTTAATACGTATAAGGGGTTATCTGTGCGCAGAAAATTAAGTCACACTCATCGTTGCACCTGAATATAGTATTGAAATAATTTATAAACCCTAACAAATAATCTGTTATATTTTGCATTTCTAACGAATAATTCTTAGAAATAATTCCCTTGTTATTGCCTCAGGGCTATTTGACAACCGAAAGTGGCACCCGTCTACCAGATGTTATTTTATTGCCCTTGCAAGGGTTTGTCACTTATCGTTTTTCGATGTTTTTGTCGCTCAGAGCTCGAACTTTTTTTTCAATTCATCATTTGGATAGGGTTTGCTTCAATCAATCTGTAAATGTTTTAATCAATTGTCATACAATTTGTATTATAACGATACAGTAGCTCCCAGAGCTATTAGCTCGCTCTGTCCTCATTCGTCATCGTACCTGAACTTACGGGGAACCTGTAACCCCTTAATGATGCTCTCGTTCTACATTGAATGGAGGCATTTTGCACAGATAGCTTTTCAATCGCCTATGGGTTTCTATCCTTTTACTTTCTTATTTAACGGTTTGAATGAATATGTATTCGGTAATTTCCACTGTATTTACGCGCTTGTTCTGGGTAACAACGCGTTATCGTCTCGTCACAATGTCTGCAACTCTCGAATTTTGAGCTGAAATTGGTCTCAAACGACTAGGTTAGACTCAAATTTGATTCTGTCCGTCCGGCCGTGTGCGTTCTAACTTTCGAAAGAAAGGACCTAGAGTTTTGAATTTCTCAGGTTGGGCTTAGATCCTGAAAATCTCGACTGAGTTCGTTATTGGACCAAATCGACCAAACATTTTTGGAGTATATGAAATTTTGAGGTTAATTTCTCGATATTTCATGGAGAACTGATTCGATCGAATTGAAATTTCGTGACAAGTTCTTGAATACCAACAAACAAATAAGTGTGGAGTTTCGTATGGATCTAATTGTTAAAAAATTTATAGAAATAATTATTCAAAAATTTTCGAAATTTTCATTGGAAATTTCTTTTTCTCGGAAAGTGTTGATCAGATTTCAACTGAATTTGGCACATATATCTTAGAATCAGTCTTCCAACAAGAACGTTTCAAATTTCAATTCGATACGATATTTACTTTCGGAGAAATATGACAAAAATTTTGACGTTATTTCCTCAACATATCAAGAAAAACAAATGCGATCAGATCGAAACATGATAATAATAAGAAGGATACCAAAGCAAAACCTTCCGCAAAATTTCGTATGGATCTAGTGGTTAAAAAATTTGAAGAAAATGTTTACCCGAAAATGTTTGAAATTTTTGTGGAAATTTTTTTTTTTCTCGGAACATTTTAATGAAATCCGTCACAGGCCTTGGAATCAATATTCAAAAACGGAATTTCAAATTTAAACTTGAGATATTTGCTTTCGGGGATATATGAAAAAAAAATGTCAAATTTCGTTGTTTGAAATTTCCTGGATATGTCGAGAAGCACATATGCGACCACATCGAAACTTCGTATTTACTCGGAGAATATATTAAAGCGAACCAAGAAAAAATTGTTTTTCGAAAATTATTCACATATTTATCGAAAAAAAAATTGTTTTTTCTAATTTATTGAATAGATTTCGATGAAATTCAGCGCCGACTTTGGAGTGAGTATTCTACAACAGTTTTTTCCAATTTCAATTTGATCTAATATTTATTTCCGGAGGTATTAAGAAAAAAATATGTAAAATTTCGTTGTTATTTGAAATTTTCAGAATATTTCCTTAATATCTCGATGACTATCGACACGATCAGATTGAAAATTGGGATAAAGCTTGAAATCAATATTTCAAAACAGCGCTTCGAATTTCAGTTTGATCCGATATTTATATTCGGAGATATTAGAAGATTGAGGTTATTTCCTCAATATTCCAAGAAGAACAGAAGCGAACAGATTCAAACTATGTAGTAAGTAGAAAAATACTTAAAACTGACAAATTTTGTTAGGACCGTAGGGATGGAAAACTGTAAAAATGTATTCAAATATTTTGGGAATTTTTGTTGAAGAATTTTTCAACCGGAAGCTCTTCATCAGATTTCAATAAAATTGGTGAGAACCTCGATTCAGTATTTTACAACAGTGTTTCGAAGTTCAGTTCCATCTGATATTTATCTTTGGAGATATTGAGAAAAAAAATGTGTCGAATTTCTTGTAATTAATTATATATATATGTGGCGTCATTGGATGGTTTCACCCGTTCGCGAATTCATCTTTCGGAATTGAACCGGTTCAACAAAAAAAATCAAGTCTCTAAATGTCTTTTCATTTTACGTTTGGCAGTTAGGCCGACCTTAACTATAAAAAATCTAGAAAAGCACTGACGTGAAGTCAGCAGCTTTTACGCGCTTGTTCACAGTGCGGAATGGTGACTTGGAAATTTCAGTGAAATTTCAATGAAATATAAAAATTTTCGAAAAAAAAAATTTTCTTCTCCAATTTTTCCATGGATAATTCTTCCCATTGACACTGTGCATCTTCCAACCAAGTTTCCTTTCGATCAGATAAATATTTTTCGAGTTATTGAGAAATCAAAATTTCAAATGGCTGTAGCACAAAAACCATTCGGCAGATTTGGCCCATTAACGAACTCAACCGAGATATTCAGGCTCGTAACCAAATCTGAAAATTTCAAGACTCTAGGTAGTTCCTTTCGAGAGTTACAGCGCACACGGCCGGAAGGACGGCCGAACGCCAGAATCAATTTTGACCACGGATTCTTCATCAGTGAGTCCAACCTAGTCGTTTGATACCCATTTTGGCTCAAAATTCGAAAATTACAGTCATCGTGACGAAATAATGATGCGTGTTCCCCAAAACAAGCCCGTAAAAAGATTCGTTGCACACTAATGAATTAGGAAGTGAAGGGATGGAACAACTATCGGGATGCAAAAAGGAATATTATGTAAAAATAAAATGTGAATCGAAGAATGATACGCGACAACTCCTTGAAATGTAAGCAAAGGGCAATAAAACAGCATCTGGTTAGACGGAAGCCACTCTCGGGCGATAAATGGCCCTGAGGCTATAACAAGGGAATGTTTTTCGAGATTTATTCGTTGGAAATATAAATTATAACTAATACTTATTTTAAGGATTTATTGATTAGTTCAACCTCAACAGGTGTGATGATCAGGGTGACTTAATTTTCTGTGCACAGATAATAACCTATATTATGAAATTATGTACCTTCATTGGTGAAATACGTTGAAAGTATTCTGTAAGTGCGAAATAACCTCAGAATTAGCATAAATGAATTTATTTCTGAATATTCGATTAATACTGAGTTACTTGATTTCCTATTTTTTAATATACAATAATTTGTTTTAACTGGTCCCAATCGCCTGAATAAATTGCAGAATTTTCTTTTGACTCGAACACGCGTTAGATTGAATATCTCCTCTAGACTCTAGACAATAAGATAATCAAAATTGTTCGGAATTTCGGCTTGTGTAGTATCAGAATACTTATCTGGATAGCTTTCAGTTCGGATTAATATCTCCAAAATGAAGTCCCCTGAAACAGTGGAAAGCTTAGTCGGTAAATTCATGAGAATTGATGTATTTACCCATCAGTTCAGATTAAATTCTACTATTACATGTACAAAATGCTTCGATATATCGTCCAAAATAATCAACCTGAAAGGAATAATATAACCAGAAGTATTCGATTTTTCAAGGGAATTCAGAAATCTTACAGTATATTCTTCTAGAGTATGTCCATTGCAAGCCTCCAAAGTTTGCCATTAACCGAAGTTCCACAGGAAAACGATTCACACTCATAATCCCCTTGTCCCTTTATTGGGCCAATATTGGTAGCAATGTAATTTACAATACTGTCGAATAACTATACCAAATATTGGACCAATATTGGCGACATTATTGATAAACAATATTGGCGCAATCCACTTATTTCAATATTCGGCCAATATTGGTAGCAATGTAATTTACAATATTGACCAAGAAACTATGCCCAATATTGGCGATACCATTGATAAACGATATTGGCGCAATATACTAATCCCAATATTGGGCCAATATTGGTAGCAATGTTATTTACAATATTGGCCAAAAAACTATGCCCCATATTGGACCAATATTGACGATACGGTGGAAAATAATATTGGCGCAATCCACTCATCCCAATATTGGGCCAATATTGGTAGCAATGTTATTTTTAATATTGGCTAAAACCCCATTCCCAATATCGGACTAATATTGGCGATACATTGACAAAAAATATTGGCGCAATCCACTTATCCCGATATTGGGCCAATATCGGTAGCAATGTAATTTACAATATTGACCAAAAAACTATGCCCAATGTTGGACCAATATTGGCGATACCATGGATGAACAATATTGGCGCCATCCACTCATCTCGATATTGGGCTAATATTGGTAGCAATGTAATTTTCAATATTGGCCAAAAGAACTTTTCCACCAATATTGGCGATACGTTTGATGAACAATATTGGCGCAATCCACTTACACCGATATTGGACCAATATTGGTAGCAATGTGATTAACAATATTGGCAAAAAAACCATGCCCAATATAGGACCAATATTGGCGATACCATCGATAAACAATATTGGCGCAATCCACTTATCCCGATATTGGGCCAATATTGGTAGCAATGTGATTTAAAATATTGGCTTATAACCTATGCCCAATATTGGACCAATATTGGCGAAACCATTGATTAACAATATTGGCGCAATCCACTTATCCCGATATTGGGCCAATATTGGTAACAATGTGATTCACAATATTGGGTAAAAAACTATGCCCAATATTGGACCAATATTGGCGATTCCATCGATAAACAATATTGGCGCAATCCACTTATTCCGGTATTGGGCCAATATTGGTAGCAATGTGATTTACAATATTGACTTATAACCTATGCCTAATATTGGACCAATATTGGCGAAACCATTGATTAACAATATTGGCGCAATCCACTTATCCCGATATTGGGCCAATATTGGTACCAATGTAATTCACAATATTGGCTAAAAAACTATGCCGAATATTGGACCAATATTGGCGATACCATTGATAAACAATATTGGCGCAATCCACTTATCCCGATAATGGGCCAATATTGGTAGCAATGTGATTTACAATATTGGCTAATAACTTATGCCCAATATTGGACCAATATTGGCATTATCATTGATAAACAATATTGGCACAATCCACTCATCCCAATATTGGGCCAATATTGGCAAAAGTACTAATTCACAATATTGGCCTTATCACAAATTTCGATATTGGGCCAACATTGGCGTATACTCGTTTTTCGATGTACGATGAATCTATATTGGGCCAATATTGAATCAATGTTTAGCCAAGATTGTGTGCTACTGGGGGTAATCGTGACCACAAACCTACCTTGGAATTTTCGAGTCTTTTATGATTTTCTTTCGAAAATGAAAGCTTTCACGGAAGTGAGTCGGGTCGGCTGAATGGATGGATCGAATTGGATTTGCAAACGGATTCATCATCATTTAGTCCGACCAAATTTTTTGAGATCATTTTCGGCACATAACCGCAAACTTCCGGAAATGTGTACTAAACAATCTCACAGCCTATCATGGTAGGTATACCAATTCATACAGAAGTAGGGAATTATTTTTAAAAAGTCTTTCGCTTCCAAAAAGTAAATAATAAAAATTGAATAATTATCACAGACTACTTTTTAGTATATAAAATCAACGCAGAAACCTGAATTAAATCATTCAGAATTTATAATCCGAATAATGCCGTAGTGCAACAAAATGAAAACCTTTCATGGAAGTTAATCGATGCTCCAGTACTAGCAGAAATGTGTCCATAAAGAGTCAAGTAGACACCGTTCAAAACAGTCCGGAGGGGCTCAAATGACAAGAGAAATTGCTGCTGTCACTTGGCGCGCATTTTATCTGCGTTTTAAAGCCAGACAGAGTGTGCTGGTGAAAATTAATTAAATAAAAAAAATGGTGCCTTGCTCTGATAGCTTAATGCCATCTCGGTGAATAAATAATGACGTGGATTCTTGTCTTTATTCAAATAGCGTTATAAAGTACGAAGGAGGCAAAGAGAAATATATAAATTCCCTTCAAATGTTGATGTAAACAAATTTTTCCTATTAAATCGAGCTTGGCTTTCTGTCGCTACCTTCTTTCTGAGCACTATCATTTTTTCCAAATATCTGTATTCCAGATAGAAAATTTATCAAAGATTTGTACAATCCTATGCAATCTAAAATTGCTCATGCGAAAGAGTGATTTATATTCTTCTGAAATCTGAAAATTGAATTATGTGATGCATAAATTTACTATTCTGCGCTAATGCGCTGGTCGACCGTTGTGATAAAATCGGAATCATAACATTCAGCGAGTAGTTTAACGCGAAAATATTGATATGTTGGAATTGAATGTTTGTTATGACTTTGAAAATGTCGACATGAAAACTTATGCAGAAATTTTCAGGACTCCGTCATTACAAAAATATTATAAAAAATCTAGAAAAGCACTGACATGAGGTCTGGAGCTTTTACGCGCTCGTTCAAATCTAACAATTAGATCAAAATGAAATTTTGCACCTAGTTGCGTCTCCACCTGATTACGAAGTTTCAGTCTGATTGCATTGCTACTTCTATATTGCGAAAATAACGTTAAAATTCCAAGTAACCCCGAAATTTGGCAAATTTTTTTCCTTATATGTCCGAAAGTAAATGTCGGATCGAATTGAAATTTGAAACATTGTGGTTAAATACTGACTCCGAGGTTCGTGCCTACTTCAATCGAAATCTGATCAATATTTTCAGAGAAAAAAATTTTCATCAAAAATTTTTTGAATTTTTCCAATAAAATGTTGTACAACTCTGCGCTATAAAGTCCTAATATTATGTTACTACCTCTTTACGCGCTCGTTCTTGGGAACAGCTCGTTATCATTTCGTCACGTATGTCTGTAATTTTCGAATTTTGAGCCGAAATTGGTCTCGAACGACTAGGTTGGTCTCACCGATGAAGAATCCGTGGTCAAAATTGATTCTGTCCTTTCGGCCGTGTGCGCTGTAACTTTCGAAAGGAAGGACCTAAAGTCTTGAAATTTTCAGGTTAGGTTAAGATCCTGAATATCTCGGTTGAGTTCGTTATTGGGCCAAATCGGCCGAATGGTTTTTGTGCTACTGTCATTTGATTTTGATTTTTCAATAACTCGAAAAATATTCATCTGATCGAAATGAAACTTGGTTGGAATATGGACAGTGTCAGTAAGAAGAATTATCCATGGAAAAATTCGGGAAAATTTTTTTTTTTCGAAATTTTTTTTAAAAATTTTTATTTCATTGAAATTTCACTGAAAATTCGAAGTCACCATCTCGCAATGTGAACAAGCGCGTAAGAGCTGCTGACTTCAAGTCAGTGCTTTTCTAGATTTTTTTTTTGGTGTTACACTCATCACGGTTTCAGGAAACACGAGCACCTTTTTTTCATGGACAGTTTCAGTTTCTCAGGCTGCAAACTACAGGGTGTGAGGACCAATTTTTCAAGCAGGTCAAGTAGAAGATGAACGATATTGCCTGTTTTTGTCCAATGACTGTACGCCAGGACGCCAGCTTCGTTTTTGTTCCCACTTCTTAATTGTCATCAACTAATGACTGGACAGCTTCTAGTCAGCTGGTCAGCCATTTCATTACCATGCACCCCAATGTGATCAGTAACCTGAAGGAAGTGGGCCTGATTATTTTCTACGAGTGAATTGAGCGACACTCCTTCATAGTCACATTGTTCACAACTCGCATATTTAATGTTGTAATTTTTCTGGCACTCATGTCTTCAAGGAACTATACCTTGGACCACTGCCAAAAGCTCCTTATATTTATTAAATATACAAAGGTGTCCTGTATGGTTGCCAGTTTCCAGTGACCAATTGGCTGGTTCATCTGCGAAGAATAAACCTAAAGGTGGTAGATCTTAAATGGTTTACCAAGCAGCGGCTGGACATGTGAGTGTGAAGCTCCTGTAATAGACAAGTATGGTCATTGTTTTTAATTCGTCAAGAGCTTGTTGTCCCGTCGATCCTTCATTCCTTAGCTATCAAATAAAGATGAAAGGATGGGGCGTACTATGGATTTATAAATCTAGTAGGCCAGTTTAGGTTTTAACCATCATGGATTGTCGAGCATCTTCAGGCACTTGAATAAAGCTTTTCTGTGCATGCTGATAAAGGCTTTGAGGTGGTGTTTCCAACAGAACTTGTGGTCGATTACAACACCAAAGACCCCAGTGTGGTCTGTGGGAGTTGTGGCTATTCCCCTCAGACTATTTGTTTCTGGGACCTTATGGCGGGAATCACTTATGATTTAAGGTCATGGCAGTCTGCATGCAATCACTGACCGTGTTGTCATGGTTGCTCCAAACGATTATCACAAGATGACCGGCGTACCCCAAGTTCAGAAAACCTGCCTTTGGATTAGGAGATCATTAATCCCCAGTGAACATAGTTATGTTAATAGGCATCCCACTTGTGGACATGGACATCCATCCCCCTGTGTCTACGCCTAGGAAGCTAAACCTCGTTGCAAAGTATTTATCCGGCTCTTCAATGACGCCAAGCCACCATTGCCTGTTCCACACTCCCTTTCAACTGCGCGTGGTGGATGGAATCGTAGCGTGTTTGAGAATTTTCTCTCGATATCAATTAATGCCCATAATGATGTTCCTTTGATTTCTTTAGCTCTATTCAGCTTTCAGGTAAGGCAATGAAGAGCAGTAACTGTCGATTATCCCTCTTGTTGATTGCACGTATTGATTTTCATGCGCAGATAAATTGATTGATAGTACCGATCTGATTTCTTGATGGATTCATCTTTTCCATCGCTTCCAGAAGAATCAGCGACAGGCTGATAGGACAAAAATATATTGCGTCGATTGTCCCTCATGCTTGGACCTAAAGCCATTACTCCCACGTTTGCTAGCACTCAGGCATACTTCACCAAATGAAGCCGTGTTGCTTGGCATTCTGAAACGATGTTCCGCTTTTTTTCTTATCGCAGCATGCATTCGTCATGATCTGCCAGAACGAGTTCATACCTGTGAGCCTTTGGCCTACAGTGACCTCACTGCTTCTGAAAGCCGTGATTTTTTATTTTTCCAATGCTAATATTTGATTAGTTAATAGCGGACCCTTTTAATGAAAACTTTCAGAGTAGTTCAGCTAAAATGGCTTCGATTTTGTGTTGATGTTACTGGATCCACAACAGAGTCGGTTGCTCTATTGTGTATAGGTTTATCTGACTTCTAATCACCTACGAAGCCTGAGAAACGTGCACGTATCCAAAAAAGCCCCAGCTCAGCCTTGCGAATGTTGAACGACAGTTCCAAACTGCTTTTGCTGTGAAGCATTCTTTACCATTGGTAATCCAACGAATATTCCACACTCTTTCGGGAGTTTCCTATTCGAAATATATTAGCTTGAACTCAGTAAAATGAAAAATTTAAATCGCCGTCATAAAAAGTCGTTGGAACCAACAAAAATAAGATTGAATTCTCAAGTTCCATATATCCTTCTTTCGAGAATATCCACCACTCTTTGTTAA
Source organism: Myrrha octodecimguttata (assembly GCA_958510865.1). Classification (NCBI taxonomy): domain Eukaryota; kingdom Metazoa; phylum Arthropoda; class Insecta; order Coleoptera; family Coccinellidae; genus Myrrha; species Myrrha octodecimguttata. The sequence goes on from OY294056.1 coordinate 23,726,582, forward strand.
TGATATAGAGCATGGAGTATTCGAGAAAACTGATCTTATGTTTTTTTTTTCAGGTACGTTGACACAGTTCCCCATTTTCCGTGAGTAAGGAATCCTCTCATAAGGGCTGAAATCGCAATTCCGATGAAGAGGTATATTAACGAAAGCTCCACTGTAGCTCGGCTCAACTTTTCTACTTCATTTCTCGAAAAATCCCATCGTTTCGTACGGAATCACAATAGAAACAGCACGCTACTGGAATATTATTAAAGATCTTTTACGATTCTGCGAAGATTTTTCCAATTTCCTCAGCAATTTTCCCGGATTTCCCCTCTCGTTCCACAACTTTTCATAACGCTTCCAAGATCTGCCGCAATCAGGGCCTTGTCGAATCGAGGAATGGAAAAATTACAGCGAGCACCTCGAAAGCGAAAATGAAAACATGTGAGACCAGATGAGGTTCCGATGGATCTTTTTCGGTTTCAGATTACGAATTATTTGAGAAATGTTTCGCATTGAAGCAAATTAATCAAAAATTTCAGATATCATGAAATCAAAGTATGCTAAAGTACTTAAAATATATTCAGAAACTGATGTGATCGCATTTTCAGTTACACTACATCGAAAGAATTTTGGATTTATTCTCATTTGTGAGGGTGTGGGGTGTTTTTCCTGAAATCTTAAGAGGCAGAAGTTGCTATCATTGAAACAATTCAGTTAATAGTTGACAGTGCTCCATGTGTTAGAATATAGAGTTGTGACCATTGTTTTCTCATCATTTCATTGTTTCGAACTTTCAAGTAGGTAGAATATTCAAGTTGTTTTTCATATTAGGTTTCACCGTCTAATATTAGTTGCGATCAATAAACTTTCAAGAAAATCAATACCTGATGTTGAATACGGGAGAATATAATTGAAATGAGGATCATTCCACTAAAATATTTCTTTCACTCAGTTATCCAAAAAATTACCATATTATTTGGAAGCGAGAATAATTAATGAATAATTCCTTCAGCTCGATTATTAAATCATTTCAACTCCATCTATTCGGTAATTTGTTGTAGCAATCAATGAATAGTAGGTAATAACATTGTTTCATGTTTCACAGTGGTTGCATTTCATCTGAGTAATCGTAAAAAAAAAATACGAAATTTGTGGGCAGTTGAACTTGGTAACAAAAAAGTTTCATTTTATGGCATCAAAATCAAAACACTTGAGGCTGAGGATAATTTCAGCATTTGGGTTCAAAATGGCAAGTATGTAGTCATATTTCCAGACGAAATGCGATTCCGCCAAGTAATGCCAGATAGTTGTAGTTGTAATCATGATGAAAATTACATGTTGTGCTCATAAGGCTCTCCAAAATCGGTCGTTTTGGAGTCTGTCACGCAGGTGGAGTTAGCAAGGGTATTCTCATTCTTATACACCGTCAAGCTAACTTTTGTGCGAGAGAGATTCGGGTATTTGGGTAATCGCAGATTCTTCTCTATTGGCCGACGACGATCACGTGCTCTTCGTCAGCCAATATGGTAAATCTCTTGGCCAAAAGGGGGAATCGCCTTTTCTGCGAGGGAGACCGGGTATTTGGGATTCACCCGATTGGCCGACGACGATCACGTGATCGTCGTCGGCAATAGGGGAGAATCTCCGATTACCCAAATACCCGAATCTCCCTCGCACAAAAGGTAGCTTTAGAATTATTCTGTAACCACAGATCATGCGCCATCTATAACTGCTTTCGAAAGCACGCAGCTGACCTTATTTAGGAAGAGGAAGGATGAGCAGGAACACAACATGTATTGTTTTCATCTCAATGAATACTATTAAAATTACTAATACTAACTGACTACAGACCTTAAAAGTTTCGTTACTTTAAAAAAAAAGGCAAACTTATATCTCACTATCATAGATGAAACATAGAAGAGAAAATGTGAAATGAGTCATCGTCCTTCTTTTTATCCACTTATGAGAGGAATGTAGCGTTGTCTCTTCAACAATACCGATTTTCGTTCGCAGCTATTGTGAAGTCAAATTTACGTCAGCTTGAATAGACGTGGTGGGAAAGAAGAGTTTGGCGCCTTTTTGTCCACAGGGATTGCGCTAGGCTGATGCTTGGCAAAGTGATCCCTTAAATTAAAGTATTTTTCCCTAAAGATTTGTGAATTTTGGTCCGATGAATGACTTTCAAGACAGTTATTTTCTATGAATAACTTTATGTTGAATTTTATCTGATTATCCAATCAATAACTGACTATTTCTGCTTATATAACCACATCAAGAATGTATATAAGTTTTCGTTCATTCAACAAATAGTTTTTGGTTTGGTTTGCGAGATCATGTTTTTACATTCATTTTCATTATCCCAATGGAATACATCTGTTTTTGCGCGCATGTTCTAGAGGAACAGAGTGCTATCGTTTTGTCCAAATGTCTGTAATTTTCGATGATTGAGCCAAAAATGTTCTTAAACGACTAGATTGGACTCACTGATGACGAATCCGGTGTCAACATCGATTCTGTCTGGTCGGCCGTCACAGCGAAAACGGGCGTATGGAGAATTCTATCAACTTGAAAATTTCAGGAAGGGTTCCATTCCAAAATACGAAGGTTGAGTTTGTTAGTGAGCCGAATCGGCCAAATAGTTTCGGAGTTATAGCCATTTGAAATTTTGAGGTTAATTTCCTCATATGTTAGAAACTACTGAAGCGATTGGATTGAAACTTGGCAGTTAGTTGGAACATAACGACGTGCAACTTTGAACGGAATTTCGTTGAATTCGTATGATCACTCGATTCGAAAAAAAATTTTTTCTGAAACTATCGCTCATATTAAAAAAAAATTGAACTTCATATTCTACAGCAGTGTACCAAATTCCAATTCGATACGGCTATTAGTTTCGGAGATATAGGGAAAAAATATGTAGAATTTCGTGGTTTTCTTCTCGATATCGATATTTTTCGGTATAACTCAAAAAATTATGATTTAATCGTGATGAAACTTCGCAGCTAGTCCGAAGATGTTGATGGATAACACTGTACAAAATTTCGTGATGATCGTGCCATTGGAACAATTTGAAAAAAAAAATCAACTTTTTTTTTTCAAATATTCAATATTCTTTGATCTTCGCATCATATTATCCTCAATTAATTCTATATGAACCTTCAAACTGCCATTTTGAGTACTGGATTTCAATTCGATCTAATCTGTATTTTTGGAAATATTGGGAAAATGATATTTTGAATGGGTATATCTGCGGAATCATTGGGTGGATTTTACCCATTCTCGAATTAAGCCTTCGTAATTAAAGTCCAAACCTTCTCTACAAATATCGAGTTTCTAAGTTGTTTTTTCGGTAGTTATTGTGTTTACGGTCTGGCCGTTAGGCCGACCGTAATCCCAACTATCTCTTCAGTGACAATGATGCTGCACATATCCTTAATAGCACGCGGTACAAGTGGGAAAGGAACACTCTCTAGAGACTGCGGGAAAGCAGGATGCGGAAGCCTCCGCAAGGAATCTGCAGCCTCCTCTGCATTCTTACATATTTGTTTACTGGATTTTCTGATGTAGAGAACACCAAACCTTGAATTGAAAGACGATCTGACATATTTGACCAATCTTCTAGGATTTTCGATTAAGCTTTTTTATTCTGGAAGTTCGATTTTGCGAGCTTGATCTTCTGATCAACATAATTGGAGAAACTCATGTGATTCTGATTATCGAAGCTCGATCTCGAACGTAAGTATACATCCGTCAATCCAAGGTCTAAATGGGTTGACTCTGGAACGCCTTGTGCAAGTAATGTTGAAGATGGCCACCTCAACCACACTCGAAAATGTTGACCACATCGAATCCAAATCCTGCCCATCCAGTTACTGTTCGAAATTTTTGGATATCATCTCAGAGGAGACGGTGTTATAGTCGCTCACCCTGAACAAACTGGCCTCCCTCGCAGAACACACGGCTGTAACTGTAATTCTTTGGTCAGAGTAACGTGGTCCGATTCCCCTACATACTATAATATTGAGCAGATGAATGCTTCAAAAATTCAACGCAGTCTTTATCGGCTTCACACAGACTTGGCGGTAAATGCAACCGATAATAAGGGTAAATTCCTGGTTGTGAATCCTCAGGAAAGGATTGTCAATACCGGACCAGTCATAGTGTGATACATAAATTTTTAAGTAGTTGGTAATACAATAATTTACATAAATACCCACTCCTTGATATCTAAGAGCATCCAGATTGTCATCACGATACAGCCTATAGCCGGCGATTTCGAAAAGAGAATCGGGAATAGACGATTTCAGTCCAAGTTGCCAACCCACAAATTTCTTTCAATTTACTATCACTAAGGAAGGGGAATTTCTGAACAAATTCGACGTGATAAGGTTCGCTTTATCTATAAATATCTGTAAAAGATGCCTCAGCTCCCCAAACAAGATAATTCCTTCCAAATATAGGTTTTTGTTAAGATCATCTCTGGCTGAAATTTAAGTTGGGGTTCCTGATTTCATGTTGATAGTGTCAAGCATGATGTAAAAAACATTGTGTGCTCATCTGGAAGATGAGTGACGTCAGCTAGCAGAAAATACAAAGAGTTATATATTCTGTGCTTTGAATTTGCATGTTAGTTCATCATGGTGTCAAGTTTATATAGGATATGTTCCTCAAATCAATTTGGTTATTTCGGTTGCTGGTTTTCCGTTCCGTAAATATGAAATATTCGGTTGGTTCCTGGAAAAAAGGTTAATTGTGGAATTTGATTGATGAAAATACGTTCTTTTCGTCGCCAGAACGACAGTCAATGTTCTATGGTAACATAGCATAGAACAATCTTTATTCACTTTATGATCCAATGAACATAGATGAGACAACAATCAACAATGAAAAAATTTTGGGCTGATCTATAGATCATAAGGTGAATATAGATTTTTCCATGGTGACAGAAAGATTGCTTCCGTGTCTGTTCTTCGTTGATTTCGAGATGCTTGCTACTGTGTTGGACACACAGAACATATTATCGATAATTCATAGAAGAATCCATCATAGATTCACTTTGATGTTCAATCACCCCATGTTTCCTGCTAACCTGAGTCCTGGAACTAGTAATGAACTCGTCAGTGACAGATTGCGAACAATACACCCACAAAGGAGTTCTTAATAGGATGGCGTACTATAAACGTAAATAGTTCGTATATTATTTTCCTGACGGTTAACACTCCGACTAGGCAACTTTGGTATATATAAGGATGGGCCTAAATAATGTATTAAGTTTTGATATTATGCTCGAGTGTTTCATCTCAGGTCAATTCGAAATGATTTTATAATCCGAGAAACGGAGAAAGAGTATGGAAAATATATGAACAATATCTTGATTGAATAGTATCATCCTGAAAGACTTTGTTCTATTGGTGAATTTTTCTTTATGGCCTGGCTAACTACCGCAGGGCCGGCGCAAATGATTTTGGCGCCTGAGGCGAAAATTTTTTTGGGCCCCATAATATGAAAGCATGAAAAATAGCAAGAGTTGTGTTAATTGGAAAAATTGGAGTAAGTGAAAATGAAAAAAGCTTATGTCAATATACTCGTAGACGTAGATTTATCAAATGTGTCCAAGGTTTTTTTCCGTGAAACAATAAATAATCGATTTTCTATTTAAATCTACTACATATCTCACCTTAGTATAACATGAACATATTCTCATTGCTACTTTGCAACTTTGAAAATCACAATAATTGTACCGTTCTGGATTTCATTCCAGCAAAATCATCTATAACATCCTCAAAGTTAATGTTTTTGCTTACTTCTTGCTCAATGGAGGTTATTGCCATTCCAGAAAGTTTCTCTTGGTGCATAGCGGAGTACATAATTTTCGATTTTGAGAAAAAATAACGTTCCCCACTAGCTACGGTTACTGGCATTATGATAAATATCCTAAAAATGATTAAGATGTTAGGGTTATTCTCCTCTAAATAATTCAGCTACTGGAATGGGGACATTCCCGATTCTAGCATGCGACTCAAAAGGAGCAATTTTGTGTATGAAATTTCTTTGTTCAATGTCATTTCCTACTTGCTCGAAAAATCTACTGCGATTTTGCATTATATTGAAGCATGCGCTCAGGTCATGTAAAATCCAAACAATGAAATATTCTCTTCCAATTGTAGGAAGCATTCATTCAAGGAATTGACGGATATGTTAAGTTATAAATAATTGATGAAATCAATCTGAAATTTTTTTTCAGGATCTTTTATTGGCTCTATCTACCTTCATATTGGAACAGTCTTATGTTTTTCCGAATACGAACTTTTCGCTCAGACTCGAATTATTCAGGTTTGACTTCATACATTTATGTATGAGTTCATACTAAAAAGTATGCATTCATACAAAAATCCATGAATTCATACTCGAAAGCATGAACTCATACAAAAATGTATGAATTCATATAAAAAAGTATGAATTCATATAAAAAAGTATGAATTCATATAAAAAAGTATGAATTCATAGAAAGAAGTATGAATTCGTAGTTTTCCGTGTGTGTATGTACTATAATGATGTTTTAGAGCTGAAGTAGAATTATAATTATTTTTCTTCATGGCGATCACAAAGCAATCAACATCGAATTATTGGAATACTTTATACATGAATTCGGCGTGAAACCAGAACTGTATGTATATTCCTGAAATTCAACTTTCAACGAGTTAAAATTTTGCAGAATTTTCCATAATTTTTCGATTTTTTTTCGGCGAAATCGGTCCTAATCGGCTGGATTCGCCATCGACTTGAAACTTCCTGGGTAGGTTGCCTTTCAAAATGCAAATAATTGCGAAGTTAATATACTAATTAAAACGCATGAGGTTATTTCCTTAATGTCTCAAAAAGTACTGATGAGATCATATTGAAACTTGGTATTTCATCAGAAAAATAAGAAAAGATTCTCAAAATTTTTTCTTCTGAAATTTTATATTTCAGAGGAGAACTACCTGATTGAAAATGAGTTGAAAAACTCTGATGCGCAAAGTTGTGCGAAATTCAATGCGGATCGTATAGCTAGAAAATAAAATATTTTTGAAATTTTATATTACATCTGCTGTTTCACCTCCCGAAGAAAATATTTTTCAATCTCTCAATCCATCATTTAGTTGTCAATAAATCATACATAAACCTTAAGGTTTTCATCCAAGTACAGAATTTCAGTTCCATTTCGTTCTGGAAATATTGGGTAAAATATTTTTCGAATCGGTATATCTGCCGAACAATTCGGCTGAATTCACCCATTCACGAATGCGTCTTTTTTAATTAAGGTCCAAACCTGCTTTACAAATATTGAGTGTCTAAGTTTTATCCTAATCGGAAGTTATCGTGTTTAGGATCAGTGAAATGAACAATAAACTTAGGTATATGAAAGATGCATGCAGTTCTGTTTTGGCACCGAATTCATTTATAGATATTGCATTAATTCGGAATTTGTTCATTCTAGGTCCGCTACACGCAAAACTTTTTTAATCGCCATGGAGTTTTCAGAAACAATTATGATAACACAACCCTTGCCGTGCGTTAATCAATTCAATTTCTGCTCTCAAACTTCTGTTGGATTGAACAATTTCCATTAGTGAAATAATCAAGAAAATACGTCAATTATGTATCCGAAGAAAATATCATTAATACGTCACACTCGGTGGACTGAGGAATTCATACATTTTCCGATGAATTTATACATTTTTATATGAATTCATACTTTCTTCTATGATATCATAGATTTTGTATGAATGCATACTTTTTAGTATGAATTCATACATAAATGTATGAATTCCTCAATAAAATTCTACCATGGCCCCTCTGCGCTTTCGTATTTATTCGAGAATTACGACTTGTAGTCTTTATACCTATTTCATTAAATATTTGTTGATTTCAAAGCATATATTGGAGTAACATTATGGTCGTTCAAACTGAAAATTTCGGTACGCAAATCATATTGAAATTTTCGCGGGATCTGAATTCACAGAAATATTTCATGATGATCTTTTTTCTTTCTTATTATTCTTCGAAAATATGACATCGCCCCTATAGCTCCGCCTCCAAATTGGTTCGATAAATCTCACGCATGGTACAATATGTCTTCGCCTCAGGATCGGAATTATAGAACAATATGGACAGATGTCCACCAATTCACATTTGGAAGACCTGTCAACATAGTTTCATACTACTGAACCGTGTAGCGGACCCTAGTATTACACATAATCCTATCCAGTATAACACGAAGTGGGACGCTCAGTACAGTGTCTTCATAAATTAGTAGCGTAGACGAGAGGAAGATCAGGCCGATCAATTTTCCATTAGAGAAATTAAATGGCTAAGTCCAAGGTTTTATGTATTCATTCATATCAATACTACGAATAATTTTCATACATAATTATTTATAATATATTACAAGAGATGTTATTTTCATGGAAAATATAGTTGTATTAGAAATTGAATTCGAGTTTGATACTGAGATGTATTCCCCAAATTTTCGTCATTGAAATAAATGACAGTGCAGTTAGCTTTAGAATATTCGCACTTGAGAATTATACTATGGTTGCAAACTGGCGCAGGAGTAGGATCAATCCCTTACCGTGCCGATTTTTTGAAAATACTCGGAATCTTCGAAATATCACATTCTTTTATTTTTAGCTCTATATCGCTAATATTCTCCACAAGAAATTGAGATTTCCTTCGAATTTTTCATTCCAAACTTAAGCTCGCCACGATTAAAACCTTATTCCAATAGTATAGAACTACTGTAGGCCATATAATTACCTTAGAGATAGATTCGCCCATTTCTGAATGTGAGAAACAGCATTGTAAGAGACCTAGCGGTTAGATTGCCTGGTTTTGCAAAATGGCGAATGCATTCCGTATTCGATTAGTATAGTATAGAATGATATAACTGATTCGAAAAAACTATTGAACAGAGGTATACGGTGTGTCAATTTGAATACGAACCTCCGTAACTATCTTGATTTTATACAAATGGTTTCAATCAATTCGTATCAACCCTGTGAGTGCGATGCAAAAAAATCTGTCTTGAGGGTAATTCGATTGCTTTCTCAAAAATGACTGGTTTTGTTTTTTCTTCAATTTATGATTCTAAAGAAGTCGAGGAAATAACAGAAGAATACCATAACAACTTCATTACTTTCATAGTTCATTGCAACTTGCAACCCTTGCTATCCTAACTATTTGACTCTTTTTCTGTTTTCTAGAAGCAGTCAAAAAAAGCTCAAGGCCGTGGCATTTTTGAAAAGACAATGGAATAACTTTGGAACAAGTTTTCACTCGACCTGCCTCCTATTCAACATTTTGTTCAGTGTTGAAACAAATTGAATGCAACTAACCGTCTGAAATGGCTCCTTTCGAAGCAGAGTTACCCTTTTTGCATTTTTGGTGATTCTGAATGTGGGCGGAGATATCAAAGGTGGTATCATCTCAAATTGACCCACTAGAATAAATCAAAGCTACCTGTAATTATATTATTATTCAGAGATCTTGTACTCAATTCGATGCTCTCTAATCTATCACAACCTCTGTGAATGTGCGTTGATGCGTTGGCGATAACTTGAAATTTCTACAACGGATCTGGCACAAATCCACTAGAGGGATACTTAGGAAGCGCGGACTTTTGTTGGAACCACGATCGTATGATGGCCAGAAGACCGGCAAGAATAGAAAGCTGCACGCTTCCTGTTCCGGATGAACGCCCGGAAATGTCGTTTTCTCGAAAAAGGAGAGGAAATAAGATAATTCGGTTCCCAGTGAACTTGCAGTGTTATGTTCGCAGGACACTTTCAGGGTTCGCATAGTCGTCCGATTCGATTTTACGTTATGGTCGATTGCCACTGATGTCGTTCAGGAATTTTGTGCTGATTGGCAATGATCGCGAATACAAAGCTCCATAGATTCAAGTTGCAGATTTCAAAGAGTATTTCAATTTATGAAATGCATATATTCATTCAGGTGGAGCATATATTCGTATAACATTTTATTCTGGAAATTCGGCGGAACAAAAACGCAACCTCAGGCTCATTTGTATTGTTATGCAACAAACTAAACGAAAAAAAGGCCCATTTCCAATTGGATAGAAAAATGAGAATGAACAATGAGAACTATGGGCGCAGAAAAAATTGCACAATTCTTACAGATGAAATATCACAATTTGGCATGAAATCTATATGAAGTAGGAAAGATATTGAACTGGAGTGGTATGTACAGCATTCAATGTGGAATAAACATTATCATGCTTATAGAGATCAAAGCATGAAAAACAAAACAAATGAATAATTTCAAATTGAATAGAAACAGAAGACTTACCCACAATCTTTATAGGAGTTATTCATTTGAATTACGATGGAAAAAATGAGTTCGAACATGATGTAAAAAACATGTTGTGCTCATCTGATAAATGAGTGACGTCAGCTAGCAGAAAATACAAAGAATTGTATGTTTTGTGCTTTGAATTAACATGCAAATTCAAAGCACCGAATATACAACTCTTTGTATTTTAATCTTGCTGACGTCACTAATTGAAGGACGATAATAAAATATTATCCAAATTGAATTTTGTGTGAGGTTACGTCGCAAGAATCAACATGTTATAAGGTTTCGTAAAACTCTATTAAAGGAATTGGAAGTTAATCTTGATTTCGTCGGACATGTCCACTAACTTGAGTTGAGGAAAAATATGAGAAGTGGTGCTTATAACCACACTCTTTCGATAACAGCTACGTTTTTTGTACATTTCAAATTCATCTTCGTCTTTTATTGTAAGAACTGTCGATTTCATGGAGCTTATAATACCGTAGCGAAATATGTCACAGAGGTTATAGCTGTGATTTGGGGAACCCATGTATGTTGTTATTAGTCATCAATACGAAATATTTAGATATGTTTCATAGCAACTGTATAGTAGCTAGTCAGTAACGATATGTTTCCGAACATATCGTTACAGTTTCAGAGCTGCTTTATAATTGTCATGTGACTTTCACGAGAGGCATTATAACATTTCAGGAGCAGCAAAATTGTTTCATAAATTGTGCAAATTTTTCATTTATAACTATTGTATGAACACGTTAGAAATATTTCCGAGAGCACAAAAATTTATAAGATTTTGGTTGAAAACGTTTCTGCAACAGTTATAAAATATGAAATTGGGATCTAAGAGTCGTGAAATAGAGAATTTGTTATTGGGTTTACGATCGGAGGATGGGACGATATCATCACATCTTCACAACGGAACGACTTGGAGGTTCGATATCATGTAGTTATTATGAATTGTTCGATTCAATTTTTAGAAATTATCTCAAATCATTTAGTCTCCAGTAATGGGTGACGATGATTCAGAAAAGTTGCTTATATTATACATATACTATTAATTTCTCAATTATTCTTCACCTGGTCTCAACGAATATCATAATTGTTTTTATAGTGTCTAAATCAAAACAAATAAATAGTTCATACGTGAATAAATGTTATTGTCCCCTGAAAGCGTTCGCGAGTTACTTAAATTCTCGGCAGAAAACATGCGCAATGTATAGAAGTATGCTGAACGATTCGGAATATATTCCGAAAAATTTCAGGATTTCTTCCCCAAAAAAGCTATTATTTTCTACAAATATAAACCACTTCAATTACACGAAAGCAGTATTCTCAAATTTCATATTCAATCAAATTCAATCGTACCTATTGCGTAATTCAAGGAAGTCGACTCCAATCTGGCCTAATTCCATTACTCGAGTATTCCGGGATTACTCAAATTCAATTGTAGTTTCATGATTTTCTTGCAATCTCCACACATTCGAATCATAACTCTAAGATACTAATTTAACTCTAATACGTTTTCTTCATCAACATGACTTTCTTCAATAGAGCTGACGTTTCCTGCCACCTAATTAAATCACCTTCCATCACCCTCCCATACTTCTGTTTCTTCCCACAAGCCAGCCACGCGTATTCGCTAAAATCTTGTCAATTTAGAGGAGCAGGTTGTCCTCGAAAAGTTTAATGATATTCATCTGCCTCATGATAATTTATGCTGACACCCATCTGTCTCTCGGAAACCTCTAACTCAACAGATCTTGAGCGGAGTTGTTTCGATGGAAGTGGGTTTATGTGCGTCTATGAATTCCCTTCAAATTCGTGTTGCTCTTATCGCGGAAGCGAGAAAATTGAGAATAATTGAATGATACAGGGACACAGTATACAGAGTGATGTCGAATGAAAATAGCACCAGGGTTGCAACTCCTGAAAACCTGAGATTAGTACAAATGGCATTAGAACAATGATCTCTAGAGAGCAATCGATGCATCTTTCAGGATTTGTGAAACTGTGAACGCTTATTTATTTATTTATTCATCAATCTTAGATACAAACAGGTTATGTTTTTGTTCTGTTTCGGCCATGTACAAGGGTGTGGGATAAATATGATATGTTTGGCTTTGAGTTTCGATCATCTTTTACTTTTTAGAAGAAGGTTATGGACGATGGAAAACATGGGACCAAATGGTTGAGGATGTTGATGGTGCGGAAATACAGTCCTACCAAATAGAAGTCGATGTGTAGCCCTTTTGACTGATCGAAAAAATTTGGATCAACAAAGATTTAATATTGTGCAAATCCCATTTTTACATATTTGTTATTCCAAGTTTTTTTTAATGTCAGTTTTTTGCGCGCATGTTCTAGGGGAACAGCTTGCTATCGTTTTGTCCAAGTGTCTTCAATTTTGGAATTTTGAGCCAAAAATGGTCACAAGCGACTAGATTGTACTCACTGATGGCCAATCCGCTTTCAAAATCGATTCAGTCCGTCTGACCTTCCGGCCGTGGACATGATAACTGTTGAACAGGGCGAGCTAGCGATTTGAAACTTTTAGGGAACTACTATAGTGGTTGCGTTGCAACTTGGCAGTAAGTTGGAGCATACTGACGCGCAACTAACAGCGAAATTTCCTTGGGATCGTGTTAATTTAAAAAAAAATTTTTTCAGAACCTATTGATCATATTCGATAAAAATGCCAGGAGCTCTATATTTCACAGCAGTGTACCAAATTTTAATTCAATACGAATGATATTCTTGAAGATATTGGGGAAAAATAAGTAATATTTCGTCGTTTTTTCTCGATATCGTTGTTTTTTTGAGCATATCTGAAGAAATACCGATCCAATCATTATGAAACTTGGGAACTAGCTAAAAGATGGTGGTTTTCTTCTGGATGTCGTTGTTTCTTTCAGTATAACTCAAGAAATACTGACTCAATCGTGATGAAACTTCGCAGCTAGCTCGGAGACTTCAAGAGACAACAATGTGCGAAATTTCGTAATGATCGTATCATTAGAACAATCTGAAAAAAAATTTCAAATTTTTTTTCTGATACCTAATATTCTGTGATCTTCTCATCATATTATCCTCATCAAATTCTGTATGAACTTTCAAACTGTCATTTCAAGTACTGGATTTCAATTCGATCTAATCTGTATTTCTGGAAATATTGGGCCTAACGGCCAGACCGAAAACACAATAACTTCCGAAAGAAACAACTTAGAAACTCGATATTTGTAGCGAAGGTTTGGACCTCAATTACGAAGGCCGAGTTCGTGAATGGGTAAAATCCGCCCAATGATTCCGTAGAAATACCCATTAAAAATTTTATTTTACCAATATTTCCAAAAATACAGATTAAATCGAATTGAAATCCAGTAGTTTATCGGAAAAAAATTTGAAAAGCACTGTCTTGCATTCAGAAGCTTTTGCGCAGATGTTCAAATTCGTTGCTGAAGCGGTCATCTACATTGAACATGCGCGCAAAAGCTGCTGCCTTCAAAGCAGTGCTTTTCTAGATTTTTTTTTAATATTATCCATAGGAAACGTCTTCTCTTCTGTAAGTCATCAATTTTTACCTGCAACCAAAACAATACAACCATATAAAAGATATACTACAGCTATATTGACAATATAATATAAATATGGAATGAGCTCCATGCATGAAGGGAGCTTTGATTGCTCTGTCGGAAATAGTTGATTCTAATTTGATGGAGTATTTGACAACGCTGTTCTTCGAGAAACGCTCATTTGGAAAGCTTTCTGATTTTCAAAAATGGAAGGAAGAAATGTACTAGGAATGGCTCGAGAACGTTCTACACTATCACCGTCGAAAGAATCGCAACCCAAGGGTACAGAAATCAGTACCCATTTATGCGGTTTCAAGATGTTATTATGCCTTGTATTTTTTGCTAAATCTCCTTCCGTAAGATGTTTTTCATGACAGAGAATTGGAATACATGTGCTTTTTATCGAATTTATTTGTGTTTTGTGCTTTGCATATATAAATACTTTTCTTAGGTCTATCTGATACCGTTTTGATTTAAAGAACTTTGAATTGAAAAGTAATTTGAAGAAAACTTCCAATGAGAAGGGTACCTGCCGAATTTCTACCAGACTCCTTCCAAAATATTCCCAAACTTGTAACATACTAGGTTTTATTGAGTTCTTTTCATTTCACTGAAAAACAGTATCGAAGATGATAATAAGGGAAAACCTTTGTGCAATATGGCACTGAATAATTTTTTTTCTATTCGACTCCAAAAATATTTTGATAATTTGATCGATGAATATGCTACTCTACATGAAAAAGTTTTGTTTTAATGACAGGAACAGTACAGAAGTATTGTTCTTCGTTTTTCTGTCACAATTCATCCACACGTTTCTGATTCCTTTAGGGTAAACTCAATATTTGTTGGAACTGATGAAATATATGTCACTCGATTCAGAATTCGCAACTCAACTTATTTCTGAAATTAATTTTCACACTGCGGTTATTTGAGTTTTTATAAGGATTCTGACGAAGGTTAACTTACACTCTGGCGGATAAAACTATTTCTCGTCTCGGGCAAAATTGATTGTTGTTCGAGACAAAACTATTCTCTTCTGTCGATCTTCAATGAAAAAATCTTTTAATGCATAGAAAAAGTTTGCATGTCGAAATCGGAAATGCGATTTGATATAAACATCCAATCAACCAGATATCCAGATTACTCTGGTACTTTACTGAATCATAAACGAACTTTGAATGAATTATTTTCGGTTAAGATCAACTGTTGTATTCCATTTACATTACAACGTGTCAGTTCAGTGGCGAAACATTCAGCTAGAGACTGTTCCGTGAAGCTTTTTATTCCTGTGAAATATCACCACGGTCACAAGTAAAATTAGCTATTGTTTCACAGGAATGATATATTATTTCAACACTCTCTATTGTATGAGGTTTTCGTTTTACACAGCCTATCATCATAACAGGGCAAAGCAGAAAAAAGGAATAGCTTATTTCGTTGGTAAAAAGTAAAAGAACGCTTGATCTATGTATAAAAATTTTGTCGGAGAATTTCTTACTTTTCCAGTATACAGAATATGCCCGTTTTAAGAAGCATGTGAAATTCTTTAGAAATATTAAAAATGTGAAGTCCGATATAATCACTGATTTATTTCACACATTTTATCGTTAATAATTTGGGCCAGTGTACCGATTCAATTGACATTATTCGTCGTTCGGAATACTGCCTTGAAAATAATGATGATCATACGAGTCCGGTAGAGGACTCTGACGATTTTGAAAAATATCATAACCGCGGTCATTTTTACTCGAAAAAATTTTATTGAAAAATTTGAATTCAGAATTTCAAAGCCTGTTGGAAATTCATGTGTAAAATTTTGTTGGTTGAATTACGAGCCTTTTCAAAAACGTCCGAGTATTTCATTTCAACTGCCACTAGAGACGGAGACATAAAGGCTGGAATAAGCCAGTTACAGAAAATGCTTTATTTCGACAATTTGAAATTTTAACCGTTTCAATATGACTATGTATTCGATTCAGATCCTATCCTTTTGGGATCAATCCTTTATTGCTACATTAGGTACATAAAGACTCGATAACGTCCGATGGAAAACACAATAGCTCCAGAAAGAAATCACTTGAGGTATCGATATTTGTTATTTGTCCAAAATTTCTGAGAATTCACAGATCCGTTAGAATTGAGATCTAGTACTTTATAGTTAAAAAATGTGGGCATAGGATCTATCCCAAATTTCGTGACGATAATATGTTTGAACGATCGCGAATTTTTCAAGCTATTTGTGGGAAACTATATCAGATAGATTCAGAATTATGCATGAACTTACGATTTTTGTAGCTTTACTCAAGGAGATAATGCGAAAATAAAATTTTGAATTGGTGCATTATTGATGGATCAAGTAGATTTGAACTAGTCACGAATTGGAACTTCGCACACCAAAATCAAGTAAACATTGTAAAAATTATAACCTGGTCAATAAAAACCATCATAGACTTGACATTTTTAGAGCCGGTTTTGAGCTCAATTCAAAATTCAGTAAGTTGTGAAATTTCTTGTTTGAAGGTTTGAAATTCTTCGATATCAAAATTCCTAAATTTTTCTAACGGTGCGATTTTAAAGTAATTTACTAATTATCAAGTTTCGATTTTGCCAAAGCTGGATATTTTGATTCATTGAGGAAAACATCATAATTTCGAATCTTCATGACACCGAAACTTTTTGATTTCGATTATGCCATTCAGGTTAACTCAACCTAGATATTCAGTATCTGCACCTGGAAATTTCAAAGCTCTAGAGGTCTTCTCCTTCGGAAGCAATAGCGTGTATAGTCCGAAATAGACAGAATTAAAATTGACAATGAATTTTTATTAGTTTCATTTGGGTGAATGAAAATTCCTTAGAAGAGGTGCGCAAAAAGGAAAGCCTTGATGCCAAATGAATTCCACACTTATAACATAAACAACCAGGTTTTCGTCTAAAATATATGAATATTTGGTTTCATCAACATTAATGGAGAATGATTTCGTAAACACCCAGGTTTGAACTGTAACGCGTAGAAAATTAATTATAGTCTTTAAACTTTAAGTTTTATTGGAATCTTCATGCAATTATCTGGGTGCCATTTTCCGGTAGCTTGGCTATATTATCAATTTGATACCAACAATAATTACTGGTTCCTTTTTCGTCCAGTGAATAGAATCATTTACTCAGGTTAATAAAAGATTGAGAGGTCAAAAGTTCAAACTATGAAAACGCAACAAACTACATATTAAAATATTTTTCAGATGATCACTATCGTCAAACTCCGATAGTAATAATTGTTGGTTCGAAAATGGTAGTATAGGCAATTTACCAAAACATGTTAACCTGATAGTTGCATTGAACAGCTAAGTAGAATTCATTTTCAAGTTGCGTAATTCAAAATTATCGCCATATACTTCGTTATCTCTGATTCGTTCTTTTCAACCTTCATGACTCTGTCATGTTTCTCATTCCATTACATTGAAAATAAAATTATAAGGAGATGTTATCATATGAATTTTCGATTTTGCAGATGCACTCATCATTTTATTGTGAATAATCAACGCCGTACCTACGTGAGCGTACATGCTGAACAACTGTACTGAATGGTTTTCCCGGAAATACCATTCAAAACATCCACGAAAAATACGGATTTCATTGCCTTACGAACAAAAACGATAATGCAAATTGTAACATTTTACACATCTTCCGTCAGGCCATGGTGGTGTTTGGCTACAAAACATCGAGGAAATTGCGCAAACTGCATGATATCATTGGCAGGTTGCTGTATCCCGTGGGATTTGGTCTGTTGCGATTATGCGATAACAACCGTCGAAACACGCACGCCGAATAAAATGCACATGACGTGTATTATTGATGGGATTTACACGGTTTTGGGGATTACTTGATGCTGACAGTTTTTAATTAAAAACTACATTTTGGATGTCACATCAATTTGGCTGGACCCATGTCTGCTAAAAAAACCACTATTAATGATTCATCCTATGTCGAGTAGAATATGAATATTTAGTTTTTTTTTCGGGGTTTTATAGGTATATTATTTCAATTCAACAGTTTATTTCGGTTCTTGACCAACATAATATTCGAATCATCAATTTAAATATCATGAGTATTAATCATTCCATAATGGATTGGAATTGGGTTTTCCTCATTTATATATGATTACCAATACGGGCTAATGGGGAAATATACCCATAAAAAATCGAAGAATTAATGGTTACTCGATTATTTACTGGGACATATGACTTGGTCTTCTAGTTTGATGTCCCTTTAACAGCGGTGATATTTTTCGAATTTTCAACGTAAATAATAGGACAGCCTTACTTACATTCCGTGGTACTGCGCACGACAATTTTCAAAAGCTGAAACTTGTAAATTTCAATTTTTCAGAAAAGATTCAATATAAATATGCGGGTCATGAATGTTCCATGAATGAGCCAATTCTCAAGAATAGTTCTGAAAGCATATGGATTTCGAATTTTTACTCTGATCAGTCAATAGTTCAGAGAAATATTGGGAAATATTCTGCATCTTGAATAAGCAAAAGAATAGCCACATATTATAAGTAATCGGTTGATGACTTGTTCGGAAAATAGTAAAAATTTATTTCTGCTACTAATAAATAGGTTGGCATCGAAATGAAATATTAACAATCACACTTTCTGCCTATATTGCAGCTAAACCCGCATAATCATACACAATTTAGCACGTACCCAGGTATGTGCTAAAATAGTAGTTATCAAATCCAATATCAACGAATACATCTCTTCCGTTGGTAAAAACTTGTTCATTATCGAAAGAGCAATCGAAAACCGTAATGTGAATTCTCCGAGTAGAATACGTGCTTTATATAGAAAAATCGATGAGAACATAATGTTATTTTTAAAAACGTCAATTATTGGAAACTTCTGTGGCTGGTAGGATAATGCACCATTCACGCTTCTCCGAGATCTTTTCAATCATTTCGAGAGAAGCGAAATTGGATCCACTTCACGATTGCTGAGTCCTGAGCTTTAAAAATCCTTTGAAATATCCATTAAGTTAATCTTTCAAAAACCAGTTGCGACGTTTTGATCCGAAGGAAATTGCACGATTCAGTTTTTTTTCCCGAATGGTTTTATAAGAAAAGTGAACGAATTAAGGACTCCATAAACCAACGCGCTCGTAGTGGCGATCAGAAAGCGGTGCGACCTCGATCAACTCAAACATAGGCATTTTCATGAATCTATTCGAGTTTATCGCGATCGCTTCGGCTTCCTGATACTGATCGCCGCCGCAGCCGCGTTGGTTTGTGGAGTCCTTTCACTTGAGAATCAATCATTCTCTCTTTTTTGGCCGCATGTTCTAGGGAAATAGCGTGCTATCTGTCCAAATGTCTGTAATTTTGAGCCGAAATGGTCTCAAACGACAAGGTTGGGCTCACTGATAACGAATCTGGTGTCAAAATCAATTCTGTCCAGCCGGTCTGCCGTCACCACGATTACGGGCGTACGGAGGATTCTATCGACTTGAATATTTCAGGGTTGTTTACATTTCAAAATACGAAGCTTAAGTTCGTTAATGGGCAAAATCGGCCGAGCGATTTCGGAGTTATAGACATTTGAAGTTTAGAGGATATTTCCAGATATTTCGATGAACAACTGAAGCCATTGAATTGAAACTTGGCGGTAAGTTCGAGTGTAAGGACATAAAATTTTTCGCTGAATTTTTAAAAAAAATTTTCACAAAATTTTGTTCGGAAAAATTTTTCTATCGGAAAGAGTCTATAACATTTGAAAAAAAATTGGTTGTACTTTTAGCTATGTTTTTCACAGCAGAGTACCAAGTTTCATTTTGATACGAGCATATATTTTGAAGATGAAAAAAATATGTCAAATTTCTTGTTTTTTCTCGATATCGTAGTTTTTTTCGGAATAACTCAAAATCTACAAATACAATATGCGGCGGTAGCTCAGTGGTTAGAGCTCAAGCCTGATGCTTGTAAGGTCTGGGCCAGGAAATAACTTTTCCGGTTTTCAGGGGACCGTCCAACCAATCTCTGTTGGGTAAACTATTAACAGTGCTATTCCTAACATGGTGCAAGGAATTAGTAACAAAGCCTACACAGAACACACCCGTTATCCTAACTCGCACAAGCTTTAAGCTTCTAAAGAGTTTCGTTGAAGCCTGAAACTTGGCATCTAGTTTGTTAATTCTGATGGACAACTTTGTGCAAAATTTCGTTGTGATCGTGTCATCAGAACAATTTGAAAACAATTAAAAATTTTTGTTTCCAATAATCATTCTTCTGGGGTCTTCTGATCATAATATCCTCATACATTTCTGTATGAACATTCGAATTGTCATTTTTCGATAAAGTACCGGTTTCAAATTCGATTAGATCTGTCTTTTTGGAAATGCACATTGAAAAATAAAGTTTGGAATGGGTATATCTGCGAAGGCCGACCGTAAACACAATAACTTCCAGAAAACGACTTAAAAACTCGATATTCGTAGAGTAGGTTTGGACTCTAACTACAAAGGCCGAATTCGTCAATGGGTAAAATCCACCCAATGATTCAGCAGTTTTTGCGCGCATGTTCAAAAGATATCACCAAAAGTGAACATGCACGCAAAAGCTGCTGACTTCACATCAGTGTCAAACTAGTTGCCAATGGCAGTTTCTTGCAAAACAATAACTTCATAAAGAGACAAACTGGAAACTCGATATTTGAAGAATAGGTTGGGCCTTCATAACGAAGACCAATTTCGTGAATAGGTGAGATCAACGCAATGATTCCGCTAATATTCCAATTCGAAATTATATTTTTCCAATATTTCCAAAAATACATTAGTTTGATTTACTCATCATACGATCCCAAAAAAGTTCCGCAAAAAGACGTTAGTTGGTAAGCTCCAACTTACTGCATCAAAATTCGAAAATCAAAGATATTTGGACAAAAAGATAGCACGCCGTTCCCCAAAACATGCACATAAGACAAAAATATGTGTCCGTGTAGTTTACATTTAATTTTATGAACTAGGAGAATTGCCATCTCTATTATGAACTATAAAAGTACCGTCCCATTTTTCTGAAACTACAGCGAACGAGGAAAGAGCATCAGGAGTGAAAGGATGCATTGATTCATCAGTTACGGGCAATATTCGCCAGATAAATGGATCAATACAGCGAAGTGAACATCCAGAGATTAGGATTGAAAAATGGCCAGACGTACCCCAGCTGAAGTTCAGATTATTCGGCTGGCAATTTTCCAAATTAAATTTCACACTTCTGATATGGAGTTTATTCAGTGGTTCGAAATTTTCGATTGAAACCCGATCTGGAGTGGGTATTCGGTTAGATAAATACCCTTTACATCCTCAGTTAGTCCATACCAAATATTTAGATTCCATCAATTGCCTTGCGACTCCTTTGAGCAGCGGGAAATTTGATTACACTAGTTAAATTTAACTTCACTCTTGTGACTTACTTTATGGCTGTGTTTGGATGAATAGTTCAATACGAAATGGTTGATGCGTTTATACAGAGGTTCTCAGTTCTGAATAGCCAAACTGTGGGAATTAATTATTATTTCAAATTATCAGGAAAATCTGCTTAATCATTCAGTTAGTTTTACCCATTAACAAATATGGCCTTTGTTTTTTTAAGTCTAAATTTAATCTCCAAGTATATTCAAGGTCGGCTTACAGACTGATCGTAAATAAAATAATTTCCGAAAGAAAAGGTCATGGATCATACCTGTAGAGTTTGAGGCTTAGTGGGAAGGCAGTGTGGATCCGAAAATATACCAATTCGAATTTTATTCTTCCAATATTTCTAAAAATACATATCGAACAATGTCTCGTATTCCGTTGAAATATGATAGCATGAAGGTTGATGCAGAATTTCATGAGGAAAATACACATTCTTCATTGGAACATCCGACATATGGTAGATATATATTGTAAAATGCAGAGAATGGTTTACAAATTCGATCCGCAAAATTATTCTACGCTATGAGCACTCTGTTCAAGAGCTAGGACTAAAGTTGAGCGAGGCTGAGGAATTTAGACATTCTATGCTTATTCACAATACCTCCAAGGTTATATAATTCTTGGATGAAAATATCTACGTTTTCTAATAGGTAAAATTAAATAACATCAATGAACACACCCGGTATCCTAACTCGTACAAGCTTTAAGCTTCTGAGGGGTTTCGTTGAAGCCTAGGATATTCGGAAAAAAAATACAAAAAAAATCAATAGGGCGGAAATTCCATTCACATAGAATGATTAATTCAAAATTGCGAAGTGACTTTATGCAGAACGATGACTGGACATTGAATTAAATCAACCTCTCGAGAAATCGGAATGTTTTTAGCTTTTCTAAGGGCTCCGTTGACTTCACTTGCAATCAAGAGGAAAAAACATACCGTGAAGAACTCTATAGTATTATGTATATAATTAATATATAGCCCTCTCTCAGATCTCATTTATGTCGCGCTACCCATTTCATCTGTTCTGATTTGAGTACCCTACGTTATCTGTGCGGGGGTCTCTAACCTTCACGTCTATATCCATTAGGTCGTCCTTAAATCGTATGACTCAAGTCAATTCCGATGATCTGACACACTCCACTCAACTCCAAGGAATTCCACTCACGAAGGAATGAATGCTTAGTCGGGCGCTTGCCCTGACGAGCTCTCCTAGACCAAACCTGGGCAAATCGTGATATCACACAGAGGTTGGAGCTTCTCTGCAAACCATAGAAAAGCTTCAAATCTTCTATTGCATTCCTCGGAATAAATTCATACTAATTCATGATCAAATCAATGAACATGGTATAAAGTCATGCCTGGAAAATTATTCTACAATATTCCGGTTCAATTAAAAATATGTAATGAAATATATGAGTATCGACGGAAGTGCAAGAGTTTTTCAACTAATCAACAACAATTCAAGCTGCCTAATATTACCGGCTTTATTTCTCGTGTGCCGATAACACGAATGAGTAACACGTAGGAATTCAGCCAGCTTCTTAACCAAACTTTTCCCAGGAGAACAAGAATCAAGAGTTGTTAATTAAGCAGCGAAGTTTGAAAATTTGCCCGGAGAAATTAACGAAACTTACTTCAGATAGTGCTAATGAACTGACATCGTTAGAGCAGATAGTGCATTCAAGTTAGCCTAGCTTCCCATATTTTTCACCTGTCAGAGCTTCCAGCTATTTACGTTCGCGTTTCGCCGTAGAATTTTCAGCATGGCATAAATAGAGTTCCTAATCCTTTAACGAGACTTATCACACCCATATAGGGGGTGCATATATTAGTGGCAAACGTTTCTAAGTGTTAGTCGTAATTGAAATAAGAAGGCATTAATTATAGAGTTGGTTGAATACTCGTAAATGTTAACATGTTCTGCAGAGTTCATTATTAATGAAAATAGATCTGGTTTCGTGAGGCATAACGGATCATAGACATCTATTTCTAAGACCTTTTGAAATTTTTTCCAACATCATCAACAGTCATTTAGAAGTATTGGGGTTAACTCTTGGATAATTATAGTGCAAAGACACAGCAAAAGTTCGCAACCATTTCCCAAAATTCGGCCGTTTTTGTATGCTCACCATCACCTATTTTTGAGTGACAAAGTGAATTTTAAAGAGTAATTGAAAGAATCAATGCATCGAGCAACAAAGAATGTTGTACCAATAAAAAATTGATCACTCCCAATATGAACAGTAACATCTTGAATAAATGTTAGTTCTCAACTGAATTCTGTTATATCTCAAATCAAATTACAAAAAGTATACTTCGAAGTATATCAAAATCAGAATGTTCATTCAATTATCTGAATGATAAATCAAATAAGAGAATGGAGTAAAAAACTCTAGAAAAGCACTGCCGTGAAGGCAGCAGCTTTTGCTTTTTTCGATAAAGTACTGGATTTAGATTCGATCTAATCTGTATTTTTGGAAATATCGAGAAAACATATCTACGGAATCATTGGGCGAATTTTTCCCATTCACGAATTCGACCTTCGTAATTAAGTCCCAAACCTTCTCTACAAAAAAGAGTTTTTAAATCGTTTCTTCTAGGAGTTAGAAACTCGATTGGACCTTAACTACGAAGGCCGAATTCGTGAATGGGTAAATCCACCCAATGATTCCGCAGATATACCCATTCAAATTTTATTTTCCCAATATATCCAGAGATACAGATTAGATTCAATAGAAATCCCTTACTTTACCGAAAAATGACAGTTCGAAGGTTCATACAAAATTTAATGAGGATTATATAAAAAGAAGATCACAAAATATTGAATATATGTGAAAGAAAAATTAGAAATTTTTCTTTTCAAATTGTTCTGATGACACGATTTTCACGAAATTCTGCACAAAGTTTTCCTTCAGCATCTTCGAACCATCTGCGAGGTTTTATGATGATAGAATCAGCATTTCTTAAGTTATACCAAAAAAATAACGATATCGAAAAGATATCCACGAAATTTTACATATTTTTTTTCAATATCTCCAAAACTAATAGCCGTATCGAATTGAACTTTGGCACACTACTGTGGAATATGGACCCCAAAGTATGAACAAGATTGATCTGGAATATGATCAATAGTTTCTGAAAAAAAATTTTTTTCGAAAAAAAACTTTTTTTCAATCATACGATTCACAACAGAATTTTGCTCAAAGTTGCACGTCGTTATGCTCCAATTAACTGCCAAGTTTCAATTCAATCGCTCCATTAGTTCCTGAAATATCAGTAAAATTACCTCAAAATTTCAAATGGTTATAACTCCGAAACCACGCTGTTCCCCTAGAAGTGACAAACCCAAATCTGTGAGGAATCATTGACAGACTTGGCAATGTTTCAAGTGGGTAGGTAACCTACGAGAATATTTCAAAGATGTTTTTTGTAGGCTCATTTATAATGCATTACGAAACAAACTACGCTATAAGAGTTTCGTGAACAACAAGTATTCCAACAACTTCCCTTGTTTTGTGACTACGGAACATACCAAGCTGTGATAATAACTACTGAAAACGAAACTATACTGAATTAGGTTGCTTAGAATTCAGGAATCGAATGATTGTCTTCCCATCAATCGTACATTCGAGTGATCAACAAGCATGCTGAGACCTTTACCAAAGTTGAGATTATGAAAGCTACTTGTTCATAATCTCAGATTTTTTGGGTATCAAATCCAGACTGGATCTGACCACTGACTGACTGTTTTTATATATAAGCCATTCCTTGGAAGCCATACAGTACTGCTAGCATTGTCTCACTAGCCTTCCGTACAATTTCAAGATATATTTTAGCTTGTATTAGAAAATATTGGTGTCTTCAGCTGAGTCATGAGGATGCTATTATTAGTAATAATATACTCAATATCATATAGAGGCAATAGAAAGTGCAAGACCATCATTGCTATCCTATGGAACTTTTCAATAAATCTACTAGGGATTTGATCTTATTTCTCCAGTTTTGTTTGGCACATCTAATCTTTGTGGAAGATTCGGTAAAAATTTACTCCATCTCTAAGCTAGTGTACCTTTATATATCATAGATGTAGTCTATCGAAGCGTATTATATTATTACCACTTGTCTCTTGATATGTATCTCTTGCGTTGAATACGAAAACTCATCAACTTGGTTGGCAAATCAGCTTATTTTTGCATATTCAGAGTATTATTAATGCAAAAAAGGCAATAAACATATGGTGTGATCTTGGTTTGAAAGATTCGTGCTGCTGCATCTACCAATGGCAAGAAATACTGACTCAACTATTCATTCGTATAAAACAATACCTCAAAAGTTATAAGCATTCAAATATTTTTCTCAATATGCTTTGTTTGCATGTTCACTACAGATATCTCTTACGGTGATCTCTTTTGCAGAATAACCAATCCAAGGTTTGAAATTCGAAGAAACAAGATTGAGAAAACTCATTCACTCACTTAAGTCTTATGATTTGGTGCTTTTTGCGATATTATCTCAAGGAAAACATTTCACTACACTGGACTTGAATCACTTATCTTTAACTTGATGTTCATGCAATGTTCAATTTCATTCCACTATAAGATTATACACAATTCCATCCTCGCCCGTTCTCATATTGAAAACTCCATAATTATACTTTTGCAGAGCCGGATCTAGGGCGTGGCGAGGGAGGCATTCGCAACGGGCGCCAACCAACTAGGGGCGCAAAATTATGATTTTTTTTTCTTAAAATGATGTTTTTTCACTTCAAAGTCCATTCATATTTTAGAGCGGTGCTATAGTTCATGCTCCTGTTGAACGATATGCGGCGACAAGTAGTTACCAATAAATTAACAGATGATAAATTTACACTTGTCGGTCGCCCTACGATTCCCGATCTCGTCCAGATGTTTGTTATTCGAACACAGAAGACCTCGATTAGCGGCAAGTTCAGAGGGAGTTTAATGATTCGAGCTAGCGGCGGTAGCGCTTCGTCTAGGGTCGGTTTCTTGACGGCATGACAAAGAGATTCGGACCGTCCACATTATTCGCCGAATCGTTCATCACACCGGCTTTGATAAGGGTAATGTATGTCGAAGACGTTTACGATCGATAGGCTTGATGAAATCACCCCAGTCTTATTAATACTACTTTTTTCTTTTTTTTTCTCGCATGTGGGGTACTTCCATGCAGCGGCGCAGTTGATGGCATCAATAAGAAAAATAGCAACCAGGATAAAGCATTATATATTATATTATTTGCAATATCGCAAATAACGTGATCGTGCAAGCGGGCCGGGAAATTATTCGTGCTGGAAAAACTTAAAAAATTTCAATCAGGTATGTTTGAAGGATTCAATTTTGAGTTGAGGATTTTTCGGCGCTCGGTAAAATTATATTATGTCCGTTCACACGAGAGTCAATCATTTTCGAAAGATATAACTTAGAGATTGCAAAATTTATAAGGTTATGTTTGTGTGTGGAATATGTCGGCGATATTATCGTTCCAATTTTATTTGCGAGATCCCAAAGTATACCGATTCAATTAAAATTGCGTTGTATCATAATTATACGAGTTTTCATATGTATAAGAAGTTACAAAAAAAAATCAAAATGTTGAGGAGAAACCGATAAATTAATCGTATCTCTAGTATTTTATTAATCAGCTTCTTAGCTATGGGTACTACAGAAAGAGGATCAAATGTCGATCAAATGAAGAGTATGAGCCTTGAGTTTCACTGAAACATGAAACCTTTTTCTGTCCTCCTGACATTTGTCGAGCATTAAGACAATTCAGATATGAATATAAACGAGCGCGCAAAACATTTCGATTCGACGTCCATGCATTTTCAGAATCTTGTACAATTTTAGGTTGATATATCGAACTGAAATGCCGCCCAAGAAACTATCAGGATCGTAATCTCGGAAGATCAGGGACAAAAATTTTTAAACCAAAAAACAAATACTAGTAGTATCTCAAGTTACTTTAAGAACGATGCGGATATTGTGTCGAAAAAAGTGGTTTCACTAGCGCAGCCCATCATGTAGCAGAATTTCCTTCTATTTCTTCAAGTACCGAGCCTATCGTAAGAAAGTATCCCATTTAGGATGATTCGGACAAGGAAAGTCTTTTGTTGAGGAATCAGGACTTACTGTGGTTAAACCTGAACCAGTTGATTTTAATGACCCTACATCATGGCGAATTACAAAAAGTAATATTAAAAATGTTCGTTATGACCTTTGTTGGCATGTGTGTTCTCTACTGTATTTCAGTTTTTCATTTACACTTTCAATTATTGTTTTTTTAGAGCTTTAAATGCTTTTATATTATTTTGAGAATAAATTATTCCATTCACTTCCTTTTTGTTTTCTTCATACCCTCGTTATCGTATATTAATACGTTTGTGAGTTCTCTTCACTACCATATAAGATACATGGGAGATTATGGTAATTTCTATAAACATATTGTTTGATATACCTAAGAATCTAATGCCCGTTCCCAAAAGAATATAATAATAGTGAAATATCTTAGGAATAGAATAAATACTATCATTCATGAAAAGTATGTAGTCATTGAAAAAAAAAATTTGAAAAGGGCGCATTTCGATAACTTGCCACGGGCGCTGAAATCCTACATCCGGCTCTGTACTTTTGTCACGAAATTTAATAATGAATTATATGAATTCAATCAACTAACCTAAAAACATTCTCCAGAATAACATAATCACAAGGTCGAATATCTTTCGATAAATCAACAAACATTCCCCCTTGATCAGAGCTAATCATCCAATCAACCGAAACACCTACACCGAAGAAGCGGATCCAAGGAGGTCAACTTACCTTGGATAAACCGTTGACCTGACGATCAATATCATTTGTGAAACAGCTGTAGTAATTCCCCTTGGATCCGCTTCTTCGGTGTAGGTGTTTTGGTTGATTGGATGATTAGCTCTGATCAAGGGGGAATGTTTGTTGATTTATCGATAGATATTCGTCCTTGTGATTATGTTATTTTATTAATACTGGAGCTCTTTCTTCTCCGTGAAACCAATTCCTGTCTTCCTATTCTCTAGAATGTTATGGAAAGTCTAGTCCAAAGACAAGGACTATATCTATGGTCTGGTCACGAAATAGCATATACCTAATATTAGTTCAATCGAAATGGAGGAATATTTCTGTGTATTCTATGGTCCGGATAAACGTGAACCCAGCTTAATTCACTTCCTTTACTAGATCAGGGGCGGATCCATAAATATAAGGTATTTTTGCTAATTTTATCCGATTTTAATATTCAACGTTGAATATCTGCATATAAAGAAAAATCTAGAAAAGCTGCTGCCGGCAGTGCTTTTCTATATTCACGGTCGGCCTTACGGCCGGACCGTAAACACAATAACTTCCGAAAGAAACAACTGAAAAATCGATATTTGTAAAGGTTTGGACCTTAAATACGAAGGCCGAATCCGTGAATGGGTAGAATCCACCCAATGATTCCGCAGATATACCCATTCAAAATTTCATTGTCTCAATATTTCCAAAAATACAGATGAGATCGAATTAAAATCCAGTACTTCATCAAAAAATGACAGTTTGAAGGTTCATACAAAATTTAATGGGGATAATATGATAAGAAGATCACATAATATTGAATAACTGAAATTGATTGCTCGCTCAACACTTGGTGAAGCATCGTAATTAATATTAAAACAAATAAAAACACTTGACTACGTTCACAATTTGTGAACGTACTCAAGTGTTTTTATTTGTTTTAATATTAATATTGAATATTTGAAAAAAAAATTGAAATTTTTTCTCAAATTGTTCTAATGACACGATCATCACGAAATTCTGCACAATGTTGTCCTTCAACATATTCAACTAGCTGCGAAATTTCATCACGATTGAACCAGTATTTCTTGAGTTATACCGAAAAAAACAACGATATCGAAAAGAAAACCACGAAATTCTACATATTTTTTCCCAATATATCCAAAACTTATACCCGTAACGGACTGAAATTTGGTACACTGTTGTTAAATATAATGCTCAACGTCTGAAATTTCGACAATTTTTTTTTTTTTAATATATTAACGGTACAGTCCTGAAAAAATTTTGCTCAAAGTTGCGCGTCGTTATATTCTACCCAACTGCAATGTTTCAATTCAATCGCTCTGGTAGTTTCCGAAAAACTTCAAATGGCAGCAACTCAAAAACTGTTCGACCGATTTGGCCTATTGACGAACTTAACCGCGGCATTCCAATGCGCGACCTACTCTGAAAATTTCAAGTCGCTAGCTCACTCCGTTTGACAGTTATCATGTCCACGGCTGGCCGGACGGACAGAATCGATTCCAACCTAATCGTTTGAGACCATTTTCGGCTCAATCATCGAAAATTATAGACATTTGGACAAAACGATAGAACGCTGTTCCCTTAGAACATGCGCGCAAAAATCAGGTATTTCAAAATGATTCTTATAATGACATGAGATAAACTTCATCTGCATTATTTATGCTATTTTCGTATAGTTCTATGAATCCGCGAGTCTATAACTCGGAAACTGTTTGAAGTATCATGAAAGTGAATACTTAAGAATATGTGTCATAATTATAGAAAACTTCACACCATAATTCATCTCATTCGGAGTTACCTTATCGAAGCTACAAAAGAAAAACTTATTTCCTTTGAAAATTTAAACAACCTACATCTTTTTGCTCGAGGCGAATTTGGAAAAACGACAAATAAAAAAGTTCATAGTAGTAATCACGTCCTTAACAGATAATGAAAAAGGGGATCTCACGGGAACGAGGACAACTCTGAATTTTCAACAAATTTATTTAGTGGTTTAGTTTTTCATTTGAGGAGAGAAATCTCTGTTAAAATGTACAGCTCGAAGACTCACCCTGTATATATTATTCCACGGCAGTCATGGTGATCTTAATTTAACCCCGATATTTTCAGCAGTAGTTAAGATTAAGTTGCTGATAATTCTCTTTTTAAACATCATTTATGTTTATTATTTACCCCATCGTTTCAATTAACTCGTTCATTGGGCCCATGAATTTTCATTCCTTGTCGTGATGTATCATAGTAGTAACATTTACGCGTATTTCGTACATTGGTCTAGTGAATGATGATTCATTGGGCCATAATGAAAATGTTCATTATGCCAATTTCGATGAACAAGTATGAAGCAAATACAACATAAACGATATTTTTCTCGCGAAGCCCGTATAATGTGGATTACTGTTTTTTGTGCTGAGAATTTCGACAAAAATTATTGAAATCCAAAAGTATTTCAAGAAAATAATTTTTAGTTTATTTTCAGTTGAAAAATATATGCGAATAGCCTCATCCAAAATTTCTCAGCTATTAGCTAATCGTTCATATAATTTTGATATTCTTCCAAGACATTGATTGCTATGAATGAATAGTCCTGTTGATGGTGGTAACAATTGTTTTATGATTGAAATATTATGTTGGAAACAATGTTCAATTATGGAATATATATCATTGTATGTGAAAGAAGAAAAAGTACAAAAAGTTTTATTTTTTTTATCCAAAAATATCAAAAACATCAAGTAATATAAAATATCAAAAACATCAAAGAATACAAAATTATTATATAACATCAGCAAGTTCAAATCCTGGAATCTATGAATAATAATTTTTATTCACTTCTCAATAGTTCTGTTAGAGATATTGGGAGAGTTCAAATTATTCCCAAATTATAGCAAAATAATTTTGTCCCATAAACAGAGACAACCATTGAGTTTCGAACCAATTGATTTATTATCGGAAATTCCAATTAGTATGTAAATGAAGGACTCTATTTCCGGATTCCAAAACTTCAAAGTAAGTGGGATACCATGCAAACAAACGAATGTTTCTCGTTTCTCATGTGAACCGAAAACACACACCTGATGGAAATTATTGATAAATACCGAATTCATTTTCATTGAACTGGTGAAACACATATCATAGCCGAATATTTTGTGCTATATCCGAATAAATTTGTAGTAGTTTTGTCATGTATCAAATGAAAGTATTCACTGAAATGATTTTGCTTTCGCTTTTGTAAACCAATCAACAATATTCACATCACAAATATCAAATTTTTTTAGTACGTCTTCGAATCTATAACGCAATTGGGCGAATGCTTAGAAATTAAATGATATCAGAACAATTTCACAACTACAAAAGTACTGGTTCGAAGTCAGAAGATTTTAGGAGAATTTTTAAATTAGAATTCATAGTGTTCAACCAATCAATTTCAATTTCAATTTGACACGAAAAATATTTTCGGATAAATTGGGAAAAAATATGTAAAATTTCGTGGTTTTTTCTCGACATAGTTTTTTTTTTGTAAAACTCCAGTAACACCGATTCACTTATGATGAAACTTGGCAGCTTGTTTGAAGATGCTGAAGGACAACTTTGTGCAAAATTTGGTGATGATCGTGTCATTAGAACAATTTAAAAAAAAATCAAAATTTTTTTTTGAATATTCAATATTCTATTATCTTCATTGAATTCTTTGAGAATGTTCGAACTTCACTTTTCGATAAAGTGCTGGATTTCAATTCGATCTAATCTGTATTTTTGGTTAAGCCCCAAATCTAATCTACAAATATCGAGTTTCTGAGTCATTTCTTTCGGAAGTTATTCTGTTTACGGTAGGTCGTTAGGCCGACCACAAACACAATAACTTCAGAAAGAAACAACTTAGAAATTCCATATTTGTAGAGTAGGTTTGGACCTAATTACGAAGGCCGAAATCGGGAATAGGTGAAATCCACCCAAACATTCCGCAGATACACCCATTCAAACTTTTGTTTTCTCAATATTTCCAAAAATAAAAATTAGATTAAATCGGAATTAATATCGAAAAAAACCTGGGAAAGCACTGACGTGAATTCGTCAGCTTTTACGCGCATGTTCAAAGGATATCAACAAAAGTGAATATGCGCGCAAAAGCTGCTGACATCCCGTCAGTGATTTCCTAGTTTTTTGAATGAATTTATACTCGAATCTCTATATCTGCTCGAGCAGATTTCGGTTCTTTTGAACTATGAAATGGCCGCCTGAAATTTCAAGAGCAGCGGATAATAGTTTCTGAAAAATAAAATATCTTGGAATAATGTGATTCATTCCTCACGAACTTTTGCATGAATATCTTTGTTGATACTGAACATTCAAAAACCAAGTTTCGATTCGATCCGACGAATATTTTTTGAATTGGAGTCACAATTTCAGATGGATATAACACTAAGTCAGTTCAGAGTTTTGCCCCTCAACCAGTATTGTCGAGAAATTCAAAATGCAAAACCACTCTGAAAATTTTGAGGCCCTAGTATTTTTCCTTCGAATATGATGGAGAACACTTATACAGAAAGGCGTCCCGACATAATTGATTTTGACCAAGTATCGAGTCCGAAAATAGTACCCTTTCAGGATCAAAATACTCAAACTACAGGCACTTTGGTACATTAAATTCACCTAACTCTATATAATTAAAAAATGTTACCTCATTGGTATTTCCCTGTCAGGGAACTACGCGTCCTTGTCGCTTTACGTAAACTTGGTGGAGAAAACGTGTGTAAAAAATGGAACCACAAAGTCACTGAAAAAATATTCATGAGTTATTATTAAGAGCCGAATTATTCCAACCTTGACGAAATTGCAATAATACCAACCCGGCTCAGTTCTAGACACAAAAACTTGTTACTTTTCTTCGAAATTTTACTCAGTTCCTGCGCAGACGGAAAGTTTTAATTATTGCGAGAACAAATAGTATGGATCTTAAGACTTGAATCGAAGTACGATCCTTATAACCTCTTCTGTGCAGGAACTGAGACAAACTTCCAATGAAACAAAATATGAAATGTATTCATTCAAATGTATAATACAATTACTTTCATGCAGTAAGTCGGTAGGCTTTGAAAAGTAACAACTTTTTGCAACTAAAACGTTAACGAAGTAGATCGCTGATATGTAAGGCGGCCTCTTGGACCCAGCGTCAACCTTATTCAATTAGCACAGTATAGAAATAGTGTTTCCAATCCATAGTTTCCATGTATGTGGAGAACTAATATGAAAAGTTTCCTTCATAATTTTAGGAGTTTGAAATTATGATATGTAATTGATATATTCGTCTCTTGTGTAGTTATGGAAGAATCAGCGTCGCGTCGCTGTGATTTTTCTATGATTCATTATTATCTATCTCTTATTGTGCCTCTAGTTATTCTATCAGATATTGTCTAAATGATATGGGTCATTTCATATCAAAAAGACATAATGGTTGGAATGGAGAAAAATGGATGGACAAAATATCAAATATAGCACCCAAAATATTTTCGATGCTCGTTAACTATTACTGAGTAGGTAGCCAAAATGAAGTTAACCTACTGCCCCGAATAAACGTTAGCTGAATATATTGTGAAAGGGGGTTCGGAGAATGCTACTGATCGAAAGATTCCAGTAATATTGAAATATTTCCCAGGGAAATCGCCTTTCAGGCGGATTCCTCTCGAATCAGCAACAAACTGTATGAACGTACACATGGTGTTCCCTAACAACGTTAGCTCGTTCCAGAAAAGTTCCTATGAACAGATTTCTGGAGCTGCTTTGTTTCTGAGGTTTAGGGCGCTTAGGAAAAAAAGGTTATTCATAAAATACCATGAACCGATTTTATTAAAATTTGGCTGTTATGTGGGGTGTTTTAGGAATAAAGGTGCTCATTAGGCACAACCTTGATTGAAATGATCGAGTCTAGTGGAGTCTCATGAGTGGACAACCGAGCCAAAACTATTCAAAAAAAGCGAATATTTTTTTTTGTGGATTTTTATTTTTCTAGATAAAGCATCCAGATATTCAATTTTTTGTTTTTTCAGTGAATCAAGCTTCGTGTAAGGGTGAAATAGCACTTTCACTGATATGAAAATACTTTCACCATCCCTATATGTAACACTGTGGAGTACAGACTACGAGGGTCATAAGGTTTAACGTTCTGAAAACTTCAACTGAAATTACCTCATATATTTTACAGGCTTTTTTATGAGTTTTGGCCCTCGAAAGCATGTAACAACTGTTAAACAATCGGTGTATCAGTTCTCGAGAAATTATAAACCGACAACGAATATAAAACTTGCTGATTTAGGTACATTTTCCTCAATCAAATACTCCAATTTTGAGCCTTGAATTATTACATTTGAAAGTTCAGACCTAAAAACTTCTACGTGTTCATTTCTTCAAATATCGAAAAACGAATTCGATATAACAAATTAAAATCATGGATCTCTCGAAGACTTCTCTCGCCAATCGAACCGAAGTTTCAGCGGATCAGGAGCTATCTTCTCCACTTAAGCACCATAAAGTTGATTGATTACATAGGTCCAATCTCTAGATACGCCACAGTTGAGTGCTCGTAGAATTAGTTCAAAGAAAAGCCTGATTAGATCACCGAACGACCGAACTCCGGTAGACTGGAGTAATTAACCTACGGGCCGGATTTTGCGGCTGTTGGGTGTGAGCCGTGTGAGTGCCGTTTTGATCCCCAACTGATTTAATTATAACAGGAAGTCGAAGATGTCTTCAAGGCCGTCGTTGCGGCACCTCAACTTTAATGATATATCGAGTCTTTATTCTGCTAAAATTAGCGATGTCGTGGCATATTCTCCGAGGAACAATGGGAGCGACCCTACTTTCACGAATATCTGGTTATTCGTCATAATTTCGTCATTTCCAACAGGTTCGGCCTTTTATTGTTCTAAATGTTGGTAGTGAAAAAAGCGAAGGTTGGACGAAAGGCATTTATTTTCCTATTTTCAAGTCATCCAATCGAGACGTC
Source organism: Myrrha octodecimguttata (assembly GCA_958510865.1). Classification (NCBI taxonomy): domain Eukaryota; kingdom Metazoa; phylum Arthropoda; class Insecta; order Coleoptera; family Coccinellidae; genus Myrrha; species Myrrha octodecimguttata. The sequence continues at coordinate 23,761,805 of OY294056.1, forward strand.
GGACATTGAGGGGACTTGCACGCACATAGAAAGTTCCGAATTATTTAGAAGAAACGTAATTGTGATTCCAAAAGTTTGGAATTATAGCAATTCTAGCCGTGTATTCAGAACGTAGTTTTCCTTCATATTCCACCCAGTCTAGAATATTCTTCCTTCGTCACTAAGTACCGAGTTACCCTACAAATATTTAGTCTCCATGTACTTTCTTCCAGAAGTAATTGCATAACAGCCGATAACAAAGACTAACTTCGATGAAAACATATAGAGGTAGACGCAAAATTTGTAGAACAAATTCAGAGATTAATAACGAGGTTCGAATTCACGAATGGTCAAAAGACACAAAAAATTCTATTTCTTCGAATATAGTCTTTCCAATATTTCGGAGAATAAAGATTAGATATAATTAAATATAATTTATAAACCGCAAAATGTCAGCGGAATTATACATTTGATAGTATTTACCAAATTATGATGTTTCTTAAAAGAAATTTGAACCTTCAGAACAAAATTTTTTTCACAACTAATGGAGAAGTTTCAATTCGATCGAATGAATATTTTGCGTGCTATCGAGAAAAAAATAAGATTATTTTAGAGCTTCCAATTCAGTTGGCGAATATGAATCAACATCGAACTTATGAAGTGTATTAAATATTCTGAGAATCTAGGTTATTTCTTTCAAAAATCAGAGCATATAAGAATTTTACCTCGATTTCTTCTTCAGACAACCTTATTGTTTGAGGCAATTATTGGCTCAAAATTAGAAAGCTACAGACATTACAATAAAATAATGTCATAGCTCATAATTTATTGATCAGGTATCGCTGAAATTTCGTGTGGAAAATCAAGCTGCCATTTTGTAATCGAGTACCTACTACATTTCAGCTCAATCGTATATGTACATCGAGTATAACTGCGCATAAGACCTGTTTTGTCTAGGTGAAATTATGTACCTTTGTTTTTCGGAGATATCTTTTCCTGATATTCTCTTCATGTGCTTGTTCTGGGAAATAGTGTGTTGTTTTTTTGCCCAACTTTCTGTAATTCTCGAATTCTGAGCCATTAGGTTTGACTCCCTGAAAGAGATTACGTACGTCAACTTTTTCAGGTGAGATTTGAAGTCAACATATCTCAAGTACTGGATTTCAATTTGATCAAATCTGTATTTCTGTAAACATTGTGAAAACAAAATTTCGAATGGATAGATCTGCAGAAATATTCGGTGGATTGTACGAATTCGTGAATATGGCGTTTGCTAGTGAACTCCAAACCTGCTCTACGAATATCCAACCTCTTAGTGAATTTTTCAGAATGTTTTCCTCTCTATCATTATTTATGTGAACTTAGGATTCATGTATTGTATTAAATATACAATATCACTGTTTACACTCTTCTATAATATTCTGTGGGTGACTTTCTGACTGTGAAACAAACTGTGTATTTCGTAGTCAATAAATGAAGCAAAAAAATTATAAGGAAACCTTCTAGTCGTAAATTTCAACCAACGAATAGATTGAATGTGTATTTTGTCAGAACATTGGCGAACTAAAATTTCGGACGGGTATATCCGCGGCACAAGTAGGAGAATTTTACCCATTCTTGAATATGCCCTCCGCCACTAAGCACCAAACATGCTCTACAAATTCCGCGTTTCGAAGTTATTGTGTAATAAATCGGCATACGGTTTTTCCCAATATGCAACTGTTCTTGAAGATTCGAGTATTCAAATGACATACCCAAAATAAACCTGAAAAAGTTCTCCTATATTGTTCACCATCCGTGAGACAACTAAATTAAGCCATACATTCATGTCTTGAATTAAAAATTAAAAGAAATTATTTATCTGAACGTTTCCAGGTGAATAACGCGAGACAGGAAGTAGTGAATTGAACAGCTCTGAGAACTAACTGAAGTGGAAATTTTCCCACAGGTCGTTTTCGAAGCTGTAAAGCCTTGGGCAGAATCTCGCTTGTATCGCGAACGGTCGCTCTGAGAGAAAAAAATATCTTTGAATCATTGTTTATGTTCCAGCCGCTATTTGAAGTCAGTGGCGCCCCGTCAAGTTCTCACAATGGGACGCTTGAGGCTCGCTTCAGTTTTCTCGCTTTGATTCATTCAACGCGGTTCTTTGACGATAAAATATCAAAGATTTTGTGTTGTCTGAAAAAAGATTTGCGTTTTTAGAGAGGAGTCATCTGAGAAATGGGATATATAGAATTTTCAGTACACTGTTATTAGATTTTATAGGCTTTGCTAAAGATTCAGATCCTAGTACGAGCTAAGGAATTCGAATTACTAGCCAAAAATGTATTCCTTATTCGATTCCTTACACCGATTGTAGATTTTCTATTGGAAAATAATTATGAATTTCAGAAAAGAATCAGGTTGAAAACATGATTTCATTCTCAAAAATACATTTTCACCCCCCTTTCTCCATACTGTTAGAAGCAGAACTAACATAATTAAATAGTAAAGGACAGCCAGTTATTTCCGTTTCAATTCTCATAGCTGTGAAGTACGCGGCTCATTCTGGAAAGAAATATTGGACGGTATCGATATATTTATGTATTGATGAAAGCATACAAGATTTGCGTTTGGTATAAATATACTGTTAATGCATTATATGCGATATGAGAAGATCATTTTTCAGGTTTTTTTTTAGGTTCTTGCTCTCAATATTATGTCTGAAAAGGAAGTATTCGAATCAAATGATAATTATTTTTCATGAAAATAACCCTTGTGGATTGCGGGATTCGAACTATTCGGCGAAGGCAGTCTCTGAAAAAAATTCACATAATGAACAATATCGAAATAATAATAAAATTTCTATATTGAAACGTTCACTTTGGTGATAGTTCACATATTAGCGAAGTGAACATTTCCTAGTTCTCCATCAAACAATTAAGCCAAATCTGCAGAATCATTTTCTTGAAATACTTTCCTAATTCAAGAATTTTTTTTTAGGTTGACAGTCCTGAAAATAACTGTAATGCAGATTTACTTCATGTGAACATTTTTCAATTTACCTTATTTCTGCAGTAAATTCAGCCAAGTATGGTTTAGTTTTACAGTTCTATAAAGCAATGAATTGAATTTTTTTTTTATCAAAATACAAGAGTATTTCAATCACATACTGTATTTCATATACAGAATCATCTGATTCTGTATATGATGTATATATGTATACACAGAATCAACTGATTCTGTATTTGGTGATTTTGTGTTCTTCCAAACTATTATATGATTTCCAATGATCGTGCATACATATTTGGCTATTTGAGATGTCTGTGAATATCCATTCTTGTTTATGATTATTATTAAAAATACAACAGTTCAGGTGAATACCTATTTTAACTTAAATAAGCTAACATGCCAGAAGAACTTCAATGTACACTTCATGGTAATGAAGAAAAACAAATGAGCGAACACAAAAAAAAAGGATTTCTGAACTCTGAGTTGACGCACCTTAGTTTTAATATAAGCCACATGGGTCACCCTCAAATCACAATGACTGTGGACAAATGATATTTAATGATCGTCAATAATTGTATATGGAAGTCTGGAAATATTTTGCGTATGTGCAGGTTCTAGTTGACTGCACATATATCTCAGCCATAGTCACCTCTTTAGTGTCAAAAGTTTCATGATTTTGTCGTTAATCTAGTGATCTGTTGAAACGTCAGTTGATCTGGCGTTCCTGGTTCCAGCATCAGATATGGCTTCAGTGAGTTATGTTTCCAAAAGCTTCCACATCTCGTCAATTGGTAGATTTAAGGCCGGTTTCACAAAACTTTGATTGCCCAATCGAGGTCTTAATTGTCAGTCACCACTAAATTCTGTGCTCGATTTCAGTTCTTTTTCAACTCATCCATGGAATGCGAACCTTAATCAACGAGTTAATCGGATGTCGAAAGTTGAACTTTGATCACCAGATCGAGGTCTTGATTGTCAGTCAACACTAAATTCTGTGCTCGATTTCAGTTTATTTTCAACCCTACCATCGAATGCAAACCTTAATCAACGAGTTGATCGGATGTCAAAAGTTTTGTGAATCGGATGGTAGGTGGTTAAAGAGAAATCCAGTCAACTGATGAATTTCCTTTACTCTCGTCTACCGAGACTGCAATGCAGTGGACAGTTGTATTCTTGTTCAGTTGATAAAACATCATGGTCGGATTTACTGAGAGGCGAATTTTGTGTTCTCGATTTCTGATATCTAACGGTCGTGATGTTTCTTTCGTGTGGTCTTTCAGTGAATTGGATGAGTTTTATCAGAAAAAGTATAACGAGAAAATCATTTTTCGAATTTTCACTTGATTGTCTGATGAAGAAGTCACATTATAGACTCCGCAAGGATCTCTTTCCTTTGAAACATAATTTTATTTAAAATTCAATAGTTTGTGAAAAAAAAACCTGAAAAAACTATAAAATAATGTTTTATTTACATTTCGTGTAAAATCAACAGTATATTCAGGTATACGAAACGCAGATTTCACCATACTGTTTCTTTCCATTATTTTCGTGTATTAGTTCAGATATTTGTGGAGTTCGGTATTTACTCGATGGAGGTTCATTTTCAATGAGTGTTAAATAAATGGATTCAATACCCACAAAATTCTATATTTATGAACCACAATTGCTTCGCCACACTGTTGCTTAATCCTTTTACATACGCCCATGTAGAACATGATTGAGCCACAGTGTGGCGAAAAAAAATTTTGTCATTAATGAATACAAAATTTCGTGGAAACCAAATTTATTTGATACTCATTGGGACTGTTCAGCTTAATTTTTTTTTTCAAGAAAACGAAAATTTCTTTCAGGTTAAACTTCCCTCCATCATCATATTGATTTAGAAATATCAACATCATGATGTGGCTTGAATTATTTGCCCTCTCACTTTGACATCAGTCATTACAAGTACAGCTCACAAGCAGAATTAACAAACCACTGATGTGTACGATTTCTATAGCTCGTCAACAAGACAATAAAAAAGTTCCCCTGAAATTGGTACAAATGTCTATACATCACAGAGTAAGTTCACACCATAATTCCACCGAGATACTATTACCGGGCCCGTCGGAGATCATGGCGTATCCCCCATTTGCGGCTATTTTATTGTCCGAGCTACAATACAATGTACTGATTTGAGGGTTGTATTCACCCTCTCATTCAATCCAAAGGTCGATCTGGGAGGTTCTATCATCTAATCACGTCTAAATGGACCTTCGCTAATCAAACCACAAATCACAACAAAGGCGAGTCAAGGAAGGAAGGAAATCGCAGTTAATATTGATTAATTAACGGGAAAAGAGCTCTCGTAGATACATTGCGAGGAAAACTTCGTTATTCCAAAGAGATTGTTTCAAACTAATTATTTTCATTTGAATTGAACCTTCGAATTCGAGCAGATAAATGATTTTTCAAACGAATCCGAAATTATGAGTTTTGTTCTGAAGAGCATAGATATCAATAATGAATGGAATATCTTTTTGTAGTACCCCCATCAAAGCATTTTTCTGAAGTTTGGACAGTCTGAAATTTCATAATTCTTGCCTAAAATGGTCTAAAATTACCATTCCGTTACTGGGCAAAAATACACCCAAGAGTTTTGAAGCTGTAGCTATCTCAATGTGTTAGGATATTTTCTTTGTATCCCAAGAAGTACTTGAAACTTGACAAATAGTTGTTTACTTCAAACCGGATTTCCGCTCGATCGTTTTTTTTTGTTCGGGCATATCGCTATCGTTTCCTCGATATCGTCGGTATTTCCTCATTAACTGATACAACTTGGTAATTAGTGAAAAGCCGATGTACGTACGTCAGCGAAATGATGTGCTTTATTCTCATTGGAGCAATGAAAGATAACATTTATTTCCAAATTTTTTTCAAATCTTTTCAGCTTGAAAATACCTAACCCAACTGATCGAATTGTTAATTTGTAATTCTCTTATGAATATGGTCCGCACGAATTTTGCATGAAAACTTTCAAACCAGTACTAGATTTCTGTCTGGTCCGATATATATTTTCGAAAAGATGAATATTTAATCGTTTCATTTATATCGTTTGGTGGGTTTGAATCTTAAATTGATTTGGCCCTAGTTATCAAGACCTGATCTTGTTCTTCAATTAACTAGAAGTTATTTCTTTCGGAAGGTGTTGTGTTCATGATGGTCCGTTTGCCATACATAGTGATCGCAAAATAGGAACATTTACATACTAAATTCGAGCTTATTGTGGTCCCGAACTAACCTATATTTCTTATGTTTCAGGTAAAGTTCGTGTTTCATGCATCCTCCTTCTGGAGAAGCATTCTTCAGGAGATGGTATGATCAAGGTTTACTTTCTGCATCAGAGCATTTTTATTAACAAGGTGCACAATTTTGTATGAGTCAAATCAACAGTTTGCTACAAAAACGTCATAAAACACATGATCGAAATTTTGGAAGATATTCTTTGATTAATCCATTCCTAATTTCGAAAATTATCAACTTTTTTCCATGAACATAATTATGAGCTACTTATATCTGAAGTCTCATCAAATTTGAGCACATATTTCGAAAAACTATTGAATTTGTCATCAGTTAATGAGAGTAGAAATCGGAATAAAAATATATCAAACTTCATTGCTATAAGTTATGAGGATATTTCCTCAATATTTCAAAAAGACTAACGCAATCGTATTCAAACTCCGTAGTTAGTTGAGGAATATCTATGTTCTACATTTAATAATATTTCCGGTGCATCGGTACATGTAAAACGTTAAAAAGTTTTTGGATGGTTGTATCTGCAGAATAACTCGGGTGGATTCTACCAGTTCGCGAATTGGACCCATATAATTCAACTTCAAACCTACCTATAGATTATCAAGTCCCTTCTCCGAAAGGTTTGTGTTCACGATCGGTGCTTATTCCGGCCGTGTACACGATAACTTCCGGAAGAAACTATTTGGAGACTCGATATTTGTAAAGTAGCATTGTGGCTTGATTACAAAGGTCGAATTCTAGAATGAGTGAAATTTGCCAAAGGTTTCCGATCTGATTCTTTATTGAAAACTGATAGCTTGAGTTTTGTGGGGACCATATGTGAAGAAAATGAAAAATTTTTCCTTCTGGAAGAAAAGCTGTTTTCAGCAGGGTCAATACGTAAATAGATGAACGATTGGGCAAAAAATTTGACGAGCGTGTAAAAGCTCCGAATCCCTGCTCAGTGCTCTTCTAGAATTTTTGTTGCATCACTTGTTAAATCAACACGAGTTTTGACCCCCTTAAATGTGTTCAGCCAGAGTATTTGTTAATGCAATGATTATTTGGAATCTATGTATGGTACAACAGATCTGGTCAGTTATAGTTATGGTGTGGTAAGAGGTTACATTCCACTGCGACTTTAAGGTCTATTGTGCCCCCCCGTCAGAGCTGTTTTCGCATTGCGCTACCTACAGCTCGCCCTCCAGCTCTAGATCTCTAATGAATTCTAATATCTGTGAGGTCTTCAAGGAGGCTAAGTTCTCATTCCTCCTATAATTCTCCTATCCAAGATATTTCTTGCGCCAGCTCACAATGGCGAGACATTCTGTGATCAAGGTGAACATGAGTTTCCTCCTCTTCCCCACAGAACATGCACTCGCCAGTTTCTGATAAGCCCATTCTCATCATGTGCATCCTCAGGCGATAGTGTCCTGTAAGGAAACCAGTGAGGAGGCGTAACTTGTTCTTACTGAGATCCAAATGATTTGTGGACCTTGCAATTTCAAAGTTCCGAAGGAACTTTTTAGAGTGTTTCATTCCTGAAGAATTCCTCCAGAGTGCTCCTTTTTCGTTATCTTCCTTCTCCAAAAACTCTTTCTTATAGGTGCATTTGCCTATTCCACAAAAAGGTTCTGGGCCAGTTGGTTACGCTTGTGCTTCCTTTCTTGCTAGAGTGTTTGCCTCTTCATTTCCGTTGATTCCTGAGTGCCCAGGAACCCATACTAAGGAGACCTTGTTATTCTTGCCTACTTCATTGAGTTTCCTTTGGCACTCCCATATCAGCTTTGAGTCGATGACAGAAGAGTTCAGTGCTTTGATAGCAGTATAGTATACATTGGAATGAATATGTTAATCATAATCGAGGCTATACCTGCGCAAAAGACTGGCTTTGTAAAAAAAATAATTCAAATTGTAAATATATTGACCCCCAATTCTTGATCTTACTTTCGTAAACTCCCGTGATATTTTGTTCTTCGAAAACACGTGTCGTTTTCTCCACATCGCCAATTGAAGTAATTTTCGATTATTATTTTCACAGTGAATATATTCGGAACATCATTTCTACCTAGGGCGAGACAGGGTAATTAACAACCTTTCGATTACAATGTTGGACAATCCGGTTTGCGTTGTCTCATCGGCCAATGCTCACTTATCGACAACAGCCCGGACAACGGCAAAACGGAAATTCATTTCCCTACTAATTTGGCGTGTTCCGTAGCGGTCAAGTGCGTTCTGTCCCATTCATTTATATAGAAATAAGAAAATTCCGGTGTGCCGTGGACTGGGCTGTTGCCGATAAGTGAGCGTTGGCCTTTTAGACTACATGTAATTCCCATATGTCGCGTATCGATATGTCATGACATAAAGTGAAAATATATATATATATAAAAGTCTCTGAATACACAAGTCTGAACCTTGATATTTTTGAATACCTATTCGTTGCAAGAGGTATTAGTTATCTCAATATTCAGTAAATGGAGAAGAACTACTTCAAATTGCGTATTCAAAAATACCTTTGAGAAACATTTGGAACGATAAATACAAAGATTAATTCGTAGGGTTTGAAATTCTTCTGATAAATTTCTATGAACATGAACAGCAAAGTGAATAATTCATGTCAATGATAATGAACATGAACATTTCCCCGAAATATTTGCACAAGCAAATTCCTATTATTTGTTTGGATTGAATATTCATTAATAGGTACATACAAAATTTATGAACCATATTTTCATGAAGGAAGATCCAATCTATTGTTCAACACAATGTCCAAGCTATCAAATGTTTTCCACGATTTGTAACGTTACAAAACGCTCCACTGTCGATTTCAGTTTCCATCGCGGAAATACGTCATACTAATAATTTCAATTCCAATCGCAAGAAAAAACGCCTCACTGAAATTATATGATCGGTCGCTAAAGAACGCTCTCCGCTTTGACGGTTGAGTGTGTGTTTCGCATGCGCGACCCTTCCAACTCCGTCCAGCCGATGGAAAATTCTTTCTTTTGGTGCGTAAGAAGTTGAAGATTCAACACCTTGCTAGAGTTTAACGAATAAACGAACTTCGTAATCCATTAACATCGTGGAATTTTGGAGTTTTATTGTTTCTTATAAGACGTCTATTCAAAAGGCGGTAAGTACTACGTATATCCCGACCAATATTTTTTGCTTTTGTGAATGCCAGATTGTGATTTCTGATTTATTTCATTCCATGCAGGTTACACAGCTTAACATTTTCCTTTGTATGATATTGTGCATTTGATTTCTTATCTCATTCTTATTATCGAATAACGTGCTCTTATTCCTGAGTTCTAGATATTCCATCTCATATTTATTAACTTGTAAATTGTTTCAATAACGTCTAGAGTCGCTGGGAATGAGATCACGTGTTACAAGCACTATCTTATAGTTTTTAAATTTGCAGTCTTTGTACCGGGGCTACCGCCTACTGCTTCATCTCTGTACCGGGGCTACCGCTCACTGAAACATCTTTGTACCGGGGCTACCGCCTACTGCTTCATCTTTGTACCGGGGCTACCGCTCACTGAAACATCTTTGTACCGGGGCTGTCGACTACTGGATTATCTTTTTACTGGGACAAATGCCCATTTGAATATCCTACTACCGGACCCAGAGTTTAACTGGATCATCTTAGTACTAGAGGCAATCATTACTGGATTATCTTAATACTGGAGCTGATTATGACTGGAATACCTTTATTCCGAAGCTAATTATTACTGGAATATCTTAATTCTGGACTTTGTTCTGGATGGAATCTCTTGAAACTGGACTACCTGCATAATACCTGTATTTTGAAGGATCATACCACCGGATCCTTACTATTAAGATAAGTGCTTCGCCGAATCCCGGATCTCAGATTCATTGTACCTAAATTTGTGTTTGTAAATAGCAATTTTAATTGTAAAGTTGAAATAAATAGATAGGCAGTAAGAGGTTGCATCATTACCACCAGATTAACGATTAGGGATACATTCAGGAGTTAATTTGATTTCAGATTAATTTATCAATTTCCCGTTCCGTTCTTACCGTATTTTGGCTTCGAAATGACTTCTGGTATCCATGAAAGGCTTCTTACAATAAACCTAATATTATTATTGCTCCTTGTTTCCTCATACATTTTTCATATTATTAATGAGTAGATGTTCCACATTTGTTAAACTCCTCTCATATAATAGTAAGAATCCATCAACTCAAATATGTAATTCATATTTTAGAAAATTATTTTATGGACTTGACAAAGCGACGTTAGCGCCATCATAGTTCACAGAGCCAAGTAGTAGCATATTTGACAATTCTAGGACCGCGTTTTGGACCCAAAATTTAAGTGGTTTATAGAAGGAAAATGTCGGCACCTCATATAGTCTATGCATCTTGATTATGACTACCAAAATGGCGAGCAATCCAAATCCTGAGACCTAATTTGAATATTCTTCATAAATTATTTAATTATTCCTCAATGGATTGTCTTAAAAATCAATTGAGTGGATAATCTTATTTATGCGCGCATGTTTTGGGGAACAACGTGCTAAAGCTTTGTCCTTATGTCTGTAATTTTCGAATTTTGAGCCGAAAATGGTCTCAAACGACTACGTTGAACTCACTGATGACGAATCCGGTATCAAAAACGATTCTGTCCGGCCAGCCGGCCGTCTGTAGGCACGATAACAGGCGTAAGGAGAATTCTATTTCAGCGAGTTCGCTAATGAGCAGAATCGGTGAAATGGTTTCGGAGTTATAGCTATTTGAATTTTGAGGTTATTTTCCCGATATTTATTCTTTACTGAAGCGGTTGAATTGAAACTTGGCAGTCAATTGGTATATAAGGACTTGAAACTTTTTGCAATATTTTGTCGAGATTGTCCCAAATTCCGTAATGATCGTGTCATTAGAACGAATTGAAAAAAATTCCAATTTTGTTTTTCAAATATTGAATATTCTGTGATTTTCTGACCATATTTTCCTCATTAAATTCTGTATGAACCTTCGAACTATCATTTTTCGATAAATTACGAGATTTCAATTCGATCTTAACTAAATTTTTAGAAATACTGGCAAATTAAAATTTATAATTGGTATATCTGCGGAATCATTGGGCGGATTTTACCCATTCACGAATCCAGCCTTAGTAATTAAGGCCTAATGGCCCACTGTAAACACAATAACTTCCGAAATGAACAACTTAAAAACTCGATATTTGTAGAGTAGGTTTGAGGCCTAATAACTAAGGTTGAATTTGTGAATGGGTAAAATGCGCCCAAGCATGCCGATTATTGACCATTGAATGTTTTGTTTTCCCAATATTTCTAAAAAAACAGATTAGATCGAATTGAAATCGCGTAATTCATCGAAAAAAACCTAGAAAAGGACTGACGTGAAGGCAGTAGATTTTGCGCGCAGGTTCAAATCCGTTGCCAAAGCGGTTATCTCTATTGAACATGTGCGCAAACGCTGCTGAGTTCACGACAGTGCTTTTCTATGTTTTTTCTTTCAAAATGATATTTTAAAATGGTCTTTTTCGACGCAATGTCATGAGAAAGGTATACAGTTATTTTCACGGAGATGGAGGAACAGTTTCCACAAACTGTGGACAATGGACAGTTTCGAGTTGATAGAATGACGTTACCTACTGATAATATCGAAAAACAAAGACTTCAGTTCATGCCTGAAAAAAACAGTGCATATGTATTGATTGAACAATAACTTCCAGAACTCAACTTCAAATCATAACGTCAGAAAGTTGAAGAGCGCGAATTGTGAGTGAGCGTATCCATTAGATAATATGTTGATTTGAAAAATCCTGAATCGTATACCAATAAACTCTCATGCTACCTGGAACAGATATAGATATATGAGGGGTATAACGGCGTAGAATGATGAACATATTTATGGGAACCATGCGAGCGAATGGAATTATAATAAAACAATAAATAAGCCTTACAGAAGCTCAACGTAAATATGTTTTATGGTTGCGTGCACTCTAGCCATAATATCGATAGTTTTTTCATTTTCATTCGCAGAATTACCATTCAAATAACTAGGCATTCACCTAGAAATCTAGACTTCCATTTGTTTTCATTAATTATGGAAATATTTCCCTGATATGTTGCGATAATAAGTTTTTCGAACATTTGGTGGTGTCAGAAAGGAAAAATAACGTCATCAAGCATGTAGTTATGAGACTCAGTTTGCTGCCTTGTATCGTTAGACTTAGGTACAATGTCGAATAAATTTTGCATATGATATACTATCGGAGGTGGTTTATGAAAAGTAAGGAGCCAATAGCAAAACTGAAATGTCTAAGTGTCCTTAAACTTCAGTTTGTCATGCCCTGCCCACATATGTTGGAGCAGTAGATTGCCTCGTTTACACAGTTTGAAAATATTTTTTCATTTTGTTCGATTTTTCGTTGTTGATCTAATCTGATCTGATACAATGGAAGGAGCAGATCTGGTGCTAATCGTTCGTTAATGTACAGTTCGGGCAAAATTACTCGTCCAGTCAGGGGACATCAACAATTATACAAGGTATCACCGAAAACGGAGTCTAGCCTTCTGTTTCTGATTAATCCGCAACCGAAAATAGAATCAATCCATTGTTTTTAGATTGATTGTGTCTTATGATCAAAATACTTAATTTGTTGTTTTCACCTATGCTGCATTAGGTACTAGCTTTTTAGAACCTCTATTAGAAATGTGCTGCTGTTTTCTACATAAACTGTTTTTAGGTAATCCATTGGTGCGAGATAGATTAAACCCCATCATTCTGAAGATATGATACGATTATCTGATTCTTGGATCTCACTCATAATTCAAAGTGCTCTTTTTCTGAAGAATATTTCTGCGATTTTGCTCACAATTTAAAAACTTAATTGTTCAGGCTTTTCCTGGGTGTTCACTCCCAATATCTCAAAAGAACTATAAAAATTAAATTGAAATTGTCTTTATGGAAACACATCCTTGATGATTGCAGGAGTAAACTATTCTTCAAGGGCTGTTTTCGTGGAAAAAAGATGGTCTAATGAACAATACTTGAACAATGCAAACAATCACCCAACAAACACAAAATACAGCAATTTTACAGTTTCTGCATCACAAGTGCCACCGGAATGCAGTACATAAAATGTTGTATTAAAACTCCACAGTCTCTGCATTGGTGATACTGCTGTCCTAAAAATGCAGTCTTCTAAATACAGCTGCTGCACAGCTTTTGAGCAACAAAATCGAAATGCTGTATGAGACAGCGCTGTCTCTGTCTTTGATGTTATATTTCGTTCTAATAGTCAGCCATCGTTGTCTGTGCCGATAGCCGGTACGTTAGAGAACAGAGACTCTTTCTCTATGTTAGAGAAGCGTTTTCGATCGTCGTCGTCGGCCATGCTGTTTTGTAATGGAAATTTGTTTGTTGTGTAGTAAATTCGTTTTTGGTTCTAAGTGAATCGCGCTATTTGAACTGACTATTTGTTTCGAGTTGATTGGGTGCAAGTGTGAAAAACTGATGTTTCGACATGATCAATTCCCGAAAAAACGAAATAAGGCAAATAAGACTGATCTGAGTGGCTAAGATAAATATTTAGATGATGCCGATTCTTTTGGAACTGGAATAAATGGACAATAGAAGAAAACATCTGAGTCTCTACCTGAACTGTACAGAGTCAACAGAAAACAGAATTTCGAAGTACATAAACATCAATGAAGGAATTTAAGGTATTATATTCACACAAGGTAACCTTTTTTTTGTGTATTAACTCATTTTTCTCCACTTCAAGTTGCTGTACGAAAGAACAAAGAGAGCAAAAATGATTCACCAACCTATATTGAAACAACAATCATGGTATGATTGAGAAATATGTATTTACTTATTTTAGAGGACTTAGAAAGGAATGAGAGAGAGTCACCCAATAATATATTATATCATGTATAATATTTGATATGGCCGGTATTTGTGTGAATTCAAGTTTTTTCCATTAAAGTCATGTTCCTAGTGCAATATTTTTTTTATTAAAATGAATTTGCTATAAATCACTTTACGTTATATGCTCAATATAAACTTGGTTAACCCGATTCCTAAGACAACCAGTATGTTTCAGGAATCCGGCTTACCTCCGAAAAACCTATATTTTTCAAGTAATCGCATTGAAATTCTGGACTTACATACTTCAGATTGTGTCTTTTGGTCCAACCAGAAATGGCCGTACGATTTTTCAGATAATGTTGTGTACATTTTTATATATTTGAATTCCATGTTGAATTATTTTTGGTGAAATATGAAAAATTGAATAATTTAAATATTTTTCCGTTGAGTAATCAATATCTAGATACAGAAAGAATTGCAGTTTTTTTTCAAAAATATAAACATCACATCATATAGGAAAATCAAAATTTATTTGGCAATCTCCGAATAAACTGGAAGGACTGACTATACTCACTTTTCTACATTTATCGATGGTAAATATAATAATTTAGTATCAATGTGCAAAGTTTCAATTCAATCTCTTAAAATTAATTATTTTTTCGGGAGTGAGTCTCATTTCTGTGAGTCTCGTTATACAGCCGAGCTTCTGCTGCATTATTGCTGCTCAGAAACTTCATATCGAAGTAGCACAGTTGGTGCATTATAACTATGTGCAAACTGCATTACAAAGTGGCATAGCTCCTGCACAACTGCTGTATAGTGGCTGTACTTCGAACGCAGTTCGAGCTGTACAGTTTCGATGCAATTCCGCGGGACATATACGGTCCGTTTCGATACAGTTACTGTACCACCTTCGCTGCACTTCAAGTGCATCAACGCTGTACTTTTTTTGTACTCTTGCTGCGTTTTAGTGTTTGCTGGGCAACAAAGCAAACTGTGAAGTATCAGAGTAAAAATCTGACTCCTTCATCAGACAAACGAGAAAATTTGCAGAATTATTTTCGAAAGAGCATTACTCCATAAAAATAATTTTATTTAATAATAGTTCTGTTTCAGATATTGGGAGTGAAAACCCAAAAAAACCCAAAAACTTATTCAAAATCTTTTCAAAATGAGCTTTAATCGATACACTATATGCCTAGTTCATCATTAACTTGAATCATTAACTTGAATCACTTAAACGAGAAAAACTAATTGCCGAATGTTTTTTCTGGTTCTCAGAGTGAATATATTTCATTGCATCATCAAATAGACTGTATTTTTTGATGTGGGAGAAACGACGTGATGTAAGCATCAATGTCGTGTATTTTCATTGCCGAAGCGATAACCTATTTACGTTCTGACCCCGCCAAACGGGGGCTTTCCTGATGTAAAGAGTTTGCGATCTTATTTTCATATGGTTCAACATTTTTCAATCTTGAAGCAAATTTCAATTCTTTTCTATCCGTATTTTTAGACATATTGTATGTAACACGAATAGAACAATGGTAATTGAATAATAGAATTTCTTCAATAATTAAATGACAGATTTTTATTTTGTGAGATTCAGAAGTAAAGAGATTTTGAGTTAACGATACATAATGAATTTATTTTACGGCTGCTTTAGTAATGCCAGTCAACTTATTAGTCAACAGTAAACCGAAATGCGTCTTAGTTTTGTCAATAGCGTCATATATTCTTGAAATAACCAAAAAAAAGCATTTCTGATTATTACTCTCATTGAAAGGAATGAATTAGTCCTTGCAATATCGAGGGATTGATAAATTAGAGTTTATGAGTGAATTCGAATGTGACTTTCGTTTTTTCATATCTCTAGTGTTTAGAAGTTGTACACAAATGAGGTATCGGCAATTTGGCTTACCCTGTAGAGAATTAGTTTTTTACAATTCCAAATGTGAAATATTGGCGTAGGAATATTTTTTGCTCAAAGATAGTTTTCAGGGTTTATTGAATGAGAATGATTTCTTCCTCGGTAATTTATGAATATAACCCATCAATTGCTCAAGTTCCCAAACTCGAAACTGAATCACAGTGATAAAATTCACATCGTCAGTCCCCTTTGGGTCGAATTATAAATCGAGAAATTCTTGTTTCACGCATTTTACAAATATTTATTTCAAACCATTCATGAATTCTTAGTTTTGTCTTGGGTTTGATATATTGATGGCGAATGGACCTCTTCGGAATGAAGGATAAATTCTCATTCTCTCAACTAGATTGAGTGGGTTTATCCGATTGTTGACTATCCATAATGTCGTACTTCCATATGTGCTGGCAAAACGGAGTGAAAATACGTTCACTATTGATGTGTAATTCGGGACATTTCAATCAGATTTCGGTTGAATTAGATGGGAATATCCAGACTTGTGCCGATTTATGGCAAACGCGGCCCTGATATATCGACATGTCGCGGTTATACGGATGTCCATGAAGAGATGTATGCACTATCCAATCGTTCCACGATCGAGATTGGCTCTGGGACCCGATCGACATAGCCATAATTCGTTTCAATTCCGAAAAGTATTAATCCGATGTGAAAAATGAATACGGAATGTCGATGACTGTGTGAAATTTTCTGGAAAACCGAGACCAGATGAATGAAAATTCATTTTAAAGCATGTCACGGGGAAAAGATTCGAATAAAGACAATTTACTTGGACAAAGTCGACAATTCGTATATATATTTCGATTTCGTCGGGACTAGAAACAATTATTGAGATGAAAAAATACGGTGGCACGTGTTTATCTGAATTCAGAAATACGCCCTGCCTAGTTTTGATCAGTTGTTCGAACTGAAAAGTGGAAGATGAACACCCAACCAAACATTATTCATAATCATAACAAATAACTAATGTTATGCGCATCAATAACTCTGATTCTATATAGGAAAATTCGATAGACCTTTACGAGTAATGCATGTAAGGGATCTGATGTTGATTCTTCAGATGTCAGAAGGATATCTAAGGTTGGTCCTCTTGAATTCCTAATCAAGCATTTCAGCCCTGAGATCCATTAAAAACAATGCATGATATACATGAAATTGAATAATGTTTGAGTTCACTTGAAATTTTGGTTAATACAACCTCAAAAAGTTATGTTCAATACTACTTGGTTCGAATCGTGTAACTAGCGCCGTCTATGGGAGGCAGATATAAAAACAAAGTCACGGGATGTATTAACTTCCAAAGCACAGTCGTAAAATTTAAATACGCTGTTGCCAGAAGTTGTTCATACGAACAGTATTTGATTTTTTTGAAGTTAGTATGATACAACAGTCAAAATTTTCGTACCGCAATCCGTTTTTACGAAATATTCATTTTGTACGATTTTGCCTATGTGTGATTGGAAAAAGTATTCAAAAATCTCAAAATTTTTTCTCCAATATCTGCCATTTCTGAAAATAATGAACCACTTGGAATAAAAGTTGCTGAAAAGTTGGAGGATGCCGACACCCAACCTTGTGTTTGGAGGATCGTACTAGTAGGAAGATTGAAAATATTTTCTCAAAAATTTTACATTCGGGCTTAGTGATTTTCCGACTCTGCTTCAGTGCCTGATTCTGATTTCCTTCGGATCATGCTATCCTCACGAAATTCTGCATAACATTCGAGCTGTTATTTTTCTGAAGCTTTCGAAGGTTTGTGAGGTAATTCAACCTCTTTGGGAGAGTGTCACGTGTCGTCCCGTCTTAGATTGGGGGAACTCGTCAGGGCATGCACCGAACTAAACCGTTTACATGCCTACGTGAGCGGACACCCCTTGTGCGGTTCACAAGGGTGTGTACCAGACCGTTGGGGATGAGTGTACTTCCTAGATCTTGAGAGGATCTACCAGGGACAGCGTGCGCGCTAGCGCCCCCTATACGTTGACCGATGATGTGGCCAAGCGTTACAGGCAGGTAACGTAGGGTACTTAAGACGCAAGGGATGGTACTGCGCGCGCGATTTAAGTAAGAGCTGAGAGAGGGCGCTCGCTACATTTCAATAAAGGCCTAGATGTAAATTCGATAAAATCTGAGTATTGGAAATCTTTGGAAGTAAGGTCCCACCACAGATCATCCTCAAGATGAAGGTCAATCAAGAACTGGATTTCGATTCGATCCGATGAGTATTGTCTTCTATTAGATATTTCTGCAGAATCATCGGATGTATTTAACCCATTCACAAATTCGACCCCTGTTGGTAACATGCTATACAAATTTCGAGCCCTGAATTATTTCTTTTCGGAAGTTATGGTTTTCAAATGTCCCGAATAGGTTATGTTTGGCTGATTTGTACAAGCGTGTTAAAGCTCCTGACTTCACATCAATGCAGAGTTTCAACATATTATGTGATGTGATTTGCTTATCTCCTAACCATTCACTATCAGAATCCTTTCATGAATCATTATTCATAAATATTCGTGAATGACAGGAAACCACTCGCAAAATTTTCGCTATGTTTTTTCCAGACCAATCTCGATATCATTTCACTATATTTCGATGAAAATATTGCACTAATTGAAGACCTCAACAATTTATGGAGTATCCATTTGCGTTTCAGCTCTTTTCACCATTTGATTGGACGAAATTCATAACCATTGCAGCGGGAAGCATGAAATAATGCTGCAGGTAGTTCAATATTTAGACTGGAAAATATATCCCTATTGATCGTAATCGTTTCGAACTATGTATGTTTCATCAATTTTTCTGGTTGAATTATGTTTGAGTATATCTCAAATTTTCAGTTTACCTAAGCAGATATACAATATAATATAGAATTATATTGCATCAATATAATACTTTTTTCTCCTTTCAAATTTCCAGTGAAATATATCAAATTTTTGAATGCTTTTTCTAAGAAATAAAGGCATTATTATTTCGTCACATTGTATGGAACTTCTCGTTTTCAAGACCAGAATAATCGCGAACAATTAGAATGTATTTACTGATAATTCTCTAAACTAATTTTATACTCATTTTGAGTGTATAAGTTCATTAGTTCTAAAAGTTATCCTATTAACAATCGGCCTTTAGGTCCACCGCAACTGCAATCATTCCTGACACGAATGACTTTAAATCTCGATATTTGTAGAGTAACCTGGAGCTTGAAGAGATCCATGTTTACACTCGTAATTTGATTTCCCTAATATCAAATCCGATCTTATACAAATCTAATATGTACTTTTCCGAAGAATGACGGTAATAAGACACAAAAACTTCAGAAAGAAATGACTCAGATACTTGATATTTGAAGAGGAGGTCTCAGACTCAATTATGAATGTTCAGTTCGGAGATCGGCAGAATCGCCTTGATGATTTGATTTGAATAAGCACATGTAGTCTCTTATTTTGAAAGAAATTGTGAATTTATATAGAGTTTGAACTTGAGGATCAGTCGTTAAATACCTAGGCAACAAAATAATGCAGAACATAGTAAATCGAAAATAGAACATTTACATACTTTTATTTGTGAGTTACAATACAATTGTTTTCACAGGTCAAAAAAAAAATATGCACATTACATTCTTGGAATCAGCGAACCTATTCTGGTTGAATTTTGTGTGTTCGTAACTTCGAGCACTTCCATTGAAACAGGTCATAAATTTTCAATATCTATCGAAATCTATCAAAAAATCCAAAATTTTGAGTATTTTCATTCTTACTTTATAACGTCTCAGGATGTAGACCTCACGAACTTTCACCTCGTCGAAATTAAGGGTTCATCGTAAAGCATCATCCGACAGATTTCAAGTATCTGGATCCCTTTGGGCATTCAACAATGTTAGTTGTTCTGATGATCGGTGAAACCGTTCATCCGAATTCCTTGGGCAATCTTTTTCCAGCGTAAAGGCTAGGGTTGATAGGAAGATTAGCTCAGATGAAGATGGAAGATTTCCGACAAGTATTCGTCCTTGTGCTTGAATATGTGAGTTGTTATCAAACGGAAGCTCTCTGATCTCCATGAATTATTGCCTTTGTTAGATTTCAATATTCTGGAATACCTATTGCACTCTAGGTATTGATTTTTTATGACCCATTTCAAAGGGTTAGATATAAAGGATCTAGCAAAATTTGATCAAAATCGTCTGCTGATTCTCAAGATGTGGATATCGAAAAAAATTAATACATCACAAAATTACTCTACAAATTAACAGTCTTCAGTTCGATACTGAGAAAAATGTGTATATGGTTGGCTTACCTTCTGTTTATTAACTGCATAACTTACTACACAAACAGATAAGACGCGCGATGTGTAGGGCTGCTCCGTAACATAACTACAAAGTATTCATGAATTTGTGTAGAATCCACCCAACCGTTATACGGAGGTAGCACTGCAATAATGATATTTTTGAGTTCAATCGAATAGGCAGTTAAACCTCTCTGTGATGCCTGGGAGGTATAGAAGTATATAAATTCGAACTCCGATATTAAGCACCCAACCGGCTCTACAAATACCGAGTTCTGAGTTATTTCTTTCAGGTTAAGCCGTTGAGAATTTCAAGGTTCGTGCGAAATTTTAATGGTTAAGACTATTGTTTTCTGGAATTTGAATATAAAAGAATAATCTTTGTAACATTATTCGTACTGAATTTTTCATATTCGTGAGTTGACGTTTCACAACAGTTTAAAATTCAATTTTATCACATTTTTTGAGATATCGCGGAAATAAAAACAGTATTTCAGATAAGTATAACTCTGAAACCGTTTGGCCGATTACACTCATAAACGTAATCAACCATCGTAACTGCGTGCACAAACTTACCTGAAAATAACCAGTAGCTAGCTCATTCCGTGCGGGGAAGTTTCTGCTGCAATGGATGAATGGATAACTGGAATCAATTAGACGAACTTTCGTTTGAGGCCACTTTTTCTTCGATCTTTGAATAACTATTTCAAGTGGGTGTAAGGTGTGATTTAATTGATTAATGTACGTGCAAATGCACCCAATTTGACGTCAGTGCTCTTCTCGAATTTTTCTGTTGAAAATTCCACACATGTGGTTTTCAACCAATCAGAACAAGTATTTCTGATAGATCACCATCGCAATGGATTAAATTTAGTGGAAATTTTTTCCTCGTGGGTACCCAACAGCGAATTACACTGTATTTTTTTTTTCGACGTTTATAATGGCAGAATATTTTCTCAATTCATCTGCTGATAGTGCGGATGAACTTGCCTTTCTCTTGGTTGGATCTATTTATAGCCTCCGACGCTTAGCATTTCTTGCAGCTCTTGCGTTGACATATTCTATATCAGGAATGGATAAAAATTGCGCTTATACCTTTAGAAAAAATATTCCTGCGATTGCTCAGCGGTAGAGTTCCATAGAACTTTGACAACACTTTCCTTGTAGTCTTCGGAGTTTTTTTTTGCATGTTGAAGGCATTGTCTTCAAGAATAACCGCCAATTCTTCCGCAGGTATATCCGCTCTGTCGAAATCATACGCTTTTCCTGCGCGAAAGTTTATAAACTGCTTCCATACACTTGCCTTCGATTTCCTAGTATTCGCGGGTGTCAACTGCTTAATATTCTGGCGAACATTTTCTTTACTTTCTTCACCGGAGCGAGATATTTCTTTACGTCGCGTCGTGCTGTTTTTGACAAATTCAAAACAGAAATACTTTCTAGCTTAGAGTTTCACTGAGTTGCCATGGTAACTAAATAATCAAGTCGATGAAACCTTCTATTTTTCGCAAGTACTTGATTAAGACGAAAATTGATGTTGTTGGAAATAAACACATTTGGTGTGGAATTTTCTCACCCAATACCACGCGAGGTCAAATGAAATCCGGAAATTTTTTCATGAATATTTTTAGAAAATTATTCTTCGTCTTCGTCGGGATAATTTTCAAAATATTCATGTGCTCGAAGAAATATCCGGAAACAATTCGACCTCTAGTGGTATTACTAGTGACAATTCCGAAGCAGCATTATAAAAGCACAGGGGTGGATGACATTTATTCATCAATGAAGTAGTTGGATCCATGGATTCTTCCATGCATTATGATTTTTGGACACTACAACGCTTTCTGATAGCACTTTCATGAGCCTCCTCACTAGGTGTACAATTTTTGAATGAAATTCAAGAAGCTAAGCCGAACGAACGGTAAGAACGCATTTAATTAAATTACTTCACTTATGTCGCGCATTTCAACCGCATGAAACTTACCAAGTTACGAAATCGGAAAGTTATGCAAATTGAAATTTTATCCTCTTGGCCGAAAGATTTGTACAATGCTTTTTGCTACGAACTATTTACAGTGTAGAAGCGTTTTGGTTGCAAATTTGAATTTCATGCGGACGCTTTCACCTTATAAAACGACGCCGGGGGTTATGTAGGACGAGAAGTAAAAATTACGAGGGCAATATTCTTGAACAAATGCACTTAAATCAACGTGTTTACAAGTCCTAGAGACAAAAAATCTCTCGCGTTGTTTCAGGCGATCAGGCAGACTTCCTTTCGAGAATTAAATTTCCTAATAGGGCAATTTGTGAGAGATATTATTCGGCTCACGAAAAACATAAAGATGAAAATGAGTTATGTTCCAAATTCTTCATGCAATTCCTGTGTTTCATTATAGGCTCTATTCCTCTCACGAGAGTTATGTAGACTTTCATGTTACTTCTTCTGTCATATTCATCATCTTATCATAAGTTTCCGTCAATCTTTTCATCCTATAATTTTTTCGAATATATTTGATAAAATTCGAGAAACATTCAGGTGGTTCAGGATCCCAATATTTCTAGAAATATAGATAACGATATGAATTGAAATTCATATACTTAATCGAGAAATTACAGTTCATTCCAGGATTTAATGAGGAAAATATGATAAGATCACAGATTATCGAATAGTTGAAAAAAAAATTTTATTTTTTTTTCAAATTGTTTTAATAACACGATTATCACGAAATTTTGCACAAAGTTGTCCTTCAGCAGCTCCAAACTAGCTTCGAAGTTTCATCATGATTGAATCCGTAATTCTTGAGAAGGAGACAACGTATTTTGTAGCAATATCTAAAAAACTGATAGCCGTATCGAATTCAAATTTGATACACTGCTGTTAAATATGAAGCTCAAGGTATGAGCAGATATTTTTTTGGATATGGTCACTTGTTTCTGAAAAAAATTTTTTTTTCGTAAAAAATGTTTAAAAACTTTTCATAAGATCCCAACAACATTTCATATAAATTTGTGCCTCGTTATCCGTCAACTGACTGCTGAGTTTCAATCCAATCGCTCTAGTAGTTCCTGAAATATCAGGGAAATAACCTCAAAACTTCCAATGGCTTTAACTGCGAAACCATTTGGCATTACGATGCGCGAACTACTCTGAAAATTGAAAAGACAGAAATAATAAATAAAGACTCTTAAAGAAACCGTGAACAGAATGATTGAGTGAAGACATGAAGCATCATCATAATGAACAGGAAATAGCAATCGAAGGGAAACAAAGACACAAACAGTCCAGTGACGGACACAGACGTGCTGACACAGACTGATACAGAAGAAGATACAGAAGAGGAAGAATGGAAAGCCGTAAGAAGTCAGAGAATAACAGAGAGAACATACGCACAGATAGTGCAGAAAAAAAAAACAGCAAATATTCAGACAGGGTGGAAGACGTCAGGACAAAAAAAACTTACCTAACAGTTATATCAGTAAAAGAAAGAATTCAAGAATTTTCGTTTTTGTATAAATTTTGCTTAATTTCATAGTGACCTCGCGCTTTCTCTTTTCTTCGTACTCTCAGTTGCTCTGAATGAATGGACGTCAAAAATCAGGAATTTTTTTTGAAATACAAACGATAACAACGCGCATATGGAGGGGATATGGGACAGAGACGAAACGTTTTGTGGGAATAAATTTTTAGTGTACGTAGGCTGAGCTAAGCGATCCGCCCTTTATGTCTGAAACTCTAGAATAGGGGAAGGTGTCCTAAAATGACATACTTTTTATTTGGAACTTGTTTTTGCGAAAACTATTCGAAACAACGGTCTGAAAAAAATTGGTACACGTTCCTTCAAATCAACCTCATTAATATTCTCAACTGAAACATCTTAACTTCAATAAAAACTTTAAAAAAATATATATTCTGAAAACCTTATAATTTGTCATTTTACAAACAGGTATAATGTAAAATGACACAGTCATTGGGTATAAAAAAACATATTATGTAAACAACTAGTAATAACAATCTTATATGAAAATATAGGTAGAGAAAGTAACTAAACAAGAAATCAGTCATGGTAAATGTCACAAATGAACTTTTTCAGCTTCGAAGATGATACGTCGCATTCATAATGTGCCCACTTCTTGTACTTCGTGCAACTAATCCAAGGCTCCCTGGACTGAGATTTTCAAAAAAATCATTGCAGTAAAGACAAGCGACCCCATTTTAATCATCCTCAGCTCCAAACGGATGTTCTTCATCATTTTATGTTTGTGTAGTAGAACTTAACGGCTAACCAAAAACCAGTTATTCCTGAAAACACTTCGAAAACTTAGAAAATGCCACGAAATTTGAGATATTTTGGCACAGTATCTTTAAAAATTTTAATAGTACCAAACTGAAAATTTTACACTGCTGTGAAATATGAAGCTCAAAGTATGACCAGAATTTTAGCAAATGTCATTTTGTTATGTTTGAAACTATTGTAATAACGAAATGAAGGTGTACACAAGTTTTCAGCTCTTTAACTCTCATTTCGAAGTTGATGGTTAATTTGACTGTTAATTTTTGCACTCTGCGATTCTCGAAATGCTGCATACACACTTTGTCGACTTCACCTGAATCTGGGATATACAAAACATAAAAGAAACTCGAGTGGATGAGGTTATAATCCCATACATTGCGAACGTTAACGAACCAACAACTATTGTTTTAATGACAGTCTTAAACAAAGGTCTGATGAAATATAGCTATCATTACTCACTCCATCTTTCATGCATTTATTCCGTAAACTGTCGGCTTTTAAAAGTTGTTTGTCAAACTTATTCACTAGGGCTTATTAATTAGGACAGGCAGTTCGCTTTTCTTCGCCTTTGAACGAATACTTATTTATATGATAATGGGTACTCCGTCTAGAAAGAGATCCAAGTTCCTTTCAGATCGTTCCAACAGAAAATTGAAACCGAATCAATATCGAAGAAAATGAAGAATGGCTTCTATAAATATTACAAGACTGTTAAATGTCTAGCATATTTTCAAGGAGACTTACTCATTAATCAGAATTAAATTCAGAATACACTATCCAGGAGATTATTTATTTCGCTAGATACTACTTTTTATCATTTCACGAGGCTTCTCCGAATTCAATCCTTCCCGATGTGTGAAATTTGAGGATCATTGAAAATTTAAAGGAAATGGCTAGTTCCGATTAGTTATTTTTTGGAAGAGTAGAACTGGGTTCTGAGTAAAAAATTTCGAATTCAATCGAGTATTTTCATATATATATATATGTGAATTTCATATTATCAACAAACTCTCATGAAAAAAAAACCTAATGGGATAGAAGTGAAATCTGGAACACTATATGATCAAATATTTACTTCAAGGCCAGTTCTTAATTCCATAGATAATATATGGACAGATTTTACTGAAATAGAAGTTTTCATTAGTTTTTTCCTCATTCTCTAACCATAAAATCTTGACAAAATTCAATAGAGTGAAGCACTAATCTACAAAACCAACTGAGACTTTTCAATTTGGCTTTAGCATACTCATTCAGATATTAGGGAAACTTACTCAAAATCAATATAACTCAGAAATCGTTCGACTGATGCTAGCCGTTCACTAACTTTTTCGAGAATTTTCGTCTCCAACATAGTCCGAACATTCGAAATCTCAAGGAATTTTATTCCGTACGTTACAAGACACATGCAGGAAGGGACAGCCAAACAGAATTTGACTTACGAAGGATTTTGTATCAGTGAGTGAAAACTTATTGTGGTAGACCATTTCCCGGTGAAAACTCGAAAATTGCAGACATTTGTACAAAATGATAATGCGGTGTTCCCAAGAAAAAGCGTGCAGAGATGTCAACCAAATATTGAGCGAATAAAAAATATTCTGTCTCGTTTTTACTGTTCTAGTTTGAATATTCTGTAGTTTTCGTGGAGGTTCCTCCTGATCAATGAATCAGAGAAAAATTGATAATCACCTATTCATGGAAAAAGTTGATCGTTCGTATGAAAAAAACATTTTTTCACGAGGTGTTTCAACTAGAGCCTCATTCGAGTTCACTTAAGATACCCTCTGAATATATCGAAAACTGACCTGTTTGACTATCTCCGCGTTTCTGTACTTACTACATGTGTTAAATCAGGTATATAGCCTCCCTTACACCGGTGAAAGGGTATATCATATGACTCTTTTTTTTTCTACATCAAACCTTCGAAATCCACAGTCTATAGAGAACTGTACCTACTATTTTCCGTTTCCCCAAGTTCTTACGCCTCCAAATGTGGCAGAAGCAGAATCTGAAAATTCAATTATCTGAGTGCACAGTTAACGTAAATTATTCCATTACCGAAGCACTCTAGAACTATCTGACATTATAGATGTTCCTAAATGGCATTTCCTTATGCGTTCTGAATAATCCACAAAGCTAAACTTCTGCAATGCGTTCGTTCGATGTGCAATAGACATCTGCACCGAATTACATTCACCATGTTTCATCTAGGACTTATCAGGAGTTTAGATGAAATTTAATTTGATAGGTCGAAACCTTCGAGCGAGACTTGAGTTAGCTATAATCTTGTTCTGAACATCCAGCAAGTACAATTGTTGCGGCAGCAAACTATTATTGTTTTAATGGCAGAGCAACACAATGGTCCGGTGAAATATAGCTGTCATTAGTTCGTTAATGTCTGTAGAGTAGAAGAAGAATTGTTCCGGTGAAATAAACAGTTTCGTAACTCTCATGATGAACTTTGGCAGTTAATTCGTACTGAGAGCGAAGTCTAAAAGCCAATTTGAGCAGATCTTTGATCGAACTATAGGTTATGCTGAAATATAATACAATACCTGTTCGAGACCCTTTCTAATTCAATTCAACTGACTTCTTTGCCACCACTTGATTTTAATGCAAACCATATAACATACAAAATATGTGACAGATAGATATCCTCCCTTTTTGTGGTCTCAATCAACTGCTTGCATTGTACAAACAGGTTAATTGCACTCATCTGCTTGCCACTTGAACAGTAGGTAAACTATTGGCTTGGTCGCTGGAATCCGCTCATGAAAAACGATTGCTATACCTGTAAATAATACTTCTGGTAAAGAAGAGGATAAAACCAGGATAGTGTGTACTAATTTTCAATTTTTTTTTTTGTAAAATAGTCTTCAATATCTAGGCTTGAAATATGTTGAGGAAATTTCCAACGAAAATAAGAACAATACCTGATTATAACTGAACTGTTGTATTGGAAAAATAAAAATTTGAAAAGGTATATCTATGAAATTATTGGGTGGATTTTACACACTCAGGATATCAACCTTATAAGAGAGTTCCAGCTCTATTCTACAAACTTCGAGTAATTTTTGGATTTTTGTGATTATAGCCGTTTGTACCTAATAACTCTTCGTGTAGTCTCGATATTTATAGAACATTTGGAACCTTATAACATCAAACTTCACAAATGTCGGAAATGCATGCAGATATTCTTCTGATTTATGCATGTAGAACTGTGTTTTTCGATTATGTTAAGAATGTTGTTACAGTTTGAGCTAAAATTTGGTACACGATTGTGAAAAATCGTCTTCACGGCTCGAGGAAAAATTAGGTGGAACTTGGCAAATAGTTTTTGAGATACCTTCCTATTATGAATTGCAAATTTCTCGATTAGAAATTCTCTTTAATTTTTCATGACATACCCAATCCTCACGAAATTGAGCAAAAATCTACATTCAGACAATTTCTCCCGAATTTGAAATTCGAATTTTTCATTTGTTTCTTTCGAAAACGGTTGAACTTACGCTCTGTGATTACGCCAATTTTAAACACAAAATCTTCTGGAATATTCCGTAGATATATTTGTTTCAGATTGTAAACTAACTGAGCTAAAATACTTGAGTAGTTTCATAAATGTCGAATGACTAAATACAGTTTTTAGCTGAGAGTCAGGTCAAAATGAAAGATCGCTGTGCCTGTGGATTTGAACCAGGGCACCAAAGCTCTGGACGTCTCGACAGACATTTGATTATCTTGATTAGGTAATTCTGATGCTTTAATTTACAGATTTTTAAATAATATTAATATGAAAATAATCATCATTGAAGAGGGTTAGCACTGATGATTCCTCAATACAGGCTGCTTTCTCATACGAATAGTCTTCTTATATTCCAACTACATTTTAAACTTGAGAATGATTTCCCCATTCCAACTATCCGTGATGAACTGAAGTTGTCTCGTTCGCTATTGTTTGACATTTCGAGATGCATCGAACCACAACATATATTCTGATTCGAAGAGCCATGGGATTTATGTTCGTTAATCTCAAGAGCTTACCACAAATTCAATTTCCATGCCCTAGCTCACTGCATGTAGGATGTCAATCTCAGGATCGTAAGTGTGGTTCACTGCAAGTAGCTGATTAGCCTAGTTTAGACGTAGCGAACGCTCAAGAGTTCAACACTTGCATCCTGATGTATAAACCCCATTTACTTCTATAAACTATCCCGGTTGGCCATGATTTGGGTCTATCAAGTTTTTTTATTAGAAACCGACTCGTGAAATATCGACAATGTCAAAATAAATCTCAGCGACGTTGCCAAATTCCAATGCCAACTTCTATACTCTCAATCTCATAAACTGAAAATGCCGTTGGTAGTTTTGAAGAAGCAGAGACAAAGTATCAGAAAGTGCTATGTAGAAATGAAATCTGCTTTTTCTGATAGTAACCCTGATAATTTGGAATCAATTATTTATCACAAGCTATCCAACATTTTCAACGTATGTGAGTGAAAACCCAGTGTATCGTTCACACAGATTCCCAAGAACTTTGTGGAATGAGTTAGTTCCCTTAAGGTGAAACAGTTTTTGTATTACTATTACATTTTCATACTGGAGTATGGCAAGTTGTGCAACAAGGTATTTAAATGTCTTCTGTAGACTTATTTCTTGAGAATTTCGGAAAGTAGAAAATTCAATATATAGGTTGGCCTGTTCGTTTAAAAGTTTTACTGCCGGATTATTGTAGTACTTTATTTTTTTTCGAATGGACTATCACAAAGTAACGGACTACCCTATCTATTATTTTTCAGTGAAATTTCAACACTCGATTCTTGATTTCCGTAGAAGAGAATAGCATAACTGAATCTTTCAACCATGTTTATATCGTGAAATATTTCCAGTATTAACAGAGAAAGAAGTTTCTTCAACATTCGCCAGGTCTTTGCAATTATTGAATTCACATAATATTTTCTCGAATTCATCATTTTCCTAAAGTAGATTCACATTTGGAAAATACGTTATTACTATGACCTCTAAGTAGAGAGGACAACGTTGTGTAGTTAACTGACAGGTAAATGATCACAACCTAACATTTTCAAATTATACTTGGTGAAATGTGTGAGAATGTCATGGCCAACTGGGATAGTTCATGAAAGTGAATGGAGTATATTTTAGAATATTGATAAAATCAATTGTCTATTGCTGGAGCCAAATATGGTATCATACCATTCATAATGATTACTGCATGCTTTAGCCAATTGAACATCTTTAGTGGAATACTACCTGGAATTACACTAAAAATACGGGATTTCATTTTGATAGGATAAGTATATTCTGGAATATTCGGGGAACATAATTCCTATTTGGCATCTCCGAAGGAGATTCCGACCAATGAACTTGATCTGCCATTTATGCAATAATCTTCTTTTGTATTTGGTCGACATAATAGTTCTCTGGAAAGGGTTTGCAAAAACTGTCAGTCATACGGCCGATTACATTACCATCTACAGAAAGATTATTCAAGAATCCTGCTCCTTAAATTATGTATGATCATCAGATCATCTTTTATGACTTTCATCCACTGAAACCGAACTTGAGAAACTAAATATCAGTGCAATCCTCAAAAAAAAACTATATTTTCAATATTTAACAATAACTCATGATCTACCAAGAAAAAACCTACAGATCTTGAAACAACGAACTTCAAAATTCCAATTATTGGCATAGCATATATCGAAGATCGGATCTCCCATAATCCAGCGTTGATTTTAGCTTTCGAGTGGAAAGGTATTGCGAAAATGTGCGGGGACACTCAGTAGAATGTGTAGCTCTATAGTTTCTACTATCTAACTATCCTCACCGTTATTGAATAACGTATTCATTGACTCTACTGCTTTTTTAGTCACTCGGCTTCGTGCGACATTTATGAAGTTTAACATGAGTATGCGGCTCAAGTTTTCCACACATAGAAGAGATTTTCAGGTGTGTTTTTACAATTTTTCAGCAATATCGATGCAATTTATTTTCCCACTGTTTCCTGGAAGAATAATAAGCGGTTCTACAACGCAAGGCATAAAACAACCCTGCAATGAACGAATTGAAAAATGTTTCCGTACGCTCACATATTAAACACACTCTTCGTAACTACGAATGGAAGTCTCGTGCTCATCCAATAATAAATATAACATCAACCATGGCTTCAATGATGGTCATCACAAAATCACACGATATTATTTCACAAACTAGGATATCCTCAAATATTCACTCATAGAAGAGATAAAAAAACAAACTTCTGGTGAAGATTCGTCAAACTATTGATTTGTCAGATGTCATGAAATAAATGAAATCGTTCGATATTTCTCTGGAAGAAAACAATTCCTTAAAAGTTGAAAAAGGTCCTCACAACGATTTTACTTATTACTCACCTATAAAAATGAGAAATTTTGGGTCGAAACTCCACTAACAAAATTGATCAAACGGTGTAATTTTCCGAGCTATTTCTTGATCCCGTTAAATAACACTCTGGATGTATATTAGACAAAGAACCTTTGGCAGGGTCAGTTAATGCGAATTTTCACGAGAGAGTAGGATGACTCGCTAATGAATTACCTTTACCAGGACATCCCCAACACCATATATAGCTTTCAAGATGACAACCCCAGAATTGCAATTCCTGATATAGCGAAATCATCCGATAGGTCGACGTGTTGTATTAAACCAGTATTATTTATGTTCAGGACATAATCCTGGTCACTTGCTTTCCGGATCCTTGCGTATATCATCGAATATCCTAGGATTAAGGGAAGGTGGATGGCCCTAAGATACACTTTCATCCTTTATATTCAGAACAAATCTCTAGGATCTTTTCAAGAAGGGGCCTCCTAACACGTATATTATGCATGAGGAAAATTATTCATAAGGGGTTGGGGTAGGCCCCAGAGCGATAAGCTGTATGATCTTCGGATGAGGAAGGATAAGGGAGTTTTTGTTGTGTTTATGCCACCGTGAATATTGACACTTTTAGATGACAATTAGAATAGGAAATAATCTTGGAGTACCGTCTATAACAGTGTCTGCTCTTATACTGATAAACTCCTTAGCGATGTCGTAAGAGGGACAGTGGCAGGTCGCAAATATTATGTATAAAAAACCTCTTTATTCCTCATACAACAATCAGTATTGCAAAATAATTTCATTTAAATATATAAATATTCATTTTACTAGCTACCCATTTTCTTTTTCAATTTATGTAGGGAAAAAAATATTTTTACAGAGATATTAACCAGATTTCGGGGTAAAAAAATTCGAACGAATATATCTACTCAATCATGCTTATTTACGCCCATGTTCTGGGGACCAGCGTGATATCGTCTTGTCCTAAAGTCTGTCATTTTCGTTTTTTTCCGAAATTGGTCACAAATGACTAGCTTTGACTCACTGATGACTAATCCAATGTCAAATTCCGTTAGGTCCAGATGCCCAGCCGAGAATACGACAACTGTCGGAACGAGCTAGCAACCAGCTATAGGGTGAGTCGCGTATCAAGATGCTACGGTTGAGTTCGTTAATGGGCTAAATCGGTCAAATTGTTCCGGAGTCATTTGAATATTTCGGCCATATTTCCTCAATATCTCAGGTACTACTTGGGCTATCGGATTTTAACTTGGTTTTTAGTTTTAGCGCATGGAAGTGCTACTGCTCGCGGAATTTTCTTGCGATCGTATTGCTAGTAAATGTAATATAGAATTTCAAAAACCTCCATTTCAATTTTTGAAAAATTTGGTTTCTATTAGCAGAAGAATTTTAATTTCAAATATTCCATATTTTGCAACATTCTAATCATATTATCCTCACGAAATTCTGCATGAACCCTGTACTCTTTCAATCAAGGACCTACTGAATTTCATTTCGATACAATTTTCGTGAGTATTGGCAAAATGAAATTTTGAATGGGTATATCTGCTGAAAGTGAGGATAGACTTTTACGCTTCACGAATTTGACCTTTATATTTGAGGTCCAAACCTGTTCTACAAATTTAAAGTTTTTGAGTTGTTTCCTTCGTAAGTTGTTATGTGTACAGTCGGCTGTTACATTAATGAATCCGAAGATATACCCATCCAGAATTTCATTCTCTAAATATTCCCAAAATAAAGATTGGATAGAATTTAAATCTAGTACTTGATTGAAATCTGTTATCTTGAAATGAATTGGTTGGTAGTTTTTGCATGAATTTCTATTTCATGTTTTAATGGGTCAAGCTCATCGCCTTGTTTGAAAAGTTTGAAGCGTTGTCAATCCACATAAAGTACGTGGTCATAACGTATGTGAGTAGAAGAAACCATAGAGTCCTTGATGAAAATATTACAGAAATGGCAACGTTTCGCGTTTCACCCAAAAAAGAGGTAGAATTGAAAAACTTTCAAACCATGTGAATCTGTGATTTTATGAAAATGTCAATTTGACGAGATTTCCTTAACGGAAAATCGTAAGAAAATAATTCTAAAAGCTTTCTCGTTTGTCTGATAAAATAGTCAGATATGTACTCTGAAACGCCACAGTTCGCTTTGTTTATCGTTTATATTGTTCATTGTTCATTAGGCAATCTTTTTTCCAAATCATTGCCCTTGACAAATAGTTCACTCCGCAAGGGCTTTTGCATTAAAGAAAAATTTAATTCAATTTTAATAGTTCTGTTTCAGATATTGAGAGTGAAAATTCATGAAAAAGCCTAAAAGATTATGGAAAATCCTCCCAAAATAAGCTTCAATCGAAAGTTGAATATAATGTTGAGTTTCTTCGGTTGTTATTCTGTTCAATT
Organism: Myrrha octodecimguttata; assembly: GCA_958510865.1. Lineage (NCBI taxonomy): Eukaryota > Metazoa > Arthropoda > Insecta > Coleoptera > Coccinellidae > Myrrha > Myrrha octodecimguttata. Next base: position 23,795,242 of record OY294056.1, read on the forward strand.
GATATAATGAGTAGGTTTTGTGAATTTCATCTATCTCAATATCGTCAATATCCATATCCACAGTGAATTCTCAACATCAACGAAATTTGAACGATCTACATCAATTGGCGAATAAAGGTAAGCGCTACTCCCTCTGGTGGCTATCCGAGTAACCCGAGGTACAAACATTATCATTGACAAGTTAAAAGAAATGTTAAGAAAATGATGCATTTTTCTTGGCGTTTTTGTGATTTTACAAGTGCTTCTTCTGAGGAAAAGCAAACTCAAATGTCCCTTCCCATAGATTTCCACAGCCCGGTGAAAAATTTCGAGTTAGGGTAAAAGAAACTTCCTTTAACAAGACGGGCCTGAAAGTGTTGAAGAAACGATAAAAACAAATAAACAAGATTTATGAGAGTCTGTTTCCTGCCTTTTACTGATAATGATCATTTTTATAGAGGAAAGCACGAATCGATCATGAAATATTAGATCACATTCATGAAGACAATTTTTTTCCAGGCCCCTAATTCAAGCAGAGAAATTTACTTAATGCTCTGCCTTCCAGAAATCTGCCTGTTGAACTGATCATTAAGGAACAACGTAAATGTTTCAGTGACAGAACTGACTATTGAAAAAAAAAGAGTCTTGACAAGGAAATATCTGGTGATGAATACTGTTCTCTCAAAGTGCTTCTTCCGATGAAAGCAAAATTGTACAAGGCGTATTTTTTACAGCTTTTTCGAGACCAATTATATGAGTGTTGGAAAATTTATTTGTCAATCCATAATGAATAAGACTCACGATACAAGTAGCATTAGTTTTATGTGAATGTGTTCATTTTATTCGCAATATATTGAGTATTTAGTCCTTCGCTATAAAAATAGTAAAGCTATAAGTATTTGTCTATTATTCCAAAAAGTATGTTCTACAATACTATCTGTTTTTCAACTTTCAAGACAGCCTAAGAAATCCACCAAAGTCAATCTTGCCATTTGGATCTGAAAATAAATAATTTAAAAAAACTGTCTAGCCTTGGAGATATCCCCGTAATTTTAGAGTTGCTACACTCAATAAGATTGAAGAATGATACATGCCTACTTTATAAGAATGGAATATGTACTCCCAGTAATACTCTCGTCAACTATAAAAGTCTAAAAAGTCTTTGAATAAATCGTTAAATCAAAAATTATCGAACCAAACACTAACAAACAGTACAAAATCGACTATCAAAACAAAATCTATGTCTGTATCTAAGGTTCTGAAACTGGACACCGTGGCGCTGTGATCTTAAATTCAGACGCCAATAGGCTATAGAAATAAAATTCAACTATGAGAAATACGTGAATGATTGGTTATTTGCAATTTGTGTATTCCTAATTCATGATCTCATTCATCATTTCAAAAATAAAACAATAATTGTATGTAGTTCTCAGTACTCGCCCTAACTCAAACTTCCGAAAGAATAAACTAAGAAACTACATGGCCAACAGATTTTTGTACGGCTTTTTTGTCCTACTTCAGTTTTCGCCGATAGATGCCGGCATCGAGAAATCTGCCATGTAAAATCTGAAATATTTACGGAAGTTGCCGACATGTCGTAACAAAACTAGTCAAATCAGAGTTTGTTTTTGATCTTCCGAGTTGGACCATACATTGTCCTCAAGAATCTCGAAATATTTTCAAAAGTATGTAAAAAATTCATAATCTTTGAATTGAATATTTTTTATTACATATTATTACATACAAAATTTATAAACCATATTTTCATGAAAGGAGATCAAAACTATTCAATGAAATCCATGAGTAATATCAATCTTCCGTTCGGTTTTCACATTTGTTTTTACTTCGAAATGTCTTCTTAGAACTTATACTTATTTCATATTATTAAACTCATACTTATTTCATATTATTAATGAATGTTCCACATTTGTTATACTGCAGTTATATACTAGTAAGAATACATCATTTCAAACCTCTAATTCATATTTGGAAAATATCCAATAGATTATAGCTCAATTCGTGTTTTTCGAGGCGGAATTGATTGTATTGACTTGATAGAGCGACCTCAGCGCCATCATCGATTATAGAGCCAAGTAGTGCAAAATTTTCAATTAGTAAAGGAATACGGAATCATTTGGTGGATATTAACCATTTACGTATTCAGCCTTCGTTATAAAGCCCCATACCTACTTTACAAATATCGTGTCTCTAGGACGTATCTTTCGACAGTTGTTGTGTTCTGGTCGGCACAACGGCCGATATTAATTACACTAACTTCCGAGTGAATCTTTCTACATGTGGTATTTCTTTAGGATCATGCTATTTCAAAATCGCAAAATATAAAATATTTGATAGCGAAATTAATTTTTTTTCATTGGTTTTGAGTGCGTGTCAAGATTTCTCAACTTGTTGAAGTCCAATCATAATGTGATCAGTATTTTCGGAAATATCAACGAAACCGATGAAATATCCACAAAATTTGACATATTTTTCCTATGTTTATTTCCGGAATCTTCAAATCTAATCATTTTAAAATTTTCTAACCATACGATCCTGAGCAAATTCTACATCAAGTAGCGCTTCGGCAATCCACAATTCATTACCGAGCTTCAATCTGATCGCAATAATGCCCCTCGGAATAATGAGGAAATAAGCTCAAAATTTCATATTTGTACCACTCGGAAATTGTTGAACTGATTCATCCCATTAACGAACCTAACCAACATTGAGTTTTGATTCGCTATTGTTCATTCCATGCAAAAGTTCACGTTCAGGACAAGGGCAATGAACATAATTGAATTTGACATCGCATTTTCATAAAAACTAAGTTATACTCACTCATACACAGTGAGTAAAACCTAGTCTGATTTCTCTTGAAGAACTAGGTTGTTATACAGTTACAGACATTTGGGCAAACTGATAGCAGGTCGTTCCCTAGAACATGCGTACAATTATATACATGTTTCATATTGATGACGATAAGATCCTCATCCGATTATTATTTGCAGAAGATTTCAAATCAGAAAATGTCTCTATCGTGAAAACTTTTATTTACTTCAGCAGAGTCATTGATTGATTGAAATGGAAACTCCATATCGGAAGTATCGATCGATAATGGCTGAAACAGTGTGGTACAACTAAAGCAATAAATTCAGTTCCGGGAGGCCATAAACCCACAGCTATAAGTCAAACTCAAACATGGAGTACATAAGGTGAGCTCTTCATTATCGTCCTCCACCTCATAGTCCACGGGGAGGTGTGCCATATGGTGCATAATATATATGATCCCAGTAGCTGTTTCCAGCAGAAAAGTTACGGTATTAATGAAATAACTAACTTTTCTTCCCAGTTTCGCGATTTATGAAAACTTCATTATGATAATGGATGATGCACCGATTTAATTCCTCAATTCTTTCGGTAAGCCTGAAAAAATGAGAAACGAAGAATATAAAGTTTTTTTCGATCCTATTCTGCAGGACAGTGTGCTATTATTCGGCCCGAAAGACCATTGTTTGCGAGTTTTCTGCCGAAAATGGTGTTTAAGTACTATGTTGAACTTATTCCAATCTCAAAATCGTTTCTGTCCGGCCGCAATGATCTGAGAATGCTTGCGTTATAACACTTTCAGGAAAGCTTGCGTACCAAATGTGACGGTTGAGTTGAAAACAAATGGAACAAATCCGCCAGCTGGTTCCTGTTTGAATGTTTAAGGTCCATTCCTCCATATCAAAGGAATAATTCATGGAATCGAATTGAAACTCAATAGCTAGTTGGGCAAACCGGACGAGCAACTTCATGCAGAATTTTGTGAGGATCATACAAATACGTCCAGACCGTAAACACAATAACTTCCGAAAGAAACAACTTAGTAACTCGATATTTGTAGAGGAGGTTAGGACCTTAATTAAGAAGGCCGAAGTCGTGAATGTGTTATATCCACCAAATGATTCCGCATATATACCCATTCAAAATTTTCCAATATTTCCAAAAACACAGATTAGATGGAATTGAAATCCAGTACTTGAAATGATGAAAATTTGAAATTTTTTTTCAAATTGTCCTAATGACACGATCATCACGGAATTCTGCACCATCTTGTCCCTCAACATCTTCGAACTAGCTGCGGAGTTTCATCACGATTACGATCGAATCAGTTCTTGATTTATACCGAAAAAAAAACGATATCGAGAAGAAAACCACGAAATTCTACATGTTTTTTTTTCCCAATATCTCCAAAACTAATAGCCGTATCGAATTGAAATTTGGTACACTGCTGTGAAATATGTAGTTCAAAGTGTAACTAAAATTTTTCTTGAATATGAACAATATTTCCAGAAAAAAAATTTTTTTTTGAATTTAGTAACCATACGATTTCAACGCAATTCTGCTCAAAGTTGCGCGTCGTCATGTTTCAACTAACTGTCAAGGTTCAATCCAATCGATTCGGTAGTTTCTGAAATATGAGGAAATTAACCTCAAAATTTCAAATGGCTATAACTGCGAAATTATTTGGCCGATTCGGCCCACTAACGAAGTCAACCTTCGTAATTTAAAGTGCAACCCTTCCTGAAATTTTCAAGTTGATAACATTCTCCGTAAGCCTGTAAGCGTGGTGACGGCCGGTCGGCCGGACAGAATTGATTGTGACACCGAATTCGTCATCAGCGGGTCCAACCTAGTCCTTCAAGACCATTTTCGGCTCAATCATCGAAAATTACAGACATTTGGACAAAACGAAAGCACGCTGTTCCCCTAGAACATGCGCGCAAAAATTATCAGTAAATTCAAACTTAAAAAAGAACCGTTTGCCTCAATAAATAATTCAAAACAACAACGTAACAAAATAACCCCGAGTAAAAGAAGGAAAATCGAAATCAATTTATGGCGCGGAAATACGGTATTTTAGTGCCATTCCAGCAGCTTTTGATGGAACATGAATACCAAATAAATGGGAAAAAGCACATAAAAAGTTCTACAACGGTTTTCCTCAAGTTTATTGAACAAGAATACTCATTGAAAACAGACTATAAAACACAGAAAGAGCTTCGAATATGTCTGGTTCTCTCGGTTCAATATGGATTTATATTTAACAACAGAACTTTCTGAAATCATCTAAGGATACGTGCCTTAAATGGAAGTGGTTGTTCAAATACCCTACTGTGAAGTGAAGAAAGTGTGGAAATATTAAATAAAATGATGTTGGAAAGATGCAGGAGACAGCTCTCTTAAACTGAATAACATAACATATCTTGAAATGATTGATCACTCGGTATTGAGTTTATTATTTTCTCAACTGACTCATTTGAAATTGAATGTGGAATTATTTTTTTTTTTGCCATACTGAAAATCTTGCCTTCTTTGGGCAGTTTAAAACAGATAGATCATGAACCGAAAATCTCAGATTTGAAAAACCAAGAGCTTTTGTGAGGAAATAAAATCTAGAAAAGCACTGACGTGGGGTCAGGAGCTTTTACGAGCTTGTTCAAATTCAATCAACACAAAGTTTTGCATTTAGTTGAGGATTGGTAATCTCCATCTGATTACCAAGTTTCAATCTGATTGCATTCGTACTTCTTAAGATATTGCGGAAATAAGTTAAGATTCCAAATACCAACAAAATTTGGCACAATTTTTTTCCTTATATCTCTGAAACCAAATATCGGATCGAATTGAAATCTGGTTTGTCGTCGTTAAATACTGACTCTAAGATTTGTGCCAAATTCCATTGAAATCGTATCAATATTTTCAGCATCAAAAACTTTTAGAATTTTCGAATAAATGATTTTTTTCTTGAAACTGGACCCACGCGAAATTTTGCTCTGAGTTGCGCGTTGGTATTCTCAAACTGTCCAAGAAGTTTCAATGTGATCGAGTTAAAACTTCATTAAGTATGAATATAATGAATTGTTGGAGTAAATATAAAATTAGGTTCATACCGATTGTGTTTCTTGATAATATTACTATTTCCAGGCATTCTATCGTCTTCTGTAGGGATTTATGTTTCCATTGTGACTATTGTTCGTATAACTCGAACGAAAATTAATTTTGTGCATTTCTGGAATATTCCTATTCCTGAGAAGTCGATTTTAACGAATCATTTCATTCCATTCGATCTTTTTGCGCGCATGTTCTAGGGGAACAGCGTGCTATCGTTTTGTCCAAATGTCTGTAATTTTCGATGATTGAGCCGAAAATGGTCTCAATCGACTGTTGGACTCACTGATGACAAATCCGGTGTCAAAATCGATTCTGTCCGGCCGGCCGAGGACACAATAACTGTCGAACGAAGTGAGCTAGCAACTTGAAACTTTCAGGGTAGGTCGCGCATTGGAATGCCGCGGTTAAGTTCGTTAAAGGGCCAAATCGGTCGAACAGTTTCGGAGTTATAGCCACTTGAAATCTTGAAGTTATTTATTTTTTATTTGAGGAACTACTCGAGCGATTAGATTCAAACTTGGCAGATAGGTGGAATATAACGACGCGCAACTTTGAGCGAAATTTTGTCGGGATCATATTGTCAGTAAATCTAAAAAAAATTTTTTTTCGAAATTTTTTTCGAAAAAAATTTTTTTTTCGGAAACCATCAATCATACCAGAAAAAAAAATCCACTCTCACTCTGAGCTACATATTTCAAAGCAGTGTAGCAAACTTCAGTTCGATACAATTATAAGTTTTGGAGACATCGGGAAAAAATATGTCAAATTTCGAGGTTTTCTTCTCGGTATCGTTGTTTTTTCCAGTATAACTCGAGAAATACTGATTCAATCCTGATAAACCTTCGCAGCTAGTTTGAAGATGCTAAAAGACAACTTTATGCCAAATTTCGTGATGATCGTGTGATTAGAACAATTTGAAAAAAAAAACATTTCTGTGATTTTCTTATCGTATCATCTTCATTAAATTCTGTATGAACCTTCGAACTGTAATTTTTTGATGAAGTACTGGATTTCAATTCAATCTGATCTGTATTTTTGGAAATATTGGGAAAATAAAATTTTAAATCGGTATATCTGCGGAATCATTGAGTGGATTTTACCCATTCACGAATTCGGCATTCGTAATTAAGGTCCAAACCTTCTCTGTAAAAATCGAGATTCTAAGTTGTTTCTTTCGGAAGTTATTGTGTTTACGCAGTTGGCCGTTAGTCCGACCGGCCGCTTTTGAGTGCATGATCAAGTTCCTTGCTGAAGTGGTCATCTACATTGAACATGCGCGCAAAAGCTACTGCCTTCACGGCAGTGCTTTTCTAGATTCTTTTATATAGAAACAAATTATATTGAAACCATCACGTCTATCCCTGAACAGAATTTCGACTGAATCTTGGTGTATTTTGGTGAATATTGAGACGATGAAATTTCAATTCATTTACTTAGCCGTTAAAAATTCATTTACAGGGTGCTCTGTTCTTAATGAATCATATACCATCGAGTTGGAATATCGCAATTGGTTCTGGCCGACTATAATCTATTATGACCATATATTCGAGGCAGTTTCACGTGTACTGTAATTTCATTTCTATACAAGGTGCTCCTTCAGTATCGTCGAGTACCTATTCTATTGATCTACCGAAAAAGACGAATGTATCCTCTACGTAGATCTGGGCGCTTCCTACCAATCGTTAAAGTAGATCTACATTCAAGATTGATCTATCTCTAGGTAGATCTGGGCGCTCACTAGTATATATTATGATTCGAATTTTTTCCACTGAATTGTGCTCATTTTGTTCCATTTTGTGTGAATTTTGTGCCAATGTCCTTTTCGAGGTATTCAGTGTTTTCCAGTGGGTGACCAACCCGATTGGTCCAATTTTTAAGTAATCTATGTTATGAAATACATCTGAATCGAGTAGATCGAACTATTACCGACTGCGACTGCCGATCCGCTAACCAACTCGAGCTGAATCGTCCATAGCGTAACTCGAGTTAATCGAGCTGGATAGCTCGAGTTGCCCATCTCTAGTGTAATCCGAACAGCGAATGCAATAAAATTCTATAAACGATTCGGTGAATAGTGTGGACGGCACTCGAGCTCAGCCTCGAATAATACATTAAAATGCATGGTTCGAGTTGAAAACCTAGTCCTGACGAAGCAGATAGAGCGCTGCTCCGGACCATAAAATCCCCTTCGATTTATGGTGTTCGCTGTTCGCATTACACTCATCTGGACCCGGCTTAAAACCGCGTCCAGATAACTGTAATGCGAACAGCGAATGCCATAAATCACGGGGAGTAATTGGCACAAAATGGGCACAATTCAATGGTGAAAAAAAAATTCAAATTTCAATACATAAGTCACATCGTCAAGTTGGTGACTACTTGAAAAACTCAAAATATCTCGAAAACTATACGGGCACAAAATTCGATTCGAACGGCAAAAATTGGCACCAAATGGGCACAAAATACCCATAATATTGAAATACCAAAATTCTAGGTATGAGTCCTAGCTTGACGCACCTGTTATTTTAGCCGCTGACTTCTTTCCCTCTAAGCGAGGAGCCGACTCGCTATATTTCAATCTATATAGCGTGCGTTGGGTTGTACCATTCGAAAGAAAGAACAAAATTACTTTGAATTATTTATTGAAATTTGAAAGTGTTGTTTAATACCTGATGGTTTGAAACTTGTTGTCAAAATTGTTCTATGCACAAACATTCGCATTTGACAAGCTAGCCAGAGGTTCTTAATCAGCTGAGTCCGTTTGTAATCAGGTTAACACCTGATTACCTGAGTACTGACTAACGTCAGTACTCTTGGTAAGATGTTGACATATAATATGGGATAGATGCTACTGAGGATTCTAAATCGAAAGATAGAAGATGAAAAAGTGTGTCTAGTATTATTTCCGTATTGTATTTTATTATGTTATCGTTTTCTCGAGTCTTTCACTTCAATCATTATATGTCAGTTGATATAATTGAATTTGTCATTCATACCTAGTACGTTGAAGATTATAAAACTGTATCGTAAGATATCAATATCGAAAGATATTATGTAAAGGTATTACAGAAAAATTTGTATTATTTTAAACAAAATAAATAATAAAATAAGAGTTCATATGAATGTGAGATAATATGTCCGAACATTATGAATGGCTCGAATGCTCGAGGCGCTTGTGTTAGAATCAAGAGATTACACTTTGCAGCATTGTAAGCTTCAAACTTGGTATCGAAAATAAACACAACTTTTAAGCTGCAAAAGTAGTTTCAAAAAATACTTTTTCCTGCTCGAACGAAATGCAATCATAAACCGAATTATAACTTTATATTCTCTGCAAAAACAACACAAAACAGTAACATCCATCTGTTCCAATAAACTGACACGACAGTTCGGATATTGTTATATATTCGCGCCATATTCAAATATGGATGCGATGAAACTTTCATGGCAAGTTGTATTCGTTCTCGATTTAATGAGGGGAAGCACGTTTGTTTCAGACTACACTGGGAATTCATTTCCTAACTGCTATGCGGGTCCAATTCCTGCAATTAGTTAGAAGGTACGTTTTATGTTATATAGAATTTGGTCATTTTCTTCTGACTGGCTTGATCAGTGTTTATTTATTATTATCTTCTCATTTTTCTCCATCCTCCGATGAATTTTCACAAATCAAATCGTTTTTTATAGGAATGTTAAATTCGAGAAATCTTCACGAAGTTCTCATTCATTTGTCAATGTGAAACTTGATAAATACCGATTCACACTTATTCATCACCGGTTTTGACAGTGACTCATCAAATTCTTTCAATAAGAAAAATCCCAAAAATACCCAACAATAATTCAAGTTGTTTTATATTAATTCAGTTTTCCTTTTCATTCACGATATCTTGGTTTGAAACTGATATGTTTTGATTTGGAATATTTTATTCAGAATTGTTCCATTATGTGGCCTATGGTTCATATCTGTAGTTCATCGAAATGTGGTGAAAATTATTGATTAAAATATATTCTTATTTTTTTCGATAACGATACATGATTGAAGACAGGTATATATAATTTGAGTGGGGTAGTGAGCGTGTGCAAGGTTATATATTCAACATATCTGCAATCTTGTATGGAAAAGTTATGTAGCATTCTGCTCGTGCTACTCCCGGTATTTCATGTTACTGATTCACTTGAGCTTTTTTCAGTCTATGATGAGATAAAACATTGATAATATGTCCGAATTTTCACTAAATATCTTCCTCTTCAAGGTCATCTTGAAAATCTAGGAAAACTGAAGCATTTACAGATAAGGAGCTAAAATAATAACAATAATTATGATAATATTAATATATTAACTATGAAAGCATACAGAAAACGCCCAGATTAGACCAATTAAATCATGAGTAAGCGCCTTAAAACCTACTATAATTCATGAATATCGAGATCAATTCTCCAATATTATTGCCAATAAATTCGACAACTTCATACTAGGCCAATTTCAGCAACTCGCTCCTCACTTCCACATTGAAAATATGCGTCCATCTGTATTTGATATCCACATGAAGTCCCAACCCTAGCCGTAGTCTTCAAGTTCATAATCTACCAAAGACAGCTAGGACCTGATGATTCTAAGCAGTGTTTGGAGTTGTTCAATCGTGATGACTACTAATTTTAGCGTCGATATGTGTCATCATTGGAGCGTTTGAAAGACGAAATAGCTTAAAAAAACGACCTCATTTTTCATTGAGATAATGCACAGTGTCACAAACCAATGAAAACGATGGCAAAATTACATGAATTGGACTTCGAATTGCTTCTGCCCTTAGCGAATTTTTCCTGTTTTCAGACCTCCAGAGGATGACCGCTGGACAGAAATTTCGCGCTGATGAAGAGGTAATCGCCGAAACTGAAGCCTATTTTGAGGTTAAAACCAAATCGTACTATAAAAATGGTAACAAAAAATTGTATTGAATGAAAACATGAAATTCTATCAAAAAATTAATTTTATGCTTTGGGGAATGGAAGGATACTTTTAATCCCCCATTTGAGGGACTAAACTGGCACTGCCACTGGCGATCAAAAGTAGAAAAGTACCCATGATTTTTTTAATTTAATGCAAAACCCATACACACACTAAATTATCTAGGATTGAAATAATGGCAACCCTCATTCCAGCGGTGCTGGCAAAATCTGGTATGATACGAGTACGAGATTTCTATGTTTTCAGTGTTTCCAGTCCTGAAGTGCATAAAATAATGTATAAACCATAGAATTGAAGTTCTTTCAATCCCGCCTATGTATTAACCTTCACCATACTAATTTGAGGAATAAAATGCCATCAACGTTCCGAACCCTCGCAGTAATCCATCCATAAAAAAATGATAAACTCATAATTTTAATTGAATTTTTAGCGGTTTCTAACTGATAGCTATTTGCAACCGAATGGTGCTCGTTTAAACTTCAGAATCGCATTTTCTCCACTCATTAGCAGTTCTCCAACAAGTCATCCCCAGCATGTTCTAACCCCCCGGCAGAATTCCAGTTGTATATGGAAAGTTCATTTTTCAATAAATTGAACAGAGCGCATCGGACTTAATTGAAAATCCTAAACGAATGAAACGATTCATTATTTCGTCCCTGACTTTATGCCTCGAAAATAGCGGATCCGTGTACAGAATGGCAAGCTAGCATATTCAATGGAGTTTTTATCATTTCATCAACTGCCTTTTCACGTTTCGATCTTTTATATCCATCTGCTAATTGCATATGTATTCATCAGGTTTACGTGCTCGGTCTACATCCTGCAAATTTTCGAATGTGTTATGTGATGAGCATTTATTTCAGGGAAAATGTCGAGTTTATGGGGTTTCATGTTCGGCTATGCGAGGTGAATATATGCGGAATGCTTAAGGTCCGCAAGAGAATTGTAAAGCATTGAAAAAAAACTGACAATTGACTATACTATCGACTAATCTACATGGTTGAGGGCAACTAGCTTCGTTTGGGTGGTGCAATACAGAAGTATTGCAGGTGAGTTTATACTTTTTCAGACACGATACGTTGAGCTACGATGCGTAGCTTGATTGCAGAACGGTCCTGAAAATGATAGAACCAAAACTGCATTCTGCGTCTTATAGGAAAACGCTAAATATGGATTATTTCTGTGAATATTTGGAATTATGAGAGGAATATAACCTATGTACATTCAGCGAGATATCGACGATATAGGGCCAGAAAGGAACAACGAAGCTGAGTTTCAAAAATTAGGTAATTTCTACCTGGAGGAGATATATAAAAAGTGTCCCACGAATACCCTACGTTAGAATATACAGGGTGATTAATTCAAATCCAAGGCCAGGCTGGAAAAATTGTAATCTACAGTAATTTGTTGTTCATTTTCTGATCAATTTTTCGAAAACTTTGCCATCCAAATTGAAGAGCGATTATTGTAGCATTTTTCCTTGGCTTTCCGAATCGAATAATATTTTTTCAAAGAAGCGGTCAGAAAATGAACTTTCTCAACAAATAAAAGAATATCCCAATTTTTTCAGCCCAGCCCTGTATTCAAGTTTACCCAGAATGGCATTTTGAATAGTTTTAACAGAGCAGTATAACCAGCAAATTTCGACAAAATGAATTCAAGCGTTTCAGAAATCGCTAATCAAAGTTCTATGCCGAACATACAAAACACCCTGTGTCTTCATAAGCAATGAACAAAACATTTTTTTCGGCGGATCTTAACTGGCCTTGAAGTCCTTCATCCACCATTGACGTATGTAAGGTCACCCTGTATTTGGGAAGAAATCGATATCCACGTTTGCAACTTCGGATTAGAGCTTCGACTAGAGAGATGACTTCCTGTAAATTTTTTGAGATTCGTGGGACTTACGGTTTCACCGGATAGACCAGAATATCTCTGCATACATTAGCCAGGAAATATCCCCCCTTTCAGGAATAACCAGGCTATGTTCTAAACAATTCGAGAGACAGGTTCGCATATTTTTTTATGTTCACTTTCACGTGGCTATAATTTCCTTTCGGAAAATCGGATCGAAGTTACGAGAATTAAAATAGGTAGAATTAAAACCTGTCATTTCATCCCCATTTCTCGCAGAATTATATGAGTTCTTGGAAATTGTTTGAAATTGAAAAAGGGACACTCATCAGTAATGCTCATTAAAAAAAAATTCAAATTAATACCAATTCACAGACATGATATCCTAAACATCGAGGATTGGTAGCGATTTTTCACGAATTTCCAAAATTCCCATTATCTCGAAAACGGTTAACATTTCACCTAAATATTTTTCGATATTCTGAGTGGCCGTGACCTAGTTTATCACTAATTCAAATATTTTTCAAGGCTTATCGGACAGCCTGTATACCAGTACATTAAATTTTGAAAAAAAAAATGGTTTCATTATAATTCTGGCATATTGCCAGATAATTTCATGAAATTTTGCCCAACCTCCTTCAGTATCGCGATCCATTTTTGGAGGTGAAAGACGTTTCAATATAAGCAGTGGCTACTGTGAAAGATACGAGCTTTTGCTTCTAATTTGACTTCCTGAATTGTTTACGTCCGACACGTAAATATCGCGTAAAAATATAGAAAAAACTTTTTATGTACGAAAAAAAGAAGACGATTTTATTGAATTTTGATCACTCTCTAGCTCGAAGATATTTCCGAGAAATAAGTTCAGTTGATTTTGGTTTATTATTTGATAAAATCAAATAATCCGTTAATAATTTCAATCAAAATCCAATATTTTTCTTACTGAGACTTCGAAATAAAGGTGGTAATAAAATATAATGAGCATGTATATGATGAAACAAATTGGGGGATATATGCAAAAAAATCAGTAACAAACCGGAAATCTCATATAAATTGTAGAGAATCTAATACTGAGAGTAGTAGCCTTAGAATAAGGTGAGAGCCGATGATCCACCTGTTTTAGTTATATGATTCAATTTTGGACAGCTTCAATTTTTCCAGCAAGGAAGGAATTGAAATAAAAAATGAAATTTAACAGTTCAAGAGATTGCTCGCCAATATCGTAGTTTTCTGAATGAATATTCCGGAATGCAAGAGGTTTGATACGGCGGCTCGCATTTCAGAATTTTCTTCAGAAAACTTTGAATCCCGCTATAATATTTACTAGCCGATATTGGCGGACAATCTTGCCAAATTGTTTTATTCTACTGTCAAACTTCTCACTCAAGGTACTCGTGACGATGAAAAAAATACACCTCTGTGTAAAATTTGCAGCGTTTTTTCCTTGAAACGTTAAGTTTTCATGCCCTTAAGCCGTAAGGGTCATTTTATTCTGAAATACCTCTATATAGACACCGGCAACGGACAAAATCTCGACGAACGAACTTGTTTTGATATCGTCCTCAGTAACCCCGTGTTTTGTTATATACGGTGGTGAACAAACAGAGTAAAAGTAAGCTCTTATTTAGAACACCCTGTGGAGTGAATCATTGACAATGTTCAAAGACACTAGGATGTTGCCACATTTTTTTCGAACAATTCTATTTTCTATTCGTTGTGATTTCATAATTTTGAGCGAAATTACAGCACTTTATGCATGTACATACCAGCAAAATCAGGAAAACGGACGAAATCTCAACGAAGTCTGTGGAGTTCCTTTTCTCTTCTGCTATTCAGCCGATTTCAGGAATTATTCTTTTTTATTGTATAGCTAGATTCGTCGAGAAAATTAAATACTCGATGTCGTCCTCGGATGCTCCGTTTTTAGTTACATACAGGGGTGAACAAAAATAATGAAAAGTAAGCTTTCATTCAGAAAATCCTGTGGAGTGAATCGTTGATAGATCAGAGTGCCGATTCTTGAATCTCGGTCAAGGATAGAAGAGTATGACAATTGTCATATGTTTATGTCGAGTTTTCTTGAGCATCTGTAAAATTTGTGACAGTTCTATTTGTCATTTCGACTATGCTTTCAAGGAAATATTTAAGAGATAATCTCAATGCAAGATGTCGACAAATTTCAAATAGGAAGATGAACATAACTTTATCACCGTTTCCTTCGACTTAGCAACGAGTGGTACGGAGTATAGGAGATATAACATTCGATTGTCGAGTGACATTCGGTTCCATGCGCAGGTCATGTCTACTTATTGTTTATATTTAACTTAGATAATCGACGCAAACATGTGGCACTTGTCATATTCTTCAATTCTTGATCGAGATTCAAGAATCGGCCCCCAGAATGTTCACGAACCCTCAGATTTTGCCTCATACCTTTTGAACACTTAACCATCTGCGAAAATTTTTTTTGATGGTTTGCGGTGGAATTTGTATGGGTTGAATGCGCATGGATAAATTGAAAATATTCTGCCTGAGTATGTAGTGTCATTCGGTGTTTTCATCGGAGGAGACTATTTGCTCATGCAATGTTCCCGTGAGCCTCTGGCGCAAACGATTTCCTGAGTGACGTTGACATAAATGCGTATTGGCCAGCCTGTTCTCCAGAACCTACTTCAGTTGCGCATGTGAGGGACATGTTACGTAGAAAGCTTAGAAACAGAGTTCCTGCAGTGATTTCAATCGAGATTTGGGATGATCTACCTCAACAGATAATAATCGATAATATCAATCGGAGCATGAGTAGCAATGAGCTATGAGCTAACTGCGGTCGAAAGGGTACGTGGAGGGCTCACGGGATATTAGGCAGTACTGAAATTTTCCTAATTCATAATTATTGTTATTGCGTATTAAATGAATGTTGTTGAACGAGAAATTTATATCTTGATTCGCAAAGCGCTTAATTTTAATCTCAAATCATACTGAATCCATTCAATATGATGTTTTTCTCTCAGAGTTGAGATACCGCAATGAATGAGAAATGTAAATGTTGAGAAAAAATAAGGCAACATCTGAGTGTTTATAAACATTATCGCTGGTCAGCGATTCACTCGACAGGTGTTCCAAATAAGAGCTTACTTTTCGAACTTTTGTTTACCACCATAGATAACAAAAAAACGAGTATCTGAGGACGATATCTGAACAGTTATGTTCCCAAGGGATCTAGCTACAAAAGGAAAAGCAGTTCCTCAGAATTGACAGAAGAGTTCGAGAGGAAACGAACCACAAACTCCGTTGAGATTTTGACAGTTCCGCTAATTGTGCCGGTTTGTATAGTTATAATGTCTCAATATGTTTTTCGATCCTAGTATTTCAATATGAGTCTCAAGAAACAATGAGAAAATATATTGTTTTATTTCATTAACGACGTTTCGGCCAATTTGTGGTCTTTTTCTGACTGAAAATACAAAAGAATTGACATCTTGACTCATCTTGAAAATAGTGTGAAGGTACGAAATATATGTATACATGGCAGTTATACCAGAATAAAAAACATGAATTAATAGATTGAAAACCAGAACATCACATGAAAAATAACACTACAATTATCAAACATTTTAAATATGTGAATATTGAATTGAAAAATCGAAGTCGAAGTAGCCGATATGTCTCGAATAGAATAGAATAATATCTTTTCAACTTTTACAATGTTACTTGAGAATCCTACATCCCATTCATTCCCTATATAGTGCTCTATACAAATTGAACTTATTATGATTGTAAATCGCTGTAGTTTTTCGTGGACTTATATATTGAAACGGATTACTTTAAAAGTATTCGATGTTCAATTCCATAGAATGTCTATTATGCAAGAATCAATTCTTTCTGAAGTATCTGAAGAAAGGAATAAATCAGCCGGACAGCAGTGGGATATAAAACTTGGTGGGCCCTTCGAGCGGCCTCCAATATGTAAGAAATAATACGGCCTCTGTCGCATAAAGTTTCAGAGTAATTTTCGCGTTCGAATGCCCTTCACCGAGTCCCTTTTTCCTGTGACATCTGAAAGACTGAAATATTTCTTTTGAGGTTTTAATATATCGGGTTTTCCGGGTCTTTTTGTCTCGATGTCGACTTCCACCAAACTTTCCATAATAAAAAAGTTACCGTTACCTAAAATATTAAACCTCTTCTGGGGGATTTTAATGTCGAATATCTGGTGTTTCATGAAAAATTTTCCTCCGGATGGTTTTCGTGCTCTTTTCTTTCCGAACTAACCGGAATCTTTATCCATCATATGGCACGAATAGAACTTTTTCATTTGGAGAAATTATACTTTTTAATATTGGTTTTTGGAGCACCGTCTAAATCTTTCAATGTTGACTTACGTTTCAGAATATGAAAGTTTGATAATATTTTCTTTCCAGAAGTTTTCCGGAGTTGGAAGTGCGTTTTTATCAATCACAGAAGATTGGAAGTTATTGTTTACCGTTTTTTTCTAAATCTGCAGGATGTCTTATGCAAATATATCTACTTTATATACTCTTTTTTTATTGATTTTACAGAAGCGCCTGAGTTAATTTTCCAGAAATGTTAAATTCTTTCGCGCTTGCCTCCAAGTGGAATCATTTCACCCGAATATCTGTATCATTTGGATACTGAAGAGAATTATATACTACGATTCTATCTTTCTGTCAAAGCGGTCTTTGAACTGAAAACTTCCTGGATAAATATATTAAAGAGCTATAATATTTCATAATTGTCGTGAGCAACCTATAGATTCTTGAATAGGAAGCTGAAACTTTGGTTGAATATTTCATAGAGTTTCAATATTTTGATATATTTTCCTTATATTTAGAAGAAGAACAAACTACGATTTGGCGTAAGATGGGCTGTATACGCGAAAAATTCCGGAGGAAGTTACTCAGAGACTTGATATTATATAGCAGAGGTATGCGGTTTATTACAGAAGAACGAATTAGTGAATGGGTAAAATTAAATGAATTTACACAAAGCATTTTTGGAGATAGGCATCAGATTTTCTGAAAATATTTTAGCAGAATATCTTCGGTATATCAGTCAGATCATCCTTTTGGTTTATTATTTGATGAAATCGACCAAAAAAAAAATTACCCCCTCTGAAAATTTCACTGTTTACATTTTAGGATATGTAGATTTGAATGAACTAATAAAAAAAATCCGTCCGTCTACCGTCCGTTGTCCGGGGCTTTCCTCTGAAAGTACTGGACCGAAATCCCTGAAACTTGGTAGAAAAATCTTGTGTCGCTTGGCATTGATCCTCCAAGCTTTTCAGCAGGATCGGTTCACCCTACAAGCTCAAAATTGGGGGTTGGAGGGAAAAAAAATTATTTTTCGAAAACTTACTATCGAATTTTCATGAAACTTTCAGTATTCATTACCGTTGCATAACCAAACCTAAAAATTTTCACCCGGATAATTTCCGATCAGTGGTTCCTGAGGTATGAAGAAAAACGCTGCAAATTTTGGAGTGAAAAACCAATGAGTTATAAATCGTATACAGCGTGCCAAAAAAGGAACGTAAATCTTCAATAATTTTTGAACGAAGAATTTTCAAGGAAAATACTTGCACCCGTCCATTTCAAATTTCGAAAGCAATTTATCCTGTGTTTCTTTGAATTTGATATTTCTCACCCCCAACGCCACGCACCCCTCTACTTAAATTTTTCAAATTGGAATATATGGGTTGTGATACATCAAATGGAAGGTGATTCGATTACCTACTCAGCGATTTGACTAAAACAAGAATTTGTTGTGCCGTTTTTCAATGAAAAATTAGTAATTAATTCATAATTTGTGATTGGAGAGTACTGCAATCAGACCATTATTCTTTTAATAATTATCATTATGGGAAATCCACGAATCCATGGATTTGTAATTCCGAAAGCAGGTCTTCCTATGCTTTTTTGTATTCGAAATCTCCCACCCTTTACGTTTCACACCCCCATAATTCTTTTTTTCAAATAGTAATACATATAAGGATTGTGATATATTAAATGGAAGTACATTTCATTGCATATTGAGTGGCGTGACTGAAAAAAGAATTTGTTGAGCTATTTTTTCATTAGAAAGTAAAAAATTAATGAGAGGTGTCAGGTTTTTATTCTTGAAATAATAAATGTTGAAAAATATCCTCCTACCCGCCGATTTCTGTTTTCGAAGTTAAAAAAATGCATGCAGTTTTGAAGGTGGGGGGTTTATATCATTTTTTAGGTTTTTATGGGTTTTCACTCCCAATATTTGAAACGGAACTTGAAGTAAATGAATATAATTTTTTTTTGGGGGGGTGGGGGGTGGTTTGTACCCTCAAACCTCAACAGTTTTTTTTTGGGAAATATACTGCATGTGATATATCGCATCAAAGGTCATTCGATGACAAATTCAGTTATGTGAACGTATATGAAAGTTAATCATTAATTCAATTCAAATTACAAATGCATGAGTTCGAGGATTTTCCTTAGTAATAATGAAGGAGTTTCTGAGGCAAAAATTCATGTTGAGACTTATACTGAAGTCAGATTTTAGAGAATCTTGTAGAGGGCATTTTGAAGAGAACACATTTTTAACATCATATGGTCTATAGATATATAGGGTACTCGTTTTCATGAAGGTTCATCCAGAATACTTCCACCAATATTTAAACTATACCAACACTAGGCGCACAGATACATACCATTACCCACGTCACTCTTCAACCTTAACAGAGACATCCAACTTGAAAGTTTTTGAAATTACTCTTTATAATGCAATTGTTGACTGTGAACCATTTTCTTTCAGTGAATTTTTATTTTGGACAAGTGAATTGTTTTGAGTTAAGTATTCTGTTTTGATGAAACCAACCTAATTGTATCTCAATAAGCTTGTGATTGAATAAATATATTATTATTATTTTTATTACAGAGCGATAAATTATCGACTATACGTTAAACTTCAAAAATTAACTATCGGGAACACAGTCACTGATGATAATGTCAACAAGAAACAAGATACCAACAAATTAAATAATATATATTCATATGGTTTATAGTACATGAAAAACAAAGCCAATATAAATAGAATGAATGAGATATAAAGAATTCTCTGTGCACCTGAATGTTGAGGAGTGCATCGTTGTCCGTGATGTCTGTGTTCTAACCTTAATGTTTCTCTGTAGTAAATTGGGTGTTTTTAACAACAAAGAAAAGATCTATTGCAAATTTGAAGATTTGTATACTGAATGATTGAAAGATATGTTGATGATGAATTTTTAGTAATTTGATGAGTGTTGTCTATATAATTTTTAAGAAAGGGACATTGATGATGAGGATTTATTCTGGTATAGTTTTGATATGGCTAAGCTGTCATAACCTCGACTTAAACGTGAGTGGTCTTGTGAATTTTGGTTTTTATGTTACACAGTATGTATGTTTTTTGTAAGTTCCTGAAGAAGCTAATAAAATTAGCGAAAGCTAGAATGATTTAAAAAAAGTTTTCGGATTGCCCTTGACTAGACTATGTTCCCGATAGTTTATTTTTGAAATATTATTATTACTTTCAATTAATAAAAGAATAACGGTCCGATTGCAGTGCCCTCCTGACCACAAATTCTAAATTATTTCCTAATTTTTCAATGAAAAACGGCATAAGCAATTGTACTTTAAGCCACATCGCTGAATGGGTATTCAAATCACCTTTTATTTGATTTATCATAACCCATATATTTCCATTTGGAAAAATAAAGTAGTGGAGTGAGAAATATCAAATTCAAAAGAGCACAGGATAAATTAGGTTTGGTATTCTGTTCGGCTGAACTTCGAAGGCTCACATAATATGAAGCGCACTGAGAGTTTCGCGTGAGCTGTGAGCAATAGATATTTCATAGTTGCAGAACCTTGTTCCCTAGAGAAAGGATACTTACTTCACCTTCAATGGTCATACTTACATGTATCCTGCTTGTAATTGATCGCAAGGATATGTGCTAACTAGGAATAATTAATTCAAACACGACTAAGGAACCAGAAAGGGTGGAAAGTTTCTGATTCCCTATCAAGAAACAGAGTTATCCTAACTCAGTTCTCATTAATCATTCCATAAAGATTTTCAGTAATCTCCATACAGAGTAGGACAATGTTTACCACTGAGAAAGCCATATTATTCAGTTGAGGAATTTATGTCCGATAATTATTTAAGATTTATGTAATGTCTTGGTCGTTAGATATATTGTAGTGGTTATAACAGACCAATATTTTGGTTCTCTACAACAATGCTTTCAGCCATATTTTCCTGAATATCTTCTTGTCGATTTGTAATTTCATTGACTAATAAATAATTCGATGGCTCTAGTTGAAGGAAAATGACAGCCGTTTATCAAGCCCGTCGTCGATGACAGGCGTTTATAATGATTATTATACACTATATGCATAGATCAAGTAACAGTTTTGACGTTTGTCATAAGCTTGACAATTTCCAGCAATCACAGAGACTGAAGTTGACCATTCTGACAACTCTATTGTAAATTTTCGAGAATGTAGAATTATTCCGATTTTACAAATGAAGTCGTGCATGGACAAAGTAAAGTATTTAACTCGCATATAATTGCTAATATTCACTTGGGTGATTTGCAACAGTGCACCCTCTTCAGTTCGATCCCACTATGAATTTTGAAGATATCTCGAGATAACATGTCAAATTTCGTGTTTTTCTTTCGGTATCGATGTTGTTTCCGAAATAACTGTGGAAAAAATTTTACCGATCATGATTAACTTCGTAACTAGTTTACATATTTGTTTCAAGTTATAATTCAGTTCTACAGGATATTGACTTTATATCAATTGAAAAATGTCAACTCCATCGTATTTGTTGTTTCGAAAAGATCTGATATTTTGGAGATATTAGGATAATAAAGTTTCGTGATGTTGCAAAATTGAGTGAATACCTACATAACATTGTGGTTCCGATATCAGGTAGTGATTAATTTTTCATATTATAGAGTATTCAGTATATCCTCTTGCTTCATTTAGAGAAGAACCTGTCTCTATTTTCGTGAACTGCGTTCGTCTATGAAACGTTAGGCAGACTTCACACACAACATATGTGTCTGTCAGAGACGCACTCGTAAGAAGAGGAGTAAATGATACCATTATAAAATGGTTGTATGAGGTGCTGCCGACGAGGAGATCTGAGACATTGGTGGGCAGTCAGACCATCTCTGTTAAAACCACTCGCGGAACACCTCAAGGAGGAGTATTATCCCCCCTTCTATGGAGCATGGTAGTGGATGAACTATTCCATAGGCTAACGGAGCACGACATCGAATGCATAGGCTATGCCGATGACATAGTCCTAATAGTAAGAGGCAAATTCGAGGATGTCCTCTGTGAAATGTTACAGAGCGGCCTCAGAATTATTGAGCAGTGGTGATTATCAGTGGGTCCCAACATTAACCCAGCAAAGACCACAGTAATTCCCTTTACTCGGAAGAGAAGCCTTCCAGCTATGAAATCCATTTCGGTGAATGGAGTTATTGTAGAATGGAAGTCTGAAGTCAAATATCTGAAAGTCACCCTAGATAGTAAGCGTATGTGGAATGAGCATGTTAAAATTACTGCTAGTAATTAAGCAGGGCAGATAAGCAAGAGGAAAATACTCGACATGGTACAAAGGCTTGCCTGTGTTTGCATCACTGAGGCTATAAGAACGTGCTCGACTAGAGCACTTGAGGTCATCATAGATCTCAGTCCTCTACATCAAGTGATCAATAGGGTAGTCCATGAAGCTATCCTTAGAATCTCTAGGGAAGGTACAGGTATTGAGAATTAAAAGTCAGAGAGCCTGGTCCTCTCTGAACAAGTACATCTCATCAGCGAACCTACCTAGTGATGTTATGATTAACAAAGTAAGCATCGAGAAGAACTTTAACTCAATGCTATGTAAAAGGGAAGAATGGGAAAATGAATACACTACCCAAAACTCCGAAACGAATACCGTTAAATGGTGTACAGATGGTTCTCAAACTACGATGGGGACCGGCGCTGGAGTATACGGGCCTAGAACCAAGTTTACACTATCCTACTGGAGTGTGTTTCAGGCAGAAATACTTGCAATCGAAAGATGCATAGACATGAACCATTGAAAGAAACTATCAAGGGTGTGACATAGTGATCCCTTCTGATAGTCAGGCTGCTATCAAAGCATTGAACTCCTATGTCATCGACTCCAAGCTGATATGGGAGTGCCGAAGGAAACTCAATGAAGTAGGCAAGAATAACATGTTCAATGGAAATCGATGTTTCAAAGTTATTTTAATTGTTTCAAAATTATTTGTTTTGTATTGACGATTTTTATTTATACCTTGTTGGTTATATTTGTGACCTTACTAGTACCTACTAGTTTTGTGACCAATTCTCTGTTTAACTCGTTACTTCTCCGAGTTTCCTAACAGTTGGTTTTTTTTTCCACTCGAGAATGTTATAATATTGTTTTCTACCATGTTCAAATCCTAATTATTGTGTCATTTATTGTAGAGCCCTGAAGAAGATATTAAATATATCGAAACGTCGGCATTCCGTCAAACTGAGTTTTCCTCTAATTCAGACCAAAAAGTACCCCCTTATTATTCATACAATAAGAATAACAAGGTGTCCTTAGTCTGGGTTCCTGGGCACTCAGGAATCAAAGGAAATGAAGAGGCTAACACTTTAGTCAGAAAAGAAGCACAAACGCTACCTACTGGCCCAGAACCTTTCAGTGGTATAGGCAAATGCACCTATAGGAAAGAGTTTTTGGAGATGGAAGAAAATGAAACAGGGGCACTCTGGAGGAATTCTCCAGGAATGGAACACTCCAAAAAGTTCCTTCGGAACTTTGAAATTGCAAAGTCAAAAAATCATTTGTATCTCAGTAAGAACAAGTTACATCTCCCCACTGGTTTCCTCACAGGACACTGCCGCCTGAGGAAGCACATGATGAGAATGGGTTTATCAGAAACTGACGAGTGCGGATTCTGTGGGAAAGAAGAGGAAACTCCTGTCCATCTGATCACAGAATGCCTCGCCATTGTGAGCCTGCGCAAGAAATATCTTGGACAGGAGCATTATGGTAGGAATGAGAACTTAGCCTCCTTGAAGCCCTCACAGATATTGGAATTCATTAGAGCTCTAGAGCTGGAGGGCGAGCTGTAGGTACAGCAATGCGAAAACAGCTCTAATGAGGGGGCACAATAGACCTTAAGGTCAACTCAACCATTGAGCCTCCAAGTTATTATTTTGAAATCAGCAGTTTCGCTGATTTCGCCTATTAACCAACTTAACCGTCGCACTTTGATAATCAACCAACTCGAACAGTCGTAGGCGTTAGCTAGTTTCGTTTGAAATCTTTAGGTTTGCATTTCTCGCTTTGTCATGATAAATTTGTTGCTTCGAATGTTTTAGATAGAGCATTCGAGATGATAATAGGTCGGTAATTTTCAATTCGATTGAAGTTATAAATGAGAGTATTTATTATCTCTTTTCAGATTGTCCGAAAATACTATATTTGATATGGACAAGTGAAGAATATGAAGTACTGGATCAATCAGAAAATCAATGCAAACCTTATAAATATAACAATGAATTTTAACTGGACCTAGGGTCTTTTTTGGTTTCACCACTTCGACACTTCGACTCAGATCGTCCTTTGGAATCAAGGAAAACCATCCTGTATAAACAGATCTTTCGACAATACGATAATGCGTAATTACCCAGAACAAGCGTGAAAAAACTCATAAACATGATTCAGAGAACAGTGCAAAGTATAAGGATGAGACAGGCATACAAACAACTTTTTATAAGAACAAATATCTCGGCAATATTTGGTGTTTTGTGTTAAGATTGAATTATATGTAAAGTCACAACAGGAGTAAAAGCCTTGGATTTTCCCATTGTTCTTCCGTTTGATTCCATTAATATAATTCCATGATATTTTGAGTGCCAATATGTTCTGTGTAGAAAGGCTCAGGAATAAATCATAGTTTATACTCCATTCACTTTTATAATGTAGCCCGGTTGGCCATGATTTAGGTTTATCAAGTTTTTTCCCTTAAAACTGACGCAGGTTGGCACTCATGAAATATCGGCAATGTCAAAGGAGGTTGCCAAATTTCAATTTCTACTATTATCAATATCAATCGATTCTAGATTTCTAAATCTCAGCATAATAACGCTTGCAAACTAAAAATGCAGAAGGTAGTTTTGAAGAAGCAGAGGCAAAGTATCAGGAAGTGCTATGTACAATTGAAATCTGCTCATTCTGATAGTAACCCTGATAATTTGGAATCAATAATTTATCACAAGCTATCCAACATTTTCATACTGGAGTATTTCAAGTTGTGCAAAAAGGTATTTAAATGTCTTCTGTAGGCTTATTTCTTGAGAATTTCGAAAAGTGGGGAATGTCATAGGTTTGTCTGTTCGTTTAGAAGTTTTACTGCAGGGTTATTCGGGTGCTTTTATTTTTTTTTTCTTATGAACTCTCACAAAGTAACGAATTACTCTATCCATCATTTTTCAGTAAAATTCCAAAACACTCGATTCTTGATTTCCGTACAAGAAAAAAGCATAACTGAATCTTCCAACCATGTTTATATACGTGAAATATTTCCAGTATTAACAGAGACAAAAGTTTCTTCAACATTCGCCAGGTCTTTGGAATTATTAAATTCAAATAATATTTTCTCAATTTCTCGTAGCCTTCGTAATTCACTTCACGCAGGCCTCGCATTACTTTATCAATGTAGATTGACATTTGAAAAATAAGTAATTACTACGACCTCTTTATAGAGAGGACAACGTTGCATAGTTATCTGACAGGAAAATGACTATAACCTAACATTTTCAAAATATACACGGTGAAATCTGTCACGATGTCATGGCCAACCGGGCTACATTATAAAAGTGAATGGAATATAGGTATATTTTACATATGATGAGTTTCGAAATTTCCAGCCAGTACTGGACGTAATCCGACCGATTCCGAAATGACGAAATTTCTATAGAAATCATCAACTGACAGGTACAGGCCAGTCTGGTAAGGAATTTCGGAACACGACATAATACGTCGAATCTAAAGATATAATGAAAAATGACAGTAATCACAGATGAACAACCGATCTGTCAATCAATAATTATTATGAAACATAATCCAGTTGTTTTATTCGTTTTTATCTACAGTTTCCAGCTGATTAAAGAAGATAAAACAAATGTTTCGTGTCGGGATCAAGATGGTTTTTCTTTTTTTCATGCGTTCAGTTGCAGTACGAGGTGGGTAATCCTAATGTTCCGCTTATTTCCCATACCATTAGAAGTTTGTTTTTTTGCTGATTGGAATCTGTTGCATGACAAACAGAGCAAACCTAATTTAAACTTCAATTTCAATGCTTTCCGTTCATTTCAACGCTCCCGTGGGATTTTCAATATCCAGTTGCATTTCCCGTGTACTGCGGAGGTTCAGCTTGGATGCAGAATGCATTGGGTCATTGCCTTGATAGCATTGGTTCCACCAGCTGTGTGATAAATATTATATGGTTATATTTTTACATAGAATACAAATAACAATCTTTCCTTGATTATCCGAGATGATTTGTCATCATTACTTTAGTTTTTGATAGCCCAGCTCATTGATTGATTATTTCTTTCGGAATACTGATGTGATCTCGAAAACATTATAGCTTGTTTATCAGAAACAAAAGTAGATTGACAAATTGACGTTTACGATATTCGAATATTAGGGATGGTTTATTTTTTATGGATCGATAATATTTAAAGCGATTTCAAGCGATGGACCAAAAGCTTCGGTTATAGTTATGGTTATTATCCACATTCACCGATCATCCTTTGCCTATATGTCAGTTAAGATAACCGTAACTATAACCGGAGCTTTTGGTCTATCGCTTGAAATCGGTGTTAAAGTACTGTTCGAACTTCATTCTTCTGACTATTGAAATCAAATGGTTAGAAATATGATCGGGATCATGTTACCACGAACCTTGAAATAGTATTGATTTGAAACTCAAAGCTCATTTCATGACCACACAAGGCAATTTTCTGCTGGAAATTATAAATTTAAATTTCAGAATTCAGTCAGTTATGTACATTATACAATTAAATCAATTAAAAAATATTCCTACAAGATACAGAGGAGTATCTTGTCACAAATTGCATTGGAGATATGTTACTCCAGTTATAATAATATACCCATATTTTTGTTACAGCTGCTGGTGAATCTTCTTTCAATGCGTTCGTAGGCACAACCGTGGCATTGCCCTGCACCGTCGACACAAAACAGTGCGGTGCCTTACACAGCGTAAAGTGGTACAGGGATATGTCCAGAATATACGTGTTCAGTCATGCTGGAGGTATAGCCAGGGCTGAAGGAGATGCAATTGACAGGTAAGCAGAATATATTTTTGGAAATTTGGTATGGATACGCCATGTTTGGCGAAGGCATATTAATATTGTTGCTTCCATGTCATTGCACCTTGAAAAATAATATCATGGATTGCACCCACGGCCCATTTCGTCTGTTCACGTAGATGACCAAATGGGTCTTAGAAAGCCGTGCATATTATAAGCTTCGAAGTCTCAACTATGAAACATTGACTTCGACCTATTGGAGCAACCCTGTCCAATGTTACTGTATTTCATGGAGCTCACGGTTCCTGCTATCATTCATATTTGCTTTCATTTGACATTCAGTTCTATGAACTTGAATCATTAGCCCAAAAAAATTAAAGAAAGGAAGTTAATGAACGAGTTAATTATCAACCTCCTAAATATTTGTGGTCCAAGTGATAGTTCCGTTAATTTTTTTTACATCGTGATTCCGTTATTAGCATTCATCTTTGTGTCATATCAAGAATTACGGGAAACAAAGCATTGTAGTGTGGTGTTTTTCTAGATCAGGGCATTGAAAGAGACCATTCTGAGAGCTTTATTAGCGCGTGCCAATTGGAATATTTGGTATCCCCCATATACCAAACACAGTATGTATTCGAGTCGAAATTAGAAGTTATATATACACCTATAGTTTTTAAATCTTTCAGTAATATTTTTTCCGATTGCTCGGTGACTTCAATCCAATCGGAATTGACTCTTGTACTTCATGCGAACAAAACGCACCCGCATCAATACAATCTTCATTTTGGGAAATATTGAAAAAATAAAATTCTTAATGGGAATATATGCGAAATAATTGGTTGGTTTTTTACAAATTGTGAATAAGGCTCTTGTTATTAAACTCCAAACCTGCTCAACACTCAAGAATTGTCGAATGGTGAATGGGTAAAATTGGTTCCTACATTCCTACGAACTACCAATTTTTAATCTGATATCTCCAAGTTCTAAGATATGTAGAAGAGAACCTCAAAAAAGTTAAATGACTATAACTTTGAAGCTGTTTCAACCATATGGCCCATTAATGAACTCAACCATTGAATTGCAATGCGCGATATATCCTGAAAGTTTTTAGGTACCCTATTCCTTTCAATTTTGACTCTGGACTCTTTCGGGACAAAAATCGAAAATTACACACGTTTGAACTGAACGATAGCTTGCTTTTTCTTAGAACATGGGTACAAAAATAGTGCAGGTATCACTGTTCGAAAAATATCGATTATAACATGTACGATGTTGCCCAACTGAATAGCTTGTTTACCAATTTTGTACATCTATGAGAAACTCTCAATCTTGTCGACAACACAACGATAGGGCTCGGGGGTAAGTCATGTGGCAAACGAAAGAGGTTATCTTAGGCCCTGAATGCTTGTTGCGAACCTTGCTTTCAAAAAGGGGGTCTTCTGGAATAAAAGTCACTTTAATTCAACCAATAACTGAAAATGAAATCGCTGAAACTCGTTGATTGTTTTTTAAATCCATTTATTGCCGATATAATGGAATATTTTCCTCTCATCTCTTGACCGGAACCTTACTCAACTTTTGTTTTTATAGGTGAACATATTCTCTATTCACGGCCGACCGTGAACACAATAACTTCCGAAAGAAACAACTTGGAAATTCGTGTATGGGTAAAATCCACCCAATAATTCCGCAGATATTCGCATTAAAAATTTTATTCTCCAAATATTCCGAAGAATACAGATTAGATCAAATTAAAATCCAGTAATTTAAGATGACAGTTTGAAGGTTCGTACAGAATCTCATGAGGACAGAATATTAAATATGTAGTTGAAAGAAGAAATTTTAATTTTTCTCAAATTGTTCTAATGATATGATTATCACAAAATTCTGTTAAAAATTTGTTTCAGCATCTTCAAACTAGGTGCGGAGTTCCATCATGATTGATTCAGTATTTCTTGAGTTATATCGAAAAAAAAAACGATATCCAGTAGAAAACCACGAAATTCTACATATCTTTTTCCAATATCTCCGAAACTAATAGCCGTAACGAATTGAATTTGGTACACTAGTGTGAAATATAAAGTTCAAGCTATAACTGGAATTGTTCTCTAATATGAACAATAGTACCTTACCTTACACTTACCCTTACATTTTATTTCAAAATTTCTGGTAGTTCCTGAAATAAGAGGGAAATAACCAGAAAATTTCAAATGGCTATTACTCCGAAACGTTTTGGTTGAATTGGCCCATTAACGAACCTAACCGAGGCATTCCAATGCGCGAACTACCCTACAAGTTTCAAGTCGCTAGCTGGCTCCGTTCTAGAGTTATCGTGTCCACGGCCGGCCGGACAGAATCGGTTTTGACATCGGATTCGTCATCAGTGAGTCCAACCTAGTCGTTTGAGACCATTCTCGGCTCAATCATCGGAAATTACAGACATTTGGACCAAACGATAGCACGCTGTTCCCCTAGAACATGCGCGCAAAAACAGGAAAAAATTACTTGATTCGATCGTATCGAACTGACATGTGATACGCTGCTGTGAAATATGGAGCTCTAAGTATGCGCTGAATTTTTTTTCAAATGTGATGAAGGGTTTCCGAGAAGAAAAGTTTTTCGAAAAAAATGTTGAAAAAAAAATATTTTTCTAATTTTTCTGTTGATATGATCTCAACAAAATTTCGCGAAAAGTTGCGGGTTGCTATACTCCAACTTACTGTCAAGTTTCGATCCAATCGTTCCCGTAGTTCCCAAATTATCACCAAAATAACGTCGAAATTTTAAAAGGCCTCAACTCCGATGCCGTTTGGTCGATTTTGCCCATTAAGAAACCTAACCATCGCATTTTGAAATGCAACCTACTCTGAAAGTTTCAGGTCGATAGGATTCTCTGTACGACCGTAATCGTGTCTACGGACGGCCGGCCAAACAGAATCGATTTTGACACCAGCAGTGATTCCAAGATAGTCGTTTGAGACCATTTTCGGCTCAAAAATTAAAAAATTACAGACATTTGGACAAAGCGATAGCACGCTGTTCCCCAGAACATGCGTGCAAAAATGGTAGTAGTGATGCGGCCAAAGGGTAAAACGGATATATTCCATTTACAATATCTACAAAGAGTTGGGTGAATTGAAAACCAATTAACAGGTTCAGCATTTTCGAGCTTATTTGTTGGTTAAGACAATATTGATTTCATTTCGAACTATCTCCTAACCCTGTATATCAGATTGACAACCGCTACGAACTATCTAAAATCATGAAATCCCCACGTGATCTAATCGGTAGTGACCTGCCTCAACACTGTCATATCTCCGATGACCCTAATCGATGCTTATCAATTATTCACGCCCGAAGTCCCTCTCACGAACGTGTGCAAACTCCCCTCTACCGGGGGGAACATGTCCTGTATAGATCGTCGTGCATAAGGGAGGGAGACCTTGTTAAGGTTTCTATATTACAACCGAAATCATGGTATCGGTCAATAAATTCAGCAATGAGTTATTTGTATTTACGGAGAACCCGGTAAATGGTATATCAATGTCATTCGCAATTGCATTGATGTTTTGAAGTTTTTCAAGATTCCTGCTATTTTTAAAATTCTTGGTGGATACTTCATGATGGAAGCGTAATGTACAGGCTGGGTCAAACTGTACACTATGGAAGAGGAAGTCCTATAACTACACTAGATAGACGAAAACTTATATCGGTGTCTGAGGGCCAATTTTCATGAGAAACAGCTGAATAGCTATCATGGTTACGTAGTTATCTATGGTGTTTTTCGAAAATTTTGATTTCAGAAATATTGCTGTAACTCGACTGTAACTATTCTTCTATTGAATTTTTTTATTCTGTACAAACATTCTCGTAGTAACTTATCACGTGAAAGTCAACGACGTTAATTGAATTTTGTGCGAACTTATATTTTATGAGATATATCCATGAAATTTTTTTTCAAATATGTTTTCTCGAAAAAAAATTCAGCAAACTTGAAATTTTCTGTTATGATCGAGATACTGAATTTTCAAATTTCATATCTTGGATAAGAAAGCTTTGGATTACATGAATAAAGCGAACATTGTTCTCTTCGAACTATTAACTGTTTGAATCGTACATTTACAGCCAACAAGCAATGTTCGGATAACTTCATTCTCACCGCCTCACGGTCCAAAGCCGGTTCAAATTCGATATCTGGAACATGCCCCCAGAAAAATATAAGGTATGCAAAATTTGTGAAATGGTAATTTTGAGTTCTATAGAAATATGTTAAGATATACGGGAACCCATTTGAAAAAAAAAAATTCATAGCGATATCCCATGAAATATTAGTTTGAAGAAAATTCAATTAATTGAATTCTACGTTAGGGAAAGTTTTTCGTCAGGAATGAAAAAAAATTTAGTAATAGAAAAGTTAAAGTAATCTTCTGAGATGAACATTTTCGAAAAACATCTCGTAACTATGTAAGGTGATAGCTAGGGATGTGCGGTTTCCGCCAATAGTTTCTCAAGAATATTGGTCCTTAGACACCGAAATTTTTTCGTTTTCGTCTATCAAGTTCAGAAAAGGGAGAATATTCGAATTTTACGAATTTTGTTGGTGAAATTTGGAAGATGAAGCTAACAAATAAACTAGAAAAGGTTATCTTCGACACAGTAAACGGTCGACCCACTATTCTGCGCCATTTTGCAACCTGATTAAACAGCTTCGGTGTCAATGTTTCACTGAATTTTTTATTTATGCTACCATTACGATTTGTCCATACAAAAGAGATAATTCATCGCTAGGATCAATCGATAACCACCATTCATCTGCTCTTTCAAACAAATTCTCCAGAAATCATTACCTCAAATGAACTTATATGATTTGTGGTGAATATGAACATGAAATATGAATTAATTTTTTTCTAGTTTAGCATGATCTCAATCAGAATATTATTCAACTAAGTTCCGGGATGAAGATAAAAATGTTCAATCAGTTATAAATCGTGAAAATTAATGGGATATAGAACAAGAATAGAGAGCTCAGAACAATATAGAGAAAATGTTCACTACGCGTTTGTTCTAGGAACAGCTCATTATCATTTCGCCCAAAATCTGTTATCGCCGAATTATTTGCGAAAAATGATATTGAACCACTAAGTTGAATTCACTGGTTTAATTTAGTTATGCGCAAAATTGGTCGAAATGTTTCTGAATTATACCTACTCATTCGAAATTTTGAAGATTTTTCTCGATATCTCGAAAATTATTGCTGTGATCAAATTCGTTATTAGTTTCACTTTTTCATCACAGGTTAGTAATTTTTCGAAGATTTATTAGTGTGCTAAATATTTAAGATTTTTGAAGTTTTAAAATTCTAAAGAGCAAGAATAAGCTGCTGTTGAAAAAAACAAACCCAGCGTAAATTCATGATTCATGGTGAAATACTACTATTTCCCCACAAAACCTGCTTTCATCAAATGAGCTTTTTGCTCGTAATATGCTTACGTTAGACATCAAACCAAAAATGACGTATTTATAGCAAAATAACGAAAACACGATTATTATTTCGAGCTGGGTATTAAGGTGGATTTAAATCGAAAAAGCAAAGAGCAAGAGCCAGAACAAAAACATTGTTGTTGATTTTTTAGTGTGAACGATAGTACGTTTCCAACGTTTATACATTACATAGAATCAATGCGAACGCTGATAGGGTGACGAAAGAATGCTACACGTATGTTCACTAGGAGAATTAGATAGAATGGGTTCAAAATAAGCATACGCTCGTCCGATGTAAATCGGCCTTAAGAGGTATGAAATTGCTTGTTTACGTATCGCACTCCGTGATGTCACGAATTCTGATTCGAGTTCATTGTGACCAGATGAGTAAATGTATTTTAACGATTTTATTTCTTGAAATTATCGAAAGATATCTCAGTTAATTTGATTGATTTTCACATTTATATGCGTTTAACTAGCAAAGAAATATCACATCTGTCAATATTTTTCTTTCAGTCAACTACCCTATCCTGAATTTTTCTTTATCGACGACTGTAAAGTTTGGTTATTAATATGACGGGCAATGTTGCATAATTATATGACACGATATTTTTTCCAACATCACCTTTTTCTATTATACAGATTAGAATTTGGTATAAACAGACAGTGAAAGTGAGAGCTGAAATTGACATAAAGACTGAAAAAACCGTTTAAAAAGAACTCCATATACCATATACTATAAAGTTTACATAATCGATTAGCACAGAGTATGGTCAGAGTGCACGCGAGATTGCGAAATCACAAGTCGCCTTCTCGCTTTGTGAAAAACCCGCAGGCAGTTAAAGTTGAACACATTAATTCAACTTGTTAATTAATCAAATTTGACATATATTTCCCGATAATGTCCGGAAGTTGAATCCTTATCAAACTGAATCGCATCTCGAAATGCAACCTACCCTGAGCAAAAGGATGCTCCGTTCGCCCGTAATCGTGCCTACAGACGGTCGGCCAGCCGGAAAGAATCGATTTCGACAACGAATTCGTCATCAGTGAGTCCAACCTAGTAGTTTGGACACCATTTTCGGGGAAAAATTCGAAAATTATAGACATTTGGACAAAACGATTGCACGCTGTTTCACAGGACATGCTCGCAATAATGTTGCAAATTTTTCATATTGTCACTTGAACGCAGGAATACTCACTGAGCTCCGACGGATAGATTAAAGTATGAACATAGAATCGATTTTTTTCTTCGCATCCTCTGGATACTCAATGAGGGTTCTTCCACAAGGATTAAGGAATTATTGTATGTGTATATCTCTACACCGACCGAACACAGACTCAATATGTAAATGCGTCGTATTAGCCGACTATAATGTACCATGATGTTATCGATGCACGAATGAATAGGCTTAAAGGACCCCTTAACGATCAATTGCTCGATATAATTGTGGATCTGATGCGAATTTTGTATATAATGTGTAAATATTGGAAGGAGATTGTATTTTTCGAAATTATTTGCTCAATAGTCAATAATTATTCAACTTGTGATATTTTAATATTCAGTTAGTTTGAATTTCAGTTATGATGAATCAATAGAAGCTAATTTTGAAAGTATTTTACATTATTTTCTAGGTATTTCCTAAGTTTTCGCTGCCAGTATTGAAACAGAACTGATAAAATTAAACAAAATTGTTTTTTCATGGAAATCGTCTTCGCGGATCGCAGGATCGAACTATTTTTCGAAGGCAGTACCTAGGAAAGAAGGTTGCCCAATGAATGATACTGAAACAAAATCAAATGTATCATTTCAGAGTCCAAATCTGAGTCCTTCATCAGACAAACGAGGAAATTTGCTGAAATATATTCTTTTGATTCGTTTCGTTTTTCGAGCCGCTTGCCAAAATTGACATTTTCGAAAAAACACCTTGAGCTGAGCGTATCGTCCTATAAACCAAAACATTTATACCAGAGAAGCGGTGTCCAGGGAGTACGGTTACTGCAGTTTCATGGTTCTTACTGATCTTCAGACCGCCTTACCTTGTTAACCTCAGATGAGATTCTAGATACTCATTACCTATGGAATAATGCAGTATTAACTAAATACGACGCCATCTCCCAGGAGCATCCTACGAATTCTAACCTTCGAGTGCAAAATATTTTGATCGATGTCACTACGTGGAAACACTCGGTTCATGTGTTTCCACAAGACGGGCCATCAATCAAAGTAATGGTTCCTTGAGAAAAAAGAGGTTCAGTTTACTGATAAACTAATATGACACAAGGTCGAATAGCTGTCGGTAAATCAACAAATATCCCACCTTGACCTGAGCTTTTCATACAATCAACCAAAACACCTGTTCGGTGTAGAAATTGCAGTTGATTGGATGATCAGCTCAGATCAAGGTGAAATATTTGTTGACTTATCGACAGATGTCGACCATTATTTCGATTGATGTACTGTCTTGTGGGAACCGAGTTCTTCTACGTCTACGTGATGGTTGCTGAAATAACTGCAGTACGCAAAAACAGCGACATGAATCGACAATAGGATGAAAATCATATACATCGATCAAAATATTCTGCATTCGTAGGTTAAGATTCCTAAGATACTCCTGGGAGATGGCGTTGTATATTGTTAATACTGCAGCATTCCAATCGAACAGTTCATAAGTATCTATACTCTCATTTGAGGTATCCTAGGTCAGGCGGTCTGAAGATCGGTAAGAAATATTTTTTCTTGATTATATCTTTACATATGTGTTTCGAAATCCACGATACAACAACTCATCGGGGAATGCAAAGATCTCAAGGTACAATTCAATCGAGAGACCAATATTTCGTATAACGTCATAATATCCAATCTCAGATCAAACTAAAAATACATTATTATGTCGAGATTTATATGCCAGTCTTATACAGGTTGAGATGGAGTATAGAACTAAGTGAATGTCTTCAAAAGGAACAGAACGATATTCATGGAAGTAAGTAAGTAACTTCAATGAGGAGTGTAAAATGAATTTTTATTGATACTTGTAAGGTACTGTCATTCAAATATAACAATATATTTATATTTCTAATAAAAATATTGCAGAAATGTGCATAAATTTTCCTTTCAATCTTCCAATACATCGCAAGAATACATTTTGATGACCGAATCAGAGTTGCTTGACTTCCTGTCACAGAGAGAAAATGAATGTTTTATATTACCAGACCCATTCCGACTAGAATCAAATACGAAGTGAGTGACAGGTCCTTTCTAATATCTTTCCATTTCGGTTATATTGCCATTT
Organism: Myrrha octodecimguttata; assembly: GCA_958510865.1. NCBI lineage: Eukaryota > Metazoa > Arthropoda > Insecta > Coleoptera > Coccinellidae > Myrrha > Myrrha octodecimguttata. Next base: position 23,831,154 of record OY294056.1, read on the forward strand.
GCTATTTTAGCCTCGAAAAAGGATCACGAAGGGTTCGAAACGTTATTTAAAAGATTAAAATAAATAGTTGTCCGAATTCTTGCAAACGATTTTTCAAATTCATAACCATCAACGAAACCAACCTATACTCTTAATAAACTGGTAATAACTAGAACAAACTGGATTTGGTGGAAGTGAACCGTAAAACCAGAGAGTAAATCATCACTTTACATTCACTTAATAACTATATATTTCAATTAATTCGAGATTGATGCGAATGAAAGTAATTCAAATAGGACAACTGTGAATTTTCAAAAAAATCGCCGTCTACTTCCTAACAATATGCAGCAAACCAATACTTTCCTGAGATACTATTTCTAATACTGCCCAATGAGTCAGATCATATTCGTCAATGATAATTTTCCTAGAGAAGTGCTTTAGTCTCTAATTTTTTCAGGTAGTTGATACTCAGCTCGACATGCACTGATTCGAAATAACGATTTTTCAACTATTTCCAAAAATAAACAGGTAATTTATTCAAATAAACAAAGTTTCATTCCTATTCATTCGGTTGCATAATTCATAATAACTCTATATTACTGCATAATACTTCCAAATCGATTTGAAGACTTCACCCCATAGTTCAAATTACATTATAATTCATTTCCAATAGGAAATTATCCATACGAATGGATATAGCTGCTGACTGGATATTGTAAGTAATCACTACTATTCCTACCAACTTGGTAAAGGAGTTAATATTTTCATTTATTTCAGAGTAATACTACTTCAATATTCCTCGAAGATCAGAGAATTTTTTTTTGTATATTCTCTATACAGTTATATATCATACGGAATTTTCGATAACTAATTCGGAATTTTGATGCATGGAAAATATGCTCTGAAATTCGGTGCAAATATAGCAAAATACAACGTTATCGTCCTACTCCAGTTTTGCCGATAGATGTCGGCATCGGAAAATCTACCATAAAAACTGAAATATTTACGACATGTATCAAAAATAGTCGAATCAGATTTTTTTTTGATCTTCCAAGTTTGATCATACAGTATTTTCCAGAATTTCTAAAAATTAATTCATTTTGAAAAATTAATATTATGATCTATGTTCATGTTTTCCCGAACCGTTTTTTCCATCATTCCTATGATGATAAGCAATAAATTGCAAGCAATAAGTATTCAATATCAAGAGGACCGAAGGGGGAATATTCAATACTGAATTTCAATGTACAAAAGCGAATTAAGCTACAACTGGGGCACTTAATGCCTACTACACGAGGATTAGCTAAAATTACACGGAGGATAGTGGAGTCCTCAACCTTCCCCATATTATGTTTTGTCTTTATGGGGGAAGTTTTTCCCTACTGAGCTGTAGCAACAAATGTTTATGCGAAACTCTGAGCTACATCGAAATCTGGGGAGCAATATCATTCCCTCCATAAAACGTAATTCGTAATAAAATAATTCTTGTGGCTGATTCAACATTCAATACGAAGATGAACGGAGCAGAGGTGAACAATGTCGACAAAGAATTTAGAGAGTTTTCTATTTATGTAAAAAAGCATATATGGGGATAGAGCTCCAAAATAGCTTTATATGATAGGTCTCATCAATTTATCAATTCTATTACCTATATACAGGGCGGTTTACGTTTTTCTTCATAACACCCATTTCGCATGGAATCAACCAGTATAGTTGAATGATATTGATGAAGTATATTCCACTTTTTCAGATCAATCGCTTCATGTTTAAACTGATCAAGAAATTCAGTTCAGTATTACAAGAATATGGGATATTCCAATTGAATGCATTTTTTTCCTCACAATTCTACAGAGTGTAACAGCCAAATGGAATAAATTCGATAACGAATAAATGAGGGAGTGTTAGGAAAAACGCTCGGACACAACGATTTGTAATTTTAATTGCGCATATTTTTCAAGAAAATAATATTATATAGGGTGTTCCATGTGACCGTGGCCAATACCAACTTTCTTATTTCAAATGCAACCCCCTGTTTATTATACATTTTTTGGATTCTTCAGAGAATTCTAGACACAATTCATGTACAATGTCCTATACCTATCTTTAACTATTTCGGAAATATTAAGTGTTTTCAGATTTAGTGCAAAAATCAACGTTTTAAATAAAAATTATTTTATTTCACAAATTCGGTACATTACACTTAAAACCTAATAAGAAATACTGATTATTTCTAAATAATTGAAAAAAATAAAAAAAAAAAACATTTATGTCAATGTAGGAAATGTTAAAAATGCTCGCCGCGAACGTCTTGGCAACATGCTAATCTGATGTAGAATTGTCTTCTAACGTTACTCAACATTTCTGAAAACACTTAATATTTCCGAAAAAGTTGAAGATAGGTATAGGACATTGTACATGAATTATGTCTAGAATTTTCTGAAGAATCCAATAAATAAATAATATACAGGGGGTTACATTAGAAATAAGAAAGTATTGGCCACGGTCGCATGGAACACCCTATATAATTTTATTTTCTTGAAAACTATGCGCATTTAAAATTACAAATCGACGTGTCCGAGCGTTTTTCCTAACACCCCCTCATTTATTCCATATCGAATTTATTCCATTTGGCTGTTACACTCTGTATATTTATACATTTTTGTTCCTAATTTTCTAACGAATCATTCCAAGCATTCACAAGATAAAAAGATGAATTCATTAACATCTTCTTAGTCCTTATTGTATCATTAAGCGTTCATTCACCTAAACTGCAAAAATTTCTATCACAAAAATTTTAGCGACCTGTGTAAATATTCCTTCAAAATCCAGATCAAAAATATATCGCCTATTCTATCGGCTTATGAATTTAGTTCATTTCGTCTTGTTTGAAAATCATTTCCCTGTATTACTAAAATATTCGGGATCATGAAATATAATTCTAGCATATCTTAGAGTTATGGTCCGGATTTTTTTCTATCAGAACTTTCCAAATATCTAGATGAGCAAACGTATAGCCCTCATAGTTGGCCCGCTAGATGCACAGCTTACAATCGATTATTTTGTTCTGAGAGATTCGTAATCTTCATTGTAATAAATCTGAGATAGGAGTGAAGAAACCTCATGCAATTTTTCGAAGGCATCCGCTCTAATATTCCTGATGCAGATATGATCAAAAAGAGAATTACCAAAAATAAATAAAAATTTTTTGAAAATTCTGCATTGTTCACGTCCATGTTCAAATAACCAAGTGAAATTCACAGGGATTTGGATAGAATTTAAATAAATCAATTATGATTTTGCCAACGTTTTGGAACAATTCGTTCCTTTTTCAAGGCCAGAAAATAAATTTATTAATTAAAAACAAGGAAACAGAAACATTAAGGAACTGTTACCTCATCATATAAATTAACAATTATTTAACATGAATTTAAAAAAGTGAACGAAATTAAAAATGAATCGATTGATTGAATCCGTGACGGTCAGAGTAATAAAAACAATGTGACAATGAAAACAAAGGACATCCATTAATAATAATAATAATAATAATAATAATAATAGGCCTTTATTGATAATTATAATAAACAATTAACAAATAAATGAAACAAAAACTTGATAAATTCAATCACAGGGCGGAGTTCAGTTGGGTGCGAACCCTCTGTTCTACCACTCAAACCCTGAAAAAAAAAGATCATTCGATTGGCCATCACTGTGCCTTGAGAGACTAAAGAAGAAGAAAAAAGAAAAAAAATAAATATAATAAATAAACGTTTCCAAAGAAGTGAAGAATATACATAATGTACATGCGCCGTAGCGTAGTCGTTGACATATATTCGCGTATTGGTCTCATTTCAACTATCGTTAAACCAACAAATATATAGTATGGACATGAACAGGTAAACGTCAATTCAGTCACAAGTATAAAACAATCACGAAAAAGAATCTTGAAGTACTATCCGTTAGGCACTTTTATTTTGGAAATCATGCAGTCGTAAACAATGCTCAAGCTGCTTGTATCTTCTCTGTAGTTCACCGAGTTGTGTCTTCTTATTTGTATCATTTCACTAGGAAATCTTCTGGGGTAGCTTTGTACTCTATCTAAGATGGTTGTATTGTCAAAATCAAACCCATGTCCTTCTCTATATGAATATTGAGTGAGAGCAGTATTGTTTTCGGTTTGTAGGTGTTTTACATCATTCTTATGTTGTCATATCCTGTCCTGTAAGTACTGCTTTGTCCGACACACATTAACTTTATCGCAATCTTGGCAAGAAATTCTGTATACCAAACCTGACTGATGGAAGATTTCTATCTTTTATTTTAGTGAGAAATTTTTTTTTTAATCATACCTGGAGAACAAATCGAATCAACACTCAATCTATTCAACTCATTTCACGAAAAACTTAAATTCACCATAGAAAGAGAAAGCAACAATAGCTTACCTTTTCTGGACGTCGTTGTAATAAGAGAGAAAGATAAAGTTATTACAGATTGGTATACAAAACCATCAAATTCCGGTCGATGTCTAAACTTCTTTTCGAATCACAGTGCCCAGCAGAGGAAAAATGTTGCTGTGAATTTGTTTTACAGGGCTCTATCGCTTAGTCACGGCAAGTTCAAGAAGAAACCCAAAAATAAAGTAACAGATATACTCTTGGACAACAACTATCCGCAATACTACATTAGAAAGGTCATGAACGGCTACATGGTCAAGCGAGATCAGAGTGCAATGGAGACCATAACCATGAACCCACAACCTGAAGTTACTACCGAAAAAAAATTTGTCAAACTGGTGTTTTTCCCAGAGTTGTCATATAAAATACATAATATATTCAAAGAGTTTGGTTGCACGGCGGCATTCTACAACATCCTTGATAGTAATAAAAAATTTTTCACTAAAATAAAAGATAGAACTCTTCCATCTAAACTGTCAGGTTTGGTATGTAAAATTTCTTGCCAAGATTGCGATCAAGTTTATGTGGGTCAGACAAAGCAGTACTTACAGGACAGGATAAGACAACATAAGAATGATGTGAAACACCTAAAAACCGAAAACAAAACTGCCCTCACTCCACATTCACATAGAGAAGGACATAGGTTTGATTTTGACAATAGCTACCCCAGAAGAATAAAAGTGCCTAACGGATAGTACTTCAAGATTCTTTTTCGTGATTATTTTATACTTGTGACTGAATTGACGTTTACCTGTTTATGTCCATACTATATATTTGTTGGTTTAACGATATTTGAGATAAGACCAATACGCGAATATATGTCAACGACTACGCTACGGTGCATGTACATTAATGGATATCCTTTGTTTTCATTGTCACATTGTTTTTATTACTCTAACTATCACAGATTCAATTCATTGATTAATTTTTAGCTTCGTTCACTGTTTTAAATTCATGTTAAGTAATTGTTAATTCATATAATGAGGTAACAATTCCTTAATGTTTCTGTTTCCTTGTTTTTAATTAATAAATTTATTTTCTAGCCTTAAAAAAGGAACGAATTGTTCCGAAACGTTGGCAAAATCATAATTGATTTATTTAAATTCTGTCCAAATCCCTGTGAATTTACGAAGGCGTAGAAGGGCCACTTTTTGTCGACAAAAATTTTTCCTCCTAATTCCGACTTTAATCTCGGAATTATACTAATTCCGACTTTGAACTCGGAATTATAGACTAATTCCGACTTCAAACTCGGAATTATACATAATTCCGACTTTGAACTCGGAATTATACTAATTCCGAGTTTGAAGTCGGAATTATAGACTAATTCCGACTTTAAACTCGGAATTATAGACTAATTCCGACTTTGAACTCGGAATTATATACTATAATTCCGAGTTTAAAGTCGGAATTAGTCTATAATTCCGACTTCAAACTCGGAATTAGTATAATTCCGAGTTCAAAGTCGGAATTAGTATAATTCCGAGATTAAAGTCGGAATTAGGTGGAAAAATTTTTGTCGACAAAGAGTGGCCCTTCTACGCCTTCGTATGAATTTAACTTGGTTTTTGAAAATGTTTTAAATTGTTCAAATATCGATTTAAAAAATTGGAATTATTCATAATTTCCAGAAACACGTATATTCAATCACTGCTGCAAAAATAAGATGCAATTAAAAGAAGGTACCGAAATATCAAGTGCTACTGTATCGATTAAAGCTTATTTTTGGAGGATTTTGCATCATTTTGCAGGTTTTTTTCTGTGTTTTCACTCCCAATATCTGAGACAGAGCTATTAAAAATTTAATAAAATTATTAAATTCAATTTTGGATCTGGAAAATGTTTTTACCGCATTTCATATGTCAAGGAAAGAAGAAGGTGTAAGTAAAATCTGTGGCATTATTGTTTCTATGCACAATTCTAACAAGCATGCGTATGGACTTAAACCTGCTTATTTCCGTTATTGAAGTGAAGTGTAAGTAACAAACACGTGGTGAGTTTTTGATGTACAAATAGAATAAATGCTACTGATGGTTCTAAATCGAAAGATAGAAGATGAAACACTGTGTCTAGTATTGTTTTTAGGTTGTATTTCATTTTTTCACACTTTTCTCAAGTTTTTTACTTTGATCATTATATGCCAGTTGATAAAATAATTTTGTCATTGAAGACGTAGTACGTCGAAGACATAAAAGTATATCGTAAGATATCAAATCAATATCGAAAGATATTATGTAAAGGTTATACAGAAAAATCTGTATTTAATTGTTGTTAATAAAATTAATTTCATTTTTGAAGATGCCCTTGTGGATTGCAGAATTGAACTTTTTCTCAAGGGCAGTTTCTTGAAAAACAGACTGCCTGATGAACAATACCGGAACAATACAAACTATAAACAAAGCGAACTGTGACGCAAAATCGAAAGAAAATAATTCTGAAATTTTCTCGTTTGTCTGATGAAAGAGTCAGATTTGTACTCTGAAACGTCACAGTTCGCTCTGTTTATCGTTTGGATTATTTCGGTATCGTTTGTAAGGCAATCTGTTTTTCAAGAACTGCCCTCGACAAATACAGTTCAACTCTGCGATCCGCCCTTCCATAATAATCCTATTTTATTTAATTTTTAAAAGTTCTGCTTCAGATATTGGAAGTGAACACCCCTACAAAATGAAACTAATGTATTATTTTCCAGATATTCTCGAAAAATATTCTTTGCGGAAAAATTATTCAAACTCGAAACCTTCACCACAATGATATCGTTTTCAAGATTTTGCTTTCGATGGTAGGTTATTATGATCGGAAAAGATCATTCGGCGCCCATCTCACAACTTTCAGTAAGTTATATGAAATCGTTCAAAGCATTTTCGACATCAAATTTTACTGAAAATGAATATTCCATCGAAATGGAAAGAGCAGGAAAAAAGATCCATCGCAGAACTTCCTATCTCCACTCCTATAAAAGTGAATTCGAACGAGACTAGTGGGGGTAATTTCCATTTCGTTCCAGACATGAACTTCAACACTGTTGCAGAATGATATCCGAAATGTAATAAGAATACATACAGAATACACCTTTATAGTTCATTCTCAAGTGTTGAAATATACGAAAAGAAACTTTATCAAATGAGTTGAATTCTCTTGGATGCTTTTGGAGACTTTGAAAGAATATTTATGAGTACGCTTCTTGAATCTGTGAAAGTATTCTGAATATAAGAACATGAATGAAGTTTTATAGAAGAGGAAAAAAAGAAAGATATATTTTCGTAAATGAGAAAATATACCTTGAATGTGCCATTAAACGCTCTATGTAAGTAGTTGGTAAGGAAAGGACTCAAATATCTGCTCGTGCTGTCTGAGGCCTAAAATCGAAAATTACAATCCTGCGAACATTCTTGAATTCGATATTCTATAAGACGTTTCTGAGGAATAAGGTATGGTATGGACCACCTAATTTGGGACTTCGTTCGCGCTAACTGTGCTTATCCGTAATCTTAGGTTGACTCGATTCAGGTTACAAATCGCTGCTCTTTCATGTTCATGGACCCATAATGAAAATTAACTAACGAAGATGATGGATTAAGGAGACGTTCGAAGAGCACCGCATCGTATATTCGAAACTTTCCTCGTGGATGCATATTGCCAAGCCATCTGCTTTCCTGTGCTTATCCTGTACGAAACCGATAACTGCTATACACTCTCCTTTATCTCTTTCGAAGGAACGCAAATATTTATGATTCGCTGTCGCGCCATCCATCTTATTTTTGAAACTGCTGAATCCGACGACACCTCTACTCGCTGTGTCGAAATGTAAATAAGGATGTATCGTTCTGTTTCTGGTTCAGTTGTCTACGTATATTTTATCCCTGCAAGTTTATTTGATAGAGGGAACTCACAAAGGGGAAAGCGAGTTCTAACAGGATTACAATTCTGTCGTAATCTTCAGACAAAGGGATTTCACTATTCATGAACGGGAATGTATTCACGGCGGTTACCCGAGAAGAAATTTTGAGTAGTTAAGGGATAAGAATCAGGACGAAGATAGTTTAAACGTTAACCTCTGCTGATGTGCATAATGTGACGGTCAACTGTTCCAACGCAGAATTGAAATTTTGAGCAATTTTGGTGAACAAGTTCAGCGTTTTTCTATGAAAGTTCTATCAACACTTGTCCGTCTCTTCAATACTATGACTGTACACTGAGTGTTTCACCACGATAGCCTATCAATCGTTTATGGAAAACTAATTATAATTTTTTGCTGAAAATTCGAATGAAGAGGTTTTTGACAATGGCCAATCTCGGTAAAATAAATTTAGACCTTCACAATTCTCGGTTATATTGGAAACAGCCTACTATTTTCTGATTTGAAATGACTCACTAAGTTCATCGAAACTCAAATGAGAAACCATATTTTTCAATCATTCAGGCGATTCAACAAAAAAATAAGAGTTATGAAATCATCTCACTGATTCCAGAACCGTTTTTTGAATATCGGGCTTTTTGTGAGAGTAAGTTCTCCTACAGGAAGAAATTTGCAGGGTTTTTGCTATTCATTGAAGGGATCCGTCTATTATGAATTCATGTTATTTGAGTTTATTAATCTGTGGATTTTTCTACACATTTCATAGTTATTTTTCTTATAGAGTATGTATCAAGGTAAAGAAGACATAATTTTGGTTCAACCCCTTGGTCGCTACTAGCTTGCACTTGTAACCATCCTTAACCTCATATTCTTACAAATTAAAGGTATCACTTCGAATGAAATTGTTCAGGTATAAGCTGTGGTATGATTTGAATTGTTTCCTGTTTCGTCAATTTGCTGCTCTGGAGAAGTCCATAATGATGGTTTCTTTGATTTCTGTTGGATATTGAACATTGTTTATACTTTCACAGAAAATCTACATTTTTCAATAGAACCAAATAATCTTCATAACAATGATAAGACTGAATGGTTTTATGACAACCACCTTTTAGATAATAATTGAACCATATCAGGTCAAGTCTTTGAATAAAGAACACCAGGAAGGAGCATAACGCTTTTCTACTTCGTATAAAAGTGGGACATAGGCGCCCATATTGAACCTCCAAGTATGACTCATGTTAGTTTGTTTCTTCAGACAAAGAAGTCTCGGAACAAGTTGTTCTCTCTTCAAAGTGAAAGGAAAGTCGGCCATATGCAACATCCATCCTGGACCCACTTTGTGAGGCAGTATGCTCCTTCCTTATGTTCTTTATTCAGAGGGTCAAGTATTTCAAAGATATTATTATCAGATCAAGTGATCTCGAAGAATAACTGATCTGAACGAAGTAACTTTAAAGTTCATATATATTTATTTACATGCTCAAAATTTTAATAAAACCTGTTCGAGAGCAAATAATCCGAGAATTGTTTGTTGGGGTGCTAGTTGCTGACGAATACATCGCTAAATGTCTCCTCAAGATTCTATTTCAAAGTCAGTTTTGCTTTCACGTGGGTTACAGCGTAAATTTCGGAGTAGCTTTCATTTCAATTAATCGCATTGTAAAAAGCTGATGGAATTATGTTGGATAATAAAGTTTAAAACAAGCCGGCACTTCCATAGCGTGTCCAATTGATTAGCTGATATGAAGCTGGCAGGACACTCGTTGCAACCTTAGGAATTTGGTTACATATCGTCCGGGGTTTTTAATGGCAAGCGAATAGTCATGTAAATGCTAGAGGATAAATTTGTCCAAAAAACCACTACAATTCTATGGAATATCGTGACTTGATTTACTGTCAGAAAAGTCTGAAATTGAGATCAGGGTGAAGATACCCGAATCACCCTCACAACTATAAGGAGACCAATTCAATAGTTTTTGGAAATTCCTAATGAGATGGTTAACATCAGAGAAATTATCAAAAAAATAAAAAAAGAATTAGTTTTACACCAATAGTCAATTCAGTTGGCATTATTGATTTGAATATCATGCAAAATTACGAAGCGACAGCAAATGGACCATTTCTCTCTTGCTTAGAGCACAGAAAATTATTGAAGCCCTTCAAATAGCGAAATCAGTCACTTGCCAAAGAGAGAATCATCAGCATAAAAAATAGATCTGAAAGTATGATAATTAACTGAAATGAAGGAATAGTCAGAAGGTATAGAATCTGTAAGGTGCCACATAAGTTGAACGAACCGTCAATATATCCTCCCAAATATGTGGTTTTCAATAAAAACTACACAAGTTCGCGAGAATCCTTCTATAACGGAACAAAAAACAGTAATATAAGAAAGAAGAAAGTGATATTCACGACAAGATGGAGGGCGACAAGGAAACGAAAAGGGCCGTGATAAAAATGTCTTTTAAAATACACGAGAACTGCGTTGAGTTGAAACTTCGAGACAGTTTTTATGGCATTTTTTATTTCGTCTGATTCATGGCAGGAACGTCCGAGGTTATGATAGAGATTATACTAATGACATCATAAGGCGTCCGCCGATAGGGAAAGGAAGCGTTGCCATGGAGCGACCTCAGGGTCGTATGCGAGGATTTTCTACAGACATTCTAGCAATTTTCTGTACAATTTTATATTCAATTCAGCGTAAATTCATGATATTGTACTTATTAGCAGAATGTATTTGTCCCTTGCTATGCACACTGGGATTATGTCGCTAACTAAAGGGAAAATAATATTTGCATGATAACATGGATCTGAAAATTCCTGAATCAAAACCAGCTTTAGGGTACCGCAGGACTGCAGAAGTGCAATCGAAAGCAAGAGATGGTCACATGTGCAGCTTAGATAGACTTCATTCGTTAAACTCCAACTACTTATATAGTTTTATCACTCAGGGTACGTCCGATGTGCAGGCGAGTTTCCATAAAATTCTGGGCAACGCGAGATGTGGTTATATTGCTGGTATAATAAATTCCATCAGTCCACCAGACAAATTTTATTCGTACAAATCTGACAACTTACAGTTCCATCACCAAGTGAGAAGCCGACTCGCGATATCGCAATCTCACGTGCACTCTAACCGTACCCACATATTATCGCGAATCGAATATAATTTTCATTCAATATCACTGCAAGAACCTAGGGTACCTACGGTTTGGAATTCCTAACGATGATTTCCAAAATTATTTCGGAAGTTCAAGAAGAATTCACAATTGTATATCATATTCGCTGTCGCTGTCGTCACGCTCACGGGGTTTATACGAATTGATTTAAACTTTTCACTTTCAAATTGACGAACTGTATATTTGCTAATCTTGAAAAGATCTGTGTATCGCGATATGCCATAATGGTTCATGAGTTCACTCGGTTCTATTCGAAAATAAAATGGTTTGGGATAGGGAACTACTTTTTACGCTTAAATTATCTGGTCATACGGCCGGTTTCACAAATCTTTGTTTGCTTGATCAAGGGCTTGATTGTCAATCCAGTCCACTTACACTATAGCTATAGAATTCTAACTGTAATAAACTAGTTGATTGGCCGTCTAAGGTTTAATGAAAGCCACGGATACTCTCCTAAAAAAGTGTGATTAGTATTGGCAGACAAAATGAGGAGTGAAAGTCAAAAGCGCGCCTTATTTTAAATAAACAATAAACAATAATTTATTCAGCATCAATAATTTACATGCTTCGTCAATAGTTATTAATTTAAGAATTCTTCTAGATTATATATTGTATTCTGTATTAGGATCGCTTTGACATGTTTCTTGAATTTTTTCACATTCAGATCTTTAATGGCATTGGGAAGCGTATTGTAGACTTTAGGTCCCCAGTAGTCTACTCCCTGCTGGGCATACTTCCGTTCATGGTATGGGATGGTAAGTTTGTTTCGGTTTCGTGTATTAAAATTGTGGAATGTGCTATTGGATGGAAAGGTGTCTAGGTTTTTGTGGACATATGTGGAGCACTCCAATATATCCTCTTGTGGGGCACATCGGTCCATGCCATTGACATCTTGATCCTCCAGAAGAAAGCGGTGAGAACTATATTAGGGCTAAAACAGACAGATAGCTGTAGGGAGGCGTTTCGGGAACTTAACATACTCACCATGCCCTTCAAGACGATTTCGATCGACATTTTCGGACATGCTTTGTAATAAACTTGTTTCCAATAATTTAAGCCATGAAAACACGCTGTGTATTGCCAGTATCCTTCTTTCGGTTCACCCTGTATAGTTCCAACTCATAGTAATGTAATGATATGGTCATTATTGAACATCTTCATTCTTGAACATACTTCAATACAGTTATCTCGCGGTTTCCTAGAGAACATTAAAACGAATCTTTTTTTTTTAATTCTATGAGGAAAACCCCACTTTCGGGTAACGAAATTGTTTCGATATCATACCACTTTCTAATAATCATTTACACATCTTCAGTGTGCTCAGCAGCAACACAAGTATTCCCATGAATTCAAAATGTCATCTATCCAGGGGCCTTATTCTTGAAATCCGATGGTATAGAACGTATTCTTGAACATCAAGAAGCGCTTTTCATGAATTCTGGGAAGAGAACAAACGTGGAAAAATGGGCGTTTCGACGCCGTTGGCAAGGAAACGCGAGCATTTATGATGGAACGATAGAGAACGTTTATACCATCGCAGTCAAGATGGGGAGCAGTCTCTATTCAGACTCTATTTCTGTGATATATTGTCATAATTCAAATTTGAAATCGTACAGTTGTCATAAAAGTTGGGAGCGTATTTCGGAAAATTGTAAAATGGATCATTTTGAAAAAAAAAGATCACTTCCAATCAACTATAAACAGAAGGAGCTGCTCACCGACTACATTACACGAAGACCTGAAATGTACATAGGTTGGTTAAATTCAGAATATACAAGGGAGGATATGAAAAAAACTGGAAGGAAATCACAGTGTTCCGTGTTGAGCTTTAGTTAATCTAAACATTTTGATAAATTTTGGATCAGATAGATCAAACGGGTTCCATTTAGAAAGCACATGGACACTTATTTGGTATTGTTGTTCTGCATCTTCCACATCTTCATTCAGTACTTCCCACATAATTGCACTCGCCATGTCCATTTCCGAGTGAAAACAGAAATTTTGTAGTGAAAGTTAATTGAGATTGTCAAGACTTATTGCCAAACACATCAAAATTGTCAAATACCCGAAACATAATTAGCGTCCTCTAGGTATCTTTCCATCAATGTCATTCGAGATATCTGAGTTTTCCTACGGGTGGCCACTCACTGGACGACTCAATGTCACCGTGAAGTTTCACAAATATCCTAAAGCTTCGAATTGGTATCGGAAGTTGCCTATTCCGGCGTCGTGAATCCATCACAGTCCTAATTGAGTTGTTATTGTCATAGTGACCTGAAATTTCACTTATTGAAAAGACCAAAATGAGGAGCAATTGAAAGCTGATCCAAAGCTATCGGATAATTCGGTAAATTCACGATTACAAAAAGTTTCATACCGTACGGCCACTCTTAGTAATCCGGTAAGTTTCTGAAAATCCTGTGCAAGTTGTTACATAGATGGGAATTCGCTTCCCCATATTGCCACTGTATTCGACTTGTGAAATCTAAATATTTCTTGGAAATACCCGAATGAACTTCGTATATTTCTGAGTGAAACCATGGCCATATAACTCAATTATTTAATATGCACTTTCTTTACAAACAGTATCACCAATACCTTTCCAGATATTTCACAAGATCCTTAGGTGGTGTGCTAGGTCCATGTCTCTCCACAGGCTGTCCCATTCTGTCGATAATAAATTTCGTGAAGTTCCACTTGATATAATGACCCGTGGTACCGGGCTTTTTATATTTCAGATATTTCCACAGCGGGTGCGCATTGTTTCCATTCACTTCTACCTTCTCGAACACGTCGAACTTTATCTTCCGGTCGCTGATATTTTTCGCTATTTCCGAGTTAGTGCCTGGTTCGTGATCACCAAACTGATTGCAGGGAAAAGCCAATATTCTAAGTCCTTTGGATTCCTCATACTGAGCGTAGAGATCTATTAGCTCTTGGTAATTGTTTTTGGCGTATCCGCACCCAGATGCTACGTTCACTATAATGCAGACGTGTCCGCGGTACTTTTTAAGCGGCACATTCACGCCGTAAATATCTTTGGCGTTGAATTCGTAGATCGATTTGATTTCTTGAATGTTTTCGAAGTTTTCTGTCATTTTTGACGTGAAAGTCGATTGAAGAGTAGAATACTGAGCATTAATATAAGCACAAACATTCATTCAGCACGTTCTTCAATTTCCAAACAGAACCTACTGGTCAATTAACCGAATTGTTGAATGATATCTATGCGAGACTGTAATCTAACTGTTGGCTAACGACATTGAAAGTGATGTGATCAATAGTTTCCCTACCTCAGAAAAAACTGAGGTTGATTTTGCTATTTATAAGACCATAGAAATAAGCAAATCATTGATGAATATAAAGTAAAATTTCAGAACTAATTCGACATGATGAGGTTCGCGTTATTTGAAAATACCTTCGACTTCTCAAACCAGATAGTTCTTTCCAAATATGGGTTTTTGTGAAGATAATCTCTGATTCGCTGGAAATCATGTTAGGATTCCTGATCTCTTATCTTGTGTGAAGTTTACATATGATATTTACCGCAAATCAACTCAGTTATTTTGATTGCTGATTTTCAGTTCCGTAAATTTGAAATATTCGGTTGTTTCTCAAAGAAAGGTTAATTACGGTTGACTACAAATTCAATTTCCAACGTCAGTCCTACCAGTTACGAATATACTGACGATGTTCCCCTTCAACCTTATATTCGTGATAGGTCTCACGATACTGAAGAAATGTTATCACTGCTTTGGTTTTCTTTCAAATGTGAACTCGATATTTATTTTATTTCCTCTCTGAATCTTTGAATCTCACCGATCCCAGGATAAAAATAAGGCGAAATTCGAATCTTGGAAATCAGCTCAATAGTGATTAGTTTAATAGTTTGGTAAGGGGTTACATTCAACAGTGACCTTAAGGTCTATTGTGCCACCTCGTCGGAGCTGTTTTTCGCATGCGGTACCTACAGCTCGCCCTCCAGCTTTAGAGCTCTGATGAATTCTAATATCTGTGGGGGCTTAAAGGGGGCTAAATTCTCATTCCTCCTGTAATGCTCCTGTCCAAGATATTTCTTGCGCAGGTTCACAATGGCGAGGCATCCTGTGATCAGGTGAACAGGAGTTTCCTCCTCTTCCCCACAGAATCTGCACTCGTCAGTTTCTGATAAGCCCATTCTCATCATGTGCTTCCTCAGGCAACAGTGTCCTGTGAGGAAACCAGTGTGGAGGCGTAGCTTGTTCTTATTGAGATCCTAATGATTTTTGGTTCTAGTAATTTCAAAGTTCCGAAGGAATTTTTAGAGTGTTCCATTCTTGGAGAATTCCTTCAGAGTGCCCCTCTTTCTTTTCTTCCTTCTCCAATAACCCCTTCTTATAGATACATTTGTCTGTACCACAGATAGGTTCTGGGCCAGTAGTTTGTGTTCCCTTTCTGGCCAGAGTGTAAGCCTCTTTATTTCCTTTGATTCCTGAGTGCCCAGGAACCCAGACTAAGAAGACCTTGTTATTCTTGCCTACTTCATTGAGTTTCCTTCGGCATTCCCATATCAGCTTTGAGTCGATGACATAAGAGTTCAGTGCTTCAATAGCAGCTTGACTATCAGAATGGATCAATATGTCACACCCTTGATAGTTTCTTTCCAGGTTTATGTCTATGCATCTTTCGATTGCAAGTATTTCTGCCTGGAAAACACTCGAGTAGGCGCCTAGCGATAGTGTACACTTGGTTATAGGCCCGTATACTCCAGCGCCGGCCCCCTTCGTGGTTTTAGAACCATCTGTATACCATTTGACGGTATTTGCTTTGAAGCTTCGGGTAGTGTATTCCTTCTCCCATTTTTCCCTTTTACATAGCATTGAGTCAAAGTTTTTCTCGATGCTTAGTTTTTTAATCATAACATCACTAGGTAGGTTCACTGATGGAATGTACTTGTTCAGAGAGGACCAGGCTCTCTGACTTTAAATTATCTCATTACCTGTACCTTCCCTAGAGATTCTAAGGATAGCTTCATGGGCTACCCTATCGATCACCAGATGTAGAGGACTGAGATCTATGATGACCTCAAGTGCTCTAGTCGGGCACGTTCTCATAGCCCCAGTGATGCAAACACAGTCGAGCCTTTATATCGTGGGATCGTTTCGTAGAAAGAATATTAATAAAAAAAACTTTCTGTCGATTATTTCTTCCGTAAATTCTGTATAATGGAATTTCACATAAATTACTGTAACTTTTTTCATTATTCTTAGAATATTGTCTACAATCCTTGAGTTGCTACGTTATATCTTCCGGAACCCAATATAATAATAATAATAATATTAATGTATTATAATATATTATAAATATTATAATGACGTTCGGCCGTTAGGTTATGTCAGTGAGTTTCGACACCTTTTATTCTATGAATATAGTAATGAAGCAAGAGTAAAACAAAATCATGACACGCTGACTGTCTACTATTGCCGGATTTGCTCGCATTAAAAATCACTAAAGCTCAGAACCAGCGATCCGAGCAATAACTGTTAGAGAGGGTACTCCTGAATCTAAAAGCATATTGGCATCATTGGCCTGTGCTGCTTCAATCAGAAGTGCGACCGCTATGCGTACTAGAATTTAATACTCATTGATGGTGAACACATCAATACTTTAAGGCATAAAAAATTTATTACAATTCCAATTCCATCAGCCATTTGTGAGTGTAAGTGTATGCATATAGAATTACTCTGTACCTCGTTGCGTATTTGACCATTAGATCGGAACAGAAGCCAGTAACCCCTTCATTAATGGTCTATCTTGATTTTTGCGCGCATGTTCTAGAACAGTGTGCTATCGTTTTGTCCAAATGTCTGTAATTTTCGAATTTTGAAGCGAAAATGGTCTTAACCCGGTGTCAAAATCGATTCGGTCCGGTCGACCGTCCTTCCGGCCGAAGACACGATAACTGTCGAACGGAACCAGCTGGCAACTTGAGACTTTCAGATTATGTTGCGCATTGAAATGCGTTTTGAGGTTATTTTCCTGATATGTATTTTAGGAATTACTAGAGTGATTGGATTGAAACTTGTCAGTTGGTTGGAGCATAACGACGCGCAGTTTCAAGCAGAATTTTGTTGGGATCGTATGGTCACTTGATTTTGAAAAAAAAATTTTTTTCAAAATTTTTTCGGAAACCTTTTTACTTCAGAAATTATTAATCGTATTCGAAAGAAATTTTGCCCATATTTTGAGCTTCATATTCAACAGCAGTGTAACAAATTTCAATCATCCGATACGACTTTTGGTTTTGCAGGTATTCGGAAAAAATATGTAAAATTTCGTGGTTTTCTTCTTGACATCGTTGTTTGCTTCGGTAGGTCTCAGGAAATACTGATCCAAACATGATGAAACTTCACAGCTAGTTTGAAGTTCTGAACTTTGTGCAGAATTTCGTGACAATCGTGTAATCAGAACAATTTGAAAAAAATCATTTTTTTTTAAATATTTAATATTGTGTTGTCTTATTATTATATTATCCCCATTAAATTCTGTATGAACTTCTAATAAGACGTGACCTTGGAGAGCTAGGTAATATTGCGATTGCTGTTGGAGTTGCGGTATTAGGAACTATTGATTATGGTTGTCTTTCAACACTTCTGTTTATTGAAGGCACTATGACCACTGCACGTTACATTGTTCAAAAAACCAGTCTACTGTCACATCTAAAAGGCCGTACAGACGCCTCCTTCAGCATGACAACACAGGTCCCGATATTGGTTTTCGTACTACGGGCCTCATTCAAGAAGACGACGTTTGCCGTGGTCACCCCATTTGCCAGATATAAATCTCATTCACATGTGTGGAATATTTTGGGAAGGAAACTGCCTAATTTGCTACAACCTCCATTGACTTTGGCACCGTTAATTCACGAAGTTCGAGTTGCTTGGAACAGGGTTCTCAAGAGCAGACATCAACCATCTCATTTCGTGAATGCCAAGAAGTGTTTTCAGCTACGAGTTCTTCAAACACGTTATTCATTTCTTCTGCTCAAATTTCAATAAAATCTTCTGAAAGTGTTATCGTTTCTTTTTTGATGGAGGACCACCTATAATTCTTCCTGGGTATAACATATCAAATCTCACCGAGAGTCCTTGGTTCATTTCCGCGTGAACGTCTCACCAACCACAGACATACAGCGAATACACATAGAAAGTGAATATTATGATGTCCGATTTGATATTTCCATTCCGCACGAAATCTGTTTTACTCTCGCGATCTAATTGAAGAGCCCTCAGAAAATTACCCAACGAATATATTCAATGAACGACTCATATCAAAATTGAAATTTCGTACACTTCCCGGAAAAAATGTAATCCGCACTCTTCTCTATCCCTCTTCGAGTTAATTCGAGGGTTCCCATTTACCCACGCATTTCACTAAAAACTCTGACGAAAAAGACAAAAGAACGGAAGATACAATGAACACCAACCCCCCCAGCTCACTCCAGTCCTGGGCCTCACGCGTAATGAAGGATGATGTTGACCTTGTTTCTGAGGGAAGGTGAGAATTAAATGAAATCATTGTCCACAGAAAAAACTCGACTAGCAGATAAAACAGCGGTGAGGCGCATTCAGGGGGAAAAATATTTCTTCCCTTCTTCGAGGGTACTTGATTTGATGGAGATCTCGCGCTGATCGAGAAGAGAAACGTGGATTTGAAAGAAGTATCATATTTTTGCGGGAAAGAGAATGATTTATTAGGTCGTTTGACGATGAGGGCGTGGAGAGCATCATTGAGACTTGGAATCCTGGCCTGAGAAGATGTTAAGGCGAAAATATAAAACTGTAATCGTTCCAAAAATAGTTTTATTGTGTAGCTCACAGAGACAAAGTTAAGTTGGAATAAGAGGAAAAGTCGGTTTTGGGTTTACTAACCGTTTTCTCCATTATTTCTGCAACCACAGATTTTCACTGGTTAAAACTTCATGATAAAATGGGAAAAAATATAACTGATGTGCTGTTGGAAAAAGCACGTTTGAATACTCAATTCGTCAATCAATTCTGAAACCTACTTTGACATTGAATACTGCTTGACTTCTAGATAACCAAAACCCGTGAAAATATTTTTCTATTCTTTCATTTTAACTTTGACTTTTAAGTTCGATCAGATTGATGTATTTCGAAACATGAAGAAAAAATAGAGAAAAGTACCTACTTCATGTAAAGAGCTTTTGTTAGATTTCTCAAATTCGTATCCAGAGCCGTCGCTCATCGAGGTATTAACCCCATCCAATTTGAATCCCTGATACGAACAATTTTGCGATCTTTCTCTTACTACATCGTATCCCTATTTTGGAAAATACTTTCGAAATAGAATTCGATGGTCGTCATCTATGAAATGAACGGTCGCAATTTTCACATTCACGAATTTGATATTCGTAATGAAGATCCAAACCTACTCTTCAGATATTGTATCTCATAGTCCTATACAGGGTGATTCCTGAGGAGACTGTCAGATTTTGGGATGAGTTTACACTAGTCAAGACAGTCTCGGAAAAATGTTTGGTTTATGGTTGGGGCTCTCCATTGAGAATATACAGGGTGATTTGTCCGCTTCGACCGCATTTACTTTCATTGATAACTTTGGTATGGCTTATTCGATTTTAAAGAAATTTTCAGCGGAGTACAATAATGATTAGCACATTAGTTAATTTCAAAATTAATTTTTTTGAAATAAGCGGTTGTTATTGTGATAATTCCAGATTAATTGCGCAGGTTGAAAAAACACCCTATACATCGCGTTTCCAAAACCACGCTATCTGTTCACGATTCTACTATAATAAGTCGTTATTTGAGAGTTTTTAATTTTTTCGGCGCACTTCTAGTTTTCCGCGAAAATTTTATCAAAAATGCTGCAAATTTTACACAAGGGTTTATTATTTGCTCAGTTGAATAACGAAATACCATAAATTTCTCAAATAAAACTTATATATTGTTTATAACTCATTGGTTCTTCACCCCAAAATTCGCAGCATTTTTCTCTATACCTCAGGAACCACTTGACGGAAATCATCCGGGTGCAAATATTTAGGTTGACTTATGCAACAGAAATCAACATTCAAAGTTCAGTGGTAAGTTTTTTGGTAAGTTTTTGAAAGATAATTTTTTTCCCTCCAAACCCAAATTTTGAGCCCTCAGAGTACACCGATCCTGCTGAAAAGCAGGTTCTGTACTTTCAGAGAAATGCCCCGGACAGCGGACGGCGTACGGCATACGGCGTACGGCGGACAGCGGACGGACAGATTTTTTTTATTCGTTCATTATTCTTAGAATATTGTCTACAATCCTTGAGTTGCTACGTTATATCTTCCGGAACCCAATATAATAATAATAATAATATTAATGTATTATAATATATTATAAATATTATAATGACGTTCGGCCGTTAGGTTATGTCAGTGAGTTTCGACACCTTTTATTCTATGAATATAGTAATGAAGCAAGAGTAAAACAAAATCATGACACGCTGACTGTCTACTATTGCCGGATTTGCTCGCATTAAAAATCACTAAAGCTCAGAACCAGCGATCCGAGCAATAACTGTTAGAGAGGGTACTCCTGAATCTAAAAGCATATTGGCATCATTGGCCTGTGCTGCTTCAATCAGAAGTGCGACCGCTATGCGTACTAGAATTTAATACTCATTGATGGTGAACACATCAATACTTTAAGGCATAAAAAATTTATTACAATTCCAATTCCATCAGCCATTTGTGAGTGTAAGTGTATGCATATAGAATTACTCTGTACCTCGTTGCGTATTTGACCATTAGATCGGAACAGAAGCCAGTAACCCCTTCATTAATGGTCTATCTTGATTTTTGCGCGCATGTTCTAGAACAGTGTGCTATCGTTTTGTCCAAATGTCTGTAATTTTCGAATTTTGAAGCGAAAATGGTCTTAACCCGGTGTCAAAATCGATTCGGTCCGGTCGACCGTCCTTCCGGCCGAAGACACGATAACTGTCGAACGGAACCAGCTGGCAACTTGAGACTTTCAGATTATGTTGCGCATTGAAATGCGTTTTGAGGTTATTTTCCTGATATGTATTTTAGGAATTACTAGAGTGATTGGATTGAAACTTGTCAGTTGGTTGGAGCATAACGACGCGCAGTTTCAAGCAGAATTTTGTTGGGATCGTATGGTCACTTGATTTTGAAAAAAAAATTTTTTTCAAAATTTTTTCGGAAACCTTTTTACTTCAGAAATTATTAATCGTATTCGAAAGAAATTTTGCCCATATTTTGAGCTTCATATTCAACAGCAGTGTAACAAATTTCAATCATCCGATACGACTTTTGGTTTTGCAGGTATTCGGAAAAAATATGTAAAATTTCGTGGTTTTCTTCTTGACATCGTTGTTTGCTTCGGTAGGTCTCAGGAAATACTGATCCAAACATGATGAAACTTCACAGCTAGTTTGAAGTTCTGAACTTTGTGCAGAATTTCGTGACAATCGTGTAATCAGAACAATTTGAAAAAAATCATTTTTTTTTAAATATTTAATATTGTGTTGTCTTATTATTATATTATCCCCATTAAATTCTGTATGAACTTCTAATAAGACGTGACCTTGGAGAGCTAGGTAATATTGCGATTGCTGTTGGAGTTGCGGTATTAGGAACTATTGATTATGGTTGTCTTTCAACACTTCTGTTTATTGAAGGCACTATGACCACTGCACGTTACATTGTTCAAAAAACCAGTCTACTGTCACATCTAAAAGGCCGTACAGACGCCTCCTTCAGCATGACAACACAGGTCCCGATATTGGTTTTCGTACTACGGGCCTCATTCAAGAAGACGACGTTTGCCGTGGTCACCCCATTTGCCAGATATAAATCTCATTCACATGTGTGGAATATTTTGGGAAGGAAACTGCCTAATTTGCTACAACCTCCATTGACTTTGGCACCGTTAATTCACGAAGTTCGAGTTGCTTGGAACAGGGTTCTCAAGAGCAGACATCAACCATCTCATTTCGTGAATGCCAAGAAGTGTTTTCAGCTACGAGTTCTTCAAACACGTTATTCATTTCTTCTGCTCAAATTTCAATAAAATCTTCTGAAAGTGTTATCGTTTCTTTTTTGATGGAGGACCACCTATAATTCTTCCTGGGTATAACATATCAAATCTCACCGAGAGTCCTTGGTTCATTTCCGCGTGAACGTCTCACCAACCACAGACATACAGCGAATACACATAGAAAGTGAATATTATGATGTCCGATTTGATATTTCCATTCCGCACGAAATCTGTTTTACTCTCGCGATCTAATTGAAGAGCCCTCAGAAAATTACCCAACGAATATATTCAATGAACGACTCATATCAAAATTGAAATTTCGTACACTTCCCGGAAAAAATGTAATCCGCACTCTTCTCTATCCCTCTTCGAGTTAATTCGAGGGTTCCCATTTACCCACGCATTTCACTAAAAACTCTGACGAAAAAGACAAAAGAACGGAAGATACAATGAACACCAACCCCCCCAGCTCACTCCAGTCCTGGGCCTCACGCGTAATGAAGGATGATGTTGACCTTGTTTCTGAGGGAAGGTGAGAATTAAATGAAATCATTGTCCACAGAAAAAACTCGACTAGCAGATAAAACAGCGGTGAGGCGCATTCAGGGGGAAAAATATTTCTTCCCTTCTTCGAGGGTACTTGATTTGATGGAGATCTCGCGCTGATCGAGAAGAGAAACGTGGATTTGAAAGAAGTATCATATTTTTGCGGGAAAGAGAATGATTTATTAGGTCGTTTGACGATGAGGGCGTGGAGAGCATCATTGAGACTTGGAATCCTGGCCTGAGAAGATGTTAAGGCGAAAATATAAAACTGTAATCGTTCCAAAAATAGTTTTATTGTGTAGCTCACAGAGACAAAGTTAAGTTGGAATAAGAGGAAAAGTCGGTTTTGGGTTTACTAACCGTTTTCTCCATTATTTCTGCAACCACAGATTTTCACTGGTTAAAACTTCATGATAAAATGGGAAAAAATATAACTGATGTGCTGTTGGAAAAAGCACGTTTGAATACTCAATTCGTCAATCAATTCTGAAACCTACTTTGACATTGAATACTGCTTGACTTCTAGATAACCAAAACCCGTGAAAATATTTTTCTATTCTTTCATTTTAACTTTGACTTTTAAGTTCGATCAGATTGATGTATTTCGAAACATGAAGAAAAAATAGAGAAAAGTACCTACTTCATGTAAAGAGCTTTTGTTAGATTTCTCAAATTCGTATCCAGAGCCGTCGCTCATCGAGGTATTAACCCCATCCAATTTGAATCCCTGATACGAACAATTTTGCGATCTTTCTCTTACTACATCGTATCCCTATTTTGGAAAATACTTTCGAAATAGAATTCGATGGTCGTCATCTATGAAATGAACGGTCGCAATTTTCACATTCACGAATTTGATATTCGTAATGAAGATCCAAACCTACTCTTCAGATATTGTATCTCATAGTCCTATACAGGGTGATTCCTGAGGAGACTGTCAGATTTTGGGATGAGTTTACACTAGTCAAGACAGTCTCGGAAAAATGTTTGGTTTATGGTTGGGGCTCTCCATTGAGAATATACAGGGTGATTTGTCCGCTTCGACCGCATTTACTTTCATTGATAACTTTGGTATGGCTTATTCGATTTTAAAGAAATTTTCAGCGGAGTACAATAATGATTAGCACATTAGTTAATTTCAAAATTAATTTTTTTGAAATAAGCGGTTGTTATTGTGATAATTCCAGATTAATTGCGCAGGTTGAAAAAACACCCTATACATCGCGTTTCCAAAACCACGCTATCTGTTCACGATTCTACTATAATAAGTCGTTATTTGAGAGTTTTTAATTTTTTCGGCGCACTTCTAGTTTTCCGCGAAAATTTTATCAAAAATGCTGCAAATTTTACACAAGGGTTTATTATTTGCTCAGTTGAATAACGAAATACCATAAATTTCTCAAATAAAACTTATATATTGTTTATAACTCATTGGTTCTTCACCCCAAAATTCGCAGCATTTTTCTCTATACCTCAGGAACCACTTGACGGAAATCATCCGGGTGCAAATATTTAGGTTGACTTATGCAACAGAAATCAACATTCAAAGTTCAGTGGTAAGTTTTTTGGTAAGTTTTTGAAAGATAATTTTTTTCCCTCCAAACCCAAATTTTGAGCCCTCAGAGTACACCGATCCTGCTGAAAAGCAGGTTCTGTACTTTCAGAGAAATGCCCCGGACAGCGGACGGCGTACGGCATACGGCGTACGGCGGACAGCGGACGGACAGATTTTTTTTATTCGTTCATTCAGATATACATACTCCAAAACGTTAACTGTGAAATTTTCAGTGGGGGTTAAATTTTTTTTTTGTTGGTCGATCACTAAGGTTTATTATTTGATTTTATCAAATAATAAACCAGAAAGACAATGTCGAAATTTCGCTCCAATCGATTCTACTCTCATTAATAACTTTGGTATGGCTCATCCAATTTTGTTGAAATTTGCAGTGTAGAACAATGCGAATGAGTACATTCAATGATTGCAAAAATCTCTCAAAATACAGGGTTGTAATTGTGATAATTTCAGAATTTCAGATTAATTTTGCAGTTGAAGAAAAAAAAACACCCTGTATATTGCTTTTCCGAAACTTTCTTATTCGTTTCAGATTCTACAAGAATTTGTCATTCTTCAGAAGTTTTTAATTTCTTTGTGACACCTCCTGTTCTCCTAGAAAACATTTTCGAAGAATAGCATAATCGAAATTCGGCTCACAAGCAGTGAGTATTCCGCACTATAGGTAGGAAAGCTGTATTGTCCAAGGATGCAAAGTTATTCGTCACTTCTAAAATATTCTTTTCAAATTCGAAATATATTCTGAATTGAATGAGTTCATACAGAATATGAGCAATTAAATATGAATTTGGAATTCGAAAAGAATATTTTAGAACTTAAGAGCTGCTTCGTATCCTTGGAATATACAGCTTTACTATCTATAGTGCAGCTCTTTTTCAAACATTTTTTCTCGGAAAACCGGAGTTGTGCCGAAGCAATGAGGAACAATGACATATTATTGTAGAATCTGAAACGAATAAAAAGTTTTGGAAAAGCAATGTACAGGGTGTTTTCTCTCAACTGCACAATTTATCTGGAATTCTGAAACTATCACAAAAACAACCCTGTATTTTAAGGAAATTGTTGCAATTATTGAATGTACTAATTCAGATTATTCTACACTGCAAATTTCATCAAAATTGGATTTATTTTGCACTGCAAATTTCATCAAAATTGGATTAGCCATACCTAAGTTCTTAATAAAAGTAGAATCGATTGGAGCGGAATTTCGACATTGTCTTTTTTTGATAAAATTTTCTCGGAAAATAAGAAGTCTGATGAAATAAATTAGAAACTCTCAAATAATGACTTGTTATGGTAGAATCGTGAACAGATAGCGTAGTTCTGCAAACGCGATGTACAGGGTGTTTTTTCAACCTGAATAATTAATCTGAAATTATCACAATAACAACAACCTATTTTGAAAAAAATTTTAGAATAAATGAATGTGCTCATCAATATTGTACTCCGCTGAAAATTTCATAAATATCGAATGAGCCATACCAAACTTAACAATAAAAGTAAAATCGGTCGAATCGGACAAACCGCCCTGTATATTCTCAGTAGAGAACCACAACCATAAACCAAACATTGTTTCGGGACTGTCTCGACTAGTGTAAACTTATCCTAAAATCTGACGGTCTCCTCCGGAATCACACTGTGTAATGGCAATAAACAAAAATTGAAAATTACTTGATTGAACACTCATCACGTATTGTATACAATCGCATCTTGAAATTTGTAGGACATTATAGATATTGGAGCTATCAACATTGACTGCCATACAAAATCTGAAAATTAACAAAAGTCACCGGCATGTTTTATCAAATAAAGTCAAATCAGAGCATTTTCACGATTAGATTACTATCAAGATAATACAATATTTTAAAAAATATCCGATAGAGAATTGATCCTAACGAATTCAAGTTCTGATAAATCATTTCAGTGAGTCAGACTGACTAAAATATTCATGTAATAAGGTGCCATCTATTTCTGAATATACATATTTCAAACCTAATATTTTTGAAGAAGGAATAGTGCATGAAAAAACTTCCACCGTTAAGTTACCAAAAACATTCACCGGAAATAATTGGAACGTTATGTACGATTAATTCATCTGGTTTGAAATTCTCGTGAAAAATTCGTTTCGAAACATTAAACAGAAATAAATAATGAATATTTCTATAATAATAAATATAAACATTTCCTCATAATATTTTCATGAGTATCTAATGAATATACTTACTTACTAATCTTATAATTACGAAAAATATGCCCAGTGAACTAATCGTAGCAACTAGAAAAATCCATCATTTCAAATATCGAATTG
This sequence comes from Myrrha octodecimguttata, assembly GCA_958510865.1. NCBI lineage: Eukaryota > Metazoa > Arthropoda > Insecta > Coleoptera > Coccinellidae > Myrrha > Myrrha octodecimguttata. Next base: position 23,858,112 of record OY294056.1, read on the forward strand.
GTTTTTTGGGAAAGAGTTTCGTCAGATCAATCAGATTGTCGCTAAATTAATTTTTACTCAGCGGAACTATTTATATGGACTTGATAAGGTGACCTCAGAGCTATCAACGTTCACAGAAAGAAATAAAACATTATTTGACAATTCTGATCAGATCAGATCAGATGAGTAGTTACTGCATTTCATATCTGTATTCTGGTAGGAAAAAACCTCGGAACGAAAAATGAATTCATGGGAATATAAAATAGAAATATTACCCCAATTAATAATAATCATACTCTTATATGTTGACCCACATGTACGAGTACTAACGAAGTTGCAGATACACCTTTGCTCGAAACGACGCTTAATATACATATAACACTATCAATAAATTATGCACCGAATGATTCAGTATGAAACCGAGGAATTATATATTTTCGTGGAACAGTCTCGAATGTTTATAGTTAAAACATGTCTTGTATGTTTTCATATTGAATCATGAAAAAAGCACAGCGAAACTGTGGCTATTAAATAACTCTTATTATAAGGTTGTGAAAAAACAACAAACATCACAATTTGTTGTTATTGTTACCGATTTTCCTCGGTTTTTCTATGAAACCTCTAAAAGCTAAAAAAAAACATAGAATTCAATATGAACTGAGTCTATTTCTTCAATTTATTTTCATCATATTGGAGACAAAATATATATATTAGAAATTCAAAATCGACTATGAGAACCAGATTATAATGACAACAAACTGTAATAAGGAAAAATTTCGGTAGGTATATCTGAAATTTGAAATAAACAGAAAAGGATAATTAAATTATGAAAAATTGATTCGAAGGATGATGTCTTCAAGCCATTTTCACGGAGAAGCTACTGTTGAATTTAATATGAAATATTGTCTTATTTGAGTATAGTTCATCGGTGATTTGAATGTTGTTGTTATAAGGATTGTTCAATTTTTCTTAAATTACCTACTTGTCAACTGGGGCTCCTGTATTGTTCTAGAACATAACGTTTGCATTGCACAAAAATTCAATGTTTCGTGTTGAAATGTCTGAAATCTTGTTATAAGAAAAATGGAATTACATTTAATATTGACATATAAAATTATTACTCATTGGAGTTCCACTTATTTCCGGTTTTAGCATCTGGAATGTGAAATTTAATTGTGTGTTCCCATGTACTTCCGTTTCACCCTTGAGAATGGGGTGAAACCCGAAACATACATATAAACAAGAAATTTTTAATTGAAAATTGTGAACGTAGCGAAATGTAGTATTTTGTGTTAATTATGATGTTTTACCAAGTGTAAAGCGAGCAATATTGAATTGTAGGTATCTATCGAATCGCAAAACAACAAACATAGTGGTGTCGGTGATTTCCACGAGATTTGATGGTTCAAGAGTATAGAGTATACTTTTCGCTATACATATTATTCCGAGGATATTCTATAGGGCTATTTGAAATCGGAGGTCACATCGCGGTGATTCTCTATTTCATTCGAAAATCATTCCAAAATGAATGTGTATATAGGTAGCTGTTGGTTATGGAACCACATACACTCAGCAAACGGATTTATTATTCCAAATTTGTGTATCCTTTAATCGAAATCAGTTAAAATTAGGTCAAGTTATAAATTGTGAAATTGCGCAATTTTCTGATCGACGTAAACCATACTGCATATTATATATGCAGTATGAATAGGAGAGTGGATCCGAATATTCACTGGGGATGATTAGTTGTGGTTGACTACATTACTATGTACTAATTGCATCAACGAATTGCGTTCGACTATACATTAATAACTCATTGAAACGAATTGAGTTCGGTTCACTGTCCACCTGAAAAGCTATCATGAACCATAGGCAATGCTGGTATAAACAAAAATCTCCAGAACCCCCACAACATTATGAATGCACTGAAGTGAAGTCAGAACCCCTCCACAGCACGAAATTTGTTCTGGCCATAGTCTACTCTGAAATTTTCAAGTACAGTAGGTAATCATTGCGCAACTCAGCTGAAAACTAAAAGTATCTACCGCATTGCTTTCGAAGAATATCGCGGCAATGGATGGACAGCAGGTATATCATTCATAATAGCGACATGAAAAATCGTGTTTGCTCAGAAAAATTTGAGAGACATAGCTCACAAAGTAAGTCGAAAGATTTTTTTCTTCACATTTGTTATCTTTCTCACTCTCCAGTTGTTTCGCGAAGAATACCAAAATTTATTCTTCTACATGGTTATCAATTTGCAGATTTCGATCTTGATCGATTCATCATTATTCATGGAAAACTATTGTTCATTCCTCCTTTCATTATATAAATACGAATCTAGAGGCCGAGGCAGTTTCAGGAAGTCACATCCAGTTTGGGAACGCGAAAATTTCCACGGAACATTGATTCTCGGAAATGCGGAAATGAATGAACATTTATGTGGTGAGTCTGAACATAATACACGCGCTCAGAAAATCCAAATCAATTCGCTCGTTTGCTTCTGACAGCTGGGATTGACAGATGGAGCATTTTCTGGCTGTCAATTCCGAGCTTCAGAGGTAATTGAGCAAACAGATTTATATTTTCAGAACGTGCTTTATGGTTCTGTTTTCTTAATTATATGAAAATAATGTATGTCAAACTACAAATTGATGGTATCACTTAAGTTAAATTTAGCAATTATGAGATACGCAGTATGTCTCTGTTCTATAACTCTAATTAGTTGTTTCTTCATATTCTTGGATAGGTTACTGGTTACATTGATGGTAGAATCTCCACTTCCTGCTTACCACGAAGTATATACAGTGCGCGTCAAAATTATGGAACAAATTCATTTTCTCAGAAGAAAAATATTTGGCAGCAAAATCCTGAAACAGGTCAATTTTTGTTTCACTTTTACCAAATTTAAATGCATTTTTGAAGGATTTTTGTTGCACCCTGTGCCATCCCCATCAACCCTCTGAATTTTTCGAATAGGGATAGTAGGTCATGTGGTACTTTCTTGGCACGGTTTTTGTATCTTCTTTACAGGCGTGCAGAAATTTTCAAGAAAAAAATTTTTTTTTTCGAAAAATTAGTTAGTTCAAAGATGTTTTCAGCATGTGCACTTTGTCATGCCTCATTTACTTTGAGACGATGGAACCTGATGAAATTTGTCACCGAATGAAAGTTGACTATTACAGTTTTGTTCATGCACAACTACAGCAAACTTCCCATAGGCTTTCTTCTTACTAAAACACAATTAAACCATAGTTTCCTGAACTTACCACCATTTTGAAATATTGCTTGTGGATTCGGCATCGGGCCTGTCAATCGACTTTTATTGTTCTGAGATTCAACCCCACTTGCATTTGTACCACTGCTTCCAATCTTCCAAAAACGAGGGAAATTCGATGAAGTCTGATGTCTTTGTCTCCGCCGTTTCTCGTCGAAGTAACACCTCGCCATAATTTGTCAACGGTATCTCTGGAAAACGTCCTCATAATAAGGACGTGAGATACCTACAAACTACTAAGAAACGCTCTAATCCAATTCGGTAGAATTTATATCTTTCCTAAGCGGTCGATAAAATCACGTTCATGCTCTGTTCTTGAAGATCCGAAACAACGGGATTTCGAACGCCGGACGAGAACTGTAGCCACGTTTTACTTGATGGAGACACAATGTGCTTAGATTGAACCTCCGCAAACGCAAAATTTACATCTCCTTGTTGGTAAGTATCGGTGAGAGTTCAGAAAACGTTGTGCGAGAGCTTCGATTTGGCCTTCTTCGATAGACATGATTTTTTAATGGGATAATATACAGGGTGTTTCAAACTAAGATGCTCATCTGAATGAATGTTATAATAATAATAAGAATAATGATAATAATAATTATAATAATAATAAGAATAATAATGATAATGATAATAATAATATTTTATTGATCCCAAAATACACAGTTGTGTATAGAACAGATCAAAGATACCTTAAATTTTCATGATATAACATAATGAGCGAAGTGATCATCAAAGAATTCCTCAGTGCTATAATATGCACTCTTTAAGAGAAGAGATTTCACACTACTTTTGAAATCATGTATAGATTTCATTTTTATATCAGATGGTAGACGGTTGAATAATCTCAAACTTGATATGAGGGCGAATTTTCAAATTTTGATGTTCCTTGTTTTATAGTCATGATAACTTGAGAGTTTCACGAAATCAGCCTCATTGTCCTTTAAGAAAAGCAAGGTTTCATAAATATAAATGCATGGAGTCGTTAAGAGGGCATGCTTGACGAATATGGGTTAGCAGGAACTTCGTAGATCTTCATTGAAAATCATCCTCGAAATTCGTTTCTGGAGGATAAAAACTCTGCCAGATTCAACAGAATTTCCCCACGAAATAATGTTGTAGTTTGAATGACTTCACACAAGACTATAATATTCAAATATGAGCGAATCAAGTGGTAAAGAATCTTCAATTTTACATAGGGCATAGAAAGATATATTCAACTTATTGCAGACAAAGTCAATATGTTCAGCCCATGACAGGGCACAATCAACATAGACTACAAGAAACTCAGTGTGTGCCTTAGATTGAAGAGGCTTAATAATAGTCAGAATTCTCTAACCAGCATTTCTCAATCCGAAATAAATACACTCTGTCTTATTAACATTCAAGATTAGAGCGTTATCCCTGCACCAACGATCAAAATTGCCCATAACTTGGTCACATTTCCCTGATAGCTCCTCAAGGCTCCGCGCTGCGATAGCAAATGAGATATCATCAACAAAAATAATAATGAACAACATGTTTATCATAGAAATCATATGATCCGGCAGATCATTCATAAATAGCAGAAATGGCAATGGCCCCAACACGGATTTCTGAGTAACTCCCAGGGTTACATTATATTCTTCAGACCAGCACTCCTGCACTCTCACCCTGAAGGAACTATCAGAAGGTAACTGCTGATCCATTCCAGAAATATACCTCTGAACCCTAGATTGCAGAGTTTACTCAAAATAAAATTGAAATTCAGACAGTCAAAAGCCCTAGACAAATCTAAAAACAGACCTGCTACGAAAAGACCTCCATCAAGGCACCTGTATACATAATCTATGAAGGAAATAATAGCTGATTGAGTAGATCTACCTTGTCTTAAACATTGCTGACAATTCGTCAGAATTTTGAACTTATTCAGGTAATCCATAAGCCGACTAAGAATAATTCTTTTCATTGTTTTCGAAACTACGCTGAGTAGTTAATCTTTATGATGCAAAGAAGAGAATTTTCGACGAACCTTTGTTCTATTCGTAAATTTTTTTGGTTTTCTCCGCCAACATCTGCAAGAAAACAACTGAATGAGTATTATTATCCATATAATACACCCCTACAGGTTTCGGGATTCAAATTATATTTCAGGGGGCAGTTTCTTGAAAAACTGTTTCCTTATAAAACATATCGAAGCATCATGAGTGATATAAGAATAAAACTGTGACGTTTCGGAGTCTATATCTGATTCCTTCATCAGACAAATCAATCAAAAATAGTCAGAATTATTTTTGTGATATATTTTATTTTGAAAATTTCTGTCAAATTGATGTTTTTATCAGAGAAATACGGACACACTTGACTTTTCTGAACTTTCAATTGTCAGAAGCTTTTAAAATAGATATATTATCAGGAAATTATTCTGACAAATATCGATTGATGAGAATATCAAATAGGTATAGATTCTGAAATGATACATTTCAATTTGTAAATAGTTTTTATTAATTCGATATTGCTCACAAGACGGCATTTTTTCAAAGAACTGTAAATTCTAAAATCGCCAGGGGCGATTCATATCAATAATAAGTGAATGTTTTGGTCGTAGAAAATATTTAATTTTCAAACCACTGGCGTCTGTATGAGATGCGGACTAGATGTTTTTGCAAAAATATTGAATAGACATCTGCGTTTTCTTGAAATGAAAATTATTTTGGTATCCTCATTCATGTTAAGAAAAATTTGATATCTTTATTTTTACTTTTTTTCATCCGAGAAAGGATGTACACTTTGAGAAAGACAAACCAATTTCTATGCGTGATACAACAAAATAACCACATTAGTCTATAGTTGAGATTTCGAAAAAAAAAAGATGTATTTGCCATTAATCCGAGTATCCATATTATTGTTCTCCTCTTTCCATAATGACTGGGAGTCGCAAAAGGGTCAGAATATACAATTTTTCCTAGAATAATTAAGCACAATTTTTTCAACACAACGAAGTACATAATATTCAACCAAAAATATCTAGTTCACATCTCTTATAGGCTATTCTGGTTGAGGCGTTGACACATCTTATACATCGAAAAATGTATATTGATGTTGGGAGGGATTGCATGCAACAAATGTCATATGATATCTGGGAAGATATTGAGATTTTGAGGAAGCAACGACTGTTTCTTCAAAATCTCGTACCACCTTTAGCTCAAAATTTAAGAGGTTTAGAATATATGCTTATTCTAATTTTTCTTCTCGAAATCCTCTAAGAATTCACATTCTTAACGATGAATACTTTTCTGAATGAACCCATTGATATAAGTTTCAATGAAGAGGAGTCCCATTTTAGCTAAATATCTAGAAAACGATCGAATTTATGAAATGAAATGTCTTAGTATCAGCTCTCTCGAATATTTCTCAGACCCCTCGATAATCTTCTTAGCGACAGTCCTATCCTGCAACATACCCAAATCCAGCGGAACTGCTTTCTGAAATATGGCGACGTTCAACGAGCCTCCGTCAAAGATATAAAGCAGCATAAATCAAGGGGATGGACGCTGTGTGATGATAACCAACGTGAAAATTTACACCACTAACTCACAGGATGGACCCAGAAAGAGGGGAAAGCGACATTTTAAGACGCCCCTGGGAAGAGCAAATCACGCAGCTTCTGTGCACATAAAATAACAACATTTGCGTCGGGCCTACCCCAAGGCGTTTTTCAGAGGATTCTCTCAACAAATTTGTGCCAGACGAATATTGTTAAACGAATGAATGACAAAAAAATTATGTCAATGAAGATAGAAAACCCATTTTTCCAGGCATGGAATGCAGAGTGTTTGACACTATTATATTGGTTTTGTGTTAAGTTGGATATTTATCAGCCAATGGAGGTAAAACAAATTCAATTTCCCGCATTGTTTATGTTATGAAGTACATCATTTCCAACAATTGAACTATAAAAACACAAGTTACATAGAAAAGAAGTACCACAACAAGTTATTGTGTTATATGCATCGAGAGAAGACGAAACAAGATTTTTCAGATATACAGTGCTGAAAATTTTATTTTTGAATCTTTGCATCTTTGACCCTCTGCTTGAAACTGTATCTGTCATTGGAAGATACAGAGAAGTTGCATTTTTCATAAGAAAGTAAAATGAAATATAATATTCTTGATCTTCAACCGAACTTTTATCAATTTGGTTTTAGCAGCAAGCAATGGACCTCATAGGCCACTTTTCTAAAATTTTTCAACCCTACCTTTTCTGCTTGTCGATTCCCTCTCATGAGAATCAGACGTCTGCTTTTGTCTCGCTTATGCGTTAATATCAGTTACTCCAGGAGCACTGTGCTCTGCTCGACAAATATACAAGGTGATGTCTATTTTAAGGGTCTATCTCCCTTTATATTCAAGATACAGAGTGTTTTATCGATTTCGTCCATTTCTTCAATTACCCATAACATTCTAACGTAATACATGTCACAAGTTTTTCAATTTGTTTCCGATATTTTATTAGATTTCTAGTTTGAAATGAATAATTTTGGATCTATGGGAGATGATTCCCCAATAAAGGGGCCTGTAGCGTTCTTCGTGTATCTGAGGATCTGAAAATCATCGCTTGGAGGACTGAACCTGGTCGCAAGACCCTCTCGGTCATGAGCAAATGTAGGTTATATTATTTACTGCTTCCTTCTGGTTTTTTGTCCTTTTTTCTGTTTCAGATATTATGTCAAGATATTTTGTAACAATGAATTCAAGATGACGAAAGAATTATTTTCCAATGAAAAAGATGCCATCTATCTTCTATAAACAAATTACTACACTTATACGGGGAGACAGAATTTTTTCTGAAGTTTTTATCTGTGCTCTTGTATCATACGCAGAAATGTATGGTACCCCGTTTACATTTCCTCTGCTAACACTGTGATATATCAAAGAATGTAATGCTCGTTCTCAAAAGAATATATATATATATATATATATATATATATATATATATATATATATATATATATATATATATATATATATATATATATATATATATATATATTCGAACCACCCCATATATTCTCATCAAATTTGGTAGGTTCATTCTCCCCAACAACTACTGCATACAGACATGGTAACTGAATTTTTTTTCAGGTGGGCCTGAAGAAAATTGATGAATAAGATTCAACCTAAAAAGAATACCCTGTATATCAAAATTCCTTGAATTTGATAAGATATTCGAAAAAAGGAAAAAAACTGATAGGAGCAAGATATTTATAGTACTTGCGCATGCGATTTTAATACTCAATAAATCTAGTCAAACCTGAAAATTCAGCGACACAGTAACCAAAATTTCACAAAAATCAATTTTATTCGGTATTTATTAATTTTACCAATTTGAATTTTTTGGGTCACAAACTCGAAACGCGACGAAATGTTGAAGTCTGCAGAGGTCCAGATTTGAATGTATTCAACAAATATCTTAATTAAAAACAAACAATAAAATGAGTCCTGAAAAACACAATATTTTCATAAAAAACCTTATTGCTTCAAGAAATCCTGTGAAACACAGAAAGAAGTTTCACAAAAATTGCTCAAAATGGCCACCATTCTGCTCAATGCATTTGAGTGCTCGTTTAATCAGACTAATTATTGGTTTTCTTATATTTTCCTGTTTTTTCTCATTTTGTTGCAAACCTCCTCGATTCATTGAAGAAGTTGCATTCTATCGTTTATTTGTGTTGAGTAAACTTCTGATTTTGAGTAACCCCAAACTAAATAATCGATAGGATTGAAGTCGGGGCTCCTTGCAGGCCAGTTATGCGGTCCGCCCCTACCTATCCAACGATTCAGAAAACTTTCGTTCAAGAAATTTTTGACAATGGCCCGGAAATGAGGTGCTGACCCATCATGCTGAAAAACATGCCTCCAACATTAACAGCTACATCGTCAAGCAAAAAAGGCAAAATATTTGAGGGGAAATCAAAATCAACTTCACCAGTTAAAGAGGTTGAATTTGCTAATTTTATTGTTCATCCCAAATTTAGATATCTGATAAATAAATGTTATCGTTTTTAGTGGTTAAATTACTAGAAATTATCACAGATTTATCCGAATACAAATCTGTTCGTTCGTTGTATTTCAAGTTTCTGCCCCAAACCATGTAGGCGGAGTTTTTGTAGGAGGAGTAATTGTAGGAGAGAATAAACGTACCAAGTATCATGAAAATATAGGTGGTTCGAATGTTATGGCTAATTGAAGATATTGACAAAATGAATAAAACACTCTGTAACTTGAATATAAAGAGAGATTAACCCTTGAAATAAATGTTATTCTGACTCGCCTCAGTGTTCTCTATCTACCTTGTGTATATATATATATATATACCTTTATCCACATTTTTGAGAAGAGTTCAGAGAATTTGATTCTATTCAACCCAATATAATGTTCATTTTGAATAATTCATGCATGATTATGAAAATTTTAACAATGAGCCATCATTTTCATTCTGAATTGGGATGAAAATTGTATATGATTTAGAATTTGCCTTTTAATGCCCAACCTGCTCAGCTCTCACTAATCCATTGAGGAAATTTTCACCGATGTTAGGAGTAGAGGATGCATAAGAACTCATGTATGAACATTTAAGTTTTTTATTTCGAAACTGGCAACTTCTGTCTTTCACGGAAGAGTGATTCTGGGTCATGAATGTAAAGCCCAAGAGTTTTTTGTATAACTCCCATGAAAATGCAGTATTTCTCAAAATTTCCTGATTGAACATAAAAATTGCGGATTTTCTTCTGAAACTAATGCTGTAGCTCAGTGGTACCAGCTGTATGGGATTATTTAAAAACGAATAATAACAGATGGGACATTTGTGTTTTTTTTAAATATTAGTGAATAAACTTCTAGACAGAATGATCTTCGAGCTCATTTTGCTTATTACATTCAACCAGCTTGAACCCGATTGCTTCAAAAATTTAAATGAATTGTAATGAATTACGTTATTTCAAAAGTTGATGTATTCATCATATGAATAATGGTAAACTAAACGAGAAATCTTTATCACTATGTAAATTTCAATTATGAGATACCTCTTGAGATTTGAATGAAATTATTGCTCCTTTGGGTAAACAGAAAGTCCAAATTCTATTTCGCATCTCGGCAACTACTCCATTATGTGAAAATAAAGGGACGAAATAGTCTTAACTATTCTCTTCAGTCGCATAGCCAGCCAACAAACTTGTCGGTCGTATACCAAGAACCATAGAGATAGGCAAAAGAATAAACAACAGAGGTTTTATGTCGCCTTGTTTTCGCGCTTCGAACAAGTCATCCACAACATTGCAATTCTTTCATGTCGACGTGAGAGACTGCATAGAAAATTCATGGAAACTAAATTCTCGACACAAGTCTGCAACGAATGAAGAGGGCTTTCTTCCTGGCGTACGAGGCCATGTCACGTCTTCCTTCGTCAAGGGCTGCTTAGAGGAGACACAGGTGCGACAGTTGATGAATTCTGGCCCAATTCATCGATACTAAACAATGAAGATACTCATTGAACTATCACAGAATTTTTCGAACACATGTTATGTGTTTTATCAAAAACGACAATTTGTAATGAATAAGTAACTAACCCAAATAAAATATCCTGTGATATTAACTCGTTATCCTTATTTAATACGAATTCTAGTCAGTCTTACGAATATCCTGGGCACTTTTCGAGAACTTTTTTTCTATTATTCACTACCTAAAGTGAATTTGTTTCAGAGTGGTATCCAGGTAGGTACTTTCATGTAGGGCATCTGTTTGAAATATACTTTGAAAGTTTAAAAACAAATAATTTGTATTGATCTAACTATTTACTGAGAGCTTCAACCCTAGGAGTATATTCTGACATTATTAAGTATCTTGAGGGATAGTCATTTTTTCAGTAGACATTCTTCATTGATATATTTTAATCCATAAAAATTCTTTGGATTTCTACTGACAAAGACAACAATTGGAAATGGCTACTGAAATAGTGACTTTTTTTTGAGACCTTCGTGATATAGGTACTCATTATCGCTCAAGCTTTCAGGTAACAGTTGAATTATTGTGAACAAAAGAAAAGTGATTTTCTGATTCATTTTGAATGATTGGCTAGCATAAAGGAACTCTTCTATTACAGAAAGAATGATACTTTGTTTGATTGGAATCTAAATTTGTGAGTGGTGTCAAAGATTAATCTTTACACGGTGGTAAGATACCTTCTATCAACTGATCCCTTTTCAGCGTTCCATGTTGACTGAAATCTTCATTTAACAATTTAATTTCATAATAATGAGCACATAATACATGTGAAGTTAATAGATGAGAGCAATTGTCAGTATCCTCAGTTCCTAGAACAATTCTCGGCAGTTGGTGGTTGTGAGGTTTCTACATTTGATTCTTAATTCTCTAGGTTCATACATTTTTTGTAGTTTCATTATGGTATCTACATTTGTGATGATTCTTCTCAATATGGCGATAATTGGACAAATTTGGATTACATGTGGGTACTTGTATTATTGCTCAGCCAGATTTACAAAAGTAGTTTTTGTGAATTTATTTCTCTACAGCCATATTAATTGTGATTAGTGAATTTTATACACTAATGGAAAAAATTAAGGGATCAAAAAAAAATTCCAAATTTTTGGGCAGTTTTCAACAGGCCGTAACTTCGAGAGCAATGGTCGTACAGAAAATCAAATGAAAGGAAATTGTAGCTCCAAGTGTCTAGTTTTTGGATTCGAACTTCAGAATTTCGTAACCTCCGCGGTTTTTGAGTAATCGTAGAAAAACCAGCAACAAGAAAATTTTCAAAATTTTTTTAGTTTTTTTTTTGGTCTACGGACGTGGAATTTTTTTTTTTCAGCTTAACCACTATAAGGATCGGATACCTTGTTCATTAAGCTTTAATTTTCTTTTTAAAACACCCTAATACGCCCACTTCTCGCCGAGATATCGGTCTTCAAATGGAAAAGGATCCTTTTGTCTTTGATTATCGATATCTCAGTAACCAATGATCGCACAGAAATTTAAAGGTGGGTTTCAAGAATTTGAATAAATTCTCCTTAACGACTGGTCATTGCTTTTCTGAAATTTTTTTTTTCTTTTTGTCACATGAACTTGAAAATGCAACAAAAAAAGGGCTTTTGGTGGTTTTTTGGAAAATCAAGCGCTGGATCGAAAATATTGAGGAAATCAGTAATGTTAAGTGTGCCTTTTACAGTTAAATATGTCCACAAAAACCCTACAAAAAACCAAATTAATCCAGCCAGCCGTTTTTTTGTTTCACTCGATCGAATTTTTGAAAAGATTAAGGGATCACGTTTTTTGCTCTGAAAAGCCTATAATTTTTAAAAATGAGAAAAAAATTGTTTTTCCGAGCTTTTCCCACATTTTTGTTCCACAAAGTGCTTAAATTAAAAAAAAATGCAAAAAAAAATAAAACAAAAATTTTTTTTAGACATTTTTTCTCTTGAAAAGTTTAACAAATTAATAACCGCCGGCATATTTAATACCGGGTATTACCACCTCTGTTTTCAATAACGGCTCTCAAACGTTCAGCCATGTTAATGCAGACGGTAATTTGAGGCTGCGGAATGGTATTCCAAATGTGCTGACGCGCGTGCTCCAAGGCGGCTAAGTTCTGCAAATTTGGATACTCTCTGCGCAACCGACGGCCCATTATGTCCCAAACGTGCTCTATGGAGTTGAGGTCTGGACTCATTGCTGGGTGTCGCAACAATGTGATGTCATGCCGCTCAAAGAAGCGCCTGGCAATGTTGGCTGTGTGTGGACGTGTGTTATCTTGCATCAACGTACAATTACCAAAGGTGTTCTCCAATTTCGTGAAACGCCGCCCCACACCATAACTGACCCACCGCCGTAGGCAACGACTGGACGGACAAAGTTCTGGCGAAAAAGTTCTCCACGACGGCGCCAAACGAGAGGACGTCGGTCGTTACCATGCAAATTGAAACGAGACTCGTCAGTGAATAAAACATTTGTCTATTGCCTCAAGTTCCAATTTCGATGATCGTTAGCATACGCTAAACGAGCTCGACGATGTCTCGCTGTCAACAGGGGTACACGATTAGGGTGTCGTGCGTGTAACCCAGTTTCACGAAGACGGTTGATGACTGTTCGAGAGCAAATGTTTCGCACTTGATGTCGTCGTCGCTGTTGCTGTTGTTGTTGCTGTTGTCTACGATTGGGGAAGTTTCGAGCAACAATATTCGCATTGACGAAAGGTTGTCGTCGAACTTCTCTAACAATTGTCCGATCATCGCGGGCATTAGTGACTCGATGGCGACTTTGTCCGGGGCGACAATTGTATTGGTTCGTCTCTTGGTATCTGGTATAAGCTCGAGATACGACGGATTGACTTCCACCCATTCGGATGGCAACTGCATGTTGACTGTAACCTTCGTCAATGAGAGTCACTAACCGAGCAACTTCCACCTCCGATAAATGTCGTCTAACCATGATTGAAAATCAAAAAGTAAGAAATTTCCAATTTTGACGAAACAAAAATGGAAAAAAAATTCTTTTACCGCTAAGGGATTAGTTTTGGAAAAAACAGTTGAGTTAAGCGATCTGCTAAGGATTCGCGAAAAGTAAAAAAAACAATCGCCGAAAACCGCGTAAAAAAGATCGAAATTGCATTGGGGGTATTAACTTTTTTTTTAAATTTAATAAAAAGAGATCAGTAGAATCAAGGAATGCAGCGGCGGAAACGCGATAAAAATAATTGGGCGATGGTTTTTTAAATTTCCTTAACTTGTTGAGAAAATTGAGAATTTTTTCCAAAAAAATTTTTTTTTTCGCATTTTTTTAAATTCAAGCACTTTGTGGAACAAAAATGTGGGTAAAGCTCGGAAAAACAAATTTTTTTCTCATTTTTAAAAATTATGAGCTTTCCAGAGCAAAAAACGTGATCCTTTAATTTTTTCAAAAATTCGATCGAGTGAAACAAAAAAACGGCTGGCTGGATTAATTTGGTTTTTTGTAGGGTTTTTGTGGACATATCGAACTGTAAAAGGCACACTTAACATTAGTGGTTTCCTCAATATTTTCGATCCAGCGCTTGATTTTCCAAAAAAACACCAAAAGCCGTTTTTTTGTTGCATTTTCAAGTTCATGTGACAAAAAGAAAAAAAAATTTCAGAAAAGCAATGGCCAGTCGTTAAGGAGAATTTATTCAAATTCTTGAAACCCACCTTTAAATTTCTGTGCGATCATTGGTTACTGAGATATCGATAATCAAAGACAAAAGGATCCTTTTCCATTTGAAGACCGATATCTCGGCGAGAAGTGGGCGTATCAGGATGTATAAAAAAGCAAATTGAAGCTAAATGAACAAGGTATCCGATCCTCATAATGGTCAACCAAAGAAAAAAATTCTACGTCCGTAGGCCAAAGAAAAAAAATTTAAAAAATTTTGAAAATTTTCTTGTTGCTGGTTTTTCTACGATTACTCAAAAAGCGCGGAGGTAACAAAATTTTGAAGTTCGAATCCAAAAACTAGACACTTGGAGCTACAATTTCCTTTCATTTGATTTTCTGTACGACCATTGCTCTCGAAGTTACGGCCTGTTGAAAACTGCCCAAAAATTTGGAATTTTTTTTTGATCCCTTAATTTTTTCCATTAGTTTACTTCCCAAGTATGGTTCAAGCATGACAATCCAATTTCCATGACTGTAAGAAATGTTCCTTTAGCAGAACACCTACCGATTCTTATTTTCCTGAGCACCACAGTATCATGTTTATAGATGTATGTTGCTCCTTCTGCTTGTTTGTTACGGGTCGAGTACTTTTTTCTGATAGTTTAAATCTATATTTGCCCATGGACTAGTTCCGGGTTATTCCTTAAAAAAAATAACGTAGTTCAACTGGAAAAAAAATTCAGAGATACCCCCTACATTAACATAAAGTGAAAAATCATCTAACCTAAAGTGGGCTCACCAAAAGCACAATAAATGTAATCAGGTCCCACAGTTTCATCGGCACGAAAAGACAAATCCAAAAATGGAAATTGAAGTTCGAATAATTACAGCCCATTGGATTTGCGCCTGTGATTTCTAGAATGAGATTGCATTAGAGTAGGTCTAGAAATCTTGGTTCTCTACACTCTATTCGTAACTGGAGAATGCATCCTCAGGAAGATCCATCCTTTTAATTCTACATAGAGAAGGTCCTCAGTTTCGTTCGCTTTTGGTTGAATCTATCATGGAGCTTTCCAGTTCACCAGCCTCGACTCGTGCGATTTCCAACATAAAAATCAATGGATATTTCCCAAACATTGTTTAGGTTCTGTAGTCCGAGAAAAAGTAAGCTAATAGACTTGAAACCATAGATTATTGTTTCCAACACTCACAATTGAAATTTACTCGAAGTTGGTGAACTGAATGCCCCGAAATAACGGAAATTGAATCTGCATAATTCTTGGTATACTGGGGCCCTTTTCATCGCATACGACGCCATGTCACGTCTCCTTGAGGACTGCATAACTTTACTGAGATCCAGGTGCGACAGAGGATGAATGTCAGTCAACTATATCACCAGATGTTCTCTGCCGAGGAAGTATGGAGAGTGTGTTAAAATTGAGTTGAGGAGCTTGCCAGTCGACCTGGTAAAGATATTTAGGTTTCACCGACTTGAAGCCATAATGGACATTTGAGAGCGAAAGTGTTTCGAGTTTTCGTCCCTTGAGATTGTGGCTGTTTAATGAAGTATTATTTTCATACCGTAAAAGATTTGATGCCTTTGGGCAAGAGGTTCATATAAATTATTTTTCTATAAAATTTCCGAATGATTATTCATGAAACTGAACTAATTTTAACACGGACGTTCACCACTGAAAAATTCGAAGGAATATGGAATAGAATAATTCTGCGAAGGTACATAGGGTGGTTCTTGTTATTCGCTTCTTTCGTCATACCATTACAATTTAATCTTTAGCCATATTTGTTCTTTCACGTCCTTAATGTATAATAAATAGATAAATCGTTAACAGGAACGAGGACTGGTCGAAGTGAAACAAAATTTTATTGAATAGCTAACGTTTCGTCTACATATTCAGACTTCTTCAGGGCTGAAATATACATGGTAGTCAGAAATCGTAAAAATCTCTACCTTACCTAAAAATAAATATTGTTGACAAATAATTAATTCATTCCCCGAAAACCTGCGATTTACCTATGAAGTAGAGCATAACCGATGTTTGCCCTTCCTAGATCTAATGATACACCGTCAGAATGATTGCACATAGGCAGCAAGCTGGTACATGAAGCCCAGTGGTTCAGGTAGACTGTTGACTTTCTTTCAAACCATCATATGTCGCAAAAGATGGGTGTCGTGAGGGGTTTGTTGTCAAGAGTTCGTAATCTGAGTAGTGACATATATTTAACAGAAAATATCAACCGGATAATATCAATGTTGAAATTGAACAACTACCCAATCAGTCTAGTCAACAAAATAAATTCAGACTCCAGGAATGGTAACAACACGACAGCTAACTCTCGGGATATGCGTTTTTACAGGTTTCCGTTTCTTCCTGGTTTATCCCATAAAATTGGCCTGATTTTTAAAAGTGTTGTGTCCGTGAAATTTGCCTTCAACAATGTGATAACTGTTGGCTCGATTTTCTTCAAGTTGAAGGACAAACGGACTTTAGGTGAAAATTCAAATCTGGTTTATAAGATTCCATGTGAAGGCTGTGAAAGATGTTATGTTGGACAGACCAAGCAGCTACTGAAAAATAGAATTCGACAACATAGATCTGACTGTCAACCGCAAAACGCTAGTGGTGCCGACAAGACCGCTCTACCAGAACATCATTTTACTCTACAACACAGTTTTGATTTTGACGAGGTCAAGATTGTAGATCGTGAAAAATTATACGACAAGAGGAATTTGAGCGAGATGATGTATATTCACATGAATAAGACGGTTAATTATCGTACAGATACCCAAAATCTGAACGCGACGTATTGTTTCTTGTTAGATCGATACAAAGAATGTGTGACATAAGATACAGTTGTTTCGCTTGGTTTGTCCGGGGATCATCTCATGCATGTTTATTTATTTATTTATTTATTTATTTATTTATTTATTTATTTATTTATTTATTTATTTATTTATTTATTTATTTATTTATGTATTTATTTATTTATTTATTTATTTATTTATTTATTTATTTATTTATTTATTTATTTATTTATTTATTTATTTATTTATTTATTTATTTATTTATTTATTTATTTATTGTGAGTAACGGCAGTTCTAAGCTCCGATCTCGTTTTGTTCAATTTATTTTTAGACGTTTTACTTGTTTTTAATCTGTGTATGAGCTCTGTGTCCTGTTTGTTTTCAACCTATGTGTCAACAATGTTTATTTTTAGGTAAGGTAGAATCTTGTGATTTTTACGATTTCTGACTACCATGTATCTTTCAGCCCTGAAGAAGTCTGAATATATAGACGAAACGTTGGCTATTCAATAAAATTTTGTTTCACTTCGACCAGTCCTCGTTCCTGTTAACGATTTATCTATTAAATCTTCATGTTTTTCTATAAGATTTAAAAAGTACTAAATTCACTCGTTGCCAATGGATACACGTGAAAACATACTTTCTGTCCACCAATTCAAGTTCATTCCGTACCGGAATTCAATTATTCGTTTAAATTCGCAATTTTGACAGTTCAAAGTTATTTGAACTCATCAAAATTCACTTAGCGAAATACTAACTCGAAACATTGTTCGACTACCATAAGGAACTTTGGAAGTTCTTCAGTATTATTGAAAAGTTCTGCCATCTTGTTCTGGGTAGCAGCCCATATGCCTGAAGTTTTCGAGTTTTATGGAAGAACATTCGTTCTTCCATCGAAATATGATCTCTGTCATTCATCATTCATGTCTACTGAGGAATTAACAATTTCTCCAATTCATTCGGAAAATAACTGAAATTCCTACGAAATTCAATAAAAGAACTTAGCCAGTACTCAAATCTCTTACACCAACGCTGAAATTTACAGGGTTGGGATAGAGTATGGATCCAAGTAAATATCTTTTGAACAAAAAGGACAAAGTATATGAAATTTTGCAGGTAAGTGCAATGGCGCAAAATGCATCTGATGTACAATTTTTGTTGATAACATACTTCCGGTTGAACCGGAATTCCCCTCAACTTTTTAATTTATATGAAACCTTCTGTATATCTTTGCAGATGTTGAAAGAACTTGGGATTCGAATGCGCACATACTGCTTTCAGTGCAAAAATCTATAAAAGCTAGGAATTATCGCAAGTTAATCACCCCTCTTTGAGTTTTTTACATTGCCGAAACAAAACGTTTAAATAAACAAATTGATGTTGTGTGTACGCATAGTATGAGAATTTGTATATATATACAAAGACATGAGTAATAAACGAGTACGGTCTAGCGGTAACTGTTGCCTAAGTGCCAAATTAGAATTCACATAAATTCAATCGTACAATGAATATGATCTCTTTCACTTAAATGAAGCATTCTCCATTGTAGAATTGTATTTATGAGAATTCGAATTTGACACTCATGGAATAGTTACCGCAAGATATTACTCGCTTATTTCTTATACCATTGAATAAATAAACAATGCTAGTACTATGCATACACACATAATCAATTTGTTCATCTGAACGTTTTTCACGGTAATGTAAAAATTCAGAAGAAGTTGATTAACGTGGGAAAATTCCTCGCTTTTATAGATTTTTCACACTAAATTCAGTATGTGCGCATTCGAAATCCCAAGCTCTTTCAACATATGCGAAGATATACAGGGTGATTCATTAAGGGTGGCCACCGGCCGTATCTCGGAAACCGTTCATCCTATAACTTCCGGAAAAAAATTCTAATGACAAAATCGGCCCCTAGAAAATGATTAAAAATATTTTCAAGTTCGTAGTTCCCCACTAGAGGGCGCAATCTATCACTTGTAAAATATAATCTCATTTTTTACGAAATATTCTCCAGCTAACAGTGGTAAAGAATAATAAAATAAGAAAATACTCTTCCTATTCAACAACTTTTTTTCAGTAATTTTTCTATATTTCCTTTATTTTAGTGATGGGATGAAAAAACTTTTCTTCACAAAAAAACACTCTGACTTCTGTATGCGTGAACCGATTTTTACATAATTTGATTTCATTCGAAGGCCATTAAAACCAGATCACAGAAAAATATGACAACAACATACCGGGTGATCCAATTAAAAACTACAGGCTGTTTTATGTTACTTCACCTTATTTGCGCGTTTTACTGGAGAATTTCAAATGCAATGCTATGATTCTAACCGACTGAGAATAAGCTTAGCAGTATTACCTATTGACTTGCTGAAACCGCAGACAGATATCTCCGGTCATTCCGAAGATATTAACATTTTTGGAGATTTCGATAAGTGTTTATCAACCCTGTGAAATTCAGGAGGAATTGAGTTATTCCATCATCTAAACATTCAACTGAAAGAAAAAACTTATCAAAAATGTATGTCACTCACAAAACAAGTTGATCTAGATCCAGTAAGCTTTGGCGTTACTGTTTATTCTCGGTTTCGATAGCTGTAAAATTTATTCAGGTCGATTGCAAACTACTAGTTTATGAGGCCTCATTATTCAAACGGAGAAGCATATGATATGCTTAAAGTTTATGCTGAATGTTTAGAAAATGCTGTAGCTGAAAGGGATTACCCGATACGATATCCTGAAAGACGTCGTAATTCCAGAGAAGTATTCAAAAGATTGACACGAAGAGTGCGACAAACTTGGAAGGTTCAATATGTTGGAAGAAAGAATAGGAAACGTAAAAGCCGTAATGAGGATAATATCATAAAAGTTTTGGCTTATGTTTATGCTGAATCACATGTAAGCATCCGAAAAATTTCAAGTGATTTGGGATCGAATTATTCGCTAGTTCAAAGGATACTAAAGGACCATGAACTGCATCCGTATCATGTTGTCTTGCACCAAGAATTGAAAGAGACGACAGGACTTTTGCAATTGGTTGAAACGAATGCTGAACGGCGAACCTAATTTACTTCATAAAATATTATGGACTGACGAGGCTACTTTTTCTAGCAATGGTAAAATAAATTTACACAACAGCCACTACTGATCATCTAACAACCCATATTGGCAAAGATAAGTCAATAATCAGAATCGCTGGAGTGTTTACGTGTGGTGCGGAATTTTTGATGGAACAGTTGTCGGACCATTTTTCTTCCTATAGTATCCTTACGGGACAAAGCTGCTTGAAATTTTAACGGAAATTTTTCGAATTCTTTTAGAAGATATTGCTATTCAAAGCAGGTTAGATATGTGGTATCAACAAGATGATTGCCCGGCGCATTATGCTGCTAATGTTAGGGAATATTAAGATACCGTCTTCTCAAAGAGGTGGATTGGACGAGGGAGTATTTTTCCAGCAAGATCACTCGACCTCACAGTATTAAATTTTATTTTTGGGGGAGAATGAAGACTTAGTTCTCCGAACACCCCCAACTACAAGTGAGGATATGAAAAATAGATTTCGACAGGCAGCTGAAGCTTTTTCTCCTACTGAAATTGTGACCAGTATCATCTAAAGAAATACTAAATTTATGTATAGAAAAAAATTGTAGACATTTTGAGTATTTGAAATGATTATGTATAAGGGTTATTTTTTGTTGAAATATTTTCGTTCTTGCTAATTTTTGTTTCATTTTATTGTATTACAGTTATTTCATGTGTGTTTAGTATTTTGCTGCGTTGTCATGACGAATAAAGTCACTTCCCTTGTTTCTTCAAGCTCACAGGGTTGATCAACACTTATCAAAATTTACAAAAATGTTAATATCTTCGGAATGACCGGAGATATCTGTCTGCGGTTTGAACAAATCAGTAGGTGATAGCGCTTAGCTTATTGTCAGTTGCTTAGAATCATAGCATTGCATTTGAAATTCTCCAGTAAAACGCGCAAATAGGGTGAAGTGACATAAAACAGCCTGTAGTTTTTAATTGGATCACCCGGTATGTTGTTGTCATATTTTTTTGTGATCTGCTTTTAATGGCCTTCGAATGAAATCAAATTACGTGAAAATCGATTCACGCATACAGAAGTCAGAGTGTTTTTTTTGTGAAGAAAAGTTTTTCCATCCCATCACTAAAATAAAGGAAATATAGAAAAATTACTGAAACAAAAGTTGTTGAATAGGAAGAGTGTTTTCTTATTTTATTATTCTTTACCACTGTTAGCTGGAGAATATTTCGTAAAAAATGAGATTATATTTTACAAGTGATAGATTGCGCCCTCTAGTGGGGAACTACGAACTTGAAAATATTTTCAGTCATTTTCTGGGGGCCGGTTTTGTCATTAGAATTTTTTTCTGGAAGTTATAGGATGAACGGTTTCCGAGATACAGCCGGTGGCCACCCTTAATGAATCACCCTGTACAGGAGGTCCCATATAGATTAAAAAGTTGAATAAAATTATACGAGTATAAAAAATCAACATTCATAATCCTCTAAACAGTACCCTAAACTGGTATCGAGGATAATACATAAATGCAAAATCCACTTCAAATCAAACAGTGCCTTTTTGTTAACCCATCAAATCTTGTTACGCACATATACACACTTGATGTTTGATGGTATCACGGTTCCACATCAAGATAACCTCAAAAAGCGAATAACTGAGCAATATCCAACAAAAATCTACTTAAATTCTATTGAATATGTGGACACGAATGTGGAAAGAATTGAGGTATCCACCCTCAATTAAGGATCCTAATATGTAAATAAACGAAGGGGTAGCGCTCCAAAAAATGTGACTTCGAACATCCAGAAGTTGGCTATACAATTATCGAGTTCCTAAATTGTTTCTTTCGGAAGTTATTATGTTTATGATCGGCAGAGAGGCGTAGAATAACGAGTCACACATGAGTCTGATCAATGAATATTATATTAGTGTTGAAACAAACCCAAATATGATTTAAAATTTTCTTGAAAGAAATTGAAAAGTAGAGGGGGACCCCGAAAGTTTCCAAGCGTAGGGCTCCGGAAATAGCCGATCCTCCACTGATCAATTGCCAAATGTTCAGTTAGACCCCCCCCCCACAGATTTCAATCCATTCTGCAATTTCTGGTTTTTCCCTGAATATTCAGAAAATTTTCACATTCCAATACTCAATTTTGTACACAGATGATAAAATTCTGCAGTTATTTAACAGATACTGCTATTGAGTATGATTTTTCCTCTATACGGTGAATAAAGGAAAGTTGTTGAGCCTCAGATTAATAATAATCTGTGAGCCACACAACTTCGGGACAACTTAAGTAACTAAAAATGAGAATTCCATATCTTTGGTATATTGATATGACTCAAAAATGCCCAATGAAAATTTATTATTCTCGTTATGCCATCGATAACTTTGGAATCTTCCAATGAGAATTTTTCATTTTGGTCATATTCGCGATGACTTCAGGAATACTAAAATACATTTACTCTTATGGCTACATCCATATGAAAACTTTAGAAAGTCACGGTGAGACTTTCTCATTCATGTAGCGAATGTGACCACATCAGGAAGTCACAATGGAACTGGGCAGATCCTGGACCCCCACAGATAGCTCGGCAGGAAGTTCACAACATAAATGTATATACGAATATTGTCATCATGTGATACGAGACTTCTCCAGTATCAGTATCCGGAAATTTCATGCCAAATCCAAATCTGATGTTTGAAACCGTCTTGTCCTCTCCAATTAAATCCTAGTGCAGCAACTCCAAGATGACACGGTTCACGGCTGGCGAATGACGACAACAACCCTGTACTCCGCGCTACTATTAATTAATCAACTTGACCCGATTCCTTCTGCAGATCTGCACTACAAATCCACATCGTGAAGTGGTCGATGCGGAGGGCCCTTCGCCGAAGACCCAGATATGCAAATATTGTCACGTATAGGAGATGCACCGGATCGAACCGCCAAGGTGCATAATTATTATATGCACGACACGCTGTCGGAATACAGGATTGACTATGAGGTTTACTCGACGAAGCTGTTATATTCCCCTTTGCTTCTTTCGGGAGATCTGATTTAAAACGAAACGATCCAGTAAGTATGAAGATGGGGTTGAATTTTAAGGGGATATAGGCTTTGCTGGTTATTGGCTTGTCGCATTTGTAAGCAGTTTTAGCACTCAGGATCAAAAAGATCACTGCCGTATGGACAGTTCTGAAAAACTTGAGAAGAAGCTTCTGTAACCTTTTGAACTGATCTAGTACTTTGTTGCATCAAGGCTCTGTTGCCTGGGGGTTGCAGAGGTTCGATTTGATGTAAATATCTCAAGAGCAAGATTAAAAGAATTGCAAAAAATTGGTTCATCCTGAGGTTTGGTGGTACCCACAGATGCATGTCTGCTGGGCAGAAGCAGTTCGTGGGCAAGAGAAGTGGGTGTTCTTCATTCAAAATAGATATAGAATCGACTCAGAATAATGAAGAAAGTTTATTGTGCAAGCAGACATTTTCTCTGATTTATGTTCATTATCTTCATGCTGCAGATTTTTTTTAATATTAAAGGTTTTCTAGCATTGTTATGATTGTGACAAATTAAAAGAAAAAAAAATTTCCTATGAAAAAAAGAAAAACTGGTGATTATCGTCTATTTCAAATTTGTTGCCAAAGCGCTCTTCTTTTCACGCATTGACCTTGCTTTTCGCACCCTCTCTCCGTGATGGAAAAATTTCGCGATCTTCTTTTCGAATGGTCCTCATGCGATTTTGCATGAACCTTATTCAAGCTATCATTCTTTTATCAAGCACTGGATTACTATTCAATCCAATCTATATAATATTGAAGAATATTTTTTTTGTTGTTGGTTAACGTCCTCGTTTATAAATGCAATAAGGCTTCTCAGGAATTTGGACAGTAGTTTATCATAACGTTTCGAATCTTTCGTGGTTCTTTTTCAGGGCTCGTATTTAATTCGATTCTGAATGTGTCTGGTAAAATAAAACATTAATTTTCTCTCTGTGACAGTCACAGAATCAAATTGAATACGAGCCTCAAAAAAGAACCACAAAAAGTTCGAAACGTTGGCAATGTATTTATAGATTCTAATAAACTATTGTCCAAATTCCTGAGAAACTTTATTGCATTAAAGAATATAATTTTTCAATGGTTATATCTACGTCTTCCACGTCATAGAAAAGTGATATATGATATTCCCATCAGAAATTCGATATAGTTATAAAAGAATTCAAGTAAATCGAAAAATATTCTGGTACTCCCCTAAGCTAGAGAATTATTTGCTGTGGATATGTCAAGACTTGAAAAAAAGATGTGTGGCCTTTGCGACATTATGTCAGAGAAGATGTAGTGTAAGAAATCTACAGCATACTTTTGAAATAGACTCAAATAAACACTAATAAAATTTGAATCAATACAATTGCAATACAGTTCGATGAATTTTTATTTTCGGATGTTCTCTTCCCCGAGATGAAGTATGAAGTTTAGTCTTCAAAACTTTTTTATGCCCCTACAATTACTGCTATTAATTCAGAACACTTTTTCCACTTCTTCATCTCAGACATTTGTCATTAAACGAGCATGCCTCCACTCCTCACCGTTATATACGACTTCAAGATTTTCCCAAAAAATCAAGGAAAGTTAACAACGTTTTCAGGCTTGTTGAAATTTATATGAGGTACAAATTCGTAACAGATAACAATACATAAAATCTAGAAGATCACTGACGTGAATTCTTACTACCTGCTGAAACGATTCGTTTATCTTCTAATCATATCATCCTCCGAAACCTTCAAGCCGTCATATTTCATTCAACTGCTGAATTGAAACTTGATGTTATCTTTATTTTTGAAAATATTGGGATAACACAGTTAAGAATTGAAATTCAGTACCTAATAGAAATAACAGTTTCAAGGTTCATACAGAATTTCGTGAGGATAATATGCTAATATAGAATTTGAAAATGTTTACAATTGTTCCAATCACACGACCATCAATTTACTGACGTTTCGATCCCAAACAAATTATGCTCAAAGTTGCGCGTCGTTATAATTCAACTTACTGCTTAGTTTCAAACCATTCGTTTCAGTAGTTTCTGAAATATCAGGGAAGTATCCTCAAAATTTTTATGGCTGGGACTTCCAAACTGTTCTGTCAATTCGGCCCATTACCGAATTCAACCGTTGTATTTAAAAATGCAGCCTACCCCGAAAGTATCGAATCGATATGCTCTCCGTACGCCCATCATCGTGCATACGGACGACCGGACGGACGTAATCGATTTTAACACAGTATTCGTCATCAGCTGCCTACACGTTTCAAACTATGTTCGGTAAATAACAGACATTAGACCAAACGATAGCTCGCTGTTACAAAAGAACATGCACGCAAAAACAGCTGAAGTATCAGATAAAGGAACTGACATTTCGAACTGAATTTTTGAAAAATTAAATTTCTAATTTCGGACATTTCAAAATTATTGTGTGAAACCTACATATTTATATTATGAGTTAATATAAAGGGATACCTCCTCTAAAAATGTTGGAAAATCGTTCAACTTTCGGAAACTTAGCGGATTCGAATTTTGGCCTGAATCATAAACCGTGTTGAATATCGAAAGCGACGCAGTTTTCATCATTGATATGAAAACTATGGCGAATCACCTTGATAGACTCTATTTCTCAGCACTGTTCCAAACATTTTCCACAGAAGAGCCGGTATGAATAAAAATTGCAGTAGAGCCATATTAAGAACAAGTCTTTCTCTTTCCAACTCATGTTTTATCCAGATATCGACACTCCATCCCGCTTAATGCCCGCTTCGAAGGCGAAAAAAGCAGGCATTAGTTGCAATAGGGCAACTTTTACGATTCGATTAGACCTATCTTGTTAAATTAGAAAGCTCTCCCCGAACTTTTCAACGAAAAGAAACCCCTTCGAGTCTGATACATACAAGAAGTCGGTGGAGTCTACCGCTTCTAGAACGGCTCGGGGAAGAGCAGACGATGCTAGTGAGACGGCTAAATTGACCGTAGGAGAAAGAAATAATGGAAAATTCTTTCAATCGATGGACTGGCGGAAAAAAATGAATCAGCTGAGATGGAACCAACCGAAAGAGGACGAGGAGCGTGTTGATGCAGACATATATAAGGGGGTTGATCGGTAGACTAATGAGGCAAGCTGTTTTGCAACATATGGTTCAAAATAAAGAAACCTTGTTTTTTTTAGGAAAGGGTATATTTCAATAGTGGAGATTTCAGAGAAACCAGATATATAATTGCTCATGAATGATGTCAAAAATACTGTTATGAAAGTGCAATTCAAATTTCGAATCACTAATATATTCTCAACAAATCTCCAGATGATAACTGCCTTTTTTGATGATGCGTCTGATACATGAACGACAAAAAGTTAAAAAACTTAGAGAAGCACTGAGGTGATCTCAGGAGCTTTTACGCCCTTGTTCAATTTCCTGAATTCGACTGCCATAATTGATATTTTAATGTCTGGTATAACAGATGCTCGTAAACACAATAAGTACCGAGGGAATCTGCTTAGAGACTTAATAATTGTGGAGCAGGATTGAGAATTATAACGAAGGCCAAATGCTTGAAATACATCCTTTGATTCCACATATATACATACCCTTTGAATGGATAATCGAATAGGTATTTTTTGAGTTCAATCGGAAATAATTAACAATGATTCTGATCAAATCAGCACGAAATTGGACATATTTGCTCCCAATATCTACCAAGATGAATATCCGATCAAACTGAAATTTAACATATTGTTGTTAAATAGTGACCTTAAGGTATGTGCCAAACTCCATGGCGATGTCATGAATGAATAGTTTCCGAAAAAACAATTTTTCAGCAAAAATCGCGAAAGTTGTGCGTTGGTATTACAATTGAAGAAGTTAAATTTTGACAACATGACTTCTTTTCGAGAAATTGAGGAGATCATCCCAAAATTTGAAATAGTCGAGAAATTTAATTTATTTTTTTCCACTTTATTTGCATATACATATTCGGTAAAACTGAAGTTTGGAGCACTATTGTTATATTTTAACTTCAAGGTCTCTGCCTTGCATTGAATTCTGATGAACATTTTTCGGAAAAAAAATATTTATTTCCAAAAAAATAGATCCACCCGCGATTTTGCATTGAATTGCGAGCTGGTATTTTTCCGACTAATTACAAAGTTTAAATCTGATCGCATCTTTTCTCCTCGAGATATCGAGGAAATAACGTGAAAATTTCAAATATCCACGAAATTGGACATATTTTTTCTCTATGTCCCCAAAGGCAAATATCGTATCGGACTAAAATTTTTACACTGTTTAAAAATATTGCCTTCAAGGTATCAAATGTCGTTCTGAGTCGATCAATAGTCTCTGAGAAAAAAAATATTTAATATTTTGAAATAAATTTTTTTAGAAATTTGGTAATGACTAGATCCACACGAAATTTCGCATTGAGTTGCGTATTGTTATTTTCCAACTAATTATTAAGAGCTTCAATCTGGTCGCATCAGAACTTCTTGAGATATTGAGGAAATAACGTTCAAATTTCAAATACCAACGAAGTTTTACATATTATTTCCCTTAAATACCCAAAAATAAATATCAGATTGGATTGAAATTTGGAACATTATTGTTAAATATTGTAAAATTTCACTGATGTGCATGCGTAGTTGAGAAAGCAGGTGACAAGTAAAATATCCGAAGCGTTTGATTGAGAACGAAACTATGTTTATTTTATGATTGATTCGAATACAGATGAATCAGTAGAGTACGTATGGAACCAAAACACTCAAGCATATGGAAAAATGTTGGGGATAAAATTTGTCACAGACTAAAATACAAATTGAAAACACATGTTGAGATAATAAGCGCTGTAAAAACCGATATAATAGCGGATTATTGCCAAATAATTCGATTCTAGGTAGGCTACTGCACGTACAGAATTTCTATGTATGAGTTCATGCAAGAAAAAATAGAACATTCATCAACCTTCAAATCTGATCCATTCAAAATTCACCAACATTAAACAACCACCTTCAACAAATATTTCGTTTACGCACAAAATTCTTCTTTTCGTCGGATAGCTTCAAGCCTAAACCTGTTAATTTCGAGACACCATTGCCTTTCTTTCGGAACTTAGAGGGACGGATGGATGGTCGGACAGACAGACATAATTCGATTTAACCACGGATTCTTCATCAGTGAGTCCAGTCGTTTGAGACCATTCTCAGAAAAAAAAACAAAACTACAGACATCGTGACTAAACGATAACGTTCGAAATCTGTTTTTGTATTCAGAAATGACGGCATATAGATGCTGGCGATATCTTGGCGTAATTTGTTGACTAATTCTTGTAGCAAAGAGATTTGAATATCAAACTTTTCAATTTTTTCTTCCACATAGTGGTGATTTTCACGATAATCTGCGTTGAGTCGCGCATCGTTAGTTAACAAACTGAATTTTCAATGCAAAAAAAAGTATTTTTGCAACATTCAAATTCCCTTCTTACATAATAACCAACAACTCAAGAATAAAATATTGTGAAGCACATTTATGCGATCCTATGGAAAACTATTTATAGACTAAATTCCGTGCTCCTCTCAAAGGAATACTTACCTACCTTGCTGGATGTTTCACTTGTTACTACATTCAAGAATAGCAAACGTATTATGGGGGTTAAAATATATACTCAACTGAAGTGCCATGCACACTAAGGCAATTACTAGACTTTGGGAGCGATAATTATTACGATTCATCCATAACTTAACATACTTAATATTTGGAAACAATTCTGGTGAATATCTAAGTCACCTGAAAATAACAAGTTTGACACGGATCTACAGACAAACTTCAACTTTTAATCAGACGAGAATAAATATTGGTTTCTATAACTCATAAATATTTCTCCTACAGAGTGATTCTTGAGTCCAAAGGATTTTTCACTTACGAAAAATTCAAAAACCACAGACCTACAATACTTTGCCCTTTTCTCACTCACTGATGACGAATCCGGTTCAAAATCGATTCTGTCCGCCGGCCAGCCATTTTTTCATCCTACATGTGATTCATTTCTGATTTAGTTCTCCATTCGATCATGAATCGCCTGAACAAGCATGCTCAAGATTCATTGCGGAAAACATGGTTGAAATTCGTAAAGAGCATCGTGCGCTAGGTCTTCTTCATTGTTGATACAATCGTATTTCAGAGCAATTAGTTCGATTACCAATGGTCTTTCGCACCGGGTTCACTTTAAATGATGAAGCTCATCATGTGATACGTCATACAGTCTACAGTGTGTAACGAAAAAGCATTTACTGCTTCAGCACTGTCCTAATTTCAGGTAGCCTAATCTAACCTGACCATTAAACGATATTTTCCATCATTTGAGTATATTTTTATATTTTTTTAATCCGCAAGAACCTGATCGTTCCGAAGAGGCTGGTCCGTCCACGAAATGCGATATGCGACCATTCACACTGTGAATGGGTCCGAAACGAGGTTGCCGTAGATCTAGATTTCTACAAGAAAATTTTGTTCAGGAATGAAACTTCTTTGGGTTGAATGGCTACGTCAATAAGCAGAACTGCCACATTTGGGGTGTGAAAAAGCCTTAAGCTATTGTTGAGACTGGCAGTTGGGTGTGCTTTATGGGCTGCTAGAAAAATTGTTCCTTACTCCTTTAAAAAGGAGGGTCAGAGGGTTACAGTTATAAAGCCATAATCAATGATTTCGTTCCTATATTAAATTGCTTTTATGTGAGGGAGGTGTGAATTCCGTAAGACGTTGCAGCATATCACACGACGCGTGCCACGATAGACTCTTTGAAAGAAACGTGTGGTTGGCACATGATTTCCGCGTGCGTCATACTATTTTTTGTATAGGTATGTAAAATCTTTGGTCTATACCGGTAAGCCTCAGATCCACAGATGATTGATGACTTCAGGAGTAACATTCGCCGTGTTAATGC
Organism: Myrrha octodecimguttata; assembly: GCA_958510865.1. Classification (NCBI taxonomy): domain Eukaryota; kingdom Metazoa; phylum Arthropoda; class Insecta; order Coleoptera; family Coccinellidae; genus Myrrha; species Myrrha octodecimguttata. The sequence continues at coordinate 23,888,397 of OY294056.1, forward strand.
AGATTTACTACCATAAATGAAAATGGCAAAGAATTCTGCTTCAAATGAATGGAATTGTTTGGCAACGTATACAATTCATTTGTGTTCCATTTCATCCCATAATTCCATACCTCCAAAGAATAACTTTTTATGAATTGACCATAAATAATTAGTGACTAATAGAACAAATATAGACACCCATAGGTCTATTGCATGTTACTCGAATTATCATATTTTTATGTTTCACTCATTCTCTATCGATACATAATCATAATGTATACCATCACACACTTCAATAATTCGCGAATTTTGAATAACTCGGTATTAAAAAGGGTCAAATGGGGACTAAAGACCGAAGAGGGAGAAACGAGTCAGATCGTCTTCTACGTCACTCGATATTGTACGATTCACCGATCGATACAGCCGACGCTGTCTATTGGCTTGCTAGAGAGGAAAGTACACGAAAAGAGGGAGAGAGTGGGTATATCCCGATACGTTAGGGAAAGCGCGAAGTTTCGTCCGTTTGAACAACCGATATGTGGAGCCAAATTTAAAAGATGATTTTCTCGTTGAAAATTTAAATTTTTGACGGCGGTTAAAGTTTTTTTAGTCTTACGGATAAAATATTTGATTCTAATGATAAAATAATTTCCTAGATCCATTGATTCCGATTATTTTGAGTATTCACTAGTTACCTACCTAGAGAGATTCGAGGAGTCAAAAAGGATTGATTGGCAAGAAGAAAAAGATTAGTATGCACAAACGACAAACTAATATTGAATAGCAAAGAAAAAAGAGATTTGGAAAAGAATGGTTGATCAATGTCGAATAAGCCACTTTCTTGAATAGACAAGATCTAGAGTGGCATTGAAGGAGAAAAATTATAACTTCTATTTCATTCCATCTATCGTTTTATCCAAGGAAACCTTTTCCAGAATAGCCTCGAGTAAAAATTATCTTAAGTGAGATAGCTGTCCCAATAAATATTTCAATTGACATAAAAGAATGTCTACAGAATTGGATATTTTTTAATATTTCATAGAGCGGCAGTGCTTTCGAGACTTTATTTCACTGTGACAAATATTCACTGCCACTGTCATACATCACCGAAAATTGTGTGAATTTTTGTCTCCTAGGTTGACGTTTTGCCACTTCAGAGTACCTATTACGAACTCAGATTTTCAAGGTCCTTTCGTTTGCAAAAAAGTGTAGCACTGTCCTACACTCGGTGTAGATATATTATAGAATATCTATTATCTATTATCTGTACTAAGAGTAGTAATACGCCTAGAGAAAGAGATTGTCTCTGGTTATTCGTCAAGTTGTCGGTAGTTGTCTATACATCAGTTCTCTTTGCTAGAAGAATCAGCCGCAATACAACCAGCATAAGAACGAAAGAAAAATTTCTAAAATTGAAAGATTGACTCTATCCACTTTGGGTAGAGAGTCTAATAAACAACAAATTTAACACCATATTATTAGGACTAAGATATCACTCCCAGTAAGTTAATAAAGCTATTTCATGAATAAGCGTCACAAATTTCGTTCTCTCATCAGTTTAGTGGAATCAAATAATTCACTAGTGAGATTATTTATCCCTGCCAAAGAACCCGTCTTTTTAACTTGTTGGTTCTGTAGTAAAACTCTCGTTAAGTATTCGTTTCCTCGTTGAAAATGAAATTTTATGAATATCCTGTATGATTTGAGGAAAATTTTCACACTCACTTATGAAAAGCTATATAGAACTTATATGGTTATAATAATTTGAAATTTCCTCACAATATTGAAATCAAAAACTTCTGAGGAAGTAATATTATTATTTCGAATAAGAAAAAAAGTTTTTGAACTCATTATCAGAATAAACATCGAAATGACATCATCCTCTTTATGAATATTTACATATGTTTGTTTTGTCGCTCAAATAATGAGGAAACTTCAAACCAATTGCAAACAAAGCTTCTGGCCTATTCGGTTTTGCCATTTCATTCAAAATATCGCCTGAACCTCCTTAAAAATACCAAATCATGTATGTTTAAATATTGACTGTCAGTAAATTCGGTGACGGGTTACGATTTTTCGCTGAATCCAATCTTGTTGACGAAAATCCACCCAGCTGCCACGTAGCCTTCTACGCGTACTTCAATAATAAAGTATGAATATATAAATAATTTAGTACAAAGACACGGTGACGTTCTATGCCGGTGACAAAACGTTTCGATGATTAAAATTCACTAGTACGCGCCCACTCTCTTCAACGAAATATCGTGCAATTACAATTTTAAAGACAATCTTCATAATTTTCTTTTCCATTTACCAGATATACTCCCAAGGATCGCCACAAGACGTTGCTATACTCCAGCCACAACCAGCCAACTTTCATGTCCGGATCTCCCGCCATCTTTGCATATCTTTACCGGTCCCGACCGTCGTCGATGCGTGTTCTGCGGACTAGGTTACATTTAATGTGCCTTCTCTGATGCTTGAATATTAACTTCTTTGACGATCTCCATCCGTCCGCGCAGGGGAACTTTATGCAGATCGGAGTAGTCTGACGAACCGCTAGCTCTCGCCGCAGGTACAGTAATCGGTTTAGAGAAACCTCAAAGAGATGGAGGTTTTGCTTTCTACCTATGGGATGAGTCGAATGCCCTGTCATCTGATGTTTTTCCGATGCGATTGTTTGATAAACGACTTTCAGATGAACATATTGAAGATATGGGAAATGCAACGATGGAACATTATAAAACATTTTTTTGTTTTTTTCTGAGTTTTCACTCTCGATATCTGAAACAGGATTATTAAAAATTAAAGAATTTTTTTTATGTTAAACGCCCTTTCGAATTGCAGGATAGAACTATTTGTCCAGAGCAGTTTTTCGTGGAACAGATTGCCTAATGAACGATACAGGAATAATATAAAATCTGACTCTTTCATCAGGCAAAAAAGAAAATGTTTGGACTTATTTTCTTTCGATTTTTAGCTTTGCGACTTTTTTCAAATGTTCAAATTCAATTTAATTTTTAATGGTTCTGTTTCGGATATTGGGAGTGAAACCCCACGAAAAACCAAAAAAACGATGCAAAATTCAATTTCTGTACTAGAAATCCGAAAGCTGATGTCGTGAAATTTATCCATCCAGGAAGACTACAACCGTTCAGGGATATTTTCGCACGATTGCGTCACAACTCAATGAATAAAGGTAAATTTAAGAAAAACAACCGAATAAATTACTTAGGAAAACTGTTTCAGGAGGAATCATCGTTCAGGAAACTTTGAAATCAATCCTAGAACATCAATTCGTATTGCAAAAGGTGTTTTTTTGGCTTTCGGTTTCAAAATTGGCAACAATGTTTATAGTGATTGTCAATTTGACAGTTGGTGGTATATTTGAGGTCAGTACGTGTTGCTATTCTACAATGGATAGACTTACTTCACAACAACGCTTGCAGATTGCGCAAATTTATTTCGGGATCAATGGTTCAGTTCGACAAACTTACCGTGCCCTACTTCCATTTCACGGTCGACATAATCGTCCATCCGAGTAAGTTATTCTCAAATCAATGGATGGTTTTCGTACCACGCACACTTAAGTTGATCCACAAAGATGCCGTACTGTGCGCACAGACGAAGTTATTGGCGCTGTGGAACAAAGTCTTTAAGACGACACGAATGAGTATATTCGCCATGGTGCACAGCAATTAGAGCTGTTCCCATCCACTTTGTGGAAGATTTTGAGGAAAGATCTTGGACGATCCAACTTGTGTAAAAGCTGAAACCGCGTGACAATTATACGCGCCGTACGTTCTGTGAATAGGCAGAAAATGATATTCAGCTTCACTTTTTCAATGCAGAATTTTCTTCAGCAAGGAGGCTCATTTTTGGTGAAACGGCTACGTCAATAAACAAAATTGTCGAATATATGGAGTAAACAAAACCCAGAAGCTTATATTGTGACTCCCTTTATATATATATAAAGTCACTGTTTGGTAGGCTTCACCGTCAGGTGGAATCACTGGTGCCAATTTTTTTATTGATGTGACAGAGCTGTGGTTTCAACAAGATGGTGTAACATGCCACTCAGCGCGTTATATCAGCAATCGTTTGCGGCAAACATTAGAAAAGCGCGTAGTTTCATGTAAGGGACCTGTTAGCTGACCTCCACGATCGTGTGATGTCACACCTATGGATTACTTTCTATGGGGATATGTGGGGTCATATGTATGTCTACGCAGATAACTACAATACTTGGGAGCCAAGATTTGCCGCGTTATTTTCGATATACAGTCTCAGTTGCTCGAAAACGTGGTCGAAAACGCTTCATTCAAGCCAATCGTGACGCCAATATGCCCGAGATAATTTCAAGCATTAATGGAATGAGAATATATCGCAAACGAAACCAATATCATGATAATGTTATTTATTTCTAGGTGTTTCATTTTATTTTGCATTTGTACACCTCTAAGAAAACTACCCTTGAGAAGCATTTACAGGAGTTTAATATCGATAGGACGCTCGCACACACCGCGACTTTCAAGCACCTGGTAGCTGCGGTGAAAACCACCACGACCTAGGGACATCGAAATCGAAAGATTGGCACGTACACAGCCAGCGAAAAGTATGTCGTAGTGGCCACAAACGTAGCGACTATCGCTCGGAAGTGATAATATGTGCATTCGACAGTCTGCATTTTGACCATTCGCAATTTTGCAGTGAGTCCCCATTTCATCGTTGTTAAGAGAAATATTGACATTCGTGATTAAATTTTTTCCTTGAAATAATTTTTAGGATTTTCAAACACTCATGATGAACAGAATGTAATGATAAATATGAAATGTAATGAACAGTTGAGAGTGACAGACAGATTTTGAACATAATCAATAATAAAAAGAGACACCGTTGAAATGCAACCTCAACCATTCAAAGCTCTCAATAAATTTCCAAAATATTTTCCGCTACCGAAAGTATTCATTTCGAGTGAAATTATCCTAAAACTGGTTTCGCGTAGAATCCATGTGAAAAAAAATTCAGGTGAGAACGGGATATTTCCTCCGAAGAATCCGAATTCCAATTGGGGCGAATAATCCCTCCAAACATTCCTTGCATTATCCTGATCTTATCATAGAGATCCGATAACTTGGCTTGAGAAATTCGAGGGGAGGGAACAGAGGGACGCGTTGGGCGTCCACGTTGTGTGTGTTTGAAGTGCCATCGCCGAGAGAGTCGCTCATCCTAAGTTATAACACAATTAAGGTCGGATTATGCTCCCGGCTAGGAACGATATTTTTGGACTTCGCACGTGTCGACTGTCATATTAAGGTGGCCAGAGATACCTGAAGTTTATATCGAAGGTTATCAGTTCGAATCGAGTGACTTGCGGAATGTTGGCAATAACAGAGAGCTGGATAAAACTCATTTCTTAATAGACTTCAGGTGAACATATAAAGAAGAAAGTGAACTAATTTCTTCAATAACTCATTTACTCATGTGGCAGTGAAAATGTCTGTGATAATTTGTAAGAAAAATTTAACGAAGAGTTCTCGAGAAGCACTAACGTGAAGTCGACAGCCTTTGCTTACATAGGCTTTGCTGGTAGTTTAGATTCATAAAATTTGATTTTTTAATTCAGGTAGTGATATCACGAGTTGTTTTCATATGATCTACGTTTTTGATCATTGAACGAGCGCTCATCGTCATCTTATATCAACCTGCTGAAATTTATCATATGTACATTTTTGTAAATATTAGGATGACCTTATTTTCAAGGCGTACATCTACCGAACTGTTCGGCGGATGCACAAAATCTGCCCAACGCTTTAGTAGATAAGCGCATTTGAAATACCGTCACCCTAATATTTACGAATACACATACATGATCGGATCGAAATTCAGCACGTGAATATACGATTGTAATGAGCCATGACTCATATATAAACACTGAAAACTTTGTGAAACATATACCCTTCCATCGTAACTCCAATCTTATTTATTTCCAATTTCGCAAATTCGGGGTAATTCATTACCCGAAAATATCCAGAATATTGGATTTTTCCGAAACAGCAGAGATAATCAAACGCTAGAGTTCAAATTTATTGATTGATGTGAAATGAGTTTTTGTCTGAACTTAAATGGAAATTTTCAGTTAGGTATAACTAAAAAAATCATTTTTCAATTGATTGAATGCTCATCACGCAATTTTGTCCGGAATTGTGCATCAACAATTGCCGCCAAATGAGTAGGTTTCACCATGATCAGATCAGTTCTTCCAGAAATATCCACGTTATCGAGAAAAATCCCTGAAATTTTTTCACAAAAATTCGAAAGATTTTCGAGAAAACTTTTCATTCACTAACAATACGATAGCAAGAAAATTGTGCGAAAAATTTTGCTTTAGTATTCTTCAACTAACTTTCAAGTTTCAGTCTGATTGCCTAGGCATTTCCTGAAATACGTTCTTATACTGCAGCGGTCTGTCTGAAAGGTGACAAGTATCGAGAGATCCCTCTGCGGTTTATCCAAGGTAAGTTGACCTGACGATCAATAACAATTGTGAAACAGCTGTAGTCATTCTCCTTGGATTCGCTTCTTCGGTGTAGGTGTTTTGGTTGATTGGATGATAAGCTCTGATCAAAGGAGAATATCTGTTGATTTATCGACAGATATTCGTCCTTGTGATTATGTTATTTCATTTTCTGAAATATCGAGTAAAAACATTCTATTGGCATAACTACAAAACTATACGACTATTTTGCCCATCAATTAACCCACCCAGAGCAATCTCATACGCAACTCACTCATTCATTTAGATGAAAGGATACCAAGAAAAGGCGCGCAAAAAACAGTTCAGTGCAACCTTTTTGATTCGGACAAGATTTTTCAATTTGTCCGGATTATAGAAAAATGGAATTATTATCATAGGTTTTTCATCAAATGAAATATATCATTGATGAAAGTAACGGAAAAAAAAGAATAATTATAAATTCTCGAATACAAGATATTCCAATAGAACGCATATATTCATTATTCCTTCAATATATTTCATAAATAAATATATATGATTATCAAAGAATTAACAGAAAACATGAATTGAATTCAAATGTTCATATAGAAGAGATCAAATTTGGATGTATCTATGTATTTATTTATTTTCAACATTAGAATAATCTGAAATTTCTGTTTGAACTTCAGAGTCAGCTTCATTTTTCACTGCTAAATTTTTCATTTAACAGCATCTTCAGCTGTTCGTCTGAAATGTTATTTTTTGATGCCCACTGAAAGCATTTATTGAATGCAATTACTGCATCTTCATTCTTCATTCTGTTGGCCGTTGAGATATCATCGTCAGTAAAGGATTCATTGGTTCCTAATTCATTTCGTGTTTCCTCCATAATATCTTCGTCAGTCAGTAACTCAGTCCAACCATATTCTTGTCTTCACAGTCCATGATTAACAAGATATCATGAGATTTTTATTTAACTGAAACTACACTGCCTTTTATAAGAGAACCACTCAGTGTTTGAATTCAGTGTGCAGTGTATAATCTTTCAGTAAATGTAATCAGGCTCAACTATATATTTTTATAAGTTAATCCTAGCGATATATAATACAAAAATCTTTGTAGAGGGTAACGGCACCAGAGAAACCTTCTATAGTTGCAAAATGGCGCAGGATCCGGATCCATCACTTACTGTATCCATTTTGAGAATTTTTATGAACACTGAGAATAACTTGGTAAGCTCTTGTAACTTCCTTCTGAAGAAGTAAAAGTTTCGTCTGAATCTCTTTCCAGTTTAAGCTCGTCACGATCACACCTTAATCAATTAATTTAAGTAAAATAAAGAACCATAATCCTTAGATAATAAATCTTGAAAATTATATCAATAAATAAAATATCATGCAATAACAGTTCTTTCTGCACCATAACCGTTCTTCAGGAAAATACGACATCTGGTCCATTTTTTTGAGGACGGTGCCATTGTTTCCTTCCAAGCTGGAGTAGGACGTCATGCCATAGAAAAGATATAGGGGACAAGTTGCTGTATACGAGCGGTGATAAAACTCCTCACTTGAATGTATAAAACATGCTGTAAGCCGGTAACAAATTCCTAAGGTTTACGCCGTCCCGCCTCTCGTTGTCTTTATTGACGATAAGGTTGTTCATCTTGGGTGATTGGACGTATACTTGTTCGTGAAGGTAACTGAAGCATGGTAGGACGAGATTTGATACCCGGATGCATAATTTTATTTGATAGGATGAGTATTCGTTCTTTCTGTATTTTTTGGTTCGGGATTCGGAGAGGTAACTTCGAAATGAAACAAACCCAAGAAATAAGAGCGAAAAATATCCATGCTTTGATTTGTGCATCGCGTTCGACAATATGATTGACGTAAGCAGCTTTTACCACAAATGGAATATTAAGTATATCTCTGTCTTCAAAAACTGCTATAGGGTTTGGCAAAGCTGTAATAGCATCTGGAGCTGTAAGAGATAAGAATGGTCGGAGACGAAATTGATGATGACCGTAAAATGAAATTTATTGGATATTGCGCTCAAATTAAATGGTTTTCCAGCATTTCAGTACTCGATGAAATAATATATTGTCATTACAAATCATAAGTATCGAGTAAGTGAATAAGTTTCCGCAAACAATTTCAACTCAATTTCGAGAACCAAATAAAACGTCTGCCAGTTATTCCATAACACATATTTCAGTAATAAGTTATGTTGAACTTTTTGCCAGAATTTATGATGTTTATATACGTTGAAAGGAATCTGTGGTTTTAAAATTAAACTTAAAATATCAACTGTATAGTGCCACTTTAGTTCACTATATTATCTATCTATGAACAATATTTCAGATTTGCACTCTGTGTTGTGCAATAATCAAGGGGCAGACATCATGCTTCAACTAAACAAATTCAAATATGCGTGAGCAAAATAATGTTCTTCTTCATGAAACTCAAAAAACGGGGAGGGCTAATGAGGAATGTTTAGGGGTATCATGTGCAATATAATCATGGCTCACTTCTCGTATTTCATACTGGAGTATAGGTGAAATAAATCTGTTCAGAGGTGGAAATCATAACTGACTGATTTGAACATTTATTCGAGTGATTATGAGTCATGGCTGGTCATGAATACTGTTCGAACGGCTCATTGGTGTGAATCGAAGAATAAATATTCGAAAACGAAAAAAAATGGTGAAATCACCAGTCCTGATGGTTAAATATCAATAATGTGTTGTTTTGTTTTTTTACGGTGAACGCCTTGAGTAGAAATGTAATTTTCAATAGACGACTTCGGCCCAAGTTGCCAACCCACAATTTTCTTCACACATTAACTATCACTGGGGAACGGGAATTTCAGGACAAATTCGACATGATAAGGTTCGCGTTATTTATAAATATCCGTAAAAGATGCCTCGGCCCCTCCAACAAGATAATTCCTTCCAAATATAGGGTTTTGTTAAGATCATCTCTGATTGGCGGAAATTCAAGTTGGGATTCCTGATTTCATGTTAATAGTGTCAAATATAGGATATGTTCCGCAAATCCACTTGGTTATTTTGGTTGCCGGTTTTCCATTCCATAAGTATGAAATATTCGGTTGGTTCCCGAAAAAAAGGCCAATTACGGAATTTGATTGATGAAAAAACGTTCTTTCTGTCAAAAGAACGACAGTCAATGTTCTATGGTAACATATCCATAGCATAGAACAATCTTTATTTACTTTATGATCCATAGAACATATAGAAGAGACAACAATCAACAATCGAAAAATTACTAGGTATGTTTTATGTATCATAAGGTAAATAAAGGTTGTTCTATGCTATGGATATGTTACCATAAAACATTGATTGGCGTTCTGGTGCTTAGACTTAATATTTCTATGTTCTGGTGACAAAAAGATCGCTTTTTCATCAATCAAATTCCGTAATTAACCTTTTTTTTTCAGGAACCAACCGAATATTTCATATTTACAGAACGGAAAACCGACAACCGAAATAACCAAGTTGATTTGCGGAACATATCCCTTATAAACTTGACACTATCAACATGAAATCAGGAATCCCAACTTAAATTTCAGCCTAACAAAAACCTATATTTGGAAGGAATTATCTTGTTTGAGGCGATGAGGCTTTTATGGATATTTATAAATAACGCGAACCTAATCATGTCGAATTCGTCCTGAAATTCTCGTTCCCCAGTGATAGTAAATTTGTGAAGAAAATTGTGGGTTGGCAACTTGGGCCGAAGTCGTCTATTGAATTGAAGTTTCTGACAGGCTCGAAAAACCATATCATAATGAAAGAATGTATTTTCCGCTTCATGAACTTCGCAAAGATAATGCCTTCGAGGTCATTTATGATTTTCAAACAACATATTCTTATATAGGTTTTAATGCTTTTGACGTGAACAACATTCAAATTCTGTTCACACGAAGTTTTATAACATTCTATTATCTCCTCTCGCGATTTTAGTTGGGTTGTTTCGTGAGAAACTGTTCATTTAATAACTACAGATACTCTTCCATGAAATAGGTAGTTCAAATCGTATAAAGGACCACCAACTCTGCCATTAATGGGGGCTGGGTGGATTGAGTAGTGTAGCAAGAGTCTATGCAGTTCTAAGCCCGATTGAAGGAGAAGAGTTTATTGTCAAGGCTAGAAACCTGCTTATAATAGAACAACCTCAAGCTCAAAGCACTGAATATGCAGCCTTGGACTAAGACGGATAACACGGAATGTGACCCACGCACGAAATAAACAAACTTCAGAGGAGGGAACAACAAATGAAAATCGCATGCTGGAGTATAAAAACTTCTCCAAAGATCATGAAGTAATCCCGGAAATGAACGAATATAAAATAGATATATGCGCACTCCGAAAGAAAAAAGAAGGTAAAGAGAATAAAGAGATTGAGTGATTATATTCCAATTAACTCTGGAGCATCATCATGGCTAGGAATGCTAACATACGAAAATACAATCGGAATATAGAAAGCTTAAAAATATACGTTTACAATATCGTTATCATCCTGTTCATATGATATCAGTCTACGCACCGGAAAAAATGCCAACAGACTTCTATGACGCTCTTCAATAAAAACTCAATAAAATACCAAGTGAAGAAAAAAAAATCATTCTAGGGTATCTAAGCACCAGACTTAGTTATGGGATCGTAGACGGAATAAATTAATAATATAACGAGAATTTAACTAACAGAAATGGCGAAATGCTAACGAAATTTTGTGGTCAGAACAAGTTGCGAATAAATAACACATACTTTTCCGTAGAAGAGTAGCACAAATATATCTTCTATGATAACCGAAATAACAAATCCGATTACATCATCACTAACCGAACGTTTCTACCACACCAAATAATAGATGTAACAGTACTGAGCTCAGCCAATTTTAGAACAGACCACAAGCTCGTGCTGAAGGAATTAAGAATGGCAATTATATTCGAGAAAAGAAACGCAACCATAACTACCGAAAAATTGAACATAGAATCGTTCAACGAAGCATAATGGAGCTCTATTCGAACCGTTGCAAACAACATATCAATCTCAATCCAATAATGCATCACGACATTACCAATACAGCATAGACAAAACTAAAAGGAAATATAATCAAAGGTGCCACAGAAGCCTGAGGAACTCGAATGGTATCACAGAATAGAAAATCAAACAGTAAACCACGGCTTTGCCACAGAAGTCACAAAATCACAAAGGAGAAAACACAAATCTGTCTAACGTAAAAAAATTCTTCGACACCAGAGACCCGAGACAGATACATACAAATGAGAAACAGCATGAAAAGCAGAATTGGGGAAATCGAAGAGGAATGAATACTGCCAGGGGTTTATCAATGAAATAGAAGCGGACATGAACGGTATAAGAATAAATATGGAAATTATTAGAAACAGAGATGATGGAATATGGTTGAGACGCCATAAGAGAGGTATACAGGGTATATATGCGCAGTACTTTTAGGTGTGATAGTTCGCCCAAAAATATAAAAAGTATCCATTAACTTACACTCTGAAACGCAATATTTTGGAGATACAGGGTGTTGAAATTGAAAAAAAAAACGTTCTTTGCAAATATCTCCGGAACCAATATTCGTACTGAAAAAATATTTCGTGAGTATTTTCTAATTATAATGAGCTATGTTTTGTGCAATTTTTTTTAAGTCTGAATTGGTGAAGGTTTCGGCGCTTATGGAGAATGAAGGCTTTTGAGACACCCATTTAAACCGCCACTGTTTTCTACACGAAAAAGGTACTGTCATACTCTTTAATGTCGACCGTTTTCGGGGAAAATCAACTTTGTATTGCAATTATGAAGTTAAACCTTAGTTTTATTATATAATATGTTCTAACGTTTAGATGAATTTCGTTTAATTAGCAACAAATATTTCAAAAATTGACCATGCTTGTCAACATAGAAGTTGATTTCTCTCGGAAAAGGTCGACTCAAAAGCGTATAACCCAGAGTACTTTTTTCGTGTAGAAAACGCACTGTTTCCATTAGCGAAGAAGGTGGGGAGAAAAAACAATAACCACCACTCCTTCGAAGACTTGACCAATAAGGAGGAAAAAAAACGCACATAACATTGCTTATTATAATTAGAAAACACTTCTGATAGCTCTTTTCTGACGGTAAAAGGCTCTAGAGATATTCGCAAAACACAATGTTTTTTTCAATTTCAACACCTTGTATTTCTGAAATGGTACATTTTAGAGGGCAAATTGATAGAAACGTTCTTCATATTTTTGGACGAGCTATCACATCCTGAAGTCTGGCGCATATCTTATGAAACGCCCTACCGGAAGAGTCGAAAAGGAGTATAACGATCTATCTTCAGAAGAGGAGAAAAAATTAGTCCCGCTAATTATCGTGAGACAACCCCGACAATACTCGAACTGCTTCGAAAAGCTTATTTGGGAGAATTTCGCATCATTGTCAGGTTTTTTATGTGTTTTCACCCCCAATATCTGAAACAGAACTATTAAAATCAAATGAAATTTTTTTTTTCATGAAAAACGCCCTTGCGGATTGCAGTATCAAACTATTTGTCAAGGGCAAACGATAAGGGAAGTGAAATTCCAGAGTACAAATCTGACTCTCTCATCGGACAAAGCAGAAAATTTCAAGAACTATTTTCTTTCGATTTTTCGTTCCGATTTGAGACTTTTGCCAATTTGACAAGAAAAATAACAAAATAACGACAATAATGCCAATCAGCGAAAAAGAAGAAGGATTAAACCTCTCCACCTGTGGTGCATTATTTATATCTAGGCAATTAATAGAAGAGTACTTCAAGTATATAAACCCCGCATACCTTTGTTTCATTGATCTAACGGAAGCCTTCAATAAAGTACAACTGAAAGATGTAATCAATAGGCTGGTAAACAAGTATGTATCCAAAGAGTATATAAGGCCTATAAAAAATATGAACAGAAACACAACAACGCAAATACGAACAGGCTACACCCTAATGCAACAGCTTCGAATAACGTCAGGAATCCACCAGAGCCATGGCTTTAATCCTTTACTAGTCAATAAGGTTATGGACCAACTAAAAGAAACCGTTAAGAATCTGGAATTTGGATATAGCATAGGCACACATGAACTCGACATATATGCTATGCCGATGACGCCGTACTCATCGCAAAATCAGAAGACTACCTACAAAAAATGTTGCACGTGTTTTAAAAACACGCAAAGAAATTGAACATGAAGATTTCTAAAACGAAGACCAAACTTATGAACATAGTACGAACCTCTGCGCTGTAAGCTAGTAATAGAAGATACCATCGTCGAACAAACCATGTCGTTCGAATACCTAGGATGCGATCACTCAAGAAACAGAGGTGAGAAGACAAACAAACAAAGCAGACACAATATCGGGACATCTTAAACATGCAGTTTGGAAGAATAAATACCTTGTCACATGATGCATGTCCAGAATGTACAAAATATGAGTGCGTCCTGTTTTGACATATGGGCAGAGACAAGAGCGGAAACATCAGTGAAGAAAATGATATTAGGAATAACCGAGACGAAAACCCTAAGAATAATTTATTTGATTTACATTGAAACATAGACATAGGAGAGAAGTGCCAAACTGACGGCATAGGGAGAGGAATAAGAAAAAGAAGGATAAAATTCTATTTGTATGCGAACAAAATGAGTGACGACAGACTAGCCAAAATAGTACGTAACAACATCCGACAGGGAAGAAGGCCTATTGGAAGACCACCTAAGAGATGGCGTGACAGGTGGTAATCAACTTCACAGGAAATGCTGCAGAGAAATCGGAACTGAATAGGCGTTCACGCTTTCTATGTAATGATGATGTTAATGATATTTCAGTTCTCATTTCTGTTTCAGTTTATGTTGGGTTGTCTGCTGAAACGTGCGTGAACAAAAAATTGAAAGAACACTGTGATTGCAATGGATCTGTGACTCTATGATTTTTCTAAATGTGGACATATAAAACCGTTAAATGAAAACCCAAATGATCAACGTTGCCACTCATGCGTTTATAATTTACACTGAAAATGATATGTCAGGTATGTTAGAGTAACAGTTGTCGATACAGTTTCCGCTTCAGTTTTGGTTGATAGAGGAGTGATGAAAACATAAGATTAGTTGAGTGGTCATCTTTTGACACAACGGGAATGTAAAAACTGAAACTGTAACCAGTAAAATTGTTCAAAAGTCATTTTAATAATGATTGATACTTCAACCTATGGAATATTCAGGTCACAGCTCGGTGAAATGAAATGAAAATGAAAACTACAGCAACCGTCCAAAAGAGCTCCAAAATACTGAGATAAAATAGTTTTTTCAAATGTGTAAACTATCGTCGATACAGAAGGGGATTGAATTCGAACCTTTTATAAAAATAATAAATATTCCTTTTTCGGAGTTTCATTTCCTCAATAACTCAAAAAATACTGTACACATCGGATTAGATTTTTATAAATGAGTAATCCCGTGCAAAGATTAGATATGTGCCCGCAAAAATTTCTTTCTCCACGTGAGTGCTTTTCTCGAATGTTTATGATGCGGCACTTACAAAAATGGGTGCTTGGAAAGAAAAAAAACACTACCAACATGGATTATATATTCAAAGGGATCTGCGTGAAAATTGAACCCGTTCTGAGAAAACATGGCCAGGTCGAAATAATGACTTTATTTTTGAATGAGTGTCTTGCATGTAACACGAAACATTATAGTTTTATGTTTTGCTCAATCTTTTTTGATAAAAGAATATAATTTATATCATCAGTTATCAAAAACTATGATCATTCCTGAATTTTGAGAAATTTGATATTCAAAATGGTAAAATTAAGACGCAAATTCAAACTAGGTGAAAATCTTTTTTCTGCTAGATCACCTCAAACGTCACTCGTCGCAGATATTAGGTCTCTGGCATTTATTTTCTCATTACTGTAATCGATTAATCTATCCACAAGAATACTGAATAAATTCAACTGCCGTCAAAAATTTCAATTGGCAACGATAAAACGATGTTTCAAATTTGGTATCCATGTTTTCTGTACGAACGCTAAAACTTCGTGGAATTCCGTGGTGTTACATGTTAGACTATCTCTCTCGTCTTCTGTATCATTCTCTCTGATAAGAGGAAAGACAGCATCACATATTACTTGTTCGTAGAATTGTGCTGTGAGAGTGACGTATGAGTCACTCTGCCAATCAGAACTTTATCATGTAATTTGAATTTGTTTCTCGACTCGACCATTTTTAATACTGAATCATGCAAAATTCACAAACTGTGAAAGTGTCAATAGCATACATGATAACCTTGTTTCGAAAAAGATTGAAAAAAGCATATAAATATGATGTTTCGTGTGACATGTAGGGGACCAATTCGAAAACATTCTGAAGAACTCATCATTTAGATCTGTCTATATTTCCTCCAGCTTAGTAAAATTTTCACGGAGGTCTCCTTGAATATATTCTCCATGGTTGTCGTGTTTTTTCTCTTTCCAAGTACACTTCCTGGCAAGTGCCGCATCTTGGGAATATCTCTTCTACAAACCGAAAACCTACGTCGAAATTGTCTGGGGGGCTATCACTGAAATTTCCTGACCTCCTACATTTATGATGTCAGTAAAACGTTATACACCTATCCCGACTGTTCCGGAAAATTCCGGGAGGAAAATCAAAACTCTTATGACGCCATATTTTCCAGCCTCAGCGAAAACGACCCTGGGGTCATGATTTGCATTTTTGTAACACCATAAATCCTCACGCCGATGATTCTCTCTTTCACCCTGCAGACACATCGATTCCCAAGGCTAGAAGTCAGGGAAATGGATGCAGTTTCTCTTAACATTCTTATAATAATTCAATCATTCTTGATTAATATTCAATCCAAAAGTTGTAGGTAGGAGCAGGAGGTTCATTAAGCATCTATCAGACCCTTAAACTGCAAAAGATATCCATAGGATCATATTCAGGTTCACTATAGTCAGAATAGGTACGACTGAGAAATTTTGGGTAGGTAACTATTTCCTAATCCACAGATATTACAATTTCTGATGCTCATTTCAACGAGCTAGATATTTTCATGTTAGCCAAGTCTAGCATTTCCATACAATCACTGAACGTAGTTCTCTGAAGTATGGCCTAGGTAGAGCCTTTTATGTCATTCTATAGTATATAGATTATACGTAACCGATTCCAGTCTGTACAATTCAGGCTTACGATACGTGAAATATTGTACTGTACAGGTCGAGTAAAATATTTCATCATGGTACCTATAAGATATCTTGGAAAGACTTATTCTGAAAAAATGTCCAGAATCTGTGTGGAAATGTGTTTTACGATACGTTGAACCTTCGCAGGCCATTATTTTTCAGCCCAACAGATCTCACTCCGATGGGATCTTTATTTATGGATACAAACCATTCATGATAACTCTACATTCTTGATTAAGCCCAAAGTTCCTATAGAAATATCGGGATTTTATGTTGTTTGTTCTGGAGTTTATGATGCTCATGGTGAGCTTGGTCGACTATGAATGGGCCTTTCCAAATATTATTTTCTCAATAATCCCGATAATACGTGGCTGATCGACCTGAAATTCGTTACACTGTTATTCGATATTGACATGAAGGTTTGTGTGGTAATTCATTCAGAGTTGATATGAAGTTTCCGAAAAAAAAATTTTTTCGGGAAAATTTGAAAAGATTTCAAAAAATTTTTTTTTATTATTTTTCAACATGAGAGGTCATGAAATTCAGCTTAAGTTTGTTCGTCGGCATTTTAAAACTATTGACCAACTCCCAATCCGAACGCATCCGTATTCCTCGAGGTATTGCTGAAATACCCTCAAAATGTAAAATTGGTATATCTCAGAAATTATTAGGTGAATCTTCTCGATCAACAATTTTTAGACTTGAAGTATTTTCGCTAGAAAGTTAGAGCACATACGGACAGCCAGACGACCAGGTTCTCCATGAGAGAGGCCAACCTGGTCTAGTCGTTCAGGAAAATTTGCGTCAAAGAATTTGAAAATTAAGCAAAATGACAATGAGCAGTTTTACAAGGTGGGTTTGAACCAAATGAACAATAAGCAAGAGCTAAAACAAGAACATTGTAGTTGATCTTTATGTGTAAACGAAATCACATTTTCAGCGTTAACACATTACATAAAATCTTCGCGAACGAAGATAGAACGACGCAAGAATGTTCACATTAAAACAATTTGATTGAATGCGAGAAAAATGAGCATTCGCTCGTCTGATGTATATCGGCCTTTAGAGGAGGTGTGTACAGCTGTGGTCCAAGTAGTGACGTCAATTAATTTTTTTTAGATTCCTCACACCTGGGAGTATCCAAAAATATACCATCTATGTCACGCGATTTTTTGTAGGTTTCCAGTTTTAATTTTTTTGTGTTTTTTTTTCAATTTATTATGCCAGAGAGGTTTCAAAAATTCATATCCTTTTACGAAGTAGGTGTTTTGCAGATTTTTTCTGTAACATGATCGCCCTGAATGTTGTTTCAATAACAAGAACAACTCAACCTCCTGAAATTACTCAAAGCTACCCAAAAAAGGCTTGAAAGTTAGGACCTAAATTTTCAGTAGGATTCACTCAAACATTCAACTTCAATTTAAAAATCCAAAAAGGAGACTTATAACGTCTGGCTGAATTTAAGAACTTCGCAACTACCAAAATCATAAGAAAAAAATAGTACTTTATTAGCCTTTTCTGGATGTAATCGGCCTTCGAAGGCAAATAGGCTAAAAATCATAGGAACACGATTAAAGTTATTTTCTTTTTTTAACATTCTCCTTGTAAATTAAACTCAAAAATGTAATTTTAAAATCATTTCAATTGAAATCCTGGTTAACTAACTGTAGCTCGTGTAATTTTTACGATAATTCCGGTCTCACCACTTATTAAAAATGTGACCATATTCAAAAAAATTCAGTTTTGAAATTACTTGCTTTTGAGAAATAAAAATCACAAATTACTGAAAAATTAATATTTACCAGAATAAATCTTCAAAATCCCTTGCTCCAACTTGAATACATAATCGTCAATGCTTTTCGTTTTATTTTTCTTTCCGCTTCTGAAAGTTTTTGTCTTAATTCTGTTTTGTTGTTGATTTCCGTCGCTTAAACCAACCTTTTTAAAATTCCTAAATAAAAAAATCGATGGCGAACGTAGTGAATAACTTCGATCGTGTATCAATGATTTTAAGCCTACCACCTTCGAAGGCCGACTACAGCAAAAAAGACTAATAAAGTACTATTTTCATCTTATGATTCGGTGGTTTGGGACCGTGCGAAGCTTTTAATCTCAGCCAGAATATATGAGAACTTCTCTTTGTTTTTTGCGCGCATGTTCAAGGGAACAGCGTGCTATCGTTTGTCTAAATGTCTGTAATTTTCGAGGATAGAGCCGCCGAAAATGGTCTCAAACGACTAGATTGGACTCACTGATGACGAATCCGGTGTCAAAATCGATTCTGTTCGGCCGGCCGGCCGTGGACACAATAACTGTCGAACAGAGCAAGCTAGCAACATGAAACTTTCAGGGAAGGTCGCACATTGGAATGCCGCGGTTAAGTTCGTTAATGGGCCAAATCGGTCGAACAGTTTCGGAGTTAAAGCCACTTGAAATTTTGGAGTTATTTATTTTTTATTTCAGAAACAACTTGAGCGATCGGATTTGAACTTGGCAATTAGGTGGAATATAACGACGCGCAACTTTGAGCTAAATTTTGTCAAGATCATGCTGTAAGTAAATTAAAAAAAAAAAATTTTTCAAAATTTTTTTCCAAAAAAATTTTTTTTTCGGAAACCATTTGTTATATCCAAAACAAATCCCACTCGGCTTCATATTTGTACCAATTTTCAGTTCGATATGATCAGAAGTTTTGGAGACATCGGGAAAAAATATGTCAAATTTCGAGGTTTTCTTCTCGATATCGTTATTTTTTTCGGTATAACTTAAGAACTACTGATTTGATCGTGATGATACTTTGCAGCTAGTTGAAAGATGCTGAATGATAACATTGTGCATAATTTCGTGATGATCGTGTCATTAGAACGATTTGCAAAAAATATTTCCATTTTTTTTTTCAAATATTCAATATTCTGTGATCTTCTCATCATATTATCTCCATTGAATTCTGTATTAACCTTGTAAACTGCTATTTTCCGATAAAGTACTGGATTTCAGTTCGATGTAATCTGTATTTTTGGAAATAGTGGGAAACTAATATTTTGAATAAGTATACCTGCGGAATTATTGGGTGGATTTTACCCATTCACGAATTCAGCCTTCTTAATTAAGGTCCAAACCTTCTCTCAAAATATCGAGTTCCTTAACTGTTCCTTCCGGAAGTTATTATGTTTACGATCGACTGGTAGGACGAGTGTAATGAACTTAAGCATTTTTACTCACTCAAATGTTCATTTTCCTCCAATCTTGAAAGTTATCTAACAGATCGAAATATAATTTATATTTTTAGGAATAATACATAAGATCAGACAATCATAAACAACTATTCTATTTATTTATTTAGAGAACTTTATTTCAACATTTCGGGAGTTAAATACGCTTAATGAACTAATCATACATAGATAGCCAATTTCATTAGAAAATAATCGAATAGGTCTGAACATATTTCAAATACATGTTTCTCTGTATATTATTGAAATTCGGAAACCTCATAATGAAACTCCGAATTGTAATTGAAATTGATAGTATTTCGTTTATGTTCTAAAATGAATTACATGAATTGTATATCATATTTCATCTTTGTCAATACTAATAAAATATGCTGTTTTATAGTTAAGCAAAGAAACCTTTAAGCATTATAAACAGATTGTACTATCATATCTAATATTTTCGTATTACTGAGACCTGTAAAACTATTCTAAACAATGCAGGTTTTGTATAAAGATTGCACAAATCATACACTTCAGAATAATTCAAAGTTTTAGATCCATTAAAATCAAGCCTAATTTGAAAAAGTTGAAATAAACCATGTGCAGCTTCCACTTCATTTGTACAAGGAATTTTTGCGTGTGGCATAGTTGCTCTATGAGATCCATCAGTCAAATCTTGTTTCAATCGTTCAGTTTTACCATTAGAAAATTTAGTTGTTTCTTTATGACATCATCAACAGGAAGATTCCTGGAAGGGCTGGAAGATACAGTGTTCATCTTCAGTAACTCTCTTTGTTGGGAACTGGATCCTATAAACGATTATCATGAATGTTACCCAATATTTCATCAGCAATTTATGCTAACCTCTTCATTAAAACTAATCATCATTGGTAAAATGCAGAAAATATACATCCTATAATTGGATTAACAGATTTAAGTGGCCAAGATCAGAATAGCATTGTTTTGGTTCCGATTTCAGAACCAATTCAGGACTGTTTGGGACGGTTCGAGTATGCGCAATTGCCGTTTCGAGTCTGAAAATTCGCAATCGCGCATACTCGAACCGTCCCGAACAGTTCTGAATTTGAAACCAAAACAAACCCTATATCTTGTCTATGGCCAAGATTTTCGTTGATCCGTTATATTCATGTTCACGACACAGAATAGAGAAGTATAATGCTTTTCTAGTTCTTTATTCTGTTTTCACGACTTGCTATGCAAAGAATACAATATGGTATAGTTAGTCACAGAACATGAAATATAAGAAGTGCTACCTCCCTTGTAAACTGTGCGCAACATATGTGACATTTCTCCTGCCAAAAAAATTAGTTGGGACTATTTCATTATGATTCTAGGGGGTGTCCGCTTGCTGAATTATATCATTTTACTTTAGAATTTTGATGGTGTTCTGTGATCAAATATTCTGTGTTAATATTGATTTTTCCAGGATGCAAATATTTGTACTGTGGATTTTTAAAAATTTTCACTATTCCGCGTTTTAAACATAATGATTATAATTCGAAGGGAAATATTCTTTCAGAAATGAAACAAAGCATTTATAAACAATAATTTCTGTATTTACATTATTTCTACAATTGCATATAATACGCGACTCCAAATTGTTTCCATAGAATCATAGATATTTGTATTATGTGGTAGGGAGGTTACATTTCTTGAATATTTGTATTCTGTGGTTTTTACGCGATTGTTTGTTTGAACTCTCAACTGTTTCACCAAGCATATATTGTGTTGTGTGTTAATAATTGTTGCGTGAATAAGTTCAGAATTTGGTGAATTTAATTAGTGTTTAGTGTAAATCCAATAATGTAAGTCAAATCATCAACAAAATCTATTTATATTTGAAATTGCTGAAAATTCAAACCTGTGTATTTGAATGACAGCATTCATGCGTCATAGTCATGAGTATAATAAATTAGCGTTTCATAATAAATTAGCTGCTATGCTTGTGAGGAAGGTTGTGATGCATACATCGAGTAGTATGAACAAAAATTTCAAAAAGCACTGCCGTGAAGGCAGCAACTTTTGCGCGAATGTTCAATGTAGATGACCGCTTCAGCAACGAATTTGAACGTGCGCGCGTACCAAATTTCAGTTCGATACGATCATAAGTTCTGGAGATATCGGGAAAAAATATGTCAAATTTCGATGTTTTCTTCTCGATATCGTTGATTTTTTCGGTATTACTCGAGAAATACTGATTCAGTCCTGATTAAACTTCACAGCTAGTTTTAAGATGCTGAAAGACAACTTTATGCAAAATTTCGTGATAATCGTGTTATTAGAACAATTTGAAAAAAAAAATTTATATGATTTTCTCATCATATCATCCTCATTAAATTTTGTATGAAACTTCGAACTGTTATTTTCGATGAAGTACTGGATTTCAATTCGATCTGATCTCTATTTTTGGAAATATTGTAAAAATAAAATTTTGAATGGGTATATCTACGGAATCATTGGGCGGATTTTACCCATTCACGAATTCGACCTTCGTAATTAAGCCCCAAACCTACTCTACAAATATCGAGTTCCTAAGTCGTTTCTTCCAGATCGAATTGAAATCCAGTACTTCATCGAAAATAACAGTTCGAAGTTTCATACAGAATTTAATGAGGATGATATGATGAGAAAATCATATAAATTTTTTTTTCAAATTGTTCTAATTACCCGATTATTACGAAATTTTGCATAAAGTTGTCTTTCAGCGTCTTAAAACTAGCTGTGAAGTTTAATCAGGACTGAATCAGTATTTCTCGAGTTATACCGAAAAAATCAACGATATCGAGAAGAAAACCTCGAAATTTGACATATTTTTTCCCGATATCTCCAAAACTTATGATCGTATCGAACTGAAATTTGGTGCATTGCTGTGAAATTAGAAGGTCAAAGGGTGAGTATAATTTTTCTTGGATATGAGAAATGGTTTCCGAAAAAAAAATTTTTTTGGAAAAAAATTTCGAAAAAATTTTTTTTTAAAAATAACCAACAATATAATCCTGACGAAATTTGGCTCAAAGTTGCGCGTCGTTGTACTTCACCTAACCGCCAAGTTTGAATCCAATCGCTCAGGTAGTTTCTGAAATAAAAAATAAATAACTTCAAAACTTCAAATGCCTATAACTCCGAAACTATTCGATCGATTTGGCCCATTAACGAACTTAACCGCGGCATTCCAATGCGCGACCTACCCTGAAAGTTTCAAGTTGCTAGCTCACTTCGTTCGACAGTTATCGTGTCTACGGCCGGCCGGCCGGCCGGCCGGACAGAATCGATTTTGACACCGGATTCGTCATCAGTGAGTCCAACCTAGTCGATTGAGACCATTTTCGGCTCAATCATCCAAAATTACAGACATTTGATCAAAACGATAGCACGCTGTTCCCCTAGAACATGCGCGCAAAAAATCTAGAAAAGCACTGCCGTGAAGGCAGCAGCTTTCGAGCGCAAGTTCAAATTCGTTGACGAAGCGATCATCTACATTGAACATGCGCGCAAAAGCTGCTGCCTTCGCGGCAGTGCTTTCTAGATTTTGCCAGAATCTATGAGAACTTCTCTTTGTTTTTTTTAAATTGAAGTTGAATGTTTGATAGGATCCTATTGAAAATTTAAGTTCTAACTTTCAAGCCTTTTTTGAGTAATTCCAGGAAGCTGAGGTATTTTTGTTCTCGAAACAACATTTAGAGAGATTATGCTACACAAAAAAATCTGCAGAATACCTACTACATGAAAAGATATGAATTTTTAAAAGCCCAATGACATAATTAATCGAAAAAACACAAAATAATTATAGCTCAAAAACTACAAAATATCGCGTAATATACATGGGGAATTTTTGAATATCCCTAGGTGTGAGGAATTTAAAAAAAAATTTATTGACCTCACTACTTGGACCACCCTGTATAATCATTATTATTATCCCTTTTCACCTGAAGCTATGTTCTAATTGACAGTTGTTATACGGCGAATGTAACACGAATTTTTAATTGGAGGGTTTTGACATACCAGCTCATCGCAGGGATTATTCGTCCGAATTAGCTCGATTTGATACGGATTCTGTTGTCTCGTACGTAGAAGCGTATTTCAAACAGTGGAAAGCCATTGTTTCCTCAAATTTTTTGGTGCTCGCACAGCAGCAAATTGATTCAATTTGTTTTTTCATTGTACGACATACATGATGTTATTCGATTAAATGTTAATTATAGAACTGCACACGAATTTCATAACAAATATAGTCGAACGTCGCTATGGAAATTTTTGTGAATTGGGAAAAAGGGCAACTTCGTCTGCAGACGTATTAAGAATATCGATGATGAATTTTCCAGTACTATTTGGCGTTCCGGGATTGTTCAGGGATTTTTCCTTCAAAGTATAAGTATTTCGATGTCGGGCAAAGGTAAATAGTCATTTTGTTAGTTTTCATGGGCTTTCACTCCCAATACCTGGAACAGAACTATCAAAAATTGAATGATATTTGACAAAAGTCTCTGAAGCGAAAATGAAAAGAAAATTTTTCTGCGAATTTTCTCGTTTGTCTGATGAATGAGTTAGATTTTTACTTTGAAACGTTACAGTTTGCTCTGTTTATGGATTGCTTTGAGCCTGTATTGTTCATTAGGCAACCCTTTCCCAACAAACTGTCCTTGACTAATAGTTTAATTCTGCTATGCAAGGGCATTTCAAATTGAAAAAAAAATAATTTTTATGCCGTATTTGATGGTTTGTTTCAGATATTGGAAGTAAAATCCCAGAAAAACTTAAAAATGATGCAAAATCCTCCCAAAATAAGCTTTTATTCAAAAAAATATTATAATTCAAATATATACGACCAATTTCCATGATATTCCTAATTTTTATCTTATAACTCGATATATTTCGAGATGCATCATCTTCTTAACTACCCAACTAGCGAAGATAATCTGATTTCAAAGATACTACAAAATTTCATTCCATATTTCACATCTGTTTTTCCAACTTTATGCAACAGGACTTTCAATGTTGAATTAAAATTATCTTATCTATTTAGATTGCCCCTGCGAACTATGGTATGAAACTTTTTGTTAGAAGCAATCCTTCGAACAATATTGCCGCATGAATAATATTGAAATTCCTATTAACAAATGTGAAATAGTTCATAATATCACCATCATTCATTAGGAAATTTCTTTCAATAATTTCTATACGATATTGAATAGTTTTTTTCTGATAGCGGTAGGGAAAACACATAGCACTCTGAAAGAAATGAAAGCTCCTCCCAAAGTATACTTTGATCGAGACTATAATATTATCGACAATATTTAATTTCGAACAAAATGTGTAATTGGGGATTACACTTAAGAGTAGGTGTAACATTTTAATTATCTGGGATGCGATATCATATATGACGAAGACAAAGATATAACAGACAAAATAAACAAATATCAAAGAATTTGCGGAACCACCCGAAGAACATTAACAGGAAAGACATTATGGTCATCCGCACACTACTATATGGGTCGGAAACTTGGGCACCGAGGAAACAAGATTACAGGCATCAGAAATTAGTTTTTTAAGATAAGCTAAGGGATGCACACGTTCGGATCATATACGAATTGACAGACAAGACCTAAAGGTAAAACCGATAAAAGATTTAACAACGCATTATAAATCGAGATGGCGGAAGTATGTGATGCGGATGCCTCCAGAAAGAATTCCAAAGAAAGCACTAGATTACAACCCCACAGGACGTAGAAATTTGGGGAGACCGAGAGAGAGAGATGGTAAGGTCGGATAGGCAAATTGGCTAATCCTGGAATGAAAGATGATGATGATTTAATTTTATTTCCTCCGGATGAGCTCATTCCTAATAATGAAAATTAGCAGTGCGTTAAAGCTACAATATTGTCGAAAATATCCAAAAAACTGCTACGACTACGATGTGCCAAGAAAAATCTATCAATCCAATTTAATCTTGGATTTGTTTATCTCATTAGGTACCCCCATGTTGTTGACTGCTATAAAGATTTCAATTCATATGTATGTGTGTGAAATACCATCCACATTTCAACCTTCATCTAATAAAATACACCTGCTTTGGCCCTCCGCAATACTGAACACGTTGTGAATTTTACCCGGTCCACTGTTCAATTCATTTCATTCAATTCCCATATTCCCATCTATGTCCTAAATGTCACGACTTTTGATCTGCAGGGCAGTAAGATTCCCAGAAATGATTATTGATTCATTATAATATCTTCCTAGATATTTCTATGAGTTATCTCCGTACTCCTTGAAAATCACTTCTTCGGTGTAGATGCTTTGGTTGACTGGATGATTAGCTCTGACAAAGGTGGAATATTTGTTGACTAGTCGACAGATATATGTCCTTGTATTCAAGTTGGTTAATTTTTTCGGGCGAGTGTCCCAAGCACCAATATCCAATTTTTTCGTGTAGGTCACGATCTGATGTTTCAACCTTTGGTTTCGTCCTTATGGAAAGAGATATTTTCGGTAAATATTATTGAAATCAAATCAACTCCTGAATGTATCCCTAGTCGGTAATCTGGTGGTAATGATGCAACCTCTTACTCCCTATCTATTTATTTCAACTTCTAGTTCTAGTCTAGTTTTTAGAGATTCCATACAGAGCAAAGTCCAGAATTAAGATATTCCAGAAATAATTAGCTTCGGTATAAAGGTATTCCAGCCATAATCAGCTCCAGTACTAAGATAATCCAGTAATAATGGCCTCCGGTACTAAGATATTTCAATGGGCGTTAGCCCCGAGCGTCAGCCCCGGTACAAAGATGCCTTTTGAATAGACGTCTTGGTAGAAACAATAAAACTTCAAAATTCCACGATGTTAATGGATTACGAGGTACGTCAATTCGCTAAACTCTAGCAATGTGTTGAATCTTCAACTTCTCCGCACCAAAAGGAAGAATTTTTCATCAGGCTAGACCGAGTTCGAAGGGTCGCGCATGCGAAACACACATTCAACCGTCAAAGCGAAGAGCGTTCTTTAGCGATTGATCATATATTTGCAGTAAGGCGTTTTCTTGCGATTGCAATTGAAATCATTAGTATAGCGTATTTTTGCGATGGAAACTGAAATCAGCAGTGGAGCGTTTTGTAACGGTACACACACCACTTTTTTTAGACAAATGTAAAGCCAATAGGTTCCGATTAATTTTGAAAAATTAAATAATTGCTATGAGGAAAAGGAAGTTATTTAACGTTAAATGCCAAATTGAAAGTTAACTAAATGGATAAAAGGGAATCTAATCTTGCAGGTCACACAGCATAACTGAAACATAAACTCACATGAAATTCATGCGGCAATCAATCGAAACTCAAAAGACAATGCTGAAGTTACAGAAAAATGTAAGGTAAAAATCGTCGTTCAGGTAAAGAAGTCGGTAGACAAAGGAAGGAGTCAAAATGTGTAGATATAAGAAAAGATAGGTATCGACTCATCGACAGGTAAGGTAGTCTACACGAATCAAATCCCGAAATCATCCAGACTGAGGTACTCAAAATCGATAAAATTGACGAAATGAACGGTAGGCAACAGTAGTCAAGATGAAGATGTTTCTTTCCAGAGCAATGAAATCTAACAAGTGGCACAATGCAGACAAAAAATAAAAAGGAAAGAAAAAAAGAGATAGGGTAATCAACAAAAAACTATCAGGCAAGGTACTATTGATCAGATCCAGAGGTGTTTCTCCAACCTTCAAAGCTCAATTCAAAGCTAATTCATCTAACTGAAGATGTAAAATGGGTGTGTGTGTGTGTCTGAATGATATAACAAACAATATCAAGAGATTACTCCCTCTCTTAGGAAGCGATCCCCAATATGCGAAAATTGTGAAAGTAGATGATAAATTGGAAAAAGAGCTCAATATCCCGTAAACACTTAAAAAAGGAAAGATAGGATTGGGCGCCAGCGATTAGAAATCGCGAAGTAGATTCGTTATAAGGTAGCGGAAATAGGTGATAGGTATGGATAATAGGGATGGATAATAGGAATAGATAATAGGAATAGGTAACAGAGATAGAAATAGGTAATAGGAATAGATACAGAGTTATATAATAGAAATAGGGATTGATAATAGGTATATGTAACAGAGATAGATATTAGAAATAGATAATAGGGATAGGTTACAGGGATGGAAACAATCAACAGGTGAGGTAAGGATAGAGGAGCGTCCGGCTCCTGGTACAAACAATAACTGGATCCAAAGACACAAGAAAAATAATCTCTATGAGACTCACAGATTCAAGAAAACTTCAAAGTAAATCGGTAACTACACTCAAATTATCAATTAAGATACTGCATAGCCGCTCTAAACTTCAAAAAATTAATTCAAAAAAATACGGTAGATGTCTGGAGACACGAAAAATAGATAGGGTAAATACCAACAGGCATAAGATAAAAGATACGGTAGTTGTCATAAGACAAGGTAAGATGCGGTTATTGTCATAAGACACGATAAGATACGGTAATTGTCGTAATACACGGTAATTGCTTACAAGCATAAGGGAAAAGATTCGGTTATTGTCAAATCGAAGGCCTGAGAAAACTTCAAAGTAAACTGCAGACCACACTCAAATTTCCAATGAAGGCTGCATAGCTGCTGTGAACTTCAAAACTCAATCTCAACCCTCACAACGACAATACAAGAAAAAAGAACCGGGAAAACTTCGAAGTGAACCGCAAACTACACTCAAATTTCCAATTTAGGCACTGCATAGCTGCGTTAAACTTCAAAGATTAACCGCAATCTTTACGAAATTGTCATGTAAACCAAAAGGAAAAAAAAATTAATATTTGTACCAATCAGACAGACACTCTTTGCGATAGGAAAAGGGAGAAAAGGTATAAGGAAATTTAGATACACAAAAAAAAACGACCAATCATTATCTTCATCCAGAATCATCACTGCTTTCGTCGAACATAATAAGAAATAGAATAATCCACTTTTGGTGGATGCGATAACTATCACACAACTTGTTAGACAAACATACTACAAACAACAAAATTCATAAATACACAAGTAACCCAGACCTGTCATTCTCGAAGGATAGAGACCTCATACGCACTTCCATCAAGATCAACACTAAAAAGGTACACAAAAAACAGCAAGTTACCATCACACGAACACAATACAATCATTCACGACCAAACCGATGAGAACAATTGCTTCGACTCATCAGATAGTCGACGGTCATCTTCCCAAGCGTATGATGGCTCCAAAAACTAAGCCCACCTGATGGTGATCAACCAGGCCTACCTAGCTTTACAGGTATCACGAATTAAGTTCATAACTCAACTCGTGAGACTTCAAGTTATCGGGATGCATGATTCAATTATTCAGACAACACTAATATAAGATTACGATAGGGTAAATGTTGAAAGATAGTAATATCAAACATTCGACCTCGGAGTTGTGACTCACAGCGAAGCCACCTTCACAACCAGAAAAAAGACAGGCACACCCAAGAAAAAATGTTACTCAAGAAAAAGTTACTCAGGCCCCACGTTCCTTGCGCCAATGAAATCAAATAAACTCCAGAATATATCCCTAGTCGTTAATCTGGTGGTAATGATCCAACCTCTTACTCCCTATCTATTTATTTCAACTTTACAATTAAAATTGCTAATTACAAACACAAATTTAGGTACAGTGAATCTGAGATCCGGGATTCGAAGTAGCACTTATCTTGAGGTTAGGTGTGATGATGTGTGGTAAAGGGTCCGGCGGTATGATCCTCGAAAATGCAGGTATTATGCAGGTAGTCCAATTTTTAGAGATTCCATCCAGAGCAAAGTCCAGAATTAAGATATTCCAGTAATAATTAGCTTCGGTTCAAAGGTATTCCAGCCATAATCAGCTCCAGTACTAAGATAATTCAGTATTAATGGCCTCCGGTACTAAGATAATCCAGTAAAACTCCATGTCCGGTAGTAAGATATTGCAATGGGCGTTAGCCCCGAGCGTCCGCCCCGGTACAAAGACGCCTTTTGAATAGACGTCTTATAAGAAACAATGAAACTTCAAAATTCCACGATGTTAATTTATTACGAGGTACGTTAATTCGCTAAACTCTAGCAAGGTGTTGAATCTTCAAATCCTCCGCACCAAAAGGAAGAATTTTCCATCAGCTAGACCGAGTTCGAAGGGTCGCGCATGCGAAACACACATTCAACCGTCAATGTGAACAGCGTTCTTTAGCGATTGATCATATAATTGCAGTAAGGCGTTTTCTTGCGATTGGAATTGAAATTATTAGTATAGCGTAAACTGAAATCAGCAGTGAAGCGGTTTGTAACGTTAAATTATGTACGTCTTTTCTTGAAATGAAAGTAATTTTTTGAATGTGAGATTTCATGTCACGTGATAATAGTGGTAAAATATTAACCGAATTTTTTTGGATTTTCTTCATTCTCATAGATACTGCCTCAGTTAGTCTGTTCAAGAAAACATGTTCCTTCGTATCGTGGGAATGTAGTAAATTTCAACAGAATTAATGAAGTAGTTTTATGAGATAATTTTACTGGTGACCATCTCTCACGCCATATTAAGTTGTCGGCCCAAAAAAAATGACAAATCAAATTTATCCTGAAATTAATGGGGATTCGAAAATAATCATTATTTCAATGATTCATAGAGGCAAACATATCACCGTGCCACTGTTTGAAACATCAGAATATATCGTAACATCAACAATGGATATTATGGCTCAGAGAGCTCTAGGCAAATATCATGAAATTATCTCGGAAGATATTGAAGCTGAGAAAACGATTTTTTCCTCGAAACTTGAGTAGTTCTGGTTGACTTGAACCATTCAACTTGATATCTAGAAATTACCTAAAGACTTGATCCCTTAAAGAACAGCATATTGCTCTGAAACACCATCAATTATTTCCTCTCTTTATATTCAAAATATGTTTACTTCTTCGAAATTCAATTAACTTCTGCAATCGCATCTGCTGTGCCAATATTTAAAAAGACAATTACCTCCCTTAGCAACTGAGCATAAAATGCTGAGAGAACTCGTTCGGTCGAAAGTTATAAATTGCCGACCTAAAATAGATGTGCCGGTGAACCGAACTAATTTGTCGAAACGGAAAGGGCTAACCCCGGACTTTCCGATATCGGAAAAAAGATTTGCTTGGATATCGCGACCTGCTACAGGATCCTGGAGGAAATGGGGTGAACATCGTAGAAGTTATACCGACCGGTTTCAGGAATATGAAAAGATGTTCATGCTCCATTAATCAACAGGTGTGTACATGGGGGCAGACTGCGAATGAGAAATGAGATTTTGGTCTGGTGGACGCACCCAAATGAAAGTTGCATATTTACAGAATCAGAGACCTTGCGATTGTGATGGAGCCAAATCGATTCAGTAGTTATGAAAAAAGGAATCTACATTGATTTGAAAGGACGAAAAATATCTAAGTATACTTGGGGAGATGATGTCCTGTTTATGGGGTGAGTCTTCAAGGGGTACATTAATTTCAACCCAATATTTCTCTCATCAACTGAATCATTTTCTTCAGTTGCTATTGATCTGGGTTTCGCTTAGGTTAATAGTTAAAAACTTTCAAATGTTTTCACTGTGCTGATACAGTCTGCACTTCGTTTTCAAGTTCATTACAGATATTCAACTCTTGATGTAATCTTTTTCGTAGCATTACCAAAGGCTAACTGGAGCTTGAACTTAGTGAAACTCCTTCGAATAAACTCATTCACTCGCCCAATTCTTCTGATTTGGTGGTAATGACAATTGAGTATAATAGTAATTATTCGAACTTAAAAATAGTGATTTTTAAGGTAATACACACACAATGCCGTGATCAGCAATTCTTATATTGAAAATTCCATGAATAACCTTATTCTGATAAAATTTACGGGATGTCTCATAAAAATCTTCATATTGTAACTGGAGAAACTAAATCCCAAAATACGAACATTTAACGTAAAACACTCTCATAAAATACTCTTTCTTACCGAGATACAAAGTTTTTCAACACAAATATGTCAAATTATAATTTAAGTGCATTATTTGAATACCTTTCAATATAAAGGGCGGTGTTTCATTGGTGAATGAATAAACATTAACCAGATTTAGGGCTACCTCACAGGAGCCCCCAAAAGGCCTTTAAATGGTAGATCAAGATAATGGATAATGGTAATGATTCACATTGAAATGATTGGAAAATTCTAGGTCCATATTAGAAATATATGAGACATCTATCAAGTTGAGATTCCAGATCATGTATATTAAAACTTCAGAGTTGGATTGAAATATACGGAACAAATAGAAAATTTTCAAACGGAATCAGTTGATTTCTTTATCCCTCATGTAAAATTCTCCCCTTTCTCTTTTTTTTTTGTCCTGTTAGGCGGAAAGGATATCAAACCCCTAAAAAGAATAGAATCATATCACCAAGGAAAATCTCGTGTAAAATTTGAGTACTTCATAAAGGGTGTTTTATTATGGTTGCGAAATGAGTAGTATTTCAGCTAGAAAGGAAATCAAGAATTCACGGCCAAAAGTGCATGTGAAGTACATTACATTGTATATATTTCTAGCTGTAATGGAAATAAAATGAAATTGGAGTTCTCCTGGGATTATTTTCATTAATGGATTATTGTTTGCCCTTCTCATAATTGATCAAATCATTCGGTCGGGATAATTTACACTTCGTGTTTATTATTTTGTGTTACCAGAGCCCATTAAGGCAATGTTCTTTTCACCTAGATAATTTTTCTGGTCGTAGTTCCTGATCTAAGAAATCATTTGCGTTCCGTAGGTATTTTTTTGGTCAATAAGTTCTTCTGTTTTTCATTTCTGCAAATTAGAAAAATCGATCCCAGTAGCTACGCAAATATGAAATTATATTCATGAAATCCACAAAATATACCTGAATAGAAAGTTGGAGTAAGTCATGGTCAAACTAGAATATTATAAATAGAAAATATCAAATTACATGTAACAGTACTTCATCGCAACACTGAGCTATGCCCAATAATTATATAACCTGAATTTTTCTATTTTATCACCTAATACAGTGGCATCGTTCAAATGTGTGGTAGAATAAACAAACTAAGAAAACATCACTGAATTATAGGGAACACTGATTTGCAAATACGGTCTATTTGTCATCAATTACTAGAAACCAACCGTGGCTTCACATCGCAAAATATCAAGATTTTCACTTTTTGCGAACATTGTGATACAATATTGAATCAACAATAACAGAACGTATCGAAAGTCGAAATGAACATTGCTAAAATGAATAAGAATATTCAGTGGATAAGAGAGCGAATCATGTTAAATGAAATATGCTCGCTACGAAAAATATATAATTACCAACACATATGAAATTTTCAATTTTTAACCCTGGAGCATCGTTTCAAGGTAGGCATTATGCCTAATTACCGTTCCTCTACCTCCTAACTGCGGAGTAGTGTGTTTCCCAACAGGATGACCCGACACTAATTGTATATCATTTGATGGTAAGTGGGGTGGTACCTTGGGTTGCCAGAAAATAACAATTAAATATATAGAAATAGGGTAATTTATTGATTTCGGCAAAATCTCTAAATGGCCATATCTCGTGAATTATTCAACTGATTCGCTTCAAATTGAGCAGGAATTGTCATCTCAGGTCATAGAACTGGTCATTTGAACCATACCGAAATAGTACAGATATCAGAACTAGGAAATTTTGTTTTCTGATTTCAGGTCTAATGAAACACTCTGAACATGGAATATCAATTTGTCGTAACTATCATCTGATTCTGCATTATTTTTCCTTTCAAATACTGCTTTCCACGTGATCGGCTCACCAAACATTCATCTTTCTTCAATCAAATAATTATAGACTTCTGATTTTTGAGATTTTTTTATTTGGGCAGAACTTTGGATGCCTGTAACTTCTGAACCGTTCAACTAATTCACTTCAAATCCAGCAAGTACTGTCATCTCAGGCCATGGTTTATGAGAACCATACCGAAATAGTACAGACCAGGACTAGGAAATAACCTCCAGATCTAACGCAACAGTACGAGGAATATAGTTCTGTCGTGAATATCATCTGATTCTGCATTGATTTTTTTGATAAATTCCATATTAGGAATATTTCATTTTATTATACAGGGTGATTCCGGAGGAGACCGTCAGATTTTGGGATAAGTTTACACTAGTCAAGACAGTCTCGGAACACTGTTTGGTTTATGGTTGGGGGTCTCTGTTGAGAATATACAGGGTGATTTGTCCGATTCGACCGATTTTACTTTTATTGATAACATTGGTATGGCTTATTCGATTTCAATGAAATTTTCAGCGTAGTACAAAAGTTTTGAACACATTCATTGATTTCAATTTTTTTTCAAAACAAGCGGTTGTTATTGTGATAAATCCAGATTAATTGTGCAGGTTGAAAAAACACCCTGTACCTAGTGTTTCCTAAACTACGCTATCTGTTTACGATTTTACTATAATAGGTCATTATTTGAGAGTTTCAAATTTTTTTGGCACACTTCTAGTTTTCCGAGAAAATATTTTGAAAAAATGAAAAATGTCGAAATTTCGCTCCAATCGATTCTACTTTTATCGATAACTTTGGTATGGCTCATCCAATTTGGATGAATTTTGCTGTGTAGAATAATCTGAATGGGAAGATTGAATAATTGCAACAATCTCTCAAAATACAGTGTTGCAATTGTGATTATTTCAGAGTTTCAGATTAATTGTGCAGTTGAAAAAAAAACACTCTGTACATTGCTTTTCCAAAAGTTTCTCATTCGTTGCAAATTCTACAATAATATTTCATCACCCAGAGGTTTTTGATTTTCTTGGCACACCTCCGGTTTTCCTAGAAAACATTTTTGAAGAAGAGCCTTATCGAAATTTGGCTCACAAACAGTGAGAGTATTCCGCACTACGTAGGAAAACTGTATATTCCAAGGATACAAAGTTGTTCGTCACTTCTAAAATATTCTTTTCAAATTCTAAATATATTCTGAATTGAATGATTTCATACAAAATATTAGCCATTAAATATGAATTTGGAATTTGAAAAGAATATTTCAGAACTTAAGAACTGCTTTGCATCCTTGGGCAATACAGCTTTCCCACCTAGTGTGGAATACTCTCACTGCTTGTGAGCCAAATTTCGATCATGCTTTCCTTCAAAAATGTTTTTTAGGAAAACCGGAGGTGTGCCGAAGAAATTAAAAACCTCTGAATGATGACATATTATTGTAGAATCTGAAACGAATAAGAAACTTTTGGAAAAGTAATGTACAGGGTGTTTTTCTTCAACTGCACAATTAATCTGAAATTCTAAAATTATTACAATTGCAACACTGTATTTTGAAAGACTTTTGCGATTATTGAATGTACTCGTTCAGATTGTTCTATACTGCAAATTACATCAAAATTGAATGAGCCATACCAAAGTTATCAATGAAAGTATAATCGATTGGAGCGAAATTTCGACATTGTTTTTTTTTTGATGGAATTTTCTCAGAAAACTAGAAGTGTGCCAAAAAAATTTGGGAATCTCAAATAATGACTTATTATAGTAGAATCGTAAACAGATAGCGTAGTTTTGCAAATGCGATGTACAGGGTGTTATTTCAACCTGCTCAATTAACCTGGAATTATCACAATAACAACCACTTATTTTGAAAAAAAATTTAAACATTAATGAATGTCCTCTTCAACATTGTACTTCGCTGAAAATTTCTCTTAAATCGAATAAGCCATACCAAAGTTATCAATAAAAGTAAAATCGGTCGAATCGGACAAATCACCCTGTATATTCTCAATAGAGACCCCCAACCATAAGCCAAACATTGTTTCGAGACTGTCTTGACTAGTGTAAACTTATCCCAAAATCTGATGGTCTCCTGCGGAATCACCATGTATATGCAGGGCCGTCAGAACTCTCAAAAATCATAAACCTCAAATTATTTTCGAGAATAAACAAAACTAGTTGGTATGCCGTTCACGTGGAGACAGCATTCGAAAAAAATATCTATGCAGAATCAGATGATATTCAGGGCGAATTCATAAAAATCAAAATTCCCAAGTCCTGGTCTTTACTATTTCGGTATGTTTCATATGAACAGTTCGATGGCATGGGATGATAATACTTACCTAATTTGAAGCGAATAAGGTGGACGGTTCAGAAGTAATTGCGATCCAAAAGTTCTGCCAAAATCAATTAATCTCAAAATCGCAAATCTTTGATTATCTTATTGAAAAAAATAATCTCCTTCTTGTGTTCGTTGAATTTCTAGGGGTAACCAGTCATCTTCAATTTCCGTGTTCTGTCTCAAATCGGCCTTGTTTTCCACAGGTGAGCAATGGCTGCAATTCTGGTGGCATGGTCTTCTTGATAACGCATCGGCATTACGATGGGTACCTGCCGTTTTATGTTCGGTGTCCATCTGGCCACTTGTCCTTCCGGGTTTCTAAAACTTGAGAGCCATTTCAAAGCAGCATGATTCGTTCTCAACAGAGATTTCCCTCCGTACAAATATTCGTAGAAATATTCTACGGACTTAATGACTGCTAAAAGTTCTCTTCTGGTCACGCAGTAATTCCATTCTGGCTTCGACAAGACCTTGCTGAAATACCCTATGACTCTTTCATGTCCATCTTGAATTTGCGATAGGACGCCTCCGATGGCTGTATTACCAGCATCTATGTCGAGCAAAAATTTTCCTTCAGCTGTTGCATACAAGACCCTAGCTGTGACCAGAGCTTTCTTCAATCATTCGAAGGCTTCAGCGCAATCATAAGACTATATGTACTCCTGCCCATTCTCTGTTAATTTTGTTAGAGGTTTGGCAACGTTGGCGAATCCAGATAAGAATCTTCTATAATAGGAGCTTGAGCCTAGAGAACTTTGCAACTTATTCTTGTCTCTCGGTATAGGCCATTCCTGTACTGCTTTGATCTTGTCCGGGTAAACTTTCACGCCTCCTCGGGAAACTACGTGTCCTAAATATTTCACTACTGTTCGAAATAAATTGCATTTCTTTGGCATTAACAATAAGTTGGCTTTACGAAGTAACTGGAAAACCTCAGATAGATTGTGAAGGTGGTGTTGGAATGACTTTCCCACTACTATTACGTCATCTAAGTACACCTGGCAATTTTTCCAGGAGAGTACTCTCAACATAGTCTTCATTAAACGATCAAATGTGGCAGGAGCGTTGCATAAGCCGAAGGACATCAATTCAAATTGTCACAGGACCGTTCCAATACTGAAAGCAGATTTCTCGTTATCCTTCTGATCCAAGCCAACTTGCCGATACCCACTCTTCAGATCCAAGGTGATCCCGAAAATGTATCCAGTGTATCATCGATTCTCGGTAAAGGATAGCTGTCCTTGTTTGTAACTCGATTGGGCTGCCTACAGTCTACACAGAATCTGGTGGACCCATCCTTTTTTTCACCAACCCTACTGGCGACGTCCAGGGGCTTTTGTATGGTTCAGTGACACCTCTCGCCGTGACTTCAATAATGCGTTCAGCCTTTTGCCAGAGAAATACGTCTAGGATGTTGTCGGATGGGTTGTGCATCACCATTATGGATTTTATGCTGCACAACATCGGTCTTTCTCGTTCCTTCGTCGGTGACAAACACGCTGGAGAATGTCTGGATAAGTTTTCTCAATTCGCATAGTTGATACGGGTCAAGCACTTGACATTTTGAGGTAAGAGAGGACAGCAGCTCTTCAGTACTCTTCTTCGTCGGCGAGACTTCTGCAGTACCTATTCCACCAGATATATGGTGCACAGGTACCCCGTGTTCAATCAAGGTGTTCCTCTTCAGGGTGACTGAAAAAATGTTTACATTAAGTAATTGGATGGGAATACTCTCTGTTAAACTTACCAATGGCTTTCTGCGTAACAGTCCTTTAATTAGTATTGAATTGTCACAGGGCTCGTTCACTTTAACGCACCCATTTCTCGTACCGTCATCACATCTACCTGTTACTTTGCCTTCAGTTCGACCTAACAACGTGATGTCCCCGGTCAATCGAATCCGATAGATCTTTTCATCCACATCATTGAACGGAATCTCTCCACTTCATATCCAGTTGGTATGTTGGTAAGTTTCTTAACAAGGTCCAATCCCAGGATTGGGAACTTCTTCCGTGATTTCAGCTACAAGAACTTCGTGCCTCGCTATTGTGTTTCCCAATTCAATAGTGGATACGACTGATCCATAAGTTGGTATTTCCTGTCCAGACATAGTTCGAAGTTTGATATAACTGGACGAATTTCAAATCCTTCAGCTATTTCTGGATGCACAATGGTTCTGGTCGACCCAGCATCTACTAATATTTTCACATTTCGATCATTTATCTTTTCGGGAACAACTATGCTTGGTGAATGTGTGGACAGAATTCCTTGGATTATCAGTTCAGAGGCATCTATAGCTTGGGTCGATTTATGTCCCTTATCATCGACCCTTTTCAGTTTTCCTGGTGTGGCTCTTTTTCAATTTTGTGACAATTTCGCTTAATATGCCCACATTTATTGCCGTACCAGCAAGCAGCATACTTTTTCTTAGAACGCAATAATTTGTTGATTTCTTCTCTGATAATTTCATCAACAGGTTATTGGACTTGTGCAAGTTTCAGAACTTGTTGTATTTCACTGTTATTGATTCCATCTACAAAGGTTTGGATTGATAGCTGTTCGAGGTAGCTGTCTGGAGCAGTTGGGTAAGCCAGCCTGACTAATCTAGCCACATCGGCTTCAAACTCCTGGAGATTTTCTCCTGATTTTTGCACCCGCATCTTCATTCGGGCATGATAAACTTGTTGTAGATGAGCATTGCCAAATCTCATCTGAAGTTTCGATGTTAGAACTTCGTAGCAGAATTGCTGACTCTCCGGAGTAGTAGTGCAGAATAATAGTTAGATGGTCTGAGATGACAATACCTGCCAAATTTAAAGCGAATACGTATAATGGTTCACGAGTTACAGACATCCTCAGTTCAGCCAAAATCAAGAAATCACATAGTAAATTATAAACCAATAGCCATAGCTCATATTGAAATGTAATTTTTGACTTCCTAAAATACTATAAACGATGTACGGTAACTGGCAAGCCTCTATCAGCAGGTGCGCCACATGGGACGAGTTTCACCCAAAGACCAACCATTTATAATAAAAAACTTGAATTTTCCTTATGACTTCCACTTTCCCATACAAGTCAGCACAGGAGTTTCGAGTTTTCAGGTTATGCTTTTTCGGACACAGGGAATGTCGCATTTGAATGCAGATTATGCACCATTGATCAGATCGATCAAGAAACAGACCAAGCTCCGATGCTGTGCTATTTTCATTCGCTACTATATTTTAGGCACGTCGCCATTATTACGACTGTAGTATGGGGCAAAACTGATAGTTCCTAGTATACGCGCCCACTACGCGTCCTGAATAAAGCGCCCCAAAAGGACGTCATTATCTGCACGCTCCAACGGAGCTCGAAGAGCCGTACAAA
The DNA here is from genome assembly GCA_958510865.1 of Myrrha octodecimguttata. NCBI lineage: Eukaryota > Metazoa > Arthropoda > Insecta > Coleoptera > Coccinellidae > Myrrha > Myrrha octodecimguttata. The sequence continues at coordinate 23,927,864 of OY294056.1, forward strand.
CGTAGCGGATTCGGAAAAAGTTTGTTGCTGAATTCACTGCCTCCGTGTAAATGCAGTAATTTCGGTCCGGCAAGGGATACATGAAAGGGACGTCCCTATGAAAGCACGTTGTGGAGATTAGGACGATGTCCTGCGAATCGGCACAAATGCAAATTGAAAAAAGTATTCGAGTAACGAATCCGCTTGACTCCTGGTGAAGATTTGATTTGAAAGCATTTTATAGTGAATAAAGTATAACTCAATATGAGTTCAACGCCAAAAATTTCATTTCCACCTGAAGAATATTGTAACGATTCATTACAACTCTACATATATGCACAGCTCATTCACTTGGTTGAAACGTGTTTCAGATCTCCGGATTTTCCATAATGTAAGCACCAAGAAGACTAAGCTGAGCCAATTCCTCGTTTATCAATATACGTACACTAGTATTTCAGAAATACTGTCTGGTACCAAAAAATAAAAAGTAATATAATTTACAAATTCAATAAATTTTCACAGGAATTTGGACAGTAATTTATTCGAATCTATTCGTACATCGCCAACGTTTCGAATCTTTCCTGATTTTTTTTCAAGGCTCGTATTTAATTTGATTCGGAGTATGTCCGGTAAAATAAGGTATTCATGTTTTTTCCTCAACAGACAGTCGAATAACTCTGATCCTCTCTTGAGAAGTAGTTCTGCCTGTGAAAATTTTTTGAATTTATAACCATGGACGTTAAACACCAACAAAAAATAATTCACAAAATTTATAATTCATTGAAAGTTTCGAGATGTACAAGTGAAAATAATGGAACATATAAATCTTACTTATATTACTTTCCTGTAGATTTTGATAAATTGATGTTAACTTGCCACCCTGGAAACTGGGAAGCACTCAGATTTTGGTTGTGTGATTCGCAGCAAGATCTAAATCTTCAGCTTGCAACCTATATGCTGCTAGAAATCAGACTTCACCACCTTCTGTGAAATAAGCAAATTTCCCATTTCGTGAGATGAAATTACTGACTGTTGATAAAACGAGATGGAGTGGTCAAAGCAATCATATTGGAACTTTTCCAGCTACGGACAAAAAGAAATAATAAATTCCAACTGAGTTGAAGTTGATATTTTATTCGTATAAAATTATGACCCAAATGCGAATTATAACATACAGATAATATACAGACAAAAATGTAATTTTTCGATGAAAAATTTGTACAAATATCTCTTGAGAATGAAGGGTAATCATGGAACAATATGAATGAAAGAAGAGACATGAGTAGAGGGTATTTGAGAAATGTCGAAAACATTCCTTTGTCTGAAAACAAAATGAACCTATCCTTTTTTTTATCATAACTGTAGAGAAAGAAATCTCAGCGACAATATCGATATTCTAGATATTAAGATAAATATAAAATATTGCTGTAAGTCGGTGTCGAGTATAAGGTTACACGAAATGAACAAACATAAAATAAACTATAAAAAGTCACGAACAATGTTTACAAAGTCACTGCACATTCAGTATAGTCATCACACTATCTTCTGTGACCTATTCGTGAGGATATCACTCTGCCACGGAGAGATTACTGATGCTAGGAACGAAAAAAATTATATGTTCGTAACATCGGTATACACATGCCAGCACGCAGATATACGCATTGAATATCATCAGATCTTCATCCCTTATCAAGAAATCGACAATAATTAACTAGCGATGTAGCACGCTACAATATATACCGTTTTGTCTGATCTCTTAATGACCATTCCAGTTCTGGCAAATTAATCTAGTTCTCATAAATGACTCCAACTTCAATTTACAAACATGCAAGATGATATTCAGCTCAGTACTGTACTCAGTACAGTACTCAGATTATTTTGTGAAGCCGATTGACACACATATGCCTTGATGTCGAATTCGGAAGTAATATAATTCCATGGAACTGTGTACCTATAGTATATTGGGACCGTGGAAGGCCTAGACTTATTGTATCAAAATACCTTGCAATCTCTTATGCCGCATTTTGTCGGACTTGATAATAATAACCTAATTTAAAGACTTTCGTGCAATTTATATCTATCTGTCTAGATAATTACGTTTTACTTTCAAAATTTTCACTTCAGAAGAGTCGCTTAAATTGTGAAAGTTTGGGAAGTGAAAAGTGCAAAATTAATTGCTGCAGAGTTTGAAGTTCAATAGACTCCAAGCTTTCAGTGTACGAGTTCCATATTTATTGCTTTTTGTTTTGAATGAAACGACATATGTGGCAGACTTATTATATGTGACCAACCTGATGATACTTCAAGTTCCGATTGAATTAAGCGATTGTAGTAGCCGGATCAGCAGAAAAATCTGTTGATTCTTTATTCTGAAGAAACCACTAGCGTTTCTTGTGCCTAAATGTATTCTCTACATTTGGGATTTCATTGGACCTTTCTAAATAATTACAGAATTGCATGTGAAACTGTGCATTCTGAAAATGTCAGCATATTCAAATCAAATCTTTCAAGGAAGCTTTATATTCTCGACCACTCTTGATTTGTGCATCCATGGGCAGGTCAGTCGGTGACGGGTTTAAGTGGCTCCTTCTGGAGAACAAACCCGCGTACCTTCAAAGGTACGCTAACCGCGACCTATCCGTTTTGATAATACACACGTATTAGAGAGCGCTCGAGACGAACAGATCGGGCTGACCCGTTCGTCATTGAATGGAGGTTTTTGAGTAAGAAGGGCATAGGTTTGCCTAGACTAGATAGTCAAGCTGCTTGTTGAGCATCTACAACATCATTTATTTGTGATCAGCCCACTTCAAGAGATCGCAATTACCCCCAATTGAAGCTTCTAGCAGTCAATTGGCGGCAGGATTCTTCCGGATGATCGACTGATCAAGGATGCCCATTTGAATTCAATCGTGAGAGAAAACGGACAGTAGCACCACTGATTACATGCCAACCTTCATCCTTGAAGACGCGGACACCCAATCCTGCTATTAAGCCTCAATGGGACCTCAGGATTGAAAATCAGTTCTCGGAGTCCTATGTTGATTTTCCCAAATATATATAGTCTGATATTTATTTCTGTTTAAATGATAATGTACCGAAGAAGAGAAGTATTTCCTATTTTAAATACTTCTACATAAAAAGACTTAATGAAGGATAAATATTCGAAAAACTGAATGAATTACTTTTTTCGTCGAAAATATGAGAATACAAATCCGTATGACAATTTTATATATATAAGATATGAAACTATAGTAATAGAATTGATAAGGAGTGAATTGCGAAGACCTTTTCGTCGAAGTCTAAAGAACCCAAAGAAATTTCGATCTTCCTAGACGAAAAGAGAAGGATCGAAGAAACTGATGAGTTTTAAAATCCCCTCTTCTGCGGTTTCCGACTGTATTTGAAGAATTCTAACACGTGGATAATGAGTTCTCGAAGTTTGAGTGGATAGGTTGCAGGTTTCCAATTTCTCACAATTGGTGGAACTAAAAAAATGTTCACAATATCGATTTTCAATACACTAGATTGTCAGTTTTCGTAAAACACTTCAACTTCGAATCCTTCTCCTTTACACTCTCAAATGTAATTAATCTCAGACTATTCGGCGATCGATTCGTACTCGATTATATCACTCTGTTTTTGTGTTTGCAATGTGTTTTGATGGTTTTGTTTCCATATAGAACTATTTTCCCTCTGTCATTCCAAATTGATTGCATAGTACACCTTGAAAACCAATATACAAATCTGAAACATGAAAGAGGAGACACGGAAACAATATCTCTGAGGGACACACATGCTGCTCTGAATTTTTCTTGTCGACACGTAGCACATTCCCTCAACATTCTTGCCGCGTCAGCCGCCTTTTATTGCTGCAGGGGTGTAACACAGATTTTCTTTAGGTGTCTAGGGAGCTTTTACGACATAATCTTGCATGTATGCAGGATATCAACCTGACTTAAATAGCAAGCTTGCAATTTATTCTGCTTTCTATAAAAGCAGAAGTATTTGTTTTCCTATTTTCAATCATTCAGGGTTTAATGAGCAGCCTTATTTTTGCTCAATCTAAAATTTGCTTGTACTCAGAATGAGTCATAGAACAGACTCTCACTTCCTGTGATCGGTTTAAAATACACCAAATTACAATAAGTTCACTTCAGATTAGCGTCATACTCGATTGATTTCCTATCTCAACTCGAGAAGAGAGATATAAAATGAAATTTTTCCGCCTTAGATCTGTACGTTACGTACCACGAATCCTAGGAAATCAACCAATTTTCATACATTTCAATTCTAACAAATTTCCAATTCAATTTTACATGTGCTAATTCTTCCGAAATAACACTAGCATATCGCTATTTCCTTCACCAAAGTATGGTGAAGGAAATATGTATCCTAATTTCCAATTGTTATGATACCTTTTTCCTTTCACCTACTTTGGTGAAGGGAATACGGATATTCTAGTGGTATTTCGAAATTATTGGCAGGTGTAGAATTAAATTAGAAATTTGTTGGAATTAAAATATATGAAAATTGGTTGATTTCCTAGGATTCATTGTACGTGGTACAAGATCTCAAGTATCAATTAAGGATATCAGTATTATCAAATTCATTGTAAGACCTTGTCGGGATCGCTATCTGATGTTTTTACTTGAGTAGACTTCAAACTATTGGGGAAGGCTGCAGTTTAATCTAGGATGGTAGTGATTCATAGGTTAAGGTTTTTTTCTCACAATAGATATTGACACTTTTTGGTTATGGTAACAAATCACTCAAACAACAATTAAATACAGATTTTTCTGTATTAACCTTTACATAATAATATCTTTCGATATTGATTTGATATCTTTCGATATACTTTTTATGTCGTCGACGTACTACGTCTTCAATGACAAAATTATTATATCAACTGGCATATAATGATCAAAGTAAAAAACCTTAGAAAAGGGTAAAAAAATGAAACACAACCTAAAAACAATACTAGACACAGTGTTTCATCTTCTATCTTTCGATTTAGAATCATCAGTAGCATTTATTCTATATTATATATCAAAAACTTACCACGTGTTTCAACTCACATTTCACATCAACGGAAATAACCAGATTTAAGTCCATACGCATGCTTGTTAGAATTGTGCATAGAAAACAATAATGCCACAGATTTTACTTAAACTTAAACAGTTGATATAATAATTTTGTCATTGAAGACGTAGTACGTCGACGACATAAAAAGTATATCGAAAGATATCAAATCAATATCGAAAGATATTATTATGTAAAGGTTAATACAGAAAAATCTGTATTTAATTGTTGTATCAATAGCCTTTAACAAGTAGACTTTTTTGAATTTAATATTTGAATGAAAACTTATAGTTTTCAAAGGTCAATATCAACTGTCATTTAATTTTTGAAGTTATAAAGATTTTGGAAAATGTTTTTTACTGCATTTCATCTGTCAAGGAAAAAAGAAGGTTTAAGTAAAATCTGTGGCATTATTGTTTTCTATGCACAATTCTAACAAGCATGCGTATGGACTTAAATCTGGTTATTTCCGTTGATGTGAAATGTGAGTTGAAACACGTGGTAAGTTTTTGATATATAATATAGAATAAATGCTACTGATGATTCTAAATCGAAAGATAGAAGATGAAACACTGTGTCTAGTATTGTTTTTAGGTTGTGTTTCATTTTTTTACCCTTTTCTAAGGTTTTTTACTTTGATCATTATATGCCAGTTGATATAATAATTTTGTCATTGAAGACGTAGTACGTCGACGACATAAAAAGTATATCGAAAGATATCAAATCAATATCGAAAGATATTATTATGTAAAGGTTAATACAGAAAAATCTGTATTTAATTGTTGTATCAATAGCCTTTAACAAGTAGACTTTTTTGAATTTAAATCACTCAAAGTTTATATACAACTTCTTTACAATACTTATGACGAAACTCGAATGATACTCAATTTCAATTACAGAAGTACAACTACAGGATTGTAGCGTCAGAAGTCTTCAATCATTGTGTAAGATAGTTGAATACAATGGTTTAACATTGTGATGAAAGATTATACAGAATGTGTTACCGACAGACGGTGCTGATATTGTTGATGCATGATGAAATCATACATGGCGTCTTCAAAAGAAAGAACAAGCATTAACATGTGGTGTATTTCTGTTATTGAAATATTCTCCACCATATCAGAAATGTAACGAAAATTAATTTGTGACTGCAGCTGGAACCTTTGGTTCCTTGTCAATCTTCAAAGAGAATAAACGGATATAAATGAAATGAAGATCTCGGTACAGAATAATTGATCCCTGAAAATCTACCACTGCACAACAAGTCAAGCAACACCAACAAGGTTTTCGCATTAATCCGATGGTCTGAAGGTTAGTGATCTAGAATCTGACACAAACACCTTCCGCGGTGTAGCCTTCAATAAGTATTCAAAATTAAAAACACAAGTGACATGATTGCGGAACCGGACTAGACATTTTTCTAGTACGTTGCAGTTGTTTATAGTTTGAACTTTCGTGATTGTGTAGATTGTTATGTTGGTCAGACTAAGCACTATAGTATAAGAGCAGACTGGGCCAGTACAGTAGAGATTGCAGACATTTTTCGCAGTCTATTGCCCTTTCCTCTAAAGCAGTTCTCAATTATCACATGTTCGATGTTGATATTGTAAATACTTTATGAGGAATGGAAGTTTTTTTGAGATTATAATATGAAATGATATTTGGAAGAGAAACCACCTCATACTGTTGATTGTAGGACAAATATTGATATGAAGGAGTATCAGTACTTCAGTGTGAAAATTCATTTTATGTAGGAATCGAGCGCTTTCGACATTAGGTCATCATCAGGTTTCCCCGTCCAGGAATGATACCACAAGTAGCATGTGAAAACAGGAACGAATCGACAAAATACAGCTATCCGAAAAGGAAGTAAAACCAACAAATTTAAGAATTTCTTCACAAAATGAAACAAAAACAAAACACCGTTTACCCGTCACCTACTGTCGAAATGAGGCAAGACAGTGGGTGACGGGTAAACGTTGTTATGTTTTTGTTTTATGTCGTGAAGAAATTCTTGAATTTGTTGGTCTTAATTCCCTTTCGGATAGCTTTATTTTGTTGATTCGTTCCTGTTTTCACATGCTGAGTATAGTATCATTTCTGGACAGGGAACCTTGATGATGACTTAGAGTCGAAAGCGCTCGGTTCCTACATAAAATGAAATTTCCACACTGAAATACTGATTCTCATTCATTTTCTTATCTGGTGTGCACAACCATCTTCTTAAATGTGGATATGTTAAGTTTTATATTTTGGATACGTGAGATGGTACTGTGATGACCATGTGAGGAATGTATATTTTTAAGGAATGTTACCATTGTCCATAAGTATTTTTTTACTTGACGCTTGAATATGTTCATCAGATTTTTCGGTATCTGTTGTGCGAGTTTTTTTTTCCGATACTTAATTTTGATGTGATATTTGTGTGACATTTATATATTATTCAATAATCTATTGCATGTATATATTATATATTGCAAAATCTCGTTTGTTAGGATTGTGAAAAAAATTGTTATTCCTCAAAGCCCGAGAAAAACAACCAACTTCTCAGGATCATTAAATTCATATAAAAATGATGTCTCATATTTCAATACCAAAAATTCAATAAATAAATGAATAACTACAGATATTAGAAAAGACGAATCAAAATATTTGTTGAATTTTGGTCTGAAGCTCTGGTCAAAGCGTACAGGGTTGGGAGAAACATGGAGCGCAGAGATAATTATCGATGTCAGCTGGCCAAGCGGACTGAGATTTCAGCAAATTCTGTTCAATTGAAAATGTCAATTCGAATTTTCGGTTCTTGTTTTACTTGAATCCTTCCACATTCTCCCTTTTTCCAATTGAATTATGTGCGATTTCGGTCGTCGTTTTTCTATTGGCGGTCACCGAAGAATGACAACTGAGGTACTGACCTTGTTCCACAAATCGTACAAGACTTGCTTGAATACTTATAGCCTGTTATTCAGCTGAATACTTTAGTTCAGTTCTTCATATCGAAAATTTCCGAACGTCGTAGGGAATGAAAAAGTATGTTTAGAATGTGCATATTTCTTTGCTTACTTTATTTGTCAACTTTAGTCTTCATTCATCCAGCATACGTCCAGAATTGGGTGAAGAAGAAATAATTTCAATGGTAAAAACTATGAGCAAAATAATGCAACTACTTTGTATAAACATTCGTTCAAAAATGTATCTTCTACTGCTCTTCGAAGAAGGTGTTTTGGTTTTTCCCCTATGATTCAGAAACTTTATTATCAATCTTGAATTTATTTTGACAAACTATCTTGTCATAGTATCTGAAACAGAAAAAGAGACAGAAAACCAGCAGGAAGCAGTGAAAAATATCACCTACATTTGCTCTCTGACCGATAGGATCTTTCGACCAGGCCCGGTCCTTCAAGCCATGATATTTCAGATCGTCAGATGAACGAAGAACGCTAAGGGCCCCTTATATTGGGAAAACATCTCCCATAGATCCATAAAAGTTAATTCAAACCAGAAAACAAATAAAATATCGGGAATAAAAAAAAACTTTTGAAATATGTTATGTCAGGTGGACAAAAACAAAATATTTCGGTGGATCTAGACATTTGTGAGAAGAGTTTCGTCCCTTCAGTTATTTAATTTTGGATATTTTCATTCGAAAACCTGAACATCTGTTGTTCGGAAAATATGAACAGAAATTATACATTAAACCGCTGTGAAATGAAGCGTCAATTACTTTCCATATCTCCTACTAACTCCATATAAAAAAATATTTCAATCCGTTGCATTGCAACATCAACGGAGGGAAAGTATTAAATCAACATGATCTCTTTTCTGTATTATTTTAATGCCGAATTCTTTCAAATTATCATCGTATTTTCTTTTATATTGCATCTTTTCCCTCAATCACCTCGATTTTCATGATCCAATTGAGGTTTTCTCTATGAAGGGAATGAATTTATATCTCCGAAATGTACGTTATATAGTTTAAAATATTATTTCGCTAGAGATTTATGTATTTTCCTTTTTTTTCCAGGTATGGAGTTACCTATTTTTTCATGGATTCTTCGTCAATGTTGTAGAAAAAATGACGGTTATGGTGAGTGCTCTTACAAATAGGAAAAAAATATTTCAGCAGCAATTGAAACGTATCAAACTATTGATTTCGTGTTCAAGCCACATTTGGAATTTTCCACTTTTTGTGCTTCTTTTTTGCCTAATTGACAGTGGTTTATACTTGAAGGAAATGCGCATGAATTCGAGACTATTTCATTGACTATTCAAGGCACAAAAATTGATAACACTACATTTATGCCCTGAATCAGGTGAGTTTCAATGATGGAGTGGAACTATCTTGTGTATCATATACACAACATATATTTTAGTTTACTTGACATTAGGAACAAATGAATGAGGCGATTCTTTAAGTATAACTCAAATATAACAAGTATACCCTGAATTTCTTGCAATTTTTTGACGTGAGTGAGGCACAAAAAAAGAAATTGAGAAATGAAGAAGAGTGTTAAAAAATCCAACTGAATGATCCCAAAATTGATTCTGTATTTTTTCGTTAAAATGAAAAAATACGCTTTATGAAGTGCGTTCTCTAAATGGACCGCCAGACCGAAATGGATCTTTGTGAACGACAGGCCCACGCTACGCTTTCCCAAGAAATCATTAAGGTGATATAGTTTTGGCTGTGGAAGTTAATGGGGTTCAGGTGGAATGGAACATGCTAAATTTGGAAAAAGTCCAATGATTCAGAAGGCAAGAATAATGCTTCTCTGGGTCAGTGAAACTAAAAAAGCTTTCAATGGAAAAGACCAAAATCTCTCCATGTACTTATATTCTTCTTCTTGAGTATGGTTTCTTGGGTATGGCCACGCTTAGTGAAATCAAAGCGAATTCTATTCTGTCATATTCCAGCTCTCAATAGAATGTACAATAGGAACCGATATTCGCCAGAAAGCTCACCAACTCGTTACGTTCGCAAAAGTTTGAAATATGCCTAAACTTCAACCAAAATATCTGAACCTTCGGATTCTCTCTAACTTGAAGATAATTTCATTGAATCAACTTGAATCGAGAATAATATCTTCAAACTATTTCAAATGAATTGTTCTTTGTGTCTCCATGATTGTTGTTCAACAGTGTAAATGGTGAAGCACTGATACCGTTCTGTGTGTTTTGTTGTAAAATTATTCGAATTGAAAAAACTCTGTTCGTGGCGGAAATGTTGGAAGTTTGTGTAATCATAGATTATGAGTGCAGTGCTTGGAGTGATTTTATCTTCTGTGCTGATTTAGCGCAAATATAAATCACGGTCTTAGACATCTGTTTTTGTCTCTGATTATATTTATCATCTAGGTAGCGGTTACTGGCTTGAAATTATCTACTTTTTTTCCATGTTCATTTGATATATTGACACGATCAGAATTTTTTCTGTGACCACGTAAGAAATGGTAGCGAATACAAAAGGAGCATATAATTCTATCGTTTTTTATCTTTAACTGTGCTTGGCTACTAGGACCTTCGACTCTTTTCAAAAACCATCACCTAGAGACTTTACAAGCCGGAATTCGAACCTGGTACTTTCAGCACCCTAGCAGACGTCTCAGCCCTCTAGACGACTGAGGCAATCTTCTGTCATTATAGATTGACGCAATATCATAAAAGAGATTGAACTACAAACTACACTCACTCTGATTACTGTAACTACACTAATCTGCGCTGAGCAGTGGAAGTCAGCGGAGTTAGTGTACAAAAACATGCATTCGCATGCGGGTACAACGAACAAACCTTGTATCTCTCACAAACATTTTTGAGAAGGAAATTGCGAAGAAAAAAACCCAGAAATCAGAAAACAAATCTGATGAGACCTCAGAATTATTGAATATTAATCGAGAGGACAGAAAAACCAACTGATCAATCCAGTGTTCAAGCGTTCGAGTCACCAACAGAATTCTCCAAAATGGAAATTCAATCAAGAAAACTGAAAAAAACTGTGTTCCACTGAACTAAATTGAACTATTTTTGCCTTAATGATGCCAAATTGAAGAATCATGAAAATGAAAACTTGAAAGCAAAAGGTTTCAAAAAAATATAAATATCTACGAGGATAAATATTTATCGATCAATATCGCTATATCCACTATTGCGCTTAAGTTTGATACTATGAGCTAGGAGCACATCCATCTCATACATCTGACTTCATTTAAGAGAAAAGTCCTGGTATAATTACCTTTCGCAATACTTGCAGATCGGAGACAGTCATAAAAATTCTAAAAGAGCAGAGACGTCAAGTCAGCAGCTTTTGCGTGCATATTCGAATTCTTTGCCGGAGCGGTCATCGTTTCACGTATTGTCCCCGCCAAAAATACCTTTACTAAATTACGAAATTCTGCACGAGTCATTTGTCACTCAAGTACTGCATATCCATACGATTTATTCTATATTCTGATTCAATCTATATTGGGAATATTGGGAAAATTGAGTCTTCAAGGATTCCGCCGTCGGTTCTTGATCAAAAAATGACAGCTCAAATGTTCTTACAGAATTTCGTGAGGATAATACGATCGAAGAATATAGAATGTTTGAAAAAAATTCTGATTTTTTCGGACACGAAATTTTGTACCAACTCGTTCATCAGCATTTTCGAAACAGTTACCAAGCTTGATCATGACTGAACTAGAGTTTTCTGAGTTATTCTGGAGAAAACAACGATACCAAGAAAATACAACAAAATTTTTTATACTATTTCCCAATAACTCCGGAAATTATTTTCCTATCTAACTAAAATTTGGTATACTGACGTAAACTATAAAGTCCGATTTCTGAATCAATTTTTTCCGAATCAGCTGAATAGTTTCCGCGAAAAAACTTCTGAAAAGATTTTTTCTGCTTCTCTAACAGAACGATTTTAATGATTCTTCAAAAACTTGAACGTCGTAATGTTTCAACTAATTGCCAAGTTTCTATTTCAACGCTCAAGTAGTTTCTGAAATACCAGAGAAATAACCTAGAAATTTCAAACGATTATAACTCCTAAACAATTTGGTCGGTTTTGCCCATTAACAATCAAAACTTCGCTTTTTGAAATTCAGAAACTTCTTCCTAGTGTCAACCGAAACAACAAGAATAAGACCAGAACAACCATCATAAATAACTTTATTCATTTAAAGTTATTCCTTATGTACATGGCATTTCGAAGAAAAATCATAAGAATTGGTGCTAAATTCAATATTAGAACAGTTTTCAAATCGAAAAATAATATAAGATCCACACGAACTAAAACCAAACGAGAAACAAAATTAAAAAAAATTTGTTTATATAGTTTTCCCTGTATTTGTGTGTACATGCAGTGGAAACATCTCAGCCGTTAGATATCAGAAAAGGAGAACAAAAAGAACATAAGGAATAGAGACATACAAGATCTTAAATAGCGAACCATGTCTGTTCGACCATTGGAAATCACATGGTAGATTTGGACAATACAAAATACTAATGTCGGAACCAGATGATTAGACAAGAAAAATTAAAGAGACCTCCTAAATTCTTTTGAATGGAGAGATTAATTTTGCTCATTGTTCTGTAAAAATGGACCATATTTGGCTGAATTTACTGAAAAAATAGTGAGAATAAAAAACTTTCTAACCAAGTGAAGTTGTTTTGCTCTGGTTTCTAAAAAATTTCAAATTGACATAAGTCACAGAAAACTGAAAATCATCATCGTTTGTCTTATGAAAGAGTCAGATCTATCCTCTGAAACGTTTCTGTCCGCTTTGTTTCGTTTTGTTCCGACATTGTCCATTAGGCAACCTGTTTTCCTAGAAACTTCTCTTGACAAATAGTTTCATTCTGCAATCCGCCAAGGTTTTCACCATGAAAAAAATTCTCATTTATTTCTTAATAGTTCTGTTTCAGATATTGGGAGTGAAAATCCAGAGAAAACCTACAAAATAGTGCAGAATGTGGCTTCAGTATTCGTTCATTTCGATTTGGAATGAAAGATCCGGACCTAAAACGGATAATACGTGAAAAATGACGAACGGAAAGTGGTAACCCTAAATTTGTGTCTCAAAAGGACGGAAACTGAAGTGAGCGGAGATTGAAGCTTCATTAAATTTTTCGAAAGATGAAGTTGGGGTTTTTGCCCGATTCAATGAACCTTGATTATCCGCACAATTGAAGGAAAGTGGAATGAATTGGACAATTAATTTTTCGGTTTCCTTCCTGATCCCAAGTGTTGATTGTAGTAATGAATTCCCGAGGATTCCTCCAGGAATTGCTGGAGATCGGCTTTGGAGGATCAAATTTAAGATTTCCGCATGGAATGCAATGATTAAGGTCTGACGTCTCCTCGATCTAATTCAGGAAAAATCCGAAAAGACTACTGAATTGAAGTTGAGAACATATTTGTTCATCCATTTAGGCCCTGAATTCACCCTGAAATTTCAGACATTTCTCTCGAAAGTAACTAACGCGTTATTTTGAAGGTATTTTCTGGGTTTTCACTTTCAATATCTGAAACAGAACTATAAAAAATAAAATGAGAATTTTATGGGATACGACCTTGCGGATTGCGGGATTAAACTATTTGTTTAGAGTAGTTGCTAGGAAAAAATCATCAGATATTTCCAAATTGGTTGATCATTTCCGAAACTTTCATTTTTGCTTTTTGAAATCAAGTTCTGAACGGCACACTCAACATTTGAAAAAGTCGAAACATAAACGGGAAATATCTGGTAATATCCGTCATGACAAAAACTGTTCAGTTCGTCTCTGTTTAGACGAAAACTTCTTTATTCTCTATCGTATTAGAGAAAGTATACTAGTGTTGTTTTCTCCAAAGTTATATTATTTATGAGACGAAGTAACTGGAATCGGTATAATTTTATAAATTGAGATTGATCCAAAAAAAAATTTACTCGAATCACATAGTCTTTTTGGATTTCGAGCAAATTATCCGAATACGTTGTTATTTTTATTGGGCCCCTTCTTAAGGACACCCGGAGGAATACAATGAAAGTTTTTTTCTGGCATCCGATCACTAAAAGCCCTTGAATAGGGTGCAAATCAACCCCTGTTGAAATGATCCGAAGGGTAAAACATGTAGGAGAAAAATGTACGTCGTTGAAATATAGACTGAAGTAAATCGCCCCTCAATGAAGTAGTTCACCTGTCTAGGCATATGCGGGTAAAAACATTAATTTTTTCCTTGAATCAATATCTTGAATTTATGTATTCAGATAATCAGAAGACTGTTGTAATGCTGTAAGCAGCAGCAGCTAGTCATAATTCGTGCCATTCATAAACTATAGAATAATATTGAACCGTTTCAGCCTTTACTTTTAGTTGATCATAATTAAAACAAATTTTTATTACTATGTTTCACTACCAATATGTATTGTGAGATGTTAAACAATATGTAAGGTTCACATTATATACCAGCGAATGACATGTGTGGAAAAGAACAGTACTTCAAGGTGCCAATTTGTTGTTGCATTCTTCAGATATTTCCTTTACTATAAAATTAAGAAGAACTTACAAAAAGTTTACTGCATTTTTGAAATGGCCATTGAATGTCCTTCAGAACCAGGTGTCACTCCACCCCTGTTCTCATTTAGGATTTAAGGGGTTGCTGTCATCAAGCTTATAGAATTGATGCCGATTGATTGAAATCAATCATATAAAATTGCCCGGTTGTTAAGAGTGGTAACTCTTCAAATTGACACAATTCGAAGGGTGTTACATTCAATAATAAAGAAGTATATACATTGTTCCGGTGTAACCATTAGTGCCACTTCAAGTCGAATATTTTTCAAAGAGCTCCTTTTTTTGACAACACCGCACGTTCAAAATACCTGGATATTTTGACTTTTGATTTTCGAGATATCGATAGACGAACATCCTGAGGGAAGTGCGTGCTAGCGTATTATAGATTTGTCTTAATTTCCAAATTCACTATTCATTTCATGTTGAAACATTATCGATAGCGACATAGAGAAACAGGGCAAAACGAAACTGAGGAGTGAAATACAACGTGGCATTAGCTGGAAGCCTGACGGTATTACAGCGTTTGAAGGGATTCAGAAAGGCCAGAAAAATTACCTCGTTCTAAACTATCACCCAGGTCGTTTGTACGGAAGTCGGGATTTCTTGGTTCTTGGTTCTGGCATTTTCACGCACGTTCTGCAATCGATATTCATGAGACGGAAGAATTGGCCTGGTGCTATGAAAAATAGAGTATTATCCTTCGTTGTTTGTTCCTCTTCGGCGTGCGTGTGCGGAATTTTGTTGGATTGCGTCTGCTGGCTTTCCTATGTCTGTCAGTGAGACAACGATTGCTGAATTTACGAGTATGCTATTGGATGAATCACAAGATAGACCTCCTAACTGAGATAGATAATGCCACCCACCTTATAGCTATCCGATAGACATTCAGAAATTTATCGAAAAATTCATTCAGAACGTATACAGGGTGTCTACTTTAAAAATATTGACGGTTATTCTTCAACTCAACATTTTGTGGTTTTACGGAATATTTCAATTTTTTATGAAATCAATCCTACTCCAGTTATCGTTGTAGCCTTATCAAATTTGATCACACAGGTATCTCGAAAGAGCATGAAATTATTTTGACACAAGAATTTTTTTGCGTCAAAAAATTCCTGACTGCGGGCGTGGTGAGCAGATGAACATATAAGTTGTTAGGTCAAAATTATCAATGTTATTTTTCTAATAGGTTTATCGATGCAAAATCCATAATAATGATCATGTTTTCTCTTCAGCAAAAACTTACCCATTTAGTTATCTTCCGAATGACATATAAACTTTTGTACTAGCTGTTTCGTTTCAGCCTCAATATCATGGCTAACATGATAACAACGAAAAATAAAAAATTATTCAAACGGGATATTTTTCCGTTATGATGCTCTTAATGATTGAATCAGTTGTTTTTCTGATAGAATATTGGAGTAAGTCTCAGTAGAACTGTTCATTTATCTGTCGAGTCACACGAATGAATTAAATTACTCGCTATAAATAATTAAACTCTAAACTCATAGCAAATGTTCGAAATGGCTACCGCCTTGTTCAATAAATTTCACACATTTTTTCTCACTGAATCCACAACCGTGGGTAGTTCAGAACGTTCCTGACCCATTTTTGTAGAACACAATTTGATTCTGTTCATCAGATCATCTCGAGGTTGAACGCTTATTTGATAAACTTTTTTTTAATGTGTCCCAGACTCAAAAATCCAAAGGGGTAAGATCACGGCTCCTTGGTGGCCATCTTACTGGACCTTACCTTCCAATCCATTGTTCTCCGAAATATTCATTTAGTAGGTCCCTTATAATCTGGCTATTATAAGCTGGTCAGCTATCCATTTGAAACCAAACGTTTTTTTGTCTGTTTTCCTGAGGCATTTCATGCAATATGTCTGTTAGACTGTTTCGGATTTAATGAATGAATTCTGCAGAGTTGAAGTGGTCAGGAAGAATAATATGTCTAACAGACATACTGGTAAAATGCCCCAGGAAAATAGACAACACTTTGGTTTCAAATGGGTGGCTGCCCAGCTCATAATAGCCGGAATGTAAGGGACTAAGAAAATGAATATTTCGGAGAACGATGGATTGGAAGGTACGGTCCAGTAAGATGGCCACCAAGGAGTCGTGAACTTACCCCTTTGGATTTTTAAGTCTGGAACACATTGAGAGAAAAAGTTTATCGACTAAGCGTTCAAACTCGAGATGGCCTGATAAGTAGAATCGAATTGTGAAATGGGTCAGAAACGTTCTGAAATACGCAGGGTTGTAGATTCAGTAGAAAAAATGCGTGAAATATATTGAACAAGACGGTAGCCAATTTGAACATTTATTATGAGTTTATAATTCAATTATTTATAGCAAGTTCTTACAGCATTTGTCCTCTCTCTTAAGTTCTTTCTTACAATATGTATCAATGAAATTTAGTTCATTCCTTTGACTCGGCAGATAAATCAATATTTCTACTGAGAGTAACTCCGATATTCAATCCAACTCCAACAACTGATTCAATCATTAAGTGCATCAAAAGGAAGGAAAAGCATGTTTGAATAATTTCTTATTTTTTGTTGTTATCATGTTAGCCAAGATATTGAGGCTGAAAAGAAACAGCTAGTACAAAAGTTTATATGTCATTCGAAAGAGAACTAAATGCGGAAGTTTTTGGTGAAGAGAAAACATGAACGTAATTATTCATTTTCCATCGATAAATCTATTGGAAAGATATCACCTCAAAACTTCTATATGTTTATCTGCTTACCACACCCGTAGTAAGGAATTTTCGACGCAAAAAAATTCTTGTGTTCCAGCAAAGTTCATGCTCTTTCTAGATGTGTGATCAAATTTGATGGGGCAACAAGGATAACTGGAGTGTGTCTGATTTCATAAAAGAATTGAGATATTCCGTAAAAGCACGAAAAGTTGAAATGAAAAATGACCGTCAATATTTCGCCCATGTGTTATATGACTTTTTTTTGTTCAAAATCACCTGTAGAATCTTGCCTTAAAGTTTTGGACTTTTAAAGAAGACACCCTGTATAGTGTTAAAAACAATGGAATGAAATCATTTCCGGTATCACTTCACGTTGAAATATGAGAAAGTGGTATAAAACAGGTCCGAAAGCGTTGAATAGAAGTTTTCGTCTTGAGAATATTTTCAAATATACATGGTGACCCAAGTAAAATCTAAGATATGTCAGGAATGAAAGAAATTCAGATGAAATATCCTGCATATACCGATCCGATTGTTTCAAAAAACCTGTTCCAACGAAATAATACTGTTACAAAATTTTGATACGTGGCGTTCCGCAACGGTAGCGCACTGTTCCATATATCTGTTTGGGAAACGGATAAGTATCCAATTTTCCATCTCACAATAATGTTCTAGTTACACAGGCTGTTCCATTTTTGCTAGACAGACGTCAACTTTGTTTAGACCGGGATTTTCAGTCAATGCTATCAGTCTGTTTCGCCTGGGTAAATTGAATCCTGCTGCCCCCAAACCTAGTCCACTCAGAAGTAGATCACAGGTGCTGGGTTTCTTGATGAAATCTGAGCAGCTGTGGACATTTGCTGTTTATCAGCATGTGTCGCTTACCATGGACAAAACACCTAGACAGATGATGTATTACGATGAGGTGAAGTCCGCAAAGCCAGAGGAGAAAATGTGTAAGTTCGGTTTATTCGGGATGTTCAGTCACTTGGTTCTCAAAACTGAATAGACCTAATGGCAGTAGTTAGATATCTCATTATTACCAGAATGTTTGAGGTTTTAATTCTGAATCAGTTTTTGCGTTTCGTTAGTAGTTGTGACTTTGAGGTAATTTGTCTCACAGGGACCTGGTTGCAGGATACTGTGTATAATAGACAGGACCGTAATCTTTATGCAAGTAGTTGTTTCTCTGGTGCTGAAGTGATGTTGGCAGTTAATGACAGATATAGCTCAAAACGTATTGATCTGACGGATATAGGGGCACTTGTTTCTTGTATAGATGTTGTTGATTGCAAAGTTCTACTTCCAGGTATTGCATTTTGTATAGTTGTTCTTTACATTCCACCAAATTTTGACAACATTCCTTTTGAATAATTCTTCGAATTGCTACAATGCTAAAATGTCTTACCCCACACTGAAATTATTATCCTCGGGGATTTCAATACGCCGTCATACATTAACCAGGGATTTGTGGACAATAGAAGTACAGCTGCGTGAGCGTCCGCCAGAATTCTTGATTTGAGACAGTTAAACGCTATTGCGAATGTTAATGGTAGAAACTCGATTCGTTATTTTCTAACATAGATTGTCAAGTCTGAAATGATCAGTTTTTCGCCGTGGCTGTGGACCCCCACCACCAATCGATCACTTGAGTTTCTACAGTGAAAAATCGAACAGAGAGCCACCGCGGTAACATATGGATGGAATTAGGGAATTTGGCTTCAGTAAGGCCTATTTTCTTTTACTTGACGATTCAATATTTGAGGCTAATTGGGAACCGCTGCTTGCTGGAGCCGATCACTCACAGGAGGCATTCAGTAGGCTATATGCTCAATGAGATTTTTTAGAAGACTATTCCAAGGAAGGTAATCAAAAGACTCTCGTTTCTTCTGTGGTTCACACTAGAAATCATAAGTTATATACGTCTGAAAAAAAAGTATTTGAAATTTTAAAATTATTCGAAATTGAATTTCACCACAATAGATACAGATCCTCGCATAGTGTAGTCAAATCTAAAATAAATTTTGCCTATCGTAATTTTCTTTTGAAGCCCGAGCAAAAAATACATCCAGACATCTAAAGCGCATGCGAAATAGCGAACAATACTATGAGAACCCGCAGAAGATCGTGAATGCTTTCGCCAGGTATTTCCAGTCGGTACATGAGGAGCCTGATGTGGTCAGTAGTTCGCTTGATGTTACCCGTCCAGTCGAAACCGGAAGGTATAGTCGTTGATATCATAACTGAAGCTGACGTCATGAAAGCAACTGAAAAGCTCAAGGGCGGACAGACGGCTGGACCAGATGTTTTTTTGTGAAGGACACTGTCGAAGGCTAGCTGGGACTCTTGCGATAATATTCAACCTGATTGTAGGTTCATCGGTTTGCCAAGGTCATACCCATACTGAGGACGAAGCTTATTTTTGGTCGAATATTGTACATTATTTACTCTCTCGAACGATCTATTTGAAATCGAATTGTCATGTACGGGGTATAAAAAAACATGCCCCATAATGGAACTAAAAGTAGCATAAGTTTCGTCATTTCGAATGGAACATGTTATTTTTATCGGTCCCTAAGAAGTGTCGAAAAAGCTCTGCAAATCCCGTCTTGTTTTCCTTATGGTTAAGTTCACTAGTTTTCTTCGAGCCGCTTATTTTCAAAACGGTAAATATTCATATTTTTCCACTATACAGGGTGAGTCTTTAAGTTGTACATTAATTTTAACCATAGATTCCTCTCATCAAATGAAACACTTTTTTCGTTTATCATTTTTTCAGATTTCGCCCCAGCAAAAAGATACAGGCGGTTTAAATTTCCGAAAAAAACCCATTTTTTCTTTTGAAGCTTTGATATGGTGACTCCGAATGAAATGAACTTTGGTGTGAAGTTTCCTATAACTATTACACATATTCTTCAGCAATCACTTTCATTTTACTCCAAACAGTTTTCGAGTTATAGACTCGCTGATTCATAAAAATATACGAAATTAGCAGGAAGAATGCAGATAAAGTTCATCTTATGTCATTATAAGAATCTTCAATCATTTTAAAATACTTAATAATTCTTTATAATTTCTCCTAAAACGCACCGTTTTGCAGATATTCAACTTTGAATATTATAAAATCGGATAAAAATTCGAAAAATTACCTTATACTTATGGATCCACCCCTGATCTAGTAGAGGAAGTAAACTTAGCTGGGTTCACGTTTATCCGGACCATAGAATACACATAAATATTTATCGATTTCGCATAGAACTAAAGAAGGTATATGCTATTTCGTGATCATACCACAGACCTGACCATAACATTCATAGACATAAAATAACATGTTATTATATGTCTAGAGAATATTTTAGGTTAATTGATTGATTTCATATAATTCATTTATAAATTTCGTGAAAAAATTATAATTATGGAGTTTTCAATATGAGAATGGGCGAGGATGGAATTCTGTATAATCATATAGTGGAATGAAATTGGATATTGCATGAACATCAAGCTGAAGATCAATATTTCAAGTCCAGTGTAGTGAAATTTTTTCCTTGCGATAATATCGCAAGAGCACCAAATCATAAGAATTAAGTGAGTAAATGAGTTTTCTCAATCTTGTTCCTTTGAATTTCAAACCTTGGATGGGTTATTTCCCAGAAGATATCACCGTAAGAGATATCTGTGGTGAACTTCCAGACAGAGCGCAGGAGTGTATTAGCACATTGAGAAATATTTAAATGCTTATAGCTTTTTACCTGAGCCGAATCTGGAAAAATGGCAAATGAAAAAAATGTTTTATTTGATGAGAGGTTAAAATTAATGTACAACTTAAAGACTCACCCTGTATATCATTTCGTCTAACGACTTTATATTGATATGATTTTTCAAATGTGGTGGCCCGCTTGATCACCCGATTCATCGAAACTATTTGTTTCCTCAAGGGCATACATAAAATATTGTTCAAGTTGAGTCACTAACTTCTTCGGGAAATATGCGGCATCAAATAACGAATGTTCCTTGAATTCATTCAAGAAAATGGGTAATATGTTGATCAAATTTTATAAACAATATTTCAACATTAAGTTTCATTTAATTATAGGTGATATTGTTAGCAACAGATGACCTTTTTTGGACCGATCAATTGAGCTGTCAGTGCAAAAGACCTGCTAAAAGACATTTTCTAGAGTTTCAAAATGGAGCAGGAGTCGGAATCGATCGCTTGCTGCGTCGAAGTTGCGACGTTTAAAAAATACTCGGCAAAGTCGATAGATCACGCTCTTGGGTTTACTGGATAGCTCTTTCTCGCAGATTTTTCCTGAAGAATTCAAAATGATACACATACTACACATTTAGTGTCGTAAAGAATTATTCTTCAGAAAAAAAATCTGTTTTAGGAAGGACTAGTGACCTTAACCGTAAGGGGTTCAGACGAAATTCGTAATGCCTTTGTTGGTGCTTTTTGAGTATTGATAAAATACAGGGCGCTTCATTTCAAATGAGGAAGGATTTCAGATACCGTTCGGGAGGAAAATCATTGTGAAATATTTCATCACTAATAAATTCCAATGGAACTAGGCTCAATATAATAATTTCAAATACTATGGGTGAGTAATATTACAAAAAACTTCATATCAGGCAGAATATCCCCAACAACCGTAAAGATTTTCGTGGTAAAGATATAAATAGAGTACCTTATGTATTTTTATGTATAAATCGAAAAATTGATTAGAAAATAAAGGTTTCCATTTAAAAGGTGAAGTTTGGACCCGCCAAGATATAATGGAACACCAAAAACATTTCTGATTTATTGAGGTAGAGCAATAGGGTAACATTATAGGAAACTAGATTCCTAACCTGTTTTCTAATTAGTGATATGGAACTTGCGGGACCATGTATACAGAAAAATGCAGGTTACAGAAGTGATAAGAAAAATAAATATCAGGTACTATGAAGTAGCACTATGTGAAGCAAACAGCTTTTACGCACTGTTTCAAACTCGTAGCCATAGTGGTCACCCATTCACGTAAGAAGTAATTAATCAAACTGGACTTGGTAAGTTCGTAAAATGTGTACTGATTGGAGAAAAAGAATGAATTAACATTGGCGTCATTGCGTCAAAAATATGGACTTTTGACTTCGTTTCCAGATCTGGTGGCTATGAAGTGAAATATCCGCATCCTTTGCTTTTTTGCAGGACTAAAAAATATAACTGTTTGATCTTCTTCAATGCTGATTCAAATTATCTCTTGATAATGACCAACCTATCTTTAAAATATAACATGGACTCCACTAGCATAGATTATATCAACTTAAACGGTTACCTATTGCGGATAATTCGTAAATGCGCCACAAACGATCAATTTGTTAACATTCCTTGTGATTGGTGATTTAAATCCCGTTTTGTTTGTGAACTATCCGGAAAGTATACAGACCAACTAGCCCCTGTTGATATTTCAGTCCCGAATACCCTGATTTTTCATCAAAATAGCCAGATATTCGGATAAATTGACAACAGACCGACAAGTTCATAAACTGCCAGTGAACATTTCAACCAATATATGTATGATATTCATCTGGTCGACCCTAATTCCTTTCAGTTGGATATATTTCGCAAACAAAACAGTTTCAATCAATTATGATGAACTTGGTGGCTCAAAGTACGTAATTGCATTTGATTATGTCTGTCCTTGCGGACTTCTGAAGCCAAACACCAAATTTTTTTCGGCTTGCATGAATTTTATGCACAAATGGAAAGATCAAGGACGTACAAGTGGATGGGTGAAATCAGATCAGTAAAAAGTTTTTTAAAAATACATGCACTTCAAGTTTTACTTCATAAATATATCCAAAATTCAAGGGTTGAAATCGATGATGAGAATAAGGACAATGACTCGAAAATTTGCAATAATTTCCGAGAGGGAAATTCCACACATTTCAATATCAACATTGCTTTAAGATTAACTGGAAATTCGAATAAAAATTTGAGAATACTAACTGAACATACCGTTAGTTTACCAATTTCTTTTTGAAGACCTTCAACGGTATCGGAGATATTTACACATTACTGTATATGGGGTATAATGCTGACAAATTTTTTACTCCATGCAAAACGACTGTGAACAGTAATTGTTGAAGAAAAATACTTAGTCTAGGTTATCTTGTAGTGAGATTGTTAATATATTTATTATCAATGAATTCATCCGATTCACAAGAAATGAATCAAAACAAATATTATAATATGTGAAAAGCACAGTACAGCAAGGGCTGTGGAGAAACTTTATTTTTTGAGATATCCGACAGTTATTAAGTGTTTATGTTGAAATGTTATGTTATGCTATGTTATAAATAATGGTGAAATTTTGGCACGCCCAAATACCTGTACCTCATTTCTAACTATTGAGCAGGTAATGTTTTCAAATTATTAGGTTCACTCATGAGCAAATTCAATTCTCGACACCTGTACACACTCATTTCTGAAAAGAATTACCTAGAGCCTTGGAGCTTTTGAAAAAGAAAAAAAATTTAAACTTTTTCGAAATGTTCTAATGACGCGATCATCACAAGGTGCCCATCAGAATTTCCGAACTAGCTGCCAAGTTTCATTTCGATTGAGTCATAATTTTTTGAGTTATTCCGGAACAAAGAACGATACCGAGAGAAAACCACGAAATTTTACATATTATATCCGAATATCTCCAGAAATTATAGTCGTATCAAAATGAAATTTGGTACACTGCTGTAAAATATGATGTTTAATGTATGAGCATTTTTGTAGATTCAGCGAAAAATTTCCGAGAAAAAAAATGTTTCGAAAAAATTTCTTTCCAAAACCCACTGACAGTGTGATTCCAATGAAATTTTGTACGAGATAGTGCGTTGTTATGCTTCAACTAACTGTCAAGTTTCCTTTCAATCGCATAAGTAGTTCCTGAAATATCACGGAATCAACCTCAGAATTTTAAATGACCATAACTCCGAAACCATTCGACCGATTTATCCCGTTAACGAACTCAACCGCCACATTCCAATGCGTGACCTAATATGAAAGTTTCAAGTCGCTGTCTCGCTACTTTCGACAATTATCGTGTCGTCGGCCAGGCGGACAGAATCGATTTTGACACCACGGATTCGTGTGAGTCCAACCTAGTCGTTTGAGGCCATTTTCGGAAAAAAGTTCAAAAATTATATAGTTCTGTGTTTTCACAATATCGAGTAACCAAAACATAGAAGTGGATTATCCATATACCTGCTTCACATGCCCTTGACTCTTTTCATCCATTCGCGTATTCGACTCTACTCAGCTTAGTATCCAGTTCACAGATATCTAATCTGTGAGTTGTTTCTTTGAAAATAATTATATTCACGGTCGACTGTTATGTGGATAAAAAAACATTGAGCGACTGTTTCATTGTATTGTCCAATCATTGAAATCTGAAAAATTATTAATCCACTGCCAGAATAAGATCCTTCACTTATAATTTTTTCATATCACTGTATCCTATGCAAATTACGTTAATATATACATCCAATTAATCGCTTCCTAGCATATCTCTTTTCACTTCAATATTTCAGTTTCATCATATACTTCTACAGAATATTCTGTGTTTATACCATGAAGCGAGATATTGAAACAGTGAAACCAATCTATATCACTCTTTCTTTCGGGACATGGAGGGAATACAGCAGGAATACAAATGAATCAATATAACCTGTCGAACAGCAGGACGGATACGAATGGAGAAAAATTCGACAGTTCCCTTCAATTTCGCAGGAATTGATTACGCTGAAATTGTCAGCATCACATATTGAAAAGAACGCGTAGAAGTGTTTTTGATGGAATTCCGTGAAGAAAACGAGCTGCGTAATTTGTTGAACGTCAAATAAAACAACATGTGTGTCGTCGTTGGTCTGGCGACGAGGAATTCATATCATAAAGGGAGTGAGTATTGATTTGAGACGAAATAAAAGAGGAGTAAATGTTTATTCCTTTTCAAATGGTAAAATTCTACGGTTTCTGATGCTATCGCAAGAAGCTATATGGGTTGATGTGTGGCGTATAGGATAGCGCTCTCTTCTTCAAGTCAACTTACTGAATGCTTAGAACAGGGTCGATGATGGACCAAAAATAAATAATAGTAGAATGGCACCGATTGAAAAAAAAATAAAATATAACAGAAATGAAAGGAAAAATATTTTAGAGGCGATCTGTGTTCGGGAAGTAGAAGGGAATGAGTGTTCAGGTTAAACACAGTTTATCTCGACTTCCATCAAAATTGCAAGTTCTATCGAAAAATGTTAAATGGTGAAGTTGCAGGTGATAAAAAGATCTACAACTTTGTTACTTATATAACCTCAAAACTTATGTGAAAATTTGAAATTGCCACGTTTTTGGTTTTTTTATTTTATCTTTCACAAAAAATTTTTTTTTTGGCGAAAGCTCACTTTTTAATGTTCCAAATACACTGTGATTTCCTTGATTCAAATTATCCATTTACGCACCCTTTTTTGCCTAAATATCGAAAAAGCACCCTAATTCCCAATCGAGAAGTAGCACGTTTTTACCGGGATATAGCAGATTTCAAGTAAGAGTCCGGTCAATTTAGACAATTGAAATAAAGAAAATTCTGACAGGGACAAATCTTCGTAGGGATTTTGGGTTTACCACAAAGAATAAAGTGTCAAAAGTCCCAATCATTCCCATGTGCGCTAAGGGACTTATTCGGGGCCCCAAGGTCAAAATTTTAGGTTTTTTGGATTTTTCTAGAAAACGGTAAGTTTTATCGAAAAAATACTTCAGAGCAGAGTTGAAGATCTTTAAACTTTCCATAAAAATGGTCCTCATGGTTTTTTCTCTGAGATCCACTATTTCCCAGATATTGCGCTTGTAAGAATCACGTTCTACCTAATATGCACACATTTCCACACTACCTCTGAGGTAGTGTACTCGGCGCGTTTTTTGTAACGTGGTATTCCCGGTAGGCATATTCCACGAACCTTTATGACGTTATTTTCTGGAACAATAATCATTTAATAGTATGAAGATTATTGTTATGGGTTACTGAGTTTAACTGTCGTTCTACCTTTTTTTATTACTTTAATCTGACTCATACTCTTCATATTCAAATTCAACAATCATGTTTTGTCCAATTTCTTCTTGTTCTTCTTCTTCTCCTTCCTGTTGATGAATGCTTAGAAATTGTTCAAATGAAGATGAATCAGTTGTCTCTTCATCAAAATTACATGAATCTTCCTCTCTTGTATTTAATTGAACATTTGAGCAAGAGACACCTTGGCAATTGGTACACGCTGGAAAACACTGCAACCCTTCTTTTTTACAGCCACATTTGGCACGACAACCTTTCTTGCAATTGCAAAAAATAGTGTTAAGAACTTTTTCTGGAGCAGGGGGCAGTAATGTTCGAATCGGTTCCAAAGTATAATTTATCAATTTCCAACCCCAGTCTTCAGGGTTCAGTTCATTGCCTTGCCATGTCTGAACTTGATAGTGTACCCGAAACAAATGTTGAGTAGCAGATGCCGATGTTCGAGGAAGACAATATAGTTGTACTTGCTTTTTGTTTCGTGTATTTTTTACAAATGTTAAATATCTGCACGTACCTTCTTAACACTATTTTTTGCAATTGCAAGAAAGGTTGTAGTGCCAAATGTGGCTCTAAAAAAGTAGGGTTGCAGTGTTTTCCAGCGTGTACCAATTGCCAAGGTGTCTCTTGCTCAAATTTCAATTAAATACAAGAGAGAAAGATTCATGTGATTTTGATGGAGAGACAACTGATTCATCTTCATTTGATCAATTTCTAAGCATTCATCAACAGGAAGGAGAAGAAGAACAAGAAGAAATTGGAGAAAACATTATTGTTGAAGTTGAATATGAAGAGTATGAGTCAGATTAAAGCAATAAAAAAAAGTTAGAACGACAGTTGAACTCAGTAACCCATATCAATAATCTTCATACTATTAAATAATTATTTTTCCTGAAAAAGACGTCATAAAGGTTCTTGGAATAGGCCTACCGGAGATAACACATTAAAAAAAACGCGCCGAGAACACTACCTCACAGCTGATGTGGAAATGTGTGCATATTATGTAGAACGTGATTCTTACAGGTGCAATATCTGAGTAATAGTGGGTCTTAGAGAAGAAATCAGTTGGACCATTTTTATAGAGAATTTTGGGATCTACAACTTTATTTTGAGGTACTTTTTCGATAAAACGTACCGTTCTCGAGAAAAATCCAAAAAACCTAAAATTTTGACCTTGGGCCCTAAATAAGTCCCTTAGCGCACATGGGACTGATTGGGACTTTAGACACTTTATTCCTTGTGGTAAATCTAAGGTCTCTACGAAGATTTAGCTCTGTCAGAATTTTCTTTATTTGATCACTATTTTTATGTCTAAATTGACCGGACTATAAATTTTTCACAGACCTTGAACCTCATATTTCACATTAGTGTACTAAATTTCTCTTCTGAGAAATCATTGTCATTTCCGTAATAACTCAAAAAATCATGATGAACATGCTGATGAACAACTTTGTGCCAAACCTCGTTGTGATCGTGTCATTCGAATTAGTTACGAAGCGCTCATTTCTTCATGCATTGTCCCGCCAAACGTAGCTTTAACTTGTGACGACTTTTTTTCGGTGACGGAGTAACCAGTGTTGTTCACGTTTCCAATACTCGCACAGGCGCCAGTTACAATTGGTTTCGGAAGGTTCTAGTTTCTTCGCAAAATCGCCCACTGGTGTTATCATCTCTGGGCAGCTTTTAAATTGTTGGAGATAGGTTCTGTTTGATCTAGGGTGGTAGCGATTATTCCGTAGGTTAATGTTCCCTCCCAAACTGTACGGTTACAGCAGTAAAACACTTAAAATATATGTACAACTTCATAACAATCTTTACAAATCAATATACATATACATATATAGATATAAAAGAAAGTGTTCATAATGACGTCACATCGCAAATGTGGGACACGCTGAATAACATTCACATGAAAAAGCTGAAGGATGGCCTCTCTTGAAAAATAAAGCACAATTGTTATCATTGATATTGAAAAAGCCCAAATGAAAATGATAATCGACTTGATCATTGCATGGTGTGATACGGGTTCAACGAAATTAATTAGTTGGCAATGTAACTGAAAAACGGGCCATAGAACGAATTGAATATGCCAATTCACAGATATTTACAGGGAAATGATTTTTTCGGTGACCGTGAACTTTGAACTCGGAATCTGATAGAGCTCCATTGGAACGTTAAACAAGCTTGTTCCATTCTCTGCCCATACAAAGACCCGAAACAATATTCCTCGGGCACTGCCGATACCCAAAAACTCGATTATGATAAATCGCTCCAGGGCGAGCTAATCTTCCGCCGAGCGCGGTTGTTCCTGCAACGAACAACAGGAAATTTATATATGTGGAAGGGTCAATTCGGGGGCTTCGTTTCTTCGCAAAACAATTTCGTTGGTCCGATTGTCTAGAAGGGCTCGCTTTTGAACTCAGAAACAGAAACGCGTGGCACAAAGGGGGTTCGAAGATTCGCTGGCCGATGACGACGGGGATGATACACGGTCCGGATTCTCCTGGTAACTAGGGTGGGTTCTTTCATCCCTGTCATCGACAGGTCCGGCGAAAAATCAGGCGAAGAGCTGACCTCACTAATTGCCCGACCGAGAAAGATATCAGCAATTACCATGATTAATTGTGGCGGTGAAAATTCGTTCCGAGTTTGCCTTCGGGTCAGAGGTCTTTCCACCCTTTCAAATTTTTTGGAACGTTAATTTTTGGTTAGAATAATGATTCAAAAGGAAACTTCTGG
The DNA here is from genome assembly GCA_958510865.1 of Myrrha octodecimguttata. NCBI lineage: Eukaryota > Metazoa > Arthropoda > Insecta > Coleoptera > Coccinellidae > Myrrha > Myrrha octodecimguttata. The sequence continues at coordinate 23,957,008 of OY294056.1, forward strand.
TGGCACTCAATTACTTCCATTTTCATCAGGAGAGAATTGATCACCCGTGGCGCAACCCAACTGCCTGGAAACAAAAATTGGAAAAAATTCATTGATTACGAGTTTGAGGCTCTGATGCGTTCAAGATACAGAAACAAATGTTTGTTCGGTTTTCGCATGGGCTTGGTTTTGATCATCGAAGACTTCAGGAATCATACATAATAATGTTAATGTGTTCCTGTTAGGTACCTTCAGGAATGATTTTTTTTCAATCGGGTGTTAGGATTTTCAAGAGATTATTCAGGTGGTTTCAATTCTGTATAATCGGTTCTTGCACTGCAGTAATGATAGTGTCAGAATTGTCTCTTTGTACTGCAGCTGTTTCATTTAGCATAATAGTACAAACAATTCCAATTAGTTCTGTTTTGTTTTCAGACAGTTTAGAAGAAGTGAACGTGAATTTATTATGTTGTATCGGGGATGAATCTTTCATTTTTTTAATGAGCTTTTTCTAAGGGAAATGAGCTACTCCAATGACCATAGTTGGGAAATACTATGAAAATAAACAATATATTGAGCTTGTTAGAAATGTTGGTTTTGTATTCAAAATGTCGCATCAACCTCATCTACATAAGATATTATTGTTTGATAAGTACAAGAAAACCTTAGTTCTCAAAATTATTTTTAGTTCATCAAGGCTTGAATTTCCCTTATCGATTGGAAAGTTTGTTCCCAGAAATCACTTTTGTTTCTTTGTATTTTCAAATGACGCAAGCAGCACAAATTACACGTCTAATAATATCATGCAGGCTGAACGATATAGGAATACTTGGGGCAATCTATTTTTCAATTTTCAATTGATTTCCCCTGAAACTGCTTTATGAGAAATACAACCTTATCAAGTAATGTGTTTTTGTAGGTGAATTGTTATGTCTATACAGGGTGATTCATTAAGGGTGGCCACCGGCCGTATCTCGGAAACCGTTCATCCTATAACTTCCGGAAAAAAATTCTTATGTCAAAATCGGCCTCTAGAAAATGATTAAAAATATTTTCAAGTTCGTAGTTCCCCACTAGAGGGCGCAATCTATCACTTGTAAAATATAATCTCATTTTTTACGAAATATTCTCCAACAAACAGTGGTAAAGAATACTAAAATGAGAAAATACTCTTCCCATTCAACAACTTTTGTTCGAGTAATTTTTCCATATTTCCTTTTTTTTAGTGATGGGATGGAAAAACTTTTCTTCACAAGAAAAACACTCTCACTTTTGTATGCGTGAACCGATTTTCACGTTCTTTGATTTCTTTCGAAGGCCATCAAAAGTAGATCACAGAAAAATATGACAACAATATACCGGGTGATCCAATAAAAAAGTACAGGCTGTTTTATGTCACTTCACCCTATTTATGCGTTTTACTTGAGAATTTCAAATGCAATACTATAATTCTAACCGACTGAGAATTAGCCAAGCATTATCACCTATTGACTTGTTAAAACCGCAGACAGATATCTTTGGTCATTTCGAAGATATTAACATTTTTGTAAATTTTGATCAATATTGATCATTTCTGAGAGATTAGAAAAACAAGGAATGACTTTATTCATCATGACAAAGCAACAAATTATTCAACACACATAAGGTAACAATAATATGACAAAATGAAACAAAATTAGCAACAACGAAAATATTCCAACAAAAAAAACAGCCCTTACACCTAATCATTTCAAATACTCAAAATGTCCACCATTATTTTCTATACATAAATCAAGTCTTTCTCTCGTCGAGTTGACACTGTTCACAATTTCAGTACGAGAAATAGTTCTAGCTGCTTGCCGAATTCTATTTTTCATATCCTCCCTCGTAGTTGGAGGTGTTCGGAAAACTAAGTCTTTTATTCTCCCCCAAAAATAAAAATCTAGTACTGTGAGGTCCGGTGATCTCGCTGGCCATGGAAAAATACTCCCACGTCCAATCCACCTATTTGAGAAGACGGTATCTAAATATTCCCTAACGTTAGCTGCATAATGCGCCGGGCAACCATCTTGTTGATACCACATATCTAACCTGCTCTGAATAGCAATATCTTTTAAAAGAATTGGAAGATCTTGCGTTAGAAATTGCGAGTACCTTTGTCCCGTTAAGGTACTCTCGAAGAAAAATGGCCCGACAACTGTTCCATCAAAAATTCCGCACCATGCGTAAACACTCCAGCGGTTTTGATTATTGACTTCCCTTTGCCAATGTGGGTTGGTATATGACCAGTAGTGGCCGTTGTGTAAATTTACTCTACCATTGCTAGAAAAAGTTGCCTCGTCCGTCCATAATATTCTCTGAAGTAAGTTAGGATCGTCGTTCAACATTCCTTTTAACCAATGGCAAAAGTCAAGACGTTGATCAAAATCTCTCTCTTTCAATTCTTGGTGCAAAACAACATGATATGGATGCAGTTTATGGTCCTTTAGTATTCTCTGAACTACCGAATAATTCAATCAGCTTGTTTGAAAGGGAACTTGCTCATAGAAAAAGGTGGTGGGATTTATGAATAATCAGGTATTGGATGATTTTTTTGTTTTATGTTAACTTGTGCTGTTAGTGACATACATATTTGATTAGTTTTTCTCTTTCACCTAATTGTTTGGACGATGAAACAACTCAATTCCTCCTGCATTTCACAGGATGGATCAACACTTATCAAAATTTACAAAAATATTAATATCTTCGAAATTACCAAAGATATCTGTCTGCGGTTTTAACAAGTCAATAGGTGATAATGCTTGGCTAATTCTCAGTCGGTTAGAATTATAGCATTGCATTTGAAATTCTCAAGTAAAACGCATAAATAGGGTGAAGTGACATAAAACAGCCTGTACTTTTTTATTGGATCACCCGGTATATTGTTGTCATATTTTTCTGTGATCTACTTTTGATGGCCTTCGAAAGAAATCAAAGAACGTGAAAATCGGTTCACGCATACAGAAGTGAGAGTGTTTTTCTTGTGAAGAAAAGTTTTTCCATCCCATCACTAAAAAAAAGGAAATATGGAAAAATTACTCGAACAAAAGTTGTTGAATGGGAAGAGTATTTTCTCATTTTAGTATTCTTTACCACTGTTTGCTGGAGAATATTTCGTAAAAAATGAGATTATATTTTACAAGTGATAGATTGCGCCCTCTAGTGGGGAACTACGAACTTGAAAATATTTTTAATCATTTACTAGAGGCCGATTTTGACATAAGAATTTTTTTCCGGAAGTTATAGGATGAACGGTTTCCGAGATACGGCCGGTGGCCACCCTTAATGAATCATATTTCAATATTGTACGGGTCGGGTTAGTTATGGTCTGAAAAAAGTTCACCTCCATGATATCACGATCATCGAACCATCTTCGATTAGGACTACTTATTCTGAACATTATTTCATCTGTGAAATTGAGAATATTTTGGTTTTTTTCAATTTCACATTTGCTTAATCTGCTATCATTCAACCCATATACATTTCAGTGCTTGCAAAATATATCCACCTCCTTTTGTTGAATGTTTTTGTGAAACTATATTTGCTTTTCATAATTATCAATATTTTCCCTCTTACGAAAGGTTCAAACTGTAATGACAACATATCACAGAAAACATAGACAGATATGTTCTGTGTCGAAAAAATACTTGTTTCTGATTGGTTAGAATATTTGGCAACATTGCTCGTCGATGAGTGCTCATTCGTATAGTTTCCTGAATCTCAAGATTTCGGACCCTACATTTTTAAATAACTGAGGTAGAATGAGTCGGCAATTGCTTCATAGTTCTATTCTATTGACGCCAAGAATCGCGACGCAGGTCGGTTCGGTTGTGCAAAAACCATTAAATTTTTTGAATGCGTATTACTTGTTTCCTTGAAATAATTGAACACCGAAACCGCTATTGGGTTGTAAAAAAAGTGAAGGTTCCGACCAACTCTGACCCTGTGTGAAGGAAAGCATTATGTTGGAATATTAGTAGAATCATTTTTACTATTTTCAGCATAAATCATTGTCTATGGGTCTGTTCAAAGTGAAACAATGAGAAAATATAAAATGAAAAAATAGAATATTTGAAGTAAGAAATATGTCTTTTTTGCGAAAAACAAGTTGAATTACATTACCTCACTTGTTAACTACGGTTCACATTTCGACAGTAGATGGAGTTGGAAAGGGCTATTATATTTTGTACAGCACGAGACGCTACTGGTGTAAAATATCTGTTATTTTCATACCACATGTAAAAAGAGATACTTTTTCACGAGATACGGGGTCAATGATGATCGAAAATAAACCTTTCACCATGAACAGTATATATTCATGATATATTTATGAACTCATCCGATTTTCCAGTCAATCCCTCAACGTTAACCCCTCATGAGATAACAATACGTTGACGTGACAGCTGAATTTATGAATTTGTCGTTCTCGTTATCATTCTCGTTACGATGTGATTCGATTTGTTAAATTTACCGACTCGGGTTTATGCTACAATAAAGAGTGAAAACTTGCGTTCACAAATTCTAGAAAGTTGCTACTCCTCCTCATAAAAAGCAGCAGCGACACTGAGATTGATTATTTTCTAGTAGGACCTTCAAAAGACTATAGGTATTTCGTATGAACATTCAATTCCCTACCTGTAGGTTTGAAGGATAGTTGAGTAGACAGTTCCAACAAACGATTAGGTTTAATTAATTATTGAATAATATGTGGTCGAATCCATATCTGTCCATCCCATATTTTCGAGAAACTCCGAAAAAAACGATCGGATCCAACTGAAATTTGATATTTGGTTTCACAGTATTAATATGAATACTTTGCAGAACATTGTGTTGATTATATCACCGCAAGGGTGAACAATATATTGATTCAAAAATAGCATAGTTCAATGACAAAATTTTCTGAAATTTTTCAAGCTTCATGACCTAATTCTTCAAGACAGAACTAGATTACAATTCGGTTGTATCTAGGGTGAAATCCTACAATTGGTTGAAAAATTAGGATTATTTGGTTCATGTAGAAATTTGGTGACAATGTTATCAAAATGTCGCCTATTTCAACATTCAAAGACGACTCAAATCAACCTTCAGCAACAAAGGTGAGTTGACGTTTATTCACTCGGTGAATTGAATTGTTCAAATCAAATCAAAGATGCAAAAACTCACTTTGTATATTACCTACAGTGACGTTTCTTAATCTTTTTGAGCGACGGTAAGGTGAGACAATAAAATAATTAAGCAATACGATCAAGATTTGTATCATCACAAAAAATCACTCTCATTTCCTTGAAATTCGAGATCCCGTAATCTCCGTTCGAAAGGAAAAACGATCCCCCACCCAATTTATCTCAGCAGTCCGGTTGTTTCTGCAAAGACATTTTCCCGTTAATCTCCAGACATAACTTCCGATTTAGGGTTCAGTCTCGCCCTCTGCCACTGTTCGAAGACCACTGCGGGCCCGACCTCCAGAATCCGGTAACTCTTGGTTGGCGTCATAAGTTAAGGAATTGTTATCTCGCAGTACCGTGACCTACAAGGACCATCTTAATAACTGTATCACGTTCCTCCGACAACTCCTAGTTTGCAAACATATAGATGGCGGTGAACCGCAAACTGACTATCGAAGGGGAGAACCGGCGCTTTATTGGGGAAACGTGAAAGGTAACAAATGCGAGATTAATGGCAGGAAATGGGATAAATACAATACAATCGGCATCCGTGATCCATGATCGCATGGTTAAAGATAATATCCAGTTTATATGATGAATTCGAGAGTGAATTCCTCAAGTGAATCAGAACTTTTCGTCTCATTACACGCTTTATAGTTGCGCTTGTTCAAATTCGTTTCCAAATATGCCAAAGCTGTCACCTCTTAACGTATTGATCAAACTCAGCTCTACTTCCATATGGTCCTGACGACATTCTGCATGAACCTCATCATTTCTGGATCAAGTAATAGATTCGATCCGATCTGCATTCTTGGGAATCTTGGAAAAATAACATTTTGAATGGTTACCCTCATCTACAGAATCATTAGGCGAATTTAATCCATTCACAAATTCAACCTTCGAGGTTAAGCCAAAAACCTACGAATATCGAGTGTCTAAGTCATTTATTTCTAAAGTTATTGTGTTTAGGGACGGTCTAACCGCTGACAGTAAACAAAATCTCCAATATGATCGCGTCGTTACTCGTCGAGATATTGGGGAAATAAACTCGAAATTTCAAATAACCCTTAAAGTTCATATGTTTCTTCGAATATCTCCAAAAATTTACATCGAATTGAATTGAAATTAGGAACTCTGTTGTTAAATATTTGATATCTTCAAGGTATGTGCCTAATTTTATCCAAATTTAATCCAAAGTCTCCGAAAAAAACAACTCGTGCCGACCAAAGTTTGAAAAATTCTCGAAAAACAATTTTGTTTAAATTTCCCAACAATTTGCACCAAGTTTCCGGTTTTCATTCTTTAACTTATTACGAAGCTTCAATCTGATCGATTTTCTTGTGATATTGTCAAACCAACCTGGAAATAACTTTTTTTGTCCGAAACGCATGTATCGCCTAAAGATAGCGAAATTGGTCATTTTATCTTGCCTTATTCTCAGTGAAAAATTATTTTATCTCAAGGGTACGCAGAAGAATACATAATATTTTTCCAGAATTATCTTGTTCACATCCTCCACAGGCGGCACTGGTTTCAATATTGAAACACCTTCAACATGAAGAAATAGCTACAGATGCTCCTTTGAGCAAAGGCCTCTGCCTTGTGATAAATTGCATAGAACTATCAGATGTTAAACGTACGATGGAAGAATGATTCGTTACTTGAAACCTTACTGCCTATAGCAAAAAACTTAAGAATTTCAGAACAAAGGTAAATTTGAACTTTCCTTTCTGAAATCCCCTAGGGATTCGTACCTTATTCTGAAGCAGCGTGAATATAAATTTTTCAGAATTTCATAATTTTTTTAGTTATACATTCGTAATGAAACTTTCCATCAGTCTTTGCGTCAGTACTTCAAACCCAACTCCCAACACATAATTCAATTCGAGCGGTATTTTTCGAGTTACTTATTGAGAAAACAAAATTACAAATATCAACTGGAAATCAATCCTGGGTGTTCCGCGCAGATCGTATACTCAAGCGATATTTTCAACTTTCACAAGTTTCGTATAAATAAACTCGTGAACAAACAAGCAAAAAATTAATAAGTTGAATTATTCTATAACAAATTCAATTCAGATAAAAAAAATTAAATAGGTTTAATCAGACAGAAAATCCCTCATCTGCTGTTATTGAACCCGCAGCCGCCAATCTAGTATTAGGAGTCCACACTGTAACTGATCTATCCACAGCGCCTATAGTGATGGGTTGATGATCCTTGCGTATTAAGGAGAAATAAAGTTACTATGATTTCTTGATTTTCTTTTTGTTGACACTGTGCAACTAGGAGTCAAGTTATAATGTGATCAGATAAATAGTACTTGAGTACCTATTGCAGCTCCAAATCGAAAATTACTCATATTGTGATGCAACGATAAAGCACTGCTTCCCAGAACAAATGCTTAAAAATGTGCAAACATGACACAAGAATTTTTTTTTCTTAACTGGGTTTAATTTCAATTTTATGTGATATAGTCTACTTCCGTTTGTTCATACATTGTGGTCATTCATTCCGGTCGCATCTTATATTGAAACTATAAATGTTACTGGGACCATTTGTATCCGATTTCCTGGTCATAGAATTGTTCTCTTTTATAAAGCACATTTCGAGGAAGAGTTGTTCTATATTATTATCTTCTTGTCCAAGATTGTAACATCTCCAAAGTCGATGCTATGACCTGTGCTTCCTATGTAATAGCCTATTGCACATCTGTCAGGCCTTATGGTGGAATCGCTTCTATTCAATGAGTTTCTTTCAGATAACGCCTGTGAAGTTTGACCTATGTATACCAGTGGGCAATGTTTGCATTTTATTTGATATATCACATTTCGTTTTTGGGAGATTTATCGGCTACCAAGGTATATCTTCGATTTATATGTTGATGTATTTTTGAAAAGTTTCGTAACTTCAAATGTCAGTTCTTTGATATAAAAAATATAATATATAATACTGACATAATGACAAGGACGAATATCTGTCGATATATCCACAAATATTCAACTTCGATCAGAGCTAATCTTGCAATCAACCAAGACATCTACACCGAATAAGCGGATCAAAGGAGAATGACAACAGCAGATTCACAGTGATAAGTGATCGTCAGGTCAACTTACCTCGGATAAAACTTCCAAATATCTTCAAAGGTAGGTATATACCAAAGTCATAGCTTTTGGATTCAATAATTTCCGTGATATCCGAAATGGAGAAATTGCATATTTCTAATATTCGAAGAAATCACAAATATTTCTGTTTTAAGGCCAAAAATTTTGATGATTATTAGTTAAATAGAAGAAAAGTTTCTACATCTGATTTTCTTTGCATCTGGTGGAGGACTAAGGAGAAAACTATAATTATTTATAACTCTGTCTTATTGTTCATACTGAATCCATAAGAATTGAACGTACGTTGCACACTGCGGTGAATGCATTTCAGTGTACCGCACAGAATAAATTATAAAGGATATACTTGTGCTGCGTTTTTGCACGACCGTGGCATGTTTCTTCTCTGATGAATAAGTAAGGTGTTAATTATATAAAATTTTCTCCGAATTGAAACTGAAAACCTGAAAACAAAAAAAAAAGACGATAAACCGATATGAACTAGTAAATGATTTATCACTCAGGACAGCCCTATTACAACTCGGAAATGCTAGTTCCAGATGGTTTTCACAAAAAAATGGATGGAAGTTTTAATATAGATGACAGAGCTCCAATTAGTGAATCAACATAAACACAAGGACGAATATCATTCAAAATTCCAACCGAAGTTCCACTCTTCCCTAATTTTTTCTTGATTCTGATCACAATTACATTGATAACTTGTTCAATGAATTAATCCACATTTTCGTATTTTATCCATAAACTGCCAGCGTGATGGACAGAATCGAATTTGGGTTCACGGATTATAAGTTAGTCCAACCAAGTGATTCTTGTTCCTTAAAATAAGGACGTGAAAACACTATAATCTGAACTGCAGGTATAACATGAGCTAGATATTATCTGTGAAGCAGATATAAATAAAATAGTAAATAAATGTATAAGTGAAAAGTAAAAGGCGAAATTAATATTTTTCGTACCAACAACTGCTATCTTTGTATTTCTCTCACAGAAAAAGGAAATAACGGGGATATCCGTCAGTTCGGTTCGATCTACACGAGTATCGGCATGCCCGTGATTTACCTTGGGAACGTGACACGAACTTATTCACTTTTAGCCCGTTCTTTCTGAGAATAAGGATGACTAAAAGCCTGAGTTATCTGTTTTCCGAACTCGACTCGCCCTCACTCTCGAGTGTCACGTACACAATGGACGATAATGAATACATCGGCCGGACTAAGTAGCATCCCAGTTGTTGTTTCGAGGATGTTTTTTTCCGTATTTTCTTTCCATCCGACCGAATGCCCTGGCGGTATGGAACTTTAGTACATTGGAAAATGTTACTGGAAGGAATTTATTGCGAGTGGAAAAAGAAGATTTATTGTCGTCATTCTATAGAACTTTCGTTGATGATATAAATTGAGGTTTTTTGGGTGTATTGTATTCGAAAAGGATCTTGAATCGACTGCTTGTAGAGTTCGTCGACTAAGAGTTTAAATTTTCATCACTCACTCCTGTTGATTGGAATAAGCCTTGAACATATTTCATTGATGAATAAATATACATTGCGAGTCTTCAACCTGGAATTAATTCAGTAAATCAATGAAAGTTTTGTGGTTAGAAATATAGGATGGGTCAAAATGCAACTCAAATTGCACTGTTTCTGATGCTAGAAAATTTTAACAGTGTGTATTCATAGATGAAACGTTATGGACTGTTTCTTAGATAACAATACCACCTTTCTATGACTAACGTCAAAAGTTATGATACACATGGGTATCACATACCAAATTTTATTCAATTTGAAGAGGAAGAAATGTGATCGATGTTAAGGATATTGTCAGTTAGTTAACGGCCAACATTTTGAAAATGTATTGAATTTGGATTGCTATCAGAAAGATTAGCGTAATAGTTTAAGCCATCGATTGTTAGCGGTAGATGCGCCTTCTTCAATGGATAGGGTATCTAATGTTGCAAAATGGCGAATGATCCGCTCATTCAGTTCAATAAATATCAAACTTCCACCTTCACTTCATGCATCAATCACAAATTTTAAATTTGATTCTCATCTGAAACTGTCCTGAGGAATATTCATGAAAAGTAGGACTACCATTCCAGCAAATTTTCGTTTACGTCTCACCTCAAGTTTCAGATGGGCGGAATAACAGTTTCTGCACAATTTTGTCCATCCAAATGTTCAACAAGAGAATTGTTTTCGAATAACTGCATCAAAAGAATCCAACATTTTTTTTTCGAACTATTGACTAACGAATGTTCACCGAAACTGGTATTGACCCAGTGTAACGCAGATGTTTTAACGACTTTGCTTCTGGTCATATATGATATTCGCAAAATTATGCATAAACCAAGTCATAGAGTTCAATTAATCCAATCTTTCCCGAAATATTGGGAAAATGAATTTCAGAATTAATATATATCTGCGGAATCATTTGGTGGATTTTTCCAATTCGCGAATTTGGCATTCATTATTAAGATCAAAAGTTAGTGTCACAGTCTTCATATCAGTCAAGCAGATTCGTAATGCCCAATTACTAACGTTGTATCCATTCATAAATGGGCGAAATCAACCCGGATATATCCTCTCGAGAGTTTAATCCCCATAAATTTGCAAAATACATAATATAAAATAAGCTCTATTGCAGTATACTGTGTGATAAAATTTTGGATTTTCAATTTTTCTTTATTATTCCAACGATACTATTCACTAGAGAATTAATACAAGTTTGTTCGTTGGAATTTCACAATTAGCTATCTAACAGGCTTCAACAAGATTGAATCCGAATTATTGAGTGATTGGGAGAACAATATTGTAAAAATATTGTAAACTCAATCCTGAATCCGTCGAAATGTTTTCATATTTCATTCACCAAGAAAATTCGAAAAATTAAATATGAATATGAGGTTGAAGAGAAATTTTTGTAATACGTAAGTGAAGTCGTGAAAAATGGTCATTTCGATCACACATCGAAAAGGTGATTAATGGATAAAATAAATGGCCGGATTCATTAACAGAAGTTACAAAGAATTCAAAGATCCTAGAGTTTTCACAGGCTTGTACTACTCTTTTGTCCATAGGGAGTTGTCTCTTGTCATCCGTTGTCTGTTCACATAAGAAGAGTCGAAAGTGTTCAGAATAAATTCTCAAGATTTATAGTTTTCAAAATACATACCATAATCAAAAATAGGAACTATTGCCCTATAAGAGCAGAATTTCACATTCTAACTTCGAAAGACTGTAGGACGATACAGAAACTTTGTACGCCTCATATAATTTCACAGACTAATACGGATTCACCCTTTCTTCTCAATGATATCAATCTGAATATACCGGGAAGAGATCTAAGGGAGAGAACTTTCTTCAGTGTCATATTTCGTAGCCTTTAAGCTACTCACAACAGTCTTGAATAAATAGTGGCATAGACATTTTCTCAAACAATTCTGCAAGGTTCAAGAAGCTCCAAAAACATTTGTTTATGTCGGTTTAGTGGGAATTTTTTGTTTCATTTTGAAGAGTTGATTTGTAAGGTGAACTCGAATTTTCTATAATTCTGAGTGGACACTTTGTTGGTAAATCTTTTTACCTTGTATCCTTAATATGCAATAATAAACAACAACAAAATTTTAGGTGGATTATAATTCTGTAAACATTGGTTAGATTTTGTCCGTCAACAAACTGGAAATATTGAGTGAATTAAATCGTTACGTGGGTCAGTTACCAGACTCCTCAGGCCAGTGCACTGGACTGCCTTTTTTCCACTATACTGAAATGTTTCTGGATGCCAGTGGCGCTTGCACGATTCCAGATATTGGCATCAGTCCATTGACTCAAGCCAGCTGAACCGTCTTTTGGCTCCACGTCCATTAGACATTGCTCTTATCGATTAAAATCTATTCATTCGATTTTTTCCTCAAAATAGTTTCAAAGGACTAGGCTGGACTCACTGATGATGAATCCGTTGTCAAAATCAATTCTCTCCAGTCGGCCGACCGTCCGTATGCACGATTACTGGCATATACGGAGTATCCTATCGGGTTGAAACTTTCAAGGTAGGTTGCATTGCAGAATGCGACGATTAAGTTTGTCAATAGGCTGAATTAGCCAGATGGTTTCGAAGTTATAGCCATTTTAAATTTTGAGGTTATTTCCCTGATATTTCCGAAACTTCTGAAGCGAGTGGATTTAAACTTGGCAGATATTTGGAGCATAATGATGCGCAACTTTGAGCAGAATTTTGTTGAGATCGTAATTTTTACACTGAAAATCAATATTGGAAAAAATTTTCTTCAAACTTAGAACTTTATATTTCACAGCAGAGTGTACTGAAATTCAGATTGATACCATTATGGTTTCTAGCGACATTGGGGAAAAATTCGTGAAATTTCGATGTTTTTCCTTTCTTGTGGTTGTTTTTTTTCGTGATAACTCAAAAAACCACAAAAGCAATACCGAGAAGTCAGCTGTTTTTGGGCACATGTTCAAATTTGTTGCCAAAGCGGTCATCTCCTTTGAACATGCGCACAAAACCTGCTGACTTCAAGTCAGTGCTTTTCTAAGTTTTCTATAGAAAGTTCAGAAATAGTTTCAGAAAATCAATCAACAATGAAATGATATTTCTGAGTATCGTCCTCCTTTATGATTGGATACACAAAATGTAATGCCATTTTCATTTCTTCAGTGGATACCATTTTGTCTATGAGTGATGAATTTTAACCATTGTTTGAGGCTATTTGTTCAGTAATACTCAGAAATATATATCATATAATCTTATGTCTACGGATTATCTAGAATGTGTGCTGAACATTTCAAAACTTGATTCAATTACAATATATCTTTCAATGGAATCAAATGGAATGAAAAATGGAAAAATAACTAACACTTCGCATTCTCGCAAAAAAATTAAGTACATCCCAAAACAAATTTTCAAAAATACTCACTGAAGCCTGCAGAACTGTTTTCTCCTATAAACGTCGAAAATTTCCGAATTCTACTATTTCACGCGCATATCGGCAACGTTAAAGCATGTAGACCGGGTCCAGTGGCCTGACCTTGAGATATAAACGAGGTTTGATGACATTTAAATGTGGCTGTGTTGTGTAGCTGTAATCTACTACCACATGGTATTGTTTCCTTTTAAAGAATCAGGACAAAATTTCAACAACTATGAAATCATTCATGTCGAAAACAGAAGTTCGAGATTTACTCTATTAGAATCACTGGAAATCAACAGGTAGGCCCGAAAATTTCTTTTGAATGAACAAAACGTCGATAGATCCACATTACTGAATACATTTCTGTAACTGGGGAATCCCAAGGAAAAACTCCATTCCATGCTCCTCTTTTATGAATGTATTGTAATATTTCCATGTTACCAACAACTGTATTAATACTTTGTCAAACTATATATTAGCAGACAGTACAATGTAGATAGTTTTCAAAGCAATATCGTGGTTAAAGAATTCTCGCATTAATAAAAATTTTGTAGAAACTAACGCTGTCGAGATATTACTAGCTTTTATTCACTGAAATAACTCCAAAAAGGATGGAACCTACGTTAAAGAAAAAAATTACACCCCTTACAGGGATTATGAAGCACATCAATTCGCACTCAACCTCCTTCGATCTGGAATTAATCTCCGGTACTTTTCGGAAGCTCAAACCGGATGGGGCGAAGATTCGTCACTTCAACTTCACGATCGAATAATACAAACTCGGGCGTGAATAATGAAGGAGAAGTTCGGATTCGCTACAAGAAAAATGAATTAGCCGAGGACGTCGGGCGTTGCGTCGAACTTCGCAAAGATTTATCGTTTTGAATAATGCGGTTTTTGTTCGGTCAGGCGTTGTTTTACCGCGAACGCGCGTCGGCGTTCCCTCTTATTCTTCGCCCGGTGTTTATTGTTTTTTAATCGGAAATCGATGTTGGAATTACTATTCAGAACGTCGCCCGGTTTGATCTCCATTCATAGGGAGCGGCGACGGGTGCAATCGCGGAAAAGCAATTTCGAAGTGGTACTTATGATGTTCCCTTCCGGACATTAAATTCGGTGGAGGCGGCGAGATGAGGTTTTGTTAGTTTTGTTTCTGATCGTGAGCCTGCTCCGTTATATGTGCTGAATAAAGATCGAATTGCCCCTCGGGATGATGCGGAAAAATAACTGAGTTTCTATGATATAGGGTGTGTCTCCAATGAGAAGACTATTCGTGAAAATATAGTGGGTCTTACAACAATTGCTCGGTATTCCATATCCCTTTTTGGGGAACAGGAAGGCATCATTTTGATCAGAGAAATAATGAGACAGTTTAGTTTCCACAAAATTTTTAGTGATACGATAATTCCACGAATAACTACAGTACTTGTATGGTACAATTTGGTCAGATAGGAGGATCATTGGAGAACAAAATTCAACAACACCAAAGGAGCTACACATCGGACACCACACATTCAACATTTATGCTTATCATTTTCAAGAATTATTGCATAATTTAATAGCAACTATGAAACTATCGATTTCAAAAACAAAATTTCGCAAGTAACCCTCTTAAAATCGCTGGAAATCAACAGGTACAACGCCAGTAAAATTATTTTTAATCATGATGTAAAAAACATAGATACCTATTTCTGAATATCTTCCTGTAAATGCGGAATCTCAATTCATACTTTTATTTTATGACTGTTTTGTATTATTCTCATATTACCAACTGTATTTATACTTTGTCACACTACATTCCTCCAGACAGTACAACGTTAATACCTGATGAAGCCACATGATGGTGAAAGAATTCTCGTATCAATAATCATGTCGCAGAAAGTAATACTGTCCCATTATTTTCTGATGAAAGTTATCTCCCAACAAGTTGAGACCGGATCAATCAACCCAATAACCAATTTTTTTTTTCATAATGTTAACTGATTGCTCGGTCTTGGAAAAATAAAAATATTTTCGGTCACACACAATATTCCACTTGTATGACACCCTGTATTTTTATCACCTTTGCGACATAAGGATAAAAGATACTAACTTCGCTTGGAAAATATTAACGGTGGTCGAGATATTCTGTCTGACATGTCTATTTTCCAAATATTCGTTACTCGAATATTTGAAATTATTAAGTTGCGCCAAGTCCCCATGAACAGTTACTGGATCTTAAATCGACCTCTGCTTAACAGAGTATGAGGAACAGCTTGCCATAAATTGTAAACTGAAATTGGCAGAATAATTTCCCTTAATTCAAATGAAAAACTAGGGAATTCGACTGCAAAGAGGACTAGATGAAATTTGTTCGTTGACGCATTCTATGGACCTGTACTATATAGGTTGTTCCATCTGAAATTAGGAAGGACCTACAAGTTTCATTTACAATATATGGCTGGCTATCCTTCATAGCACTTCACTTTCAAATACACAGTTTCAAAGATTAGCCAATGTGAAATATTTGACCAAATATTTATCCCTTTCGGACCTGGCACAACGTAATAATTTACAATTATCTTAAACGAATATTGGACCGATATTCATATCAGGCAAAATATCTCGGTAACCGTAGATATTTTCGAGGTAACGGTATATTTTTTTAAATTTTTTTATGCAGAAATCGAAAAAGTGACATAAAAACAGATTGGCATGCATAAAAACAAAGACACCATAGAAAGAATAGTGGATGTTGGGATTCCTAGGTGTGTTTTCCTCAACTTAGCAAGGTCATTCCAGGTGAACAAAATATGTTCGACGGTTTCGTCTATGTTCTTGCACTAGTGACAGAAGGGACGATGCGGGTGCCTGTATGTAGGTAAGCATTCCGACAGTTGGTTTATAATTATTACATTTGTAGATCTGTTGCCTTGGTGTATTGATTGCAGACCAAGAATTGTCATTTTACATCAATAATCCTCATCCGAAATATACACTTGTGGTGAAGATCTTCTGGGTAATACAATTTCATCGTCAGCCCATTTGATCTAGATTTCAATTACGTCAGAGAATTGTGTCAAAGTGATAGTTGATCACCCTCATGTCTATGACCTTACCGTTTATACTTGCACATGTTCAAAATCCGTCAATGCTATTATAAATGAAATGGACTCTTTCATATGATGAAGGAATAACTTAGTATTGAATCGAAAAAAAATTATACTTAATAGTATAGTTTGCAGCTTAATTTAAAAAAAAATCATCAGTTTAACATTTTCAATCCATTATGGAATTCATTGATGATCTCTTGAGATTTATTTTTCTAACTCTGTGAGTTGAACTTTTCCTACTTTTTGTACTTTTCGTTCAATCATTTCGTTTTTGAGTACCAGCGTTAGTTTTTGAATCCACTGTTTGAAAGGAGAAGTTCAGTTGAGCTATTATGAAAAGATTTTTTGGTATAAAAGGAGAAGTTCTCCAGAGCTATTATGACATGAATCTTTTTTTAATCTCAGCAACCGCACAACTACAGTGATTTATGTTCGGAAATTATACTTGGCAGTTGAGAAAAATATTTTTTAAATACCTGGAACTTCATATTTCACAACAGTGCATCAAATTTCATCCTGATTCCATCTCAACTCTCGGAGATATTGGGAAGAAATACGTCAAATTCCGTGGATTTTTCCTCGGTGTCGTTGTTATTTCCAAAATAATAAGGAAAATACTAGGATCCAATCACGATTGAATTTGGGGAATAGTTTTAAACTTGTTTGAATTCTATTATTATTTCGTTCTCACATGATTTCGTATTTTTTCATTTCATAGAGGTTTCCGTAGACAGGTTCAAATTCAAATTCCGAGTGACATCTATCCTGTGTCTGCTTCAATATTTCCGCGCAATCAACAAGCAGAGCAAAATCGTCGAAATGAAAAGTCTTTCGGCAGTACATAACCGTAGGCGGAAGTTGTTCCATTTCGAATGTTCATCACATAAAATCAGAGTATTTCACGGTTGCCTCCGGCGCCCAGAGCCTTGCTCCGAGCGTCCAACATTTCGATAACAATTATTACAACTTTCATTGCGTATTCCGCGAAGCATCAGGCTCCGCGTGATCGCTCCTTCGGTCCGCGACTTTACGGTCGGGTCCCCGCAGACGGGGAGCTATTTGCCGCCTTGTTCAAACAGAAACTTGGAGGAACTGCCCGGGGAATGAATATTTGGCGAGGCATGATCCATGTTATTTGGTTTAGGAATAAATTAGGGGATACTTGTTGATATTCGGATGGGGCGCGTTGAGTTTTGATGTCGTGTCGTTTGAATTAATCCAATACTGGGGAGCCGGAAAAGCTCTCATAGACATTTGAATTGGCGAATAAAGGAATGCTCGAGGTTCGAATAACACTTACAGTCGGTCGACAAAAATTATAAAGCTGTATACACCTTTTATGTATTTTTAGAATAGTGAGCATTAGAGAGTCTGGAACGTTTACTTTTGACTTACTGATGAGAAATTCTGGTGAAGTTCATGTTTGTCCAACTGTCTGTCTGTTCGAGCACGATATACTCATTCTGAATACTTAACTTATCGAAAAACTCACTGATTCAAACATATTTGATTATGACGGTGAATTTGAATTGAGGGTATTTGGTGAAGATTCGTCAAAACATTCGAATGATTATTCTTCGAATTTCGGTAAGAATGTATTGTTCCTTGGGGATTCAGAAAAATCCCAGTAACAATATGTATGTAGGTAGGTACATGTGAAGCTTTCCTTTGTCTTCATTTAAAATTACTTCCTTCTGCTAGAAGCCAGTTGTTCAGTTTTCTCATCATTGACTGCTGAACTCTTTCAAATACAACAGGGTTGTTTCTGATAAAATTTCCTGCATTATCCGACTTCGCAAGTTAGTAGAGTCAAGCAGAGTTGATTTCAAATAGCTTGAAACGAACTTATCTATGAAGTTCAGGCTTTGTATATTTATTATTGTATCATATTATTATTGTGTATTCATAAGATGATTCAGGTCATACTTGTAGTCCACCTCAACGAATACTGCGATATTTTTATGTTGTAGTTAAAAAATATCAAATTATCAATTATCGTTTACATTTGATTCACTGATGAGGAATTCGTGGTAAAGTTCATATTTGTCCAACTGAACATGAACAAGAATTCCGGAGTAGCTTTCATCCCCTAGTTTGCAGGCCAGGAAGGAGAAAAATGCTAGTGATAGTTCCAGACGAATAGAAGTATTCATTATCTGATAAATCAGTTGGATATACTCTGACACGTAACAGTTCTTTCGGTTAATTGTCTGCATTGTTTTTGTATTACTCAAATCAACTTGAAGGAATTCCCCCAAATTTCTTAGAACAATGTCGAAACATGCAGACAACTGACCGAAATAACTGTTACGAGTCGGAGCCTACATCTGACTGCTGACTGCAGTTGTCCAGGAAATGAATATTTGGCGGAGAATAATTCATGCCAATTGGTTCAGGGATAAATAAGGGAAACGAACCATTAAAAATTCGTACAATGGTCCAAGAATAACTCCTTGAATTTTTGTCGCATGTTTATAAACACCCTGTATTTCAGTAAAATGAGTCAAGGAAGTTTCCGGAAAAATATCCATTTCCTGAGTACCGTTTTGTTTGGCAAAGCGAACGAGAGTCAAGAACGGTGAGAATGTATTTTTTTTTAATTTTACATTATTTTTTAGTCATGACAGTGAATGTGGAAGTGATACTGGAGGAAGTTTATGAAAATGTTAGTTAAAAAATCTAATGTATTCGAAATGCATTATCAGACTTTGTGAGTCGTACCCATCTACCACTGGAGATAGCTCAAAATGAAAAAATTCATAGGATTCGAATCAGAAGATTGAGCATGTAATGCGTGAGGTCTACTTCAACGAATCCAGCGATCTCCGTATGTTACTTAGAAAAAATATCAAATTATCAATTATCGCCAATTCTGTTCGTCATGTATTTTAAGAACAAAGCTGTTGTCCATAAACCATAGAAAAATCAAATATTCTTGAAAAGGTCCAAGGGTTACAGTAAAATTAGTAAAAATTTACGGAAAAATATCTGTTTCCCGAATATCTACTTAAATGAAACAATTATGTATGTAGTAGAGAGAAAAAGCACAAATTTCACCAATTGAAGTGGACTATTCAGTAATATTTCATATTGAGAAACGTGTCGCAGAGTGTCTCATCAGTTCAGTAGGTAAAATTAGTCCTATATCCCACTACCTACATACATCATTATCATGGAGGACAATAGTTCAAATATTTTGACTCAACATAGTGTTGGGATACATGAACGACAGTCAAGTACTATGAAAATATAAAAAGATTTTTAGTATTTGAATCTTTTTTGATTTAATTTTTTTATAAATATAAAGGTGGATGTGACAGTAAAAACATCTGGGGCCCTATTCTTGAATGTGATGGTATGAACTTTCTTTATCGTTCCATCAAAAATGCACCGCGTTTCCTTGACAACATCGTCGAGACGCCTATTGTCTCCCATCCTCGATTCAAGAATGGATTGATGAGGGTACAGTATTACTTAGATTTTTTTCAGTTTGAATCAGAAAATGGTATTCACCAGACGGCTGTACTCGATATTGATGTGAAAAAATATATACCGAAAAAAATGGTGCACCAAAAAACAAATTTTCATTCTGCCATCATTATGGTTCAACTTCCATTAAAACCTCATTGCTCAACGCATTTTCGACGTTTCCAATCGAGAATTATGCCCCTAAACGTTCTATCTCGCAATCACAGCTACCCCACATTACAGACCATCTAACGGATTAAATCCCCTGTTCGAATTATAGTTCAATATCGAATTCCGACGAGATCCATTTGGTTATAATGTGGAAACTAACGAGGGGTCACGAGGAACTGATTGGACCTATCATCTCCCCCTAATCCCCTCATATATACGCAAGGGAAAGAAGAGGATACGAAACTACGATTTCCTGACATGCCAAGGAAAGTTTTAATGCACTCCATTTTTCTTTCCGATCGCTACGTTACTAGATCGAATGGATGGATAAGTTTCACTTCTTCGGGAGTTAGTTTCAGGTCTGAATCTTCTCGAGACGGTCGATCAGGGCTTCTATGAGATAAATGGTCGGTCTTCTATCGTTGATATTCTTGTGTATTGAAGTTAACGCAGGAGCAAAGGAGTTGCTGTCTTCGGACCGCGAAGAATGAGTTAAATACAGGATAATTAATTCATCATAAACGTCCTGAATACGAACATTGTCAAACAAAATTCGGGATCATTTTTAGTGAAGTATAATGCACTCAATAAAAAATCAGGGTGTCCTTAATAACAGAATTATGGATATTCTATTTGATAATAGGAATTCAACAACTCAAAGCTTATTGGTATGATGTCAAATGGTTATGCCTCAGAATTCAACTTCAAAAGGCTTTAACTCCGAAACCGTCTGGTCGATTTTGCCCGTTAACGAACTCAACCGTCGCATTTTGAAATGCAACCTACCCTGAAAGTTTGAGGTCGATAGGATTCTCCGTACGACCGGAATCGTTCCTACGGCCGGCCGGACATAATCGATTTTGACTCCGGATTCGTCATCAGTGAGTCCAACCTAGTCGTTTGAGACCATTTTCGGCTCAATCATTGAAAATAACATACATTCGGACAAAACGAGAGCACGCTGTTCCCCAGAACATACGCGCAAAAATGACGATATCGAAATTTAGTTCCAACCAATTTTACTCTTATCAATAACTTGATATGATTTGTTAAATTTTGATGAAAATTCCAGTGTAGTATAATATGAATGTGTGAATTGAATAATTTCAACTTCCTTCTTGAAATACAAGTTTGTTATTGAAATAATTTCAGATAAGTTTTGTTGGAACAATCGAATGTGTAATTCATATTGTAGAACCCTGATTTTCATCAAAATTTAATAAGCCAGACATACAGCATTATTTTCTCGTTTGTCTAATGAGGGAGTCAGATTTGGACTCTTGCAATCCACAAGAGCGTTTACCGAAAAAAAATTCTATTTAAATGTTGATAGTTCTGTTTCATATAGTGGGAGTAAAAAACTAGATAACTCCTACCAGATAATTGTACAATTATTCCTAAATGCTCCTAAGTCGATACTGGGTTACTAATTCCTTATAAATCTATTCGGTTGGCGTATGACGTAATTTTCAGATACACATATTCGTCAACAGTTAAACCAAAATAAAATAAAGTAGTTATAAATATATATTAAATCTATATTAAATCCTTATGCTGACCTACGTATTCAATTATCTTAACCATCACACTATCATCCAGCTGAACTAGCTTTTATAAGGAGCTTCTACCCATCCGATAATCTTCACTATATTACCGCCAACGATCCTTCAACTAGGGACTAGGAAATTTCATCTGCTCATAAAATCTTATATTTGAATTTAGATAGTCATAGCTACTGCGATCGAACGATATCAGGTGGAGCAATAAAATGGTAGATTCGAAAACAAAATACTATATTATAATAAGAGTAAATATTAAAAAAATGCTTGAATGATTGCTGGATTAACTCGATGGAGAAGACACAAAAAATTCTTCCGTATTTATCCTAGCAATAATAAAAACTTTTGTGCCGAACTTTCCTGGCTCGAATTAGTTACTGATCACAATGTATTATTAATTGCTTCATACCTTATCTATAATGAGCAATGAAGAGAGGTACTACTGTCAAAACCACACGCAAGAGTTCATGCTTAGAACGATGTTATATCAGCAGGATGTCTCGTTTTGATAGAATGTCACTCACGCACAGTAATAAATCACAACTGTTAAATGATCCAATGTATCACCTACACACGGCTGTAAGTCAAGGGAGTTATGGAAAAGTCTATCTACGTTACTTAGATCAGGAATATTTATGAGTCCTCCAATACCAGACTGAGATACCTATATTGAAAGTCACCAAAAATATTATCGCCCTGAAAGACGGTTCTCCAGTGGAATATCGCCAAAGTATCTAAAAATCCGCCTGACAGCGAGTTTGATTCCAGAAATAATCCCAACCGAATATTCTGGAAATTCTCTTACTTCCGCTAGACGATATTCTCGGGAAATATGCAAGGAATAACTCGCTAAACATCAATTCACTAGATTATTGCCAAGATTATTTTTCATTCCTTCATCTTGATGAAGAAAAATGTAGGTGATGCAATCTCTGAATTGGTATTTTCTGGAGATAGCTGAAGTTCATTGGAATAAGATTAAAGATACTTAAATTTCTGACATAATATCATTTGCATAGGTGGCAGACTGGGTAAAGGGAATCAATCGATAAGGAAAGTTATAATATTATGTTTTTATGAACATATTACTCAATCCTCCGAAAAATTAAACCGTTCAAAATAATTAAATAACGAACCAGGAAATGTAATAATTCCATAAAGAGCAAATTCAGATTGCATTTTTCGTAGGTGTTATCTGGGTCAACTTCATGTATCGTGCGGTACTTTTTGCGAGAAATGAATATATATTCTGTTCTGTACCATTATTTTTCATGTCCTAGAGAGGGGGGAGGGAGAGGAGTAATTACCCCCTTCGCCATTCCCGCAAATCCACCCTTGAATTCCACATTTCTTCATCTGATTCAGGAATCGTAGTGCTCCAAGAGTATTTTTATGATACCGGATATTCATCTACTTAAGCGGCTTCTCATTATCTGAAAGTAAGTTGAGATCTTGAATTTTGAAATTAATTTTACATAGTTGGGAATTAATTGATTGTAGATACCTTGATGTTTTCATGGAAGAGATTATCATTGTATAAAACACATTGTTTTGAAACTAATGGTTTTATAAGATGAAATTTTGATATGTGAAATCGAATCACAAATATCAACTTCATCCTAAAATATATATAAAGAATCAAAGGAATTGTAATTATGTGTTAGTGACCAGGTATTGATCAATAATTTGAGAGTTGTGTGGATGTAACTCAAATTTATGTCCAAAATTGCACGTCCATTTCACAAACAGATTTTGATTCATGTGAATGAAGTATATCTTTGTGCAGATTTAAGAATCCAGAGTATAAAATTGTCAAATACCTTAGATGAAGGATATGAAAAGATTGTCAAAAAATAGTATGAAAATGAATGGAAAATGGAGAAAGCATAATTTTTGAAGAAATTTCGATAGGCAAGGTTACTCTGATTTTAAGCGAAATTTCAACAAACTATAAATAGATAAGACTCTAGCGTAGACTCTACTCAGTCAATATAGTCAAATAAAATTGTTTTTTACAGAAAACGACTTATGGATTGCAGTATTGAAACATCTCGTCATGAAAAGTTTCAAGGGAATAGGCTACTTAATGAACAATGCGAACGATACAAAGATGAACTGTGACGTTTCTGAGTTTAAATTTACTCCTTCAACAGGCAAACTGAATATTCGCCAAAATATTTTATTTTACTCAGTGCCATACTGGCTCAATTTTAGTTGAACATATTCCAAGAGGCCTACCGTATGACTGTGGAAATGAATTAGCTATAAAAAGTTAGATTATCACCAACAATGGTAGAGACTGTCACTGTTTCCCTGAAAAATTTTGTACAACATCGTAGTATTCTACTCGCAAACATCAAAGTTTGCACGTAAATCAAATAGAATTGAGGGGTTACTTACACAGGAATGGAAAAATAAAAATTACGGAAAATTTTTACGGGGAAAGGTTAACTCACCGAATTCTGAAAATCAAAAACATCATCATTCATAGAGCACATTGAGAGTCGAATTCATCTTGCGAAAGTCTGCACGGGAATTCGATCGGAAGATGTAAACATATAAGAAAAATGTGATTAGGACATCAGAGCACAGATATTGTGGAACGCCGTGAATGAGAGATAAAATTAATTGAATTTATTTCGTCAGCTAGGTAATTTTTGATATTTTAATTGAAAGAAAAAACCTTTTATTGTGATTGTCCCTTCATGACTTTTAGTCCAAGACGATGTTCTTAAAATAGTAATCTAATTTCGATTCGATAGTCACTATTTTTGAAATTATCGAGTAAAATTCCAAATCCGCATGATTCCGAATCAGTGGGTATGTTTTTTTTTTGGAACGAATCTGAACAGCACACAGCTATAGGGCGCCATTTGGGACGAAAGTGCGTTTTCAAATATATATTTTTTTGAGCCAATATATTTATATATATTAGTTGCAGCATGATGAATTTACCGGGGAACGCTATTACTTGGATGCAAAAGGCGGTAATCTTAGGAACGGTGAATATAATAAGACAGGTTATATACCCGCATTAAACTTTAACAAGCGGAAATACCCTTGGCGTACGCGCCCGAGTATATTCTAAGGTAACCACAGATTAGACTGTGTGAATTTAAAAAAAAAAAAAAAAAAAAAAAAAAAAAAAAGTTGCAGCAGTATATTCATTTTGTGTGCCGATATATTCATTTTTTGTTCCGATATATTTTATTTTCTACGGAACACAATATATTTATGAGTTCGGTGTTGCAAATTCCGTTGCAAAATTCGTAGTGTGCAATATATTTATTAATTCGACCTATTCCAAGTTGTCACGATAGGGCGCGCCGGCAGCGTTCAGCACATTCCGAGAATTTGGCAACACGGCGTAGCCATTACTACAACAAATCACGTACCTAGTTATCTTCTTAATGTGTAGTACCTACACTGGCTGATAGATGGCCTATAAATTGTCGATATTGAAAGCAGAAACTAACTTTTTTGTACCATATTGTTTATGATGAGATGGGTAACAATCAATGACCAATCAATGCCCATTTATAATAAAATCACCAAAGATATGTTTCTTCGTTATCTATCTTGTAGCTAAGTTGATATTATTATATTAAGGAATCCTTACAGCAGTTTGCTTGTGTCTTAATACCAGAGTACAATATAGTTCATCGGGTTGGCAGTTTTCTATGACAAGAAATGTGAAGTTTGTCAATATATCCTTCACGAAGTGAAATTTTACACATTGTTATGGCCAATTGATGCATCATTCATTCATAATCCTTATTTAACACTTCTTGCAGTAGCACAGACCAAACAGTTAACTCAAACTTGTCATAGTTAGTATTTGTATACGGACGTTTGGATGGGTGCGTT
The DNA here is from genome assembly GCA_958510865.1 of Myrrha octodecimguttata. NCBI lineage: Eukaryota > Metazoa > Arthropoda > Insecta > Coleoptera > Coccinellidae > Myrrha > Myrrha octodecimguttata. Next base: position 23,982,373 of record OY294056.1, read on the forward strand.
TTCATTTTCATCGAACTGATTAATCGGTTCATCTCCCTCTCTCTTCTCTTTTGCTCTTCACCAAAGATGAGAGAAATAGGGGTTAATGGATTTATCAATTCGATGAAAATGAAAACGTACCTAATCTCTTTGTGATCTGCTACAACTATATGGTTATGTTATTTGTGTCGCGGTCTTCTAATGATATTATTTTGGAGCTTGGAACCATGGAGGAAGGAAAAAAGATAATAGAACCCTATATATATATATATATATATATAATATAATATATAAGTTAGATAACTTTCCCAACCATTGCTTACTGTGAGCGACTGATGTACTCATAAATACGCCATGTTGCCAAAAGCTGAGAACTGTAACAAACGCTGCCGGCGCGACCTCTCGTGACAACTTGGGATAGGTCGAATTAATAAATATATTGGTTACCACGAATCTGTATATTTGTAACACCCAACAATAAATATATCGGCATACAAAATAAATATATATTGCTGCAACTAATGAATATATTGGCTCGAAAATACATATATTTGGAAACACACTTTTGTCCCAAACGGCGCCTCATACACAGCCTACCCAGTTCATTTCAATTCTCCCAGGTTTACATCTCCCAGAGTTAAAGCGTTAAAAGACGGAATAAAACAATTATTAGATTGTACGATTTTATCGTATCGTACCACCTCTGGCCCAAAATTAGACAATGTAAGGTATTATGGCAAAATAATAAAGCTCTTGTTCCTAACAACGAGGGTCCTAAAATGACTGCGGGCTTCGACGAGCTCGGTTTAATTTTTATACACACACTCATATAAAAGTTCATATCTCAATTACTGTCCTTCGCTTGGGTGCGTATACTGAAAAAATTGAGAAACGACTAAGAACTATTTTCATTTCCATGAATACATTTGTGAACACTGGAATTCATCCGAATAATGTAGATGCCAGCATTGCAGAGCGCCCCACGGTTAGAATAATGAACCCCCATATGCCCCACGTGTCGTCAGAACAGTATGCCTGGAAAAATTTTAATCAAACCGCCGAGTTTGCTCTGGAAGAAAAACAAGATTGAAATGTTTTATTTGTATGGAAAGATAACGCGAATGTTGGCGAAAAAGGAAATAATTAAAACCGTAGATATTTAATCACTTTTTGCGACTTAGATATAACGCTTTTTTTCAGGGTTTCCCCTCAAAAACCGATTAAGCTCAAAGAATTTGCTGCTGTAGAGATTATATGTATTTAATTGCAGCGAGCCCTTTCATAATTCCCCAGAATGAATTAATCATTGTGGGTTCACTTAAATTTTGCCTTTGGGCCTGAAAATAATGCATCAATTTGTAAAACAGGTGTACTTCTCGACCGTAACATTTTAACAAACGCATTATACGTAAAACTTCCTGGGATCAGTATTTTTGAGTTATTTCGGAAATACCGATACCGAGTAAAAAACAACGGAATTTGACCAAATATTCCAGAAAATTAAAATCCGTTCGAATTAAAAACTGGTAAACTGTAGGATAATATTGATTTCAAGGTATGTGCAAAATTCCATTGAAATCCGATGAGTACGACGGACAAAAGAAGTCTGCATTTACTTACAATAAGATTCCAATAAATTTTGCATGTTGCCACTTCGGCATTCCACAACTAATTACCAAGTTTTAATCCGATCGCATAAATAGTTCCCGATAGTTCCGATAATTGAAGGTCATTGACAATTCAGCTGTCACATTTTAATTCGTATTTGCAATACATCTTCATCCTTTTTACGTTTTGGATCTAATCAATATAAAAGTCTGCTTGCCGGTTTTATTTTCACTGCATGATAGTTATAATGAGAGTGAATCTTGAAAAAATGCCAAAAGCTTGAAGGTTCATGTAGAATCTCGTGAAGATAGTATCATTAGAAGATCGCCTAAGCTTTTCATCCGGAAGTAAAGCTGCATTTTCTAAAATTTTTAACACATTTGTTGTTCTGGACGACTTGTCGTCGATCTTAGAATTCCTAGCAATTCACTTAACATTCAAACATTGTGCAATGGTAAGATTCTGCTAAGCTCGAAGAGGGGTCAATAATATTTGAACGCCAGAAAATTTCAAAACTAGAAATATGTGAGAATGAGCAGCACATTTTTTCTTTAATGCCAATCAAAAACGAGATGGCAGCTGTCCCGGAGATCTCCATCACTGAACGCCTCTTACCGTCATCTACACCCAATCGAAGCATTCGCTCATCTACTATGTCAACATCCAAAAGGTCCCCTTGAACATTAATGTGTGCCACTTAGTACTCGGTGTAGGGTTGCCGATAATAGGACAGGTGTCGAACTTCGGACAAACGCTGTGAAGTGAGTGGTCCGTGCGCAGAAACGATTCCGAGTGCTAATTGAGAATTTCAAACACCGTAAGATGATATCCGGAATGGAATTACGGAATCGCAGATTGTTTTGAGTGACGACCTCGGGTTTCTTATTGATTTATGCGGATCAAATTCCTAGAAGAGTAAACCAATTTTTTAAACCAAACATAAATTTAGTTGAGGTGGCTGATTGGAAGGTACCCACGAACTTGAGTGTTAATCTGAAGCTCCATATTTTTCGCACATGTTTTAAGGAACAGCGTGCTATGCTATTGGTTTGCTCAAAGGTATTTTTTTTCGATTATCGAGCCGAAAATGCCCTCAATTCACTGGACTGGACTGGAATGATGAAAATCGATTCTGTCCGTTGCCACGATAACTTGAGAACGAATAGAGCTAACTTTCAGGTAAGGTTGCTTGTCAAAACGAACAGTTTAGTTCGTAAATGGGCCAAATCAGCCGAAAAATTTTGTTATTTATTTACTATTTATGCAAAATTATTGAAATTTTTAAAACATTGATGCTCAAAACTACTCGCAACATTTTGATGGGATCGTCTATTTGGTAAATTCGAAATGAAAATTTCTAAAATTTTCCGATGTTTCGTTGAAAACCTTCATCTCAGTTCGATATGATTCTGACTTTCGCAGATATTGCGGAAAATATTTTTCAAGTTTAGGGTGTTTTTTGTATCATTGTTATTTTTGGACTAACTCAAAAAATACTGAAACATGTTGGCCAAGGGTAATGCACAATTTTGCGGAATATTATGTGATGATCGTTTCTTCGGAATGCTTGAAATAAGTGAAATATTCATTTTGCCCAAGATTTTGGTCATGTGCGTTGAAGCTGCTGGCTACACTTCATTGCTTTACAAAACGTATACCTATGAGAGACCTTTCAAAAGTCTGAAACGTTTAGTTATTTTTGGCCAGGCGAAACAATATTAAAAGACCAGGTTGAGTTAGCAAACAAATGATTGCGCTAAAACTAAGAAAAACATATAGTTATCTATGTATCACAAAAAAGGCGCAATTTCGAGTAGGAAAATCCTATAGTTTTGGGTTTACCTTGGTACTTTACAACTTCAAATCGAGTTACAATTCAATAAAATCAGTATTTTCCAAATCATGAAGACAATATAATGTCAGCTGGCTATATACTCTGAAACCGTTGAGCGGATTTTGCCCACTAAAGAATTCGACCGAGATATTTAGGCTCCAAACATACCCCTACGGCCATTCGGATCTCTGACCGGACAGAATTAAATTTGACCTCGAATTCTTCTTCGGGCAGTCTAACCTGATCTGATCAAAATTCGAAAATTTTGGACATTTGACATTGACATTGAATGCAGACTAGATTTGTAATATAAGTATTCCAGAACTCCAGCCAAGGAATAGGTTCGGAGCATTTGATCATTTGCCTTTTCTGTTTCAAAATTAACTTGCCAACTTAACAGTACTGGTATGTAAGTTATTATTTTTCATAGCAGAGCAGTTGCTCAGCGAGTTACTGGATCCCTCAATGCTGCTTGAATTCAACATGTAAATCCAATTATCTTCACGATTATCACTTTGGTTCTGTTCAATCGCTATCATTATTTTTTCTACTATATTCCAGTTCGATTAGTTCAGTATTCTCAAAATTGCATAAACATCACTTTAGATGGACATATCCCTAGGACCCATGATTCATGGTGAACCCCACCAGATTTTTACACCTCGAACCTATAAACCATCTATTTTTGATTTTTGAGTACCTTTGTTTTGACGTTTTTACTATTGCAGGTATGCGGGAAAACATATTGGCGCAATTGAAGTTGACGAGCCGCATACGTCTTATCGTTTGAGATCTTTTTCTGTTGAAAATGAATGAATGACACGAATTTTAGCAGAAAGATAGCGCTCAGTTTCCTGGGACAAGTTAACAGAAATATGAAATTAGTTCTTGTGACATCAAATGATTTTAATTAAATCAAGAATTGAAAAACGTGACTGGAGCAACTACATAAGTAGGCAATACCTCCGTGAAAGAAAAACAGATAATTTGAATACTGCGAGTATAGGTCAACTGAAAGGTTCATTCAAATGCTGCCGTCAGAACCTCTATAATAAACCCACTCGTAAAATTCAATCCTTTCATTTCCGTACAGTTTACAATCTCTTCTTTGGCGTTGGGGAGTCCTTCTCGTGTAACTACTCCATTTCTGGTTTTTATCGAAATAACGAAACCGCAACGGCACAAAAGGGTCATGAACAATTACTCCCTCATATCCTATATTGCCTACGACGCAGTTACGAGAGGAAAACTTGTTTTCTGGTCGGGAACGACAATAGATGAATTTCCCGAATAGCCCATTTTCATAGTGAGGGGGCGTTCAGGTAATAGCAAGCGAGAATTCCGAACCGAGGCTTGTAATTTTCATATGACGCAGAATATTTTTCGTGGCTTCATCTACGTTCAATTATCCTTCTATATGAGTTTTTTTTATTTCAACGATAGACAGAGAGTATTTATATAGCTTCCTAGAAAATTCTATTCTAGTATCCGTTTGAGTTCTAATAGAGAAGTTGGCAATTTTTGGAAAAGTTGTCTTTATGGTGTGTTAGGGCATAGTTTAGACAAAATATTGATATTTTGGTGAAAAGCGAACATTCTGCTACTGAATATTTAGTTTTCATAAACATTTTGACACTTCTCCCAGAGACGGGTCCTACTTTACTAATTGATGTCGAAATCCCATTACTATTGTTTTCCCAGGATGAACCATAGGTTAACCGTATATTTTCGGGAGAATCTATTCGGAAAACCTCCTGCCCAGTAGAAAGCATACATGATATGTGCTGCACATTTCTAATACAAAATGCTCACTAATTTCTTGAAAAATGCTACTGGCTGAAGCAGTTCCAACCATTTTTCCCTTCGTTGAGAACATTAAATTCAATGGTCAGACGTTTTTTTTAATCGACTCGTTCAGTACTCAAGTGTGAATTGGAACTCTAGAGTTCAATATGCCAATGGTTTTAGGACATTGTATTCTATGATTAGAGAAAATCATTACAACCGTTGATTATTTGGTGTCCTCAATATTTTACGAGTGAAATTTCGTCATGATCGATTTGATTAACTACTATTCAATCTCAACTGATACAAATCATTTCAATTAGTGTTTTATTTGGCGAATCATCAAATCATAGTGATTCATTGACTTGAACAAAACAAATTGAGTACGAATCCAGGCCGTTTGCATTCCATATACTCTTTACTATTTTTTCCAATGACGAATATAATTTTGAGAAAAGGGTAAGAGATGAAATCTATACTTCAATATATCTGAGAAATCGCGTATTCCACTTTCTCTCGATGTATTTATGTTGCATTTCACAATGACAAATTCACAATGGTAGTTCTCGAATATCTCAAGAAATACTGATAATATCAGATTCAAGCTGTATAATCAGTGTAATAATACCAGTGCAAAATTTCCTTCGTTTCAATTAGTTAGAACAATCATTCAAATTATTTTGAATTTTTTTCTCGGAGATTATTGATCAGATTTCAATGGAATTTGACTTTAAGTTTGAAGTGAATATTCACGACATGTTCCTTATTCCGTAATCAATCGAAAAATAACAACAGAAAAAAATATTTGAAATTTTGAGGTAATTTCCTCGATATGTCAAGAATTACAGGTACGATGAGATAGAAACTAGTTCTACTAGTTCCACTAAACTGCTACTAGAAGCATAGGGCAAAATATCCCCAGGATTAAAACAGTGTTCAATTCTCAGTGTAGCTGAGTGTAGTTGAATATTGTCACAGATAACAAAATGAGTAGAGTTAGCGTAGTTCAATCTGTTCTATGATTCTCACAGAATACAATTAAATGAAAGATGATTTTACGCAAATCCGAGATGACAAAATTGTGCGTTTCTTGTGTTTTCGCCACTATTTTGGGGTGATGTTGATTCGTCGTAAAGTTATTCTAAAGTCGTCAGGGAAAAAAACCATTTCGAATAACGATTTGATGAAAATTAATTTCGTCCAAAAATTGCCACTCATACCGAACAAAACATTTCAAACCAGGAACCAGAGACAACAACGGATATCTATAAGTATGCATTATATATACGCATTAGCATCACAGAAGATAACCTCACTCTACGCACTGCACATGTAATCTGTGACTAGACTAACTGCCAACATTCCCGCGACGAACAGAGTGCAAGTTCACAACACTAAGCAGTATCAGTGTAGTTCACGCAGGTACAACGAACAAGCTTTTTGCTTCCAACGAAATCGGCATAAACCTTTTAATCAAAAGATTGCTTGAATTTTCAGTTTGACCCGATGTCTACCTCAGGAAATATTGAAAAAGAAAAGTATTAAATTTCGTGTCTATTCAATATCTCGAAAAAAATTACAGCCAAACAGATATAAACTTCTTGGATAGTTGTGTTATAACCGTGCGCATCATTCTGTTAATGTCATGAGGATCTTACAGGTAGAAAACAATTTTTTTCCTAAGATCTTTCAATTTTCAATATGAATTTAGTTTTTTCGAAACCATTAGTTAGATTTCAATGAAATTTTGCAAATACCTCGATGTCACTACTTACCAACAGAGTTTGAAATTTCAGGTTGATCGTATATTAATATGTAGAGATATTGTGCAAAAAATAAGTTAAATCAGTTAAGAAATACCTACCTCAATAAATAATAATCCGTTCATGATGAAACTTGGTACCTATTTGGAAAATGTTGATGAGCTAATTTTTGCAAAATTTCATGATGATGCTTCTATCAGAGATCAATAAAAAAATAGAAATTTTGTTTTCAAGTATATGTGATATTTAGCAATCTTCTAATTATATGTTCCTCGCGTAAGCCCGCATGAATATTCAAGCTGACATTTTTCATTGAAGTACAGAATTTTAATTTGATTCCTTTCTATGTATATTCTCGGAAATCATCCAGTGGTTTCTCAAGTTCGCAAATCCGGTCTTCGCATTCTATCTCCAGACTTACTCTACAACTATCAAGCTACTGGGTCAGGCCGTCCGACTCGAAATTACTACAGTAGGTTTTCAGTTTAATTGGGTAGACTACTCAGATGATTTTAATTCGACAATATTTTCGTAGATAAGTAAACACGTTCGAAATTTTCGATCGAATTGAAATCGAGTACTTGATCGCAAAATAAAATCTTGAGGTTCATGTAGAATTTCGTTAGGACTATATGAAAAGATCGTCAAATCTCTCCATTCTGAAGTATAGCTGCGTTTGGCGGGATCCATACGTTCATAGGTGACCGCTTGTAAACGAATTTGAAAAAGCACTCCAGTGCTTTTCCAACTTAACGTCAGTGCTTCTCCAGATTTTCACTTTGATTTTGATGAGATATGACCTTTTCTGATGAATATTTGTATTTGATGGCTTTTTGAGAAAATATCATGAGACTTGATAGATCTCTGGAAAACCAACCATTTCTTCTACTCAGGTTGACTTCAATTATCTCCATTCCGAAGTTATAGAATGTTATTTGAAACAGATTCATTATTGTTTTCATTTTTGAACTCTGCACTGACTTGAAAATTCTTCGATATGCTCACAAGATAGGAATGGAATTAATTGTTGTCAGGAACAGTTGAAAGTTCGAATACAATATAGAGAAACTGATTTTATTTTTGTTGCAGGTGAGTCAGAATGGAACAATCCAGTGAATTCGCTTCTAGTGAAATGGTGAGCAAACTCATTTTATGTAGATCATTCAGTGATGAAACAGTGCCATTCAACTCGATCCCACTTAGAGCCTCTAGGGTAACTAAACTTTTATCCGCATGAATAGGTAAAATCTCGGATCCCCCGAATCTTTCATTTCACGATTTCAAAACGGAGCTGTCTACCTTATTCATATTCATCGAACGACAAACATGTGAATATTTCATGAGAGATCTTCCGGTAGCATTTCCTCCCACTTCTTATTCTCCCTTGCGTAGTATTAAGAAAATATGATTAGATTCGATACAAACAAATAGCAAAAACGGTCGCGAACATGGATTCAGACTCATGCGATGTTACCAATTCGTTAAATATTGGCTTCTTTTTGAAATATTACGTCTATTATTTTTGTTTCATCTGATAGTTTTTTTTCCCGCAGATAAAAGTGAAATCATGCTCAGTTCAACCGAAATGAACTGTATGCATTGGCATACACAGTAGGTACGTCTTTTTCAACATTCTACAAGTATAATGCGAAGCGGAGTATGTTTAGCCAATTCGATTCATATCTACGGCCACAATAGGTCTCTTGCATGTAACACGAATTATGATATTTTTATATTTTTCTCATTCCATTTCGATAAAAAATCATAATGCATGCTATCTCAGACTTCAATAATTCGCAAATCCCTAATAATTCGGTATTAAAAATAGTCAAATCGGGACGCAAAACCAAAGTGGGTGAAACGCGGTAGATCGCCTCCTACGTCACTCGTTATTCCACGATGCCTGGATCGATACAGCTGACGCTCCCTATTGGCTCGCTAGAAAGAAAGGTACACGAGAAGAGGGAGAGAGTAGATATATCACGGTACGTCACGGAAGGCGCGAAATTTCGAGTGTTTAAATAACCAATATGTGGAGCCTTATTCGAGAGATCGTTTTCTCGATAAAAATTGAAATTTTTGACGGCGATTGAAGTTTTCCAGTATTCTAATGGATAGAATATTTGATTTCAATGATAAAAAAAATACATGCAAAAGACCTATTATTTCCTGAAATTCGAAAATTACGGACATTCGGACAAAACCATAGCACACTATTCCCCAGAATATACGCGCAAAAACAATTATTATGAATATTGAATAACTAATCATTGAAATGTACAGGAACAACCAGTAGTATAAAAAACAAGCCATCCCAACTTGATGAATAAATCATTGAAGGAATCTTCATGGCAAAAAATATCAGAGGAATTAAACTACAAGGATGGTAAACATGTTTTATCCGGATGATTTTAGGACTAGATTTTAGGATGAGTTTACACTAGTCAAGACAGCCTCGAAACAATGTTTGTTTTATAGTTGGGGGTGTCTATTGAGAATATACAGGGTGATTTGTCCGATTCGACAGATTTTACTTTTATTGATAACTTTGGTATGACTCATTCGATTTCGATGAAATTTTCAGCGGAGTACAATATTGATGATCACATTCATTGATTTTAAAATTTTTTTCAAAATAACGTGTTGTTATTGTGATAATTCCAGATTAATTGTGCAGGTTGAAAAAACACCCTGTACATCGCGTTTCCAAAACTACGCCATCTGTTTACGATTCTACTATAATAAGTCATTATCTGAGAGTTTTTTGTTTTTTCGGCACACTTCTAGTTTTCTGAGAAAATTTTATCAAAAAAAGACAATGTCGAAATTTAGCTCCAATCGATTCTACTTTTATTGATAACTTTGGTATGGCTCATCCAATTTGGATGAAATTTGCAGCGTAAAACAATTTGCATGAGTACATTCAATTATTGCAACAATCTCTCAAAATACAGGGTTGGTATTGTGATAATTTCAGAATTTCACATTAATTGGGCAGTGGAAAAAAACACCCTGTACATTGCTTTTCCAAAACTTTCTTATTAGTTTCAGATTCTACAATGAGATTTCATTATTCAGAGGTTTTTAATTTCTTTGGCACACCTCCGATTTTCCGAGAAATAGTGTCTGTAGAAGAGCATCATCCAAATTTGGCGCAAAAGCAGTGAGAATATTCTGCACTGGGTAGTAAAGCTGTATATTTCAAGGATGCAAAACAGTTCTTAAGTTCTAAAATATTCTTCTCAAATTCCAAATTCATATTTAATTGCTCATATTCTGTATGAAATCATTCAATTCAGAATATATTTCGAATTTGAAAAGAAATAGAAGTGACGAACAACTTTGCATCCTTGGACAATACAGCTTTCTTACCTGGTGCTGAATACTATCACTGCTTGTGAGCCAAATTTCGATTATGCTCTTCTTCAAAAATGTTTTCTAGGAAAACCGGAGGTGTACCGAAGAAATTAAAAACTTCTGAATAATGATATTTTATTGTACAGGGTGTTTTTCTATTACACAATTAATCTGAAATTCTGAAATTATCACAATTACAACCCTGTATTTTGGGAATATGTTGCAATTATTGAATGTACTCATTCAGATTGTTCTACACTGCAAATTTCATTAAAATGGGATGAGCCATACCTAAGTTATCAATAAAAGTAAAATCGATTTGAGCGAAATTTCGACATAGCCTTTTTTTGAAAAAATTTTCTCGGAAAACTAGAATTGTGCCAAAAAAATAAGAAACTCTCAGATAATGACTTATTATAGTATAATCGTAAACAGATAGCGTAGTTTTGAAAACGTGATGTACAGGGTGTTTTTTCAACCTGCACAATTAATCTGTAATTATCATAATAACAACAGCTTATTCTGAAAAAAAATTGAAATTAATGAATGTACTCATCAATAATGTATCTCGCTGGAAATTTCATTAAAATCGAATGAGCCATACCAAAGTTATCAATAAAATTAAAATCGGTCGAATCGGAAAAATCACCCTGTATATATTCCCCCAACCATAAACCAAACATTGTTCCGAGACTGTCTTGACTGCTGTAAACTTATCCCATAATCTGACGTTCTCCTCCGGAATCACTCTGTATGTAAATTGCAAGATTTAAAAATAACATTGAGACTGGTCGCATAACCTTCAGGTTAGTCCATTAAAGAGAGAATGAATGAATGAACTCAGGACGTAATACTTGCGCGTCATATATGTGTGTTGATTTTCATCCACACTCTGAAGTCAGCAGTTTTTGCGCTCATATTCAAATCAGTTACCAGAGTGGTAACTATTATACTGTATACAGGGTGGGCAAAATTCGTTGTCTACTGAAGGGATCTAGAGAACTATAGCAGCTAGAAGAAATCTGATAAAACATTCTTGAACTCTTTTTTCCTGAATAATCTGAATATGAAAACAGATCCAGCTTATCGTTCATAGAACTTGAGTTATGAGCGAAAATTGAGAAATAGTCATTTTCAATAATGCTGAATAACTCGCTTGTTTGAACTCGTATTGGGAATCTGTTGATACATTCTACAGGCACTTTTTTAGAAGTAATTCAAATATAATATGACTGAATTTTTCAATCCAGCCATTTTAGAGAAATGAGAACAAATTTGGATTTTTAAATGTAAACTATAGTCAAAAGATCTCTCATCTTGCTACAAAATTTTTGCTGATTTCAAAAATGTATCATATGTCGCTATTCACATGACTATTACATGAGAAAATATTCATTACTTTTTAACTGCTTTTCTATTCACTGTTGAATTATGAGTAGGCTGACGTTACCATAGCGACGATTCAATATGCATCCACTTTGTGTGAACTTGCGTCTCTATGATTGGAATCAGCGATTGCTGAATAAATATTTCTATGGTTAATTTGTCATAGTTCTCAAGATCAGCAATATTTCGGGTCATTAGGGATAATAAACAGATTTTCTATTGCTCATTTTAAGAACTATGACAAATTAACCAATATTTATTCACCAATCGCTGATTCCAATCATAGAGGCGCAATAATAAGATAATTCATATTCAATCGTCGCTATGGCAACGTCAGCCTACTCATAATTCAACAGTGAAAAGAAACGCAGGAAAAAAGTATTGATAATTTTCTCATGTAATATTCATGTAAATAGCGACATATGATACATTTTTGAAATCAGCAAAAATTTTGTAGTAAGATAAGAGATCTTTCGACTATAGTTTATATTTGAAAAATACAATATCTTTCTCATTTCTCGAAAATGGCTGGATTGAAAAATTCAGTCATATTATATTTGAATTACTCCTAAAAAAGTGCCTGTATAATGTATCAACAGATTTCGAATACGAGTTCGAACAAGCGAGTTATTCAGCATTATTGAAAATGAAAATTTCTCAATTTTCGCTCATAACTCAAGTTCTATGAACGACAAGCTGGATCTGTTTTCAGATTCGGATTAGTCAGGAAAAGAATGTGTTACCAGTTTTCTTCTAGCTGCTATAGTTCTCGAGATCCCTTCAGTAGACAACGAATTTTGCCCACCCTTTATATTTAAAATGGACAAGTATCTTGTCCATAATAAAAAATATGTGTGGATACGAATAAAAAATTTCAAAAAGCACTGCCGTGAAGGCAGCAACTTTTGCGCGCATGTTCAATGTAGATGACCGCTTCAGCAACGAATTTGAACGTGCGCGCAAAAGCTGCTGCCTTCACGGCAGTGCTTTTTGAAATTTTTTTCTGATAAATTACTGGATTTCAATTCGATCATATCTGTATTTTTGGACATATTGTAAAAATGAAATTTTGAATGGGTATATCTACGGAATCATTGGGCGGATTTTACCCATTCACGAATTCGACCTTCGTAATTAAGCCCCAAACCTACTCTACAAATATCGAGTTTCTAAGTCGTTTCTTCCGAAACTTATTGTGTTTACGGTCAGCCTAACGGCCGACTGCGTAAACACAATAACTTCCGAAAGAAACAACTTAGAAACTCGATATTTGTAGAGAAGGTTTGGACCTTAATTACGAAGGCCGAATTCGTGAATGGGTAAAATCCACCCAATGATTCCGTAGATATACCCAATCAAAATTTTATTTTTCCAATATTTCCAAAAATAGAGATCAGATCGAATTGAAATCCAGTACTTCATCGAAAATAACAGTTCGAAGTTTCATACAGAATTTAATGAGGATGATATGATGAGAAAATCATAGAAATTTTTTTTTTCAAATTGTTCTAATAACACGATTATCACGAAATTTTGCATAAAGTTGTCTTTCAGCGTCTTAAAACTAGCTGGGAAGTTTAATCAGGACTGAATCAGTATTTCTCGAGTTATACCGAAAAAATCAACGATATCGAGAAGAAAACCTCGAAATTTGACATATTTTATCCCGATATCTCCAAAACTTATGATCGTATCGAACTGAAATTTGGTACATTGCTGTGAAATTAGAAGGTCAAAACGTGAGTATAATTTTTCTTGGATATGATAAATGGTTTCCGAAAAAAAAATTTTTTTGGAAAAAAATTTCGAAAAAATTTTTTTTTAAAAATTACCAACAATATAATCCTGAAGAAATTTGGCTCAAAGTTGCGCGTCGTTGTACTTCACCTAACCGCCAAGCTTAAATCCAATCGCTCAGGTAGTTTCTGAAATAAAAAATAAATAACTTCAAAACTTCAAATGCCAATAACTCCGAAACTTTTCGATCGATTTGGCCCATTAACGAACTTAACCGCGGCATTCCAATGCGCGACCTACCCTGAAAGTTTCAAGTTGCTAGCTCACTTCGTTCGACAGTTATCGTGTCTACGGACGGCCGGACAGAATCGATTTTGACACCGGATTCGTCATCAGTGAGTCCAACCTAGTCGATTGAGACCATTTTTGGCTCAATCATCCAAAATTACAGACATTTGGACAAAACGATAGCACGCTGTTCCCCTAGAACAAGCGCGCAAAAATAACTACGTTTGACTGTTCAAGCCGTGTTCGTATTTAGTTTAGACATCGCATGTGCTCTTACTTCCGAAAGAAAGAAGTCTTGAAGTTTTCTAATAAATATCTGGGTTACTTACGTTAAAAGGTTAAATCTACCGTACGATTTCAGAATTATGGCCATCTCAATTTTCTCTTTTTGAACAACTCTGAAAAAACCAATTTCATCGAATTCAAACTTATGCAAAAAATAAAAAGAATCGCAAAGTTGACAAACTTCAAAATTTATATATTTATTTTTCCAAAATATCCTTCAGCTTCCGCGGAAATTTTGCATAAACACAACACCACATTTAACAACCGTATACCTCAATTCATTTATGTATGACCTTGGTAGATTTTTTCCTATTCGTGATTCCGTAAGCCAGTGTTGAGTGCATAAAATTTGTCAGAAGTTATGATGATAACGAGCCCTCACTGAGTCGACAGTTAACATACAATAACTTCTGGAGAACGCAAAATTTGTTGTGTACCTTAGTAAAAAGAAAAAGTTTGTATATGTGTGGATGTATCCGCCTCATGATTCCGTTGATATAATTCTAACCAAATTTTGCATGGAACTTCACGCCGTCATTTCGTTAACCCTTGAGCTTAATTACGGGAGTCGATTTTGTGAATGGGTTAAATTACGCCCACTAATTCTCAATTCTTGAAGTACTGTATTTCGGAACACACAGATTGATTCCAATTGAAATATAGTATAATATTTGCTTGAGAAGGTTGAGAAATACTTGCTTCAGAATTGTATGATTACAAAATTGCAGAATCCTGTCAACATAGATTAACTTTAATTGAAACATTGAAATGATACTAAATGCATAAAACATGAAGGAACAACTTTAACTGTGACATAACGTTATACGCCAAATGAAAGGCCATTCAGTTCGATATGATAACGGACGAAGCCATACCAGTCTACCTTATTGGGATAATTTAGGGAATATAACCTTAGTCGGTATTAGGGCTGAGACTTTTTCGGATTTTTTTTATTCGAATATTCATTCGAACATTTATTCGAATATTCGAATAATTCATTCAAACCCATGAATTATTCCATGAATAGTTTTTATTCATGAATATTCAATGAATACTCCTCATTCATGACTATTCAATGAATAGTTTTTATTCATGAATATTCAATGAATAGTTTTTATTCATGAATATTCAATGAATAGTTGAATATTCATGAATAGTTGACTATTCATGAATAGTTGACTATTCAATGAATGGTTGACAATTCATGAATAGTTGACTATTCATGAATAGTTGATTATTCAGTGAATGGTTTTCATTCATGAATAGGAGAATATTTAACGAATAGTTGAATAGATAAGTATTCAGTGAAAGGTTGGATATTCATGTATCAATGAGTATTCGTTACTATTCATAAATATTAATTTATTCAGGACTGCTGATGAGTAATTAGTAGAGTAATCCATCATTCGTAAAATTACGAATAAAAGTGTGGAAGATCAACTGAATATTCAAGAATGAAACAGATTCATGTGATTTACTCCGAATAAATTCTTTGGTATTGATTTTATATAATGTTTAAATTTTTCTACTGCACTTTCGAACAATCATTGATTTTCCGACATTTGAACTCACCACATGATACAGGATATATGTTCAGGTACAAATAATAATAACAAAATAATTAAGATAGGAATTGTTATTTAAAATAATAAGGGTTATCAAATTCGATATTGTATTGAACAAAATACGTTTTTGGATTATTTTGTACCCGTATTGAATAAATTGATAGAATGAATAGTTTAAATTCTAATTGTATAATTGTATCAATTTTATTATAATTTTCATTAATTTCAACATACAACAAATTATTTCCCCAAACTGCTCTACACATACTTCAAGAAATTGCATACATAAAATATATAAAGATACTTGAAATTAAAATTGATCATAAAAGATTTTTCATCCAGTATTTCAATCTTATTTAAATCTACCAATTCAAAAATTGCAAACTCCAAAATCCAGATAGTAATAACAATTTTCAAATTCCTACATAGAGTTAATCTGGAAATAATGAATGACCAAACTGAACTGTGTAATATCCAAGTATTCCAAATATTTAACGCTTTCAAGTGATACTTGAACTGAACTGCAACAATATCCAAAAATGTATTCTTTTCACTACTACATCGACTTTTCTAACCTTCCTATACCCTGTATCATGTGTAGAGTCTTCAGTATTCAGATGTCCGAAGTTTAACGAAAGATCGAAACTGCAGTAACGAAATATACATTACACAATAAGAAATATCAAGGAATTTGTTCGTAGTGAATCACATGAACTTGTTCCTGAATAATCAGTTGAATGATTTTTCAAACCTCAAATCGTAGTTTTACGAAAGATGGATTACTCTACTAACTACTAATCAGCAGTTCTGAATAAATTAATATTCATGAATAGTACCAATATTCATGGATACATGCACATCTAACTATTCACTGAATATTCATCTATTCAACTATTCAGTAAATATTCTACTATTCATGAATAAAAACTACCTAGTGAACAGTTAACTATTCACTGAATCGTCAACTATTCATGAATAAAAAGTATTCATTGAGTATGCATGAATAAAAACTTTTCATTGAGTATTCATGAATAAAAACTATTCATTGAGTATTCATGAATAAAAAGTATTCATTGAGTATTCATGAATAAAAACTATTCATTGATTATTCAACTATTCAGTGAATATTCATGAATACATGAATAATGCAAAACCAAATTATTCGAATAATTATTCAATGAATATTCGAATATTCAAATCATTCATTCATGATTCCCAGCCCTAGTAGGTATAGCAATCGATTGGCAACCATGCAGTCGCCTGCAATCTGCCCCTTCGCGAGATATTCAAATATGAAAACATTGTCGAGTACCTGTTTACCTTCTTCCTTCCGGAAACTGCCTTCTACTTCTTGCTGAATAAATATTTAATATTTCTTTTCGGATCTGCTCTCGAATTTTGGAGAATCGAAAGCAATCGAGGTCGGATGAAGAGTTCTCTAAGTCTTCTCGTGTTCATAAATTCATATTAAACGAGATTTTATGGAAGAGATAGGATTTTCAGCACCCCTCCCTTTTATTTCATCGACAATTTTCGTGAGGAGAGTATGAAAAGAATGTACCACTACAAGATGAGTCAGATATTTCGAATTCCACAAAATTAGGTTGCTTGCTGACTTAATTTTATCGACCAATGAGTAAAACAATATTTTCAGAAGAAAGAAGACCTATGTAGATAATTGAGCGACAAACATGCGGTAAATATTTTTCCGTTTTAAATGGCCTTGATAATCCATGAAAGTTTAGGGTGCTGGTTTATTTTAGAACTGAAGTAAGTACCTCTTCATACCGATCATACAACATACATATGTATCTATAAAAGAGACATGCGTAATCATGAGATTAGGATCCTAACATCTCCCTCATTTTGTTGTCAAAATAAAACTTTTCATGCAGAGATTCCGAAAACGAAACTGTAATGACATCTCTAATCCTTATATTTTCCAATTCTTGACTTATCTTGAACTAATCATATACAAATGTACATCATGCAACAAAGTCATAAGATTTATACGTAAAATCTTTAATATTCAAGAAATTCAGACATTTTTTTGTTCTGCCACTAGATCTAGTACCTGATGCATTGACATTTGAATTGGTTGTATTACCAATATCTTCAATATTACTCGTATTCTTACAATTTTCTATGTCATTTCCCTTTGGATTTTTATAATATTCTGTCCATAATTATATCGATTTGGACGTAGAAATTTTCTATTCTGTCTCAAAATATTGCTATTTCTCTACAGCTTAACTAGATATGATCTATCATTATGTGAATCTACAACAATACCTTCTTTCCATTTGTTATTTAGGATATTTCTCACCAATACTTTTCGATTCATTTCTTATTCAGGCAGTGATTTCGCATGTCTGTTATATCTCCTCATTGATAAACGTTATTTACTTTTATCATAAACTTCCGGGGATAATGATTTTTCCAGAATAGGTAGAACTCCTCTCAGCAGCCTGCTGTTGAGAAGTTGTGATGGACTTCCATTATTATCGGATAATGTTGTATTACGATATTCTAATAAAGCTCAAAATTATTATCGCCATGTAGAGATTTCTTCAATATATTTTTTACTGTTTGTATTGCTCTTTCAACCATTTCATTCGACTGATGATGTGGACTTTACGAAGTAGACTTAGAATTCCAATTATTAGCAAACTTTTCAAATTCGGTGAGGTGAGTTGTGGACCTGAATTCGAACATACTTCCTTAAGTATTCCTTATCTAGAGAAAATTTTTCAAATTAACTATAATATTATTTGTTGTCGTATTTATATTGAAATCAGATATTTCTATAAATTTAGAATAATAATCCACCAATATCAGATAATTTTTATTATTGAAGAAAATGAATTCATTACAACTTTAATCCACAGCTCACTGGGAATATCATGATTGATTAGAGATTCTTTCACATTTTGTTTTCTATATCGATTACAAGTTTTACAAGAATCACTCAAATTATCTATTTGTAATGATAAACCTGGCCAAAATATCAGTTCTCTAGCCCCGTTTTTCATTTTTTCTTCAATGTAACTTGTCTTAATTCTTCCGATATCAAAATTCTGTCCCCTTCAAATATCAAACCTTCGATAAAAGTTAACTCATCTCTATAGGTCCAATAAATTTCAGATCATTTTCTTAATTATTTTTGTTATTGGGAAAACCGTTTCCTATCAGTTTCACTAAATGTTGCAAATGACTGTCATTTTTAATTATTTCATTGATCTTTTCTATTTTAGAATCTGACACTGGTAAATTCTTAATTGATGAACAAATTTGCAAATCAATATCAGTAAATTCAAATTCTTCATCAATATAGTCCCTTGATAAAGCATTAGTGATTTTCAGTTCCTTTCCCGGTTTATAAACTAAATTTAATTCTCTTCAATATCATTCTCTGCAATCGAAGAGAAGTTTTACCAAGGGGTTTTGAGAAAATTGATATCAATCGTCGATGATCAGTTTCAATAGTGATATCTCCATTTGCGAACAAATATTGATGAAATTTCTCTCTTTTAATACTACTGCGAGCATTTCTTTCTCTATTTGCGCATAATATTTTTGAGATTCTGTTAAGGATCTTGCATAGATTATTATTTTATTTTTCTGTAGGAGACAAGTGCCAAGACCTTTTGAAGATACATTCAATGATATCTTCATTCGGTTAAGAACATCCTCATATAGGTTCCTTTGAAATAATATTCTTCAACGAGTCGAAAGCGTTTTGTTGAACATGGTTCCATTGAAATTCAATATTTGATTTTAATAAATTTCCTAAAAGTTCTGTTATACTAGATGCACTTGGAATGAATCTTCGTGAATATGTAATCATTCCTTAAATAATTTCTACATCTTTTTTGTTTTGAGGAGTTCTGTAAAAAATAAAAGCTTCAATTTTTGCTTCATCTGGTTTCATTCCACTAGAAGTTGATATATGACCCATGTATTTTATTTCAGTGATGCCAAATTGACAATTGTTTCTATTCAATCCAACAATATTTTTCCTACAAATATCTGAGGCAATTTTTAAAATTTTGTCATGTTCCTCAATGATTTTTCCAAATATCAAAATATCATATAGTTTTTGATCCCATTAACTAAAGAAATTAAATCACTAGTTTGTTTGAAAAATATTTCTGTTGAATTTCGCAAACCATATGACCATCTTTTGAAACAGTATCTTCCGAGAGGAGTATTGAAAATTGTAAGTTTTTTACTCGGATCATCCAATTCAACATGCCAAAAACCGTTACTACAATCTATGTAGAGTGCTGAAATACTTAGCTCCTGATAACTCGTACGTAAATTCTTCTAATGATGGCACATGGAAATGTCTTATGGCTCTATTCAAGTCCTTCGGGTCAATGCAGATTCTAATATCATTATTGGGCTGTAGTACGATCACCATTGAGCTGAACAAATCAGTTGCTTCCGATGATTTCTCTATGATATTTTCGTCTTCTAGTTGTTGAAGTTTTTGTTTAAGTTTTTCGTGAAGATTAAACGGAATTTCGCACTGGTTGAATTATTGGATTTATATTTGGGTCAACCTCTATGTGATACCCATCTCTCAAACATTCGATACCTATGAATAGATAATTATAATTAGAAAAAATTTTAGCATAATTTCCATTTATATTTTCATTCGATTTTTCAGAAATGCTATGATCTTCATTATTTTTAGTAAATATATTGAATTTAATTATTATTTGTAAACCTAATATTGCATATTCATCAGTATTTTCTCCTGTATCCAAGTTAAATCTTACATTCCGAGAATTATTCTATTTTAAATGTTCATACCACTCTGTTTCATCTGTAAATTTAGACATTTTTGAACAACCTAGAAAAAATTCATCTTTAGGAACGTTATTCTCTAAAATACTGATATTTTGGGATTTACACATTTTCGAAAAATGATTTAGTTTATGACAAATGTTACACTTAGCTGTATATGCTGGATATTTTCCACGTTGATGTTGTTGACCCCATCGTTGACATTGACGATGAAATTGGAGTTGATTCCTGTTGAAGGATAGTTTCTTCTGACCTGCTTGAGTTGTTTTGAGACGATGGTTAGATGCTCTTGTTTGCCTTTTATCGTTTCCAGTTTGTTGAATTCTATTCATGTTCAATTTTCTTGGGGCCATTTCATTCAATACTTAGAATCAACATATCTTTTCCAATTGTTTTTGAGATTGCTCAGCTGCTTATTGCAGTTTAATTGGTCTTAATATGGTATTCTTAGGAGAGTGTCTTTCAATATTTGTGATTGCCACGACAATACAATCTCAAATTAAACTATCAGTTAAGTTAACTCACATGTGGTACTCTCAGTGCATTTACGTATTCGTCGATTGATTCTTTCACTTTTTTATCTCTAAGAATAAAATGGGTCGTTCGTAGGTAACATTAACATGTGCCGAGAAATATTTGTCGAATTTATTGATGAGATCTTCGTAATTTTCTTCGTTGTTTTCTCTTGATGAAAAATTTTTATAAACTGCCACTGCGTTATCACCAATCAGATTGAAAAATAATGCTGCTTTATACTTCTAGTTCAAAGTCGTTTGTCCTGATGCATTCAAATAAATTATTTCGAATTTTTGTTTGAAGAATCGATGATTGTTGACTAGACTAGACATTTCGAATGGAATTTTCACACTGGTGTTCATTCTTGAATGTTGAACTGATTGATTTGATGATGATAACGTATCTGATTTGGGATTTCTCGATTCTCCTGTTATTTCACCACAATTTTCAACACTCAAATTTAAGTTTTTGTACTTAGTACACTTCAATCAGAATTCGAATTAATGTTTGAATAAATCATAAATAATACCGACTGCGCCATGTTTCATTTTAAATAAACTTGATAATTAATCAAAGACCTGTCCAGGGTACTGGTTTATTTTAGATCTGGAGTACCTCTTCATACAAATCAGACTACATAAATATATACAAAAGAAATATGTGGTATCATAAGATTAAGATCCTAACAATATTCATTAAACTCATGTGTATATTTCAAACAAAATAATCACTTTATATCCTCAAAGATATTAAAGGAAATTATAATACTTATTTACTAATTGATATAAAAGTTTTTTTTCATTTCCAAATAATTCTTCTAAAGAGTCTCATCATAATTCAATAAATTGTTTTCTGGGAGACTCAGATTTATTAAGCAACTCCTGAATCTCTTTCAAACTCTTTCCTCTTGTCTCTACGAGGCAAAATCTAGAAAATACAGCTGCTATAATACTGGCGGACGCTAAAACCCAAAACGTGAACCCAGTACCCAAAACACCTTTGAAAGAAGAGTAACAATTAGCAAGAAGTAATCCAGCTATCGATGCCAAAATATTGGCCAACGATGTCGCTTTTCCCTTCAGTTTCGATGGGAATATTTCTCCTAATACTATAAATGTGACGGCACCAGCTCCAATGCCAAAGAAGAACATGTACGTAGTCATGGAAGCCAAAGGAAGCCAGGATATAGAATCGACTGGAACATCATGTGATTTCAACAAGAAATAAAGCCCAAAAGTGATTAAACAAAGTGCTATTCCGCAATATGAATAGAAAAGAAGACTTTTTCTCCCAAATTTATCGGTGAATATTGGCGCTACTAACCCAAATATCACTTGAGAAAATCCAAGCAATATAAGACTCATATCGCTTGGTAGAAATCCTTCAACTTCATCAAAAATCGTCTGCCCGAAACCCATGATTACACTGATTCCAGAGGTTTGTTGAAAACATGCCACTCCGACACCCATCAGCAGGCTTTTTCTGGTTGTGCTACTATTTATAAGTTCAGAGAATGATCCTTTTTCTTCCACTTGGAGCTCGACGTATTGCTGGATTTGTTTCAGTTCAGCCTTAACGTCTTCAACTCCTCTAACTTTTTTCAGTGCTTCTTCGGCTTTATCCAAATCTTTTTCAACCAAAAAATAGGGTGATTCTGGAATGATCAAGATTATAAGAATTGCGTAAATCAGTACGCAAACGGCCAGAATGAGATTGAACCATTTGTATGACGTGTAGGGCCCAAGAGAAAGAGAAAAAAGTAGCCCAACATTAAGAAAAAAATTGAAAGCTGCGCCAAGGATTCCTCGATTCCGTGGATCAGCTATTTCTCCGAAATATATTGGAAGTATTGTGAACATTGCACCATTGGTTATGCCACCTATAATTCGAGCTAAAAAAATCAACCAGATGCTTTTAGCGAATGCCAACATGACGAAAGATATCAATAAAGGAATAGTCATGCAAATCAGACTTGGTCGTCTCCCAAACTTTTTGCTGAGTTCTCCACTGAGACAGGATCCTATCCACATGCCAAAGACTCCTATTGTTATTATCCATACTTGCTCTGTCGGTGTAGTAGTCCTTCCAAGAGGATTGTCATCCAAATTCGACAGTTTGAAAATTACAGGTGATGACCATGAATAATAGACTCCACTCAAGAAAATTCCGAATTGTGCTGAAAAAAAAGGAGTGAAAATTACTCACGACTTCCTCGAAACGACATTGTTCGAGGTGAATCACTTATCTAGGAGTGACAAATGTTTTGAGGAACGTCCAGACCTTTTTACGCGCTTGTTCTGGGGGAACGACGCATTATCATTTCATCACGATGTGTGCAATTTTCTAATTTTGAGCCAAAATTGGACTCACTGATGAAGAATCCGTGTGCGCTATAACTCTCGAAAGAGAAGACCTTGAGTCTTGAAATTTTCAGGTTAGGTTAAGATCCTGAATATCTGGGTCAAATTCGTTAATGGGCCAAATCTGCCGAATGGTTTTTGTGGTATAGCCATTTAAAATGTTGATTTTTCAATAACTCGAAAAATATTCATCTGATCGAAATGAAACTTGGTTGGAAGATGAACAGTATCAATAAGAAGAATAACTCATGGAGAAATACAAAAAAAAATTTTTTCTTAAATATTTATATTTCATTAAAATTTCACTGAAATTCACCATTTCGCAATGTGAACAAGCGCGTAAAAGCTGCTGACTTCACGTCAGTGCTTTTCTAGAGTTTTTATCAATCCATTCGAAAATTATTGCATTCTAAATTTGTTACCCAATAGCATTTCGAACCGCTGGCGTTGGTTCTTCCTGTATAGTGACATTATGCTTGTAGACCGATACGATTTAGTTCCTTGAATTCAAGGAGGCATGAATAAATTTCGCTCAACCGAAAAAATCTGTGAAATCTATAAACCATTTAAAACAAGCCAAATTTATTTCTCTGTCGCTTCATAGACCAGGGTCGATAATTTTTTAAACCAAAAAAAATAATAGAAGGATGAAACCCATTGAAATAGGAATAACATATAACAAAGGGATTTAAGGGTAAAAACGTCCTAACTCGATTTACGGCAAAACTACAAGTCTTATGGAGAAAAGTTAAACGGGAAAGTTGTAGGTAATAAAAAGATCTACAACTTTCGTAAAACACTTTTTTGTATAACCTCAAAATTCATGTGAAAAATTCAAATAATCAAGATATCGGTTTTATATTTTGGAATAGCTATGAATAGGCATCAACTCATATAATTTGAAAAAGATTTCTCAACTTCTTCGAAATATTGAAGATGTCTCATTAAATATTAACTTCATTAATTGATTTGGTTGTTAATTATAGTAGTTTACTTTTGCATTTTCTGAAGGAATTAACGATAGAAGTGATTACTTTTTCACACCATCAGAAAGACGAGATTTCAACGAACAAAAAGCTCAAAATTGTGGATATTTTGACATGGGACTTTTCGATTGTTTCGAAAGTTAGGGTGATTTTGCGGTATTTGGTCGAATTGAGGCGAACAAATATATATTTCGAAACGAAAAAGTTACAGTGTATTTGGGACAGAAAAAAATATCTTCACAGAATTTCGTAGAAACAAAATTTTTTTGTGAAAGATAAAAATAAAAAACCAAAAACTTGGTTATATGAATTTTTCACATGACATTTGAGGTTATGTAAAAAAAGTGTTATACCAAAGTTGTGGATCTTTTTATTACCTACAAGTTTGCCGTTAAATTTTTTTCCATAGACTCCTCCTTTTTAAATGGGTTTGTTTCTACTATTACTTTCTTTCGCTTTTTATCATTTTTAAAGACTTCTACCCTGGTCTATTAGGGTCTATAACGACATGAATCAACTATGGAATACCACAATTGTAAACAAAATTTTAGTACCTACTCTGGATCACCTGAGGGATTTTCTGAAAATCAAATTGAAATCATCAGTTAGAGAAATTACCCTTGCGGATTGAAGTATTTGAACTACCCTGATAATTAGTACAAGTACTAAAATCCGCCGCGGTGATTTCTGTAAATAAAATTTTTCATTTAATTTAAGTAATTTTTATTTAGATCTTAAGAGAGAAAACCTAAAATAACCCTGGATTATAGAGCGATTGGATCATCATATCTATAAAAAAACACATATTTATAGAAAAACGCATAAACGCTGTAGCTGCAGGCTAACTTCAATCAATAAGGTATCCTAAGTGAAATACTTCAGAATGGAAAATTATTCCAAGATCAGAGAAAAATTTGCGAAAGAATAAGGAAGCATTTTCACCAAGAATATCCAGAAAGCGATTTGCCTCTACGTGCATCTATAATCTGGCAAAAGCTACCTATAATGAAATGAGGAAAATATATTTATATATGTAATGAATCATAATGGTGGGCGTACAGAACATATAATTTGAAATGTTTCGCGTGTTTTTAAAAAAATTTGTTATTCTCATTAAAAAATATCATTTATTAGATATGAATATGGATAAATAATCCTTTACAAAAGCTCCCTGAATTTGAAAAACAAAATCATATTTGTATATGCAATGCAGAGCATACTGGCACAATTCTGAAGAAAATTAATGAAATGAAATTAATGAGAAATACACTGCAGATCGCTGACAAGTTGAATGGAAAAATAGATATTCGGAAATAATTCATCGTCATCTTTCGGATGGCATAATAAAAACGGTAGCATTTCTTATCTGAAATGAAAACTATTGATCAAGGAAAAAACTCGAAATAAGGGAGAACAACAGTGCCGAAAAATATGAGTATAGTCTGTAACTTCCGGAAACCATAGGAGAAAATTTGAATTCGAAGTTTCGATGAATAATTAGGTAATTTCGTGAACTAAGATTGATAACTGTCTGTTGGTATCCTTCAGAGTCATGAATGAGTTTTTCCTTGATTAGTCGAATAGTTTTCAATCTGCTTATAGGGTTGTCTCAAATAATACCTCCTCTTTTTTATGTAGAATCGACTGGGAATGTGAAAAATAAAGATTATAATTAGAATATATTGAGCATTGATGAATTAGATGATCCTCAAATCTTATGAACACCGTGTAGATTTTTATCCAAGCAGCAAACATTTTTACAATATCGCAGGTTGAAAAAATTGTAAATGGAGATTTTTTTGGAGTATACTTCATCTGTACTTTTCCCATCGACGCCAATTTTTGCGCGCATGTTCTAGGGGAACAGCGTGCTATCGTTTTGTCCAAATGCCTATACTTTTCGATGATTGAGCCGAGAATGGTCTTAAACGACTAGGTTGGACTCACTGATGACGAATCCGATGTCAAAATCGATTCTGACCGGCCGGTCGGCCGGCCGTCACCACGATAACGGGCGTATGAAGGAGTCTATCGACTTGAAAATTTCAGGAAGCGTTGAATTTCAAAATACGAAGGATGAGTTCGTTAATGGGGCGAATCAGCCAAATAGTTTCAGTTATACAATTTGAAATGTTGAGGTTATTTTCCTCATATATCAGAAACAACTGTCTCGATTGAATTGAAACTTGGCAGTTAGTTGAACGACGCGCAACTTTTAGCAGAATTTCATCGAAATTGTATGGTTCCTGAATTCAAAAAAAAAATTTTTTCAAATTTTTTTTCTGGAACTATCGTTCATATTCGGAATGAATTTCAGTTATACCTTGAACTTCATATTTCACAGCAGTGTACCGAATTTCAATTCGGTACGGCCATTAGTTGGAAAAAATATGTGGAATTTCGTGGTTTTCTTCTAGATATCGTTGGTTTTTTTGGTATAAATCAAGAAATACTGATTCAATCGTCATGAAACTTCGCAGCTGGTTTGAAAATGTTGAAGCACAACATTGTACGTGTTTCGTGATGATCGTATCATCAGAACAATTCAAAGAAAAACATTTTTTTTTCAAATATTTAATATTCTGTGATCTTCTCATCATATTATCCTCATTAAATTCTGTATGAACTTTCGGACTGTTATTTTTCGATAAAGTACTGGATTTCCATTTTATCTAATCTCTATTTTTGGAACTATTGGGAAAATAAAATTTTGAATGGGTATATCTGCGGAATCATTGGGTGGATTTTATCTATTCACGAATTCGGCCTTCGTCATTAAGGTCCAAACCTTCTCTACAAATATCGAGTTTCTTAGTTGAAACGACTCAGAAACTCAATATTTGTAGAGTAGGTTTGGGGCTTAAATACGAAGGTCGAATTCGTGAATGGGTAGGAATATCCGCCCAATGATTCCGTAGATATACTCATTCAAAATTTCATTTTTCCAATATTTTCAGAAATACAGATTAGATCGAATTGAAATCCAGTAATTGATCGAAAAAAAATCTAGAAAAACTCTACCGTGAAGGCATACGCACATGTTCAAATTCGTTGCCGAAGCGGTCATCTACATTGAACATGCGCATAACTCACGGCAGTGCTTTTCTAGATCTTTCTTCGGATAATTGAGAGTCCACTATGTTTCTTCGGGATGTATGGTATGATATCGT
Organism: Myrrha octodecimguttata; assembly: GCA_958510865.1. Lineage (NCBI taxonomy): Eukaryota > Metazoa > Arthropoda > Insecta > Coleoptera > Coccinellidae > Myrrha > Myrrha octodecimguttata. The sequence continues at coordinate 24,009,804 of OY294056.1, forward strand.
TGATATCATCGAGGAAGCTATCTAATGATGTGATAAAAAAACTCGGCGTTACATTTGGAATTAGAAAAAAGTGGTCTGTTTCCTGTATAACAAGAAGTTGCAGCAGTCTAAAAATATTTTAGGTTGAAAGCTCATTGTCGAATTACCCAACAAGTAAATTTCAAGCACAAAATTATGTATGTCAACTAAGTCATCGCGATGGATCGTCTTTTGTAACAACAGTGCTACAAATTTCATTTTGATTCGAACTCTGTTTTCGGAGATATCGAGAAACAAATTATGTAAAATTTTATGGCATTTTTCCTGGCATAACTCAAAAAATACTGATTTGATCATGATGAAACAAGTTGGAAGATACTGATTCACAAACTTGTTTGAAATTTCGTAGTTAGAACATGAAAAACCATGAAGAATTTCTTGATATAGGGACACTATGTTCTGTGATCTTCTAATTAAGTTGATTTCACTTTAATTCGTTTAACGCAACAATACTAACCTAGGTTTGCCAAAGTTTGCGCATTTCCTTTCTACAACCATTGAATTATTGAGTTGGTATTTGAAAACTCAATGCTTCAACTGATAAGTATGTTTCAGTCTGATCGCATTAGTTATCATTGATATATTGAAGAAGCTTTAGAGGTTATGTTTCCAAAGCCGTTGTACGAATCATGTTCACTGGAGAAACAAGTTGTTGTACAGAGGGCTGGACATAATTAAATTTATTCAGAGGGTCCAACCTAGTCGATTAACATTATACAAAATATCCGTATATTTCAGACATTTTCGGAAAATGAAACTCTTGTTTCTCAGAATAGGGGAGAAGTGAATGAAATCAGGAAGCAAGAAAACCATTCAAATCTTCATTATAATTTCAGCTGAGACAGTATATCCAGAGATGAAGAGAAATTTTTTTTTTCTGAATTTGAACGAAAATAATCAAAATCTGCTATCAACTCCACTGATAGTGTATCCAGTCTACTTACTTTTAGGTTAGCAACATATCCTAAAAAAACGCAATTTCAATTTAATCGAACTGATTAATCGGTGCATCTCGCTCCCTCTCTCTCTCTTCTCGTGTACTCCACCAAGGAAGAGAGGAGTGAGGGTTCATCGATTCGTCATTCCAATTAAAATAAAAACGCATGCACTGTCTTTCAAAATCTGAAATAAAGTGTATTGACTTCAATGAAGATAAGGTGGTCATACGCACTCAGACAAGGAAATCTGACTAGACATATCAAAATCCACATTAATCCTCACAACAAATAAAATGCGGAGGTTTATTTTATCAAATTATGTTTAAATCATAATTCTATTCATTGGTTGATAAAATTATAACATTGTAGACTATATTTTATATTCCCCTTATTCACATTTGCATATGAATTTCATTCACAGATAAGATTACTAACAATGTCTGAAGTATTCCGAATCTAAGCGTATTTGAATGTTTTTTTATAATTATCTAATGAGAATTTTGATTGAGAGTCGAATGAAATTGCAAAATCCGAGAATATTAAGGTAGTATGTCCAATATTTTCCGTAAATTGCAAAAATGGAATGAAATTTTCCAGGAAGAATCTGCGGTTAGAATTTAGTTGGAAAAGATATAATATTCATGTTCATTAATTGTTAGATGTAAGATCATTCGATACTCCACTCTTTTGAAAACTTGAAATTTAAAATCTAATAAAATCAGGTGGAATCGTTAACAAGATCAAGAAGAACTCTTAGTGCTTGGAAATTACTCTTCTGAGCTTAGGCTAGATCAAAGACTTCATTTTAAATAATAAAAATATTAGTTCTGATTTGTGGCGATGAATTTTTTGGAATTAAATAAGGTAACGGCTTGTCTTCAATGAGAGAACAGTAACATTATCACTACTGATGACATAAAATGAATGCGTAGTATACTATCAATTCAAATTATTAAAGTTTCAAATAAAATCTACAGAATTGTTATGTCTATAAACGAATGCAACAAAGTTATTCACCTGTGAGTAGAGCGATAAACACATAATACCTTCTCGTGCATGATGTTTCCTGCATTTTAATATACGATATACGAATGAATGACAGAACTATCGTATAAGAATTAATTTTGATTTTCCGTCAACAAATTAACTGTCGATGATTTACATTACGATAAGAACTCAATCGAACTGACAACTGATACCAGAATATTAGTCCAGCAATTATCATCTAACCTCACAACATCGTTACGATGAAGCTACACCTGAAACCACATATTAGATTCAATATAACCGACACAATGGAAAGGGTACCTACCTTCCTATGAATGAGTGTGGAATCGTGCAGCTCAAAAAATTATGGCAAACTGCAAATGAAAAATTAATGAGAAAACTAGGTTGATTTTCGTTGGACTTTATTCATGAATCGAATTATTTCATTAAAGAAATCTACTAAAGCATTGGCGTGAAGTCAAGACCTCACTGGTTCGAATTATTCGCCAAAACGGTAATCTATCCACGTATTGACTCCACCAAACGCTGCTGTACTTCCTGATGGAAAGATTTGACGATATTGTTTTCTTATAATTCCCAAGAAATTCTGTATGAACTTACAAGCAATTTTTCTTCAATTAAGTACGATATTTTACGAAGGCGTAGAAGGGCCACTCTTTGTCGACAAAAATTTTTCTACCTAATTCCGAGTTCAAACTCGGAATTAGACTAATTCCGACTTTGAACTCGGAAATATAGACTAATTCCGACTTTGAAGTCGGAATTATAGACTAATTCCGACTTTTAACTCGGAATTAGTCTATAATTTCGAGTTCAAAGTCGGAATTAGTCTATAATTCCGAGTTCAAAGTAGGAATTAGTCTATAATTCCGAGTTTAAAGTCTGAATTAGTCTATAATTCCGACTTCAAAGTCGGAATTAGTCTAATTCCGAGTTCAATGTCGGAATTATGTAAAATTCCGAGGTTGAAGTCGGAATTAGTCTATAATTCCGAGTTCAAAGTCGGAATTAGTCTAATTCCGAGTTTAACCTCGGAATTAGGTAGAAAAATTTTTGTCGACAAAGAGTGGCCCTTCTACGCCTTCGTAATATTTCAATTCGATTCAATCTGTTTTCTGGTAACATTGCAAAAATGAATGTTTCAATGGATATATAGGTGTACTAAATCATTAGGCGGATTCATAAGCGAACCCAAAACCCATTACATGTCGATATTAACTTCAGAAATAAGACTAACAAATAATACTTGCAGACTTGATAATTGAAGAACCGCTTTGGAGTTCAAATAATTACGAAGGCGCACTTTGAGAAAAAGTAAAATTCAACCGATGATTCCACAGATACAACCATTCAAAATTTTATTTTCCTAATATTTTCGAAATCACAGATAGAATTTAATTAAACTAGATTGAGAAATGCAGCATTCTTCAAAACATTACAGAGTTTCGTCAGCATTTTTGTGGTATACCTGAAATATCAAGGATTTTCAGGAAGTTCATTGAAAAATGATCACCACATTACGGAAATAATTTCTTATTTCAAACAAAAAAAATAAATTTGAAATTTTCAGAAATTATCTACTCATATGATCCTCACTGAATTCCCCATAAAGTTCCACTCCGGTTTTTTACAACTGACCAGGAAGTTTTCATAGCGTCAGTTCTTCTTGACCTCAAAAAACAAAATGGAAATATGATATATTTCCTTTCCAACATCACCGACAACCTAACATTGTATCATACTAGAATCGACGCAATTCTGTAGAATATTGAGTTTAAGGCCTCTGTAAAATACATTGAAATCTGATGAATCGTTCAGGATATTCTCGAAACGGAAATTTAATATTTCACAGATATGATTCCCTTTGAAATAGTGCAAAGTTGTGCATAGGTATTTTGCTACATGTTACGAAATTTCAATCCTATCGCATGAGTACTTCTTGAAATATTGAGAAAATAACCTCAAAATTTCAAATTGGACACATTTTCGTCACAATATCCCAAAAAAATCGAATCAGATCGTATTGATATTTAAACGTTATTATAAATATTGAGCCTAAGTGTTCATAAAAAATTTAGTTATCAAATATTTTCTATTTGGTGATCTTCTAAACGAATGGTCCTCTCGAAATTCTGCATGAACCTTAAAACTGGGATCTCGATATTTATTGAGTAGGTTTGGAGCCTAATCTCGAATTCGTGAATGGGTAAAAATCTCCTAATGATTCTCAGATATACTCATTCCAACCTCATATTCTCAGTATTTTCGAAAATACAGATCATATCGAAATCTAGAATCCAATGGTGTAATGATATATTGAAGACTGATATGAAAAAAATATCACCAAATCTTCACAGCAGGAAGCAAGGTTGCATATAGTAGGGTAAATATGTGAATAGGTGGTCACTTTGGCAACTTATTTGAACACGCCTCTGTATTTCTCTAGAATTTTGTGAACAGCGTATTTTATAATCATGGTTTGAATGAAATACGCTATCAGTAGAAAAACCTAGTAGAGCAATGATGTGAAGTCAGCGGCTTTCGCGCGCATGTTTACTTTTGGTGATATCCTTTGTAATTAAGGTCCAAACCTACTCTTCAAATATCGGGTTTCTAAGTTGTTTCTTTCGGAAGTTTTTGTGTTAACCGTTTTTCCCAATATGTTTGAAAATACAGATTAGATCGAATTGAAAACCGGTTCTTCATCGAAAAATTACAGTTTGAAGGTTCATACAGAATTCAATGAGGTTAATATCAGGAGAAGAATACAGAATATTGAATAATTGAAAACAAAATATTTTTTTCACGAAATTTAGCACAAAGTTGCCCTTAGCATCTCCAAACTAGCTGCCAAGTTTCATTATTATTGTATCAATATTTCTAGAGTTATACCAAAAAAACAACGATATCGAGAAAAAACTACGAAATTTTACATAACTACAGACAAGATCTCTGAAAATATTATTCGTATCAAATTGAAATTTAGTGTACTGCTGTGAAATATAGAACACAAGGTTTAAGCGAATTTTTTTGGAATATAAATGATAGTTTCTCAAAAAAAAAATTTTCAAAAAAATTCTGAATTTTTTTTTGAATTAAGTGATCATGCGATCCCAACGAAATTTCCCTATAGTTGAGCGTCGTTATGCTCCAACTAACAGCCAAGTTTCAATCCAATCGCTCCAATAGTTCCTGATATATCAGGAAAATAAACTCAAAATTTCAAATGACTATAACTCCGAAACCATTTGGCCGATTTGGTCTATTAAAGAACTTAACCGGAGCATTCCGATCAGCGCACTACCCTAGAAGTTTCAAGTCGCTACCTTGCTCCGTTCGGTCCGTTTGACAGTTATCGTGTTCACGGCGGGCCAGCCAGCCGGCCGGACGGATAGAATCGATTTTGACACCGGATTTATCATCAGTGAGTGCATCCTAGTCGTTCAAGATCATTTTCGGCCCAAAATTTGAAAACTACAGACATTTTGGACAAAACAATTGCACCCCTAGAATATGCGTTCAAAAATTGGAATGTCTCCTGAAGCGACCAAAACCATTACGAAACCTGGGAATAATAAAAAGATTAATTGTTTTCTCGATAGCTACTTTGCTATCTCATATTCCATTTGAGTGTATCATTCTTCTTGGCGTCCTCTGCTTAAAAAAAATCACCATAATAAATGGTTTATCCTTCATACTTATATTTCGCGTTTATCATACATTCAGTAGACCCTTAAATAGTTTTTATTACATTCACGGTTTGACATCTTCCAGATTTTAATTCTTATTAATATTCTAGCTAGGCTTTTCAATCGATTCTGAATGCCATTAACAAATACGCATTGTTGAATATGTGCAAAAACTTGTGTGCGTTAACAAAACCATTTCGCAGATGTGTCTGAAATTTGAGGAATACAATAGTGTTTAATTATAGCTCACCGTCGGCGTAGCTTACTCAGATTTTTCGTTCATAATCGATATTTGCCAATTGACAGACTTGCGGTGAACCACCGCTCATACCTGATGGAAAATATGTGTTTTGTTTATGATAGCGTATATTTATAACGGCCAAATTGCGTTTGTTATTTTTATCGTCGATCTAAATTTGATTTTCCATTGAATTATCGCTGATACCGAATGAAAATTAACACCAGTAAATACCGAATGTGGTTCATTGTTGAGGATTATATTATTCGTCCTGTGGTTTCCTAATATTATCGATTTTTTTTGCTATCGGGGCCAGACAACGGTTTCAGTCGTTACGATCAATTCAATATTCCAAACTTGAAAAGTCGAGACTCAAAGGAGGAAATGATTGCATTTTCCGGAAATTATGAAGAAATTTCACACTAAGAGAAATCATTTGAGGTCATTCTTCGTTGTAAAATTTTTTAGGGGAAATTTTTTTTTCCAATCATTTCACTCAAATGCTTCCCAGGATGTTTCAAAAACTACCAAACGTTCCAACACGGCTTTCAGGATACCTTCATGAAGAAATTCAATGAGGGAATTCACTTTTTTTTCAGAAAGAGGTTCAAGTATGAAAGTGCATTTTGGTTAACCATATTTATAGTCTACAATAAAATCCGGTGGTTCCCAAATTTTTCTGCGCAACTTAGGAATCGAAGTTCGACGAAATTACTGAAGTCAAGTGTATTCGCGCGTGCAATCATCCGTTCTTCACAACTAGAGCGCAAGTTTTTATTCAATCAATTTGGTATTCTTCGAGCAATTGAGAAAAAATTTCAGCTGATTATAAGTGCAAAACTGTTGCGAAGATTTTGCCCATTAACGAACACAACAGAGATATTAAGGCTCCAAACCTACCTTGAGAATTTTTTTCAAAATTCTTCGAAAGTTGAAGTACATACGTACGGGATGGTCCAAATTGGACACTTTTGAGGTGAAGTCCTATCTATGTACTAGAAAGAGAAAAACTGATGTCGATGTCTGAGGGCCAATTATCATGAGGAACTCATTGGCAAAAACCGCAACTCCAGTGAAATCACCGGGTTTTTCGGAAACTTTCATTCTAGAAATATTGTTGTAACTTTTTTGATGGTGAAAATATTTATTTCTGTAAAACATTCTCGTAGCAACTTCTCAGGTAGAATTCAACGAATTAACTAAATTTTTTACAAACTGATATTTTATGAGATATCAGTAGTATTTTTTTATCGAATGGGACACCTGATACATTTTTACATATTTCGATAGAGCTCGAAATTAACATTTCAAAAATACAGCATTTTGTAATTTTAAGCATCATTTTCGAGATATATTGAATTTTCAAATTTCATCTCTTGGTATAAGTAAGCTTAGGAATGCGCGTAGGTGGAAATGAAATAATGCGAATTTTGGCAGTCAAAGTTTGATTCAAACAGATAGTTTGTAAAAAACTCGTAGTCTTTGTAAAAATAATAAAAACTAGAACACTTAAAAATAACAAGAAACCAAAAGTTATATCGAATAAGGTGTTCGAAGAGTTGGCCATTTTCGTTCAAGCACATAGTTCAAATCCTTCTGAAATACGAGTTGATGATTTAGGATTGAATTCAGCAGCTCCTAAAACACCGACTCCTTTTGAAAATTCATCTTTAAGATATTTCTTCGATCTCTTTTCCTCCAATTGCCCTTTATTTATTAAGTTGTGACGCAATCGTGCAAAAATATATTTGAAAGGATGTCGTCTTTTTCATAATGCAAATCATTTGCTGTCTCTGATTTTTCTCCGGTTTGTATGAAATGGACTAACATGTCCCACTTCTCATAATGTTCGTATTTTATTGCAGAACGTTGAACAGAACTGAAAAAAACTTGTAGTGTTTCATTAAACGTTGTATAACTAAAATTTCAAAATTTCTATGGTTTCATTCCACCATCGTATCCTCCAAAGCCTACTTAAAAATAAAAGCTGAAAATTCAATATCTCAACATGATTCTGAAAAATTACAAAATGCTGTATTTTTGAAATCCAAAAAAAATATCAAATATGCTCTAGTACCGAAATGGTAATTTCAAGCTCTATCGAAAAATGTGAAGGTATACGGGGTGTCCCATTTGGAATAAAATTCCTAGTGATATCTCATAAAATATCAGTTCGCAGAGAATTCAATTACCGTCATTGAATTCCACGTGAGAAGTTCCTACGAAATGTTCATACACAAATAAAAATTTTCAACAGAAAAAAAGTAGCAGCAATATTTCTCAACTGAACATTTTCGGAAAACACTCGGTAACTATGTAATGGTGATAGCTATGGAGTTGCGGTTTGCCCCATTGAGTTTCTCATGAAAATTGGCCCTCAGACACTGACATCAGTTTTTTCTATTTAGTACAGAAAAAGGACTTCCTCTTCAACAGAGTCCAATTCGGCCCACTCTGTACAGTCGGACGGCCAGGCGGTCGGCAAGACCGAAATAAAATTTAACCAAGGATCCTTTTTCAAACAATCCAATTTTATCGTTCAAGACAATTTTGGCTCAAATTTCGAAAACTACAGACATTTGGGCAGAACTTTAAAGCGCTATTCCGCTCAGAACAAGCGCCTAAAAAATTATCCTGTTGAAATCTAGTAGGAAACTGTTTCTGATATTATTATACAGGTGGTCCAAGTAGTGACGTCAATACATTTTTTTCAGATTCCTCACACCTGTGGGTATCCAAAATATCCCATGTATGTTACGCGATTTTTCGTTGTTTTCGAGTTATAGTTTTTTTGTTTTTTTTCGATTTATTGTGTCAGCGAAGTTTCAAAAATTCATATCTTTTTATCTAGTTTTTATTTTGCAGAATTTTTTTCTATAACATGATCTTCCCGAATGTTCTTTTGATGAAAAAAATAACTCAGCTTCCTGAAATTACTTCAAGCTTTTCAAAACGAGCTTGAAAGTTAGAACTTTAAAAATACAAAAAAGAGATTTCATAGTTTCTGACTGAGTTTAAAACTTCGCACGGTCCTGAACTACTTAAATCATAAGAAGAAAATTGTACTTTATTGGCCATTTTTGGCTGTATAATCGGCCATCGACGGCGGATAGACTCAAAATCATTGAAACACGAGTAAAGTTATTTTTCTACTTTTTATCACTTTTATGGCAAATTAAGCTTGAAAATGTGACCTTAGAGTAATTCTAGTTCTAATTCCTGTGAAATAATTGTGGCTCGTGTTATCTTTACATTAAGATGGATTGGACGTGCAGGGCCGATCGAATGGCCTGCACGTCCGCAAGAACTGAACCCAATCGATTTTTTTATTTGGGGATTTTACAAAGAGCTGGTGTTAGCTACGAGAAGCAACAACAATGCGGAATTAAGACAAAACTTTCGGAAGCAGAAAAAAAAATACAACAAAAAACGTTGACGATTAAGTATTCAAGATGGAGGAAGGGATTTTGAAGATTCATTGTAGTAAATGGTAATTTTTCAGTAAGTCGTGCTTTTATTTCTCATCCAAAAGCAAGTAATTTCACATCTACCAATTTTGAAATATGCCAAAATTTTCAGTCAGTGGTGAGTCCAAAATTATTGTGAAAATTACGCAAGCTACAGTTAGTTTAAGGGAATTTCAATTGAAATTAGATAAGAAACACATTTTTGTGTATAATTCACCATAAGAATGATTACAAGTAAAAAATAATCGTGTTTCAATAATTTTTAGCCTATCCGCCCTCAGAGACCGATTACAGCAGAAAAAGACCCATAAAGTACCACTTTTTCTTATGATTTTGGTAGTTTAGGAGAGTGCAAAGTTTTGAAACTCAGCCAGAAGCTATGTAAACTCCTCTTTGTATTTTTTAATTGATGTTGAATGTTTGACTGAATCCTACTGAAAGCTAAAGTTCTAACTTTCAAGCTTTTTTTGAGTAATTTTGAATATATTCAAGATGCTGATTTATTTTTCTTATCGAAACAATATATAGGGAGATCATGTTACAGAAAAAAAATCTGCAAAATACCTATTACGTAAAAAGATATGAATATTTGAAACCTCGCTGGAATAATAAATCGGAAAAACACAAAAAAACTATAACTAGAAGACAAGAAAAACTCGCATAACGTACATGGGATATTTTTGGATACACCCAGGTGTGAGGAATCTAAAAAAATTTATTGACGTCACTACTTGGACCACCCTGCAGATTTTCAGTGGACTAACCACAGGTGATTGAATACTATTCCCACGGAACTTTCGATTTTCGTTTCCTCCTGCATGCGTCCAGACTAAAATATCAGAATTTTGGGCAGAATAATAATGCTCTTATCTTCTAAAATAATCGCGCAAAAATATCTCGACCCATCCAAGGGCACATAAGTCAATTCCATTCTAGGATACACTCGTTTGAAGGCAGGTGCGAGGAATGCATTGCAGATAGTCGTCGATACTTGGAAGGTTGAAACAGTTTTGGTAAATATAGAAGTTTTTCTATTTTCAAGATCTCGAAAGTCTGCGATAGATGAAGCACCAACTTTTTCAATAACAAAACCTTCTTTATCCAAAGATGTACCTACCTATACGGTAATTCAAACCTCTTTTTTCTCTCTGATGGGTAACTGTAAAAATTTAAGAACTTTCATCGCTTAGCGTAATTTCCATTGCCAGAAAATGTTATTACTGTTTCAATCCGAAAGGACTGAAAGGATGTGAATTAGTAGAAGTATTCTTGCTATCCATTCCATCTTGCTTATTGACAGAACTGCTGATTAACAGGAAATGAATACATTTTGTATAGCTCAACTTGCCCTTTCATTCCTTCACACTATGTTCCCTGAAGAATGCGTCGAAAGAACAGTTCCTGAGTGTGTAAAAAAATTAATTTAGCATAATTTAATATTTTATTCAGAATTCGATGAACAATATAATTGTTTTCAGAGAATTCTCTGTTTCAAATAACACAGCGCGATAAAACATTTCGAGATAGAAATAACCAGTGTTATTATATTCAAAAATAACTTTTGAATGAGGGCCTTTCATCGGTATGTGATACAACAGCAGTCCCATGAATTTTTCCAAACGAAAAATATACTTTCAGAGGGACAGTTCGGTAAAGCTCTCTATTCACTGAAAATGAAGAGACAGCTGAGAGAAGCGAGCTTTCGATGATATAAATCAATTATATAAATCTCCAAAGTGGGGAGCTTTTATAAATGAGATTTCGTAATATCAAGGGAGTACCCTTCCATATCCATTCTCCTTAGATTTGACCTGATCTTCTAGCTAAATTAGGCGAATTGTTTTTCGGTATATTCAAAAATAAAAGTGTGTATTTATACCAAAAATGAAATTAAAAATCACACATTCACTGTACACTATCAAAGCGTTGTTTTTGTAATGTCTGCTAGGATAATCTCCTATCATCCGAAGTTTTAATTTCTGATGCTACGTTACGGTTGGAAGCCTATTCAGATAAAAACATTTTAACTCATATACTTCAAAGAATTCACACATTCTGCAACTCGCGATGAGAATATATCTACCGAATAATTATTATACTCAGGAGTTATGGGACGAATATATGTTTGTTGATACATAAAAACCAAATCTGTAAACATCATGCAGGATTGATGAAAACGTCCGAATATACGACAGTAAGTAAACCTTGGACCTTTTTTTTTCAATTGCGAAATGATAAATGAAACTCATGCTCTGACTAACGGCCGAGCGTGAACACAATAACTTCCAGAAGAAATTACTTGGAAACTCGTAGGTTTGGGGCTTAATTACGAAGGTTGAATTCGTGAATGGGTTTAATCCGCCCAATGCTTCCGGAGATATAGCCATTCGAAATATTATTTTCCTAATATTTCCAAAAATACAGATCAAATTGAATTGAAATTCAGTAATTTATCGAAAAAAAACTAGAAAAGCCGTGAAGGCGGCAGCCTCTGCATGTGTGTTCAAATTCGTTGCCAAAGCGTCCATCCCCATTGAACATGCGCGCAAAAGCTGCTGCCTCTACATCCAGACAAAAGCTAGGAAAATTCAACTCTGCCCAATCGGAGCATGACATAGCAATGATAAATATTCCACTCGAGGAGCTGGTTATAAGTTACTTAAATTCACGGAGCTATAATTATAATAAATAGTATTGAGTCCTGTATTTGTATGATGAATTATTTTCTTGAGGAGTGATAGGACAGGATTGATATGGAAAAACCAATGTAAATGATTTCGACTAGTTTCACGTTTATTCTTAAATTTTCTTCAGGGTCCTGAAAAAAACAATTGCTCATAACATACATTTTCCGGTTGTGACAAATATATGAAATCAAAAATAACACAAAAATTCAACACAGCAAACAATCACACATTAAAATATTGTTAATCCTTTTTCTTCTTTTTGTGCGCATGTTCTAGAGGGGAAAGCGTGCTATCGTTTTGTCCAAATGTCTGTAATTTTCCATGATTGGGCCGAAAATGGTGTCAAACGACTAGGTTGGACTCACTGATGAAGAATCCGGTGTCAAAATCGATTCTGTCCGGCCGGCCAGCCGGCCGTAGACACGGCAACTGTCGAACGAAGCCAGCTAGCGACTTGGAACTTGAAGGGGAGTTCGCGCATCCGAATGCCTCGGTTAGGTTCGTTAATGGTCCAAAGCGGCCAAAAATAGTTTCGGAGTTTGCAATTTGAAATTTGGAAGTTATTTCCCTTATATTTCAGAAAGTACTGAAGCGATTGGATTGAAAGTTGGCAGTTAGTTGGAACATAGGGACGCGCAGCTTTGAGTATAATTTTAATGAGATCGAATGGTCACTGAATCAAAAAAAAAATTTTTTTCAAAATTTTTCTCGAAAAAAAATTTTTTTCCTGAACTATCGTTTATATTCGAGAACATTTTCAGTTATAGCTTGAGATTCATATTTCACGGCAGTGTACCAAATTTCAGTTCGATACGGGTATTAGTGTTGGAGATATTGGGAAAAAATAAGTAGAATTTGGTGGAGTTCTTCGCGATATCGTTGTTTTTTTCGGTATATCTCAAGAAACACTGATTCAATCGCAATGAAAATTCGCAGCTAGTTCAAAGATGATGAAGGACAACAATGTGCAAAATTTCGTGATGATCGTGTCGTTAGAGATATGCAACAGTAAAGACAAAATGGCTGTTTCTACCTTTGTATTCTTTTATGTGTTTCGAAATATACATACAGAAAAACAATTGGCAAAGATGACAAACTGAATAAAATTACACAAAACGGAGAGAACAGTGACTGCAGGTAAGCCGAGCCGGATCTAGGGCGTGGCGAGGGAGGCATTTGCCACGGGCGCCAACCAATTAGGGGCGCAAAATTATATTTTTTTTTTCTTGAAGTGATGTTTTTTCACTTCAAAGTCCATTCATATTTTAGAGCTGTGCTATAGTGCAGGCACCTGTTGCACAATATGCAGCGACAAGTAGTTACCAATAAATTGACAGATGATAAATTCACACTTGTCGATCGCCCTACGATTCCCGATCGCGTCCAGATGTTTGTTATTCGAACACTAAACACCTCAATTAGCGGCAAGTTCAGAGGGAGTTTAATGTTCGAGCTAGCGGCATGACAAAGAAATTCAGACCGTCCACATTATTCGCCGAATCGTTCATCACACCGGCTTCGATAAGGTTAATGTATTTCAAAGACTTTTACGACCGATAGACTTGATGAAATCACCCCAGTATTATTAATACTACTTTTTTTCTCGCATGTGATGTACTTCCATGCAGCGGCGCAGTTGATGGCATCAATAAGAAAAATAGGAACCAGGAACTTATCATAATATTTTATATTATGTGCAATACCACCAATAACGTGATCGTGCAAGCGGGCCGGGAAATTATTCGTGCTGGGAAAAGTTTAAAAATTTCAATCAGGTATGTTATTTGAATAATTCAATTTTGAGTTGAGGATTTTTCTGCGCTCGGTCAAATTATATTCTGTCCGTGCACACGAGAGTCAATCATTTTCGAAAGATATAACTTAGAGACTGCAGAATTTATAAGGTTATGTTTGGGTTGGGAATATGTCGGCGATATTATCGTTCGAATTTCATTCACGAGATCCCAAATTATACCGATTCAATTAAAATTGCGTAGTACCATAATTACACGAGTTTCCATATGTATAAGAAGTTAGAAAAAAAAATCAAAATGTTGAGAAGAATACGATAAATTTATCGTATCTCTAGTATTTTATTAATCAGCTTCTTAGCTATGGGTACTACAGAAAGAGGATCAAATGTCGATCAAATGAATAGTATGATTATTGAGTTTCACTGAAACATGAACCCTTTTTCTGTCCTCATGACATTTGTCGAGCATTGAGACAATTCAGATAAGAATATAAACAAGCAAGCAAGAATATAAACATTCCGATTCGACGTCCATGCATTTTCAGAATCGTATATAATTTTAGGTTGATATAACCAACTGAAATGTCGCCCAAGAACCTATCAGGGTCGCAATCTCGGAAGATCAGGGATAAAAATTATTAGAACTAAAAAAAATACTAGTAATATCTCAAGTTACTTTAAGAACGATGCGGGTATTGTGTCGACAGAAAGTAGTTCCACTAGCGAGGCCCATCATGTAGCGGTATTTCCTTCTACTTCTTCAAGTACCGAGCCTATCGTAAGAAAGTATTCCATTTCGGATAATTCGGACAAGGAAAATTCTTTTGACTAGGAATCAGGACTTCCTGAGGTTAAACCTGAACCAGTTGATTTTAATGACCCTACATCATGGCGAATTACAAAAAGTAATATTAAAATGTTCGTTATGACCTTTGTTGGCATATGTGTTCTCTATGTATTTCAGTTTTTCATTTACACTTTCATTTATTGTTTAATATTATTTTGAGAATAAATTATTCTACTCGCTTCCTTTTTGTTTTCTTCATACCCTCATTATCGTATATTAATACGTTCGTGAGTTCTCTTCACTACCTTATAAGATACATGGGAGATTATAGTAATTTCTCTACACATATTGTTTGTTATACCTAAGAATCTGACGCTCGTTCTCAAAAGAATATAATAATAGTAAAATATCTTAGGAAAAGAATAAATACTATCATTCATGAAAAGTATGTAGTCATTGAAAAAAAAATTGAAAAGGGCGCATTTCGATAACTTTCCACGGGCGCTGAAATCCTATATCCGGCTCTGCAGGTAAGGACTCATTTGAATAATCTGGTAGTCCAGCCATCTAAACTATACGAAGGCAAACCTCGCAGTATGAATCTCCCTAGCTTATATTTAAAGCAACAATTTTTTATTCCGTTTCAGTTCAGTTCGAATGACATTCAACAGTTTTGGACAGAAATACGAATATGATCTATGGGTGACCGACTTCTTGAAGTACTGAACATGAAAACCCAAATTGTGTTGACCTAGTCACTCCTGTTCTCTTTTGCTCGAAATAAAGTTTTTTTTCAAACATTTTTGTTATACACTGATTTACGAAAATAGCTCTTATATTCAATAAGTTACATTCATCATACAGTAAATTTGTTGAGTATAATCTTTTTTTTCAACATCATTTTCTTAAGAGTGTTCTGTGCCATCTGTAATGTTTGCAATTATGTGAAAAATGAGCCCCCTCAAGCAACAATGCCGTGCCTGATAACTAACTCTGCCAGGCTGTTATATGTATAATATAATTAGATTTTTTTCGATAGAATCTCTCTCGCAACATAGAATTTATGGCTAAATGATCTAATTCTCTTTGTTACCTGACTGATTTGTTCTGTCTATCTCGAATGTTGAGAACCCCAAGATACCTTATGGAAGAGGTCTTTTCCAGCTTTTGGCAATTACATATTTGGGTATCACAGGATGGGGAGTGTAGTTTCATTTCTATCTCGGCTGGTTGACAATTTTTGGGAAGAAATTAATATATTTAGTTTTATTTAAGCTCAATCAAATATACTTATGATATTTTCTGATTATTATATTTATATTATATATTTTATATATTATATTTTTTCTTTTTGCCGTGTCAAGATTTTCAACGCCTGTTCTCTTGTGAATTGATTTATTATCCTGTCTTATTGATATTATTTTACTGAGTAATCTCTTTTTTAATTTTTATTCCTTCCCAAAATCATTATCGAATTGAAATTTAAGGCATGTGAAGTATCAGAAACATGTTCTGCTAGAGTCGTGTTTTTGTTTTTTTCCTTCAGTGAGCTGAGAATGTTTTGGGAGTCTCTTTTGCGTGCATGTTCTAGGGAAACAGCGTGCTATCGATTTGTCCGAATGTCTGTAATTTTCGATGATTGAGCCGAAAATAGTCTCAAACGACTAGGTTGGATTAACTGATGTCGAATCCGGTGTCAAAATCGATTCTGTCCGGCCGGCCGGCCGTGGACACGATAACTGTCTAACGGAGTGAGCTAGCGACTTGAAACTTTCATGGTAGATCGCGCATTGGAATTCCGTGTTAAGTTCGTTGATGGGCCAAATCCGTCGAACAGTTTCGGAGTAACAGCTATTTGAAGTTTTGTAGTTATTTATTTTCATTTCAGAAACTACCAGAGCGAAAGAATTGGAACTTTGCAGTTAGGTGGAGTATAACGAAAAAAAGTTTTTTCGAAATTTGTTTCCAAAATATTTTTTTTCCGGAATTCGTGTATCATATTCCACTCAGACATTGAGCATTATATTTCACAGCAGCGTACCCAATTTCAGTTCAATACGATCATGAGTTTTGGAGATATTGGGAAGACATATGTCAAATTTTGTGGTTTTCTTCTCCATATCGTTGTTTTTTCGCTGTAACTCAAAAAATACTGATTCAATGATGATAAAACTCCGTAGCTTGATTGAAGTTGCTGGAACATAACCTTTAAAATTTCGTGATGATAGTGTCATAAGAACAATTAAAAAAATATTTCAAATTTTTTTTCAAATATTCAATATTCTGTGATCTTCTTACCATATTATCCTCATTTAATTCTGTAACTGCCACGGTGGTGCAATGGGTTGATTACCTGCTTGTAAAACCGGAGGTACTGGGTTTGAATCCCGGCGAGGTTATGGATGTCGTGTTAAGTTTGTGGTGTAGGTAAATGTTTGGATGTCTATAAATAAAAAGTCGGTAAATGTCTAGGAAATCGCATAACGCTCTAAATTTCATGAAAAAATCAGTACTTACTAATTTTGCTATGGAAATCACAAATCTGAAGTCAAAAAATGTCGCTCGCTTCTAGTTTTTTCAAAAAAAATTCACAAAATTCTTCGGGGCCACTGAACTTTTCTTGCTGAATTTCGCTATAACACTCTATCAGGAACCATTCCCTTGATAGATATTGATTATAAAAGCATCAATATAAAGATTTCAAGCAATTTTCGCCACAAAAATTGCTAGGAATTGATAGAATAAATTGATATCCTCATTGTTTACAATTTCCCTTTTTGACGTAAGAGCAATATGCGGGAACGCGTACAGCATTATATCCTGCAGGATTGCCAGTGCCAGTCAATTTCCTGAATCTATTATGGCGAGGAAATTTTGAAGGATATGGAAATAACGAATTTGTCCGAACGGTAAACGAATCACGATATTTCTCCTAAATTCTGTCTCTCTCGAAAATATCATCTTTCTTCTAGAATTGTTCCATTTTTCCATTTCGTTGACCCTGACACGGGGCTCATACTCAGAATGTGGAACGACTGTGGAGGGATATACGAGGTGATATTCCCAGGTTGGGAAGGCGAGAAAAATATTTCGTGTTCTATGTGGCTGAATGTTATTTCCACCGGAAATACCCCGACCATACCGAAAGATTCACTAAACTCTAGCGGTCGCCCTGCCATGGGTGAACACATGCGCGTTAACTGACCTAACCAAGTACCTTAACAACTCATAACACGAAATCTCAAAGCACAATCCTGAATTAAATTTCCGTTTCTGATTCAAACTGGCACTGTCCTAAATTAAACTAACCTAACCTAACCAGACAACAAAATTAAACTTAACCATACTCTATTTTATGGACGGTGTTCGATTTTTGATCGGTTTTCATCCATGGCAGGGGGCGACCGCTAGAATTTAGTGAAAGATTCCATCAATTCTTCAAATACATAAGTGAAGTATATCCCCCCACAGATAATTCGCAGGAAGAGGATGAGTATTGTTTTAGAAATTATTAAATCCGGAATGTTTTCGATCCGGCAACACTGTAAAGTAGTAGACTGAAGTTGCTGTCAGATGTCGTTCTTCCGAACTTCAAAACCATCATGGCCGAATATATGTCGAAAATAAACAATAAGCAAATGAACGTATTTTCACAATTTCCGGCAATTTTTGTAGCGAAAATTGCTTGAAATCTTTATATTGATGCATTTATAACCAATATCCATATAGGGAATAGTTCGAGATAGAGTGTAATAGCGAAATTCAGGGAGAAAAATCAAGGACCTCGCAGAATTTTGGGAATTTTTTTTGGAAAAACTAGAAGCGAGCGACATTTTTTGACTTCGGATTCGTGATTTCTATACCAAAATTAGTGAGTACTGATTTTTTTATAATATTTAGAGCGTTATGCGATTTCCTAGACATTTACCAGAAAGTCTCTAGTTGGTATGAATCAGAATGAATGTCAATGTATAAATGTAAAAAATTGAAAGCTTGTCTAAATGGCCATAGTAGCCGAGGACTCTTAAAGGAATGAATGAATTTACTTCTGTAGGAACCTTAGAACTGTCATTTTTTGATGAAATACTGAATTTGAATTCGATCTGATCTGTATTTTGGAAATATTGTTATTTCTTTCAGGAGTTATTGTGTTTACGGCCGGCTGTTAGGCCAACCATAAACAACGTTTAACAAATTCTACAATTTTTTTCTCATTTACCTCCGTATATTTTCAAATTAATTTCAAGATAGGTTCTATGGAATTTGTTAGTTGCTTTAGATTATTGGCATCTCTCCAACATATAGTGTGATTTTCAGGTAGATAGGTTTTATCAATCCGAAGATGTTTTGATACAATGGAACGATTTCATGTTGAATGGTTTAATTGCCTTCTGTGTTGCTGCAGAGGAG
This sequence comes from Myrrha octodecimguttata, assembly GCA_958510865.1. NCBI lineage: Eukaryota > Metazoa > Arthropoda > Insecta > Coleoptera > Coccinellidae > Myrrha > Myrrha octodecimguttata. The sequence continues at coordinate 24,028,820 of OY294056.1, forward strand.
ATCCTCATTGGTTTTCATACCGTTAGTAGCAATTAGTCTGCGTTTCAATATAATTAGTTTTGGATGACAGTAGAAGTTTCATCATAATAGATTTTTTTTTCATTTATGTAATATCTGGATACAAAATTGGATCATATTCGAGCGAACCTAGTACTTTTATAGGCAAGGTCTTTAAAATGAATACAGAGAGTGGACCATATTGAACACTTTTGAATAGGAAGTCCTATTTCTATGCTAGATATACGAAAACTGATGTCGGTGCCTGAGGGCCAATTTTCATCAAAACTCATTGGCGAATAACTTTTCTTCTAAAGAAAATTTTATATTCTGTAAAAACATTGTGTTTTAGCATTTGAATGCTTTGATTTCACCTGAGCCAAATCCAGAAAAATAGTGGCAGATAAAGAAGTGTTCCATTCGATGAGAGGAATCTATGGTTAAAATTCATATACAACTTAAAAACTCGCCCTGTTTATGCATAAACTATACCTATCTCGGAAATGGCTCCTGCGATTTAAATGAAATTTTATGTTTCATGAAATGAGGAGGATATATACATGGTATGTGCATGTTGAACCTTCATGTCTCAGGAAAACGCGCAATAACAGTTGAATGAAGTGGTTGTTGAAACGCACCAATGAATTATTTATCTCAGTATTTATGAATCTTATCGAAAGGTTGAGTATTTTTTATGCAACGGAATACAAAGATAAATATTTTCACATTTTGAATTGATGTCATTCAACATCAGCTGTTGATAATCATCAGTGATCGATGAATATCTTTGTAGTCTCATTTTTATTGAAACAACCAAAACAGCTCAAGTAAATATTTTATCTACAACAGAAATAAATTCATAAATATATCGATTCATGAAAAAAATCAAGAAAATTGTAGTCAATGTTTTTCTTCAATATAAAAAATAATTATGATTGTATTCAAATACAAGCATTAAAAATATAAACATACATATAATTGGGTATACATGTTATTTGTATAATAAATCCTGAGACTTGATGAATATTATCACAAAATCTGTTGCCTTACATTATATTTTGGTTGACTCTAATGAAAGTGAGTAGATATATGTACAACGTGATGATAAAATTGGTTCCTGAACCATAAACAAAAAAACAGAAAAGAATATCGTTGTTACGAGCAATTGGGTTTGTTTGATGATTTTTGTGGGAATGGCAAATATAAATAAATTGATTTTAAAATTCTTTATCACGAGTTTGATATAATATAAAATCCTCATAATTATTTATAAATGGTAGGAATGCATTCCAACTTTTTCTTTCTTGTTTAAAGCATCTTGAATTTCTTGTAAGCTCCTCCCTTTCGTCTCTAGAACGAAGAATATAACAAATATAATGGCAAAAATACCGAGCGATGCGAATATCCAGAAGGTGTAAGCCATTCCTACGGATATCTTGAGATAAGTGTAAGTATTAGCCAGTACCAATGCACTAGCTGAGCTTGATACACAGGTAATGGAGGATGCCAATCCTTTTATTTTCTGGGGGAAGATTTCCCCAATTACTACGTAAGGCACCAGTCCAGAACCCGCGCAATACATGAATTTGAAACATATCAGAGCTGCTAGAGGTAGCCAGGATATCGAGTGAACATTGTATCCATGATCCTTCCTGAAAAAATACATGCCAAAAACACAGAGTGAAATTGACATTCCCATATGGGAAAATATCAATAATTTCTTTCTTCCCAGTCTATCCGTTAACCCGGGTGTAATTAAGCTGAATATCACTTGAGCAATACCTAAAATTATAGCACTCAAATCACTAGGTATAAAGTCACCTACATTCTCGAAAATGATTTGTCCAAAACTCATTACAATTCCGATACCAGAGCATTGTTGAAACAGCATCAATCCGCATCCTATAATAAGACCTTTTCTTGCAGCCTTGCTTTCAAAAATCTGCAAAAGTTGACCAGAGTTCTCTGTCTTATTATCGACAAATTCTCTGATTTGGTACAATTCTGCTTTTACGTCCTCTATTCCTCTCAGTTTCTTCAAAGTGGCTTCAGCTTTCTTTTCGCTTTTTTCAATGAGATAATATGGTGTTTCTGGGACGAATGTGAGTACCATGATAATAAATATTGCGGGACATGCGGTTAAAATCAAATGGAACCAGAGAAATGACGTGTAGGGCCCAACGCATAGTACGAATAAAATACCCATATTCAGGAAAATATTCATGGCTCCTCCTAACAGGCCTCGGTTTTTTGGCTCTGACACTTCTCCGAAGTACATAGGGTCTATGGTGAACATTCCACCACTGGTAATACCGCCTGCTATTCTGGCCAGAAGAATCAACCAAACACTATCTGCTAATATCAAAATGGTGTAAGATAATAATATTGGAATGCTCATGATGACCAGTGCAATTTTTCTTCCATAAATCTTGGCGAGGGCTCCACCCATGTAAGAACCGACCCAGTTACCAAATACCCCCACTGAAACTAACCATCCTTGCTCTGCGTCCGAGATTATTCTACCCAATGGATTATCCTTGAGGCTGCTGAGTTTGACCAGTACGGGAGAGGTCCAAGCGATGAAGGTTCCATTCAGAAAGATCCCGAAATGTGCTGAAAACTCAAACTTCGATCAGATCTTATTTTGATCATATATTCATTGAATATCAATAGTCTTTCAATGTTTTGTGGGACATTTGTTTGAATTCAAAGGGTGGAGCCAACGTGCACGCGAGATTGCGCGTTGGCTTCTCGCCACCGCCGCGACAAAAAGATAGAAGTAAATAAGTGAAGTGGCCACATTGACTACTATTATCTCGCGTTGTTCGGACACCGGCTGTTGACAGGAATGAATTATTATATTTTCCGATTCGATCTCTCATAATGCCAGTGACCAAATATGTATTCCTTTGTAATCTGTGAGACTAGCGGCTCATTTCTGCATGAAATGACTTTTTCGTAAGCGAGAAGCTGACTGGCAAAAGCGCAATCTCACGTGCGCTTTGGCAATACCCTAAGGTCATACGCTATTTTTTTTTGTCAGTTCTATCTCAAGTACTTTCATTTATATAGTATATAAAAGAGTGGAACTACAGTTGTCGAAAGAAAACGACAGACTTCTTCTCAAATTAGGTGAGCCAGTTAACTAAGCAAACAAGAAGAAAATTTGGAACAATTCTGGTTCGATATACCTCGTCTATTATACTTTCGTGTAACTTCACTACAGAATCACTCGGAATGCACAGCCTACCGTGAAATAAAACCGTGAAACTTTTCGAAATGTTCACAGATTGACAATGAATTTCATTGTATGTGTTGTTTTTCTGATGCTCAAAAATAAAAAAAATAGTTCCTAATGTAAAGTTCTTGTATATTGAAAACAACCTCTCATTATACGTAGATCTGAAAAATGTGTTCTCCATAAAAAATATTCATTATTTATTAACATTAGATGTCAATAACCAGCAACAGTAAAATGCTTCAGTGCGATTCACTGAATATCCTGCGAAAAGTCTCTTATGCATAGGCTGAAAACATACTTGCGTTATATCCGAAATGCTTGAGAACCAACTAGGACTTGAAGATTTTACTCACGAGCCATTCAGTAACATTTTGAGGTTTCGAAATCAATCGCGGAAAAATATCTTGAATCGGGCCACATGTGTGGGGACATTGAAAATATATGAAAAAATTATCGAAATATACAAAATCTGAAATAAACGAGTGAAGTGTGAATGCCCAGACAGAATTTCTTAATGAGGAGAAGCTTCAGGAATAACTTTTTACTGCATACAATTTTTTTTTCACAACTATTGAAATTATGGAGAAATACTCCTGATTAGGATATTCTGTCACAAAATAATTCTTCCATGGATATTTATGAACTTATTACGCAACCGAGTGGATAAATTTTAAATGACTAGTTATCATTACGCCCTCGGGTGAAAAAGAATCATTCGAGTTTCATGCTCAAGGCAATATGGAATTGCAATTGTACTTCGAAATGTCAGTTACATTGATATCCAAAGGTAAGATAAACTTATCATTTCAACTCTCAAATATACATCTTCGAATATACTACAAGAAATACAAGTGAATTTGAACTCTCACTTTGGAATTCGTAAACCGAGGATAATTTCGCATGGCCTTTTCTTATTTACCGCAAAACGATACGGTAATAATAATAATAATAAAGTTTATTTCGGTAAGTAAACAAATTCATCACAGAGATATATATTAATATTATAAACTGTACGTGATATTTAAAACAATATATAATTCTAAAATATGCTCTATAATGAAAAGAAAAAACTAACATATGGACAACCATAAATCCACAAAAATATTTGAAGAAAATAATGAATGAATCAAATCGGGCAAGTTTATGACACAATCGGGCTGTACAATGTCAAAAATGTAGTAAGTATAACTCATATAGGTACTTATTTATTTCCATTCCATGATAAATCCAGTGCAAAAATCTTGGTGATGGGAAAGCTATATGAAATTACAAATTTTTTTTCCTTTTTTTTTATTTATCAAGTAATTGATCGTTTCTCTCCTTTCATGGTTTAACCAAGACTTTATTCTTTTCTTGAACGTTTTTATATTTTTTATATTTTTCAGATGTCCGGGAATCAAGTTAAAAAGGTATTGAATGTCGACTTCAGAAAGGAGGAGATTGAGGAGTTCATGATCATGAAAGTCATTTTATATGTATATATTATGTTTCTGATTACTCATAAATAATATCCTTGAGACAATAAAATTCAAGGAATGTATTATCAACTGGCATTATCTCTGTGCATAATACTATGTATTCCTTGTTAAATGTTATCTCCTTGATCCGGAAAAGACCAAATCATTAATAAAGCATTATTATACAGAAACATAAAAGTACTTGAGTAATTCAACTGATCTGTCAACACTGTTTTTTTATGTCGAAATAACTATGAAATGTACCGACAAGATATAGTTTTCAACAGGGCAAACTTATGCAAGGATATCATGGTGATTAAAATCATTTGAAAACACCTAATCGTAGATCGACCTATCACATATCTCAAATCTAAACACTTCTACTCTGTACTTTTCTACAATATGTAGTTTCTAATGATCAGAAGGATATACAGGTTTTACCAATAATCACATACCCCTTATGAGAACTTTTCAGTATTGCATATGAAAAAAATTCATTTTTTTGTTATGACAATGGTTGGAGTAAGATTTCAGGGGGAAAATTTTGATGGTTTAACTTGCATATAGTTTCGGAACGAAATTTTTACCTGATTTTGAAATCACATATGTCCAACTTATTTTAATAACTCATGTCATTCAATAAAATGGTCATGTCACGTCGAATTTTACTTCGACGGATTGTTTCTTAACACACATATCTAAAAAATCAATATTTTCAAGTTAACTTCGAAAATGGTAACCTTATCAGTTCAGCTCGAGAACGGAGTGTCAACTTTACTTTCAATTTGCGGAAATTATATCCTTTCAAACATCGAACGCAACATATTTGACATCAGTTGTAAAATTTTGCTATTTTCTTGAAGAAGGCATGGTTAAGTCTAAACAATATTTGATGTGTGCTGATTCTGAATTTATGACGCTTTTTGCTCAACTCTTTTTCATTCCATATCGCGAGCATCCACTGGTTATGGTAGTGCGTTGAAAATAATTTTTAGTATCTATATACAGCCCGTGAATTCTTTCGAATCAACAAATGAATTCAGAGTGAAATACTCTATTAGCAGTCTGTGAAAATGTAACTCGTGAATGTGCTTCACAAATCAAATAAATATTGAGAAGAAGTTTCAATAATCCATTGAAAAGAGAACTAAGAAACCCAATATTTTTCATATATAACAGAGTATTTAGAGGAAATTATCCATATTAGATGTTTGAAATGAAGGTGATACATCTCTCCAAATTTCCTAGCTCTCAACAAGAGATAGGTTATTTCATTGCTTTGTTCATCACATCGGAATAGTGGCTAATAGCCTGAAATGTTCTTTCTTCTGTCATCTACGTGAATGTTTTTCAGTGGCATATACCTCTTTTTCCATACAGTTCCACAGAAAGTAACCGAAATGGGATACATTCGGCTATCTTGGGGGCCATGTCACAAGGCCGCGGACTAAAACTGCATCGACTGAAATTTGAGTATATTTTCTCTGTTAACTTTACCTCAAATGTGTCCAGTCGAAGTGGTGTATTATCAATTACAACGAGTAAACCGTTCGAGGAGAATTTTCATGATGTTTTATATGTAGGTTATTCTCCTCCCACATGGGCCGAGTAAAAACCACATATTCTTAGCCATAAGGGCCGAGAAAAATCTACATATTCTCAGCCCGCATATGAATAATCATAAAAATTCTCTCTGCTTCGAGATCTTAAATTCCAGCCAAAGACATCAAATATTATCAAGAAAGAACTAGAAGGAACCGGATATGAAAGAATCCAATAAAATAGACTCTCATTCAATTGTTACTTTTTCAACAGATGTACCGTTCCAAGTTAAAATTGAATCAATCAGACCTTACTTTGTTTTTATTCATGGCAATAGCGGAATTGTTTCAAGTGATGTGGAAATAAAAGATTTAGGGCATTGAAAGTCCCAATATTCTGAGTGCTGTCCTATATTATTGAAATCACATGAGTAGTTTCAAACGGTTGTTGGAACCGAACAAAGCAACAAAATTCAATTTAAATCGGACCATTGATTAAAAATTTATGAATATCAAAAATTTTGGGTAGACATTAAAATCACCATGTATCTCCGAAACAAATTGCCTTAGGATAGATACAAAACTAGTTATATTTCCGAAAGGGCTGGGCGTTATGCAATCACCTCTAGGCTACAGCCAGCTATGCATGTAGCAGCCTGTGAAGAGTTCATCAAAATATTTCATCGAAATTCAGTTATACTCAAGCAATCTTTACATGTTTTTTTTTCAATAGGTATTAATGAGGATTATTTTCCAAAAGAAATATCAACAATGATAACAGTTTGGTTGTTTTTAATGAACCATATACCTTTACCTACTAGGTCCATTTGTATTCAAAATTCCATGAAGCAAACTTTCTCAATAGTTCGGAAGAACCACTGCACATATATGATACCAACTTAAAAACACCGCACTGAAATGATATCATCGATTGTTTTTTATCAATGCAAAACTATGAGAAATCTGAAGAGAATGTTATGATATATTTTGGTGAGCTATAAAATAACTTCCACCGTGAAAATATGAGTTCCAAAGAAACTTCCACAATTAAGTATAAATTATTCAAAATAGAACTCTGAGTTTGAGTATCAAATCATCTCCTACCTGTGAAGACAGCAATATATACGAAAATATCACTTGGTACCCTTGCGGGCCACATAGTTTATCGATACTAAATTTAAAGCCACTACCTGAAAACGAAACAAGTGAACTGATAAACTACTTATCATGGAGATAAAAGTGACAATAAATTAGGAATATTTCGTTTATTGAGGAAAAGATTAAATGTAGGTTACGAGTGCGAAAGAAGTACTCCGACGATTGGTAAACATTCTGATGCAGAACATAGAACAAAGAACCAATACCTATATTTACTTATTTATGATGCAGAATTCTCCCACCTACAGTTTGAACTGGTTTTGAAAAGGGACTGCTTTCCCTCTGCTTCCTATCAGCGGCGTCAGAGATCCTCAGTTTCGAATTGTTGGATTTTATGGACAGGTGATTGATTTTCGAGATTATGGCGTCGTCAGGGTTGAGTAGTTCCTGGTTTTGGAATTATTGTATTGTAGACTATGGTGTCCGCTCCTTGGGACATTGATAATATTTTCCTTCCCATTATTTCTTCGATAATAATCTCGGAGGAAAGACTGTTAAACCACTGCAAACATTTCAATCATATGACTTGACTCTCTCAAAATAATGGACATTTTCTGAGAATTTTTTCGTGAATATACAGTTTCTTAAGTACTCATTCTGGGGAACAGTGCGTTATTTTTTTGTTCAAATGTCCCTTGTATTCGAATTTTGAACCGAAAATGATCTCAACCTATTATGTTATACTCCATGAGGAAGAATCCCTGGTCAGTTTCAATTCTGTAACGGCTGTCCATTCGTCCATCCGATCGTCCGTCCGTATGTGCGGTAGCTTTTGCAGGAAAGAATCTAGTAACTTGAAATTATAACGATATGTTTTGAGTTCAAATATTCCCGTTATGTTCGGTTATAACTGAAATCGGCCTATCGGTTTCGGAGCTATACCCGTTCGAGATTTCCAGGTAAATTATTCAATGAATCGAGAAGTACTGATGATTCAGTTTGAAGCTATGAAATGAAGTGAAGAATACATAACAACGTGCAACCAGTGGAATTTTGTGGGGATATAATCGCCAGGAAATTAAAAAAAAATTCGAAGATTTCGCTGATTTTGGTTAAAAAAATTAGTTCTTTCCGGGACAATAAATCAGATTACACGTAAACTTGCTTCAGGCCTTGAAGTCAGTATTTAACAACAGAGTTTCAAATTTCAATTCGAACCGATATTTTTTTCGGATATCATTGGGAAGGGATATGTAAAATTTCTTTGATAGTTTGAAATTGTGAGATTTTTTTTCCCCATATCTCAAGACATACTGAAGCTGTTACATTGAAACTTTGTAATTAGTTGTAGAATATCGACGCACTGTACAATGCAAAATTTCATTAGCTTGTTTCAGTGAAAAATCCGAAAAAATTTGTTTTCGAAAATTTTTTTTAGTGAAAAACATTTTTTTACGGAAACCTGCTCATCAGATCCCAATGAAATACAGCAGATTCCTGAGATGAATTAAACAATGGGTCCCAAAATTCGAATTCGATTTGATATTGATTTCTAGAAATACCGTAAAAGTATATTTCTAATTTGGAGGCTGTTTGAAATTTTGAGATTTCTCTGGAACAAAATTGTTTTTCCGAAAAATATTCAACAGCCTTCAATAAAGTTTGGCATAGACCTTGATGTCACTCTTCAGTTCAGTTTGATTGGATATTTATCCTCCTAGATATGAGAAAAGAAATATGTCAATTTGGTTCCCATTTACTCGGCATCATTGATATTTCCGGAATAACATTAATTAATAACAGCATTATGATCCGATCATGATGAATCATCCGAGACAAACGGTGTTGTTGCCGCCTTTAATTATACATTATTAATTTTTCATTTTTCTCTGCTCGAAACGACAGTGAAGTGACATCGAGGTAATACGCATGCTTGATTTCAAACCAGTATTATGTCAAGATTCTTTGGCGTATCGTGGGCTGATACATTCAACTACAAGATGCCATGATTAAAAAAAAAATTATTTCCTGGAAATTACTGGTAATGCACATGAGTAAAATCAGTTAAGAGATTCGGTATGCCTTGGAACTAAAACGGAGCCAGTGTGGCAAAAGTGGGATGTCGTCTAGGTCAAACTAATTCGGCGAGACGTTGTCAACACTTAAAGAATTTATCAATGACTAGAGTCATTGATAACTAAACCAACCATAGATGGTTTGGTTTAGTTAAATATGTCATTACTCTGAGTGTGGTATGTGTCAAATTTCCATGGCTTACCGACTGCCTTTATAAAAGTGAATGGAGTATATGACTTGAAATAAGAACTTTTTTAATTGAAGACGCTCATTCGTTTCTAACTAACTTAATAATAAATCGATGAGGCAGATTTAATCTAAGATTAAGTACCAGGTATGCTATATGCTTGAACTGATTTGAGTACCAAATCATATGAATACCGATTCATAAATTTCAATATAGCCACATTTCAATAGATTTGATCGAAGTTTATCATCAACCTTATAGAAAAAAACGAGGAAAACAATGCTGTTTGTTCAAGAACTTCTCTCCAATTTCATACAGATGATCCTCTGGAAATACTGCATGTGTTCTTAGTCCGTCATCCAACAAACAATCAGGGCTCTATTCTTGTGTGAGTTGGGAAAATAAAATATGGTGAAAATATCCCTTCCATTTCAGTAATTGAGCTAGATATAACTTAAAGATTTCATTATGAAATTGGTAGGTTAGGTTTGGAGCTTAGAAACAAGAACGACTTCGTGAATGATTATGTAGAACAGGTACTATTGCAAGGTTCATTTTCAAATTCTGTGAAGAAAACCGATCGAGTAAGAATATGATATATTGAGAAATTATCACTCAAAATTAAAAAAAAAATTGATTGAGTTGGAATTTGAAATCCGATTGAAAAACGCCCACTCAAAAATTCGCGCAAAACCGATTGAGTTAGAATTTGATGTTCAGTTGAAAAATGACCTCTCAAAGATTCGACGCCAACCGAGAGCAAAACTTGAAACTAAAATTATGGTCGACAGTTTCCGAGACATAAATTCTATCAGTATCCAACAGTTTAGTTGGTAACGGGAATGAGGATTAAGGTAATCAGAAAAACTAAATTTTCGACGACGTTTCGTCTATATTTTTAGACTTTCTCGAGGCTCATTTAGAGTTGCTCTATATTAAAGGTGGTAAAAACGGCAATAAACATTATCAAAACTGTAGAGTTACAAAGAATTCCGACAAACAACCAACACATAAGTCAATGTTTTAAAACATTGTCAATGTTTTAAAACTGATTACCTTAATCCTCATTCCCGTAACCAACTATATTTATTGTAGTTATATCATTGATTATTTTTTGTTGAGGTTGTTACACTGAGTCAAACTCTCGGGAGAAGAAGAATAATAATTCTTAGTTGATTTTGTGAGGTTATTCGTTTATTGTTGCACATTTCCAGAAATTAGATGCTCTTCTCGTAAGGAAGTATATGTAAATGATGTAGTTAATTATTTCCCTTTGATGGCATATGGATTTACATATTTTATATAGCTAATTATATTTCGCTAGAAAAATGTAGTGACGTTTATGATATGCTATATTCGTCAGAGTTGTAGTAGTGAAAAAATAATTTTTTAGATCTGAAAAAGTAGATGATAAATTCTGCGAACGTTACCAAATATAAATATTATATGAATTTAGTTTAGTTATTTTTTCCTGAATTCCACAATTCAGAATTGGGACTGAGTAATCGAAAAATTTCAATTCGATCAGATCGATGTCTCTATTGGTAAAAGATAAGCATAATCAATTTCACCTTTTAACTACTCAAACATGCTCATTTGGACCTTCAGCCTGCCCTATAACAGTATATAGCCGGTTTTTTTTTTCCGGAAAAGTTACAGTCTTAGAATAACGCGGATAAAAATTAAATTTAAGTATACGAGTTATTCATCACTAAGCTCAATCTTATCGATCGAGTTAATTTTCTGATTTATATCGAGAATTTACAGATATTTTTAAAAATGAAAACGTCCTCGATCTTTCAAACAAGTGCATCAAATTTCGAATTTTACTGTGTGAATAAATGTAAATACACCAATTCGAATGAAAACTTTCACGTGAACGATATACAGCATTGTTAATTGATTAATTATTTAAAATTCCTCGTAGTTGAAAACTGCACTGAATACATGAATTAGAGATACCTATTTTATCAAACTATTTCAAACATTGCAATTGGCTTATTTCCGATATTCATAATAGATGATCCCCCCGTGAAATCTCGCAAATCGCTCAAATTTCATGAATTTCTCTCGAATAATTTCCAATGAACTAGGGATGGGACACTGACGAGCTAACATCGATGTTCGACATCGATGTTTACGTCAAAAGGCAACCATCGATATTGGAGAAACATCGGCTATGAAAGATCGATATTTGAAAAAATTGATGATTTTGATGGAGGTTAATAAAGGATATTTTTTGAGCATAATCAGAATCAGGAACCGCATCGAAACTCTTCATATGCTGAGCAAAGAGAGCAGAAAACTATAAAGAAAGATTTTTCTTGAAACTTCAAAAAAAATTCTACTTGAATTAAAATTTTCGATTGGTCTATCAATATGTATTAATCGTGAATCATACCACATCCTTTGATTACAGAAATGAAAATTGGTATACAAGCTTTTTGACTTTCAGTCCATTTCGCTTCTGGGTCAGCATTCGTCCTGCTTCAAAGGATAAACGTTCTGAAAAAGGTGTGCCTATTTTTCCAACAGATGGAGACCCTCTGGAATTCAGAAATTTTACGTGATTGTTCTGGGTGACAGCGCGTTATCATTCTGCCAAATGTCTGTGGTTGTCGTTTGTCAGTTTCAATTTGGTACGGCTGTCAATTGTCTGTTGCCGCGACTTCTTTAGAATGGAACGTACCAGGTTTCATATCATCATATTCGGCATAATATCGTTTTGAAATTTTGTGTTTTTTCCTTCAATATCTCAAGCAGGAGGTGATAATGCAATCAGATTGAAACTCTGTAACTAGTTGATGGATATTAGAAAATCATTTTCTTTGGAAAAGATTCATCAGATTGCTATTGAATTTGGCACACTTTGAAGTCAATGTAAAGTTCCGGAGTTTACATCTGACTCCTTCGCAGACACTGAATTGAAAATGGTCAGAATAATCGTAAGATTTCTGTCGAACTGATATTCTCGAAAATTACCTACTTGATATGGAACTTCCTCGTTCAACTTTCATCCATATTTAACTTAAACGAATCAATATTTACTCCAGTATTTGACCACGCTTCTGACCACCTTAGGGTGGTCATAGCAGATTTTATATCGATGACCAAACTCTTCAAATGAGATGCATACATGTGTGTTGATGATATTTCTTGTATATATTGATGGTAATAACTTCGATGTCGATAACAAAACATTGTCATGATGATGTCCCATCTCGTTCTTATGAGACTATGAACGCATGCAGGGGCATGATGTGAATAATATAATATTCATCATCAGCTTCTTAGAAATTTTTCATTTTGACGTATGTCACGGAGGTGACTTCAGTGTGGGTTTCATCATTTAAATTCCCTTTAAAGGTTGATTCTCACTATATGTAACCTTCCAGTACCCTTTCCCTTAAATACTAAAAGGTGTTAATGAATTTATGTATGCACACTTTACATCCCGTACACGTTCCGCCTAAATGATATTTTTGCCTAATAAATTTTGACGTAAATAATACGGAAAGGACACTGGAAGGTTACGGAACGTATGGTGAGAATCAACATTAATAATCGTTCCGTAACCACAAATCATGCATTGCCTGCTGTAACTGTATTCAAAATCACGTCATATTGAAAGGGGTATGATGCGCATGAACACCTATTATTCACATCATGCATAGTGGCGACCATAAACAATTTTTTCAAAAGCTTAGTAACTAAATGGTGCTTCGAAATGTAAACAGTCAAAATTTTTGGTAGAAATTTCTCGTTGCATGATTTCCATGTTTAATAAGGTAAAAAATAAGATATTAAAATCAATTCACACAGTTGTGTGTTTTGTCAAGCTTTGGCATACCAGTCACTTTAATTTTGATATAGATGCTCTAGACGCTCCTCCATTTTCTAAAGAGATTCTCGATATTTTATTGAATTTTCGATATTCTCATAGCGCTCGGATAGCTTCAATTTTTTCAAATGCAATTTTGAGCAACTCCAAAATAAGTATATGTTGAAATACGTGAGTATTATACATCTCATTTGTACCCTATTTTCATGATATGTAGCCAACCATCATCCTATTCGAATTATTCTGCACTATTTTGATGGAATTGAATGATTTGATATTCTGTATTACTTATAATACAGATAAATTATGCGAATCGAAAAAAATCATCAGGTTCTTGGTCGTTCCAATACGTACTAGGGGATTGAAAATTTATATTTTCTTTCCATCCACTTTCATCAGTAAGGTAGAAGGCCCTCTTAGAATACTGACTGACACATATCACTGTGTAAAATTCAAAAATGAGGGTTCATTGACAGATAACTACGTGACTTTGTCGTTTCTTCATATAGGATTATAGCACATGTAACCCTAAAGTTCTTGATGAAAAATATGTAAAAATTACATTTCAGGAGTACCAGCCTGGCTCAGTTCTAGCTACAAAAACTTGATGAAACTATTCAAAGGCTTGCCAATTGAACTAAATTGAATGAACTAACAGGTACTTTTTGGAGAAAATAAGCTTCATTGATCACATTGAGGAAAATAGAATCTGTTATGATTAATACCGCACTAATTGAAAACTATATCAACTATGGAGGAACTATATCATTTTCTATTATTCGTCAGTATCTTTCTGAATATTGAGATGGAGAAATCTTGAGGCTTATCTGAACCTGCTCTGACAATTGTTCAGTATCTGAGCTTTAGGAATGTCATCGTAAAAAATTTCAATAAGTGAAAACATTTCGGCAAAACTATAGCAAGTTGTTTCCTAGAACATGCGCGCATAAATGCAAGTATTCAGGAGGATATTCATTTGAGCAAATGTACGTACACGAATAGATTTCGCGGCAGAAATTTAATTATTTGTCATGTTGACATATGTCCACATCGAGCATATTTACACGGATACTGGGCACCCAACCAGCAGAGTTGTCGTATAATTCTGATGATTCTCGACCTTTTCTTTTTATAAGTATCATATTGAACTCTCTAGAATGTCAATTCATTATATTGATGCTAAATAAGTTTCAATCTGTTTTGGACATCTCAAGTATATTATAAATTTATCACGAAAACGTTTATATGGCCGAATTATAAAATATCCTATAAAACTGTTTCTATGCTATTTCTTAAGGGATCTATAACTAACTTATAAAACATAAATATTTATACAATGGAATTGTTTTTTAGTTAGAAAAATGATTCAAATTTCCTTTGTATGAAGTTACATTATACCTAGTTTTATAAAATAACTTTCACCAACAGTATGCTTTTATAAGAAAATTTATTTTTTCGTGATCGCATATTTTATAGTATTGTATTCCATGGTGATAATCGAATATGATATGCATTTTGATTTAATATTCGATATCTTTAAAATCTAAAAATAAAATTGAAAATTATTCCCGATTTCGTTGGACATGTCCACTTACTTAATGGAGAAAAAAAAATCTAACCCCACTTTTCCTGTAACAGCTGCGTTTGTTATTATTATTTTATTTTCCAAGACGATAATGAAATATTATCTGAATCGCATTTTGAGTAAGGTTATATCGAAATAATGAACATCTTAAAAGATTTCATGAAAATCTATATCTGAAATTGAAAGTTTTAGGTATTTGATTTCGTCGAGCATGTCCACTCACTAGTGTTGAGAAAAAAATATGAGGGGTGGTACTTCTAATCAATCTAACCACACTTATCAGAGTGCGAATAATCGAATGTCTTTTTTCCTATATCATGAAAATTATTTGCCATTTTTACAAGTTAAATATTAACACTTAAATAGGATGGCATTTCTTATTCTTTGGTGGTGTTTCTTATTGTATTACACTATTCCCCAATTTTTCCACATAATATGCCTATTACCACCATAAATCTGCCTAAACGCCCGCTTTTTATAATTGATAATTATTTTTTCCCATTCAATGCTTCCCCATTTTCGTGATATCCTTTATATTGTGTGCCAGAGCGGTAGAACGTGCCGTTGGGGCGATAGATCTATTTGACAAATCGTCAAAAACAACTATTTGAGAATCATTTAGCGCGGTCTCTTTCTTCTCCCAATAGTTGGATATTTATTATCGGGAACTAGGGCCATTATAGCGGACTAGGATTTATCGGTTCAAGGATTGTGAGTGCATGTTGCCGCTTTTATCGGACCCGAGAACCATTGAATTTTCAGCAGGTGTCTGATTTATCCACTCCAGTTTTTCGATTCTCTTGTTGAAATGGAGTGAGCTAAATTTTTAAAATGGTTGAACTCCATGAGAAATCATTCTGAGCATGATTCCAACATAGATGTATAGGATACAGTGTTTGACATACTTTGAGTCCGAAAAGCGGCTCAAATAGTGTCAAACTACTGCGACATTTTTCTACTCCAATTATTAACTTCCAAACCTACTCTACATAATCGAGTTTCTGAGTCATTTCTTTCGAAAGTTGTAGTGTTTACGATCGGCCGTTGGGCCATCCGTAATTCCTACATCCGTTAACTGTGCGAAAGTTTTTGTTCAGCTATTTCCTGTCATAGAATGGGTTCCTACACTGTCCTGATCTACTAGTTGTTCTTAACTCTTAAGCCGGGTCCAGATGAGTGTAATGCTAACAGCGAATGCCATGAATCACAGGGAGTTTTATGGTCCGATGTTCTTTCTGCTCCGTCAGGACTCGGTTTTCAACTCGAACGTCAAATTTTATTGCATTCGCTGTTCGGATTACACTCATCTGGATCCTGTTTAAACGGTTGTCCAAATTCTCTGAAAATAAATCTATTACCATACCTTTCTTATGGAATCTTCCACGAAATGAAAAAGTTCCCTTATACCCTTTTGATCCTAGAGACGAGCATGATTCCGTCGAAAATGCTGACAACTGGTTTTGTTGAACTCACTGATGAGAAATTTGTGTTCGTGCTCGAACTCAATTATGGGTGTCTGCCTGTCCGGCAAACTATCGGTTAGCACTCTACCTACGAAACTATTTGCAGGTCGGTTTGAGATCTAATTAATTTCATTATTTGGTGTAACTGAGAGCCATCTGAAATTCAAAGCGTTTTTATTTTCAACTTCCATGCGAACATGTATAGTAAATAGAAATTTATTCGAATATGATTTATTTTCTATATCTACCTTTTTTGTCAGTATGTTCTGAACAGCAAGCTATCGAATTGTCCAAATGTCTCTAATTTTTTAATATTCTCCCAAATATGGTCCCACACGACTAAGTTGGACTCACTGATGGTAAATGCGGTGTCAAAATCGATTCTGTCCGACCGAGGACACGATAACTGTCGAACGGTCCTAGCTGAAACTTTCAGGATAGGTTTAAGTTCGTTAACAGGCCAAATCTGCCTAACAGTTCCGGAGTTATAGGCATTTGGAGTTCCTGCTTAACCTTGAGCTCCATATTTCATAGCATTGTATCAAATTTCAGTTTCAAACGGTTATATCTCTCGGAGAAATTGGAAAAAAATGTCCAACATCGTGGTTTTTTCCAATTAAACTTCTTAGACCTCACAATAACAAGAATCAACAAGTTCCAGTTTTCCATTTTTCATAAACCATCTCATACAGATATAACTATCCCAGCAGATTCTTTCCATCCAATTCAACACAAATTATCCGCATATCATAGTATGACACACCGATTATTATCAATTCCTCTATCTCCAAAGAACTTCGATTACGAATTGAATCTAATTAAACAAATAGCATCCAATAATGGTTATTCACCTTCAATGATCGATAACATAATCAATAAGAAACAATATATAAATGCTATCTCGGAAGCATACCCAAAGTCGAAAATAAAAACAACATTCAAATCTTTAACCTTTTTCGGAAACCCATTACTAAAGATTAAGAAATTTCTGAGAAAATCTGACATCAACACAGCTTTCAAAACCACAAACTCTTTGGAGAGAATCTTCAAAAACTATAAACCTAAAATTCTGAAATTCAACCTATCAGGAGTTAATCAACTTTCCTGTGGCTCATGTCCTAAAAGTTACATAGGTCAAACGGGTAGATCATTCAACACCAGAATGAAAGAACACAGAAGTTCCTTTTTGAAAAATAAATTAAACTCCACGTACGCCCAACATTTAATAATAGAAAAACACGAATTCGACGAAAATTTCAAGATTCTACACATAGAGAACAAAGGGCGGAAGTTAAATTTATTGGAGGCTCTAGAGATAAACCGTTTAATAAATTCTGGGAATTTGTTAAACGACCAGACGGAACTGTCAAATTCACCATTGTTAAACCCATTCAACTAGGAGCTCGGTTTGGTTTTACCATGATTGACCCGCTGAAAATATCTCTGTACCTGTATTGGTTTATTTAAAACTGTAACACACTTTTTGAGACAGTTGCAACTCAGCATCTGATGAAACTACAATGTAGTGAAACGCGTCATGTGTTTATAATAAACTAGAAATCAACCGCACTTTTGTCTTTTAATTGAGTTCATTCGAATAATTTGAAAAAAATTTAAAATTTTTTCAAATATTCAATATTCTGCCATCTGCTGATCATAGAATCCTCACGAAATTCTATTTGAACCATCAAGCTGTCATTTTTCCAAGAACTGGATTCGATCTTATCTGTTTTCTTGTAAATATTGAGAAAATAACATTTTGAATTGGTATATCCACGGAATCAGTTGGTCAGTTGGTCGATTTTACCCATTCACGAACTCTGTCTTAGTAATTGTGGTCCAAACATACTCTACAAATATTGAGTTTCTGAGTTGTTTCTTTCGGAAGTTCTTGTGTTTGCGATCGGCTGTTAAATATTTGTAGAGTAGGTTTGTGGCTTAATCAAGAAGATCATATTCGTGAATGGGTAAAGTCCGCCCAATCATTTAGCAGATATAACCATTCACATTTTATTTTATTAATATTTCCAAAAATATAGGTTTGGTTGAATTGAAATCCAGTACTAGATTGAATAATTACAGCTTGAAGGTTCATGCAGTATTTCGCGAGGAAAACAGGATTAGATGGTCACCAAATCTTTTTATCAGGTAAGTAAGAGTGGGTTTGGCGGGGTCAGTATGTGGAAAGGTGACTGCTCTGTTAACGAATGTAAATCTGCGCACAAAAGCTGCCGACTTCACTTCAGTGTCTCCAGTTTCTGTAATCAACTATCACTATGTTAACTAATTATATACGGAAAGATATGACCTCTGCAACTTTGCATGGAATTATGAGTTGAAATTCAATCAGTGCTGTCATATATTTTTCGAGAAATCTAATTTTTTCGTAGAAATTCCAAACTAATTTCGAAAATACATAGGTTTCACCTTCTTATCTTTTATTGCTCCTCCAATTTTATCGAATGAATTTACCTTTCAAATATTGAACGAGAAACAATAAAGAAGCACATTTTAAAATCGTTATTGTGAATTTACTAATACTCACTTTTAATGTTCACTTTGGATTAATGATTAAAAATATATTCCAGAATTTTAACATAATCACCAACGAATTATAACAAAACATGAATTCAATATTCTATTTTATGATTTTGTATATGAGGTTCATTTAGATTAATTCATTCTGATATTATTGATTGAACAGAATGCCTGAAAAAGTGATAGTGAATATATGATGTCATAAATATTTCATTGAACCCTAGGCAACTTATCAATATCACAAATGAGAATGAAGTGCATAAACTCCGCGTGGATAATTAGATTTGGCTCATTTTTCATTGATTCGTTCGCGAAGATAATTCTGAATACGGGAATTAATACTTTAAAAGTCATTTCGGATGTTTATATAACGTGAAGCCTGCTATTCTATTGACGAATATTTTCATTACTAATGGTAGTCACAGTTACCCAGTTACGGTGAGGTCAACCTCTATACAGTTGCATTGCGTAGCGTAGCGAGGGGTTAGTGTGATCGAAAATGTGAAATGAAACTTAGAGCTCCCGAATCTAAGTAACATGGGACCCTATTCTGGAATGTGATGGAATGAACGTTTTCTATCGTTTCATCAAAAAAGCACCGCGTTTCCTTGACAACAGCGTCGACACGCCCATTTTCTCTTCCTCGATTCAAGAATAGGGACCCTGGTATGTTGCATTAGGAGTGAGTATCTCTAACTATGGTGATCGTACAGATTGCCTTCTCGAGTTTTATCTGCCAATCAACGAATTCAAGTTTCACCATAAAAACTAATAGTGAATCCATTCACTGCAGGGTTCTTCTTTAAAATTTTCAGACCAACAGTGGCTCACCAAAAAACAGTTTTGGAGGAAAACAGGGGACAGTGTTTCAGAACAATTATCACCCTGTAGATTTGAAATTGGAACTCGCATGTCACATGGTGTGAACTCTGAATTCTTAAACAGTTGCTTCAATTCAGCTGAAAATTTCTGGAATGAAGATACTAGGGAATAAAGCTAAAAAAATTCAATCTTAAACACTCTTTATCTCGAAAACAAAACGTTTGCGATCTCATATTTATGGGAATTTTCCTTCTTAAAATTTTGCAAGGAATCTTCCCTTCACGTTTGTACCTCCAATTCAGGAAAACCCTGTATATCAGGTGTCACAGGAATCAGGTTCCATACCAAAAAATTGTACAATTTTCAAGATATCAAACTGAAAATTTGGACATCGATAATACACATTGTTTTCCATCGACTGAATTATTTATTGTTTAACGTAACTTTCGATTTTCTTTCCTGAACTGATGTATATTTTGCATATTCGAATTTGAATGAAAAACTTTTTTTCTGTTTTTGACCTCGGTTCGAGTTCAATGCTTGATTAATTAATTTTGCCACTATCACGAATCATCAAAATTCATTTCCAGTAAAAATTGACCACTTGAGCAGAAGTTGCAATTATTTTGTTTGAGTCTTACGCCAGGGGTGAGCCTTCCGCTCTAACTCTAATTTTTCTGGGTGTAGGTTCACAAAATTTTGCACGCAACTCTCTGATCATACAGTATCTGGATATTAATAATGCTCTTCAATTTCCAACCATATAGCAAGATTATAGGGTACATTTTTTCTACATTTCTAACCTTTTTTCAAAAAATATCGTTCGGTAATTAGGTAAATTAATTCTTTTTCTGAAGAATCGGGGAGTATGAGTGCAGAAATTTATAAACCTAGACCTAGAAATTAAAGTTAGAGCAGAAGGCTCACCCCTCGGAAGAGACTAAAACAAAACAACTGTAACTTCTATCCAAACGATGAATTTTGAGTAGAAAAATGTTTCAATGATTCAAAATAATGTTTGAATTTAATATATCCAGAATTTCAATTGATCCAATGTCATAAACAAAAAAAATGCAGTAAGGTTCGTTGATTGACTAAATCGCCCAAAAACGGTTATAGTCGTTGGAACTTTTGAGGTTATTTCCTAAATATCTCAAGAACTATTCGAGGGATCAGATTAAAACTTGGTAATTATTCGGAACCAACCAAATGGGTGAATTTTGTTCGGATTGGATGGTAGTAAATTTGAAAACAAAAATTTCAAAATTTTTCTTGAAAACGATTTTTTTCGGAATATTTCATCGGATTTCGAAGAGATTTCATCCAGATTGTGAATCTCATAATTCTCAATAGTGCACTAAATTTCAGTTCGATTCAAATTTTCAGGATATCGGGAGAAAGTATATCCAATTTTGTGGTTTCTTCTTCCGCATCGTTGTAATTTCTCAGAGAATACTGATTTAATCATGAATAAACTTGTTAAATCATGCTTCGAAATATGATGATATTGTTATCAGAACAATTTGAAAAAAAAATTATCATATTATCCTATTTCACATGAACCGTCTTGCTAGTTTTCAATCGACTACTGGATTTGGATTGTATACAATCTGTTAAGGGGAATATCTACGGAATCACTTTTCGGATTTTAATGATTCAAGACTTTAGGCCTCTTTGATTAAGCAATAAAACTCTATCCATAAGTATCTAGTTTCTAATTTCTGGAAGATACTGCGTTTACTATTGGTTGTCGGGCAACTTGCTTGAATGCCAAAAATGATCAAATCCATGGATTGGTACTCGAGCGGCAACCAAGAGATGCTAATTGACCCTTTTTTGACCAAATAATCTAAACGTTAATTCCCTACTAAATTGGATTATGTGGCATAGATTATGATGCGATCAACACCTGGGACACTTTTCTTGAATGTGATGGTAGGAACGTTTTCTATCGTTCCATCAAAAATGCACCGCGTTTCCTCGACAACAGCGTCGACACGCCTATTTTCTCCCAACCCCATTTCAAGAATAGGGATCCTGATGACCTGATTAACGATTTGTGAATCGAACGGATGATAGTTCGTTTTATAAAATGAGAAAAATTCTCATTTTTTCAGCGGAATTAATTGTACGTAATAACCGATCTAGGATCGTTTTTGGATCAAATTTCCCAATCAACTGAGCACAAATGTCGACATAAGGTTTTTCATGCATCTTGGATTACGGAATATTATGCATCTTGACCTGGACCTGCAAGCAGAAGCGCATTTACATGGAAGCGAAGGCAATTTCAACGTTTTATTAGCGGGTCCGAGCTACACAACATAAACGCCGAATAAAATCCAAATTGAATCGTTTAATGGCGGTCACTGTCGATCAGGAGAGGTTGTGGACGAAATTGAAATATATTCGGACCGTTCCGGCTGGGCGAGCTTGTTAGGCGAAGTCGTTCGCGGAAGTTATTTCTCGTAAAATATTTACTACCGTCCGTTTTCATACACGTACGCTAAATTCGGGCAGTAAAACGCTCGGTACGGTTATTCGTCAAGCGTGTATAAAATTCATTATTTCACCTCGCGAGTATGGCAATGGGGAACAAAAGGTTCGAAAACAATACACGTATTATTAGCATTATTATGAAATGAGCATAACCCGGTTACAATTGTATCAAAATATGAAAGGTTTGATCAAGTACAGAGCAGCATTCGGTGCTTCAGATCATCTACATGATGCTTCACTCAAATCTGATGAACCGTTGCCGACAAAGATGAATGTTAATGTTTGGTCGTCGGTATATTGGCGCCGACCACTCATGTGCTATCAAACTGGTTAATGCTCAATGGTTACATGCATAACTACGTCTATCTTTATGTAGAATGTACAACGTTGCGTAGTTATCTGAGAGAAGAATGAACCTATCATATTTCAATTATACAGAGTGGAATGTGGCAAACTTCCATGGCCGACCGACTGACTTTATAAAAGTGAATGGAGTTTATATATATGCAGCATCTATAGTAGAGTACAGTATATAGAAACGCGAAGTAGGAAATTCTATTAATAAGTGTGAGTGTGCATTTTGATTCAGCCCAGTTGGCAGGTGTGAAGATATACTCCATTCACGTTTAAAAAGTCAGTCATTTGGCCATAGAAGTTTGACACATTTCTCTCTATATAATTGAGAATTGTTTGGCTAGGTTTATTTTCCTGTCAGATAAATACGCAACTTTATTCCTTTCTGATAAGTGTAGTTGTAGTTACGTATGTAACTTAATCAACCATAGAATCTTTGATAGAAATACGTAGAACTTGACAACGTCTCGCCGAGTTATTCTGACCCTGACGACTTTTCATGAGTACCAACCTGACTCAGTTCTAGTAACATAAAATTGATAGAACGATTTCAAGGCCTACCAACTAACTTTAGAAAACCGAATTGAATGAACGTAAAATGTATTCATCTTATGATCGAAGTTCAAAAGTGCTACAAATTCCAACAATAAATTCGTCCGAACCTAGGTTATCCAGACAGGTTTTGTCTAACAATAATTTTTTATAAGGCAACTGACCTATAATGATCTGCTAGTTCCCAGAATTTCTTCATCGTAATTTTACATGGTATTTTGGTGTTTCGGCTTTCATTCATGCTAGTTCTTCAATGTTTGGTTTTGTATGTAGCTTCAACTCAACTGTTCGTCTTAATACTCTTATATACTATCATCTTATAAACAATAACATAAGATGTCTGTGAACTAATGCCAAGTACTTTGGTACCCAATTTTTCGACGATTACTAGGCATACTTGATATAATTTTTTTCGAAAACAACAACTCTTCTTATATTTAATCTCTAGAAATTGTTTTATTTTTTTTACGAAATATCCAAATCACATTATCACATCACTGATAAAGAACCATGTGAATGTTCTCTGCACTAGTTTTCCAATCTCTTCACATTAAGCGTTGAGAAAAACAATACCATTGGATTTTTCTGCAATAATTTTGCTGGTGAGCTATGTATCGACCATTTCGAGATCTTAATCAAGACATTTCTTCTTCAAAATGGAATGGAGAATTATAAAAGCAAGATTTTCCAAGATTTTCCTCAGAAAACAAATTTTGCACAAAATTCAGAGGTAGTTGATATGTTCAACCCCTAATAAAGAAGTTGAAGGTTTGAAGAAAGTATGCGAAGTATCCCATATTATGTGGAGTTTCAATACTCAATATTTTTCAGACCCCGTACCAAAACCTAAAATCTCTTTTGGGGGCTATCTCGAAAGCGTGGATATGCTCGAAAAAATCCATGAGAGTTATTCATTTTCATTGAGGAATTGAATCTCAAATTCCTTCGCATTCATTCGAAGAAATAATAATTCTGTATTCAATCCAGGCCATGCCCAATGTTTGTATTTGTATTTTCTATACTGCCGATTATCCTAGACTTCTAGGAAACCATCAGAAGCTCAGAGCTTGTGCGAGTTAGGATCTCAGAAGTGTCGTGTGTAGGCTTTATTGATGTATCCTTACTCCACCCTTAGTACAATTCTATCAATGTTCGAACCAACGTAGAAAGGCAAATTTCTTTCCTAGTCCGCAATAGAACCCGCATCTATTTTCCATATTTTCAGGACAGCCCAATGATTTCATGGTAATACTGCTATTAAAGGTGTTCCTATCTGTGTTGTCCTATTGAATAATCTCGAATGATTGATTTATGGCCTATACCGAATATACATTATTATACATCCTATTAATTATTATTACTGAGTCTGAAAGACACGCCTGAATATGCATTAATCTGGTTCTTTTGATGAGATTAACTTCTGGACACAAAGTCAAAATTGATTATGTCCGGTTGATTTTTCTGTAATGAAACTTTTCCTCTTTTTTACTGAACTATTTCAAATCGAGAGATTGAAGTGTGCAGGAGGAAGTATTCGTATAAACGCAATGAATACTTTGCCGGCATATTGTGAGGTTCAGTATGAGTTGATCCGTGTTTGGTTTCCATTAAGGTGATATGATCCACATGCATTTCTGAACGAATGCGCATTTCTGAACGAATACCTGTATCAAATACAAAATTGTACGTGTGCTATGGCAACATTTTTACTGAAAATGCCTCTGCGGGCATGTATACATATTTGACATATTACATAGTCGCTCACTCATGGGGAATATAGTTCATTTAATCAAATATGAAAATAGAAATAGCAAAATGAGAGAAATGATTGTTACATTCTGAAGGATTGTGAATAATCAGTTAAAAGCTTTAATAATTTCATTTTGGAGGCACAGAAGCACTCTGTGATTTTGGAATTATTGTGAGGATATCATTCCGAGATGGCAGGCCTTAAACTTTAACTTCCGGAAGAGACTCCATATCTGTGAAGTAATTGATGAGCACTCAGGATTGCGTTTTGGATAAATGTTGTTTCGGAATAATATGGATAGCTCATTTCACGGCGGTATAATCATTTATCGATAATAGATAAATATTTGTGCCTGAGTTTTTTGTATTCGCAGGGTAGGTACATTTGAAGTTAAATGATGTACCGCGAGAGTATTTGCCGAATTCTTGCTTGATCCTTTGAATTTTGAATGGAGAACTTATTGGAAATATAGAAATTATTGAAGGTCTTGGAAGAACCAAATGAAAAACATAGGGCTTCCTGACATTCGACATCAAAGTTAACAACTATTTTTGGACAATATCATATAGTTCTGATTTCCAAATTCATCGAAATATTGAATTACAATCCTATTCGAATTTTTTTTTTTAATACGAATCCGTAATATAACCAATCGTGAGAGATATAGATGAGCCACTATGTCTAGTATTATTTTGTAGGTTTTTTCTGGGTCTTCACTCCCAATATATGAAACAGAACTATGAGAATTGAATGAAAATTGTCTTTATGGAAAACGCCCTTGCGGATTGAAGGATTAGTAACTATTGTCAAGGGCAGTTTCTAGGAAGAAGATTGCCTACTGGAACAATACCGAAACGATGCGAGCGATCAACTAAAGCAAAATGTATCGTTTCAGAGTACAAATCTAACTCCTTCATCAAACGAACAAAAACAAATTCGCTGAATTATTTTCTTTTGATATTTCGTCTTTTTAGAAAAAATTTTCCCGCTTTTTTGATGGGGGAGTCAGATTTGTATTATGAAACGTTACAGTTCGCTTTGGTGGTCGTTTGCATTGTTGCGGTATTGAGCGTTTCGCAACCTTTTTTCTAGAAATTGCCCCTCACAAATAGTTCAATCTTCAAGGGCATTTCCCATAAAAATTTTATTCATGTTTTGATAGTTCTGTTTCAGATATTGTTAGTGAAAACCCAGAAAAAACCTACAAAATGATGCGAAATCCTGTCAAAATAAGCTGTAAACGATACTATGTCTAGTTTCAAATTTGAGTTTTATTCTTCATGTTACCTATATTCCAAGTTTTATCAAATTCCAGTTTATATAATTTTCATCATTTTCATTCATGAACGTGATTTCGTTGAGAATAAAGTATGTCGTATTCGTAAGATAACAATATCGAAAGAGCTTATGTGGAGGTTAAACAAAATGCTTTGGTTTTTTCACATTTGCGTTGTTTTTACATTCGCATGACTATTCAATATTTTGGTATAACTTCTTCATTTGTCATTAATTTAGTCATCGTATATGGGTCAATTCATAAGGCCGCACATTTGTGAGTCAATATAACAGAATATCATCACAGTACCTAGTGCCCCTGATATTCTCCGTCGAAAGATCATTGGGCAGTTAAGTAAATTCACATGAATTTTTCGCAGAGAAAGAAGTCAGAAGAAAATATTTGCGCGGCATGAAAACGGGGAGACAATTATTTTGATTTATCCATCTATGCTCCATTCACTTTCATGAACTATCCCGGTTGGCCATGACACATTTCACCGTGTATATTTAAAAAACGTCAGGCTATAGTCATTTTCCTCTCAGATAAAAACACAACGTTGTCGTCTCTACATTGAGGGCGTAGTAATTACGTAGTTCAAACTCAAAATGTGAGTTCACTTCGGAAAAATAACGAACTTTAGAAAATATTATGTGAGATCAATAATTCCAAAGATCTGGCGAATGTTGAAGAAACTTCTTCTTCTTTTAACACTGGAAATATTTCACGTATATAAACATGGTTGGGAGATTCAGTTATGCTATCTTCTTGTACGAAAATCAAGAATCGAGTGTTGAAATTTTACTGAGAAATAATGGATAGAGTAGTGCGTCAGTTTGTTCATTCGAAAAAAAATATAAGTACTCGAATAACCCTGCAGTAAAACCTCTAAACGAAATGACAAATCTACGGAAATCCCTACTTTTTGAAAATCTCAAGAAATAAGTCTAGAGAAGACATTTAAATACTCCAGTATGTCAATGTAGTAATACCACAAATCCTGTGTCACCTTAAAAGAACCAACTCAATTCACAAAGTTGTTGGAAATCTATGTGAACGATACTCTGGGTTTTCACTCACATACGTCGAAAATGTTGTATAGCTTGTGACAAACTATTGATTCCAAATTATCAGTGTTACTTGAAAAAAAGCAGATTTCAATTGTACATAGCACTTCCTGATACTTTGTGTCTGCCTCTTCAAAACTACCTTCGACATTTTTAGTTTCCAAGCATAAGATTATGTTGAGATTGGGAGTAGAAATTGGCATTGGCATTTGGCAACGTCGCTGAGAATTATTTTGACATTGCCGATATTTCACGAGTATCAGTTTTAGGTGAAAAAACTTGATAGACCTAAATCATGGCCAACCGGGATAAAGTGAAAGGAGTATACGTGAAAAACGAGGAACTGGGACTTTTGAGGGTAGTGAATGAATCAACATTGAAGCAACGGTCTGTTTATATTACACATATTCAATATAACGAAACAGCCAATTATGGGCACGTCACATCTCCCCAGTTCAGTAGCCATTGAGCATTAGATTCAACGATAGATTTGAATATTGAATAAATCAGACATTTACATGGAAACGTTAAGCGAACTGAAGGCATTCATTATATGAAATATGACCAAGTATCAGAACGTTATAGTTTGAAATCAATCGAATCGCTCAATCCAATCTCCGTTTATTATACACGCAAGTCCGATAATCAATTTCAATCCAAAGTAGGACTTCATCCGGCGTATCATTAATTTCAGCCCTATTATGATAATTATTCAACTGTCACAATTTGTTATTGATGGTGAAATTCACCTGGTTTGAGTTGTTATGGCTACATCGAATGTTTTTGATTTAAATGGATATACGGCGAATCGAAAAAGTTTTTGATACCTTTGTAATTGAGTTATGGGAATTAGCATGCGGCTGGTTCTTAGGGTTGAATATCATGATCCAAATTATGATTGATGGAGTTTATTGGACGGTCGATGATGAAAATTTCGAATAAGTCTTATAACGGGCCAATTTCACGTGGGTAACCTAAAGCTAATTTTTGAGGTTCTCCGTTAAATGTCTGTAATTTTCGAGTTTTCGGACGAAAATAGTTTTTATCTATATTCGATTAATTATATGAAGGGATTACATATGGATCAAAGGATCGAAAATAAAACCTTCAATTGATATTTAGTAGGTTATGAATTGAATATACTATAAGAGCAGTCAATCAAGCAATAACATTAGAAAAAGTAGGCAAAGACGAAAAAAATATACATAGATATAGCGAATACAAATAGCACATACGTACAAATAAGGAAATAGATCAAAATAGTGGAAAAAAATTGTTCAGACACAAAGCTCCTATAGCACTACAATCAGCTGTCAAAAACTCTCCGGATTCTCAGACGAAAAGAGAGAAGGGATAGCCCCAAATTATCTATATGGTTGCAGTTTTTATTGAATGTCTCAGCTATCTTCTGTGACTGCTGAACTTCTTTTGTTATATTTTCGATACAGTTTTGCCAAATTATCGTAAGCCACTACGTACTTGATTTAGGCTTATCATAATTTGGCAAAAAGGTATCGTTTTGAACGATAAGGTTTCACTGCGAAGTCAATTCCAATTCTTTATGTCCGACCGGCCGGCCGTATGTGCTCTTAGTTTCAGAAGAAGACTTACAGTTTGGAAGTTTTCAAGGCACTCATGTTCGTTCACGTTATGTTTAAAATTTCCTACAAAACAATCTACAGCCATATCTAAATGGTCGACCTGAAGTCAGTGCTTTATTCCCCATATTTCTTGTCGAACTAACTTTCTTTAAAACGCTCACGTTAACATATTTTCGTGGCCACCTCTTTCACTGGATTCAATTTGCTTTGAACATATAAGAGATATGATGAGGAGGAGACCAACTTGCACTAACCTCCAAATATTTGCGTACTACAATTATCAAGCTACTGAGTAGATTCGTCCGGAAGTTATTCTGTTCACTATCAGTGGTTATAGGCCGGCCGTAAACACATTGACTTTAGGAAGAGTCGACATAGGGAATATATTTGTAGAGTAGGTTTTCAGTTTAATTAAGAAGGTCGAATGCTTAAATGGGTTGACTTCTTCAATTATTCTTAAGACAGTTATACCCGTTCAAAATTTTGGATCGAATTGCAATCTAGTACTCGATCGAAAACTATAGCTTGAGGTTAATACAGAATTTCGTGAGGACCATATGAAAAAACCTGCGTTTGGTAGGTACAATACTTGTATAGATGACCGCTTTGGCAATGGAACAAGCGCGTAAAAGCTCCTGACCTCACGTCAGTGCTTTTCTAGCTTTTTTTCGGATGTGGTTGCGGTTGAGGTCAGCCATACTACCAACCATAAAATGAGAATCCATTCAGAGACTTGACATTTATTGAATTTATTTGATTACGAGAGCCGAATTTGCGAATTGGCAAAATCATCCAATGATTCAGCATCTATATCCATTCGAAATTTCATTATTTCAGTATTTTTTGAGTTATTCTGTAAACAGAACAATACCAAGAAGATAACCAAGAGAGTTATATCTTTTTTTCATATCTAAATATGTAAAGAAGATAAATATCGGATCAAAGTAAACTTTGCAAAACTGTTGTGGAATACTGAATAGGTTTTTGCCAATTTGGTTGAATTCTGATGAATAGTTTCCAGTGAAAAAATTTTCAACAAGAAGTTCCAAAGTTTTTGAATAATTTTCAAAGATTCTCTACCCCTATATATGATCCTCGCGAAATTTTGCATCAAGTCGTGCGTTGATATTCTTCAACTTACTACAAAGTTCAAATCTGATCGCGTCCGTTCTCGAGATATTAAAAAAATAACCTTCATTTTCCAGTATCTCCGAAAATGAATTTCAGATCAAACTGAAATTTATAGAACTGTTTTTGAATAATGACTTCAAGGTTTATCCCAAATTTCAATCTGATCGCGTCAATAGATATCAATAAATTGAGGAAATATTCTCAAAATTTCGAATAACAACGAAATTTGACCTAATTTTTTCTTATAACTCCGGAAATAAACATCAAATGAAATTAAAGTTTCAAAAACTGTTGTGGAAGACTAACTTCAAAGTCTGTACCGAGTTTCATCGAAAGCTGGTAAAATTATTCATAAAAACAAATTTTTTTCGATAAAGATATGGATAATTTTAGAAAAATCATTTTTTCTAAATTTTTAACGATTGAAGACGCACTAAACCTTGCAGTAAGTTACGCGTTGATATTCTCCAAATAATGATGTGATAGATTCTGAGGCAATCACCTCAAAATTTTCAAAAAACGAAATTTGACATATTTTTTTCCATCCCCAAGAGTGAATATTTTACCGAATTGAAATTTGAAACATTGTTGTTGAATACTTAGTTCAAGGTCTGCGCCTCATTGCGTTATATTCTGATCAACATTTTCCGAGGAACAAGAATTTTTCAACAAAACATTTTCGAATGATCATTTTTAGAAAATTTTCTAACAACGGGATCCATACGAAATTCTGCAATGGATTTTGCGTTGTTATTCTTCATATAATTACGAAGTTTTGATCTGATTCTTGAGATATTTAGGAAATACCGTCAAAATATCAAACAACAACGAAGTTTGACATATTTTTTCCATATCTTTCCGAGTGTGAGCATGTGATTATGTTTGAACACAATAAATTCTAATCTAAGCCACATTATTAACGTACTTATTTTTTTATAGTATTCATGCTATTTTTATAGGTATATATTTTATGAGTGAGTCTCTTGAGCAATAAGGTAATACTATTACAGGCTCACTTTTCTAGAAATAGGTAGAGACAAAGCAAGACAAGAAATCCCACAAAGCACTAGTCTATTTATAGCCATCAGTGCATTAAAATCCACAAATAATGAAAGCGTATCCTGGAGATTCGCGTTCGAGTGTTCTATTCACTCAAACAACCCCAGCCTATAGATCCAGAGATTTAATCCCTGGATGTAATGACAACTTATCGCTCACAGATGATTGAACTTTGAACAGAGAACGTGATCTGCAGTGGGAAATAATTCGCATCCGAGTCCGCGGATCAGATAGCATCATTATGCCATTTTCCGATGCGGAAATACAGCTGACGCTATTTCCGGGAACACAATAAAGATTCAGTCGGTTACTATGAAGCAATCTACATACTGAAGTCGGTTCGAGAATCGATCCGGTCTGCCATTACGGGAACGGCGAATCTGAGGACCGAGTAGGTACCAAAAAACTACATAGATCGGCAAGTGCAGCAACCTTTATCGAATTCGATCTAATTTGGATCGCGTTTGGTTCCAACGACAAAGCTTTGTGTGACGGTATGCGGAAACTGCGCTGTGTTTGTTTTGGGAATTGGAAACTGAAGTATTGAAATGGAGAATATGATTTGAATCATGGTAAAATTATGGAGTTTCAATAAAAACGAAAAAATCAAATAACATTTATAACTATCACACGTTTTTGTTTTGTACTGCAGAACGAAAAATGGTTTTACGCGACAAGAGAGCGAAAATAGAGAGATATTACAAATTAGTATGGATGCGCGTTTCTCAAACAGCCCAGTTTCTGACTGAACATATAAAATAACCGATGCTGTGAGATGTCACGATGATGGGTCGAGATAGTGCTGATGAGACATTACGTCAAACTGCCTGAAACCCTGGCGAGTCCGGTGAAATATCGCTTGTCACTGCTTTTCCTGTGCAGAAACCTCTTATGCGACCACTCCTCACACATTGCTTGAAAAGTATCCGCTGACAGGTCTGACTGTACTATCAGATGGCAGTGACAGATGAGAATACTCTGTGTACGAACAGTACGAACAGGTTACTCTTGGTTTGAAACCGATCACGAGAACACGCTTGAGCCTATTGCATATGATCACATTATCTTCAATTCGAAACTTGTTCCTTGCAGCAAAACTAATACGTTAGCGTCTGATGTTATGAACAGTGGATAGGGCCCGACTTTACTCTACGGACGATGCTCGATTTTGATCCTGATTTTTTATAGATGCAGTTTTGCATGACAAATCGATTGGTATCAGTCTCAACTCCAGCAAACTCGTAGTTCAGTTTTCTTTCATATTTTGACAACACAGATGCATTTTTCCTTGGAAACGTCTATGAAAAATATAGATTGTGGATTTCTTTTATGGTTTTTATAAGTCCCACAACAGAATACAAACATAAATCTTTCCAAAATGACTAGAATTCTATGCATCAAAATCCTACTCGACATCAATAATGTAAAAAACATGGTGAGCTCATCTGAAATAAAAATGACGTCAGCAACATTACAGGGAAATTTATATTCTGTGCTTTGAATTTGAATAAAAAGAGTGACGCCATCATTGGCAAATACGATCACAGATGAGCAGATGAGCACACCATGGTTTGCTAACATCATGCTCCACACCTGATTATGTTTACATGCTGTCGACATTAATTGTTTGAATTTTTGGGTTGACAGTTATCACAAACTTTCTATAGATGACTTCGGTCCAAGTTGCCAACCCAAAATATTCCTTCCAAATTTACTTTCACTGGGGAAGGGATATTTCAGAATAAATTCGACATGATAAGATTCACGTTATTCATAAATATCCGTAAAATATGCCTCGGCTCCTCAAACAAGATAATTCCTTCCAAAAAAAGGGTTTTCGTTAAGATCATCTCTGATTGGGATTCC
Organism: Myrrha octodecimguttata; assembly: GCA_958510865.1. Classification (NCBI taxonomy): domain Eukaryota; kingdom Metazoa; phylum Arthropoda; class Insecta; order Coleoptera; family Coccinellidae; genus Myrrha; species Myrrha octodecimguttata. The sequence continues at coordinate 24,061,821 of OY294056.1, forward strand.
TCATTTCATGATAATAGTTTCAAGTTTATATAGGATATGTTCCGCAAATCAACTTGGTTATTTCGGTTGCCGGTTTTCCGTTCCGTAAATATGAAATATTCGGTTGGTTCCTGAAGAAAAGGTTAATTACGGAATTTGATTGCTGAAAAGTAATCTTTCTGTCACAGTTACGACAGTCGATGTTCTATGGTAACATATCCATGGCATAGAACAATTGAATTTACATGTTAATTCATGTATTTTCTGCTAGCTGCTCATTTTTCAGATGAGCACACCATATTTTTACATCATAGAACAATCTATAACTACCTTGTCTATGTTCTATGGATCATAAAGATTATTGAATGCTAAGGATTTACTACCATAGAACGTTTCTTCATCAATCAAATTCCGTAATTAACCTTTTTTTCAGGAAACAAACGAATATTTCATATTCACGGAACGGAAAAACGGCAACCGAAATAACCAAGTTGATTTGCGGAACATATCCTATATAAACTTCAGCCAATCAGAGATGATCTCAACAAAAACCTATATTTGGAACGAATGATCTTTTTTGAGGAGCCGATGCATCATTGTGGGTTGGCAACTTGGACCTAAATCTTTTATTCGGAAGACAGTAGCACTAATACGAGATTGTGGGCTTGTCCCGATTTATAGTAGGGGAGACATGATGAAATATATCGAACGCAGTGGTAAAAATTTGTGCAATTACTACTTAAACATGCAAAAAATTTCTTCTGATTGGTTTTCCTCGTCGAATTTCGATATTGTATGATTGAATTAATCAAATATTCAAATAATCACAGCTCAATGTATTTCTTTACGGAAGACAGTAGAAAACTCTTTATTGTTGTCTCAGAAATGTTGATATTGACCAACGTTTATGCTCAAATACGATAGCAGCATGGTGAGATTTCAATAATTTGATTTTTTTATTTCGAATTTAGTACAAGAAATTGAATTTCCCGAAAATATCTACGAAACTACGATTTTGCTGGATTCGAGACTGATACCGATCGATATGTCTAGAAGAACTGAATATATTTCAACACCTCGATCAAAATCCGTCCAACGTCCATAAAATAGTGTATGGTTAAGCTCATTTTTTTCATCTGGTTAGATTAATTTAGGACAGAGTCAGTTTGAATCAAAAACGGAAATTTAATTCAGGATTATGCCTCGAATCTCGTGTTCTGAATGGTTAAGGTACCTACTTGGTTAGGTTATGTTAGTTTAGGTACTTGGTTAGGTGTAGTTTAAGACAGTGCCCGTTCAAATCTGAAAAGTAAATCAAACATAGAAAAGTGCTCCCGAATTTCGTTTTCTGAGTTGTTGAGGTTTTTGGTCAGGTTAATGGTTAATTGGTTTTACTGTCATTCTCGACAATATACATTTTTTCCATAGAAAAATTATTCTGATCCATGAACACATTGCTTTGTCGCTATGTACTAGTTGGCAATGCCCTGAGAATAAGCACTTATCCATAATACAATAATTACTACGTCTAAAAACGTGCCTGTGTTGACTCGTGGTAAGATATGTCTGTGTAGAGAGAGCATTGGTTCAGTTATTATGACAAAAAATGCCAATACGCTGTTGGGCTGGCCATCTGTTGACACGACAGCTTGAAAACGGAAAGAGGTAGAGACTTGAGACTAGAAAAGGTTATACTCATTACCATAATATCTGACAAAGTATCGTTGCGATAGAATTGCTACTTGAGAATGAGTAGAAAAATACAGACACCTTATAGCTGACAAATTTTTGTTGGCATCTTATAGTATGTACTTGAATTAGAAATTTTTGGATATATTTATGTTTCTTTCGGAAACTATTCATCAGATTCCAATCAAATTCTGTACAAACCCTGATGTCAATACTTCACAACAGTGAACCAAATTGCAGCTTGATCTGATTTCAATTTCCGAAAATATTTGGAAAAAATTATGTCGAATCTGGTGGTTTCTCCTTGGTGTTGTTGGTATTTCTGCAATCAACGATGCATCACGATGAAACTAGGTTTCCAAATGTTAAATGCAAAATTTTCGAAGAAATTTCGTGATCGTGTCATAGAAAAAAAAATCTAATAGTACGCACTATCGACTGATCATCTAGTTTGGACTAAATCTAACATCGCTATCAAAACCGAATTGTCACCATTCTCATGGATGGTAAGAATAGTGATATCTTCATTTTAGGTATGGCTTGAAGATTTATTAGGAATTTCATAAGCATTTTATGAAGGGAAAGTTGCCAAATCTTTCCATCGGGAGGAAAAGATGCATTTGGATGGGTCAATACCTGAAGAAATGTTCGCTTCCGGCCTGCTGTATTTGTATTTTTCTCAATTTTCCTAGGTTTCAAGGAAACTACTTAGAGGCTTGAAGCTTGTGCGAGTTAGTTATCGCGTGTGTTCTGGATAGGCTTTGTAACTGTACCCCTACGCAACCCTTACACAGTACAGCACTGTTAATTTTGGACCCAACAGTGAATTGTGGCCGGTGCCTGTACTTTTTTACCTAGTGCGGCCGTGGACCCGATAACTGTCAAACTGAGCAAGCTAGTGACTTGAAACTTTCAGGGTAGGTTGCACATCAGACTGCCTTTCGGAGTTATAGCCATTTGAAATTTTGAGGTAATTTTCTTGATATTTCAGGAACTACTGGAGTATAAAATTTGAGCTTAAGGTTAATTGGAGCATAACGACAAGCAACTTCTCGCAAAATTTTGATGAGATAGTGTTGTCACTAAATTTAGAAAAAATATCCGAAGAAATTGAGAAAAAAACTGTTAAATTTGGTGGTTTCTTCCTCAGTACTATTGTTTTTTTCCAAAATAACTCAGAAAATACGATTCAATCCCAATAAAACTTGGCAACCTGTTCGAAAACACTGATGAACAACTCTGTGCAAAATTTCGAAATGATCGTCCATTAGAACGATTTGAAAAAAAAACAATTTTTTTTGTCAAATTTTTGATACTCTGAGATTTTTTGATCATATTATCATCAACAAATTTTGTATGAACCTTCAAGTTGTCATTTTTTAATCGAATACTGCATGTCAATTTCGGCCTTTTTCCATTTTTGGAAATATTGAGAAATTATAATTTTATACTGCGGAATCATTGGGTGAATTTTGCTCACTCGCGAATTCGACCTATGTAATTAAGGTCCAAACCTAACCTGTAAACATCCAGTTTCTAAGTTGTTTCTTCCGGAAGTTATTATGTTCACGATTGGCAGTTAGAATTTCTGCATGGAGTTGTGGATAAGTATTGCTGAACTGTCTGCCAATGTTTCTCGTGATTGAATCAGTGGTTTTTGATTTTTTCTGGAAAAAACTACGATTCCCAGGAAAACAACAAAATCAACATATTTTTGCTTGATATTCCAAAAAGGTGAATCTGGATTGAATCAAATCTGGTACATCTTTGTGAAATAAAGAGTTTGAAGTACTAGCAAAAATTTCTTCGGAATTAGAAGTGTCGTTTTCGGAAAGAAAATATTTTTTCTGAATCACCCAACCTAACGCCACAACCAACTACCAAGTTTCAATCCGATTGCTCCAGTAGTTCCCGAAACCTTGGGATATCAGGATATACGATGCACGACATACCCTGAAAGTTTCAAACCGCTAGCGCGCTACCTGCTCCGTTCGGCAGTTATTGTGTCTTTGGCCGGACAAAATCGATTTCTACTGTACTTGGTTTGAATATGGCTTTAAGGACCAAAATATTTTTTTCGTGAATCATTTATTAATCTCTGTTATTGAGTTCTCTCGGTTGGTATACTAATTTTCGACACAAATATTGCGACAGTAGGAGGGGATGATTAAAATATTGAATATATACGTCAGTTTCCGCAGTACAAACTCGAAATGATAATTATTTGATTTGGATTGACTGAATTCAATAATATATCCGGCCTGGAAGGCCATTCATTTCGAACGGCAAATTAAATATGACAGTCCGTGTTATTGAAATTCATGTATATTTATGGACTGCATGATAGTCTGAAATTGACAACTATAATTCATGCAGTGTCGATTTCGTTACGAATTGCCAGGTCCTGGCCTGAAAATGGATTTCGCTATTTTATGTTTATATCCTACAAGTTTTTACGTCCGCTACTATAAATCGGGAATTTAGTTTTCTGTGAAAGCATGAATAATTTAAATTTAGTAGTTGATTATTGGTATTTTAATTAATTCTGTTTGATGCTGGGCGATTGAACGTTTTATGAGCGACTAGGATTTCAGTGACAAATATAATATAACTAGGTTCATAAATGAATTCCGTGGGTTCACGTCCTTAAGTTGACATACTGATTTGTTCACAGGAATAGGACGGTTAGAAATGAAACGACCAAGTTGTACTAAGCCGACGTTTCGTCCATATATTTGGACTTTATCAAGGCTACAGAGAAAGATGAAAAGAGTTACAAGTTAAACACAACGAATATATATATATGAAGTATAAATAAAATTACAAAACGACAACAGAGTTAAAATTGACATTTTCTTACCTAGTTCATTAAGTCGAATAGTGTTTGTAAAATAATTGGCAGTGGGTTGCCGAAGAGTATAAAATTCGGGCACAACGGACTAAGCATCAAGAAAATTCTATTATTTCAGTTGTTGATATTGTTTTGAGGAACTATCAAGTGAGTCATGTTTAGAATGATTTATTTACTCGCGTCATGTGTAGTCTATTCGCGCACTTACGGAACACAGAACTCACGATACCTGTCTAATAAATTTGAATAAACCTGATTGAGATCTTGTGTGTCGGTTCTGTAATTGACAGTATTATTGAGTTTGATAAAAAGCATTTCACTGATGTTCCTTTTTCTTCTATTCGCCTCGTAATCCATGATTTTTGTACTGTTGAAGTCGAATGTATGACCTTTTGTGATATGATGTACTGCGAGGGCGGTAGTATTCTCGTTATCCTGAAATCGGGGATTGCAGTCGTATACTCCATTCACTTTTATAATGTAGCCCGGTTGGCCATGATTTAGGTTTATCAAGTTTTTTCCCTTAAAACTGACGCAGGTTGGCACTCATGAAATATCGGCAATGTCAAAAGACGTTGCCAAATTTCAATTTCTACTATTATCAATATCAATCGATTCTAGATTTCTAAATCTCAGCATAATAACGCTTGCAAACTAATAAAAATGCCAAAGGTAGTTTTGAAGAAGCAGAGGCAAAGTATCAGGAAGTGCTATGTAGAATTGAAATCGGCTTTTTCTGATAGTAACCCTGATAATTCGGAATTAATAATTCAACACAAGCTATCCAACATTTTCGACGTATGTGAGTGAAAACCAAGGAATTATATTTTATATGAATAGATATTTATTTTTTAGCTGCACATCAACACAATAAGGAAGATTTCAAGTAAAGAGACGACAAAGAATATCCTTCTATTGGATCACCCAAAATGACACTGATTACAGACTTTATTTTGAAAAACTCGATTCTTGATTTCCGTACGAGAAAAAAGCATAACTGAATCTTCCAACCATGTTTATATACGTAAAATATTTCCAGTATTAACAGAGACAAAAGTTTTTCAACATTCGCCAGGTCTTTGGAATTATCGAATTCAAATAAAATTTTCTCAAATTCATTACTTTATCAATGTAGATTGACATTTGAAAAATAAGTAATTACTACGACCTCTACGTAGAGAGGACAACGTTGCATAGTTATCTGACAGAAAAATGACTATAACCTAACATTTTCAAAATATACACGGTGAAATCTGTCACGATGTCATGGCCAACCGGGCTACATTATAAAAGTGAATGGAGTATACTTGTGTTGTGTTATTCGTACCTGTAATAACTGTTTCGTTTGTCATATGTAACATTCCGGACATTCCGAGCAAGGTATCTTGTACACCACATTGGATTTTTTATCTAGGGGTGTTGGATCTTTTAAATTGGAAAACAGCGAACGTGTAGTCTTGAGGTTGTAGAAGGCCAATTTTGTTTTTGTGTTTTTCTCTCGTAAAGAACGAGCGACCTTGTGACTGAGGGATGAAAAATATGGAAATCGGAAATATCTTTCTTTCAGTTGTTCTGGGTAATTACTTCGGTTCGTTGCAGCTGGGTTATATTCATTTATGATTTTGTTCATGAATGACCTGGGATAGTTGTTCATCTTCAGAATATGTTTGATTTTAGTCAAGTTTTCTTCGTGAAAATGGCTGGAACTGAGGTAAGTCGATCTATGCAACAAGTTTTTAACGGTACCTACTTTGTATGACTTTGAAGTATCGGACTTGAAGTTCATCAAACGTCCAGAATGTGAAGGTTTCATGTACCAACTTGTCAACAGAGTTCCACAATCATCTCTAACGACCTTCATATCAAGAAAGGCCAATGTTTCGTCTTTCTCTCTTTCGATGGTGAATTGGATGCTAGGATGAAAAGTATTGAAAACTGACAATAGTTCATCGGCATTATCCGATGGAATTGCTACTATCGTATCGTCCACATACAGTTTGATGAAGGCAACTGTGAATGTGAGTTTCTTTAAACATTGGTGGATTAGCTCATTCATTGCAAACTCTGCTAGTGGTGGACTGGCCGGATTACCTATTGCTGAACCGTCCAATTGTGAATAGAATTCACTCTCGAACTGGAAGTAGCTCGAATCGTAGATAAGAGATATAATCTCCAAGAATAATGTTTTGGTCATGTCCGTGTAGGCCGATATAAGGCTCCATTTTTTCTTTATCAGCTGTATTACTAGGTCTCTTGATACATTGGTGAATAGAGACACCACATCTAAAGAAAACAGACTGAAGCCCTCAGGAAGGATGACAGCCCTGCTAAATGATACGAATTCATACGAGTTTTGATATAATATGCCGATGTTGGGTTTACTCTTGACATGATATCATGAATGAATACAGACAAGTTGTAGGAAGGGGCACTTAAACAATTAACTATTGGTCTAATACTAAGATCTTCTTTGTGTGTCTTTCTAACACCATATAATTTTGGTGAGAGTGAGTTATGTCGCTTCAAATTTCTACCGGTTCTTGCGTCCACTACGAAATCCGCCGTCAACTTAGTAACGAGTCTATTCCCTTGCTTTTCAAATTTGGAAGTAGGATCATTATTTGTTTTCTTGTAAGTATTTATATCCGCCAACAGGCCCCTCATGTATTCTTGGTATTCGGATTTTGACATTATTACGGTGGCATTACCTTTATCTGCCCTCATTATCAGGAGGTCTGGATTGTCTTTTAGAAACATCCTAGCTTCGTTGTACCAATCATGGACTGGCGAGCGTTTGTTCTTTTTCTGAAAGCTGTACCAAAAGTTTGTTAAAATATTGATATTTCTGGCTCTGAGCGTGTTCTTTTCTACTTTCGACAAATCCATGCTCTGTATACAACCCTCTAGATCTTTCAAAATTATATGTAACGGTATTTCTTCCTTTCTTTGAAAAGAAATACTGAAATTGGGTCCCAATGATAAAATTTCTTTTACATTTTTTGGTATTTGAACATTGGTGTAGTTGTACAGAAAACCACTGTTGCCAGATGGTCCAATAGAGAAACAATGAGACGAGGGCAACAAGTTTTTCAATTTATTGATGTTCTTATCTTTTATGGACTTGAAGAGTTTGTCAAAATTTGTGAAACATGAATTCAGAAAGCTATGATATACATGTGAAGGCAACTGTGATTGTAATTGGGAACTAACTCTATCTATTTTATCCCTTATGTTTGCTATCTGCCATATAGTGATCTTGATTTCCAAATTCAGTATTGATTTCTCAAATTTGGTCACTAACCTTCCACAGTAATTTCGATATGGACAGCCATCCTCCAAAGCCAAATTATCAACATATTTTAAGTTGTCCTTTATGTGGTTCGTAAAAACATTATTTCTTCTGGTCTCTAACAAGAATATTTTTCTATTGCTCAGCGCTGCCACTCTTCTATCCAACTTGATCTTAGTCGGCTTAGTACAACTTGGTCGTTTCATTTCTAACCGTCCTATTCCTGTGAACAAAGCAGTATGTATAACTAGGTTCATAGACTTCAATTATTGTTATATTTCGACCATTTAAAAAATATTGATATCATGGGTTCCATGCAGGCAACAATGAATGAAGAGTACCTATTGTTATGGTTTTTCTCAATGATTTATGAAAACATGAAGAATCGATGAACACAAATTTCACTAATTTTATCATTTATTATCGCGATATACAATTGAGATGAATCCAGGCATCAAACATTCTACTATAAAATATAAGAAAGTGCAAATCAACCATGATCCAATATACTAGAGAATTCAATTCCAGTTTTTCAGTAGCTTATTCAGAATACAAAAAACTTGCAATTAGAAATTAGAAGTAGAACTTTTAAGAAAATGTGAATTTGTTATGGAAATTAGATATCGACCAATAATATGTATATCATGCAATTATCATGTGTTCGAAAGAACCAACTTGCAGTTATATTATAGAAATAGGGTTTGTTCTATAAATGAAGTAGTTTTTGGCGAATATATTCAGAAATTTATAAATTCTAGGCAAACGAAATTGTAAAATTGTAAAGATTATAATATGTAGGTATTAATTTGTAAAAATTTGTATAGAACAGAAAGAGCACAGGCAAATGGAACATCAAAATGTGTAGAAAAATAAGGCCGAATTTCCTAGAATGGTTTCGAAGAAAGAAAACTTACCTCCGTGAAGAAAATTGCGAAAATATAGTTTTTGAAGATTTTTTGATAGGCAAGACTATTTTGATTTTGGAAAGAATAAGAAGAAACTATAAATGGGAAGGCTCGATCATAGACAAGTCATTTCATTTTCAATCATCGTCGAGACTGTAGCTGTTCTTCGCAAAACTCTCAAAACATCGTGGTATTGCGGCCAGAATAATCAAAGTAAAACATAATAAAGTCTAATTCACTGGTATCCTGAAATCAAATGGAGATTAAATATATGGAAAATTGAAATAAGAAGGTATAAACTTACCGAAATCTGTAAATCAGGGGAAAAGTTTATACTTGGAATTCTCGAGCATGGTCAACGAAGAACAGGCACCAGAAGATTTGGAAGTTATACCCAAAACCACTGAATAGGAGTGAAGTAAATAGTGACATAGACGAATACACCGTGAGCGGGAACTGAAAGGATAGGATAGGAGATTTCATTTCATCTAATTAGTTCGCATAGTTAGTTTATTAGTTTAATTAATTTTTATATTATTTCCTTACATGCATGGACTTTCCGCTGAATAATTTGCCATATTTCTATTGTTTCATTATCAATTTTAATTTCATCACCACTTTCAATTTTATATTCGGACCGTACATAATCATTTTGAGAATACATTAAGATGTTCATATTTCGAAACGAACGAACATAAACGAAATCAAGTTGAGCCTCAAATAATTGTCTGTATAGAAAAAGGCCATTGGAAAGGACCGGCGAATCTATGGATATCAAGAAACCATAATCTACAGCTTGATAAAAAAATAGGAAGTAAAATGCATACTCGACAAGAGGAGAGGCAATTACCCTAGACAGTAATCTCATGTTGAAAGAGCATGTTGAAACAACTGCTAGTAAAGCGATAACAGCATCAATGGCGTGCAGAAGACTATCTGATACAACTTGGGGGTATAACCCTAAAATACTGCGATGGGTGTACGTCATGATTGTGAAACCAATAATAACATATGGGCCAGAAGTCTGATTTATTAAGGCAGAGCAGACAAGCAAGAGGAAAATACTCAACAAGGTACAATGCTGGTCTGTGCCTGTGTGTGATGGCGAGATCGAGGTAATCAGAAATCTCAGTTCTTTAGATCTAATGATCAATCATGAAGCTATCCTTGGAATATTTAGGAAAATTATAGGTAATGAGAGAATTGAAAGTCAGAGAACCTGGTCGTCTCTTAACATCTCTTCAGCGAACCTTATTAGTGATGTTATGATTAAAAACTAAGCATCGAGAAGAACTTCAACTCAATGCTTTGTAAAAAGGAAGAACGGGAAAAGGAAAACACTACCCAAAATTTTTAAGTAAATACCGTTAAATGGTATACAGGTGGTTTTGAAACCACCATTGGGGCCGGCGCTAGAGTATACGAGGCAAGAACCAAGTGTACACTTTCTTTGACTCGAATGTTTTTCAGGCAGAAATACTTGCAATCGGAAAATGCATAGATACAAACCTGGAAAAAAACTATCAAGGGTGGGACACAGCGATCTATTCTGATAGTCAGGATGCTATCAAAGCACTGAATTTCTATATCATTGACTGCAAGCTGATATGGGAATGCCAATGGACATTCAATGGAGTAGGTAAGGACCTCAAGGTCTCCTAGGCTTTCTGGGTACTCGAAAAGCAAAAGAAATAAGGAGACTTACACGCTACTTACTTGTCTAGAACCTTTATAGGCGAATGTACCTATGAGAAAGAGATTTTAGGAGAAGGAAGGTACTGAGAGAGAAGCACTCTAGAGGAATCTTTCACGAATGGATCATTCGAAAAAGTTTCTTTGGATCTTTGAAACTGCAAGGTCCAAAAATCATTTGGATCTTAGTAAAATACACCTCCTCAATGGCGTCCTTCAGGACACTGTTACTTAAGGAAGTAGGTATTTATGATGGGAACGGGCCAATCAGAAACTGACAGATTCTGTTGGTAAGAAGAGGCAACTCCTGTTCACATGATTAAAGAATGCCCCACTATTGCAATCCTGTGTAAATAATGTCTCGGACATAAGAATTGAATGAGGGGTGGGCCTTTTTGAAGCCGTCACAGATACTGAAATTCATTGGAGTTTTAGAGCTGGAGGGCGAGTTGTGGGTAGCGCAGCACGAAAACAGCCCTGATGCTTGGAAAAATAGACCTTAAGGTCGCAGTGGATTGTAACTCCCTCATAAGACTAACTAAAAATTGGACATCGAGAAGTCACGCCCACAGTTGGATGAGAAAACAAGAAGAAAAATTCATACAGCACAAAAGAGAGGTCAAATAAAAAAAGCTCATCAAATTTTGATTTACCTGGAAACGAATCTTATACCAATATAAAATGGATCATTCCTAATTTGAATATGTTGAACCAAAATTTGTTTTCATTCAGTAAAACCTACTCACAACTTGATTTTGTAGGTCTTCATATTTTTAGTTGAAAAAGGGTACACAATTCACCCAATTCCAAACATTTATACTTTACTTTGAACCAGTTCGTTCCTTAAGATTCCGGTTTTGTAAGTCTGGAGTTTTCATTTTCGGTATGCAGAATTTCATACTTGTTGAAATTGCATATTTCGACTGTGGGGTGTTCGTTGTATATCTTTTTACTCCTTCTTTTTAGCCTCATATACAATTCATTAAGAAGTAGTTCAAAATGTAATCTTGAAGAAGCCACAGAGTGGTGAAACAATTGTTGAACTTATCGAAAAGGTATGTGGAAATTAATGTTTATTATTTTTATTTAAAAGAATTCCCACCAAGTAAAGACCGAATCAATCGAATAAAGCAAAACGTTCTCTGATGTGAGAGATTTTCGTACAGTGTCTCTCAAACTAGAGATATGATTTCATAGACAATTTTCTTGATTTGAAAGAACCAAAATTTTTTATAGTTGCCATCAGAATAGACTATTTTTTGAATGGCAATCCCAAAAAAAATTTCATCAACGTTATAGATATTGTTTGTTAGTAAATAGACAACATTTTGAGCATTTATTGTGATGGAGTTGATATCAGATAATTAAGTTGACCAGTGTAAAGCATTGAATATAGTTAGCGATATATGTGCCTTCTTCAACAGATAAGTTCAGACAAGCCCCTAATATTGTGTAATCTAGTGTTGCGAAATGGCGAAGGGGCCGTTCATTCATTTCATTATTATAGATAGTCGTACTCGAGTCATAAAGAAATTTGATATTTGGTTAACTCATGTAACTCGAAAATAGTCCTGAAGAGAAGTCATCAAAATAAGTTTTTCAAAAAATAGACGATTATGTCCTAAATTTGGGACATTTTCCTATATCAAAACAACCGCAATTTTGAAGACTTATACACTTATATACAAGTTTTGGATATATCTATAAAATCATTGGGTGAAGTATTTCATTTGGGAATTTGGTCTCTGTAATTGAGTCCTGAATCTGTTTCACAATAACATTCTAAAGAATTCAAAAATTTGATCTAATTGAAATCTGACATATTGGAGAATGATGGTGTGAAAGAAGGTTCTTGAAAAACTTTGCAAGAAAATCGGAGCTTCTTCCTTCACAACAGTTCTTTTCGTGAATTTCGTTTTCTCTCATTCGCGTTCTGTAACACTGAAATTTCAAAGTTTAGACGTGAACACTACGTGGCGTTGTTTCAATCACTCTAGTGCAGAGCGACTCAACGTTCCTATTTGCATGTTCGGTCAAAAATTGAAATTAACATAATCAAGATACCTATTTAATTAATAAGTCATAAACCTGAGGAAGATGTAGCGGTATAAAAGTACATTTAAACAATAATATAAACTTGAATGGCGGTGAATGGCGCCCCATGTTGGGCGCCAATTTGTATAACAATAAAAAGAGATAAGGAATAATCTGTATAATAATAAAAAGATAAGGAAGGTAAATTAACCTGTATGACAAAGGAAAAGGAAATGAACTGTTATATTTACGCCTTGAACCCACTCAACCTATTCCATAGAGAGGAAACTGAAAAACTGGATTACTAACCAATCCAATATATCAATCTTTCACAAATACCTACATATTTTTACAAACAACTCAGATTATGGAAACACAAGAAAAATTACACTTATCTAACAATTGGCTAGATCATGTGTGTTGGTGATCGAAGATCTCAGGTCGTGGGCCTTTTTAATCCAACTTTGGTTATCGTTGGTTTATGCTCTTGAATTGCTCGGAGTCACAGGTGGAATTGCAGGTAGTTACGCAAACTGGTATGTCCTTGGCAGGTACTGGTTATCGGGTAGAAACGAGGAAGTACTTAGATAATGCCAGATGAAATAGTTCCTTAAGACTGAAATTATTTTCCATTCTGAATATTTGGTAACGATATTATACTTATCTTGTATTGAAATTAACTCCTTATTGCTCTATCAAACTCATTCAAAACAAAAAAATATTTTGCGTCACACTGTGCAGTAGGTTGTTGAGGAGTTCCTTATTCTTCTAAATTCTAGAACAACCCGACAGAATAAGTATCAGTATTCATCAGAAACTTGATTTTATGAAGGCACCGACTGCCCCTTTACCATCCCAATTTCCTCAAGAAGGACCTTTCAAGTGCACGTGTTCGAGCATACATATATCCGATCGAGTTTACGATCCCAGAGCGAAACTGTATCGGGCTTTCCTGCGGCGATTTATAGCGGCAAACTTTCGGTTTCCAATAACCGTAAATTCTTATATTAAATCCGCATGTGGACAACGGTGTGGAAAACTTCGGGTTTTAATGAGTAACGATCCCAGCTGAATTATCAGCCGAATTTATATACTTCACCACGTATTTTTCAGATTTCATCGAGATGAGTATTTTAGTTTTACATTCCACAATCTCTTCGAAGGGGTGACACAAACTCATCCAAATGAAAAATATATCTGGAATCTTCGATTTTCCATAGCTTGAAATCTCAAAAACGAGCCGAATTTATTTTCAGACTTCTGACTATTTGTTACAGATACACAGAGCTAGTGGAAGTAAACATGAATTATACATGATGTAACAGAATCTTATACCGTATCCAAAATTCGAAATATGGCATTCCATTTTTTCATAGATTTTCTATAACTCTATAACAAGAAAACATGAATACCAAATATCAAATTTCCTAGCATTCGAAAGGCAGCTACTTCGGCATTTTGCAACACTAGAGATAAGCTTACTATTGGGGTCTTGGAAGTAATCTTGTGTTGGCACAATTCTATTTTTTTGAAGAGGCTCATCTATCGCTCACAATATTCAATGACTTACACTAGACATCTGATCAATCTGATATAAACTCGAATAAATAAATGCTCAAAATATTGTCCATCAACTATAACAGGTTAACGTTGATCAAATCTCCCTTTTTGAATTGAAAAAATACTTTGTATTTGGTAAGCATGTGTAACTTGATATACCCTTCAGAAATATTTTTGAAAATAATGGTTTGCTATTCAAAACATAGTCGATAATGTCAAGTCCCTAATTTGGAATACAAATAATAACATCCTTTTACATCGAAAAGAGCGCTAGTTGAAATACTAATTGACTTATCTGAGCTTACTCTTAACAGAAAATCTTTCTATAATTTACTGAATTTATTTCCATTTAGAGATTTGCACTTTATGTATAACCTGGCGAATTCATAGAGCTCTTGGAGGAACGCCGAACCAGAGGGGATATAGCTTTTCGAGCTATGAATGAATATTTTGGGGTGGATCTGAGTCATGTGTTCGAATTTTATAGGAAAAACCTCCGAGAATATACCTACAAACTTACTAAGGACCACTTCATACGTATATAAGTAAAATTTCTGTTCTTGTCAAATAGGATATTCGATTGGTGAAATGGTTTTCTCGGATCTGTACCTAGTTGAATCTAGCAGTGTCAATGCTTTCACGAATAGTTACGATCGGCGAAAAATTCGCGACGGTGCTCTCTCTGTATAGTGTGTAACTCATATTCTTGTTATTTCGTACATGTTTCAACTCTGTAATTTTTTTCGATAATAATGATAAGAATTGATAATCTAACACTTTATAATCAAAATATGACGAAGCTCATTCACGTAACTGCAGAAATTATAGTACAGTTGGAGCAAGAACTACCTGTTTTGTGGTTAGAGCAGAATTTCCGGATGAAAATGAGTGTAAATTTTACTCAATACATCTCTGACATGCTTCGAAAGATCTGAAACCCTTGAGCTGGCACTCCCAAGAGATGAGATCAAATATTGCATATATTCCGCAGATCAGTGGGATATACTACACTCAAGCCCAAATCAGCCCTGAGAATAAATGGGAACATCGAAGAACCAAGAGGCTTTTCATTTGGCAAATGTTGATAAAGCAATATTTCTTCAAATGTTTCAATTTGCTCTATGCAATCTCACCTAGATGCAGAATTGCTAATGATGATGTCATCAGCGAAATCAAAATTTGAGAATTTCTGAAATGAAATATTTCACTGCACCTACCTTTTTCACAGTATAAGTTTCAGACTTATAATTTCATTCAATTCAACTCACTGCATCGTCAATATTTGTAACCGTATATAATCAGACTTTATCTCCTTGAATATTTTTGATCTTATTGCTGATTTGTGGGAAAAGAAATTGCAAGTGAAAAAAAATCAATAAAATTGAATCAACACTAGTCCAAATCATTAAGTTCATGCCCAAATTGTTTTGAGGAATTTCAAGGGAAATACTTTACTTGACTTATCCTTGACCAATATTCGGTAGACGGCATGCACAAGCATCCATTATTATTGATTATACTCCACTTGAGGTAACCTTCCTGACTATTGAAATATATCTTTGTAGGATTCAATCCTCTATACGCAGTTTAGAAAAGTAGCAATAAGAAAATCATTTTCTGAGTTGTTATAACTAAAATAGTTCAGATGAACAGATATTCCCGTGGGAATTGAGTAATTTCTATTTCCTTATGATGGATGAAAATATGAATTTCACTGATGTCCCTTTGTGTTCCTTTCACTAATCTGTCGCATAAGGCAGCATTCAAAAATTTCAGTAGATTGAAATCTCTCAATGAGCTAAATTCTCCTCAGCTGCGCTACTGAAGAACTGGTAATTTTTATCAGTCTCTGATTACTTCAACAATAATTTGCGAAAGTATGCTTCTAAGTGGAATTCTGTTGTCAATTCTTCGAACTTTATTCTGTTTTTATTTTTGGGCTTAAAATATCATTGCGATTTCAATATACTGCATCTTTTTTTAAATTTCAAATTAATATGAAACTCAGAAAATATGGCCCCAGAAAGTTTTGAACCAAAGAAATATCCCCGGCAAGAGATTGAATTTTTTCAAGTATGGAATTAGAATGTTGATAATCTGTTGATTTAAATGAACTTGAACTTAAATCAAAATTTGTATTCATATCGACACATGACAGGTCTAATGATCATTATAATTCTCGGAACAAATGAAAAATACCACAGATAGTAAATTTTTCAATGCCTCAAATTTCGATTTCGGTTTTCCTTCGACACCGGAATATATCAATATTATTGCCTCGAGATTGCATCTTGAAGGATTGATGAGGCGAGCCTATTCGAGATTGTATACCCGTTCGAACCTAAACCAACAAAGCGATATCCAAGAATGGAACATCCATAAATTTGTTTAGGTATTGCCGGGTAGGTATCTTCGATTTGCTATGGTAAATAGGTAAATACCATATACACCGAGCAGAGGGGCAGTGTACACAATGCGAAAGGATTAATTACTATTGATGGATATATTGATAAAATATTAAAGGATAGATAGGCAAAGTATACTGAAATGGAATAATTTATACCAAAGTTATACAGTGTTATTTTAACAGTCCAAATGATATGATTCCTTCAGTTTCATGAGTTTTAATAGTTCATGCAATAAATAAGGTATGAGCACTAGTGTTTAGACGGTGAATATTTGAATTCTGGATCCCCGCTGTTATTATTTCGAAGTTTGTTTCTTTTCACTTAATTTAATTCCCTGAACATGAATCTGCAGTCAGAAGTTGGTAGTCTACCTTTTTTCTAAGATATACAGCAGGTTTCACAAATCTCAGATTAACATGATTGTTCTGATCAAGACAATTCTATTTTCAATTTCAGTTCATTTTTAGCAATACTACAGAATATCAACGCGTTGATCCAGCGATCAAGCTTTGTGAAACCCACGGAGCCACCAGAGTCCCAAAATTGTCCATTTTCTACTGTAAAAATTCAAATCACAACCCCATTTTGGTTGGTCCTTGAAAAAATCTATGAATCTTCGTCGAACTTTTCAATAATATTTTTTCAATAATACCGTCAATTCAAAATTGTAAATTAAAAAAGAACACATATGTCTTGGTTTAAAAAGGGAGCTTAAAAATTTCATGCATATTTTGGTCATAACCATATTATAAGGAGATTGTAAAATCTTTTATCAGGAATTAAATCTAGCACAGAAAAACTCTCGGTCAGATTTCGCCAAAATTTGCATAAACCTTCACGCCATAATTTTTCAACCAATTATGGTTGGCTATGTTTCAATTGAATCTGCATGAACATTCGAAAAATTTAAATCTGATCGGGTTTCTGCAATGGAAACTCTCAGAATTTTTTTAAATTTTCATACCATGTTCCTTACGGAATTCAGCATAAAGATTCATTTCCTCATGCACTACGTAAAAATTTTGTAGGCAAAAATGGCATGGAAACACAACATATCCGGGACGAATAGTATGCACATATCAATTCATTTGAACCTTATAGAATCTTATCTAGACGAAACAAGAAGGATATGGCTTCGACGGATACTAAACGTATAGTGAGAATCAACTCTTAATATTCTTGTTGATAATTTACGTATACGGAGCATGGTTCAATTCGATCACACATTTGGGCAAAACGATAAAACACTGTCCCTCCTCAAATCGCAATTTGAGTTTCAACTCAAACTTCAACGTTGGGACATAATTGACTTGATCTGAAAGGATGTTAGCTTCTTCAAAGAAAATAAGGACCAACTGCTGAACTCCTTTGACCCACAACAGCTGATTTTCTATCAATCAGAAAGCCTCGAGGAGCAGACACGCTGGACTCTTGCTGCTGATGGCCTATGCCAAACACTAAATGGGTTAAACTGCGACTTGCAGCATCAAATTGAAGGCCGTTTCCAATATCCTTGCCTGTATAAGGAGATATAGTGTGACTATGAAAATTTGGACCAAACCCGAAATCACTGGAGAAATTATTTCAAACTAGTTTGGTTAATTCGACTACCGAAAGGTTGATTCGAGTGCGGTGTTTGGTGATGCGTGTGACGAAGGAATCTTATCGAAGATTCTTTTTATACCTCCTACTACCAACATTTCATGGGCCATTGAGATGATGACCTGCATCTACATCCACACCTCTCCTCTCGTAAAAAGAACCTTCGGCAAACAAACTCGTAAAAGAAGGACGAGCTAGGTTTCCATCGATCTCGGCGACGAAAATTTCGACGATTGTTATCAAGCTCACCCGATCCACATAACCACGGTCGACTTAAATAACCCATTAAAGTGCACTAGACTGAAATTTAAGAGCGCCTGTTATTACCATTATTATCTAAGAGCAGCCAGATGGCGCGGTTTCTCTATCCGCCTCCCGTAAGACCGAAAACGTACGTCATATAAAACGGAAGCGATCATACTCGATGAAGCCGCCACACACGTTCACATCCATCAGACATTTTTCTGGTGACCAAACCAATGGATAGTTGAATTTATAACTATGTGTTCGCCCGAATCTTTTTGGAATTCGAACCTGATAGTGAAGTTTACAACAGTAAGTCTAAAATCTTTCAATTCCAGGCAAGTATAATCTAGAAAACACAGAGTTCGTACGACATGTAAACTTTTCTGCATGAAGGATGCGAACTGCAGCAATTAGACCATAGATAACGGACCCTTTACCACTTTGCAACTATAAATCATTCGACCACTTTCAATAGATTATTGGATCACCTGCAGAATCAGCTCAAATCATCTATAACATAGATATAAATGACAAAAATAGATTCGAGATTCGTCAATATGTACTAATCCGATGAGGGTCAAGTCCTAAGTCGAAAATTCCTACAAGAGCTCTGTAGCAAGTTAGAGCTTTTGCGCGTATGTCTATTTACACCTCGCAGTCCTCTTAAATTCAATTCACACAATATTGCAAAGAAATTTTCATCCAGTGAAGCTGAAAATCGAAACTAGTTTGAAGCCTATCAACAATTTTCGAGGAAGAAGTTAGTAAACTTTTTTTTCAAAAATTCCAAGCTAGTCTCAAGCTTTGAAACATTAAAAAGCTTGTCTAGCTTAACAATTTCAACTCCTATAATATAAGTGATAACAGTATTTTCCATCAACGAATGACAATAATCTGAACGATCATTGGATTTTTTTTTCCTAAATAAAAAAAAATTGATCATTCGAACCCATGTGTAACGTTCGGGACATTTTCTTACATCGGAAAGAGTACCATCTGAAACTGATACATATGAGAGTATTTCTGACAAAAAAGTGTTGACTCAATTCATTTCAGGCTAGAGTCTCACACTTCACATATTTCTGAATTTAGTTGCGTATAGACATTTATAACTAATTACCGACTAAATAGAATTAGTATTTTTATTATTGAGGAAATGTACGCTTTAGATGGCATCACTCTCTGAAAATCTCAAGTTGCTAGATCATCTTGTTGGAGAGGAATTTTATATCGTATTCTGTAACCAACATAGGCGTCCAAGATCATTATCGGAAAAAAAAACAAAAATCATTAACGTTACTGCCAAATTCCCTGAAACAAGGCAACATGGAATTTCGAAAGATATTCCGATTTTTTCAAATGATTTTGAAAAAACAAACCTGACAACTATGCTGTGGAGCATATATTTTCGACGATCTCGAAGTTTTCAAATTCCAAATGGACCGAGCGAAAAAAAGATCAACACTTTCCGCTCCTTCACCATTCACCAGAAAATGATCTCGAAAATCACAAAACACTTATTTCTACAGCAAGAATTTGTGTTCAAATTCAATGATTTCTTTCATGTAATGGAAGAAATATCTTGGAGGCATGAAATTTTCAATTAAGAATCTGGAAATAATAAGGTTGTGAAAGTTTTGGAATTCATCTCATAGATGCGGAAATACATCCATCAACTTCTTTTTCACAATAGTTTAAATTGGAATTATTGATCTAATAGAACTGAAAAGTTGCTTATGAGCAGCCATAAGAATCGAAATCTATAAGTTGGTAATGAAATGATACTAGATGGTTCCTGCAGAACTTCATGATGCTAATATTATCAGAAGATAATCAAAACCACCTCATGACGAAGCAAAGATGCGTTCGGCGGAGTTGATCTGATTCATTCCAATTGGTGACCGCTCTAGCTACGAATTTGAGTCAGCTTCTGGAATTCACATTGGTGCTTTTCGAGAGTTTTTTGAGTATCTCTGTTTATTGTTTGGATTGTCTGTATATAACTAAACCTTTGATATTTTTACCGACGAAAATTTTTGGCTGAGATACTAATCGTACCACAATAATCCAATCCCTCCAGAAAACCTCGACTTGGATGTTAACTTTATTCGTTGGATTTTATATTCGAAGTTATGAGTGGGGTCGTTATTTGTGTCCGCGAACTTTTATTCGGGGCTGTGAAATGCTGCTACACTCCTCGGCTCTCCTGTGTTAAACCGTGGGACGAACAGAGACGGCCAACAATGTTTGAATGTTTTCATTTACGTCGCATTTAACACGGAGTAATTCGGCCAAAAGAACCGAATAACCATCTGTTCTGCCTACTCATGCATGACTCTGTTCTGTTGCATTAAAACTTTCCGCTGAAATATTTAATATTATATCGCGGGGGCGTTTGTGATGGATAAATAACGCTGCAGGGTAGGTGAGATCGTTTCGAACAGAGACCGTTTTCTTTTATGATTCTTGAAAATGGACGGAAGTATATTGGAGTTGAGTGTTTACTTACGAATGCTTGCAGCATTACTCCAAGCAGAGTAATATTGAAAGATAATGTAACAGAATAATTGTTCCACAGTCCATTTCATCGTTAAGTTTCATATTTTCACTGCCATTCCACAAATATCCAATTATGTCTCAGTTGAAGTTTTGTTGTATCTCAGCTCCTTCAAATGCCACACAAAGAGGAAGGAAACACATAAGCTATATTCTGGGATTCTAAAGTAGTTCGAAGCGTAACACCTACCTAAGGTTACGTTCAAAGGGCAGGCGAGACTGCGATACGGCAAATAGGCTTCTCGCTTATCCATAAAACTGTAAGCTGGTAGAGTTAAAGTAATGAAGTACTTCTGGGAAATTTCATGCTGAAGACTAATCGGATTCATTCTATCTAAATTTCTTGCATTGACGTTGCCCAAATTGTCAAAATTAGTTTGTCGAGAGCGAGAAGTAGACTCACGATATCGTATCCTGAGGGTAATGCCACATTCCAAGCGAGATTTCGATATCGTGAATCTGCCCCTCGCTTTCGAGAAACTCCATTTGACGATTTGTGCAACGTCAACGTGCGAGGTGGTCATAGTGCACGTAGAATAAATGATATGTCGAATATGTCGTCGAGTAAGAAGGTTGTGCCGAGCGAGTCTCTCCAAGTTCCGATTCCCGAATGCGCTTGTTGTAAGCGAACTATTATGAAAAATAGTGCAAAATGTAATATTTGCAAAAAGGTTTACCACCCCAGTTGTGCAAATAGAGTAAAAAGATGCTGTGGAGATGATATTATAACTTCCACCGATCCTGGTACTATATCTCCGATGACGGAAAATATGAATAAAAATATCTCTAATATGTCTTCCCAACAAGAACTACTCTTGAAAATTATTTACGAACTGGAGGCAAAAAATGATCTTCTCATGGAGAATAATGGTTTGTTGAGGTTCAAGATTTCAACGCTGGAAACCGAAATTGCATGTAAGAATGCCGAGATCGATAAACTCAACAAAAAATAGAAACAAATATAAATACTGATAACAGAGCAGGGAAATCCAACACACGCCTACGCTCGGAGAAAACACACGGAGGGTCCATTACTGGTTCTGTAACTGATGCTCCTATCGGTTCCGAGTGTTCCCAGGCGCCACACATCGTTGCGGGAGTTGAAACTGCTGACGCTCCTGTGAAAACAACTACTTCAGGACGTCATGAACGTGAACTCCGCGGAAATGATAGGACTGGAGAGGACACCCAAGTTGTTGATGCAAATCGTTCTACATCATCTAAAAGAGGAAATGAAGATTGGACAACTGTTTTCCGCAGGAGATCCACAGGAAAACGTAATCGAGCATTGGTCGTTGGTACTTATACTGGTGATTCTTCTGTCGAGGGCATTGAAAAGTTCAGTGCTTTTCATGTTTCGAATTTAAAACCGGAGACAACTGAGGAAAATCTTCAAAATTTCCTGAAGAACCACTTCACGGCAGTACGATGTGAGCGGCTAATATCTAAGTACCCAGACAGTTATTCCTCGTTCAAGGTACTTCTTCCTGAATCAGAATATGAAAGGGCTCTGGATGGTTCGAATTGGCCTTACAGGGCAAGTGTTCACCGTTTTTTTGTACCCAGGAAAGCGAATCGTCCAATAGATTGAATGCTGTTAATTTCAAGAAGTTGAAACTGCTACAGATAAATGTCCAATGTTTAACGAACAAATTGGATCTTTTAGAATTATTTTTGACTGAAACTGAGGCTGATATTGTAAGTGTTGTCGAGCAATGGTGTAGTCCTGACAGAATTAGGACCATGACTGTTCTTGGTTACCATTTAGCGGACTTTTATTGTCGTCCATATCGTGAGCACGGGGGTTCGATGATATATATAAAAGATGGAGTGAAGATTAGAAATTTGTGCGTGTCAACTTTTTCGGAAGAAATGCACTTTGAAGTGAGTGGAGTTATTGTGATAACCAACAATACCCGCATAGGTATAATAAGTGTCTATCGCCCCGGCACCGGGAATTATGAAGTGTTTCTAGACAGAATGTCATATACTCTTAACTATTGTGTGAAACTGGTTGATGTTATTTTTGTTTGTGGCGATCTAAACACTGATTATTTGAAGGTTGGTTGTATTAACCGTAAGCTATTGATCGATTTGATTGAATGTTTCCAATTGAGAATTACTTCACAAGACCCTACTAGGGTTTTTACAGATATCACTGGTCACACATCCATCTCTAAAGTGGACTATATTCTTATAAATGCGAATCTATCCGATTGTAGTGCAGAGAATTTTGAACCCTATATAAGTGACCACCGAGCTATTTTCTTAGAATTCAACACTCAACTAGATGTTCATACTCAATCCATGTTGAAATTTGTCAGAGGTTTGAATGAACAGAATTCAAGCAATTTCATTTTCCACATTAAAAATTGCGATTTTCGTGATGTTTATGAGGGTGGTGATGTTGATGGTTGTTTTGAGGCTTTAATATCCACAATACAACACATTTTTGAGTTTTGTTGTCCCTTAAAGAAATTAACAAACAGAAGTAATCAAAGCAAGTGTTGGCTCACACCAGAGATTGTCCTTGCTAAAAAACAACTCATGCATTTACATTGGTTATGTTCGAATTTGAAGACTTCGGATACCATCAATCTGTATAAGAAAGCCAAATCATCCTACATCTTAATGTTGAGAGAATCCAAGCGGAAATTTTACAGTGAACTCATAAATAGTTCAGATAATAAGAGCAGGACAGTTTGGTCCATGGTAAATTCTTTGACAGGAAGAAGTGGAGGTGGCCAGTCTGTTGAACTGGATATTGACGGTGTTATGTACGATAACTCTGATGAATTGGCGGACATTTTTGCTGAACATTACTCAACAATAACTGTTTCCTCACTGAACCGTTACTATCAGAATACTTTGTCAACTTCATGTAGCACCTCATGTTCAATGGACACCACGTTGTTTTTTCATCCCGTGTTGGAGTGTGAAGTTGCTGACATCATTAAGTCTTTGAAGAAAAATAAAAGTTCAGGTGCTGATTCGATCTCAGCAAGAGTTCTAAAGCTGATCGGTTCAGAAGTCTCTCGTCATTTTGCTCATTGCATCAACTTGTCTATCAGCTCTGGAGTGTTCCCTTCAGTCCTCAAAAGGGCCATTGTTATTCCTATTCCCAAGAATAAAGGGATACATGAAATTTCAAACTTTAGACCTATTTTTCTTTTGAGTACATTTTCCAAAGTCTTCGAGAGAATTGTGTTGGACAGGATGATGAAGTACCTCGACAAATTTGATATACTGGATTCCGCTCAGCATGGGTTTCGATCTGGTCGTTCAACACAAACAGCGGCGATTTACCTCGTTGATTACATCTATAAATGTCTCGATGATGGCTTTCATGTGGCAGGGCTATTCTTCGATCTCTCTAGAGCATTTGATAGTCTGTCTTTTCAATTCATTCTGGACAAGTGTTACAGCCTAGGGTTTCGCGGTGTGTTCTTGGACTGGCTTCGTAGCTACCTAGAAGGTAGATCTATGCGTGTGAGGATTGAAAATTCATTGTCTGCAGAACATATTGTCAACCTGGGAGTACCACAGGGTTCTGTCCTTGGACCACTTTTATTTTTGCTCTTTATCAACGATCTCCCTGTGAATCTGCGGATGATGTTTTTCAACCTGCTAGCCCATCAGGATTCTTCGCTGATAAAGTATTTATTAACTTTATTTGCTGATGATGGCTCAGTGGTAATAAGAGCTCCATCTTTTGGAGAGCTTCAGAGGTTGTGTGGTGTTCTTGTGGGTTGCTTCGTGGACTGGTGTCATGGGAATAATCTCATGATTAACATCGGAAAAACTGAGTGCATTTATTTCACATTATGTCAGAGTAATCTCGAGCTCTCAACTCACTATTTAAATGAAGACATACTGTCTAAAGAAAGTGCTAAATTTCTTGGCATTTACTTGGACAGTGGTTTGAGGTGGCCCGCTCACGTCGATTCATTGTGTACCAGGCTCAACAGTTCTTATTTTGCTATAAGTAGAGTAAGAAATCTCCTTCCTCCAGAAACACTCAAGAATATCTATTATGGTCTAGTTTACAGCCATTTATCGTATAATGTTCTTTTATGGGGAAATTCTTCGGATGTGTGCAGAGCTTTTATTTTGCAAAAACGAATTTTGCGTATGATGTACAATATACCTCCGCGTCAGTCATGCAGAGCGTTGTTTGTTGAGAATGGTATCCTTACCTTGTCTTCCATCTTCATTCTCAAATGTCTTTTGTATGTGAAAAAAAACGAGCAAAGCATGATCAAGCTGTCAAGCTTTCATACTTATAACACTAGAAATGAGGGATTGTTACATATACCTAAACATAGGACTGCTAGGTTTGAGATGTCTCCTACGTACCAGTCCATTAAACTTTATAATTATCTGCCAAATACTATCAGAAATCTTAATTACAACGAGTTTAAGAGAAATGTTAAAACCTTACTGTTGAAAAAATGCTGTTATACTGTGAATGAATACTTGAATGATTGTATCAGAACCTAGTTCACTTTGCTATTTTGACTTATCCTATGCATGTAAACACATGTCCAAAAGGATCAATATATTATTATTATTATTATTATTATTATTATTTGTCTTGAGCATTTATATATTCCGAGAACCTCTTTTGGTATAACTCCGAATTCTTACTGTTATTTCAAGAAGCCTTAAGCCGCCTTGCGGTATCGCCATCTCGCGTGTTCTTTATCCGAACACTTCTCAATTTTGTGAAAAACATTTGGACATTTTAGGCCACATTAATGAGAGAGATTATCATAATGCAGGAAGATTAAATTAAAGAAGTCTTCAGCATGGACACATCCTAGAGGACGTTAGTGGTCCAACTCTAATTGTTGACAGTATAGTTATTATCACAAAGCGCGCAATACCTCGTTCGCTCTTCGTACCCATAGCCTCCCTAGTGCAAATAATCATTTCGAATTATTCCAAAATGAAAAACATAGTATTCATTACTTGATTTCATTAAGATTTGAATGCATCATTCGAAAAACGGGGATTTATTAAGAAAATATAGTGCAAGGAAATGTTGTAATAATGTCAGCCGGAAATTGAATTCATATTATCTGATTCATACTTTATAAATACTCCTCAGTTCATCATGATGTCCATTGCGATTTCATGAGAATTACATAGTGTGTGTATCACATATCGAAAGCATATTTTATGGTTCATTGCATTTTGGCATGCAACACGCTGTCAATAAAGAAGCTTTTCAATAAACGAGTTAAAGTTTCCAAACAACAAATGCAACAGTTCTGCCAGCTGAAGAAGGTTTATTTCCATTACAGAGACACCACTTTGTTGACTATTCGCCGTTTTGGATATTCAAGAAGCCTTTATACCCCATTATTGATTGGATATTTTAGGAGAATTTGATATTGGTTTTCTTCACCAATTAATCATAAGTGAGGTACATAATCAATATTATCTTTTAGGTTTTTGCTAGATTTTCACTACCACTATCTGAAGAAGAATAATTAAAAATTAAATAAAATGAATAGAGAAGTATTGGGAATTTGAATAATTTATTGTCTGCTACTTTGATAACAACGCCAACGTTTGGAGGACAAATTTTCTCTTTATCAAGGCTAGTTAACTAAATTGTACAGACTATGTCAATAAAATTAGAGACATCAAAAAACAAGGTGAAGCACCAGGGCAATATCATACATGGAAACAAATGCCCAATACTTCTCTATTTATTTAAACAAAGATGGATGATAACATTTCACATTGAATAAAATTGTTATTCATGGAAAACGCTCTCTCAATCTTTTAATAGATTTAGAGGCGTACTCTATAGATGATTACTCAAACTCTTAATTTCTTATCTATACCTACTGTTTATCTGTTCCTTCTTATTGCAGATTTGGTTTGTTCAATTTGAGGTGTACTGTTTATTCGTTCCTGTATGACGTTTTTCATTTACAGGATGTAATTTCATTATAAAATGAACAATATTATTATTATTACTATTGTTTGGTGCGTGAAATTGGAATTCCAGTATTTTGGGAGTAGATCACTTAAATGTGGTCGAATTCCACATAATTTGGTTTATTTATATTATCATTGTCATTATATTATTATTACTGATAATAATATCATTTTCATCATTATGAGGTATCATCGTCATTATTATTATGGACTTATTCACTATCTCGGCATCGGCCGGATATTATTCACCTTTCCCAGATACAATTATCAGAGGAAATAGGCTTTTATTATAATTTATATTATTATTGTCATTATTATTATTACTATCTCAAGAGAAATGAAATAATCAAATTAATAATTCCGCAAATCGTCGATTAGAAACTCATTTCTGATTTTGTCCCAACAGAATGACTGTCGAGTACAAGGAAAACAGCATGGAAGCACGACTGAGAATCTCCCCTGTCGAAGTCGACGATGAGGCGACTTACAAGTGTGAGATCACCTATTTGGAAGTTCGCGAGAATTGCGATGTAGTGCAAATAGTGAAATTAACTACTCTAGGTAAGTTTTCATTCGCCCTATTTGTTAGTTCTGGTGACAATTGAATATGAAAAGAACTTTTTGTAAATTTTTTTTGATTTATTTCGTGTCAGGACGCATTCCTAACTCAATGGGTAAAATATCCTTCGATAAAATGCGTTGTCTTCTAGTGACGACTATATCGATATTTTCGAAAAGTGATTTTCAAAAAATCGAAGTGTCTTCGATCAACATAACAGTGATCTGCAAACTGCAGGAAACTTGGAGTCTTCTCGAGAATGCATAATGAACCTCATAAATTTATCTCGAAAGGTTTTCAAGATATGATGTTTGAACCATCAAAATCATGATCATCTGATCGCACCTATTAATTTCGGTACAAACCTCAAAATTTGAAATTGTTATAACTTCGAAACCTTTCGACCAATTGCGCTCATTAACGAACTCAACCGAGATTTTAAGGCTCGGAACACTAAAAATATCAAGACTCTAGGTCCTTTCTTTAAAAAGTTAGAGCACACACGGTCGGCTGAACAGAATTGAATTTGATCACGGATTCTTCCTCAGAAAGTCCAACCTAATTGTTTCAGTCCAATTTCGGTTTTAGATTCGATAATTACGGACATTATGATAAAACTGGATCACGCTGTTACCCAGAACCATATTATTAGAAAAATATAAGATATAAAATGAGATTTAAACTAAATATTCAAGTTTTGAATTGTTGCAATGAAATGATCGAAAAATTTCGTACGAATTGGCGCATCAAGTTCTAAGTTTCGTCATGATCAGATCAATATTTTTTGAGTTATTTCGGAAAAACCAATGATTCTCAGGTAATCAGGTATCTCCAAAGACGAATATCTGACCAAGCAGAAATTCAAAATATAGTTGTTAAGTAGCGACCCGAAGGTCTGCGCCAGTCTGTAGAATCCTTGTTCAAGTGTTCTAGCCTAGCATCTGCATCATAGACGATTCCGATACACTGCTCAAGCGCTACGGGGAAGAACTGATAAAACTTCCAGGAAATCACCTCATAAAGCATAGAGTGTGAACAGACGATTGCAATACTCCGATTGAGAATTCATTGACACCGCTCTCCTGCATACTGTCACTGTTGGATCCAGTAAATGCTTCCACTATTCACTAGTAGATGACGTGAAAGGTTGATACAAACAATATTCTAAACTTCAGATCTTATGTTCAGGAATATTCGAAGAAAACATATCTGATTGGTCTGAAACGAAGGCTTCGAGTTTTTGGTGTCGATTAGGGTAAAACTTCAAGGGAATCGGAGATATGTTTTTTTGATATATGAATTTCTAAAATAAATTTCCTGATTTTTCTTATTCATTTGTTTCTCAGGAAAATCAGGAAATCTGATTGGGGTGAAATAAAGTAATTGGTTGTGTAATGGCGGCTTGGAGATTTTATTTCGAATGAAATATGCAAATATTCAAAAAAAATTGAAAAAAAAATATTTTTCCAAATTTTTCCATGGATAATTCTCCTTATTGTTACTGTTTATCTACCAACCAAGGTTTCTTTCGATCAGATAAATATTTTTCGAGTTATTGAAAAACCAAATGGCTATAACTCAAAAACCATTTGGCAGATTTGGCCCGTCAACCGAGATATACAGAATCAAAACTCAAACTGAGAATTTCAAAACTCTAGGTCCTTTCTGTGAAAGTTAGAGCATAACACGGCTGGCCGGACAGAATCGAATTCGACCACGGATTCTTCATCAGTGAGTCCAACCTAGTTGTTTGAGACCAGTTTCAGCCCAAAATTCGACTATTACAGATTTCGCCTGTTAACGAACTCAATCGACATATACACCTCACACTTACCTTATCTATTTGAAGTCTCTAGGTTGATATCTATCGAGAATTATCGACTATTGTGTTCACGGACGAATGACTACCTGACAGAATATAATTTGACCAGAATTCTTGATCAGTAAAATGAAATCCGCAGTTTGAGAATATTATGAACTGAAATTATGAGATTGTAGACATTCGTTCTGAGTCCGAATGATATGATAGCGCCCTCATTGATGAGCGTCGAGGGCGCAAAAATCCTAAAGAATATTATGACTTGGCGCGAAATTGGTTGGTATAGTTGTCCAGAGATTCATTCAAGTCAAAATACCCTATTGTAATTTGAAAACGTTATCGTAATCGTATCGCAGATAATAAATAAATAAGTTCCAAATTTTGAAACTGATGCGATATAAATTGTGATGCGATGTGCCGCTGCATGGTATTACCACAGGTGCTAGAAAAGAATAGTTGATAGACTAGGATGGGTTCATTTTCGTAGTTTATGACCTTTGAGCGGATCCCAGATAGTGGATCGAAAATTGCAAGAGCAAAATTTGATCTGGATTTTTTTCGGTGACTACTTGTCACCCTAAAAGTTGCATGCAACAGGTACATGCACCACAAATGCATTCCTTGTCACGCCCTAGATCCAGTTCTGCTTGTAATATTATATAGTCGATTACTTCCAAATATATCTCATCGCTCAGCACCAAGAATTTGACTGCTGGTAATGGTTCTTTCAAGACATCTGCAAATTGACAAACTGTAGTGATTTAATTCTATTTTTTCAAATTTTGACGTCTAAAGTGACACTTCTGAGAACTAATTGAAGTTATGAAACGAGTTACTTTAATCGATTTCAAGCGATGGACCAAAAGCTCCGGTTATAGTTGCGGTTATCCAAACTGACATATAGGCAAAGGATTATCTGTCAATGTGGATAACCGTAACTATAACCAGAGATTTTGGTCCGTCGCTTGAAATCGATTTTTGTGTAACTAATTACACAAAGTAAAATATTATGTAACTGATGACGAGAAATTTATTTCACAATTAGTGACAAAAAAATTCCATATATTTAACTGGATACATTTAGATCTTTTTCACCCTCAAAGTATTCAAGTAAGACTTTCTCATTAATATGTTTATCTCCTTCTCATTACACCAAGTTATAAATTTTTCGTGAGCCAAATCGTAAACTGCCTTTGACTTTTTGGGAATTACTGATGAAGAAGCGTTACCTGCTGCTTCTTCATCATCGCTTGGAAGCGATTCTGCGTTCTGGCTTATTTGAATGATAGCAGTCTAGAGACTTGATTCATGTTTTCAAAATAATAATATTTATTCTAAATTTACTATTACTCCATTCAAATTTAGAAGGAATCTTGTATGTAGTGCGTTAATAAATGCAATTTGTGAGCTTTTGCAGAACTCACTGAACTCCGCAACTCATAACATACATTGCTATTATTACATTTTTCCTGATTTACCACCTAAAAATAATACTTTATGTCGATGTGTTACATTTTATGACTAATACCAAAACGAACTTTTTAAAAGAATAGTATAGAATAGAATAAGAGTTTATTCAAGAAAACTACGATAAATAAACTCTATAATACTGTAAAGTCATTTATGAATATTACCATTTTTTCCTCAAATCCGCCGAAAAAAAATTTATCTTCTGTTAATTTATACTCCAAAAAATCAGATTTTATATCGCAGATACGAGCATACGGATAAAATAAATTATAATCGGTATATTAAATCCCAAATTGTTGTTTCTCAACGAGAAACCATATTTCTTCTTCAAAATCTTCAAAGAGAACCACGAACACATTCAGACTCTGTTTGAAAAACCGCCATAACTGGCTGATTGTCATTTGGTGTAATTTTACTTAATTTCATTAAATTTTCTAATAGTTCAAATAAATGACCAGATTTACTCTTTTATCTCTTTCGATATTGAAGATGCAGAAGTGAGTTTTATAGCGAATTGTTCTTCAGGGAGTCCGAGCTGATCGATTGAGACTTGAAATTCGAAAATTACGGGCATTTGGGCGAAACGATAACGCAAAACAAGCGCGTAAAAATCTCACCTAAGAATTGCTGCGAATTGACAATAAATCGTTTCATGCTTCAACACCGTTTATTCATACCCTTACTGAAACCTGGCTATCACAGGAAAACTGTCATTTCTATTTCGGGTAGCGATGCAAGACGAAGGCGTCCCATCTCAGGACGTCTCGAGCCGCCATTCATCCATATAGCCGGTATTCGGGATATGTCACGCTCTCCATTCGACGGCGGCGGTCTACAGTATTTTTACACGTCTACCGGTGGCACCGTGATGGATGTGGCTCACGTCTCCGCGGAAGGATGAAGTGGAGAGGCTGTTCATTCATACGGAATTTTGAGATCGGCTGAATATGTCTCTGTCTAATTTTCGCGCCGCGAAAGGTCGGAGGAGGGTACCTTTCGGATATTATGTCGGAATTCATTCCGTGCGAAAGTGACACATTTTTCGTTTATTCTTCCGACACTGATGCTTCAAAGAATGGAGGTGGCATAATGTCTCCTCTGTCAGGAGGCTTTCTGATGAAGATCGTAAGACGATCTTTATAAAGAAGACTTATTACTTATTTCTGCAATGAAGAAAAAAAGCTAGGTGCAAAAGATAACAATGATTATAATAAACTAACATGACACAAATACAAACGTCTGTCAATAAGTCAACAAATATTCCACCTTGATCTTAGCTAATCATTCAATCAACCGAAACATCTACACCGAGAAGGCGATGTCCAAAGGGTACGGTTACTGCAGTTTCAAAGTTCTTTCCGATCATCAGACCTACATACCTTAGAAACTGCAGATGAGACTCTAGATACTCATGACCTGTTTGATGGGATGCTGCAGTATTGAAAACATATTGTGCCATCTCCCACGAGCGTCTCTCAAATCCTAACCTTTCAGTGCAGAATACTTTGATCGTTGTGCATGATTTCATCCTATTTTCGTTTTACTGCAGCATTCTATCGAACCAGTTATAAGTATCTATTAGTCTCAACTGCGGTTTACAAGGTATGTCAGTCTGATGATCGGAAAGAACCGTGAAACTCCAGTAACCGCACTCCTTGGACATCGCTTCTTCGGTTTAGATGTTTTGGTTGATGGGATCAAGGTAAAATATTTCTTGACTCATCGACAGATATTCGTCTTTGTGTCATGTTTATTATTGAAGTGGAGCTCCCTCTTCTCCATGAACTGTTATTTTGAATCATGATAATCATTTGTCATTTTATATTCCGTTAAGTTGAACTACACTGAAGCCCAAAATAATAGAGATGGCATAACTTTTGCTCTGTCAAGAGACGATAGGGGCATTGTGATGAAGATAGTAAGGCTAATAATGAGGAAGAATTACCGAATTATTTCTTGAATGAAGCGAAAACGCTCCGTTTAAAATATGAAAATAATCATAATTATCTTCCATTAGACTTCCTCTTCATTCGACCGACACTGATGCCTCAGTGAATAAAGGTGGCATAATTTTTTTTCTAATGAAAATTTTCACGAGGAAAAATTACAAAATTGTTTCGGTAATGAAGCAAAAAGGCTCGGTGTAAAAATATAGCGTAGTGATTGCATTAAAAATTCTAGAAAAGCACTAATGTTAGTTCAGGAGTTTTCACGCAATTGCTCGAATTCGTTGTCGAATCGGTATTTTTTGGAGTATTGAAAAAAAGAAAATATTAATGGAATTTCACATTTTTTCATCGATATTTCCAAAGAAAAATATCGGATTGAGAGGGAATTTGGAACCCTATTGTTATGAATTGACAATGTATAAAGCAAAGAATTGAATTTGTCGAGTGTAAAAAAAGATTTCTTTGTAAGTTTCTAACTAAGATGCGCGCCGGAATCCCATATCTAATAAGAATGTTTCACTCTGATCGCACAAGTCCATTTGGAGATATTGAGGAAATCACCCCAAAATTCGGATTAATATAACTGCGAAAGCGTTTGGCGGTTTTGAAGCTTTATCGAAATTAGCTGTTGCATTTCCTGGGTGTTTCGTTAGCTAGACTAGTTCGAAAGTTATCTCTGCAACGAACGGACTTTCGCCGGATAGGATTCAGTTTGATGATTATTAATCAATCACTCCAACCCAGACATTAAGGAACATTTTTGAAAAAAAATAGAATATAACATACACCTGTAAAAAAGGTTGCACGTTGTTTCCCAGAACAAGCGCGATAAATCTACATCCTACCTGCAGAAACAATGATAAAATGCAAACTTATACTCAACAACCTTCAAACTGCAGCTTCAGCTAGAAAAGAAGAATATCATTCATATAATTAATTTGTTTATTACCTAGCATGACCAATTTGCATAATTCGCACTCTCATCCTTCAAATAACTCTTATGTCAGGTTACGTATCCATCGAATTTTATTGCATGTTATCTTAATGGTCACGCTAAATAGTCCCATTATGAACAATTTACATCGACTGTTTCATCTCGTACATGTGATTTTTTCTTGAGACGGCCAATCGCAATTCAAAATCATCTATATATGAGCCGATGCTGGAAGTGATCCGAATTTATTGTAGCTCGAGCATGTGATTTAACCGCTGTCTAGAATTCGCTGTAGGATTGTTCACCCTTGTCCTACGATGTAATGTATGAAGAAAGTAGTAATTATGCAATCCCAGGAAACAACCCAACTATGGAACATATTCAGGTACTGCATATCAAAAATCATTTATATCGATAATGGCAAAGTATTTTGAAGCCGATTTCGCCTTTCTGAGAATATAGAAACCACTAAGTTGTTTGAAATATATATAACCACTTAATTTACTGCCCTGACAAAAATGAACCTTTCAAAAATACAAGTAGTTCGTGAATTCTCATTAATTCAACTACTAAGAGAGACAAACTCATGCAAAATCATTTTGAGCAATCAAAAACACCAAGGGACCTCTGAAAAAAATTATTGATCAGATTTTTTTTTTCGAAATTCGTTGAATCAAAGTTTTCTAAATTATATATGAAAAACTTTCTTGAAAAACTCTGAATAATTAATACGCTTGAAATAGTCATGTCAGTTATAATATTCCGTTGTTTCTCAATCTATGCAACATTGCCTCTCAAAAATATCAGGAGCCGGTAGGTGAAATGAGTCGAATAAGATTCTATCACTTTTTTCTTGAAATAATTCATGTGAATGAATACTCGAGTACTCGAAAGGAGTGTGAAAGTTGAAAGGTATTGAAAAATATATTTTTATTTTGCCAGTCAAGCTACTGGTAGATTGATTGATAGAATGGATATTGTTGGCAACTTCCAAACTAATGCAAGAATATCGGAAAAGAAAGCATCAAGATTTGCAGGCGCTTAAAGTTTTACCTTCTGATTTGAAAGCCTTTCTATGCAGAAGTTTCGTATCTTTCATGTGGTTGCATCAATAACAGAAAATGGAGAATGTGTGTGTTTGGACTGTTAATATGAATAATAGAGTAAACTTTTTATTTCGCCCCGTATTTGAAACACCACAATGCAATTCTACAGACAAATACACCCCTACGATATATCGTTCCCGTAACGCCCTCGAGGTTCCAATATCCTCGGCATCACACAACAACGTAATGACAACCCCCGAGGGTACTTTTTTTCGGTTTGCATCCTTTCAATCGTTGATATAAATCATTCTCCGTCGATCGCCCACTGCAATACGTTCAATATCGAAATGCCCCAGTGCAAAATTCTGTTCGATTTATTACTCCTACGTTGCTCCTAACATAAATCATCTCTCCCAGATATCGGTGGAGACGGGTGGTCCTTCGATGAGCGATGTGCAAATGTGACGTCGCCGCCAATTCGGTCGCCTGTGTGCGTGTGACGGCGGCCGGTCCTGACTACGATGACCATATTCGATCTCGATCCATCATTTCAATCGGGAATAAATTTTCGTTTATTATTCCACAGAGTAATTTTTTGATATTCAACAGCCAAAGGAATTTTGTCCATCAAAATGGCAAATCCAGGATTTGGAGTAGTGAGACCTCTCCAAGGCTTCCTTTAACTCTAGGGAAACGTTTCAAACTGAACATATAGATTCTATTTTGAAGTGCATCTCCACTTTAAATCTTCCTAAGGCTCCATGCACTATGGAATCCTGCTGTACATCACGACAACTGATTCCAAATTTGCTATACATAATGAATTTGTCCGCTGTGCCTGCATGAACTACACTAACTCAACTGAAGTGTTCGGTGTATTTTGTTGTAAAATTTAACTCTGTTCGTTGCGGAAATACTAGGAGTTAGTGTAGTCACGGATTACGTGTGCAGTGCATATAGTGAGGTTATCTTCTGTGATGGTTATGCGTAAATATAATTCATAATTATAAACATGTCTTGTTATCTCTTGTTCCTGGTGAAACGTGTTTTGTTCGGCATGTGTGGTTATTTTGGAACGAAATTGATTTTCATCATATCTTTATCATGAATGGAGTTTCTTTCCGTGACGACTTTAGAAAAATTTCACGACAAATCAGCATCACCTCGAAATGGTATCGAAAAAGAAAGAAGCTGTCATCTCGGATTTGCGTAGAATCATGTATCATATATTCGTGTTCTTTGAGAATCGTAGAACAGATTGAACAGCATTAACTCCACTCATTCTGTTATCTGTGACTACACTCAAATACACTCAGCTGCACTGATAATTGGAAGTCAGTGGAGTCAGTGTGGAGTTTGTAGTTCATGCAGGTACGACGAACAAATCTGTTGCTTTGAACGAAAATATCATGCCAATGTATTGCAATCATTAGTAGGTACTTGGTTTTTGGTTCATAATTCATGGAGCACATTCAGGAAAGTGTTTATGAATCACTATCATTGAGTTCCAAAAATCAATTTCTGTTCTGACTAATAATCAACCCCTTCATTGAGGTGGTTGTAGTATTTTGTTCTGCAGTTGCTGCAAATGAATATCATCGTCAATTTCATCATCATCATGTGAGATGCTATCAGCTACAACTTCTGTAGCAAAAGATCTATGTAGGCTAATGAGAACTGAAGTACCAAAAAGGTGGTTGAGAAGAGTAAGCGAACGGATGAACTTGGAAGCCAAGAGTTGTAGTAAGGGGTACTTGTGCATTAATGTTTTTGCGGCGATCTCCATGATAGTAAATACTTCCTACAAACATATCTTGATGTTTACGACTAAACGGAAGGATATATCATTTAACCATACGATGATGGTAAAATACAGGTGTCAGTTTATAAATAAAAACTTATATAATACGATCTCTAGTAGATTATAGTTATCTATCAGATGTCGCCTAACACAAACTCATGAGCTACATAATCTACATTAAAATTCTTCAAAGTATTCTTTTCTGGAAAAAATGAGCTTGAATGCAAGA
The DNA here is from genome assembly GCA_958510865.1 of Myrrha octodecimguttata. Lineage (NCBI taxonomy): Eukaryota > Metazoa > Arthropoda > Insecta > Coleoptera > Coccinellidae > Myrrha > Myrrha octodecimguttata. The sequence goes on from OY294056.1 coordinate 24,098,391, forward strand.
CACTGGATGACTTGAATTGAATTTGACCTCAAATCCATATAGATGAGTGCAATATGATCGGATATCGACACTCCAAAATATACTGTCTTAGAACCAACGCGCACGAACAATCCAAAAAAATGTCGGAAAGGTCTCTTCTGGTTCTCCAGTCGCATATTCGCCCGTCAGCACTCTGTACCCGAACTGAAAACGACAGGAGGCGAAAGGGGAAATAAGGGAGGAATCACCACCAAACTGCCGCATTAAAATTAAATCGCAGCACTCTGTCGCGTATTTAAAACGATCAACCGTGTATCCGAACATGTCGCGCGTCGTGTTTGAACATGTCCCGAACGGGTGCGTTCATTTTCTGTCTGGTACCGGGCGGGATTCCGAGCCCGCCCTAATAAATTTCTAATCAGTCCTAATGTGACGAACTGGATGTTTTTGATAGCGGCTTTCGTTCGCTCGACTGAAATTCCCAGGAACCCCTTGAAAGGGGATAGATTGTTCGGACAGCCGATATTGATTCCTTTTGTTTTCAGTAATGTTGAACTATAAGAAACTTGATATGTCCCATTCATGCGTCAACTAATAACATCCATCAGCAAAGTTGAAATGTTAAACGCATTCATTTGAGACTTTCAAAAAGAGTGGTTTTGGCGCGCAAAATTCTGTTGGGATGGTAAGGTAATTGATTGAGAAAAAATTTTTTATTGAGAACAAATTTTTTCGGAAAGTATTCATCAGAATTCCAATGAATTTTGCACAGGCAACCTTATATTTCACAAAAATAGCGAACCAAGTTTGAGTTTGATCTTATTCTTATCTTCGGAGATATTCGGAAAATATGTCAAATTTCATTAATTGTTTTTTTCGTTGTTACTCATTTAGTTTCAGGAATAACTTAAGGAATACTGATCCAATCATGATAACCCTTTGTGACTAATTGAAAAATGCTGAAGCTCAACTTTGTGTTACATTAGAACAATCAGTAAAAAAATGTATTCTATATTTTGTGATCATCCAATCAAATACTAGATTTCAATTAAATCCACTCCATATTTCTAGATCATTGGGAAATCTTGTATGGTTATATCTCGAAATAATTTGGGTGGATTGTACATATTCACGAGTTGGGCCTTCGTAGTAGGTCCAAACCTTCTCTACATATATCGAGATTCTATATGATGTTTCTTCGGGAAGTTATTTATAAATGTATACACAATAACTTCCGGTTGATTCAGATAATACGTGATCATTTGAATATACTCACATTTGAAATACAATTGCAGCATTTACCTTTAGACCACCTGATATAAGCTTGAAGTTAGCACTTGTATGAGGTATGGGTAATTACTATTCGAAATCATCGATAATATTTTCAAATATAATACCAATTCTAACAACGCAGTCAAACTAAAAACACCTAAACACTTTGTCTGACATCAATATCGAAAAATATAATTAATAAGCGTTACACTCAGAAGCAATCACTTTGTGAAAATTTTTCGCATCGAAAGCTCTCAGAAGCAACGGCAAAACAACGAATCTGTTTTCAATGCATTGGATCCTGAATTTTTTTTTTCAGTCTACCGACCAATCAGTCGGATCAACCATCAATACCGTATATCATTCAGACTGCGATTTATCAACTCTGCACGCAGACCGGAATGTATTTTTCCAAAAAAATAGCATTGTTGTGTTTATCGCCATAGGACCGAGCTAACTGGACTGCGGCCATATCGGATGTTGAGTCGTTCCGACAAACCGGAACCGGACGACCGGAACACATCGATACCGTGTTCGATATATTTATTAAGGGTTAAATTCGCGGGCGCAACGTGCGGCACTCATATTCGAGCGGCGATTTGAGGTCGTTACGTTTATGGGTGTAGCATTTTGAAGGGCTCGATATTGAGAGCTTCGGTACCGGTGAAAACGGAAATGGAAACATTTACATATGTTCGCAATATCCGGAGATAACATTCTGTGGCGGATGAGGGAGTAGGTATTTAATATTAATTTTATATTCACCAATCAAATTAAATATCGAAACTTGAATTTAACACTTTTTCGTCGAACTGACAACACACAGACAAATTTCAACGGATGTGGCCTTTTTCTAGAGAACCAGAACGTTATCATTTAACCCAATTGGCTGTGTTTTCGATTTTGGATTATTATTTGATAAAATCGAATAATAAACCTCAGTGATTGACAAAAAAATAACCCCTACTGAAAATTTCACAGTTAACATTTTGAAGTGTGTAGATTTGAATGAACCAATGAAAAAAATCCGTCCGTTCGCCGTTCGTTGTCCGGGGCTGTTCTCTGAAAGTACGGAACCGAAATCTGTGAAACTTGGTAGAAAACTCGTGTGTCGCTCGAGATTGATCTTTCAAGATTCTCTGCAGGATCAGTGTATCCTAAGGGCTCAAAACTGGGGGTAGGAGGGAAAAAAAATATTTCTCGAAAACTAACACCGAATTCTCATGGAACTCTCAAAGTTGATTACTGTTGCATGACTCGACCTGAAAATTTTCACCCGGATGATTTCCGGCCAGTGGTCTCTGAGATGAAGAAAAACGCTGCAAATTTTGTTGTGAAAAACCAGTGACTTTTGAATAATATATAAGTTTTAATTAAGATATCAATGGAAAAAGGTTATTCAACTGAGAAAATGATAAACCCTGGTGTAAAATTTGCAGCGTTTTTTTCTCAGGATGGTATTTTACTTCACTCACCGGCAAAAGAACTATCAACTAAACTGGACCAATTTTTAATGTAGGCTTCCTCGCGATCCCCACATTTGATGTTGATGTTTTTACACGCTTGTTCTGGGGAACAGGGCGTTATCGTTTCGTCGAATTTGGTCTTGAATGACTAGATTGAACTCACTGATGAAGAATCCGTGGCCAAATTTGATTCTGTCCGTCCGGCCGTATGCGCTCTAACGTTCGAAGGAAAGTATCTAGAGTCTTGAAATTTTCAGGTTAGGTTTGGAGCCTGAATATCTCGATAGAATTCATTAGTGGGCAAAATCGGTCGAACCCTTTCGGAGTTATATCTATATGAAATTTTGAGGTTTATTCCTCGATAGCTCATGAAGTACTAAGTGCAAAATTTCGCATGGATTTAATAGTAAGAAGATTTCAAAAAATGTTCATTTGAAATTTTCTGAAATTGTTGTAATAAAGTTTTTTTTTCTCGAAAAGTGTTAATCCGATTCCAATGAAATTTGGCAACAACCTCAAAATCAGTATGCAACAATAACATTCTCAATAAAAATTCGATACGATGTTTGCTTTGGAAGATATCTGGAAGAAAATATGTCGAATTTCGTTGTGTTTTGAAATTTTGAGGTTATTTCCTCAATATCTCAAGAAGTACATATGCGATCCAATCGAAACTTTGTTATTTTTGAAGAAATCAACACGCAATTTACTGCAAAGTTTCGCGCGAAACTAGATGTCAAAACGTTTTGAAAAAAATTTGTTCTTCGAAAATTATCCACATCCTTATCGAAAGAAATAGTTTTTTCTGAATTCATTAACCAGATTTCATTTAAATTGGGCACATACCTTGGAGTTAGCATTTCACAACAGTTCCTCATATGTTAATCTGATCAGATGTTAATTTTCGGAGATATTAGGCAAAAATAATGTCAAATTTCGTTGTTATTTGAAATTTTGAGAATATTTCCTCAATAACTCCTGACGCCATCAGACTGAAACATGGGACGTACCTTGAAATCAGTATTCAAAAACAGTTCAATTCGGACCGATATTCATTGTCGGAGACTTGTAAAGATTGAGATTTATCTACTCAATATCTCAAGAAGAACAGACGCGATCAGATTCAAACTATGTAGTTAGTTGAGGAAAACCAACGCACGACTTAATACAAAGTTTGTTGAGAATCGCAGAGGTAGAAAATTGTAAACAAGTATTCGTGTTTTTCTGTAAATTTTCGTTAAAAAATATTCTTACCGGAAACTATTCATCAGATTTCAATAAAGTTGGTAATAACCTAGAGTCAGTATTTTACAACAGTGTTTGAAAGTTCATCTTCGGAGATATCGGGAAAAATTATTTCAAAAATCTGTGTTATTTCAAGACAATAAACACTGAAATAACGAAATTCCGAATGGATATTCATATGCAGAATCATTTGATGATTTTACCATTTCTGGAATTCTGCTTTCGTACTTGAACAGATTCAACAAATATCCAGTCTCTAAATGAATTTTCATATGACGGTTGGCAGTAAGGCCAATCCTTACCACAATAACATCCGAAAAAAATTACTTACAGACTCTATATTTTTTTAGCAGGTTAAGGGGTTAATAAGAAGGACGATTTTCATGAAAAATTACCAGTAATGCAGATGTGAATCGAAATTATGCATTCAAAAAATGACGGCGTGAAGGTTTATGCGAAATGTCTTGAGGCTTCGAATGTGGACAAGCGCATAAAAGCTCCTGACTTCACGTCAGTGCTTTTTTAGATGTTTTGTCGTCCAATTGTGGATAGTATCCTTATTAACGATGTGTACGTCAAGAATTTCATTTAGATATGAGTTTGTGAATATGCGCGGTGATGCAAGGAGACGAAGTTAGTATATTTTCTGAAATTTATAATACCCTATTAAGTACAACAGTTATAACAACTGTTGTTAACTGGAATCACATTTTAATCCCGACATTATTCCTATTTTACCGGCGATATACTGTTTTGAGACGAATGCCTCGGACGAAGCGGTGATAACAAATAGATATCGAAATTTATGTTCAATTAAGAAACAAAATTATGGAAATTTGATGAAATAATAAGCAAATTTTGGGGTGCCAATTTTTAGTGCGGTCTGCTTGCGCAAAAATGAATACAAACGGTCGATGTTGTATGGAATCCATGCGATTTGTGTGAAATTCTTCAGAAAAAACCGAGATATGTATTTTTAGAAATATTGAGGAAGTTCAATTTGAGATGGATATATCTGAGGAATACATGGGAGGAATTCACTCATCCCCCCTTAATGAGCTTCGAACTTGCTGTACAAACATCGTGTCTGTGAGTTGATTCTGTCGGAAAACATTGGTCGGCTGTTCGACAGAAAATTTCAATAAAATGATTGAATTCCCAACGAGCACAGTAACGCTTATCCGTTTCTTAATTTCAAGGGGGATTTGTTTCGGTGTTTATAATGAATAATTAAATGTACATTTTAAATGATTTCCATGAAATCTTAATCTAAGCATCGGGCATACTTGATTCACTTATCCCACAAATAATCCAGGAGGACTATTAGATAGATAGATAGATATATAACAATCTTTATTTCAAAGCATGTACAGCACAACTACACTTATGCCACACACACAACTAAATAGTGTCAACAAAAACTATAACTAAAAATACTTCCCACCCCTACTGAACATCAAAATACTCTAGTAGAGAGTGGGGTTCTAATTTAATGAGCATTTCTTTCACCTTCTTTTTAAATAAATTAAAATTATTAATTCTCTTGAATTCATTAGGTAACCTATTATATACTTTTATAAACATATATGATGGATGTTTTTCGGTTAGTGTCAACCTATGCTTAGGGTAATTGAAATCTAGAGTTCTCGTCTCATATTTATGGTCTGATATATGTATTGAAAAACTGGCCTTGTTTCTGAAGAAATAAATTAGGCATTCATACAAATAAATACCATAAACTGTCAAGATACCATTTTTTTTAAACACGCCTCTACATGAATCCAGAACTCCTAATTTTGACAATAATCTTAAAATTCTTTTTTGTATGACAAATAATTTTTGCACCTCTGAACTAGAACCCCAGCATATAATACCATATCTTAACACTGACTCAAAGTTTGCGTAATATACTATTTTCAAAGTCTTATAATCTAAATAATTTGACAATAAACTAAATTAATTAATTAATTAATTAATAATTAATTAACCAATAAGAGAAATTTTGAAATATAGCACCCGTACGGATGTCTTTAGATGATATGCCAATGAACAAGTCGATTACAGCATTTGAAAATAGTTCACTGTTTGGTAATCTCGGTAATGAAATATAACTGCTTCGATACAAAATCTTTCTGTATTTACAAATAAAATGAATAATTGTTTTCACATAGCGTCTACTCATCACTTAATAAGAGACCTCAGGTCATCCCATTAATGAAAAAACCTCAGCATCTCCTTCCAAAATTGATCGAGAACCTTTACATTACCACAGTCGCTATTTTTCATCGCAGAAAGTAATGAATCATAATGAATAATCGAAGTTTGGCACGAGAACGTTCGAGTGCCCACTATACAGGTGAATATCTTCCATCAACGTCCACGCCGGACAGAGAAGTCATTTGTTTCGGGCTTTATTAAACAGGTGAAACTGTTGGCCCGACTGACAAATTTGGCGTTGAAGTGGAATTAACCCCAAACTTTGTCGGAATTAATTGAAACTTCATCAAGGAGCACCGCCGCTGAGTTTGTTCACTATCCCGGTGGATAACTCGCTTCTAGGCAGTCCTGAGTCGAACTGAGATGGGTTGCGTCAACAGCACGCCAGTTTGTAGCTGAAAAAATTTGGTATTGTTTCGCACTAAAACGAAAACTTTAAATTCATTTCGGTAATGTTATGTGTTGAATAAACGATAGTTTGTCGCATTTTCGCAGTCAATAATGCAAGTTTCGGCAAAATCTTTTCACCATCAAGGTAGATTATACTGTTAAACTTTATCGATAATTTTGGCCTACTGGCTGATCGTAAACTAAGAAGTTAAGTTATAGACTAGAAACTATAGGAGGCTGTATTCGTTAATTCAATACATACCATGTATTCAATACATAGCTGATCGAATTCAGTTTTAGTTATTGGTTGGAAATGAGGACTTGAAACAATGTCCCATTGAGAGTTTATTTTTCCAATGTTCCCCAAAGAATCAGATACGATAGAATAGAAACATCGTTCTTGGTTGAAGAATGATATAAGGTTCATAAAAAGTGTCAGTAAAAGCCGAAAAAGAATTTCCGAAAAATGTCCTCTCAAACTTCTTGTGCGCATGTTCTGTATAATTGCGTGAGAAAATCGACTAGGTTGGACCCACTGAGGATGAATCCGGTGTCAATATCGATTTTGTCTGGCCGTTCCTAAGCATGATGATGTGAATAAGGAGGATACTATGAACTTCAAAACTCTCAGGGTAGGTTGCCATTCAGAACACGACGGTTAAGGTTGTTAATGGGCCGAATCGGCCGATCGATTTCGAAGTAATAGTCATTTGAATTTTTGAGTTTATTTCCTCGCTATTTCAAGAACTACTAGAGAGATGAGATTGAAACTTGGTTGAAACTTGTAGCCTAACAAAGCGCAAAATTTCTAAAATGAAGGTCCAAACCTGCTATACAGATATACCGTCGGTTTCACAAAACTTTTGACGGCCGATTAACTCATTTTTTTAAGGTTCCCATTCGATGATTGGGTTGAAAATGAACTGAAATCGAGCACAGAATTTACTGTTGATTGACAATCAAGCCCTTGATCGGTCAATCAATGTTATGGAACCGGCCGATAGTGTTTTTTGGGAAGTAATTGTGTTTACGATAGGCGGAGAGACTGACCGTTAACACAAGAACTTCCGAAAGAAACGACTTATAAACTTGATGAGTGTAAGGCAGGTTAACGGCTCACTTACAGAGGTAGAATTCGTGAATGGTTAAAATCTGTCCAAAGGAATCCGTCGATATGTCCGTTCAAAATTTCATTTTCCCAATATTTCCAAAAATACTGGTAGGGGTGAATTGAAATCCAGTCCCTGATTGGAGAATAATAGCAGTGATGTTCATAATGAATGTCGTGAGGATATGATTTGGAAATCGCCAGATTTTTCTATCAGAAAGTGAAGAGGTGCTTGGTAGGGTCAATGTGTGAAAAGCTTACCGCTTTGGCAAAGAATTTGAACATGCGTGCAAATGCTGCTTAATTCATGTCAGTGATTTTCTAGGATTTTTTTGATACTTTCGTTATTAAATTAACACATTTTGAAGGGAGATTCGATCCTAGGTCTCTGGTGCAAATACAGTACGCGTCAAAATTATGGAACAAATTCATTTTCTCAGAAGAAAAATATTTGGCAACAAAATCCTGAAAGAGTTAAATTTTTGTTTTACTTTACTAAATTTATATGCATTTTTGAAGGATTCTAGTTGCACCCTGTGCCATCCCCATCAACCCTCTAAATTCTTTGAATAAGAAAAGTAGGTCATGTGGTACTTTTTTGGCAAGGTCTTTGTATCTTCTTCATAGGCGTGCAGAAATTTTCAAGAAAAAAATGTTTTTTTTTGAAAAATTAGTTAGTTCAAAGAGGATTTCAGTATGTGCACTCTGTCATTGCTCATTTACTTTAAGACGATGATACCTGATGAAATTTGTCACCGAATGAAAGTCGACCATAAGAGTTGGATTCATGCACAAATTTCAACCCCTACGAACCCTTTAATGGAGAAAAAAAAATTTTCACGTGAGGGGGTTGAGAGTTGTGCATAAACAAAACTATAATGGCCATTCAGTGACAAATTTCATCAGGTACCATCGTCTTAAAGTGAATGAGCCTCCAGTTACAGTAGAAGAATTATTATTGAAGCAAGTTGCATATTTAATTATCTTGAATTTCGGATATTCAATGAAAAATAGTCGTAAAAAAGCACTGCAGTGAACTGAGATAATGTAATTCTCCATTAATTCCATCGAGTATGCCCGCACCCCAGATATTATTTATTCGATACATCATTCCTTTCACATCACAAGGATCATTCATTCCAGCAACACTGGTATAAGAAATGAACAAACGTAATAGTTTCACGTGATACATCAAAGACCTCATTTCGGCAACTTTTCCATTTCCTTCAGCCCCTTAAAATGATAGATAGAACCCGCTTCAGCAGGTCTCCGTCCTGAAAATCCCAATTAATCAACGTCACCTATCCAAGTCTACTGTATGTGCCGGGCCTGGTGAAGGAGGCAGACCGGCCACGCTAAATGGTGGAGAACTAACCTTTGTAGCTGTAAGAAACCGAGCTGTCGCTCTAATAAAGCCACGTTGACACCCTTTCCGATAAATAATCCCAACACGAACCAACTTCGGACGTTCAGAAATCGATTATTCAATTTTGCCGCTGAAAAGACAGAAAGTCTTATGAATTTTAATCTCTGAGAAATACCAGCTGCTCTGAATATTTTTTCTACTTCCTGAACAACGAAGTACTTAATCGTGAGAAACTCGACCAATGAGAATGGCGAATCATAAATTTCACTAGCTTTTCTAGTGAGAGATATAGAAATAGGTAGAATAATTCTCTATGGAATAGACGAAAGTCTTTTAAGTTTCAATATCTGAGACAAACCAGTCATTATGAATATTTTTTTTCCTCAACTAACCGAAATAAAATCCAAAATAGGATTGTATTTTATTATATTAACGTTTTCTGATAATTTTACTTCAATCATTGTATGCCAGTTGATATACAGTGCGAGTCAAAATTATGGAACAAATTCATTTTCTCAGAAGAAAAATATTTTGCAACAAAATCCTGAAACAGTTCAATTTTTGTTTCACTTTCACCAAATTGATATGCATTTTTGAAGGATTTTTGTTGCACCAGCCCCATCCCCATCAACCCTCTAAATTTTTTGAATAGGGAAAGTAGGTCATGTGGTACTTTTTTGGCAAGGTCTTTTTAACAGGCGTGCAGAAATTTTCAAGAAAAAAATTTTTTTTTGGGAAAATTAGTTCAGAGGGGTTTTCGGTATGTGCACTTTATCATGGCTCGTTTACTTTGAGAAGATGGTACCCGATGAAATTTGTCATCGAATGAAAGTAGACCATTACAGGTTTGTTCATGCACAACTTTCAACCCCTTTCAACACCCTCACGTGAAAAAAAAATGTATTCTCCATTGAAGGGTTCGTAGGGGTTGAAAGTTGTGCATGAACAAAACTGTAATGGTCTACCTTCATTTGGTGACAAATTTAATCAGGTACCATCGTCTCAAAGTAAATGAGCCATGGCGATGTGCACATACTGGAAACCTCTTCGAACTAACCAATTTTTAAAAAAAAGTTTTTTTTTCTTGAAAATTTCTGCATGCCTGTGAAGAAGATCCAAAGACCTTGCCAAAAGGGTACCACATGACCTACTTTTCCTATTCAAGATATTTAGAGGGTTGATGGGGAAAGCACAGGGTGAAACAAAACTCCTTCAAAAATGCATATAAATTTGGTAAAGTGAAACAAAACTGCCCTGTTTCAGGAATTTGTTGCCAAATATTTTTCTTCTGAGAAAATGAATTTGTTCATTAATTTTGACATGCACTGTATAATAATTTATCATTGAAGACTTGGTACGTTGAAGACACCAAAAGTATATCATCGTAAGATATCAGTATCGAAAGATTTTATATGAAGGTATACCAGAGGAAACTGCATTTTTTAATGATCAGATTGAACCAGCTGAAACTTATTAATTTGTTTTACTCTGAAAACAATTGTATGAAATCGGTTAAATATCTTACTGAAAATAGTGTTTATGAAGGTTTCTATATCTCCTAAACTCTCTTCAATGTTCTGCTGAAATTTCAAGTCTTCATTTCACAACTTAATTCGGGATTTCACGTATTTTCATAAATATTCCGAATATGAAATTTGAAATGGTTTTATTCACATATTGTCATATTGTGGATTCTACGCAGTTATCATTTTGAACCTGCGTAACCTTTGTTTTGAATATTGAATCTCCGCAAGTTATTTGATTCGCTTATTATATTTACGGTAGCAGGCCAGAAGCGGTTTGGAACAAGCACGCCGAAAAGAACAGATACAAAACTTTGGAAGTCATTTTTTATCCATATTCATCCAAGACTTATTCCGTATCCTACAACCCATTATGCCTTCCCTGGAATGAAATTCGCATCTCATCACCTTTACCAAATTGAGTTTTAGCTATCAGGAGACACCAAAAATCTCTTAACTTCGTGTCACACACATGACGTTTTTATCGTAACACCTTTGATATTCCTTGGGGCACCCATCTTGGGCACCCGAATCATTTACCTACGTCCTACGCTGATTGCCGATTTGACCCCTGTCAGTGTTATAATGGCGGGAAAGTTATGCCGATGCTCGTATCGCCAGAGGCCGTGATCCTCAGGCCATCCAGGGAATTGGGATTGCTTACAATTTGGGAGTTGCTGAATAACAAACAACAATTGAGGTCTTGGTTGATTTTGTTAGAGGCTCAACATGATCGATCGTTGAATAATATAGATGTTAATATGGTGATGTTCCCCTGAAAAGAATCTTAATGTTTGGATATATAATCTTCTCTTTTCATCTTATTCACACTTCTGAAAGTGGAACTCACCAAGTAATATTAACAGTACAACAAGATGAACTAAATCACCACAGAAAAATGCAAAGGAATGATAAAATTTACTAACTGTTTGAGTGTTCTATTCGCGCACGAATGTTTGAACGCGAGCGCACCGATCGAGCATTTTTCTCGCAGGTGAATAAATTGAATGTGGATTACGCGTTGAATGAAATTTCATGCGAAATTTCACTTATTCAAAGAATCAGTAGAAATTTTGCGGCAACCTCTTCGGAAAAGTCTATGTCATTGATACAGGATTGAATTTTCAATAGACCTCCAGTGGAATGAATTTATTTTATCACTAGTGGGTAAAGTTATTGGACGGTTCATTCGTGTGCATAAAACTTCAATTATAAGATGATTGTGAATAAAATGTTCATCCGTTTTTGACAGTATAAAGCGGCCTTTCAACTCATAACAGAAATGGGGGAACCACTCAGTGAATAATTTTCTGGTGAATTTCTTTTTCTTTATTTATTTTCGACGATCAAATACTCAGTGCCCCAGCAACAATCAGTCGAAGCGATACCTTTTATATCATTCCATAAACTACATCTTTCTCTGTAAATAGTTTTCATCACCACGAGATAAAATTTTGTCCACAACACGTGCAATGTTTACTTATTGAATGGAATCACAACCCTCAAACTCAAATGGCAAATGGGTGCAACTATATCTTCTTGTCAGTTGACAATAACTGACTTGTATAAATAACCCATTGATCATTTGTTATATACTTGTACGTGATTTTAACAGGATAAGTGCCTGGTTTATAAAGCTGAAGTCTGAAAATCTCTGTCTACTACTACTTCATTTTAGATTAAGTAATAAGCCTTGGATGTGATTGTTCTAAACTTCAATGTTATGATACACTTTGTTCAATAAAATGATAATGAGATGTTTCGCTAACTGATTATGTTCAGAATATATATAGAATATAGTCGGAATGGAAAATTGTGTGGAATATAAAAAAGTATGAAAAGCACTGACGTGAACTCAGCAGCTTTTACGCGCTTGTTCAATTTCACGAATTCGGTTGCCATAATTAATCTCTTCAAGTCTGGCCTAACCGCTGATCCTAAACAAAATGAATACCGAGAGGATCTGCTTAGGGACTTAAGGATTGTGGTGCAGGTTTGGAGTTTTATTACGAACGCCAAATTCTTGAATTCCATCCTATGATTCCGGAGATATACATAACCTTGCAATATATTTTCGGATAGATAGCTATTTTTTCCCAATATCTCCCAAGATGAATATCCGATCAAATTCCGGAATTTGATGTAAGTACTGTTGTTAAATGGTGACCTCAAGGATCTGTACCAAACTCCATAGTAAGGTTATGAATAGTTTTCGAGAAAACCATTTTTTCAACAGAAATCTCGTAAAAATTTAATTTTGACCTCACTTTTTTTCGAAAAATTGAGGAAATCATTTCGATGTTTGAAATAGTCAAGAAATTTGACATATTTTCTCCAATTTCTCTGCAGATAAATATTCGTTAAAACTGAACTTTGGAGCACTATTGGTATATTTTGACTTCAAGGTCTGGGTAAATTTTCACTGATTAGTAGTCTCCCGAAAAAAAATATTTTCGAATAACATTCGTTCGAAATTTTGTTAACGGTTAGATCATCCCAAAATTGTGACCAGGTTGAGCGTTGGTGTTTTCAACTTATTACGAAGCTCCAATTTGATCGCATCAATTAATTTCGGATCAAACCTCAAAATTTGGAATGGTTACAACTCCGAAACCGGCAAATTTTGCCCATTAACAAACTACACCGAGATTTTCAGGCTCCGAACATAAACTAAAAATTTCAAGACTCTGGGTCTTTTCCTTAGAAAGTAAGAGCACACATGGTCAGCCAAACAGAATTGAATTTGATCTCGGATTCTTCCTCAGGAAGTCCAATCTAATCGTTGAAGACCGATTTCGGTTTGAAATTCGATAATTACAGACATTGTGATGGAACGATATCACGCTGTTGCCCAGAACCATGAGATTAGAAGATGTAAGATATTTATGAATTGAATCTTTAAAGTTTGAATCGTTCCAATGAAAAATCGAGAAATTTTGCACGAAATTGCGCATCGAGTTCCAAGTTTCGTCAGGATTTGATCAATTTTTTTTGAGTTATTTCGGAAATATCAGTGATTCTCGGGAAATAAGCACAAAATTAGACATATTTTTTACATTATCTCCAAAGATAAATATCCGATCAAGCTGAAATTTGAAACGCTGTTGTTAAGTTGCGACCCTAAGGTATGAGTCAGTCTATAGTATCATTGTTTAAATGTGAGGATGGTAGTATCGTCTAGCCTAGCATCTGCATCATAGATGACTCCGATACTCTGCTCATGCGATACGGGAAAGTACCGATAAAACTTTCACCAGGGAATCACCTCATGAAACATAGAGTGGAACAGACGACTGTAATACGTATTGACGATCTATTAATGCCGCAGTTTTGCTGAATGTCGCGGTAAGATCCAGTAAATGCTTGCAGTAGATGTCGCGAAAGGTTGATGCAAACAAATATTCTAAAAACTTCAGATCTTATGTTCAGGAAAATTCGAAGAATTACATATTTGATTGAACTGGAAAGGAGTCTTCGATATTTGGGTGTCGATCAGTGTAAAATTTCAACGGAATCAGAGATGCTTTTTGTAATATATGAATTTCTAAATCAAAGTTTATAGTAGGTATAGATACTGGTGACGTCGTTTGAAAGTACTGAGTGATTAGGTGACTTTCCTCATCAGATCAATTGAGCTAAGCCTCAACAGTTTCTAGTGTTGCAAAATGGAACAGGAGCCTTATTCAACTAATATAGTAATAATAGCATAATGCAATGGCAATTGGAAGAATTTCCGTCTGATATGCGTGATAATAAGATAACTTAGGTAAGTGTCTAGTTCTTCTTCCTGAGACTCAAAATGATAAGATGACTTCCATAATCATATTTATTTATCATCAAGCTCACCATACTATTCTGAAGAAGAAATAATTCACACGAATGATGTCAAAATGATAAAGTTCGTATCAGAGGCTTTCTTTCACGAAACTATGGAGCAAAAATCAATTTCCTCCGATCAGAAATCAATCGTTTTTGTCTCGAGGACCATTTTCACCGAAACGCATGTAATATTTGCTGAGACATTCATCATCTCTTTTCCCCTCAATATCTATCTAACATCCATCTGGGAAATCCAGGGTCCGAAACATAGATTTCACATCCTCGCGAACCATGAAAGCTAATCGCCTGTAATTCCCATCTTACGAATCGGTTCACACTTGACCGCCCACCCTCAGCCGCCCTCAACGGGAGGGACCCACCGTCCAAGCTGCCGATATGGAATTCAAGTCATCCCGCTCTCGGCCAGCCGCAAACCTTTCATCCCGCCGCGGTATAAATCATTCGAGGAAGGCGATGCATCACGGGACGACGTTCCGCAATAAATAAATACGCATTTGACCCGAAACATGAACAATAAGTCATCGAGAAACCGTTCTCGCGATGACGGCGACAGGGCAGGTCGAATGCCGCGGAACGACATTTGCTTTATTTATCGCGCTAAGGTGTCGACAGGAAATTGGAGCCGGCTAGAGGTGAATTTTGTGCGGTTTGAGGTTCGGGAAGCGATTTGAGGCCTATTGAACTTTTTACTGCCTATGCGGGTTGGTCGTGCTTCGTGTGGGGATCGCATATAGGATAGTATGGAGCTTTCCGAAGTGTTTGCGAGGTTATCTCGAATCTCCTCAGAGAGTATCACATTTTATTCTGGATGAATAAACCTATATGATTCCTAGGGAATGACAAGCCACATATACAATAGGGCCGGGTGAACAAACCCGATTCCGTTGTGGAGTCGAACTTGCATCTGAAGTACGCAGTACCAGATGGAAAATGCACACATCTAACCAGCCTGTCGCGGCTCTGCAACGGTAAATTCTGCCTAGAACTTTCCTTAAAGTTGCCAGGAAGTTGCAAATGTCATTAAGTCCTCTTATTTATCAAATGTGCAACGGCATCGGAGATTATAAGGACGAGTGAATTTCTCCTGTCCTGCAACGGCATCGGAGCTAGAAAAACCGGATGTGTTTTTCGCGCCTTATTCATTCATCAAAAAGGTCTAGGGAACACCTGAGAATTTTAGAGTTTATTGAAGAAAATTCATCTGAGAATGGAAATGTGGCATAAATGTTAGTTTTCCATACTAAAGTTGTTTTTTCTGATTCTTGAGTTCATAACAGAAAAAGTTGTTAGGTGAGTTCAACTTATTTCAGATTTCATTAATACATGAATATAATAGTCCTACGTGTAATTTTGTTGGAATGAGCATATTTTTCACAAAACTGTTATAGCTAGGCATTATTTAGAAAACAGTTGAGAGCAGTTGGTCTCATACAGAGTGGCATGAGTATGCGGAATATTGCTGAAATGGGAAGCTCCTCGAAAAGCACGATAAATTGTCATAAAACAGGAGATATTCGAAAGAGACATGATGGTCTTTCGAAAACTACCCAGTCAGTTTACGGCAAATTTATACACTTACGAGCACGAATAATCACAAATTTGACAGCTTGTAAATTAAAAATTGTACTGCAGAATATTCATTCAATAAATCATCAAAAAGTAGTAAACCGTTAACATGACGCTGGCCTTCACACTAGAGTAAACGTCCCCTAAGAGTTCCCGTTCATTTTCATGGACGCTATAAGATAGTATTGGGCTGTTGAATATCTACTCCAACTGAGGTGAACAAGAATGGGAAAGAGTATTGACAGATAAACTCAAATATGGTTTGAGATAAGAATCTAGTTAAAGAAGAGTATGGCGACGCTCTAGTAATGTTAGTCAATGCGGTAGCATTGGCGTTGACGGTTTCATAACAGCTGGGCAATATCAAATGCATAATGATTTCCTACCTTATATAGCTCACACAGTAACTTGTTTCTTTCGTGAACAGGAAAGTGAGGTATTGCTTTGGGCAGCACCATCTCCTTAACTGAATCTCGTTGAGCACGTGGGCGATATATTGCGGAAGCATGTTTTAAATTCAGCGGTGGTAATTTACATGCGAGTTCAACTCTGACATTGCTTGAGAGAACGATGGCAACAAATTGATGCTGATAAGAAATATGCCTAAGAGATGTGCGACTGTCATGAACAATTTCGGTGGTCCACCCCTTAACCCTTAATGGACAAATTTCCTCACAGAATTTCTTTATTAAAACGTCACCGTTGAGAATTCTTTACTTTTCAGTTAGTCTCTAGAGTGACGTAATTTTACATGATAATTTAAACCGTTCAAAAAACTTCTCAAACTTCGCACAAATAAGTTTTTTCAGTTGAAATTCCGCGTTGTCCTCGTTTCTGCGGAAAACTTTTTTCTACAATATACTCAGGAACTGAAATTCCCAAATTACACCCCAAATCAAAGCTTGAGAGCAAACAATACCTTCAATATATAGGGGTGGCTTTTGGAGGCCAGAGTATTTCGAAAAAAATTTTGGGTGCTAATGGTTTAAAAAAAATTGTAAGAATAAAACTGAAATGGAGTGAAAAATGGAAAAATAACTAACGTTGCGCATTCTCACGAACGAATCAAGTACATCCTGAAAAAACTTTTCCATCACTGAGGCCTTCAAAACGACACCCCGTTTTCTCATTTACGTCGAAATTCCTCTGTATGCAGTCCGTGGGCAGGTACCTGACCTCGAGATATTAACGAGGTTTAATGAAACTTGAATGTGGCTGCGTAGCCGAAATGCGCGAAACCGTAATTTACGAGCACCTGGTAGTGTTTGCTTTCAAGTCCGCGAAATATTCGAGAGTCTGTCGAAGACAATAGTCTTCATAACAAGAACGAATCATATAGTGGGTCAATAGGCTTCAAAAGTCGCGTGTTTTAGAATTTTTGATCAGCCTGTTTCAACAGGTGAAGACAATCGATCAAAAATCTTAAAAAAACTGTAAAATATAGTATTCCTATTCCTGGGTGAAGGAAGTCATCCATAAGACGTGGGACCATAATAATTGGACTCAAAATGAAGATTTCGAATGAAATCTGATCTGACCAAAATGTTCAAAAAAAAATATTCAATAAAATCATATTCATGCCGGATATGCCCAGATAAGAGATAAAACTGAATAAAAATATAAACAATTGTTTTCTGTTTTCGTGAAAAGTGGAGGGAGAAAGAAAGAAAGCATCGTGATATGAGAGCATAAAATTGAATGCAACAAAATATCCAGGTATCTATGTGAGTGATTTGCTGAGAACAGCTGAGTTTGAATGGATATGAAAAGAGTATGAAAAGAAAAAATTTTTTGAAGTGCCCTGTGTTGACAGATAAGCATTAATTATCCCATACTCATATGAAAGAATTCATGATATCACCAAATGATATCGTGTGTAATATCAAATGTACAAGAGATTTATATTGGCCGAAGGAACCTACTATTCATTTCAGTGGTCTAGACATTCATTGAATTTATCACCTGAAAAGTCTTCTCAAAATTTTAAATGATACCTTATATTTGAAATTGCTATTCATTTTTTTCTTCTGTGCAACGTTTTATCGGAGTTGCGAGGATATTGCAAATCACTAACCAGAAATGATAAATCACTACATGTTAACGGTATACTTAAAACACTATCTTCCGAAAGAAACAACTTATGAGGACTCGATATTTGTAGAGTAGGTTTGGAGCTAAAGAACGAAGGTCGAGTTCTCGAATGACTAAAATCGCCCTAATGATGATCTTTAAACCGTACATTTTGCTCATCTCGGATCTTGAGTAATTTGTTTAACCTACGAATTCTGATATTCACTATATTCTTCTTCACAGCAAAACAAAACAATACTCATTAATGATTATTCGATGAACTTATGGTTAGTTATAACATTGCAACTATGGTTTCATGAACCAAAAACATATAATTTTGAGAGAGGATCTACTCTTGAATCAAGGGAACATTAATAAAGTCAAATAAGACATCCCCAAGCAGTTCTCGCAGTCGGCGTGCTGTCTCAAAAGTTCATACAGTTGGTAGAAAATGAATGTTCCTCGTGTAAGCTACTTACCGAAGTTCATTTTATGGCCGAAGTTATAATTCCGTTCCACCTTACAAGAAAAACTATTCAACTTTTCCTCTTTCGCGGGACGGACTCGAATATTTTTCCACTTTTCGAATGTTTAATGAAGCGGAACATGAGGGCTATCATCAAGTCGCCCGATCGTGTAATTTCCCAAGCATTTGTGTCTTCAGCTGAATTGGGGAAGAAAAGGAAACGCGATCTGAATTCCGTATTGGAATCATGCCGGCTGGTACACGAAAGCTCGAAGAATTTCCTTTCGAAATGTTGCTTTTGTTTTATTCTAGGCTATCTGAATCTACGATTACTATTGTTTTCTATATTTCAGAAATAATTTGCAATCTGATATGCGCCTGATTTTTTCCGGGTTGCGTCCGAAAACGGAAATTTTATCGAATAGTTTATTTTGATATAATCAGACTGATTATGTTTATATATAGTTATATTGTCGACAAACAGATATTCCTCCCACTTTGGTGTAAGAAATGAGTTTTACTATATGGGGTTGCGGGGATACAAATATTGAAAGCGAAATTTCCTCTAATACTAAAGTTCAAATTGCCTGAAATCGATTATCAAAATAGCAATATTTCGAGTGTGGGGAAATTTATATCTTTTTATTGATAATATCGGTTTCTGCAACTGAATATGTTTGTTTCAACCCAACGTAACATTATTTTATTACTCTGGTTGATTGGATGATAAGATCTGATCAAGGTGGTTATGTTAGTATATTATACTATTCAGGGTCGTCCACGAGTAACTGTACATCGTTTGATGGTTAATGGATGGCACCTTTGGAAGTCGAAAAAACATTTTTAAATATATATTGATTTTGAGAGAACATTTAGATATCTATAACTCGTAAACCATTCAACGTATTCGCTTCGAAAGCAGCAGGTATTGTCATGCTAGGCCATCAAACTTTTCTTATGAACCATACCGAAATAGTACAGACCAGGGGGCCGATTCTTGAATCTCGATCAAGAATTGAAGAGTATGACCATTGTCATATGTTTATGTCGATTTTCTAAGTTTTCTCGAGCATCTGCAAAATTTGTGAGAGTTCTATTCGCCATTTGGCCAATGTTTTCAAGCAAATATTCAAGAAATAAACTGAATGCAAGATATCGAGAAATTTCAAATCGGAATAAAAAACATAACCTTGTCAACGAGTGGTACGGAGTATAGGAGATATAACATTCGATTGTCGTGTGACATTCGGTACCATACGCAGGTCATGTCTACTTGTTGTTTATATTTAACTTAGAAAATCTACGCAGACATATGGAATTATCATACTCTTCAATTCTCGATCGAGATTCAAGAATCAGCCCCCAGGGCTAAGAAATGTCTATTACTACTTCCAGGTTTAATAAAATATGGAATATCAATTTGTCGTAGCTATCATCTGATTTTGCATAGGTTTTTTTTCGGAACTGTTTCCACGTGAACGGCACACTAACCGTTCATTATTTTCCAATCGAAAAGAATGAAATGCTTCTGAGTTGTGAAATTTATTTATTTCGGCAGAACTTTTGGTTAGCTATAACTTCTTTACCGTTCAACTAATTCGCTTCAAATCATCATCATCTCAGGCCAACCAATTTTTCATATATAAACCATACCGAAATTGTTCAGACCAGGACTAGTAAATTTTGATTTTACTAATACCTATACAAGAAATATCAATTCGTCGTTAATACAATCTGATTCTGCATAGACTTATTTTTCGAATACTGTCAACCAAGCGAACGGCATACTAACCGGTAATTTCTTCTTCTCAAAAATAATTTAACGCTTATTATTTTTGAGAGCAGAGAACGGGTCATATCTAAGGATTTTTGGTGGTTTGGAACTGCTCATACAATATTCTCTCACAGTTGCTCGGCAATTCGAATTACAGAAATCATAAACCAATACCATATCGCAATACAAAACGTTCGGAAACGAGGCATAACTGAAAATGAAATATCAGAGTATAACAACCAGCAACAAAATCTAATTGATGAGAAAATCTAAATGAAATATCTCTGTAATCACCCCGTTTCAAGCACGTATTCCTTGAATAAGAGTAATAAGTACTATTGTTGGCTGAATATTGCATCTTTAGTTGAACCTTCAAAACTAAAACAAGTATATTTAAATCAATAAATTCAACATCAACATCTTTTTTCATTATGCAATGCAGTAAGGGCTCTCAAAAATTATGAGCGTTCAATTGAATTGAATTTTCGTGTGCCTCTCCCGTGGAAAATCATATTCAAAAGAAAAATCTATGGAGAATCAGATTGTAGTGACGACGAATAGATATTCTATGCGTACAGAGTGTTTTGTTTGACCTGAAACTATAAATGAAAATTTCCTACTCCTGTTCTGTACTATTTCGATATGGTTCATATAAACAGTTTGATGACCTAAAATGACAATTTTTGCCAAGTTTGAAGCGAAGATTCACAAGTAATAGCCATCTAAAGGTTCTGCCGAAATCAATTAAGCACCCTGTATCTTAGAAACAAATTCCCTTAGCCCATATTCATTTGGTGTTCCCTGGCTTCCCAAGGTACCCCCTTTTCATCATAAAACGATGAGAAATTACTGGTGGACCACCCAGTATCTCATTTTGTTCCTTAAATTCAGTCAAACTTGCGGAAAAAATTTAAACGATTATTGATTAATCATGATTTGATGTTTCTCTGAGTTAAACTCAAATTTCATTGCAAGAAATTTTCCAGAAAAATGTACTTTTCTGTTGATACTTTCAACTGAGTTGGTTTTAAATGGTGTGAAGTTTAGTTGAAAAATTAGGCACTTACATGAACAAAGTTCATATTGACTTAATACTTCATACAACCATTCGTTTCCTGAATAGATTCAGTTGAATAACTGCAAAGATTCAAGTTTCAAATTAATTTTCACTATTGTGCAGTGATTTCAACAGAAAACATGATCAGATATTAATTGTTTCAACTGGAAGATATTCTTGGAGTTGCTTGGCAATTTTTTGAAACATGTTTCTTCCAATATGCGACTGAAAAAGAATAATGAACTATTGTTAATAGCAAATGCTCCTATGTTGAAAGTTATTCTTATGACTGTGCTCAATAAATATTATTTCAACTAAATGAAATCCGTAGGTTCACATCCTTGAGTTGACATAGTGATTTACTTACAGGAATAGCCTCGATAAAGTCCGAATAGATAGATGGAAGAAACGTCGGCTCAGTGCAACTTTGTCGTTTACCAGTCCTATTCCTGTAAACAAGTATTCGAGAAAAAAGTTTTATTGGGTTTTAAATCCTTTTTCAATTATACTGGATTCAGTAGGAAATCGGAAAAATGGAGTATTCTAGAAAAAGATTTTATACTCCTGTTATCATTAGCATTGGTGCTGTAATTGAAAAATGAAAATTTGTATGCGACGAAGAAGAATAACACCGATGCGAATCGAAACCTAGCACAATCGACAAAATGAAAATATAATTTTGAATAAAAATGACCCTTGTAGAATTATTATGTGAGGATGTCTGCGCACAACCATCGTTTGTAAGACGATAAAACCAATCAACATGAAAGCACCGTATTATGTCCCCTGTGTAACAAAATATCGAGCATGTCGGAACCGCAAACACAAACACAAATTGTTATATTATCATTAGGCCGTCATACCAGCGCTTGTTGTCTGAAGGATCAGGTTGACGTTACACCTAATGGAATTTTACGTACTCGGTACGAGCTGAGGGTCCTTTTGTATTTGCCTCTTGTCGCCGGAGGATCGCCAGATTGCCATTTTATTATTTCATGGACCATGACTACCTCTGGCATCGTTGGAGACATAATATATCCGTTCCGAAAGTTTATGCACAATTTGTCGGCACTTTCTGATACGAATATGAAATTATTATTCATTATTGCGCGATGGATGCCAGTAGGACATTGTTTCATCCAAAATTCTAGATGTTACCGTTTTTTAACCGAATAGATCATGAAATTGAACAAATACAATAAAACCCTGAATAATTCGATTTCAAGGGTAGAGTTTGTGTTTTGCGAATATGATTCGAAATGATTGTTTGAACGGTTGATGTTGACGGTGTTTTGCCTCTCTTTATTTTCAGGAATAACGTGTTTTTGTATTGAAAAATAGAAAATCATAACGTTGAAAGCTCTCACTAGCACATTAGATCATCAGCCCAATAGAGAGTTGAACAAAACATACCGAAGCCTCTGAAAATCAGCGCATTTCTGTCCAGATCCATGTTTTCTTTAATCATTTCTATACCCGAAATTATGTTGGAATTTCAAATTCCTTTTGTGGCTGAATTAACGAACAAACTCCATTCATCGATTACACTCGAACTGCTGGCTCGTTACTGCTTCCCATAACAGGGAATATATCTTTATTGATTTCCAAAAAAAATTTATATGTTGACGCTAGGGGTTAAATATAATAAATGGAATACCTTTGAAAAATTGGGAATCTAATATGAGCAATAACCAAAATAAATTGATCGTATAAATATATCTTCCAATTTGAACCGATACAAGCAGCCGTGCCGCGCTGCTTGTATCGGTAAGTGTTGCATGTAATTCCCTGGAAGCGGTATGGAAGTCGCTGCCAGGACGCGACTGCTAGGCAGCTCTTGCCGAGATCCAGATCGTACCTTTTCATGTGTTGTTTTTTCCTATTTGACAAGTACTGTCCTGTCTGACAAACATAACACTTTGGACATGCCTTACAAGGGATCTTATAAACTACATCAGAACGCTGTGAAATCGGCGACTCATCCTTCAAGCGAGAAATATATTTTGGTACATACAAAGAATCGCTGGACCTAATTGAGTGAAATTTGTTTATTCAAGAGATTCCAGTCTAGCCCTTGCATAGGTGCATAAGTAACATAATATCTCAATAAGATCTGGATTGGAACACATTCACCAAGACGAAAATATAGTTAAAAAAGATTTCTTTTGTCAAGTCAACTAAGAATGACTTACTGCTTCGATTTAGTTCCATTTTGAATAATATGATATCAATTTCAGAAAATATAGTTGAAACAGATTTTTTTTGTCAAGTCAACTAGGAAAGACTTACTGCTTCGATTTAGTTCCATTTTGAATGAGATGATATCAATTTCAGAATAACATAATACTGAGCGCTTTTGCACGCATGTCTTTAATAAAAATGGATATTTTTCGAAAATAGAAACAGAAATTCGAAATGCTTCGTTTCGTAGAACTTTTTAAATTTTTTCAGCGATGCGATTCCCATGAAATTATGCATCAGTTCGCTCATCCGAATTCAATGAATATCAATCGAAAAAAGTATTGGAAATAAACAAAACTTTAGGATGAGTAACTCAAAAATTAAGGCCTATCACATTCGGATGTATAACATATTGTTTTCAAGTCGTCAGCTCATTCCTTCTGATAGTTGTCTTGGCAAAGGACAGCCGAGCAAAATCGAATTCGACCACGATTTTTCATCAGTGAGTCGAACTTAATTAATAGTCCGAAAACATTCCCGGCTAGATTCTATAATTTTGAATATTTGGGCTTGGTTTTCCTTAGAACATGCATGCAAGAAAGGATAATTAATGTGCAAGGTATGTTTCTTGGGTGCTTTTCTTGAAATACTGGTAGATCAAAATTTAATTCAATAGATCACAAAACAGTGTGTAACTACTCTCTAATCCACTTAAACTTTCTGCGTCTAACGCACGTTTCGGAAACCAACAAGACACTTGTAACTGTAGTTAGTAACGATATGTCTTTGACAAAGGAAACTTGGTTTCCGGAACGAGCCTTAGACGCAGAAAGTGTTAGTGGATTAGAGAGTAGTTACACACTGTTTCGTTATCAGTATTCTATCCACAGTGAACTCAAATTGGTAATTCAATATTATCATATAGAAATGAAGTTCACATTACCATAACCTCAGGTAAATTTATGTATTGGTTCTGAAAAAATGGAATTTGTGGCAAATACGTCACATGAATTTGTTACTTTCATAATTTTTATCGATATATGCATAAAAATAATTGTCTTCAAACAATTACAAAATTGAATAACTCTGTAATTTATATAATGCAATGAACCCAGAAAATATGAAAGAATAACCCTCCCAAAGGTAGTATGTTCAAAATATCGAAAATGATTGCATTAGCATAAACTTGCACTTCAGAATAAAGATATCTTTCAAGGTTTCCATGTCATTCTACTGCATTAACCCTAGCAGTTATTCCTCCAGTTATTTCAAGATTAATCGTTATTGTTGAGTAGCACTATGCACCCGCAAAGAGATTCAATATCAATAGTCGATTCATGTAGAGACTGATATTACCCCCAAAGGGATTGTGTCAAAAAATGACACAGGAAATATCCTACGACTGCGAACCTACTATAGTCCTTTTGGATCTGCTTATGACTCCTCTAATTAGTTCTGAAAATCGTGATACTTCTGTGCAGTCTAGACACGCCACTATAGAAGAAGTACGCGTAAACGAAAGCACCAATTTATCCATAATAGCCAGTCATTCTCTCAGAGAGTGCTTGAGTGGGTTAGGGACGCGTACGCACCCATATTACCCCTAACACAAATGAAAATTTGTTCTAAAGGCGTATTCTTGAAATTTTGTATGGCCATTTCCATTCGCTTTCAAGCTGAATTATTACTAGGCGTGGCATTATTGTCCTGGTCGTTTCAGTCTACCCGGATGATGTTGGCAAATATCACTTCAATTTGTCCGTTGTTCTGGCCTGTTTTTGTTTTTTTCCCATCGTTAAAAACGCGTGGCGTTTCGATTGCGTAACAATGCCATGATTGGAGTTGTTAGTTAGCTTTTACGGGGTAATTAGGACAGATGTTGATGTACGTAGCCCAGTTATGACTTGTAAATTAATACCCCAAGAATGCGGCGAAGAGACATTCTGGGACTATGCTTCGATAACTTGAAATGCTGCCGTATAAACTTGCTTCTACATAGTGAGTCCTCAAGTACATTCATTTTCAACCGTTTTCCTCCCACTAAATCAAACAACGTTAACATTGGCTGTTAGTCAGGTTAAGAATTATAAGCACTCAAAAATTTCACAATAAGCCAATATACCCCTGGGATCATAGTGCAGTCCACTACATTATGTCAGTGTCTTCGATCAACGTTTTCATGCGACATAGGGGAAACTGTTGATATGAAAATTGAAGAGAGATATTTATGTACGACTTCTATTGTGAAGGAGAAGCATGTAGCATGTATAGCAATGAGGATAGAGTAATTTATCGGAATTTGATCAGCTTTTACAACTTTCAACGCTTATTATCTCAGAAATGGCAAAATCCCATTCGTCGGTGACTTTGCAGCTGACTTTAAAGTTGTCCTTTCGACCTTTCAGCCAGTTCACATTTATAAGATTCAATAAAGGTCTAATCACACCACAACAACTCTAACCAACAGTTGAGCTAATCCCAAAATTATGACTGTATATCCTAGCCTCACTATATTTTGGTTAAAATCCAAACTGCAACGTTGAGGAATGAAACATAGACATCTTGAAAGTCAGCGGAAAAATTTGTAAAACGGCACACCAACAGTTGACCGACGCAACTTCGGATTGTTTATAAATCCAACTTGAGACTCAAATAATTACTCGAGACAATGTGCGTTTCTGTTTTCTTCATGGCAAATTCTAATAGTTCTTATGGATCGATGAGTCTGTTGTTGGAAATGACTAGAAAAATCATCTTTGGAGAACATATGCCATATTTATAAGAATCTTCACAATAAAATTCATTTCCTCCGAGATTATCATAATCCGAATTCCACAAAAGCAAATTCGATTTTATTCAGAAATTCTAGAATATTCAGTCGAGTAGATAGAGAAAAGACCAAACATTTAGAAAAAATAACATATTTAATTGCATGCATTTCGAATTGCTCAGGCATAATGAAGCTGTTATTCATTTTCTTGTTTTTTTTTTTCGTTCGAAAATATCAGCACGAGGTTGAAATCTTATTGTGAGTTCTTGAATGTCGTGAAAAATCTTCTCTTGGAGTTCTCGAACACATCGATTTCTCATGCTTATTTGAGAATAAGTTCCAATCGAAAAAAAATATCATGAATCTTAGTATCATGTTGAAATTCATAGTCGTGATTTGGGGGAGTGTAATTCCTCCGATAAAATATGAGTCAGAAGAGAGTGCAAAAGAAATATCTACCAATCGTGTGTCGAATGAGGAGCGGATTCACCATTTCGCAAGATTTAAAAATCTTTAACAGGTGGTTCCTTGACACTACTGCTTTAAATTATCTGTTGATAAAAGCGAACCTCTTGTCCATTCCAATTGAGCAGGCTGTACATTCGCCACTTTTCAATACTTCACTGCCAGCTCTATTAATCTGTTAAAACCACTTGAGATATTCAATGTCATACACAAGTAATAAATATTTTTTTCCAATTCCATCAAACTGTTCTGGTAGCTATACGGATGTTGAATGATGCTTTGGATACGCCGAATTTCGGCGAAATATGTCAGATAGTTTCTGCGGTATAAATTTCAATTGTAGTTGTTTTCATTCTGATTTATAACGAACCTCACGAAATTCTGAGTACGTATTTGGCTCGATTGTCCTCACTCTCCTGAGGTGGATCTTTCTGGAGATCATGGTTAAGTTTTATTGTCTATTATTGTATAATGCTTTGTTACCAAATTGTTCAACTCTGATAATATATTATTATAATAACTTCCGCCCCATTCACGAAACAAACTTCTGGTCAGTCGATATTCTCCATCAAACAACATCAAATATTCATTCAGATTATTACCCTTTTTTTGTCTGTCCATACGTTATAGAGAATGCCTTCCCAAATATGTCGAACTGAATCATGAATTATTCCGACCGCAATAAGCATCTGCTCCAGCATTATAAAGACAGAAAATATTTATGAGTCTCATGGCAGATTATAACATAACATTTCAGTATTGAATTTTAAGGGAAAATTATGTGATTGCCACGCGTTTTGCAGCATACTTCGAAAATACATATACAGGGTGAGTCTTTAAGTTGTACATTAATTTTAACCATAGATTCCTCTCATCAAATGAAACACTATTTTTATTTATCAAATTATTAGATTCGGCTGCAACAAAAAGATACAGGCTGTTTAAATTTCCAAATAAAAATCAGTTTTGTTTTGTAGCTTTGATATGGTAACTCCGAATGAGATGAACTTTGGTGTGAAGTTTTCTATAACTATTACACATATTCTTCAGTAATCACTTCCACCCTACTTCAAACAGTTTCCGAGTTATAGAGTCGCCGATTCATAAAACTATACGGAATCAGCATGAAGAATACAGATAAAGTTTATCTTATATCATTATAAGAATCTTCAATCATTTAAAAATTCTTGATTATTCTCTATAATTTTCCCTAAAACGCACCGTTTTGCAGATATTCAACGTTGAATATTATGAAATCGGATAAAAATTCGAGAAATTATCTTATATTTATGGATCCGCCCCTGCTCTAGTAGAGGAAGTAAATTAAGCTGGGTGCACGTCTATCCGGACCATAGAATACACATAAATATTTATCTATTTCGCATAGAACTAATTTAAGTATATGCTTTTTCGTGATCATTCCATAGACCTAACCATAATATTCATAGACATAGAATAACATGTTATTATAAGTCTAGAGAATATTTTTAGGTTTATTGATTGATTTCATATAATTCATTTATAAATTTCGTGAAAAAAGTATAATTATAGAGTTTTCTATATGAGAATGGGCGAGGATGGAATTGTGTGTATTCTTATGATGGAATGAAATTGGATATTTCATGAACATCAATTTGTAGATCAGTGTTTCAAGAACAGTGTAGTGGAATGTTTTCCTTGCGATAATATCGCAAAAAACACCAAATCGTGGGAATTAAGTGAGTAAATGAGTTTTCTCAATATTATTGCTTTGAATTTCAAACCTTGGATTGGTTATTCTCCAGAAGAAATCACCTTAAGAGATATCTGTGGTGAACTTGCAAACAAAGCGCAGGGGTGTATTAGCACATTGAGAAATGTTTAAATGCTTATAACTTTTAACCTGAGCCGAATCTAGAAAAATGGCAAATGAAAAAAGTGTTTTATTTGATGAGAGGCATCTATGGTTTAAATTAATGTACAACTTAAAGACTCACCCTGTATACCAATAAAGACCATTAATCGATCCTAGCGATAAAAAGCCCTTTTTGAAATGATCAAATACGCGATGTTGGTGCAAAAAAAACAAGTAAAAGACAAAAGAACTGCAAATTGGAAAAGAGTCGGGATCACTCGGTTACTGTGTCGAGATTCAAAATTTTTTCAAAATTACCCGGAATCGTCGAAAGATTGCCTCCCTACATCTAGTTGTGAGTTTTATCATGCAAATTTCTTCCAAAACAGTCGAAATGTCACCCAATTTTTTCCTTTTCGAGTTAAAGCTTGCCACGATTCACACCCTATTCAATCAGTATAGTTTGGAACAATTTTCATCTCGCATAGTTCTCATACAGGATGCTTCATTTTATTTTATTTTCTTTGTGTCACCGTTTCGATTTCCACTCGAAAAATAAAAACCAAGTTATGCATATCCTTTTCACGAAATTCTCAACATTTTATTAGATGGAGTTGAAGCTATTCCAATTTAACTTTAACAGTATTGAATTTTTTTGAGAAATTATGTGGTTGCCACGCGTTTTGCTGCATATTTCGAAAATATATACATTGGAGGTAGATCTTGCCTAAAAAATAAGTAAATTCATGAATTTCTCGAAAATAGTTAGAGATGGGTATGGAAAATTTTCTTTGTTGATCGGTTACATTGGACAATCATGTAAATTCGAAAAAGAATTCACTCAGCGTCACATTTCGAAACGACATCCAGAATTTCGTCGAGCTTGAGATACCCTGTAAAACTCCTGGATGATTTTTCAGAATATGTGATCAAAAGCTAACCGAAGCTTGAAAGTTTACATTCAGGACTATATGAATTTCCATGAACTCATAAAGGACAATTTCTGTTGTGAAAATCATCAAGTTTAATTTTAGATATGATCATCAAGCTTTAATTGAGATATAACGCTTTACCGAAATGTTACTTGGAATTCATAAGAAACAGTCTCACGGTGAAAAAGGTTGTCGGTGGTCATTTCATGTAGCGTTTTTCGTGGAAAGGAACTCTCCGTCCAATTGACATTCCATAATACTGCACTGAGTGTTATATCACGCGGATAAACAAACTCCAATATTTGAATCATGCTCCATGCAATATATTTCCTTATCCCCAAAATAAGTCTCAAACAAAAGTGTCGTAATTTCTGGATTTCACCGATATCCAGGACGGTAAGAGAAATTCCATAAATGCTGTCACCAAGATTAAAATGGGGGAGCACAAGCGAATCATGCAGCATAATCCTGTGTGATACTGATAGAAGATGGTAATTCTAGTAGATGCCCTTATGAGCTATATATGTCCTCTGTACAAAATGATTCGCATATGCATAAAACCATAAAAGTCCCGATCGATATAATTAGTCCAAAAGTTTTCACTTCAGGGTAGAACCAGACCGCAAAAACGGCTTGACAAATCTGAGGTATAAATTCAGTTCGAAATTGCTCTATTCGTACCTTACTCCTGAACTCCATGCCTACAGTCTCGAAACTGTTGAGCTTTAAGCATTCTTTTTATGAGAAGCGAAGCACTGGAAAAATTCAGAGCTGCTATCTCTCATTTTTTAAGTTTTTATGGGTTTTCACTCCCAATATCTGAAACAGAACTATTAAAAATTAAATAAAATGGTTTTTTTCATGAAAAGGTTCTTGCGGATTGCAGTATCAATCTATTTGTCAAGGGCAGTTTCTTGCAGAAAAGATTGCCTAATGAACAATACAGGAATAATACAAACGATAAAGAAAACGAACTGTGACGTCTCAGAGTACAAATCCGACTCTTTCATCAGACAAAGCAGAAAATTTCTAGAATTATTTTCTTTCGATTTCTGTTTCGATTTGAGACTTTTGTCAGATTGACAGCTTTTCTATATAATTTTTAATAGTTCTGTTTCAGATATTGGGAGTGAAAACCCATGAAAACCTAAAAAATAATGCAAAATCCTACCAAAATAAGCTTCGATCGATACTGCTATTGCTTCCTTCCTTGGTTAAAATGGCATGTAGAATTGAACAACATCTGTAAAACCATGGTTATATTTTGAAGTGAAAATAACAAACATTTGTAGGTCATATGATGCTCTTTGGGTTTTTGTATATCTTAGGCTTCAAGGAAACCCCTCAGTAGATGAAAGCTTGTGCGAGTAAGGTATTGGGTGTGTTCTGTATAGGCTTTGTTACTGTTTTTCCACTGTTAATTGTTGACCCATCACTGAATGGTGGCCGATACCGTCTAACTAGAGAATTTATTGCCTAGTCCGGAATCGAACCCGAGACCTTTCGATCACGAGTCCGACGCTCTACCCACTGAGCTACCGACACACAGCATAAATTGATCTTTTTTCCTTAGGATTTTTGGTTCATCCGTGAATTTTCTTACTTTTTCAATTGATGTTGTTTGAAAATTCATTTTCCGCAACATAGATTCCTCATACCCAATCAAGAACTTCCGGGCAAATGGAGTAGGTTTATTTCCGACACAGCTCAGTGCGATAATTGGTAAACAATTTGAAATAATTGCTATGCATAATGGGTGTCCCTTAATTCATATTAATAATAAGATGTTCTGATAGAGGAAGAAATAAAAAGAGTCAAGTACTGATTGCTCTCAACACCACTCGTGAATGTACATGTGTCTACCGAATATTCTGTGGGGAAATTAATCTTAATCGGGTCGAAAAGAACCCAACAAAAGTTCCCACGTGAAGTCAGGAGTTTTTCACGATTGTGAGTTTGCTCATTTAAGCCTTGACCTCAGCCTGAGAATTTCAAATTAATTTATTCCCAATGAACCACATAAGGTCGCCCTTTCGAGTACCAAACATACAACAGAGAATTATATTAGAATTATATATTAGGATTGACAAAGTCCTCATCGTTCAGTCCAAGGTAATTATTTAAATCCTATTTCGACTGTGAATTCGCAGATTGACATTTTTACGAAACGCATCATGGAACGAGCGCGAAAAAAGGTACAGTCATGTACCATTCAATATTCCCTTACAGTTGAATGAACGCACTCGTTTGTTCAACATCTAGGATGTGATATTCCGCGTTCTCTCCCCCGACCCTAAGCTCATACCATAGTGCACTTAGCCCAACACGATTCAGTCTACCGAATCTAAAATGGATCCCGGAAAACAACACGTGGAACACATTACGATCTCATCCTGCTACATCTAGCTGACTGCTGAGTGTGCCTGTACCTTCGTTCACTGGCAAGGTAACCTCTAGATCCTTTCGGCCTGACCGGAAACGCGAATCGACCATTGAGGAAGTTGGACATAAGTCTTAGAGGATCTTGAAGATTTATGTAGTTGGTTTCGTGTTGGAATACTATGGCCAAAGCGTGCAGATGTTTGGTGAATCTGTTTGCAATTGTTACATTGTGACTCACTTGTACATCGTGAATGCTCAAATCTGCCTTACTCTGATAGTTAGATTTCATATCGAAAAATTCTAGAAAAGCAAAATGTGAAGTGAACAGCTGTCTCGCGCATGTTCGAATTCGTAGCTTAAGAGGTCATTTCTTCTCGTATTGAGCCCGCTTGAAG
Source organism: Myrrha octodecimguttata (assembly GCA_958510865.1). Taxonomy (NCBI): domain Eukaryota; kingdom Metazoa; phylum Arthropoda; class Insecta; order Coleoptera; family Coccinellidae; genus Myrrha; species Myrrha octodecimguttata. The sequence goes on from OY294056.1 coordinate 24,130,689, forward strand.
TTGATTTACTTTCTGATGATATCTATTCATGATTATTCGAGTTATCGTTTTCAAGAGAATAAATGTTGAATTTTAATTTGATTCAATCTATATTCCTCACATAATGGACAACATATCTAAGTATGGGCATATCTACGAAATTGTTGGGTGGATCTCCTCATGAATATCGAGGAGATCATGAGATGTTTCTCTCAGATGTTATTGTGTTTTCGATCGGCTGTTACGGATTGGATCGAATTGAAAGTAGTACTTGATTAAAGAATTATTGCTCGAAGTTTCATGCAGAATTTCATGAGGACCATATGATGAGAAGATCGCCAAACATTTCCGTCACGAAGTGAAGGTGCGTTTTGCGAGGTCAATTCGTCAAAAAATTCACCGTTTTGGTGACGATGTTGAATGACACTATCATCAAGAAATTTCGCATCATCATTTTTCAATGAGCTACTATCATAACTGGATCATTATGTCTTTGGTTATTACAGAAATAAACGCTATACCGAGGAAAAAAATCACAAAATTGGACATACCTTTTTTTCGGTATGCAACAGCCAACTTCAAGGTTTCATTCCGATGACATATTTGGATATTGAATAAATAACCTCAAAAACCGTTCACCTTATTTGGCCCATTAATGAATGACAGATTTTTATGCGCGACGTAACCTGAAAGTTTTGAGTCGCTAGCTCGTCCTTTTCGACAGTAATCTAGTCCTAGGCCGGTCTGCCGGACAATCGTTCTCGAAATCGAAACTGTCCTCGGTGTATCTAACAGTAGATGGAGATTTTCGGGAGGAAATTCGAAAATTACTGTCACTTGGACAAGATGATAGCACTCTGTTGACTCGAAGGTATACTCTTTGCATATTTTAAGCATTTTTTCTATGACTATTTTTTAAGTGGGATGGTGGCTGTTTCTCAAATTATCAATGATTGATTGAAAACAAGTGTATATTTTTTGAGTATGCATTTTATCACAAACTGGTAAAGCGCTCCCGGCTGTCAATCCATCTTCAGTACCGTGGTCTTAGATAAGTCATGAAAAACATAAAACAAAGATGCACAAACACAAGTAAAATAAGGTCCTGAAATCTGTATCCCTTGTTAAATGATAAATTGATAAACTGATGAATTAAATGACGCAGATTGTCTTTTTCTATTTCATGTTCAAGGTTCATTTCGTCCCTTAAAGAAACGTTTTTTGAAGTTTTTACTTTAGCGAATGTGGGAGAGATTTTGTTGGACAGGCATCTTCGGAGGAACCCAAAGATTTCAGGGTCCCATTCTTACTCGTGTTTGTGCATCTTTGTCTTATGTTTTTCATGACTTATCTGAGACAACGGAACTGAAGATGTCTTAATAGCCGAAAGCGCTCTACCAGCTTGTGATAAAAAGCATATTCAAAAATTATACACTTGTTTTTCATCAATTGACTATTGTCCGTTTTCACTCAGATATTCAGTATGAGCAACTGAATCGATTGAAATAATATAGTTTATGCATGATATACTAAGATGATATTCGGTAACCTGTATTGCTTCTTAACGATGATGACTATACTTGAATATTTTATAATGGACACGTTTGTGGGTATGTATCGTAAGAAGAGTATTGGTAACAAATTCAGTTTCTTCATATGGCGCTATCCTCATGAACATTTGAATGCCATTGGAACGGGTTCTTATTTTCGAATATCTCCGAAAATGAAATGCTCATGGCCGAATAACCTCAACCGATAAATTTATTGTTAATGAACTTGATTTCCCATTTCATCATCAAACCCATCATACAAGAATCCAAGCTGTCTCTCCGTAAGATATTCGATTAACTGAAGAAGTGATTTGAATTGCATTCATTATCCAAATGAATTCTATATAAATTATAGTCTAATGTAAGTCATTCGAGATCATTTTCTCATTCATTCCGCTCTGAAAATGGTCTTTGAGTATTGAATAAATTATTAAGAGTCACCAAGTATCATTGAGGAAGAATTTGTGGTAAAATTAAATTTATTTTTCCGTTCATATACATATGCTTAATGAGAGGAATAAGAAGAAAATAACTTATACATTTGAAATTTTAAGATGTGTTGATTCCAACGGTACCGATTCAGTTGGATTAAAGACAAATTTCAGAGAGCATTTTTGTACAAAATACCATATGAAACTCATCTACCACAATAATTCAAAATATATTAATCAGATTTCATCGAAACATATTAAGTTACAACATATCATTAGCCAAATTGAAGGGAGTTCTCAAAATGAAAACACATTTCTTGGCACATTCGATTTGAAAAAGGACTCTCAAATTCAATATAATCGGTACCAGCCCAAACAGTTTTTATGAAAATCAAATTTTTACTTGGAATCATTGAACGCCGACCTCCCGAATCGACCAATCTGTGAGCTGAACCTTAGTAGTGAAGCTTCAAACCAGCACATCAAATATCGAGTGTAGAAATTTGCTTCATCCAAAATCAAAAGGACATTCTTTATCCAAAACTCATTTCTGCTGGGATAATACACTTTATTTCAAGTTTTTTCTTCATACTGAAGCCTTTGAAGGTTTGTGAGGTAGCTTCAACCTCTTTGGGAGAGTGTCACGTTTCGTCCCGGGTTAGTTTGAGGGAACTCGTCAGGGCATGCACCAAGCTAAGCCGTTTACATGCCTACGTGAGCGGACACCCCTTGTGCGGATCACAAGGGAGTGTACCAGACCGTTGAGGATGAGTGTACTTCCGAGATCTTGAGAGGATCTACCAGGGACAGCGTGCGCGCTAGCGCCCCCTGTACGTTGACCGATGATGTGGCCAAGCGTTACAGGCAGGTAACGTAGGTACTTAAGACGCAAGGGATGGTACTGCGCGCGCGACTTAAGTAAGAGCTGAGAGAGGGTGCTCGCTACAGGACTCCCCTTCCAGTGAAAACGATACCAGAAAGATGCATCTGGAGGAGTGTGACCGAGAACGAAAAGGTGTTCTCCTCTAAAACACGGCTGTGAGCGAGCCGTTTTGCCATTGCTGCGCTGTTGAGCACGAGTGTACGGCGTGTGATGCACGGTTGACCAAACCGTTTTGTGTTGAGCCGAATTGACTGTGTGCTAGAGTGCTCTGCCTCGTCGTTCGAGGAGTGTGGCCGATTTGGATGAGGTCAGCTTTTGACGGAATGTAGTCATGGCCGTATTGACCAGAAGATTTCCCACAAGTGCGGCCCATGATTCTACCGTGATGACGGCGTGATGCGGAGTAGTTGCGTGCCTTTGAAATGTGAGACATCTGGATTGAGAAACGCTGCTCCACTTGTGAGTTCCTATACCACTCGAGCAGTGAGCCGGGTACATTAGTGAGCACATCTTTGAGCAGCGTGTTGCAGCACGAGAGCGAAGTGGCGATGTGAAACCTCCTCGGGATGGTTGCCGAACCATCGCCTAGAGAGGAAAGGATAGGATCACACAGTGACAAGCGAGGTTCTTACTGGAAGCGGAGATGATGGCGAAGGGACAGAAACTGTGACACCGTCGTTGAAATGAATCACGTCGGAAAGTCACCACTGAAGCTTTTGAAGGTTTGCGGGTAGCTTCAAACCCTTTGGGAGAGTGTCACGTTTCGTCCCGGCTTAGTTTGGGGGAACTCGTCAGGGCATGCACCAAACTAAGCCGTTTACATGGCTACGTGAGCGGACACCCCTTGTGCGGATCACGTGTGAAGGTTGATGCTAACTATACGTCCCGTAACCTTCCTGTATCCCTTCCGTATGATTTAAGTCATCATTCAGTAGGCAAAAATGTCAGGTTGACAGAACTTAAACGGAACGTATAGTGTGCATACATCAGTTCATTTTCACCTTATAATATTTTACGGGAAGGATACTGGAAGTTTACGGAACGCATAGTGAGAATCGACCTTAAATATGCTCAATGTGGACGTATGTCATCATGATAAATATTTAAATTTCTGCGCGCGCATTTGCTCAAATGAATGTCCACCTTCAGACATTGATACCATGTATGCCCAGGTATCTTTAGTAATTTAGGTATATTAATATGACTGTTTGAATGATGGAGAAAGCTGTACACAAAAGTTTAAAATGAAAAAGAAATTATAGAGCTCGTCAGATATTTTAGGAGGAGGTTAAGCTCAAACTGGTTACAATTCAATATTCTGACGATTCAGTCGTAACGTAAGCGCAAGGCGAATATTGACTTATGCAAAAAAATCACCATTTAGAAATGTCCTAGGCGTGCTGACCCTAATTTTGACGATTATTTTGAGAAGTTTTCCCGATCTGACCGTTCAAATAGAACATTTAGAATGTCGAGATGACATTTTTTCACAACTTTTGCACGTCCTTACGTCTCACTGAAATTGCCAGATTATTGGGATGTATGCACTTTTCAGCATTCATTTGACCCATTCTACTTCAAACTGATGTTCATGAGAAAACCTGATGATCAACTTTTGTACAACTTTGTAACACTCCCGCGTACTGAAATTGTCTAATTAACTCATCCTACCTTTATCTGACGCGCTCGAGAAAATCTAATGATCAACTTTTTTTAACAACTTTGTAACGCTCTCACTTCCTCAACTCACATCAAAATTGTCAGGTTATTGGAATGTTAACTTTCATGAATCTAATTAACTCATTCTACATTAACCTGATGCACTAGAGTGAATCCTGAAATTCCCTCTTGGGCTTCACAACTATAAGATTGAAACATCGAGACATAGTTTTCTTCTGAAAGCCGAGAAAGGTAGGGCGTGATAACCTTCCTATAATTAATCGTCGACTTCAAACTGATTGAAAATTGAATTATTTGCGGCGTTAACAATTTAACTGGGAGAACACAAGAGCTCTTCACTCAATGGTGTTTTTTTTCCGAATATTCCATCTGCATTCCAAAAAATAAAGTCATTAGCTCCTAACCACGAGGAAGAAAATGACAACGTAGAGTGTATTATTTAAAATAATCATACGAATACACATTTTCATTAGAATATCCCTTACTGTCACCACTTCTCTCATTTGAATCTCGTCACGAGAACTGCCAAAGACATTTAACTGACGAAGCACGCTGCGAATTCAAGAGAGACAACTTAAACTCAATGGAAAAATGTTCATAAATCAAGCAGGAACATTTAGAGTACTCGCTATGAACTGATGATAAATATTACTGTGGTAAGCACACCTTTGTTTTTTGCTGGCTCCATTATCACGTTCCCCAGTCCAAGATTTATGAAGTAGAATGTGACCAATTTGTCTTTGGAATGAAGGTACGAATTCATATCCATGGGGAAATGTCAGGAACGAATATGCGGAAGTTTATTTTTCGACATATTATAGAAGAATTCATCGAACTTGAAATCGAAATAAATACACATATAATGCCATGTAATGATTTATCATTTTGTGTTTTACTCGTAAATCATTACATCCAATTAGTTTTCACTTTTTTCACTGTGAGTGAGATATTTTCGAAAGAAAAATAACAAATTGAATTATCATTTTTCTGGGTTTATTAGGTTTTCGCATCCTAAATCTGAAGTAGGACTATAAGAAATCAAGTATAAATTACTATTTGTAGAAATGGCCCCTGCAAATTGCGGATTTGAACTCTTAATCAATGGCAGTTTTTGAAAAAATGTTGCTTGATGGACAATTCAAACGATTAAGGCATGGAATTTTCACAATATTTTGTTTGTTTCTGATTTATAATTCCATATACTTTTTTTCGGGGAAAGGAAAAGGAGGGAAGAAATTGGATTCATTTTATAGGTCATGTTCCTTGAGGAAGTTTTACAGTTTAAAGCATCTTTAAAGTTTCAGAACATTGGCATTTTTCGCTGGGTTCTTCTGCTTTTGCCTTGAAGGAGAAGGAAAATTCATGAAAAACTTGAACTCTACTATGCAGTACTACTAAATGCAGTGATATAGAAGTTTTCCTCGTAATAACCAAGATTGAAATGAGTTTTATTCAAATTTAAATGTACTATCTTTTCTTGTTGGTAGGAGTAGTGACTGGCGGAGATCGGCACTAAAGGAAGTGTAGGAAATAAAAAAACAAAATGGGAAGAATAATTTTCTACTAACGCTTATCTTTCACTTCCTAATAAAGATGATCGTTGTTACGCTTGAAAGCATTTATTATGATGACAAAATGTTACGAGCGGAAGAACATTTGGGATAGGAAAATTGGTTCGAGATCTCAGAACGGAAGTCAGGGTTAGATAACTATAAGCTTCATTCCGTCTTGAATTCTCTTGTTTCAACTGCTTCCCCGTTATTTTATACTTTGTTTTATTTACAATATCCTGATGTTGAAGAAGGGAGTTTGGCTATTGAAAATCGAATGAATTTTTTCGTTAATAACCTGAGATATCTGCATAGAAATGATCCTGTTGATATCCTTTTATGATATAGAAAATTAATGTTGGTCCTAAGAAGCGTTCTTAATTTCAGTTGAAATTGCAAGACGTGAAATTAATCGTTTTTTTTTGAGAAGAGAAAAACCAATCACTGACTTTGTTTGATGTCTCGTGTATTTCATTTCTGTAGTCCACATTGAACGATAAGGGCTTTTTCAAGATTTCATTGCATCCGCTTGAATCAGTCTCTATATTGAATGTTGGTTGAAGCTTGACAATTCTTCTGAACACACAAAAAGTATTTGTCTACTAGATGTTGTGACTCACTATCAAGTGTTGATATATTGTTCAGGTGAAGCTCTAGGTTCATTTAATTATGCTGACAATTTAGGAAAATAAAATATGAAAAATAGCGAGTAACATGTATCAAGGTTCCGCGGTTTTATTTAAGAGTCTACTGACAATTCGACAGAATATTTGGGTTATTAAAATACCCTTTCAATAATTACTCTATTGGACAAGGAACATGGTTTTTGGTTCACTCAATTAAAATGATTTTCAACCGTGTTTAAGGAACTGTTCTTGCCATATTGGTTGAACCTTTCACGGAAATAATATGCTTCAAGTGTATGCTCCATATAAAATAAAGATGAATCTTTAGGTACTAATCGGACACCTGTATCCACAATAATCTGGGAGAGCTGGATGTAAAATTTCGAATTAGAATTTGAAATGTGTATGCCTTTTTGGAATCTCTGACATAATTATTGAACCATGTGACTAGATCAAATACAAGTTTTTTTTTGAGCAAGATCGAATGTACGTTACCATTCTTTCAATCGAATTCGTATTCTTGAGATATGGGGCATAAAAATCTCCACTTCATATAGTTTATATGTATCAACCCAAGACAAGGATGATATTGTTTATTCACTTTCCATTAAATTTTGGTTCTGAGTTTATTTTCTTCGGAAGTTATCTGATTTATGATTCGTAGAATATTATTTGATTTTGCCTGTATGACGAAAAATGCGTAGTTTGGAATGGGAGATAAACATATCCTTATCAATGAATGAAGGAATAAAGTATACAGGGTGTTCCAGTATATGATTCTGATACCCCAGAGTTCGAATCTAGGTATGATTTTTGAAAGGAACCTTTTAACTTTTAATCAACTGAGAGGTGAGCCTCAATATCTTCCTAGATATTTCCATAAAATTCAATATGAGCTCAGTACGAATAGACATTTCTTGATATTGAACACATTCTACATGTGTTTCAACGAATGGCGTTAAGGATGTCAAGGATCTCGCCCAAATTAGTTCAGGTTTGTGACAGAAATTCCATAAAACAAAATCCGTATGCAAATTTGACTCTGAACCTATAGTTTGAAGTCTTCCAGGTTAGGTTGAGAGCTTGAATTTCTCGACTTAGTTCGTTAATGGCCAAAATGCGCCAAACGGTTTCGGATTATCAAATGTCGAGAGTATTTCCTCAATTACTCTCGAAGAAGTGATTCGATCCAACTGAAACTTTGCAATTGGTTGAAATAATCCAACGCACAACTGAATGCAAAATTTCATGAGGATACTATAATTTTTCGGAAACTTCCCATCAGATTTCCATGTAATTCGGTGCAGACTCTGAAGGCAGTATTTAACAACAACGTACCAACCGTTTCGATTCTACATCAATTTTTGGAAATATTGGAAAAAAAGGAAAACAAGAAGCGCTTGAGCTCACGTCAGTGCTTTCCTAGAATATTTTTTTCAAAACTTCATCACCATTTCCTCAAAACTAAAGAGACGGGGGACAGCTCATTTCAATTATTCTGCTGAAGCTAGAGATTCATACTCATAAGGTTCAGCATGTAGTGTTCTAACGCCCTGCATAGAAATACAACTATTGTTCCCATACTGAACGTCCCAGACATGTTTTCTTCCAATAAACCAAAGATCGTATTTCACGCCTGGCTCACGAGTTTATTACGTGGTCATGTATTCAGGCCGATTTATTTAGTGTTTTACTTAATTCCGTCGGTTTTGAACAGTTGAAGGCGGTCCCGAGCTGTTTCCCATCCTCCCTGGGGACGTCAATTAATGCTTCTTCGCCGAATTGCTACGTCGCTAAATTGAACAATATATTATGGTGGATTTTCAAGACCAGCAGATCAGTATCCCGCGCCGACCCGTTTCATTTCGAGGATAACGTATTCGCCCTAGAAAGGTTTAGTTGGGTAATGAAATGAATTTTCCCCGAGAACAATTTCATTAATTGTTTCAATACACTATTCTCAGTGTTTCAATCTACACTTCCTGTCATATTCTAACTCAATAATAGATCTCTTGCGATCGAAAAACCTCAATCGCCTTCAAACATTTAAATTTCTATATCTTCTGAATTCGGTTCCACATTTGGGAGATATCATCATTCGCGGCGTTTCGTGACTTAAGGTGTCATATCCACTCTCTCTTTCTCTCTTTTCGTCTACGTTCACATCTACCAAGCCAATGGACCGTGTGGGCTGTATCGATCGCAGAATCGTGCTGTGACGTGTGACGTAGCAGGTGATCTACCGCCTTTCATCCAATTTGAACTTGACTCGATTTACCATTTTTGAAACCGATAGCATACATTATGATCGTGTATAAAAATAGATTGAGAGAACATAAGATATGATATTTCGTGTTACGTTCAAGAGACCTTTTATGTTCCACTGTTCGACAATGGGATGAATACCTGTTAAAACTCATATTTTAACAAGAAAATTTCTGGAATTGAATACAAGTTTTCGAAAAGATATAGAACTCATCAAAGAAAATCATCGATTTGAAATTTCATCTTTGAAATATGGCCAAAATTCAGAACCTATAAAAGCATTGATGTGAAGTCAGCAGCACTTTCACGAATTCGGCTGCCATAATTAATGTCTTTACGTTTGGCCTAACCTCTGATCGTGAACACAATAAGTACCGAAAAAATCTGCTTAGAGACTTAATAATTGCATAGCAGGTTTGGAGTTAAATTACGAGAGCCAAATTCTTGAAATTCATCCTGTGATCCCGCAGATATACATTTCCTTGCAATAGATGATCGGATATATAGGTTTATTTTGAGTTATTTCGAAAATAATCAACAATGATATCGATGAAATCTGCACGAAGTTGAAAATATTTTTTCCCAATATGTACTGTACTGTTGTTAAATAGTGACCTTGAGGATCTGCACCAAATTCCATAGTAAGGTTATGAATAGTTTTCAAAAAAACAATTTTTTCAACAGAAATCTCGAAAGTTATGTGCTGGCATTACTATTGAAGAAGTTCAATTTTGACAACCTCATTTCTTTTCGAGAAATTGAGGAAAACGTTTCAAAATTTGAAACCGCCACGAAATTCGACATATTTTTTCCAATTTCTCTGGAGATAAATATTCGCTGAAACTGAAATTTGGAGCACTATTGTTATATTTTGACTTCAAGGTCTGTACCAATTTTCATTGAACTCTGATTAAAATTTTTCGGAAAAAAAACGGAATTTTTTTACAATCGATGAAGACTATTTTGGCTCAAAACTTAAAAATCACAGACACTATTTCCCTAGAAATAGCGCGTAATGAAAGAAAAAAACTTTTTTTTGATATGTTTCATAAAATACAATGAATAATCTGATCCAGTTGAAATGTGGAACATTGTTGTTAAAAATTGCCTTCAAGGTACGTGCCAAATTTAATCCATATCTGATTAGTAGTCTTTCGAAAAAAAAATGTTGTCGAAAAACATTTGGTTGAAATTTTTAACGGTTAGATCATCTCAAAATTGTAAAAAGGTTGCGCGTCGATATTCTTCAATTAATTTTGGAACAAACTCCGAAACCTCTCGGCCACTCTCGCCTATTAACGAACTCAGGCTCCGAACATAAACTGAACATACCAAGACTCTAGGTCATTTTTTTTCGAAAAAAACTTTCAAATTGAGTTACCATACGATTTCAACGAAATTTTGCTCAAAGTTGCGCGTTGTGATGCTTCAACTATCTGCCAATTTTCAATTCAATCGCTGCAGTTGTTTTCGAGATTTGTGGAAATTAACCTCAAAATTTCAAATGGCTATAACTCCAAAACTGTTTGGCCGATTTGGCCGATTAACGAACTCAATTGCGGCATTCCGATGCGCGAACTACCCTACAAGTTTCAAGTCGCTAGTTGGCTCCGTTCGACAGTTATCGTGTCGTCGGCCGGTCGGCTGGACAGAATCGATTTTGACACCGGATTCGTCATCAGTAAGTCCAACCTAGTCGTTTGGGACCATTTTCGGCTCAATCATCGAAAATTACAGACATTTTGACAAAACGATAGCACGCTGTTCCCTTAGAACATGCGCGCAAAACATCATTCTTTTTTGAAATTCCTTATGGATAATTCTTCCAATTGATACTGTTCATTCACCAGCGAAGTTTTATTTCGATCAGATGCATACTTTTCAAATGGCTATAACACAAAAACCATTCGGCAGATTCGGCCCATTAACGAACTTGACCGAGATATTCAGGATCAAAATTAACCTGAGAATTTCAAGACTCTAGGTTCTTTCTTTCGAAAGTTACAGCACACACGGCCGGACAAAAACAAATTTGAACACGAAAACTAGTCGTTTGAGACCAATTTCAGCTCAAAATTCGAGAATAATAGACAATGTGACGAAACGATAACACGTTATTAGGTTTGTTCCAACACCCAGTTCTGTTACTGTCTTGAACTCATTCTGAACTGAATCAATTCACACGTCTTCGCTCATTCTAGTTCGGGACTAATTCTGAATAGATAGTTCGAAAGTGTTGGAAACGAATCATTCTTAGAAATTCCCTTGTCATAGCCTAAGGGCTGTTTGTCACCCGAAAATGCAGCCCGTCTCTGCCAGATGTGGTTTTATTGCCCCTTGCTTCAATTCCTTCTTCTCAGTTCTTGCCTAAACTCAAGAACTGAATTCACCGTTCTAGAACTGGTCTGACACAAATTCTTTTTACGTTGGAACACTTGGTTTGCCATTCCTAACCAGTTCGAAATTTGTTGGAACGCTAATATCGATATGCGCAAACTCCGCCCGATTCAGAACTAGTCCCAGAGTGTGTTGGAACAGACTTATTGTTGGCCAGAATAATTATCACTTTCGAGACCTCATTGAAATACAGACGACCCAGATATAAACTCTCATAAAGGGCAAAATAAGGAATATTTATATCAACTGGCACATGTCATGGAATCAAAAATTTGACAAATAGGGAAAAAAACAATAATAACACCATGAATACATTACGTTTTCATTTTTGAAGTCAACACGGAAATCTAAGTTTCAAATTGAATAAATTAAGTCCTCATGTTATATTTGCTGCGTTTCTCTCACATTATTGAAACCAAAGATTATGTACTAGTAGAAATAAAATTCACACTTTTCGTATTTTTTTCGACAATTTTTCTAGAACAATAATGTATGTCGAAAGAAATATGTCTGAAAGTTTTAGAAAAATGTAATATTTCTCGATTTTAGTTGTTCAACAGAGTTTGTCTGAGACTCGTTTTGAAATTAATTTTGAATGAAACTGTGCATAATTTCACCAAGCACCGCATTTTCAACATCGTAATAGGGATTTCCACACCTTTAATATGAGGTGAATTTCACTGATGAAAAAGGAGAAAAAATTCAACTGATCTATTAAAATACTAGGGATGATCGAAAATCAAAAACGAAAAGAAAATAATCACCAATATGTACTTTCACTGGCAGAAAAATATGGCGAATAGTCCATTGGAGCAACTGATGGTAATACTTACAACAGGTATCTCTCAACTAAGTATCTCAGTTATTACTTGTCACGAATATGAACAGGTACAATCACATTCGATGAAATCCTAATTATAATGAATATCTTCTGGAACGAATCGGAATGAATTTCTGCAATCAAATTGTCTAATATGAATTTGAGAGCGTTCATATCATGCATTATATAACTTGTCGATTGTGATCCCATCGTTAGCAGTTCACTGCTTCTTATTAAAAAATAGTTAACGTTTCGTCTACACCTTATCAACAATATTCGGGACATCTGCTATCAGACTGATATCCTGAGTGCATCAATGTTGTTAATCCGCATGTTCAATTTACGCTTGAAGAAGAAATGACCAATCAGTATATTTCAGAATGATCAAAAATAAATTGAATAAAATAATGTAGAATTCCCAAGCTCAAAATATGAATATTCCTCAATATAATCAATTCGTATCGTCTTCTGAGCATTCCATTCAGACGACCTATTAATTCCATTCATTGCTAACCTATATTATGAAATGGGAGCCGTCTCCCTTCCTGTTCTCATTAGAAAAGCAAAAACCACCCTTTGAGTTCCTGAAACGGAACCGAAAATTGAAATAAAGAACATCGAATTCCCCAATCGTTCTCTAAACTTTTCCATCCAATTAGGAGGCCAATTCGGCATGAAAACCGGAGAAAGTGTCGGCAAGAATCGGGCCCTGAGGAATGGTTCATTAAAATAAAGTAACGGCATATTGAAAATCGCACGAATTCTGGTGAGCGTTGCCGTGGAAATTGTACGACTTTTTAGCTTTTCCGGCCCACTTTCTTCTCCCTCGTTGACCATACCGAATAACTTAGTACTAGTGGGGGAGTTTTAAGCTCCGCTGGGACGAGAGTGTCATTGTGTATACAACCTGTAGTTGCAAATTAATTACCATGTGTTATTTGTAAAGACACAATACTTTATATATCGGAACAAACTAAACCTTGTAGGTACAAAACAACATATGATATTGGTCATATCCAATGGTAAAAACAATATAAAATATCCATTTATTCTTTAAAATATTTCATGGTTTAATGTAATCATTTATAATGTATCAACGAATCAAAATATACGATCAACACTACTCGATGAATTAGTTTCCATCCATTATTCGAAACAAATATTTCAAATTAATACGGATTCATACTCAACCGATATTAGCTACTGCCCGACAATAGTGAAAATATCAAATATAGTTATTTTTCAGGTTTTTTCGGATCTTCACTCCCATTATTGTCGTATTCAGACGTATTCAGACTCTGAAACTTTACAGTTCACTTTGCTGATCATTTGCATCGTTTCGATATTGTCCATTAGATAACATTTTTACAGGACAAAAATAGTTTCAGTGATGCAATCCGCAAAAGTGTTTTCTATAAATGACAATTCTCGTTAGATTTTCAGTAGTTTTTTTCAGGTTTGGCAGGTTTAAACCTTGAAAAGCACTGACGTGAAATGCCGACTTGGAAATTTCAGTGAAATCTTATGAAATATGGAAATGGTCGAAAAAAAATTTTCTTCAAATTTTTCCGTGGATAATTCTTTTTATTGATACAGTTCATCTTCATCTTCAATCGAAATTTCAAATAGCTGTAACACAAAAACCATTCTGCAGATTTGGCCCATTCACGAACTCAATCGAGATATTCAGGATCAAAAACTAACAGAATCAAATCTGACCACTGATTCTTCATCAGTGAGATCGAGACCGATTTCAGCACAAAATTCGAAAATAACATACATTGTGACGAAACGATAGACGCGCTGTTCCCCAGAACAAGCGCGTAAAAACACCCGAAAAATCGTCCTAAAATACCCTTTAGTCAGTATTTGAAATAAAGTTCTTTCACATGTTCACATCATCTATTTTCAGCTCAGAATTGCTTGCCTATAGAAGACAAATTATAAAAAAAAATAGGTTATGTTGATTGCTTTGAGATCGTATTACTTCCTGTTGTTAACGCACTTTGGTTTCAACACGAGTAAGAAGAAAAGTAATGCGGTTATAGGCAAAATTCTATAAATTGAATTTTAGCAAGGAAACATTGTTGTAAATGGTTAGTCATCTGCGGCTGAAATATTGGATTTTCGCAATACTTACTAATGGAATGCCAATATTTTTTTTAATTCCTGTTTCGATCAAGGCCCCCTGTCAAGTTCCTAATCCTCATTCATTGCGAGCTGTAGGTAGCACAGTTGCGAAAACAGCTCTGATGGGTGGCGCAATAGATCTTAAGGTCGCAGTGAAATGTAGTAACCCCACTAAACTATAAACTAATAGGAACAATTCCCCTTCCAGACTCTTTTCACTGTATCTACTAGTGATGGGACGAGTCGTCTATTTCTAAACTCGATCTACTCGAATTGAAATGATAGCCAACTCGAGTTGCAACTCGAGCTGACTCGCCTTCGTATCGAGTCGAGTTGGGTCCCCTCGAGTCGGGCCTCGACAATGATTCGTTCGCCGACTCGAGCCTCGATGCCTCGATGTCGATCTACTCGGAGTGAATAGGAATAGAAATTGGAAGGAATTGTAGAATCGGGACTCAGAAGTTGGAATTTTTATGAGTCTCACTAACAGCTGACTCACATATCATGTATTGAATTACATTTTACTCTTATATGAGGAACAATTAAATTGAAGATTAAGGGTTCAAATGTTAGTGCCCAACTTTAATAAACAACGGATATATCGTGAAAAAGGTTTTTGAAAATCACACTTCTCAAAAATGACTGTAATATAATACTTATAACGAAAAAGGGGCCATTGTCAATGAATAAATGAATGAAGTTTAATCAATCCAACTCGTCTTTAATCACTCCCCTCATGACGCAAATATATTTTCGTTTATAGGCAGTCAATTTTTATCCATCCGTAATAGACCAACACCCTATTGAGATCGATTCCGACTGAACTGAAATACAAAATGACAAAATACATCTGAATCGAGCAGATCGATCTATTGCCGACTGCGACTGCCGATCCGCTAACCAACTCGAGCTGTATCGATCGACATCGACGACGGAAGGTACCGACGAAAATCGTGATTTCTACGCATCGAGTCAGGTGCTGAACTCTAGATCTGAATTGCTTTCGAGTTGACTCGAGTTCATTCAAAAGCAACTCGAGCTGAATCGTCCATAGCGTAACTCGAGTTACTCGAGCTGGATAGCTCGAGTTGCCCATCTCTAGTATCCACAATGAAGATATTTTAAGTTAAACCGACCTTTCGTATTCTCCCTTGTGGATTCGACAAGTTGAACTCTATCACTACATAGAGTATGGACGTCTTCACTGTATATTTGAAATAGTCTCAGATATCCTCTATTATCAGAGAATTTCAGTTGACGTTGATACCACAGCAACATCATAGAATCATACGTTGTAAATAAAATTATAAGTGACGTACGCCACGAGACCACACAACGGTAAAATAGACGTGATCAATTATGCAAATTACAGTTATTTCATTATGACTCGCAACCGAATTAGCATTTTTCAGATGTTCCAGATTATGTGACAACATTAACATGCAGGAGGAGAATTATTGATAAAACATAATTTAATCAAACAGGGCATGGAATCTATTCTGTATTGCAGGATCACGTGCGTGATGAATAGGTTATGTGGAATAACATAAAAGCGTTATGGCGGAGGCTTTACGTTCTGCCATCACTCATCATGGGATATTACGGGTTTTCCGACCGACGATCATAATTATATTCATATTTTCGGGAATCGTAATGTTTTTAGTGCCGGCTGTTAATTCCAGGATACGGCTATTTCATCCTCGATGGGGTTTCTGTTCGATATTAAGTTTTGATTCATGAACGCTGAAGGTGTATTATGACAGAATAATGGATGCCACTATTCTCTACCGAGCGCATGACTGATGAACCTCTTCATTTGGTTTCCATGTCGTTAAATATATAGCTGCCTTGCGCGGATTCCTTGGTTATCTATCACCTGTGCCATATGTGCACTCAGACTAGGAACTTGGTTTGATAATCATAACGAGTAGAACTGATATCTGCATTCGACTTATAGAGTCATTAAACTATATATAACATTATACTCTTGCGATGGATGTGAATTAAGATTGTTATGATCTTGAAACAACCATGTAAATTAATGATATTTCATAAACAGCACAACTCTTTATGTGATTTCGTTGCGTAGAGGTCTGAACTAGTAGTTTCATCACCGGTTTCTTTACTGTATAACTGTATAACTTCATGGATCACGGATCATGGATCACCAGCAAAGTTTGGATGAATCAATATTTGTGTATAAAACGCTTCTAAAGGGAAAAACTACCGATTTTGTACTCTTTTGACCTGTAATTTGATGGGACAACACCGATCCGCTTGCAGAACATATCTTAATAATGTTATTTACGATTCAGACTCACTGCACCGATAAATGAGGGGTTCTCATTGCGAACATCAACAATCATTCAAATCTGAGCACCCACTTTCACGAATGTTTACGAAATCAATAAGCACTGAAGACAAAAGATTATTTCACTCAAATCACTTCAAATAGAATCTCTCTGACTGAAACATACTAGCAGTGCACTAATACCTGGTAGTCAAGTTTATTAGTTCTTCAAGTAAGAATATCATCTAAGGAATTCCATAAGGAGGAATACCCGTACAATAAGTGCATATTTTTATTTTTCTTGTATTATACTATCTTTCAACAAGTAGGAAAAGTTTGAAACGTAAGACTTAATTTGAAGACGCAGAAGTTGTATAGCTTGAAGTCGATTCTTCCAAGAATGTGTGGAAGTCACATCATCACCATCAAAAATAATCTGGAAAACATATTCATATTCGGTTTCCAATGTCCATAAGTTCGTATACAATTCGAAAGAACTTTTTGTAGACATTGATTGGGTATTTTTTGCTTCAATCTTGTCAGTATTATTCAAAACGTTTATAGACACTGATATTCCACTTTTTTGATTATTCTACTCTATCATTCATTAGTGTTCTGATATATTTCATGAATTCGAAACATTGGCTGGGAGGAATTTATTTCCGTCTAATCAGTGATAATGAATAATTTGCAGAATATTCTAGAATTTATACACTCAACAGTAATAATAATTCATTTAAACACTTCTCACCATATTATCGAAATATACAAATAAACGTTATATATATTATATTATATATATATAATAGCCAGAAAAATTGACTAAATCAATGATCTGCTACTCCAATATCTCAAGCACAAAACACCAAAATCTAATTCTGTTTTGAGATTTGAAATCGTTTGAGTATCAGGTATAGGCCTTCAAATGATATCAATCCAAGTGGTATCATCCTACCTCCTGCCAACAGATTGTTATCGATTGGCTCAATATCTTAAACTCTGTTGTGTGTATCAGTTCTCATGCGAAAAATAAGGATATAAAAAGAGCTCTCACCAGTTCAACCCATTTCAGTAATCCTCAGATTGTTTTTCAATACACATCTCCGCTATCTACTAGTCGCCCAAGGATTGTAATTGAGTCGGTCTTCTGCATTCAAAACAGAAGAAGTTTGATAAGAAAACAGTGCTACTCAGAGCAAAATTATCAATGATTTGAAAAAAGTCCAATGGAAGCTCTCAAAGATGCGTGTCGTATAGCATCCTTTTGGATTGAAATCTATTACTTGCTCCAAATTTCACTCGTGAGAGTTGAAGCAGAACGCTGTCAGAAAATGGCTCGAAATTTGAGCAATAATGGAAAAGCTCGATTCTGACTTCGCTTCAGTGATTCTTCATAACTTTAACTTTATAACGTTTAGTTTCCTCGAAAAATTTCACTTTTCATGCAAATGAAATCCCTTCATTTTATCTTCATTATATATGACATAAGTAAACTGCATGTGGATGTGACAGTCCGTAGTTTGGCTGACGCCAAGTTGGCTGTGACTTCAATAGAAATGCTTGGGTGAGAGAACAGACGAATATCATGTGTCTGGTATTTTCATTAGAGCCCTTTTGAAATCGAATACCGTGTTGAGCTCAAACAGAAATTCTGTTTGAGACTCATGGATTAACTAGCGGGTCTTTCAGTTCTTTCCTGTCGTGAACCACGTCGCATTTCAAAATGCGAAGGTTAAGTTCGTTAAGGGGCAAAATTAGTCAAACGGTTTCGGAGTTAAGGCCATTTGAAGTTTTGAGGATTTTTCCCTGATATTTAGAGAAATACTGAAGCGATTGGATTGAAACTTGGCAAATGGTTTTACTAAAAGGACTCGCAACTTTTCGCGGAATTTTGTTGAGATCGTGCTGTCAGTAAATTTGTATTTCTGTTTCCGTAAATGAAATATGAATGAATGATAATCATGTTGGGATGAATTTGGAAAAATAAATTCTAGTATCAGAAATTGAAGTTTGCACTGTAGGTAAATATGCTGAAGGACAAATGTCCCATGAAAGTTTGTTTTATATTGATAATTATGACATAATCAGAATACGAATTCCTCATATTCTAGAAGCAGTCAGGGGTGGGACAATGGTAGGGACAAGGACCGTGCCCTATGGTCGTAAAGTCTGGGGTTCGAGCTCTTAACTGGAAAAAAAACTTTCCAACCATTCGCTGTTGTGTGAAAAATTACCAATGCTGTTCGCGTAGCGTTAGAAAACGGTTGAACAGTCTAGACAAAACATGCCTCGTCGTCTAACTCGCACAAGCATATTAGCTTCTGGGGGGCTTCCTAGAGAATCCTAGGAGAATGGGCAACAATAGTAGTTTAGGCACGAGAATAGATAGATAGATAGATAGATAGTAGTTTAGGCACGAGAATATTTGGAAAGACATAAGTTCTGACCAACAGATAATAATTCAGGTCTTATATCCATCGAAACATCGTTGGGAGATAAAGTTGGAATATCAACTACAATATGAACCTTTGTATGTACCTGTTTGATTATTTGCTCTGTGTCAGAAGTCTCCGGGAATATCTCAACACGAAGTGATGTTTGCACAATTGGTTGCAACGTGAATGGCTCCTAGTTTGTTGAAGCAGATGTCTACTCAAATTTGCGCAAACTGTGTGACCGTGTATGGGGGCTTCAACTGTATGCATGTGATGGGAGTCTGACATGTCTGAAGCATCAGTGCGAATGTCTGCACTGAAAAATATGGCCTTATCCTGCGATTCATGTGATAGGCACCATGCACGATCAAAAAATCTGCGCACTCACTGTTCGCACAAACAATCGGCCCATGTTTGACACTGTTTGAGTGTTTGCGAAGACTGTTCGAACAAAGTTGATGTTGTACAAAGAGTTAGCTGGTGGAGACGTTCTCGTGAGTTTTGATGAGTGTTTTCCTTTTGTTTTCGATATGGTCAGTTTATAAGATGGAGAACGTGTATTTCGGCGGGAATTCATCTCGGTGTATTGCTTTGAGGAAGTTTGGGAGATAAAATGAGTGAAAAAGTTGAAATGCAACTACACGCCGTACGTAATGGTTTCCATTGAAATGTGGGAAATTGAATTCGGAGCAAAAAGGTATGAAATGTGTGGGCCAAAATTAACGCGCTCCACGAGGTAATGCGGCATCAAAAAGTCGGTGCCAGACAACACCGAAAACGACTCAACACGAACTGATGTTTGCACAACTGTTTGCAACGTGTATGCGGGTTCGTGTTTGTTCGAACAGGTGCTTCGAAATGTGAATTGTATAATAGCACGACGATGATGGTGAATGAACAAGATATATTACTATAATCATTAACATTAATTTATCTCCAATGAGCTTCAAGTCCTGATGGGACAAATTTACAACAGCGAATTGACTGTTGCTCACCACACAACATAAATTTCAAGGGGTACGTGCCATTGTGACCCCACCAATTGTCATATAGCTCCATGAAAACACTAGATGCAGCCAAAGTTAACAAAATATTTCGATTTCTTAGGATATATCCATGCTCAAGACTTACCGGTTCCAATCTACGAGCACTATGACCACCTCTCTTAAAGCAAGAAGCCGACTCTGCACTTACCCAACGCCCAGTGTTCAATATGAACAATAAGAGCGCCTGTTTGCACTGACGAATATTGTCATACCCTATGCTCCTCGTAGAACTACTCTCATAAGAAGCTTTTTTTAACGTCTTTTGATGAAACCCAACCATTAACGTGTAGCAATTACATATTATGTTCTCTATAAATTCAGTTCAGTAGTATTCTTTTTAGGCTTTTCTAAATGACTGAGTTCCGTTGGGAGTATCGAAAACAATATCAATATCAAATATCGCAATACTTGATCCTGAATGCATCTTAATAGCCTATCATTTTCTTGGATTCAAAACCAAGTAACAAAGAGTGAAATATTTATATCGTAAAATTATTCAAAATTGTTGACCTGATAACCTAACTAGTTTGAGAGAGAAGAAGGTCGATTCTTTTTTCATTTCTCATATATTCTACAAGTATCTGATACAGAATGCTCGCTCAACAAATACGATGCTTGCAAAAAATTCCTCTACACAATGAAAGAGAATGGGATATTTCGACCGGGAATTCAAGCGGGTTGACTAAATATAGAACATTAAAAGCTAATTGCTCATTGGATGGTTCGGTAAATGAACCGAATTTTCTTGTTTTCTTTCTATTTTTTTTCTGTTTTAATGAATATATTGACAACTCCTACCTGAATAGTATTCCTTATATAAATTACCACAAATACTGAACGGGACATTTTTCTGAGATTTCCATAACATATGACTTTTTCTGAATGAAATTCAACTGATTCTCATTTTTCGTCAGATAGCCATATGCGAATATTTTAATCGATCTATCTTTGGGTCTCAGATAACTAGAACGGAGGTAACTCCTTCACTGCGAACAATAATTTGCTTCAAAACACAACGAAAAAATAAAGATGTATGTACGAAACGACTGAAACAAACGAGCGAAAAGCAAAAAATTTCTCTGTGTTCCAAGCGACAAGATATAAAGAGCGCAATTTCCACTCACCGAAAATCCCAACAGGATTGAAGGAATGACTATATACATAATTGGGAAGCTTCAATGAAACATTCCCGAATATTACCCCCAGGATAACCTTAGCCTTAGAAAGCAAGGTCGGAATTAAGAAATCCACTTGCCAACTCGACAATTTCATTTGTTACTCGAGGAGACACTGATGTTTATTGAATTTCTGTTCCCAATTTTATTGGAGTCCGTGAAAGCTTTCCCGGAAAAGTGTCCTGAGCATTTTCTTTTCCCCCGTTCTATATCGTACGATTTCCAATAACTCGAGAGTCTCGAGAAAAGGATTTTTCCATAAGAGTTTATGAATATTCGATGGTTCCATACGTTAACATATTCGAAATGCATTCTGCCATAGAAAACTTTATTCGAATTTCAAGCAACCCTGATTCCTTGTTATGCAATAAGGAGGAAAATTTCCTACGTATTCAGAAAATTTATCATTGAGTTAAATATCATACATTGTATGTATTGAAAATATGCAACTTTGGAAAATACACATTCATAGGAATATTCGATACATAGGTTTTGACCCTTTTTGTGTAATACGTATATGGCTTCTTATACGCAACTTGCGTTATTTCAGTTGACTAAATATCAATGAAGAACATTGATGAAGTTCGAGCTAGGTACAATTATTATGCCTTGAGTGAGTGATAAGATTGCAATAGATTATATACGTTTCGCGCATCACGGAAACCTTTCATACAAGCTTAGTAGGCATACCAAAGCTTTGTGTACTAGAACTAGAAATAAGAGCTGAAAACGATCAGTCGTTAGTAGATATACTCCAAGACTTGAATAAGCAGAAAGGTTCGTGGAAATCTCACCAGCATATACAGGAAGCTCCTGCATCACCCTGAGCTTAGTATAATAGTCGGAGAGCTCATGACACGTGTTTCTTGAAGTTTTTGATTCAAGTTGGATTTTACATGATGTATATATTGGCTGGATGAATATGTAATCGAGTGTCTCTCTGACCTACCGAGATACATCAGGTACTGCGCATACAGAAAATTTGCAAAAAAATGTTGGGAGAAAGAATAAATCGACAATTCAATTTCGGTAGAGAATAAATTAATGAGGAAGGCCATTTTAGAGGAATTGAAATTCGACATTATAACCACAAAGTTTGATTTTCAGGAAACAGAAATAAGTATCTGATTCTGACAATTTAGTTGCCCTCGAGTAGGGAAATCAAGGAAGCCTGGAGCCTCCTTAATTCATCCACTCTATATGGAAAATAATGTGTCACATAAATTTTTTTTTTTTGGTTGAATTATATGAACACTTATTATAATCACCTTCGATTGCAATTTTGGGGTAATTCTGTACAATGTTACCTCCGCCAATATGGTCTTCCCCATTAATTTTTTCACTCTACGGAAATATAATTGTCGAATTATTATTTTTTGCCCAACATTTATTCGTAACTTCTCTGTATGCGCAGTTCCTGAGGTAGGTCAATGAAAACCCTTTTAAATAATCATCTAGCCTATATATGTGAAATTTCAACTTGAATCAAACACTTCATGAAACAGGTGTTAAGAGCTCCCCTACTATAATGGTGAAGTGCTGTTAAAGCATTGTTGATATGATCGCAATTGATATACATAGATAGAATCTGTGAATCGGGAGCGAAAACACTAGAAAATATATATGCTTAGCTTGCGAACCCCAGAATTTTACATATAAATGAAGTGAGAATCACGTCCTTGGTAATTCATGCTGGGTACTTTGACAGGAGCTAGGACAGGTGGTGAAGAACAAGACTAAGTTGAACTAAATGCCGACGTTTCGTCCGTGTATTCGAACTTTTGCAAGGCTATATACAAGAAAGATACAAAAATTCATCAGTACAATCCAATAAAACAATCAGAATGACAGCAAATAACAACGATAAAATGCATATATACAAAATGATGCAATCGAGACAAATTATTATATAGAACAAATATCAATGAACAAACCTGATAAATAGACAATAGCACACATAATATTTAATTTATTATCGTTGTATATTATGTGTGCTATTGTCTATTTATCAGGTTTGTTCATTGATATTTGTTCTATATAATAATTTGTCTAGATTGCATCATTTTGTATGTATGCATTTTATCGTTGTTATTTGCGGTCATTCTGATTGTTTTATTGCATTGTACTGATGAATTTTTGTATCTTTCTTGTATATAGCCTTGAAAAAGTTCGAATATACGGACGAAACGTCGGCATTTACTTCAACTTAGTCTTGTTCTTCACCACCTGTCCTAGCTTCTGTCAAAGTACTCAGCATTTTACATATAGGTGAGCCAGTTCTGAATCTCCACGTTGTGATAGGAATGGACGTCATCAACAACCGATAAAACTGACTTCAGTACTTAAAAATTATTATTATATTATTCCATACCTGGATCCCATCAGATGAGATTTTCACGTCTGTATAACCTATTTCAAGCGACTAACCAAAACAGTGCTGTTGAAATCAATCTTTTTTAGTCTGAACTCTATCGGTGAATCTATCTATCTATCGGTGATGAATCAGTTGAGGAATACCACGAGTAGATGTGTAGATGTTCTGATTGATCGAATGATTAGCTCAGACCGAGGTGGAGTATTTGTTGACTTATCGACAGATTTTCGTCCTTGTATTATGTTAGTTTATATGAAACTGGAGCTTTAACGAGATTAGGATGAACTTGACGCACATCGATCAAAGTATTTCAGACGCGAAGATTAGGATTCGTAAGATGCTCCTGGGAAATGGTGCTGTGTATCGTTGATACAGCATTGCCTCGAATAGGTCATAACCACTGAAAATAGAATTAACTAGTGTAGGCCATATAATTTTCTTGGAGATAGATTCGCCTTTTTCTAAATGTCAGAGAGAGCATTGTAAAAGACCTAGTTAGATGTTGCCAAATGGCGAATGTACTCGTTATTCAATTAGTATAGTACAGAACTAGAGCGGCCACCCAGATACTCGCGGTATGTCAAGCTTCACCCACTCTCTGGTGCCCTACAAGCTGACTCCCACTACGCGGGATCTTATGAGAATTGCATCATTCAGATGTGTACTTCGTTTATATTATCGACCCTTTTTGTTTTGATTGATTTCAATAAAAAGAATAGATGTTCCTGTCGATTTTGAACGCAATAGCAGTGAGAAAAATGGGAAAATTGCAAGTACCGAGGTAAAAAACTTTTCGCTTTATCCTTTCCTTTAAAATCCCGAAATCAAAGAAACATAGATTCCAGCGATTAGGGGGGATAATTGTAAACAAACCGATCATAGTAATATTTGAAGTGACCAGTTTGAAGAAAATGATTTTGATAATTAATCTCCTTTTCGTAGGTACTTAATGGAAAATGCTGTGTCATCGCATTTTCGCCTCATGAACAGCCATCAACATCTTCCAAATCCTCAATGGGTGTTTTAAGCGTGGTTCCTCCCCGACTATTTTCCTGATAGCAGAAAAAATAGCTGAATCTGATCGGGAAATAACCTTAAAAAAACTCGAAAACACTGAAGAGAAGCCAGTTTAAACAAAAATCGCTAACTCAAAAGACATTTTTGAAAAATTACAGGAATAAACTTTTATTCTATCAGAACATGGTGATTTACTGAAGAACATTCCAAAAAAAAAATTCCGCCTGATGAAAAGAGAATCTCAAAAAATATCATCTGTGTCGAGTTGGACGATTAAATATCAACTATCCTAAGATGAGGAAATCGTATCATGATCGATGACGAAATTTTGTCACTATTCCACATTTTCTGAATATGTCGTAGGATACCTACCGGATTTGTATAATCTGTGAAAAAATATTCAAGCATCAGTTCCCAATATTTCCATAAATACAGAACAGATCGAATTGAAATCCAGTATTTCATCGAAAAATTACAGTTCGGAGGTTCATACAGAATTTAATGAGGATGATATGATTAGAAAATCACAGAAATTTTTTTTTCAAATTGTTCTAATGACACGATAATCACGAAATTTCGCATAAAGTTGTCTTTCAGCATCTTTAAACTAGCTGCGAAGTTTTATTAGGATTGAGTCAGTATTTCTTGAGTTATACTGGAAAAACAACGATATCGAGAAGAAAACCTCGAAATTTGACGTATTTTTTTCCAATATCTCCAAAACTTATGACTGTATCGAACTTAAATTCGGCACACTGCTGTGAAATATAATGCTCAAGGTCCGAGTGGATTTTTTTTGGATATGATGAACGGTTTCCGAAAAAAAATTTATAGTTACATGATCCTATTCAATAACGACTAATCTGATAGAGTGAGCTGAAAATCACAACAGGTCGATTGAAGAAACCTATTTGCTCGTAACAATTTCCAGAAATATAAACATACACCTATCCAGACCGATCCTCATTCATCAAGCAGTTATCCTGCCCATTAGAGTAATTGTTGTAGGGCGCAAACTTGCTTTTCTGGGAAACAAAACACTTCTCTAATCGAGTCGATTCATTCCGGCGACGTTGGAGCGGAGAAGAATAGGATTTCGGAGAACAAAATTAAATTCCACAGCGCTGGAGATAGGAGGGCGTCCTCATGTGCCGCAGTTTTTCAGGTCAGGACGTCACTAGGGCATATCATCGCGTCGGGAAATGTTGTGGGAGTTATCTGTGACTCGGAACGATCGCCGTGCACGTCATCAAGGGGGACGTTTATCTACGATTCAGCACACATTTTCGGGACAGATATTGAGAAGGTTTCGAAAATGTTTTGGCGTAATAATGATTCTTGATGTAGGGTAAAACAGGAGGACTTTGCCAAGAATAGATAGTCTGATATCCTCTTTCAAACTCGACCCTTCTGATTGCCGGTATCTGTTCAGTTTTGAGCAGACATTATTCTCGGACGGTTGCAGTCTCATAAGAAATAAGTGGTGGTACAATTCATGTTAGTTCGTTCGACCAAACAGCTGTTATCGCAACGACTTATCATAATACAGGCAAATCGTTCGATGGTGATTAGATGGTACATTGGAAAACCGAAAAACAACAATTAAATGTAGGCTTAGGCTACTCGTTTCTGAGATTCAGGGTGATCTTAGAAACCAAAAGCCTCAGCTCATATTTAAATGTTCTTCTATGATTCCCAAGGAACCATCTATTTACCATCAAAAGATGTAAAGTTACTCGCGGATCACCCTGTATAATCAAAATTGTATTTGATTGCTTCGGTCTTTATTTGATGGATATTCATCTTGACCCCCCTGTCCCATTTGCACAGGCCTTAATATTAAAGAACATTTTTTGAATTATTTATACATGACGTTCCAAAAAAAGGTGACCCCGTCACCAGAATAGGGAGAAAACCGAAAGATTATTGAGGTTTGCTAAAAAAATTTCTTGGTGCTATCAGATTTCGAGAGGAAAAAAATTCATACACTTTCTTACGATTTTGCGGAAACGTTGTGATGAAATTGTATACGTATGTTTGTAGCGAATGTAACGTATGTTGGTGCTAAACGACTATAGCACCATTTTCGGGAAGAACTTGAAAATTCGAGACATTTTCTTCTGTAAAACAATTTGTGTTCGAAATAATACCTTAAAGTTGAAGAATTTGGAGTTGCCAAAACGCTGTTGTAAAATTGACTCCCTCAGTTCAAGTTGATTGAAAATTTAATAATACATTCACAATAAAAGTTTGAGGGCGGTACGAAAAAGAGTAATACAAACTCATATGATTTTTGCTTCGTTATATCCGGAGCAAATAAGGTATTATAATAATAATAAATCAATATCATTTCAGGTTGAACCGTTGAGGAACATTTCACGAAAAAAAATTATGCCCCCAATATTCTTGATCGTAGAATACTGTTTCGAATTATTGACTACTAATTCTGTGATACATTGTTGTATCAGGTCACGAAGCTACATTGAAAATTGCTTTCAATTGCAAAAAAGTGCTCCATCTGCAATCTTGCAGCAAAATTGAATCAGTGTTCCTCCGAACCACATGAACACTGTATGAAAGTACCTATCGATTGTCTACCCTGCAAAATTTTTGATCTCTCAGGAACTTATCTCAAAAGTTACTTATATTACGGAGTGATCGCCTATCGAGGTACGAAATGAAAGTGCCTCGTCGTTTCCTGGAATAAACGCGCAAAAATATACTCATTCATCAAACTTCTTCTCCACAAAGTAGATATCCACGTTGAAGCACTACAGCAAGATAATGGAAACTACGCTTACAGGTACACGTCTACGAACACAAGATTTTTTCTTCTGTAATCATCTCGCATCTTCCGTTCCCATAAGATCGGAATCCAAACTGCCTGAAACAAATTATCAACGTAGCAACTTCATATTTCTGGTTCAACGAACAATTCCGGTTTTCTTTTCACCCAATTACATCTCGACTTCTTGGTTTCCTTCATAGACGGTAAATTCTCCTGCGGCCTTTCCTTTAGGATAGAGCTTCATCAGTGCCGGCAACCTTGAAGGCACTTCGGCGTTGAAAATACGCCAGAGATACCTCTTCGAAACGTAACAAAGTTAACTAATTGCAAGTAGAAGATAATATAAACTTGATTTAATTAACTGCGGTTAGTCGAGCCCTCTGTGTATTTCGATAGCCTCGGGCTTACCAAACAACTGATTCTCAGTGTGTCTTCTGGTTGTTTCCTGGGTGATCGTATGACGGCATCTATGTATTGCTTGACTTTTGTTATGGTGGTTGACGACGTTTGGATGCGGTTCAGGTTGCAGAAGGTATTAATATTCGTAACAGTAATTGTATTATATAATTGAGTTCCTCAACAGGAATTACCTATAAATGACGAAAATGAATGCTTTACATCTATTGATTGACAAACGTATTTTGGAGAAGTCAGAAAAAAGAGAAGATCAGTGAGATTGGAAACTACAACTGAAGAATTCAAAATAATTGCTTTCCGAATCTTCTTTTTAGTCGCATCACGTTTATTCTTGACTTGTCGAAGCATGCGCTAAACTAACCCATTTCATGCCTGCGTAAGTGACCCTTTATGCAGATCAGGAATTCTCTCAACACAAAATACCATCATCTTTCTTAGACACAGCACATTTGTCGTTTTATTCCAATTTATTTATACTCCTTCTTTATGTCTGTTGTTCCTGAAATGTTCTGTTTTTTGCTCTGATTTCTTGACAAACGTCGGAAATATGTATGACATAAACCGTCAAAACAATACCCAGGATTTGCCAAGTATACTTGATAAACCTGCGTAGTACTGGGCAAGTATCCAAGTTCCGCGTTGTAGCTAGCCGCCTTCAAACAAAACGTAGCCGCCGGCTAAATTCAGGTGGTTCTCTTTTTTTCTTACCTTCGCTGCATAAAATCTATCATTTTAATATATAACATGAAGTTCGTTTTTAGTATAATACTTTGAATAAAATAACGAGTTCTTCCAATGATTGCGTTTCGAAATTCATTATTTAGTGAGGTATTTGGCTTCAAACATAACCCGAAAATTTCAAGACTGTAGGTTCATTCCTCCGAAAGTTAGAGCACATACGGACGACTGGACGGCAGAATTGAATTCGACCACGGATTCTTTTTCAGGGAGTCCAACCTAATCGTTTGAGATCATTTTCAGCACGAAATTCGAGAATTACAGACATCGTGACGAAACGATAACGCACTGTTCATCAAAACAAGTGCGTAAAAAAGTTCTAGTTCTACACCAATATTTACTGTTATATCTTCAATTTGTATCACTATGTCCCGATGTTAAACAATTTATTGAAATTCGAATTGTCAAGCAGGCAGTATTCACTTATCGAGTTTCAGGAATATTAAGCAGCAAGTCATCCTTTCCGCAATTCAATACAGGTTGTTAAAGAATTCTCTACAAAGCATGTAATATGGCGGTTCGGCAATATCTCATGGTACGCTTGGTCACCAAATCTAACTTTTCCTTCGGCCCTATGTGAAGAGGCAAAGCATGTGCAGGCAAAGCAGGAACACTCTTTAGTTCAATACAACAGTCTGCTATGAAACTGTGGAAGATTTTACGTCGATCATCTTCAATCAAGCGATGATTTATGTGACGGTACCCAACCCATGGGAAACTCACGAATCAGCTTATGAATAAAAAATTTGCGTTTTATATTTCGTCCACTATCTTTTTCTTAAAGAACCGTTTTATTTAATTTTTTTTGTTACGATACGGGTACTTATTGTATCATGCTACTTATTATTAATTTGAAAAAAAATACTGAAAATTACTCAGTGTGAATCCATATTACCGAAATTTCCCAATAGACTACTCCGACTTAAAAGTAAAATCTTTCCTCCAAACAAATATTATTAGAGCGGGACTGTTCGTGATTCTTGGAACTCGTCCTGCATTTCTCATACTTGAGCCAAAGATAATAGGCCACCTTTCCTTCTCATCGACAAACGTGACCTAATATTTCCCACTTATCCGACGGCAAGAAATAAAAAATAAGTATGCTGTTTGGTTCCCTTATCCCAGTGGAGACAAAAACCCATAACCGATATTAGGTAATTTGTTATGGTCACGGAAGTTGGAAGAAAGAAAGCAGGTTCCGCTGAAAAAGGTGAAGATTTCTTGGAATTTGAGCAATAAGTTAATTTTCCCGTGATTCATAAACGAGATGGAAATGTTGAAAGTTATCGAGATAATTGAATAAGAATTGTACACAAAGATGATCAATACCTCTAGCAATAAAATCAGCACCTAAAATACGAAAAAAAACGCGAACATATTATACAAGGTAATAGTGCAGTTTGAAAGTTGAAAACTGCTTTTCTCTCAACTACTACTTACGTTTTATCATGGAAACTATTCGTATTCAATGACAAACTTATATCGTTTAGAATGATATCCACAACATGTTCTCACTACTTCGAAATTGCAACTGATGTGCTTATTTGGTTGCAATCTTAACTGCAAGCACGCCACTCTCAATCTTGTATGTAACTTACAATTTCCAGTCAAATGTTTGCAGTCATTTCTTCTGAAAATTTGATAACAATCCATTCTGTGGAATTCTCGGTTCTGCGAATGATCAGTTTCTTCTTGTAATGGATACTGGTGAAATCCATCGATAAATCTTAGCTATAAATGTATAATAGACGCGATCTAATGAATCAACAAATCCCCAAATTATATTCATTAATTAAACTACATAAAGAAAATACCCCAATTAGACCAGTGGTTCCATTTATTACATCCCCAAGTATTAAATTATCTAGAGCTTTAATTCCTATCATCCAAAGTGAAACGACTTTTTCAGCTAAATACGCAATTGAAAATAGATAATAACTCATAGACAATTTTCGACACATCCGATTACCAAAAAATTGTAAATTAATTTCATTTGATGTCCGAAGTCTATTCCCTAGTACACCACCAATAGAAACAATAAATATTATTGAAAGATTATCAATAAAAAATAACACCAATGCCATTGAATTGACCGACATTCTTTATTGCCTCGAAGTATGTCTCAAACAAAATTATTTCCAGTTCAACGAAATAATCTTTGTATCAAACGAAGGTTTATTAATGGGAAATTAATGGGTATTAAGAATCCAAAATACACGAATATCCGATTAATAAATACTTCCTTCATTGGTATAGATATGTAGACGACATCGTTTGTTGTTTCAAAGGTATACCGACCGACAACTAACTACATTCACAAATTTTATAAATGAACTCCACCCAAACATCAGATTCACAGTTGAAATAGAAAAAGACAGAAGTATCAATTTCCTTGAACTTGAGTACCTATGAACCTCAATAATTTCAAGAAAGAATTGAACATCATCAAAAATATAGTTTGACGGTTATAATCCATCTCAAAATGGTTTCCAATAAACAGAGGATCATGACATTGGATCTCGTGTATCCACTCATAAAAGAGGACAATACACAGAGGTACATTTCGTTATCTTATGTTAATGGATTATCTGAAGATATTGCTGAACATTTGAAAAATAATTTCAATAATATAATGTAGCTTTCAAAACCTTTAATAATCTTAGTCCCCTTGTGAAAAACAGTAAAGATCGAACATATTAAGACAATAGATCCAGAGTATATAAGTTGACTTGTTGTGATTGCCCTATGGTATACATTGGCCAGACAGAACGATCATTCAAGAAAAGGTTCCATGATCATTAAAGAAGCTACACATCGGACAAAATACGTTCAACATAATATGTTAATATGTTTGAGGTGGTTAGCATATGCTAACCACCTCAAAGAATTCATGCATAAATTCAACAATAACTTCGAGATTCTCCATGTTGAAACCAAAAGTTCAAGATTAACACTCCTAGAATCATTGGAAATCAACAGGTATAACGCCCGGAAAATTCTATAACTAACTTGAGAAACCCTGCGGTAAACCCCAAGTTATACCTACTCTCACTTTTTATGATTTTGGATATTCATTTAAGCACGTTCCTAACCCTATTCCAACTTTTTTGACATACATACCATCAGTCAGTACAATGTAGATACCTGAAGAAGCTATATCATAGCGAAAGAATTCTAGTAACAATAAACATTTGTGGAAACTAAATACTGCGAATATTTTATATTCTGCGATCTTCTGATCATTTCGTCCTCAAAAAATTCTGTATGAACCTTCAAGCTGTCATTTTTCAATCAAGTACTGTCAAATTATTGTGTTTACGATCGGCCATGAGAACAACCGTGAGCACAATGTGTGCATATCCCACAGATCAAAACTGCACTGCTCACCGATATACTGCATGGTGGTACCTGATGAGACGACCAAATGGTATTTAGCTCCTGCCATTTCAAATGAAACCACCCCCAACCTGTTACGGCCGACTACCGCAGTGTCGCTTCTCTGTATAAAGGATACGAAGAGGTCCAGAAAGAACATTGGAAATAATGAAAATGGACATATTCCATCTTTTTGAGATGTATGGATCACCGTACCATTGTTATCCCATGATGTAAACCTATTTTGTGAGACCATGTAGAAGCCATTTCGAAAATTATATTCTGTTCCAGGAAAAATTTTCATTGTTGTTCAATACCAAGATCGTCAACAAACAGATTTCATGATCAACCCATCACGTTAACAATAAATATTCCAATCAGCGGCATCGTTACATCCTCTATCAAGCTAGTATTATGGTTGCAGTTATAATAAGGTTCGCATGCGAAAGGACATTATGTAGCTCACGAGTATAGCCATCATATAACCAGTCGATTGCTATTATACGCCATGTTTCCTTATTCCAGACATAACAAAGGCAATATCTAATGAGCTCCGCATGTTAACTGGATTATATTCGATATCTGGTTGATTGTGAATGGCTTCTTAATCCAATCCAATATGAAGTTTGTATCGTTTCTAATAATAATGAGGAAACAGATGAATATCCTCCATATAAAGCCGATCTTAACTAGTCTTTTGAACTAGTTTGGATGTGAATTGTAGAGTGAGGCTTTTCCCCCTCTCAAAAGTTTCTCCAAGTCCACTCGGCCAAAGTTTCAACTCCTCTTTTTTCTCAACCCGATCTTCAGTTGGAAGATTTAGCCTCTTTTCGAAATCGGAATCGTATACCGGACTTAGAAAACAATATTCCTTTTCACATTGTACGGTCTTAAGAAATAACCAGCATGTTCGAAGCTACTTTGCTTCATTACCTCGAAGTCTCATCTGTACAAATTTCCGCCTTATCAATTCAAAATATATCTTCCACGGAAATGAATGAAGTATCACGATCGAAAACTGGAAAAAAAAATTTTATAGCTCAGGTGTCACATCTGGACTATTATCCAATTTGATACTTGCTACTAGGTGTAAATTTGAAAGTATTGTTCGATGTAGCATTGGCAACACCGCGAGTGATTAATGCCCATACGTATAGTCGATACCACGTACTTGAGAAAGTCTTAGTCGACGCATCCATCGCATATTGGTTACTCGACACTGTACATCCAAGAACTACTTCGCCAGTGCTTGTTGGCATACTTGCTCAAGTCTACGAACGACGTACGACCTACATGATCAAGCATGACATAATCATAAAATAGCGAAGATAATTCGATTTCTGTGATTTTATGTATCCCAGTGTTGCTATTCGTACAATAATTTTGGTGGTCTGAACTATAAACTGTACTGCATGTATTATTATAGTAGAGTTTTGTGCGATCATTTCAGAAAACCTTCTCTTTGCAAATTCAATTCGGCTGAAGTGTTCGAAGATAACAAAAAATGTTCAAATGAAATGATGTTCGATTAATAGATTGCTTTCAGAAAATGAAGATGATTTTCTACGAATTCATTACAGTGACTGCAAAACCTAATCCTTAGTGGCCAGTACTTAATGACTCTCATGCTAGTAAGCACTTTCCACTTCCCTTTTTCAGGAGTGTTTCATTTTGTAACACAGATGCCATAAATCATCTTTTTTATCGGCATTTTCTGTAACAGAAGTTTTCAGTTCGACAAACATGAAAATATCCTAGATTTTATCGATATCCATCTTCGCCGAGAATTGTCGAAGGTGTGTTTTAAGTATAGATATCTTGATAAGCATGCGTCAATACTTGAGCTTGTCTCAGCGGAAAATTTCTCAAGTAGGAGTTCTGGATCGGACTATGCGTACAGGCATAAGTGCATAAACTGAGGAATCCACTTTACCCTTGATCGAGCGAGATCTCAAAGGCCAGACCGTTAAAACAATCAACACCATATTGAGAAAGACACAAATTCATTTCATTTTGTAACGCAGTGAATGCTGAACATCGAGCTGGTGTGTAATTGTTAGGAATATCTGTAAAGTACACAATTCATGCAGTCGCGATATGTCTTTGATAAAGGAAACTTGGTTTTCGAAACGTGCGTTAGACGCAGAAAGTGTAAGTGGATTAGAGAGTAGTTACACACTGTTTTGTTAACACAATTCATTGTATTAGAACTTGGGCAATATCAATCAACCATTCACATTTTGCAAATTTAAAATTTCATATCTGTTGAACCATTGGCCAGAATTTCCATTCAAGAATCAGAATTAAGTTTCTTAGTTTCGATCAAGTTGCTAGGTGGTAGGTGCTGGTTTGCAGGTGGTCAGTGCTAGTCCACTAATTCAGTTCTTTTAGCAAGCATGACTCGAACTGTCTTTCTTGGTCCGTCGTTAGTCTGAGTGGGGTTCAAAATTAGGAGGTATTGAGAGACGGTAGTTGCTGCTTGGTTCTGAAGAAGGATTGCTTCTGGCATGGGGTGCATCGATCGACACAGGTAAGGCAATACCGAAATCCTTCAGAAGGTGACATTATTACGATGTCTGAGTGGACGTGTTCGAATCTTCTTTATACTTGGAAGAGCTGACCAGGTGGTGCTGCTACATGACAGGTGACCTTGGCTCGTTCGCATTGTAAACAGCCTCTTCTCCATTTTCTGCAGTCACTATTGATCGAGGGCCAAACGAAGTGTTGTTTGGCTAGTTTGACTGTTGCGTTGGTTCCTGGATGTGGCATGAATGGATGGAGCTTTTGGGTGATTCCCAGATTGATCCTGGCGTCGTATTCTCTTTTCGCCGCTTTCAGTTTTTTTGGTGCCAAGCGTCGTAGTCTGGATGAAAGTGATGGGCCAGGAATTGTTTGAATTTGGTGCCTCATCTGGTGCTTGATGTTATCAGGGCCCCCTCAGGCATGGTTATGTCGGGAAACTCCATGGGGAGGTTGTCGTGCTTGGATAAACCACTGATTGTTTTTATGTTTGGTATGTTGCATTCTGTGGCTTCCCCTCTGGTGGTGAGCTTAGTGGTTGCGTCTAGGAGGCGGTAGTTTTCACGCCCACCAGTAGATTGTAGAAGCTGAGGAAGTCTACTCCGCTAGACTGATGATTGGCTTGAAACATCCGCTACGACGAATCTCCATGTGAAATAGCGGCGTAGTCCCAAGTTCAGCGAGAGGTTGATTGTAATATACGTTGCAATGGTTGTACCATTTGGCTGCTGAGAGGATATAGTCAGATTTTTCTCGTCTTCTTGGTGTTGCACTGCGAGGAAATACACAGATTTCGGCGCTGGTGTCTATCAGCATCTGCCTCTTGGATTCGCCATCAGTGATTAAGAGACGGTGCAGTGTTTGCCTGGAATCACTCGCCGTCATTATTGATTGCCCTTGTCGTTTCCCGAGTAGAAGGAACAGGGTTGTCTGCAAATCGTGAAGTTGGTTCCGAACGTCAAATGATACCATGAGTCCATGGTTGCATTGTCTGCTGCCAATTCTGCTCGGAGTGCTGCGATCTCCAAGTTCAGTCCCTAGGTGAATTGCGCCATTTGGACCTTCATCATGGCTTTGAGGGACTCTATCGACGTCGTTTCAGTGATCTTGGAAACGGTTGGTCGGAAGGTCTCAGCGATGTTGTGTGCGTGGACTGCCAAGTCCTCTATCTTGCTATCCTCAACGATGGTGAGGGCTACTTGGACCTGCCTTGGTAGACGGTTCAACCATAGGGTCTTCATCGCGGTGTTGGGTACGCTGGCATCGACTAGGTCCCTCAAATGTCAGAGAGACGGGGTTGGTTTGGGCTCCCTATTTTCTTTAGTTCAAAAAGGCGGAGTGACATTCCTTCCTGAGGTATGCACAGTGGCAAGATAAGCTTCATCTGGATTTTGAAGTAGGAGTCAGACGGTGATGGCTTCAGGGTGTTGTCCTTCCTCTTGATTGCGAACTTTTCTGGTAGGGCACCTACTATGTGTCCGAACTTCGTTTTGTCCGTAGTCACGCCAGCACTGTTGAAGATTCCTTTTACTATAGCGAACCATAGTTCCGGGTCGGTGGAAATGAATTCTGTCATCCGGACTGCTACCCATAAGGTTTATGACTCGTCGCTCTGCATATTGCTGATAGTGAGTACGTTCTTCCTACCTTCTTGAATTCGGATCGGCCGTGCTGTGGTCCATCCCACTGAAATTCCATGATACGGTCCTCAGGGGTTACTAATTTGTGGGTTCCAAACTCTTACGAAATCACACACGCAATGAAGAAAAGGTATTAAACTGTTTTATTTTTCTCTCCAGAGTAACAACAAGAGTGAATTCGAAAGGTAATAAAATAATAATAATCAAAGAGGTAATGAAATTATTTTTGATGAAAATCGCAGGCTGACAATTCTTGTCGTGAATCTCCGTGAGTGTCGATAGGTAGTTCCTCGCTGACGCCGGTCTGGGTTCGATCGGGCAGAAAGGGATGCTTAGATGCCGGGTACTGTCAAAGGCGCTTCCGTCGTTGAAGGTGGTGAAAGCCAGATGTTTCTAGGAGTGCTGAATCTTCCAAAATTTATTGGTGGCGACAAGGCAAACGATGGCTGCAGATGGATCGATGAAGAAGTGAAGTGATTTTCGAGAGCGAAGCGAAATATATATGTACGACTGCGCCTTTTCTCTGTTCTTCTTAATGTAGATGAATTCGCTTCAATCCATATGATGAACTTACGGATGCAGCAATATCTGACGACTCAGAATACATCATTATGGATTCTTCATTCGAACTGTTCAGCTGAGTGATCCCTGATGCGCCAGATCATTTATATTTAAGCAGATTCCTTTCTTAAGGGTAACGCCCCACTATTATATATATATATATATATAAAAGTTTGTTTTTTGATGGGATATAGACTGGATTGTGGAGAATTAATGAACTACTCTTCTTTGTTTTAACCTAGCTTTCGAATAATATTTCATTCTTCTTCGGGGTCTTTCTGTAAATACAAATTGAAATCTTTTACATCACAAACATCAACATTTATGTAAATCACATTTTTAACTCATTAAAAAACTTATCTACTTACACAAAATGAGATTATTTTTATGAGTTCATTTGGAATTTAACTCTTGTTTTCTGAATTTTCACGCCTTTTTCTATTTAAATAATATTAAGTTGAAATGTCAAATTGTCACCTTCTTTCTGTCATGTCATCGAACACTATTAAGTCCTTATTCATCTAGTAGATAAGTTTTTTAATGAGTTAAAAATGTGATTTACATAAATGTTGATGTTTGTGATGTAAAAGATTTCAATTTGTATTTACAGAAAGACCCCGAAGAAGAATAAAATATTATTCGAAAGCTAGGTTAAAACAAAGAAGAGTAGTTCATTAATTCTCCACAATCCAGTCTATATCCCATCAAAAAACAAACTTTAATATACTGAGACTGTTAAAAAATCAGATTATATATATATATATATATATATATATATATATATATATATATATATATATATATATATATATATATATATATATATATATGTATATGTATATATATATCCCCGCATTTCCCGAGTCCACCAGACCCTAGGTTGGCAGCCTGGGTGTCTGAAGAATTTTTAAGTGCTCCAGTAACGAGAAGCCAAATTCAGGGTGGTAGGAGGCAGCGGACTGGCCACCTTCGGAACCGTCAGGAGGAAGAGTCTGTTGGGGAAAGCTGTGGGGCAAGCGGCGCAGCCCCCCGAGATGGCACCGTAAGCTCAAGTCAAGTCTCAGATGGGAGAGGAGGTTTCAGTTTGAACGAAGCTCAGGCTAGTTCCACGGTTACCTCATTGAGACGAGATGGGAGGACGCGATGGTCTGAGGACGATAACACTCTATTAATGCGCGTTCACTTTATTGCATTGGATATGCAAGAGTATACAGGAAAAACTTACCGAGAACTTCTGACTGAAACCTGGAATGAGATCTATCCAGAGAGACGATCCTATCCCAATTTGTTGTCGAACAGAGTGAAATGGCTTCTCCAAAATAACAAGTTCACATCTATAGACCTCGACTCAATAAAGCGGAGTATTGCACCACGAGGAGCGGAACCAGGTTCCGAAGTAGAACCATCTGACAACCAACTGCAGATAGAGGCTAGAATGAGCCCAAGGCCAACTGGAATACAACGCCGCTTCGTAAGAAACCTACAACTGTACTCTGGAATGGGAGCTGATAAAAGACCGAAGTTACCCAGGATGAAGGGATCAACCAGAGTGCTTCAGACTGTACGGAAAACAGATGACATAATTAGCAGCTATATGACAAACTCAACAGAGCTGAAAGAGATAGTGGACATAGTATATGCAGGAGCGGTGACTGTCTGCGAGGAGGTCGGTCTAAATATAGAAATCAACACATCTACGCACCGAAAAGAAAGGACACCTCCCTGGAAGTACCGCCTGGAAAAAAAAATAACTGAAATTAGAAAGAAAATTGGGGTGCTTCATACTTACCTGCACACAGAAAATCCAACGAAGAAACATCTCAAGAAGACCCTGAATGTTGCATCAGAGTTCCGGATAAAAAAGCGGAGCAACCAGTGGAGAGAAGAACTGACTTCAATCTGTGATAGGCTGAAACAGAAGGTTAAAGCTTTAGGAAACCGACTGCAGCGCTATAATGAAAGAGTTAAAAGGTACAAGAACAATCAACTCTATTACAAGAACCCACAACTGTTTTTCAGATCGCTCGAGGGGGGAGAGGAAGCCAGAGGAGTCGAACCACCATCGATTGAAGCAATGTTTGAGGAATGGAATAAAATCTGGGGGGATGAGAGACCACATGATGACAAGGCATATTGGATAAGGGAAGCTGAGGAGAAGGCTGACATGTACAGTATGGAAGAGCTAGACATAAAGGAGCAGGATGTACGAGGGGTGCTGAGGAAAGCGAGGAATTGGTCTGCTCCAGGTTCCGATGGATTGCATAACTATTGGTGGAAAAACTTCCAATCAACACATAAAAATCTGGCAAGATTGTTCCAGGATGCACTAAAAAATCCTTCGCTAATACCCGAATCTTTTACCCTCGGCGTGACCCACATGATACCCAAGGGAGAAAACACCAACGACCCAAAAAATTACAGACCTATCACATGCTTGCCCTCAATATACAAGCTACTAACAGGCATACTCACGACGAACATCTGGAGGCACGTAAACAACAATAAAATAATGGCGCGTGAGCAGAATGGGTGCAGAAAGAACATAAGAGGATGCAAGGAGACTCTCACCATTGATCATCTGGTGACCAAACAAGCGAGAAAGAAGCTAAGAAACATATCAGTAGCATGGATCGACTACAAGAAGGCCTTCGATTCCATGCCGCACACTTGGCTGCTAAAAACCTTACGCCTATACGGAGTGACTGAGTCTATAGTGAAGCTTCTGGAACATGTGATGACGACATGGCGAACGCAATTACTAGTAAGAACTGAAGGAAAACATGCCGTAACACCCGAAATTAAGATCAGAAGAGGAATATTCCAAGGTGATAAACTCAGCCCACTATGGTTCTGCCTGGCACTGAATTTCCTGAGTAAATTGCTGAGAGACAACAGATATGGATACGTCATAGAGAGGCAAAGGAACACGAAGATCAACCACCAGCTCTACATAGACGATCTCAAGCTTTACGCATCCCATGAAGAAGAAATGAAGAAAATGCTTAAGATTGTGGCTTCCTTTTCTGACACTGTGAGGATGGAAATGGGGTTGAATAAGTGCGCGGTCATTCATGTGCGAAGAGGAAGATTGGTGGAGGGGGATGAAATGCAGGTGCAGGACAGAGTGGCAATCCGGAGAATGGGAACCGACGACGTATATAAATACCTGGGAGTCCAACAGGGACTAGAGATAAATGTTTCTGAATCAAAGGCCACCTTCAAAAACAAATTCTTTGGAAGACTTAGAAAGATCCTGGCAAGCAAACTGAACGCAAAATCTATGTTCACTGCCATAAACACTTGGGCTATACCGTGCATGACCTATTCATTCGGAATTGTAAAATGGTCTATCACGGACCTGAAATCAATGGATACAAAAGTGAGGGTCCTCCTGACCAAATACGGAATTCATCACCCCCATGCTTCGGTCAACAGACTATATGTACCCAGGAGGGAAGGAGGTAGAGGCCTTCAGAGTTTAGAAATAACCCATAACAAGATAGTTGAAGATATGCGAGATTATTTTCGAAGTAAAAACTCACCGTTCTTCAAGGTCATTTGTCAGGAGGACGATAACATCACGGCACTTAACTTGGCATCCAGGAGCACTCCGACTGAAGCAATAACAACCGA
The DNA here is from genome assembly GCA_958510865.1 of Myrrha octodecimguttata. NCBI lineage: Eukaryota > Metazoa > Arthropoda > Insecta > Coleoptera > Coccinellidae > Myrrha > Myrrha octodecimguttata. The sequence continues at coordinate 24,171,009 of OY294056.1, forward strand.
GTTGCTATGTGAGCAATGGCACGGGAAGACATTGCATGGTAGATACCCAGAAGCACTGAAAAGTAATAAAGTCAACAAAGAACAGTCTCTTAAATACATAACAGCTGGTTACCTTTATCCTGAAACCGAAGGTAGACTTGTAGCAATCCAGGATCAAGTGGTTCCTACAAGAGCTTATATCAAACACATCACTAGAAGATACTTACCATCGGATAGATGCCGAAAATGCTGTCAGGCTCTGGAGTCGGTACAGCATGTCACGTCTGCTTGTCCCATCTTGGCACCTAGAGAATATACAGAACGCCATAACGCTATGGCCAAGATCTACCATCAAGCTATCGCCGTAAAAGCAGGGTTGATACTTACCTCAATGAATCCATTTAAATACGTACCGAAAACCGTGTTGGAAAACGAGAAATACAGGCTCTACTGGGACACATTCATGGAGACAGACAGACCAGTTGCACACAATAGGCCGGATATCGTTATCTTTGACAAAGACAGGAAGGTAGCTAATATAATCGACGTCACTGTGCCTGCAGATGATAACATTTCTAGAGCGTATACTGAGAAGCTCACTAAGTATGAAGACCTCGCTTTTGAGCTGAAAGAGCTATACAGTTTGAAATCGGTGTATGTTGTCCCGCTGATAATATCAACGAACGGTCTAGTGGAGACTCATTTGCAGGAGAACACTGCATTATTGGGACTGGATGTGGACATCATAAGTGCTGCACAGAAGGAAGTGGTACTATGGACAACAAGAATAGTCCGAAAGTTTCTTGTGAGTGGCTGAGGTCGCCTTGATCATGTAAACTGATCCGACGACTTTGGTTAGCCAAACCCCAACAAGGTGAAAAAAAAAAAAAAAAAAAAAAAAAAAAAAAAAATATATATATATATATATGCATGTGAGGAAGGAACACATTTTGGCACGTGAACAGAATGGCTGCTGTAGAGATGCAAAAGGCTGCAAGGAACTCCTTATAATCGACCAAATCATCACCAGGCAGGCGAAGGGTAAACTTCGAAATATATCTATAGCCTGGATCGACTATAAAAAGGCGTTTGATTCAGTGCCGCACTCCTGGCTGCTAAAGGTGTTGAGGTTATACGGGGTGTCAGATCGGATAATCAATCTGCTAGAGCACCTAATGAGCACTTGGCGTACAACATTATTGATTGAAAGCGGAGGCGAAACCAGCGTGTCAGAGGAGATGGCCATCAAATGTGGAATTTTTCAGGGGGACACTTTGAGCCCGCTCTGGTTTTGCCTGGCCCTGAATCTCTTAAGTAAGCTCCTCAATAAAAGCAAGTATGGATATATTATCAACAAGTCCAGAAACGTAAAGATCAATCATCAACTATACATGGATGATCTAAAACTGTTTGCAGCCAGTGAAGAACAGATGAGGAGATTGCTGGAAATCGTGTCCTCCTTCAGCGAGACGATCGGTATGGAGATGGGTCTTGACAAATGCGCGGTTCTTAATGTGAAGAGGGGTAGGATCATCGAAGGCCAGGAGATCAAACTGTGGGACGAGAAAAGAATATCATGTCTGAAACCAGATGAAACGTACAAGTACCTCGGCATACAACAGGCCCTCAACATCAAAACGCCTGAAGTGAAAGATAATTTCAAAACTAAATACTTTACCAGGCTACGGAGTCTTCTGAAAGCTAAATTGAACTCGAAAGCGCTTTTCACAGCTATAAATATATGGGCCTTGCCCTGCATTACTTACTCGTTCGGAGTAGTACGCTGGACAGTCGCAGAATTGCAAGCAATGGACATCCAAACCAGGAAACTCCTCACTAGGTATGGAATCCACCACCCCCATTCCTCGGTGAATAGATTGTATATAAGCAGACATCAAGGTGGCAGAGGACTCCAAAACATTTCAATAACTCACAACAAAATAGTACTACAGATGAGAGATTATTTTAGATCAAGAAACCTACCTCTTTTCGAGGCCGTATGCCAGGCAGATGAATCCTCAGCCCTGCAGTTGGCGAAGTCCTCGATGAATCTTAGAGAACAGTCACTAGAACAGCTTTCGGAAGAGTGGCACAGCAAAGCCCTTCACGGCCGCTACCCTGGAAAATTAAAATCTGAAGACATAATAAGAACTGAGTCATTAACTTACCTGAAGGCCGGGTATCTTTTTCCCGAGACCGAAGGGAGGATTATAGCCATTCAGGACCAGGTAGTGCCAACCCGAGCCTACATAAAGAGAATAACTGGCCGCAACATACCCTCCGACCTGTGTAGAAGGTGCTCCAAAGGCCTGGAGACAATACAGCACATCACGTCCTCATGCCCTATACTGGCCCCTAAAGATTATATGGAACGCCATAACGCCATGGCCCGAGTATACCATAGAGAACTCGCAATGAAAACAGGTCTACTGAAGGGTAAAGGTAACCTATATACTTACCAACCACGTGATGTACTGGAAAATGACAGCTACAAACTCTACTGGGACACGACCATGGTAACGGATAGGCCGATAGCACACAATCGCCCGGACATAGTGCTGTTTAATAAAAACGACAAGTCAATTCAGATAATCGACGTCACAGTCCCCGCCGACGACAACATCGCCAGGGCTTATACCGAAAAAGTCAGTAGGTACCATGATCTCGCCTTCGAACTCAAAGAGATATATGGCCTTAAGAAAACGTCCATACTGCCGCTAATAATATCGGTGAACGGCTTGGTGGAGGCGCACATGCTGGAAAATACGAGGAGATTACAACTTGATACTTACTTGATTAGTCAAGCCCAGAGAGAAGTCCTACTGGGCACGGCACGGATTGTGAGAAAGTTCTTAACCAGCTACTGAGAATAATCTTGGCTGAAACACTCAGCCCGGTTTTCTCATGTATCTACACGCTAGACGGTGAATTAAAAAAAAAAAAAAAAAAAAAAAAAAAAAAAAAATATATATATATATATATATATATATATTCTTTTGAGAACGAGCATTACATTCTAAGATATATCACAGTGTTAGCAGAGGAAATGTAAACGGGGTACCATACTTATTTGCGTATGATACAAGAGCACAGATAAAAACCTCAGGAAAAATTCTGTCTCCCCGTATAAGTGTAGTAATTTGTTTATAGAAGATAAATGGCATCTTTTTGATTGGAAAATAATTCTTTCGTCATCTTGAATTCATTTCGACAAAATATCTCGACATAATATCTGAAACAGAAAGAGGGACAGAAAACCAGAAAGGAAGCAGTAAATAATATCACCTACATTTGCTCATGACCGAGAGGGTCTTTCGACCAGGTTCAGTCCTCCAAGCGATGATTTTCAGATCCTCAGATAAACGAAGAACGCTACAGGCCCCTTTATTAGGGAATCATCTCCCATAGATCCATAATTGTTCATTTCGAACTAGAAATCTAATAAAATATCGGGAATAAAGTGAAAAACTTGTGACATGTATTATGTCACATACAAAGCTACGGCACTGTGAAATAAGATGTTGTACAATATGTAAGCCAAAACTCTGTCATTATTATTATTATGTCGCATACAAAGCTACGGCACTGTGAAATAAGATGTTGTACAATATGTAAGCCAAAACTCTGTCATTATTGTACCATCACATACTCCGGCCAGGGCTTCCAGGAGATAATCATATTATTTTGATAGTAAATAAACTATAGAAGGTACGGAAAAATATTATGTTACTTATGAATGATGAAGGCACAAATTGGTCACATTGTTTATCATGGACTCAGCCCTCTCACTTGTCAATTGTAAGTTGAAGTGCAAGTTTGAATTCAATACGGAAAAACTCAAATACAATATCGAACACATTGGAACAATAAATTCAGAAAAAATATCAAAATAAAAAGCTGAAATTTTGTACACTATTGTTAAATATCAATTTTGAGTTATATATCCGATTTCGTTGAAATCCGAACCATAGTTTCTGAGAAAAAAATTGGGACAATGTTGAAAAAATTCCCCAATGATACGATCCTCACAAAATGCTGCTGAAACTTGCGCGTCCTTCTTAAAGTAGTTACGATGTCTCTGCCCGATCGCGATTATCTGGAGATAATGAGGAAATGACCTGAAAATTTCAAATTCCCAATTCTCCGAAGCCACTCGGCCGATTTCGCCTATTTATCCATTTATTCATTTATTTATTCATTCATTTATTTATTTATTTATTTATTTATTCATTTATTCATTCATTTATTCATTCATTTATTCATTTATTTATTTATTTATTTATTTATTCATTTATTTATTTATTCATTTAGTTATTTATTCATTTATTTATTTATTCATTTATTTATTTATTCATTCATTTATTTATTCATTTATTTATTTATTTATTTATTCATTCATTTTTTCATTCATTCATTTATTCATTTATTTATTTATTTATTTATTTATTTATTTATTTATTCATTTATTTATTTATTTATTCATTCATTTATTTATTTATTTATTTATTTATTCATTTATTTATTCATTTATTCATTTATTTATTTATTAATTTATCCATTCATTTATTTATTTATTTATTTATTTATTTATTTATTTATTTATTAATTTATTTATTTATTCATTTATTTATTTATTCATTTATTTATTTATTTATTTATTTATTCATTTATTTATTGATTCATTTATTCATCTATTTATTTATTTATCAATAATCAGGGGCCACAGAAAGACGAATCTCAATTACTGTGGTCCACACACATTACAAAAAATATCAGCATGAAAAAATGATGAACAGCAAATACAAATTAGTCATAACAGCTCAAAATCTTCCCAAAATTACAACTTTTACTTCTGCATATAATATAATAATTATATAAATCAATGCTCTTTTCAGGTCACATATTGAAACATAAAAAACGAACTTAGGTGTTGCATTCTGATACGTAACTTGCCCTGAAGTTTCAAGTCGCTAGATGAACGGCCGGACAGAATAGGTCTCTTGCATGAATTTTTTTATCATTGGAATCGAATATTCTATCCGTAGGACTACTGAAAAACTTCAACCGCCTTCAGAAATTTCAATTTTCGAAGGAAAAACCATCTTATGAATTCACTCCACCTATTGGTTGTTCAAACGGACGAAACTTCGTGCCTTCTGTGATATATCCACTCACTCTCTATCTCCACTCGTGTACTTTTCTCTCTACCAAGCCAATAGACAGCGTCGGCTATATCGATCGGTGAATCTTGCAATAACGAGTGATGTAGAAAGCGATCTGACGCGTTTCACCCGCTTCGACCTTGTTTCCTGATTTGCGCATTTTCAATACCGAATTATCCAAATTTCGCGAATTGTGGAAGTGTGTGGTAGCATACATTATGATTTTGTATCGATATGGAAGTAGAAAAACATAAAAATTTGATAACTCGTGTTACATGCATGAGACCTATTGAGTTTGATATAGGATTCAACAGCCGTTGGCCCAACCTAGTTGTTGATGATTTTTGGCAAAAATTCGAGAAAAACCGATATTTGGGCGGAACAATAGCTCGCCCTATCATAGAATATGCAAAAAAATTTTCATTTTTTCACTATACCGATTGAATTCATGATGACATTCAATTCGGCTGAAATTTTGGAAAAGAAGCGCTGTTTCAACCATATTTTCTTCATGTATTGCGAACCGCTGTTTACGGAGTATTTCGGTGAACCAAAGATCAATTGGTGTTGGACTAACATCTCTATTTGTTCGGTACCATTTATCTTTTTACGCGCTTGGTCTAGGGATCAGCGCGTTATCGTTTCGTCACGATGTCTGGTAATTTTCGAATTTTGAGCCAAAAATGGTCCCAAACGATTGAGTTTAACTCCCTGAAGAAGAATCCGTGGTCAAATTCAATTCTGTCCGTCCGCCCGTCCTTTTGTATGGGCTCTAACTTTCGAAGGAAAAGACTTAGCGACTTGAAATAGTCAGATTAGGTTTGGAGTCCCAATATCTCGGTTAAGGTCGTTAATGGGTGAAATCAGTTCGATAGTTTCGGTGTTAGGCCTATTTGAAATGTTGAGATTTATTCCTCGATATCTCATGAAGTATTGACTCGATCGAATTGAAACTTCGTGGACAGTTTAGAATACCAACGCACAACTCAGAGCAAAATTCCATGTGGATCCAGTTGTTAGAAAATTCAAAAAAATTTTATTCGAAAATTTTACAAATTTTCGAGGAAAATTTTTTTCCTCGTTATTTGAAACAACCTTACAGTCAGTTCTCAAAAACAATGTTTCAAATCTCAATTCGATCCTATATTTACTTTCAGGAATGTAAGGGGAAAAAAAGGTGCCGAATTTCGTTGTTATTTGGAATTTTAACGTTATTTCCGCAAAACCTCAAGAAGTACAAATGCAATCAGATCGCAATTAGGTGGAGATTACCAACACGCAACTAGGCGCCATATTTCGTGTTGATCTAATTGTTAGAATTTGAGCAATAGAGTAAAAGCTCCTGACCTCACGTCAGTGCTTTTCTAGATTTTTTAATCCTTCAACTCGAGGAAAGCAAGTACAGTTCCAACACAAATTTCATCTGAAGCCAATATGGGAGCGCTACACATTTCGTCACTACATACGATCTCTTTGCAAACGCCTTGTTACTACGTTCCGTGGCACCTGATCTTTAAGGTTATCGAAGATATTTGAATTTATTTTTTTTCCACCTTGAGGCAATCACTCTTCACGAAATCCCTTACAGATATTCAAAACAGTATTCTCAGCCTGCTTACTGAATTTTAAATTGGAGGTTTCTGTGATTTGTGAGATATGAGTTGAATTAAATATTTTCGTCGCATTTTCAACATACTTTTTTTCATATCTCGCGAATAACTGGTCGTAAACCATTCACAAAAAAATTTTCGCATTCACTGTTACAACAATGAACAACATTTCAAGTTACCCGTAAATCAGTTCGTAAGTTCTTGAGAAAATATTTGTTTGCCTGTTATAAACCCTCATTTTCAACCGTTAGGGTGCAACAACGTAGCTAAAATGCTTGAAGGATCATTTTCGGGTACAATTCGGTTTTGTACCAAATTTCATTGTTTTTGCGCGCATGTTCTAGGGAAACAGCGTGCTATCGTTTTTTCCAAATTTCTATTTACAATTCTCGAATTTTCCGCCAGAATTGGTCCCAAACAATTAGGTTGCACTTACTGATGAGGAATCCAATGCCAAAATCGATTCTGTCTGTCCGGGCAGCCGGCCGGCCGATTGTCTGGGCGTGGACACTATAACTGCCGAAGCTAGCGACTTGAAACTTTCAGATAGGTCGCGCATCAGAATGCCGCGTTTAAGTTCGTTAATGGACCGAATCAACCGAACGATTTTTGAGTTAGAGTCGCTTGAAATTTTGGGCTTATTCATCCGATATTTCAGGAATTACTGAAGTATTTGGATTGAAACTTGTCAGTAAGTTGAACTTCTTGCAAAGTTTTGTTGATATCGTATAGTCACATTATTCGAAATTTCATTATATTCGAATCAAATTTTGCTTATACCTCGGAACTCTATATTTCACAGCCTTGTACCAAATTCCAGTTTGATACGGTTTTAATTTTCGTAGCTATGGGGAAAAAATCTGTCAAATTTCGTTTTTTATTTCCTCAGTATCAGTATCAGAAAAGCTCAAAAACTACGGATTCCATCATAATGAAACTTGATAACTAGTTCGAAAATGCTGATGATCAACTCCTTGCAAAATTTCGTGATGATCGTGCCATCAGAACAATTTGAAAAAAAAATAGTTTTCAATATTCTGCAGTCTTCTGTTCATATTCTACGGCCAACATAATAACCGAAAAAAAAACTAAGAAGCTCGATATATGTAGAGGAGGTTTGGACTTTAATTACAAGGGTCGAATTCGTGAATGGGTAATATCCACCCAATGATTCCGGAGATATACCCGTTAAAAATTTACTTTCTCAATAATTCTGAAAATACAGATATGAGATCGAATTAAAATCTGGCGCTTGATGAAAAAATGACAGCCTTGGACCGGCCGGTGGAAAGATGATTTTAATTCATTCAATGAAATCTAAATACTCCTCAACTTGAACATTGAAAATTTCAGGTCTCAATATTTTTCTTATAGTGATCACCAAGGTTTTTTTCTTTGATAAAAGCAAATAGTAATTCAAGAAGGTCCCAGTTTTCAAGATCCTGCAAGATGCCTTGATCCGGCGTATAATTCATTCTATCCTAAATTTGTTGACTCTAGGGACAATGTCTATTCGATTATCCCTCAAGATTCTCCATCACCGTCTGAAGAAATAACAGTAAAATATAAATTTTATCCTTCCATAGGATGGAACGGAGTCCCAGACCAAGCCGTTTTTACAGCGTCGTAAAAATACAAGCGCCCAGCTCGACAGATGAATCGGTTAGATAAGCGATTTCTCGGTGCACCTGAACTTTACGGGGAAATTTAATTAAAATCTTCCTAGGAGATATAAATTCGACTTTACAAACGGGACAAAGAAAGATGGTCCTGAGATAGGAAGTCTAATTGTCCAAATTTTTCCGGACACGGATTCAGAGTCGCGTAAAATATGTTCAACGAGTTTGGTGCGCTTCCAGAAGTGCATTAGGAGCATTCTCCCGTTTCTTTTTAGACAACGGTGATTAACGTGTACTAATCATTACGGAAATTAGTGATTGAATTTGTTGTTGTTGTTGTTGTGTAATCTCAATTTCTTGGGGAATTTTTTATGGTGAACTATGAATTACTGGTTTCCAAACCAAAATGCACTCTGCAGGAGATCTGTCATGATATCAGCCTCAAATTCTCAAGGTACTCATGCTATTTATTCGACGAAAGGTGTCGGATTTTTAATGAATATTGGCATCGAAAGATATCGAAATAAAAACAATTGAGTTTCACAGAAATATTTACCGATCTTTTCAGCTTTTCCCGAAAAGATCTCTCGAAAGCAAATACAGCGACTTTTATTGAATAAATTCTTCTTTGATACCTATCGAATGGATAATATATGGTTGTGGATATTTTGATTAGTCCCTTCATAAACTTTCATTTGGTATATATGCTACAATAATACAGAAAAAACATTCATTTCGTTCCTCCGATTTTCGATTCGGAAATACAATATCTGAATACCATAATCCTATGATCCTATCGAACGTTTCAGGCTCTAGAGACTTCGACATAATGTAACACTCGCCATTTCTCAGTCCTACTTTCGGCCGGTATTATAAAAGTTTTTTGACAGATGAATAGGAGTTAACTCTTGGCGTGACGTCACGAATTCCAGTTAAAGTTAGATTTGCAAAGTTATCTTCATCTGGTGGTTTGGGTATCAATTATAGTTGAAGTTGAAATTGAATCGTGGTATTCCACAGATTCTCATTCTTTTCGGGTGACATAAGGGAATATAAACTCGATCTTCAGGAACATGGTAGCAAGAGATGTCCACTTGATTTTCAAGAAATTTTAAGTGACGATGAAGAAGAATATTATTATCGTTGAGAGACGATATTCAGGAATTTGCTGGACCATTTGATGTTGTGGGGAGAAACGGAATTCACAAAGCGATTTCTCTTATCTGGCTTATCTCAGCACTCTGTACGCCTGTTAACAAGGCACATTGAATTTACAAACACCAACTAATAGGTAGGCATTTCGTAGAAGGCCACATGAACTATTGTATAATTATAATTATTTTTAGAAATCATGCTTTTGTGATGCAAGTGTGTTGATTACAAGAAGATATATCTACCTTGTTCTTTCTTGATAGTTGCTGGAGATTGTAGGGGTATTGACAAATCATTCACTGGTATAGTATTATCAGAAATGCCCTATGAAATATTGCATACTTATTATCTATTATGTTTGAAATGCCAGATACTGAATTAGGGATCTATCAAACCAACAGGGCCTCTAAAGAAATTGCAAAATTTCCTCATGTAAGAGGTGGGTATAGACTACACTTAGATAAAGAGATCGAATCTCGTAGGTTTATTGTGGCATAAATTGAGAATACCACCTTGACTTTCTGTTAACTAATATAGGATGTAGATGAAAAAAATCAATGATATTTATTTTGTTCAATTCCTAACATATCAGATAATGGTTTCGAAGTCGTAATAAATCATTATAGTTAATACTCATTATATAACCTTTATGATGGACGAGAAAATCATTACAGTTTAAATGGATACGTTTCGTTTAATACCCTCCAAACTGCAGCTGATAGCCATCTATAAATTGTAGATATCATGGGTCGATGACCAGGAGCCACATAAAACCCAAAACAGTTCCATATTTTTGAATTGAATGTCAAATTTAACAAATTAAATGTGGAGATTACCACCTTCAGTATCAGCTGGAAGTACCAGCCGGTAGAGTGAAGTATTCGTAAAAAAAATGTGTACATAATTGGATGTGGACAAGTTTCCTTTCCATGGTAGAATAATTCCTGAACTGAATGTATCTCATTATTGTCAAAGTTTTTGTATGCTTTTGTTTCTAATATATTCATCAGGAAGTAGTTTTTTCCTTAGGTGACCAAATACCCAAAGACCCAAAAGTCCATCCCATATTGTAAAAAACATTGAGAATTCAGTAGCTAACTTTGTACTTTAATGAAAACCACAATCAATTGAGCTCCCTGATACAGAGGAAGAATGTTGACAATAAAACATTGATTCATCCTAAACATATTCAGGAAGGAAGGATTCTTCTGGGCCACAAGTTGGTGGTTAGACGTATCACAGTCATAGATTTTTAATTATTTCAACTGTCAGTTCAAAACAAAGATAAATTCTGCGCATGATTATAATACCGGCCCTTCAAAAACGTAATCTCTTCGTCCTCTTTGTCTCAAGTACCCCACGTTAGGCTGCACTTATAGTAAAGCCATAATTCTCACGACACGATTTCCCACGATTTCATCGTGCGACGAGGGTGCCTACACTAGACCGGTAATTCGGACGATAAGGAAGCATTCTTAGAGATCTGCGTGACAATCAGTCTGCACATCTGTAAACTGTCAAGCTTTTCGAGTTGAGCTAAGAAGTATCACGAGTGACCCCAAGATGAATTTTTGATGTGGCCACACTTTACGGACTGTGCTCGATTTTGTATACATGTGATTCTCATGAAAAAAGCGATGAACTCGCAGCTTAGTAGATATTAATTTTCGAAAATTGCATTTTTCCTCATATTTTGACAACTCAGTTGTATTTTGTCTTGGGTATGTCGATCAGAAATATAAACTGTACATTTGTAGATGGTTTATATGAGTCCCACTACAGACAACAAATATAATACGTCTCAAAATGCCTGGAATTCTGCGCAATAAGACAAAAATGGGCAATTAGTACCTAAACATACAGCATTCCCTTCTGATTGTTTTTTTTCGTCTAATTCCTATGTTGAATGATAGAAATAATCGAATATTCAAATATTTACAGCTCAATGTATTTCCTTACGAAAGACGGTAGAGTTATGCACCTTATTGGCGTCTTGAAAATGATGATACTGGCCAACATTTACACACAAATACGGCAGCAGCAAATTCAATTTCCCAAAAATATCTTCCAAAAAACGATTTTGCCGGATTCGAAACTGATACCAATCAATATGTCTAGAAAAACTGAATATATTTGAAAAACCCCGATCAAATTCGAACACTGTCCATTGAAGTATGGTTAAGCTTAATTGCGTCGTCTAGTTAGGTTAGGTTAGTTTAATCAGAAGTGGAAATTTAATTCAGGATTGTGCCTTGAATCTCTTGTTTTGAGTTCTTGAGATACCTTACTTACTACTTGGTAAGGTTATGTTTGTTAATTTTTTAGATTCTTTTCTGGGTTTTCACTCCCAATGTCTGAAACAGGACTATTAAAGATTAAATAAAGTTGTTTTTTTCATGGAAAACGCTGATGCGGATTGCAGAATTGAACTATTTCTCAAGGGCACTTTCTTGGAAAACAGATTAACAAATAAACAATACAGGAATAATACAAACGCTAGACAAAGTGAACTGTAACGTTTCAGAGTGCAAATCTGACTGTTTCATTAGACAAACAAGAAAATTTTAAGAATTATTTTCTTTCGATTTTTCCTTTTTAAACTCTTGTCAAATCACACAATAGCAACAAATAGGGTACATTTCTACCGAACACTGAGCAGAATAGCTCTCTCCATTTAACCAGATGCAAGAGGACTCTTTTCAAATTATCTGATTCCGACATCAGTATTTTTTTATTGTCCCAATCTGTCATGTACCTAATTCCCAATGGCCGAACACACATGGTTCGCTATTTGGAATTTCTGTATGTCTCTTTTCCTTAGATTGTTTCTGTGCTCTCGTTTTCTGATATCTAACGTTCGAGATGTTTTTCACAAATACAGGGAATACAATAAACACAATTTTTATGATTTTTGTTTCACGTTAATTGGTTTTAGTTAGTATGGATCTCAAATCTTTTTTTTATTTGAAAACCTTTCTCAGTTTGAATTCAGTACCAATTCTTCTGATTTTTCCTGAAAGTCCATGTACATGCCTTGTCAAAGAAACTGACCATACTCGCAAATGCTGTCGACTATATAATAGTTTTTCTGAAATTTTCCTCTCGATGAATCAGAAATTATCGATCCGGTCGAATGGATCAAGTGGGTAGTTGTGGAGTACCCATACGAATGTGCGGAATTTCGTATCGTATCACTAGAAAAACTTCCAGAAAAGTACTGACGTGAAGTCAGCAGCTCTTGCATGCGTACATGCTCAAATTCATTGCCAAAGCGTTTATTTTTACGCGCTTGTTCTAGGGAACAGCGCGTTATCATTTCGTCACGATGTCTGTTATTTTCGAATTTTGAGCCGAAATTGGTCTCAAACGACTAGGTTGGACTCACTGATGAAGAATCCGTGGTCAAAATTGATTCTGTCCGTCCGGCCGTGTAACTTTAGAAAGAAAAAACCTAGAGTCTTCTAATTCTCGGGTAAGGTTAAGATCCTGAATATCTCGGTTCAGTTCGTTAATGGGCCAAATCTGCCGAGTGGTTTTTGCGCTACAGCCATTTGAAATTTTGATTTTTCAATAGCTCGATAAATATTTATATGATCCAAATGAAACTTGGTTGGTAGATGAACAGTGTCAATAAGAAGAATTATCCATGGAAAAATTCGAAAAAAAATTTTTTTCTCAAAATTTTCATATTCGTTATAATTTCACCATTTCGCAATATGAACAAGCGCGTAAAAGCTGCTGACTTCACGTCAGTGCTTTTTCAGATTTTTCCCGTACTGACATCGCCAAATACACCGTTACTTCCGGAAGGTAAGATTTGGACTCCACTTCTCATCATGAAATGAATGAATGAAATTCCGCAGGGACCTTGGAGTCATCATTTTCCAATTAACTAATAAAGTTCAATTTGATCCAAGCTATATTTTTGAAATATTGGGAAAATATCATTTTAAAATGTGTGTTCCTACAGAATATTTAGGCGGAATTTACCCATTCACCCGATGATTCCGCACTTATATCCATTCACAATGATATTTTCCGAATATCTCCTAAAATACTGATGGATGAACCCCATTCCTAATTGATTGCTCGGTAGTAGTTTCCTAAAAAAATATTCAAGAAAAATTTCGAAATTCTTTTTAATTTACTAACTCTACGATAGCAACATTTTTACGACATTAATTACACGTTAGTAGGCTCCAACTTACCACCAAGTTTCAATTTCATCGCTCGAATATTTACTGAGATATTGAGAATATAATTTCAGAAGTTCGAATGACTATCACTCTGAAACCATTTGGTCGATTCGATGCGCGACCTACCTGAAAGTTTTAAAATGTTAGCGCGCTCTTTCCTTGTCCTCGGCCGGTTGGCCGGGCATAACCGATTTTGATAACAGATTCGTCATCAGTGAGTCTAAGTTAGTCATTTGAGATTTCCGATTTCTTATGTTTCAGGATATATTCCACTTGTGGTGATAAATATACAACCCCTATTGATTGAAAACGATATTATTTTGTTACTGCGATTCAAGTTTTGTTAACGTCTTAATAATTTGTTTGCTATTGCGCCAATTTTTAATAGCATATCTAAAATGACTTCAAAAAACTCTCATTCTCTACTCTCCTCGTATCGTGGGCTGTCAGGTTGGAAAAACGTTTTGAAAACAAATAGGTTTGTTTCTACATATTTTCGTTGCTTTGACTTCCCACGTGGTTCAGGGCAGACGAGTCTAGTGCGAGGTTTTTTGCATCGTCGTCGTACGACATCTTGTCGTGAGAAATACGGTTCCAGTGTATAGGCGTATTTAATGTGAACAGTCTTTCGACAATCGTGCGTTTAGCGGTCATCGTCGTTTTGGGATACGGCTCAGTGTAAGCACGTGTATTAAAAGCAATGTGTTTGTTTCTCTAACGCTATCGTACAACGTCGGACGTCATCGCGTCGTGGAAATCACGGCTTCAGTAAAGGTGCAGCCCATGATGTAAGCAAAACATGGTGTGCTCATCTGTGTTCGTATTTACCAATGATGACGTCACTTTTTTCATTCAAATTCAAAGCAAAGAATATATATTTCCTTATATTTTCAACTAGCTGACGTCATTTTTTTCAAATGAGCACACCATATATTTTACATCATAGTGCAGCCTCACCTGAATATATCACGTCATGGACGTATCGCTCATCGTGTAGAAGGTGTTAACGTTTACGCCTGTACCAAGTAGATCCTCTCAAGATCTTTTGAATGATAATTTATAATATTGATAATATCGTTAATAATAATAATCCTTATTCATTCGTTGCATAAACATACAGCAAAACGTCTAGTATGTATATCGAATAATTTAAGTGTATATGACTTTTAACATGAACTTCACAATCATAAAGATCAGTTTTGGTTATTTTTAAAAATCTCACAATCAAAGAGCTCGGTCACCTCATATAACGCCTTCCGCAGTAGCGCTTCTTCACTTCTGCGCAGAAGCGCCCTTCATCCAGAGCTTTTATATTATCTGCGGGACAATGTTGTAAAATGCTGAAACCCAGCTACCGTTGAGTAGAGGCCAGACGGTGAAAGGGTGTCTCAAGGGCTGTACTATTCCGTGTGTTATAGAAGTGTCTATTCGAATTTCTGGGAACCTGATGGATGTTTTTGTGAACTTACTTGAGACAAGACAGAATGTGAATACTAGGAACAGTTAGGATCTCCTTCTCTATGAATGCCTTCATGCAGCTATATCTAGGGGCCTATAGCGTTCTTCGTTTATCTGAGGATCTGAAAATCATCGCTTGGAGGACTGAACCTGGTCGAAAGACCCTCTCGGTCATGAGCAAATGTAGGTGATATTATTTACTGCTTCCTTCTGGTTTTCTGTCCCTCTTTCTGTTTCAGATATTATGTCAAGATATTTTGTCGAAATGAATTCAAGATGACGAAAAAATTATTTTTCAATGAAAAAGATGCCATCCATCTTCTATAAACAAATTACTACACTTATACGGGGAGACAGAATTTTTCCTGAGGTTTTTATCTGTGCTCTTGTATCATACGCAAATAAGTATGGTACCCCGTTTACATTTCCTCTGCTTACACTGTGATATATCTTAGAATGTAATGCTCGTTCTCAAAAGAATATATATATATCTAGGTCCAAGACCATATAGTGCTCTTATTGCCCGCGAATAGTCATCTCCGAGGAACAGACAGAACTTCAATGTTAAGGGCCGTCTTTGGTAACGGCTATCGGCAACGGACCGAGCCACAACAGAACGGAAATTTTATTACTCTGCTAATCTGTTTGGCACAGTTCTGATTAGTCTATTGAATGAAGAATAGGGCGTCACGTGCGCTTATTTCCAATCTATCCAAGGTCCCTTTTCTTGAATCAGGGATGGGAGAAACTAGGCGTGTCGACGCTTTTGTCAAGGAAACGAGGTGCATTTATGATGGAACGATAGAGGTCGTCCATTCTATCACATTCAAGAATATGGTTCTAAACCTCAAAATAAATATATCTTACGATTATATCAAACAAACTGTTTGAATTTCGTAATCAACGTCCACCTTGTATACCTAAACATGAAATATGGGAAATATATTTAGAGTAGGTACTGTTTCAAAAGAATTTTCCCACATAAGAGGGGGGTGTACACTCTGGGGGTATATTAAATCAATGTTTGGTTGGATGACATTTCTGACTGAAGTGCATAGTGTTATCCTATTGAATTATGTAGAAGGAATCAAATTCTGTTCAGCCCTGGTTTGGCGTGGCCCAGACCGTTACTGTTATGTGCGCATTGGCCCTTTTTGGGTCACATATAGGGTGTCCACGTAAAGAGGCATGGGAATGGCTCAGTTTGGGGTAGTCCTAATTCGTTTATTGAATAAATGGAAATGCAACACGTGTGCTTATATCCGATCTATCCAGATCGATTCCATCAACTGGAAAAAAAGGTAGTACAATTATGTCAAATATTCTTCGTATTCGTAATCAACGTTTACATTTTATTTCCTCACTCAAAATATGGGTCATATGTTTAGAAGAGATATTTTGTGTTGTCGGCAAGATTCTTCTACGTAAGAGCGGGATAAACTGGACAAATAATAATGGGTCGGGTGACATTTCTAAGTGATGTGAAAGTGCTTAGATCATTAAGATCAAATTTGAGCTCTAATGGATAGCCTTCTTGAATCAGATGGGTTGGCAGATTTCGTAGAATGAAATATAAAAACGTAATTTCTGTCTGTGTTGAAAACGGAGAAGAAATACTTGATCGAAAGATCCTCTAATCCTGAGTTTTCGGCTTCAATTTCCATTGGATATATTTTTTCGAATTTTCATGATAATCAGGGTCTCCATAATTCCATTCCATATTCCCGTCCACACTTTCCACATTCCGACATCGACAGTTCATTTGCTGCCAAGGTCTGCCGTAGAATTATCACCCATCTCACGGTCCAATTCTCGGATATCTCTGCATATGAAAATATGATCACATGGAGAAGTATGTGCGGGTCAGGTGTTAGCTCTCACGTCAACGCAAGAATTCACCACGCTCATTTGGCCGAGGGCGACTAGGATCGTTATATCTACCCTTCTGTTGATTGGGGCAATTTTGATTCACTCGAAAATTGGTTAGTAAATTTTGGTCGGTATGGAAAGCGGAACACAATTTAATTGGAATGGGGATTCGAAATATTCTCATTTGTGAATATTTTTGTTGTATCGGTCCTGCGGATCCTGAATTATTATTCATTGAGCTCGTTGTCAATGAAATCAAAGCTATATAGAGAAGTTTTCACGAATGAATGTACATACTTTCAGTGCGAATGTAGGACAATTAATACTCGAAAATTTACCGAGTATATTTACTCATGAAATATGTAGTGTTTCAAGCTTTTATTGGAAACATTCAACCGGCATACCTTGAAACGTTTTGATGGATTTTAATTAAAATCTCAAGAGATATGTTAAGGAGACTATTTAAGATTAACGATAGTGCAGATTCGCTGTACATCAATCTTTCGAAAAAAAAATTTCCGTTCATCAACTACATTGAATTAGAGCCTTTTCAAACACAAGAGGGCTGTGATTGAATAATTTATTGAACAAGCCTATTGGCAGTACTGCTGCACTTCGTGTCAGCATTTTAGGTAGCATTAAACATCGAGAACCTATACCTCCCATTGCAAATCCTGACTTATTAGTCCCGAAATATTGCGTTTATACATTGTGCACAACAATTCAATCTCACAGTAACAAATCTTGAAGAATATGCTGCATATTTCAATTCAACCGAATACCCGAATTTTGGCATTTCAATTCATATAAGGGGAAGTCGAAGACATGTCAAAGATCCTATACAATACTCATATGAAATTAAATTTTTCTGTACCTTACTTAAATACGGTTGATCATTTATTATCCGTACGGAATCTTCTGCAGGGGCCTGACTATCTCATCTGGAAAGCATTTCGCCCTAAAATAATATAAATTATTTGCTGACAACAATTGTAGAGAGGTACCAAGGGCACGGTCAGTACAACAAACTGAAACCGCTACCGCTTGTTAAAGCATCAGGAGAACTTTCAAATTATACCTTAAACTGACACATGTCGAGAGGTTCGTTCCCAATAATGCTCTTGGCAGCTCAATGCAATGGCTGTCACGAGATAATTCATATTATTTCACGGTAAAATTCTACGTCAGGGAGATAATCATATACCCTGAGAGAACAAGATCAGATACATGTGAGTGAGACTATTTAGGCTACTAAAATGACAGTGACAATATTTTTCTCAACATGTGTGAAATTGTAGCGCATCTCAATCCAGTTGACAAACTTTATTGGTCTGGTAGAATACTTGAAAAACATAGATTACCATGAAAAAATAACGACAAGGAAACAATTAGCCGACCGTTTGAAAAAATTGATGTACAGGATGTTTTACTTCATGTTACAACAAACAGATATTTTATCACACCGAAAAGGGACTTCTGATTATTAACTGAATATTGTTCAATATTCCTTAAAACAAAATAAACTATTCAGACTTCATTAGGACTATGAATCACCTACTCTTTTATCTGAATTATTGGCGTGAAATCCTAGTTAGCCCCCAAATCAACCAAACCCCCCGCCCCCTGATGATGATTACGCAACTGCGCCCATGGACATTCAGATTATGTTATTTCTGTTCCAAAGTTATTTGTTCAATGAAACAGTTAACAAATGGCCTGCACGTTTAGTATAGAAGAGACTGTTTTGATCGGATGTCTTTTTGAGTGAGGGATCAACCTGCCCTTGAACTTCAGGCACGAAATAACTTTAAGAGTATCTTTCGAATGAAGGCGCAGATCAAACGAAACAGGGAAAGACGTAAATAACTAATGAAGTCATTCAAACAGCCTTGGGGCCATATTTGATAAACTTCCTCCGGAATATTCGTTCCCCAAAAAACAACATTCGGAAAAGCGTTGTTTACCGTGACATCATGCCAATTCGGAATTATTTGTTCAAGATGGAAGCGTAATGTCATGAAAACATTTAGGTAGGCGTTTTTGGGACAATTCTTCTGGCCCGAAAGCGAAAGCCCAGAGTTGAATGATCACATCCTAAACGGATAAGAGGCATTGCGTTACTCGCAAGAGCATTGCCATAGAAATATGTCAGTGTTTTTTTTCAATTTGGTGTCACAATATGCAATTTTTGAATAGGTTCAGTTGTGGGACGACTAAATTTAAAAATTGGTTCACACGAGGATTCATGTATGCAGGGCTGGGCAGTATTTCAATTACTTGTAATTGAAATACGTATTTGAAATACAAATACGTATTTTGTATTTGTATTTCAATTACTTCTTGAAAATGTATTTTGTAATTGGTATTTCAAATACCTGACGCTGAAGTATTTTGTATTTCAATACTTTTGTCTTCGAAATACTTTCGAACAAATACATCTAGCACTGAGCGCTCTACAGCAAATAGTCCCTGAATCTCACTTCAGATAGCGCGACGTTCAGCTGCTTCATTTAGTTCTTTTGCTAGCAATCAATCATATTTTCGGCAAATGGAAAGGAAGAAAAGGTCCTGTGCAATGGTCATTTCATCGTGGAGTTAGAGTTGGTCAACTTCTAAAAACGATAAGAGCAAAGAGCTTACCATCCTTGAACATTATCCTAACATAAAAAATCTAGAAAAGCACTGACGTGAAGTCAGAAGCTTTAACGCGTTTGTTCACATTGCGAAATGATGACTTGGAAATTTCAATGAAAGGAAAATTAAAAAAAAAATTTTCGAAAAAAAATTATTTTTTTTTGAATTTTTGCATGGATAATTCTTTTTATTGATACTGGTCATATTCCAACCAAGTTTCATCTCGATCAGATGAATATTTTTCGAGTTATCGAAAAATCAAAATTTCAAATGGCTGTAGCACAAAAACGGTTCGGCAGATTTGGTCCATTAACGAACTCAACCGAGATATTCAGGATCTTAACCTTACCTGAAAATTTCAAGACTCTAGGTTTTTCCTTTCGAAAGTTACAGCGCACACGGACGGACGGACAGAATCAATTTTGACCACGTATTCTTCATCAGTGCGTCCAACCTAGTCGTTTGAGACCAATTTCGGCTCAAAATTCGAAAATTACAGACATCGCGACGAAATGATAACGCGCTGTTCCCCAGAACAAGCGCGTAAAAATGTGTTCATACAATATAACACAAGTTTCTGCCCATCAGGACCTGTAGAAAGATTGTTTTCTTTAGCAGTTTTTATTCATTTTCAAACAAGAGGCTGTTTGTTTGATACTACATTCAAAAATCTTGTGTTTCTGAGAGGAAATTCTTTATTTAGCGATAAAATTAGCTGAGCTGAATTAGTTGCACTCTTTTCACATTTTACGAACACCTGAATGTATTTTGTAATTTGTATTTCAAATACAAATTGTTAAAATACTGTATTTTGTATTTTATATTTCAAATACCCGACTTGAAAGTATTTTGTATTTTGTATTTCAAATACCTGCGAGAAAGTATTTTGTAATTTGTATTTCAATTAAGCCAAGCACGTATTTTGCCCAGCCCTGCATGTATGAAAAGCGATATTCATTTGAAGATTGGGACAATGTTTGTTCACTCGAGGTAAAGAAAGTGTTGCACATTTCACAGAAAATTTTATTATTCTGCTCTGGTGCGTTTAATCTTTTCAATATAATCACTTTCACCAATAGAAATGTCACGATACTTTGAACGTATCCAAAAGCTCCACCGTTCTACTCAAATTTTGAATTTGCTGAAGAAATTACGTAGGAAGATCTTTGAGGTAGACGAAAGTTGACTGCGTGTATGTTCAAAATTAAAAATCCGCTCGCACTGAAATCTAGATTGTGGAAGGCTTGAAGATTTTTCCAGGATCGTTCATATGATCGAAGATCGAAAACAGAATGAATTTTTTTATCATTGGAATCAAATATTCTTGATTTGATTTCACCATTATAAATACCAAATTATTCAAAATTCGGTAATTGTTGAAGTGTGTGATAGCATACATTATGATTTTGTATAGATATGGAATGAGAAAAACATAAAAATATGACAATTCGTGTTACATGCAAGAGACCTATTGTTTTTATCAGGAAATGAAGCTGCATCAAGCAGATTCGATTCTTGGCTGGTCACTCTCGTTACGAATTGGAACAAACGAGTAGAAGCTTCCAACTTCACATCAGTGCAATTAATGAATCCTGTCTTCGTCACAAAATGTATCAATTCTGTGAAATGAAGTAGGTACTAAGATTGTGAGTGAATCTGAGTAAATAGAATTTCTCCAGGAATGGAGCCTCATGCTTTTGATTCCTCAAATGATTCTGACACAGAAAGGAATCTTTGAATATTTTCCTACAAAATTTCAAAGAGATTCACTGAAAGTCACTTCCGTGATTTTTCTCCTAATTATGTCTACTCTGAGTGACATGGATTTCCTTCATTTATAGTTTTATTGGCAAATGTGATTTATTGTGAATAAGAATTTTGATATCAGAGTCAACGAATAAGTTGGAACGAAAGCCCCCTAATGGATTGAATCTACAACTCCATTTTATACCCGATTGACTGTCGTGCAGCCGTAGTTCGGTGGCCCAAAATGGAATACAAAGGAGGAAATTCCAATTCAACATACCCGAAGCTCATGAAAATTTTAGATTTGAGCTCCTGTTTCACTGAAACAGGTTGTCTTTGATCTATCCCAGCATCGTAAAATCAGGGAACCTCTCTCGGCACTTGCACATCTAAATTGATTGACACTGACAAAATTCGGGATTGAGAAGAACTCCTCCGTACTAATTGATTATATGGCTGAAAAGACTCATGATGAGAGGTCATACCTCTATTTTACTGCGCAGTCGGATCCAAACTGAAAGAATGCGAAAGCAGAAATTTGTAGACCAATGCCACAGACAGCCACAGCCATGAGTTGCCAACCAACCGTATACTAGCAACTGTAGCTCTCTGCACTTAAAGAGCGCCTACCCTAAACTCATCAGCTAAAAAATCAGGTAAAACACAGACTTCTTCCTAGCAGCCATCCTCTAGACTCAGAGACAAGACTTAACACTTATTTCTTCGAAGAACAACTACGAAATACCAACATTAGATCTGTTTGTATTATGCAATCAGTTTCTATATGTATCTAAAAGGTAGCAGAGCAAGTTTTGCGGATTTTTTATGTTCGATACAAACTGTAGCTGGAACATGCAGAATGCTTAACGGGATGTATCCTCACTTGAAACCATTGAACCAGAGAAAATTACGGAGGATTGCAACATGATAGTATAGTATTAACTATGGTCAAAAATTTAGTATAGTCGTGAAAAAAAACTATATTGAATTTATTCACAGCATGAAAAGCAGAAAGAGAGGGAGGGGTTTTGAATTTTCGGAAAATCGTCCCGCTCTCGATAATTCATTCGCTATCTTCTAATCGCCGTAGAGAAAAAAATCTACAACTCGTAATATTCAGCAATATAGATTGAAACATCTACCTTGCATCACGCTATTCCTACCGGAAGTCATCCGACTTTGCACCTGTTGGCCACACATTCTCGTGACGATCTGAGGTATCCTCACCATGCCTGGAACCCATTTTATCACCAACCGGAAGTAGAACTACCGTACCATTCAGCACAGCAGGACTTACGCAAACCTGTTAGCCCTTGTTATTAAAAAAATGTCTTTCGACATCACCTTTTATTTTTACTGTTGAGAGTTATAGAAACCAGATTTATACCAATTCTCTTAACTCATTATTTATTATTGTAGATTTGAATTCACTGAATAGCCTTTCACAAGTTCTAGATATTTTCGATGGATTGCCAGGTAGCTTAGACCTCTTTGAGGGTATCAGGTTTCGTCCTTGCGTTATCTGAGGACACTCATAAGGTCATTCTCTGAAGTAGGCCATGTCGTGCATACTTGAGTGGATATCTTTTATGCGTACCAAATCGTCTGTAATGACGGGAAAAATAATATCTTCGGACTAGCGCCTTCTGCAGATTGACCGATCCAGCACTAGTCACAAACACTCTCTAAGGCCTACGGCCTCATCATCATGCCAGGCACCTATTTTTCCACTATCCAAAAGATATCGTACCTGTCAACACAGCGGAGCATTAAAACCACAATTGTTAGCCTGTCTTCCAACGAAGGGAGTGGATGCCTTTTGATTACTCATTTTTACTGTTTAGGACAAATTTGGGATTGGCAGTATAACATTTTCCTACATTAATAAGAACACAATTCGAAGTACTAAAAGACTTCCCTGAGCATACTGCTAAGGAAAATCTGTCTTATTTACTGAATTTATCCAAGTTGAACAGTGTAACTTTATGTATACATTCACGATTTACAAAACAACTCATTTTCACTTGTTATCAATAAATGCTTCTATTAATTGGTTTCACATATCCAGGTACTTGTTTGAGTTTCAGCGTTCAAGCAAAAGATTAATTTCTCTTATGAATAAACCTGACGGAAGAGCGCTGTAGTTTTATGGTTTTTGGGGTTGGTGTCTCCCATTTTTCATTCACGTACATATATAGCTATGTCCGCGAACTGTTGAACACAGAAAGAAGATCTGAAACGAGATTATCAGCTTCCAGTACTGAGGAGAATTTTTTTTCAGTGAAACCAACGTCAGTCATCATACGAGATAACCAAGGAACACAGCTAGTGAATACCTCGATGCTGGGACCAAAAGATGAGGGCACCGACGTTGAGATCATCTGCGAAGCCGGTGGTGGAAAACCTGTTCCCATGGTCAGATGGTTCAACCAAACAACTGAACTGAAGTGGGGTGAGTCAAACTGTTCTGAGTTTTATATTTAACTTTTCTGAGGTTGAGAAACTACTACTTTCTGAATTCAACTATTTGGGTTCAAACCAAATGGACAAATAGGTTTGGTCCCCACTTGTCCTGGCAGTAACGAAGCATTCTGTAATTGATGGCATTTTGTGGGAAGTTACATCGAGATCTTGGACCCGGTGTGAACATCCAGTTTTTCGAATTCCGGCGCCGGTGCGGGATCGTGCTTGAGTCTGAATTACATGATAGCAGATGGACGGATGTAGATATCCGGCTACCCCATTTCATCATCGTTGTGTGGCCGCAACGGTCGTTTTTGCCAAGGTCTTTCCTCAGACCAGGCTGATGTCTCTACGGTCTCTCAATTCTATGCGTAATTTCGAGCCGTTCACACATCATATCGACTATCGCACGCCTACTGGTGGTACCTCAGAAAAAAATGTGCATTTAATTGGTCCAGCCTTGCAACGGTGTCGAAGCTAGAAAAATCAGATGCATACACCGGACTTTAGGTTAAATTTTTCTGGAAACATTCAAAGTATTTTCCCGCCCAATATCACCCTATCGATTACTCAGCTTGCCACACTACATATTCCATACTATGCAAGCAAGCCTCAAGATCTGGGGCTATCAAGTCTCATATCCTGTCAGGGGCATATGTTGCAGCTCATAGAAGATGAAATATATTCAGGTTGAAGGTTGCCATATTTCTGATCTTATTTTCGATACTTTGAGCTGCTTTTTTGTATATACTTCACTTACTATTCAATGAACTCATAAATTATATGACCTTTTCGAATACTTTGAAAAGGGCCATTCCACTAGCACACCCAGTTCATGTACTTAAGAGCGGGAATGAAATTTCGCATCAACATTGACTCAAATTGATCAAAATGGTATTTTTTGTAATAGAAAGAAGAAAATTTTGTAGGACATAGTTTTGAAATTATACAGGTTGTGTCTGTTTCCGAACGTAGTTCGCCAAGATATTTCCTTTCAGTCGATATCGAACTCCCAAAAAGACGCACAGGCAGATGGATGGATCAAGTTGAACTTTGATAATTCTCGATCACTAAGTCGAATATTATCGTTTGAGATTGTTGTAAGAAAGTTAGTCATTCTTTGTATGAATAGTAGGTAGGTGATATAACCACGCTCAGTATATTTGCCTATTTTCCTATCTTCTCAAAAAAGCCATCCTTCTAACAGTCGTGCCATTCAAGTATACTACCGATATAATTGAGTAGATACACTGTTCATTATTCCATACAAAGAGGCGGCAAAAGTAATCTATCATATCCGTTATCGAACTGAAGATGCCTTCCACTGAAGGTATGATGTACTTTTACACGTACCTCTTTCTCGCTGAAATAATTTATCCGCGTTCTATGCATCTAATATTTGGAGATCTACCAGGCGCATCATTAGAGACGCTAGATGCGGCAAGCAGCGCGCGTGCGGCGTCGTGCGGCGATAATCTCGATGCCAACGTAGATCCAGCTGAATGGCCGTTATAAATAAAAGTAACGACGTCGTAGACAACGCCTTCTAGACTTGGTTTAATCGAAAGGACGATCTTATTACCGACTTTGATAGAAGGGGGGACGAGAAAATCGAGGGGATAACGGATGGGAGATTAGGGGAGGTTCGGGGTGTTCGATGTTTGGTGACGCGGTAATCTGATCAATTCGAGAAGTCTTCCGTAAGCAGAAAATGATATGAAATATTCATTGATTTATTCTTTTGGATTGAGCGACTGTCTTTCGCTTTACGCGCTCGTTCTATAATTTCAAATTTTGAGCCGAAAATGGTCTTGAAGGAATGGGTTGGAATTCCTGAAAAATAGCTCTCGGATTACCAGCGTTGTTCAGGTGTACAACAACAACTGTCCTCTAGTTCCAATTGTACTTAAGTCTTCTTCGTAATGAAGCTGGTTCCTCCATTATATTCCAAAACTACTCTATAGACATCAATCTGAACTACATCAATTTCATCTGACATCGAGAAATTGGGCTGGCAATCGTACAATTATACATACATAGGTGAAACATTCATTTGAATCTTCAATGAATAATGATTAAGGCTTCAAAGGAGTAGAATATGTCCAGAGATACTATACGTTTTCCTACTTTATCGAGGTAATGGGGAAATTAATGAGAGAATATGGGGTTCTACTTCTCAATGAAACAATTTCTAATCATAAAATCCTCATGGAATTTTGCATTAACCTTCACGTCTTTCTTTTTATCAGCACTTTTTGAAGTCAGAGACGAAACCGATATAAATTTGTCTAGATTTCTATTATTTTCGAATTTTGACTCGAGAATCGTTTAGAACTTTTTGAATATCTGTGATATTGAGCTTAGATATTTATGTATTTATAATATGAGTGTTACAATGATGTTTTATATTGAGAGTGAAAAGGTTTATGAAATGAGCGAAGCGAATAGACGACTCCGGCCCAAGTTGCCAACCCACAATTTTCTTCACAAATTTACTAATACTGGGGAACGGGAATTCCAGGACAAATTCGACATGACAAGGTTCGCGTTATTTATAAATATCCGTAAAATATGCCTCGTCTTCTCAAACAAGATAATTGCTTCCAACTGTAGGGTTCTGTTAAGATCATCTCTGATTGGCTGAAATTTAAGTTGGGATTCCTGATTTCATGTAAATAGTGTCAAATTTATATAGGATATGTTCCGCGAATCAACTTGTTTATTTCGGTTGCCGGTTTTCTATTCCGTAAATATGAAATATTCGGTTGGTTCCTAAAAAAAAGTTTAATTACGGAATTTGATTGATGAAAAAACGTTCTTTCTGTCACCAGAACGACAGTCAATGTTCTATGGTAACATATCCATAGCATAGAACCATCTTTATTTACTTTATGATCCATAGAACATAGAAGAGACAACAACCAACAATGTTAAAATTACTAGGTATGGTCTATGGATCATAATGTAAATAAAGATTGTTCTATGCTATGGATATGTTACCATAAAAGATTGATTATCGTTCTGGTGCATAGACTTAATATGTCTATGTTCTGGTGACAGAAAGATTGAATCAAATTCCGTAATCAACCCGTTTTCTTCAGGAACCAACCGAATATTTCATATTTGCAGAACGGAAAACCGGCAACCGAAATAACCAAGTTGATTTGCGGAACATATCCTTTATAAACTTGACACAATTAACATGAAATCAGGAATCCCAACTCAAATTTCAGCTTAACAAAAACCTATATTTGATAGGAATTATCTTGTTAGAAGAGCCGAGGCATCTTTTACTGATATTTATAAATAACGCGAACCTTATCATGTCGAATTTGTCCTGAAATTCCCGTTCCCCACTATTAGTAAATTTGTGAAGAAAATTGTGGGTTGGAAACTTGGGCCGAAGTCGTCTATTGAACAATTTCACGAGCAAAGTAAAACTTGTCAATACTTGAAAAGAGGACCGCTTTGGCAAGGAATTTGAACCTGCGCGCAATAGCAACTGACTTTCCGTCAGTGCTTCTCTAGATTTTTTGTTTTTGGTTCCTGACTTCAATTTGATTGTTGATTTGATTGTTCCTGTGAATATTGAAGTGTTTGTAAGGTGAACAAGTTCGGTACTCCTACCAAAAAAATCAATTCAGCAGTACGATATTGCAATATTGCTTAATATACCAACATCATGACCTAGTGTTAATCGAGAAATGTAGTAGGGAACTTCAGTAAACCAGTTTTCCTAGAATACCCACAAAAAATATATGGAGATCATGAACTTTGTGGGGCAAATTTTCAATGATCAAGTCAAGCGCTCCTGTTGAACATGGTGTTGATTTTATTGAATATTTCAAGGAAATGGCATACTTAAAAAAAAGAAAGGGATATCATGCCTAAAAATCGAAAACTCTCCCACATAAACAAGTTGAAATGTTTATGAACGAGGCACTAGATGAGAAATACTTGATGGTTGAGGTTGCAATCATTTTCGGTAATTTAAAGCCTATCGGCATGAAGAATTGTATCACTTATTAGTAGAATGCATCGCAATAACAAATAAATCATTGGTCAGACAATTCTCAAACAAATAAACTGTTTTTTCGTATTATTGGCAATTATGTTGAGTTTTTCTGTAAATACCGACATTCTAGTTCCTTCTGTTATCAAAGATCGTCGTTTTTCACTGGAATATATGAATACAAATTCACTGCCATTTGAGTTGCTGTATGAATACATTTGGGAACATGTCCTCTATTGTTGCCGAATTTCTCAAACTGCCAGAACCGAAAGAATATAATAGCTACTGTTTTCGAAGATTCTCCACTTCTTTACCAGCAGAATCAGGAGCAAATATTGCGGAGATGAAAATATTTCGGACGAAAATCTACGAAGTTGCCCAGGGCTATTTTATTCATTTATTAGCTCAGGTGAGATGTGATTTCCACACACAAAAAGTTATTCACACAATACCATGTGAAAGTGTACAATAACTAAATAGTGACATCAAAGCAATAAGAAAACACATAAAGATTCAATGTAATAAACAAAAAACTTTCGGTGATGATATCCCTAAAAAACAAAATATCAAAACGTACAGAAGAAATTAAAGATGAATTTCCTCGAAATATTTTCCCAACATTTTATGTTTCACCCTCCTTGAACTGTCAAAAAATATTTCATATACTTCCGCAATCAAGAAAGTTTTTTTTGCATACGATACCGGGGAGAGTTTTCAGTAGCAAGAATATTTCTCCAAGGGATGTAAAATATGTGTTTCCTCAGTGATATACTCGGGGTATAAAAAGTAATACCGTCAAGAGGAAGTTTTAACTCCATGTAAAGATCTATATCGTTTCCTAATCCACAATCCCACTGCAATACATATTTCCCATATCTGAGATTTATACGCAATGCCAGATGGAATCAAACTCCGAATATTTTTGATCGATGTACATGTGTGAGAATACAGACACGTACGATCCAGATGAATCCGAATTTACCACAGAAGAGAATCGTTCGAAGCTATGATGCTTCCTCGATACACCCTCACCGCTTCGATTCTTGCCCTCATAACAAAATTGTCCGACGTTATGTGTAGTACCTAGGGAGCAATTTGCGACGGAATGTGTGAAGGACTCTATCGGGATAAAGACGATATAGATTTATTTGAACGCTCAATCGAAAGCGTATGTGGTTTAGATTTTCACGAGAGCAAGTCCAATGAAAAGTTGCGTATTATATGATTTTGGTGAATAGTTATTCGAAATCCTCACAAAAACCGTATATTCGTGGTTTAATATTATTAACATATTATACTTCCCTCCCTTTACGAGGATGAAAGGGAAAAGTTAAAGTTTGTGTTTGAATTGTGACCCGAATACAAAATTTCAGCTTTCTAGGATTTCAGTTTCATAAGGGTTGTTTGAAGGACTGCGCCCCTTTTATGAGGAATAGTAGTTGGGAGTTGAGGACAATTATTCAATTTTCGGTCGAACATACTCTAATTCAAGCCTGCATTCCAAATAGCAGTACTTCTGTGTAGTTCTCTTGAATGCGATAGTATGAAACGATCTCTAAATAGAGCAATCCGCGGGCAACTTCTGCTCTCTCATTTCAAAACGTCAAGTCGGTATTCTTGATCGTCAAAGAGTTTTACAAATGTGCGCTCATCGATGAGCAATTATTCCAAGTACATTTAGAACACGTCATATCAGACAAATGTAGGAATTGATTCATTTAGAAAAGAGAGCTCCATCTTCATATCAGAGTTGATATAGATTGGTAAGATACATGAATCTATGTGTGAACCATGCTTCATATTTATAATAATACTGAGATATCAGGTTGGTTCGCTGTACCTTCATGAACTCTACTAAATACACTTACTCCACTGATAGCGTTCCGTGTGTTTTGTTGTAAACCTGCACTCTGTTTCTCACGGAAAAGTTAGTGTAGTCACAGACTAGGAGTACTGTGAGGTTTTTTCAGTGATAGTTATTCGTAACGGTAGTACGCATGATGTAAAAAACATGGTGTGCTCATCTGAAAAATGAGTGACGTCAGCAAGATTAAAATACAAAGAGGTGTATATTCTGTTCTTCGAATTTGCATGTTAATTCAAAGCACAGAATATACAACTCTTTGTATTTTCTGCTAGCTGACGTCACTCATTTTTCAGATTAGCACACCATGTTTTTACACTATGGTAGTACGTTATGCGTAAATCATGATCATAGACATCTGTTGCTCACTCTGGCTCAAAATTGTCCAATTTTTTCTTACGTTTATTTGATTTATTCAAACGATAAGAATTACTTTCCGTGACTTCAAACAAATTTTACGACAAATCAACATTACCTCGAAATGATAGTGAAAACAAAAGAAGCATAGAATTCTGTCATTATGGATCATTTAATTTTAAACAAGAGATACTGATTTCAGGATCCCATTTGTACTTGTGTTTGTGCATCTTTTTCTTATGTTTTTCATGACTTATCTGAGACAGATAACTTCTGTTATAGTCTTTCTGTTATTTTATTTATCTGACTACCTAAATTTTTGTAGCTGTACTGAAGATGGCTTGACAGCCGAAAGCGCTCTACCAGCTTGTAATAAAAAGCATACTCGAAAATTATACACTTGTTTTCAATCAATCATTGATAATTTGAGTACACATCCACCAACCCACTTATTCGGCATACATCAAATTTCAGCTTTCTATAGAAGTTAGGTTAATACCCAAGTCTCATTAGTTGTATATACTAGTGCGCCCAGATCTCTCTTAGTGATGGATATACCTAGGCGTAGATCTCATCTAATGATAGATCTACGTAGGTGGTAGATCTGCATGCCGATAGATCCATGTTTTTGAATAGATGAAAGTATTTTTTTACACGATAACTTTGCAAAGGAATAACTTAGAGACTCGAAATTTTCGTAGGTTTAATGCTTGGATACAAAGATCAAGTTCAGAATATACAACATCCGCCTAACGATTTAGTAGATGAACGCTTTTGAAATTTCGTCATCTCGATATTTACAAAAATGAAGACACGATTCAGTCGAAATCCATCTTTTGGATAGACGATGACGGTGCTCACATTCAAAGACAAATTCCATGGATCAAATGAAAACACTCAGTACTTTGTAAACGACTTACAAACCCATAATATATAAATATATACATAAATAGATCTGAATAGCTTGGTCTAATAAATTTTTTTATCACAATTCTATTTTCGGTAATTTGACGCTTAAGATGCCTAAGACGACTATTAACGTAATCATAACAATCACCCTAATTCAAATTTCATAAAATTCACAGAAGAAATACAGAGTTTCACCATAAACTGGTCAAACATATATAGCCGTATAGATGACATTGGGAAGGTCATTTTTGCCTTGTGAAATATACCTCGTTTTCGAAGCATAAGCGAGATACAGGATGTTTAATGTCAACTTTGAGAAATATTCTGATAACTGTGGTAAGTTATGCGTTACCTTTGAAATAACGGTTTTTGGTCACACCTCAGTATTTTTTGGTGGTCGATTCAATTTTGGTGTAGACTTTTGAAAAGAAATTTCAAAATGGCGAAAAAGCTGGAATTTTTTGTTTTCGGTTGCCATATTGGATAGCATTATTTCAATGTACTTGATTTTTTAAGATTTTCGGTGAAATTTTTTTTCCAAAATTCAAACTCAATTTTTGTTTACATGTCTACAGTGAAAAAAAAATTTCACCTAAAATTGTTGAAATCTTTCGAGGTTGAACTCATTTCCATTCTGAACAGTGGTGTGAAAACAGAATGAAAAAATATCCATTGGTTTTCATTTTATAGACTTCCAAAGATCCCGCTCGGAGTACTTAAATAATGTTCATTTAAGAACTTTGTGGCCTTACGGAGGCCAAAATTGTGCTAATGGGCCCCCAGAATGACCTGGATAGAAATATGAATTTATCAAAAAAAAAAATGAAAACTTTGATGGGATTCGAACTCGCTCCACGGGCAATAAGGTCGCGTATAAATTGGATTTATTCTGATTACAAAGACGTCCGTTATCAAGCAACGGTAGTTCATCGAATGTGACCCGGTTTTCCGAAAGCGGAGAGAATTCGATTTCCACCAAAGTTTTTCAGAAAATTTTTTTTTTCTTGATAAATTCATATTTCTAACCAGGTCACTCTGGAGGCCTATTATCATAATTTTGGCATCTGTAGGGCCAGCACTTTCTTAAATAAAACTTATTTAAGTACTCTGAGCGGAGTCTTTGGAAGGCTGAAAATGAAAACCAATGAATATTTTTTCATTCTGTTTTCACCCCAGTATTCAGAATGAAGGTGAGTTCAATCTCGAAAGATTTCAATAATTTTTGGTGATTTTTTTTTTCACTGTAGACATGTAAAAAAAAGCTGAGTTTGAATTTTGGAACAATTTTTTCACAGATAATCTTAGAGAACCGAGTACATTGAAATAATGCTATCCAATTTGGCAATCGAATACGAAAAATTCCAACTTTGTTGGTTTTCCGCCATTTTGAAATCTTTTTTCAAGAATTCTACACCGAAATTGAATTGACCACCAAAAAATACTAAGTTGTGACCAAAAACCGTTATTTCAAAGGTCACGCATAACTTACCACAGTTATCATAATATTGCTCAAAGTTGACATTAAACACCCTGTATCTCTCTTATGCTTCGAAAACGGGGTATATGTCATAAGGCAAAAAATGACTTTTCCAATGTCATCTATATGGCTATATATGTTTGACCAGTTTATGGTGAAACAACCTCTATAATGTGAAAAATAATTTCATACAATATTCATGAAAAAAATTAATTTTTTAGTTGGTATTCTTACTAACACATATTTTAGTGCAATCAAAGCGCTCAAAAAATACAACAGGGTTTAATGAATATTCATTTTTGAAAACATTTCCTTCATAGTCGTTTGTATCGATCATATAGTGAGATTTATTATATGTTCACATTTAAAGGAATTATAATGAATTCCTTCAGTCAGGTGTAAAACATTACTGCATTAGGAAAATAAAAATTTTCTGTTCAATTAATGAAGATGACCAATTCATATTTGACATCTAAATTTAATTGAATAATTATGATATAATGTTCTCCATTCAGGATGAATGCAACACTGTATATTTAATCAATTTTCTGTTTATCGATTATTGATTATGTTATCAAAGTATAGTTCAATAGAATACATATTGCAATACGAAAAAATAACAGGTTGCATTCAACACTTCAACGACAAATCTTATTCAACACTGGATTTCTTGCCGAATAATAAAACAATGCAATTATTAGCCCTGGTTCAAATTTTCCTTGAATTTAGGTTGTTCAATATAAATCAATGTGAAGTTATCAGTGGAATCAATTAATGCATCCCGATTGTTCACAACTTACTATGTACTTATTTGAGACACATTTTGATGCAAAGGTAAATCTTTTTCACCACACTATTTCCTTCTGAATAACAGAACACCATTATTAGTCCTTGTTCATAGTTTCCTTATATTTTTGGTACGCCAATATAGGAAGGACCTGGAGACTTCTTCTTGTTCTATCTTATTCGGTTCAATTTTCCACGTCAATTTATCAATGGAATTAATTAATGCTTGCAGATCGTTTAAAACTCATGTTTTACTTATTCCAGACCATTTCGATGCAAAGGTGAATCATATTCAACACTGTAGTTCCTTCTGAATAAAGAACACTGCAATAAATTATTAATCCTTGTTCATAGTTTCCTTATAGTTTTGGAACGTCAATATAGGAAGGATCTGGGGACTTCTTCTTGTTCTATATTATTCGGTTCAATTTTTCATGTCAATTTATCAATGGAATTAATTAATGCTTTTAGATCGTTCAAAACTCAAGATTTACTCTATTCCAGACATATTTCTTTGCAAAGGTAAAATAATATCCAACACTGTAATTCCTTCTGAATAAAAGATCACTGCAATTATTTATCCTGCTTCATAGTTTCTTTATATTTTTGGTACGTCAATGTGGGAAGGACCTGCAGACTTCTTCTTGTTCTATATTATTCCACTCAATTTTCCATGTCAATTCATCAATGGAATTAATTATTGCTTTCAGATCATTCAAAACCCATGATTTACTTATTTCAGACACATTTCAATACAAAGGTAAATCATATTCAGCACTGTATTTCCTTTTGAATAAAAAAACACTGCAATTATTAATCCTGGTTCATAGTTTCCTTATATTTTTAGTACATCAATATAGGAAGGACCTGGAGACTTCTTCTTGTTCTACATTATTCGGTTGAATTTTTCATGTCAATTTTTTTGGTGATGCTTTCAGATCGTTCAGAACTTAAGATTTTCTCATTTAAGACACATTTCCATGCAAAGGTAAATCTTGTTCAATACTGGATTTCCTTCTGAATGATAGAACACTGCAATTATTATTTCTGGTTCTTTTTTGGTACGTCAATATAGAAAGGACCTGGAGACTTGTTTTTGTTCTATATTATTCGTTTCAATTTTCCATTTATTCCATTTATCAATGGAATTAATTAGATCAGATCATATAAAACTTACTCCAATTCTAAGGTAAATCTTATTCAATACTGGATTTACAGAACACTGCAATTATTAATCCTGGTTGAAATTTTCCTTATATTTTAAGTTGGTCAATTTAGGAAGGTTCTGGAGACTTGTTCCATATTATTCGTTTCAATACACCTCCCAAGAATAATTCGTTCCAATACACATCTCAAGAATAACCTCCAAATTTGTTTACCTTCCTTCACTTGAATTTCCTGGGTCAATTTATCAATCGAATTAATGCATCCAGATCGTTTAAAACTTACGATTAACTTATTCAAAACATATTGGATGCATATTTTCACAAATAACATATATTCGTCTTATGAAATCTTGAATTGGCAACTGTAAAAGTAACATTATTTCTTATTTGACAAATGACAGTACTGACCGATGATCGTGAAGTTTGGTCGTATCTCAGGCCCCGCCCATAAAATGCAGTTATCCGATTGGTCGAATATATCTGAATTTGTGTTGAAATTTCACCATATTCTGGATTTTTTTAAAAATATTAGCAATTCGATTGAGATATCGTTTTTTTCAATGGAAGGTAGGGTGATATTTCATCTATCTATGTGAATTTACCGCTTCCTCCTAACTCTAACGGCTACGAAGGAGATCGTTGATATGTGGGACGACCTTTTCGACCCAGCGTCACCTTATTCAATTAGTATAGTATAGAACTATACTGGTATAGATGAAGGGTAAAGAAAAAAAATAGGGAATGTCACAATGTTCAGCAAATGGATAAAATGGCGGTATTAAAAGAATGTTCTCTTCACAGTAGAATGGTAGATTATGACTAGCATCTTCCGGTAGAAATGAGAAATTCAGAAAACAGTACAAATGATAAAAACAAGAAATGTCCATCCTTGAAGGTAAGAAGAAGAAAGATCCGTCACAATAACGGAAACCTCAGTTCGCATTTCAGCTTCAATCACTACATTTGTGTATGTGAGGTATGTTTCAAAAGCAATGTAAATTTTTTGTGTATTTACGAGTACTTTCTGGTACTTTCTGAAGGTGAAATGTCTACCAATAGAGATAAGTGTAAAAATGTAGATAATATTACGAGGAAAAAGAAAATAATGGAGAGGGATGTTATAGAAAATAAAAATTACAGAAACGACAAATGTATGAACCTCATGTACTTAGCTCAGAGTATTGTTCATCTCGAAGGTAGGGTTCAAAAGATTCTCCTGAGATTGCGCAAGTGAAATTACCTTCATAAAGCGCTCATCAACAGGGCAGAAGTACCTACCAAGAACTCTTTTGTAACATATCAGGACACGGCAAGACGTGCTGATGATCCGTAAAACTGCAGAAAACGATTTTCTTAGAAGATTATTAGTTTTTGAAGATGCTTTTGAGTGGACTAGCTCAGTTCAATGTTGAATATTTGTTGCTTTATTGATGATAATTCATTTAATCTCCGTTAACCCTCTTCTCATTTCGATGTTGGACGATGCCGTCTCGTGAAAAAACCACGTGGGCCAAGCATCTCCGACGTGTAATGGAGCTGTACAACTGCAGAGTTGTAGAGACAGCACATTGAAATGACAAATTGATGAACGTCGTGCACATCGTTCTGAGTAATTTTCATCTCGGGGGCTACAGTTTCTCCGATTATGAGGCAAGAAAAGTTTTCTTATGTACCTAGAACTCCTTAGGTATCAGGACAAGGCGAGTCTGGCCGATTATCAGCAAAACTGTAGAACTGGAGTGGAGGAATTGTCTGGGATATTATTTCCCCTTTGTAGATTCAATATGTAGCGTGATTAGCTCATGGATGAATTTATTGATGAATATTCTTCCTTGTGATTATGTTGATTTATAATGTTCTTCATTAATTTGAAGGTGAAAATATTTACTTTTCAGAATAGCAATAATCAACGTTCAACCGATGTCTTGTCTGCAGATATTCAGTCAGGAATACTAAAACTACAATTGTCTCCAAACGCAGACAATGTGCCATTCCTGTTTTTTTTCCTCTTATCTCCAGATATCGTAAACGAAAATTTCAATGAAATCTGTTATTTTTTTTTCTTATCTCTACCACCTGGAGAAGGTGTTGAATATATACAGGGTCTTTCACGAGGAACCTCACCCATATTTATACGGGAAACTACTGAACGTATTTTCATGAAATTCAGCACTTATAAGTATTTCACGATGCTGATGAAATCTAAAATATTTTCAAGGCATGAGCACCTCCGGTTTTTCCGGAAATGACGTCAACTTCCGTTTTTTGAATTAAAACACCATTTTTTTATTGCAGAAATAGATTCCTTAGAAAATTTCAATTTATTTTGATGTAACATTTGTCAGTTTTGGTTGGAAAATTCTCTCTGAGCGGGAAAATTCGAAAAAAAAATCGAAAATAGAGCTCCGCTGAAACAAGAATAACTTCGAGGTTTTTGGATGGAAAATTTTCATTTTTAGGATTTTTCAAGATGTAAGATTGATGTATCCACTTTAAAAATCGAAATCGCGATTCATGATACAGGGGGTGAAAAAATCGCTTTCAAAGTTAGGGATGACAAAATCGTGAAAAATCAATTTTTTCAAATTAGAACCCCATTTTTTTATGGCAGATATTGAATCTTCGTTAAAAAATAATGTGAGTGTATGCATCACACCCTTGCCCTAAAGTGGATATTTTCTGAGTTATTCACAAAAAACTGTTTTTCGTCTTGAATTTTCAGCTATTTCTTTTCCCTTCACGCCAAAAAGATGACATTTTCAGGAACTGTTACTTAAACCATGTTTTAGATTTTACTACCCTAATATGCAAGAGAAAAAATTTACAGGTTGTTCCTAAATAGATGGCGAATTTGGATTCCAATTTGTATCGGAAACCTCTTTATTTCAACTAATCGGCCATCGGTTTTCTCTCCAGTGATAAATAAATAATTCCTTATGAACCATATGCAAAAACTTACCATGTTTTACATTATTTTTTTTTAATGATAGATATCATTAATTACATCTGCCAAATTCCTCTTTATTCAGTAGCATTTTGTGTTTACTATTAATTTGGTGATAATTCGTATTAAGTTATAAAATCGATCACTATGCCTAATTTTACCAATGAAGATTATTTAAATCTCATTCTACTTCATGGAGAATGTAATAAAGTTGTAGATAGAACGATTCGACTGTTCATTGAGAGGTTACCTGACCGACCCAGACCAACGAGAGATACCATTAACAGAACCATGACAAACTTGAGAAATGTCGGATCTTTCGTTAAGAAAACTACACACAGAGGAAAAAGTGTAGTAGGAGATGAGAACAACGAAATTACAGTTCTTGCATATTTTCGTGTGAATCCTCAAAATTCTCTCAAAGATGCCGAGATTGATCTGGGATCATCTCAATCGAGTGTTTGGAGAATATTAAAAAAACATAAAATGCACCCATATGAATTCAATAGGGTACAGCATTTGAAGGAAACTGATTTCGTCAGGAGAACAGAGTTTTGCGAAGCTATGATGATTCGATTTCAAGAGAATGAAAACTTTTTGGACTGTATAATTTGGACAGATGAATCTAAATTCACAAAGAATGGTTCTTTAAATAGGCATAACAGTCATTATTGGGATGAAGGGAACAACCACCACTTCAGACAATGGAACTTTCAAGAGACCTGGAGTTTCAATGTTTTTTGCGCCATCCAAAATAATGCAATTCTCGATGTTCACATTTATGATGGGACTTTAACTGGTAAGATAGAACACTACACATGTTTGCATTATTTAAAGAATGTTCTCCCTTAGGAGATAGATATTCTGACATATTGACTCAAATAATTGAGCCGCTAGTACAGAACCATAATGACTTATGGTATCAACAAGATGGCGCGCCTCCACACAATTCACTCGATGTGTCAAATATCGTCTACAGGCTATTTGAAGATCGATGGTTGGCGAACAATGGTCCACATCTTTGGCCACCACGTTCTCCCGATTTAACTCCTTTAGACTATTATGTTTGGGGTAGGATAAAAAATATTGTCTACTCAACTCCCCTGACTGATAAAGAGGACTGCATAGAACGAGTCAGAAATGCGTTCAGGTTTGTTTAGATTTTTGCGCGCATGTTCTAGGGGAACAGCGTGCTATCGTTTTGTCCAAATGTCTGTAATTTTGGATGATTGAGCCGAAAATGGTCTCAATCAACTAGGTTGGACTCACTGATGACGAATCCGGTGTCAAAATTGATTCTGTCCGGCCGGCCGGCCGGCCGTCCGTAAACACGATAACTGTCGACAGAAGCAAGCTAGCTACTTGAAACTTTCAGGATAGGTTGCGCATCAGAATGCCGCGGTTAAGTTCGTTAATGGGCCAAATCGGTCGAATGGTTTCGGAGTTATAGGCACTTGAAGTTTTTTATTTTTTATTTCAGAAACTTTTTAAGCGATTGGATTCAAACTTGGCAGTTTGGTGGAGTATAACGACGCGCAACTTTGAGCCAAATTTCGTCAAGATCATATTGTCAGTAAATTTTAAAAAAAAATTTTTTCGAAATTTTTTTACAAAAAAATTTTTTTTTCGGAAACCATTCATCATATCCAAAAAAAATTATACTCACACTCTGACCTTCTAATTTTAAAGCAGTGTATTAAATTTCAGTACGATACGATCATAAGTTACGGAGATATCGGGAAAAAATATGTCAAATTTCGAGGTTTTCTTCTCGATATCGTTGATTTTTTCGGTAATACTCGAGAAATACTGATTCAGTGCTGATTAAACTTCACAGCTAGTTTTAAGATGCTGAAAGACAACTTAATGCAAAATTTCGTGATAATCGTGTTATTAGAACAATTTGAAAAAAAAAAGTTCTATGATTTTCTCATCATATCCTCCTCATTAAATTCTGTATGAAACTTTGAACTGTTATTTTCGATGAAGTACTGGATTTCAATTCGATCTGATCTGTATTTTTGGAAATATTGGAAAAATAAAATTTTGATTGGGTATATCTACGGAATCATTGGGTGGATTTTACCCATTCACGAATTCGGCCTTCGTAATTAAGGTCCAAACCTTCTCTACAAATATCGAGTTTCTAAGTTGTTTCTTTCGGAAGTTATTGTGTTTACGCAGTCGGCCGTTAGGCTGACTCGATATTTGTAGAGTAGGTTTGGGGCTTAATTACGAAGGTCGAATTCGTGAATGGGTAAAATCCGCCCAATGATTCCGCAGATATACCCATTCAAAATTTTATTTTTACATTATGTCCAAAAATACAGATATGATCGAATTGAAATCCAGTAATTTATCAGAAAAAAATTTCAAAAAGCACTGCCGTGAAGGCAGCAGCTTTTGCGCGCACGTTCAAATTCGTTGCTGAAGCGGTCATCTACATTGAACATGCGCGCCAAAGTTGCTGCCTTCACGGCAGTGCTTTTTGAAATTTTTAGATTCATAGTTTTGAAACACAATTTGGTTTTTAAACACTTTTGCAGATCTCTTCCTCCCGATGAAATAAGAAGAGCAACGCACGAAGCATTTCTGAGACGTATAAATAAATGTCTAGAAATTAACGGTCAAAACTTTGAGCATCTTCTCTAGTTATAACTGCGAGAGTTTGCCATGGTTCTCCTAATAGTAACTTGAAGTCGGTTTCAAGAAGGGGTGAAAAATCTACAGCATGGTTCAAATAACAGTTCCTGAAAATTTCATCTTTTTGGCGTGAAGGGAAAAGAAAAACAGTTTTTTGTGAATAACTCAGAAAATATCCATTTTAGGGCAAGGGTGTGATGCATACACTCACATTATTTTTTAACGTAGATTCAATATCTGCCATAAAAAAATGGGGTTCTAATTTGAAAAAATTGATTTTTCACGATTTTGTCATCCCTAACTTTGAAAGCGATTTTTTCACCCCCTGTATCATGAATCGCGATTTCGATTTTCAAAGTGGATACATCAATCTTACATCTTGAAAAATCCCAAAAATGAAAATTTTCCATCCAAAAACCTCGAAGTTATTCTTGTTTCAGCGGAGCTCTATTTTCGATTTTTTTTTCGAATTTTCCCGCTCAGAGAGAATTTTCCAACCAAAACTGAAAAATGTTACATCAAAATGAATTAAAATTTTCTAAGGAATCTATTTCTGCAATAAAAAAATGGTGTTCTAATTTGAAAAACGGAAGTTGACGTCATTTCCGGAAAAACCGGAGGTGCTCATGCCTTGAAAATATTTTAGATTTCATCAGCATCGTGAAATACTTATAAGTGCTGAATTTCATGAAAATACGTTCAGTAGTTTCCCGTATAAATATGGGTGAGGTTCCTCGTGAAAGACCCTGTATTGGCATACCTCAGCTTACGCATCGAGTTCGTTGGATGACGTGATTAGATGAATGAGTTTAAATTTTTGGGTAACGTTTTTTTTCCTGGTACAACAAAGTTCTCGATCAGTTTTTCCTGAATTATGGAATTTTATATCGAGTTGTTTCAGGATATTCTACTTTTATGAGGTGTTGAAATATATTCAAATAATGAAACAAACTGACACTTCACCCCTTGGGGCTATTACTCTAGAAGATACCCTTCATTAGCCAAGATCGAAAGGGCGCCTTCGAGTCGTTTTTAATAAACCTAGAGTTTCCTTCATTAATTATTCCCTAATTAGTTTTTGAAAGTCGAGCAACTTCCGATAAAACAAAATTCTACCCCGAACCGTTGCAGCGGCAGTCACGCAATTAGATATGGGAAGTTAGGAGCAAACTTCCAACTGTCTTGGAGTTGTTAATCGGGTGAGACCTAGATGATCAACAATCATGAATACACCCAAATTTTAAAACACACCAAACTTCGTGCAATGCGTGGAATTTGATTCGAAATGTCCATCTGTTTCATTTGTTTTCAAATGATCATCATCTGAGTGGGGCATCCAAAAATATCCTCAACGCACCTGTATTTTTTAGACATCGATTGAGGGACATTTTGGGAGGAGTTAACAGTTTCCTTTTAAGTTTTTTCAGTTTTCTCACTTAAAATTTTATTGAACAGAACTATTCGAAATTGAATTAATATTATTATTCATTGAAATCGCCTCAGCAGTCTGCGGGATATAAAAAATTTGTTACGAACATATTTCTTGAGGAAATGTTGCCTAGTGAAAAATATTGGAAGAATGTATACAATTCGGAATTTTACCTTACGGTTTCGGAGTCCGTCTTCTTTTTAGGCAACAAATTGAGAACCGTCAAAATTATTTTCTTGATTTTTTTTCCAATTCCAGATAGAAAAATAACTTTAAGGGAATAAGGAATGATTTGATTACAAATAACTAAGTATACAATTCGGAATTTGACTTTGAGGTTCCAGAGTCCGTCTACTTTGTCGACAGCAAATTGAAAATCGTCAAAATTATTTTCTGATTTTTTTTCCATTTCAAAAAAGGATAATAACTTTAAGAGTTGATTTGATTATTCATAACTAGGAATAAAAGGAAATAAAATGATTGTTTCCGTACCGAGAAACTAACAGCATATGAATAATATAAAAAACAAACAGAAAAATCTTGGAAAAGCAGTTATGTGAAGTCTGCAGCTTTTGCGCGTATGTTGAACTTTGTTGTCAAAACATTCGACTATTGACCTAGACAAACGCAGTTTTACTTTTTGATGGAAATATTTGACAATCATTTTTACCTATGGTCCCTATTAAATTCTGCATAAACTTCCAAGCTCCCATTTTTCAACCAATACTGGGATTCAATTCGTTTCAACGAGAAATATGGAATTTCTTTGTAGCTTTTCCGATAGTTATTCTGTTCACGATAGGCTTTTAAGCTGAAATCCTATATTTGATTAAAGGATGAATGCCTCAAAGTTTATGCAGAATATTGTGAGCATAATGTAATAAATTACCGCAGAAACTAAAATGTTTCGAGAAAAAAACTGATATTCACAAAATTATGCAAAAAGTCCATCTGCATCTCTCAAACTAGTCACTATCTATTTTATCTGGATAGAATATCGCCAAAAATTGAAATCGAAGCTTACTGAAATTTGATGCGCTGTTATGAAATGAAAGGTGCGAGGTCTGTGTGCAGAACCTTTTCGGATGTGATAATAGCAACTTCTGCGCACTCGTCCATATGTCCAATATTACGCCTCAAATATAGTGAGATATTGTGAAGCTCTGGATAGTTCCTTTTGGTTACCGTCCAATGTTACTTCAATTCCAATAAAGAATATGTTCGATCCTTTTATCCTAACGAATTATTCTGCTCACAATGTTGGTTTTTCCTAAATTTGGGTTATTACTGCAAATGCAAATTTGAACATAATTATTATGGGTTTGATTCATCATTTTCCCAAATCACCTTTAGAAAGTATTCAAAATCAGGTTTTAAAATTGGGGTTTGGGATTTGTATGCATGCACGAAGTGACAACGTTGTTTAGTAGAATTGCTTTTTCTGCTATAGAATAACGAAATATTTATTCCTATTCTGTGGTACACACATGTTCTTTGTCAATATAACCAAACAATTTCCGTTTGCGATTTGTCAGTCATATGACAGAATGATAGTCTGTGCTCTTCTTTTTCTATTCCTTGGTCGTTGTCTTCTACTCTAACCAGATCGAAGTATAGCTATCTCTGTTTTCCTAAGCAAAGTAAAACATTTGGCGGCCTTTTCTTTCCTAGAAAACTGAATTCGACGTTGCCATATCGTGCACTCATGACAAATCCCTTTAAATGCAAATCACCATTTTTATTTTTCAATTTTAGGTGATCAAACATTTTTTTTTAAATATAATATTGAAATTATATGTTTGAAATGTGATGTTCTGAAGGTTTTTCATGAAAATAACTGCATTTTCGTTTAAAGGAAAAACCCCATTACAGACATTGGGACTAGATGATAGCACGCTGTTCCCCAGAATATGCGCTGAATATTGTGTCGGTATTTTACACATAATTCCATTCCCCTTTACGAAATGTTAGTTCCGTGGAAATATACAGCAGAAAAACTAGCTTGAAACATCAATTTAAATTTTTTCTGACTTCTGAAAGTTTTCCAATTATTGACTACTTACTCATCATCAACGAAATGTAATGGTAGGAATTATTAACATTTAATATATTTGATGATAAGAGGATTTTAATGATATGACAGAAACCTAAGCTGAATCGTATATTGGAACATAATTTGTTTCCTCATGTGGATTCACGTGAGTATAAATCTCTCACAGTTTAATTTTCTCCTACCCGATCTAGAATCTGCAGATGATTATGTATATTTGTGGCTCGGGTAGAATGAACTAGCAGAACTTCTTAACAAGTACAGGATTAACGACGAACACCAAGGTATTAAGGCATCAGATTATGTTGAGTTCCATACTGTATCTCGCTGTAATTTTCTACGAAATATAATCACCCCTACGTTGCGCCTTGAAAGCAATTAGTGTTATCCTTGTATATAGGATTAAAGCGGAGCGAACGAAGTTTTGTTGATTTCAAACCCTGTA
Organism: Myrrha octodecimguttata; assembly: GCA_958510865.1. Classification (NCBI taxonomy): domain Eukaryota; kingdom Metazoa; phylum Arthropoda; class Insecta; order Coleoptera; family Coccinellidae; genus Myrrha; species Myrrha octodecimguttata. The sequence goes on from OY294056.1 coordinate 24,214,979, forward strand.
TCAACAAATCCGAGCAAGCAATTATTGTAATTGATTGATTAGCGAGAACTGCATGAACGACTCAGGTCATTAGTGATTTTAACAAGGAAACTAGGTACTACATGAACGATTCGAATTTCATTTTATTGCCATGGAAATTACATAACTTTCTACATAAAAAAATTAATACTTGAGATAGATTCGCCTTTTTGAACTGATAAATTGAAATGTAAGTGTGAAAATTCCTCGTGCGAAACATCGGCATCAGATTCATTCACCAGAGTTGGAACATGGTGCAGGAGTAGCGGTCAATCTCTTAATGTCTCGATTTTGAGAATTTTTTTGAAATACTCGGAATCATCCGGATTTTTCTATTCTTAGTTTTAGCTCACCCCAATCCGCACCTTATTCAATTCGTATAGTAGGCGAGACTTGGGTCAGATGTCACAATTCTAAGGAATCATTATATGAAATGAAAAACGGAAGCATTATACGCTCATTAAGTGCATCATTGCATTGGCCTATGCTTTGAGAATACAATCTGAGATCTATAAAGCTTCACATTAATTCGAAATGAAAAATTCGACTTATTCAAAAAGAAAATACAAATGTGTCAACCGGCCCCTTGCCGGGGCTGGATGTCACATTACTTTGGGTTGGTTGTCATTTGTATTTCAGATGAAAATTATGCTGTAGAATTGCTTTAAACACATATTCATATGAAAGAAACATAAATTTAATATAGAAGAAACATACATTACTACAAGAAAAACATATTTCAAAACAAAAGAAACATATACTAGTTCAAAGTTTTCTCGAATCCAATCAATCACTGTAGCAGTTATGACGCGTGTAAACCGCTTGTTCATCAACTATCGCAGGATCTGCACTTTGCTTTTCAATTGGAGACATTGGAGTGTCCGTGAGTATGGCACTTTTTCGTTTACCCATGACTACCAGCCCCGGTAGTTTTGATACAACCTGCCCCACCACATAATTCATTTTCAAAGTAAGAAACTTCACAAATTTCAAGGGTAGGTACCAAGTTGATATTTGCGGTAAATCGTATCCACTTAATTGAAGAATAAAAAGTATTCAGTCGTTTTTTCGCAATATAAAATGCAGTCCTGAAACGTTAAGTAATATTGAACTTCATCCGTGTGATTGTACTTCTGGAACGACAAGTTCCATATTGAATACACAAACTATTGGTAGAATCTGTAAATTATCGATTACAAACATTACTGACGTGTGACAACCAGCCCTGGTCTCCTCTATAGAAATAGTTGAGGCTATCAACTGATACTAGTGATAGATAAGCTTTTTCGGACAGATCAGTTGAAACAATAAAGCAAAAAACGAAATACAATATATAAACAGGGAAACCTATTAATGTTACAAAATGGCGCAGGTGTCGGGATTGATCGATGGAATCTTATGTTGGGAGGATTTTGTAGGTTTATTCTGGATTTTCACTCCCAATATCTGAAACACAGCAACTTAAATTTAATGAATTGTTTGTATCAGAAAAGCACTTGAAAAAAATCAATATCTCAAAACACCAGAAAACAAAAAAAATCTCTGACTTTGGGCAAGCGCGTGGTGAATCCTGATTCAACATTGACGCTTTCCTAGAATTTTGCAGTTGGAAGAACTCTCCATCCCGTAACCACATATTGCCATATCTATTTCTTTTAGTTTCTCATCTCTTCAATAATTCCAGAAGTACAATCTATCAATCAGAAAATCAATTTTTTATGTGGATCTTGTTCTACATATAGCGTTTTCACATTAATTCTGAGTAACAAGAGCAGTATGGTTTCGCCCAAATGTCTGTTGTTTTCAGATTTCAAGTTGAAAATGGTCTCAAACGATTAGATTAGGACTCCCTGAGGAAGAATTTATGATCAAAATTGAATCGTTTCTCAAAGGAACGTACCCAGAATCTTGAAATTTTCACGGTAGGTTTAGAACCTATAACTATCTCGATTATCTTCATTAAAAGGCTGAATCGGCCTCACGATTTCGAAGTTATACCCATTTGAGATGTTGAGAATATTTCCCCAATATCTCAGGCAGCACTGTTGCTATCAGATTGAAATTTCGTTATGCTCAACTTCCGTAGAATTTCTTGAATATTATATTGAAATATATATCCAATTCCTATAGAGTTTGGGGTGGAAATATAACGATAGAGCGCCGAATTTCAGCTCGTAAAAACTGGCTTACCACACGTTAGTGATTGTATAGAATTTTTTTCATAATTCCAGAACCTCGACCAATTTAGAATTTCAGTATTTTTTTGGAACAATTCATATATTCAGCCTGTGGCTCAACGCAGAATAGCAATTAGTGTTTCTACCAGAACAATTTAAAATTTTCCCATTTTAGAACGTGTTTTCATAGAGTAATTTGCAATTTAATGTGATGGTATTTGTTCGGACAACGTAAATCGTCGCATTTTCAATGGAATCGACATCCGCACAAACAACGAAAAATACCTTTTTCATCGTTATAGTTCGGAATTCCGATGAAAATTAAACAATATCATTGGAATTGATACAGGCAGTGATTGGCACCCGCATTCGGCTCTCGAATCCAAACTACATGTTTTTGTAATTAGCCTTTATCGAATCTGCTGGCCTTAAATATTTGTGGTAGAATTTGCGTATTTGGTTTCCGCCCCATCGTCATGCTGCTTGGTGATACAAGCGTTCTGTGGGTCAAAGTAGGTTTACCTTCAATTAATAGTGTTCTGCGTATATGGAGTAGCCACTTTTAACTGTTCATCGCCAGTTTGTATAAGTTAATTGGTTGGACGGTTTTTTCGTTCGCTTGTTTTTCAGCTTATCCAATATTTCTGTCGAAACAGTTTATTTCGATTATCCATGGGGATCGATCAGTGGTCAATTGAATTTATGATTAAATTTTTCTGTTTCCAATATTCAATACAAAGGTTTGGTTTAACTTGGTTCGAAATGTTGCGAACTTTTGCATTTGCTTCACCAATTATTATTATTATTAAATTCATTAAATTTGAGCTCACTGTGGATAGAATACTGATAACGAAACAGTATGTTATTACTCTCTAATCCACTTACATTTTCTGCGTAGACGCAGAAAGTGTTAGTGGATTATAGAGTAGTTACACACTGTTTTGGTTTCTCCAGTTTTGTCTCGTGTTCCTGTATTACAATAAATAGCTATTTATCCATTTAAAATTGATAATGCTCGTCTTTTTCTAGTGAGATTGAACTTTGCCATCGCAAATTTCAAAATTTGCGATAAAAAAAATAAATAATAACATCGATGATATTCAATTGGCAATCATCATTATTTATTGAAAATTGAGAAGGATAACAATCTTTTACGTTTGACAAGATATACTTTTTAGCATTTATGGTGTGTTTTAAAACGTTTATTCGTATAAATTTCTTGTTTATGAATCAATTCTGATATTTTATTTAACCTTTGGTTTGATTTTGCTTACGACTAGATATATATGATTAAATAATCAATGTGTCCCAAGGTTTTTATGTGCTTGTATCTAATTTGATATTGATGATAAGTTTCCATTGCGTTCGGTATAGCCTGAAGGAGGAACCAGGAAGGTATTAAATCTACATGCATTTCCAAAAATTATAAATTATAGCACAAAAATTATTCTTATAGTAACCATCTTCTATGGCAAAATTCGTAAAGTCACGCTATTCCACAAGTGGCAACCTAAGGTGGAATAGACATTCCTCGAAATTTTCATCTCTTACCCTTTTAGGGTCGCTACAGAGTGGAGCTGAGAGCAAAGAAGAGTGATGGAATTGTAGTTCTTTGCTCTCTCATCTTTGCTCTCCGATACACTCTATAAAAACCCTCATTAACGAACGTCTTCCAAAAACATACTTTACTTGAGGCCACATCAATGATAAAATAGAACTAACTTCGAACTTCAAAATTCCAATGGTAATCCAAAAAAAATCTCTCCACTATTCACTACATTCTGCGCGCAGGTTCTAAACAATCCTATTGTTTTGCCGAAATATCTCTAGTTGTCGAGTTTTGACCCGAAGGTGAATTCAAATCTACTCAGTCCGGCTAGCTGGCCGGCCGTCCGTTGCCACAATCACTTCAGAAAAAATAGAACTAGAGACCTAGAATGAAATGTTTGGGGAACCTCTTTAATGGGCCAAATCCACCTAACAGTTTTGTAGCTGAACTCATTCAAATTCTCGAGATTACTTCCTCAATAAAGGTACTTAATGGATATGGATTTCGATGAGTTTTTGCATAGATCTTGAAGTCGATATTTCACAACAGTGAACTGAAATCCGGTCCGATTGAATTCTAATTCCGGAGATATTGAAAAAAGAACTTTGTTTAATGCCGTTGATTTTGCATCAGTATCGTTGAGGTTTCTGGAATAACCCAAAAAATACTGATCATATTACGATTTCCTTTGGTAACTGGCTGGCAAATGCTGTTACACAATGTCGTGAACATTTTGTGATGATTATTGGAACTATTAAAGAAATTGTTGAAATTGTTTTCTAGTAGGAATGCAAAATTGTCATTTTGAGTTCAATCGTTAAACTTGATCCTGTTATTTCGGAAATATAACATATAATGATATTTTAGAGGTATCGGAATTATGAATTCCCAGGATTTTGCGAAATAGGTAATGAATGAAGTTGGAGTTTCAATTTCAGGTACTGATATGTTTACGAAGTACTTAGTGTCTCCGTATGGACACAATCCGCCTAGCAGTATAGCTCATGAACCCATGAAGTCAATGTCTGATAGCGGACTCTCCTTCAACATAATCTATCTGCTGAATGTAGGCACGATATCTTGTTTGCATTTTATAAATGGTGGAATGACTGAATTCCAAATCCGTTCATCATTCATCTACTAAACAGATAAAGTTCATTCTGAATTTGTTAATTGTTAAGACAATAAGTTTTCAGAGGAAGGACTTATGCAGATTCGAAATTTTCGATGTAGGGTGAAATCTTGTACACGAAGCTAGAGTTCAGAATGGATAAAAGCCGCCTAGCAGTATAGAAATGAACGCATTTGAAATTTTGTCAACCCAATATTCACAAGAATCCAGACAGAATCGAGTTGAAATTCAGCACGTGGAAAAAAGGTGACCATGAGCTGTCATGAAAACATACATGGCTCATATGAAAATACTAAGTTCTTCGAATAGACATCATTACCTAATACTGAAACTCAACAATTAGCACATGCGAGCAAAAGCTGCTCTAGAATTTCATTTTGCTAACCGATGTGTTCAGATAAGTATCATTTTTTTCGTACAAATTCTATTCCAAGTAAAATATGGGGAAAACAATGCAGTGAAATCAGGAGCTTTAACGAGCTCAATATAATTCGTGACAGAAATATTTACTTCGCCACCCGCTGTTTGACAAACATAAAAACAACCCAGCGCGTTAAAACTGCGGAAAATCACGTTTTCCCAATAATTCCGCAAATGTGCATTCGAACGAATTCTAATCTTGTTTCAGGTTGAAAAATGACGTCTTCAAATTCTATGAAGATTTTCAGTGGACTATGATTACTGAAAAATAAAATTTTTGGAGTAAAATTTCTTTTTTACATTTATGGAACAACGATCCTCGTAACCATTTCAGAAATAAACTGAAACTTTCAGACATATTGAAAACAAATCTCATGAGAGTATACCTCCGAAACCTTTATTAGTAATGCCCATTAAAGAGTGAAACCGGCATATTTGGATGTGCATCCTACCCTGAAAAGCTTAAGTTCCTTCGAAAGTGTTGGCAACGGTCGTCCGGCGTTTTAACAAATCGACTATCGTAACTGAGGTGAGATCAGACCAGACAAAACGCATACTTTGCTACAGAGAAAAAGTCCAAATCTGAAGTTGCCTAGAACGACGTTCACCATTTGTGTGTGGAAATAGAACATGCATTTAGGAAAATGGATGACACTGCTAATTGCCAGTGTGCGCTCTTAAAATGGGAATTATTCACATTGATCCTGCTTTTTCGAAGAAGATATTTGACTGGTGAGTTATTGATTTTAGCGTGTCTTCATTTCAAAACAAAAAGCTATTGTGCCGATGATCCAATGAAAACGAAGAATTACATAGTTTAGGTTTGTGAAAAGTTGATACGTCGAAATTATCCAAGTTAAGTTTCTCAATTTATAGTGGTTGACGCGAAGAAAAATCAGATATTGATAATTTCTATTGGTAATGTCATCTCTGCTGAAATTCCTCTGAACTGAAAATAAAAACAGACCAAACATTGTTACTGCTGGAAATATTCATATCAATGAAGAATTTCAATTTTGATAAAATAATATCATGTTGTCATATCCCCTACTCGAACAGCTCTTCATCTGAAGCAAATTCCGATGAGAACGAAAACAGAATATTTGAATTATTCTCTCCTAGTGGCTACACAAACTATCATCAGATCGAACTGAAATTTGAAAATATCGGATTCGAGGTCTGTGCCGAATTTCTTCAAAAGCTGATGAATGTTCTTCAACAAAAATTTTTTCAACAAAATAAGATCATGAGGAAATTTCGCACAAACTGGTGCATCAGATTCTTTCAATAAACTGCAATTTATAATGATCGAGTGAGTAATTTTTGACTGATTCTGGAAGAAACAACGATCACAAGGACACAACTATTGAAAATTTCGAAATGCGTTTCCAACCTGTCATCACACGATTATCTGGAAATTTTGCAAATAGTTGTGAGTCAGCATTTTTCAAGTAGCTATCAAGTTTCATTATGATTGGATCAGTAGTTTTCAAGGTATTGTGGAAATAACAACGATACCCAGAAAAAAAAATGAAAAAACACTGCGGTAAAGGCAGCAGCTTTTGCGCGCATGTTCAATGCAGTTGATCGCTTTGGCAACGAATTTTAACATGCGTGCAAAAGCTGCTGCCTTCACGGCTATGCTCTTTCAGGTTTTTCTTCGATAAAGTACTGGAGTTCAATTCGATCTGAACTGTAGTTTTGGAAATATTGGGGAAATAAAATTTTTGATTGGTATATCTATGGTATCATTGGGCGGATTTTACCCATTCACATATACGACCTTCGTAATCAAGCCCCAAACTTACTCTACAAATATAGAATTTCCAAGTTGTTTCTTCCGGAAGTAATTGTAATTACGGACGGCAGTTAGGCCTAACGGCCGAAATATCAAGTCTCTAGGTCTCTCTTTCTGGAAGTTATAGCTACAGACTTTCATAACCGGGGCGCTCCTTACCTCGATTTTGATGCGCTCTGTGCAATATTAGCTCGTCTAGAGAACATTCTGTTGGCATTAAGAGGCAATTAAATGAATCCCTGGTGACAGCATCTTCCATATCCTCAGTATAGATCCACACTAATTTGTTACAACTATTGAAAGTATTCACGGGCGGAACTTCATTCAGCTCATAATTGTACAATTTCAGATATTGTGCCAAAATAATGGCGTAGGGTTTGTATATTGATTATTCACTGAAACATGAGCCGCTTTGGATCCAGCGGATAACGAATGAAGATTTTCCTAATAAAGTGAATTATTTTAATTGGAACCCTTGAACTTCAGGTATCATTATCTTCAAGGCTCATTAAATCGAACGCACTAAAATAAAAAAGTGGCTTTTATATATCTGATAAGCAACATATTTTGTGAGGAAGAATTTAATCAACACGATTTCATTCTTATGCTATCCTGAATTGTGCCGAAAAGGCAGCTTTGAGTTTGTTCAGCGAGATCGGAACAATCATCATCTCAGCCTGGAAAAGAAATCCCAGAAAAAGCGGCAACGTCAAACGTCAATGAAGGTAATCAGCCCTAACCTAATTCTTCGCTGCCTTGGGGGAAAACGAAAAAAGGTACAATCGCAAGAGAGCGTCGTACGTCCTTTTCAGTACACGAAATGTAATTGAACGTAACAATGGTCCCAGAACGCTCCCTCTGGAGTCCTTCGCATCCGCGTCTTCGCTAGACGATCGGTCCCCCAATTATACCACGCGTTGACAGTGACGTAGCGTTTGAAATAAATGGGATACTAGGCTTGAATGCAGAAATTCAAATAATTACATACTGATGCTATTGAGGGAATATTAACGTTCTGAATTTCAGATATAAACTAGAGAAAATATTGAGAAGCAGCTTCTGAGTATTGGCACAGCATCTACGCAAGGTTCGGACTCCGGACTACCAACTCATTTCCAGCATAATTTTCACGATCACTGGTTACCCCCATTTTAAAAGAGACGAATCATGCAACCAGAACCATTTTTCGAAATATGTGAATATTGTGCTGAAGAGGGTGCCAGTTCGCTTTCGACGTATTCTTTATCTCCTATCACCGGCATAAGTTCTTGCCAGAACGCTCACTCGTCACCAATCTCCTGCTCTGTGTGGAAATCAAGACCCACATGATAAACATGAATATTCTTATGAGAGTCCTTCTTGTTGATTTGTCCATCGCAGACTTCTTCTACTAGAATCAGAACATCTTGGACAGCGAGGAAATTTACAACTTTCATAGTTTTTCCCAGAGTAGGACGAGATCAGAATAACTGGTGCCATCCCCAGAATTCTGTTCTTGGGCCTCTTTTTCCCTTCTCTAAATATCTGATTATGCACTATGCTTGGACTTCGGATTGTTCTTTCCGAATGATCTTTATCTCTGTTCCTGAAGCTACCAAAATAGCTTCTACCCATTGATTCCCACGAATGTGTAGACATCATTGTGTATAAGAACAACCTAAGTCATGACTAGTCTCTAGCGGATCAAGTTCCCCTATCCGCTGAAAGCCATTTTGATTTGAGGGTCAATGTTAATGATGAGATTTCCTCGTCGGAGCATTTTATATGCGTTATGGACAAGGTATATCGAAGGGAATATATGTTGCGAAGTGGTTTTCAAAGTTATGACCTACCAACATGTTTTACGTTGGTGAAGACATCGTAACACTTTTTCTGGGTATGTGGGGCCCATCCGGAGAGGAAATTCTTGGATGTATCAAGTGACTTGTGACATGCATCCCTCGAGTTTTTCTAGTCCATTTTATTCTGGAATATGGTCCATCCTAGGTCTCACCACTTTTTCGATTGGTTCCAAACGTGAATACATTATTATAGCGCTGAAAGCGTTAAATTATTCTTGCTGTTCATGCTCATGCTCTTATCACTTATGTACTGAATAACAGTATCACATCATCGTATTTGATCATAAGGTTCAGGCCCTGGGTGGAATATATGGTGAAAGAGAACATACTTTTCAGATTTCGCAATCAAGGATGGGTTTTTCTAGTGAGGACGCTATTGTTCCAACCAGAGAAGTTCATCCCTGAACTGATACTTAAATATCCTATTAATTTTTCCCATTGACTCTTAAGGTACGATTCGGATCTCAGCAGTAGCTGCCTGGCAGTCGCAACCCGGCAGCGACTACCACACCGCTTCCCTTACTATTATGACTGCCAGTGAAAAAGAATCACACCTGCCCTGGATAACAGTGGAATACCTCGCGCCACTGGTCAAACTTCAGGAACATTCTTCAGCCCATTCTATGAGCAAGTTAAGGGACTCTCAATCTAGATTTTATGTTCCAATCAGCCTTTATGGTCTCAATCGAATCAATGAATCCAGATCTTGTGATTGATATAAGTGAAGAATTTGCTCCCAGATTACTGCTTATCTTCTTATTTCCTTTAGATCGTGAATAAAAGTAAACGATACTAAAACAATCAATATGCCACAATGACAATGTAAAACGTACTAACATCTGTATATCTTCATTACTCTATACTGTATTTAGGTATACAATAATATTCAACCTTACAGTTTTCTGACAGATGGTTTTATCGTCATTGGTGATGGAGAGTGTGCGAAATAGAAAACAAAAAAAAAGACATACAAACGCAACGGGAGAACAATTCTTACTGAATTAGAAACCTTCAACGCATATGTTAATTTCAAGAAGACCGAGAAAGGGAAACAATCCAACTCACAGAACTGGAGAATTAGTTCGCAATTTAACCATTTCTTTTTCTGATTTTATTTTTTAAACAGTAATAAGCCGTAGTTAAATTATCGATATATGTTCTCTTATTTATCGAACGATTATCCTGTCTGATAAAGATCATCTCGTGTAATAAGCGTTTTTTTGGGTTAGTTTCAACACCTTTTATTTTTATTGAATTTAAATCGAAGTTGAAAGAATGAAGGTTGCTGTAGAAATGCTTGGATAATGCTGTATTATTATCTTTTTTCCTTTTCAAACGATTAAGCATATTTTGGGAATATTTTCTGTATTCATTCATTTGGTCCCTTATATATCTACTCGTTTGTCCAATATAGGCTGATTGGCAATCGTGACGAAAAATTCCATAAATGACATAACTTAGCCACTCTTTTTGGGTTTTACTTTTAATATTTGTGAAAAACTTTTGAATAGTGTTATTAGGCTTGAATGCTAGATCTTTAATTAATCTAGAAAATTTATTCTTGATACTTTCCGATAGGTTTTCGACATATGTTAGTGTGAAGAATTTATTTAGTTGGTTAACTTCGGATCAGTTATTACTAGGATTACTATGAGTTATGTTATCATTCAAAACCTTTTCAATGATTTTTTTTCGGATAATGGTTTCTTTCCAAAATATATTTTATTTTTGTCAAATTGAATTCATGACATTCTTCATCAGATATCTTCAATGCTCTGTGTTCAAGATTGTTAATAAAATTGATTTTCTGTGTGAATGAGTGTTTCGAATTGAAATTTAAAACTCTTCCTGAAAAAGGAGATTTCTGATACCAATCAGTCTCAATTTTATTACCTGTTCTGTGATGTAGATATCTGTACATTTTTCTGTTTCCACAATGTAAAGTTAATCCAAACCACTGCAGAATTGGGATAGTGCTGCCTTTGTTCAAGCCTTTCGGGAACTAGTGTCGTGTTTTTGTTCAAGGAGAAAATCGTCTCAATGTGGTGAAATCGATTATTCATTCCAATTGTTTCTCAATGTTGTTTAAGATATCACTTCTTCCCTTTGAGGTACTACTAACTCAACTTCAGCCAACCCAAATCGAACTTTTCTGTCATTGAATTGCTAACCTGAAGTGAGTGGACATATCAGAGATGTGAAAAATCGAATAATACTCTCAGATCGTTCACATTTGACCTATAGTACTCAAACACACTTCTGAAAGAAATTGTGCCAAGCGACCAACATCTACTCATGATTTTCTAACATAGGACACTTTGAATTGAATTCTTACAGATAAAAGTCTGGGACCTTAGACGTCCGTACTTGACAAAGATATTTTCTAGGTAGAAACAGGAAACAAAGTTGCCTAGGAACTCAATCTCTTACATCCAGTTTCATCTCCTTCGACATAAGTATCTCAGTACCAATTTTTTAACAAGAACCTATTCGTTACTTTCGGTCCTAAATGTATAACCATCCAAAATTCGACGAAAGGCACCGAAATATAATCCGAATAACGATACTAATTTTTATACTAGTAGAACTTCAAGATAATCAACTGCAAAAATTCAACTGAGCAAATTGAAAAAATTGTGTTGAATTCTTCACGCCAATCATTTTTAATCTCGATGTGTAGCTGGCTCTAAACTGAAACCGAAAAAATAACGCTCAAACTTGAACATAGGTAGCTGATAATCAAATGATTTAACAATCAATGTAGATAACCAAGACCAGGAAAGGTTGAACCTGAAATTCATGCAAACTTATGATCTGTTTAGAAGTAAGTAAGAGAAAATTCTTGTTCGGGGGGAACATCGCGTTGTCGCTTTTTCCAAATGCCTAGAATTTTCGAATTTTAAGCCGAAAATGGTCTCAAACAATTAAGTTGGAGTAGTTGAAATCCGTGCAGAACAATCCGTGGTCAAATTTAATTATGTCCATCCGTCCGGGAGTCCGTCCGCAAGTGCAATAACATTAGAAGAAAAAAACCCAGTGACTTGTAATTCTCAAATTAGGTTCGGGGTCCAAACACATCGGTCAAGTTCGTTAATAAATAAAATCCGCCGAACGGTTCCGGAGTTATGCCAATTGAAATTCTAGGTTTGTTCCTCAATATCCCAAGAAGAACTGATGCGCGATCAGTTTGAAGCTTCGAAATCAGTTGAAGACCACTAACGCGGAACTTGGTGCAGAATATTGCAGGAATCCACTCGTTATATGGCAGTTTGAAGAATAATATTTTCCAGCATTTACCGATTTCTGTTGAGAAAATCAGATTTCATCAGATTACGATGAAATTGGGCATATATTTGGAATTAGTACTTGACTTCAAAATTAGATTTGATCCAATGTTTATTTTTCATGTAATATGGAAAAACATTTCAAAATTTTCTGATATATCTTTATATATATTATTATTTCAGATAAGGGATATCGACCAATAATAACAAAGTTTTCTTTACTCTTTATTCATAGCAAAGTTTTCTTTACTCTTTATTCATAGCCAAGCTTTCGAAACAATTTGTTTCTTTTTCAAATCAATATTACCGAATGTGAGATCCAAAACGACATCAAATGAAGGGAGAAAAGTCCTTGCATTAACAACAACCAAATTAATATCACAGATACAGTTTGTAAAAAGTTCTACGATCACAATTAAAAACTTTGAAAAGTTTTTCTTCATGAGGTGTGCCTTTAAGGATATCTGTCACAATTGTAAAGTCCAACGCGTGTCATCTGTGAATAGTGCTCCAATTTAATGGTCTTGCTTATTCATCAACAGGGCCGTCATAGAAGGGGGCGCTGCAGTAATCTAATGGGTAGGAGTAGATCGGACTCAGATTTTGTGTATCCGTTTTATGTTAATAGTGCTTTCTTGATTCTTAATGTGAATCATCTCAAGAATGCATCTTTTTTTGTAGTTTTTGTTCACATCTAAAACTTTTGTATTGTTAAGGTCCACAGTATGTGAGTTCTGGTTGGCATGAATGGACAAGGTACATCTAGAGTTGTTCATCTTTGTATCACTCTTGTGTAAGGCTAATCTGCTTTTCAGCCATTGGGAGGTTTGGCCTACGTATGTTTGGTGAAAGTCTTTACACTTTATTCGCTTGGTATTGGATCTTTTAGTCTTGAATAAAGTGTAGATACTGTTTTTTTTTGCATTTTGTCGCTATTCTTATAGTCGTTTGATCCTTCAGACAATTTTGCTTGTTAGTTGTGGTATACTGGGTATATGAATGGTTCCTTGTTATTGTCAGTGTTGGAGTCATTGTTGATCTGTAATGTCTCTATTCTTGATGAAAATAAAAGTTTGTTTAACATTGTTCTAGGATATGAGTTCTCCAAGAGAATTTGGTACAATTTTCTTATGCTTGCATCTACAAATGTTTGATCACATATTCGTGTTATTTTTTTTTGTTCTTCAATGAAATTTATTTTAATATTTATCGGTTGGTCTGATAAGTAATGTATGTACCTGTCTGATGCTGTTTCTTTTCTGTACCAGTCCAGTTTTACTATGTTGTTCACTCTACATACTCTTGTGTCTAAGAATGGGACTGACCTTGTTTCATCTTCCATTTCAAGAGTAAACTGCAGATGTTGGTCGAAGCTATTGAATATTTCCAATATAACTTGTATTCCTGATGACGGAAGAGCCAGTATAAGATCATCAACAAACTTCTCTAGGAAAGAAAGTCTAAACGGTAATTTAGGTACACAGGTCTTAAGAAGGTAATCCATTACATAAAGTGAAAGTATTGGATTGAGTTTAGAGCCCATAGCACAACCAAAAGTCTGAATGTAAAATTTTTTGTCGAATATAAAATATCCTGAATCTAAGAGAAAAGTTAGTATCTTCATGAATTTTTCTTTCGGTATTTCGCAATGATTTTTAATTCTATCCCAGTATGCATCTATAGCATCCAGTACCAGTTGTTTCGAGATATTACCAAACAAATTCACAACATCTAGGGAATTGAGAACATGGTTAGGTGGTAATTCAAGGTTGTTGACTTTAGTTGAAAAATCGAACGAGTCTTTGACGTGGTAAATATTATCTGGATCATAAGCATCTGTCAGAATTTGCGCTATGTATTTGGACAGTTCACTAGTTGGACCTTGTGTATCGGAATTGGTCTCAACGAAAAGCTGCCCTGAAGAAGAAACAAATTGTTTCGAAAGCTTGACTATGAATAAAGAGTAAAGAAAACTTCGTTATTAATGGTTGATATTCCTTATCTCTAAAAAATAGCATTAGATTCATTAGTATATCACAGTGTAAGCAGAGTGAATGTAAACGGGGTACCATACATTTTTCAGTATGATACAAGAGCACAGATAAAAACCTCAGCAAAAACTCTGTCTCTCCGTATAAGTGTTGTAATTTGTTTGAAGAACATGGATGGCATCTTTGACAAAATATCTTGACATAATATCTGAAACAGAAAGAGGGACAGAAAACCACCAGGAAGCAGTAAATAAAATTACCTACATTTGCTCTCTGACCGGGAGAGTCTTTCGAGCATGTCCGGTCCTCCAAGTGATGATTTTCAGATTCTCAGATAAAAGAAGAACGCTACAAGCCCCTTATATTGGGGAATCGTCTCCCATAGATCCATAATTGGATAGTTTACACTAGAAATCTAACGAAATATCGGGAATAAATTGAAAATCTTGTGACATATATTATGTCAGGTTGACATAAATTTTGAGATCAAATCAAAACTTTGTGGTTTGTTGTAATGTAATGCAAAATTTCATGGGCGTGGTATCGGTATTGCTTTGCCAAAGAATTCGAAAAGCGCGTAAAAACTGCTGATCTCACGTTGGTGCAAGTCTAGAATCTTTCTTAAGGCAGGTAACTTACATCTTCCAAAATTATTTTTATATCCCGCTCCATTGAAAAAATTCCTCAGGTTGGATATATAACAAGCTGCATACAGATTCCGCATAAAATTTTTCCATACGTAGAAAATTGCAGTCAGCAAGTAATATAAAGTCTTCTAGACAATAATTCTCTGCGGTGTCAGAAAAACCGATCAGATGATGCAAAACGTACCTTATGCAAATGATGACGAAGAAGTGCGAACGAAATGGACCGATATGAACTGGAGGAAAATGTAGCCAGTCTGGCGTGATACACGGGGTCGACTCGGAATTTATGGTTCAATTTATGCGGGAATCAGGAGCTGCCGAAAGGGAACGAAATCATCCCATTTGTTGTGAAAAATGGCAATGTATCTCCGAAACGTCAAAAGCGAAGACGTGTCGACCTTGATCCCTGAAAAACAATTTGGTTGCTGTCAAGGCGGTGACATCATTAGCGTCATTCAAGTGAAAAGGGAAGAAAATAAAGGGCGTTCTATCAACTTGACCTACTGGATGTCACAGTTGATTAGGGTTGAAAAATATTCCGAATCTTATTTTGTCAGTGAAATTGCACAGTTTCAGAAGATATAAGAAATAAGCCTCCTAAAATATTTTTTGTATATGGCCAATAAAGCCAATTCTTCCGTGGACCCGGAGTAGTTTCGATGAACCAAATTTACAAAACGCTTGACATTGCATATTTGTGAAACATCGAAATTGGAATAAAGACAGGGTAGTCAACACCAAAGAGAATAGAATATACTAGAGCGGCCGCCGTATTGCAAACGCGCTACCGAATATGTGCTCTTATGCACCCTCTGGTGCCCTACCGTCTCTTCATCCGGCCCGCTATATCATGGTTTCCACCGCTTTTACAGGTGCTTTTCGCTTTGATTTTTAGTTATTTCAAGTATTCAAGTTGATGGCTGAATGACATTTGATTAAACAATATGGTTAGGACAAATCTATTGAAACATATCGAAATGCAAAGAAGTAAATCAATGGATTTAATTCAAAGAAAACGAAATATGGGAGGAAAATATTACTGTCCTTTTAAATGAATTAGTTTTTTGAATTTCTGTCGCCCTCTCTAGTTCTTTTGGATGTCTTCTCCATTGAGTGATAAATGATTTGCTTCTATGAAAAATTAATACTTGAAACGTAAGAAAGTAAATCATAGGTGTTATTGTTAATGTTGCTCTTGATTTTATTTCGAACTGATTCTTGGAATATTGTTTCATAGATTATACCAATCCGGTTCACATCCGATAACGGTTGTGTCTGTCCTCGGTTTCTGAATGATATCTAATTCTTTATCAAATTCTGAGGGGTACTTCCTTCGTCTGAAGTTATTGCAAATAAAATTCGTCACGCTTGATCTTCCTCCTGAGGCCTCGAAAAACGTAGGTATCCTGCGATATACTCAGAAAATGTAAAATAGTTCCATCATCGATCATCATGTAATTTACTCATTTCAGGATAGTTGATATTGAATTATCCAACTAGACACTGATGAAGTGTATAGGACGAGTCATAAATTAAATATCACTAAATACAATTATCATTTAGAATTCCATCAACTTTGTAATAGCATTTAAATAATTCAATACTTTTGGGAAAACTTTACACATTCGAAGATTTTATCACAGCAGGTAAATGATTGTGCAGGACAATGCTGTGATATTTTGCTGATGTTTCTTACTCAGCTGTTCTGAAACGAAAAGAATGGATAATATTTTTGAGATTTTCTTTTCGTGAAGCGGAAAGACTTTGTTGAAATTTTCTTCAGTAAATCACCATGTTCTGATAGAATTAGTGTCGGTTCCTGTAATATTTCAACAATGTCCTTTTAATTAGCGATTTTCGTTTCAACTGACTTCTGTTTAGTATTTTCAAGTTGTTCTGAGGTTATTTCCAGAATAGATTCAGCTAGTTTTCTGCAATTCGAAAAATAATCGGAGAGGGGCCATACGCCTTGAAACACTCATTGCGGATTTGGAAGATGTTGATGGCTGTTTATGAGGCGAACATGCGGGAAAACCGATGGAACAGCATTTTTCTTCAAGTGTCTTCGAAAAGGAGATTAATTATCATAATCATTTTCTCCATACTGGCCACTTTAAACACGGCTATGATCGGTTGGTTTACAATTATTCCTCCATATCGCTAGAATCTATTCTTCTTCGAATTCGGGATCTTGAGGAATACGATGAAGCGAAAAGTTTCTTCACTTTGGTACTTGCAATTTTCCTATTTTTCTCCGTGCTATTGCGTTCAAAAGCGACGGACACGCCCATTTTTCTCTTGAAATCAATCGAAACAAAAAGGGTCAATAAAATAAACGAATTATACCTCAGAATAATGCAATTCTTATTAGAGCCCGCTAAGTAAGAATCGGTTAGTGAGGCACCAGAGAGTGGGGGAAGCCTGACATACCGCGAATATCGGGGTGGCCGCACTAGTTAATTCTATTCTGAGTTGTCAACAGAGATGCCTACATTCAAGAACAGAGGCGTTCGATTATAACCTTGGAGTGCTCAGATGGCTACTGAGTCTTAATAACATCCAGATGGAGGGGAGCACACATCTCAACCCCAACCGCTCGGCAAACAAATTTGGAGCGAGTAGATGACGATCTTTTTCGTCGGAGTATTTTGATAGAGCAAAGCGATTTATGTCACAGAATCAAATTTGACAATTTCGTTAACCCGCGAATAAATCTGAAAAATCCATAAGATCTGTGGTCACGTTATCTAATATTGTCATGAAGCCAGTGAATTTTGTGAGTATGAAGAGATTCAACACAATTCATTAGATTATAGTTTGTTTGGAAGGAGGTTCCGCAATGATACGGAATACCAAAGTTTATGGAATGAAAAAATGAAAATATAATAAAAATATTGCAGAATTATTTCAAAAAATCCTTCAATTGCTATTTACGCCACTCGGAAATTGCCTACAATTCATTTCAGTTTAAACATTATTCAGTTATTCCCCAGAAATTCCGAACAGGAACGCAAATTATCATGTGGACAAAGAGAGTACAAATAACGGACCTCCACCGAAATCTTAACAATAGCAGATCCTCTCCGTCGCTAGCGTCTCGATGGGCACCCTGTCGGCCAATTTCAGGATTAGTCTGCTTTGTATTGAATCCCGTTCGTGCGGCATTATGAATTCATACTTGTCTTTTGTACCCAAAACATCAACCACAGTTTGCGATTGTAACAAGAGATTTCCCAGGAACTGTTACACACAAAGGTGTTGTGCCTCAGCCTCGTTTTCCGCATGGAAATTCGACGACGAGCATTAGGGCGGTTCTTCATAAACGAGTTTGTTCGATCCGCAACTAGAGCTTGAAGACGTACCAAATTGTGAATCTGATATATTCTCGATAATTGAATGAATCCAGATGGATGAAATAATCCAGACATTCAGATGATGTTTCAAAGTTGGCAGAATTGAACTTTTTTTATGGCACAATTCTTACATCCATTTCGAATTCGTATTTTTTCGGACCTCTTATTTGGATTGAGGTTCTTAAGGATTTCATTCCGAATATCTGAATAAGAAGTTTTGAAGGATTGACCTAATAATATTTTTTGACCAAAGTATTTAAATAATGAAGAACTTCAAGAAAATAATTCTGAAAATTGTCTCTTATTGTCTGATGAAGGAGTCAGATTAAAGGCCAACGCTCACTTATGGGCAACAGCCCAGATCACGGACAACCGAAATTCTATTGCGCGCTTGTTCTGGGGAACAGTGCGTTATCGTTTCGTCACAATGTCTGTAATTCTCGAATTTTGAGCTGAAATCGGTCTCAAACGACTCACTGATGAAGAATCCGTATTCAAATTTGATTCTGTCCGGCCGGCCGTCCGTCCGTGTGTGCTCTAAGTTTCGAAAGGAAGGACCTAGAGTCTCGAAATTTCCAGGTAAGGTTTTGATCCTGAATATCTAGGTTAGAGTCGTTAATGGACCAAATTTGCCTAATGTTTTTTGTGTTACAGCCATTTGAAAGTTTGATTATTCAATAACTCGAAACGTTTTTATCTGATCGAGATGAAACCTAGTTAGAACATGAAGAGTGTCAATAAGAAGAATAATCCATGAAAAATTTGAAAAAAAAAAATTTTTTTCTCGAAAATTTTCATATTTCCTTTAAATTTCCCTGAAATTTTCGCCATTTCGCAATGTGAACAAGCGCTTTAAAGCTGCTGACTTCACGTCAGTGCTTTTCTAGGATTTCTTTCTATATAATGGAATTGGATAGTGCGCACTTGACCGGTACGGAACACAGCAAATTAGTAGGGAAATAAGTTTCCGTTTTGCCATGGTCCGTGCCGATAAGTGAGCGTTGGCCTTAAGACTCCCAGTTACAGTTCACTTTCTCAGTCCTTCACATTATTTCCATATTGTTTATTCGGCAACTTTTTTTTGAAAAACTGCTCTTGTCGAATAGTTAGAATTCTGCATTCTGCAGGTGTGAGCATTCTCTAAAAATTGTAATTTGGGCGCGCATGTCCTGAGTAATAGCGTGCTATCGTTTGGTACAGATGTTTGTAATTTTCAAATTTTTTCCTGAAAATGGTCTCAACGACTGGGTTGGACTCACTGATGACGAATCCAATTCTGCGCGACCGGCCGACGACACGACAAAGGCAAACTAAAGAACGGAGCAAGCTAGCGACGTCCAACCCTCAGGGTAGGTGGCGCGTAGAAATACTGCTGTCAAGTTAGGTTATGTGCCGCATCGGCCTATCAGCTGATAAGCACCATAACTTATGAAATAAACGACTTAGGAACTAGATATTTGTAGAGTACGTTTTGCGGCTCAAATACGGAGGTCGAGTTCGTAAATGAACGAAATCCGTCCAATGATTACGTAGATATACCATTCTAAATTTTATTTTCCTAATATTTCCAAAAACATCGATTATATCGAATTGAAATGCAGTACTTCATCGGAAAATTACAGCTTGAAGATTTATACCGACTTTCATTGTGGTAATATAATAAGGAGCTCACCAAAAGTGGGTTTGGTGGGGACAAGTTATCGTGTTCACAATCGACCGAATTCGTAAATGGGTCAAATCCACCCAATGATTCCGCATGTACTTCTATTCTAAATTTTGTTTTCCCAATATTTCCAAGAATACAGAGGATATCGAATTGAAATTCAGTATTCAATCGAAAAATGACAGCTTGAAAGTTCATACAGAATTTCGTCAGGGTACTGTAATCATAAGATTGCAATTGAATATTGGAAATAAAATTCGAAAACGATTTTTCTCAAATTTTCTGACGAATTGCTCATCACGAACAAAGTTGTTCTTTGGCAATTTCAAACTAGTTACCAAGTTCCATTATGATTAAATCTGTAGGTTTTGAGTTATCCCGAAAAAACAAGAATACCGAGGGAAAACCACAAAATTTTACATAATTACACCCAGTATCTCCAAAAATTCTAATGGTATTCAACTGGAATATGTTATACGGCTGTAGTAGCCTTCTTCAGTACGGTGAGAAAAGTGTAAAAGATGAGCAACACTGGGTGAGAAAGAACAAACGAACTAGTAAACAACAGAAGCCAGCCGCAACTTTGTGGTTTCAGTCAGGGGACTCTGCATTCCAGAGCAACACCTAACGTTACACACGGAGGCTGTTATAGCCTGCGCGAAGATCCAGGTCCACGATTGAATACCCTGAAAGTTTCAAGTCTCCGTACGCCTGTAACCGTGCCTACAGACGGCCGGACTGCCGGCCGTACAGAATCGATTTTGACATCGGATTCGTCATCAGTAAGTACAACCTTGTCGTTTGAGACCATTTTCGGAAAAAATTTCGAAAATTACATTTGGACAAAACGATAGCACGCTGTTGCCCAGAACAAAAAAAATTTGTTTTCAAAATTTTTTTCAGGAACTATTAATCAAATTCAAAAACAATTCCGCTCATATCTTGAGCTCCATATTTTACAGCAGTGTACCAAATATGTACCATATCTTGAGCTCCATATTTTACAGCAGTGTACCAAATTTCAACCTGATACGAATAATATTTTCGGAGATATTGGAAAAAAATATGTAAAATTTCGTGGTTTTTTCGGTATAACTCAGGAAATACTGATCCAATTATGATGAAACTTGGCTGCTGGTTTGAAGATGCTGAAGGACAACTCTGTGCGAAATTTCGTGATGATCGTTGTATCAGAACATTTTGAAAAAAAAATATATTTTTTTTCAATCATTAATTATTCTGTGATCTTATCATATTATCCTCATTAAATTTTTTATGAACTTTTGAACATGTGCGAAAGCTGCTGACGTCACGTCAGGGCTTTTCTAGGTTTGTCTTATAATATATATATATATATATAACCAAATCTCGGAAACTGTAGACAAACTTATCATCCAGAGATGAGAGATTTGAATTCTATATAGTTATTGGCTCCGTTAAAGTTGGAATGCCTTCCATACCAAGTTTTTTCATGAAAAAGCAATACAATATAACAATGCAAATATTCGATGTAAGAATCATTGTCACTTGCAATAATCTTGATGGGATACGAAGTTGCTTCTGTGTTGAGTAATGGTTCATCATCCATAATTAATTATTTCACTGGATGTGTATCAACTATATGTTGCCTCAAAATCGCATACGTTATTTGTACGCCTCATTAGAGAACTCGAATTCAATTACTTAGCATGTGTATCTACAACCTGAAGACATCTTGTGTTACGAATGCAGAGGAAAACGGATATGAACGAATCGCACATTCCCATTATACTTGGCAAGTCTTAGTAACCTCATTTTCGGGAGAGAATTGAATGTTTTCCCCCACCAGCGAGATTACTATTTAGGTTCATTTCGCTGATTAATCGAGCGCCTAAAGGGATTTTGGAACATTGCGACATTAATGTTCACTTTGTGAAAACGAATGAATCCTCAGCTCAAATCATCTAGATTATTTATAAAATTATCACCATACTCCAAATTGGAAATATCACATAGCAAACCTTGGAGGAAAACCGGGATCGTCAATTTATGCCTTTAGGATAACATCAAGATATCTGAGCGGAAGTACATTGGAGATAGTATACCATGCAACAATGGTATCCAAACTTCGGTTAGGCTTATGTTTCTATGGTTATGGGAATATTTCATCTTTATTTACTCTCCATAAAAAAACAGTAAGAATATTATACAATAGAGAGTTCAACGAAACATGCAGAGGAGTTTTCCGGCGGCAAAACAAAATCCTAACGATATTCGCCATCTATATCCAAGAATGCCTCCTATTTTTTCATAAGAGCATATGACTCTTCAGTAGATACAAGTATACCAAGACCAGATATGAGACAAGAACACAGGAAAATAAGTATCCAAAATGCAGAATAACAACTTCTCAGAAAAAAATGGAATATATATGCAAAAAATTCTACAACAATTTATCACTAACATACAGAAAATAGAAAACCACAAACTATTCAAAAAGGAACTATTCAAAGTTTTGGTTGACATAGAACCATACATATTAAAAGATTATGGTCTAGATAACTGAAATCTTTGGCGGCTGACACTGTTTCATTTCTCTTTGTGATTTGTAACATAGAGTGATTTGAAATAAAGATTATTATTATTATTATAGAGTGTATAGAGAATATCTGGGGACCTATGCAAAATTCGAAAAAATTCAAAAAACGGTGAACTTTGTAGGCGGAAATTATATACAGATGGTAATAATCAATTCGTATAAGACCTATAAACTTGATGGCATTGAAAATATAGGGACAATCAAATTTTGAATGGGAATATCTGCAAAATCATTAGGTGGATTTAACCCATTCATGAATTCGGCCTTCTTTATTGATTCAAACCTACTCCATAAATATAGAGTTTCTAAGTTGTTTCTTTCGAGGGTTTTGTGTTAACGCTCGGCCGGTAAGACAACCATGAACACAATAACCAATATTTGTAGAGTAGGTTTGCGGCTCAATTAAGAAGGTTGAATTTATGAATGAGTAAAATTCGTCTGATGGTTCCGTAGATATACCCATTCTAAATTTGAATTTTCAATTTTTACGTGATTACGATCAAGCCTGATTGAAATCTAGCTTTTAATTGAAAAAAAGATAATGTGACTAATAATATGAACAAAAAATTGCAGAATGAAGAATATCTGAGATTTTTTTTTAAAATTGTTCTGTTACGATCATTAGTGAATTTTGTACAATGTTGTTCATCAGCATTTCAAATCTATTTATCAGGTTCATTTATGACAGTATCAAAATTTTTTGAGTAGTTACAAAAAAATAACAAAATCGAAAAAAAATTTACCAATTCGAAATCTGATATATTTTTGCGAATATCTCCAAAAATTTTTATCCTATGGAACGGACATTTGGTACACTGCTATGAAATATAAAATTCACAGTCTGTGCCTAATTTTCCACAGATATGGCAAATAGTTTCCGAGAGAGAAAATCTATTTTGAAAAAAAATTCGAAATTTCATTCATTCACCAACACTTCGATCTCAACAAAATTCGGAAAAGGTTGTGCATCGTTATGATCCAAATAGCTATCAAGTTTCAATTTAATCGCTCAAGCAGATCCTGAAATATCAGGGAAATAACCTCAACATTTCAAAACCGTTTGGACGATTCTGCCCACTAACGAATTCAACCGTCGCATTTTGAAACCCAAGCTAACCTGATATTTTATATTGATTGGTTTCTCCATACACTTACGGACGGCCGCAAAAAAATTCGATTCATCATCGAGAGGGTAAAATTCCTCCAATAATTTCCTTTTATTCAAATAAATAAATGAAATACACCCTACAATATCTACTTTATTTCGTTGTCAATCTTCACCTCATCAAGTAGGAATTCTCTATCAAATAACTTATTTACTAGGAATCCATCTCCAATCATAACTCCTACTCCTACAATAAACACGGGAATCCGAACTAACAAACCCTTTGCTAAGCAAGAACGACAACTAGCAATATGCCATTGTGCCACTGGAGTCAGTGGACATCCCCGAAACCTGAGTCTGCTCGGATCGTAAAAGCTCGTCAGTGGTCATAAACGCGTAGCTCATATAGGCGCTTATCGCATTTCTGGAAACGTGCGCCCGAAAATAGACAAATCCTCACCAAGAAATTATTCAATTCCTATCGTAATATATTTAAGCGGCTATCGTTTCCTTAGTTCATTATCCCGAATTTTGCCTTCAATATATCAAGAAATTCATAAATGATCGCTTCAAAGTATTCATTATTCTATCAACACAGACGGGTTCATGGAGGGACGAGAATCCTTCCATCTCGACAACCGACTCCGAGCCGTTAAAGCTGCACCCGGAGCCAAACAACATCAAAACTTCATAATAGAAAATCCTCCTGAATAATGGAATGTTTTGACGTGTGCTCGAGTGTAAATGAGAAATTCGCTGCGGTCATCCGTTACTCCATCCCAGAAATGAATTTCCATTCATGAAATATTTACGTAATAACGGTCGGACGGGCCGGTTTTCCGGTGAATTTGCCACCGTAAAGATTCCGAGATACTCTACAGCATAATATAATTTACTGGTGGGCCAATTATATATCGCCACTTACGATTTATTGTTACTGTATAATCAGCCTTGCTATTGTAGGGCGGTAACACATTCCAGGACTTTGTTCCTTAGAATACAGGTGAAAAATTTGAATTGGGAAATAATAATTGATGAGTAGTTATATATATAAAGATAACGAAATCACTCATATTATTTCCCCTTTTTTAACCCCTGTTATCTACACTCAAAACCCACCCATTGCAAATACTCTGTAAATTGAAGAGAAAGTCAGGAAAGACTGAATAAAACAGCAATTCTGGCAGTTCGGTGCGGTTTTCTAGATAGAGGAAAAGAATGCCCTAGAAAACCCTGGAACAGGTATTTATTATCATGTAACATCACAACCAATGGTGAAGTCAGTTATGCGCAGGCGATAGGTGATAGAAATAGTGATAGATAGCATAGGAAATATACAGTATGGCTATATCAAGCGTTACGAGTGTTCATGAATCGTGACTCATAACGTTGACATCTAGGCGCCAACAAAGAGTAAATACAGATTCATAATAGGTCAATGAAAAGAAACTTAACTATTGTACCTCTAGATTTTAATCCATGATATAACACTCAAGGGTCAGAGATTGGTGTCGCAACTGCAAAAAGAGGCATCAGGCAGTCGATACCGAATCTAACACCTCGCATGTGGTTTCTGGGTTTCAACACCTGGTGTGTATGGGCGTTGGAGTCACACCGAGTCTCAGCCAGTCACAATGTGAGTTCACTAAACTAACATATAAGTATCTCATCAAGATAAGAAAGGAATGTACAAAATGGCTACGTATAAATCGGAACCCTTTATGCGTAGTTATTTCGAAAAGGAACTGTATCAACCAGTTTGTTCCTTCCAGAATTCGAAAGAGAATCTTGTGCAGATTTTCGAATTTCCACTTTCTGCGTTAGTTTCTCAACCATCGAAAAATAAACGTATCCTTCTATGATTGAAAGAATAACAGTTCAACACAAAGGCGTTAAACGTAGCATTTGAACAAGGGGAAATATTATTATTTGAATCCCGGGATTGCACACACTGAAGCCAGCGTAAGCACGGTCTTATATATCTGGGGGTTTTTCTGTAGACTGGGTTCATTTTCAACAGAAATAAGATATATTACTTATTTCAAATGAAATTACTCTTAAGTTCGATTATAACCGGAAAAGGGCATAGTGGTGGTGAATATTTTGGTACATAATAAATATGTTCGTTTACATGTAGATTGTCTCTTGAACTACTTCTTAAAGCAACGCCGACTTGATTTAACGGTAATCTTGATTTATTCTGACTCAATCGAATAGTGTTCAAATTGAAAACATAAAAAACAAAATGAACTACTAAAATCTTGGCTAGTTGACAGTTAGCAACTCTAAAGAAGGTTATTACTTTCAATATAATAGTTTAGTTGTAGTAAACAAATTCAAAACGCATATATACCCCAAACAATATCACGGCAGGTTAAAAATAGAACTCAGTTTGACAGATTTATTAATCGCTCATTAGGTGGTATGTATTAAGCCGCGTACAGACACGAGAGCAATGGCTCGTGACACCGTACCACAATTGCGAGGCAGACCAATTAACTTGCCTCGCAAGCCGCTCGGCTTTAGTGTCTGTACGCGGCTTTATGTGGGGTGAAGTTGAAAAGTCACTTTTAAGTTATTTTCAATTTGAATTATGGAAAAATAATGTGCGACATTATGTTTCAAAAGTTTCTTCATTTTCTTACATTTCTCATATTGTCTGACGAAAATCATCTTGGTTACTACAATTAGCGTTTTTTGCTGTTGCTATAATATTGTCCAAATACCTGTGATTTTAGAACTTATTTCCGGAAAAGTCTCAAACTTCCAGGTTGGACTCGCTGATGACGAATCCGATTCAAGTCTTATTCTGTCCGGCAGTGGGACTCTGTGTCTTATAGAGATCGTCATGTCATTTTCTACAGTAGGCAGCTATGGAAGAAAGCG
Organism: Myrrha octodecimguttata; assembly: GCA_958510865.1. Taxonomy (NCBI): domain Eukaryota; kingdom Metazoa; phylum Arthropoda; class Insecta; order Coleoptera; family Coccinellidae; genus Myrrha; species Myrrha octodecimguttata. The sequence goes on from OY294056.1 coordinate 24,241,421, forward strand.
TCAGTTGCCTGATTTTGTATTCTGTGTAGCTACCACCTCCTGTTCGGACATGATACTGTTCGAAGTAAAAACATCAGGTTTAATCTAGTTACTTTTCATGGCGGTTCGTTTTCAGATTCATTCAGCAGTCATATTTCGATATCTCATCCGAGATATTTCATCAACGAGAAAATTGTATTTATTTCTTCAATATCTCAAATATAACTCTTGGATTATTTCTTGTCAAATTTCGCCTCACGCATTGCCTACGTATTGAATATGTTTCACCAACGGTTGACAGAATGGATCCCCTTCAAACAATTGTTTAATTAACATTGTCATGGATTTAGATATTTCACATAATTTGAGAGAATATACCAGATTTTTGCTTTTGTAGGTTAAGTTACAGTGTTTTTTTTAATGTTTTTTCTGTAAAATTATTCTAGAGGGAAATTAAAGTTGCCGTTGTTGACTGTTTGGGTGCGTTTTTATTTTCTTCGAACAACAAACAAAATGAAATTACACCGATTAATAAAATCAGTGTAACTCCCTCTTTCTCTTCTTATGTTCGCCACCAAAGAAGATAGAGAGATAGGGATTAATAGATTTATCATTTCGATGAAAATAAAATGTAGAAAAGCACTGCCGTGAAGGCAGAAACTTTCGCACGCCTGTTCAATGTAGATGACCGCTTCGGCAACGAATTTGAACATGCAAGCAAAAACTGCTGCCCTCTCGGTAGTGCTTTTCTAGATTTTTATCGATGAATTACTGGATTTCAATTCGATTTAATCTGTATTTTTGGAAATATTGGAAAAATAAAATTTTGTATGGGTATGGGTATATCTACGGAATCATTGGGCGGATTTTACCCATTCACGAATTCGACCTTCGTAATTAAGCCTCAAACCTAGAACGAATTGAAATCTAGTACATCATCAAAAAAATACTTTTCAAAGGTTCATACAGAATTTAATGAGGATAATATGATGAGAAGATTACAGAATATTGAATACCTATTTGAAAAAAAAAGCCATTTTTTTTCGAACTCTTCTAATGACATTATCATCACGAAATTCTGCACAATGTTGTACTTCAACATCTTCGAATTAGCTGCGAAATTTCATCACGATAGAATCAGTATTTCTTGAGTTATACCGAAAAAAACGACGATATCGAGAAGAAAACCACAAAATTCTACATATTTTTTCCCAATATCTCCAAAACTAATAGCCGCATCGAACTGAAATTTGGTACACTGCTGTGAAATATGATGCTCAATGTCCGAATGAAATTTTTTTCTGCATGTGATAAACGGTTTTCGAAAAAAAACTTTTTTTAAATTTACTGACAGTACAATCTTGACAAAATTCTGCTCGAAGTTGTGCGTTGTTATACTCCATCCAACTGCAAAGTTTCAATCTAAGCGCTCTGGTAGTTTCTGAAATAAAAAATAAATAAATTCAAATAGCTGTAACTCAGAAACTGTTCGACCGATTTGGCCCATTTACGATTTCAATGCGCGGCCTACCCTAAAAGTTTCAAGTCGCTAGCTCACTCTGTTCGATAGTTATCGTGTCCACGGCCGGCCGGCCGGACGGACAGAATCTATTTTGACAATGGATTCGTCATCAGGGAGTCCAACCTAGTCGTTTGAGACCATTTTCGGTGCAATCATCGAAAATAACAGACATTTGGACAAAACGATAGCACGCTGTTCCCCTACAACATGCGCGCAAAAACGCTCCTTCTTTCCTTTAGTAATTCTCATAAATTATATCCATTGAGAAATGAAAAAAATGCTTCAACATTGCGCGTTTGTTTAATATTTCCACACCCGCAAAATAATACTCACTTAGTAAACCCCATAAATGGCTTAGTAAACGACTGAATTTCTACATGAATTGAGCTCAATTCGTCAATTTTACTCATATAGATCAAGCTACAGTTCACTCCCAAGCAATGATATATATAAAATTATAATTTTATTCTCTGAGATCACGTTCTTGAAAAAACAAAATTCAAACAAGAACAGTAGTTTATTCTAAGCAGGTTGAATTAATAATGATTAACATTGTCTCTGAGATACATAAAGAAAGCGAGAGTGCTCAAGAGCAAGAAAGCTCAATCTTTCAAAAATCTTCGAATAAACTGTGTTCTTTCCCACATTTCTATTCAACATTCATACAAAATCAATACTTTTCGAGAGAAAGCGACACGTTCCGAGATAACGCTTCGTGGCGATCGAATTTAACATCTTGTTGCGACACTGCGAATTGTGTATCGTGTAGAATGAAAGCGATGTAGTGAATAATATCGGTCACAAAATCCCACTGCAGGTCCCGTATACTCGACAAGTGAACATTCGATGCGCATACGGATTTTAGTTGTAATTAGTTCGAAAATTCGTATATGCATCTAAAGTTCACTTGTATACGAGAATAGGAGCCAAGGTTGTTTTTGCCAAGATGTCTTTCGAATGGAACTAGCTAGCTACTTAAAATTTTCAGGGAATCTTGCGTTACAAAATGCCTTCGTATGTGGGCAAAATCAGCCAAAAAGTTTCGGAGTAACACGAATTTGAAATGTTATATCGGCATCGTTGTTATTATTCTTATCGGAATATCTCCTAAAATACTGATCATTTTGAAACTCGGGTACTAGTTGGCAAATATTGATGAGTATATTTGTGAGAAATTTCGTCATTCAAACAATTTGCAGAGGGAATGTTTTCCAAATATTTCATATTTTGCGATCTTCAAATGATGCTCAAGAACTTTCGAGTTGTCACTTTTCAATCAATGAAATTCAATCAATTCAATGAAATTATGAATGGGTATGTATTCCGGCGGAATCATTGGCTGAATTTCTCTCATTACCGAATTTGACCTTCGTAATTAAGATGCGAACCAACCCTTTAAATATAAAGTATTTTAGTGGTAGGTTAATGCTGAATTTCATGAGGACTATACGAAAGGGTATCGTCAAATTTTTCTATCAAGTGAAGCTGCTGGTTTTACATGTGAATAGGTGACCATTTCCGTAAGAAATTTGAACAAGCACGTCAAAGCTGCTGACCTCACGTCAATAGTTTTGTATGGAATTTCTTTTATTCTTTCAGGTTGTACGATATTCAAATCGGAATTGAACTTGAAGGAAATTCGACTTGTGCCTAAAACATTAATTCTCAATCGATTTACAAACCATGAAGTACCTATCTCTTTTGTGTTAAGATATTCTGTCTCTGAAATATCATCCTGTGTGGTTAAAATGAAGAACACCGACATAGTTGAAGTAAATTTGATAGATTACTTCGCTCCGCGATTGTGTAGTTAGTTGTACCTTTCCTTTTTGTGGGATGTTTTTTTGATGTTAATTGACTTATTACTGTATAATATGTGGTTTGACAGTGAACCGGTGAAATATTGATTATGATTCGGTATGATAGCTGGGGGCCGATTCTTGAATCTCGATCAAGAATTGAAGAGTATGACAATTACCATATATTTGCGTCGATTTTTTAAGTAATATGAACAACAAGTAGACATGGAATGCGTATGGAACCCAATGTCTCTCGACAATCGAAAGTTATATCTCCTATACTCCATACCACTCGTTGCTAAGTCGCGGGAAACGGTGATGAGGTTAGGTTTATGTTACAATTTGAAATATCCCGATATATTGCATTCAGTTTATCTCTTGAATACTTGCTTAGAAACATAGTCAGAATGGCGAATAGAAAGAACTGACACAAATTTTGCAGATGCTCGAGAAAACTTAGGAAATCGACATAAACATATGACAATTGTCATACTCTTTTGATCGAGATTGTTTTATTCTTTATTGGACAACAAAAAGTCATTACTAATTGTATCTCTACCATTATAAAGTACTCTACATCCCACCACAATATCTCAAAAAGATATTTTTTCAATTAATATAATTTTGTTTGATTCTTTCGACAATTTTTGATATAGATTCCATTGATTCCCCTACAAAGGTTCTGATATAACTTTGAGAAAGTTCATATATTGCTGTCCTAAATTCGTGATTATATCAATAATATTTAGTATGTGTTTGTCCCTGCCTACTGCCTTTACCTATTGTTCCTGGTCTTAGTGACTTTCTGGTTAGTTTCTTCTCATTATCTTTTGCATCTAGATGGCTGCATAAACACATGAAATTTATGGTTTGTTCAACGTATTGATGTTGATTTATATTGTCCAGATTGGTCAACGGTTGGACACTGACATTTATATTCTCAATATAAAACATATTTATATCTTCAATCAATATTTTAATTCTTGAGTTGTCCGCATAATGCATGTTGACATACATCGTACGAGATCATCAATAGTAGGGTATTAATTGCCCCTGAAATAAACAAACATGGCATTCTAAAGGTAAAATAGCTCTTTTATACTGTTTTTAGTTCTTTCGCCAGTTTGGTCGGATCAGATACGATATTTTACGATATAATTCACTCGTTTCGCTATTTTATGTGACTTTTAATTATAGCAGCTGCGTATTTAAAAGTGAAATGAGGTAATTATTCGTGATGTTTTATTATGAGCTCGCGTTGGTGTTACCATGATAGTTCTCTGGATGATATTTCAGTGCTGAAGTTATGTAGAGTAATAAAAAGGACCGGTGCGGATTGGTTATTCAGCACTTTGAAAGGTGTTATTTTTCTGTGAAATAGGTACGGGGTGGGGAAATCACGTCTATGCCTCAGAAGTGGGTGTTTTTGTTGAGGAGTTTCCCTGAAGGTGGGATACCTACGACCATCATATTCGATGGATTCGAGAGTAGACGGCATATGTAAGAAACTGTCCCGCTCGATCTCTCACGAATGCCTGCCTAACACTATTCGAAATTTCAGCTTAGGGATTCCTCGTGACATTGTATAAGGAGCCTCTTTATACAATGCTCTTGATAATGTGATAATGTGATAATGGTCAGAGGACGCTTGTTCAGATACCTTGGCCCATTCCATAAAACAACGAGTAACAATTCATAGGTTTACAAGTCTCTTAACTAACACAAGCATATGGTTTCTGAGGGGGTTCATAGAATAATAGATAATCTGAAATCAATAGAATATTCGTACTTAAAAGGAAGTATTGAGAACCTTCCTAAGTAAAAAACAAACGGCTGTAAATTGGTGCTCGTTTTTCCATTGAACGGGCTCCTGGAAGCGAACCATCTGTAGTTTAAGAGAGACCTATTCAGTCAATAATAAATATTACCTACACAACTTAGGTATCTTGTGACTCATTTGTAACATTCCATCGTAATTAAGTTGCAGAACTTTCAGAAGCGGAAAAGGGACTCAATGCGTCTGTATATTTCTTTGATTTTACTCTTTTCTTCTTGAATGAACTACCCGACCTTGAAGAATGAAAGAGAGTAAGTAGGTTATTGTTTGTAAATACTGGAAATTCCTTGAAGAAACTCGAAATGACTTTAATACATAATCGTCTAGATGATTACTTTCAAGATTCTAAACGAATACTGATGAAAATAAATGTTTCTATGGCATTTAAAACTCTTTGAGTTCGAATGTTTCTTGATAATATGAGAGACCATAAAACAATGGTGTGAATATAGTGTGACGAACTTTTTTTAGGTGACGGTGTTACCTGCTCAATTCACCTTTCTACAACTCGCTCGGGCGACAGTTACAATAGGTTTTACTAGATGGTAACTCCTTTACGGAATTGCTTACTTATATTATATTAACACCCCTGGGTAGCTTTTAAACACTTGTAGGAGGGTCTAGACAGGAGTGCAGTGTCAAGAGAATTAAACAATTTCAATTATCACTGGAGCGGTCGGAAATAATCAAACTGTGTGGCTAATGCACAAAAACGGATAGCAATCAATCACATGTAATATGAATACACTATGTAAACAAATGTTGATAATGGAAAATAATTGTACCAAGAGTAAAGCTCGAAAGTAATTATGTTACACAGTGCACGGTCAGATAATACAAACGGAGAAGATGAACGGAAAGGTGTCAAATAGAATGATTCGAGCTATAAATAACGGTGTATAATGAACGGAAGAAAAATCACCCCCAGACACGAAGTCTGTCCTGAAATCCTGAAAAGAATAAGGACCAGTAAACTTAAGGACAACAGGACTCAAACTTGTCAAGACTGGGTTGGGCCTCCACCTCAGGGTCTACCACATAAGCATTTGTCCAAAGGTCAGTCAAGCCAAATAAGTGTCCCTCGGAATCCCTCAAAGCACTTCCAACACTTTATCTACATCCTGTATATTACAGAACGAGACAAGATATTACTGATACCCCGTCACTTTAATTTCCCGCCGAGTTAAACTCGCGCTGCTGGAAAAGCCCCGCCGATGTAATTCTTATATCCACATGTGCATGCGGGACCGATAACGAATTTCATTCCGACGAGAGTACTGAAATGACACAAAATAAGTGAACTGATCGGGAACACTCGATAATCAAAGGACGGTTCTTCTCCAAAGTTAATGCTTACCTTTCCGTGTAGAACTGAATGAATACTATGGTACACTTGAGTTTCTATCTCATACGCTTTCACTGGAAGAAATAACAACCAAAGTTCTTTAATCTTTTTCAGACAGAGTTTGATAACCTCGGAGCCGGGAAGGGAAGACATATGTAACATTTCGGTTGGAAATCTCTTTCGTTGGTCGATTACGGTCACCCGATCGTTCTAGAAGGATTTGGAATTTTCCAGATCAAACAACGTAGATGACATCTGTTACCCGTTTTTGAGCCTTTTGACTTCTCAAAAAACTGAAAAACAGCTATAAAAACCCTAAGACGTGAAATATCATGCGATATTGAACGGCATTCTTCCCATATAGGATGGAAATCTACACTGGAAACCTTAATAAATGGAAATATTGAATTTCCATAAAACAGAAAATAAACCTATTTTCATTTTCAGAGGTTTCAACCATATTAGAAATACTTCGCAACAATAGATAATTACATTTGAATCCAATTGTTCAAGAGATGTTTGAATAATGAACTTCGAACTGGCCAGTCTTCATTTCGCTGTATCAGAGAACTAATTTCTTCATATGCGATGTTGCGAACTGAATTTGGTTGCTAAGTAATTATGTGGATCAAGCCGGCAGGAGCAATAAGTGAATTTTGTTCAGGGTCGGTATTATATCGAAATAATTTCTACCAAAAAAACACTTAACTCTCATTCTTGAACCACATATAATAGGTTAACTCCTGCTTTTATGTCAGAAAAAAAATTATATATATATATATACTCTAGGAATAAGGGTATAACGACTCGTTTTGGGAGAAATTAAGTGATTACTCTTTTTTCTTCGCCAAGCTTTCGAATTGTTTTTAATTCTTCATCAGGGCTTCTGGAATACAATATTGATATTAATTTATGTTCAGTTTTTGATAAATTGACTTACTGAATTTGAGGTTAAGGGGAGAAATTTTCTCAGCTATAAACATTCTTTGTCTTACAATCTAAAGTAACTCATTTGGGACATTACAACATTAATTTCACAGTTTAAAAACACTTATAATAAATAGAGGTCAATAAATAGTTGAAATAATTGTAAATATAAAAGTTAAAATTACTTGTGTCAATTCATTTTGTTGTCATGATAGTTTTTTCAATTCTGTGTTCTTCATTCGTCGACTGCACCATCATAGAATATCGAGCTTTCTTTTGATTTCTCCAACAAGTATTTATAAATATTACTCAACCCATTTGTATCTGTTTTTTTGTTGATGATATTGTCTTGCTTGTTTATTTCAATCATTTCTAGTACCAACCGTTTTTGATAATTTCGCTCAGTTTTTAATATTTTCACGTCTTCGAAATTCATTTTGTGGTCTAAATTGAATGCATGGGATGCTAGTGCGCATCTTTTAATTTTCTTGTCAATCCACTTATGTTTGGATATGATGCAAAGTGTGTTTCTCTAGATGTTTCATCATTACCTGGTGGTTGGCTCTGTGTATTATCAGTGTAAAACAATAATTTATTCAACATGCCATAAGGATATCCAATATATTAATATAAAACATAATGGATATCCTTATGGCATGTTGAATAAATTATTGTTTTCCACTGATAATACACAGAGCCAACCACCAGGTAATGATGAAACATCTAGAGAAACACACTATGCATCATATCCAAACATAAGTGGATTGACAAGAAAATTAAAAAATATATTTCAACGCGATAATGTGAAAATTGCTGTATACAATCAAAAAACTGTGGGAAATTTATACACGAAATTGAAAGATCCAATTCCAATTCCACTTAAAAACAACGTCATTTATGAAGTGAAATGTGAAGATTGTGATAAAGTATACATAGGACAGACATCTCAGTGGTTAAAAAAAAGAATGGCTCTACATAAATCGGACATCACCAAACATCCTGAAAGATGCGCACTAGCATCCCATGCATTCAATTTAGACCACAAAATGAATTTCGAAGACGTGAAAATATTAAAAACTGAGCGAAATTATCAAAAACGGTTGGTACTAGAAATGATTGAAATAAACAAGCAAGACAATATCATCAACAAAAAAACAGATACAAATGGGTTGAGTAATATTTATAAATACTTGTTGGAGAAATCAAAAGAAAGCTCGATATTCTATGATGGTGCAGTCGACGAATGAAGAACACAGAATTGAAAAAACTATCATGACAACAAAATGAATTGACACAAGTAATTTTAACTTTTATATTTACAATTATTTCAACTATTTATTGACCTCTATTTATTATAAGTGTTTTTAAACTGTGAAATTAATGTTGTAATGTCCCAAATGAGTTACTTTAGATTGTAAGACAAAGAATGTTTATAGCTGAGAAAATTTCTCCCCTTAACCTCAAATTCAGTAAGTCAATTTATCAAAAACTGAACATAAATTAATATCAATATTGTATTCCAGAAGCCCTGATGAAGAATTAAAAACAATTCGAAAGCTTGGCGAAGAAAAAAGAGTAATCACTTAATTTCTCCCAAAACGAGTCGTTATACCCTTATTCCTAGAGTAAATATTGAATTCATAGACTCTTGAAAAGCAAAGTTTGAATATATATATATATATATATATATATATATATATATATATATATATATATATATATAGTGAGGATTCTTTAAGGGTTTATCGACTCGTCATTTGGAGGGAAATAAAGTGGACTCTTTATTCTTCGCCAAGCTTTCGCATTTATTTAATGCTTCTTCAGGGCTTCTACAATAAAGTACAAGTTTTTTACAATAAACAGTTAAATGTATACTTTCTCATTAGACTTACTGAATGTGAGATTTTTACATGGTCTAGCATCGAGCTTCAACATTCGTCACAATAATAAAATTTCACATAAACCAAAACATCACAGGTACATACAATATAAATTAGCCACATCACATTGTATAAAATTCATTTCAGATTGATCTGTCATACTTGTTTGTTTATATATATATATATATATATATATATATATATATATATATATATATATATATATATATATATATATATATATATATATATATATATATATATATATATATATATATATATATATATATATATATATATATATATATACAACAAACAAGTATGACAGATCAATCTGAAATGAATTTTATACAATGTGATGTGGCTAATTTATATTGTATGTACCTGTGATGTTTTAGTTTATGTGAAATTTTATTATTGTGACGAATGTTGAAGCTCGATGCTAGATCATGTAAAAATCTCACATTCAAAGCCCTGAAGAAGCATTAAATAAATGCGAAAGCTTGGCGAAGAATAAAGAGTCCACTTTATTTCCCTCCAAATGACGAGTCGATAAACCCTTAAAGAATCCTCAACTAGATATACTATAGACTCTTAATATACTTATATTATATATTTATATATATAATATTTAATATTTATACTTGAAGTAATTCACAGAACACTCGCACAAGCTTCTCAAGAGTTTCCTTGAAAACTAGGATAATTGGTAAAATGAAAATATTATATTTTAGTGCTTCGATAAAACTGAGTATAGGGATATATTTTTTCATTTGAATCGCTGTTTGGCTCCTAAATTCATCAGAAACTAGAATGTTAAATATTTTGTTTAACAACTCAGTCCAGAAAAAGTAATTCGTGTTCTTTCCACCTAAATACCAATATTTTTCTCCATTTAATTAAATCATTGCAAAACACCACCTCCTATCGGGGTCATAGATAAACGATGTATCTCCTCAGCGTTTCCATATTTCTGGTGTTCTTGGCTTGTATTAGAGACGGATGTGGTTGAGCATCCAAATGCGCTGCACTAGTTGAGTTTTTTAGTGGGCATATCGGGCAGAGCTATACGGGGTGAGTCAATAGTGCTCCATCGGTCGATAACTCCTGGTTTAATAATAATAATAATAATAATATGAGTTTATTTTCCAAATTATTATCAGTACAGACAATAAAGAGAAAACAGGTCTACTTTTTACTGTAAACAATTCATGAAACAAAATTACAAGACAGCACAGTAATTTTGAAATTCTAAAATAGTATAAGGCTCGGCATTTACAATGAGAGAAAAAATGGCTTTGCGAAATGACATTAATTCTTTGAAATTTCTGATGTACAATGGAAGCAGGTTGTAGAACTTTATTGCAAAATACATTGGATTATGTTCAGTAAGTGACAATCTGTGTGAAGGAAAGAAGTACTCAACTCGTCTTCTAGTATTGTTAGAATTTCTATATTGCCCAAAATAATGTGGGTTTTTGCGAAAAAATAATAAAATTCTGTAAATGAATGGTTTAATTGGGCTAGAAGAATGATTCAAATGAAATTGGTGAAACACGACACCATTTTGCTTTTTCAAATGATAATGCCCAAGTTGTATATCATACTCATATTCTCCATGAAATTCTGATTTAGACGTACCCCATTTCTCATCATTTATTTATGGTAAACTTTGGGGTAGGCCACTTTTTTCGATGAATTTCATGGTTATCATAGTTTAAATTAGACATCATATTTTGAAAACTTTCGAAATAATTATACGTTTTTTTTTCAACTGAATTATCAAAAATTTCTCCTGCAAATTCACGAACGACTCTACAGATGCTCCGCTAGTCACTTCAATTTTCAGAAAATGACCTTACAAAAATTTCAATAACTCCATTTTTTCAAATGGTAAGCCGTGTTTTTTTGGAGTATACCCTAGTGAGTAGTCTCCATTTTTTGTTGAGACATGTTGAATAGTTTGCCTGATTATTCGCATTTCATGTTTTGCACAGAACATTTTGGCTTCACATGATAGGGTAAGTCCGGGAGAGATCGACCACATTTTTAAAAAAGATATGTAACTTTTTAGTTTCGGAGATATATATTTTTTTTAAACATTAAGGCATTACTCAAAGGGTTAGGGTAGTAAATAAATTATAAAATATGATGTAATACGAACAGACATTTTTATTTTGACCTAAAATTTCAAACATTGCAACTGGTCGATCTCACCCGCATGTCCGGGTTAGACCGACCACGAATTACGGGTGAGACCGACTTCGAAAAATAACAAAACGTGAAATAGTATAGCACATTAAAAGAGCATAATAATAAAAGTAAAATAGAAACGAGTACATATAATTAATTTTTACGGCTTTTCTTTTTCAGTTTTCCACATAAATCGCAAAATATCTCAAATTTTGAGCATCCGTTATGAAACCAACGACTACAATTCACACATTTGATCCATTCGTCATTCTTGGTAGTTTCAAAATAATTTTCCCCACAACCTACACATTCGTTTTCGTCCCAATCTTCTGCGTCTGCATCACTTTCCTACAATACTAGACTTTCGTTGTCCGAATCTGAAGATTCTAATCTTTTTTTCTGTTCAACCACAGTTTTCTTCTGAACTGGATTTCTGTTTTTTTTCCTTGTATTCTTTTTGTCCTTCTGAATTTCAATCAGCTGTGAACTGTTCAGAATGGTTGCAAGCTGCCTACCTCGTGTTTTTACTACTGCTTTTGCACTAGTTTTTGGAACTGGTGAAATCACGTTCTCCAACAATTTTCCCGGTGTGGGATCGAGTGTGGGGTCAATCTCAACTGTTGCAGTTACAGAGTCCTTCGAACAACCAGGCAGAGGTGGGATATTGCGAATGTTCGTTGTCTCAATGTTAGGAAATCGGGGTGGAGTCGACGGAGGGGGTGGATTTTCAGCTGCACTATTTGAACCAGGCCTGGCTTCTGCATCTTGTTCCATTTGGATATTAATATATGCGTAATCTGGAATAATTGCTGGATTAAAAGGTGCAATGCCTGTAGCTTTAAAACCAGACATCCCATTCTCCACAGTTGCTGATTTACCCCAGGCTTGTCCCAAAAGATTCCCAAAAATTAATCTTGTTATTTTCCTACTTGGATTTGCCTTTAAAAAATTGTTACAAGCCGCGTAGTAATGATTTTTCAATGATTTGAAAAAAGACCTATCTAACGGTTGTAGGTAATGAGTCGTGTGACTCAGTAAGCAAAAAAGAATTATGTCATTAGCTTCGGAAAATTCCAGTACTTCCACAGAATTGGTATGAGAAGTATGGCCATCGACAATTAACAAAACTTTTCCAGCTGGTTTTCGTGGCAAAAAATGAAACTCCAACCAATTCTTGAAAATGGCAGCATTGACATATGCCGATTTTTCTGACATAGAAATTTAAGAGCCAGGTGGCATTCCATCTAAAAATTCCGCCTTTCTATTTTTTCCTTTGAATATTGAGTAAGGTGGGAGAAACATTCCCTCTGCATTACAGCACGCTATAACAGAGATAGTTTCACCCTTCTCGCCTGATGTTAATGAAGGAACATTTTTCGAACCTTTTGCGGCTAGCACTTGGGTTGGTTTATTGTTTAATTGCAAACCGCTTTCATCCATATTAAAAACATTAGATGGTTTGTCGTGAAGTTGGTTTTCAGTGAGAACTTTTCCTAAAAGGTTAAAATAGTGTTCTACTGTCACACGGTTCATTCCAGTCGCTCGATTGATAGAAACTCCTTCCGCTTTTCTTATCGAGATATCAGGATGACGTCTCAGAAAGGAGTTCAGCCAATCATAGCCAGCTTTGCCTTTTTCTTTATTGAAGTTATGCTTCAATTTCAGTTCTTCTGCGAGTTGAAAAGCCCATATTCTGACGGATTCTCGATCTGGTGCAAATCCAAATGTTTGCAATTTTTTTATATGTCGCACTAATTTTAGTTCTGCTTCTTCTCCCAACGCTGATGACGGGCCTAGTCTGTGATGTTTAATTACGTCCCCCTTCTTAATCCTATCTTTTAGTGTTGTTTTTGGAATTCCAAATTGTCTAGCGGCTTCGTTTACACCCATTGTACGATTTCGTACACATTCAATTGCATTTCTTAAAGAATCGGCACTCCATTTAGCTCTTTCCTCATTTTTCCTTTTGTAAGTAGTGGGCATTTTTCACATCTGTAACAATATTATTTTATAGTATGGTAAGAAGATGTCGTAGTGCCCAGCGCAAATAGTTTTTTGGTGTAGACTTAGTGGGCATTTGGGCAGGCAAAGAAAAACTTGATTCAGTTTGTCCTAACGTTTCTACATTTATTATGCCGCCCATTTATGTAATTTATATTATATATTCAATAACCTTTGAAAAAGACATAATAAATGTCGAAACGTTGGGACAAACTATACTGAGTTATTCTTTGCTTGCCCAAATTCTCACTAACTCTACACCAAAAAGTCATTCCGGGAGAGACCGACCAGTGGTCGTTCTCTCCCGTATTAATGTAGTCGTACTCTACCAAAGTTATGGGAGAGACCGACCACCTTGTTAATCGGAGGAAAAATCATAAACCCCTAGATTTTTGAGGTTATGTTATAATTTCATTCATATTTTATCAATCTGTATTGAGATAATTGAAATAAACTCACCGGCCTTTGAAATATCACCAACACAGTAAATGATAAAAAAATATTTCAAGTATGCGCAAATTCTTGAGCCTATTTCATAAAATAATACTTTGCCTCGGGCCGTGTTTACATGCTCGATGTATCAAGGTCAAACAGTTTCATCATCTATGCGAGTAACAGAGCCATCTATTGCTTTGTTTTTTAGTAATTGGCACTGGTCGGTCTCTACCGATGGTCGATCTCTCCCGGACTTACCCTACCAGAAATTGAAAAAATGAACCGGAATAAAGTTAGAGATTGCATACTTTAGATGGGGTGTTGTGGAACTTTTCCACGCCGTTCAAATCCACAAAGCATGAAATCTATAACTTTATGCCGGTTGGTTGTTCAAATTTCTGATATATAAAGGCAGAATAGCTTCATGAAAAACACGAAAATATTTTACTCACATTTAGCAAAATTCAACACATGCAGAAGCGATTTTGAAATTTTACGTATAGGAATCAGAAGCGACAAACTCAGTTTATAAGGAGCACTAGGAATCAATATCCTCAATAAGAAACAAATTTCATCAAATTACCACCGTTTTCCAATCTGTTTGGTTGATTTCCAGGAATTCCCAAACAATTGACGAAGTACCTCTCACCCTCTCCATCTTATGTGCACAGAAGTTGAAATTCAAAAACATTTTTTGAATTTCAGTAGTAGTACATACTCAACTGAAGACTATAGGTATTGTAGAACAAAGCTGATGTTGTGAAAACAAATGAAATTAGTGGAAATTTAACTCTGTTAAATTTTTTAGATCAGAGATGAATATTTCCCAAGTGAATACCGAAACAATCAAATATTCAAATTCAGGAAGCAATTCCGTTTAATAGTTCGCCTTGACAAAAGTACAGTGCGACATATTTTCACACAATACCGAACAGATTCGGAGACTAACAAGAGTCTGAATTTATCTGCAAATTCAGACCGACTAATTACGAAATGTTGGCTCGCTGTGGCTAACGAGTTGGAAAAGTTACAGGCGTCAGGGAGGATTAAAAGGATTTTCGATCAACAAATACGTTTGTGATATTTTGATAACTTATACCGTATCGACGTAACTACCATTTTATCGCTTACAATTCTGTTCGTCCGGAATGATTTATTTTTGGAATGAAGTAAAGAACTTCATAAATTATACAAGGACGCATACTTGTCAATAAATCAACGAATATTACACCTTGATCTAAGCTGATCATCCAAACAACTGAAGCCTCTAAACTGTGGGAGCATTGTCTAAAGAATTCGTTTTCACGATTTCACTGATGATTAAAACGACTCGCCTTATTGAATTCCGTTCTATGGATACTATTTACCTGTTGGATGATGCTCTAATGAATAAAATTCCACCAGCGCCATCTCAGAAGCAACTTACAGAAAGAGTTGCCTCCGAAAATAAAATGCTTTGTATACCATATACAGAGTGTAACAGTCTGATGGAATAAATTCGATAACGAATAAATGAGGGCGTGTTGGGAAAAACGCTCGGACACGTCGATTTGAAATTTTAAATGCGCATATTTTTCAAGAAAATAATATAATATAGGGTGTTCCATGTGACCGTGGCCAATACCAACTTTCTTATTTCAAACGCAAACCCCTGTATATTATTTATTTTTTGGATTCTTCAGAGAATTCTAGACACAATTCATGCACAATGTCCTATACCTATCTTTAAATATTTCGGAAATATTAAGTGTTTTCAGATGTAGTGCAAAAACCAACGTTTTGAATAAAAAAAATTATTTTATTTCACAAATTCGGTACATTACACTTAAAATCTAATAAGTAATACTGATTATTTCTTAATAATTAAAAAAAAAACAAAAAAAAACATTAATGTCAATGTAGGAAATGTTCAAAATGCTCGCCGCGAACGTTTTGGCAACATGCTGATCTGGTGTAGAATTGTCTTCTTACGTTACTCAACATTTCAGAAAACACTTAATATTTCAGAAAATATTGAAGATAGGTATAGGACATTGTACATGAATTATGTCTAGAATTTTCTGAAGAATCCAAAAAATAAATAATATACAGGGGGTTACATTTGAAATAAGGAAGTTGGTATAGGCCACGGTCGCATGGAACACCCTATATAATTTTATTTTCTTGAAAACTATGCGCATTTAAAACTACAAATCGACGTGTCCGAGCGTTTTTCCTAACACACCATCATTTATTCGTTATCGAATTTATTCCATTTGGCTGTTACACTCTGTATATCCGTGAAATTCTTTCATATATTCAAGGATGTGGTCCGAGGGCAGAGTACGAAACAAAGTTTATATTCATGCTTTTCGAAAAGCTTTCTGAGAAAAACTATTTCAGGACGTTTTCATGTTACAAATTCGAAATTCGCTATCCTCTGGTACTTTCGTTTGCAAAACTGCTTTGTCGTCAGAAATTTGCTACCCAGTCGACATAAGGAGGGAAAATTCGTTCTGGAATAATTGAAGAGAAACCAACATTGAAGGTCAGGTTCAGGAGGTTGCAGCTCATTTGGGAAGCATGTGCATAGATAGTAAATTTTTTCCGTATGTTGACATATAAGGAATCGCCTCCTGAAACATAGTCACGAATTCTGTGTATTCATCAATTTCGTTCATTTGAAAATCAATGAGCTCAGATGACCTTTGGTTTGCATATAAATATCCAATTTGTGCGTTTGTGCATGGGATAGATACGACATGGGATCCTCTTGAAGTCTTCAGGGCCATTTCATTGCGGTGACTAGATTGTAGTTATACCTCTCATCAGTTCTTAACGACATACTTACTCAAGCAATGTACCTTGAGGCGTGCTCAATATCGTTATCATAACGAAAATTCACATACTCTCATGAATAAATAGTAGATGAATATCATATACTTATTCAATTTTGTTCTGCACAGGATTTTTTCTGTGGTGAGTTTGACATGTTCGACTCTGTATATTTAAAAATGTCTCGTGAAAGTAACTTTTCTGTCAGAAAACTATGCGGCTTTGTCGGTTCTACACGCAGTTATTTGCTATGTAACGAAACCAAACCATAGATTCACTGATGATAATATATATGAATTGATAACATCCCGCTGAATTATTTCGACCTTGACGATATTTCACTAGTGCCTAAGTTCTAGTTACAAACACTTTATAAGCCTACCGACTTTTACTTTAGAAGAGTGAATGGAGTACCTATATTAGGGTTTGCGTGCAGAAACAATTTTCCCGCATCGTGTGGAAAAGTGACTCTTTGCGAATCGAAATGCATATAAGAAACTGGTAGAACGCGAACGCTCGAGGAAAAAGTAATATTTGTTCTCTTATCAAATATATTATTCAGTAGACAAATATCAAGATACGCTTACCATAGCCACCTGTATCCCATTTTGATATAACCGAAAAAAAATTAATTTCAGCACTATGAAATGGCATATTCATTTCTTCTATCCAAATTCTTTTTTCATCAACGATCTCTCATGAAATGAGTCCAGGAGTCCGTGTTACTTTCTTATCTTTCGCTACAGTAGAGGTGTCTTTACGTCCTTCCCTGCTACCCTCTCTCTTCGTTTTAATGAAAATCTGCTCTCCGAAATCAAAGGATTTTCCCTTTAACACGCGAATGGAAAAATAATGCGAAAAAATTAATATCTAGAGACGCCCTTTCGAACTCCCGAGGCCTCAGAGGGATTTTTCCGGCCGCTGGAAAGTCTTTCGCTTTTTCCGACAAAGAAAAATTGGATTTTCATTTGGACGAAAGGGATGCTGTTCTAATTGGAACAGAAAATGAAAGGAGATATAATGAATTCCTTGTAATTAAAGTGTTTTGCTTCTCAGTTGGGTACCTAATATGAAGATATTTGATTTTGAGATGTACGCATATTTATTCATACAATTCAGATATTAAGATACAATTTCTTCTCTCAGTATCCCTTAAGTTGGCAAAAAACGATGAAGTTTGTTTTACTGTCTCGATCCTTAGGAAATGCGTCCTCGATATTATCCACATAATCTACATTGATCATAATCATTACCTATTGGGAGTATTTGTATTGATCGATTCTCCCCAGTTTATAGTGGAATCCTAAAGTTGGGTATTCATTTGAGCATATCTGAGCGCACGCTGTTCGTGCACGCACAGAGAGCGTGCGCGAACACCCAGCCTCCGAGTAAAAAAGCTCAATGTGGACGTACGTCAACGTGACGACCCAATTTTCGCCGGACAGCTTTGCGTGCGCACACATTTGCATAAATGAATACCCACCTTCAGAAGCCAGGAGGCCGATTCTGGGTTCTGGATCAAGAATTGAAGAGTATGACAATTGCCATATGTCCGTGTCATTTTCTAAGTTAATTATAAACAACAAGTAGACATGAGCTGCGCATGGAATCGAATGTTACTCCACAATCGAATGTTATATCTGCTATACTCCGTACCACTCGTTGCTAAGTCGAAAGAAACGGTTAGCTTTATATTCCGATCTGAAATTTCTCGATATCTTGCATTCAGTTCATTTCCTGAATATTTTTTTGAAAACATTGTCGAAATAGCGAATAGAACTCTCACAAATTTTGCGGATTCTCGAGAAAATCGACATTAACATATGATAGTTATCATACTCTTCAATTCTTGATCGAGAATCAAGAATCGGCCCCCTAAACGATTTGATGAGTCACCAAATTGAAAGATTCCATCCGAATGCCTCTCTATCGGATTCCTACTTCTTCCCGAACTCCATTTCGTATCTGTGTTTGCCTACCATCGAAGGATCCCGTGGATTACCCAGTGTCCTTACATCCATACCAAAGTTACACATTTGTTATTGCTTAGTTTCTTAAGTTCAACCCGTTACTCACATACCTTCTTTGAGGTGAGTATATCAGGGCTCAGCTCTTCGATTATCATGTGTAGCCCGATAAATGGAAGATGATTCATAGTTTGGGTGGTTTTGGTGGAGTATGATGGATGCGTGGTAGACCAGGGACTAATTGTTTAACATTTACCCCATTTCAACCAATAATAAGAAAATACTTAGTGTATCCACCACTCGATCCTTCAGTAAGCCAGTTTGGTCAATTAGAAAACGCGCCCAACTATTTACAACAATCCACAGGATCAATATATTGATGATAATACTCAAAAGTTTACTTAGTGCAGATTGAAAAAAAAAGAACATAATGATAATTATCGCAATCATATCATATTATCCACTACAACTTGTATTGTATCCTTGGAAATCTCTAGAAGAAGTTCTTCTCACATTCCTACGGTCCATAATTAAAACCAAGACTAGCTGTTCCAGTCGCTCCACATCATCAATACATCTTGAAACCAATTTCAGAAGAAAATGCGGATTCACGTGAATTGAATATTCAGTTCTATTGATGATTACGAGATGACACAGAACAAGAAGAATAAATGAAATGTTCCTCAGTGTTACTTCCGGGTCAATTGCAGATAGTGATGATGAAATGATGATGGTGTTTGGTTACCCTTGAGGACCGAAGCACGAGACTTCACTTGTCATGATCTGTCATACTCAATTCTTAATAATTTCTCGAATGTTTAAATAGACTTGTATAAAAGGATTTTGATATTGATGAATAGATGAATGATGTAAGGGGCGAGGTGTCAATCTTAGAAGTGTCATACCAGATCGAAATGTGGGGTATTCTCGAACTAAACTTCATCAATTTCAAGTGAGTAACCAAAACAGAGTGGTTGAAACCAATCCTTTTTGGTGTGAGTCATTTAATTTAATTGTAATCGGTTACTCTATAGGTTTCGGTTTTATAACGTCATCAATTTGTTAAGGTACACAACTATTCAATCAAAACTTTGCGGTCTTATCATTAAACGGTCCATCGAAAAAGCGGGAAATATGAATTAGCTGAGATGGCTGAAAATGTGAACAGTAATATATTTCTCCCATTTATGAGGGATTTTATTACAATTGTCGTCTGTAGAGGATAGTGAAAATGTCAATTAAGCTCTATGGCTACCTTTCTTCACGCTTATTCTATGGTATGTGAGCCTCATCATGTTGCAGGAACGTTTTTGTTCCCTAATTTGTAGTTGAAAATGGCCTTGAAGAGGACGGGCTCACTGATCCTTGGTCATGTTTAATTCTGTCCTTCTGGCCGTAAGCATTATAATTTCCGAAATAGAAAGATCTCTAGACTTGAAATATTTTTTTAGTTGGTGTGACTAAAACCGCTAACGGTTACGGAGTTATACATCGCGAAATTACTAATGCTTACGGTTTGTTCATTAGAAAAATAGAAATAATTATTTCAGAAATTAGTTAAATAGGTCAATATTCACACCAAACAAAGGGTTTGTATTTTTTTATTGAAATTAATGCATTCAAGCGACAAAAGCGGTGGTTATCTGTTGTGGCTCATATACAATACGGCTAACCGCAAAAATCCCAAAATATTTTGGTCTATCGCTTGGAATTGATTATAATAAGATGAAACCTTAACTATACTTCCATCGCCGCTTCAAAGGAGGGGTCAAAAAGTTCGAGCGAACTAACACTTCTTTTCAGACTGACGAATGTTAACATGAAAAAACTAGAGACTTTGTGTCTGGCGCTGCCGAAAATCTCCAGTTCGCGGATTGATGAATACTTCACGAAGTATCTGCAAATAAAAGTGCCTATAAAAGAAGCATTAATTCGATTTGTTCACCAAGATACGTGTTATATATTATTATGTATTTTGTATTCGATTATCTTAGGCTTCGAGTAAACAAGCTTATAGCTGGTTCTAGTTAGTAAATCGGGTGTGTAGGTTAGGCTTCTGTGTCCATTGGCTACTTCAGGCAAATCGATGTTAATTTTAGAGCCAACAGTGAATGGGGGCCGATACTGAAAATTTTTCGACGCTCTACCTACTGAGCCTGCAACAATCACAAAAATTTATTTTTTTGAACTTCTTGTTGCGTTGCTAGTATTTCATGGAATACATTTTCACGAATTATATGCATACTTCCATAACCGACCGAACTTTATGTTTTGTCTTTGAAAGCCTTCATTATATTACACAAAACTCTGCAAATTATGAAAAAAGTTATTCGATTTCAAGGAAAACTTGTCTTGCCATTACGGATTTTCTCAAGCTATATTTTCCAGCTGTTTATTACTAAAGTTTTCGTCGTGCGTAATCAGACAGATCAGAAAGCATCTTTGCGACCCGACCATGTTATCTCGCGTAATTAAGACAATTCCCCCGATAATGACCGACCTTTAAATCGAATTTCTTCGGGTCCGACTTTAATTGCCAGAATGCCGTCCGGGATTTCAGAGTTTTATTCGAGGGCGCTCGCTATTCACTGATAAATTCGGAACTCCCTAATTGTTTTTTCTGTCCGTGCTTCACCTGCAAATATCCCAAGAAAAACGAATAATGGATCAATAGAGAACGTTGTGCGAGATTTGCCAGCAGTAATCGCGTTCTGCGGAGATTGAAAAAAGTGCTTCCTCAATTGAATTCCGATCGAAATTGATTGGTGGAGTGCACTTTGTGATAGCAACGTCGGCCAGAGTGATTCGTAATTAAATGTTCCCAACACTTCGCGAAATTACGAGAACGATATTTGCTCAGTTCTTGCATGGAAACTCTGGACGATGTTCAGGGTAATATGAAAATTATATCATTTTCATTCGAACTTATAACATTTCAATTTCTTCAATAGAATTTAAGCCACAATTCTGTGAGGATTATCACTATAAATCAAAAAAAACTAAAATATTTCGCCTAAGCAAGTAGCCAAAGGTCTCTTCAATTTCGTAAAAAACTTTCAACCCGTTTTGTTACAATGAAGTACTTCAATTCAACTTCAAATCTGTATTTTCTTCCGACAGAAACAACCACCAAAAAATGTTATGAGTTCTGCATTATTCCATAATAGTTTTGCAGCACAACTGTACTGCTATTCTTGAATTGTACAATATTTTCTTTTCTCCTGATTCGAGAGTCTTGGTACTTATTCAAACCGTGGTGAATACAACAGGGTGAAGTTGACTTGCACCCAAGATCACACGCATTTCATGCAGTTGTAATATGTAATTCCATACATTTTTGTAAGATTTGTAACCTTACATGATTTGGTTAATTATACCAAAACGTATAGATGGTATCGTATGTTTTACACTATTATCGACTGAAATTTTCTGTTCCAAACTTGGAACTAGAATTGTCGAATAAATATTCATTTATTTTTCCCAGTAATCGTGGATGCCCTCGAGGTCTTTTTTAAGTCCCTACAATTAGTTTCACTGAATAAAATTAATTGAGCTGATTAAACCATTTCTCAAGAAATAAAGTGAATATTTGTCATGATTGATCTGTTTAGTTATCGCTTTGACTAGTGTACGGCCCCTTTTTGCACGCATGTTCTGGGGAACAGCGTGCTGTCGTTTCGTCCAAATGTCTGTAATTTTCAAATTTTGAGCCGCAAATGGTCTCAAACGACTACATTCGACTCACTGATGACGAATCCGGTGTCAAAGTCCATTCTGTCTGGCCAGCCAGCTAACCGGCCGTCCGTATGCACGATTACGGTCGTACGTAGAATCCTATCGACCTGAAAAACGTTGAAAGACCTGATATATCACGTCATTGCTTATTGCTTCACAAGAATTTCATGTAGTTTCTAAATTCATCAGTGTTTACCGATACGGCCTATAACTAAGACTCGGGTTCATTATGATCGTATCAGTAATTTTTTTGTTCATCCATAAATAAGAGTGATAACGAAGAAAGAACCAAAGAATTTAATATAGTTTTTTCCAATATCGGACCAAACTGTATTTCAACACCGTTTTTAAACACTAACTTTGTCTAAGTTCTACAATGTCTTGAAGTGAGACGGTGCACAGTGATATCAGGCTAACCTATCCTCATAATCTAGTGTAGTCTACATAATCGAAATTTTATTCATATTTGGTCACAACGTGATCAGACATCATATGGGCTCTAGTAGTAATAAGTGCTTACTAGAGTGCCAGGGACTCAGAGACATAGAGACGCTGCCTTACGAGATCTTGAGAAAATCTACGAGTTGCAGCGTGAGCGCTAGCGTACCCTACACGAGGCGGTCATAAGTAGGGTACTCCAGATGCAAGTGGTAAAGTAGGGCGCGCGTGTACTGAGTAGGGACTGAAAGATCACGTTCGCTACAGAAGAATAAAAACGCGCAACTCAGATCAGTTTTTCTTGAGATGCAACTGTTAAAAATTAGAAAAAAAAATTTTTCACGAAATATCATCTGAAGCAATTGTTTTCTTCGGATACTACTGATTACATTTTTATGGAATTCGTAGCAGATCTTTGAGTCAATATTTAACAACGGTGTTTGAAATTTCAATTCCATCCGATTTTAATTATTGGAGATGTTGGAAAAATAATGTGTCAAATTTCGGTCTTATTTAAAATTTCGAGGTTATTTCCTGTATATTTCGATGAGTACTGACGCGATCAGATTGAAACCAGTTGAAGAATACGGAGGTTCCACTTTATACAACATTTTTCGGAGTCGATGAATAAACCAGAAGCAAATATCTCTCTGAAAAAATATTTCTTCGAAAAACTATTTTTTTCGGTAAATAAATTATGCATCAGATTCAAATGAGATTTGTCGCAGTGCTTCAAAGAGAAACTAAAGCGATAAGAAAAGAACTCAAATTAGTTGAAGAATACCGACGAGCAACAGTATGCAAAATTCCATGGGTATGGTACGAGTAAAAATTGAAATCAAAGATGATTCAAAATTTTCGAACATCATCTGTTTTCAATAGGAAATCTCACAGACCCTGAAGTCAGTGTTTAACAACGGTGTTAAATTTAAATTTGATCCGATATTCATCTTCGGAGATATTGGAGAAAACTATGTCAAATTCTTTGGTCCTTTCCTCGTTATCGCTTTTATTCATAGTTGAACTCAAAAAATACTGATCCGATCATAATGAAACTGAGTAACTCGTTGGAAACTGCTGATGTGCAAATATAAGCAAAATTTCGTCATGATCGTTGCATAAGTAAAAATTTGAAGAATACATTTTTCAAATAATTTATATTTTGCGATCTACTAATCATATGGTCCTCACGAAATTCGTCATGAGCCTTCAAACTCTTTTTTTTTCAGTAAATTATCTATATCAATGTCATCCGATCTTCATTTCAGGAATAGGTATATCTGGGGAATCATTGGGTGGATTTTAGCAATTCGCGGATTCGGCCATCAAAATGACTTTCAATCTGCTCAATAATTATCTAGACTATCGGCATCATAATTTTTCAGTTATTGTATTGACGATGCGTGGTTAGAGCGGCCGCAAAAAATGGCTAGGAGACTCGAAATTTGCTGAGAAGGTGTGAGGCTTGACCACGAAGGTCAAATTCGTGAATGGGTAAAATCCGCCAAATGATTTCGTAGGTATACCCATTCACAATTCCATTCAAATGTAGTACTTGATGGAAAAGTAATAGCCTGTAGGTTCATTGATTTTTTGACTCAAATACGATGGCCGCGATCGTGAATGGGTAAAATCT
Source organism: Myrrha octodecimguttata (assembly GCA_958510865.1). Classification (NCBI taxonomy): domain Eukaryota; kingdom Metazoa; phylum Arthropoda; class Insecta; order Coleoptera; family Coccinellidae; genus Myrrha; species Myrrha octodecimguttata. The sequence goes on from OY294056.1 coordinate 24,265,929, forward strand.
ACCAAATGATTCATAGATATACATATTCAAATATTTCCGAAAGTACGGAGCGGATCGAATTCAAATCTATCACTTGATTGATAAATGATAGCTTGGAGGTTCATTCAGAAGTTCGTAGGACTATGTGAAAAGAGATTTCCAAATCAATCTACTAGAGAGTAAAACTGCGTTTGGAGGGTTCAATAAGCATCTGACTCCTTTGGGAACGAATTCAAACGAGCGCGTAAAAGCTCCTGACCTGACCTCAGTGCTTTTCTAGATTTTTTCAACTGTTATGTTTTGCTACCTTAGAAGCAAACGATGTGAAACTTGCAGCGGTTTTCATTCAGTTCCATATATAGACAAGCATTAATATTACTGTCATCATCAAACTTCTCAAAATTGGTCAATTTGCTCTTGGGAGCTCGAATATAACGGGTTGACTTTTGGAGTTCGTTTTCTTCCAAAAATATTTTTTGGTGCAAATGGTTGAAAAAAAAATCTTTAGAATAGGCAAAGTTGCTACTTTATTATTTTCAAGAATTTTCGGGAAAACAAAAACTGAAATGGATTGAAAAACGAAAAAATAACTAGCATTGCGCATTCTCATAAAATAATTAAGTACATCTATTATAAAAAAAAATTTAAAAATACTCACTCAAGCCTGCAGAACGACACCCTGTTTTCTTCTATAGATAAACTTCGAATTCTAATATTTCACGCGGCTATTGGCAACTTTGAAGTATGTAGACCGCGTGAAGGTGATTGACCTTGAGATATTAATGATGCTTAAATGTGGCTGTGTTCCTTAGCCGTGATTTACTACCAAGTGGTATTGTTTGCTCTTAATATGTGAACTCGCCTATTCTCTGTTATGTTATTGGACCATGTCCAATAAAAGAATCATCACGTACCTGCGTTTCCACATGCAAATATTTGAATATTATTCATCAAAAGAAATATCGACTCTTTCAACATTGCGAACACGTCGGAATCCTTTATTTTTTCATCCTTCTTCGATTTAGCAATCCATTTCCTTTTTATCGCCGAATTCCTGCAACCCTAAGCCACGCTCCGTCGTGTCGAGGTCTTGAAGGGGGTGGCCCAATGGAGGGGTGAGGATAACGTGAAAGAATGCATTTCCCACTCTTCCATTTTGTCCCTTTCCTAATCTTTTTATCTCCCGTTCTTCTCTAGTTATATCGAACTATATATTCATTGGAGTTTATCGCGCTTTTTATTGGTGCAATTCTTTATCGATGCGACCCATGATTACATCTCATTGTAGGGAGAGCTTAAGGGCCTTTCAACGGGATATTTATCCCGGACTCAGCAGGTATATTGAAATATTCATTATCGTTATGACAGACAGAGGGGTTGAATGTTGAATTGGATTGCCAGGATGAATGAAAGCTCCGGAAGATAGAATCGAAATCAAGAATTCTCTCTGTTCGCGAACTGACGCCAAGTCAGCAGCAGTCTTCATAGGAAGCGAAAAGCTAAGATTGAACATAATTTATGCCGATGGCGGAACAAGGGGACACTTAAACTCGTTCCGCGTTGTGAAGAAGACATAAAGGTGAAGAGGGTTTCTTGAGCGAACGATGTGGGTAATTTGGTAAACAATGTGTAGAATTTCGATTCGGTGGAATTTTCTTGGGTTTTCCTATTGAGTCATCATCATTTCATTCCATGTGGGCGTTTCCGCCTACAGGTTCCTGTACAATCTACTATAGATTCATACGAATATGAAACTGAGAGAGCTCGAAGTAGGATATTTTCTTGTAAACCTAACATGTTCCAACTTTGTATTGCCAAAGTCAGAATTTTTTGTGGTTGCAGTTAATTTAGAATTTTCACTAATTCTATACTATACTAATTGAATAAGGTGAAGCTGGGTCGAAAAGGTCGTCCCACATATCAGCGATCTCCTTTGTAGCCGTTAGAGTTAGGAGAAAGCGGTAAATTCACATAGATAGATGAAATATCACCCTACCTTCCATTGAAAAAAACGATATCTCAATCGAATTGCTAATATTTAAAAAAAAATCCAGAATGTGGTGAAATTTCAACACCAATTCAGGTATATTCGACCAATCGGATAACTGCATTTTATGGGCGGGGCCTGAGACACGACCAAACGTCACGGTTCTTAGTGTTAGTACTGTCATTTGACAAATAAGAAATAATGTTACTTTTACAGTTGCAAATTCAAGATTTCACAAGAAGAAAATATGTTATTTGTGAAACTATATGCATCGAAATATGTCTTAAATGAGTTTATCTTAAGTTTCAAACGATCTGGATGCATTATTTCAATTGATAAACTGACACAGGAAATTCAAGTGAAGGAAGGTGAACAAATATGAAAGTTATTCTTGAGAGGTGTATTGGGACGAATTATTCTTGGAAGGTGTATTAAAACGAATAATATAGAACAAGCCTCCAGAACCTTCCTATATTGACCAACTTAAAATATAAGGAAAATTTCAACCAGGATTAATAATTGCAATGTTCTGTTATTCAGAAGGAAATCCAGTGTTGAATATGATTTACTTTTGTATGGAAATGTATCTGGGATAAATAAGTCGGGAGATTTGAACAATCGGAAAGCATTAATTAATTCTATTGATATGGAAAATTGAACCGAATATTATAGAACAAGAAGTCTCCAGGTCCTTCCTATATTGACGTACCAAAAATATAAAGAAACTATGAACCAGGATTAATAATTGCAGTGTTCTTTTATTCAGAAGGAACTAGTGTTGAATATGATTTACCTTTGCATCGAAATGTGTCTCGAATCAGTAAATCTTAAGTTGTCAACAATCTGGATGCATTAATTGATTCCATTGATAAATTCACATTGAAAATTCACTTTTCTTTGAAGGAAGGTAAGCAAATGTGGTAGTTGTTCTTGAGAGGTGTATTGAAATGAATAATATAGAACAAGAACAAGTCAGAACCTTCCTATATTGAACAACCTAAAATATAAAGAAAATTTGAACCAGGACTAATAATTGAATTGTTCTATTATTCAGAAGGATATCCAGTGTTGAATAAGATTTACTGTTGAAGTGTTAAATCCAACCTGTTATTTGGTTCCATTCCCCATGAAGAAAAATAGTTTTGAATTTGCGTGAGCAGTATTTAGTGGTTTGTTGTTCCTGATTAATCATAGTGATGAGTCCAAGATATCATCACTTTAAAATTATCCTTGCCAATGTGTTAAGAAAGATTTATATTATAATAATTATTTATGTATGTTTGGATACAAGCTTTCAGATCAATTAATGGAAGGGATTGGTTTCAACACCAAAGTGCCCCAATAATTATTATTTTTGGCTTAAGATAATTACTATGTAATTCATGAAACATTTCTGATTCTAATGTAAACGTAGATATTCTAAGTAATTCTGGAAACAATTATATTGAATCAGTCTACTATTAATAATTATGATTAGATAAAATAAAATTATATTCAATTGTTAATTTTGTTTAACTATGCCTTCAGGTCACATATATGGAATTTGTTTTATATCATTTCTCACATCTGGGTTTTCGAGATGAAACCAAGTTACCGATCAGGGTTATCACATACAGCGATTGATCGTAGTAATAAGTTAATGTATGTGAATTGATTTTACTCGGTTATTCATCATTTCTTGAATGGATATATCGAAGAGAATGTCGAATATGTATGCCATTGTTTAATTTCATTTCTACTTGTGATCATATTATAAGAACTTTATTCGAAATATCTGTCGACATCTGAAGAGGTGTTTGGAAACTACCTCGGGTAACAATTGAATGCAGTAATGAAAAAATATATGGGAATTTTATTTCACACGGCTGCTAATTGGATCCTTGATTAAAATCTGCAGCAAAATGTATTGTTTTGTTTGTAGTTTTTTTTTGATTATGTTATGGATGACATCTTGATGTCATGATTCATTTCTATATTTCTATCTTACTCACTGATGAACGTTGTATAGTTCTATGGGTTCAATTCTTATTATTAAATTCTATGCAGCTCATTGAAATTTTATTTGAATCTGGAGAATTTAAGATATGGGTTTGCAAAAACTGATATGGTAATACTAATCTAACATATCTATGGAAGTTTATATTTGTGTTAGTTATAAAAATAGTATTATATGTATATATTATAATTGAAGAAAGAAATATGTGTTGTCTGTGGATAAACCATAGATTTTCATACCCGTTAAAAACTGGGAATTTTCCGAACTATGTTAATTTACCCGCACTAATTTATTCAATGCTGATCGTCGATGTTTTTGTGTCAGTGTCGTTTTCTGTTGATTGAACTATAAGACAAGGAACAAAAACTGTAACAGGCTAAATCCTTCAATACAATCTAAGATGAGCAATGAATAATCCTTTCAGTGGGAAATCAGTATCGAGAGTATATATTTGATATAACATCGGAAGAAAAATAATAATTTTTTCATATATATTTTTTTTGTAGCGAAAAGTAACAGAACGGATAGTGAGAAGCAACCGTGATGATTGTTCCTCGAGAAATGACTTCTGTATTAGTGCGTATTGTAAAATTCTGAAAAAACCATTCAACCTTATTCTCATTCCTACTAAGCCAAACATCTTACTTATTTGTGTTATGTCCTTTGGATAGAATTTTTTTATGAATATCAATGTAAATTAATATTGTATATTATCGCTATGATCTATTATGATATTATAAATGTTTCTACCGAATAATAATTGAATCAGGAACTATAAATCTTTCAATTCTCATCCCTTCATGAGAATATGAACATTTTCCATTTATTGCGATTTGAAATTCGTACAATATGATTACTTAGGTTGGTCAATATTGATATTCCATTACTTATCAAATGAATGAATTAACCTCAATCGTAATTCATAATATGTTAAAGAACTCTCAAACTATGCGAAACATTTCGCCTCCTGATGAAATACATTCCTTGAAATTTTCATCAAAATTAGGTCAATTAGGACATCAATTCCAATATCGCAACCTTCTTTATATCATGAAGTCTTTATCCCAGTGCAAAATTTCTTTTCTATCGTTACTATTTCGTTAACTACAGATTTCGGATATGGAAGTTTATGAAGAAATTTGGTTGGAGGATTTAATAGTATTACAAATATAGGAGAGCAGTGTGGCTTGCTCTTTTTTATTTTGTGATAATCTTATAATAATGATTATTAAATTGGATATTATTTCGTAATAGATAATTTCAAATATATACAGATGACATGCCGGTACTCTCAAGTGTTTTTTAAAATTCAAATGATGGGGAGTACAGTTTCTGCGGACAATCCATTCAATTTATCGATTTAAAAAGACGAATATATCGACAAGGTGGACCGGCTGGCTCACTAGTACTACCTAAATAAATTTGCACACATATTCCTATGCAATAGCGTGCTATCTTGTAGTCCAAATGTCTGTTATGATGTGAAACAATTATTATTGAGTTACTGATGGAGGCTGAATCCGATATCAAATCTGATATTAGGTACCGGCTGATTTCGCACGAACCCATAACCCTCTATTTTACCACATAGTACAAAATTTCAGCTTGATTGGATATATGTTTCATGGGAAATATTTAAAATAGTTATCTGGTCTTTGCTGAGATTCTAATATCTTCTACAGACAAGACTTGATGTATATACAGGGCTAAGAAATAATGTTGGATTGCTGGATTTTCAATGCACAAGAGAGATAAACCGTACCGCTCGGTAGAGCACTGCAAGAATCAGAAAAATTACGCGTTGTGGTAATGAAGGATAGAAAAAGAAGCCAATTACTGATTTTCGGAATTCCTCGCGCCCAAAAAATAAGAAAGGTATTCCTTTGGGTATTCATTTTCAACCGTAAAACGCAAATTTTGCGCGCACGCATAGCTGTGAGACGAAAATTTGGTTATTCGTCATGTTGATGTAAGTATACAATGAGCATATTTACGAGAACACTGGGGGTTAGCACACTCTGTTCCTACATTTGCTCAAACGAATTCCCACCTTGATGGTTTGCCACCCAAAACGCTGCTTTGCGGCTAAGCCTGGCCGTCCACTGGAAGCGATTTAGGGCTTTTATGAGCTACGCGTTTTACGAGCGCCGATGAGCTTTTACAACCCGAGCGGTCTCAGGCTTCGGGGTCGTCCACTGGCAGATAGTTCGCGAGGTTTCGGTTCGTTCTTGTTCTTGCGCAGCAGGGGATGTGTACTTCGAATTTCCGTGTTTATTGAAGAAATTGTGATTCGGAATGGATTCAGAATTAATAATTAATTTCTTGGATAAATCTCACTTGATCAGGCGTATATTAGCTACGGAATGGGGAAAATTTTTGAGAAAAGGTAGATTCAAATTTAGAAGAAATGAAATTATCGGAAAAAAATCACCATCTTGATAATGAATCGGAAAAACCTTCAAAACTTTACAGATCTAGGCGGCGTAGTAACTAAGTTGCCAGAAGACCGCCAAACAGATTATTATCGTATACTCATTTATAATACTGCAATGGAAGTTGAAGTGTGTATGTTGATGACTTGGGTACTTCGAAAACAAAGGAGGTGGAACTTCGAAATTATGGCTGATTTAAGTTTTATTTGTGAAAAGTCACCTTCGGAAGGGAAATATTAATTCGTGAAGAGTTCGTCCTAACTGTTGATCTATCTTCTTCCTAATTGACAGTAATCAAGGGAAAATACAAATACCTTATGATAGATGATATGGAGGCATCATCCCTGAAAAATGTGACTTGAGGACATCACTTTTTGCGCGCATGCTCTGCTCTCAAACGACTAGGTTGGACGCACTGGTGACGAATCCTGTGTCAAAATCGATTCTGTTCGGCCGTATGCAGAATAACAGGCGAACAGAGGACTCGATCGACTTAAGACTTTCATGGTAAGTTGCATTTCAAACGTGACTAGTAGGTTTATTAATTGCAAACTCGCTAGAAGGATTCCGGAGTTATCGGGATTTGTTGTTCTGAGATTTATTTCTTGAGATTTCAGGAACTCCCTGAGTAATTCGATTGAAACTAGGCAATTAGTAAGAACTCAGCAACGCGCAACATTCTGCAGAATTTTATTGATATCACGCCATTAGTGATTCCTAGAAAAAATCTTAATTTCCACAGAATTTTTTTTCGGGACCTTCTTCTTTATATTGAGCATTTTTTTTTTTTTTTGAATAAGATTTAGGTTTAATACGATTATAATTCATGGAGATATTGGAGAAAAATATGTCAAATTTCGTGACTTCTTCACAGTATCGTTATTTTTTCAGAAAGATGATCATGATCAAACTTGGTAACTAATTCGAAAATGCTGATGAACAACTTTGTGCAGAATTTCGTGATGATAGTTACAATAATTCAATTTTTTTAATATCCAATATTCTGCGATCTTCTGTTCATGTTTTTCTCACGAAATTCTGTATAAACCCTCAAGCTGTAATTTTCCAATCGCGTACTGGATTTCAATGCAATCCTATATGTATTCTTGAAAATATTGGGAAAATTAAATTTTGAATGGATATATCTGTGGAATAAATTGGTTGGGTTTCTGCCATTCACGAATTAGGCACGAAGGTCCAAACCTACTCTACAGATATTGAGTTTCTAAGTTGTTCCTTTCGAAAGTTATTGTGCTGAAGACCGACCATTCAGAATTCCGAGAGGTGTCAATTCGTGAAAAAGTACTGCTTCGGCAATTAATTTGAACATGCTCGCAAAAGCTGCTGAATATTCTAATTTTTTATTAATTTTTTTCGGAATGTTGATTTTTTTTGTTGCAGACGGTAAAATTTTTTTGCGCCACTGTCAACTTCAGTTCTCAGTAGACTGGAATGGTTTCGATAAAGTTCAATTAATGCGGAAATGTCTATTCTAATGCGACTAATCACCGCAAAACATTCTTCAGGGCGGAGATTCAACAGCATCGCAACGTGGGAATTTTCCGGTTCACTCGTGGTAATTCTTTGAATTTGTCGTAAACTAGAATGAGTAAAGACATGTGGATGAGTCCAATTCTGAATCAGGTCAAAACTGTTATAGTATTAGAACGACGTGTCGAAACGAACTTCTATGTATTGCGAATTTAGCTATAAATAACCCTTCTGTTAACGGATAAATTCAATTTATGCCATCAATTTCAAACTCATCTATTCCATTAACGTACGATTTGCAAGAGCAACTGGACATTAATATGAAGAATGGGAGGTTTTCACGGGAGGATAGAGAAAAGGCGATTCTGATGTAACCGATTCAAGGAAGCATTTTGGACTTCGTATCCAGGGTCGGACCCTAGCGTTAACTTGCGACATATTGAGTGGGAATGATAAACTGTTTTGAATACGCGTTTCAGCACGTTCTGAAAATGATCCTCTTGCGCAATTTGCCAATTCTCTGACATACTTTCAAAATAAAACACTCAAACTTAATAGTTTCAGGGTTTGTGGCGAGCATGAATGAAGATTATTAAAACTCTCAAGGGTAATAACTGTATTGAATAAGAAATTCAATTAATTTTAACAAAAGAGCGTAGTGTGCATTTGTCACAATAAATTTTTCAAAGTATTGAGAAGCCTTTCTCTTTGACTTTTCATAGTTTTCACGAGACACCACAAGTGTGACTGCATTCACAATAAGTTTGATTATAAAGGAAACTGTTAGTATATCCATGGTGCGGCAGTAAGTCTCCCGGTTGGTCATGAAATTATGACAATTTCACCGTGTATGTTTGTAAAATATTAGGTTATGGTCATTTTCCTGACAGATAACTACGCAACGTTGTCCTCTCTTTATAGAGGTCGTAGTTATCATGAAATTTCAGACTGTGGATTTACTTCGGAAAAATAATGAATTCGAGAAGATATTTTGTGAATTCAATAATTCCGAACATCTGTCGAATGTTGAAGAAGCTTTTTATCTGTTGTTACTGAAATTTTTCACGTATATAAACTTATTAAAAGGTCCAGTTATGTTATTTCCTTGTTCGGAAATGAAAAATCTATTGTTTAAATTTCAATGAAAAATAATGAGAAGGGTAGTCCATTAGTTTATTATAGTTCATTGAAGAATGGACCTATGGAATTCATCAGTCTTAGAAATTCTCAAGAAATAATCCTACAGAAGACTTTCAAATACACCAGTTTGAAAATATAGTATTACGTGACTTGTGTCACTGTTAAACCTCAATGAAATATAGTGATAGGAAATGAAGTGATTCCATTCGAGAGTTCATACCCTGATAACAGAATGAAGTTTTACTATTGCAATCGTCTACCAAATATGGTCTCAAATAAAGATATGATTTCAGCTAAACTTTCAAATATTTCATTAAGAATTTTTGTAACTCCTGCATGCTCATTCATGAAATCAACAATAAAGTCACAAATTTTTCAACAAGAATAATGATATTTATTCAAATCAGACAATGTGACATCTAAGTTATAACCGTTACCTAAAGATTATATTTGTAGAGTAGTTGTTGAGCTTGATAACGAAGGCTAAATTCGCTCATGGGTAAAATATATCCTATCTAAATTTTATTTTTCCAATTCTTCCGAAAATATAGATCCAATGGAATCAAGAATAAGTAATTGGTCGGAAAATTACGGCGTGTTATTCCCTTCAGAACTTACTATGTTCAAGCCCAACCTAGCGGTCGATTGTGAACACAATATCTCGAAAAAATCAAGTTATTGTTTCAACATTAGTAGAGTACGGAGGGTCTGTTCAAATGGTGAAATCATATTATCATAATACATTTTTGGGTGAAAACAACCAAAATTATTAATATTCAAAATACATATTAAATCCTCAAGTTAACAATAACCAACAACCAATTAAAAATTCGACAAATTTTGGAGCGATATTCGAGAAAAGAATCCATGGCAGGAAACGGACATCATTTAAACAATATACAAATTCTCTTTCATTCCAGAATTGACTGACTATGATTACTCTACTTATTAGTGTCAGTTTTTAAGTTGTTTCGGGTTTTACTCCTAATATCTGAAACAGGAACTGTTAAAAATTGAATAAAATTATTTTTACGGGAAACGCCTTTGCGTATTGCAGGATTAGACTATTCTTCAAGGGTAATTTTAAGAAAGAAGAAGGTCACTTAATGAACAATACCGAAACAAAGCAAACTATCAATAATACAAACTGTTAAGTTTCGGAGTAGAAATTTGACTCCTTCATCAGATAAACGATCAAATTTGCAAAAAACGAAAAATCACCACATTGTCTGATCGAGGAGTCAGATTTGTACGCTGAAACGCAACAATTGGCTTTGTTGATAGTTTGCATTGTTCCGTTATTTTTTATCAGGTCATAAAACCTAGAAAATTATGCCAAATGCTCCCGACATTAGCTTCAATCGATATTTACTCGGTAATTCCATTTTTTCTTGCGATATCACCCTCCTCACTACCTTTGAAGTAGAGAAAATACTTCACCAAGCATAACTCATCCCGATATCCCCACTTGCTATTTCACAAATCACATCTTTCACGTTCCATGGTATGTAAAACGACACTAATGAATGGCCAACGATAAAATCTCGTACAGGGTGTCCCCACACGCGCGATTCCGTACCTGTATCTGACTCTTCTAGGAACGTAATCATGGCGAACAGCCTAACCTCAACCCGGAACAAATTTTCTTGACCTAACTAACTAAGTTTAATTAATCTAACTGGATGTTACATTTATAACGTCATTAGCGCACGGGCGGAAGCCAAGAACCGACCATGCCGTAAGTTTAATTCGAAATTCAATCTGGTGTACCCATTCTATGGATAGTGAGGGATAATCTTGATGGAATCTATCGTTGAATTTTTATTGAATCTAAGTTAATATTCTCTAGGCAGTGAACAGAGTACGAAAATGATTCTGGCCATCGAATCTTCTCAGCGATATAGTCGCCTTCCCCAACAGATCAATAAATGGAAATATTATTTAAGACCCAAAAATTAAATATTTTCGTTCGAGGAAATCTCTAACGACGAAATCAGTCTCGCCCTCTCGCAAATGAAAAGCGGTCAAGCCCCTGGCGAAGATGGAATAGCCAAGGAAATGGTATGGAGAAGAATATTCCTTATTAATTGAAGAATTTTTGCTGAGACAAAGGAATATCAATTGAATATACTGAATGCCATACGGTGCCCGAATGAATGACCGTGTGAATAGAACAATATTAGAAATAATTAGTACTATTCTTGACAGCTACTTTTTTGATCAGGCGGAGACCTACAAGTGCTACCAACTATAGAAATCCAGCTGAAGTATACGGTAAAGATTTAATGTTTGGAGATTGAAACTATTTGGATGTATAGAGGATGGATGGTTATTTAGCCTAGACCTGATAAACTGGATCACAGAACGAAAGAAGGGAAACTACTCGGTTATACGAAAATTGGATACAAAGTGTGGGGCCCATTAACTGAAACAGTTACATCTTCCAGATATATCAGATTTGATGAACTGGATTACAGATACAAAATTGGAAAAGAAATTTAGAATAATGATCATGATCACAACCAAATCATTGAAAACAATAGAGAAGCAAACAGACAGACTGCAAGGGTGCTGCAAGTTCCATATCGTCAGCTAATTCGAACTTTTATGTTCCGGCAACATCATCTCGTCCAGACGTAGCATTTTCTACTTCGTATTCGGGCAATACCTGAACAGGCCTTCGAAAAGTATTCGAATGCAAGAAAAGAGAGTGATGAGATACCTTGAAGTGACTTGAAATATTGTCCTGTTTCGAGAAATTTAATGACACCTGCTTGGAAACCTACTCGGATGCAAACAGGGCTGGCTGACGGACAGATAGGGGAAATGTTTCTGGATCTGTGACTCTCTAGAATGTGGGTTACTTCTTCGGCGTCGTTGTTTCTTCCGGAATAACTCAAAAACTACTGATTCAGTTGGGATGAAACTTGGTTGCCAGTTTGAAAATTCTGATGAACATCTTCGTGCAAAATTTCGTAGTGATCGTATCGGAACAATTTGGAAAAAATATGTTCAAACTTTTTCTTTGAAATATTAAATATTCTGGGATCTTCTGATCATAATATCCCCACAAAAATCTGCATGAACAGTCAAGCTTCTTCAATCAAATACTGAATTTGAAGTCGAGCTTTATCTTCAGAAGCTTTATCTTCAGAAATATTGACAAAATAAAATTTTTAATGGGTGTATCTGCGGAATCATTGGGTGGATTTTACCCTTTCACGAATTCGGCCCTCTCAATAAAGGGCTGACCCTACTCTACAAGTTGTTCCATTCTGAAGTTATTATGTTTACGATAGGTAGTTCGCCAACACAATTACTTCCGGGAGACACTTCTTAGAAACTCGATATTGGTGTAGTAGGTTTGGACCGTAATTACGAAAGTTGAATTCGTGAATTGGTGAAATCCACTCAATGGTTCTGTAGATAGACCCAATACTTCTGAAAACACAGATGAGATCGAATCGAAATTCAGTATTTTCGATTTTTAAGGAAAGTTGTAGCTTTCCATAGATCAACAATTATACACTGTGTAGTCTGTTGTGAAAGTCATACGAGAATCGCTGCTACCTTTTTCTTGAAACCATCAACAATCTTTTTTGTTGGCTTTGGTAGGGTCCTGACAGGGGAACCGACGTTATCTACTCAAATTGAGGGTGGTCGAGCAGGAATGAGAGCTTTTTGCTTTGATGTTCCTAATGCTGGTGGTTTTTATCTAAATTATTGTTATTCTTCTCTTTTGTTGTCAAATGCACTTTCGTTCTCAGAAGCAGCCCAAATAAGGAGAGTAAATGAAAACTTTCCAGGGTCAGCGAATAAATTGCCTTATTCAGTTACTATTTTCTTAGTAACAGTTGTGAGTAACATATATGATTTCCAAAATTATATCGATTATCTTGCTGTGAAGCGGCATTATGACTCTCACAATATAAAGTGTACGCAATAGCTATGAAAGTTATCGAGTGAGGAATGATGATGTGATGTTTCGTTAGACCAATATTGTCAGTGACTGAAATTAACAATGTTGATACGATTGCTGAGGATCTGTGTCAACTCATCTGCATTCTTCTGGATGATATTACTATTTCACACATGACATATTGCTCAATATACCAAAAAATGTAACGTTATGTCTCAAGAAAAAAAATATATATATACAAGGTTATTCCAAATTAAACTTGAAGCTTGGAGGGGGTAGCATTACTCATTTCCTATCGTCTGAGCCATGTTTGTTGGTAGCCGAAAAGCAAACCGTTTCCGATATATTTGAATTTTTTTTTCCAGTGATAATGATTTTGATCATCTTCATTAGAAAAGGATATTATATGTATAGAAATGCAGTCATAGTTATTTTAAGATAATTAGTATGCTCTTAAAGATGATATATAAAGGAAAACAAAAACGAGATTTTGAGAGAGAAATATTTTATATTACGTAGTTATTCGGAATCGATGTGATTCTCCATCAGCCAGTAGTTTGGAGCCAATTTGCGCAAAAATATCAGTGAATTGGAATTTCCCGGCTTATATTTGCTATAAGTTATGTTTTTTTCTTCAAGTTTATGGATGAACCTTGCAGAAATATATATTTTAAGGTTCAGTTGTGGACATAGCACACTGAAAAACTTTTCGAATGTTGTATCAAAGGATACCATCAAAATAATATGAAATATAAGAAAAATGTTACAAAACTGAGAATGAATGTGGTTTCAGGATTTTTGACGAAGTTTGGTTGATATGGAGGACAGAATTCAACCCTTCGTGCGAATTGAAGATTTTCATGATGTACAATTCAATGCAGTGCATCAATAATTCTGATTCTGCAGTACTCTTTAATACACTGTCGGTGGCTGGGTGTTTCCTGAACAAATTTCGAAACTGTTTATTTTCTTAATTCCCTGAGAACCCCTCCAAATTCGAACATAAAACATTCAAAACACGAAACTCCCCATCCAATGATGCTTTGAGAGCAAAGACGATTATTAGTTATTAACATGACTGAAGACTTCTTGTCGTCGCAAAACTTTCCGATCCTCTAGGGCGAAAAACGTTTCGCTTTTCCGAACGCTGACAACGTTAATCTGTTAGTTAAGAACTTTGGAACTCTAACTAACGATGCTCATTTTGCGAGTGACGAATGATTCCGGACATCCAATGAAAGGACCGAAGTGATTTGAATAGGGCATGCCTTTTATCTTTTTTCAGCCAGTTTGTGAGCGACAGCAGAAAAATATTAATGTGGCCGCTGGCCGCCCAGCTTCTCTTATCCGGGTATAGTTTCAAGATCCGTATATGTATATTGATCATACTGTCGGATGATCTAAGAAGCTAAGCAGCATTGAGGGAACTTCATCGATGGATTATCGCTCTGCCTATGAATTTTAATAAGCGCGCTAGAGTTTCTTTAGCTTTACGTTAGAGCGTTTCCCGAATTTTTAAAAGCAAATATCGAAATCATCAGCTCCAAATTTTCATTCACTAGTTAGATGGACGCATCAGATTTCTTCATGATATGAGAAAACTGACATTCATATTATTGATATTTCTTAACTTTTCATATTCCAAGAATTAATTCATCATGTGGCCTTTCATTTTAACGCGAAAGTTTTATAAAAAGTGAATTCGGTGTCAAAATCGATTCTGTCCGACCGGCCAGCCGACGACACAATAACTTTCGAAAGAAGCAAGCTAGAGACTTTCAGATTAGGTTGCGCATTGGAATATGGCGGTTGAGTTCGTTAATGGTTCAAATCAGTCGCATGGTTTCGGAGTTATAGTCATTTGAAATTTTGAGATTAATTTTCTGATATTTCAGGAACTACTTATGCGATTGAATTGAAACTTGACAGTTAGTTGGAGCATAACAACGCATAAATTCCCACGAAATTTTTTCGAGATCGCACTGTCTGTGTCAGATTTTTTTCGAAAACATTTTTTTTCCGGAAACTCCATTGAATCCTAAAAAACTTCTGATTATACATTGGACATCATATTTCACAGCAGTGTGTCAAATAACATTTCGATACGACCATAATTTCTGGAGATATTAGGAAAAAATATATAAAATTTCGTGGTTTGTTTTTAGATATCGTTGTTTTTTCCGGAAAAACTCAAAAAACACTAATTCAATCGAATGAAACTTGGCAGCTAATTTGGAATGCCGATTAGCAACTTTGTGCAGAATTTGGTGATGATCGTGTCATCAGAACAATTTTTTCTTTCAAATATTTTTTTCAAATATTCAATAATCTGTAATATTCTGATCATATTATCCTCTTGATATTCTGTATGAACCTTCGAACATTTTCTATGAAATACTGGATTTCAATTCGATCTAATCTGTATTTCTGGAAATATTGGAGAAATTAAATTATGTAAACACAATAACAATCGGAAGAAACGACTTATTAACTCCATATTTATAGAGTAGTTTTGGGGCTTAATCACGAGGGTTGAATTCGTGAATGGGTAAAATTGATGATGATTCCGTAGATATACCCATTCAAAATTTTATTTTTCAAATTTTTTCAAAAATACAGATTACATCGAATGGAAATCCAGTAATTTATCGATAAAAACCTAGAAAAGCACTGACGTGAAGTCGGCAAATTTTGCGCGCATGTTCAAAGGATATCACCAAGAGCGACCATGCGCGCCAAAGATGCTGACTTCACGTCTGTGCTTTTCTAGGTTTTTATGTACCATTTAGATCAAGAATAATTAACTATTCAACTCCGATTCAGGCGTGCTCGGAAAATCTTGGAGATGAATATGAATTTCTCCGACGCAAATAGAGATGTCCATCGAAATCCAGCTGAAATATTCGAATTATAATTATGTGGATTGGCAACAGATTAAGGAACTAATCCGCTCAATAGTGGGTACGGAACCTGACGATTTGACGAATAGAAGGTGGATTACACGAGATTGAAAATTAGCGTATCAGTCTCCAATGTATCGGAATGTTGGAGTTTGGAACTCAGAATTTGCATAACTGAATGATGACAGCGAGACATTGCCATGTTTCTAATCCCCGCTTGGATTTTCCGACGGATTTCTACTTATTGCGGAGGCACATAGGGTTCGGTTGTGAAGCTTGTGTCGTCGGTTACGGAATTACCTTCACGAGAGCTCGAGGATTTCGTCTGAGCTTAATGAGGTTCTGCAGAGGGCTCATTCAGCATATTGCCACTCAGCTCAAGTATTCTTGAGATTGCTGTGTACTGTCTTCTTCGCCTAGTTGTAACTGTATTCAAAATTGTAAAAATAATTACGGATTTCATAATAATAATTATTATTAGTGTCATTTTTACAATCGAGAGTTTCAACGTGAAAGTCTGCGAAAAAGGCATTTGATTTCCGCAACGAAGTGAAAGACAAAAATTAAAGAATTGACTTTTGTTTTCAAATTTTCTAACTGCCAAAGCAGGTTTCATTTGAATTCCAAACCATTAATCTACGAGCTGGCTAGATGATGGACGAAATGGTTATATTTGCACATTGTTATATTGGTTATATAGCACACACTACATGGAAATCCATATTGGAAACCAGTTGCAGATTCAAACCAACCTTGAACTTCATACTCAGAGCAAAAAAGTGCCTATCAGTTAAACCTTGGTAAGAGTTATAGTTTTCCACTAGGTCTTCTTCAAAAGTCATAGTTTTTATAACCGAATGATCTTAGTACTATTCAATATGTGTAAATAGTATTTTTTCAGAAACCCAACAATGGACCGGTTCCACGGACCATACCAACAACTGTGTTATTTTGGTATTTTATTCTATCAAAAGCTTACTTGAAGGCTACACCTCAAAGCCATGATCAACAAGGTACAAAGCGTTCTCTTCGCAAACCAGAGGGTAGTCGAAAAAAGTAGCAGCTCAAAACTGAACTGGTCAACTGGATCTATAAATCCACTGTATGGCTATTTATCAGCTATGTCGCTTTTCTGTTCACGATCCTGCCTAACTGCTTCTTAGCAAGTCACTTTGTATCTGCCAACTTAAGATTTATTTCTAGAGAATGAGGTATCCAAATATGCTCTTAGAGTAGCGGGAGTGCAATAATTGAAAACTTTCGCATACTAAACGAATAAAAAGAGCTCAGGGATATAGTTAAAGATAACCTCCTGCTGAAGCATGAGTCCCAGGAAAATCACAACGAAAAATTCCCCACAGGGTTCAAGGTGTTCTACACCGAAGGCACGAGGGCTGAGGATGGATGAGTCGGAACTGGTATGTAAGGCCCCTAAATCCATTCATTCATACTAAGGTGTAACTATCCTTCTAAATTTCAAGCGGAAACCTTCATAATAAGGGCGTAGATATCACTTCGCGTGAATGTATGTACCGAAACAGAAAGACTTACATGGACCTTTCAATAGAACAGCTGTACTAGCACTTGACTTGCCGCCAGTTCGGTCAAAAGCTAGTCAGGGAGTGCAAGACGTCACTCAACCCATCGTGAATGGTATCGAAATAGTTAATCAGCTGTCCAGGAAAGGTGGGGATAACTTGCCTCATTCAATTTGCAGCTAACTAGTGATAGCGTGGAAATATTAGAAACAAAAGAGGAAGCAAGCGTTCTTGCGGATGGTCACAAAAAGTATTGAATAATTACCTATAAACTGACAAGTGCACTGTGCTGTGAATTATCATTTACGGAACATGCTACGTTCTCGATGATACCTGTGTTTTCAGTCAAGAAGACACTGAAACAGCCAGACATCTGCTATGTGATTGTGAAGGTGTCCATTGGAGATAGTTACAATAAGTGGACACTTTTTTCCTAAAACTGGAGCAAGTCATGGATGTAAAGCTCAGAAAGGTGAAGAAATTGATTGAGACTCTACTGTTT
The DNA here is from genome assembly GCA_958510865.1 of Myrrha octodecimguttata. NCBI lineage: Eukaryota > Metazoa > Arthropoda > Insecta > Coleoptera > Coccinellidae > Myrrha > Myrrha octodecimguttata. Next base: position 24,283,813 of record OY294056.1, read on the forward strand.
GATTGGTAAACAGAGCTGGTTCGCACTGTAGCAGGTCAGTGTTTGCAAGTTCTGCAAAGCGTCAGTGCGTCTCCTGAAAAATAATCCGAATCTAAAGTCAGCAGAATTGGATTTATTCACGAATTCTTCAACATTGAGTCCGAACTCGAAAGTTACAGACATTTGGACGGAATGATAAATCTCAGTGACACATCCTCACTTGAATTTGGGAGTTCAAGTATGAGGAATCTGCAGAATGAAGTCGCACAGAGAGCCAGTAAAATATTGCAGAAAATATAATAATATGCATGAGATGTGAGAATACCACTTCTGACTGTTCAAAGACAATATGTTTCATGTCCGTTCATAACGAATGGGTCTATATTTTGTTTTCAATGAAAAAAATTCCCTGAAAAGTTTCTTGAGGAAAATATAATGAGTATGTATATATCTATATATTATTATGTAATAAAGGCTCAAGCTTTCCTTTTTACAATGATATTGCACTCTAGCGAGTGTCAAGGATTTCCTGGATGTATCTAGGCAAGAGCATTTCTTTCATATCAGCATTATTAACCGAATTAGTTTTCTTTCCGTATAAACGGAACTATGTATTTCCTTATTATCACAACCAGCTTCGAATAAACTTGCTTTAGAATAAATTGCGATTTTTTAAAAAAGTGATCTTAGAGAGAAAAATTGTAATTATATATTCGAGATAACATTTACTTTTAATAGTTTCTCGAATAATGTAATGATGTTAAATAGGTTTTTAACCAATATTAGACGATATGAGGTTATTAACGGGCATCATATATCAGACTTACAAAATATGATGTAGGTCGTGCCTGAAAAGGTTCTCTGCCTTTTTCCATGAGTAAATCTCTAAGCTTTTTTCCCGAAACTTGAGTAGAAAAATGCCTGAATAGCATGTCTACTACGCATTAGGTAATATACCCTTATGGGAATAACTATCGATGTGATCATCAATCAGGCGCAACTGTATAGAAATAATACGGTGGGTAAAATGTGTGATACATTTGGGAAATGGATATAAACTTTTATTGAGGTCACAATTCTATCAGAGCTTTATGTGGGTGACTTCTTCATGGAATTTGTCCATTTCGTTAACTATGAAAGACATTCTTCAGTGACATTAACATACCTATTCCATAAAAACCATTATAGAACTGACTTCATCATTTCATATTCTTTATTCATAATATTCTTTGAAATAATCAAATTCTTCTCTACTTAAGCTTGTTTATTCCTTCAATCTTTACAACAATGCAAGTTGGTTAAAATTTTCACCGTTCTAGAAAAAATGAGCATTATAGAAATTCGTGAAAATCGCTGCCTTTCCTCAATGTTTTGGACCATGTCTCCAAATTGAAGCTGTTTTAATTTTTTTTCTGGAACTTGGCGATTAGTGTTGCTTTTAAGACATATTTAAAAAAATCATATAATTTTTCGAGAAATGGGGATAAAATAATAAATTTTGAATCTACCTTTTTTCCACAAAAAAAAATGACCACGTGAATGTGAACATTCACTAAAAGTATATGCGCATTTTGTCAAGTCTCCATAATTGTATAAAAAATACTCTCGTTATTGTTTCTGCAAGGGTGATATTTCTGTTGCAACAGAAGGCGGAAATATCCTTTCATTCTAATGTTCCACACTCATGAAGAAAACAGTATTCTGTTGGAAATTTATTGAAACAAATTTTCAGAAAAATGAAAAAAACCCATTTCAAATCTTTTCTCAAATAATATCTTCGAACCGAAGTTTCATTGGATAAATTCCACAAACAAATCTTAGAAAAAATATTTAAAATATTTTTTGTAGGTGGTTAACACCCATGTTTATAAACTCAATAAATTTTCACAGGAATTTGGACAGTTATTCATTCGAATCTATTCGTACATCGCCAATGTTTCGAATCTTCCGTGTTTTTTTTTTCTGATCTGAAATGGTAAATGACAATATTAACAATATGTTATGTCATATTGTTAATATTGTCATTTACTGTTTAAGCCTTGAAAAAAACTACGGAAGGTTCGAGACGTTACCAAATTCCTGTGAAAATTTATTAAATTTGAATTATTGTTTTCTATCAATTCTGATGCCGAGACGATATACTTTCAAGAAGGGGCCTTTTAGAGCATGCTCCGTCACCTCAACAACGATAAATACTCTCAGTGTACATATAGATACATCATCTCGATAGTTCCACGTCAGTTGGATCCAACTGTAGCGTATACTTGTTTCATCAAAAATCCCAAGTGAAATGAATCACATAATAGTATTCGAGTGATTTGGGCGACCGCAAAATTCGTTGAGGGTCTCCACTTCATTATATTGGGTATATAGTCTGAAATATTATCGAATTTGTGGTTTCTCACTAACTAGTAGTTTTGCAAGGACCGACCCATCTTTCAGGAAAGTAGCCAATCCTAGGGCCCCCAAATCAATAAATTGAAATCTTTTGATTATCTTCATTTGGGATATTTGATAAAACAAGTTTAAGCAACCACTAACTGCGAATGACATGAAATAATTGAGAATGTGTTTACGCATGCTATTAGAGAATTGCTGTAAAAAGGGAATTACACCATTTACAAGGTCCTTCGTGGAAGAATTTCATATCTGCGTCTGAAAGTTAAGAGGACAATTCCATTTTTTCTCTTAATATTAGTTAGTGCAATTGATTTCTTGAAATTATGGCTTGATGATAATAATTGAGAAGAGATTTGAATTGGTATTTTTATTTTACTGAAAATCCCTAACAACTGGATCAAATACTACTAATTGTTATAAATCATCATTTCACATATAAAATAAAAAACTGATTACTTTTTCGTCAAAACTGTGAAAGTTCGGGATAAACCAGAAAATCTCCGCATTCAGTTGCGACGGAAATATAACCCCTTCCAGAAACAATGAGAGTCTCATGCAATTTTGTTGACTCGACAAAGTGAGCATATTTTGTAGTGAATGTTCACTTTCACGTGGTTGTAATTTTTTTCTCAAAATTGGGTAAAAGTTACGTGAATAAGAATAGGAAGATTCTAAATCTATCATCCATCCCCATTTCTCGAAATATTATATAACACTCGTGGGCCATATTCAGCAAAAAAATTTTTCGAGTCAGTTCCAATTTACAGACATGGTATACAAAATATCGAGGGAAGGAAGCGATTTTTAGCGGATTTCTAAAATTCCCATCATTTCGAGAACTGTCCTTACCGACCTTCAGACTGCCTTACCTCTGACAACCGCTGAAATAGGACTCATCAAGCAAATTACAAATGTTATTGCCAAAGATGCGTACTAGATATTTTCGACGAATAGCCTGTATATTTCCATGATTTTATCTGAAATTCACAATGCTCGACGCGAACTTAACCCACTGGTCTCTTGTCTCACGAGCGGGGTTCGTCCCTAGACGATAATTCAGGTTAGGTTGCATGTCACAATGAAGTTTTAATTAAGGCACATTCGCTTTGGTTCATTAACAATGGTATTTATGAGGGAGGTACTTCGTAAAACGTTTTCTAAAGGCCGTTTGCGTTCTTGACTACGACTCTCACCCCTTCACTGAATGCCGTAGAATGATATTTACGTAGACATGAATTTTAATGGGTTAAATCAACAGAATTTTACGAACATTCTTCAGGAAACTCGGGTTCACATAACCCAGCGATCCCATGGGATTGCGACAATGTCGTCGAAATATGTGCAACGAAATGTAAATCGAATGAAATTGTTCGGAACTTTGTTGCGGTTTGCCGGACGAAAATGGAGAGAGTTTAGAATTTAATTGAACGCGCCGGAAATATCTCGTAAAATGCAAATTTTTCTTCACAAAGTCATAGTCAATAAAAATAACAACAGGTTTCTCGTATATGCTACTTGCGGGCTACTATTTTTCATCTTATTTGTATATGAAACAGCATAATGAAAAAAGTAACGGATATAATAAATATACTTTCCTCATTTCTGATTTCAGAAATACGCTTATGATGGTTATTTATATTTTAACTGTCAGCAATCTTCATAACGTTGTGAAATTTAACAATTATGTCATCCTGACATAATACATGTCACAAGTTTTTCACTTTATTCCCGATATTTTATTAGATTTCTAGTTCGAAATGAACAATTATGGATCTATGGGAGATGATTCCCCAATAAAGGGGCCTGTAGCGTTCTTCGTTTATCTGATTTCTATTATTTACTGCTTCCTTCTGGTTTTCTGTCCCTCTTTTTGTTTCAGATATTATGTCAAGATATTTTGTCGAAATGAATTCAAGATGACGAAAAAATTATTTTCAAATGAAAAAGATGCCATCCATCTTCTATAAACAAATTACTACACTTATGCGGGGAGACAGAATTTTTCCAGAGGTTTTTATCTGTGCTCTTGTATCATACGCAAATATGTATGGTACCCCGTTTACATTTCCTCTGCTAACACTGTGATATATCTTAGAATTGTAATGCTCGTTCTCAAAAGAATATATATATATATACAATTATAACACAATCCTATGGATTTATATCGGTAGTTTCGAAGAGGAAATGAAAAAATAACAAACTAAGATATTTTAAATCTCACATTTATTCTTCCGAATAACCTTATCATACGAACTTGAACGAAACAATGAAGATAACTACACGTAAAAATGTGAGTGGAGATGCAAGCTCCAGTTTAATAATAAATGCCAGGAACACAGGGACGAAAATTTCATGCATTTTCAAGCCATTCATCTACAAGTAGTGGATTTCAATTAGATCAGATTTATTTTAGGATACAATGAAAATAAAATTCCGAATAGGTGTATTCGAATTGGAGCCGATCGTTTACACAATAACTACTGGAAGAAGACACTTTGAGACCTGACATTTGTACAGCAGGTTTGAATATTAATAGCGACAGTCTGGGTGGTAGGAATATCCATCTGAAATGTTACTTTCTCAGTATTTACAAAAACAAACGTTAACTTGAAATCTACTTCTTCAATGAAAACTCATCCCGTGAAGATTCATGTAACATTTCCTGTGAATCATATAAGATAATTACAGAATCGTTCCATCAGGAAGTGAAGCGGCCATTTGTGGTGTCAGTTTCATTTCCCTAATATTTTCAGAGGTGAAATTTCGATAGGGCCGTTTCTGAAATATCAGTTTGAAGGCTTTTAGTTCACCACGGAATATGACCTTCCAGAAAACATTTCTTTTTCAATGATTTTAATTCTGAATAAGCTTGTTCTTCCTTATATCGAAACTCATAACCAAGTTTTAATCCAATCGGCTCAGGAGTTTCTAATGGGGAAATTTCGAAAGCATACTCCGTCAGGAATTTGGCGGATTCTGAGAATTTCAAAGCTCTTAGTTTAATTATTTCTGGGAATATATTCTTCATCAGAGAGTTAGACCCTTTAGACCTGAGGATTTGAAAATTGCAGACGTTTGGACCGAATGATGTTGTTTGCTAGTAGGTGGAAGCGCGTGAATAAGAAAAACTGGATGAATCTAGATAGACCTACTTTGTTGTTCTATTGGCAATGTAATTGTTTGAGGTGTTTCTGTTAGCCGCGATAATACGTCTTCATATCCGTGTGTCTTACACATACAGAGTCCTTCAAGTTATTTGCATAAAGCAAATGGAACGTTCAATTTTCTCAAGAACCCTTCTAGTGAAAAGATTGATTGTTTTTTATTGGTTCCTGCAGTAATATCTGACAGTTGATAAAGTATTAATCATTCAACGTCACCAACATAGACCAGCGACTTCCAAATCTACGTGTGTAAGGAAAATTTATAGGTTTGATATCAATTTGGCAGGAGACGAAAAAACGGATGAACTTCAACAACAATCAATCAGTCTAAACTCTTTATGATCCACATTTTTCCTGCGACAAAACCGGGAACTGTCGACTTCGAAGAAGCGGCCCGATAAGGAAATTGACATTTCGAGACAAAGTTCCTGAAGTTCGTCTGTGGAAAAACTGATTCTCGAAGAAACTACTTTCTGCCAGTTGAATATCTCGCTCTTACAGCACGTCATGTTCAGTCTGAGTGAAGACGAAAAAGTCGGAGTTTCAGTTTCGCGACTGCATTCCCAGTTTTTCGTAACTTGAACCTGAATGGCGTCTTTCCAAAGTCATCATAACGGTCATGCCCTGCTCGGACCCAGCTTAGTTTCGACAAGTCGCCGCCAGCGTGTTATTTTCGGGAATAAGCAATAAGCTTGGGCAATATAGAGATGGATTTTATCCGACCAAACATATCTCGAACCAGTAGAAGCGGTCTAAGAGACAACCGAAAGTGGGATAATTTCATGAAGGGTTATAAGTGGGTATAAGAACGATGAGTGACGGCAAGTGACCTTTCACAAAAGTGGCACTTTTAAATGAAGGATCCGCTGTTTCGCATAAATATCTCCCAAACAATTCACAACACTTATTATTATTCTTGAAGTACATATGAGATTTACGTAGGAGTGGACAAGTACTTCTGCTATTGAGAATCTGGATCAGTTACTGTGGAGAATCGGCAGCATTTGCTCTTAATCATCATCATTAATCAATAGCATCAGACTATTCTGAATGAGATGGATTATTCATTATTGTGAAACAATCCAAAGAATCTTTGCAACTGAGTGAATAATTTTTTCACGAATAGAAGAATTCATAGGGTTGTGGATGATGTCGGTTCTAGTAGTTTCATAATGAACGCTGGTCTGAACCATGGCTCATTTTTATCATCCGCACTATTTCTGATTGATGTGAACGATGTTCCTTGTTCGGTCAAGAATCGCATTGAGAACTCGGCGGATGACAGCAAGCTAAAGTCTGCTTTCACTGTTGATCTCATAAATTTAAATGATTGGTCGAACAACATCTGGTGCAGTGTGATCTTCCGAAGAACCGAATAACAACATTTTCACGTTGAGCATCAGTTTTTGCGCCTAGTATCTTCTAAGCCTGACGGTCCATCTTCGAGTTGTTGGGGAAAAATTTTAGCTATTATTGCGAAATATGTTTAAAATAAGCTAGGATATTTGTTCTGGGTTACGAAATATGTCCTTCTACATCAAGTTTTTCATAGAGCCCCGTTCAGATCAGAAGTTTCATGTTTGGAGCTCATCACTCAGGCATTCGTTTCGAGTTTTAGATGCCACTGCCACTGCCTGACTACAACAGCTAGTTCGTCTTCGATGGAAAGAAGCCCTTTGTGCTCGAAACAAATAATGGCAAATCAACAGGTCATAGCCTTCCGTTCGGGGTACCAACTCGGTGAATATGTTTTCTTTCCACGAGCACACAAATATCAAAAAATATATAAAATACTAAATTTTCGCGCGCAGCTACAAGAAATAATACTTCCTGTCGGGATCACTCGGGTCAATCTTCCGGCGAACTGCCAACTTGTGGAAAATGCCTTTCCCAACAATGTGAAAGAATAAAACGAAACTTTATCTTCAGGGTATCAACCAGGGGATATTGCTTTTTCTATATCAAACTTAAAAAAAAACTTAGATAACAAGAAAATTGAATTTTAAATCGTTAGTTCTTCGAACGAAATAACTATGAAAATTTGTTCCTTATGTCCTGTTGCTGAATGGTACTTACTGTTGTACTGCAGAACTCAACAAATATCATCCTTCATTCATATGCAGTTACAGATCTTCATTTTACCACTACTCAATGGTGATTTGAGTCTATCTATTTCATTATTTTAGTGACAAACAGGACATTGAACAATGGTTGTATCCCATGGAATATTTATCTCTCAACATATCAAAACAGAACGCTGGACGTACGATTCTAAAGAATGAAGCAATATAATTTGGATCCACAATCTTAGTTTTAATCGTTTTCATTATTGGAATGTGTATCAACTAAATAATACTTTATTCTTTTTTCTATTCATGCGACTTATTGTAGTTCAAGTACGGGGTCCCAGATCGGGCAAATGGGAGGAACGACCCGTGGAAAAATCTCGGACTGAAGCCCTGACGTAAATTTGGGAGATTTTGTGTCCTCTTTCAGTATTTACAGCAATATAACTTCCATTTCTTTTAAAGTATCAATTTACAGGAATATTGACACTTGTTTTTGTTTGAATTTCTATATTTCTACTCTGCCAACGTTTCGAACCTGGTTGCTTTTTCGGTTGACAATCACTGGCCACTTTTCAATTAAAGATTGATTGACTCACTATAGAGGTCAGCATTTACAGTTTGTAGGGTTTATTCCAATTAACACACAAAAGCGCTCTTTTTGGAGTAGCCTGGCTTAGCAGTACGCTAGGGAATTTTACTTAGAGGAAACCACCTCCTTCCCAACTAGCAATTTCATATTTTATAACTGTTGCAGAAACGTTTTCAGACAAATGCTTATATAATATTTGTCTTCTCGGAAATGTTTCTAATGCGTTTAAAAAATAACTACAAATACAAAATTGGCACATTTTATAAAACAATTTTGCGACCCTCGGGATTTTATAAAGCCTCTCGTGAAAGTTACAAGTAAAATATGAAGCAGCTTTAAAACTGTTTTATAGGAACTTCATAAGGTTTTTCACATGCCTGTTCTGAAATAAAAGAGTAATCTGGAATGTTATTTAAAAAATCGAAACACTTTTTAATTATTTCTTTCAGTTGCAAGAAACAATTCGGAATATGACAGTCGATGGGAAAATATTGAACGTCGCCTATCTTTACTCTTTAGCAGAAAGCATTTTATTTATACGTTAATGCACTAAGAGTCATAGTTCTCGAAATGGGGAACGAAAATATTGATGCGAATTAAATTTCATTGTGAAATAAAGCATAATATTGGTATATCATAAAGGCGCTTCCAATTTTCGAACGTTTTCCATAAATAAATGAAAAAAACATTAAAATGCTTCCTGGGTCTTATAATTTCTTTTTCATCGAAATATGAACCAATGTTTGCGAAACATCATTATCAAGTCAATTTTTTTCTTAGGTGATTCAAATATCAACACGGATGCAAATTTCAGTATTTTCAGAATTCGTCATTTTTTATCATCATAAATACTGCCATCTTTAATGGCGTCATCTTATAAAATAGTTTTGTATCTCTATAAAGCTTTCTGTAATAATTTAGCTACTATACAACTGCTATGAAACATATTTAACACTATCGCCTTGGTGACTAATGGAAACATATAGCTACAGCTGATTTGAAATAGAAAAAGTGTGGTTAGAATCAGAAGCACGCTCTGACTTCTCATTTTCATATATTTCCCAAACTCCAGTGAATGGATATGTCTCACAAAATCAAGATTGAGTTCCAATTCCATTAAAAGATTTTCACGGTAACTTTAAACATGTTGATTCTTTGGTCGTAACCTCACTCAAAATTCGATATAGATAATATTTTATTATCGTCACGGCATTAATATAAATTAATGATGACGAACCCAACTGTTGTAGGAAAAGTGCGGTTAGATTGATTAGAAGTACCACCCCTCATATTTTTTTCTCAACACTAGTGAGTGGACATGCTCGACGAAATCAAATACCTATAACTTTCAATTTCAGATATAGATTTTCATGAAATCTTTTAAGATGTTCATTATTTCGATATAACCTTACTCAAAATGCGATTCAGATGATATTTCATTATCGTCATGGAAAATAGGATAATAACAAACGCAGCTGTTGCAGGAAAAGTGGGGTTAGAATTGTTTTTTCTCCATTAAGTGAGTGGACATGTCCAACGAAATCGGGAATAATTTTCAATTTTATTTATAGATTTTAAAGATATCGAATATTAAATCAAAATGTATTCCATATATTATTATTGTCATGGAATACAATACTATAATAAAATGTGCGATCACGAAAAAATAAATGTTCTTATAAAAGCATACTGTTGGTGAAAGTTATTTTATAAAACGATAATGTAACTCATACAAAGTAAATTTGAAACATTTTTTTAATGAATTTATACTGAAGGCAGGAATATCGTAGGAAAATGTTATAAACCCACTAAAAAACAATTCAATTGTATAAATATTTATGTTTTATAAGTTAATTATAGATCCCTTAAGAAATAGTATAGAAACAGTTTTATAAGATATTTTATAATTCGGTCATATGAACGTTTTCGTGATAAATTTATAAAATACTTGAGATGTCCACAACAGATTGAAATTTATTTAGCATCAATAAAATGAATTGACATTCTAGAGAGTTCAATATAATACATATAAAATGAAAAGGTCGAGAATCATCACAATTATACGACAACTTTGTTGGTTGGGTTGTGTTTTGGGTTATTATAGAGCACCCTTTTTATATCTTGTTATCAAGCCATGCTCATATGTTCGACCATATCATACGGGACCGAAAAACCTGCTCTGGTTATTTTCCCAATCTGGTTGGTTAAGACTGTTTGGCAATTTCACGATCATCTGACACAGATTTTCTTCCTTTCCGCCCAAGAATTGACGTGCGCAGAAACGACATTACTTTCCGGCCCCCCTAATACATCGGAAATAACATCGATATTCAGAAAAAAAACGACAAATTCAACAATCTTTCTTTGAAACTTTTCAAAGATTTATATACGATCAAACTAACATTTTGTGGACTATCGCTGAATAGTGACTTCAATCTCGGCGCTAGATTACTCCGGAATCTGTTGAATAGTTCGTGAAGAGTTTTTTTCCGCATGGTAGATCCTTTCGCTAAAAATTGCGCATTGGTATGGTTTAAATCTAAAATTAGTTCTTCTTGAGTTATTGACGAAATTACCCCAAAATTCCAAAGAACCACGAAATTTTACATATTTCGACTCCAATATCTTCAAGAATAAATATCTTATCCAACTGAAATTTGAAGCACTCTTGCTATTGACTTGAAAGTTTGTGCCAAATTTTATTGCAGTCTGATTAATGGTTTCCGAAAACAAATTTTTGCCAATAAAAACTTTTTCTCACCTTTCACCATTATGATCCTCAGGGTATATTTCGTAATGTTGAGCGGCAGTATTTTACAAGTAGTTACAAAATGTCAATCCGATCATGTCAGTTTTTCTTTAGATATCCAGGAAATAACCTTAACATTTATTTGAATAACAACAAATTTAACATACTCTTTTCCGTGAACGGATATCGGATAAAATTGAAATTAGAAATATTGTTGATCTATATTGATTTCAAGATCTGTACCAAATTCATTGAAATATTATCAATAGCCCCCGAGAAAAAAATTTTCCAACAAAATGACGAACATTTTCGAAAAATAATTTCATTAAATTTTCCTACTACTATATCCATACGGAATTTTGTATCATGTACAACATAGTAATTCTTCAACTAACTACAAAGTTTCAATCTGATTGCATCCTTATATCTTGCTATATTTAGGAAATAACCTCGACATTTCAAGTAACACCGAAATTTGACTTTTTTTTTTCTAGATCTCCGATAGAAGAGCACCTCACATTGAAATTGGAAATATTGTTGTTCAATATGGACCTCGAAGTACATGCCGAATCTCATAGAAATCTGTTCAATAGTCCCTGAGAAAAAATATTTCAACAGAATGTGGAAAATTTTAGGATATTTTTCTGATTTTCTAACTACTAAATCAAAGCACTTAGTGACGCGTTGGTATTCTTCAAGAATTACGAAGTTTCAATCTGTTTGCACCAGTACTTCTTGAGATATTGCGGAAATAACGTTAAAATTACAAGGGACCATAGAAATTTGGAATATTTTTTCCTTATATCTCCGAAAGTAAATATCGGATCAAATTAAAATCTTGAACATAGTTGTTGGATACTGACTCTAAAGTCTCTGCCATATTTCGTTGGAATCTGATCAACAGTTCTCGATAAAACAATTTTTTTCACGAAAATTTGAAAAATATTTGAATCCCTTATCATTTGGAAATTTCCATATCGGCTGCATGTACATTAAGGGGTCGTATTATGAGCTTGCGTGAAGTATACTTGGGAAAGTCAATCTTGCTACCTCGTAGATATTAACCACCGTCCAAAAGTCATATCTTTCGGCACATCTCGGCTGCTTTTGAATACAGTGTACTTCTCAAACCCAGGTGTTTTAGGTGAACTAAATCCACCGTGAGCCTTATAAAATATTTTCAGCGGTTCTGCAAACGTAGTGCACCATTACGGACAAATTCATTATTGAATTGTGAAAATCACGTAACACGTTGGAATGAACTAACCACTAAAACTATAAATACTCCAACTGATAGATGATGCTCAGACTCCAGGTGAGCATAGAGAACAGTTGAAAATAATTTCGATAATCCTGTTTTTCAAAAGATTAATTGCCGGTATTTTCTCTTCAATATGTATTTAAACTACCTGATAGACGTTCTTCATCAGAATAAACCGTAGCGGAATCAGAATTTTGCTGTACCACACGTTCTCATCATCCAATTTTCTGGAATTCGACACAATATCATCAGTTTTTAATGCCTCGATACCGATATCATGGACGTTCTGGAAACAATGCATTTTTTCAATTGATGTCTATTGCTCTGTTTTTTTCCACGGTCTATCGTTAATTGAATTTCTACCTTGTCGAAATGAAGTTCACGGCATTATGCCTCGTTGTCTTCGGGTCTGAAATGAATAGTATACCTTTCATCAGAAACGGATGGCACGGTATTTGCTTTTTTACCGATTCTCTGCCATATTTGTCAAGAGGATATATGAGTGGTATGGAGTGGCGGTTTCAACATTGTTGTATTATTGCGCTTCTGCATTGACCGTTCTTTGGTTCAGTGTCGCCGTGATATACAGGGTTAATTTCATCATTGTTAACTACAGCCATAATAAACATTTCTGATTTATGAGAGTTTTCTGAGTTTCGAAGGAATACTATGAAAGGAATCATCTATTGATATGTTCAGAGGATGAAACATATGTGATAAAGGAGTTGTTGATTTAAAAGAATTCAGTAAATGCTGATTCAATAACAATCGAGCTCCTTCGCCATTTTGCAATATTACAAAATCTAACTGTTCAGTCTTGGATTGATCGATCTATTCAAAAAAGCAAATAAGCTGTTGGAAAAGTTCGATAGTCTATTGAAGTTGGACCTGAATGAATAAAAATCTCAGTTTGCTAGGTTTTTTCAAGATGCAAACATTTGAATCTGAAAATTTTTTAATCTTGAAAAATCATAGACTTTCCTTGCCGATTCATTTTTTATTTCCTAAGAAATGTTTCAATACTTCTCATGTAAGAGTACTGTTGCTGCAAATCTATCAAATTAATAAGTATTAATGAAGTAGAATGAGTAGAGCAAGTCGAAAATAGAATTCAAGAACTAAGAATTATTTGTGCATAAAGTGGAATGAGCTGTTGGTGAAGGAATATTTCTGAAATTGCTTACTCGAGATTATTCATTCCATGGAGTGTCAACAAAAATTGCTCTTTCATAGAATAATAGCTCCCCGGCGTGTATTTTTTTTAATATTGGAATAGATTATTATATCCATAAGAATACTGAAAAAATCATTCGCCGTCAAAACTTCAGATTTCCAACGAGAAAACTTTCTTTTATATTTGGTTCCACAAATTGGCTGTCCGAACGATCGGAACTTCGTTGCATTCCCTAACGTATAAGAATGGATATGGCACATATCCACTGTCTCTCTTCTCGCGTACCTTCCACTCTACGAAGCCAATGAATAGCGTCGGCTGTATCGATCGCAAATTTTGAAAATTTTAAAATCAAAGCGTCAGAAGTAATAACCTCAAATGACCTTCACCTGCATAATGGATAATCTTTAGATCAGGTGATATAGTAGTGCAGGTATACTGTCCGCCTCTACCTATCCACATATTTGGGAAGTTCTGATTCGAAAAGCCCCTGCCAATGAGTAGATTGAAGGAAATTTGCATGCTGTCAGGTACACGAAAATCCAGTATAGATTTCGAATAAGTTCCGGTATAACTATCATGGTAGGGGTCCACCTCATTTTAGAGTTATGGTCTGGAATTTTTTACCAGGACTTTCCCAACAGCTAGATAGGAAGAGGTGGACCACATACCTGTACCGCCAGATCACAATATTTGAATTCGGTTCATTTAGTTCGGGAATATTTGAAAAGTTCAGTGTATTCATCAGATACAAGAAGTTACAGATATAGCAAACTAGAATATCAAAGCTGCATTCCATAGTACGTTATAATCCGGACATGATCAAAAGGGCTATGAGTCATATTTCCAGATGGACAAGAATGTGAATTGAATCCTTCGAAATATCGAGAATATCTTTCCTTGAAATTTCCTATAAATGATTTGACGGGACCAAAACGCTATTGATTCCAGTGAAAATTGAGCGCGAATTTTAAATATTTCAATCGAATTCCGAAACTTAAATATAAAGGGCGTTGAATCTAGGCTTGGTATTATTTTCATGTTTTTCTGATACAGACCTGGAATTTTTCAATTATTCAAATCTGAATCGATTGACTTGTGAAAATGCCTCTTACTTCACATGCACCAACGGACTATATTAGGTGGTTCGAAAGTAATGAGAGATTTAAAGTATTCATGGGTGAAAACAAACCATTTTCTGTTATGGTTATGAAACTGATTAAATCTATGCCATATAAGTTTTTTTGGACCGGTCCAGGAAAGTTCTATCTCAGACAACTGTATGTTCATTTACCAATCAAACACCCTTAATATTTTTGAACGTAGAATATTCTATTGAAATTTTATTCCCTCATTCCTAATAAACAATTCCAAGATATCGGGAGAATGAATTTAGGTTGTTCAAAACAACTGCAGTATATACAGCAAGCTTTACGCAATATGTAAAGCCCTGGAGTTCATCAATAATAGAAAATTTAAACAATGGGTCATCAATACTGATTCACTCAACTCACTACAAGCCATGAAGAAACTGTTCATTAGTCACCCAATGCTGATAAGAATAAAGCAAGAACTTATGAAATCGAAAACTAATTGAAACTGTAGCGAATTCATCGACTTCAACAAAAACGGAAAAAAGGGCGGAGTCGAAACACGAGATTCAAATCTCCGAAAAATCGAATAAAAACATCTCGCCCCGCTCTCAAAAATCACTCAACTTCACTCTCCAATCCAGCTGCATTCACCGCTAAGAAGAGATTCTATCCATACGCTGCATTCCTGACCGACATCTGCATTTCATCTGTATCCGGCGCCAGCGAAGAAATTCAATAGTTCCAACACATCAACATCTGGTTTACCTCGCTCGAAGACGGAAGCTCTCACGACGACAGTACCGACCGGCGCCTACGCATCCCTAGTTCCCGACCGACCATTTCGGCGCCAACGAAGAACTACCTGACCACCCTCCAGAAGATTTACGACAAGAGAATTGTTAGCTTGCATTTTCCAACAAAAAGAATTTTATTGCCTTTCGAATTCACTTTTGTTGTAACACTCGACAGAAAAATAAACAGGCTAATTCCTCTTCTTTATTGCGTGTTTGATTTCACAGGACACACGACCCCACAAAACGAACTAATATTTCTATAGGCGCCATCACACATAGGAATCAGAGGAAACCAGCAAGCTGACCAACTCGCTAAGGCCGCTCTAACGAACAGCGATTATCTTTCAGGAGACGACATATGGAGACATGAGATCATACCTCAAACAAAAACACATAAGTACTTGGCAGACTGAATGGAATTCGTAGACGACCAAGCTATCAGAGGTAAAATGTTATGTAACAGCCCATAAAACCACGCTTAAAAGCAGAAGACAACAGATAGTGTAAAGTCTACTTCGGATCGGCCACACTAGACTCACTCATGGACACCTCATCAACAGAAAAGCAGTAATACCGTACGACATGTGCAATACAAAATTAACAGTGAAACACATTTTATGTGAGTGTCCACTATATTGCGAAAAAAGTGTGAAACATTCCATTTCAGGAACATTGAGAGACATATTGGGAGAAAAGTGTGAAGTGAATAACTTTATATCATTCCTCAATTAAACCCAATGTAACATCGCTTATAACCCTTTGAGGTTGAAGCGATATTCTTCGTTGAATAACAAAAAATTCTAAGATAAGATGGGGCGTCATTTCCAAAAAATATTCGACTTTGCTCAAGATTCGTCAGAGGGTTATGAATTCATAGGTTGAATTATTCTACGATCAAACCTCTCACTCTGAGACAGAAATGTGTGTTTATATGGAAGTACAGCATTCCGCAGCTGAAATTTCTCAGCATGAAGCCCTTTGTATCTCTAACAGAACCTACGAATTAAACATATATCCGGCAAACCGTAAGGTGAATCCCAGGTTACCCGAGAACTTAATCATCGCAAAGGTAAACTATCGTCGAAAGTGCCATAAATTCCGTCTATTATGCATTTATCAGAGTTTGCAATTGTAATGTGTGTGTATGTGCTCCTGCGATTGTACCTCAGGAGAGGGGAATTATGGGGTAGCAAGAGCCATAGCGTGCAATTATTCCTCTAGAGCACAAGGGACAGGAACCCTCGGTGTTTATGCCTGGTTCCTTATGGTCTTAATGTTGACATTACGATACACCTGGAATAATTCAGTAAATAGTGGAATAGATGAACCTGGAATGAACAACGTTGATACTCGTTACAAAGCGAAATTATATTAGTGCAGTAGTCCGGATTTACTCACTGAAAAGGGACTCGAATAATTTGAAGACCACTATGGAAAATCATGTTGAGTCGAAATTATTCTGTTATGAGATGAACACAATTGAGAGTTTGAAATGCCACTGCTAATTTGTTATAACTACACATATTCCGATATTTTTGGTTTAATTAGAGCTTAGCTTTGTTGTGTTGAAGCAATATATATAAGAAAAATAAGAAAGTAGGAAAAAATTTGGATTTAATCAACTCAACATGTTTTTCCATAGTGAAGTAATATAAATAACGTGTTAAATCAGAGACTCAGCATTTTTTTCAATTTTTCTGAGAGTATGGTGCTATAGTATAAGTTATTTTCTGATAGATGACACCATCATCTCGTTTCAAGATAACTATCGACTCAATATGAGTGAAAAGTTGATTAAAGAATAGCTCTCATATCTCATTTTTAGGAAATGTGTTATGCGTTTGAATAGTTGTCTGGCTATTGTTGATATTTTCGAACTAACTCGAATTATTCTGATCTGATCATGATGCAACTCAGTAATTAGTTGACAAATTAAGCTTGCGCAGAATAAGGTGAAGAATGTGCCATTACAACAATTCGAATTATCTTTCCATTCTACATGGATTTCAAAGCTGATGTGGTTCAATTGGGTATTGCATTTCAATTCTATTCAATCTATTAATATATTATTTGAAATATTATGAATATTGAGTTTTGAAGTGGTATTGCTTCGGAATCATCAAGCGAATTCTACTCGGTCACAAATTTGTCCTTCGTGATTAAGGTAAGAGCCTACTATACAAATATCTAGATGCCAAGAAGTTTTTTTCGTAATAGTAATAGTAATAGTGTTCACGACATTTGTAGAGGAGGTTTGAGCCTAAAGAGCGAAGAAATTCTTGAAGGTCTAAAATTTGCCAAATGGTTCTGTAGATCTACACAAGCAAGATTTAATGTTAACAACAAGAATTGTCATGTTCGATAGCTTGCATGAAGTGCGAATCTTGCTATTTGCAAGAAATTTTGTCGGCGTCAGCTTGCTAGTGGGTATGATTTTCATTTCGAACGATAGCTCTGGAATCCATATGCTCAAAGCGAGTACCCAAGTGGCACTTTACATGCCATAAGTCAGTGAATATAGCTTATGGAGTGGCGATCTGACTCAAGTGCCCCATTGCTGGCAGACAAGTCCGCTCGATCGGTTTATCTGAACCTGATCGCCAACCATTCACTTATGTTTCATCGAAACGGATCGGTCAGGTAGGGTTGCCGTAGAGTCAGAATGTTATACGTTTATTTCAAGCGGCCAGATCAGACCCAACCGGTCCAAACTTAGAGCTCCTAGCGTGGAAATAGTCTTCTCCCAGAGCTCGAAATGGCCTTGAAGGAGCTGATCGACTGTATGTAATTGGTAATTGATTTTTATCTATCTGGTTTCACAGTATCGCTCGCTTAAGGAATATTTCCATTGGTTTTCCTTCACGGAAACCGAACATTATTGAATTAAATGTGCAAATGATGCTGTGGAACCCGTGAGATTAACCCACGACCACTTTCTTGGATGAAGGTTCAGTAATACATTCCTGTACAATTACATCAAGTTCATCAGCTCCTCGTCCTTTTCTTAATTTTTTTTAACGTGAACTGCAAACACCCTTCCTGGACGAGATCGGAAATAATGCTCCTGCGTCTGGCCGTCTGGGTAAAATCCAGCTCTACTTTAGGAGCGCTAAGTCTGGACCGATTGTGTCTGGTCTGGTCGCTTCAGATAAACATATTATAACAGCCGGATTCTACGGCAACACTACCTGACTGTCATTTACGATATAAGAGATCTGAGTTTACTGTGGATGAGTAAATGATATAAATTAGCAAATAGTTACTCTGCAAGTATCGACTACAGCCTATTTTGGGAGGATTTAGCATTATTTTTCAGGTATTTTCTAGGTTGTCACACCGAATATCTAAAAAAAAACTTAGTGATAATTTTCATCGAAACATTGTGTGTCGGCACATAAACAATACAATTCTCTTCATTCGAGACGGTAAAAGGATCCTAATCCTAACTGTATCGAATAGAACCCCTAATTTCACAGTAAAAAACGCTGCAAAGTTTACACATGGGTTTATTATTTTCTCAGTTAAATAACCCAATACCATTGATATCTCAAATTTAACTTATACAGAGTGCCAAAACAGTAACGTAACTTTGTCAATAATTTTTGTAAGAAGAATTATTCAGGAATATCCTTGCAGCCGTCGATTTATGATTTCGAAACAAATTTATCCCGTGTTTTTTTGAATTTAATATTACTCACCCCATTATTTTGTTTTTTCGAATAGAAATACATGGATTGTGATACATCAAATGCAAGGTAATTTGATTACCTATTCAGTCTGGCTTAGAGTAGAATTGGTTGTGCCTTTTTTTATTGAAAAATTAGGAAATAATTCACAATTTGTAATGGGTGAGTTCTGTAATCAGACCATCAGTCTGGTTTTTGATTATTACTCAGGGAAATTCTCGAACCCATGGATTTGTAATTTAAATTGAATTAATAATTAACCTTCATTTTCGTTCACATAACTGAATTGATCATCGAATGACCCTTGATGCGACATATCGCGTGCAAAATTTTCAAAAAAAAAACTGTTGTAGTTTAAGGGTATGAACTCCCAACTGTAAAACTGCATGCACTTCTAAAACTTCGAAAATAGAAATCGGCGGGTAGGAGGATATTTTTTAATATTCATTATTTCAAGAAAAAGAACCAGACACCAATCACAAATTGTTAATTCGTAATGAAGAAATAGCTGAACACATTTGATTTTCAGTCACACCGCTCAATATGCAATCGAATATCCTTTCATTTGATATATCACAATTCATATGTTACTAATTGAAAAAACAGTATGGGGTGTGGAGCTTAAAGGGTGGTAGATTTCAAATTCAAAAAAGCATATAAAGATCTGCTCTGCTTTTGGAATTACAAATCCATAGATTCGTGGATTTTTCTCAATAATAATAAGTGAAAGAATAATGTTCTGATTGCAGTACTCTTCTTTTTTTAGTCATATCGCTGAGTAGGTAATCAAATTACCTTTCATTTGATGTAGCACAACCCATATATTCCCGTTTGAAAAAATAAAGTAGTGGGATTCACAGTTGTGGATGCTGCGATATATTCGAAGAATAAAATGGATACATTCAAAAAGAAAGCTTCAATCATGACGGTCCAAGGTTTAAAAAGCATATAAAATAAAACATAAATATACATTGGAGAATAGAGTGAAGTAAGAAAGAAAATATCAAAGAAACAAGCTTAACAAATATACAAAATAGAAAACAACAACCCTTTGGTATTCCAGGTACAGAGAGAACCACCAGAACACACACGATACAAAACTTGTACGAAATGTTGAGAGCCTGTGAGTGGACTACTTGAGAGTTTTTAAACTGTTGAACCCATATCCGTTCGAACTGAAGTTCGGTGCTCGACTATAAAAGAGATTTTGAGAAATATCAATCTTTTCATTTTGGCTAATATAGGATTCTCACGAAAGTCTGCACAAGTTTGCCCGTTAGCTTCTCCCAACTGATTACCATGTTTGAATTCAACCACATCAGTATTTATTCAGTTGTCGAGGAAATAAAAACCAAAATTTTGATGAATATATCTCGAAAACTATAAGGCGAATCTTGCCCATTGGCGAATTCAACCTGTCGATTCAATATCCACGTATATTTCGATTATTGTATGCCTGTTGGTCTATTTCTTGGAAAGTTATTTTAGAATAAAATAAATACAATCAATGAAAGTACAACAGACCACAATTGATACCTCATTTTTCTTTTTTCGTTGAAATTCAACACTGTAGAATGAGGATTTTTTTTTTCGAGTAGTATTTATATTCTCATTTGAATGCATAATTAGATGATAACGTTATTTTTGGTTTTGGCGTAGGGGGCGAGAAATATCAAATTAAAAAAAAAACTGGATAAATTGCTTCCGAAATTCAAAATCGACGGTTGCGAGGATTTTCCCTAATAATTCTCCGTTTAAAAATAATTGGCGAGTTACGTTACTTTTTTGGCACTCTCTATTCATAACTCATTGGTTTTTCGCCCCAAAATTTGCAGCGTTTTACTTTATACCTCAGAAACCACTGGTCGGGAATCATCTGGGTAAAAATGGTGAGGTTGAGTTATGCAGCAGTTATCAACATCGAAAGTTTCATAAAAAATTCGGTGCTAAGTTTTCGAAAACTAATTTTTTTTTTCTCCAACCCCCAATTTCGAGCCCTTCGGGTAAACCGATCCTGCTGAAAAGCTTGGAGCATTAATCCCGAGGGACACACGATTTTTCTACCAAGTTTAACGGATTTCGGTTCTGTACTTTCAGAGAAAAGCCCTGGACAACGGACGGCTTACGGCGGACGGACGTATATTTTTTTATTAGTTCAATCAAATCTACATACTTCCACAAACAGTGGAAACGATTCAAACGATACCTCCCATCCCGAGAAAAGACACCGCTCTGTTCGAATATCAATTTTCCGGACGTTAGATGGCATAAAGCGTATGTCCCAAGTCTGGATTATATCGAACAAATAATCAGGAGCGGCAGTAGCGACACGACCACCGCACGTCGCTTAGCTGGAAAATTCATTAACGCCAAGATTACGTTTCCGTAATTGAGCCAAAGCAATCTGCGTGCAAGATCTCATAAACGTTATCAGTTTGTGACTAAGGACCCGATGAAACCCGGGAAGTAGGAAATAGGGTTAGGCGAGCGGAGGTGACCTCTTTTCCCGAGGGACGCTGGATGGCTGGGCGGAATAGGTAGTTGCGAGAATGCCACGCAGTGGCGATTGTTTTGATTATTTCGCTTTAAATTCAATATACAGTGTGTCAATTTCAAAAAGTACATGTCAAATGAGAAAGAATACAAAAAGAAGTAAACTTATATTCGCAGAGTAACACTTCTTATACGGTTAACCAAAGTTTACGTCTTTTTGCATCCTTTCAGATTTGTATGGGTGCCGGGATATCAAGGGTGATCTTTTTGTAATGGATACACTGTTTGCGATCATGAATATTTTACAGGTCGAAAGATATCCCCAATTAATGTAACTGAGTTTACTGGAGAATCAACCGTCATGACACAGAAAACAACTATCGCATATGCGAGAAAACAGCAAAACTATTCATATTATTATATTTTGAGTATCACAACATTCAAATTTCTCCATCTGCTCCGTTTGCAGAATAAACGACTAAATCATTCGCGAGTTATTGCAAAAGTTGATTTCAGGTGGGTACATATTTTGTTATGAATTTTTTGAATAGTATTCCTGGCAAAATAATCGTAAGGTCAACATAAAACATTTCTCCACAATAAATTTTATGTTGTATTGGAAACGACTTTCTATACTTTTAAATATGATGAATGATTTCAAGAAAAACTCTGCTTATAATTTGAGAGTTCATTTGATTTCATCAGATCAAATGCACTTTATAATAAATACGATACGATTGGTTCTCACTATCCGTATCGTAACCTTCCAGTATCCCTTCCGTATGATTTACGTCAAAATTTAGTAAGCAAAAATGTCATTTAGGCGAAACGTGAACGGGACGTATAGTGTGCATACATCAATTCATTTACACCTTATAATATTTCAAGGTGGAAGGTTACGGAACGTATAGTGAGAATCAGCCTTTAAGGTTACTATACGTTCCGTAACCTTTCAGTATCCTACCCGTAAAATATTATAAGGTGTAAATGAATTGATGTATGCACACTATACGTTCCGTTTACGTTCCGTCAACTAAATTTTGGCTTAAATCATACGGAAGGGATACTTGAAGGTTACGGAACGTATAGTGAGAATTAACCTTCATAATTTTCATATGTTATGGAAAAAAAGTTTTAATATTGTTCTGGTTTCTCACGAATGTTCCAAGTATTCGACGATTGGCAAGCTAGGGATAATGAAAATGTGGAACATCTTCTTCATGAAAAACCCATATGATGATTTCGGATATGGTGGGTAAATATTAAATTCAAAAAATGAAAAAAATCGTTGTCTGAAAAAAAGCTCTCAGCGCCACAATTTGGGAAAAAATCCGCGTCAGCTGTAAGTTACTCATGATGATTCTTTCGAAATAAGAAACGCGAATACTTATTCTAAATGTGCTTTGTTTGGTTTGTTTGGAGATTTAGATAGACTCTTTTGATATTTGGTAATATTATGATAAATTAATGAGCAGGAGACAGAAAATCTGAATTATTATAATATCTTATATTACGATTTGTGTATTTTCACTTCAGTGTTAGTGACTTCTTTATATCCAGCACGTGGAAGAACCGTTTCCTCACCGTATGTTCCATCTGGTTGAACCCGCTATCTCCACTGAGTCCATGAACTTTTCTTTTTTTTTCGTGGTCTTCCTTCTGTATTGAGTCTTCCTTATAGGTCCAATAGAGTGAATCTTTACCTTCCTTGTTGAAGGTCACAAATGTGGCTGATTTCTACTTCATCACAAACACATGACGCGTTTGACTACATTGTAGTTTCATCATATGCTAAGTTGCAACACTCTCAATTCTATTATTTACATAAATATATCTATATTTATTCATATATTATGAATTAATTTTTTTCTATAATATCATTTGCAGATTAATAACACTACTGAGTTTCTGTGCCCCCAAATAATCGTTATACCCCACCTACAAAGGAGATTATACAAAATAATAAGAATGATGATAATAATAATAATAAGAATAATAATAATAATAATTAGAATAATAATAATAATAATAATGATAATAATAAAAACTGCGTGATATTCCTTAAAATTAAACCTTTAAGTACGTGGGTTTACATCAAAGTGAGAAAATCGATCACACCCAAATAAAATCAGAAATGACCACTGAATTCAAGAAAATACTCAACCAACTGATGAAAATAAAACCGATTAATAAAAACCTCACTAAGGCAATCAATACGTTTGATATACCCATTCTGATTTACTCTTTCAGTATCGTCGAATGGTCACATACGGACATAGAAAACCTTCACATTTCAATGACAAAACACAATAAATATCCAGGCAGAATACATAAACCAAATAAAAACACTGCAAACATTCTTCCACATTAAACAAACTGCTATAAATAAAACAATAGAAAAAAATGACAAACGCTACATACCACTTTATTGATCCCAAACATGAATATCACCAGACACCAAAATCGCCAGACATATACAGTCAAGCACAATCTAATAAAATCCTTCACGGGAAACATAGATACCACATTAAACATGATTACACCAACATAAAAGAATTCTACAGATGGTTGACAGATGGTCAACTATTTCCAGAAACAAAAGGCTTCTAAATTGCCATCCAAGATCAGGTTATTTTAACCAAAAACTATGAAAGTTCATTATCTACCATCATAAATTAACATAATCACATATTTGTCGATAAATCAACAAATATTCCCCCTTGATTATGTTGATTTATCGACAGATATTCGTCCTTTTGATTATGTTAATTTATTATTACTGCAGCTCTTTCTTTTCCATTAGACCAATTCCTATCTACCATCATAGATGATAAATGTCGGAAGTATCACCAGCAAAATGAAAGTTTAGAGCATATAACGGGCGGAGCAAAATTTTAGTGAAACAGAATATACTGCAAGACATAACTCAGTAGCGAAAAAATTTCACCAAGCACCAACCACTACTTACAAACTCATACATAATACAGAAGCATATTATAAATGTACACCAACATCTATAAATTGGTCACAAACTATACTGGGACATCGACATTCAAACCGTTAAGACAATATCTGCAAATAGACCTGCTATAACATTTCAATGTAAGAAAGATAAAATTACATACTTGATCGACATATCCGTCCCCAATGATGGAAATGTCCAATTGAATTACAATGAGATAATGTCCAAATACGAAGATCTTGCACTTGAGATGAAAAGGATTTGAAAGCAGGAAAAAGACATTAGAATCCCCTTCATTCTGTCGGTTTGCTAAAACTTTGAATAGATACCGCTATACATAAAAACATTCAAAGTCTGTAATCTTAAAAACATGTAACATTGTAAGAGCATTTCTCAATACGGAATAATAAAAGTTTCTGTGTCGACTTGACGAAACCCGTCAGTACAAAACTATATTATTCCAAATTCGACTTCATTCGTCACTATGATTCAATATATTTCAATATAAACAATCGAACCATCAAGGACGACATTCTTATGGCCTACACATCTTCCGCGAAGCTTAAAAGCCAATACGATTCAATCCTCAAGATAGAGGTTCCGGATATTCACATTATTTCCACCGAAAACTGATGAATATGTCCAGGTGAGAACTTGCCATGAGAGTGATGCCACTAATCAAGATAAAATCAGTGCCTTTCTGGCTCTCCAAGTAACGGCTCCGACGTTGCATTTCCTGTCCGAAATCTGAAATGCAAAAAAGCCAGCGATGAAAACCTGCAATGTGGTTCCGACACCGCCATAAATCGCAAAGTAAAACATTCCACCTATTACGTGCAAATGAGATCGGAAGAAAAAAAAACGACACGGAACTAGGAAGAGACCCGCCACGGCCAGCAAAAACGCGACGTTCTTGTCGTCAACACCGTCATAATGAACGTCGTGTGTACTTTGTACTAGGACATGAGAGAAATTCGAGCTCCGCTGTCCTTTTATGTTTTGCACGTCAGGGTTTCCCAAACTGCTGACTATAATCTCGAGGATGTGAATTATTCATAGAGAAGGTTCATTTTTACCTTCACCAGTTAAAGACTCGGGCAAAAAGTGACCGTACGTTCGGGCGAGGAGGCAAAATTTAAAGTGGGAAATACTTTTGTGAACATTCTTCCGTTTTTGCGCACATGCTCTGGTGAACAACGTGCTATATTTTTATCCAAATATCCTTGATTTTCGACTTTTATCCCGAAAATGGTTTTTAACGACGGTTGTATTCACTGAATGATGACGGAACCGTTATCAAAATTAATTTTGTTCGGCCGGCCGTGGGTACGACTTACTTCATGAGTACGAAAAATCTTATCAACTTGAAACATTCAGGAGAAGTCACATGTAGGAGTGTGACGTTAAAATTCGTTAATAGGCCAAACCGGACATACGGTTTTGGAGTTATAGTCATTTGAAATGTTGAGGATATATCCTTGATAATTAAGGAAATGTACAAGCGATTGGATTGAAACTTGGCAGTTAGTTGAAGCATGACAAAACGCAACATTTTGCAGAATTTTATTGAGACCACGGAAATAGTAAATACGAGAACTATCAATTTGATTTGGAAAAAATTCCACTCAGGTCTAGAACTATATATTTTACAACAGTACACCAAATTTAATTTCGACTCGATTAGAATTCTCGGAGATATTGGGAAAAAATATGTTACGTTTCGTACTTCTGTCCTCGGTATCGATGTTATTCCGGAAATAACTCAAAAATACTAATCATGGTGAAACTTGGTAGCTTGTTTCAAAATGCCAATGAATAACTTCATGGAAAATTTCGTGATGATAGTGTCATTAAAACAATATTCTATATTTTGAGATAATATTCCTTCGAGCGCTGTCATTTTCAATCAACTACCGCTTTTCACCGTAAACACAATAACTTCCTGATTGAACCACAGACTTAGAAACTCGATATTTGAATTCGTGAATGCGTAAAATTCTTCTGAAGCATAAATCTACCCATTCAAAATTTCAATTTCTCAAAAGTTATGATCAGCGAATAAAGAAAATACAATTTATCCTGAGATAAGTTTCTTTATTCAGTATGTTTTCTGCGTGAATAACAAACACTACTTATTACATAATTCATTATTAGTTAATCGGAATATCGATACATGGACTGGACTACGGTCGTCAACCTAATTACCTCATTGAAAGATGTACACTCTTTTATATTGTATTGCAGATTGCTTTATCAGCAATTGGGAACTATCCGTTAAAACTACATCTTTCTCGCGGATTGAAAATGATTTTGTGTTAATTTGAAAACAAAATGATTATTATTAATCAGCTATCCAACTTTGATACATAAAATGAGCACAATTACTAACCTAGACTATTTCATAATTCATTCAGTTAATGGATATCCAATAGAATATAAAGAATAATTGATCTCTTATTTTATTCACATTCTGGTTCATGAAAGGTCACTTTCGTTTATATTGCGCACAAACACCTTGGTTCGATTTTTATGAACGACACATTCCTTCACGTTTTTTATAAATCGTAGATTTGGAGTGTCTTCTCTTATTACAACATACGGTTCGTTATGAATACTTTGCAGTTCATTGACACTTTCATTTTTCAGAAGAATTAAATAATTATTCTTGTAATTAACAGAATCTGTCTTCTCATCATACACCAATTTTCTTTTGAGTTTAGCAGATTCTAAATTTCTCCTCGCATCCCATTGCGCTCTTTGTAATGTAAATTTAAGCTTTAATAGATACGAGTCGGCATTATACAGGGGTTCTACATTATCATTGCTTGTCAAATGGTTAGGTAAATTACATTTTTTGCCGAAAACTACTTCTTAAGGTGAGTATTGGGTGCTACAATGGAAAGAGGTGTTTTACATGAAACAGAAATAAGTCCATGAGTACAAAGAAGATCCATGGGTAGTCATCTGTATCCTCAAAAACGATTTTAATGTCTTGTGGGAGTTTTCTAGAGCTCTTATACGTTGATGATGGTAAGCTGTTGCTTTTAAATGTAATATTTTTGAAAATTGACAAATCTGTGTCATCGTACTCGAAACAAACTCTGTTGCTTGATCAGTAGCTTTCTCAATGGGTACGCCGAATCTTAAAATGAAGTTATCTACAGAGGCTTTTGCTACCGTTTCAGTATTTTTCGATCTCAATGGATATGCTTCAACAAATTTGGTGAGATCACACTGTAGTGTTAAAATATATATATATATATATATTTTGGATTAATGTAGTTTCATATTGAATAGAATTTGGGAATAAATTATGCTTAAATCTTCAATATCTTTTCTTTTGTTCATACAATTACTATTAAGAAAAATTTCAACCATTTCTGAGAACTTACGTTTAGTGTTGTTAATTTCAGTATCAAGAAATGGTTGAAATTTTTCTTAATAGTAATTGTATGAACAAAAGAAAAGATATTGAAGATTTAAGCATAATTTATTCCCAAATTCTATTCAATATGAAACTACATTAATCCAAAATTCATGTTTAGATTCATAGAGTATTTTACCTCGATTATATATATATATATATATATAACCGTCTTCATCTTTTTCTAGAGGACTGACTATGTCTAAACGAATCTTTTCGAATGCTGACTTAGCAGTAGATGTAGTTACCATAATTTCTTTTGTGGGTCTACTAAATTTCTGCGTTTGACAACTGGAGCATTTTCTCACATAGGAAAAACATTCGCTGGAGATGCCTGGCCAAAAATAATATCTTCTTATATTTTTATCATTTCACGAACTCCTGAATGACCTGTAGTTGGTTATATATGAAAATCGTTCAAAATCAGTTTCTTCATTTCTGGATTGAATATATTTCTCACATCCTTAATAACACAAATTCGTGGATCGGTCCAGTTGATTTAATCGATGAAATTAATGAAATATTTTAGTATATACTCATTATACACGTTCATTATTATAGTTACTTCTGCAATATTCAATTTTTCTCAAAATTCTTCCAAATCTCTCAGTAATTCGTCTCGTGAGACTATCGATGGAGAATTCGGATTTATATAAATTATCTTCGATTTTGGATCGTAACACGAACAACTCGTTTTTGAAAATACAGACTCGGTATCATCAAAAACTGATAATGATTTCGTAGAAACCCATGCGTGAAGTGTAACACAGAAAAGCAACAACAGTCTTGAAACTTCAAGTTCATTGGAACCTTTAAGTAATTATCTAGGTGACATGTTTCGGTAGTTGGTTATACTTCCATTTTGGAACCAAGAATAAATTACTGGTTCCTCAGTCATATAGCAAGTGAAAACATCAGTCAGGTAAATAAGATCGAAAGGTCAAAAGATAAAACAATAAATATGAAAACAAACTACATTTTGAAGTATTCCGGATGACCAATATGAAAAACTGATAAGTCATCTTTTTTCTCAACACAACCAACTCAATACTGTCAGCGAATTCCTTAAGAACTTCAACAATTTTCGGTTGATCAGCCTGATCTATCGTGAAAGCTGCCTCATAATCAATATTTTTGGAAGTATTTCTTGATGCTTCAACCCGGGCCTTGGTCAAAACAGCAAGTACGCTCCTATTCATATCGTTCAGCTCTTCCGATGTTATCAGAGAAAGTGCATACATTCTATAAGATATTGTTTTTGTTCGAGCTTCAGCATTGAATTATAAGAATCTATGGCATCTATTAATTTCTGCGTAATATTTCCGCTACCATCAAGTGTAGGTAATAAACTATTGGCAGTTTTCAATTCAAAATTTTCCATGTTTGATGAATTATGGATTGCCTCTTTATCTTATTCAATTATTTAATTGTAAATTGATTCGATTTTGTTAGTTGATATTTTAAATACTTCCCCATAACTACCTGAGAGTAGATCAGAAAACTGTTCCTGTAAGGCATCTGAAATTATTTTGAAATAATTGTAAGCGGCTTTTGCTTCAGATATTTTTCTATACAAAATGTCTCCCTTTCGCCCTTCAGGACCAATCTTTCTCAGATATATTTGTATAGAATTCAGAGATTGGAAAACTTCTTTTAAACTATAATACTATTTTCTTTCAAATAGAATATTTGAAGACATATCTTATTTACTTATTATTTAGGATTTAATACCTCTGAATTTAGAATTAAGGGTATATATTCATGATATTCATGTTTATCGAGCAAACGCATAGGATAACGGTATAGATGGGGATGTCAGATTTACCTGCTTCTGGTTAAATACTGATGATAGAAGAAGTACATCATACAGCGTTCATCGATATCTGGCTACGGGTGACTTCTCTCCTGATGTTACGTTCCATCTTCCTCTTGCAAACCTGGTAGAAGTATATGAAGATAGCCACTATCAGAATGCGCAACACCAACATCTCGCAGATCTCTCCCCTTGAAATTGCATCCCACTGGTTTGTACTTTGGCCACCGCTGTTGCCTGCTTGTGCGATGATTACTTCTTCTTTGATTTCCTTTGGCCTCGACGAGCCCATTTCTGCACTCTGATTTCATAGATCACCATATATATTCAGTCTTCACTTATTCTGGAGTCTTCTGATTCTACTATAACAAGGCAGGATCGCCATATCGTGAGATAAGTTTCTTTATTCGGGAGGTTTTCTCGGTGAATACCAACCACTACTTAGTACATTATTTATTATTAGTTAATCGGAATACCGATACATCGACCGGACTACGGTCGTCAACCTAATTACCTAATTGAAAAATCTAGAAAAGCACTGCCGTTAAGGCAACAGCTTTTGCGCCCATGTTCAATGTAGATGACCGCTCCGGCAACGAATTTGAACATGCGCGCAAAAGCTGCTGCCTTCACGGCAGTGCTTTTCTTAATTGTTTTTCGATAAATTACTGGATTTTGATTCGATCAACTCCGTATTTTTGGAAATATTGGAAAAATAAAATTTTTAACGGGTATATCTACGGAATCATTGGGTGGATATTACCCATTCACGAATTCTACCTTCGTAATTGAGGTCCAAACCTTCTCTACAAATATTGAGTTTATAAGTTGTTTCTTTCGGAAGTTATTGTGTTTAAGGTCCGGCCGTTAGGCCGACCCATTCAAAATTTTATTTTCCCAATATTTCCAAGAATACAGATTAGATAGAATTGAAATCCTGTATCTTATCGAAAAATAACTGTTCGAAGGTTCATACAGAATTTAATGAGGATAATATGATTAAAAAGATTACAGAATATCGAATATGTATTTGAAAGAAAAAATTTGAAATTTTTTCAAATTGTTCTAATGACACGATCATCATCATACAAAGTTGTATTTCAGTATCTTCAAACTAGGTGCGAGGTTTCATCATGATTGAATCAGTATTTTTTGAGTTATACCGAAAAAACAACGATATCGGCAAGAAAACCACGAAATTTCATATATTTTTTCCCGATATCTCCAAAACTAATAACCGTATGGAATTGAAATTTGGTACAGTGCTTAATATATGGAGCTTACAGCTTGAGCTGAATTTTTTCCGTATGTGATAAACAGTTCGCGAAAAAAAATTTTTTCATAAAAAATTTTGAAAAAAAAAGTTTTCAAAATATATTGAAAGTATGATCCCAACAAAATTCTGCAAGAAGTTGTGCGTTGCTCTACTCCAACTAACTGTCAAGTTTCAATCCAATCGTTCCAGTAGTTTTTGAATTATCGCCAAAATAACGTCAAAACTTCAAAAGGCTTGTACTTCGAAACCGTATGGCTAATTTTGTCCATTAACGAACTTAACTGTTGCATTTTGAAATGCACTGAAAGTTTCAAGTCGAGAGGATTCCCCGTACGACCGTAATCGTGTCTTCGGACGGCCGGCCGGACAGAATCGATTTTGACGTTGGATTCGTCATCAGTGAGTCCAACCTAGTCATTTAAGACCATTTTCGGCTCAATCATCGAAAAGTACAGACATTTAGACAAAACGATTGCACGCTGTTTGCCAGAGCATGCGTGCAAAAATGTACAATCATTTATATTTATTGCAGATTGCTATATCAGCAATTGGGGACTTTCTATTAACACTACAATTTATTTCTGGGAACAGATTTGAGAAATAAATTGCACAAATCTGCTGATTCATATTCTTTAAAAGTGTACCCCAAATTCCATTCTGATCGAATTTCAACTTTCGGAGATAATGTACAATCATTTATATTTATTGCAGATTGCTATATCAGCAATTGGGGACTTTCTATTAACACTACAATTTATTTCTGGGAACAGATTTTGGGAAATAAATTGCACAAATCTGCTGATTCATATTCTTTAAAAGTGTACCCCAAATTCCATTCTGATCGAATTTCAACTTTCGGAGATATTGGAATAAATAGTATGCCAAAATTTCGTGGAATTTCCTCAGTTCCGTCGTGTTATCCAGAAAAATTGTCATTCGAATAATTCGAAAAAAATTGGAACATTTATTTCAACTATTTTTTATTCTGCGACCTTCTGATCATACTATACAAACGATATTCTGCAAGGACCTTCCAGCTATCATTCTTCAATCATTTGTTCAATTTTTCTCATGACTGCTTTCATCTGAAGCCGACACGTTTGGGCAGAAAAAAATTGAATCGGTCAGACAATATTATTTGTTATTATTAGTTAAAAATTAATCATCTGATAATACTTCTGAAGTTCCGGAAATAAAGTAACTCTTTATCCACTATTACATAAAGTTGAGTGTATTTTGGCATAGGTCACCGTTCCACGTACGGGCCAGCCTAATGCGAAAATATATCCTCGTCGTCCGCGTGAATATAAAGAGGAGCTTTGTCTGCTCTGAATTATCGTTTATTCAAAAGCCCGAGGACTGGGATGAGTAGAGTTCGCAGGGTTGATTTTCGGTTTTTTTCCTACACACACGTCGCGTACTAAGATAAACTGAGGACGTTGCTGGATTTATCGTCAGATTGAGCAATTTGTTCTCTTGTCCAATTTGAATGCAAAGAGAGGAGATAAACCTTTTTTCTTCAGAATGACGATGTTGCGGTTGTTTGTAAAGGAACTACAGGTTAGCGTTTTTTAACTGTTCCATTTAGATATTAGTTGAGAGATAAAGCAATCGTTCCTTTTCTCCTTCAAATACATACAGAACAGGGAAATGGAAATACGAATACACTTAACGTTCCAATTGAAAACTATAGTAGAAAATATTTATATCTTCATACATAGTGGGGTTGAATTCATAATTCGAAGTTGATTCTATTTCTGTTTTTCACAATTTGAAGCCAAAATTTTAATTGCCCGTGGTACTTCATTCGATGTGAACATTTTTTGACAGTTCTAGCAACCAAAAAATTTTGGCCATTCTGTGTCACTGAATATTTCCCTCATACAACGTTAATTGCACTGCAAAGCAAAAATTACTTCGCGAAATAATTCCGTTGCCTTGACAGCACAAACAATACAAACAGATATACTTCAAAGTGTCAAAAAATGTTGCGTTTCGGTGAATGCTCAATACAGTTGATCGAGAAAAATAAAGCATGATTTTATTCAGAGTCCTCGTTAGTGCTGCGATATTTATCAGACAATATTTCTTCATTCGTGAAAATTTCTAATAATTTCACTCGGGCATAAAAATTGCATTTGGTACTATTCATAATTTGACGAAAGAGCCCGAGTCCGAGTGACGAGGGCTATTTTGCCAAAATATGAAACTCATGCAATTTCCAGACAACAAGCTTTCTTGCGAAATAATCTGTTATTTTATACACTCTTGCAATTTTAGCGATAATTACATTCAATGCAATTATCAATCACTAGGACAACACGTAGAGTTTGACAACTATAAAAAAAAATTCCGAATATCCCTGGTACATTGACGAATGCCTCCTAATTTTATGTTGAATTTCTCAAGCTCTTTGCTTCGTAGCAGCCATCAGCCTTCGCCTTCGGTTGTTACCAAATCTTGTCTTTTATCATTGTCCTAGGGATGTTACTTCTGAAGAGAAATCTTGTAAATGGTTTATGATTCGCTCAGATCATAGTGAGCACTTCAGGGAATTCGAATCAGTTCGACAGTTGTGATTACACTTTGTCGTGAGGTCAGTCATATTGATGGCTCTATATGTCTCCGAAGAAATCCCTCGAGAGTTTTGAGGCCTGTGCGAGTTATGACATCGGTTAATGTGTTATGTGTAGGCTTGGCTAATGTGCACCTACACTACCCAAGATACAGCATTGTTAATTTTTGACCCAACAGTGAATGGTTGCCGGTATCGCCTCACTGAAAAACTTCTTTCCTAGTCCGGAATCGAACCCGAGACCTTTCGTTATTTAGTCCGAGCTCTACCCACTTAGCTATCGATAAGAGTTTAGTGGACAGACAATTCATTTCACCGCGTAAAAATTTGGACCGAGTACATTCTTCATACATTTTCTATGCGACTTTGTTGAGTCCTTAGTCTAAGCTAACTTGACGACCACACAGCATGAGCTCTGGCCAGCCTTTGAAACACTATTGCTGAAATAACGACTCACATATTGGACCGAGTGTCCAAAAATTGGACGTCCCTACTTGTGACGATGAAGAGGTTATATGAATGATGTTAATTGCATACGTTATGGAATGGAGATAACTATAAAATGAAGCCAGAATTGATATGAAATCTTACACAGTTTTTGCTTCATTCAACTCTTTTTCCTAGCGTTCCTATCTGGACTCACTTCATATCATAAACTGGATTTATCGAATCGCAAAATAACATTATTTTCTTTTCAGCCACCTACAGCCAAACTGTGGATAGAAATGGAACTGGTACAGGCAGATCACACCTTAAAATGACATTATCGAAGGGCGATTTAGGAACTAAATTCGAATGTCGAGTTGAAAGTATGGCGCTTGAGCAGCCTATTATAGCGTTTGTCATAGCTGAAGTTTATGGTGAGTAATAATATTAATAATAATAATAAATTCATATCTTTCCATATATTGATGCAATTGTATAAGATAAGTCACAAACAAAAGATATAGAAATGGAACAAAATGTTGAACACAAAAAATACAAAGATAAAAGATCTCTTCGACACCACAATAAAATTTATCTATTAACAATGTTTTGATCTGATTTTTGAACAGCCTATCACTCAGACTCTTGTACCTATTATAAAGTTTGACACCAGTAAATGAAGGTGATCGTGTGAACTTGACAGTATTGTGTTTCGGAATGCTCAGAACATCATCTCGTCTAGTGTCATAGTTATGAAATTCTGGATATTTCTTGAAACTATGGATATTTAATTTTACATATACAATAAACAGTTGAAAATGTACACAGAACGAAAAACGTACGTAGATATAATCAAATTCAGCCTTACGATAATGTATTTGGACATTAATTTTCAGCCGATGCTCGAGTTCATTGATATAATGTCCTGTTGGTGATTGTTTGATGTTCGAGTGATTGTATCAATCCCCCAAGAGCATTGAATTCATCACAAGCATTTGATAACCGTTAACATTGTATCAATGACCAACGACATTAATACCAGGTCATGGGTACATCGATCCATCAACAGCAGTCCTTATATCAATGGTCCCAGAGCATTGAATTCAGGCTTATCGGTCATTGTATCGATGTATTTTGGACATCAACTAATCACTTAGGTACATTAACGTGATGCCAAAAAACATCAATGGCGTTCTATAGTGGTGGTTTGGATTTAAACCAAAAACCACTATTTTTTTTTTAATATAAAACAATAATGAACGGAATACTGCCTCAATACACATATATAAATATATTTGCAGACTTTTGTTTTGAACGAAATTTTGTAGAATTAGCTTAGATTTGTATGAAATATCTTTATATTTTCAGTCGAATGTAATATTTTTTGGGGATTGTGTTTTTTTGATTCTATTGATTTCAGCAAGTTGTCTTATCTATACTTTTATATTTCTATTTGCGACTTTATAGGGTCATATACATACTCTCATTCCTTTTCATATCGAACTTTGATGGTACAAATGCATACCTGCATCATAATAATCAAGTAAGAAAAGATCAGATTTTAGAATGTTTCTCATTGAACTAACTTTATTGGGAACATGACTTTTGTTCGGAGTCACTGAAATAATAATAAAACAATTGATATCTTCTGAAAAATTTATTCAACAGTCGTTAGAAATTCACATAAATCATGGGTTCTAGAATATGAGTGTTAAAATTTGAAAGCAAAAAAATAACAAGTTTCAATGAATTACCAAAACAGCATATGCATTTTAGGATAGCTAAAATTGAAAAGATAAAAAATGTTTAACGAACATCTCCATCGCTCTGACAATATTGCAAAACTTATATCGTCGAATTATGTGCATACTTCTTGAATTTTCGGAATATCCCCACCAATGGCATAAACAGGGGGTTCATGGCTTGTTTTTTTTCGAATTAAGAAACGGAATCCACTTCCACCACTTCCTGTGTTGGTCTTCCAAGGTATGGAAAGGCACTCTCGCATTGTAAATTCCATGGTATAGGATCTTTCTGTATTGTATTGTTCCCCACTCCTGAAGTTCCCACATGACTGCTGCAACTCGTCTATCTAAAAATAAGCATTTTCACAGTCTTGTATAAAAAGAAAGCACTCCTGCAAGAGAATCAAATTTGTATGAGATTCATTTATGACTCTCAGTTGATCTTAGAGCTTATTCCACTCAGCTAGCTGAAAAAAATTAAAAGAAAAATCGGTATATCAACTAGATAACGAAAAAGATTTCATCTATGACGTTGGGAAAACAAAATCATTTCTATACTATAAGTCTTACTCACCTTCTAAAATTCTCGTCACAACACATAGCACAAGTTGTGGTCAACTTCAAGCACAAAGAAAAATCTTTCCGATATGCATCCGCTATACGACTAGACCAGAATCAAACTTGATACAACTAGAAAAATAGCACGATGATTGTTTTGAGGTCGCGTCCCCATATCAATTGATGAACGGTGATTGTATTAAGGTTCGCGTACATCAATTGATGAACACGATGATTGTAACAAGGAATCAGGACATCGTT
Organism: Myrrha octodecimguttata; assembly: GCA_958510865.1. Taxonomy (NCBI): domain Eukaryota; kingdom Metazoa; phylum Arthropoda; class Insecta; order Coleoptera; family Coccinellidae; genus Myrrha; species Myrrha octodecimguttata. Next base: position 24,320,305 of record OY294056.1, read on the forward strand.
TGATGACCTAAAGCATTGATAATATAACTCCAAGGCATGAATCAATCACTCTGATACATTGATGTGATTTATGCATAGCATGGATCCATTACAATTGGCATTATCACAAGGTTTCGTGATGATCGACCATGCCTAGTATTAATCACTTCCAGAACATTAATTCAATGTATTTTTTACATTGTCTTGAGGCAAATTTCCTTGAATTGATGTATTTCATCATCAGTACAATATAATAAATACATTATAATGATGGCCTAGTGTTCATTGTAACGATCAAATTAGTAATTGGTCAATCACTGAAGTTCATTGTTCCGATCAATTTTTGACATTGTCCCAATGTAAAATACATCATAGTAATGACTATACGGTTGATCACCTGTGGTGATTGATATCAGGCTCAGTATTTTCTGTGTATACACATGAGAATGAAAGGATCTTGAACTCTCTGAATATGGGCCTGCATGTGTGTTGAGATTTTCGAATTGAATATGAGTCGAATAATGTTCTTCTGGGTAACAAATGCGAGTAGTCTTCATACTCAAATTTGATTCTTCGATTCATTCTATAAATTATATGAAGACAATTTTAACGTCTCTTTATGGAACTTTTGTTCGATACAGAAAATATACTTGGATATGCATTGTGAAATACCCAAAAAATAAAGTTTTTCCAACTAAGTCATCACAAGTTCTTTTTAGTATTGCCATTTCATCACGGAATCGAAACTTCTGGTTGAAATATCTTTCACGTCTTCTTGTCTAGAATAATAACTCAACTTCGAAAACACTCATCCTTCATTAGAGTTATGACACAAAATATCAAATTGATGATTTCAACATTTCCGAATTGAAAAAAAACGGCATATTGGATTGTCCAGAACACCCGATGTGTAGTTGATAAAATAGGAAAGTTCAGGGTTACTTACTCATGAAAATTCCATCATAAGGCGAACACTAGAATTCTGTATACACCTTCCAGCCAAAAAACCATTTGCTCATAGGCCTTTTGGTATTTTTTGTTGGGTATTAAGACAATACTTTGCTCAGTAATTAGGCATAACTCGTTACTTCTGGAGAAGACAAACCTAAAATAATAACACAGGTCTGCAAAAAAAAATTTTCAAATAATTGTTTGGAATTTGATAACTGACTTTCATGTACATCGTTCATGCAATCCGTTTTTTTCTATTACGTCAGGTTTTCTTACGAAAAGGGAATATTTTCGGGTATAATAATAAAATTTAAGCCATTTTTCCAAATTTATAACATTTTATTTTACTTATAAATCAGGTTCTAAACCACGTGTCCAGTACACTTCTATTTCTTTTCAAGCTTATAAGTCATGATAATATCGTTTTCTCTTGCTGTTGAAGTTTCTTTTGTTGCTTTTCCGGCTGTGGACTCGTTGAGGATCATCTCTTTTCAACATCCAGCAGTAGACCGCTATCATGTTGACGTTTCATCTTCCTCGGTATCTTCTCCATTTCCTTCATGTCTTGGTGGAATCTTTCATCCGGCTCTTCACTTACATCACCAAGGTTTGCAGGGAAATAGTCAAGATGTGAGTGGAGAGAATGAACTTTAATGCTCATATTACAACCAAGTTTCTTAAAGTTGTCGAGCATGTCTGCGACAATTGTCTCGTAGTTTCGATCTTTTTTGTTTCCTACAAAACCGGTAACAACCAATTTAAAAGATGTCCACGCTGCTTTTTCTTTTGTTTCCATTATGTCATCAAAGTTGGGATCTCTCATTAGTTTTCTAATGTCTGGTTCGAAAAAGATTCCTTCATTCAGCTTAGCCTCGGATAAACCAGGAAACTGTCCACAAATATATCTGAAACATTCTCCTTCCTTTGGCAATGTCTTGACGGGATCCAGAAGGCTTTCCCTCTCAACATTTTTGACCTCAACCTGTAAGGTTTTTCTCACGGGCCAACCTTTTTTTATATAGTGATTCGTTCTGTCTCTGCTGTCCCATTCACAGAGAAAGCAAGGAAATTTTGTATAGCCACTTTGTTGACCAAGCAGCATTGAAACCACTTTTAATTACCTCCTAATTACCATTCATTTAACGTATAACTCATGTAGTATAAAAATTGCTATGCAACTGAAAATGCATTATAGTTTTTTTTAATACGTTTTAAAAATACTTTAGGCTAAATAATATGTATGAAAATATCGAAAAAAGCTAAAACTAAACAACCAGTTTGTGAAATAACTGTACGTGATGGAATTTTTTAATATTTTTTCTGAAATCAGCGTTGAAAACAACATAAAAATCGCTGATTGAATTTGAAACAATTTTTATGTCGCAGACCTGTGTAATTTGCCCAGAACAGAGCCTTGTAAAACCATACAGATGACTGGATTTTCATAGGGCAGAAAAAAAGTCACCCCTACATGGAACGTTCTGTTGAAAGAAAATAATTACCAATAAATTTCCTCAGAAAACGACTATGTATTGGTCAACATTTTCTGTAGGGGATGAATTGCTTAAGTGGGCAAACATTTCGAATATATGAATAAAGGACCGTATCGGGATTTTTTTGTCCATTGTAAAGAAATGCGATCCTTCAACTCCAGAAGTGCAATTCCGAAGTTCCGATTCGATCTCGATACGATTTCGATCTACGATCTTTATCATATTCGTGAGATTCTAGGGTTTCTGCAACGCACATTCGGATCATCTTGCGTGCAAAGATTAAAGAGAGCAAGCAAATATTAAAGAATCAATCTTCGTTTGCACAGTAGGACTAATCAACACGACACGATTAGATCGCAATCGTGATTTTAAACTCCGGCCGCTGTACTAATCAATCGTGAGATTCGTGTGAACCTCATCATCATCGAGGACATGAGCAAATTGATTAATTTTCTCTTTACTTGATGTAAAGCATTTTCTGTCTTGAATCGAATTCTACCTATGTCTACTTCAGTTCTTTCGAGATAACTCAGATTACTCGAATGAATTATAATCACTCACGTCTACCTCCGCGTATAGAAGAATTGAAATTCCAGTTTACACCTCCTCCTAGAATTCATGCACTAACCTCACCATCAATCCTTTATCGGGTCATTCCGCCGAACAAAACCATTCCGTTTATGGAACATTTATTTCCATCGTCGCTGATTCATGGATCGGTCCCTTCATCGAGTGAAATTTCCGAGCAGCGACGCTTTTTACCCTAATTTGATTAAGGACGCGTTCGGCCAAAGTGGACCAGCATGTAATTGACCGAAAACGATCGGGTTCCAGAATATCCCGGTTCCCTAACGGCCGGCCTCTCCTTGTAATTTCGACGACCTAAACAACAGCACCCGGAACCTATATATCAGCCTGCCCTAATGGACAAAGCAAGGCCGCGTATTTCCGAAGTAACATGGAAAGTGTGCAATAGTTCAGAAATATTGAGGATCAGACCTCAAAAATAAGGGACTTGGGAGGAGGTGTCTGTTGTAGAAGTATCTGCGCACCCTTAATGCGCATGCCTTTCGTTCTATATGTACATTTTGATATTACTTGAACGTTGTTGTAAATACAGTAGTAGAGAATAAAACCGGACTTAAACACCACATGGCGCTGCGAACAATTTCGTAGTTTTTCAATTCAATCAAACGTATAATAATGGCTAGTAGTGGACTACCCAAGTTGAATCTAAATGATGGAAATCCAGCTGAGCGATGGTCTGAGTGGTTGAACAGTTTCCAAATTTATCTCACCGCAACGGAAACAGACAAAAAAGAAGAGAAAATTCAAATAGCACAATTGCTTCACTTCGCTGGACCTGAACTTCAGAAAATCTACGCCACATTTGAATTCAGTGAAGATCAGAAGAATAAACTTAAATATGTAATTGACAAAATACACCAGCACTTCTCACCAAGGCAGAACTTGACGTATCTACGTTATAAATTCTTCACGTCAAAACAAACCGACGATATGACCGTCGAACAATTCATCACTCATCTAAGAAATTCTGCGAAGAATTGTAAGTTCGAAACTCTTACTGATGAACTAATTAAACTAATGCTAATTTGTGGTATCTACAACAATGAAATACGTCAAAGATTGCTCCAAGAAGACGACGAGGCAAATCTGGAGAAAGCTATTAAATTATGTACGATGATAGAAAATTCTAAATCGCAAGCAATGAAGATGGAAAATCACGCCTCCTCATCGAATTCGAATTATCCCGTCGACAAAGTGGCCGCCTACCGAAAAAATCAGGGACGCCGAGATTATAATTCAAGATCCCGATCTAGGACTCCAGGAAGAACACCAAATTACGGACCCAGTGATGGTAAAAAAGGGTTTATAAATAATTGCATTCGTTGTGGTAATAATCACCCAATTCGGAAGTGCCCAGCGTTCAAAAAAATGTGCGTCAAGTGCAAAAAATACAATCATTTCGCTAACATGTGCCGCAAAGATAAACAAATCAATGAATTAGAAATAGATAATGGTTTTCCTTGTGTTGAAAATGAAGAAATTGTTTATGTTAATGATATTAGTGAAAATGAAGAAATTATTTATGTGGATGATATTTCAGGTTCCAATACCAATCCTTGGCTGACACAGTTGACTATTAATTCAAAAAAATGCCCGTTCAAATTAGACACCGGTGCTATGGCAAATATACTCCCAATTAAGTATTTCAAATATTTAGAAATCCCATTTTCTGAAATTAAGGAGTCGAAAATCATTCTTAAATCATACACTGGCGATAAACTTTCAGTTGTTGGCAAATGTTTTCTGAACTGCACGTACAATGGAAAAAAATTTCTTATTATGTTTTATGTGGTGAATGCTGTCTCAGAACCGTTGCTTGGATTAAATACTTGTGTAAAACTGAATTTAATTTCGAAGAATCAGAGTAAATCGGAGGATATTAATATAAATATGCTACAACATGATGATCATAACCAACTATTTTCTGAATATAGTGATGTTTTTTCGGGTATCGGTTGTATAGAACCTCCCCATCAAATAAAAATTAATTCTGAAGCTATACCGATAATCTCACCGATTAGAAAAGTTCCTTTAGCTTTGCATGATAAATTAAAAGAGACTTTAGATAATTTAGAGGAATTAGGAATTATTAGAAAAGTTGAAGGTCCCAGTGATTGGGTTCATCCTTTAGTTGTTGTTCGAAAGAACAATGGTTCTTTGCGTATATGTCTTGATCCTCTCCATTTAAACAAGGCCATTAAACGGGAACATTGTAAATTATTGACATTCGATGAAATAACAGCGCAATTGCAAGGTACCAAATATTTTTCGAAACTGGATGGTAGCCAAGCCTTTTATCAAATTCCACTTGATGAAACCAGCAGCAATCTTTGTACTGTTGGTACCCCTTTTGGACGATATAAATTTTTGAGATTACCTTATGGTATCAAAAGTGCACCTGAAATATTTAACGAGAGGTTCAGACAAATTTTTGATATAAAAAATGTAGCTGTGTACATAGATGACATAATTGTTTGGGGAAAAACTTTGGAGGAACATAATCAAGCTTTAAAAAGGGTTTTGTCGCAAGCTAAAAAATTCAACGTTACATTCAACGCAAAAAAATGTATATTTGGTGCTAAAACGATCAAATTTATGGGACACATTCTTACTGAAAACGGAGTAAGTCTGGATCCTGATCGACTTAAGGCGATTGAACAATTTCCAGAGCCAAAAAATAAAAAAGATGTTCAAAGACTTTTAGGTGTTGTCAACTATATGAGTAAACATGTTAAAAATTATTCCTTGCATACTGGGCCACTGAGAGATATCCTCAGAAAAGAAACTCACTTTTCATGGGAAGATCATCATCGTAATGCTTTTGAAAATATAAAAAATAGCTTAAAGAGAAGTCCTGTTTTGAGATATTTCGATCCTAATCTAGAAATTGTCATATCCGTAGATGCCAGTATGAATGGTCTCGGAGCTTGCCTTTTGCAAAATAATTTACCGGCTTATTATGCTTCGAAAAGTTTAACGGATTCACAAGCGTCACAAGCACAAATAACTAAAGAATTACAGGCGGTTTATTTTGGTTTGACCAAGTTTCATGACTTTGTTTTTGGTAGGCATGTTACTGTAGAAACGGACCACAAACCGCTGATTTCTTTAATTAATAAGCCGTTAAATAAAATGCCGGCACGTCTTCAGCGAATTATGCTTTATCTTCAAAGATATGACTTTGAATTAACTTATAAAAGAGGTAAGGACCTTGTTCTTGCAGATGCGCTTTCTAGAGCAAGCCTTAGCTCCTCAGCCAGTGACGATTTAGATTTCAGTGATATAATATGCGTGGTAGCTGAAACTAACATATCGGAAGAACTTCTCGAAAGAATCAAACTTGCCACTAAATCCGACCCTGAATTGATAAATTTACAAAAATTCATAATCAATGGATGGCCTAATAATAACAAATCGGTCAATAATTTTCTGAGACCTTATTTGAAGTACAAAAACGAATTAGTAATTGAAAATGATTTAATTTACCGAAATAATAGTGTAGTGATTCCTACTAAATTAAGAAAGAATATTTTGGAAAATATTCATTATAGTCATTTAGGGTACAATAAATCGGTTAGTTTAGCAGAACAGTCTGTTTTTTGGCCAAATATTAGAAATGAAATAAAATCAAAAATCGATAATTGCGAAATTTGTCAAAAATACAGACCTTCTCTCACTTCAGAACCTTTAAAACCACATAATGTACCATCGATGCCATGGTATAAGGTTGGTTGTGACTTGTTCGAGTGGAGAGGAATTCATTACATGATAGTAGTGGATTATTACTCAAAATTTTTTGAAGTTGAAATATTGAATCATAACCTTAGCAGCAATAATGTGATTTTCTTATTAAAAAAGATTTTTGCACGATTCGGAGTTCCCAATATATTTATAAGCGATGGGGGAACACAATTCACATCTCAACAGTTCAAAAACTTCGCCAATGACTGGAACTTTGAGCATATTGTTACTTCCCCAACGTATAGCCAATCCAACGGAATGGCTGAACGTCATGTCCAGATAGCTAAAAATTTGGTTAAAAAGGCAATAGAAGACAGTAAAGACATCCATTTATCTCTTTTACAGTTACGTAATGTACCTTTATTTGGATATTTCTCTCCAGCAGAAATTTTGCTATCTAGATCTACGAGAAATCCTTTGTTACCAACTCATGAAAATAGGTTAAAACCTCATTTAATCGAAAGTAAAAAATTCAAAAATCAATTACGTCAATGTCAGAAGAAACAAACAACTCAGTTCAATACTAGAAAAGGCGTTAAGCCTTTATCCCAATTAACCCCTAACACAAAAGTTTGGGTTCAGTTGAAACCACAGTCAATTTGGCAACCTGGATTGGTGTTGGACAGATTAGGACCTAGAAGATACAAAGTTTGTGTTGAAAATAAAGGAATCTATGTTAGGAATAGGAAATTTTTAAGACCAGCTCCTACTGCTTTCAAAATGAATGTAAATGATCGTAATAACACACTGAATAAAAGTAAGAATGTATCTTTTGGAAATTCTAAAAGAATAAAAGAAGTCGAGAATTATGGCCACTTAAGTCAATCATGTGAAAAACTAGAACCTCTGAAAGGTCTAACTGATATAAGTGGTGGTAATTTCACTAAGAATCAAATTGTAACTCGAATGGGACGTGTAATAAAGAAACCTGATTTCTTTGTATGTACTTAGTTCGTAAGATTAATATGTAAGAATTCGTTCTTATGAAATAGAATACATATATTCATTTTCGTTTAATCTTTAGAATGAAAAATGTTTCATTTCATTTATTTGAATAGGAAAGATGTTGTAGAAGTATCTGCGCACCCTTAATGCGCATGCCTTTCGTTCTATATGTACATTTTGATATTACTTGAACGTTGTTGTAAATACAGTAGTAGAGAATAAAACCGGACTTAAACACCACAGTGTCCAATTTGTTTTTCCGTATTATGGATGAATGTGGAAAATTTTAGGAACCATTTTTTAATGGAAACAATACCGCGCTTAAACATCATCACCATACGAATATTTCCTTCAGTTTCGCTAGCCTCGTGATGGATGTTTGAACTCATCCTTGCACAATAAGAAAGAAACTCAAGAAAATAGAATGATCGGTAACATTCGGTACCAACCACTAATTCTGGTATTCATTTGGATTAAAGAGAGATTCAAAATGTCGAAATAGCTCCAAATTGCTGAACTTTCCTCGACACGTCACTGAATGTTTAATTGTTGAGAATATCCTCGATGAAAGGGGAAGACGGTAGTTCTTACTGAAAAAGCATAAGCAAAGTTGTAGTTCTGAGTCAAATATCATTTCAAGGTGATGAGGTGAAATTATAAAATTCTAATATGTTGAATCACTACCACCTCCACCCGCCTTGAAGTAGCCAAAATGATCGAACAACTGTAGTGTTAAGATTTCTACCCATTATTTGACCATGCATGAAAGAAATTTTCATTTTCATCCGCGATAATCGCGAGTAGGATGGAAAAGGTCAAGATGTAGGATTTGTCTCGAAATAAAGAAGGATGTGAAAAATAATTTTCATTTCGTGAATTCGTGATGTTTTTTCAGAAATGTCAAATCGACATCCATGACAGATGTCACTGCAACATTAGAACGTGTTCTGCATCGTGAAATGGCTTCTGATGCTCTGACGGCTGGTGCCAAAATTCATAAAATATCAGAAATTAACTAAATCACCTTTGGTTCGAAAAACGTTCAGGACATAGGGTTGATCTGAACTTTTCTTCTTAAAATCACCGAGAGATTCACATCTTCAAGGATCAAAATCTAATTCTGAAACACCCTGTATGTATAATTTTCCAATATTTATCTTTATGGTTGTACAATTTTCGGTTGATTTTCATCAATCTTCGTGTCAATATTCATCAACCACTTTCTAATTCAATCGAATTGGTATTGTTCGAGTTACTGAGGAAATAAATTTACCAGTCCTGCGTGGAAATAATCAATCCTCAGTCTAATGCCTTTCGTGAAAGTTACAAACGGCGGCGTAACTACCTTCGAGCAAACCGGGCCCCATGCTTAGGGGGCCCCCAAGCGCTGACCAGCAAACTTCGTTTGGACAAGCTGAAAAACTTAATATGTGAAAATTAAAACGAAAACTCTATGTGATTTATATGAAATAAATGAATCAGTCCTGAACCAATTATAATTTATAGTATAATGGAAATAGTATGTATCCAATTGATTAGAATATTACTCAAGTTGCATTGAATTATTCAAAAATTACATGAATTCCTTCATCCTTCCATGTAATGACATCATTTTTCGTCCCTCTAATCATACAAGGTACTCTTTCGCCGCTCTTAGCGCTGAGTGTCATAAAAAATATTTGCTATCACTCGCTCTCATTGCCCCCAGATTGAGACACATTTATTTTCTCTTTTTCTCTTTCATCTGCAAGTATGCGAATCTGTTTTTCGTGAACTGATAAATAATGTTCAAAATCAGAACGATAATATTACGCCACTCATACAATGGGTTATAAAAGTAATACGTCCTTCGAATAATTTTCGCAAAAATTATACAAATCTTGTAGATTTGTATAAATCGAAAATAGCATCTAACGCCTGGATTTACTGTCAAAATTTACAGGCCTATCGGACATCACCTTGAAAAATTTAATTCGACTAGATGTTTCAGTAAAGTCAATTTTATATATCAATTTGCATGACGCATGTAGAGCTTCAGGAGAAACAAATGCATAGATAGAAATTTGTTATCACATCTTCATGAAATAACTTTTAGTCAAAAAATATGACCAATTCCAAAGTAAATATTTTGATACAATAGGCTTCAACTTATTCCTGGAATTCCTCAATATTTACCACCTACCTGAATTAAATGAGGTATACACGATTCTCGAATTTTGCATAAAAATAATTACGAAATATGGAATGCTGGAATAGGGTATCCAACAGGTATGGAGTATCGATAATCCACACTGTGATTCCTTAGTGAATCGGTCTGATGATCTGTAATAACTGTGAAACTACATAAACTGAATTCCTTGAATAATGCGTCTTTATTGTAGAAGCTTTCGTTTATTGGATGCTTAGCTCAGATCAAGGTGGAGTATTTGTTGATTTATCGAAAGATATTCTTTCTTGTGTTCATGTTATTTTGATTCTTCATGAATATCTTACAATCTAAAACTCATCTACTATACGTTGACGAAGAAGTAACTTATGATTCATTGAATGGGTGCTGCATTATCGCCGTTTCCGTTCGCACCGTTGTCTAATACTTCTTCCTTTGAGTCTTTGCTCAAAGCTGAAAATCGACTATCCTATGTCTCAAATAAAAATGATCGTTATCACATCATATAGAAGTGAATAATTGAAATTACAATTTTTGGAATTTTTCACAACGGTTTGGTTTCAAATTACGCGAAGGGACTTACACATACTAAAAATTCAGTTTATTCGTCCAACACTACATCTATGTAACAATTAGATTCTCAAAACTGCTACCGGAAATAATGACGCTATCATCCGCCATCACAACCCGGCAGGTTGAAATTATCGCGCTGAATTATTCGGAATGGAATTTGGGTAGCGGTCATTTCGCGTTGTTGTATGGCTGTAATGTAACCAATTGAAACGATTCACTCCCGAAGATTTACAAAGCGTTCCGGGTTGTGCGAAATTCCAGGTGAATGAAATTATTTATGATGCACAATTTTACTAGTTGATTCAGAAACATGGTTCCAAAATCTGGCTCCAAATATGCATTAACTTTTTTCAGTAAATTTATCCCGGAAAGTCACAAAATTATTAGCGGGTTAAATATAATTCCGGATTATGATCTATCAGCATTCATATCAACACAACTACGGGAAATTCTATCAATTTAAAAACTCTTGAAGTCTTGAACTGGTTGAGAAAGTTTGATGCGTAATGAAGGGTTCGAACTTTTGACTGACATGATATCCATCATGGTTAAAAAATGTGATATTTCTAACAAAGAAGACCAACAGGATTTTGAGACGAAGTCCTATCCGACAGACTACCATTTCTTCTCCAAAACCTATTTTCGTTTGCATATTTAATTTCTGAACTTCAAACAGAATTCTGGAAAAAGCTCTGGGAATTTTAGATTCTACTTACGGGGTGAGTCTTTGATTTGTACATTAATTTTAAACAGATTCCTCTAATCAAATAAAACACAATTCTTCTTTGCCATTTTTCCAGATTCGGCTCAGGTAAAAAGTTATAAGCATTTAAATATTTCTCAATGTTCTAACACACTCCGGCACTTTTTTTGCAATCTCACCACATATATCGTTTACGGTGTTCTCTTTTGGAGAATAACCAATCCAATATTTGAAATTGAAAGGAACATGATTGAGAAAAGTCATTAACCTCACTTAATTCTTATGATTTGGTGCTTTTTGCGGTATTATCGCAAGGTAAACACTTCACTACACTGGACTATTGGAACAGTGATTTTCCACTTGATATTCTTGAGATATTCAATTTCATTCCACTATAAAATTATACACCATTCCATTCTCGCCCACTCTCATATTTAAAGCTACATAATTATACTTATTTTCATCAAATTTATACATGAATTATATGATATCAATCAACTTACCTGAACACATCAATTGAACTCTATGGAAAGTCCAGGTTCATAGACATTAAGACCTAGCCTCCATATCTGTGGTCTGATCACGAAATAGCATAGACTTAATATAAGTACATTAGTTCTATGCCAAATGGATGAATATTTCTGTGTATTCTATGGTCCGGATAAGTGTAGACGGAACTTAATTTACCGCCTTTACTAGCTCATGAAAGGATCCATTAAAATGAGATAATTTCTTTATTTATTATCAAATTCTATAACATGAAATATTGAATATCTCTAAAACGTGCATTTAAGAAGAAACTATAAGGAATAATCAAGTATTCTAAAATGATTGCAGATTCTCATTATAACATAAGATAAACTTCATCTGTAATCTCCATGCCAATTTCATATATAATAGTTTTATGAATCGTTGATTCTATAACTCGAAAACTATTTGAAGTAGGTTGAAAGTGATTGCAACAGAATTTATGTTATATTTATAGAAATCTTCATACCAAAATTCATCTCATTCAGAGTTACCATATCAAAGCTAAAGAAAAAAAACTGATTCTTTTAGAAATTTCAACAGACTGTCCGTCGGTTTCACAAAACTTTTGACCTCTGATCAACTCGTTGATTAAGGTTTGCATTCGATGGTTGGGTTGAAAATGAACTGAAATCGAGCACAGAGTTCACTGTTGACTGACAATCAAGCCCTTGATCTGGCAATCAAAGTTTTGTGAAACCGGCACTTTATCTTTTAATGGAGCCGAAACTGGAAAATGGTAAATGAAAAAAGTGTTTTATTTGATGAGAGGAATTCATGGTTGAAATTAATGTACAACTTAAAGACTCACCCTGTATAATGAACAAGATCCAAACCGTTCAGAATATCTGAAGTTAACTTGTTAAAATCTCCCATTATTATCCTGAAGTTAGCGGAAAATACATAACAAACCTTGGTTTTTGTGTTATAACCATATGTTATTTTGTTTGTTGATAGAAACTTGGTAATTGGTTGAAGAGTGCCAACGCCATATCTTTTACAAAATTAGTACTCATTCGGTTGATGACCTCAAATATTTTTAATGATCTTGAGGTATAACTGGAAAGGTCATATTGAATGGGTATTTTCATTTCTGATTCGAAGGAAAACGACCAAATTTGTAAGTGGAAGCTAATTAATTTCGAATGGATCTGTAATCGGAAATCTTATTCTGCAATGTGTTTCCTTCTTGTTCATCAATACTGACCGTGATATGTGTTCTCTATTCCTATTTTATATTACAGTTCCCTGATGAAAACATTAAATATGTCGAAATCTCTGCCGAATCAAGAGTTTTTTTATTTCCTGATATCTCCAGTCATCCTCAAAATGAATCTTATAAAACATCGTCATGATCGTGCCAGCGCAAGAATGAAAAAAGAATTATTGTCCAGAACCTATTTCTAATTTTCAGTGAATTTTTGCAGAAGCATTGAAGTCATGATTTTTCAACGAAGTATCGAATTTCAATTGGATTGAATCTGTATTTTTGAAAATATTGGGGAAATCAGATTTCCCGCCGTTCGACCGCGCTCGCATGAACCATGAACATAGTCTTCATCGCAACCCAACCGGTATATTCACAGAAACATATGTTATTGGATGCAATATCTTCTTCATCCGGTTAGCAGGAGGGTGAAGGTCGACCCTACTCGGGATTATCTACTTCACGAATTAGGCTGAATGGAAAACCTTTCATGATGCAGAGCTTTTCTACTTTGTTTCGTATTTATACAGGGTCCAGCAACAGTGGCGCGGTGTTCCATATCTCTATTTAGGAATCAGATAGGAATATGGTTTTCTATAATGTTTCCTCATCGCTCGAACTACACGAATTAAAAAAAGTGTTTCTTCTGAGTGGGTCCCAATTTTGCTCTTTGAATGAAAACCTAAATTTTTTCTTACATTCCCGGTTCCTACAAGAAAAATAAAATACATTTTATACATATCTTCACCACAAAAATATCAACGGTTTTCGAGATATTCTTCCTGACATGACTTTTTTTCCAATGTTCTTCACTCAGAGTATGTTAAAGTATTGAGTTGTGCCAAGTGCCAATAGAATTTATTTTTGCTCAGATATGTACATTGATTACTCTCTCAAACGATATATCTGAAATCGAAATGGAACACCCTATATTCTTTAGAAACATAGGAAGCACCAAAAAAACTCTACAGATTTCATCCAGTAGGCACTATGGTTAAGTTCATTAGTTTACCTTTAAACAGGTTATTTTAGGAAAAATGGCAATTATTCATATTTATTCGATATGATTTCGTTCAACGAGTTGATATTGATATGATAGTTTCAACTGCGGTGGCCCACTAGATCACCTGATTCAACAAAACTAATTATTTCCTTATGGGGATGCATGAAATATGGTTCACGTCGAGCTCCCAACTCCTTCCGCAAAAGATGGGGCATAGAATAACGAATACTCTTCGCAGATTACACCAGCCATCTTGCACAGGGTAGAACAGTCTTTCGAACATAGACTTCATTCAAAAAAATGTAAAACATGTTTAACATAGGTTTAAATATCAAGTTTCATCAAACTTATGTACTCTTAGCGATAGATATCCTTTTTTGGACCGATCATTCGAGATGTAGATGCAAAAAACCTAGTAAACGAGATTTTCGAGTTGCAAAAAGGAACAGTCGAAACTTCAAGTTTTTCTTTTTCTCGCAAATTTCTTTCAAAGGAGTCGCAATGTTGTCCAAATTGTTCTCTTTTGAGTTTAAGCTCTCCAAGATTACCATCTCATGTAAATAGTATGGTATAGAAATATTCTTCATTGTTTCCTCTTATGGATCCATGAAATATAGGGTATTCGATTTGAAATAAAGAAGATCCGGCAAATTTTTATTTCCAATATGTGGCAGGCTGTTTTTCATACCCTGTATATTCGAGTTCTATTTCAGATATATCGTTTCAGAGAGTACCCAATATTCAAAATTTGACAACAAATAAACTCCAATGGGACCCCGCACAACTCAAAAATCTCAAATATTCTGAGTGACGAATATTGAAAGAAAGGCATGTCAGGCAGAATATCTCAAAAACCGTTGATATTGTTGGGGTGAAGATATGCATAAAGTGTATCTTATTTTTCATGTAGAAACCGAATAAGTTATAAAAAATACAGGTTGCCATTCAAAAGAACAAAATTGGGACCCGCCCAGAAAAAACGGAACACCAACCGTGTGACCGAAAACATTTTTAATTTGTCGAGTTCTAGCAATTATTAAACATTATAGAAAATTAGATACATATCTGTTTCCTAAATAGAGATATGGAACACTGCGCCACTGTTGCGGGACCCAGTATATAAATAACTTCCACTAATTTCTAACGCATGCTGGTTCAAGCTAAGGTCTGATATCAAACATGGTTCAATTCAAACCAAGTTATCTGCTGTCATTATTTTTATTTCGAATAATTTTTTTCTATGAAATTAAAATCGGAAAAATAGGAATTCTGAACAAGGACTACTGAACCAAGGTGAAGATACCTGTAGTTGCCTTACCATGAACCTATGAATAGATGATATGAACCCGTAAAAAACTGATGAATGAAGAATGTACATTTTTACGAACATATCATGCACTTTATGACCTCAAATGATGAATGAATCATCAAAGAGAATATCCGAGAGACTAGAAATATCAGGTATATTTGTAGTCTCTCGGATATTCCCTTTAATGATTCATTCAAACCAGGTCGGTGATTCCGAACCACGCTCCATTTTCATGACTCCAACACAGTATCAGGTTCGATTCGTTGAAGGGAACTACATTCAGACCGAGCTGTGCCAATTTTAACGCTCTTTTTCTGCGGAACACTGCGTTATCATTTCCTCACAATGTCTGTTATTATCGAATTTTATTTTCCGTACGCTCTACCGAACTGGTGAATGAAGTACAGACACACGTGCTGAGCGGCTTTCAAGGCAGTTTAATTGGGATACCTCTCAAGTGTGTACGGTGTTTGAGCGGCTCGCGAGCCATTCCAACAACGCAAGACTGCCTCGCAACTCCTCAAAAGCCGCTGCGCTCGCATGTCTGTACGCGGCATAAGATATAATAATGTGATTACGTACGGCGGGAAGAGTATATGCGCATACTCATATTTCTATTTTCTGAACGTCTTCCCAGGCATCGATCGGACTTAATTTTCTTATTTTTTTTTTCAGTGCGACCAACGAAAATGGAAGTGAGTAGTGTGAATCGAAACGCTATAACAGGAATGAAAGTTATGTTGCTGTGTGATGTCCACGGTGCCAAACCTGCAGCTGAGGTTACGTGGTTCAATGGATCACTTGCTGTAGATGAGAAATTTTATACATCCGTTCCTGAGAGTAATGTAAGTGGAAAACGAAATAATTTTCATTGATTCACATCAAATGAAAATAATTAAACAAGTTCACCTCTGAATACTTTAATGACAACTTGGTACCAGGACCGATCAAGATAACATTGGGCCATATTTCAACTGAAACTAGTACACATGCTTATATTTCGAGTATCAAGATCTACTTCGAAATGGTCCATTGAGATAAAGGAGGAATAAAACTGATGGAACAGAATGAATAATACAATCCATATTCTCTCAACAATATTTTCTGTCTAGTTGCCAATTTCGTGATTTTTAAAATATTTAAAAACAAGTTCTCATCCGTCTTCGAAAATATAATCAATCCTCCCATGTCTTCAATACCTTTGCACCTCGTAGCATATTTTGTAAATGTCTTCGATATATAAATCATGGTTTTGCTATACACAATATGATCGCATTCAAATTGTGTTCAACATATGAATGTTAAGAGCAAACGATACCTCGAATATATCGTGGTGACTTCTGGGGGCCAGAGTTGGTTGCCACTTTTTATATTCAAGAATTCTCGGGAAAATAAATACAGAAATGGAGTGAAAAATGGAAAAGTAACTAACATTGCGTATTTTCTTTAAAGAATTGAATACATCCCAAAAAGATTCTCAAAAAATACTCACTGAAGCCTGCAGGACGACACCCCGTTTTCTCCTATAAACGTCGGAATTTTTTCGAATTCTAATATTTCACGCGGCTATTTGCAACGTTGAAGCATGTAAAGTGCATGACCTTGAGATATTAACGAGATTTAATTGAAGTTGAATGTGGCTGTGTTTCCTAGCCGTAATTTAGTGGTATTGTTCGCTCTTAAGTTGAGGATTATGTATAATATTGTGGGGTCGTGTTTCCTGTGAAATCAAACACGCAATAAAGAAAACAGATACGCCTGTTTATTTTTCTGTCGAGTATTACAACAAAAGTGAATTCGAAAGGCAATAAAATTCTTTTTTGTTGGACAACAGGCTAACAATTCTGGTTGTAGATCCCCTGGGGTGCTGATAGGTAGCTAGCGCCGGACGGGTCGGTAATGTCGAAAGGGCTTCTGTCGTCGAGGATGGTAAACCAGATGTTGGACCTTTTGGAATTTTTTCGCTGGCGCCGGATACAGATAAAATGCAGATGTCGGTCAGGATGCAGCGTATAGATAGAATACCTTCTTAGCGGTGAATGCAGATGGGTTGGAGGGTTAAGTCGAGTCGAGTGATTTTTGAGAACGGAGCGAAATATATTTATACGATTTTTCAGAGATTTGAATTTCGTGTTTCGACTCCGCCCTTTTTTCCGTTTTTGTTGAAGTAGATGAATTCGCTACACACTCCCCTGCCAGTGATGAAGTCACGAAAATCCTGTTCGAAGTCGGTCCGGAAAATGAACTTTTCTTCCAGAGCGAGTTCGTCTTTCCTGATGATTGAGGTCCTGTTGTGTGGGTTGAATTGACCATTCTTTAGGCTGGTTTTCTGGTTGAGGTTCTGTATTTTCGTCGTTGATAATTTACGCTGGTTTTACTCTGTCGATAGTATTAGTCGTTTTCTTTCCATAGTAGTTGACGGTGAAAGTTTTTGGACTTCGTCTCACTACTTGGAATGGTCCATCGTACGGTAGTTGTAGGCAGGCTTTTGGACCGTCGTGACGAACGAAGACGTATTCTGCTGTGGCCAAGTCTTTGAAAACGAAACTTTTTCGTTCTCCATGTCTCGTTCCGTTCGTGGGCTTTATCTGTTTGATTTGTTCTCGCAAACTCCTTACAAATTCCGAAACGTCGTCAGTTCCAGTTGTCTGTTCCTTTGTTTCGAGAAATTCGCCCGGTAATCTTAGTGGTTCACCATAAACCAGTTCTGCAGAGGTGGATTTTAGATCTTCTCGCCATGCTGATCTCATTCCGAGTAGGACTGTTGGAAGTGTTCCAGTCCATCGGTCGTTTTGATGGCATTTGATCGCTGCTTTCAGTTGACGATGGCTCCTTTCTACCATTCCATTTGCTGCTGGGTGACAGGCGGTGGTTCGTAGGTGATTAGTGCCAGTCAACTTATTCAGTTCTTTGAACAAGCATGACTCGAACTGTCTTCCTTGATCCGTCGTTACTCTGAGGGGGGTTCCAAATCGCGATATCCATTGGGAGTAGAACGCTTGGGCGACTGTGGTTGCTTCTTGGTTCTGAATGGGGATTGCTTCTGGCCATCGGGTGAATCGGTCGACACAGGTAAGATAATACCGGAATCCTTCAGAATGAGGCATTATTATGATGTCCAAATGTACATGCTCGAATCTTCTTGGAGCTTGGGAGACATCACCAAGTGGTGCTGCTACATGACGGGTGACTTTGGCATGGAAGACAGCTTCTTGTCCATTTTCTGCAGTCGGAATTGATTGAGGGCCAAACGAATGAAGTCGAGGTGGCGGAACTGTCGAGGTGAGCACTTTTCTGGCTTCTGTTTGAAGGCGAACGTCAGAGGTTTGTGGGCGGTGAAGATGGTGAAATTTCTTGCTTCTACCATATGCCGGAAGTGCTTGATGGCGAGGTAGATGGCAAGGAGTTCTCGATCATAAGCTCCATAGCGGTTTTCTGCTCCTGATAATTTCTTCGAAAAGAAAGCTAGTGGTTGCCATTCTTGATTGTGAAATTGTTGCACTGTTGCACCAACTGCTGTATCCGAAGCATCAGTCACTAATGCTAGGGGTGCATCGTCCTTGGGGTGTGATAGGAGAGTTGCTGTAGCCAGTTTCTTTTTGCACTCTTCGAATGCCGCTGAAGCTTTTGGAGTCCAGTTGATTTTGGTCTTCCCTTTGAGCTTCGGTACCAGTAGGTCGTTGAGGGGTGCTTGAGTGTCTGATATTCTGGGTATGAAACGACGATAGAAGTTTATCATACCTAGAAATCGGCGGAGTTCCTTGGCCATGGTTGGTTGAGGATACTCCAAAATGTCGGTAACTCTATCTGGTAGAGGACGAGTGCCTTCAGCGGAAATGAGGTAGCCTAGGAATTTGACTTCAGGCTGGCCGAAAACACATTTGGATGGGTTTAGTGTCATCGAGTGATCCTGGAATCTTGCGAAGACGATTCTGAGGTGTTCCATGTGTTCTTCTTCGGATTATGAGGTGATTAGTACGTCGCCGATGTAGCTGAAGCAGAAGTCAAGTCCTCGTAGTACTTCGTCGATGAAGCGTTCGAAGGTTTGAGCAGCGTTCCTAAGTCCGAAAGACATAAATGGAAATTCGAACATTCCGAAGGGTGTCGTGATGGCTGTTTTGGGAACATCCTCTTCAGCGACTGGTATCTGATTGTAAGCTCGAACAAGGTCCAGTGTGGTGAAAATCCTCTTTCCTTGCAGGATGTGGGCAAAGTCTTGAATGTGCCTGACTGGATATCGATCTGGTATTGTGCGGGCGTTGAGAGCTCGGTAATCTCCGCAGGGTCTCCAACTGTCGGTACCATTGGCTGCTGAGAGGGTGTAGTCGGACTTCTCTCGACTTCCAGAAGTTGCACTGCGAGGAAATACGCAGAGATCGGCACCGGTGTCTATCAGGAACTGCCTCTTGGATTCCCGGTCGGTGATGAAGAGACGGCGCGGTGCTGGGCTGGGATCACTAGCCGTCATTAGTGATTGCCCCTGTCGTTTCCCGACTGGAAGGAACAGGGTTGTGTGCACTTCCTGGAGTTTCTTCCAAACTGTAGGTGGTAACAACAGAATCCATTTGTGCGTTGTCTGCTGTGGCTTCTGGACCTGGAACGTTCAGGGTGTCGCTGTTGTGTCGGTCGTCTGCTGAGGGCTGCCACTTCTGCTCGGAGTGCTGCGATCTCTTGGTTCAGTCCAAGGGTGAGCTGCGCCATGTGGACGTTCATCATCGCCTCGAGGGATTGCGTCGACGTCATTTCAGCAATCTGGGATGCGGGTGGTTTGGAGGCCTCAGCGATGTTGTCTGCGTGGGCTGCCAAGTCCTCTAGCTCTCTGTCCTTGACGATGGTTAGGGCTACTTGGATCTGTCTGGGTAGTCGGCTCAACCATAGGGTCTTCATCAAAGCGTCGGGTACATTGACATCGGCTAGGCCCCTCAGATGTCGGAGGAACTGGGGTGGTTTGCGGTCCCCAATTTCTTCCCGTTCGAGGAGGCGGCGTGTCTTCTCTTCCTGGGATGTGCACAGCCGTCGGATCAGCTCCTTCTCGATTTTGAAGTAGGCCTCTGACGGTGGTGGCTTCAGGATGACGTCCTTCACTTCGGTTGCGAACTTTGCTGGTAGGGCCCCTACTACGTGTCCGAACTTCGTTTTGTCCGAAGTCACGCCGGCACTGGTGAAGATTCCTTCTACTATAGCGAACCATAGTTCCGGGTCGGCAGAAATGAATTCTGGCATCTGGACTGCGACTCTGGAGATTTGTGCTTCGTCGCTCTGCATTTTGCTGATTGAGGTACGTTCTTCCTTCCTTCAAGAATTCGGGTCGGCCCTGATGTCGTCTACGCCACTGGAATTCCTTATTGCGGTCGTCGGGGGTCACCAATTTGTGGAGTCGTGTTTCCTGTGAAATCAAACACGCAATAAAGAAAACAGATTAGACTGTTTATTTTTCTGTCGAGTATTACAACAAAAGTGAATTCGAAAGGCAATAAAATTCTTTTTGTTGGACAACAGGCTAACAATTCTGATTGTAAATCCCCTGGGGTGCTGATAGGTAGCTGGCGCCGGACGGGTCGGTAATGTCGAAAGGGCTTCTGTCGTCGAGGATGGTTAACCAGATGTTGGACCTTCTGGAATTTCTTCGCTGGTGCCGTATACAGATAAAATGCAGATGTCGGTCAGGATGCAGCGTATAGATAGAATACCTTCTTAGCGGTGAATGCGGATGGGTTGGAGGGTTAAGTCGAGTCAAGTGATTTTTGAGAGCGGAGCAAAATATATTTATACGATTTTTCAAAAATTTGAATTTCGTGTTTCGACTCCGCCCTTTTTTCCGTTTTTGTTGAAGTAGATGAATTCGCTACAATATGATGGGTATATCATTCAAGAAAGTGAGCATCGAGAAGAACTTCAACTAAATACTATGCAAAAAGGAAGAATGGGAAAAGGAATACACTACCCAAAACTTCAAAGTAAATACCGAAATACCCCTAAATGGTATATACAGATGGTTCTAAAACCGCGATGGGGGCTGGCGCTGGAGTATATGGGCCAAGAACCAAGTGCTCACCATCTTTAGGCTCCTACTCGAGTGTTTTTCAGGCAGAAATACTTGCAATCGAAAAATGCATAGAAATTTACCTGGAAAGGAACTATCAATGGTGTGACATAGTGATCCATTCTGATAGTCAAGCTGGTATCAGAGCACTGAACTTCTTTATCATCGTCCAAAGCTTTTATGGGAGTGCCTTAGAAAACTCAATGAAGTAGGCAAGAACAACAAGGTCTCCTTAGTCTGGGTTCCTGGGCACTGGCAATCAAAGGAAATAAAAACACGAGCCATGAAGGAAGCACAGACGCCACCTACTGGTCCAAAACCTTTCTGTGACATCGGGAAATGCACCTTTAAGAAAGAGTTTTTCGAAAAGGAAGAAAATGAAAGGGAAACACACTGGAGGAATCTTCCAGAAATGGATCATTCCAAAAAGTTCCTTCGGAATTTCAAAATTGCAAAGTCCAATTATTATTTAGATCCCAGCAAGAACAAGTTACGCCCCCTCACAGGCTTCCTCACAGGACACTGTAGCCTAAGGAAGCACATCTGACGAGTGCAGATTCTGTGGGGAAGAGGAGAGACTCCTGTTCACCTGATAACAGAATGACTGGCTATTGCAAGCCTGCGAAAGGAATTTCTTGGACAGGAGAACTAAGGAAGGAATGAGAAGCTAGCCTCCTTGTAGCTCTCACAGATATTGGAGTTCATCCGAGCTCAAGAGCTAGAACGAGCTGTAGGTAGCGCGGTGCGAACACAGCTCTGGCAGAAGGGGACCATAGACCTCAAGGTCGCAGTGGAATGTAACCCCTTACCTACTGTCAACTATCATTTTATCACTCATTACTCTTGAGCTCGAAGTACGTGAGGTAATATTCAATATACTTCCTAGATATAGTAAAACAACTCACGCCTAGTTTCACAAAACTGTGATTATCCGATCAAGGGCTTGATTGTTAATCAAGAGTAAATTTGATGCTCGATTACAATTCATTATCAGCTGAACTATCTACTTGAACCTCAAACTGATATGAACGGATTAATCGGTTGTTGAATCTTTTGTGAAACCAATCCTAAAGGCGGGTTCATGCATGTCACAATGAATGCGGCAAAAATATTGCGGGCATGTACTCATTTCGACTGATACTGCCTGAAATTCAATTTACATAGGTTCTCAAATATGCTAGGTATTACAGTAAACGTGACTTAGGGTAGAATGACAGGCATCGGTTTCAACTACGTGCAGAGAAGATAAACCTACAATGGCACTGAAAGGTTATTGGAGGTGCTGCTGGTATTTTACATTTCACCATTTCACTATTCAATAGGGATTATCTATTGGTGTCATTTTGTTCATTTGGGAGAATCTTCTGAGAATTATATCGGTGTATATCAAGTGATTTTACGAGTGTCTGAATCCTTTACTATCGATATGGATAATTTTGTATTGGTTGTATTGTTTCCGCATTCTATAAAATGGTGAACGTATTTTGAATGTGAGAAATTTTAAATGTAACTCCTCTCGTGTTTGTAGATTCTCTATTTGAACGATCTGCCGGTGTGACCAATATGTGCAATCCTTGCAAGTCACATTATGAACTATTGATTTATTATCTTTGTTATATTTGTCTTAATTATTTTTAAGGAATATATTCATGTTGGTTATGGTTCTGAAACCTGTTTTATGATTAAAATATTGTTTGAAATAATTGGCAATATCTTCGGATATTATACCAATATATGAAATTTTTGCGCGCAGGTTCTGGGGAACAGCCTGCTATCATTTTGTCAAAATGTCTGTAATTTTCGAGTTCTGAGCCGAAAATATCCTCAAACGATTTCTCCAGCTCCAGCACAGATTTTGAGCTTCATATTTTTCAACAGTGCACCAAATTTCAGTTCAATACGATCGTTATTTCCGGAGAAATTTGAAAAAAAATGTCAAATTTAAGTAGTAGTATGTTTTGTATATCAACTTGGAAATCTATGAATATACAAACTCGATTATCGTTCTGATGACAGAAGATCTACCTTTCGCTTTTTCAGTAAAAAAATTCAATGAATGAACTGATTTTCAGGAACGACAGGAACTAACTGGGTATTTCATGACGAAGCAATTTTAAGCGATGGACCAGGAGCTCCGGATATTGTTATCCAAACTGACAATATAGGCAAAGGATAATCTGTCAACGTTGATAACCGTAATTATAACCTGAGCTTTTGGTCCATCGCTTGAAACCGCTTATGATGTTTTATATATTGATATTTGGTTTCAATAATCTGGTTTGAAAAGCGGAGACGCAGTTAACGCATATTTATAAATAATGCGATCGTCATCATGCCGAATTCGTTCTGGAGTTATCCTTCCCCGGTTATGGACAATTTTTGACATGTTTGGATGGGCAAAGTGGACCGAAGTCTTCTATTGAGAAAAATTAATTCATTTCTTTCATTCACACTTGACGATAATCAAGCTGATAAAATATATTTTTTAGTCTGTACCCCTCGATTTGATATGTGGAGATACGTTTCAATTTTAAATTCAAAAAAGGCTACTTGTTAAAGGCTATTGATACAACAATTAAATACAGATTTTTCTGTATTAACCTTTACATAATAATATCTTTCGATATTGATTTGATATCTTTCGATATACTTTTATGTCGTCGACGAACTACGTCTTCAATGACAAAATTATTATATCAACTGGCATATAATGATCAAAGTAAAAAACCTTAGAAAAGGGTAAAAAAATGAAATACAACCTAAAAACAATACTAGACACAGTGTTTCATCTTCTATCTTTCGATTTAGAATCATCAGTAGCATTTATTCTATATTATATATCAAAAACTCACCACGTGTTTCAAACCACATTTCACATCAACGGAAATAACCAGATTTAAGTCCATACGCATGCTTGCTAGAATTGTGCATAGAAAACAATAATGCCACAGATTTTACTTAAAACTTCTTTTTTCCTTGACAAATGAAATGCAGTAAAAAAAACATTTTCCAAAATCTTTATAACTTCAAAAATTAAATGACAGTTGATATTGACCTTTGAAAACTATAAGTTTTCATTCAAATATTAAATTCAAAAAAGGCTACTTGTTAAAGGCTATTGATACAACAATTAAATACAGATTTTTCTGTATTAACCTTTACATAATAATATCTTTCGATATTGATTTGATATCTTTCGATATACTTTTATGTCGTCGACGAACTACGTCTTCAATGACAAAATTATTATATCAACTGGCATATAATGATCAAAGTAAAAAACCTTAGAAAAGGGTAAAAAAATGAAATACAACCTAAAAACAATACTAGACACAGTGTTTCATCTTCTATCTTTCGATTTAGAATCATCAGTAGCATTTATTCTATATTATATATCAAAAACTCACCACGTGTTTCAAACCACATTTCACATCAACGGAAATAACCAGATTTAAGTCCATACGCATGCTTGCTAGAATTGTGCATAGAAAACAATAATGCCACAGATTTTACTTAAAACTTCTTTTTTCCTTGACAAATGAAATGCAGTAAAAAAAACATTTTCCAAAACCTTTATAACTTCAAAAATTAAATGACAGTTGATATTGACCTTTGAAAACTATAAGTTTTCATTCAAATATTAAATTCAAAAAAGGCTACTTGTTAAAGGCTATTGATACAACAATTAAATACAGATTTTTCTGTATTAACCTTTACATAATAATATCTTTCGATATTGATTTGATATCTTTCGATATACTTTTATGTCGTCGACGAACTACGTCTTCAATGACAAAATTATTTTATCAACTGGCATATAATGATCAAAGTAAAAAACGTTAGAAAAGGGTAAAAAAATGAAATACAACCTAAAAACAATACTAGACACAGTGTTTCATCTTCTATCTTTCGATTTAGAATCATCAGTAGCATTTATTCTATATTATATATCAAAAACTCACCACGTGTTTCAAACCACATTTCACATCAACGGAAATAACCAGATTTAAGTCCATACGCATGCTTGCTAGAATTGTGCATAGAAAACAATAATGCCACAGATTTTACTTAAAACTTCTTTTTTCCTTGACAAATGAAATGCAGTAAAAAAAACATTTTCCAAAATCTTTATAACTTCAAAAATTAAATGACAGTTGATATTGACCTTTGAAAACTATAAGTTTTCATTCAAATATTAAATTCAAAAAAGGCTACTTGTTAAAGGCTATTGATACAACAATTAAATACAGATTTTTCTGTATTAACCTTTACATAATAATATCTTTCGATATTGATTTGATATCTTTCGATATACTTTTATGTCGTCGACGAACTACGTCTTCAATGACAAAATTATTATATCAACTGGCATATAATGATCAAAGTAAAAAACCTTAGAAAAGGGTAAAAAAATGAAATACAACCTAAAAACAATACTAGACACAGTGTTTCATCTTCTATCTTTCGATTTAGAATCATCAGTAGCATTTATTCTATATTATATATCAAAAACTCACCATGTGTTTCAAACCACATTTCACATCAACGGAAATAACCAGATTTAAGTCCATACGCATGCTTGCTAGAATTGTGCATGTTTTCTATGCACAATTCTAGCAAGCATGCGTATGGACTTAAATCTGGTTATTTCCGTTGATGTGAAATGTGGTTTGAAACACGTGGTGAGTTTTTGATATATAATATAGAATAAATGCTACTGATGATTCTAAATCGAAAGATAGAAGATGAAACACTGTGTCTAGTATTGTTTTTGGTTGTATTTCATTTTTTTACCCTTTTCTAAGGTTTTTTACTTTGATCATTATATGCCAGTTGATATAATAATTTTGTCATTGAAGACGTAGTTCGTCGACGACATAAAAGTATATCGAAAGATATCAAATCAATATCGAAAGATATTATTATGTAAAGGTTAATACAGAAAAATCTGTATTTAATTGTTGTATCAATAGCCTTTAACAAGTAGCCTTTTTTGAATTTAATATTTGAATGAAAACTTATAGTTTTCAAAGGTCAATATCAACTGTCATTTAATTTTTGAAGTTATAAAGATTTTGGAAAATGTTTTTTTTACTGCATTTCATTTGTCAAGGAAAAAAGAAGTTTTAAGTAAAATCTGTGGCATTATTGTTTTCTATGCACAATTCTAGCAAGCATGCGTATGGACTTAAATCTGGTTATTTCCGTTGATGTGAAATGTGGTTTGAAACACGTGGTGAGTTTTTGATATATAATATAGAATAAATGCTACTGATGATTCTAAATCGAAAGATAGAAGATGAAACACTGTGTCTAGTATTGTTTTTAGGTTGTATTTCATTTTTTTACCCTTTTCTAAGGTTTTTTACTTTGATCATTATATGCCAGTTGATATAATAATTTTGTCATTGAAGACGTAGTTCGTCGACGACATAAAAGTATATCGAAAGATATCAAATCAATATCGAAAGATATTATTATGTAAAGGTTAATACAGAAAAATCTGTATTTAATTGTCGTTTCAATTTTGCTGGATTCTCTCCAGTGTCTCTCTCTGGACTATCAATGATCCCCAATATGGATCCCATATGGAATCTTTATCTCGTGCAAACCTATCCGAAAGCAGGCACTCAACAAATAATATCATCCTATTCTTGACAAAGTGATATGAAAGAGTGTATACTTCCACTGTTGGGGCTTCACAAATAACAATTCGATATCGTGGTTAATATCATCTCTTATTGGACATACTTGTCTTTTCACCTTTTTTCAAATATCAGTTCGTCAAATTCTAACGTATCCTCTGATATTCAAATGAATAATCTACTAGAATCTAGGCAACGAAACTCCCATATTGCGTCTATATGTCTTTCCAATTTTGATTTATACTCAGTGACAATAGATAATAGGATTTTTCCGACTTGGAAAAATGTTGCAGTGTCATATCAATCCTTAAGGGATAACACTTAATACTTGAAAATTTTTCATATAATATTATATTTGCTGACCCAATATATTAGTGGTTTTTTTTGCACGTGTAGTAGGTATCGACAAAATTTAAAAAAAGAAATGGATGAATTTCGCTTGTGCAGCACCAGTTTCCAAACAACCTGAATTTAAGGTATTGACTGCTCCAAAGGCTGTTTAAAAACTCTGAATGAGCAAAGTTGTGATGTCAAGACCTCTAACGTGCTTCTTTAAAATTCGAAGTCATAGCGGTCACCATTTCACATATTGAACACGCCCAATGCAGCATTACTTCGTTATATAAGCATTTTGCGATCCGTTTATCATAGATCATGATAATCTGTTCGGACCTAGGAACTGTCTTTGTTGAACTTTCAACTCGATTTGATAGAAAATTTTGGAATGAATTTGGAAAGATTGAATCTTCGATGATTTTATCTGCGGAATCAATGATTGGAATTGCTAAGTTTACTGTTGACCTGACAGACGATCGTCTCATCTCATATTCATATATTACAGCAGTTAACACATTGAGTCGTTTATGAAAAAATGCAATTCAATAATTTTTGATAAACTATTCCTTATTGTTGTATTGTTCCATCCTTAGATGGTATATCCTTGCAGGCAGGGCTGGGCAGTATTTCAATTACTTGTAATTGAAATACTTATTTGAAATACAAATACGTATTTTGTATTTGTGTTTCTATTACCTCTCGAAAATGTATTTTGTAATTGGTATTTCAAATATCTGACGCTGAAGTATCATGTATTTTGTATTTCGATACTTTTGTCTTCGAAATGTTTTCAAACAAATACATTTAGCGCTGAGCGCTCTACAGAAAATAGTCCGTGAATCTCCCTTCAGATGGCGCGACGTTCATCTGCTTCATCTAGTTCTTTTGCTAGCAATCATATTTTCGGCAAATGGAAAGGAAGAAAAGATCCTGCGCGATGGTCATTTCATCATGCGGTTAGAGTTAGTCAACTTCTAAAAAAGATAAGAGCAAGGAACTTACCATCCTGTTTGTCTGATACTACATTCAAAAATCTTGTGTTTCTGATAGGAAATTCTTTATTTAGCGATAAAATAGCTGAGCTGCATTAGTTGTACTCTTTTCACATTTTACGTAACACCTGAATGTATTTTGTAATTAGTATTTCAAATACAAGTAGTTCAAATACTTTATTTTGTGTTTTATATTTCAAATACCCGACTTGAAAGTATTTTGTATTTTGTATTTCAAATACCTGCGAGAAATTATTTTGTTATTTGTATTTCAATTAAGCCAAGCATGTATTTTGCCCAGCCCTGTCTGCAGGGATATATAATACGTACCAGGATCCCCTCAGACCACTTTATCCTTCCAAAGGGCGTTTCACCATAAACTGGACAAACATAGCCGTATAGATGACATTGGGAAAGTCATTTTTGCCTTATGACCTATACCCCCTTTTCGAAGCATAAGCGGGATACATGGTGTTCAATGTCAACTTCGAGCAATACTCTGATAGCTGTGGTGAGTTATGCGAGACCTTTGAAATAACGGTTTTTGGTCACATCTCAGTATTTTTTGCGCGCATGTTCTAGAGGAACAGCGTGCTATCGTTTTGTCCAAATGTCTGTAATTTTCGATGATTGAGCCGAAAATTATCTCAAACGACTAGATTGGACTCACTGATGACGAATCCGGTGTCAAAATCGATTCCGTCCGACTGGCCGGCCGGCCATCCGTGGACACGATAACTGTCGAAGGGAGTGAGCTGACAACTTGAAACTGTCAGGATAGGTCGCGCATTGGAGTGCCGCGGTTAAGTTTGTTAATGGGCCAAATCGGTCAAATAATTTCGGAGTTATAGCCACTTGAAATTTTGAAGTTATTTATTTTTTATTTCAGAAACTACTTGGGCGATTGAATTCAAACATGGCAATAAGGTGGAGTATAACAACGCGCAACTTCGAAATAAATTTTGTCATGATCATACTGTCAGTGAATTCAAAAAAAATTCCCAAAAAAATTTTTTTTTAAAACCGTTTATTTTATCTAGAAAAAAATTCCACGCGGACTTCGAGCTTCATATTTCACAGCAGTGTACCGAATTTCAGTTCGATACGATCATAAGTTTCGGAGATATCAGGAAAAAATATGTCAAATTTCTGGGTTTTTTCCTCGATATCGTTGCTTTTTTTGGAATAACTCGAGAAATACTGATTCAATCCTGATGAAACTTCGCAGCTAGTTCGAAGATGCTGAAAGACAACTTTATGCAAAATTTCGTGATGATCGTGTCATTAGAACAATTCGAAGAAAAAATTCTGTGATTTTCTTATCATATCCTCATTAAATCCTGTATGAACCTTCAAACTGTAATTTTTCGATGAAGTACTGGATTTCAATTCGATCTGATCTGTATTTTTAGAAATATTGTGAAAATAAAATTTTGAATGGGTATATCAGCGGAATCATTGGGTGGATTTTACCCATTCACAAATTCGGCCTTCGTAATCAAAGTCCAAACCTGCTCTACAACTATCGAGTTTTTAAGTTATTGTTTTTGGAAGTTATTGTGGTTACGCAGTCGGCCGTTAGAAGAATAGAAATATGAATTCATCAAAACAAAAGTTTTCATCAAGAAAACTTTCGTGAGAATCGAACTCGCTCCACTTTCGGACAGTAGGCACACGTAACCTATCAGTAATGAATTGGATTTACTCTGATCATATTAGTGTCTGTTACCAAGCAACGGAAGTTCATCTACTGTCCGAATGTGTAGAGAGTCCCCACCAGAGTTTTTTCGAAATCATTTTTTTTGTTGAGGAATTCAAATTTCTATCCAGGTCATTCTGGAAGCCCATTAGCACAATTTTTCGAGCACTCCGAAAGGAATCTTCGAAAGGCTACAAAATAAAAACCAATACATTTTTTTTCTCATTGCGTATTCACACCAGTGTTCAGAATGAAGGTAAGTCCAACTTTGAAGGATTTCAACAATTTCGGGTGAATTTAGTAAAAAAGTTGAGTTTGATTTTTGAAAAAAATTTTTCACGGTAATTCTCAGATAATCTAGTACATTGAGATAATGCTGTCCAATTCGGCAATCGAAAATGAAAAATTTCAGTTTTGAAGATTTTTCGCCATTTTGAATTTTTTCCAGAATTCTACACCACAATTGAATTTACCACCAAAAAATTCTAAGATGTGAGCAAAAGTCGTTATTTCTAAGGTCACGCATAACTCACCACCGTTATCAGAATATTGCTCGAAGTTAAAATTGAGGACCCAGTATCTCGGTTATGCTTCGATACAAGGGTATATTTCTCAAGGCAAAAATTACTTTCCTGATGTCATCTACACGGCTACATATGTTGGTCCAGCTTATAGTGAAACACCCTGGATATGAGACTGTCTATTGTAAAGGATTAAAGAGAACGGGGGATTCAGTCGAAATCTCATAACTATACTATCGATTTCTATAGAAGTTCAAATAGAATATAATATTTCAGTACAATTATTCAGCCCCCAACAAAACAAAATACCCATGGTTCTAAACGAGAGAAAAGCCACTGACTTGGAAAATTCGACCTCGTTCTGCCAAATAATTATTTTTCACAGAGTTAAGTGTAAATTTATTTTCTCCATAGGAGATATTTGGCCCGAAACCAGAAAATATAATATTCATTTTTCCCCGCCATTACGCAACAATCCTATAATTTACAAAATGAGATACAAAGATAAATCACGTAGAAATGAATATCTCACGTCATATTTCTCCGGGGGCTCAAGAAGACCGACTCGCGAAGGCCACTTTCCATCCGTTTTCCTCGAAGAGCATGTTTCTTGATAAAGATTAGCGGCCTCTCAAGATGTCTCAGAAGTGACTTATGAGCTTTTTTCGAACGTTGGAAATTAGAAATTGTCTCCATTCCATTCGTTCTGTAGGATCTCTGTAAAACAATTATTATTATCTTTGAAAAAAGGGCGTCTTTTACATTTTCCCTCGACGGAATATTCTCTGAAGTGTTGTCCTTAACACGAAAGAGAGGAATTTCTGCAATAAAGGAGGGCACTTCCGATAACAAGCGAGAACTGCATCCGTCCTTTTGTCTTTTCCTGATCGGAATTTCCAGTTTCTGGAACTAAAGATATACGAGGTGTTTATTTATCATGAGGAACGTCTTTAATTCTCTCCTTTCTGGTTGAAAAAGGTCTCGAGCGATAAGGTTAGACTGGAGAAAAATCCGTGGACAAATTCAATCCCGCCCGTATATGCAGCAACATTCAAAGCAGACAGATATGTTCGCGCAATTGTGTTATCATTCGGCCTGAACTCTGTAACATTCAAAGTTTGAGCTTCACATGGTCGTAAACGGACCGATTAGGTGGACTCATCCATAAATAATCCGAACTTCGAAGGTAATTTTTTCAATGGACAGACTCGGTTGAAAATCCTTTGGTGGAAATAACTATTTGAGTTCACTGTGGATAGAATACTGATAACATAACAGTGTGTAACTACTCTCTTATCCACTTACACTTTCTGCGTCTAATGCACGTTTCGGAAACCTCGTTTCCTTCGTCCAGAGACATATCCTCACTAACATTTGACAGTTAGTAACGACAGCTCGAAGGTTCATGCTGAATTTTGTGAGGATAATATTATTAGAAGATCGAAGAATGTAGGCCTTACGCACGATTACCCGAGAATGGAAAACCTTATCAATTTGGAACATCCAGGTAAGGTTTCATTTCGGAATACGACGCTCAAATTTCTCAATGGGCCAAATCGGCCAAACGGTTTCGGAGCTACTCATTTAAATTGTTGAGATTATTTATTCGTATTCCATGAGCTACTTAAGCGGTTAGAGTTAGTTGAATCATGACGACGTGCCACTTTTTGCAGAATGTTGTTGAGATCGGGTGGCTAGTAAATTTGAAACGAAATTTTTTTTCCGGGAACTTTCAATCGGATTTGGAAAACGCATTCAATGCGACCTTTGAACTCTATTGTTGCGTTCCGATATACCCAGTACTGGCCAGTATCAGTAATTTCGAAACGCTTCGTACTGATACGAAGAATTACTGAAGCAGTGCCAGTAAAATCTACTGTCAAAATTTACTGACAAGTACTGGCCAGGAATATCGGAACTCAACTCATATATGTTTTACATTAGTGTATCAAATTCCAGTTCAATCCGAAAATAATTTCCGGAAATATTGGTAATTTTGTGAATTTTTTTCTCGGTAACTGTCGTTAATATTTTTGTTATTTCTTATCATATTATCCTCTCAAATTCTGCATGAACCTTCAAGCTCTCATTTTTCAATCGATTACTCCTTTTCACACTTAAACAATAACTTCCGAAAGAAATGACTCAAAAATTCGATGTTCGTAGAGTAGGTCGAATTGGTAAGTGGGTAGAATCCGCCTAGTACCCATTCGAAATTCAATACCCCCAATATTTCCAGAAGTGGAGATCGAATCGAATCGAAATCCAGTACTTGATATAGAAATTACAAATTTCGTGAGGATATGATCAGAAGGAAGTAAAGGTTCGTTTGGCCGGCCAATACATGGAATGATTACCGCTTGGGCAACATATTTGAATACGCGTGTGAAGGCAAATTAAAATAACCCCCGTGATTCCAAGTCAAATATTCTAGACTTCCATTTCATAGTGGCTAGTTGAAAATAAAGAATTTCAGAAGATGCGATGCTTACTTTGCAGTTTAGGGGTGATATAGTCCTATTATCGGTGAGGTTACAAACGAAATTTTAATGTTACGAAGAGTTACAAACGAATATCTATCTGAAGCAAAAGAGAAATATAGAATTTTCGAAAACTGGGGGGCTAGCTTCGCGATTTAGGGGTGTCATTTTTCCACTATAGGTTAAGTTACAAACGCAAATTTCTAGGTTACAAATAGTTACTAACGAAGTACTATCCGAAGAAAAAGACAAACGAATAATTTTCGAAAATGTGGGTGTCAATTCGGTTTTTTGGGGGTGTTATTTTTCCATTTTGTGTTACAAATAGTTACTAGCGAATTACAATCGTAAGCAAAAGAGAAATGTAGAATGTCTGAAAATGCAAGTGCTAACCTCATATTTGGGGGTTTAATTTTTTCAACTTCAGGTTTAGTTTCAAAAAAAAATTCTTTGTTACAAATAGTTACTAACGATGGGCTTTCAAACTCAATTTTTTCCGACAAAAATTGAAAATTGGATGCCCACAAAGTTAGCTATCAGCTGAATTGGATGTTTTTCTACCATTATCCTTGAGGATCAAACGAACATTTTGATGTTTAAATAGTTACTAACAAGTTACTAACGAATGCAAAAAAAATTCTTCTTTCTCGAAAAAGTGGGTGCTGAGTTCAAGGGCACTGAAATGCTGCTGTCCTTGGAGTCAAAAAACTCAATACGCCTCATTACAAGTGACAAATTTGTGAAACTGTTGTGTTTTGAATTTTCCTCCGTAAATCGGACTTTGCCACGCAATACAATATAAATATTTTGCTAAGGCATTAATTTGGACTTTTGAAATTCTTCCACGTTATTGATGCACGTGCAGGTCTAAACAAAATTCGGCAGCATAACTCTTGAAATTGGGTTCTTTGTGTGTTGGAGAAAGTTCAGGAAGATGGATCGTCTAAAGCCAAGAGAGACTCATCGCGAACAAATTAAGCAGAAGAGAAAAAGAACGTGCCTTTCGAGAGGCACCTCTCAGAGCTAACCCACTGGCCTCTATTTTTCACGTTTTCCCATGACGATTCCTTATCGATTCTTAAATAGTTAAATAGATAGACGGGCAAAAACCGACGAACAAATCACCAGCTATGTGAACCTGGCAATTGACCTTGAAATTTTCTCGTGAAAATTTTGTGATCGATTGTACCCGGTAGGTACCCGATTGTACCACAAAAATTTTCGTTTGTACCCCTAACGTTTTCTCTACACAGCCATTATAACTTTTGCACCCAACGGCACCCAAAAAAAAAAATCGAAATTTCCTGATGAAAACTTGGTGAAGGATTGTACCAGGTAGGTACCCGATTGTACCACTTTTATTTTTGCTGAAATCCCCATGGTTTTTTTTATACATCAATTCGAAATTTTTTTTTCTCTTCAACTCGTGATTGGCCGATAATTGATGGAATTTTTGTATGAAAATTCTGTGGTCGATTGTACCCGGTAGGTAATTGATTGTACCACAAAAATTTTCGTTTGTACCCCTAGCGTTTTTTTTATACAGCCATTATAACTTTTGAACCCACCGGCACCCCAAAAAAAAAAATCGAAATTTCTTCATGAAAACTTGGTGAAGGATTGTACCAGGTAGGTACCCGATTGTACCACATTTATTTTTCCCAAAATCCCCATGGTTTTTTCTACACATCAATTCGAAATTTTTTTTCTCTTCAACTCGTGATTGGCCGATAATTGATGGAATTTTTGTATGAAAATTCTGTGGTCGATTGTACCCGGTAGGTACCCGATTGTACAACAAAAATTTTCGTTTGTACCCCTAACGTTTTCTCTACACAGCCATTATAACTTTTGAACCCACCGGCACCCCAAAAAAAAAAATCGAAATTTCTTCATGAAAACTTGGTGAAGGACTGTACCAGGTAGGTACCCGATTGTACCACATTTATTTTTGCTGAAATCCCCATGGTTTTTTCTACACATCAATTCGAAATTTTTTTTTGCTCTTCAACTCGTGATTGGCCGATAATTGATGGAATTTTTGTATGAAAATTCTGTGGTCGATTGTACCCGGTAGGTACTCGATTGTACCACAAAAATTTTCGTTTGTACCCCTAGCGTTTTTTTTATACAGCCATTATAACTTTTGAACCCACCGGCACCCCAAAAAAAAAAATCGAAATTTCTTTATGAAAACTTGGTGAAGGATTGTACCAGGTAGGTACCCGATTGTACCACATTTATTTTTGCTGAAATCACTATGGTTTTTTCTACACATCAATTCGAATTTTTTTTTTCTCTTCAACTCGTGATTGGCCGATAATTGATGGAATTTTTGTATGAAAATTCTGTGGTCGATTGTACCCGATAGGTACTCGATTGTACCACAAAAATTTTCGTTTGTACCCCTAGCGTTTTTTTTATACAGCCATCATAACTTTTGAACCCACCGGCACCCCAAAAAAAAAAATCGAAATTTCTTTATGAGAACTTGGTGATCGATTGTACCCGGTAGGTACCCGATTGTACCACAAAAATTTTCGTTTGTACCCCTAACGTTTTCTCTACACAGCCATTATAACTTTTGCACCCAACGGCACCCAAAAAAAAAAATTCGAAATTTCCTCATGAAAACTTGGTGAAGGATTGTACCAGGTAGGTACCCGATTGTATCACTTTTATTTTTGCTGAAATCCCCATGGTTTTTTTTATACATCAATTCGAAATTTTTTTTTCTCTTCAACTCGTGATTGGCCGATAATTGATGGAATTTTTGTATGGAAATTCTGTGGTCGATTGTACCCGGTAGGTACTCGATTGTACCACAAAAATTTTCGTTTGTACCCCTAGCGTTTTTTCTATACAGCCATTATAACTTTTGAACCCACCGGCACCCAAAAAAAAAAAATCGAAATTTCTTCATGAAAACTTGGTGAAGGATTGTACCAGGTAGGTACCCGATTGTACCACATTTATTTTTGCTGAAATCCCCATGGTTTTTTCTACACATCAATTCGAATTTTTTTTTTCTCTTCAACTCGTGATTGGCCGATAATTGATGGATTTTTTGTATGAAAATTCTGTGGTCGATTGTACCCGGTAGGTACTCGATTGTACCACAAAAATTTTCGTTTGTTTCCCTAGCGTTTTTTTTATACAGCCATTATAACTTTTGAACCCACCGACACTCAAAAATAAATTGCAATTTAAATGAAAATGTTTGCTTCCAAATTTTGTGATCGGACATTAATTTAAATTTTTCATATTGTTTGTTCTATACAGTAATTATGAATTCTGTACTTGTCGGCAGCTGAAAAAAATTGGAATTTCTCCGTCAAAATTTGGTTTAGATTTGTACAGAGTAGGTACCTATGTAGGCGAATATCCACCTCATTTCAGTTCAAAGTTCCATATTTGTGCCACACAGCGATTCGATTTTTTGTTCCATTCTCATAGGAGCTTGCAAAAATGGAAAGAGTATTCCATATCAGAGCCAGTATTTCGAGAAATCCGATCAGAAATGTTAGGTAGAAATGATCGCCACTAAGATGACCTAATAGATTTAATTTTAATGCAGAGAGATAATCCCGCGTATATTAAAGTAGTAGGCCAACCACTTCACGTATACATGTACAGTATCAAACAATTGGAAATTATCGAAAAATGTTTTGCGATACCCATCCTTCACCAAGTTTTCATGAGGAAATTTCGAATTTTTTTTTTTGGGTGCCGTTGGGTGCAAAAGTTATAATGGCTGTGTAGAGAAAACGTTAGGGGTACAAACGAAAATTTTTGTGGTACAATCGGGTACCTACCGGGTACAATCGATCACCAAGTTTTCATAAAGCAATTTCGATTTTTTTTTTGGGGTGCCGGTGGGTTCAAAAGTTATAATGGCTGTATAGAAAAAACGCTAGGGGTACAAACGAAAATTTTTGTGGTACAATCGAGTACCTACCGGGTACAATCGACCACAGAATTTCCATACAAAAATTCCATCAATTATCGGCCAATCACGAGTTGAAGAGAAAAAAAAATTTCGAATTGATGTATAAAAAAAACCATGGGGATTTCAGCAAAAATAAATGTGGTACAATCGGGTACCTACCTGGTACAATCCTTCACCAAGTTTTCATGAGGAAATTTCGATTTTTTTTTTTTGGGTGCCGGTGGGTTCAAAAATTATAATGGCTGTATAGAAAAAACGCTAGGGGTACAAACGAAAATTTTTGAGGTACAATCGAGTACCTACCGGGTACAATCGACCACAGAATTTCCATACAAAAATTCCATCAATTATCGGCCAATCACGAGTTGAAGAGAAAAAAAAATTTCGAATTGATGTATAAAAAAAGCCATGGGGATTTCAGCAAAAATAAAAGTGATACAATCGGGTACCTACCTGGTACAATCCTTCACCAAGTTTTCATGAGGAAATTTCGAATTTTTTTTTTGGGTGCTGTTGGGTGCAAAAGTTATAATGGCTGTGTAGAGAAAACGTTAGGGGTATAAACGAAAATTTTTGTGGTACAATCGGGTACCTACCGGGTACAATCGATCACCAAGTTTTCATAAAGAAATTTCGATTTTTTTTTTTGGGGTGCCGGTGGGTTCAAAAGTTATAATGGCTGTATAAAAAAAACGCTAGGGGTACAAACGAAAATTTTTGTGGTACAATCGAGTACCTACCGGGTACAATCGACCACAGAATTTTCATACAAAAATTCCATCAATTATCGGCCAATCATGAGTTGAAGAGAAAAAAAAATTACGAATTGATGTGTAGAAAAAACCATGGTGATTTCAGCAAAAATAAATGTGGTACAATCGGGTACCTACCTGGTACAATCCTTCACCAATTTTTCATAAAGAAATTTCGATTTTTTTTTTTGGGGTGCCGGTGGGTTCAAAAGTTATAATGGCTGTATAAAAAAAACGCTAGGGGTACAAACGAAAATTTTTGTGGTACAATCGAGTACCTACCGGGTACAATCGACCTCAGAATTTTCATACAAAAATTCCATCAATTATCGGCCAATCACGAGTTGAAGAGAAAAAAAAAATTTCGAATTGATGTGTAGAAAAAACCATGGGGATTTCAGCAAAAATAAATGTGGTACAATCGGGTACCTACCTGGTACAATCCTTCACCAAGTTTTCATGAAGAAATTTCGATTTTTTTTTTGGGGTGCCGGTGGGTTCAAAAGTTATAATGGCTGTGTAGAGAAAACGTTAGGGGTACAAACGAAAATTTTTGTGGTACAATCGGGTACCTACCGGGTACAATCGACCACAGAATTTTCATACAAAAATTCCATCAATTATCGGCCAATCACGAGTTGAAGAGAAAAAAAATTTCGAATTGATGTGTAGAAAAAACCATGGGGATTTCGGGAAAAATAAATGTGGTACAATCGGGTACCTACCTGGTACATTCCTTCACCAAGTTTTCATGAAGAAATTTCGATTTTTTTTTTTGGGGTGCCGGTGGGTTCAAAAGTTATAATGGCTGTATAAAAAAAACGCTAGGGGTACAAACGAAAATTTTTGTGGTACAATCAATTACCTACCGGGTACAATCGACCACAGAATTTTCATACAAAAATTCCATCAATTATCGGCCAATCACGAGTTGAAGAGAAAAAAAAATTTCGAATTGATGTATAAAAAAAACCATGGGGATTTCAGCAAAAATAAAAGTGGTACAATCGGGTACCTACCTGGTACAATCCTTCACCAAGTTTTCATGAGGAAATTTCGATTTTTTTTTTTTGGGTGCCGTTGGGTGCAAAAGTTATAATGGCTGTGTAGAGAAAACGTTAGGGGTACAAACGAAAATTTTTGTGGTACAATCGGGTACCTACCGGGTACAATCGATCACAAAATTTTCACGAGAAAATTTCAAGGTCAATTGCCAGGTTCACATAGCTCAAATCACCGACGAACAAATCACCGACGTAACAAAGAACGCGTTTAATCAGACCCTGTGTACTCGTGTTGTCATTCGGGTCTTGAAAAGGATGGTTCACACATCACTATAAGTTTAATGAACTCTAGAATCGCACAACGCTTCAGTTATAAATACAAAAGGGTTGCTCATTAAATAATGAAGTTCATTATGTTTCCGATTTCCGCTTAGAAGGAGGTATTCACCATATTATTATTGCTAAATATAATAGACATATGGTTTGTTCGTTGTGTCTCCATGAACTACAATTTTGTAGGCTTGTGTAGATCGTTTAGCAGTGATAAATTTCAGTGAATCTTGTTGTAAAATTGCACTTGTTTGTTGCTGAAAAGTTTTAGTAACAGAATATGAAGCTTTGACTATATACTGTGTTAATGTTGCACAAAATCTGGAATATATCTGGGAGGTTATGTGGATATAATGTGAAAATAAATATCTCAACGTATTGAACTTACGTGAGTCAGTTCAATAACATGCATAACCCACAAGCTCTAGTATTATCTTCATTCACGAATTAGCATAGACTACTGCGTGTTTCCTGGTTTGACTTCAGTATAGACGCAGCCAACAAATTAATGTTGAGTTTCCTACACTTCAACCCAATGCACTCATGTGCACTGACAAGTGGAAAGTAGTGGAGTTTAGGGTACAATATAATTTACATTCAGGAACAACGAACAAACCTATAGAGATCTGGACTACAAACTGCGAACTCAAAACAGCAGAAAATACAAGTCACAAAATTGCTCATATTTAAAATCATGTTAAAAAAAGTGTAAAAACATTTTATTTATGATTTGATTCGTCCTTTGAAAGGCCAATCGATGCCGTTATGCATGGTATATAACCACTTGTATCCACCGTGGTTTCACTGATTGATTTGCACCAAAAATCCAATTTTCGTTGACTCCTGAGGAGAGTCGTTCTGGTTTTTGGCTTATTCGCGTAGTTCACTCCCACGTGATGAACATGAACTCAAATCACTTGTGCAGAATGTTCAACGTGGAATGAGCCTTGTGGAACATGTCGTTAGTGTTCATATAATGAAAATAGGACAAAATAAATGATAGTCATCGAGCTTCAGCGCTTGCTGTTGCCTGACCAACGTCACGTCGTGCCCAGAAAATACGGATCGACGATGCCACCAGTCCAAAATCTACACCAAACAGTGTTTTTTTCGGGGATGCATCAGCTCTCTGCTTTCTCATGTGCATTGGTTTTCAAATTCAGCAGTTCTGTGTGATGACGGCTCATTGCTCAACCTAGTTTTTACGCGCTTGTTCTAGTGATCAGCGCGTTATCATTTCGTCACGATGTCTGTAATTTCCGAATTTTGAGCTGAAAATGGTCTTAAACGATTGTCCGGCCGTCCGTATGTGCTCTAACTTCCGAAAGCAAGGACCTAGAGTCTTGAAATTTGTTGGTTAGGTTTTGATCCTGAATATCACGGTTGAGTTCGTTAATGGGCCAAAACTGCCGAATGGTTTTTGTGTTACAGCCATTTGAAAATTTGATTTTTCAATAACACGAAAAATATGTATCTGATCGAAATGAAACTTGAATGGAAGATGGACAGTGTCAATAGGAAGATTAACATATCTATGGAAAAATTCCAAGAAAAAAAATGTTTCTTTTTCAAATTTTTATATTTCATTTAAACTTCACTGAAATTTCCAAATCGCCATTTAGCAATGTGAACAAACGCGCAAAAGCTACTGACTTAACGTCAGTGCTTTCCTAGGTTTTTTTCATGAAAATTAAGGTTAGTTTCCGAACGCTTATACTCAGCGAACCAACGTAGTTGTCTATGGTCGTCCAGCTTCAGGTTGTTGACCGGATAAATTTTGTAAAGGTGTTTTTGTAACCGATGTGAAATTGACTTCCTCGTGCGATGTTTTTCGTGGTTGGTTCCTTCTTAATTGAACAAGTTGACTCAAATTTATCCACAACGATGCGAACAGTTCTTTCAGAGAGCCGATTATAGCGACCTCGAAATGGATGAAACATAGAACGTTGCCCGAACAGAACAACCATTTCGATAAAACAATTTTAGCCCCCATGATGCCTACCTGGCCTGGAACATCTAGAGAACGGGCTGTGTATTTCTTGTTAGAACCAGTTCCCTGGATCTACTCTCCATCGCAATTTTTGTGTTTTGGGCACAAAAAATGTCATATCGATCAGAAAGGTTAGACTCAATGATGCCTATAAATTTAACAGCCGAGCCCGAATGGTGTCTTTTGACAAAATGTCAGTCCTAAAACTTCTCTGTATCGCCTGGACACCTTTAAGTGGAGGCCACATACACGCGTTACGACCACAATGGCGTTCACGAAAGTGATTCGATCAGATAATTAAATTCAACTGATGGAGCAGTACACAATTGTCGCGACCTATCTGCGATTTGGCAGCGTTCTGACGTGGTATTGAGCGATCGCATGACTTCAGAGGAAATTATGACAGTTGCTATGGATGTTTCATTAGACAATAGGTTTGTTCGTTGTACCTACATGAACTAGACTAACTTCGCCGACTCCACTGACTTCCAATCCTCAGTGCAGCTGAGTGTAGTTGAGTGTAGTCACAGACAACAGAATGAGTGGAGTTAGTTTAGTTCAATATGTTCTATGACTCTCACAAAATACAGAATATATTATAGATGATTTCACGTAAATCCTAGATGACGAAATTCTGAGCTTCTTTTGATTTCACTACCATTTCGAGATGATGTTGATCTGTCGTAAAGTTTTTTTTAAAGTCATCCCGAAAAAAAATTTAAATTGGAATAACGATATGATGAAAAATAATTTCGTCCAATATAACCACACATGCAGAACAAAACACGTACAACCATGAACCAGAGATAAAACATATGTCTATGATCATATTTGCGCATAACAATCACTAAAGATAACCTCACTCTATGCACTGCACAGGTAATCTGTGACAACACTAACTGTCAACATCTCCGCAACGAACAGAGAGCAAGTTTTCAACAAGACACACCGAATAATATCAGTGGAGCTATTATATAGCTATTATAGTTAGTGTGGTTCATGCAGATACAACGAACAAACCTTATGATGAAAGTTCGCGATCTGATCGGATATATGTGGTCTTCAGTTTAGTCCGCTGGGGACAATTCCTTGACAACCATTCTCTTTTGTGGGTGTATCTTAACGTGACTCTGCAAATGTGTTTCACTTAAGTGCCTAAAAGCCGCTTCGTGCATGCCAAGAGCACTCTGGAGCTGTAGAAGGTAAATCACACAACAAGTGAGAATCAAAAAACATGATTCAGTATTTTGGATGTGAATCATTGATATAAGAAAGAATTACGCTGCAGGCAGGCACGACCCTCGAATATGAGAGACGATTGATATGATAGATATGATATGATAGATGAAGATATCATCTACCTCATATGTGACGACTTCGAAAAATCACGACTGCCCTTGCGAAATTGGCCGCACCTCTTCGCAGCCAGGAATGAACAGATATGATGTCGTGACTTTTACGTTCATAACGTACATCTATTGTTCGTATATCAAATTGAAGCTAAATTTTGTCTGTGTACGATGACGTAGGGTTGCCTGAGTAAATCTAGCCATAAATAAGGGTTGCTGCCTGTTGAATATGATACGGCGACATTCTGATGAGCCACCTCGTAGATATATATTCTCCTATTGACGAATGTTTGTAAAATATTGGTTTCAAGCAAATACTCGATGAGCGCACTTACTCTGCAGCGGGATCTTAGACTATAAAGTGTTTTCCAATATAGCCTTAAACGTCCAGATGAGGTCGTTAACCCAACAGTTAATACAATAACTTACGAAGGTCTAATTCGTGAATGAATAAAAACTACCTGATTTCTTTGATATAACCATTAAATATTCTATTTTTCTAATATTAATGAAAATGAAATGGAATCGAATTGAGATATAGTATACTTCAGGCTGAATTTCGTGAGGAATATATGATGAGCAGATCGCAAAATCTTTCCATCCCGACGTGAAACAGCTTTGCATTCACTTCGTGAATTGGAATTTGTTCACCGAATAAGCTTATATCTTCATGATTTCTTTCGAAAGGAATTTCTTCTTCCTTCTGTATAAATGTTGACAACATGTTTTTACAATTATATCTGCAACAGAAAAGGGGGCTGAATTCTTCCAAGAAGCAGTATATTATACAACCTACATCTGTGCTCTTGTATCATACGCAAATATGTATGGTACCCCGTTCACATTTCCTCTGCTAACACTGTGATATATCTTAGAATGTAATGCTCATTCTCAAAAGAATATATATATATATATATATATATATAGCTTTATTCGACCGCACATACAGACCCGAATCTATACACTTGACCGCCTTTCCAGTCCAAAAGTGACGTGTTCAGACCCGGTCCCGGGTCTCTTAGCGTCTGACCATGTTTTTGAGGTCTGGGGGGTCAGGGGATGCTATAAACGAAATTTCAGCCGGGTGTAAAAAATCGGTGATACATCATATTATACACAGAAAGTTTCAGGGTTTGGCCAGTGCGAGGGCGCTTCTGCGGGAATCAACTAGCTGTATAAAATTCGTATGATTAATCAACGTTTCGAGTCCCTGAACTTGGCAACACTGTACAGCGAGATATACTAACCTGGAAACTTCTATTATGGATACTTGTACGATCCCGCTATGGGGAGTCACCGTCATGGGGAAAGTTTATTGTGAATTCTCCATACCGGACGAAA
This sequence comes from Myrrha octodecimguttata, assembly GCA_958510865.1. Lineage (NCBI taxonomy): Eukaryota > Metazoa > Arthropoda > Insecta > Coleoptera > Coccinellidae > Myrrha > Myrrha octodecimguttata. The sequence goes on from OY294056.1 coordinate 24,363,923, forward strand.
ATGAGATGTTTTATATTTTCGAGCTACACAGTAAAAATCCAAACTCAGACGCCCGGTAAAGGGCGTTGTCCTCGAAACATATGATATGATTCCATACAGATACTCTGAATTAGATATTTCATCTTTTCGACCAGTAAAATGGGAAGTTGCTTTTTGGTATTGTAGTTCGGCAAAGGGTCAATAACACATGGAAAATCTTTCATACAGAGTTTCAAAATTGAATATTTCAAATTAGGCTCGTTCCTTCATGAATCAATAATTAAGGTATCGAATTCTTAGAACATTAGGAGTTTGGTGATATTCTCCGTTTGCAAAGAAAGATATAGACAATAAAAGGTCATCACTAAGCATATTTGATTCACCATTGGAAGATTAAATATTTTGGGAGACAGCTATGAGAAAGTGTGAAAGGATAATATTCTCTTGATGGAGTTTAATAATCAGAAACAAAGGAATGTTACAGAGCTATTGCTACACAATAGCCTTTCAGTAATATCATCCGAGATACGACGGATTTTTTTGTCACATGACCACATATCGTATCTGGAGTGATCGAACGATACAAAGAGAAGAGAGTTTATGATAAATAAGTATTTCGACCGGTTCAGGACTTTCTTGGAAGAATAAATATGTAGAATTTCGAAATTTTGCGGTTATTTTCCCAATATCTCGAGAAGAAATGACGTGATCAAATTGAAACATGTCTAGCTTAAGAATATGTCTTCTGGATTGTTGTGAAAAAAAAGTATTTTCAAAAATTCCCAAAATTCTTGACAAAAATTGTTTCTACTCAACAGATTTCAATGAAATTTGGCACAAACCTTAAAATCAATATCCAACCGAAGCACTTCAAATTTCAGTTCTATCTGATACCAAATCCAGGAGATATTGGTAAAGAAATATGTATGCCAAACTTCGTGGATATTTGAAAATTCAATGTTATTTCCCCAACATTTCATACGGAACTAACGCAATCAGATTTAAATTTCGTAGATAGTCATGTATTAGGGATGCGCAACAATTCTTTAAATTTCGTGAGTGTGTTACGGACTCAAAATCAAAAAATAATTTCCTTTCGAAAATTTTCCAAGTTTTATTCGAGGTTTTTCTACGAAAACAATTTATTGCATTTTGATGATATTCGACACAGACCTTGAACTCGTGTTTTAATCTTTGGAGATATTGGAAAAAAATATTTCAAATTGTATAGTTATCAACTAGGTATCGTTGTCATTTCTGAAATACTTCAAAAAATACTGAGCTGGACATGATGAACATCTTAATAGTTGGAAAATGCTGATGAGCAAATTGTTGCGAAATTTCGTGATGATCGTTCGATTGGATCGATCAAAAAAATCAGAATTATATCTGCTGATCGGCTAATGATATGTGCCTCATGAAATTCCGCAGGGACCATCAAGTGTTCATTCCTAATTGAAGTACTAGATTTTTATACGATTTTATCTGTATTCTTGGAAATATTGGCCAGATTAAATATGTATGTTCGGGACCATTGAGTGGATTTCACCAATTCGCAAATTCGGCCTTCATAATTGAACTCGAAACCTACCCTTCATTCATCAAGTTTCTGATTAGATTATTTCAGTAGTCTTTTTTTTTACCAGTAGGACCGGCCGTTAACACAATAACTCCCGAGAAAAACTTCGATATTTGTAGAGTTGGTTAAGACTGCAGCTTGTTCCTTTCAAGTCAAAAATTTCTAATCGAGAAGTTTTCAGGTAATTCCTCAAGATGAATAAGTCAGTATCCAAATGTGTTCAAACTATATTAGTTTTTAAAACCTGAATCCAAGAATTTTGCTTCACGTGGTGTCACTTATTTCTTGGCATCCATTGTACAAGCCAGAAAGAGCAGCGTGGGTATGTGATACTTTCACGTGATGGCCGCGAAGGAATTATCGGTACGACTTAATCGTAAAATGAGCCTGTTTTAATAGAAGCACAATGCGGGTACATATTGTGTTATGTTCTTTAAATGAGTGTTCTTTTCGAGTGTTGAACATTTCAATTTTCATCCTCTTATGGATGCAGTAGAGACTCTAACAAATGAGTGTGGTTCTATATATGAATACTTTTTACGCGCTTGTCTGAGGAACAGCGCGTTATCATTTCGTCACGATCTCTGTAATTTTAAAATTTTGAGCCGGAACTGGTCTCGAACGACTAGGTTGGACTCACTGATGAAGAATCCGTGGTCAAAATTGATTCTGTCCGTCCGGCCGGCCGTGTGCGCTGTAACCCTCGCAAGGAAAGACCTAGAGTCCTGAAATTTTCAGTTAAGGTTAAGATCCTGAATATCTCAGTTGAGTTCGTTAATGGGCCAAATCTGCCAAATGGTTTCTGTGCTACAGCCATTTGAAATTTTGATTTTTCAATAACTCGAAAAATATTTATCTGATCGATATGGAACTTGGTTGGAAGATGAACAGTGTCAATGAGAAGAATTATCCATGGAAAATTTCGAAAAAAAAATTATTGTTTTTTTTTGAAAATTTTTATATTTCATTAAAATTTCACCATTTCGCAATGTGAACAAGCGCGTAGAAGCTGCTGACTTCACGTCAGCAGGTTCTAGCAGGTTCCAGATTTTTCTTCTTTATTTTGTTTCTGTTCGATCATTGGTTTCGGAGGAACAAATTGAAATCGACAAAAATTTTTCGTGCCTCGGGAGGGTTAATTCTTGGGAGAGTTGGGAATTGAAAACTAATATAGTTTTAGTTAATTATTTTATTTACTTCCAGCCATCATTCCACATCTGGAGTTTGGCGATCTATTTCTGAATTTTCCTATGCAAGTATTTGAATTCGGATCATTTGTCTTGCATACATTTTAGAGTCAATACCTATTTTCAGAGAAAAAGAAAACATTAAATCTACCTCTTCATGCTGAATCAAATATAATTATATTTTTTAATGATCCTTCATTGTTCTTGACAGTAGTAATCCCCGTCGTAAGTTGACTGCCCCTTTGTCCTAATTTCGAAAATAAACGGAAAACAGGAAGATGTAGACATAAAATTGATTCCTTAAAAATCTGCGTTCACAGAGCATACCACTAAGTTACAAATTGTCTCATGTTCTTGACCTCTTAAATATTGATTCACGAAATGAACATGATGACGGCACTGGACTGGTGTAGCTTTTCATGACTTTCCGGTTTGTGAATCGTGATGATGAATGGAATATTTAATTTTCAAGATCTGTATAGAAATTTCATGATGAAAATATGGTGTGTTTTTATATTTTAATCGAGATATCCAATCGATTAATCGTAAATGCACCACGGAGTTTACATTTTCATCAGAGAAATCCCGAAGAATTTCAGCAGGGCGTTTTTTTCAACGTAGTTTAATCGATCAATTTCTGATTACTAATCGGATCAATCTTACTCGGAAGTCGATCGAACTGATGGATCATTCTAACCTTACTTCAATGTTTTGACCGGGAGTTTTCGTGGATTTATCGAGTATTGTTAAGTGTGTAAAGTAGAAAAATGTATGGTGCAGATGTGCAGATGATTTGAAAAAATTAGCTATAAAAATAAGATACCTAGGTACATTTTCCCCAATACGATTATAAGCATTTACATGTCTTTCATTATTTTTCGTTTCGAATTCAAAAATTACGAATTCCTCATCACTAGCAGAATTATCATCAAGTTTCTAACATATTTTGCACAACGGAAATAATTCCGCATCCAAAATAATGATTTCTGATGAGAATATGTGCGACAATACAGCAAATAACTATCACAGAATGATAGGATATCTGTAAAACAAATGAAATGATTGATTTCTGAACATTATGATATAAAGTATTCGTTATCAGTAATTATACCAGAAAAACCGTTCATTAAAATTCAAATCCAATAACGAAATTCATCGGGAATTCACTGATTTCTGTCTGTAATTCCACCCTATGTTTAGGAACCTTTGAAGAGATTTGATGATGTCACGTCAATCGTTTTTTCATCGCTTCAACTGATTAAAATAAAAACGCACCCTTATTGAACTGTTTTAGCCGTTTCCTTTTTGGTAGTTGGATCGCAGTTAGAACGAAATTTTTATGACTTGTTTACAACCATCAATGGTACTTAAACGTAGTAATAAAAATTCCTAATAAACATACCCCATGACGACGGCCAGCTGCAAGCATCAGCGGGATTGTAGAAGTCCACAGAAGTGTTCTTCGGTATAGCGAGTCATCGTCATGAGTTATTCTGATTCTGAACCTTCGAATTGGATATTTCAGCTTTTCCACATAATATGCAAGCCGAAAAAACAGCTTATATGATCCCGCTATAGCATGCCGTCGCCATGAGAAACGTTGATTTTAAATTCATTACATGGAACTCGAATATTTGATATTGCATCCTCTCGACATACACACCGAAAATCGACACTTTGTCAAAACTTATGTAAGCCCGGTGAAGGATACAAGCGTCGATAAAAATGTTTTTGCCATGACTCATATTTGGCTTGGAAAGTTTTCATGTTCGTGATTTTTATCGATTCAATATTTCATAGATCCGAATTTGGATGATACAGTTTGAAAACGTTCACTAATGGCACATGATTTGAACTTGTATAGAGCGAACATTTCTTTATTTTAATGTCTTTTTCTCGAGTTTTGTGAATGTTAAAAATCTAGTCTATTCAAACCGTAAGAGAATGAAGTATACAGTATGGTTTCATTGGATGTGAATTCAGCATGGGGAATAAAATAAATTGCACTTTTCGTGACAAAAAATATTCCCGAGTAACAGAATTATACAAATAAATGCAAATAATAGCGGTGCATTTTCCAACTAGTTTTGCGAGCATGTTCTGGAAAATAGCGTGCCATCGTTTTGTCCAAATGTCTGTTATTTTTGAACGTTGAGCCGGAATTGGTCTCAAACGACTGAGTTGGACCCCCTGATGACGAATCCGGTGTCAAAATCAATTCTGTCACGATTGAGTGAGAATACAGCCTTCTATAGACTTGAAACAATGATTAAACAAAATTCTCTTGGTGTTGACTGAAAATTCTACTAGAGTTTTGTGGTATATTTCTGAAGCATGCTATACAAGTTGGAATTAATGGTTGATTTTTTTCGCATAAATTCCAGAGTCAATAACAAAAGCATATTTCGAAAGCTGTCTTTAAGATCCCGGTACCGGTCACACATTTTATCATTGCATAGTTGATGACGTCACCCATATGACGCACAAGTTACCGGGATCCAAGCAAATCCCAGTAAAAAATGTAGTCTTGGGCGGTTTCTGTTCATCAAAGTGAAACCTGACCTTACTATTAAATTGTTTCGTTGATGTGTCAAAGTGAAATGTTTTCCCGAGTTTTCAAACATGAAAAAACTGAAGAACATTCAAAAATTTTGAGGAAGTTGAGGAGAATTTGGAATTGTACAAGACAAAAAAGTTCTGGAAAAGGGACGCTTGATTGATTACAGCCAGCAGAAAAAAAAATTCTGAACTTCAGGTTCAGGAGCTTTTAAGTGCTTGTTCAATTTCGTTGCTTCAGGCTATCATTTTAATAATATACTAGATTTCAATTCAATCAGATCTGTACTTATGGAACAAATTTGATTGGGGATATTTTCAAATGTTTTGGGCGGATCTTTTCCATTCACGAATTGAGCCTTCAGAATCAAGCCCCAAACCTTCTCTATAAATATAGAGTCTCTGGGTCGTTTCTTTTCAAAAGTATTGGGTTTTCAGTTGATCTTACTGCCGATCGTGAATTCGACCACTACCCAAAAAAGACTTGATACTTGTAGAGCAGGTTTATAGTTTGATAACGAAGGCCGAATTTGCGAATTGCTCACCTTCGCCCAAGGATTCCGCAGATATTTCAATTCGAAATTTTATCTTAAAAGATTATCAACAAGACACATGGGAAAAAAATTCTGTACCTCAGTACTTGATTGAAAAATTACAGCTTCAAGGTTCAGGCAGAACTTCGTGAGGACCATGAGATTTGAAGATCACAAAATTCTGAAATTTTTTGTGTCGATTATTTTAATGGAACGATCATCAAGAAATTTGGCAGAAATTTAGGCCTCAGCTTCCGCCAATAAGCTACCAAGTTTCATTATGACCGGATCATCATTTCGAGTCATTCCGGAAATCAAATGATACCGAAGAAATAGGTTCGAATTTTGACATATATTTTTCCTGGTATCCCTGAAAATAAGTCGATGAAACTGAAACTGTGCTGCGTAATAGTAACCTCAAGGTCTATGCCAAACTCTTAGAAAATTGAGATGAAAGATACCTATTTCATTAGTGTTACATCCCAAACTGTATATTTACGTATTGACTCGAAGTAAATCACTAAATTCGATTTAAATAAACTGGCCGTATAAATTAACATAATTTTAAATTATCCAAATGACCAAACAAACACATTCGAAACATCGAACTTGACTTAGATCTCGGTAACTGGAGCATCATCAAAAGTCAATGTAGAAAATTCATCACGGTTACCGGGAGTCTAGACACAGCGTAAAAAATAAGGTTAGGTTTCACTATGATGAATAGAAACCGCTAACGATTTTTTATCGAGATTCGCCAAGATCCTGGCACTTAGTGCGGCATGTAGGTGACGCCATCAAATATACCGAGATGAAATCTGTGACCTATACCGGGATTCTAAACATAGCGTTAAGGATATGCATTTTCCTTGAAAGAAATTATTGACTCTGGAATGAATATATTCTCATTATTCGTTAGAGTTTTTTTTTCCTCCCAATACCCAAACCAGTAGGTTGAGAGTAGGTTGTTGGAATTGAAACTTAGAGATAAAAAATTCTTTTTAATCGTGATCAACTACCTAATAGTGAAGGGCTGAAAGAGTTCAATATATTTATTATGAAATTCTCATAAAAATCTTGGAAATTTGATAAGTCATTCAGCTCTCTGATTCACAAACCACAGTCAGGAAAACTTATGAGAGTGTAGTGCCGTAGTTATTTCGTGAATCAATATTTAAGATGTCTCAACCTCGAGAAAATTTGGAATTTGGTGGTGTTTCCTGTAAACACAGGCCTTGAAAGTACCAGGTCAATATCATTATGACCTTGAGCATAATCTTTCGCAGCGAATTTCAGTACATGTTTATAACTTTGGAACTTCGTGTTTTTTTCTCGGTACCTATCATTGTTTTTTCCAGAATAACTTGTAAGCAACTGATTCAATCATGATGACGCCCAGCTAGGTCCGAAAAACAACTTTTTAGAATATTTCGCGATGATCATGTCATAAGAACAATTCGAAACAAAAATTGAAATTTATATTTCGTATATTCTATATTTTGCGATCTTCGGATCATATCCTCACGAAATTCTGTACGAACCCTCAATCATCATTTTTCAATAAAATACTGGATATCGATTCAATCCAATGTGAATTTTTGGAAACATCGGAAAAATAAAATTCGATATATCTCCAGAATCATTGAGTAGATTTAACCTTTTAACCAATTCAGCTTTCGTTATTAAGGTATAAACTACTCTACAAATATCGAGTTTTTAAGTTGGTTTTTTCCGCTCACGATCGGCCGTGAGAACGAATTGTTGAATGAATAAAATCTATTTAATATTTCCGCGGATAACCCATTCAGAATTTTATTTTCGGAATGTCACCAACAACACAAATTAGATCAGATTAGAATCCAGTACTTGATGGAAAAATGACAGCACGAAGGTTCATGCCGAATTTCGTGATGATGATATAATTAGAAGATCACCAAATGTGAATTAACCTGACATAAAAATATCTTATTTTCTATTTTAATATCAATGACGAAAGGAACAGATTTTGAGAATTCCTCTAAACTATATGTGTAATTCATATGAAGTTTCTGACATAGAAGAGGAATAATGGTCTTACAACTTCAATTTTTATTGGAATCTTCATGCAATGCAGGGTGAGATGTTTCGTAAGTTTGGCTGTACTACCACTTTCAAACCAACAATAATTACTACTTTCGCAGTCACATAGTTAATAAAATCATTTCAGGTTAATAAAAGTTTGAGAGGTCAACAGTTGAAACTAGAAATACGGAAAAAACGACATATTAAAACAAAATTATTTCTCAATATGTATTTGTTCGGTACTTACTAATTAAAATTGAATTTTATTTCAACATATAGTCTGTTCCGTAGTTGAAGTTTCAACTTCTGACCTCTTAATTTTTTATCAACCAGACATACTGTGGGTTTCACAAAACTTTTGACTTCTGATTAACTCGTTGATTAAGGTTTGCATTCGATGGTTGGGTTGAAAATGAACTGAAATCGAGCACAGAATTTACTGTTGACTGACAATCAAGCCCTTGATCTGGCAATCAAAGTTTTGTGAAACCGGCCGTAAATGATTTTATTTACTGTATAAATATGCAGCCAGTAATTTTTGTTGGTTTTAAAATGGTAGTTTCGGATTTTTTTTTTTTGAGGTTATTTCCCTGATATTTCAGGAACTGCCCAAACGATTGGATTGAAGGATGGCGATCAATTTGAACATAAAGACGCGCAACTATTTGCGAAATTTTGTTATTGCTTTTAATTGTCATAAAAATTCAATTCAATGCGATTTCAACTTCCGGAAATATTTGGAATATTTTTTTGAAATTTCGTGTTTTGTTTTCTCGGTATCGTTGTTTTTTCCGGAATAACTAATAAAATTTTGATTCCATCATGACAAAACTTGGTAGCCTGTTCAAAAATAATGATGAACAACTGTGTGTAGAGTTTCGTGAGCATCGTGTCATCAGAAAAACTCCAAGAAATTTTTTTTTACTATCTATGGGACTTCGATGGCTAAAAGCATCTCCTCATGAAAAAATGAACACAAGTAGTAATAATATTATAACCATAGTGGATACGAATATTTGATAAGGATTGGAACACCTTCAGAAAATAATAAATATTTCACTATTTTACAAAGTACTTGATCTTGATATCACAATAAATCGAGATACTTGACCAAAGTATCTCATTCGCATTCGATTCAATTTTCATCATCAATTTGTTTCGAGTAGACATTAGGATCTCTTCATAGCATAACTTATACAAATTCGACGATTCAACAAGTTGACCTACTTTCTTAAACCCGTTCATACACCACAATCGACGCTATTGGTCCCGAAAATCTGGCAACAGCGCTGGGATTTCGAACGTTGGCTGGATATGTTTGCGTGGTATATGAGGGATCGGATTAGGGGCGAAGTGGTTCGGGTTTGGGAAACGTTATCTACTATACAACTTTTTTGTCTTAAAGAAATTCTTTCCCCTCTCAGGCTGCCTAGTGAGTTATATTTTAAAACAACTTATTTCCACTTTATATACTCGTCAAAGTCATTTGGATCATGTGGGTCTTAGGTAGCCTGTATGATATATCGGGACTAGATGCGTCTATTGGATCAATATATATATATATATATATATAGTGGTCTAAACCACGCATCCGGGCCCGTTACGTTATTCAGGCTACCTAAGACCCACCCAATCCCAAATACTTAGACGTGTATATAGAGAAGAAATAAGCTTTTTGCAAATATAACTCATCAGGTACCTAGAGAGGGGAAAGAATTTTTTTCATCGAAAAAAGTTGCGTAGTCAATATTCTTCTTCGAGCCAGAAGCTTTCCGCCATCATCTCACTCCCACATTATACAAATGAGCACTGTTTCACAACGTTCTCGGTCCCAGCGGTGTTGCCAGATCTTCGGGACTAATTACGTCGATAATATTATATAAATGGGTCCGACAAGGATGATGTAGTAGTATTTATCGTCTTTATATATTCTCTATGTTAGAAAATGCGAATGATTACTAGAAGTGTCTTCTGGTTTTTACGCGCCTGTTCGAGGGAACAGCGCGTTACCGTTCCGTCACAATGTCTGTTATGTTTTAATTTTGAGCAGAAAAAAGACTTAAACAATTAAGTTAGACTCCCTGAAAACGAACCAGTAGTCAAATTTTATTCTCTTCGTCCATCGGTATGTGCTCCAACTTTCGAATGAAGTTAGCGACTCGAAATTCTCAGCTCAGGATTGGAGCGCAAATATATCAATTAAGTTCGTTAATGGGAAAAATCAGCTTAATTGTTTCATTTGGAATTTTTATGTTAGTTCTTTAATACCTCTAGAAGTAGGTACTGATATACGATCAGTTTGAAACTTCGGAATTAGTTCGGCATATTCTGGGGAACAAAATGCTGTGGTTTTATCCGAATGTCTGTAATTTTCAAGTTTTTTCCTGAAAATGGTCGCAAACGACTATCTTGGAGTTACTGATATCGAGTCCATTGTCAAAATTGATTCTGTCCGGCTGGCTGACGACACGATAACTGTCGAACAAAGCGAGCTAGCGACTTGAAACTTTCAGGTTGCGTCGCGTATCAGAGTTCTGCAGCTAAGTTCGTTAATGGGACAAATCGGTTGAATGGTTTCTGAGTAATTGTCATTTGAAATTTTTCAATTAAATTCCTGATATTTCAGAAACTGCTCAAACGGTTTAATTGAAACTTGACAGTTAGTTAAAGTCAGATAAGGTTTAGAGTCCAAATATGTTGTTTGATGAGTGTAATCACTTAGATACTTTCGGAGTTAGGCCTCTTTGAATATTTGGGGTTAATTCCTCCATATCTCATGAAGTATTGACTCGATCTAATTGAAACTTCGTAGATAGTTTTGAACCACCAATGCGCAACCTAGAGCAAAATTTTGTGTGGATTCAGTAGTTCGAAAAATATTTTTATACGAAAATTTAAAAAATTTTTGATGAAAATTTTTTTTTCTGAAAATTGACTAGATTTCGATGAAACTCAGCACGAACTTTTGAGTCAGTATTCAACAAAAATGTTTCAAATTTCAACTCGATCCGATTTTCAATTTCGGAGATATAAGAAAAAAAAATATGCCTAATTTCGATGGTCTTTGTAATTGTAACGTTATTTCCGCAATATCTCAAGGAGTACTGATGCGAAGAGATTTAAACTCCGTTATCATTTAAAGAATACCAACACGCAACTAAGTGCTCTGATTCAATAGTTAAAAAATTAAAAAAAGATATTTTAAAATTTTCCACATTCTGTTGAAACATTTCTTTTTCACAAACTATCGAATGATTTCTATGAATTTTGGCATATACTTTGAGGTCAATATTAAACAAAATATTTGAAATTTTAATGTGACCCGCTATTTTTATCGGAGATATAAAAAAAATTCAACTTTCGGTGTTAATTGAAATGTCAGATTTCGGTGCTGATTCGAATGTCGAGGTTATTTCCTCAATATGGCAAGATATATAGATGCCATCAGATTGAAACTCTGAAGTTAGTTGAAGAATGCTACCTGATACAAAAATGGATATAGTCGTAAGATTTTTCTTGAAAATCATCATTCGAAAATTTTCGTCATTTTTGTTGAAACTTTTTTTCGGGGACTATTGACAATATTTCAATGAAATTTGGTACAGACCTTGAGGTCGATATTGACCAGCAATATTTATCATTTCAATTTTATTCGATATTCATTTACGAAAAAAAGTTGATTGAATTTTGTTGTTATTCGAATGTTGAGGTTATTTTCTCCATATCTCAAGAAGTACTGACGCGATCAGATTGACAATTCTTAACAAGATTGAAAACACTGCCACTCAACATTACGAAAATGTCTTGAGGATCATAATTGTGCAAATTCTGTTGACAAAAATTGGTTTTCGGAAACCATTAATCAGACTACCATAAAATTTGGCACCAACTTTCAAGTCATTATTCAGCAAGAGTGCTTCAAATTTCAGTTAGATAAGTTATTTGTTCTTGGAGAAGAAATATGTGGTTCTTTGGAATTTTTGGGTAATATCGTCAATAACTCAAGAACAACTAACGCGATTAGATTTAAACTCCGTAAAAAGTTTTAGAATACCAATGCGCAATTTTAGCGAAATTTTTTGGGGATCGTACAGGTAGAAAATTTTTCACGAACTATTCATCAGATTCCAGAGTGATTAAGCGAAGACCTTGAGGTCACTATTCAGCGACATTCATCAAAATGAGGTCACTCTTCAGCAACATTCTTCAAAATGTCAGTTTGATTGTAAATTAATTTTCGGAACGATTTGAATAAATATTATTAAATTGTTTTGTTCTATCCTGAATATCATTGTTATTTTCAAGAATATTTCAAGAAATCCTGATCTGATGATAATGAAACTTGGTAACTAGTTGTGAATTGCTGATCAGTAAATTTGTGCAGATTTTCGAGATGATTCTTAAATTAGATCAATAAAAATCCTCAAATTAGAGCAATAGAAAAGATTTCAATATTTTTTTCAATTAATTTGTAGATGGCGGCCTGGTAATCATATGGTCCTCACGAAATTTCGCATGAATTATCGATCTGCCAAAAAAAGTAACAACTAAAATGTGATTCTTTCTTGACTCATCCTATACACATTGTTGTGTCTTGAAGGATCAATAAAGTATTATTATTAATATTTTGATTGAAGTATTGGATAATAATTCTCTACGATTTGTGGTTTTTAAAATATTGGAATAATCAACTTTTGAATGCGCAATCAATTGGCGTATTCTATCAATCCGCAAATTCGGCTCCCGTAATTAAGCTCTATACCTACAATGCAAGTATCAAGTCTCCAGTTAGGTTCTTCCGAAAGATATTTTATTTATTATCGGCGATTAGGGCGGTCGTAAAAACATTGACTTCCTAAAGAAACGCCTAAGAGACTCGATATTCGTAGAGTAGGTTTTCTGTTTAATTACGAAGGTCGAATTAGTGGATTGTAAAATTCGCCTAATGATTCTGTAGATTGAGGAACCCATCCATTCAAAATTAAATTTTTCCACTATTTTAAAAAATATGTGCGTTTGGCGGGGTCGATAAGTGAACAGGTGACAGGTGCTTTGGCAACGAATTTGAACAAGCCCCCTACCTCACGTCAGTGCTTTTCTCATTCTTCTAGGTAATAATTTCAGCTGGGCACACTTAAGGGTCTTGAGACGTCGATTTACTATTTCGAACCAAAATATATCTCCGCGAACATTTCCGATTCTGCTTTGTCGTCAGACCATCTGGACTAAGTATTTGTATTTGTTATTTCTTCTTTCTCAATGGGTTACTCTGAGAATACCTTGGAGGTTTGTCATGATGCGATCAGATTGAAGCTTTGTTACTAGTTGAAGAATTGATACCGGCAACTCAATGCAACATTTCGTGAGGATCCAATTGTTGGGAGATTTGAACAAAATTGCTTCTCGGGAAGTTATGTCGCAGCAAATTGTTTTTTTCGGAGACTATTAATTAAATTTTAGTGAAATTGGGCACAAAAACTTCTGAAGCATCCGTCACTATTCTCCGAAATCACTCTACACTTATCAAGTCTCTAAGTTGAGTCTTCCGGAAGTTATTTCCTAATCTTTCAGCGGTTAGATCAGCCATAAACAAAAAAAATCACAAAAAGAAACTACTCAGACACTTGATATTTGTATACCAGGTTTTCGGTTTAATCGCGAGGGTCGAATTCGTGAATGGATTAAATTTGCCCAATTATTCTGTGGATTGAGGTATTCATACAAAATGTTTCCAATAGGATCGAATTGAAATTTAGTAGTCGATCCAAAAATGATGAGGTTTATGCAGAATGTCGCAACGACCGTATGGTAGTACAGCTGAGTTTGGCGGGGTATACTTAAATAGCTGACAGCTTTGGCCTATTTGGCAACGAATTTGAACTTACGCGCAAAAGCTGCTGCCTTCACGGCAGTGCTTTTCTAGATTTTTCTTTATATCTGCGAATGTAAACTTGGAATGAGATGAAATTCGAACCACTGCTGTTGAATGTCCCTTCAAGGTCTGTTCCTTATCTCGAATCTGGTTTTGAGTCTGCAGCTCAAGAAAAATGTGGAATTGAAATAAATTATTTTTTCATTCTCTAACGACAAGACCACAAGAAATGTAGCTCCAATTAGTGGGTTGGTATTCTCCAACACTAAACTATGTGAAAATATTATCACATTGGAACTTCATTGATTATAGAGTAACTAACCTCCAAATCTCATATTGGTATAACTCCGAAACTATAGGGCCAATTCAGCCCACTGAAAGAATCAACAGAGATTTAGACTTCGAACCAAACCTAAAAATTTCGAGACTCCAGCTCTTTTCCTTCAAAAGTCAGAGCACAAACGGATGAATTGACAGACAAGCACATAATTGAATTTGATCACGGATTCTTCAGTCCAACTTAATCGTACCATTATCCGCCCTGAATTCGATTATTACAGACATTGTGACGAAACGATAAGGTGCTGTTACCCAGAATAAGCGCGTAAAATCAGAGTCGGATCTAGGGCGTAGTGTTGGAGGCATACCAATAAAAATCACAGATAATAATTTTACACTTATCGACCGTCATACGGTTCCCGATCCATTATCTGGGACCCGCTCGATGATCATAAATTATCAAGACGTTTGCATCCGAGGCTAACGGATAGAAAAACCCACACCTGGCTAAATTCTTCTCTTTTTTAGCATCTGGGAATTGAGTTCTCAAATATATTTGAAAACTAAATGATCTGGGGTAATAATTTTTACTATGTGCAATACGGTAATCTTCTTAGCACACCTGGAAATTGTTGGTGCTGGAGAAGAAATTCAAATTTAATCAGTCTTATTTAACCCGTTCAATGAATCTCTATTGCTTCGAAGTTAATTATCGAGTCAACATGATATTGACTATTTATGGCATGTTCGGTATGATTCCGACCGAATCATGACTTTTTAGATTTCAGATGAAGAATCATATTGGATATTGGATATTGGATATTGGATATTGGTAAAAAATTTCGCAAGGATTACAAGCTGACTCAAAAATATATTTTATGAGCTTTATTGACTGAGATGTGTTACCCCCTGGAAAACCTGGGGAAACGTAGATTTATAGTTCCCGTTTGCCTGTGGCTTGTTTAACTACATATCCACTTATCAAGTGATCACCCACTCAGGGCTTATAATTTTTTGGTATTTCTGAATGCAAATTATTCAACATCCGTATACTCAAAATCAAAAGGATTGTTCAGGAATCCTAACAAAAAGTAAAATTTCAAACAACAGCATTGATAAATAAAATCATGTGGAATCTCCTGACTGCTTGTCAAGGCTACTCTCAATGTTGAAGATCAATTGCGGTCCGGAAATTAATCACAAATAAGTCGAAAGTACGAGCCTCACAAATAACCGTCTCATTGTTAAATATCTGAACAGTAAGCTTGTGATAAAAATTTTGCAATTGCTGCTTCTGGACGAAACCAGAACAGATAAAACCATTTTTTGTTCGAATTTGTTACATAAAATATTGACAAGCTGTTCCTGAGAACAAGCGCGCAAAAATATAATAATGCTCTATATACTTCACTATCGCAGATAATATTATTTTATCGGTTGAATTGAGTAAGGCACTACCGTACCATATTCTTCACGAAATTGTATGAAACGCATTGCAATTCGATATTATCCCTTGTTACTTTCAATTGTTTACTAAGGAAAATTCGCATCCGCTTCCTCAGACCACAAGTCCAGCTATTAGCTATCTCAAAAAGATTAATCATTACTATTTTAAAAGGAAGCTCCTCAAGTCAATATTTTCCAACATTTATCACCATATTTTGAACAATTTACTTGAATAAATGATATATTTTGACATTCTCAACATTCGCTCTATCAATTCGTTTAAGCCGCATGACAATGCGTTCAGTCGTTTTCGAGTTCATTGTCACCAGACAGAAATAAGGACAATTGGGTCCAAGTTGCCAATCCACAAATTTCTTCCAAATTTACTATTACTGGGGAAGGGAAATTTCGGAACAAATTCGAAATAAGGCTCGCGTTATTTATAAATATCCGTAAAAGATGCCTTGGCTCCTCGAACAAGCTAATTCCTTCCAAATATTGGTTTTTGTTAAGATCATCTCTGATTGGCTGAGATTCAAGTTGGGATTCCTGATTTCATAATAAAAGAGTCATGTTTATATAGGATATGTTTCGAAAATCAACTTGGTTATATCGGTTGCCGGTTTTCCGTTTAGTGAAAATGAAATATTCGGTTGGTTCCTGAAAAAAAAACTAGAAAAGCACTGACGTGATGTCAGGAGCTTTAACGCGCTTGTTCCATTGCCAAATCGGTCATCTATTCGAGTATTGACCCTGCCAAACGCAGATTTTTTCATATGGTCCTCACGAAATTCTGCATAAACCTCAAGCTATAATTTTCGATCAACTACAAGATTGCAATTCGATACAAAATTTTTAATGGGTGTAACTATCTAAAAAATTAATGGTGAATTCAATACATTCAAGAATTAAACCATCTCAATTGAACTGAAAAAAATATATTTTTCGAAAAAAATTTTGAGAAAATTTTTTTATTTACTGACAGAACGATCTCGAAATTTCGCAAAAGTTGCACGTTCTTATACTCCAACTAACTGCCAAATTCAATTGAATCGTTTTAGTAGTTTCCAGATCATCACACAAATAATCTCAAAATTTCGAAGGGCTGTAACTCCGAAACCTTTTCGCCAATTGACATTTTGTAATGCAACCTAACCTGAAAGTTTCAGGTCGATAAGATTCTCCGTAAGCCTGTTATCGAGGATACGGACAGCCGGCCAAACTAATTTATTTTGGCACTGGGTCTGACCTAGTCATTTGAGAACATTTTCGGCTCAAAATTCGGAAATTACAGACATTTGAACAAAACGATAGCGCGCTATTCCCCTAGAAGATGCGCGCAAGAATAACAACGCTCAACTGATCACGAAGTCTCGTGTAGATCTAAATATAAGAAAACTTCTGTTGAAAATATATTTTTCTCGGAAATTATCGATCGAATATCGGTCGAATTCGGCAGGAACCTTAAAATCAATACTCAACAAGAGTTTTTCAAATTTCGATGTGATCCTATATTTATTTTCGGATATTCAGGGGAATCCATCTCAAACTTTGTTGTTTTTTGTACGTTAGAGGATATATCTATAATATCTCGAGATGTACTGAGGCGATCAGATTGAAACTATTGAACTTATTGACGAATAGCGTCACGTTACATATCAAAAAATGTCATGTGGACTGTAAAGGTGAAAAATTACTTAGATATTTGGGGAGGTATTTCGATTTGATAATTTTCAACGCCTGTAAAAATAAGAATTAAGTTCAAATGCACTGTGTAAACATGCCATTTGAGAATCATTTGGATTAAATCTGAAAATTACTTTCGAGTTAGGATTCTAAACTTTCAAGAAATACGATCAGATTGAAGCTTCGTATTTAGTTGAAGAATAAAACGCGCAACTCACTGCGACATTTCGTGAGAATCCAATAGCTAGAAATTTAAAATAAAAGCTCTTCGAAAATTTCACAAATTTCATTGAAACAAATTGTTTCTTGTGGAGACTATCGATCAAATTCTGATGAAAACAGGCACTCGCATTGAAATCAATAATTAACAGCAGATCGGCTTCAGAAATCAATCGATAAACGTATTCTACAATGATCAAGTCTATCAGTTGATTCTTTCAGAAGCTATTACGTTTGCGATCGGTGGAAAGACTGGCTGTTAACATAATAACACCCATAAGGAATGATTCAGAAACTCGATATTTATAAAGTAGGTTCGGAGTTCAATTACAAAAGCTGAATTCGTGAATGTGTTGAATTTCCTCAATGTTCGGTAGATATGAACATTCAAAATTATTGTAACTTTGTTATCAAAGTAGCAGACAATAAATAATCCAAATTCCCAATACTTCTCTATTTATTCAAACAAAGATGGATGATAATATTTCACGTGCACATTCAAAATAAAATTTTTCCAGCGAGTATTTTCAGAATTAAATATCGGATCGGATTGAAATATATTCCTTGACTGAAAATGATAGCTTGAAGATTCATGCAGAATTTTGTGATTTATAACCCTATAGAATGAAGATCTCCAAATTAGTCCATGAGGAAGTAAAGCTGCGTTTGAAGGGACCAATCATCTGAATATGCAGTCGATTCTTTTTCCAACGAATTTGAACAAGTGCGTAAAAGCTCACGTCAGTGCTTCTCTAGAATTTTTAATTCTCGAACTCTAGTCATTTGGGCGAAATGAATGAAGTGGTCTGAGTCGGTGCCACAGCATAGTAGGCTCGTATGCGTTTTCTGAATCGTATTATACTGTTCGTCAAGCAACTATACATTCAAATATTAAGATCTGATCGGATTTTTCGAAATAAATATGTTTCACTACGACGACTGTCTACAACAGGTCTGTAAACGTCTTTCGTGAGTGCCGTATTAGGGCTTGTACACGTCTTTCGCGGATGACGTTCTGGGGTGTGTATTGTGAAAGATGGAAATATACAGCTATGCAGCTGTCGAAAGGCTGCGTTGCCATATTTATGGGCTCTTGACGTTGGTGTTATAGTAAGATGATATACAAAAACTTGGTGCCGAAGGCAGCGCCCTCGCACTGGCCGATCCCTGAAACTTTCTGTATATTTTGAAGAGTATAACCGTAATTTCGGACCCGGCTGAAAATGCACCCCCTGCATCCCCCAACCTCCCTGAGTACCGTGGTATGGTCAGACGTTTTCAGACCCGGAGCCGGGTCTGACAACGTCACTTTTGGCCTGAAAAGGCGGTGAGGTATAACGTTTTGGGTCTGTATGTGCGGTCAAACAAATCTATATATATATACTTTAAAGGTCCTCTATATTCGAGAATCAACTACCATAGATTCATGATAGGATATTTTTCACTGATAAGTTTCTAAAATAACGGGAGTAAACTGAAAATATTTTGACATACCATGTCAGAGATGATTTCATTTGAATCTGAATCATACGATGGTGTCTTGCTGTCTCAACTGACTATCCTATACTTGCTTTTATTACGATGATGAATTCTTCCAATAAACTACATTATCTTCGAAATAAATGAATCTATAAATTTGTTGAACTGAGTTTTGGCATTCTTTTTCTAGCTTATATCGTATTCCAGATACTTTGTTCATTTTCATGAACAAACTCTTCGGCCCCTCTTGTCATTTACAAAGTTCCTGCCAGTTTTCAATACCGATACATCAAAACTTTTTCGATCGTGGTCAAATCAAGTCAGGAAAAGGAAGTCATCTGTTGCATGCTGGGGGCTATAGGTATCATCTAATCAATAGTTTTCAAAAATTCGTTTTTGAAAATTCCTATTAATCAACACCAGATTAATTTAACTGTTTAACGGAAACAAGTTTTCCCTTCAACAATTTATTATAAAAGAAACAGCATTCCTACATTGATTGGTATATTTGAACACAATCCTTCATGAATCCGGAAATCGCATCATCTTGATCACTCTCGTTTGTTGTAGACAAAGTAGTAGTAGCATCCTGCACCTACCACCACTAATGCTGCTATGCCAATATAGAGCCAACCAACTTGTCCCACGAATGAATCGACTGCTCCTATTCCAGTTCCAGCCATTTTGCTCGATGTACTTCAAATTTTGGTTCCTTTATGGATCAAAATCAACGATAATTCGCAATTCAGGAATTGAACTGTGAAGTTTTTATGATGCTAATGTCAATTGGACATAAGTCGAATTTATTTCAATTATAGCGTTGGCTGGTGCCAGTGGCGTTATATTTGTTTCTTTCATGTAGAATGTCCATTTTCTTATTATATGAATGTGAGATTCTTTGATGAAAATGTCGGGTTTTGTTCCCAATATCATTGCAGACTGAAGATTGATTCTCACTAAACGTTCCGTAACCTACCAGTATCCGTTCCGAGAAGATTTAATGGACAAAAATGGCATGGAGACGGAACAGCGCGAAGGATAATAGTGTGCACCGTACCGTAGGATACGAAACATATAATAAGAATCAATCTTGAACCTGAATTCATTTAGGTTTGTGAAAGAATACAAAATATATATGTAGAACTATTATAGTCGCCAATCCCTCGATGATAAGTGTTTATAGTCTCGCATAAACACCCATTCAAGTGCCATAAGACTTCAATAGTGAAATCTTGACCTAATAGGTCAAGCTTCAATATTACGCTCTCCTTCCCAAAATTGACTGCAGGTGTGCAAAATTATAGAATAAAAATAACGAGAGAACTAGATATTTTCAGGCACGAAGTTAGGCAGCTTGGATATGATAGAAGTCTCTTTCATCATTACGTTTGGCCCTGTTCAATTAGATCACTGAGGTTAGAGTTCCACGAGGCTCTCGAAATTCGAGATTTCTCGTCTCGTCTCGTCTCGTCTAGATTTCGAGACGAGTTCGAGACGAGACTAACTTTTTTTTTCGAGGCCAGATCGAGAAAAACATCTCGAGATTCTTTCAAGATCGAGAAACTCTCCCGAGAGATAACTCAGAGCTGTAAATACGTCAAAAACGAGAAAATGAAATCTTTAAAAAACCATTGACGTGAGGTCAGGAGCTTTTACGCGTTTGTTCAAATTCTAACTACTGGATCAAGACGAAATTTTTGCACCTAGTTCTGCGTTGGTATCCTTCTCCTGATTACGAAGTTTTAATCATATCGCATTTTACTTCTCAAGATATTGCGGATACAACGTTAAAGTTACAAATAACAACGAAATTTGGCATATTTTTTTCCTTGTCTCCGAAGTGAATATCGGATCAATTTGAAATTTAAAACATTGTTGTTAAATACTGACTTCGAAGTTTGTGTCAAATTCCGTTGAAATCCAATCGTTATTTTCAGAGAAAAATAAAACTAAAAAATAAACATTTTTCCCAATTTTTCAACAACTGGATCCTCACGAAAATTTGCACTAGGTTACGCGTTAGTATTTGAAAACTGTTTATAAAGTTTCAATCTGATCGATTCAGTACTTCATGTGATATCGAGTAATCAACCTCAAAATTTCAAATGGACCTTACTCCGAAACTATTCGACCGATTTCACCCATAAACAAACATAACCTAGATCTTTGGACTCAAAATCTAATCCGACATTTTCAAGTCGCTAGGTCCTTTCCTTCCGAAGTCAAAATCACATACGGACGAACGGCCGGATGGACAGAATTGCATTTGAGTACGGATTCTTTTCCAGGGTGTTCAACCCAATCATTCAGGACCATATTCGGATTAAAATTCGAAAACTACAAATATTATGACGAAACGCGGTGTTCCCCAGAACAAGTACGTAAAAACTACATTTACAACGTTCAATTCGCATCATCCGAATTGCTCGACGGTGTGTATATGTTCTCCTTTGAACGAAAATGAAGAGGCTTCACTCAAATGGTCCCAAGACATTCGTCCGAACAAATATTTAATACAGAGACATCTTACAAAGGAAACTATGCTCGTTCAGGTTTCAGGTACAAAATGGAAAATGGCCACAGCATCCAATGTATGTCGCAGGAAGTAAGTGGTCTTCTCATTTCTGAAGCAGCCTCCAGTCGAATTCGAACGAAGTAATTTAATTATCGGGAGCAGTCTGACGAAAAATCGACAAAGAACGATCTCAACCTATCTTTTGTGGATAATGCGAACAGTGTATCCAGTCTTACTGACTCTGAACTCTTGAGTTTTCGACTCAATTATCCTCCTTAAAGTACCTTTTTCAAAGTAGTCGGATGTCAATAATTAGATGTAAGATCTTTTGAGAAGTAGTCCTCTATAATCGAAACTGACCCATCGAAATATTTGAGATATGTACAAATATTATATTTTTGACGTTTTTCTCTCTTCTTTTGTATTTTACACTGATCATGGGAATAAAGTAATGTTTATGTTTATGTTTATGTTTATTAATGATACGTCCTTTTAGAGTTAATATCGAAATGATTTAACCAAAAAAATTTGAAGAGGAGAGTCCTTCTCCGCCATTTAAATATTCATAATACGCAAATGCATATGTCGAATTTTCAGTAATTTCCCCCGTTAATCGTTAATGCTTCATTAATTTTTTACTATTGAATTCAAGAAATACCCATTTGCATATTTTCACATATGAGAAGTAGTCCTTTTTAATCGAAACTGACTCATCGAAATAATTGCGCTATGCACAAATATTAATGGTCTTTTTTTAATATCGAAATAATTAAACTGAAATATCTTGAAGAAGAGAGTCATTCTCCACCATTTAAATATTCATAATACGCAAATGCATATGTCGAATTTTTAGTAATTTCCCACATTAATCGATAAAGCTTCATTAATTTTTTACCATTGAATTCAAGAAATACCCACTTGCATATTTATACATTTTTCATCAAGTACTCTATGGTTTAGTTCAGTTGCATACGTATTTACTGAGACCTTTATGTAGAGTGGACAACGTAGGTAACTACGCATAAATGATTATAACCTCTATCATCTTTGAAATATAAACGGTGAAGGTGTCAAAATTCCATTACCTACCATCAGACCTCATAAAAGTGAATAGAGTATACGATGTAACTATGACCTTTGTGTAGGCTGGAAAACGTCGCGTGAATATCTGACAGGAATTTCGAATTATACATTGTAGAATGTGTCTAACTCTCATGGCTTACCATCACCCTAAAAATGCTAGCTATCAATGTGATTATAAAAGGCATTGGCTGCTGCGAGATGAATTTTGTTGTACTGTAAAATGCCTTTTTTCATGAATTATAGTCACCCTCAGACCTAAAACGAAGCATGCTGAAGCTCGTTCTCCAGCGAGAACTATCTGATGAAATATGTTACAAACGATGCTTATATTCTCATTTATGATCCTCAAAAAATTCAACATGTAACATCAAGCCTTCATTTCTAAACCAAAAAGAAATTTGATCTCATGAGTCGTTTGTAGGTTTGGAGTATAACTTCTGAATGGGTGAAATTTTTCCAATCATTCCTTTGATCCATATATTCGAAATTTCATTTTGTCAATGCTTCTGAAAAAGCAGATCAACTCCAAATGAGATCTACAGTGAGTTGAAAAAGGACGACATCGGTAGATGAAGCAATCCGATATTTTTCTCTCGAATTTAATTATCCTACTGTTTCTGTTTTTTATCATTGATTGGTCAGCGATTTTTCAGGAATCAATGAGGGGATGATTGAAGGAACTTCTATGCATTCTCTTTAAAAAATTATTGTAACTTTCCGGAAAAACGTTCTCTTTTTAATGTGAAGGTCATATGATTTTCAATAAAAAAAACTTGCCACGAAATTGGGGATTTTTTCGACTCTCTAATTTCCATAAACCATTTTCTCATTATATGATACTCCGGAATTTTTTGTGAATCTTCGGGAAGCTATCTCACAACGAGCAATGATTGGACATAGAATCTTTTCAGCGATATATATTCGACTCTTTCTGCAGATCACCTTAACAGAAGAGTTTGATTTTCTAGTTTTGCGAAATGTCGAAGCAGCTCTTAATTCAATTGGTATATTGTATGAATAATTCTCCAATTATTAGAGTTCACCGCCTTTGGAATACTGATAACAAAACAATGCATAACTACTTTTTAATCCACTTATGCTTCATGCATCTGACACACGTTTTGGGAACAACGTTTTCTTCGCCAAAAAACGTGAACGATATGTTGAAGATATATCGCTTGATGATACATGAAACATAAATGGATTAGAGACCTATACAATGAACGATCACCATTTATGAACTCAAAATGATGCTCATTAACTTTTATAAACTAATCGAATTCTCCCGCATGCTACATCCAGATCTGATAAGTTTTCTTTATTTTTTCAGAGAGATGGAACGTACACCACCAAGAGCACTCTCGAGTTTGTCGCAAGTCGATACGAGAACGGGAAAACTTTCTATTGTAACGCTGAGAATCAAGTAACGAGGAATAACAATGAACCGGCTCTTCATGGAAATGTTCTGGTGGAAATTCAATGTAAGTTTTTGAATTCACAATACTCCAAATGAGGACAGGTTCTCAATATATCGCCTTATAGGTTTTTTAGGGGTAATCAGAAATATAGAGCATCACTATTCTGAAGTTTGCTTTCATTCAAATGGCAATACCCGTATTTTAATTTACTGAAATTGTGGGACTTATAGACGGAATTCATTTGAGCTCAATTTGACACAGCAGTAGAAACATTTATTTTCCGGATGGTTCGACAAAAACTGAATGATCAATTTTTCGAATTTGTAATCAAGAAAATCACTCAAACAAGAATATTTCGATGTCGAGATGTATAGTTTTCTGAAAAATCTCATCGTTTTTGAGACATCTGTATATTAATGCCATATCAAAAATCACAAATGGCAGACAGAGTAGGCCGTTTTGCTGGAGTATCATTCTCTGATTGAATAATTTGGAATATTATTCTTTATATATATATATATAGGGTGTCTACTTTAAAAAGTCCAAAACTTCGGTTTCTTGACGGCATGACAAAGACATTCAGACGGTCCACATTATTCGCCGAATCGTTCATCACACCGGTTTTGATAAGGGTAATGTATTTGGAAGACGTTTACGACCGATAGGCTTGATGAAATCACCCCAGTCTTATTAATACTACTTTTTTTCTCGCATGTGGGGTACTTCCATGCACCGAAGCAGTTGATGGCATCAATAAGAAAAATAGGAACCAGGAACTTATCATTTTATTTTATAATATGTGCAATACCGCAAATAACGTGATCGTGCAAGCGGGCAGGGAAATTATTCGTGCTGGAAAAAGTTTAAAGATTTCAATCAGGTATGTTTGAATAGTTCACTTTTGAGTTGAGGACTTTTGCGCGCTCGGTCAAATTATATTCTGTCCGTGCACACGAGAGTTAATCATTTTCGAAAGATATAACTTAGAGACTGCAAAATTTATAAGGTTATGTTTGGATTGGGATTATGTCGGCGATGTTATCGTTCGAATTTTATTTGCGAGCTCCCGAATTATACCGATTCAATTAAAATTGCGTTGTACCATAATTACACGAGTTTTCATATGTATAAAAAGAAGTTAGAAAAGAAATCAAAATATTGAGAAGAATACGATAAATCTATCGTATCTCTAGTATCTCAAAAGAATATAAAAATAGTAAAATATCTTAGGAATAGAATAAATACTATCATTCATGTAAAGTATGTAGTCATTGAAAAAAAAATGAAAAGGGCGCATTTCGATAAATTGCCACGGGCGCTGAAATCCTAGATCCGGCTCTGGTTTTTACGGAATATCTCAATTTTATTATGAAATGAATCACACTCCAGTTATCCTTGTAGTCTCATCAAATTTGATTACATATCTCAAAGGAGCATGAAATTGGCTGTAACACAAGAATTTTTTGCTGCGAGCGTGGTAAGCAGATAAACATAGAAGTTCTCAGGTAAAAATTATCAATGATATTTTTCCAATAGGTTTATCCAGGAAAAATGAATAATTACGATCTTGTTATCTCTTCAGCTAAAACTTCCCCATTTGGTCATCTTCCGAATGAAATATTAACTTTTGTACTAGCTGTTTCTTTTCAGCCTCAATATCATGGCTAACATGATAACAACGAGAAATAAGAAATCATTCAAATGATTTTCTTCCGTTTCGATGCTCTCAATGATTGAACCTGTTGTTTTTCTGATTGGATATTGGAGTAACTCTCAGTAGAAATGTTCATTGATAGGTCAAGTCAAAAGGAATGAACTAAATTTTATCAATAAATATTATAAGAAAGAAATTAAGAGAGAGGACAAAATGTTACAACTCGTTATAAATAATTAAATTATAAATTCATAGCAATTATTCAAAATGGCTACCTCCTTGTTCAATACATTTCACACATTTTTTTACTGAATCTACAATACAACCCTGCGTAGTTCAGAACGTTTGTGACCCATTTCTGCATAATTTGATTCTATTCATCAGATCATCTCGAGTTTGAACGCTTATTTGATAAACTTTTTCTTTTAATGTGTTCCAGAATTAAAAATTCAAAGGGATAAGATCACGGCTGCTTGGTGGCTATTTTACCAGACCGTACCTTCCAATCCATTGTTCTCCGAAATATTCATTTAGTTGATTCCCTACATTCCGGCTATTATGAGCAGGGCAGCCATCCATTCGAATTCAAACATTTCGTCTGATTTCCTGAGGCATTTCATGCAATATTTCTGTTAGACTGTTTCGGATTAAATGAAGGAATTCTGCAGAGTTGCGGCGGTCAGGAAAAAAAATATGCCTAACAGACATACTGGATGAAATGCCTCAGGAAAACAGACAAAACGTTTGGTTTCAAATGGATGACTGCCCAGCTTATAATAGCCAGAATGTAAGGGACTAACTAAATGAATATTTCGGAGAACAATGGATTGGGAGGTACGGTACAGTAATATGGGCACCAGGAAGCCGTGAACCTACCCCTTTGGATTTTAAGTCTGGAACACATTAAAAGAAAAAGTGTATCAAATAAGCGTTCAAACTCGAGATGGAATGTCATATATATTTTTTCAACTGTTTCGGTAATCCAGGAAGCTTAATCTCTAACATCTAGATTATTTTGGCTAAAAGTATGTACAGTGCATCCCATTTTCGGTGAGACAGCCAGGTTTCTCGCTTGTTATTTGAGATAGAGCCTTGCGGTTTTCACTTTCCTGTCCTACTTTTTTGTGAAACTCAAGTTGGCCTAATCAGATTTCGCATAACTGTTTCCGTTCATGAGATACAGGGCGATTTTGGAAATTGATACTTTTCGGACCCCTCATTTATCTCCGAAGTTATTAGAAAAAATGCTCAAGTAGAAATTACGTCTGATACAGAATTCTGCGTAGAATCCAGTGGTGTACTCAATTTTTTTTTCCGGGGTATGGTTTTGAAGATACGACACAAACCTATATTTTTTTCAATGGAACACCCTGTATATTATTACTTCGTTGAATTTGTAATTTTTTTCCCTTCAAATTGATGTATAACACTATATTGGTAGGATGTTCAAAAATGCTAAAAAACACTAAAACATTACATAATGATGATTTTTTGTTAGTGGGTCATGGATTTCCCAAATAAAAAAAGAATCAATTGGATAATTTTCATTTGTGATTTTGATTTATAGGGGAGTAAGCAAACAAAGATAATACACTAATCACTAACACATAAAACAAAAGTAATACCTACCTAATAGCAACAAATAAATAATACAAAAATTCATAATACAAATTAAATACAGAAGAAATACACAATAAAATATTTATCATTGATCGAATTTTCAATACTGCATAATATCTTACGAATTGAACTGTTCGAATTGCTGTCCATTTTCCCTAATACATAATCGACAAACCTTTTCAATACGTCTGAGTGCATTTAATATTATAAAAGGGTGGTTTTGTAAATCTTGGAAGGCTGCCTCTGTTGATGCACGAAGTTCTTCGGGACTGTTGTTTCTATTACTGTATATTTTGTTTTTCAAATAACCCCACAAGAAAAAGTCTAATATAGACAGATCAGGTGACCTTGGAGGCCACCTGATGGGTCCATGAGTTCCAATCCAACAACCCTGAAAATTATTATCTAAAAACTGCCCGATCAACCTTGAATTATGGGCAGGGGCGCCGTCCTGTTGGAAATGTATGTAATTAAGATGGGCGAGGGGAACATCCTCCAGTAATTCCGGTAACACGTCTTCTAAAATTGTCAGGTACTTATTTGCGGTAAGAGATCCTTCAAAAATGCGGTATATGATTTTTGTCCCTAATATGAAACATGCCACATTAAAACCGAATCGACCTTGTTGTTGTCGTTCAAAAATTATGTGCTGGTTTTCATCATACCAGTGCCTTGTATTTTGCCTGTTGAATATACCAGCACTGCTTATATGTGATTCGTCTGACCAAATCACTTTTTTTGCAAAATCAGTGTCCCTCTGAGCATGGTTCAAAAACCAATTGCAGAAATCTACACGTCTTGCTGCGTCACCAATATATAAATGTTGGACAATACCGACTTTGTAGGGTTTAAACTTATACTTTTTTAAAATTCTGTGTACCCGTGATCTGGAAATGCCAGTTTCATTTTCTAATTCTGCACAAGAAGTCTGATGATAGGCATGAACGCTAGCTAACACATTTATTTCATCTACTTCTTGATTCTCTTTATTATATACCTTGGGTCGAGGTTTAGAATATGCACCATAATTCAGTAAATTATACTTGAGTCTGAATATAGTTGCTCGACTAGGGTGATGCCTCTCAGGATATCTGAAAGTATTCAAAGCACGATGTAAGGAAATGAAGGAAATGTCTTGAGGTGGAATTCTTGACGTCATACCTGTTCAGATAAAGTTCCAAAGCGTCACCAACATTTTCATTGGATTGATTGAAACATTGTATAATGTCATATTTCTCATTGTTTTGAAAAATCAAATCTCTTTCAGCCATTATCAGTTCTCATTAACAAATTCACAAATAATTTTTTTCTACAATATTCAATATTCTTTCGAACTCAAACACGATGAAACCCAATAATAATTCAAAGCGATGACAGATAGATCAGATTTGTTTTTTTTCTCTCAAATGCCTGCTTGATAAAACTCCCAATACAAAGTAGCTATAATAACAACAAGGATGTTTTAGTGTTTTTAGCATTTCTGAACATCCTACCTATATAGTATTATACATCAATTTGAAGGGAAAAAAATTACAAATTCAACGAAGTAATAAGATACAGGGTGTTCCATTGAAAAAAATATAGGTTTGTGTCGTATCTTCAAAACCATACCCCGGAAAAAAAAATCGAATAAACCACTGGATTCTACGCAGAATTCTGTATCAGACGTAATTTTTACTTGACCATTATTTTTAATAACATCGGAGATAAAGGAGGGGTCCGAAAAGTATCAATTTCCAAAATCGCCCTGTAGCTCATAAACGGAAACAGTTATGCGAAATCTGATTAGGCCAACTTGAGTTTCACAAAAAAGTAGGACAGGAACGTGAAAACCGCAAGGCTCTATCTCAAATAACAAGCGAGAAACCTGGGTGTCTCACCCAAAATGGGATGCACTGTACATGTAGTCTTTAAAATTGATCTCCATGCATCTAAGACGTAATTATTTCCCATAGTTTCTTATGGAACGAAAATCGATATGGTTGCATATATTCGATCTCGATCTTCTCAAATCATAAGCATATGGTTTTAGCTACGTCAATCGTCTCAGGGCGATCATATTAATGTGCCTTGTCACTGGGCAGAAAATTAATATGATCAATTTGATTTTCTGTTCATACTTTCCATCTGAAACAATTAAACTTTTTGCAGATCCTCCAGTTGTCAACGTAAGTCCATTGAATATAACGGTGAATGAGTCGGCGAATCCGTTTTTAGGATGTAGTTACGTAGCAAATCCACAAGAACTCCAGAGAGTTATTTGGTAAGTGAAGAAAGTAATGCATAAGAATTTTAATATACAGTTTTAAATGAGTTCAAAATTATTATCCTGGGAGTATTAGTAGGGGAGAATGAGGCAAGTTAATGAGTTACTTGTTCATCTAGAAACTCATATACTTCTACGCTACAAAACTCATAAAACTATGAAGAAAAAATTGGAGAAAAGACCTAAATCAGTACTGAATAGTGTGCACACAATTTACCGAACGGATACTGAGAAGGTTACGGAACGTATACTGAGAATCGACCTCAGAGCACAGAATAGAGAAGTATTATAAGTAAATTTGCTCAGAGTAACAAAAAACATAGTTTTTGGGTGTCCACAACGTTCTTCTTCAGCGTGGTCAGACTGTGATATATTTGGAAATGCGGAATGATATTATATTATTGTAATTACTTATTAAATCAAATGAAAAATATTAACTCGAGTTGTGCTTACGACCTTGTATGTATAATCGAAGGAAATGACAGGTTTTGAGGTCTAATTATGAGGAAAACCAATTTTGTATAGGCCGACCTTTCGTTTATTTTTATAAACATCCTCAAGGCACTAGAAGAGATAGCAGAGAGATTTGTGTTATGACTCAATTAAAATATGAAAGTTGCAGGTAACATAAAGACAATCAATTAACAAACTTATATCGAATTTCGGAATTTGAGCGGATATTGATCCTGGGAGATATTGGGAAAAAATATGTTCAATTTCGTGCTGATTTTATTGATATCATTGTTAATTATTTCCAGAATAACTCAAAAAATTCATATATATCCGATCATTTATTGCAAGGGTATATATATTTGCGGGATCACAGGATCGATTTCAAGAGTTCAAGAATTTGGCTTTCGTAATTAAACTCCAAACCTGCTCTACAATCATTGAGTCTCTAAGCAGATTCTCTCGGTACTTAAAAATGTGTTTACGATCAGCGGTTAGGCTTGACTTAAAGAGAATAATTAGCTATGGCAGCCAAATTCGTGCTGCTGCCTTCACGTCAGTGCTTTTCTAGGTTTTTTGATACAGGATTCTCATACACAGAAAATGAGTGATAGCAGTCAGACATTTCTATTTTCAGGACCAAGGACGAAAAGAATCTGAGTTTATCGGAGCAGCATTTCGAAGGAGGAACTATCAAAAACCCACCCTTGAGAATAAAAAATGTGTCAAGAGAAGACATGGGATATTACAACTGTTGGTTAGAAAATTCCGTGAATATGGTCAAGTCAGAAAATAGCATATTTTTGAATATAACATGTAAGGTCGTTACCAAATTTTAAAAAAACTGTAAAATAATTATTTCTTTCACAAATAGATCCTCCGGTAGTTGCAGTTTTGATGAAACCTCCCGTAGTGAAAGCAGTGGATAAATCAACAGTGATTCTCGAATGTAATGTCACCGTTGGAAATCCATCTAATCTTCAGAAGGTATGTATGTAATTTATATCATTGTTTAAATGATGATACTATATAAGGTTTAATGATCCCGCATTCTTCAATTTATCGACCAGTTAAGACAATTCTGATGGAACCATCAAATCATACAGAAACAAAAATAATACCGGAATACAATGAGTTGTGTTAGATTTTATTATTAAACCTAATATAGAGCAAATATCTCATTTCATTATAATAAAACTGTATCCATGGCTATTCCGTCACTAGTCGATAGTTCATTGAATTCTCGAATTATTGTCGTTTTCTGTGCAGGAATTTCAGATTGATTGACATTATATTTTTCTCAGCTATCCAAAGATATCCGGTTTGATAGGGTTATGTTGAACCCAAAACGAGTGTGTATCAAACAGAAAATAAGTAGAACAGGTTCCGGATTTCTGTTGAAAAAAAAAAGATCTTTGGTTGATTTGATTGCAATGAAGTTTGCCTCAATCCTTGAAGATTTTATTTGAAAGCTCTGTTTAAATACTGATCCAATTCTGATAAAGCTGGGTAACCAATGGGCAAATCCAAATGCGAAAAATATTGCAGAATCTTGTGATTATTATTTCAGTAGAACGATTGTAAAAGAATTCAAAACTTTTTCTTCATTTTATATTTTGCGATCTTCCTCATGAAAATCTTCATGAATCTCCAAGCGGCCATTTTTACGTTTCCATAATTAAACTCCAAACTTGCTCTACAAGCTTGTCAAGTATGTATATAGATTCTTCGATAATAATACTGGCCGTAAACACCATAATTTTTGAAAAAAACTACTCAGAGACTTGATATTCGAAGAGTGAGTTTGGGGCTTAATTGGGATGGTAGAATTCGTGAATGGGTGAAATCTGCCTATTGATCCCGTGGATTATGTCCATTCAGATTTTATTTTCCTAATACTTCAAAACATAGGAGGAATCGGATCGAACTGAAATGTATTACTTCTAGTTCTCCATCACACGTAAAATTGAGAGCCATTTTCCAAGGGGTGGTTCAGAAATAGTGGATTTCATAATAAAGTTTCCTTCAGGAATCATTCTGAATCATAGCATAGAACGAAACTCAACCTTATGTCTCAGAAAGAATGAAATTAATTCATTTTATTATTTATGAAGTCAGTCGGTAGACCTTGGATAGATCAAGTTTTTGCGCGCATGTTTTTTGGGGAACAGCGTGCTATCGTTTTGTCCAAATGTCTGTAATTCTCGAATTTTTTCCCGAAATTGGTCGCAAACGACTAGATTGGACTAGTTAAGTTCTTATTGGGCAAAATTGGTCGAACAGTTTCGCAGTTATAGCCATTTGAAATTTTGAAGTTGTTTATTTTTTATTTCAGAAACTACTGCAGCGATTGCATTGAAATTTGGTATATATGTGTAGTTTTGCGACGCGCAACTTTTACCGACATTTTTTCGAAATCATAATGTCAATAAATTCCCTACCAAACATGCGCACAAGAGCTGCTGCCTTCACGGCAGTGCTTTTCTAGGTTTTTTTTGTAGAGGCAAATGAAAAAACTTTATTAATAATTTAATAGACATATGTATCGGAAAATTGGATCTTTAATCATAGACATAGAGAGATGGACTTTGCGATAATATTAAAAAATCAGTTACCTCTACAAAGATAAAAACATATCTTCCTCCATAGATCGTATCCTAACATAAATACATATGACTTCAAGGGTATTCGTCGTTACTTTATCAGTATTCAAAATATTTCGTCAAGTGATTGGCACAATTCTATTTCCTATCTACTAAAAATATCGTTTCGCCCCTCCCACATTACCACCACTTCACATTTTTAAGGAAAGAGCAGGCCATGACGCTATGTCTAAGGTATCAATTCAGCCGTCCAGACAAATCTCTAGATCACTGTCCCATCTTCATCTAACCATACCTGATCTTAATATTTATTCATTTACACCGGAACACAAACAGGGCAAAGTACCAGAGACAGTTTTCACCCAATTACAAATAAAACATTAATTTCACTATGAACTAAACAAAACAAAAAAAAATATCAGAAGATACAACATTCAAATCTACACACAATCAACCTGGAGAAATTGAAAACAAAAGTCGACGTTTCAGACTTTTTTGAAAGTCATCAGCGAACAGGAATATATCAACTCTTTTCTCATTAGAATTCTTGTTTTTTTATTTTGGATTGGCAACAACCAAGTTGTTCCGATTAGCTTTTGTCGGTGCAATGCGAAACTTTTTCTACCAGTACTGCAACAGTCACCAACAATAGACACTGAACAGTAGTTCATATAATAAAAAATATGGGTAGTAAGCCATATTTCAAATACTGTATGAACTTTTCAACCTATCTCCAATCAAATCTTACGGGCATTTTTTTCGAGTCCCATCGATTATGCCAATTTCCTCTTATCTGCAAGCAATTGTACTGTGTTAGTCACTTCAAATTCACTTTCTTGGTAAAGTAATTGATTTTTTTCTATTGAACACTTTCTATCCAGGTGAGGTGGTACCTAGGCGGAGAATTGATGAAGGAACTGCCAGAATGTAACTACACCACCTTCGAAAACGGATCACGAGATAATGGAGGTCCTTTGTGTACAGGAGTAGATCCAAGTATTCTCAGGCTTGAAAGTGTGCAAGAAAACTTTGCTGGCAACTACACCTGTCAGGGAATGACCTCCGCTGGTTGGGGTGCTGAGTCTGAGCCACAAGAACTCATTGTTTATTGTAAGTAAAAGCTTTATTTGATTTTTGTTCCTGTGTTTTTGTAGGAGACAAATAATAAAAATTCCATAACTTTTTTTTCACCCACGAATCGGAGCATGCCCGCAAAATCTGCTGACTTTACGACAGTGTTCGTCTAGAATTTTTCCTCCATACTTTGCCACTAACTAGTCAACCGAATAACAACAAGGTTCGGTCATGAAAATATATGCTTCAGAGTATGCACTTCGATTTCCATTAGTTAGTTTCGGCTACAAAACCAGATAGGCGGCTGACACTAAAATGTCGTGGTTGTTTGGATGGTGTCTACACCTAGTTCGAAATAATGATTCCTTTACTTATATCTCATCAGGAAACACAATCTCAATAAGTATCACCACCTTTCTCATTTCAGATCCGCCTTCGCCTGCCAAATTACGTTTCTTTCCATCTCGAGTTGTGAAAAGTGCTTCGGTGAATCTGGAATGTTCTATCGATGATGTCGGAAGACCTGAAAACACAACTTTTTTATGGTATCGTGGTTCCCACCTCATTCCAGAGATCACAACCTCCAATTGGACAATCTCGCCGGTGACTCTAGAGACGAGAAGTAATTTCACTTGTATACCACAAAACGAAGGAGGACAAGGCAAGCCGGACACAGTTGAAATAAATGTAGATGGTAAGTACTTTGCTGCTTCACATTTTCTCAGCGAACACAGACCCAGGACACACAGAAAATTAATACTTTACTCAATTCATTTTCAAAAAGTCAGTCAGCAGGCCATTGTAGTAGGACAGATTGTACTATTCCTTATTAAGAAATGTAAAGTTATAATATTTTTTATCACAGAACGCTGGGTTGCGTTGTCCCTTCTGCGCGAGGATTATAATTGCATATGTGACTTAACCAAACCTCTCACTCACAAAAACTTAATGAAAGTATTGCAACATCCCCCTACTGACTTCAAGAAAGTGAATGGACCATACATGTGCACAGTGGGACAACGTCTATGCTACCCGGGACTTTTTACGGAGAAAAGGACGTACAATTTTTTTGGAAATCTGATTTCTTGCGTAGGAACTACTGCTCTATAGAACTAGACCATTTTAAGCACTTCGGTGATTCCGCTTATATGAAAACGTAATAACAACTTCGATATTTCAAACGGATTTGCCGTAGCCGTTGATTGTTTCTCTATCAATTTTTTATTCACGTTTTAAGCGTTTTTCAAGTGATTGATTTGCTTCTTTTCATGGAAAGCTGAAACAAAATATACCTTGATATTCCTGGTAGCACGAAAAACTTGTTTGTAATTTGAAAACTTCACAGTTTGGGTATAGAAACATGATATATCGTTTGAAAGGAAACGTTCATCGCGAATTAAAATGAATAGGTTATTCCAATTGGAAAAAACACTTTTTATCGTTTTGGAATTTTAACAACTCTGTATGATTTGGGACGTATTTCGTTATAGATGAATCATATTGCTCGGATATAGGTAATCCATAACCGAAATTTCTGAATAAAGCTATATTCTGCACAAAAAATGTATGAATCAATTACTCAAAAACTGCTAGAGGAAGGGATTACCGAGATGACAGTGATTGTACGGAAATTGATAATAGCAAAAGATAATATAAGGATAACCCGTTTGAAATATTAGTCATTATTAAATAATGTTCACATCAAACACACTGAAAAATATTCTAGATCAATAGACTAGTGATGACTACCCAAGGAACCAGATTTTCAATGAAATCGTACGTACCGTTCTCTGTTAAAGACCAAAGTTCCATCCACGGTTCACCATGTATGCATGACTCAAGCTTGGGTTCACATATTATGATCTGTTATTTCGATAATCTTGCCATTCTTATCATATCAAAATTTAAGTCTTAGTGATGAAAAAAGATTATCAAATAATCATTGATCATTTATAGCTTATAAGTTTTCAAATGCACCCTTCGATACATCTCACACATCATTAACATTTTTCCAGCATGTCTTTCTTCCATAACGATCATTCTTTTCAGCACCCCCGTCTTTCATTCAGAACCTCATACCCTACCAGGGGATCCTGTACAATTCGAAGAACATTTCGCTGACTTGCAGGGTGGAATGCTGGCCAGTATGCTCGATAGTCTGGTTGATTGACGGCAAGCCCCTTGATAAAAATACGTCTTCCTTGTACTATGTGAGGACGGAAATCTACCCATCAGATGTGAAAAAGAATGATTTCGAGTCTATAGAATCCACTTTGGTAAGTTTTTGGTTCATCTTTTGAGTGCAGAATTCAAATATGGCTGTCATATCTGGTGTAATTCGAAATTTTTGTAACCGTAGTTGCATGGATTTTATCCAAAAAGTCTCATTTCTTCACAGCCGGTTTCACAAGAATTGTATTGCCCGATCAAGTGCTTGCTTGTTTATCATCAGTATACGGTGCTCGATTATGAAAAATTCGTAACCCAATCATCGAATTCAATCTGGCAGTAACAAATTCATTGGCTGTCAAAAGTTTCATGGAACCGACCTTTAATTGACCCCGCAAACCAACGAGGTCACCGAAGTCATCAGGTAGCGATCTTAATCGCGATCAGAACAAACACTTGAGGATTTCAGCTTTGTTTTGGTCCAAGTTCGGAACTGTTCGAGCATGCGCGGTTCGGAATTTGTGTTTTGATTCATTTCAAAGCCTATTCCTACTACTGTTTCCTTTTTTTCAGAACCGTGTCCGAACTGTTTTAGAACTGTGAAAGAGGTTCGGACATTAAAGTCCGAACTACTTAAGAATTGGGTAGTTCTCACATACGTACCGTGGCTGTCCATCTGTCAACGATTAAAATGGTTAACCTGAATTTTTCGACCATCTACGTCGTGTTGATTGGGTTTTTGATAGTTTTAGTTGTTGACAAAACGAATAGTTATGTTTCTGATGAATTCTTCGTAGTACTAACTTGCTTCCAGATTATTGATTCATTTCGCAATACAGGGTGTTCTACAATCTCTATGACAAACTTTGACAGATGGTAGCTGTGCTTATTCTGAACATTTTTTTGCGCGCATGTTCTAGGGGAACAGCGTGCTATCGTTTTGATCAAATGTCTGTAATTTTGGATGATTGAGCCGAAAATGGTCTCAATCGACTAGGTTGGACTCACTGATGATGAATCCGGTGTCAAAATCGATTCTGTCCGGCCGGCCGGCCGGCCGGTTGGCCGGCCGTAGACACGATAACTGTCGAACGAAGTGAGCTAGTGACTTGAAACTTTCAGGGTAGGTCGCGCATTGGAATGCCGCGGTTAAGTTCGCTAATGGGCCAAATCGATCGAATAGTTTCGGAGTTATAGGCATTTGAAGTTTTGAAGTTATTTATTTTTTATTTCAGAAACTACTTGAGCGATTGGATTCAAACTTGGCAGTTTGGTGGAGTATAACGACGCGCAACTTTGAGCCAAATTTCGTCAAGATCATATTGTCAATAAATTTAAAAAAAAATTTTTTTCGAAATTTTTTTACAAAAAAATTTTTTTTTCGGAAACCATTCATCATATCCAAAAAAAATTATACTCACACTTTGACCTTCTAATTTCACAGCAGTGTACCAAATTTCAGCTCGATACGATCATAAGTTTTGGAGATATCGGGAAAAAATATGTCAAATTTCGAGGTTTTCTTCTCGATATCGTTGATTTTTTTGGTATTACTCGAGAAATACTGATTCAGTCCTGATTAAACTTCACAGCTAGTTTTAAGATGCTGAAAGACAACTTTGTGCAAAATTTCGTGATAATCGGGTTATTAGAACAATTTGAAAAAAAAAATTTATATGATTTTTTCATCATATCATCCTCATTAAATTCTGTATGAAACTTCGAACTGTTATTTTCGATGAAGTACTGAATTTCAATTCGATCTGGTCTGTATTTTTGGAAATATTGGAAAAATAAAATTTTGATTGGGTATATCTACGGAATCATTGGGTGGATTTTACCCATTCTTGAATTCGGCCTTCGTAATTGAGGTCCAAACCTTCTCTACAAATATCGAGTTTCTAAGTTGTTTCTTTCGGAAGTTATTGTGTTTACGCAGTCGGCCGTTAGGCTGACCGTAAACACAATAACTTCCGGAAGAAACGACTTAGAAACTCGATATTTGTAGAGTAGGTTTGGGGCTTAATTACGAAGGTCGAATTCGTGAATGGGTAAAATCCGCCCAATGATTCCGTAGATATACCCAATCAAAATTTTATTTTTCCAATGTTTCCAAAAATACAGATCAGATCGAATTGAAATTCATTACTTCATCGAAAATAACAGTTCGAAGTTTCATACAGAATTTAATGAGGATGATTTGATGAGAAAATCATATAAATTTTTTTTTTCAAATTGTTCTAATAACACGATTATCACGAAATTTTGCATAAAGTTGTCTTTTAGCATCTTAAAACTAGCTGTGAAGTTTAATCAGGACTGAATCAGTATTTCTCGAGTAATACCGAAAAAATCAACGATATCGAGAAGAAAACCTCGAAATTTGACATATTTTTTCCCGATATCTCCAGAACTTATGATCGTATCGAACTGAAATTTGGTACGCGCGCACGTTCAAATTCGTTGCTGAAGCGGTCATCTACATTGAACATGCGCGCAAAAGTTGCTGCCTTCACGGCAGTGCTTTTTGAAATTTTTTTATGAACATATATCCGATTCGTTTTTGTTAAGAAGTTACGAGCATTTGAAAAGATATATTTTCATGTTCAAATCTTAATTATAAATGGAAATTTTTAAACTATAAAAATTGTTCAAAATGTCCACCTTTTGCTTGAATGTAAGCTTCACATCGACGAACTAAAGATGCCGTTACTCGGTGGATCAAATTTGGGTCGTTTCGTATTTGGTTCGCTGCATCTTGAATTCTATCAAGTAATTGTTGATGAGATTCGATTTCAAAATGATAAACAAGCTGCTTCATATCTCCCCATAAATAAAAATCTAAGGGATTTAGATCAGGCGAACGAGGTGGCCATTGTATTGGTCCTCCTTGACGTATCCATTTATTCGGGAAATGTTCATTCAGCCAACTGACTACTTGTCATCAAGTAGTTCAATCATTGTTGAAAATCCCACCCCAAACGTTTACACTGAAACGTTGCTGAAATCGTCTTTGTCTAATGGTATATGGATTCTGCAGTACCCATACATGTTCATTGTGGTTATTGTTGATACCGTCCTTAGTGAAACAAGCCTCGTCAGACCACATGACAAGAGAAATAAATCTATTATTAACATAATCACAAGGACAAATATCCGTCGATAAATCAGCAATTCTATTATCTATTATCTTGGGCATGTTGTTGAAATAAAAAATTCTAACCTTCGTAACCCATCGTCAGCATGTAAAGCTTGTACATTTTGTCTACGAAATGGATGCAACATTTCTCCTTTCGAAACACGCCATACGAAATTTGGTGATAAATGAAGATTAGTAGCTATACGTCGAACACTTATCGGAGGGTTGTCAAGGACAGCATCTATTATATTTTTCTTATTTTCTACATTCACTTCAGTTGGCCGAATGGCTTTCTTTGGAGCAGGATTGTCTATTTCTCGAAGTCTTCGGAATGATGCACAAAATTATTCAAGCAGGTTGGTGTCTTTCAGGATATTTGCTTCGGTATTCTCGAGCTGCTCTTCTGGAGTTACCGTTAGAATACCCATATTCAAATACAATATCTGCAAATTCCTGAGTCGTGAAAGAATGCATTGTTACCCAAAACGTACACCAAGTGTCAAATTAATGATTAAAATAACGTCAAATACCATATCAACCGATATTTTATGTCGGTCTACTTGATCAAAACATGGAAATAATTTTTTTCAAATGCTTGTAACTTCGAAACGAAACGAACCACACCTATGTTCAGAATAAGCACAGCTACCATAGACCTATGAAACTATATGGACATGGCTTAAAGAGAGAGGGACCATCATAGAATACGGCAAAAATAAGACAGATCAGTTTGAAGCCATAGACTGTAATTATAAGTTTATGTTTGAAATACATTTTTTTTCAAAAGTTTTGCAAGTCGAAGTATTACAAAGCAGATTTTGTGTTATTCGATTCTGAATTAGAATATAAAGACTTTATAGAAGATACAATTTCCATTTTTTTTGTGTTTTCGTGAGCGTTTTGAATAGAATTTGATTTCCTTCATTTTAAACCGGGTTCACTGGTGAATAATGGTAAATTTGTGTTGTGCCATTAATTGTACGAGGAGATATAAAATGAAAGTAAAATACAATAATTTGGAAAGGGAGTTAAAAAATCAAATGAATGTATAATTGCTATGAATCCGAGCGCAGAAATGAATTTCGCACAGGTTTCTTCACTATTTAGTGCATTCTAATCGTTTGAGACCATCTAACGCACAAAATTTAAAATATGCGTTCACGCGAGCTGAGCGACTTTCGAGGCAATTTGACGGCTTCCTCGCAAGTTTGGACGGTGTTGAGTGGCTCGCGTACTGTTCAAAACACCGTATATACTTGTGAGGCAGCTCAAAGCTCAATTTAATTGCTCCGGAAGCCGCTCAGCTCGCGTGTCTGTAATCTGATTAGAAAAAAATCATTTGGAGCTGGGAATACCGTCCTGAAACAAGCGACCCAGGAGAATTCATAATATATTGTTATTGATTAATCATTTCGAATATTCATATCGGAGTTATGTTCACATTCATCACCAATTTTCAAAACTTCAATGTAATCTAATATGCCAAGAAGAAGTCATTTCCCCGGAGATTCCCTAAGTAAATGCTTGATTTTATCTCTAGATAGGCGTCATATTGTGCAAGTGCAAGCATCCTTCATCTCACTCTCCATGCGCTATAGAATAACGGATATTGGTATCGTGTATCTTGTCTATGGTCGGCCCGATCCAGGTCCATCTCTCTCTCGGACCTCTCACTGGCTTCATTATCCCCATTCGACTCTTTGGAAATGAATTCGTATGCCGTGTCCAGAGAGTTTAATATGTCTATGACAGCTACCATATTTTTCATAGAGCTTGTAGAACACCCTGTATAACTGTGATAAAGAAGAAATTATTTTTACAAAAAAAATATATCCTCACAAATATACACAGGGTGTTTCACCATAAACTGGACAAACATAAATAGCCGCATGGATGACATTGAAAAGTCATTTATGCTTTATGACATATGCCCCGTTTTCGAAGCATCAGCGAGATCATGGTGTTTAATATCAACTTATTCAATTGTGGTATGGAATTCTGGATAAAATATTTCAAAGTGGCGGAAAACCTGCAAAGTTGGAATTTTTATTTTCGATTGCCAAATTGGATAGCATTATTTCAATGTACACAATTTTCTAAGATTTTCCGTGAAAAAATGTTTCCAAAATTCAAACTCAGCTTTTTTTCACATGTCTACAGAGGAAAAAAAAATCACTAAAATTGTTGGAACCTTTCAAGGTTAATGTTACCTTTATTCTGAACACTGATGTTGAAAACAGAAT
Source organism: Myrrha octodecimguttata (assembly GCA_958510865.1). Lineage (NCBI taxonomy): Eukaryota > Metazoa > Arthropoda > Insecta > Coleoptera > Coccinellidae > Myrrha > Myrrha octodecimguttata. Next base: position 24,405,033 of record OY294056.1, read on the forward strand.
GAAAAAATATCCGTTGGTTTTCATTTTGTACCCTTCACACCAGTGTTCAGAATGAAGGTTACTTAAATCTGGAAAGATTCCATTAATTTTGGGAGAAGTTTTTTTTTTACTGTAGACTGTAAAAAAAAGTTGATTTTGAATTTTGGAAGAATTTTTTCATGGAAAACCTTGATTGATAAAATATGAAATAAAATAGGAGATTGTCCCAATTATATTTCGTGTATTCTTTTTCAGAGTTTTCATTCCTTATCATTTAATTATCAGCAAACTTTGAGCGTTCATCAAAAAAATAACGTTGGTCGCGACAGCTTCCGCGTGAGTTAGTAATGAATTGGATCTCGTCTTCTATTCTACCGCTGTCCCACAGCAAACACCACCGCAAGCCGGGCCTCGTTGGTTTGTGGAGTCCGAATTCCGAATTTCGAACCATCACGTAGAAAAATTTTTCTGATGAAATGACCTTCGTTTCAACCTTACTTATTTTCCAAACTGCCCAAGATGAACATATGCTTTCATCGAAATAGGTTGGATAGGATGAATTCTATTCAATTTCTATCAATTCCTCAAATTCAAGTTAATCTGAAAATGAAGTTTCAAATTTTAAATCTCGCCAGCTTGTTAAATTCAAAAGTCTCATGCTTTTTTCAGATTTGGAATTTGACAGCTTGGCCTTATCACCAGTTGGATAAAAGCGCATCGAACACTAACTACACATGTAAAAGCTACGCAAACGGAGTTGGGGCTGGGGTTGTCAGCACATCTGAAGTAGCAGTCGATTGTAAGTACCATTTTGTCCGAAATTTCTCATCCTTCATCCAAATCTTCTCTTCTAGATGCCCCAGAAGAAGTTGGTATTTTTTACCAGGATCAATCCTTCCTAGCGCCAAATCACGTGATTAACGTTGTTGAGGGTCATCATTTAACCCCAGTTAGATGTGTTGGTAAAGGTCATCCCACACTCAATTTTTTATGGAAGAAGAACGATACTTCTGAGCCAATTAAGACAGAGACTCTGCAACTCACCACACTGTCCAGATTCGATTCTGGTAGCTTTATATGCGAGGCGAGTAATAAACATGGGACGGCGGCTATCAAAACCTATTTCAATGTGCAATGTAAGTATGGACTATTTGGAGGTGATCAGTATGTGTGTTACAGTTACAGAATATTTTCGGGCAGCTTTTTATATCTTCAGGTAGTGATTCCTTAGGTCGTTCGAAAATATAGTGTTTTGAGTTGTATATTACCTCCAGGAAATATTCGTAGATGTGGACGGTTATTTAAAAGCAGCCTCACAATTGAGGGGAGCAAATATGCGGGCGAAGCACTTCTCAATTTTTTAGTTTGATGGATGACATAATTCATATGCATTCATATAAGAGGTTATCTCTTTCAGACTTGAATTTTCGGTATATTTTTTAACGAAAACAAATGATACATTGTCACAAAAACAATCTAACTATTTTAGCTGTACATCTCTGCAAATTTTAGATCTTCAGATCCTGTCGAATGGCAGGACTCACAAAAGACTGACCAGAGCGCCTGATTGAAAAAATTGAATTTCATGGTGTATTTCTTTCAAGAGAACTTTCAGCTCTGAATTAGGAAATTACAGGCATGTGGACTGAACCAAACCACCCTTTTACGAGCTCGCACCATAGAAATGTTCTCGTGTAGGTACGACCTATATCCGAGTAGCTAGCATGGACGATTTTTTTCAGATATACCAGAATGCTCAGTGACATTCATCCAGAAAGAAGGAAAGCCGACATTACTCTGCACGGCTGTGGCAAATCCTCCTGAAGTTTCATTCACGTGGAGGGTGGAAGAATACAATGAGACTTACGTGGAAACAGACAACATCATCCAGGACGGATTGAACAGTTACCTGTTCTTGGATCCAACTGTAGATACAGCCAGGACATATTTTTGCTACGTCAATAATAGCGTTGGTACCAGCAGCCCTTGCGAAAAATCTGTAGCAGGTATTTATAACAGTCCCTTACTTCTGTCTGAAGAATTATTTTTTTTTGTAACTCTAATGATCATATTATGCTCATATTCATCCTTCACATATACAGGTAAACATTGTTCTTACTCACACGAAGCGATGAGCTTATGTTCCCTTTCAAACATAGTTTAAATTATTACGAGATTTTGCTGAATAGACCAACACTTCTTTTCGTTTGATTATGATTGAATAATTCAATTGTTCTGCAAACGTTTTGTTTTAGAGGTACAGGGTGTTAACGTTCGAATTTTTTCATCATAGTATCTGCACTTCACGAGGTGATTATACTCGTTCATCCTTCATAAATCATTACTAGGGAAAATATCCATGAAATTTGATAATGGCCACAGCCTACTTAAAGGATTATTAAGATTTTGAGGGAATCGCTCAACTTGATTTTTCTTTAAATTGGTAGCAGTTACTGTAAAACTTCATGAGAATATGAAGTCTAGTATCACAACACAACTTCGTTTCATAATTTTTCAAACGAAAAGTGGCTCACCGAAAAAAAAAATGGGATGAAAACAGAGGACAGTGTTCTAAGACAATATCACCCTGTAGATTTTCAATCGAAATTGGCATATCCCAGGGTGTAATTACCAAAAGTTGTGATACAATGAGTACTGTCGAAGCGAGACTTAGACTTACTCATACTTGTAGGTTTTTCCTTAAAATTACGCAAGGAATCTTCTCTTTTCGTTCAATTCTAGGAACAACCTGTATATTGCTCTTTGATATAAAGGTCAAACCAATACAGCCAATAGGTCTCTTGCATGAATTTTTTTTATCATTGGAATCGAATATTCTATCCGTAAGACCACTGAAAAACTTTAACCGCCATCAAGTTTTTAAATTTTCAACGAGAAAATGCTCTTTCAAATTTGGCTCCGCATGTCGGTTGTTTAAACGGACGATGCATCGCGGTTTCCGTGACGTGAGGGAATATATCCACTCTCTCCATCTGTTCGTATACTTTTCTGTCTAGCAAGCCAATAGACAGCGTCGGGCTGTATCGATCAAGGCATCGTGGAATAACGGGTGACGTAGTAGGCGATCTACCGCGTTTCACCACTTTGGTTTTGCATCCCGATTCGACGATTTTTAATGCCGAATTATTCGAACTTCGCGAAATGTTGAAGTGTGTGATAGCATACATTATGATTTTGTATCGATATAGAATGAAAAAAACATGCAAATATGATAATTCGTGTTACATGCAAGAGACCTATTCCTCATAAATTTGAAGGAAAACCACAATACCACAAATAATACCAATGAACCAACCAACAACCTGGATAATATTTAAATGGTAGATATATTCTTTGGGTTCATTTTGGTGGACTTAATGCCTATAAGGATTCATTGGATTGGTGTATATTCGAATATTTATCAATTTTATTTCTCCACGAAACTGTTCAGGTCTGTTCAGAAGGTGTAATGTCCTTTCAACTGAAGTTTTTCCAAAAAAAAATTTCTTATGATTCTTTCAAATTTAGTTTCGACTTGCATATTGAAAATAAAAACGGAAAATATTCCATAAAATCGTATCTTTCCATTTTAGAGCAGTTACACAAAGTGCAGCACTGAATAATGATGAAATTGAAGGAAATTACTAATTGTTCATATTTCTGTCGAATCTTCGACTAGGTCATGAATCATTTTTATCAAGTGATAATTGGTTATTGTTTCAGAAAATTCAGTTAATTCAATTTCCACGTGAAAATTTCAATAAAAGTCATCCTAATATTCTAGGTGATATGTATAAAACGAGAGGAAAAAATGTTTAATGATCAAGACATTCGATGTATATCCTCACCTTGATTCCGTTACACCAACATTTCGTACCTCTAATGATGAAAAAGATTAGCGAAGATGACAAAGCTCTAGAAATTCAACCATCAGAAACACATTTTTATTATGTCGATTCTGTAAAATATATTATGCAAATCCTTGATACAAGATGATCCTCCCAATTAAATGCTCAGGTTGTTTCACATGTAATAAATAATAACAATATTATCTCTTTAATGAATTCACTAAGACCAAATGTTTATTATTTCTAACTTCCCTCTTCTTATACAAGTTGAATTCTAATGTATGTCAAAATATCTCTTATTTGCCGTCAGCATTGAGGTCGGGGTACGAAAAGTAACCACAGGTATTGTCGACATGGATTTGGTTCGGATAACAGAAAGGGGCGCTGCTAGTGCTAGAACTTCAAACGCTTCCTGATTGTTTCCATAATATTCGACGTTCAACAGTATGTCCACGTTTAAGAATGAAAATTTATATGAAGTCAATGACTCGTATTCAGGAGCTCTTACGCGATTGTTGCAATTTTTAGTCAAAGCGGTCCGCCAACGCAGCTTCACTCCTCGTCATAGATGGATATCAATTTGAGTGGGTTATTATTTTTGGAAATGTGCGAATAATGAAATTTCTAATAGATCTATCTACGAAACCATTATGCTGATTTTGCCCTTTCTCGAATTCCTAATATAGCGCCAAACGCCATCTTCAAATATCGAGTCTCTACATCGTTTCTTTCGGAAGTTGTCTTAATGGTCGGTCGAAATACATCAGGATTATGGATTTTATCACTTATATTTTAATCTTTGTATAATCGTTATTGGATAATTCGTTAATGAAGATAATCATATCTGAAAAAAAAAATGATAAATGCAATAAAGTAATTCAGAAGATAGGAACTGGAGTAGAAAAATGAATCTTCTGAGCAGAAGGTCAGCCTTGCGATTTAACATTTCCTACATAATCTTTCTCTTCTAGATTGAAGAATGAAGATGTTGAAGATGTGGAATGCAGAAAAGCAAACCAAATAAGTGTTGAGTTGCATTTGAAACAACAACTATTAGAGGTCATATTAAAAATGTTTCTTTTAACGAGAGGAAATCTTCAATATCGTACAAACTCCATCTTCCTTGGATCACGCAGAACAATTTCAAAAATAGGTCTCTTGCATGAATTTTTTTTATCATTGGAATCAAATATTCTATCCGTAAGACCACTGAAAAACTTTAACCGCCATCAAAAATTTCAATTTTTAACGAGAAAATGCTCTTTTAAATTTGGCTCCACGTGTCGGTTGTTTAAACGGTCGAAACTTCGCGGTTTACGTGACGTATGGGGATATATCCACTCTCTCCCTCTTCTCGTATATTTTTCCCTCTAGCAAGCCAATAGACAGCGTCGGACTGTATCGATCGGTGAATCGTACAATAACGAGTGACGTAGAGGCGATCTGACGCGTTTCTCCCGCTTCGACCTTGGGTCCCGATTTGGCCATTTTTAATACCGAATTATTCAAAATTCGCGAATTGTTGAAGTGTGTGATAGCATACATTATGATTTTGTATCGATATAGAATGAGAAAAACATGCAAATATGATAATTCGTGTTACATGCAAGAGACCTATTGTTTGGGATTCCAACCTCGTTTTTTTTATTTTTCCTGGTATAACCTGCCTTCAGCCAACCCGTATGCATTTCAGTCTTTTCGAAATATATCTGGTTGACAGCGCCTTTCCCCCTTTCGTTACAATTTACGAAAAACTATATTCACTCCTCAAAATTATCTAACACAAAATAACCTTCGAGTGATCTGTCGAAAAACAGGTGCTTCTGATTAGTTAGAACTTTTGCCCATCTTGTTCTTCGATTAGCGCTCATTTGGATATATCCCTGATATTCAAGAACACGGAATTGACATTCTGATTCTGAGAAAAGTAAGTACCAACGAGCCGGGGATTGCTCCATAGAGAGCGTTCTATACTATTGTCGTCAAGAATTGAGACCCTGAAGGATTCAATGCGGTACTTCCCTATGGCGAATATTTTGGTTCGAATGCCCAGGAAGCTCTATTGGTTTTACCTAGTTCTTCAAGTTTGCTAGGCATGCCTATACTATTTTTGCGCGCATGTTCTAGGGAAACAGCGTGCTACCGTTTTGTCCAGATGAAGTTATTGTGTTAACGGTCGACCGTGAATGGTTAAAATCCGCTCAATGATTCAGTAGATATACCCATTCAAAAGTGTTTCAATATTTTCAAAAATACAGATTAGATCGAATTGAAATCCAGTACTTTTTCGAAAAAACCTAGAAAAGCACTGTCGTGAAGGCAGCAGCTTTTGCTCGCATGTATGAAAATCACGAGCAAACAAGCAAGTGATTATGAAAAAAATGTCTTGAGCTGAATTGCCGAGGAGCAACAAAGTTAAATATCACAAGGAAGAAATTCTACCTGCTTGAATTTCATTTCGAGTGTTATTCGACATGACTATTTAACGAGAAAATATGCCGAACGATTATACATTATACAATTATATAGTATATTATATGTTCATATTTGAGAAAGCCTAGAAAACAACAATTCAAGCTATCTTCAATTTAAGAAATGTCAAAATGTTATCGCTGAAAAATCAACTCGCTGTGTTTGCCGACTTCTACGTTTCATCGCTATATGAATTCGAATGATTCGAAAATATGGACGCAAAGCCCCAGAACATTCTGACAAGATCGTATGATTTTGAATGAGGAAGCGAATACTCTTGATTTGAATTGAGGTGATCGATATGTGTTCAATTTCAATTACATTAATTCTATACATATTTTATCATACAGGAATCCTATTGGGAATCGTAGTTTGTATTAAATTATATTAAACTGCTGATGGAAATCTTATCTTGCTGTTAAGGTGAATTTAAAATCTAAAGTATTCCTTTTTGGTTTATTATTTGATTTCATCAAATAATAAACCTTAGTGATCGACCAACAAAAAAAAAATTTTAACCCCCCCTGAAAATTTCACAGTTCACGTTTTGGAGTATGTAGGTTTGAATGAACGAATAAAAAAAAATCCGTCCGTCCGCCGTCCGTTGTCCAGAGCTTTTCTCGGAAAGTACTGAACCGAAATCCGTGAAACTTGGTAGAAAAATCATGTGTCGCTCGGGATTGATCCTCCAAGCTTTTCAGCAGGTTTGGTGTTCCCTAAGGGCTTAAAATTGGGGGTTGGAGGGAAAAAAAATTATTTCTCGGAAACTTACCACCGAATTTTTGTGAAATTCTCAACGTTGATTACTGTTGCATAACTCAACCTAAAAAATTTTACCCGGATGATATCCGATCAGTAGTCTCTGAGTTATAAAGAAAAATGCTGTAAATTTCCAATAATTCCGAGAATGAATCATCGCATTCGGTTCTAAGATTGGAATTCAGAGAAAAAATCGGTTAACTTTTCATCCAAAATCATATATCTGAATGTAGATGAAAAGATTGTTACCAAATTTTCAACATATATTGAGAAATTTCGAACGGATTCGTTAATTATTTTATAAACACAATGTACAAATGCCCTATCGATGTTCTCGACAATTTCATAATCGTTAGTAGTTCAAATTAAATATTTTTGGAGTTTCTCTCCTAATATCTGAAACATAACTACAAAAACTCGGATAACAATTATTATTTATAGATATCACCCTGCGAATTACGGGATGAAACATTAAATTTCTTCATGGAGCTCAATTATATCTTAAATAAAACTTTAATATATTATTCATAAATCATTGGTTTTTCACAACCCGAAAACTGATTCCATGAAAAAATTCATTTGAAACATTGAAATCCCAATAAATACTCTTGTGTAACTGAATAACCCATTCACATGCAGAACGCGAATTAAGAAGCGTTATTTAAAATAATGAATATTTCCAAAATATTCGGTCGATCGGAGGTTTCCATCAATTTTGGATTGCTTAGTACAATTATCGTCAACATGTGGATATCGGCTACTGGTTTCAATCGAAATCCAATATTTTTCGTACTGAGACTTTGAAATAGGGGTGAATATAAAAGATAATGAGCATGTTTATGATAAAACAAATTGGAGGATATATGCAAACAAATCAATTAACAAACCGGAAATCTCATCAATTGTCGAGAATTGTTTGAAGGTTTTTACATTAAACAGACGTTGGGATTTGACACCCTCTTAGTTGAGTGTATCTGACAACTATACGGAACAAAATTTCTCTTTTAGAATAATTCAGTCGAATTCAACCTTGAGAGGTTCACGATATATTTGATTTTTACAGAAAAAGTTATTGAAAATAACTTTAGGTCTTCAGTTTGTGTATTGGATATTTTGTGAATCAAGTGAACTCTTATCGGATATATGCACTGTGGAAAAATTTTTTTCAGATAAGTTGCACAGGACGGGTGAGTTTTTTTTCATTTCATTGATATTTTTCAGAACAAAGTTGAATCCTAGTAGGAATCACATCCACACATTTAATATTAGCGGAAAATCTAGAATTTTGTTTCACGTATTTGTTGTTAATTTGAGAGTTCAAGTTAATTTTCCCGAAAGTTTCTCAAGAAATACTAACGCGATCAAATTGAAACATCATAACTAGTTGTGAAATATCGACGCTCAATTTAATGCATGATTTCGTGAGAATTGTATTGGAAAAAAATTGAATTTTTTTTAAACATTTTTTTCGGAAGCTTAAAGTTCAATATAATTTGGTACAGGTCTTAGTCAACATTTTGAAACCATTTTTATTTGCAGAGATATTGGCGGAAAATTTTGTGGCCATTTTAAATTTTGAGGTTATTTCCCTTATATGTCAAAAGGCGCAAACGCTTTCTGATTTGAATTTCATTTCTATTTGTGTAATACCGACACGCAATTTAATAAGTAATATCGTGAAGATCGTACTGGCAAAATATTAGTAAAAAATATTTTTCGGAAATTTAACTTAACTTTAACGAAAGAAACAACATAGTGACTTGACCTTTGTAAAGTAGTTTTTTAAGAAACTCAACACCAAGATAATTTTCTCTTCAACTCCAATATTTCATAGGAAATGTGATTTGGAATGAAAAATATTTAAGATTTTTATGAATAACATCCTCTAGGCTTAATTATAAAGTGATTCTTTCAATTCTTTCCAGCAAAATTTTCGTTATATGTTGATACCTTAGTGGATAGGTTTATCTACCATATTTCGGGAATATATTTAGATGAGACAGACAATATGGATACGGTAATTGATTATATCGGTGACAGGAGTGATAATTCTGATGATCAGTCGGACATAAAAACTCCATCTCATTGTCGTAACTCGACAGATTTGTCCCCAGATAATTAGGGAATACGGCCCTGTGCGGCCACCTGCATTGGTCTCACTTTTCGAGCGAGCTAAGGCGGTTCGCCCTTCAAGTGGTTTTGTGCGTTATTATAAACATAGACATATTTAGGCATGTAAGATTTATCCTTGGGTATATTTGAAAATTCCAGACATAAGTCAGTCGGGATCGGAATTGGAAGCGATAAGCTTGAGGTCGAAAACGCCGAGGCTCGGCTCAAATATTTAAAATAGGTTTTTCACATTTTTGTTCATATTTTCACACGATCGATTATTTCGTATCGGCTCTAGTCTAGTATATTCATTTTACAACTAGGAATCGAATTAAAGTGTGTTTTTTTTTTAACCGTTCAGTTTGATTTTGAAAACTTTCGAACCTCCTAGACGCCAGATCCTAACGGTGTGTAGGACTTCGGCGGGGAATTCACAACACTCATAGTAATACTACGGAATCACAAAAAACACGAAGAAAGTTGCTAAAAATCTTCTTCAGGTATCTACATTTTACTGACTGATGGTATGTAGTACAACAAGGTGTAAATATGGTCCGGAACGTGCCTAAATAATTATACAAAAGCGTAAAAGTGAGAGTAGGTATAAATTGGGGTTTGCCACAGAGTTTTTAGGTTACAGAAAAATATTCAGTAGTGGAGAGTTATTCACATCTGTTTGTTCATTCAATAAGATTTTGCGGGTGTTGTACCTATTGATTTCTAACGACTCTAGGAGTTATGTAGGTACTTTTGGTTTCGACGTGGATAATTTTGTAGTTACTTTTGAATTTAAATATTTCACATGAATTTCTTCATGAAATTGATTTTCGTTTGGTGAAAAACCAATGAGTTATAAATAATATATACGATTGATTTGAGATATCAATGGTATTGGGTTATTAAACTGAAAAAATAATAAACCCTTGTGTAAAATTTGCAGCGTTTTTTGTTTTATATACCAATCTGAATTCATTCAACAGTGACAAAATATTTATAGACTTGGCAATCGACTTGACTGTGATGACTTTATCACCACCCTAAAAATACTAATGGATACCTCACACCTTCGAAAGTATTGTGTTTGTCAGTGCAGTTTTCTCGAACGGTATAATCTGAAGTTCGCTCGCGTTGGCGCGATGAATTGCAATTGTTCGTAAATATTTTGACAATAAATGCGGATGGGAGTGATCAGTTAATTTGCGAAATAGTTACAGTGAATAATGGACCTTAAATATTAAGAGAAAAGGTACGTTCTGTTATTCTAGCGATTTCCTCACACAATTTCCGAAAAAGCTAAAAATTCAACGAAAAGCCACTTGATTTCCTCCTGGAAGAACACAAATCACTTGAGTTTCGAAGTATACTAAACTCTGTACACAAAGCTGGAACTTTGGATACCTACCTCAGAATATATTCTTCAATTTCGTATTAGGAATGTAATGTTTGTTTATTTTGTTGATGCGAACAAAGATATCCAATTCGGTATTATGGTATGAATTCTAGAAAATTCAAAAATTACTTGAAACAAAACGCATATATCATCACAACGAGTAGATTCAAGAAATGATAATAAAATCATTTGTTGATGTCAGTATCTACAAAATAATTTTTAGATACTGACATTAACAAAATGATTTTCCATCAAAAATGTACCACTTACCCTTAGCAATAACTTCCAGACGCCCACTTTTTCACTTCCCAGATTTCAAGAATAGCGGTCCTGGTTGCTGTTGTCACTCCATTGCGTCATTATTATACAACATATTTGAAACCACCGATGGATGAATAAAGATTTCTGAAATTTATTCATGTTGTCCCAATACTCTCCCAGAAATAATGAATGGGAAAGTTGATGAGAAAACTTGTGCTTACTCATTACCAGGAAAAATCGATGTGAATGAATCTTTGAAAGATTCATGAAATAGAGGACTGACAGTCAATCAATATTCAGAAATCGAATTATTTGCATATTTCGAATAACTCCATTTTCTGCTATATTTCACAGTAATAGGACGATTTGAAAACGACGCGAAGAATCTGCGAACCGATTGAACTACAGTGCACTAGACTCGTCAACACTGAGAAGTGGAAGTCAGTGGGGTGTAGTGTACAATTCCTTGCAAGTACAACGAACAAACCTGTAGTGTTTGAAGGTTGATTATAATTATACGTTCTTAGGTGTGAATGAATTGTTAAATGTTCACTCTTCTTCCTGGGTACGTTCCACTTGCATGCCATTTTGCTAAAAAAATTCTTTGTGCTTAGAAAACCCCACTTCAGTCTCGCGTCCAACAATATACTTGAGATAAAATGGATTTGATAAATTCAAATCTACTACTTGGTTGAATCGAGAACTTAAATGTTCGTGCATAATTTCGTGGGGATCAAAGGATTCAAAGTTCACAAAATCTGCAAGTAAAGCTACATTGGAAAAGCTAAGTCATTTCAGCCACTAGTACTAGATTTAGACTCGATAGGTATTCTTCGGATAAAAGCTAACGCTCACTTACTTATTAACAACAGCCCGGACCATGCTCAAACGGAAATTTATTTCTCTGCCAATTTGCCGCGTTCCGTAGCGGTCAAGTGTGCGCTGTGCCATTCAATTATTTAGAATGAATAAAATTCCGGTGTGGCGTGGGCTGTGCTGTTGCCGATAAGTGAGCGTTGGCCTTAATTGGGAAACTTGAGCGTATTCCACTAATCTGATAATTAATAATTAAACATTAAACTTGTGATAAGTATCCACCTGAGATTTAAAGCGTCGAGATTTCTTTCCGAGACAAACCACATGTGCTCCAGTGCTGCAGAGACACATGCTGTCTAAGAAGGTAGTAACAATGACTTATCCATTTGTGACAAATGAATCTCGAGAATGGTATCGAGTCCCATTTGTCACAGATGGGCACTTTCCTTTACTATATATACACATCTGATCTCAGAGTTGGTTTTTTCGGGAGTTATTGTGTTAAAGGTTATCTTACGAAAGAAGTCAGTCGAAAATAAATTTGGGGTTTAATCACGAAGTTTGAGTTTGTGAAATCGTGCATCCATACCACAAGATTCCACAAAAACATTTATTCCAAATTTCATTTTTCCGATATTTCCTAGAAGGTACTTGAGCTCTCTGTTGTACATTGACTGAATCTGTCTGAGTTCTCCCTAGCACTTGATAAGTTAGTCTCGATATAATTAAAAAATGCGGATCCGATCGAATTGAAATAAAGAACACTTAGTTGAAAGATGACTTGAAGGTTCATATAAAATCTGAGCTAAATCCGAAGTGTTCAAGATTTTTCACGAAACTGTGCATAAATTCAAGTTCATATTTTACAAGTATCAACAAGATTTTGTATTGAAACGAGAGTGTATAGAAGTTTTACTATTTCACAACAATCTGTCCTTTGATCTCTTAATCACAAAAAAAGGAACCTTTTCTCGAGAATTGAACCTGTGCTTGATGTTCATATCACGTATTCAAGCAAAGTTTTCAAATTCCAGTGCGGCTGCGGTGCCGTATACTTACTCTCCGAATTACACATGGGAGAATTTACACATCCGTCTAGGCTGTTGCGGCGCCGCGACGGTCGTTTTTGCCTAGCACTCACCTATAAGTCGCAAGGGCGCTGGAACTGATACACTTAGTGGTATTGTGATCACAAATGTGCATTCAATTGATGGAGTTCCGCAATGGCGTCGGACCAACAAGCCTGCATTGTGTGGATCCATCCCCACAATGGCTCCGGAGCTGGAAGAGATGTGTACACCAGGCCTTATGATCATAAAGTGTGAAAGATGAGAATTTACTTCTGGTACAGCGTTTTGTGGCGAAAATCTGGAATTAAATTCAAATTATTCAACCGATAACTTAGACTGAAATTTAAGGAAAGCACTGACGAGAATTCAGCAGCTGTCGCTTTCAAATTCGTTTCCAAAGTTCGCTTAAACTTACTCTTTCGCTCACACTAACCCTTGACGATACTCTCACCCTAACCCTTACTCTCACAGTTATTCCTACCATTTAGCTTACACATACCCTCAATTTTACGCTTACATTTACCCTCTCAAATACACTTCCCCCTACCCTTAGGCCTGCAAAACCTATATTTCCGTTTACTCTTATCTGCACCCTTTCAATTACCTTTACCCTTACGCTTACCTAAATAGGTACCGCTTATCTTAATCTTAGGTTTACGGCTTTCCTTACACATAAGCTTACCCTTTCCCTTGCAGTTGCCCTTTCGCTACCACTTACCCTTACCCTTACAGTTACAGTTACCCTTACGCTCACACTCATTCCCATGCCCATATCTTTACCTGCCCTCTTACACTCTAATCCTCAACCTAACTCTTAACCTTACCCGAACAGTCACCCTTACCCTCACCGGCTCACAGTTACCCTTACCCTTAACCTTACAGTTTTCCTTACATTTACCCTCACAGTTACCCTCGCCCTTTTGCTCGCACTTACCTATATCGTAAATCTAATTCTCACTCAAATGCTTAATAGAATCATATACTTACGCTTACATCTAACTTTACCGTCACAGTTGCTTTGCCCTTTCGTTTACACTTACCCCTTTGCTTACACCCACTCCTTCGCTTATACTTAACATTGATCTTACACTTACCCTTACTATTAACCGTACAGTTACCTTTTCCTTAGGCTTACACTTACCTTCAATCTCACGCTGATCCTTACCCTCATTCATATCCCTACCCTTAACCTTAGGCCTGCAGTTATCATTACCCTTACGATGATATTCACACTTACTTAATTTTACAGTTGCCCTACCTCTATCGCCCTCACTTTTATCTGGTTAAAGAAACGAATTCAATGTATCAATGTTCAAATAAAATATTTTTCAAATCTTTTTCGAAGTACTATGAGTTATCACATTTTGAGGCATAACTGAAATATTTGGTGTTGTAACCGTTTGTGGGTACTTCACTTGTTTCATCCTTGCTAATCTAACGATCCAATCCGCATAACAGGTTTTAGCAACTCATTTTCGCGAAGACAAATGCCTCGTTTTCCCTTAATGTTCTGTTGAGCTGATCTCGAAACTAGTTCGTAGCTCTTTGCCAATTGTTATTAGGACCTTTTCAATATCTTGAAAATCATACGATCAGAAAATTGGTTTTTGTCTGGATGTCACACAACGCAAGGCAGGCTCAACGTCTGGATGGAAGATTCTTCTTTTATCGCATGGCAAAAGGAGATGAAAATTTTCAAAAAAAAGTTCTGTTTGCTGAGGCATAATTTCCGAATAAAGTAATGAAATGCCGACTACTAATAAAGCAACCTAGCTCTTCTACAAAAAATCTCTCCTACATACTTGTTAACAAATATTCATTTCAATTTCATAAAAAAGTTTTAATTATCTCTACCATTTCTTCATATAATTAATATTTGTCCTGTCATCCCCATTTCCAGACCACTAAGAATAGATAAATTTATTTGTAGATAGCGCTTTATATCAAAATTATCTACTAGATTTGAATCTCGGTTCACATAAAATATCCGCCCCAAGCATGTCACTTAAGTTCCCCTTTGTTTGAGATCGCCTATTTACCAGGAATTACCAAGACACCTACTCCATAATTACTCCTCGAAGAACTTCCGAAATCTACTTAACGAAGTTATAATAACTTGCAACAGATGCCAAATATTTACCTGCCTCGCATTTATCTTCGAGTTCATTAAAACTGTATCCGCCTTCGTCTGATGATGTATATTTTCGTCGATCAAATAGACTCTATAATAAGCTCATATTCTTCGTGAAATCACTTCATGAATACGAGAGCATGAGATCGATCCAAAATTCTGGGTGTGATACAATATTGGACCCAGCATTGAATTATGATTATTCTTATATACTGGAAGGAATTGGAGGGTCAAAATGAAATGACCGAAATGGAAAAGCTATTCGAAGCTTTAAGGTTCTTTATTTTCGGTAAATAAAATTGTAAAGGGTGTTTTTTTCTGAGGTATGGAACTTTCAGTTGGCAAAACTGTTTTAACTGGCGGCCATTTTGTCAGCTGTCAAGTGATTTGTGTTTAGTTTGGTCTGGCATTTCAACATGAATAGACTGACGCCTGAACAACCCTTCCAAATTGTGCAAATTTATTTTGAAAATAATGGTTCTGTTCGAAATACGTATCACGCTATACGTCCATTTTACAGTCAACATAATCGTCCATCAGAGCAATTAATTCGACTAACTATGGACGTTTTTCACACCACGTTCACTCTAACTGACTGTTTGGTGTGCTTTATGGGATGGGGGAATAATTGGTCCGTACTTCTTAAAAGACAATGCTGGCCAGAACGTTACAGTCAATGGGGACCGCAACAGAGCCATGATAACTGACTCTTTCGTTCCTCAATTGAATAACCATGATGTGCAGCAGCTGTGGTTCCAAAAAGACGGCGCAATATGTCACACAGATCGTGCCACAATTGATTTACTGAAGGAAACGTTTGATAACTGCATAATTTCACTTTTCGGGTCCGTGAATTGGCCTCCAAGATTATGCAATTTAAGCCCGTTAGACTATTTTCTGTAGGGATATGTGAAGTCACTGGTCTACACCGGGAAGCCTGAAACGATCGACCACTTGGAGGATAACAGTCGCCACGTTATTGCCGATATACGGCCACAATAATGTTGGAAATAGTGATTTAAAATTGGACTTCCAGATTAGACTACGTCCGAGCCAGCCGTGGCGGTCATATGCCAGAAATTATATTTAAGTTATAATGCCAAAAGGTTATCTTTTGAATAAAGTCAATTTCATGTCAATTTTAAAAATTCATCCCTGTTTTATTCCATTTCAAAGTTATATACCTCCAAAAAAACACCCTTTATAACCTACGTTTTTACTGCTTTTAGAAATAGCGCGAAAAAAAACTTTCCCAATTATTTGTTTCTCCGCGTAATACATGAACCTTAATAGTACTGCTTCATATTGTGCGCGCATGTTCTAAGGGAACATCGTTTTTTGAGTAGTATACCTGCGGAATCATTGAGTTTATTTTACCCATACACGAATTCGGCCTTCGTAATTAAGGTTAATTGAATCCAATAGAAATTCAGTAATTGATTGAAAAAAGTCAAGTTGGAGGTCCATGCAGAATTTCGTTAAAATGATATGATTTGAGATCACCAAATGTTTTCATCAGGAAGTAAAGCTGCGTTTGTGATGGTTTATACTACAGACAGTTCGGTACCCCAATGGAGCCGATCACTAACATACGATTTCAATGATGATCAATGACCAAATAGTGTGGGTTGAGGCAATTTAATAATTTCCATTGAGTTTTCTGAGCAATTGTTGCAACTATCAAATTGAAATCCAGTATTTGGTTCCAAATAAACTGGAGTGAAATTGCGCAGGAACCGAGTTGGATTCTTTTCTGTATCAGTTTTGAGATTTTTCTTAAAATACTCGTAATCGTCGAGAGATCAGGTTTTCATGTTAACTTGTTTACTCCCAGGAAAGTCGAAATGTCTACCAAACTTTTGTATTTCAAGTTTGAACTCGCCCTGATTCACACCTTATTCAGTTAGTATAGAATGTTTCGAATTTTCAAGAAAAATAACATGGTTAGCGCTTATGTGAAGTAAAGAACAAACAATTTGCAAACATGTACGATATTGGGCTGGAAGTTTAAATCAATTCAAAATATATCTTTCGATAATAGGTGGAAGCAAGTTGTTCTGAAATAACTGTATTTGGTAATTTATGAGGTTAATGATCCTTTAACCTATCACATCAAACTATTCAACGACTTTTCACCAGGAGTGAACAAATAAAACATTTGAATGCACTTTATTAAAGTGTTGTCCAACTGAAAAGTTAGTTATGCAAAATGCAAAGTGAAATGTCGCAAAGTATTTCGGTGCAATAGGCTCCTGCTACAAGATTATAAGATTTCTGACAACATTGCCTCATCTGACTTTTTATATGGATAAATTTATTTCAGTTGCTACAAAATTCGGTATCTTCCTATTAAATATGACAAAAATAATGACGAATTCTCTTGTGGAAAC
This sequence comes from Myrrha octodecimguttata, assembly GCA_958510865.1. Taxonomy (NCBI): domain Eukaryota; kingdom Metazoa; phylum Arthropoda; class Insecta; order Coleoptera; family Coccinellidae; genus Myrrha; species Myrrha octodecimguttata. The sequence continues at coordinate 24,422,261 of OY294056.1, forward strand.
ATATTTTCTGATGGTTAGGTAAAAAAATTCAATCGAAAGAATACTAACCTAGTAGTAACGATAAATGTGAATATGAGAATTAAATTAGTGATATTCATTTTCACAAACTGTTATCCAATGGATGTCTACGAAAGGCACTTCAAGTATTTCCTTTCAACATCGAATGACAATTCAGTATTATGAATTCTACTATAGTAAGCGAATTTCATTAACCAAATATCAGATTAGATTAAGATGAATTCTAGGTATAAAAATCGTTTTCATGGTATATCGGTATTGGTATATACATTTGAATTTATTCATTTATTTTTCATGTACAAATCAGGGACACAAACAGGTGACTTTCACACTCGAAACTATATTCGCAAATAATAATAATAAAGGTGAGAATAAATCAAAACTGTTCAATACAAAGTCATTTCATTTTACTCATCCTAACGAACAATAACGAAAATAGAGCAATCCAAATGCAGGAAAGATCCAATAGATCCACAAAAAGTACAAGAAGAATATACAAAGGTACCCACCTGGAAAAAAACATAACCATGCTCAGCATGAGATATCCATAAAGGAGTCTGTAAGTTATCGAAATTTCTCCGGAACAATTTACTCTGAAGAGCTAACAATACTTCGAATATGACAGAGAGACTTTTGGAGGCCAGAGTTCGTTTTTTCAAATAAATTTTTGGGTTCGAATGATTAACGAAAATTATAAGAATGCGTAATGTTGCCACTTGATTATATTCAAGAATTTTCGGGTAAATAAAAACTGGAATGGGGTGAAAAAGGGAAAAATAACTAACATTGCGCATTCTCACAAAAGAATTAGGTACATCCCAAAAAAAATTTTAAAAAATAATCTCTGAGGCCTGCAGAACGACACCTCGTTTTCTCCTATCAGCGTCGAAATTTCTACGAATTCTAATATTTCTCGCGGCTATTGGCAACGTTGAAGCATTCAGACCGAAAGCAGGTTCCTGACCTTGAGATATTAACGAGGTTAAATGAAACTTGAATGTGGCTGTGTTTCCGAAGCCGTAATTTACCAGCACGTGGTATTGTTTGCTCTCAATAGTTCTCGAACTGTCGAAGAAAATATTACAGATGTCCCCGCATGAATGAGAGTCGCTCAACAAATGGCTTGAGGGAGTAGAAGGTACTTTGCTTTCTCAGTGCTTTAGTTAGTTTCATTAATCAGAGCCGCAGAAATGCACGGTTGTCAGACTGTATTCCTCAATCAACAGGTCGACGATTCGACGTAGTTTTGTGAAACCCAAATTCGTTGATCGGGCGAAATTTGACGGAGCAATCTGTTAATCGTACGATCACAGTATCTTTGTGAAACCCAGGGTTAGGTAGCCTCACAACCTACAGTGTAAAATTTTTGACATAGGGTAATTCCTCAAGAAATAATAAATGTCTATCATCAAAGTCCTATAAAATCCACATTTTTCCCTATTACGTGTATCCTTACTTTTTTCTCATAATTGGAAGATTGGTAACAATGTTCCTTGTCATATTGCTAGGCTTAATTATGACATTTTGTCATAACAATTTGATAAAATCTGCTTTTTAGGGGACGTAAAACATTCTATTGAGATATCGATTTCTTGCGGTCTCTCAGGGGATTAGAAACCGTGCAGATTGAGAAAACTTCGTTTGCTTTTCACGCGGTATATCTAAATGTTAGGGGAATCTGGCAAATTCTGCTGAAAAAAATTTTGATGGTTCTATCTTAATTAATCTCTGTTCATCTGTATTGAGAGGAAAAAATTTATTTTACCAATTATCGAACCTTACCAGACCTCAAACATCAAGACTCGAAAAACAGGAAGAAATTTATATATTGTTTCTATTTGATTCTCAGGAGCGAGACCTTGGTGGAACAATATGGAAGACGAGAACAAAATTATCATCATCATCGCATCGTCTGCAGTCCTAATATTGTGCGTCCTAGTAATATGCATCATCATAATCATACTCTGCCGGAGAAAAAGAGCCAATACGAAATGTAAGTTAGATTTAACAACTATATGTAAATGGCTTCTTTTACCAACAAGCGCAACTTATATCTGGTTTTTGCTTTGTATTTTAATCCAGACTAATAAGACATTTTATTTTGTTTTCGCCAACAGACAATAGTCCTTTGGAAATGGAAGAGCGGGAAAAGTAAGTTTTGAATATTTCTTTGTGTTTTTCTGTTTGTTTTGGTGAAAATTGTATGGTGGTATGAGAATGCAGAGTTTTCTCTCTAACAACGATGGTGAAGTTGTATAACAAACTTTAGTTTGATGGGTGGTATATTAGTCCTCTGTAAATAACTTAGGTATTATATTTTATTTATAACATATTTAACACATATTTTATGTAAATAAAGAATATATGTATCCATTGCAAATTTGTTAATAGGGAAAGATGAACATCACAAAAGTTTTGAAATTATTTTTTATCGGAGTTCAATGGAAATTGATTCTCAAGAGAAGTAGTTCCTGAGAGACTCTGCGTCTATTACCAAAAAAATTGAATTGATGATATTATTCCTCCATGTTATAATATCTTTATATCTAATAGTATGCAGGATTTTCCAGATTAAGATGCTTCTTCTTGAGATTCTTCATTTCATCCTAACTATAATATATTTCGAGATATTCTACCTGTGTTGTTCGTAAGTGATATGGATTAGATATTTCTGAAGAAAATTATTTGCGCTGTCTCGTTTTCTTGAAAAAAATAATTTTTTGAATCGAATTATTTCACGACCAATTCGATATTTTGATTATCAATCAATTCGACAATTTTTCCTTTAATATTTCAGGATAGGTTAATATCTTGACTTTTTTCGGTCCGAAACACGATTTCCGCGTAAATAATTAACAAGAATTTATTTGGATGTTCGAATAGTTAGTAAATGCGTATTTTTTATATTGCCTAGTTCTCATCGATAATTTGCTGAAATTTGATAATGCCTGAAAATTGAATTTTTTACGTTATAATCGTGTTAAGATGTTAGATTTTTCTTAAAATGAATGGGGATTCCGAAATTTCATTTCATTTCAAAAGAATGCATGGGAGTACATCATATTTTCCAAACATGTTCAGTTCACATCTCAGATACAGATCCAAGTGGTTGAAACTAAGACATCAAAAAATGGATATTAAAGCTCAGAGAGCTTGGCTAAATTTCATAAAAATATTAGGGTAGATATTGAAATTGTGATTAAACAATGATTTTTCGGTGTAAACATCATCATCCGGCAGCTCAAAAATTCAGGGCAATGGTTCATATAAAATCTTCTTCAAATCACGTAAGGATTCATATCCGATCAACATTCCATTCTGAAACAGCATGTATGTTGAAACTGGTAGTTTCAAAACATTGAATGGGAAATACATTATTTTAGTGAATTCATCATCGTTTGACCATGATCATAATGAGAGCTTCAGTAATGAAATTCAATAAGAAATAAAACTTTGTCTGTTTCATTTCCTCCGATAACTATAATATATAATATTATAATATTTTTACCTGCTATCATCAACATTCAATATGAACCAACAGTATAAAAAATATACATTTTTGTGATGTTCACAACAAGAACTATTTTCATTAGACGACTATGGAATTCGGATAATTGATCATCTCAAATTGCATGACCTAAGCACAAACTTTTCTAATATGCACAGATGCTAAGCACCTTCTGATTTCAATAACAATAACTCTTCGGTGGATTTCTTGATGTTGTTCATTTTTCGAGTAGAATCAAACCTATACCACCCAAAATAACACATTGTCCTTTAAGAACTAACCTAATTCACTAATTTTTCTTACATCCTTCAGGTTCATTTGCACTCAAAGTCCGGATGTACTGGGCTTACCTTTAGTTCCTTGTGGTAGGATAACTTATTTGGGCAGTCAAGGTACTAACCAACTACCAAATTGCAGTGTTCATGAAGTTTGCCTATGTGTTGCATGTCTTTTTAAACAAATTAGAATTTTGAATTTGAGGGGATGAAATGATATTGGTGATTCTCTCGATGAATCGATATTTTAGGGGTATACGTTGGAGAAAAATTAAGGAAAAATGACGGAAGCTAAAGCAAACTCGTATTGAGTATATGTCGATTTGCTATTACGCGACCTCGATATCCGATCAATAAAATAATCTAAATAATCAAAGAATTCTATCTTGCGCATTTTTTCATTTTGATGATTCTGCTGAATTACGGTGAAACCTAAAAGAATCCAGAGCATATGCGAGTAAGGAGATCGAGTGTTATATATCATTACTGTTTACTTCAAGAATAGCGCTTTATTTGTTCACCGTACGCGAATGATTTGACCCCTGAAACCAGAAAATTTCTTTCGTTTTCTACGTAATTTTCGAATGTGATCCGTGGAAAAAACGTAAAAGCCGAAACCTACTGTGTATTTTTTCAATAAATATACCAACTCTGAAATAATGTATGTCACTCAGCATACATTCGTTGAGAAGTAAAAGATTCATTTCTAGAATTTGAATATTTTCAATAAACAATAATGAATATTTCATATGAAATTGATTAACTAGTTGAAATACCTTTCATTCAATATAAAATAAATAAATAACTGAGGTTGATGTAATGAGTTTTTCTAGAATGGAATCTCATCCATTTCCTACTGATTTTAATTGAAAATATTTGCAAACTGGCGAGATACTGCTGTTTGAATTTCGATATACAGTGTGTCCACGGATTGGGTGCCGATAAGGTGTAAATGACGAAAAATTTTCGAGTTAGACTCTGATATTCTGGAAATCGCTCCTGCTTGGTCTCAAACTAAGATGTTGAGAAAATGAGCCAAATCAATTAATATACAGGGTGGTTTAGAGCTGATTTAATGAAAATTGTTAAGAATAAAGTGTCTTTGTTTTAAAAAATATGGAGAAAGTTTATTGAGAAAAGTTGTTTGGAATGACGAGCTGCTACAAGAACTCGATTTTCAGATAAATCAACCTACCTTGACTTTATAAGTTGGTCATGAACATTTTGTTAATCCGATACGTGAGATATTTTGTCATGATCAAAAATTTAAATTTTGACACCATTTTCTTAACAGGGTTACGTGATACCGCAACATGTGGACAGCGTTCATGGAATTGTCTTATTACTCCCTGATACGAAATGTCTGCACCTAAACCGTAGCACTGCACAATAAACACTCTTTCTTCTATGGTCGACATATTTTAACTGAAAAATTTTCGTTAATGACGAATAAAATTTACGTTTGAAGTCACGTCTGGCATTTGTAACCATGGATATTATCAAATATTTTTATAACCTATTTACAAAATCAAAGTTGATCGATTTATCTGAGAATCGAGATTTAACCGAGTCTTTCGATTCTAAACAACTTTTCTCAATAAACATTCTCGATATCTTTTTAAACAAAGGCACTTTATTCCTAACAATTTTCATTAAATCAGCTCTAAACCATTGATTAATTGATTTGGCTCATTTTCTTAATATCTCAGTTTGAGACCAAGCAGGAGCGATTTCCAGAATATCAGAGTCCAACTCGAAAATTTTTCATCATTTACCTTACCGGCACCCAATCCGTGGACACACTGTATATCAAAGCAGAACCATTATTAGGGTGTAATTTTTGTATGTAATAAAAAATCCAAGATATTGAACAAAAAATCAAGTTTTTCGTCGAGCCTTTTATGCTACCGGATCGAAGGGAGATTAAATTGTTACTGCACTTCAAAAGACTACTTCCATGAAAGACAAATTAAGTGATGACAATTCTGACCACTACAGAATATTTGCGCTTTCGGGACTAGATAACATAAGAAATTAATACTATTACTGCTTATAAGAGTTATTCCGGGGTTATGGGGGTCAACAAATATTAGCAGAGTGTGACTTATATTGAAAAAATAAATTAAATAACTGATTTCATTCATTTTTTGATCGAATGAAACCAAACATTTTGGTTTGGTTTCAAGGGTGGTGAAATATGTTGTCTCAAAATCTAGTTTTTACCGAAGAGGCACACTCACTCTTCCCTTTCCATCTCAATCCATTTCTGGTACCAGTTCTCCAATATGCCACATCATTTCACTACCCTCAATAGAAAATATCTGTGAATTTTGGGTGGTGAGGTAAAATATATGTTAACACATACAAATAGAAGTTTTGCATGATATCACATTTGCATGGGCTTAGTTGAATGTGAAATAAAAGAATGAGTTTCAACTTTATGGATAAAAGGAATGGAGAAAGGATTTTGTCGTTCGAGTCAAGCAAGCACTGGCAAGAGAACATCAAACCCAAAAGAAATGTGGTCCATTGCTTGTAAAATATTAAGTCTTGTTAAGTGAGTCAGTATGCAGGGTGTAGCAGATTTGATAGAAAATATCATAGAGGGTGATATAACATAACATTTCCAACAAAAAATTTTCTTGGAACTTTGTTCTCAAACGTCATGGTTCTTGAGATATCAGTTGTTCGTTCTCTTTCGGAACTTCTCCACCTTGCTAAGGAAAATGAGTATCTCCAGAATTACAATTTATGGAACAACAAATTTACCCTCACTCGAAAGAGAGCAAGATATTACAATTACAGTATTTAATTCCTCCCAAGCAATATTCACAGAAAAGAACACAGTTGCAATGGGAACTTTATTCCAATAATGGAATCAAGTTGACATTTCATGTGGAAAGTTTATCAAGAAAAAACCTTCGTTTCTTTCGAACTTTATTCGATAGAAATTTATCTAAAATTTGAGAAATGTAAAAAATTTTCTTGTATTCACATCAGCTGTTTTGTCATACCACTACTTCTGCAGGTGAGGAGTTATCTGCAAATACTCTGGTTATAGATACTCACTTCAAGAAATCATGGTAGGAAGAAGCAGCTGTTGTGAAATGAAATGAAATTTGTGAAAATTGAAAATTGTTTGGTTTTTCCATAATACATTTTTCACATATTCCGAAAGTTTCCACAGTTAAAAACTAAATGTCAATATCTCCACTCCGATAATTTTTACCTGTTTCTTCATGAAAACGCCACTATTTTGGTAACTTACACTTGCGGTAGGTTTTCACAATTTCAAATTCAATAACTTACCTTCAATATTTTCCGAGAAAACGGCGGATGAAATTTCATGCTGATTTCATTCTTGAAATAAATTTTATATCGCACTTTGATTCTCGTGTTACTGCTGAATTTGCTTGAGTTGAACTACATACGGATAGTTCATATAAATTGTTCTCTCTCGATAAAGGAGGGTAGATTAATAGCTCTACAACTCGTCATTTCGGAGAGATACTCTCTTTCATGAGCAAAGTAGGGAAGTTAAAAAAAATACAACTGATATCTCAAGGTTTTAAGCAGAACTTATTCAGGACATTGTTGTAAATGATCTGTTTTCTCACCTCTGAAATATTTCGTCAAGTCTTTTACATCCTGTAGGTTTACATGAATTCTAATTAACGGCATTGTATAATTTTTTATTTTAAGAGTGACATTTTGAGTATACTATGAGCGGTGGAGGGATTTCATCATGCTTTTTATTTTTCATTGTGTTGACCATTGTACTTTTTACATGATTGCAATTGTAATGAAATGAAGTGAGAGACTTCATTTCAGTTGAAGCTCTAGGATAGGCTGGTTACCCCTAAACTGCTATCGTTATTTCATATAAGTCATCCCAGAAGGTGGGGTCATTTCTATACATGTATTTGAGCTATGTCTACAGGGTCTTTCACGAGGAACCTCACCCATATTTATACGGGAAACTACTGAACGTATTTTCATGAAATTCAGCACTTATAAGTATTTCACGATGCTGATGAAATCTAAAATATTTTCAAGGCATGAGCACCTCCGGTTTTTCCGGAAATGACGTCAACTTCCGTTTTTCAAATTAGAACACCATTTTTTTATTGCAGAAATAGATTCCTTAGAAAATTTCAATTTATTTTGATTAAACATTTTTCAGTTTTGGTTGGAAAATTCTCTCTGAGCGGGAAAATTCGAAAAAAAAATCGAAAATAGAGCTCCGCTGAAACAAGAATAACTTCGAGGTTTTTGGATGGAAAATTTTTATTTTTGGGATTTTTCAAGATGTAAGATTGATGTATCCACTTTAAAAATCGAAATCGCGATTCATGATACAGGGGGTGAAAAAATCGCTTTCAAAGTTAGGGATGACAAAATCGTGAAAAATCAATTTTTTCAAATTAGAACCCCATTTTTTTATGGCAGATATTGAATCTACGTTAAAAAATAATATGAGTGTATGCATCACACCCTTGCCCTAAAATGGATATTTTCTGAGTTATTCACAAAAAACTGTTTTTCGTCTTGAATTTTCAGCTATTTCTTTTCCCTTCACGCCAAAAAGATGAAATTTTCAGGAACTGTTATTTGAACCATGCTGTAGATTTTTCACCCCTTCTTGAAACCGACTTCAAGTTACTATTAGGAGAACCATGGCAAACTCTCGCAGTTATAACTAGAGAAGATGCTCAAAGTTTTGACCGTTAATTTCTAGACATTTATTTATACGTCTCAGGAATGCTTCGTGCGTTGCTCTTCTTATTTCATCGGGAGGAAGAGATCTGCAAAAGTGTTTAAAAACCAAATTGAGTTTCAAAACTATGAATCTAAAAATCTAAACAAACCTGAACGCATTTCTGACTCGTTCTATGCAGTCCTCTTTATCAGTCAGGGGAGTTGAGTAGACAATATTTTTTATCCTACCCCAAACATAATAGTCTAAAGGAGTTAAATCGGGAGAACCTGGTGGCCAAAGATGTGGACCATTGTTCGCCAACCATCGATCTTCAAATAGCCTGTAGAGGATATTTGACACATTGAGTGAATTGTGTGGAGGCGCGCCATCTTGTTGATACCATAAGTCATTATGGTTCTGTACTAGCGGCTCAATTATTTGAGTTACCAGTTAAAGTCCCATCATAAATGTGAACATCGAGAATTGCATTATTTTTGATGGCGCAAAAAACATTGAAACTCCAGGTCTCTTGAAAGTTCCATTGTCTGAAGTGGTGGTTGTTCTCTTCATCCCAATAATGACTGTTATGCCTATTGAAAGAACCATTCTTTGTGAATTTAGATTCATCTGTCCAAATTATACAGTCCAAAAAGTTTTCATTCTCTTGAAATCGAATCATCATAGCTTCGCAAAACTCTGTTCTCCTGACGAAATCAGTTTCCTTCAAATGCTGTACCCTATTGAATTTATATGGGTGCATTTTATGTTTTTTAATATTCTCCAAACACTCGATTGAGATAATCCCAGATCAATCTCGGCATCTTTGAGAGAATTTTGAGGATTCACACGAAAATATGCAAGAACTGTAATTTCGTTGTTCTCATCTTCTACTACACTTTTTTCTCTGTGTGTAGTTTTCTTAACGAAAGATCCGACATTTCTCAAGTTTGTCATGGTTCTGTTAATGGTATCTCTCGTTGGTCTGGGTCGGTCAGGAAACCTCTCAATGAACAGTCGAATCGTTCTATCTACAACTTTATTACATTCTCCATGAAGTAGAATGAGATTTAAATAATCTTCATTGGTAAAATTAGGCATAGTGATCGATTTTATAACTTAATACGAATTATCACCAAATTAATAGTAAACACAAAATGCTACTGAACAAAGAGGAATTTGGCAGATGTATAATTAATGATATCTATCATTAAAAAAAAATAATGTAAAACATGGTAAGTTTTTGCATATGGTTCATAAGGAATTATTTATTTATCACTGGAGAGAAAACCGATGGCCGATTAGTTGAAATAAAGAGGTTTCCGATACAAATTCGAATCCAAATTCGCCATCTATTTAGGAACAACCTGTAACTTTTTTCTCTTGCATATTAGGGTAGTAAAATCTAAAACATGGTTTAAGTAACAGTTCCTGAAAATGTCATCTTTTTGGCGTGAAGGGAAAAGAAATAGCTGAAAATTCAAGACGAAAAACAGTTTTTTGTGAATAACTCAGAAAATATCCACTTTAGGGCAAGGGTGTGATGCATACACTCACATTATTTTTTAACGTAAATTCAATATCTGCCATAAAAAAATGGGGTTCTAATTTGAAAAAATTGATTTTTCACGATTTTGTCATCCCTAACTTTGAAAGCGATTTTTTCACCCCCTGTATCATGAATCGCGATTTCGATTTTTAAAGTGGATACATCAATCTTACATCTTGAAAAATCCCAAAAATGAAAATTTTCCATCCAAAAACCTCGAAGTTATTTTTGTTTCAGCGGAGCTCTATTTTCGATTTTTTTTTCGAATTTTCCCGCTCAGAGAGAATTTTCCAACCAAAACTGAAAAATGTTACATCAAAATAAATTGAAATTTTCTAAGGAATCTATTTCTGCAATAAAAAAATGGTGTTCTAATTTGAAAAACGGAAGTTGACGTCATTTCCGGAAAAACCGGAGGTGCTCATGCCTTGAAAATATTTTAGATTTCATCAGCATCGTGAAATACTTATAAGTGCTGAATTTCATGAAAATACGTTCAGTAGTTTCCCGTATAAATATGGGTGAGGTTCCTCGTGAAAGACCCTGTATAGATGGGTCTTCCGATTATGGGTTCTTAGCTCATTACGTGTAGTTTGAAATCTACTGAAGTGTTATAAATATTTTTCCCTCAAATAATACAAACTTTCAGAAGAAACAGTGAGTATTCAAAACATGAACAAAACTGTGTTGAAAAATGAAGTTTCGTTTCTGAATATTCTGTACAAAAACTTAGTATTTTTTGGTGAGAACTATTGCTGGTACTCAAATGTTTAAGAGTCAGGTTAACAACGAAAAGTGGAAAATGGCATTATATTACATTAAAAACTGCCGCCTACCCTTTTTGTATCAAAACTTAGAATGCTCGAAAAACACCATATAGTTTGTGTTCCGGATTGCATTATATCGGAATACTTTTTCGTGTTGACTGTTCTTCACAAATACTTTTTCGGCGTGCATAGCATACACATGTACGTTTTCTGTCCAGTTATATTAGAAAGATCTGTATTACATCTAACGATTCCACGACTCATTTGACTGTTCCAATAGATGATTGTCTAACCCTTATGTAAAATGTGACCGTTGGCTGCAATAGCAATATCCATGATCGAAATGATGGATGACATTGTTTGTCTGTTCTTTAAAGAGCACAATTTAGTCCAAAGTATCGATCTTCTCTTTGCGGCATTGTTCAGGTATTCCAGATTCATCATCTCTCGAATAAGACATGAACTGCTTAGCATTCATTAGTTTTACTTCTATAGGTAAACTTTTTGAATTTCCATTTTGAATTAATTATGAAAGACAGAATTGAATTTTCTGAAGATACCAAGCAGTGAGAAATTTTCCATGAAAATACTATCGAGAAGTCACTAATAATACTTACGGAGCGAAAGAATCGACAGCGATGCTTTCATACGATTATAAATGATTAATAACGACTGGGGTAGAATTCGAACCCAACGATATCAGCTAGGGGTTAAGTCAGATAGGATAAAGATATATTCATTGTCACTGACTGAATAATCCAATATAGATAGATAGTTTAGGTGAAAAGCCAATCTAAAAAAACACAGCGCTAACACAATCTGAAGAGTTTTTTACTCATCACTAGGAATTTTATTGATTTTTAGCCTCTACTTGTCTCTCATAAATTGAATTCTTCCCTCTAAAATAATATATACGACAATCCCCGATGAGAGCAAGCTCCTCAAGTGAAAGTAGATTTGCTAGTTCAAGTTTTATTGCTTGAACCAAGTTTCGTATACAATATAATGATTGCAAGAGAGGTGATATATTTCCACTACTTAAAGCAAATGTGAACAGGACAGTGGGAATATTCACATCACCTCTCTTGCAATCATTATATTGTATTCGAAACTTGGTTCAAGCAATAAAACTTGAACTTGCAAATATACTTTCACTTCAGGGAGCTTGTTCTCATCAGGGATGGTCGTATATATTATTTCAGAGGGAAGAATTCAATTCATAAGGGGCAAGTAGAGGCTCAAAATCAATTAAATTCCCAGTGATGAGTAAAAATTCTAAAACTAATGAACAGATTGAGGTAGCGCTGTGTTTTTTTAGGTTGGCTTTTCTAACCATATCTTCCCTATAAAAGCATTCATGTCTTATATACTCCTAAAACCATATGCCTAATGATATTCGGGAAGACATGTTGAGATTCAATTCGACTGATCGAACTGAAAAAGTGGAATGGTCAATAGCAATTAATATAGAAAAAATTCAACACGATCTCTTTACTCTCAGACCAGATGGTTACTCTCCCGATACCTCTAATCAAAAGTGGCCCCTTAAACATGGTCTTCTTGTGCCAGGACACAAATTACAAAATATAAACATCATACAGTTAGACAGAGAAATATCGCCATTCAAAACTACTTCGGTCACTCGTAAAGTCACTCAGTCCAAGTACGGAAAGAATAGGCCAAAAGTATATGCCCGACTTGAGCGTCTGAAGACGGTCTTAGGCTTTAATGGATATGACTATGTGCCATCAGGTCTTACCCATAGACCCAGTGGAGGTAAGGTAGATATCGCTGGTGTTTCTGCATTGTGCTGATTTGTTTTTCGTTTTGCATGATAGTGGTCACTTTTAAGAAATCTGCCACCAGTCTTGAAGCTGAACTTCCATCTACAATGTATTCCAGGAAAAGAAAAAAACCTGGAGCAGGTAAAGTATCTTTCTTTAATTTATATGAGATATTTTGCTTGAATATCGCTTTCCATAAGTAGATAAATATGTAGCTTTTTCTCATTCTTAGTTGGGTGTACAGCTAAACTGTACTTCGTTGACTTTAATCAGGAAAAATGCAAGAAGAAGGAATAATGCAAGGAAGAGGAATAATAGTCTTACAACTCCAAGTTTTATTGAAACCTTCATGTAATTATTTCAAACCAACAATAATCACTGGTTCCTAAGTCATATAGTAAATGAATTCATTTAGTCAGATTGGAAGGCCAAAAGATAAAACTGTAAATGCGAAACAAACTACATATTAAAATCTTTCCGGATGACTAATATCGGAAAATGTGCAATATTTTAATAGTTTCACTATAAATAATTTTTTTCTGATAGCTACAAATTATGGAAAATATCCTTAATGTATGGTATTTCCAAATAAGTCTTTTATAGAATTTCCATAAGAAATTACTGATTATACCTAATAACATATCGAAATATTAAGCTAGTTGTAGTACCTGAATTAGATTGAGAATTATAATACGATATATACAGCGTGCCAAAAAAGTAACGTAACTCGTCAATGATTCTTGTACGAAGAATTATTAAGGAAAGTTCTCGTCGATTTTTAATTTCGAAAGCAATTTATCATGTGTTTATTTTGATATTTCCGAATCGCCCTTCAATGAAAAATGTCACCTTGAAGTCTCAGCCAAATATGTTCAACAGAACAATGAGCAAAACAACTCTCTCCATTTAACAAACTGCAGGAGTACTCTCTAATTTTTTTTTGCTCATTGTTCTGTAGACCTTATTTGGCTGAAACTTCAAGGTGACATTTTTCATTCGATCTATGTTTTTGGAAATATCAGGAAACTGAAATTTTGGGTATATCTGCGGAATCATTCGATAGTTTTCACTTATTCGCCAATTCGGCCTTCGTAATTAAACTCCAAACTTACTCTACAATTATCGAGCTAATGAGTAGATTCTTCCGGAAATTATTTTGTTCACTATCAGTGGTTAGGCCGGTCGTAAATACATCAGCTCAAGGAAGAATCGACATAGGGAATATATTTGTAGAGTAGGTTTTCAGTTTAATTAGGAATGCTTCAATGGGTTGAATTCGCCAATTATTCTTTGGATGGTTATTACCATTCAAAATTTTGGAGCGAATTGCAATCTAGAACTTGAACGAAACTTATAGCTTGAGGTTCATGCAGAATTTCATGAGGACCATTTGAAAAAATCTACGTTTGGTAGGGTCAATACTTGTATAGATGACAGCTTTGGCAACGGAACAAGCGCGTAAAAGCTCCTGACCTCTACTCAGTGCTTTTCTAGGTTTTTTCCAATATCTCCCGAGACGAATATCCTATGAAGCTGAAATTTGAAACACTGTTGTTAAGTAGTGACGATTGCGCTACGGGGAAGTGCCGATAAAACTTCCAGGGAATCACCTCATGAGGTGTAGAGTGTGAACAGATCGCCGCTGTCCCGCATATTGTCACTGTAGAATCCAGTAAATGCTTCGACTATTCACCAGTAGATGCCGTGAAAGGTCCATGCGAACAGATATTTTGAACTTATTATTGTAAAAATTCAAATAATACATATCTGATTGGACTGAAACAGAGTCTTTGAGTTTCCGGTGTCGATTAGAATGAAATTTAAACGGAATTGGAGATATTCTTTCTGAAATATATATATATATATATAATATATTTCCCAAATAAATTTTCTGAATTCTTCTCTTGATTGTTCCTTAGAAAAATCAGAAAATCTGTTTGGGCTGAAATAAAGTACTCGGTTATGGAGTGGTGGTTTGGAGATTTCACTGAAATTTGAGTGGAATATGAAAATTTTCAGAAAAAAAAGTTTTTTTAATTTTTCTATGGATAATTCATCATATTGTTCCTGTATATCGAGTTATTGAAAACTCAAAATTTCAAATGGCTGTAGAACAAAAACTATTCGGCAGATTCGGCCCATTAACCAACTGAACCGAGATATTCAGTATCTTAACCTAACCTGAGAATTTGAAGACTCTAGGTTCTTTCTTTCGAAAGTTACAGCGCACACGGCCAGACGGACAGAATTGATTTTGGCCACGGATTCTTCATCAGTGAGTCCAAACTAGTCGTTTGAGACCAATTTCTGCAATTACAGACATCGTGACGAAATGATAACGCGCTGTTCCCCAGAAGAAGCGCGTAAAAAGCAGCACAACCAATTCTACTTCAAGCCACATCGCAAATTACCTTTCATTTGATATATCACAATCCATATATATCAATTTGAAAAAATAAAGTAGTGGGGTGCGGGGTGTAGGGGGTGAGAAATATCAAATTCAAAAATAAATAAATTGCTTTTGAAATCAAAAATCGACGGGTGCAAGGATATTCCTTATTTATTCTTCGTACAAAAATTATTGACGAGTGACGTCACTTTTTTGGCACACTGTATAAGGATTTCATGTTATTTTATCGATATTAGATTATGTTATCATTTTTTAATGAAGCTTCATTTTTAGTGCCAAGTAATGATTGGAAAACAATTCTGTCTGCTTTCTAAATAATTATTTTTCTATCCGATAAATGTCTTCAAGAACGCAGTTTTAATAAAAACCAACAAAAATGCATAATGATGGACGCGAAACTATTCGCCAGTTTTTTCATTACTATTTGAAAATGTTCGGCTTCTAGAGAATGTCAACTTATACACAACAATAATTATAGAAAAAACTGCTGCAGTATTGAATTCTTCATGAAAAATGGTAAGGCTATTGATTCCAGAAAATTAAAAAATTATGACACGAAAAAGTTAAGTACCATTTTTGAAAAGATATTGTCGATGAAGACCCATTATATCTCGGAAACGATTAAATATATGCGGTTTTCGCCTTTGAATTGTTGATGAAATCCAGCATTATCATTTTCACCTATTTATGCTATGAATGAGACAATCCCTTCAAAAGTCATACATACGCTTTTTATGAATTAAAATCAGACCGTCTGAATAAAAAGTGAAGTTTGCTTCATCCAAAGACAATAAATAAGAAAAATCATCGAAATTATTAATTCATTATTTTAATCGATGAATATCAAAAGAATGGTGAAATCAAGCTATATCATCAATGTGTTTCATAACAGTTGAAATCAAGATTTGATTTTCTTTAGTTTCATTAACATTTATTTTGGTGAGTTTTCAAGTTCACATAGACACGAAGCTAAAATAATTGTCAGCAAGTCAGTGTTATGGAACTGAAAGAAGCTGAAAAATCATTTATGACAAATTTGACGAATCATCCCTTCTATAATGTTCAGCAACTTAAAAAAATACAGATGATGTTTCAACTGTAGCTGAGTAATCATATTAAATCTTTTATCAGTTTTCGATATGAACATAGTTCTTTTCATGTAATTATCATTAAAACTCAAGTATATCTCACCGAAATCATATTTTTCAGTGCCCAACCAGTCCTCTTTAGGAGATAAGACGAGCTCAGGGGCTGCCCCACCTCATGGAGGTATAGCAGACCCTACTTACGATCCTGACAAGGGTTTCTATGAGAATCTACCCTTCCACAGCATGCAGAACCAACAGAACAAGGTAAACAGCAGTTTTAGCAGTAACTTTTCGCATTTGTTCAATGTTGTGTGCTTTTCATTTTAATTTTGCATGTTTTTTTCGTTTTCAGCCAATTTCAGTTATTGCACCTTTTAACCAGGGACAAACTCAAAATAAAAAACCATCTAGTCCATTCCCTCACAAACAATCAGCTCCAAACTGTTCCAAAAAATCAATCCAATACATACCTGTAAAACGGCATCAATCATTCAGCGGATTTCCAAGGAATATTCACCCAGAGATTAATTCCCATTTTTCTATGAATTTCTCTAACAGTCAATACCTCAATTATCAACATCCAAAAATTTCATTGCATAATCCAATATTCAGAACATATAGTTCACAAATGTTTACGAACAGAACTGAAATTCCAAGCTTCCTGCATAATCTCCCTCTAAACTCGCAATACCAAACAGGAAGCTGCACTATTTCCTCCATTCCAGGAGCTATACGAAATCTGAGCCTTCTTAATCTGAGCTTACCAATAACGCATTCACCCGAAAATCCATTTACCGTCTTGGGACAACAACGAAATAAAACTCAAGTTTATAATAAAAACAAGAAAGAAATGATAACAAAATCAGATTCAAAACAAACATTGCAACAGGAATGTTTCACAGATGAAACAGAAATGAAACAAAATATTGATAGCAAGACATGTCTAGCAAGGAATGAAAATGGTGCGCAAAGTGATAGTGAATTACAAAATGAGTCTAATCATTCTTCGAAGAAGCATAGATGCTATTCTCCCACCTTCCATTCATTACGATGTAAGAAGCACCCCAAGAGAAGAACCCTGATTTATGCTCTACCGAAAAGGGTCTTCAGTGATGGAGATTTACCGACTTGTCAGAATAAGGGTACCTCAGATAATGAAAGTGTTAAACATTACCATATTGTTCCAATACCAGCACCTAGATGCAGAAAACATCGAAATAGAGAAATAATATACCAAAATGTTGCTGAAACACTAAGAAATGATTCTTTGTTAGATGCACCAAATGATAGTTGTATGGATTTATCTTCAGGAGGAGTAACAGAATCTTCATCATCAACTGAAGTCGAAGTGCATATTATCCCTGAATTGAAAGACAAAACGAGAATATATGAAGTTGATTCTAGCTCACTGAAAGTTCGAAATGAAGAAACGGAAAATATTCTGACAACCACGTCTTCCAATCTTACATATTCATCAACAGCCCCGGTAGAGACTCGACCTAAGTTGGTAGCAGTAAGTCCGAAAAAAACAAGTCACATTAGCTCTATTTCTGCACCTTTTAAACGCTCTTCAATTGTCAAAGCAGGTGATCATTTAAAACCACAAGGTAAAATTCAGAAAGGGGCTCTTTCTATTCAGATTCAAGCTAAAATAAAAGGGTCATCCAGTCAGAATTCCTCACCGGACCCAAGCATCAAAACTGTAAAATTAGATCGAGAAACTCCCAAATCCTTCACATCAAGTGAAACCAAAGATTTACCAGAGAAATCACCTATTCCAAAGACTAACAATACGTCAAAAAGTAGTCCTAAAAAGTTACCCAACTTGTATAAAGTTAAAAATTCTCCCAATAAAGTATCCCCCTCCTCGTATGCCAGCTCCCAGAACACGAGTACGAGTATATCTGATACTGACGTTCCCAAAATGCCTATTCTGGACACCTCTGAAAACAAATGGAGTCCCAAAACTAATCACAGTAATCGGCAGGTGTGTTTTGATGTTTTTTAGTGCGAGAAATTTGAAGCTAGTCTCTTCATTTCAAATATAATAGGCTTGCCTAACCCGAAACTATTTCACCTGAATAGATCTAATACAATCGAATAATCAATATAAGAGTCATATGAAAGGGTAGCTTCAAATTTTTTTTCTTTGTTCTATCTATAGACCGAGTTCAGTAATTGGGGATATAAATGACAACGAATATCAAGTGTATTGCTTCTGATCATGGAGGCAAGGATACACTTTAGTTTTTTTTCGAAGTGTTTCAGAAATTCCGGTTTTTTTACTTTTGATGTCATTTTTGAGTTTGAAATAGGTAATAACTATAAGTTTCGGTCTATTGAGAGAACATATAGCATAAAGTGAACTATATGAGGCGCACTAACCCTGTGATCTTTTCAGAATGCTTTTTACACACTAACAGCCCCTCATCAGAAACCGTCCAGCATGGATTTGGCCTCCCACTACTCAGCAACAATTCCCCACCCAAAGCATACAAAATTGATACCGAGGGCTCTTTTCCAAGAGCAACAACTACCAAAAAGCAAATCATTCTCGAGCAAGTCTAAACAGAAGAAGCATTTCCAAATACCATTGCAGAAATGTCACAGTTTCAAATTCCAAACGGCAGAAAGTTACTTTCAACCGATAAAGAACTTACACGAAGAAAACTTGATGAAGAACGGTTACGTATCGGACTACGCAGACTCTAACCACGTGGCGAGATCGAATAATAAGAGAGAGAAGCACAAACAGAAAACCAACGGCCCCCTGGTAGTCATGCGCCAAAATGACTACCAGGATAGCCTAAACTTCCAAGAAAATGTACAAAGCTCAGTCCACTTGCAGTATCCGCAGCCTGGATTGAACTCTCCTCTGAAACCACATACAGGTAGACCCAACGGTCTTGTGTATGCCGATTTGGACATGCCAAAACCGGGCAAGAAGGTCTCTAGTACCAACTTGTCCAGGTCGAAGCAGCAAAAAAACAAACCAAAGACTGAATATGCCACACTACAGTTCAATGAAATTGGTCAAGAGATCGATGTCTAACCAAATGTTAATTAATTGTTTTTACGGTATTTTTAAGGTTAGTATCTGAAGTAAATGAAAGAATGAATAAAGTAATAATTAGTGCTAGTTCATTCCAAACATAGAAATTTCAAAGCTCTGTATCGTTCATCTTCTTCTCTTACGGGAAGATCCTGGTTTATAAATCGAGTAATTACTCTTACGGGAAGATCCTGGTTTATAAATCGAGTAATTACAATAGATCGAGCGTCCTCCATATTCAGAAACTTCACTAACGGGGAATAGGACCAAGAATAGAAACGATGTTGCAAGTTTCTCACATCAATGGCAACATTTCGCAAAAGTGAACTTTTGCTTCTTAGGGCCTGCAATTTATTCATACTATTATAGTACAATATATTTTCTCCTTCATTAGAACATAATCAAAATCTCACTACCAATGTATCAACTCAACAAATCCAACCAATCAGGATAAACAGAATCCAGAACACAATGAACGATTGGTTCAGTTGATACATTGCGGGTGAATTTTCGAGGGAGAAAAAATCTGTAGTACAAGGTATATAAGAATGAATTACAGACTTGAGGAAGCATAGGTCACTTTGCCGAAACGTGGCGACTGATTTAAGTAACATGTCATCCTTTATATTCCTATTTCCGGTAAGTAATGTTTTTGAATAAATCGATTATTACCACATTTTTTCATTCGTCTCAGTTAATACGATTAAAATCTCAATGTATTTCATCTTCTACTTAATGCGAATATATGTGTGAAGGATGGTATTCGAGGGAAAAAAATGCAACTTTTCAGGAAAACTTTCACGAAAGCTTCATTGATGAATTTTATACAGCTCTTACAAAAATACACCCAGTCATAGCTGTATTGATGCATTCGAAATAGATGTAAATAAAAAGTCGAAAGTCAAATAGAGAATAACAACGCTTTTTCATCCCCCTATGCGAAATTCAGCCAAGGAGGATGTGATTAAAACCTAGGAAAGCACTGAAGTGAAGTAGGCAGCTCCTACGCGCTTGTACAATTTCACGAATTCGGGTGTCAGATGTTGTCCTTAAATTTTAACATTCAGCCTTCAGCTCAGATGATATTTGTTGTATAGTTACAGGACCTAATTCCAAGGTTCGCGTTTGGGAATAACAACAATTCTCCAATTGATTCTGTGGATAAACCTACTCAGTTGGAATTCTTTTTTCACGATTTTTCCAAAAAAAGATATCCAACCAAGTTGTAATCTGGTATACCAGATTGTTAAATGGAGGTCCATGTGTCAGAAAGTT
This sequence comes from Myrrha octodecimguttata, assembly GCA_958510865.1. Taxonomy (NCBI): domain Eukaryota; kingdom Metazoa; phylum Arthropoda; class Insecta; order Coleoptera; family Coccinellidae; genus Myrrha; species Myrrha octodecimguttata. Next base: position 24,442,683 of record OY294056.1, read on the forward strand.
GTACATCTGTTTTTAACTGTAAGTCGTTCGGGATCAGTATTTGGATGGATGAGCTTTCTAGGTCTGAATTTAAACATGCGCGTATAAGCTCCCTACTTAACATAAGTGCTCTTCCCGAAATTTTCTGTTAAGGTGGAAATTCAGTTGAGCAAATGAGCTCGCACGTTGTTCGTGCACGCACGGATAGCGTGCGTGAATGACCAGGATCCGTGTAAATATGCTCAATGTGGACCTATGTCAACATGACAAATAATTAAATGTCTTCCGCACAGCTATTCGTGCGCGCACATTTGCTCAAATGAATATTCACCTTTAAGGGGCCTTTTGTGCGAGGGAAATTCGGGTATTTGGGGAATCGGAGATCCACCCTATTGGCTGAGAGATTCACCCTATTGGCTGATGATGATCATGTGATCGTCGTCTGCCAATAGAAAGAAACTCCGATTACCCAAATACCCGAATCTCCCTTGCACAAAAGGTGACTTTACAGTTTCATGGAATTTCCATAACAATTTACTCTATATTTACATTTGTTTACTCTTCACTCGAAAACAGTGTACAGTTGCATTATGAATGAGCAATCGATTCTATTTCAAGAGAAACTTCTTTTCTACAAAAATATCAACTTATGTGCTGCATCGGTACCAGATACTGTTTATAAAATTTTATCCAGAGAACTCCAGATATTTGCCAACAAATAATACATTTCATTCAAGGACGAAATGATACTTCGTTTTTTGAATTTCGTTTCCTGAATTCCACATATTCAAAACTGAAACACGCAGTTATCACACCGATATACATATATATGGCTCTCTTCTCTCTGGAAATAATGGTCAGCTCCCTGCCAAATCGATAGTTTCTTATTTCTGATGAGGAACAGCATACATATTAGATTATTATAGCTCCTAACTTTTCCTCGTGCTAACCAAAAACCTGCTTCAGATAGTGGTATTATAGCTGTGTCAAAATTATTAATGAGCAAAATTTCTTATAGACCAACGGCCGTACGAGAACAAGCGATACTTATATTTACTGAGGTATGGACATTTTAGTCGAAACAATTAACACCGTAGTAATTAAAACAAAGTCATTCATTACTGACGATTTTGATAACGATAAAATTTCAATATATGGAAAAGGAAGCTTGAGCGTTATAGCGTACATGGATTCAAGTTCAGCAGGAAGATTTCATTTATATCATAGTACCCAAATTGTAACAAACCTATTGGTGGTCCCTTCGAATTAGACGAAGTTGTTACTTTCGGAAATACTGATTTCTTACGCCTGGGAAGGTCCTTCAAGCAGCTTTAACTTCGTGTAAATCGCTCAAATTTTCTGCATTATAGAGATTTAGTGTGAGTATCTCCCTAGTTGACGTTGGTAAGAATACTTTCACAAAACATCGCCGCCACATAGCTTGAATCATACTAGAGCTTCTTCGAACTAATCAGACAGAGATAGGGTCAATTCATATTATCCGACCGGCCACAGCTCAGTTTCACCGCGCCAGAGATTCTTTCAGTGGGTTTCATATGGACTAATACAATACATATTATCTTTCTACTATCGTCTACACAAATCAGAGACAAATCCTCTGGCGCGACGGAACAGAGCTGCGCCAGTTGGATAATATAAATTGGCCCATTAACTTTGCGATATTATTATATGATCCTAACAAATTTTTACATGATTCTGAAATGTATTTCTGGAAATATTTGAAGAATACAATTTGAATGAATGTATCTGCGGTATGATTGGGTAGATTTTGCGCATTCACGAATTCGGTCTTTCTGGTGAAAAAGATTAACTTATTCATTTCGAATGTTGTTGTGTACGCAATCGGCCGTTAGACTGACCATAAACACTACTACTAAACTTCCGAAAAAATTTACGTAGAGTCTCGATATTTGTAGATAGAGTTAGTGTATGGGTTGAATCCACCAGACGATTCTTTTGAAATACCTATTCAAAATTTTATATTTCAATACTTCCAGTAAAACTGTGTTTGGCGAGGTCAATACGTGAATATGTAATCGCTTTTGAAACTAATTTGAACAAATGAAAAGCTCCTGATCTCACGACAGTGCTCTTCTAGATTTTCCTTTGATTCATGTGCAAAATATTCGGAAAGTTTTTGAGTCGTAGGAAGTTTTTAAAGTTTTAAAGTCAATACCTTATCTCGGAACATTTACCAAGAAAATAATGAATGAAATTTCAATTTTCGGAATGAATTTTCCACTGCAACTATACTTTTTCGTTTGTTATTGGATTTGCTACCGTGGAACACATCACGGTGGCATATTGACACTCCTGATTGAAAATAATTAATCTCTGTACAACGTTTTACTGCAGAGATACACTTTCTTTTCAGGAACAACTTACGGAAATTTAAAAAATTAACTGATATCTCAAATATCGAGAGGTTTTAGGAAGAAGTTCCAAAAACATTTTTTGTTGGAAATATTCTTCACTATCACCTCCTTTAATAGTTCACAAAAAGTCTGTTATATTAGTTTGTCGATCGTCTAGAATTAAACTAATTATTTGTCAACCAATGACATTAAAAACGTTGAAACCTCTCAATCTATTTTTCTCATTACAAGGCGAAAAAGTTTAGCATTTCCCTTCAACCCCTTAGCCGCAACCTTTCCCTACTCCTGTTTTCCAGATGTTTACATAGCATAATGTTTATGATGTAATTTGAAAAACAAAAGTTGACTAGGGTTGCAGAAAAGGGTTTTAAGGGAAAAAGCCCATTTCATCGCCAAATTATGGGAATATTTATCTTCGATCAACAGATCAACATTTTTGTTTTATGATATTGGTTGAAAAAATATTAATTTCATACCAGTCAACCCTGTATATGAATCATATTATACCTCGTCATATGATTACTAGTTCTAAAATATATTTTTTTAAATTCCTTGCAGCCTTTTTATCCAAACGACGGAGATTTAGTGTACGCTGATCTGGACGACCAATATGGCCCCATAAACTATAAAGCTGCCTCGATTTATGCCGCCATGAAGAGAAATAGGAACAACAATCGCATGGAAGAAGCCGACGACAAAACGAAGCCTCCAAACTATAATGACCTTTTATAAAAATAATTCTCAAAAATAATGTTAGAGAGTAGATTTCACATAAAAGTTTCATATTTAATTGTTCATCATTGGAAATCGAAATTGTTGAATATGTCGTACATATCTTTGTGGGTTCTTCATATTTTTACACCTTTATAATTTAAGTTCTTTTCGTTTATTTTAAGTTTTACGTGAATAAAATTTGAGAGGACATATGGCATTTTCAGGAACAAGATTCTAGAACAGATTTAAGTCGAATCAGTGATGATTACCATAGCGTATATTTTTTTCACATTGATATTCTGTTTTGTCACTATATCTATTGGACCGATTGTGAAGTTATTCCTTATTAATAAATTCTTAATTATTCCTGCCTATCTTGTAGGTTTCCAGGTGATTAAGAACCATTCGGGGAGTTTCATCACGCCAAGTTTTCTTATCCTTCAGAATGTTTCAAAGTGGTATAGCTGGTCATTGATAATGCATAGAGTATTGTGAAAGAACATATCACAACTTGTTACTATAGTTATGTTCGAGGGTCCGATAACAAACCGATTCTGAACCAACTCCTTACCCACTCGGAATCGTCAAATGCGCATGTCTAGTTCTGAACCAATTCCGAATTACTTTCAGTACGGACGTTTACAGAATCGAAGTAGAACTCTTGGAATAGACGCGAGTAAGGCACAAGGCACTACTTCTTCAAACTATCCTATGCTTTCAGGCATTTCCACAATTTGCAGTAATTCTTCGAAATCTTCGTCGCTTGATCAGCAAAAACATTATCACTTTTTCGATCAGTATTCAAATCATAGCACCTAGGCGACTGAGCTTTGCTGGGGAAAAGCTGCCATAAATAGTCTTCATCTGAAAAAAATTAAATTATATCCAACTTGAAATATGATATGCTGTCTGACCACAAATTATTTAGAGCAGTTTCCGAGGATCGTCAAAAGCCTCAGATATCGATATCATATTTTTGTGTGAAATTGCGTTTTCACAAAAAAATACAAAATTCCATCCAAATCGTTACAGCCGGTTTCGAGATGAGCAAAATATCATCAATTTATATATTTGAGGGCATATATTTTATCCTCAAACAAATAATTATTGCTTATATATAAATACAAGAATTGCTCGTTTAAGTGATAGTTAGAATAGAACCAATCTAGAATCACTAGTTTCTCCAACAGTGAGAGAAATGCTAGAACCGGTTCGGAATCGACTTGGTGCAGAATCGATGTAAACCACGACCACAAAACTAGGAAGAACTGTAACTACTGGTTCGGAATTGTGCGACGCACGAACGCTCCTCTTCAAAGTGTGCATGCATTCGGTACGGAAATGGTTGATTACTGAGTCAACCGGATAATGGGGTAGCGGATAACCGGGGTTCTACTGTATGGGTAACAAACTATCTTTTAGGTTCTTGAAATGGCTTGAATCTTAAATGCTATACCATTTTGAGACATAACTTAACACGCTGAAGCCAGAAATATTTTGAAATAGGACAAATTCGAATCACAGATGTTGAAAATCATTTTGTACGAAAAAAATGAGAAGTATACTTCTACAAGAATTTTTTATAAATAAATCTGTCTTTATTATCATTATTATTCCACTCGACTTTATTAAATTTGGGTTCTGAAAGCAAGAGTCTCAAATTTTCTTCATTTTTGTTCATATAAAACCTGAGATGATTGCAAGATGACAAATAATTATTGCAATATTTTTTGCTCTGTCGAATCGAATTTCACCCCTCTTTGATTCTACGTCACGGGAATGTTTCACTTTAACATTCCTGCTTGAGAGAGTCTGAAATCATATAATCGAAGAAACAATATTCAAGCTGGGAAAATAATAGCAGGAAATCGTTGTCAATTGTATCATTTTTCATATATAGATGATTCAAGAGAACTTCATTTCAGGTTTTATTTTTAGCATTAATATGTACCTAATAATTAGTTTTAATTTATTTCACCAAACCCATTAACTTACCAAAGCTTATTTTTAATACGAATAAAACCATTTGTAACAAGATATTTCTCAATAAATTCATGAAGTGTCTACTATTTAATCTGATTTGTTGATTTTTTATAGCTGTAACATAAAATAATTCAGAAATATTTTATATATAGATATATTTGTAGGTACGAAAAAATTATTATTCAAATTAACAAAAATGGGACTAACGACTCATAAAGTGTGATATCTTTTCTTGACTTGAATAATATATTTCAGATTTGTGCCAAAGAATTGTGAAATGTGACGTCCATAAACGTTTAAAAACTTCAAGAATTTTGGTGTGGTGCTGGGAGTTTTGGACTTTTTCATTGATAATAGTCAACATACTTCTGCATTTGTATAGTTATATTAACTGAACTACTATAACTGTACCATCTTGTAGATATGTAAATTTCGAATTTTTAGTTCTCATATTGCTATTTAATAAAGATCGTACCTAAACTCTTGACAATTTCTTATGGAGATCTCTAATAAAGCATTCATTATTGAGAATTTCTGCTGTACATACATCTGCACTGCGGATAAGCAGATAGAAGTATCTAGAGAACTTGAAAAGATAATACATGACAGAAATATTGTCGAAATGAATTTTTTATCATTATTATCTGGCAGATGATTTGATGGCATTTTTTTATTTAATATAATTTCTGGCGTATGTCCGCCGCGGCTACGTGTTACGTAATCCAATTTTTCAGTACTTCTCCCAATGAACCAGGGGGGTCGATTCTCGAGTCTATTCTTTGCGAAACGTGTACGAGAGTCGACAGGCGACGTCACACAGATTTTAGCGAATGGCATCTATTGGATCAATTCTGGAAACTGTCGGCGTCGTATATGAAATATGTGATTCGAATGAGTGATCTTGGCAACACTGCAAAATAGATGAATGGATTTCCTGAATTGGTTCAATGTGCAAGTCAATAGTACGGTCACAGAGGGCATAGAAATGCATTAAAGACGGCTGTGGTACCATTGTATAAAGACAACAAAAAAAAGTTGTCTTTATACTATGGTGGTACGGTCTTAATTTAGGACTTACCATTTCTAGAGACCAAAATATTATATTGGTTTTCCAAAAAAAGATCGAGGAGAAGTTTTTGATCTTGTGTTAACGAGCATGCTGTATATTGTGCGGTGATCGTTCTTTAACATACCCAATAAATAAAAGTGGTTATGACTATCTCTGTGCAAATTTTCAACAGCAAAAGTTTGTGAATGCCTCCCCTATGAAAACTATAAGTTTAATAATACCAATTGCACATTGATAGAATGTTAACCTTTCCATTTAACTTATACAGGGTGTCCGGTAAACCTTAAACAATACTTGTACTGGTGATAGACTAGGTCATGACCACACAGAATATCGAAAAATTCGTAGGTGAAATTTTCACCAGTTTCGAGACAATGGGTACTTCGGAAATCCATGAAATATTGCTACCTTTCCTCGATATTTTGGTGATAGAGATTTATTGGTGATTAATACAAATGTTACATTGCTTTCACAGGTCATTAAAGAAATTCGAAAAAGTAAACATAAAAATGCTAAAAATTCACTCCTGGAAAAAAACTCACACGAAGTCTGTGTCATCCAGAGTCACATTATAGAAATCGTCAATAGAATAAAATATATTAACTGCCAGCATCGCCTTCACTTCAGCCTTGAACTAAGCAATCGGCAGATTCTTCACCCCACCAGGAAGTTTATTATACAGAGACATTGCACAAAACCTCGGACCGTGTTGGGATCTACTTAATCTTAGGAAGTCTTTCCTAATTAGCGACTAATTCCTCGTGTCATATTTATGCATATCTGACTGTAGAAGATATATGTCCTTAGTTTCATGAGTGTATAGTAAATTTTCTAGTATAAAAAGAGACGGGAAAGTGAGTATACCCAGATCTTTGTAGGTCAGCAATCGCGATAGCTCAAACCCCCCACGATCCTGATCGCTCGTCTCTGCAGTCGGAAAACGGCCTTACGGTACGCGCAACCTCCCCACAGCAAGATACCGTACCTCAAGTGAGTCTCTACCAGAGCAAAGTAGACAGTGAGCAATATGTCACTGGACAGGAAAAATGACAGCGTTCTCAAGGCAAAAATATTCCAGCTGAGCAGGATCAGAAGGTTATCAATATGTGACATCGAAGTTAGTGCAGAGTCCACATGAACACCGAGAAATCTGACCGATTCGACAGCATCAAATTCGTCCCACTTTGGTCTCAAATACAGAACCAAATTATGAGTTTTGCTCTCATTCACACTCAGACCGTTCGAAATGAACCATTCGACAAGTCTCAACCATGCTGTACGTGACTGCTCCAATGATGACCGTGGATTTGAGGACTTAACAGCAACTGTAGTATCGTCAACAAACAATGTGGTTTCTATTTCCGGCAAATAATCTGGTAGATCATTTATAAAAATAATAAATAAAACTGGCCCAAAATAGATCCCTGAACTACTTCCATAGTGATAGGGGTAGTGTTAGAGTACGTGCCACCGAAGTAGACCACCTGATACCTACCACTCAAGAAGGACCCGACCATACCCAGAGCAGCCTCATCAAACCTATATTTTTTCAGCTGAGAAAGAAGTTTTGCGTGGGCTACACAGTCGAATGCTTTTGTCAAATCAACAAATGTAGCAAGACGGTACTCCTTATTTTCGAAGCTCCCAAGAGTGGAGTTGACAAAATCGATTATAGCTTCAATCGTGTTTCTTGAGTTATCGGCTGTGAAAACTGTCTTTCTATCTTGCTTTCGTAGGATTCGACTGATTTTGTCAATTACAGCTTTAATGAAAGGTAGGAAGGCTTTGTGAGGAAAACTTTTCTAGACGATATCTGGTCTGCTCTGTGTTGACCTGATGTCGGTGGATGGTTTTTTGAATTTGCTAATTTGTGTAATGAGGCGGTTTGGAGATTGTTGATTTCCTGTGAAATGTGTGGGTTGTTATTTTTATGGATTAAGGAGTTCAATACGGAGTGTATCTGTGACGGATGAAGGTGTGAGTTAGCATTCAGGTAGCGGTTTGTGTGAGTTGGTTTTCTGTGAATCGTGTGCGGGAGGGAACCATTGGATTCAGTTATAAGAACGTCAAGAAAAGAGAGAGAGTTGTAAGTCTCATCTTCCATTGTGAGTATGATATCATTGTTGAAGTTGTTCAGATGATCAAAGAGGTGATGGAGATTTTCGAAGCAATCAAATGGGTTTTAGGTGGAATGTTTTGATGGCGTTGGTTTCAAAATCTTCCATATACGCATCGCCGACAGCTGGGGAGATGGGAAACCCATGGAAGCATCTTTCACTTGTTTGTAGAAGGTAGCTTGGAAGAGGAAGTATGTACTCTACATACAATGGTTAATAAGGGTCAATGTATCCTAGGGTATGTGATGTTTGGTTTCCAGTATTTCGAGGGTTTCTTCCAGTGGAATATTGGTGAAAGAGATACTACGTCAAAACTGACAAGAATGTCTGACTGATGGATTTGATACGTTTTCAAGGTTTCGATGAAGTGGAAAGAATTTTTCGCATGTGATGATGATTCTTCAGCTATTGGTTGAAGAGTGGAAGCTGAGTATTTAGCAAGACGATGAGTTGGGGATCCGAAAGCACTGACGATTGGACGAAGGGGGATGTCTGGTTTGTGAACTTTAGGTAGTCCGGAGATTCTATGGAGACAGGAAGATTCTTCCCTTGGTATCGGAAGTTTCGAGGCCACGATGAGGGTTCTGGTTTTCTTTTCGAGGTTAGTTGTAGGATCCCGCAGGGTAGTTTTGGATTCGGAGGACTTCAATAAGGATGACATTTATTCCACGTAGTCGGATGTGTTGAAAATAACTGTAGCGTTACCTTTATCGGCTGGAAGAACAATAATATCGGTATTATTTCTGGAGATTTCTGGGGCATGTTCTCTCAGAACGTGAGATGTTTGATAGGGGAAGTTTTGCTCTCCTTAGAGTGGCGGCAATGTCCAGTCGAGTTTCTTCGGCTTCAGTTGGAGGCAAGTGAGATATGGCGGATTCTACATGGGTGACGATAGATTCGGTAGGTAATTTTTGTGGGGTGATACAGAAATTGAATCCTTTGAATAGAAGTTCCCGGGTTGTTTCGTCCATGAGGGTATCTGAGAGATTGTGTACCAGAACAGGAGAGTTAGATGTTTGTTTGGGTAGGGTTTTATTTTTGAGTAGGAAGGACAGTTTTTTCTTTTGGGTGATGGTCATTTTTGCACTTATATGATCGTTTTTTTTTCGATGGAAATTCTAAAATAAGTCTCCCAGATAATAGGATGTATATTAGCAACCGACAAAATTCCAAAATGGTGATATAGTGATGAGTTGGTTGTGTCGAGATTTCGTCTGATTTGGATTGTTTTTTGGATCAAAGAATGACTACACTTTGTGAGGATGTTCAAGGTTGAAGGTGATTCTTCGTGGTATTTCAATCGAAAATTTATGGGAATGACCTTGTTGTCTTGGCATGACTTGAGAACTGTTAAACTACAAAGAAGTTTGTATCTGCGAATGAGAAGGGAAGATAAAGCTTCAGAAGATTTCAAAATATCCTCTCCGTAGAGGCGTGAAATGTGTTCGGATAGGTTTCCGCGGTTAGAACTATTTAAACTATGTGTATTCCGGATTGGACCGCGTCTAATATTTCATCGTGTTCGACTTTACGCCAGAGTCTCAATCTGCCTACTCCCCAGGTTTCATCAACGTCACTGTTGTCTGAGGTTCTCTTCATTCCTTCGATGGTGCGACTGAATGTTAGTGACGAGGGGTGCTGAATATATTCTCGTGAGGGTGGCCGTGGTCAGCGAACTGGTCGTGGCCTGGGAACGTCGGGTCATCGATCGGGTTGTTATTGATCGGGCCCGGGGCGATGCTTGTAGCGTTGTACAGGTGGTACGGTGCGGGGCTACCGGTGGACCTTGAGTTATCGATTGTGTTGTTATTGATTGTATTGTTGCCGGGAGACGATAAATTAAAGGTTTTCAGGTTTTAGGCCGTCGTCTCGTTTGTTGAGGCAATTGGGTCGTTTTTCGATTTCGAGTGCTCCATGAGTTATCCTACTTGTGAGAGTTTTTTCTACAGAGATGGTTTTGCATCCAACAAATTAATTTTATGTCCTGTTTCAGGGTAGTGTTTAAAAAGTGCTGATGTTGGATCTGCTTTGCGTTCTGCGAGTTGGTGTTCGTATATTCTGTTGGTTATTCGTATGTTGGTAAGTCCTTGGGCATGCACAACATGGTATCTCGTATATATACCGTGAGACTCGTTGTCGATGGTATCCTTTGGTGTTCGGGGGAATTTGGAGATTTTGTTATCGGCTGTCTGTCTTTATATCTTTCTTTCGGAGGATACGACAGATTTTGTCAGTAACACCTTTGATGAATGATAGGAAGGCTTTGGGTGAAAAAATTTCCATATCAAATTCACAATGGAATTTAAGACCTATAACTCTCCAACGGTTCCTTCACGCACACAATTTACAGAAAACCAACCCACACAAACCGTTACCTGAACGCTAATTCACACCATCATCCGTCACAGATAAACACCGTTTTGAACTCTTTAATCCACAGATCCATAAAACTAACTGGTAACCAACACATTCCATAGGAAAACGAAAATCTCCAAACCGTCTCATTACAGAAATGCTACACCAATCATCAAATTCAACAAACCATCCACCGAAATCAGGCCAACGCACAATAGACCAGAAACCCCCAGAAATTTTTTCACATAAAGCCTTCCTACCATTCACCGAAGGTGTAACTGACAAAATCAGTCGAATCCTACCAAAGCAAGATTGGTTTTTGTTGTTGTAACTTCTATTTGTGAAGACTGCGATGTAGACTTTACACTGAAAAAAAATGTACAGCTCATTTACGAAAAAAAAAAGCGACACAAGTCAAATCTTCATGGAATTTCGAAATGTGCACGTAGACTTGCTTGTATTGAAGATGAATGTTCAGATTATTTTGTCTCCCCTGAGAAATCATATTATGTACTTGCACAAAGTACTTATTGAATATAGGGAATTTAGTATGATTAGGTGGGTTACACATATCACGCCAAATATTGATATCCAGATATCCAGAAAACAATTCATACCTTTACACCAATTATCCGTAGAACATTTATATGATCTGTATAGTACCAGATAGTCCTAGAATATCTCCTTGATAAGTATCGAATAAAGCTTATTTTGGGAGGATTTTGAATCATATTGTATAAGGTTTTTTCTGAGTAATCTGTTTTCAAAGAAACTGCCCTTGACAAATATTTTAATCCTGCAATCCTGAAGGGCGTTTTCCGTGAAAAAAAATTGTTATTTAATGTTTGCACGAATGTACTAGGGGAACGGAGTGCTATCGTTTTGTTCAAATGTCTGTAATTTTCGAATTTTGAGCCGAAAATGGTCTCAAACAACTAGGTTGGACTCACTGATGACGAATTCGATAACAAAATCGATTCTGCCGGCCGGCCGACGACACAATAACTGTCGAAAGGAGCCGGCTGGCGACTTGGATCTTTCAGATTAGGTCGCGCATTGGAATGCGCCGGTTAAGTTCGTTAATGGGACAAATCGGCCGAATGGTTTCGGAGTTAAAGCAATATTTGAAGTTTGGAGGATATTTCCCTGATATTTCAGGAACTACTGAAGTGATTGGATTGAAACTTGTCAGTTAGTTGAAGCGAAACGACGCGCAAGCAGAATTTTGATGGGATCCTATGGCCACTCGATTTTATAAAAAAATTTAATCGTATTCGGAAACAGTTTTGCACATATCTAAAGCTTCATATACTTCAGAAGTGTACCAAATTTTAACTCGATACGGCTATTATAGTTCTGGAGATATTCGGATAAAATATGTAAACTTTCGTGGTTCAATCATGCTGAAACTTTGCAGCTTGTTTTGAGATGCTGAAGGACAATTTTGTGCAGAATTTCGTGACAATCGTGTCATTAGAACAATTTTAATAATAAATGAAAACTAAATAAATAAAGTACTAGATTTCAATTCGATCTAATCTGTATTTTTGGAAATATTGGAAAATAAAATTTTGAATGGGTATACCTGCGGAATCTTTGGGTAGATTTTACCCATTCACGAATTTGGATTTAATGCATTTACGAATTCGGCCTTCGCAATTAAGGTCCAAACCTACTCTACAAATCTCGAGTTTCTAAGTTGTTTTCTCCGGAAGTATATATAATAACTTCCTGAAGAAACGACTTAGAAACTCGATATTTGTAGAGTAGGAAGGTTAATTACAAAGGTCGAGTTCGTGAATGAATTCATCGAAAAATACCTAGAAAAGAACTGACGTGAAGGCTGCGGCTTTTGCGCGCCTGTTCAATGAAGATGACCACTTTGGCAACGAATTTGAACATGCCGGCAAAAGTTGCTGCCTTCACGGTAGTGCTTTTCTCGGTTTTTAATAGGTCTGCTTCAGATACTGAGAGTGAAAACCCAGTAAAAACTTATTGAAATATCTCCTCAATGTCTATTATTTCATGAATAATGTAGGTATACCTATAATCAGAATATCCATAGAATATGACGCCAGAACACCAAAAAACAATTTCCGGTCCATATTCCCATTTGAATTTGCCATAAATATTATATATAGATGTTATTTATAGAATATTACTAGGATATCCAAAGAATTATCCTGATTGTATATTATTTGTCAATAATCTCGAAATTCTACTGCCTTACACTTGCAGCCTTTTTTTGGTGGAAAAAGGGGATTCAAGAAAACAAGTGTTCTTTTTATGTACTTGAGAATAATTAGCTCTAGCTATCAACAATATGTAGGCCAAAGAAAAGGTTCGAGGTCTCTGGAAAGTACCAGTACCAATAAAATTGGCGAAGCATGCTCTTCACGAATGAAAGTATAGTTTCCAATGGAGTCTGGGATTCCAAGCCCTTGACCGTGAAATAATTTTTCCGGTTTTCGGGGAACCATCCCACCATTTGCTGTAAGATAAACAATTAATAGTGCTGTTCCTGATGTGGCGTAAGGAATCAGCAACAAAACCCACACAGAAAACTCCCGGTCTCCTAACTCAAGGTTTGCTTTTCCATTTGTTATTGTACTTATTTGCTCGAAGTTTATAATATAAACAATTTGAAATTTGATTATCTTATATGATTTCTGTTCCTTACTCCTTTCAAGTAACAACCCAAATTTTCTTTAACTTATTTTACCACAATTCACTTAATTCAATGAACCTATAATAATTCATGAAATAGGATCCTTCACTGCTTTGTAAACAGAAATGACATTTAGAATATTCTAAGACCATTGTATAATATACAATATTTAGACATAGGTACCATTTATTTGGAAGATCAATTAGAAAATGAAGAGTTTAAAAAAATAAAGTGATAAAACTCCAAAATTGAATAATTATAACAATGTTGTTTCTTTGGCATAGCGTTACAGAGGCAAGAATCAAGATTATTAAGGGCTTATTATTATCTAACAAACTATTCAGATCCCAAACACTATATCATTTTTGGGATATCCATATGATTCAGAATTCGCCACGCAAATAATTCAGAATCGCATTATGAATTGAAAGAATATTCCTAACCACTACCACAAAATAGAGACGTATTAATACTTCTCTATTCTGTGCCACTACCATTATCGATTTCAAACGATGGATCAAAAGCTCCGGTTAAAGTTACGGTTATCCGAACTGACCAGTGAACTAAAAAACCCATGGAAGGAGTGTATAGAGAGACTCACGGTAACGTTGTGTGAGATAGAAGATAATCAGCTGATACGAGGCAAAACATAGGCAATAGTTCTCTTGAAATACGTGAATCGGTGAATTAATAGTTTTATTTGGTTTTTTTTATATTTTTGTGCGTATTACTATCCTAATTGTACTGAAATAATTATTTGCCTCTGATTTTTCACGATGGTAAAGTCGTGTTCGGCATATAATTGCACACAAAAGGCAGCAGAATTTCATTTTTCTCGGGAGTTTCTCTACTGAGGAGATAAGGCCTAATTTTTGATTTTCCTGAACACTCAAGGGAAAAAACACCCAAACCAAGGACAATCAGAATAAAAACTAAAAAAACACTGCCGTGAAGACATCAGCTTTTGCGCGCATGTTCAATGAGGATAGCCGCTTTAGCCTGCCTTCACGGCAGTGCTCTTCTAGGTTTTTTCGATAAAGTACTGGATTTCAATTCGATCCAATCTGTATCTTTGGAAATATGGAGAAAATGAAGTTTTGAATGGGTATATCTATGGATTATTGGAAGGATTTTACCCATTCACGAATTCAACCTTCGTAATTAAGCTCCGAACTTACTCTACAAATATTAAGTTATTTTGTTTACGGTCGGCCGTTAGGTCACACAATAATTTCCGAAAGGAACAACTTAGCAACTCGATATTTGTAGAGGGAGTTTGGACCTTAATTACGAAGGTCGAATTCGTAAATGGGTAATATCCACCCAATGATTCCTCAGATATACCCATTCAAAATTCTATTTTCCCAATATTTCCAAAAATACAGATTAGATCGAATTGACATCCAGTACACTACAAAAAAACGACAGTTCGAAGGTTCATACAGAATTAAATGAGGATAATATGATAAGAAGTTCACAGAATATTTATATTCGCAAAAAAAAATTTGAAATTTTGTTTTCAAATTGTTCTAATGACTCTATCATGAGTTTCATCTGGATTGAATCAGTTAGACCGAAAAAAAAACGATATCGAGAAGAAACCACGAAGTTTTACGTATTTTTTTTCCGAATATGATGAACAGTTTGCCTAAAAAAAATTTTTTTTTTAATTCACTGATGGTATGAACTTAACAAAATTTCGCGAAAAGTGGAGCGTTGTCATACTCCGACTAACTGCCAAGTTTCGATCCAATCATTAGTTCTCGAATTATCACTAAAATAACTTCAAACCCGTTTGGCCGATTTTGACCATTAACGAACTTAACCGTCGCATTTTGAGATGCAACCTACTCTGAAAGTTTCAGGTCGATAGGAATTCTCCGTACGACCGTAATCATGCCTACGGACGAACGGCCGGCCAGACAGAATCGTTTTTGACATCGGATTCATCATCAGTGAGTCCAACCTAGTCGTTTGAGACCATTTCGGCTCAAAATTCGCAAATTACAGACATTTGGCCAAAACGATAGCACTCTGTTCCGCAGAACATAAGCGGGAAAAGATTAGTTAAGAAGGAGATTGAAGCAGAATCTACTTCTACTGAGAAGAAGTTAAAGCTGGATCTTCCATCAACTAAGCCGTTACCTGTTAGTATTTTTACCGGCAGTATTTTTATATTTAGGTTTGATATATTTCAGTTCTGAAAGTTACTTCGAACTTGGAAGTGTTAATACCCCCGATTTCTCTCAGAAACCTCCGATACAAATAAAGCATGGTATTTTTTCTATCCTATGGTTTATTCAATCGCTTTAAATAATCATTGTACAGGAGGAGGCTGGTGATATAAAATTTGAAAACCGCAGAAGCTTGAAGGGTATGGAATGAGAAAATAAAATAATAAGCTACGTGCAAAAAAAATATAAATTACAGAGCAAGGTTGACAAACATTTAGTTTTTATTCATGATTTATTCAGATTTGTGATTCAACTTTGATTATTCCTCCAGAACCCACCAGATGTATTCAAATTCTCTCTTTCCCTCGGAAATAAATTCATTTCAATATTTTTTGCGATAATTCAGTCACCACCCCTTCACGAAAATAGTATTATTAGTATTATCAATATTAGAATTGTATGATTGAAATCACTAAAAATGATGAGTTGATTTGCCCATCTGATTATAACTTCATCAAAAAATTTTAGACCATACGTTTGGGCAAAAAAATAAAGCGCTTGTCCCTGAAAATATGCGCGCAAAATCGATGCTTACTGTTAATGCAGAACCTTCGAATATTCTCTTCCAAGTTTTGTACAATACTTTAAAAGGTCTGTTGAGATACAAAGCCAAGAATACATAAGAAAGATTAATAAGCCATCGGATATAGAAAAAACTTATGTTGAACAAATATACAAAATTAACTCTTTCAAAACGACAATAATTATTAGAAACTCAATTTCTTGATAATTCCTTTGAATATCTAATTGAATTTAATTCCTATGGAACCCATAAAATGTTGAAATTAATGGATTCAACATAAATCGATACGTTTTTATTATCAAACTGTCCTAACTCCAAAATATTACAAGGACTTATTAAGTTCGAGAAGTCTAACTATAAAAATAATGAGCGGGCTGTCAAAATGATTGCATAAATCGCTACGAATTCAGTTCAACCGCTCTGTTTCTAGCCCTGGATCACGTGACTTTTATCCGCGTTACCAGTAGGTTTGTTTTGGTTCCGAAATTCAGAACTGTCCTAGAACTGCGCAGAATCGATGCGCTGTGAAAGCCCGATTCTGAACTATCCTAGAGCAGTTTCAAAAACGATGAAACCAAAACACGAATTAAGTTCGGGTTCTCATGGGGATTATATATGAAAAAAACTTCCGTTTGAGTTGGCAGAAAAGAGGAATGTTAATCATGTCTTATATATAGTGTGTGGGGTTTAATAAAAAATTTGCGAATGTCCTTGTCGCACCATGTAATATAAAAATATTTTCGGGAATACTTGCTTCCACTTGATTCTTTTTCTTCATTACTTCAATTATATTCCGAAATGAACCAACAAATTATTGGTTTATATAATAACGAATTTTATGACGAACGTATTCAGATATGTGCTTTTCAGAGAAAAATCAATTCGAAACATTATTATTCAATAGTGGAAGAGGAGTCTTGTATTCATAGATTTATTTAAGAAGTATACATCCCAGGTGTGAACAATAGAAATAAAATCTATTGGATTATCCTGGTAGGTCGTAGCGAAGGAATTATCCTCAATAACAAAAGTTTAAACAGTCAACCGTTTCCTCAACAAATGAAACAATCAAAAACCAAATCAACACGACGTCGAAAAAGTCAGGTTAACCATTTAAATCGTTGACAGCCACTCTACGCTTGTGTGAACTATTTAATTCTGAAACAGTTCGGACTCTCAAGTCCGAACTCCTTTCACAGTTCTAGAACAGTTCGGAATCGATTCTGAAAATAACCAAAACAGGATTACTCAAATCCTGAACCGGTTCTGAAATGAACCAAAACACAAAATCCCAATCGCGCGTGCGGGACCGTTCCAGAACAGTTCTGAAGTCGGAACCAAAACAAACCTATTATATATACAATAACGACCGCATCAGACGGTTAGACTCCTTCCATGGGTTATTAGTTCAGTGTAACTGACCTCAGAGTAACAAACAACATAGAGGTACCATACGTCATATTTAGAAAGCGATTGCTGTCCGCAATTTTTTTTTTAATAATATATTTTTAGCAACCAAAACAAACATACATTCTATAAGCTAATTAGATGACAAAGAGCTTACAGTGCTATATAACATGGTGAGAACTCTTTCAGTGAAGAGCCTCTTTTACCTCATTTGAGTAATTTTGGCCAGGTTCTCTTCAGTCTTCTATTATTTTGTTGTTCCAGAAAAGGTTGGATGAAAGGATTCTTGTGGGATTCTAGTTTGGCATAGTGTCTTTTGCATTGTTCCTTCGCTACATCTTTCACGAAGGGTATTTTCAAGTCCTCGTGTAGAGTTAAACGGGCTATACACTACCCAACCTGGTCGTTCCGACAGTCGGGTCACAGATCAACCAGATAAACCACTCGCGTCATTTACTTAGGAAATCTATGTCAACGCAGATATGATCATATGACCCTGAATCGAGCTAATCAGAATTTTAGCAGGCGTTTGGGGTGCCAATCAGATTGCAGGAATAGGATTACGTCACTCTCGCCGTTTTCGGACTCGCTTGAAGAGGTTATAAACATGTAAACAAACTGAAATGAATTTTTCATCCTATTAATTGATGAATAATTTCGTATCTGTTCCATTTAAGAATATAATCCAAACATTTTTTTACAACCAAATCAATTGTTTAGTCATCTTTGAGGTTCTATTTTATAATGACAGGCCTCATTATATGTTTCAATTATACAACAAGAATTGGAATCGAACTTAGGTGGACTCATTCATAATGTTCATTTTATATAATATAAAGGAATCGCAACTGAAGTAAAAGCATTACAACTTCCATTATTCAATTAAAACGATGGGATGTCTAATAAAATTGTATATGATTGCACAAACACTAGGATTGGAATCGAACAAAGTTGGTCTATTCATAGTTTGATTTTATATTGAAATGAATCTCATTTGATGTGAAACTACAAAGATTCTCTGATTAAGGTAAACGGGTTTTCCATAACATTTTTCCAAAATTTTCATTTACTCCAACCGAATTCTTCTACAGGAGTTTAAGATGTGACAAAACACTCGCTTTGGTGTTTGGAAATTTGCTTTTCAAATGGTTTCATCGAAAAATCTTAGTCTGATTTTGATTTTGTGATTCCTGAATCCCGACAAATCCGTTTTTACATTTCGATTTTAGATATTCCAAAATCAAGTATTCAATTTGACAGCTGTTTCGAGGAAGAAGAAAGTGTGGTTAGGTCTGTTATATTTCTCGAGGTCGGAGAGACGTGATTTGTCTTGTTGGTCTGTGGTCGGGTGTTGCGTACACACGGCGCGACCGCTGTCCAACTTGGTCAGTTGGATTTCACAATCGCTGGAGTGCACATCGCGCGGAACAATGGTTGGAGTGCCGAAGAAACAAAAAATTGGAGTTGCTCTAGCAGCGTTATCATTACCCTTAGTGCAAGAAAGGAAGAACATGAGAAAATGGCTAGCTGGAAGAAAAAAGTTCAGCCATTTAATTTTACTGAGAGAATTGGATAGTGATGATTTCCAGAAATTATTTAAGAATGGATCACGATTGTTTCTAAGAACTGTTAAATTTAGTGCATACTTTTATCTCAAAAAAAAACCAGATGAGAGATGCAGTCAGTGCTGACGAGAGGCTGGTGGCAGCACTTAAGATATTTGGCAGCAGGCAGAGATTATGCTGATTTGAAATTCAGTGAAGCTATTTCACCACAGCTTCTGTCAAACATAATCCCAGAAACTTCATATTTTCTAGTTTCTTCTTCACTGTTGTCACAGTAGCTTCCTTATCTATGGATTTCCATTTCTCCAACAAATTTTCCAGAGCTAAATTCCTTGCATATCTGTAGCTGTATTCTTTACAGGAAATATCCCATAAAAACTTTGATGATTTATACATTTCTATTATTTCGGTTAATATTTAGCGCTCCATCTTTTCATCCGCGAGAACCTCTACACTCGACATCTGGATAGAAAAAAATCTAGAAAAGCACTGACGTGAAGTCAGCAGCTTTTACGCGCTTGTTCACATTGCGAAATGGTGATTTGAAAATTTCAGTGAAATTTCAATGAAATATAAAAATATTCAAAAAAAATTTTCGAAAAAAACATTTTTTTCGAATTTTTTCATTGATTATTCTTCTTACTGACACATTTCGATCCGATAAATATTTTTCGAGTTATTGGAAAATCAAAATTTCAAATAGCTGTAGCTCAAAAACCATTCGGCAGATTTGGCCCATTAACGAACTTAACCGAGATATTCAGGATCTTAACCTAACCTGAAAATTTCAAGACTCTAGGTCCTTCCTTTCCAAAGTTACAGCGCACACGACCGGACGGTCAGAATCAATTTTGACCACGGATTCTTCATCAGTGAGTCCCACCTAGTCGTTTGAGACCAATTTCGGCTCAAAAATCGAAAATAACAGACATCGTGACGAAATAATAACGCGCTGTTCCCCAGAACAAGCGCGTAAAAATGAGCCTGTTACCAGCCGACAGCGATACACACGATATAAGTCGGTCGCTTGGTCGGGTGGCCTATCCACCCGACAAGGCCCGACAAATTCTATTTCGATGGACACAGCTACACAGGGCCCAATTTCACATCCAACCCGACAAAGTCGGGCAGTCGGCACGACCAAGTTGGGTAGTGTATAGTCTGTTTTACGTTAGTGACATACCATGTCGCGTTGGTTATGGCACGGAGAATTTTAGATTGAGCTCGCTGTATTATGTGTATACTCGACTTGCTGTCGCATACCCATAATTCTATACCATACGTCCATATGGGTTTATCACTGTATTATATATAAGAATTTTGTTGTCAAGTGACAACTTCGATTTTCTTCCTGAGCCAGTTTATTTCTTGGAATTTCAGATCAACTTGTTTCCTTTTTTTTTGTTAGATGTTGTTTCCAGTTTAGTCTCTCATCCAGATGTAGGCCCGAGTAGCGTGCTGATGGCATTCGTTGTACTGTTTTGTTATTAATTTGTACTGCAGTAGGTGTTTAGGTGATTTTGAAGAATAGATGATGCGGCTACATCAGGATCTTCATCGCTAGCCATGATAGCCGTGTCTCTCGCAAGTCCCTGTTACCGTTTCTGCAGTTGTTGATGAGTCTGCAGTGTATAGGAGGTAGAGTAGGGGACCTAACACGCTTCATTGGGGGACGCCTGCTCTGATTGTTTTAAGGTAGAGTATTCAACGTTGACCCTGATATTAAATGTTCTGTTGCTAAGGTAAGATTTGAATAATTAGAGTAGGCCTTCATGCCATACCTTATCGAATGCCTGGCTTATGTCCAAAAATACAGTTGTGCAGTATTTTTTCCCTTCTAAGGACTTGTTCATCTCGTGAACAGTTCTATGACATTGTTGTATTGTCGAGTGGTGTTGGCGGAATCCAAACTGGTGATCTGGTATTTCATCTATTATTCCCCTTATTCTACAGTGTATTAGCTTCTCTAAAATTTTTGAAGG
This sequence comes from Myrrha octodecimguttata, assembly GCA_958510865.1. Taxonomy (NCBI): domain Eukaryota; kingdom Metazoa; phylum Arthropoda; class Insecta; order Coleoptera; family Coccinellidae; genus Myrrha; species Myrrha octodecimguttata. The sequence goes on from OY294056.1 coordinate 24,463,675, forward strand.
AATTGGCAGGAGACTTATAGGCCTATAGGATACGTCGTGGGGGTTTTTACCTGGTTTCAATACCATTATGATTTATGCAGTATTGAATTTCTTAGGGCAGTAGTGATGTTTCAAGAGAGCATTGAATATAAATAGCAGCATTTTTAATCCTTTTTCCGGAAGTTCCTTAATCATTTTTGCAGATATTTGGTCCAAGCCTGGAAATTTTTGTTTTTTAATCGCCGTATTTCTTTCTTCAGATCTTTGTATTTGAAAGGTTGTAGTGTCTCCGATTCTAGAGTATTATTGGTCTGTTCTTGAATGTTTTGAATTGTAGTGATATCATGTGGAACAATGTGTTGGCAAGATGTTGGGCAAAAAGGTCTGCTTTCTCCCTGTTACTACGTGCCCAAGGTACAAGTGTAGGAGTTTGATTCCTAATTGGAGGATTTCTCGTGGTTGGCTTTGATTTTATATTATAGGTCACCAAATCGAATTGTCATACCGATTTCGGTTCAGTATGTAGTCCTGTATTGCATTTTCTTTTGCCTCCTTCAATTTATTCTTCAGTCGATTACTTAGTTTGTTGTAGGCGTTTTTGTCAAATGGTGTGCTGCCATTTTGCTCTCGCTCTTCTTTTTTCGGTTATCAGTAGCCTAGCTTCAACTGGAAAATTGTGGAAACAACTTCGGGTGTTCTGAGTCTCACGTTCAGGTTGATATTTTCTGTAAGTGAATTTCTGTAATGTTCCCAGTTAGGTTTGGGATTGTGTAGTTTAGCCATCTTCTTGATGAGGATAGGGTTTGTTCTTTTTGTTGCAATTACTGGTGTGTTGTCGGAGGAGAAATCATAGCTCGACTCTGTATTCATGTATATGTCTGATATACCATTGCAATAAAATAAGTCCAACAGATCCGTAATATTTTTTGGATCTGTCGGCCAATAAGTTGGCCTTCCTGTCGATAGGTATGAGTACCCTTTTTCTCTTATAATTTTGGCTAATTCTTTGCCTCTGGTAGTAGTGAGGCGAGATCCCCATAAGGTGTTTTTTAGTTGTAGTCTCCACCAGAAATAAATTTAGTGTACTGAACTGAAGTCATCGTCAAAATCATCCTTTTTGAGGTTATGACGTGGCGGGCAATAAACTGCGGAAACGGTAATGTCGTATGGCAAAGCCCATACTTTGATTCATGTTGCTTGAAGACAGTCTTTCGAGTATTCCTACAGCTCGTGGTGTTTTATGGTGTGTCTAATAATGATAGCACTACCATGCATGCGCATGCGCAGATTGGTCTGGGTGGTTAGTGACAGAGTATAATGTGGTATCCTAAAGTAAGACTTATCAGTGAAGTGAGTTTCGCTAATCAATAGAATATCTATCAGGTTATTTTGCTGAAATATTTTTATTTCTTCTTGATGTGGTACTAGAGGACATTATTGGCGTTCCATAAAACTATTCTTAAGCATTGTATAATATAATATTTATACAATGTCTTAAGTGCTTGAATTTTAAATTTTTCCAGCTAGCATTGTTAGCATGTTTAGGATCATGCTATATATTCTTGAATGAGCTGATTGAACATGTTTTTGAATTCATCCAAAAACCTGTTCAGTAATACATTGGTTTCGTCCTTATTATTGTCTTCAGTTGGTGTCTCATTCGGGCTTTCCTTAACTGCGTTTGACTAATCGTGACAAATTTTGTGTTCTCGTTTGTTGTTGATTGCTGATGGACTCTGCTTGTATGGGGCGTTGAGTTGGTCGTGTATTTCCTGGAATAGTTGGTGAAGGTTGCCAAGTGATTTGTGAGGGCTGTTGAGTGGTGAAATTATCGTTTTTGCATAATCGTTGATAATATTCGCAGCCTCTATAATTTGCCGGCTGCGATCCGCCACACAAAGCATATTTTTGCTGGGGCGTTTATACTTTTCTGGCATGTACTCGAGATATGTTGGCCTCCACATTTAACACATAAGAAAGGTCAATATTAGAGTAGCTCTTTGTGTGACCGTACTGCTGGCATCTTAAGCATTGTACGATTTTGTTGTTCTCTCAAGGATGTTCTATTTTCACTATGGTGTTGAGTATTTCGTGCAAGTTATAGACTTCCTTGTTAATTTGTGCGGGCTCTAGATCCACAAAGAACATTTTAAGAGGTTCTTTGGTTTGTCTGCTTTTGGCGCTTGTGATTTTTCTGGCTTGGTGTCCTCTGTCCATAAGATGTGGTTTGATAGTTTTTTTGTCTATTGTATGGTGTAAATTTTTTATCACAATTCTGTGTGCTTTATCCTTCTTCGGTTGGAATGTGTGATGGATAATATTATTTTCCCTTGGGAATTTTACTAGTGTTCTGTATGTTTCCGATTCCGCTGCAATTTATTTTAACTATATTGTCCGCCATAGATTTTGTATTATATTGCTCTTCATTGATTATTTTTGACAGCTTTTCTGTCATCTCGGGGTAATTGGCCACTCCGTATATAAATATTGGGGGCGGTTTTGGTATTTCAGGTTCGATATTACTCGAGTTTGTGTCCTTTTCTGGTGGTGAGAGTACTTGATACCTGTTGTTTGTATTCAGACTTCTAGATTCTATGAGTTCATTTGTTGTTTTCTTTTTTTTTGGTATTTAACGATTTGCCAGGAGTTTCGTTCTGCTTCTGCCTTTCTTCTCTGTGTTCGTTTCTTGACACTTCACTGCTGTTCGCTTCTATCTGATCATAATTGAAGATATCAAAACGTCTTCGTTAACCGTTCATATTTCGTCATTATTACGGTTTCCAGGTGGGAATCGGCAAAATCCGCCACCCTTATCTAAGGGTAACGACATGATTCTGTCGGTAATAGACTACCACAATGGTTTTATTCAGAAACAAAGTTTGTTTATGTTATGAATTAAAATCTAATTATTTCGTTATATTTACACTATATTTATCTTATCAGAGCAGATGTGAACACGTCTGCCATTCGATTTCGACTGTCCGCAACATGTGATACAAAATTTGACACTGACCGCAATCCGAACAAACTTGTTAACAAAGCAGTTACCAACCTGTGATAGGATATTTCACTCAATTTACGGGATTCTCCACAAACAACACACTTTTTACGTCCCATAGTGAATTAAAGTATTAAATATTGAAGTTAACAGCTAGAAATAACTAAAAACTCGTTAAGAACTCACCAAAACAACGGATAACAGATAGACCGGCGGTCGTTGCCAAAGCTTGGATTTCAGCAGGTACTGAAAAGGGTAAATATTCTTCTTACCACAAATTCGAAACTGAAGAAAAATATCTATCATGAAATGTTTAAATTTCCATATTTAACCGAGAATTACTAAAATTAATATTATTTTTTTTTCATTCAATTAACAATTACAATAAGATAATATCATTGCGCATTTCCAAATATATCACAATCTGACTACGTCGCAAAAGCATGTTGCGGACACCCAAAACTGCGTACAGTCCCTCTATGTTATTAGTTACTCTGGAACTGACAATTACATCGATTTCAAGCAAAGGACCTAAAGCTCCGGTTATTGTTACGGTTATCCAAGGCAAAGGAAAATCTGTCAATGGGGATAACCATAATTATGGTTATATTATAGTTAACTATATCCGGAGCTTTTGGTCCATCACTTGAAATCTTTGAATGAAGAACAACAGGAAGGAGCATAACGCTTGAACCTCCAAGTATGACTCATATTAGTTCGTTTCTTCAGACAAAGAAGTCACGGAACAAGTCGTTCTCTCTTCAAAGTGAAAGGGCCAAAGTCGGCCATATGCAACATCCATCCCGGACCCACTTTATGAGGCATTATGCTCCTTGCTTATGTTCTTTATTCAGAGCTTGAAATCTATAATAGTCAAGCTATTAGCTGACAGTCACAGATATCTGTACGAACAGCTTACTCTCGGCTTGAAACCGATCAGAAATAACTTAAAGCACACATTCAAGCCCATTGCGCATGATCTTGGATCCGAAACTTGTTTCTTACAGCTGTGCGAACAAACCTTATCGCGCATACTCGAACAGTCCCCAACACATATGCTCCCCCTCCTCCTAAAACAAAGGAAGAATAAATTCAAGTTTAAGATAGAAATAAAAAAAATCATTATGAAAAATCAAATTGTGCTGTGATGGCAGAGTGAAGACTGATAAGTGGATAACATGTTTACAGAAATTGCTTACCTGTTGCGGGGTTGTGTTGATGTCTTGGGGCTCTCCGTCGCATTCGTGCCTGTTTTGCCATTGATTTACATTGATTCACTATACATTAATGGTTTTTATTTCATAACATAACACAAGCACTGTTGCTTAGATGTGTTTTCCCTTGAAGAGGGACAATTTTATTTAAGGATAATTCTGGTTATGTTTTGTTAATATATATACCATGAATGTAATTATTTCTTGAAGTTGGAAATTTGATTTATTCGAAACCAACACAAACCCATAGTTAGTCGAAGGATAACGACACGCAATTTTAGCTAAATTTTTTAAGGATGGAACACCCCATATGCCTACTAAGTATTTTCCACCTGCTGTAAGCGACGAATACACCGAATTACTACCGATTAAATTGCGTTAATGCCCAACTTGGTTACCCCCAACTTTACTTTAGGACTCGATGGAAATCCGAAGAAATAGATTAGGTGATTTTAAAATTTTCAATCATTTTATATTAAATATTAACAATTCTTTAAAGAGAACTGCTGCCTTGAATGAAGGTTTGAAGATGATTCGTGGACTAAATAAAAGAAACGAGAAATCATTTTATGGTGGAAAAAGTGACCAGAAAATGAATCAATTCAGAACTTTGGGAGGCCATATTTTACAAACTAGGAGATACCCTCTAGTTTCAACACCAGATTTCACGTTCAGAACACAGCGTATGTTAATGCAAAGGTCTACTCAACATCCTCCGAACCGATAATTTTCCAGGCTTACCCTTTTTTTTTTTGAATATTTCATATTTGCAATCTACTTATTATATTATATGGTCGTTACCGTATGAACCTGGATTTTAATTCGAAACATTGGGAAAATGAAATTTTAAATGGGTAGATCTGCGGAATTATTCGAGTGGATTTTACCAACTCGCGGATTCGGCCTTCTTAATTAAATCCGAACCAACTACTCAAAAATTATCAAGACTCGTAGTGGATTCTTCCGGGAGTTATTTTGTACACAGATACATAACCTTTCAAAAAAAACACTCGATATTTGTAGAATACGTTTCGGATTTTATTACAAAGATCGAATTCCTGAATCGGTGAAATTCGCCCAATAATTCCCAAGATTCGTCTTTGAAATTGTATTTTTCTAGTATTTCTAAAAATAAGGATTTTTTTTGCTGTATTAATATTAATTAAAATTTAGTTCTTGATCGTAAAATTATAGCTCGATATTTCGTAAAGACCACATGAAAAGATCATCAAGCTGCGTTAAAACTATAGAAGCAACTCTAATAATTGCGGTGCTATTCCAAAGATGAAGCTACTGGTTTATTCCAGTCAACGTGCCAGGAACTGAAACTGCTAAATATTCATTGTAAAAATTGAGTAAGTACCAATTAGGGAAATATGGACATACGCCACTTTCACAATGAACGACACATATACTCCATTCACTTTTATAATGTAGCCCGGTTGGCCATGACATCCAGACAGATTTCACCGTGTATATTTTGAAATTGTTAGGTTATGGTCATTTTCCTGTCAGATAACTATGCAACGTTGTCCTCTCTACATAGAAGTCGTAGTAATGACTTATTTTTCAAATATCAATCTACATTGATAAAGTAATGAATTTGAGAAAATATTATTTGAATTCGATAATTCCAAAGACCTGGCGAATGTTGAAGAAACTTTTGTCTCTGTTAATACTGGAAATATTTCACGTATATAAACATGGTTGAAAGATTTAGTTATGCTATTTTCTTGTAAGGAAATCAAGAATCGGGTTTTTCAAAATAAAGTCTTCAGTTCAGTCTTTTTGGGTGCACCAATAGAAGGATATTCTTTGTCGTCTCTTTCACTTAAAATCTTCCTTATTGTGTTGATGTGCAGCTAAAAAATAAATATCTATTCATATAAAATATAATTCCTTGGTTTTCACTTACATACGTCGAAAATGTTGCATAGCTTGTGTTGAATTATTGATTCCGAATTATCAGGGTTACTATCAGAAAAAGCCGATTTCAATTCTACATAGCACTTCCTGATACTTTGCCTCTGCTTCTTCAAAACTACCTTCGGCATTTTGATTAGTTTGCAAGCGTTATTATGCTGAGATTTAGAAATCTAGAATCGATTGATATTGATTATTGATAATAGTAGAAATTGAAATTTGGCAACGTCTTTTGACATTGCCGATATTTCATGAGTGCCAACCTGCGTCAGTTTTAAGGGAAAAAACTTGATAAACCTAAATCATGGCCAACCGGGCTACATTATAAAAGTGAATGGAGTATACGTGATACTATTTCCCAAAATTAAAATAGCCTATAAACCATTTCGAATTCAGCCGCACATTTTGAAAGATGACAATGAATTCTGCAACACTATTCATCTTCAAACACGAGAATATCGATAAATATTCGCGAAGAACGCCAAACAAAAAAGAAATGAAACAAACATTAAATAAATAAAAATCTTATAATTAAGTAATAAAATGAACTTTTCAATCATCATCAGAGAATACATATTTTTTTTGAGCAGCAGCCCTGGCTATTCGACTTGTTGTCTTAGGAGGGGGTTTGTAATCATCACTGTCATCACTTCCAAAGTCATCATCATCTGATACATTTTTTCTTTTAGTTTTCATTTTAGTGAAATTCTCTTCCTCCGAATCGGATGTTTTCTTTGCTTTACCTTTAGCCTTTGCTGGTGCCTTTTTAATCTTTTTATTGTCTAAAGGTTCATCTTCAGAATCAACGTTTTTTTTCTTTGTAACCTTCTTCTGGGGTTTTGATTTGACCAATTTCTCCCCAAAATCGCTATCTGAGTCGGAATCATACGTTTTCTTCTTCCCTTTCGTAGTTTTAGGTTTATCATCAAAGTTAACATCTGAATCAGAGTCAATAACTTGGATCTTTTTTTTAGATGCCGCTTTTTTTGGGGCAGCATCTACCTTTTTCTTTTTATTTTTAGCCTTACTTTCAGAATCACTGTCACTTCCACTGAAAGATTTTCTTTTTAACCCGGAAGTGTCGTCTTCAGCACCATCCTTGCTGGTCTTATTATTCTGATCGGCAGGCTTCTTTCCAATCAAGCTGTCGAACATATCTTCAGATGTTTCATTTCGAGGAGGTGGTGCATCACTTTCACTATCGGAATCAGCATCTGAAATTTTATGAACAGGAGCATTATTTTCTTTAATAGCTTCATTATCATGCAATTCCATTTCATCATCGCTTTCTTCTTCTGAGCTTAGGTCATGTATTATCTTTTTCGAAGCAGCTCTCTGACTCCTCGCTCTTTCGGCTACTGTAGGAGCTGTCGTAAATTCTATATCACTATCTGAACCATCAAGAGATTCTTCGGAATCACTCCCCTTCCTCTTCTTTTTTGGTGAACCATTAGCTGCAAAAATTCTATATTAACAACCATAGATGAAGTTGATGAAGAACTTTGATGTATTCAAGAAGATATTTATTAGCTCAAACAGTGAAACAGAGCTCAACTAAATTTTAAAACATCTTGATCAAATGTTTGAAGAACCTCAAAATATCTATCAATTAAATTCACCCCATAATTTTTGGTTAATATTTTAGCACCTTCTCATACTAAAATATTGATGCTTCAGCACAAGTGAGAAAAAGGAACAGTGAAAATAAACGTGGCTAATTCAAGTTGTCTACACAAATATACATATATATCGACAATTAAAAAAAACAGGTTTCTCTGTATTACCTTTACATAATATCTTTCGATATTGATTTGATATCTTACAATATACTTTGTTGTATCAATAGCCTTTAACAAATAGACCTTTTTGAATTTATCATATATATCGAGTTTATGGTTAAACACCCTGTAAATATACTCACTTTTTTTGGGAAAGTTCAACTTCGTCTGCTTGAGAGAACCTTGTTTGACCTTATTTTCAACCGCCTCTGGGGTACCCAGTTTCTGTTTCAAATTTTTTGTGGACTTTTGGATTAATGTATCAAATTCGTCTTCGTCCTAATGAAACAGAATGAAAATAATTGGTTTTCTTATTGAAAAATTGGTGGAAAATGATATTTATTCACTAAAAAATGGCCTCCGTAACCAACAACCAAAAAGGTTAAAATACTGTTGAAAAAATCACAATTGGAAGGAAAAGAAAACTCAGAAACGTCAATCAACTCACCCCTTTCTAAAATTTCCAACGCAATCATGAAAAAATGAAACTTGCATAAATAAAAGTCATAGCTTCATCAGTACAACAATTTAATAATAATTAATAATAACAATAATAAATATAATCTCCAATGTTCAGTATGGAGAACTTATCTGCTGAATATACTTATTATTATTATTTTCAGCAGTGGCGTCTATATGTATTTCGCATGGAATATTTTCGAAGGTAAAAAAAATTATTTGACATTGCTATTCTCAAATCAATAATAATTATTGAAATTCCCATTCATTTATGACATTTATGAACAAATTTGATCACTCGGTTTTACTTTGTCCTGCGCAATTCATGACTATATGACTCAAATGTCGAACTTAATTTGCCAAATTCGACTTTAGTCAATAGACATTGTTGCACAACATGAATTTGTCGACTTCAAAGGCATATAGAATAGTGAGAGAAGAAAGGATTCCAGATATTTATTACCAAGGCAAGTCATCCAACAGGTAATAAGAATCTAGAATCCCCTCTGCGTTTCCAATGTGAGTCATTCTGATGGTCGGTAAAACCTGCAACGAGGCAATTTCAGTTAAGTTAAAATTGCTTTGAAAATTCCATTTATTAAGCATCAATTTTGAATTCTATCCTATATGGAAAAAATTCCATACGAAAATCGCAATTCGCGATTATCTCACAGTTTTTTCATTTTTTGTTCAAGTTTTGCAGATATTGAACGGCACTAAAAACGTGGCGTGGTTCTTCGATGTTACGATTTCTGGAAAATTCCAGAACAATCTAGAAAATCCGGGGATCTTAAACAACCAATGGGAAATTCGAACCGTCTCTTGAAGATTGACCGAAAGTCCAGTCTGCCACGGGAAACTTCATTCCGCATTATTTCAATCGATACTGAATTTAATTAGTCTTAAGTATTCCTGTTGGAAATTGATATTTATTTATTTATATTTTTTCTTACTAATTCGAAAATAAGCGATCTGCTCCTGTATATAGGAAAATTTAATTTTATTTATTATTAGGAAATCGCATATATGTTGATACTACCCTTCAACTTCAAGAGAATGGCGGGATATTCGAAACACTCAAGACATTAGGCGTTCTCGATTGACTCTGGCATCACCTTAAAGTTTACTACTAAATTAATCTGAACCAACCGTTCTGGATTCGTAATCGATGACGTCGCGGGTGGAACCTGGTTCTGATTTTTTAAAACCAGCTCCTAAGGCTATTCCAAATCAGCGGTATCATCTTTCTCTTTTTAATTTTATGTCGTTCTTTGTTCGAACGTTGGAAATTTTTTTTTAAGAGGTTTAGGAATGCGATTATAATTGATTACCGAATATGATTTATTACAGCTACATTTTTACATCTTCTTAATCACAAGAATGGTTTATTGGACTCAAATCAATATTTAATAAATTGCGATTTAAAAAAAGTTTGGTCCGATTTCTTATTTTCAGAGATATTGGAAAAAATTATGTCTTAGACATTTCCTCGGTATCTTCATTTCCGAAATGAATGAAAAATTACCGATCTGATCAGGATGAAACTTGATAAAAAGTTGGCAAATGGTGATGCGCAAATTTTCGAGATAATCGTGTCATTAAAATTTTTTTAAAAAATTCATAATTTTTTTTAAAATATCTTATGTTTTGATATATTCTAATAAGATGGTTCTCCCAAAATTGTACATGAAACTTCAAGCTATAATTCTTCAATCAAGTACTAGATTTAAATTCAATCTCATCTGCATTTATGGAAATATTATTGGAAAAATTCAACTTTAAATGGGTAGGTATATCTGCGGAATCATTAGGGGATTTTACTCATCCACGAATTCGGCCTTTGTAATGAAGGTACAAATGTACTCTACAAATATCGAGTCTCAGTCTCTTAGATGTTTCTTCCGAGAGTTATTGGGTTACGATCCACCGTTGATCTTTGTTAATTGGTAGATATGCCAATAATAGGTGCGGTTAGACACTTCGATGTCAACCATAACTAGAAACAATTCCATTCGTTTCAATGTTCAGTCTGACGTCATAACTTGAACCAAAAATTGAACCGCTGTCAAAACTTCTGTCATTTTAACATTAACCAGAACCAGAACCAAATCCCAATCGAGAGCGCCTATTGTTTATATTCGTGCGTCATTATTAGGATTAATAGGCACTTGTTAGCAAAACCAGTAGTCATTATTAGATCCTTAAAGACAATGAAAATTATGAGCAATTGATGAGTATATCGAAGAGAGTACGTATTTTCAACCATTGTCTTGGAGGAATTAGGTATTTATGTACTTGATTTCAATCATTTAGTGACGATATATGTGATCGTTCGAATGTGATGTCTTTTTAACATTAAGGCGAGAATAAAATGTAATACTTCACTTATGATAATTATTGTATTGATTTATCTATCCATTTCAAATAATAATTTCTGCAGAACAATCAATTTCTAGCCGAATCGATTGAACGAATCAAACGGGTCTATTAATTGTGTGAGACTTCTCAAGACATTGAATTCTACTTTTCCTGAAACGAAAATCAAAATAGAGGAACGAAAATCATACAAAGACATAAAGTATATTAGAAATCTTAAAAATAAACTAGAAGCACGACTACCATTGCAGAAGTGAGGAAAGACCAAGATAGTCGAGCAGTCTGCGAATTGTTGAGGACGCAATCAAAAGTCCTGTGGAGGTGACAAACTCAGGAACTCTAAGAGACTAGAGTAAGTCATTATTATAATAATCATAATTAAAAGCGAAGGCAAACCCTATAGCTGCTCAGAATATAAAATAGTACTATAGATATACGATTGAAAAAAAAAAACACAAACAAAGAGTCAAATTGACAAGGAAAAAATAAAAAACTAATTAATCCGCATACTAAACACAACCTAGACACCCTGGACCGACATGTAATGATCGTATCTGTTTTTGAACACATTAACACTATTAGCACGCAACCGTGCTTGGCAGCCCGTTCCATCTGTGAAAATTCTGTTTGCGAGGAATTCCTGTCAAGGCGTAGTTTGGAAGCTCTCCTTTTTCAGTTTCTTTATTTATTGAACCTACAGGGATGATTAAACTGGTAACCCCCATATAAAACAATAAGATACATAAACTAAAACTAACGTTCACAATTTAAAACTCGCGACTTCAGAGGTCGTTGGCATTCAAAACAAACAATGCAGTAATTCCAGAATTCAAGTATCCTCTAATCAATCTGTTAGTGATTATGAGGTTCTCTCTCATGGGTGGGTCCTCAAGCCAAATATGCGTAGACGCCCACTGTAACTTGGACGATTCGATTCGGGCGATCAACGTCCCGTTTGAGACTGGGATGCCATACTGGTCCAGAAAATTCGAGAAGTGGCCTCACATAAGTGGCGTACATCACATCCACCGAAAGCCCTCCACATAAGATAAATCATCCGTCTACATTTTTTTGTTTTGTCCATAACGTGTTCAGACCAACTCAAGTCGTCACTCACAATGTCACCCAAGTCCTCATGACTGGAATCAGTCCTCAAAACATGCCCGTCCAAATTATATTCACACCTGGGGTTATTTCTTCCCATATGCATCACGACACATTTCTACAGATTGATAGGTATGACCCAGTGCCTGCACCAATTGACCTGTTTCAGGATTTTGTTGCCAAATATTTTTCTTCTGAGAAAATGAATTTCTTCCATAATTTTGACGCGCACTGTATCTTTGTGACATCGGCATATTGGGTGCAAGTGGCTTCCAGCATCTTAGAAATATCCGCAGTATAAACAAAAATCAAGAGGGACCAAGAACTGAACTCTGCGGTACTCCACTTTGAACATTGTGAAAAGTTGATTGGCTGTCTGATATTCTCACGCTAAATTGTCTGTCACTCAAGAAAGCCCCAATCTACAACAGAAGATTCCCCCTAATCCAAAACACATATGTGAACAAGAGTCAATAAATCTGGAAGTTTATCAACCTAGAAATACGAAACAAAATTAATTCTCATCATAGATCTAAACCAAAGATCTAAACCTTGCACAAATATAAAATACGGTATTTGTATCGTGTTCCAAACAAAAACATACGCAAACCGGCTTAGGAGGCAAATATTCAAATATTGGCGGCATTTCACAGCTGTCAGTGCGTGAAGCCCCGCAAATTCGGGTGGTGCATCAGGGGAAAGGGGAAGGTAGAGCGAGTGTCTGACGCTCCGCTTACTGGAACGGTCAAACGTAGGTGTGACGCACTCCCGAGGCGCATCGGATGCACTCTAGACGTTTGCTGGAAAGGGGTTAAAGACAGTTACGGGATAACGGCTCCTCTACTGAAATACACTGCACCATTTATAAAGAAACCTTGCCAGTTTGAAACCCTTGATTCCATAGTTTTGAATTTGATCTTTATCTTTCCATTGCTCAGTGAGACAAAAAGTTGTCAAGTCAGTTTCGAACGATTCAAGTTTCCTTTTCAACTGATCCACAGATCCAATTGATTGAATATTTTGATGCAAAATAGAGATTTCGTTGCATACTCCCATTCTAGACAGGATTTGTTGGTTATTCTTGACGAAAGTTCGCACCTTTGTTCAAGAATTCTCTGTATTTTGTGTATCCTAATCTCTTGACGCCGACTCCTGGCCAGAGAGTAGGGTCATACATGATGCCTTTTTTACTTATATGTGCTGTTACAAGAAATCTCTTATTAAGACGAAGATCGCCGTCTAATTCCTTGACTTCGACATCGCAGCTAGACATGTCCTTTTGTAGTTTAACATCCGAACATTTTCTTCAATGCAGAATCTTTGGGGTATTGGGTGATTAGCTCAGATCAAGGTGGATATTTGTTGATTTATTGACATATTATGCCCGTACGTGTCCATCCCATATAGGTTACTTGACAGCCGAGCACTACTTTGCCAGTGCTTGGTGGCATGCTTGCTCAAATCTATGAACGAACGAACTTAAGGCGTGCTCAAGCATGATATAATCAGCAAATAACGAAGATTATTAGTTTTCTGAATTTTATACAACCCAGCATTGCTATTTGTATTATAATTTCGTACTATTTACGATACCCCATAAACGTTATAACGTTTTGACCGATAATTTCAGAAAACCTACAGTTTGAAAATTCAATTCAGCTAAAGTGTCCGAAGATACTAAAAATTTAAATGAAACTGCTCAATTTATTTTCGATAAAGAGATGGCTCTCATGGAATGAAGACTATTTTCTACGAATTCATTATAGTAATTACAAATCTTAATACACAGTGGCCCTGTTCTTAATGACCCCATGCCAGTAGGAACTTCCCTTTTTCGGAAGTAACACAGATGCCATAAATCGTCCACTCTGTCCGCAATTTCTATAACAGGATTACTGTTCGTTTTATGGCGCGGCTTCTTTGACACTTTGAAGAGATACTGTCATATAATGGCAAGTTTTCAGTGAGACAGACATGAAAACCTGAAAACATACTAAATTTTATTGATATCCATGAACTTCGCCGAGAATTGCCGAGGGTGTGTTGAAGGGATAGAACCCTTGCTAAGCACGTGTCACTACTTAAGCTTGTCTCAGCATAGAATTTCTCCAGTAGGAGTTCTAGATCAGACTATGCGTACGGGCATTAGTTCTTTTGGTTATGATATTTCATATGTATTTATACCGAATAGTATTGATTTCTCCAATCGAGTGCTAGAGAGCGCAATAAATCATTTGTCATCTTGTTTATATCTTGATTCGTACAATTTGTTCATGTGTAGAATTCAAAGTATTAAACTTACACCACTGGCAATATTTTCTTTCCTGGTGCCTTTTTTAGTCTTATTCTCTTTAGATCTGATGGCAGCCTGTATCTTCTTTTTCAAATCATCAGTGATTACAGGTGCAACTCTCCGAGCTATTGGAGACGGCATGGTTTCTTGAAGGTTTATTTTCTTCTTACCCTGAAGAAAAAATATTCCATTAAAAATTTTATATCAACATCGTCAGTTTTCATTCACCTTTCCTGGTAATACAATATTCTTCAGAAAGCATGGAAATAGAAATTCGTTAAATTACAGAATAAAATCAAACTTTTAAGTATTGATTGAGATCAGTTTGGCAGTTCAATAAATTGCAACAGATGTCTAGTGGCATTTTCTATACTAAAAATGGATTCACATACAAGCTTAAGCTTTTCCGGAAAACTAGAATAAAGAAGCACACATGCTTAACTGGGTTTGTCAGAAAAGTTGGATTTTCCCTATTGGCGAATGAAGATAAACGCTACTCCCTCTGGTGGCTACCAGAGTAACCCGAGGTACAGACATTTTCATTGACAAGTTAAAAGAAATGTCGAGAAAATGAGAAAGTTTATGCATTTTTCTTGGCGTTTGTGTGATTTTACAAGTGCTTCTACTGAGGAAAAGCAAACACAAATGTCCCTTCCCATAGATTTTCACAGCTCGGTGAGAAATTTCGATTTTGGATGAAAGAAACTTCCTTCAACAAGTCGGGCCTGGAAGTGTTGAAGAAACTAACAAAGATTTATGAGAGTCTATTACATGCAATTTCCGACGATGATCATTTTTATAGAGGTAAGCACGAATTGCTCATGAAATATTAGTTCACATTCATGAAGACAATTGTTTTCCAGGACCCTAATCCAAGCAGAGAAAGTTACTTAAGAGGAATGCTATGCGTTCCAGAAATCTGCCTGTTGAACTGATCATTGGAACAACGTAAATGTTTTAGTGATAGAACTGACCGATTGAAACAACAGAGTCTGAACAAGGAAATATCTGGCGATGAATACTTCGCTCAAAGTGCTACTGCCGATGAACTCAAAGTTGTACAAGGCTTATTAATTACAGCTTTTTCAAGACCAACCATATGAGTGTTGGAAGCATTTATTAGTCAATCCATAATAAATAGGGCTTACGGTACAAACAGCATTAGTTTTATGTGAATGTATTCATTTTATTCACAATATATTGTGTGAGTTCAGTCCTTCCTTATATGAATAGTAAAGTTACTAGTATTTGTCCATTAAGGTATGTTTTACAATACTTATTGTTTTTCAACTTTTTGAGCAGTTTTGCAAATAACATGCAACATAATATCACATGCATTTTCTTGTACAACTTTGATTTTTTTGGCAGTAGCACTTTGAGCGAAGAGTATTCATCCCCAGATATTTCCTTGTTGAGAATCTCTTGTTTCAATCGGTCAGTTCTATCACTAAAACATTCAAGTTGTTCCTTAATGATCAGTTCCACAGGCAGATTTCTGGAAGGCACAGCATTGCTCTTAGGTAACTTTCTCTGCTTGGATTAGGGGCCTGGAAAGAAATTGTCTTCAAGAATGTGATCTAATATTTCATGAGCAATTCGTGCTTACCTCTATAAAAATGATCAACATCGGAAAAATGCAGGTAACAGACTCTCATAAATCTTATTTGTTGGTTTTCCAATTTTGAGTTACAAGTTGCCAAGGTTTTTATCGATTCTTCTACACTTTCAGGCCTGACTTGTAAAAGGAAGTTTCTTTCACCCAAACTCGAAATTTTTCACCGGGCTGTACATATCAATGGGAAGGGACATTTGAGTTTGCTTTTTCTCAGTAGAAACACTTGTGAAATGACACAAACGCCAAAAAAATTGCATAAACTTTCTCATTTTCTCGACATTTCTTTTAACTGATAATGTCTGTACCTCGGGTTACTCTGATAGCCACCAGAGGAAGTAGTGCTTATCTTCATTCGCCAATATTAAGCGGTTTGCTTAAATGTATGAATAATTATTTGAAAGAGATTTTGATCACCTGCTGATTCCCATGCCAACTTAGCATGCAAGTAGGTATGCTCTGCATGTACAATTACAATTTTATTGCTCAGGAACTCGTATGTCATTTGAGTTTGGAGAAGCTCCAATAAAAACAATTCAATGTGAGAAATAAAAACTTTTTTTTTCAAAATAACACATAAAAATCTGAATGAACATTCAAGATGTCTTCTTATACATTTTAATTTATCCCAACATTTTTAAATGTTTCAATAATTAAAATGTCCCATCATCCCACGAAAATACAAACTAAGAAATGCACCGAAATTCATGAAGGTCTTTGCTGAATATAATTTGTCCGGTTTATTTGTTTCCAGGAATACAATTTGTTATCACTTCCGATTTCGTATTGTATGTGGTGCACAATTACTACTGGTTTTCAGTAAGAACAAGATATCTGAATGTAGGAATGATCGGCGTTTTTGTTAAAAGAATTTAAAGAAATGTATGTTATTTGATTTTGAGGTTCAATCTTTCTTTTCATAAAATCATTAAATTAGGCTTTTTAGAATTCATAAGTTAATTGTTAAAGAATGACATCCCTATTTTCATGACGTGGGAAAAAGGGGGCAAGTCAAGCAACAGCTTTGGAACAGGAAGTTTTTGAGTGCATCATAAAACCTATTGAAATAGAGCAAAAAGCAACATTTTCAGAGCAGATCAATTCAAAAAGCACAAAAAACTCACAACTGCTTTCTTTGCATCTTTAGCGGTGGTACCAGCTTCATCCTTCCTTTCTTTTTCCTCAACTTCGTCCAGTTTCTCTAGGAATTCGTTAAGATCATCCATCCACAGATCTGCATTTGTCTTGGATTTCAAAATGCTCAGCTCATGAATTTTATTATCGCGCTGTCGTAACAATTCGTTTTTCCTTTCTTCAGTCAACATCCACATGGACATTCCAAGCAAATAGTCAAACTTCTTAACATCTGTGAGATTCTGGAAGGCCTTTTCTGAAAAAGACATAATAGTAATATTGATACTTTCCATAATATATTTTTATTCCTTATTCTCTGCTTAATATATTTCAATTCCATATTTTCAAATTAAAACAGATGTAAACAGATCTTTCCATCAACGGGACAATCACCATCCTCCTGAATTGAGAGTGCACACCAATAGACTTAATATCTTTGGGCAATCTGTTGGACAATTTGACATGATTAATCCCATGCTGACATATACTTTATTTGGTTTGCTGCTATGATATCATAATCATGAAAAAACCATTTTGTTTAAAGCTGTCCTTGTCGTACACATAGAGAACACATACAAGTATCTATGTACAATGCAGCGACAGTCAGCATTCTCAACCTCCTGAAAAACGAGCACCCTCTCAAGATGTGAATTGTTACCCCAAACTGTCAAACCTCCGAAAGGAGGTCCCTCGGCTCTTTAATAGGGCAAGACGGAATAACATTTGGCAGGAGTACACCGAGAAACTTACACAGTATAATAAAGAAATAAGGAAGGCCAAAAGGCTTAACTTTCAAGCTTTTTGTGAAAATATCACTTCCACTCCCATCGCAGCCAGACTTCAAAAAGTCATGGCAAAGGGGGGCACCAACTCCATACTGTCACTTAAAAAGCCAGACGGGTCACACACTGAGGGAGAAGAAGAACGATCGATTCTTCTTCTCAAAACACATTTTCCAGGTAGTGAACCCATAAGCAGTATTGAAACAGCAACCGAGTTCACCAAAAAATCCGGCAAGGATGATTGGGATATTGCTAGAAAGATATTTACAAGGCAACGACTGGAATGGGCAATTAGTACTTTTCAGTCGTATAAATCACCAGGAGTAGATGGTGTGTTTCCTGTACTCCTGCAGAAGGGAGCGGAAGAAATTCTTCCCCATCTGCTGAAAATCACAAGAAGCAGCTTAGCACTGGGTCAAATACCTGATAATTGGAAAAGGGCAAAAGTAACCTTTATCCCAAAAACAGGAAAAAAAGACTGGACTGATCCCAGATCCTTTAGGCCCATTTGCCTAACTTCGTTTTTGCTCAAAACGATGGAGAAGGTAGTAGATAACTACATAAGAACGGAGAATCTGGAGAAGAAGCCACTTCACAACTGTCAGCATGCGTTCTACGGAAACTGCTCTGTATGGGCTGACTGAAGGCATCCAGAAGTCTCTGAACAACAAAGAAATCGCATTGTGCGCTTTCCTAGATATATCTGGGGCCTTTGACAACACAACACATGTATCTGTCAAAGAGGCACTTGTAAGGCGAGGAGTAAACGATACCATTATAAAATGGTTGAGTAAGGTGCTCTCGACGAGGACAGCTGAGACATTGGTGGGCAGTAAGACCATCTCTGTTAAAACTACTCGCGGAACACCTCAAGGAGGAGTATTATCCCCCCTCCTATGGAGCCTGGTAGTGGATGAACTATTGCACAGGCTTACGGAGCTTGGCTTCGAATGCATAGGATATGCCGATGACATAGTCAGAGCCAACACTCTAGCCAGAAAGGGAGCACAAACGCTACCTACTGGCCCAGAACCTTTCTGTGGTATAGGCAAATGTACCTATAAGAAAGAGTTTTTAGAGAAAGAAGAAAATGAAAGAGGGGCACTGTGGAGGAATTCTCTAGGAATGGAACACTCTAAAAAGTTCCTTCGGAACTTTGAAATTGCTAGATCCAAAAATCATCTGGATCTCAGTAAGAATAAGTTACGCCTCCTCACTGGTTTCCTCACAGGACACTGTCGCCTAAGGAAGCACATGATGAGAATGGGCTCATCAGAAACTGACGAGTGCAGATTTTGTGGGGAGGAGGAGGAAACCCCTGTTCACCTGATCACAGAATGCCTCGCCATTGTGAGCCTGCGCAAAAGATACCTTGGACAGGAGCATTATAGGAGGAATGAGAACTTAGCCTCCTTGAAGCCCTCACAGATATTAGAATTCATCAGAGCTCTTGAGCTGGAGGGCGAGCTGTAGGTTGCGAAAACAGCTCTGACAAGGGGGCACAATAGACCTTAAGGTCGCAGTGGAACGTAACCCCTTACCAACTATCAACTATCAACTACCCCAAACTATATTTGTATATGTGATTCCACCATTAATGTTAGCATAGTAATCCAATTTGCATCATCGTATGTACAGTGTAAATGGCCCTCCACAGCTTCTTGTTCACTGTTTTGACATGATGTTCATTCCATTTCAGATCTTGTTGAAAGGTTACACCCAAAATTACCATCAATAGCGCCTTTCCACACACTGCGGACGAAAAGATTAGCGCCAGCCTGTTTTATCCCCATTCAGCACAAGCCCATTTGTCTTGAACCAATCAACAGCAGCCTCCAAAGCCACTCCAATCTGCTCACTCACCAAGCTCTCATTTTTAGCCTGACTGATTGGCTTTTGGTTCTGGTTGCTGTTAAAATGACAGAATTTTTGACAGCGGTTCAGTTTTTGGTTCAAGTTGTGACGTCAGACTGAATAGTGAAACAAATGGAATGGTTGACATCGAAGTGTTTAACCTATCCTGTTATTGACGTATCTGCCGTATCTACTAATTAATCAACAAAGATCAACGGTGGATCGTAACACAATAACTCTTGGAAGAAACATCCGAGAGAATGAGGCTCGATATTTGTAGAGTGCATTCAAACCATTACGAAGGCCCAATTCGTGAACGAGTAGAATCCCCCTTCCGGAGATATACCTACCCATTCAAAATTGAATTTTTCCAAAATTTCCAAAAATGTAGATGAGATTGAATTTAAACCCAGTACTTGATTGAAGAAGAATAATGGCTTGGAGTTTCATGTACAATTTCGGGAGAACCATATGATTAGAATATAGCAAAATTTAATATATTAAAAAAATGATGACTTCAAAAAAACTTTTTAATGACACGATTATCCCGAAATTTTCCGAAAATTTGTGCGCCACCATTTGCCAACTTGTTATCAAGCTTCATCATGATCGGATCAGTAACTTTTGATTTATTTCGGGAATGAAGATACCAAGGAAATGTCTACGACATAATTTTTCCCACTATCTCCGAAAATGAAAATCGGATCAAACTTTTGTTAAAGTACAATTTATTGAATATTGATTAGAGTTCAATAAACCATTGTTGTGATTTCAAATATGTAAAGATGTATCTGTTATAAATTATATTGGAATTCCAAAACCTGTAAACAAATTTTTCGAACATTTGAACAGAGAACGACATTACATTAAAGAGAGACAGATGATACCGCTGATTTGGAATAGCTTTAGGAGCTGGTTCTAAAAAATCAGAACCAGGTTCCACCCATGACGTCATCGATTACGAATCTAGAACGGTTGGTTCAGATCTGGTTAACTTTCAAGTAATACCAGAGTCAATTGAGGACGCCTTTAGAGACAAATCGGCACATCTTCATCATCTCCGACCACTCCTCATTCATCTTGACTAACTGGCAACGGTCCCTCAGATAAAATTCAAAAATTTTGAGGGGTAATCCTCTTATGCCATAATGCTCAAGCTAAACAATATTCGATGACTGACGCAATCGAAGGCCTTACTCAGGGCTACGCAAGTAATTTGTGTGCTCTTTTTCTCATTTAGACCTTCCAGAATGCGTTCCAAAAAGCTGATCATCGAAGTAATTCTGTTGGCTTGGTGAAAAAGCTGGTACTTCTCGAAATACTCCACGAGTCTGTTCTTATGCAGCACCTCGAAAAACTTCGAAAGAGCTGGCAAAATCGAATGGGTCTGAAGTTCCTAACGTCATTTTTACCACTTTTCTTGAATAGGGGTATAACCTTGGCCACCATGCTCCCAGGAAAAAAATGTTTGGCCTAAGTGTAAAATGAAGATGATTTAACGCTTACTGAAGAGTCTGCCACTAAAATGGTGGAACTCTGCTACAAAAATAATAAAGGAAGATATTTAGGTACAACTTCCTGATTATAATTCCTGAATTCTACATTTCATTCTTTATCCTGACTTGAAGAAGATTTAAATATATTTTTTCCAACACGAATAATGATGGCCAGTATGGCACACATAATAAATAATAATCTCAGTTCAAATGTGTAGAGAAACACATCAAATAACTACCCAAATGATTAGTGAATTTTCGATAGATTTTATGACGGCAGGTCAATCGCGTTTTCATTGCTCAATTGAATACATCGCTTGAACTGATTAAAATAAAAACGCACCCATTCTGTTAAGACTCATTTGTGAAGGAAGCCGGTTCTAATCAGTACCAGATGTTGTTGTAATAAATAGTAAAATGAGGGATACTCATTTAAAACAGCAAAATTATTTGTGTGTTCAGGTGACTTCTTTCACCAATGAATCAAAAAGGGTGCGTTTTCATTTTAAAAAACTGATTGATCAGTGTATCTCCCTCTCTCTTCTTTTGTTCTCCACCAAAGAAGAGAGAGATAGAGGTTAATAGATTAATCATTTCGATGAAAATAAAAACGCATGCATGCAAAGCAGGTTCATATATTTCACAGTTTATCTCTGAATCTGACCCGATTCGGTTGGATCTTTTCATCTAATGATCTGTAATCCAAGTGAATAGGCACTTTGAGATATTCACATTCATTCAAATGCATCCAAATTTACAAAAAAAAAGATGATATTTTTCTTTTTTGTAACCTTCATTTTAATCCAAAGTTAGTTTTCTTCTTGGTATCAATAAAAGGACATTATTAGCCAAATGAATCAATTCAAAAATTCAACTTTCTGTTGAAACACAATCATGTTTATGAAAGTCATTATTGAATTATTGTAGGTTAGGGAAGTGCAGTACACATTGTTGATAACATAATACACTTGACTGCCTTCACAATTTTCAATAGACGACTTCGGCCCAAGTTGCCAACCCACAATTTTCTACGCAAATTTACTATTACTGGGGAACGGGAATTTCAGGACAAACTCGACATGATAAGGTTCGCGTTATTTATATCCAGAAATGATGCCTCGGCTCCTCAAACAAGATAATTTCTTTCAAATATAGGTTTTTTGTATTAACCATTTTTGAGTTAATTATGATGTTTCACCAAGTGTTAAGCGAGAAAATAATCTCAATATTATTATTCAACCTGAGATAACACAACTTACCAGGGTCAACTGGTTTTTTATTTTTGCCACTTGAAGACTCCTCAATATCTTCTGCTGGTTCATCAGCTTCTTCATCATCGCCAGCAGTGCTTTTCTGTTTCCATTCCTTGACAGGATCTGCTTCATAACCTTTACTTATGAGTTCTTCAATCATGGTTTTCCTTTTTTTATTCTCAACAGTCAACTGACCATTACATTTCTCTAATATAAAACGAGCCTGATTACTCAATTTACTAACTTCTGCTTCCAGCATGCCCTCAACGTATTCCTTTCTCTTTTGGTACATTCTCATACGTATTGAGTAAAAGTCTTCCAGTATCGTCATGACAGAATCATACCTGAAATATCGGTTAAATTTATTTCAAAGCATCTAAATAGTGAGTAACAAAGGATTTTCAAAGTACACAATTTTTTTCACTATGAAACACGCCGAATTCCTGACAATTTTTTTTTGTGTAATTTCATCAATAATTCGTTGCTTCACTTTCATAAATGGATATTATATTTGATCTTGAAGACGAAGAATGCTCTGAAGAGAAAGAGTAACAAAGCATTACTCTGAGAGGTATCATATCTGATAATGATTCAAACATCATGATAAGTAGGGCGTGACAAGGGAACCAAGCATTCAGATCACGACATGGAATCAATGGCACCCAACTTCAGTAATTTTTATTTTCTGTTGTATATCTTCTCTATGGTGTATATAACACCTCATAAAATCAAGAAAACTGATCTTTGGAATTTTCAATACCTGAAAATGTTTACAACAAAACGATTTTTCTACACCCCTTACTTATAGTGTTGTTTCTATCCAACTACAGTGTTGGGCATATAATACCAATACCGACCAGAATCTTAGAAAATATATATTCCAAGTAAATCCTCAAAAAGGGGTGGTTATTATTTTTTTCTTTAAATATTCTACTGATCGAGAATGTCCAGTTAAAATATTTCACTAAAACAGTAAATTGTGATGGTCCAGAACATACTTTTTGTCGACGTATATAGTATATCATGAAGATGCTTCATTATTTGTGGAATATTTCGAATGGGGTGAAAATATCCAATTTAAACAGTAATTGCCTGATATGTTATGTTTGTGCCAACATAGAGAAAATTCAAATCGACTGCGTCTTTAGTTTTGTTTCTACTTCTTTTCAAAAAACTTTGCTTACGAAATCATAATTCACTGTTTCAGTGAAGTATTTCCCCAATAATAACAAGCATAAATATGAACTTTGTCTCATAGTAGCACGAAGAGTGTGCTATGTAATCATAATCTGATTAGATATCTTCACTTGACAACCCCAGTCAAACAAGTTTTCCGAAAGTTTGGAGTATTAAGTCTACCTCCATGAATGGCGGTTGATTCCTCGACAGACATCTTATTCGAATTCTGATGTCGATTTGAAATCAACGGATCATTCAAGGAGGGTCAGAAAGATATTTTCAACCGAATTTACCTAGTTGGTTCATCTGTTCCTCAATGTTCTTCCAACAATTGTTTCTCCTCTCTTGATTTGAGTAATATTTATCACTCAAATCATACAATTCTCGATATCCGCTGACTAGAAGAATTAGCTTTTCCTCATTCATTTCGTTTTCCGTATTCATCATACATTTCTCGATATCCGCTGACTAGAAAAATTAGCTTTTCCTCATTCATTACGTTTTCCCTATCCATCATACATTCCTCGGTATTCGCTGACTAGAAGAATTAGCTTTTCCTCATTCATTACGTTTTCCCTATCCATCATACATTTCTCGGTATCCGCTGACTAGAAGAATTAGCTTTTCCTCATTCATTATGTTTTCCCTATACATTACTTCAGCAGACGACAACACGACTCCCCTGCAAAATGCAATGTACTGGCCTTCGCGCCTACAGCTAACAGCTGGAGCTGATACATCATTGTACAGCATAGTGCCAGGAGTGGAGATGCCGGCAACGACAAAAGTATTCTCCCCAGAGAATTCCGACCGCGGCGACCGGCTCTATCGTGATCCGCAGCGATCAAGTGCGCGCTGTGCCATTCAATTACATAGGAAGAATAAATTTACGGTCGACCCCGGTATGCCGTGGCGCGGGCTGTTGCCGATAAGTGAGCGCTGGCCTTAGAACAGAAATGGCCAGCAAATCTAAAGCAGATTTGAGAAGGACCTGCCACTGGGTAGGACTTCATAACGACATTTGAGAGTGCTCAGTTTCAAAGACAGCAAATAAGCTTATAGAAAAATAGTGATTTCTGATAGCTTGTGATTATAATAATAAAAAAATGGAGAAATAAAATGTTTAATTTTAATTTATCAAATATTAGGGATCTTTGAGTTTGATTTCTTCATTCTGCCCAGCTATTTCTGGAGGTCTCAATAACAATCATACCTTTGTTTTGGTTTATTATTTCATTGCGTAATATAACTTAGTGATTGCCCTGAAAAAATGAACTCCCCAAAATAAGTCACATTTAAAGTACGAGTTCGCATCAAGCAGCAGACGAGTACACATCTAAGTATCGATTAAAGCTTATTTTGGGAGGATTTCGCATCATTTTTTAGGTTTTTTATGGGTTTTCACTCCCAATATCATTTTTGACAAAAGTCTCAAATCGAAAGAAAATAATTCTTGAAATTTTCTGCTTTGTCTGTTGAAAGAGTCAGATTTGTACTCTGGAACGTCACAGTTCGCTTTGTTTATCGTTTGTATTGTTCCTGTATTGTTCATTAGGCAATCTGTTTTGCAAGAAACTGCCCTTGACAAATAGTTTGATACTGCAATCCGCAAGGGCGTTTTTCATGAAAGAAAATACAATTTTATTTAATTTTTAATAGCTCTGTTTCAGATATTGGGAGTGAAAACCCATAAAAAACCTAAAAAATGAGTACACATCTGCTCCCGAGATAAATTTTTCATATTCGCTCAAAAAGTCAGTTGCATCACAGTAATCAGCCAATAACAGTTGGTACCGCAATACTCATCAAACCAACAATTACCCACTATGAGATGCCAAAATTTGGAAAGGACTTCCTTCAAGCTACCTCGATGAAAGTACAAACGCCCACCTACGATTTAACAATCTCTGCTGTATACTGCCCACCTAGACAAAATATAAAAAAAGGGTGGCCTCAGACAATTCTTCGATACATTAGATCCAAGATTCATAGCAGGAGTACAAGATAAAAATTATTCCTTCCTGTCAACTGGAACTCCAACATATTGGCCTAGAGATCCAAATAAAATACCAGATCTAGATTTTTTCGTCACCAATGGAGTATCGTCAACATATTATATGGAAGTGGAACCAAGCTATGATTTATCATCTGATCATTCCACAATTGATGTCACCTTGATACCGATAAAATTTCTGCTTTAAAAGTTGAGGCATTTCGGGATCACAGGTAAGCTTTTGAGGTTATTGAAGGGTTTCCTCACTGAGCGAACCTTCCAGGTACGTGTTGATTCTTTACTGTCAAAAGAACACAAAGTTCTCAGCGGTGTTCCTCAAGGGTCGGTCCTAGGGGCACTGCTGTTTATAGCATATTTATGCGATCTCTATCGAGGACTTCTCACCCAGGAGAGAAGGCTTCATTTGCTGATGATGGAAGCCTATATACAAATCCACTACTGCATTATGCTAAACTTCAAATGAACCTCACAGTGTCATAAGGTTGACACAGGAGTGGAAGATGCCCTTGAACGTTTCCAAGTGCACTGTCTCACATATAGGACAAAAAAACTCCAAACTTGACTACTTATTTGAACAAGCAGAAATAACACCAGTCCACAAACAAAAGACTTAGGAATCGTTATTACATGTGATCTTAAGTGGGAAGCGCATATTACACAGATGACGAAGAGGGCAAACTCAATGATCTATCTTATCCAAACAGCCTTTAAAGATATGTCAACGGTAATGATCCTGAAACTCCATAAGTCATATGTGAGGCCAAAGCTTGAATATGCTGAAACTATATGGAATCCATACTACATCAAAGATATTGAACAGATAGAAAGAGTGCAGACGCGAATAACTGGGGTACCTCGGGACCTTGGGGGATTTGCCATATGAGGATAGACTAGCAAAATTAAACCTGACAACTTCAAGAGACAGAAGAACCAGAGGTGATCTCATTGAAACCTATAAAATACTAAATGGCCATTATGATTGCAGTTTGGGAAACATCTTTCATCTTAGTCAGAACACAAATCTGAGAGGGCAAAATCAAAACTTTTTAAGGAAAAATACAATCAACTTCTGCGGAAGAATTTTATGGTATACCATTGGAAACACCTGCGTGATGATGTCAACTGTACCTCCAAAAATCAATTAAAAAATCGCCTTGACCATAAGTTGAGGTCTTGGACCTCACCCTTTTTTGTGAACTACGGGGTATGAACGGAGGAAAGGGGAAAAGGTGGAAAGGAACAAAGAGGGGAAATGACTGTGATAGATTATGTGATTGGATTATGTGATAAAGGACTATATATAATGTGATAGTGTCTTATGTTGCATTTTGTGAAATTATTGTAGATAATTGTTCAAACTAACAAGACAGTCTCATCGGTGTATACCGTCTACTGCCGTTAATAAATAACAAAAAAAATAATAACAATAATAATAATCACTTCAAAGGGAACATTTTCCCTTACAAGGAAGTCTAAACAAAAAAAATTACACAACAGAAAACCAACTGGAATGATTATCGCATAGAAGTTGAGCAAGAAACAACCCACCATTAAGCCTTAAAGATCCTCTTGAACTTGAAGAAGCAATAAATATTCTCACAAACATCCTATAACAAGCAGCTATAGATAGTACTACAATGAAATGGTTAAATCAGTATCTGTAGAAATAAAACAATTGATTGCACAAAAAGAAGAGCAAGATCAAGAAGGCAACTAACGCACGCTCCAACAGACACGCTCCAACAGACAAAAGAACATAAAATCAAATTAGTTATAAACTTAAAAACAAACTTGAAGATTAAGCTTCTGAGGAGTTTCGTTGAAGCCTAGGATAGTCGGAAAATACAAAAAAAAAATCATTTAATATCATGTCACTGGCTTGAACAAGTACGACAACACAATTTGGAGACCAATCAAATCTAAGAATGAACCGAAAGAACAAATTGCACCACTCAAAAACCCAACACTTCGAAACAACAAATGGGCTATAAGCGAAAAAGAGAAGGCCAGTCTTTTTGAAGAGCGCCTTGCTCAAGTTTTCACACCAAACAATCGAATCGAAAGATTTATATCCAACTTCGCTGCAGATCAACCTACAATAAAACCTTTCACTATAAGAGAAGTCCAGAAGGAAACTAGTTATCTAAATATTCGAAAAGCTCCCGGTATAGATGGAATAACTGCAAGAATTATTAAAGAATTACGTAAAAAAGCACTACAACTGATAACACATATCTTCAACGCCATAATACGATTGAAATACTGGCCAAAAATGCTAAGGACTGCCCAAATCATCATGATACTGAAACCAGGAAAAAACCAAAGGACGTGACTTCGTACCGTCCATTACGCCTGCTACCAGTGTTCCCCAAGGTGCTTGAAAGGCTGGTACTACACAGAATTAATTCTAACATCCCTATTGACGAATGGATCCCTACTCGCCAGTTTGGCTTCAGACAAGGACATTCAACAATCCAACAAACTCATCGAATAACAAGAGTTATTAGTCAAGCGTTTGAAAAACACTGTTGAAGCTGTTGACGAAGTCTGGCATTCCTGACTACTTTACAAAATTAAAAGAATTCTCCCACTGAAGTACTGTGGTATTCTGAAGTTCTATCTCACTGATCGTGAATTCAGAACAAGAGTAGGGGAAGAAACATCAAGCAATTGTCCCATCCGAGCTGGAGTACCTCAAGGAAGTGTCTTGGGCCCAATCCTATATATGTAAATATATTGCTATATTATTTAAATCTACCCACTTGTACAAACACAATAATTGGAATATTTGCTGATGATACAGCCATAATGGCACCAGATTAAAATCACACAACAGCAACTAATATGGTTCAAGAGCATTTAAATTTACTGGAGACCTGGATAAACAAATGGAGAATTAAAATAAATGAGGGAAAACCGAAACAAGTGGACTTCACCTTAAGGAAGGAACGGTGCCCATAAATTCACCTAAACAGGGAAATAATACCACAAGCAAAAACTGCCAAATATTTAGGATTTCACCCAGATACAAGACTAACATGGAAGGAACATATAAAATAGAAAAGAGAACAAATAGATCTTAAAATCAAGGAAATATACTGGCTCATAGAAAAGAAGCCAAAACTATCACTGGAAAATAAAATTTCATTATACAAGTTAGTCATAACACCAATTATGACTCATGGAATAGAAATTTGGGGATGCGCAAGCAAATCAAACATAAACATTATTAGTGGTTGCAGTAAAGCATTTGTGTGCCCGACCATTTTTGTATGATGGTTTTTACTCCTGTTTTTTATTACCTCTTTAATTAGAGGTATTTTAAGTTCTTCCTGTAATGTTTGGTTTCTCACATACCATGGTGCATTGACCATCATTCTCAGTATCTTTGACTGATTTCTCTGTTTAATAGACAACCATCCTTGATGACTACAAAGACAATGGCCAGCTGACCTGATGCAAGAATAAGAGATTCTCTGAATGGAGGGAACCTTTTACAAGACATTTTATATATTACAAACATGTAATTAGCTCATAGAATGTGTATTCTGATAAATAAATAAATGAAAAAAAAAATATTTGAAGTAGGTACCTAAAATTCAAAGAATGAATAAAAAAAATGTCTAAGACTCTTCTCCCAAATACACTAAACTTGAAAGAAAAAGCGAGTGTGCAACTATAATCTTTCAAGCTTTCAGGCGACATTGATCCACTCCAAGGATTCAAAATAAAAAAGGGTCGAAAAAATTGCAAAATATGTTAATTCTGTATTGAAAATGGTCAAATCGGATCAAAGCTGGTGAAATGCGTCAGATTGCCTTCTACGTCACTCCTTATTGCAGATTCACCGATCCATACAGCCGACGGTGTCTAATGGCTTGCTAGAGTGAAAAGTACACAAGAGAGAGGAGGGCGGGGGATATATCGCGGTACGTTACGGAAGGCGCTAAGTTAAGTCCATTTGAACAGCCAATATGTGGAGCCAAATTTAAAAGATCGTTTTCTCGTTGGAAATTGAGATTTTTGACGGCGGTTCAAGTTTTTCAGTAGTCTTATGAATGGAATTTTTGATTCCAATTATATTATTAGGACACTGAAAATACCTAATGACGATTGAGTTGAGATTAATTCAGACTCCTACCAATAAAATGACTAGCTGAAATTGTTACAACCAATTGAAAATATACCTTTTGTTTTACCCTCATGTCATCACGACATAATGAAACTGTACATGTACATAGGGGCATGAATTAATCAAAATAATATGAAAAACGAAAGATCAGATTATAAGGAAGTAAATAAAAGATAATTAAATTATTCTTCAGATATAAAAATGGTTGAAATTATATAAGAAAAATAGAAGTTATAGTTACCTTTTCAGGCAGCCCAAATCATCGAAAGCACACATGGATCCTTGACTTATCATTGTTTGCAACTTAAACACCTTATGCATTCCCTCTTTTTCCAATTGCTGCATTTGCTCTGGGGTAACAGTTATAACAAACTTGATCGTGGTATCTGTATTATATTCTTTGTAGTCTGATATCACTGGTTTGATTTTTTCTGATCCTGAATATGAAATTAATTGATTACTATCATTCTGAGGGAACATATTGAAGTCAAGCTGTGAAGAGATCTAACTCAAGCTTGATTTAATTACTTTACATAATCAGTAATCCAATATCTTTGTATACTGTAAATAGTATGAGCACTCTGAAGTTACAAATATGTTTGTTCAGTTACTTTTGAAATCCAAAATTGCTAGCTAGTTATTTATCAACACTAAAACCATAAGTCATCAAAAATCCTGTTTGACAAGAGTACATTAGATGCTTTCAACACTTTACACTTTACGCCATAAGTAATCTGGCAAACCGATATGTAATGCGAATTTTTTGGAAAAGGAAATTGAAGCTTTTAGAATATACCAACCATTACACATAGACTGAGACAGTGTGAGAGAGCGTTTAGAATTGATAACTTTCAAGGAATTAAACCGAGTGAATACAAGCTTGATCTCCATAATATCTACAACTATATCTATAACTGCAAAAATTCATATCTCACCATGAAGTAAAGTCTCTAACACGGACTCCTTGTAATTTTGCGTCCATGTATGTATTGGCAATTCAGTAATCTCCAACTTATTATGTGACAGAATAGAAATTTCGCCATTTGCAACAAATCTATTATCTCCGCACTCTTCTATGGTTCCTTTGAAATTCTTGTACCAAGGATTGAGAGGTTTGGGCGTCTCACCACCTATCATTCTTTTTAAGTTCTCAACAATCTCTCTAGGATTAAAGTTTGGGATCTTGGTCATCCAACCGGTTCCTATACCATCAGCCCCATTCACCAACACCATAGGTATAATGGGAATGTACCAAACTGGCTCAATTTTTTGATTGTCGTCATATTCATGTTTAAGAACAGCATCGTCCGCTGGATGAAACAGCATCCGTGTTAGCGGAGACATTTTTGTGAATATATACCTGAAATAATGGAAAATTATAAAGCATATGTTTTTGGAGAACAGACACGCTGCACAGTCCTAGTGAACTTTTAAGTCAGTAGGTATGCCTTTAAATAGATTTATCAAGTTTTTGTAACTAGAACTGAACCAGGTTTGCACTAGTGAAATGTCATCAAGGTCAAAATAATTCAGCTGGACATCGTCAATTGTAGACTTCGATCCAAGTTGCCAACCCTAAAATTTCTAGATGTGGGGGAAGGGGAATTTCACATTTGACATTCACGTTATTTATTAATATCTGTCAACTACCAGTTGGCTCTTCAAACCAGAGAGTTGGATCCAATAGGTCTCTTGCATGCAACACGAATTATCATATTTTTATGTTTTTCTCATTCTATATCGATACAAAATCATAATATTATATATTTTATTTTTATTTATTTATTTATTACATTTTAATCTACAAATCAACTAATAGTTGTTCTCGCAGATGTAAGATTTTATACATTTAATGAACTTTGAATAATTCTCACACAACCTTAAGGATAAAGGTAAACAGTTGTATTGCCTCACACTTGCATACACAGGGGATCTTCTGCTCACTTCAGTATTCACTTTTTTATATGCTATCACACACTTCAACAATTCGCGAATTATGAATAATTCGGTATTAAAAATGGCCAAATCGGGACTCAAGGTCGAAGCGGGAGAAACGCGTCAGATCGCCTTCTACGTCACTCGTTATTGTACGATTCACCGATCCTTACAGCCCGACGCTGTCTATTGGGTTGCTAGAGAAAGAGTACACGAGAAGAGGGAGAGAGTGGATATATCCCGATACGTCACGGAAACCGCGAAGTTTCGTCCGTTTAAACAAGCGACATGCAGAGCCAAATTTAAAAGAGCATTTTCTCGTTAAAAATTGAAATTTTTGATGGCGGTTAAAGTTTTTCAGTGATCTTACGGATAGAATATTTGAATCCAATGCAAAATACATACAATGCATATTATAGGTATTTGTTGAAATCATTTTTGAAGGGCTGAAAATTAAATTAGGGGTTTTGATTTCACGTCAGTAATGTCAAGCTTATATAGGATAACAAAACAGTGTGTAACTACTCTCTAATCCACTTACACTTTCAGCGTCTAACGCACGTTTCGGAAACCAAGTTTCCATTGTCAGACATATCGTTGCTAACTATAATTACAAGTGTCATGCTGAACGAGTGAGAGGATGGTATACAGGACCAATGGGAAAGGGTTGTTAAAGGCCATTAGGGTAGTGCTGGGCTATCAACGATGAGACTCACCCTTGCTTCGATTCGATGCTTCGCCCCCGACCCAAACTCTGAATCGCCTATTAATTAGATATAATTTGAATAATAAGTAGCGTTACATTCTGGTAGATATTTCTTGATCTTGTGCTATAGTGTAGGATGCCATACTTTATCAAATTCCCTATATAAACTTAACATTATTGACGTGAAATCAGGACCCCCAATTTAAATTTCAGTCCATCAAAGATGATTTAAAAAATACCTACCGTTGGATCCAAATATCTGCTTTGAAGAGCCAAGGGGCAGTTCATGGATATTAATAAATAATGTGAGCGTCAACCTGTCAAATTTGTTCTGAAATTCCCCTTTCCCAGTGCTAGAAATTTTCGGGTTGGCAACTTGGAGCAAAATATCCTATAGTAGCTCTGTTTTGGTTCCGACTTCAGAACCAATTCAGGACTGTTCGGGACAGTTCGAGTATGCGCAATTTTGAATCTGGAAAATCGCAATCGCGCAAACTCGAACCGTCCCGAACAGTTCTGAACTCGGAACCAAAACAAACCCTCTGTATGCATGGAGACATGAAGTTTGTTCCTACACACTCTGGAACTAGTTCTGAATCAGGCGGAGTTTGCGCATATCGATATTAGCGTTCCAACAAATTTCGAACTGGTAAGGAATTGCAAACCAAGTGTTCCAATGTAAAAAGAATTTGTGTCAGACCAGTTCTAGAACGGTGAATTCAATTCTTGGGTTTAGGCAAGAACTGAGAAGGAGGAATTGAATCGGTCAGCTGTTACATGCCATTCGAATGCAGCAAGGGGCTATAAAACCACATCTGGCAGAGATGGGCTGCATTTTTCGGGTGACAAACAGCCCTTAGGCTATGACAAGGGAATTTCTAAGTATGATTCGTTTCTAACACTTTCGAACTATCTATTCAGAATCAGTCCCGAACTAGAATGAGCGAAGACGTGTGAATTGATTCAGTTCTGAATGAGTTCAAGACAGTAACAGAACTGGGTGTTGGAACAAACCTATGGACTGCTATAAATCTCTATTTATCATATCTTTATTAAGACAGGTGAATATCCATGGGGGGAGATAGGTTTGTCTCTTTTAAGAGGTTATCGATTTTGTGGCTTTTTTGCAGACCATGTATCCATGTCTATGGTCAATTCTTGAATATTTTCATTGATGACTCTATGGATTGGTTAAGTTGCATAAACTCCATTCACTTTTATGTCAGTTGGTAGGCCTTGGAATCGGTCTATCAAGTATTTGTAACTAGATTTGAGTCAGGTTGGCACTCATGAAAAGTCAAAGTTAAAATAATTTGGCGAGACAATGTCATGTCCTATATATTTTAAATGCAGACTCTATGGTTTGATTTAGTTACATAGGTAACTCCTACTACCTTCATGTAGAAGGTACAACACATCATAGTTATCTGATAGGAAATTGAAACCAACCAAACATTTTCCAATTATACATAGTAGGATATGCAAAACTTCTATGGCCAACCGATCGACTTTATGGAGTGAAAGTAAGACCTTTGTTAAAAACAGACAACTCCACGTAGTTATCTGACAGGGAAATTAATATAACCAAAAATTTTTCGATTGCCTACCGACTGACTGTATATGGAGTAAAGCTTTCTCCCTCAATATTACTTTAACCCACACAATGTTTGTATGTTGCAATGAGGACCAATAATTCCGTCCGTTTTAATCCAATCTATCTGTTTAAACTTAGGTTTTCATAAAGATCAACTTCAATTTTTAATTGACCTCACAAAGATGATTGTTGCCAATTCATATAACTGCATAATAATTCTGTCTGAATTTCTGTGTTCGGAAAATTGTGAAATACATTATGCCTTCAGATAGCAATTCGTGATTCACCTCATTCAACCTACATTAGGATTCTTGCATGTATTTTTTTATCATTGGAATCGAATTCTTTCAGTCAAAAATTTCAATTTTCAAAGAGAAAACGATCTTCTAAATTTGTCTCCACATATTGCCGGAGTAAATGGCAGAAACTTCGCGGCGTTCCGAGAAATATCGGTCATATCCACGATCTCTCTATTTTCTCATGTAAATTTCTCTCTAGTAAGCCAATGAACAGTGTCGAATGTATCTGTCAAAAAATGAATGAAGTAGAAGGTGATCTACTACGTTTCACCCAATTTGAACTTGCGTCGCGAATTTACCATTATTAATACCGAATCATAAAAAAATCTACGAATTGTTTAAGTGTGTGATAGCACTCATTATGATTTTGTATCGAAATAGAATGAGAAAAACATTAAACGTGATATTCATGGTTACATGCAAGATACCTATTGTCTAGATTAGCACAAAATCTGTGGATACATAAAAATAAAAATCTAAAGTAATTGGCCATTATGCCAAATGAAAAATTCCTGCCTAGTAAAAACAGGGCTCTACTTTTTAGTATGTTTCCAAGCATAATATCCGCTTGAAATGAAATGAATGAATTACCTGGGACT
The DNA here is from genome assembly GCA_958510865.1 of Myrrha octodecimguttata. NCBI lineage: Eukaryota > Metazoa > Arthropoda > Insecta > Coleoptera > Coccinellidae > Myrrha > Myrrha octodecimguttata. The sequence goes on from OY294056.1 coordinate 24,498,388, forward strand.
GGCTGAATCTTTACCGCCAGATAAACGTGTACCAAACTGTCCTCTTGGTTCCAGCAAATTGATGTTATTACTTCCCACAAAATTTTGTGCCAAGTTAACAATGGTCATACAGAGGGAAACTTCGCCATGATGATATGCCGACATTTCTGCAACAGAGCCAGCGAGTTGCGCCACTTTCACTTCCCTCTTGTCGTTACGTTTCAAACAGGTGAAAATAACCTTCCTTTGACCTGGTTTCAAACCGTCCACCATAGATGGTATGGATCTTATATTGTCCGCATTGGAGAAGAGTACCAATTCTAGGTTGACGAAATCTGTGTATGTGATGTGTTTAGTATCTTTTTGATACAAGTATTTCTCTGCCAATCCCAATTCCTTACGCCTTCTACTTTCCACCATGAAGTTTGTCAGCCATTCTTTTCTATGTTCAATGTGTTTTTTACTAAACGCCAACATTATATGGTCGTCGTCAGTTTGACCATCATATTTGAACCTAATACGATGACGCGCCATGTTTGTGAAATATTCTTTAGCCTCCTTAGATGTGGAGGTACCCAAACCTACGAATAGAAAGAACAGTGTAGAATTATATGTGATAATAAAAATTTTGTCCATCAAATTAAATGCAAATGAATAGCTATCATGAGGACTTCCAAAATTACCGGAGAAATAAGTTTATACAGGGTGATTTCAGAGGAGACCTTCAGATTTTGTGATAAGTTTACACTAGTCAAGACAGTCTCGAAGCAATGGGTGGTTTATGGTTGGGGGTCTCTATTGAGAATATACAGAGTGATTTGTCCGATTCTACCGATTTTACTTTTATTGATAACTTTGGTATGACTTTATCGATTTCAATGAAATTTTCAGCAAAGTACAATATTGATGAGCACATTCATTAATTTCAAAATATTTTTCAGAATAAGCGGTTGTTATTGTGACAATTCCAGATTAATTCTGCAGGTTGAAAAAACATCATGTACATCGCGTTTTCTAAACTTAGCTATCTGTTTATGATTCTACTATAATAAGTATTTGAGAGTTTCTAGTTTGTTTGGCACACTTCTAGTTTTCCAAGAAAATGTTTTCAAACAAAGAAATTTCGAAATTTTGCTCCAATCGATTCTACTTTTATTAATAACTTTGGTATGGCTCATCCAATTTTGGTGGAGTGTAGAACAATCTGAATGAGTACATTTAAATAATGATCAATATACAGGGTTGTTATTGTGATAATGTCAGAATATCAGATTAATTGTACAGTTGAAAAAAAACACCCTGTACATTGCTTTTCGAAAACTTTTTTATTAGTTTCAGATTCTATCATAATATGTCATTATTGAGAGGTTTTCAATTTCTTTGGCACACCTTCAGTTTTCCTTGAAAACATAATATAAGAGCATAATCGAAATTTGGCTTACAAGCAGTGAGAGTATTCTGCGCTAGGTAGGAAAGCTGTATTGTCCAAGGATGCAAAGTTGTTCGTCCCTTCTAAAATATTCTTTTCAAATTCGAAATTTATTTTCAATTGCTCATTTTCTGTATAAGTCATTCCATTCAGAAAATTTCTTAATTAAATTTTTTTGCACACCTCCGCTTTTCAAAAGGGTTATTTCTATGAAACAGTGATGTTATCTGGTTATTATAATTAGATGGAAATTTAGTTGGCCGTCACATTTTTGCAGAAAGACTGAATGGTGAAATTTACCTCAACTTTTTGGAAATTATTCTACCGAATCTATTGGCAAATGTTCATATCCGCTCTATGTACTTTCAACATGATGGAGAACCATCCCATTTTGCTTTGAATGCGGGAAATCACCTCAATATAAATTATCTGAACAGATGGATTGGTCGTGGAGCTTGGCCACAAAGATGGCCTAATTTAAACCCTTTAGATTATTTTGTGTGGGTACATCTGAAAACGAGTCTCTAAAGTAGGAATTACGAGTAGAGAGCATTTAATTGAAAGGATCTTCGAGGAATGCGATATTTTGAAGCAAATATCATCAGAAGGTCGATTGGAAATTTAAAAAAAGGCGCAAATATGTAGTCGAAAAAGAGGAAACCATTTCGAAAATTCAATGTGAATTTTCTGTTGATCCTTAAGTCAACTTGTCATTTGTTTCCTATGTTTGTTCAATATTTGTTTTCATGTGTGTAGATTTGTTTGGTTTATGTGCATGTGAAGTAATATTCTGAATTGAATTATTTCATACAGAATATGATACAATTAATCTAAATTTCTGAAATTATCACAATAGCAACACTGTATTTTGAGAGATTGTTGCAATTATTGAATGTACTCATTCAGATTGTTCTACACTCCAGATTTCATCAAAATTGGATGAGCCATACCAAAGTTATCAATAAAAGTGAAATAGGTCGGACAAATCACCCTGTATATTCTCAATAGAGACCCACCAACCATAAACCAAACATTGTTTCGAGCCTGTCTTGACTAGTGTAAACTTATCCTAAAATCTGACGGTCTCCTCTGGAATCACCCTGTATATTTTTTCCAGTATTAACTGGCCGTTTTTTTTTCAAGACTAGAAGTCATAAAACAGGAATTGTATTCAGTTATTAATTAGTCAATAATACAGCTCGAAAAAATTAAGCCAATTTTTCTTGTTGAAGTTAAAATGTCAGTAATTCAACAGATTAAAAAAAATACCTTTGTAGTATTTTATATTATAGGTGTGATTATTTGGGGTGTTTGTTTTCCATTCTTCAAATTCAGGCAATGAGTAGAAACTATGCTCTTCATTCTTCTTTGTAGCCTTCACAATGGGTGTGATGAACTCTTCTAAGAAGTTCATCTTCAACAAATCTGGCCAATTGTGATGTATGAAATTGATAAGGAGCCCCTTTATGTGAGAACCATCTTGATCTTGATCTGTCATGATCATTACTTTTCCGTAACGTAATGATTTCATGTCTTCTTCAGTCCTATACTTCATTTTGTATTGAAGACCTAAGATCCTGTAGAAATAAATACTAATATTAATACATCGCAATCGTCATTCTGCAAAGTCATTCTGCCTAGTTTGCAGGTGAAAAAATCAAAAAAGCACTAACGTGAAGTCAGGAGCTTTTGCGTGCGTGTTCAAATTCGTTGCCAAAGCGGTTATTTCTATTTATTTATTCAACGGGCTAAATGCCCAATATTACAAAGTATATATACTAAATTAAAATAACATATTGTATGCCTACCCTAACATACAGTAAACACCAAGACAATATAAAAACTAGAACATCACAGCAATCACCTTTTTTTTATTTTTTTTTACATGACATGATTTCTTTTGATAGTGCCCACAAAAAGTTGAAGATTCTCCAGATTACAACAGAGAGAAATGAAAATAATTTAGGATATAAATTCCTTAATACTTTCCCTGAATCTGGCAGGTGTATCAAAACAGTCGACATTAGAGGAGTGATGATTTGCCAGTCTTGCTGTCCTCGCCAGGAACGAGTTATAGCCATACTTGGTTCTATGTGCAGGGCTATGAAAGGAAATTGCCTGACGAGTGGGCCTTGACGGAATATGAATAGCAATATTAGCCAATAATTGCTGACATGAATTTCGTGAATGGAGAATATTATAGAAAACTGACATGTCTCTTAGATTTCTTCTGGTCTCAAGGGTTTCCAAGTGCAAGACCCCCTCAATTTGGTTGTAGTTGAGTTGATAGAAATCAGTCCCAGGAAGATCCAGCCTGTATGCCATATGTCTAAGGAACCTATGTTGAACCCGCTCAGTGTTCTGGATATGAATATTGTAAAAAGGAGACCACACACATGAACCATATTCCAAGTGAGGACGCACAAGGGAACAATAAAGCAACGGAATGGAGTCGGTACTCTGAAAATCTCTACAACATCTCTTGACAAAGCCCAACATCTGAAGTGCTCTTGAAGTGATCCCAGACATATGGGGTACAAAACTTAAACGACTATCAAGAGTGACACCTAGATCTTTTATGTGTGAAACAGATTCCAGAAGATTGTTATTGATATAATAAGAATGGTCGACAATATACCGACTCCTACTGAAGCATATTGAGTGACATTTTTTGATGTTTAAATCCATAGAATTATTATGGCACCAAGCAACTAGCCTGTTTAAGTCATCTTGCATCCGAGCACAATCACCAGACGATTTAACTTTCAGGTACATCTTTAAGTCGTCAGCAAAAAGAAGAAAGAAACAGTGGTGAAAACATTCAGAGATGTCATTGATGTAAATAATGAATAACAAGGGTCCCAGGTGCGACCCCTGTGGCGCACCAGATAGCACAGGTATCTCTCTAGAATGATATCCTTGGACATGAACAACCTGAGTTCTACCAGTCAAGTACGATTCAATCCACTGCAACAAGAATCCATCAATGCCCATTCTCTTTATTTTATATAATAACATTTGGTGATTGACCCTATCGAAGGCCTTAGAGAAGTCCGTGTACAAGGCATGGACCTGATAACCCTCCTCCAGAGAACCGACCAGAAAGTCGACAAATGTCAAAAGATTCAACTCGGTAGAACGGCCACCAACAAAGCCAAACTGTTCATCAATGTTGGGGCTGAAGAGAGCGAGTCATTACATCACATATGAAGCTTTCAAACACTTTAGGAATTGTACTCAGTATGCTAATAGGTCTGTAATTAGTCACTTGGGAAATGTCACCATTCTTATGAATTGGTGTGATGTAACTGGTCTTCCAGCGTGAAGGAAAAACTCCCAATCGGAGGGATAAGTTAAAAATGAAGAACAGGGGACGTGCTAAAATAAAGCTGAACCGCTTTAAGAAGCCGGGGGGGAGACCATCTGGGCCTGACCCCTTGTTTACATCCAGCAGAGACAACTTAGTGTAGATATCAGAAATTGAAATAGACATTTCCGTTACATGTAAATTGTTGAAGACTGGTTCATTGGGAACCAATGATATTTGATTGAAAACATAGTCGAAATGGCGAATAGGGCTCTCACAAATTTTGCAGATGCTAGAGAAAACTTAGAAAATCGACATTAGCATATCCAAATTGTCATTCCCTTCAATTCTTGATTGAGATTCATGAATTGATCCCCTGAATACCAAAGTACTTCAGTGGAAGAATTCTTTTAATTTTATAAAGTAGTCCAGGATGCCAGACTCTGTCAAAAGCTTGACTCACATCAAGGAAACTGAAGTACAGAGCTGTTTTTTTTTCAAACGCTTGATTAATAACTCTTGTTATTCGATGAGTTTGTTGGATTGTTGAATGTCCTTGTCTGAAGCCAAACTGGTGAGTAGGCATCAAATCGTCAATAGGGATGTCAGAATTAATTCTGTGTAGTAACAGCCTTTCAAGCACCTTGGAGAACACTGGTAGCAGGCTTAATGGACGGTACGAAGTCACGTCCTTTGGTTTTTTCCTGGTTTCAGTATCATGATGATTTGGGCAGTCCTTAGCATTTTTGGCCAGTATTTCAATCGTATTATGGCGTTGAAGATAATTGTTATCAGTGGTACTGCTTTTTTAGGTAATTCTTCAATCATTCTTGGAGTTATTTCATCTGTACCAGGAGCGTTTCGAATATTGAGTCAACTAATTTCCTTCTGAACTACTCTTATAGTGAAATATTTTATTGTAGGTTGATCTGCAGGGATGTTGGATATGAATCTTTTGATTTCATCGTCTTTGTCTTGATTGTTTGGTGTGAAAACTTGAGCAAGGTGTTCTGCAAAAAGACTGGTCTTCTGTTTTTGGCTTCTAGCCCATTCGTACAAAGTACGTTGAACACAATAAAAGTATATCATAAGATATCAATATCGAAAGATATTATGCAAAGGTATAACAGAAAAATCTGTATTTTTTAATGATCAATCCTTATCAAGTAGACTCCTTCGAATTTAATAATATATATTAATTTGAATAATACCGTGAATCATAGAAGTTATACCCAAAGATTGAATCAATCATACAATAATTGATTTCACCGTTAGGAAAATTCGAATATTGTTGAAATGAGCTAATGTTATTATTTGTTAGATCATTTGTGTGTCAGATGTTCGACATTGTCATTGTTTGTCATCCATATATGTTATAAGTTTCTTTTATACGGAGTTGTCCGCTTTTGAATGCATTTGTTTATTTGAGCAATATCTTGTCTATTACACTCAGACAGAGGGTTTCACTACTTGCATGTGTGACATTTACATACAGAGTGTAACAGCCAAATGGAATAAATTCGATAACGAATAAATGAGGGGGTGTTAGGAAAAACGCTCGTACACATCGATTTGTAATTTTAAATGCGCATAGTTTTCAAGAAAATAAAATTATATAGGGTGTTTCATGCGACCGTGGCCAATACCAACTTTCTTATTTCAAATGTAACCCCCTGTATATTATTTATTTTTTGGATTCTTCAGAAAATTCTAGACATAATTCATGTACAATGTCCTATACCTATCTTCAACTTTTTCGGAAATATTAAGTGTTTTCAGAAATGTTGAGTAACGTTATAAAACAATTCTACACCAGATTAGCATGTTGCCAAGACGTTCGCGGCGAGCATTTTGAACATTTCCTACATTGACATTAATGTTTTTTCTTTGTTTTTTTTTAATTATTAAGAAATAATCAGTATTACTTATTAGGTTTTAAGTGTAATGTACCGAATTTGTGAAATAAAATAATTTTTATTTAAAACGTTGATTTTTGCACTAAATCTGAAAACACTTAATATTTCCGAAATAGTTAAAGATAGGTATAAGACATTGTGCATGAATTGTGTCTAGAATTCCCTGAAGAATCCAAAAAATAAATGATATACAGGGGGTTGCATTTGAAATAAGAAAGTTGGTATTGGCCACGGTCACATGGAACACCCTATATAATATTATTTTTTTGAAAAATATGCGCATTTAAAATTACAAATTGACGTGTCCGAGCGTTTTTCCCAACACGCCCTCATTTATTCGTTATCGAATTTATTCCATTTGGCTGTTACACTCTGTATATATTTTGAACAACTAACAAAACTAGGAAAAAAACAATTATCCCGTTATGTTTTGTTTAGTTTTTGTTCTATTGTTACTGTTTCAATTTTAGTCTTGAGGAAGTCGAAAAACATCGACTCTGTTTTAATGAGTGGTTACTACTTAGCCCTAAACCTGTGAATCGACCCCTGAATAAAATGCATACATTTGAATGAAGTTAGCGTCAAGTCTGTTGAAAAATATTTGTTTCTTATTGGTTTGAACATTTGGCATCATTAATTGTTGAGGAGCGCTCATTTGGACAGCTTCCTGATGTTCAAGAATACAGACTTGATATTTTGAAGAATGGAAGTTCCATACAGAATGTTCTATACTAACTAGAATCCGATGTTTCATTTCCTACTAAGTTCATCATTAAATTAGATTTTCACAGGATGAAGGAAAGTGGTTTTTTGAAAAAACTCTATTCAACTGATGCCGACGTTTCGCGGATATATTTCCATTTCTTCAGGGCAAAGTTAAAATTATGTTTTTCCCATAACAGGTCTAAAAATCAGTATAGTGAACAGAAACAACCAGAAATAGGCGAAAACTAGTTAGTTTAGTTCTATACTAACTGAATCGCGACCATGAGAACTTGAAGCAGTCAGGACATAGCAGTGGAGAACAGGATAAGTCTGCTAATCATAATCTGATGCTATCTATTGTACAAAACCCAACTACATTACCTTCACATTGGTTTCAATCTTAATATTATCAAATTGGAAACATTCAACACAAGCGCCTAAGAACAGAACACATACATTGAACAGCGACCAATTAATATTGCGCATAAAGAACACAATAAAGAAATCTTAGAGCAATTTTGTGCGGAAAGAGACCGAAGTAGGAGGGCCAGGAAAAAGGTCTCACGGCAGACAATATGGGAGATGATCCAGCAATTGTGATTTTTTTTTTACATTAGGAGATTCGGTAAACCCGCAAGATTTCCCGTCGCGAAGCTATAAGTAAGATATTCACATCATTGTAAGCAGTGTGAGTTCCTGAACAAAAAATATGAAGGCCAACATAGGCAGTCTCTCTTTGTTTGGAAGATATGGGCCCCCAAAGTTCCAAATTGTTGCATTTTCAGATCCTTTTTTCCGCCATAAAAATGATCTCTCACTTCTCAAACCTAGTTCATAAATCATCTTTGAATCTTCAACCAACGAATAGACACTTTCTTTCAAGAATATTCATTATTTAAAGGAAGAAAAATGAAAATATTAGACAACAACTTAACCTATATTTTTACGAAATACTTCTCAATGTTAAAGCAGAGCTTGGCACAGCGTCTTTTCATCGCTGGCCAACGTATTATGACCGAAGGGTAGTTGCTGGCGAGAAATATGAAATGATGGACAGTTGAAGGATATGATTGTAAGGAAAATGCTTCTGTCACTGAAGAAGAGGTGGTTATTCTAACATCAAAACAAAATCATTGAGAATATTTGTTTAAGGTTTCACTCTCAATATTTTCGTTTGAACTTTCTTTCTATCCCCTTCAAAATAGGGAGGTTTTTATCTATATATATAATAACCTCGATTTCATTGGAAATCTGGGAAGGGCGCGACCTATCACATATGAAAAAAATGTACGTTGAAATATATATCAGGGTGTATTCTCATTCCATTACTATGTGTGTCAACCTTGTAGATTTCATTAGAAACGAATTCTCCTATTGGAAGATTTAGAGTTTCGCCGTAAACAGTAAGAACTAAGAACATATTTCATTTTTCTCGTCAGCAATAACCTGTCATTCACGAATACGCACGATGGCACGATTCCGACCGATGAAATTTGCGCCATTGCCAAACTTCACTTTTAGTCTGAGTCGAAATCAGAAGGAATAGAGGTTAAGTGGTTGTCCAGTAATTTCATTATTTTTTCATTAAATATTGATTATTCTTGAAAAAAAGTGTTGCTTATTGTTGGTTGAAGGTTCAAAGGTGGTGTGTGAACCAAAGAGATGAAATGAGAGATCGTTTTTATGGTGGAAAAAGGGACCTGAAAACGACTCATTTTGGAACTTTGGGGGTCCATATCTTCCAAATTAAGGGAGACCACCTATGGTCGATTTCACATTTTTTATTCAGAAAATCACACTGCGCACAATGATGTAAATATCTTTTTAATATCTCGGCGACGGGAAATCTTGCGGGTTTACCGGAGATTCAATTTTAATTAGGTTTATGTATAATATTTACAAATGAAATGTTATTTACACAGGCTGAAGGACTTTGGTCGATGGTCTTTTCAGAGTGAATAAAGAGCGGTGTTATTATTATTATTCTGCATATTTTGAATATGCAGAATTTGAATGAACTATTGTTTATTTTCCCTTAAAAACTGGCTTATTCACCTGATGAGATTGTTGATTTCCGCATTTTCCAATATTTGTTTGTGAGTAGCTTCCCTGACGTTGAGCAGCTTACCCCTCAGCGGAAATACACCATAGTAATCCCTCCCTATCACTCCCAATCCCGATACCGCCAATGTTTTGGCCGAGTCTCCCTCTGTTAAAATTAACGTGCATTTGAGGCCATTCTTAGTACCAGCCTCATTGGCGTCTTCTAGTTTTGGAATTCCTTTGAGTTTGGATTGTTTTTTTCCTGCCGTTTTCCTCTGCAACTCATTTTGTGCTTTGAATTTAGCCCAACTCAACACCTGGAAAAATAAGTGATAAATTAGTAAGATTCAAGATTAGACTGAAAGTGTAAAGTAAGAATCCAAAATGTTGACATAAGGAGCAGTCAGTAATCATAGAGGTCATAAGAGGATCATAAGAGGTTTACCACAAATCAAAAATAATGATGAAGAAAACCTCAACACCCTATTTCACATTGGTGAAAAACTCGAAGTAAATCTTACAAAAGAAGAAGTTACTTGCAGAAGGATTGGAAAAGGAGCAAAAACTCAACTCAAGATCATGTCTAAGAATGAAGAATTGAAAAAGAAATTTATAGAAGCTAAGAAAAAGGCAAGTTTGAACTCAAGGCAACTAGGATTTGTAAGAAAAACATCCAATCTACATAAATCCTGAGTTGAATCAAAAAATCAGCTTCTGTTCAAAAATGTGAGGGATTCGAAGAGACGGCATAATTATAAGTTTGCCTGGATATCACAAAGAAATATTCTTCTGAAGAAAACCGAAACAGGTAAGACGATTGAAACTGAACCTGAAGAAGACCTTAATAAGTTAATACAAAAAAACTTAAAACACCTCGAAAAAACCGAGAAGACCAAAACATAAATATATTATACTACATCTTTAAAAGCAAAAAATAAAATAGAGAACCTACATCATTATACACATGAGAACCATTATCCTCATTTAATTATCTTAACTGAAACATGGCTCAGTAATAATGACAAAATTTGTACAGTATACAGGGCTATTAATGAGTGCATGATTGTAGAGCGCGAGGTGGTAGTGTTTCAGTATTCATAAGAATAGATCTACAATATAAGGCTGTTGAAGCTCCGAAAATAAATAATGCATCATAAATAAAATCTTACCAATGAGTGATAAAACAAAAACAGCAAATTTAGTATATAAAGGAAAGACGTACAAAAACGCCAGACAAAAAGCAAATTTTCTCAACAGATATTTTATCCATGCAGCTGAACAAACTAAAAGAAATAACCAAAATAAAACAAAATTTGAAGAAATTGAAGAAGACCAGTTGCTCTCTACGGGAAGATGAGATGAGAAAGAACTTAGAAACATAATGATGTCTCTGACGAGAAACACCTCTCCAGGCCCTGACAACATCAGTCCAAGACCTGATTGTTTTGTACTCCAATATCGGAGACCATCTGTTGTCTTAGGTAAATGAGTGTATAAAGAGTGGAACTTTCAAAGATTATGTAAAATCGATAAAATAACACCTGTTTTCAAAAAAGGGAACAAAGAAGAACCAGCTAATTATAGGCCTATATCGAATACTTCAATATTTGCTAAGATAAGAGAAACAATAATGAAAAAAAGATTACAGAAATTTTTAGAAATATTCGAACATCAATACAGGTTCCAGGAAAAAAGTTCAACAGAGAGTGCTGCAATTGATGTCATCGAACATATATTACATAAACTCGTAGAAAAAAAACAAACTTTTCGGCGATCTTCACAAGACGTTTGATACAATCAACACAACTATATTACTGAAAAAAATGAAAAGAATAGGAAACTGTTTCGGTCTTTCCTTGCCAATAGAAGAGAATGTGAGGTTATTGAAGGTAAAAAGAGTAACTATAAGAAAATCAAAACTGGAGTTCCGCATGGCACAGTCCTTGGGCCACTTATTTACCTCATATGTGAAAAATGTTGTGAAATCAGGCTTGCTGGGGGAATTCTTCATGTTTACGGATGATACAGTCATCATATATAGTGCAGATAATATAGGATTTCTGGAGGAAATGATCAATAGGGATATAGAGAAATACAATGAATGGTTAAACTCGAATGAACTTGTGATGAATGAAGAAAAAAACTGTTTACATCCTGTTTAAAAATAGAACAACTAACACCAACATATATATCCACATCTGTTCATTAATGGTTAGTAACTTACAAAAGTGAAAAAAACTAAACACTTGGGATTGATCATGGAAGAGACATTGAAATGGAATGCACATGTGAACATGATCATAGACAAATTTTAGCCATTAGTGTCGAAGCTTCGTCATCCAAAGCGATACTTGGATGAGAGGTCAAGTAAGAATATATATTATGGTTACTCCCATTAACTAATCAGCTATTTATCGGTAATATGGAAAAACTCAACAAAATTCAATCAAATAAGACTGCAGAGACTACAAAATAAAGTAATAAAAAGACTCCAACAACGTTCCATATGAATGATCCAATTGAAGATTTATATAAAAATTATCAATACATAAAGCTAGACGAATTGATCAAGTTGCAACAGTGTAAACTTATATACAAGCTAGAAAATAAACATATAAAGAGTCAAACTCTGTTGAAGATAGTCCAAAATATAGGAATAAAGGAAGTGTCCCATAAATGCCAGCTTGACAACTTTCAAACAGTATTCCCAACCATATCAAAAATTCTTTAAGATGTACAATCAATAATTTCAAAAAATTAATATTAAATCAACTATAATAACGACAAATAATAATAATAATATATTTATTCAATCAAAAGCTTATTGAAATACAATAAGGTTGGTTTCATCAAAACAGAATACATAATTCAAAACAATTCACTTTTACAAAAATCAAAAAATTCACTCAAATAATATGGTTCACAGTTAACAATCGCATTATGCAGAGAAATTTTGAAAACTTTTAAGTTGGATGTCCTCAACCATTGGGGAAGAGCATTAAATAGCCTTAGGCCCATGTATAAGGCCGACTTTTCTGTTAAGGATAAAGAGTGTCTTGGGTACAAGTATGTATCTGTGCGCCTAGTGTTGTTGCAGTTTAAATATTGTTGGAAGTATTCTGGATGAACCTTCATGAAGACGAGTACCCCATATATGTATAAATCATATGATTTAAAAATTTGTTCTCTTTAAAATGCCCTCTACAAGATTCTCTGAAACCTAACTTCAGTATAATTCTCAACATAACTTTTTGCCTCAGAAACACAGTTTCAATTCCTGAGCTACTGCCCCAAAAAATTATCCCATATGATAGTAAAGACTAAAAATTTGAAAAATAAATGATTTTCAGAGTTGGTAAATCAACTTTAGTTTTTAACACATTCACTGAATATATCACTGAATTCAGGCGCTTGATTAGATTTTCTATGTGGGTGTTCCATTTGAGGTTTTCGTCCATATATATTCCGAGGAACTTCACTGAACTGGAGAGGGATATATCCCTGCTGATATTGGTGGGAATGGCAGTTGAAGATCTGTCGCAATTGAAAACTACACTTTCAGTTTTTTTCATACTCATTACGAGGCAATTTTCTTCACACCATCTGTTAATGTTTCCTAGTATTGCATTCGCTTCTTCAATCATCAATGTCAGGCGTGGAGACGTTAGCATACAATTTGCATCATCGGCAAAGGTAATAAGTTCAGCTAAGACTCTTCTGATTAACCTTAGTCTAAGGACCAGAGGGAGGTCATCTATATATACCAGGAAGAGAATAGGGCTTAGTATACTTCCTTGTGGTACACCTGCTTTATTTTTCCTTTTAGTTGATCGATATTTGGTGTTGTTTACATTCATTTCAACTGATTGAGGTCTTTCCTTTAAGTAACTTTCAAGCAACTTCAATTGCTTGTCCCTTATTCCGTATTTTTCGAGTTTATTCAACAATATGTCTATTTCCACACAATCAAATGCCTTAGACAGATCTAAAAAAAAATGCATAGTGGCAGTTCCTTCCTCTCCAACGCTGACAGTATTGATTGGTACAACTCAAATATAGCCGTCTCATTGCTTCGTCCCTGTATGTATCCATGCTGGCAGTCGGATAATATCTCAAATTTTCGAAAAAAACAAAGCAATCTCTTAGCTGAAATTTTCTCAAAAATCTTAGCAAACGACGTGAGAAAACTAATCGGACGATAACTATTTGGGTCACTGCAGTCCTCACTCTTGTGCAAAGGTTTTATTATAGCAATTTTTAAGGCCTCAGGAAATATCCCCCCAATGAAAGATCTGTTCATAATCTGGGCCATAGGGTTTGCGATCAGATCAATGCTTTCCTTTATTATTTTGATTGGAATAACATCCCAGCCTGTAGAATTGATATTGTTCATCTTTTTGACAACATTTATGATCTCTGATTCAGTAATTTCGATACATATAAAACGACTTTTCATTAGTACTGATGGAATTCAAACCAGAGGTGCTCGAATTTCCACTCTTTTGGGCTGGAGTATTAGAAAAAAAATTGTTGAATTCCTCTGTAAGTTGTTGAGGATTAGGTACGTTTTTTAGTTTGTTAACTTGATTCTTCTGTTTTCCCAAGGTATTGTTCACTATATTCCATACTGTTTTAGATTTATTCATGGAATTTTGAATAGTTTCTCTGAAATGTTTCTGTCTTTCCGCAGTCATCATGGCGTCATACTTAATTTTTGCTTTTTTGTACTCCGATTTATATTCATCAGTTCTAGTTGTCAGGATAAAGAGATATTTTTCATTGTTTGAATCTCCTGAGTAGTAGGTAGAAATTTACCAGTTCTACGAGCACCCACAGTTCTCATGGGAAAACTTGCGTTGAACCTCCTTTCAAATTCAGCAAAAAATGAATTCCATTCAGAGTCTACATCCTCTGAACTGTCACATACACTGGACCAATTTATATTCAATAAAGACTCTTTGAATTTACTTATGGTCTCTTGCCTTATATCCCTTATCTGTTTTTTTTCTACCCTTTCGTTTTGATAATCTTTAAGAGAGAACACGAATTTCTGAGCAGAATGTTCTGAAATATGTTCCTCTGTAACTGAAGAGAATCCTTCGATATTAGTTAAAATGTTGTACAAACAAGTAGAGGTAGTTTTACAGATTCTGGTTGGTTCTTTTACTGTTACTCTCAGGCCAAAGCTACTGACTCTTTTGGGGTCTTCCGACAATAAATCAATGTTGAAGTCACCTGCTAGGATGATATAAGCATTTTCCTTTACACAATGTAGCAATATATATGACAATTTCTCTACAAAAACTTCGAAATTATCTGAGGTGGAGTCAGGTCCGTACATACAAATTAAAAGATATTTTTATTTTTTTGGCATATTTGTGCTGCGCAAAATTCAAAGGCAAATGAGACACTGGGAGTATTGATGTCTGTTCTTGTTTTGAAAATGATGTCCTTGAGATAGAGAGCACTACCACCATGTTTGCCTTCATTTCTGCAAAAATATGATGCAAGATTATAACCCTGTAACCTATAATGCTCCTCATTGCTTTTCCAATGCTCAGTGACAGCAAGAAAGTCAACTCTATGCTTGTAAACTATATACTGAAGTTTGTTAAACGATGATCCTATGGACTGAAGATTTTGGTGCATGAAGCACAAAGCATGGGGACTGCTGCTTGGATTTCTTTCATCTATGGCTGTTACTGTTTGATCGAAAAAAGTTTCGGAAGTTAAATTCTCTCAAGAGAACTCCAGCTGGCCAATATTCGGGACTTGATAATTTTGGGAATAGTTGATCAGAAACAACACCAACACTGAACGCCGAATTCGCACCCCTTGTTGGTAGTTTTTTTATCTCGAAATTGTAGGTGCCAGTTGAAATCTTTAAAAATTCCTTCATATCCTTCTCTGAGACATCATGTCCACTTACTCTACCTACATACAACCATTTCCTCTTCAAAACACTCTTTACCTTACTGTCAGAATCAACTTCTTTTGATCCAGTGCATAGAACTGTATTCCGTCTGGTAGATTTTTTCTTCACTACTGTTGTCCACGAATCATCTAAAATTTTTGTCTCGTGATTCTTCTTATCAGTACTCAGATTCATAATATCATTCATTTTTTTCCGTTGGGCCGATTCAAGTTCAACCCACGAGTCTGATCTGTTACCGTCGTGATTGCTGCTTGCCGAACATCCTAACCTAGAATTAACTTCATTCCCAGGAACTCGGGGATCACCAGTTACAGTATCAACAACATTATTGACTTCAATGCGGGGAGTTATCTGTTTATTTCCCATATGATTACTGGATGTTATTGTATTATGATCATCTTTATTTTTACTGTTGGGAATTTCCTTTTTATCATTTCGTCTGTTATTGAATGACATCAGAACTTTATCAGTTACATCTGATTTCTGGTTTTTTGATTTACTTTCGTTTAATTTATCGATAAGTAATTCGTTGTTTAATTGGAGAACTTTATTTTTATTTTTATTTCTTTAAGAAGCATCTTTAAGTAATAGATTTCAGTTTTTAATATTTTATTTTACTGCTTTCTTTGGCTCACAACACTCCACAAGCTTATCATCAATGATTTTGAGGTGTTTTATTCTTTTCGAACAGCTCTCATGAAAGACTGAGTAGCAAAATCTGCACACTAAAACTCGGCACGATTTTGTACAACACTTGAACACTTTTTCACTGACATTTACTTTACTTTGTTCACTTTCATCTAACTCTCGATCGGATACGTCTGTATCGTCCGGCGCCATTTTTGATTGAATAATTGTTGGATGATAGTTGTATTTTCAAATAAATAAATAAAAAAATCAGAGGTTGTTCAAGTCAGATCCATATTTCATTAAATTAAATTATATAAATAACTCCTGTCTAGCCAGACTCGACTACCTTATCCAGTAGACCAATTATTACTAGACAGTTCAATTTTTAATCACTCGCTTTTCCAATGATATTCTTCGATTAATAATTACCTGCTCAATAATTCCAGATTTGATAACTTGATTGATGAATTTCTCCGACAGATTACACTTCGATCCAAAACTTTTAGATTGCAGAGTCATATTCTCCTTGGTTTGTGAATCGAATGTCGGATTGACGATAAGGCAATTTATGAATAACCACATATGATTCTTCACTTGAAATGGTTTTATGGTCACACCGCCTTTATTTTTCTTTTTCAATACCTCTATCAATTGCTTCGTTATCATATCTGCAACATAGTCTACGTGTTTGCCGCCTTTCGTTGTTGCTATACTATTAACGAAAGACATTTGTTGGAAGCCCTTATCTGATATGGTGACACCAACCTCCCATCTTTCTCCAGCTTGCTCATAGACAATTTTCAATGGATTGCCTGTAAGCAAATGGATTTATAGTTTAAATTAATTTTTATAGCTCATTGTTCTCAAAAAAATAAAACTACAAACTTTTCAAAAAAGCTTTGATTGATAATTAAGAAATCACAAATGCTTATACCAAGCACTATCAGGAGTCATTTAATGAGTCTGTTGACAAAAACTTTGATAAAGAACATAAATAGAGAATAGACCCTTGGTATAAAATGATGTTTGAAATATCAGAAGATGAATACAACAAGGCAGTAACCATGGCAATAACACATCATTCTATACTATACTAATTGAATAAGGTGACGCTGGGTCGAAAAGGTCGTCCCACATATCAGCGATCTCCTTCGTAGCCGTTAGAGTTAGGAGAAAGCGGTAAATTCACATAGATAGATGAAATATCACCCTACCTTCCATTGAAAAAAACGATATCTCAATCGAATTGCTAATATTTTTAAAAAAATCCAGAATATGGTGAAATTTCAACACCAATTCAGGTATATTTGACCAATCGGATAACTGCATTGTATGGGCGGGGCCTGAGACACGACCAAACGTCACGGTTGTTAGTGTTAGTACTAGTAACATCCTATTCCCAGAAAAATATAAAGAAAACTAGATCCAGTAGTCGGGAATTACCAAAGGAAGTTTTCAACTATTGCTTGAAAGGTCTTACTTTTCCATATAATGGAAATACTTATCACTATGCCAAAAGGTAAAATAGAACAGAGAAAATAGAAAATCACACACATTACTGCCAATAATAAGGAAAAACTTTGAGGACATTTCACACAGTGCACTAGGATGGTTCATTCCCCATACCAGTTTGGGTTCAGATGTCCACAATTCACCCATTAAATATTCTGAGTACAAATATACAGAACAACAAAAGAGGTGAAAAATTGGCCGCATTATTCTTAGATGTCCAGAAGGCCTTCGATGGTGTCTCGCAAGGGCGTTTTCCATAAAAGAACAGTTTTTATTTAATTTTTAACAGTTTTGTTTCAGATGTCCCAACTGTTTAATCAAAATCATTTACTTTACACTTCTCCAGGGCCACCCCCCAAGGTTCAGCCCTCTCCTCCCACCAGTATAACCTGTACAGCTAGGACATGCAGGTAAGGAAAAGACAGTCGAAAAGATGCGAAGTTAATCCAGATGAGGGTCAGAATCCAATAGACCAGTGAAAGAATCGATGCCATATCGAGTAAACTGCTGTTCTCCTGCAATGGCAAAGTTGGGGAGTAAAGTATATTCCTCATTAATCGAAATGTTTAGAGTAAAAGAAAAATTGAAATCATAAAATAGTGCTTTAGTGGTCAATCAATTGAAGAGACAATAAATTCGTTCATTGTCAATATGTGCGATAGAAGTATTGGGAATATTTTGAAAAGGAATTGTAACCGAAGTTATGAGGTTCAAACAAATAAGGACTTTTGCCAGAAGACAATTGGACTTTTGTGGAACGATGATAACTTAAATTTGTCACTTTTTAGAATTAGTTTCTGTTTTCCAATTTCATACCTTCGTGTAATTTATTTCATTCTCAAACCAGTTATGACAAAAAAGAAAATAAGTGCTCATTTTTACACAGGAAGTTATTTCTATCATTCCTTGTGCCAAATAAATTCCTCGCATACAATGAATACAGTATTCATGTTCAACCGATATGGTCTAACGCATCTCATGTTTGGGGTGCAACTAATATTACTAATTTTTAATTCGATCTCGTAGCATGGCATTTCATTGGCTTCCCCACTTTTCCATTGCAAGAGAACAATCATTTATTCGATTTGGAATTGCGCTGAGGTTTTGATTGTTCCACTGGTCCATTGGATTCTGACCCTCGTTTTGATTAATGTTGAGTTTCGAATCTTTCCCAGGCCTGCATATAATCACAAAAAGGACATATATATGGAGGCAATAGACAAGAATGCTAATACATTGCAATTTGCAGCACTCACTCACGCAAAAATTTATGCTTCAATTACAAAAACTAACTGATATCCCAGCAGCATGCATGTGAAGGTGGAGAATCCAAATCCCAATAATTCAAACCTTCTTATTCTCAACCATAAGATCAAGAACACCTTTCCAATTATTGAAATAGGGAAAATCACAATTAGACCCACAAACATGTGTAAATATTTGGGTATACTTAAAATCAAATAAATTGGTCCATCTCTCAACCCTTTTCCCATTTAAGATTTTAGGAGTTACCTACATCACGCTCACAGGATTGATACAAATTATTTGGACCATATAAAATGGCGCCGCACGAAAAAAAAACTTTACCTCTTTAAGCATGGGGGCTGAAATATTAAGGGCTGGTATTATACCATTTTGACAAATAACTAGCTAGGAGTTACTTGTGAAATCTGGTTAAAACATGAGAATTAGCTCTCTGTGGTCAAACTAAATTCAATAAAATTAATTCCCCCCCCCTCTCTCTCTCTCTCTCTCTCTCTCTCTCTCTCTCTCTCCTTCCCTCTCAACACCTGAAATTGAGCAGCGACCAATTTCTTAAGAAAACAACTATATTATTTTGGAAATCATCTTGACTTTTAATGGATTAAAGGTATTTTCTCCTTAATTAGAAATTAAATAAATGAATTTAATATCATACTGTCGAAATACCCTCAGTAATTCAAACTGTTATTTTAGATTACAACTATATAGTTTTGGATAACATCAAATATTTTTTATAATACATTTGCAATTTAAGAAAAAAATTTTGAAATGAAGTGATAAAATTCAAGAAAATCGCTGATCCGAGGTCACGAGTTTTTAGTACTTGTTCGAATTCCTTGCCAAAGCAGTAATTCTGAAGTAATTGAGTAATAACATTAATAATTAAATAACAATGAAACTTGTCATATTCCCAAAACCAACAGTCGGATAGAGCTGAAGTTTGTACCACCGTCATTAAATAAAAACTCCAAGGTATGAACCAAATTTCAAAAAATCCAAATGGATAGTTCTGGATAAAAACTGTTGAAAACTTTTTTGTTCAGTTTTAACGGTAAGATTCTGATGAAATTTTACAAAAAGCTGCGCGTCCATATTCTACTACTTATTGCAACAATTCAATCTGATCCCAAAAATAATTCTTGAACCCTGTAGGTTTCCAGTCGCTAGCTCGTTCCGTTCGAAAATAATCGGGACTTTAGGCGACCCAGTCGACCACAAAGAATCGAGTCTAATGTCGAATTATCTATCAGTGAGGGCAACCTAGTCGTTTTGGCAAAATAATTACGCGCTGCTTTAGACTACAAGCTCATAAAAAAATTGTCTACTCATTTAGCCTCACCCACACCCTACCGAGATGGAATGATTCTGATACTCAACAAGACTGAAAAATTATCATCACATCACTTCTCTGGTCAAAATATCTTCAAAATTCTAGTTGCATACATTATAAACCCTATCAAAACTATACTGGAAACCGTAGTAAAAAATGAATTTAAAGTAGCTACAAAAAAGTTACAAACCTGTGTCATCCTCTTTATCTTTAGCAAAAAGATCAATATAGTCTTTAAAATTTTTCACAGGTATTCTAGTTCCATTCAAAAACACCTTAACTCCTCTTGAAGATGCTGCAACGTCAAAAGCCCTTCTCGACAACAATCCAACAATACCTGCATCTAATTCTGTCATTTTGAATTTCTCTAAATCTGGGGAAAAGGTTATTTTCGTGAATTCTTCTCCTGAAAAGTCTTTTATCTTGGGATCTGAAGCTTTCGTCATGTTGCTACCCCAAGTCTGTTTGAACTGCTTTTTATATTCCTTACTGCCTGTTTCTACTGTGAACTTTGTACTAAAGATATTACACAATTTGGCACCATAACCATTCCTACCACCCGTGACCTTTTCTTCCTCATCATTGTAATTTGAAGATGTTAAAAGATGACCAAATATCATGGTAGGAACAAACATTTTTTCTTCTTTATGCATAACAACAGGTATTCCTTTTCCATTGTTGTAAACAGATATGGTATTTGTGGCAGCATTTATTTCTACTTTTATGCAATCCATTTTAGGATCCCTCTGCTTGTTGTCGGCGGCGTTGACCAATATTTCATCGAAAATTTTGTAGAGACCTTTGGAATATTCAAAATTTTAATCAAACCAAATCCAATATAATACAACGTGATTTCCAATGTAAATACTTTTTTCGAAAATAAAAAACAGTTTGCAAATGAACGATTTAAATTTTGAATTTTTTTTTTTTTTTTTTTATTCTTAAATATGTGGTAGTTGTGCTTGTTTAAATGTAAATAATTTTTGAATAAACATTATTATTATTATTATTATTATTATTAATTGTTAACACATCAAAGGACCTATAAAATCTAGAATGAAGATTAGATATAGGGAATAACCGAATAGAGGCTATAAGAACTAGAAATGATGAACGAACGTTTCATAACTTTGACGAAGCACTATTCATCGGTTGTAGAGGTCGATTACGACCACATTCACATATAATAAAAGACCACTTCGAAAGAGAAAATTTGTTGCGCGCATTGCATGATTTCTTTTTGACGATTTGGGGAGCTCAGAGCTGCCCCCGCGCATGAAACTTGTTAACAAATTTCATGCGCGGGGGCAGCTCCGAGCAACCCAAATCGTCAAATAGAAAGCACGCATTGACGCGCAAATTTATTTTTGTTGCTCCTTTGATGGTACCAACACGTCCAAATTGGACTTGGGATTATCGTCAGTCCTCAAGATGGCATCGAAAAGTCTTTCCAATTCTAATTAAAAGAGCCACTCCTTGTCCACAAAAATGCTATTTCCTAGCAGTTATTATTTTTTTGCCATATTATAGTTCTTTCTTGTACTTCATTTATTAAGCTATCCATATTTGGAAAGGAACAAAGAATTAAGTTTATGCTACAGACACGACCAAACTCAAACATGTTTGAAATTTAACCAATACGACCGACAAATCCGATGTCGCACGGTAGTGCGTGAAGTTAGTTACGCTTAACTTAATTAGCTCTCGCAGTGCTACATGATATTTATTGTCCAACGGATATTGCGACAAAATTCAAGCACAGCACTGAATACAACTAGCAACATGGTATATTTAATTCATCAAATACTATCACATACCAGGAACATATTCAATCTGTTTCTGTTCCATTTTTTTGTTTTCATCATTGTAAATCCACATGGTATCCTGAGTTTTTTCTACTGATCCTATGTATGTGTCTGGACGCAAAAGGATATGCTCCAGTTGCGATTTTTTCTGATACATCTTTTCAATAGTTGCCTTTTTCGGTTTTGGAGCTGGCGGAGCACTCTCCACTTTGTCGCCATCTCCACCATTTTCGTTAGATGAATTCATTTTTGACAAGAAGCTCTGAAACAAAATGAAATTTTCACTGTGAGTGTCAAGGTTGATAGGAATATATTCATGTGGAATTGATATTTGAAACTTGGTACGAAAAATCGTGGATATCAGTTAATCAACATAATCTAAAATATCTGTTAGCAGTTAAAGCGGAAAACGACACACAGAGGTTTACTAATTTAAGCTAAAGCGATTTCGATTTGGCATTTGTTTTGTTTATCTTGCTATAAAGAGGTGAGGTATTTTTAACTACCTGTAAGAAATAACCGATCACTACCGTAATCGAATTACCAAAATCACGATCAAAGTTATTTTCACGTTTCGATTTTAATACCAGTTTGTCTCCTCCCTCTGATAACAGCGTGAACGCTTTCTTCTCAAGAATCGCTGTGATCATGCGCACGCAAGCGAAATATGTTAATATTTGATTGTGATATAAGTGGCTTTCCAGTAAAGTGCGTGAAGCCCCTGGGGCTTCACGCCTACACTATTTCGAGAACGAGACAATAAACAAATCGGCAAATGATGACAAGTTTGGCGTTTCACAGCTGTGAGTGCATGAAGTCCCGCAAATTCGGGTGATGCATCAGGGGAAAGGGGTAGGATGCGCGAGGATCTGACACTCCCGCGTTCTGGAACACGACTTGTCTATGCTGGCGCGCCTCGGAGGCGCATCGGGGGCGCCCCAGACGCTAGCTGGAATGGGGTTATAATGCTTTACTCACACGTACCAAATCGCAACCAGAAAATTGTGGTTCGTATGTTTGACGAAAAGGGTGGAATAATCGGGTGATATCGAACATCGAACACGCGATTCGCCTGTGGTTGTTCACAATGCGAAATGGTGACTTGGAAATTTCAGTGAAATTTTAATGAAATATAAAAATTTTCAAAAAAAAGAAAATTTTTTTTTCGAATTTTTCCATGGATAATTACTCTTAGCGACACTGTTCATCTTCCAACCAAATTTCATTTCAATCATAGAAATATTTTTCGAGATATTGAGAAATCAAAATTTCAAATGGATATAGCACAAAACCATTTGGCAGATTTGGCCCATTAACGAACTTAACCGAGATATTCGGGTTCTTAATCTTACCTGAAAATTTCAAGACTAGGTCCTTCCTTCCGAGAGTTACAGCGCACACGGCCGGGCGGACAGAATCAATTTTGACCACGGATTTTTCATCAGTGAATCTAACCTAGTCGTTTGAGACCAATTTCGGCTCTAAATTCGAAAATTACAGACATCGTGACGAAATGACAACGCGCTGTTCCCCAGAAAAAGCGCGTAAAAACAATCACAAACCACTGTTTGTTAGTCCATATACCAACTATGAAGCTTTGCCTAACTTTTCACTACGATTCTTGTCGAGAATATTCATTATTTATTGAATAAATACGAAATTAGCGAACTGCCATTTAACCTCAAAATCTGCTTACATTCAATCATACAGTAACTGAAGTTTGGCAAACCCGCGAATATAAACTCACGTTTGACGCATTTGAGTGTCATCGTTCGGGTTTGTTTACTTAAAAAAGGAGTAGTCGAATTCGTAATATGAATATCGCGTTCTGAGTTGTTAAGGTACTTGGTTAGGTTAGGTTAGTTTAGTTAAGAACAGTACCAGTTCGAATCTAAGGAGTAAATTAATTTACTCTTCAGATTCAAACTGGCACTGTCCTAAACTAAATTAACCTAACGAAGTACTTAATATCTCCTAAACTAAGAATTTTTATTAATTAGTAAACCACCTAAAAGAAAATTTTCAAATTATTGGTCTTATAAAACGTCAATTCGAATTTCGCAATGTTTATCTGTCATATTGCGAACACGAATTCGATTACTACTCTTCGTAACAACTGGCATCAGCCTACGACGCATGACGATGGACATTAGCTTTGCGCCGTTGCCAAACTTCTGTTGTTGTATGAGCGAAAGTAAGCAGATTTTGAGGTTAAATGACAGTTCGCTAATTTCGTGTGTATCCAATAAATATATAATTTATAGTGGAAAAAGCTATCTGAAAATGGACATGTTTGGAACTTTGGGGGCTCATATCTTCGAAAATAAGGTAGACCGCCAAGGTTTGACTGCAGGTTCGTGTTCAGGGGCGCTATTTTCGAGTCATCCGAACCACTTTCGCATGCGGATGTGAGGTCTAGATTTGGCCTAAAGCGACAGTTTGGCAACGTGTTGTTTTTCCTTAGAATTTGTGTTTGTAGGCAATCCTAATTACATGCCCCAGGGTGACGACATACAAACGAAAACACAGTGGATACTTATTAATGTCTTTGATGGATTTTACTGTTTGAAATTGTTTTTATGGGCACTTCTTTTGGTTTAATAATTATTTCTGTCCTCTTGTGAACTAATATAAGTGATGAAGTGAATATCTGAAAGTTGATGTACGAAAGACGATGTGGATTGAAGCCTTGTTAAACAATGATCGAAGGTAGGATATATATTATATTGTACCCAAATTCTATTTGTAATATATATGTTATAAGTTTGGTTTTAGGTATCAATTGGATATATGGTCACTTGAATGTCTAAAATCAATTACTCAGAGTTTCAGAGGAATTGAATTATGCTGTGAATATACTACATATGAGGCGTCGAATAGCAGTTACTACACAAGGTGCAAAAAAATAAATAAATGAAGCATATACAATATGGAGTGTTTTATTTACAAATACATGGTTGAAATGATGTATTTTCTGAATACTGAACAGAGCATTTTAAATACCTAATTTGAACTGTATTCTTGGTGATCACAACAGAAGTTGCATGTATGTTAAATTGAACTTAAATCAAGACTTAAATGGAAATTTTATAGGTACTCAGTTCATCAGAAATCCACTTCAACTAGATTAATTAGTCACAGTGTGTGCTCATTTGCAGAAGAATTTTAATTTTGTTCAAATTGAGGCTTTCTCAAAAATGAATAAACTTTTTTCGGTTAAAATACAGTTGATTAATATTATACAGGGAATAATTGTGGAGAAAATTCACAAGAGCACTGCAGCAAACAAACATTTTTGATCGTGTTCTATATAAATAATTGATTTTTGGTGGATTGAACTGAAAAATAATGATTTTCCACCTTCCCTACGCTAACAAAAATTAATTTTCCATATACAAACGCAAATTTTTCCAAAATATCTTTTGAATGTTTCACCTTCATATGAGGGTACATATTAGCATTGTATAAAAATATACAATGATACAAGCATATTTGTTCTTGAATTTAGATCCTATAAGGGGAGAGGTAATTTGATTCGGATTATTTTTATATCTACTTCGTTCTCGCTTTTTCTACTTTTTGGAACCCAAGAAAATCCTAAATACAGCGCCGAAAATGTAAAAAAATAAAAAGGGTAGTTAATCATAAATCAATGAAAGTTGGTTCTGGATCAACTATTCCACCCGGGAAGAAACTTTTTTTGAATAAAATTTTAAATTTTTTATGGAGTATGAATAAAATACTTTTTAACTGCGGGAAGTGAATAGCTTTGGTCTATGGAATTAATACACGGTTTTTGAAATAGAGAAAAAAAAATCGCTGTGCAAATAATTTTTACATATTAGTGAATCCTCATGCGGATTTGAATCCACCTGCCTCGACCCATCCGATGTATTTCAGTCGAAAACGAAACTATGCGAAAGTTCATTTACTGGTGCGTAAGTGCATATGAGTCGTTTTTGTACTGTGCAAAGTGATCATCACACCTAAAAAATAAGGCATTTTATCATTTCCCCCTTTTTTGTGCTCATTCGGCTTTTTATACTCGAAAGTTATTTTCGAGTTCAGAATAATAATTGAAACATTCAAAATTATGATGAAAAAGGTGTT
The DNA here is from genome assembly GCA_958510865.1 of Myrrha octodecimguttata. Taxonomy (NCBI): domain Eukaryota; kingdom Metazoa; phylum Arthropoda; class Insecta; order Coleoptera; family Coccinellidae; genus Myrrha; species Myrrha octodecimguttata. The sequence continues at coordinate 24,524,352 of OY294056.1, forward strand.
TTCGTGAATAAATCTTGCCCAAGTACACAATGAACACTACGTTGCCAAACTGTCGCATCGCCGCGAGAGCTCGTAGACGAAATGAATTCGGATGAGCTCAAAAATAGCGCCCCTATGGACTAATTTTAGTAAGAAAAGCCAAATTTCAACTCTATATCAGCGGGGACCCCAAAATTTAATATTTACCGTATAGAAGGTACGGGGCTTGATTACGAAAGTCGAATTCGTGAAAGGGTAAAATCCGCACAATGATTCACCATTTTATTTTCTCAATATTTCCAAAAATACAGATTAGATTCAATTTAGATCTAGTCTACTAGCCATCTACTGGATGGAATTATGATTATAGCTTGTAGTTTAATTGAATTGGGAATTAAATACAAAGGCCGAATTCGTAAATGGGTAAAATCCAGCTAAAGTAACAACTTTGAAATGTCAATATCTCGAAAAAGAGAAACTTAGGGAAGAAAATTTTAAATATTCTTAATCGTCCTGGCCCAGTCTATCACCAGTTAAAATGTTGTTTAAGGTTTACCGGCCATCCTGTATAAATAAATATATTTTATAATTATTCTGATGAAATTTCGTATGAAGATAAGGTTTTGCATTTTTAGTTTACTTCTTCACTTGAATACATAGTTGTTTTTCTTCATAAAGCCGTAATTTTTGTTTTACCCACGCTCCTCCCACATTTTGCATAAATTTCAGATAGCTTTAGAGTATACAGTATTTTGGTAATTCATGCGCCTTTTGTTCCATAGATATCACGACTACCAGATATCATAGACATCATAGATATCACGACTACCAAAACTACAAGTTCTATGGAAAAACGCTGAACGACAAAGTTGTAGGTAATAGAAAGATCTCTACACCTTTTGTATTCACATTTTTTCACATAATCTCGAAATTGATATTGAAATTCAATTAACAGTCTTTGGTTTTTATTTTTCTTTTAAAAAAATCTTTTTCCACGAAATTTGGTGAAAATTTCCTTTTCATGTTCCAAACACACTATAATTTTTTGATTTAAGATATCTATTTTTTCACCTTATTTCGACTAAACATCAAAAAGGCACCTAATTTTCAATCGTCTTTTTTTTAAGAAGTTGGTGGTGGGCCTTTGTTCGTTGAAATCTCTACTTTCTGATGGTGTAAAAAAATATAAATTACTATTCACAACTACTGCTAAGCGATACGCCCTCTGGCGAAAGAAATTCGAACACTTTTAAACTAGTAGTTTTTCGACGTGCTCGTTATTCTAACGTGTTTTGTCTACTTTCAGAGTTCATTTCGAGCTTTTATGTTGTTCTCCGAGATGAAATTTTCGTATACCAAAAGTGTTTGTAATATTCATCAATCGATTGTATTAATTCGAAATGGCATCCTCCCGAAATGACTATTGTGTGCCTCAACCCAATGTTATTCATGGTCAAAGAAGAAAGGATCATCTACTGCCTCAAGTTTCCATTTTTTCCAAAGCCAAAGGAAAGTAAAGTTAATTTGGAAACAGCATTTGACAGGGAACTTAATGATAGAAGAAAGGCCTGGATTTTGAAATTGAAGATTGGAAAACAGTTCACGAAATACATGAAAGTATGTTCCCTGCTTGAAGATGTTTATTTTCATAAAGGTAAATTACAATGTATTTATTTCGAAACAACTCCATGTCCAGATATTTTTAGGTATAAATGAAAATAAGAGAATTTTGATGAAAAATGCTGATCCTGCAGAGAAATTACCCAGCACTTCTGCAGCTATCTACTTCACACACTACACAAAATCATATTCAAAGAGAGTGATCTGGTTGAAAATTTGACAAAAACTAGATATACTGTTGTAGTTGATAATAGCTAAAGCTATATACATTGATATTTTTCATTTTTATATAGATAGGTTGAACCAGCTGTGACTTTTTTCATTTAGTATGTGTATCTTGAGCTGCTGTGATATCAAAATAAAATCAACTATATGTCTATCTGTTTGCTTTTCTTTCGAAATACGATGCAGAAGAGCTAAAGCAGAAAAATTGTGTTTTCATTTTATTAATTCACTCGTTTGAAAACAAAGAGAACGAGTCATATTATTTGGACTGATTCTAGATTTACCACATAATATGGCTTGCATTCAGCACTTCTTCACATTAATAAGAGTCCTTGAGTTACTTATTGAGGTGTCTATTTTTCCATAAATTCAAGTAAACTTAGATATTGGTTCATTTTGATCTACCAAGCAACAGACACTAAAATAACATCGAAACTATCCTCCAGGAGCGATTTGAAACACGATTTTATATCATGATCCAAAAAAAAAGTCCCTTCTCGAGAAATCACAAAATTATAACAATTTCTTTAAATATTCTAGCTCTGCTAAATAAATATTCGTTCTCCATCACATTTATGCGGTTTGTTTACATAGAACTACTAGCTTTGACAGGTTCCAAATTCAACTGTTAGGGCGCTGGCATCTCCGCAGAAGTTCGCAATGGTGAATTTTCTTAGCAAATGCATAAAATATACTGTAATAACAACCAAATAAATTATGAAGTTCATATTTAAAAGATATCTACAATATTTCGAGGAAGTTGTGAAATCTTCCTTGAATTATATTCCTAGATGAATATTTATTGCTATTTATTTACCCGAGTGACCTATGGAAAATTTCAACCTATCAAGAGGTATTTCATGGAGCAGTTGGGCAGGGGGTTAGGAGGGTCTGGGCCTTAGTACCTGATATTTTCTGAAGGAATTAACCATACTGGTGTATATTTGTTACACCATCAGAAAGTAGAGATTTAAACGAACAAAAAGCTGAATAACTTTTTTAAAGAGAAGATATTTTAAGGTGAGACTTTTCGATTGGAAATTACGGTGCCTTTTCGATATTTACTCAATATAAGGTGGAAATGTAAATATTTTGAATCGAAAAATTTGTGTTATTTGGAACAAAGAAAGTTAAGTTTTCACCAAATTCCTAGAAAAAACATTTTTTTGCGGAAGATAAAATGAAAAACCGATAACTTAGTTATTTAAGTTTTTCACATAAATTTTAAAGTTATGTGAAAAAAATGTGAATACAAAAGTTGTAATCTTTTTTACCTTCAATGGGATAAACCCTATTTTACTCTTAAAAACTCTCCATTTCCACTGCCAGACTCAGATTGCCCCTAGATTAATCCTCCTTTAATTTTTTTTATATTCTCTTCCTTCCCTGATGGTCTGTAATGTATTTCAAGAAAAAAAGAAGAGTTGTTCTCGACATAATAATATTGATACTTTTGCATTGAAATTTCAATCTGAATTCACCGCCAGATTTCAGTTCAATTAAATTAGAACCTAGATATAGTGAGAAATCAAAATGGCAAACGGATACACATATCTATGGAAATATTGGACAGATTTATCCATTCACAAACTTAATCAATCCATTCAAGACCTGAACACTATCCTGGAATTTCCCCATTTGAAGATATTTCTCTCAAAAGATATCGTGCTATTTGAGTCTGGACTGAAAATAATTTGACTATTTCTTTATCCAGTAAGTTGAGACCATTTTCAAGCCAAATTTCAAATATTTTGATAAGCTATACTAATCACACTGTTGAATTTGTGATTTTGTTGAAATCCTGGCTTTTGGAATTAAAAATAAAAACATATTCATAAAAGTAGTCGGTCATTAAAGCGGTTGACGATTTTTTTTTCGATGATACAGAAAAAGTTTTGCTTTCCAAGATGAGAAACACACTAATTCATTACTGGGAGCCACAAGGTGATAATGGCCCATGAGAGCAATCTTCAATATCTTCTTCACAACATAAACCTGTTGTTTGACTGAAAGCCTTCAGAATCCATTATATTAGGTATATTGGTATATAGACACACTAGGAATGACTTGCTTCCCTGAAGTAAAGGAACACTATCGAGTAAATTTAATAAGGTCATTTTACAATTTTCAGAAGTTACTTTTATATTCAGAAATCTTCTTGCAAAGGATAAATAGGGCCATTAACTCAAATACTCATGTGTACGACTATGAGTAAGATGATAATCTCATATTCTTGGGGTTAATTTTGAATCTTCTCTTGTTCTCTAACCTATGTCATACCAAAGTGGGAGAAAAAAAAATTCTACAAAACGGCAATTTTCTGGCTATTCAGAATTTCACTGATAAAACGCTCGGGGCTAAAAATTCAATGAAAAAGTGAGAATTCAGGGGAATAAAAAAACATAAACACAGCAAACTGCATTAATTCATTTGTTGTATGTTTAAAACGTAAAACATTTTATCCATAACTGCAATTCAAACATTTTTCGTTTAACCAGGATAATACAAACTATTTAAATTAATATGAAAAAATGCCCGGGATTTCAAAATGAACTCACCTTTATATCAGACATCTTTCCAATCGAATCCAGTTTAAGGAGCACTAATCATTTAAATTATGAATTTCTACAAATTTCCAATGTCATCAACATTTAGAATAACTTACATTCAATAGCGAGATATTCGGGATAAACAGCACACAACTTGTTATTTTGCAAAACGTTTTAAGAGCTAGGATGCTCATTAACTCACGACTCGGGCGTCAAACTTTGACACAACGGAGCCAAAGCACGCTTGTCAAATGTCAAATTCAAAAATTCTGGATTTTTATTGGTTAATTCGAATATCGGCCCTATTTTTGTGCGCCAAAACTTCTACTATTTCACGGGGAAACACCAAAGATTCGCCATATTCCACAAAAATACAGGTATCTTCATATTTTTGATAAAAGAAATTTATATAGAGAATTGTTGGATATTAATACAACAGGTCTCAACGAATCGGAAACACAATCCGTCTCCGTGTATCCGAAGATAACCGAAAGGAGGAACTGCCAGTTCAGAATGCCAGTGGCGTCGACTAGCTATTTCCAATTTCCATAGGCAAGATATGAAGACCAGAATGGAAAATCATGTCACAATTTTTGCGCGCACGTTCTAAGGGAACAGCTTGCTATCGTTTTGTCCAAAAGTGTGTAATTTTCTATGATTGAGCCGAAAATGGTCTCAAACGACTAAGTTGGACTCACTGATGACGAATCCGGTGTCAAAATCGATTCTGTCCAACGACACGATAACTGTCGAACGGAGCCAGCTAGCGACTTGAAACTTGTAGGGTAGTCATGGACAAGATATACTAGGGTAGTTCACTCATCGGAATGCTGCGGTTAAGTTCGTTAATGGGCCAAATAGTTTCGGAGTTATAGCCATTTGAAACTTTAAACTTATACCCCCATATTTCAGAAACAACTGGAGCGATTGAATTGAAACTTGGCAGTTCTTTGGAGCATAACGACGCGCAACTTTGAGCAAAAATTCGTTGAAATCGTATGATCACTCAATTTTTAAAAAAAAAATTTTCATAATTTTTTCCGAAAATAATTTTTTTTTTTAAACTATCGTTCATATTTGGAAAAAATTACAGTTATATCTTGAGCTTTATATTTTACAGCAGTGTACCAAATTTCAATTCGATACGGCTATTATAGTTTTGGAGATATTGGGAAAAAATATGTAGAATTTCGTGGTTTTCTTCAACATATCGTTGTTTTTACCCGTATAACTCAAGAAATACTGATTCAATCGTGATGAAACTCCTCAACTAGTTCAAGGATGTCGAAGGACAAAATTGTGCCAAATTTCGTTATGATCGTCATTAGAACAATCTGAAGAAAAAAATTTCAAATGTTTTTTTTTTCAAATATCCAATATTCTGTGATCTTCACATCATATTAGTTGAGTTCCGATATTCCCAATCAGTACAGTGTCAGTAAAATCGACTGTCAAAATTTACTGACAAGTACTGGCCAGGAATATCGGAACTCAACTATAATCCTCATTGAATTTTATATGAAGCTTCAAATTGTCATTTTTCGATAAAGTACTGGATTTCAATTCGATCTTATCTGTATTTTTGGAAATATTGGGAAAACGGCCGGACCGTAAACACAATAACTTCCGGAAGAAACGACTTACAAACTTGATATTTGTAGAGTAGGTTTGGGGCTTAATTACGAAGGTCGAATTCGTGAATGGGTTAAATCCGCCTAATGATTCCTTAGATATTCCCACTCAAAATTTCATTTTTCCAATATTTCCAAAAATACAGATCAGATCGAATTGCAATCCAGTAATTTATCGGAAAAAAATCTAGAAAAGCACTGCCGTGAAGGCAGCAGCTTTTGCGCGTATGTTCAAATTCGTTGGCGAAGCGGTCATATATATCCATTGAACATCCGCGCGAAAACTGCAAGCTTCACGGCAGTGCTTTTCTAGTTTTTTCGTTTTATGATTAACGCAATTGAAAGTTTGGAACGTCACTGCTTATTTGTTTTAGCTACGCACATTCCGATCTTTTCGGTTCAATAAACGCTTAGCTTTGGTGTGTTAGGGCAATCTATATAAGAAAATAAACAAAAGAAATCCTAAATAGGGTATGTACTCGAGCAGTTCTTCATATTCAAGACTTTCCATATTCATTGAACATGTTAAAACAGAGACTTATAATTTTCTTGCACTTTTTTAAGAGTATAGGGCTATAATTTCAGCCATTCTCTGACAGATGGTTCCATCATCTAGCTTGTTTTTCGATGAATATGGACCCAACATAATTTGCCCTAGTATGGCTATTTCCTCATTTCTTATTTTATTTGATTGTTAGGATAATCATTGAAAATGAACCATCCTTCATGTTTTTGCTTTCAAATTCGATAAGATGAAAGATATTTCGCTAATATAATACAAACCTACTATTTTATCTAGGCAGGCGTTTGCAGAATATTAAATAGAAATATTGAGATTTGCATTGTATATAGAGAATGGTTCCACCCAGAAACAAGCCTTCTGCAAGAAGAATTTATCTTATTATTACTCATCAATGGAGGACTTTAGTAAAAATAAATAGCGACCCATTTCATCTTGCAAGTCGTTTGCAAAACATGTTCAAAACAATGTTGACATTTTTACTATGGAGGGCGGTTTTACCTAGAAGGCATATGTAGTGCAAGAAATTATTTTAATACGTATCGATAGCATTTTATAAATCTTTATACAATGTCGATAGGGAACGTTGATATATAATGTTAATGACATTTATCATCTTGACAGTCATTTGCGAAATAATGTTTAGAACTGTTAGAATTTTACTACAGGAAAAGGTTGCACCTGGAAGGCAGATATCTTAATACTTATCGATAGAGAGCTTTCTTAGAATTAGATAGCAACTTATTTAATCTTGTTAGTCCCTTGAAATTTTTTTAGTTAAAATTTGCATTGGGGTTATTTCAAGCGGAAATCAGACAGTGCAGGAAATTATTCCACTGCGAATCAATATAATAAAGGACATATAGAAGAATGGAGTTGCAGTTAATTTCACATTAAAAGTTGCAATGTTTGGAAACTTCATTAATTAAGACCCCATCATTATTTTTTCAAATACAGTCCTTCAATAAATCCACAAAACCGAATTTGATAGATGTTAGTTTATATCATTGTTAAACAAAGCTACCTAATATTATATTGTTTTCCATTTGTTCATTTTCTATAATATCAATTCGATTGAATCGAAGATATTAAAAACTATCGAAATATCGAAATTGAAAGCGGAAACATGAAATATGGTCCAGTTCCAATAATTATCCTAGTAAATGAAGTAAAATAAAGAAATAAGAAAAAAGCTACTCAACGCCACTGGCATTCTGAACTTACTTCTTTCGGCTATCCTCGGAAATACCGAGTTTCCTTACCTAACCTCAAATTTTGAAGCCGGATGGAAGATAAAGAAGCCGTTAATTTAAAAAACTGGCTTAGTTGAATGCCATTATTGCCATTGGTTATTGATATAGAAAACGGTTAAATTGATAAGATTTAAGATTGGAATGGAAAACAAGAAACTTACAGATTAGAGATTACAGAATATACCTAATGAATGGGTGGAAAATCGTAAAGTAACGTGTCTCTGGTCAGGCGACTCAAAAATCTCAAAATTATATCAGATCAGATTTATTGAAAGTTTGGTTTGGATGCATGGTGTTCTCCTAAATAATTCTTCAGAATGTTTTTTTTACGACAATCTTAATTCGAGTTCAACCATTCTTGTTCGGACTAAAAATTATCAAAATGAGTTCTGATGACTTCGTCAACGTCAGTGTTAGATTGAAGCCTCCCCCAAAAAGAAAATCATTCAAACATTCATTGCAAGTCATCAGTTATGATCCAGCGGTAATAAGATTCTGAATATTTATAACGAGATATTTTTGGGTATACTCATTTTTATTTTCCAGGTACTATTATCAGTAGACAGACAACAAACATTTCATTTTGACAATGTTTTTGATAGAGATTCGTCGCAAGAAGAAATTTATAACGAAATCGTCAAACCATTAGTGGAAAAAGTAAAAAATGGTTATAACTGTACCATATTTGCTTATGGGCAAACTGGAACAGGAAAGACATACACTATGGGAACAAATTCATTGGTATAAGCTCTTAATATTGATACTATCTATTTTGTTGGTTGACTATTTAGAATGATAATAGTCATTAATTATCCTAATGATTTCAGGAAACTAATTCTGGCATAATTCCCAGAGCATTGGAAGATTTTTTTTCTACTGGTGATGAGAAAGAGTTTGAGGTTCATGTTTCTTTCATGGAGATATATAATGAAAAAGTGTATGATTTGCTTAGGAACACAGAACATCCTCTCTCACTAAAGGGTATGGGTGCGTTTATTTATTCACCAAACTGGTGTGGTTGATATAAGTCATTTTTTTTATTACTGGTTGATATGAGGTAAATGCTAAATTAAATACTTGTACTTCAGGTCCACCACATAAGTTTGGTGAATTTTAAAAAACGGCTAATGATAATATTATAAAGAATATTTTGATTTTGAACAAATTTATAGGTTTTAGAGTTGAAGGCTTATCGATTGAGAAAGTATTCAACATATATGAAGCTAAACATTTCTTAATGACAGGAGGAAAACATCGTCATACCGGGGAAACAAAACAGAATACTTTCAGTTCGAGATCACATGCTATTTTCTCTATTCAGTTTACTGTCAATCATGGGTGAGTTTAACATGCACTAGGCCCCAGGGTATTTTATAATATTTAAGCTTATAGGGATAAACGAACATGTGCAAAATTAAATTTAGTTGATTTGGCTGGTTCTGAAAGTGTAAAAAAGACAGGAACTCAAGGAAACTCTTTTCAAGAAGGTATTAATATCAATAAAGGACTACTTTGCATAGGACAAGTGATGACAGCACTGAGTAATAATCAACAATATATACCCTACAGACAATCAATTATAACAACAATTCTTCAAGGTATATTTGGAATAATTTTGATCTCATACTTTTTTGATGGTTGTGTAAAAACAGGTGTGAAGGTATCAATGGATTTCGTTGATGGGGGTCGTATTAAGGGTGCTAGGTCAAGGTGCTTGGGACTACCCATAACTGATCTGCTTTCTACGAACGAGTTGATTTATTTCCAATACCCGGCGGATGTATATATATATATATATTATCAAAAACCCAATTACCATATAATGGTGTAGGGTATTCCATTTCAACTTAATTAAATTTCAGTATATACAAAATCAAAGTATCTCATTTCTATGTACAAATTTGGTCCACCGTCTCTTATCCCCAGCCATATTCCTTGCTTCATTCCATGTTTGTCCTCTCCTATTAATTATTTCAGTGATTGTTTCGTTCCACGTCAGCTCTGGTCTTCCTCTCCTTTTCCTCTTTTGAATTCTAGCTTCCCATATCTGTTTAACAGGTCTCTCCACATTTGCTCTGTTCAGGTGTCCCCACCAGCTTAGTTGTCTTTCTACGAAATCATGTATTGGTTCAATCTCTAGGTCTTCACGTATTCTTTCATTCCTTATCTTATTCATTCTGGTTACGCCCTTTACTCTTCTTAGGTATTTCATTTCTACTGCTTGGATTTTACTTTTCTGTTTATTGTTCAAGGCCCATGATTCACATGAAAATGTCAGGGTAGGTCTATATATTGCTCTATACACGTTCATCTTTGTCCTTTGGGAAATTTCCTTTTTACCTATGAAACTCTTATTCATCGTATGGTACAATTTAACTGTGTTTTCTATTCTTTTATTAATTTCCACATCTTGTTTTCCCTTTTCATCTATTTCGATACCCAATTTTCTGAAATTTTTCACCTGTTCTATTGTTGTTTCGTCTAGCTCTATATTAAGTTCTTCTGAGTTTCCTATCACCATAACTTTTGTCTTGTCTTTATTTATTTCCATTCCATACTTTTTGACAACTTCATCCCATATCTTCATATTTCCCTGCAAATCGTCTCTTCGTCCAGTAATCACGATCGTGACCCGGCGGATGTAAATAATGGAATGATGCAAGTTATATTATTGATATATATCAAATTTTAGGTGCTAATAGTAATCAGGTAATTTCAAATATCAATTGTTCATGACTATAAATCACCACAATGCATTTTGGAAGTCAACGTTGTACGTAATGTAAAGTATGAGAAACAATCATTTCTAATATTCGTTGATAATGTTATTCATCAGTGAGGGTAGCTAAATTTTGGATCTGGAAAAGAATTTCTGAGTGAAGTCAAAGTTTGGGGTCGAAAAGATAACATTTCTTATCACTTTCCTTAACATTTTAAGTAGTCAAAAAAAGTGTTTGTATTCAGGTGATCAGAGAAGGCGGATTTTATTTTGTAGGAAAGAAAATTTCAAGACTTATCTGAGCAATATCAGCAACAAAGACCAATCACATATCATCCCTATCACTTTCCTAAGCATTTTCAATATCCAGAAAAAGTACTCGTCCATATAAGACCTGAGACAGCGGACTTCGTTTCAGACAAAGGAAAATTTCAAATCTACACCAAGACTTATCTGAGGGATGTAAAGAATAAACACTGATTAAATTTCTTATTACTTTCCTTCACATCCTAAACTACCAGAAAAAAGTGCTCCTGCATAGGAAACCAAAGACGGCGGACTTCATTTCGGACGAAGAAAAGTTTCATATTTTCGTCCGTAACGAAGTTCACCGTTTCTGGTCGCCTATGCACGAACACTTTTTTCTGGCGATCATAATGTTGAGGAAAGTGAAAAGGGGCGATATTACATCGGTCTTTGTTTCTGATATCGCTCTGATATATACATAGATTTGAAATTTTCCTTCATACAAAATAAAATCCGACGTCCCTGATCTCCTAAATACGGACACTTTTTTTAGTTTTCTTGAATATTGAGGAAATCGATAAGAAATGATATTCGAATCCAAACTGTGCCTTTACTAAGACATTTTTTTCCAGATCAAAATTTGCCCTCCCCCCAATTTTGAGTCTGCCGTCCCTGTCCTTCCAATATCGAGGACTAAACCTTCGCCATTGAAAACGCTGAATCTGTAATGATAACTGATAGATAACATTATTTACGAATATTAAAAATAAATGTACTTTACACTCCTCACTACGGCATTTACTTTCAAAATGCATTGTGGTGATTTATAATTATGAGCAATGGATCTCTTGCATGAATTATTTTAATCATTGGAATCAAATATTCTATCCGTAAGACTACGTGAAAACTTAAACCGCCATAAAAAAATTTCAGTTTTCAACGTGGAAACGATCTTTTAAATTTGGCTCCACGTAGCGTCTGTTTAGGTCCGGTGCACACATACGGTTTTTCAAGCTCCGGTGTGCATTCTACCACTGATGCTGTGTACTTCAGACGGTAAGGCGGGCGCCGGAGTGTGACAAACCGGATGTACACAGGACCTCTCCGTCACCGCATCGGCGCCGGAGCTGGAAAAACCGTATGTGTGCGCCGGAACTCAAACTGACGAAACTTCGCGCCTTCTGTGACGTACCTGTAAATATCCACACTCTCTCTCTCTCTAATCTCGTGTACGTTTCTCACTAGCAAGCCAATATACAGTGTCGGCTATATCGATCGGTGAATCTCGCAATAACTAGTGACGTAAAAGACGATCTGACGCGTTCGACCCGCTTCGACCTTGCGTTCCGTTTTGAGCATTGTCAATACCGAATTATTCATAATTCGCTAATTGTTGAAGTGTGTTATAGCAAACTTTATGAATTTTCATCGATAAAGAATGAGAAAAACATAAAAATATGATAATTCGTGTTACATGGAAGAGACCTATTGATATTTGTAATACCACTAGCACTTTTCCATCCGATGCATACTTATGATATTCCCGAACCACCATAATTCCGTTCCATTCGCCGCATAATGGAAATAAATGAAGTCGTTCGTAGAAAGCTGATCAGTTACGGGAAGCCCCGAGCGCATTGACCTAGCACCCTGCGAACGCGCCACGTTGCCATAGGACCCCTGTCGATGAAATCCATCGGTGCCTTCACATCCGTTGTGTAATAGCTTTGTTCCTATTGCCCGTTTATGATCGTTTTCTTTACCATGCAAGGGATCATTTGAATCTTATGTACCTCAATGCTAGTCCTTGTTATGTCTGGTCTGAATTGCTGATCCTAATATTGTGTTTCAATGAAATTTTCAACTTCATTCCGCTAGCAAGCATGACATTTTATCTTGGGTAATAAGAGGGCATCCGCACACGGTTACTTTCAAGCGCCGAGTGGCCGCGTTTGTTGTCGCTATGATATGTGGACGTCGGATTGGATAGATCAGTGCACACACAGCCAAAAAGATTCATGTTGTAGCGCCCACTAATTGGAAGGCCATCGTTCGAAATTGGCCGTGTGTGCGGGCGCCCTAAGTATTTATTTAATCCCTGTGAAGTAATGAAAATTAATGAATTATCAGAAACGATTCATTTCATGCCATTTGTTCTCAATTTCATAACTGAATCAACGAACTGATAACTACTATTTAAGAATAGTGAATCGGAATGGATACACACAGTAGATAATGATATAGCTACAGAGCTTTTCGTAGTAATTTTTAATTAAATCCAATGATCAGTATAAAAAACAAATTATCAAATTGGTCACATAAGAATGAAGAATGAATTTCAAACAGCTATATCGAGCTGATATCTAACCCGAATACTATATCGGAAATCAACAAAACTACTCTCAAATTGAAAATATCAACAATGTAGGTCAGTACGAACACCGCACAATGTATCTGTTTGACTATACAGTGTGTTGAAAATGGTATGCGAAATGAGGGTATTGAAACGTAGGAACTGGAAAGTGAATCATACATAGCATTCAATGATCAAAAATGAAGGAAGATAAGTCTTTGTTTGTCTTGAACTTGAGTAACACCACAGTAATCAATACTGTTTACTTATATCTTCGAGTTATCCTTAATTTTTTAGCTGAAAATGCGTTTTACATAGGTTGTCCAACTTCATTTATGCTCTCATAGCCCTCATAGCTGCTGCATAGAATTTTCATTTTAGAACTCTGCGTAATTATTGTTGTATCAATGGAAAACAACAGTATATAATGTTGGTGTATATAGTCCCAAAGTGAAACAAAACAAATTCTTCAGACAATCCTAGCCTTCAGTGGACAAAAATATTCTATTGTAAGCGAGTTTTCCGGGAAGACTCCGTTAGGACGGTTTGTAATACAGTAGCAAACAATACTCGCGTTCGCTCAAAACAATCCGATGCTTTTAACTATAAGAGATGGAGTACTTGAAATACATTCAGTAAATCAAAACGTAAAAGAGGAAGTAGAAGCTTTTGGAGATAATGACGATATCAAAGAAGAATCTGCAGTATTTGCAGAAGAGGCACCAAGATGTGTACACAGAACAGAATTGACTTATTTTCAAAATTCAATAAAATTAATCTTATTTCGTAAAACAGTCATGTTCAAGGTTAAGTAACAAACTTTTTTCCTAAACACTTTCAAGTTGTATACTAAATGTAATTTCCATATCACGTAAATATGAAGTCAGTCAGTAGGCTACTCTGTATAATGGAAAGATGAGAGGTTGGGTGTAGAAATTTACAAGTTGATTATATTGTCTTAGACTCTTTTTCTATTTTAGGCACTACCTCGTTCTTATAAGGACTTAACTTAGGTTTTCATCTAGAAATGAAGAAAATTATTACTTTTAATAATAATGATTTAAAAATATTTTTTTTTTACTAAGATGGTTGTGCGCACCAAATAATGAAAACGGAAGAGAATCAGTACTTCAGTGTGGAAATTTTATTTCATGTAGGAACCGAGCGCTTTCGACATTAGGTCATCATCAGGGTGAATACTGATATTGCGAAAAGGGTTATTTGAAAATGATAATTACCCGTCCAGGAATCATTCAACAAGTAGCATGTGAAAACAGGAACGAATCAACAAAATACAGCTATCCAAAAGGGAAGTCAAACCAACAAATTCAAAAATTTCTTCACGAAATGAAACAAAAACAAAACAACGTTTACCCATCACCTACTGTCAAAACGAGGCAAAAAAGAAACTAGTGGAGTTTAATTATTCATATTATTTGATGGTAACACAAGAAATACAGCCAACAGATGACAAGCAGGCGACATATTTTTTTATGCTGCTTCAGCATAACTTGCTCTCGTCGCTCATAAATGAGAATTTATTTGTTGAAAACTGCATATTATTGAAGCATAATGGGAACACAATTCCCTGGGTATTGTCATATGGGATCACACATTGTTGAGAATTATTTCAGAATCTAGAAGATTTGAAATCCTTTATTTTCTTGGCATCGAATTGTTATTTATTGACTTAGATTTTTGAATTTTATTCACCCAAGTATTTTAAAATTAAATTTTTTACAGATTCCCTGAATAAAAATAATTATATATCCTTAATAGCCTGTGTGAAATGTGGAATCGAAGATTCAAATGAATCACTTCAAGCACTTGAGTTCGCCCAAAGAGTGAAAAAGATGAGGAATAAACCAGAAGTTAATGAAGTACTTGTTAAGTTCAAATCAGAAAATCCTTCTCTATTTGAGAAGAACACTTTCTTGTCCACTCCTATGAAGAAAATTTCTACAACCCCTTTGAAAATGAATCGTTTCAAAAAACCAAGAGCTCCTAGTACTTTGAACTGCCTTTCAGAGGTGAGTGGTACATCCATGAACAATTCAAAATCGGCAGTTTCTATGTCGTCCGCTTGTAATAGTGAAATTGGGACTACTTTCAGTCCGATTTTACGAAAATATATTGGGGAACTGGAGAATACCCTTATGGGTAAATTGGAATCAGTGATTCAAAATACTTTGAAGAGGCCCACTAGAAGAAGTTCCAGATTATCAAATTTGACAGGAAAAGAAAATACTCCGAAGTGAGTACAAATTGATAAATATGTGCTTTCAGTATCTGTTTTATATACAATTTAATTTTTAGATACTCTTGGAAAGAAATTCAACCAAAAGTCACTAAACTTATTCAAAATGAAGTTACTGAATTGACTTCCAAAATGTCCAGAGCCACCAGTAGTCCTATAGATCATGGTGAATTAGATCAAGCAAAGAGGATTTTGGTAAGACATTTTCTCCGTGAAATTCACCTCAAATATAAGCCTCGTATATGTTATAAATTACCCAGCATAATAAGGTGGGGAGGTCAAAGATACTTGGGAAAAGGCTCTAGATACTAGATAAGTAACTTTTCGATACCATGGGTATCTAGTTACCTTCTAAAGAAAAAGAGAATGAGATACTCATCTCAAAGTTCCTTTAAAAGGTTTCTGTATGACGTTGGAGTTTCGTAACATTCAAGATAAAGTTATGTATTTTAACGCCAAAGTAATGGATAATCGAAATCTTTAAGTACGATTACTTAAATGCAATCCCCTCTAAAACACAACACACTCAAAATAATGAATGATTACCAGAATATATTATAGTTTGTGGTGTATTCCTCGCAAACCAGTTGAAGCAGTTATCTGTAAAATCGGCAAAACCCAACATTTATCACGGATTGAAAACGTGATTTAAAATATAAAAGTTTTCAACTTAAGAAACAAAAATCATAAAAATTAGTTGTGCTATTCTCTACTGGGAATATTTTCGGAAAATATTCGCGTTATTTTGGAGAATTCTTCACGAAAAAATTCCTTATCAGTCCAGATGATAAAGTGATAAGATAAATGCAGATAGCATTCATAAAAACCGGAGCTTAATGTCAGCCCCATGTGTTCAGCCAGGAAATGAGAATATACAGGAAGTCATAATGTCTATACAACAGTGAGGTGATTCTCACTATTACAGAAAGACATCAACAAGTGATGATGATTATTGAATGGGATTCCAAGGAAATGGTATAAATTCCTGGCAAGTAGTCAAAACAAAAACCACGAAATGAGGAAGATGAACACAAACACCACAACTCCAGTTGCCATGGCCAACCGTTTTCAGGCCCTAGAAGAAAACAATGAATGGAGACAGACAACAACTAATAATAATGAGAACACCACAAAAGCTCCGCCGATTTTTGTCTATGATCTGATGAATTATAAAGGTATGATCAAGAATATCAGTGCCTCGGTACAAGATGAAAAATATATCACAAAGTGCCAACACAATTAAAATTAATTGTGAGTTGCCAGCTACATACAGGAAAGGATGATGAGGTATATGCGGGAGAACAAAGTCATGTATCATATATACCAACCGAAGGAAGAACGAGCATTCAGAATTGTCATGAAATACATCCACCATACAACAGATTTGAATGAAATCAAACAAGAAATAGAAAACAATCGGCATAAAGTCAGAAACATCATAAACTGTAGGCATAGGGTGACCAAGGAACCCTTGAATATTTTTTTTGTAGACTTAGAACCAGCAGAGAACAATAAAGAAGTGTACATACTGCGATACTTCCAACACAAATCAATCCAAAATTTATCATGAAATAAGTAAAGCTTTTGAACACGGACAATACTGTACATCAGCATTCTTAGATGTGAGCCAAGCATTCGACAAGGTGTGGCATCCCGATCAACTGTATAAGATCAAAACGAATCTACCTGGATATTACTACAAGTTACCAATATCGTATCTTACAAATAGACAATTCAAAGTACGAGTTGGTGTTGAGGAATCCTAATATTTCCCAATACAATCAGGAGTTCTGCAGGGAAGCGTCATTGGACCGCTCTTGTACCTGTTATACACAGCCGACTTACCTAAAAACCCTAATACCATACAAGAAACATTTGCAGACACAGGTGTTTTATCTATTGATGAAGATCCACAAATAGCCTCCAACAAACTACAACTTCATCTGGATGAAATTCAAAAATAGCTCAGCAAGTGGATAATCAAAATAAATGAAACAAAATCGATACAAGAGACTTTCACCTTATGTAGAGGCCAGTGTCCACCAGTGTACATAAATAATGTTCAAGTACCAGAGGCTTCAAGTACAATTTACTCGGGAATGCAAATTGATAGCAAACACATGAAAAGAATATGCGGTCAAGAAAAGGAAACAATTAGATTTGAAAGTACAAGAACTAAACTGACTCATAGGCAGAAAATCTATATTGTCACTTGAAAATAAAATACTAATATACAAAACAGTAATAAAGCCTATATTGGTATACGGTATTGAGCTCTGGGGATCTGCAAGCAAGTCGAACATATCTATAATACAGAGTAGCCAATTAGAAATACTTCGCATGATAGCAAATGCTCCATGGTATAAACCAAACCCTACATGAAGACTTTCAAATACCATGCGTAAAGGATTTCATAAAAGAGAAGAGCGAGAAATACCATGCCAAACTGGAAAGTCAAAGCAATGAACTACTACATCCATTGTTTCAGCCCAATATAGGGCTCTGGTTCGAGAAATAAAAAGTATCAGACAGATACAGCAGAACAATGAAACTGCTTGCCACTGAGCTGGATTCGCAGGATTGGAATAAAATTGTCGTTGGAGGAAACGCTGATGCTAATTTTGGCTAGATGTTTGAAGTCATTAACTCAAAATTTCTCAGAGCTTGCTCAAGAAAGAAGACAGTTCCGGGAAATACGGTAAATATTGAATGGTACAGCGATAAACTGAAATGTATGAGACAACATCTTGATTTGGTAGTCTCAATCTGCCTACAACCAATTTCGAATAGTACTGATTAATACCCAGAACTGACTGCATCCCCAATCATAACGGATATTTATATATGTAAAACTCAGGTACAGTAATGGTCGCGAATTATATGGATTGATTTCTAAGGAAATCGATGAAGGTTCACACTAAAAAGTTACTCTGTTTCCATTGCCAAGCTTTCAGGTTTTATTCAATCTATCCTCAGGGCTTCTACAATATACAAACAAAAATTGTCAGTTTCTTCATTGTGTATGACAACAAGGACAGCTTCAAACAAAATGGTTCTTTTCATGATCATGACACCAGGAGGGAAAATGAACTTTCCAACGCAGCAAATCGAATGAATTTGGGTCAGCATGGAATTAATCATGTCTGTGTCAAATTGTGCAACAGACTGCCTTAAGCTAGTTAGTCTATTGCCCTCTCAATTCATGCGGATGTTGATTGGCTTGTTGCTGTAGAAAAACAGTTCACATGGTGAAAGAGTATTTGAATTGGCCGCAGTCTTAATGATTAGCTTATGTTCGAATTTTTATAATTTTCCTTTTTTATATTAACCTTGTGATACATTATAATAATTTCTTAAACAATAAATAAATCTATCTATACCTAATTATAAGTTTCTCGCTAGAGTACATTTCATTCAATCGTTTAGCAAATCAACTATACAATGAAAGCAGTAAATAACTTAACAAACTCTAAACAAACAGCATTTGGAACAAAAGTTCAAATGCGGGGTCCTCTCATTTTATTCAAGTAGTACCATTCTGTATGATCAGTGTCCGCAAGGCTTTGTTGCCCATTTGAGTTTCGACATCTTGTCCAAATCTTTAAGATTTCTTTTTGGTACTCCTATCATGTTGAAGACTGTTGTTCCCTGGAAATAGAAGAAGCTCAGTGTGTGGGCGTGTGTTGGTTGGGCCTATGTTCACTCTAGGTTGGGTTGGGCTCAGATGGTTTGTTCTGGGATCTTCATACATGCCTTATTGTTTGATATTCTAAAAATGTATTACTTTATCTCAAAGGAATAATATATTTGTAATATTGTAGATTTTCGATGAAGGGATTTCTAAGGGTGTATTTGAAGGCAGTAGAAGTAGACCCAAGGAACAAACTGTTCCACAAAAATTGACACCCTGCATTTCACCTATAGATCTTCAATGCACACTTGAGGATGTCACTAACAAGAAGGATTTCGTTTTCAAAATACCAAAGCTCCCCATTAGGACAGATCCACAAATAGATGAATCTACCATGTCACCTATTGAAACAATAGTTCCAAGAAAAAGTATAAGAATCTCAATGCGAAATAAAAGTATAATGCTGAACGCAAGCCAAGAATTGAGCCAATCGAGTTTTGACACCAGTGTTAGGAGAAGCAAACGCTTAACAATTCCTAAACCATGCGAATGTGGTGGTAATCAAGTGTAAGTAAATTTTACTTTCAGAAATATAAATTATTTATTGCTAATGCACTAGCATTTTCGAGTAATTATGATTTTATTTTACTGGTGTGAGGGTTATATCCCAAACTATTCCACAAAATATTGCAGATAAAATTTGCAGGCTCACTCTGCACAAAATTTAAATTCTGCTTGTTCCTAGAAATAAGAGCACTATTATTTTTCATTATTGACGGCAATGTTCGAATTTTCTG
Source organism: Myrrha octodecimguttata (assembly GCA_958510865.1). Taxonomy (NCBI): domain Eukaryota; kingdom Metazoa; phylum Arthropoda; class Insecta; order Coleoptera; family Coccinellidae; genus Myrrha; species Myrrha octodecimguttata. Next base: position 24,544,132 of record OY294056.1, read on the forward strand.
CCACATTAGCTTTTATTTATTTATTTCTCCTGTGGAATACACACCGGTACTTCCATACTGTCAAAAATGGGTTCATAAATTAATAAGAGAATTTAACAGAAATGTGAATTTAATAGTCTGCCTCTTCTAAGGACATCCTAATAAAAACCATAGACAAAAATGCAATGTGATAAAAAATAAACACTAAAATTAATGTATGGTGTAACAGGAATTCAATCAAATCAAAATTGAACTGGTACTTTTTAAAAATACATATCTATATTATTCTTGGATGTAAGCATTCTATAAATTGGGGAGATGTGTACATTACTAGTATGTCTGATTGCTAAGTGAAAAGTGTCCAACCACATTGTATTGCATTTAAGTGGTGATATTAAAGCATTGTAGCTGATTTATGACCAATTTATTGACGAATAATACATCACCAATAGTTTTCCTGTCGTTAAGGCTGCTCATTTTCAAAAATTCAGATCTCAAACTAGTAATTTAGATCTCCCCTTAAATATTAGGAATTATTTAATTCAAAATGACATTTGGAAATCACATTGAGATCCAACATAGTCAAACTCGGAATAATCGATTTCATGTTAGTACTACATTTGATCTTAAGAGAATTGAAGTTTTTGCGAGCTTCCATAATTTGAACTCTCATTTTGCTGGAATTTTTCTTCTTGTTTCTTTATCCACTTGTAGGGTGTTGACTTTTTGATAACCATAGAATCACGAGTATTTTATAATCGCCGTTTCCCTTGCTGACTGCAACTATCTGCACCTAATCTTGCTATTTGATATAGGGCCTATATTTGTATCAAACTTTGGTTTACAGTCGTTAACTATATAGTACTCGGTTCAAAAATGACTGCTCGAAAGTTCATGCAAATTCGTTCAAAATTTGGTAGTTTGATATATAAAATTTTCGATTTGTTATTCAGTGACACGGTTTTCACAAAATTTCACATCTGTTTCCTATCAGTACTGCTCTATTATTGTCAATTCCACAGGTATTTGTTGGGTTATTGAGGAAAAAAAATTCAGATATCTGAAACCCTGTAATTGTTAAAGGGATTTGGTGGGTTAATGAACAGGAGCATTTGCAACACAAGTCAACACTGAAAATTTCAAGTCCTTTGAATTTGACCACGATTTTTTTTTCAGCTCTGCAAAAAAAACACCCGGAAAGAAATATAAAAAGACTGAAAATCAAAAGAAAAACAGAAATCTGGAAGTTCTCAAATTACTCAACAACGGAGACTCAAAACAGATTCAAAAATTAGCTACAGTAGGACTCAAAACTGCAGAGAGAATTCTGATATTCAGGTATACAAGTTAAAAGATTCCGCTTTTTCCTAATATGACAATTTTTCTTTATTTCAGGCACATAAAAGGTAGATTCAAATCTGTCACCGAGCTGTCCGATATGCCTGGGTGGTCTTCCACAAAATTCAAAAATTTCATGGATCAAAATTTTTTAAATATATGATTTATTGGTCAGTTTATAGGAAATATTTAGGTTTTGACAATATAATGTTCGACTTGAAGTTTCATTGAACTGTAATAAATGCAAAGTACTTTGTGACTTGTGATACATTAATGGAAATATGGCTATCGACCTCAGTCTTCCAGGCAGAGTGTACAATTCAGTTTAAGTTATTCCAAGGCCATTATGAATTCGAAGAGTGGTTTTTTCACATATTCTGAAAAACATTATTCTTCTACACGTCGAGCACTATGTCGATGTATTTGTATAATTTTTTCAACCTGTTCTAAAAACGATCGAGATATCATTCTGTGTGGTGAGTTACAGATCGGCCCTCGTAGAATCATAATATTTAAGTACAAGAGACTGATAGTAATTGATTTTCACATTGAATTGTGCGATATTTCCTTGTGCTCCTGCTGAATAAAGTTTCTAGTGGTTTTCACCATGCCAACTTGCGTAACGTGCAAAAATGTGATGGAAAACAAGTCGCAGGGGCTGAAATGTAGTTGTTTTTGTCGCGGATTTTAGCACGCAAACGGTTTCTGTTCTGATGTTTCCAAACTCCAGATGACTTATCAACGCCACCCCTGGTGGAACGTGGGCTCGCCTGAACGGCCGTAAACTAAGTACAGAAGTCGCCGCCGCCTCTACCTCGTCTGATGCTGACAATGAAAGTACGAATGAACTTGAAGATATCGAAGCATCCAGTTACGGAGATTATAGTATCGTCCACGTGATACATTCTCTTAGATCTGATATAAATATCATGAGAGATGAGATCAGAGAGCTCAGGAATTCGGTGATTTTTTGCCCTGATAAGGTCACCAACTTCGAAGTTAAACTGGCTGAAATTGAGGAATACATGAAACTTTGCAGCCGGATCAAATCAATAATATCGAACAGTAAGCAAGAATTAATAATGTGGAGATAACGGAAATATCACAGAAGAATAATAACAATCTTCATGAAATACTGAACAAAATAGGAGATCATCTCAACTGTAGCATTGACATATCCCGTGTTCCAACAAAACTAGTCAATAAACCTAAAAATATCATAGTAAACTTCAAGTCTAAACTCCTGATCGATAACTTTTTGGCGGCAGCGAAGGCAAAGCGTGCTCTGCAGGGAGGAAAACCGGATTTTGAGGTGGAGAACATCTCTGGTAGGTTCTTCATAAACGAACACCTAACTACAAGGAATAAAATTCAAGGAGGTAATAACTGGTGTGTAAGGATGGTACTTCTAAGATCCGAACTGATAGGGACTTGAGCCGGATTCAATAATCCTTGTTTAATTCATGCACCTTAACCCGTTGTGTTGTGGGTATGGATCCTATATCTCTGACATTGCGTATCAAAACGTGCGTGGTTTGGAAACTTATTAATTTTAAGCTGAATTTGCAAGTGTACCAATATGACATTTATTTTCATTACTGAGACGAAGCTCAAACATACAATTCTTGCTTGTGAGCTGGTTGATGTTAATGAGTACGCGGTTTTTAGAAGAGACAGAGTGACAAGTGCGTCGTTGAAGAGGGACGGGGGTGGCGCTTTGATCGCAGTGAACAGCAAATACGAAGGTTCTACTTCCGCACTTTAACAGTGACGTTTCTCTTGCTTTCAGGGGTAAGAGGCTTCACTTTTGTTGTGTGTATATACCATCTGGTGATGATAATTCTATTGGTAATAATAAATAAGACTAGAATTGGGGATGGTTTAATGCTGATAAAAGGAGACTTCAACATCTCTAATATAGACAGGGTTTACCATGATGTGGATCCATACTTAATTCCTACAAATGTTGATAGGAGATGCTCAGTTATATGTGATTCATTTTTTGTGCTGTATTGATGCAGTTCCGTCATGCTCACAACTCCTCACGTAGAATATTAGATCTCATTTTTATTTATAAGGCTGGAATACATAACATGGCTTGGGTCGAACTCTTTTTTGTGGAGGAGGACGATCACCACCCTATGTTTGAGTTCTCTTTCGATTTCGAATTGAATTATCTTCCGAGAAGGTACCCTTAACAATTTCGTTATAGTTTTGCAAAATACGACTATAATTTTTTCAATAATAAAATATCAGATATTGATTGGTCTCGATTGTTGACATTGAGGCATTCTACAAAGCTTGAAACTCAATAATTTATGAAACCAATCCGAAAACTAAAGTTCGTAAAAAGTATCCGTCATACTTCTCCTATAAAACAATAAAGCTGATTGAAAAAACCTGGACAAGCAATATCGTGAAGGCAGCAGCTTTTGCGCGCATGTTCAATGGAGATGACGCTTTGGCAACGAATTTGAACATGCGCGCAAAAGCTGCTGAGTTCACGGCAGTGCTTTTCTAGATTTTCTTCGATGAACTAGTGGATTTCAATTCGATCTGATCTGTATTTTCGAAAATATTGGCAAAATAAAATTTTGAATAGATATGTGGGGTCGTCTGTTCTGTGGAATCAAACACACAATATAGAAAACAGATTAGCCTGTTTATTTTTCTCTCGAGTGTTATAACAAAAGTGAATTCCAAAGGCAATAAAATTCTCTTTGTTGAAAAGGCAGGCTGACAATTCTTCGGCGTAAATCTTCTCGAGGGCCGTCAGGTAGCTGGCGCCGGCTTGTGGTCAGTAAGGTCGAGAACTAGGGAAGTGTAGGCGCCTGTCGGTACTGGAGAGCTTCCGTCTTCGAAGGGGGTAAAAACCAGATGCCGGATCTTGCTGAATTTCTTCGTCTTGATACGGATAAAGATGAAATGCAGATGTCGGTCAGGAATGCGGCGTCGAGATCGAATATCTTCTTAGCGGTGATATGCAGATGGATTGGAGAGAGTGTTTTTGGGAGCGGAGCGAAATGTATTTATGCGATTTTTCAGAGATTTGAATTTCGTGTTTCGACTCCGCCCTTTTTTCCGTTTTTGTTGAAGCGGATGAATTCGCTACACACTCCCCTGCCAGTGATGAAGTCACGAAAATCCTGCTTGAAATCGATCCGGAAAATGAACTTTTCTTTCAGAGCGGGTTCGTCTTTCCTGATGATTGAGGTCCTGTTGTGAAGGTTGAATTGGCCGTTCATCGGGCTGGTTGTCTGGATGAGGTTCTGTATTTTCGTCGTTGATGATGTACGCTGGTTTTACTCTGTCGATTGTAACAGTCGTTTCCTTTCCATAGTAGTTGACAGTGAAAGTTTTTGGACTTCGTCTCACTACTTGGAATGGTCCATCGTACGGTAGTTGTAGGCAGGCTTTTGGACCGTCGTGACGAACAAAGACGTATTCTGATGTGGCCAAGTCTTTGAAAACGAAACTTTTCCGTTCTCCATGTCTCGTTCCGTTTGTGGGCTTTATCTGTTTGATTTGTTCTCGAAGACTTTTTACAAATTCCGAAACGTCGTCAGTTCCAGTTTTCTGTTCGTTTGTTTCGAGAAATTCGCCAGGTAATCTTAGTGGTTCACCATAAACCAGTTCTGCAGAGGTGGATTTTAGATCTTCTCGCCATACTGCTCTCACATTCCGAGTAGGACTGTTGGGAGTGTTTCAGTCCATCGGTCGTTTTGATGGCATTTGATCGCTGCCTTCAGTTGCCGATGGCTTCTTTCTACCATTCCATTTGCTGCTGGGTGATAGGCGGTTTTCTTAGGTGGTTAGTGCCAGTCAACTTATTCAGTTCTTTGAATAAGCATGACTCGAACTGTCTTCCTTGATCCGTCGTTACTCTGAGGGGGGTTCCAAATCGCGATATCCATTGGGAGTAGAACGCTTGGGCGACTGTGGTTGCTTCTTGGTTCTGAATGGGGATTGCTTCTGGCCATCGGGTGAATCGGTCGACACAGGTAAGGCAATACCGGAATCCTTCAGAATGAGGCATTATTATGATGTCCAAATGTACATGCTCGGAGCTTGGGAGAAATCACCAAGTGGTGCTGCTACATGACGGGTGACTTTGGCTCGTTGACATGGGAGACAGCTTCTTGTCCATTTTCTGCAGTCGGAGTTGATTGAGGGCCAAACGAATCGTTGTTTGGCTAGTTTGACTGTTGCGTTGGTTCCTGGATGTGATAGACGATGGACGATATCGAAAGCAGATCTCCGAAATGGCTTCGTGATGATGGGTCTAGCAAGTGGTGTGGAGGTATCGCAATACACTGCGATGTTTGATCCTAGCGGCTTGATCATTTTCAGTTGAAGTCCCGTGTTACCATGAAGAAGTTTCTTCAACTCATCGTCGTTTTGCTGGGAGTTGGCCAATGCTGCGTAGTCGAGGGCGGTTGAAAGTTCATCGACTCGTGACAGGGCATCGGCGACGATGTTTTGATCACCTGTTACATAGCGGATATCAGTGGTGAACTACGAGATGAAGTCGAGGTGAGCACTTTTCTGGCTTCTGTTTGAAGGCGAACGTCAGAGGTTTGTGGTCCGTGAAGATGGTGAAATTTCTTGCTTCTACCATATGTCGGAAATGCTTGATGGCGAGGTAGATGGCAAGGAGTGCTCGATCATAAGCTCCATAGCGGGTTTCTGCTCCTGATAATTTCTTCGAAAAGAAAGCTAGTGGTTGCCATTCTTGATTGTGAAGTTGTTGCAGAGTTGCACCAACTGCTGTATCTGAAGCATCACTCACTATGGCTAGGGGTGCATCGTCCTTGGGGTGTGATAGGAGAGTTGCTGTAGCCAGTTTCTTTTTGCACTCTTCGAATACCGCTGAAGCTTTTGGAGTCCAGTTGATTTTGGCCTTCCCTTTGAGCTTCGGTACCAGTAGGTCGTTGAGGGGTGATTGAGTGTCTGATATTCTGGGTATGAAACGACGATAGAAGTTTATCATACCTAGAAATCGGCGGAGTTCCTTGGCTGTGGTTGGTTGAGGATACTCCAAAATGTCGGTAACTCTATCTGGTAGTGGGCGAGTGCCTTCAGCGGAAATGAGGTAGCCTAGGAATTTGACTTCAGGCTGGCCGAAAACACACTTGGATGGGTTTAGTGTCATCGAGTGTTCCTGGAATCTTGCGAAGACGATTCTGAGGTGTTCCATGTGTTCTTCTTCGGATTCTGAGGCGATTAATACGTCATCGATGTAGCTGAAGCAGAAGTCAAGTCCTCGTAGTACTTCGTCGATGAAGCGTTGGAAGGTTTGAGCAGCGTTCCTAAGTCCGAAAGACATGAATGGAAATTCGAACATTCCGAAGGGTGTCGTGATGGCTGTTTTGGGAACATCCTCTTCAGCAACTGGTATCTGATTGTAGGCTCGAACAAGGTCCAGTGTGGTGAAGATTCTCTTTCCTTGCAGGATGTGGGCAAAGTCTTGAATGTGCCTGACTGGATATCTGGTGTTGTGCGGGCGTTGAGAGCTCGGTAATCTCCGCAGGGTCTCCAACTGTCGGTTGACTTTTTCGGTGCTAGGTGTAGTGGGGATGACCATGGACTTTTGGATGGACGTGCAATTCCTAGATTGATCATGGCTTCAAATTCTTTCTTCGCTGCTTTCAGTTTTTCTGGTGCCAGGCGTCGTGGTCTGGATGAAAGTGATGGACCAGGGGTTGTTTGAATGTGATGTCTTGTGTGGTGCTTGATGTTCATCGGGACTCCCTCAGGTCTCGTTATGTTGGGAAATTCCATGAGGAGGTCGTGGTACTTGGATGAACCGCTGATTGTTTTGATGACCGGGATGTTGCATTGTGTGGCTTCTCCTCTGGTGGTGAGCTTAGTGTTTCCGTCCAGGAGGCGTTGGTTTCTCACGTCCACCAGTAGATTGTAGAAACTGAGGAAATCGACTCCAATGATTGGCTTGGAGACATCTGCTACGACGAATCTCCATGTGAAATTGCGGCGTAGTCCCAAGTTGAGCGAGAGGTTGATTGTACCATATGTTGCGATGTCTGTACCATTGGCTGCTGAGAGGGTGTAGTCGGACTTCTCTCGTCTTCCAGAAGTTGCACTGCGAGGAAATACGCAGAGATCGGCACCGGTGTCTATCAGGAACTGCCTCTTGGATTCCCGGTCGGTGATGAAGAGACGGCGCGGTGCTGGGCTGGGATCACTAGCCGTCATTAGTGATTGCCCCTGTCGTTTCCCGACTGGAAGGAACAGGGTTGTGTGCACTTCCTGGAGTTGCTTCCAAATTGTAGGTGGTACCAGCAGAATCCATTTGTGCGTTGTCTGCTGTGGCTTCGGGACCTCGAACGTTCTCGGTGTCGCTGTTGTGTCGGTCGCCTGCTGAGGGCTGCCACTTCTGCTCGGAGTGCTGCGATCTCTTGGTTCAGTCCCAGGGTGAGCTGCGCCATGTGGACGTTCATCATCGCCTCGAGGGATTGCGTCGACGTCGTTTCAGCGATCTGGGATGCGGGTGGTTTGGAGGCCTCAGCGATGTTGTCTGCGTGGGCTGCCAAGTCCTCCAGCTCGCTGTCCTTGACGATGGTGAGGGCTGCTTGGATCTGTCTGGGTAGTCGGCTCAACCATAGGGTCTTCATCAAAACGTCGGGTACATTGGCATCAGCTAGGCCTCTCAAATGTCGGAGGAACTGGGATGGTTTGCGGTCCCCAATTTCTTCCCTTTCGAGGAGGCGGCGTGTTTTCTCTTCCTGGGATGTGCACAGCCGTCGGATCAGCTCCGTCTTGATTGTGAAGTAGGCCTCTGACGATGGTGGCTTCAGGATGACGTCCTTGACTTCAGTTGCGAACTTCGCTGGTAGGGCCCCTATTTCATGTCCGAAGTCACGCCGGCACTAGTGAAGATTCCTTCTACGATAGCGAACCATAATTCCGGGTCGGCGGAAATGAATTCTGGCATCCAGACTGCGACTCGTCGTGGGTCACCAATTTGTGGGGTCGTCTGTTCTGTGGAATCAAACACACAATAAAGAAAACAGATTAGCCTGTTTATTTTTCTCTCGAGTGTTATAACAAAAGTGAATTCCAAAGGCAATAAAATTCTCTTTGTTGAAAAGGCAGGCTGACAATTCATCGGCGTAAATCTTCTCGAGGGCCGTCAGGTAGCCTGCGCCGGCTTGTGGTCAGTAAGGTCGAGAACTAGGGAAGTGTAGGCGCCTGTCAGTACTGGAGAGCTTCCGTCTTCGAGGGGGGTAAAAACCAGATGCCGGATCTTGCTGAATTTCTTCGTCTTGATACGGATAAAGATGGAATGCAGATGTCGGTCAGGAATGCGGCGTCGAGATCGAATATCTTCTTAGCGGTGATATGCAGATGGATTGGAGAGAGTGTTTTTGGGAGCGGGGCGAAATGTATTTATGCGATTTTTCAGATATTCGAATTTCGTGTTTCGACTCCGCCCTTTTTTCCGTTTTTGTTGAAGCGGATGAATTCGCTACAGATATATCTACGGAATCATTGGGCGGATTTTACCCATTCCTGAATTCGACCTTCGTAATCTAGCCCGAAACCTACACTACAAATATCGAGTTTCTAGGAAACTAACTCGATATTTGTAGAGTTGGTTTGGACCTTGATTACGAAAGCCGAATTCGTGAATGGGTAAAATCCACCCAATGATTCCGTAGATATACCCATTCAAAATTTCATTTTTCCAATATTTCCAAAAATACAGATTAGATCGAATTGAAATCCAGTATTTTATCGAAAAATTACAGTTTTCGAACTGTCACCTTCGGGTTCATACAGAATATCATTAAGATAATATGATCAGAAGATCACAGAACATTGAATATTTGGAAAAAAAAATTGTTTTTTTTTTCAAATTGTTCTAATGACACGATCATCACGAAATTTTGCACAGAGTTGCCCATCAACATTTTCAAACTAGCTGCCAAGTTTTATTCCGATTAAATCAGTATTTTTTTGAGTTAATCCTGAAAGAACAACGATGTCGAGAAAAAAAAACGAAATTTTATATATCTTTTCGCAATATGTCGAGACATTATGGTTGTATCACAATGAAATTTGTTGAGTTGATAGAATCTTCCGTACGCCCGTAATCGTGGCCGGAAAGAATCAATTTTGACACTGGATTCGTCATCAGTGAGTCCAACCTAGTCGTTTGAGACCATTTTCGGCTAAAAATTCTAAAATTACAGACATTTGGACAAAACGATAGCACGTTCCCCCAGAACATGCGCGCAAAAAGAAATGAATTCATAAAAACTGGAAAATTATATGGGAACATAAATCATTACAATCAATTTAAAACTCTTAGGACCATAACAAAAAAAATTCATTATGTCTGACTGTGAAAAATATATTGAAATACTAGAACAGAAACTCTAAGGCGCTTTTCAAGCTGATGAATGTCAAGAGAAAACATAGTCGATACCCAGTGAGGATGCAATATAAGACTAGAGAGTGTTACGTCAAAGGGCGGGATGGCGGACATGTTTGCGGATTTCTTCAAAAGTGTTTACGAACTGTATACCGGAAACACTTCCAATCTTGATCATATATGTAATGAATATCATTTAACTTATCTGGGATCAATTTCAGTGAGCAGAGATTGAGGTCTCAATTCTTTAATGACAGTTAATATCTCCAGGGGGCCAGGTTCGGATAATATACCTCCTATTTTCCTAAAGAAACTGTGCCGAAAGCTTTGCTGTTTTCTTGGCATTATTTTCAATAAATCCCTATCTACTGCTACATTTCCAGTAGAATGGAAAATCTCGAAGATCATACCTGTATTCAAGTATGGTCCTAGAGATCGAGTAAAAAATTTACGATCCATAAGGATAGTGTGCGTCTTTATTTTCATCGAACTGATTATTAATCGGTGTATCTCCCTCTCTCCTTTTGTTCTCCACCACAGAAGAGAAAGATAGAGGTTAATCGATTGATCATTTCGATGAAAATAAAAACGCACACATACTCTCAACAATGGCAAAGGTTTTTGAATCTTTGGTCTGTAAATATCTTGCCGTTCACTCATTGAATATTAAACACATGAATACTCAATGTTTCACATCAAAAATATAATAATTGTGAACCAACATGGGATCATAAAGGCTAGAAATCTCGAGTTGAACTTGATCACCCTTTTGCAGTACCTGGAGGAGGGATTTGACTCTCGTGCTCACGTGGATGTCGTGTATACCGATTCCCGTGAGGCTTTTGACAAAATCGGCTATTCTGCGCTGGTTCAGTAGCTTGTGAATTTTAGTATATGCGGGATCTTGGTCAGGTGGCTGGAATCTTACATTCGTAATAGATCACAGTTCGTTTCAATAAATGGCTTTAAATCATGCATTCACTCCAATTCATCGGGAGTGGCTCAGGGCTCCCACTTGGGTCCAATTTTATTTATATTTTCCCTCAACGACATATCCCTTTGTTTCTGATAATCCGATTTTCTATTGTATGCCGATGTTCTAAAGATTTATGGAAATATAGAATCTGTTGAAGATTATTACCTGCTTCAGAGCGATATAGAAGGCTTTGGTCAGTACTGTGCACAGAGTTTTCTTTTTTGAATTTTGAAAAATTTAATAAGATCACAATCACTTGCAAGTTCAATCTGATTAACCACAAATATTTGGTGAATAATGAACAGCTGAAAGGTTACTTACAATCATTTTGTGCAAAAGTTCTTTTGAAAATTTTCACGTCAGTTACTTCAAATACTTCTGCGAAGAATCCAGCGCCCTAACGGTTAAATTTGGACCTTGTCCAAACTAGTAGTAACATTGTATACAATGGAAGTACATACCAACAAGACAAATCACTCTAACGTTTGCGGGCTTCACTGCCCGCCGACCTTGAATAGCGTATTTCCAGCTCCAATGTGATTGGGCACCCCAAAATGCTTGTAGATACGGCTACGCCACAGAATAGAGAAGTAATACTTCTCTATTCTGTGGCTACGCTATTCCCCTTCACATGGATTTCCTAAGTATATGGAGTTCTTTATCTGATGGTGTTGGTCTGTGCTAGTAGTTTAAATAAACTAACCGTAGAAATGTGGTGGAAAACGGATATTTATTAAGCAGAGCTAAAATATGTAAAGACATTATTATGTCTTTGTGTCAATTTTCTGTTCAGATCAAGATATAAAATAGTGTTTAAGAACGTCCGTGGAATGTAATTCTGTTGTTATTTTAGTGCTGTTGTTTGGTGGATCAAAATAAACCAATATATAAGTTTACTTGAATTTCTTGAATAATAGGCTCCTCAACTACTAATTTGAGGACTCTCACTAATATGGAAGAAGTGCTGAATGCAGGCCATATTGATTGTGGTAAAACTAGAATGAGTCCAAATATATTCTTATGTTTACAAACGAATAAAAGAAAAACAGCCTTTCTGTTTCAGTTCATTTAACATCGTATTTCGAAAGAAAAGGAAATAGATAGTCAGATAAATAATTGCTATTATGCTTTAACGACCTCAGTAAAACTATTATATGAATAATGAGAGAGCACTTTTTGGTCTGAATTAGAGAAAACTCAAATTGATGGAATGCCGACGTTTCGATATACTATTTAATATCTTCTTCAGGGCTCTTCAATAAATGGAACAATAATTAGGATGTGAACATGGTAGAAAACAATATTATGATATTCTCGAGTGGAAAAAAAACAAACTGTTAGGAAACTCGGAGAAGCAACGAGTTAAACAAAGAGTTGATCACAAAACTGGTAGCTACTAGTAAGGTCACAAATATAACGATCAAAGTATAAATAAAAATCGTCAATACAAAAACAATTAAAATAATTTTGAAACAATTAAAATAACTTTGAAACATCGATTTCCATTGAAAAAACAATAAGTTGTTGTAGTTGAGTAACAGATTATTGTTTTTTCAATGGAAATCGATGTTTCAAAGTTATTTTGATTGTTTCAAAATTATTTTAATTGTTTTTGTATTGACGATTTTTATTTATACTTTGATCGTTATATTTGTGACCTTACTAGTACCTACTAGTTTTGTGATCAACTCTTTGTTTAACTCGTTGCTTCTCCGAGTTTCCTAACAGTTTGTTTCTTTTCCACTCGAGAATATCATAATATTGTTTTCTACCATGTTCACATCCTAATTATTGTTTCATTTATTGTAGAGCCCTGAAGAAGATATTAAATATATCGAAACGTCGGCATTCCGTCAAATTGAGTTTTTCTCTAATTCAGACCAAAAAGTACCCTCTCAGATTCATACAATAAATAATTGTATTTTCATATCACAGCAGCTCAAGATACAAGCAAAATGAAATATGTTCAACCAAACTATATTTAAATCAGAAATATTTATGTATGTGAATGAATAACTTCGGCTCTTATCAACTATATGCAACATTATATCTTTTTGTTATCAGATCCGATTATTTGATTTCGTGTAGTAGGTAAAGTAGAGGCAGAAGTGATTATGGTGAGGGATTTGGGTGTCTTGAAGGAATCCAATAAGATGTTTCGGTCTTCATACTGAGGATTTTGTTGCTAAGGGTTTGAGGACGCTTGGTTTTGTTTTGAGACATTCCCATGAATTCAGTGATATCTATACTATAAAATATCTATATGCAAATTTGGTAAGACCTCATGTTGTGTTCGCATCTTCTTTGTTGTGTCCTTATATATCTTTACGGGATACTGACAGGATCGAAAGTGTCCAGAATAAGTTCCTTTTTCATTTCTTTTAGAATGGGCATTTCTCGATCCAATTTTTCGGCAACTCACATGAGGTCTTTACTTCGCTTACCAACTTTTAAGTCGCGTAGGATTAGGAGCGATGTATTGCTTTTGACCAGGCTTTTTATGGGAAAACAGTCGACGACTGAGCTCTCTATTTGATCTTCTTGTCTCACCCAATAAACTGAAGATTTTGTCCTGGTCAGTATTCCTAATTACTGGCTCAATTACAGAAAAGCATCTCTTATTCGCAGAATTTTAGGAAGGTTGAATATTGCCGGTCGGCTAGGAATCGACTTAATAAAAACATCACCATGGTGAGAAATATGAATCATTGTTTAAATTAAGCATGTCCGTTATTTTGTTGACTTACATCTTTTGATCTTATTTCGTAATTGGTTTTATTCCGTGAATAAATAAATGAATATGTATAAGAGTTGAATATTAACCGAGCTGTTTAACGATATAACGCTTTGGTGTAATAATAATTTCAGAACTAGAATATTCAAAACCAGATTATAAAATTTGAACTTAAATTGAAAATAAATTCTTCTTAATATGATCTTCAATTATTGATGAACAGAATAATCACATTCTGTATACTGCACACCACTATACAGGGTCTTTCACGAGGAACCTCACCCATATTTATACGGGAAACTACTGAACGTATTTTCATGAAATTCAGCACTTATAAGTATTTCACGATGCTGATGAAATCTAAAATATTTTCAAGGCATGAGCACCTCCGGTTTTTCCGGAAATGACGTCAACTTCCGTTTTGCAAATCAGAACACCATTTTTTTATTGCAGAAATAGATTTCTTACAAAATTTCAATTTATTTTGATGTAACATTTTTCAGTTTTGGTTGGAAAATTCTCTCTGAGCGGGAAAATTCGAAAAAAAAATCGAAAATAGAGCTCCGCTGAAACAAGAATAACTTCGAGGTTTTTGGATGGAAAATTTTCATTTCTGGGATTTTCCAAGATGTAAGATTGATGTATCCACTTTAAAAATCGAAATCGCGATTCATGATACAGGGGGTGAAAAAATCGCTTTCAAAGTTAGGGATGACAAAATCGTGAAAAATCAATTTTTTCAAATTAGAACCCCATTTTTTTATGGCAGATATTGAATCTACGTTAAAAAATAATGTGAGTGTATGCATCACACCCTTGCCCTAAAATGGATATTTTCTGAGTTATTCACAAAAAACTGTTTTTCGTCTTGAATTTTCAGCTATTTCTTTTCCCTTCACGCCAAAAAGATGAAATTTTCAGGAACTGTTATTTGAACCATGCTGTAGATTTTTCACCCCTTCTTGAAACCGACTTCAAGTTACTATTAGGAGAACCATGGCAAACTCTCGCAGTTATAACTAGAGAAGATGCTCAAAGTTTTGACCGTTAATTTCTAGACATTTATTTATACGTCTCAGGAATGCTTCGTGCGTTGCTCTTCTTATTTCATCGGGAGGAAGAGATCTGCAAAAGTGTTTAAAAACCAAATTGAGTTTCAAAACTATGAATCTAAAAATCTAAACAAACCTGAACGCATTTCTGACTCGTTCTATGCAGTCCTCTTTATCAGTCAGGGGAGTTGAGTAGACAATATTTTTTATCCTACCCCAAACATAATAGTCTAAAGGAGTTAAATCGGGAGAACGTGGTGGCCAAAGATGTGGACTATTGTTCGCCAACCATCGATCTTCAAATAGCCTGTAGAGGATATTTGACACATTGAGTGAATTGTGTGGAGGCGCGCCATCTTGTTGATACCATAAGTCATTATGGTTCTGTACTAGCGGCTCAATTATTTGAGTCAATATGTCAGAATATCTATCTCAGAAGGGAGAACATTCTTTAAATAATGCAAACATGTGTAGTGTTCTATCTTACCAGTTAAAGTCCCATCATAAATGTGAACATCGAGAATTGCATTATTTTTGATGGCGCAAAAAACATTGAAACTCCAGGTCTCTTGAAAGTTCCATTGTCTGAAGTGGTGGTTGTTCTCTCCATCCCAATAATGACTGTTATGCCTATTGAAAGAACCATTCTTTGTGAATTTAGATTCATCTGTCCAAATTATACAGTCCAAAAAGTTTTCATTCTCTTGAAATCGAATCATCATAGCTTCGCAAAACTCTGTTCTCCTGACGAAATCAGTTTCCTTCAAATGCTGTACCCTATTGAATTTATATGGGTGCATTTTATGTTTTTTTAATATTCTCCAAACACTCGATTGAGATAATCCCAGATCAATCTCGGCATCTTTGAGAGAATTTTGAGGATTCACACGAAAATATGCAAGAACTGTAATTTCGTTGTTCTCATCTTCTACTACACTTTTTTCTCTGTGTGTAGTTTTTTTAACGAAAGATCCGACATTTCTCAAGTTTGTCATGGTTCTGTTAATGGTATCTCTCGTTGGTCTGGGTCGGTCAGGAAACCTCTAAATGAACAGTCGAATCGTTCTATCTACAACTTTATTACATTCTCCAAGAAGTAGAATGAGATTTAAATACATTTCATTGGTAAAATTAGGCATAGTGATCGATTTTATAACTTAATACGAATTATCACCAAATTAATAGTAAACACAAAATGCTACTGAATAAAGAGGAATTTGGCAGATGTAATTAATGATATCTATCATTAAAAAAAAATAATGTAAAACATGGTAAGTTTTTGCATATGGTTCATAAGGAATTATTTATTTATCACTGGAGAGAAAACCGATGGCCGATTAGTTGAAATAAAGAGGTTTCCGATACAAATTCGAATCCAAATTCGCCATCTATTTAGGAACAACCTGTAACTTTTTTCTCTTGCATATTAGGGTAGTAAAATCTAAAACATGGTTTAAGTAACAGTTCCTGAAAATGTCATCTTTTTGGCGTGAAGGGAAAAGAAATAGCTGAAAATTCAAGACGAAAAACAGTTTTTTGTGAATAACTCAGAAAATATCCACTTTAGGGCAAGGGTGTGATGCATACACTCACATTATTTTTTAACGTAGATTCAATATCTGCCATAAAAAAATGGGGTTCTTATTTGAAAAAATTGATTTTTCACGAATTTGTCATCCCTAACTTTGAAAGCGATTTTTTCACCCCCTGTATCATGAATCGCGATTTCGATTTTTAAAGTGGATACATCAATCTTACATCTTGAAAAATCCCAAAAATGAAAATTTTCCATCCAAAAACCTCGAAGTTATTCTTGTTTCAGCGGAGCTCTATTTTCGATTTTTTTTTCGAATTTTCCCGCTCAGAGAGAATTTCCCAACCAAAACTGAAAAATGTTACATCAAAATAAATTGAAATTTTCTAAGGAATCTATTTCTGCAATAAAAAAATGGTGTTCTAATTTGAAAAACGGAAGTTGAAGTCATTTCCGGAAAAACCGGAGGTGCTCATGCCTTGAAAATATTTTAGATTTCATCAGCATCGTGAAATACTTATAAGTGCTGAATTTCATGAAAATACGTTCAGTAGTTTCCCGTATAAATATGGGTGAGGTTCCTCGTGAAAGACCCTGTATAGATGGAATAGGTTTAAATATTGGGGTTACAAACATAGCAAATGCAGAACACTGGGTAGGTATACATCAGCTACCCTTGAATCTCTGCAGTGACCAAGGGGGCACCACTTCACGGTAGGATTTTACTACTAGCTTTATACAATGGTAAAATTGGACACAAGTTCAAATTTGGTGAAATAAGCTAGATTGCCTCTACGTCATCATACGATTCTACGAGAAGAGAGTGGATATGACTCGATACATTACAGAACGCCGCGAAGTTGCGACTGTTTAAACAGCCAACATGTAGAGCAAAATGTAATAGATAGTTTTTTCGTTGTGAATTGAAATTTTTGACAGCGATTGAATTTACTTTTGGATAGAATATTCGATTCCAGTGATAAAAAAAAACATATTCCAGCTGAAAATTATAGGGGACAGTGGGGCTCTCCGGCACACTTAAGAAAGAATTGGCATTAGTCAGGTAATATTGGGGATACAAAAGCGAAAAACAGACAATACGTATTTTGTTTTATTGAAAACTTATTAAACACTAAAAAAATTTATGCAAGCTATTGTTTGTAATCAGTTGAAATGTGTTCTTTTTCCATTATTAGGGTAGACAAAAACATAGTTCATCAATGGATTATCACAAATACGTTTTTATTACTCAGCTAATACACACTGTAGTGTAAGTATTGGAGCCTGATCAAACATGCTGGAGAGAGACTGTTGACAACCCTCTAATAGAGAGCCTTGAACTGTGTAGACCATCTAGATCCAAGGCTTCCTACTAGAGAGTTCTCCATCATTAAGGTTGGTTCTCACTATACGTTCCGTAACCTTCCAGTTGCTTCCCGTGAAATATAATAAGGTGTAAATGAATTGATGTATGCACACTATACGTTCCATCAACATGACATTTTTGCCTACTAAATTTTGACCTAAGATCCCGCTGCAAAGTTAGTGCGCTCATCGAGTATTTGCTTGAAACCAATTCTTAACGAAAATTCGTCAATAGGAGAACATATATTTACGGGGTGGCTCATCAACATGTGGCCGCATCAAATTCAACAGGCAGCAACCCTTATTTAGATTTACTCAGGCAACCCCTACGTCATCGTACGCAGAAAAAAATTAGCTTTAATTTGATATATAAATAATAGATATATGTTATGAACGTAAAAAATAACGAAATTATATCTGTTTGTTAATGGCTGTGAAGAGTAGCGGCCAATTGCGCGACGGCAGTCGTGATTTTTCGAAGTCTTCACACATATTGCTATGAGATGGATCATATCTAATTGAAAAAACAAGTGAATGAAATTTCTTCCAAAAAAACACTTCATATTTTTTATTCAGAAGTACTTGCGGCCTCATTTCGATAGACAACCCTGTAGATATATATTCTCCTAATAACAAATGTATGTAAAAAATTTGTTTCAAGCAAATACTCACTGAGCGCACTAATTCTGCATCCAGATCTCGTACTATACAGAAGCGATACTGGAAGGTTACGGGACGTATAGAGAGAATCAACCTTCAGTCTCTCTCTAATTCTAGCACTTTTGGACGGTTTTAAGTAAACATTCAATTCATAACAAATACCTGAAAAGCCAATTGACTAACGAACTTATTTCGCATCAATGAAATGGTCAAGGTTCAGACCAAAAAGGATTGATTTTAACAAATAACTTTTGGTTATTTGCTTGAAATTTACATTGGCGTACCACATTGGTGTAAATGCGCCAAGGAAATTTTCGGAATTCCGAACTGAGAAGTCACTCTCATTGGAATAAATTTTTATTATTATATTTTCTGTTCATTAATTAATGAAGTTTCCGTTAATGTAAGCCAGCATTGATTTTTTGTTCTCCTAGAAGCCATCTATCGATATTAGCACTTCTATGACTCAAAGAGTAGTAGTAAACACAGTACGAAATAACTCAAAGTCGGCGTCCTAGGCAAGAACGCCAGCTACCTGTTATCTCATAGATTGCATTCAACGTGTTAAGAAAGAAGTTCCTATGAACATGTGTTTGGAGTAACTTCGTGTCTGCAATAGATGACATTGAAGTTTAAGAAAAGGGTATCTATAAAATATAAATGTTCCTAAACCGAGTTGGCTGGAACGTTTTTCAAAATGACCACACAAATCACCTTCTGAAGTGTTGTACCGCAGTTGGGAAACACCCTGTATATGTCCATGATTGAAAGCCTACTTTTAATTCAAATATAAAAAATTTTTTTTCAAAGGCTCATATCTTTCAAACGGAATCGAATTGGACCTATGTCCATAGAAAAAAAAAGTTTAGATTAAGTGCAGCCGTCGTGTAACAACATCCTAAAAGGATGAGGCGGGTCCGTTCAAAATTTTATCTAATCAAGCTGAAACTTGCTCCTCTGTTGAAAACTGTTCCTGAAGGTTTATGCTAAACTTTTGCAGAATCTGACTAATATTTTCTGGAATATAATTGCACACAACTATTTTTCATGCTATTACCTTCAATTTAATCAAGTCAATATTCTCCGAAGTATGAAATTTTTCGGATAATCTCAATCAGATCAGTATTACTTGAGTTATTGAGTAAATATTGAAATTTCAGATCGGTATAACTCGGAAACTGTTTGGCTGATTATGCACACCAGTTTCTTCATAACTGAGTCCAACCACTAGATTGGACCATTTTTGGCAAGAAATTAGAAAATTTTCCCTACTTTCAAGGGGGCCTATGGTCAATCAATGGTGAGAGATAAAGGATTTATATTTATATATTGAACATATAGATTCTAGAACTTCAAATTTCGTTTAACTCCAACAGTATAATCAAATAATTGCGGATTTTTGAACTCTCCTTTCATATCCAATAAATAATGGAACAAATGTCCTCTAACTTTAAAGGGTACATATGAAGGTATAGTATGTCTTGAAGTTGTACAACTGACATTCTCAAGACCCAATGTAGTCATTCTATTTTGTCCAAAAGGGGTGTATGTTACAATGGTACACTTTCGTCCACCTTTATTTAAAATAAGATATCTCACAGATCTCAGAGTGTACATCCAACTGACTGTAAGAATTCCATAACCTGAAAAAAAAATTAATATTTAAGTTAAAAATTGCTCTTCACTGTCTGAATTTGTAATTCTAGATATAAAGTTGCGGAACTTCACCAAAGATGATATACTTGTAACATACATCCTTCAAATAAATAAAGGAAGAACACAGAAGACATTTCAACATCGCTTGTAGCTCAATTTTTATTTCTGACAGTATCCATCCCAATATCTATACAAATTCAACTTACCAATTAGAAAACATGCGACTGTTATGGTATTTCTGTATTTATTTTCACCCAAATTAAATTTTTCCCACCATTTCACTGCATTCTTCTTAACAGGAGCATCACGTAAAGTTTCATATGCTGTAAGAGAAAGGTAGGACCAGAATCCAAATTGCACTATAGCAAAAAGATTTAACATCTTGAAAAATCTTGGATTATCATATTTATATATGATTACATCTTTTATCACATTCGTGTTGATTTCAGCACTAGAACTAATGGATCTGAATTTAAGAGATGAATGATATGTTTTCCTAGGAATAATCTTATTCAAACAAGGAACACAAATGTTCTTCAGTCTAGTAAACGAATAAATGAAATTCATTTTAACTTAATATTTCAGATTTCGTTTTCCTAGTTTTTCTGTATCACATTCGTATTTCAAATTTAAAGGATATTTTTATTTTTCAAAGAATTCATAACACAAATTACAAGGTTATGTCATATCCACAGAACATCAAATATCATATCCATAGACCTAAAATAACATAACATAATGTTATATTAGGTCTATGGTCATATCACAGAATACAAATATATACCATAGACCTTTGAATAAAGAAGAAGGTTCTTTATTCAAAGCCATAGACAAGATATATTAAATATTGGTCATAGACTTAATTCTTATCCATAGATATGTCCATGTAGTAAGGTGCATAGAAGATAAGGTGAATTCAAAGATGTACTTTTGTTTCGCCAAGGTTGGGGAATTCGCTAGAATTCGTTTTTGCCACTGGAGGTGGCGCTATTTGGAAATTACGACTACAGTGACTATATTATATATATATATATATATTAGTAATATAGTCACTGTAATTACGACTACAGTGACTATTAGCATCACAGACTACATACTAGAGTATGTAGTCTGTAATTGGCATTGTTTAAGGAATGAACATGCGACTAGAGACAGGGACATGAAGTTTGGAATCGGCCAATCAGAGAGAATGTCATGAAGGTTGCGATCGGCCAATCAGAGAAAACACGGAATGGCGGTAATTTCGAATTCGAAATTACCGCCATTCCATAATTTCGAATTTCGCAACGTGAATGATGTCTGTTCTATATGGTGTGTCTTTGGATACATATACAGTATTTTATCTCGAAATGATATTTGTTTTATTGATTTTGATGAAACCAAGAGTGTGTATTTCTAAATTGTAGACGAAAAACTTCTTATTTATGTAATGAGTATGTATATATGAAAATTTGTAGCATAAAGTCGGTTCTTTTTTTAACGATTGGAAGCGTTATCATTTTACCATTTCTGCAATTTTCGAATAGCAAACGGCAAATAGCCTTTAAAGGCTAGTGTTCATAGTTGGCAATATTATCGGACTGTTTAATTACTAATTATGAGGATTTTGATGCTGTACATGCAACCGAACGACCAGACTCAGCCGCTTTAAAGAAATTCTTAACTTCACAGGTGCATATGTTATAATTGATCACTTTGGGGAATGATCATTTTATTGATCTCAACATCACATTTATACAAAACCCCCTACCTAAGATCTACGAGAAACTATATGGAAAGTGGCAACTTGCAGGCGAGAAGGCAATCGGAAGATTTTCCACTTTGTGCATAATTGCATTTTCATGATTCCTACTATCAATTATTCAGGCCGTCGTATAAAGTTATTGTTTGGCGACCTGAATATGATGTGTAGAAATCAACAAAGTTAGCCTTCTATTGCTTCATGAAGTTGACAAATTCCTTTTAAAAATTTCTCATAGGAAATCTCAGATAGGATATATGCTACCTTTTTCTAAGAATTATAATAATAAATACAGTCTAATTAAATTATATGAAATTCCTGTTCAGATCTCTGAACAGCTAGGTTTAACCAACACTGACGAAAAATTTATTTTTGAATTAAATTCTGTCTGTCAGTCGATAAACACCAAAAACACATTTTCAGGTGCAGATACTGAATATTTCGGTTAAGCAAACTCAAAAGTGAGCTAAATCCGCTGAACAGATCCGGGGATATACAAATCTGAAAGGATGTTGTTTTCCTAAATAAAAAACTAGAAAAATCCTGCGTCCACAAAATTCAAACTTGATAATTAGTTGTAAATTTGATCAAGAGATCGTATTTATTCAAGTATATTACTGTATGATCCAAGTGATTAACATAAAAATTCACGCAAATCACACAGGTAATCATTAGCAACATTTAAAAAAATCATTAAAAAATTTCAAACCTTTGAGCCGACATATATGTTTTAGAACCCAGTACCAGATTTCAGCTCCATCAGATATGCATAATATATTTCTAATGAATATTTATGTTTGAAAACTACAGGTGGATTTTACTCATTCATGAATTCCTAACTTGAACTCCAAAACCGATGGCTTCACATTTTTCAAGTCTGAATTGTTTGTTATTCTCTAAAATATTATCTTCACAACCGGCGGCTGTAGGTTAACGTGAACCGAAATTTGTAGAGTAAGAGTTTTGGTGCACAAAGGCCAATTCGTAAATGATTTAAATCTGCCGGATGATACCAATCATTGCATCCATTCCAGATAAATTTTACCCATTCACGAATTCGTCCTTGATATAATAAGGCCCTAAACTTGCTCAACAAGTATGAAATCCCTAAGCTTTTCAATGAAATTCACAACTATAATTACCAAGCTTCAATTTTGAGTATATTTTTTTTAATTATTCAGGAAAGCACCAACATTTCAGATTTGTATATCCCCAAAACTATTTGGTGGATTTAGCTCATTATTGAGTTTTCTCAACCAGGATATTCAGTAAATACTCTAGGTCTTAGGTCTAGGTCTTCTCCTACGAAATAATAAGTTACAGTGCTCATTGCCTGATAGACATAATTTAATTTAAAAATAAATTTTTCATCAGTGTTAGTTGCAGAATTGCTGGTGAAATGATATAGCTTTAAATCGTTCCTAAGAACAAGCGCGTAAAAAAGGACCGACCTTCATGCTACAAATTTTCCAATATACATACTATTAATAAATATCCAGTTTTTCGTCTAAAATATAGAAAAGCACAATCTGGGTATAATCGAAATCAATGAAAAATATACCAGTTAGAGATAAAATACTGTATGTAATTGAAGACACACCATATAGAACAGTCATCATTCACGTTGCGAAATTCAAAATATCGCTGCAGTATAACTACGTACAGCTCGCCATCTTGCAGAAGCATCTTGCGAATCCCACCTTCGAGTGCAGAATACTTTGACCATTGTTTCCTTAAACAATGCTTTGACCGATGTGCATGACGTTCATCCTCTTGTTGCATCATGTCGCTGTATCTGCGATTTTGCAGGTTACAGTAACATGATGCGACAATATTAAATATCTGTCGATAAATCAACAAATTTTGTTGATTTATCGACAGATATTCATCCTTGTTATTATGATTATTTTGTTATTGCTGGAGCTCTTTCTTCTTCGATAACCAATTCTTATCTTATATAATAATATAAAAAATTGAAAGTGATGGAAAAATAATTAAAGGTAAAATAAATGAGAAAAATAAAGGAGGGTGTGCGTCTCTGCATTTGTGCTCTGGTCTCGTCTCCTTTCCGCGTTCATACATTGGGTGGTTGTTTTCTTTGTGGCTCACTATGAGCGGAATACTTTTCTTCTCCAGCTTCACTGGATCAGTTCACTTTGCAGGCTTTTTTCTTTTCTTCGTTTCTTTTTAATTTTTGTGTGATTGGTCTTTGTCATTCATTTATTCATTCAGCGCAGGTAAAGGAGTATCACACAAATTGGCTCAATACTGGAATTTCTGTCAGACACGAATGCCGGAGTTCAGGTGACGAATTTAACTATTCCCTAGAAAATGAAGGAATTAAGAATAAATTTGCATCCTTGTTTGAGCAGAACCATTATTATAATTAACTTTGTGAATGATAAAATTGTTGTGTAATTTGATTGTACAAATTTCTTCAACTAAAGTTAAAGTTATATACTTTATTCACTTTTTTAAACTTTCCAGGTTGGCCATGACATTCTGACACATTTCACCGTGTATATTTAGAAAATGTTAGGTTATAGTCATTTTTCTGTCAGATAACTACACAACGTTGTCCTCTCTACATATAGAGGTCGTACTAATTACGTATTTTTTCAAAATGTGAATTTACTTTGGGAAAATTATGAATTTGAGAAAATATTATGTGAATTCAATGATTCCAAAGACCTGGCGAATGTTGAAGAAACTTTTTTCTCTGTTAATAGTGGAAATATTTCACATGTATAAGCATGGTTGAAAGATTCAGTTATGCTGATAAATCAAAAATAGTGTTGACATTTTACTGCAAAATAATGGATAGAGTAGACCGTCACTTTGTGATAGTTGATTCGAAAAAAAAAAATAAAAGTACACGAATAACCCTGCAGTAAAACTTCTACACGAACAGACAAAACTATATGGAATTCCCTACTTTTCGAAATTATCAAGCAATAAGTGTACAGAAGACATTTAAATACCTTATTGCACAACTTGAAATACTCCAGTATGAAAATGTAGTAGTACTACAAAAACTGCGTCGCCTTAAAAGAACCAATTGACAAAGTTCTTGGGAATCTATGTGAACGATAAACCGAATTGGGTTTTCACTCACATACGTCGTCAATTTTGGATAGTTTGTGATAAATTATCGATTCCGAATTATCAGGGTTACTATTAGAAGAAGCAGATTTCAATTCTACATAGCACTTCGTGATAATTTGTCTTTGCTTCTTCAAAACTACCTTCGGCATTTTTAGTTTCCAAGTGTGATGATTATGTTGAGATTGAGAGTAGAAATTGGCATTGGCATTTAGCAACGTTTTTGAGAATTATTGCCGATATTTCAAGAGTGCCAACCTGCGTCAGTTTTGAATAAAAAAACTTGATAGACCAAAATTATGGCCAACCGGGATAGTTCATAAAAGTGAATGGGGTATTTATGGTACTAGTATGTTATGTTGAAAATAAGTCACGTGATACAGATTCAAAACACGAGGCCTGACAGCCTAGTGGTATAAATTCTCAAATGGCACAAGTGTGGCATACAATGTTTTAAAGCCAACGCTCACTTATCGGCGACAGTCCAGCCCACGGCACGCGCACTTGACCGCTACGGAACACGGCAAATTATAATATATTAATCTGATAATACACATCCACACAGATGTCGTGCAGTGAGAACAGAAGAAGCCATTGCTGATATAGAGCGTAGCGTAGGGGAACACCCGAATCAGAACGTTACAGTCAATGGTGACCGCTATAGAGCCATGATTACTGACTTTTTCGTTCCTCAATCGAACAACCATGATGTGCAGCAGATGTGGTTTCAAAAAGACGGCGCAATATGTCACACACCTCGAGCCACAATCGCTTTGCTGAGCCCGAAACGATCGACCACTTGGAGGAGAACATTCGCGGCGTTATTGCCGATATACGGCAAGCCGTGGCGGTCATATGCCAGAAATTATTTTAAATTATTTAATTATTAATAAATTATTTAATTATTATTTTTTAATTTAATTATCTTTTGAATAAAGTGAATTTCATGTCTATTTTAAAAATTCATCCTTGCTTTATTCCATTTCAAAGTTCTATACCTCTAAAAAAACACCCTCTAACAGGCCTTTTGACCTAAGGAGATTTTGGTATTTGGAGAATCAGAGATTCACCCGATTGGCCGAGAGATTCGACCTATTGGCTGACGACGATCACGTGATTGTCGTCGGCCAATAAGGAAGAATCTCCCCCACACAATAGGTAGCTTGTGGTTGTTTGTTTGGTTGCCACGGGCAGGATACATGTTGGCAAATGTTTGAATAAATTTTGACACTTGTCAGTTTTCCCTACAGAATAGGGAAGCCTTTTTGAAGAAAACACGTATAGAAAATGGAGAAAGCCGATGAAAATTACGTTCCTGAGGATATCCTTACGGAAGTGGAAGAAGCAGCGATGCAGATTTTGCCAGAAAAGTCCCGAGATGCTTACGCCAAAGATTTCAAAATGTTTGAGTCTTGGATAAATTGACGGAAATTAAAAGGTATAGATGAAAATGTTCTGTTGGCTTATTTTTTTACATTTGCAAAATAAATAAGCCTCATCATAGTTATGGACCAAATACTCGAAGCTTCGACCTTTATAAAATATGGACATTTCAGAATATGACACACTAACTAGCTTTATGAAAAGAAAATTACAGGTATACAAACCAAAGGAGTCCGAGACATTAGAACGACCTGAAATAGAAAGTTTTTGAACGAAGTTTCCGACGACGATTATTTGTTGATGAAAGTGGCTTTGATAATGGGAATAAGCTGTGTTTGTAGATGGGATGAATTGGTCAATTTGAAAATATTCAAGACAAAGGGAAATATTTTTAGGTAGTTTTGCCAGACACTAAAACTAAGAAATCGAGAAGTTTCACCATACTCGAAGGAGGATTTCCAGTTAACCCGATAAATTTGTGTGAAAAATAAGTCTTTTAGGCCAAAAAATACTAGTTCTAGCCGCTTTTTTTTTACAAAAAAAGCAGGTTTACCAGAGCGTGTGTGGGAATAAAACTGTTGTCGAAGATACTTTCGAGTTTTCAGTGTTTTTGAAATTGGAGGAACCAGTAATTTACACCGGTTACTGCCTGAGAAAGTCTTCAGCGACGCTTTTGGACAATGCAGGGGTTAACATGACTACTTTGAAGCATCACAGAGGATGGAAGTCCTCGACGGTAGCAAAATAATACCAAGAAGGATCGGAGCATAAAAAAATACAAATGTCAGAAAAAATACAAGGTTTTAATGTGTCTGCGTCTTCCAGCACTACCAGCAGATGTACCGATATGGGGACGTCTGGTTCCAATGAACCAACGAATTTCGTAATTACTTTGAATTCCAATTTTCCTTTAATTTCAACATCAATGTGGATTATGTTTGCAATAGTAATAAATAAATAGAGTACTACTTCAAATATGAACGTGAGTTATAATCCATAACTCACTAGCGAGTTATGGATTATAACACACTAGAGTATTATTCGATAGTTTTCTTGGGAATTCATTTGAGCAAATGTGCGCGCGCGCTGTTCGCGCACGCACGGGTAGCGTGCGTGAATACCCAGTGTCCGTGTAAATATACTCAATGTGGACGTATGTCAACATGACAAATAACTAAATTTCTGCACAGTAATTCGTGCGCGCACATGTGCTCAAATGAATATCCACCTTAAAATGACATTACCAATCGCTGCTGAAATTGTCCCTATCTGTTCCATATCGTCCAGTCATTCCATCCATTTCTTCTCAAAATATTTGCAAGCTCTTTGTCAATTTCACAACACGAATTTATTTACATTAGCTCCTGAAGTTTAAACCTTGGAACATAAATCATGTGAAATTTGAGAAGCTATAATTTTCTCAACTTGTAACTTTTGTCTAGGGGATGTTTGCTGAATATATTTTTCTGAGTTCCTTCTCGGAATGAAAAAACAATCGTTGAAAACGCCTTGGCTATATGTTAAAAAATTCAGTACAATGAACTCGATGGAATAATTTACAAAAACTGATGCAAGAATTATCTTCATTTTCTCATTAATTATAGAGCTGACATAAATCAAAATAAACATGAAGACATAATTAAAAATATGGAAAATAATTTTTTAATCCGATATTTTATAAAGTACAATCACAGCCTTCAAATTAATTAATTAATTATTTTCAGTCGTCCATAGACAAATTAGAATGGAGGTATGCATATCCTATATCTGAAGTACTACAATCATCAGTCTGTTTATCGCCATCATCATCATACGCAAAATCGTTCAGAAACTTATGCATGTCCATAGTTTTAGAGGCTTCTGAGATTTTTTTAACGCCAATCGTTCCGTTTCTTTCGTGAAGATTACCATTGGAATAAGAGCCTTTTAATTTCAGCGATAGAATACTGCTGTACGCACTGGCATCACTATCACTCATGTTGTTGGAGGTCTCATTTGCACTTTCACTATCTGACTCACTGAACATATTGAGGTTTGGATCGTCGGGGTGGGGTAGTGTTACAAATGTGTGACTTATAGGGTGCGGGTTCTCCGAATACATTTGTGATACTAAGCAATCTGTACAAAAATTAATTGATTCCTGGATGCAAGTGCTGCAATGCCATCTCGTTCCCAAAATTGGTTCCTCGTTGCAATAGGTGCACTGAAAAAAAAAATATTCATGTTTTTTTCGGAAACAAACACCTTCTATATCTTTATTGTTATGGGTATGTGACATAAAAAAGCAAGAGAACATAATATCGCATTTCAATGGCAGCGCTCGTGGTGTACTTAGTTCAAAGATCACAAAACTATAAATCAAAAGAACTTAGTGCAATAATCTTACACTTGGTGCTCAAAAGTTTTACCAAAAGTATTCACAATTAATGAATAAATACCTCAGGACAAATGAAAGATAATGAGCTCATTACTTATTCGATCCAAAAATATCTTCCTATGGCTGTTACATTGGGAATTAAGTATTTTTAACTAGATGATGATATACTAGGGAAAGATACCACGATACTTATAAAGATTGTTGACTTAATTAATACATAGCAAAAAATATTATTAATATATTATATATTAGCGTTAGCAGCAATGAGACTTAAAAATAGTGTTAAGTCTCGCTGAAAAATAATCAGTTAAGTTCTAAGATGTTTCGTGTATTCACCAATATAACTTTGGAACCACCCAGTATAATCTGTTGATATATAGAAACGCATAATTCACTTAGACAGGTCTATCGATTCATATACAAATAATTGAAAAACATCCAGGTTCGTATGAGATAAATATGGGACTTCTGTCAAGCTGAGATTCAACACCTTGTATTTTGAAATCTGAGAATTGGATTGGAATAGTTGAAAGAAGCAGGAAATTTTCATTTCGACCATTTTAGAAAATTTCCAGAAAAACACCAATTTTGAAAATGTATCCGAAAGTAACAACAATAAATAACTAAATAGATTAAGAAATATAAATCTCAATATTGAATCACTGAAGGAGTTTCAAAGAAACACCGCTTTGTTAAATTTCAATCCTTGCCTGTCTCAAAATCAAACTGATAGTTTTTTTGATCAGACCTGGATGTCCATATAGTCTAGTCTATATAAGTCTATGGTACCATAGACTGTCAAAACTATATGGACATGACTTAAAAAAAGAGAAACTGCGGGAATAAGACAGATCAGTTTGAAATACATTTTTTCAACAGTTTTGGGAGTAATATTTGTGTTGTCGGAACTTTTTCAAAGAAGATTTTTATGTTATTCCATTTGAGTATAAAGACTGTATAGAAGATGTTTTTTCATTTGAGACCATTTAATGGTCAGGCACGCGAGCGGGACGACTTTCAAGGGAGTTTAATGGGGTTGCGTCAAAACACCGTACACACTTGAGAGGCAGCCCAATTAAAGCGACTCGGAAGCCGCTAAGCTTGCGTGTCTGTACGCGGCTTATGAATAAATCATCGGGATCTAAGGTTACCGTTCTGAAACCAGCGGCCCAAGAGAATTTGAAAAAAAAAAGAGTCATCCATCGAATATTGTTATTAATTAATCATTTCAAATATTTATATTCGAACAATAATCCCCAATTTTCAGAATTAAACTCTTCAATTTCAATTCAATACCAAGAAGAAATTATTTCCTTGAGTTAACGATTAATTTGATCTCTAGCTCTACGTCATATGGTGTGAGTGAGGTTATTCCCCATATCTCTCTCCATGCGCATATCTGGTATTTGTATTCTGTGTCGTGCGTATATTATCTATGGTCTTGCCCGAACTAATTCCATTTCTCTTTCGGACCTCTCTCTCTCGTTGCTTCATATGCAACGAGTTTCGGCCGGTGAGCGTCCGGGTGTTTCTATTTATTACCAGAACTCTAGGGGGCTCAATTCTAAATTACCTCAATTTTTCAAATCAGCCTGTGAATATACATATGACATTATTTGTATCGGTGAGACGTGGCTTAGTGACTCGGTGACTGATTGCGAGATAGTTCCGCCGGGATATAGTGTGGTGCGTTGTGACAGACAGTTTCTCAGGGTCAGTAGATCTCGTGGAGGGGGAGTGCTGATTGCACTTTCAGATAATATTTCTTACAAAACGTTGAATACTGAATTCTTGACTGATCGTGTTCCGCTGATTGACGTGGTTTTGTGTCAGTGTACTCGACCTTACGATTTCATCATATGTGTGGTTTATGTTCCTCCTGATATTACTGTCTTTCAGCTCGAGACCTTCACATCTGCCCTTGAGATGAGCTTTCTTGGAAAGACGGTCGTATTAATCGGCGATCTTAATATTCCCAATTTTAGTGTTGGGCCTTCTTGTCCTAAGTCGGTGCTGTTCAAAAATTTTTGTGACCTCCTCAAGTTGCAGCAGTTCAACTTCATCTACAACAGAGACCAAAAATTGCTTGACTTGGTCCTTGCAGGAGATACTGTCGAGGTGTCTGTGGCTCATTGTGAGTCGCCCTTTGTCCCGGAGGATCTGTATCATCCCGCGCTGAGCATGACTGTGAGCCGAAGCTCCTTTCAACGCCAAATAAATTTTCCAACACGCAACAATACGTTTTATAACTTCAGGAAAGCTGATTTTCCGGCCTTGCGTTCGTCGCTCGGTTCCGTTGATTGGAATATTCTCCAAACATTCAATAATGTTGATGACGCTCTGCGCTATTTTTATGATAAATTGTTCGAAATCA
This sequence comes from Myrrha octodecimguttata, assembly GCA_958510865.1. NCBI lineage: Eukaryota > Metazoa > Arthropoda > Insecta > Coleoptera > Coccinellidae > Myrrha > Myrrha octodecimguttata. Next base: position 24,574,798 of record OY294056.1, read on the forward strand.
TAAAAGATCATGTACCTACTGGAACTTATACCTCTGGGAAACGCTGCTTTCCAGTGTGGTTTACTCCTGACTTGAGGCGCAACATCCGATTAAAGAACTATTATCGTTCAAGATGGCGGTCCACAGGAAGAACTAAATATCTCCGTGATTTCAGGCGTTTGCGGTCGTTGGTCAAGTCTGGAATTTCTTCGGCGTACGACGATTACTTGGCTGAGGTGCAAGGCAATTTGGAGTCAAATCCTTCCTCTTTCTGGGGATACATCAACCATAGGAAGAGTGGCACAAGAATTCCTGGTGTATTTCATAGCGACGGAAGATCACATGACGATCCAAGAGATATAGTCGATTTGTTCGCAAAGCATTTTTCAAATGTTCGTATGCCAGACGCAGTCGGGGATTGTAGCGCAACTCATTTTTCCCAATTCCCTCCAGTTGTCTTACCCTCTATAACTGAAGATGAAATTAGATCTATTATGGATAAATTTCCTGATAAAACAACTGCTGGTGACGATCAGCTACCCTCATTTTTCATCAGAAACTGTAGCTCTGTGCTTGCTGAGCCTCTACATCGCATCATCTCTGTCAGCTTGCGTACCCACCATTTGGAAGAGAGCCCGAGTAGTTCCGATATTCAAAAAAGGCGATAAATCACAAGTGGGGAACTATAGACCAATTTCTGTACTGTGTAACTTTGCAAAAGTATATGAAGAAGCTTTATACGCTAATATCAGTCATAATGTTAGACCACATATATCAGCAATGCAACACGGTTTCATGCGGGGCAGGTCTACGGTCACGAATTTGGCAACATTGTCGCAGTTTATCGCGGAGACTCTGGATGACGGAGGTCAGGTCGACGTTATTTATACAGACTTTTCACGAGCCTTCGACTCGGTTGATCACCGTATGTTGCTGAATAAACTTTCTTTTTTTGGCCTCAGTCCAGCATATGTTGACCTGATGAGATCTTACTTGGAGGGAAGAATGAGTCATGTGTTCTATAATGGCTTCAAGTCTTTCGAATTTTGTCTGTCATCTGGTGTGCCACAGGGATCTAATCTTGGACCATTGTTATTTATAATTTTTATCAACGATCTTCTGGCTCTTCTCAGTTGCTTAGCCTTGGCCTATGCAGATGACTTCAAACTTTACCTGAGGATACGCGGAATTGCTGATTTAGAGCTGCTCCAGTCCAGCTTGGAGTTAGTTAATGTTTGGTGCTCGCGCAATGGACTCATTTTAAATATACAAAAGTGTTTTAAGGTGACTTTCACGAGAAGCTTACGTCCTCTCACCTTCAATTATTCTATTGGTGATTGTCTTATCGCTAGTGGAGATCGGTTTCGCGATTTGGGGGTGTTATTTGATTCGACGTTCAGCTTTGTTCCTCACATCGAGGAGCTTTGTTCTTCGGCTAGTCGATCTTTAGGCTTTGTGTTCCGGTGTTCCAGGGAGTTCCCTGATGTCTCAGTCCTCAGAATTCTCTATTTTTCTCTTGTCGTCAGCAAATTAGAGTACGCCAACTTGGTTTGGTTTTCGATATACAGTTCCCACCTAACATCACTTGAACGCATTCATAGAAAATTCTTGAAGTGTGCTGAATATAGAAAGACCGGCAGGTATCCTGAACGTGGTGCGGATTTGTCGGAGATCATGCGGGAAATGCGAATTTCAACGTTGCAGGAGAGACAGAAGCGACAGTGCGCTAAATTTGCACAAAAGCTTGTCACTGGAAGAATCGATTCACCTCATCTACTGTCCAGGGTTGACATTCGTGTACCAAGAATTGAAGCGAGGACCACATCAACTTTTCGACTCCCTAAACCTCGGACTAACATACTTGAGCAAGCTCCGGTCTATCGATTGTGCAGGGCTGCTGATGCACTTAAAATTAATTTGTTTTTTTAGTTACGGGCGGTTATTGTTTATCGTTGTATCATTGAATGTGTAATTTTGTTCGAATAATTGTTCATATTATTCATTGTCAATATGTTACCCTGTTATTGGGAAATTTCCTGTTGGGAAAAATAAACTATTATTATTATTATTATTATTATTATTATATGCATTCGACATCGATTCTTTGGAAATGAACTCTTATACCGTGTCCAGACAGTTTAATATGTCTTTTATTATACCGTGCTTTATAGTAGGCGGCTAAGATACCCTCACTTGCTATTTCCTATATCCTTAATTTCGATCTCAGACGAATAGAAGTAAACATTCAATGATTCCCAAATTAAATGATTGACAGTATTTAAATCTGGTGATCTAGAGGTCCAACTACGCAGTTTAAATCTGCCAATACACATATTTCGAAAGTGCTAATCCAAAAAGTTCCCAACCATGAGTAGGCTGAAGAAAATACGCAATAGGTAGGGTATACGAAAATCCAGATTTCCAATAAGCGTATGGTGAACACTTGGGCCACATATCCTTCAAGCACAGCTAAGGGAAGATCTGCACTTAGATTTCCTACAAACAAATCTTCCTGTATGAATCGACGGACCAGGCCGGACATTGCAGAAATGTGTTCTTAGCATGGTAGTGGTCAAACTCATTTGAGAGTTCTAGTCTGTGGATGTGCAGTGCAGAGGTGGACCGTATACCTGGACTTCAAGATCACCAGATTTAAATTCTGTCGATTATTTTGAATATGAGAATATTTTAAATGTTTCGTGTATTCGTCTACTCAGAGAAGTAACGAAATCGGAAGGAAAGATCTCGAAACACATATTAATCCAGACATAATAAAAAAAAATATCAGTGATGTTTTGAGACGAGCAAGAATTGAAATTTAACTTCTGGGAGTTTCTCGAAATAGTACTTTGAAATAACGAGAAATACTAATTTCCAATTAGGACAACAATTTTTTTTATTCCATCACGAAGTTCAAATTTTCGTAGAATTCAGCGAATGAAATTTGATCTTTCCGTGGGATTATCGATAAGCAATTTACCGTGCGCAAACTCAATCGTAAGGAACAAATTTGTTTGGGAAGATTACGCATAGATCACACAGCCATCACTCATAAACACCACTCAAAAAGAACTGAACTTCCAATATGTACAACTTTATAGTGAAACATATCCTTAAAGATTGACCAAAATTTGATGAAGAAAGAAGAGAGGCAGCATTGGGTGATAACTTGAAGGATGTTCTGTACACCCGACAAACACAAGGCGATTGTTCCATTACTTGGATACTATAAATATTGTGAATGATATTTAAAACTGATAATTGTTAATAATGTTGTATTGTTTATATTTTTTTATGAGGTGTAAATGACCTAGAAGTCGAATCACCTCAAATGCGTAGCATTGCTTTTACAAATAAAAAAATTGACGTGCGGGATAAAAAATGATCAACTGATTCCAATTGGGAGAATTCTGATTTTTTCAAATATTTCCATCTCATTCTGAAATTTCAATATACAGAGTGTTTAATTTCAGTCATATTTCTCTGATACTGACCTGGAATTTTTCAATTATTTCAATATGAATCGATTGACCTATATATTGTTAAAAAAAATCATATGTTCTACATATCAAAGGATTATACGGGATGGTTCCAAAGTTATGAGAAATTGAAAGTATTACCCTGCATCTTGGGTATGGAATCGATTAGATCTACCATATATAGGCTTCTTGGACTCGCCTAGGGTAGCTCTACCACATGTTTCCGTATGTTCATTTACGAATGAAACACACTGTTACGTGACCTGAATACACAAAAGCAATAGTGTGAATGCCAATCATTGAGAAAAAACTAGAAAATTCAATAGAATAAATTCTGAAATTTCAACTCGGGTTCGAAAAAAATCACTTAACTATTCAGGCACATCTAGCTTTACTTTGAAATAAACAAACAACCATAAAAAAAGGAAATAAGTCACCTGCGGTATTCATGGATTTAAAAAATCATTTGACAATGTATGGTATGAAGGGATATAATATATAAACTCTAACAAGAGTTACCGAATATTTCCCCATACAAGTACACTCCATCAGGGCTTCTTCAACACTTCAGATCGTAATATATTAAATAATGAAAGGAATTTTTCAGTCAAAAATATTCCGCTTCGTTTTACAACAGTCTTCAACCTCACCTCATAGTATTAGGAGCAAAAAGTACGCCAGCTGATAAATTAGGGCTTCGTGGATTTAGGAAACACAGCCACATTCAAGTTTCAAGAAACCTTGTTAATATCTCAAGGTCGGGCACCTGCCCACGGTCTGCATGCTTTAACATTGCCAATAGCCGCGAGAAATATTGGAATGCATGTTATTTCGACGTTAATAGGAGGAAACGAGGTGTCGTTCTGCAGGCTTCAGAGATTATTTTTTGAAAATTTTTCTTTGGGACATTCTGTAATTCTTTCATGAAAATGCACACTGTTATTTATTCTTTCATTTTTCACTCCATACTAGTTTTTATTTTCCCGGAAATTCTTGAATATAAAAAATTGGCCACATTGCGCATTCTCACTATTTTTTTCAACCATTTGCACCCAATTTTTTTTTAAACAAACGAACTCTGGCCTGTAAAAGTCACACGTTTTATTCGAGGTACTGTTTGCCCTTAAGATGTTTCATAGCAACCATGACTAGGTTAAGTATAGGCCTGGGATACTTACACAAGATTAAAAAAAAACTTATTTCTGAATGTTGGGGTATAGTTCCATAGACCATGTCCCGTTTCAGCTCTTGAATATACGCCATAGATGTGTATGGTATTACACAGAGAGAATAGAATATACTAGACTAGAGCGGCCACCGTATTGCGAACGAGCTACCGAATATGTGCTCTTATACCTCCACTCTCTGGTGCCCTACCGTCTCTTCATCGGGCGCGCAATATCATGGTTTCTACAGCTTTCACAGGTGCTATTCGCTTTGATTTTTATTTCTTTCATATTTTTAAGTTGAAAGATGGATGTCAATTGATCAAACAATATGGTTACGATAAATCTATTGAAACATATCGAAATGCAAAGAAGTAAATCGATCGAATTCGTTGAAAGAAACCGAAATATAAGAGGAACATATTTATTGCTGTTCTTTAAAATTATGAATTTTTTGAATTTCTGTCGCACTCTTCGTTCATTGATGGTCTGGTTCTGGTCAAGTTTTTTTTTTCATTTCTTATTGTTAAATATACTTTCTATACTTCCAATTGACTAGTTCTTACGGTTGTCTTCTCCATTCTGTGATAAATGATTTGATTCTATGAAAAAATTAGTACTTAAAACGAACGAAAGTAAATCATAGGTGTAATTGGTAATGTTGCTCTTGATTTTGTTATTCCGAACAGATGCTCTGAATAACTTTTCACAGTTTATACGAATCCGGTTCACATCTGATGACGGTCGTATCTGTCCTCGGTTTTTGAATGATATCAAATTCCGAGGGCTATTTCCTTTGTCTGAAGTTGAACGTAGGTATCCTGCGATATATTCAGAAAACGTGAGATAGTGGCAAAATGTCGTCATCGATCATCATATAATTTCCTCATTTTAGGATAGTTGATATTCAATCATCCAATTAGACACAGATGAAGTGTATAGGATAAGTCATGAATTATTCGAACAAATCACTGAATATAATAATTATCATTTAAAATTATTACACTATAGTAACATTTGATCAATTCAACAGTTTTGGATGAACTTGACACATTCAAAGATTTTATCAAAACAGGTAAATGATTGTACAGGACAATGCTGTGATATTTTGTTGATGTTTTTTACTGAGCTGTTCTATGTTATGAAACAAAAAGAATGGATATTTTTTTTGAGATTCTCTTCTCATAGGGCAGAAAGAATTTTTTTAAATTTTCTTTTTTGGGAATGTGTGCCACACGATAATTTTGTATTATCTATTTTGGTTTGAGAGTACTTCCAAATCTTACCTGAAGAGTTATTAGTTCTGAAGGATATATTTATGTTATTCTTGTTTAGCTTCTGAAGAAGCTACAGCATAGCGAAACGCCTCATTTTTCAACTCAAAGTAAATAGAAATTATTAAATATGTGTTTTATTTAAGTAATTTGTGTGCATTTGTGTATAGTGTTGTGCTGAAGGAGCTGCAATAAAACTGTCGAATTTTAAGTGGTCGATGTCGAGATCTGGAGGTGAAATTTATACTAAACCACAGACGGCGTCTTGGTGAATACAGTGGATAACTTAACTTCGAATTCAATAAACATAAAATCGCGAAAAATTAGATATATATAGATGAAATCGCAACGTATCATTTTGCCGGACATGTGATCGTTTTTCCGTCTTATCACAGGATCCCTTACATTTAAAGATAAGCGGATGAAATATGGAATGCATAAATTGCAAGAGATCGGGCTCATCAAGAACAACAGTCGTTGCTTGCGACGGATGTTAGCAAGGATACTGTAGAGGGTGTTCTAATATGACAACATCCGAAATGGAAATCCTGAAAGGAAATAGTAAGAAGCGTATTGTGAAGTTTTACTGGCAATCATGGTTGAAAAACGAAACATTAGAATTACTACACACCATAATAGAAGCGAAAAATGTAAATTCAAAGTGAGGAAAAAGTTATAACTTTCTTGAAGGAAGATGTGTCTCGACTTGAGGAAGAATTAGAAAATCATCAAACAGTATCACAACAACAGAAATCTTACTCTGAGGTTGCTGATCCGTCGAATCCTCAATCTAAGAACCAAGTGAATGTTCCATATGTTATATGTAAGCCGAAGAAGTCCCAAGATTGTGTTAAAAGCAGGGAAGATATTGAATCTAAAGTAGTTGTCAGTAAAATGCCAGTTGGAATAGATAAAGTAAGAAATCGTAAAGATGGATGTATATCGATAAAATGTAATTCCCATGAATCGAATGATCTAATGAAGTCAGAGCTCGAAACCAAACTACAGGCTAACTATGAAACAAGCGAAACCAAACTGAGATGTCCTGCGGTCTTCATAGGAAACAAAGAGAAGACAATCTGGCCCGAGAGTATTATAGAGGCAATCAAGAGCCAAAATCATTTTCTTAACGGAGATGATCAGCTTAAACTATCTTTGATGAAGAATATCGCAATTAATAGAGCTCAATTTGCTCTTGTGCAATGTAATAATTCAGCATACAGAAAACTTACCACCTGCAGGAAGTATTTACATAGGTATGGGAAGATGTATAGTTCGAGAAAATCTAAGAGTGTTGCAGTGCTACAATTGTTTCGGCTTTGGTCATAGGGCGGGAGAGTGTATAAATTGCATTGAAAGTAACCAAAAATTCAGAACACATTATGATGTTGCACATAGTGTACTAGATGAGAACTGTCCGATGCATCATCAACAAGTTTTGAAAGCTCGTGAACATACAGACTATAGTGTACAGAATATTTTAATCTAATATGGACAGTTATATGGCACAATATGACGGGGATGTTCAGAATTTGGATGACAGATGTATTTCGGACTTAAAAGGATTTAATTTGTTAGATAACTCTAGTTCTCCCACGCTACAGGGGTTATCCAATAAGGTAACACCTAAAAGAACTGAAAGTGGCAGTCATCCAATATGCCTTTTTTGAGAGAAAAGTCCAGATATGAGTCCATAAACTAATAAATAGGAAAGTTTTCATGCAGTAAATAAGAATATTCATATCCTGAAGAATCATTCAATTCCAAATTATGTTCAGTGTAACCCACATAATGCAAAGGAAAAATCATTTGTATCAAACTATTTATGTTTTCAACGTTCCACATCCATCAGTTCATTTGGAAAAAACTGAAGATCACCAACACAATATGTCATCAAAACTTATTGCAAATATACCTACCACAAGTACGTCCTTGCAGGGAAATTCAAATGATGCATTAAATTAACTTGAGAATACTCAGAAATTTTCTCGGTCCAAGATCGCAAGTGGATCGATAGGACATGCCTGTGAAATAGTACAATCTCCTTTGATAAATAATTTCCATAACAAATTTCATCAAGATATAGTAATAGATAATATCGTTCCCAAATATTCAGGAGGTAAATAATATCAGTCTAAAGAAACTAATTCATTGAATTTATTCAGTACAGCTACGTTTCGAGAAACTTTGTTCTCTTCCTCAGGCTTATGAATAATTAATTAATCAGAACATTTGAACAATTCGAACTGGTTGAAATAGGTGTTGAAAAGAAATAATTCAGGGACTCACAAATTTGATTTGAAAACGTTGTATCAATCTCATTCTTATCATCAGTTTGAATTTATCACTCAAGTTAATTAAAACTAAATCGCACTCAAATAATAACAAAAAATATAGAAAATGGCGGTATTTTGCAAAAAATAATGGTTTGGCTCAGTTAGGTCACGCCAAAAATAAAGATAGTATCACAGTTTAACATAACAGCAAAGAGTGTATAAAGTTCAAATATAGAGAAATAAAGAGTTGTTACCCACCGTAAAAGTAAGATGTCTATATGGTTCAGTCATTTCCCTCTCTTTAGCTTTTTCTACCTTGACCCTTCTCAGGAGTTCTGCCTGCAGCTCAACCTCAGATTTTTCAATTGTTGGTTGTTCACTGTTTTCAAGTTGATGGTATTCTGTAGAAAGAAGGTAATTGGGGTTGTTTGTGTTGGAAGGTTTCGGACAGCTCTCTAGAGAAGGCCCCGGAACACTCTCTGTTTCATCCATGTATACTGAAACATTATATTCAGGAAAGAAAGTAGTTGGCTTCCACATGCTGTGCTTGTGTTTATTCTGGAAATAAAAGGTTAAACAATATTCTGTTCTGACAATTTCTTAGATCATTTATTTACCTTCCGTAGGAAACTTGCTGATTTAGTTATTTTCCCATGAACTGGAATGCCTGCTTTAGCCATTTTCTGGAAATATTTCTGTAATCTGCTAGATACTTGTTGTTCCGTTCTATTCCCTGAAATACAAATAATTTTTTTTTTAATCAAATAAGTATCATAAGTATCATGAAACAAAATAACAGTTATATTGATGCATCTATTTCATTCAAATATTGATTGTCGTTTCATTAACTCAACACCAAAAAGCTATTTTTGAATTTGAATGATTGGTTCAATCTCCAAAATTTTTTGTATTAAAACAAATGCAAGAATTTTCAGTATTTCCCCAAACAAGGCATCAAACCGACAGTTATCTTTCAAAGAAATTAAGCTATCAAAAGAGAAGATTCATTCGAAATTATATTTTCCCACTATTTTCAAAAACACAGATCCGATCGAATTAAAATCTCGTAGTTGCTTCCTAAGCAGCTCGAGGTTTCATGCAAAATTTCAGCAGTTAGCAGGAAGCTCGTGAGATATTGAATTCCATAAAAATGTATTATTTTTATACTAATAGGATACCCAAATTCGGTATAAGAATTTGTGTAGATATATTACGACTAAATATGTGGATATGGATACTAAGGTTCCATTGGGCAGCCTATAAACGAACTCATGGATAATAGTAATCGTAATATAATTCACAACACTAGAGTTTCAAGATCAATTGGTTCGTTTAAATATCTATCAAAAAATTATTCAAATAAAACTTACACCTATTTGAGACTATCCGAGTTAAATCAGAAAGAATATTCATGAATTCATGGTCTGGGCAACAGCGTGAAATTTTTACGGAAAATATTTAGTGACGACGATTGAAGAATATTTTGAAAAAATAATACACATTCTCGACTCCCTCATAAAAACTCAAAATCAAAAAAAAATAAATTCTAAATTAACCTGTACCGGGTGATTCATTAAGGGTGGTCCCGGGCCGAATCTCGGAAACCGTTTATCCGATAAGAACCGAAGAAAATTCTTATGACGAAATCAGACCCTAAAAAATGGAAAAAGATATTTCGAAGTTCATAGTTCTCCACTCAAATTTTCTACCGGAATTATAGGATAAATGGTTTTCGAGATAAGGCGAGTTCAATATTCAATTAAATAATAGTCAACTTCAGATATAAAAAATTCTATAAAAGCACTGACGTGAAGTCAGGAGCTGTTACGCGCTTGTTCCAAACTCTTTGACGTATTTTGGCCATTAACGAACTTAACCGAGATACATATTTAGATTCAAAATCTACGGCCGAGTTTCTTAATTCACCAAATTGGTGTTGCGAAAGAGTGATGGATCCACCAATTCGTTCTTTTATTGTTGGTTGAATGACGGAAATGTCAAATTATCTAGTCCAAAATCCAGCATTTATGTTCTATGTCCACCATACTCCACCACAACCACACCAGTTTGGTGAATTAAAAAACGTGTCCTCTCCTAGAAATTCCAAGATTCTGGGTGTGTTCCTCCGAAAGTAAGAGCACACACGGACGACTATACAGAATTGCATGGAAATATTTCTTTTTCAGTAATGCAATTGTTCGGATGTTCAAAATTTAGAATATACAACTGTCAGATATTATTTAATACTCTAGGGGCACCCACCCTAACAGACACTTTTTCGAACGATAGACGCCGCGTTTTTAGCCGCTATGAAATGCGGACGTCAGACTTATTTTATCGAAGTACACACAGCCAGGAAAACGCATATCGTCACAAAGGAGACGACTATCGTTCCAAAGGTGGCCGGCGTGCGGACGCCCTGAGTGTTTTATTGAAGATATTCTAGTTATATAACAAGTGGCTCGGTATAAGTTCATTATTTTCATTTGTTCTTCTCAATATTTCATATTAACATTAGCTCATCTAGTTGTACTCGTCACTTGAATTTTTTTATATACTAATTGCAACTCCTAGAAGGAGAGTAATGTACAGGCACAAATATTTTGTCAGTTACAGAGAAGTATAGTTAAATATTTAATTGGGCAGAATTAAACGTTCAGAAATAAAATAAAATTCTAGAAAAGAACTGACGTGAGGTCAGAAGTTGCGCACTTGTTCGAATTTGTTGGCAAAGCGGTCACCTACTCACGTATTGAGCCCGCCAAACGCAATTCCTGATAAAAGATTTGGTTATCCCCTTTACATAAGCTCCTCACTATATTCTGCATCATCTTTCAACCTATCTTTTCCAAATCTAGTACTAGATTTCAATTCGTTCCAATCTGTATTTTTAAAAATATTGTAAAAATAAAATTTCAATGGGTGGATTCTATACATTCATGAATTCGTTCTTCATAATTGAGCTCCAAATTGACCCTTAAACGGCTTATCGTAAAACAAATGTCTTCCGAAAGAAGGAATTCAATATTTGTAGTGAAGGTTTCGAGAGCTCCAGAGCGGTCGTTCGCAAGAACACTTTAGTGACCATTTTTTTTGTAGGTCTTTCCTGGATTTTTACTCCCTATATCTGAAACAGAACTACTAAAATTCAAAAAAAAATTGTTTTATATGGTACACGCCCTTCCGGATTGCACTATTTCACTTCTTGTCAAGGGCAGTGTCTTGCAAAATAGATTGCCTAATGAATAATACTGGAACAATACAAAACGATAAACAAAGCGAACTGTGACTTCTCAGAGTAAAAATCTGATTCTTTCATTAGACAAACGCGTGAATTTTCAGAATTATTTTCTATCGATTTTTGATTCTTGATACTTCTGTTTCAGATATTGGGAGTGAAAACCCAGAAAAAACCTACCCAAAATAAGCTTTAATCGATATTTTTAGTGACCTTATTTCCAATCGAAATGGATTAAAGGCGGGATTAAACAGGTGTTTTATAATATATCAATAAATAATCAAAAATTTAGATGACGACCACATATACCTAGAGCCTCTGCTATTTTCCTGTGCCGTCTGCTTTCTATAGGTTCGGGGGGGAATTTTATTAGTAGTTCCTCCAACCGTTTTTGCTCTTCAGATGTCCATAACTGTAAAAAAATCAATGAGCAATGCTGAAAACCTTGACAGCTTAATTAGCAAACCTTTTTATGAGTATTTTTATTTCCATGTTTACCTATATCAATTGTTTCTCTCCCTTCAGTAGTTTTATCACTGTAAATTGCTTTGAGCTCCTCCTCAGGAACTTTGGTATTATAAATATACCAATCAATATATGGAATCTATAATAAATTAATAATCATATTATTAGTGTGAATAACAGAAGATTAAGACATCCTTCATTAAATGACATTGATGGGATGGTCCCAGGTGTGAAAAACTCCTCAGAAGCTATATACTTATGAGTTAGTAAACCAGGTGTGTTCTGAGTAGACTTTGTTAGAATAAAATGAAAATTAGTTATTTTTCTAATAATTTTGTCTGTGGTCAATGTGAATATGTACACAAAGGTTTGGCAAATCTTGAATACAAGGTGTAGTTAATGCTCATCACTATAAATTTTGATATATCACCATATACTTGCGCAAGTATTTAAATGCCATAATTATTCAATAATATTCATGGTAAATTTAATATATAAATATATCAAATATTTTTACCTGAGCAATAGTTTGTATCGGTGGTATGTCCAACTCATCTTTCTTCAGTTTGTTCAAAAAAGTTTCAGGATCTTCAAGAGCATCTCTTTGAATTTTTCTGATAGTTTCATAATCCTAAACATATAATATTTACATTCACCTAATATGAGAATTTAGAGTGCCAACCAACCTTGAAAGCTCTTTCCCTTTGAGCTGTTAAAATGAATAATGTCTTCAATAATTCACTGTAGTGCTTATTTCCTCTTAGAGCCAAGTGATCAGATTCGAAATAAAATAAATCATTCTCTTTCTCTCTAGGATTCTCTGTGATAGAATCTTCCATTTGCATTACTGAAGTTTGAACAACCCGCCACTGGTTAGTAGTTGAACAAAGACAGGTGCTGTTTTCCACAACATATATCTGTAAAACGAACAGTTTTTCTTTCGACATTTGGAACAATTTCAGAGTATATCATTTGTTCTAATAGTGAATGTAACTAGTTTGGTCGGTTAGGAATCCTATAATTATCAGTTAATTCCAATCATAACAAGGTGAAAGTGACAGATCGGTGAACATAACCTTAACTAACAAGAACTATAACGATTAATTTACCTTTTTATTAGGATTCCTTCCAATAGATTGATGTAAATAACTGAACTACAACACGATCAAACGGATTAAGTAGATATTTTTATTTTTCGCAAGCTATCCACGTGTTTCACGCACAAAATTTGCATGGTGTGTGTGGTCCAGTTTGCAAACTAGTTGTGCATTAGGCGGGAAATTTGAAATGAACTCGCCCATCTTCAAACAGTACCAAGCTTAATCATATGAAAATAATCTATTCAAAAAATGTTGTGTTTTCAAAAAAGACTTTCTTCTTTCTCTTATAATTTCCTTCAAATAAGAAGTAGAAGAAGTTATTGTAAAAATAATGATGATAAAAGTTCACCATTGAAAACTTTATTAGATGATGCAGCTTCATTTGAAGACTTGCAACCAAAAAACCCTGAACAGCAATGGGCTACTCTTCCCTATTTAGAGGGAACAAAAATTAGGAAACAAGGAGAATATTTCAGGAAGGAGAAACATGATCCTAGGGAAACATCTATTATCTTATTTCCTGGTCAAGGTAGTCAGTATGTAGGAATGGCAAAAAACTTAATGCAGTTCCCTATAGTCAGAGATCTGTTTGAACTTGCAAACTACATCCTAAAGTACGATTTGCAAAAACTATGTTTGGAAGGTCCAGCAGAAAAACTGGATCAGACAAAATATGCACAACCAGCTATCATGGTGGCTTCTCTAGCTGCTATTGAGAAACTGAAGGAAGAGAGGCCTAATGCTGTAGATAAATGTGTAGCTACTGCAGGTTTCAGCTTGGGGGAAATAACAGCATTAGTTTTCGCTGGAGCGATAGAATTTGAGAAAGGTAAATAACTGATGAATTCTTCGAATAGTTATACTTATATAATGTATGGTAGATACTTTTTCAAAATCTTGCTACTTATGACTAAGCAGTTTGCGTACACAAACTTTATCAGAGTAACCTAGCTACTTTGCTTTTCAAAATAATCTTATGAGGGTTTTGGAAACTTACCTGAGTAAGCTTGTATTTATATATTAAACCTTTAATGGACGTTACTTGCATAATCCGAGTCATTTTCCGGATCAGCTTCTGAGAACCCCTGGATACTCTGACAGTAAATACAATGTCAAGCGAACATTTTTTTAATTTTGTATTTGTTGTGTTATATTCACATATTTCATGTTGATATTGTGGTTAATTTGAAACTCAGCTGTCTACTTCAAAAAGAATAGTGAGTAGTGTGCATTTTCTTTACAGAGTTCATTAAGTGTAGTTATATTATGTATTTGAATTATAAATTCTACTTTTAACTGATCAAAATTTTGTTGTTTATATATTTTCCTCCTTCAGTTTTATTTTCATACAGCCTTTATTAAAATACTTTTGGGAAGGAAGGGAAGTAATTCAAATTGTAGGTGATCTATAACTTGATTATGCTTCAATGAAATGTAGTATTAATGCGTTTATTGAGTGATAAGTAATGAAATATTCCATGAATAGCATTATTTTACAAACCTTAAAGACCATATTCATTATTCTCAACGTTTTTTGGGTTTTACATTAACAATTTTGAGAAATTTTGATTGGATTTTGTTGCAACTTAGCGGCCGGACACAGCCATTTTAGATGTCTTAACTTAAGAGCAAACAGTACCGCTGGCTGATAAATTACAGCTAACGTAGATTTCGGCAACACAGCTTCAAAGTTTCAAGAAACCTCGTTAATATTTCAAGGTCAGGCAGCTGCCCTCGGTCTGCATGCTCTAACGTGGCCAATAGCCGCGAGAAATACTAGAATGCATGAAATCCATAGGTTTATATGATAAAACGGGGTGTCGATCTGCAGACTTAATTCTTTCGTGAGAATGGGTAATTATATTTATTTTTCCATCTTTCACTCCATATCAGTTCCATTTTCCCAAAATTTTTTGAATTTTCCATTATGTTCTAAATTGTATTTTTATGATCGCTTCTATGAATATTCAAGCTGTTGTGTTACTTCATTACTAACTTATTGATTGAAGACCTGAATATAATAAATAGAAAATGTCAGTAATATCTCTTCTCCATTTAATAGCCTCATCTTCCACATTGAGGATTTTATGAATTCAATAGTTTTTAGTTAACTATCATTCATGAGTTCCCCCAAATGGCATTATGTTTTTCAGTGAACTTAATTGATAAGTGTAGCAATAAAGCAGCTAATACAAAATATAAATAGAACTGAACGAATCTTGGATTTTGAATTACAACATGAATTTCGAGACCTTTCCTTAAACAATGCTGATAATAATGTTTTTGTAATAGCTTTGAAACTAGTTCAAATA
This sequence comes from Myrrha octodecimguttata, assembly GCA_958510865.1. Lineage (NCBI taxonomy): Eukaryota > Metazoa > Arthropoda > Insecta > Coleoptera > Coccinellidae > Myrrha > Myrrha octodecimguttata. Next base: position 24,590,087 of record OY294056.1, read on the forward strand.
CGAGCCGAAGCAATGCAAATGGCATGTGAATCTTACAAGGGTGGAATGGCCACAGTATTTCTCGCTCCTAATAGTAAACTCAATTATTGCCTTCTCAAGGCAAGGCAGTGGGCTACAGATAAAGGAGATGAGCTTCCTGAATGTAAAATAGCCAATTATTTGAATCCTGGATGCAAAGTAATCGCCGGAAGTATATCGGTATGTCTAGATTTTTTCTAAACTAGTTGGTTTTCATTTCTATTTAAGTCATTGTTTTCATTTAATTCTGTTGTTATGTCGTATGGACATAGGTCCATCATAAAGAGAGAGTATCATTATTTCAATCCATAACAGGCATGCTTTATTTTCCAACTTGAAATTCAACTATTTTTTCCACGAATTTACGGTTTTCATTTTTCCATTAATTAACAATTAAATAATAAGAATGGTTTTTCATAATTAATCCACTAAAGAGATTTATAAGGTTTATGTCTTTTGCAGATTTGAACTATGAACATTTGTTGAAACCTTCATTGTTATAAATGAAAACCAGTTCATCAGAGTTCTTAGGAATTTATTTCATAAGAGAGTAAAATATCTTTCAGTAAAAGTGTATGAACCAAAAGGAAATATCTGAGATCAGTCTAGTAAAAAATTGAGAAACACAAAAAAATGTTAAACTCTCGAAGGAAAGATTCAATATATTCGAAGAAATGTTATACAATAAATAATTGAATGATGGATTTTTGGAATACTTTATTTTATTCCTACCATATATGCGAAGTTTCAGTTGAATCTAGTGAGATATTCTGGGGATGATGAAATCCTTTACAATTTGAAAATTTTATGTCTGTTAGTTATTATTTTCGATTATTACCTAATGGATAATAATTTCACCAAGAATTCTCCATCAATATATTAATGGAGAATAAATCTAATGTTATGGTCTTAAATCATTCATGGCACAATATTTAAAACGTATAGACATGTGTTTGCACCTCTTCCTTGTGTTAGAGGTACATGTACCTTTAACTCTTAATTCATTGAATTCAAGTCCAAACGTTTCCTATTTAATGTGATTAGTTTGAGGATGATGAGGTATCATTGAAATGAATTTGATTATCTGATTTTGCTGAGGTCATCCTTAACTTGGCTAATTAATTTGATCTAAAATTGATAAATAGCAGTATCAAACGCATGTGAATTCATATAGATACATAGCATGAACCTGGGAATCACAACCCAAAAATGATCAGTCTTTCAACGAGGACACAAAGTGCCTGCCAGTCTAACCTATTCAACCCTGAAATTATCTGCTAAAATAGATTGTTGGGCTCATAATTCACTCTCATGTTGTATCTGATGGTAGCTTAATGAATGTGAAATATATGTTTTCCAGCATATTATTTTCCAGATGACTTGACTCAATGCTATTGGGTAGATTTTAGCAGCTCTCATTACCTACAATAAATAATGATTAATTGATATTATAATGGTCATTTTGAATTTCAGGCTCTGGATTATGTGGAAAAAAACTACAAAGAATACAATTTAAAGAAAGTGAAACGATTACCAGTATCTGGTGCTTTTCACAGTGAACTGATGCGCCCAGCAGTTCAACCATTTAGAGAGGCCTTGAATTCATTGAATATATCTGATCCTGTTGTTACTGTTTATTCTAATGTAGATGGAAAAAGATACAACTCTGCACTTCATATTAAAAAACAACTTCCACAACAAGTAAGTTTCAGATTTAATGATGCAAATTGCATTGGTGAATTTTATACAGGTTTTTTCAATAATTTATCCGAAGCATACATTATTCATGAATATTTCATAATATTAAATATAGGAATTGGTTATGGAGAAGAAATAGCTCCAGCAATAACAAATTAACATAATCACAAGGACGAATATTTGTCGATAAATCAACAAATATTCCACCTTGATCAGAACTAGTCATACGATTAACCAAAACATCTACACCGAAGAAGCTTATCCAAGGAGAATGACTACAGCTGTTTCACAGTTATTACTGATTGACAGGCCATCTTACCTTGGATGAAACCGCTGAGTGGGAATCTAGATACTTGTCACATTTCAGATGGAATAACTCAGATCAGCGCGCCATTTTCCAGGAGCATATGGCGAATCTCACCTTCCAGTGCAGAATGCTTTGATTGATGTGCATGCTGTTCATCCTCTTGTCGCATCAGGTCGCTGTATCTGCGATACTGCAGATTACAACCACAGTCACGACTTCGAAAACAATCGGTTCATGAGGATTCCCACAAGATGATAACATCCAACATCTAAGAAAGATAGGAATTATATTAAATGTTCTTCCGTCTTTGAGCAGCTTCTATGGTATCCATGCAATTAATGTAGTACGCAATCTATATATCAAAAATTGTTCCTCAAAAATTGACGAACCCTCTCAGCTACTTCACACCGAGGTATCATTTAACGCCTCACATGTACTACCGGTTTGGATTCATTTCCATTGGAATTCCATTGAAAGTCTGAAGTGACCTTGCTATGGGGTCTGCATACAACGATTAGTTTCTAAATTTGCAGGATAGCTAGTAGAGATATGAAATGAAGGATACTCTAAAAAATCAACAATGCATTAAAAACGGCATACTTAATACAATGAAGTAATGGGAAGACATGCCACAGAAGACGGCATACTCATACTATGAAACTATTTTGTATTTCGAAATGATTTTTCTGTATATTTTATATTTACATGCCTAGAAGGTATTAACCAATTCAATCATTTTTGCATTCAACAGTTTGGTTATATCGACAATTATTTTCTTGAAGTAAAATATTTTCTGTTCCATCAAATCAATTTTGAAATATATGTTGCCATAAACTAAACTATTGCACACTTTCTTTAATTTGAACCAGCCACCCCAAATTTCAATCAGTTTGTTTTGTTAGGGTTCACTCAAGTTCTTCGGCCATTCCCACAGCTTTGATTATCATACTATGTCTGGAATAAATCTCTTTTGGAATTACTTCATTGAGAACTCGCAGAGAGGTTTTTCATTCTCTAGTAAATAACGGTATGAGGAATTAAAAATGGAAGCTAGCGTTGGAAGAAAAAATCCGGTACTCCTACTAATATCAATAGTGAACAACAGAATGTTGTGATTTTTCCTTGTTTTAGTTTATATTGTTGAAATTTGAAATCTAAATTCCTAGTGATTATCTGAAAAACCTTTTAAGTTCTACTTGTTTCAGATAGTGAAACCAGTCAAATGGGAACAATTATTACATGTTGTTTATGAAAGAGGAATAGATGACTATTTTCCAAAATCTTTTGAATGTGGACCAGGGCAATCACTGAAGGCAATTTTGCAGAAAGTTAACGCTAAAGCTTGGGACCATTGCTATAATATAGAAGCTTGACTGAGTTCACCAAATAAATGTCTCCAATTCTAGTAAAAATATTTTTTTTTCCTTCACAATCTCTCTACTAACACATTAAATAAATAATAACGTTATTTACGAAAAACTGCGAGCCGCAATTTAAGTTGCGCTATTGTATATCGGAAGGATTCGTTAAGCTTCGGGTCTTTCGGGCTCCGATCACTGTCAGAAAAAAGTTGTTTGTTTACATATATATTTATATTAATATATATAGTAATAGACAGAGAATAATAGTCGTAGAAATATGTCAGGTGTTATTACTTCCTCAGATTTTTTAAATATATTTTATAATACTTTTTCACACAACTGATATTAGACATTAAGATTTGTTAGTGCTACCAAAGCAAATGTTTTTCATATATAGGTATTTGTTACTTTTTCACGAATTAAGAAATACTTTTGGAAGCAACGTATGTATGATGCAAAAGAACTAAAGCAGAAAAGTTTTCTTTTCATTTTATTGATTCACTCGCTTGTAAACAAGGAGAACGAGTCGTATTATTTAGACTGATTCTAGATTTACCACATAATATGGCTTGCATTCAGCACTTCTTCACATTGATAAGAGTCCTTGAATTACTTATTGAGGTGCCCATCTTTCCAGAAATCTAAGTGAACTTTGATATTGGTTCATTTTGATCCACCAAACAACAGACACTAAAGTAACATCAAAATTATCCTCCAGGAACGATTTTAAGCATGATTTGATAACGTCATCCAAAAGAAAAGTCCCATCTCGAAAAATCTTACACAAAATTATAATAATTTCTTCAAATATTCTAGCTCTGCTTAATAAATATTCGTTCTCCATCACATTTCTACGGTTTGTTCACTTAAAACTACTAGCACAGACTAACTGTGCTACTAGCTTAGACAGGTTCCAAATTTATCCGTTAGGGCGCTGGCATCTTCGCAGAAGTTCCCAATAAAAATTTCCCATCAAAATTTATTGTTATTATTGAAAAAATCGTTCAACCAAATGTTTTCGTACACTTGCTTGAAATGCAGTGCTGCCAGATGAAGGTGCACAATTTGCTTACAAGCTCTTATTTTCGGCATTTTACTCCCAGAAAACATAGAATGGAGGTTTTTCCTTTAAATGAAAATGCAGTCATTTTCATGAAAAACCTTTAGAACATCACATTTCAAACATATAATTTCAATATTATATTTTTTTAAAAATGTTTGATCACCTGAAACTGAAAAATAAAAATGGAGATTTGTATTTAAAGGGATTTGTCTTGAGTGCACCATATGGCAACGTCGAATTCAGCTTTCTCGAAAAGAGGAGGATGTCAAATGTGTTACTTTGCTTAGGGAAACAGAGATAGCTATACTTCGATCTGGTTAGAGTAGAAGACAACGACCAAGGAATAGAAAAAAAAAGCACAGACTGTCATACTGTCATATTACTGGCAAATCGGAAACGGAAATTGTTTGGTTTTATTGACAAAGAACACTTGTGTACCACAGAATAAGAATAAATATTTCCTTATTCTATAGCAGTAAAAGCTATTCTACTAAACACCGCTGTCACTTCGTGCATGCATGGCAAATCCCAAACCCCAATTTTGAAATCTGATTTTTAATACTTTCTGAAGGTAATTTGGGAAAATGATGAATCAGCCCCATAATAATTTTGTTCAAAGAGGCTTTTGCAGTAATAACCCAAATTCAGGAAAAATTCCCATGCTCACAAACTCAGTTCAAGGTACTCCGGATAGATGGCGCTGCTATCGTTTAATACAGAAATCTGTGATGAAATGTTCCTAGAGATGTAGAAGATCTTATGGGATGGGGCAATTTTTTTATGAAGTTCTACAGTGGCGTAGCTAGGTTTTCTGCTACCATAATTTGTTTTTGTGTTCTTATCCAGCTTGAATATTGAAGAGATTATTGGTGATCTTCTAGACAAAGATAGAGCTTGAGTTAAGCTATATTCAAAATCAATTCGCGGGCGGAGTATTCGCAACTACTGCTAAGCGATACGCCCTCTGGCGATGGCCAGCTGTTAGTTTTTCGACGTGCCCGTTATTCTAACGTATTGTGCTTACTTTTGGAGTTCATTTTCGAGATTTCGTGCTGTTCTCCGAGTTGAAATTTTGGTATACCGAAAGTGTTTGTAATATCATCAATCGATTCCTTTCTTTCCGATTGAAATTTTCGATTGTATTAATTCGAAATGGCATCCTCCCGAAATGACTATTTTTGTTACCTCAACCATTGTATAAAGAGGGATAGTAAGCCAAGCTTACGGAAATATCATTTGACGGCCCTAATACCACGATAGATGGCGACACAACCGCTGGTATCAATGACAGGTCGATTCTTAGTTCGGGTTGTAGTATGTCGTAGCTTGAGTTACGTAGGCTCATAACTCATAACTACGTAGCCAACTCTACCCGATAAAAGATGGCGCAAATTCTTTCAACTGAGATGTCTCTGCGATCGCAGGTCATTTGGATGATGGAACATGGGCGGAAGTAGAAGATGGGTATATTCATCTCAATCTACAATAGCATCGTTAAAGAAGACAATGACAACAGAAAAAGAAGTATAAAAAAAAAGTTGAAGAAATTGACTTGCGCATCGAGAACTTCGAATGATTTGTAACGGATAAAATATTCGAATACAGTTTCACCAAATTCGATTTCAATATTTTATTCTTTAATTAAAATACTACACAAGCATTGTATCCTTATACACCAAAGTTTAAGATGGAATGCTAAATATTAATAAAATCGTATAGAGAATACAATGATCCAATAACGAAAACTTTTGATAATTTCCCACATGAAATAATCAGTAGTCAATTAAATCCCAAAAGTCACAATATTTATGTTCCTGAGGTTCCATTTTGAAAGAGTGATTTTTGTATAATATCATTGTATAAAGAGGGATAGTAAGCCAACCTTACGGAAATATCATTTGACGGCCCTGATACCACGGATAGATGGCGACACAAACGCTGGTATCAGTGACATGTCGATTCTTAGTTCGGGTTGTAGTATGTCGTAGCTTGAGTTACGTACCCAACTCTACCCGATAAAAGATGGCGCAAATTCTTTCAATTAAGATGTCTCTGCAATCGCAGGTCATTTCGATGATGGAACATGGGCGGAACTAGAAGATGGGGGTATATTCATCTCAATCTACAATAGCATCGTTGAAGAATACAATGACAACAGAAAAGTAAGTATTCAAAAAAAAAGTTGAAGAAATTGACTTGCGCATCGATATCGAATGATATGTAACGGATAGAATATTGGAATACAGTTTCAGCCAATTCGATTTTAATCTGTTATTCTTTAATTAAAATACTTCACGAACTATGTATCCTTATACACCAACGTTTAAGAAGGAATGCTAAATCTTAATAAAATTGTATAGAGAATACAATGATCCTAACAATGCTTTTTGGATTATATAACTAACGAAAACTTCTGATAATCTCCCACATGAAATAATTAGTAGTCAATTAAATCCCAAAAGTCACTATATTATGTTTCTGAGGTTCCATTTTAAAAGAGTGATAATTATTTTTGTGAAACTTCAATGGCAGGGGCTCCACGCGTTATCGGATCTGTGCGCTACATTTATCCGTATTTTCATCGTTTCCACCTAAAAAAATCTTGAAGAGCACTGACGTGAAGTCGGCAGCTCTTGCGCGCTTGTTCACATTGCGAAATGGTGACTTGGAAATTTCAGTGAAATTTCAATGAAATATAAAAACTTCCAAAAAAAATAATATTTTTCCGAATTTTTCCATGGATAATTCTTCTTATTGACACTGTCCATCCTCCAACCAAGTTTCATTCGATCAGATAAATATTTTTCGAGTTATTGAAAAATCAAAATTTCAAATGGCTGTAGCACAAAAGCTATTTGGCAGATTTGGCCCATTAACGAGATATTCGGGTTCTTAATCTAACCTGAAAATTTCAAGACTCTAGGTTCTTTATCAGTGGGTCCAACCTAGTCGTTTGGGACCAATTTCGGCTTAAAATTCGAAAATTACAGACATCGTGATGAAATAATAACGTGCTGTTTCCCAGAAAAAAGCGCGTGAAAAGGCAAAAAGGGGCATATCTAATGCAGAAAAATGAGTCATACTCATCGTTATACCTGTAGAGGTCGAAATATCATATAGAATTGATATAATTATTGAATCCTGACATATTATTTGCTATATTTTTCATCTCTTACGACAAATTCTCAAAAAAATTCCCTGCTTGTTATAGCCCAGGGCTATTTGGAACCCGAAATCGTCGGTAGTCTACCTAGATGCTATTTTATTGTCCCCTGTTTACATTTCAAGGGTTTGTCGAGTATTATTTTCGATGTTGCGTGTCTCTCGAAGCAATTTTTCATGCAGTCAGTAATTAAAAAAAAATTTTTTCGAAATTTTTTTTCACAAAATTGTTTTCTTCGGAAAGTATCCATATATTTCAAACGAATTTTTGTCATTTCTTGAGCTTCATATTTCACAATATCATACCAAATCACAGTTGGATTCTATTCTAATTTTTGGAAATATTGGGAAAGAATAGTTTCAAAATACTGATGAAGAACTTTGTGCAAAGTTTCGTGATGATCGTTTCATTAGAACATATTTGAAGAAATTTCAATTTTTTTTTTCAAATATTCAATATACTGCGATCCTCTGATCTTATTAGCCTCATGAAATTCTGTATGAACCTTCAAGCTGTCATTTATCTTTCAAGTACTGGGTTTTTATTCGATTTAATCTGTATTTTTGAAAATATTAGGAATATTACGAAGGTCGGATTCGTAAATGGGTAAAATACACGCAATGTCACGCCTAGGTGGATCTGTGCGTTACGTTTATCCACATTTTCATCATTTTCGCCTAAAAAGACAGTGTGATCAAAAGTGTAAATGAATGAAGGATTTTTTGTGCAGAAACTAAGTCACAGTTGCCGTTACACCTGCATAGGTTGATGAATCATACAATATTGAAATAATTTATACATTCTAATAAAGCACCTGTTACATTTTGGTTTCCAAACGAATAATTTCTAAAAATTCCCTGGTTATGGCCTAAGGGTTACTTGTCACCCGAAAGTGACGCACGTCCTATTCCAGATGGGGTTTTATTGCCCCTTGCTCACAATTCAAGGGTTTGTCAGGTATCTTCACTCGTTGTTTTTGTCGTTTCAAAATTGCTGTAGGAAAACAGGGGACAGAGTCCAGAAAAAACATCACTTTGTAGATTTGCAATCGGAATTGTCACATTGGGTGAACTCTGAAATGTAATTGATATGCCAAATTTTAGTGGAATATCTTGTGAACTGCATTTAGTATGAGAAGGAAACTTGAAAAAAATCAAACTTTAACACATTGTATCTTGAAAACGAAACGTTTGAGGTTTGGGGGACTTTTTCCTTGAAATTATGTCAGGGAGTCTCACCTTTTTGTTTGTCCGTCCAATTTAGGAACAAACGATGAAGGTACAAATGGGAAATTGACTTCTCCGTGGTATTGATTACAATACAATTTTGGGCGTTGCTGATTAACGTGATTATTATTCGGATATGAATATTTAAAATCAATTACAAAATCTGATGAATGACCCTATTTTTTCAAATTTTCTCGGGCCGCTTGGACCTTACATTGTAAACATTGTAGCTAAGTAGTGTGTGAGTCTGATGATGATGAGTTAACTCATCGAAATGATGATTGATTAAAAGTTTGTCATTTTCATTTGTGGTGAAAAGTCTTCCCCTTCTTCTAACCCGCTATAATTGCAACCCCACTTCAAGAATGGACTTCTACTAACAATCAAAAAAAACTATAATTATCAACTATATCCTCCTACAATTAATGGCACAACACGGATTTATCATTATTAATCTATCAATCAGTCCGATTTAAAATGAGAGAACTCTCTATTCGAAAAGCTTACGAAAACACAAACAACACGGACATTATATCTTCTGTATACTATTTATAATATAATTCAAAATGGAATAACATCAAATAAGCTTTGAAAATTTTCCGAAAAAACAAATATAACTTTCAAAAAATATATTTGATTGATAGATTAATAAAGTTTAATATGTCTATGGTTTGAATCTGATCTCCCTTTTTTTTGCCGTATTCTATGGTTTTGCCCGAACTAGTTTCATCCTTGTGCCCGCACTCCCCAGTTCCCCTCCCCTCTCTCTGAGTCTTGTCCATATAGTTTCATAAGTCTATGGTTTGCACAGTTGGGATGAATAAATTCAATAATCAAATAAATTATTCAGCTCCACAAAGTAGGCTATGTTTCCAACTTTAGGTTAGCTGCATATAAGCACGGCTCAGCTACATGGCTGAGGTATTTTTCGAGTTGCAAAAAACTCTCTCGAATTTTTTATTGTGCAAGCAAAACACACTAAACATTCGATGTTTCCTCAGAAATTCACAATAACCTGAGTGAAAAAATCTTCAACTCTTTATGCAATCAACGAAATACTCTAAAAGGGACGTTCGAATTGACTATTCGCTACAGCCACTGTATAAGGATTTTGAATGAAAATCTTCAGCGCTATTTATCAAGAAATAATATCGTGTACCATACACGCCACTGTCTCGGTCTTCTCTTATATTTTTAAGTCTTGAAATTAGTCTGTTCGAGTTGATTACAGTTCTCTAGATAGACAAATATAGAAAACTTCATCCCTTTCTTCTACAACCTAGAGAAATATAATAGTTCCTAAAAATAATTGCACTTTTTGCGGAGGTCACCACTTCACAGGCCATTTTTATGGCAGTACCACAACGTGAAAACCAGATGGCTCTCACAATCGCTTCAAATCAGTTTAACATAGGTACTGGCTTACTATCCCTCTTTATACAATGGCTCAACTACATGGCTGAGGTATTTTTCGAGTTACAAAAAGCTTTCTCCCGATTTTTTTATTGTGCAAGCAAAACACACTAAACATTCGATGTTTCCTCAGAAATGCAAAATAACCTGAGTGAAAAAATCTTCAACTCTTTATGCATTCAACGAAATACTCTAAAAGGGACGATCGAATTGACTATTAACCATAGTAAATGGATTTTGAATGAAAAGCTTCAGCGCTTTGTATCAAGAAATAATATCGTGGACCATACACGCCACTGTCTCCGTCTTCTTTTATATTTTAAAGTCTTGAGATTAGTCTGTTCGAGTTGATTACAGTTCTCTAGATAGACAAATACAGAAAACTTCATCCCTTTCTTCTTTAATCGAGAGAAATATAATAGTTCCTAAAAATAATTGCATTTTTTGCGGAGGTCGCCACTTCACAGTCCATTTATATTGCAGTACCACAACGTGACAACAAGATGGCTCTAGAAATCGCTTCAAATCAGTTTAACCACAGACTAACTGGTCTGTTGTTTAACAAAGGCCATGATGCCGGGCACAGAATACAAATATATAAAAAGTTAAGTTTTATAATACCGGCCCTAAAGCTACCTTTTGTGCGAGGGAGATTCGGAGATTCTTCCCTATTGGCCGATGACGATAACGTGATCGTCGTCAGCCAATAGTGGATAGTTGATCGCTAGGCGAATTTCTACCAGAATCGTATAAAATGTAAAATGTCTCAATACAAATCAAAGTTTACCTCTTTCGGCATTTTTTCTGATTTTGCATATGGGCTGAGATATCAGGGTGATAGCTTTTTGAACTGACACATTGTTGTATACACAATAGCCATCATATTCATAAGAAATTACCTGCCGTCCAATCTTGCAAAACCCTCTTGTTTTGGACTTCAGTCAGAAATAATATTCATATGGATAATTTTAAATGTCCTAATGAATGTAATTGCATTTCTGAAGGAACATTATTATTAAACAGGGTGAGTCAATAGTGCTCGATCGATCGATAAAGTTGGGATAGGAGAATGATTCAAATTTTGGCATTATTGACGTAATTGACTCAGGGCATAAGCTTGAATTCTTTTTTACTCTACAGGCTTGTCCGAAAATGGTGAAACATGATACCATCCTGCTTTTGCGCGCATGTTCTGCGTGCTATCGTTTTGTCCAAATGCCTGTAATTTTCAAATTGGTCTCAAACGACTAGGTTGGACTCACTGATGACGAATCCGTTGTCAAAATCGATTCTGTCCGGCCGCCCGGCTTTCAGATTATTTCACGCATTGGAATGCGCCGGTTATATGTTTCTCAATGGGACAAATCGGTCAAATGGTTTCGGAGTTATGGTCATTTGAAATTTTGAGATTAATTTTCTGATATTATAAAATAACTCAAAAATTGCTGATTCAATCGTGATGAAACTTGGCAGCTAGTTTGAAAATGCTGATTGACAACTTCGTGCGGAATTTCGTGATGATCGTGTTATCAGAACATTTTGAAAAAAAAATTCAATATTTTGAATAGAGTATTGGATTTCAATTCGATCCAATTTGTATTTTTGGAAATGTTGGGAAAATAAAATTTTGGATGAGTATATCTACGAAATCATTTGCCGATTTTAACCATTCACGTATTCAACCTTCGTAATTCAGCCCCAAACCTCTACTCTACAAATATCGAGTTGCTAAGTTGTTTCTTCCGGAGGTTATTGTGTTTACGGTCGTCCGTTAGGTGAAATCTTCACAGTCTTCCTGGAATGTTATGCTTTTCCTACCTGGTAAACAATGTACTATTGAAGCTGCACGCCCATTAGGTCGGTAGCAATGCGCGGCGCGACACGCCGCGGCACGTTATGGAAACGAGAAGGTCCGTCCGGTTGGCGTCTAGTTCTCGGTTGACTGTCAATGTATGGTTATGGTTCGTCATTTCAATACATGTGATTTCGGCCCTGTTCCGAATCCTCCCAATTCGACGTGATTTTCAGACATACGGACACGGCTACTCGACGGAGCGGAAGTCGGGAGATTCGGTCACAGTCAGTATTCTTTCAGAAACTCCGAGGAAGATCCGTTGATGGACGGTCTTCGCTGATTAATCGTTTTTCTCTGTCGCCCTCGAGATCTCTGATAATTATTGATTGTGAAGTTTGTAATTGAACAGATGAACTTGGTTTATGGTTCGAATTACAAAAAATGTACACATTTATTTTTTGGTATTCACAACAATAAGAGCTATCTTATCAATTGTATTTCATCAACGGCAAATTTGAATGAATTTTTTCTATTATTTTATGCGTAGCCTACGTAATCTATAATTAATTCACGTAGGCCTCGTTTTATGCGCTCGTTCTGGGAAACTGCGCGTAATCGTTTCGTTACCATGTCTGTAATTTTTTATATATTAAATACTAAATCACATTTATGACCATTTTTTTCAAGCTTCATCAAAGATATCAAGCCACTAAGACTCGTATTTGATGTTGTCTTCAAAATTTAAAATGATATGAACATTTTATGAAAAAAATTATACCATACCTACTTCCAGCAAGAATACTCAATACCATTTTTTTTAATTGAAGGCAATGCTTTTCAAAGTCGTCATGCCTGAGTTTTCTGATGTTTTGTGGTCAAAATGATACATTTCAGTGAAATCACCATAAAAATCAGTATGAAATTTAAGTATTTCCGTAAGTTTATAAAGGCTTCACTGATTATTGCATGGTCAATTATTAACTATCGCTTCCATATGATATTGATTAATATGAATTAAAGGACTTGCGACTGTCTAGAAATCAAAGTTGAATCTCACTTTTAATTTCGAGTGCAAGTAAGAACGGTATGAGAACAAAAACAGGTCATATCACAGCCGTGAGCATTCAGCATTGCTTGCAATTCATTCTCGTTCTAGAGTCTCGTCAAGCTGCATTCAGAATCAATTCGGGGGCGAAGTGCCACTTCGCCACGCGTGCTGAGCGTATGGGTTTCAATCTTTGAATAAAGAACAACATGTTCTTTATTTAGAGGTTTCAACGTTGTCATTCACAATGCATCTCGTGCCGGCACGGAAGTTGAAGTCGGCAAAATTTTATGCATGCTTGCAATTCCTACACTTCGTGCTGACTATCGCACATGCGCATTCCTTATGTTGTGGAGGGTTTGATGTGTTTTCTTGTAATTTTGCATGTACTTTGCTTATATTTGTAATAATTATTAACTACTCTGAATGAAGGAACAATGGACGAGGACTATGAAATTCCTTAAATCCTCTTATATTAAATCTGATCTGAGAACATAAACCATAGAATTGTCAAAAATCTTGGATTTCATTGTGAATGGTCAATTTCATGCCGACTTGCGAGCTGAAGTTGCACTTCGCCCGCGAATTGATTCTGAATGCAGCTTTACAGTCGTTCCACGACTCCCATGTTCCTGACTCCTTACAATCAAGATGGAAGTATAATATGGTGTGCTCATAACTTGGGCTTATTTCCGTCCTGATGACGCATGACATCACTCAGAGAAATAATTCCGAACTCTTGTACCTGTTCATCAAATACAACCCTACATTAGAGCTAACTCACACGTACCAGGAGCCGACCACAAATCTGCGATCACCTGTCGTGAAGGAGCGAATTAGTAGGGAAACGCATCATATTATGGCCGACATTCTGCAGTCCATTTTGACCACAAACAAAACGCGTCGTCGATAATAACCCAAAAATGTTCGTTCTTTGTCGAACACATAGCATTTTGATTTCGCCTTCTCCGTTGGAGCAGAATCAACAGCAGTGGCTCCTCTTCGAAATCTATCGTGAAACTGTTTCGTGGCATGTCTACTCACACCTCACACGTACCACTGCCTGACCGCAAAGTTGTCTCGCCGTTGTGGTTGGCAAGTGGTCGGTACATGCGATAGACCAGCTGCCGTTTTGTGGTTGCGATTATTGATTTGTAATTGTGGATCGATTATTGATCAATAAAATAGGTTTAAAGTTCACTGTTCTTTATTAGAACCAAAAACACATAAAGTAAATGGTTGACAAAAATGGATGCTACTTCGTACAGCAACTGAACTAAACTATCTTCTTGTTAATGCAACTAACGAACTCATAAGCTCAAGTATTCTACATACATGAATATTGGATAAGAGCGACATCTATTGGTAGATAGCGGAATTGAATGTAAACTTCAACACCCCCGCACAATTCTGCAATTCTAAGAGCTTACAACTTCGTAAGTATACAATTCACACTTAACTATTCATAACACAACATTAAATTATTTCAGATACATCTATTAAACCAATAATGCTACAAAACTTGTTTAATTTTGCATAAGGCAACGACTTCGTCATCATATCTGCAACCTGTTCATCACTCGGTAAGTATATAATCTTAATTTCTTTTTCATTAATTAAATTTCTAATGAAATGACATTTAACGTCAATATGTTTAGACCTTTTGGTCTCCAATGTGTTAGCAATCTTAATAGCTGACTGATTATCTTCATGCACAATAATATTCCCAACATTATAAGACATGTTAACCAATAACTGCTTCATAAAGATACATTCAGTTACACAAAGTGAAAGAGCAACATATTCTGCCTCGCAACTAGATAACGCAACAATATTTTGTTTTTTCGATTTCCAAAACACAAAATTATTATTCAAAGCTAATACAAATCCACTAATACTCTTGCGATCATTTATATTCGAAGCAAAATCTGCATCTACATATGCCTTAATTATACAGTTTTCATTATTTTCTTTAGAATACACTAAACAATAATATTTTGTTCTTTTCAGATACCGTAAAATATCCTTAGCATTTTTCCAATGTGTATCAGTAAAATTATTTTGGAACTGACTATAGTATGTTACAGCAAAACAAAGATCTGGCCTTGAGCCAAGCATAATATACATGAGACTACCAATTAGCTGACGATAAGGTAAATCTTCACATGACAGCGATTCACTCCTTTCTAAATTCAATTTATAAGGCATTGGAAGTAAAGCTTCCTTACAATTACTCATGTTAAATTTATTAATGACACTTTGTATTAATCCTTTCTGAGAAATAAAAATTTTACTTTCATTTCTTTTAATTTCTAATCCCAAAAATCTGTAAGTCATATCCTTACTAGTTAAATCTTTCATTTTAAAATGTTCAAATAATCTATTTTTAACAAAAGTTATTTCATCTTTGTTACAAGCAAATAAAATCATATCATCAACCCAAATCAATAAAAACATTCTACCTTTTATGAATAAACATGGATCTACATTTGATCTAACAAAATGTAAATTTTTCAGAAAAATAGAAATTTTATCATACCAATGTTTTGGACTCTGTCGCAAGCCATATAGAGCTTTTCTGAGTTTACATACTTTGTTTACACACTTGGTTAACCCTCTAGGTGGGTACATATACACTGGTTGATCTAACTCACTGTTGAGAAAAGCTGACTTCACGTCCATCTGATGTATTTCCATATCTTCATTTAGACTTCTTGATAATAAAATTCTCAGAGTTATCATTCTTGCCACAGGTGAATATACCTCTTCACTGATAGTGGTTTGTCTGAATCCACGTGCTACCAATCTAGCTTTCTTATTATTATTTTTCATAGAAAATACCCATTTAGAATCAATGATTTCCTCACCATTTGGTACACTTGATTTTGGAACTAAGGTCCAAGTTTCATTATGCTTTAACGAATGCATTTCTTCCTCAATAGCTTCTCTCCATCCTGAATCAATAGCTTCTTCAAATGTTCGTGGAGTATCTTGTTCCAAAACTTCACCAGTTGACAAAGCCATCATTAGTTCGTAATCATCAAATTTCTTTGGTATCATTTTATTTCTGTTACTTCTCCTCTCTTTGGTTTCAGCACTTTCACTCGTACTTTCCCTAGATTCAGAAATATCTTCCTCTTTATCTGAACTCTCCTCTAGTTTTCCTTGGGTACCCTTCTCATCGTTTAGGATTTTAAATTCAGATTGACCAATGGGATTATTTTCATCAAATATGACATGATTAGTTACTACAATCTTTTTCCTATCTGGATCCCACATCCTGTATCCATTCGGTGCATAACCCATCATAATCATTTTGATACTTCTGGCATTTAATTTTCCTTTTTGGTCTTCTTTTGATAAATGCACATAACCTGTGCATCCAAATATTCGAATATTTTCAACTCTCAATTTGCAATTATCCCATACTTCTATAGGTGTCTGGCCATTTGCCAATGCTGAACTAGGCAGTCTATTTATAATGTAACCACTACATCTTACAGCCTCACCCCAGAATTCTTTTGATAATCCAGAGTCTAACAGTAAACATCTACTCATATTCATTATAGTTCTGTTAAGCCTCTCACTTATTCCATTTTGTTCTGGTGTTCGAGCAACATTATATTGAATTTGGATTCCTGTCTTAACACAATATTCTTTGAATTCACTTGATGAGTACTCTCCACCATTGTCGCATCTAAATTTATATATTTTAAATTGAAACTTTCTTGACACCATGGCTTCAAATATTTTAAACTTATCAATGACTTCACTTTTGTTTCTCATCAAATATATGTGCATAAAATGAGAATAGTGGTCTATAAATGTTACATAGTATTTATAACCATCATAAGTCGGAGGATTGAAAGGTCCTGCTACATCTGAAGAAATAGTTTCTAATATTCTTTTGGGTTTCTTGTCCGAAGGAATATTTTTGGACAGAGATGCTCTTGTTTGCTTCCCCTTTTTACAGATCTCACACATGTTTTCTGTCGGATAACGAGATGAATGTCCCATTCTCCTGTGTAATAGAATTTTGTCTTCATGTGTACTACAGGCATAAATATTTCTTATTCTGAAATCAATGAAATACAGATTTCCAACTAATTTACCCTGTGCAACTACTTTATCATTTCTTAGAATTAGCACACTTTGATTCTCAAATACTACCTTCATTCCTGCATCTTGGATTCTTTTAACTGATAGCAAATTATGTGTTAATTCATCACATAGCAAAACATTCTGTATCTTGATATTCGTACCATTTATATCAGTGACATACAGATGCCCTGTCTTATGAGCCTTCAGTTTGGCATCCTTCTTCGCTACGTTTATATTGAAATTGATGTCTTCTATCTGCAGTAGATATTTTCCTACCTCTTTATTCACCAGGTGATTTGTTGAACCAGAATCAACAATAAATGTTATTATGTCATTCTCAAATGTTTGACACATTGACATTGACATTGCCTTTCGGTTACTTTCTGCTTCTGCCACAAACGTCACATCATTTTCAGTGGTTGTATTTTCTGCAACATTCACCTTTTCTGTTGATTTCTGTGGGCACTCACTCTTTTTGTGTCCTTTTCTACCACATCGATAACAACGATACCTAAATGTGTTTCCATTTCTGTTTCCGTTTCCAAAATTTTTATCGCGCGGTTTTCGATAAGAATTCGCACTTGTACCATTACTTGCCAAAGCAATTTCATTTTGTTCCACACTGGATATGGCATTTTGACGAGTTTCTTCTTGCAACAACTTGTTTTTCACAAACTGGTAGTCCATTTCACTAGAATTTTGAGAATACAGCACATCTATCGTTGTTGTTATAGCCTGGAACTTTTCTGGCATTGCCGCTAACAACTGTGTGATGATTTCTTCTTCTCCCATAATTCCTCCACTAGCTTTCAATTCTTGAATAGTTTTCTCATATTCCATAAGAAATTCACTGAGTGGACCATTCTTGAAGGACATGCTTCTCAGTTTCTTTTGCAAGGTCACTTGAACTGCCAACCCCGATTTCATATACGTCTTCTTCAAAGCCTCATAAATATCCTTAGCCGTTGTTCTACTTTTTATTACATCCAGCACATTATCTGCAAGGCACTGCACAATCAAGCTACGAGCTTTTGTATCTTTTTTCTTGAATACCACTTTTTCCTCAGGTTTTTCTGGGAATTCCTCGTACAACGTTTCAAGAACTTCATGTTGCTCCAACAGGAGTTTCATTCTAAATTCCCAGTTCAAGAAATCCGTACCGTTGAAAAGTTTTACCAGAGTTTGATTCATTGCTACCGCCATTTTCTCCTAACCGATCACTCACGTTACCGAACTTTATTCTCCTAAGACTTATTAATCAATCTTCACCGTTCACTGGGGTCCATAACCTATTGATTTGTAATTGTGGATCGATTATTGATCAATAAAATAGGTTTAAAGTTCACTGTTCTTTATTAGAACCAAAAACACATAAAGTAAATGGTTGACAAAAATGGATGCTACTTCGTACAGCAACTGAACTAAACTATCTTCTTGTTAATGCAACTAACGAACTCATAAGCTCAAGTATTCTACATACATGAATATTGGATAAGAGCGACATCTATTGGTAGATAGCGGAATTGAATGTAAACTTCAACAGCGATGTGGTACGTGTGAGTGAAGCCTAATCGAAGTTCTGGAACGTTTTAAAGGTATTGTGGTGATTTATACGCATTTAAGGCTATACAGAACACGTTTGTAGCTGTTTGTTTTAAATTTCAACGGATTATTTTGAGTTGAAGATATTTAAGTGTCTGCCTGTGCTATGGACGGTTTTGGTATTTATTCAACAAAAACTAAAGACGCCTGCCAGCGAAAAAAGAAATTTAACCCATGTTAGGATATGATGGAACACATCCCTTAAAATAACTGTCTATGATCATGTACATAAACACAGAACTAAGAAAAACATTATCAGGCAGAGTGGTCAAGCCTCCAAATAGACTGGATTTATGATTTGTTTTGTATGTTTAGTGATTGTATTTTGTTTATCTATTGAAAGGGGAGATGTTAGGATATGATGGAACACATCCCTTAAAATAACTGTCTATGATCATGTACATAAACACAGAGCTGCGTCACATAACCTAGAACAGTAGAAGACACGTGAAGAAGCGTCCCAGATGTAAATACTAATAATTAAGAATAAAGTAATTTAAAATAAGTTGTGCTTTTATAAATATATCCACCCAAGCAGTAAATAACTTTTACAACCCAGAAATACTAAAAATCTGGAACCTGCTGAGTCCAGACTGGATATATACAGATTATTTCTGGAGGCAATTTGATCCATCCTAGCGTTTGGCTTTTGAAAACTATTCATATCATGGAGAGTGAGTTCACCCATTTTCATGGTAATTTCACGAACAAAGAAAAATTTTTTTCACAAACCTGATTGATATAGAGGAGCATAATCCTGAATTTATTAGCTAGAATGTTAGCATCCCTTATGAAATTTTACTGCTTATGGCCTGTACTAGAACGTTCATTAGATTGCGAAACCTAAATAAAAAGATAACTTTTGAAATTTGTAAAGAAAGTTAGAAAATTAAACGAGAAAATTCACTAATTGCAAAACAAAATCTACTATATTACTACTATTTTTTATTTCAACCACCCCTACTAACAATTATATCGTTTTTGGGATATAATATCATGGAATAACCTGTGTTCAAGAATAATTAGGCATTGCATAAGAGTTTATGAATACAGATAACTAAAAAAACACTGAAGGTTTCTATAAAACTTTCTTCAGTTTTCTTCACAAATTTACAATTCAAATTTTCGATACTACTGCTTCAACTTTATCTGAAGCTTTGTTGAAAACTTCTTATATATAATTTCAGATAACATCAATGTTACTAAATTTGAAATGGTCCTATTATTTTCGAATGAAATTATTTAAATATTTCAGTCCTTTCATGAAAATGAATACAAAGTTCTCCTGTATGATTTTTTTATCATTGGAATCAAATATTGTTCCTGTACGACTACTGAACTTTAACCGCCGTCAAAAATTTCAATTTTCAACGAGAAAATGATCTTTTAAATTTGGCGCCGCATATTGGCTATTCAAAACCGACGAAACTTCGCGGCTTCTGTGACGTACCGGGATATATCCACTCTTTCCCTCTCCTCGTATACTTTTCTCTTTAGCAAGCCAATAGACACCGTCGACTGTAAGGATCGGTGAATCGTATAATAACTAGTGACGTTGAAGGCGATCTGACGCGATTCTTCCGCTTCGAACTTGCGTCCCGATTTGACCATTTTCAATACCTACCGAATTATTCAAAATTTGCGAATTGTTGAAGTGTGTGATAGCATACAGTGTATCGACATAAAATGAGAAAAACCTAAAAATAAGATAATTCGTGTTACATGCAAGAGACAAATTCTCCAATCAGCTTGTTAAGAATTGAGTTGAAAAATATTCCCACAAGCTCTGAAGTGAATGCCATGTTGTTCCTACTTTCTTGAATATATTTAAGTACTCTCGTTCAGTTTTATATATTATTTATATTCCAGAATAGAGAACTTCTACGCTTCAGTAAACACTTCTTTTTCTAACTTATTGTTTTTAGAAATGAGGAACGCTAGTATTTTGGGTTCCTATGCAAGCGATTCCAAATTAGTCATTACTTTATCCATTATTAGTCATTTTCCGCCCACGTAGTTCGAAAATATTGATTTTATTGGATCTCATACCATATTTCACAGAAGATATTCAATCAATCAGAACCAGTAAAATTGTAAATTACATCGAAAATCCGTTCGAACGTTCAAACGATTGAAGAAGAGGTACTTTATTGTAAGAACTGTCTTACAAAAGGCCATTGACCGAGGTCCTTCAGCCCACGAAACATAATTTTCTTTCATGAACAAATGAATAAATATAATATTGGCTATTATAGATATATATTTTTCCAATTTGTTATTCTTATTCTTTCTTGATATCTTGCAGCGTCTCCCATAAGGTCTTTTCTGGATATCTGTAACGGCTGTGGTCATCTTCTCGTTTAAGGCTTAGGTGTTCCAAAATATCCATATTTTTTTTGGACTTGCAGAATTTCTGTGCCATTACTGTTAATCTCTCGTCTATAGGTACACTGTTGGTAGTTTCGTGCAGAAGGTTGTTGGATGGATTGTAGAGAGGATTTGATGGGTGCCTCAACTTAGTGAGTTTTCTCAGCGCAGATGTTTCTGCCACTTTTAACCTTTGACGTACTGGATTTCTGCTGTTGAGGAAAAGAATGTGTCCATACTCAATGAGGGGTCGGCATATCATCTTATAGATGATACTGGCTGTTTTGTAGTCTATACCTTTTTGCTTGTATGTAAGTTCTCTGAATTGTGCTGCTCTAGAAATTGTTGCTTTTTTGATTAGTCCTACGTGGTGGTTAAAGTTCAGCTTACTGTCGAAGTTTATACCGAGATATTAAAAGTTTTTTGCAGGTTGGATTCTTTGATTGTACAATTTCACCTTTGGGGAGGTGTTTCTTAATCTATGATTGCAAACCAAAAGGTGACTTTTTGTTGGGTTTGGACGAAGTCTCCATTTATTGAACCATAAGGATGTCCTGTCTATTAGAGCTTGTAGTTGTTAGCATGACTCACTAATACTGTATCATCAGCAAATTGTAGCAGATAACATTTTCGGTTAATAAGCTTGGGGTTGGTGTTGAATATATCGGCGCAGTACAGGTTGTATAGAGTAGGTGACAGTGGGGTATGCCTTTTATGGTGTAAATTCCTCTGATAATTGATAACAGATTTTTCAGTGTTCCATCCTCAAGCATGCTCATTATTATTCGTGTTAGGTAGTCGGGAGTATCCATCTTGTATAGTTTGTAGACCAAACCTGCATGCCATAGGCTGTCGAATGCTTTATTTATGTCCAGAAAGAGAGCTGCAGTTTTTCCTCCTTTTTGTTTTGTTGTTTGCTGGTTGTTGGTTAGGACTATCAAAGGGTGTAAGGTTGAATGTTGATTTTTGAAGCCAAATTGATACACACGAATTTTTTCACCCAGAGTTGTTTTTAGTCTTTACAGAATTATTTTTTCCAGATTTTTACCCAAGTTTGAAAGTAACGTGATTGGTCTGTGATTGGATAATTTGGTCCGATCAGATTTTTTCTTTGGAATTGTGATGATAGTCCCTGTTTTCCATTCTTTTGGAAGTAGTTATTTGAAAGGCAGTATTCATAGATGTTAATGATGAATTCGTGAACATCTCGATCCAGTTTTCTCAGTATATCTTTTGTAATGTAGTCGTGGCCTGGAGAAGTGTTTTTGCCCTTATTTAAAATTTCATAATATGTGTCTGGGTTAATAGTTTGCTCCTGTTTTACTATTTTCTGCTTTCTGAAGTTTCCATCCATGTTTCTATATTGTTGAAATGTCCTAGTACAAAGTTAGGGTTGTTTTCTGTGCTGTATCGACTTTCATAGTACTTTGCGAAGGCTATCAGTTTCTCTTCTGTATTTTGGTACCTGATGCCATTTTCTATGATATCTGTTGTTTGGATCATTTGCTAGATGTTTTTATTGTACTGGTTGATGTTCTCCTTCATTGCAGTGTCTCCCTGTTTCATGTATTCTCTGTACATTCTTCTTTTCTTTTTTATAAGTTCGATGATGTATGGTAGAAGTTCTTGAGTACTATAAGACTTGCAATAGGTTGGTGTATTTCTCAGAATCTGATCAGAAAACAGGTTATTGAACTTTGTTATGCATTCTTCATCTACAATCTCCACTCGTTCAATGAATCTCTTCAGTTCTTTGTTCACCTCGTCCACATTGCATTTTTTCAGGTTGTATTCCGGTGGTTTCACAATTAATTTCGGGGGTGTTCCAAGATCAAATCTGATGTCTATAGCAAGATGGTTTGCTCCTAAGTCCGGAATAAGATTTATACTAATGAAGTTCTGACTTATATTCTCAGTGCATCTGCCATTAGATATGTGGGTGGCGTATTTTTTTGGAAAAAAGTTGAATTTTGCAGGAAGCTGGAAATTTGCTTTTTCTTTTGTGTGTTAACATTGAAATCCCCTATAATGACAGCGTATTTGTAAAGGGTTGTCTTTGTGAGGATAGTTTCTTCTGTTTTTGGGGACGGGTGGATATAGTCTAGGAATATGTGTAGATGGTCGTTTTGGAATGGTATTGTGATATGTAAACAGTCATTAAGCGGATTGTTTATCCTTGGGCAATTTGTCTTTCCTTTGCATAGTTTGGGTTTTGCTTGAATTAGAGCGCCTCCTCTTATATTGGTGTTCACTATATTCCCGGGGCTGTGCACTATATCCCAATCTCGGTATTCTACGTTACTTTTGATTGATGTTTTTGATTCAACAAAGAGAGTACATTTGATATTGTTTTTTTTCGATGTAGTAGTTTATTAACGATTTTCTTTTGGTGTAACTATTGATGTTTGAATATAGAATATTAAGCAGTATTTAGTACAAATTGGATGTTATTGTCTCCTTTTATTGGTTGAGTTGGTGAGTCGGTATCAGGGCTATCCAAATCGAACATAAGTATATACATACGGTTGCCTGTGAATAAAACGTGGGTGTCTATGTTGAATTCACTTATAAACCTTTGTTTTAGCTTCCTTATTAGTTCATCTCTGTTTATTTGAGAGTTTTTGTCATTGTTTAGGGTAGAGGTATATTTATTAATTATATAGTCATGCTTTGTTATTGCGAAGTGAATTCTTGATTTTTTCAGTTCGGTTGGGGGATTTTGTGTTTTTTCGTTGATTGGTTATATTGGAATGTTAGGTATTCCTTCTATTGGTTGTGTTGGTCGTTTAGGGCATTTGAAGGACCAGGCTTCGTGGTCTTCTGCTTGACAGGCTTTGCATTTAGGAAGCAGAGTTGACGTACACTGGGTGGTTGGGTGGGAGCCAAAGCATTTATTGCATTGTGTGTTTTCTTGGCATTCTTCTGTTGTATGTGTGAATTTTTGGCACTTGATGCATGGTTTATGAGCTGCAGTTGGGGCCAAACTTGAGTAAACTGGGAAGTGACAATTTTTGTAGAACATACCATTTTTCAGAAGGTATTCAGTTGTTTTTTCATGTGCTGTAATTATTCTTATCATCTGTGTCATTTTTCCAGTTGCACGGGATTTTATTCTTTGACAGTATCTGTGTCCCAAATAGATGTTGTTCATTAATGTCTTTATCTTGTATGTTTATTTCCATTTGCCCTATGACAATAGATTAGGAGGGTTCTACCGATCTTTTTGTGTGTTGTGCATTGTATGTGGTTTCCTTGTAGTTAGCAACAATATTTTCTTGCTTTAGAATGTCCAACACATTTATAATTTTCTGTTTTTCACTATCACTTTTTAACAGAAAACCTGTTTGCGTTTTAATAATGCAGTCTAAGGAGTTTGGAAATTTTGTTTGTCATATGTCTGCTACTTCAATTCTTGAGAAGTTCGTATTGACCATATTGATGTAGAATAAATATTTATATTTTCTGAATGTGAAGGTTGTTGACCTGGAACCAGGCTTTGTTTTGGTGTTGTTATCTTGGGCTTGCTGTCTAGAAGCATGTGTTGGATTAATTATATTATCATTGTTTTTTGGATTTGAATGTTGTCTTCGCATTTTGTTTCTTTGATTAGCATCTGGGGCTTCAGACTCTGACGCCGTAGTTGTTACAATAATTTGATTCAATTCTTTTTGAGAATATTTTTTCACTACACGTTTCCGCTTACTAGTGACTGTTTGAAATTCCATGGAATTATCGTCATCGTCGGCACCATCTGCCATTTTCAGTTTATTCGCGGCGAATTAGATTCAATAAAAACGAAATTTAATCACTGATATCAGCACAGATGTGTTCACCATGAGAGCTGGTCTCGAACTGTGAGAAGAATCTTACCAGACTAACGTCATAGCGAGCGACAAGGACGGGTAATAGATGCGCAAGAACACATCACCATGCTTACAATGTTGGGATTCCGAATTTTTTTGAAATAGATCATGCGTACCCAGTCCAGCCACAACTTCGAAAAGGATATTAGGTGATTTGGTCCTGTTATTTATCTGGAACTGTCACAACACATCTCTAGTATTTACGAGTCAAGCCTACAGAAAGCGTGACGAACCAAGCCGAATGATATCGAGCATATTCCGGCCGCGTGTAACGCTGCGCCGTATTCACAATCATTGAAGTATAGGTCATTAACACATTATTTCATTAAGTTATGCAAATTGTATTTATGTTATCCAGAAATTCACAGCCTATATTATATTCATTTTTGATTAGTTTCGAGACAAATATCATTTACTTGCTTATTGGACAATGTGTTTCATACACATGTAATTGTAAAAATGATGTTGGTGAATAAACTGGTTTTTATAAGCGTTCTTTTATCTGAAAACTGAGTTTCCAAAGATTCATTTTTAATTTCGACCATAGAATGAATACGTCATCATGTGTACGTACGATCACATACTAGCACACCATGGTTTACTTACATCATGAGCTTGCTATTGCTTTATTTGTCTTCTCGAAAATATACGAAATTTTTTTGTGGGCTTGCGTTCAAGCTAGTTAACGCATCTCATGCATCTATGCCTACGCTCTGCCCTAAACATCATAGAATATTAATATCCTATAAGCTTTAGCCTACTTAAATTCACGATATTTCACCAATGTGCAAAGCACAGAATACAAATGACGGTGTCTTAAGGTTGATTCTCACTATGATGTCAGTAAAACATGGTGTGGTCATCTGCCCATCTCTGATCGTAAATAGAATTACATGCAAATTCAAAGCACATAATATATATTTCCTTGTATTTTAATCTTGCTGAAGTTATTTTTTTCGCAGATGAGCACACCTGGTTCTTATATCATGCTAATCTGTCTATCTTAGTTCACGTAGGCCTCGCCTGAACAAATGCTAAATATTCAGCAGCAGCTTAGATGTATATAAGATGCATAGAACATCTTCTATGCACCTTAGATGCATATCATATCTTTGCAGCAGCCAAGCAGTGAAAGAGTCGTATATGTGGCACTAGGTATGGGTACCTATTGTGATGAATAGAAAATTTCTATGCATCTTAGTGTAAACATATAGACCAGAAACTTTTCTCAATTTTATTAAAAACTTTTTTACAGTACAATTCAATATGAAAAATAATTTAATAATTATTATAAAAAGACTTGTAGAAACGACATATCGGCCTGAATATTTTATTTGTCAAAGCTCACAGCATTCCTTAGAAGCAATTAGGAAAGAATAAACAGAAGAATCGACTTAAATGTAAATCGCTGAGAAGGGAGGTACTTGGGAATCTCGTGATTATCTCTATGTCTCATGGTTATCACAGTATCATCATGTTTCAGCTGTCTGCATTACATTTTGGAGGTACCGCCTCAAAAAGTACTTGTATGAAATATGTCAGTCTCGCTGAAAAGAAGTAAGATCTGGGTTATATTCAGGAAGAAAATCCAAGATTGCATAGAATATATCAGGTGTCGACACCTTTGAATGAAGAACAACAGGAAGTAGCATAACGCTTTTCTACTTCGTATATATCAGTGGGACATAGGCACCCATATTGAACCTCCAAGTATGACTCATGTTAATTAGTTTCTTCAGACAAAGAAGTCTCGGAACAAGTTGTTCTCACTTCAAAGCGAATGGAAAGTCGGCCATATGCAACATCCATCCCGGACCCACTTTGTGAGGCATTATGCTCCTTCCTTATGTTTTTTATTCAGAGGACATTCTAGAGAATATTTTTAGGTTATTTGATTGACCCCATATAATTCATTTATGAATTTCGTGAAAAAAGTATAATTATGTAGTTTTCAATATAAGAATTGGCTAGGTTGGAATTGTGTATAATCTTATAGTGTAATGAAATTGGATATTGCATGAACATCAAGTTGAAGATCAGTGATTCAAGTCACATTACAGTGTACATTTCAGTGTAGTGAAATGTTTTCCTCGCGATAATATCGCAAAAAGCACCAACTCATAAGAATTAAGTGTGTAAATGAGTTTCCTCAATCTTGTTTCTTTGAATTTCAAACCTTGGATTCGTTATTCTCCAAAAAAAAACCGTAAGAGATCTCTGTGGTGTACTTGCAAACAAAGCGCAGGAGTGTATTAGCACATTGAGAAATATTTAAATGCTTATAACTTTTTACCTGAGCCGAATCTGGAAAAATAGCAAATAAAAAAGTGTTTGAGTTGATGAGAGGAATCTATGGTTTTTACATCATGATCCGCACCATGTATTCTATGCATCTATATGAAACCCTTCGATGTTCGATTGCAAGAACATTCGAGTGTTGGATCGTATATACTTATAATTCTGGGAAAACACAACGGTAACATTTTTTTAAATCGATAGGAAAGTTTTATGATTTCTACTCATAATGCACAAAGTGTTAAAAAATTAATTCAACATTATTAACTTTATAAATAATATACATACCAATTAAATATTCGGGTTTTTTCTTCATATATATGAACCATGTGTAGACTAATCCACCCAAAAGTATGAAGCCTAATGCAAATAGATATTTTGGGCTGGGGTCGGTCACGATTGGTGTTAATGTGAGGTAAATAGCAACTATTAAAATAAAGACTGGTATTATAGTGGGTACCTGAAAGAGATTGAACAATGAGTAACACTTAATTTTTCCCTGTTCATCAAGAGTATCGACATATAATACTTGAAAAGCACTGATTCACCGAATAATTCCACAGATATACTCATTCAAAATGTTATTTTCTCAATAATTCCAAAAATAGATATTGGATCTGATTAAAATCTAGCACTTGATGGAAAAATTATAGCTTGAAGATTTATTTCGAATTTTATGGAAACCATATGAAAAGAAGATCGCCAAATCTTTTCATCAGAAGGCAAAAGCGCGTGTGGCGGGGTCAATTCGAAATAAATTGGCCGCTTAAAACCAGAAAATTTGACATAATTTTTCCTAATATCTTCAAAAATTAAAATGGGATCAAACTGAAATTTAGTACACTGTTGTGAAATGGGATTCAAGGTATGTTCAAAATTATTCGAAATGTGATAAATAGTTTTCAAATTTTTTTTAGAAATTTGAATTTTTTTTAAAATTGCTTTAATATTAATCACCAAATTTTGCACAAACTTGTGCATCAGGGGTTTCAAGTATTTTTTTTGAAAAAACTATTATACCGAGGAAAAAAACATAAGATTTGAAATTGATTGACTTGGTACAGTGTTATGAAATATATGCTTTAAGGTTCATCTAAATGCTTTTTGAGATCTGATAACTAATTTCCGAAAAAAAAAATTGTTTTTCAACTGTTCTAGCGGTCAGCTACTGGGTCCCATCATGATTGGATAAGTATTTTCTGAGTTATTCTGGAAATAACAACGATACCCAGGAAAATATCACAAAATTTGACATATTTTTTCGCGCATTTTCTAGGAAACACCGTGCTACCGTTTTGTGCAAATGTCTGTAATTTTCGAGTTTTGAGCCGAAAATGGTCCCAAACGACTAGGTTGGACTCACTGATGACGAATACGGTGTCAAAATCGTCCGGCCGGCCGTCCGTATGCAGGATTACGGGCGCACGGAGAATCCTATTGACCTAAAACTTTTAGGTTAGGTTGCATTTCAAAATGCGAAGGTTATGTTCGTTGATGGGTGAAATAAGCTAAAAGGTTTCGGAGTTAGAGCCCTTTGAAATTTTATGGTTATTTCCGTGATAACTCGATAACTACTGTAACGATTAGACTGTAACTTGTCAGCTAGTCGAAGTATAACAACGCGCATTTTTTTGCAGAATTTGTCGAGATCTTGCTGTCAGTAAATTGAAAATTTTCTTTTCGAAAACTGCATTATAAAAAATATATTATATTCTATATGACATATATATATATATTATATAATAATATTCTTAGGCCTTGAGCATTATATTTTGCAGTAGTGTACCAAATTTCAGTTCGATCCGAAAATGAGTTTTGGAGATATGTCGAAAAAATAAGTCAAATTTCGTGTTCTTTTTCTGGATATCGTTGTTTTTTATGAAATAACTCAAAAATTACAAACTCAATCATAGTGAAACTTGGTAGCTAGTTCGAAAATGCTGATTGACAATTTTGTACAAAATTTCGTGATGATCGTGTCATGGAAACATTTTGAAAAAATTAAATATTTTTTTTTCAAATATTCAATATTCTATAATCTTTTGATCACATTATCCTCATGAAATTCTGTATAAAACCTTCGAACTATCATTTTTCGATGAAGTATTGGATTTCAATTCGATCTAATCGGTATTTTTGGAAATATTGGGAAAATAAAATTTTGAATGCGCATATCTGCTTAATAAATGAGTGGATTTTAGTCATTCATGGAATCGGCCTTCTTAATTGAGGTCCAAACCTACTCTTCAAATATCGAGTTTCTGTGTTCTTTCTTTCGGAAGTTATTGTGTTTACGGTTGGCCGTTGGGCTGAGATTCGCCGAATGATTCCCATTCAAAATTTTACTTTCCCAATATTTTTTCAAAAATACAGATTAGATCGAATTGAAATAAAGTACTTCATCGAAAAAACCCTAGCGAAGCACTGACGTGAAATCAGCAGCTTTTGCGGTTATGTTCAAAGGATATGACCATGGGAGAACATGCCTGCAAAAGCTGCCGACTTCACGTCAGTGCTTTTCTTCTTCAACTTTCGAAGATATCATATCTTCGAAAGTTGAATCCGGATGAAATTGAAATTTGGTAAATGAATGTGAACCAAAGGGTTTGAGGTACGGTGTGAAATTTCGTCGGATTCTGATGAAAAGTTCGCGAAAAAGAATTTCTAGAAGAATTTCGATTTTTTTTTCAAATTTACTAAACATACAACACAGCCGTACTCTCATGAGCGACATACCCTAAAAGTTTCTAGTCGTTAGCTTACTCCGTTTCGAAAGTGATCGTGTCCTGGGCCGGCCGGACAGAACCGATATCGACACCGGATTCATCATCAGTGAGACCGTTTCAGCTCAAAATTCGAAAATTACAGAAGTTTGGACAAAGATAGCAGGCTGTTATAACAAGTGCGCAAACAGGGATAATGATATCTCCTTATGTAAGCAACAGCGCATTTCGTTTTTGATGGCATATGAATCTTGCCGAAAATTAAACGTAGCTTATAATATACTTTTTTAGAACACCTATAAAAAGATTTACCTCATACCATTGTTTGAGGGGGATTTAAACAATGCTTATACCATTCTTTCAGAATATCGAATCGGTAAGTTTTTGTTGCCGTTGCGTTATGTGTTTGTTTGGTTAGGTTATGTGTGACGTCAGGTTATAGAGGATTTTGTGCCACAAACTCCAGTTAGAACTCAATCATTTGCATTGCCGCATAAGTTTTTCGATTCTGAACAAAACGGAAAAGGAATCGGAAGCAATAATTATAGCTGGTGCTAATGCTGTATAAGTGCAATAAGCACAATATATGCTCAATATAATCGGCATGGTTGAAACTATTCCTAATTTCACACCCTTCATGTTGCTTCTGAAAGTATTCTTTCTTACGGTTAGATCATCCCAAAATTCTGGACATGGTTGCGCATTGATATTCTTCAAAGTATCATGCAGCTTCGATCAGATCGCATCAACTAATTTTAGAACAAACCTCAAAATTTCAAATTGTTATAACTCCGGAACCTTTCGGCCAATTTCATCCATTAACAAACTTAACCAAGATTTCCAGGCTCTGAACATAAAGTGAGAATTTCAAGTATAGATTAAGGCTATCTTGAGTTAGCTCCGAATTTGGAATAATCATTGTTTTAAATTTTCTTACAACTGAATCCACACGAGATTTTGCAGTGAGATGCGTGTTGATATTTCAGAACTATTTACAAACTTTTAATATGGACGAATTAGTACTTCACGAGAGATCGAGAAATTTACAGCCAAATTTCAAATGACCGATTTCACTCATAAACGAACTCAGCCGAGATATTTGGACTCCCAATATAATTTAACAATTTCAAGTCGCTAGGTCCTTCCCTTCGAAACTTAGAGCACACACGAACATACTACTAGATCATCTGGTCTGTAGGACAAATATTGAATTGAACGTCCAAAAATGGTCCAACATCTAAGATAGATAGATATTTTATTGTCATCAATATTACATGAGTAGTCAACACAGCATGAAATTCAAAGAAATGTATATAACAGAACAATTAATACAAAAGAACATACAAAATACAATAAATAACAACATGGAACATCAAAAAACACAACATTTCACCCATCCGATTTTGACTGTAGGAACTCTTCCACTGGGCAGTGTGCGCCAATAGTCAGCATCTTTCTCATCCTCCTATTGAAGTGAGCGTGTGTAAGAGACATTTCACCTTTTCCGGTGAGTGATTGTATAATTTTCCTCCCCAATAGTCCACAAACTGCTGGGTATATTTCTTCAAATGTAACGGTGTAATGAACTGATCTCTAAATCGAGTGTATTATCACGGAACTGTCCATTTCTACAAAAATTATCCTTGTTTGCATGAATATATTTGAGGGTCTCCTTGATATACACTGAGTGAAGGGTGAGTATTTTCTCCGTCCCGAAATTGTTCTTGCACGAGTCGTAGGTTTTCATATTCAACATATATCTGATAGCCTTTTTTTACAGAATGAAGAGTCTAGCCGCCGCAGAAGACATACCCCAAACCAGGATTCCATATGTTATAACGCCATACACCAGAGCGAAAAAGGCCGTCCTCAGCACCTCAGGAAAAGAAATGTACTCAAGCCTTCTAAATAAATTGATTTACATACAACTTGTCTATTTGCTCCTTCCAGTCGAGTCTAGAGTCAATCTCCACTCCTAAGAAATTGACTGACTGTTCACTCATTCGGGAGAAATTAAGAGTCTGAGTTTTTTCATCGTTCATTTTAAGCTTGTTGGCAGCCAACCATTCTTGCTTTTTCTCAAGAGCATTTACTCTCATCCTCTCAAGCTCCTCCCAGGATTTTACACTTATCTACAAAGACTTATCATCACAATACAAACAACCATGAAGGCACCCAGGTATATGCAAGTCATTGATATAGATGATGAACAGAATGGGACCCAGTATTGACCCCTGAGAAACCCCAAAAATAAGGTGTTCACCTCTATCCAATACCTCCACTGCCCTCCTAAGCATTTCAACCAAAGCTAATGGTGTGCTCCGATTTTTCCTATACCCATGTTGGTTCACATTGAATAGTTTTTTTTTCAAGAAATTTCATGATTCTGTTCTTAATAATAGTTTCAAATATCTTGGATGAAATTGGGGTAATGCTTATTGGTCGATAGTTTGAGCAGTTGTTCATCGCTCCTTCTTCTTTATAAATGCGTATGACCTTTGATACCTTCAATTCCTTCGGATATACTCTCTCTTGCAAGCACCTGTTTACTAACAGCGTCAGTGGCGTGACCAAGGAGGTGGCCAACTTCTTTATGATACTTGAGGACAAATAGTAGATGTCCATTGTGTTTTTTGCCTTCATTACTTTCATTGCTCTGCTTACTTCCTCTTCAGTGACCTCAAATATGTAAAAAGATGATGAGTTTCTATTATTACCCAACTACTCCAGAAAGTGTTCCGGGATCTTATCAGTCGGCTGAACGCTCTCAGCTATGGTCTTTCCCACTGTGGAAAAATAAGCATTCATGTCATCCGATGTTAAATTTGACTTCTTCTGTCCCACAGTGCTTGATTTTCTCTCCTTATAATTATCTGCCAATATGACCTGGCTGTACTTCCTAATTTTTTTTATGATTTCTTCATTTTTTAATTTTATGAAGTGTTGAATCGCCTTTCTATATTTTTCCTTGTAATTTTTATACTCTGTCCTTGCAGCTTCATCCTTTCTTACCTATAGTTTAGTATAAATAGCATCTAACTGATTTTTCATCCTCACAACTTCAGGGGTGTTCCATACCTTTTTTTGAGACCAACTTATTTCCTTTTTTCTTTCACAGGCATCCACTTGTTGACAGCATTCAAAAGTACCCTATGCAATGCAGTAAACGCATCCTCAGCATTTTTTCCATTCAAGAAGATTAACCATATTACTTCATCAAGTTCTGCCCCTACTATATATACTCGTATAATTTACTGGTCGCGTTTTTATTAACCTGTATTCATCTGCGGTATGTTCCCTTTCCAGAGAGATCCAAGGAGCTGTACTCAGTGATTAGATATGTGCCATTCAGCTGTCTTCGTCTGGCGGGGGATATCTTTGGTGATGAATATGTTATCGATACAAGTGCCAGTATTGTTCACTCCCATCCTAGAAGGTTCCTCGAAACAATGCACTAGTCCAAATGTCATCATTGCGCTTAATGGCTAAATCTTTTCTTTTGTTTTACTAAGAACGTCTATGTTAAAATCTCCAGCAAGTATTATATGCTTATTTTCAAATTTTTCCGCCACATAATGTAAGACCCCGTTAAACCTCATCAGGTATTCAGGAACGCTAGATTTGGGCGATCTATAAGTTGCCATGACCATAGAATTCATTGCTAGTATAAACACACCATTAAACTCAGCCTGCTTTTCTAAAGAAAAATGGTTTATTTCCGGTATCTTTTCAAAATTCCATCTACTTTCCCACGCTATCAAAGCTCCTCAGCCCTCAAAATGCTCTCTACCAAAGAAACCAGCTATCTCATAACGTTCCAGCTGCAGTACTTCGAATTGTGATGTTTTTTTTATCAGAGTAGCAACAGTAGCACCCTTGCATATGAAAATACATATTTGAAATTCGATTTCTCAGGAAAATCGAAAAAAAAATGGATATATCCCCAAGTATTTTTGAAAACCCCAATGAGATGACCTAATAAACGTGACAAGCATGACAAAAATTGAATAAAATGAAAACGGTTGTTCATTATTCAGGTCAAAACGTTTCGGAATTATTGGGGAGAAACTCTAGTTTTTGCCTGTCTTATGGCTATAAATCCCTGAGATTGCATTTCATGGCCTATATTTATGTCAACTTTTTTGAAGAAGAATATCTTGTTGAAATTCTAAACCTTAATCTCGGCACATCCATCATTCTTATATATCATAGCATGTTCATTTCATTCTGTATTGCGAAACGAATATATCATCGCATTTCAATGTTGGATGAATATGTGTTATTCAAAATACTCTGGTGGCTAATTGGTAAGGATTTATGTCAAGTGAAGACTACCATAGAGTTTCAATTATCCATACACCCGTAGTGAAAGAATTCATAACCATCCACTGCTCCATCAACAGGAATCTTTACTTACCCTATAAGGTCTTGGAACATCTTTCATTGTTTGCCTCAATACAAGCAATGACACCATGGCTATACCATAAAAGAACCAAATGAGGAAACTTGCAAATTCTATTAGTTCTACAATGTCACCAAGAACTATGAATAATAAAGCAACAATTCCCTGCATCACAACTGCTGGTGAAGGTGTTAGCCTTCTATAATGTACATATGACATACTCTCCATCATCAAACCATCTTGGGCAGAAACATAACATAACCTGAAAATCATAAGTCTCTTTGTAGGTATAGTATTATATATATTATTAATATATATATATTAAGTGCCGATATTATGAAGCCATTGTATTAACTTTATACAATGATGAATCTATATTGACATATAACCAGCAGTTAACTGATGGTGGATTGAATACCGATAAGATTCGAAAATGACTATTAAAATTAAACTTAACATCAGTAACATAAGATGATTTAAGATTTTGCGCGCTGACTTTAAGGACAAAAAGGTTATCGTCTCGTCATAATGTTGGGAATTTTCGAATTTTGTTGAATGATTCGTGGTCTAATAAAATAATTTCTGTCTGTAAAAACTTGAAAGTTCGCTCGTCCGAATACGCCGGTAGAGCTTGATGATAAGCAGAATTCTCCAAATGGTTTCGAACTCATACCCATAGTACATAATTGGTACAATGAAGTAACGACACCAAATTCCGTGAGAATCGTATCTCTAGAAAATTATTCATATTTTAGGAACTATCTATCGGATTCCCCTAGATATAGTGTGAATCTCCTAGCCGTCATTTTTCGTCTAGGTACTATATTTCAATTCGATTTGACCCGTTTGTCCGAAATCTTAACAAAATTAAATTTTACATGGGTTACCGGTGGGATCGTTATTGGAGAAATGTTACTCATTCATGAATTAGAATTTATTCCAAAACATACTCTACAAATATTGAGTTTTTTAAGGAAATGTTTGTGCTATAAAATTCTTAGAACGACCGTGAGAGCAACACACATTCGAAACATAAGTTGTCTGATCGAATAGAAATATCGCATTAAGTTGAAAAATCACGGCTTTATTCTTGAAGCGAAACGCAATGATGTATATGTTGGAAAGTTAATCTGCGGTTGGCAGGTTCAATGTCTGGATGGGTATCCGCCCTGAATATAAATTTGAATGCGTAGAAGTTCGTCACTTCACGTCAGTGCTCCAACCGAATGTTTTATGTTATGCTTTATAATTTGGAGTAGATTCATGAGAGCTTCAAGGGGGGTTTCATTGAAACCTGGGAGTACCGGTTAAATACAAATGGTAGTTGGCTTCCCCCATTTCGAAACATGTAGAGTACCTGAAATTTCACTGAAATTTTGTACAAAAGTTCTCACTGGCAGATCCCTATAATTTTTGCCAATAATTTATCACATTGGATTAAAACAAATTCTTCATTACTATTCCAGATAGCACAATCATACACTGGGGATGTACTTGGGAAATCCGAGCAGGATATTAAGTATATACCAGGGATATCAGAATTCCTCTATAGGTCATCCTGGGATATACGATGTTACTAAGTGGGAATTCCCTTGGAGGTCTTTCTGTATATCCGGAGGATATTCTCTACAGACTATAAGCTATCCAGAGGGCATCCTGAGGATGACTTATTCAGTAATTTGGGAACTCCCTTAGCGGTTTACGCATATATCCTAGGGATATAGTTCTGAGTTAAATATGGAACATCTCTGATTTAGAAAAGAAAGGGGAGGCAATGATGAATACTTGCCTTATGGTGCTGAGGAATCAAAAAATCTTCGTTTTATTGATAGATCAATACATTCCATGTAGTTCAAAATATAATCCACAAATATTTTACAGGACTGGGTACAAAGTGTTTTTCGCTGTCCAATTCCAATAAAAATAGTTAACTATATCATCATTTTTAAAACGTCAGCTATTGTATCACGATAATAAAAATTATGCCTACCTTGTCACTCCAAATTGAATGCTCAAAGTACATCCAAAGGTACTCAAGGCCACACCTAAAGGAATGAGAAACGATGCAGGTCCCAAAACTCGGTCTCCAAATGTTACTGCAACAGCTTTTGAAGTCACCATTTCAGGTATAGTCAGAACTGCCATATATGCAATATTCATAAACACATACAAAAACGTAACAATCGGAACGCTAATAGCAATGCTCTTTGGAATGTTTCTGCAAAAAACCTAGGTTCAGTAAACTATTATTCAATCTGAAAAGAGTTTCGACTGACATCTCTGGTCGTTTGATTTCCTCAGTCACTATTGTCACTGCTGACCAGCCATCGTAAGCCCAAAGACCACTATAGAAAGCTAAAGCTACATTTTTTGGAGCTAGTGTGGTCCCCTCAAATCCAGTACTGAGATGTTCAGTGTTTCCTGAAATTCAATTTGTATAGAAAGGGAAAAAGATTATTTGTGAAAATATTACCTCTAGCAACTTCGTATACTCCTCCTAATATCACAATAAGGCAAGCAAATATTTTGAAAAATCCGAATATATTCTGAACTTTAACATACAATTTGACGCTCATCACATTGATAAAGGTAATAATACCTGAAATATGGAAATTGATATCATCATTATGGAAATGGTTACATTAATATTGATAATGTTTTCTTAATAAATAAGCAATTTGATACTTTTCTGCACGCAGAAACAGTTTGATGCAAAGTGGTGTTCAAATAGTTTACTGCTTGCGAAAAAGGCACTTTGCTCACATTTAAGGACCACATTTTTTCCTACCACCTGCATAACAGGTGTAAATCATTAATTCAATTATGTTATAACAAACTTGAAAGAAAGGGCTAAACAACAAAAAATTACGGAACAATAAAAAATATTTATTAAAAGACACATATGTCGTCTTTTAATAAGTTTATAATGGATTTCTATCAAGCGAAAAGGCCAACACAATACGAAGAATAATATTTAATTGAATTCCGATTTGTTCATAGCATTTTGAACCCCGGACAGACAGATGTTGTTGATGTGGCTAGATGAAATTCGTTGAGCACTGTATTCAAATATTCATATTTGTGCAGATAAAGTCCGCACAATGAACATACATTTGTCTAGATATAATAGAATTATTATAAATATATTGGACAATAACGAGATTTTGTTTATTCATCAAAACATTGAACATACACTTTTTAAAGCGAAGCATTAATGAAGATAGTCTTAGGACCAAGTTATGTATCATTTTTCGAAAATTTTCGCGTTTCCATTGAGACAGGTACACATAGTGTACCCGATTCTCGAATTTTTTCTCTAACTTCTCGCGTTTAGGGCTATCCTGCAGCTTTCGCGTACCAAAACTTCATTAACATACTAAATAAGCCCTAACTTCCCCATTTCGTGCTATGTTGCCTTCAACACATTTGGTATATCATAAAACAAGATATATACTACTATTATACATAGACAAGATATTCACGGTAGTCAGTCAGGATAGTCTAGTCAAGATGAATGAACGAATTGGGAATCTCCTTCGGGAGAAAGATTATGGGAAAAATTCCCTGAATATTTTTACGAAATCCTGAACTGAGCTGAAATTTTCCCTATTAAACGTAGTTTTCAAATATTAATTTCGACCGAAAGGGGATTGAGGAGCAGCACATTCCGAGGCAACACGAAAATCTTATTCGCTGAAATTTTCGTACATCTGAATACTAAAAACTCCTTGATTTTTCTAATAGTTAATCGGATATTCGAGAAACATCGATTTTTTCAGTAATGGCTGAAATCGGAGGAGGTTTGCGTTCTTTGCACGCAAGACCTGTAGGAATTCCATAAACGCGAGAGGTGAGTAGAGGAAGAATGTAGGACTATGTTTCCCATCTCGATGGAAACGCGAATATATTTTGAACTCTACGGGAAATGATACATTTTCTAAGTTGGTTGGAATATTTTTGACGTATCAGGTTATCGGATGAGATGTTACAAGACCGAAATATAGCTGTTTCATAATGCCATCAATGTTGCGAGTTCTCCATTCATGAGAATTTTTCAGTACTCAGGACTCGCACACATGTTGTGTTGTGTACCTTGAAATGTCTAAATTACTGGTGCATCAATGTATCTTATGTTCTATCTTTTTTGGGGACGCAAATTGTGAATAGGCTATTGGTTCTCTTTCATTCCTGCAGAGGACGAGGAATATGTTGCGAATGTTTGTGTCGGGGCAAATGTATATACCATTCACCTTCATGAAGTCAGACGGTAGGCCTTGGACAGGTGGTCAAGATCAAAATTTCTCTGCAGGCAGTTGCCAATTCTTCTCTATGGTTCAATTTAGATACATCTGTATTTACTTCCACACCCATGTAGAATGTTAAGTTATCTGACAGGAGTATGACTGCAACCTCATTTTTTCACTATATACAGAGGAATGTGTAGACTTTTCAACTCCTGCGACTGACATTTTGAAAAATGAGTGGCAATACATTTAAACCAACTGAGAAGCCACCTTAATGCAAAATACTCTTCTTCCAAAGCTTCTCATTTCAACTAAATTCAAACCTTCATTTCAATGATTTGATGTGAAGAAGAGCGTCGATTTGAGAACATTCTTGCTATCCTAGACATGGGAGAAAAATTTTACACCATGTGCACAAAATACATGCAGGAATTATTATTATTTGCAGCTTGAGAGTACTCACGCTGAAATATCTAAACCAATGATAACTTGGGCTCTCTTATCAACGCGAAATTTATTGTGCTGAACACTATTCGATTTTCAAGAAGAAGGCGCTGGTTCAGTAGATCTTTACATAGTTTCTCATTGTTCTCATATGGTATTAACACTAGCAAATTCAACAACGATGTCGAATTCGTGTTACAGTAAAGCTTAGAACGAAACAGAATCATTGAAAGAATCAAATGTAGTTTAGACCACTCAGAGCACCGCTTTTTGCTGCTCATAGTTATGTTAAGAGCAATTTTCTGTTTCCCTGCTGATAAACCTCACATTTTGTCCATTGAGCAGAACGATGAAGAGTCCATTGTGTTGAAAAATGAAGTATAACTATCATCGTCCGAACATGTTGGTCCGAAGAACTGCCCAATATTCATCACACCAATATAGACCACTTTTCAAAATATCGGATGATTTGGAAATAGCCATAATTTATAAATAGGATAGGCGCTCATATAGTTTTCAAACGCATTAGTATATAAAATATGTTATTCGTTGAAGGTGTGTCCGTGAAGAATTGCATCGCATTATTCCTAAAGAACGTTTGGATCGAATACGTTTGACAGCTCAAAATTGTTCTTGCTAGTAGCATTTTATTGTACAGTGCTGGCGTCACTTTGGGACTGTTATGTTGAGCTGAAAGGATCAGAGCAGCCGCCAAATTAATGTAATGACTATGTTTGAGCTTTTAACCCCATTTTTATATCTTTGTAGAGTACATAATTAACCGTCCGAGTCAAATGCGTTCCCTATTTTCAGTTCTATCCAAATTTTTCCAAATATCTTCCGCCACCTGTTCCACTGCAATTATGAAAGTCAATACCAAAAAAGTTTTTTCTTCAGCATCATACAAACGCTTAATGCTGTTCTAAAATGTCGTAAGGTTGGGGCCATCTCTAAATCTACTTAGACGTTTACAGAAATCCTCCTTTCTCTAGAAGCGCATGAATTAGAATGAGCGGCTACCTTTATAAAACTAAGGGTTTCACTCTCTCCAACCGATCTGACCTTTCTACGTTCAATAGCCACGTCACAAAAAACGCGTCACATGACTTATTGGCAACCATATATTATAAGAATATGTACACTTAAAAAAAAGAGAGTACAGTAACGTTCTTAGACCAGAAAAAAGTTAACAGTATAAACGGGAAATACTGGAATTAGATAATAGAATTGAGACTCTCTGGAAAACAGTCAATTAAATCAAGGGTATCACAAATCAAAACACTGAAATATAAGGAAATCCGGAAAAAATAGCAAATTTATTCAATACCTATTATTCATCAGTTGCGGAAGATAAAGCAAACAGCAACCAAAAGTCACAACTCGAAATCAATATAATGGAAAATAACTCCATACTTAAATTACACCCAGTCTCAGAAGAAGAAATAATGAGAACTATCTCCATGTCCCGATGAGAGTAGTAAAAGATTGTGCAGAGCAAATAGTGAAACCCCTAACTTTTCTAACAAATATGTTTATAAAATACAGTGTTTTCCCTGATCTGCTTAAGGAAGCATTGATAAAACCAGTATATAAGACAGGCGAACCCGACAAACCACAAAGTTATAGACCAATGAGCCTCCTACCAACGTTTTCTAAAATACTGGAGCTAACAATTTCAACTCAACTGGTATTATATCTAGTAGATGAAAAAATCTTATCACCTTCACAACACGGCTATGTCAAAGGAAAATCAACCCAGACGGCAGTATTTGAGTTCATCTCAGGAGTCTTGGATGCTCTGGAGGATTCAAATGTAACGGTTGGGTTGATGTTGGACCTATCGAAGGCATTCGATACCCTCCTCCACGACCTCATCCTTCAAAAACTACATGCCTATGGAATAAGAGAAAACAACTGAAGTGGTTTAAATCGTACCTAACAAATCGTGAGAAAAGGGGAGTGATCTCTCAGAAAGGGGATCAAACAATATCAGAAGAAGAATTCACAGAGCAAGGAGTACTTCAAGGAAGCTATTGGGCCCCATAATCTTTATCATATTTCTAAATGAGCTGTGTATACCATATTTGATAGGATAAATATTAGAATGTTAAATTATGCTGATGACACAAATTTCACAGTGATAGCAAAGACATTCACAGAAACGTGTGATTTGTTAAAATCAATCCTAAAAAAATCAAGTGAATGGTTCAAAGCCAATGGTCTTTGCATGAACTCTAAAAAACGAATGCTGTACTCTTTAAAACAGTACATTCGGCTTTTCAAACACCAGCCAATATTAAGCTATATGACTCCACTCTGAATCTGATTGGGTCCTGTAACTTCCTGGGTCTTAAACTGGAGGAAATACTTGATTGGAGCTGACACATCAATAACCTTCGTGGTCAATTAAGTTCCATCTGCTAATCCCGGGGGGTACTCAGTAAATACCTAGATGCTACATCAATGAAAACCATTTACCAAGCAGTGTCTGAATCAAAGATGAGGTATGGAAGCTTATTCTATGGCAGCTCAAATAACTTGGAGAGAGTGCTGAAGATGCAGAAGAGAGCAGTACGTATGATTTGGAAGATGAAAAGAACAGAGTCGTGTAGGGGAATATTCAGGATATATCAGGAATGCCCGATCTTCATTTATAAAAACAAGCAGTACTACGAAGAAGAACACCGAGTAATTATGATACAAGGAAAAAAACAATGAAATACTCGCGACACAGACTAAGCCTGACAGAAAAGGGACCTGAATATAGATGCATTCAATACTACAATGAAATAGCACATAAATTGAGAATGAATTGACCATACATCGATATAAGAAATACATTATCAAGTTGCTACTTAACATCGAACCATATAACGTAGAAGACTCCTTAACCTACACGATATAGCATCTCAGAATACAATTAATTTTTATGACCCTGTTTCATCTCAAGTGTTCACTGCATGCATGTATACACTTTACCTGGAATAAAGTACATTATTAATATTATTAAATGATTCTGAAATGAAAACAACACCTAGATCTGATTGTTGCAGTGATTTGAATAAATTCATTTTAATTAACCACTCATGAGCACTTAGTTGTCATCAATAGACGACTTCGGCCCAAGTTGCCAACCCACAATTTTATTCACAAATTTACTATCATTGGGGAATGGGAATTTCAGGACAAATTCGACATGATAAGGTTCGCGTTATTTATAAATATCACTAAAAGGTGCCTCGGCTCCTCAAACAAGATAATTCCTTCCAAATATACGGTTCATCTCTGATTGGTTGAAATTTAAGTTGGGATTCCTGATTTCATGGTGATAGTGCCAAATTTATAAGGGATATGTTCCGCAAATCAACTTGGTTATTTAGGTTGCCGGTTTTTCATTCTGTAAATATGAAATATACGGTTGGTTCCTGAAAAAAAGGTTAATTACGGAATTTGATTGATGAAAAAACTTTCTTTCTATCACCAGAATGACAGTTAATATTCTATGGTAACATATCCATAGCGTAGAACCATGATGTAAAAAACATTTTGGTCCATCGCTTGAAATTGGTTATGGTGTGCTCATCTAAAAATGAGTGACGTCAGCAAGATTAAAAGTAAAGAGTTGTATATTCTGCTAGCTGACGTCACTCATTTTTCAGATGAGCACACCATGTTTTCTACATCATGCGTAGAACAATCTTCATTCACTTAATGATCCATAGAACTTAGAAGTGTCAACAATCAAAAATGAAAAAGTTACTAGGTATGGTCTATGGACCATAAGGTAAATAAAGATTGTTCTATGCTATGGATATGTTACCATAAAACATTGATTCTCGTTCTGTTGCATAGACTTAATATGTCTATGTTCTGATGACAGAAAGATTGCTTTCATCAATCAAATTCAGGAACCAACCGAATATTTGGAAATGGAAAGCCGGCATCCGAAATAACCAAGTTGATTTGCGGATCATATCTTTCATAAACTTGATACTATTAACATGAAATCAGGAACCCATGATGTAAGAAAAACATTGTGTGCTCATCTGAAAAAAAGTGACGTCAGCAAGATTGAAATACAAGGAAATATATATTCTGTGCTTTGAATTTGAATGAAAAATTAGACGTCATCATTGGTAAAACGATCACAGAGGAGCACATGAGCACATCATGTTTTACTTACATCATGCAGGAACCCCAACTCAAATTTCAGCCTAACAAAAACCTATATTTGG
Organism: Myrrha octodecimguttata; assembly: GCA_958510865.1. Lineage (NCBI taxonomy): Eukaryota > Metazoa > Arthropoda > Insecta > Coleoptera > Coccinellidae > Myrrha > Myrrha octodecimguttata. The sequence continues at coordinate 24,633,452 of OY294056.1, forward strand.
AAGGAATTATCTTGTTCGAGGAGCCGAGGTATCTTTTACGGATATTTATAAATAACACGAACCTTATCATGTCTAATTAGTCCTGAAATTCCCGTTCCCCAGTGTCAGTAAATATGTGAAAAAAATTGTGGTTTGGCAACTTGGGCCGAAGTCATCTATTCTTTCTTATTATCAAACATTAATTACCTAGAGCGAGTATCGCCACAGCCTTGATAATTTGTTCATCTTTGATGCAAAGATAGTCCAACAAAGGTTGGCAGAAATATTCTGCAAACGTCAAGATAATAACGGCAACTTCCGCCGGTCTTATGATGAATATCATCACCCAGGAATATATAAATGCTGGTAGATTACCCCAAAACTTATGAAGGGGTCCGAAGGAGTCCAGAAAATATGCGTATTCTGCTCCTGATCGTGGAATGACTGTACCAAGTTCGGCGAATGCTAATGCACCTGAAAATTTACATATATTAGCATTCAATAATTTTCCTCGTTCATCTACTGGAATGATAAAATGGGAATAAAAATATTGAAATAAATAAGATAAATAGTTAACAAAATGAACTATCATGATTTTTCTTAGTCACAATGAACACTTGGAATGTACAATTTATTCAACGGCGACAGTTCGGCAAATCTGATGTTTTCTCCAGGCTACGAAAATACATCAATGATTTAGCACACAAAGCAATCAATTACATTAATGAAACTCCCACCTGAACTAAATGAATGATACAGGGTGTCCCGGAAGTAACTGTATATAATCTCACCAATCCAATCGTGCTGAATTTATTCATTTATTCACCAAAAAAAATACACCAAGGATAAAAACTAACCCAAGTGATACTTACAGAGGCAATCGAGTTGCCTGTTCGTGCGATCGGTGAAGAAAGTAAGAAATACATTAGGTACATAATCAATTTTCAAGAAACCGCAACCCGAAGAGAAAAACCAACTACACCAAAAGAAAAAACCTAGAAAAGCACTGACTTGAAGTCAGGAGCTTTTATGCGCTTATTCCGTTGCGAAAATCGTCATCTATAAACGTATGGAGCCTACCAAACTCAGTTCTTTTTTTATATGGTCCTCACGAAATTCTGCATGAACCTCAAGCTATAATTTTCGATCAAATACTGGATTGCAATCCGATCCAAACTTTTTAATGGGTATAACTATCTGAGGAATAATTGGCGAATTCAACCTATCTAAGCATTCGAACTTCTTAAGTAAACTGAAAACCTACTCTACAAATATATTTCCTATGTAGATTCTTCCTAAAGTTGATGTGTTTACAGCCAGACTAACCGCTTATTACATTACCACAGACAGGAGATCCACCACAACCAGTGGTTTAGATTGCTAATGTAATGGCATCTATTACCTAATAGTCAAAATTTAAAATGAATGTAGCACAAAAACCATTTGGCAGATTTGGCCCATTAACGAACTCAACCGAGAATTTCAAGACTCTAGCTTCTTTCTTCTGAAAGTTACAGCGCACACGGCCGGACAGACAGAATCAAATTTGACCACGGCTTCTTCATCAGTGAGTCCAACCTAATCGTTAGAGACCGATTTCAGCTTAAAATTCGAAAATTACGGACATCATGTTCCCCAGAACAAGCGCGTAACAACAGCAATAAGAAAATTCAGAACTATACAATTCAGCTCCCTATCATAAACTATAAATTGAATACAACCCACTCTTTCATTTGAATTTTCTAGAATTTCCACTATTTAAAACATAAAGATTATTTGGAGGTGAGTTGTAGACACCAATCGGTCTCACAATACTACAACTGACAATTCTCAATCTTCTAGGCAATTGGATGCTTTTATTCCTTGCTGTACTTTATGAACCTATAAATTTCCCCTTTACTCAAAGTGGTTGACAGGAACAAGAAATCTGGAAAGATTAACAAATCTTAACTAATGCCGGCTTTTCACAGATATATTTTTGCTTCTTCAAGGTGTAACTATGTACAACGAGCCAGAAAAACATCGAGAAATTTGGAAGAATTCGTTCATGAAATAATTTTCAAATACGACATTACCTGTACAAACAGCGAAAGACAAAATAGCTTAGGTTTGTTGATATTTCCAGATTCCTAGTTCCTGTCAACTACTACAAGTATATAGTTTATAGTATGGTGGGGGTTACATTCCACTGCGATCTTAAAATCTATTGTGCCAGAGAGGACCAGGCTCTTTGACTTTTAATTCTCTCATTACCTGTTCCGGCCTTAGATATTCATAGGATAGCTTCATGGGCTACCCTATTGATTACTAGATGTAGAGGACTGAGATCTGTGATGACCCCAAGTGCTCTAGTCGGGCACGTTTTCATAGCTCCAGTGATGCAAACACAGGTAAGCGTTTGTACCTTATTGTCGAGTATTTTCCTCGTGCTTCTCTGCCCTGCCTTAGCAAACCAGACCACTGCCCCACGTGCAATTATTAATTTCACAATCATAACGTACATCCATTGGAGTATGCCCGAGTCTTCTGCACGCCATGAAAACCCTTATTGTTTTACTAGCAGTAATTATAACATACTCATTCCATAGAACCTTACCGTCTAGGTAATTCCATGATATTTAACTCAAGACTTCCATTATACGATATCTCCATTTACCGAAATGAATTTCATAGCTGGAAGGTTCCTTTTCCGAGTCAATAATTCTGAGGCCCCTCTGAAACAAATCACAGAAGACACCCCGGAATTTGACTCTTACTATTAGGACTATGTCATCGGCATATTCTATATGTACAGGGTGTTTCACCATAAACTGGTTAAACATATATAGCCGTATGGATGACATTGGGGAAGTCATTTTTGCCTTATGACATATACCCCGTTTTCGAAGCATAAGCGAGATACAGGGTGTTTAATGTCAACTTTGAGCAATATTCTGATAACTGTGGTGATTCTTCATATGTGACCTTTGAAATAACGGTTTTTGGTCATATCTCAGTATTTTTTGGTGGTCAATTCAATTGTTCTGTAAAATTCTAGAAAAAATATTTCAAAATGACGGAAAACCTACAAAGTTGGAATTTTTTGCTTTAGATTGCCATTGGATAGCATTATTTCAATGTACTCAATTTTCTAAGATTTTCTGTGAAAACAAAAAAAATTCAAACTCAACTTTTTTTTTACATGTCTACAGTGAGAAAAAGTCACCCAAAATTGTTGAAATCTTTCAAGGTTGAACTTACCTTTATTCTGAACACTGCTGTGAAAACAGAATGAAAAAATATCAATTGGTTTTCATTTTATAGCCTTCCAAAGACTCCGTCCGGAGTACTTGAATAATATTTATTTAAGGAACTGGTGGCCCTACGGTTGCAAAATTATGCTATTAGGCCTCCAGAGTGACATGGACAGAAATATGAATTTATCAAGAAAAAAATATTTCCTAAAAATCTTTGGTAGGGATCGAACTCTATCCGGATTCGGAAAAAAGGGTAAAATTCGAAGAACTACCGTTGCCTGGTAACGGACGAATAAATCGAATTTATACTCGTCCCTATTCTCCGTAAGTGGAGCGAGTTCGAATCCAATCAAAGTTTTTTTGAAAAAAATTTAGTTTTTGATAAATTCATATTTCTACCCAGGTAATTCTGGGTGCCTATAAGCACAATTTTGGCCTCCGTATGGCCACCAGTTTCTTAAATGAAAATTATTTAAGAACTCCGAGCGGAATCTTTGGAAGGCTATAAAAGGAAAACCAATGGATATTTTTTCATTCTGTTTTCAAAGCAGTGTTCAGAATGAAGGTTAGTTCAACTTTGAAAGATTTCACGAATTTTGGGTGAATTTTTTTTCTCACGTAGACATGTAAAAAAAGTTTAGTTTGAATTTTGGAAAAATTTTTTCACAGAAAATCTTAGAAAATTGAGTATATTCACATAATACTATCAAATTTGGCAATCGAAGAAAAAAATTCCAACTTTGTAGGTTTTCCGCAATTTTGGGTGAATTTTTTTTCTCACTGTAGACATGTAAAAAAAGTTTAGTTTGAATTTTGGAAAAAATTCCAACTTTGTAGGTTTTCCGCCATTTTGAAATATTTTTTCCCGAATTCTACACAACAATTGAATTGACCGCCAAAAAATACTAAGATGTGACTACGAACTGTTATTTCAAAGGTCGCGCATAACTCACCACAGTTATCAGAATATTGCTCAATGTTGACATTGAATACACTGTATCTCGCCTATGCTTCGAAAACGGGGTATATGTCATAAGGCAGAAATGACTTTCCCAATGTCATCTATACGGCTATATATGTTCGACCAGTTTATGGTAAAACACCCTGTATATTCGAAGCCAAGCTCCGTTAGCCTGTGCAGTAGTTCATCCACTATCAGGCTTCATAGGAGGGGAGATAATACTCCTCCTTGAGATGTTTCGCGATTGGTTTTGATATAAATGGTTCGACTGGTCACCACTGTCTCAACTGTCCTCGTCGACAACACCTCAGACCATCCATTTTATATTGGTATCATTCACTCCTCGCCTTACAAGTGCCTCTCTGACAGACACATGTGTGGTGTTGTTAAACGCCCCAGGTATGTCTAGGAAAGCGTACAAAGCGATATCTTTATTGTTTAGAGTCTTCTGGATGCCTTCAGTCAGCCCGTTCAAGGCAGTTTCCGTGAAAAGTTCCACCCTGTACGCACGCAGACATTTGTAAAGTAGTTTTTCTCCAGGTTCTCCGTTCTTATATAGTTATCTACTACCTTCTCCATCATTTTGAGCAAAAACGAAGTTAGGCAAGGGGACCTAAAAGATCACCCCGGTAATGTTAGCTCCCAGACGGCCAGCTCCACGGGAACTTTTCATTCCACAATAGTCGAACACACTTTCGAAATTTTTATGATTTCTGGACAGGCGAACGTGATAAAATTAGGTCCATCTTATAGAGGAATGAAAGAGCAAAGAATAAACAATTTTTCTTTCACACATCTTAACTCTAAAGCCCAATTCCAAGATAGAATGTAGGATTTCATGCCAGCTGAAGAAGTTTTCGTGATTTTATATTTTCATTATGAGCAGCCAAGAATATATCCTAGACCATCTTATAGAGGAATGGAAATTCTATATATAAATTATTTTTCATTCAGGTAGGTTACCTCTAAGGGTCCAGCTGCAAGGGCCGAATTGAAGGTTATCATGCCGACCGAACAGACTTTCGTGATTTTCATGGCTTCAGAATAGGTGGCCAATAATAAAATTAATATTATGCAGAAATGAAGGAGCTACAAATAGTTAATTTTGCAATAACATAGGTTACTTCTAAGGGCCCAGCTCCAAGATGGCCGAATGGGTGGATGCATGATTTTCATATTTCTGAATAGGCGACCAAGAATGAGTTTGGGTCTATTTTATAGAGGAATAAATGAGCTATAAACAGTAAATTTTTCGTCTATATTGGTTACCTCTAAGGGTTGAGCTCCGTGGGCCGAATTGTAGGTTCTCATGCCAGCCGAACAGATTTTCGTGATTTTCATATTTTCATACAAGGTGGCCAAGAATGAAATTGAGTCCATATTATAGAGGATCAAATAGATATAGAGCATGAAATTTTCATACACATAGGCTAACTCCAAGGGCTCTGCTTCAAGATCCGAATTGTATGATCTCATGCCGGCGCGATATACTTTCATGATCTTCATATTTTCCGAATAGGTGGCCAAGAATGAAATTGAGTCCATATTGGTCAACTCCAGGGTCCAGTCCCAAGAGCCGAATTGTACGATCCCATGCTGGAGCGATAGATTTTCGTGATTTTCATATTTTCCGAATAGGGGCCAAGAATGAAATTGAGTACGAAAATTAACCAACAATACATTCTGGGCCACCAATTCGAAAAATATGAAAATCACGAAAATCTATTCGGCCGGCTCGTGGAGCTTGATCCTCAGAGTTACCCGATGTGTACGACAAATTAAATATTCATAGCTCTTTCATTCCTCTATGAAATAGACTCAAAATTATTCTTGGTGTTCAATTTGGAAAATATGAAAACCCCGAAAATCTGTTCCGCCGGCATGAGATCATACAATTCGGATCTTTGAGCAGGGCCCATGGAAGTTACCTATGTGAACGAAAAATAAACTATTTATAGCTCTTTCATTTCCACATTATATTAACTCAGTTTTTTTTTTGGACACCTGTTCTGAGAACATTAAAATCATAAAAATCAGTTCGGCTGTCATGAGAACTTATGTTTTTCATATCTCTATAAGTAGACTCGAATTCATTCTTGGCCACCTATTCGAAAAATATGAAAATAGCGAAAATCTATTCGGCAGGCATGATATCATAATATTCGGATCTTGGAGCTGGGCCCTTAGAGGTACCGTTTCTGAATGAAGAATTATTCAGATAAAGAATTTTCATTCTTCTATAAGATAGATTGGGCTCTATTCTTGGCTGCTCATTATGAAAATATAAAAATCACAAAAATCTCTTTGGCCGACATGAAATCCTACAATAATATTATCATGGAATTTGGTTTTAGAGTTAAGATATGTGAACGAAAAATGGTTTTTTTCTGGCCCCTTCATTCCTCTATAAGATGAACCTAATTTAATTACTTTCGCCCGTCCACAAATCAAATTTCGTTTGTAATTTGAAATTTTAAGTTTATTTCCCCAACATCTCAAGAAGTATTGAAGTGATCATATTGAAACTTCGAAATTAGATAATTCTCGAAGACAATCGATTGGAATTCGATGTAATTTGGTACAGACCATGAGGTAGATATTTACTTCCGGAGAAGGGGAAAAATATCTCAATTTTGGTTATTTGGAATTTTGAGATTATTTACTAAGTATCTCCAGAAGTACCGATGTGATCAGAAATATTGGGAAAATGAAATTTCGAATAGAAATGTAAATTTGCGGAATGATTGGGTGGATTTCACCCATTTACGAATTTATTGGAATTAACCTCCAAACATACTCTACAATAATCAAGTTTCTGAGTAGAATCTTACGGAAGTTATTTCGTTTACTATCAGCAGCCGCAAGCACAAAAACTACGTATATACGTAAAACGCTTCAACAACGAATTTGAACAAGAGCGTAAAAGCTCCTAACCTCACGTCAGTGCTTTTCTAGGTTTTTTATTTGGTCATTGACGGATGAACTATGATTTTCGCATTCATTCAGAAAGATCATTTATGTTTTATTAGTAACAAGGCTACTAGATCCGTCATAAAATTAAAATATAATTAATCCTTACATAGCTTTTAGAACGAGTCAAGTAACAATACTTTGGAAAGATGAACTTCATCATCAAGATATCGGACTAATATTCGTTTACAGTGTAGAAGCATTTCTTCAGAAATTTTTTCCTCAATTTGTTTTTTGAACTTGTTTGAATACAAGATTTTTTTAGAAGATGCTTATTTCTCCACTTGCATTCTTCTATTAATATGGGACATAGTATTCTTATATTCCTACTAGATCAACAGGAACTCTACACATCATACTTAGGTACTACCGCTGACGAAGTCCCGAAATACAAAATTATTTCGGAACAGAAAGTCATTTCTTCTTGCTGCAGATGAATAATAAACGAAAGAGTATTGAAAGAGCCGATATCATAGTCAATCAAATATATTTTGTTGTGATTTACTTGACGGAACAGTGGAGTTGACTCATTTCAAGCTTAAGGAACGACCCGTTTCAATTGATTAATAGAATGTTCGTAACAATCAGATGACACATATTACACTAATAAGTTCATAAAGAACAAATTTATTTGAAGATGAACGATTAATGTCCAGTCCAAATTAAACAATTTATTTGAAAGACATGGGATTACCGAGGTCGAATTCATTAAAAGCTCCGTTTCTTTATTAGCTAATTCCATTAGGACTGCGGCAGGCATTCTTTAATAGTTTGGATATACCTACGTGTTTTGCATGACACTTACGGATATAATTTCTGACACATGCTACCGCAAATATATTCGACAATATTATATTTCTTCGAGCTCAGTTTTTGCGCGCTATTTTCTAGGAATGGAAGCTCTCAAATAATGATAAGTTAAGTCCCAATTGAATCCAGTCTTTTCAATCGTAAAGCCGCGCTCAAATATGCGAAGCTAACAGCGAATTTCATTGGAAAACATAAACAATAGGACGAATATCTGTCGATAAATCAACAGATAGTCCACCTTGATCTGATAGAATCATCCAATCAACTGAAGCTTCTAAAGAAGCGTTATCCAAGGGATTGAGTTACTTCAGTTTCATCAGACTGGCACACCTAGGAAACGAAGAAAAGATTCTAGATACTTCAAACCTGTTGGATGACAGCCTCCAGTATGAAAATTATACAACTCCCTCTCAGGAATATCTTACGAACACTAACCTTTGAGTGCGAGAAAAAATTGAGCGATGTGCATGACGTTCATCCAATTGTCGTTACAGTCTAATGAACTGAATTGTTTGGATAATGATTTTTCGGTGTAGAGACTTCGGTGTATTGGATGATTAAATCGGATCAAGGTGTTGATTAATCGACAGAAATTCGTCCTTGTGGTTATGTTAGGTTATCATTACTGGAGCTTTTTATTTTACGTGGACCATTCTTCTGTTATTGATTAATGATATTGTGAATGTAGTGGACGTCTCTGGAAACCTCAGTAACTCGAGTCAAAAATTCGACTACAGACGGATCAGATCGATATTGTTGCCGAAGAACCATTCGTTATTCAGAAAACTCACATTTTAACGCGGTTTGAACTTTGTAACTTCTGGAATAAACCACCCAGTGACTAAAAATTTGAGAATGCAGATCCTATCGAGTTAAAATCTGATACTGGGCTGTGATATGGCGGTTTTTGCCTTGAGTGAGGATTATAGAAACTTATTTTTATTTGGAAGTTGAAGGCAGAATCAATACTGGAATCGCTGAGAGTGTTCTTCTGGATATTTTCATTTATTGATTATTCATTGAGTAATATTTTGCATAAAACTGTTCACTACTTAGTTGAATATGTAATCCAGAATCTTAATCGTATTTATAGATACGTCATACACCTCAGAGACTTGCATTTAGTACAATAATAACATATTGTAGGGCAAGAGGTGCTTCCTACTAATGCCTGTCCGAAATGAAAACTAGGCGAAAGGCACTTTTGGGTGCTCATTTAAGAACGTTCTCATTATCTTCTTACCTAGTTCTAGATGGAATGGGTTTTCCTTTTCAATTAATGCAAGAGAATCCGCGGTCAAATCCCTTTTTTCTTGGGTATCTGATTGGATTTTCTGAGCGCACGTTCTATAGGGAAAAAGGCATTCTTCCAAAACGTCTGTCGTTTTCAAATTGAGCAAATCTTTGTTGTATTGTACCTACACATATTCGCAATTCTTCGGTCCTGTACGAAATATCCGAAATGACCCCTTTAAAACAATACCTCCTCCTAACTTTGTTCTTGATGTTCTGTTTTCGTATAATTCATTTTCTATATGCCTGTTATGTACACACAAAATTTTAGCAGCATGTAACAAATAGTTTCTGAGATATCGAAGAATTTGAGAATATATGTTCTCAAAATGATATGATCCTCACGAAATTTTGCATAAGTCTCGATGTTAGTCCTTTACAAATGCAAACCAAGTACTTATTGAATCAAACCGGTATTTTTCGAATCATTCAGAAATCAATATTTCAGCAGACTATATACCTCCGAAACCTTTGGGTGGTATTTTGCCCATTAACAAATTTAACCACATATTAAGGTGCCAAACCTACCCTTAAAATTGTTGTTCCTTCGAAATATTCTTTCAAATAAAAATGAAATTTGGCACAATACTCGACGTCAATATGTTAAAACAGTGTGCCAAATTGCAGCGCAATCAGATACATATTTCCGGCAGTATTTAGAAGAAATTAGTCAAATTTCGTTATCATTATTGCCATTTCCCAAATTGCTCGAGAAATAGCGCCTTGTCAATCGATCTGAACATGCGCTCAAGAGTTGCAGATTTCACCTCAGTGCTCTTCTAGATTATTTTTCATATGAGTGAATGATTGTTCAATATGTCCACTAACATTGCACGAGTCTGTTTTCTTTCAAGAACACAACATCGGTTGAGAAGTTGTATGCATTTCCAGAGATTCGTGTATCCAGTTCGCAGTAGCTGAGAAATATGCTAACCTCATACACGGTTATAAGAGGAAATTTTCAAAAAAAATCATACTTTCCCAAAGAAAAATGTGTTCTTTTTTGTCGGCTTAGCCGTGAAATTATTTGCTTCACTGAATTTTCAAAACATTATTTTTATGGAGGAAATTAGTCAATCAGTCTAATTCAATATTGCTCAGATCATTTTTGGCAGATCATTCTCAACAATTATATGTAGATAACAGGGTAAAATAACTCATACCTAAAAGGGCCGGCAAAAACACCAAAATATATTTACAGTAAAATTATAATCGAGTAAGCGAAGCATCTATTCCAAAAATAGATTTTTTATATAGAAAATGGTTTTATATAGGGTGATTCAGAATAAGATGCTGATCCTCAAGAATGTGAATCCCTAGGTGATATTAGGGAGAAACTCCGGAATGGACCAGTGTTCTATACCTCTTATGAGCTACAGGGTTGGTGAAGTTGTGAAAAAAAAAATTTTTTTTTTAACATAGGTAACCCTATTATTTCCCTAGATATGAGGTCCAGTAAGCGAACATAAGATATTCTCCAAAAGAGCAGGAACGAAGAATTTGATATTCCTACGACTTATTATTACCCTGTTTTTTTCGATTTAATGATTTTTGGGAAAATTGTGCATAGAAGGAATACCGTTATCGAGAAACAACAGCAGTTTTTGCATTGCGAAAGCATTTCGACTTCAAAAAAATTTGAAAATATACATCTGAATAAACTTCAAAAAGTGGTAGAATGTTGCGTCTTGGTGAATGTTTCATGCAATTCATCGAGGAAAATATAGCTGAATAAACTTGAAATACCAAATACAAAAGAGGTAGTATACAGGGTGTAACAGGATTGATGTGAAATTTTCAAGGAGGAGATAGCAGAGATAATTTCCAACAAAAAAATGCGCTAACAATTTTTCCTTCAAACCCCATAGTTCGTCAGATAACAGTTGTTTTTTTTGAAAACTTTCGTGCCTTGCTCTGAAAAAAAGGATATATCTCCGGTACGACAAGACGATAAATTTTTCCCTAGAGAGAACTAGAATTCACTTCTACTGCATATTGTTCAGCTTCAACGAAATCGACAAGAACCAAAAACCACAGTTTCAGTGGGAAATTAATTATTCTAAAGAAATTAACATCAAATTCCATCCACCATCTTCTCGAAATGTTCTAGGTAAGCTAATGATTTTTATAATTGTGAAAACTTCGAGTCTCAGCTTTCTAAATATATGGCAGTTTCATCAAGAAAAGATCTCTGACGAAGGAAATGTGTCAAATCTACCTGAAAACGTAAGCGCCGCAATGGAAAACATTGAAGTAGATAGGTAGATAACTGACACTACCTTCTACTGTCCAATCTTATGGATCAACAAGAACGGTTGATGATGAACCCACTTGGACGAATAGCTTTACAGATGGAAAATTTCATATGGCGGTAAAGCAAATTTTCAGAAGAGAAAGTATTCATCGATACCAATGGAAAATTTATTGGAGCCTTACTACCAGCTGCTGGTTATATTTTGCCAACGCTATGTAGACCAAATGGAGCAGGACAGAGGTTTTGGTGACAACATTTCATGGACAGACGAGTCTACTCTCGCAAGACGTCATATCATCAATCTGCACAACTCACATGTTTGAATGAAAAAAAATATATGAATGCGGCCTATCTTGGTGGATCATTCGGTCCCATACAATACCAGCAAGAAGTCCAGACTCAACTTCTTTGGATAATTTATCTGTGAAGCAGGCTTAAGACTGAGGTTTATGAAAGTGCAATTGAGTCGATAGAAGAATTTAAGGTAAAAATTGAAGCCCACATGCTTTGGTGCAACTTTGTTTTTATCATTATACATTTCTAGATCATTTTTTCCAATTCTAACTAAAAAAGCAACATGATTTCATTAGAGATTTGATAGGTAGTCTCAGTTACCTACCTATCTACTTTAATGTTTTCAATCACGGCGCTTACGTTTTCAGGTAGATTTGATACATTTTTCTCAGCGATTTTTTCTTCATGAACTTGCAACATATTTGGAAAGCTGAGACTTGAGGGAAGTTTTCACAATTATGAAATCAATAACTCACTTCGAACATTTTTCGAGAAGATGGCGGATGAAATTTGATGTTAATTTCTTTAGAATAATAAATTTCCCACTGAAACTGTGGTCTTTGGTTCTTGTCGATTTCGTTAAAGCGAAAAAATATGCAGTAGGTAGATGTAGATTCTTGTTCTCTTTAGGGGTAAATTTATCGTCTTGTTGTTCGAAGATATGAACTCTTTTCCGAAGCAAGGTAACAAAGAGACAAAACAACTGATATCTGAAGAACCATGGTGTTTGAGGAAAAAGTTGTCTGCACTTTTCTTGTTGGGAATGATCTCTACTATCACCTCCTTGAGTATTTTACATCAACTCTGTACGATTTTTAATGGCCTGTATGATGCATTTTTCTTTTTGGGGCGGAACTCACCAACATCTCCTTCCTTCACCTTTCACTTGTCGGTCATTCACCAACGTCCAAATGCACAATAGCGTCACTTTTAAACTAAAACTAAACTATTTGTCATATGACGAATTTTACAAAACTTTCAAAAGGTGCCATCTTCTTGCCCATCGGCCAGTGTCTTCGTATTGAGTCTTTTTTCTCTGTCCAGCCCCATATGATATGCACCACATGACCCTTGCAGAGATTTCGCGTATAATATTGTATGTACCGAGGTTATGGAAAAGGTTATTTCTTCGGATCAAGGTGGACGGAACACTGTTACAGTCCTGTCAATAGGTATAGGAAGTCCAGCCGAATAATTCCGTAATAATAACATTTTCCGAAAAACGCCTGTACAGGCCAATTTTATTTCGAGGAGAACATATTATAATTGACATTTCGTGTATGTATGATAATCCTTCTAAGCGGGGTGCATCTCCCTTAAAAATCATGAAAAGCAAAAGAATGGCAACAACATTTTGAAGATGTTTCAATTCTATTCATGAATATGCTGAAGTGCATCAACGGATCGCGATTCTGGAATGCAGATAGGGTGATATAAATCGTCGCTATCTATTCAAAGACAATGAACATGTAGGACAAATAACGATTATTTTCAACCAAATAAGTATCATGAATATCAGTCTTTCAGTGGTGGTAATTTAATTGCTGAGTAAACGTGAAAGGCAGTGTGAGTGCAAAAACACACAGAAGTTTCATTATTTGGACAAAGATACATATTTTAGGTCCGAAATGAGGCCAAATGTGTGAAAATACGGCTTTCTCGTCCTCCTTCAGTTTTCGCCCATTCTGATTTTTCGAGTTGGATCGTACATTATTTTCAAGAATTTCTGAAAATAATACTGATTAAAATCCACCCAATTAAATTAAATCCAGTATTTCTATGAAAAACCTAGAGAAGCATTGACGTGAGGTCAGGAGCTTTCACGCGCTTGGTCCGTTGCCAAAGCGGTCATCTATACATGTATTGACCCCGCCAAACGCAGATCGTCTTTTCATATGGTCCTCACAAAATTCTGCATGAACCTCAAGCTATAATTTTTGATCAAGTACTAGATTGCAATTCGATTCAAAATTTTGAATGGGTATAACTATCTGAAGGATAATTGACGAATTCGAGCCACTGATAGTGAACAAAATAACTTCCGGAATCTACCCAGTAGCTTGATAATTGTAGAGTAGGTTTGAAGTTCAATTACGAGGGCCGAATTGGCTAATTAGTGAAAACTTTCGAATGATCCCGCAGATATACCCTTTAAAAATTTCATTTTCTTGATATTTCCAACAACATAAAACGAATCGCCCTTCAGTGAGAAATGCCAACTTGAAGTTTCATGCGGAATCTCGTGAGGAATATATAAATAGATCGCCAAATATCACATATATACTTGAAAACAGAATTTTGAATTTTCCATTAACCTAATCGAATGATCATCAAAAAAATTCCGCACGAAGTTGCTCATTTATGTAAGGATGATAGTATCAGCGTGACAGAAATCTACTAAGGGTCGGTATTATGAAGCTTATTCGGGCCACAGAGAGCAGTTAACTCTCGTTTTTGAACCAGATTTTAGGAGTTAACTTCTAGTTGTCTGTCAAAAAAGTTTTATAATACCGGCCCTTAATCTATCATGCTAGTTTTGTGCATGCTCAGAGGTCTTCACTTATTTGTTGAATTTCAAGTGAGTGTTATATGTCTAAAGGTACTGAACAACAGGTGGCACTGATTACTGTGTACGTTACTTTAATCATTCTTTCACATCATGAATCTTCAAATATACACACACGAACGAACTATTTCCAAAGCAGGTCTAACACGAATTACAAACACCTAACGAATCTGAGTTCTGAACTCGAAAGCGTCATCATAAATGAATGAGATTATTACTTCAGGCAGGGAATCCCTCGGAACCAGTGGTTTATATTGCGAATGGAGTGACATCCAATACCCAATTATGCATAAGACAGAAACCTACCAAAATCTACTGAGAAAAATTTACCTACGCAGATGAACTGAAATCTACTACAAAAGTAGGGTTCTATCACAGATGGTCATCTGGGTAGTGTCGTCTGGCACACTCACACAAAATGAGGTTATTTTCATGAGTTCATACTAGGGCTGGGACTTTTTTCGCATTTTGGTATTCGAATATTCATTCAAAAATGTATTCGATTATTCCAATAATTCAATCAAACTCATGAATTACTCAGTGAATAGTTTTTATTTCTGAATATACAATGAATACTTCATATTCATGACTATTCAATGAATAGTTTTTATTCATGAATATTCAATGAATGGTTGACTATTCATGAATAGTTGATTATTCAGTGAATAGTTTTCATGCATAGATAAGTATTCAGTGAAAAGGTGTATATATGTTACGGGTAATGTAATTATTTAGGTCAATATTCATAATGCTTGGTTATTATGAATAATGAACCATTAAAATTGGGCAATTTGATAAATTTGAATTTCTCACATTGCCAGGTTATTATTATAAATACCGCTATTATTTCTTTTGGGCACTTTGATTAATTTCAAGGATCTTTCGGGCATGAAGATTCCCCGGAAGAACCCTATGTGAAAAAGAGGAAAGCCGACATATTAAAAATTAGACAGATTTCAGCAAGCAATCTAAAAAAACAAGCTGAAGAAATGGTTCGAACTTCAACTCAAAATACCTTGATGCAAAAAAAGACGACACAGTTAAAGTTCGAGTCCCAGATGTCGACAGAGATCACACCGATGGAAGAAATATTTTGGCATTTGTTCTTGGAGTAACAGATGCTAATCTGTATAAATTAGGCACGAAACACGGAATTCTTAATCAACTTTATGCCAGGAACCAATTTACAATATGTGTCGTAAAGAAAAAAAGCTATACTGGGAATGTCACCAAAGTGGAAGCTGCTCTAATAAATAGACCCTCTATGTATTGCTCCATATTGACATTTTGTGTGAATATAAATTTGTGAGTACGTACATATCTAATACATTATTTTTATTTGGACTTAAGTTTGGTTTGTACTCTCATCACCACCGGTTTGTTTGTCAGCATGTGAAATTTCATTTGTTATTTTTTGTTTGTTACTTTGTCAGTTAGGTATGCAAAAATTTGTTTTTTTTTAAAAGAAATATGAATAAAAATAATTTTTAAATTGCCCTCTTCACTTTAAGCATCATACATAATGACCGGGCAATGTAATATTTGCAACATAATTTATCATTTTGTCATATCCTTTTCGGCACTTTTCAAAATGCCCGGGCATTATAAACAATTATTTACATTGCCCGTAACATATACATGTATCCATGAGTATTCGTTACTTTTCATAAACATTTATTTATTCAGGACTGCTGATAAGTAGTTAGTAGAGTAATCCATCATTCGTGAAATAACGAATAAAAATGTGAAAGATGAACTGACTATTCCAGAATGATTGAAACAGGTTCATTTGATTTACTACGAATAAATTCTTTGATATTCATACTATGTAATATATACATTTCAAATTCCAACATAGAGTTATTCTGAAAATAATGAATGACCAAACTGTACTCCGTAATATCCGAATGTTCGGAATATCTAAGGCTTTCAAGTGAACTGAACCGCAAAAATATCCAAAAATGTATTCTTTTCACGACTATATATATATATCGAATTTTATAACCTTCATATACCCGGTCCTGTATCATGTGTTGAGTCTTCAGTGTTCGGATGTCTGAAGATTAAGGAAGATCGAAGCTGCAATAACGAAATATACATTACAAAATATGAATATCCAAGGAGTTGTTCGTATCACATAAACTTGTTTTAATTATTCCTGAATAGTCAGTTGAATGATCCTTCTAACTTTCGATCGAATGATGGATTACTCTACTTATTTTTAATTTGCAGTCCTGAATGAAATAATATTTATGAATAGTAATCCAACTATTCACTGAATATTCATCTATACAACTACTCAGTGGATATTATACTATTCATGAATAAAAACTATTAACTGAATAGTCAACTTTTCATTGAATAGTCAACTATTCATGAATGAAAAACTATTCATCGATTTTTCATGAAAAAAAAACTATTCAGTGAATATTCATGAATACATGAATAATGCAAACCCAAATTATTCCAATAATTATTCAATGAATACTCGAATATTCTAATCATCCATTTCGGAGTTCGATGACATGACAGGGAAGAAGAAGAATAACCAATAGGTTTGACATGACAGGATGCGAGTTGACAGTTTAACTTATTAGAAATAGAAAAAGGCGTAATAAGCATACGAAAAATCGTCAATTAAAACTAAAATTCCAAATGGACTCATGAAAAAATACAATATATTCAGGAGTAGGTAGTTTCAAATATATGAAAATGTTAGATACAATGTATTTATCAATTCGATCCATCGAACAACGTCAGAATATGGCCACCAGGAAGTATACAGTTTCCAGCAATTTCGAGTTTGTGACGATTATCATAACAAATAGTAGAGGAATAAAACTAAATATTAACAAATCATATCATAATCAGGACTGAGTATCAACTTTTTCTGAAGCTCTTTCAAAGTTCGAATGCTGAAAACTGGAAGCTTGCTTTCGACGCGCAATCTTTTGACAATCTTTGATACATCGAATTCATGAATAATATTGGATCTCATATTTTTATATATTTGAAACTCCCAACTTGTAAATATATACTCGAAAATGAAAATATTTGCCAACACAGTTTTATCCTAAACGGCGCCTCAAATGCTTTGGTATTCTTTAACTTCGAAACTTCAATCTGATCGCATTATTATTTCATAAGACCTCGAGGGAATTTTAAAATTGGTATAACTACGAAACCGTTGGGCAGATTTTACCCTAGGTCTTTCCTTCGAGCATACATGTACGGACGGTAGGCCGGACAGAATTGAATTTGACCACGGATTCTTCATCAGTGAGTCCAAAATTCTAAAATTATACAAATTTATGCAAAACGATAAGACGCCCCAGAATAAGCTCGAAAGAAGCTCCAATTTGACTATTTTTGAGATGACATGCGGTAACCGAAAATATTTCAGATATTTGTTGAGTTCCGAAATGCCCAAGAAGCTACTGCACAGTAAGGGTCACTGATTACCATGGAAATCAGTAGATGTATTTATTTGCCAGATCTCCAAATACCGGCATCTATTGGCGAAAATTTAAATAATAGTTGCAGTATTTGAACATTATATTAGTCGCGTTCCGAAATTCCCAACCAGTACTGTTGACAGTCACGAATTCTGGCCAACTAAAGCCAATTGCACCGTTTTCGACTTAAGCTTCAGTTAGTTAAGCGACGATAAACTTATTAAACTCCGCTTTAAATATTCGGCTTGCACCGAGGCTGAATGAAACTAGATTGAAGTTAATCTACAAATCTGGTTACTTGCTCGGGATTTGGTACTTGTGACTAGCTTTATGTTGTTTATTATAAACTTAATTGGGTTCCAAAATGGTCGTCACGCCGAGAAGACGTACTTTTCCTCGGGTCCCAGTTTGGAACCCCAGAATTATGTAAATTCAAAAAATATTATTGCTAAACCAAAGACGAAGATTAAATAATTGTGTGTCTATGTTATTTTGTGAAGAAATCAAGTGATTCGTATTGTTAATTGTGATTATGTGTTTAACCACGTGAACGACGAAGAATAAAATCCTTGGGGATTGGTGTTTCCAAGACGCAGTTCCTCGGGACCTCAGGAATTCAACGACAAAGATTATACACTGAGATTGGGTACATAGCCTTCTTGAGCTGAGCCCAGATTACCGTCATCCTAGTTTAGAGGGGCTGCTAGCTGGGATGATGTGGTTACCAAGAAATAATGAATGAATGAATAATCTTAATTGATGAAATATTTGAATTCAAAAGATGAAACCCATTTTTATTTATTAACACCACCATATTTCCATAAGTTATGAAAGATCAAGATGCATCGATTGAAAACCCCACCGAAAAAATATATATGACTGAGTTTATAGCTTCCACAAAAATATTGCATGTAATGTTTCCGACTTGTTTATTATCATTAAGTTAAGGGATCTCTTATCACAGACCTGTGCTCTTACTTCTGCATCAGGCTTCAAACATTATTCAAATTTATAGTTATATACTCAAGTAAACTTATATTTTGAAAAATCATAAGATTTAAGCTTCTGCGTGGAATTACAATCCTGGCGTTTGTCAAATGAATAAATAAATAGTATTGATTTATCAGAGACAACTTTCGGATAAGGAACGGCTTACCAAAGGATATAATTTCTATTGAATTATGTGGGATCCGAACAATAAAAAGTATTCTAAATGAATATTGAAATATCACGTACGGATGGATTGACGAAGGTGTACGTTTGAAGATCGACTAACACGAGAATGCAATTTCTTTCACATAAGTAACTTGGTTTGTAGTTATATTTTGGGTCCAGTTAATATATAATCGAGGATAATCATAGCACAGAGATAGCACCTGCACAATAATAAAGTAGTATATAATAGCTTGCAACATATTACATCACCTAATAAAATTGTACTGAAGAATCTTCATGAAACTATGTTTTTTTTTCATTCCAAATATGTCTTCAATTTCATTCTGCTATTCGCTCTTGGAAATAAAGGAGCATATCATTGTAACTTTTTCTTTTCAAACAGTTGAAGGCTTTAAGAAATACCATTGAGTTTTCGAACTCAATGAAAATACTGATGTTCATTCTACATGCTTTAAAAGATACGAATCAATGCCTACTGATGCCATTTCCTCTCTATATCAATTTCATTAATATCATCTGAAATTCAATAACATTTAATCAAAATTTGATTATCAAATCCATTTACTCGAACTCAGCAATTTACAATGTAAACAAACTGGATGTTACGTCAAGAAAAATGTCCAACTTGTACGAAATCGCTGGAAAGTAGGGTTAGATTTCGAAGCTTGCCATTAATCCTTCTTTTAAGCCCCTAAATTCCAGGGTTTAAATTCAATAGTCAGTTAAGGCCATTAAACGAGGATTACGTGATGGTGCAAGATAATTTTGTAATCTATGGTTTTGTAATACGGTGCAAGTGGCCCTAAACTACTGCAGACGGAAATAACGGAACGCGTACCAGTAATGAATTCCGATGCCAACGTTGACGTTTGTTCGCGGCAATTTGAATTTCAAAAACTGAAGAGCTGAAATTTCAACAAGAGTTTCGAAGGTAATATGGAGATTTTTATAGTTGCATTGGTTGCACCTAATTTTTCGGTTATTAGTATTGCATGAAGCCTTTCATATCTGTTCTGCCCTATATGAATACCAATAAACCTTTTCGAGTATAAATTATGCATTACCTTATAGATACATTCTAACTTCATTTGTTACCTGATACATGTCTTCATTTGGTAACAATTTTGAAAACTGAGCTACATGAGGAAGTAGATTCAGCTTGTAGACCTGAATATCCTTTAGATCATCAATTGTTTATTGCCCTAAGGTACATGGCAACACCTGATTCATATTGGTGAAACTCTATAATTGGTTGTGCTCAACTGCTCATCTGTGGTCGAACGTACAAATCAAATTCAAAGCACATAATATATTTGTCCTTGTATTTTCAACTAACTGACGTCGCTTTTTTTTCAGATGAGCACATCATGTTTTGCACTGGATATTGCGGTCTGTGAAAAATTTAATGTGGGAAAACGCCACTGCTTATCGTACAGTCAGAAGAGTTATGACTGATTTCTGTAAATTGGCTCCAAAAATTATTGAATGGCCGGAAGGTGAAGAAGTGTTCTGTGAATCAAATCATTACATTTACGTAACCTCACTTTTGATGTCGTACTGGCGCTCAGACGTCCTTCTACTGGCAGTAGCAAACAGTAGATTCATAGCCTCGCAAAGGGTACGTTGACAGATGGCGGGAAAACGATGCCAGTAGATTTCAGTTATTTCGGAACGGTACTGGCCAGTACTGTTTGGGAATCTCGGAACGCGGCTATTGCATTCGATTTTATACAGATACAATATGTGTTATTAGTCTTGATTCATGATGTATTCAAACTAAAACAATCAGTCACTACTGCATGGGGAAGATGATAAAATCTTTCACTATGGTATAATCACATACTTCCGAGGAATGAGGGGGGGATAATTTGCCAACATGCGATTAACAACAACACAGGTAGCCCCCCCCCCTAAAAAAAATTTAATGAAATCAATTGCTTTTGATCATAAATACATGTTAATATTATGAATCCCATAAGTTGTAAGTTACTCACCGAGAAGTGAAACAACTCCACAAATCGTCCAAACGAGAATACACATTCCCACAGATCCTGAATACTTCAGAGCTGATGCAGGAGACACAAATATCCCTGATCCGATCATAACCGAAAGGATCATGTTAATGGCCGAGAATAGACCCATTTCTCTCTTGAGCTCCACCTTATCTTCATTTTTCTTTTCTTTTTTGTCGGCACCTGTGAAATTATACCAGTTAATAATAAAAATAAATGTATAATAATAAAAAAATGCCATTTTCCAGCTTGAATGAACAAAAAAATATAGAAAAGCACTGACGTGAGCTTTTAAGCGCTTGTTCACATTCGAAGCCATTTCCTCAAGACATTTTTGCATGAACCTTCACCTCGTCATTTTTCAATCAAACTCAGAATTTCTATTCGAACACATCTGCATAATTGGTAGTACTGGGGAAATAAAATTCCTGAATTTCAATGAATTAAAAAAAAATTTGGAAAATTTTTTTTCAAATTTTTCTATGGATAATTATTCTTATTGATACTGTTCATCTACCCACCAAAGTTCATTTCAATCAGATAAATATTTTTCGAGTTATTGAAAAATCAAAATTTCAAATGGCTATAACACCAAAACCTTTCGGCAGATTTGGCCTATTAACGAACTTAACAGAGATATTCAGGATCTTAACCTAACCTTAGAATTTCAAAACTCGCGCTGTTACAAGCGCGTAAAAAGCTTTCGAAATGGTGGTGTTTGGTCTTGGTGGAATAAAACGAATATTATTATAACACGTTCTATGTTACCTGAACAATTTGAGAACTTTTAGGTCCCTTTTACAGGGAGATCCAAGCAGGAGCTTTTTTCGCTTCTACATCCAACGATTTCACGCTCATAGTGTTTTGGTTTTCTGTGCGGGGGCGAATCAGTTTCACTGTTTCTTTCGAGTGCTGTGGTTCATTCGTTCGATAGCTCACAATGTTCTATCTTCTATCGCATGAAATTCAATTTTAGCGAGTAATAGGTACTTATATACTTATACTTTCTCCGAGTTAACTAGCATATAGGTATATTTGAAAATTCTTTCGTGTTGATCCAATAGTTAGAATTTGAACAAGCGCGTTAAAGCTCCTGACCTCACGTCAGTGCTTTCCTAGATTTGTATTTAAACTATTCGCGTTTTCATCGGGATATAATCATAGTAGACTGAATCTGATTGATTGATTTATTTTGTCTATAGTTGCCCCGAATTATGAGCTTATAATTATCAGGGCTGACATAAACGAGGATCAATTGATTAATCAATCCTTTGCGGCGTGGGTAGAGTCTTAGGACTGTAACAGCTCATTGTTGACCCAACGCGCATAACCGCCACATATCAGATGTTCTGGTTGTGATCACTGTGAATAAAATTATTCTGTGATTTGCTCAAGTAAGCCTGAGTTGATTGAACTTTCGGGCATTATTGATTATTCCATGTCAGGTCATAGGGGCGCTTTTTGTGGTCTATCGCGATTTCACTTGTTTTTCCTTCCAGGATTTCATTTCGGATCTCTCTGAAATATCATTCCATGATATTCTTCATGTTGATGATATTGTTGGGGGTTTCAATTTTCAGCGAGTACACGAAAAACATTTTTGATACACACGCCCTTTACATTGAATCAGAAGTCTCTAAAAAGTTTGCCTCGTGGATAACGCTATCTTATAAGTAAGACTTATTAAGTATAAGCAAGCGTACTGCGAGCTTAGCTGATTATTACAGTGATTATACTAGACTCCGAAACAGGGAACAGTGTTCCTTTATGTCTCGGACCGGATTGGGAGGCTTCGGTTCCTTTTGGAAATCGTTCAGAAAGCTGAACGCTCTAAATTCAAAAGAGTCTATACCCGAGCATTTGAACCACCCCAAGGAATTTAATGCTTATTTTCAATCAGTTTTCACCCCTCTGAATTTCTGTCTGAAGGCAACTGGCCATTATAGCTCCAATGAGCTCTACCCAAAAAGTAAGTTTTCGTTTAAATTACCTACTGAGGAAGATGTTATCGCCGTATTGTGGAATCTTGGTTCGAACGCACAGAAGGTAGATAATGAGGCTTGAACTATCTCTCAGTGTCATTCTACCTCATTTGACCCACATTGTGAACCTTTGTATTGAGTCCAGTTACTATCCCACTGTTTGGAAGTCATCTATTGTGAGTCCATTGCCTAAACTTCCAAATCCTGAATCTTTAACTGATTTCCGAACAATCTGCCAGCTTTGAGGGAGGTTTTCGAAAAAAATAATGTTTTTCCAGGTTTATGAGTACGTCACCGACAACGGAATACTCACGGCAGTGCAGTCTGGTTTCAGAGGGCTAGAGCACTATCACCATTCTGTTGAATATACCTGATGATATTCCGAGATCATTATATAAGAGGCATGCCACGATTTTGACTCTGTCAGATTTTGCCAAAGTCTTCCTCACCTTGACCACGAACTTCTCTGAGCCAAATTTGAATACTTTGGTTTTGATGACATTGAAGTTTTTAAGTCTTACCTTTTTGGTAGAAGTCAAAGTGCATTGGCTGGTGATGACAATACAATTTAATATTAGCAATATTGATATTATTTATTTAAAAATATAGCCAACATGGCTGAATGAGTTCTAGCTCTGTTACATTCCAACGCGAAGGCTGAACGCATATTTTCTATTATGAATTATGTCAAATAAAAAAAAGAAATAGGTGGAGAGAAGATCTTTTGAACTCTATTTGTGTAGTTAGATCGAAATAATATAAATAACACCAGTTAATACAAAGTAACTCAGCAACAACTTGATTTAATGAAAACTGACATGTTGTATAAACATAAAAAGTAATGAACAATTGAGTCGAATCATTTTTTAATGTGCAGTTTTTTTACAGAATTGTTCGTTTCAAGCTTGAATGTATTCTTTTCTCTTTGTATTTCAAATTCATTTACCCATTTTTTACCAAATGAATATTCCATAAGTTTCAAGCTCAAATATTGTTTTTATTTTGTTTACATAAGAAATTGTTTATAATTGAAATAAAGGAACTTGTTATTAATTGCATATGTTAAATTTTGTTTATTTATGCAGCAAAATTCTAATTGGCCACCAGTGACGAAATGTGACGAATTTTAAAGATCGTCCTGAAGAAATGTTCGTTTTAGAGGTTGGCAACACTACATACAGTACAGTACAGAATAGAATAGAAGAGGCCGGCATCTAGGGTGGTGTAATAAGCTACACCCGACCCGGGAGATTGGGTCCCCGATATGTCGGGCCCTTGAGATTGGATAGTGTAATATACCACAGTTTTGTGATTGGTAATATTGGGATGTGGTGAGTGTGAGTCAAGCCTTAATCGCCGTCAGGTCAACGCATCTTTCAAGCATCAAGCAGAATTGGAACCCGTCACTCTCACTTGACTCAATCGCTTCATGTCAGGTTTTGATCAAAATGCTTAACTACTTAGCGGCTCCTTCGAGGATCCCTAAATGGTCAATCATTCCGACATATGAATTTAATTGAAGTGAATTCTCGAAGGTGAATAATGGTGAAGTGTCAATTACTTCGGAACCATTTGACCGTTTTTAACCTTCTTTGCATACGAATGCGCGACCAACTATGAGAACGTGAAGTCTCTGGCTCATTCCGTTCGACAGTAACCGTGGTGGAGAGTCCCACATAGAATTCAACTTTACCTAAAATTATAGCACGCTGATCTCTAGAGCATACGAGCAAAAAATAAAATAACCTTATTGTTCTTGATTTTCAACAGTAATTAATTGTTGTTGATTTTATTTTGTGAGAAACCATCTCATTGGATAATGTAATGAAGACTCTATTTTATCGATTTCACTATTTTATTTTATTTATTACTGTACGACCGGTTTCGGTAATTACACCATTATCAAGTAGGTATCAGACTGAGCAAGTATCTTATACACAATTGTTCACAATATGGTATCATATGTTCAAAACAAATTCAATAATTCTTCTTTCGTTATCACAAAAAATATGGAGAACTTCTAGGTGATCTGTGCCTTTTGGGTGGTTCTGAGTATTTATATGTTCAAGGTTTAGAGAATTACGATCGGTTGTTAAATGTTCTTTTAATCTCGTCTGAAAATTTCTACCAGTTTGACCCACGTAAGCCGATGAACATTCTTTGAAACTATCTTGCAAATGCCCGATTTTTGTAGTTTACCCGACCTTGTTTGATGGTTGAATAATAGCCTACTCAGATTGTTATAACTAGCAAAAGCCGTTTTCAAATTGAATTTAGAAAAAATCTCTGAATCTTCAAAATTCCAAATTATTGTAACTCCGAAACTGTTTCGCCGATTTTGACCATTGACTATCTCAACCGAGGTATTCAGGCTCCAAACCTACAACGAGAATGTCAAGACTCTAGGATATTTCTTTCGAAAGTAAGACCATCCTTGGACGAAAGACTAGTCACCCAGATGTAATTAAATTTGATCATTAATTTTCGGTTTTCAACTCTGACTTAAAAAATAACAGACATATGAGCAAAACGATAATGCGCTGTTCCTTAAAATAAGCGCGTGAAAATAAAAAATATTATCTGAAACTTTTTTTCACAAATTTCTCGTCAGATATCCGTGAAATTTTGCATGAGCGCTAAAGCCATCATTTGATTTGACAGATTGTACTTGGAAAAAAATGGTGGGAGCTTTGTAAGATAACTGACCAACAATATTCAACACGATGGCTGTTAGTGCAAGAAAAAATTGAAATGAAATTGAAAATGAAACAAATACCATTGTTAAAAGGGAAACGAATTCAATAAGGTGGGTTCTTCATTAGATATGATCAAAAGAAAATTATAACTTACACTGTATGTGATTAAAAAAAAAACTGAAACTCTCTTATCCACTCTGAATTGAATTCGGACAATTTGAAGAAGAAATGAAAAATTATATTTTAATCGTACATCTGTGAGAAAACTTGGGATTGGAAAAAATTATATACCTATGTTCAGGGAATTTACACGGGAAATTAGTTATACGTCAACTAATAAATATCGTTTTAATTCCCCAACTTGAATTGTTACATATTCCCTGTAAAATTAATTACAGCATTATATTAATCTCAAAAAATCAAAATAAAGGAAATATTTCTTCAATTCCTGAAAAGAAATCAGAGTTGTTTTTTGGACAAGGTCGGCTATTAATTAAGGGATGATCATTGCATTTTCAAAACAACAGATAATCTCATTACGCTTGAAAAGATATCAGTGCTTATATCATTCTATTTTTAGAACGAGTCATATCGTATTTCATTCTCAATTGAGCGAATAAGACATCGACATAATATCTGAAAAGCCGCATGTCTCATAGATTTTCTGATGCAATAAGGGATATAATCAAGTTATCCACCCTTCTTCCAAAATAACTGCATTTATACTTTTATAATTATGCTTACCGCAGAAATTCAGCAGATCTGAAAGCTGCATCTCAATGCACAGCACTTTGCAACTTGTTAGTTTTTCTTATCAAATATGTTCTAACCTCAATCACAGCACGTCAACTTGAATTTATTACTACTACCACTACGACTTCCGTAATGCCCGGCTGGCGCAACATGAATGAACAAGGAGGGTGCGTGAATGCATCGATTCGCGCGCTTTTGGTGCTTTACCTGACCGTCCTTGTCCTTATGCGAATTGTCCAGAAGTTTTTTTTGCCCTACGGTATGGGAATCCCATTTCTTGGTCAGTAGTCAGTATACATACAGTGTTGAATACCTGCTTGTAATACTTGTACTTGTATCACGATCAGGACCTCCTTAGGGCTCAGGGTTGAGGGTTGACTAATTATTGTTTGAGTTACAATTTCGAGCAGAAACTTCTCTCTAACGGTTAGTTTAAAACAATCCTATAATAGAACTGAAGTGGAGGTGGAGGAGCTTTTACGTGCTTGCTTAAATTCGAATCCATTATCTCAGGACATTTTGCATAAAACTTCACTTCGTCATTTTTCGAGCACAGTAGGTGCTAGATTTTGATTCGATCGGATGCAAACAATTTGGAATGAATATATCTAGGGAATGATTCGCCCAATCTTATCCATTCATAAATGAGACCTTCGTAGAGTTTAGTCTCAAAGAGTCAAAGCTGCTCTAATTCTAAATATCGAGTCCATTTCCGAAGTAATATATATATATTCTTTTGAGAACGAGCATTACAATTCTAAGATATATCACAGTGTTAGCAGAGGAAATGTAAACGGGGTACCATACATATTTGCGTATGATACAAGAGCACAGATAAAAACCTCAGGAAAAATTCTGTCTCCCCGTATAAGTGTAATAATTTGTTTATAGAAGATGGATGGCATCTTTTTCATTTGAAAATAATTTTTTCGTCATCTTGAATTCATTGCGACAAAATATCTTGACATAATATCTGAAACAGAAAGAGGGACAGAAAACCAGAAGGAAGCAGTAAATAATATTACCTACATTTGCTCATGACCGAGAGGGTCTTTCGACCAGGTTCAGTCCTCCAAGCGATGATTTTCAGATCCTCAGATAAACGAAGAACGCTACAGGCCCCTTTATTGGGGAATCATCTCCCATAGATCCATAATTGTTCATTTCGAACTAGAAATCTAATAAAATATCGGGAATAAAGTGAAAAACTTGTGACATGTATTATGTCAGGATGACATAATGATCGAAAGTAATGATCGACCGTTTATCAAAAAAAAATTCTTTAGAAGCACTGATGTGAGGTCAGAAGGTTTTCTGTACTTGTGCACATTCTTTGTCGAAGCTTTTCACGTATTGACCCGCCATACGAAGCTTTAGTACCTGATGGAAAGATTTATAGACTTTCATCGAAATCTCATTACTACATATTTGAAAAAATGTTTTTCGAGAAAATTTCCAATTTATTTTGTAACATTTTTTACCTTTACTATCTTCACGAAATTTCGCGTTGAATTGCTTAATTACTCTTCAACTATTTACAAAATTTCATTCTGATAGCTTAGGTATTTCAAACATTAAATTCAAACGAAGCAACTCGATAAAGGCTTTTAATACTTTCATTAAGCAACCTGTTTTCCAAGAAACTGCCCTTTTGACAAATAGTTCAATCTTGCAATCCACAAGGGCGTTTTCCATAAGGAAACAATTTTATTTAATTTCAATAGTTCTGTTTCAGATATTGAGAGTGACAACCCCATAAAAAACCTACAAAATGATTTCTCTGTGATACCTTTAGGATAATATATTTCGATATTGATATACTTTTATTGTCTTCATCGTACTACGTGTATTCAATGACAAATTATTATATCAAGTGGTATACAATGATTGAAGTACAAAACTTGAGAAAACGGTAACATAATGAAATACAATACAGAAATCATACTTAAGTATTCCTTGAGATATTGGGGAAATAGTCTCAACATTTGAACATTTCTCTCAAAAATAAACAGCGGATCCAATCGAAATTCGAAACACTATTGTTCAATATCATAATTTTAACCTCAATGTTTGTGTCAAATTTTATCGTAATCTGAAAAATAGTTTCCGAACACCCGAGTTTCACGAGTAAATCCCCAAAAACTAATTTCGAAGTGATCGGCATAACTCCGAACCTGTTCGGCCGATTTCACCCATTAACGAACCTAACAGAGATGGACCCCAAACCAAATCTGAGAATTTCAAACGGCAGTACATATGGACAGACAGACAGATTTATATTTCACCAAGGTCTCTTCTTCTGGGATTCCAACCTAATCATTTAAGACCATTTTCGGCTATAAAATTCGAAATTTATAGACATTTTAACGAAACGATAACTTGATGTTGCCCCGAAAAAACGCGTAAAATTCTCCAAAGAACAACATGACAGATGAGTTTGAGTCTACTGCCGATTCATAAAGGTCTTCAGAATAACCATTGAGTATCACTATAAGTAATCGAGTTTAATACCCAATGGAATTAGAAAATTTCCTTTTTTAGTGCTCTCAAAATAAATCTCAAGTAGTAAATACAACGGAAAACCATAATTTTTTTAAACCTTTATTTTACAATTTGCTAATTTCTACATTTCTCATATGGCCAAAATGTTTGTCATTTTAAATTTAGACCCTTAAATGGTCTCCAAGGACTAGGTTGCGCTCGCTGAAGAATTCGTGATTAATTAAATTCTGGCCGTCTGTCTAGAAAAGCACTGACGACTGACGTGAAGCCAGAGGCTTTTACGCGCTTGTTCGAAGCCATTGTCTCAAGCCATTGAATCAACTATCGGATATTTATTTTTGAAAACATTCGAAAAATTCGATTGGAATCGGAATCATTATGCGTATTTTAACCATTTAAGAATTCGACATTCGAAACTCAAAACTGCTCTGCAAATGCAGAGTGAATGTGTTTAATCCTCCTTATGGTTCCGCAGATATATTCATTCGAAATGTCATTTTTCCAATTACTCCAAAATGCACGGCATGAATTTTTTTTGGTATCATATTGTCCGTGAATTCTTTCTTATATGATCAAGCCTCTACAAATATCAAGTTTCTAAATTTCGTTCGCAAGTTACTGTGCATAATCTTATTCCAGTTTGAAATTGATAATTACCAATTTGATTCTAGGTAATGCCAGTTTGAAATTATGGATGTTGCCAATTTGATTCTGCTGGATGATTTTCTGATTATGATTAGCGCCGATTTTAACTGTAGTAGTATAGTATAATGTATATCTAGAAAATATACCAAGAGTCATAGGAATCATGTTCACCCCCAAAAAAAACTCATTTTAGATGATATCGGATTGAAATTTTGCATATTAATTCTACAGATTGATTTCCATCAATTAGAGTGAACGTACTTTTTGATTTTTTCATATGAACTGATGCTCATTCTTGCATATTTTAATTAGGTGAAAGTTGACTTATAGGTGGAATTCCGCCGAAACAAAAATAAAATGAAAAACAAAATTTAATCAGGAAATTTTTGTTTGTTTTTGTTATCTGATCAATTGGGACTCTAGATTCATTAATTCTTACCATTATTAAAGTCTTTGAAAAATGTTATTACACAGAATCCACCATTTGGATAGAAGTAAGAGGTGTTTTGTTTTGACCTGTTGCGAGGGTTTAGCCTTCTGCTCTAACTTTGATCACACTGCGTCTAGTATTATGAAATTTTGCGCTCATAATTTTCGAGTTCACAGTAATTAGACAGAGAAATAACTTCTGTAGTTCTTGGACTATATTATTGTGAAAAGAGGTTACAAAACGAAAGCTTCATCGCCCGCATCGAAATGTGGAAAAAATGTTCCTACAATATTTCTCTATGGATGGAGAATAAATCATATAATTTCTCTATCCAGACACTGCATGGTCAGCGAATATTCATGCAAAATTTTATGAATCCAGACTCAGTATAAATAGAGTTAGAACAGAAGGCTCACCCTCCGCATGGGACTAAAACAAAATACGTTTAATTTCTGCTCAAGTGAAAATCTGGTGGTAATAAATTTTTATGATTTATAATAACGAAACAGAAAAACGAAAAAATAATTCAAATTTTTTTAATTTAATTCTTCTTTTGAAGGAATTCCACTCGAAATTCAACGTTAAATTCGGATATGGGAAGATATACATCAATTTATATGGGAAAATCAGTAGTAAGTCAACGACACATATTTATTACTTCAGTCGATGAGAAAAAATCTGTAGTATTCTGGACGAAAACTTCCTCGAATCTACATATTTAAAACCTTAACTATGAACTATTTTCAGAGGGGTTGAGATATTTTTTCTGTAGCCATCACTATAAGGTTTATTATTTGAAATAATTAAATAATAAACCAAAAGAACCAATATGGGGTCGATGACAATTACCCAGCAAGGGGAAATCGCTATATAAAGAGTTAGATCAAATTTTAGCGTAAACATAGGACGTACAGTGGAAATGTATCTACAATTGAATAAACTAGATTTAAATGAAACATATTCATATGAAAAATAAAAAACGCAACGCAACAAGGAAAATATTTATTTACCCTCATGTCTGTGGAATAGCGATTCCAATTTCTCATCAGATTTCTGATCGACCATTTCCCAAGAATTCGTTAGTTCGCTCCTTGCGTCCCAGATAGCTCTGTCCAATCAACTGTTTCATGAAGACGAGCACTGGAAAAACATAGCTGATCGGGAACCTAATAGTGCCCGAGCATTAGTTATTTTTCTATTCAAAAAAAGGCCAAACAAAAAGACTAGCAGTAAGAGGAGAATTTTGCAGCAAGTTTAGTAGCCGTACTAAAGGAGGCCATCAATTATTCCTAGTGATGAATAATTTTTTTTTTACTGATCAGTTGAGATGTTAGTGAGAAAAAAGAAAATCCTAGAAAAATTCATAGGAACGAAATCAATTTTCTAGCGTTACAAAATGGCAAAGGAGCTGGGACAGTTCGCTTACAGTGTCGATGTTGGGAATGTTTAAAAAATACTCGGAATCGTCGGAATATCACGTTCTTTAGTTCCCTTGTTAAGTTCATCTCTAAGGTTTCTGACAAAAGAAGTCGAAATTTAGTTAGAATTTTCATATTTCAAATTCGAC
The DNA here is from genome assembly GCA_958510865.1 of Myrrha octodecimguttata. Classification (NCBI taxonomy): domain Eukaryota; kingdom Metazoa; phylum Arthropoda; class Insecta; order Coleoptera; family Coccinellidae; genus Myrrha; species Myrrha octodecimguttata. The sequence goes on from OY294056.1 coordinate 24,665,033, forward strand.
AGGATCCACATTGAATTCAATTGGTATAGTATAGAATAAGAGATACAAGCAGTGTAACCTGCCTTTCCCAAACTTTGAACTACAATATCGAAATTGAAATTAAGATGAAGTTCATGTGAGTAAAGACGTTTATTTATCCAGAAAATTCTAGAAGAGCACTGACGTGGGAAAAGGTAATCTATTTACGTATTGGCCCTGCCGAACACAGCTTCACTTTCCCATGAAAAGGTTAGGGGACCTGTTTTCATTTGTTCCTCACGAAATTCTGCATCTGCATAATTTTCCAATCAAATACTAGATTTCAATTTGATTTGTATTTTTAGAAAGGGCTCAATGGCTGATCGTAAAAACAGAAACTTCTGTGAGAAACAACTTGAAAACTCTATATTTGAAGAGTACGTTCGGACCTTATTTGCGGAGGCCGAATATGTGAATTGATAAAATTCGCCAGATCATTCCGCACATATAGGTACCCACCAATGAACATTTTTTTTCCAATATTTACAAACATACGGATAGTATCAAATCGAAATACAATACTTGATTGAAAACTGCAAGCTTCAAGCTGGCTGAATTTCATAATGATTTCATGATGAGAAGATGGCAAAGTATAAAATATTCGTAAAACAAAATTCTGAATTATTTTTCTTAATTCTTTTAATGATACGATAATCGACAATTTTGCACACCTCGGCGCATCAGCATATTCCAACCAGTTCCTGCTGATCGTATCAGTATTTATAAGCGCTCGTTTTGGAGAGCAGCGCGTTCTCGTTTCGTCACAATGTCTGATGTAATTTTCGAATGTTGAACTGAAATTGGTCTTAAACGACTAAGGTTTGACTCACTGATAAGGAATCCGTGGCCAAGTTAATTCTATTTGTCCGGCCGGCCGTCCGTGTGCGCTCTAACTCTCGAAAAAATGGGCCTACAGTCTTGAAATCCTCAGGTTAGGTTCAGATCGTCAATATCTCGGTAAGGTTCGTTAATGGGCGAAACCTGCCAAATGTTTTTTTTGTTATATCCATTTGAAATTTTGATTTTTAAATACACCGAAAATATTTATCTGATCTAAATGAAACTTGGTTGGTAGATTAACAAGTATCAATAAGAAGAATTATCCATAAAAAAATAAAAAAAATAAAAAAATAATTCAAATTTTTTTTTGCATTGTAATTTCACCGAAATCTCCAAATCGCCATTTCATAACTGAGTACTTTATTTATTTCGTGATAGTGGATCTGATTTACGGCTATTCAATCTCCAATGATTCACATTAAAAACGGGATAAAAGAAAAGTTCAATTTTAAATCTTTTCTTTCGAAGCCAGAAGAAACGGTATCAGAATCAGAAATATCATTTATTAGAAGTATAAATTTTGAAAATGACGCAGTAATATTGGTTGGTCTTTTATCGCCAGAAAATAATAGCAGAATTGAATGAAATGTATGTATGGAATGTGAGAAATATGGATTGGAGAGAACTTCAGTTCTATTTCGAATAGTGATCTCATGATTGAAATTTCGTAAATAGTTCCAGAATACCTTCGCGCAACATGAGGTTAAATGTCCTTAGGACTGGAATGGTGAGAAATGTGAATTAACTTGTTTTCGAATATTTTCCGAATTTAGTAATCTTTGGATTTCGACAAATGGAAATCGAAACAAGCTCTGCGCATGCACCGATATTGTCATTTAGGGATCATCGTTGCCAGATTGTTCGGAAGATCGGAAGCCTAATATTAGATTTGAGTGCTAGTATCTTGGTTCATCCGAGATGGTTGATTCTGACTTGAAATAAAGTACATAAAATAATATCCAAGTAATGAGATGAATTCTGTTGAGGATTAGGTTAGTTAAGTTTAATTTAGGACATTGTCCCAATTAGAAGAAATTAAATTTGGGATAGCGCACTTGTATTTCATCTTCTGATTTGTTTAGGTCCTAGGTTAGCTTAGTTTAATTCGGGACAGTACCTCTTCAAAATTGCAGTGGCGGTTGGTCAATAAGGCCGCAAAGCTTTCTGCCCTTCCTAGAAAACATATTGTCGTACACCGTACGACACAATTAATTCTTTTCAAAATAATTAATATTTTACTAAGAAACAGCAACCGTTAGTTGATATTCCAACAAAAAAACACAAATATCAATTCTTTCTAAAGATCTATCAATACGCCCTAACGGAATAAGTAGTTATTGACCGTGGGAATATCGAAATATTATCTGGGGCGTGCGAGTTCGCAATCAGTCCCTTCGAGACAATAATTTTTCTTTCTGAAAGGAATAAAATTCGAAATGTGATCGCGTACATTGTTTTTTACGGATGTCTCAGAAAATATTAATTTTAGGGAGTTAGTGTTATTTCCACACCTACTTACATTATTTTTCAACGTAGATTCCAAGATGGACATAAATAGATGAGGTTCCTATTTGAAAAAACAGTGTTTTCAAGTTTTCGAAATTGCCAACATTGTCAACGCTTTTGTGACCTCCTGTATCATGGGTTTCAATTCTGACTATTGCGACGGAAACATCATAATTTTTCAGGTTTTTTTCTGGGTTTCTCTCTCTGAAACAGAACTACTAAAAATTGAATAAAATTGTTTTTTCGTGAAAAACGCCCTTGCGGTTTGCAGGATTAAACTATTTGTCAAGGGCAGTTTCTTGGAAAACAGTTTGTGTAATGAACAATACAGGAACAATATGAACGATGAACAGAGCGAATTGTGATGTTTGAGAGTACAAATCTCACTCTTTCATCAGACAAAGGAGTAAATTTTAAAATGATACCTGTTTTTTGATGATCGGAAAAAAAAGATATCTATTTGTATTTGTATTTTTCCTAAAGACATTTGTTTCGAAATGATCCTGATATTTTTCAACTGAAACATCCAAAAGAGAAAGTTTATTATTCTTTTCTAACTTTATTGTGAATTTTATTTTTCTCTTTCAGATATTGGGAGGGAAAACCCAGCAAAAACCTTAAAAATGATACGAAATCCTCCCAAAATAACTTTAATCGAAACTTGGAAACATAATTCTTACCCCTCGCGGAAGCCTTAAAACGGCATCTTTGCGTTAAAAACCTGGACGATATCCATGTGTAAGACAGAGCGCCATTTTCAATATTTTTATTGGAATTTCACGTTAAAATATAATTTTCTGACAGATATCCAAAAATTTAACACTAGGATAACTTTGAATTTCACAAGGAATCTATTTTCCTTATAAAATATGGGGCTTCCCATTTGAAAAATAAAAGTTGGTGTCACTTCCGCTGGAACCGGAAGTACCACGAATCTCCAAAAATTTGCATTCAGTCATCTCTCTAGTAAAAGAGTAACTCCGAAATTGCAAACTTGAATTTTGATTCCTTTCGAAAAATATTCTAATGAACGGTATTCGTGGGACACCCGGTATATTGCTCACGAGATTCCGCATGCAACCTCAAGTAGTCATTTTCCATTGAAGGGCTGGATTTAATTCGATTGGATCTATGGTTTTTGAAATACCAGGAAAATGAAATTTTGCAAGGGTATATCTTCGAAATCATTGGATGGTTTTCACGAATTCGACAATTCGACCTTCGTAAATGAACTCCAATTTACTCCACAATTATCAAGCTACTGAGTAGATTCTTCCGGAAGTTATTTTGTTCACTATCGGCAAAGATTTGAAAAAATTTCGGTTATTCTTTTTTGAAATTTTGTAACGGAATGATCCTCTTAATATTTCGCAGAAAGTTGAGCGTCTGTTTTCTTCAAACAATTACGAAGTCTCAGACTGATCGCTTCAGAGCTTCTTGAGATAGCTGATTTTGCCCATCAACGAAAGTAGCCATCGCTTTCTGATACTAAACTTACCTTGAAAGTTTCAACTTAAGAACTTATCGGATTCTTCATCAGTTAGTCGCTTAAAACAATTTTCGGCAAAAATTTCGAAAACTACAGATATTTGGGCAAAACGATAGCAGTTTTTGTCACAGAACATGCGCGAAAAAATAATTCCATGATCTCACGTACGAAAAATAATTTTTTCTCTTCCAACTAGCAGTTTTATGTTGAAGTTATTCGAATGTTTTTCTAGGCGCTTGTTCTGGGGAACAGCGCGTTATTTTCAGTCTTAAACGACTAGGTTGGACTCACGGATGAATAATCCGTGGTCAAATTTGATTCTTCCCGTCCGTCCGTGTACGCTCTAACTTTCGGAAGGAATAGGAACATAGAGTCTTGTAACTTTCGGGTTGGGTTCAGATCCTCAATATCTCGGTTGGATTCGAGCCAAATTTGCCGAATGACTTTTGTGTTATTTCTATCCATTATTGAATAGCTCGAAATATATTAATTTAATCGAAATGAAACTTGGTTGGTAGATCAACAGATCAATAAGAAGAGTTATCCATAGAAAAATTTGAAAAACAATTCTTTTCCAGAAAATTTTTATATTTCATTTAAATTTCATATTAATCTCCAAGTCGCCATTTCATATCCGAGTACTTTATTTCAGCCCGATCAGATAAGTATTTTTTGAATTATAAGAAACATTAAATAAAATCAAAAAATAAAATATGTCAATGTTGGTGGCATCAGCCTTGTTAACAAAGTGAGTGAAATTTCGTGATAATGGATCTTATTAACTGCTATTCAATCTCAAATGATACACATTAAGAACGATTTAAAGGAAAAATTGTTAAATTGTAGTTTTACACATTGAATCTTGTTTTTTGAAGTCTGAAGAATTGGCACCAGGGATATCATGAATTAGGAGTATATAGCTTTTTAGAATGAATCAGTAAGAATGGTTGGTTCTTTTGTTTTAAAAAAATAATAACAGAATAAAATAAAACATATGTATGGAATGGAAGAATCATGGATTGGAAAAAACTTTTCAGCACTATTTCGAATAGTACTGAATTTGCAAATTAGCCAGTTAATATTATAATATTCTGATTATAGTCCTTAAACTTCGTGAATAGTTCTAGAATAACCTCGCGCAACAGGAGGTTAAGGGCCGGTATTATAAAACTTAACTGGGAGATATTTTTAACTTTAACTGACAGTTAAACTTTGGCTCAAAAATGTAGAAATTATAAAAGTCTCATTTCTATCATACCCACGATATTCTGTGATGATTTCTATAAAAAGGAGAATGAAATAATTAAAAATTATGTGATAAAACTAAACCACCAATTTTTGGGTTGGAAAAGTGGGACTTTGGAAAATACTCCCTTTCAAAACATGATAGTAATGAACATGGGAATAAACAAATTTTTTGTTGACAAATATTCTCACTATGTATCAGGGAGCTTAATTTATTCTGGTTTAGTAAATTACTAATTTGAGGGAGCGTTGCAATGATCAATTTTGAATTCTCACATTTTTTGAAATATGGAAGTGATGTTTGGGTATTTATTTGGTCACCTAAGTAGAAAAACTACTTCCACTAATGAATATATTGGAAATGAAAGCTTTAAAGGAAAAACTTTGATAATAGTGAGATGAGATCAGGAATTATCGTACAATTACAATAAATTTGTCCAAATCCAATTAGGAACAGAATTTTTTTTAGAAATACTTCACTCTCTACCAACGGCAAGTACTTTCAACTGACACTGGAAGTGGTAATATCAACACTAAATTTGCAAAAATTGTCATTCAATTCAAAAATATGGTTTTGTGTAGCTCCGGGTCATCGAGCCTTGATATCCAGAATTTGTACATGGCTATCAGCTACAGTTTGAACATTATTGTAAGAAAAGTATCTATTGCAATTGTGATGATTTTCTCCTTCATCTTAAAAGTTATATAATGTGTATGAATTATTATGCTTCATTACGCCTTTACAACTATTATCTGTTATATTAGGCACTGAAAAGAATAAATGTCAATGAATTATTTTTTCATCTACATCTTATAATAGAACAGAAAGAGTAACTGATATTTTCATTACAATTATATGCCATGATGAACTCTCGAGATTGGATTCTTACCAGAGTGAGGTTTATAGCAGGCATTTTGATGTAAATAGATAATAAGTATGCAATTTTCCATGGGACATTTCTGATAATACAGCCAGTATCCCCAAAATCTCCAACAACTATCAAGAAACAACAAGATGGATGAGATCTGAGTGTAATCAACACATTTGCATCACTGGCGTCAAAGCATGATTTCTAAGAATATGTGCTCCATTGCAGGCGTACAGAGTGTCCAGATAAGCGAAATCGGTCTCTGAATTCCGTTTCTTCCCATAAGTTCAAATAGTCGAGCCGATTTCTAAATATCTTTTCTCAACGAGGATATTCATAGAACGAAAATGTTGATGAACAAATGTGTGCGAAATTTTTTGATGTTCGTTCAATTGAATTGATAAGAAAATTCAAAATTCTGTTTTTATTATGTATATTATATTTGATGATTTACTTATGATATATTCCTCGCGAGATTCCGCATGCAACTTTGAGGCTGGTCGTCCACTGCAAGTGATTTCGAGAGGCGCGATAGGAGCGTAAACGAACGAATTTGCGCGACAGATCCAAATGAATGGAATTCTAGGTACCCTCGTCGACTGGCAGCGAGTTCATACGGGTGATTTCGAGAGGATTCGAGCGGCGCAATCGTATCCCGATCATTTTGGATCTGCCGCGTCTATACGCTCGAAAAGAGGAGCTATCCGTCGGCAAGTGGAATGTATGGTTTGTGAACGGAATATTTGTTGTTTATTGTTGGTGAATTTTAGATGGATCAGATTGAAAGGTTAATGAATGTTGTCGTTTTTCTTACATTAAACTCACATCCAGAAGTTCTGTAGGTATATAGTAGCCTATCTGAAGTTTGACTCTTTGGCAATAATCGGCTGTATAGCATTCCAAATATAATTAATCCAGCGTGTTTCGCATTTATCTCGGGTTGTATAGCTCTTATTATCTCAATATCTATTATCAATTTGTTTTTTTAGTCTCCGACCAATTTTATTCCGAACATTTTTCAATATGCTCAAGTGTTTTTGGCCCAAACGTACTGTAATGATTCAACTACGTTTCAATCAATCTCATATGCAGAACGATCTTTTCAATCACAAGATGAACATAGTTTTTTCTTTATGAAACGCTACGGATTTTTACTAGTGACCTGTTTTCTAAAATACGCATGCACTTCTGCAAAATTTTAAGAATTTCTGAATATCTGTGTCACCATCATTTCTTTCGATGTCTGCAGTTTTTAAAGTTTTGAAGTCACGTTCTAGATACATTAATAACATATTTCTCTTCTGAAAGTGACTTTCACAGATAAAATTCAAATCAGCCATAATTTCGAAGTTTCACATCGTTTGTTTTCGAAGTACCCAGGTCATCAACATTCACACTTCAACTTCCATTCCAGTATTATAAATGAGTATACTATAATAATCATTCATTATCAAGATGGTGAATTTTTTCCGATAATTTCATTTTTTCTAAATTTGAATTTACCTTAGCTCAAAAATTTTCCCCATTCCGTAGCTAACATATGCCTGATCAAGTGAGATTTATCCTTGAAATGTTTTATTATTACTTCTAAATCCATTCCGTATCACAATTTCTTCAATAAACACGGAAATCTGAAGTAAAAATCCTCTGCTACGCAAGAACAAGAACGAACCGAAACCTCGCGAACTATCTGCCAGTGGACTACCCCGAAGCCTGAGACCGCTTCGGTCGTAAAAGCTCCTCGGCGCTCGTAAAACGCGTAGCTCATAAAAGCCCCAAATCGCTTCCAGTGGACGGCCAGGCTAAGTTGTCATTGAAGGGCTGGATTTCAATTCAATTCGACCTAAGTTTTTTGGAGATATCGTGAAAAGTGAATTTTGAAAGGGTATATCTGCGGAATCATGGAATGGTTTTTACAAATTGGCTAATTCGGCCTTCGCAATTAAACTCCAAACATACTCTACAATTATCATGCTACTGAGTAGATTCTTCCGGAAGTTATATTGTTCACTATCAGTGGTTAGGCCAGCCGTAAACACATATAACTTCAGGAAAAATCGACATAGGGAATATATTTGCAGAGTAGGTTTTCAGTTTAATCAAGAAGGTCGAATGCTTGAATGGGTTGAATTCGCCAATTATTTCTTAGATATTTACACCCATTCAAAATTTTCGATCAAATTGCAATCTGATACTTGATCGAAAATCATAGCTTGAGATTCATGCAGAATTTCGTGAGGATCATATTAAAAGAAGATCTGCGTTTGGCAGGGTTGATACGTGTATAGATGACCGTTTTGGCAACGGAACAGGTGCGTAAAAGCCCCTGACCTCACGTCATTGGTTTTCTAGGTTCTTTGTATTTCAATGTGTAGTGTTAATTAATCAGTAATTAACCAAAAAAATATATTTGATAATACCGATTGAATTTGAATACTGAAATTTAATTCAGGTTCAATTTTGGAAAAGTAAAGACTGTTTCTTCTATATTTTCTCCAAGTGTGGCGAATTGCTGTTTACGGGGTAGTGCGGTGAACACAACATTGAAACCTATTACTATATGCGTTTGTCGAATTTATTTGTTCACCACTGGATTCGTATATCTTCTCTTAATCATGTTACTCAAATAAAGCAAGCAAAGTCTGCCAAATTTTTTTTATCTGACGCTAAGCTCCGAGCGCTATTAATTCTGCTCTACCACCTACTCCCTACTTTTTGACGCTAGTGTCATTGTATACAATGCTAGTATATGAGGCGCCGTTTGGGCTAATGTGTGTTTTCAAATATATGTATTTTCGAGCCAATATATTTATTAGTTGCAGCAATATATTCATTTTGTATGCCGTCCTGCATCTCGCGGCTAACGCCCTGTTGCCATGTTCTGCGGCATCTATTCTTTTAAGTAATTGAAGATATTGAAATACATTTATCTGTTCCTTCAGGCATTCGATCGTCAAGAAATTTCTTACAGATCACATGTATTCTGGGTTTCCAATTGATGATGTCGGTGGTTCGTGAGATATTAGTTGATTAAAATGGTTTTATTGCATTTTCAACATATTTTTCTTTATATCTAGCGACCAACTGATCGTAAATCATTCAAAGAGATTCTTCAGATTAACTGTCATAAAAGTGATCAACCTTTCAATTTTCCCGGAAACCAGTTCGTAAATTTCAGGAAAAATAATGTTTTTCGGTTTCAAATCTTCATATTCTATCCTTAGGGTGCATTAATCTTGCTGACAAGCTTGGATAATCATTTTCGATTTTTGTACCAAATTTCATGGACTTGCCCCTTATACTTTAGGAGAAAAACTCTGGACTCCCACTAAAGTTTATAATTTGTTAAAATCAAATAATAAACCAAAATGGTTGTGAGGCAAATCCAAAAACTATTTCCCAACTCACACATTAGTCATGTATCTATACATAAGCGCTGTCCCGCTGGCCACCAGACTACCCGTTTGGTAATGATAAATTGTTTGCTCTAAATGCTATTATTATTATGTTAAAATTTGATAGAAATGACAATATTATTTCTGAACACGCAATATTTTGATCACTTACCTCAATTATCACTAAGTCTTATTCAGAAAAACTCTGTTTCTTCAAATTCAACGAGCTCCTTAAACGAAGGAAAATTACGAATATCAAATTTTCCGACGATAACAGTACACGATAGCGCACATCAAGCGTGTGTCCAGGTAGAGGAATTATTCGGTTGATAACAGCATGTTCTCCATTCAAGTAATCTTATACAGGGTGCCCCGCCATATATTGGACGAACATATAGTAGTGAAGATGGCATCGGGAGAGTTTTTTTCCCCTTGTGTCATATACGCCGTTTTCGAAGCTACTCGAGACACAGGGTGTTTAACTAGAATTTGTAACCTTCGAAAAATCTTTTTACGCGCTTGTTTTGGTGAACAGCGCGTTATTGTTTCGTACCAATGTCAGTTATTTCCGAATGTTGAATCCAAAGTGGTCTCAAACGATTAGGTTGGACTCTCTGAAGCAGAATCCGTGGTTAAAATTAATTATGTCCGTCCGTTCAGCCGGCCGTCCTTATGTGATCTAACTTTCGAAAGAAAGAACCTTGAGTGTTGAAATTTTCAAGTTCGATTTGGAGCTTCGATATTTCGGTTGAATTCGTTTTTTGGGTAGGATCGGCCGTACCAGAGTTATACCAATATGAAAGTTTGAGGTTATAATTCCTCGATATCTCATGAAGTACTGATTTTATTAGATTGAAACTGATCAATTAGTTCCAGAATATCAACGCGCAACCTAATTAATGAAAAGTTTCGTGTCTATCCAGTAGTTGGAAAATTTGGGAAAATTTTTTGACTTTTTGTTTAAATTGTTTTTCTCGGTGAATATAAATCAGATTTCAGTGAAATTTGGAACAGACCTTGCAGTTAGTATTTAAAAACAATGTTTTAAATCTCAATTCGATCTGATATTTGCTTTCGGAATCATCAGGCCAAAAATATGGCCAAACTCGTTTGAAATTTGGACTTTATTTGCTCAATATCTAAAGAAGCACAGATGCGATCAGACTGAAACTTCGCAATCAGTTGAAGAAAACTGACGAGCAACTGAATGCAAATTTCGTTTCGAATAAGAATTATTCAACATTTTTTCACTTTTTTCTTTAAAAAAATTTTTTCTCGGTGGCTATCAATCAGATTTTTATGGAGTTTGGCATATACATTGACGTCGAAATTAAACAACAACGTTTAAAATTTTAATGTGATTCGATATATATTTCCAGATATGTAGAAGAAAAAATGTCTCAAAAAATACAGATGTCATCAGATAGAAACCTAGCAATCAACGTGCAACATAATGCACAATTTCGTGAGGATCCATCTTATAAAATTTGAGTAAATTAACATTTAAAAATTCTGGGGTAGCTTCCTCAATTTCCGCAGAATCTCGTACATCAGGTAGAAAATTGAAAAAATTTAAACCAAATTTTCAAAATAATGCTATTTTCCGTTTTGCGAATGAAGTCATCGACTTTCAGAAAGCTTATAGATTCTTTGGGTAGAAAAATACAGGTTATTCCTTGTATTTAAAAATTACAAGTGTCAACAGAAGATGCATTTTTGAGCGCATATTCTAAGGGACAGCATGCTATTGTTTCGTCCAAATGTCTGTAATGATCGAAAAATTTCTCGAAAATGATCTTGAACGACTAAGTTTGATTCACTGATGAATAATCCATAAAAATCGGTCCCGTCCGGCTGTAGAACTTGAGAAAGGAATAACATAACCATTGAAACTTCTATAGTAGGTTGCCTATCAAAATGCGAGGGTCAAGTTCCTTAAACGACCAAATCAGCCGAAAGGTTTTGCAGTTATACCCATCTGAATTATTGAGATTATTCACTTAATATCTCAGGAATTACTCATGAATCCGAATTGAAACTTGGTAATAATTTGTAGAATACCGACTTGAAATCACTTACAATTTTGTTTTTCGAAAATTAAGCCAGATTTCAATGGAATTTGCTAAAAACCTTGAAGCCATTACTTTACAAGGGTGTACCAGATTCAACTTTGTTTCGATTTTATAAAATTTTTGGAAATATTCGGAAAAATGTGAAATTTCAAGTTTTATTCATCGGATATTTCCGTAATAATTCAAAAATGACGGATCCGATCAGGATGAAACTAGATAACTATAGTTGGTGGATGCTGATTCGCAAAATTCGAGAAAAAGATTTCAATTTTATTATTTTCGGAGATATAGGGAGATTGAATATACGTACTACTTGGCCATAAGAGGTTAGATATTTCTACTTACCCCGTAAAGATTGGTTTTTCCCAACACAATCACCAGAGCGTTCCGAATTTACTCCTGACAACTCAATCTCCATCATATGTTTATCACATACACGACACAATTAATTAATGAGAATATTAACAGTCACCACACCGCATTCATATCGCACTATTTTGAAATTAGTACGAGAGAAATATTATTGGAAAATAGTAAATAATTCTAGATAAAAATAAATTCGTCTGTTTATGTTAATGATATGATATTGCTCTTGTTGATTATATCGGTGCGAAACTGTATGTGTATTGAGCAATGACCTTTAAGTTCATAAATATTTAAAGTTCCTTTTCAATAACAATGCATCCATCCAGTGATTAGCAATAATGGGCAATTACATAAACTCGAAGTTTCTATGATTCCAAAGTATCCTGCTAGATTTTTTTATCTTGGACATTTTTTTGATATTTGTCTCATTATTCTAGTTCCCAAGTTAGAGTGTGATGTTCGACAACATGCGATAGCTCATTGCACAGAAAAAAATTCGATGATGCACTGACGTGAAGTCAGCAGCTTATGCGAGCATATTGAAATTCTTTGCTAAAGCAATAATTTTTTCACGTATATTGAACCCTGCAAACGCATCTTTAGTTCGCGATGGAAAGATTTGGCGATCTCCTTTTCATATGGTCCAAACGAAATTCTGCATGAATCTTGAAGCTATCATTTTTCAGTCGGGTACTAGATTTCAATTCAACTAGATCTGTATTAAGTATCGATTAAAGCTTATTTTGGGGGGATTTTGCATTATTTTTTAGGTTTTTATGGGTTTTCACTCCCAATATCTGAAACAGAACTATTAAAACTTAAATAAAAATTGTTTTTTTCATGAAAAACGCCCTTGCGGATTGCAGTATTAAACTATTTGTCAAGGGCAGTTTCTTGCAGAAAAGATTGCCTAATGAATAATACAGGAACAATACAAACGATAAAGAAAACGAACTGTGACGTTCTGACTCTCTCATCAGACAAAAGCAGAAAATTTCAAGAATTATTCTTTCGATTTTTGTTTCGATTTGAGACTTTTGTCAAACAAAACTGTCAATGTGACAAAAATCTCAAATCGAAGCAAAAATCGAGAGAAAATTATTCTTGAAATTTACTGCTTTTGTCTGATGATAGATGCATAGAATATATCAGGGGCCTTACCGTGGGTTTCACAAAGCTTGATCGTGCGATCAACGCTTTGATATTCTATGGTATTGCTAAAAATGAACTGAAATTGAACACAGAATTGTCTTAATCAGAACAATCACGTTAATCAGAGCTTTGTGAAACCCGCTAATATTCTTGAAATACGATGGTATAGAACGTTCTCTATGGCACAATCTCCCGTTCGACCTTCCTCCCATTTGTCAAAACGTCAATTCCGTATTCTTGAACATCAAGAAGCGCTATTCATGAATTCTGGGAAGAGAACAAACGTGGAAAAATGGGCGATTCGACGCCGTTGGCAAGGAAACGAAAGCATTTATGATGGAACGATAGAGAACGTCTACACCATCGCAGTTAAGATGGGGAGCAGTCCGAATGAGCGGTCATAGACGAACAAGCATGCCAAATGTTCTAACCAATCAAAGACAAGTATTTTCGACAGACATGAAGCTAACTTCATTCATGTAGCCAACTTTATGTATAAAACATCGATATAGACTATATTTCTGTGATATAGTGTCATAATTCAAATTTGAAATCATACAGTTGTCATAAGAGTTGGAAGCGTATTTCGGAAAATTGTAAAATGGATCATTTTGAAAAAAAAAGATCACTTCCAATCAACTATAAACAGAAGGAGCTACTCACCGACCACATTACACGAAGACCCGAAATGTACATAGGCCGGTTAAATTCAGATTATACAAGGGAGCATATGAAAAAAACTGGAAGTAAATCACAGTGTTCTGAGTTGAGCTTCAGTTAATCTAAACATTTTGATACATTTTGGATCAGATAGATCAAACGGGTTCCATTTAGAAAGCACATGGACACCTATTTTGTATCGTTGTTCTGCATCTTCCACATCTTCATTCAGTACTTCCCACATAATTGCACTCGCCATGTCCATTTCCGATTGAAAACAGAAATTTTGTAGTGAAAGTTAATTGAGATTGTTAAGACTTATTGCCAAACAGATCAAAATTGTCAAATACCCGAAACATAATTAGCGTCCTCTATATATCGTTCCATCACAAATCGTAAGAGATACATCGCTTGCTCTCCGTGAAGCACTCATTCATTTCAAGAATACCGTTACCCTGAAAAACTCGTAGACACGCCCCCTTTCGAAAATCGTTCTCTTCCCCGGTTTCAAGAATAGGCACCCAGGTGTCGACACTTTCCTACTAATACCAGCGTCCGCACACGGGACGATCCGATGGGCTCGACGCGTTTCCAGCTTCGTCTCTCTATGCGGTTTCCTAGGCAATTCAAGCTAACGCCGCACACGGGTTGCACGATTCACCCGTCGGGTGTTCGCACACGGGTCGATCCGATTTACTCGACGCGATCCAGTCTCGTCTCTCGAATCGGCTTCCCAAGCAATTCAAGGTGGCACCGTACACGGCTCGTTTTGAAACGTACGTTTGAGTTCCGTTCGCATGCCTCGTTTCACGCGACTGACATGAAAGCAGAAAGTTCGAGAGGTTCGTACGTCGCTAGCTTTCCGATATAACGAAACGATATAAATATGATTTTTTATTATTTTCAACATGATTTTGAGGCTCATGCATAATCTGTCTTGAAATTGATCATATAATTACATGTAATGATGGAATATTTCTATTGATTGCCCGATTTCGTCCTCACACAAGAAAAATACTATGAGGGATAATACTGACTTCATAATTAAAATTGTGAGTTCTTATTATCTTTACTTCCTCGAATGAATTGAACGCTGTCGCGACACAAAAAAAAATAATTATATTATATTTTAACCTATGAAAACTAGAGAAAATCACGGCCGTTGTATGTGCTTGGATAAGTTCTTGAACAAATCGAGACTTATTATCCGAAATAACAATGATGCTTCATTTTTGAGCGCATGTACCAGGTAGCTCGATAACAGCGTGCTTATGTCCACAAGTCTGGTTTCTGGAATTTTCAGTCAAGAGCTTAAACGAGTAATATCGACACATTTATGGAAAGTTTTGGGGTCAAAATCAATTATGTCGGCCCGTCCGTTATCTACCACGATGATTTACAAAGGAAAAAGGCCAGCGATTTGAAATTTCCAGGCTAGAGAGCACATTTGAATGCGATGATTTTGCTTTGATGTCCTAGATAACTCGGGAAATACTGATTCGATCAAATGAAACTTGAAAGTTGGTTGTCAAATACCTTCGTGGAAATCGTACCACAAGAAAAATGAAAAAATTAGGGATTTATATTCAAATATTCGAATCTCATTTCCTATCGATATCCCTTTATTTATATTTGATATTTGGAAATAATAGCGAAATGAAATCTCGAATGCATATATCGCTGAAATCATTAGATGGATATTGGTCAAATATTCTCTGTATTCAGGGTTCAACTAACGACTGATTAAACAGATAAATTGCAAATGACCGAAAATTCTTTATATGTGGGTCCTACCAAATCGTTCAAAACTATTTTCGATGCAAAATATCAGACTTCTGTGATGCAATTATTCACTCTCGTTTCCTTGGACATGCACCTAAAAGCTATCATCTAATGCGTAGATGCTCAACAAATTTATACGTCCAGGTTTATTTTCCCAATATTTTCAAAACTTATGATCGGATCAAATTTAGTATTTGATTAAAGAATGACGGATTGAAGGTTCATGCAAAATTTCGTGGGAACCATATTAAAAGAAGAACGCCAAATCTTTCCATCAGAAAGTGCAATTGGCAGGGTCAACGTAAATAAGTGACCACGTATCAGCTATCACGTAACAGTTCCTGACCTCTCGTCAGTGCTCTTCTAGATTATTTTTGGAACAACCTGTATATCTCATTCAAAAATCAAACCACTGTGGAGCCATACGGAACACAGAGGAAGATAAATCATCAAAACCGATATATAAACAGGAGAATAGTTCTAATTAATATTTTGAGACATCCTGTATATCTCATTCTGAAATAAGACCACCCTGAAGCCATACTGAATGCAAACCAAGGCATATCATCAAAATATATCCATAAACAGCAGAATAGTGAAAATTAACTTCTTGGTGCACCCTGTGTATTTTTCCATAAATATCCCGTCGTAGGTAGGAAATTTCCTACCAATTCATTCAATAGAAAGTTGGTGGTGCCAACGAATGAAGCAATTATGCTGTTTCATGTCTCTTAGGACTGCCCTGTATATTTTATTCTAGAGATCGTTGTCATACTGAACCCAACGCAAAAAAAATTATCGAAATCAGCCCCTGAGCAAAATAATTATTAAACTTCAAAAAACAGTTTTCTACGAATTGACAACCTTCTTTTGACGAGCTGATTTTGAAATTGGCACTATCTATGGTCAATATTGAATAAACTCGGATCTTATGACGTACGAACTTGTTCGAGTCGAGCACATCTCGTCGGCCACATCGCGTCGACCCGTGTGCGGACCGCTCTTTTTGCGTCCAAAACGCGGTCCTAGAATTGTCAAATCTTGGGCTACTTGGCTCTGTGAACAATGATGTCGCTTTGGCAAGTGCTTATATTTAATTCCGCTGAATAAACATGAATTGAGCTATAATCTGATGAAACTATTTCCCAAAAAATGAAATAGATATTTGAAATTATGGATTCTCACTAATACATATAAGAGGAGTTTAACAAATGTGGAACATCTACTCATTAATAATAAGAAATATGTGTAGGGGAATAAGAAGCAATATGAGGTTTATTGTTACAACACTTTCATTAGTTATTTCGAAGCCAAAACAACGGTGAAAACAAAACGGCTGATTGATATTACTTATGGATTCTATTGAATAGTTTGGATCTCCTTTAAATTTTGTATGTACCTATTAATACAAATTCAATTCGAAAGTTATGAATTATGTTGAATACCCACTTATGCAAATATTTGGAGGAAATGTTCATGTTTATTATTATTGAAATTGATATATGAATTTTCACTTTGCTGTTCATGTTCCAGACAAATTAATTGTAGTATCTATCGTTCCAAATGATTTCTTGTGGTATTTTTGAAAACACAACTCTGGAATACTTCCTTTCCATGAACTGAATATTGAGATAATAAATACCTCTTGTAATAAGCAGGTATTCAAAAATATGAAGTTTCAGACTTGTGTATTCAGAGACGGAGGATATTACCGCCATTCTGACTGAATCAAATGAATAATCATAATTTAAATTCGTCAAAATGAATTTATTATCGGAAATTCTTGAAAATAATGTATGGACCAACTCAGAAAAAGTTCTGATTTGACTAGTTTTGATATGACAGGTCGGTAACTTTCGTAAATATTTCAGATTTTATATGACAGATTTTCCTATGCCGGCATCAATCGGCGAAAACTGAAGTAGGCCAACAAAGCAGTATTTTGACAACGTTTGGACCTCATTTCAGACCCAAAATCTGTCAAAGAATGTCCGCACCTTATGTATTCTATGCATCTATGTTTGATGAAAGAGTCAGATTTGTACTCTGAAACGTCACAGTTCGTTTTCCTTATCGTTTGTATTGTTCCTGTATTGTTCTTTAGGCAATCTTTTCTGCAAGAAACTGCCCTTGACAAATAGTTTAATACTGCAATCCACAAGGGCGTTTTTCATGAAAAAAACAAATTTATTCAATTTTTAATAGTTCTGTTCCAGATATTGGGAGTGGAAACCCATAAAACCTGAAAAATAGATCTGTTTCCTTGGAATTATTGGAAAAATAAAATTTTGAAGGGGTATATCTACGAAATCATTGGGTGACTTTTCCCATTCACGATTTCATCCTTCGTCATTAAGCCCCAAACCTACTGTAGACATATCGTGTCTCTAGGTCGATTCTTTCGGAACCTTTTCGTGTTAACGGCCAGCCTCATTGCCGATCGTGAACACATAAACAAAAGAAAACCGAAGGAATGCACTTATAGCCTTGATCATTGTAGGTATGGTTTGGAGTTTGATTACAAAGGCCGATCTCGCGAATTGATAAAATCCACAAAATCATTCCGCAGATAAACACATTCAAAATTTTATTTTCCCAATCTTTTCGAAATACCGATCATATCAAATTGAAATTCTTGAGATATATTCTCAAAAGGTGACATATTATGCCGAATGTGAGACTTCGACATTCTCAAAGGAGAAACACAATCTCCAATCCTCAAATGTCGTATCGAGAATCGATCAGGAAATTGCTGAGTTGTGTAGAGTGTAGAGCAATCGACAATTTTTTGTCGAATGCGAGGTGTATTTGACAGATTTTTCACCAATTTGAATTTTTTTCTTTGAAATAGGCTCTAATTTTCTAATCTGACCTATCGTCCGTTTTTCTCTTGGTTTTTTTCGATATCTCCGACATGAATATTGTATCAAACTGAAATTTGAAGCGATGAAGAATGTTTGTGCCAAATGACAGGATTCAAACCATTCATGGAAAGGAACTTTGCGTGTATCATAACTTACTCTATAAATATCGGCTTATTTTGGCCTAGCAGTCGATTGTGATTACAATATTTTTTCACGTATTAACCCGGTAAAACGAACCTTTATCTCCTGCTGGAAAGATTTGGCGATCTTCCTCACAAACTTCGGAATGAACCTACAAGCTTTAATTTTCCTTTGAATTCCCAGATTTCACGATCCAATCTTTATTTTTGGAAATAGGTAGGTACCTGAAATACGCAGAAAAAATACGAATTTGGGTATAACGCTATCTTGTCCAGAAAATGAATGAATTAACAACATGTTCATGAAATAATCCAAAACTAAAAGGAAGTGGAAAATTTTGGAAGACGGATTGATGATTTATGCACTCCCTTTCAGTTGTAGAAATGGAAAGTCTCAGTAATATTGAAGGTCGCTTATACTAATGAATATACAGAGGTTGAGTCAATAGAGCTCGATCGCCCGATAAATCTTGAAAATATTGAGCTAGGAGAGTGATTCAAATTTTGACTAAATCGTCAGTACTCATGGCATAAGCTCGAATTATTTTTGACTCTACAGACTGCCCCGAAAGTGGCGAAACACGATATCTCCCTGTTTTTGCAAACGAGAATACCCAATTTTAAAATTTTACCCATGATCTCATTGAAATTCAGATTTTGGAATACCCCACATCTCATAATTCGTACTTTTTTTATGTATGCCAATGTTTTCAAAAATTTCATGATTATGATGTAATCATATTGATAACCGTTCGAGATAATTTTACGATTTTTTTAATTGAATTTCAAGTCTTTTTCAAATTTACGAATGACACTACAGAAATACTCTACAAAAATTTGACTAAGTTAATTTTTCCGAATGGCAATGTCATTCCTAAATTCGCAAAACTTAAAATGCGATTGAAAAAAAAAATACAATTATCTCGAATGGTTTTCAAGATATAATACCTAGTTCAAACCATTATAAGCATTGAATTTGTCGAAAAAAGTGGCCTACATCAAAAAGTACAAATTATGAGAAGTAGGTTATTTCTAAATCAGAATTTCATGGAGATAATGAGTATGGAATTCTGATTAAAAAAAAAAACAGGGTGGTATCGTGTTTCGCCACTTTCGAACCAGTCTGTAGAGTCAAAAATAATTTGAGCTTATGCCCTGAGTACTTTCGATGATGTCTTTGTGAACTCGAAGATAGCTGTCTGTGTAGATCTTCCTCGAAGATAACCATGTTATGCACTTGAAAAACCTAGAAAAGCACCTCGTGCAGATAGCAGCTTTCGAGCGCATGTTCAAAGGAGATGACCACTTTGGTAACGGATTTGAACATGTGCGCAAAAGCTGCCGACTTCACGACAGTCCTTTTCTAGGTGTTTTTGAATTATTCTGGAAAAACTTCGATCCCGGTAAAAAACCGAGAAGTTCGACATATTTTTTCACAATAGCTCCAAAAATTATGATCGTATCAAACAGAAATTCTTTCGAAAGGAATTTTGAAAAAAATATGTTTTTCAATAACCGACACCACGATTTCAACTTAATTTTGCAAAAAGGTTGCAAGTCCTTATGCTTCGAATAACGCTGTTCTCCTAGAACATGCGCACAAAAATGTTACAGTCATTTATGACATAAATTAGCCTTCTTCATATATGTTCAAATATTTTTGAAAAACTAGATAAAATGCTTATGGGACGGTAATTCTCAAAAGATTCTTCATCACCTTTTCATGAATGGAGTGGATCAATGCTAGCTTTAATCTTTGAATCTAGTACCCTACTGAAGAATGATATCTTGAAGATTCATGCAGAATTTCGTGTGAACCATAGGAAAAAAAACACCAAATCTTTCCATCAGGAATTAAGCTGCGTTTGGCGGGATCAGTACCTGAAAAGGTGACCCCTCCGGCAACGAATATGAACGAGTGGTGAAGAGCTGACCTCATATATCATTGCTTTTCTCAAATTATTTTATTCTATCACGATTTTGCATAATTCTTTGTGTCAATATTCCACAAACAACTATAACAAGTAGCAATTGGATAAAATTGGTTTCATTTGAGATTTTGAAAAATCAAATTCAAAAATTCTTGCTTCCAATCGAACCTGGGTCTGCCGGGTATAAATATTCATCCGATAATTTCTTCTCGCATCAATAATTACAGAGATGCATCCCATCGAGCTGAAATCTAGTTCTTGGTTTCAAAATGCGGTATCTGATGGACAGAGCTGTCAAAGATACTTTGAAAAAGGATCTTGATACTACAAGTTACTTTTTGATAGAATATCCGAAGTTGCTTCGTGTATCTAGATACTCTTCAAAAGAAGGTACTTAAATACGTATCTTAAAGTTCCTTTCTAAAAAAGATAAGATACTTTTAAGTTCCTTCATATGTAAGGTTGGAGTTTCTTAACGTTTTAGATGAAGTAATGTTCTTCTTGTTTTCATGACGTAATTAGTTTGGAGAATAGGAGAATTAGAATGCTCAAATTTCATTGACGCCAGAATTGGAGATTGTAATTTTTTTTGTAAGATAGTCTAAAAGCAACCCCCTGAAAATACAACCTCAAATAAACAATAAATGATTTGAAGAGTTATAGATAACAGTTCGATTACTTATTCAAAACAAAACTGAGTTTTTCTTATTCTCACCATTCGGAGAAAAAGTGGACAGTTTTTTCTGCAAATCTGACCGGCACAAATCGGTTTAAATGAAGCACAACTATATTGAACAATTTTTGACACAGAAATCGAAAGTGCTGGGCTAACGTTTTCTGAGATCTTTCTATTGAAAGATTAGCAGGATTTTCATATATTATCATTACGAAAAAACGTGTTGGGCTAACTTTAGTTCCAGTTTCACGATTTCTCGGGAAACCCGACGAAATTTCGTGAAAATATTTACGGCACAATTCAGCACAAATGTAACACAAATTTTATCACTCCATTTTGAGAAGAAGATTCAGAATTTATGATTTCTGGAGAAATCAGATCGACTTCCAGAAAAATTCGAACGGTACAAATCAGTTAATGTACTATGGGACAATCTATTTCAGCCGTTTGGAACCCAGTTTTTCGAGAAGAGATGGGCTGGCCTATTTCGGACATTTTGTGTAATATCTTGTGAACCGGAATAAAGAAAAATTTCAACGGCACAAAGCAGCACAAACCAAGAACGATTCACCAGAATTTTTTTTTTCGAAAACCGCAAAGCGCTGGGACATCTTCACACTCATTCGTCTAAAGGAACCTTTTTTTGAGTTACAAGATACAGTTCCTTTCGGAAAGTATCTAAAGATACTAGTTACTTTTCGCCAACAAAAAAAAGGAACTAAGATACAGTAACTTAGATACTTCAAAGTAACTAAGTTACCTTTTCTGACAGCTCTGCTGATGTATATCTTGTCTATGAAGGATATAGGTAGTTCCTGAGATATGTAATTCTTGACAATCCTGCATATTTATCTGTGTTCACATTCAGTCGTACCAATAGCTCGAGTTCGTTTTCTGATTCTACTTCAAGACATTCGACTGCGATTGCGATGATTCCGTAGAACATAATCGAGCATCTTATCCACCATCTTGTCTATGTAATCGACTGAAAATTTGGAGAATATGTCCTCTGCAATTCGTAATCTGATTGCAGCACCAAAACACGGAGGATGCAGATATAAGAGTTAAATTTACTCTGCTATGAGTTTATGTGTTCAGCCCAACTCAGCTGATGATCCACAATAACACCATGGAAATTGGTACTGTTAGAAATCTTCACAGCCTGTCCAGAAAGAACAATATTATCGGGTCACTCTGATTTATTTGTATATAAGTTGATGAGTATTTTATTCGAATTACAATAATTCGAAATATCGCAAAAACCTTTTTCGGCCATTTCAACTACCTCTGAGATACAAGATACCGCCACCAATATATCCATGTAATCGAAAACATGATAACTTCACCATCCATATTGAAGTTTAGATTTTCATTCAAATATAGTAGATGATTCATAAATAGCGTACCCTCATCAGACTGTAAATAACTCACTGAGGTACACCCACCTACACTTCTTTATCTAACGATACATATTCGACACTTTGAATATTCAGAGAAACCCTCTGTAGACGACCCAGCAAATAGCTCCTCATAAAATCGAATTGCTTATCTCTTATAGGTAGTCATAAAAATTCAGTTTCGTAACCAGACCATCATGAACTACGCAATCGAAAGCCTTGGAGAAATCCAGAGAGAATAAAATATACCAGAGTGGCCACCGTATTGCGAACGCGGTATCGAATATGTGCTGTGCTCTTATTCCCTCACTATCTGGTGCCCAACCGTATCTTCATCGGGCCCGCTAATAGCATGGTTTCACTGCTTTCGCAGGTGCTATTGAGTGATGAATGACAATTGATTAAACAAATCTATTGAAACATATCGAAATGCAAAGAAGTAAATCAATTGAATTAATTCAAAGAAAACGAAGTATGAGAGGAACATATTAATTATTGTCCTTTAAAATGAATTCGTTTTTTTTAATATCTGTCGCACGCTCTATACTTTCGATCAACTAGTTCTTATGCTTGTCTTCTCTAATAAGTGATAAATGATTTGACTCTATGAAATAGTTAATACTTGAAACGTACGGAATAAATCATAGGTGTAATAATTGCAAATGCAAATGCAATAAATTAACTATTGATTTTGTTATTCCGAACTGATGCTTTGAATATTTTTTCACAGATTATACCTACAAATCCGGTAGGTATCCTGCGATATATTCAGAAAATGTGAAAAACTGACAGAATTTTGTAATCGATCATCATCCTCATTTTAGGATAGTTGATATTTAATCATCAAATTAGACACAGATGAAGTGTATGGGACAAGTCATAAATTAATCGAACAAACACTAAATACAATTAGATATCATTTAGAATTTCATCAACACTATAATAACATTTGAACCATTCAATACTTTCAGAAAAACTCGACATATTCGAAGATTTTATCAAAGGAGGTAAATGATTGTACAGGACAATGCTGTGATATTTTGCTGATGTTTCCTACTCAGCTTCTATGTTCTGAATCGAGAAGAATGGATATTTTTTTGAGATTCTTTTTTCATGGGGCAGAATGAATGATTTGGAATTTTCTTCAGTAAATCACCATGTTCTGATAGAATGAAAGTCGGTTCCTGCAATCTTTCAACAATGTCTTTTCAGTTGGCGATTTTGTTTCAATTGGCTTCTGTTTAGTGTTTTCGAGGTTATTTCCCGATCGGATTTAGCTATTTCTTCTACTATTGGAAAAATAATCGGAGAGGAACCACGCTTCAAAACTCTTATTGAGGATTTGGAAGATGTTGATGGCTGTTTATGAGGCGAAAATGCGATGGAACAGCATTTTCCTTTGAGTATGAGATTAATGATCATAATCCTTTCCTTCAAACTGACCACTTCAAACACTACTATCATCACTATGTTCACAATTAGCCCTCCTAATCGCAAGAATCCATTTTTCATTGAATTCGGGATCTTAAGGGAAACGATAAAGCGAAAAGTTTTTTTACCTCGCTACTTGCAATTTTCCTATTTTTCTCCCTGCTATTGCGTTCAAAATCGACGGACACGTCCATTCTTTCTATTGAAGTCGATCAAAACGAAAAGGATTAATAAGATAAACGGATTACACATCAGAATAATGCAATTCTTATAAGGGCCCGCCTAGTACGAGTCAGCTAGTAGGGCACCAGAGAGTGGGGGAAGCTTGACATACCGCGAGTATCTAGGTGGCCGCTCTAGTTAATTCTATTTTCAGTGGAGAAATCTATGAAAGGACAGATGGGAACTTCTTCCTCCTCCGAAGCACGAAGAACAGAGCGGATCAGCTGAAAGAACGGCCGTCTCTGTACTTGTACATTTCAAATATCCGTGCTGGCTCATTGAGGAGTTTATGAGAAAAACTAAGGGGCCTATTAACAATTATTTTTTGAATATCTTGGAGAAATATATCAACAGACTCGTAGGTCGATAATTTTCGGAACTTCCTTTTTTGAAGAGGGGATTAACCACAGCAATATTCAAGAACTTTGAGAAAATACCTTCATTGAAAGGCATATAAATAATAAAGTCTGAGGGCGAAGCAATGAACTCAATAGACCTCTTTATTACCGACATTGGTATACTATTCTACGCAAAACAATACTTATTTTTCATTTTATTCACCGTTCTTATAACTTCGTCTAGTGTAATATTTCAAAAAGGACAAAGGTCTTTGAATTTCGACGTATAGGACGACGATTTGAAGTAGAATCATGTATCGAGTTCATTATTGATGTATCAACAAAATCTCTATTGAATGATTTGATGGGGATTATAAGATTTTCGTTCAATTACCCACAATTTCATTTATGCGACCAGTTATCTAATTCATTATTTTCCCCACAGTTTTACCTTTGTTACAAGAATTATTTATGCGAGTTTCAATATGTTCTTTTTTATTCTTGACGAGAATAGTGTCATATACTTTCAAGTTTGAATGTAGAGAGGCACTGTTTAAATTATATCCAATCGTTTTTCAAACTTCAATTATTACAAAAGATCTATTATAATATCTTTTGTTAGAATTAACAACCTTCTGTTATCAGAGAAAAAGCCAAATCAACAACGGACTGGAATCTGCCGAAAAAGTTGTTCCAGAGACAATCTATTTCGCACTGATTTTCCTCGAAAGAGAGGCCTTTCCATTCTCAAATTAGATACTTCTTTCAATGTACGCAACGTATAATTGCAATTGAGTACATAAATACATAATTCCTCTAAGACAATACTTGAAAAAACATGAAAAAAAGCACTGACGTGAGCTCAGGAGCTTTTACGCGCTTGTTGCGTTGCCAAAATGGTCATCTACACGCATTGACCCCGCCAAACGCTTTTAATATCGTCCTCACGAAATTATGCATGAACCTCAACCTATAATTTTCGATAAAGTACTAGATTTCAATTCGTTTGAAAATGTTGAATGGGTATAACTATATCTAAGAAATAATTGGGGAATTCAACCCATTCAACCTTCCTAATTATAAGAATATATAAACTGAAAACCTACTCTACAAATATTTTCCCTATGTCGATTCTTTCAGAAGTTAAAGTGTGTACGGCCGGCCTAACCACTGATAGTGAACAAAATAACTTCCGGAAGAATCTACTCAGTAGTTTGATAATTGTAGAGTAAGTTTGGAGTTTAATTACGAAGGTCGAATTAGCCAATTTGTAAAAACCATCCAATGATTATGCAGATATACCCTTTCAAAATTTCATTTTCACGATATCTCCAAAAACGTAGACCGAATCGAATTGAAATTCAGCCCTTCAATGAAAAATGACAACTTGCAGTAGCATGCGGAATTTCGTGAGAAATATATAATAAGTAGATCGACAAATATCACATATATCTCAAGTTAGGAAACATATGGGAATCTGTATAATAGATTCGGTCTTTACTTGATGAAAACTCATTTTCAATTAAAAAACGCTGCAAATTTCACACAAAGGTTTATTATTTTCCCAGCTTAATGTGCAAATTTTTCAGCGAGTACCACATGTGAGAAGTTTAACAGCGGAATAAATTAATTTTTAGCCATTATCGGCTAGTAAATATTATAGCGGGATCCAAAGTTTTTCTGAAGGAAATTCTGAAATGCAAGCAGCCGTATCAAGCCTCGTGCATTTTGGAATATTCATCCAGAAATTGGCGAGCAATCTCTTAAACTGTTTAATTTCATTTCTTATTTGAATTCCTACCTGGCTTGAAAAATTAAAGCTTTCCAAAATTGAATCATAGAACTAAAACAGATGGATCATCGGCTCCTACCTTAGTCTAAGGCCTCTACTCTCAGTATTAGGTTCTCTACAATTTGATTTATCATATACATGCTCATTATCATTTATATTCACCCTTATATCAAAGTCTCAGCACGAGAAATATTGGATTTCGATTGAAACCAGTAACGGATATCCATATGTGGACCATATACTATGTACTATATACAGAGTGTAACAG
The DNA here is from genome assembly GCA_958510865.1 of Myrrha octodecimguttata. Lineage (NCBI taxonomy): Eukaryota > Metazoa > Arthropoda > Insecta > Coleoptera > Coccinellidae > Myrrha > Myrrha octodecimguttata. Next base: position 24,691,486 of record OY294056.1, read on the forward strand.
CCAAATGGAATAAATTCGATAACGAATAAATGAGAGCGTGTTGGGAAAAACGCTCGGACACGTCAATTTGTAATTTTAAGTGCGCATATTTTTCAAAAAAATAATATTATATAGCGTGTTCCATGTGACCGTGGCCAATACCAACTTTCTTATTTCAAATGCAAACCCCTGTATATTATTTATTTTTTGGATTCTTCAGAGAATTCTAGACACAATTCATGCACAATGTCCCATATCTATCTTTAACTATTTCGGAAATATCAAGTGTTTTCTGATTCAGTGCAAAAATCAACGTTTTAAATAAAAACTATTTTATTTCACAAATTCGGTACATTACACTTAAAACCTAATAAGTAATAGTGATTATTTCTTAATAATTAAAAAAAAAACATTAATGTCAATGTAGGAAATGTTCAAAATGCTCGCCGCGAACGTCTTGGCAACATGCTAATCTGGTGTAGAATTGTCTTCTAACGTTACTCAACATTTCCGAAAACACTTAATATTTCCGAAAAAGTTGAAGATAGGTATAGGACATTGTACATGAATTATGTCTAGAATTTTCTGAAGAATTCAAAAAATAAATAATATACAGGGGGTTACATTTAAAATAAGAAAGTTGGTATTGGCCACGGTTGCATGGAACACCCTATATAATTTTATTTTCTCGATAACTATGCGCATTTAAAATTACAAATCGATGTGTCCGAGCGTTTTTCCTAACACCCCCTCATTTATTCGTTATCGAATTTATTCCATTTGGCTGTTACACTCTGTATGTACCATAATTGTACTACGCAAAGCATAATTGATAAAAACCTCCGATAAATCGAATTTTTTGAAAATCTTCATTATTTTGAATTGCGCTACTTAAGAGCAAACAATACCTCGAATACCTCGAACGGGGTGACTGGAGGCCAGAATTCGTTTTTATCAAAAAATTTTCTTGGTGCAAATGGTTGAAATAAATCGTAGGAATGCGCAATGTTGCCACTTTTTTAAATTCAAGAATTTTCGGGAAAATAAAACTGAAGTAGAGTGAAAAACGGAAAAATAACTAACATTGCGCATCCTCGATAAAGTAATAAGTAAATCCCAAACAAAATTTTCAAAAAATACTCGCTGAAGCCTGCAGAACGACACCCCGTTTTTTCCTATAAACCTCGAAATTTCTCTGAATTCTTACATTTCGCGCGCCTATAGGCAACGTTAAAGCATTCAGACCTCTGTTCTTTATTCAAAGATTTAGACCGCGGCATGACCTTGAGATATAGACGAGGTTTGATGACATTCAAATGTGGCTGTGCTGTGCTGCCTAGCTGTAATTTTCTACCACGTGATAATGTTTCCTGTTAATTCGCATTCTGCATGTAAAAGTGTTATTCAGTTATACTAGAGTATTTATTGAGATATCAATGTTTCGAATGATTTTTTTCATGGAATTGGTTTTCGTGTTGTGAGAAAGCAATGATTTATGCATAATATATATCTTTTTTTCAAGATATAAATGAGTATCACGAAGAAATTCAATCTTAAATCCCGTTATCCGCAGGGTGATTTCTATAAATAATAGTTTTTATCAGATTTTCAGTAGTTGTTAACTTTCAAATTTTGGGAGACAAAACCCAAAAATATTTATTTTGAACTACTTGCGATTTTGAAATTGTCAAGAATATCGATGGGGCATTTGCACATTGTGTTCATAAAATAATTAACAAAATCTGTTAAAAATTCCTCAATATGTATCGAAAGCTTGGTAAGTAATCAATCTTTTTCATCTACTTTTAGATATATGGTTCTGGCTGAAAAGTAAACCGATTACACCACTGAATTCCAATCTTACAACGGAATGCGATTATTCATTTTCGGGATTATTGGAAATTTACAGCGTTTTTCTTTATGACTCAGGGACTATTGATCGGAAATCATCCGGGTGAAAATTTTTGGATTGAGTTATGCAGCAGTAATCAACGTTCAGAGTTTCATGAAAATTTGGTGGTACGTTTTCGAGAAATAATTTTTTTCCCCTCCAACCCCAAATTTCGAGCCATTAGGGTACACCTATCCTGCTGACAAGCTTGGAGGATCAATCCGGAGCGACAAACGATTATTCTACCAAGTTTCACAAATTTCGGTTCAGTACAGAAAAAAAACCTCGGACAACGGACGGCGTACGGCGGACAGCGGACGGACGGATTTTTTTATTAGTACTTTCAAACCTACAAACTTAAAAATATAATCTGTGAAATTTTCAGGGAGGATAATTTTTTTTTGTTTCGTCGATCACTAAGGTTTATTGCTTGATTTTATCAAATAATAAACCAAAATAAGGTGACAGTATTTAGTTTCCACAAATGAATATTATTACGAGAGTTCTTTCGCTATGATATAGCTTCATCAGGTAGCTACATTTTAAAGATTGAGATAGATGAAGGCATCTTCAACAAATCCTAATAATTTCTTGTTGGATAAACGAGATCGGCGGCTGTATGAGCCAAAAATAAGAAAACATCATATTCATTTGTTTCTATTTAGAATAAAGAAAGTATGATCCTTGTGTCGAAAACTAGAAGTGAATATTTGTTCAAACATACAACCGTTTTAAATATTCAAGAAAACTGGTCCATACCAACTCAGTTCAATTTAACCTCAAGTCTTCACATAATTCCAGCGAAGCAGATATGACATACAATGGTTGAACGGTACCGCAAATCATACACCATGTCTCTATTAAATAAAGAATAATAATTCGTTATTCCACTCAAGTTTGTTTGCCCAGAAATCTATAACCAACAACTTAACTTACCTGACATTTTGAAGTGACTGCAAAAACTCATTTTTTGGCTCTGAACGCACTCATTCGTTAAATGTTGATCTTAATTGAGACGATTATTAAATACTCTTTTTTTACACATATAGTCTTATAGTAGGACAGATTCTTTCAGTTTCACCAAGTAAATTAGTTCCTGACCAATCCGAATTATTTCTGATTTTTGAGCGTCTCCAGAAGTCGGCGTTACGCTCAGACAAGGCGTTAAGTGAATGAATAAATATTTGAATAATTTGTTTGAACTGTGTATTTATGCTGATTTTGGTTCTTCGAAAACTGTACAGACTTGGAAACAAACTAAATTTTTCATGATCCTGTTCTAGAACTTTATCGTTTCGAAAAGATTTCCATACTTTTAGGAATATTGGAAGAAACTATGTCAAAGTAGTTGTTTTGATGTTTCTTCTCAATAACTAAAGGAAAACCGCTCTGGCAACAAATTTGTCAGGTTGTGACCTCCCGTCAGAGCTTTTCTAGAATTTTTTTTAATTGATATAACTTTCGCAGGAGAAGTTTATCAATTCATTTCACTGTCATGAAAATAAAATAATTGAATTCTCCACAAAATTTATCGATTTTTTTTGGTATCGAAATTTCCTACTATTAAAAGATTACGATAAAATTTTGACCGAGCAGAATTTAATCATTTCAATACAAATCTTCTTTTTCTTGAATTCTTCTGCGAACTATTGCACGACTTCTCAACTTCATGGCATAAAATGGCGAAAGCGTTCAAACATTCTAGAGAGATACCATTATCTTATAAGTATGATAGGTTGATATCCGTCTTAACGCTGAAAAAATTCAATGAAAACACGGATGTGAAGTCAGCAGCTTTTGCGCGCGTGTTCAAATTTGTTGTCAAAGCGGTTTTCATGTATTGACCCCGGCAAACGCATTTTTTCTCCGTGATGGGGAAATTTGGCGATCATTTTTTCATATTGTGAATTTTCGAATAAATCTTCAAGTTATAATTTTTTAGTCATGTACTAGATTTCAATTCGGTCCAACTGTATTTTGGGAAATATTGGGAAGATGAAATTTTTAATGGTTATATCTGCGGAATCATTGGGTGGATTTTACCCATTCAAAACTTCGGCTCTAGTAATCAAGGTCCAAATCTACTCTACAAATACCGATTTTCTGAGTCGTTTCTTCCGGAAGTTATTGTGTTTGCGATCGGACGTGACTGGGTAAATCCTTCCAATGATTCGGTAACTATTCGAAATGTTATTTTCCCAATATTTTCAATAATACAGAATGGATCTAGTACTTGATTGTTTACACTCGAAGGTTTATTCATAATTTCATGAGGAACATATGGAACGACGATCGCCAAATCTTCATACACGGAGGTAAAGGTGCGTTTGGCGAGGTCAATACGCTTTTGCCAAGACATTGACCGACACGATCATCACTACATTTTGCACAAGCTTGGATGTGCATAAGCATTTTTCAACTAGTCACGAACTTTCATTATGATTGGATGGGTAATTTTTGAGTTACTTTGGAAAGAAAAACGATACCGAGGAAAAAATCATTATATTCGACATATTTTTTGACCCGATATCTCCACGAATTAAAATCGGATCGAACTGAAATTTGGTACATTGTTATGAAATATAAAGCTCAGGGTCAGTGCAAATTCTCCATGGAATCTGATGATTATTATCATTATGATTATTTCCCGAAAAAAAGAATTTTGAAGAAAAATTTCGATTTTTTTTTTGAACTGAACCAATCGCACGATCAACACGAAATTCTGCAAAAAATGTGAATCAGCATTTTTCAACAATATTTCAAGTTTTTCAAGTTATTCCGGAAAAAACAACGATACAGAGGTTAGGACCACAAAATTTTACGTTTTTTTCTCGAAATCTCTGACAGTTGAATCCGAATCAAACTGAAATTTGGTACATTGAGTTTAAAGTACGCGAAAAATTTTGTCGGGATCTGATGAATAGTCTTTTTACGCGTTTGTTCTGGGTAACAGCGTGACATCGTTTCGTCACGATGTCTGTAATTTTCGAATTTTGAGCCGAAATTGGTCTTAAACGATTAGGTTGGAATCACTGATGAAGAATCCGTGGTCAAAATTGATTCTGTCCGTCCGGCCGGCCGTGTGCGCTGTAACTCTCGAAAGAAAAGACCTAAAGTCTTGAAATTTTCAGGTTAGGTCATGATCCTGAATATCTCGGTTGAGTTCGTTAATGGGCCAAATCTGCCTAATGGGTTTTGTGCTACAGCCATTTGAAATTTTGATTTTTCCATAACTCGAAAAATATTTATCTGATAGAAATGAAACTTGGTTGGAAGATGAACATTGTCAATAAGAAGCATTATCCATGGAAAAATTCGAAAATTTTTTTTTTTTTTAAATTTTTATATTTCATTGAAATTTCACCATTTCGCAATGTGAACAAGCGCGTAAAAGCTCCTGACTTCACGTCAGTGCTTTTCTAGATTTCTTTATTCACTAACATAACGATCCTAACAAAATTTTGTTATGAGTTACGCTTCAACTAACTGTCAATTATCAATTCGATCGCTTCAGTAGTTCCTGGAATATTAAGGAAATAATCTCAAAAGTTTGAACAGCTATAACTCGGATACCATATGGCTGATTTGGCCCATTAACAAACTCAACATTTTCATTCTAATGTGCGAACTACCCTGAAAGTTTCAAGTTGCTAGTGCGTTCCGTTGATAGTAATCCTGTCGTCGACGGCCGGACAGAATCGATTTTAATATTGGATTCGTCATCAGCAAGTCGCACCTTTTTGTTTGAGACCATTTTCGGCTTAAAATAAGGAAATTATAGACAAAACGATAGCTCCCAGTTCCCCAGAAAATGAGCGTAAAAATAATTTCCTGCTGAGCAGTATGTTCCAAAATTATTGTACTACCCAAGTAACTCATACTTCCCGGCGAGATATCTAGGAAGTCCTTGTAATAACTGGATTACATTTACTCAAAAAACGAATTCATCTCAACTTTATTCTACTTAAATTGTCCGAAAGGGATGAAAGTTCGTGCTCTATGCACTAGGATAGAGTCTTTTGTTTTGATATTTCTCCGGGGAAGAAGACATCAGGAAAGAAAAACTCAAATTGAGTACACTTATAAACTATATTCAAATTTCCTTACTTGCACAGATCGAGGTGTTCATCGAAATAGAAACAAAAAGATCAATTTTATCACAAACTTACTTCAACCGATATTTCAATACAATAAAATTCATTAGTTGAACGAGAGGTTTCCTCCTATCACGTGTATTACATAACAACAGACAAATTCCTCAAATATACTTTTCGAATCAGATTTTCTTCATTGAGGAGACATCAGTAAAATTTATCAATTTTAACTTTTTGTATCTAACTGAAAAATAGAATGAAAGAAAATCAAAATACGATGGGTTACATTTTCCGAAACGTTTTACCTTTTCCTCACTAGTAGAAAGCTTATTCCAATAGGTGTACCTGAAGACCATACACCACCTCCGACAGTGACCTCTATTCCATGAATACACTATTTCCGCCGCGAACTCCAACGGCCCTCCTAACAAGCATAAGATCAACCTTTATCTCAAACTCTTACCGCGAGCTTCTTCCAAGAGTCCCTTACTTTGACTCTACAATGACCGAATCCATCGGTTCCGTACCCTCCTCGGCACACAAAAAAACACAAGCTTCCGGCTTGTCCCTAGCTCGGACCCTCTAATAACCTAATCTATCGGCTCCGTACTTTTCTCAGCACAGCAAAAAAAAAACTCACGAGCCAACCTCGCAAATACACTGTCACCAAAAACACTATTCTACTAGGAAGGAATCGGTTTTTCAAATTTACTATTAACTATTATTTATCAACCCAGCCCTCGAATTTCCTAACATTATTTTGTCCCGAAGGACCGCCCGTTCTCGCGGTTCGATCTACATCTTTTTTTTTCTGGAGCTACTCCCGCCGATCTCCGATATGCAACTGCCTTTCGTACCAAAAAAGTGAGGCTTTCACCCCACTCAACAATTTCTCTTAGTCAGCTTTTCGAAAGAGAACTCGACCTAAGAACAATATTCTCTTTCACGACATCCGGCCGTCTGAAATAAAAAACGAAACAATATTCGAAGCTACTTCGTCTCATTTCTTCGACTTCTTATCAACCCTTTCCAGACATCTCAATTCGAAATATATTTCACACGGATATTAAGCTCTTACATTGTTACGATCGAAAACTCGAAAAATTTCTACCTCAGGTATTACATCTTAACCCGGCTTTCAGGCGAACTCCTGAAGTGATTTCCTAAAGTGATCACAAATACAACATGATTTGGGAATTCGCAATGCGAGCTCCTAAACTTATCGCAAACGTAACCAGAATAGGATATTCACATTGCGAGTTCCTTAAGTCATCTAAAATGTATAACCATAATGGAGTTCCTAATAAAGTCATCACAGATATAACAAGAAAGGGAAATTTGCAATGCGTGTTCCTCAATTCATCCCAGACGTAACCAGAATAGGAAATTCGCAATGCGAGTTCCTTAAGTGATCACAGACGTAACCAGAATGGTAAATTCCCTCGTGCGTTGTTTGAACAAAGATAAATTGCGGATAATTTCATTTCGTTATCCACTATTTATACATAGGCAAAATATGTGTTCGATTCATAAGAACGAAATAAATAACTTCGGAGAGGCTTCCTAGAAACCTATGGGAAATTAGGCAAACATACCAAAAATAAATGGGTTGAAACATGATTCACATTGACTCTATCATATTTTGTAACTGGCTTTCATGGTGCCGGATTTTCCGGAAGGTTATGATGAAAAATTTTGTGGTACCAAATCCCGGCGTTCTTGAACATTCGGTGGAGGAGTAAATGCAACTCAGGTTGAAACCTGTATTAACAAGTAAGAAGTGTCAAGCAAATTTAAAGTTCTGTTATTGAATAAAGACCTCCTTTTATACAATGGTTTTACACTAAAACTAGTTATCGACCCGTTCACAAGTTGATAACGAAACGAACCTAATTAAGTAGCATTTATGACTTCGTTCATCGCAAAGAAAGTTCTCTTTTCACAATATCATATTTCTGGATCAAAACTCACTACCAGTATCGGTAAGACAACGGCAAACTTGTACAACATTATGCGAGTGGAAATTACGTACTCAAATATGAAGAATTTCGAGAATTCTCGAAGAAAACAGAATATCCAAAATTTAATCGAAACTGCTCCATATTTTTCACAAGAGATTCATCAGAAAATCGACCAATCTGAGATCCGTTGTTTTTCCCTCAAGAAATCATCAACACATTTCTCATTCAAATACGAACAGGGATTCCAAATCAAGATTTTGTTTCCATATACCAATCTCCTGTCCCGGCTGTAGTCTCATGGCCGAGGGATTGCACCAGGAAAAACGATGCCAAATGGAACCCCGAGCATACCTTGGGACCATTCTGTTATACCAACGCTTCCTGGCTGTCTGTGGTCATGTCTCGCGGACCAGTGAAGTGAGGGGGGTCTTGGATTAAAAACCTGGACCGAGAGGAAACAATCTCATCAAAAATTCTAAATCCAAAGCGGGAAACCAGGCTGAGGGATGCGTGGCTAGATAGAAGACTAGTCTCTACTGGTTTCGACCTTGAAGCACCGGGGGGAACTCCATTGTATAAACCCCTTACCTCTGCAAGCGGTGCTCTGCAGAGGTGGACCGATATTCCCTACCTACTCGTGGGACCAATTATGGATTAGCAAGATAAAAAACAAAAAACCACCGGAAAAGAGGCGGAAACCACCTCCCTCACATCCGGGCACCCCGAAAAGGGGGAGGTCAGACGACCTAGAAATCGTCTGCCATTTGAGTTGTCTAAACTAGGTCAACCAGGTGGCAGAGACGACCCACTGAGGAAAGGGCTCAGTGGAGCAGGGGTGCGGAAGTACCTGCGACTCCTCCACCAAGAACTAGAACCTGGGGAGGCTAGGAAGCAGGCTCTTCAGCGTCCATACCCGGAAGATACTCCGACGGGGAAACAGCACGGCAAAAGAAGTCCGAAGCAGATCACACCTCCTTCGCGGCCTCCGCCGAAAAAGCAGAAGACGGTTGCAGCTAAAACCGGGCAAGCCACTGGTTATGCAGCAGCTGTCAAAGCAGGGAAGGCAGCATTCAGGGTAGGAATAGTCCTCAAAGAATACCCTAGGGTTATCATGAATGCTGAACAACTCTCCACTTTGGAGGACGTCTTGGTGGAGGAAATGTGCCAAAGCACAAAAAAAGGAATACACTTCTCTGGCGTCCATTTCCGTAGTGGAATGATGCTAGTGGAGTGTGGATCTTAAGATTCGGCGGACTGGCTCATGAAGTAGGTACCGCAACTGAAATCTTGGAAAGGACCAGAGTTGGTGGCACTTAGTGGAGACGACATCCCAAGTCCCACAAGAATAATTGTATTCTTCCCAAGAAGCCTTGACATGGCACCGGAGAAGATCCTCCGACTTGTCGATGTTCAGAACTCGAACATTAATACTGGAGCGTGGGGAGTGCTGAACTCGAGGAAGGAGGGGAAAGGAACCATCCTCGTGATTGGGATTGATCCCCAATCTGAGGAAGTCCTGAGGAAATGAGGATGCCACCTGAACTTCAGGTTTGGGCGCATCCCTGTCTCAGGACTTGGACAGAAAAGGGACCCTGCGGAAGGTTCGGAAATTGTGGAGACGACCTCCACATCCCAGAAACCTGGCTGCAGCGGATCTACTGGGGCTCCTGACGAGGCAGAGACTTCCTCTGCATCTCGTGAGGCTGAGCGGGATTGTTTGGTGGCCAGGGATCTGAATGAGACTTCCTCTCAGATGGAATTCGAGGAAGAACGGGTGGAGAAGAAGGAGGGGCCAAGCACCCCATAAAACAAGCCTTCCTCTTCACCAAGGTAGCACAAGTAAACCTGCATAATGCGAGAGGTTCCTCAGCCGTGATTGCAAGGTTGCTTGTGAGGCTGCAACTAGGCATTGCTCTGATCTAGGAACCCTGGATCAACAAAAAACGCCAAATCAAAGGTTTGGCAACAAAGGAATCAAATTTGATTTATGATATGAGGCAAGAAGCTCCACGTTCTTGTATTCTTATAAATAAAAATATTAATTATATTTTTGTTTCAGAATACATGCCTCGGGATTTAATACCAATTATGGTTCACCTCAATGTTGGGGGCGTTGACCGAGACATCATCATTGCATCCGCATACTTCGCTGGAGAAGGGCCAATAACACCGTCAGAGGAGGTACAGGAACTAGTTCGTTACTGCAAGAGCAAACGCTTTCCAATTATAATAGGTTGTGATGCGAACGCGCATAATATGGTCTGGGGAAGCACCAACAATAACCTTTGAGGTGAGTACCTACTTGAATATCTTTCAGCTAGTAACCTCGAGACCATTAATGTTGGGACTACTCCAACATTCGTCACGAAAGCAAGGGATGAGGTCCTGGACGTAACGATAGTAAATTCTGCGACCAGGAAAAACATTACTCATTGGAGGGTGATGGACGAACCATCACTCTCTGATCATAGGATCATTGAGTTCAGGGTGGAGGGAGATAACACCTATTCCCCTGCGACTTGAAATCCTAGAAAGACAGATTGGTTCCTTTACAAAAACCATCTGAAGGAAAATCTAGAACAAATCGATGTGGGGGATGACCGACATTTCGATTTGAACTCAAGGGTAGAGCAGGTTAGTAGGGCAATAATGGAGGCGTTTGACTCCAGCTGTCCGCTCACCAAAGCTAAACCCAGTAAGGATGCACCTTGGTGGAATGAGAACCTGTCAAACCTCCGAAAGAAGGTCCGTCGGCTCTTTAATAGAGCAAGACGGAATACCATTTGGCAGGAGTGCACCGAGAAACTTACACAGTATAATAAAGAAATAAGGAAGGCCAAAAGGCTTAACTTCCAAGCTTTTTGTGAAAATATCACTTCCACTCCAATCGCAGCCAGACGGGTCACACACTGAGGGAGAAGAAGAACGATCGATTCTTCCTCTCAAAACACATTTTTCAGGCAGTGAACCCATGAGCAGTATTGAAACAGCAACCGAGTACACCAAAAAATCCGGCAAGGATGATTAGGATATTGCTAGGAAGATATTTAAGAGACAACGACTGGAATGGACAATCAGTACTTTTCAGCCGTATAAATCACCAGGAGTAGATGGTGTGTTTTCTCTATTCCTGCAGAAGGGAGCGGAAGAGATTCTTTCCCATCTGCTGAAAATCACAAGAAGCAGCATAGCATTGGGCCAAATACCTGACAATTGGAAAAGGGCAAAAGAATCCTTTATTCCAAAAACAGGATAAAAAGACTGGACTGATCCCAGATCTTTTAGGTCCATTTGCCTAACTTCGTTTTTGCTCAAAACGATGGAGAAGGCAGTAGATAACTACATAAGAACGGAGAAGCTGGAGAAAAAGCCACTTCACAACTGTCAGCATGCATACAGGGCGGGACGTTCCACGGAAACTGCTCTGTATGGGCTGACTGAAGGCATCCAGAAGACTCTGAACAATAAAGATATCGCATTGTACGCTTTCCTAGACATACCTGGGGCGTTTAACAACACAATACATGTGTCTATCATAGAGGCACTTGTAAGGCGAGGAGTGAATGATACCAATATAAAATGGATGGTATGAGGTGTTGTCGACGAGGACAGCTGAGACATTGGTGACCAGTCGAACCATTTATATCAAAACCAATCGCGGAACATCTCAAGGAGGAGTATTATCTCCCCTCCTATGACGCCTGATAGTGGATGAACTACTGCACAGGCTAACGGAGCTTGGCTTCGAATATACAGGGTGTTTCACCATAAACTGGTCAAACATATATAGCCGTATAGATGACATTGGGAAAGTCATTTTTGCCCTATGACATATACCCCGTTTTCGAAGCATAGGCGAGATACAGGGTATTCAATTTCAACATTGAGCAATATTCTGTAAATCCTTGTTGGGGATAATTCTTGAGGCTTCATGATCTATGACGGCATAGGTGCTCACTCACGATGCAAATACAGTTTGTATCATGTGCTCACTGCTAAATCTGCTATTTTCACATAGCAAGTCCGCAGATGCCACCACATAATTTTCAACAGGAAACTTTCCAGAAATATAATTTACATGTTTATATGCGGATATTTTCGCTAGGGGCATTTCCTGAAAATATCGCATGTCGTAATCCCAGAAATCTCGCAATGGGCAGTATTTGAGAATTTCTTAAACCCTTCGCCATGAGACTGTGTGAGCGAATTTCCCATAGACCTCCCGTTGTGGGGGGGTGGTGAATTTCCGCATGCGATATCTTCAAGATCTCATCTAGAATATCGCTGTGGCGGACATTTGGAGCCTTCCTGTGACTTCTTAGAGAAGTAGCAAAAGTACTCTGAATGTTCTGAGAAGATATTGCCGGGATATCTTTAAAACCTCTCTGTGTTGCCTGGGTATTTTTAGATTGAATTTATAAAAACAAATTTTCATACCTAAAGGGCATGAAAAAAAAACTGAAAAAATCATTTATCTTTCTATTCCAATATGATTATAGAATTTTGTTTTGTAATTTTCCACCCCAGTGCCATGGTCTGGGTTGGCCTAGTGGTAAATTGCCATTGAATACTAGTAAAATACATTATGGACGATTTATAAACTGAATATTTGGTTGAGTAAATCAAAATGTTTATTCAAAAAAATATTTTTAATTTTTTTAACTTTGAGGTTATTTTGTTCAATATAACCTCGTGCAAATGGACAAACTTATTGATTTTTTACTCCGAGGGAATAAAACTGTCGAAGTATTCTTTTGAAATGATGCTCTCTTCATCTTGAATTGTGATCCATACAAAAGCTCAGGGAAGAAATTTGTTATTAACCAAGAGCGTTGCTTCAACTGTTCTGCTTTATATAATAAGAAAAATTGTGCTTTCAAGCATAGCTAAGCAAAGGGGGAAGTGTTTTACGTAGCCTACCAACCCGAGGGCTAATGACCACGGCCCCCATAGGCGAGGGATTGGGATACGCCCAATCAGCGCACAGAACACACGGAGTGCTCTGCTACAAGTATGGTTTCAGATCTCAATCTGAAACCATACTTGTAGCAGAGCACTCCGTGTGTTCTGTGCGCTGATTGGGCGTATCCCAATCCCTCGCCTATGGGGGCCGTGGTCATTAGCCCTCGGGTTGGTAGGCTACGTAAAACAGAGAGTCCTACAACCTCACTGATGGCGGGAGGAGACCTTATCCAAGTCTCTACTAGCTTTGTAGGTTATTACCCGAGTTGAAATCGCAACTCACACGCCGAAGGGGGAATGCCCCCTTCTAGCCCAGCTTGCGGGCTTTCAACCATCGCCACTACGAAACCTATCCCAAAAGGGGAAAAAGGCACACTCCTCCAAGAAAACCCAGAGATGCGCACCTGCGGGCAAGCCCTCCCGTAGTACCAATCATGGCGTCATTAATCAGACATGCTTCGGGAACAAGTTCCCCAGCAAAGTTAGGATTTTGAGAATCCATGCCTTGCTGGAGAAGGTTAGGGTTACCTGTGCGGGTTCACCAAGCCCGTCGGCAGTAGTGTGGAATGGATTTTGAACACCCAGGAATCCGGGTGGTATCGGTAAGACTCGGCACACCACCCCACAAACCAGGTGAACTCATTTTTCAGCCACAAACTGCCACCTTGCACCACGACTCGTCTTTTCCAGTTTTAAATAAACCCAATGCCTTCTAACCTCAGATCCCCGAGCTAAGACAGACACCCAAATGAGCCAATAATACTAAGCCTTCCTCCAAATTACCGTCAATTAACGAGGGACGAATCCCTCTACGAGTCTATAATTGAGGTCCTCTTCGTGAAGACCTCCCGAGAGAAGCAACCCAACTGCTCATAACACCCGTACGATCCTATTAGCCAACAAACATTTTTCCGTATGCCAGCTCTTGCCAGCATACTACCCAAGTATACTTCCCGTTCATGATCGTAATTACCACAATCAAACAACATGTGTTCCCAAGATTCGGTCGCACCACGAACACATCTGTCGCTCTCGCTGAGGCCCCTTTTATACAGGAACTCGTTCATACTCCCGTGACCAGTGATGAGATAACCCTAACACGGCCCCAGGAAAAACCATTCGTTTCCCTCGACAAAGTCAACATTAGGAATAAACCGAAATGTGACCCTGCTCTTACTACTTCCGCTCCACCTTACCTGCCACGCCCGCCTCAGTGCTCATGGAATCTGAGACCCTCCTCTACCCTTACGCCCAAATATTTCACACTACTTGCGTACTTGCTGCCTTTCCCATTCAATTCAACATTAGGTGGCCTATTAGAGGCTAACCTCCTTTTCAGCATCATGCAAACAGTCTTCTGCTCTGAGAAGCTCACCCCCGCCTCAGCGGCCCATTCGCTCAAAAGCGTCATACATCCCGTCCCCTTCTGCTTAAGCTGAAGGCGACTTTTGCTTCCACTATGAAGAGCAAGTCGTCCGCAAATGCAAATACCTCAATTTCCACGATATCGAACAACTTTAATAACTTGTCCAGGCACACGTTCCACAGTTTTAGTCCCGCAATGGAACCCTGTGGACATCCACGCGATCGATCGAACAATGGATTCATGCCTTCCTACCACCCTTGCCCCTCTCTCATTGAAATATGACTCCCAAAGCGCCATTTACTCGCAACCCAACTCTCTCAGTCGGTCCAAGATATACCCCCTCCTAAGGTGGTCAAACGCTCCTTTGAAGTCAATGAATATACCCAAGACATATTTGTCCTGTGCTTCATTGACAACCCTCTCAGCGTTCTTCCGTGCGTCGACAGTTGACTTTCCTTTCGTGAAGCCGAACTGCCTCTCTGACATTCCTGAAGTCTTGCGCTCAAGCCTCTGGGCCAAGATTCGCTCCAAGATCTTGCCCAACACAGGAAGGAGACAGATCGGTCTATATGATCCCACTTCAGACTTGGGTTTATCCATGGACTTCAGCAAGACCACAACCGACGCCACCCTGCCTGCCCTGGGAAAATTCCGCTCACGCAAAATTGTGTTGTACATAGACAACAAAAACTCGGGTATACATCGCCATATATGCTTAACCATCTCGGGATTTAGACCATCCATACCAGGGGCCTTCCAATTTTTCTGCTTTTTCACCGCAATGCTCACTTCATCCATAGTGATCTCCTCATGAACACACTCCCCTTGAAATCTCTCATTACGTTCGGCGCCGACTGGGAAAAACCCATCCATCAACGCATTCATCGTTCCATTTCATTTCTGAGTCATCCTGTCGCCGACTCTCACCCCACTAGGCTCAACCTTTTTCTTCTTCCCCATACATATTTTGTACACCTTCCCCAAGGGTCCGGGTTCTTTATTCTCTCAACAAACCTCTCCCAATATTTCTGCTTTGCATCATGCATTTCCCTCTTATACTTTCTCCTGAGACGGAGATAAAGCATTTTCTCTTCTTCACTGTCGCTCCTCGTCAGTCGAAGCCTTTAATCTTATATCTATT
Source organism: Myrrha octodecimguttata (assembly GCA_958510865.1). Classification (NCBI taxonomy): domain Eukaryota; kingdom Metazoa; phylum Arthropoda; class Insecta; order Coleoptera; family Coccinellidae; genus Myrrha; species Myrrha octodecimguttata. The sequence goes on from OY294056.1 coordinate 24,706,880, forward strand.
CGCCCCAGTCATATTCCTTGGCCCTTTCTCTCTCCCAACAAGAGTTATCAGTATACCGCTATGGTTACTGACACTCCAGTCAGGCTTGACACACCAGTTGGTAGTGTAAATTTCATCCACCTTCCCATTCATCAGAATGAGATCGATGTCCGATTCACCCCTGAATGTGTACCATTCAGACCATTTATTCACCACAAGGAGACCCTTTTCATTTACAAAGACTTCAACCAAAAGGCCCCACTCCACGCTCCTCCCATACATCTTCATCCCCTTGCTGAACCACAAGAGAGATGTAGCATTCACGTCCAGTCCGATAAGGACTGGATTGTTCCCAATCTTACTTAGAACTATCTCAAAAAATATCCCAAGTATGGTTCCAACTCATCCTTGTACTGACAGTACACAGAGACTACACAACCTTCATACAAGGTATTCCTGAACCAGATACATACGCCCCTTTCATCTATATGGTCGGGTTTCGGGACGACATGACCATCCCGGTCGTTAACCACAATGGCCGAAGAAGTTTCTTCTAATTTGTGCAAATCGTCTGATCATGGTCTTCTTTCTACCGCAGTACCTAGTCAAAGTTTGTGCCGAACATAGAAAGGAAACCTCTGCGCGTGCTCTGATAGCTCGAGGTTCACAATCATCTTTCATTTCCGAATCCTTGACAGACTAAAGTTGAAATCGAAATCGGTAGATGTTTCGATTTGGAGCGTAGGAGGATGCAAAACCTTCACTCGTAGAAAATCAGTCATATTTAATTTATCATTAAAATCACGAAAATGATATTAGTGTTTTTAATCTTCGGCAAACTGGTAATACTTCTTCTGATTTTCTCCGTATATAGGCCTACATATGGCGCACAATGTATATTCATATATGTACACAATATAGCAGATGCTCATTCACATCATTTTATGAATTCTTCAAAATCACAAACGGCAATATCAATTAATAATATCACACAAATTGGCTTGAGAGAAAGGAACGAGACAGAAGGGAATGTAGGAAAAGGAATGATCAGGAAAAGGGTTAGAAAATTAACAGGACATAAAATAAAAGTTTTCACCACTTCCTGTTGTCAGCAATACTGAACTAAGCAGGGCAGCTTCAACGAAATTCTGGTGGGGTTGAATTTCTCTCAGTATTTATAAGTGGAAGGTTGCATACAGGGTAGATTCCAGGATTATATGGTTCTATGATATAACAGTACTAGCAGTGTAGGGGGGTATTACGAGCACCCTGAAAGAAATGCGAGAAAGAAACCAGAATGAAAATGGAGTTCTTGTCACAATCAAATATTCAAACTAATCTGAAATATGGTAAGTTACCTCTTTATGTTGGAAGAGAGGGTAAAATTGAAGCTCCAGTGGTCCCTCACAGGAAATAATGCTTATGATTCTATCCGGGGTAGTATGGATATGGACACTTTCCTTCTGATTTCACTGTCCAAGTTGGTAAAATTATAGAACGAAGTCAATAAATCCGTCTGATGACGTTGGAGATCTCAAATACGATACAGAAATCGGTAATATTCGAGGAACTCCAAAATTTCCAGTGAAAATAATCCCAAAATATGGAAAGAATACTCAAACTCCTCAATTTTTCACTCAGGAAAATCAAAGTCGCCTTCATTCACGAATTTCACCATTAGAAGGTGGAGTCAAGACCAGTTTTTGTGCCGATAATTCAAATCAATCAGAATACGTTAATTCAAAACTTCAGATTAGCCAACACAATTAAATACCCTAAATATTATTTGTCTCATTTTCTATCATAATAATCTACATATCTCCATCTTATTCGTCGCAGATACAACAAACGGAAATGTGATGCTCTGAGAATACCGCACCTGGACGAGAACATAGGCGGAGACGGCGTCTGGGTTTGAAATTGTTGCATGATGAAAATCAACACGTAACAAACTCACGCTGAAATTATTGAAGGTCACAACATTCGAGGAAAACCTTGTGAACCTATAGCAATGAAAAGTGCACTAGGTTGGATCGTTCTGGGGGTACTTCTTCATTTCATGATGAAAACCTCCCCACTGTATTACATCTTTCCAAATACGATATATGTTTAACTGATATGCTCGGACAATTCTTTGCACAGAAAGAGTTTTTGAGTCAAACTGAATAATTCACTCCTGATGAAATAGAGAGCGAATATATGTTCGTAAATAGAGATGAAACCGGTCGGTAACTGTGATATTCCCAAGTAAAAACTCAAAATTTTGATTTCTCAATATGAACGACAAAGCTATAAGAATTCTCATCAAAATGGAAACAGGATTCAAGGGTAATGATCAATTTGGTCTACCAGCTGTACAGAGAATTATAGGCAGATTATATTTCCTATGGTCATAATAAGGTAAATGTGGAATATTCAGCAAATGCCTACTATTTCCTGGCTTATCCCGGTATAATAAAGCGAATCTCAGCTGGTACCAAGTTGAGAACACTTCTGCTAAGGCTACTAATGGCCTTCTAGTCAATGACATGCTTTATGCTGGAAGAAATTTGCTTCCTGATTTGTCGGTGTTGATTCTTCACTGGAGGTACTATAAGGTATGTATTTTTTTGCGCGCATGTTCTAGAGGAACAGCGTGCTATCGTTTCTGATATGAAACAGATATTTCGACAAAATCGAATTCGTTCTGATGGTCAACCCTTTCAAAATCCGATGTACTCAACGCGTTTCCAGTATCGTCTCTCGATTCAGCTTCCTATGTAATTCAAGCTAACACCGCACACGGGCTGTTTCGAAACGCACGGGTCGTCCCGACGTGCTCGACGCGATTCCTTCTCTCGTCTCTCGAACCGGCTTCCTAAGCTGACACCGCACACTGATCGTTTCAAAACGTGTGTTTGAGTTCCTTTCGCGAGCCTCGCTTCACGCGTTTCAGGACTGGCATGGAAGTAGAAAGTTTGAGAGGTACGTACGTCGCTGGGTTTTCAATATAACGAAACGATATAAATATGATTCTTTATTATTTTCATCATAATTTTGATGTTCATGCATAATCTGTCTTGAAATTAATCATATAATTCCATGTAGTGATTGAATCCCTCTATTGACTTCCAGATTTCGTCCTCGCGCAAGGAAAATATTTGGAAGGATAATACTGACTTCATGATTAAAACTATGAATCCCCATTATCACAAAAAGCACAGAGCACAAAAAATAATATAAATATAATATTTTAACCTATAACAAAACTAGAGAAAATCACTGCCGTTGGACGTGGGAATCATACCACAAAAAAAAGGAAAAAATCAAGGATTCATGGTAAAATATTTTATATTTAAGAAACCATTGCTCTCATTCGACTGAAATTCTATGCAAACGTTCAGATTTCAGATGTACCTTACTTCAATCTGATCTTTGGAAATACTGGCAAAATTACTGGTTGAAATTAATGTACAACTTAAAGACTCTGACTGTATACACATTTTTCTTTGCCATTTTTCCAGATTCGGCTCAGGTAAAAATTTATAAGCATTTAAATATTTCTCAATGTGCTTATACTCCTGCGCTTTGTTTGCAAGTTCACCACAGATATCTCTTACGGTAATATCTTTTGGAGAATAACCAACCCAAGGTTTGAAATTCAAAGAAACAAGATTGAGAAAACTCATTTACTTACTTAATTGTTATGATTTGGTGCTTTTTGCGATATTAACGCAAGGAAAACATTTCACTACACTGGACTTGAAACACTGATCTTCAACTTGATCAGGGCTGGGCAATTACTATTACTATTACAATTGAAATACAAATACGTATTTTGTATTTCGATACTTTTGTCTTCGAAATACTTTCGAACAAATACATTTAGCGCTGAGCGCTCTACAGAAAATAGCCTTCCTTAAGATGGCGCGACGTTCATCTACCTCATCTAGTTCTTTTGCAAGCAATCATATTCTCGGCAGATGGAAAGGAAGAAATGGTCCTGCGCAATGGTCATTTCATCATGGATTTAGAGTTAGTCAACTTCTAAAAACGATAAAAGCAAAGAGCTTACCATCCTTGAACATTATCCTAACATAAAAATGTGTTCATACAATATAATACAAGTTTCTGCCCATCAGGACCTGTAGAAAGATTGTATTCTTTAGCAGGTTTTATTCATTCCCCAACAAGATGTCTGATACTACATTCAAAAATCTTGTGTTTCTGAAAGGAAATTCTTTATTTAGCGATAAAACAGCTGAGCTGAATTAGTTGTACTCTTTTCACATTTCACGTAAGACCTGAATGTATTTTGTAATTTGTATTTCAAATACAAATAGTTAAAATAATGTATTTTGTATTTTATATTTCAAATACCCGACTTGAAAGTATTTTGTATTTCAAATACCTGTGAGAAAGTATTTCGTAATTTGTATTTCATTAAGCCAAGCATGTATTTTGCCCAGCCCTGAACTTGATGTCCCACTATAAGATTATACACAATTCCATCCTCGCCCATTCTCATATTGAAAACCATAATTTCACTTTTTTAACGAACTTTCATAATTAATTATATGCAATCAATCTACTAACCTAAAAACTTTCTCTAAAATGTAATGGAAAGTCTAGTCCATAGACAGGGACTATGTCTGTGGTATGGTCACGAAATAGCATATACCTAATATTTATTTCTATGCGAAATAGATGAATATTTCTGTGTATTCTATGTTCCGGATAAACGTGAACCCAGCCTAATTTACTTCCTTTTCTAGATCAGAGAGGGATCCATGAATATATGGTAATTTTTCGAATTTTAATCCGATTTTATAATATTCAACGTTGAATATCTGCAGAACGGTGCGTTTAAGGAGATTATATAAAGAATGATCAAGTATTTCGAAATGATTGAAAATTCTCATAATGACATAAGATAAACTTTATCTGCATTCTTCATGCTAATTTCGTATAGTTTTATGAATCGGCGAGTCTATAACTCGGAAACTGTTTGAAATAGGATGGAAGTGATTACTGAATAATATGTGTCATAGTTATAGAAAACTTCACACCAAAATTCATCTCATTCGGAGTATCAAAGCTACAAAAGAAAAACTGATTTTTTTTGGAAATTTAAACAGCCTGTATCTTTTTGCTGGAGATCAATCTGGAAAAATGGTAAATGAATAAAGTGTTTCATTTGATAAGAGGAATCTATGGTTGAAATCAATGTACAATTTGAAGACTCTCCCTGTATACACTTATTTCAGTGGCCATTTCCCAGATTCGAGTAAGGTGAAAAGTTATAAGCATTTAAATATTTCTCAATGTGCTAATACACTCCTGCGCTTTGTTCGCAAGTTCACCACAGATATCCTTCACGGTGATCTCGTTTGAAATTCAAAGAAACAAGATAGAGAAAACTCATATACTCACTTAATTCTTATGATTTAGTGCTAATACTTTTTAACGAAATTCATAAATGAATTATATGAAATCAATCAACTAACCTAAAAACATTCTGTTATGGATATGGAAAGTCTAGTCCATAGACAGGGACTATGTCTGTGGTGTGGTCACGAAATAGCATATACCCATAAAAATTATAACTTAATGTTATATCTATGCATACACCTAATATTAGTTCTATGCGAAATAGATGAATATTTCTGTATATTCTATGGTCCCGATAAACGTGAACCCAACTTAATTTACTTCCTTCACTAGATCAGGGGCGTATCCATAAAAATAAGGAAATTTTTCGAATTTTGATCTGATTTTTAATATTCGGCGTTGAATATCTGCAAAACGGTGCATTTAAGGAGGAATTATAAAGAATAATTAAATATTTTAAAATGTTTGAAGATTATTATGATGACATAAGATAAACTTTATCTGCATTCTCCATGCTAATTTCGGATAGTTTTATGAATCGGCCAGTCTATAACTCGGAAACTGTTTGAAGTAGGATGAAAGTGATTACTGGGTAGTATGTATCATAGTTATAGAAAACTTCACACCAAAATTCTTCTCATTCGGAGCTAACATATCAAAGCTGCAAAAGAAAAACTGATTTTTTTGGAAATTTGAACAACCTGCATCTTTTTGCTGGAGCCGAATCCAGAACAATGTTTCATTTCATGAGAGGAATCTATGGTTAAAATTAATGTACAACTTAAAGACTCACCCTGCATATATCGACGAATTCATTAGATGGATTTTGATATCAAAATCAAATCAAATCAAAATCAAATATTTTCTGTATTTAGAGTCAACTAACGATTGATCAAACGGATAAATTGCAATTCACCAAGAATTCTTCATATGTGAGTCCAACATAAACGTTCAAAACTGTTTTCTTGTGATCAATGCACTAAAACACCTCATCATATACCTAATTACGAGGTAAATATGAACACAGAAAAAACACTGTTAGCTGGAGAATATTTCGTAAAAAATGAGATTATATTTTACAAGTGATAGATTGCGCCCTCTAGTGGGGAACTACGAACTTGAAAATATTTTTAATCATTTTCTAGGGGCCGATTTAGTCATTAGATTTTTTTCCGGTAGTAATAGGATAAACGGTTTCCGAGATACGGCCGGTAGCCACCCTTAATGAATCACCCTGTACAGGGTGTTTCACCATAAACTGGTCAAACATATATAGCCGTATAGATGACATTGGGAAAGTCATTTTTGCCTTATGACATATACCACGTTTTCGAAGAATAAGCGAGACACAGGGTGTTTAATGTCAACTTTGAGCCTTATTCTGATAACTGTGGTGATTTATACGCGACCTTGGAAACAATGGTTTTGGATTGTCAAATTGGAAAGCATTATTTCAATGTTCTCAATTTTCTAAGATTTTCTGTGAAAAAATTTTCCAAAATTCAAACTCAACTTTTTTTTTACATGACTACAGTCAAAAAATATCACCCAAAATTGTTGAAAAGGATGAACTAAACTTCATTCTGAACACTGGTGTGAAAACAGGATGAAAAAATATCCATTGGTTTTCATTTTATTGCATTCCAAACATTCCGCTCGGAGTACTTGAATAATTTTTATTCAAGAAATTGGTGGCCCTACGGAGGCCAAAATTGTGCTAACAGGCCCCCAGAATGACCTGTCTAGAAATCTGAATTTATCAAAAAAAAGAAATATTAAAAAAAAACTCTGATGGGGTTCCAATTCGTTTCACTTACGGACAATAGGGTTGCGTATAAATTGGATTTATTCTGATTATAATGACGTCAGTTGCCAAGCAACGGTAGTTCATCGGATTTGACCCTATTTTTCGAATGCGCAGAAAGTTCGATTCCCACCGAAGGTTTTAGAAAATATTTTCTTCTTGATAAATTCATTTTTCCATCCAAGTCATTCTGGAGGCCTATTAGCATAATTTTGGTATCCGTAGGGCTACCAGTTTCTTGAATAAAAATTATTTAGGTACTTCGAGAGGAGTCTTTGGAAGGCTATAAAATGAAAACCAATGGATAATTTTTCATTCTGTTTCCACCCCAGTGTTCAGAATGAAGGTGAGTTGAACCTCGACAGATTCCAAAAATTTTGGGGAAAAACTTTCTTTCACTGTAGACAAGTAAAAAAAACTGAGTTTGAATTTTGGAAAAAATTTTTCACGGAAAATCTTAGAAAATTAAGTACATTGAAATAATGCTTTTCCAACTTTGTAGGTTTTCCGCCATTTTGAAACATTTTTTCCAGAATTCTATGAAACAATTGAATTGACTACCAAAAAAAACTAAGATGTGACCAAAAACCGTTATTTCAAAAATTATTTGAAAACCCTGTATCTCGCTTATGCTTCGAGAACGGGGTATATAACACACTTGTCTCAATCTCAAATAAACGGATTGTACAAAAGTAGTTTTCCGAAGTGGACACATATATTTCATTCATTGGTGAAAATAAAGAGAGACTGAATTTATGACAAAGCAGTAAATCACCCTGAGAAAATACCTTCATCGTCACAGTCGTTGGAATAACGATGTCATTTTCATAATGAAAGTACAAATTCCCTATGAAATGATTTTACCCCTTGTTTAAAAATAGGACCCAACCAGTAACAACAAAATTTGAACGTAAAATAACTAAGTGCCTCTTGTAGTTCCAGCCACTTCAGATACAGAAGCCTTACCCTTTCACATAATCACAAAATTCATTCGGAACACTGGGGAGCTACGATCCAAACAGATACCAAAGAATAGAATAGCAACAAAAAAAATTGTCTAGTTCTAGAGAATAATTATCCTCATTCCATATATTTTCAAAAAAAAGTACAAAGTCCCAAAATTTCGTAACGTACATGACAAACACACTGAAACGAACACATACATCTTCAAAATGTCGAATTACTTACAACTGGTTCTTTTTGGGGAATCAACATTTCTTGTTGATATCTCCTAAAATGATCCTCTATGCTTGATTCTAAAAGATCTAGGGTATCGTTCGAGATGCACTCCCTTATTTTTTCGAAAAATTTCAAGTAATGATGGATATTGTGTCTGAAAATGATCAAGGTAATGAAATCATCATCACTTTTTACGATTAATTATTATATACATACATCATTATCAAAACTGGTCCTAATAACTCTTGTACAGATAAGAGATGATGGATATAGCCTCGAGAATATTTTAAACAGGCTGTGCATTGACATCCTTGAAGAATGGGTTGGAAATCGTCTATGAACCTGTAAAAACAGAAAGTAACTACAAAAAATATTCGAAAACATGTACTGGCTTGATAGAGTTAAAGCTGTAAGATTTATTAGTTAGATTGGTGCTGTCTATACTATCAATGTGGCAAAAATTTGGAGATATTTTTTTTCACTTCCGGAATCAAAGTGATTAAATACTGATGTTCCTGCAAAAATGAACCAAAGTAGTTTTAAGTGATAACGTTCACGGGATTAGGAACTAAACCAACCAATGTATTCTTATGCAAGGACGTGAAGCTATGGAATTCAAAGTAGTTCATTTAAATCCATTAACCGATTGAAATTGTGAGTTTATTGTGACGCAAGTATCAATTTCATGGCGATTGGACCGGTAAAACAATGTGATGAAGAATCTGCTCTTCCAAATGCACCTGATCTCAGTTCGCTCTGAGTAGTAAGATGAAGTAGGAAATGTCTTCACACCAAATGCGATTTCCGATTGTGTTACGGTGCGACAAAGAATTCGCTGGAACACCGGTACGCCATGGAGTATTATGTGTAGTTTGAAAAGAATGAATCAGCAGAAACTCATGAAATACTTTATGAGGCCTTCAAGGAGGAATGCAGCCCGATATCAATGCAGAAAGGAGACACAAGGCCTTCGAGAATGGCATGCAGGAGATCAGCGATGAAACCTCTCCTGAACGCCAAAATACAACTTTAATCGATGGATACGTCAAACGAGTGCGCGTTGTTGAAGTATTCAGGCAATTTTCGTATTGTGGTGACAAGTGTGGTTGATTTCTACTTTATTATAAACACCTGACGCGTTTCGCTACATTTTAGTTTCATCAGATACTAAGTAGCAATTGTCTTAAAAAGTGTGTTACAATTCTATATAAACCAATACAGGTACAGATATGGTTCCAACGGGTCAATCATGGAAAAAACAACCGGGCTCCAAGCTGAATAGGTGAATTTGACAGTTCCGTCTGGTCGTTCAATGAATTCCCTGAATTTATAATCTTTAGTGCCTCCAATAAATTTAACTTCCACCCTTTGTTCTCTATGTGTAGAATCTTGAAATTTTCGTCGAACTCGTATTTTAACGCGCTGGTTCTGGGGAACATCGCGTTATCATTTCGTCACGATGTCTGTGATTTTCGAATTTTGAGCCGAAATTAGTCTCAAACGACTAGGTTGGACTCACAGATGAAGAATTCGTGGTCAATATTGATTCTGTCCGGCCAGCCGCCCGTGTGTGCGATAACTTTCGAAAGAAAAGACCTAGAGTCTTGAAATTCTCAGGTTAGGTTAAGATCCTGAATATCTCGGTCAAGTTCGTTAATGGGCCAAATCTGCCGAATGGTTTTTGTGCAATAGCCATTTGAAATTTTGATTTTTGAATAACCCGAAAAATATTTATCTGATCGGAATGAGACTTGGTTGGTAGATGTACAGTAGCAATATTCAAAGAAATCTCCAAACCGCCACTTCATAATCTAGAACTTCATTTCAGCCCAAGTAGATTTCCTGGGGAACAAATCAATAAAAAAATTCAGGAAATTTATTTTAGAACTTCATATATTTCATGAAGCATATCTCCGATTCCTTTGAAATTTTACAATTATCGACGGCGAAAACTCGAAGACATAAAATGTATAGAATATTCCTTTACATCGACCGTTGACGGCATCTACTGGTGAAAAGTTTATAGTTGTCGTCAGTTGCCGAGTTCAGTGGTGTGAAATTGTGCTCCTATAAAATTCAAATCTATTTGGTGAATCCTGTTGTGGCCTTTACTGGCTTGGGGTGAGAGATTGGACGGAGTGCATTCCTTTGTTTGGTTGAAAATTTATCACCATTTCTGACAAAATAATTGTTGTCTTATATTGTTTATTATTCCTTTTTGTCAATCTCTTCTCATTCATACGTCGAATTCGCTGTTACATGACAGGTACCGCAACAGGCGATCTCGATAGCGCGAGTTATTAATTCTTTCATCCGAGTGTTGTTGCGCCGGCTTCACTCATTCATACGGCGAATACGCGGTAACATAGCAAATACTGTAACTGGCGATTTCGCTCGCGCGAGGTATTGATTCTGTCATCCTGGTACATAGTAACAATAGAATTGAAATACCCAAAAAGATCATATACCCTTCCAAATATTCCCATTTCCGAGGTCCTCCTAATCTGTGCAAGTCTTTTTTATAGGTCCAAGAAAGTGAAGATTGTTTTTATGTGTTTTTCCAAATAAATTTGTTACTACACGATTTAAATACCTAGCTGATTACACGAGTTATGGAGGATATTTTGGAGAAAATTTTCGGAGAGTTGAAGTCTAATAAGAGGGAATTGCATCAAGGCTAGTGAGTGCAACATTTTGTTGAAAATAGAAGAACTTAAGCATAAAGTGGATCAGCTTGAGGCAGAAAACGAGAAGCTGAAAAGGGAGAACGAATTACTAGACCCAAAATCTAGGAAGAACCATATCCTGATTTTTGGCTTGAAAGTCAAACCAACTGAGCTTACGGTAGATTATATATGTATGTGGTAGGATACAGGAACTCGTTGATGTTGAGGTGGTGAGGGCGGATATTGACGACTTGTACTGCTTGGGGAAAGACACTGGCAGTCCGGTCAAGATCGAATTCGTATCTTATTTGAAAAAGAGAGAAGTTATAGATAACTGTAAGAAATTAAAGGGAACTACGGTGGCAATCTCCCAGGACCTTACCAAGTCTCAGAGAGAGGAATATAGGACTTTAAGGGAATACCTTGAGCGGGAACGAAAGGAGGGCAGAAGTTGTTTTATTCGTGGTAATAAACTCGTATACAACAATCGCGAATATTCGACTGTGGACCTGCATAAAGGTGAATTTAGGAAGGATCGTAAACCAAACAGTCTTCCATCCACACAAGAAATTCAACCTCGAAGTAAATTGTCAGGAGGCGGAGATCCTTCAGATGTTTTCATGTCTGTGGCTCAACAAATACCCCCTGAGCCCGTGGTAAAAACTCCAACTCTTATTCCTGTTCGAGATGGCTCAGATAATCCAAGTGATACAGAAAAGCCATTGAGATCAGGCAGGGTCGCGAACTATCAGAAGGCTACAAGGTCGAAGACACACCCCCGGAAGGATAATAGTAGTTAATAGTGTGAATTCCATAGAAAACAATTTTTTTTTCTCTGTATTGGTCTTGGCCTTGGGTTGGTGATTTGTTGTATTTTTGTTTCTTGTTTTTTTTTGTTTGTTCATTTTTCTTGTATGGCGCAATGGATCAGTTCATACGAGATGTAGAACATGCCCCTTTTGATACTAAACAAACAGACTCCGTAACTGAGGTAAATGATCTCCTGGGAACAACAACTGAAGGGAACAAATTCAAAATTTTCCACCAAAATATACGGAGCGTCTCGAAAAATTTCGACGAATTGAAGATGCACCTACCACAGTTCTCTTTCGAATATGACTGCATAGTATTGACAGAAACCTTCAGCAACTTTAGTCCGGATTTGTATGGGTTGTCTGGGTATACATTTGTGTACAACGGGAAAGGTGTTAATAGGAACGATGGGGTTATAGTCTACTTAAAAGATCATCTACAATTTGAGAGTAAAATTGTGAAAATAGGACCAGTGAATGCATTGCAGGTTGTGGTGAAAACAGATACAGTAAAGGAGTCAATGATAACTGCGGTTTACAGGTCTCCTTCCACCGATGAAACTGCATTTACAAAAGGCTTGCACGCATATCTGGAGCAATCAACCTGCAAATGCCTAGAGAACCATATACTGGTGGGCGATATCAACTTGGACATTCTCGATGAAAATGAGATTGTTTCCGAATATCTAGACACTTTAAGTGAATTTAATTTTCTGTCTCTTATTAATAAATATACAAGAGTACAAAATGGATCATCAACATGTATTGATCATATTTTTCTTAAGACTAAATTGATACAATCCCATGAAAAATATCATGCAATCATCATTGCTGCACATATTACAGATCATAGGGTTACTATTGTGAGTCTCCCTCTGAAAAGTTACACAGATAGTAGTCCCAACGAACGAAGAATTGTTAAAAAGATAAATTATGAGAATTTAAAACGGTGCTTAGGGATTATGATTGGTCTAACTACTATCAAAGTACAGATATCAATGATAAAACAGAACAACTCATTCATATCATAAAAAAAACACCTCCGATAATACTGTGGAGAGAAAGCTATCAAGAGCCCAAATTAGACGTAAGGAGTGGATAACTGATGGTTTGCTCAGATCCGTGCATAAAAGAAGGAACTTACTACGCCAACACAAAGATGACCCGAATAACGAGCTTAAAAAACGTATTTTCATTCAATATAGAAACCTATTGAACAGAACAATAAGGGCGGCAAAGAGAGAATACTATTCAAATTTAATAGCGTCAAATAGGGACAACACAAAACAATTATGGAACGTCATGAAACGTATTGAAGTACCGAAGATGAGACAGAGACTACCGAATATGAGGGCCACTGATGGTCAGCAGATAGTTGATGATATTTCGAAGGCCAACGCGTTCAATGATTATTTCGTTAGCGTGGGAGATACACTTGCGTCCAGAATTACCAAGCCATTCACTTCACCACCGAAGAGGGATCCACTCACGAACTCATTCAGCCTGTTTGATATTACTGAAAGCGAAACACTAAATATAATAAGAACATTGAAGTCGAACAAGACACCTGGTATAGATCAGATTGAAAGTGAAACATTGAAAGCTGTTGCTGAGGAGCTTGCAGGTCCGGTAACACATCTCATTAACTGCATATTTCATGACGGGCACTTTCCTCAAGCATTGAAAAAAACCATAGTTATACCTATATATAAGAAAGGTGAAAAAGATGACATGTGTAACTATAGACCAATCTCTATCATAAGTTCGATAGCAAAAATTGTAGAGAAAGCAATAAAGAGCAGATTGACCAATTATTTAAACAAATTCAATATTTTATCGGAGAGACAGTTCGGATTCCGGGAGGGTTTATCTACTAATGACGCAATGACCATCCTACTGGAGAAGGTTTCTGGATCGATCGATAAGGCCGAGCCCACATTGTGTGTGTTCCTCGATTTGGCAAAAGCTTTTGACACGGTAAGTCACTCGGAACTGGTGGAACTGTTGGAGGAGGTTGGAATACGGAATAATGAGCTAGCATTGCTGAAAAAATATCTTAGGGATCGTCCGCAAATAGTACAAATTGGGAATGCGAGGAGTGAAGAAAAAACTCTTAAATTTGGTGTACCCCAGGGAACAGTTTTGGGAACGTTATTGTTTTCAATATATATTAACGGTTTATTGAAATTAGATACATCAGGGACTATCATAACTTTTGCAGATGATACGGTAATTATATATGCTGCAGACACTTGGGAAAGTTTGAAAACAAAGGCAGAAGTGGACCTAGTGAATATACTCAATTGGTTCCAACACAGACTACTGACAGTTAATTTGGGGAAAACTTTTTTCGTTCCATTTACCAGCTATAAGCAGAATCTGCCTGAATATAGAAGGATTGAAATCAGAAATAATGATGATACTGTTGAAATACAGGCAAAGGATTCTCAGAGGTATCTTGGTATCACAAAAGACACACATTTAAGATGGAACATTCACATAGATAACGTAACTAAAACACTAAGACCATTGTTATACAAATTTCGACATTTAAGAAATATAATAGACATGAAATACTTGAAGATGCTCTATTATGCATTTGTGGAGTCGAGACTACAGTACGAGGTGCTTAGTTGGGGTGCAGCTTTGCCAGTCCATCTGAGAAAACTAGATGTTGTTCAGAAGCAGATTTTAAAAATTATGTTCAGAAAGGAGGTAACATATCCATCAGATGCTCTGTTCAATGAAACACAGGTCTTAGATGTGAGGCAACTGTACATGTGCAATGCACTTGTATTTCTTCACAAAAATAAAAATTTAATGAGAAGGGTAGATCATCGATATGAGACGAGAACTGTGACGAATCTTTTCATACATGTTCAAACTATGAAGAAATCTATTGGACAGCGTTCTCCTTTGTATCAGGCGAGGAAGATGTATAACTCTTTACCGGAGGTTCTTAAGGAGGAAATATTAAGAGTGAATTCCATGGGGTTGATGAGAAAGAAAATTAAAGTCTACATCAGATCTATTAACCGTGGGGCTGTTCATTGTTTGGTCGTACCTCCATCTATGTGAAGGTGTGGGTACGCGTTGTTGGGCACGGGGATTCATCGGGTGGAGGATTTGCGGTTTTTTTTTTGTGATCGTAAACTGTTTTGACTAGGGGGCACCATTTCATAAATACGTGGGAAGCTGACAACTGACCCCATGCACAACCTAACGGTTTCTATAGGGGTTATTGTTTGTTCTCCAAATGCATATTAGATTGTATAATATAATACCTTTTGTATGGTGAATAAATTTATTATTATTATTATAAAGTCGGAGCATTTATTGGATCCTACAGTCAAATTATCCGGGATAGCGGCGTCTGTTCACTTTCTACATATGCTTCATGAGGCGATTCCCAGGAAGCTTTATCGGCACTTCCCCGTACCGCATGAGCAGTTTACCGAAGTCGTCACTACTTAACAACGGTGTTTCAAATTTCAGCTTGATCGGATATTCGTCTTGGGAGATATTTAAGTCAATATTTAACAACTTTTCAACTCGATCAGATATTCATTTTATTTAATGAGCAAAAAGTTATTTTCTTTCACTTGTTCTAGGGAACAAAAGAGTTATCGTTATGCCAAGTGTCTGTGATTTTTGAGTTTTGAGCCAAAAATGGTCTTTATGGATTAAAAAGAAACCCTGTCAAACGCAGATTTTTTTCATATGGTCCTCACGAAATTCTGCATAAACCTCAAGCTATAATTTTCGATCAAGTACTAGATTGCAATTCGATCCAAAATTTTGAATGGGTATCTAAAGAATAATTGGCGAATTCAACCCATTCAAGCATTCGAACTTCTCAATTAAACTGAAAACCTGCCCTAAAAATATATTCCCTATGTCGATTCTTCCTGAAGCTAATGTGTTAACTGAAAGTGAACGAAATAACTTCCCGAAGAATCTACTCAGTAGCTTGATAATTGTAGAGTAAGTTTGGAGTTTAATTACGAAGGCCGAATAGGCGAATTAGTAAAAATTATTGAATGATTCCGCAGATATACCCTTTCAAAATTTCAGTTTCCAGATATTTCCAAAAACATAGAAGGAATCGCCCTTCAATGAAAAATGCCACCTTGAAGTTTCAGCCTGATAGGGTCTACAGAGCAACAATAGTTTTTCTGGTAAGTTTTTCAAGATTAAAGATCGTTTTATTCACTTCCGATGCCCTTCCAACGATATTTATCTCCGTTTTTCTGGAGAATATTTCTGAAAAATAGATAATCCTGAAGTTAGCTTTGACATATTTCTGTAGAAGTCACGGAGCGTTTTTTAGCGAATGGCCAAAAATTTTTTCGATAATTTATATATTATTATTCAAAATTCAACTACATGATAGGCGAACCTTGGCGAAAGGTAGATCTGGGCGCAAGGTAGATCCACACGTTAACTAGTAACAATCTAAATGACCCAGACAGAAAATTTGATGATACTTTGCAAGTTGATTACTGAACAGAATTTTTTTATTTTTAATAATTTAACATATTTTATGAAGGACAGTCTTCCAATGGGTTCGCCATCTAGTGGACTGATGTCAGACACATATGTAGACAAAATAGAAAAACAAATTACGCAATTACCAAACAGCTACAAAATAATATTATGGGAAAGATAAATAGACGACATTTGTTGTATATGGGCTGGAATCGATGAAGAACTTGAAGATTTCTTCAGCATAATGAATTCCAAATTTAGATTGAAATTTACCTTAGAAAAGTCGATCTTAAGTTCCAAAAACGTCCTTGATTTGACAATAACTCTCAAACTAGATAACACACCTATCTTCAACATTAATAGAAAGCCCACGCAGACTGACTCGATAATACCATTCAATTCATACCGCGCACCCCCAATCAAAAGAGCTGCATTTAATTTTTTAATTCATACACTCCTCAATGTTCCATTCTCCACAGGGGACTACAACATGAGAATTAGAGGCCATATATCAGATAGGGAGAAATAATCAATACTCGGATAAATTTGTAGAAAACACTTTGAAATCAATCAAGCGAAAAATGGTCATTAATGAAATATACCTTCATTCATGGATCCGGGAACATTACATTAGAACACCATTCTATGAGAATTTAAACCAAAAAATCGATTCAACTCTGAGGAAATACAAATATAATCTGCCCAATAAACGACACAAAACCTTACGAAATATCATGTGAGGACTGTCAGGCGTTTTATATTGGGATGACAACGCGGAATATGAAAAAAAAATTCGCAGAACACCAAAAAAATCGGCCTAATTCAGCTCTAGGAAATCATTTGATAGAGCTCAACCATTTTGAACATCTCAAAATTTTACACGAAGAAAATTATTTCCATAGGATGATTTTACTGGGGCAATACGAGATACTCACGAATAAAAATGATAATAATCTTTTGAATTACAACGGTAGAAATATGTTTAGACTTTTAGACCCTTTCACATAGAGAACTTCAAACCGCCCGCCAAATTACCTTCTTCCCCCAACTTTCATCGTTTTTCTTCTTCGACATATAGCCAGCCTACTTATAATAATTCAACAGTGAATAGAAAAGCAGGAAAAAAGTATTGAACATTTTCTCATGTTATATTCATGTAAATAGCGACATATGATACATTTTTGAAATCAACAATGTTATGCATCAGTATTTTCCAACTAGCTGCCAGGCATGATTGCATAGTATTTTGGAGTATTCCGGAAATTAGGATACTGAGAAAAAAACTACAAAATTAGACAATTTTTTTCCCCGACAGTTGAATCCGAACCGAACTGGAATTTGGTATACGATTGCAATTTTTTAAATTTACTCACGGTCGGTTTCACCGATGATTGCACGATCAAGGGCCTGAATGTCAATCAACAGTAAATTATGTGCTCGATTTCAGTTCATTTTCAGCCCAACCATCGAATGCGAACCCTAATCAACGAGTTGATTGGCCGTCCAAGTTTTGTGAAACCGACGGTAACCCTACGATCCCTACAATTTGGCTTTCAGTTGCGCGTCAATACAGTATAACTACTTACCAAGTTTTAATCTGATCGCTTCAGTGGTCTCTGTGATATGTAGGAAACAATCTCGAAAATTCTAATGGCTACAATTCCGTAACCATTCAGCCGATTGGCCCACTAACAAACGCCCTACTTCAACTATATTACAACTGCTACTCGTATTGGGAACCGTTGATCGACAAATTTACGTATTATTCTGTATTGAGTGAATCTCAATTGTACCTATGCTGGAGAAGTACATCCAAAGGATGTCTCGGAAGTCCGTAGCAGGACGGCCATTGGCTGAGCAAGGGATTCGGTTGTGTTGTCCAGAGTGTCAACCCCAAAATTTTGAAAATGTTCTACCACTTGGGATTGGAAATTTCAGAACGAATTCGTCATGTTGAGGTTCGCGTTATTTAAAAATATCGGTAACCGGCGCTTCGGTTTTTCAAACCAAGTAGGTGTTTGGATCCAGATAACGATATTTAAATACATAATTTCTGATTAGCCAAGTTGTGAATAACCTTTTTTTAGGAACCAATGAAACTTTTATATTTAAAGAAAATATCAGCAACCGAGTTAATTTACGGAACAGGATATCTATAATATATAAATAACAATGATATTATTGACGTGAATTAAGGAGCCCCAACCCAACTTTCAGCCAATCAGATATGAAGTTTATAAATATCAATATTATAATCCAATCACTTGGTTTGAAGAACCGCGGCGCAGGTTACAGATATAACAAAATATCGAGAACTTCAACAAGATGAATTCGTTCTGAAATTTCCCTCCCCGAGTTGTCGAAAACTTTCAAAATTTTAGGTTAAGCAACTTGGACCTTGCAATCATCTATATTATCATAATAATGATGTGATGCAAGGGGAGCCCATGAGGGAATTTCGGGATATTCTCTAGCGGGTAAGATGACATTAGAGGCTAAAAAGTGTACATTCCAATAATCTGACAATTTCAATGTGATGTTAGAACGTGGGAGGGTTAGAGGGTTGTAAAAAAGTTGATCATTAGATTTTCTCGAGCGCGTCAGATTAAGGTAGATGTTAATTGAATGCTGAAAGGTATACATTCCATTAATATGAAAATTTCGGTGTGACGTGACGATGTGAGAGGGGTTGGAAAGTTCAAAAAGAAGGCATCGACATTCTCGATCGTGACCACATTCTTTTTCCACTTTGAAGGGAATCATTCTAGAAGCCGAAGTAAGAAAGGAAGTCGATAAAATTTGACGCCGCGAAGACCTGAGAGGTCTTAGACCGTTTTAGTTAGGTTCGCTGCGTGATACCTGATTTTCGGGTTTCTGTTTCCCTCTCAGCGATTCTAATAAACTTTAATGAACATCTATTGTCATAGATATCAGTAAGAAGTGTATCTTCTATAGTGAAATTACTTTGCAAAAATCAATTATATTTACATTAGAAGCATTAAAAAATGTATTAATATTAATCATTTTCCTAAACAGGGTGTAAACAAATACAGTCGACTCTCGTTAATTCAAACCTGCGATAATTCGAACCTCTCTATAATTCAAAGCTATCACAAGTTCCCTTCAAAATCTCTTTATATTTCGAACAAAATCAATACATTTTTATGCACTTGGTAATTCGAACGAAAAAATCATTGCTATATAATAAAACGACGCGTTAATTCGAACTCATCGGCGTCCAACACTCGACAATTCAAAGTTGCAGAGAGAAAGAGGCGGAAAGATTGGAAGTACATTTTGCTACAAGTTCAAACTTGTATCAACGTACACGACCCTTTGTTTTTGTTATGATTAGTTTGACTATTTGACACACACGAATTGGTTACTCTTTCGTTGGTATACAGATTAAAAGTTCGTTTAGTTATGAACCCTAGAAAGTATAAATGTTTGACGATTGATGAAAAGAAGAAGTTAATCGAAAAAGAAGAGGAAGGTGAGAAGAAAAGTGATGTTGCAAAAGAATTCAAGATTCCTCTGAGTACTCTCTCAACCATAATAAAGCACAAGGAGAAAATTTATGCTACTCAAACTGCTGGAGTACGGAAAAGAACTACTAAAGGTAAATTTCCCCGTCTGGAAGAAAGCCTGGTCATTTGGCTGAGACAGTGCAGACAACAAAAAGTGTCTATTAGCGGAAACTTGTTAAAGGAAAAAGCAAAAGAGTTCGCGTCTACCCTAAGCATCAATAACTTTGCGGCAAGTGAAGGGTGGCTTACAAATTTCAAAAAGAGAAATGGAGTTGTATTTAAAGAAGTTTGTGGGGAAAGTGGAAGTGTTGATGATGTAGTATGCTTGAATTGGCACGGTAAATTGAAGACCTTGATTGAAAACTATGATGCCCGAGACATTTTTAATACTGATGAAACTGGCCTATTTTTCAAATGTATACCGGACAAGACGCTTACTTTTAAAGATGAAAAATGTCATGGGGGAAAACATAGTAAAGAGAGGTTGACAGTTTTACTTGCAGTAAATATGGACGGATCGGAAAAACTTAAACCCTTAGTGATAGGAAAAGCAATGAAACCGCGATGTTTCAAAGGAGTGAAATCGTTTCCTACTGACTATCGTGCTAACAAAAAAGCTTGGATGACGACAGAACTTTTTAACAATTGGCTTTTAACAGTTAATGGGGACATGAAACGACAAAAGCGGAAAATTTTACTATTTTTAGACAATTGCACTGTCCACAACAATCCTCCTATATTGTCCAACGTGGAACTCTACTTCTTTCCGCCAAATACAACTTCCAAATTGCAACCATTGGACCAAGGGATCATCCATAATTTTAAGACGTTCTATCGCAAAGAAATTGTTAAGCTCGTTTTAGAATCTCTCGACAAGCAGCTAACTGCAAATATCACGGTTCTGACAGCTATTTTACTGATTGACAAGGCATGGAGAGCTGTAACACCCCTAACGATTCTCAATTGCTTCAAAAAATCCGGTTTCTTAAAAGAAGATCAGGAAAATGTTCCAATACTTATGGATGATGAAGAACCAGCAATAGAACCATTAGTTGACATCAGCGGTGTGAGTTTTTCTGACTTTGTTCAAGTGGATGAAGATGTTGCTGTCTCAGGTTCACTAACCGATGGCGAAATTTTATCTGAGACAGATACGAATGTAAAAAGTAACGATGAAGATGAGGATGATACATCAGAACCTTTGGCAGAGGTGTCAGTTAAGGAAGCAAGATCCTCATTCGATACCTTACAAAGCTTCTGTCTACAAAACGAAAGTGATGAAAAAGCATTTCAGGCACTTTTTCTCCTAAAAAAAGTTATTGAGCAGTCTGAGCAGCAGCAATATGCTTTGAAGCAAACCAGTATAACAGACTTCTTTCGAAAGATTAATTAATTCACATTATGAATATACATGTATGTACACGAATGTACCTCTGAACTTTTGACATTGTTATAGAATAGCAGTTAATAAATAAAAATTGATCAGCACTTAATAATTCGAAGTTTTATTTATTTTCTCTCACAAATTTCGAACCATTTGATATTTCAAACACTCGATAATTCGTAATATTTTAAGAGTCCCTCGAGTTTCGAATTAACGAGAGTCGACTGTAGTTACTAAATAATCGAGAGGCGATTCCTTATCAAAGAATAAGGCAAGTTTTTTATATACTTTTTGTTTAAGCAGCCCCTGCTTAAAAACAGTCTACTGAAGATGTCGTCAGAAAAGCAATTTTCAATTTTTTTCTCAAAAATGAAATATCTCAGAAAAATGAAACTGAGCAGACATTTTCGACCAGCGATGAAGCACTCAAGAATATTTGTATAGTGTTGCTGTATGATTTCAAAGAGTAAAAAAAATCACCCCTAAAATTCATTTTGCGAAACTTTTTTCTTCATTCATAATTACCATCTAATAATAAGTTTCAGATAGCTCAATTAAGTATGAACAAAAAAAAAGCATCCTGTGATTTTTTGCTGAAATTTACCGTTTTCCAGAAAAAATATAATTTATTAACAGTTACATGTTACGCATGGCTGGAAATTATTTTTGAACTAGTAAGCGAAGGTCATGTTGATTTTGGGGTTGATTTTTTTCACCCCTAAAAATGGAGAAACACTTCCCCTTAAATGTCTACTTAGTTTCATCTTTGTGAGATCGTTGTAGAAAAAATTAAAAATTGCTTTTCTGGCGACACCTTTTGAGGGCTATATCTAAGTAGAGGCTTAAAAGAAATATATATATATGAAAGAGCCACCCTGTTCAACAAGAAATCACCTCTTAATTTTGTTCGCCACTATTCTTTTGCGCACTGTATATAAATTTATTTTTATTTGCATTCTATTTCCTGTTTGTTTCAAAGTGCAATGATGTAAGTTTTTTTCGAATTGTCAGGTTGAGAAAACCCTCCAATGGACGAGTTTACATTATACAGGGCGAGTCTTTGAGTTGTACAGTAATTTTAGCCATATATTCCTCTCTTCAAATAAAAAACTTGATTCATTAACCATTTTTCTAGATTAGACTCCGGTAAAAAGTACTAGCTGATGAAATTTCCAAAAAATAACAGACATTCTGTAGCACCGACATGGTAACTCCGAATTGAATGAATTTTGGTCTGAAGTTTTCTATTACTATGACTCATGTCCTTCAGTCATCATTTTTATCCTACTTCCGACGGTTTTCTAGTTAAAGACTCGCCGATTCATAGAACTATAAGAAATTAGCATGAAGAATGCATATGTATTTTATCCTGAGTTACCATAGGAATGATTATAAGATTATTCCTAACAATTTCCCCTCAAACCCACCGTTTTAAAGATATTTGACATTGAATGTTATTTGTTCGACCAGCTTTCCGCATGTACGGAGACTTTAGCCAAACATTCGAGAATCCTATCTGATCATGAATCGTCTTTGGCATTACATGGTTCCCAGATTGAGTTACTACAGCGCGATCAATTGGTAGTGTCGGACAAGGTATCCGAAATTTCTAAGGGTCTGAATGAGGTAAGGTGTCCACAATCTCTTGCCATTCCTGAGGTACTTGAGCGTGTTGAAAAATCCCATAACCTTCTGGCCCTCAATGTCCCGGAGGGTACTCACCCATCTGATGATGTTTCCATCTCTACCGCTATCATTAATTGTATTTCTGAATCAGCTGTTCAAAACCTGATTACCGCCGTTCGGTTACCATCGAACGACAAATCACGCCCTGCATGGTTGAGACTAACATTCTCCAACCCACATGTCGTCTCAAGTTTGCTAAGGAACAAATCTCGTTTACTTGCCGATGGAAGATTTCGTGACGTCGTACTACGGGATGACAAAACAAAAAGTCAAGTAGCTGAGCTCGATACATTGCGGAGGGAACTCAAGAGGAGACAGTCTAATGGTGAAAAAAATATCACAATAAAGTATGTGAAGGGATCCCGAACAATCGTACAGACTCCTTCTACAAAGAAAAGTACAGCCCTACCTTACGATTCGGGGGACTTCAGGTGTGGCCGGTAGTTTATAGTAATGTCCAGTCTCTCCCTTCCAAATTTTCTGAAATTTTAACTTATGTTCAGTTGCATCAACCGAGTATTATGTTCTTTTCCGAAACTTGGCTAAAACCAACCTTGCCTGATAGTTCATTCCACATAACAGGCTATACCTTGTATCGGGATGATAACAGCGTAACTGTGGGGCACTGTGGTGTATGTGTTTATGTGCGAGACACAATTGTTGATTATTTTAAAATTGATGTGGCCCACTATGACTGGTCTGGTATTGATAATATTTTCCTGATAATTCATAACTCTCAATTTTCTCTCTTAACGGGATGCATTTATCGTCCTCGCCCTTGTCCAAGCGACTGCCAATTTGTAGAATTCCTTCGAAATGCTACTACTCATCACAGCAATATTTTTATAACTGGAGACTTCAACTGTCCGGACATTAAATGGCCTCTCAACAGTTTGCCACCTGTTGGTTCCCCCTCTTATCCCTATGCAGACCTCATCAGCAAGACTGCCTTAGAACAATTAGTCGATAAACCAACTAGATTCAGAGCTGGTCAGTTGCCATCTTTACTTGATCTAATCTTAGTTTCTGATTTTAATCTCGTTTCTGACATTGATTATTTACCACCATTTGGGAAATCTGACCATAGCACCTTGGCAACAGAGCTACAGTTTCGTCTTCTGAATTCAAATCCTAAATCCACTAAGAAATCCGCAATATTGACTATAACAAGGTAAATGAATTACTGGAATCTAAAGACTGGTCACCAATATTTGAAGATGAGGAGGATGTTAACGGAATGTGGAGTTTCTTTTTGAGGGTGGTTGATGACGCTGTTAAGTCAAGCACAACTGTTCGTACCGTTAGAATTCACACTGCGAAACCATGGATTAACGATGAAATCTTAAGGATGGCGAGAAAGAAGAAGTCCCTATGGCAGAGATATCTCCGGACTAGATCAAGAACCGATTTTCAAAATCACCGAACTTATTCCAATCATTTTTCTAATAGAATGAAACAGGCTAAGACATCTTATGAGAGAACTCTGGCTTCTGCCAAGAACAGGCAGAAATTTTTCAAATATCTGAAAACTTCGATGAACGGAGGTGTAAGTTTTCCGACCATTCGAGATTTGTCCGACAAACCGTGTGGGGATTCGCTCGAGACGGCCAATGTATTAGCGGAGGTATTCTCTTCCGCATTCGTTAATGAACCTGATGGATTTCTTCCTGAAGTTAGGTTTCCTCGAATATCGGATGAAATTTGCCATGTCGAGATCAATGAGGAAGTTACCAGGCGGCACTTACTACAGCTCAGAGATACTGCTCCAGGACTAGATGGTCTTTCTTCAAGACTTCTTCGGTGTTGCGCCAATTCCCTCGCTTTGCCACTCTCTAGGATATTTTCAAGTTCCCTCAAATATTCCATTCTGCCCAACGACTGGCTCTCTGCCTCCGTAACCCCGGTTTTCAAAAAAGGAGACAAACTATCACCGCACAATTACAGACCTATAAGTATATTATCAGCAGCTTCGAAAGTCCTAGAAAGAATTGTGTCTGAGCATATAACTCAGTTTGCTTTGTCGAATGGTATTATTCCAACTGAACAGCATGGATTTTTATCAGGTCGCTCTACGGCGACGAACCTCATTTCATGCGTTAATGAGTGGACTAAGGCGTGGGACCGGGGAGTGCCTGTGGATGTTATTTATCTGGATTTTTCAAGGGCCTTTGATAAGGCCCCCCACCGGCGGCTGCTTGCTAAGCTTTACCATCTTGGAATCAGGGGAAGTGTTTTATCTTGGATTGAGGCTTTTCTATCAAACCGTACCTTTCGAGTTAGAGTCAATCGTTCTTTTTCTTGTCCGGATAGACCTATGACGTCAGGTGTCCCTCAAGGTTCCGTTCTAGGCCCTATCTTGTTCTTATTATACACCTCCGATCTCCCTAAGCTTCTCCACTCAGCTTACTCAATGTTCGCGGATGACACTAAAATTTACAATTTTCCTTTGTCCAATTTCGAAACACTTCAACGGGATCTGAATGAGATTGGAGTTTGGTGTGAAGATTGGTTACTTCCTTTGAACGTGGACAAATGCTCTGTGCTTCATATTGGTGGGAACAACCCGAGAAAGGACTACATCATCAATGGTTTCACGCTGCGCAGTGTATCAAGTCACTGTGATCTGGGTTTGACTGTTACCGAAGACCTACGTTGGTCTAACCATGTTTCTTCCATCACTGCTAGGGCAAGACAATTGACTTACGCCATCCAGAGGACATTTAGCGGATGTGACATTGACACGTGTAAACTCCTTTACACGAGTTACATAAGACCATTGCTTGAGTATGCTGGCCCGGTTTGGTGGTCCTCCACCCGTGCCGACGAACACCGTCTTGAGTCAGTGCAGCGTTGGAATACACGCATACCATACGGAATAACTCGCCCTTCATACGATGACAGACTCATTGTTTTCGGGTTGCCATCTTTTCAATCACGACGGGAAAGGGGAGACTTTAATATTTTCCTTCAGATCGCTCCGAGGTGACTTCGGTGATCGTATTCGTTGCCTATTCACTCTCACTGTGAACAACAACAATCTGAGAGGACATCAGTTCGAATTGTCGAAGAAAAACTTTCGAACATCTCAACGACACAGTTTTCTGACTATAATTAATAATATAATTATATAATAATTCCTTTCAGAACCTTGAGTCCCTTTTTGGACACAATAATAACTTCTGAAAAGCATCAACTTATGGACAAATAATTAGTACAGCATGTTTGGAAATTATTACTGCGAAGGACGTGTTCAAGAATGGGTAAATGCACGAAAAAATTCCGATATGAGAAATAACACTAGTCCAATATTACCGAAAATACATATCCGATGGAGTTGAAATTTGGTGCACTGTTGTTGAATATCCAACTATCGACTCTAAGGTTTATGCCATATTCGGCGGAATCTGAGTATTTTCCAAGAAAACAACATTTTCAATGAATTTTTTTCAGAAAAGTAGCTATAGCACTACTAACCCATAAGTCTGGACAATGTTTCTGTTTAATGAACCCAATATTAGGGATACACCTTGGACCAATCCTATGGGCACCCAGATAACTAGATCAAAATGATTTACCTTGAGTGTTTTTGATAGAACATGTCTGCATCACAACATCACTTGACATACAACAACTGAGAGGGTTTATCCATAAGGCTACTCAGAGATTCATTGTTTCAGGGGGCATATTAATTTGTTGTAACTATGATTTGAATTTGTTAGTTGAAATATTTAAAATTGTATTTGTTTAATTTTTGTTGGTATTTTCAAGCAATAGGTTCAGTACTATTCATCATTAATCATCATAATTTCATCTTGATTCATTCAAGACAATATACTTTTTTTGTCAAAGTTGTGGAAAGATCAAAACATAACACTTCTATTAAATGGAAAAATCACCCCTTCCAGAAAAATAAGAGAAAGACCTAACAAAATATTCATATTTATGAAGTAAATGTTCACATCCTCCATTTTTTGTAATTTCACCAAAAAATTGTGTCCATTTTTGAAATCTTTTGTGTGCGTCTAAAGGCAGCACTCATCAGTATTGTTCAGGATAAAAAGTTTTCAATCTTTCCTAATTGATAGACATGATATACAAAACATCAAGGTAAGGTAGTGGTTTCCTATGCCTATTATCTCATAAAAATTCGAATTTTTTAAAGAGAAAATTGACATTGTGAATTGTCATGACCTTAGTTTATCATCAGTTCCAGTGTTGTTTGAAGTTTAATAGATACCAGTATATTAAATTCTGGACCTGTCGTGAGAGAATTTTAATTGATATTACAATATAAAACTAGTAATTATTTTATCTAGCTGAAAAAGCAAGAGCCAGAGATATGGATAGTTTGAAACTATAGATTGACTTTGATAAAAGGTTTGTCTAGCGAGGCTGTAAGTTTCAGTAGTGAAAAGGATAATAATCCCCAACTCTGTTCAGAACACAGGTAGAGCTACAACTCTACAAATGTTTCATTTTTGAATGAAGGAAACATTATGAAGCGAACATTACCTTAATTGGCGAAGATTGATCTCATAAGTTGAATTCTCTTCTGAACTTCCTATTGGAAATGTCATTGCAGCTGATCTCTCTGTTAGCATCCTACAGTAGGAGGTATCAAAAATATCAACACCTTGCTTCACTAATTTAATAACAACCAATGGATTCCAACATCCTTGAATGACACGTAATTTTTGTGGTGGTAGGTTATTCTATAGAAAAAAAAAATTATGAAAGAACTGAGGAAATGAGAAGAATGCTCAACCAAGCATCATCAAAATTAAAATTATGTTAGATATTTTCGAGACCAGAAAATTGTTTGGCTGAATGGAATCACACAAAAAACAAATTCGAAAACAATGAAATATAAGAAATCCATAACAATGAGTTTTATTTGAAAAAATTTTCGAAAGATTGAAGAACCACCTACTATTAAAAATTCCACCACTGGTTCAATGTCCACAAAAGATATAAACTCAACTTCTGGACCATTATTGTGCAGTCCATCAATCAAATACCCTCCAATCTCTTCATCATCTTTTAATATACTATCCAAGCAATTTTTTCTATCAGGTATACTATAGCCTCCCGCAATAGGTGCAATGACTAAAGCATCTTTCAACTTTTCACAACTTCTATGTATTTCCAAACATTCTTTATGGAATAAAATTGTATTGTAAACAGCTTTGGCCAAACGTTTATGTGGACTACTTCGGTTTGTATCGCCATCAGATAATAAATGGTACATATCAGGCATAAAAGAACTAACAGTGTCCATATAGGTTTTACTATCATAGTATACTTTTCCATTTTTAGTCCAAATTGGTATTTTGCCTTTCACATGATGACCTTGTTGAGTGAGATTACTAGGATCTTGTAGAGTTAGGCAACATATACTTTCTTCACTTCCTAGAAATAATATTATATTTATTCATGAAATGATTTATGCATCATTGTCATAGCTCAGTCTCTATCCTAATCCTACAGTGCATTTCAGTTGAATCACTCCAGTACAGTTAAGGGGCACTTTATATATCATAGTCTTATAGCAGGTTTCAAAAAGTTCTCATTGTGGCGATTATCATGATCGAGATAATGATAATTCAATTCATTTAATCTATATGTTCATCATATGATCAAGCTTAGTTTACACTATGAGCCTTAATCAAATTCATAATCTTGAGATGCATAAATACTTCCATTGAAATACATAGGATACATTTTTTCAAGATCAAGGCTAAGTATCAATTTAAACATAAGTAATAAGTATTTCATAGTTACAATCATAACACAGTGCTAATCAGTTATGACTACGTGGTTTTCGGCAATTGATCAGGTAACTCATCCAGGCTACTTGAATGAAAGTTATCAATTAAAAATATATAAATCAATTCAAAAGAACCCAAGTTAGTGATCAGATAAGATTACGAAACCCTCAATTGATGCATGAATACTTCCATAACAGAAGGTATAATGAGAAATATAAATTGGCTCTATGCGTAACCCACACTATGATAAGACTGTGATTAAGACTGCGGTTACCAAGACTGCAAATATAACAAATATGCATTGACAGTTCCCACTACTGAGGAATTGGATATCACACAAACCTATAAATTCATTGATAGCTCCATCGAAAAAATCAATAGCTTCTCTGAAATTATAAACACTAACTAGAGGAATCTGTAAGATGTGTGGATTGTTGTTCACTAACTTCAGTACCTCGTGTGTGATATGTGGTACTTGTCCTCCCTATAAAATGTCTTTAATATAGGGAACTTACAGCACAAAATTAAAGCTCTACTCACCTGGGTGTGTAGCATAACCATTGGTGTTTGTATTTCAACATTCGGCTTTCCGTTCAATTCTGCGACACATCCAATTCTTGGTACACATTTCGTGAGGCTCTGTACGAAAAATTTCATTTCACAAAATGCGTACACAACGTAATGAAAATGAGGAATGAAATGAATAAATTATTTGACTTATTAAGTGACAAAATATTAAAAAGGGAACTTGATTCCTATACTAAAATAATAAAAATTAATTGTCGAATGAGTAAAATCAAATTTCGAATTTTAAATCACAGAATACAAATATAAATAATGACCATCATAGAATAACAATATTTATTATCCTATGATTTTTTTTTTTTTTTTTTTTTTTTTTTTTTTTTTTTTTTTTTTCTATCTTTTTACTGTGCTTGGCCATTATGAACCATCGACACATTGAACATATCATTTTACTTTAGATTATTTCCAAATCACCACCACCTAGACACTATACAACATCCATGTCCTTGCCGGGATTCAAACCCAGTACCTTCGGTTTATCCTATGATTGGGATTGGGTTAGTTCATAGAAAAGTATATAATTTAGGCCATATAATAGAGCACTAGCAGCACTCTATGGTTCAGCAAGATGAGACGTCAAAATCAGCTGCTGGGGGGACAAACAAAGAGATTTTCCATAAGAGCTAATGTTAACGTTTGGTGTATTATCTGAGTGGAAAAACATTTTGAGACTGTTTTTTTCAGTTAATTTTGATCATTGAACCTTTTTGAATACCTTCAGGTAAGAGAATAGTTTGCAAGGGTGATTTGAATAAAGATTTTTCCAGTTTAAATATACCCACTCCTGTTTGTTACATACATTGTTATATCTCCTTTTTCAGATTAAATTCAACTATGGAATTTTTTTTAGCTGTGTGCTGTAGTCATCGGTCCAATAGTGATAATCACACCCAATTTTTTAGATTTTTGTCGTTGAAAACTAAATAGAAGCAGGTTGAGCCTGCCAAGGGGGAAAGAGGAAGTACGCTTGCTTTTATCTCTACATGGGGATGACTTTCCCGATTCTAAAGTGAAAAATTCTTTTATTTTCTGCATTATCTTTAACAGGTAATGAACTAACAAAGTTACTCAACATATTTATGGATACATATCATTTCAGGACAACCTTTAAACGAACTTGGCATTGGAATGATATTCAAGATACAATAACAATTATAAATTTATATAGTTACCATTAGCATGGCATTCTGAAATCATAAACAGAAGATAGATGGTAACAGAAGTAAAACACACAACTGTTAACATTTTTGTGGAATTTTTTTCTTGATGTGAATATGTCTTCCGACAGGAGGCTCACGTTAAATCTATAAATCCTAATATAATTCCAGTATTCTCTAGGAGGATCCTAGACCTTAAAAGTTTGTGAGAATACAGACCAATCATAGTAAGATATTGCCACATACTGCAAATTGATGCCAAAAGATTAATATTGACAGTCTCAAACAAACGGTTAAGCCTCAAACAGACTTTATTGAATGAAAATATTGACTAGAGTTCCTTTTATTGTATTACAACCATTGTGAAAATAAATACATTTTCATCTCATGTTATTATTCAAATATAGAACTCTCAACAACAAATTGTGTTTAATCAAAATTCCCTACTTGAAGATGTGAAATCATCTATTCTCCTGGATTAACATGTTAATCTCAAGCCTCCAAAATTGGCCAACAACTTAAATTTCACAGGCAAACAACCCAAACTCAATAATGGACAATAAATCTGCAGCAGCATATCAAATGTCAGTTTACAATAACAATAACAAACACTTTGTTTGTCCCCCCAGCGGCCATGTTGTGACGTCACCTGCTAGTGCTCTATTCATCATGAATAGGCCACATTATGATGTAAGCACATAGACATATCAAACTATTTATGGGTCTCTGTGTAAGCATGATGAGATGCAGATGAGCACACCAAAATCGATTTCAAGCGATGGACCAAAATCTCCGGTTATAGTTACGGTCTTATATTTACGGTATATATTTGTATTCTGTGGTTACGGTTATCCACATTGACAGATAATCCTTTGCCTATATGTCAGTTTGGATAACCGATATTCGATGTTCTGTGACCGAAACTATAACCGGGTCTTTTGGTCCATCGCTTGAAATCGATAATGTCGAAAGTTTTCGACATCATGATTAACTGTTAGGTGCATAGAACAATATATTCTATGCACCTTAGTTAACTGGTATTCTGTGATAATCATAGACAAGAATAACAAGATAACTGTGATGTTCTATGACTTATGACTGTGCCCTTTTCTTTTCATTCCATTTCTTATTTCGTTCAACATCATTTTTCGTTCGACTCTAGTAGAGTAAGAGTAGTCCTTTTGAACTACAGTCACGTCTTGATTGGTCGGGGTTACAATGACTGGTACTGGTAAGTATTTTAACACTGATTTTGAACATTATTTTCCTACAGTTTTCAAAAAATATGTTTAATTAATTTTTTGCTCGAATTGAACTTTGTTGCTTTTACGATGGGCGTCCATTATTTCTTTAACTATGAACCACGTGTTTTGTTCTCCCCAAGATGATGATTCTAGATTTGAATTTAGTTTATGGTTGAAACTGAATTTTATGTGGATAACCCTAGGGCGGTCTGACTATCCAATTCTTTATATAATACCATGCCGCATTGAAAAGTTCTAACATGTTACATTTTCAGCGTGGTTTGGACGAGCTCCCTGCTTAATTCAATTCCTTTTGGAGTTTTTGGAAATGACATCAGTAGATGATGGGTTGAAGCCAAGGTGAATTTATGGTAAGTTTTAATTTCGTGCAATGTTAATAATTTTCCAGCATTATTGGATGTCTGAAATGATGATTTAGAATATGGTTGATACTGAAATTTATTTTGAAAGTGCAGCCATTTGTTTCTCTTTGAATCTTTCAAATATAAGATATTAAATGGTTGCAAATGTTCACTGATCTGTTTGGAATGGAAATCTATAGACTATATGATATTCACTTACATCGTCATCATGATGCTTCATTTGCCAAACGGATTATGGTACCAATGATTCCAAATTCAATTTATTCTCGTTTGTAACTGTGCGAAAGAACATTGTTTGGAAAATTTCCGTTTTTAGTTGCAGCCTAAGTAGTAGTATGAGGACGTCTTGTCATTTCAAGTTGATAATTTTAAACCTTCTATGATGTTTCATTAGCCAAAAGGATTATGATTCTTATGATTCAAACTCTGGTACTGATCAAATGTTTGGTGCTTATTGATTGTTGATTGTTAAAAATTCTTTTGTTTGATCATTAAATATTCTTTTCAGATAGTATGGTATCCATTGGAATCGGAACTTCCTTAAAAAGGTATGTGCATTTTAACACATCAACTTTAAGATCACAATAGGACATTTGTAAATCACTGCTTAATAATTCTCCCCTGGTCTAGAAATCATCTGTTCATAGCAAATGCTTCAGGAGCAAGCTTAATCTTATCGATTTGGAGCATTTTTAATTCCAAACTGACTATTGTGGCAAAATTATAGCACAATGTTCCACTTGCATAGACCTAAAATACCATGGATGGAGCTTTAGAGAAAGAGGATTGTAACGTACATAAGAGAGATATGGAGCTAGAAGAGGCTAATCTATTCTAGCTCCATCCTCTTTTGAACCCTTCAAAATACTCTCTCCCTAATATTTTTTAAGATTCCAAGCCTCTTCTAGCTTCATTATTTTTGTCCCTAGGAAACGCATATGTGTTCTTCCTTACATGTACGATTCAGTCTGAAAGTTACTTAAAGCTGCGTCCATGTTATATCAGGTCTATGAACATCATACCAAAAGACTTTAAATAATTTTTATGAATTGTGAATAGAATCCTCATGGAAGAGCATTAAGAAATCTGCAGAAGTGAAGTTGTGAGCTTTTGCCTTCATGTTCCTTCGTCTATTCACGCCTTACACTACCTTGACTAAGTCAAGTGACCGGAAAACTTATTTTTACAATATTTCAAAAAATGCTTGGTTGAAACAACGTAGGGCACCTATAACTTCACTGTAATATTAATATTTTTTTGGACTAATAATATGGCACCGAAGTTTCAAACGTTTGAACTGCCAATATATGGAGCCACAATTAATTCTTTTTGAAAATTGGAATTTTTGCCGGCGATTGAATTTTTTCAGTATTTTTATGGATAGAATTTTCGTTTCCAATGATAAAAATACTCACAAGAGACTTATTATACAGGTGATCAGCAATTTTTAGGAAAAATGTTACCTAGTGAACAATATTAAAACAACGCAAACGATCAACAAAGTGAACTGTAATGTTTCTGATTCTCAATTCATCTCACAAAAACGAGAAAACTGAAAACTCTTAACAAATAATTCATAATCCTCCCGAGATATCCGTTCATCTATATATAAGGAGACCCATCACAGAGTTTTAATTCGTAAGGTTTTGAGTTATTGTGAATAAACTAAACTTCAGACTATTATATTTCCAAAACCGGCTGGCCGATTTTTCCTAATCTGACCGTCATATGGATGCGTAATGGCTGATTCACAATGAACAAGACTTAACTCGATCGCAATTTGAACATAAACTTGATATTTACGTTTTCATAAGTCTTATGGATGGCTTAAGGAATCTGTAAAGCAAACGTATAAGTTCATAAATCTTGTGATATTTTCACGGTGTTCGAAGCCGAACAATTATTTCTATTATATGTTAGGTTGTCAGTCGAATATATTTTGTTTATCTTTTTAACTACATAACACTATGATCGCCGTTAAATAGTGTGTTTTTAAATTTATGTAGTTTCGAGCCAATATAATTATTAGTTGCAAAAATATATATATTTTTTGTATGCCGATATATTCATTTTTAATGAAACATATTATAGTTATGAGTTGGGCGGTACAAATATGCAAATTCGTGGTACCCAATACATTATCAATTAATTCGACCTATTCCAAGTCGTCACAGGATGTCGCGCCGGCTGCGTGTGGTATAGTTCCGACCTCATGGTGACATGGCGTAGTTTAGTACATGAAGTTGATGGCGATGGTTGGGTCAGTTTTCTATCTTACTTATTTCAATTACAGATTCGCCTTAGGTTCTGTCTTATATTTACGAGTATAAAAATAATATCCTTAGAAGACCACGATACAATTATCATAACCATATATTTGTAGCGGATTACAAATAGATTCTTACTTCCGTGTACAAATACATATAATAGAGAGAATTGCAAATTTCGAATAGCGCAAACGTTATGTTATTACGGTTACGCTAAAAATAACGTTTAGGTTTTAACGGTCATTCCAGAAGTAGACGTATTGCTAAACGTTTTTGTTACCGTTGTGTTACCTATCAGGTTTGGTTAGGTTATGTGAGACGTCAGATTATTGTGTTACAAACTCGC
The DNA here is from genome assembly GCA_958510865.1 of Myrrha octodecimguttata. Taxonomy (NCBI): domain Eukaryota; kingdom Metazoa; phylum Arthropoda; class Insecta; order Coleoptera; family Coccinellidae; genus Myrrha; species Myrrha octodecimguttata. The sequence goes on from OY294056.1 coordinate 24,741,525, forward strand.
GTTTGAACTCCCAAAATGAAATCGTTTGCATTTCTGCAGTAGTTTTTTGATTCTGGATAAAATGAAAAAGGAATCGGAAGCGGTAATTTCAGCTGGTACTAATGCATGAGAAGAAGTGGAACTAGTTATATTACACAATATAATTGGCATGGTTCAAACTATTCCTAATTTCAAACCCCTCATGATGCTTCCAAAAGTATTCCTTATTAATTCGTGAAAAAGTAACAAATACCTATATATAAAAAAAAATTGCTGTAGTAGCACTAATAAATCTTAATTTCTAATATCAGTTGTGTGTAGAAGGTATGGACTGAAAATCTGGGGAACTTGTGTCAACACTAAGAAACGAAAAACCATAAAATCAAACCGCTTTCCTATGACACTGATACCAACTACCAATTCATCTGTCCCGGGATTTCAAATAATGTTATATATCGTTATAGTCCAACTTAACAAATAAAACCATTGTTTATTACAATGATATAATCCTGCTAATTTGAGCACATATACATTACAACATTTTTAAACTATGACACCTATGTCTGATCAAATACACATCAGGGTCCCTCCTGTTTATAAAATTTCCAAAATCATCCTCAATCTCATCTTTATAATCATTTTATTAACGAAGCTTGAATGAAATTATTCAAGATACACCAGAAATTTTGATGTTAGACAATAGAAAACAAAATAAGTGTCACTTGTGAGAGCAAAGTTGTGGTGTGAAAAATTTAATTTTCATCGTCGTGCTTATCGCTAACGTAAGGAGAAGTAGCCATAACCACGCCAAAATAACGAGAATTTTTAGTTGGTTTACAATCTCTATATTTTCAATTGGTCAGTCCCATTAGTTCTGCTATTTGTTTACCTCTTTTTATGTCCATATTCAACATGATGCTTCTTCAGCCAAAAGGATTATGAAATGTATGATTCTAACTTTATTTTACTGAGATTGGTATACTCTTATAAACTATTAAAGTAGGGAAAGGAAATTCGCTATATCATTATTTTTTTTTTCAGAGAAAAGGAAGAATTTAATTCCAGCATTCAACGTTTTTGAAAGGTGAGTATTATTAATACATAGTTAATTTGATTTTCTGTTTGTCTTTGTATTATTTTAGTAAAAGGAATTAACTTAATCTCGCAATTATCAAAAATAATATATCAGCCAGTTTGTACACTTGATATCTGAAAAAAATCTTATCTATCTCTGCATCCAAGAACACTTTTTAAATTTCAATGCAAAATTGAAATTATGGACTTCAAAAATGATTTCAATCTGTAGTTCAATTTTTCAAGTTTCAACATACTTTCTCACTATGATGAGCATCCAAAGAACCGAACTCATGATACATGATCTTTAAATGCTAAGGGCCGGTATCATAAAACTCAACTGGAAGTTATCTTTTACTTCAACTGACAGTTTTGACAGATATGTCCTTACATAACTGTCAAAACTGTCAGTTAAAGTTAAGAATAACTTCCAGTTAAGTTTTATAATACCGGGCCTTAGTCGGATTGTTCAATTTCAGTTCAGGGCAAGCTGAAGCCTTACCTGTATTTAGCCTCTACATAAAAGCAGTAATTATATGTGAATTTCTAATTGCATTCCGCATTCTCTCTAAACCTTTGAATGTATTCAAATTAATTTAGCACGTGCTTGTTCTAGGCAACTAATGTGATATCATTGCTGAAACATCGTAATTTTCCGAATTTCGACTCGAAGAATTGGGGAAGATCGCTAAATTTCTCCTTCAAGTGAAGTTGCGTTTAGCGTGTAAGTGAAAAGATTATCGCATTGGCAACGAATTTGAACATGCGGGCAAAAGCTGCTGATTTGACGTCATTGTTTTTCTAGTATTTTTATGTTTAAGTACAGACTACAAGGGTTTTAGATTCGGAGTCACCTAAACTCAATGGCTCGTGATCCAATTTAATTGATTTTCCTGACCCAACGTCGATGCTTTCCTCGATTTTTTTCGCTGTAAAACTTTTTTCATGGCTGCTCATGTGCTCCTTGAAATAAAATCAACAAAGTGGAGTCGACATAAACTCGATAACGATGGCGATCAAGTTTCGAATATATCGATACCTCATTTTTAAAAGTGTAAACAGTACAAAATTGCAATATTGAAAAATAGAGAAAAAGAAATTCAATAAGTGATTACGTTGATGAATTTTTAGGTCGTGCCATCTATGAACTCAGATATGAAATGGGAGTTGTTTCAGTATTGAAATGGATAGAATGTTGTATTAGGAACGTGATGCACTTCATAACTGAACATTTTGTTGGTTTATTTACACTATTGAACTGAGGTATCGATACATGCCAGGTCGCGGCAAGTGTGTGCTGCTTCGCTAAATGTAATTATCTGATTGTAATCTTGAAGGCGTATATATGGCCTCCTAAAAAGCTCACAGTTTAGATAATAACATATTATTGTTGGTTAAATCCAACTTCCCTAGTTTGTAGCACCGCACATTATTTGGCAATTCTTAATGATGAATCTATTGAATGATTTTCCTCTGGAAAACATGAGTAATAATTAATAGTGGACGTAATTCTGACTGATGATCTATACTTAATATTGAGGATTTTTTCTCTATCTGGTATTCACAACTTCGTTTTTGTTGACAGGAATATGTTGTGTTGCCTATCCCGATTGCTGTAAATATAGGTATGTATTCAATGTTTATATTCTCAATAACGGTAATTAACTTTCTGTCTGTATTTACGAAACACTGTATCGGCAGTGTTTGTTTTCCAGATAATTAGCTCATCAGCTTCTTCACTAGAAGAGGTAAATGATGTTCCTCATCATCTGCAGTTCAGGTTATAATAACTAAATAACGATTTACCGTGTTGCTCAGAAAGCAGCGCGTTGAAAATAATAAGTTTTTTGAAATTTTGGTTCACAATCTAATAAGTGAATAAAACCTCGCCTCATAATGTCATCTACGTTTAGTAAGTAGAAAGCGATAGAAATCATCAAGATACGTCCCTGTTCGCCCTTGGAGTAACCTTGAATTGTGGATACTCTAATTGTAATGTGGGATAGAGCAAACTCTCTATTAAAACTCATGATGACTTTTCATGGTCATATGTGAATCCTGTCTAGTGAAACATACCTCTCGAACATTATTCATTCGTATTCACGAATGTTTTCAGAATTCTATACAGGTTTCATTGTGTAACTACTCTCTAATCCACTCACACTTTCTGCGTCTAACGCACGTTTCGGAAACCACGTTTCCTTTATCCAGAGACATATCGTTATCAGTAATTATGTATCTGTACGAAGGAAACGTGCATTAGGCGCAGAAAATGTATGTGAATTAGAGAGTAGTTACACAATGTTTTGTTATCAGTATTCTGCCTACAGTGAACTCAAATAGTTAATTTCTATACAGGTTTGCAAAATGATCCAGGCAGGTATATAGCTTTGCTCATTCTGAGAAACGACACTCTGATAATTTTGACGGATTTTTTTTTATTTATTTGTTACATGAGACTACATATCATCAATACATTGATGTTCCCGTAGTATTAATATTTTTAACAAAATATCAAAATGAAGTGGAAAGCATGCTAAATGTATCATTGTGTGAGTTTCACCTGATCTATTGAACAAATATCTGTTATATTCGAACTTGTGTCGATGTCATACTTGATTTGATACCGTTGGCAGGACAACTTTGGAACAGAACGAGTTAGCGACTCCAACATTTCATGGAAGGTTGCGTATCAAAACGCGACCGTTGATTTCCTCATAATAATGTCGCCTTTATTGGAAATGCTATATACATACATTCTTCGATACTGAGACCAAACTGAAGCGAAGTTTACTCTTGAACTATATTTCATGGGATGTTCCGATAGGAAGCGGTGTATTCAAGTGAAAATAAGTTGTTGCTTTCTAGAGTTATTTTATCGCGTGACTAGTTTCGCTCTGTTATGTCAGAGTATCCTCAAACTAGACTCACTGAAATTTCAACACAAACATAAGACTTTACACATGTTACATTTTAAAATTATTCTTAAAACTCATCTCACCTGAACTCTCTCAACTCGGAATCGTCAAATATATAAACTAAGGATCAAAATTACAGGAATTCCTCATACAAAGTGTTTTCTAAAATTCATTAACATTAAAGGTTATGACCATAGATTACCAATATTCGGCAAATTTTATACCATGTAGTTGTTACATGACTTGACGTTTTCTTATTCTTATAACAAACATTTCATTAAACCATCATTACCAAAATTTACTTGAGTATTTAACATAACATTGTTGTCAAATTTTTTATGTCGTATAATTTCCAACCTATCCATTACCTAATTATTAACATTAGTGTGCAAAATTTCAAAATTTTCTTCGGTACTAAAATCATGTCGACTTTCATATAAACGATTACCAAAATGTGAGTCGTTGTTACTATCTCCTAGTCTTAAGATTCTCATGTGTTCCCTAATTCTTTGTTTGAACGTCCTTGCAGTTTTTATTTTGTAGTAGGTGATGCATGTTTTAGACGTCAACTTTTAAACTCCATTCTTATCTAATTTTTCGGGTTTTTCTCTATTGTTCACCAATAACTTTAAAGCTTTTGAAGGTTTGCGAGGTAGCTTCAACCTCTTTGGGACAGTTTCACGTTTCGTCCCGGCTTAGTTTGGGGGAACTCGTCAGGGCATGCACCAAACTAAGCCGTTTACATGCCTACGTGAGTGGACACCCCTTGTGAGGACCACGAGGGAGTGTACCAGACCGTTGGGGATGAGCGTATTTCCGAGATCTTGAGAGGATCTAGTAGGGACAGCGTGCGCGCTAGCGCCCCCTGTACGTTGACCGATGATGTTGGCCAAGCGTTACAGGCAGATAACGTAGGGTACTTAAGACGCAAGATGGTACTGCGCGCGCGACTTAAGTAAGAGCTGAAAGAGGGCGCTCGCTACAGGACTCCCCTTCCAGTGAAAGCGATACCAGAAAGATGTATCTGGAGGAGTGTGACCGAGACCGAAAAGGTGTTCTCCTCTAAAACGCAGCTGTGAGCGAGCCGTTGTGCCATTGCTGCGCTGTTGAGCACGAGTCTACGGCGTTGGATGCACGGTTGACCAAACCGTTTTGTGATGAGCCGTGTAGACAGTGTGCTAGAGCGCTCTGCCTCGTCGTTCGAGGAGTGTGACCGATTTAGAGGAGGTCAGCTTTTGACGGAATGTAGTCGTGGCCGTATTGACCAGAAGATTTCCCACAAGTGCGGCCATGATGCGGAGCAGTTGTGTGCCTTTGAAATGTGAGAAACCCGGATTGAGAAACGCTGAGCCACTTGTGAGTTCCTATACCACCCGATATCGTGCAGTGAGCTGGGTGCATTAGTGAGCACATGTTTGAGCAGCGATTTGCAGCACGAGAGCGAAGTGGCGATGTGGAACCTCCTCGGGATGGTTGCCGAACCATCGCCGAGGGAGGAACGGATAGAATCACACAGTGACAAGCGAGGTTCTCACTGGAAGCGGAGATGATCGCGAAGAGACAGAAACTGTGACAACGTCGTTGAAATAAATCACGTCGGAAAGTCACCACTTCCAGTGAGAACCTCGCTTGTCACTGTGTGATTCTATCCGTTCCTCCCTCGGCGATGGTTCGGCAACCATCCCGAGGAGGACCACTTTGATTAGCAATCGGTATCTCAAATTCGTCATCCGTAAGTACTATCTAGTCTTTCAACACCATTGTTGACAAAAAAATATAGATTTGAACGAAATGAAATCGCTCTCACTTCTCAAACATTCAAATCTGAGTCATCCCAAACCAATTGCTATAAAATAAACTTTATTCAACCTCGATAACTGAACTGCAAAATTTAAAAGAATAACAGGGAAGGTAATTGAACAGATAGATGCATGTCCCTCTCGCCCTTGGAGTGTCCTTGAATTGTGGGTACTCAAATTGGTGTGTGGAATAGATTGAATATATTCTCTTTCAAAACTCATTATAACTTCATATGTAGTTATATGTGAATTCTGTCAAGTGAATCAGATGTTGCCTGCCTTCCTACTTAAAATATGAAGTTTTATTTTGTTTCTATCGATTTCAATAAACAGTCGGAGGTCCCCATTCGCCCTTGGAGTAACCTTGAATTGTGGATACTCTAATTGTAATGTGGGACAGATTGAATTTTTTCTCTATTAAAACTCATGATAACTTCATATGTAGTTATATGTGAATCCTGTCTAGTGAAACAGATGTTGCCTGCCTTCCTCCTTAAAATATGATGTTTTATTTTGTTTCTTTCGATTTCAATAAACAGTCGGAGGTCCCCATTCGCCCTTGGAGTAACCTTGAATTGTGGATACTCTAATTGTAATGTGGGATAGATTGAATGTATTCTCTATTAAAACTCATGATAACTTTATATGTAGTTATACGTGAATCCTGTCTAGTGAAACAAGAAAATTTTCTAGATACATCATATTAAGTTCTTGTGGTGAGAATTGGATTATAAATATGACTATATTTTCTGCAAATAAAAATTTCATGATGAAAAGACATGGAACATCATCTGATTTTTGTGATGAAACTTCCATGCTGCCTTCCTACTGAGAAGTAATAGCTTCATTTGGTTTTTTATTTCTCCAAATCACCTTCTTAAGGATGTCTTTGTTTCAGGTGCTATGAAGTCTCCTTGTCCAAAAATATTGGACTTTGTAATGGTTTGGAAGATGACAAACAAGGTATGCAAATAAAACTGATGTGAACAATCCACTCGCGAGTTTATGCGCTCCTTAAATTATTGAAATAATTATCACACTCTTCTGATCCAAATCGCTGTACATATTGGTAATTCATTATCCGAAAGCGCCCCTCTGAAGGGCAAACTTCTGACGGAATTTCTACTTTTCGGAGGAGGAAACTACACAAAATACTCTTGAACGTCTTCCTCAGATATTTTCTAGTATCAAAAAAGTCCTGAAACAGGCCCAGTAAGAACTGTTTCTACCCCGATTAATTCGCCATTTTGCTGTCCCAAATTTTGAAGTTGAATTATCAACCTAATCTGTGTACATTTCACTAGTTAACTGCTGGTTTCCACTCACAATGTTTTATAATACTGACAGATGAAATGAACTGGCATCGAGAAATAATCTAACATGAACAAAAGGCGAATATTTTTGGATAAAGCAACTAAAACCTCATCTTGATCTGAGCTAATCAAGCAAAGGCTCTTCACTAAAGAAGCATTGTCGAAAGAATGCTTCTACTAGAGACACTGCACTTTCTACGATTTCACCTTTCATCAGAACAAACTCGCCTTCTAAGTTCTAGTTGCCTGTTGGTTTATGCTTTTGTGATGAAAATTTCACTAGCGTCATCTCAGGAGCATCTTACGAAGCGGTCTAGTGTAGAAGACCTAGAGCAAAGTGCATGACGTTCATTTAGTTGCCGTTACAAGAAGTTGTAGCTACTATTTAGAACATCGAATAAACACCTAAAATCTTTGAAATCTTTAGTTGAGAGCAAACAGTACCTCTATTATAACGGAGTGACGTATGAGGGCAGAATTCGTGTTTTTTTTTTCCAAAAGGGTTTCGGGTACAAATTGTTGAAAAAAATTGTAAGAATGCGCAATATCATTTTTTATATTCACTCATTTTCGGGAAAATAAAAACTGATACGGAGTGAAAAGTGAAAACATAAATAACATCAAAGCGCATTCTCACAAAAAAATTTAGAACATCCAAATAAGAAATTTTCAAAAAATAATCACTGAAACCTGCAGAATGGCAGCCAATTTTCTCCTATCAACGTCGGAATTTCACGCCTTCTAATATAGCTCGCTGTTATTGGCTACGTTAAAGCATTCAGGCTGAGGGCAGGTATCTGACCTGGAGATATTTACGAGGTTTTTTCGAAATTTGAATGTGTAGCCAAAATCCACGAAGCCGTAATTTATTGGCGGTACTGTTTGCCCTTAAGATAGCAATAATGAATATTGATAATTGAGCAGAAGTATTTTTCAGCATAGTGCCCTCGAAAAAATAAATTATCTTTGAATTAACCCATCAATTGTCCAGTTGGGTTTGTCGAGGGATATAAGGAATAGGAATTAATTTATATTTTTTGTTCTTTTTACTCGCGTTACCGTTTCGTCACAATGTCTGTAATTTTCGAATTTTGAGCTGAAATCTGTCTCAAACGACAGGATGAGACTCACTGATGAAGAATCCGTGGTCAAATTCTGTCATGCCAACCGTGTGTGCTCTAACTTTCGAAAGGATGGACCCAGAATCTTGAAATTTTCAGGTTAGGTTTTGATCCTAAATATCTCGGTTATGTTCTATAATGAGCCAAATCTGCCAAATGGTTTTTGTGTTACAGCTATTTGAAATATTGATTTTTCAATTACTCGAATATCTGATCGAAAAGGAACTTGGTTGGAAGATGAACAGTGTCAGTACGAAGAATTATCCATAGAAAAATTTGAAGAAAAAAAAAATTATATTTCGACTTTTCGCAATGTGAACAAGCGCGTTAAAGCAGCTGACTTCACGTCAGTTTAGGTTTTTCATGATGAGTACCTATAGAGCCAAATACATGAAACTTACATGATATTTAAATGATAGGACTGAAATAATTCAATAACTAAACAAGCGCGTCAAAATATAATTTTTAATTGAACGATTTCAGTTTCGTTTTCAACTTTTCAGGGTTCAGACTTGCACCGCCAATCCTCTTTTTTTGTGACTGTCTGGAAGGTCTGTTGAGAAAGGTGAGTGCTGTTTGTTGCTGCTGTTTGTATTCTAATTCCATAACCCAATGATGAATCTTCTTAATTATTTTCCTTCTGGAAAATATGATTAATTAATAGTGGACGTAATTCTGATATAGCTCATTCCTATATCCATGTTTTGAATTTTTCTTCTGTTATTTATATTTTATTTGTCCCCAGAATGAATTGAAATGCAGATGAACCTGGTATTTTTATAGACTCCATATTACAGAAGGTATGTATTTCATTGAATTACTTTGAACTCATTCGTGAACCATGACATTGATAGGCACCGGATGTTCTAAGATTATTAATTTCTGAACAACTCCGACGCGATCAGTTAAGGAGCTTACCCTCCGGCTGGCGGCCCGGAGTCTCTCGTCAGTAGGGCTCTTGCTGCAGCGTCGAAAAACATTTGCTCTTTCAAGCGAAATAAGCGTATTCCTTGGTCGCTCTGTAGTCTCTGGACTATGACGGAGGGAAAAACCACGCTTACTACATTCTTTCTCGAATCTGAATACTCTAGTAACCACTAATTCTGTCGAAGATGTAGCTTGACGTTGTACATAACAACTTTGACTTAGGGCCGGTATTATAAAACTTAACTGGAAGTTATCTTAAATTTTAACTGACAGTTGTGTTAGGACATAACTGTCAGTTAAAATTGAAGATAACTTCCAGTTAAGTTTTATAATACCGGCCCGAAGCTATAATAATTTTCGTCTCATGGTACTCTTTCATTATCTATGATTTGTTGATTTAAGCACACATGTTCTGGGATATTTGATGATATTTATTATTATATCCAATTTTATACCGAAGGTATCATAAAATGAATTCTCCTCAACTAAACATCTTCAACGTGTTGCCAACAAAAATTCCAGAAAAGCAATGACGAAAAGTCGGGAACTTTTGCGCGTTTAACGCACCTTTACTTCCTGATGGAAATATTTGGCGATCTTCTTTTCATATGGTTCCGATGAAATCCTGAATGAACCTTATGTGTTTAATTTTTCAATCAAGTACTAGATTTTAATTCGCTTCAATCTGCGTTTTTGGAAATATTGAGAAAACAACAATTTGAATGGGTATATCTACGGAATCATAGGGCGGATTTTATCCATTCACAAAGTCGGCCTTCGTTATTAAGCCCCAAAGCTACTCTACAAATATCGAGTTTCTAAGTTGTTTTTCTCATGAGTTATTGTGTTTACGATCGGCTGAATTCGTGAACGGGTAAAATCCGCAAATTGCGCATCCATGTACGCCAGTTGAACTCATTAATGGAAATCAGCTTAACTGTTTCGAGGGTTTCATCTGTTATGTTATATCAAATAATAATACACGCGAACTCTCTTGAAGATCTATCACTAGGACAATGAAAAAACGGCATTTAACATCACTTACGATTCGTCAGATATTTCTTATAAACCTTTCAGACGTCATTTTCTAGCAACTTCTAATTTTAATTCAATAGGATATGGTCTTTCTGTGTGATATTTCATCAGGTATAATATTGCAATCCTGCTAATCTTACCATAACACTGTACATTGTATCAAACCCTTATTCCGGATAGCAAACTTTAATATAATGGATAAGAAAACTGAAGAAAATTATTAGTAGTAGATAGTTGAACATTCCCACTACAGATGAATTATTTCTTGATTTGTTCAAATACTAGTTGCCCACACTCTGCAAATATTTATGGGAGAATGTAGAATCGATATACAATGATGATAAAACATGGAAGACTTCTGAAAAATTGATGAAACTTCCATGCTGCCTTCCTGCTGAAATTGTCGATTTAAATGAATTCGTAGTTCACGTAACTAACAATACTTGACTGCCAGTATTTATTTCAGGATAGCTTCCGGCAAACCGACCAAGATCTACTTCACGAAATGAATATAAAGGGTTAGAAACAAATATACAACATAGATGAAACGTCGGCGATAACAAGCGTATTTGAATGAGTCGAAGATGCTACAACGCTATAAAATTAAGAATAAGCTGTCGACTAGGGTGTGACGAGCGAAGAAACGAACGGAGGTAGTGAAAATTACAAAAAAAATATACATCTATTAATATACCTAATAAAGAAGTTTAGAATAAATAAAGTTTTTATATTCATATTAACCTGATCCTGAAATATTCGTAGCTGCCTTCTAGTAATGCGTCGAAGCATCTTTTCTGTGAAATAACCTGATACCGAATTTTTCATTGCCAAAACGTCCACCGAAATGGTGGTATTGATTTAGAGTGTGAAACTTCTTGGTGATTTCTACAAATAATACATGGTTTTCACACGTCATTGAAAGGAAACAAAAAATCTCAATATAAAATAATATACAGGGTGCTTCATCATAAACTGGTCAAACATTTATAGACGACATTAGGAAAGTCATTTTTGCCTTTGACATATACCCAGTTTCCGAAGCATAAGCGAGATACAGGGTATTTAATGTCAACTTTAAGCAATTAACTGTGGTGAGTTATGCGTGACCTTTAAAATAACGATTTTTGATTGTAGAAATCGGGAAAAATAATTTCAAAATGGCGGAAAACCTACAAAGTTGAATTTTTTTGTTTTCGATAGCATCATTTCAATGTACACAATTTTCTAAGATTTTCCGTGAAAAAATTTTTCCATAATTCAAACTCAACTTTTTTTTACATGTCTACAGTGAAAAAAAAATTCGCCCAAAATTGTTGGAATTTATCGAGGTTTCACTTATCTTCATTCTGAATAGTGTGTGTGAAAACAGAATGAAAAACTATCCAGTAGTTTTCATTTTATAGCCTTCCAAACATTCCGCTCGGAGTACTTGATTAATTTTTATTCGAGAAACTGATGGCACCCAAAATTGTGCTAATTGGTCCCCAGAATGACCCGGATAGAATAGAAGTATGAATTTATCAAAAAAAATATTTTCAAAAAAACTGGTAGGAATCGAACTCTCTTCGCATTCAGAAAATAGGGTCAAATTCGATTGCTTGGTAACGGACGTCATTATAATCAGAATAAATCTAACTTATACGCGGCCCTATTGTCCGTAGGTGGAGTGAGTTCGAATCCCATCGAAGTTTTTTTTGATAAATTCATATTTCTTTCCGGGTCATTCTGGGGACCCATTAGTACAATTTTGGCCTCCGTAAGGCCACCAGTTTCTCGAATAAAAATTATTTAAATACTCCGAGCGGAATGTTTGGAAGGCTATAAAATGAAAACCAATGGATATTTTTCCATTCTGTTTTCACACCCAGTGTGCAGAATGACTTAAGTTCAACCTCGAAAGATTTCAACAATTTTGGGTGAAATTTTTTGTTCACTGTAGACATGTGAAAAAAAAAAGTTCAACTTTGTAGGTTTTCCGCCATTTTGAAATATTTTTTCTCGAATTCTACAAAAAAATTGAATTGAGCACTAAAAAAATACTAAGATGTGACCAAAAACCGTTATTTCAAAGGTCACGCATACCTCACCACAGTTATCAGAATATGCTCAAAGTTGACATTAAACACCCTGTATCTCGCTTATGCTTCGAAAACGGGGTATATGTCATAAGGCAAAAATGACTTTCCTAATGTCATCTATACGGGTATATATGTTTGACCAGTTTATGATGAAACACCCTGTATATACATATTGGGGTACTAGTTTCTCCTCCGTATATATAAAATAGCAGGAGTTCTAGTCGTTTTTTTTATATTCAGGGTTAGGTTAAGGGTTTTTCGACTAAAGGCCGGTATTATAAAACTCGACTGGAAGTTATCTTGAACTTTACCTGACAGTTATGTCCTTACATAACTGTCGGTTAAAGTTAAAGATAACTTCGGTTAAAGTTAAAGATAACTTCCAGTTAAGTTTTGTGATACCGGCCCAGAAGACAACAAATAGTAAGTCAACCCTATCGAGAAACGATTTCAAGCAACATCTAGGGAAAATATTTGAAAACTCTGAAATAAGAGCCCGTACAGAGGCGCCCTCGTCATATATTCATATGAAAAGCTTTTGAAAATCCAGGGATGGCTAGAGGATATGATCTGTACGGATAGTGCGTAAAGGATATATTCGTGCAAGCAATTATTTAACCACAACTCTTGGAATATAGTACTGAAAATATATTCATTAACATTTTCAAGTATTCTTATTTTACTTCATAGTGATTTTATCTTTTTTTTTTAATTTCTCGACATTCTTTCCGAAATAATTAATTTACTGATTATAAATGTGTCAAAATAAAAGCAGAAAGATTATTTTCTCAATGACTTATTCTTTCCCCATCAAACAGACATAATACTTAATTCTCTCTTCACAGCTCGAAACTGCAAAATTTCTTATAGATAATATAGATTTCCTCAATCATCCCCATTAGAAATATCATGCGTCCAATAACTGCTAAAGTGTTAAGTGTTTCGGAAGTTTTTTGGAACTTCGATCCACTTATCGCGACGATCATCTATTATGATCGCAAAATATATAATACTTGAAAACAAAATTTTGGAATTCATTCCTGTGAATTGTTATGATGAAACTGTCATCAAGGAATTTTGCACAAGTTTGCGCATCAGCATTCGTCAATGAGTTTCAAGTTTCATCAAGATCGGGTTAGCATTAGTGAATGATTCCGGAAAAAACTTTTACAGGAAGGAAATATTTGAAATTTCCCAATAGCTCCTCATATAAATATCCAATCAAACTGAAATTTTGAACACCCCAAGGTCTGTGCCGAACTCTATTGCAGTCGAATGTTTTTTTTTATTTTCTACCCGTCGATATTTTCGAACTCATAGTGAAGTTTCAACTTGATAAGCCTCAGTTTATCCAGAGATTTCAAGTAAATAATGTTAAAAATTCAAATAGCCTCGTAATTTGACATTCCTGAAAATGAATTACGGATCGAACTGAAAATTGGTATGTGCCAAATTTCATTGTGCGCTGATCTCCGAAATCTCGGGATTTTTCAACAAAAATCAGAATTATTTTCCAATTTCCTAGCCTGTGAATACCCATAAAATTCTGCACCAAGTTGAAAGTTGGTATTCCTCAACTAATTTCGAAGGTTCAAGCTGATGACATTAGTACGTTTTGAGATATTGAAGAAAAAAAATCTAAAATTACAGACATCGTGACGAAATGATAACGCGCTGTTCCCTAGAACGCGTAAAAACTCCAAAATTTGAAATGGGCATAACTCCGAAACCACCTGGCTGATTTCACCTATAAACGAATTAAATCGAGATATTTGGACCACAAACAGAATTCGAGAATTTCAAGTCGCTCAGTCGTTTCCTTGAAAAGTTACAGTAGACGGCAGGCAGGACAGAACTGAATTTGACCACCGATTCTTCTCCAGAGAGTCCAACCTAATGATTCAGACCATTTTCGGCTCAAATAGACATTTGGAAAAAAACAATGAAGTGCTATTCCCCAGAAAAAACGCGTAAAAAATATATTTTTTTTTGAATATATATTTATCTTTCTATCATAATAATATGAATCTCACGAAATCTTTCATGAACTTTCTGGCCGTCATTTTCCAATCAAATACCTACTCGACTTTAATTCGATCTGTATTTTCGAAAAAACAAAATAAAATTTCAATTGGGCAAAATCTCCTGACCTCACGCCAGCACTTGTCTAGAATTTTTATTCCAATGGTGATTAGCGAAAATTTTCCGACCTTCGAAACTTTCAAAATATTGCCCAGAAAACTTCAAAATCATATTAACGATACCAAGTTCACAGTCATCCCATTTATACACAATGACAGATAATATTCTTCATTATCGATTAGAATTCCCTCTCTCACGTGATAATAAGAAAGTAGCGTTCCCCGGTCGTGTTCGTGTGGACTCATCCGTTTGTTTTCATTATCAGGGGTTTTATGTCCTGTTGCCAGACGATGGCGCCATATTCCAACATAGCATAAGCGCGTAGGTCATGGTCGCTCACTACGCCGCTTCTGCGGTTGTCATAGGCAAGTGCCAGAGGATTCAGCCTATCTGATGAGTCCACCTCTGGCACTGGGACGAAACAACTATCCTTCAGATGGCGCGAACTCACGAGAACCGCCAAAGTGGTAACCCCGACGTGATGCCTTAGATAAGCTAATCTCAATGAGATTACTTATCTATGTGCTATTCCATCTTTTTTTTTTTTTTTCCTTTATATGTGCCGGGATACTATGTCCATCTACACATTCTCAAGTATTCAGTTTTTAGATTCTTACTAAATCACCACCACCTATACACTTTACAACATCCATGACCTCGCCGGGATTCGAACCCGGTACCTTCAGCATCCTAGAACATGTTTCCACCCTCTAGTCTACCGAGGTAGTCCTATTCCATCTTAAAACATTGCGGTTCTCTGCCTGACATCACACCTCTTCCTCCGTCGTCATCATCGTCGCTGGTGGGGAGTGTATAGGCGGCATAGTTAAACTGAGTTGCCAGACGATGGCTCCACTGACCGACGCACGCTAGCTACTTCATTTCAACATAGCATAAGCGCGTCGGTCATGGTCGCTCACTACGCCGTTTTTGCGGTTTCATAGGTAGGTGCCAGAGGATTTAGCCTATCTGATGAGTCCACCTCTGGAACTGGGACGAAACAACTTTTCCTAAGAGCGCGTCGTCCTTCAGATCACGAGAACTGCCAAAATCCGAAATCTCAAACACAAGAAATGAAAAGTTATAAACTACTTCCTGGAATAAATTGCTCAAAACTAGTATAAGGCCTCATGATACAGTGCTTTTTGTTTTAATTCTGACAATCATCACATGAACACTATAGTTTTATCGAATCATAGTAAGGTAGACCTCCATTATTCTCAGCGCAGCTCAAAAACTCTGATGTTCATGTATATTGAGGTAAACAAGTGCAGGGCCGGCGCGAGCAATTCTGGCGCCTGAGGCAAAAATTCTTTGCGCCCCATCATATAAAAGCATAAAGAATAGCAAAAGTTGAGTTAATCGGAAAAATTAGAGTGGGCGTAAGTGAAAAATGCCAGTCCCGATGAACTTGTGTGTGTCCAAGGATTTTTCAATGAAACAAAAAATATTCCAGCTTGTTGAAACCTGAGCATATGGGAAAATAGGAAAAATAGAATAAAATGTCACATGAAAAAAAGATGAAGAATAATCATTACATAATTGTATAGATATTATACCTTCACAAACAAAACATGAAAAAATATAATCATAAATTGTGTTGAAAAATTTAAAACTTAAATAATCGGTTATCTATATAAGGGTCCACTACATAGCTAACCTAAGTATAATATGAGAATTTTTACATTGCTACTCTGTAACTTTCAGAAATCACAATAATTGTACCTCTCTGGATTTAATTCTAGTAAAATCATCTATTAAATCCCCAGAATTTATCTTATGCTTATTTCTTGTTCAATAGAGATTATTGCTAGTCCAAAAAGTCTCTCTTGGTGCATAGCGGAGCGCAAATAATTCTTTATAATTTTCAGTTTTGAAAAAAACGTTCTCCGCTAGCAGCAGTTACTGGCATTGTTATATGTATCCAAGGAACAATTGAGACGCTAGAGGTTGATTATCTGAAATATTATTCTCTTCAAATAAGTCAGCAACTGGAGTGGTAACATTTTCGATTTCTGTGTTCAATTTCATCTCCTAAATGCTCGAGAAGTCCACTGAAATTTTGCATTATTCACTGGAAATTTTGAGACTAATGCGTACACGTCATATAGAAATTCAAACAATGGAATATGCTCTTTTAATTGTAGGAAGCGTTCATCGAATGCATTAAAGCATATGTCAAGTAAATGATTAAAAAAAGTTTTTTTTATTGGTGCATCTCTACCTTCATATGGAAAATTTTGTTTTTTTACCGATGTGAACTTTTCGCTGAGTCTCGAATTCTTGTTTGAGCTCCATATTCTTTGCCATTTCTGTAGCAAAGCAAAGCATTTGCTCGAAACAATTTACTCTATAGTTTTTTTAGCAATTAGCATTAAATACACATTAATGATCATAATAGGACTCTGCAACTGCTTAGATACATTACTGATGTGGAGTAAAACCTCATACCAAGTGACTATACAGAACAAATGAATTTAAAACAGGAAATTTTTAAAGCGAGATTTTTACTTTTAGTGTCGTGTCGTATGCTTCTGAGTATTATTAAGTTGATACCTTTTATAGATAAGATTCGGAAGTTTTTGTGTTTATGGCTGGCCAAACCGCCGATAGTGGACAAAATAACTTCCGGAAGATGGAGTTCAATCAAGAAGGTCCATTCGTGAATTGGGTAGAATCCTCCTAGTGATATACACATTCAAAATTTCATTTCACCAATATTTCCATAAATACATATCGTATGGAAATCAAATCCAGTAATCGAATGAAAAGCTTGAAGGCTGATACGGAATTTCTTGAAGATCATATGATTATAATCATAGTAGATCGCCAAATATGAAATATGTTTGAGGAAACAAATTGAAATGATTTTTTTGATTGATATAATCAAACGATCATCACGAAATTTCACACAAATTTGCTCATCAGCATTTGCTAAGTCGCGTCCAAGTTTTATTATCATCGGATCTGTATTTTGTGAAGTAATCCGGAAATAACAACGATATAATTGAACTGAATTTCAAACCTCACTAAATTTTGCGTTCTTCTTGAAATATTGAGGTTTTTCAAATATCCATGAAATTTGATATATTTCTTTCCTAATGTGTGTCTTCTAAAATTAATATCGGATCAAACTGAAATTTGAAGCACTCTCTTGGAATATTGATTTGTAGGTTTGGGCTGAATCTCCTTGAAATGCAGTTTCTCCTTATGTTGCGCGGCAGTATTCTCTAGTCACGAAGTTTCAATCTGATCGGATCAGTACTTCTTGAGATATTGGGGACATCAATATCAAAGAATAATATGGTTTCATGGAGAAAAGAGCTCGAGTTTATAATAAACTAACGTATCACAAGGACGAATATCTGCCGCTAAGTCAACACATATTCCACCTTGATTTCAGCTAATCATCCAATCAATCAAAACATCAACACCGAAGAAGCGATGTCCAAACTATAATCTCAAAAGAAGCCTCAAAATTTCAAATAAGAAGGAAATTTTAAATATTTTATCTAGATCCCCTAAAATAAATATCGGATGAAATTGAAATTCGCAGCACTGTTGTTAAATAGTTACTTCGAGGTCTGTGCCGAATTTCATCGAAATATTATACAGGGTGATTCCGGAGGAGACCGTCAGATTTTAGGATAAGTTCACACTAGTCAAGGCAGTCTCGGAACAATGTTTGGTTTATGGTTGGGGGTCTCTGTTGAGAATATACAGGGTGATTTGTCCGATTCGACCAATTTTACTTTTATTGATAACTTTGGTATGGCTTATTCGATTTGAATGAAATTCTCAGCGTAGAACAATAGTGTTGAACATATTCATTTATTTCAATTTTTTTTTCAAAATAAGCGGTTGTTATTGTGATAAATCCAGATTAATTGTACAGGTTGAAAAACCCCCTGTACATAGCGTTTCCTAAACTACGCTATCTGTTTACGATTGTACTATAATAAGTCCATATTTGAGAGTTTCAAATTTTTTTGGCACACTTCTAGTTTTCCGACAAAATTTTTTCAAAAAATGGTAATGTCGAAATTTCGCTCCAATCGATTCTACTTTTATTGATAACTTTGGTATGCTTCATCCAATTTTGATGAAATTTTCAGTGTAGAACAATCTGAATGAGTACATTAAATAATCGCAACAATCTCTCAAAATACAGTGTTGTAGTTGTGATAATTTCAGAGTTTCAGATTAATTGTGCAGTTGAAAGAAAAACACCCTGTACATTGCTTTTCCAAAACTTTCTTATTCGTTGCAGATTCTACAATAATATGTCATCAACCAGAGGTTTTTGATTTCTTGAGCAGTGAGAGTATTCCGCACTAGGTAGGAAAGCTGTATATTCCAAGGATGCAAAGTTGTTCGTCACTTCTGAAATATTCTTTTCAAATTCTAAATATATTCTGAACTGAATGATTTCATACAAAATATTAGCTATTAAATATGAATTTGGAATTTGAAAAAAATATTTTAGAACTTAAGAACTGCTTTGCATCCTTGGACAATACAGCTTTACTACCTAGTGCGGAATACTTTCACTGCTTGTGAGCCAAATTTCGATCATGCTCTTCTTCGAAAATGTTTTTTAGGAAAACCGGAGGTGTGCCAAAGAAATTAAAAACCTCTGAATGATG
Source organism: Myrrha octodecimguttata (assembly GCA_958510865.1). Classification (NCBI taxonomy): domain Eukaryota; kingdom Metazoa; phylum Arthropoda; class Insecta; order Coleoptera; family Coccinellidae; genus Myrrha; species Myrrha octodecimguttata. The sequence continues at coordinate 24,760,557 of OY294056.1, forward strand.
ACATATTACTGTGAAATCTGAAACGAATAAGAAACTTTTTGAAAAGCAATGTACAGGGTGTTTTTTTCAACTGCACAATCAATCTGAAACTCTAAGATTATCACAAGTACAACACTGTATTTTGAGAGACTTTTGCGATTATTGAATGTACTCGTTCAGATTGCTTTATACTGCAAATTTCATCAAAATTGAATGAGCCATACCAAAGTTATCAATAAAAGTAAAATCGATTGGAGCGAAATTTCGACATTGTCTTTATTTGATGGAATTTTCTCAGAAAACTAAAAGTGTGCCACAAAAATTAAAAACTCTCAAATAATGATTTATTATAGTAGAATCGTAAACAGATAGCGTAGTTTTGGAAATGCGATATACAGGGTGTTTTTTCAACCTGCTCACTTAACCTGGAATTATCACTATAACCACCACTTATTTTGAAAAAAAAAACTTTGAAATTAATGAATGTCCTCATCAATATTGTACTTCGCTGAAAATTTCTCTAAAATCGAATAAGCCATACCAAAGTTATCAATAAAAGTAAAATCGGTCGAATCGGACAAATCACCCTGTATATTCTCAAGAGAGACCCCCAACCATAAACCAAACATTGTTTCGAGACTGTAGTGTAAGCTTATCCCAAAATCTGACGGTCTCCTCCGGAATCACCCTGCATAGTCTCGTAGGAACAATTTTTTTAAATTTTCTAACGTCTATACACATCCATACAAAATCCGCAATAACCTTCGCATCGACATTTTCCAACTTACTACAAAATTTCAATCTGATCTCAGCTGTACTCTTTGAGATATTGAGCCAATACTCTCAACATTTCAAATAACAATGAAATTAGATTTTTTCCTACATCTCCGGAAATAAATATCAAATGGAATTGAAATTTGGAATATTGTTGTTAAATATTATCTTCAGGGTCTGCGATCCATTCCATAGAAATCTAATGGATATTCTCCGAAAAAATAAAATGATGCGTTGGTCTTCTCCAACCAATTACCAAGATTCAATCTGATCGCATCAGTACTTCTTGAGATATGCAGTAAATAAGAAATAGCCCCAAAATTTCGAATAACAACGAAATTTTACATTTTTTGCGAGCATGTTCTGGAGAACAGCGTGCTATCGCTTTGTCCAACTGTCTGTAATTCTCGGTTTTTCCCCGAAAACGGCTAGGGTGGACTCACTGAGGACGAATCCAGTGTCAAAATCGAATCCGACCGAAAGGAGCAAGCTAGCGACTTGAAATTTTCAGAGTAATTCGCGCATCGGAATTCCGCAGTTAGGTTCGTTAATGGGTCAAATCGGCCGAACGGTTTCGGGATTATAGTCAGTTGAAATTTTGAGGTTATTTACCTGATATTTCACGAACTACTGCATCGATTGGATTGAAACTTGGCAGTTATAGTTAGACAACATAACGACACTGAACTCCTTTCGACATTTTGTCGAGATCGTGTCATCACTTAATAAAAAAAAATTTCGAATTTTTTTGGGAACTATCTATCATACTCAAGAAAAAGTTGCTCATACCTTGGACTCTATATTGCACAGCAGTGTACTAAATATCAGTTCGATACTGTTATAATTTTCGAAGTCATTGTGTTGACGGTAAACACAATAACTTCCGGAAGAAACAACTTAATTAGAAACTCGATATTTGTAGAGTACGTTTGGACCTTAATTACGAAGGCCGAATTCGTGAATAGGTGAAATCCACCTTATGATTCCGCAGATATATCCATTCAAAATTTTATTTTTCCAATATTTCCTAAAATACAGATAAGATCAAATTGAAATTCAGGAATTTATCGAAAAGTGACAGGTTCATAACGAATTCAATGAGGATAATATAATCAGAAGTTCACAGAATATTGAGGATTTGAAAAAAAAATTTGAATATTTTTTCAAATTGTTCTAATGACACGATCATCACGAAATTTCGCACAAAGTTGTCTTTCTGTATCCCCAAACTAGCTGCGAAGTTTTATCATGATTGAATCAGCAATTTCGAACTAGATATTGAGTTTTATTATAATTGAAAAAGCATTTTCTGAGTTATTCCGAAAAAAACCAACGATATCAAGAAAAAAAACACGAAATTTCACATATTTCCTCCCAATATCACCGAAAATTATAACCGTATCGAATTGGAATTTAGTGCACTGCTTCGAAATATGAAGCTCAATATCTGCGCTAAATTTTTCACAAATATTATTAGTTTCGGAAAAAAAAAATTTTTCGAAAAAGATTTTGAAAAATTTTTTTTTGGAAATCAACAGACATTATGACCTCGACACTGCCAAGTTTCGATCTTATCGTTCGAATGGTTCCCGAATTATCACGGATATAACCTCAAAATTTCAAAAGGCTCTAACTCCGAAACCGTTTTGCCGATTTTACCCATTAACGAACTTAACGTCACATTTTGAAATGCAACCTACCCTGAAAGTTTCAGGTCGATAGGATTCTCCGTACGACCGTAATCGTGTATAAGGACGGCCGGCCGACCGGACAGAATCGATTTCGACACCCGTCATCAGTGAGTCCAACCTAGTCGTTTGAGACCATTTTCGGCTCGAAATTCAAAAATTACAGACATTTGGACAGAACGATAGCACGCTGTTCCCCAGAACTTGCGCTCAAAAAGCAACAACGTGCAGTCAGCAGTTTGGATGTTCAAATTCCTTGCCAAAGCGGTAGTCTCCTATCGCCTAGATCCACATGAAATTTTGTATTAATTAGTTCGTTATTACTCTCCAGTTAGTTACGAATTATCAATCTGGTCACATAAGTACTTCATAAGATATCGAGGAACTGGCCTCAAAATTTTATATTGGTGTAACTCTGTAACCGTTGGACTGATTCTGTCCACTAACGAACTTAACCGGTATATATCTTCAGACTCCAAACCAAACGTGAAAATTCCAAGACTGCAGCTCTTTTTCTTCAAAAGTTAGAGCACATACAGACGGACAGAATTGAATTTGACCACGGATTCTTCTTCAGGAACTCCAGCTTAATCGTTTAAGACCACCTGCTCAAAATTTCAAAATTATGGACATTATTGTGACGAACCGTTAACGTGCTCTGTTTTCCAAGCATTGTTCAGAGATTTCTACTCCATAGATAAACTAATCTATTTTATTTGATTATTTGTCTATGTTCTACTTCATTGTATGAAAACTACCATGCAGTCTCTCCATATAATAGTATGTCTGAAACCTGAAAATACCAGTAAAAAAGACTAGCAATAAATCGGCGAGTTACATGATGTAGTCCAATCTGTTTCTACTGTTTCTTTCGAGTCTCACAAAAAGTGGGTAATTTGTCAGTTCATGTTTTATTCAGTGGAATTGACAATGTTATTTCTTTTTGCGTTGAGTTCTTAATAATTACGAACTCTACATTTTCCATTTGTGATCTCGAATTGTAAATATCAGCAGCGTATTTAACTGGAACCCCATTTATATGTGTTATTACATCTCCAGCAGACAATCCACATTCTTGCGCTATACTCCCCTCTAAAACCTTCCACACGAGAAGCCCCTCATCAACATCCTTCGGGAAAGTCAACAATTGTTTTTGCATTAAGTCTATCAGCACATCTGATGTTATCTGGATAGTGGTTAGACCAAAAAGGGTGATTTCATTATCTTCTCTGCGTTGATCTGAAGTTCCGTTAGAGTGGAATGCTTTACAATTCTTCAAAAAGTTCAAACAAAACTCGATAGGAATGGCAAATGATATTCCAGAAGTGAGTCTCAAACTGCTTATTCCGATGACTTTGCCATCAATATTGACCAAAGGGCCTCCAGAATTGCCAAAAGTTATGAGGGCGTCTGTTTGAATGTACTTCATTGAATAGTTCTTAAGGCCGAGCTCCTTAGCAGATCTGTTAATTGAGCTTACGACACCAACAGAAATTGAGTTACTTAGACATAAGGGACTTCCGAGGGCAACTACCCACTCGCCCACATCTACCACACCGGGTTCTTCCAAAGGTAAAGCTGTAAGTGGTTTGTCTGTGTCCAGTTTGAGGAGAGCAACATCTATATTGACGTCCATGTCTATGACTTTGGCACTATATACTTCTCCATTGGACATTTTACAAGATATAAAGGAATCTTGATTAAGGACGACGTGTGCGTTTGTTAACGCCCAACCATCTTCTCTTATGACGAAGCCTGAGCCGTAAACGAAAGGGGATGCCCCTATTTCTTGTTTAGTGTTGCTTTTGGAGGTTGTTATATATATATGAAAAACTCCAGGAGCACTTTTTTTCACAACTTTGTCTATGAAATTAAATTGTGTCTTCATACTTGGTTCGTTTTTACACAATATGGAATCTACATTCATCTGGATATCGTCTTGAACAAACGCATTTTCAACTTCTGAATTCGTTATACCAAGGATGTTCTTTCTATTCAACCATTTCGGTACTACATAAAGATAGTAATAGGTTGCGAACCCAATAACTGTTGAAATTAGTAATAAGGATTTTTTTGAATTAGATTCTTGTTTGGAATGGAGATATTTGCGCACTGATTGTGGAACGTTGTTTATAATCTTCTTAGAACAGGTAAGTTTACGAAAAATGTGCATTTCACGGAAATTTTGATGATCTGATGAAAATGAAAGTTTTCAAAATGCTAATGACATGAACAGATTTTATAATGTCAAAGGATTGGTTAGGATACGACTTCCCACTTCAAAATCTAAGCAACGAATAACATTCATACACTATGAATAAACCAATAGCTGAAGATGAATAAGTATCATCTTCGGCTTTGCGGGTCATTTAGTTGAATGAATTATAGGCTTTGAGCTGATCCGCCTTTTTATCAACCCTAAATTCATTAGTACTAGCCCAAACGAAAGTAACACCCATGATGTAAAAAACATGGTGTGCTCATCGGAAAAAAAAGTGAGGTCAGCAAGATTGAAATACAAGGAAATATATATTCTGTGCTTTGAATTTGAATGAAAAAGTGACGTCATCATTAGTAAATATGATCATAGACGAGCACACCATGTTTTTTCTTACATCATGGTTACACCCACGATACAAATACACGACATGCTACTGCGCATGGGAAGAGAGATGGAGAATGATTTCACTCGCACATTTCCTAAGTAGATGCTTTCTCGTCTCGAACAATACATCATATTGTGTGAATGAGAACATTCTCCATCTCTCTCCCCATGTCCAATAGTATACCGGGTATTTGCATTGTGCCAATCGTGTTCTCTAGTATGAATACGTCATTTCAAGATGCGCAAGGCTGACGAAAATAAGGAAAGTTGGTAGCATACCAGGTATTTGTATGATGCGTTACACCCTGAAGGGGCCTTTTGTGCGAGGAAGATTCGGGTATTTGGGGAATCGGAGATTAATCCTATTGGCCGAGAGATTCACCCTTTTGGTCGACGTAGGTCACGTGATCGTCATCGGCCAATAGGGAAGAATCTCCGATCACCCAAATACCCGAATCTCCCTCACACAAAAGGTAGCTTTAGACTTCCTTTGTCTAAGGTTACACCCTTTGAATAAAGAACATAAGGAAGGAGCATAATGCCTCACAAAGTGGGTCCGGGATGGATATTGCAAATGGCCGACTTCCCTTTCACTTTGAAGAGAGAACAACTCGTTCCGAGACTCCTTTGTTTGAAGAAACTAACTAACACTAGTCATACTTGGAGGTTCAATATGGACGCTTATGTCCCACTTGTATACGAAATAGAAAAAAGCGTTATGGTTCTTCCTGTTGTTTTTTATTCAAAGGTTACACCAATGAATATAACCATAAAACTGACAGCGTAATGTTTTTTTCCTTTATATGTGCCGGGATAATATGTCCATCTACACATCTTCAAGTATTTTACTCAGATTCTTTTCAAATCCACACCACCTATATACAACGTACATGACCTCGCCAGGATTCGAACCCGGTACCTTCAGCATCCTAGAACATGTTTCCACCCTCTAGGCTACCGAGGTAGTCACAGCGTAATGTGAAACAAAACATATCTGTGTTCTCTAATTTTCGATAGTTCAAAATTGACAGAGATTGACTTTAGGGGGATATGAGGCGGCACGACCCCAGTGCCGTCAGTCAATGGAGATTTGTCAACTAGAGAGGTGCTTGTTACAATTTTTACTTAGCGCTGTTCATCGACGCCATTTTGGACGCTGTTATATTTCACAATGATATATGTGGTTTTTACAAGATGTGTTTTAGTGAACTTAGCGATCGTATTTTGGTAATTTATAGAAACTTAAAAGATGTAGGCTAGAAATGATATTTGCAAGATTTCAACCATTTACCACCTGTGTCGAGTAAACTTTTATTCTGGAAATCATGTATGTAGAATTGTACTTATTATTATGTTGAGTTGTATATTTGAATGAACAGAGATATTTGTATATAGTGCTTCAATAGGATTCTTAATTCATGCATTGTAAAACTTGGTTAACGATAATATTTTACTTTTGATGGTTTAGGTATCAAATTTTCAGTTATGACCAGTCTTCAATTGGTGTAGAAACGTTTAGCGACTATGTACTTCTCTTGTATTACCATTTGTTTCTATATTGGCAGTGAGTTTCATAATATGTCGATCATTGTTCTTGAATGCATTCAACAATACTCGCAAACATTGATGGTTACACCCTTAGGGTCTGAATGTATTTGTTGAATGTTCGGGTGAATCGTCCACCCCAGGGTCCCTATTCTTGAATCGGGGATGGTAGAAAATAGGCGTGTCGGCGCTGTTGTCAAGGAAAGCGGTGCATTTTTGATGGACCGATATATCATCACATTCAAGAATAGAGAGTCTTGTATCGGTGACAGAGCTAATCTTGTTCAGGGGAACCTATTACAAGTAGTATGTGGTTTTTCATCGGGCTCACCACAACTACTGATAGGCTAGTGCCCTGTTTTTGACGGAGGTTCACACTTGATTCTTAATATTTTAATAATACAGGTTGTTTGGCTTACTATGGAAAGCCTGTTAGTGGAGTCAATGACTCCGAAACTCTGTACGATTAGAGTACACCCTACCGATCTTCCCCATCAACTAATCCCTGTAATTGTCGGCCTGGGCGGGTTTCAGGAAACTACGGCTGTCGGCCTGGAGGTCCTAGTTCTTGGTATGATAGAGTTGGTGTGATCTGATGTGTTTCTTGGACTGCGAGTATGTTGAAATCAATGATTACTATACTCTGTGGAGTGTTATGAAACTTATTCTTATTATACTTTCTCCGTTCATGGTATTAAAATGGAGGATTCGTTAAGACGTTAATGTTGTTTGAATTTTAAACTTTCCGCCACTTTTTCTTGGATCTTCCGGGTGTAACTTGGGCAGACTACTGAACAAAAAGTCCTTTCCATTTAACTAGACGAGCCATAGGTTGATATTGGGGAAATCAAGTACGGGATCATTACAGCTTCTCTATTAGTTCTTTCTATGATCACAGGCAATTTTTCACTCCGCTATTGTTGTGGGAGTCTGAATTTCACCCGCCTGTTCTTACGCGCGTGAAAACACCAATTAATAGCGCGCGAGATCCGCGAGGGGTTAGCAGTGGATAGGGACGTTCTGAGCTCTTCGGACGGCCATGTTTTTATGCAAGTAATCTAAGAAAGAATGCAATCTGGATTGTTTTATGATTATATAATATATCGGTGGAAAATGGCTAATAGAAGTTTGATAATTACTTAATATCGATTATTCTCGATTATAGTTCAATACTTTCTATTGAAACTAGGAAAAATATACCTAATATTTTCTGAGGGATGGTTCATAACGACATCTAATATTTATGCTTTGTTATCATTCACTTTATCGTTTCCGACATATCAAACTTGTACATCGTCCAGAGAGCGGTGGCGTCGGACTTAATATCGAAAGTGGGAAAAAATTCAATTATTTTTCACCCCTTCCGTTCTTCAGCCAATGAAATATCCGAATAATTCGTAGTTCATCATGGTAATTTCAAATATTGGCATGCATGTCGTAAATGCTATATGACTATCATCAAGAATACAATTCATCACTTGTTGCAAATTACTTGAATTTATAATTTTCCACTCAAGATGTACCTACTCATTTTCATTCACGTGTCATCTACCGATTTATAGTATTCTCCAAAATAATTGATGAAGTATCCTTCCACTGAAGATAGGTGGTGGGAAGTTTGAGGTCAACAACAGCAGCTGTTAAATATTTCTCGAATTTCATGTTGAAAGAGGATTTCCCAAATATCTTCAATTTCAGAAATTTTGCTGGCTCCCCAACACTCGATAAATAATAATGTGTTTTCACCCTTTCTTGCAATGCCTTCATTCAATTTCGAGAAATGATCTATTTCTCTCCTTTCCACTGTTCCGAAGCGCATCAAATTATTACTTCTACCGTCTCGTAATGTTTAAAACCGGATATGTATCCGACCGTTTTCGATTACTTCTTCTCAAATTCTTCAGTACTCAGGTACGATTCACAGTAATATGGCAATATACAAAGAAAGTAAAGACCCACAAATAGGATGTTGTGAATTTTTGGAAGATGTGGAATTTCATCAACGAATGAGATATGCAAATTTTACCTACGAAGATCCCTGTTCAGATTGATATGTCGGAAATAATAAAGTGAATGATAACAAAGCATACATATATTTAGATGTCGTCCTGGGCCATCACCCAGAAAGTATTTCACGTGTATTTAAATTTTTTAGCACTTTCGATAACAAGTCTGCCGCCACCGCTCTCTTGACGATGTTACCACAGATCAACTTGGTCTGTGATGTTACCATCAGTTTGGTATGTCGGAAATGATTAAGTGAATGATAAAAAAGCATTAATAATAAAAAATGTCGACCTAGATCATCCTTAAAAAAACGTATTCGGTTTCAATAGAAAATATTAAACTATAATCAGGGGTTATCGATATTAAGTAATTATCAAACTTCTATTAGCCATATCCGTTCTGATATACATATATAAAAATAAGGTTTCTATTTCATTTTAAAATCCTCGGACACGTCGATTATTATATTTATTTGGGCATTTTTTGCAATAAAAATATTTTATACAGGGTGTCTCATTCGAGAGCTATGACTTTGTCATTACTTCTTTAAATGTAATACCCTGTATATTATTTCACTTTACAATTCTACGATAAAATCTTATTACTTTTTGTGAACATATTATATGCATGAACTCGATGGATTCCCAGATATAATGGAGATAGTGGATAATGAAAGGTATACGATATGAAAACACGAATGTAATTCCTATTTAATTATTGATGTTCAATCTGTTATCCGTCTCCACTATATTCGTTATATCTGGGAATCCATCGAGTTGAGGCATACGGTATGTTCACAAAAAGTAATAAGAATTTATAGTATAGAACTTTCAAGTGAAATAATATACAGGGTATTACATTTAAAAAAGTATTGACAAAGTCATAGCTCCCAAATGAGACACCTGTCTACAAAATTTTTATTGCAAAAATGCCCAAATAAATATAATAATCGACGTGTCCGAGGATTTTAACATGAAATAGAAACCTTATAGTTTTAAATGAAGTTGTTCCTTTCATTATGAAAGCACTGTATAATCATAACACGATCCATATTGCATTCTTTCTTGAACTCCTTGCTTAAAAAAATAGAAGTCCAAAGACCGCAGATCAGCTACGGAATCACAAAACGCCCCTATAGCTACTACCCACACGGCATTGAATATTTATCAAATATTTATGAAATATTGGAAAGCAAGATCTGAAATCTTCCATATATCTTCCACTGAAATATTTATGAAATACCGCTATGTCCAACTTTTTCCCAAATTGAAATATTTCATGTAGTTTCATCCAGATTTCTGCAAGATCAGATGATGCGGGCAAAAAAACCGAATCAAAAAAATTCAAATCATCTTTCGACAATAAAAGATATTTTCAAATATTATTTTGTACTATGAATTTTGATGGGTGCGTTTTAATTTTTATCGAACTGATTAATCGGTGTATCTCCCCCTCTCTCTTCTTTTGTTCTTCACCAAAGAAGAAAGAGATAGAGGTTAATCGATTAATCATTTCGATGAAAATGAAAACGCACCCATAGTGATATACCCAAGTAACACAAACTTCCCGGCGAGATATCTGAGAAGTCCCAATCCGGCTTTCACGCGAACTCCTTAAGTGATTTCCTAAAGTGATCACAAACACTACATGATTTGGGAATTCGCAACGCGAGCCCCTAAAGTTATCGCATACGTAACCAGAATTAGATATTCACAATGCGAGCTCCTGAAGTCATCTCAGATGTAACCAGAATAGGAAATTCGCAATGCGAATTCCTAAACTCATCACAGACATAACAAGAAAGGGAAATTCGCAATGCGAGTTCCTGAAGTCATCTCAGATGGAACCAGAATAGGAAATTCGCAATGCGAGTTCCTACGGTCATCACAGACAGAACAAGAAAGGGAAATTCGCAATGCAAGGTCCTTAAGTCTTCCCAGACGTAACCAGAATAAGAAATTCGCAATGCGAGTTCCTAAAGTTATCACAGTCATAACCAGAATAGGAAATTCGCGATGCGAGCTCCAAAGATCATCCCGAGTGTAACAATGGAAAATTGTCTTAACGTTCCTGAAGTTATCCCGAACATGAGCCAGAATTTTTTACGTTATCCCTCGTGCGTAGTTCGAACAAGGAGAAATTACAGATGATTTCATTTCGTTGTCCACTATTTAAACATATAGGCAAAATATGTGTTTGATTCATACGAACGAAATAAATAACTTCGGAGAGGCTTCCTAGAAACCAATAGGATAATCGGCAAACATACCAAAAACAAATAAGTTAAACCATATATAATTCACATTGACTCTATCATATTTTGTTACTGGCTTTTATGGTGCCGGATTTTCCGGAAGGTTATGATGGAAAATTTTGTGGTACAAAATCACGGCGTTTTTATACATTCGGTGGAGGAGTAAATGCATTTCAGGTTGAAACCTGTATCAACAAGTAAGAGGTGTCTACAAAATTTATAGTTCTGTTATTGAATGAAGACCTTCCTTATACAATGGTTTTATACTAAAACTATAGTTATCGACTAGTTTACTAGTTGATAACGAAACGAACCTAATTGAGTAGCATTTATGACTTCATTCAGCGCAAAGAATGCTCTCTTTTTCACATTATCATATTTCTGTATTGAAACTCACCACCAGTATCGGTTGGACAACGGCAAACTTGTACAACATTATGCGAGTGGAAATTACGTTCTCAAATCTGAAGAATTTCGAGAATTCTCGGAAGAAAACAGAAAAGCCAAAATTTAATCGAAACTGCTTCATATTTTTCTCAGATTCGTCAGAATATCGACCAATCTGAGATCCGTTGTTTTTTCTCAAGAAATCATCAACACATTTCTCATTCAAATACTGACAGCGATTCCAAATGAATATTTTGTTTCCATATACCCATCATAGTATTATGGAATATGGATATATTTTTCTAATAACGGATAATTAATCTCCATTCATTTCTGAAATACAAATGAATATTCATCAAAGCCATCTAACCTCCAGATGTAAGAACCGACAATCTAAGCGCTCATATTACGATTTCGTCTGGTATATCTTATTCACGGATCTCGCCATCTCGCGGATATCATTCATATCCGAAATACGAATGAAGAGTGAATATAAATTTCGACCGCGCTAAACAATACTCGAAGTCATCTAACCACCAGACGTAAGAACCGACAATCCAAGCGCTCATATGTTACGATATCGCCTGGATGTTTTGATCAAGGAGCTCGCCATCTCGCGGATCCCTGGTAAAGTAGATCTGTAAATCCTTGTCTTGGGTATATTACCTGAGGCGCGCTACTCGTGAGGATTTTTGATCTGTGTAGGCAACTGGCAAAGTGCTATGTGTTAATGCTGCTATTTTCACAAAGCAAGTCGGCACAAAATCTATATAATTATCATCAAGGAATCTTTACAGAAATATAATTCACAAGTTAATATCTGTACTTCTGGATATTTTCGTTAGGGGCATTTCCTGAAAATATCGCATGTCGTACTCCCTGAAATCTCGCGATGGGAAGTATTTGAGAATTTCTTAAACTCTTCGCCACGAGACTGTGTGAGCGAATTTCCCATAGACCTCCCATTGTGGGAAGTTTGAGAATTTCCGCATGCGATATCTTCAGGATCTCTTCGAGAATATCGCTGTGGCGGACATTTGGAGGAAATATAGCACTCCCTGTGACTTCTTAGAGAAGTAGAAAAAGTACTCTCAATGTTCTGAGAAGATATCGCCGGGATATCTTTAAAACCTCTCTGTGTTGCCTGGGTATTCCCACCTCGTTCTCTACATTTGCATCTAAACTTATTTTATCAATGAAATGATAATGATACATGCCAAAACATTTTAATTTTTGGTCAACGGCGTACTGAATAAATAACTTGTAGAAACTAATTTAATTTTCAATAAATGACGTAACTATAAACTTGATCAGTACAACCTTCACATAGTCATACACACTCAAATACATAATTCTTCATCGGAGCCCTGGAGTTGTCTATATATTATATTGATTTAGTTCATTGCACTCTGAATTATCATTTCTTTATAATAACATTCCTTAAACAATGATTGTATAAACAAATGGTGATTAATATTAATAAAGTTTATTTGCTTACAACACAACCTAATATAATATTTCCCTAAATACTGCGAATAAATATTATGAACAGAGGCTCACTAAAGGTTCACCTGTGTTAGTTCAGTGCAATAATCTGAAATAATGTATAATATTATGTTTATTATGTATATTCTCCTGAAATACAAACGGGGATCTTATGCAGTACAATTTACAGTACACCACATATACAACTTCTGTTGTTTGTTATGGTAAACTTAAAATAATTCCAAGCAGAAATTCAATTCAAATTGGAGCCAGAGAGACCACTCCCACGTCGTCTTCGATTGGCTAAGATTTGTGACAATTAATTTATCTTGTCGATGCTCTAGACCATCGAGAAAGGGAGGGAATTAATTATTTATTCTCTTGTCTCTTCTCCAGAGCATAGACCTAAAATAACACATGTTATTTTAGGTCTATGCTCCAGAGCCAGACTAGACTACAAGACAAGTATTTAGTCAACAATCAACAGAATCGGATTTTGAAGATAAATTTACAACATTAAAACAAACAACAGAGTTTATTCGAATTATTAAAATTATTGGAAACATCACTAGTGAATGGTGATATCAGGGGGGTGAAGCGACAGTAGGAAAAGTGGAAACAAGGACATACGTCCCCAACTGAGCTCGTTCTGTCCTTTGATTAGAAAAGGAGATGTAGGAAACGTATGTCGTAGATATGTTCAAATGGATGAATGACTAAATGACAGAACATTTATGGAATGACGAATGACATTGATAAATGAAATTGGCATAACTAAGCATAATTTCATAAATGTGTTTGTTGAAAAGTTATATGTGATATTTTCTAGACTGTTGCAATAATTGTTGTGATATTAATTAGTATTAATATGATCTCCATGTGAAGATAAGTTTTTTTTTGGTAATTTAATAAAAAACTTTCCGGTCCAAATTTCCTTTTCAGGATTCAGCTGATGCCGGGGATAAAATATTTCAACTCTTTTCAGGTGCTCTCTTCGTGATATAATGAAACTTTTTTTTCCAGAATTCAGATTATGCTAATGATATGATATTTTTGCAGGTGATTAGTTGGTGATTGAATGAGTTTTTTTCAGGTATTACATGATGTTGAAGATTAGGGCGCTAGGTGAGATCTGATGTTTATGTTCATACAAAGTTCAATTCTATAAATCTTATTGTCTCTAACGTTATATTGAATTAAGAAAATGGCTTTACTTTCATCTGCTTCATTGTACAAAGATGTTAAGTTTTCTTGCAAATATCCTTCTTGCAAAAATTCCTATATCAGCAATTCACTTGTTGGTAATAACAAAAGATTTTTTCGCTTCCCTAAAGACCCAGACATTTGTACCTGATACATACACCGACTGATAACACTAAGATTGTATGGAGTGTTGTGATATTTTATTTTTATTACTATAGTTTGTTGACTGTGATATGGATTATAGCACGTGAATATTTTACTGAGTATTTTTTTTAGGAACGACAAGGGATATACACACAGTATATCAACATATCATGGTCTATCCCAGCAAGATTGATCAGCATTATTTATATTTGAAATATATTTCAATATTCATCTTCTATAATTTCATATGTGAAATTGATACTTTTTTCATTTTTCAGACTGTAATCATCTATATCGATGGAATCCACTTGATTATGTCTACCTATTGTGACTGGATGCTTTTTCCCCTACCTAGACAAAACAGTGTTATTGTGTTTCAGTGACGTGGCAATTCTGATCGTAATAATAACTGAAAGACTGTCGTGAATAAGTGTTGACCCCATAAACATCCTTTTATCCATAACTCATGAACATCAAAGTGTAATTCTCATTTTATTGAATTTTCTGGAAATTTGGTAGATACACCCCAAAGAACTTGAAATAGTTGAAACCAAATTCCAAAAATGTAAGACCTATGGTTGGTCAAAAATTTTGTTTGTTGTGTGTCATGGTTTTTATTTTCTCTAGAAGCAAATTTTACTTATTTGTTTCAGAAAACTGCCACCAAAATTATAGTCACATTTGATAAGGTGTGAGACAAATATTTTCTTATTCATTCTACGACGGAATCTTTGAAATATATGAAAAATGTAATCAGTATTTATTCAAGAAATTCAGATTATTTTATGTTTAAGAAGTTTTTTCAACTACATTTTGTATAGTTTTTTAGCTGAGATATATTTTGGTTACCAATTTTGCACATGCAGATGTTCCACATGTAGGTGTGAAAAAAACGAGCATACTGAAGCCTATTTTATGATAATTATAAGTAAATATTTATGTACATATAACTTGTTGGAAAATATATTATAATTGCATGCAATTTTAACAATGATGTAAATAAAGAAATAATTGTTTATAATGCTTTGTTTCATTTTTGAAGCACGTTTCCTTTCGAATCATAATTGAGCTTAGAACACGGAATAATAAAAATCTTGAAGAATTCACGATATAAATATTTGCATCCTGCAATAATCAATATTGCCACAGAATATTTAAGCACAGAACACCATCAGAATTCTATCGTAAAATGACAATAATGACATATAATTCAGCAAGCGGACACCCCCTCGCACCATAATGGAATATTCCCAACTAGATTTTTGCAGGAGAAATGTCACAAATGTTGCCCACAGTTTACAAGGGAGGTAGCACTTCTTATATTTGATGTTCTGTGGGTGATATTAAAATCTACACTGTTCTAATGGAACTTTCACTGGATGTTCTGGATATAAATGGTATTTTGGTCAGCGCCAAAGCAAAGTATGGGGATTTGTCCAAGATTGTTTATAAGGGATTGGCAGGTAATCTTAAAAATTGAACTGAATGACTCATTTTATTTACTATGACTCCGTTGCAGGAGAAGGTGCAGTATCATATGTTAGAGAAACCCTAATATCATTCTTAAATGACAAGGGCTATTTGAGGGATGCAGTTCCAAAGAAAGAATGCGGAAGTTATTTTACAGAACTTTCAACATTACTTGTAGTTAACTGTGAATATCCCAAACAAGTGGCTATGGCTGAATATGAGCATCTCACTCGTAATGTTCCTAAACTTTCCAGATATTTAGTTTCTAAATTGCTTATTGATTTGGATATGACTGAATATTTCATCACAGCTGTAGAACGCCTCCCTTTAGAATACTCCTGTGAGGTATTCTGCGAATTAGTACCAATTCTGGATAAATCAGAACCTCACAAATTATTAAAAGATACACTAATTATACTGTGTGCTATAATCAAGATTCATGATGGAAATAGAGCACTCAAGGTAAGTTCCAATCAAAGAAACCATTGTTATATTCTAAATTATTATACCAGTACACAGATGAAATGGATAAATTACTAAGGCATGTTCCTGAATTCATATTTTTCATGACTAGAATTTCTAAAGAAGATACAACCAAGAAGAGGAAGAATACATTATATGGATGCACATTGCATAATTTATTTGAGTTATTTTTCAAGTGCCATAAGATTGATTTATTGGAAGGAATAATCATTGATAAACTGATAGAAGCAACAATTTCGCTTGTGAGAGCTGTATCATTAGATATGTATATATGTTGGGCGGAGGTAAGAAAAGTATTTTTTTCTAAATAAGTTAGAACTTGAAAATTTGAAGCCGATCAAGATCCAACAAGTTGAGGATAGTTAATCAGTTTATAAGGCTTCTGTCAATGATTCTAATAAGTGTAAGCATTTCCTCTGAAATGTATGCATCATAGTTGAAGAGCATAAGAATGACCTCAAACCTCTGCATTTTGAGAAAAGCATTTATGCATCACAAGCATAAGACGTTAGCACTAACTTAAGTCTCTGAATATGTTCAATACTAATGGCTGGTTTCACAAAACTTTATTTGCCCGATTATGGGCTTCATTTTGAATCGATAGTAAATTCCCTGCTTGATTTCAGACCATTTTCAACCTACAACCAAGGAGTTTATTAAACGTCATAAGTTTTGTGGAACCAACTGTAAAGCAACCTTTTGTGCGAGGGAGATTCGGGTATTTGGGTAATCAGAGATGAGATTTTTCCCTATTGGCCGACGAATATCACGTGATCTCTCGACCAATAGGGTGAATCTCCGATTCCCCAAATACCCAAATCTTACTTTGCACCAAAGGCCCCCTAAAATTATGGTTTATGAATTGGCTCTTAGTCCTAAACGATAAGCGCTATCTTTTGGCTATGCTCATGCTATGCTCAAGACTAAGGGCCAAATTATGCATCACAGTCTTGAACTTACGCTTAGTCATAGTCCTTTAGAAGATATGCATAGAAATAAGATGAATTCAAAGATGGGCTTTTGTTTAGCCAATATCGAAAATATTGCAAGAATTCGTTTTTTCCACTGAAAGTGGCGTTGTTTATAAATTACGACTACAGTGAATATTTACTCCAGTCACCTTTATAAAGTCTCCTGGTAGGCCATGCACATTTCATCGTATTTTTTTGAAAATGTTAGGTAATATTAATTTTCCTATTAGATAACTATGCGAGTTTGTCATCTCTACATAGAGATCGTAGAATTTATGTGTTTTTCAGGGTGTGAATTTACTTCATAAATATGAGTTTCAGAAGATATGCGAGTTCAATAATTTCAAAGACCTGGCAAATAAATGTTGAAAAAAATTACGTTTAGATATTCAAAATGAACTAAGTTAAAGATACGTCGAAAAATTTTCGGACATTATAAACCATAGATTCCTCTCATCAAATGGGGCACTTTCGTTCTTTACGCTTTTTCCAGATTCTGCGCAGATAAACAGATTCAGGCTGTTGAAATTTTCGACTAAAATCAGTTTTTTCATAGCTTAGCCATGCTTATTCCATATGGAAGTTATTTTGCTGTGAAGTTTCCACAAAACTGATTGCCCGATCAAGGGCTTGATTGTCAGACAATAGTAATTTCTGTGCTCGATTTCAGTTCATTTTCTACCCAACCATCGAATGCAAACCGAGGATTGATGAATGTTATCCCTCAAGTTATCATTTTAGAATACTTAATTATTCTTCCTAATTTCCCCTTTAAACGAACCGTTTTTTATATATTCGATCTTGCTTGTTATAAAATCTGATAAAAATTCGAGGAAGTTGCCTATTTCTGTGGATCCGCCCCTGAGCTCGTTAGACCTTGAATTAAGCTCCATCCACGTTTATCCGAACCACAGGATACGGGTTATTTCTTTATTTTGCGACCAGATCAAAGACATGGAAGCTATCTCTATGGACTAGACTCCAGATAATTCATAGAGTTCAAATAATTTCTTCCCACTGATAAGTGTTTTCATATAATTCATTTATAGATTAAGTGAAAATTATGATATTTATGGAATTTTTAAAGGGAGAATGGATGAGTTTCAAATTGTGTACAATCTTATGGTGGAAACAAATGGAAATTACTGAAATATCTAGTGGAAGATTAGTGTTTCAATAGTCCAATTCGGAATTTGCTGAAATATTATGAATCAATGCCTATTTTAATCACATTATTCGTTCTTATTGATCATATATCTTTTGTTATAGGTTGATTTACCTCTAGGTGGAAAAAGCATGCAGGCTCATTTAACGGAAACTGCTTATGATATAATTGAAAAATTTCGAAATCTCGAATCAGCTGCAGAGTTAGTCTCAACTTTGACCCCATTTGCGCAAAAACCTAAAGATATAAAGGAACAAATAAGCACAGCTGACCTGGACAAGATTGTATTGATGGTTGATAAAGCTGATGAAAATCAAAGGAAATGGTTTCAAGCACTTGTATTCTCTCCTTTTTTCCACAACAAAACAGCTGTGGAATGTGTGTATAAATGGAGTCATCTGTGTGACGAGGATGACGTCAGTAGACTTTTGAATCAATCTTTGCAAGTAAGAGATGAAGTACCAAGAAAATTAGCAGTTAAATGTGCATCTCAGTTGATTCTGGAGAAGTTGATTGTTGTCGTAGTTCGACATTTTTATAATAACAGTTTCGTTGTATTGAATGATAATCAACAAGAAATAGTTTTGTGGTTCAACAAATTGAAAGATACTGAGTCACCGACAAGAGACAGCAGTCTAGAATTGTTACTATTCATGCTAGAAAACCCTGATTTTTCTGTTAATTTCATGCTAAGCGAATGCATCAAGTGTGAATTTTATGTTACCTCCTTGTATAATTGTTTCATTAAATTGAAAGATGTTCTGAAGATACATGATATATGTTTGAATAATTTGAAAAAAGTTATAAGAGTTACACCTCCAAATGCAGAAACTTTTAAGTCCTATAAGAAGTTGATTCAAGCATTCTTTGATATCAATTTGATGTCATTTGGGATGTTTTCTGAAAAAATAATATGCCCCCTTCTCATACAATATTTGGAAGAGGATAAATATGAGGAAATGAAGCAGCTACTAATGCTTCTCAATGTAAGTCGCACTAAACTCTCAGAGATCTTTGGTCACAAATTTTCATAATTTTTAGAATTTAGAATTGAGAATCACGGTGGGAGATAGTACAAAAATTTTTTTCGACAGTTTGTTCAAGATTTTAGACAGAAGAACAACATTTTTGGTCCATAATTCATCAGTGCAGAATGTCATTCAGGAGGTTGTATACTTGATGAGGAATAAGATATCTTTGAATCAGCAAATTGGTGAGTGTATTTTGGTTTGTTTTCACCCAACGATTATTCAGAATAGAAAAATTCACAATGTTCGTTTCAAAATGGAGCAATTTCAGAATAAATCGAAACTAAATTTTTTTCGTTCAACAGTATCATGAAATATGTAGTAATTATTGAGAAAATAAAACTTCGAGTATAATATCCCATGGAATCATTAGGTGAAGTTTTCTTATCCACTAATTCAACCTTCGTTATTTTGATAATAATAATATTACAGTTATGTATACATGTTGCATCGTGAATGTAAGGCTGCCTAATTTTTGTATTGATACAAACAACTAAACCAAAACCTCTGACGGTCAACCGCCATCACTAAGCCCAATATTACATCGTCCGAATTATTTTTGGTTCCGGAATAGTTTCATATAAACCAAATAAAGCAATCTTCTCAGTTTTCGTACCCTTTTCGTCAAAATTATTGTGAAATTAAACCAGAGTTGTGTTTAACAACTTTGAGAGGAGCTCCTTTTGTTATTTTTCATCGACCAGGCGAAAAGCCAGGGGAACTGTACAAACAGAAGAGTAATTCGATGTTTCCCTTCCATTGGAAATCCTTTCTGCTACTAGACCAGTGGTGACTCACTTAGGTTTCTTCTTCAGCACATTGGGTTAAGTAATTGCATTTACACACATTCAGTTGTTCAATATTCACAATTCCTAAAAATCATCCCAATGGACAATTCCGATTATTTATTGGTGCCGAAACCCGAGAAGATTGATCTTGAAATTCCCTAAATTCAGTCTATTGCTCTCATTTCTGTTAATTTTAAATTCATCATTCAGTTTTCCTTCGCATTAATTAATTGGATATTCTCTATTCGGTAATACTTATCGCGCGTCATCTGAACATTACCTTTACCAATAAACAATACATCGTTTATTCATTTCACTTCGAGATCTCCGTGAATTATTACATAGCGGGGTTGTTTGAAAAGTTAAAATGTTGGAGAAATCGAAGGCCTCTATCACCTAACCTGTCATCAAGCGCGATAATGCATTCTCCGTGTGAAAGGAAAGAGTCCATTTTCTAAATGCACGAAAGAGGGCCGATAGTGAACAAGAGAAAATGCTTTATCTCTGTCTCAGGAGAGAGTATAAGGGATAGATGCATGATGCGAAGCAGAATGATTGGAGGAGATTTGTTGAGAAAATGGGTAAAACGGACTCTTGGGGGGAGGTGTAAAATATATGCATGGCGAAGAGGAAAGAAGTTGAGCTGAGTGGGGGGAGAGTCGGCGATAGAATGACTAGAATTCGAATTCGTGTTGATGGATAGGCTTTTCCCAATCGAAACGAGAGAGTTTCTAGGGTGGGTTTCACCAAGAGATTACGATGGAACAAGTGAACGAGGCTGTGCGAAAGCAAAAGAATAGGAAGGCCTTGGGTATATATTGTCACGAGTACAGAACCATCAACAACAATTATTCGATACATCAGAAGTCCAAGATGTAAGACAGCTGTATGCTTTCAAACTTCTTTCCAACATCAACTCAGGTAAAACACCTTTGAATAAGTCGCAACATCCATATACGACAAGAGGAAGAGATCATTATCACCAACTACCCCAATGCAACAAGACTATAGGTCAAAGAAGTCACACCTTCCTTGCAATGAAAATATATAACGTTATTCCTGATCAACTGAAGAGTTTGAAAAATATAAGAATATCTCGAAAGCGTTTAAAATCTTGGTTAGATGGTAAACATAGGAATGTGATCAGAGACCTACTTAATAATAATTAAGGTGTCCGAGTGGCCAGTGTTTTGAAAGATTAAACATGAACTGATTGACTTTGATACTTACTGAGTCAATCATACAATTACTTGATTTCATTATTTAAACAATTCAAATACCCTTAAACCGAACTACAGTGTTATTTTTATTTTTTTATTCAATGTCAACGGACCAATGACCATATCAAAGATCCTTTATCACAAATTTAAAAAAAAAAAAAATTACAGCATAATAATACAAAGATAATAATTAAAACGAAACACAGTTTCATGTGAATATAAAAAAAAATACAAAAATATACTAACTGAGAATCAGCAAAATAGATTTCCATTAGAAATACCGATTAACAATCGGCTTTAGCTCTTTCTTAAATATTCTTAAGTTATTAGTATGAAGCATAGCTGTAGGTACAACAATTTTATCCCACTTTCTCCTTAACCTGAACATGGCTGAGCTATAAATATAATTTCTATGAGTTCCACGCTCAATAAGTTGTCTAACACATCTAACCTCATAAGGGACCTTCCTCTTAGCCAAAAGCTCAAGAAGAACTTCGCAATTTACAAAACCCATTAGTGCCTTTTTAATAAAATAGACATCATTATATATATGAAGGGATTTAATAGATTCCAAGTTTACGGATTAAGCAAACTGAGAGTAGTCATGCTCAGTATAAGAAAATCTATTGCCCATTTTAGAGGCAAGGAACCTGATCTATGCTGAGCCGATTCCAAAATTGGAATGTTAGTTAACTTAGATGGAGACCATATAATTGAGCCAGAAAGCATAATTGGTCTGACTAGCGTTTTATACAAATGTATAATGGACTCATGAGATGTTATATTTGTTAGATCGTTTGTACGACAGATATTCAATATTGTCTTTGTTCATATGTCATATGTGTGATTGGTTTCTTACACTGGATTGTCGGTATATCCATGTTATTTATTGTTAAGTTCACCTACAATTTTAAGCCAATTTACATGTTCAACGAATTTTAGATTACGTTTTATTATGAGACAAAGTGTTCTTCCTTTTTATATGCCATTCACATTATTCTTAGACAACTGACAAAACTAGGTAAGACGAATAGTCCCAGCTATGTTACATATTGTCTTTGTTTTCAATTCTGTTCCTTTTAGTCTTGAGAAAGTCGAAATATATCGACGAAACGAAAATGGATAGTTTGCGAAGGCTCCACCTTCGCTCAGATCCATAAAATTCTGAAGACCAATGTTCCATCATGCTTGCGGAATCGATTGACCCTATATCGTTCCTTCAATCGGGTTAATACACGGAAAAAGATCTTTTTAGTGACTCCTATACACTGCACGGCACTGTTCCAGCGCAGTTTTTTCCCTATGTGCTGCTAACCATTACAACTCGCTTCCAGCTCAGTTTTGGGACTATTCATTGCTTAATTTAAAAAAAAAAAGATTGAAGGATATGCTCCACTCTCTCTACTTTGATATTACACCCGACTAGTTTCGTTCTTGGATTTTTCTCCACATGTTTCAGTGCGATGATTTTATATGAATGTTTTTATATAGGTTAGGTCAGCTCAGCTGTAACTTCATCTTTTCATCATACTTTTTTTTCTGTTATGAATGTATGGCTATTAAGTGGCGAATAAAGAGTATTATTATTATTATTATTCACATGATGCCGTTTTTGAATGCTGCTTCCATACCATACCAATTGAACAGGAAGCGAATCTCTCACCTCGAAGTATAAATAAAGGACCCGAGAAAATTTCCATCTCTTAAGGGAGAAAAAAATCGAATTTATGAACAAATTAGCTACAAATGCCCATTTCTTGAGTTTTCGAATATATTAAAAAAATTCCAAAGTAATCTTGGTAAGATATCGACCCCGGATCTTTCGTCATTTTGCAACGCACACAAAAGGTTTACCCAAATAATAGTCTAAACCGTGTACAGCAAAAGTCAGTTTGTTTCACCGCTTATCGAGGAACTTTGCATTTCAGATTCTTCATTATTCAGTGTGAATTCAGATGAAGAAAAATTTACCACTTTCTACAGAGAATATATATGCAATCCAAAACATAACAGGACATTGTTGCAGTATTTGATAGAAGACTTCAGTGCTGAAAATACTACTAGAGCCATATGCCAGTTGATGAAGGTAGTGTACTTCTTTTATAAGGAATGATGAAAATTTGTTTTTGTAAGTGTATTTTATTCAAAACTTGGAGAGAAATAAATTTCGAGAATGAACCTTCTCCGTCATTTTTTGACCAAGTACTATATTTCAATTTGATCCGATCTGTATCTGTGGAAATTTTCTTCTTCTTCTTAAGGTGCCCTCGCCATTTAATGAAGGTTGGCGACAATTTTCGGTCCTGAGTAGTATGAATTAAAGATAATGTGTTCATACCAATCCAATCGCGTATGTTCTTTAACCATGAATGTTGTCTGCGACCAGGAAAACGTTTTCATTCTGTTTTTCCTTCTATCATACCTATTCTTACGTTATTTGTAGCCCAAATAAGCTGTCGTGAAAATGTGAAGAAAATTGGAAGAAATATACCTACGAAATCATTGAGCCAGTCGATCGGCTTGACGGCTGAAACAGTAACAAAAGAACCTATATTTGGAGAGCAGATTTGGACAGAATTCGTGAATGGGTATTATTTCGCCAATACAGGTTAGGTCACGGTCGATGCTACCCTTGACTTTCACGTGAATTGGGGCTTATGATTTTATTGAAAATTAGGTTTCTTGGGAGTAACCCACTGCTATATCGATATAGAATATAATAAAGAAGAAAGAACTTACAACTTTGATATTTCGAATGGATTGATTATTATTTGTATGTATGTATGTATTATGGATTTTTTGTATTTGTCGTAGCCTCCTGATTATTTTTGTATCACTTCGTAATCAGCATATATAGCGGCCTCCGAGTAATTGATTGATTTACTTCTTTTTCGCGTGCAAAACATAGCTAGGTTTTAAGATCCTTTACTTCGGAATCCTAGAAAGCTGAAATTAGAGATTACCAATATTTCGCGTATCGTTCACGTATAATTAAATGCATCCCAAATCATACATTGATGGCGACGTCATATAAAATTCGTTAGAATTCTATCTACAGAATCATCGGACGGATTTGAACCATATATGAATTCCACCTTAGTTATCAAGTCTAAATATATGCAAAAAATTGCTCGTGCCTATCGGCTGATTATTAACAAAATTCAGTACTTCCCAAAAACTCCACTTATAGTTTCAAAATAAGTTGAGCCTGTTTGGAGCTCAATAACAGAGTTCATATTCGTTGATTTGTGAAATATACGTAATTACGCGACTGCGTAAACACAATAACTTCCGAAAAAAAACAACTTAGAAACTCGATATTTGTAGAGAAGGTTTGGACCTTAATTACGAAGGCCGAATTCGTGAATGGGTAAAATCCACCCAATGATTCCGCAGATATACCCATTCAAAATTTTATTTTGAATATAAGATATCGAGAGGAAAACCATGAAATTCTACATATTTTTTCCCAAATATCTCCAAAACTAATGGCAGTATCGAATTGAAATTTGGTACACTGCTGTGAAATATGAAGTTCAAAGTATAACTGAAATTTAACTCGAATGAACAATACTTTCTGAAAAAACAAATTTTTAAAAAAAATTTCTTTCAAAATTTAGTATCCATACAATTTCGACGAAATTCTGCTCAAAGTTGCGCGTCGTTATGCTTCAACTAACATCCAAGTTCCAATTCAATCGCTGTTTTCGAGATATGAGGAAAATAACTCCGAAACTATTCGACCGATTCGGCCAATTAACGAACTTAACCTTCGTATTTTGAAATTCAACGCTTCCTGAAATTTTCAAGTCGATAGAATCCTCCGTACGCCCGTTATCGTGGTGACGGCTGACAGAATCGATTTTGACATCGGAATCGTCATCAGTGAGTCCAACCTAGTCGTTTAAGACCATTTTCGGCTCAATCATCGAAAATTACAGACATTTGGACAAAACGATAGCACGCTGTTCCCCTAGAACATGCGCGCAAAAATGGATGAACTTGATGCTCGTCGCCGCTCAAGGTTCTTTGCACTCGGTAAAACCGTGAACTGTAGTGAAGGAATTCGTTGGAAAATGTTTTTCTGGTCAACGGGCTTTGATTAATTGAACAATAAGCTTGGATAATATTGGAATATTTATTATTATTTATCGACAAGTATTCGTGCTTGTGTTTATGTTGGTTTATTATTAAACTGGAGCTTTTTTATCTCCGTGAACCATCTTAGACTCGAGGGTTATTGCTGAATTCAATCGGAGAATGAAGATTGGTAAAAAAATTCATCTAACGACGATCAGTTTCGGACTGATCTCGAGGCGGTCAGCGTTGCCCTCTCTTCCATCACTGAAGCTTTTTAACGCCAGGCGTGAATGCTTACTTCGAACGCCATAGTTTAAACGCACACTGAAGATTCCACAGCCGTCTCTAGAATTAGCCTGTAACAAAGTTGGACAGCGCTGCATGAAAAGGCAACTGAGAGGCCAGCCGTTGGAACGCGTAGTACGTGAATATGAATGCAAAGCTTCACTTCTCACTTCTTCAAACTAATTTAATGATTTTATTTTCGGAAAATACCTGAAACAATATTTGTATTATACCCTACTTGGTCAATAAATCAAATAGCAGCGTTTATTTCTTCTCAATAATCGTGAAATGACGTTGAAACTCGGGTAATGACAATGAAGTTGTTATGAAATTTATTGTTCAGCAAGAACCACGGGAAGGATTAGGGCCATCTCTTGCCAATAACATGAACTTGAATAAAATTCTGGAAATGAAAGTATATTCTAAAACTTAACAATAGATATTTGTTCGATTAGGTCGAATGAAACGTTGGCATCATCGAATGAAAGTTTCTGACTTTTGTTTTTCATCAGTGGTGAATTTCTACTATCTCCCAGATTTTTCCGCTTTTAAATTTTTTCAGCAATTACAATATTATTCCTTTTTTTGACGTAACTATTCAGGAGTAAATTGGCGAAAATTGAATAGAGTGAATTAAGAATAAATTTCGAACTGAAACCACATCTACAAGTTTCTATGAATTTTGAATAACAAAAGTCCATTCTGAAACATCGATATTCATTCAATATTTATCAAGAAGATCCTCAAAATTTTTCATAAGATCAGAGCTCATGAATGTTTCTATTTCGTTTAAATTCCGAGAAATAACCGCATCTCTCCTGTACTTTGGATCTGTTCTTGCCTTAAGAGTCGGTTTCGACAGGTATGATGGTAAATTGGAAAAATTTTTGGAGCTGCGGTTTCTTTCAATTACGGATATCTCAATAATGACGGTTTTATTGTACCATCAGCTTGTAAATGTTTACCATACCGAATTATTTCGTTCTCTTCGAAATGTTTCTCGCAAACTCCGCTATAAGGACTTGGAATGAATTTTTTTCGCGGGATGGATTTTATCAATAAAAGCTTTCTTTCTTCATGTAATGACTTTTTTCTTGAAGGTTTCCACAGCATTAAACCGAACCTAGAATGGCACCAGGACAATAAATAATCCTTGTTTCCAAATTCAACTTTCGTCGATACGATTTATCAATACCCTTACCGGCCCAAACACCGTTTCAAGACAATCGAACTTTCGGAATTTGTTTTTTTTACAAAGCAATATCACGAATAGGATATATTATTGGTTGGGAACTCACTCATGAAAAATATAATTGTTTAATCATATCATCATGATGGAAATTCGTATTAACATTCTGGTCAATATTTACCGTCAACATCAACGTTTCAACGTCATTTCTCGATTATTGAGAAGATATAAACGCTGCTATTCGATTTATTGACCACGTAGGGCATAATTCTTATATTGTTTCAGGTATTTTTCGAAAATAAAGTCATTAAATTAGTTTGAAGAAGTGAGAAGTGAAGCTTTGCATTCACATTCACGTACTACGCATTCAAGCGGCTGGCCTCTCAGTTTCATTTCCATGCGGCGTTGTCAAACTGTGTTCCAGAATATTTCTAGAGACGGGTGTGTAACCTTCAGTCTGCGTTTAAACTATGGCGTTCGAAGTAAGCATTCACGCCTGGCGTTAAAAAGCTTCAGTGGTGGAAGAGAGGGCAACGCTAATGCGCCTATATAAATTTTTTCGTTCGTTTTCTTGCGTGGTTATATTTAGTGTGCATTTATTTTATAGCGTTCGGCGTTAGTGAATGCACAATATACTCGACAGAACTCGTTCAAACGATTTTTGAAATAAGGTTCCGGCTAGGAGAAGACGCTTCCTGCTATGCGAATCAATACAGTGATCATACCACTGAGATATGTGACAATTAAGTCACCAATGTCTCGACGACCCATATCGTCAAAAATGCGCAGTATATGATGTTTGCCGGTAATTATATGGAAGTCTGATAGCCCTGCTCTGAACAGTCCCTAAGATCAGAGTATTTTAAGCCAGGGGAGGATATCAGATGGGGCCTGCGCCAGCGTATTGCAGATGGGGTTGAACGTATGTCATGTAGAGCAATTTAGAGACCTAAACATGAATCAGGTATAGCATGTTCGCTTGTGCATAGGTATTCTGAATATGGTCCGACCAAGTCATACGGCACACAATCACACAAAGATTATCATGCTGCTTAACAGATTCAATCTACTTATCACTCAGAAAATTAGAATGCTAGGGCTTGTTCTCACCAAGGTGAAGCAATTAACAATAATTTTTGAAGGCATCAACTATTCATATCTGGCCGCCTCGAGATCAGTCCGAAACTGATCGACGTTAGATGAATTTTTTCTTGGATACTAATCTTCATACTCCGATTGAATTCAGCAATAACCCTCGAGTCTAAGATGGTTCACGGAGATAAAAAAGCTCCAGTTTAATAATAAACCGACCTAAACACAAGGATGAATACTTGTCGATAAATAATAATAAATATTCCAATTTTATCCAAGCTTATCGTTCAATCAATCAAAGCCAGTTTACCAAAAAAATATTTTCCTTTACTACAGTTCACGGTTTTACCGAGTGCAGAGAACCTTGAGCGGCGACGTGCATCAAGTTCATCCATTTTAGCGAGCATGTTCTAAGGGAACAGCGTGCTATCGTTTTGTCCAATGTCTGTAATTTTCGATGATTGAGCCGAAAATGGTCTCAAACGACTAGGTTGGACTCACTGATGACGATTCCGATGTCAAAATCTATTATGTCGGCCGTAACCACGATAACGGGCGTACGGAGGATTCTATCGACTTGAAAATTTCAGGAAGCGTTGAATTTCAAAATACGAAGGTTAAGTTCGTTAATTGGCCGAATCGGTCGAATAGTTTCGGAGTTATAGCAATTTGAAATTTTGAGGTTATTTTCCTCATATCTCAAAAACAGCGATTGAATTGAAACTTGGATGTTAGTTGAAGCATAAAGACGCGCAACTTTGAGCAGAATTTCGTCGAAATTGTGTGGTTACTAAATTTAAAAAAAAAATTTTTTTTTAATTTTAATTTTAATCAAGGTCCAAACCTTGTCTACAAATATCGAGTTTCTAAGTTGTGTTTTTCGGAAGTTATTGTGTTTACACAGTCGGCCGTTAGGGGTGTTTTTCTGGAAATTTTTCTACATAATCCTTACAAATATCAATAAATAATAATTTCCAATTAGTACGACAATAATTTTTTTCTTCGATCCCATTACGAAGTACGATTTTTCTAAGGATTTCGTGGAACTCTACTATTGAATCGAATTTTTCCGTGAATATTTCGTAAGCAATTCGACGTGCAGGATGATTTAATCAACTAATTCCAATTAAAAATTTTCTGCTCTCTTCAGATATTTCAATCCAATTCTAAAATCCCAATATACAGGGTGTTCAAACTCAGTTCGACAGAAGTCCCATATTTCTCAAATACGTGCCTGGAATTTTTCAAATATTTGAATATGAATTGAATTTTTCAAATATTTGAATATTAATTGATTTACCTCTGCACGAGTTCTTCCTACGTTCTTCATATCAACGGATTAGACTGGGTCGTTTCAAAGTTATGATCAATTGAAAATATCAGTGAATGAATTCAAGAAACACCCTGTAGGGTAGCTCTACCTCAGGTCACCGTGGTATCTTCATTTCCAATGAAACGCCCTGTATACGATATTGATAGATTGTGCAATATTATGCGTGATTTAATGCGTAAAAATATATTGTGCAATCTGGAAAATATTGTGCCGGCAGTGGGCAGTATTGCATAATTTACCTGGATTTGTTTGAAAAAGTGTTCCAAATCACTTCATGGGCAATAAGTGTGCGAAGAAACAATCCATGCTAGAATTTATTGACGTTAGCCATAGGCTCCGGGCTCTATGGGATCTCACGTGCAAGAAGTACACCAACCGTGCCAAAAAGGGGGACCAATATGACCTTGAGAACTTCGAAGTTACTAATGATCAGAAGATAGAGTTATGAACAAACGTTGGCTTGCATACTTGATAGTATCTATTTTTGCGCTTTGAGGAGTTACTACAGCGAAGAGCTCTTCGAATAATTATCCGTCCGTCCTAAAAACGCTGCTAAATTCCTTGGGTCTGATGATTCTCCGTTCACAGTGATGACAACACTACTTTGATCAATACCACTAAACCTGACTGCAACTCTACAGACGCTACCAGGATACTGATTCTATAGGCGGTTGTACAATAGCCAGCTGTCTGTGCTCGTGATTGTACAAAATATTGCCCAACCCTTAATATCGCCTATTAACGATTCCACTAGTTGCAAAAAACAAAATTATCGCACACTAATACTGAACATTTAGGGCCAACGGTCTTTCAGATCGCACCAATCATTGCCAAACATTTTTTTGAGCCCATTTCGATTCAAACATACTTTTTCTGATTTTGTAGGTTTTACCTAGCTGTGTTCAAGATGAATGGATTTTAATATGTTCGGAAGTTTCACAAGAAGTGGGTCTTATTAAGTTCATACAAATACTTAGGGACATGATCATTCTACTCTGTGATTTCACTAGAAGTCAAGAAAATAAAGAAGGTTTTGCCACTCTACTGGAAGCATTGAAATATTGTATACATCAGTACGGATATATATTGAAGGTAAGTTATAAGATACCAATAAACATCATTTTGCATTCAGCCAATAATAGTCTTTGACTTTATACAGGGTGTACTACCAGTTCCATGACAAACTTTGTCTGAAGATAGCTGTGCTTATTCTTAACTTTTCTTTCTTTCATATACTCATTGGTTAGTTTCGTTATTATTCAGAACATACAAGCACGTAACAATATATTTTCATGCTCAAACTAAAAGTACGCCTAGGAACTAAAATACCAGTATGCAATTTTGATATTTTTATTATTCAATTGACAATTCGCGTAAGTTCTGCATTATCAAAATTAAGTGGGTATCCTAATGCAAACTTCTGAAAAGCAACTCAAGAATAACTTAAGAAGTATTCAAATTTGTATTTCGCCGATTATCCTAGGCTTTCAAGTGTGTTCTGTTTAGGCATTGTCAATGCGTCCTTACGCCTAGACACAGTGGTGACCGTCACTACCTGATTAGAAAATTTCTACTCTAGTCAGGAATCACAACCGAAACCTTTCGATCACAAGTTCGACGCTCTACCCACTGAGCTACTGACACTCATCCTGTCAACAATCTACAAAGTACACAAACCTGCACATAGAGTATTTCTTGCATCATTCCAAAGACTTCGGGAAAAAGGTTACCCTGCCAAAAAAAGGCTAAACTTATAAGGAGAAGGCAATAGTTTCATGAAGATATCAGAGTTCCGTCAATAATAAACATGCACCAGGTGTCTCCTTGTCATGCGGGAATAATATAAACTGGAAAATCGCAGATACAACTGTCTGTAACGACAATAGGATGAACGTGTCGAGCACATCGATGAAAATATTCTACACTCGATGGTTAGGATTCGTAAGATGCTTCTAAGAGATCGCGCCTGTGAATTGTTAAAACTGCAGAATCCCATCGAACAGTTCACAAGTATTTACGAGTCCTATCTGAGGTTCCAATGTAAGGCGGTCTGAAGATAGGTAATGACCGTGAAACTGCGGTAACCGTACTCTTTGGAAATCGCTTCTTCGGTGTATTTGCTTTAGTTGATTAGCATTAATCAAGGGGGCATTCGTGATGCCTAATCGACAAATACTCGTTTTTGTTTCATGCCACCTTATTAAGGAAGTTTTGAAGTAAATCGGTTGAGGAATGCTAGGAATTTACTTAATGACCATTCGGAATTATCTATATCGCCTCTGTTAAGTTTGTTCACCTGAGATCAATGGGTTTTCCAGTAATAAAAACTGACCTGGGGCGCTTCCTAGGGAGAGAACGAACTAGAAAAAGTGGGCTTTTCCTCGTTGTTGCCAAGGATACGCGGTGCATTTGATTAGAACGATAGAGAACGTTTTATATCATGGCGGTCGAGAAAAGCTATACTATAGGGAAATAAATAGCCTAACCCAAATATAGGTGGATCCCCGATAAATCTTTGAAAAATCCTGACAAATCTCGTGAATCCCTGTAAATCCTCGTGAACATGAATAAATCTTCGAGGCTGTACAAAAATCTCCAGATACCCCTCGGTGACCACCATGCATGCATAGATATTTTTTGGAATTGAAATTGAGCTTCTACATTCACAAGTGCCCGAAATAACTCAGTCAATCTCACTCAGAAGAAGGTAAAATAATAAGTAGGAATTACTAATTTGACTATTTTAACGCGATAAATGCATGCCGGACGAAAACAAATTTTTGGAGGTACGTTTCTCACTATCTCAAGAAATGCACTCAGATTGAAGGTTCGTAATGATGCGATCATATTGAAGTTCCGTAATTGGTTGAAAAATATATAAATCATTTCGTGAGGATCCAATTGTTGAAATTTTTTAGAAAAATGTATTTTTCGAATTTTTTCTTTTGACTGAATTTCGATGAATTCAGCTTCAGAAATCAAAAGCCAAACGTGTTCTACAATTATCAAGTCTATCAGTTGATTCTTTCGGAATTTCATGTTTACGATCGAGGTAAGACCGACCATACACACACACCCGAAAGAAATGACTTGGAGAATCGATATTTATAGAGTAGGTTTGGGGCTCAATTACGATTGGTTGATATACTGATTCAAAATTTTGTTTTGCGGAGGTATTTCCATGAACAAAGACGGATTGAATTGTCATATATTCCTTGATGGAAAAATTATGGCTTGAAGATTAATGCAGAATTTCGTAAATACTATATAAAATGAAGATCTCCAAATTAGTTCATGAGGAAGTAAAGTTTGGCGGGATCAATACCTGATTATGCAGGCAACTCCTTTGTCAACGAGAAAGCTCCTGACCTCACGTCAGTATTTTTTTAGAATTGTATTGAATGCATTCATCTCCTGAACGAAAATGAATCGGACAAACTTTCATGGGGAAAAAATGTTTAGAATAATCATCCGCCAAAGTTTATCATAGAGCTTGTAGAACACCCTTATAATATTATTAATCTTATTCCGAGTGCTACTGGAGGAAGGATAATTACAATACTTTAGATATGACTCGTGTCTGAAGTACTCGTGTTTTTGTTGATTCTACTTTGTTTCTGCCTTGACTGTGACACGAATTCTAGATGGGCGGTAGATCTCTTTCATTCTTGCAGTTGATGATGATTGACAGCGAATTTTTCATTCAAAGTTGACCTTTATTCTTACCATAGACATATACATTTGGGCAGTCCATATGTATATGTCTATGGTATGTCAATAGTTGTTAAGTAAAGGCGCAGTGCCTTTACTTAAAAAAAAATGGACAAAAGTTGGTTACGATGTGAGATCGTACTCAAAGAGATGTATGAGGGGGAATATAGGTTTTTCTCAGACTAGGTGCGAACAGATCACCAAAGATAGATAGATGTATATTTGGGATGTTTCAGAGCATTGATTAGTCTTGCGTACTATTTATTGATTGCTAGCTTTCGTGGTATGTCAACCACTTCTTCAGAGCATCTAAAAGGTACAAAATATTTCATGAAACATTAAATTATCAATTAGGCTCACTAATCAAACTTACTTCATCAATTTTTGTTTTTTGACTACATTAGTTATAATTAACTCAAGGAGAGTTACTGAAACATCGGAAGTATTATAGTACACCAAATAATACTTCCGAAGATCCAATAATTCCCATCCCTAAGTTAATTATAACTAATCGATTCAAAAAACTAAAATTGATGGCAATGCCCTGAGCCATCTTCGAATTGTTCGACTGAACAGGCTCAGTTCTGGCACAGAATAGAGTTTATTATTACTTCTCTATTCTGTGGTTCTGGCGAACTATACAGTGAAACCTCCCACAATAGACATTCCATTTAGCAGATCAGCGGATGTCTCTTAAAATCAAACATTTTTATTTTTGTTTAGTCCCGTCAGACAGACGTCTATTAGAATAACGTGTAGGGAGGTTCTGTTTGGGAAGGACGCCAACTCATAGAATATCCGATATTGTGGCATCTTCTGGGCGCTTCAAACATTTTTTGTGGGCGAGAGCTGGCTTTTAATAATAATAATAATAATATGTATTTATTTGCCAAATCATCATCATTAAGACAATAAAGAGAAAACAAGTCAATAGCATTACAATTAATAAGAATAAACTACTAAATTGGCACTCACAGACATTGACATATGTTCTTAAATTCTACAATTGAATAGGGCTCAGATTTCATGATGAGACTATAACTTGATTTACGAAAATGATTATAATTCTTTATAGCTCTAAGTTCGCTTGGGAGAGAGTTGAACAATGTTATGGCAGTATACACAGGGTTGCGTTCTGTAAGGGACAGCTTATGACGGGGGAAGAAATATTCAATCACTCTCCTAGTGTTATTTGAATTCTTAAAGTCCTGAAAATACCGCCCGTTTTTGTGAAAGAAAAGTAGGGTTCTATATATGAAAAGACCAGGTAGGGTGAGCATATTTTGGGATTTGAATGTATTTCTACAAGATGTTCTGTATTTCATTCGAAACATTGTTCGCATTGCTGTTTTTTGGACAACAAAAACACGCTCTAATTGTGAGCTACTTCCCCAGAAAATAAGTCCATAGCTCAATAGGGACTGGAAGTTAGCGAAATAAACAGTTTTTAATGTATTCACATCGATCTGATCTCGCAAAGCTTTCAAAGTATATATAACGGAATTCAGTTTAGGAATCAAGTTATCACAGTGTAATGACCAATTTAGCTTATGGTCAATCATGACACCCAGAAGTTTGGTGTTGAAACTGACTTGAACGTCTTTACTCTCTAGCACTCGCATTGAAGAATAAAAAATTCACTGAGGGGAAATAATTTTAAATTGCTCAAATATGGCTGGTTATAAAAAAAGCATAAATTTTGATTAATTACCTGTTACCTGGAAGTGAAGACTTGGATGATGTCTCCAACTATTTAAACTTACTTTTGAACAGCAACACTGGAGGTAGAGAAGTGGATACAACCTTGAACCGAGATTTGAAACTGGCACCTGAGAGGTTATACAAGCCCCAAGAAAGAGGCTGGCAGAAACAGCACAGCTTTCTTGGTCTAACTCCAGATCATTTAAATATGTTGATACTCCCGAAGTGCATCTGTTTTTGAGAATTCAAATCCCTAATCGGAAAATTGCGACTTGTGGTTTGCTCAAAATATCATTGCAAGCACCTAAATGCTCTGCTAGGAGGTTTCTATTGTATACAAGGAAGCAAACTTCCGCTTCAAAAATGGTTGTCCATTAATCCTGCTACCACCTTGGCCAACTTTGTCAGTGTTCTGTCTAAGTTTTCTTTGCCTTCATACAGTGCTTTTGAAAAGTAACAAATATATTCATTATTGCTGAAATTGAGAGGTTTTCGAAAAAATCCTGATACGTCGATTTTGTATTAATCAGAAGCATTTTTGACATACGACATTTCGTCGGTTTACTGCCAAAACAAGATGCGTGCATTTTTTACCATTTTTGCGTTAAGTGCATTTTCGTAACCAAAATCGGTATATAAACGTACTGCATAAACCAGATAACTGTGGGACAACGGCAAAGTAGTGAATTATGTAGGCTTCTTTTGGAAATTATTCATTTTGCTAAAAACTGTACAGCTGATAAAAGTTAAGTGCACATTTAACGAAAAGTAAAATTTTATATGCAAAAAGGGAATTAATTCTTCTGGAAAAACAGGTTAGATATCATTTAACTTATTTTTGGCGTTGAAGTATAGTAGATTGTTACAATGACTATGCGTATAAAATAGATAAGTGCAATTATCTCGTATAGTATAGCTATGATCATACCTCAGAATACAAGGAAATTTACGTTTTTGGGAGGAGTAGAAAAATACCCAATTTGGAAGAAATAATACTAAAAATCGCGTACACGGAAATGCGACCTATAAGTTCCAAAAAAACAAGATTTATTGAAGTTATGCAGATCAGCAGTGATTCTAGACGAATTTCACCCATATTATCATAATTTACCATCGTCCGACGATGTTCAAGACGATATTCCTGAACCAGCCTTTGAAGATAGTGATCTTGAAGTTGACATTCAAGTTAAAGGTACTTTGAAGACAAGTTCCAAAAACCGCAAATAAGTTCAGGCAAAATAGGTTTAGTACAGATTTTTCTTTTATTAATTACCAACGTTTGTTAACTGATTTCTCCCCGAGTTCTAGCATTAATTATGGCCACACATACCACAATATGTTATTTTTGCATTATTCAAAGATTTCCGTTCCTGTAGTTTTTTTATTATATGCAAAAACTTTCAAACCTCATTTACACAAAACTAACAAAAGGCGAATTTTGGCGCTGTAACCACAGCTTACTACAGATTGTGGTTACATGTAGTTACTTGGGTTACCACATTTTCGCGGAGCTAACTATGTAACTATGACGTATTGATGACGTCACGCATACCATACCGCGTAAACTTCCTCTTGAGCAGGGTTACTCGTGTAGTTTGTAGTTCTATCTCTTTCGAAAGAGTGAAATGAAATGAGTTTATGAACATAGATTCGAGAATGAAAATAATTGGGGGTCATATTCTATGGAAGTTTCAAATATGTTTAATGTTCAAATATATCGTTATCGGGAGAGAAGTCACTCCTCCTGTCGTTTTGTACCGGTGCAAAAATTTTTTTAGATTGCATTTGAGCTTGTATTAGTTGTTGTTTTTAGATTTTAAAAAGAAAGTGTAAGAAATTCTAATTAATAATTGCTACTGTGAAACCAATTATGGTTCAGAAGTTGCAGCTATTGATGAAACATTATATTAATATTTGACTTCTTTCCCGATAACGATAAATTAATTTCCAACGAAGTCGAGAATTCTACTAATTTTTAATGTTCATTTTTGAAACATCTGGCAGGTTTTTTTATTATTGTTTTTGCACGCTTGTTTGATAAAAATTTCAAAAAGCACTGCCGTGAAGGCAGCAACTTTTGCGCGCATGTTCAATGTAGATGACCGCTTCAGCAACGAATTTGAACGTGCGCGCGTACCAAATTTCAGTTCGATACGATCATAAGTTTTGGAGATATCGGGAAAAAATATGTCAAATTTCGAGGTTTTCTTCTCGATATCGTTGATTTTTTCGGTATTACTCGAGAAATACTGATTCAGAGTCCTGATTAAACTTCACAGCTAGTTTTAAGATGCTAAAAGACAACTTTATGCAAAATTTCGTGATAATCGTGTTATTAGAACAATTTGAAAAAAAAAATTTATATGATTTTCTCATCATATCATCCTCATTAAATTCTGTATGAAACTTCGAACTGTTATTTTCGATGAAGTACTGAATTTCAATTCGATCTGATCTGTATTTTTGGAAACATTGGAAAAATAAAATTTTGATTGGGTATATCTACGGAATCATTGGGCAGATTTTACCCATTCACGAATTCGACCTTCGTAATTAAGCCCCAAACCTACTCTACAAATATCGAGTTTCTAAGTCGTTTCTTCCGGAAGTTATTGTGTTTACGGTCAGCCTAACGGCCGACTGCGTAAACACAATAACTTCCGAAAGAAACAACTTAGAAACTCGATATTTGTAGAGAAGGTTTGGACCTTAATTACGAAGGCCGAATTCGTGCATGGGTAAAATCCACCCAATGATTCCGTAGATATACCCAATCAAAATTTTATTTTTCCAATATTTCCAAAAATACAGACCAGATCGAATTGAAATCCAGTACTTCATCGAAAATAACAGTTCGAAGTTTCATACAGAATTTAATGAAGATGATATGATGAAAAAATCATATAAATTTTTTTTTTCAAATTGTTCTAATAACCCGATTATCACGAAATTTTGCACAAAGTTGTCTTTCAGCATTTTAAAACTAGCTGTGAAGTTTAATCAGGACTGAATCAGTATTTCTCGAGTAATACCAAAAAAATCAACGATATCGAGAAGAAAACCTCGAAATTTGACATATTTTTTCCCGATATCTCCAAAACTTATGATCGTATCGAGCTGAAATTTAGTACACTGCTGTGAAATTAGAAGGTCAAAGTGTGAGTATATTTTTTTTTGGATATGATGAATGGTTTCCGAAAAAAAATTTTTTTGTAAAAAAATTTTTTAAAATTTATTGACAATATGATCTTGACGAAATTTGGCTCAAAGTTGCGCGTCGTTATACTCCACCAAACTGCCAAGTTTGAATCCAATCGCTCAAGTAGTTTCTGAAATAAAAAATAAATAACTTCAAAACTTCAAATGCCTATAACTCCGAAACTATTCGATCGATTTGGCCCATTAACGAACTTAACCGCGGCATTCCAATGCGCGACCTACCCTGAAAGTTTCAAGTTGCTAGCTTGCTTCTGTCGACAGTTATCGTGTCTACGGACGGCCGGCCGGCCGGACAGAATCAATTTTGACACCGGATTCGTCATCAGTGAGTCCAACCTAGTCGATTGAGACCATTTTCGGCTCAATCATCCAAAATTACAGACATTTGGACAAAACGATAGCACGCTGTTCCCCTAGAACATGCGCGCAAAAATGGAAACAATTTCCATTCTTCTAAATAAAAGAAGTCTTCCGATACAAGATAGTATCGAAGTTCTCTCTGGAGTTGACAGACAGAAGTAAGAAAAAAAAGTGAGGTTCTCTTTGGAGTTGACAGACAGAAGTAACTACGTGACTATGACGTCACGGGTAACTACTAACTATGGTTACCTGTGGTTACATCGCCAAAATTCGCCTAAAATGTTACTTACCTGGTTTTGGTAATAAGCCGACGATTTGTGACGTAATCGTTTTTCGAGCTATGACGTCATCAACAATTTTTTATAAATGGCAACACCCCAATTTCGAGAATGAAAGAGCGCGTCTTGTAACCTACCCATTGTCGAAAATTAGGGATGTCTGATAGTTTCCTCAGCGACAAAAAATGGTTTTTATTACTGTCAGAGAAAAACTAATCGTAATTGTACTTGTTTTTGATTTTTCATATTTGTAATCCATTACCATAGAAATATGTGGGTAATATGTCAGAAAGTATCTTTGTTTAAAACAAAATTGACGTGTCAGAGGATTTTCCCAAAGAACTATCAGTTTCAAAAATATTGAATTTATTCGCTACTTTTCAGAAGCACCGAACATATGAGTTTCAAAAATTATTTTCATCCTTTTTTTTTCTAGGCTAGAGTCCTGCCATTGAATGATGAAGAGAATGAAATAATCATTACACAGTCACTGGTCAGCTTGATGGCACATTTTCCTGAAAATTTGAAGATAACTGAAGGATTGAATATCATTCAATCTCTAATGACAGAAAAATCTTTGCGGCGTTTGGGAAATGATCAAAACTTTGTGAACAACATTTGCAGAATCAAAAATACCAATCTTTGCCAACTTATTGCTTCAAAAATACTGAAATAAAAAAAAATTGCTCTTAGTTTATTTTTGATATTTTGTATTACAACTCTTGTGAATAAAGAATCTCCAGAACTGTTTATATTTTTCCATATTCCTGGTACATATCAGTTCCCACTAACTTTGAGCACAGAGCGTATACTGAAAAACATAAAATGAATGTAATCAGAAATCATCAAATAAAGTATGTTACTTCACCTTTCTCCTGAATGCATAAGGCGAAAAGCCTCATTTATTTCTGTGAAACTCAGATTATGGGAAATGAACTCATCCAGAAGTAGCTTCTTAGATAAATATTCTTCAACCAACTTAGGAACACTTTCTCGACTCTTCCAACCTTTATTGATGAAGATTAAGTTAGAAACAGGTTCAATCTCAAATCTTGATTTAAATTGTTTTCATAAAGAAGAATCAAATTGATACAAAGAATTTCAACCTACAACTCCCTAGTTGAATACTGCTCAAACCTGTCCAAAGAAAACTTGTGTTTTTCCGAAGATGAATAGAAAAAAGGTGTACCAATTCGCAGTATTGAGCACCGCAAGAAAATTGTTGAATGGAAACTACCTCGGCTAGATTCATTAGCCTTACTTATCGAAGAATCAATTCCCCATCAGCCCTCAAAATTCGTTTAATTTTTTTCTAAGCATAGCACTATTTCGTGTATGTTAGACTTGTGTATTTGTGATGGTTGGTTCGATAGTCTGTTCTTGATGCTCCATTGTGAATACCTAAGAGTACGTCAATAATGGAGCAACAATCAAAAAATACTGGAAGAATTGCTTTATACCCATTCAAAAATCTTATTTCCGAAAATGTTCTAAAATTAAGATTCGATCTATATATTTAACTATCATTTGAACAAAATGGAGCTAAACACTGAATTTCTCACGAATTCAGTTAGTTGTCATGAAAGTTAGACACATATTGAAAAGTGTTAGGTTCAGTTAATTTTTCTGTCCGATAACTACGCGACATTGTACGTTCAAAGATGTAGCTGAATTGAACTATAGAATTTTCAATGAAAATTACAACGTCCGTAGAATTATCTTGACCTTGACATTTCAAAAGTGCCTACCTGACTTTTTTTCTAGTTACAAAAACTTGATAGACCTATTCCAAGGGCTTCCAACTGACTTTATATAAAAGTAACAGTGGGGTGTAACTATTGTTTTGTTTCGTTAGAACAATTTTTTTTCAAAAACCAACCTGAGGCCTGCAAATAAAGCCCTTTGTAATTCGGGTGTTGTATGATCTTCGGAAAAAATCGGAGATTCAATTTCAGATTTTTGTTCAATAAATCAAGTAGTAATCAAATATTATGGGGAACTTCGCTCCAATTTGCCAACATATAAGTTTTTAAAATCTCTAATAGTTGGGGAGGGAAATTTCAGAACGATTTCGTCATCTTGAGGTTCGCATTATTTATAAATATCTGGTCCAAACCAAGTCAGTGAATCCAAACATCCATATTTGTTAACATCATGCCTGATTGGCCGGAAGTTGTGATGGGGCTCCTGATTTAAAGTCACTTATGTGAATAACTCAGTTATTTCGATTGCTGATTTTCCGCTATGAGTTTTTGGTTGGTTCCCGAAAAAAAAGGCATTTACGAAACTCGAACTGGTGAAACTTCTGATTCAGACAATCAGGTTGAAATATGTCATTGCACTGGTTCAGCTCGTGCTTGGAGGTACTCTTACAAAAGTAATTTCGAAGTCTTATCAAACCCAATAGTAAAGACAACAATTACCAATGGCAATATACTAAATGGTCTATGGATATGTTCCGTTGATAAACCGAAATTATCATAGAAAATATGGTCGCTCTGTTGACAGAAAATCTACCGCATTGTCAGCACACAAAATCCGTAAATATCCTTTTTCTCGGGTGCCAACCAAACCTTCCATAATTACAAAACGGAATACCAGCATTCGAAATAATTAAGTTGATTTATGGAACATATACTAAATAAACTGCAATGACATTGTTGACGAGAAAATAGTAGTCCCAACACAACATTCGTCCAATCAGACATGATGAGAGACAGAGAGATACATTTATTTGATTTTATAACCAGTACAGGTGTTGATCTTTCAAAATACAATCTATAACTAAAATACCAAAAGAAAAACCAAATACAGAAAAGACGCATCACAGTTGCTCAGAATGCCTCTCATAAGAATTCGCTTACACTATAATAGCATTTTTCTACTGGAAACCTTTTAAGGCTCCTCCTTTGTAATTCGAAAGACCAATTTTTGACATTTACTGGTAACTAAAAATATCTATATTTAGATCCAATTACTTGGTTTGAAGTACCTAGGCGCAGGTAATGGATAACGCGGACCTCAATATAACGAATTTAGTCATAGAATTTCCCTTCCCCAATGGTAGAAAACTTGGACTGAAATCTCTCATTTGCTATACCTTAAGTGGATTTCTGTAGTATCATTCAGCTCAATATCCAATGGTGAGCATATAATGATATATGAAGAAGTATTGTAAATATGAGGTATATATAAAATTTCCAAAAATATAATTAGTGAAACTAAAGAATGAAATTCTGGAACTTGCAGTTTTTTCTTAAAGACCATAAAAAATTCGATTTAAATTTTACCTCCAAAAGCCGTTCCCTTCCATGTTCTACCTGTAACTAATTGGAAGGGTCTCGTACTAATTTCTTGACCTGCTCCAGCAACACCAACAATTGTAGAAAGTCCCCATCCTTTATGGCATGATTCCAGAGCCGCCCGCATAGTAGCTACATTTCCAATACATTCAAATGTATAATCCAGACCGCCGTCAGTCATTTCAATCAAAACTTCTTGAATTGGTATTTTATAATCCTTCGGGTTGATGAATTCAGTGAAGCCAAATTTCTTTGCTGAAATTTTTAATTTGCATATTACAGCTTCTCCAAGTTATGCATTGAATTATTATGTATATCTATGAGAAATCAAGCTGAAAGCATGAAAGCTCTGACAAACTGTCAATATCATTAGTGTGTGACTACCACCTACTTTCAATATATCTGTAGTTAAAGTTGAGTTGATGATGAGTTGAAGTGTGTATTATGAAATGAATTAAATCTGAAATCGTTTGTGGAAAATATTGGGATGAATACGCGAATTATTTGAATCGCACCTTTTTCTGAAGAAATTCTGTTACAAAATCTTATAGTTAATGACAAATGGATGAACATCATGCACATCGCTCAAAGTTTCATACTCTTGAAGGTTAGGGTTCTGAAGTGGCTCCTGAGATGGCGCTGTATAATTTTATACAGAAGGCAGCCATCCAACAGGAGGTATCAAGTATCTAAAATCCTCTCTGCGTGTACAGCCTGAGTCGGTATGATCGGTAATAATCGTGAGCCTGCTGTAAGCGCATCCCTTGGGTAGGGCTTCTTTAGAGTAGAGGCTTTGGTTGAATATATAATTAGCTCAGATAAAGGTTGAGTATTTGTTAAATTATCGACGATTATACGTACCTTGTGTTTGCTCTAGGTTATGGTTAATGTTCGAATTAATATTCTGAGCGCAACAAATAATGCTTTCTCAATGGCCTTTCAAAAAAATAGCGCTACTAATTTGAGAAAAAAAAAACACGAAGGCTAATTTCTATAACCACTAGTTGTGTATTATTAAGGTGCATTATTTCGACATTAATGGATAGATTTTCTCTACTTAAGCTATGGACACAACAGAGACCATTGCTCTGATCGTAGCACCGTTTCAGTCCTATGGTTCGCTCCTATGCACAAAGCAATGGACAGCGCTCTGATGTGATCTCACAGATATGATACTGTGTATTTATTTTTTTCATTGGTAAAAGAGGCTATGGTACCGTGCTATTGAGTACAAAAAATTGAAATAAAGCTAACCTAATTCAAATTTGTTGGGATTTATATCAATTCCGATTATTCTAGAAGCTCCAGCAGCTTTACATCCCAAACCCACTGCTAATCCAACAGCTCCTAAGCCCCAGACAGCACAATTCGAATCTTTATCAACTTTTGCAGTATTTAATGCTGCGCCATAGCCAGTTGGCACGCCGCAACCCAGCAAACATACCTTCTCAAGTGGTGCGGAAACTTCAATCTGAAAATTAATATCGATTGCTAATTTAAAAAAAATCACAATAGAATGGTATTTAATGATCTTCTGGGACATTTGAACAATGAAAAAGATACGTCACACAATTATGCAACAGAAGCAAATATGTTAAGAAACAGCAATTTTGAATAATATCAGTAAAAAAAATAGAGAAGAAATAAAGAAAATCATCAACTCATTGTATCAGCTAGAAATTCTTCCAAATTATAATAGCACTTGTCTAATAACAAAGATCCGACCTCAATTTTGAATATTCCATCATCATAATTTCAACACTTCCTGGCAGACTATTTTAGGTGTGCCTTGGAATACAGAAAACATCAGTATGTCGGGTTCCGTAGTTGTAAAAGTCTGAACATTTTTTTAAGAGATGGATATTTTTCGGACATACATCAGACAATTAAGGACAGAAATACTGGGAAACGATAGTATTTTGCACTCTTTAAAAATCGGTCTACATGATTCACGAGGCCTGAATTTGAATATGAGGCGGATAATTTTTTTTTGAGCAATGAATGCTCGGCCAGCAGCTTCTGTGGAGTAGTAGAATCCAAGTAAGCTGTTGATTGGTAGTGTGTTATTGAGACGTGAAATTCGTAGTACGATTTGTTGAGGTTTTTGCACAGGTGATCAACATGATGTTGCCACTTAAGAGAATCATCGACATAAAGTCCCAGAAACCTAACACACTCTGCCAACTGCAAGTTTACACTCTTATGGCGAACGTCGAAAAACTCTTTGCTGCCGGTATCACGGATTCGATATTTGATGACTTGTGTTTTGTCGGAAAGGTAACTTAGAATAAAATCGAGGAACACACCTCTGAAACCCATCTGGTACATCTTATCGATAATAAATTTGTGCTGTAGTGTCTCGAAAGCGCGAGATCGAAAAACAACCCAGCAACATGAGACCCCTCGTCCACGCAGGTGGACACAAGCTCAACAAATTCACAACAAGCAGTCTGGGTTGATCTTCCAATTCTGAAGCCATGCTGTCTACTGGTCAGAATCAAATACTTATTCAGATAATTATACATTTGTTGGAATATGATTCTTTCAAAAACCTAGTAGTTGAAAGC
Organism: Myrrha octodecimguttata; assembly: GCA_958510865.1. NCBI lineage: Eukaryota > Metazoa > Arthropoda > Insecta > Coleoptera > Coccinellidae > Myrrha > Myrrha octodecimguttata. Next base: position 24,804,870 of record OY294056.1, read on the forward strand.
ACAAAACTCCGTTTGGTTTGGTGGATAGCAGCATCACCAGTACTGCTCTCCATTCACAGATTTATTAGAGAGGTGCAGTTCATGTCTCTATGTCTATGGATGCAATATCTCATAAGAACCATATAAACACAAAAGAGGATAGCCACGAAAGATAAACTGATAACAATGTTTCTACGATAAAAGTTGAAAGGTCTTTCTGATTATGACGTACTGAATCGCTATGCATTTCAACAGCCAATCAGAGAACTATATATGAAAATGCCTGGGGCTTGCATATGAATCCAGCCAGGGCCGGCGCGAGCAATTCTGGCGTCTGAGGCAAAAAAAATTTTTTGCGCCCATCGTATAAAAGCATGAAAAATAGCAAAAGTTAAGTTAATCGGAAAAATTAGAGTGGGTGTAACTGAAAAACGCTTATCTCGATATACTTATATACCTAGGTATATCAAGTGCGTCCGAGGTTTTTTTTTCAATGAAACAAAAAATATTATGTAGATTGAAATATTACATTGAAAAAAGAAGGAAAACAAATAACATAATTGTGTAGATATTATACCTTCAAAAACAAAACATAAAAAATATAATCATAAACTGTATAATAAATATAATATTACGGTCGGACTTACGGCCAGACCGTAAACACAATAACTTCCGAAAGAAACAACTTAGAAACTCGATATTTGTAGAGAAGGTTTGGACCTTAATTACGAAGGCCGAATTCGTGAATGGAAAAAGACGTTGGGTTATGTTAATCAGAAATCCAATGGGAATATTCCGGTTCATAGTAAAAGGAAAGGATTTATCTATGGTCGCTGAATCGTATTCGACATGTACTGATAAAAAAATCTGTTTACTCTTCTTATCTTACTATCCTATGAAATTTTGCCAAAACATACGCGTCATTGTTCTCCTTTTGAATACCGATATAGATCGGATTTGTAATTTCGTAAATATTAAAAATACAATAAGACGAAGTTTAAGTGAGGGTAACTCCGAAACCGATCTACCGATTGTGCCTTTTTACAAAAGCAAACCACCTATCTCAAATATATACCGAAAATTTCAAGTCCCTACCAACGTTTCTTCGAGGGTTAAAGTGACCAGAAATTTGTCGGTCCGCATGATCGCACAAAATATAGTTTTTTGAAATTTTCTGAAGGCGCGATCCTCACGAGTTTGCGAGTCATTATTCTTCTTCGAAATATCAAATTTCGAATTGATCAGATATGTGGTTCAGGAAATACGGAAAATAGTGAAAATTTCAAATGTCTATAACAACTGGGTGGATTCGGCCCTTTAACGCACTTAACCGCAGAATTTCGGACCCGAACCCAACCTAGAAATTTCAAAGCCCTAACTTCATCAGTTTAGGAGTTATTATGTACACGGATGACCGGATAGAATTACTTTTGACTACAGATTCTTCACAGGGAGTCCGACCTAGACCTAGTCATTTGAGACCATTTTCGGCTCAAAATTCGAGAATTACAGGCATTTGGACAAAACGATAGCAAACAAGTTAAGTTATTACCTTACGTTTTCCTCTTTGTAATTCCCCAGTTGCTACTACGCCGATGTTTACTGCATATAGGATAGGTGTTATATTCACTTCTCACAACACACTATGATTATGAACGAACGGTAAATGAAACTATCATAGGGCATCGATAGGGTTGCAAAGCTCGCAGTTGAATGCCGTTACGAGGCGAAAACAGACAAACCAAAATATCATAAAATCAGCGGCAAGATGAAAAAAAAAACACTGATATCTTCCAGAATACCAGTAGGGAGTCGGTCCTGTCGAGGGGTATGTGGCCACCTGCCGACGAAGACAGTACGCCTTTGTCGGCGTAATAAAGTGCGTTAATAAAACTAACAGTGTGGCTTCGGCATATTTCATCGAACCTAATTTATAAGGATGATTAGATAGACTTTTATTACGGTTAGGGTGAATGTTTACACATTTTCAAACTGCAGCATTAGCAAACCCGAGAGAGGCTGTATGTTCAATAATCTGGGATTTAAATAAAATATGAAAAGGTGGCCCTCCGATTTTGCCCGAAATGAGGCCCCTAGCAGAGTGGCGCCTGAAACGACTGCCTCGCTGCCTCACCCCTAACGCCGGCCCTGAATCCAGCTTTGCCTGCGAAATAAACAATGATTTTGAAGAGATTGACGTAGTGCAGTTTATTTCCACCTCCTTTTTTTTGTCACCCATATCTTAATTTTTTATAACAGTGAGTGATATATCAATAAATTAATTGGCCTTTACTTTTTATTTCCTCGCATCTAAGCTAGTTAAGGGTAAGCACAGAGTGGAGCGATTCTATAAAAGAACGAAACGTGCTAGCAGAGATCTAAGCATAGCCATAACAGAGTGAGAAACAAAGAGTTAAGTAAGAGTTCGTTCAGATTGTTTACACAGTTGAAAGCTTTTGGGCGAAAAAGAACCGACTACCAGACTACCTTCTTTTTATTAGAAAACTTGTCACTGTCGCGGGGTCACGTCGATATTTCACAATAAATATTGACATTTTTGATTATTTGCTCAAAAAAATGTAATGCAATAACAAGAAAAGAACTAATTTCATCCTAAACCTTATCATACCAGCTCAACGCCTCGCACTAGCATCGAGGTTATTATCATGATGCACAATGAATATTAAATACCATTTGCAAAATAAAATGAACCATTCAAATCACAACAGAAATAAAATATTTTTTCTTTTCTTCTCGAAAAATTTATCCCACATTTTATCCAAATTGAACCAAATATAAATTTCATTTGTATGTATGGTAAAATAAAAATAAAACACTTTTAGAAAGAAACATCGTCATATTTATCACACTATGATGAATTAAAAAATAATTCTAGTTCCTCAATTGACAATTTTGATGAATGAGTGTTTTTGTTCGAAGATACGGCTATATCTTCATAGCATTGCCATGAGGAAAAGGTTCGGCTTTTGATTCGGTCTATAAATATGGTTCGGTCCGGTCATAACTGCCCAATTACAAAATCACGTTTCGTTGCACCCCTAGTCTTTTCCATCACACAGCTGTTTTCTCTTCAATATACTCCACTTATAAAATAATCCACATTCATTTTCTCGGAGAAGAAATTAAAGAAGAAAACAGAATATTCATCTATATTGAAGAAGATACGGGTGGATTTGTGGGAGCGTAAGAGCGAAGAAAACGTAAACCTTCGGTATATGCTCGACTCTGTGTGCCTGCCTTTATAGAAAAGCTTTTCTTTTCGCCACTTCGCTCTTTACTGGCTGCTCTTTGCTCCCCGCTGCACTCTGTACCTACCCTTAGGCATGGAAAACTCAACCAATGCAGACCTAGTTATAACATAAATAGTCATGTCACTTACCTTAGTCACAGATACATCAGCAACAACAGTATATTCTGAGAAAGTGGAGCAACCCATAAAGTGATATAACTTTTTGCCTTCACAGCTAAATCTAGAAGTTCCATTTGGCATAACTCCTTGACCTTGAGTTGATCGAACTTTCTGACACAGGTTTGTCTTTGGGGACTTACAAAATTTACATTCTCCACACTGAGGCACATACAGAGGAATGACATGGTCTCCTGAAAATATCAGATATTTTCATAGTATATTTGGAGCTTACTGAAGGAGGCTGAATTCAGGAATCGTTAAGTCCATCCAATGATTCTATAGTCATATACCTATTCGAAATCTATTTTCATGATATTGTCAAAAATATAGATCCGACCGAGTTGAATCTGGTTCTAGTTTCTGCAAATTTCGCAAGGGTTATGTGAATAGAGTATGGAATGTTTTTTTCTTATGTGCTATTCAAGCAATGTTGGACCGAGTCAGTACCTGGATGGATGATCGTCCCATACTCAACACGTTGACTGCCGACTACTAGATAACGCGTAAATTGCGTTCTTTCCTAGGAAGCCGACTACAAGTTATCTCGTACAGTGTTTTCTTGCCTTATTCATGGTCCTACCTTATATAAAGGGTTTTCCAATAAGAGGTGTTATTTTGAATAGCCCGCTATTTCGGTAGATGTCACTTTTGAAGCTGTAATTTTTTTGACATCTGACAAGTAGAAACTACGTCATTAATAAAAACGGAACGATACAAGCTTCAACAACGCATTGAAATGATTAAAATTCACTATAAAAATGGTGAAAATTTGGCAGAGACGGTTCGTAGAACTCGAACATTTTTGGGTCGTCGTAAAGCACCTTGTCGGACCGCAATAAAGAAATTGGTGGAAAATTCGAGCTGTTGGGACAAGTTAGTGATGTGAAGAATAAAACCCGTGCACGTCGCTCAAGAACAGCCAAGAATTTTGCTGCTGTAGCCGAAAGTATTGAAGAAAACCCAGGTTTGTCCATTCCCCATCGTTCTTTGGAATTAGTCATTCCACAAACGTCATTACACCATTTTGCATAAATATTTGGGTCTTAAGGCTTATAAAGTTCAGTAAACACAAGAATTCAAGCCGGCCGATCATCAACAACGTCGTGTCTTTGCTGATTGGGTCGTTGAAATGCATGAAAATGATCCGGAATTCCAACGAAAAATCATCTTGAGTAATGAGGCTCTACCTGAGGTAGAAGTTTTTTAAGTTTTCGATCGTAACAATGTAAGAGCTTAATATCTGTGTGAAATATATTTCGAATTGAGATGTCTGAAAAGAGTTAATAAGAAGTCAAAGAAATGAGACGAAGTATCAATGTCAATCAAGATCAATGATAGTATATAGTAAATTTGATGAAACCCATTCCTTCCTAGTAGAGTAGCGTCTTTGGTGATAATGTATTTGCGAGGTTAGCTCGTGAGTTTTTTTTTGTGCTGAGAAAAGTACGGAACCGATAGGTTCGGTTATTAGAGGGTCCGAGCGAGAGACGAGCGGGAATAGCTTGTGCTTTTTTTTGTGTGCCGAGGAGGGTACGGAACCGATGGATTCGGTCATTGTAGTCATTTAGGGACATGTGGAAATAGCTCGCGGTAAGAGTTTGAGATAACGGTTGATCTTATGCTTGTTAGGAGGGCCGTTTGATTTCGTGGCGGAAATAGTGTATTCATGGAATAGAGGTCACTGTAGGAGTTGGTGTATGGTCTTCAGGTACACCTATTGGAATAAGCTTTCTACTAGTAAGGAAAAGGTAAATCGTTTAAGAAAATGTATGTTGATGTGAATAACCCATCGTAATACGATTTCCTCCCAGTTCATTTTTGGTTAGACACAATGAGTTAAAATTGATAGGTTTTACTGATGTCTCCTCAGTGAAGAAAATCTGATTCGAAAAGTATATTTGAGAAATGTGTCTGTTGTTATGTTATAAACATGATAGTAAGAAACCTCTCGTTCAATTAATGAATTTTATTGTATTAAAATATCGGTTGCAGTGAGTTTTTGATAAAATTGATCTTTTTGTTTTTATTTTGATGAACACCTCGATCTGTGTAAGTAAGGAAATTTGAATATAGTTTATAAGTGTACTCCATTTGGGCTTTTCTTTCCTGATTTTTTGTTCCTCAGAAAAATATCAAAACAAAAGACTCTATCCTACTGCATAGAGCACGAAGTTTCATCCCTTTCGGACAATTCAAGTAGAATAATGTAAGTTGAGATGAATTCGTTTTTTGAGTTAATTTAATCCTATTAGTTTTAACGGTGACAGTTGAAGAATAGAGAAGTCAAAATCCTACTTTTACAAATGGTGACAGAGAGTACACTTTGGATTGTAAGTTCAATAATTTTCAAAAGTAAAACAATAAAGACCTATACCTATATCAGTTATAACACATTTCCACCTCGGTGGCTTCGTCAACAAGCAAAATTGTCGCATCTGGGGCTCGGAAAACCCGAGAGTTATTGTTGAAAAGCCTCTCTATCCTCAACGTGTGACTGTTTGGTGCGGTTTATGGTACGGCGGAGCATTGAACCTTACTTTTTCGAAAATGAGGCTGAAGCAACAGTTGCGATGAATGGATTGCGCTATCGAGAGATGATTAATGATTTTTCGTGGCCGGAATTGGATGGTATTGATCTGGACAACGTTTACTTTCAACAAGACGGCGCTACATGCCACACAAGCAACGAAACAATTGATCTTTTGCGGGAAAAGTTTCCGGACCGTGTTATCTCTCGAAGAGGTGATCACAATTGGCCACCGAGATCTTGTGATTCAACACCTTGCGACTTCTTCCTTTGGGCGCACGTGAAACCGAAGGTCTACGCCAATAGCCCAGCGTCGATTCAAGATCTCAAAGATGGAATTCGTGAGGCTATCGAGGACATAGGGCAGCCACTTCGTGATTTGGTTATGGAAAATTCCATTAAAAGGATATGGTCCTGTCAGCGTGGTCGTAGTGATCATTTGCCTGATATTATTTTCCACTATTAACGGCATAGCTTCTTCTTTATAATGAAATAAACATTCTTCTTTGAATATCAAAATAACACCTCTTATTGGAAAACCCTTTACTAACTGACAAAGAAACTGTAACACCTAGAAGGAGCTGTTTGGTAAAACATAGAGTAAAGCAAGGAGTAAATGATTGAAATTTGGATAAAAAAAAGGATTTTTTTTATTAAATTTGTCAATAATGTGTTTGTCCACCACGGTTATCTATACACTCCCCAACAAGTCTTGGCATTGATGCAAGAAGATGTTCTATTCCCTCTTGAGGGATACTATCCCAAGCTTCCTGTACTCCATGTCTCAGAGCCGCCAAAGTCCGTAGGGGCTGGGGTAAATTTCAAGCCTTCTACCCATTATGTCCCAAACATGCTCTATGGGCGAAAAATCGGGGGATCTGGGCGGCCATGGCAAAAGATTCACATGGGTCGCTTCAAAAAAATTTAAACTAACTCTGGCAACATGAGGTCGAGCATTATCTTGCTGAAATAATGGATCCTCGAGCCGGTAGGGGTAAGGGAGAACATATGGCTCCACTATTTCTTGAAGGTTACGAAGCGCTGTCATGTTACCTCGAATTAAGACCAAAGGTGACCTAACTTCATGTGCAACAACACCTCATACCATAACGCCTACTGTCCGGTGTACATGACGCTCAACATCAAAATGAGTGTCACGTCTTTCTCCCCGACATCGTCTAACCCTTCTTCGGCCATCATCTGCACCCAAGCAGAATCGAGATTCTTCAGAAAACCTGATAGCATTCCATATTCCAATGTTGTTGTTCGCTGCACCACTGTAATCGTTGCCAGCGATGCTCAACCATAAGAGGTAACACAAGATGGGATCGATAATGCTGCAGTCCAAAAGACCTTATAAAATTTTGAATGGGTATATCTACGGAATCATTGGGCTGATTTTACCCATTTAAGAATTCGACCTTACTAATTAAGCTCCAAACTTACTCTACAAATATCAACTTTGTATGTCGTTTCTTTCCGGAAGTTATTAGGTCCTTTTGTTCACATAGAAAGTGTAACACTTTCCTGCACTCGGTGTAGATATAATATAGAATATCTACACCGATTGCAGAAAAGTGTTACACTTTTATGTTCTTCATCAAAAAATGACATTTCGAAGGTTAACACAGAATTTCATGAGGATTATCTGATCAGAAGATCACAGACTAATGAATTTTTGAAAAAAAAAACAATTTGAAATTTTTTTCGAATTTTTCTAATGACACGATCATCACGAAGTTTATATTTATTTTATATTGAGTTGCCCTGTACAATGAATGAAATAAATATTGAATTCTCAGTTGAAAACATCTGTAAATGTTATCTGGAGAAGACACAGGTAAAACAAGATGAGGAGCATCCAAAAAGACGCTTGTGAAAATACGGTGTCAAGCCAAGACAGGTTTATTGTGAACACAAGTGAAATACCAGAGATTAAACTGTTAATAAATGATCATCAGTGTAATTGTATTGTACTGTTTTCAGCCAATTTGCCTAGGTTTCTAGAAAACCTCCAAGAAGTTTTTATTTTGTGCGAATTAGGTTATCCGGTTATAAGTTGAATGAATTACTTATGTAAACTATGCATAGGCTAATTTGATAAGCCTTTGTTGCATAAATGCTGTCATTGAAATGCATGGGTCTAATATTTCCTTATATTAGACGCTATACTTAAGTTTGTGATGAATAAATTGGACCTAATAGCTGCAATAATTACACTTATTTCAATATATTCAATGATTAAGAACACTCACCCACTGCAACATTCGTTACTCCTTTTCCTATACTTTCAACTATTCCGGAACCCTCATGACCCAAGATAACAGGAAACAATCCTTCAGGATCTTGGCCACTTAAAGTATAAGCATCTGTATGACAAACAGCTGTATAGGAAACCTTTATTCTAACTTCATGATCCTCTGGAGGTGCAACTTGAATTGTTTCAATCCTTAAATTCTCATTGGGCCCCCAAGCTACAGCGGCTTTACAGGTAATAACCTAAAATTACTTTTTGATCAGGAAATTCATAGCCTAATAGAAGAAAAATTAACCTTTCCGCTTGTGGACATGATTAAGGCGGAACTATCAAATATTGGAAGAAAAGAGACTTGCGATAAGTTGATATCAAATCAACTCAACCAATGCTCATTGCTCAATGGATAGATACCAATTATTTATTTGTAAATTTCACATTGGATGATTAGATTTGAATGGAGACCTTGAAATAGATGCATAGAATACATGGTGCGGACACTCTTTGACTAATTTTTGGGTTCGAAGTTCGAATCCGAAATGAGGTCCAAATGTTGTCCTACTTCAGACTTCAGTTTTCGCCGATAGATGCCGGCATAGGAAAATATGCTCATTGTATAAAGACAGCATAGCAAAACAAGCTCCTTGTTAATATCGTTTCACGAAAAAGAAACTCGAACTAGAATAACTAGATGGCGCTACCGCCGAAAGATACTCGACGTCAATACGGTCGATAATCGCAAGCTAAAATATCACAGGGCCGGCAGATTAGAGATTCTCAGAATCTTGGTTTCTGGGTACGGCAAATGCCATGTGATAAAACGAATGTTGTCTTTAGTCCATTTCTCCACCATCGCTTACCGTGGACTTATCGTTGATATGATTTTGAAGTTTATGGGCATATTCGGTAGGTTTCGAAGTTCGAAAATATTTATTTTTCCCTAATCACCTTTAGAATAAAAATTCTAGACATGTGCTGAGGTCAGGTCAGGAGATTTTACACATTCAAAATTTTATTCTGTATTTCCAAAAATACAGATCGAATTGAAATCGAGTATTTGGAAAATGACAGCCAGGAGGTTCATGAAAGATTGCGCGAGATTCATATGATATGGAAGATGTCGAAATATAAAATATTTTTTTATTATTCCAATAATGATTTTTTTCGCGCTTAGTCTGAGGAACAGCGCGTTATCGTTTCGTCATAATGTCTGGAATATTCGAATTTTGAACTGAAATTAGTCTCAAACGACTAGGTTGGACTCCCTCTGGAGAAGAATCGGTGGTCTAATTCAATTCTGTCCGTCCGTAACTACTGTAACTTTCCAAAAACGACTGAGCGACTTGAAATTATCAGATTTTGTTTGGGGTTCCCATATCCAACTCGATTAAGGTGGAATCAGCCAGACGGTTTCGGAGTTATGCCCATTTGAAAATTTGGGTTTTTCTCTTCAATATCTCTAGAAGTACTAACGCGATCAGCTTGAATCTTCAAATTTCGTTGAGGAATACCTACTTGCAACTTTGTGCAGAATTTTATGGGGATCCACAAGCTAGGAAATCGAAAAATAATCTGATTTTTGTTGAAAAATCCCGGGTTTCAGGAGAATCAGACAAATAAGTTGGAAAACACCGATGAAATTATACAGGTAGAAAATCAAAAACTTTCCATATGTTTGATAAAACTAATGGTCGTCTTTATACAATGATATGCCATATAATCTGAATATTCACGGATGTTACCGACCTGTCATATCAAAACTAGTCGAATTAGAATTTCTTTCTGATTTTTCGAGTTGGACCATATATTATTTTCAAGAATTTCCGAAAAGAAATTCTCACGTAAAATTCAATGACGTGAATTGAATTTTCTGAAAACTGATATTTTATGAGATATGTACCTTTTTTTCAAATATATATATATTTCTACATATTTCCATAGAGCTTGAAATTACCATTTCAAAAATATGTCATACATGATATTCTTCTGGAGTTATGTTCGAGATATTGAATTTTCAACTTTTATCTTTCAGTAGGATTTGGAGGATGCGATGGTGAATGAAACCACGGAAATGTTAGTTATAAAAGGTTAATTGAAACAATAAATAGTATAAAATTTTTAAGAACATATCCCTCAGATGAAGTAACCGTAGACACGTGTTTCTGGCTAAAGGCCTTCGTCAGTACGGTGAGAAAGTTTATAAGATGTATAACACTTGGTAGAAAACAACAAACAAACGGAGTCAACAACAAAAGCCAGCCGCAAATTTATTGTGGTTTCAGTCAGAAGACCCTGTGATTCCAGGGCAACACCTAACGTCACACACGGAGGCAGCTATAGTTACCTGCGTGAACATCCGGTCCAGGATTAATTATAACGGTATGGGATAACGGGGGGTTTGTTTGAAAGTACAAAATTTTTAAGGACATATCCCTCAGATTAAGTAACCGTAGACACGTGTTTCTGGCTAAAGGCCTTCGTCAGTACGGTGAGAAAGTTTATAAGATGTATAACACTTGGTAGAAAACAACAAACAAACGGAGTCAACAACAAAAGCCAGCCGCAAATGTATTGTGGTTTCAGTCAGGAGACCCTGTGATTCCAGGGCAACACCTAACGTCACACACAGAGGCAGCTATAGCTACCTGCGTGAACATCCGGTCCAGGATTAATTATAACGGTATGGGATAACGGGGGGTTTGTTTGATAGTACAAAATTTTTAAGGACATATCCCTCAGATGAAGTAACCGTAGACACGTGTTTCTGGCTAAAGGCCTTCGTCAGTACGGTGAGAAAGTTTATAAGATGTATAACACTTGGTAGAAAACAACAAACAAACGGAGTCAACAACAAAAGCCAGCCGCAAATGTATTGTGGTTTCAGTCAGTAGACCCTGTGATTCCAGGGCAACACCTAACGTCACACACGGAGGCAGCTATAGTTACCTGCGTGAATATCCGGTCCAGGATTAATTATAACGGTATGGGATAACGGGGGGTTTGTTTGAAAGTACAAAATTTTTAAGGACATATCCCTCAGATTAAGTAACCGTAGACACGTGTTTCTGGCTAAAGGCCTTCGTCAGTACGGTGAGAAAGTGTAGAAGATGTATAACACTTGGTAGAAAACAACAAACAAACGCAGTCAACAACAAAAGCCAACCGCAAATTTATTGTGGTTTCAGTCAGGAGACCCTGTGATTCCAGGGCATCACCTAACGTCACACACGGAGGCAGCTATAGCTACCTGCGTGAACATCCGGTCCAGGATTAATTATAACGGTATGGGATAACGGGGGGTTTGTTTGAAAGTACAAAATTTTTAAGGACATATCCCTCAGATTAAGTAACCGTAGACACGTGTTTCTGGCTAAAGGCGTTCGTCAGTACGGTGAGAAAGTGTAGAAGATGTATAACACTTGGTAGAAAACAACAAACAAACGGAGTCAACAACAAAAGCCAGCCGCAAATTTATTGTGGTTTCAGTCAGGAGACCCTGTGATTCCAGGGCAACACCTAACGTCACACACGGAGGCAGCTATAGTTACCTGCGTGAACATCCGGTCCAGGATTAATTATAACGGTATGGGATAACGGGGGGTTTGTTTGAAAGTACAAAATTTTTAAAGACATATCCCTCAGATTAAGTAACCGTAGACACGTGTTTCTGGCTAAAGGCCTTCGTCAGTACGGTGAGAAAGTGTAGAAGATGTATAACACTTGGTAGAAAACAACAAACAAACGCAGTCAACAACAAAAGCCAGCCGCAAATTTATTGTGGTTTCAGTCAGGAGACCCTGTGATTCCAGGGCAACACCTAACGTCACACACGGAGGCAGCTATAGCTGCCTGCGTGAACATCCGGTCCAGGATTAATTATAACGGTATGGGATAACGGGGGGTTTGTTTGAAAGTACAAAATTTTTAAGGTCATATCCCTCAGATTAAGTAACCGTAGACACGTGTTTCTGGCTAAAGGCCTTCGTCAGTACGGTGAGAAAGTGTAGAAGATGTATAACAATTGGTAGAAAACAACAAAAAAACGGAGCCAACAACAGAAGCCGGCCGCACATTTGTGGTTTCAGTCAGGAGACCCTGTGATTCCAGGGCAACACCTAACGTCACACACGGAGGCAGCTATAGCCACAGCCGTCTTTAATGCTTTCTAGAGACGGCTGTGCTATAGCTACCTGCGTGAACATCCGGTCCAGGATTAATTATAACAGAATGGGATAAAGAGGGGTTTGTTTGAAAGTACAAAATTTTTAAGGACATATCCCTCAGATTAAGTAACCGTAGACACGTGTTTCTGGCTAAAGGCCTTCGTCAGTATGGTGAGAAAGTGTAGAAGATGTATAACACTTGGTAGAAAACAACAAAAAAACGGAGTCAACAACAGAAGCCAGCCGCAAATTTATTGTGGTTTCAGTCAGGAGACCCTGTGATTCCAGGGCAACACCTAACGTCACACACGGAGGCAGCTATAGCTACCTGCGTGAACATCCGGTCCAGGATTAATTATAACAGCAGGGGATAACGAGGGGTTTGTTTGAAAGTACAAAATTTTTAAGGACATATCCCTCAGATTAAGTAACCGTAGACACGTGTTTCTGGCTAAAGGCCTTCGTCAGTACGGTGAGAAAGTGTAAAAGATGTATAACACTTGGTAGAAAACAACAAACAAACGGAGTCAACAACAGAAGCCAGTCGCACATTTGTGGTTTCAGTCAAAATTAATTAAAAATTTTGTAAGTTCAAACAAACCCCCCGTTATCCCATTCCGTCATAATTAATCCTGGACCGGATGTTCACGCAGGTAGCTATAGCTGCCTCCGTGTGTGACGTTAGGTGTTGCCCTGGAATCACAGGGTCTCCTGACTGAAACCACAAATGTGCGGCTGGCTCCTGTTGTTGACTCCGTTTGTTTGTTGTTTTCTACCTAGTGTTATACATCTTCTACATTTTCTCACCGTACTGACGAAGGCCTTTAGCCAGATACACGTCTCTACGGTTACTTCATCTGAGGGATATTTTGTACTTTCGAACAAACCCCTCGTTATCCCATTCAGTTATAATTAATCCTGGACCGGATCAGGGCCGGCGTTAGGGGTGAGGCAGCGTGGCAGTCGTTTCAGGCGCCACTCTCTGCTAGGGGCAAAATCGGAGGGCCACCTTTTCATATTTTATTTAAATCCCAGATTATTGAACATACAGCTTGTCTCGGGTCTGCTAATGCTGCAGTTTGAAAATGTGTAAACATTCAACCTAACCGTAATAAAAGTCTATCTAATCATCCTTATAATTAGGTTCCATGAAATATGCCGAAGCCACACGTGTCACTGTTAGTTTTATTAACGCAATTTATTACGCCGACAAAGGCATACTGTCTTCGTCGGCAGGTTGCCACACACCCCTCGACGGGACCGACTCCCTACTGGTATTCTGGAAGATTTCAGTGTTTTTTTTTCATCTTGCCGCTGATTTTATGATATTTTGGTTTGTCTGTTTTCGCCTGGTAACGGCACTGAACTGGGAGCTTTGCAACCCTATGATAGTTTCATTTACCGTTCGTTCATAATCATAGTGTGTTGTGAGAAGTGAATATAACACCTATCCTATATATATGCAGTTAACATCGGCGTAGTAGCAACTGGGTAAAAGAGGAAAACGTAAGGTAATAAGTTGGCAGTTTTAGCGCGCCTATTCTATAGGGAATAACTTGCTATCGTTTTGTCCAAATGTCTGTAATTCTCGAATTTTAAGCCGAAAATGGTCTCAAATGACTAGGTCTAGGTCGGACTCCCTATGAAGAATCCGTAGTCAAAAGTAATTCTATCCGGCCATCCGTGTACATAATAACTCCGAAACTGATGAAGTTAGGGCTTTCAAATTTCTAGGTTGGGTTCGGGTCCGAAATTCTGCGGTTAAGTGCGTTAAAGGGCCGAATCCACCCAGTTGTTATAGACATTTGAAGTTTTCACTATTTTCTCCGTATTTCCGGAATCACATAGCTGATCAATTCGAATTTTGGTATTTCGAAGAAGAATAATGACTCGCAAACTCGTGAGGATCGCGCCTTCAGAAAATTTCAAAAAACTATATTTTCTGCGATCATGCGGACCGACAAATTTCTGGTCACTTTAATCCCCGAACGAAACGTTGGTAGGGAAATATATTTGAGATATGTGGTTTGCTTTAGTAAAAAGGCACAATCAGTAGATCGGTTTTGGAGTTACCCTCACTTTAACTTCGTCTTATTGTATTTTTAATATTTACGAAATTACAAATCCGATCTATATCGGTATTTAAAAGGAGAACAATGACGCGTGTATGTTTTGGCAAAATTTCATAGGATCGTAAGATAAGAAGATTAAACAATTTTTTTTATCAGTACATGTCGAATACGATTCAGCGATCATACAAAAATCCTCTCCTTTTTCTATGAACCGGAATATTTCCATCGGATTTCTGATTGACATAACCCAACGTCTTTTCCCATTCAAGAATTCGGCCTTCGTAATTAAAGTCCGAACCTTCTCTACAAATATCGAGTTTCTAAGTTGTTTCTTTCGGAAGTTATCGTGTTTACGGTCCGGCAGTAAGTCCGACCGTAATATTATATATTTATTATAGAGTTTATGATTATATTTTTTTATGTTTTGTTTTTGAAGGTATAATATCTACACAATTATGTAATTTGTTTTCTTTTTTTTTCAATGTGATATTTTAATCTATATAAAATTTTTTGTTTCAATAAAAAAAAACCTTAGACACACTTGATATACCTAGGTTTATAAGTATATCGAGATAAGCGTTTTTCATTTACACCCACTCCAATTTTTCCGATTAACTTAACTTTTGCTATTTTTCATGCTTTTATACGATGGGACGCAAAAAAATTTTTTTGCCTCAGGCGCCAGAATTGCTCGCGCCGGCCCTGGACCGGATGTTCACGCAGGTAGCTATAGCTGCCTTCGTGTGTGACGTTAGGTGTTGCCCTGGAATCACAGGGTCACCTGACTGAAACCACAAATGTGCGGCCGGCTTCTGTTGTTGACTCCGTTTGTTTGTTGTTTTCTACCAAGTGTTATACATCTTCTACACTTTCTCACCGTACTGACGAAGGCCTTTAGCCAGAAACACGTGTCTACGGTTACTTCATCTGAGGGATATGTCCTTAAAAATTTTGTACTTTCAAACAAACCCCTCGTTATCCCCTGCTGTTATAATTAATCCTGGACCGGATGTTCACGCAGGTAGCTATAGCTGCCTCCGTGTGTTACGTTAGGTGTTGCCCTGGAATCACAGGGTCTCCTGACTGAAACCACAATAAATTTGCGGCTGGCTTCTGTTGTTGACTCCGTTTTTTTGTTGTTTTCTACCAAGTGTTATACATCTTCTACACTTTCTCACCGTACTGACGAAGGCCTTTAGCCAGAAACACGTGTCGACGGTTACTTCATCAGAGGGATATGTCCTTAAAAATTTTGTACTTTCAAATAAATCCCTCGTTATCCCATTCTGTTAATAAATAGTATATTAGGTATCGAGAACGGTAAGGACATTTTGCCGATCGATCAGGATTGTTAAAATTTCCACCATGTTATGTTTTGTATAACTTTCCTTGGAATATATTCTAATGAGAAATATCATAAACTTGTCACACATATAAAGCCGTATAGACGACATTGGAAAAGTCATTTTTGCCTTATGACATATACCCCATTTTCGAAGAATAAGCGAGATACAGGGTGTTTAATGTCAACTTTGAGCTATATTCTGACAACAGTGGTGAGTTATGCGTAACCTTTGAAATAACGGTTTTCGGACACATCTAAGTATTTTTTTTAGTGCTCAATTCAATTGTTTATTAGAATTCGGGAAAAAATATTTCAAAATGGCGGAAAACCTACAAAGTTGGAATTTTTTATACTCGATTTCCAAATTGGATAGTATTATTTCAATGTACTAAATTTTCTAAGATTTTCCAAAATTCAAACTCAACTTTTTTTTTACATGTCTACAGTGAAATCTTTCGACGTTGAACTTACCTCCATTCTGAACACTGGTGTGAAAACGGAATGGAAAAATATCCATTGCTTTTCATTTTATAGCCTTCCAAACATTCCGCTCGGAGTACTTGAATAATTTTTATTCAAGAAACTGGTGGCCTTACGGAGGAAAATTGTGCTAATGGGTCCCCAGAATGACCCGGATAGAATAGACGACTTCGGCCCAAGTTGCCAACCCACAATTTTCTTCACAAATTTACTAACACTGGGGAACGGGAATTTCAGAGGAAATTCGACATGATAAGGTTCGCGTTATTTATAAATATCCGTAAAAGATGCCGCTGCTCCTCAAACGAGATAATTCCTTCCAAATATAGGGTTTTCTTAAGATCATCTCTGATTGGCTGAAATTTAAGTTGGGATTCCTGATTTCATGTTAATAGTGTCAAATTTATATAGGATATGTTCCGTAAATCAACTTGGTTACTTCGGTTGCCGGTTTTCAATTCCGTAAATATGAAGTATTCGGTTGATTCCTGAAAAAAAAGTTAATTACGGAATTTGATTGATGAAAAAACGTTCTTTCTGTGACCAGAACGACAATCAATGTTCTATGGTAACATTTACATAGCATCACAGAATACAAATATATAGCATAGAACAATCTTTATTCACTCTATGATCCATAGAACATAGAAGAGACAACAATCAACCATGGGAAAGGACTACCTCGGTAGACTAGAGGGTGGAAACATGTTCTAGGATGCTGAAGGTACCGGATTCGAATCCCGGCGAGGTCATGGATGTTGTAAAGTGTATAGGTGGTGGTGATTTAGTAAGAATCTAAAAATAAATACTTGAGAATGTGTAGATGGACATAGTATCCCGGCACATATAAAGAAAAAAAAAACCATGGGAAAATTACTAGGTATGGTCTATGGATCATCAGGTGAATAAAGATTGTTCTATGCTATGGATATGTTACCATAAAACATTGATTGTCGTTCTGGTGCATAGACTCAATATGTCTATGTTCTGGTGACAGAAAGATTGCTTTTTCATCAATCAAAGACCGTAATTAACCTTTTTTTCGGGAACCAACCGAATACTTCATATTTACGGCAACCGGCAACCGAAGTAACCAAGTTGATTTACGGAACATATCCTATATAAATTTGACACGATTGGGAACTTCTGCGAAGATGCCAGCGCCCTAACGGATAAATTTGGAACCTGTCCAAGCTAGTAGTTTTATGTAAACAAACCTTAGAAATGTGGTGGAGAACGAATATTTATTAAGCAGAGCTTGAATATTTAAAGAAATTATTATAATTCTGTGTAAGATTTCTTGAGAAGGAACTTCTCGTTTGGATCACGATATAAAATCGTACTTAGAATCGTTCCTGGAGGATAATTTCGGTGATATTTTAGTGTATGTTGTTTGGTGGATCGAAAGGAACCAATATCTAAGTTTACTTGAATTTCTGGAAAAATAGGCACCTCAATAAGTAGTTTAAGGACTCTTATTTATGTGAAGAAGTGCTGAATGCAGTCTATATTATGTGTTATATCTGGAATCAGTCCAAATGATATGACTTGTTCTTTGTTTACAAACGAGTGAATCAATAAAATGTTCTTTTGCATTGTATTTCTAAAGAAAAGAAAACAGATAGACATATAATCGATTTCATTTTCATATAACAGCAGCTCAAGATACACATACAAAATGAAAAATGTTACAGCTGGTTCAACCTACCTATACAGGGTCTTTCACGAGGAACCTCACCCATATTTATACGGGAAACTACTGAACGTATTTTCATGAAATTCAGCACTTATAAGTATTTCACGATGCTGATGAAATCTAAAATATTTTCAAGGCATGAGCACCTCCGGTTTTTCCGGAAATGACGTCAACTTCCGTTTTTCAAATTAGAACACCATTTTTATTGCAGAAATAGATTCCTTAGAAAATTTCAATTTATTTTGATGCAACATTTTTCAGTTTTGGTTGGAAAATTCTCTCTGAGCGGGAAAATTCGAAAAAAAAATCGAAAATAGAGCTCCGCTGAAACAAGAATAACTTCGAGGTTTTTGGATGGAAAATTTTCATTTTTGGGATTTTTCAAGATGTAAGATTGATGTATCCACTTTAATAATCGAAATCGCGATTCATGATACAGGGGGTGAAAAAATCGCTTTCAAAGTTAGGGATGACAAAATCGTGAAAAATCATTTTTTTCAAATTAGAACCCCATTTTTTTATGGCAGATATTGAATCTACGTTAAAAAATAATGTGAGTGTATGCATCACACCCTTGCCCTAAAATGGATATTTTCTTAGTTATTCACAAAAAACTGTTTTTCGTCTTGAATTTTTAGCTATTTCTTTTCCCCTCACGCCAAAAAGATGAAATATTCAGGAACTGTTATTTGAACTATGCTGTAGATTTTTCACCCCTTCTTGAAACCGACTTCAAGTTACTATTAGGAGAACCATGGCAAACTCTCGCAGTTATAACTAGAGAAGATGCTCAAAGTTTTGACCGTTAATTTCTAGACATTTATTTATACGTCTCAGGAATGCTTCGTGCGTTGCTCTTCTTATTTCATCGGGAGGAAGAGATCTGCAAAAGTTTTTGTTTAAAATATTTGTTTTCGAAGTTTGGCACAAAATTTATGATAAATATTTAACAATAGTGTCTAGTTTGATCAGATATTCATCTTTGGAGTAAAATGTCGAATTGAGTGCTTATTTCCTTGTCTGAAAAGCAAGTATAGATATATTTTATTGAATAAAACTCACCTCCGCTATTGCTCGTGATGCAGATTCAACCCTGTCAAAGGTAATAAACCCACGACTGTAAAAAAAAATCAGTACAGGACCTTCACAGATATTGATTCAACAATATAAACATACTTTTTTTCTATTTCCATGGATATATTAACGATATTCCCAAAAGTTAAGAAATGTTTCTTCAAAAATTCTTCTGTAATTTTGTATCCAGTTACATATATGGTATTTCCCTGTCTAGGTTTGTCCGTTTTTTCCCTCAGTTTCTCTGTCAGCCCCCTTTCTTCTCTATCTCTAGCATTCGCAAATGACTCGTACAAGTTTTTGATGCGAGGTGGCTTGTTCTATGGATTATCAGGACCTTCTTCCATTTGAACAGCAGAAAATGGCTGATACCCACTAACCTTATCATTTAACAGTTTTCTCTCTAAACCTCTTGGTCTTTTGAATCCTGAAATATTCAGAAAACTAATAAATTCAACAATATATATGCCATATAAATGGCATTTCATTTCTACATTCTAAATTCCTAATAATATAGCTTGAAAAAGGTCAAGTTTACAGAACCAAACCACTTCTTAAAACAAAGTCGTTTATCATCTTCAGGGCTAATTTTGAAAATGATCTGAGTCATGTCATTAAAAAATGGAAACAACTACACCTTGTAAGACATCGATATAGAACAATGGGAAGTTGTTTCCCGATCATTCTCTCTTGATGATTTGCAGAGTGTACATATATGTTTTCATCTTTAGTAACATAACACAGCCCTGAACATGGTTTTAGAGTAAAATCAAAACCAATTGGCCTTGTCTTAAGAAGTTTTTTTGTTCTAAAATCCTGACCTTTTTACTGTCAACCTACAAAATTATCGAATAACAAAATAGTCAAATCTAAACTTGAAGAATATAATCCAAAAATGTGTTGAGCCAAAATCTATTCAATACAGGGTCTTTCACGAGGAACCTCACCAATATTTATAAGGGAAACTACTGAACGTATTTTCATGAAATTCAGCACTTATAAGTATTTCACGATGCTGATGAAATCTAAAATATTTTCAAGGCATGAGCACCTCCGGTTTTTCCGGAAATGACGTCAACTTACGTTTTTCAAACTAGAACACTATTTTTTTATTGCAGAAATAGATTTCTTAGAAAATTTCAATTTATTTTGATGTAACATTTTTCAGTTTTGGTTGGAAAATTCTCTCTGAGCGGGAAAATTCGAAAAAAAAATCGAAAATAGAGCTCCGCTGAAACAAGAATAACTTCGAGGTTTTTGGATGGAAAATTTTCATTTTTGGGATTTTTCAAGATGTAATATTGATGTATCCACTTTAATAATCGAAATCGCGATTCATGATACAGGGGGTGAAAAAATCGCTTTCAAAGTTAGGGATGACAAAATCGTGAAAAATCAATTTTTTCAAATTAGAACCCCATTTTTTTATGGCAGATATTGAATCTACGTTAAAAAATAATGTGAGTGTATGCATCACACCCTTGCCCTAAAATGGATATTTTCTTAGTTATTCACAAAAAACTGTTTTTCGTCTTGAATTTTTAGCTATTTCTTTTCCCTTCACGCCAAAAAGATGAAATTTTCAGGAACTGTTATTTGAACCATGCTGTAGATTTTTCACCCCTTCTTGAAACCGACTTCAAGTTACTATTAGGAGAACCATGGCAAACTCTCGCAGTTATAACTAGAGAAGATGCTCAAAGTTTTGACCGTTAATTTCTAGACATTTATTTATACGTCTCAGGAATGCTTCGTGCGTTGCTCTTCTTATTTCATCGGGAGGAAGAGATCTGCAAAAGTGTTTAAAAACCAAATTGAGTTTCAAAACTATGAATCTAAAAATCTAAACAAACCTGAACGCATTTCTGACTCGTTCTATGCAGTCCTCTTTATCAGTCAGGGGAGTTGAGTAGACAATATTTTTTATCCTACCCCAAACATAATAGTCTAAAGGAGTTAAATCGGGAGAACGTGGTGGCCAAAGATGTGGACCATTGTTCGCCAACCATCGATCTTCAAATAGCCTGTAGAGGATATTTGACACATTGAGTGAATTGTGTGGAGGCGCGCCATCTTGTTGATACAATAAGTCATTATGGTTCTGTACTAGCGGCTCAATTATTTGAGTCAATATGTCAGAATATCTATCTCCTAAGGGAGAACATTCTTTAAATTATGCAAACATGTGTAGTGTTCTATCTTACCAGTTAAAGTCCCATCATAAATGTGAACATCGAGAATTGCATTATTTTTGATGGCGCAAAAAACATTGAAACTCCAGGTCTCTTGAAAGTTCCATTGTCTGAAGTGGTGGTTGTTCTCTTCATCCCAATAATGACTGTTATGCCTATTGAAAGAACCATTCTTTGTGAATTTAGATTCATCTGTCCAAATTATACAGTCCAAAAAGTTTTCATTCTCTTGAAATCGAATCATCATAGCTTCGCAAAACTCTGTTCTTCTGACGAAATCAGTTTCCTTCAAATGCTGTACCCTATTGAATTTATATGGGTGCATTTTATGTTTTTTTAATATTCTCCAAACACTCGATTGACTTTTCCAAAATATCATCAAAACCGGTGAAGTGCCTCGTGAATGGAAGACCAGCTTATCTATACCTATATACAAGAAGGGCAGAAAAAAAGACCCCGATAACTATAGAAATATAACTTTATTAAACTCCACTCACAAACTATTCACTAAGATATTGGCTAATAAAATTTCCAACAAGGTTAATATCTCCGAGGAACAACAAGGATTCAGATGCAACAGGTCAACTTTGGACGCGATTTTTATCTTGCGGCAAATGATTGAAAAATCAATCGAGTTCAACAAACCCATGTTCACATGCTTTCTCGATTTAACAAAGGCTTTCGACAGTATTAGACTAAACGATGTTCTTGAAACCCTAAAAGCTAAGAATATATCTAAAAAATATATAAGAATAATCAAACACCTGAATACCGGCAACACTACCCGGATAAAAACACAATGTGGATTATCTGAGGAGATCACAATGTCCACCGGCATACGACAAGGGGACAGCCTGAGTCCACTACTCTTTAATCTTGTAATGGACCGAATCATTGAAAGAGTGAAGATGATAAGGGCAGGATATAAGATGGGAAGCCGCTACTTAAACATCATGTGCTATGCCGACGACGCCTTCCTAACAGCTGAAGATGAAGATGACCTTCAACGCCTGGTATACGAGTTCAAAAAGGCTGCAGAAGAACTAAATATGAACATCTCCTGTGAGAAGTCCAAGACCATGGTTATCGCCAAAGAACCTATCCGATGTAAGATAGTAATTAACGGAAAAACTTTAGAGCAAGTGTCAAAATTCAACTATCTAGGAGTGACAGTATCCAGTGAACGATGCGTAGTAGAAGAAGTTCGAACACAGGCGCACAAAGCAGCTAAGATCGGAGGCTGCCTGAGAGATATAATCTGGACCAACAAAACCATGAGTCACAAAGCGAAGACTCGCATATATAAAGCGTGTGTGAGACCAGTACTCACATACGCAGCCGAAACGAGAGCAGAAACATCGACAACAAAGAGAATGGCGAGAACAACAGAAATGAGGATTTTAAGATCTATCAAAGGGGTAACACTCAGAGACCATGTGAGGAGTTCAGATATAAGTGAGGAACTGGAGGTGCAGGATGTCGTCAGATGGGTGAGAGCTGGCAGGAGGTTCTGGAGAGACCACGTGGAAAGGATGCCGAACGAAAGACTGGCCAAATGGGCGGAAACACAAAAACCTGGCACACGCAGACCATTAGGGCGCCCCCCAAAGCGTTGGAAAGAGAGCTGGAACTCGATGTCCCAGGAAACAAGCCAATAACAGGCAGAAGCAGAAAACACTGGACAAAGTCCTATTCAAAAGTGGAAGAAGAAGAAGAAGAAGAAGACTCGATTGAGATAATCCCAGATCAATCTCGGCATCTTTGAGAGAATTTTGAGGATTCACACGAAAATATGCAAGAACTGTAATTTCGTTGTTCTCATCTTCTACTACACTTTTTTCTCTGTGTGTAGTTTTCTTAACGAAAGATCCGACATTTCTCAAGTTTGTCATGGTTCTGTTAATGGTATCTCTCGTTGTTCTGGGTCGGTCAGGAAACCTCTCAATGAACAGTCGAATCGTTCTATCTACAACTTTATTACATTCTCCATGAAGTAGAATGAGATTTAAATGATCTTCATTGGTAAAATTAGGCAAAGTGATCGATTTTATAACTTAATACGAATTATCACCAAATTAATAGTAAACACAAAATGCTACTGAATAAAGAGGAATTTGGCAGATGTAATTAATGATATCTATCATTAAAAAAAAATAATGTAAAACATGGTAAGTTTTTGCATATGGTTCATAAGGAATTATTTATTTATCACTGGAGAGAAAACCGATGGCCGATTAGTTGAAATAAAGAGGTTTCCGATACAAATTCGAATCCAAATTCGCCATCTATTTAGGAACAACCTGTAACTTTTTTCTCTTGCATATAAGGGTAGTAAAATCTAAAACATTGTTTAAGTAACAGTTCTTGAAAATGTTATCTTTTTGGCGTGAAGGGAAAAGAAATAGCTGAAAATTCAAGACGAAAAACAGTTTTTTGAGAATAACTCAGAAAATATCCACTTTAGGGCAAGGGTGTGATGCATACACTCACATTATTTTTTAACGTAGATTCAATATCTGCCATAAAAAAATGGGGTTCTAATTTGAAAAAATTGATTTTTCACGATTTTGTCATCACTAACTTTGAAAGCGATTTTTTCACCCCCTGTATCATGAATCGCAATTTCGATTATTAAAGTGGATACATCAATCTTACATCTTGAAAAATCCCAAAAATGAAAATTTTCCATCCAAAAACCTCGAAGTTATTCTTGTTTCAGCGGAGCTCTATTTTCGATTTTTTTTCGAATTTTCCCGCTCAGAGAGAATTTTCCAACCAAAACTGAAAAATGTTACATCAAAATAAATTGAAATTTTCTAAGGAATGTTCTAATTTGAAAAACGGAAGTTGACGTCATTTCCGGAAAAACCGGAGGTGCTCATGCCTTGAAAATATTTTAGATTTCATCAGCATCGTGAAATACTTATAAGTGCTGAATTTCATGAAAATACGTTCAGTAGTTTCCCGTATAAATATGGGTGAGGTTCCTCGTGAAAGACCCTGTATATAGAAATGAAAAGTATTAATGTATTTATATGAATAACTTCAGCTATTATCAACTCTAACAGTATATCTAGTTTTTGTCAGGTTTTCAACCAGATCACTCTTTTAGAATATGATTTTGTGTAATATGTGAATTAGGTAGCTGCAGAAGTGCTCGGTAGTTTCTCTGCATCATTTTCAAAATTCTCTTATTTTCATTTACACCTGAAAACATCATGACATGAGGTGGTTTCGAAATGAATACATTGTAGGTAATTAACCTTTATGAAAATAAACATCTTCAGAGAAATGCAGTGAACATACTTTCATATATTTCGTGACCTGTTTTCCAATCTTCAATTTCTATAGCTAGCCTTTCTTCTATCATTGAGTTCCCTGCTAAATGCTGTTTCCAAATTAACTTTACTTTCATTTGGCTTTGGAAAAAATGAAACCAAGAGGCACTAGATGATCCTTTCTTCTTTGACCGTGAATAACATTGAGTTGAGGCACACAACAATAGTCATTTCGGGAGGATGCCATTTCGAATTAATACAATCGAAAATATTAATCGGAAAGAAAGGAATGGATTGATGAATATTACAAACACTTTCGGTATACCAAAATTTCAACTAGGAGAACAACAAAAAAGCTCGAAAATGAACTCCAAAAGTAAGCAAATTACGTTAGAATAACAGGCACGTCGAAAAACTACTAGCTTGGAAGTGTTCGAATTTCTATCGCCAGAGGACGTATCGCTTAGCAGTAGTTGCAAATTAACATGAAATCAGGAATCCCAACTTGAATTTCAGCTTAACAAAAACCTATATTTGGAAGGAATTACCTTGTTTGAGGAGCCGAGGCATCTTTTGTGGATATTTATAAATAACGCGAACCCTATCCTGTCGAATTTGTCCTGAAATTCCCGTTACCCAGTGATAGTAAATTTGTGAAGAAAATTGTGGGTTGGCAACTTGGGCCGAAGTCGTCTATTATGAATTTATCAAAAAAAAAATTTTTTTTCAAAAAAACTTTGATGGGATTCGAACTCGTTTCACTTACGGACAATAGGGTTGCGTATAAGTTGGATTTATTCTGATTATAATGACGTCCGTTACCAAGCAACTGAAGTTAATCGAATTTTACCCTATTTTCCGAATTCGGAAAGAGTTCGATTCCTACCAAAGTTTTTTTGAGAAGAATTTTATTTTCGATAATTTCATATTTCTATCCGGGTCATTCTGGGGACCCATTAGCACAATTTTGTCCTCCGTAGGGCCACCAGTTTCTCGAATAAAAATTATTCAATTACTCCGGGCGGAATGTTTGGAAGGCTATAAAATGAAAACCATTGGATATTTTTTCATTCTGTTTTCACACCAGTGTTTAGAATGAAGGTGAGTTCAACCTCGATAGATTCCAACAATTTTCGGTGAAATTTTTTTTCACTGTAGACATGTAAAAAAGAAGTTGAGTTTGAATTTTGTAAAAATCTTTTCACGGAAAATCGGAAAATTGAGTACATTTAATTTTAATGCAATCCAATTTGGCAATCGAAAACAAATAATTTCAACTTCGTGGGTTTTCCGCCATTGTGAAATATTTTTTCCAGAATTCTACAGAACAATTGAATTGACCACCAAAAAATACTAAGATGTGACCAAAAATCATTATGTCGAAGGTCACGTATAAATCACCACAGTTATCAGAATATTGCTAAAGTTGACATCAAACACCTTGTATCTCGCTTATGCTTCGAAAACGTGGTATATGTCATAAGGCGAAAATGACTTTCCCATTGTCATCTATACGGCTATATATGTTTGACCAGTTTATGGTGAAACACCCTGTATATATTGTAATTTTTGGCTAATACACTATCATTCCATTTTTCACTATAATATAGTAAGAGACGCGTGAAATTATTAGGTGAGAAATGTAAAATCATCTTACAGAAATAACTGAAACATCGATAACACTTTATATAATTATTATAGCTTGTTCTCATAAATTTTTATTTCTATAGATTGTGACATATACAAAGAAATGTGGTAAAACGCCGGGAAGTTTATGGAAGTTAATAAAGAACTAGCATCATCCTTACTTTGAGTCAGACTGAGACCTATCAAAAGTTGGAGTTTCACAAAGAATAAAAACTCCTTGAATAAGCCATACTATTGAATCAATTCAATTTGAGTTCTTTTCCATTTAAATTCATGAGATTTCCAATTAGAAAACAGATGTTTTGTTTTATTCAATGGTCGATTTTATTCCATCAGATTTGAAAACCGAGGTTTTATAGAAGCACTTGATAGTAGCATAATTTTAGTAAATTTCAACTGCAAGTAATTGAAAATTGTTAAACAATTCATATATTATCGATGAAGAACCAAGAAAAATACAACACATTCAAAAGTAAAAGTAATATGCTTGGGGGTTGATAACTCGATGCTCGATTAGTAAAAATGATTGAAAGACAATTATGAAAAGAATGATATGCTTCTGAGTATCATGAGTTCATTTGAACACTAATTTCGATTTACATCGGCACTATTCAAACAAAATACACAGACCCATTTAAAAAATAATAATAACTGTTCTGTATGGACCACAGTCAAAGGCCATCGACTGAATTCCTTCAGCCCTGTGCATTCAATTACATCAATAGTAGTGTGAAAATTGAGTTTAAAATCTATAGTATTTCTAGTAGGTCATTGCCGTCCATGACAGTCTGGGTTTGGAACTTTCTGAGTGGATTGGTCATCGTCGCATCTTAGTGGAACATTCCATATATCTCATCCAGTTCTTGTAGCCGTTTCAAGAATCTTTCATTTAGAATTTTTATTCTATCTGAT
The DNA here is from genome assembly GCA_958510865.1 of Myrrha octodecimguttata. Lineage (NCBI taxonomy): Eukaryota > Metazoa > Arthropoda > Insecta > Coleoptera > Coccinellidae > Myrrha > Myrrha octodecimguttata. Next base: position 24,831,919 of record OY294056.1, read on the forward strand.
ATTCGCTGTATCTTAGTCTTGAATTGTCTAGAATTATGTATTCATGTACTTAATTTCAATCCTGTGGTGATATGTGTAGAAATATGAGGGTGATGTCTTAACAACATAAAGTAAATGTTTTAGCAACATAAGTAAATGTAATTTTCCACTTATGATGATTATTAGATTGTAGATATACCCAATCAAAATTTTATTTTTCCAATATTTCCAAAAATACAGACCAGATCGAATTGAAATCCAGTACTTCATCGAAAATAACAGTTCGAAGTTTCATACAGAATTTAATGAGGATGATATGATGAAAAAATCATATAAATTTTTTTTTTCAAATTGTTCTAATAACCCGATTATCACGAAATTTTGCACAAAGTTGTCTTTCAGCATCTTAAAACTAGCTGTGAAGTTTAATCAGGACTGAATCAGTATTTCTCGAGTAATACCAAAAAAATCAACGATATCGAGAAGAAAACCTCGAAATTTGACATATTTTTTCCCGATATCTCCAAAACTTATGATCGTATCGAGCTGAAATTTAGTACACTGCTGTGAAATTAGAAGGTCAAAGTGTGAGTATAATTTTTTTTGGATATGATGAATGGTTCCCGAAAAAAAATTTTTTTGTAAAAAAATTTCGAAAAAAATTTTTTTTTAAATTTATTGACAATATGATATTGACGAAATTTAGCTCAAAGTTGCGCGTCGTTATACTCCACCAAACTGCCAAGTTTGAATCCAATCGCTCAAGTAGTTTCTGAAATAAAAAATAAATAACTTCAAAAGCCTATAAATCCGAAACTATTCGATCGATTTGGCCCATTAACGAACTTAACCGCGGCATTCCAATGCGCGACCTACCCTGAAAGTTTCAAGTCGCTAGCTCGCTTCGTTCGACAGTTATCGTGTCTACGGACGGCCAACCGGACAGAATCGATTTTGACACCGGATTCGTCATCAGTGAGTCCAACCTAGTCGATTGAGACCATTTTCGGCTCAATCATCCAAAATTACAGACATTTGGACAAAACGATAGCACGCTGTTCCCCTAGAACATGCGCGCAATAGAGTACTAGCAGGTGACGTCACAACATGGCCGCTGGGGGGACAAACAAAGAGTTTGTTATTGTTATTGTAAACTGACATTTGTTATGCTGCTGCAGATTATTGTCCATTTTATGAGTTTGGGTTGTTTGCCTGTAAAATTTAAGTTGTTGGCAAACTTTGGAGGCTTGAGATTAACATAATCCAGGAGAATAGATGATTTCACATCTTCAAGTAGTGAATTTTGATTAAACACAATTTGTTGTTGAGAGTTTTATATTTGAATAATAACATGAGATGAATATGTATTTATTTTCACAATGGTTCTGATACAATAAAAGGAACTTTAGTCAACATTTTCATTCAATAAAGTCTGAGGCTTAACTGATTGTTAGAGACTTTGCCGATATTAATCTTGCATCAACTTGCAATATTCTACTATGATTGGTCTGTATTTTCACAAATTTTCAAGGTCTAGGATCTTCCTAGAGAATACTGGAATTATATTAGGATTTATAGATTCAACGTGAACCACCTGTCGGAAGACATATCCTCATCAAGAAAATAATGCCAAAAATGTTCACAGTTGTGTGTTTTACTTCTGTTACCATCTATCTTCTGTTTATGATTTCAGAATGCCATGCTAATAGTAACTTTATAAACTTATAATTGTTATTGTATCTTGAATATCATTCCAATGCCAAGTTTGTTTACAGGTTGTCCTGAAATGATATTTATCCATGAATATGTTAAGAAACTTTGTTAGTTCATTACCTGTTGAATATAATGCAGAAAATAAAAGAATTTTTCCCTTTAGAATCGGGGAAATCATCCCCATGTAGAGATAAAAGCAAGCATACTTCCTCTTTCCACCTTGGCAGGTTCTACCTGCTCCTATTTAGTTTTCAACGACACAAATCTAAAAAAATGGGAGTAATTATCATTATTGGACCGATGACTACAGATCACAGCTGAAAAAACTTTCAAAGTTGAATTTAATCTGAAAAAGGAGACATAACAATGTATGTAACAAACAGGAGTGGGTATATTTAAGCTGGAAAAATCTTTATTCAAATCACCCTTGCAAACTATTCTCTTACTTGAAGGTATTCAAAAAGGTTCAATGATCAAAATTAACTGAAAAAAACAGTCTCAAAATGTTTTTCCACTCATATAATACACCAAACGTTAACATTAGCTCTTATGGGAAATCTCTTTGTTTGTCCCCCCAGCAGCTGATTTTGACGTTTCACCTTGCTGAACCATAGAGTGCTGCTAGTGCTCTATTACGAAGGCTAGCCTTCACTTCTCTTTTCTATGCCCGAACATTTGTCATTTGTCATTTTATATTCTGTAATCTGTGAACATTTGTAAATAAATATCATAGACCTAAAATAACATGGACGGAGCTTTGCGTCACTTTTAGACTGAATTGATGGTAATGTACATGCAAGAGAGAGGGAAGATGTTAACAGGGATTAGAAAGAGATGGAGCTAGAAGAGGCTTGGAATCGGAAGTCCCCGCGACATTTGAATAACTGAATATATTCATAACTATTTTATGGAAAGAAACACTTTTTTCACGTTTTTATGAGTTCAGAATACCAAAGAATAAAAGAAAAATGTCTTCTACTGATGGTAGTTGAAATGGGAACCTGAGAAGATCTTTCAAACGTTCTTTTGCGAAAAAATGAATCTGCATGTTGGGAAATTATAAAAATGGAAGATAAATTCTCCACTGAAAGTTAACAGGCAACTTATATTACTTGAATAAATTTCCTGAGAGAGTCGTAACTCGAAAGTTGTGTTCAATGCCTATGCCTACTTTTAACATTTGAATTATCCTACCTATAGGCTTGCATTTATTTAGAAGCCATTATATATTTTCTCTGGTATATTGGGTTAAATAACGGTAGAAAATGACAACATATTTAGTTTTGAATATATTTATTGGTTTTTAAAATGAATAAGTTTTGTTAACCGGCTTCTCATTCTTATAGATATTTCATTGGCTGCATTGTTTATGTGATGAAGACGAACTGTGAAATATGTTTTTAAAATCAATTTAACCAACTGGAGCAAATGTGTGTCTAGCGGATCTTGATCAAAGCAATGGTCATTGATTGCGGGGAAGAGCTCCGACAAATTCAACTTCCTGATGCCCACCATTATCAGCCGATTGATGATGTTGTTGTTTGAGAAATTTGAAATTGTTCTCAAAATACTCTCTGCTACAGTGCAAATTTTTACAACATCTGCAGAAGGCTTACAAAGTCCACCTCTATTTTTCCTCAGGAGAAGTGCTGATGTAGTGGAAGACGAAGTCAGTGTTCGTGCGCAAATATCACAATTTATTAATTTAACTGTTCTCCTACTCACGAAACCTGCAATGTATTCCACTACATCAGTCAAATACATCCTATTTGATATATCTGACAACACCTCCATCTGAATGGATTCATCAAAGGAAATATCTTCTACATTCAATGAATCCAACGCATTTCCATTAGGAACGCTAGAGGTGGAACCCACATTCAAAATGCTCGTATCATCTTGAGCCAAACAATTTGCACTGTCAGGTGATGTCAGTTCAGTATGAATGAGCACTCGTTTATAAGCAGCTTCAAATTGTCGTGCCGTGGGATTATTATTGAAACCACCTCGAGATCTCATTACAGAAAAAAACATCTCAAGGTGGTCTTGACTGAGCTTATAGGTACAAAGAAATTTCATTCGTTTTTGAATTATGAGCTCCTCAAATAAATTCTTTATGCTGATCAAACAAATAATCAAACCTATAAACCCAGTCTTTCGACCTGAACAGATAATAAGCTGCTTGTTACGGTCCGCAAGAGTGCTCAAATACTGAACAGATCTTTTTATAAGGGCTTGAATGAACTCTGCATTCTCCAAACAAAGCGGTTTCTTCTCAATTACCCTACTCAGAAAGTTTCGGCTGTTCAAAACATCAAAAATGCTATTCATATTCCTGCAAAAATCCACTAATGCCCCACTTCCTTGAAATTGTGGGATATTAAGATCTTCACAGCAATATGAAATTGCATCAGCTACACTGGAGCTGAAAGTTTGAACAGCCAGTTTCACCTTCATTTTTTCTTTTTGGTACTCAAGGTGTCTATTCCGGATTTTTGTTGCAGCGTGGAGACCGGATTCATTTTGAAGCTTTACCAGCTCTTCAAAATAGCTCCACTTAATGAGAGCCCCTTGTCCGTCATAAAAAGATCCCCAATCACCCAGAGTATTTCTACACAATTTCATCATATGGCAGGCATCTAGAAGAATGTGAATTTTCTCTTCAGTTTCTGGGTGCAAAAAATAAGGTCTAATATTAGGCCAGCTTAAATTTGCACCTAGAAGATTGGCCATAGATAAATTGGACGTGATACCATCAAAAGTTAAACTTTTGATGATAACTCCAGTGCTCCGCATCTGCAACAAGCAACCTTTAACAAGGTTTGCTTTTGCTTCTGCAGTCAAACTGTCAATCAAAAAATATGCGATTGGTACTTTCCACCTGGCATTCAATGCTACAAGCATGAATACAATAGCATTTTTTGCTCTTGGCAAGCTATCTGTATCATTAATGCCAGTTCCAAAATTTATGTACCCCACATGTCTTGAACCCGTCCATTCGACATGTTCTCTGATTGACATCTCGTCCATCATCAATCCCGCAATCAACGATTTTCCATTGCTTTTCTCAATATCAACCTTTATCTTAATGGCTCTAATGGCTTCTACCGTGTATCCAGGTGAACCGTCAATTGAACTACACCATTTGCTCAGTGATTTAGGGTGTGGTAATGCATGTTTTCCAAAAGTTCGTCTCACATAATTATATGCAGAAGCCGAATAAAAATTGAGCGTTAGAGCAAAAGCTCTCAACGCTGGGGGAAATTTTCCTTTTCTGCCTCTCAACTGCCTTGATAGAATTTGCTTTTCAGCTTCTGGAACACATTCCTAGTAAACAAAGAGAGGAAAGGTGAAAAAAAATAAATGCAGCGCTAATATTGAAACTCTATACTTGGAAATATACACACCAACTGATTTTACTTATACGATTCCTATTTCATAAAAAATTACAAGTTAAATTTAATAGGTAATGGGAGATTCCCAGAATAAAATATCCATTACTAATACTAATACTAATTACAAATTTATTCAACTTAATTACAATGAAAAAATACTAATGGATTAACAATCAAAAATAATTGAATACCAATGAAAGTGGGTCTAATGATGAATTCCAAAAAAATATCAAATTTCCATTTTAAGACAACTCTAAATTGATCCAACACTGGGGAAAATTCCATTAATTCATTACCTTTAAAACAGCTGCAGTATCAGAGGAAATTTGCCGTTGTTGAATTAAATTTTCAAGAAGACTATCGAGTTTGGTGATTTTTTTTTTTTGTCGAATCTGCGCGATACGTAGACGACCATTTGACAATCGCAAAGTCTTCACTGTTTTTTGGGAGACTTTCCAGTAAAGATGACGATTCACTTCATCCTTAAGATGGGATTCTACAAAATCCCCAAAATAGGTTGGAACAGCCCTTTTCCTGAAAATAGAAAGCAGATAGAAAAACTAATAGTTCATAAGTAGTATTTCCTATAGATACCTTTTTCTAGTAATTTCTGGTGCTGTATCTTCGTTTAATTCCCCTTCAGTGCATATAGTCTCAGCTACTATGGGTTCGGGCATTTCAGTGGAGCAGGATGGAACTTCTTCCAAAATTAATGGAACTCCTCGAGATGTTGATGGTTCTTGAGATGTTGATGGTCCTTCTTGAGACGTTGAAGGAATATCTTTAAATTCATACAAAAAGCAATTCAAAATCTGGAATTCTATGAACATAGTAATGCAGTGGTAGTTCCGCAAAATAATAACTGAGAAAGCCCTTCGCTGCATACAGACTTGTGAGTTGAGTAGCTACTGTTACCTGTTCAGCTCAATTATTTTCACAATATAACTTACCAGAGTTTGTAGGAGTTACATCATCTTCTCCACAAATATTCAGCCCAGGAAGAGAGAAATCAAAGCAGGACGGTATAGCACTTCTTCTCAGTGTATAATGTCCATGAACATTCAAAAAATAGTCCTCATTTCTGAAGTGATCACTACAGATCCTACTTGCCTTGGAAGGTGTAAAATTTTTTTTGCGCAAAGCACTGATCCACAACTTTTTCAAAAGTTCATTACGAGGGAAACTGCAAGGATAATTAACCGTAAATATTGATAAATGTATGAAACTATATCCAAAATTTTGGTTATTTATACATGCGGTACTTACTAGTGAAATTTCCTGTTGGCGCCTTTCCTATATCTTGCTGAGCAATTAAGAGCACAACATGTAGTTACCATTTTGAAATAGTCTAATATTTCACTGAAATATCGAGAAATGCAACTGCTTGGAAGAGCTGCACGATAAAACAAGCACGAGAACGAAAAGAATGACCTAACCTTTCCAGGCTCTGACCTAACCTATCTAACCACAATTTTTGTTCATAGAACTTCAGATTTTAAAAATTTCAAAGTTCAGTGACCTGTGGACGATTCCTTGCCTCTTCTAGCTTCATCTCTCTCTAATGTACGTTACACTCCTCTCTCTCTAGTGCTCCGTCCATGTTATTTTAGGTCTATGATAAATATAAACGATTAAACAACAAACATCATCAAACTCACAGTCAGTAGTTTCAGAAATATGGTGTACTTACATTTTCCTGCAAATTTCACGGAGGAGGAATTGATGCTTCAGGCTAAATATCAAAAATTGAAGAAAAAGGTGTGTGAACTTTTTGATAGTAACTTATCACTATGAAGGAATAACATTTTCAGAAAAAAGCACTTCAAGCCTTAAAAGCTCCAAAACCCGAACCAGAAAAGCCCTTGATTCCCAAAAGACCCGCAGAAGCTAGAGATGCTAGGGAAGTAGCGAAGAAATTACTGAAATCTGGTGCTATCCAGGCCATTCAAAAGCAACCTAAACAACCAGAACAAGGTATTAATATAATAAATACGAAGCATATTGAATATATTATGACAAGAATCATTACTTCTCCTTTCATAAGTTCACCAATACTCAGCATACAAATTATTGTAGATTATTTTGAAGTTTAAATGATCCAACTTCATGAATAGTATGCCAAGTCAAATAGTTAATTGTGAAGATCCTATACTGGTGTCTCATAACTTCATTTACACCAGTATGTCACTGAACCAATGTGAAATATTGGTCTGCCTGCTTCATAATTGAAATATACCTATTCTCTGTTCACTTTTATTAAGTCGGTCATTTAGCCATGGAAGTTTGATACCTTCCACTTTTTATAATTGAAAAACGTTTAGTTAGGTTTATCGAACGCAGCAGTAGTTATGTATACTCAAGTAACTTTTATAAAGTCAGCTGGTACGCCTTGGAATGGGTCTATCAAGTTTTCGTAAGTAGAACTGAGTCAGGTTGGCTCTCATGAATAGTCCTCAAGGTCATAATTGAGGTTGATCCTCACTACATGTTCTGTAACCTTCCCACTTTGTCTACATGAAATACTAGGGGTTGTTTTAAATGGAGCTTGAGGTCCTCTAATCACAGTAAATGTCCTTTATAAGTGTAGATATAATACAACAAACTATTGATCTATGAGTTTAGTAGCAACTTTGCTAAGAGTTTTGAACGATTCTTTACTAAATAAATTTTAGAGTTGGCAGTTTTATTCCTGATTTTTGAACCTTGAGAATCTTTATGTGGTGGATTATTGAAGTAGGCCACTTGATGAGTGGATTCTGATAGATATGGTGTATTCAGACTACTCGAAAGCTTTTGATCACGTGCCTTGCAAATGTCTAACTTAAAAAATTGGACTCAAGATATTTAGTCGCCCTGTTGTTGCGGATAGAGTAGTTTTTATGTCAGAGGATTCATAGTGTTGAAGTTGGTTAGGCTTTGACCCTGCATGAAAAAGTTTTGAGTGGGGTCCCCTAGGGATTGATACTCTATTTATACTACACCGTTGATTTTCACCTTGTCTTAAAGACCATGAATTTGGAGTCTCATCAATAAATATCAATTAACTACAACTTGATATCAGAAAATTTACACATTAGATGGAGGATTCTAACACCAATTGTCTCACATATGGGTAAGAATCATTTACAAGTGCCATATACACATGCTGCGAGTCTTTTTGCCATAGTTGATATGCCTGAGAATTTGGGTTTGACCTTTATATGTAATCTAGACTAGTCTGGGCATATCTCACCTGTCTGTGCCAAAGCCAAAAAAACCACTACATCATTCAGTAACTGCAATGTTCACACCATGAAATGGAAGTATGAAAATCTCCTGAGACCAACTATGGAGTATGTCCAACATGCTTGTTGTATTGCCATTCACTGACCGCAGTGTTTCAGTGCTGAAATCAGTCCAGAGTTGGAGAACGAGGATTCTCCTTACCCCTCAAAACCGACTCCACTATGAGACCCAGGCTAAAAATTTTTGTTCTATCATCTTTCGATGAACATCGTACTAGAGGCGATTTGATTGTTGCTTTTCGAGCTATGAATGATTATTTTGGTATCGAATTCTTAAATTTTGAACAGAAAAATCTGTGTAATTTAATGATTATTTTGGTGTTGATCTACGTTATCCATTCACAGGGTTCATCCGGAATAACCTACAGGAACGTACTTACAAGCTTCCTAAGGAAGCGTTACATATCAATACTAGTAAAAATTTATTGTTAAATTTGATATTTGATTGGTAGAGGGGGTCGCCTGGACCTGTGGTTGGATCGACCTATGTCCATGCATTTCAGATTGTTTATGATCAGGGAAGACAAGGCGGAGAGGGGATTTGTGAAGTTTGTAACACATATTTTTGATGTTCTGTTTTAATTTTTTCTCTTGTTTTTAATGCAATAACGTTTTTTGTTACTTCACTGAGTATATATGTTTTTAACCTCAACCCTGTGACTTTTTATTAATCAGAATACAAAACTACTGAGAATGTATAATCGAATAGTTTCCTTGAGCTATATTGAATAGATTTTGATCATCAAGAGAGAATGATCGGGAAACAACTTCCCATCGTTCTATATCGATGTCTTACAAGGTGTAGTTGTTTCCATTTTTTAATGACATGACTCAGATCATTTTCAAAATTAGCCCTGAAGATGATAAACGACTTTGTTTTAAGAAGTGGTTTGGTTCTGTAAACTTGACCTTTTTCAAGCTATATTATTAGGAATTTAGAATGTAGAAATGAAATGCCATTTATATGGCATATATATTGTTGAATTTATTAGTTTTCTGAATATTTCAGGATTCAAAAGACCAAGAGGTTTAGAGAGAAAACTGTTAAATGATAAGGTTAGTGGGTATCAGCCATTTTCTGCTGTTCAAATGGAAGAAGGTCCTGATAATCCAGAGAACAAGCCACCTCGCATCAAAAACTTGTACGAGTCATTTGCGAATGCTAGAGATAGAGAAGAAAGGGGGCTGACAGAGAAACTGAGGGAAAAAACGGACAAACCTAGACAGGGAAATACCATATATGTAACTGGATACAAAATTACAGAAGAATTTTTGAAGAAACATTTCTTAACTTTTGGGAATATCGTTAATATATCCATGGAAATAGAAAAAAAGTATGTTTATATTGTTGAATCAATATCTGTGAAGGTCCTGTACTGATTTTTTTTTACAGTCGTGGGTTTATTACCTTTGACAGGGTTGAATCTGCATCACGAGCAATAGCGGAGGTGAGTTTTATTCAATAAAATATATCTATACTTGCTTTTCAGACAAGGAAATAAGCACTCAATTCGACATTTTACTCCAAAGATGAATATCTGATCAAACTAGACACTATTGTTAAATATTTATCATAAATTTTGTGCCAAACTTCGAAAACAAATATTTTAAACAAAAATCTGGACAATTCCCGAAAACATTTCTTTGGGTTTTATTCCTGAAATCTGAAAGAAAGGGAACTATTACGCATTACAAACAAAATTCAATTCAAAGAAATTGCACCTGCGAATTCTGGGATTCGAAGTATTTGTCAGGAGCAATTTCTTGAAAAAATATTGCCTAATGAACAATATGGAAACAAAATTCTTCTGCGTTCCGGGCTAGACCTGCCATCTGACTGATCGCCGAATGAACGGCGGCCTTCAGGCACCCATTGCACAGTGTGGGGAACTCACAGACTACGTTTACTTACCGTGGAAGTCTGATGGTTTGTGTAGGCTTCGGACAGTAGCCTTGAGGTCATCTTTTGAGATGAAGGCCTGCAGGAAATCACAAAGTAAATTGGATGAGTAAAGGAGTCCACAAACCAAAGCGTCCACAGTGGCGATCAGGAAGCGGTAGCAATCGCGATCAACTCAAGCACATGCAAATTTATGTGTTTGAGTTCATCGCGAACGCTACCGGTTCATGATCGCCACCGTGGCTGCTTTGGTTTGGTGACTCCTTCAAAGAATCGAAGCTGGAATACCATGTGTGTATGTATCATAAGTACCACTAAGTTTATTTCTTTTCAGTAGCAAACAGCCATAAAGCAAGTGTAGAAAAGCTAGGGAACGCGTAATCAGGAGGCTCCGCGTATCTACGGTGCCTGAGCGTTATTTTTATTCATTTAAGATTGAAGTAGAAATAAGTTCTTGAAGAAGATGATAAACCATTCACTGCTACAATATGCTAACGGCAAGATGATGGTATCAAATGACTGAATGATAATTTTTTAATTCACCAAATTGGTGTGGTGGAAGAGTGATGGATCCTCTTATTCGTTTTTGGTTTATTATTTGATAAAATCAAATAATAAACCTAAGTGATCCACCAAAAAAAAATTACTCCCCTTGAATATTTCACAGTTTACATTTTGAAGTACGTAGATTTGAATGAAGTAATAAAAAAAAGTCCGTCCGTCCGCCGTCCGGGGTTTTTCGCGGAAAGCACTGAACCGAAATTCGTGAACCTTGGTAGAAAAATCGTGTGTCGCTCGAGATTGATCCTCCAAGCTTTTCAGTAGGATCGGTGTACCCTAAGGGCTCCAAGTTGGGGGTTGGAGGGAAAAAAAATTATTTTTCGAAAACTTACCACCGAATTTTCATGGAACTCTCAACGTTGATCACTGTGCATAACTCACCCAAAAAATTTTTACACGGATGATATCCGACCAGAGTGCCTGAGTTATAAAGAAAAATCTAGAAAAGCACTGACGTGAAGTCAGCAGCTTTTACGCGCTTGTTCACATTGCGAAATGGTGAAATTTTAATGAAATATAAAAATTTTCAAAAAACAATTTTTTTTTAGAATTTTCCATGGATAATTCTTCTTATTGACACTGTTCATCTTCCAACCAAGTCTCATTTCGATCAGATAAATATTTTTCGAGTTATTGAAAAATCAAAATTTGAAATGGCTGGAACACAAAAACTATTCGGCAAATTTGGCCCATTAACGAACTTAACCGAGATATTCTGGATCGCGACCTTACCTGAAAATTTCAAGACTCTAGGTCTTTTCTTTCGAGAGTTACAGCGCACACGGTCGGACGGACAGAATCAATTTTGACCACGGATTCTTCATCAGTGAGTCCAACCTAGTCGTTTGAGACCAATTTCGGATCAAAATTCGAAAATTACAGACATCGTGACGAAATGATAACGCACTGTTCCCAAGAAAAAGCGCGTAAAAACGCTGAAATTTCCAATTATCCCAAAGATGAATCATTGCATTCGGTTCTAAATTTGAATTCAGTGGAATAATCGGTAAACTTTTTATCCAGAATCATATATCTAAAAGTAGATGAAAAGATTGATTACCAAATTTTTAACACATCGAGAAATTTCTAACGGATTCGTTTATTATTTTATAAACACGATGTGCAAATGCCCCATCGATGTTCTTGACAATTTCATAATTGTTAGTGGTTCAAAATGAATATTTTTGGGGTTTCTCTCCTAATATCTGAAACAACTACTAAAAGTCGGATAACAATTATTATTTATAGATATCACCCTGCGAATAACGTGTTTTAAGATTAAATTTCTTCATGGAGCTCGATTATATCTTAAATAAAACTTAAATATTATTCATAAATCATTGGTTTTTCACAACACAAAAACCAATTCCATGAAAAAATTCATTTGAAACATTGAAATCTCAATAAATACTCTTTTATAACTGAATAACACTTTTACACGCAGAACGCGAATTAAGTAGCTTAATTTGAAATAGGTAATGAAGATTTCCAAAAAATTCGGTTGGTCGGGGGTTTGCATCAATTTTGGTTTGCGTAGTAAAATTATCGTCAACATGTGGATATCCGTTACTGGTTTCAATCGAAATCCAATATTTTCCGTAATGCTAGTTTGAAATAAGCGTGAATGTAAAAGATAATGAGCATGTATATGAACAAACAAATTGGAGGAAATATGCAAAAAAATCAATAGCAAACCGGAAATCTCATCAATTGTCGAGAATCTTATCCTAAGGATAGGAGCCTTAGCTCATTCATATTTCTCAGAACAAAGTTGAATCCTAGTATAAATCACATATACACATTTCATATTAGCGGAAAATCTTGAATTTTGTTTTACGTTTTGGAGTTAGTTTGAAAGATTGAGCTTATTTCCTCAGTATCAAGAAATACTAATGCGATCAGATTGAAACATCATGACTTGTTGTGATATACCGACGCTCGATTCAATGCGAAATTCCGTGAGAATTGTATTGAAAAAAATGGAATTTTTTTGAAAAAGTTTTTTTTTCGGAAACATTCATCAAAGTTCAATTAAATTTCGTACAGGTCTTAGAATCAACATTCGAAAACAGTGGTTCAAATTTCAGTCTGACCGATATTTATTTGCGGAGATATTGGCAAAACATTTCGTGACCATTTTAAATTTTGAGGTTATTTCCCTAATATATATAAAAAGGGCAAACGCTATCTGATTTGAACTTCATTTTTAATTGTAGAATAACGACACACAATTTAATAAGCATGGAAAAGAGTAAGATTTTCAAAGAGGTGAAACGAGTGTGGAACGTCGCTTCTCATTCAAAATATTACTTCAAATTATGCTACTCATTTAGCGTTCTGTATGTGGAAATTTTATTCAATTATACAAGAGTATTTATTGAGATTTCCATGTTTCACTTGCATTTTTTCATGGAATTGGTTTTTTTGTTGTGAAAAACCAATGAGTTATGCACAAATATATATTTTATTTGGGATATCAATGCTATTGGGTTATTTAACTGAGAAAATAATAAACCCCTGTGTAAAATTTGCAGCATTTTTATTGTTGGTTGAATGACGTAAATGTCAAATTATCTAGTCCAACATCCACCATTCATGTTCTATGTCCATCACACTCCACCACAACCATGATGTAAAAAACATGGTGTGCTCATCTGATGTCAGCTAACAGAAAATACAAGGAGTTATACATTCTGTGCTTTGAATCCGTTACGAAATTACTGATTTCCTCTTGAAGATTATACCTGACATTTAGTGATGCAGTAAATGGGAACAAATTTTCGGCAATTTATTTCATTCGATCTGATCACAATCTGAATCTGATTATAATCTGAAAGATAATAGGACAATTAATTCTTAGGTGAATTCGATTCATAGTATAATAGGTCTCTTGTATACATTTTTTTTATCATTGGAATCCGTGACGTACCGGGATATATCCACTCTCTTCCTCTTCTCGTGTACTTTTCTCTCCAGCAAGCCAATAGACAGCGTCGACTGTATCGATCGGTGGATCTTGCAATAACGAGTGACGTAGAATGCGATCTGACGCGTTTCACCAGCTTCCACCTTTCGTCCCTATTTGACCATTTTCAATAACGAATTATTTAAAACCCGCGAATGTGTGATAGCTTACATTATGATTTTATATCGATATAAAATGAGAAAAACATGAAAATATGATCATTCGTGTTACATGCAAAAGACGTATTAGCTACTTCATAGGCCATCATTAAACATAAATTTTGGTTTCATTTAGGCTAAACGTTTCTTTCCAAATTTTGGTTATTCAGTACAGTTTTCAATTATAAGATAAGAATGTTGTGGTGGGATTCGAATAGTTCATAGAGAAACAGAACCAACCATCTATTATCTCTCTCTAAAATGCTAGGGTTTCTTGTTCCCTAGATTAGCACAAGAGTTCCGCCCCCTGGTGGAAACCATAAATTCTTAAGTGCAGTCTGAATACAGATGCTTATTTACTTAAAATAATTGAATCCGAATTCGCGTTTGGGTTGTAAGAGCAGTTCCGATCCACTGAAACTTGGTGTTAATGAAGCATTAAAATTTCGGAAGATGAGAGAGAACAGGGAACCACTGAGGCTCAGCTAAGCTTATGCCTTGTTACCAAACAAATTCTGGGAATTCGGCATAGATGCTACGACGAAAGTATCTTTTTAAAAATAGAATATAGTGCTGCCAGAACTACACTTGATTGAATGTTTTTAAGATGTACAACAAAAATTGAAAAATATTCATGAATTCGTAGTGTATTTGCTTCAAGTGGTCGTTAAATTATTTATTACTAATTTTTTCTTCAACTCTCTCTCATTTCTCTCATTCTTTCTCACTTCATATTGAAATTATTGTTAAGTCTGCTAGTAGAAAGTTGGGATTTTTGTTTAGGATATGTAGGGATTTCAAAGGTATCAGGCCAGTTCTCAGTGTGTACTATGCTTACGTGTTTAGCAGACTAAATTTCGCTTCGGTCGTTTGGAATCCACAATATAAAATTCACATTGAAAGAATCGAATGAGTACAGAATAAATTGCTCAAGTATTCCAGTTTTAGAGGTAATTTCTCTGTTTTAAATGAAAATGTCATTTTTAATTATATGGCCAGAAAACATTTCAATTTGATCTATCTCGAAAATAAACGTAGTATAGGCGATGTAGTTATGTTGAGGAAGATTGTTTGTGGTGAGTTGCAGGTACCGGATTTATTGCAGGAAGAACACATCAATGTCCCGAATTTCAATCTTAAATCTTTTGAAATTTTCCATGTACCTTTTAGAAGGACAAATGCATCCAAAAACTCTCCGTTAGTGAGAATGATCCGAAACTGCAATGAGCTACAATTGTCGATGTATTTCATTGTGCTAACATCAAGCTGCAACTCAAAAAACATTTTTTGACGCGGTGAGGTTTTCACTTTCGGTTTGATTTGGTGTAGAGGTTTTCGTTGATTTTTTTTATTTTGATTTTCATCTTAATGAAATTTTGTGGATACTGTTCATGGGTCTTTAACCTTTTTGTGTTTCAAATGTTAAATAAATAAATGAATAAATAAATGATTAAATAAATTAATAAATAGATAAATAAAAAAATAAATACATAAACTATTTTAATTACACAAAAGTTGTTTGGAATTGGAAGGGCTCTGTCTCTGCTCATCTGGTTGTAGGGAGTGTCGGTGGAATATTTATTCATTTCTATAGTGTTTTTCATTCTCTTGAGAGTTGTTTCAATAATTGCTTTGGGGATGTCTGTTCTGAGTAGAAATCTTTTCATTGTTTTCAGAATTGTTTTTTTTATTTTTCTCTTTCCCGCATATCTGCTATTTCAATTCTAGTATTGATATTGGTTTTTCTATTGAAGTGAATTGTATTTTCTATTAGTTTTGTCTTGAATTTTTTCCGAGAAGTTATTTCTGGTTTGATTTATTTGTCGACTGTTCACATATTCGTATTGTTAGGTTATCTGTTGGTTTTTGGGTTCCGTTTGTTTCGATTGTGAATCAGATGCTCCTGGATTCTGTTGGGAATGATAAATTGGGATGAGATCAGCGTTATCTGCGATATCTGGACTTTTTGTGCGATATATTTTAGTGAATCATATCAGTTCTTCATTCTCGTCCGGTAAGTCATGGATGGTTTCGTATAGTCCTGCTTAGTTAGCGTTTCTTTTAATATTTGTACCTCTGTATTCTAGATGCTCAATCATGTTGGTAAATTTTTGGATTGCCGAGATTTCGCACTTGAAATTTCACCGATAAACCGGGCTAATGCAACACTAAAATTTCGTGTAAAACCTAACTCTCACTTATCGGCAACTGCTCGGACAAATACAAAAATGTATTTCCCTACTCATATGCCGTGCTCTGTAGCGGTCAAGTTCGCGATGTTTTATTCTGTGATGTCGAAATATTAAAATTTCGGCGAGGCGCGGGTTGGGCTGTTGCCGATAAGTGAGCGAAGACCTTTAAGCGTCGAAAAGGAGGATCGTTCGCGCAACTGTTACACATGGAATGAGTATTATTATATCTAACACTATATCACTTTCGTATGTCACAGACCAGAAATGGAGTCTCTAGTCTAAATATGCTATTTCGCTGTTTAGTTTTCTCTAGATTAAATTGCAAGCAGATTCTCGATTTTCATAGACTTACGTCACAGAGTAATTGAATCCTTCCATCAAAAGTTGTTATTTCTATATTCATCTCACGGCCTCAGGAATACTTTCTATTTCAGTCCACCAGGTTACTATACGGAAGATAAGTAATATAACTAACCAAGGAAATAATCAAGCATTCTCTGAAAAACATAAACGAAAACTCTTGACGCAACTTGAAATAAAAATCAACGACAAGAATTGGTTCATGGAGAAGAAAGACCTCCAGTAATAATGTGTTTATGTTAATATAAGTCAACACACATGGATGACGCGCAAGATTTATGGATTTGCCTGAATTCTTGAACAACAAAATATTCAGCAAAAAGTTTGAATGTTGATGTTTGGGCAATTACATACGACGTTTATATATACATTTTTGGTAGTGAGTGTGTTTCAATATTTTCGCTGCATATATTCTTTTTTGGATGGTAGCAGCTTGAGCAACTGATAATAATAACTGGCTCTCTTCATTCATCGTTTACATTCAGAATCACATGTTTCACAAACAGAAAGTCTGGGCCCCTTTTCTGGACAAGTGAACTTGCGATACGTAAACGGTTCCCTCCTTATTACTTCCGAAATACGTTTGCGTATCCAAATTCACTTGTCCAGAAAACAGGCTCTGGCCCCGTATTCTCAACAAGTGAACATTCGATGCGCATACGCATTTTGGTAGTAATTCGTTCGGGAATTCGTATACGCATCGAAAGTTCACTTGTCAATAATACGGGCCCAAGTCTGTGTGTCGGCAATCAATGACACGCATGGATGTCAAACATGTTTGTCATACTTTCATTTCATGCCTTTATGCCAGTTTGTGGCCACCTTAAAACTATACATTGCAGGGACTTGGATTCTACGGCCAATTCTTAAGCAGGCAATGAATAGTAGTATTCTCCATTCACTCTTATGAAGTTAATCGGTATTCCATGAAAATTTGACACATTTCACTCTGGATATTTAAAACATGTAATAGCAATTTTCCTGTCAGATAACTCTGAGGCGTTATTTCTTTTACACAAAGGTCTTAATAATTACGTATGTTACTTAACCAAACCATATACTCATTGATTGAAATATGAGAAAAGAATTGACAACGTCCCTCCGGATTATTTTTACTTTGACGACATTCAACTGGTGCCAACCTCGCTCAGTTCAAGACATGAAAAACCTATTTCAAGGTCTACCGAATGACATTATAAAGGTGAATGAGCATACATAATAAAATAAGTAGATCGAAATAATAGCTTCGAAAATTGTTTCAGATGGATGGAAGCATAGTTTCAGAAATCCAGCTGAATGTATCCTTGGCCCGAAGACAACCACAGATTGGTCCAACTACAGATGCGCCATCATCCGCAGCTTGGGCAACATTGGGTAAGTTCCCCCTTCAGTCAGATGTATTTTTGGTCGTTGCTCGTGCATGTTCTAGGGATCGGAATACCATCTATAATTTCTCCCAATTGTCTGTAATTTCAGAATTTTTGCTGAATATGTTCTTAAACGACTAGGTTGGGCTCCGATGTCAAAATCTAATCTGTGCAGCCACTTGAAACTTTCAGGGTTTGTTGCGTACCAAGATGCAACTGTAAGGTCCTTTACTGGGTCTCATCGGCCAAAATAGATAGAATTGAAAACTATATAATTTGCTGTTAAATACTGTCGACTAATTTCATACGAAATTTTGTGGACATCGTATCGGTAGAAAAATTGCGAATATTGTCACAATTTTGTCGAAAAAATTTTTTTTTCGGAAATTATTATTCAGGTTCCTATATGAAACGCTATTTAAATTTGATTCTGTTCGATATTGGGGAAGAAGTTTGTGAAATCTCGTGGTTATTTGTTGATATTTCCAAAATAACTCGAAAAATACCAAATCCCATCATGTTGGAACTTGGTCGCTAGTTGGAAAATGCTAAAGCAAAGCAAAATTTTGTGATGATCGTGGCACAAGAAAGATGAAAAGATTCATTTTCCCTTCAAATATTTAATATTTTGATTTTTTAATGATGGGCACTCACTGAATTCTGTATGAACCCCCCAAGCTATCATTTTATATCCAGTGTCAGATTTCAATTCCATGTATTTGTATTTCTGGAAATATTTTTGGCCGCCCTGGCAACAAATTTGAATATGCGCACGAAAGCTGATGACTTCACGTCATTGCTTTTCCAGAATTTTGTCTGCCTTTAGCGTCTTATAACACACCTTTCGCGCCCTTTTCCTGAAGCTAACCTGTCGTCAAATTCTTGTAAATAAAGTTTCTAGAAATTTTACGAGCATGTCATTGGCCAATGATATCTATGAAAGTAGAACCCTACCGAATGTTTCCATGATTAATCCTAGGACAATATGTGAACGCTTAAATAGGGTTGAAAGTACTGAAATGAGCCTATTTCTCTTCAAATTTCATCGCAGTCAGTCCGAGAACTTTATGTCATTGTACCACTGTGAATTTGTGAACCGAATTTCGAATGAATTTTTGGTGGAAGACTCGTTGATAATTGTTTCTCGACACACATGAATGTACTATCTCTTATCATCCAAGAACATTGGAACGATTCATGTTATTGAAGGCTTTTCTGCGGTTTCATTGTACCGATCAATATGTAGCTCAGTCTGACGCCGGCCAGCAGCAAATAATTTTTTGTTTTTGGCCGGCGTAAGCTAGATAATTTCATTTTATCTAGGGGAATGCTCCATCAATTTTTCCTACATTTATAGCGAAAAAGTGAATGCCCTGATCTATTCTGTATACCTTTGTTCTGACAGTAAATTTCACTCATCTAATTTCGGGTAGGCGTATCCTTGTGCAATCTATATGGTTGAAAATCAATTGCTGTATATTCGAAAGATGGCCATTGGAGAACGTCTCGACCAGTTTTTTAAATTGTCCAATTGTCAAAACAAGGTTCGTAGAATAGGACAGAAATTTTATGAAATTTCCATCCGGAAATCGAGAGGTTCAAATGAGATCACAGAGTAAGATGAGATGGTGAATATTCACATAATTCTACTTTTATTCCCATATGATGCATGATGTTAGCAAAACATGGTGTGTTCATCTGTGATCGATTTACCAATGATGATGTCACTTTTTTCGTTCAAATTCAAAGCACAGAATATATATTTCCTTGTATTTCAATCTTGCTGACGTCACTTTTTTCATATGAGTACACCATGTTCTTAACATCATGCATAGGATGTATTGTATTCTTGCCGATACACCTAGCTAGATTCATATTCCTATTGAACAACTCTCATCGGCTTCACACGAAGGTGCTTGAAGCAAATATCCGTTCTAATCTGAGTCTTATTTTTTACGTCCCCATCAAGGGTCCCTTACACATTCTCATCGTTCGTTGATATTTTATTGTCTTTTTCATTAAATCTCATCAACTTAGATCCAAAATTGTATTGATATTCAACCTGAATAATATCACTAAAATTCCAAAGATCATTGAAAGTTTATATGCAATCATTCGACCAAATTCCACGAATAAAAAAAGGTTCTACGTTTATGCTGCTCAACACAATATTCAAAATTTCCAAACAGAAATAGAACATATTTGCAGCTTTTTGATTTAAAACAGAACCCAAAAATTTCACATGAATAAATTGTAGAATTCCATATAACTTCAATTTATGTTTTTCCATTAATTCCTCACTTAGGCAAGTACTCCAAGTTCATCCTGATACGTAATTTCTTTATAGATTATTCTACTTATTGAAGGGGGGGCTTTGTGTTGTATTTCAGATTCATTTTACTATAATTTATTATGGATATAATAACCCTTAATTCTTCCTAAGCGTCTGGGTGAATCACCATCAAAAGGCTCAATGGACACAGAAGGAACGCTGGTCTGGGACTTGGCACTAGCGCATGTGCCCTTTCGTCGTGTCTTCTTTGTAAACGAAGGGACAAATGCCCAATGCATACAGAAGGGACATCGGGCAGAGACTTGTTATGGACTTTCATTACTCGCATTCCCGTTGCAGAATTCAACATGGAATTTTATGAGAAAGTTGAATAAAGACATTTTATTGCATTCATTCTGCCCTTCTTGGTGCACTCCATGCGCACAGTCTATGCCTCGTCTGCGCCCGTCGTCCCTTCTGTACATTAGGCGTTAGACTAAATTGTACATTATAATATAAATATTCATCAGCGAAGTTATTTAACTTTTATAGTATGTGAAACTTGAAATTTGATGTAATATTTTTGCTGGTCGATATATTTATTTGTCCTATCGTAAAATTGGCTACCTTGTAGATTGTACTGCGATGACGGTAATGATTTTGTGTCCTGTGTGAATAGAAGAAGGCAAATGAACACGAAGGAGACCAACAGGTGAATCGAAGCGAAACAAGCGCTCCGAAAATTCAAGGAACCTTAAAATACTGGGTGTTTCATTGGTAAATAAACATACGGCGACCTGAGGTATAGCTACCCGTGATAAACGTATATTATACCAGGGTAGAAGCCTTTGAAAAAAAAAGAGGAGAATATAATAAAAATTAAAGCAAAAATAATTTACGGGCAATCTGAGATCTGGAAGTGGAAAGGGGTGAGGTTTTAAGGGTGAAAACGGCCCTTCTCTATTTCCGGCAAAACTACAGGACCTATGGAAAAAAGTTAAACGGCAATATGTGAACGCTTAAATTGTTGTTGTAAAAGGTGTAAGTAATGAAAAGATCTACACCTCTTGTATAACACTTTTTTCACATAATCTCAAAATTCATGTAAAAAATTCAAATAACCAAGTTTTTGGTTTTTCATTTTCGTCTTTCACAAAAAATTTTTTTTTCTACGAAATTCTGTGAAAAGTTATCTTTTTTATGTTCCTAATACACTGTAATTCTTTCGATTGAAAATATATATTCGTTCGCCTTAATTCGACCAAATATCGAAAAATCACCCTTATTTTCAATCGAAAAGTCTCATGTCAAAATATCTACTTTTTCGAAAAAGTTCTTGGGCTTTTTGTTCGTTGAAATCTCTTCTTTTTTATGGTGTGAAAAAATAACCACAACTATGGTAAATTTTCTTTACCATATAAAACCAAATAAATTATTAAGTTTATATTTAATAAGACATCTTCAATATTTGAGGAAGTTGTGAAATCTTCTTCAAATTATATGAGTAGATGCCTATGCATTGCTTTTCCAAATTAATTTATATAATATCTGAGTGACGTACGGAAAATTTTAGCCCGTTGAAAGGTATTCATAGAGAAGTGGGGAAAAGGCGATGAAGGTCTGGGCCTTACAACATGATAGATATTTTTCAAGGAAATTTACCATATTTTTTGACACCATAAGAATGTAGAATGAACAGCCCACCAAGTTTTTTGAAAAAAGTAGATATTTTGCGTGAGACTTTCCGATTGAAAATTAGGGTGCTTTTTCGATATTTAGTCGAATTAAGGAGAACAAATGTATATTTTGCATCGAAATAATTACAGTGTATACGGAATATAAAAAGATTATTTTCCACAGAATTTCGTGGAAAAATGTTTTTTGTGGAAGATGAAAATAAAACACCAAAAATTTGGTTATTTCAATTTTTCACATGCATTTTGAGGTTATGCAAAAAAGGCGTAGATTTTTTTATTACCTACAACTTTGCCGTTTAACTTTTTTCCATAGGACTTGTAGTTTTGTCGGAAATTGAGATAGGCCGTTTTTTACCCTCAAAACCTCACCCCTTCCACTTCCCGACCTCAGATCGCCCGTAAGTTATTTTTCCTTGAAGTTTTGTTATATTCTCTTCCTTCTCCAATGGGTCTCATCCTACTATTATTTTTTCGGTTCAAAAAACTGTCGACCCTGGTCTATATATGATAGATCTAATCAATTCCATAACCAAGATACAGGGTGTTTCTTGTATTCACCAATACTTTCAATTGCTCATTTTTCACTTTGGCACCATTCAGTATAATCCGTTGATATTCAGAACTTATGATTAACTTATACAGGTCAATCGATTCATATTTAAATAATTAAAAAATTCCAGGTCTGTATTAGAAAAATATGGGACTTCTGTCAAGCTGAGATTCAACACCTTGTGTGTTGAAATTTCAATATTGGATTTAGATGTTTGAAAAAAGCGAAAAATTTTCAATTCGAATCAGTTCATTTTTTCATCCCGCACGTTGAAATGCTTATCGACAATTTCACGGAAAGATTTGAACATTGACATTTCACTAAATCTTCAGGAACTTCGGAGTTCGTGATGGTATTGAAAAAAGTTCTTGTCCTACTAATTGGAAATTACTGTTTCATGTTATTTCGAAGGGTTATTTCGAAAAATTTCCAGGAACACATGAATCTGAAAAATGTATCCGAAATTAACAGCAATTAATAATTGAATAAATTAAGAAATAGGAATCTAAAAAATGAATCACAGAAGGAGTTCCAAAGTAACAATAAATTAAATTTCAATTCTCGCCAGTCTCAAAATATTAATGATAGTTGTTTTATCATGCCTGGATTATATCCTGCTTCATAGTAGATAGTTTCGATGCCCATACACATATCCTACCAAACCGGCTTACTGATGATATGTACTCGGATTCCCTCCAAAAGCAGCATCTTCCTGTATTAATCGAAGGTCCGGTGGGGAAATGTGTTTTCAGCATGGTAGTGGTCCACCTCATTTGAGAGTTATAGTCTGGAAATTCGTACATCAGAACTTTCCAAGTTTGTGGATAGACAGAGGTGGACCGCATACCTGGACCGCTAGATCACCAGATTTAAAAGCTGTCGATTATTTTTGAATTTGAAAATATTTGAAATGTTTAGTGTATTCGTCTAAAAAGGAAAATAAGGAGATAGGAAGGAAATATATCCGAGCCAATATTCAATATTACAGGGTGTTGAATCTCAACCTGACAAAAGTCCTATCTTTTCCTGATACAGACCTGGAATTTTTCAATTATTTAAATATGAATCGATTGACCCATATAAGTTAATTATACTTTTCAAATATCAACGGATTATACTGGGTGGTTCCGAAGTTAGGAGCAATTGAAAATATTGGTGAATACAAGAAACCCCCTGTTTCTTGGTTATGAAATTGATTAGATCCACCATGTATAGGTTTTTTGGACTCGTATAGGGTAGCTCTCTACCTCAGGTTATCGTATGTTCATTTGCCAATGAAGCACCCTGTATATTATGAATAAGTTCAGGATCTCTCAACAGTAATATTCTTTGGGATGAAAAAGTTGCGCAGTTGAATAACCTGAAAGCGGGAAAATAATATGAGAAAAAGGAACCTTCAGTATCGAAACCTACAAAAAAGCTCAAAATTAGTGAGAGCATCTTCATCCCTCTTCAGTCGGCCGTAGTTCACGTGAGAATCCTCAAGAGAGCTGATCAAACTACAAAACATAGAGCTTCACATAGAGGATTGCGGGGACCAATTTTGCGCATGGCGTCTCTAGAAGATGGTAATGAACAAATGTTGGAGTTCAGTGAACGAATTCCACATCCTTGATACCAGTGAACGTTTTAACTAGTCCGACTTGCATTTCATGCAATGAGAATTCCTGATTGTGTTGATATCGGCGAATCTACATCAAGCCTGAGTTTTAAGAGACTGTAGAATTTTAGCCCGGAAAGACAAACCATGCCCAACCTTTCATTATTTTAGCCAGACGTTTCAGGTGTAAAATCATTTATACCTTCCTTTCCCGATACTGAGGGGTGCAGCTGGTTGATTCACTCGGACGAGCATGATATTGACTAAGAAACGGGTGGCCGGTGAGGCTAGGTGCATTAGTTTTGCGTGCATATGGCATAATAACTTGTTTCAGTGTATCATCAACATGCATCCTTTCATTCAGGAATCTCTCCAACCAAACGAGGTCAGTTCTTTCACTCATATAGATTCCTCCCCAGACAACAATTGTTCCGCCTCGGTGAGGGTGAACTTTCGGAACATTACGGAGACAATTTACATCACTCTGGACTCTCCACATCCGAACTCTTCTTGAATCAGGTTTGATTCCTAACCTAGACTCATCCTTGAATAGAACATTTGAGCAATGTTCATTTTGCCACATGGAAGGTTCTTGTCTTCCCAAAAATCTTGCTCCTCGGTAATTTTGTGACAAACATTAAGCTATCCAAAGGCGGCGATTGCTGAGGTTGTTTTCATATAGTCGTCGCCGCACAGTGTCATCAGAAAATTGGATAATGTGAAAACTCATTCAGCGACGACATTTGAGTAGGGAAGAAATGAAAAGAGCGATAGGGCTCCTAGACGGAGGTATGCGATAAAATCAAATTGCGGTAGAAATGGCCCGCAGTCATAAATGAACGTTTTCGAGGAGAAGAGGATGTTGCAGAGAGACACAAAGGATGTAATAGCATAAAAGCTTTCTTTAATTGAACGCTTGAAGACCCCTACAGCTCCTGAGCAAGAATTAGTGATTGAGCAAACGCTCAAGTCATCCTTTTGTCGTATCAGGTCGCTGCATCTGCGATTTTGCAGTTTTACAACGTCCGTCACGACTTTGGAAACAATCGATTCATGTGGTTTACCCACAAGACGATAACGTCCAACATCCGACAAAGGTAGTTATTGGTTTGTGGAGAAAAGAGAGCTCCAGTAATAAATAACTAACATAATCCACTGTAAGATGGCCTGACGATCAGTAAGAACTGTGAAACAGCTGTAGTCATTCTCCTTGGTTCCGCTTCTTCGGTGTAGATGTTTTGGTTGATTGGATGATTAGCTCTGATCAAGGTGGAATATTTGTTGATTTATCGGCAGATATTCGTCCTTGTGATTATGTTAGATTAATATTTAAGTTACAAGAGTTAAGTGTTAGAGAACCTTCTTGATGAACTTCCCCTTGGGATTCAATTTTGATGAATAAAGAAATTATCATTATTATGTTCATCATCCAGAATTTGTTGTTTTTCTCGGGTGTATGCCTGGTAGTTAAGAGTGGTACGGGTTGATCACCAAGCTATTCTTGACTCAAAAATCTTCGGATATTCCGTGTTGTATTCAGTACAACTACTTTTTGCATAAGTTTATAGAAGTTTTCATTCAGAGCCAGTGTTGGGTGAAAATAAAGTAGATTCCTCGTAAATCGAAATGCTTAGTCAAATCATGAGGAGGCATAATGGCATAATGCTTAGGTATGCACGATTGCTGTAAAAGTTTTGGTACCACTGTGGAGAGCGACATGATATCGGGTTTGCAGTTGAGGTTTGTAGGTACACAGAATTGTTGGAGTTATAGTTTGGGGCTAATTGGACAAATTTGTTGATGATGTTCTAGAAAACATATTTATCTAGATCGATGTCCACAGGTTCTTTTTCAGATAGTTAACTTACGTCGACATATTTTTCAAGGAAATATTGACTTGTTTTTTCGGAGCCATCTCTTTAATCTGGTTCGAATTGATACGATAGGATTGAGACTTTGCACCTTCTTTCACAGACTGCAAACAGCTAATCTACTAAGTGCGAGTTGTTTGAAATGAAGTACCACTAGCAGACATCGACTAATTCTTCCGTTGATGTCTAGAAATGTGAAGAGGCTACGTTGTAGCAGAAATAAACTAATCTTCTTTTCCCGTGTCACACATAATCCAAAATAAGAGCGAAATACCAAAAGATGGTAGTGAATGAGCTGGTGTTCGCGAATAATTCAGAACGAAGCAGAACTCCTGACGAGAATTTTAGATCGCGGATTCAGTACCACGAAGTACAATAACTTTTTGTTACGCAATTCCTAGTTTAACTGGTTTGCATTTCACAATGTTACTCTTGACAAACTAGAATTGTACTTGTTTACAGCCCTTGAAATTGGCGTCTTGATCGGCAGCTTTTGCACAATATCCGTTGAACTGCTAGTAGTCCTCAATGTTTTGATATCACTTGACTTTCTTTTAAACTCAGTATTTTCTTTTCAGCGTCGAGCCATTCACAAAAAGGAAATCACAGGGACAACAGAGAAATGATAAACTACGATGAAATGGATTTGTTTGATTAAATCTCAATTTGGGAATATTATCTCAAACAAATAATTTATATATTGAGATGAGGACAAGACGGTTAGGAACTGAAAGTGTAATTTGAATTATTTATAAAATAATTCAAACTGAAAGTAATGTGACTACTTTCATTGTGATAAATGTGAAAAAAGGTTGCCATTTCAGCTACTAATATTTCGTACAAATTCATGTCATCTATGGTAGCTATATCATTTCTATTTGATAATGTGAACCATTGCTGGTGATATTCATTTCACTTTCGATTTCGAATAATACGAACTTAAATCTTATACCATTCTGCTCAATTTGCTGAAACTTAATGTAACGAAATTTATTTTATGAATAAGTAGAATTATAGTGATATATAGCTTTAGTCAAAAATATGTTATCAAAGATATAATTATAAAATAAAAATAATATCGATTACGTACTTCTTTTTTATTCGAATGTAGAATGGAATTCCAGCACCAACCTCTCCAAAATGATCTATACAAAATCTGATAAGTTTGCCAGAAGTAATTAATTTAACTGAATCCCTGAGTATGTCTTCTTTGGATATTTCGTCAATTAAGGCGATCAGAGGATTATGTGTGAAGAGAATCTGGGATCCACCTATAATATGACCATAAAAAGCGAACTATCAATTTGCAATTTTGACCTGTAATATACTTTATATATTGAAATCTGGGATCGAACTAGGTCGAATCATTGTATGTCAACGATCATACGTGAGTAATACAGGATGTCCGCGTTAGTAGTATACTAACAAGACTTTAAAGAAAGTTTTCTGGTCGATTCCATCCACAGAAACGCGGTTTGGGGTCTCCTTATCACCGCCTCCAAGTCACCGGATTTTCAATGTCCACGTGACCTTCAGCTGATAGTTGAACAAACATTCGAATAATAAGTTTGCAACTTAACGCTAAATCAAATGATTACAGTTATTGCACTATGCGTGGATCCCTATGCAACTGCACAGCGGTCGTAGTATATCCGGTTTGAAGTTGCATAGGGAATACACAATGACGTTTGAGTTCATCTGTAAAAATCTTCATATTAAAACTATAAATTCAATGATTCAAAAATAATTGTACTCTGCGTGGGTCTTTGTGCAACAATGCAGCGCTAGTAGTCTATCGGATTTGCGGTTGCATAGAGATCCACGCAATGATATAAGATTCGACGTTGATCAAACCCATTTATACGCGCTTGTTCTCGGGAACAGCGCGTTATCATTTCGTCACGATGTCTAATTTTCGAATTTTGAGCCGAAATTGGTCTCAAACGACTAGGTTGGACTCACTGATGAAGAATCCGTGGTCAAAATTGATTATATCCGGCCGGCCGTCCGTGTGTGAGTTTGCTATAACTTTCGAAAGAAAGGACCTAGAGTCTTGAAATTCTCAGGTTAGGTTTTGATCCTAAATATCTCGGTCAAGTCCGTTAATGGGCCAACTCTACCGAATCGTTTTTGTGCTACAGCCATTTGAAATTTTGAACTGGAAAAATATTTATCTGATCGAAATGAAACATGGTTGGTAGATGAACAGTAGCCATATGAATAATTCTCCACAGGAAAATTTAGAGAAAAATATTTTTTTTTTGAAAATGTTCATATTTCATTTAAATTTCACTGAAATCTCCAAACCGCCACTTTAGAACCGAGTACTACATTTCAGTCCAATCAGATTTCCTTAGCATATCTCCGATTCCGTTTGAATTTTATTATTCTAATCGACACCAGAAACTCGAAGACCGCTTCAATGCAATCAGATATGTATTCTTTGAATTTTCCTTATAAGTTCAAAATATTTGTTCGCATTGACCTTTCACGGCATCTACTGGTGAACAGTCGAAACATTTACTGGATCCTACAGTGACAATATGCAGGACAGCAGCGTTAATAGATGGTCAATCGACGTATTGCAGTCATTTGATTTTAATAATATTATAATAAAATTATTTTCAGTATTGCATCGGGCTTTTGTAAGTATGCATTTGGATACCTAGTATCCAACGAAAGTATCCGATACATATTCAGTATTCGATACTATCGGATACTCAAACGTATTCAAATTGCCCATCTCGACATCTCTATTCCTAAATAAGAATGATAACGAGGAAAGAACCAAAGAATTTGACATGGTTTTACCCAATATCTGCGTAGATAATTTTCGGATCAAACTGGAAACTAACACCGATCAGCGTGACCAGATTTGATAGAAAACTACATTTTTGGTAGTTTTTTCGAAATTTTGGTTGCAAGAAATCTGTGGTAGATTTCGGGTAGTTTTTGAAATCCACCAGTAAATTGTAGCAATCTTCTCATATAGGGCATTGAAATCAGTCAAATGCGGCTGCTCTTCCCCGAACTGCTGTGTATTCGGAATATATATTTCAATTACTCCACAACCCTTTAAGCTATTATTGTTATAAAATAACATGATCTCAAGGACGAATAAATCAACAAATATTCCACCTTGAGCTCTGATCATTATTTTGATTGATCGTTATTTTATCAATACTGGAGCTCTTTTTTCTCCGTTAACCAATTCCTATATTATTGTTTTTGTGATTTGTAGCATTGCCGGCATTCAGTTATACTATGTGCCTTCGTCGTAACGTCGGCATTATGTTAGATTCAATGGTGAATGAAGTGTTTTACAAAAATTTTACAGAGAATGATTTGGATGATGCGGAATTATGTTTCTTGCTTAATTTTTTTGAAGATTTCTGTATGTGGATATGGTACGAGTAAAAAATTTAAATCAAAGATGATAAGAAAATCTTCGAACTTCCCAAAAACAATTGATTTTGGAAATTTTCATCTGTTTTCAATATAAAATTTCACAGACCTGAAGTCAGTGTTTTTAACAACGGTGTTTAATTTCAATTCGATCCGACGTTTATCTTCGGAGATTTTGGAAAAAATTATGTCAAATTCTTTGGTTCTTTCCTCGTTATCGCTCTTATTTATGGACGGAAACAACAACTTATAATTTATTTGCTTCCGGTCTAACCATGGATAGTCAACACAATTACTGAAAGAATATGCCGATATACTAGATAATTGTTGAGTACGTTGAATTTCATTTCGATAGCTGAATTCCCGAATTGCTAAAATCCACCCAATGATTCCCCAGATATACCTATCCCAAAAATGAAGATCGGATCGCATTGATATTGATAATTGAATGAGAAAAAGAATTCGAAGGCTCATGAAGTTATGACTTCTGAGAGAAATGTCTTAACGACTCGATATTTGTAGAGAAGGAGTGGAGCCTTATTATGAAGGTTGAATTCGTGAATGGGTAAATCTGCCTAGTGATTTCCTAGATATACCCATTCACAATTTTATTTTTCCAATATTCCCAAACGTACAGAATAGATGCAATTTAAATCTAGTACTTGATTTATTTACTCAAATACGATGGCCGCGATCGTGAATGGATAAAATCCGTCAAATGAGTCATAGATATACACATTCAAATATTTCCAAAAATACGGATCGGATCAATTTTAAATCTATCACTCGATTGAGAAATGATAGCTTGGAGGTTCATGCAGAAGTTCGTAGGATTATATAAAAAGAGATCTCCAAATCAGTCTATTACAAAGTAAAACTGCGTTTGGAGGGATCAATAAGCAGGTGACTCCTTTGGGAAAGAATTTAAACAAGCGCGTAAAAGCTTCTGACCTCATGTCAGTGCTTTTCTAGATTTTTACATAAATTTCGAATAGGAGAATATAATATCCACCACGTTTCCTTTCAGAATGTGGCCGCTAGAATTTTTATTTGAATGATTACTAACCGATTTTTCGAACAAAATTTCATTCACTTGATGTTCGAAAAAAAGAATTATCTATTATATTTCGCATCAACATATGTAAAAAGTTAGAAATCATGATCGCAGTTGCTCACTTGGCTGCATGTCTTCGCAGCTAGGTGTATAACAGGTATATGCCTTTGTTAAATAATTGTTATAATAACATGTTCAATGTAATAAGATTTATATTGTTCAACAAAATCTACGCTTCAAAAACAATGATTCATAAAAATATTAAAGATTCAACGCACATTCTGCCGTGTTGAAAATCTTTAAGTCAAACAACTATTGCGGAGGGTCTTTGTAATTGAGTTTCACTTTTAATTGGTTTTCTAAAACGAACATGATTTCTAGGAGAATCAACTTCATTGCGAGTTGAGAGTGTAATGTGTATTTCGATGAACAAATCTTATCGGGACAATTCTGATATTCGTGACGCGAAAAGTAACAACTGCATTGATGAACAAGGTTTTCAAGAAGAAGGGTGTAAATATAACCTAAGTTTTTTTCAATTTGATAATTGATGACTTTAATTAATTTTTAACACACAAATAATTGACTAAAATAAATTATTTTTTTAACTAAAACTTTGCTTCACATACAAAAAAATAGTTTTAAGTTGATATATGAACTATAGTTGTACGTTTTGAACCTGAAAATGTTACAAAAACATACCTGTTCACATCTGGCTGCGAAGATGTGTAGCTAAGTGCTAATGGCAATCTAGTTTTTCCAGAGCCTTTCCGTATATTTTGCTGTGAAGTGGACAATATTTTATTTGAAAACAAGTGAATGAGATTTTTTCCGTAGAATTAATTAATAACTATCCAATTAAAAATACAAGCGGTCACATTATGATAAGTAACCTGATATATTTATTTATAAGTTCTTCTATTGGTGAATGTAGGGTGAAAAATGTTTTTTTGACAAACACTTGATGAGCGTACTAATTCTGTAGCCGTATCTAATGCCCGTAAGCAAGTCGATACTCCGTACTTGAGGAAGTCTTAAGTCGACAGGTTCATCCCCCATATTGGTTACTTGACAGCCGAGCACCACTTCGCCTCGCCAGTGCTTGGTGGCATGCTTGCTAAAGTCTATGAACGACCTACCTTGAGGCGTGCTCAAGCAAGACATAATCACAAAATAGCGAAGATAATTCATTTTCTGTGATATTTCACAACCCAGAGTTGCTATTTTTATTATAATCTTGGTGTTCTGCACTATGTATGATACCGCATGTACGATAATATCGTTTTGTGCGATAATTTCAAAGAACCATTTGAAAATTCAATTCAGCTAAAGAATCCGAAGATACCATAAATTTAAATGACACTGCTCAAATTATTTTCGATGAACAGATTGCTCTCGGGAAATGAAGATGATTTTCTACGAATTCATCATAGTAATTGAAGAACTTAATATGCATAGTGGCCCTGTTCTTAATTACCATTATGCTAGGAGGCACATCCCTTCTTCGGAAGCATCACAGATGCCATAAATCATCCACTCTGTCGGCATTTTATACAACAGAACTACAGTTCGTTTTAAGAGATACTGTCATATAATAGCAAATTTTCAGTGCGACCAACATGAACCCTGGCTAAGCATGAGTCAATACTTGAGCTTGTCTCAGCGGAGAATTTCTCAGGTAGGAGTTCTAGATTGGACTATGCGTACGGGCATAAGACTATAACGTTCTACCTAGTTTTCCGTGGAGAAAATTCTCAGATTCATACTCCAATTCCAATAATTCGAAAGTTACTGCACTCCGCGTAGATTCCAATGTAACCGCGCAGCGCAAGTATCCGGTTTGTTTTACATACATATAGGGATCCGCGCAGAGTATAATTCCATTGAATTTAGAGTATCAATTTGAATTTTTAGCGCGAATGTTCTAGGAGAACAGTGTGCTATCATTTTGTCAAATTGTCTGTAATTTTCGAATTTTGAGCCGAAAATGGTCTCAAACGACTAGGTTGGACTCACTGATTACGAATCCGGTGTCAAAATCGATTCTCTCCGTCCGGCCCGTCGGCCGTGGACACGATAACTGTCAAATGGAGCAAGCTAGCGACTTGAAACTTTCAGGGTACTTCGCGCATCGAAATGTCGCGGTTGGGTTCGTTGAAGGGGCATCGTCGGAATGGTTTTGGAGCTTTAGCCATTTGAAATTTTGAGGTAATTTCCCTGATATACAAGGAAATACTTGGGCGGTTGGATTGAAACATGACAGTTATTTAAAGCATAATGACGCGCAACTTCGAAATTCTGGTGAGATCGTATAGTCCCTTAATAAAAAATTTTTTTCGAAAATTTTTTTTTGGGAACTATCTATCATATTTGAAAAAAATCTCATACCTTGAGCTCTAGATTTCACAGCAGTGTATCAAATTTCAATTCGATACGGTTATTATTTTCGCAGATAGTGGGAAAAAATATGTAAATTTTCGTGTTTTTTTTCTCGACATCGTTCTCATTAGAACAATTTGAAAAAAAATTTCAAATTGTTTTTCCTAAAATTCAATATTCCGTATGGACCTACAAACTGTAATTTTTCGATGAACGATTTCAATTCGATCTAATCTGTATTTTTGGAAATATTGGGAAAATTAAATTTTGAATGGGTATATCTAACGACCGGCGGTAAACACACTAACTTCCGAAGGAAATAACTAAGAAACTCGATAATTGTAGGGTAGGCTTAATTATGAAGGCCGAATTCGTGAAGGAGTGAAATTCGACGAATGATTCCGTAGATGTACCCATTCAAAGTCAGCAGCTTTTACGCGTATGTTCAAAGGATATCGCTGATAGTGAACATGCGCGAAAAAGCTGCTGACTTCACAGTACTTTCCTAGGTTTTTACATATATGAACTAGAGCAGGTATAATGAGAAAAAACCTACTTTCTGGATCATGTTTTTGTTGAATTTCGAGAAATCTGAAAGATCACAGGGAAAAAATCAATTTTATATTTATCCATGTTTTTCCCTGAATTTTTAATAAATATCTTTTATCTTTTGATACTTTCCTGATAGATTTTGATGTATGAAATCGACTAAATAAATATCCCTGCGAGTCTTGTTTCTACTTACCCAGATATCCTGTTTGATACCCAAAATAAATTTTTTCCCTCATCATGGTATGGGGTTGTTTTCGTGAAAGAGCTCGAAAAATAGTGTCGTTTTTAGGTGATGTATGATCATATTAAATTTCATGAATGTTTGTCGTATTTCAGGTTTTTGGCGGAACTCTATATGTCTCTGTTGAGTTTGGGTATTTTACATGTTGCTTCGATGCATTCTTTGGGTAATTACAGCTCACACAGATTAATACTCAATTAAGTTTGGAATAAACTGTTTATTACTCGATAAAAAAAACCCTCTGATTACGTCATTCTTCACAGTGCAGGTTGTTGATAACATAATTTCTTTTCGAAACATTCTGAAGGAAGGATTGTTAGCTTCACTTACTTCTTAGTTTGCTATTCCATTTTCCATATGGTATTGCCCTTTCTCATAGAATCTATGATCATCTCTATCTATGACATAGATGGAGATGATGAATGTGTACTGAAAAGGAGCTCATGAATCGTATGTCGGAAATTGTCAGGTGAAAATAATTAACTGGAGAAAACCAATAGTCTAAATTTATTTCAAAATATAACTTGACAACAAAACAAATAACAAATAATATCTCACAAAACTTATATCTGGTAAAAAAAAATTGAGGACTTAAATATCAGTAGGAGGATTAAAATATTCCCAATGGTGTAAATGAACAGTCCTGCCATCGCCATAACCCAGTAACAACAACCCTACAATTAAAACTAACAAAATCACCATGATAACTTGAACGTTTTGCCTATTGATATCTGCATCAGGATCACTAGAAATTTTGCTATTCACCTCATCTATCAGTCTTTTGAGTCTGTTACGAGCAACGATACTACACGCTCCTACCAGTTGACCTGTCAACTGCGGTATCGACGGTTCTGGAGATCTGAACCTTCTTCTTGCTACTGGGACACTGCTAGATTCAGAAGAACTTGACTTGGATATCGCCGTAGTTGGACGATGATGTCGTTTTCTCCTGGGAACCGAAGGAATGTCGTCAGTTAAATCTTCAACGTAATGTTGAGCTCTTAACGCGTAAAAACTTGCAGGTGGTTGTGAGGGGATGTAAGGAACTTCGGGCTGGGGAGGTCTAGGAGGAGGTTCGTCATCGACATCTGGTTCCAGTAATTGCAATTGTTGAGACCTATCTTCAACTTTCAGAGTTTCAACACAATCAACATTGAGAAATTCTGAATGTTGTTGCTCATCTGTTGGGGTAGCCTCGCATATACTTTGTTTTTTCTCGACGGTTCTTGGGGGTCTAACAGGAGGTCCCTCATCTTTCGGTTCTACATGTAACGCATCATTATCAGAAACGTTTGTTTCATTTATGATTGTTGTATCGTCATTTTTCAGAGTTATTTCAACATGCGTAGTATATTCAGAAGTTGAAATATTTTTTTGATTTAAATCCGGAATTTCTTCATTTGTGTTTCCAAATAACAAATTCTCGTTTTCTACCGAAGAGATCACTTTACTTTCGTCTTCCAAAAATTTTGTTTGGTCTTCCGGTAACTCAGCGTTTACTTCCATGGAATCTACATGATCAGAAATCATTTCTTCATTATTCAATTCTTCATCAACTTGTGATGGATGTTTATGATTTGAACTATCACAAACACTGTTTTCATTGGATTCTAATTCATATTCTCTGATATTTTGTTCTTCGCAGATATATTCAGACGGAGTTGACTCATTTTCTACTGCAGGGTCATCATTAATTGTCGAGTTTTGAGACGGTGACATAACATCCTGGTTGACGAAGGGGACAAGAGTAACAGTTGAGTCCTGGCTCATTGTGGTTTCAAGGGCGCGGAAATCTATCGAAGTTTTTTTTTCTTCCAACGGTGTATCATCTGAAGCAACACATGGCTTTTCTTCGCCTGATGTTTGCTGTAGTTGCCTAGATGATTCTTGCAGTTGTTCTAATAATTTTCTCACAACATCTGGTTGCAGTTCTAGATCAGCCAATTTCAACGTTCCGCTCTTTGAACTGATTTCGTGTGATGTTATATTTCCACTTTCGATTTCTGACACGACAATTTTGTTCGCAACTAATTCGTTTACGGTTAGTCGGTCGACGTCTAAATCTGAAACTTGAAGTTTTTGGGTTTTTAGTACGTCAACACTTTCTGCTCGAAGTGAAAATGATCGAGGAGGTCTTTGAGGTACTTCATTATCACACCTCGCTGATTCATCCTGTTTTTCTAGTGGACTTTGGTTCGATGATTCTGAAGTTATTTCTGGCCCCACTCTTTTCATCATTTCCGAATCAATCTTCTGATCATTTCTAGTTTCACATTCTATTTCTATAGATTCAGACCGAAGTTCAGTTTTTGGATTTGATAGTTGATGGAAACTTTCTGGAATTTTTTCATTGGTAGAGTCAGTCTCTGATTGAGCATGAGGATCTGATAATTTATCGAAATGCTCTGGAATCTCAGATAATTCTTCTTCGTCGCTTGTTATTGGAATGATACGTTCCCGAGACATTTCGGAATCTGGCAAAATTCTGGCTCCATTTAAGGGTTCTACCAATAACTGACCATGGGTGATCGTTTCTTCTTGATATGAATACTGCGTTGGGGTGATCAATATTCTCTCGATTTTAGCGTTTTCTATGGATGGTTCTTCATCGGTAAATTTCTGAGGATCATTTTTACGTAACGCTGATGGTGTCATTATCTTGTCAGTTTCTTCTTGAACCATTTCTTCACACACGAAATCTGATGGTAGAGGCTCCGTCTGCGTTGACACCTGAAAACATTTTCGAGAAACAGATTTGTTATGATAAATTAGACACAAAGGTTTATTGACATGGGGATATTGTGATATTGTATTTTTAGGATCGCCAATTAGGTCCTTTTATATTGCTGTCATGAAAAGAGTAACATTAGGATGAAATTTTTGTTTCGATCCATATTACATTAGAACGTTATAGAAGAAGGTTCATTCGCTTTTATACACATGTTTGCTGCTTGAAGCAATAAGCATTCTGATATTTCAGGAAAAAGAAGAGATGAATTGATGGAATTATTTGATGCAGCATTACCAGCATTTTTACTGTCGAGCATAAATTCAACATAAATGGAGGTGACTTTGACAATTAATCATTTCAATCAATGCTGCTTGAAAGAATATTTGCGGTAATTAAGGGATAGAATCACGGGTTTAGGACTTCACGTAAAAAACAACCACTTAAAACAAAGTCGACGTTTCGTCGATATATTTCGACTTTCTCAAGACTGAAAGGAACAGAATTGAAAACAAAGACAATATGTAACATAGCAGGGACTATTCGTCTTATCGACGAAACGTCGACTTTGTTTTGAGTGGTTGTTTTTTACGTGAAGTCCTAAACCCGTGATTCTATCCCTTAATCAAATGGAAGGACGTGAAGAGCAAGTTGATTTGGGGTAATCATCGAGTTCAGTTTAATAAGTAAAAACTTGCCTTTATCAGAGTTTTCCTATGAATAGTGATTATGAAGTAGAAGAACTATCGAAATGAAATAATTCACGATAAATAAATTATTTGAGAACAGGAGGAAAGTAAACTAGCATGAATAGAGATGGATATCATGAGTAATAATTGTATAATTTTTTTTGAGCAAGGAGCGACTGAAAAGAGAAGACGAGGATAGAAAATTCATACTTAAAAAAATTTGGAAATAAAGATGATAAAACGAAGAGAACAAAGAAAAATAAATACTAAAAAAATGGAAATTTAGTGATTGCAAGCAGGGTCTAATAGAAATTGTGCGAGAACCTCAAAATGAGGAAGTCTAATATTAATTATTTTTTAGGTTTTTATGGGTTTTCACTACCAATATCTGAAACAGAACTAATAAAAATTAAATAAAAATTGTTTTTTCCATGAAAAACGCCCTTGCGGATTTGCAGTATCAAACTATTTATCAAGGGCAGTTTCTTGCAGAAAAGATTGCCTAATGAATAATACAGGAACAATACAAACGATAAAGAAAACGAACTGTGACGTTTCAGAGTACAAATATGACTCTTTCATCAGACAAAACAGAAAATTTCAAGAATTATTTTCTTTTGATTTTTGTTTCAATTTGAGACTTTCGTCACATTGATACTGCAAACTGCAAGGCCCTTTTTCATAAAAAAAACAATTTTTATTTAATTTTTAGTAGTTCTGTTTCAGATATTGGGAGTGAAAACCCATAAAAACCTAAAAAATAATGCAAAATCCTCCCAAAATAAGCTTCAATCGATATCTAATATTAATGTCTTATAGCTAACAATGCTTTCAATGAATGTCCACAAATTTGCGACATTCGTTCCGTATTTTCAACTGCAATATCATCAATGCTGAAATACTTAATAGATGATTATAGATTTCAGATAGTTGAGCAGTTACAGAACTATTTTACGATTAAATTAATATCATCACTTTAACTGTATTAGAATCATAGGTTAGAATTACTATTGTTGACATTTAGTATTAAGTGAGATGTTTGATCAAATACAAAATAGTTGTAGTTCGAAAAAGTCGTCGCATTTTGAAAAATATACTAGCAAAGATCCGAATACAGATGAGGGTGAAATTTATTTATGTAGAAAGTCTGATACAAGCTAGAAAGTCCAAACGAAAAATAGAACACGGGAGAGGCCGTGGAACCGAATATACAGAAGAATTGGGTATAGTAGGAGATGCAAAAGAGATATGTTTGAGTTCAAGTAAAAAACATTCACTTGTAATTACTTATTATTATGAGTACCTCTGTTTCATCAATGTGATGCTTATGTTCTGGCATGTCTTCATCAATCTCTATATTAGACCTAGAAGTGATTTCATTTAGTGGTTTAGATCTTGATCTCGGAGGTCGCGGAGGTGCTGGGAGAGGACGATTCTGAATCTTCTGAATCACTTCACCAGACTGTAAATCCCTGTCGTCCTCTATCTCGATGTATTGACTTATATCTACTTCTATATTTTCTTTTTCTTCGTCCGTCATATTTCTGCTCAATTTGCGATCCGGCCTACTCGGTCCAAGGGTACTGTAATTTCTGAGAGGACGTTCTGGAGGTTGGCTGCGTCCTTGAGATCTCGGAACCGTACAGCATCTATGTTCCCAGTTCTTGTTTTGGTTCTTGTCGACTATGGCGTATCCCATTGCGTCCCTCAAGTCTTTAATGCAAGGTTCCTCAACAACTGGTTCTCGGTATTCTTCATCGAACATGATAGAATCCATTCTGCCAAGAATTGAATCTCTATCAGCTTGTGAAGTTGTTCTAGACATTGATCTTGTTTTGGAATGACTTCTTGTCGGAGGTTTAGGAGGACGAGGTGGCTCTTGTTGTATTTGGGGGTTGTTCAACGATTGCGTTTTACCCATATCGGATGACACGAAAATTTCTTCGTTAGCATAACCATTCAACTGTTGAATAAGAAAAATGTATCAACTTTATTGGAAACGGCATGAAAAAAAAAATTATTGTACAGATTGATCCAAGTTGCAAGATAGTCTTCCATTTTCCAAATAGGATCGAAAAGGGACTAAGGTGTCTAGGGCCTTATCTGCCATTTGAACAATCTCACCCAATAAATTTTACGCATTTTAATGCGATCCAGATACAGGTTGAGGTTGATAATTGTTCGGAATTTCATTATTTCTGGTATCTACCTATTGTTAGTGAATATTTTTACAATC
This sequence comes from Myrrha octodecimguttata, assembly GCA_958510865.1. NCBI lineage: Eukaryota > Metazoa > Arthropoda > Insecta > Coleoptera > Coccinellidae > Myrrha > Myrrha octodecimguttata. The sequence continues at coordinate 24,871,067 of OY294056.1, forward strand.
TGTGAAATAAATACATTTTTTCAATATTGGACCGACAATGGCTCAATCAAAAATATCATCGATGCCCCCAAGACATAAAGTTCTTGAAGGGGCATAATATGCCGTATGTTTTGGAGACTAGGTATAACGAAATGCATGCGTTCATGTGGAGCATCTGCTCGGAAAAAATACCAATGTTTTTTTCATGGAGAACTATAATAATTGTAGAGTATTGCACATTTAAAACCAATTTGTATGGTTGGGAAAAATTTCAAACTGAACAAAGAACCTCAAAATTTGATGATATACATCTGTTTAGATGACTTATTTTGCGTGTAGTTTTTCGATGTCTCTTGTTCTGTCGACTCCCTGCATCATAAGTTTGTTCTGGCAAGATATAATAAATGGGTTTGGGAGGAATGTATCACCAGTGGATTCCTCTTCAATCGAAAAATGTATGTAATAATAGATCACCATATTTCACATGAGATGTACCGTCAGAGTAAGAAACAACATGGGGGGACTCTGCGCAGTTTTTGGGTGTCCGCAACATCCCTTTGTCGACGTAGCCAGATTGTGATATATTTGGAAATGCGCAATGATATTATCGTATTGTAATTGTATATTAACTCAAATAAAAATTATTAATTTCAGTACTCCTCGGTTAAATATGGAAATTTCAACAATTCATGATCGATATTTTTCTTCAGTTTCGAATTTGTGGTGAGAAGAATACTTAGCCTTTTCAGTATCGACCTGCTGAAATCCGAGATTTGGCATTGATGCCGCATTACCAGTATACCGCCGGTCAATCTGTCATCAGTTGTTCCGGTGAGTTTCTAGCGAGTTTTTAGATATTTCTAGCTGTTTACTTCAATATTTTTAGAATTATTACAATACTTGAATTCACTATGAAGTGTGTTGTTTGTGGAAAATCCCGTGAATTGAGTGAAATATCGTATCACAGGTTGGTAACTGCTTGGTTAACAAGTTTGTTTTGATTGCGGTCAAAGTGTCAAATTTTGTATCACATGTTGCGGACAGCGATCGCCTTCTAAATATACGTATGCTACCTCTATGTTGTTTGTTACTCTGAGGATGTAAGGTTGACCTTACCTTACGGTGGTTTGTGTAATACCTACTAGTTGAACAACTTGTTGTTCGAATTTTCAACTCCCATATTGAATCATGCAGCAGTAATAGGTCTTGAAATTTGAACAAAAATTTGTATGTTAGTTTCAGAGCTATTATTTTTTTCAATTCCAATCTCCTATTCCTAACCCTCAGGTTGTATCGAAATCTAGAAGGATCATCCCTAGGAAGCACATGGTTTTCCTACCAGATTTCATGAATTTCCCTCCTATACACTGTCAGAGAAAAATTCTGGTACGCTGACGGATGGGTTTTGGATTATTATTTCATCTTATCAAATAATAAACCTCAGTGATCGCTGCATGAAAAAATGTTCACCCCTCCGGAGAATTTCACGTTCACGTTATGGAGTATGTACATTCGAACGAAAGAATGAAAAATCGTAAAAATTACTGACGTGAGGTCAGGAGATTTAACACGTAGAGCAGTGACCTGTTCATGTATTGACCCCGATAACTTCTTTTCATATGGTCCTCAAAAAATTCTGCTTGAACCTCAATTTTGGAAATATTGAAAACATAATTTTGCATGGATACCTTTATCCACGGGATTATTTGGTGAATGAAACCCATTTCTGAACTGGACCTTCGTAATTAAACAGAAAATCCATTCTACGAATATCGCGTCTCTGAGTCGCTTCTTTTGAATGTTATTGCGTTCACGATCGGCCTAACCACGGATAGTGAACAAAAAACAGTTCCGTAGATGTACCCATTCAAAATTAATTTTCCAAATATTTGCGGAATTTCATGAGGGCCATATGATTAGTAGACCGCCAAACATAAAATATTTGAAGAAAAATTCGAAGTAATCAGCGATTGCTAACTTCTTACCAAGTTTCATTATCTTCGGATCAGAACTTTTTGAGGTGTTTCGGATATGACAACAGTATCTAGGAAATGACCAAGAAATTGGAATTTTTTATATAGCTATTTTTAAAGATTAATATACGATCAAACTTTCAAATGCTGTAGCTGACTAGTGGCTTCAAATTTTGCGCTTAATTTCTTTGGAATCTGATGAATACTTTGTGAAAAAATGAATTTTTCGAATAAAAAGGGTATTCGAATAAAAATAATTTTTTCAATTTTCTGCCTGTATGATCTCTATCAAATTTGGATCTGGAAAGTTGCGCATCGGTATTCTACAACTATCTACGAAGTTTAAATCTGATCGCGTAAATTTTTTTTGAGTTATAGATGAAATAAACTCAAAATTTCAAACAGCCACGAAATTTGACATATTTTTTCTCCCATATCTCCTTATATGAATAGAGAGATAGATAGATACATTTTTTTATTTCAAATCAGCATTAACAAAGAGAACACGAAATGAAACAGTGTTATAAAGTAATTCGGATCTACATGAAATAATCCCTCAAACTATACAGTTCAAGGTTTATTAAGAGTTGTTTGGTTTTAACCTTGAAAAGTCTATAATTTTGTACCATTTCCAAGTTATGTGGGAAATATGAGATCGAAATGAAATTTGAAGCACCTTTGCTTTGGATGTTTGTGCCAAATTTTTCTACAGTCTGATCAAAAAATCACCCGTTGATGTTCAAATTGAAATATACCAACACCCCATGGAAGAAACAAACTGAATTTGTGAGAATAATCATTTTTATTCAGATTGATATAATTTTTATTCATCCTCACTTCACAAGAAGATTAATATTTGCATGTTGAATATCAACCTTGAATTTATACGAATACTATTCTTCTTTTTTATCGAAAATCAGAATTTCGAATGAACTTACCCTTCAACGGATATTCATGAAAATACAGCATAAAACATTTCGAACTATAAACACAAACATATGAAATGATAATTTTGCTGGCTCCTATAAGGAAGAATTCGTGATTAAATTAAATTTTCTCCTTCCATCTCGTTCGGTCGGCCGGCCACGCGAAAACCGCAACTTTAGAGAGACATCACATTGGAAGTACCTTGCCGAAAAAAACTTACACGAAGACTTGAATAAAGTTATGTGACGCCTGTGTCAATTAATAGTATACAACTTAATGAGCATATTATGAATGCTGTTATTCACGAGGGTGAAGAATGCGACACGAGTCGTAGGCGAGTGTCGCAAATCACCCAAGTGAATAATAGCAAATATATGCGAGTTGAATAATATACTATGTCCACGACTTCATAGGTAAAATTGGAATAATTCTGCATTTTCAACTGAAGAAAAAGTAGAAATATCCTCGACAGTATTGAAACAGTCGGAGATTAACTTATATGCAGCTGGGAAGAAGTTGACTTAAGACTAAAAAAAAAATTCTTTGGGGTAAGTTAGGTACGGCCTAGATAAACTGACACTTCTTTAAAACTTTTGGAGGGAAGTTGACGTAAAAAAGTGATAAAGAATTGTCAAGAAAACCATATATTTCACCAGAAAAATAAAGGAATTAGAATTGATTTTTATATCAGTATGAAAAACTGAAAAAAAAAATTTTGCGAAAAATGTATTCAACAAGAATAAAACAGAGAATTGCAATGACTACAAACTAGGTATAAACATACAAACAGAATGAAAGAGAATTGTTGAAACATATACATCTTCGTTTATATGACATTCAGCTTTTTCTTGAGATCATTGTATTTTTCCCATTTACCCACAATCTTTTCGCGGAAGCCACAAAATGACGCACGGAATTTTTTCTCCCCGAATTATTTTTATAACACATCTCGGATTTTGCCCTGTATACAAATATCATAAGGTATGTCAGGGAGCTATCATTTTATATCATATCTTTTTTAATCCGTCCATTCAAGAAATATCAAAAATCTTTAATTGTGTAGTTTATTACGTTCGAATTACTATTATATTCTGAACAGAACAATTTTTTCCTGCAAGTGAACCATGAAGATTCGTTTCAAAATCATCAATATTGTTTACTGAAATTGAAGCCATTTTCACCAATTCTTTATACCTATATGCATTATGTATAGCACCCCAGCAGTTTTGCACCAAGGCAGGAATTTTTCACTCATAAGATTCTTTAGGAACTCAACAAGTTTTGTTGTGAAAATATAGAGAGTGTCTTGAAGAATTAATAGATATCATTCGTTTGAGTATTAGATGATTCCTCTTCCTCATCCTCCGTACAGCTCTACGCTGGTCTTATTCAAGAATGAAATATACAGTGTGTCCCACAAAAAATATATTTAAATACATTTTGTGATTGGCAACTATACAGAAAGACTTCTAATTCATTCATTCACACCTTTAAATGTCCTCGGCTACTATGGCCATTCAGACAAGCTTTCAATTTTTACATTTATACATTGACATTCATTCAGATTCATACCAACAAGAGACTTTTTTATTTGTAGACACACAAACATTTACCTACACCACAAACTTAACACAACATCCATGACCTCGTTGGGATTCGAATCCAGTACCTCCGGTTTTACAAGCAGGATATCAGCCCATGGCACCACCGTGGCAGTTACAGAAATACTTTAAGTTGTACATTTATTTCATTCATAGATTCTTTCCATCAAATAAAATGCTTCTTTCATTTACCATTCTTCCAGATTCGGCTCCGGTAAAAAAAATACAGGCTATTGAAATTTCTAAAATCAGTCAGTTCTTCCTTTGCACCATTGATTTGGTTATTCCGAGGCAAATTGATTATGGTGTGAAGATTCCTATGAATATGACACATATATTTCAATAATTACTTTTGTCCTACTCGGAACGGTTTCCTAGTTATAAACTCAGACTCCTCGATTCAGGAAACTAAAAGAAATTAGTATCAAGAATGCAGATGAAGTTTATTTGAGTCATCATAGGAATATTCATTCATTTCAGAACAATTTTCTTCTGAAATGCATCGTTTTAGAGATGGTAGATGTTGAATGTTATAAAATCTGATTTCACTATATTTGTGGATCCGCCTCTGAGCTATGAAATGCCTTAAATTAAGCTGCGCCGACGTTCGTCTGGACCGCCGAATACACAGAGTTATTCACTCATCTATTTAGTGATCAGCATAGAAATAGGGACAATCTTTTCATGTTTATGGACCAGAGGTTCCAGAAAATTCATTTAGTTCAATTTAAATTTTTAGGTTATTTGAGTGATTTCATAATCTATTCCATTTATAAATCTGATGAAAAAATGAATAATTATGGAATTTTAATTATGAGACTAGACGAGGATGAATTTGTGTAAAATCTCATGGTATTTAATTCTTTTTCGTGGCGCCGTCCAATTCGTTCAAAAAATTAATTCAAATGCGATTATTCATAAGTAATTTTTTCAGAAATCGTGAGGATTGTTTACCTATTGGTGAGAACGTTAAATCGGAACCAAAATCGCGTAATGTCGCGAATAATTGTGAGATCTGGCCTCCCTGTGTGGTACGGGCGGCGAATATGCGCTCTTCTTCCCACTCTCTGATGCCCTACCGTCTCTTCATCAGGCCCGCTATAGGTATCATGATGTCTACCACTTTCACAGGTGCTGCTCGCCTTGATTTTTATTCCTTTCAAGTACTATCGGGATAAACTATATGGTTGCAATGAATGTATGAAACATATCGAGATGCGAATATAAATCAACCCAATTCATTGAAAGAAAACGAAATATGAGAAGAACTTATTAGGTAATGACTGTCATTCAAAATGAATTAGATTTTTAATTTTTCTTCTCACCCGTTGTTCATCGATGCTTTGGTTCTGGTCACGGTTTATTTTCAATACTTATGGTAAAATATACTTTCCATATACTTTGAATCAACTAGTTCTTATGTTTGTCTTCTCCATTGATTTATAAATGATTTGATTCTATGAAAAAGTTCATACTTGAAAAGTTGGAATGTAAAGCCTTGGTGCAGTTGCTGTTCATTTTTTTGTTCCGAACTGATGCTTTGAATATTTTCCAAATATTTTACAAATCTAGTTCACATGTGATGACGGTTGTACCTGTTCCCCTTTGAAGGTAAGTTTCTTTGTCTAATGTTATTGCAAATAAAATTATTCACGCTTTATCCTCCTCCTGAGGCCTTCAACAACGTATCTTGCGTCTTGCGATATATTCAGGGAATGTAAAGTAGTAGCAGAATTTTGTGAATGTTCCTCTTATAATCTCCAATTAGACACAGATGAAGTGTATAAAAGAAGTCATTATTTAATCAAACAAATCACTGAATACAATTACCATAAAAAATTTCACCAACGATATAATAATATTTGAAAAATTTAATAACTGAGGAAAAACTTGGAACATTCGAAGATTTTATTAAAGCAGGTAAATGATTGTACAGTGTAATGCACTGATCTTTTGCTCATGTTTCTTGATTAGCTGTTCTTTGTTTTGAAAGAAGATGAATGGTTTTTATTTTAAGATTCTCTTTTCATAAGTCAGAAAGAATTCTTTGAAATATTTTTCACTAAATCATCATGTTCTGATGAAATAAAATTCCGTTTCTGTAATTTTTCAACAATGTCTTTTAAATGAGCGATTTTCGATTCCAATCATTCCTGCTTGATATTTTTTTCTCATTTCAACTACCTTCTGTTTAGTATTTTCGAGTTGTTGTGAGGTTATTTTCAGATCAATTTCAGGTATTGACAATATAATCGGAGAGAGAATAAGCTTCAAAGCTCTCATTGAGGATTTGGCAGATGTTGTTGACTGTTGGTTGATGTACATAAGGCGAAAATGCGACGAAAGCCGATGAACAGAATTTTTCTTGAAGTTTCTACGAAAAGGAGATGAATTATCATAATTACGGTTCCAGGTTTCCCTCCTAATCGCTAGAATCAATGTTTCCTTCAATTCGAGATCTTGAGGAAAACGATGAGGACAAAAGTTTTTTTCCTCGATATTTGCAATATTCCTATCTATCTCCCTGTTATTGCATTCAAAAGCTACGAGCACGCCCATTCTTTCTATTGAAATCGGTCAAAACAAATGAACTCAATAAAGAATTACACCGAGAATAATGCAATTCTTAAGCCGCTTACAGACACGAGAGCTGAGCGGCTTTCGAAGCACTTGTGAGGCAGCCTCGCGTTGTTGAAATGGCTCGAGACACCGTACACACTTGCGAGGCAGCCCAATTAACTCGCCTCGCAAGTCGCTCAGCTCTCGTGTCTGTACACGGCTTTAAAAAAACACGCTCAGTACGAGTCAGCGAGTAGGGCACCAGAGAGTGAAGGGAATTGATTCTATTCTCAGTGGAAATGACCGACAAGCTGGTCCAAAAGGGGAGGGGGTCAGCTTTCATCATTGGGCCGGAGCCATCTTACTGCATCTGAGCTGGCCACCAGTTCATGACCGTTAAGCATGGGAATAGAAGAGGAAGATTGTGTCGTGGCGGATTGTCAGCAGACAAAGACCAAGTAATTCCTCAACTACTCCATGAGCTGGACCAAAAAAGTTCTTTCACTCAGTAAATAAGGACTAAGGAAACTGAACGGTACGCTTGCAGGTCGCAGGACACTTTCCTCTAAATGTGAATTATTATCTGCGGAACCGTTGATACCCTTCGTTTTTGTCGAGAAGCCACTGAAGCTTTCCATAGAATAAGGATACAATATCTTGGCTCTTGATGGACATCTACACCGTTCACTTCTATAAACTATTCCGGTTGGCCATGATTTAGGTCTATCAATTATTTTTTCTTAAAACTGACGCAGGTTGGCACTCGTGAAATATCGGCAATGTCAAAATGATTCTGAGACGTTGCCGAATACTCTCAATCCTCAATCTCAACATAAGAATCAAGCTTGGAAACTAAAATGCCGAAGGTAGTTTTGAAGAAGCAGAGACAAAGTATCAGGAGTGCTATGTAGAATTGAAACCTGCTTTTTTTTATAGTAACCCTGATAATTTGGAATCAATAATGCATCACAAGCCATCAAACATTTTCATACTGGAGTATTTCAAGTTGTGCAAGAAGGTATTTAATTGTCTTCTGTATTTCTTGAGATATTCGAAGAGTAGGGAATTCCATAGGTCCGTCTGTTCGTTCAGAAGTTTTACTGCAGGGTTATTCGAGTACTTTTATTTTTTTTCGAATGAACTATCACAAAGTAACGGACTACTCTAGCCATTATTTTTCAGTGAAATTTCAACGCTCATCGATTCATGATTTCCGTACAAGAAAACAGCACAACTGAATCTTCCAACCATGTTTAAGTAGAGAGGACAACGTTGTGTAGTTATCTGACAGGAAAATGACTGTAACCTAACATTTTCAAAATATACACGGTGAAATGTGTCAGAACGTCATGACCAACCAGGATAGTTTATAAAAGTGAATGGAGTATAGTTCCCAGAAAGATAATGCAGTTTATCGAGATCTTACTAGCCGTAAACAGCGCGGGGTTGCACAACAGATCCATAGGCCGAAGTATTTTCGAAGAGAGCAAAGTCTCAGCGTATAATCTATTTAATCTCGTTAACCCTCAAAACTGCTCTACAAATACCGAGTCTCTGAGTCAGGACTGTTCATTAATTCATAATTTGTCCAAGCAAAATTGTGCTGATGGGTCTCCAGAATGACCTGAATAGAAAAATGAATTTATCAACAATAATACATTTTTTAAAAACTCGCTCCACTCTCGGACCGAAGAGAGACGTTACCTCTCGAGTATGAATTGAATTTATTTTGATTATATTAATGTCCGTTATCAAGCAACAGTAGTTCATCGAATTCGACCCGAATGTCCGATTGTGGAGAGAGATCGATTTTTATCAGAGTTTTTTTTATAAAATTAATTTTTGTTGCTGAATTCATATTTCCATTCAGGTCATTATTTCATTCTGTTTTCACACCAGTGTTCAGAATGAAGGATAATTCAACCTTGAAAGATTCCAATGATTTTGGGTGAAATTGTTTTTACCGTATACATGTGAAATAAGTTGAGTTTGAACTTCGGAAAAATTCAATCACGAAAAATCTTAGAAAATCGTGTGCATTGGAAGAATGCTATCTAATTCGGCAATCGAAATTGAAAAATTTCTACTTTGCAGTTTTTCCGCCATTTTGATTTTTTTTCCAGAATTCCATACTACAATTCAATTGACCACCAAAAAATACTAAGATGTGACCAAAAACAGTAAGTTCAAAGGTCACGGATAACTTACCACAGTTATCAGAATATTGCTTGAAGTTGAAACACCCTGTCTCTCACTTATGTTCCGAAACCTGGGCATATGTCATAAGGCAAAAATTTTTTTTGCAATGTCATCTACACGGCTATATATATGTTTGTCCAGTTAATAGTGAAACAGCCTGCTTAACATTTGAATATGCAATGTTAATGTTGGATTTTCTCGAGAATATCTGAGTTTCAATTTTGTTCTCATGAACCTTTTCTTCAACAACTTCAACAATAATACTTACAGTGGTATTTTCATTATTCCTCTCATACTCCTCGAAAATGTAATCGTGCTCTGAAGCGTTCAAACTTTTTAAGCTCTTGTGCTTCCTAGGGGGCGCAGCTGGTATCGGTTCTGATGCCCTCCTGTGGCTGTCGTGATGGTCAATCACATGCAGTCGGTGTTGACTATACGGCTCAGAAATCTGAATGTGCGGTTGTTCAATACCTTCCATCTGATCATTCTCATAATGGCGACTTAGTTCTTCGTTTTGATCTTGTGAATACTCAGCATTATCTTCAAGCTCCAGAGTGATGGTTTCTACGTATGGAATCGTTTCGGGTTCTGGTCTCTTCTTCCTTTTACTCTTTCGTTTCGGCCGGATGGGTGGCATAAAATTGTAGTCTTCATTTTCTGATTCGGGCTCGTACCTACGCACGGAAAATGATCATTTGCGAAAGGGTAGTTGATGAGTTGTACGTACTAGAGGTTTCACGAATCTTTTAATTGCCGATTGACTCTTTGAATTGGATGGTTGGGATAAAAATCGACCACAAAATTCAATGTAGATGGACAATTGACAATTTTTTTGTTGTGTTAAAAGGACAATTGTCAGAGGGGGAAAATTTAAATTAAATCACGGTAGTGTAAGGACTCAGTAACAAAGCCTTCATAGAACACATGCAGGGTTGACGACTAACTGGTCGATTTATCGGTATTCCGATCCTTTCATAATAAATAATGTAATGTATTTTAGAGATTGGTTTCACTCCGAAAATTTCCTCATTCTTATCGCACGATACACAACCGATGTCCTAACTCGCAAATGCTTTAGACTTCGAAAAAACGGCGAAATAAAAATACAATTGAAAGAACGACAATAATTATTTCATGTTATTTTATTATTCTTCCTTAACTTAGAACCCTGTGCTCAGTGGGAATGCTAACCTGATATCAGCGCTTCGCCAATTGTACAGGGTGTTTGGATTTAACGTTCATATATTTTGGGGGGTTATTCTAGAGATCATATAAAAAAAAACTTCATATCAACTTGTGTCCTGAAATGTAACCTACGGTCTCTTAAGCCTCTCAACATGACATCCAGAATCACTTACATATGGGTTTCTGGAGAAACTGAATCTCGTGGTGATAAAAAAATTGACTTAATCTCATAAGTGGCAGAGATAATGGGAGAGACTTCCATAAAATGATTTCTAATTTTTCAGTGAGTGATTTCATTCGAATTTCAATCGAAGAAATAAACTCCTCGAATATTTTCGGACAAAAAAGGAAAGGTACCCTTCTTGAAAGCGTTAAGGCGAATAATTCTAGAGAAAAGAGTGATTTTGTGATGATATGCATTCTAACTGAGCCAAGGACTGCGTTTCACTGATATTATCAAAGTGGCAGGGTACCTTGTTTGTCCCAAGAATGTTCGAGGAGTTTAATTCTTCGATTAAAATTACAATTAAATCACTCACTCTCACTTAAAAAAATATATATTTTATTGAAGGTCACCCTTTCATATTCGCCATCTTATGGCATAATATTTCTAATCGAATTTTACGGGACGTATACTGAGAATCAACCTTATAACGGCATTATTAATATTTTCATGCCATGAGATGGTTAATCAGAAACTTAAATTGACTTGTCCGAGCAGTTTGTTTGAAAACATTCTGTAAGGCAGTAATGTATTCGGCTCCTTACGTTATCCAGACACTATTTAATTACTAGATTTGCTGGTTCCAATACGTATGTATATTAGATAGAAAAGTTATGCGCATACGTCTAGAATGAACAAATTCGAATTTTTTTAAAGCCTCATCGATATATACCTTGATGAATCACACAACCTCTCGAAAAATCACCGTGAATTCTTGTTAGTCCTTAGCAAATCACCGGATATGTTCTCTCTGTCAAAGTTAATATGGCTCATGTAAAAAGAAACATATTCCACGTGCACAACAATACGTCCACTCATATAATTCAGAATCAATAATTATTGTATGAAGCGATGTACTACCTTAGACGCTCATGAGAAGCATGCGGCGTTTTTCTTCTTTTCGGTTTCTTCACTGGTTTCTTCTTCGTTCCAGGCAGTGACTGATTGGAGCCCCTCACCTCTTCGTAGTTGTAGGAGTGCATGTCAGCCAGAGCGTTCGCTGGAGATCTGAAAGCCTCTCTGATCTCTGTGCTGAGATATTTACCCATGTCGATATTATCCTGCGATATGCCTTTTTCTCGCAGGAAGAACTGGTCTGAATCAATTTCCTCTAGCACACCCCTTCTATGTTGGCCCAATGAACTAACAGATGAACCAACGTCCCTGCTGTGATTTGTGTCGAAACTGTCGTTCTGTTGGAGCCTGCCCCTGTTGAATTCATTAAATCGATTAGAACTGATATGGTCGGGATGATTGGTGATGTTCAGGTGGGTCAAAAAATGTTGATGATTCAAAATGTTAGAAAGTTTAAAGCGATCGGTTTCCAAATACTACAGGACCAGTTGAGCGAACACACGTCGGTTCATGGGGACATTCGTCCCCAGCTCCTAGATCCGTTGAATTCTGTACAGTTTGAGACCGAAGTTACGATGCAATAGTCGCCGAGTTGTGGTGTGCGAAAGGCCGAGTTCTTATGAGAGAAGCCAGTTTTATAAGCATCCGTCGTCATGTCACGAGTGCGTGGTAAAAGTTGCTGTCTGTGTTCGACTAAAATTGATAGGTACGATGACCCTATTGATTGTAGTATTTGTGAAAATAGTTTTCATACTAAGTGTGCTAAAATCTCTGTGGAAGACTTCAACCATATTCGAGCAAATCCTAAAAATGGGTGGATCTGTGATACCTGTAGTTTCTCAACTGGTTCTCGTTCTTTGTCACCATGCCATCCCCCTGACACAGTTGGTAATAATAGTGCTGAAATACGCACATTAATTAAGCAAGCCATTGATGAAGCAGTCATTCCTCTCAACACTGAAATTCAGGATTTGAAGAAACTAATCAACGATCAAAACAAACAAATTAATTTTCTCGTGGAAATAATTCAAACATTAACATGCGACAAAAAAACATCGATAACAGCGGAGCGGAGTTCCCTCGCTGATAAGGCAAATTCGCACATGTCCGGTCATTCATCTGCTGGGAATACAGGGGAACTCCAAAAAGAAAATATCATACATAATAATTCATCAAGTTCACCTGACGTTACTACCGAGCCTACACCTATTAATTATGAATGGACTCTGGTCGAGAGAAAGAAGAAATCATCGAATAGGGAAACCATGTCACTGGGAGCAGAGAAAAAATGTACAAATGACCACATCACTAATCAGAATTTGGCTGTACCTGAGCCCAAGCATAAAAGGAATAGAGCACCTTTAATTATCGGATCATCTAAGACTACCTCGCTTGTTGGAGCCCCGAGGAAACCCACATCATATGTTCACGTTACGAGGCTCAGTCCCTCGACTGAAGTTGCTGATGTTGAGAAGTTCCTTAGTGAGATAGTCCCTGATTCTACCTGTGAAAAATTAAAATCCAAACAACCTGAAATTTATGCATCTTTCAAGATCTCATTTCCCACTCAATTTCTCAATAAGGTTATGGATCAAACTAAATGGCCTGAAGGTGTGACACTCAATAAGTTTTTTTCGAGACGCCGTCAGGGTGTGATTCCAATATCCTAAAGGCTTTGCAGGCACCTTCGAAGCACGGTCCTGGTTGTTTCAACCAGAAGTTTAAAATAATACAATTGAATGCTCAGTGCATCTCCAATAAACTAATCAATCTGGAGATTCTTTTGAATTCTTTCAATCCCGACTGTGTAAGCATTGTTGAGCATTGGTGCTCACCTGAACAAATGTCTTTCATGACAATACCTGGTTACCAGCTTTGTGCTCACTACAGTAGACCTAACCGAGCGCATGGAGGATGTGCTATTTACGTGAAGTCACATTTAACTGTGCAGTGTTTGAACTCAGACAAGTTTTCTATGGAAATGCACTGTGAAGTTTGTGCCGTCAAAATCAAATTGGGTAAGGAAACGAGTTGTATAATTAGTGTTTATAGACCACCATCTGGCGATTTTAACTTATTCCTTAAGACTCTGCAATATGTAGTCATTTACTGTAGCTCAATTTCCAATGTGATTTTCTTGTGTGGCGATCTCAATGTGAACTATTTATCGGCTGATGACTCCCACAAAAAGTCTCTGGACGATCTGTTGATGTGTTTTAATTTGTCGGTGAATTCTTTTGAACCAACTAGAATTTACACTAATATAAATGGCCAAACTTCTACAAGCAAAGTCGATTATATACTCAGTAATGCCAAAAAGTGTTCAATTAATACTGATGTGATCGATCCGCTTATCGGTGATCACAGAGCGATTATCCTCGATTATCTTTTTAGTGATTCTTCGGTGACAGCGCCCGATCCTCAAGTCATAAGAATAATGTCTCAAAGTAACTTAGACAATCTTTTCGACCGAATATCGAGTGCTAACTTCGACAAAATTTATTCCTCCTTCCCAGTAGACCACAAATTTCAAATTTTGGTTGGTATGTTAAGATCAGCCTTTGAGGCTTCTTGTCCTCTACGACACGTCCGATCTCACACAGTACAACAGCCAAGATGGATAAATCCTACAATAGTGGAAGCTCGCAAACACCTGATTAGTTTACACTGGCTTGTCAAAAATTTAAGAACTAACGAAGCGAAAGATCTCTACAAATGTGCTAAATTTGATTATAATTCACTACTTAAGCGTTCAAAACTAGAATACAACAGGAACATCTTGTTGAAGTCAGACAACTCTAATAAGGATATTTGGAATCTCGTCAATCATGAACTTGTTAAGGGCACCAAAACTAGCAAAAATATCATCCTATTCTCCAATGTTCAGCACATTTCTTGCCCTCTAAAGGTAGCTGAGGCTTTTGGAAAAATATGTGTAGCCTCAAGAATTTAGCTACTATCAAATGTCAGAGTACTTTTGAGGTTTACATTGCAGCATAATTTCTTCTTGAGAGCAGCCGGTAATGCGTTTGTTTCCAATTTGAAGCTATCGTCTGCTTTCATGCGTGGTCGATAACGAATTTGAAAATTTATGAAAAACGTTGCATTATTTTATCATATAATCGATGATGGCAACTGAGGCCTCGGAGGCAAATGTTGTAGAATTGGTATAATTCTGATAATATGCTTAGTGGAAAATATGAGATCGACAACATCACTAAACCTATGTTTATTTAAAATATGAACAATTACGATTCTTTTGCCTTCTCTCATTCCAGGTTACTTTGGAATCATCATCTACTGAATTTTGCAATAATTGTTGAATGATCATCAGGATCATCAAGTGGAACAACACTATAGGTATCTAGAATAGTTCCCCAACTGAATGTTAGAGAAGCACTTCAATTCCAGTTAGTCGAAACAACAACCAATATCAAAATGGACGAGAGTTATGAACTCGGACATAATCAAATTCAGAAGCAATGCAAGGTAAGGAGGGGATTTAGTTGGTTCATATATTTTCAGAACAGAAAATATTCCAACCTTCGTCCCATTATTAGTAGGTATATACATTTCATGTAGAAGAACTCATGTTGTGCACTATACCTTTATATTTCCTATGAAATTGTCGCTTCATAAAAATTTGAAAATAAGAGGAAATGAAAGAGCCTGATGATAAATAGAAAGGCACAGGTGATATGCTGCCATAGCGGCACCATTAGTTTTGTACTTATTTATCTCAGTCATAAAGTATAAGGTACGCTTGGCAGTTTTGTGATTCGGGAACTGAAAGTTCTGTCAAAAAATAACAATAAATACTCTGGAATGTGTCTGAAAGGCGATGATATGATTCTTCCTATCTTCGGATATTCTTTCACAGTTCAATTTCATTCTTTACACTAGATAGCTCTGGATCACAGCTATCCAGTGTTTTCAAGTAGAGAGTGAATTCAAACCTTGATATAATATCGGAAGATAGTGAAAAGCCCATGGGCTCTTTCAGAGCCTGACTTCTCATACACACTCTTCTCTACAACCTACAATGAACTTACTCTTTATCATAAGTTACCATAAAAATTGAATCCCTCCCAGGTTCGAAATCAGGAAAACAATAAAATCCATATTAATGTACTAATGAATTATTTTTTCTTGTGGACGAAATCGGTAATAAATTGTGGCCAACCACTCTCTTACCCACAAAACCGATATGTCTCTTGATGAAGGAAAAAATTGTTTTCGAAACAAGCGACAGACGATGAACGTAACTGCAGATTAAGAAGGAGGTTGCCAGTATTTAAGTATATGGCAATAATTTTTTGAGATAACATTATTTCCTTATTTAACCAACCAGTGTTTATGTGGTTCAGAGATCAGTTTTGATATAGAAAGTACTTGTCACGACAGCCGTAGTCTTACGCTCTTATACAAAGGAAACGATATGTAACACATCGAAGGAAGGCTGTCAGATCGCCACGGCCATTGACCGCGATCTGTGTTACAGAGTAAAATGTGAAACTTTACTTCAGGGACTGTGTTACTAAGCTAATTTTTCAACCATAAATGTGTTACCGACAGTATTGAATGTGCAAATGACCTAATAGGGGAGTGACCAGTGCTGGAACGAGGAATAGGGAAATTGATGAGGGCTACATACTTCTGTCTCACTGGAACGAAAGGTGTTTGAGGTCCTTCAGGTAAATCCAGATCTGTTACTCTCTCGTGCTGAATTGCCTCTTCCTCATAATCGCCATATTTTCCTTGTTGAAATTCTCTTTGTTGTAACTGTTCCTCTTCTTCCTGCAGTGACTCTTCTTCCTCCTGCTTTAAATCCTCAACTGATTCGTTTTGTCCTGTGGTACCGTTTTGGGATAGGTAAAAATTTCCATGATCCCATCGACTATCCCGTTCTTCGGAAGCAGCTGCGAGCGCTGCTCTGTGAAAACGAATTCAACAATTAAAATATTGAATTTGTGACGACTAATGCACACTGTGCATCAGCGTGGAAGTCGTCAGAGACATCAACGCGCACATCTAGACACACGTATAGACAATAAAGCGAGCTGAGCGGCCCGCGGAAAAATACATGCACCGATACCACCCTGAATGAAGTGAGAGCGTTGGCGGCGTTGGCTTGTGAGTGCCTTTCGATTTCATCCAGTACAGCTGCATACAGGCGTAAATTACTTTCTGTACTTTAATTTGTGCGTATCTGGCTGATCTGTTTTCACAACAAGATCATTTGCCTAAAGCATTGATATTATCATTATTTAAAAAAATTCTGGGAATTGCGGTAAAGGAAAATCTGAACTGATGGTATGATCACATCGATACACTTACGCGAAAACTTAATTCGGTGCTTTACACTCTTCGGATGTTAGTGCAGCAAGCTTACCTAAATCTGCTAAAATTGGGTGTTTTCAAAATTCCCAGAACCTCCAGAGCATCGTGCTGAGGAATTTTCAAAGGAGAGGGCATTGTTGTATTGACTGTTTTATACATATTTCAATGTCTTGTGTTTTTGAACCAGCATTATTTTCAAAAATATCAAAATATAAATATTATCTCTAACACAGAAAAGCTTCGAATACATATGCGCCTTGTATTGTTTGATGAATTATTGAAAAATCATCAAAGTCCAACGAAAATGGCACAAAAAATTGGAAACATTGATTTATTGATTGATTATTCAATTTAAAATTTGATTTTCTCGCATGAACGTCCACTATACAGGGTCCTGCAATAGTGCGTTAGGCTTACATAGCTGCCAAACCAGACGTATTAGAAATTTAGTTGGAAAGCATTCTCTTTGTACTTTCAATTCTGCATCTCAGGGAATTATTTTCTAATATACAAGGTGTTCCCAAATAAAATTATTCAACAAATGAGTGATTTTTTAAATGGAACACCCCTTATATTTTCGCATATTTTGAATGCTCTTCAATAACTCTATCATGACGCAAAATATTGAGGATATTTTTCCGACGGTACGGATCTTATTCAGAAAACACTGCGAAATTTCTAAACAGTAATTCGGTAAAATCTCTCTACCGATTTCCAGAAGCGATAGAAACATGAATTTGATCAGAATTTCTTTTAACTTAAGAACTTGCCTAGTCATCGTTCCTAAATGATCAAACTCTTTTATACAGGGTGTCCGTTATCAATAAATAAATATGAATTCTTTCAAATTGTTTTTTCTCGATTTTTTCAAATGTAACACCCTATATTTTTTTCCATGATGATGTACACAGTTTAAAACCTTACATTTTTTCAGAGGTAACCTTAGGATTATTTTCACTCCTATGTCCAGCAGATACGAAAAAGGACCTTTCAAACAAACATTTCAGGAATAATGAACATAATAAGTAACGGATATTTTAAATGAGTCACACAATGAAACCAAACTGAATGACCAATTTTCGAAACACTTTGAAACCCTTCCAAAATCATAATCCTTGAAGTTCAACATGAAAATTATAATGTTTGTCCGAATAAGTAACACATACTTAGGTGTTATTGGTAAGTTAGGTATTCTAACGATTACAGAGTTTTATTGGCATCCAAAAAAATTATTATTCATGAAATGGTTCATATGATTTTCATGTCGGAGCAGTGCTACAGAAACTGATATCAATTGTTATTATTGATTAAAATATTGTTATTCAGAACTCACAGTTATTTCCGAATACAATAAATTGAGATGAATTTTGGTAAAGATGAAATGGTTGATATGACTTTCATGTTGTGGCAGTGCCACAGAAACTGTTTATTAGCCAGTAGATCCTCTTCTGTCGAATATCCCGAAAGAAGACATCCACATGAGTCGAGTTCTCGGGGGCTTTCGAACAGATTTGTAGAGACAGTAGATGTCAAGTATGAAGAAGAAGAGAGGATAAAATCGGCCACTAACGAAGAAAAGGAGCTCGAGGCTTTACTGCATGTAACTGAAAATCCACACAAAAGACAAGGGGAGCTTGGTGTAGCCTGTAGTATAAGTGTGCGTTCAGCTCAAAGAATCCCCAAAAAGAATAAGTATCATGCCTACCACATTCAGATGCACCAGGCGCTTACCGATAGCGATTTTGAAACCCGTCTGAATTTCTGTAACTGGGCAAGTTTTCAAATTGAACAGAACCCTACATTGTTTGAATTTATTTTGTTGTGTCAATAGGCACAATTTTCATTATTACTCTGTAAAAAATCCGAGAATTATAAGAGAAATAGACAATGACAGGTGGTCATTGAATGTCTGGGGAGCAGTAATCGGCAATCATGTGATAGGCCCTCATTTTTTCGAAGGAAATTTAGATGGAGCTGCATATTTGAATTTCATTCAGAACATTCTTCCTGGCATGTTAGCAGTGTTACCTACGGAAATAGGAAATGAAATATGGTTTCAGCAGGATGGAGCACCCGCTGATTATTCTCGTCCTGTGAGGGATTTACTGGAAGAACAGTTTCCAAATAGATGGATTGGTAGGGGCGGACCGACAAGATGGACTGCTAGATCACCGGATCTCCCATAAAGGGAATCGTGTATGATGAAGTTCCAACAACAGCTTCCAATATGCGAGAGAGGATTGTGACTGCTTTCCGAAGCATTACTACAGCCATGCTGATGAGGGTTAGTAGGCCATTCAACGATCGGATCACTTTTTGTTCCAGAGAAGGCGGACGACACTTTGAACATCTCTTGGATAATTAACACAATTTTTCTTTGTCTTTTTCAACGCTCGTTCGTTTTTATATCCAACATTTGAATGAATTTTCCGTTCTGATTTCATTTTTCGTGCCTGCTGGACGCAGGGGTGGAAATAGCTCTTTGGTTACTTCTGAAAAAATGTAAGGTTTTAAACTGTGTACATCATCACGGAAAAAAATACAGGGTGTTACATTTGAAAAAATCGAGAAAAAACAATTTGAAATTCTTCATATTTGGGCATTGATAACGGACACCCTGTATAAGAGAGGTTGATCATTTAGGAACGATGACTAGGCAAATTCTTAAGTTAAAAGAAATCCTGATCAAATTCATGTTTCTTTCGCTTCTGGAAATCGGTAAAGGGCTTTTACCGAACTACTGTTTCGTCGAATTTTTGCAGTTTTTTCTGATAAGGATCCGTACCGTTGGAAAAATATCCCTAATATTTTGCATCATGGTAGCTCATTTCTTCGATGAGAATGAGTTATTTTTCCATTTTTCGCAGCATTTCAGTTTTATTTTTCCGAAAATTCTTGAATTCAAAAAAGTGACAAGATTGCGCATTATTGAAATGTATTCTTTCTATATAATTGTATGGGACAGCGCGTACTTGACCGCTACGGAACACAACAAATTAGTAGGGTAATATGATTCCGTTTTGCCGTGGTCCGGGCTGTTGCCGATTAGTGAGCGTCGGCCTTAAAGCGGGAGCTGAGCGGCTCTTGGCGAGACTAACGTTGACCAACTACGAATCTTGTAAACTCTGCATAACACTCGAAAGTTATAATTCATGGACTTGTACTCACGCAAAAGCTCCAGATTTCATGTCTAACGTCAATTTAAGCTAAGTTTTTTGCGAGGGAGATTCGAGCATTTGGGTAATCGGAGATTCTTCCCTATTGGCCGACGACGATCACGTGATTATCGTCAGCCAATAGGGTGAATCTCTCGGCCAATAGGGTGAATCTCCGATTCCCCAAATACCCGAATCTCTCTCGCACAAAAGGCCCCTTTGGTGGAGATAAAACGAGATATTGCGTTTTAATTTAAAGCTGTGACTTTTTAATAGTGTGACGTACTAGCCAATTAACAACTCACTGCATTTCTATTGCATAAAATAACACCTTTTTATACAGGGTCTTTCACGAGGAACCTCACCCATATTTATACGGGAAACTACTGAACGTATTTTCATGAAATTCAGCACTTATAAGTATTTCACGATGCTGATGAAATCTAAAATATTTTCAAGGCATGAGCACCTCCGGTTTTTCCGGAAATGACGTCAACTTCCGTTTTTCAAATTAGAACACCATTTTTTTATTGCAGAAATAGATTCCATAGAAAATTTCAATTTATTTTGATATAACATTTTTCAGTTTTGGTTGGAAAATTCTCTCTGAGCGGGAAAATTCGAAAAAAAAATCGAAAATAGAGCTCCGCTGAAACAAGAATAACTTCGAGGTTTTTGGATGGAAAATTTTCATTTTTGGGATTTTTCAAGATGTAAGATTGATGTATCCACTTTAAAAATCGAAGTCGCGATTCATGATACAGGGGGTGAAAAAATCGCTTTCAAAGTTGGGGATGACAAAATCCTGAAAAATCAATTTTTTCAAATTAGAACCCCATTTTTTTATGGCAGATATTGAATCTACGTTAAAAAATAATGTGAGTGTATGCATCACACCCTTGCCCTAAAGTGGATATTTTCTGAGTTATTCACAAAAAACTGTTTTTCGTCTTGAATTTTCAGCTATTTCTTTTCCCTTCACGCCAAAAAGATGAAATTTTCAGGAACTGTTATTTGAACCATGCTGTAGATTTTTCGAAAGATCCGACATTTCTCAAGTTTGTCATGGTTCTGTTAATGGTATCTCTCGTTGGTCTGGGTCGGTCAGGAAACCTCTCAATGAACAGTCGAATCGTTCTATCTACAACTTTATTACATTCTCCATGAAGTAGAATGAGATTTAATTAATCTTCATTGGTAAAATTAGGCATAGTGATCGATTTTGTAACTTAATACGAATTATCACCAAATTAATAGTAAACACAAAATGCTACTGAATAAAGAGGAATTTGGCAGATGTAATTATTGATATCTATCATTAAAAAAAAATAATGTAAAACATGGTAAGTTTTTGCATATGGTTCATGAGGAATTATTTATTTATCACTGGAGAGAAAACCGATGGCCGATTAGTTGAAATAAAGAGGTTTCCGATACAAATTCGAATCCAAATTCGCCATCTAGTTAGGAACAACCTGTAACTTTTTTCTCTTGCATATTAGGGTAGTAAAATCTAAAACATGGTTTAAGTAACAGTTCCTGAAAATTTCATCTTTTTGGCGTGAAGGGAAAAAAAATAGCTGAAAATTCAAGACGAAAAACAGTTTTTTGTGAATAACTCAGAAAATATCCACTTTAGGGCAAGGGTGTGATGCATACACTCACATTATTTTTTAACGTAGATTCAATATCTGCCATAAAAAAATGGGGTTCTAATTTGAAAAAATTGATTTTTCACGATTTTGTCATCCCTAACTTTGAAAGCGATTTTTTCACCCCCTGTATCATGAATCGCGATTTCGATTTTTAAAGTGGATACATCAATCTTACATCTTGAAAAATCCCAAAAATGAAAATTTTCCATCCAAAAACCTCGAAGTTATTCTTGTTTCAGCGGAGCTCTATTTTCGATTTTTTTTTCGAATTTTCCCGCTCAGAGAGAATTTTCCAACCAAAACTGAAAAATGTTATATCAAAATAAATTGAAATTTTCTAAGGAATCTATTTCTGCAATAAAAAAATGGTGTTCTAATTTGAAAAACGGAAGTTGACGTCATTTCCGGAAAAACCGGAGGTGCGCATGCCTTGAAAATATTTTAGATTTCATCAGCATCGTGAAATACTTATAAGTGCTGAATTTCATGAAAATACGTTCAGTAGTTTCCCGTATAAATATGGGTGAGGTTCCTCGTGAAAGACCCTGTATATTGCCTTTACCTGTGCTTTTCTTGACGTTCTCTCTGTAGAACATCTTCGTCGTCCGTTTCGATATCTTCATGGTATCCAGACGGAGACGTCGTATCTTCAGTTTCGATTTGTCCTACTTCCAATATCTCCTCCGGTTGAGGATAAATTCCATTTTCCTGGTCCATCGACTCCTCTGAATGCAACGGTATTCGTATGATATCAGGTTCTCCACTACTTCTAACCTAGAAAGCAATATGTGGATTTATTTTGTTTGTCATCGAATACGAGAAATTGGAGAATAAAATGTACAAAATGAACATTGGGATTGGAAAATAATAGTTCATGTTTATTGAAACTGTAATTGTAAGATAATGGAACGTAAGTAAGTACCAAACTTCAAGAGGATAGTAGGTATAACCAGAATACTAAAGAATTAAAAAAATTCATTATCTCAGGAAGTTTGAATTTTACTCAAACAACAATTTTGTCAGCGCAGATTGCTAAGGCAGCTTTACACCGGTAGATTCGTTTTCCCTGTAGTCTTTATAGCAGTGCTGAAAGGCTCGATCTGATAGAAATGGCCGTGTACCATGAAATAAGTACCCATTTTTTTGCGCCTTGAGAGCAAACAATAGCTCAAGTATAACGGGTTGACTTTTGGAAGCGTTCTTTTCGAAAAATTTCCTGGTGCTCATGGTTGAAAAAATAATAAGAATGCGCAATGTTGCCGATTCTTTATATTCAAGAATCTTCGGAAAAATAAAACTGATATGGAGTGAAAAATGGAAGAAAAACAACATTGCGCATTCTCACAAAAGAATTAGGTACATCCCAAAAAAATTTCAAGAATGAACACTGAAGCCTGCGGAACTACACCCCGTTTTTTCCCATTCTCGAAATCTCAAAATTTCACGCATTCTGATATTTCTCGTGGCTATTTGCAACGTTGAAGTATGCAGACCGTGGACAAGTGCCTGACCTTGTTTGAGTTTAACTGGTCATTCATCATAATCTTCGCTTCACAAACCTTATAACCATTTGAAATAATATTTATCAAAGAATTACAGAATTGCTTACCGAATCGGAGTGAATTATAGTACTTTTGATTGTAAAATAATGGCTCAATCTAGAGATTTGTACTGAGATATTAAAATTTTGTTATACTTTTTGAACGCTTGTCTTACACGTTAGTTGTAACTTTGCCCAAAAGCAAGTAATTTTTGAATTTTGAATAGGATGTGGTCTTAAACGATAAGGTTGGATTCCGTGAAGAAGAATCCGTGGTCAAATTCTGTTCTGCTCAGGAGTATGTGCTCTCATTTTCGGAGGAATATACCTACAGTCTTGAAATTTTCAGGATAGGTTTGCAACCTAAATATTCGGGTAAGGTTCCTTACTTTCGGGCCGTTTCAGAGTTATAGCCAGATTGAACTTTGTTTTCTTAATAACACGAAAAATACAGATTATATTGACTAGATATTTGGTTTCCGAGTTGGATACGCTGGCAATATATGTCATCACGTTAAGAAGAATTCATGTTACAGGGAATTGCCGGGATTTCCAGATAATCGTTCACCGCCCTTCTCCTCCCGCCCTCACATTTTCAAGGGGAAAGCGTCGAATACTTTATGCTATTCAATAATTCCTAATTTTGTTTTGTTTCTAAGGAAAATTGTTCTCTAATGCCGCGTTCACACGGGGGAATAAGAAGTCCACCTGGCTTGAGCCATTGAACTGACGCCAATAAGTGGATCGTATATATAGCGTGAGTGGCGATCAGTGATATTTCAGATCAGTGAACAAAGTCGGACCAGTGCCCTGCCTTAAATAATAAGTTGCAGATTCAAGCCTATCAAATTCCTCCAACCAGTAAAATCTGAGCTGGCGTGACCAACTGAAATTGTGTGAACAACACCGAACCCCAGAGGAAGCATGTTCTAAAGTAGCAGCTAATAAAATCTATCTGAACGAGTTGCTGACCTCGAGTCGAGCGTAGCCTTGTTTAAGGAGTATTTTGGTTTTTTTTTTGGGTGGCACATATATTGCAGCTATGTGATTACGCGATTCTGCGTCAGTAGGAAGTAAAGCCTGAGTGATTTGTCTTGTTGGTCTGCAGATCGTTTTGTCAGAAAAGTTAGACAAGAAAAATGGGAATGTTTCATACTACAGAAACTGTCGGACAGATTTCGCATTAACTTCCAAGCCTTAATTCAAAACCGTGCATCAAATTCCTGCTATCTGATAGCTTCACTCGAAAATATTGGGAAAATAATATTTAGAATTGCGAAATCTTCGAAGGCATGTTACGCATTGATGAACTCAAAATTCGTTATTGATTCGGATGCAATGAGCTGTTTTATTCAGAAGTTTTCGTGTTCACAATAGGCGGCTGGGCAAACGTCACAACAATAAGATCAGATTATTGTAAAACTGCATTGGGTGCCTAGTCAATATATGAATGGGGGACCACTCTGGATACTGATTAGACTAAATGCGTAAGAGCGACGATGGTTTTCTAAACCCTTATGATAATACGTTGCTGGCTATCGCAAAAAAACCTTCCCGAAATAATAAACTGTTCAATGAATAATTACAAAAGTTCAGAAGTTATTCTTACAATAGCTTCGATATTTTTTGAAGTGTATGTTTAGTCTGACCGTGATACTGATAAAGTGGTTATGAAAAATGAAAACAATTCTTTCAATTCGGGTAACATATATTTTGAAAATGATGGAGTAGAGCGTGCTCTCTATGTTTTGAATTGTGAAAAAGGGCCGGTACTGATTTAATTTCTGTTTTTTTCGCTTTCCCAGATCGCTGTAAAGAAGCCTGTATAACTCCAGTTTATAAATCTGGGAGCAAAGATGAAATTTATCACTATAGAGCCATCAGTATGCTCTGTCTTTTCGAAAAATCTTTTGAATTCCTACTCTTTCCTCATCTGTTTCAACAGGTCGAGACTCGGATAATTCCTGAACAGCATGGTCTCGTTAAGGGTTGCTGAATTGAAACGAACTCGATCACCTTCGTTGAATCACTTAGAGTATGGAATTCGAGTAGATGTGATGTTCACCGATTTCAGCAAAGCTTTCGACAAGACTCATATTACTAAATTTATCACAAAGCTGAGCAGGGTCGGGGTATCTAGTTCACTATTGCGTTGGTATGAATCATATTTACGTAATAGGTCTAAGTTCGATTGGGTCGAGGGATTCAAATCCCGATATTTCAACTCGAAGTTGGGTGTCCCGTAAGGTTCCCACTTAGGGCGATTGCTTTTTTTTTAATTTATATGAACGATAAGACAAAATGTTTCAAAATATGTAAAATATTGCTCTTTGGCAATGACCTGAAAATCTTTCATAATATAAAGCGTGTGAATGATTGCATAAGTGTTGAACAAGATCTAGACATACTAGTCTACTTTATTTGACTCTTAATGAATGTGAAGTAAATTTTTTCAAGCGAAATGCGATCCAAGCGCGTTAGTGACTTGGAAGTTATATTTGACTCGGAGCTAAAATTCTCTGCACATGCGGTTTTTTTGGTGAACTCATGCAATGTGATTCTTGGTTGCGTAATGAAACAGAGTCGCCATTTCTTAATTAATCAAACTAAAATGTACCCATACTATGCAAATTTTTTTAGTAGGTTGAATTTTGCTCCTGTTGTGTGGACCCCATTCCTCACAACTTATTGTGACCGCTTAGAAAAATATAAATAAAAAAAGTGAAAGTAACAGCGTTATGAGGCCCTCAAATAGTATTGTATGAAAAACCACTTTCTCACAACTTATTAATCTTTTATCAGCTTGAACCTTATTGGATGATTTTGTCACCGATGTTATGCTTGTCACCTGCACTGATGAAATTTTTTTGTTGAAATGTGTCTAGTTTTATTTATAATTAGGAAATCTGATTTAATACACGATTATGTAGAGATTTTTATATCTGTGAACACATTTTTTCTGGGTATCAAATTACTTGGTTTGGCCTTATAAGTGTCTTAATATTACCTTCCATGTGCGTTTCTCAACTTTCTCCCTTTCATCACCTTTCAAACTAGCCGAATCATGGTCCCTTTTCTTCTTCTTGAAAATTCTCGGATATGTTGAGAAATCGAATATACCCTTACTGCCAGAATTTTCCATAGCCTTAGCTTCTGTGGTGTTCCCCTCAATTTTCTTATCTTCCGCAGCCCATGCTTCAGTTGCTGTAACTTCGGTTGTCTTACCTTCCTCCGGCTTGAAAGTCCTTCGGAAAGTAGAGGAAAGGTCTGGTAACTTGGGCAAGTTGATGTTCGGTTTTTTGAAGTTAGGTTTCTGAAATTTCGGCCTGGATGGCAGCGATATGGTCGGCTTCTTGATTCCCTGCAGCTTCGTCTTGAATTTCGTTGCGCTGTCCTTGATAGCAGTCTGAAACCTGCCCGGTTTTGCCGGTTCTTTTTCCTTGGATCTACTTCTGGATGACCTTTTGGAGGGAGATCTCCTGCTCGGACTGATTCTTGTCTCTGCACTTCTAGTGGCAGATAAGTTGGTGTTTCTATTGCTGCCGAAAAATCGATTTTCTATATCGGACTGCATCTCTTGCACTGACAGGTCGAGTTCATCATCGGAATATTGATGCGACTGGGCTGAGGTTGGATTGAGTACATCGGAGACGTGTGATTTGGGCGGGACAGTTCCAGTTTTTTCCTCCGGGGGTGGATTGATTGGCTCATATTCATGATCACTGAAAAGAAAAAGTATTTTACTACCATGCAGCTCAGTATTTTCATTTCTTATGATATTGTTGAGGAATATTAGTGTTCTGAAGCCGGATGATCTATTGTTTGTTCTTACTTGAGTTGACTTAGGTATGCAGGGTGTTCCTAAATAAATGTATCAACGGTCAACTGTATATTTTTTATGGAAAATTAACATTTTATTCTTTCCATTTTTTCCTCCGGGTCTTCGTTTCAGAGATACATGGTGTCAAAAATTCATATTTTTTTCAGTTTTTTGCTAATATCTCATAAACCCTTCGAATTACAGAATGGAGTTTTTGTACACACATTGTCACTTTATTCATTAGACGTGCCAGTGGCGGAGATATAGAATTTGCACTTGACAAATTTGTATTTGTGCAGCAAATTCTGATGCGCCAATGTGTTTCACATAAAAAAGGTACTCTTAGTTATAGCTCTAAAGTGAACCGTTTTCGACAGAACCGGCATTTTATGATCAAAAATTGAAATTAGGCAGTATGACAATTGACACTGTTACCATTTATTATTTTTTATAGGGCACATGAAGACCATTGTCTATGAAACTTCTGTTAACATCGTGGAAGAGTAGACAGCTAGATTTGAAGCCGCAGCAGAGCAAATTGAAAATACCGCTCAGATTTATGATCAACATTCATAGAAACATGATCCAGACGTTATTGAAATGCGTGCATTCAAGCCAACGGGTTTAATTTCGAGCAATTCTTGTAATCTCTTTAACTATGGTCGCTAAAAATAATGAAAAATAACTTCGCATTTAGAATTAAACACCTAGCTATCAAATTTTGTTGAAATTAATGAACTCGTTAATTATCACTACTAATTTCTCCAATTATAAGAGATTAGAATGCGTTAGCAAATCATTTTTGATCATAAAATGCCAGTTTTCTCGAAAACGGTTTACTTTAGACTCTTTAGAGCAATGAACCAGGAGCCTTTTTTATGTAAAGCACATTGGCGCAGCAGAATTAGCTGTGCAAATGAAAATTTGTCCAGTGGTGTAAAGTTGGGGGGAAAACCTTTGTGCAAATTCAATATCTCCACCACTAGCACGTTCAATGGAACCGATTAAAGTGCAAGAAAGTAGCTATTATTAGTGACAATGTGTGTAAGAAACCTTAATTCTGTAATTCAAACGGTTCCTGAGATATCAGCAAAAAACTGAAAAAAATATACATTTTGGCTACCCTGTATCTCTGAAACGAAGACCCGGAGGAAAAAATGGAAGAGAAAAAAAAAATTATTTTTTCATGAGAAGTCTACAGTTGACCATTGATACACTTATTCAGGAACACCCTGTATAGAGCCTTCAAATCTACGAATTCCTATCCAGTTCCAGAATTTCATTGAATTTCGTTAATCGAGAATGTTCCAGGGGAACAGCGTGCTATCGTTTTGTCCAAATATCTGTATTTTCGAATTTTTGAGCCGAAAATGGCCTCAAACGACTAGGTTGGAGTAACGAATCCAGTGTCAAAATCGATTCTGTTCGGTCGTCATCACGATTACGGGCGTACGGAAGATTCTATCTCTTTGAAAATTTCAGGGTTGGTTGCGTTTCAAATTGCGAAGGCTGAGTTCGTTAGGGGGCCAAATCGGTCGAACGGTTTCAGAGTTGTGGCCATTTGAAGTTTTTGAGGTTATTTCCCTGATATTTCGAGAACTACTGAAGCGATTGGATTGAAACTTGGCAGATTGTTCGTCCATGAGGGCTCGCAACTTTTCGTTAAGATGTGTTGAAATCGACTGTCATTATATCAAAAAAATTTTTTTCAACATTTTTTTCGAAGCATTTTTTTTGGAACTATTCATTACATTTGGTGAAAATATCGGGCATACCTTGTGCTCTATATTTCACAGCTGTGTACCAAATTTCAATTCGATACGGTTATCACTTTCGGAGATGTTGGGAAAAAATATGTAAAATTTTGTGGTTTTTTCTTGATTCTTGGTTGTTTTTTAGGGATAACACAAAAAATGCTTATTCAATCATAATGAAACTCGGTATCTGGTTTGAAAATGCTGATGGACAACTTTGTGCGAAATTTCGTGATTATCGTGTTATTAGAAAAATTTGAAAAAAAAAAAAAAAAAATTCTTTTTCAAATATTCAATATTCTGTGATCTTCTGATCATATTGTCCCCATAAATTCTGTAAGAACCTGTCATTGTTCGATAAAAACTGGATATTGATTCGATTCCATCTGTATTTTTCGAAATATTGGAAACCTGAAATTTTGAATGGGTATATCTAACGGCCGACAGTAAACACAATAACTTTCGAAAGAAACAACTTAGAAACTCGATATTTGTAGAATAGATTTGGGGCTTGATTACGAAGGTCGAATTCGTGAATGGGTAAAATCCGCCTAATGATCCCGTTGATATAACCATTCAAAATTTTATTTTTCCGATATTTCCAAAAATACAAATCAGATCGAATTGAAATCCAGGAGTTTATCAGAGAACCCTAGAAAAGCACTGCCCAGAAGGCAGCAGCTTCAAATTCGTTGCCAAAGCGGTCATCTCCATTCAACTTGCGCGCAAAAGCTGCTACCTTCACGGCAGTGCTTTTCTAGGTTTTCCTATGATTTCATAGCTCAAGGGCGATTCGCGTTGGTTTTTAATAGCCAGGAATTCTGATACTAGATATTCAGGAGTCTTTTCATCTTCTCTCCCAGCATGGAATTTATTTTCATTACAATGCACAATCCGCAGCTGAACGTGCTTTTCTCAATATTCAGGGTATACTAAATTACCTTCAAACTTTTCTCTTAATGAACAAGGGAGATAGTTAACATATTTGCACGACTGAAAGGAATAAAATGTATGGAAGCTTTCAGACCAACTGCTCCAATAAATGATATTGATGTAGGTATACAGGAATTTCATTAATGTTGAGGTAACTATTTATTTTTGTATGATTTCAACGAAAATATCGACGCTTTGGGTAATTTTCTTATTCACTCTCTTATTATTGGAAAATGTTTGAAATAATTTTCTTTCATATTCTATGTTTCCAAAAACTAGTGATCCGATAGAATTCACACTTCAGTTTAAGAATACTAACTCGCAAACTCGTGCAAAATATCGTGACGATAGCATAATTGGAAAAATTCTAAAATCTCGAAATTTCATGCAATTATTATAAGAATAGTCGAAATTCTAAAAAGCCTTTTCTCTCAAAAATACGTGTGCACTTCGCCGAAAAGTCTCACGACTAAATAAAACGCTCAAAAGTTCTTTACTCACGGCAGTGTTATTTCATTGTCAAAGTAAAATTAAATATCCACTTTCCTTATATTCTGAAAAGAAAAAACCTTTGCAATGCATGACCGACTGATACATAATTTTCTTCCAGAATACTGAAACTGATCAAATTTTCGGGTGACCACACGTATATGCATGAAG
Source organism: Myrrha octodecimguttata (assembly GCA_958510865.1). Classification (NCBI taxonomy): domain Eukaryota; kingdom Metazoa; phylum Arthropoda; class Insecta; order Coleoptera; family Coccinellidae; genus Myrrha; species Myrrha octodecimguttata. The sequence continues at coordinate 24,901,425 of OY294056.1, forward strand.
ATGATTGTAGGTAAATCCCCACCGATATTCGTGATCTATTCGGTGTTAATCTGAATGTAACATAATTTGAAATTATCAACGGACACCTTACATATTGTATTGCATATAATTATTTTGAAATGAATGATGTTTTGAAGCACACAAGTATTGGATCGTAAATGAACACGAATTATTCGAGCCAGAAAAAAAATAATCATACCATTGCGCGTTGTTCCTTGAAGCAAAAAGTGAGAAGCAGTAATTATTCCAAAACAATAACTATTCATCAACTGAACAACACTTCAATGTAATTCTGCATAAAAACACCTTTGTATTCGTTTGAATGAATCGATTCATTGAAATCATTATTTGTGTATGATAATATTTCTCTCGGCAATTCGATAAGTTATCGTCTCCACAGGTGAATGAAACGAGTACTGCTGAATTTGAGATCTATTTTTGTAAACGAACAATTACGTACCGACTTACTACTGTTCAATAGTTTGTTTTTCCAATTTTACATTCATTACGTAACATATATGGTTATACATACGAGGTTTAGTGGAATATGTTGCTTTTATAGTCGTAGTAAACTTCTAAACACAATTTTTATGATATTCAATGAAAGGATTCTTCCTTTCGTGTGCCTGTTCTAAGGAACAGTGTGCTATCATTTCGTCTAAATGTCTGAAAATTTCGAATTTTTTCTTGAAATTAATTTTGAATGACTATGCTAAACTCACTGATGAAGAATACAATGTCACATCGATTTCTGTCCTGCCGGCCGTTGCCAAAATCACTTGAAAACTGAAAAAGGTAGCAACTCCAAACTTTCAAGGTAGAATGCAAATCGGCATGCGAAGGTTAAGGTGATGAGTAAAATCGGAAGAGCTGTTTGGGAGTTTTAGGTACGCATATGAATTTCTGAGGTTACTCCCTCAATATCGCAGTAAAAATGATGGGATCGGATCGAAACCTGGTATGTAGTTGAAGATTGCAACAAAACTATCAGAATTTTGTAAGCAAACTTTTTGAAATTTGTTTTTCTGGAACTATTCATCAGATTTCAATGAAATTTGCAAGAACCTTGAGGTGGATATATAACAACAGCTTTATCTGGTGTTTCTTTCCGGAAATATAAGGAAAAAAATATGTCAAATTTTGTTTACATTTCCTCTTATATACATAGATATTATACCGTGAATTACTTCAGCAATACCGCGGTGGCAACCAATGTGAACATGTGCGCAAAAGCTGCTTACTTCATGTCAGTTCTTTTATAGAATTCTTTCACTCGGGTCTACTACTGGCAACTAGAAAATGGCAAATGCAGATCTGCAATATCAGGAACCTTGCCCACCTCATTTAAAAAAAAATTTACGATTTTCTTTGATACCGACTGTGGTTTCGTTTCCGTGATATTCAATATAATAATAGGAAATCCCTAGTTTTCATGAGCTCTACCAGTACATTATTATTTAACGAGCGGCAGATGAAGTTTGCATTTGTAATTTATCAAGTGAGTTATGACCATCACTACTTTATTTATTCATTTATTTTACAGTGACAGAACTTTATTGACAAATCGAAAATATATTCTCTATGTTTGTCAGAATGTTAAGAAAATTTGAGAAACGTCAAAAAATAACCAATTTCTTTCGTTTGATGGTGACTAGATCATGGTACTTTGGGGTACCGAAAAAGACAACTACATTCATATATGGGCTAAGGCTATTGGTTTCTAAGTTACATGGTGATTTATTGATTTTAGCAGAATCTTTAGATGTCTATAACTCGAGAACCAATCAATGTATTCGCTTCAAATTTGGCAGATATTGTCACCTCAGGCCATCAATCTGTTCAAATGAACCATACCGAAGTAGTACAGACCAGATCTAGGAAATTTCGATTTCTAATTCAAGGTCTGATAAAACACTTTGTACATGGAATATCAATTTTTCGAAACACAATCACCAATATTTTTCTCTCGAATACTGTTTTCCGCGTGAACGGCGAACGAAGTGTTCATACTTTTCCGATCGAAAATAATACAACTAATTTCAGGCCATCAAACTGTACATATGAACTATATAGTTCCTTATTGTTATTTGTCATTATTATCATCTGATTCTGCATAGATAGAGGGAGTGGTATGTGATATGGGTAATTACCCCTCCCCCCTTTGAGAATCGAAAACCATAAAAAAAGCTACGCAACGTGGTGCACATAAAATATTCCATGCAAAAATTTTGAATTATAATTTCCCAAATATTGTGATCAATGACAATGAGGTGATCAAATATTGTGTACCTGATTTATCGGTTCTCTATCATTAGCTGGGAGAAAATTCACAACTAATACTGAAGGCCAGAGGAATTTCAAGAATTGATTTTCAATTCTCAATTTATATTTTCATATTTCGAATTTGATTACCCAGCTAAAGAGAAAATTTCTTTTCGAACATGCATGGTCGCGATTCTTGAAGGCGATAAAATAGAAGGTTCTCTAAAGAGCAATCTCCGGATTTTTTCTCCATCCCTTTTTCAAAACATATGGTCGATATTGTTCAACGCCAGGGAGTTTTTTTCTAGCGCTCCTCGACGAGCAATCTTCCAAATATCTAAACAATTAGAAACACTTATTTTCGACAGATCATTCAAGGCACTTTTCGTACATGTAGCTCACTTCACATTATCGCACAGGACATATATGTGATATATTTTCTGTGATAAATTGTCATTATAGTTGTACCGCTTCCTTAGAGGGGAAAAATGGATAATTAAGAGGAAGGAGGATGGTTTCCAAGAATCATTTAGCAAAAGGAGGAAAGTAGCTGTCAAGTAGATAAATTTCCAAATACTGAAATGTATATGGGTTGGTTTGCAGCAGGTTATACCAGGAAAAATTTAGTGTTCTGAATGATACGCAGAAAACATGGGGTTTGCATATAAAAAGCAGATGAATCATCATATCTAGCAACAAATCAATGCCAAAATAAGGAAAAATCGTGGTAATTTCTGCAAACAAACCGTAAAATCTATCGTGAAACATCATATATGTATCGTTATTCAATCGATATATCATAATATTCATGATTTGTTTTATATTGATGTCGTATAATTTATGATCCAGAATTCCAAGCTGGGAACAACCAAAATCGTGGAAAAATCTCCCGAAAGGAGAACTCGCAACATTGTTGGGAAATACCCGAACTTGTCTAAAAAAGCTATAATTTTGTTAAGAAAATATTCATGTTTTCACCGGGATAATGGTCATAGTGATTTGAGTCCTCGAATTATTCTCTATCCTCTCGCGATTATGGCATTCGTGCAGCTCTTGCGTGCTAGAAATGCATAAGCAAAAAGAGAACGACCTCAGATATTAGCTAACATTAAAAAGTCGATGAATCTCGAATATCTGGAAAACCAAAGAAGATAGCCGATTTCAGTGCTTCGACGAACGGAAATTGTGGCGGACACCTTTTCGTGTTGTTTTGAAACGTCCTCCTCCTCAATCTCATTTCGGTCGAAATGAATATGTGAGAAAGGCGTAGTAGCTAAAATGTCTTCACAATAGCAATTTTTTCAAATTCAGGAAATTCATGAAACCAAATATTACATAGCACTTGTTAATTCCATCTTTTGCTCTTCATCTAAAGCCGGGCCCAGATGAGTGTAATCGGAACAGCGAATGCAAAAAATTTGATAAATGATTTGTCGAATGCTGTGGTCGACACTAGAGATCAGCCTCGAATACTACATTCAAATTCATCGTTCGAGTCGAAAACCGAGTCCTGATGGAGCAGAAAGAGAGTTGCCTCGAACCATGAAACTCCCTGTGATTTATTGCATTCGCAGTTCGCGAAACAATCATCTGGACCCGACTTAATATCATCGACATGTTTCCAAATCTTACATTCTTTCCATAAGTTTTCTCCCGAAAGAACTCCAAAATTCCCTATTCATTCATCTTTGCTATACTATCCCGCCTGACTAACGAGGTACTGAGAGCGTTTTTGTCTCCGCGTGAAAATGGTCCACTTCTCCCTTTGTATTTAGACCAAGGGCGGCGTCTCGCCGTCTCCTTCTCAACAAGAGTCGAGATGCAGGAGCCGTGACATCTGTCGTCTGAAAGCTCCGTTGCATCATTGAGTTTTCAAATAGTTTCAGTCAAATAATTTAGATGATTTTATAATAGTTTTCGAAATAATTGATAATGATAAGTGCAATTATAATCTCGAATGATCAAGGCGCTCATTATAATAATTTACAACTCAATAGAGATTTCTAATTCTAATTTCTTTATCCCTTTCGCATTGTAACAAGGATCCTTCGAAACAAAATAAATAAATACAGCCCTGCTTCTGGTTCATATCACCAGAAAGAAGGCGATGTCGTTACAGGTTTCTCTGAAAGAATAGACACGAATACAGCCCGTATACGCATCTGGCAACTTATAGTTCTCCGGGTAGTTGGTAGGTACCGCTACCTTACGGCACGACTTTTTGGCTTCACTTGCTTGAACTACGTTTCCCCTCTAGGTATTTGAAAACTCAATGGTTGTATCGCAGACCAACAAGACAAATCTCTCACCGTTTGCGGGTTTCACTGCTTGCCGACCTTGAATCGCGTATTCCCAGCTGCAATGGGATTGGGCACCCCAACGCAGCCCAAATTGCTTGTAGTTTACGGCTACGCTGGATTCACTGTCACGACCACGTTCACATAGATTTCCTAAGTAAATGACGCGAGTGGTTTATCTGGTTGGTCTGTGGTTGTATTCTTGTATTCAGATCTGTCGGATGCGTCTCCCGCTCTGGAGCGAGAGACGTACGTCTCTCCATGTGAAGGGGACCTTGAAGATCAAATCTTATCCGCACACTTTGACGAAGTAGAAAATAACCGAAAACACAACCTCAGAATAACCGTTTGCAATTCCATTTCCTCACATATCGAAAGAGATGCATCGATTCTTCTCTAGAGATCACCGTTCTACGTGTTTTTGTCATTTGATTCAAGAATGCAAAGTCAGTGGTCACGCTCACCTTCTCCCATTTCTTTTACTCCCAGACATTCAAGAATCGCGACCAATATTTGAATTTTTTTTCGATGACATCTGCAGCGAATTAATAACTTCATATTTACCTTCAAACACTTCAACAAAGGAACCTATTGGTTTTCGCCAGAAAAAATTCCAGTTAACATTTTCCTCCACGCTCTGTGAGTGGAGCAATCAGAGATGTAATTATCTAATTTCAAAAGTAAATGCTTGAATTGATGAGCACAATTATATTCGACTGAGTACTGTTTTCTATCGATTGATAGGATTGGTTCTCGGTATTCAAGAAGACGCAAGGTTTCCCTGAATGTCTTAAATGCTTCCACTCTCCTTGACTCCAGTGCATCTCGAATTGTTATACCTCAATATTCATTACTTTCAGATCAAATTCATCGATTCTTATTTTATGCTTGCTTGTTGCAGGGGTAATTTTCTAATTTGGCGACGAAGATGAACTCACTGATGCTATGGCCTCCGGATCGTGAACAACTAAGTTCAGAAATACCAGAACGACAGAATTCCAAGGCAAGGTTCGAGTTCCAGATCAACCTATTCTCGTTGCATGCAGTATGTATTTTGATTTCGAAAAACCTGAATGATTCTTTGTTGCTTCCGGTGATTATTTCAATTTCAAATAGTTGATTAGTGTTCTTTTATTCAAGTTGATCCACTCTGTATAAATCGAGGTTAACCTAGTGATATTTATAAATATAAAACTTGGGGCTGTAACCCTAAAATACTGCGATGGATGTACGTCACGTTTGTGAGACCGATAATAACATACGGGGTAGTAGTCTGGTTTGCTATAGTAGGGCAGATAAGTACGAGAAAAATACTCGACAAGGTACAAAGGCTTGCCTTGTTTGCATCACTGGAGCTATGAGAACGTGCCCGACTAGAGCACTTGGGGTCATCACAGATCTAAGCCCTCTACATCTAGTGATCAATAGGAGAGCCCACGAAGCTATCCTTAGAATATCTAGGGAAGGTAGAGGAAATGAGAGAATTAAAATTCAGAGAGCCTGGTCCTCTCTGAACAAGTACATCTCATCAGAGAACCTACCTAGTGATGTTATGGTTAAAAAAGTAAGCATCGAGAAGAACTTTAACCCAATGCTATGTAGAAGGGAAGAATGGGAAAAGGAAAACACTACCCAAAATTTCAAACTGAATACCCTTAAATGGTATACATATGGTTCTAAAACCACGATGGGGGCCGGGCCCTCACATATATTAGAATTCATTAAAGCTCTAGAGCTGGAGGGCGAGCTGTAGTTAGAGCAGTGCGAAAACAGCTCTGACGGGAGGACACAATAGACCTTAAGGTCGCAGTGAAATGTATCCCCTTACCAAACTATAAACCATAAACTATAGTAATATCTACGACAAAAAGTTTATGAACATGCATTATAGTTTTTGTTTCTGATCAAATAAGTGGATACCAGATCGTTATCTATATATTTTTCATGGGTGGTAACTTCAGTTTATCATATTCGGGATATTTCAGCTGTAACTTCCGATGCATGATAAAAACTAAAATCAATTTTCACAGGAACTATGCTAAGTTTTTCGCATCTAGAAGTTTTTCTGGCTTCACCACCAGAATTACATTCCCCTACATTTATTGAGTATCAACCCAACAAAACGAAATCACTGACTCAAAGTCAGGAGGCAGCCAGCTGGACAAAATAAAATTCGACCTGAATTGTTTGCCTCAAGGAGTCTAACCCAATTGTGTGAGACCATCTCTAGCTCAATATTGAAAAAATTTGAAGGATACGATATTACAGAGTGCGCAAAAACTATACATTATTCCTCATTAATCAATCCAGTTTATTGCCATTGAATTCGGAGTCGATTGAAGTATGAATGTATTTTGTTCATGTTATCGAAATAAAATTCAAAAGATCCTAATGAAATAAATTTAGTCGCGACAAGACAGCAGACTTGTTTTGCAATAGTCACTTGGAGCAAATACACTCACTGTCAAGGCTAAGTTTTCCCATTCGAATGGCATTGCGACATATTTTTAGAGCTTTTTCACCACACCTTCAGCTGAAAATTCACCACCTCCAATATTTTTTCTTATATCACGAAAAACCTACCGTATATCATTCATCATGTAATCCGTATTGTCTAAATTGAAGGTGACATGGTTTCCTCTGAACACAACATCCGTTTTAGTTTGATGATCATCCAACCTCACAATGGAGCTATGATTCGTTATCAAACTTGTGTTTTGGCTGACCCTGCTGTTTGGCCTTGAAGATTTTCCTTTAAGGCTTTTTTCAGGAAGTAACGAATCACACTGGAAGTATTGACAGCCACATCTGACATCTAGGGAAGCCGCCGAACCTCCAGAACCCTCTCTGGTAGTATTCCTTCGTCTCTCCACCTTCTGTCCTCCATCTGACACGGACCTTAGTCCCGCTTGAAGAGACCCGCGTCTGTTGGTGAGAAAGTCGATGCCACGACGGTGCTGCTCCATGTCCGAAAATTCTTCGAGGAAGATCAGAACGCCATACACGCGTGTCACATTCTTTAACGTTTTTTCATCGAGCCGTCTGCACGCCTGTGCGGTTAACCGCGGACCACTGAGTGGTTTGTGTCCTTTAATTTTAGCGCTCGGTGCGTCTATTGTTGGATTTTTGGCGACGGGCGTCGTGACCGGTCGGTAGGTCTGCCCTCGCCTGCTGCGATCTATTTCTGAATGATCAGTGGCGAGTTTGCGCTGGGTGATATGTTTATTTCACATCATGGTATGTATCTACGATCGAGTGTGCCAGATTTTGTCAAAGAAGCTGATATGAATGTTTACAAGCTTTTCGCCAAAAACCGAACTTTTGGTACATGTCAGGATGACCGCATTTGTGTTCCTGTTTTATACATCAAGGCTGTCTTGAAAATTTCATATGATCCTGAATTTGCGGCACTAGGTGATTGAGGTTAGAGGGAATCTGAATTATTTTTTTAGTTATCCTTGAAGACATAGCAACATTGATTACGCAATAATGCTACAAAATCGGTATATAGATATTTTCCTATCTCAATACGGAAATGAAAAATCTTGGCTTATACAGGGTGATTCCGGAGGAGACCGTCAGATTTTGGGATGAGTTTACACTAGTCAAGACAGTCTCGAAACAATGTTTGGTTTATGGTTGGGGGTCTCTATTGAGAATATACAGGGTGATTTGTCCGATTCGACCGATTTTACTTTTATTGATAACTTTGTTATGCCTCATTCGATTCTGATGAAATTTTCACCGAAGTACAATTTTGATGGGCACATTCATTATTTCCAAAAAATTTTTCAAAATGGGCGATTGCTATTTCGATAATTCCAGATTAATTGTGCAGATTGAAAAAAAACCCTGTACATCGCGTTTCCAAAACTTCGCTATCTGTTTACAATTCTACTATAATAAGTCATTATTTGAGAGTTTTTAATTTTTTTGGCACACTTCTAGTTTTCCGAGAAATTTTTATCAAAAAAAGACAATGTCGAAATTTCGCTCCAATCGATTCTAATTTCAGAATTTCAGATCAATTATGCAGTTGAAAGAAAAACACCCTGCACATTGCTTTTCCAAAACTTTCTGATTCGTTTCAGATTCTACAATAATATGTCATCATTCAGAGGTTTTTAATTTCTTTGGCACACCTCCGGTTTTCCTAGAAAACATTTTTGAAGAAGAGCATGATCGAAATTTGGCTCACAAGCAGTGAGAGTCTTCCGCACTAGGTAGGAAAGCTGTATTGTCCAAGGATGTAAAGCAGTTCTTAAGTTCTAAAATATTCTTTTCAATTTCCAAATTCATAATTGAATGCTAATATTTTGTATGAAATCATTCAGTTCAGAATATATTTAGAATTTGAAGAGAATATTTTAGAAGTGACGAACAACTTTGCATCCTTGGAATATACAGCTTTCCCACCTAGTGCGAAATACTCTCACTGCTTTTGAGCCAAATTTCGATAATGCTCTTCTTCAAAAATGTTTTCTAGGAAAACCGGAGGTGTGCCAAAGAAATCAAAAACCTCTGGGTGATGACATATTATTGTAGAATCTGCAACGAATAAGAAAGTTTTGGAAAAGCAATGTACAGGGTGTTTTTTTTCAAGTGCACAATTAATCTGAAACTCTGAAATTATCACAATTACAACACTGTATTTTGATAGATTGTTGCGATTATTCAATATACTCATTCAGATTGTTCTACACTGCAAATTTCATCAAAATTGGATGAGCCATACCAAAGTTATCAATAAAAGTAGAATCGATTGGAGCGAAATTCCGACATTATCATTATTTGAAAAAATTTTCTCGGAAAACTAGAAGTGTGCTAAAATAATTAGAAACTCTCAAATAATGACTCATTATAGTACAATCGTAAACAGATAGCGTAGTTGAGGAAACGCTATGTACAGGGTGTTTTTTCAACCTGCACATTTAATCTCGATTTATCACAATACCAACCGCTCATTTTGAAAAAAAATTTGAAATCAATGAATGTGTTCAGCACTTTTGTACTACGCTGAAAATTTCATTGAAATCGAATAAGCCATACCAAAATTATCAATGAAAATAAAATCGGTCGAATCGGATAAATCACCCTGTATATTCTCAACAGAGAGTGTAAACTTATCCCAAAATCTGACGGTCTCCTCCGGAATCACCCTGTATATTAGAAACGTTTCAGTAAGTGATTTGCGAGAATCAGTATTATTTTCTACTAGAGGGGGGGGTCTGGGAGTCTGGGTGTTGGAGATCGTTTCGTCTCTCTCAAATCGTTACCAACTTATGCTCACAGTTGTGAAGGAAAAGCGCTGTCATTATAATTATCGAATATTCAAGCATTGAAGCATCGATAACGTGAAAATTTCGAAGTTTTGAGATTCTAATGAAAACATTGAAATTATTAGTAACGTTTAGCAATTTCACACCAAAATGAAACAATCACTCTTAGTTTTATATGCTTGTTGTTCTATAGAGCAAGAGCGATATCATTCTGCACATGATGTAAGTGAAACATGGTGTGCTTATCTGTGATCATATTTACCAATGATGACGTCACTTTTTCATTCAGATTCAAAGCACAGAATATATATTTCCTCGAATTTGAATGAAAAAAGTGACGTCATCATTGGTAAATACGATCACAGATGAGCAAATGAGCACACCATGTTTTACTTACCTCATGATTCTGCCCAAATGACTATAATTTTCAATTTTTGCCAAAAATGACTTTTAACGACTAGGTTGGACACACTTATGAAGAATCCGTGGTCAACTTCGATTCTGTCTTGCAGGCCTTCCGTATATGCTTTGCAGGCCTTCCGTATATGCTTTGCAGTCTGATGAATACCTCGTTCATGTTCACTGATGGGCAGAATCTGTTCAATAGTATCGGGGCCATTTGGAAGATTGCTTGCTCAATATTTCAAAAAGAATTCAAGCATCATTCAGTTATATAAGCTTCGTCGACCATCGATGAATCCTCTATATGCATTTGAAATTCATAGACGAGGGAACATGTGAGATCCATAGAAGTAAAAGAAGGGGAGGGAGCATATCCTATATTTCCCTTTTACCAAAAGTGTCACACACTTTTCAGAATCTTCTGTGGATTTTCCCATACCAATATGGCTGACAACTATAAGGTGTATATCTGTATTCTGTGGTGTACAGCAAATAAGACAAAAATATTCAGTTCAAAGTCGGCCATATTGGTATGGGTAAATTCACAGAAGGTTCTCAAAAGTGTGTGACACTTTTCAAACTTCATTCCCCCTACACTATTTTCCTACCTCTATGGTGAGATCAATCATCTTCAGTACCTGCATGTAGCAAAGATGATATTCAATGGAATATGTAATATCCTGAACTGCTTGGTTACCTCTAGGAAGAAACCACCCTTTTTTTCTCCTTTGTACATGGAGGTGATTTATCCTCATTTCCCTCTCACTGGTACCTGATTCTTCTATGTCTATGCTTGAAATATACGTCCTGAGTTTATAAAAAAAATTTCGTTCGGTTTTGTGCTTTTGGAATTATTTGAAAATAAAATTTCGAATAGGTAAAGCATGAACTCATTGTGCGAATTTGGTCCATTCATTTCAATCAGTTCCGTGGAGAACGGCTTAGGAGACTCGGTATTTGTAGAGTGGGTTTGGAGCTGAATTACGGAGGTTCAAATTCGAACAGTTGAATGATTATCTTTCATTTTGTAAGGGCCTCAAAGAATAGGCTCTTTTAATTCTCAATTTTGTTTATTTCACTCATCCATATACAGGGTGTTTCATCGTAAACTGGTCAAACATATATAGCCGTATGAATGACTTTGGGAAAGTCATTTTTGCCTTATGACATATACCCCGCTTTCGAAGCATAAGCGAGATACAGGGTGTTTAATGTCAACTTTGAGCAATATTCCGATAACTGTGGTGAGTTATGCGTGACGTTTTAAATAACGGTTTTTGGTCACATCTAAGTAATTTTTGGTGGTCAATTCAATTGTTGTGTAGAATTCGGGAAAAAATATTTCAAAATGGCGGAAAACCTACAAAGATGGAATTTTTTATTTTCGATTGCCAAATTGGATAGCATTATTTCAATGTACTCAATTTTCTAAGATTTTCCGTAAAAAAATGTTTCAAACTCAACTTTTTTTTTACATGTCTACAGTAAAAAAAAATGTTCACCCAAAATTGTTGAGATCTTTTGAGGTCGAACTTTTCTTCATTCTGAACACTAGTGTAAAAACAGAATGAAAAAATATCCATTGGTTTTCGTTTTATAGCCTTCCAAACTACGCGTGGAATGTTTGGAAGGCTATTAATCGAAAACCAATAATGGATATTTTTTCATTCTGTTTTCACACCAGTGTTCAGAACGAAGAAAGGTTCAACCTCAAAAGGTTTCAACAATTTTGGGTGAAAATTTTTTTCACTGTAGACATGATATCTTAGAAAATTGAGTATATTGAAATAATGCTATCCAATTTGGCAATCGAAAACAAAAAATTCGAAGTTTGAAGGTTTTCCGCCATCATCATGTGATCAAAAACCGTCATTTGAAAGGTCACGCATAACTCACCACAGTTATCGGAATATTGCTCAAAGTTGACATTAAACACCCTGCATCTCGATTATGCTGCTAAAACGGGGTATATGTCATAAGGCAAAAATGACTTTCCCAATGTCATCTATACGGCTATATATGTTTGACCAGTTTATGATGAAACACCCTGTATATTCACATACATGTGTTCCTCACTTGTGGTTAGTTCATAGCGAACAGTTATGAGTTTGAGTGGAATAATGAACTGTCCCTGATGCATTCAGGAATACAGTCGCAAATGGACCCATTTATGAACTTAAGTAATGTTGAATTTTCTCCGTTCTTTAATCCATAAACAGCCAAAATTGAGCATTTTTAATATCATTTCGAATCATTTGAGTGAAAAAAAAGTACTACAAATCAAATTGAATGTTTACTTATCACCTTCCGAAAGGAAATAATAGTTATGAAGGAAATAAACTTCAATCAATATTGTAGGACAAATCATTTTCATGATATATAATAGACGATGAGAATTGACAACAGAATCAGAAGTTTCAAACATGTTGGTAATCTAACATGAACACTAGGACGAATATTGGACGATACGGCCCCAAATACCTCCACCTTGATCTGAGCTAATCATCCAATCAACCAGAGCGTCTACATCGAAAAAGCATTTTATCCAAGGACTTTCTATTCTGCAGTAACTCGATTATTACCGATCACCAGTGCGACTCACATTATCCAAATGCCGAAAGGGTTCTAGATACTTAAACACTGTAGGAGTAGAACCTCACGAACCCTAATCTTCGAGTGTAGAAAAATCGATGTGAATAACGTTCGGCATTTGGACAAGGTGGGCCTTCTTGAATATCAGTAATATCCAAGAAACTGCACTATATGAATTCCTTGGACAATGCTCCTTCAGTGTAGCTGCTTTGGTTGATTGGATGATAAGTTCAGATGAGGGTGGAATATTTGTTGATTTATCGACAAATATTCGTCCCTTGTTTATGCTTATTCATTGTTGTGGGAGCTCTTTTATCTCCATGAACTATTTCTATATATTTGGTGATGTGCAGTGTGTATAAGTAGTTTAAATATTTTCATATAGCCGAAATGAAAATGTTGAATTCAATTAGGTTATCGGTAGATAATTCCGGTAACTTATCAGATTTAGCTTGATTTGACGAATTTATATTATAACGCTAAGATAACTAAAATAATGCTGGGTTGACTATCTCTCATGAAACTTTTCTTCGATTCCGAACTGAAAGAGGCTAGTGCAGATGCTTTTAAAACTAACTGTTCCTTTATTGAAACAAAAGAGGAAAATATATGCAACTCTGTTCGTCTATATTCAGAACATACCTCCATAAAATTGGCCACCTCTAGTTCAGATCAAGATGGATTATTTGTCGATTTATCGACCAGTAATAAATAGATCCCCCGTGGTGGTTGCTAGTCCCCTATCGGGCGCCTCCCCAGGTGGCGGATAGGGGGATGCCTCCCAGATATGGGTGGTACCGAGGAAATCAAATACTCGGGGCGGACCAAAACTAGAAAGTCTACAGGCAGCGTCTGACCCAGAATGGGCGGCTTGCCGACAGCGTCTTTCCAGATTGGGCGGCTGAACTACAAACTCACCAACACGTCTGGCCAGCGAGGTGTTTTACGGCTAAATACCCCCTATGGAAAATGTCAGTTGCTAAAACTAAATTACCCCAGGCGAGTAGGAGAATATCTCCGGAATCTCGCACTGATAATCAATCAGTCTGTCCCATGGATTCTGGGGGGGACAAACATCTGATGAATAGAAAGGTGCACTACAGCACGAACCGGACACTACACATCGCAACGTTCAACACACGATCCCTATCGTCACAGGAACGGCTCACTGAACTTGGGTGCGAAGTTGAGAATATTAAGTGGGATGTTATAGGCCTCAGCGAAGTCAGAAGGCGCGGTGAACAGCTCATCACACTAAAATCAGGACACAACTTATACTATGCGGGTGAAGAGGACAAGTCTAGTGGAGGAACGGGATTCCTAATACATAAGCGCCATAGCGCAAACATAGTTTCCTTAAAGAAATTTTCTACCAGAGTGGTTTGTCTTGTTCTGAAGCCGACCGCGAGATACAACATCAAGATCATACAGGTATACGCACCTACGACTAGCTGTGATGACGAAGAGGTAGACAGTCTCTATGATGATATAACTACGGCTCTCACAGACAAACAAACGCAATATACAATTCTATGCGGAGATTTCAATGCTAAAATGGGAATGAAGCAGGACACCGCTGAAACCCCTTTGGGCAACTTTGGACTACCAGGTAGAAACGAGCGAGGTGAAATAATGCTGGACTATCTGCTACAGAATAACCTATTTCAGATGAACAGCTTCTTCAAGAAAAGATTGAATAGAAGATGGACATGGCAAAGCCCAGATGGTCGCACAAAAAACGAAATAGATTATATAATAACGGACAAAAAACGCATCGTTACAGATGTGACGGTAATGAATAGGTTCTCCACGGGAAGCGACCATAGACTCGTACGGGCTAAAGTAGTTATTGATATCGATAAAGAACGCCTCAGAATGATAAATAAGAAAACAAATAAACCTTGGAAGAGACCAGCAGATATAGAGGGATTCCAGCGCTCTATAGATGATAGACTGGCAGGCTGCGACGCAAATTCGAAGGAAGATGTCAACACTCTCAATGACATGTTAACCAGTGCCATGCTAGAAATCCAAAATAAATACTGCCCAAAAATACAAAAGGAGGAAAAATTGAGCCAAAATACAAGGCAAATGATCGAAGAAAGAAGAGACCTCAGAAGTAAAGGAATAGTTGATAACAACGAGCTAAAAGACGCAAATAAAAAGGTGGCGAAAGCCATAAGACGTGACATTAGAGCATTCAATACGGGTCACATCCAACAAACGATCGAAGATAATTAAAAGTATGAAGGTTATGAGAAGAAAACTTGGAATCGGGAAAAAACATATAATCAAACTAAAGACCAAACAAGGTATAACAACAACAAATAGAGAAGAAATCCTAAAAATAGTTGAGGACTTTTACCAGACGCTGTACACAAGCCAAAGCGAAGATATATTAAACTCTAGCACAGAACCGGATATAGTGACAGTCAAAAAAGGTGTTGTTAACCAAGGTTCAGAAGAATTGCCATGCATCACAATAGATGAAATAAAGCTCGCGCTAAGGAGAACAAAGAATAACAAAGCTCCCGGAGAAGACAATGTAGTTGTAGATACAATAAAAATCGGTGGTTCGCGTTTACTGGAAAAGATCAGAGTGCTTTTCAACTTGTGCTTATACGATAGTACAATACCAGACAAATGGCACAATGCTATTGTAATACTACTCCATAAGAAAGGTGATATAGCGGAACTCGAAAACTACAGACCGATAAGCCTTCTGAGCCACCTTTATAAACTGTTCACAAAAATAATAACAGCAAGACTTGAGAAAAAACTGGATTTCTATCAGCCTCATGAGCAGGCGGGCTTCCGTGCTAAATTTGTAACAAATGATCATAAAAACGGTGATTGAAAAAAGCATCGAATACAATAGACCACTAGTCCTTGCTTTTGTAGACTTTCAAAAGGCCTTCGACACGGTAGAGCCGAAGGCGGTCCTCAGTGCATTACAGGAATGTCGGGTTGATTACAGATACTCAAAGCTGATTTACAATATCTACAAAAATGCTACAATAACGGTAAAACTCCATGAAAATACCAAACGCATTCAAATCGGCAGAGGTGTCAGACAAGGAGACACGATATCGCCCAAACTCTTTATAACAGTCTTGGAGTATGCTTTTAAAAAACTAAATTGGGAAAACAAGGGCCTAAATATAGACGGTCAAAACTTAACAAATCTACGTTTTGCGGATGATATAGTTTTGCTAGCAGATAACCTTAAAGACATTATAGACATGTTACGGGAACTACAAAATGCATGTGCTGACGTAGGTCTAAAAATGAATATCTCAAAAACGAAATATATGACAAATTTAGTTCCCAGTGAGCAAATTTTCATTGGTGATGAGGAAGTAGCTTTGGTGGACAAGTATAATTATCTAGGCCATGAGGTCCAAATCTCAAGAGACAACCAAACGTGCGAAATGAAAAGAAGAATTACACTCTCCTGGGCAGCCTATGGAAAGCTTGCGGACGTCTTTAAAAGCGACATTCCGCAATGTTTGAAGAGGAAGGTGTTTAATCAATGCGTGTTGCCGGTCATGACCTATGGAGCTGAAACCTTAACACTAACTACAGCAAGTGCTAACAAACTTATGGTAACACAGCGCAAGATGGAAAGGTCCATGCTCGGGGTGTCATTGCGAGATCATATGAGAAATGAAGATCTTCGAAGAAGAACTGGCGTCACAGATGTGGTTGTCCAAATTCGCAAACTTAAGTGGAAGTGGGCTGGACATGTGGCGCGAATGACGGACGGGAGATGGACGAAGAGGCTGCTCGAGTGGAGACCGCGCTTGGATAGGAGAAGCAGAGGAAGACCTCCCACACGTTGGACGGACGATCTAAAGAGGTGTGCAGGCAACTGGATACAAAAAGCTCAAGACAGGAAGGAATGGGCAGAAATGGGGGAGGCTTATGTCCAGCAGTGGACGCAGAGAGCTGAATGATGATGATGATGATGATGAATAAATAGATCCATCTGTATTGTAGACACCTCAAATGAAGGTTCAATTGCTATAATTCGAGCTATCAGAGAAATAGACATATAAGGTCTTGGAAGACGAAAGCAATAAGTCAGCGATTGTGTTTTTTCAGAGACAAATAATGAATTTTGGGAGGTTATTGCACCGTCATTACATTCTGTTCAGTAACCCTAAAGATTTCGAGAACCTCATGATCAATCATTCAATTTTATGGAAAACTAACAGGTGAATCACCAAAATGATTACCTAAACTATTTAGATGCACTCAAAAACGATTTATTGCGAGCAAATTGTTCAAATATTTCTTCATTACAAAAGGATCATAATGACTATAAATCTCAAATCATATGAGTAGAGAAAAGTGCTGACATACATAATAAGGAGGAGGCCCTAGTACTAGAGAGTTTCATTTCTTCCGAAACAGTTTTCCAATTAGTATCGGCAACAGTGTGATCGTCACAGATGAAATTATTGCTGGAAGTTAGCCAAGAGTGCCGCAATCCAATAACATTGGTGGTTCGGATACATTTCTACAGATCAGATTTAGAGCTAACATTAGGTGTCGTTTATTAGCTGTTTACGACGTACTTCTTTTTTGTTCCGATTGATATTTGACGTTCACATAAATGAATATTGAAGGATCATTTACTGATTAGTGTTGACACAGATATTTTTAATTTTTTCCCCTCAAAAATCTTTCTGATTTTTCATGCGATCCACAGATTTTCGAAATACGAATTCAGAAATAGCGGTAACATATGTTTTTCGGGCCGCTTTCCAAGAATGATTCAGATTTAGGACACACTGAATAGTATAGATTTGATGGGAAAATATTTTAGAATTACAAATTATGTGTATGAGTGAAGTTTTCCCCACTTGCTTTTCGATTCGTTTTATCTACTTGACCAAATACTGAAATTCTCAAAAAGATTTTCATTTTTTATCGGGGAACAAGATTCCCACGAAAATTTGCATGAGTTTTCGTGTAGGTTTTCACAACTGATGACCAATTTTCAATCTGATCCCAAAAGGTTTTTCTGAATTATGGAGGAAAAGACATATTGAGGAAAAAGTATGTTGAATTTTGTTATGAAAATTAAACTAAATTGTTAGTTTTTGAATACTTACGGTTGAATACAGAAATTCCTGTGAAGCGTACTAGTAGAAAATTCCGAAAAAATTGGTTTTAGAGAATTTTCCAGATTTTGGCTGAAAAAACTGATTTCTCGAAAACTATTCATCACCTTGCAATGAAGTTATGTACAGATCTTAAGATCACTATTTAACAACAGTGTTTCATATTTCAGTTTTATCGAATATTAATGGGCTTTACAAAATGTATGTCTGATTATATGATTATTTCCCGGTATCATTGGTAACTGGTAACTTGGTAACTGCTAATACGCTAACTTGTACTAAATTTCTTGATGACTTTTCAAACACTTGGAAATAAAATCAGAATCTAATATTTTATATCGAGCAACCTTCAGATTATATGGCTCACACGACAATCTGCAGGAACCAAGCTGTAATTTTTCAATCAAGTACCTACTGGATGTCAATATGATCCAATATGTATTATTGGAAATATAGGGAAAATAAAATTTTCAATGGATATATGCGCGGAATCATTGGATGGATTCCACCAATTCACGTAGTTGGATTACGAACCTGCTCTACAATGGGGGTTTTTACTTTAAATTTCAATATAATATTTTTAAAAAAATGCCTGATCACCTAAAACTCAAAAATAAAAATGGGGATTTTCATTTGAAGGGATTTGTTTTGAGTGCACGATATGGCAACGTCGAATTCAGCTTTCTCGAAAATAAAAGGACGTCAAATGGGAAACTTTGCTTAGGAAAACAGAGATAACTATACTTCGATCTGGTTAGAGTAGAAGACAACGACCAAGGAATAGAAAAATAAGAGCACAGACTGTCATTCTGTCATATTACTGAAAAATCGCAAACGGAAATTGTTTGGTTTTATTGACGAAGAACACGTGTGTACCACAGAATAGGAATAAATATTTCATTATTCTATAGCAGAAAGAGCTATTCTACTAAACACCGTTGTCACTTCGTGCATGCCTGGCAAATCCCAAACCCCAATTTTGAAATCTGATTTTGAATACTTTCTGAAGGTAATTTGGGAAAATGATGAATCAAACCCATAATAATTATGTTCAAATTTGCATTTGCAGTAATAACCCAAATTCAGGAAAAACCCCGATTGTCAAGTCTGTAAGTAGTAATTGTGTTCACGATCGGCGATTAGGTCTCGCAAGGATCGACTTATAGACTCGATATTCATAAAGTAGATTTAGGGCTCATTTAAAAAGGCAGAATTCTTAAATGGGTAAAATCCACTCAAATTTTTATTTGCCAAATATTTACAAAGGTACAGGTCGGATCGAATTGAAGTTCAGTATTAGATTGAAAAATGATTCACGCATAATTTCGTGAGGATTTCATGAGAAAAATGTCGACAAATCTGTCCATCAGAAAGTTAAGTTGCGTTTGGCGGGGTCAATCCGTACCTAAATAACTGACCGCTATGGCAACGAATTTGAGCAAGCGCATAAAAGCTGCCGACTTCATGATCTCACTTCAGTGCCGTTTTATAATTTCTTCTATAGCTGAAGCTGAGAATTGTTTGGGTTTTTTCCTTACCACAGCAGTTCTCGGTTCGAGAAAATTATCGATAATCAACTCGATCGTTTCGATGAATTGGTCCAAATTATCGTCACGTGTAATGCGCCTTTTAGTGGTGAAAGGATTGTCGTGTTCTGCTTACTTGTTGAATCATAAAAGGCTTAATCCATCGAAACGATCGAATTGATTCGATGAATAGGTCTCTTGCATGTAACACGAATTATCATATTTTTATGTTTTCCTCATTCTATATCAATACAAAATCATAATGTATGCTATCACACACTTCAATAATAAGCGAATTTTGAATAATTTGGTATTAAAAATGGCCAAAACGGGACTCAAAGTCGAAGCGGGAGAAACGCATCAGATCGCCTCTACGTCACTCGTTATTGTACGATTCACCGATCGATACAGCCTGGCGCTGTCTATTGGCTTGCTAGAATGAAAAGTACACGAAAAGAGGGAGAGAGTGGATATACCGCCATACGTCACGGAAACCGCGAAGCTTCGTCCGTTTAAACAACCGATATGCGGAGCCAAATTTAAAAGAGCATATTCTCGTTAAAAATTAAAATTTTTGAAGGCGGTTCAAGTTTTTCAGTTATCTCACGGATAGAATATTTGAATCCAATGATAAAAAATTCATGCAAGAGACCTATTGCCTGAATTCATCGGAGCTTGTGAAAAACCTTTTAGCAAAAGGAATCGAACTCACCAGCACAACTCACCTTATTTTCGACCATCTGTTGATATCTTCCTCGAGCGAAGTGCTTTTTGCGAGTCTCTCGGTCTCAAAATCAAGTTTAGTTTCATCTGCAGACGCCGAGTCGATATTGTCAGTCCCAGAAACATGGGCATCAGAGGTGTTTGCACTCGTTTCAGCATTCACCGATCCTGTGCTAGGTGATCCAATTTCTTCATATCCATCATCTTTGGAAAGTTGAGAAATCTGGCTCGATTTTCTCCTTTTGAAAGAAACCTTTTTCTTTGGCAATGGGGAGCTTTCTCCTTTTAATTTCGATTTTAGATTTGACTTGGATTCATCATTTAACATAGGTATTGATTTCAGTCCATCCTCCTCATCAATTGTTAACTTTTCTCCATTACTAGTTTCTCTTTTTTCTTCTTCATGTTTAGAATCCTCTTCTTTTTGTGTGGATGGTGTGTCTTCTACTGTTTCAGTACTTATTTCAGTCTTCACTTCCACCTCTTCATCAACAGATTCCAGTATTTGATCTACTGCTGTCTTCGCAAGCTGCTTTAGCTCCCCGAATTGAAACAGGCTTCCAGTTTCGGAGGAAGGAGTGTCTGGTATGTCAGGTTTGTCTAGGAGCTCATCATCTGATGGTGGGGTTAATACTATAAACTGTGGACTTTTGGCGGTCTGAGGAGTGTCGATAGGACTGTTCATGTCATTCTCTTTGGTTTCGGTCGTATCGTTTGTTTCGTTCGTCGATCGTGGAGGAGGTGCGGTTTCAAATTCTAGATGCGAAAATTGATCCTGTTTTCCTTCAGGTAGCTTCAGAGGAATGTGGATATAAACTGGCTTCTGGTCTTTACTTTGCACTTGCAATTTTGAAGTTTCTTTGCCAGGTTCAGATTGAATCTTTGCAGGTGTATCAGCGATGGATTTCTTAGATTGAGACTTAGCAAAGGGTATATGGAACTGTTTCAGTTTTTTCAGTAATCCAATTTTTGAAAGACTTTTTCTACTATAACTGCTATCTATAGAGCCTCTTCTCCTCTTCTCTGGCTCGACAGATTTGGCTCTCCTTTTACGTATGCTCGCTTTGGATGTTTTGCTTGCTTTGCTCGAGGATCTACTCAAACTAATACCAGTACTTTCTCTGTTTCCAGAAATATTCGGTTGAGAATCAACTTTTTTGATACTCTCTAGTACCTGCCTGCGTACTTCAGTGTTCGTCACTTGACTCATTTGAATCTCTTGGGAGTTTTCATCGATATCTACTGCAATAATGTCGTACTCTCCTTTACTATCGGATCCTTCTTCTCCTTCGAGAAATATAATAGCGCTGACATCATCTTCCTGATCATTCGAAGGCATTAAGTTCAAGTTGTTTTCATTTGTAGCAGTTGAAGTTAAATTGTTTTCACTCGATCCCAAATCTCCCAAATTTTCTTCCGCTATTTCGCACATACCTTCTTCATCTGCCTC
This sequence comes from Myrrha octodecimguttata, assembly GCA_958510865.1. Classification (NCBI taxonomy): domain Eukaryota; kingdom Metazoa; phylum Arthropoda; class Insecta; order Coleoptera; family Coccinellidae; genus Myrrha; species Myrrha octodecimguttata. The sequence goes on from OY294056.1 coordinate 24,923,085, forward strand.
CGCTTTTTCTTCCTCAACTACTTCAATTTGTACTTCAGGAACAGGTTGAGAAAGTTTTGGGCCTTTGTCTTCGAATTCCAAATGCGAAAATTCGTCGTTTTCACCTTCAGGGGGTTTTAGAGGTATATGGATATAAACAGGTTTTTCATTTTTAGCTAATTTTGATTGTTGTTCAATTTTGGATTCTGTTTGTCTTGGTTCTTTCTTGGTCACACTTTGTGTTTCTTTTTTCGATTTGGAACCGAATTTCGGTAACTTTATTTTTTGTTTGCAATCTTTCAGACGATTCATTACACCTACTTTAGATAAACTTATTCTACTGTAATTACTTTCGATAGATAGCTTTCTTTTCCTTTTCGGTTCTTCTGATTTCGCCCTTTCGACCTGTCTTCCTTTCGATACTTCTGGTGTACTAGGACCGGGAAGAGTGAGGGTTTCAGTACTTTCTAGCTGTTGTTCTGGTCCTCTTTCTTCTTTGTCTAAGTACTGGCTGATATTATCGGAACTATCAGCAGATTCGATCAGACCCTCTTGATCTTTTATTGTTTCATCCATTTGCACGCCAAGCAGGATGGGACTTTCAATTACAACGTAGGAACTGTCTATACCTTCTAACCCCTTGATGTCATCTTCTGTAATTTCTCTGATTTCGAGGGAATCTGATACAGATGACGCAGATGAAGTCTTGTTTTTTCTCAGTCCGTCCATTCTGAAATTTTCAGGATGAACTGATTCATTAAATGCTTCCTTATACAGATATGTCCAGGGGTAGCCTCCTTTTCTACGAGCTCTTCTGACGTCTTCCCACCTGTATGTTTTGATTGGTACCCTCGGATTTTTCTTGCCTGAAAAAGATTTCAATTAATAATGGTCATATATTCAAGTTGTAACAGAGTTGAGGGATTAATAGAACAGATCATTCCCGACAAGAAATGTGCGTACAACTCTTTTCTCAAACGCTGTGGTTGTTCAGATATCATTGTTTTGTCTTTTTTGGAAACTTCAGTATCTTGCTCAGGAAAAGAGAGTATAATTCTAGAGCAACAAAACGTACGGCAATAAATTTACTCTTAATCGAAAAATAGAAAGGTTTCAGATTCACCGTACTCAATTTCGCCCTGTGGAATCTCATTCTCCTTCGAATAGGGGTAAATTTATTACCATTAGTCTTGTTGTTCCGGTGATATGCTTCCTTTTCCTAAGCATTGTAGGGAATTGTCCTAAAAAGATCAACTCGGTTACACCTGTATGTTTGAAAATATAAAAATGGATCATTTCAATTTATTTCCACACACACAGAAACTCACACGAATAAATAAGTGAAAAAAATGTTCCGCAGCGGGTAGGATCCAATAAATATAATTCAATCTCGTATATTTCCTGGGATTGATCCGCTTGGCTAACAAATAAAAGCGTTTTCTTACCCTCCAGATATCTGTGTTTTTCAAATTTTAAGCCGAAATAGTGTTGAAAGATAAGGTTGGGCTCAATAAACAAAAATCTGTGGTTGAATTCATTTTATCCGTTCTTTTTCATGTGCTCTTACTTTTGGAGTAGAAGACCTACGGACTTGAAATTTTCAGGGTAGGTTTGGATCCTAATATCTCGGTTTATTAATGATCTTCTCAATAGATCGTAGTAATAGCCTTTCGAAATTTCAAGAACTCAAAAATACCTATTAGAATTTAAACTTGGTTTCAAGTTGTGAAGTATCAACGTTTTGTGCGAAACAGAAAATTGATTTTTCTGATCGTATAAGTCTTTAGGCCACAGAACAACATTAAGAGGACTTGTTGACGAATGGGTTGTGGAAATATGCAAAGATGTGGGTAGATAGACGAAATTTTCGAAAGCTGTCTAATATGAAGCGATAAGACGTAAGGCCTATTTTTGAGACAGAAACAGAATAAGGTTCAGTATTCATGATGAGGCGATAAAGAGAATTACGAAATGAATCATAATTTTCAATGTCCCCAAGATATTTGGGAAGAAGATTGAACAATCGTATTGCAGTGTACATAGGGTTGCGTTCAGTAACTGATAACTTGTGGGCGGGAAAGAATATGCAATTCTTCTTCATATTTTTATGATTTTGGAAGTAGCTCCTATTATTGTATAGAAAAAGCCGAGTCCTGTATACAAATAGACCAGGAAGTGTAGGGATGTTCTGTGCTTTGAATACGCCCCTGCATGATTCCTTGTACTCCATTCGAACATTGTCCGAAGTGCCTTCTTCTGCACAAGAAATACCCGTTCCTCCTGTGAGCCCCCTCCCTAGAAGACAACTCCATAGGTTAACAAGGACTGGAAATTTGCGCTATATACAATTTTTAAGGTATTGACATCAACTTGATCTCTCATGGCTTTCAATGTATGAATTACAGAATTTAGTCTGGAAATCAAGCCATCACAATGCAACCTCCAGTCCAAGCTAAATTGGGTGTTATCACAGAGCGGAACCTCACCATCCATAAGTGTGATACTTTCGAGGTACATCACATTAGATCTATTACTGGAAAAGATCACTGTGCCTGTTTTGTCTGCGTTGAGATTCAACTTGTTATCCATGCACCAATTTTGAATTCTTACCATCGTGTCTTTGATGTTGACTGAGAGGGACTCAACATTCCTGCAAGTTAATATGACATTTATATTACCGGCAAACAAAAACGTATCCAGATCCCCGGGTGCATCAACCACAGGCTCCTCATCCCGATTTTCTGTGGGCAAATAATCTATATAGACAACAAACAGTATTGGCCCCAGAATTATAACCTAAAAAATACCCTCCAGAACGGAGGCCTCGAACGAAATACATCACTAATCCTGAGAGTCCACCACAATAACCTGTCTTCTGTTACTCGAGTAACTCTCGAAGAGCTCTAGTGGAAATCCCCTAATTCCAAATCTCTCGAGCTTCATAAGTTTTACCAATAATGACGTCACATTTTTCATTCTAATTCAAAGCACTGAGTATATATTTCCTTGTATTTTAATCTTTCCGACGTCACTTTATTTTTTAGATGAGCACACCATGTTTTTTACATCATGGTTGGCTCCTGAAAAAAAGGTTGATTAAGGAATTTGATTGATGAAAAAACGTTCTTTCTGTCACCAAAACGACAGTCTGATGTTCTATGGTTACATATCCATAGCATAGAAAAATCTTTTATTACTTCATGTTCCATAGAACATAGACGAGACAACAATCGACAATGAAAAAATTTGGTCTATGGATCATAAGGTAAATATATATTGTTCCATGATGTGAGTAAAGCATCATGGATTAACATAATCACAAGGACAAATATCCGTCGATAAATCAACAAATATTTCCCCTTGATCAGAACTAATCATCCAATCAACCAAAACATCTACACCGAAGAAGCGGATCCAAGGAGAATGACTACAGTTGTTTCACAGTTATTGCTGATCTTCAGACCAACATACCTTGGATAAAACCGCAGAGGAAATCTCGATACTTGTCACCTTCCAGATGGACCGCTGCATTTTAACAACGTACAGGGTGCCATCTTCTGGGAGCATCTTGCGAATCTCACCTTCGAGTGCAGAATACTTTGATCGATGTGCATGGCGTTCATCCTTTAGTCGCATCATGGTCGTTGTATCTGCGATATTGCAGTTTTACAAACACCATCACGACATGGAAACGCTCGATTCATGTGGAATCCCACAGGACGAAAACGTCCAACATCTAACAAAAATAGGAATTGCTTTAACGGAGAAGAACGAGCTCCAGTAATAATTAATTAATATAATCACAAGGACAAATATCCGTCGATAAATCAACAAATATTCCCCCGTGGATCATGGATTGTTCTATGCCATAGATATGTTACCATAGAACATTGAGTGTCGTTCTGATGACAGAAGATTGCTTTTTACGCGCTTGTTCTGGGGAACAGCGCGTTATCATTTCGTCACGATGTCTGTAATTTTCGAATTTTGAGCCGAAATTGGTCTCAAATGACTAGGTTGGATTCACTGATGAAGAATCTGTGGTCAAAATTGATTCTGTCCGGCCGGCCGGCCGGCCGTGTGCGCAGTAACTTCCGAAAGGAAGGACCTAGAATCTTGAAATTTTCAGGTTAGGTTGAGATCCTGAATATCTCGGTTAAGTTCGTCAATGGGCCAAACCTGCCGAATGGTTGTTGTGCTACAGCCATTTGAAATTTTCATTTTTCTATTACTCGAAAAATATTTATCTGATCGAAATGAAACTTGGTTGGAAGATGAACAGTGTCAATAAGAAGAATTATCCATGGAAAAATTCGAAAAAAAATTTTTTTTTTTTTGAAATCTTCCAAGTCACCATTTCGCAATGTGAACAAGCGCGTAAAAGCTGCTGACTCACGTCAGTGCTTTCCTAGATTTTTTTATCGATCAAATTCCGTAATTAACCTTTTTTTACGCGCTTGTTCTGGGAAACAGCGTTATCATTTCGTCACGATGTCTGAAATTTTCGAATTTTGAGCAGAAATTGGTCTCAAACGACTAGGTTGGACTCACTGATGAGGAATCAGTGGTCGAAATTGATTCTGTCCGGCCGGCCGGCTGTGTGCGCTGTAACTTTCGAAAGAAAGAACCTAGAGTCTTCAAATTCTCAGGTTAGGTTAAGATCCTAAATATCTCGGTTAATTTCGTTAATAGGCCAAATCTGCCGAATAGTTTCTGTGCTACAGCCATTTGAAATTTTGATTTTTCAATAACTCGAAAAATATTCATCTGATCGAAATGAAACTTGGTTAGAAGATGAACAGTAGCAATATGAAGAATGCTCCATAGATAAATTTGAGAAAACATTTTTTTTTTGAAAATTTTCATATTTCATTTAAATTTCACTGAAATTTCCGAACCGCCACTTTATAACCGAGTACTTTATTCCAGGCCAATCAGATTTTCAGATTTTTCTGAGGCACAAATCAAGAGAAAAATTCAGAGAATTTATTTCAAAAATTCATATATTTGAGAATGCATCTCTACGTTTCCGTTTAAATTTTATTCTAATCGACACCGTAAATTCGAAGTCTCTATTTCAGTCCATTCAGATATGGAAACGGCCTAACGGCCGGACCATAAAAACCATAACTTCATATTTGTAGAGAAGGTTTGGACCTTAATTACGAAGGCCGAAATCGTGAATGGGTAAAATCCGCCCTATGATTCCGTAGATATACCCATTCAAACTTTAATTCTTTCAATATTTCCAAAAATTACAGATTAGATAGAATTGAAATTCAGAACTTTATCGAAAAATAACAGTTCGAAGGTTCACAAAGAATTCAATGAGGATAGTATGATAGGAAAATCACAGAATATTAAATATGTATTTGAAAGAAAAAATTTGAAATTTTTTTCGAATTATTCTAATGACACGATGATCACGAAATTCTGTACAAATTTTTTTTTCAGTATTTCCATACTAGGTGCGAAGATTTATCATGATTGAATCAGTACTTCTTGAGTAATACCGAAAAAAACAACGATTTCGGAAAGAAAACCACGAAATTTCATATATTTCTTTCCAATATCTCTAAAACTGATAACCGTATCTAATTGAAATTTGGTACACTGCTGTGGAAATTGAGCTTAGAGTTCGCGCTAATTTTTTTTCTAATGTGATGAACAGTTCAAGAAAAAAAATTTTTTTTCGAGAACAATTTTGAAAAAATTTTTTGTTTAAATATACATATGGTATGATCCCAACAAAATTTCGCGTTGCTGTACTCCAACTAACTGCCAAGTTTCGATCTAATCGTTTCAGTAGTTGAATTATCACCAAAATAATGTCAAAACTTCAAAAGGCTTTTACTCCGAAACCGTTTGGTCGATTTTGTCCATTAACGAACTCAACCGTTGCATTGTTGAATGCAACCTACCCTGAAAGTTTCAGGTCGATAGGATTCTCCGTGCGACCGTTACCGTGCATACTGCCAGACAGAATCGATTTAGACGCCGGATTCGTAATCAGAGAGTCCAACCTATTCGTTTGAGACCATGTTCGGCTCAAAATTCGAAAATCGCAGACAAAACGATAGCAGGCTTTTCTTCTAGAATATGTGCGCAATAAGGGCATTTCATATTTGAAAACTATTGAAAAACGTACTATATCCATTCTTAAATTCATATCCTTAAACAATGCTCTACCTCTGTTTCAAATGCAAATAGTGCAGGATTGCCCATATTCACTTATTCAAACATATTCCTTTTATATTCAAACTGAATTTTAAATGATATATGACATTCTTGTGGCATCGGATTTATTTTACAGCCTGGCAACGATGCTCCCTAAATGACAGTGTTGGAGCATGCGCATATCTGATTCGATCCATGTTTTTTGAACAAGGTATCGGGAAAATGAAATTATGAAAGGGTATACATCTGCGGAAGCATTGGATGGTTTTTACAAATTCACCAATTCGACCTTCGTAATTACACTCCAAACTTACACCAAAATTATTATTAAGCTACTGAGTGGATTCATCCGGAAGTTATATTGTTCACTATCAGTGATCAGGCTGACAGTAAACACATTAACTTTGGAAAGAATCGATATAGAAAATATATATGTAGAGTAGGTTTTCAGTTCATCTAAGAAGGTCGAACGGTTAAAAGAATTGAACTCGCCAATTATTCCTTAGATAGTTATACCTATTCAATATTTTAGATCGAATTACAATCTAGTACTTGATCGAAAATATGGCTAGAGGTTCATGCAGAATTTCGTAAGGACCATATGAAGAGAGAATCTGCTTTTGACGGGGTCGAAACGTGTATAGATGACCACTTTGGCAATGGAACAAGCACGTGAAAGCTCCTAACCTCACGTCAGAGTTCGTTTGGGTTTTTTCATGTTCATTTCATATTGCTACATAATTTCGAACTAACATTATTGAAAAGCCAGTATCTAAAATATAGAAAGTCGGTTAATCTCCATATGCGAGTATTTGTTGAAATATATCAACTCGAGAACTATACTGTTCATGCCCATCATTGAACTCGACCACCGGATTCAGTAGCGCTACTTATCCTAAAAATATCAAGTCTATCGAATTTAACCTTGAATTCTTCAGAGTTTTCTCAAATTTTATCATTTGGAACCATTTTCAGCTATATATTCCAGAACTACAGGTATTCAGGGACAACGAAATCATGGAAAACTTATAGCCAGAAAGTTTCTAGTGATTTCATGATAAATTATCAGGTATCGATTCGTTTCTGTACTAATTAAGAAAAATTCTTCAATGATTTTATAGCCCTGAGCAGGCAAATATATTTTGCTAAACGTTGGCACATTAGCTTTGGTTTGTTGATCTATTCCACTGAATTCCTAATTCCTGTTATCCAATATGAATTAGTTTTGATTATGTTGAGGGTTCATAGACCGGAAATCATGGATAAAACTAGTGAATGTTCATTGAGAATGGAGAGATCATAATGGGGGAGTAAAATTATGTGTTGAATTGGATTCAATCGCAAATATGTTTCCACCATGTCATTCGGTGTATGTTCACGTTCACCTCAAAACTTTGTGCGAATATCGAGCATGAATCTTTTACCATTGTAGTTGGCGTCTTCGATTTTTGGCGTGAACTCTATTATAAATTCTAAAATTAAACTTTTTTACAGACTAGACCGCGATCAATATTAATAGTAACTTCTAACTAGTTCATGGGAAAAATTGGAGCACATTTAGAAAATGAGCTACTTCAATCAATATATCACTAAATTAACACCTCTACTGAGTATAACAAATGAAACAACAATGTGTCAGGCATACTCCAACCTTATTTTCAATATGGTAATATATGATTTTCTACGTCCTTGTTCGATTAACAAGAAAGTTACCATTTGCTCGAATGTCTGAATTTTTGCGCGTGTTCTAGGGGAACAGCGTGCCATGGTTTTGTCCAAATGTCTGTAATTTTCGATGATTGAGCCGAAAATGGTCTCAAACGACTAGATGACGAATCTGGTGTCAAAATCGATTCTGGCCGGCCGGCCGTGGACACGATAACTGTCGAACGGAGCCAGCTAGCGACTCGAAACTTGCAGGGTAGTTCGTGCATCAAAATGCCGCGGTTGAGTTCGTTAATGGGCCTAATCAGTCGGATAGTTTCGGAGATATAGCCATTTGAAATTTTGAACTCATTTCCCTCGCATATTTCAGAAACTACTGGAGCGATTGGATTGAAACTTGGCAGTTAGCTGGAACATAACGATGCGCAACTTCAAGCCTAATCTAGTTGAAATTGTATGGTCACTCAATAAAAAATAATTTGTTTTTTCGAAATTCTTCAAAATCGTTGTTCATATTTGAAAACAATTTCAGCTTCACCTTGAACTTCATATTTCACAGCAGTGTACTAAATTTCAATTCGATACAGCTATAAGTTTTGGAGATATTGGGAAAGAATATGTAGAATTTCGTGGTTTTCTTCTCGATATCTTTTTTTTTAGCTATAACTCAAAAAATTCTGATTCAATCGTGATGAAACTTCTCAGCTAGTTCGAGGATGTTCAAGGACAACATTGTGAAAAATTTAGTGATGATCGTGTCATTGAAACAATTCGGAAAAAAAATTTCCATTTTTTTTTTTCAAATATTCAATAGTATGCGGTCATCTCATCATATTTTCCTCATTAATATCTGTAAGAATCTTCAAACTGTCATTTTTCGATAAAGTACTGGATTTCAATTCGATCTTATCTGTATTTTTGGAAATATTGGGAAAATGAAATTTTGATTGGGTATATCTGCGAAATCATTGAGTGGATTTTACTCATTCACGAATTCGGCCTTCGTAATAAGGGTCCAAAACGTCTCTACGAATATCGAGTTTTTAAGTTGTTTTTTCGGAGGAATTGTGTTTACAGTCCGGCTGTTAGGCTGTTTGACACAACAAGGTTTGAGCATATTTATTTCTACATATCCATTTATTTATTCAAAACGAAATTTTTGGCGATCTACTAATTATATATTCCTCACGAAATTCTTCATGCAACTACAAGTTGTCATTTTTATTGTAGGGCTGGATTTTAATTCGATTAGTTCTATGCTGTTCGAAATATCGGGAAAATGGAATTATGAAAGGGCGTATCTGCGGAATCATTGGGTGGTTTTACAAATTCGCCAATTCGACATTCGTAATTGAACTCCAAACTTACTCTACAATTATCAAGCTACTGGGTGCATTCTTTCGGAAGTTATTTTGTTCACTATCAGTGGTCAGGCTGGCCGTTAACACATTCACTTTAGGAAGAATCGACTTTGGGAATGTAGAGTAGGTTTTCAGTTCAATTAAGAAGGTCGAACGCTTAAATGGATAAATGGATTGAACTCGCCAATTATTCCTTAGATAGTTATACCCGTTCAAAGTTTTGGATCGAATTGCAATCTGGTAATTGATCCAAAATTATAGCTTGGGGTTCATGCAGGATTTCATGAGAATCATATGGAAAAAAGATCTGCATCTGGCGGGGTCAATACGTGAATATACAAGGTGTCTACTTTAAAAAGTCCAAAACTTCAAGGCAAGATTGTACATGTCATTTTCAACAAAAAAAGTCATATAACACATGTAATTCTTCATTTCAACATTTTGTGTTTTTACGGAATATTTCAATTTTTGTTTATAAAATCAATCACATTTCAGTTATACTTCTAGATTCATCAAATTTGATCGCATATATCGAAAGAGGATGAAATTGGCTATAACTCAAGAATTTTTTGTGCAGATACTCATAAAAGTTCTTAGGTGAAAATTATCCATCACATTTTTTCAATATGTTTATCGATGAAAAATGAATAATTATGACCATGTTTTCTCTTCAGCAGAAACTTCCACATTTTGCGATTTTTCGAATGACATATCTACTTTAGTACTAGCTGTTTCTTTTTGGCCTCAATATCATAGCTAACATGATAGCAACGAAAAATAAGAAATTATTCAAACCTGATTTTCTTCCACCTGATTTCTTTCCATTGAAGATCACGGCTCCTTGGTGGCCATCTTACTGAATCATTCCTTGCAATCCATTGTTCTCCGAAATATTCATTCAGTTGGTCCATTACTTTCCGGGTATTTTGAGCTTGGCAGCCACCCATTTGAAACCAAACGTTTTTTCTGTTCTCCAGAGGCATTTCAGCTAATGTCTGTGAGACTGTTTCAGATGAAATGAAAGAATTCTGCAGAGTTGAGGTGGTCAGGAAGAATAATACGTCTAAGAGACATACTGGATGAAATGCCTGAGGAAAACAGACAAAACATTTGGTTTCCAATATATGGCTGCTCAGCTCAAAGTACCTGGAATATAAGGGACCAACTAAATGAATATTTCGGAGAACAATGGATTGCAGGGTACGATCCAGTAAGACGGCCACCAAGGAGCCGTGATCTTACCCCTTTGATTTTTATGTCTCGAACGCATCAAAAGAAAAAGTTTATCAAATAAGCGTTCAACCTCGAGATGATCTGATGGATAGAATCAAATTATGTTGTGCATCAGAAATGAGTCAGAAACTTTCTGAACCACGTAGGGTTGTAGATTCAGTAACGCCGGCTCCACACGTTGGTCCCAACGCTGGTACCAACGTTGGTCGGCTTATTTGGTGAGGCGTCCAGACGTTGGCTATTGAATCAGTTTCATCCCGTCAGAGCCAACGTGAGGATGTATGCGTCAGATATCGAAGTTGCGCCAAGCGCTTTTACAGTGTTAGTGTAATTTCAGATTTTTGATGAAATAGTTTTTTCCTCCGGGATATTAATTAGATTTCAATGAAATTTGTCATAAACCTCGAAACTAGTATTTAACAACAATATTTCAGATTTCAATTTGATCTGATATTTACTTTCGGAGAAAAAATATGCCAAATTTCGTTGTTATTTGGAATTTCAGTGCTTTTCTAGATTTTTAGATTTCTGAACCACGCTTCATAAGTTAACTGCTGATTATCTATCAAAAAAGTTCATAATACGGCCCTATATGTATGTCATAATTTATATTTGTTGGAGAAAATTAAAAAGTCACGTGCTCATCAACGATTCCCGTTTTTTTAATTCTTTAACCGAGAAGATCATTTCCAAGTTTTTTTGTGAAAGTATTCTAAATATTTGAGAATGCTGTTGCTCAACTTTGTGCGTAATTTTGTGATGATCCTTATATTGGAACCATTTCGGAAAATGTCCTTTGAAATATTCTATATTCTGCGATCTTCCAATAATATTATCCTGACCAAATTCTGCCTGAACCTTCAAGCTGCCCATTTAAAATTTAATTTTCCCGATATTTCCAAAAATACAGATTGGATCGAATTGAAATTTCAGTACTCAATTGAAAATGAGCTTGAAGGTCCAAGCAGAAATTCGTGAGGATAATATGATAAGAAGATTGTAAAGCTGCGTTTGGCGGTGTTAATGCAAGAAATAGATTGCCGCTTTGGCAACGAATTTGAATGAGCGCGCAAAAGCTGCTGACTTCACTTCAGTGTTTTTCTAGAATTTTTAGTTCTTCAATAATTGGAAAGATCTTTTCCTTGTTTTGTTGTATGGTAACCATGCATCTGCTGAAACATTTTTATTTTTGTGTTCTTTTTGAGACTTATTCCATATTATTGGATGTTTTTGGCAATGTTCTAAAATTTCTATGCCATTCTTATCTGTCCATGACCATAAGTTTTCTAGATCCACACATTGGACGAGTAACGTTGGCGAACATGCTGGGGCCAACGTGTGGAGCCGGCGTAAGAATAAATGTGTGAAATGTACTGAACAAGGCGGTAGCCATTTTGAGTTTTTTCAGCATTTTGTCCTCTCCCTTTACTTCTTTCTTATATTATGTATTAATGAATAACATAATCACAAGGACGAATATCCGTCGATAAATCAACAAATATTCCCCCTTGATCAGAGCTAATCACCCAATCAACCAAAACACCTACACCGAAGAAGCGGATCCTAGTAGAATGACTGCAGCTGGTTCACAATTGTTATTGATCGTCAGGTCAACTTAACTTGGATAAACCGCAGAGAGTTCTCTCGATACTTGTTACCTTTCAGAAGGACCGCTGCAGTATACAACTTACAGCTCGCCATCTGCAAGAGCATCTTGCGAGTCTCACCTTCGAGTGCAGAATACTTTGATCGATGTGTGTGACGTTCATCCTTTTGTCGCATCAGGTCGCTGTAACTGCAGCTTTACAAACAACCGACCGACATTGGAAACACTCGGTTCATGTGGATTTCCACAAGACGAAAACGACCAACATCAAACAAAGATAGGAAATGGTTTCACGGAGAAGAAAGAGCTCCAGTAGTAATAAATAACATAATCACAAGGACGAATATCCGTCGATAAATCAACAAATATTCCCCATTGATCAGAGCTAATCACCCAATCAACCAAAACACCTACCCCGAAGAAGCGGATCAAAGTAGAATGACTACAGCTGTTTCACCATTGTTATTGATCGTCAGTTCAACTTAACTTGGATAAACCGCAGAGAGTTCTCTCGATACTTGTTACCTTTCAGAAGGACCGCTGCAGTATACAATTTACAGCGCGCCATCTGCCAGGAGCATCTTGCGAGTCTCACCTTCGTGAAGGTGAGTCTCAACTCTGCAGAATTCTTTTATTTCATCTGCAACAGTCTCACAGATATTAGCTGAAATGCCTCTGGAGAACAGAAAAAACCTTTGGTTTCAAATAGATGGCTGCCCAGCTCATAATACCCGGAATGTAATGTAAAGGACGAATATCCGTCGATAAATCAACAACTATTCCCCCTTGATCAGAGCTAATCACCCAATCAACCAAAACACCTACCCCAAAGAAGCGGATCCAAGTAGAATGACTACAGCTGTTTCACAATTGTTATTGATCGTCTGGTCAACTTAACTTGGATAAACCGCAGAGAGTTATCTCGATACACGAAGGTGAGACTCACCTTCACGAAGCTGAGACTCGCAAGATGCTCCTTGCAGATGGCGCGCTGTCAGTTGTATACTGCAGCGGTCCTTCTGAAAGGTAACAAGTATCGAGAGAACTCTCTGCGGTTTATCCAAGACTCACCTTCACGAAGGTGAGACCCGCAAGATGCTCCTGGCAGATGGCGCGCTGTAAGTTGTATACTGCAGCGGTCCTTCTGAAAGGTAACAAGTATCGAGAGAAATATCTGCGGTTTATCCAAGTTAAGTTGACCTGACGATCAATAACAATTGTGAAACAGCTGTAGTCATTCTACTTGGATCCGCTTCTTCGGGGTAGGTGTTTCGGTTGATTGGGTGATTAGCTCTGATCAAGGGGGAATATTTGTTGATTTATCGACGGATATTCGTCCTTGAGATTATGTTATTTATTACTACTGGAGCTCTTTCTTCTCCGTGAAACCATTTCCTATTATGTATTAATAAAATTTGGTTCATTTCTTTGACTCGACAGATGAATTAACAATTCTAGTGAGAGTTACTCCAATATTCAATCAGAAAAACAACTGATTTCATCATTGAGAGCATCAAAATTGAAGAAAATCAGGTTTGAATAATTTCTTATTTTTCGTTGTTATCATGTTAGCCATGATATTAGGGCTGAAAAGAATCAGCTAGTACAAAAGTTGATATGTTATTCGAAAAATCACCAAATAGGGAAGTTTTTGCTGAAGAGAGAACATGTTCATAATTATGCATTTTTCATCGATAAACCTATTGGAAAAATATGATTGATAATTTTTACCTAAGAAATTTTATGTTTATCTGCTTACCACGCCCGCAGTAAGCAATTTTTTGTCACGAAGAAATTCTTGTGTTATAGCTAATTCAATGCTCTTTCGAGATCTGTTATCTAAATTGATGAGGCTACAAGGATATCTGCAGTGTGATAGATTTTATAAAAACTGAGATATTCCGTAAAAACACAAAATGTTGAATTGAAAAATTACCGTCAATATTTCGACCATATGTTATATGACTTTATTGTTGGAAATCACATGTGAAATCTTGCCTTGAAGTTTTGGACTTTTTGAAGTAGACACCCTGTATAGATGACCGCTTTGAAAATGGAACAAGCGCGTAAAAGCTCCTGACCTCATGTCAGGGCCTAGGTTTTTTCAATGAAGCACTAAATTTCAATTCGAGCTTATCTGTTTTTGGGAAATATTGGGAAAATAAAATTTTCAATGGGTATCTCTACGGAATCATTGGGCGGATTCACGAATTCTATCTTCGTAATTAAACTCCAAACATACTCTGCAGATAACGAAGTTCTAGGTTGTTTCTTTGGGAAGTTATCTTGTTTACTACCAGCCTTTGGACTTAGAAACTCGATATTTGTAGAGGAGGTTTGGACCCTGATAACGAAGGCCGAATTAGTGAATGAGTAAAATCCACCCAATGATTCCGCAGATATACCAATTCAAAATGTTATTTTCTCAATATTTTCAAAAATACAGATGGGATCGAATTGAAATACGAAACTTGATTGGAAAATATAGAAAAGCACCACTGTGAAGGCAGCAGCTTTTGCGCGCATGTTCAATGGGGATGAACGCTTTGGCAACGAATTTGAGCATGCGCGCAAAAGCTGCTGTCTTCACGGAGGCAGAATCGATTTTGACACCGGATTCGTCATCAGTGAGTCCAACCTAGGCGTTTGAGACGATTTTCGGCTCAATCATCGAAAATAACAGACATTTTGACAAAACGATAGCACACTGTTCCCCTAGAACATGCGCGCAAAAATGATAGCTTGTAGGTTCATGCATAAAGTTTCGAGGATAATATGATCAAGAAATAGCAGAATGTCGAATATCTGAAAAAAATAATTTGAAATTATTCTTTTCGAATTGTTCAAATGACAGTAGATCATCGAGATATTTGGCCGTCAGGATTTTCAAACACGTAAACGAGTTTCACCATAATTGAATTAGTATTTTGTTAGTTGTTCCGAAAGAACCAATGAGACCATTTTCGGGAAAAAAGGGGAGGAGAGTTATGATTGTTTTGAAGCGACGTGCCAGTAAGAAGTGCAGGGTACTGTGATAGTGAATACAAATAATTAATGATGGGAATACATTATTGTAGAACATTGTACATACATAAGTTAAGTAAGTTGTATAAATAGGTATATTGGATATTAAGTAAGAATACAATTGTGAGGTGTGGGAATGATTGACTGCTGGTATATGGACTTCATTGTGAAACATTTCGAATACCGATAACGTGATCGTAAGCAAGAAAAACATAGGAAAGCACCGCCGTAAAGGCAGCAGCTTTTGCGCGCATGTTCAAATTCGTTGCTGAAGCGGTCATCTCCATAGAACACGCGCGCAAAAGCTGCTTCCTTCACGGCAGTGCTTTTCTAGGTTTTTTTTCGATCAATTACTAGGTTTCAATTCGATTTAATCTGTATTTTTGGAAATATTGAGAAAATACGATTTTGAATAGGTGTATATCTGCGGAATCATTGGGTGGATTTTACCAATTAACAAATTTGTCATTCGTTAAATACGAAGGCCGAATTCGTGAATGAGTGAAATCCATCCAATGATTCCGCAGATATACACCTATTCAAAATTTTATTTTCCCAATATTTCCGAAAATACAGATAAGATCGAATTGAAATCCAGTACTTCATCGAAAAATGACAGTTCGCAGGTTCATACAGAATTGAATGAGGATGACATGATAAGAAAATCACAGAATTGTTTTTCCAAATTGTTCTAATGCACGATCATCACGAAATTTCGCACAAAGTTGTCTTTCAGCATCATCAAACTAGCTGTGGAGTTTCATCATGATTGAATCAGTATTTATTGAGTTATGCCGAAAAAAACAATGATATCGAGAAGAAGCCACGAAATTCTACATATTCTTTCCCAATATCTTCGAAACTAATAGCCGTATCGAATTGAAATTTGGTACACTGGTGTGAAATATGGAGCTCAATATATGCGCTGATTTTTTTTCGAATGTAATAAACACATCGCGAAAAAAAAATTGTTTCGAAAAAAATTTCGAAAAAAAATTATTTCAGAATTCACTTATAGTATGATCTCAACCAAATTTTTCGAAAAGTTTTGCGTTGCTATAGTTCAACCAACCATCAAGTTTCGATCCAATCGTTTCAGTAGTTCCCGAATTATCACTAAAATAGCATCTAAACTTTAAAAGACTCGAACTCGAAATCGTTCGGCCGATTTTGCCCATTAACGAACTCAGCCGTCGCATTTTGAAATGCAACCTACTCTGAAAGTTTCAGGTCGATAGAATTCTCTGCACGAGCGTAACCGTGCATGCGGCCGGACATCAGAATCGATTTTGACGCCGGAGTCGTCATCAGTGAGTCTAACCTATTCGTTTGAGACAATTTTCGTCTCAAAATTCGAAAATTACAGACATTTGGACAAATAGATAGCACGCTGTTCTCCTAGAACACGCTATGGAAACCGTAATTGAAATGGACAAGTATTCTTAGAAAATACAGGATAAACTGGAAAAAATGTGAGAGGTTGAGCGAAATGATTTACAAAATTGGCGCTTATTTGGCTGATAAATTTTCATTAATCGAGAAGTATTATGACAAAAAGAGGCGTGAGGTTTGAACAAAACATTGAGGAGGGAAGAAAAACGGAAAAGGGTGTCCAGCTTCTGGTTTTCAGTTTCATTCAAGAGGTCATCTAGCGACAAAAAAGACACAGGAATGTAATTTCTAACAGAAGGGGTGTTGCAAAAAAGTGAAAAGGTTTCGAGGATCAGTCAGGGTATCCAAGGTGTTTTGGGACCGAATTTTTTGAAGAGGGAGCAATGTAACGTCCCTGAATAAAACTCTGCCGCATTCCAGAGCTTTCGTAACAATTCGGTTCACAGGCAGTAAGTGGATCCAGAACGGTCCGGAATATTCAAGAGGTATAGACCTCATATAAAAGCACGGAGCTCGCACTAGGGCCCTTACGATTGTTGCGGAGAGAAGTAGTGAAGTAGTTGAATGACAAAGTGACAGTATAAAAGGTTCAGAGTACTGCTATAGTGGATATACATTTGTAATAGTGGAAATGAATTTGTGTTGGATATTTTATATAAATTAGTGTAGTAAGACGTCTGAATAAAGTAAACAATTAATCTCCAATATTTAGTTTTTGAAATGCTCTATTTTGGTAAGTTCTACCGCAGGTAAGAAAAAAAACACCCTTGGAACTCACGGTATACGCTAACTCTTGATGACACGGTACAACACTTGCACTAGGAGATGCGTACTGGAAACGTTTCATTCGTTGAGTAATCTTTCACTCATTCTTCATGAATTGCTCGCAGAAACTAAAACAGATGCGAAAAATTGTGAATATGTCTTTCATTCCTTATTACGCAAATGCAATGCCACGAAAAAAGGGTATTTCAACAGGGAAGGTTCTTCTATATTTGTTTTCTTAGTTAAGTAAGACTGAGATTATTCTATAAATGTACCTATCTTTTGGGTGTTGAAAGCAAGCATCGCGTTCACTTACAATTTGAAAGTCTCATGTAGACATCTGTGTAAAGTACATACGTCTTTTGATCATTATTCCATTTTATCGAATAGTCAACCTTCGTGATCACTCCAAGAAGAACCTTTCGATACCACATTCGAATATTCCACTATCGACAACAGGCCATTATCACGAAATAATGACGAATTTCAACATCCAGTTGATGATAAAGAACATCGAATAATTGAACGTGGAAATCCTAAGGGAACGGCCAAATTGCGGACGAGATTGCGATATCGCGAGTCGACCTGTCACTCTCGAGAATTTCGTTTTGACAATTTGGACAACGCCAAAGCGAGCAATGGTCATAGTGCGGGTAGAATGAATCCAATCAGACTTGAGCATGGATGTATCCTCAACAGACTGTTAAGCTGGATTTATATATAAACTTTTCGTTCCCGTTCGCAGCTGACGTTCCCTTTGGCCGCTGGCGATTCGAAACGAACTATACCCCTTTTATAAACTTGACGTTTTATAGAGGTCAGTGACTGTCACTCGCAGCAGTCAAACGAAAGTCAGTGTCAGTTGTGTATTTCGATTTTGTTTTTAAGTAAACATTACATAAAGCGATTGCAAGCATTGAACCAAAATCTCCGGTTATAGTTACGGTTATCCACATTGACAGATTATCCTTTGCCTATATAGTCCATCGCTTGAAATCGATGATTGATTCCAATAATCGATTTCAAGTGATAGATCGAAAGCTCCGGTTATAGTTACGGTTATCCAAATTGACAGATTATCCTTTGCCTAGATGTCAGTTTGTATAACCGGAACTATAACCGGAGCTTTTGGTCCATCGCTTGAAATCGCTTCCATAATTTACTACAAGATGCTTATTTAGGAGAATATGGAATGCCACATGTTCGACTCAACGAAGAAACAGCGAAACCCACAGAGGACTTGTTTTTATTGGCTCTAAGAAGGGGGGGGAGGATTATAAACATCGATGGTTGCGATAACTTACGTCAAAAGCAGGGAAAGTGTTTGCTCAACAGAACAAGATCTTCATCGTTTTGCCCAAGTCTCTGTTATTTTCGAATATTCATCCAAAAATGGATTTGAATGATCAGCTTGGACTCACTGAAGAGAATACTCGGTCAAATTCGATTATGTCAAGCCATCTGTCCGTCCAGCCAATTTCGAAGCCTTAATACCTCGGCAGAGTTCATGGGCAAAATCAGCTCATCGGTTCCGAAGTTACACCTATTTGAAATTCACAGGTTGATTGCCAATATCTCAAGAAGTACCGATACGATCAGATGGAACCAATGTCAGATCGGAGATAGATGTTAAAAAACTTCCTGGTGTGTAATTATTTGGCTTGATCTTGTTTTAACGATTCGCTGGCTGTATCTTTTTCGTACTTTTACTACGCACTAGCGGATTTGTTAGAGTATGTTTTTGTTGGGTTTTTTGTTCCTTTATTCAATGAATTGACAATATTTATTGAGCAGAATAAATTTGATATACTCGCACTGTCTGAGACTTGGTTGAATGATTCGATTGAATCGGAAAGTTAAATTGATTACAAATTTTGATTTCGTCAGAGTAGATAGAAAAACTGATGCTTTTCCCTATTGGTATGCAACAACTCACTCGGAGGCCGACTCATACAACCCCAACTTCGGAATGTCTTGTTGATGTGATATTGAGCAACGAAAGCAGAATTGGTTATTCAGCCTTCTCGTACCCATCTAGTTTTTCTTTGCATTAATGTGTAACGTGTGAAATACGACTGAAAAAGACGAAGATTGAACAGCAGATTTTGACAGTCAGATGTTGCAGAGAGTCCCATGACCAACTGCGTTTTGACGACATTACTGGTGCAGGTTTTGCGAGAATATTTCACAGGAAGGATGTTGATAAAAAGGTGAAATTTTTTTCGGATACACTATCGGATTTATTCGATGAACATGTTTCCGCTAGAATTATAAGTATTTCGAAGGGGCATGCGCCGTGGATTACGGATAGAATAATGGAATTCAATGAGGGAAAGAGACAGGGCTAAAGCGATATTAAAAATATAAAACTGAGGATATGCGGGAGTAATGCAAACATTGGCGTATAACGTTTAATCATACTATGATTACAGACGAGCGATTATATTTCAATATATCACCACGAGAACTACAACTAAGGAACAATGCTCAAATCGTTGGAGGATATCGAATTATTCACGGTCAGTTTATAAACTTTGATGAAATAAATGATCATTTTTTTGAAAAAAACACGTCGCGAAGTTTAGATAGTTCGGTGTTTGATTAGAGAGAATCCGATTTGCTCAGAACAGTTTAGTTTTCGTCTTGAAATTCACGACAAAACTTGAAAATAGTGCTCCTGGACCTGGCGGCTATAATCTTTCGGTATATTTATTAAGATCTGTTGTCCTCTTACACTTCCAAACATTGCAAACATCTTCAATTCTATTTTGCTAAGTTCCAAATTCCCTGATTCATGGAAGACGCACAAATTTCGTCTCTGCTTAAAACAAGTAATCCTCAAGAGCACTCAGATCTTAGACCTATCAGCACTTTATCAGGATCATCGAAACTGCTGAAAACAATAATGGCTGACCAACTTGCCGAATATCTGGAAAGTAACACAGTTTTGATAGGAATCCAGTTTGGTTTTCGTCCTGGATATAGTTCTACTAGCGCACTACTGAAGGTAACTGGTGCTATCCTACGTTCACTTGATAACTCCAAGTGAAAAGCCTTGTTTCTGCTTGACTTCAGTAGGGCTTTTGATACTGTTTAACACGATATTCTTATAGCTTTCCTGAGATCTTGTGAAGTCTATAGGGATACGCTTCAGCACTTTACGTCATATCTACGTCAAAGTTGAGGGAGAAAGTATCCCATGCTAGAAATATAACGGATTGTGTCCCACAAGGATCAGTCCTTGGTCCGGTTCTTTTTCTGGTTTACAATAGCCAATTCATCAAGTTCTTTCGAAAGTGTAATGCCTATATTTACGCAGATCACTTTCAGCTTTACTAAGATTTCACCGAGAGTGACATAAATAATGCAACATTGAGAATAAATAATGATCTTAATCGACTGGCCGAAATCGCATCGAGATATTTATTGAATTTGAACACAAAAAATCGTTTGCTCTAGTATTCGATTCGACTAAGGAAAAAACCATTGTTAAAGAAAAGTTCAAGCCAGCACTAAATGGTGATTCGATTTAATTTTTTTTTACTTGGAATAAATAAATGAATAAAAAATCTGCTAATAGCTCGTGAATGCAGTTCGAAGAGCGTACGGAGGGAGCATTGAGATTGTGGTATCGACATAGGTCGTACTTTTATACTGAAAAAATTCTGTGCGGGATTTTGGTATTGTCTCAATTCGATTACTGTTTGTCCGTGTTTAATTTTTGTCTTCAGGAAACGTTTGGCCGAAATCAGCGTGTACAGAATTGATGTGTCAGGTTCATCTTTAGAATCAGGAAGTATGATCATGTATCACATGAATTTGGAGAATTGAGTTGGATTCCACTTAGGATTTGTTTTGAGTTTCACGCTCTCTGTACCTTTCATGATATCATTTGGAAGAGAAGATTACCTTATCTATTCAATTAATTGATTTGCAGAGCTGACGTCCATAATATCAACATACGTCGCAGAAATATATTATCGTGTCCACTTTTGAAAGAATTTTCAGTTACAATATTTACAGGCTGTACAACAGTATCCCTCATGAGTTCAAACTATTAAATCAAACTAGGTTCAGGAAAAAGATCAAAACTTATTTCCTAGATTACTCATCAACATGATTTCTTGATTTTATCTGTGAATTATTTTTGATTAAGTTATGTTCAAATGTAGTTTTTGTAGAATAAAAGGGTAAAATGGCAGAGCACCTTCGGGTAAACTTTCCATTTACATTTCTAGTGAAATAAAGACATTCATTATTATTATTATTTCGTTGAAATGGTATCATTCGGAAATTAAAAAATCGAAAATTTTCCAGATTTTTATTGAAAATGTTTTTTAGGAAACTATCCGACACTTTTATTATACACACATAGACACACACACACATACACTCACACACACACACACACACACACACACACACACACACACACACACACACACACTTGTTCTGGGGAACAGCGCGTTATAGTTTTGCCTGTCTGTTACTTTCAAATTTTTCGGTGAAAATGGTCTCAAATGACTAGGTTAGACCTTCTGAAGAAGAATCCTTGGACAAATGAAATTATTTCTGGTCCATGTATGTGATCTAACTTTCGAAGGAATACTAGAGTCTCGAAATTTTCAAAGTAGGTTTGAAGCCTAAATATATCAGTTAATCCGCCCAACAGTTTCTGAATTATACTCAGCTGAAATTTATCCTCCGAATATTCGAAAAATAGCGATTTGATTGAATTCACACTTGGTTTGTATTTGTGGAGTACTAATGTGAAGATGTAATGCAGAATTTTCTGAGCTTCATATCACTAGAAAATTCGAAAAAATATTTCCAAATTCGGAAACTATTTGTCACGTGCTGCAAAAATTCTGTGCCTCCAATACGGGCATCTATGAAATGAGTTATAGGAAAACTATCATAGCTGTTTCAAGTGAAAAGAAAATTACGTTTTTCTGATTTGATAAGATTTCAATCCATAGAAGGGCATTACGAAAAAAATTTGGTGGAAGTGTTGTTTCAAAGTGGTCCACTTCGGCTATTTTGGACATAATCGGCAAAA
The DNA here is from genome assembly GCA_958510865.1 of Myrrha octodecimguttata. Classification (NCBI taxonomy): domain Eukaryota; kingdom Metazoa; phylum Arthropoda; class Insecta; order Coleoptera; family Coccinellidae; genus Myrrha; species Myrrha octodecimguttata. The sequence continues at coordinate 24,945,346 of OY294056.1, forward strand.
TACGAAAATAATGTTTTTTTTTAAATATTTGAAAAATATAAGCTTCGGTTGAAAATATGAAACTATAGTTCAGAATACTCTTTAACGACGATTCGCTGCCAATATATGAAGGCAGACTTCTTTTCAAAATATAAAGTAGAAATGTTTATGGATGCATTTGGTCATTCCTGATTCTTTTTATTTTCTTCGTGAATCTTGTTGCAATGGTGTGCAAAAATGAGTTGAAAATGAGAAATGGAGAATTCCATATTCCGTATAATTTTCTGATTTCATATGACATGAATTCAGGTTTGTTCGTTGCGTCTTCGTGAACTACACTATTTGACACCAGTGTAGATAATGCAGCACTGATACCGTTCGGTGTGTTTTGTTGTAAACTGGAACTCTGGTGTTGCGTAAATGTTGTAAGTTGTAGTCACAGATTTCGTGTGCATTGCATGGACTGAGGTTATCTTCTGTGATAGTTATGGGTAAATATAAATCATGATCATGGACATCTGTTGTTGTCTCTGGTCCTATTCTGTTATTTAGGTAGCTTGGCTTGAAATTCCAATTTGATTTGCTTTATTTGAACGATCAGATTTTTTTTTTCGGGATAATTTTAGAAACTTTCCGAGTAATCACCCTAACCATAACCTTATATGAACCTGGAAATGGCAGCGAAAACAAAAGATGCATACCCATAATTTGATTTTTTTGGATCTACCCAAAATCATTGAACTAAACTATTTACACTAATTCACACACATCTGAACCAAGAGCTGAATTTCAGTGGGGTTTGTGTACAAATAGATGCATAGAGTACAAGGTGCGGACCTTCTTTGGCATATTTTGGGTCCGAAATGAGGTCCAAATGTTGTCAAATACATTATTTTCAAGAATTCCCAAAAATAAATTCATTTTGTCATATTTAAGTTATGACTATTCCTTTCATTCAGTCAGAAAGATGGAAATATAAATAAAGGTTTCTCCTTCGCCTTTGAATACACAAGTCTGAAACTTGATATTTCTGAATATCGATTCCTTACAAGAGGTATTTATTCTGTCAATATTCTAGTTCATGTAGAAGAGAAGAAGTCTTCCAGAGTAACGTAGTCAAAAATACCTATGTATAGGAAAATAAATATAAAAGAAAACATTTGCAATGATAGATACTACGATAAATTCGTCGGGTTGGAAATTCTTCTGGTATTAAACTCGTATGAACATGAACAGCAAAGAGGATAATTCATATTTCAATAATAATAAACATGAACATTTCTTCAGAATATTTTCGCATGTATGTTACAAAGAAGACAACTGATTTGGTACGGGCATGTACGAAGAATGGGTGATGAACGTCTGCCAAAAATTTTGCTCGAATGGACGCCTCCAGAAAGAAGAAAGAGAGGAGGACCCAAAAAAACATGGTTCGATGGAATAAAAAAGGCTATGTCTGAACGAAATCTAAACCCAGGGGACTGGGTAGATAGGAGGGGCTGGAGATTGGGAACCGGAAGGCGTAGCACGCTATGAAACCGGATATAGATAGATAGATAGATGTCACAAATTCATAACTTTTGAATTAAATATTTATTATAAGGTACATACAAAATTTATAAACCATATTTTCATGAAAGGAGGACCATCCAATAAAACACATGAGTAATATCAATCTCCCGTTTTTGCGCGCATGTTCTAGGGGAACAGCGTGCTATCGTTTTGTCCAAATGTCTGTTATTTTGGATGATTGAGCCGAAAACGACTAGGTTGGACTCACTGATGACGAATCCGGTGTCAAAATCGATTCTATCCGGAATTATAGCAATTTGAAATTTTGAAGTTATTTTCCTCATATTTCAGAAACTACTGAAGCGATTGGATTGAAACCTGATTAAATCGTGATGAAACTTTGCAGCTAGGTTGAAGATGCTGAATAATAACATTGTGCCGAATTTCGTGATGATCGTGATATAAGAACGATTCGAAAAAAACGGTCCGGCCGTTATTCCGTAGATATACCCATTTAAAATTTTCATTTTTCCAATATTTCCAAAAATACAGAGTAGATCGAAATGAAATCTAATAATTTATCGAAAAAAATCTAGAAAAGCACTGCCGTGAAGGCAGCAGATTTTGCGCGCATGTTCAAATTCGTTACCGAAGCGGTCATCTACATTGGACAAGCTGCTGCCTTCACGGCAGTGCTTTTCTAGATTTTTTTGTTTTGGTTTCGAAATGACTTTTTGTATACATAAAAGTCTTTTAACAATAAACCTGTTATTGCTCCTTATTTCCTTATACTTACATATTTCATATTATTGAGTATAGATGTTTCACATGTGTTACACTCTGCTTACATATTAGTAAGCGAATCAATCATTTCAAATGTCGAATTGATATTTTGGGAATTTCATCAGATTTTTCATCAATTCGTCTTTTTCAGCTGAATTGATTGTATGGACTCTACAAAGCGACCTAAGCGCAATGCTTGTTTACAGAGCCGAGTAGTTCAATGTTTGACAATTCTAGGACCACGTTTAGGACCCAAAATTTTAGTGTCTACTAGTAGGAAAGTGTCGACACCTGATATATTAATTTATGCATCTGGATGTACAATAACATTTTCATACAGGTAGGTACAACGAAAAAACCTTTCATGTTGCGGTTCGTCATTTATAGTTTGATTTTTGAAGAGTTTTCAAATTCTTCATTCTAATCATTATTGGCTTGTGAAAGTTGAATAAAGCTGTTAAGTTTGTTGAATATGATATGACTATTACTTTAAAACAGTGACCAAGCCTCAATAACATGGTAAACATTGGTGAAGTGCAGGAATATCTGCGGAATCATTGCGTGGCCGTTAATAATTTACGAATTCGGGCTTCCTAATTAAACCTGACCTGCTCTACAAATATCAAGCCGCTAAGAAGATTCTTTCGGTAATGATTGTGTTCAAGATGTGTGGTTAGGCCAGCCGTAAACACAATAACTTTCGAAAGAAACTACTCAGAGACTCGAAATGTATGGAGGGCTTAATTATGAAGGCCAAATTCGTGAATCTTTTTATCATTGAAATCGAATATTCTTTTCGAAAGACTACTGAAAAATTGTAGCTGCCGTCAAAAATGTCAATCAAGAAGGATCTTTTAAATTTGGCTCCACATATCGGATCAAACTTCGCGCCTTCCGTGAAGCCAATAAACAGCATTGGCTGTATCGATCGGTGAATCTTGCAATAAAGAGTGACGTGGAAGACGTTTCACCCGCTTCGACCGTGCGTCCCGTTTTGACAATTTTCACTTCCGAATTATTCAAAATTGGCGATTGTTTAAGTGTGTGATAGCATACATTATGATTTTGTATCGGTATAGAATGAGAAAAACATACAAATAGAATAATTCGTGCAAGAGACCTATTGGTGAAGTACGCCCAATAATTCGGGTAGATTTGAAATCTACTATTTTATGGAAAACTGATATAGCTTTAAGTTCATGCAGATTTCGGGGGGATGAAAAATAAGAAAGAAAGTAGCACGTAAAAGCTTCTGACCTTAGTGTTTTTCCAGAATTTTCTTTTTGCGCTGATCCTGTTGCTCTAAATTTTCAACAAAATCGCGAATGAATTAACAAGGTCGAATTCTTGAATGAGAAGATCCGGCAAATGATTTCCTATAGATATACCCGTTCAAAATTTCAAAATACATGTTGGATCAAATGAAATCCAGTATTCTATTGAAAACTGATAGCTTGATGGTTCGTCATGCAGAAATACGTGAACATAACCTGCTTAGAAGATCACAGAATATAAAACATTTGAAACAAGATATTTGAATTTTTTTTGAATCGGTCTTATCACACGGTCATCACAAAATTTTCGCACAAAGTTGTGCGTCAGCATTTCTCAACTAGATAACAAGTTCTATCATAATCGGATAAGTATTTTTTGGATTATTTCAGAAAAAACAACGATACCGAGGAAAAATTTTCTGAAATACTGGATTCAAAATTTCATCGGAATCTGGTGAATTGTTTCCGAAAAAAAATATTTCCAACAAAAATTTGGAGGAATTTTGGAAAAAAAGTTCTTGAAAATTTACTCACCATACAATCTCAACAAGATACAAGCTGTTGTGCATCGATATAGTACAACTAACTGACAAGTTTCAATCCGTTCGAATAAGAAATTTCTGAAGAATGAAGAAAATATCCTCGAAAATTCAAATGACTATAACTCCGAAACCTTTCGGTGCATTTGGCCCCTTAATGAACTCAATTGTTGTACTTTAAGAATATTATATACCCCGAAAGTTTCAGGTGTATATGGTCAGAATCAATTTGACATGGAATTTTTCATCAGTGAGTCCAACCTAGTCGTTTGAGACTATTTTTGAGAAAAAATTTGAAAATCACGAGTATTTGGACAAAATAATAGCAACTTTCGCACGAAATTCGATATCATCTGCTCGTTTTGGGAAGCATGTTTATGCGTTTGCTCAAGGGAACAGGTTTTCCGAATATTGAACCAAAATGTTGACAATGGTTTACACTCTATCGAGGGACTTGGGCTTTGAGGTTAAATTCAGCAGTATGAGCTCAATAATTTTTATTTTCAGGGTAGGCCGATGAAGTTCAGTAACGAGCGAGATTCGCCCAGTGTGGTCACCACCAGGATGGGAGAGCGCTCAGAAATAAACATGCATTCCTACAAAAAAAAACTTAGGACATGAGATTTCCATGGTGTGTTTGAAGTGTGAATGCACAGTCGAGCAAGTGCTCAAGAGCTTTCATACAAGACCACATCGATGCGTTCTTCGAGTTCTTGAATACCAAACAAATACGAAATAGGACATCTTTTCAAGTGCCATTCAGCTCTCACGAGTCTTCCGAATTTGAGAAGCTGTATTCCAAAAACCGGCTCGATATCGGAGGGTCAGAATTTGATGAATTTATTCTTTGCTATTTGCAAATGATCCCACCACCCTAGGTGAATTGCCAGGGTCGCGTTTCCAGCACGTACCTCCAAGAAAACTGAAAAGCACCTTCGACACAAACAAACATCAAACCTGATTCAACATCTGATCTGTCTCGAATATTTGGCATGCCTTCAAAAGCTGATGCTGCTAGGATGATATTTAAAGCAAGGTTCAGACATAGGCGTCAAGAAGTTCTTCCAAAGCAATCGTTACCTGACTGTCTTTTATTATTTTTCTTTTCAGACCGATCCATTATTCCGTATATGCACAAGTCTCACAGCCGTAAACTCCATGATGCGAATGCGGTACACGTCAAAATACGAGGGTTGTATCTGATTGGTTTCCTTTTCCGTTAAGCCGAATTGGCACAAGTCACGCGCACTTCTTCCGCCAACCGAAGTTGCTTGAACTGAACCATGTACTGAGCCTGTTGCTGCTGAGTCCGAACTTTGTCGCGCCGATTGCTGCTATTTTGGGGTGTCGTTATTTCGGAGCGCTGACGTAAGGAGTGGTTTTTGGGACCCGAGACGATATTTGTTTTCTAATTGTTTCGGTCGAAGGTGAATGTTGGACTGAGGTTTATATACACTTTTAGTTTATCTTGAGGTGTCAATTCATATTAAGGGCCTGCTGGAGTGAACCGAAACCGACGGATTAATTTCTTCTAATTCATGATCTCGATTCGCGAAAAAATCCATTCTTATTGAATAATATTATTCAGTGTACCAAGTTATGAGTCATTTATATGATATCTACTGTCTAAAAAAGGACTTACTGGTCACTTACGTAATTTTTTTTGGAACATGAAAATTATGGGGAAATTTTCCGGAATATAGGTACAGGTTGGGGCAAATTAGACATTGTTGGAGGAAAATTTATTTAGATAGATGAATGTCGTGTATCCAGCAACGGTATTTTTAAACGCTATAATTCCATTCTTGGGCACAACATAATCCCCATTCAGTAATGGAACAGAAAAATCAAAGAAGATTCGGGTTCAGTTTATTTACAGGGGCAGAATTGAAGGCTCGTTCATTTATGATAATAACCTTGCATCACCGGATTATCTGCAGATTTTAAGGCAAAAATCGAACCGATTTTGTAAGAAATGGCCCTCTCTCAAGTCCGAAAAATTTACTTCCAAGAAGATGTTGATCCTCGCGACAAAACTTGCATCATCAGAAGTTTTCTTAACATCAAATTTTGCAACTATTGGGTTGCAAACCAAGCTCCTAATAGGTGAACGGCTATAGGTTACCTGACTCAACGCCTATGAACTTTTACCTTTGGGAAAGATCTGAAGATCTAATCTATAAAAAGCCGATCAATTGTAGAGAAGAATTTGAAATGGCGGTAGTTATCATTTATCAATACAACAACAAATATTTAGAATGAATGCCGTATATTAATTTTGGCAGAACCTTTGGATTTTTATTACTGGTGAACCATTCAACTCACTTGCTTCAAATTTGGTACGTATTGTCATCTCCATCGAACTGTTCGTATGGACCATACCGAAATAGTACAGACCAGGACTAGGAAATTTCTATTTATAATTCCAGGTCTGATGAAACAATTTGTACTTGGAATATTAATTTGTCGTAACTATCATCTGATTCTGCATAGATTTTTCTTTCAAATACCTACTCTTTTCCACGAGAATGGCACAGCAACCATTCATTTTTTTTTCATTAATATTTTTCTTGAATTATGTTCGAGCCTTCGAATTTCAAATCTTGGATAAGTAGGCTTTGAAGTAATGCGAATATTGATTGCTGGCTTTCTAAGTTCGATTGAAACAGTTATAATAATTTGTGGAGTCAAAGTCTTTTCAAACTCCATAAAAATTCGAACTTCATTTAAAAATAAGAAGAAACGAAAAATTTCATCATATCAGGAGTTCGAAGTGTCGACCATTTTCATTCCAGCACATAATAAATCGTCCTGTATCTTTGAAATCAATAGCCTTAGATCCTATTTAAATGATGTTTTTTGGCTTTTATCATCAAATGAAGTACAGTTTCTCGCGGACCACGCTGTTATTGTAATAATTTCAGATTATATGTGCAGGTTAGAAAAACATCCTGATCTTTGCGTTTCCAAAACTTCTGTATCCGTATTCCAGATTCTACCATAATTAGTCATTATTCATCAGGAGTTAATTTTTTTGACACACATCCGAGAAAAATTCTTCAAAGAAGAGCTGCGAAGAGCACTATCGAAATTCCGCTCAAAAGCATTAGGTTTATTGTGGTTCCGAGTTCAGAACTGTTCTGGAACGGTTAGCGCATGCGCGATTGTGATTTTGTCTTTTGGTTCATGTTAGAACCGGTTCAGGATTTGGGTGATCCTGTTTTGGTTATTTTCAGAATCGATTCCAAACTGTTCTAGAACTGTGAAAGGAGTTCGCACATTATAGTCCGAACTGCTTCAGAATTGGGTAGTTCACACAAGCGTGGGAGGGGCTGTCGACAATTCAAATATGGTACACTATCCTGACTTTTTCGACTTCGTGTCTGTGATGCCATATGTACCATAATTTCGACACCAAATCATAAGCAGTCAATAAAGGTACCACCCAGGCAACACAGAGAGGTTTTAAAGATATCCCGGCGATATCTTCTCAGAACATTGAGAGTACTTTTTCTACTTCTCTAAGAAGTCACAGGGTGTGCTATATTTCCTCCAAATGTCCGCCGCAGCGATATTCTCGAAGAGATCCGGAAGATATCGCGTGCGGAAATTCTCAAACTTCCCACAATGGGAGGACTATGGGAAATTCGCTCACACAGTCTCATGGCGAAGAGTTTAAGAAATTCTCAAATACTTCCCATCGCGAGATTTCTGGGAGTACGACATGAACAAAACATCCAGGAGATATCGGGTCATGTGAGCGCATGGATTGTCGGTTCTTACGTCTGATGGTTAGATCACACACTAACCAGATGATCCACTGGCGTCATTTACTTAGGAAATCTATGTGAACGCAGATATGACCCTGAATCGAGCTAATCAGAATATTAGCAGGCGTTTGGGGTGCTTTCGGGTGCCAATCAGATTGCAGGAATAGGATTACGTCACTCTCGCTGCTTTTGGACTCGCTTGAAGAGGTTATAAACATGTAAACAAACTGAAATTAATTTTTGTCCTATTTATTTGATGAATAATTTCGTATCTGTTCCATTTTAGAATATAATCCAAACAGTTTTGACAACAAAATCAATTGTTCAGTCATCTCTGAGGTTCTATTTTATGATGGCAGTCCTCATTATATGCTTTAATTGTACAACAACAAGAATTGGAATCGACCTTAGTTGGACTCATTCATAATGTTTATTTTATATAATATAAAGGAATCGCAACTGAAGTAAAAGAATTATACAAACTCCATTATTCAATCAAAACGATGGGATGTCTAATAAAATTGTATATGATTGCACAACCACAAGGATTGGAATCGAACAAAGTTGTCTATTCATAGTTTGATTTTATATTGAAATTAATCTCATTTAATGTGAAAGTATCACAACCTATACATTTTCTATTTAATACAATAGTATGTTTCTGCTTGCTTGATAAATTGATTTCAAAGAACAAGTTTTCGCCAAAAACATACCTCTTTTAATGAATTACTGTTGTTTATATTCTTTATTGATAAACTTGTGAGGCAATTATGAATTATACTCAACTTGCTGAATTAAATTATGTAAAAACAAGTGTCTGAAACAGATTGACAGACTTCACGTAAACATGGTATACTTACTACAATATAGTTACTGAAAACTTTACGAATAACATATTTATATGAGTAATAATTGATAGTGTTATGGAAAAGATAAGACAATGTAGTTTTTAAAGGAAGTCTATTTCTTGTTTATGAATTTTTAAAGTTTCTTCATTACCTACACATTAATCCGATTGTATTCACGCATATTAGAAAAAGGTTTGCAATGTAATAGAACACACCCAAACTCCCAGAAGATTTTGGGGGTTTTCCTAGAGACCTATAAGTGTCACTACAAAGATTCTCTGATTAAGATAAACTGGTGTTCCATAACATTTTTCCAAAATTTTTATTTACTCCAACCGAGTTCTTCTATGGGAGTTTAAGATGTGAGAAAACACTCGCTTTGGTATTGGAAATTTGCTTTTCAAGTGGTTTCCTCGAAAAATCTTAGTCTGATTTTAATCTTGTGATTCCTGAATCCCGACAAATCCGTCTGTAAATTTCGAATTCAGATACTCTTAAGGGCCGGTATCATAAAACTTAACGGGAAGTTAACTTTAACTTTAACTGAAAATTAAGCAGTAATTTCCAGTTAAAGTTAGATTTGCAGTGTTATCTTTATCAGGTGGTTTGGGTATCAATTATAGTTAAAGTTAAAGTTAAATCGTTATTTTCCACAGATTCTCTGTCTTTTCGGCTGACATAAGGGGAATATAACCTCGATTTGTTTGTTGTTATGCTATTTTCGGAAACATGTTAGCAAGATATAATTCACTTCATTTTTAAAGGACTTTTAATTCACGATGACGAAGATGACATGAATATTGTTGAACATCCTCGTTGAGAGATATTCACTTCAGTTTTGAAGAACTTTTAACTGACTATAACGATGATGCCATGAAAATTGTTATATATCCTTGTTGAGAAAGGATATTTAGAAATCGGCTGAACCATTTGAACTTATGGGAAGAAACGGAATTCAAAAACCGATTTCGCTTATCTGGACACTCTGCTCGCCTGTAATGGAATACATATGCTTAGAAATCGTGCTGTGACGCTAGTGATGCAAATGTGTTGATTACACGCAGAGTTTATGCAGCTTGTTCTTTCTTGATAGTTGCTGGAGATTTTAGGGGTTTTCACAAATCAACTATACTGGCTGTATTATCAGAAATGTCTCATGGAAAATTGCATACTTATTATCTATTTACATCAAAATGCCTGCTATATCACTCGAGTAATAATCCAATCTCGAGAGTTCCTCATGGCATATTATTGTAATGAAAATATCAGTTACTCTTTCTGTTCAACTATTATAAGATGTAAATGAATAACAAATCATTGGCATTTATTCTTTTCGGTGCCTAATATAACAGATAAAAGTTGTAAATGCGTAATGAAGCACATTATTTAACTTTTAAGATGAAAGGAAATCATCACAATTGCAATGGATACTTTTCTTATAGTAATGGCCAAGCTGGTAGCTGTACAAATTCTAGATATCAGGGCTCGATAACCCTGAGAAACACAAAACATTACCATATTTTTTAACTGAATGACAATTTTTGCAAATTTAGTGTTGAGATTATTACCACTCCCAGTGTCAGTTGAAAGTACTTGCCCGTTGGTGAAGAGTGAAGTATTTGTAAAAAATTCTGTACCTAATTGGGTTTGGACAAATTTTATTGTAATTGTTATATAATTCCTGAATTGAATGTATCTCATTACTGTCAAAGTTTTTCCTTTTAAGCTTTCATTTCCAATATATTCATTAGTGGAAGTAGTTTTTTTAGTTAGGCGACCGAATAAATACCCAAACACCCCTTCCATATTGTAAAAATTTTAAGAATTCAAAATTGATCATTGCAACTCTCCCTCAAATCAGTAATTCTATTTTTATGGAAACCACACTCCATTAAGCTCCCTGATACATAGTGCGAATATTTGTCAATAAAGGATTTGTTTATTCCTATCATATTTTAAAAGGGAATATTTTTCCAAAGTCCAGCAAAACCCAGAAATTGGTGGTTAGATTTATTACAGAATCTCAAACTATTTCATTCTCCTTTTCATAGAAATCATCACAGTATTTCTTGTCTATGATAGAAATGAGACTTTTATAATTCCGACATTTTTGAGCATAACTTTAACTGTCGGTTAAAGTTAAAGTTAACTTCCCATTAAGTTTTATAATACCGGCCCTAAGTCAAGCATTTAATTTGACAGCTGTTTTGAGGAAGAAAAAAGTGTGGTTATGTCTGTTGTATTTCTCAAGGTCGGAAAGACGCGATTCCCGCAAACGATGAAGTGATTTGTCTTGTTAGTCTGTGGTTAGATCTTAGATGACTTCGAATATTGTTTAGTGCCGTCGGAATTTATATTCATTCTTGATTCGTATTTCGGATATGAATAAGATCCGCGAGTTGGCGAAATCCGTGAATAAGACATACCAGACGAAATCGAAATATGAGCGCTTAGATTGTCGGTTCTTACGTCTGGAGGTTAGATGGCTTTGATGAATATCGATTTGTATTTCGGAAATAAATGAAGATTAATTATCGGTTCTTGGAAAAATATATCCATATTACTATGATGGGTATATGGAAACAAAATATTGATTTGGGATCCCTGTCAGTATTTGAATGAGAAATGTCTTGATGATTTCTTGAGGAAAATCAACGGATCTCAGATTGGTCGATATTCTGACGAATCTGGTTGTAAAAAATATGAAGCAGTTTCGATTAAATTTTGGATATTGTTTTCTTCCGAGAATTCTCGAAATTCTTCAGATTTGAGAATATAATTTCCACTCGCATAATGTTGTACAAGTTTGCCGTTGTCCAACCGATACTGGTAGTGAGTTTCAATCCAGAAATATGATAATGTGAAAAAGAGAACTTTCTTTGCGGTGAATGAAGTCATAAATGCTACCTAATTAGGTTCGTTTCGTTTTCAACTAGTAAACTTGTCGATAACTAGTTTTACTATGGAACCATTGTATAAGGGAGGTCTTTATTCAATAACAGAACTATAAATTTTCTAGACACCCCTTAATTGTTAATATAGGTTTCAACCTGAAATGCATTTATTCCTCCACCGAATGTACGAATGTCGTATAAAAACGCCGTGATTTTGTACCAAAACATTTTTCATCATAAACTTCTCCATAAAAGTTACCGGCTTTTATGGTGCCGGATTTATGATAGAGTCAATATGAATTATGTTTTAACTGATTTGTTTTTGGTATGTTTGTCGATAATCCTATTGGTTTCTAGGAAGCCTCTCCGAAGTTATTTATTTCGTTCTTATGAATAGTGGACAACGAAATTAAATTATCTGCAATTTCTCTTTGTTCAAACTACGCACGAGGGATATCGTAAAAAATTCTGCCTCATGTTCGGGATAACTTCAGGAACGTTAAGACAATTTTCCATTGTTGTTACACTCGGGATGATCTTTGGAGCTCGCATTGCGAATTTCCTATTCTGGTTATGTCTGTGATAACTTTAGGAACTCGCGTTGCGAATTTCTTATTCTGGTAACGTCTGGAAAGACTTAAGGAACTTGCATTGCAAATTACCCTTTCTTGTTCTGTCTGTGTTGACCGTAGGAACTCGCATTGCGAAATTCCTATTCTGGTTACATCTGAGCATAGAACTCTATATTACTATCTGGAAAGGACCCGACCCTTCTTCAACTAAGCTTAAAGCGTTACAAGGGGCCACGAAACAAAGATAGCGCTAATTGCGGTAATCTCTCTCTGTCACACCCATTGAAGTAATTGGTGTTTAACGGCTCAAATTTGGTTTTACTTGGGAATTCAGATAGTTTGGGTATTGCATCGTTTAGAAAGTGCAATAGTTTTGAAAATGAATATTTATTCTTCTCTGATATGCCATTACTTTCTCTGCCTTCACCGCGTGTGGTTCAAAAAGTGGAAAATTATTTTGGTGTGAGCTGTGGATTGACGATAGTTTCATCATTACTATAATAAATTTAAATAAAAATGGTTGTATATTGCATAGCATTTGGATGCAAGAACGAGCAAGATAACCGCCGATTATCTTTTCATAGGTAAGTGGATTTTTTATTTATATTTGGATAAGCAACGATCAGCAAGATTATTTAGATTTAGATTTAAAGTGGAATCAATTCTTATAGATTTCCATTCAAACGACCAGAACCTTTGAAGTTATGGATTAAGGCTATACTCAGGGAAAATTGGGCTCTATCAAAAACCATAAGATATTGTCAGGAGCATTTTCTTTCAAGTGATTATCTAGTGAGACTTAGATCCACTATGAATTTGTTAAAACCAGATGTTATTCCTTCTGTATTCTCATATCCCAAGCATTTGTTTGAATATCTAAATGAACTTTTATTTCTGACTTTCTTTAATTTGATTCACCAACCACACAGGAAAATACTTCTCGAAAAGCACCGACTGGAAGTCAAGAAAATTCAAGCGCTTGTTAAAATTCATTGCTATTGCGGAATTCGACTTACTTTTTTCCTATATTTTTGGAAATTTGTGTCGAATCGAGCTAAAATTTCGAAAATTTGTTTATATTCGACTTCAAGGTCTGCACCAAGTTTCATTGAAATCTCATTGATAGTTTCCGAAACGATTCTTCATGCAATCAGTTAGCAAGTTTTAATCTGATCGCATCAGTACTTCTTGAGATATAGTGGAAATAAAATAATATATTTGAAATGAATATAACTCCGAAGTTGTTAGGTAAATTACCCCTTAACGAACTTATTTTGAATTTTTTAAGTCGCCATAGCTTTTCTCGGTAGTAAGTTATCGTGGCAACGGGCGGCTGAATAGAATTCAATTTGACATTGAACTCTTCATCAGTGAGTCCAACCTGGTCCCTTGGAACCATTTTCTGCAAAAAAAACGCAAATTTACTTAGGATTATAACGCGCTGTTCCCCAGAAAAACCGCTCACTAAGTTGAAATTTCACTTGAACATGTGCGATCTTCTTCAAGCCTGCCTTCTTCACGAATTAGTCAGAAAAAAATTCAGGTTCTCCTAATTTAAAATTAAAAAGATTTAAAATAAATGCGACAGAGTTCCCTTTACTGCAATGAGGAAGAAAGAGATAGATACCCGTCCACTTCGCGGGTTGCATAGGCAACGAATTGGCTTCACTTGTCGCTCAAAACGGGTCCCTTCCAGGTATATAATATAGAGTTCATTGCATCTGAGATGACTTCAGGAACTCGCATTGCGAATTTCCCTTTCTTGTTATGTCTGTGATGAGTTTAGGAACTCGCATTGCGAATTTCCTATTCTGGTTACATCTGAGATGACTTCAGGAACTCGCATTGTGAATATCTAATTCTGGTTACGTATGCAATAACTTTAGGAGCTCGCATTGCGAATTCCCAAATTATGTTGTGTTTATGATCACTTTAGGAAATCACTTAAAGAGTTTGCGTGAAAGCCGGGTTAGGACGTCTCAGATATCTCGCCGAGAAGTTTGTGTTACATGGGCATAATCCATAATTTTAGGTACCATAATTTTAATCGATTCAACATTTCGCTCAGAAACATTTCTGTCGAATATCCATTTCCGTTAATTATACATTAGGTATGGTAGATTCGAGAACACAAAGACAGCGAACATTTTTACATGGGTCCAGATTTTAAGCCGGAAAAACTCCCCTTCTACTTTCACAATATCATTATACAGACCCTTTTTATGAACTTTTTCCATGAAGATATCGGTTTTTATGACACCCTCACAATGAGTGTAGTACAGACTCAACAACAGGATAATATACCTCTAGCTCGGTTCTCTATCGCCTAAGCAGATTTAATTTACCTGAAATATCTGTTGGGCACGCATCAATTTGAAATAGTTGAGTTTTTTTCATTTTCGAGAACCTATTGGCCCAAAAAGTGTATTTCCTAAAGAGAATTTGATAAAAACTAATGTCCAAAATCGGAACTGTGAAAGATTTACTAATAGATCGCTCTTAGAATCTCAAAGCCAAATAAAGGAATGCTACAATTTCCAAATATCAAATTCTTTGATACAAGCAATCAAGGCGAAAAATGAGTAGAGATCCGATGACAAGAAAGATGTGGAAGTGTATTTTGGTGCATAAATATTATTTTAGTATGAATTATTTTAGGTAGGTGTTTGCGCTAATTTCGAATCGTGATAAAAATTATAATTTCATTTTATAAAGTCATCTGTTTTTCTGAACGTAATATTATCTGATATATATCGTTTATTTTCTCATATATTTCTAATTTCGTTTGTGTTTTACCCTTTAAATGAGATACTGAATTCGAATAAGTGTTCTATTTGTTGTAACGTTATACAATTTGTACCATAATTTTGCCTTAATTCCCATAATTCTGGCATCGCTGCGCTATAAATTCAAATCTGACATCTTTCTCCTCTAAAACGTTCATATCTGGAAAATGTTCATCATAACATTCATTATTATATCAATCCAATCATGATTCTTGTAGCACTTACATTCAGATTGTTGGTTCATTTTGAAGTATGATTGAAGTAATAACGGAAAATTCAGAAAAATAATTTTATAACGAAAAATCTAGAAAACCACTGCCGTGATGGCAGCAGCTTTTGCGCGCATGTTCATTGTGGACGATCATCACGAAATTTTGCACAATGTTGTCCTTCAACATCTTCGAACTAGCTGCAAAGTTTCATAACGAATGAATCAGTATTTCTTGAGTTATACCGAAAAAAAACAATGATATCGAGAAGAAAACCACGAAATTCTACATATTTTTTCGCGAAACCTTCAAAACTGATAGCCGTATCGAATTAAATTTTGGTACACTGCTGTGAAATATGAAGTTCGAGGTATAACTGGACTTTAATCTCAAATATGAACAATAGTTTCTGAAAAAAAAAATTTTTTGAAAAAAATGTTGAAAGAATTTTTTTTTCAATTGAGTGACCATACGATTTCAACGAAATTCTGCTCAAAGTTGCGCGTCGTCATGCTTCAACTAACTGTCAATCTAATCGCTTCAGTAGTTTCTGAAAAAAAAAACTTCAAATAGCTATAACTCCGAAACTATTCGACCGATTTTGCCCATTAACGAACTCAACCACGGCATTACAATGCGTGAGCTACAGTTCGACAGTTATCGTGACGGACGTTTCGGACGGACAGAATCGATTTTGACACTAGATTCGTCATCAGTGAGTCCAACCTAGTAGTTCGAGACGATTTTCGGCTCAATCATCGAAAATTACGGACGGACGGAAGTATCCCCAAAAATATTTTTGGTACATATAACAGCGGCAGGGGCTTTGGCATATTTTTGAATTTTACCACAAACAAAGACATGATTACCATTCTTCGTTTCTTCCTTTATGATCCTCATGAGAACTGGAACTTAAAGCGATTTCAATCGATGGACCGAAAGCTCCGGTTATCCACATTCCACATAGGCCACGAGCAGTTTTGACAGTTGGGAGAGACTGGAGGACCAACAATAACCTAAAATGCATTGTTTACTATGGGAAAAAGCGATTTGGCTTGTGATTTTGTATGAATTTGGACGTTTAAGACTGAAATATTCACTTTTGCATTACCTAGGAACTAAATCCAAAGTACTTGATATCTTGTAAGAGTAACAGCTTCACAAAACTTATGGAATTTTTCGAATTGCTGGTTGAGGCTTTTCTCTTGTTGCATGTTGCTTGGTTTAGATAGGCAGGAAATACAATTTAAAACTTAAGTTTTTTGAAGTATATTCAGGCATTCAAGCTCGAGTAATCAACATCGAATCGATGAAAACTACCAATGAGCTGTTAAAGTATTTTCATTTGAATGGTAGGTACTAACCGGATGTGAAGAGGAACTCAATTTATCCATTATAAAAGAGAGAAATAAGAAAATTCTATCGGTTCTGTAAGGGAAAATCTTATTTTCTGATAATTCAATAAAGAACTGCAATCTAAAACGAAAATTCACAGAATAAATGTTACTTTGCAACTTGTCAGTTATCTCGGCAAAGAACATAGGATGGAGATTAGTCTCCACAATCAATAGGTAAAACTTGATAGGGTTGATTTATACCATTGACATTCAGGTATGTAATGACATCGAATTTTTAGCTGATTTTCATGTTTAATCGAGTAATATCATGTACGTTATTTGGGTAGGGCATACCGAACGATTCGGGGTATGGAATATTTGAAAATCATAAGTTCTTAATAAGCATTTCTTTATTTCTTGAACAAGACAGGATTTATAAATGATATTTCCATTCAAGTATTCAATGTAGTCAAATTTTTAGCTGATTCTCACTTAAGGATCAGTATAACTACTGACAATGTTTTGTTTCGGTATGCCGATTGATACCAGGTAAGGAATTTTCGTAAAATCTTCAGTTTTTGATAAACATTCCTGTTTGTTTTCACAAAGAAAAGATCTAAATCTTCACTGATCGGCATTTTAGCCTAATTTGATCACCCTTGAGTCGTATTTTAGAAACAAGAACCATCCACTGTGTCAATATAAGGTCCTTTCGTTTGCATAGAAAGTGTGGCACTTTCCTGCACTCAGTGTAGATATACTATAGAATATCTACACATATTTATTTGTATTCTGTGATCTACACCGAGTGCAGGAAAGTGCTACACTTTGTATGCAAACGAAAGGACCTATTCTGTTCCTATCTACTACACCCAGGAATATCTGGCAGCGTCTAAGAATGAAAAACTTATTGGCACGATGATATCACATAATATTTTCGCAATATTTAACCTCCATATGAAAGTAACAAGGCGCCTTTATATAATTTACTACAACACACAAAAAGACTGTTGACTGAACTAACCGAAGGTCTGTTTATTCGCCTGTTTATGAAATCGAGGACTAATTCCATATTAAGTACACCAAAGACAAGTTGTTTTTATACAAGGATGTATATGCAAGCAAAAAGCTTCAATAGCGCATCGATTTTGCGCAGTTCTAGTACTGTATTCGCAACTACTGCTAAGCGATACGCCCTCTGGCGATAGAAATTCGAACACTTCCGAGCTAGTAGTTTTTCGACGTGCCTGTTATTCTAACGTAATTTGCTTACTTTTGGAGTTCATTTTCAAGCTTTTGTGTTGTTCTCCGAGTTGAAATTTTGGTATACCGAAAGTGTTTGTAATATTCATCAATCGATTCCTTTCTTTCCGATTAAAATTTTCGATTGTTTTAATTCGAAATGGCGTCCTCCCGAAATGACTATTGTTGTGTACCTCAACTCAATGTTATTCATGGTCAAACAAGAAAGGATCATCTAGTGCTTCTAGTTTTCATTTTTTCCAAAGCTGAATGAAAGTTAATTTAGAAACAGCATTTGGCAGGGAACTCAATGATAGAAGAAAGGCCTAGCTTTAGAAATTGATGATTGGAAAACAGGTCACGAAATACATGAAAGAATGTTCACTGCATTTCTCTGAAGATGTTTATTTTCATCAAGATAAATTACGTACAATGTATTCATTTCGAAACAACTTCATGTTATGATGTTTTCAGGTGTAAATGAAAATAGGAGAATTTGGAAGAAAAATGCTGCAGAGAAACTGTACCTAGCACTTCTGTAGCTACCTAATTCACATACTACACAAAATCATATTCTAAAAGAGTGATCTGATTGAAAACCTGACAAGACCTAGATTTACTGTTAGAGTTGATAATAGCTGAAGTTATTCGTATAAATACATTAATACTTTTCATTTCTATATATAGGTAGGTTGAACCAGCTGTGACATTTTTCATTTTGTATGTGCATCTTGAGCTGTTGTAATATAAAAATGAAATCAATTATATGTCTATCTGTTTCCTTTACTTTAGAAATACGATGCAAAAGAACTAAAGCAGAAAATCTGTTTTCATTTTATTGATTCACTCGTTTGTAAACAGAGAACAAGTCATATCATTTGGAGCGATTCTATATTTACCACATAATATAGCCTGCATTCAGCACTTCTTCACATAAATAAGAGTCCTTAAATTACTTATTGGGGTGCCTATTTTTCCAGAAATTCAAGTAAACTTAGATATTGGTTCATTTTGATCCACCTAGCAATATACACTAAAATAACACCGAAATTATCCTCCAGGAACGATTTAAAGTACGATTTTATATCGTGATCCAAACGAAAAGTTCTTTCTCCAGAAATCTTACACAAAATTATAATAATTTCTTTAAATATTCAAGCTCTAGCTTGGACAGGTTCCAACTTTATCCGTTAGGCCGCTGGCATCTTCGCAGAAGTTCCCAATTTCAGAACCAAAACATAACATGCGACCAATGAACTCTATATTATATACCTGGAAGGGACCCGTTTTGAGCGACAAGTGAAGCCAATTCGTTGCTTATGCAACCCGCGAAGTGGACGGGTATCTATCTCTTTCTTCCTCATTGCAGTAAAGGGAACTCTGTCGCATTTATTCTGAATCTTTTTAATTTTTCATTTCAAATAAGGAAACCCTGAATTTTTTTCTGACTAATTCGTGAAGAAGGCAGGATTGAAGAAGATCGCACATGTTCAAGAGAAGTTTCAACTTAGTGAGCGGTTTTTCTGGAGAACAGCGCGTTATCATCCTCCGTAAATTTGCGTTTTTTTGCCGAAAATGGTTCCAAGCGACCAGGTTGGACTCACTGATGAAGAGTTCAATGTCTAATCGAATTCTACTCAGCCACCCGTTGCCACGATAACTTACTACCGAGAAAAGCTATAGGGACTTAAAAAATTCAAAGAAGTTCGTTAATGGGCGAAATTTACCTAACAATTTCGAGGTTATATCCATTTCAAATATATTATTTTATTTCCTCTATATCTCAAGAAGTACTGATGCGATTAGATTGAAACTTGCCAACTGATTGCATGAAGAATCGTTAAAACAATTTTTTTTCGGAAACTATCATTGAGATTTCAATGAAACTTGGCGCAGACCTTGAAGTCGAATCTGAATAGCAATGTTCGAAATTTCAGCTCGATGCGACACACATTTCCAAAAATATCGGAAAAAAGTATGTCAAATTTCGCATTGGCAATGAATTTTAACCAGCGCTTAAATTTTCCTGACTTCAAGTCAGTGCTTTTCGAGAAGTATTTTCCTATGTTCCTATTATTTAAATTTATTTTTATGATGATGAAACTATCGTCAATCGTCAATGCACAGCTCACACCAACATAATTCTTCACTTTTTGAACCACACGCGGTGAAGGCAGAGAAAGTAATGGCATATCAGAGAAAAATAGACATTCATTTTCAAAAATGTTGCACTTTCTAAACGATGTAATACCCAAACCACCTGAATTTCCAAGTAAAACCAAATTTGAGCCGTTAAACACCATTTACTTCAATGGGTGTGACAAGGAGAGGTTACCGTCCATAGCGCTATCTTTGTTTCGTTGCCCCTTGTTACGCTTTAAGCTTAGTTGAAGGAGGGTCGGGTCCTTTCCAGGTAGTAATATCATTGTATAAATTATTTATATTTGTATTTATACAATGGTAATATAGAGTTCTATGCATGCGACATATGGACAGGGACATGAAGGTTGGAATCGGCCAATCAGAGAGAACGCGGTATGGCGGTAGTTTTGAACTTCGCAACGTGAATGATGACTCTTCTATATGGTGTGTCTTTGGTTCCATACAGTATTTCATCTCGAACTAGTATATTCTTAATTGATTTTGATGAAACCAAGACTGTGTATTTCTCTATTTTAGATGAAAAACTGGATATTTATGTAATAGTAGGTATATTGGAAAATTAGTATCATGAAAGTTGGTCCTTTTTTTCACGCGCTTGTTCTAAGGAACAATGTGATAAAGCGTTATCATTTTACCAACAATTCCGCAATTCTCGAAGTACGAACGGCCTTGAATGACTAGGTTGGACTAACACAGTGATGAAAAATTTATTTTGAAATTAAATTCTATTTGTCGACAGGCCGTAAACCCTCTATAACTTATTTCGAAGGAGAAGACTAGACTAGAGTATTTACTGAATATCCCGGTTGAGCAAACTCAATATAGAGCTAAATCCACCCAAAACAGTTTGGTGGATTTACAAATCTGAAATGATGGTGCTTTCCTAAATAATTAACCTAAAAGAAACCTCTGCGTACACAAAAAAAGAAACTTGGTAATTATAGTTGTGAATTTCAGAAAGAAGCTTAGGGATTCGATATTCGTTGAGCAAGTTTAGAGCCTATAATATCAATTAAGGACGAATTCGTGAATGGGTAAAATATATCTGCGGAATGGGTGCAATGGATGGTTTATCATATCCGCCTGATGATTTAAATCATTCACGAGTTGGCTTTGTGAACCAAAAACTATTTCTCTACAAATATCGGTTCACGTAGACTTATAGCCGCCGATTGTAAACACAATAACTTTGAGAACAAACAACTTTAGACTCAAATGTTGTAGCGCCTGGGGTTTGGAGCTCAAGTTAGAATTCATGAATGGGTAAAATCCACCTGTAGTTTCCAAACACATAATATAATTATTAGATATATATTATACATATAATCCGATGCAGCTGAAATATATATATATCTGTACGATCTTAATGGAAATTGTTATAAATAATTATCAAGATTGAATTTGGGGACGCAAGGTTTTTTGAATTTATTATTTAGGAAAACAGCAACGATAATTTCAGATTTGTATATCCCCGAAACTATTCAGCGGATTTAGCTCATTCACTCAACCGAAATATTCAGTATCTACACCTGAAAATTTCAATTCACACTTCTTCTACTTCGAAAGTTATACAGAGTGTTTATGGCCTTACAGACAGAATTTAATTCAAAAATAGATTTTTCATAAGTGTAAGTCCAACCTAGTCGTTAAAGGTAATTTTCCGTTCGTAATCCGAAAATTGAAGAATTGTTGGTAAAATTATAATGCTTTTGAATTGTTCCTCAGAATAAGCGCGTAAAAAAAGAACCGACTTCATGTTAAAAATTTTTCAATATACATAATATACTTATTACATAAATATCCAGTTTTTCGTCTGAAATAAAGACACAGTCTTGGTTTCATCAAAATCAATGAAAAATATCAGTTCGAGATAACACACTTTATACAACCAGATAAACACACCATATAGAACAGTCATCATTCACGTTGTGAAGTTCAAAATTACCGCCATTCCGTGTTTTCTCTGATTGGCCGATTCCAACCTTCATGTCCCTGTCTCTAGTCGCATGTCAAAACAAAGCTTATATCTGTCACAGAATAGAGACGTATTACTTCTCTATTCTGTATCTCTGTGTCTTTTGTGATTTGTGACAGAAATGAAATGACAGGATGGAAATAAGGTTATGTGTTATATATTTGTATTCTGTGGTGTTATCTTGTTGATGAATATATTTCAAACTGATGATTCTATTTTTAATATCACAACTATTGATGGATGAGTCATTCGTAACTTCATCTATATTGTGAAGTCTTCAAATATATTTTCTGGGGAGGAATAAACAATATATATTTGTCGCCATCAAAATGAATGAGGTAGAGGTTCCACAATATTATGCTTTAACTCAAGTATATTGTTGTTATTATATAACTTTTTCATTTTAAGAGTACCAAAAGTAGAGTACCTCCTGTGCTAAGGAACATATTGGAAACAGATAAGAATATATCAGCAGCAATAGTTGAAAAAGCAAACAAGTTTGTTGCTTTGCGTTCATTGAGACTTCAGTATAAAGCACTGGAGGTAATAGTAAATATATTTTTTTTAGTATAACAATATTCATAGAAAAACTTTCAGTTATCATGTCATGGCATACCGTGGCTCGCTTTTTGGATTGCATTTACATGGTTATTCAATGAGCCATCTCTTATACAAATGCAGGTCAACATGTTATTAGGTAAGATTGAATCCTTTGTATACAATGGTTATCGAAATTACTTTGAAAGAAATAATACATTTCCTCTTGCTAGAGCAAAGTTTTAACCCTATGACAGTCGCGTCACTTTTAAAAATGGGTAGTCATGTTGGTTTTATACTTATCAGAGAATCTGCATAAGATTTATTTGGATATGAATTTTGTTGGCCCCTTCCTGAACTCGCCTAAGCTAGCCTAAATGAGCTGGTCTATGCCAGCTGAATACCTATTCTGACTTATTTTACTGCAAATTTTGAATATACTCACTCTCACGAATTACCAGTATTTCTAGGGGATGTATGTAATAGTGAGTACAGAGTTCTTCCAGGTCATGTGTTGCTCATTTATGCTCATAAAAAATCTGGATTGTGGAGTGTGAATGGTGATGTTCATTCATAGAACATGCAATTTATTAATATTCCATTCACTTTTGTTAAGTCGGACAGTAGGTTTATCTAGTTTTTGTACCTAGAACTGAGTCAAGTGTGTACTTGTGAAATTTCCAAAGTTCGAAATAATTCGACGAGACGTCAATTCCTAAATATATTTATCGAAGGCCATGAAAGTCTGACACATTCCACTCTGTATAATTCAAAAATGTAAGGTTATACTGATTTTCCTGTTAGATGACAACAAGGGGATGTCCGTTGTACACAAAGGTCATAGTTATTACGTATGGGCGTGTTTTTTAATTCACCGAACTGGTGTGGTTGTGGTGGAGTAGGGAGGACATAGAACATAAGTGGTGGATGTTGGACTAGATAATTGACATTTACGTCATTCAACCAACAATGAAAGAACAACTTTGTGGATCCATCACTCTTCCACCATACCAATTTGGTGAATTAAAAAACTCGGCCATTATATAACTAAACCAAACCATAGAATCATTCATAAAAATATGCAAGAGTTGACACTGTCTTGACGATTTATTTTCAAACTGAAGAAATTCTATCTATGTTTGTAATCCATATCCATGAAAATAGGGAAATTTCCAAAATTTTTATCACACTTTATAACATTCAACGTTGAATATCTCGAAAATGATAAATGAAAAAACTGTTTTATATGATGAGAGAAATCTGGGGTTGAAATTAATGTACAACTCAAAGACTCACTCAGTATATGTAGATTAGACAACATCACGTAGTTATATAACGGGAAAATGAACCTAACATTAAATAATCATCAGGCTTGGAAACTAAAAATACCGAAGGTAGTTTTGAAGAAGCAGAGTATTAGGAAGTGCTATGTAGAATTGAAATCTGCTTTTTCTGATAGTAACCCTGATAATTTGGAATAATTTAACACAATCTATTCAACATTTTCTTACTGGAGTATTTCAAGTTGTGCAACAAGGTATTTAAATGTCTTCTGTAGGCTTATCTCTTGGGAATTTCCAAAAGAAGGGGAATTCTATAGGTCTGTCTGTTCGTTTAAAATGAACTATCACAAAGTAAAGGACTACTCTATCCATTATTTTTCAGTAAAATTTCGACTCTCGATTCTTGTTTTCAGTACAAGAAAATAGCATAACTGAATTTTCCAACCATGTTTATATATGTGTAATATTTCCAGTATTAACAGAGAAAAAAGTTTCTTCGACATTCGCCAGGTCTTTGGAATTTTTGGATTCACATAATATTTTCCCAAAGTAAATAAACATTTTGAAAAATACGTAATTACTACGACCTCTATGTAGAGAGAACAACGTTGCTTGATTATCTGACAGGAAAATGACTATAACCTAACATTTTCAAAATGTACACGGTGAAATGTGTCAGAATGTCATGGCCAACCGGGATAGTTTATAAAAGTGAATGTAGTATACTCATAATTCTTACCGAACGTAAAAGAACTGAGGAAATGAAAGAAAAATAATCAAAGTAGACATCCCGAGCCCCCCCTTCTGTAATCATAGTATCTTAAATCCTCATTAGATCATATCACCTTGACTGCAGATCCTCATTTTCTAACGCCGGCGTTTACGAAAACCTCACCATTGGAGCTCCATTCATTTTTGGCCGAATACTTTTTCGCAGCCTTATTAAGCAGCTCCAAACTGGCTTTCGTCAAGTCTTCCTCAATAGCTACGCCACTGGACTTTAATAATTTGCTTTTCCAGATAATTCTTTGCTTATCTCGGTAGTTGCAGAAACGCACAAGTTTTGGTCGGGATTGTTTAGGCCTAACTCACACGTACCACGAGCCGACCACAAATCTGCGGTCGCCTGTCGTAAAGTATCAAATTAGTAGGGAAACGCATCATATCACTCACACGGCCGACATTCTGAAGTCCTTTTCGACCACAAACAAAACGCGTCGTCGATAACAACCACAAAACTATCTTAGATACCAACTACAGGAAAGAGAGTGCAAAAACCCTATAGTTCGTATATGTCGTACACATATCATTTTGTTTTCGCCTTCTCCGTTGGAGAAAACCCCTCTAGGAAATCCATCGTGAAACTGTTTCGTGTCTACTCACACGTTCCACTGCCTGACGGCAAAGTTGTAGCACCGACGGCCGTTTTGTGGTTGTGATGTGGTACGTGTGAGTGAAGCCATATTGTGTGTTCCATGTCTCGCCGTCTATTGTATGTTTTTTGGACGGCCAATATGGAAGCATGACTCAGTCTGTGTAGTCATATTAATTTTCATTTTTGTCGTCGCCGTTGAATGAATTTTGTACCAACTCTTCTGTGTTCTCTTCTATAGTCTCTTCTAGTCCGAAGATTCGAATGCAGTTTCTTCTTTGAGTTTGTTCATGTATGTTTAGTTTCTTTCGTAAACATTGATTTTCATTCTGTAATAATGCTATTTTACCTTCATACTCCTTAAATTCCCATGTTTAATGAGAACTTCATCAAGTTTTTCATTTAAGTGTTCTGATGCTTCACTAGCGTATCCATGAAATTATGATTGGCCCAAATTATTTTCATTGCTTCCTTGATAATCTTCTGGATATCTTTTTGTGCTAAAGCCCTTTCACTTTCACTATTCAAAGTCACTGACGACTGACGAAAAATAATTTAGTTAGGACCCTTAAAAAAATCAGTGCTATCAATATATTGTAGGGTTAATAAGCCGATAACCGGAGCTCAAGAATTTGCGACTACTCACGACGACTACGCATTGCACATTCTGATTGCTTGTATAAATTTAACTATAATAAAGAAATATTTTATTGGTGGTTCTAATGTCAGGCAATCTGGTTTTATAAGGATTTCAAATAACATATTCGAATGCAGCCCGACAGGTTTTACACTCACCTTCCTAGTTATATAAGGACCTTGAAACTGCTGTAACTGTTCTCCTTAGGCCCTCTTCTTCGATGTAGATGTTTTGGTTGATTGAATGACTAGCTAAGGCCAAGGTAGAATATTTGTTGAATTATCGACAGATATTCGTCCTTGTGATATTTAACTATTAAAAATATGTGTTTTACTAGATTATAAGTTCGTTATTTTCAAACATCCTATGTTATCATTCATGTTAACAATATTATTATATCTAATTAATTCCAGGGTTACTTCTTGACATATTTATGGTGGCTATCTGCAAAGCATATTTTCGTAGAAGAAGACCTCTAGCAAATAAAGATGATGCTCTAGGACAAATGGGACCAGATGTATTCAGTTTTCCATCAGGACATTGCAGTAGGGCTGTTTTTGTTCTATATTTTTTCTCCAGATTGTGGCCTGTCCATTTAATTTTCATGCCGCCATTGTTAGCATGGGTCACCAGTATTTGCCTTAGTAGGCTGTTGATGCAAAGGCACTACTTGTTGGACATTTTGGGTGGTGTCTTCTTGGGACTATTAGAAGGTGGTGTTATGGATATTTTATGGCTTAGTGATACTTCAGCCAAATTTTTGATGTCATTCTTATCAGATGAGAAAATTGACGGGGGAGAATATCATGTATAAATATTATTTTTAATTAGATTTATCCAAAGAACAGATCAGGTTTTATTTCAAGCGAATTTCCTACTGTGATGAGTTCATCTGTATGTATTTCCGATGCTTTCCCGATTTTCATTCGAAAAAAATTCAAGAATAGCACCGACGTGAAGTCAGCAGCTTCTGCGCGCATGTTCAAATTCGTTGGCAAAGCGGTCGCGTCTTGACCCAGCCAAACTTGGCTTACTTCCTGATGGAAAGATTTGGCAATCTACTTATATTATCCTCAAAAAATTCTGCATGAACAGTCAAGCTGTTATGTTTGAATCAAGTAATGGATTTCGATTCGAACCAATCTGCATTTTTGGAAATATTGGGAAAACAAAATTTGAATTGGTATCAGCCGGTTCCACAAAACTTTGGTCACCCGATGAAGGACTTGAATATCAGTCAACAGTAAATTCTGTGCTCTATTTCAGTTCAATTTCAACCCAACCATCGAATGAAAACCTTAATCAACGAGTTGATTGGAAGTCAAAAGTTTTGTGAAACCGACGGCATATCTTAGAAATCGTTGTGAGGATTTTTGTCATTCACGAATTCGATCTTCATAATGAAACCCAAAACCTACTCTACAAATATGGAGTTTTAAGTCCTCCTTTACGAATATCGATAGAAACGATCAAAATTTGTAGAGTAGTTTTCGCCCTCAATCACGCAGGCGGAATCGAAAAAGAAGACTTCGGACGATATTTTGGCTATAAAGGGCGAAATCTGAAAGATAGAGATAACAATTGAATTAAATAAAAATCCTAAAATCGACACACCAAGCGATCGATTCACACTCAAGGAAAATTGCACTAGTTCCGATGTTTGTTACTAGTTCTATACTATAAGCTGTGAATTGGGACGATGTTAAACCTGCTTGCCAGTGGGTTTATACCAGCTTAGTTCGTTGGTTATTAAGTGTTGGTGAAAGCATGTGGTAAGATTTCTGACATATAATATGCTCATTCTAAATCGAAAGGTAGAAGATGAAACACTATGTATTACTAGTATTATTTTTGTATTGCATTTTATAATTTTACCGTAAGTTTTTTTTTACTTCAATCATTATATGTCAGTTCATATAAAATTTAAATTTGTCATTCAAGACGTATTACCTTGAAGACAATGAAAGTATCTTTTCAGATATCAATATCGAAAGATATTATTTGAAGGTACCACAAAAAAAATTGTATTTTTAATGGTTGCCAATTTTATAAAAATCAAAGCATACATTTGTCAAGAGTTATTTTCAGTGAGGCTGCTTATAATACCATTTCTATAGTTTGAAACTTTTTACAGAAATAATTTTATTCTTTTAGCCCTGAATAGAATTTCGTGATGCGTTTAATTTCAGTGAGTCATGTTGTATTAAGGCATGATTTGTTACATAAGCAAAATTTACCTCATATGCATTTATTCGGATAACATCAATTGCCATGACAGAAAAATTATATTCAATTCAAGAAATATCAAGTACTCATACAATTCATTCAGTATAAAACTTCATAATTCATTAGTACTTGTATAAATATAGAAAATGAACCTTAAGTACTAAGCAAAAGTATAAAGTATATATATATGCCATTTCTTCCTACAAAGAACGATAGTGAAATGATCATTCAATATACGATATTCCTCATAAGTAGCTTCATTGGTATGAATATGTATTCTTTTTAATACTGTTCATTTCATTCTACAATAGAGTATATATAGATCCTTGTTCGATCATGAGTAAGAAAATCTCTTATTGATAAGAACTAGTAAAATTAGTGAAATTTTTGGGTTGTAATTCCCATTATCTGAAACAGAACTATTAAAAATAAAATAAAAATTGTTTTTAATGGAAGATGCTCTTGCGGATTACAGGATTCTTGGAAAACAGATTGCCTAATAAAAAATATCGGAACAATACAAACGGTAGATAGAGCAAACTGCGACGTTTCACAGTACAAAGCTGACTCTCATCAGACAAACGAGAAAATTTTCAGAATTATTTTTTTTCGGTTTTTTCGTTTCGTGAGACTTTTTTCAAATTGACATTTTTAAGAAACCACAGCAGCACAGATTCACCTAGTTTGAAAGTTTTTCAATTCTACCTTTTTTTACAGTAATTTCAGCCAAATATAGTGAGTATAGTTACTCTCTCCTGCATATTAGCAGGAGTGCTCTTTGATTTTCCTTTTCAAATTATCTGGTTCTGACATCAGTAGTTTTGTATTGTCCCAATCTATCATGTGATTCTCAATGATCGAGAATACGTTGTTCGCTATTTGGGATTTTTGTATGTCTCTACTTCCCGTGTTTTGTTTGTGTTTTATTGTTTTCTGATACACATCGAACAGTCGAGATGTTAGATGATAGATTAGGACAATACAAAAATAATGTCGTAACCAGATCATTTGAAAAGAGAAATTACAGAGTCTTCCTGCATTTTGTTAAATGGGGAGAGTAATTTGGATCATTGTTTTGCAGAAATGGTACATATTTGGTTGAATTTACTTAAAAAAGAGGTGAAACAAAAAAAAATTTTAAACCAAGTGAATCTGTGTTGCTGTGATTTCTTAAAAATGTCAATTTGACAAAAGGCTCACAAAACGAAGAATCGAAAGAAAATAATTTTGAAAATGTTCTCAGTCTGATGAAAGAGTCGGATTTTTACGGTGAAACATCACAGTTCGCTTTGTTTACCGTTTGTTGTTCCGGTATTGTTCATTAGGCAATCGGTTTTCCAAGAAACTGCCCTTGACAAATATTTCAATCCTGCAATACCAATAGTTCAATTCTGCAATACAAATAGTTAAATCCTGCAATCCGAAAGGGGGTTTTCCATGAAAAACAATTTTTTTTGAATTTTTAATAGTTCTGTTTCAGATATTGGGAGTGAAAACTCCCAAAAAAACTACAAAATGATACAAATCCTTCCAAAATAAGCTTTAATCGATAGTAAAATCCAGCATCCAAATTAGAGTTTTTTTCCAAATAATTGTATGATGCCGCTTCAGTGCCGGGTTTCTCCTGTCATAAACATGTGTCCTTACACAACACTTCATCTATAGAAAAGATTTATGCAAAATCATTCAATGCTCAATTTAACTATTTTGTATCTATTGCTTCTGTACAAAAACGCATTTGGAATAAGAATGCCGAATAGAACTTCAATTATTGATTTGTGTATTCTGATTTTACATGCGATTTTTCTTTGAGTTGTTAATTGTGAAGGTGATTAACTATTTTTTTGGAATTAATATTTCTACAATTCCGCATTCGTTAGAAAGTGTGAAAGCAAAACATGATGTTTTGGTATCGAATATTGAGCTATTTGGCACCTACAATAAATATGGAATACATTAATTCCGATTCTTACAGACTCAACAAGGTTAAATAGACTCGCCAGTAAAAGTTGAGAATTAAGATAATATTCTTATCCTAGATAGACATCTGAAATATGTTCTGACTTCTGACGATATGACAATTTTCAAAATTTGATGGATAAGCATAGTTCAAGCTTAACTATGCATTCAGAAGAGTTCTCAAAATAATGGACTTCTATTTTTATCGTGCTTCTTTGTGAAAATTCATTGGCAATAGCTAGAATGTTTCATGAGCCAAAACGATAATTCTCGAGATTCAAATGTATATTTTAAAATTAATATAAATTTACTTGAAAAAATACAATAAATTACAATAGTGATACAACCATAAAATCGAAAGAAATTAATTATATACCCGTCTCTTTGAACAATTCAAGATTCACCACAATTTATTATGATAAAATTTCAGATCAAAATAGCCCTGCTCGGTCAAATGCCTAGGCGTCTTTTTACCGCTCTCTTTATCACTGCTATCCATGGGTGGAGCCAGATCCTCATTCATGGTGAGTTTTTCTAATTCTGGTTCTAAGTCGTCCTGCAATCCCTCCTCCTCGTCGACCGTTGGTACTTCAGGTTGTATCTGAGGCTCTTGGACTGAGATGTCCGTTTGTATTTCCAACGATTTTGGACGCTCTAATTTTGGTGAACTGTGTACAGAGTCGGAGACTACTGTTGGTGTGGTGACACTGTAATATTTCATATATTTTCTAAAGTCCCGCAGTTTTAAACACTTAATTCTATTGGGCTCTGTTGAAAGAAAATAAACGGAAACAAAATTAGTAAATGAATATGAAAATAATAGTTGTGTAATAGTTCTACAAAAAAACATGAATTACTACGAAATAAATTTATGAGGCGCCGTTTACAGATCAACATAAGTGTGAATGCAAAAATATTCATTTTTGAATCTTTGTAGCAATATATTTCTTTTGTGTGACGATATACTTATTTTTTTCGGGAAAAAAGATATTTGCGGGTTGAGAGTTATAAATATAAAATGCAATATATATTTATTCATTCGACGTCGTCGCAGCATTTAGTACGTGCTTCTGGCAACGTGGAGATGCTCTCAATTACAAATATTCGAGATACACCACCAAATATTCACAAATACATTCAGGCTTTTCCAAACCTATAGTTCCACTCTGCTGGATACTTTACCAAATACTTCTAACGCGTCATCTATTTAACGACGTGAGATAGCTAGAAATTGGATTTCACATTTTCACGCGCTTGTTCTGGGAAACAGTGAGATAATATTCATCCTAAATAAGTGTAACTTTTGAATTGCGGACCGAGAATGATTAGGATGATCCCTGCCCAAAGTTAATTCAGTCCGGCCGTCCGTGCAACCCCCTTCGCCTAGGCAAAGACCTAGACTCTTGAAGTTTTTCGGTTAGGTTTGGGTCCTGAATATCTCGGTTGAAATTGTTTACCGTCAAAATTGGCCCGACGGTTTCGGTGTGATACAATTTTGAGGTTATTTCCTCAATATCTCAAGAAGTACTGATCCGATTATTAGAATTGAAAACATTTCGAAGAAAAATTTTCAATTTTTGTAAAAAAAATGTTCCGGGAACTATTTCTAATATTTTCATGAAATTTGGCATAGAACTTGAAGTTAGTAGTCACAAACTGTTGAAAATTTCATCTCGATAAGTCTATCATTCTCGGAAATATTTCGAAAAAGATATGTTAAATTTCGCCTAGATAATGAATTTCCACAAGTTCGTGACAACTGCTGACCTCACGTCAGTGCATTTGCAACTTCTTGTTATAATTTGTTTGTTAGAAAATAAACATATCGAAACGAAAAGCAAATACATATTTCGCCTCCCAATACCAATATATTTGGAGCAACTAATAAATTAAGGGCAAGTCTTTATGTTGTACATCAATTTCAACCATAGAAATCTACTATCAAATAAAATACTTTTGTCATTTACAGTTTTTTCCAGATTCGGCTCCGGTAAAAGATACAGGTTGTTGACGTACCCCAAAAAAATAGTTTTTCTCTTGTAACTGGAAGCTTTGACATCGATATTCTATATCAAATGTATTTTGGTGTGAAGTCTTCTATAATTATGACACATATTCTTAAGTAATCACTTGTATTCTTCGAAACGGTTTTCTAGTTAAGAGGCCTTTTGTGAGATGGAGATTCGGGTATTTGGGGAATCGAAGATTCACCCTATTGGCTAACGACGATCACGTCATCGTCTTCGGCCAATAGGGAAGAATCTCTGATTACCCAAATACTTGAATCTCTCTCGCACAAATGGTAGCTTTAGTGTCGCCTAATCATAGAACTCTCTCACTTATCGGCTACAGCCCAGCTCACGGCACAGCGGAATTTTATTCTTTCCATATAAAGGCCAACGCTCGCTTATCGGCAACTGCCCGGACATCGGAAATTCATTTCCCTGCTAATTTGCCGTGTTCCGTAGCGCTCTAGTGCGCGCTGTCTCATTCAATTATATGGAAAGAATAACACGCCGGTGTGGAGCGGGCTGGGATGTCGCCGACAAGTGGGCGTTGGCTTTAATGCAGATGAAGTTTATCATATGTCATTGTGAGAGTCTTCCATCTTTTTCGGATACTTAATTATTCATTCTAATTTCCCCTTAAACGCAACCTTTTCGAGATATTCAACGTTCAATTTTATAAACCGTTTTCTCAAGTTTTTTCCTTCGATCGTTGTGAGGCAGTTGATAAAATAATTGAATTTGTCATTCATACGTGGTACGTAAGAATATACATAAGTATATCGTAAGATATTAATATCGAAAGATATTATGTAAAGATATTACAGAAAAATCTGTATTTTTTTGATGATTACAAAATATAACGATAAAGAAAAATTTCCCAATTTTTGTGAATGCTTCCGCGAACTAGTAAAGGCTTTCAATAATGTGGAAGCCTCATATCAGGATAGTGATCAGATAATAACATTGAACT
The DNA here is from genome assembly GCA_958510865.1 of Myrrha octodecimguttata. NCBI lineage: Eukaryota > Metazoa > Arthropoda > Insecta > Coleoptera > Coccinellidae > Myrrha > Myrrha octodecimguttata. The sequence goes on from OY294056.1 coordinate 24,978,222, forward strand.
AGTTGGGCAGCACTCTTCGCGACTTTTCTGTGGCCTGACAGTGTTCAGACACGGTACTCAGCGCTCCAATGACATTAGAGAAAAATATGACAGTTTCTACGTTATGTGTCTATCTTGTGACCAAACTATAGACATGTCAATAGACCAGACTTTCCAGAGAATTACCTAATAGAGTTCGATTAATGCATTCACGCCGATTGAGTGATTTCATTTGTGAATTTGATGAAGATTAGGATTATCATGGAATTTTCAATTTGAAAATGGGCGAGAGTGAAATTGCGGATCATCTCATGAAAATGAAGGGATATTGCACGAATTTCGAGTTGAAAGTAAGAGGTTCTATGGTCGATTTTAGTGAAATATTTCCGTTACAATAATACCGCAAAAAGCCCTAGATCATAAGATTAAGTGAGGAAATTAGTTTTCTCAATAATGTGTCTTTAAATGTTAAGCAATGGACTGCAATACAGATAATCGAAAGATAGGTCTGTGTTGAACTTCCAAACAAAGTGCAGGAATGTATTAGCACATAGCATTTAAATTCTGATTACTTGAGCCGAACCTGAAAAAATGACAAATGAAATAGGTATATTTTATGTAATGAGAGACCTCTATGGTTAAACTTAATCAACAACTCGAAGACTCACGTTTTATATGGACACAAAAATGAATATCCATATTTGCAAATACAAATGCCGCCTCATATTGATTGAACATAAATCATAACAAATTAAATGAGTATAACATGATAGATATAGCATAATGCGAAAAAGGATTCGTTATCAAATTTGTTTTAGTTTTACTTAGTGAAAGTTCTTGAAATATTTGAAATACATCAACTTATAAAGATTATTCCCGGAACTATAAGTGTTTAAAGGTCTTTTATTTTTCATCTTGCTTGTCCTAGAAAGCATTTAGCACCAATTTCAGTTTGTAGAGTAACATATTATTTGCTTCATATTTTGAATTCTGTTTTAAATTCTTTTATTCAAGTTGAACGAATATGAGTGTATGATCACAACAGGTGATAATTATCATAGAAGCATACATTACACATTGCCGTTTCTAAAACTTCCAATTCTAATTGCTATGTGCGAGTTTTGTTTGTATCATTTGAATTTTGTGATATGTGGAACACTGTTTCTAGGACAATACGGCATATTGAAGATATAGTAGATGTTTCGCAGAATAATCTGGAATATTTGATGTATTTCAAATAAGGTTTCGTACCACTTAACAATTTAGTTTCTCGGGCTATTGGACTAGGAATTTTTGTAGACATTTACTCTTCAACGACCCCTCATGGTTAGAATGTTTCTGGGATGTGGACGCCTGGGGAAACAAGGATGATAGAAGGATGGAAATACATGGATATAAACGTCTTACTTTTTGGATAACTGCGGTGGATAACCGAATTCCAGGTTATCAATTTCTTGGAGGTCACTGAAAAGAAAATCGGCAGAGTTATTCTCAAATTCTTCGATTGTTTTGTATCATCTCTGTTTTCCACATTTTCAGAAAGATATTTGGCAAGACAATATCGATTCTTACAACAGCCAAATCAAATTTTTGTGTCTGCTCACAAAGGAATGCTAGCTCAAAACTGAGGTCTGCAAGTTTAAAGTCTACAACTGTAGATATAACGCATTCCCCGACCTTCGAATTAGAGGCACACTGAGAATTTTGCTGGATATTTCATTTTCTGTTCAGGTAGGAAATGTACGAGACTGTCTGCATAACAATATTTCAAAGTTTGGATTTCTATTCTTACGTTGTTCTTTTGATGAGAGCCGACTTGTAACTTTTTTTCCTCATATCCACTTCGTTCAACCCATATTGCCTACTTATGTTTTTTCTGCGGGAACCAGTTTCTTCGTCACTGAAATGAGTTCAGAAGTTGAAAAAAATATGAAAAGAACATTTCAACGGTCCCTTTTTCTTGAACAATAATTCTAACATGATCCCAACATATCATCGTAATGCGCACCAGTCGAAAGTTGAAATCAAGATCAGACGAGAATTTCCTGAAAAAAAAATCGATCTTCTCAAAGTTTTCCTATGCTTATCTAAAATTATGAGAATAGGAGTAGTTCCTTTGGAATGGAGTGGACCGTCCCGTTATTATTGGTAATTTGTATATGGCCGCCGATGTTTCGCGTAATTGAAGTTTTACGCGTTCAACTGTTGATGAAAATGATCACCTTTAAAAGCAGCCTTTTTCGATCAATATTTCAAAGATTTTGTTCATACTATATGGGACTGAAAAAAGGGGGTTTTCAATATGGAGAATAATTTTTCAAATATAGATTTTTCGGTTTCGAATGAGTTTCTCCGTATTTTTTAGCGTAACTATATTCGGTATATTGTGCAGTTTGATAATGCAATGTTTGACTTTTATTGATCGGTTGGAAGTCTTTGAAAATATCTTCAAGCAAGTGGTAGCACAGTAAGTACTTAAGGCTCATTCACTAGAGAATTAGAAAACCCAAAAGTGTCACTAGAAATTTCGTTGGATTCCGTAAAACTCAATGTGTGGTGCGGTTTATGTCATGGACGCATATGATGATATGCGTCCATGATGACATGATAATACCTTATTTCTTCCGTAATAAGGACGAACCAGCCGTAACCGTGAATGGTGTCCGCTATTGGACCATTGTTTTGCCGAGGAAAATGTTTGACGATAGGATCATTTCCCTAAGAGAGTTTGTGGATTGGCCGCCGAGGTCCTGTGGTTTAACATTCCTGGATTCTTTTCTTTAGGGCACAGTGAAAGCACAGATCAATGCTAACAAGCCACATAGGTTGCATCACTAGGGGGAAAATATTCGTATATTGGTGAAACAGTCGGAATGATTGTACAGAGTGATACGAAACTGGAGCTTTCGGGCGGGGCAGTGTTCACGAAGTCGAGGTGGGCCTTTGAGCGATATCTCATTCTGAATATAGTTGCATTCGAGTCTAGGCAAGAATTCACTGTTCCTATATTCAAAACTTCAAAAATGGGCTTCTATGAGATTTAAGAATTCAGTTGCTATATCGAACCTCTGAATTTGAATCTTATCATTCTTATTGAAAGACTTGATTCGATTAACATGGAATAAATCTTTGATACCTAGACATATCCGAATGCAGCTATGTAGCTTAGCTTAGATTTTCATTATAATTTTAACTAGAGTCAATGGAACAGTTGATTTACGATCAGTGCAATATTAAGATTCTAGAAAAATATACCTTGATTTAGTTTTGGTGTTTGTAGATAATTTTGGTCCTTCAGGGTGTGGATTGAAATCATTCGCTATGTAGGAACCTTGTCTGATTGTGGCGGGCGAACATATCTCCTTTTGACATTCTGCCGGATCCGCAGGCTTCTCATAAATCGGTCGCTGCTCTGACACTTCATTATGACATTGTCGCGTATTCTTCACCTCCATGTCCTTATGTTGAAGGTTACTTGGTGCATTCGCATGATACTGTTGTGGTTGCCTTTCATTGTAGGGCAGAGGAGAGGTCTCGCTGTTACGCTCAGTTTCATGGGATTGCCTATCGCCCGAATGTCTTTCGGGGGCCTTAGTGGTAGATCCGGGTTGCTCGTCAACATGATTATCCTGCCGCTGAAAAGCGTTTGGCTCCGTAGGATCAAATTGATGTTCCCTGTATTGATTCTGAGGGATGATATCATGTTGAGATTGTGGAAACTGCGGCTTTTTTGTGATCGTTCGTTGTGTGGGATTGATGTGATCGGGCGAATCAGATGTGGATAGCTGATACTGATACGATGTTTCCTCTTGCTGATGCGAATTCATTGGATATAGATGATGCTGAGACCTGGATTGATCATGAAGTTGTTGCTGATTTCCAACATGTTCCGAATAGCTTGGTTGCTCTACTGTATAGTTATTAGCTGGAGCTAGATTTTGTTGAGACCTGGGTTGATCCTGAGATTGCATTTGGTATTCCAAGTGGCTCCGTTGTTGTTCAACTTGGTTGTTGTTCTCTCGGTAAGGTTCCTGTTGAATGGAATTCTGTGGAAGTAAATTATTCGGGTGAAGGCACTGATTTGGTGATTGAACCAGCAGTGGTGTATGTGGAATGTATTGTTTGGCAGCTCGCTGTGTAACTTGGATCTCCCTCGGGTAACAATCCTGTTCTTGTGATTGCGGGGATATACGTTCATGGAATGGGTGTCGAGCAGGGACTCTATATTCATCACGAAGCATTCCGTTTTCGAAGAATTCCTGTTCGGCGTTCAATAGCGATGCGACAGTCTCCTCCTTCCTGTTACGCGGAGTAGGACATCCTGTCATACTGTTCGATGATTGTTTCAACTGTATTGGATCAGGTTTAAAATATTTAGGATCGACTTGAAGCAACGAATGCACGGTCTCTGATTTCAACTCATTTTTTTCATTTTGCTTTTGTTTTTGGTACTGTTGAACGGGTTGGTTGCGAGTTTGGGGTTGAACGTATTGGTATTCTTGTGATTCCGTGCGGCTTTGTTTTTGGTAAGAAGGAAACTGTTGCGATGAATATGTCGTTTGAACAGGTAGCTGTTGATTGACATGCTGTGTAATATTTGGAACAGAGCTTGGGGGTAAATATATTTGTTGGTTATTCATAAAGCGAGGATATTGTTCTGGAAAACGTGTTTGATAGCTATCGTGCGGAGATTCGATTGCCTGTGAATTATGTTCCATCGGTGTCTGATTATAACATTGTGGTAATCGTTGATGCAGTTGCGGTGTTTGTTGCAAGTGCGCTAATTCTTGCTGGGATGTATTAAGATTTGTTGTTGGGTAACGAGGAGGTGCAGTTCTCTCCAATATCTGTTGGTTTATTGAGTCTGATTGGGGTATACTATGATAGGCTGTTGAGTAGGCACATTTTCCTTTTTGCCATTGATTTTCCATCTTCTGGGAAAGAGGTTCATTTGCTTCTTGTTTCTGAACTTTTTGCTGCATATCAGTATATTGAACAGACTGTCTATTCTGTTCATTTGTATGTTGTTGAGAAACGTTATTCATGAAATGGTAATTTTGTGAAGTATTTTGCTGAAGAATTTTTCCATTATCCATTTGATAATGCTGAAGTATATTAGGTTGCTGATTATTTATATGGTTTGAGTTTTCATTTGTAGGATTCACTGTCTGTGCTCCCACTTGCTCATTCCGTCCGAAGGGCTCATTGTATTGCTGATTTGAAATGATGTTTGGGTACTTCTGTTGATCTTGTAATCCAAAAGAGTTGCTTGGAGCAGTCCGAGCAACCTGATAAACTTGTTGAGGTTGATGTTGTCCCGGCCATATGTTGCCTATAGTTTGAGCAGCTTTTACTCCACCATTTTCTGAATAAGGCAGATTTTTGGATATGTTTTCTTTTTCAGGGAACATTCTGATTTGATTTTGCTGCTGATCGAATTGTTGAATTTGGGTATCGTGTTGTTTATTTATTTGATCAAATTGTTGCGTATTCTGATGATTGGCTTGTTGTGAAACATTAAAATTTTCTCTGCCGTCTTGTAAAACATTGTGTCCTCCATCTTGATATTGATATTGCGACCTGATATTTCCCTGCTGTTCCATAATATAATGCGGTTGTTGCATTTCGGTATAATTTGAAATATGGTTTCCAGTTCGTACTTGTGAAGAAATTTCATTTGAATTAAAATCATGTGATTTCTTGGAATTGTTCGAGCTGAAAAAGAGGAATAAGTGGGTAAGGATGGGGACAAGAACGGAAAACTAACCTTGACGGGTGGAAATCTTCTCGCTCTATAATAAAATGGAACTATATTATCTGGAATACTCACCTTGCAGGCTCACTGTTTTTTTGGGCTGTAGTATTGTGTATTATCTAAAAAAACATGTTGAGAGTAATTACGAATATGATTAATGGGAACTATTAATACCTGTCCCATACTGCATGGGGGCCTCGGTGCCCCATAACGACCGTAAAGGGGTTGGTTGTTAGGAGATTGAGTACTTTGTAAGCCATTAGTTCTGTTCATCGGACTGAAAGTTAGTGCAATTAAATGATATTGAATTGTCTGTAGTGAAAGGAGCAATGCGTTAGAAGGAATAGTGATTACATTTAGATATTCCACATTCCACACAACTCGAAACGATCGGTATCGGGTATAAACCTGAATTGTTGCAGGAAAAACAGAAATTATCAATTTCTCCAAATCATGAAATCGTAAGAGGATATTTCGCAAATTATCTAAACAGATTTTATGTTACAAAATAGTTAGCTTTGCTCTGGAAAGTTAAACATATAACTCGTCAATAAACTCGTGAACCAATTCAAAATTTAAATATATAAATATGGATCCTATTGTCTGTAACAAATAGAAGAAACGAAAACTATAGTCGAAGGATTATGGGGATGAAAGGGATTCGGAATAAATATCACTTACATGTAGACACAGATACCAGGAAAATAAAATTCTTTTTTACTGCTAAGAAAAAGTAGTTAGAGATAAAGTTCCGTTGGAATATTTGTATCCAAAATGATGTGGATATGGGGCGCCTACCAGAAGTTATGGGAAACAATTGAGGAACATACATATTGCACGTTGATTTACTGGCTGTTTCGAAAAATAGTGTACATCAGAAGTCCAGAGACGAAGACTTCCGGGGTGACCAGGGGTGTATGTTTGTTTCACAAGACATTATTGTTCACAGCTAAACAGATAATTAAGTTACATTATTAATTTTATCATGATAACTGTATCGTTCATTGTAAAAGTGGTGTATCTCCATGTTTTCACGCGCTTGTTATGGGGAACAGCACGTTATCATTTCGTCACGATGTCTGTAATTTTCGAATTTTGATCCGAAATTGGTCTCAAGCGACTAGGTTGGACTGATGAAGAATCCGTGGTCAAAATTGATTCTGTCCGTCCGTCCGCGTGTGCGCTATAACTTTCGAAAGAAAGAATCTAGAGTCTTCAAATTCTCAGGTAAGGTTAAGATCTTGAATATCTCGGTTGAGTTCGTTAATGGGCTAAATCTGCCGAATGGTTTTTGTGCTACAGCCATTTGAAATTTTGAATTTTCAATAACTCGAAAAATATTTATCTAATCGAAATGAAACTTGGTTGGTAGATGTACAGTGCATCTCATTTTGGGCGAGACAGCCAGGTTTCTCGCTTGTTATTTAAGACAGAGCCTTGCGGTTTTCACGTTCCTGTCCTACTTTTTCGTGAAACTCAAGTTGGCCTAATCAGATTTCGCATAACTGTTTCCGTTTATGACATACAGGGCGATTTTGGAAATTTATACTTTTCGGACTCCTCCTTTATCTCCGAAGTTATAAGGAATAACGCTCAGCTAAAAACTACGTAATACAGAATTCTGCGTAGAATCCAGTGGCGTACTCAATTTTTTTTCCGGGGTATGGTTTGGAAGATACGACACAAACCTATATTTTTTCAATGGAACACCCTGTATTTTATAACTTCGTTGAATTTGTTATTTTTTTCCCTTCAAAATGATACCATAAAGGTAGGATGTTCAGAAATGCTTAAAAACACTAAAACATCCTTGTTGTTATTATAGCTTCTTTGTATTGAGTGTTTTATCAAGTAGGCATTGGAGAAAAAAAAACAAATCTGATCTATCTGTCATCGCTATGAATTATTAATGGGTTTCATCGTGTTTGAGTTTGAAGGAATATTGAACATTGTAGAAAAAATTGTTTGTGAATTTGTTAATGGGAACTGATAATGGCTGGAAGAGATTTGATTTTTCCAAACAATGAAAAATATGACATTATATTATTCTTCTTTTATTTGGGAAATCCATGATCCACTAACCAAAAACCATCATTATGTGATGTTTCAGTATTATTTAGCATTTCTGAACATCCTACCCATTATTATACATCATTTTGAAGGGAAAAAAATTACAAATTCAACGAAGTAATAAAATACAAGGTGTTCCATTGAAAAAATATAGGTTTGTGTCGTATCTTTCAAACATACGCCACTGGATTTTACGCATAATTCTGTATCGGACGTAGTTTTTAGCTATTTAGCATTGTTTCTAATAACTTCGGAGATAAAGGAGGGGTCCGAAACGTATCAATTTCCAAAATCGCCTGTATCTCATAAACGGAAACAGTTATGCGAAATCTGATTAGGCCAGCTTGAAATTCACAAAAAAATAGGACAGGAACATGAAGACCGCAAGGCTCTTAAATAACAACCGAAAAAATTGGCTGTCTCACCCAAAATGGGATGCACTGTACAGTAGTAGCAATATGAAGAATTTGAAAAAAAAATGTTTCTGAAAATTTTCATATTTTTTGAAATTTCACTGAAATCTCCAAACCGCCACTTTATAACCGAGTACTACAATTCAGCCCAATCAAATTTCCTGATTTTGCCGAGGAACAAATCGAAGAGAAAAATTTAGAGAATTTATTTCCGAAATTCATATATATTTCAAAGAGCAAATCTCCGATTCCGTTTAAATTTTATTCTAATCGACACCGGAAACTCGAAGACTCTGTTTCAGTCCAATCAGATATGTATACTTTAAATTTTCCTTATAATGAGTTCAAAATATTTATTCGCATAGACTTTTTACGGCATCTACTGGTGAATAGTCGAAACATTTACTGGATCCTACAGTGACAATATGCAGGACAGCAGCGTCAATAGATCGTCAATCGAAGTATTGCAGTCGTCTGTTTACACTGTACACCTCATGAGGTGATTCCCTGGAAGTTTTATCGGTAATTCCCCGTAGCGCAAGAACAGTGAATCGGAATCATCACTACTAAACAACAGTGTTTCAAATTTCAGATTGATTGGATATTTGTCTTGGGAGACATTGGGAAAAAACCTAGAAAAGCACTGACGTGAGGTCAGCAGCTTTTACGCTTTTGCCCCATTACCAAAGTGGTCATCTAAACAAGTATTGACCCTGCCAAACGCAGATTTTTCATATGTTCTTCACGAAATTCTGCATGAACCTCGAGCTATAATTTTCTATCAAGTACTAGGTTACAATTCGATCCAAAATTTTGAATGGGTATAACTATCTAAAGAATAATTGGCGAATTCAACCCATTTAAGCACCCGACCTCCTTAATTGAACTGAAAACCTACTCCACAAATATATTCCTTATGCTGATTCTTCCTAAAGTTAATGTGTTTACGGCCGGCCTAACCACTGATAGTGAACAAAATAACTTCCGGAAGAATCTACTCAGTAGCTTGATAATTATAGAGTAAGTTTGGAGTATGTGCCAAATTTCATTGGAATTCGATGAATGGTTTACAAAAAAAATTCGAAAGGAGTGAATAACCATAAACTAGCCTAGGCAGTCGACATATTTCGTAACCAATATCACCTGAAACAAATATCAGATCAAACTAAAATTCGGAGCACTTTAGTTGAATATCGACTCAAACGATTGTGCCAAATTTCATTGAAATATGATAGCGTCATTACGTTTTGAGATATTGGAAAAATAACCCCAAAATTAAGAATAACAACGAAATTCGACATATTTCCTTGACAATATCTCCGAAAATAAATATCGGATCAAATTTGAACTGGGAACGCTGTTGTTAAATAGTTTCCAAGTCAAAAAATAATTTTCAACAAAATTTCTAAAGAATAGATGCACACGAAATTCTCCATAAAGTTGTGAGTTGGAATTCTCTAACATATCAGAAAGTTCAAAACAGATAGCATTAGAATTTCTTGAGATTGAGGAAATGACGTTAAAATGTCAAAAATCAATGAAATTCGACAATTTTTTTCTCATATCTATAAAAATAAACATCGAATCGAGTTAAAATTGAAGAAATTATTTTGACTTTGAAGTTTAAACGTCATTAGAATTTGATCAATGGTTTCCGAGAAAATTTTTTTTCAACATGATCTTCTATTGGTAATAGCACAAAACTAGACACCTATCTCGCAAATTTTTGAAATGAGGATCCTACTATTCCTAGTGAAATGTTTCCAAACACCAGAGACAACAGATATGTTCATTCTCTTTCTGTACTCCAATCACGCAATAGCCCGACATTATCATGTTTCGACAAGTCCATGAAGGACTCAGTGCTTAGTAATCCCGAAAAGTGCTTCAAAGCCCTGCGGTGCTCGGAAGTACTTCCCGGTGCTCCGGAGCACTGCGGTGGTTAGTAGCACTTTGTGGTGCTAGGAACATTTTTTCGAAATACTAAGCACTAAGCCTTCTCAAAAAATTCTCGAAGCACTGAGAACCAGTGTGATAAAGTACTTGCGAGCACAGTGCTTACGAGCACAAAAGTGCTTCGAGTGCTTTCACGAGCACTAAGCACAAGGCCTTGGTACAGCTCTGATTCAGCTTTGTTATTAATAATTCAAATTCAATTAGCTGTGACGGATGTGACGTATCCTTGCATGGTAATAGTCAAATAAACGTTTATCTTCGACTATTTCCCTTGTCGTAATTTCCACCAATCAGAAACGCGCAATTTTTAATTACAAATGGTTTCTAGGTGAAAAAACTCTTTGGCAGGAGCTGTCAGCAGTTTATTCGAGTTTACCCGCGGCAAAACTTGACAGTTGTTGTCACCAAAAATTACAATACCTTTGAAAACCTATACATAATGCATGCAGAATAATCTGTTACTTATGAAATAGTCTAGTCAAATACCATTCGGGCATCTAATTTTTCCTGTGAAAAAAATCGAAAAAACACATTGCAAAGTAATATTTTTCAACGAAAAGCATTCGTCCTCAACTCGGATTTTTGTTGCCACCAGCGCTCATACTTCTTGTTTTGAAATATTACTTAGCAACGTGTTTTTGCGCGCATGTTCTAGGGGAACAGCGTGCTATCGTTTTGATCAAATGTCTGTAATTTTGGATGATTGAGCCGAAAATGGTCTCAATCGACTAGGTTGGACTCACTGATGACGAATCCGGTGTCAAAATCGATTCTGTCCGGCCGGCCGGCCGGCCGTAGACACGATAACTGTCGAACGAAGTGAGCTAGCAACTTGAAACTTTCAGGGTAGGTCGCGCATTGGAATGCCGCGGTTAAGTTCGTTAATGGGCCAAATCGATCGAATAGTTTCGGAGTTATAGGCATTTGAAGTTTTGAAGTTATTTATTTTTTATTTCAGAAACTATTCGAGCGATTGGATTCAAACTTGGCGGTTAGGTGGAGTACAACGACGCGCAACTTTGAGCCAAATTTCGTCAGGAGTATATTGTTGGTTATTTTTAAAAAAAATTTTTTTCGAAATTTTTTTCCAAAAAAATTTTTTTTTCGGAAACCATTTATCATATCCAAGAAAAATTATACTCACGCTTTGACCTTCTAATTTCACAGCAATGCACCAAATTTCAGTTCGATACGATCATAAGTTTTGGAGATATCGGGAAAAAATATGTCAAATTTCGAGGTTTTCTTCTCGATATCGTTGATTTTTTCGGTATAACTCGAGAAATACTGATTCAAGCCTGATTAAACTTCACAGCTAGTTTTGAGACGCTGAAAGACAACTTTATGCAAAATTTCGTAATAATCGGGTAATTAGAACAATTTGAAAAAAAAATTTATATGATTTTCTCATCATATCATCCTCATTAAATTCTGTAAGAAACTTCGAACTGTTATTTTCGATGAAGTACTGGATTTCAATTCGATCTGATCTGTATTTTTGGAAATATTGGAAAAATAAAATTTTGATTGGGTATATCTACGGAATCATTGGGTGGATTTTACCCATTCACGAATTCGGCCTTCGTAATTAAAGTCCAAACCTTCTCTACAAATATCGAGTTTCTAAGTTGTTTCTTTCGGAAGTTATTGTGTTTACGCAGTCGGCCGTTAGGCTGACCGTAAACACAATAACTTCCGGAAGAAACGACTTAGAAACTCGATATTTGTAGAGTAGGTTCGGGGCTTAATTACGAAGGTCGAATTCGTGAATGGGTAAAATCCGCCCAATGATTCCGTAGATATACCCATTCAAAATTTTATTTTTACAATATTTCCAAAAATAGAGATCAGATCGAATTGAAATCCAGTACTTCATCGAAAATAACAGTTCGAAGTTTCATACAGAATTTAATGAGGATGATATGATGAGAAAATCATATAAATTTTTTTTTTCAAATTGTTCTAATAACACGATTATCACGAAATTTTGCATAAAGTTGTCTTTCAGCATCTTAAAACTAGCTGTGAAGTTTAATCAGGACTGAATCAGTATTTCTCGAGTAATTCCGAAAAAATCAACGATATCGAGAAGAAAACATCGAAATTTGACATATTTTTTCCCGATATCTCCAGAACTTATGATCGTATCGAACTGAAATTTGGTACGCGCGCACGTTCAAATTCGTTGCTGAAGCGGTCATCTACATTGAACATGCGCGCAAAAGTTGCTGCCTTCACGGCAGTGCTTTTTGAAATTTTTTTGATTTTTTTCGGAATAATTAGATGCCCTTATGATATTTCTCACGAGAAAACCACGATAATTGCACGAATCACTAAGTAAACAACAAATATTTCGACGCAAAATGGCGGATTATATCACGTGACGTGGACAACCAAACAAATAGTGGACCATCTATTGTCGCCACTGTCTTATATAGAGTCACTGTAATTCCGAGTACAGTGCCTGGACCGAAGCTGTTAAATATCCATTATAGAAATTATAATTTATTTATTATAATATATACTTCAGGAAATATGGAGATACCCCACTTTTACAATGAACGTCGAACGACGAAACGTTTGCCCCAAAAAAAAATTTTTTGAGTCTATCTGAAATCATTGTATTCAATCCCAAAACATGTTGAAATTTTTTCAATTTCAAGGACGATCAAAAATAATCTTGAAAAAAACTGACGTGAAATCATGAACTACGGGCGTGTACAAATTCGTTGTCCAAGCGGTCACCTATTAATTTATTGCAATATTCTGATCATATCACGAAAATATGGATACACTTCAAAGTTGTCATTCTTCAACGAAGTTCTTGATTTCAATCCGATCCAATCCGTATATTTGTGGAAATGTTGGGATAATGAAATTTAGAAAGGGAAGGTATATGCGAAATCATTAGGTGGAGTTCAGCTATTCATGAATTTCAACTTCGGTACGAAGCAACAAATCTACAAATATCGATTCTTATATTCGTTCTTCCGGAAGTAATTTATTTACCTGCCTACTGACTTGTTGCGCTCGGAAGTTATCGTGGAAACGAATGGCCGGCCGGATTGAATTCAAGCTGAGGATCTCCATCATTGAGTCCAACCTAGACGTTTGAAACCATTTTCGGAAAAGAATTCGAAACTTACAGAGATATGGGATAAATAATAATACTCTGTTCTCCACAAAAAGCGTTCGATAAAAGGTACTTGTGAATCATCGCCAAAACTTATTTAAAAAACTTGCCAATTTGATTCGCTATTCAGCCATTAAATATCTCCATTGCATCATTCTCGAACATTGTCTCGATTATGAAAAGTATCGAGACATCTTTTTGACAGAACGCACAGAATAATTTCAAGAAATAATTTCATAAACTTTCTTTGTCAAATATCGATACAAATCCTGATGTTTTGTTTCTTTCAAAAATTTTGTTTTCGTGGTATGAGAGCTAATCTCTTGGATTTTTATTGATATTTTTTGCATGTCTCAATTTTATTCATAAAGCCGATACGTTTCAGATTCCTTTGGTGTAAACTTCAAGTGAATCCGACGTCCGACTCGGACAGGATTTGTCATGCAGCCATCCATCATCCGATGGTCAGGTCGCCCGTATGCCTTGGAAAATGTTCAAATAGCTACCAGCACCAAGTTATCCCGGCCAGGCTCTGCTGTGGCAAGTACCGATAATTGTAAGGCAAGTGATGAAATATCGTATATGCCAACATATATTACTTATTCTGTTCCGGTCGTAGGCTTTACCGTCACCAACAATTGAATAATTCAATCTGACGTGCAATTTTGAGCAGTTGGTGTAAGGGGAGGAGGTATCACTGATTGCCTGAAGTCATCGAATAGTAATATCAATGCTATACCAAATGGAACTGGAATGTTTTTCGAATGTGTATTTCATTGTATGACAATTACTCATTGTGACCCATGTTATTCTCATTACATGAATTGATTTAGCACACTCTGATTATTCATCCTATTCCTGTTGATGTTTAACTATAACTTGTGGACTTTTTTTTCGGTTTCCTCTTATTTATTTAATCTGGATAAATTCTTGTTTATCCCCCGAATACGGCCTTATCGCATCCTTTGCAGCCTCACCTTAATATTATATGGATGTTTCAAGTTTGCGGCAAGGAATTATATAATAAGTATCACTTTCTCTTTCATTTTCGAAGTAATTGCTTTCTCATATCCATGTCTTCTCTTGTTTTTGTTTTTTAGAATTCTTCGATGTAATCTAAACGATATTCATTGTGACTATTCAATCCATTTTCCAAAAACAATCTCAATCCAATATCAATTATGAATGCTGGCTTTTTAAGGTTGATAATTCATTCTAGTAAATAATATGCGCGCACGCATAGCTGTGTGGCAATTTAGTCATTTGTCATGTTGGCGTACCTCCACATTGGGCATATTTATGAAAAATTTGCTTAAATGAATACCCACTTTCAAATATTTGGAACACAGAAATGATAAGTGTCAAATAAATAAAATAAATGTCATTTGAAGAAATGTGTTTTTTTGCATTCACCGCGCAACTGTTCTGTTTTTTCCTCATTCAAGATTCTTCTACTGATGATAAAAAACCCCACAAAAAAAGAATTTGCGAAATTGGTCTGACGGTTTAGGCGTCTGGCTGTGGGTGACCACGGAAAAAAGAGATCCATTATTATATATCAAAGATGTATCTCAATATCTATGTCTTTGTAATCAATTATGTCTTATGAGACAAGGTTTGGGAATCTCTGGAATTCCGCTTGATACTTATTTATTCTCTAGGATTGATGGAAAACTGATAACATTCGCGCAAAAATAATTGGGGTTTGACTTCTGAAAAATTTTCGTAACGCCATCTGTTTTCAAGATTTTTTTTTCAAGGGCGTTGAAGAAAAAGATGATTCACCTTTTTTTATCATTTTGCCGAAAATACTGACAATATTGTAATGAAATTTTATACCAATATGTTTTGGAAGCTGATACATCCCAAAAATTTGTTTTTATATCGGACTTTTAAAAAGTCGTTAGTTGCACGGTTGTACCAAGTAGTATTGATTATAAATTTTTCAAGGTTAAATTTATTGATTAAATTTCTAGTGAACTTGAACATCATTCAATTTTACACCAAAAAGGTACTCTTGGTAAAACTCGATAGTGTGTACCTTTTTCGGAATATTTTAATTTGAATTTCATAAAGCAATAACCGGAGCTGGTCAGTAATGGTAAAGTTATTAATAGTTATTATCATTAATGAGTACGCATTATGTGAATTAAAAATTTTTTTCGCATTCTTTTTCGCGTAAAATTTCTTTTTCTTTCAAAGACCTGTATCTTCAAAACGGATGGTGTTACAAACATTTTTCAGAGAACAAACCCCAGTTTTCTACCTATACTAGAGACAGGCGCACCTCTTTTTGATTTACCCTGTATATTTTAGTTATAAAAAGCAAGTTGAAGAATTATTCGTGCAGCTATTTACCATTTTGATGCAGATACAAACCTGATTTCAACGTTATCTTTCCTCTGGCTCTCTGGAAAGAATCCATCAAAGACGACATAGTTGTTCATCTGTTTGATGGGATCCTGAAGGTAGTAATGCTTGTTCAGGAAATTGAGGAATTTATCGCTGGGTCGATCGATTGCCAAATTGTGCGGTTTCACATTTTCTTTCTGTAATTTTATTAAAATTGTAGCTACAGTCAATGATAGGTGGTGGATGAGGACATGCGTGATCTTTACTAACTACTAAGGAAAAGAATATGCCTCCTTCATAAGCTCCAGAAGGTGAGCATATTTTGGACATGTTGAAATTCTAATTCACTGAGAAATAAATTTTGCATCTTTGTTTTGCCAGGAACGCACGTCAATTTTCTGTCGCACATAATCGCTTTCTTGGCGATCCCGAATATTCAGACGCACGACAGAAAATCGCATGTACGCGCCTAGCTTTTGTCTAACAGAAACTAGGTACTATACATGGTGCGCGAAGTTGCACAATTTTTGGTTTTGTATTCCTGGGACTCGTTCAATGAAACAACAAGTAACAATTCACAGACGTTTTTTCGACGTTGGAAAGTTCTCTAAGCTTTCCTTTGAATTATCAATATTCTATTGATTTCACAATTTCACATTGTTGCCGACACTACTAGGTTCCTCTAGTAATCCCCCTCAGAAGCTACAGGGTAATGCTAATTATAAGACCTACGGGTATAAACCTGTAAATTGTTACTGGTGTTGAACGGGCCTCAGATCTACTTTTTAATGGAGAATTTAACGTCCCTAGCAGTTTCTTCTTTAACTTTATACCTACGAGAATTTTCAAAGGATTTTTTCGAATAAAGTATACCAAATATTTTCGGGTATATCAATAAATCTTAAATCAGGATCACATTGACATGTTACACTACGATGGTGACTTTTAGCTATCGTAATCTGACGCAATAATTCACAAATTGTGATTAAAACTTTCATTTTCAGTTGTTCAGCACAAATTGCTATAACTTCCCACTTTTCGCCAGTCAATACTGTCAATAGGAATATACATAAATGATAATATTCATTTGTAGATAAAGTCATGTCAATGGAAGCTTGAGGTAAACGTATTCTCGAATCATACATTTTTCATTGTCCAAGAGCATTAAAGTTGTAATCTCTCAGTTTCAGATTACTTCATGAAACTGTGTAACAAAGCAGTATAATCGAAATTCAAAAATTCAGGAGAAATTGTGCTGGTGGTATTCCACAAATACTCATCAAGTCTGAATTTTAAAGGAGCGAAATTATTCGAGCTATTGAGAACATTAAATTCCATATGGCTTCAACTCTGAAACCATTAGGCATAAACGAACTTGATATTTTGAGTTCCTTGATGTTTGAAGACTTCTTGGGTGGAAATCGCGTGTATTTTTGAAGTTATATTTCATCATCATTTATCTTCGAATTATTTTGTCGGACAAATAATGTGATATGTTATATGTATTAACTGGTCTTTTTGAACATTTATCATATCATGACAATTTCCAATTTCTAGGTGCTGCTGTCCCAAAGGTTCAGTGTTTACAGATGGCCTGCCGCCAAAATTTGATATTAAATAACAACGCTGAAATCTTTCTTCACAAGGGAGTGACTATTCAAGACGAAAACTATAAAATATCAAATTTTCTATATACAACGTTTCCATTTCGATTTCTGTAGTGATTTTATCAATATTCTTGGTGATGATTCACCGATATTTTGGTGACATATGATTTAAAAAAAATCAAGCACTCACCTCAAGCATGAATTCGAATAATTTCCTGCCTAATCCACTCCTCTGTCTCTTTTCGTGTACGTAAAAGTCTAGTACACAAGGTGGCGTCACCTGGTAGTGTTGTCCTTCTCTATCAAAAACGTACAAGCCTTTTTTACCGATCTTAAGCATTCCTGTAACTGCTCCATATCCACTGAAATAAAAATCATCATGAATGCCGCTTCGTGTAATGTAAAAATTCTTTTTTTTGTCAGGTAGTCTGGAGCATAATGACTGATTTACAATAAACGTTATAATAGATTTTGCAGCTCCTGATTATATCTTTGATCGCGGTTTCACCTAAATAATTTTCGGCCAAAAATGGCCTGACCTACTTGGTTGGAGTCACTGATGAAGAATCCAATATTAATTTCAATTCTGTCTGGTGGTGGTCCGTTTAGCCCTTGTCACGGTAACGACATTTTTTGGATGGATACATTCGAAATACAATACGAAAAATTAGAAAATTTTATATTGGAATTTATTCGCTATATTATGCTGAATATCGACATTCACGTAACCGTCTGGCCGTACCAAATTTCAGCTCGATTGAATATGTATTTTTTCGGAATATTTGCGGCTTTCATCGTTTCCCTACGCGTTTTTGCGCATGCGCTTCAGAAATTTCTTCATATGAGGTTTCAAGGGAGTGTGAGGTTTAAATAAACAAATGAAAGTGCGCACTAAAGCCCGATGTTTGACGTGGAATATCTTCAGTTTGTCCACTTGTTCGAACATTTTTCCCAGTGAAATATATAATGAATTGTTGTATTTCTCTTTGCTGTGATATAATCCTCAATACGTTTTGTGCGAACAAAGAGTGCCCATCTCACACATCGCTTCCAGATTTCAACTCAATCTATCAATTGTATTTACATTCCTTGAAATACTGATTGAACCAAATTCAAAATCGGCAATTTTCCAGCTCGCAGACGCTCCAAAAATTCATATTTACCATAAAGTGCAATTTATTTCTTTCGAGAATCAACTTGCTCACAAACAGATCAACTTAATGTAGAGTAATGTAATGACACTTTCTCTGGCCCGAAATATAGAAATTGGACGATACGATGTCTTGAATGATCAAGAAAGAAAATATTCTAAGAGTTATAGGAAAATTTTTCAAATTTATCTTATAGTTACGAAATCGTTATGCTGGAGGAATCCAATTAATGTGTGACAGTGTATTTGTGTTCTAGAGAGAAAAGGTATAACATGTCCTTAATATGTGATGAGTTGATAATTACGTAACACGGGCGTAGTTTTGTCTCGAAAATTGAACTCCACTCAGTTATTGTGAGACCATTATAATTTTTTTGAAATCATACTTCGAGATTCAAAAAAATTATGAAAGCACTGACGTGAAGCCAGTAGTTTTTGCGCATGCTCAAGTAAGTTTCCGAAGCGGCAATATTTTCACATATTCATTCCGCAAAACGCATCCTTTCTTCGTTTCCTGATGGCCGATATCTTTGTGTGAAAGGGATCACATTGGTCTCGAAGTGAATTAACAAATTATGACCATCTCGTAGAGCAACCCATTATAATTCAGTTATGACAGGGAACATCTATAATTTCAAAACGACACGGCAATATTACACAGTGAAATTATAGAGGCACTTTGGGGACATTCACATCGAAGAGTGATCACGCGATTTTCAAGGGGGAAATAATGACACTTCACCGCTGTCGTGAAATGCCATTTCATTCGATTCTAGTGTTCCTTGGTGGGTATCGCTTTTATAGCTCTTTATTGGCTTACTACCTCCAAATCAGGCGTTATACAATATTCATGAATGTCGGTTTGAATAAAGAATAAATGTTTTATAGGTCTACACAGTGGTAGTTTCAACGATATTGAGCAAAGAAAACCCGAAGAGGACGTACTCGCATGGTGATAATATGCAGGAATTCTCAATATTTTTCTTTGGTTCGGCAGTATGTTTTGGGCTTCTCCCTGCTTTGCGTACAAAAGACCACATCACTACTTTCCTCGTTTTTTTTCAATTCGATATTGGCTGAAAATGTGAGTTCCAATCAATAATTGTTGATAGCTGTATATATTCAGTGGTAATCGGTAATTGAATAAATAGTTTTGAGACAAATTAATTGCACGTGTTGGGAGCTGATCATGAACGATTGTTCTAGTTGATCATAAATGGCGAAATAGAGGGAAAATGATGACCTGAGCCCCTATTCTTGAAACGGGGAAGGGAGATAATAGGCGTGTCGACGCTGTTGCCAAGGAAACCCGGTGCATTTTTGATGGAACGATAGAGAACGTTCATTCCATCAAATTCAAGAATAGGGTCTCAGGAAGGAAACAACACTTTTGGTTCGCTTTTCTTGACGGCGATAGTAGATGACGTTCTCTATGGTCAGGGCTGGGCAAAATACATGCTTGGCTTAATTGAAATACAAATTACAAAATACTTTCTAGCAGGTATTTGAAACACAAATTACAAAATATTTTCAAGTCAGGTATTTGAAAGATAAAATACAAAATACAGTATTTCAACTATTTTTATTTGAAATACAAATTACGATATACATTCAGGTGTTACGTGAAATGTAAAAAAATAAACAAGTTCAGCTCAGCCAATTAATCGCTAAAAGAAGAATTTCCTTTCAGAAACACAAGGTTTTTGAATGTGTTATCAGACAAACAGCCTCTTGTTGGGGAATGAATAAAACCTGCTTAAGAAAACAATCTTTCTACAGATCCTGATGAGAACAAACTTGTGTTATATTCTATGAACACATTTTTTATATTAGGATAGTATTCAAGGATGGTAAGCTCTTGTTTTTATCGTTTTTGGAAGTTGATTAACTCTAACTCTATTTTGGAATTCTGTGGTTGATCATTGTTCTTGTTCGCAAAAACAATAAATCCGTCTTCTTCCTAACTACTACTACTGCTATTCCCAGGCATCGATTCATCGTTTTTGTAATTTGCCTCTAAGGCATGAATAGCCAGATTTTGAATAATCTGCCTCTCATATATTGTGATGCTTTCTGGTAACCAACGCATTTTATAGCTAGTATGATAACATGGCGCCAAAATGGCTCCATTAACTTTAGGTGACATTCGAAAAAACTCATCGAAGCTTCGTTCTAAACTTCCTTTCACTCATGATATAATAACTGTGAAATGTCTCAAATTGGAATCCCACAGCTGTAGTAATCTGGTTCTTATGGACATTAAAGTAGGCAGAAGTTTGCTGTAGTAACAATTGTTGCCCTGAAGGTTATCTAAAGCCTGTACATTGTCATTATCATTGTTGGATTTGTTGGTACTATTATCGCTATTGACCACTGTGAAATACTTTCCACCCAAAATTAGCGGATACGTCCCCGCATTCACTCAGTCTCCATCGCTGCCGCCGTCCGGGACCGAGGAAGGAATTTTTGATCATCTTACCAATAAATTCGTCAAATATACAGAACTCGAACAAGTGTAATGAAAATAACCGTTTAAGAACAGAAAATAAATCTTACGAGAAGTTCAAATCAAAAATACAGTTTAATATTTAACCTGTCCTTATTACAAGTATTTCGGAAATGACCATTACGCAGGACCTCTTCTTCATTTTCATTTGCGGAAAATATGATTACTAGCAGAACTAGATGAACGTCGCGCCATCTGAAGGAAGGTTCAGGGACTGTTTTCTGTAGAACGCTAAATGTATTTGTTAGAATTTCGAAGACAAAAGTATCGAAATACAAAATACAAAATACTTCAGCGTCAGGTATTTGAAATACCAGTTACAAAATACATTTTCAAGAAGTAATTGAAATACAAATAAAAATACGTATTGGTATTTCAAATACGTATTTCAATTACCAGTAATTGAAGTACTGCCCAGCCCTGTCTACAATCACCCGTTCGATCCTCCTCCCGTATTCTTGAACATCAGGGAGCTGTCCAAATGTATTTCTCGTCAGCTTAATCGAAGCTTTCTTCATTCCCATAGCCAAGTTTATGTATATTTCATAGATATACCGTGGGTTTCACAAAGCTTGATCGGCCGATCAACGCTTTAATATTCTGTGGTATTGCTAAAAATGAACTGAAATTGAGCATAGAATTGTCTTGATCAGAACAATCACGTTACTCAGAGCTTTGTGAAACCCGCTATCTGTGTGTGACATTAGTCTGTGAAATATGGACATAATTCAGAGTGGAATTCATACTGTGGTAATGAGAGTTGTGGAGTTTAGTAAAAGAATAAAATGGATAATTTTGAAAGGAGTGGATAACTCAGCTATGTGAACCTGGCAATTGACCTTGAAATTTTCTCGTGAAAATTTTGTGATCGATTGTACCCGGTAGGTACCCGATTGTACCACAAAAATTTTCGTTTGTACCCCTAACGTTTTCTCTACACAGCCATTATAACTTTTGCACCCAACGGCACCCAAAAAAAAAAATTCGTAATTTCCTCATGAAAACTTGGTGAAGGATTGTACCAGGTAGGTACCCGATTGTACCACTTTTATTTTTGCTGAAATCCCCATGGTTTTTTTTATACATCAATTCGAAATTTTTTTTTCTCTTCAACTCGTGATTGGCCGATAATTGATGGAATTTTTGTATGAAAATTCTGTGGTCGATTGTACCTGGTAGGTACTCGATTGTACCACAAAAGTTTTCGTTTGTACCCCTAGCGTTTTTTTTTATACAGCCATTATAACTTTTGAACCCACCGGCACCCCAAAAAAAAAAATCGAAATTTCTTCATGAAAACTTGGTGAAGGATTGCACCAGGTAGGTACCCGATTGTACCACATTTATTTTTGCTGAAATCCCCATGGTTTTTTCTACACATCAATTCGAAATTTTTTTTTCTCTTCAACTCGTGATTGGCCGATAATTGATGGAATTTTTGTATGAAAATTCTGTGGTCGATTGTACCCGGTAGGTACCCGATTGTACCACAAAAATTTTCGTTTGTACCCCTAACGTTTTCTCTACACAGCCATTATAACTTTTGCATCCAACGGCACCCAAAAAAAAATTCGAAATTTCCTTATGAAAACTTGGTGAAGGATTGTACCAGGTAGGTACCTGATTGTACCACTTTTATTTTTGCTGAAATCCCCATGGTTTTTTTTATACATCAATTCGAAATTTTTTTTTCTCTTCAACTCGTGATTGGCCGATAATTGATGGAATTTTTGTATGAAAATTCTGTGGTCGATTGAACCCGGTAGGTACTCGATTGTACCACAAAAATTTTCGTTTGTACCCCTAGCGTTTTTTTTATACAGCCATTATAACTTTTGAACCCACCGGCACCCCAAAAAAAAAATCGAAATTTCTTCATGAAAACTTGGTGAAGGATTGTACCAGGTAGGTACCCGATTGTACCACATTTATTTTTTCTGAAATCCCCATGGTTTTTTCTACACATCAATTCGAAATTTTTTTTCTCTTCAACTCGTGATTGGCCGATAATTGATGGAATTTTTGTATGCAAATTTTGTGGTCGATTGTACCTGGTAGGTACTCGATTGTACCACAAAAGTTTTCGTTTGTACCCCTAGCGTTTTATTTATACAGCCATTATAACTTTTGTACCCATCGGCACCCCAAAAAAAAAATCGAAATTTCTTCATGAAAACTTGGTGAAGGATTGTACCAGGTAGGTACCCGATTGTACCACATTTATTTTTGCTGAAATCCCTATGGTTTTTTCTACACATCAATTCGAAATTTTTTTTTCTCTTCAACTCGTGATTGGCCGATAATTGATGGAATTTTTGTATGAAAATTCTGTGGTCGATTGTACCCGGTAGGTACCCGATTGTACCACAAAAATTTTCGTTTTTCCCCTAACGTTTTCTCTACACAGCCATTATAACTTTTGCATCCAACGGCACCCAAAAAAAAAAATCGAAATTTCTTCATGAAAGCTTGGTGAAGGATTTTACCAGGTAGGTACCCGATTGTACCACGTTTATTTTTGCTGAAATCCCCATGGTTTTTTTTGCACATCAATTCGAAATTTTTTTTCTTCAACTCGTGATTGGCCGATAATCGATGGAATTTTTGTGTGAAAATTCTGTGGTCGATTGTATCCGGTAGGTACCCGATTGTACCTCAAAAATTTTGGTTTGCACCCCTATTGTTATCTTTATACAGCCATTATAACTTTTGAACGCACCGATACCCAAAAAAATTTTTTCATGAAAACTTGGTGAAGGATTGTACCATGAAGGTACCCGATTGTATCATCTTCATTTTTGCTGAAATCCTCATGATTTTTCGTACACATCAATTCGAAAATTGTTTTTTCCTCAACTCCTGATTGGCCGATAATCGATGGAATTTAGGTGTGAAAAAGCAGACGGCCAACTTTGGGCGAAATTTCGTGATGATCATGTCATTAGAACAATTTGAGGAAAAAATTTCAAGTTTTTTATTCAAATATTCTATATTTCGTTATTTTCTGATCGAATTATTTCCACGAAATTTTTTCGAAATATTGGGAAAATCAAATTTTGGATTTCGGCCTTCGTCATTGAGGTTCTAAGCTTCTGTACAAATATGGAGTTTCTTAGTTGATTCTTTCGGAATTTATTGTGTTTATGATCGGCCATGAGGACTCCACCATTTCCAGTAATGCAAATATTCCAAGGTGAGAGTGGCGACGTTTTTTCGAAACGCGTTCAATATTTGAGAAAATAATTCAGAAGTATGTATGAGGAAAAAAAAATTTCTAACACCTATAGTTCATAAAACAAGCATAATGCCAGTTGGAAATAAAAATAATTCGGTGAAAATAAATAATAATATATAACCTTATACCCAGAATCCCACGTTGGTTTTAATGACAAGGTTTTTCTGAAGTAGATATAACAAATTGTCTTAAAATTCACTCATATCAGCTTCGATACTAGAGTAACTGAAGCAGGTCCAGAAGGGTTTTTAATTTAAAAATTCGCTGACACACAGGAACCTAACTAAAGCCAGATAGAAGTTCCCGTTGCGAAAAGAATATGTTACTTAGCAACAAATGCGCAAAAGGATACATTTTTTCTGATTCAGCATTTTATAGTTCGCTGAGAGAACTAGAGAAAAGCTGCAAAAAAACCCAACATTTCAAATAAAAACACCATTCGATACTAACCTATTACGATTGGGTATTTGGATGAAAATATCAAAGGTACTCTCGGGTTCTTTTCTGGTAAAACTGATCACAGAATACAAACAGAAGAATCCGTTTTTTGGGCTGACGATTAGTCTCACATTTCCTATACAAGGTGTTCTACAAACTCTATGACAAACTTTGACAGATAGTAGCTGTTCTAATTCTGAACCTTTTTTTCGTATGAACATATATCCGATTCGTTTTTGTTAAGAAGATACAAGCGTTTGAAAAATTATATTTTCATTTTCAAATCATAATTATAAATGGAAATTTTGATACTATAAAAATTGTTCAAAATATCCACCTTCGGCTTGAATGCAAGCTTCACATCGACGAACTAAAGATTTCGTTACTCGGCGGATCAGATTTGGGTCGTTTCGTATTTGGTTTGCTGCATCTTGAACTCTATCAAGTAATTGTTGATGCGATTCGATTTCTACATGATGAACAAGCCGATTCATATGTCCCCATAAATAAAAAAAAAAGGATTTAGATCAGGCGAACGAGGTGCCCATTGTATTGGTCCTCCTCGACCTTTCCATTTATATTTATATTTTATGTCGGTCTACTTGATCAAAACATGGATATACATTTTTTCAAATGCTTGTAACTTCGAAACGAGAACGAATCAGACCTATGTTCATAGGAAAAAAATGTTCAGAATAAGCACAGCTACCATCTGTCAAAGTTTGTCATAGAGCTTGTAGAACACTCGGTATAGAAGAAACTTCGGGTAGAGAAAGGAATATTTTTGTGGTGAAATTGGGTGCAACGAACCACAAATTTCCACTCAATAATTATTAATTGGTGTGTAGGGACAACAATAATGTTTCAAACAGAAATGGAAATGGTACAATCGGGTACCTACCGAGTACAATCGCCAACAGAAAAATTTCAGCGATTGTCGACCCATCACGAGTTGAGGAGAGAAATTCGAATGTGTAAGAAAAACCATAGGGATTTTACCAATAATAAAAGTGGTACAATCGGGACCTACCTGGTACAATCCTTCACCAATCACGAGTTGAAGAGAAAGAAAAATTTCGAATTGATGTGTAAAAAAAATCATGGGGATTTCAGCAAAAATAAAAGTGGTACAATCGGGTACCTACCTGGTACAATCCTTCACCAAGTTTTCATGGAGAAATTTCGATTTTTTTTTGGGGGTGCCGGTGGGTTCAAAAGTTATAATGGCTGTATAAAAAAAAACGCTAGGGGTACAAACGAAAATTTTTGTGGTACAATCCAGTACCTACTGGGTACAATCGACCACAGAATTTTCATACAAAAATTCCATCAATTATCGGCCAATCACGAGTTGAAGAGAAAAAAAATTTCGAATTGATGTATAAAAAAAACCATGGGGATTTCTGCAAAAATAAAAGTGGTACAATCGGGTACCTACCAGGTACAATCCTTCACCAAGTTTTCATGAGGAAATTACGAATTTTTTTTTTTGGGTGCCGTTGGGTGCAAAAGTTATAATGGCTGTATAAAAAAAACGCTAGGGGTACAAACGAAAATTTTTGTGGTACAATCGAGTACCTACCGGGTACAATCGACCACAGAATTTTCATACAAAAATTCCATCAATTATCGGCCAATCACGAGTTGAAGAGAAAAAAAAATTTCGAATTGATGTGTGGAAAAAACCATGGGGATTTCAGCAAAAATAAATGTGATACAATCGGGTACCTACCTGGTACAATCCTTCACCAAGTTTTCATAAAGAAATTTCGATTTTTTTTTTGGGGTGCCGGTGGGTTCAAAAGTTATAATGGCTGTATAAAAAAAAACGCTAGGGGTACAAACGAAAATTTTTGAGGTACAATCGAGTACCTACCGGGTACAATCGACCACAGAATTTTCATACAAAAATTCCATCAATTATCGGCCAATCACGAGTTGAAGAGAAAAAAAAATTTCGAATTGATGTGTAGAAAAAACCATGGGGATTTCAGCAAAAATAAATGTGGTACAATCGGGTACCTACCTGGTACAATCCTTCACCAAGTTTTCATGAGGAAATTACGAATTTTTTTTTTTGGGTGCCGTTGGGTGCAAAAGTTATAATGGCTGTGTAGAGAAAACGTTAGGGGTACAAACGAAAATTTTTGTGGTACAATCGGGTACCTACCGGGTACAATCGATCACAAAATTTTCACGAGAAAATTTCAAGGTCAATTGCCAGGTTCACATAGCTGGATAAGCCCCTATTAACAATAAGCAGCAAGAGCTGAACCTGATGAAGTACATTATCTTTGAGTTGTCTTGTTAGAATTTCTGTAAGTCGCAACATATCAATAAACTTTCGATAACGAATCAAAAGAGTTCCTTTTAGGAAGCATATCGGTACCTATTTGGTATTGCGTTTCCGCACCTTCCTCATCTTTATTTAGTGTGTTCCACCTAAATACACTCGTCCTAGCCATCTGTGAGTGAAAACAGAAACCTCACAGTGAAAGAAGATATTCAAGATTGTTCAGGCTTAATGCCAAACAGATCGCAGCTGTCAAACGGCCGAAAAATAACTTAATATTATGAGAACTATGTGAAACGCTGTTCTAGTCATTCGGTGGAAGAACACCATTTCGTTGTAAATCATGTGGAGACACCCACTTTATCTCCTTTGTTCTCTTCCCAGGATTTCAAGAATATCGCTTCAGGATGAAAAATATTAGGGAATGGACTGGGATGAACAGTAGTACATATCGCTCAAAAAATGGGCGAATTTGCCATAGTTGCCGTCAATCTTCAGTAGAAGAGGCACTAGAAGAAGAATAGGTCCCAATTATTCCTGATATTTTTATATCCGTATTAGTTTTTATTGATAGCTTGTGCCGGGAATGTGTTAGGTTAGGAGCTCAGGTGTGTTCTGTGTAGGTTTTCTTAACGTTCCTTGAAGGACCTCACAGCCCTCTTTCAAAATTGTCCATTTTCATGGCCACGGTGATATACGTTTTTCAAAATCGTAGCCTGTGGAGCTGTGCCGTCCGGATTGAAAGTCATTCAGAATTTCTGTTCAGTCTTGATTATTTGAACGACATCCAATCAGTCGTTCAAAACCGTCTGCGAGTAACAACGTTTCAAATCGACATGATGAAACAGCGGAATATTTCGAAAAAACAAGAATTTCTTATTATTATTATTCATGAACGCTGTCAGGGCTGCTACTCATCAAGACAGAAAATTTTCGACGATTTTAACGGTAAAGTGTGTAAAGGTCTGTAGGGCCCTTTTACATGACTTCAGGAACAGCACTGTTAATTGTTCATCCAAAACTAACTGGACGAAGGAATACAATTTCATTCGAGGCTCGTCACACACTAATCTTTTTGTTCAGTTTTGCAGCTTAATATCTCGGTTAGGACCGTTTATGTAAAACATTCATCAAACAGTTTCAGAGATACTATTTGAGATGTTTCTGTCATTTTCTCGATATTGATCGTATCGAGATGAAAATCTGATGATTAATTGTAAAATATTGATGTGAAAACTTGTATACAACTTAATGAGCATCGTTCCGTTCAATAAAAAAATTGCCTTGGAAAATATTTCAAAAATACAAAAATACAAATACAAATGCAGCCGAATTTCATACATATCTTCAAGCTTGTATTCATCCACTGTATACCTAATTTTAGATCGATCGGATATGTGTTTTCGGTTTCATTGGGAAAATATCAAATCGGCGGAAAGTTCGATTGAATTCAATTCGTTATTTAATTCGAACTTCGAAACTATGCTGTAAAAATCTCTACAAATACCGCCTCTTGGTTAGTTACTGATCAGGAAGAATTTTTCTGAACGCCATCCATAATAGTCTTCGGCATCTAAACGGCACTTGCATGCCAGCAGCGAATGTCTTTACCGTCAGAAAAAGGTGGAGCTTCAAATGAATAATCAATATCGATGCACTCGAAGGTTAGGGTTCATAAGGTGCTCCTAAGACGGCGCTATTGAAATGAAAATCGCCATCCAGCAGGTATCAAGAATCTATAACCTTTTATGGGTTCGACAAGGTGAGTCGTACTGATGATCTGTAATAATGAATAATGCTTCGTCCATGTAAAAGCCTTGGCTGATTGGACTATTAGCCCTCCCCGAGGCGGAGTATTTGTTGATCTATCGACAAATATTCATCCCTGAGTTCATATGATCTCATAAGAATATCGATCGTGTTCGAGATGTCGGACAGTAAAGATCACGCCAGCGAACGCTCGGAGAAATTTGTTGATTCAAGTGGTAAAAAACTAATTTATTGTGCCCACTGTAAGAAAAATGTATTAGAAGCAGTGATGTGCATAAAATGCAAGGAATTTTTTCATCGATCATGCTTACTAACGGCTGCTAAAAAAAGAAATGCCAACTGTGTTCACGATACTAATGATGAGGTAAATCTAGAATTACAGGAAGAAGAAAATCCTCTATTTGAGACTAAATTACTTCAAATAAAGGTTAAATATCTGGAAGACCTATTAACGGAATTCAGGAGTAAAAACGACATCCTGATGCTTAATAATAAATTGCTGCTAGAAAAAATCAAATCAATGGAGAGACACGATGGTAAATAACCGAAAAAAAGTGTTTATAATGAAGATATATCTGAATCAAATACAACCGTCCATGGAATTTCAGAACGAGACAATATCATAGTAAATTCACGCCAACAACAGAGACAACAACAACAACAGGATGTGCAGAAATCACGAATTGTTGTATCAGATGACATTCGAAATAATTATCGTGGTGATGCGAATACAAATTTGGCATCAAAAGAAAATAATGGGAAAAATGTTTATGAGACGGTATCGGAAAGCAATGCAGGATCTCATTCAAAATCAATTCATAATGAAAATGATTGGAAAACTGTTATCAATAAAAGGAAAAGTAAACAATCAAATACTCGTAAAATCATATGTACTGGTACCAAGTCCGATGGTTCATTACTACAGGGGGTGAAGAAGAGAAAATGGATATATCTTGGAAAAATTGCGGGAACGACTACTACTGAAGAGGATGTGAAGAACTACATGATGCAGATAAAAGACATAAAAGATATACAAGTAAGAAGGCCACAGACAAGGGGTGGAAACTCTGCGTTCACTATTGGTGTAGTGGACGAAGAAGATTTCAAATCAATTCGCAGTGGAGATTTCTGGCCAGAAGGAGTTGTTGTTCGAGAGTTCAGGTTTGGAAGTTTTTTTCGCCAGATGAACAAAATAAGTTCGAACACCTAGAGTTATCTAACAATTCTAACATAGTCAAAATTGTTCATTTAAACATTCAGTGCCTCAATACATCGTTTAATGGACTTCTAGATTTTGTCAATGAAACTAACATAGATTTTTTTGCTTTAACGGAGCACTGGCAAAGTGAAGAGGAACTGAACAGTTTTCATATTCAGGGTTATGTCAAAACAACAAGCTACTGCAGGGAAAAGAGGAAACATGGAGGGGTTGTCATTTACTCAAGAAATGTGTACAATTGTGTAAGCAGGTTGGATATTTCAAAGTTTTCTATACCTCGGGTTTTTGAATGTTGTGCTTTGGAGTGTTATATTGGAAATTTAAAACTGATTTTAGTATGTATATATAGGCCAGATACACCTCCTTTCGCGAGTGCAGATGTATTTTTTGAAAAACTGCTTGAAATTTTAAGGATTCTAAGTAGGGAAAAAAATAATGCAGTAATCATATTAGGGGACTTTAACTTTGATTTCCTCAGGATGGATGACGAGAATACCAGTATGCTTGTAACAATTGTTGAAAGTTTTGGTTTAGATGTGTTAGTAAATGAGCCCACAAGGGTTACTAATCATTCGTCTACTTGTTTAGACAATGTGTTCACTAACATAAAGAGTAGATCAATAGATGTTGTACAACCGCATTTGTCAGATCATGCAGCACAAATTCTATCTATTGAAATTGAAAATACAAAACAAATTCCAACTAAAAAATTAATTAGAAAATATAACGATAAAAATCTTCACAGTTTTTCAGAAAAGTTGTTATCATTTGACTGGTCACATTTGTATGATTTCGAAGATCATGAGATAGATGACATGTGGGATTTCTTTTTTGGTAACTTTGAAAATATGTTTCAAAGTTCATTCCCTATTAGTGAAATCAGAACTAATGATAATGGTCAATTCTTGCAAAACGTAACATCTGAATGTAAATCTAATCCAAAAATAATTGGTTTAAAGCGCAAACTTGATGCTCTATTTATAATGTCGCAACAAAAGCCTGAATATACTCAAAAATACAAACAAACTAAGAAGGATTATGATCAACAATTGACAAAAATTACGCAGGAATATATTGGAAGTAAAATCATAAAGTCAGATAATAAAACAAAAACAACTTGGAGTTTAATAAAATCTTTAACTGTCAAAAATAATTCTAAGCAGCTAATACTTCCTTCGGGTGATCCACAGGTAATAGTAAATGATATAAATGACTTTTTTGTGAATGTAGCTTCTGAAAGTATATCTGACCCCGCACAAGGTCATTCCAAGTCAAAGTTAAAACGTGTACAAAAGTCTTTTTTTGTATTTGACATAGAAGCCACGGAAGTCTTAAGAGCTGTCAAAAAATTAAATAATTCCTTCTCATCAGGATATGACCAAATACCTAGCACTATTATAAAAAAAGTCATTCATATTGTAGTTGAACCTGTGAGATATATTATCTACAAAGCCTTTGTAGCAGGAAAATTTCCATCGGCACTCAAATTGTCAATAATAACACCTTTGTACAAATCAGGTCCCGTGGATGATTTGGGTAACTATAGACCCATAAATTTGCTAACAACTTTTTCAAAGATTTTCGAAAAAATTCTTGTAGATCGCCTGTTCAAATTCTTTAAAAAACATGGACTGTTTTGCTCTTCTCAGCACGGTTATTTGAATAATAAAAATACAAGCACGGCTATTTTTGAGCTTACACAAAGGGTATTAGAAGCGATAGAAAAAGGAGAAATTCCGATTGGTTTGTTTCTAGATTTATCTAAAGCATTTGACAGTGTAAATCACAGTAAATTGTTGGAGAAACTAGAAGCATATGGCATAAGAGACAAGCAGCTAAAACTTATTCAAAGCTACCTGGAAGGCCGAAAACAGAAAGTGTCTGTTATGGTCAACACTGAAACATTTGTATCGGATGAAATAGAGGTTCTTTCGGGTGTACCTCAAGGTAGTGTGTTAGGTCCGCTATTGTTTATAGTATGTATAAACGATCTTCCCCTTAATATAAGTAGCTTGCTGTATCTGATCATTTATGTTGATGATACTAATATTATAAAAATTATCAATGACATCCTTAATTTAATGCAAGAATTGAATAATGCTTATATAGATGTGAAACAATGGTGCTCAGCAAATTGCTTGAAATTAAATGCTAAAAAAACGGATTGCATAATGTTCCAAACCGAGAGATCGAAAATAATGCCTCCTAATAACATTTCACTAGATGGTTCTCAAATTAAGATGATGAACTGTGTAAAGTTTCTTGGTGTTTATGTTGATGCCAATCTGAAATGGAGAAATCATATTGACTACTTGAATAAAAAATTGAATGCTACCATCTATGCTATTAATGTTTTGAAAAAGTCAGTGGATATATCCATCCTGAAAATTATTTATTTCTCTAATTTTCAGTCTATCTTGTCGTATGGTATTGTATGCTGGGGAGGCAGTTCCTGCTCTGCATGCCTTTTTGTGAAACAAAAAATGGCTTTAAGATCAATGCTAAACATGAAATACAGGCAGACGTGCAGGGGTGTCTTTCGTGCTAATAATATTCATACTTTCACAGGACTTTATGTTTTCAATTGTATAAAATTTCTCATACAACACAGAGTTATTTGAAAAATTTAAAAATAAGAATGTCAAAACTAGGCAGGTGGATCAATATATAATATGTATCCTATACACAATCTCACACTGACAGAGAATAATGCAATGTATATGTGCATCAAATTATTTAATGCTCTTCCAAAACATTTCCGTTTTATAAGCAATGATAAGGTTTTTATTAAAGAGTTGTTTTCATTTATCATGAAATGAAACCTTATAACTTGCAGGAATATCTTGACTACTGCAAATGTAATAATGGCTATAGTTGAATTGATTTTATTTTGACATTTTTTCTATGTATTTACATTTATGGTATACTATGAAACGAATAAACTTATCTATCTATCTATCTAATTGTTGTCTGACCTGGCTCAATTTTCACCGTTTGAAAAGGAATGTAAGATAGGAGTCCAACCGAATTAAATCATTCTAGTAGTCTTTTCAACCACCAGCAGCAAAGAAATGATCAACTCTGTGTTATAAATCAGCCTAATTACGACCTGAACCGGACGCTATGGGTCATTATCGCGCTCACTAGTCGGATAACGAACTCAACCATGAAAATTCCAAGAAAAGCGACCGGAAATAATTATCATGCAGAGCTTTCATTCTCGAGTGAATTCTTTGCAGCAACGCTGGTTTTTTATTGTTTCTCAGTCTCGCCGAATGAATATAGGTAAACAGTATATACAAAACAAATGTCCTAGTTGAATGAAACTAATCTGAATGAACGTATCGCAGAAACCATTTCTCGACCCTCGTAAGTTCGCTCTTGCCAATGAGGTTTGGATTGGGGTTAGCTTGAACTTGAGGTAGAAGAGTTCTGACCACATTTCGAGTTTCTCCGGACAAAAATGAAAACAGAGCTATTAAGTTGAATAATCTTTAACGATTTCGAGTATCAATAAAAATCTGAAAGCTTCAACGTTTTGCGATCTACCCCAGCACCTCCGCCATTTTGCAACTCGTAAATTTTTGGATTTTCTGCACTTTCATGTCAATGGATGTATCTAGGATAGCGTATATATCGCTTATAAATCCTTACGATTCATTTACCTTTCCAGAAAAATTAGTTGACATGAAAGTCCAAAAGTCTGATAGAAGAAACTGAGACTTTTTTTAGATTTGCAAAATGTCGCGGGGGCTAGGTTTGTCGATTGTAAAATTTTTTCGAATATATCCGGAATTATCGAAAGGTCCATTGAGCTTCTTCTTTAATCTTTGTCATGTGAAAGTACAAATGAAGTTCATGTTCGCGTTGATCCATATCGAATTCAATTACTAAGGTGAAGAATAAATGCGTTCTACAGTTTTATATTTCATTGTCCATGATATTTACAGCTTATTGTAGAGTTTGAAAGCGTCAGTTCAGTTAATTCTCAAGATACGGCATAGGGGATTCAGAAACGAAACTTTACATTATACTAACTATTATATTCGCACACTAATTCTTTAGATCGAATTGAAATTTTGTGAGACCCGTAATCGTAGACACCGCATAATTATCTACAAATTGAAATTATCTGAATTGACTTTCCCCTAAAAATTACAAGTTGGCACTACCAGTACATAAGATTTACAAAACATATGCAGTGAAGTGGCCGAAGTGACAGTTGGAATAGCATTTGGGCCAGTTTGACTTTTGAAAAATGACTTTTATGCAAATTTTCATGGTGACTTATCTAAACACTCCTTTATGGCACTTGAGAAACTCTGCTCCTCAGCGACTCATTTTTCCCATATAAATTTGCAACTGGTGCCAATGAAAAAAAAATTCATTATTCCAATGTCGGCCTCAGTGGTTTCAGATGTGGACTGTAAGTAGCAATATATGTTTTTTGTTGTAGTTCTCTTGTGGAAAAAAAATTTTTTTGCTTTTCAGCTGAATGATTTGGAGTCGGTACGGGATACAGAGGAAAAGAAATCATAGATATTGGTTGATAATCGTAAGAATCGTGCCTGTCGATTTTTTCAGACACCCTTTATGTTTACTCCAATTATATCTTTCTATATGAAGAAGAATGTGTCCTTTCCAATTCTCCAATGGAAATTGTCAGTTGCCATTGAGAAAACATTGATATTATCTTATCCCTTTCTAGAACACCTGGTATATTTTCCCAAAAACATCTTGCTATAAGTGAAAGCAAGTGATTTTTTCAATTGAATATAGTGGTTGCAAATTGCAAACCATTACATTTCTTATTTGGGACTTATTTTATTCTTGAAAATTGGCCTGCGTGCAGCCATATGGGATTCAGAGAAAAAGCAATCATCGATATTGGTTGAAGATCTAGAGAATTGTGCCTATTGGTTTTTTGAAACACCCTGTCTATTTTACTTCAACTATCTCGCTTTACGCAGACGAATGTGCTATTTCCAATTTTCCTCTGAAAATTCTAAGCTGTTGATGAAATAAACATTGATCTCATTATATCACTTTTTTCATTTTGAAATGGAACCACTTCGAAAGCCTTCTGTATCGATCGCAAAATAATCATCGAGATCGGCCGATGGCCACGCGGTTGAAGATGGACCAGCATAAAAAATAGTTTTCCGACGAATTGACCTCCTTTTTTCGAGGTCCGTTAAAAATCAGGTTGACTGTATGCGCTGAAGAATACATTAAGAGCAAACAGTGCCTTTAATATAACGGGGTGACTTTAGTAGGCCAGAGTTCCTTTTTTTGAAAATATTTTTTGGTGCAAATGGTTGAAAAAAATAGGATGAATGCACAACGTTGCTCATTTTTATATTCACGAATTTTCTGGAAAACAAAAACTGATATGGAGTGAAAAATGAAAAATTGAATAACCTTGCACCTTCTCAAAAAAGAATTAAGTACATCCAAAAAAAAATTTCAAGAATAAGAAGAAAGCCTTTAGAACGACACCCCGTTTTCTCCTAAATTTCACGCATTATTAATATTTCCCGCGGCTATTGGCAAGGTTAAAGCATGCAGACCTTGTGCAGGTGTCTGACATTGAGATATTAACAGGAGAGTTTGAAACTTTAATATGGCTGTGTTGCCGATATCCACGAAGCCGTAATTTATCAGTCGACGGTACTGTGTGCCCTTAATTTCCTACCCTTCGCCCTCCATGTAAAACGGGGTTTAGGATGCGGTCAAAGTGCAAGCGCAATTGCAATTTTGCGAGTCGGCTTCTCGCTTCGTGATAGAACTGTCAGCACTCAGAATTGAATAAATGAAGCCTCTGGGTGAAAGCTATACTCAAGAGTATTCGGCACTTAATCCTCCTCCCACATTGTCATTTCAACCAATAATAAAAAAACGATTTGTACCTATGTAGGATAACATTTGTTGAGGCCTGTATGAATGTGAATATTTATTCTGGGTGTGTTCAATCATAGACTGCCTATCTGACTGAGGAGAAGGGAAGTCCACCTATTTTCAACGCTGCCAACTGATAATAATTAATAGGATCGCCAAGCTGACATGACATGCCCGTTATTTTCATACATTTTACTGAATTTCTAAAGTTATTTCCTGATGCGGGCATCGTTTAGCTAAACAAGTTGAACCATAAAGCATTTCAATGTCATTATCAAACTCACCGCTAGCGTTATTCAATACAAACATAGAAGAATATGACAAGAATCGGGGTTATATGCGCGAGTGTGGAACAACTACCCACATCATTTAACGCTAGCCACTTCACAGCATAAAGTTTCAATTTTTAATTGAACTCTATTAACTCAACCTGCATGCTTCGATGTAAAACATTACTTGATAATCTTTCACACGCAAAAATACCAGGTTGAAAACTCATTCATACTTGAAAAAATGCGAATGAGATTTCTTATCATATATTCGCTCGAGCGATAAGCATGCCGAGAACATGTGGGCGTCGAAAGTATTGACATGAAATGTTGGTAGATGCAAATGAGGTGATACGTGCTGAGCTGATTGAATTGGTTTGCAAACACATTAATATTCATGCATAGCATATGAAAAAAAATCAGTGCAGAACATTAATATTTCGACGAAAAATTAGCCTTTCAGAAAATTTTATCTCTCAGAATGCCAGACAAACTATACGGTTTCAGCATGCATACATCTATATAGGATGTCAACATGTGCGTCTACTTTTATTAGGAGCAAAACCACGGAAACGCTTCTTGGAGATAAAATCTTCATTCTGAAGGCTTTCCACGGAGGTAGGCATGAATGCTTATTCTGGCGCATACCCGTAGAAAGCTACCTAGCAAACCATCAAACTGCTTCAATCCAGAAACGGTATTCTTACGACTTGAAGTATTTATAATTTTTGTTGTATAATTTAATTCTTCCATTAAGGAATTGACACACTTCATAGTCTTTTTCAAAAACGTCCCCTTTTAGTAGGAACAGCAAGACAATAAATCACTCGCGCTATACCATCTTCAAAACATCATGAAATGTTAAATTTATGATGTGAGACTACGTAGCCGTAGCATTGTTATTCTATTTCACTAAAAGATACTGAACATGAAGAAAAACATTTTCTCGCGAAACTTCTGTATAATCATTCCTTATAAATCCCTACAAAATATTTTTTCTTATAGGTACTGAATTTGCAAAATTGCAAGATTTTATCAGTATAGTATTAAAACGACTGGAAAACTAAAAACATTCAAACGAAGTGAGGCATGATTCATGAAGAAATAAACAACGTGATGATACTGTAGAAACTGCAAAATCCTAGATATAGCGAACTGAAACGACAATTGGACCAATATCATGCACATCGCATGATGTTCTCTGCACTCAGAGTTAAGAGTTTATAAGATGCTCCTGAGATGACACTGTATATTTTTATACTGAAGGCAAGTCATCAAGCAGGTAATAAGTATCTAGAGTCTCAGAGTTTTCAAGGTGAGTCAGTCTGATGATCCGTAAAATCGTGAAACTGAAGTAACTGAATTCCTTGGATAACGCTCTTTTAGTGTAGGAACTTTGGCTGATTAGATAGTTAGCTCAGATCAAGGTGGAATATTTGTTGATATATCAAAAGATATTCCATGGGTCACCTTTGTTTATTTTGATAAGTATTCAAAGTTTTCCTAATGGTACATCTCTCCAAGTTTGACGACGTCTTCACGCAATACCCAGTATATATATATATATATATATATACGTATACGATTGATCTGAATGAAGACAAGTTGAGTTTTTGCATTAAATAGTACCTATAGATTTTTCTGTAGGACACATCACCCAAGATTAAGGGTTTTTTGTGGTAAGGACTTCTCGAAGTTATGCTGCCTATCTCTATGAGAATGCTGCAAGCTTTGTCCAACGTTTTGTTGGACGAAAATTCCAAAAATATTATACCTAATAATGAACACCTCATTTAAATTCTTGAACGCAGACTCAAATCGAAGGTCGTTTTAACATGTAGAACAAAACATAAGAAGATTCGAATCTCACTCTGCAGAACTCGTAAACATGACTTGTCGTTTGGGTAACTGTTCTAATCAGAAACACCCTACTTACCATCCATACTTATGAAGATTAAATAAGACGCTATTTCATTACAAACCTCACAATATTATCTCTTGCATTACCAATGCAGTGTCGTGAACGAACACCTGAGATTTTCAGCACGAATAGTTTCGCTCTTCTATCGTAAATATGTATAAATTCAGGAGAAAACACGAACTTTCTATGAAACATTGAATTAATTCGAGGTTCAAGGGCATATTATGCATTCACTTATTTATGGTCTGATGAATAATCATCGGAAAATGGGTATACAAACAGAATTCCGGTACATAGGAGTTTTTACGCGCTTGGTCTATATGGAACAGAAGAGTTATCATTTTGCCCGAATATCTGAAAATTTTGAATTTCTGGCCGAAAATGGTCTCAAATAACTCAGTTGATCTGTGATCAAATTCGTCCGGCCGGTAGTTCGTATGTGCTTCAATTTTTTT
Source organism: Myrrha octodecimguttata (assembly GCA_958510865.1). NCBI lineage: Eukaryota > Metazoa > Arthropoda > Insecta > Coleoptera > Coccinellidae > Myrrha > Myrrha octodecimguttata. Next base: position 25,016,641 of record OY294056.1, read on the forward strand.
AACAAAACTCCTAGAGCGTCTTGAAGTATTCAAGAAACGTTTGGATCCTCAGTTGAGTTCGTTCATGGTTAAGATTGGTCCATTTTGTAGCCATCGTTAAAATATTGATACGGTCAGACTCAAACTTGGCAATAAGGTAATTGCATCCTTGAAAAAAATTTTTTCGGGATCTTTTGTCAGAATTCGACGGGATTATGGCAAAGGGTGGCACAGCAATATTCGAAAGATTACATTGCGAATGACGAAATTTTTTCATTTAGGTAGGTTTCTAGTAATTCATAGATAGCAATTTCTTCATTAAGATTGACACTTGCATAACTTATTTTGAGTCTACAAGTCTATTTTTCGGAAGTTGTTTAGTTTACAATCGGCCGCAAGGGTGGTCGTGAAGACAATATCTTCCAAACGTAATTACAAAGAATATCATTCTGTAGAGAATCTCACCTCATCTCTTCAATAAATCAGTTCACAGTGCTGACGTTCATAATATCAAAATACATCGTAGAACATCTACTTTTGAAAGAAGTTTCAGTTACAAAATTTACAGGCTGTACAACGGTTTCCTTATGAATTGAAACTTTTGAATCGAACTGGTTTCGCCTCGTTTCCTCATCAACCTGATTTCTCTATTATCTCTAGGATATGCCTATTAATATCCTTGTATTTTTCCTCTCTTTCCCTTATAGGCATGCTCTCATTTATCAATTTTTGTTTAAGTTATGGTCAAATGTACTGTTTGTAGACTACAAGGGTTGAGTGGCAGAGAACCTTTGGGTAATGTGTCCTGGAGATTTCTAGTGAAATAAAGACATTTATTATTATTATAATATTTGTGTACAGTAACTCGGAGTATTGATATATGGCATTTGCCATCATTAAAGTAACTCTTTATCCCTGCTGAATGATTCATTTGATTAATAGGCGCTTACTTATAAATCAATATTAGATTCTCATGAAATATCCAAATCAAATACACGAATCAACCCAGAAGAAGATACACACTATAGCAGACAGGAAAAATTGGATTTAGAAAAGTGGGGAAAGAACACAGGAATGGAATCCGATCTTAAGGAGCAAGTAAGAAATTCACCGAAAGATGAAAGTTATTATTTTGATATAATCCTGACTACTTCGAGCTTAGCTTTGGATGGATTTCCTAGAGAAATCCAGGAGAATCGGAAATAATAATTTTAATTAGTTCAACTAGGATTCCCATCAGGACCACACACACAAATCTTATATTAGAGTCGCTTCTTTGGACAAAAGTTTACTTCCAAATGAATTTATTCTTGACTCAATATATCTAATGCCGCAATATATTAATTCTTCACTCCGATATATTTATTTTCTACCAAATACATTTTACTTGCGACTTGGAAGTTTAAGATATTTGAAAATATGAGAACCGATAAATTTATCAATTCGATCTATTTTACATCGTCAAAAAATGGCGTGTGGGAAATATTCCAGCAGTTTGGATCTGAATAAGAGTTAACGACGATAACGACGACAATCATCACAAATAAATGAGGAATAACACTTAATATTGACAAATCACACCAAAAATATAACTGATTAACAATAAATTCATACTCTTTCAAACTCTTATTTCTGAATCGCTGGAAACTACACCAATGCTTCCAACGCGCCGTGTAGCTCTTGACGATGTAAGGTAGATTGATTTTATAAATATGTTTATTGATTCCCAGATTTTTATATATTTGAAACTACCAACTTGTGTTTGGTGGAAAATAAACATATTGTCCCGCAAAATGGATATATCTGCAACTAATGAATATATTGACTTGAAAATGAATATACAGTGCGCGCAAAAATTATGGAACAAATTCATTTTCTCAGAAGAAAAATATTTGGCACAAAATCCTGAAACAGGTCAATTTTGTTTCACTTTTACCAAATTTTTATGCATTTTTGAATGATTTTTGTTGCACCCTGTGCCATCCCCATCAACCCCCTAAATTTTTTAATAGGGAAAGTGGGTCATATGGTACTTTTTTGGCAAGGTCTTTGTATCTTATTCACAGGCGTGCAGAAATTTCCAAGAAAAAAATTTTTTTTTTTGAAAAATTAGTTCAAAGAGGGTTTCAGTATGTGCACTTTTTCATGGCTCATTTACTTTGAGACGATGGTACCTGATAAGATTTGTCACTGAATGAAAGTCGACCATTACAGTTTTGTTCATGCACACATCCTAAATTTTCCACGTGGGGGTTGAAAGGAGTTGAAAGTTGTGCATGAATGAAACTGTAATGGTCGACTTTCATTCGGTGACAAATTTCATAAAAAAAAATTTTCTTTTTGAAAATTTCTGCACGCCTGCAAAGATACAAAGTACTTCCAAAAAAGTACCACATGATCCTTCAAAAATGCATAAAAATTTGGTAAAAGTGAAACAAAAATTGACACGTTTCAGGATTTTGTTGCCAAATATTTTTCTTCTGAGAAAATGAATTCGTTCCATAATTTTGACGCGCACTGTATATGCTAGCATCATTTTGTCGGCGCCTTATATTTTTCTCATAAGGCCTTTATGATAACAGAATCCCAAAATTGTTTTTTATCTGGAAGTCGAGTAGCTTTTGATGAGATGAGTAAATTTTGGAATGGCAATGGGTTATTCGCTCTCACCTGCCATGAGTAACATAATTATTATGGAAAACATCAAAGAAAAATTTGTAGATATAACTTCGATAAAATCGATGGCTCGGGGGCGATTTGTTGATGATGTTTTCGTAATCTGGCAACACGGAACGAAAGAATTGGTGTTCGAATATATAAATTCTAAAGAACCCACAAAAATTTACAATGGCATTAGAAAAGAATATAAAACTTTCAGGATCATTCCGACACAAATGTCTTCAGAAAGGATACACAAACCAATACATTGTTGTTCTGATATTGTTCATTAGGCACCCTTTATTTCCTAGAAAATGCCCTTGACAAATAGTTGTTTAGGGCGTTTTCCATGAAATGAGAACTCTCATTCAATTTCAAAAGTTTTAATTCAGATATTGGGAGTGAAAATTCAGAAAAAACTACAAAATGATCCTGACCTTAAGTCACGAATTTTACTCCATGCAAGGTTTTCTTGTTCTCCTCAAAGTCCGTCGAAACTGCAAGTGGTCAAGGTCAACTAGCTTTCGTTTTCACCCGGAGCATAACTCCGAATGTTACAGCGGCAGAGCGTCGGCCTCATAGCGTTTAACGCGATCTTAGCGTGGTGGATCATGCGATACTCGGATCCGCCAGAATTATTATTCTTATCGACACCTGGCCGTTACATAATCGACGTAATCACCATCGCATGCACCTCTACTAAAAATGATAGGCACAACAAATTCTACGAGAGACGAAGATGGTACCAGGCGCGCTCTGATGCCGTGGAATATCAGATTTTTCGTAAGTGTAGCCAGTGGTGAAAGGGTATTTTAATGGAAAAAAAATGGGAACTTCATCAGTTGAATCACGAAATCATGGGAACCTGCAGAAAATTCCTGAAAATCATCGGCGTAAATTCAAGATCTCATGAGCGCTTGCTTCAATTTGTACAAAAGTAGTTTCTCTTTCGAGTACTGAAGTCTGCTTGGCTTCCAGATGAAAATATTTTTCGGGCAAACCTTGGGGTTATTAATTCACCAATAACTACTGAGTTCTAATCGGATCGGATTACTATGTCTCAGAAATCATAAGACGCATTTTGACCATTTTATTTTTTTACATCCATACAGCCCTAAATGTGACCCTGCACTGTCAATCGGCTCAAAATTTGAATAACAACCAATATTCGGATGAAACAATTGTTAAAATTAAGAACCCAAAATTTTTTTATTGTGCATATAAAAAAAGGTGCATGATATTACACGGATTATGTAAGATTAACAGTGTTAAATATACAGAAAGTATTCACCGATACTCCTACGTAGGATGAAACTTCCCAGAAGTTCAAGAGTATGTCCAAATAAAGTTCCATTCCGTTCTTTCTCAAATTTGTTGAAAATAATAGCCATACATACTAGATAAAATAAGAATGAATTGGAAATACCTCAGGGGAATATCAATCACCTTATTGTTTTTGAAGTATCATATAAAATAATTTATTGAAGACTTGTCACAGACCCATTCATCTCTGGTCTGGCAGTGAGAAATGTATTCAATGTAATTTGCAATTCCAATCAGGAAAATCTCTACAGGGTCTTTCACGAGGAACCTCACCCATATTTATACGGGAAACTACTGAACGTATTTTCATGAAATTCAGCACTTATAAGTATTTCACGATGCTGATGAAATCTAAAATATTTTCAAGGCATGAGCACCTCCGGTTATTCCGGAAATGACGTCAACTTCCGTTTTTCAAATTAGAACACCATTTTTTTATTGCAGAAATAGATTCCTTAGAAAATTTCAATTTATTTTGATGTAACATTTTTCAGTTTTGGTTGGAAAATTCTCTCTGAGCGGGAAAATTCGAAAAAAAAAGTGAAAATAGAGCTCCGCTGAAACAAGAATAACTTCGAGGTTTTTGGATGGAAAATTTTCATTTTTGGGATTTTTCAAGATGTAAGATTGATGTATCCACTTTAGAAATCGAAATCTCGATTCATGATACAGGGGGTGAAAAAATCGCTTTCAAAGTTAGGGATGACAAAATCGTGAAAAATAAATTTTTTCAAATTAGAACCCCATTTTTTTATGGCAGATATTGAATCTACGTTAAAAAAAAATGTGAGTGTATGCATCACACCCTTGCCCTAAAGTGGATATTTTCTGAGTTATTCACAAAAAACTGTTTTTCGTCTTGAATTTTCAGCTATTTCTTTTCCCTTCACGCCAAAAAGATGACATTTTCGGGAATTGTTACTTTAACCATGTTTTAGATTTTACTACCCTAATATGCAAGAGAAAAAAGTTACAGGTTGTTCCTAAATAGATGGCGAATTTGGATTCGAATTTGTATCGGAAACCTCTTTATTTCAACTAATCGGCCATCGGTTTTCTCTCCAGTGATAAATAAATAATTCCTTATGAACCATATGCAAAAACTTACCATGTTTTACATTATTTTTTTTTAATGATAGATATCATTAATTACATCTGCCAAATTCCTCTTTATTCAGTAGCATTTTGTGTTTACTATTAATTTGGTGATAATTCGTATTAAGTTATAAAATCGATCACTATGCCTAATTTTACCAATGAAGATTATTTAAATCTCATTCTACTTCATGGAGAATGTAATAAAGTTGTAGATAGAACGATTCGACTGTTCATTGAGAGGTTTCCTGACCGACCCAGACCAACGAGAGATACCATTAACAGAAGTCGGTTTCAAGAAGAGGTGAAAAATCTACAGCATGGTTCAAATAACAGTTCCTGAAAATTTCATCTTTTTGGCGTGAAGGGAAAAGAAATAGCTGAAAATTCAAGACGAAAAACAGTTTTTTGTGAATAACTCAGAAAATATCCATTTTAGGGCAAGGGTGTGATGCATACACTCACATTATTTTTTAACGAAGATTCAATATCTGCCATAAAAAAATGGGGTTCTAATTTGAAAAAATTGATTTTTCACGATTTTGTCATCCCTAACTTAGAAAGCGATTTTTTCACCCCCTGTATCATGAATCGCGATTTCGATTTTTAAAGTGGATACATCAATCTTACATCTTGAAAAATCCCAAAAATGAAAATTTTCCATCCAAAAACCTCGAAGTTATTCTTGTTTCAGCGGAGCTCTATTTTCGATTTTTTTTTCGAATTTTCCCGCTCAGAGAGAATTTTCCAACCAAAACTGAAAAATGTTACATCAAAATAAATTGAAATTTTCTAAGGAATCTATTTCTGCAATAAAAAAATGGTGTTCTAATTTGAAAAACGGAAGTTGACGTCATTTCCGGAAAAACCGGAGGTGCTCATGACTTGAAAATATTTTAGATTTCATCAGCATCGTGAAATACTTATAAGTGCTGAATTTCATGAAAATACGTTCAGTAGTTTCCCGTATAAATATGGGTGAGGTTCCTCGTGAAAGACCCTGTATACTTCAGCAAAGACCGAATGCGTGAATTCGTGAATGGGCAAAATCCATAGAATTGAAATCTAGTACCCAGTCGAAAAATGAACGCGTAAGGGTTCATTCAGAATTTCGGGAGAACAATATCCACAGAATCTTCGGGCAGATTTGATCCATTAATGTTTTCAACCTTCCCTACCCAAATTCTTCCGGAATTCTTCGAATTTTTTTAAAAATTTTCATTGCTTTTTCTTCCCTGAAACTTTTTATCAGAATTCGATGAAATTTTGCACACACCTTAAAGTCAGTATATCTCAACTGTAAACCGAATTTCAGTTTGATACGATTCAAATTTTCGAAGGTATTGAAAATTTTCTTTTTGTCGGTAGTATTTTTATTTCCGGAATAACTCAAAATACTGTAACAAAGTTTGTAATTCTTAATTTCAACTTTCGTTCCGCAGAATCGAAGGAATATAGACAGATGTGGATGTGCGATATGTTTGATTTCCTATATTTAATAGATGGGCGTCTGAATTCGCCAGCGTAATTAGGTCAAATGAAATGAATATAACGACAGTGCGATATCCAGAAGACAGTCCTAGCCCCGAAGAAAAAAAGGACAAGGTATTAGAGTAAGACCCTTCATGTTCACCTGGTATTGTTGTAATATTTGCCTCCCTCTTTCCTTGCTTTTTCCTATCGAGCACTGCTCGAGGCTTTCGAGGTCATGTAGTAGTTTGAAACGGGATACATGACCCTATGGATGTATACACAGGGATGTGTATATCAGCTTGAAACGCCGCATCATGCACCCTTTCATCTTTCCTACCGACCGCCCAAATTCCTGTGTATTTCAGCTTTAAGGTCGATTTTCACTATACGTTCCGTAACCTTCCAGTATCCCTTCCGTATGATTACCGTCAAAATTAAGTAGGCAAAAATGTCATTTAGACGGAACGTGAACGCACCATACATCATTGTATTCTTCCTATCGACCGCCTGAATTCTTTGGAGTTGCTTAGCAGCTTGAAACTGCCTGCATGACCCTTTGCTTTTTAGACTATACCGGAATTTGTATGTCAGCTTGAAACGGTGTATCATGCACCCTTGTATCTTCCCTACCGGCCGCACAAAATCCTCAGAGTTGTGTAGCAACTTGAATTGGCCTACATGTCCCTGTGTATTTCAGGGAATATAGAGATGTGTATGTCAGCGTGAAACGACGCATCATGCATCCTTGTATAATTCCTACCCACTGCTTGAATTCCTTGGAGTTGTTTAACAGCTTGAAATGGCCTGCATGAACCTTTGCGTTTCGGGATATACAGGGACGTGTATGTAAGCTTGAAACGGCGCATCATGCATCCTTGTATCCTTCCGAGTCCGCCCGAATTCCTCAGAGTTGTCTAGCAGCTTGAACCGATCAGCAAAATTCTCCAGAGTTCGAGATTTCAAGCTAGCACACAGCTTGAAATCTCCACCTACCCAATTTCCTTACTTATGCCAGCACGTTTGAGTATCTGTTATTTTCAATTCTTATACATTTTGTCCATGTTAAGCCAACGCTTGTTATTACCGATTGCTTTATATCTATTTCCCGCACGCACTTCCGCTTCATCCCGTCTCTCACCGCATGGTTCCGCATATTACTCTGCTTGTTTTACCATTTTCTTTCACTTCATAGATTTCTAGAGGTTCGTACCCAGACACCGTTCTACAAGCATCTTACATCCCACTCCTGCTTCTACACCGTTCGCTTATCCCTTTAAGGGCCTGTATTATAAAACTTAATGGAAAGTTAACTTTAACTTTAACTGAAAATTAAGCAGCAATTTCCAATAAGGGTCGGTATTATAAAACTTAAATGGAAGTTATCTTTAACTTTAACTGAAATTTTGACAGTTATGTTAGGACATATCTGTCAAAACTGTCAGTTAAAGTTAAAGTTAAGTTTTATAATACCGGCCCTAAGTAGTACTTGCCGAACCCCTGTTGGATACTGCCCACAGGTACCGAGTACACTTCTAACTAGAGGTGGCACCCCAGATCTTCATTTTCGGAGGAAAGGTAAGCAACAGATGAAGACACTGAGGGAAAGGACGTCACAATACAATGCAGCTTAGTAACCAGTTGGCAAATGCTGATTCAAAATTTAATGCTGAAATTTGTGATGATCCTTTCATTACAACAATTGTCAATTGTCATTGATTCGAAAATATCTATCCGCTCTTTGAGCTGGATAGTTCGACCACAGACAAAACCAGATGAACCATTAAATTGTGTCATTTACTCAGGAAATCTATGTCAACGCACATATGACCGTGAATCGAGTTAATCAAAATTTTAGCAAGCGTTTGGGGTGCCAATCAGATTGCAGATATATAGGATGACGTGAGTATAACCGCTTTTGGACTCTCATAAAAAGGTTTATTAGCATGTGAACATACTAAAATGTAATTTTTGACTCATTTATTTGACGCATAATTTCGTATCTGTTCCATTGTAGAATATCATCCAAACAGTTTTCACATCGAAATCAATAATTGTTTAGTCATCTCTGATGTTTTATTTTATAATATGATGATAGTCCTCATTATATTTGGTTTTAATTGCAAAAGAACAGGAATTGGAATTGAACTTACGTGGACTCATTCATAATATTTATTCGATATAACATGAAGGAATCGCAACTGAAGTGAAATTACAATCTCCATTATTCAATTCTCAAAGTTTCTTTGTTTCTTACACATAAATTCGAACGAATCCACACATATTAGAAAAATGCTTGCAATAAAATAAAACACATCCAAACCCCTAAAAGCTTTTGAGCGGTTTCCTAGAGACGTATAAGTATCAGTCACTACAAAAATTCTCTGATTAAGTAGAACAGGTTTTCCATAACATTTTTCTAAAATTTCCATTCACTCCAACCGACTTCTTAATCTTATTTTTATAAGAGTTTAGGATGAGACGAAAAACTAACATTGGCATTAGGAATTTACTTTCAAAATGGTTTCCAGTATAATCGAAAATCTTAGTCTAATTTTAATCCTGTGATTCCTGAATCCCGACAAATCCGTTATTACATCTCGATTTAAGATATTCGAAAGTCAATTATTCACTTCAATTTGGCAGCAGTTCTGAGAAACAAGAAAGTGTGGTTATGTCTGTTATTTTTTTCAAGGTCGGAAAGACGCAATTCCCGCAAACGATGAAGTGACTTGTCTTTTTGGTCTGTGATTCAACTATAGAATTCATCATAAATCGATCTCAAAGAATGGTTCGGTAAATGGTTCAACAATCCGTAGAGTGCCAGATATCCTATGCAATAGGTCAAGCCCTCGGTCAAGCCTAATCGATGTGGGTTTAATTTTATGGGTTGGCCCATAAGACGTTGGCAGTCACGATGCCGTATATTAAGATTTGATATTAGTAGCATCACTAAATTGATTCGATTATGCGAAACGAAAATTGGTTGGAGTAGTGTAAGAGGGAGCGGCTATGATTACCAGCAGATATGGGTTATTGAGCATTAACCCAAATACCGCATAGAAGTTCGATATTAATCCGGATTCGGTATAAATGCACATACCTAATCGGATTGTATATTTCAGAATTCGGCTGTTCACAGAGATAGAACTTTTGGCTTTCACACGTTTTCGACTGATTGGTTAGTTTCAAAATGCAATGATGACAATTGAAATGAATCTACTCATATTTTATATCAACTAATTTCTATACTCCATTCAATTTTATAAAGTCTCCCGGTTGGCCATGATTTAGGTCTATCATGTTTTTGTAACTAAAATCGAGGGAGGTTGGCACTCCTGAAATATCGACAGTGTCAAAATAATTCGGCGAGACATAGATGCATATAATACATGGTGTGGACACTCTTTGACATATTTTGGGTCCGAAATGACTCAAACTAAGGATGATGCATGTTCTTTATCAACTTCCATAAACTTCCCGCCGCTTTACAACATTCCTTCTTATATGCACAATATGGAATAATATGAATATATCTGACCAAGCTACCAAATGATATCAGTAGATTCTGTACAATAATTTCACATTGTTTACCGAATAATTTCACTCCTCACTTACTACAATATAGGAAAACATCGAATGACAGTGTATTAGCCAAAAATTAGAATGTATATTGAATTCTTAGAAAATATTCCACCGAAAGTAATACAAAACATAATATGGTAGAAATTTATTCATCCAGATATTTTTACGTGCTTGTTCTGGGGAACAGCGCTTTATTTACCTTAAATCTTGTCTGATTTCAATACTGGCAGACGACCGGTCGTAATTCGAATTCTAGCGAATTCCCCAACATTGGCGAAACAAAAGCGCATCTTCGAATTCACCTTATCTTCATGCACCTTACGTATAACTAAACCAAACCGCAGAGTCCTTAGTAAAGATATGTCGGAATTGACAACGATACTTTACGGGTGCCAATATGACTCAGTTTTAGTTTTCAGAAACTTGATTAAGGCGTGGGCCTACCGACTGACTTCATAAAAGTGAATGTCTGAACGGGAACTAACGCTAGCCAGCTTGCCTAATCTTCGAAAAAGTCAACTTGATTTATCTTCATCCTAGGTGACTACCCATTGACTCCGATGAACGCGGCATAAAGAAGGGATCTAACCCAACTCCTCAGGTGAACCCATACTAATGAAAATCTAAATCGCCGAATACGATATTTGCAAATAAAATTAAAAATTCAAATTAAAATTAGGTTTTCCAGGAACACATCAATGAGTTTTCTTAAAAGAAGATTAAGTGAATAAATCAAATTCAGTTTAAAGTCAATTCATTATATATTAAGAGTGATATTTAAATATATATTGAATAAAGAAAATCTCTGCTCTCTGAGGGAGAAATAATGAACATTCGCGTGAAATTTGTAACGCTTTCATCACTTTCGCAATACCGTAAAATTTAATACAACAGGATAATTAATACTTAGTTTTATTGCGCACATGTTCTATGGAGCGGCATGCTATCATTTTGCCGAAATATGTTGTCGTTGTTATGGGTAATCGTTTTGCCGCAATGTCTGGAATTTTCGAATTTTGAGCCGCAAATGGTCTTAAACTACTAGTTTGGACACACTCATGATGGTCCGTGGTGAAATTCAATTCGGTATGTTAATAAGGTTTATCAAGAAACTAACTACATTGGACGTGGTTAATGCTTGGATGGTGAACCGAATTTGTACAAGCTCGTAAAATATCCTGACTTCACGCAATTGCTTTTAAAAATTTGTTTTCACTTCGATATCTCAAAATTTGAACATTTTGCTTGAACCGATATTTTACAACCGCGTTTTAAATATCGTATCAATCGGATACGTGTTTTTGAAATACTGAGAAAAAAACGAATGGGTTCATCTACAGACCCATCAAGCGATTTTTACTCCTTCACGAACGTGGACCATTTGATTCACTGTGGATTGGATGAAAATTATCCGCAGTAGGAGTTACGAAAGAGCCCACCCCTGTTCGATCATTGCTGCAATCCTGATACTCCACTATGTATCCAACGCATGCGTGTTGCTATCACTACCACTTTATTCGTTATTTTTTCAATGAAATCGACCTGACCAAATATTGATTTCGCTTGACCAATTTATCAATAGGAAATCGTCTATCGAATGACATATTTGGTTCTTGGTTTTCAAGAAATGAAGTGCTAACATCTTCGATTGACCTTGGCAGTCTTTCACCGTTAATAACATTCTTTCTGTTGCTGACCAAGTAATAGAAATATCTGACCTTTTTCGACATTTTTCCGACCTTTTGAATGGGTTTATTGGTTAATGAAAATTTCACAAATGGGGTGCTATCATCTTTGGTTGACCTTGAAAATTTTAAATTATTCATAACGAATTTCCTATTGCTGACCAAATAATAAAAACACCTGACCTTTTCTGACCTTTCAAATGGTATAATTGGTCAGTCAAAATTTCACTGATAGGTGCCAGCATCTTCGATTGACCTTGAGAATTTTAAAGGGTCCATAAAAATGTTTCCATTGCTGACCAAATAATGGAATACCTGACCTTATTCTGACCTTTTAAGTGGTATAATTGGTCAAGCAAAGTTTGACAAATGGGGTGCTATCATAACGTAGGTCGAATCAACGATACCGAGGGAAAAACCACGAAGTTGGACATATTTTTTCCTAATATCTCCAAAAATTATAATCGCATCAAACTGAAATTTGGTATTCGGCTGTGGAATATTGAGCTTCAGTTCTGAACAGAATGGTTTTTCAAAAATAATAAAAAGTTTCCGAAAAAGAGATTTTTTCGAAAAAAATTCATAATTTTTGTTCAAATTATTGATTGAACGATCACAACAAAATTCCACAAAGAGTTGTGCGTCGTTGAGATACAACTAACAGCCAAGTTTCAATTCAATCGATTCCGGTAGTTTTTTCCCTGAGGAAAAATCCCGAGAAAAACCTCATTATTCCAAATGGCTATAAATACGAAACCGTTTGTTCGATTCTGCCCACTGACAAATTTAACCGTCATATTACGAAATACAACCCTATTCAACAATAATCAAGACTCTAAGTAGATTCTTTCGAAATTAATTTTTTCGCTATCGGCAGTTAGGCCAGCAGTAAATACAATGACTTCCAAAAGGAACTACTTTGACACTCGATATTTGTAGAGTATGTTTTCGGTTTAATTACGAAGGTCGAAATTGGTGAATGGAAAAATCTAGAAAAGCACTGACGTGAAGTCAGCAGCTTTTACGCGCTTGTTCACATTGCGAAATGATGACTTGGAAATTTCAGTGAAATTTCAATGAAACATGGAAATTTTCAAAAAAAATTGAAACAAAAAAAATTTTTTTTCGAATTTTTCCATGGATAATTCTTCTTATTGACACTGTTCGTATTCCAACCAAGTTTCATTTCGATCAGATAAATATTTTTCGAGTTATCGAAAAATCGAAATTTCAAATGGCTGTAGCACCACAAAAACCATTAGGCAGATTTGGCCCATTAACGAAATTAACCGGGATATTCAGGATCTTAACCTAACCGGAAAATTTCAAGACTCTAGGTCCTTCTTTTCGAAAGTTACAGCGCACACGGCCGGACGGATAGAATCAATTTTGACCACGGATTCTTCATCAGTGAGTCCAACCTAGTCGTTTGAGACCATTTTAGGCTCAAAATTCGAGAATTACTGACATCGTGACGAAATGATAACGCGCTGTTCCCCAGAACAAGCGCGTAAAAATTATTACGATGATTCCGAAGGTAAGATTTCCCATTCAAAATTTCATTCCTCCAGTATTTCCAAACATATGGATCGAATCAAAAAATGATAGCTTGAGGTTCATCATCATCAGTGATTGAGGTTGCGTTTGTCGGGGTCAATACGTGAAAGGTGACCGCTTCGGAAACGAATTTCAATAAGCGTGTAATCGCTCTTAACCTCGCATCAGTACATTTCTAGAGTTTTTTGCATGTTCTGGGAACAGCGTGCTATCGTTTCGTCCAAATGTCTGTAATTTTCGAATTTTGAGCTGAAAATGGTCAGAACGATCAGATTGGACAAACGGATGAAGAATCCGGTGTCAAAATCAATTCTGTGCGGCCGACCGGCCGTCCGTATGCACGATTACGGTCGTACGGAGGATCATATCGACCTGAAATATGACGACGCGCAAATTTTCGCGGAATTCTGTTGAGATCATACTGTCAGTAGATTAAAAAAAAAATCTCTTCAAAATTTTTTCCGAAAAAATTTTTGTTTTCGGGAACTGTTCATCATACTCGGAAAATTTCAGCGCTGATTTTGAGCTACATATTAACCAGCAGTGTACCAAACCTCAATTCGATACGAATATAATTTCCGGAGATATTTGAAAGAAATATATCAAATTTAGTAGTTCTTTCCTCGGTATTTATGAAATCACTCAAAAATTTCTGATTCAATCATGATGAAACGTGGCAGCTAGTTTAAAAACGCTGATTGACAACTTTGTGCGGAATTCCGTGAAGATCGTGTCATTAGAACAATCTGAAAAAAAAAATTTAATATTTTTTCCAATATTCAATATTCTGTGATCTTCTGATCATATTATCCTCATGAAATTCTGTATGAAGTATTGGATTCCCATCGGATCTAATTCGTATTTTTCGAAATATTGAAAACATAAAATTTTGAATCGGTATATCTGCAGAATAAATTAGGTGGATTTTAGCCATTCACGATTTCGTCCTTAATAAAGCCCCGAATATTTCCAAAATAAAGATTAGATCGAATTGAAATTCAGTACTTTATCGGAAAAAATCTAGAAAAGCACTGACTTGAGGTGAGCAGCTTTTGCACGCATATTCAAAGGATATGACCATAAGTGAACATGCGCGCAAAAGCTGCTGACTTAATGTGCTTTCTAGATTTTTTCTTAGGTGTCATTGTTATTTTCCAGGGTAACTCCAAAACTACTGATACAATTATGATGAAACTCGGTAACCAGTAGGGCGAATGCTGCTGCACAATTCTATGTGAAATTTTCCGCGAGTATTCTAATTTTTTTTTTGCGCACCAATTTGAAAATGCGCCTAAAGATTTGGAGGTTCCATGTCATCCCATTTATAGGTATTTTTTTGATATTTAGTTAACAAATGATAACATTTTCAATGGAATACTTCGAGCTAAATACAAGAGCGATGAATTTTTGCTAGTCGATAATTTGAATGTTGACTGAAACTTGTGGAAACGACAAAACGGAATTAATTGATGAAACTATGGGATCTGACGTTCCATATGGGTTTCCCCTCTCAACTTTATGAATATTATCCAGTGATAGGGATTCAAAATATTCATAGTACTTTGTTCAGATGAGTTGAAAGTGACTATAGACGCTTTCATTATACTACCATATGTTCCCAAGGCGATTATTTATTCAACTTAATTTGTTTTATAATGTCCAAGTGAACAATGGATTCAATTTCAGAAGATATAATAGCTTTGCTGAGGAAATCATTATCTTTCCATCCATTGATGCTGTAGTTTAAGAAAATTAGTAGTATTGTTTATTTTTTCTCTGACGTCGTCCAACGTGAAGACAATGTCTGTTTCATACGATCGTGAAAAAACAAATTGATGATTTTATGAGAACACACATCCAGTAAAATTCATTGAATCGTTGTAAATCGTTCAAAGCCCCTGCCACTATTAGGTTAGATGGACTAGAACCGAGACTAGAACTGTATGCATTCTTGTGAAAGAACCGTTCAGTTTTTTCAATTATCAGGCAGTTGGTTCTACTTAAGCGCTAAGCAATTTCAGTCAGTAGGACTCTGCAAAATGAAGCTGTCGTAAGAACGAAATTGCGATTGAAATCATTCGAGCGAATCTTGGCCACAAGAAGTCAAGCTTGAATTATGTTATTATTTTTCCGAAGCATTGATGCCTATGATGAGTAAGAATGAACAATTCGAATAAAACAACTGGATCGATCGATAATAAGCTTGATGCATAGGTGGCACTACGATTAAAAATCTCGAGTGTGTCTCGAATCCATCTTTCAAATGATACATGGCAGAATTTGAGAGCCATCGGATTATTGGTTCTCAACTGATTGTATTGACTGTCACGAAACCTAATGATGCCCACGAGAGTCTCGTTTTCGAGAGTCTCGTCTTGTCTCGTCTCGAAAACGAGAGGGGACCGTGACTTTTTTTATACGAGACGAGACTTTTATGAAGTCTCGTCTCGAGTCTCGTACGAGAGTCTCGTTGGTCCCGAAAGGTTGCCATTTCATTCCAATCAAAATGTTATCATGTTTTATTTTCATTAGTCGAAAGTTGATGGTTTTCAACAGAACGTTTTCATATTGAATAGAATTTAATTGCTGAACTTCCAATTATTGGTATCAATCGTACTCGGAAATCGATAAAATCAATACATCCAACCAAGCATTTAGGCTTTGATGATTATATTCTTTCCTTACTAGCATTGAAGAGCTCGATACAAATGGTGAGTGTATCGTGATAAAGAATTATGAAATATTCCTGTTCAGTTTGAGAAACCGCAGAAATGAACTAATCGAATTCATCGAAATTTGTTCCCAATGGGTTCTTATATTGATCAGATGATAACTGAATTCTCGATACATTCAAAAACATTAATGCAATCATATTTTCATCTCTAGATTAAACCCCTCAATACTGATTACAAAAACTACGATTGCCCGATCAAGAGCTTGGTTGATTATCGATCAACAGTAAATTCTGTGGCCTAATACAGTTCTTTCTCATTTCGAAAGTTTTGTGTTTTTTTCATACTGACCATCAGTATCGGCATTAAAATAAAGATGCACCAATTTCAAATAATAATATAAAATTGTCACTTCACCGTCATTTAAGAATTCGAGTTTATAAATTGAGTTGTCAAGAATGCATTCGCGTCTATATAGGTCAAACAGGTTGATCCGTCGCAAAATAAGGTTCAAAGAGCTCTAGGCATCACTCAAATACCGAAAAGATAACTCCAATTTTGCGCGCCATTTTTTCGAAACAAACCATACCTTCCCAGACCTGAATAATCTTGAAAATCCACATCTGGCACCGAACAGCAACAAATTGTGCGTTTTGAGATACTTGGAAAAATACAAGTACCTGAATAACACGCCAGTAAAAATTCTAAACGCACGGATGGTCCTATGGAATGCCCCACTTTTTGAAATTCTCAAGAAATAAGCATGCAGAAAAAGACCAGTTCGAAAACTATCAAACCCAAAAACCGCGTACATACACGAGAGCTGAGCGGCTTTCGAGGCAGTTGCGAGCGAGGTCGCGAGGCACTTGTGAGGCAGCCTCGCGTTGTTGAAATGGCTCGCGACACCGTACACACTTGCGAGGCAGTCCAAATAACTTGCCTCGCAAGCCGCTCATCTTTCGTGTCTGTACGCGGCTTGCGAAAATATAGTGATGGTAAACAAAGTAATTTCTTTCATTCTTTTTCAAACACATAGTATCCGACAACCCTATCCAATATATGCAACAATATTCCTACAGAGAAAGTTCTTGTAGTAGGTATTAAACAAATAAAACATATGTTCCCCTTTGAAGAGCAGCTGGGGTTTTTACTTCAATTATTGTTCTCAATGAGCCATAAATTCCAAACGAGGATGAGATAAATCTGCAGTTTGAAATGTTTTTCACCTTCATTATTTCGTTTTTGTTAGGAAGAGTTATTTGAATTGGTGAGTCTTCAGAACGCTTGTGAGAAATGGAACAACTCTAGTTTTTTCTAGTGGGAGTGTGAATTATCGCTTGATACCAAACGCTGATCATGTCGTTCAGAAACAGAAAACCTTCATACATATAATACAGGGTCTTTCACGAGGAACCTCACCCATATTTATACGGGAAACTACTGAACGTATTTTCATGAAATTCAGGACTTATAAGTATTTCACGATGCTGATGAAATCTAAAATATTTTCAAGGCATGAGCACCTCCGGTTTTTCCGGAAATGACGTCAACTTCCGTTTTTCGAATTAGAACACCATTTTTTCATAGCAGAAATAGATTCCTTAGAAAATTTCAATTTATTTTGATGTAACATTTTTCAGTTTTGGTTGGAAAATTCTCTCTGAGCGGAAAAATTCGAAAAAAAAATCAAAAATAGAGCTCCGCTGAAACAAGAATAACTTCGAGGTTTTTGGATGGAAAATTTTCATTTTTGAGATTTTTCAAGATGTAAGATTGATGTATCCACTTTGAAAATCGAAATTGCGATTCATGATACAGGGGGTGAAAAAATCGCTTTCAAAGTTAGAGATGACAAAATCGTGAAAAATCAATTTTTTCAAATTAGAACCCCATTTTCTTATGGCAGATATTGAATCTACGTTAAAAAATAATGTGAGTGTGTGCATCACACCCTTGCCCTAAAGTGGATATTTTCTGAGTTATTCACAAAAAACTGTTTTTCGTCTTGAATTTTCAGCTATTTCTTTTCCCTTCACGCCAAAAAGATGACATTTTCAGGAACTGTTACTTAAACCATGTTTTAGATTTTACTACCCTAATATGCAAGAGAAAAAAGTTACAGGTTGTTCCTAAATAGATGACGAATTTGGATTCGAATTTGTATCGGAAACCTCTTTATTTCAACTAATCGGCCATCGATTTTCTCTCCAGTGATAAATAAATAATTCCTTATGAACCATATGCAAAAACTTACCATGTTTTACATTATTTTTTTTTAATGATAGACATCATAAATTACATCTGCCAAATTCCTCTTTATTCAGTAGCATTTTGTGTTTACTATTAATTTGGTGATAATTCGTATTAAGATATAAAATCGATCACTATGCCTTATTTTACCAATGAAGATTATTTAAATCTCATTCTACTTCATGGAGAATGTAATAAAGTTGTAGATAGAACGATTCGACTGTTCATTGAGAGGTTTCCTGACCGACCCAGACCAACGAGAGATACCATTAACAGAACCATGACAAACTTGAGAAATGTCGGATCTTTCGTTAAGAAAACTACACACAGAGAAAAAAGTGTAGTAGAAGATGAGAACAACGAAATTACAGTTCTTGCATATTTTCGTGTGAATCCTCAAAATTGTTGGGGTAGGATAAAAAATATTGTCTACTCAACTCCCCTGACTGATAAAGAGGACTGCATAGAACGAGTCAGAAATGCGTTCAGGTTTGTTTAGATTTTTAGATTCATAGTTTTGAAACTCAACTTGGTTTTTAAACACTTTTGCAGATCTCTTCCTCCCGATGAAATAAGAAGAGCAACGCACGAAGCATTCCTGAGACGTATAAATAAATGTCTAGAAATTAACGGTCAAAACTTTGAGCATCTTCTCTAGTTTGCCATGGTTCTCCTAATAGTAACTTGAAGTCGGTTTCAAGAAGGGGTGAAAAATCTACAGCATGGTTCAAATAACAGTTCCTGAAAATGTTATCTTTTTGGCGTGAAGGGAAAAGAAATAGCTGAAAATTCAAGACGAAAAACAGTTTTTTGTGAATAACTCAGAAAATATCCACTTTAGGGCAAGGGTGTGATGCATACACTCACATTATTTTTTAAGGTAGATTCAATATCTGCCATAAAAAAATGGGGTTCTAATTTGAAGAAATTGATTTTTCACGATTATGTCATCTCTAACTTTGAAAGCGATTTTTCACCCCCTGTATCATGAATCGCGATTTCGATTTTTAAAGTGGATACATCAATCTTACATCTTGAAAAATCCCAAAAATGAAAATTTTTCATCCAAAAACTTCGAAGTTATTCTTGTTTCAGCGGAGCTCTATTTTCGATTTTTTTTTCGAATTTTCCCGCTCAGAGAGAATTTTCCAACCAAAACTGAAAAATGTTACATCCAAATAAATTGAAATTTTCTAAGGAATCTATTTCTGCAATAAAAAAATGGTGTTCTAATTTGAAAAACGGAAGTTGACGTCATTTCCGGAAAAACCGGAGGTGCTCATGCTTTGAAAATATTTTAGATTTCATCAGCATCGTGAAATACTTATAAGTGCTGAATTTCATGAAAATACGTTCAGTAGTTTCCTGTATAAATATGGGTGAGGTTCCTCGTGAAAGACCCTGTATACAACGTGATTTCGGAGGCGACCGTCAGATTTTAGGATAAGTTTACACTAGTCAAGACAATTTCGAAACAATGTTTGGTTTATGATTGGGGGTCTCTGTTAAGACAATACAGGGTGATATGTCTTATTCGATGAATTTTACTTTTATTAATAACTTTGTATGGCCATTCGATTTTGATGACATTTTCAATGATGCACAATCTAAATGAGCATATTCAAAAACGCTGAAAATTTTTTCAAAATACGAGGTTAGTACTGTGATAATTTCAGATTGATTGTGTAGGTTTAAAAAACACCCTGTACATTGCGTTTCTGAAATTCCTTTATAGGTTTCAGATTCTACCGTTATGACTCATAATTCAGGTGTATCCAATTTTTTGGCAAACCTCCAGAAAAAAAATTTCAAAAAATGAATATTTTAGAATTTCACTCCAACTGATTCTACTATTATTGCTAACTTTCGTATGGCTCATATCATTTTGATGAAATTTTCAGTGTAGTACAATAGGAATGGGTACATTCAATGAATTCAACATATTTTTCGAAATACAGGAAAGATATGTTGATAACTCCAGGTTAATTGTGCAGGTTTCAAAAACACCCTCTTTACATTGGGTTTCCGAAACATTTTTATTCGTTTTAGATTCTGCCATAATGAGTTATTATTCAGGTGTCTCCAAGTTTTTTGAGCATTATCGAAAGTAGTGACTACTGTTTCGCTGTATCGTCCAAAGATGATATTCTTTTCAAATTCCGAAGTTCATAACCGATTGACCATATATTCTGTATAGAATCATTCAATTCAAAAAATTACTTAATTCAACTTTTTTGCACACCTCCGATGCTTTATCGAAAGATTATTCATATGTGACAGCATTCGTTCAATAATGTATTCATTTACGCATATATGGAGAAATAGTCTGAATCAAATGATTCCACACAGAATATGAGCAATTGAATATAAATTACCAAATATAGAACTAATAAACCGCCTGGAATATACAGCTTTATTACTTAGTGCAGAATATTTCCACTGCTTCGAAGCGGAATTTCGATTATGTTCTTCTTTGAAAATTCCGAATACGGAAGGTATGCCAAAAAAATTAGAAACGCCTGAATAACGACTTATTATGCCTGAATCGGAAACTGATAGCGAAGTTTTGGAAACTCAATGTACAGGGTGTTTATTTAAACTGCGCAATCATTCTGAAATGATCACAATTACATCCCTGTGTTTCGAGAAAAATGTTGAAATTATTAAGGATTCTCATTCATATTGCACTACACTGAAAATTTCATCGAAATTGAATGAGCCATACCAAAATTATCAATAAAAGTAATATCGATTGAAGCAAAATTTCGATATTGTCTTTTGTTAAAGAAATTTTCTTGGAAAACCAGAGGTGTGCCAAAAAAGATATAATGCTTGAATAATGACTCTCTCTAGTAGAATCGTAAACAGATAGCGAAGTTTTGAAAAAGCAATGTACAGGGTGTTTTTTAATCTGCAAAATTTATCTGAAATTATCACACTACCAACCGGGTATTTTTGAAAATGTTTTAGAACCATTGAATGTGCTCATTCATGTTGTACTTCAGTAAAAATTTCATCAAACCGAATGAGTCATACCAAAGTTATCCTTGAAGGTAAAATCGGTCCAATCGGACAAATCACCCTGTATAGTCTCATTAGGAATCCCCAACCATCAATCAAACATTGTCTTGAGTATTCTAAACTTCTGCTGAAATGTGACGGTCATCTCCGGAATCAATCTGTATATCTGAAAGCCATTCGTTTCTGAGAATAGATAGTGAGGTCCTAAACGAGTACATATTTTCTGTTAATTTTAATCGATTTTTACTTACTCGAATTGTTTTAGTACTGAATTTGTCTCCGTTACTCTCATCATTATTGGTATCAAATTATGAGAAATGCCGATTTCTATTCGAAAATGGAATTAAAACAGCAAATTTCCTACAAGCAATCCAACCGATTCCGAATTAAAAAGCTTGACCTTCATAATCACAAGCATGAATTATTCAAATCTCAATGACTCGAAAACAATTGCCTGTCGTCGCCCAAAACAAGAATATCATCTTTCAAACAAAAATATGCAGGGGAACGTACAAGAAGTAATTAAATTTCAAAAGACCGAAGAGACATATATGTAAATGATGCCCCTCCTACGAAAGAGACAAACTTACATGAAATTCGATTTTTCTATTGGAAACTATTTCCACATCTAACCCATATATCATAATTATTTTCAAATTCATTCACGACCACAAAAAATATGATTTCAAATTTCAAACATATATATTCGGGAATCCAAATGGTACGAGAAAAACAACTAACGCAATAATTATTCATGAAATTTCTCCCAAATATATGACGGAATGTTTCGAACGACTGAGGATTGCAAACTGAAATCAAATGATGCATGGGGACGAGACTCCGAGACTTTTACGGGACTCTCGTTCGAGAATCGAGACGAGACGAGACTGAGGACTGCGAGACGAGACTTCGATTTCAAAAACGAAACGAGACGAGACTTTAGGAAAGTCTCGTCTCGTTGGTCTCGTGGGCATCACTGTCGAAACCTTCGTCTTTTTCACGACAATGGAAAAAATTGTATTTTTTTTGGTTGATGCAGAATTGCCAGGAGCATTCCTTTTCGATGGAAAATATACAGTGCAAACCACAGCATGCTTTGTTAATTGTTATCCGCGCTCCGCAGAATGGAAAACGGTGGAAAAGTGGATACCGATTTCAAACGTGGGCCCACGAGCTCGAGTGATCAAGATGCTAGTGGAAGCCGAAATGAGGCTGTTGCACAAGAATCATCGAAAAAGTCTCTAATCTAATTTATGCCGATCGTGAATTGAAAGTACAGATTAAAAATGAAATGTGGCAGTGTATTCAACATTTTACAAGAACATTTGCACCTGGGAAATATCTCCGCAAAGTTGGGGCCGCGAGAGCTCACAATCGATCAGAAACAATATGATGTTGATTCAAACCAATATTTGGAGCTGTTCAACCATGATGAATCCGAATTTCATCGATATATAACAATGGAGGAAATATGGCTCCACCACTATACACTCCAGACACAAATCGGCAGTCATGCTGCAAAAACACATTAATCGACTGGCGAGGTTATGGCATCCCCGTTTTGGAATTCATGTGGCATAATGTTCAACGACTAGCTTTGAATGGAAAAATCATGAACATAGAATAGTATTAGCGTTATTGAAGTATTTGAAGGACGAAATCCTTCAGAAGTTGCCTTTTTGAGATAACAAAAACAGATTTCTTTGGGGAAAGAAAATTTGGCTTAGACCATAGAGGAGTCGCCGTCACTAAGACTAACTTCGAAAAAAAGGCAAATAATTATTGTTCTACAAAAATGGTACCGAAAAAGTGAAAGATCGCTATAATCTGTGTATTGTTCTCGAAGACAACCATGTTGAATAAAAAGGTCGTATTTTGCCAAAAATATTATCTTTTCTTAGTTATCCTACGGACGACATATTGAATGACCTGATTATAACGTCCAAGAGCATAATCCTCCCATGAAAATAACATCAACACTCAATATTTCCAAAAATACAGAAACGTTCTTATATGTATTCAGTATTTGGTAGCTTTGGATCAGTAAAGCAGCAGAAAAACCTCGAGGTTGCCTCCAATAGAAAATTTGTATAATTTTTTTTATCTTGTATATTTTAAAACTTCAAGTGAAATGAAAATTTGTTAAAACTATTCGTGTTCGTTTCGTTTCTGGTACCTACCAGAATGTATTCGTAAAATACTTATGTACCTATTGTAAATCGTTGTAAATAAACGAGGAATCTGCTCGACTTAATTTTGTGTTGCTTCCATCATTGGAAATTCAGAGTGCTGAACCACGACGTAACAAGCGACTGACCGGGGTGTGCCTAGTGGCAATGAACCGTTACAGTACCTACCTATACATATTCAATTCAAAAAAACCTAGAAAAGCACTGCCGCGAAGGCAGCAGCTTTTCGGCGCATGTTCAATGCAGATGACCGCTTTGTTTACGAATTTGAAAAAGCGCGCAAAAGCTGCTGCCTTCACGGCAGTGCTTTTCTAGGTTTTTTCGATAAAATTTCAGATTTCAAGTCGATTCAATACGTATTTTTGGAAATATTGGCCAAATAAAATTTTGAATGGGTATATCTATGGAATTAGTGGGTGGATTTTACCAATTCACGAATTCGACCTTCGAAATCAAGCCCCAAACCTTCTCTACAAATATCGATATTGTATAATTGTACGAAGTTTTGTATCTTAATCACTAAGGCTGAATTCATGAATGGGTAAAATCCACCCAATGATTCCGCAGAAATACCTATTCAAAATTTGATTCTCCCAATATTTCCAAAAATACAGAAAAGATCGAATTGTAATCCAGTTCTTCATCGAAAACTAACAGTTCGAAGGTTCATACAGAATTAAAGGAGGATAATATGATAAGATCACAGAATATTGAAAATGTATTTGAAAGAAAAAATTTGAAATTTGGTTTCAGATTGTTCTTATGACACGATCATCAGGAAATTTTGTACAAGGTTGTCTTTTAGCATCTTCAAACTAGCTGCGAAGTTTCATCATGATTGAATCAGTATTTCTCAAGTTATACCGAGAAAATATCAATATCGAGAAGAAAACCACGAAATTCGACATTTGACTGCTGTGGAATATGAAGCTCAAAGTCTTAGTGGAACTTCTCTCTGAATATGATGAACGACTTCCGAAAAAAAAAATTTTCGTTCATTGAATTTTTCTGAATTTACAGACAATATGATCTCGACAAAATTACTCTAAGAGGCGCGAGTCGTTATACTCCACCTAACTGCCAAGTTTCAATCCAATCGCTGCAGTAGTTTCTGAAATAAAATATGGATAACTTCAAGAAGCTTCAACTCCGAAACTTTTCGACCAATTTGGCCAATTAACGAACTTAACCACGGCATGCGCGACCTAACCTGAAAGTTTCAAGTCGTTAGCTAACTCTGTTCGACAGTTATCGTGACCACGGCCAGCCGGCCGGCGGGACGGACAGAAGCGATTTTGACACTGGATTCGGATCAGGGAGTCCAATCTAGTCGTTTGAGACCAAATTGGGCCAACGAATCTTTGATTAGGGATCCGTTATATTCCTTTTAATTATATTGTTCAATAAGAAACCGACATAGCAGTCCAGATTTTCCGAAAATCTACCATGTCTGAGAAAATTATATTCAGTGAACATAATGGAATCATCCTCTCCGAAGTAAAATTGTTTCTCAACACAAACATTATTTGCCATCAGATTTTCTTATTCTAAAATTTATAGAACAATCAAACTATGTAAGGAGTTCTACGCATTTGGAGCTGAAAAAAATGGAATCATAAGCTGGATGGGTAGAACTTATAAGGATTCGATAGAACTAGATTAGCTTCAATTTTTTTATCGAAAACCTCATATATAAACCAAAGATTTTCAAAACCCACATGATCTTCGCTAAAAAATTCACATTACGATAGTCATTGAATATGTAAATGTCCATTTATGGATCTTTTCATATTTTTAGTTTTAATACCTTTCAGACTTATTGCATGTCTTTCAATGTCCTTTTATGGATCTGTTTATTTTTTGTTAATCTCATGTCCATCAATTGGGATCTTTTAAATTTTTGTTCTCTCGAGTTTTCGTGTCCATTCATAGATCTTTTCGATTTTTACAATTGTTCAAGTCAATTTTATTTCGGATGAAATATCACAAAATGAAAATGCACAAATACAGTAGCAAATGAAATCATGGAAATCTTGAAGGTTGTGCTCCAAAAAACTTTGATCAGATCATCGTATCCTTGCATATGGATTCGGTCTATTTCTTTCGACTAGATTTATTGCTATGAAATTGACATAGAAATCGAAGTTTTTTGGAAAACCACCAAATCTGAGGAAATAATGTACATTGAATACAACGGTGGTGTCCATTCGAGGTTTATTGTTAGTTTCACACAGATTATCTATCATCATATACAATAAAATATTCTTAAATGCATAGGACAATCGTATTATGAACTTCAAGGAATTCGGAGCTGACAAAAATAGAATCGAAACCTGAAAGGGTAGAACTCATAAGGATTCGAGTTTGAAAAATTGTTGGTTATCATAAATTTCCTGTTTATGGATTCGATAGAATTAGATTGTTTTTTTTCAATTGAGAACCTCGAAGATGAACCAACATTTTTTGAAACTCACATAGTTATAAATAGAAAATTCATAATAAGATTTGTCATTGAATATGCATATCATTAATGTCCCCTCATGGATCTTTTCATATTTTTCTGCTCCACTTTCAACATATTTTAGTTGTAGTTCCATGATTTTCAATGTCCGTCCATAGTTCAGCAGATTTACGAAAATCTGTAGTGAAATAATCACATCGACATTCAAATATATTTTGATCGATTGTCGATTTTGAATCAAAGCAAACTCGAGAAATTGATTATTAGATGCATTCTTTACTCATCGATGAGATGACTACTAACTTCGCTTACTCCATCAGGAGTTATTTCTTCGTTCTATTAGAATCACAATTTCAAGATCAAACTCTATACCGACTAAGAAATTTAACATTTCCTCGAATTTATATATTCAAACATTACCATCAGTTTTCATATGTAAATATAAATTGACTCGATCGAAAGGTTATATTATTTACTGCTTCTTACTGGTTTTCTGTCTGTTTTTCTGATGCGGATATGATTTCAAGATAATGTGTCAATCTTATTCAAAAGGAAAAAAATTGTTCCAATGAGCAGAATGCCCTGCATTACAAATATGTCAGCTTGTTCTTTTAACAAACTCCAATTTCACTACATTTACAAGAGGAGACAGTTTTCCTGAGGTTTTTAATCTCTTAGTCATACCTGAATTTGTATGGTACCCCACTTACATTTCCTCTGCATATAGGACTTTGATTTGTGTACACACACCATATTGTTTGATTAACCGAAAATAATTCGAATTCAAGGTGGATCAATAGAAAAACTTTGTGCTTCATATATTATGTTGAATTCAATAAGATAATAATAATTTTGCTCAAATGTCTGTCATTTTCTAATTTTGAGCTGAAAATGAATTGACTCCACGAAGGAAAACCCGTAATAAATTCAAATTGGTCCGGCTATCTGTTTGGCCGTATGTGCTCTCATTCTCAAAAGAAAAGTCCCAGAATCTAGGAATTTTCAGAGTAGGTTTGAAGCTCAAATACATCGGTTAAACTCGCTTCGGTGCCGAAACCATCTGCAATTGTGTGTTAGGATAGATAACTCGGAAAATGCCGATCCGATAGAATTGAAACTTGGTTTACTGTGTGGAAGTATCAAAATGGAAATCTATGCAAATAAAACTGACATGAAATCTCCAAATTTTTCAGGCGCATTTTCAGATTCGTGCGCGGAAAAAAATTAGAATAGACTACTGACACGATTCTCAGCAAATTTCGCATAGAACTGTGCAGCAGCATTTGCCCTACTGGTTACCGAGTGTCATCATAATTGTATCAGTAGTTTATGAGTTACCCTGAAAAATAACAACGACACCTAAGAAAAAACCTAGAAAAGCACTGACGTGAAGTCAGCAGCTTTCGCGTTCATGTTCGAAGGAGATCACCAAAAGTACGTTTGGTGGGGTCAATACGTGAAAAGATGACGCTTTGACAACGAATTTCAACATGCGTGCAAAAGCTGCCGACTTTCACTTCAATGCTTTTCTAGGTTTTTTACAATCGAGTACCTACTAGATTTCAAATCGATCTTTTCCTTATTTTGGAAAGTTGAAAGTTCGAACGAGTATATTTACGGAATCATTGGGCGGATTTAACCTATTCACGAATTCGACCTATGTAATTGAGCCCTTCTTTACGAATATCGAGTTTCTAATTCGTTTCTGCGCGCATGTTCTAGGGGAACAGCGTGCTATCGTTTTGTCCAAATGTCTGTAATTTTGGATGATTGAGCCGAAAATGGTCTCAATCGACTAGGTTGGACTCACTGATGACGACTCCGGTGTCAAAATTGATTCTGTCCGGCCGGCCGGCCGGCCGTCCGCAGACACGATAACTGTCGACAGAAGCAAGCTAGCTACTTGAAACTTTCAGGATAGGTTGCGCATCCGAATGCCGCGGTTGAGTTCGTTAATGGGCCAAATCGGTCGAATGGTTTCGGAGTTATAGGCACTTGAAGTTTTGAAGTTATTTATTTTTTATTTCAGAAACTACTCAAGCGATTGGATTCAAACTTGGCAGTTTGGTGGAGTATAACGACGCGCAACTTTCAGCCAAATTTCGTCAAGATCAAATCGTCAGTAAATTGAAAAAAAAAATTTTTTTACAAAAAAATTTTTTTTTCGGAAACCATTAATCATATCCAAAAAAAATTATACTCACACTTTGACCTTCCAATTTCACAGCAGTGTACTAAATTTCAGTTCGATACGATCATAAGTTTTGGAGATATCGGGAAAAAATATGTCAAATTTCGAGGATTTCTTCTCGATATCGTTGATTTTTTCGGTTTTACTCGAGAAATACTGATTCAGTCCTGATTAAACTTCACAGCTAGTTTTGAGATGCTGAAAGACAACTTTATGCAAAATTTCGTGAAAAATTTGAATTTGACAAAAAAAATTTCTATGATTTTCTCATCATATCATCCTCATTAAATTCTGTATGAAACTTCGAACTGTTATTTTCAATGAAGTACTGGATTTCAATGCGATCTGATCTGTATTTTTGGAAATATTAGAAAAATAAAATTTTGATTGGGTATATCTACGGAATCATTGGGTGGATTTTACCCATTCACGAATTCGGCCTTCGTAATTAAGGTCCAAATCTTCTCTACAAATATCGAGTTTCTAAGTTGTTTCTTTCGAAAGTTATTGTGTTTACGCTGTCGGCCGTCAGGCTGACCGTAAACACAATAACTTCAGGAAGAAACGACTTAGAAACTCGATATTTGTAGAGTAGGTTTGGGGCTTAATTACGAAGGTCGAATTCGTGAATGGGTAAAATCCACCCAATGATTCCGTAGATATACCCATTCAAAATTTTATTTTTACAATATGTCCATACTATGCTAAAATTTGTACGTTTATAAATGAATTCTGTTTACTAACCTTGTGTACATTGGGACAATATACTTTCCATTGAGATAATGAAACAGAACAATGGATAAATTGAAGTAAGAATCCATTTTACGTACAGTTCCATTGTCCCAATGAACAGGCGTTCATTCAAAGCTTTAATACCTACTCTGCCTTTCGATTCACAGGTCATTATAGAAATGAATTCAGTACAGTACCTCATTGAACAATATTTATTCGAAGAACGAACTTGGTACGCTGGATTTAGAACTCGGTAAATACAGTGCACGTCAAAATTTGATTGAAGGAGCACTTCACTGTAACTTGCGGTTGATATTCTTCTAATACCCAAGAATTTTCGATGTGATGGCTTCCGTACTTCTTGAGATATTGAGGAAATAACATCAAAATTTCCAACAACGAAATTTAATTTTTTTTCCATATATTTCCGCGAATAAATATCGTATCGAATTGGAATTTGAAATATTGTTGCTGAATACTGATTCTAAGGTCTGTGCTTTATTTCGTTGAAATCTGATCAACATTTTCCGAGAATAAATTTTTTTCAAACAAAAATGTCAAACATTTTTTAAGAATTTTCTAACAGCTGCGGATCCATACGAAATCATGCAGAAGTTTCGCGTCGGTATTCTTCATATAATTACAAAGTTTCGATTCGATCGCATCAGTACTTCTTGAGATATTGACGAAAAAACGTCAAATTTTCAAACAACAACGAAATTTCACATATTTTTTTCCATATATCTACGGAACTGAATATCGTATCAAATTGAAATTTTAAACAATATTGTTGAATACTGATACTGAGGTCTGTGCCTCATTTCGTGGAAATCTGATCAACATATTCAAAGAAAAAATAATTTTCAACGAAAATTTCAAACATTTTCGAATGAACATTTTTTGAGAATTTTGCAACAACTGGATCCACACAAAGTTCAGCAATAAGTTTTGTGCTGGTATTCTTCATATAGTTACGAAGTTTCGATCTGATTGCATCTGTACTCCTTAGGATATTGCGGAAATAACGTCAAAATTCCAAGCAATAACAAAATTTTAAATTTTTTTTCCATGTATCTCCGAAAGTGAATATCGTATCGGATTGAAAATTAAAAATTTGTTGCTGAATACTGATTCTAAAGTATGTGCCAAATAACGTTGCAATCTGATCAACACTTTCAGAGAAAAAAAAAATGTCGAAAAAAATTTCAAAAATTTTCGAATAATTTTCATTTTATTTTCCAACTACTAGATCAACTCGAAATTTCGCACCCAGTTTTATGTTGGTATGTATTCTTCAACTGATTCTACGTCTAACGCACGTTTCGGAAACCACGTTTCCTCCGTTTAGAGACATATCGTTACGAAGTTTCAATCTGATTACATCCGTTCTTTTTGAGATAATGCGAAAATAACGTTGAAATTCCAGATAACAACGAAATTTGGAATTTTTGTTCCTTATATCAACGGAGCTTAATATCGGATCGAGTGGAAATTTAGAGTGTTATTGTAAAATATGTAAAATACTGAGTCAAAGGCCTGGGCGGTGTTTTTTCGAAGTCTGATGAATATTTTATGAGAAATAAATTTTCAAAAAAAAATTTAAAAATATTCGAATAAACATGTTTCTTCATTTTTCTAACAACCGGATCAACAATTCTGCACTAAGTTGCGAATTGGCAGTCAAACACTATCTACGAAGTTTTGATCCGATCGAACAAGTACTTCATGAAATATCGAATAATTAACCGCAAAATTTCAAATTGGCCTAATTCCAAAACTATTCGACCGATTTCGCTCATTCACGAACTTAACCGAGCTATTTGGACTCCAAACCTTATCTGGCAATTTCAAGTTGATAGGTCATTTCCTTCGAAAGTTTGAGCACATACGGACGGACGGACATAATTGAATTTGACGGATTTTTCTTCAGGGTGTTAAACCGAATCGTTCCCCAGACCAAGCGCGTAAAAATGCATGCAACACACTCATTATGCAGCATCTAATCGATAGGTGAGTATAATATTGTTTCTAAAACCAGAAGTTTTAATCATTGTATATGTAAGGGGAAAATAAATTTCGTGATGACCATTAGTACGCTCATAAGTACCTACAATACTGTGACGAGTACGGCCCTGTCTATTCTAGAATGTGCCTGAACACTCTAGGCGCGTATGAGTCACCCGCCTCGCTCTAGAGCATTCTGGAAACTGCTGGAAATTCCACACGTAATAAAAAGGTAGGGCGGATCAGCACAGGGACCAATTCAGCAGAGTGATTCGTAGCGGAAAGAGTTCAGTGAAAATAAATTAGTGTGGATATAAATTGTGAACAGACTTTAATAGAAATACTTGTTTAGTTATTGGAATAGTAGTGTGTAAATAGTGTAAATAAATAGTTTAATCATTCTAAACGTTTTGAAAACTAAGAAAACGTTACATTGGTGTCAGGTGTGCGGTTCGACATCGCTCGAATTGAATAAATAAATTCTATTGATTCGAATTTATGCCAGTGACTACAAGACTTCAGAACGCAATGGAGACGCAAGCAATAATGGAATTCTTGAGTAAACTCAATGAGAAGATGGATAAAATGGAAAATAAGGTGGAAGAAAATTCTCAGAAGATCAATGGGAAAATGGATAAAATGGAAAACAAGGCAGAAGAAAATTCTCGGAAAATGGAGGAAAATTCTCGGAATAGCAATGAATTGGTGAGTCAATTCGCAACCAAATTGGATGAGAAAATGGAAACCATAAAAGAAAAATTCGATAAAGTTGACGAAAAATTTGACGAAGTTTATATGAAAGTAAATTCGAAATTTGATGAAGTTTATGAAAAAGTTGATGGAAAATTTGACGAAGTTGACGAAAAATTTGAAGAAATAACAGGATTAATCGAACAGCATTCTGAAATAATAGAGTCCCTGAAAAGAATGTCAATTGGAAAAGATAATCCGGCTTCATCACCCTATAGTAACATGAAAATGGAAAATAGCGGCGAAAGTGGAAAAATGAAGATCAAGCCACCAACATTTGATGGAAAAGTCCCATGGTCGACATACCAAAAACAATTTGAAGCTGCTGCGATGGCAAACAGTTGGAGCGATAACGAAAAAGCCACAGCATTGATAATAGCTCTACGAGGAGAGGCACTCAACATTCTGCAAACGATTCCGGAGAGCCAACAAGCATGTTATGAAGTTCTAACATCGAAACTTCAGATGAGATATGGTGATGCTCATTTACAACAAGTTTATCATGCCCAAATCAAGAACCGGGTGCAGAAAATAGGAGAAAATCTCCAGGAGTTTGAAGCAGATGTGGCTAGGTTAGTTAGGCTGGCTTACCCAACGGCTCCAGACAGCTTCATTGAACTGCTATCAATCCAAACTTTTGTAGACGGAATCAAGGACGGTGAGACTCAACAAGTTCTGAGACTTGCACGCCCTAAAACCTTAGATGATGCTTTAGCTCAGGCTTTAGAATTCGAGGCAGCGAAGCTGGCGTCGCGTAGAGGACAATTTAGTGTGAGACAAGACCAAGAAATAGACAAATCTGTTGAGGAAATCATTAGAGAAGAAATCAACAGGTTATTGTGTACGAAGAAAGAGGATGCTGTGTGCTGGTACTGTAAGGAAAGTGGGCATATTAAAAGCAGAAAAAGAGCCACAGCAGGGAAATTGAAAAGGGTCGGTGATAAGGGGCATAAACCGACGCAAGCTAAAAATGCCCCTGAAGTGATGAGCACAGTTGCCTCGAACAAGATCAAGGAAGATGTAGATGTTTTATCAAGAAGACCATGCCCCGAGAATAACAGCCATTGCTCACGTGTGGCCGATGTGAGACGGACCACAGTAATTGAAGATGATTGGCTACCCCAAGAAATACAACGGGCACAAGAAGAAGATCCAGACTTGAAAGTAATCCTGAGTTGGAAGAAGAGTGGTAGACGACCTACTTGGGAAGAAGTATCCAGGCTGAGTCAAAATGTTAAGTCGTATTGGGCACAATGGGAAACGTTGAAGATCGATAAAAGTCTTCTGAAGCGTTGTTGGGAGAGTGACGATGGATCTGAACAGAGGCTCCAGTTGATTGTGCCGAAGAGTCGAGTGACAGACGTTTTGACCAGACTACATAATGGAACTTCAGGTGGACATTTTGGGATTACTAAGACGCTAGAGAAAGTCAGGCAGCGGTTTTATTGGATAAACTGTAAGAAAGATGTTAAAGACTGGTGTAGAACATGTAAAGCTTGTGCTGCAGCTAATGGTCCTTACGGCAAAGGGAAGGCTCCAATGAAGCAATATAACGTCGGATCTCCCATGGAACGAGTAGCTATCGACATCGCGGGCCCCTTTCCCGAAACAGATCACGGAAACAAGTACATATTGATGGACTATTTTACCAAATGGGTGGAAGCGTACGGTATTCCCAATCAAGAGGCAGGTACGGTTGCTGATAAACTGGTCAAAGAATTCTTCTGCAGATTTGGAATACCTCTAGAGCTGCATTGTGATCAAGGCCGAAATTTCGAGTCGACATTATTCCAAGAAGTTTGTAGGAAATTGGGGATTAATAAGACAAGAACAACAGCTCTACATCCCCAATCAGATGGCATGGTAGAACGAATGAATAGGACCATGGGAAAACATCTTGCCAAAGTAGTCTCCGACCACCAGCGGGACTGGGATGAGTATTTGCATCTATTCACCATGGCATATAGATCTTCGGTTCAAGAATCCACCAAGGAAACTCCAGCCAATATAATGTTCGGCCGAGAAATTAGACTACCTTGTGACCTAGAGTTTGGTTGTAAGCCTGGAGAAGATGTAGCCGGGGAAGACTACATCAGTAAATTGAGGAGTAAGCTAGATTACATCCATGACAAGGTGCGTAATCAAATGCAGCAAGCAAGTGATAGGATGAAAATGCGCTATGACATCAAGGCCATTGAAGGAGGGTTCACCGCAGGAGATCTGGTGTGGTTGTATAACCCTCAAAGAAAAAGAGGATTTTCTCCAAAGCTGCAGAGACAGTGGGAAGGACCGTATGAAGTCATGAAAAGGATAAATGATGTAGTTTACCGGATACGGAAGCTTCCTAGAGGAAAACCTAAGGTAGTCCATTTCAATCGATTGGCTCCGTACGCGTCAACACAGGATGACGAAGAAGAAGTACGTTTCATCGAGGTTCCGGCGAAGGAAAGTGACGATTTTCAGGAATTCATGAATAGTTATGGGGGAACACGAGTTGCACGGTTTGGCGTTACAAAGGAAGTTCAACAAGATCTGTTTACAGTTCCCGAGGAATACTCTCTTGCTCATTGTGTCGCAGCGGATCTAAGGATGAGTAGAGGAATAGCAAGAGTATTCAGAAATAAATTTGGACGTCAAGAGGAACTGATGAGATTGCAGCCCAGAATCGGAAAATGCCTGAGACTGAAGTCAGAGGGTAGATTCATTTATTACGTAGTCACCAAACAGTACTCATATCAGAAGCCCACCTACCAGAATTTATGGACAGCACTGCATGGCTTGAAAGAAGAACTGCAATGCTTTGGGATTAGGAAATTAGCTGTCCCCAAATTAGGTTGTGGACTGGATCAACTGAATTGGAGGGTTGTGCGAAGCATGCTTGAGGTAGTCTTCCAGAAGACAGGTATAGAGATTTTGGTATGCAATTTCAACCCAAAGCAAAACGTAAAGCCCAGCAAAACCGTAGATTGCTACTTCCATCAGAGGGGCTACTGTGGAAATGGTAACGATTGCAGATTTCACCACGGTCCTCTGAGGAATTCAGGGAATCTGTTCTGGGACAGAACAGGCTTAAGGAGGGGACAGTGTGACGAGTACGGCCCTGTCTATTCTAGAATGTGCCTGAACACTCTAGGCGCGTATGAGTCACCCGCCTCGCTCTAGAGCATTCTGGAAACTGCTGGAAATTCCACACGTAATAAAAAGGTAGGGCGGATCAGCACAGGGACCAATTCAGCAGAGTGATTCGTAGCGGAAAGAGTTCAGTGAAAATAAATTAGTGTGGATATAAATTGTGAACAGACTTTAATAGAAATACTTGTTTAGTTATTGGAATAGTAGTGTGTAAATAGTGTAAATAAATAGTTTAATCATTCTAAACGTTTTGAAAACTAAGAAAACGTTACAATACATACAGAGAATTCCAAAAACGAACTTAGTCGAAACATAGATTGGAATCGACGGTTTTCTGTAAACTACTCACAGTTGTCATCGATATAGTCTCAGGTGAAATATTTTCAAAATCCTGTAACTCCCGATTATCCCAAAAACTACGATATTTCATATGAACCTTTTACTATACACACATATTATGGCATTACAAGAATCGGATATTCAATGAAAATATCTTCAAACTAGAGTGTATTTCCCAGATATTTTAGTGGATCTGGAGGGTTTGCCCGAGAGAAAAACTATTAGTCAGATTGCTGAAATCATCAAGTGCTAGATTCAAATTCGAACTTATATGTATTTTTCCAAATATTTTGGAAATATTATTTCGACCTGCTCTGATGAGTAGTATCCAGAATATATTCAACAAATATCTATGTGAAATTTATTTGAGTTACAGTGGTTTTTTGCTTTTTTTTGTTCTGGGGAACAGCGTGCTATCGTTTTGTCCAAATGTCTATAATTTTCGATGATTTAGCCGAAAATGGTCTCAAACGACACGATTACGGCCGTACGGAGAATCCTATCGACCTGAAACTTTCAGGGTAGGTTCAATTTCAAAATGCGACGGTTAAGTTCGTTAACAAGCAAAATCGGACAAACTGTTTCGGAGTAAGAGCCTTTTGAACGTTGACGTTATTTTGGCGATAATTCGAAAACTACCAGAACGATTGAATCGAAACTTGGCAGTAAGTTGGAGTATACCAGTAAATTTTGAAAAAAATTTTTTTTTTCGCGAACTGTTTATCACATTTGAAAAAAGATCAGCGTGAACTCTAAGCTCTATATTCCACAGCAGTGTTCAAAATTTCAATTCGATACGGTTATTAGTTTCGGAGATATTGGGAAAAAATATATGAAATTTCGTGGTTTTCTTCCTGATTTCGTTGTTTTTTTCGGTATAACTCATGAAATACTGATTCAATCATGATGGAACTTTGCACATAGTTTAAAGATGCTGAAATACAACTTTGTACAGAACTTCGTGATGATCGTGTTATTAGAACAATTCGAAAAAAAAAATTTCAAATTTTGTCTTTCAACTACGTTTTCAATATTGTGTGATCTTCTTATCATATTATCCTCATTAAATTCTGTATAAACCTTCGACCTGTCATTTTTCGATGAAGTACTGGATTTCAATTCGATCTTATCTGTATTTTTGGAAATATTGGGAAAATAAAATTTTTAATGGGTATATCTGCGGAATCATTGGGTGGATTTTACTCATTCACGAATTCCACGGTCCAAACCTTCTCTACAAATATCGAGTTCCTAAGTTGTTTCTTTGGGAAGTTAATTGTGTTTACGGTCCGGCCGTTAGGCCAAGCGTGAAGGCCGTGTGACCGTGTGGAGGCAGCAGCTTTTGCGCGCATGTTCAAATTTGTTACCGAAGAGGTCATCTACATTGGACATGCGTGCAAAAGCTGCTACCTTCACGGCAGTGCTTTTCTAGGCTTTTTTTATTAATTAGTTGCCCGCTGGACAGTCGGACATATTTGAATTTGGCCACGGATTTTCAGTGAGTGCAAAGTAATCGTTCAAGAACATTTTCGGCTAAGAGCTTGAAAATCATAGACGTTCGGGCAAAACTATAACGCTCTCGATTCTGAACAGTCACATAAGTGTATCTTCTTATTGACAAGTACACTTTGCTCGACTCAATGATTTGAGAAACAATCCAAGTCACTATGATCCATTTATAATAAAATGGCAATTGTAAGTTCATTGCAGATCGAGTTTATCCTAGTATCGATTTTATTGGGTGATGAGTCATTCAAATATCCTTGAGGACATGAACTCAAATCAAGAACGGTTCAACTTAATTTTCACTCTGTTGACTCTGATACAAAACTTTGAAGGGATATTGTGACATTGGCAGTGGGTTTCAAAAAGTTGATCGTCCGATCAACATATGGACTTTCTGTGTTGACACAGAAAATGACTACAATGAGATCTTTATGGAACATGTTGTTGGACTCCGATATTTTTCTTTCGCAGGGTACTTTTTTCCCTGGCGTTCTTACGGCCGATCGTTAGCACAATAACTCCCGAAGGTAATAACTTAGAAACTCGATAATTGCAGGGTTAGTTTGGACTTTGATTACAAAGGCTGAATTCGTGAATGGATAAATCCATCTAATGCTTCCGCAGATATATCCCTTGAAAATTTAATTTTTTCCAATATTTCCAAGAACACAAATTGTATCGGATTAAAATCTAGTACGTGATTTTAAATTTCGCGACGATAATATGATTAGAAGATTGCAGAATGTAGTAAAAAAAAAATTTCGAAATGTTTTTCTAACTGTTCCGATGACGTTATCATCAGAAAATTTTTCACAAAGTTGAAAATCAGCGTTCTCGAACAAGATACCAAGTTTCATCATGATTGGGCCAGTATGTCTTGACTTAGTTCGGAAAAATCAACATTCCGCAATCTTCCAGTATCAGTTTCTTAAAAATTTTGTAGACAAAAATTCGAAAATTACAGACATCGTAACGATTTGATAACGCGTTGTTCCCCAGAACAAGCGCGTAAAAATGGCATGAAGACGGAACGTATACAGTGCATATATCCCTTCATTACGATCAGCTAATATTTTACGGAAAGGTTACGGAACGTAAAGACAGTGAGAATCAACCTTTAATCATCAATATTAAGGTTGTGGTGCTACAGCTGTATTGCAATAGAAATTTCACAACTACTTCATGATATTATCTTGTAATTATAAACAACATTACGTTAATCTCGTTATTGTCATTTTTCAAGCGTAAACATTAAAGGGTACTCAATCTTTGAAAAACCATGAACTTGGTACTTCCTGTACTTCGTTGATTGGACACTTAACACATTTGAATCAACATCCAATTGATCATTTCATTTTCAATTGAAGGTACCTTTACCAGGTGTCGCAGAAATCAGGTTCATCACCAACAAAATCTTTATTTTGGACATAGACTCCACAGATTGCTTCCATCGACGGGGGTAAATAATCTGTCGGTCTAACGGCCGGACCGTTATCACAATAACTTCCGAAAGGAACAACTTAGAAACTCGATATTTGTAGAGGAGGTTTGTACCTTAATAACCCAATGATTCCGCAGATATACCCATTCAAAATTTTATTTTCCCGATATTTCCAAAAATACAGATGAGATCGAATTGAAATCCAGTACTTTATGGAAAAATGACAGTTTGAAGGTTCTTACAGAACTAAATGAGGATAATATGATGAGAAAATCACAGAATATTAGATATTTGAAAAAAAAAAAATTTGTTACTTTTTTTTCAAAATATCAAAATTTTCCACAATGTTGTCCTTCAACATCCTCGAACCAGTTGCGAAGTTTCATCACGATTGAATCAGTATTCTTTGAGTTATACCGAAAAAAAAACAACGATATCGAGAAGAAAACCACGAAATTCTACATATTTTTTCCCAATATCTCCAAAACTAATATCCGTATTGAATTGAAATTTGGTACACTGCTGTAAAATATGAAATTCAAGGTAGAGCTGAAAGTGTTTTCGAATATGAACAATAGTTTCAGAAAAAAATATTTTTTTCGAAAAAAATTTTGAGAAATATTTTTTTTTTTCATTTGAGTGACTATACGATTTCAACGAAATTTTGCTTTGAGTTACGCGTCGTTATGCTCCAACTAACTGTCAAGTTTCAATCTAATCGCTCTAGTAGTTTCTGGAATATGAGGGAAATAAGCTCGAAATTTCAAATGGCTATAACCGAAACCATTCGATCGATTTGGCCAATTAACGAACAACCGCGGCATTCCGATGCGCGAACTACCCTGCAAATGTCAAGTCGCTAGCTGGATCCGTTCCACAGTTATCGTGTCCACGGCCAGACAGAATCGATTTTGACACCGGATTCGTCATCAATGACTCCAACCTAGTCGTTTGAGGCCACTTTCGGCTAAATCATCGAAAATTACAGACATTTGGACAAAACGATAGCACTCTGTTCCCCTAGAACATGCGCGCAAAAATGATAAATTGTTTTGAACGCGCTTTATGAATTAAACTCCGGCTATCAGTTCTCCCAGCTCTTCTGGTGCGAAGGCTACATACTTCATTTAGTAGTGGACTGGATACCAGGCTCCCTATTCTTGAGCAGGGGATGGGAGAAAATAGGCGTGTCGATGCTGTTGTCAAGGAAACGCCGTGTATTTTCGATGGAACGATAGAGAACGTTCATACCATCACATTCAAGAATAGGGTTCCAGATCTCTAGAGTAGAAATGAACATTTCCACTTGACTCGGAGACTAGGTATAAATATGCACATGTCTTTTAGAGTGATCTCGACATAATTGTCATCAACATAGATCAAGGTCTCTTATAAAACAAACTGCATGGGTTATTATTATTTGGATCTACTTCGTCGAACTCGTATGTAGATGGAGATATGTCCCCTCAAGAGAATAAATCTATATATCGATAATGTCTGAATTCGATTCATTTGAGCTGAGGGGCTCATTTTCATGAAGTATTTCAAAGCTACTATTTATTATTTACGTTTATGGACTCACTTATTGGCACCATGGTCAATGAGAAGATAGAGATTCTGGTCAGATTGCCTCAGACGCTCTGCTGTAGTGATCGGCTTGCTCAAACCCTGTGCGTGTGCTGAAGCTTCGCCCATTTCGTTCACAATCTCAGCAACTTTATTCACTGTATTCCTGAAATGAAATAATGTACATCAACTTTTTTATGAACATTCTCTCTTAGGATTACAAAATGATCGAATCGAGAAAGTGAGGAATTTACATAGATATAACGAAAATAAACTTTGTTTCTACTTCAACACAAAAATCTACAAAAGCACTGACGTGAAGTCAGCAGCTTTTAGGCGCTCGTTCACATTGCGAAATGGTGACATGGAAATTTCAGTGAAATTTCAATGAGATATAACAATTTTAAATAAAATTTTAAAAAAAAAAATTTTTTTTTTCAAGTTTTTCATGGATAATTCTTCTCATTGACACTGTTCATATTCCAACCAAGTTTCATTTTGATCAGATAAATATTTTTCGAGTTATTGAGAAATCAAAATTTCAAATGGCTGTAGCACAAAAACCATTTGGCCCATTAACGAATATCTCAATATTTCCAAGAATACAGATAAGATCGAACTGAAATCCAGTACTTCATCGGAAAATAACAGTTCGAAGGTTCTTACAGAATTGAATGAGGATAATATGATAAGATCACAGAATATTGAAAATGTATTTGAAAGAAAAAATTTGAAATTTTTTTTTCGAATTGTTCTAATAACACGATCATCACAAAATTCTGTACAAAGTTGTATTTCACCATCTTCAAACTATGTGCGAAGTTTCATCATGATTGAATCAGTATTTCATGAGTTATACCGAAAAAAATCTAGAAAAGCACTGACGTGAAGTCAGCAGCTTTTACGCGATTGTTCACATCGCGAAATGGTGACTTAGAAATTTCAGTGAAATTTTAATGAAATATAAAAATTTCAAAAAAAAATTTTTTTTTTCGAATTTTTCCATGGATAATTCTTCTTATTGACACTGTTCATCTTCCAACCAAGTTTCATTTCGATCAGATAAATATTTTTCGAGTTACTGGAAATTGAAATTTCAAATGGCTGTAGCACAAAAACCATTCGGCAGATTTGGCCCATTAACGAACTCAACCGAGATATTCAGGATCTCAACCTAACCTGAAAATTTCGAGACTCTAGGTCCTTCCTTTCGAGAGTTACAGCGCACACGGCCGGACAGAATCAATTTTGATTACGGATTCTTCATCAGTGAGTCCAACCTAGTCGTTTGAGACCAATTTCGGCTCTAAATTCGAAAATTACAGACATCGTGACGAAATGATAATGCGCTGTTCCCCAGAACAAGCGCGTAAAAACGATAAGGCATGCATGATATTATTGTATTATGCCTATCTCCAAGGTTTCGACAAAAACTCTCGAAAGTTTATATCCTGCTATACTTTGCCATAATCAATATATGAATCAATCCTTCTTGAAAATTTCAAATTCCATCTGAAATAATCAAAGCAAAATATTTTCTTTTCGAAACCTATATTTTTCAATTCATCACTGGAAATGTTGACAGGTAAAAATCGACTAGGATTACGTTGAAATTGTGCATGCGAACCTGCAAGTCACCATTATTAATTTAGGGGCGTACTAGATTTAAATTCGTTCAATGTTCAATGTAGATGACCGCTTTGGCAAGGAATTTGAACATGCGCGTATTCCTTCACGGCAGAGCTTTTCTAGATTTTTTTCCGATGGATTTCAATTCGATCTAACCTGTATTTTTGAAAATATTGGAAAAATAAAATTTTGAATGGGAATATCTACGGAATAATAGGGCGGATTTCACCCATTCACGAATTCGACCTTTGTTATCAAAGTCCTAACGGCCGTCTGCGTAAACACAATAACTTCCGGAAGAAACAACTTAGAAATCGATATTTGTAGAGTGGGTTTGACCTTAATTACGAAGGCCGAACTCGTGAATGGGTCAAATCCACCCAATGATTCCGCAGATGTACCCATTCCAAATTTTATTCTCCCAATATTTCCGAAAATACAGATTAGATCGAATTCCAGTACTTCATCGAAAAATTACAGTTCGAAGG
This sequence comes from Myrrha octodecimguttata, assembly GCA_958510865.1. Lineage (NCBI taxonomy): Eukaryota > Metazoa > Arthropoda > Insecta > Coleoptera > Coccinellidae > Myrrha > Myrrha octodecimguttata. The sequence goes on from OY294056.1 coordinate 25,058,364, forward strand.
TTCATACAGAATTTAATTAGGATAATATGATGAGAAGATCACAGAATATTAAATATTTGAAAAAAATAAATTTGAATTTTTTTTTAATTGTTCTGATGACACGATCATCACGAAATTTTGCACAATATTGTCCTTCAACATTTCCAAACAAGCTGTGAAGTTTCATCACGATTGAAGCAGTATTTCTTGATTTATACAAAAGAAAACCAATGATATTGAGAAGAAAACCACGAAATTCTACATTTTTTTCTCAATATCTTCAAAACTGATGGCGGTTTCGAATTGCGAATTGCAATTTGAGACATTGCTGTGAAATATGAAGTTCTAAGTATAACTGAAATTTATCTCGAATATGGACAATACTTTCAGGAAAAAAATTTTTTTCGAAAAAAATTTTTTTTTAATCATATAACCATACAATTCCGACGAAATCCTGTTCAAAGTTGCGCGTCGTTATGCTTCAACTAACTGCCTAGTATCAATCTAATCGCTGCAGTTGTTTCTCAGATATGAGGAAAATAACCCCAAAATTTCAAATTGCTATAACTCCGAAACTATTCGGCCGATTCTGCCTATTAACGAACTTAACCTTCGTATTTTAAAATGCAACCCTTCCTGAAATTTTCAAGTCGATAGAATCCTCCGTACGCCCGTTATCGTGGTGACGGTCGGCTGGCCAGAATCGATTTCGACATCGGATTCGTCATCAGTGAGTTCAACCTAGTCGTTTAAGACCATTTTCCGCCCAATCATCGAAAATTACAGACATTTGGACAAAACGATAGCACGCTGTTTTCCTAGAACATGCGCGCAAAAATCTTTGAAATTGAGGTTTCACGCATTCATGTAATCAACTTCGGTTATCAATCTGGAAATCAAGCAATATAGTGTTCCTAGATTGTCTCTTCCGAAAGTAAAGCTGTTAACATAGGCCGTCAGGAGAATCAGTTGCGTTTTATCTTGGCCGTTGTATTCCTGTTTTTGCGCGCATGTTCTAGGGAACAGCGTGCTATCGTTTTGTCCAAATGTCTGTAATTTTCGAATTTTGAGCGACTAGGTTGCACTGATGACGAATACGGTGTTAATATCGATTCCGTCCGGCCGTATGCACGATTACGGGCGTACGGAGAATCCCATCGACTTGGAACTTTCAGGGTAGGTTGCATTTCAAAATGCGACGGTTAAGGTCGTTAACGAGCAAAATCGGCCGAATGATTTTGGAGTTATAGCCATTTGAAATTATGAGGCTTATTTTTCAGGAACTACGTGAGCGATTGGATTGAAACTTGGCAGTTAGTTGGAGCATAACGACACGCAACCTCTCGCAGGATTCTCTTATGATCGTGCAGTCAGTTGATTTAATAAAAATATCTTTCAAACTTTTTTCCGAATTTTTTTTTCGAAACAATTCGTCATATTCGGTAAACAGTTTGCTGACACCTTGAGCCCTATATTTCACAGCAGTGTACCAAATTTCTATTCGATACGGTTATTATTTTCGGAGATATTGGAAAAGAATAAAAAATTTCGTGGTTTTTTTTTCGATACCGTTGTTTCGGAGCGCATGTTCTAGGGGAAAAGCGTGCCATCGATTTGTCCGAATGTCTGTTATTTTTGAATTTTTCCCGAAAATGGTCTCAAACGACTAGGTTGGACTCACTGATGACGATTCCGGTGCCAAAATCGATTCTGTCCGGCCGACCGACGACACGATAACTGACAAAGAAACAAGCTAGCGACTTGAAACTTTCAGGTTCGGTCTCGCATTGGAATGCGCCGGTTGAGTTCGTTATAGTGGCATTAATAGGTCGAATGGTTTCGGAATTATGGTCATTTGAAATTTTGAGATTATTTTCCTGATATTTCAGGAACTACTCATGCGATTGGATTGAAATGGAACAGTCCGTTGAAGCTTAAAGACGCACAACATTTCACAAAATTCCGTTGAGATCACACTGTCAGAAAAATTTTGAAGAAAATTTTTTCCGAAATTTTGGTCGAAAAACAATTTGTTTTCGGCAACCGTCCATTTATATAAGGAAAAAAATTCTGCTCGTACCTCCAACATCATATTTTGCAGCAGTATACTAAATTTCATTCCCATACGACCATAATTTCTGTAGATATTGAGAAAAAAATATGAAAAATGTCTGGGTTTTCTTATCGATATCAACTCAAAAAATACTAATCTAATCGAAATGAAACTCAGCAGCTAGTTCGGAAATGCCGGTGGACAACTTTATGCGGAATTTCGTAATGAACGTATTATTAGAACAATTTTCGAAAAATTCTCAATTTTTTTTTTAATATTCAATATTCTGTGATTATCTGAACATATTATCCTCATGACATTCTGTATGACCCTTCGAACTGATATATCTCGATGAAATACTGGATTTCAATTCGATCTAATCTGTATTTTTGGAAATATTGGAAAAATACAATTTTGAATGGCCATTTCTGCGGAACCATAGGGTGGATTTTACCCATTCACGAATTCGGCCGGAAGAATAGACTAAGGAATAGGTCCAATTAGTGGATTTGTGAAATCCCCCCAATGATTCCGCAGATATACCCATTCAAAATTTAATTTTTTCAATATTTCAAAATATACAGATTAGATCGAATTGAAATCTAGTAGTTTATCGAAAAAAGCCAGAAAAGCCCTGATGTGAAGTCAGCAGCTTTTGTGCGCATGTTCATAGGATATCACCAAAAATGAACAGCTGCTGACTTCACGTCAGTGCTTTTCTAGGTTTTTTATAATGTTTCAGGATTCTATAGTTGCATCATCTCAGAAAATTCAGTAGGATTTGTTTTGACAGTCTGTGAAATTGGTTTACTCACGATTCCAAATCCTAAGTATAGTTCAATGAATCGTGATGTTTTTCAAAGGGCCATGAAATAAAGAAAAAATTACTGCGAATATGAGTGTGGTGTGAATGTAACAACGAAACAGGTGTCCATAGAATATATCGCATCAAAATCAAGTTTTCCAACTAGTATTTCAACATAAACATTAATCATCATACTTGGCGATCTGAACAGCCTGTCCAAACTAACTCCAATTAAGGACGTGCTAATTGAAGTCAATCAGACCTAGTGCCTGACGTTGACACAATAATAACCACTACAATCCTATTAGCTTTCAAGAAGCTGTATGTGTATTGTCAACATTGTAAATAATAAAAAATGTTTAGACATACCACAACGCCCTACGGTCTCCTACAAAATCTGGAGGTAGCAGCGTATTGCCTATCTCCACAATGGGCCTTTTAAAATACTCGTTCACATTGAACTGGAACTCCATGGTCACCACTCGTCTTTCGAAAAAGGAGATACTGAATAATCTCACGGAATCTCTCGAAAACCAGAAATGAGTTTAAGAAATTTTGAGAAAATAACACTGTGCGGAACTGACTTATGTCAGTGAGATTTGTTTTCTGGCCGCTGCGATACGAATAATGCGATTGTTCTATTCACGGAACAGAAAACACCGCTCCACAAACTTGCCGTCTGACTGACTACGTCTGTGTCTCTCCGTTAGAAGGTTTACTTTACGGGTGTTCTGTGGGTCGTGGCAGAAAAAGCATTGGCGGAGAAACCGGGCCGTGTCCGAATTTTCCGGAGAACGCTCTTCCGCACGCGCGATGCAGAGTGCGCCGAAATGCAACTCTTATTGAGCTTGGTCTTTTGGGCGTGTTTATTCCTGCACACTACACCAAAAAGTAAATGTTGATAAGGTTGTGTCATCTTGCAGATGAGGTTTAGATTCTTGGTTTCATCTGGACATTTGTATATAAATTTGTACTCGAAACTTGGTGATCTCAAAAATATGGCTCCCATAGTTCCGAAAAAGCTCATATTCAATTCATTTTTTACGCGCTTGTTTTGGAGAAAAGCGCTTGATCGTTTAGTCACAATGTCTGTAATTTTCGAATTTTAAGCCGAAAATTGTCTTAAAAGATTGGGATGAACACCCTGAGGGCAAATCCGTGCTTCGATTAAATTATGTTCGTCCGTACTTATGTGCTCAAACTTTCGAAGGAAAAGTTCTAGCGACTTGAAATTGTCAGATTAAGTTAACAGTTGAAATATCTCGGTCAAGTTCATTAATGGGTGATTTCAGTCCAATAATTTCGGAGTTAGGCTTATTTGAAATTTCAAGGTTAATTCCCTGATATCTCATGAACTGATGACTCGATCAAATTAAAACTTTGTATATAGTTTTGAAATACGAACTCGCAATTTAATGCAAAATTTCATGTGGATCCAAATTTTTGAAAATAAAAAGAAATATTAGAAAATTTTTGAAATCTCGTTGAAATTTTTTTTTCTCCATAAATGTTGACTAGATTTCAACGGAATTTGGCACAAACCTTGAAATCAGTATTTTACAACAACGTTTCAAATTCAATTCTTCTTCAAAATGTTTCACGAAAAGTGGTCTGAATATGCTGTTCTCTTTGGAGACTGTTGATTACATTTCCATGAAATTAGTATCAGATCTTTGAGTCAATATTCAACAACAGTAATTGACATTTCAATTCGATCCGATGTTAATTTTTGGACATATTTGAAAAATAATAAGTTAAATTTTGAAATTTCGAGGTTACTTTCTTTATACTTCGATCAGTACTGAAGCGATCCGATTGAAACCAGTTGAGGAATACAGGGGAATTTTTTCAATATCCTGAGAAGAACTAACGTGATTAGAAATGAACATGATTTCGAGAGGGACCAAGAAAAAAAACAGGAAAGTTGACTTATTATCCTCGAATATTTCCGAAAATTATAATCGGATCGGAATAAAATTTGGTAAGTACACTGTTGTTGAATATAGGGTTCAAAATCTGTATCGAATTAATTCGAAATCTGATAAGTTGTTTCTAGATGAATATTTTGTGAAGAATAATTTCGAAATAAAAACTGTTTTATAAATTGTTCTGATTACACGATCAACAAGATATTTCCCACAAACTTTTGCATTATCATTTTGAATTAGTCATTGAGTTTCATTACGACTGGATCAGCATTTTTTGAGTTATTCTGAAAATTACAACGATACCGAGGAAAACAACACAAAATTTGTTGTATTATTTCCCGAATCTCTGGAATTGATACAATATTGTTGAATATAGATATCGAGGAACGCGCAAAGCTTCATCGGAATCTTCTGAATTGTTGAATTGTTTCGAAAAAAAAATTCAAAACGTATTTCTGAATTTTTTTTTAAATTCATAATCAACTTAAAGCAAAATTTCGGGTGGATCCGCTTGTTGAAAAATTCAAGAAAACTTTCATCCCAAAATTTTTCTAATTTTAAAAAAACAGTTTTTTTTTGTAGACTGTTGATCAGATTTCAACGAAATTCAGCACAGACTTTGAGGGTAGGATTAACCAACAACGATTAAAATTTCAATTCCATCCTATGACAAATTTCGTTGTTACTTGAAATTTTCACGTTATTTCCACGATATCGCAATTAGTAAAGATTAGATTGAAACTTCGTAATCAGCTGGAGTAAACTCATGCGCAACTTAGCACAGAGAGTTCCGCGTTGGTCTACTAGTTCGAAAAGAAATCATTCGAAAAGTTTTCACAGTTTTGTTGTATTTTTTTCTCGGAGACTATCTTTCAGATTTCGATGAAATTAGGTATAAACCTTGAAGACGATATTAATCAGCAACGTATCGAATTCCAATAAGATCCGATATTTCTTTTCCGAGATATTGGAAAAACATGTCCAATTTCGAAGATATTTCCGCAGTTTCTCAAGAAGTGCAGACCTTGAAGTCAATATTTAACATTAATGTTCTAAATTTCGATTCTATCCAATATTTATTCACAGAGATATAGGGTGGAAATATGTCAAATTTCGTTGTTGAGGTTATTTCGTCAATATATCAAGAATTACCTACGCGATCAGATTGACACTCCGTTACAAGATGTAAAATACTACTGCACAACATTACGCAAAATGCCTGTATGGCGAAATATAGGAAAATTTTCAATCTTTTTTAAAAAAAAATGACAGGTACCCATTGAAAATTAAATTTTTTAAATAGTCCAAAAAATACAGATCTTGTACTCGATCGAAATATGGTAGCTTAAGGGCCATCCAGAATTTCGTGAAGACCATGTAAAAAGAAGATCTACAAATATTTTCATCGGGAAGTAAAGCTGCGTTTGGCGGGGTCAATACGTGAACAGGCGACCGCTTTAGCAACTAATTTTAACAAGCGCGTAAAAGCTCCTGACCTCACGTCAGTACTTTTCAAGTATTTTTGAATTTCTAACTATTCGATCCACTTGAAATGCCTGTATACTTTTTCGAAAATCGACAGTTCGAAGGTTCATACAGAATGTCATGAGGATAATAAGATCAGAAGATATCTGAGCAAAAACTTTGAAATTTTTTTTCGAATTGGTCTTATGACACCATCGTAATGAAATTTCGCACCAAGTTGTCCATCAGCATTCTCAAACTAACTGGCTGCTTCGTTTCATCAGGATTGAATTAGTATTTTTTGAGTCATTCCGAAAAAAAACGATATCGAAAAAAACCACGATATTTAGGTACATATTTTTTCCCAATATCTCCGGCAATGATAACCGTATCGAATTAAAATATGGTACACTGCTGTAAAATATAGAGCTCAAGGTGTGAGTGAATTGATTTTCGGATATGATGAATAGTTTAGAGAAAAACATGTTCTAAAAAAATTTAGAAGAATTTTTTTTTTCAATTTACTGACAGTGTGATCACAACAGTTTTGCGAGAGGTTGCGTGTCGTTATGCTCCAACTAAAACTGCCAAGTTTCAATCCAATCATTACAGTAGTTCATGAAATATCAGGAAATAACCTCAAATTTTCAAATGGCTATAACTCAGCCATTCAGCCGATTGTGTCTGTTAACGAACCTAATCGTCGCATTTTGAAATGCAGCCCACCTTGTTGTTTCAAGTCGATGGAATTTTCAGTACGCCAGTAATCGTGCATACGGCGGCCGAATAGAATCGATTTGGACACCGGGTTCGTCATCAGTGATTCCAACCTAGTCGTCTGAGACCATTTTCAGCTCGGAATTCGAAAACTACAGACATTTGGGCAAAACGATAGCACACTGTTCCCCTAGAACATGTACGCAAAAATTCGTACATCCATTTCTGTTGGGTTTATTGTAGCAACATTTCAAGAAAATCTGACGTCATCAAACTGAAACATTTGTGAATCTTTTCAGAATGCGGATGTGCATAACTATACAAGATTCCGTGAGGATCGTATCATGAAAAAAGTTTTAAAAAATGCCGAATTTTTTTCTCCTTAACTATTCATGAGACTTCTATTAAATTCGACGAAGACTTGGAAGTCAATATTAAAGTTTGTAATGATGTGCCAAATTTTAGTTCGATTGTCTATCAAGTTATTTGTCTTGGGGAAAATAATGAGTCAGATTTCGTTCGTTATTACTCAGTATTGATATGTTTTTCAATAACTCGAAAAATACCGATGTGATCGAGATGAATGATTGAATGTAGAAGGCTTGTATGTAAACTGGTGAGAAATGAAGGAAATAGGGTTAATGACCCTAAGAATTAAAAACAAAAATTTCAAATATTTCATAATTCAATCCGTTGAATGGAGACTTGGTAAAACAGTTGCGGTTTACTGAATCGAGATACATTTTTCGAAATCATCTGGGCCTAAGGCACCATTGAACAGCTCTGAACGAGAACATTATAGCTCGTGATTCAACTTTTGTGCTCCCTCTCGAATTTTCAATATTGAGTTAGCAATGTGTCAATGAAACCTGCCTGCGAATTACTTCAAGCTTTTGTCCAATCAACTAATACCTTATCTTCCTCAGGTTCTACACCTCTGTGTTCCTGCTATTGATCCCACTCTCGGCATTCTCCGCAGGAGTGTGCGCTTTAAATCGGAAACGCACATTGAATCTTCCTTTCTTACCTCACACTACGAGCTGTTGACAAAGTTTCGACTGATCTCCGGTACTCTACAACAAGGAAGGGGTTATTTCACACCAGTCGGAACCGGATGCAGTCTTTAATATATGACTCATGCTTGGCGAGAAGGAATCTTATGCACTGGAGAGCATCAATTATTCATAAATGAATAACGGGCTGTCGGCAAACTAGTTCAAGGTATGGGTGCTAGATTTGACTAGCTGCTCCGTCAAGCTGCTTGTAAAAATTGAAATTTCCCGAATTGAAATAGAATTGGACAATTAATGATATGCCAATCACAACATCGAATGTATACCAATTTATGAAGGGAATAGTAGAAACTCAAATAGTACAATGGCCCACTTAGGTTAACATCAGTTTTTATTAGTTTCATATCCTTGTTTACTCCTTTCATTTTGTAATGGTTCCTGCGAAAACAATGAATGATGCTGACGAGAGCAACGAAACGAGACTTTTAACGCGCTTGTTCTGGGGAACAGAGCGTTATCATTTCGTCACGATGTCTGTAAGTTTCGAATTTTGAGCCGAAATTGGTCTCAAGCGACTAGGTTGGAATCCGCGGTCAAAATTGATTCTGTCCGTCCAACCGCGTGTGCGCTGTAACTTTCGAAAGGAAGGACCTAGTGTCTTGAAATTTTCAGGTTAGGTTAAGATCCTAAATATCTCGGTTGACTTCGTTAATGGGCCAAATCTGCCGAATGGTTTTCGTGCTACAGCCATTTGAAATTTGGCTTTTTCAATAACTCGGAAAATATTTATCTGATAGAAATGAAACTTGGTTGGAATATGAACATTGTCAATAAGAAGATTTATTCATGAAAAAAATTCGAAAAAAAGTTTATTTTGAAATTTTTTTTTTTTAATTTTTATATTTAATTGAAATTTCAGTGAAATTTCCAAGTCACCATTTCGCAATGTGAACAAGCGCGTAAAAGCTGCTGACTTCACGTCAGTGCTTTTCTTGATTTTTCAAAGTCTCATTTCGTCCCTATCGTTTTCCGGATGAAAATGATATTTCATCACATAATAGTATATTGTATAATTAGTGAGAAAAGCATAATATTCCCAAACGACTGATACACAGGAGGTTGGGAATATGCTTTTCCCACGAATTATACATACTATTTTTTCTCCGATCGTTGATTTAAATTTAAAAAATTAATTAAAAAATATTTCATTCAAGATGTAACCAAGTAAGTTGTATGTTTCTCTATGTTCATATTGAAATATAGAAGTGGTAACCATGGAAATTACTTTGTTATGACGAAAGTAAAATAATTTTCAAGCCGGTTTTGTTTGATTCGTTGGATTGTATGAGGAATTAAAAAAATCTAGAAGAGCACTGCCGTGAAGGCAGCACCTCTTGCGCGCATGTTCGCTGTAGATGACCGCTTCGGCAACGAATTTGCTTTTCTACAGATTTTTCCTCGATACATTACAGGATTTACGGTCGGCCTGATGGCCGACTGCGTAAACACAATAACTTCCGAAAAGAAACAACTTAGAAACTCGATATTTGTAGAGAAGGTTTGGACCTTAATAACCAAGGCTGAATTCGTGAATGGGTAAAATCCACCCAATGATTCCGCGGATATACCCATTCAAAATTTTATTTTTCCAATATTTCCAAAAATACAGATCAGATCGAATTGAAATCCAGTACTTCATCGAAAAATTACAGTTCGAAGGTTCATAAAGAACTTAATGAGGATGATATGATAGGAAAATCAGAGAAATTTTTTTTTCAAATTGTTCTAATAACACGATCATCACAAAATTTTGCATGAAGTTGTCTCTCAGCATCTTCAAACTAACTGCGAAGTTTTATTAGGATTGAATCAGCATTTCTTGAGTTATACCGAAAAAAAAAACGATATCGAGGCAAAAACCTCGAAATTTGACATACTTTTTCCCAATACCTCCAAAATTCATGATCGTATCGAACTGAAATTTGGTACACTGCTGTGAAATATAAAGCTCAAAGTCCGAGTGAAATTTTTTTTCGGATATGATTAACGGTTTCCGAAAAAAAAAATTTTTTGGAAAAAAACTTGAAAATTTTTTTTTTTTTGATTTACTGACAGTATAATCCTGAGAAAATTTGGCTCAAAGTTGCGCGTCGTTATAGTCCACCTAATTGCCAAGTTTGAATCCAATCGCTCGAGTAGTTTCTGAAATAACAAAAAAACTTCAAAATTTCAAGTGGCTATAACTCCGAAACTGTTCGACCGATTCGTCCAATTAATGAACTTAACCGCGACATTCCAATTCACGACTTGCCCTGAAAGTTTCAAGTCTCTAGCTCACTCCGTTCGACAGTTATCGTGTCGTCGGCCAACCGGACAGAATCGATTTTGGCACCGGATTCATCATCAGTGAGTCCAATCTAATCGTTTGAGACCATTTTCGGCTCAATCATCGAAAATTACAGACATTTGGACAGAACGATAGCACGCTGTTCCCCTAGAACATGCGCGCAAAAAGAATTAGTAATAATGAACACTGATAGTGATTTTTTGTTACCTTGCACGCCTCCTGAACTAGTAAATTGAGTGAAGCCGAATTCAGAGGGATGTATGAACTTGCGTACAAACGCTTCATGGATTTTTGCAGAAAAACATCAGTGAATCCTTTAGTGAGAATATAAGTACTGATGGCGTATGCTGCTGAATTGGCTAAAACAATGAAATCTTCGAAGTTGTGGGCACATTATTTCATGCTTTGATCAACTTTGCTAAAAATAATATTAATATTACCCAGTACAAAAACTGAGAGCATTTTCAAAACGTTAAGCTACAGGATACAAACCGAAAAAATCCAAACTATAAACCCAGGAATAAGTTCGGAAATTCATTTTAGAGTCCCCAGATGACATATTTTTATCGACGAAAGTGAGTAGATATAGATCAAACAGTTTTATTTGAAATACATAAATTACAAAATATACAATTTTTGATTGATAAAGTCAGTGATGAGGTGAAATAAATGAAAAAGTGATCACAAAAAAAAACTACAAATGATTGCCCAGAGAATGAAACCCAGAATTATCCAAACGACCCGAATGATCGACTCTCAATTGAAACTCACCTCCACCAGAAAAACACAGATATCAAGTTTCAAATGGTCAAAAGGACCTTCGTGTCCTACGTTTGGAATAGCAGGAGCCTGTCGACGAGAAAAGCTTGTCCGAATGAAAGTTCAAGATATATAAGATTTCGGTTCAAAAATACTGATAAAAATATTATACCATAAACAAAAACAAATAAACCTAGAGCATTTATCATTAACGAAACCTATTTAAATGTTTATAAAAAGTACGTATCATTTAGGCCTAATGATTTTGAAAATCCTAGATTTTTTTTTAATTCAACAAGGGAAAAGGGTAGAAGACATTCAATGGAATAAATCAATTTGGAAAAATGCCGCAAGTTATTTACAGTTGCCAAATCCGACGGAATAAACAGAGCATTGTTTCCGAAGATCATCGGCAACACATTTGGTAGATGCTGGAGCTGATTATCTTTCTTTAAAGCGCCACGGAGGATGGAAATCTTCCAATGTGGCGGAAGAATATATTGACGAATTACTTAATAATGAATTAGAAGTGGCTAGTAAAATATTCAACACCCCTGCCTCGACTTCAAATGGAAATGATCGAAAGGAGATAAACCAAACAATAAGCCATGAAGATTCAACGTTTATAAATTCTCGTTGCCCTCCAGTACAATTTCGATCAATATTAACCAAAATTAATTTGTGTTCCAGAATATCGTTAAAAATAAAATGTTTCCTTTATAACAACTTTATCAATAGAAAAATTGAAACCAAAATTTGTTTCATTTTATTGTAATAATCTAATGCTATCTTCTAATTGCCAAGCAACTGCTCACTATTCTGGAATGTTAAGCTTGGCGCATAGAAAACAGGTCAAAATAGTGTAACTTCTCCCACGATCGGAGAAAAAATATATTTTTGAATAAATTTTACGCGGTAGTTTCTATAATTTTTCCACAATATCTGTCGGTTTCGCAATTAAACCCAAAAATAGTCTCAAACGACCGGCTGGAGTCACTCACTCACTGATCCGTAGTCGAACTCAATTCTGTCTGTCCGTCCAGCTGGCCAGTCGTATGTGCTTTTACCTTCGAAGGAAAAGAGCTGAGTCTTGAAATATTCAGAGTAGGTTTGGAGACTCAATGTCTCGGCTGACTTCGTCAATGGGTAAAATTCTTCAGATGGTTTCGGAGTGAGAGTCCATTGTTGTGAATTCTGAGATAAAATCATTGAGCCACATCCGCACAGTCATGCAGTTGGCTCGCTTAGCGCTTAGAGCCTAACATGTAGCTAAGCCTTAATGAAACTAAGCAGCACTAAACTGGTTACAAACCGTATTTAAGGGGATTTCTGGGATGGGGATCAATTGTATTTCCATTAATTCCTTAAAAACCCACTGGGATCCCAGTGTACTACAATCCAGAGGAAAGATTTCTTCTCGATTGAAGTCCTCCAATTTAGTTTCACTATAAGGCTAAGCTACATGTTAGCTGTCCCACAACAATGAGCTCTCACTCCGAAACCATCTGAAGAATTTTACCCATTGATGAAGTCAGCCGAGACATTGAGTCTCCAAACCTACTCTGAATATTTCAAGACTCAGCTCTTCTCCTTCGAAGGTAAAAGCACATACCGCTTGCCAGCTGGATGGACAGAAAGAAGTGAGTTCGACGACGGATTCTTCATCAGTGAGTGAGTGAGTCCAACAAGTCGTTTGCGATTACTTTTGGGTAAAATTGCGAAACTTGCAGATATTGGGAAAAAATATAAAAACTTAAGATTTTGACTAACACTTCAAGGTTCACACCCAGAAAATAAAGGCCTGAAATTGAATTTCTCGAAAAGTTTAGGAATAAATTGGCTGAGGATTACTGGAAATTCATTGAATGAGCCAACAGAATCAGAATCATCCTAGATCATACTTAAAAAGTTTGTTCTCCTAGTGGACCAACGGTTTTCCAAAGTAATACAAACTTTCCTTCAATATAATAACTGTATACCTTCTGCGTAATACTACTAATTCACCAGAAACCAGTGCCTAGTCTAGAGTGGAAAGTGCCTAGTCCAATCGGCCAAGTGGTTCGAGGGTAAGTATAGCTGCCATTTAATAAAAAACACCCTGTATCTCAGTTGTTCAGAATGTGAGACAGTTCATTTTCAGAATGTTGTTCTGGATTGTAAAAAATAGTACTCGACCCAAATTTCAGTCGAATCGGTCAAGTGGTTCGAGAGTTAGGATAGCTGCCATTTAATGAAAAACACCCCTGTATCTCCGTTGATTCAAATGTGGGACCGTTAATTTTCGAAATCTGGTTCTGAATTGTAAAGGGTAGTACTTTACCCAAATTTCAGTCGAATCGGTCAAGTTTTTCGAGAGTTAGTATAGCTGCCATTTGATGAAGAACATCCTGTATCTCAGTTGTTTCAAATGTGGGACAGTTCATTTTCAGAATGTTGTTCTGTAAAAAGAAATAATTTACATATTAGAATCCTCCATATTCCTATTTAAATATACATGTACCATCTTAATATATCATCTTGGCACGAAGTTACAGAGGAAACAATCAAACGTGCGTAATCCCAAGAGTCCATGATCGATTGGAAATGATAATAATAATATGAAAATGAATAATGAGAATAATAATATATCATCTTGCACTGATACTAGGAAATAATCCCACTAGGGCGGAATGGAAGATTACTTGCTTTGTAATTAGGTTAGTCAAACCATTGTTGTACTGAATGTCGTGACTTTAGCATTGTCCACTTCGTCAATAATCAAATTAAACTTTTAAAAATCAAAGTTCTTCATTAACAAACATAAGTGGCGCAGTCGGTAGGATACCCAAAACATTATTTTTCGACCAAAATTGCGAAAAAAATTGTGTTCGTTTCAACGCTTAGTTGGGTATTCAAAATTTTGTTTTTTGTAGAACCTTGGCCCAAAAATCGACTAAGTTCAACCCAGTGGTACAAGAGAACCAGCAAGTTGAAGTCAACATCACGGAAGCTCATAGTTAAGAAAACCAAATCGAATCAACAGCTTTCAAGAGGAGAAATTATAGTTTGGTACGGAGTTTCTGGAACGAAACTGCCTGCTATAATCGCTGTATCCCCTGAGGCAGAAGAAAAAGGAAGAAATCCTTATGAAGTCCATTGCGTAAGTTTCACACCCTTTTTCCACATACCAATCACCCCATAACCCTGATTGGTTTTTTTTCACAATATATTGAATTTTATTTTTCAAATAAATACTTGATTTCATCTCGAATTCATCAAGTTCAAATATATAAATAATAGTCTAAAATATTATGAATAATATAAGAGATCGTAGTCCTTTAAGAAGAATAATGGCAGTCCCTCAAATTCATAAACACCACATTGATTGTATCCCAGAATATGATGGGAATCCAGCAACTTTGGCTAGTTTAATTCAATATAGCGAATATTTGATTAATAATTTTTCTGTTCAAAACAACATTGCCAACACACAAAATGAATTTCTTTTGCGAGCCATTATTGGCAAATTAACTGGAAGTCCACTAAATTTAGTTGGCAGTAGAGGAAATTTAAGAAATCGGTTATCCATAAAAAATTTATTAATTCAATTCTTCTCTGATTCGCGCGATGAAAATTGTTTAATCGGAGATTTAATGCATTTAAGACAAGCAAAGTTTTAAAGTCCGGTTAATTTTGGCTATAGATGTCAAGATCTTTTGAGTTTATCACTTAATAATATTCAACTCACCGAAGTTGACCTAAACATAATAGAATTAAAAAAGAATTCATTCGAGAACCAAGCACTAAACGCTTTTTTGAAAGGTCTTCATTTTAATTCACCAATTGGATTGAGAAATCCACAAACCTTAGAGTAAGCATTGCATTCTCTATAAAAGAACAAAATTGTGCTTATGCTACATACACTTACTAGAATAGACCTCCGAATCTTCAATTTACACCTTTTGTACCTACCAAACAAAATCTACATCTAACACAAGGTATACAGGTAGACCACAAACTAGTAGACAGATTAATCAAAGAAACTTCATTTCGGAAGAACTTTTTCAACAAAATATTGATGAATCTGTGAACGAATTCGAACAAAATGATTGTTACTATGATGATTATCATACCAGGTCGGAGTACGACCCGAATAATGAATATGAGTTCACAGAATTTCCCGAAAATAATCAATATTTGGAATTACCTGCTGAAAATTTTCAAATCACAGCAAGTAACCAGAATCCAACTTAATAAACATCACTTATATTGATAATTCTTCTTTGCCATACATAAGGATTCCGGGAGTCAATTTTAAATTTATGATAGATACAGGAAGTTCGAAAACCTAAATCAGTTTCCGACTCGTTGAAAAATTTTATCAAAAATATATCAAATATCACCATTCAAAATGAAAACAGCCCACAAAATCACGTTTCATAAATCAATTGCACATACACCAATTTTCAAAACTGAAGAATATTTTAATTTTCACATATTTGAGTTTAACGAACAATATGATAGATTAATTGGACTGGATTTACTTAAACACTTAGGTGCCAATATCTACCCCAAGAAAAATGTGCTTCACACCAAAAATGGCCCTATTCCTTTATACTTTCAAAGAAATTCCTATTCATATACTTCACCACCTAGAACCCAGAAAGTCATGAAAGTACCCATACATTCTAATGAAGTCGATCAAGGTATCATAGAATACATTGAATTAAGGGAGGGAATCGAAATTCCACAGTGCTTAGTGAAGTTTGAAAATAATGAAGCATACTTAACAGTAACGAATAGAATCAGAAAAATAAATTGAAATAAATTCTCGAAACCAATGAATCGGACACAACTCCATTAACGACAGCTCAAAATGAGACCAAAACTGACAATTTCTTGAAAGAAAATATGAAGAATCTCCGTTTAGAACATCTGATCAATGAAGAAGAGCAAGCAATTCGGAAAGTCTGCTTTGAATACAGAGATGTCTTTCACAGCAAAAAGTTACGTTTGAGTTTTACTAATGTAGTTAAACATGAGATGAGAACCACGAATGAAACACCGATATTTCAAAAGGCATATAGAATGCCAGAAACACAAAAAAGGGAAGTCTAAAGACAAATGAGAGAACTTTTCAAAACCGACATAATTCAACCATACAGTAGTCCATGGAGTAGTCCAGTTATCGTAGTTCCAAAAATGAACTATTGATCGAAATATTGTTCTGGATAGTGAAGAGAAGTACTTGGCCCAAATTTCAGTCGAATCGGCCAAGTGGTTCGAGAGTTAGTTTAGCTGCCATTTGATGAAAAACACCCTGTATCCCAGTTGTTTCAGAAATGAGAGAGTTCATTTACGGAATGTTGTTATGGATTGTGATGAGCAGTACTTGGCCCAAATATGAGCCAAATCGACCAGGTGGTTCGAGACTAAGTATAGCTGCCATTTGATGAAAAACACCCGGTATCTCAATTGTTCCAAATGTGAGACAGACTATTTTCAGAATATTGTTCTGGATTAAAAAGAGTAGTACTTCACCTTAATTTCAGTTGAATAGGCCTAGTGGTTCGAGAGTCATATGGCTGCCATTCTATGAAAAAAAACTTGGCCCAAATTTCAGTCAAATCAGCGGTTCGAGAGTAGAAGTATGGCAGCCATTTGATAAAAAATACTCTCTATCTCAGATGTTTCAGATGTGGAAGAGTTCATTTTCGGAACGTTGTTTTGGACTGTGAAGAGCAGTACTTGGCCCAAATTTCAGTGAAATCGGAGGAGTGATGGAGGTATATTTCAGTCGAATCAGCCCAGTGGTTCGAGAGATACTATACCTGTCATTTGAAGAAGAACACTCTGTATCTCAGTTGTTTCGATTGTTAGACTGTTTATTTTTGAAACGTTATTCTGGATTGTGAAGGGAAGTGATTGATGTAAATTTCAGTCGAATCAGCGTAGTGGTTTAGTTACTTCACCTGCCATTTGAAGAAGAACACGCTGTATCTCAGTTGTTTCAGGTGTTAGACTGTTTATTATTGAAACGTTATCCTGGATTGTGAAGAGGAGTGATTTATGTAAATTTCAGTCGAATCAGCGTAGTGGTTCGAGAGTTACTCTACCTGCCATTTGAAGAAGAACACCCTGTATCTCAGTTGTTTCGAATGTTAGACTGTTTATTTTTGAAACGTTATTCTGGATTGTGAAGAGGAGTGATTGATGTAAATTTCAGTCGAATCAGCGTAGTGGTTTAGTTACTTCATCTGCCATTTGAAGAAGAACACCCTGTATCTCAGTTGCTTCAAGTGTTCGACTGTTTTTTTTTTTAAACGTTATTCTGTATTGTGAAGGGGAGTGATTGATGTAAATTTCAGTCGAAACAGCCCAGTGGTTCGAGAGTTACTATACCTGCCATTTGAAGAAACACACCCTATATCTCAGTTGTTTCGAATGTTAGACTGTTTATGCTTGAAACATTATTCTGGATTGTGGATTGATGTAAATTTCAGTCGAATCAGCCCAGAGGTTCGAGAGATACTATACCTGCCATTTGAAGAAGAACACCCTGTATCTCAGCTGTTTCGAATGTTAGACTGTCTATTTTCGAAACGTTATTCTGTATTGTGAAGAGAAGTGATTGATGTAAATTTCAGTCGAATGAGCCCAGTGGTTCGAGAGTTACTATACCTGCCATTTGAAGAAGAACACCCTGTATCTCAGTTGTTTCGAATGTTAGACTGTTTATTTTCGAAACGTTATTCTGGATTATGAAGAGGAGTGATTGATGTAAATTTCAGTCGAATCATCCCAGTGGTTCGAGAGATACTATACCTGCCATTAGAAGAAGAACAGCCTGTATCTCAGTTATTTCGAATGTTGGACTGTTTATTTTTGAATCGTTGTTCTGGATTGTGAAGAGGGGTGATTGATGTGAATTTCAGTCGAATCAGCCCAGTGGTTCGAGAGTTACTATACCTGCCATTTGAAGAAGAACACCCTGTATCTCAGTTGTTTCGAATGTTAGACTGTTTATTTTTGAAACGTTATTCTGGATTGTGAAGAGGAGTGATTGATGTTGATTTCAGTCGAATCAGCCCAGTGGTTCGAGATATACAATACCTGCCATTCGAAGAAGAATACCCTGTATCTCAGTTGCTTCGATTTTTAGACTGTTTATTTTTGAAACGTTATTCTGGATTGGAAAGAGGAGTGATTGATGTAAATTTCAGTCGAATCAGCCCAGTGATTCGAGAGTTACTATACCTGCCATTTGAAGAAGAACACCCTGTATCTCTGTTGTTTCGAATGTTAGACTGTTTATTTTTCAAACGCTATTCTGGCTTTTGAAGAGGAGTGATTGATGTAAATTTCAGTCGAATCAGCTTAGTGGTTCGAGAGTTACTATACCTGCCATTTGAAGAAGAACACCCTGTATCTCAGCTGTTTCGAATGTTAGACTGTTCATTTTTGAATCGTTATTCTGCATTGTGAAGAGGAGTGATTGATGTAAATTTCAGCCGAATAAGCTTAGTGGTTCGAGAGTAACTTTACCTGCCATTTGAAGAAGAACACCCTGTATCTCAGTTGTTTCGAATGTTAAACTGTTTAATTTCAAAACATTATTCTGGTTTTTGAGGAGGAGTGATTGATGTCAATTTCAGTCGAATCAGCGTAGTGGTTCGAGAGTTCCTATACCTCTATGCCATTTCTATGCCATTTGAGGAAGAACACCCTGTATCTCAGTTGTTTCGAATGTTAGACTGTCTATTTTTGAAACGTTATTCTGGATTGTGAAGAGGAGTAATTGGTGTAAATTTCAGTGGAATCAGCACAGTGGTTCGAGAGATACTATACATGCCATTTGAGGAAGAACACCCTGTATAATAATAATAATATAATAATACTAATAAACAGCTTTATTTTTCTTCAGGTAAAACCCAATTACAGAAAAATTAACAATATAAAGTTTCAATTAATAACTCAAAAATAAATGATCATTATATTCTACAACTAAGAAATTTCTGTTTTACAGTGTTCAAATTATCAACGAAAATATCACAGGTCTCACAAGAGTTATTCATTAGGCTACACATATGTTGAATGGGTGTTCGAATCATACAATTATTCCTACGGGGAACAAAATAAAACAAAGGCCTAGATCTCATGTTGGACCTTGGAACATAAAAGTTGAGCCTCTCCAGTAGGTATGTATCTCAGTTGTTTCGAATGTTAGACTGTTTATTTTTGAAATGTTATTCTGGATTGTGAAGAGGAGTGATTTATGTAAATTTCAGTCGAATCAGCCTGATGGTTCGAGAGTTACTATACCTACCATTTGAAGAAGAACAGCCTGTATCTCAGTTGTTTCGAATAATAGACTGTTTATTTCTGAAAGTTTATTCTGGTTTTTGAAGAGCAGTGATTGATGTGAATTTCAGTCGAATCAGCGTAGTGGTTCGAGAGTTACTATACCTGCCATTTGAAGAAGATAACCCTGTATCTCAGGTGTTTCGAATACTAGACTGTTCATATTTGAAACGTTATTCTGGATTGTAAAGGGGAGTGATTGATGTAAATTTCAGTCGAATCAGCTTAGTGGTTCGAGAGATACTATACCTGCCATTTGAAGAAGAACACCCTGTATCTCAGCTGTTTCGAATGTTAGAATGTTTATTTTTAAAACGTTATTCTGGTTTTTGAGGAGGCGTGATTGTTGTAAATTTCAGTCGAATCAGCGTAGTGGTTCGAGAGTTACTATACCTGCCATTTGAAGAATAACACCCTGTATCTCAGTTGTTTCGAATGTTAGACTGTTTATTTTTGGAACGTTGTTCTGGATTGTGAAGAGGAGTGATTGATGTAAATTTCAGTCGAATCATCCCAGTGATACGAGAGATACTATACCTACTATTTGAAGAAGAACACCCTGTATCTCAGTAGTTTCGATTGTTAGACTGTTTATTTTTGAAACGTTATTCTGGTTTGTGAAGGGGAGTGATTGATGTAAATTTCAGTCGAATCAGCGTAGTGGTTCGAGAGTTACTTCACCTGCCATTGGAAGAAGGACACCCTGTATCACAGTTGTTTCAAATGTTAGACTGTTTATTTTGGAAACGTTATTCTGTATCGTGAAGGGGAGTGATTGACGTAAATTTCAGTCGAATCAGCCCTGTGGTTCGAGAGTTACTATACCTGCTATTTGAAGAAGAAGGCCCTGTATCTCAGCTGTTTCGAATAATAGACTGTCTATTTTTGAAACGTAATTCTGGATTGTGAAGAGAAGTGATTGATGTAAATTTCAGTCGAATCAGCCCAGTGGTTCGAGAATTTCTATACCTGCCATTTGAAGAAGAACACCCTGTATCTCAGTTGTTTAGAATGTTCGACTGTTTATTTCTGGAACGTTATTCTGGATTGTGAAGAGGAGTGATTGATGTAAATTTCAGTCGAATCAGCCCAGTGGTTCGAGAGTTACTTTACCTGCCATTTGAAGAAGAACACCCTGTATCTCAGTTGTTTCGAATGTTAGACTGTTTTGTTTTGGAAAGTTATTCTGGATTGCGAAAAGAAGTGGTTGATGTAAATTTCAGTCGAATCAGCCCAGTGGTTCGAGAGTTACTATACCTGCCATTTGAAGAAGAACACCCTGTATCTCAGTTGTTTCGAATGTTAGACTGTTTATTTTTAAAACGTTATTCTGGCTTTAGAAGAGGAGTGATTGATGTAAATTTCAGTCGAATCAGCGTAGTGGTTCGAGCGTTACTATACCTGCCATTTGAAGAAGAACACCCTGTATCTCAGTTGTTTCGAATGTAAGACTGTTTATTTTTAAAACGTTATTCTGGCTTTAGAAGAGGAGTGATTGATGTAAATTTCAGTCGAATCAGCGTAGTGGTTCGAGCGTTACTATACCTGCCATTTGAAGAAGAACACCCTGTATCTCAGTTGTTTCGAGTGTTAGACTGTTTATTTTTGAAGCGTTTTTTTGGATTGTGAAGAGGAGTGATCGATGTAAATTTCAGTCGAATCAGCCCAGTGGTTCGAGAGATACCATACCTGCCATTTGAAGAAGAACACCCTGTATCTCAGTTGTTTCGAATGTTCGACTGTTTATTTTTGAATCGTTATTCTAGATTGCGAAGAGGGGTGATTGATGTAAATTTCAGTCGAATCAGCGTAATGGTTCGAGCGTTACTATACCTGCCATTTGAAGAAGAACACCCTGTATCTCAGTTGTTTCGAATGTAAGACTGTTTATTTTTAAAACGTTGTTCTGGCTTTAGAAGAGGAGTGATTGATGTAAATTGCAGTCGAATCAGCGTAGTGGTTCGAGCGTTACTATACCTGCCATTTGAAGAAGAACACCCTGTATCTCAGTTGTTTCGAGTGTTAGACTGTTTATTTTTGAAGCGTTATTCTGGATTGTGAAGAGGAGTGATTGATGTAAATTTCAGTCGAATAAGCCCAGTGGTTCGAAAGTTAGTATACCTGCCATTTGAAGAAGAACAGCCTGTATCTCAGCTGTTTCGAATGTTAGACTGTTCATTTTTGAATCGTTATTCTGGATTGTGAAGAGGAGTGATTGATTCAAATTTCAGTCGAATGAGCGTAGTGGTTCGAGAGTTACGTCACCTGCTATTTGACGAAGAACACCCTGTATCTAAGTTGTTTCGAATGTTAGACTGTTTATTTTTAAAACGTTATTCTGGCTCTAGAAGAGGAGTGATTGTTGTAAATTTCAGTCGAATCAGCGTAGTGGTTCGAGCGTTACTATACCTGCCATTTGAAGAAGAACACCCTGTATCTCAGTTGTTTCGAGTGTTAGACTGTTTATTTTTGAAGCGTTATTCTGGATTGTGAAGAGGAGTGATTGATGTAAATTTCAGTCGAATCAGCCCAGTGGTTCGAAAGTTAGTATACATGCCATTTGAAGAAGAACACCCTGTATCTCAGTTGTTTCGAATGATATACTGTTTAGTTTTGGAACGTTATTCTGGATTGTGAAGCGGAGTGATTGATGTAAATTTCAGCTGAATCAGCCCAGTGGTTCGAGAGTTACTATACCTGCTATTTGACGAAGAACACCCTGTATCTCAGTTGTTTCGAATGTTAGACTGTTTAATTTTAAAACGTTATTCTGGCTTCAGAAGAGGAGTGATTGATGTAAATTTCAGTCGAATCAGCGTAGTGGTTCGAGCGTTACTATACCTGCCATTTGAAGAAGAACACCCTGTATCTCAGTTGTTTCGAGTGTTAGACTGTTTATTTTTGAAGCGTTTTTCTGGATTGTGAAGAGGAGTGATCGATGTGAATTTCAGTCGAATCAGCACAGTGGTTCGAGAGATACCATACCTGCCATTTGAAGAAGAACACCCTGTATCTCAGTTGTTTCGAATGTTAGACTGTTTATTTTTGAATCGTTTTACTGGATTGTGAAAAGGAGTGGTTGATGTAATTTTCAGTCGAATCAGCCTAGTGGATCGAGAGATACTATAATTGCCATTTGAAGAAGAATACCCTGTATCTCATTTGTTTCGAATGTTAGACTGTTTATTTTTAAAACGTTATTCTGGCTTTAGAAGAGGAGTGATTGATGTAAATTTCAGTCGAATCAGCGTAGTTGTTCGAGCGTTACTATACCTGCCATTTGAAGAAGAACACCCTGTATCTCAGTTGTTTCGAGTGTAAGACTGTTTATTTTTGGAGCGTTTTTCTGGATTGTAAAGGGGAGTGATGGATGTAAATTTCAGTCGAATCAGCCCAGTGGTTCGAGAGTTACTATACCTGCCATTTGAAGAAGAACACCCTGTATCTCAGTTGTTTCGAATGTTCGACTGTTTATTTTTGAAACGTTATTCTGGATTGTGAAGAGGAGTGATTGATGTAAATTTCAGTCGAATCAGCCCAGTGGTTCGAGAGTTACTATACCTGCCATTTGAAGAAGAACACCCTGTATCTCAGTTGTTTCGAATGTTAGACTGTTTTTTTTTTTGGAAATTTATTCTGGATTGTGAAAAGAAGTGGTTGATGTAAATTTCAGTCGAATCAGCCCAGTGGTTCGAGAGTTACTATACCTGCCATTTGAAGAAGAACACCCTGTATCTCAGTTGTTTCGAATGTTAGACTGTTTATTTTTAAAACATTATTCTGGCTTTAGAAGAGGAGTGATTGATGTAAATTTCAGTCGAATCAGCGTAGTGGTTCGAGCGTTACTATACCTGCCATTTGAAGAAGAACAGCCTGTATCTCAGTTGTTTCGAATGTAAGACTGTTTATTTTCAAAACGTTTTTCTGGCTTTAGAAGAGGAGTGATTGATGTAAATTTCAGTCGAATCAGCGTAGTGGTTCGAGCTTTACTATATCTGCCATTTGAAAAAGAACATCCTGTATCTCAGTTGTTTCGAGTGTTAGACTGTTTATTTTTGAAGCGTTTTTCTGGATTGTGAAGAGGAGTGATCGATGTAAATTTCAGTCGAATCAGCCTAGTGGTTCGAGAGATACCATACCTGCCATTTGAAGAAGAACACCCTGTATCTCAGTTGTTTCGAATGTTCGACTGTTTATTTTTGAATCGTTATTCTAGATTGCGAAGAGGGGTGATTGATGTAAATTTCAGTCGAATCAGCGTAGTGGTTCGAGCGTTACTATACCTGCCATTTGAAGAAGAACACCCTGTATCTCAGTTGTTTCGAATGTTAGACTGTTCATTTTTGAATCGTTATTCTGGATTGTGAAGAGGAGTGATTGATTCAAATTTCAGTCGAATCAGCGTAGTGGTTCGAGAGTTACGTCACCTGCCATTTGAAGAAGAACACCCTGTATCTCAGTTGTTTCGAATGTTAGACTGTTTATTTTTGGAACGTTGTTCTGGATTGTGAAGAGGAGTGATTGATGTAAATTTCAGTCGAATCAGCCCAGTGATTCGAGAGATACTATACCTGCTATTTGAAGAAGAACACCCTGTATCTCAGTAGTTTCGATTGTTAGACTGTTTATTTTTGAAACGTTATTCTGGTTTGTGAAGGGGAGTGATTGATGTAAATTTCAGTCGAATCAGCGTAGTGGTTCGAGAGTTACTTCACCTGCCATTGGAAGAAGGACACCCTGTATCACAGTTGTTTCAAATGTTAGACTGTTTATTTTGGAAACGTTATTCTGTATCGTGAAGGGAAGTGATTGACGTAATTTTCAGTCGAATCAGCCCTGTGGTTCGAGAGTTACTATACCTGCCATTTGAAGAAGGCCCTGTATCTCAGCTGTTTCGAATAATAGACTGTCTATTTTTGAAACGTAATTCTGGATTGTGAAGAGAAGTGATTGATGTAAATTTCAGTCGAATCAGCCCAGTGGTTCGAGAATTTCTATACCTGCCATTTGAAGAAGAACACCCTGTATCTCAGTTGTTTAGAATGTTCGACTGTTTATTTCTGGAACGTTATTCTGGATTGTGAAGAGGAGTGATTGATGTAAATTTCAGTCGAATCAGCCCAGTGGTTCGAGAGTTACTTTACCTGCCATTTGAAGAAGAACACCCTGTATCTCAGTTGTTTCGAATGTTAGACTGTTTTTTTTTGGAAAGTTATTCTGGATTGCGAAAAGAAGTGGTTGATGTAAATTTCAGTCGAATCAGCCCAGTGGTTCGAGAGTTACTATACCTGCCATTTGAAGAAGAACACCCTGTATCTCAGTTGTTTCGAATGTTAGACTGTTTATTTTTAAAATGTTATTCTGGTTTTAGAAGAGGAGTGATTGATGTAAATTTCAGTCGAATCAGCGTAGTGGTTCGAGCGTTACTATACCTGCCATTTGAAGAAGAACACCCTGTATCTCAGTTGTTTCGAATGTAAGACTGTTTATTTTTAAAACGTTATTCTGGCTTTAGAAGAGGAGTGATTGATGTAAATTTCAGTCGAATCAGCGTAGTGGTTCGAGCGTTACTATACCTGCCATTTGAAGAAGAACACCCTGTATCTCAGTTGTTTCGAGTGTTAGACTGTTTATTTTTGAAGCGTTTTTCTGGATTGTGAAGAGGAGTGATCGATGTAAATTTCAGTCGAATCAGCCCAGTGGTTCGAGAGATACCATACCTGCCATTTGAAGAAGAACACCCTGTATCTCAGTTGTTTCGAATGTTCGACTGTTTATTTTTGAATCGTTATTCTAGATTGCGAAGAGGGGTGATTGATGTAAATTTCAGTCGAATCAGCGTAGTGGTTCGAGCGTTACTATACCTGCCATTTGAAGAAGAACACCCTGTATCTCAGTTGTTTCGAATGTAAGACTGTTTATTTTTAAAACGTTGTTCTGGCTTTAGAAGAGGAGTGATTGATGTAAATTTCAGTCGAATCAGCGTAGTGGTTCGAGCGTTACTATACCTGCCATTTGAAGAAGAACACCCTGTATCTCAGTTGTTTCGAGTGTTAGACTGTTCATTTTTGAAGCGTTATTCTGGATTGTGAAGAGGAGTGATTGATGTAAATTTCAGTCGAATCAGCCCAGTGGTTCGAAAGTTAGTATACCTGCCATTTGAAGAAGAACAGCCTGTATCTCAGCTGTTTCGAATGTTAGACTGTTCATTTTTGAATCGTTATTCTGGATTGTGAAGAGGAGTGATTGATTCAAATTTCAGTCGAATGAGCGTAGTGGTTCGAGAGTTACGTCACCTGCTATTTGACGAAGAACACCCTGTATCTCAGTTGTTTCGAATGTTAGACTGTTTATTTTTAAAACATTATTCTGGCTCTAGAAGAGGAGTGATTGGTGTAAATTTCAGTCGAATCAGCGTAGTGGTTCGAGCGTTACTATACCTGCCATTTGAAGAATAACACCCTGTATCTCAGTTGTTTCGAGTGTTAGACTGTTTATTTTTGAAGCGTTATTCTGGATTGTGAAGAGGAGTGATTGATGTAAATTTCAGTCGAATCAGCCCAGTGGTTCGAAAGTTAGTATACATGCCATTTGAAGAAGAAAACCCTGTATCTCAGTTGTTTCGAATGATATACTGTTTAGTTTTGGAACGTTATTCTGGATTGTGAAGCGGAGTGATTGATGTAAATTTCAGCTGAATCAGCCCAGTGGTTCGAGAGTTACTATACCTGCTATTTGACGAAGAACACCCTGTATCTCAGTTGTTTCGAATGTTAGACTGTTTAATTTTAAAACGTTATTCTGGCTTCAGAAGAGGAGTGATTGATGTAAATTTCAGTCGAATCAGCGTAGTGGTTCGAGCGTTACTATACCTGCCATTTGAAGAAGAACACCCTGTATCTCAGTTGTTTCGAGTGTTAGACTGTTTATTTTTGAAGCGTTTTTCTGGATTGTGAAGAGGAGTGATCGATGTGAATTTCAGTCGAATCAGCCCAGTGGTTCGAGAGATACCATACCTGCCATTTGAAGAAGAACACCCTGTATCTCAGTTGTTTCGAATGTTAGACTGTTTATTTTTGAATCGTTTTACTGGATTGTGAAAAGGAGTGGTTGATGTAATTTTCAGTCGAATCAGCCTAGTGGATCGAGAGATACTATAATTGCCATTTGAAGAAGAATACCCTGTATCTCATTTGTTTCGAATGTTAGACTGTTTATTTTTAAAACGTTATTCTGGCTTTAGAAGAGGAGTGATTGATGTAAATTTCAGTCGAATCAGCGTAGTGGTTCGAGCGTTACTATACCTGCCATTTGAAGAAGAACACCCTGTATCTCAGTTGTTTCGAGTGTAAGACTGTTTATTTTTGGAGCGTTTTTCTGGATTGTAAAGGGGAGTGATGGATGTAAATTTCAGTCGAATCAGCCCAGTGGTTCGAGAGTTACTATACCTGCCATTTGAAGAAGAACACCCTGTATCTCAGTTGTTTCGAATGTTCGACTGTTTATTTTTGAAACGTTATTCTGGATTGTGAAGACTAGTGATTGATGTAAATTTCAGTCGAATCAGCCCAGTGGTTCGAGAGTTACTATACCTGCCATTTGAAGAAGAACACCCTGTATCTCAGTTGTTTCGAATGTTAGACTGTTTTTTTTTTTGGAAATTTATTCTGGATTGTGAAAAGAAGTGGTTGATGTAAATTTCAGTCGAATCAGCCCAGTGGTTCGAGAGTTACTATACCTGCCATTTGAAGAAGAACACCCTGTATCTCAGTTGTTTCGAATGTTAGACTGTTTATTTTTAAAACATTATTCTGGCTTTAGAAGAGGAGTGATTGATGTAAATTTCAGTCGAATCAGCGTAGTGGTTCGAGCGTTACTATACCTGCCATTTGAAGAAGAACACCCTGTATCTCAGTTGTTTCGAATGTAAGACTGTTTATTTTCAAAACGTTTTTCTGGCTTTAGAAGAGGAGTGATTGATGTAAATTTCAGTCGAATCAGCGTAGTGGTTCGAGCTTTACTATACCTGCCATTTGAAAAAGAACATCCTGTATCTCAGTTGTTTCGAGTGTTAGACTGTTTATTTTTGAAGCGTTTTTCTGGATTGTGAAGAGGAGTGATCGATGTAAATTTCAGTCGAATCAGCCTAGTGGTTCGAGAGATACCATACCTGCCATTTGAAGAAGAACACCCTGTATCTCAGTTGTTTCGAATGTTCGACTGTTTATTTTTGAATCGTTATTCTAGATTGCGAAGAGGGGTGATTGATGTAAATTTCAGTCGAATCAGCGTAGTGGTTCGAGCGTTACTATACCTGCCATTTGAAGAAGAACACCCTGTATCTCAGTTGTTTCGAATGTAAGACTGTTTATTTTTAAAACGTTGTTCTGGCTTTAGAAGAGGAGTGATTGATGTAAATTTCAGTCGAATCAGCGTAGTGGTTCGAGCGTTACTATACCTGCCATTTGAAGAAGAACACCCTGTATCTCAGTTGTTTCGTGTGTTAGACTGTTTATTTTTGAAGCGTTATTCTGGATTGTGAAGAGGAGTGATTGATGTAAATTTCAGTCGAATCAGCCCAGTGGTTCGAAAGTTAGTATACCTGCCATTTGAAGAAGAACAGCCTGTATCTCAGCTGTTTCGAATGTTAGACTGTTCATTTTTGAATCGTTATTCTGGATTGTGAAGAGGAGTGATTGATTCAAATTTCAGTCGAATGAGCGTAGTGGTTCGAGAGTTACGTCACCTGCTATTTGACGAAGAACACCCTGTATCTCAGTTGTTTCGAATGTTAGACTGTTTATTTTTAAAACGTTATTCTGGCTTTGGAAGAGGAGTGATTGGTGTAAATTTCAGTCGAATCAGCGTAGTGGTTCGAGCGTTACTATACCTGCCATTTGAAGAAGAACACCCTGTATCTCAGTTGTTTCGAGTGTTAGACTGTTTATTTTTGAAGCGTTATTCTGGATTGTGAAGAGGAGTGATTGATGTAAATTTCAGTCGAATCAGCCCAGTGGTTCGAAAGTTAGTGTACCTGCCATTTGAAGAAGAACATCCTGTATCTCAGTTGTTTCGAATGATATACTGTTTAGTTTTGGAACGTTATTCTGGATTGTGAAGCGGAGTGATTGATGTAAATTTCAGCCGAATCAGCCCAGTGGTTCGAGAGTTACTATACCTGCTATTTGACGAAGAACACCCTGTATCTCAGTTGTTTCGAATGTTAGACTGTTTATTTTTAAAACGTTATTCTGGCTTCAGAAGAGGAGTGATTGATGTAAATTTCAGTCGAATCAGCGTAGTGGTTCGAGCGTTACTATACCTGCCATTTGAAGAAGAACACCCTGTATCTCAGTTGTTTCGAGTGTTAGACTGTTTATTTTTGAAGCGTTTTTCTGGATTGTGAAGAGGAGTGATCGATGTGAATTTCAGTCGAATCAGCCCAGTGATTCGAGAGATACCATACCTGCCATTTGAAGAAGAACACCCTGTATCTCAGTTGTTTCGAATGTTAGACTGTTTATTTTTGAATCGTTTTACTGGATTGTGAAAAGGAGTGGTTGATGTAATTTTCAGTCGAATCAGCCTAGTGGATCGAGAGATACTATAATTGCCATTTGAAGAAGAATACCCTGTATCTCATTTGTTTCGAATGTTAGACTGTTTATTTTTAAAACGTTATTCTGGCTTTAGAAGAGGAGTGATTGATGTAAATTTCAGTCGAATCAGCGTAGTGGTTCGAGCGTTACTATACCTGCCATTTGAAGAAGAACACCCTGTATCTCAGTTGTTTCGAGTGTAAGACTGTTTATTTTTGGAGCGTTTTTCTGGATTGTAAAGGGGAGTGATGGATGTAAATTTCAGTCGAATCAGCCCAGTGGTTCGAGAGTTACTATACCTGCCATTTGAAGAAGAACACCCTGTATCTCAGTTGTTTCGAATGTTCGACTGTTTATTTTTGAAACGTTATTCTGGATTGTGAAGAGGAGTGATTGATGTAAATTTCAGTCGAATCAGCCCAGTGGTTCGAGAGTTACTTTACCTGCCATTTGAAGAAGAACACCCTGTATCTCAGTTGTTTCGAATGTTAGACTGTTATTTTTTGGAAATTCATTCTGGATTGTGAAAAGAAGTGGTTGATGTAAATTTCAGTCGAATCAGCCCAGTGGTTCGAGAGTTACTATACCTGCCATTTGAAGAAGAACACCCTGTATCTCAGTTGTTTCGAATGTTAGACTGTTTATTTTTAAAACATTATTCTGGCTTTAGAAGAGTAGTGATTGATGTAAATTTCAGTCGAATCAGCGTAGTGGTTCGAGCGTTACTATACCTGCCATTTGAAGAAAAACACCCTGTATCTCAGTTGTTTCGAATGAAAGACTGTTTATTTTCAAAACGTTTTTCTGGCTTTAGAAGAGGAGTGATTGATGTAAATTTCAGTCGAATCAGCGTAGTGGTTCGAGCTTTACTATACCTGCCATTTGAAAAAGAACACCCTGTATCTCAGTTGTTTCGAGTGTTAGACTGTTTATTTTTGAAGCGTTTTTCTGGATTGTGAAGAGGAGTGATCGATGTAAATTTCAGTCGAATCAGCCCAGTGGTTCGAGAGATACCATACCTGCCATTTGAAGAAGAACACCCTGTATCTCAGTTGTTTCGAATGTTCGAATGTTTATTTTTGAAACGTTTTTCTGGATTGTGAAGAGGAGTGATCGATGTAAATTTCAGTCGAATCAGCCCAGTGGTTCGAGAGATACCATACCTGCCATTTGAAGAAGAACACCCTGTATCTCAGTTGTTTCGAATGTTCGACTGTTTATTTTTGAAAAGTTATTCTGGATTGTGAAAAGAAGTGGTTGATGTAAATTTCAGTCGAATCAGCCCAGTGGTTCGAGAGTTACTATACCTGCCATTTGAAGAAGAACACCCTGTATCTCAGTTGTTTCGAATGTTAGACTGTTTATTTTTGAATCGTTTTACTGGATTGTGAAAAGGAGTGGTTGATGTAATTTTCAGTCGAATCAGCCTAGTGGATCGAGAGATACTATACCTGCCATTTGAAGAAGAACACCCTGTATCTCAATTGTTTCGAATGTTAGACTGTTTATTTTTAAAACGTTATTCTGGCTTTAGAAGAGAAGTGATTTATGTAAATTTCAGTCGAATCAGCGTAGTGGTTCGAGCGTTACTATACCTGCCATTTGAAGAAGAACACCCTGTATTTCAGTTGTTTCGAGTGTTAGACTGTTTATTATTGAAGCGTTTTTCTGGATTGTGAAGAGGAGTGATCGATGTAAATTTCAGTCGAATCAGCCCAGTGGTTCGAGAGATACCATACCTGCCATTTGAAGAAGAACACCCTGTATCTCAGTTGTTTCGAATGTTAGAGTGTTTATTTTTGAATCGTTATTCCAGATTGCGAAGAGGGGTGATTGATGTGAATTTCAGTCGAATCAGCCTAGTGATTCGAGAGTTACTATACCTGCCATTTGAAGAAGAACACCCTGTATCTCAGTTGTTTCGAATGTTAGACTGTTTATTTTTGAAACGTTATTCTGGATTGTGAAGAGGAGTGATTGATGTAAATTTCAGTCGAATCAGCCCAGTGGTTCGAAAGTTAGTATACCTGCCATTTGAAGAAGAACAGCCTGTATCTCAGCTGTTTCGAATGTTAGACTGTTCATTTTTGAATCGTTATTCTGGATTGTGAAGAGGAGTGATTGATTTAAATTTCAGTCGAATCAGCGTAGTGGTTCGAGAGTTACGTCACCTGCCATTTGAAGAAGAACACCCTGTATCTCAGTTGTTTCGAATGATATACTGTTTATTTTTGGAACGTTATTCTGGATTGTGAAGCGGAGTGATTGATGTAAATTTCAGCCGAATCAGCCCAGTGGTTCGAGAGTTACTATACCTGCTACTTGACGAAGAACACCCTGTATCTCAGTTGTTTCGAATGTTAGACTGTTTATTTTTGAAACGTTATTCTGGCTTAAGAAGAGGAGTGATTGATTTCAATTTCAGTCGAATCAACGTAGTGGTTCGAGCGTTACTATACCTGCCATTTGAAGAAGAACACCCTGTATCTCAGTTGTTTCGAGTGTTAGACTGTTTATTTTTGAATCGTTTTTCTGGATTGCGAAGAGGAGTGATCGATGTAAATTTCAGTTGAATCAGCCCAGTGGTTCGAGGGATACCATACCTGCCATTTGAAGAAGAACACCCTGTATCTCAGTTGTTTCGAATGTTAGACTGTTTATTCTTGAAAAGTTATTCTGGATTGTGAAAAGAAGTGGTTGATGTAAATTTCAGTCGAATCAGCCCAGTGGTTCGAGAGTTACTATACCTGCCATTTGAAGAAGAACACCCTGTATCTCAGTTGTTTCGAATGTTAGACTGTTTATTTTTGAATCGTTTTACTGGATTGTGAAAAGGAGTGGTTGATGTAATTTTCAATCGAATCAGCCTAGTGGATCGAGAGATACTATACCTGCCATTTGAAGAAGAACACCCTGTATCTCAGTTGTTTCGAATGTTAGACTGTTTATTTTTAAAACGTTATTCTGGCTTCAGAAGAGGAGTGATTGATTTAAATTTCAGTCGAATCAGCGTAGTGGTTCGAGCGTTACTATACCTGCCATTTGAAGAAGAACACCCTGTATCTCAGTTGTTTCGAGTGTTAGACTGTTTATTTATGAAGCGTCTTTCTGGATTGTAAAGGGGAGTGATTGATGTAAATTTCAGTCGAATCAGCCAAGTGGTTCGAGAGATACTATACCTGCCATTTGAAGAAGAACACCCTGTATCTCAGCTGTTTCGAATGTTAGAATGTTTATTTTTAAAACGTTATTCTGGTTTTTGAGGAGGCGTGATTGTTGTAAATTTCAGTCGAATCAGCGTAGTGGTTCGAGAGTTACTATACCTGCCATTTGAAGAAGAACACCCTGTATCTCAGTTGTTTCGAATGTTAGACTGTTTATTTTTGAAACGTTGTTCTGGATTGTGAAGAGGAGTGATTGATGAATATTTCAGTCGAATCAGCCTAGTGATTCGAGAGTTACTATACCTGCCATTTGAAGAAGAACACCCTGTATCTCAGTTGTTTCGAATGTTAGACTGTTTATTTTTGAAACGTTATTCTGGATTGTGAAGAGGAGTGATTGATGTAAATTTCAGTCGAATCAGCCCAGTGGTTCGAAAGTTGGTATACCTGCCATTTGAAGAAGAACAGCCTGTATCTCAGCTGTTTCGAATGTTAGACTGTTCATTTTTGAATCGTTATTCTGGATTGTGAAGAGGAGTGATTGATTTAAATTTCAGTCGAATCAGCGTAGTGGTTCGAGAGTTACGTCACCTGCCATTTGAAGAAGAACACCCTGTATCTCAGTTGTTTCGAATGTTAGACTGTTTATTTTTGAAACGTTGTTCTGGATTGTGAAGAGGAGTGATTGATGAATATTTCAGTCGAATCAGCCCAGTGATTCGAGAGATACTATACCTGCCATTTGAAGAAGAACACCCTGTATCTCAGTAGTTTCGATTGTTAGACTGTTTATTTTTGTAACGGTATTCTGGTTTGTGAAGGGGAGTGATTGATGTAAATTTCAGTCGAATCAGCGTAGTGGTTCGAGAGTTACTTCACCTGCCATTGGAAGAAGGACACCCTGTATCACAGTTGTTTCAAATGTTAGACTGTTTATTTTTGAAACGTTATTCTGTATCGTGAAAGGGAGTGATTGACGTAAATTTCAGTCGAATCAGCCCTGTGGTTTGAGAGTTACTATAAATGCCATTTGAAGAAGAACACCCTGTATCTCAGCTGTTTCGAATAATAGACTGTCTTTTTTTGAAACGTAATTCTGGATTGTGAAGAGAAGTGATTGATGTAAATTTCAGTCGAATCAGCCCAGTGATTCGAGAGTTACTTTACCTGCCATTTGAAGAAGAACACCCTGCATCTCAGTTGTTTCGAATGTTCGACTGTTTATTTTTGAAACGTTATTCTGGATTGTGAAGAGGAGTGATTGATGTAAATTTCAGGCGAATCAGCCCAGTGGTTCGAGAGTTACTATACCTGCCATTTGAAGAAGAACACCCTGTATCTCAGTTGTTTCGAATGTTAGACTGTTTTTTTTTTGAAAAGTTATTCTCGATTGTGAAAAGAAGTGGTTGATGTAAATTTCAGTCGAATCAGCCCAGTGGTTCGAGAGTTACTATACCTGCCATTTGAAGAAGAACACCCTGTATCTCAGTTGTTTCGAATGTTAGACTGTTTTTTTTTAAAACGTTATTCTGGCTTTAGAAGAGGAGTGATTGATGTAAATTTCAGTCGAATCAGCGTAGTGGTTCGAGCGTTACTATACCTGCCATTTGAAGAAGAACACCCTGTATCTCAGTTATTTCGAATGTAAGACTGTTTATTTTTAAAACGTTTTTCTGGCTTTAGAAGAGGAGTGATTGATGTAAATTTCAGTCGAATCAGCGTAGTGGTTCGAGCGTTACTATACCTGCCATTTGAAGAAGAACACCCTGTATCTCAGTTGTTTCGAGTGTTAGACTGTTTATTTTTGAAGCGTTTTTCTGGATTGTGAAGAGGAGTGATCGATGTAAATTTCAGTCGAATCAGCCCAGTGGTTCGAGAGATACCATACCTGCCATTTGAAGAAGAACACCCTGTATCTCAGATGTTTCGAATGTTCGATTGTTTATTTTTGAAACGTTTTTCTGGATTGTGAAGAGGAGTGATCGATGTAAATTTCAGTCGAATCAGCCCAGTGGTTCGAGAGATACCATACCTGCCATTTGAAGAAGAACACCCTGTATCTCAGTTGTTTCGAATGTTAGACTGTTTATTTTTGAAAAGTTATTCTGGATTGTGAAAAGAAGTGGTTGATGTAAATTTCAGTCGAATCAGCCCAGTGGTTCGAGAGTTACTATACCTGCCATTTGAAGAAGAACACCCTGTATCTCAGTTGTTTCGAATGTAAGACTGTTTATTTTTGAATCGTTTTACTGGATTGTGAAAAGGAGTGGTTGATGTAATTTTCAGTCGAATCAGCCTAGTGGATCGAGAGATACTATACCTGCCATTTGAAGAAGAACACCCTGTATCTCAATTGTTTCGAATGTTAGACTGTTTATTTTTAAAACGTTATTCTGGCTTTAGAAGAGGAGTGATTTATGTAAATTTCAGTCGAATCAGCGTAGTGGTTCGAGCGTTACTATACCTGCCATTTGAAGAAGAACACCCTGTATCTCAGTTGTTTCGAGTGTTAGACTGTTTATTTTTGAAGCGTTTTTCTGGATTGTGAAGAGGAGTGATCGATGTAAATTTCAGTCGAATCAGCCCAGTGGTTCGAGAGATACCATACCTGCCATTTGAAGAAGAACACCCTGTATCTCAGTTGTTTCGAATGATAGAGTGTTTATTTTTGAATCGTTATTCCAGATTGCGAAGAGGGGTGATTGATGTGAATTTCAGTCGAATCAGCCTAGTGATTCGAGAGTTACTATACCTGCCATTTGAAGAAGAACACCCTGTATCTCAGTTGTTTCGAATGTTAGACTGTTTATTTTTGAAACGTTATTCTGGATTGTGAAGAGGAGTGATTGATGTAAATTTCAGTCGAATCAGCCCAGTGGTTCGAAAGTTAGTATACCTGCCATTTGAAGAAGAACAGCCTGTATCTCAGCTGTTTCGAATGTTAGACTGTTCATTTTTGAATCGTTATTCTGGATTGTGAAGAGAAGTGATTGATTTAAATTTCAGTCGAATCAGCGTAGTGGTTCGAGAGTTACGTCACCTGCCATTTGAAGAAGAACACCCTGTATCTCAGTTGTTTCGAATG
Source organism: Myrrha octodecimguttata (assembly GCA_958510865.1). Lineage (NCBI taxonomy): Eukaryota > Metazoa > Arthropoda > Insecta > Coleoptera > Coccinellidae > Myrrha > Myrrha octodecimguttata. The sequence continues at coordinate 25,093,617 of OY294056.1, forward strand.
ATATACTGTTTATTTTTGGAACGCTATTCTGGATTGTGAAGCGGAGTGATTGATGTAAATTTCAGCCGAATCAGCCCAGTGGTTCGAGAGTTACTATACCTGCTACTTGACGAAGAACACCCTGTATCTCAGTTGTTTCGAATTTTAGACTGTTTATTTTTAAAACGTTATTCTGGCTTAAGAAGAGGAGTGATTGATGTCAATTTCAGTCGAATCAGCGTAGTGGTTCGAGCGTTACTATACCTGCCATTTGAAGAAGAACACCCTGTATCTCAGTTGTTTCGAGTGTTAGACTGTTTATTTTTGAATCGTTTTTCTGGATTGCGAAGAGGAGTGATCGATGTAAATTTCAGTCGAATCAGCCCAGTGGTTCGAGGGATACCATACCTGCCATTTGAAGAAGAACACCCTGTATCTCAGTTGTTTCGAATGTTAGACTGTTTATTCTTGAAAAGTTATTCTGGATTGTGAAAAGAAGTGGTTGATGTAAATTTCAGTCGAATCAGCCTAGTGGATCGAGAGATACTATACCTGCCATTTGAAGAAGAACACCCTGTATCTCAGTTGTTTCGAGTGTTAGACTGTTTATTTTTGAAGCGTTTTTCTGGATTGTAAAGGGGAGTGATTGATGTTAATTTCAGTCGAATCAGCCAAGTGGTTCGAGAGATACTATACCTGCCATTTGAAGAAGAACACCCTGTATCTCAGCTGTTTCGAATGTTAGAATGTTTATTTTTAAAACGTTATTCTGGTGTTTGAGGAGGCGTGATTGTTGTAAATTTCAGTCGAATCAGCGTAGTGGTTCGAGAGTTACTATACCTGCCATTTGAAGAAGAATACCCTGTATCTCAGTTGTTTCGAATGTTAGACTGTTTATTTTTGAAACGTTATTCTGTATCGTGAAAGGGAGTGATTGACGTAAATTTCAGTCGAATCAGCCCTGTGGTTTGAGAGTTACTATACCTGCCATTTGAAGAAGAACACCCTGAATCTCAGCTGTTTCGAATAATAGACTGTCTTTTTTTGAAACGTAATTCTGGATTGTGAAGAGAAGTGATTGATGTAAATTTCAGTCGAATCAGCCCAGTGATTCGAGAGTTACTATACCTGCCATTTGGAGAAGAACACCCTGTATCTCAGTTGTTTCGAATGTTAGACTGTTTTTTTTTTGAAAAGTTATTCTGGATTGTGAAAAGAAGTGGTTGATGTAAATTTCAGTCGAATCAGCCCAGTGGTTCGAGAGTTACTATACCTGCCATTTGAAGAAGAACACCCTGTATCTCAGTTGTTTCGAATGTTAGACTGTTTATTTTTAAAACGTTATTCTGGCTTTAGAAGAGGAGTGATTGATGTAAATTTCAGTCGAATCAGCGTAGTGGTTCGAGCGTTACTATACCTGCCATTTGAAGAAGAACACCCTGTATCTCAGTTGTTTCGAATGTAAGACTGTTTATTTTTAAAACGTTTTTCTGGCTTTAGAAGAGGAGTGATTGATGTAAATTTCAGTCGAATCTGCGTAGTAGTTCGAGCGTTACTATACCTGCCATTTGAAGAAGAACACCCTGTATCTCAGTTGTTTCGAGTGTTAGACTGTTTATTTTTGAAGCGTTTTTCTGGATTGTGAAGAGGAGTGATCGATGTAAATTTCAGTCGAATCAGCCCAGTGGTTCGAGAGATACCATACCTGCCATTTGTAAAAGAACACCCTGTATCTCAGATGTTTCGAATGTTCGACTGTTTATTTTTGAAACGTTTTTCTGGATTGTGAAGAGGAGTGATCGATGTAAATTTCAGTCGAATCAGCCCAGTGGTTCGAGAGATACCATACCTGCCATTTGAAGAAGAACACCCTGTATCTCAGTTGTTTCGAATGTTAGACTGTTTATTTTTGAATCGTTTTACTGGATTGTGAAAAGGAGTGGTTGATGTAATTTTCAGTCGAATCAGCCTAGTGGATCGAGAGATACTATACCTGCCATTTGAAGAAGAACACCCTGTATCTCAATTGTTTCGAATGTTAGACTGTTTATTTTTAAAACGTTATTCTGGCTTTAGAAGAGGAGTGATTTATGTAAATTTCAGTCGAATCAGCGTAGTGGTTCGGGCGTTACTATACCTGCCATTTGAAGAAGAACACCCTGTATCTCAGTTGTTTCGAATGATATACTGTTTAGTTTTGGAACGTTATTCTGGATTGTGAAGCGGAGTGATTGATGTAAATTTCAGCCGAATCAGCCCAGTGGTTCGAGAGTTACTATACCTGCTATTTGACGAAGAACACCCTGTATCTCAGTTGTTTCGAATGTTAAAATGTTTATTTTTAAAACGTTATTCTGGCTTCAGAAGAGGAGTGATTGATGTAAATTTCAGTCGAATCAGCGTAGTGGTTCGAGCGTTACTATACCTGCCATTTGAAGAAGAACACCCTGTATCTCAGTTGTTTCGAGTGTTAGACTGTTTATTTTTGAAGCGTTTTTCTGGATTGTGAAGAGGAGTGATCGATGTGAATTTCAGTCGAATCAGCAAAGTGGTTCGAGAGATACCATACCTGCCATTTGAAGAAGAACACCCTGTATCTCAGTTGTTTCGAATGTTAGACTGTTTATTTTTGAATCGTTTTACTGGATTGTGAAAAGGAGTGGTTGATGTAATTTTCAGTCGAATCAGCCTAGTGGATCGAGAGATACTATAATTGCCATTTGAAGAAGAATACCCTGTATCTCATTTGTTTCGAATGTTAGACTGTTTATTTTTAAAACGTTATTCTGGCTTTAGAAGAGGAGTGATTGATGTAAATTTCAGTCGAATCAGCGTAGTGGTTCGAGCGTTACTATACCTGCCATTTGAAGAAGAACACCCTGTATCTCAGTTGTTTCGAGTGTAAGACTGTTTATTTTTGGAGCGTTTTTCTGGATTGTAAAGGGGAGTGATGGATGTAAATTTCAGTCGAATCAGCCCAGTGGTTCGAGAGTTACTATACCTGCCATTTGAAGAAGAACACCCTGTATCTCAGTTGTTTCGAATGTTCGACTGTTTATTTTTGAAACGTTATTCTGGATTGTGAAGAGGAGTGATTGATGTAAATTTCAGTCGAATCAGCCCAGTGGTTCGAGAGTTACTATACCTGCCATTTGAAGAAGAACACCCTGTATCTCAGTTGTTTCGAATGTTAGACTGTTTATTTTTGAAACATTATTCTGGCTTTTGAAGAGGAGTGATTGATGTAAATTTCAGTCGAATCAGCGTAGTGGTTCGAGCGTTACTATACCTGCCATTTGAAGAAAAACACCCTGTATCTCAGTTGTTTCGAATGTAAGACTGTTTATTTTCAAAAAGTTTTTCTGGCTTTAGAAGAGGAGTGATTGATGTAAATTTCAGTCGAATCAGCGTAGTGGTTCGAGCTTTACTATACCTGCCATTTGAAGAAGAACACCCTGTATCTCAGTTGTTTCGAATGTTAGACTGTTTATTTTTAAAACATTATTCTGGCTTTTGAAGAGGAGTGATTGATGTAAATTTCAGTCGAATCAGCGTAGTGGTTCGAGCGTTACTATACCTGCCATTTGAAGAAAAACACCCTGTATCTCAGTTGTTTCGAATGTAAGACTGTTTATTTTCAAAAAGTTTTTCTGGCTTTAGAAGAGGAGTGATTGATGTAAATTTCAGTCGAATCAGCGTAGTGGTTCGAGCTTTACTATACCTGCCATTTGAAGAAGAACACCCTGTATCTCAGTTGTTTCGAATGTTAGACTGTTTTTTTTTTGGAAATTTATTCTGGATTGTGAAAAGAAGTGGTTGATGTAAATTTCAGTCGAATCAGCCCAGTGGTTCGAGAGTTACTATACCTGCCATTTGAAGAAGAACACCCTGTATCTCAGTTGTTTCGAATGTTAGACTGTTTATTTTTAAAACATTATTCTGGCTTTTGAAGAGGAGTGATTGATGTGAATTTCAGTCGAATCAGCGTAGTGGTTCGAGCGTTACTATACCTGCCATTTGAAGAAAAACACCCTGTATCTCAGTTGTTTCGAATGTAAGACTGTTTATTTTCAAAAAGTTTTTCTGGCTTTAGAAGAGGAGTGATTGATGTAAATTTCAGTCGAATCAGCGTAGTGGTTCGAGCTTTACTATACCTGCCATTTGAAAAAGAACACCCTGTATCTCAGTTGTTTCGAGTGTTAGACTGTTTATTTTTGAAAAGTTATTCTGGATTGTGAAAAGAAGTGGTTGATGTAAATTTCAGTCGAATCAGCCCAGTGGTTCGAGAGTTACTATACCTGCCATTTGAAGAAGAACACCCTGTATCTCAGTTGTTTCGAATGTTAGACTGTTTATTTTTGAATCGTTTTACTGGATTGTGAAAAGGAGTGGTTGATGTAATTTTCAGTCGAATCAGCCTAGTGGATCGAGAGATACTATACCTGCGATTTGAAGAAGAACACCCTGTATCTCAATTGTTTCGAATGTTAGACTGTTCATTTTTGAATCGTTATTCTGGATTGTGAAGAGGAGTGATTGATTTAAATTTCAGTCGAATCAGCGTAGTGGTTCGAGAGTTACGTCACCTGCCATTTGAAGAAGAACACCCTGTATCTCAGTTGTTTCGAATGATATACTGTTTATTTTTGGAACGTTATTCTGGATTGTGAAGCGGAGTGATTGATGTAAATTTCAGCCGAATCAGCCCAGTGGTTCGAGAGTTACTATACCTGCTACTTGACGAAGAACACCCTGTATCTCAGTTGTTTCGAATGTTAGACTGTTTATTTTTGAAACGTTATTCTGGCTTAAGAAGAGGAGTGATTGATGTCAATTTCAGTCGAATCAGCGTAGTGGTTCGAGCGTTACTATACCTGCCATTTGAAGAAGAACACCCTGTATCTCAGTTGTTTCGAGTGTTAGACTGTTTATTTTTGAATCGTTTTTTTGGATTGCGAAGAGGAGTGATCGATGTAAATTTCAGTTGAATCAGCCCAGTGGTTCGAGGGATACCATACCTGCCATTTGAAGAAGAACACCCTGTATCTCAGTTGTTTCGAATGTTAGACTGTTTATTCTTGAAAAGTTATTCTGGATTGTGAAAAGAAGTGGTTGATGTAAATTTCAGTCGAATCAGCCCAGTGGTTCGAGAGTTACTATACCTGCCATTTGAAGAAGAACACCCTGTATCTCAGTTGTTTCGAATGTTAGACTGTTTATTTTTAAAACATTATTCTGGCTTTTGAAGAGGAGTGATTGATGTAAATTTCAGTCGAATCAGCGTAGTGGTTCGAGCGTTACTATACCTGCCATTTGAAGAAAAACACCCTGTATCTCAGTTGTTTCGAATGTAAGACTGTTTATTTTCAAAAAGTTTTTCTGGCTTTAGAAGAGGAGTGATTGATGTAAATTTCAGTCGAATCAGCGTAGTGGTTCGAGCTTTACTATACCTGCCATTTGAAAAAGAACACCCTGTATCTCAGTTGTTTCGAGTGTTAGACTGTTTATTTTTGAAAAGTTATTCTGGATTGTGAAAAGAAGTGGTTGATGTAAATTTCAGTCGAATCAGCCCAGTGGTTCGAGAGTTACTATACCTGCCATTTGAAGAAGAACACCCTGTATCTCAGTTGTTTCGAATGTTAGACTGTTTATTTTTGAATCGTTTTACTGGATTGTGAAAAGGAGTGGTTGATGTAATTTTCAGTCGAATCAGCCTAGTGGATCGAGAGATACTATACCTGCGATTTGAAGAAGAACACCCTGTATCTCAATTGTTTCGAATGTTAGACTGTTCATTTTTGAATCGTTATTCTGGATTGTGAAGAGGAGTGATTGATTTAAATTTCAGTCGAATCAGCGTAGTGGTTCGAGAGTTACGTCACCTGCCATTTGAAGAAGAACACCCTGTATCTCAGTTGTTTCGAATGATATACTGTTTATTTTTGGAACGTTATTCTGGATTGTGAAGCGGAGTGATTGATGTAAATTTCAGCCGAATCAGCCCAGTGGTTCGAGAGTTACTATACCTGCTACTTGACGAAGAACACCCTGTATCTCAGTTGTTTCGAATGTTAGACTGTTTATTTTTGAAACGTTATTCTGGCTTAAGAAGAGGAGTGATTGATGTCAATTTCAGTCGAATCAGCGTAGTGGTTCGAGCGTTACTATACCTGCCATTTGAAGAAGAACACCCTGTATCTCAGTTGTTTCGAGTGTTAGACTGTTTATTTTTGAATCGTTTTTTTGGATTGCGAAGAGGAGTGATCGATGTAAATTTCAGTTGAATCAGCCCAGTGGTTCGAGGGATACCATACCTGCCATTTGAAGAAAAACACCCTGTATCTCAGTTGTTTCGAATGTAAGACTGTTTATTTTCAAAAAGTTTTTCTGGCTTTAGAAGAGGAGTGATTGATGTAAATTTCAGTCGAATCAGCGTAGTGGTTCGAGCTTTACTATACCTGCCATTTGAAAAAGAACACCCTGTATCTCAGTTGTTTCGAGTGTTAGACTGTTTATTTTTGAAAAGTTATTCTGGATTGTGAAAAGAAGTGGTTGATGTAAATTTCAGTCGAATCAGCCCAGTGGTTCGAGAGTTACTATACCTGCCATTTGAAGAAGAACACCCTGTATCTCAGTTGTTTCGAATGTTAGACTGTTTATTTTTGAATCGTTTTACTGGATTGTGAAAAGGAGTGGTTGATGTAATTTTCAGTCGAATCAGCCTAGTGGATCGAGAGATACTATACCTGCGATTTGAAGAAGAACACCCTGTATCTCAATTGTTTCGAATGTTAGACTGTTCATTTTTGAATCGTTATTCTGGATTGTGAAGAGGAGTGATTGATTTAAATTTCAGTCGAATCAGCGTAGTGGTTCGAGAGTTACGTCACCTGCCATTTGAAGAAGAACACCCTGTATCTCAGTTGTTTCGAATGATATACTGTTTATTTTTGGAACGTTATTCTGGATTGTGAAGCGGAGTGATTGATGTAAATTTCAGCCGAATCAGCCCAGTGGTTCGAGAGTTACTATACCTGCTACTTGACGAAGAACACCCTGTATCTCAGTTGTTTCGAATGTTAGACTGTTTATTTTTGAAACGTTATTCTGGCTTAAGAAGAGGAGTGATTGATGTCAATTTCAGTCGAATCAGCGTAGTGGTTCGAGCGTTACTATACCTGCCATTTGAAGAAGAACACCCTGTATCTCAGTTGTTTCGAGTGTTAGACTGTTTATTTTTGAATCGTTTTTTTGGATTGCGAAGAGGAGTGATCGATGTAAATTTCAGTTGAATCAGCCTAGTGGTTCGAGAGTTACTATACCTGCCATTTGAAGAAGAACACCCTGTATCTCAGTTGTTTCGAATGTTAGACTGTTTATTTTTGAATCGTTTTACTGGATTGTGAAAAGGAGTGGTTGATGTAATTTTCAATCGAATCAGCCTAGTGGATCGAGAGATACTATACCTGCCATTTGAAGAAGAACACCCTGTATCTCAGTTGTTTCGAATGTTAGACTGTTTATTTTTAAAACCTTATTCTGGCTTCAGAAGAGGAGTGATTGATTTAAATTTCAGTCGAATCAGCGTAGTGGTTCGAGCGTTACTATACCTGCCATTTGAAGAAGAACACCCTGTATCTCAGTTGTTTCGAGTGTTAGACTGTTTATTTATGAAGCGTTTTTCTGGATTGTAAAGGGGAGTGATTGATGTAAATTTCAGTCGAATCAGCCAAGTGGTTCGAGAGATACTATACCTGCCATTTGAAGAAGAACACCCTGTATCTCAGCTGTTTCGAATGTTAGAATGTTTATTTTTAAAACGTTATTCTGGTTTTTGAGGAGGCGTGATTGTTGTAAATTTAAGTCGAATCAGCGTAGTGGTTCGAGAGTTACTATACCTGCCATTTGAAGAAGAACACCCTGTATCTCAGTTGTTTCGAATGTTAGACTGTTTATTTTTGAAACGTTGTTCTGGATTGTGAAGAGGAGTGATTGATGAATATTTCAGTCGAATCAGCCTAGTGATTCGAGAGTTACTATACCTGCCATTTGAAGAAGAACACCCTGTATCTCAGTTGTTTCGAATGTTAGACTGTTTATTTTTGAAACGTTATTCTGGATTGTGAAGAGGAGTGATTGATGTAAATTTCAGTCGAATCAGCCCAGTGGTTCGAAAGTTAGTATACCTGCCATTTGAAGAAGAACAGCCTGTATCTCAGCTGTTTCGAATGTTAGACTGTTCATTTTTGAATCGTTATTCTGGATTGTGAAGAGGAGTGATTGATTTAAATTTCAGTCGAATCAGCGTAGTGGTTCGAGAGTTACGTCACCTGCCATTTGAAGAAGAACACCCTGTATCTCAGTTGTTTCGAATGTTAGACTGTTTATTTTTGAAACGTTGTTCTGGATTGTGAAGAGGAGTGATTGATGAATATTTCAGTCGAATCAGCCCAGTGATTCGAGAGATACTATACCTGCCATTTGAAGAAGAACACCCTGTATCTCAGTAGTTTCGATTGTTAGACTGTTTATTTTTGAAACGGTATTCTGGTTTGTGAAGGGGAGTGATTGATGTAAATTTCAGTCGAATCAGCGTAGTGGTTCGAGAGTTACTTCACCTGCCATTGGAAGAAGGACACCCTGTATCACAGTTGTTTCAAATGTTAGACTGTTATTTTTGAAAAGTTATTCTGTATCGTGAAAGGGAGTGATTGACGTAAATTTCAGTCGAATCAGCCCTGTGGTTTGAGAGTTACTATACCTGCCATTTGAAGAAGAACACCCTGTATCTCAGCTGTTTCGAATAATAGACTGTCTTTTTTTGAAACGTAATTCTGGATTGTGAAGAGAAGTGATTGATGTAAATTTCAGTCGAATCAGCCCAGTGATTCGAGAGTTACTATACCTGCCATTTGAAGAAGAACACCCTGCATCTCAGTTGTTTCGAATGTTCGACTGTTTATTTTTGAAACGTTATTCTGGATTGTGAAGAGGAGTGATTGATGAATATTTCAGGCGAATCAGCCCAGTGGTTCGAGAGTTACTATACCTGCCATTTGAAGAAGAACACCCTGTATCTCAGTTGTTTCGAATGTTAGACTGTTTTTTTTTTGAAAAGTTATTCTGGATTGTGAAAAGAAGTGGTTGATGTAAATTTCAGTCGAATCAGCCCAGTGGTTCGAGAGTTACTATACCTGCCATTTGAAGAAGAACACCCTGTATCTCAGTTGTTTCGAATGTTAGACTGTTTTTTTTTAAAACGTTATTCTGGCTTTAGAAGAGGAGTGATTGATGTAAATTTCAGTCGAATCAGCGTAGTGGTTCGAGCGTTACTATACCTGCCATTTGAAGAAGAACACCCTGTATCTCAGTTGTTTCGAATGTAAGACTGTTTATTTTTAAAACATTTTTCTGGCTTTAGAAGAAGAGTGATTGATGTAAATTTCAGTCGAATCAGCGTAGTGGTTCGAGCGTTACTATACCTGCCATTTGAAGAAGAACACCCTGTATCTCAGTTGTTTCGAGTGTTAGACTGTTTATATTTGAAGCGTTTTTCTGGATTGTGAAGAGGAGTGATCGATGTTAATTTCAGTCGAATCAGCCCAGTGGTTCGAGAGATACCATACCTGCCATTTGAAGAAGAACACCCTGTATCTCAGATGTTTCGAATGTTCGATTGTTTATTTTTGAAACGTTTTTCTGGATTGTGAAGAGGAGTGATCGATGTAAATTTCAGTCGAATCAGCCCAGTGGTTCGAGAGATACCATACCTGCCATTTGAAGAAGAACACCCTGTATCTCAGATGTTTCGAATTTTCGATTGTTTATTTTTGAAACGTTTTTCTGGATTGTGAAGAGGAGTGATCGATGTAAATTTCAGTCGAATCAGCGTAGTGGTTCGAGCTTTACTATACCTGCCATTTGAAGAAGAACACCCTGTATCTCAGTTGTTTCGAATGTTAGACTGTTTATTTTTAAAACATTATTCTGGCTTTTGAAGAGGAGTGATTGATGTAAATTTCAGTCGAATCAGCGTAGTGGTTCGAGCGTTACTATACCTGCCATTTGAAGAAAAACACCCTGTATCTCAGTTGTTTCGAATGTAAGACTGTTTATTTTCAAAAAGTTTTTCTGGCTTTAGAAGAGGAGTGATTGATGTAAATTTCAGTCGAATCAGCGTAGTGGTTCGAGCTTTACTATACCTGCCATTTGAAGAAGAACACCCTGTATCTCAGTTGTTTCGAATGTTAGACTGTTTTTTTTTTGGAAATTTATTCTGGATTGTGAAAAGAAGTGGTTGATGTAAATTTCAGTCGAATCAGCCCAGTGGTTCGAGAGTTACTATACCTGCCATTTGAAGAAGAACACCCTGTATCTCAGTTGTTTCGAATGTTAGACTGTTTATTTTTAAAACATTATTCTGGCTTTTGAAGAGGAGTGATTGATGTGAATTTCAGTCGAATCAGCGTAGTGGTTCGAGCGTTACTATACCTGCCATTTGAAGAAAAACACCCTGTATCTCAGTTGTTTCGAATGTAAGACTGTTTATTTTCAAAAAGTTTTTCTGGCTTTAGAAGAGGAGTGATTGATGTAAATTTCAGTCGAATCAGCGTAGTGGTTCGAGCTTTACTATACCTGCCATTTGAAAAAGAACACCCTGTATCTCAGTTGTTTCGAGTGTTAGACTGTTTATTTTTGAAAAGTTATTCTGGATTGTGAAAAGAAGTGGTTGATGTAAATTTCAGTCGAATCAGCCCAGTGGTTCGAGAGTTACTATACCTGCCATTTGAAGAAGAACACCCTGTATCTCAGTTGTTTCGAATGTTAGACTGTTTATTTTTGAATCGTTTTACTGGATTGTGAAAAGGAGTGGTTGATGTAATTTTCAGTCGAATCAGCCTAGTGGATCGAGAGATACTATACCTGCGATTTGAAGAAGAACACCCTGTATCTCAATTGTTTCGAATGTTAGACTGTTCATTTTTGAATCGTTATTCTGGATTGTGAAGAGGAGTGATTGATTTAAATTTCAGTCGAATCAGCGTAGTGGTTCGAGAGTTACGTCACCTGCCATTTGAAGAAGAACACCCTGTATCTCAGTTGTTTCGAATGATATACTGTTTATTTTTGGAACGTTATTCTGGATTGTGAAGCGGAGTGATTGATGTAAATTACAGCCGAATCAGCCCAGTGGTTCGAGAGTTACTATACCTGCTACTTGACGAAGAACACCCTGTATCTCAGTTGTTTCGAATGTTAGACTGTTTATTTTTGAAACGTTATTCTGGCTTAAGAAGAGGAGTGATTGATGTCAATTTCAGTCGAATCAGCGTAGTGGTTCGAGCGTTACTATACCTGCCATTTGAAGAAGAACACCCTGTATCTCAGTTGTTTCGAGTGTTAGACTGTTTATTTTTGAATCGTTTTTTTGGATTGCGAAGAGGAGTGATCGATGTAAATTTCAGTTGAATCAGCCCAGTGGTTCGAGGGATACCATACCTGCCATTTGAAGAAGAACACCCTGTATCTCAGTTGTTTCGAATGTTAGACTGTTTATTCTTGAAAAGTTATTCTGGATTGTGAAAAGAAGTGGTTGATGTAAATTTCAGTCGAATCAGCCCAGTGGTTCGAGAGTTACTATACCTGCCATTTGAAGAAGAACACCCTGTATCTCAGTTGTTTCGAATGTTAGACTGTTTATTTTTAAAACATTATTCTGGCTTTTGAAGAGGAGTGATTGATGTAAATTTCAGTCGAATCAGCGTAGTGGTTCGAGCGTTACTATACCTGCCATTTGAAGAAAAACACCCTGTATCTCAGTTGTTTCGAATGTAAGACTGTTTATTTTCAAAAAGTTTTTCTGGCTTTAGAAGAGGAGTGATTGATGTAAATTTCAGTCGAATCAGCGTAGTGGTTCGAGCTTTACTATACCTGCCATTTGAAAAAGAACACCCTGTATCTCAGTTGTTTCGAGTGTTAGACTGTTTATTTTTGAAAAGTTATTCTGGATTGTGAAAAGAAGTGGTTGATGTAAATTTCAGTCGAATCAGCCCAGTGGTTCGAGAGTTACTATACCTGCCATTTGAAGAAGAACACCCTGTATCTCAGTTGTTTCGAATGTTAGACTGTTTATTTTTGAATCGTTTTACTGGATTGTGAAAAGGAGTGGTTGATGTAATTTTCAGTCGAATCAGCCTAGTGGATCGAGAGATACTATACCTGCGATTTGAAGAAGAACACCCTGTATCTCAATTGTTTCGAATGTTAGACTGTTCATTTTTGAATCGTTATTCTGGATTGTGAAGAGGAGTGATTGATTTAAATTTCAGTCGAATCAGCGTAGTGGTTCGAGAGTTACGTCACCTGCCATTTGAAGAAGAACACCCTGTATCTCAGTTGTTTCGAATGATATACTGTTTATTTTTGGAACGTTATTCTGGATTGTGAAGCGGAGTGATTGATGTAAATTTCAGCCGAATCAGCCCAGTGGTTCGAAAGTTACTATACCTGCTACTTGACGAAGAACACCCTGTATCTCAGTTGTTTCGAATGTAAGACTGTTTATTTTTGAAACGTTATTCTGGCTTAAGAAGAGGAGTGATTGATGTCAATTTCAGTCGAATCAGCGTAGTGGTTCGAGCGTTACTATACCTGCCATTTGAAGAAGAACACCCTGTATCTCAGTTGTTTCGAGTGTTAGACTGTTTATTTTTGAATCGTTTTTTTGGATTGCGAAGAGGAGTGATCGATGTAAATTTCAGTTGAATCAGCCCAGTGGTTCGAGGGATACCATACCTGCCATTTGAAGAAAAACACCCTGTATCTCAGTTGTTTCGAATGTAAGACTGTTTATTTTCAAAAAGTTTTTCTGGCTTTAGAAGAGGAGTGATTGATGTAAATTTCAGTCGAATCAGCGTAGTGGTTCGAGCTTTACTATACCTGCCATTTGAAAAAGAACACCCTGTATCTCAGTTGTTTCGAGTGTTAGACTGTTTATTTTTGAAAAGTTATTCTGGATTGTGAAAAGAAGTGGTTGATGTAAATTTCAGTCGAATCAGCCCAGTGGTTCGAGAGTTACTATACCTGCCATTTGAAGAAGAACACCCTGTATCTCAGTTGTTTCGAATGTTAGACTGTTTATTTTTGAATCGTTTTACTGGATTGTGAAAAGGAGTGGTTGATGTAATTTTCAGTCGAATCAGCCTAGTGGATCGAGAGATACTATACCTGCGATTTGAAGAAGAACACCCTGTATCTCAATTGTTTCGAATGTTAGACTGTTCATTTTTGAATCGTTATTCTGGATTGTGAAGAGGAGTGATTGATTTAAATTTCAGTCGAATCAGCGTAGTGGTTCGAGAGTTACGTCACCTGCCATTTGAAGAAGAACACCCTGTATCTCAGTTGTTTCGAATGATATACTGTTTATTTTTGGAACGTTATTCTGGATTGTGAAGCGGAGTGATTGATGTAAATTTCAGCCGAATCAGCCCAGTGGTTCGAGAGTTACTATACCTGCTACTTGACGAAGAACACCCTGTATCTCAGTTGTTTCGAATGTTAGACTGTTTATTTTTGAAACGTTATTCTGGCTTAAGAAGAGGAGTGATTGATGTCAATTTCAGTCGAATCAGCGTAGTGGTTCGAGCGTTACTATACCTGCCATTTGAAGAAGAACACCCTGTATCTCAGTTGTTTCGAGTGTTAGACTGTTTATTTTTGAATCGTTTTTTTGGATTGCGAAGAGGAGTGATCGATGTAAATTTCAGTTGAATCAGCCTAGTGGTTCGAGAGTTACTATACCTGCCATTTGAAGAAGAACACCCTGTATCTCAGTTGTTTCGAATGTTAGACTGTTTATTTTTGAATCGTTTTACTGGATTGTGAAAAGGAGTGGTTGATGTAATTTTCAATCGAATCAGCCTAGTGGATCGAGAGATACTATACCTGCCATTTGAAGAAGAACACCCTGTATCTCAGTTGTTTCGAATGTTAGACTGTTTATTTTTAAAACGTTATTCTGGCTTCAGAAGAGGAGTGATTGATTTAAATTTCAGTCGAATCAGCGTAGTGGTTCGAGCGTTACTATACCTGCCATTTGAAGAAGAACACCCTGTATCTCAGTTGTTTCGAGTGTTAGACTGTTTATTTATGAAGCGTTTTTCTGGATTGTAAAGGGGAGTGATTGATGTAAATTTCAGTCGAATCAGCCAAGTGGTTCGAGAGATACTATACCTGCCATTTGAAGAAGAACACCCTGTATCTCAGCTGTTTCGAATGTTAGAATGTTTATTTTTAAAACGTTATTCTGGTTTTTGAGGAGGCGTGATTGTTGTAAATTTCAGTCGAATCAGCGTAGTGGTTCGAGAGTTACTATACCTGCCATTTGAAGAAGAACACCCTGTATCTCAGTTGTTTCGAATGTTAGACTGTTTATTTTTGAAACGTTGTTCTGGATTGTGAAGAGGAGTGATTGATGAATATTTCAGTCGAATCAGCCTAGTGATTCGAGAGTTACTATACCTGCCATTTGAAGAAGAACACCCTGTATCTCAGTTGTTTCGAATGTTAGACTGTTTATTTTTGAAACGTTATTCTGGATTGTGAAGAGGAGTGATTGATGTAAATTTCAGTCGAATCAGCCCAGTGGATCGAAAGTTAGTATACCTGCCATTTGAAGAAGAACAGCCTGTATCTCAGCTGTTTCGAATGTTAGACTGTTCATTTTTGAATCGTTATTCTGGATTGTGAAGAGGAGTGATTGATTTAAATTTCAGTCGAATCAGCGTAGTGGTTCGAGAGTTACGTCACCTGCCATTTGAAGAAGAACACCCTGTATCTCAGTTGTTTCGAATGTTAGACTGTTTATTTTTGAAACGTTGTTCTGGATTGTGAAGAGGAGTGATTGATGAATATTTCAGTCGAATCAGCCCAGTGATTCGAGAGATACTATACCTGCCATTTGAAGAAGAACACCCTGTATCTCAGTAGTTTCGATTGTTAGACTGTTTATTTTTGAAACGGTATTCTGGTTTGTGAAGGGGAGTGATTGATGTAAATTTCAGTCGAATCAGCGTAGTGGTTCGAGAGTTACTTCACCTGCTATTGGAAGAAGGACACCCTGTATCACAGTTGTTTCAAATGTTAGACTGTTTATTTTTGAAACGTTATTCTGTATCGTGAAAGGGAGTGATTGACGTAAATTTCAGTCGAATCAGCCCTGTGGTTTGAGAGTTACTATACCTGCCATTTGAAGAAGAACACCCTGTATCTCAGCTGTTTCGAATAATAGACTGTCTTTTTTTGAAACGTAATTCTGGATTGTGAAGAGAAGTGATTGATGTAAATTTCAGTCGAATCAGCCCAGTGATTCGAGAGTTACTATACCTGCCATTTGAAGAAGAACACCCTGCATCTCAGTTGTTTCGAATGTTCGACTGTTTATTTTTGAAACGTTATTCTGGATTGTGAAGAGGAGTGATTGATGAATATTTCAGGCGAATCAGCCCAGTGGTTCGAGAGTTACTATACCTGCCATTTGAAGAAGAACACCCTGTATCTCAGTTGTTTCGAATGTTAGACTGTTTTTTTTTTGAAAAGTTATTCTGGATTGTGAAAAGAAGTGGTTGATGTAAATTTCAGTCGAATCAGCCCAGTGGTTCGAGAGTTACTATACCTGCCATTTGAAGAAGAACACCCTGTATCTCAGTTGTTTCGAATGTTAGACTGTTTTTTTTTAAAACGTTATTCTGGCTTTAGAAGAGGAGTGATTGATGTAAATTTCAGTCGAATCAGCGTAGTGGTTCGAGCGTTACTATACCTGCCATTTGAAGAAGAACACCCTGTATCTCAGTTGTTTCGAATGTAAGACTGTTTATTTTTAAAACATTTTTCTGGCTTTAGAAGAAGAGTGATTGATGTAAATTTCAGTCGAATCAGCGTAGTGGTTCGAGCGTTACTATACCTGCCATTTGAAGAAGAACACCCTGTATCTCAGTTGTTTCGAGTGTTAGACTGTTTATATTTGAAGCGTTTTTCTGGATTGTGAAGAGGAGTGATCGATGTAAATTTCAGTCGAATCAGCCCAGTGGTTCGAGAGATACCATACCTGCCATTTGAAGAAGAACACCCTGTATCTCAGATGTTTCGAATGTTCGATTGTTTATTTTTGAAACGTTTTTCTGGATTGTGAAGAGGAGTGATCGATGTAAATTTCAGTCGAATCAGCCCAGTGGTTCGAGAGATACCATACCTGCCATTTGAAGAAGAACACCCTGTATCTCAGATGTTTCGAATTTTCGATTGTTTATTTTTGAAACGTTTTTCTGGATTGTGAAGAGGAGTGATCGATGTAAATTTCAGTCGAATCAGCCCAGTGGTTCGAGAGATACCATACCTGCCATTTGAAGAAGAACACCCTGTATCTCAGTTGTTTCGAATGTTAGACTGTTTATTTTTGAAAAGTTATTCTGGATTGTGAAAAGAAGTGGTTGATGTAAATTTCAGTCGAATCAGCCCAGTGGTTCGAGAGTTACTATACCTGCCATTTGAAGAAGAACACCCTGTCTCTCAGTTGTTTCGAATGTTAGACTGTTTATTTTTGAATCGTTTTACTGGATTGTGAAAAGGAGTGGTTGATGTAATTTTCAGTCGAATCAGCCTAGTGGATCGAGAGATACTATACCTGCCATTTGAAGAAGAACACCCTGTATCTCAATTGTTTCGAATGTTAGACTGTTTATTTTTAAAACGTTATTCTGGCTTCAGAAGAGGAGTGATTTATGTAAATTTCAGTCGAATCAGCGTAGTGGTTCGAGCGTTACTATACCTGCCATTTGAAGAAGAACACCCTGTATCTCAGTTGTTTCGAGTGTTAGACTGTTTATTTTTGAAGCGTTTTTCTGGATTGTGAAGAGGAGTGATCGATGTAAATTTCAGTCGAATCAGCCCAGTGGTTCGAGAGATACCATACCTGCCATTTGAAAAAGAACACCCTGTATCTCAGTTGTTTCGAATGTTAGAGTGTTTATTTTTGAATCGTTATTCCAGATTGCGAAGAGGGGTGATTGATGTGAATTTCAGTCGAATCAGCCTAGTGGTTCGAGAGTTACTATACCTGCCATTTGAAGAAGAACACCCTGTATCTCAGTTGTTTCGAATGTTAGACTGTTTTTTTTTTGGAAATTTATTCTGGATTGTGAAAAGAAGTGGTTGATTTAAATTTCAGTCGAATCAGCCCAGTGGTTCGAGAGTTACTATACCTGCCATTTGAAGAAGAACACCCTGTATCTCAGTTGTTTCGAATGTTAGACTGTTTATTTTTAAAACATTATTCTGGCTTTAGAAGAGGAGTGATCGATGTAAATTTCAGTCGAATCAGCGTAGTGGTTCGAGCGTTACTATACCTGCCATTTGAAGAAAAATACCCTGTATCTCAGTTGTTTCGAATGTAAGACTGTTTATTTTCAAAACGTTTTTCTGGCTTTAGAAGAGGAGTGATTGATGTAAATTTCAGTCGAATCAGCGTAGTGGTTCGAGCTTTACTATACCTGCCATTTGAAAAAGAACACCCTGTATCTCAGTTGTTTCGAGTGTTAGACTGTTTATTTTTGAAAAGTTATTCTGGATTGTGAAAAGAAGTGGTTGATGTAAATTTCAGTCGAATCAGCCCAGTGGTTCGAGAGTTACTATACCTGCCATTTGAAGAAGAACACCCTGTATCTCAGTTGTTTCGAATGTTAGACTGTTTATTTTTGAATCGTTTTACTGGATTGTGAAAAGGAGTGGTTGATGTAATTTTCAGTCGAATCAGCCTAGTGGATCGAGAGATACTATACCTGCCATTTGAAGAAGAACACCCTGTATCTCAATTGTTTCGAATGTTAGACTGTTCATTTTTGAATCGTTATTCTGGATTGTGAAGAGGATTGATTGATTTAAATTTCAGTCGAATCAGCGTAGTGGTTCGAGAGTTACGTCACCTGCCATTTGAAGAAGAACACCCTGTATCTCAGTTGTTTCGAATGATATACTGTTTATTTTTGGAACGTTATTCTGGATTGTGAAGCGGAGTGATTGATGTAAATTTCAGCCGAATCAGCCCAGTGGTTCGAGAGTTACTATACCTGCTACTTGACGAAGAACACCCTGTATCTCAGTTGTTTCGAATGTTAGACTGTTTATTTTTGAAACGTTATTCTGGCTTAAGAAGAGGAGTGATTGATGTCAATTTCAGTCGAATCAGCGTAGTGGTTCGAGAGTTACTATACCTGCCATTTGAAGAAGAACACCCTGTATCTCAGTTGTTTCGAATGTTAGACTGTTTTTTTTTTGGAAATTTATTCTGGATTGTGAAAAGAAGTGGTTGATGTAAATTTCAGTCGAATCAGCCCAGTGGTTCGAGAGTTACTATACCTGCCATTTGAAGAAGAACACCCTGTATCTCAGTTGTTTCGAATGTTAGACTGTTTATTTTTAAAACATTATTCTGGCTTTAGAAGAGGAGTGATTGATGTAAATTTCAGTCGAATCAGCGTAGTGGTTCGAGCGTTACTATACCTGCCATTTGAAGAAAACACCCTGTATCTCAGTTGTTTCGAATGTAAGACTGTTTATTTTCAAAACGTTTTTCTGGCTTTAGAAGAGGAGTGATTGATGTAAATTTCAGTCGAATCAGCGTAGTGGTTCGAGCTTTACTATACCTGCCATTTGAAAAAGAACACCCTGTATCTCAGTTGTTTCGAGTGTTAGACTGTTTATTTTTGAAAAGTTATTCTGGATTGTGAAAAGAAGTGGTTGATGTAAATTTCAGTCGAATCAGCCCAGTGGTTCGAGAGTTACTATACCTGCCATTTGAAGAAGAACACCCTGTATCTCAGTTGTTTCGAATGTTAGACTGTTTATTTTTGAATCGTTTTACTGGATTGTGAAAAGGAGTGGTTGATGTAATTTTCAGTCGAATCAGCCTAGTGGATCGAGAGATACTATACCTGCCATTTGAAGAAGAACACCCTGTATCTCAATTGTTTCGAATGTTAGACTGTTCATTTTTGAATCGTTATTCTGGATTGTGAAGAGGAGTGATTGATTTAAATTTCAGTCGAATCAGCGTAGTGGTTCGAGAGTTACGTCACCTGCCATTTGAAGAAGAACACCCTGTATCTCAGTTGTTTCGAATGATATACTGTTTATTTTTGGAACGTTATTCTGGATTGTGAAGCGGAGTGATTGATGTAAATTTCAGCCGAATCAGCCCAGTGGTTCGAGAGTTACTATACCTGCTACTTGACGAAGAACACCCTGTATCTCAGTTGTTTCGAATGTTAGACTGTTTATTTTTGAAACGTTATTCTGGCTTAAGAAGAGGAGTGATTGATGTCAATTTCAGTCGAATCAGCGTAGTGGTTCGAGCGTTACTATACCTGCCATTTGAAGAAGAACACCCTGTATCTCAGTTGTTTCGAGTGTTAGACTGTTTATTTTTGAATCGTTTTTCTGGATTGCGAAGAGGAGTGATCGATGTAAATTTCAGTTGAATCAGCCCAGTGGTTCGAGGGATACCATACCTGCCATTTGAAGAAGAACACCCTGTATCTCAGTTGTTTCGAATGTTAGACTGTTTATTCTTGAAAAGTTATTCTGGATTGTGAAAAGAAGTGGTTGATGTAAATTTCAGTCGAATCAGCCCAGTGGTTCGAGAGTTACTATACCTGCCATTTGAAGAAAAACACGCTGTATCTCAGTTGTTTCGAATGTTAGACTGTTTATTTTTGAATCGTTTTACTGGATTGTGAAAAGGAGTGGTTGATGTAATTTTAAATCGAATCAGCCTAGTGGATCGAGAGATACTATACCTGCCATTTGAAGAAGAACACCCTGTATCTCAGTTGTTTCGAATGTTAGACTGTTTATTTTTAAAACGTTATTCTGGCTTCAGAAGAGGAGTGATTGATTTAAATTTCAGTCGAATCAGCGTAGTGGTTCGAGCGTTACTATACCTGCCATTTGAAGAAGAACACCCTGTATCTCAGTTGTTTCGAGTGTTAGACTGTTTATTTATGAAGCGTTTTTCTGGATTGTAAAGGGGAGTGATTGATGTAAATTTCAGTCGAATCAGCCAAGTGGTTCGAGAGATACTATACCTGCCATTTGAAGAAGAACACCCTGTATCTCAGCTGTTTCGAATGTTAGAATGTTTATTTTTAAAACGTTATTCTGGTTTTTGAGGAGGCGTGATTGTTGTAAATTTCAGTCGAATCAGCGTAGTGGTTCGAGAGTTACTATACCTGCCATTTGAAGAAGAACACCCTGTATCTCAGTTGTTTCGAATGTTAGACTGTTTATTTTTGAAACGTTGTTCTGGATTGTGAAGAGGAGTGATTGATGAATATTTCAGTCGAATCAGCCTAGTGATTCGAGAGTTACTATACCTGCCATTTGAAGAAGAACACCCTGTATCTCAGTTGTTTCGAATGTTAGACTGTTTATTTTTGAAACGTTATTCTGGATTGTGAAGAGGAGTGATTGATGTAAATTTCAGTCGAATCAGCCCAGTGGTTCGAAAGTTAGTATACCTGCCATTCGAAGAAGAACAGCCTGTATCTCAGCTGTTTCGAATGTTAGACTGTTCATTTTTGAATCGTTATTCTGGATTGTGAAGAGGAGTGATTGATTTTAATTTCAGTCGAATCAGCGTAGTGGTTCGAGAGTTACGTCACCTGCCATTTGAAGAAGAACACCCTGTATCTCAGTTGTTTCGAATGTTAGACTGTTTATTTTTGAAACGTTGTTCTGGATTGTGAAGAGGAGTGATTGATGAATATTTCAGTCGAATCAGCCCAGTGATTCGAGAGATACTATACCTGCCATTTGAAGAAGAACACCCTGTATCTCAGTAGTTTCGATTGTTAGACTGTTTATTTTTGAAACGGTATTCTGGTTTGTGAAGGGGAGTGATTCATGTAAATTTCAGTCGAATCAGCGTAGTGGTTCGAGAGTTACTTCACCTGCCATTGGAAGAAGGACACCCTGTATCACAGTTGTTTCAAATGTTAGACTGTTTATTTTTGAAACGTTATTCTGTATCGTGAAAGGGAGTGATTGACGTAAATTTCAGTCGAATCAGCCCTGTGGTTTGAGAGTTACTATACCTGCCATTTGAAGAATAACACCCTGCATCTCAGTTGTTTCGAATGTTCGACTGTTTATTTTTGAAACGTTATTCTGGATTGTGAAGAGGAGTGATTGATGTAAATTTCAGGCGAATCAGCTCAGTGGTTCGAGAGTTACTATACCTGCCATTTGAAGAAGAACACCCTGTATCTCAGTTGTTTCGAATGTTAGACTGTTTTTTTTTTGAAAAGTTATTCTGGATTGTGAAAAGAAGTGGTTGATGTAAATTTCAGTCGAATCAGCCCAGTGGTTCGAGAGTTACTATACCTGCCATTTGAAGAAGAACACCCTGTATCTCAGTTGTTTCGAATGTTAGACTGTTTTTTTTTAAAACGTTATTCTGGCTTTAGAAGAGGAGTGATTGATGTAAATTTCAGTCGAATCAGCGTAGTGGTTTGAGCGTTACTATACCTGCCATTTGGAGAAGAACACCCTGTATCTCAGTTGTTTCGAATGTAAGACTGTTTATTTTTGAAACGTTTTTCTGGCTTTAGAAGAGGAGTGATTGATGTAAATTTCAGTCGAATCAGCGTAGTGGTTCGAGCGTTACTATACCTGCCATTTGAAGAAGAACATCCTGTATCTCAGTTGTTTCGAGTGTTAGACTGTTTATTTTTGAAGCGTTTTTCTGGATTGTGAAGAGGAGTGATCGATGTAAATTTCAGTCGAATCAGCCCAGTGGTTCGAGAGATACCATACCTGCCATTTGAAGAAGAACACCCTGTATCTCAGATGTTTCGAATGTTCGATTGTTTATTTTTGAAACGTTTTTCTGGATTGTGAAGAGGAGTGATCGATGTAAATTTCAGTCGAATCAGCCCAGTGGTTCGAGTGATACCATACCTGCCATTTGAAGAAGAACACCCTGTATCTCAGTTGTTTCGAATGTTAGACTGTTTATTTTTGAAAAGTTATTCTGGATTGTGAAAAGAAGTGGTTGATGTAAATTCCAGTCGAATCAGCCCAGTGGTTCGAGAGTTACTATACCTGCCATTTGAAGAAGAACACCCTGTATCTCAGTTGTTTCGAATGTTAGACTGTTTATTTTTGAATCGTTTTACTGGATTGTGAAAAGGAGTGGTTGATGTAATTTTCAGTCGAATCAGCCTAGTGGATCGAGAGATACTATACCTGCCATTTGAAGAAGAACACCCTGTATCTCAATTGTTTCGAATGTTAGACTGTTTATTTTTAAAACGTTATTCTGGCTTTAGAAGAGGAGTGATTTATGTGAATTTCAGTCGAATCAGCGTAGTGGTTCGAGCGTTACTATACCTGCCATTTGAAGAAGAACACCCTGTATCTCAGTTGTTTCGAGTGTTAGACTGTTTATTTTTGAAGCGTTTTTCTGGATTGTGAAGAGGAGTGATCGATGTAAATTTCAGTCGAATCAGCCCAGTGGTTCGAGAGATACCATACCTGCCATTTGAAGAAGAACACCCTGTATCTCAGTTGTTTCGAATGTTAGAGTGTTTATTTTTGAATCGTTATTCCAGATTGCGAAGAGGGGTGATTGATGTGAATTTCAGTCGAATCAGCCTAGTGATTCGAGAGTTACTATACCTGCCATTTGAAGAAGAACACCCTGTATCTCAGTTGTTTCGAATGTTAGACTGTTTATTTTTGAAACGTTATTCTGGATTGTGAAGAGGAGTGATTGATGTAAATTTCAGTCGAATCAGCCCAGTGGTTCGAAAGTTAGTATACCTGCCATTTGAAGAAGAACAGCCTGTATCTCAGCTGTTTCGAATGTTAGACTGTTCATTTTTGAATCGTTATTCTGGATTGTGAAGAGGAGTGATTGATTTAAATTTCAGTCGAATCAGCGTAGTGGTTCGAGAGTTACGTCACCTGCCATTTGAAGAAGAACACCCTGTATCTCAGTTGTTTCGAATGATATACTGTTTATTTTTGGAACGCTATTCTGGATTGTGAAGCGGAGTGATTGATGTAAATTTCAGCCGAATCAGCCCAGTGGTTCGAGAGTTACTATACCTGCTACTTGACGAAGAACACCCTGTATCTCAGTTGTTTCGAATTTTAGACTGTTTATTTTTAAAACGTTATTCTGGCTTAAGAAGAGGAGTGATTGATGCCAATTTCAGTCGAATCAGCGTAGTGGTTCGAGCGTTACTATACCTGCCATTTGAAGAAGAACACCCTGTATCTCAGTTGTTTCGAGTGTTAGACTGTTTATTTTTGAATCGTTTTTCTGGATTGCGAAGAGGAGTGATCGATGTAAATTTCAGTCGAATCAGCCCAGTGGTTCGAGGGATACCATACCTGCCATTTGAAGAAGAACACCCTGTATCTCAGTTGTTTCGAATGTTAGACTGTTTATTCTTGAAAAGTTATTCTGGATTGTGAAAAGAAGTGGTTGATGTAAATTTCAGTCGAATCAGCCTAGTGGATCGAGAGATACTATACCTGCCATTTGAAGAAGAACACCCTGTATCTCAGTTGTTTCGAGTGTTAGACTGTTTATTTTTGAAGCGTTTTTCTGGATTGTAAAGGGGAGTGATTGATGTTAATTTCAGTCGAATCAGCCAAGTGGTTCGAGAGATACTATACCTGCCATTTGAAGAAGAACACCCTGTATCTCAGCTGTTTCGAATGTTAGAATGTTTATTTTTAAAACGTTATTCTGGTTTTTGAGGAGGCGTGATTGTTGTAAATTTCAGTCGAATCAGCGTAGTTGTTCGAGAGTTACTATACCTGCCATTTGAAGAAGAATACCCTGTATCTCAGTTGTTTCGAATGTTAGACTGTTTATTTTTGAAACGTTATTCTGTATCGTGAAAGGGAGTGATTGACGTAAATTTCAGTCGAATCAGCCCTGTGGTTTGAGAGTTACTATACCTGCCATTTGAAGAAGAACACCCTGTATCTCAGCTGTTTCGAATAATAGACTGTCTTTTTTTGAAACGTAATTCTGGATTGTGAAGAGAAGTGATTGATGTAAATTTCAGTCGAATCAGCCCAGTGATTCGAGAGTTACTATACCTGCCATTTGGAGAAGAACACCCTGTATCTCAGTTGTTTCGAATGTTAGACTGTTTTTTTTTTGAAAAGTTATTCTGGATTGTGAAAAGAAGTGGTTGATGTAAATTTCAGTCGAATCAGCCCAGTGGTTCGAGAGTTACTATACCTGCCATTTGAAGAAGAACACCCTGTATCTCAGTTGTTTCGAATGTTAGACTGTTTATTTTTGAAACGTTATTCTGGCTTTAGAAGAGGAGTGATTGATGTAAATTTCAGTCGAATCAGCGTAGTGGTTCGAGCGTTACTATACCTGCCATTTGAAGAAGAACACCCTGTATCTCAGTTGTTTCGAATGTAAGACTGTTTATTTTTAAAACGTTTTTCTGGCTTCAGAAGAGGAGTGATTGATGTAAATTTCAGTCGAATCAGCGTAGTGGTTCGAGCGTTACTATACCTGCCATTTGAAGAAGAACACCCTGTATCTCAGTTGTTTCGAATGTTAGACTGTTTATTTTTGAAACGTTATTCTGGCTTTAGAAGAGGAGTGATTGATGTAAATTTCAGTCGAATCAGCGTAGTGGTTCGAGCGTTACTATACCTGCCATTTGAAGAAGAACACCCTGTATCTCAGTTGTTTCGAGTGTTAGACTGTTTATTTTTGAAGCGTTTCTCTGGATTGTGAAGAGGAGTGATCGATGTAAATTTCAGTCGAATCAGCCCTGTGGTTCGAGAGATACCATACCTGCCATTTGTAGAAGAACACCCTGTATCTCAGATGTTTCGAATGTTCGACTGTTTATTTTTGAAACGTTTTTCTGGATTGTGAAGACGAGTGATCGATGTAAATTTCAGTCGAATCAGCCCAGTGGTTCGAGAGATACCATACCTGCCATTTGAAGAAGAACACCCTGTATCTCAGTTGTTTCGAATGTTAGACTGTTTATTTTTGAATCGTTTTACTGGATTGTGAAAAGGAGTGGTTGATGTAATTTTCAGTCGAATCAGCCTAGTGGATCGAGAGATACTATACCTGCCATTTGAAGAAGAACACCCTGTATCTCAATTGTTTCGAATGTTAGACTGTTTATTTTTAAAACGATATTCTGGCTTTAGAAGAGGAGTGATTTATGTAAATTTCAGTCGAATCAGCGTAGTGGTTCGGGCGTTACTATACCTGCCATTTGAAGAAGAACACCCTGTATCTCAGTTGTTTCGAATGATATACTGTTTAGTTTTGGAACGTTATTCTGGATTGTGAAGCGGAGTGATTGATGTAAATTTCAGCCGAATCAGCCCAGTGGTTCGAGAGTTACTATACCTGCTATTTGACGAAGAACACCCTGTATCTCAGTTGTTTCGAATGTTAGACTGTTTATTTTTAAAACGTTATTCTGGCTTCAGAAGAGGAGTGATTGATGTAAATTTCAGTCGAATCAGCGTAGTGGTTCGAGCGTTACTATACCTGCCATTTGAAGAAGAACACCCTGTATCTCAGTTGTTTCGAGTGTTAGACTGTTTATTTTTGAAGCGTTTTTCTGGATTGTGAAGAGGAGTGATCGATGTGAATTTCAGTCGAATCAGCCCAGTGGTTCGAGAGATACCATACCTGCCATTTGAAGAAGAACACCCTGTATCTCAGTTGTTTCGAATGTTAGACTGTTTATTTTTGAATCGTTTTACTGGATTGTGAAAAGGAGTGGTTGATGTAATTTTCAGTCGAATCAGCCTAGTGGATCGAGAGATACTATAATTGCCATTTGAAGAAGAATACCCTGTATCTCATTTGTTTCGAATGTTAGACTGTTTATTTTTAAAACGTTATTCTGGCTTTAGAAGAGGAGTGATTGATGTAAATTTCAGTCGAATCAGCGTAGTGGTTCGAGCGTTACTATACCTGCCATTTGAAGAAGAACACCCTGTATCTCAGTTGTTTCGAGTGTAAGACTGTTTATTTTTGAAGCGTTTTTCTGGATTGTAAAGGGGAGTGATGGATGTAAATTTCAGTCGAATCAGCCCAGTGGTTCGAGAGTTACTATACCTGCCATTTGAAGAAGAACACCCTGTATCTCAGTTGTTTCGAATGTTCGACTGTTTATTTTTGAAACGTTATTCTGGATTGTGAAGAGGAGTGATTGATGTAAATTTCAGTCGAATCAGCCCAGTGGTTCGAGAGTTACTATACCTGCCATTTGAAGAAGAACACCCTGTATCTCAGTTGTTTCGAATGTTAGACTGTTTTTTTTTTGGAAATTTATTCTGGATTGTGAAAAGAAGTGGTTGATGTAAATTTCAGTCGAATCAGCCCAGTGGTTCGAGAGTTACTATACCTGCCATTTGAAGAAGAACACCCTGTATCTCAGTTGTTTCGAATGTTAGACTGTTTATTTTTAAAACATTATTCTGGCTTTAGAAGAGGAGTGATTGATGTAAATTTCAGTCGAATCAGCGTAGTGGTTCGAGCGTTACTATACCTGCCATTTGAAGAAAAACACCCTGTATCTCAGTTGTTTCGAATGTAAGACTGTTTATTTTCAAAACGTTTTTCTGGCTTCAGAAGAGGAGTGATTGATGTAAATTTCAGTCGAATCAGCTTAGTGGTTCGAGCTTTACTATACCTGCCATTTGAAAAAGAACACCCTGTATCTCAGTTGTTTCGAGTGTTAGACTGTTTATTTTTGAAGCGTTTTTCTGGATTGAGAAGAGGAGTGATCGATGTAAATTTCAGTCGAATCAGCCCAGTGGTTCGAGAGATACCATACCTGCCATTTGAAGAAGAACACCCTGTATCTCAGTTGTTTCGAATGTTCGAATGTTTATTTTTGAAACGTTTTTCTGGATTGTGAAGAGGAGTGATCGATGTAAATTTCAGTCGAATCAGCCCAGTGGTTCGAGAGATACCATACCTGCCATTTGAAGAAGAACACCCTGTATCTCAGTTGTTTCGAATGTTCGACTGTTTATTTTTGAAAAGTTATTCTGGATTGTGAAAAGAAGTGGTTGATGTAAATTTCAGTCGAATCAGCCCAGTGGTTCGAGAGTTACTATACCTGCCATTTGAAGAAGAACACCCTGTATCTCAGTTGTTTCGAATGTTAGACTGTTTATTTTTGAATCGTTTTACTGGATTGTGAAAAGGAGTGGTTGATGTAATTTTCAGTCGAATCAGCCTAGTGGATCGAGAGATACTATACCTGCCATTTGAAGAAGAACACCCTGTATCTCAATTGTTTCGAATGTTAGACTGTTTATTTTTAAAACGTTATTCTGGCTTTAGAAGAGAAGTGATTTATGTAAATTTCAGTCGAATCAGCGTAGTGGTTCGAGCGTTACTATACCTGCCATTTGAAGAAGAACACCCTGTATTTCAGTTGTTTCGAGTGTAAGACTGTTTATTATTGAAGCGTTTTTCTGGATTGTGAAGAGGAGTGATCGATGTAAATTTCAGTCGAATCAGCCCAGTGGTTCGAGAGATACCATACCTGCCATTTGAAGAAGAACACCCTGTATCTCAGTTGTTTCGAATGTTAGAGTGTTTATTTTTGAATCGTTATTCCAGATTGCGAAGAGGGGTGATTGATGTGAATTTCAGTCGAATCAGCCTAGTGATTCGAGAGTTACTATACCTGCCATTTGAAGAAGAACACCCTGTATCTCAGTTGTTTCGAATGTTAGACTGTTTATTTTTGAAACGTTATTCTGGATTATGAAGAGGAGTGATTGATGTAAATTTCAGTCGAATCAGCTCAGTGGTTCGAAAGTTATTATACCTGCCATTTGAAGAAGAACAGCCTGTATCTCAGCTGTTTCGAATGTTAGACTGTTCATTTTTGAATCGTTATTCTGGATTGTGAAGAGGAGTGATTGATTTAGATTTCAGTCGAATCAGCGTAGTGGTTCGAGAGTTACGTCACCTGCCATTTGAAGAAGAACACCCTGTATCTCAGTTGTTTCGAATGATATACTGTTTATTTTTGGAACGTTATTCTGGATTGTGAAGCGGAGTGATTGATGTAAATTTCAGCCGAATCAGCCCAGTGGTTCGAGAGTTACTATACCTGCTACTTGACGAAGAACACCCTGTATCTCAGTTGTTTCGAATGTTAGACTGTTTATTTTTGAAACGTTATTCTGGCTTAAGAAGAGGAGTGATTGATGTCAATTTCAGTCGAATCAGCGTAGTGGTTCGAGCGTTACTATACCTGCCATTTGAAGAAGAACACCCTGTATCTCAGTTGTTTCGAGTGTTAGACTGTTTATTTTTGAATCGTTTTTCTGGATTGCGAAGAGGAGTGATCGATGTAAATTTCAGTTGAATCAGCCCAGTGGTTCGAGGGATACCATACCTGCCATTTGAAGAAGAACACCCTGTATCTCAGTTGTTTCGAATGTTAGACTGTTTATTCTTGAAAAGTTATTCTGGATTGTGAAAAGAAGTGGTTGATGTAAATTTCAGTCGAATCAGCCCAGTGGTTCGAGAGTTACTATACCTGCCATTTGAAGAAGAACACCCTGTACCTCAGTTGTTTCGAATGTTAGACTGTTTATTTTTGAATCGTTTTACTGGATTGTGAAAAGGAGTGGTTGATGTAATTTTCAATCGAATCAGCCTAGTGGATCGAGAGATACTATACCTGCCATTTGAAGAAGAACACCCTGTATCTCAGTTGTTTCGAATGTTAGACTGTTTATTTTTAAAACGTTATTCTGGCTTCAGAAGAGGAGTGATTGATTTAAATTTCAGTCGAATCAGCGTAGTGGTTCGAGCGTTACTATACCTGCCATTTGAAGAAGAACACCCTGTATCTCAGTTATTTCGAGTGTTAGACTGTTTATTTATGAAGCGTTTTTCTGGATTGTAAAGGGGAGTGATTGATGTAAATTTCAGTCGAATCAGCCAAGTGGTTCGAGAGATACTATACCTGCCATTTGAAGAAGAACACCCTGTATCTCAGCTGTTTCGAATGTTAGAATGTTTATTTTTAAAACGTTATTCTGGTTTTTGAGGAGGCGTGATTGTTGTAAATTTCAGTCGAATCAGCGTAGTGGTTCGAGAGTTACTATACCTGCCATTTGAAGAAGAATACCCTGTATCTCAGTTGTTTCGAATGTTAGACTGTTTATTTTTGAAACGTTGTTCTGGATTGTGAAGAGGAGTGATTGATGAATATTTCAGTCGAATCAGCCTAGTGATTCGAGAGTTACTATACCTGCCATTTGAAGAAGAACACCCTGTATCTCAGTTGTTTCGAATGTTAGACTGTTTATTTTTGAAACGTTTTTCTGGATTGTGAAGAGGAGTGATCGATGTAAATTTCAGTCGAATCAGCCCAGTGGTTCGAGAGATACCATACCTGCCATTTGAAGAAGAACACCCTGTATCTCAGTTGTTTCGAATGTTCGACTGTTTATTTTTGAAAAGTTATTCTGGATTGTGAAAAGAAGTGGTTGATGTAAATTTCAGTCGAATCAGCCCAGTGGTTCGAGAGTTACTATACCTGCCATTTGAAGAAGAACACCCTGTATCTCAGTTGTTTCGAATGTTAGACTGTTTATTTTTGAATCGTTTTACTGGATTGTGAAAAGGAGTGGTTGATGTAATTTTCAGTCGAATCAGCCTAGTGGATCGAGAGATACTATACCTGCCATTTGAAGAAGAACACCCTGTATCTCAATTGTTTCGAATGTTAGACTGTTTATTTTTAAAACGTTATTCTGGCTTTAGAAGAGAAGTGATTTATGTAAATTTCAGTCGAATCAGCGTAGTGGTTCGAGCGTTACTATACCTGCCATTTGAAGAAGAACACCCTGTATTTCAGTCGTTTCGAGTGTAAGACTGTTTATTATTGAAGCGTTTTTCTGGATTGTGAAGAGGAGTGATCGATGTAAATTTCAGTCGAATCAGCCCAGTGGTTCGAGAGATACCATACCTGCCATTTGAAGAAGAACACCCTGTATCTCAGTTGTTTCGAATGTTAGAGTGTTTATTTTTGAATCGTTATTCCAGATTGCGAAGAGGGGTGATTGATGTGAATTTCAGTCGAATCAGCCTAGTGATTCGAGAGTTACTATACCTGCCATTTGAAGAAGAACACCCTGTATCTCAGTTGTTTCGAATGTTAGACTGTTTATTTTTGAAACGTTATTCTGGATTATGAAGAGGAGTGATTGATGTAAATTTCAGTCGAATCAGCTCAGTGGTTCGAAAGTTATTATACCTGCCATTTGAAGAAGAACAGCCTGTATCTCAGCTGTTTCGAATGTTAGACTGTTCATTTTTGAATCGTTATTCTGGATTGTGAAGAGGAGTGATTGATTTAGATTTCAGTCGAATCAGCGTAGTGGTTCGAGAGTTACGTCACCTGCCATTTGAAGAAGAACACCCTGTATCTCAGTTGTTTCGAATGATATACTGTTTATTTTTGGAACGTTATTCTGGATTGTGAAGCGGAGTGATTGATGTAAATTTCAGCCGAATCAGCCCAGTGGTTCGAGAGTTACTATACCTGCTACTTGACGAAGAACACCCTGTATCTCAGTTGTTTCGAATGTTAGACTGTTTATTTTTGAAACGTTGTTCTGGATTGTGAAGAGGAGTGATTGATGAATATTTCAGTCGAATCAGCCCAGTGATTCGAGAGATACTATACCTGCCATTTGAAGAAGAACACCCTGTATCTCAGTAGTTTCGATTGTTAGACTGTTTATTTTTGAAACGGTATTCTGGTTTGTGAAGGGGAGTGATTGATGTAAATTTCAGTCGAATCAGCGTAGTGGTTCGAGAGTTACTTCACCTGCCATTGGAAGAAGGACACCCTGTATCACAGTTGTTTCAAATGTTAGACTGTTTATTTTTGAAACGTTATTCTGTATCGTGAAAGGGAGTGATTGACGTACATTTCAGTCGAATCAGCCCTGTGGTTTGAGAGTTACTATACCTGCCATTTGAAGAAGAACACCCTGTATCTCAGCTGTTTCGAATAATAGACTGTCTTTTTTTGAAACGTAATTCTGGATTGTGAAGAGAAGTGATTGATGTAAATTTCAGTCGAATCAGCCCAGTGATTCGAGAGTTACTATACCTGCCATTTGAAGAAGAACACCCTGCATCTCAGTTGTTTCGAATGTTCGACTGTTTATTTTTGAAACGTTTTTCTGGATTGTGAAGAGGAGTGATTGATGTAAATTTCAGGCGAATCAGCCCAGTGGTTCGAGAGTTACTATACCTGCCATTTGAAGAAGAACACCCTGTATCTCAGTTGTTTCGAATGTTAGACTGTTTTTTTTTTTGAAAAGTTATTCTGGATTGTGAAAAGAAGTGGTTGATGTAAATTTCAGTCGAATCAGCCCAGTGGTTCGAGAGTTACTATACCTGCCATTTGAAGAAGAACACCCTGTATCTCAGTTGTTTCGAATGTTAGACTGTTTTTTTTTAAAACGTTATTCTGGCTTTAGAAGAGGAGTGATTGATGTAAATTTCAGTCGAATCAGCGTAGTGGTTCGAGCGTTACTATACCTGCCATTTGAAGAAGAACACCCTGTATCTCAGTTGTTTCGAATGTAAGACTGTTTATTTTTAAAACGTTTTTCTGGCTTTAGAAGAGGAGTGATTGATGTAAATTTCAGTCGAATCAGCGTAGTGGTTCGAGCGTTACTATACCTGCCATTTGAAGAAGAACACCCTGTATTTCAGTTGTTTCGAGTGTTAGACTGTTTATTTTTGAAGCGTTTTTCTGGATTGTGAAGAGGAGTGATCGATGTAAATATCAGTCGAATCAGCCCAGTGGTTCGAGAGATACCATACCTGCCATTTGAAGAAGAACACTCTGTATCTCAGATGTTTCGAATGTTAGACTGTTTATTTTTGAAAAGTTATTCTGGATTGTGAAAAGAAGTGGTTGATGTAAATTTCAGTCGAATCAGCCCAGTGGTTCGAGAGTTACTATACCTGCCATTTGAAGAAGAACACCCTGTATCTCAGTTGTTTCGAATGTTAGACTGTTTATTTTTGAATCGTTTTACTGGATTGTGAAAAGGAGTGGTTGATGTAATTTTCAGTCGAATCAGCCTAGTGGATCGAGAGATACTATACCTGCCATTTGAAGAAGAACACCCTGTATCTCAATTGTTTCGAATGTAAGACTGTTTATTTTTAAAACGTTATTCTGGCTTTAGAAGAGGAGTGATTTATGTAAATTTCAGTCGAATCAGCGTAGTGGCTCGAGCGTTACTATACCTGCCATTTGAAGAAGAACACCCTGTATCTAAGTTGTTTCGAGTGTTAGACTGTTTATTTTTGAAGCGTTTTTCTGGATTGTGAAGAGCAGTGATCGATGTAAATTTCAGTCGAATCAGCCCAGTGGTTCGAGAGATACCATACCTGCCATTTGAAGAAGAACACCCTGTATCTCAGTTGTTTCGAATGTTCGACTGTTTATTTTTGAAAAGTTATTCTGGATTGTGAAAAGAAGTGGTTGATGTAAATTTCAGTCGAATCAGCCCAGTGGTTCGAGAGTTACTATACCTGCCATTTGAAGAAGAACACCCTGTATCTCAGTTGTTTCGAATGTTAGACTGTTTATTTTTGAATCGTTTTACTGGATTGTGAAAAGGAGTGGTTGATGTAATTTTCAGTCGAATCAGCTTAGTGGATCGAGAGATACTATACCTGCCATTTGAAGAAGAACACCCTGTATCTCAATTGTTTCGAATGTTAGACTGTTTATTTTTAAAACGTTATTCTGGCTTTAGAAGAGAAGTGATTTATGTAAATTTCAGTCGAATCAGCGTAGTGGTTCGAGCGTTACTATACCTGCCATTTGAAGAAGAACACCCTGTATTTCAGTTGTTTCGAGTGTTAGACTGTTTATTATTGAAGCGTTTTTCTGGATTGTGAAGAGGAGTGATCGATGTAAATTTCAGTCGAATCAGCCCAGTGGTTCGAGAGATACCATACCTGCCATTTGAAGAAGAACACCCTGTATCTCAGTTGTTTCGAATGTTAGAGTGTTAATTTTTGAATCGTTATTCCAGATTGCGAAGAGGGGTGATTGATGTGAATTTCAGTCGAATCAGCCTAGTGATTCGAGAGTTACTATACCTGCCATTTGAAGAAGAACACCCTGTATCTCAGTTGTTTCGAATGTTAGACTGTTTATTTTTGAAACGTTATTCTGGATTGTGAAGAGGAGTGATTGATGTAGATTTCAGTCGAATCAGCCCAGTGGTTCGAAAGTTAGTATACCTGCCATTTGAAGAAGAACAGCCTGTATCTCAGCTGTTTCGAATGTTAGACTGTTCATTTTTGAATCGTTATTCTGGATTGTGAAGAGGAGTGATTGATTTAAATTTCAGTCGAATCAGCGTAGTGGTTCGAGAGTTACGTCACCTGCCATTTGAAGAAGAACACCCTGTATCTCAGTTGTTTCGAATGATATACTGTTTATTTTTGGAACGTTATTCTGGATTGTGAAGCGGAGTGATTGATGTAAATTTCAGCCGAATCAGCCCAGTGGTTCGAGAGTTACTATACCTGCTACTTGACGAAGAACACCCTGTATCTCAGTTGTTTCGAATGTTAGACTGTTTATTTTTGAAACGTTATTCTGGCTTAAGAAGAGGAGTGATTGATGTCAATTTCAGTCGAATCAGCGTAGTGGTTCGAGCGTTACTATACCTGCCATTTGAAGAAGAACACCCTGTATCTCAGTTGTTTCGAGTGTTAGACTGTTTATTTTTGAATCGTTTTTCTGGATTGCGAAGAGGAGTGATCGATGTAAATTTCAGTTGAATCAGCCCAGTGGTTCGAGGGATACCATACCTGCCATTTGAAGAAGAACACCCTGTATCTCAGTTGTTTCGAATGTTAGACTGTTTATTCTTGAAAAGTTATTCTGGATTGTGAAAAGAAGTGGTTGATGTAAATTTCAGTCGAATCAGCCCAGTGGTTCGAGAGTTACTATACCTGCCATTTGAAGAAGAACACCCTGTATCTCAGTTGTTTCGAATGTTAGACTGTTTATTTTTGAATCGTTTTACTGGATTGTGAAAAGGAGTGGTTGATGTAATTTTCAATCGAATCAGCCTAGTGGATCGAGAGATACTATACCTGCCATTTGAAGAAGAACACCCTGTATCTCAGTTGTTTCGAATGTTAGACTGTTTATTTTTAAAACGTTATTCTGGCTTCAGAAGAGGAGTGATTGATTTAAATTTCAGTCGAATCAGCGTAGTGGTTCGAGCGTTACTATACCTGCCATTTGAAGAAGAACACCCTGTATCTCAGTTGTTTCGAGTGTTAGACTGTTTATTCATGAAGCGTTTTTCTGGATTGTAAAGGGGAGTGATTGATGTAAATTTAAGTCGAATCAGCCAAGTGGTTCGAGAGATACTATACCTGCCATTTGAAGAAGAACACCCTGTATCTCAGCTGTTTCGAATGTTAGAATGTTTATTTTTAAAACGTTATTCTGGTTTTTGAGGAGGCGTGATTGTTGTAAATTTCAGTCGAATCAGCGTAGTGGTTCGAGAGTTACTATACCTGCCATTTGAAGAAGAACACCCTGTATCTCAGTTGTTTCGAATGTTAGACTGTTTATTTTTGAAACGTTGTTCTGGATTGTGAAGAGGAGTGATTGATGAATATTTCAGTCGAATCAGCCTAGTGATTCGAGAGTTACTATACCTGCCATTTGAAGAAGAACACCCTGTATCTCAGTTGTTTCGAATGTTAGACTGTTTATTTTTGAAACGTTATTCTGGATTGTGAAGAGGAGTGATTGATGTAAATTTCAGTCGAATCAGCCCAGTGGTTCGAAAGTTAGTATACCTGCCATTTGAAGAAGAACAGCCTGTATCTCAGCTGTTTCGAATGTTAGACTGTTCATTTTTGAATCGTTATTCTGGATTGTGAAGACTAGTGATTGATTTAAATTTCAGTCGAATCAGCGTAGTGGTTCGAGAGTTACGTCACCTGCCATTTGAAGAAGAACACCCTGTATCTCAGTTGTTTCGAATGTTAGACTGTTTATTTTTGAAACGTTGTTCTGGATTGTGAAGAGGAGTGATTGATGAATATTTCAGTCGAATCAGCCCAGTGATTCGAGAGATACTATACCTGCCATTTGAAGAAGAACACCCTGTATCTCAGTAGTTTCGATTGTTAGACTGTTTATTTTTGAAACGGTATTCTGGTTTGTGAAGGGGAGTGATTGATGTAAATTTCAGTCGAATCAGCGTAGTGGTTCGAGAGTTACTTCACCTGCCATTGGAAGAAGGACACCCTGTATCACAGTTGTTTCAAATGTTAGACTGTTTATTTTTGAAACGTTATTCTGTATCGTGAAAGGGAGTGATTGACGTACATTTCAGTCGAATCAGCCCTGTGGTTTGAGAGTTACTATACCTGCCATTTGAAGAAGAACACCCTGTATCTCAGCTGTTTCGAATAATAGACTGTCTTTTTTTGAAACGTAATTCTGGATTGTGAAGAGAAGTGATTGATGTAAATTTCAGTCGAATCAGCCCAGTGATTCGAGAGTTACTATACCTGCCATTTGAAGAAGAACACCCTGCATCTCAGTTGTTTCGAATGTTCGACTGTTTATTTTTGAAACGTTATTCTGGATTGTGAAGAGGAGTGATTGATGTAAATTTCAGGCGAATCAGCCCAGTGGTTCGAGAGTTACTATACCTGCCATTTGAAGAAGAACACCCTGTATCTCAGTTGTTTCGAATGTTAGACTGTTCTTTTTTTGAAAAGTTATTCTGGATTGTGAAAAGAAGTGGTTGATGTAAATTTCAGTCGAATCAGCCCAGTGGTTCGAGAGTTAC
This sequence comes from Myrrha octodecimguttata, assembly GCA_958510865.1. Classification (NCBI taxonomy): domain Eukaryota; kingdom Metazoa; phylum Arthropoda; class Insecta; order Coleoptera; family Coccinellidae; genus Myrrha; species Myrrha octodecimguttata. The sequence continues at coordinate 25,129,578 of OY294056.1, forward strand.
TATACCTGCCATTTGAAGAAGAACACCCTGTATCTCAGTTGTTTCGAATGTTAGACTGTTTTTTTTTAAAACGTTATTCTGGCTTTAGAAGAGGAGTGATTGATGTAAATTTCAGTCGAATCAGCGTAGTGGTTCGAGCGTTACTATACCTGCCATTTGAAGAAGAACACCCTGTATCTCAGTTGTTTCGAATGTAAGACTGTTTATTTTTAAAACGTTTTTCTGGCTTTAGAAGAGGAGTGATTGATGTAAATTTCAGTCGAATCAGCGTAGTGGTTCGAGCGTTACTATACCTGCCATTTGAAGAAGAACACCCTGTATCTCAGTTGTTTCGAGTGTTAGACTGTTTATTTTTGAAGCGTTTTTCTGGATTGTGAAGAGGAGTGATCGATGTAAATTTCAGTCGAATCAGCCCAGTGGTTCGAGAGATACCATACCTGCCATTTGAAGAAGAACACCCTGTATCTCAGATGTTTCGAATGTTCGATTGTTTATTTTTGAAACGTTTTTCTGGATTGTGAAGAGGAGTGATCGATGTAAATTTCAGTCGAATCAGCCCAGTGGTTCGAGAGATACCATACCTGCCATTTGAAGAAGAACACCCTGTATCTCAGTTGTTTCGAATGTTAGACTGTTTATTTTTGAAAAGTTATTCTGGATTGTGAAAAGAAGTGGTTGATGTAAATTTCAGTCGAATCAGCCCAGTGGTTCGAGAGTTACTATACCTGCCATTTGAAGAAGAACACCCTGTATCTCAGTTGTTTCGAATGTTAGACTGTTTATTTTTGAATCGTTTTACTGGATTGTGAAAAGGAGTGGTTGATGTAATTTTCAGTCGAATCAGCCTAGTGGATCGAGAGATACTATACCTGCCATTTGAAGAAGAACACCCTGTATCTCAATTGTTTCGAATGTAAGACTGTTTATTTTTAAAACGTTATTCTGGCTTTAGAAGAGGAGTGATTTATGTAAATTTCAGTCGAATCAGCGTAGTGGCTCGAGCGTTACTATACCTGCCATTTGAAGAAGAACACCCTGTATCTCAGTTGTTTCGAGTGCTAGACTGTTTATTTTTGAAGCGTTTTTCTGGATTGTGAAGAGGAGTGATCGATGTAAATTTCAGTCGAATCAGCCCAGTGGTTCGAGATATACCATACCTGCCATTTGAAGAAGAACACCCTGTATCTCAGTTGTTTCGAATGTTAGAGTGTTTATTTTTGAATCGTTATTCCAGATTGCGAAGAGGGGTGATTGATGTGAATTTCAGTCGAATCTGCCTAGTGATTAGAGAGTTACTATACCTGCCATTTGAAGAAGAACACCCTGTATCTCAGTTGTTTCGAATGTTAGACTGTTTATTTTTGAAACGTTATTCTGGATTGTGAAGAGGAGTGATTGATGTAAATTTCAGTCGAATCAGCCCAGTGGTTCGAAAGTTAGTATACCTGCCATTTGAAGAAGAACAGCCTGTATCTCAGCTGTTTCGAATGTTAGACTGTTCATTTTTGAATCGTTATTCTGGATTGTGAAGAGGAGTGATTGATTTAAATTTCAGTCGAATCAGCGTAGTGGTTCGAGAGTTACGTCACCTGCCATTTGAAGAAGAACACCCTGTATCTCAGTTGTTTCGAATGATATACTGTTTATTTTTGGAACGCTATTCTGGATTGTGAAGCGGAGTGATTGATGTAAATTTCAGCCGAACCAGCCCAGTGGTTCGAGAGTTACTATACCTGCTACTTGACGAAGAACACCCTGTATCTCAGTTGTTTCGAATTTTAGACTGTTTATTTTTAAAACGTTATTCTGGCTTAAGAAGAGGAGTGATTGATGTCAATTTCAGTCGAATCAGCGTAGTGGTTCGAGCGTTACTATACCTGCCATTTGAAGAAGAACACCCTGTATCTCAGTTGTTTCGAATGTTAGACTGTTTATTTTTAAAACGTTATTCTGGCTTTAGAAGAGGAGTGATTGATGTAAATTTCAGTCGAATCAGCGTAGTGGTTCGAGCGTTACTATACCTGCCATTTGAAGAAGAACACCCTGTATCTCAGTTGTTTCGAATGTAAGACTGTTTATTTTTAAAACGTTTTTCTGGCTTTAGAAGAGGAGTGATTGATGTAAATTTCAGTCGAATCAGCGTAGTGGTTCGAGCGTTACTATACCTGCCATTTGAAGAAGAACACCCTGTATCTCAGTTGTTTCGAGTGTTAGACTGTTTATTTTTGAAGCGTTTTTCTGGATTGTGAAGAGGAGTGATCGATGTAAATTTCAGTCGAATCAGCCCAGTGGTTCGAGAGATACCATACCTGCCATTTGTAGAAGAACACCCTGTATCTCAGATGTTTCGAATGTTCGACTGTTTATTTTTGAAACGTTTTTCTGGATTGTGAAGAGGAGTGATCGATGTAAATTTCAGTCGAATCAGCCCAGTGGTTCGAGAGATACCATACCTGCCATTTGAAGAAGAACACCCTGTATCTCAGTTGTTTCGAATGTTAGACTGTTTATTTTTGAATCGTTTTACTGGATTGTGAAAAGGAGTGGTTGATGTAATTTTCAGTCGAATCAGCCTAGTGGATCGAGAGATACTATACCTGCCATTTGAAGAAGAACACCCTGTATCTCGATTGTTTCGAATGTTAGACTGTTTATTTTTAAAACGTTATTCTGGCTTTAGAAGAGGAGTGATTTATGTAAATTTCAGTCGAATCAGCGTAGTGGTTCGGGCGTTACTATACCTGCCATTTGAAGAAGAACACCCTGTATCTCAGTTGTTTCGAATGATATACTGTTTAGTTTTGGAACGTTATTCTGGATTGTGAAGCGGAGTGATTGATGTAAATTTCAGCCGAATCAGCCCAGTGGTTCGAGAGTTACTATACCTGCTATTTGACGAAGAACACCCTGTATCTCAGTTGTTTCGAATGTTAGACTGTTTATTTTTAAAACGTTATTCTGGCTTCAGAAGAGGAGTGATTGATGTAAATTTCAGTCGAATCAGCGTAGTGGTTCGAGCGTTACTATACCTGCCATTTGAAGAAGAACACCCTGTATCTCAGTTGTTTCGAGTGTTAGACTGTTTATTTTTGAAGTGTTTTTCTGGATTGTGAAGAGGAGTGATCGATGTGAATTTCAGTCGAATCAGCCCAGTGGTTCGAGAGATACCATACCTGCCATTTGAAGAAGAACACACTGTATCTCAGTTGTTTCGAATGTTAGACTGTTTATTTTTGAATCGTTTTACTGGATTGTGAAAAGGAGTGGTTGATGTAATTTTCAGTCGAATCAGCCTAGTGGATCGAGAGATACTATAATTGCCATTTGAAGAGGAATACCCTGTATCTCATTTGTTTCGAATGTTAGACTGTTTATTTTTAAAACGTTATTCTGGCTTTAGAATAGGAGTGATTGATGTAAATTTCAGTCGAATCAGCGTAGTGGTTCGAGCGTTACTATACCTGCCATTTGAAGAAGAACACCCTGTATCTCAGTTGTTTCGAGTGTAAGACTGTTTATTTTTGGAGCGTTTTTCTGGATTGTAAAGGGGAGTGATGGATGTAAATTTCAGTCGAATCAGCCCAGTGGTTCGAGAGTTACTATACCTGCCATTTGAAGAAGAACACCCTGTATCTCAGTTGTTTCGAATGTTCGACTGTTTATTTTTGAAACGTTATTCTGGATTGTGAAGAGGAGTGATTGATGTAAATTTCAGTCGAATCAGCCCAGTGGTTCGAGAGTTACTATACCTGCCATTTGAAGAAGAACACCCTGTATCTCAGTTGTTTCGAATGTTAGACTGTTTTTTTTTTGGAAATTTATTCTGGATTGTGAAAAGAAGTGGTTGATGTAAAGTTCAGTCGAATCAGCCCAGTGGTTCGAGAGTGACTATACCTGCCATTTGAAGAACACCCTGTATCTCAGTTGTTTCGAATGTTAGACTGTTTATTTTTAAAACATTATTCTGGCTTTAGAAGAGGAGTGATTGATGTAAATTTCAGTCGAATCAGCGTAGTGGTTCGAGCGTTACTATACCTGCCATTTGAAGAAAAACACCCTGTATCTCAGTTGTTTCGAATGTAAGACTGTTTATTTTCAAAACGTTTTTCTGGCTTTAGAAGAGGAGTGATTGATGTAAATTTCAGTCGAATCAGCGTAGTGGTTCGAGCTTTACTATACCTGCCATTTGAAAAAGAACACCCTGTATCTCAGTTGTTTCGAGTGTTAGACTGTTTATTTTTGAAGCGTTTTTCTGGATTGAGAAGAGGAGTGATCGATGTAAATTTCAGTCGAATCAGCCCAGTGGTTCGAGAGATACCATACCTGCCATTTGAAGAAGAACACCCTGTATCTCAGTTGTTTCGAATGTTCGAATGTTTATTTTTGAAACGTTTTTCTGGATTGTGAAGAGGAGTGATCGTTGTAAATTTCAGTCGAATCAGCCCAGTGGTTCGAGAGATACCATACCTGCCATTTGAAGAAGAACACCCTGTATCTCAGTTGTTTCGAATGTTCGACTGTTTATTTTTGAAAAGTTATTCTGGATTGTGAAAAGAAGTGGTTGATGTAAATTTCAGTCGAATCAGCCCAGTGGTTCGAGAGTTACTATACCTGCCATTTGAAGAAGAACACCCTGTATCTCAGTTGTTTCGAATGTTAGACTGTTTATTTTTGAATCGTTTTACTGGATTGTGAAAAGGAGTGGTTGATGTAATTTTCAGTCGAATCAGCCTAGTGGATCGAGAGATACTATACCTGCCATTTGAAGAAGAACACCCTGTATCTCAATTGTTTCGAATGTTAGACTGTTTATTTTTAAAACGTTATTCTGGCTTTAGAAGAGAAGTGATTTATGTAAATTTCAGTCGAATCAGCGTAGTGGTTCGAGCGTTACTATACCTGCCATTTGAAGAAGAACACCCTGTATTTCAGTTGTTTCGAGTGTTAGACTGTTTATTATTGAAGCGTTTTTCTGGATTGTGAAGAGGAGTGATCGATGTAAATTTCAGTCGAATCAGCCCAGTGGTTCGAGAGATACCATACCTGCCATTTGAAGAAGAACACCCTGTATCTCAGTTGTTTCGAATGTTAGACTGTTTATTTTTGAAACGTTATTCTGGATTGTGAAGAGGAGTGATTGATGTAAATTTCAGTCGAATCAGCCCAGTGGTTTGAAAGTTAGTATACCTGCCATTTGAAGAAGAACAGCCTGTATCTCAGCTGTTTCGAATGTAAGACTGTTCCTTTTTGAATCGTTATTCTGGATTGTGAAGAGGAGTGATTGATTTAAATTTCAGTCGAATCAGCGTAGTGGTTCGAGAGTTACGTCACCTGCCATTCGAAGAAGAACACCCTGTATCTCAGTTGTTTCGAATGATATACTGTTTATTTTTGGAACGTTATTCTGGATTGTGAAGCGGAGTGATTGATGTAAATTTCAGCCGAATCAGCCCAGTGGTTCGAGAGTTACTATACCTGCTACTTGACGAAGAACACCCTGTATCTCAGTTGTTTCGAATGTTAGACTGTTTATTTTTGAAACGTTATTCTGGCTTAAGAAGAGGAATGATTGATGTCAATTTCAGTCGAATCAGCGTAGTGGTTCGAGCGTTACTATACCTGCCATTTGAAGAAGAACACCCTGTATCTCAGTTGTTTCGAGTGTTAGACTGTTTATTTTTGAATCGTTTTTCTGGATTGCGAAGAGGAGTGATCGATGTAAATTTCAGTTGAATCAGCCCAGTGGTTCGAGGGATACCATACCTGCCATTTGAAGAAGAACACCCTGTATCTCAGTTGTTTCGAATGTTAGACTGTTTATTCTTGAAAAGTTATTCTGGATTGTGAAAAGAAGTGGTTGATGTAAATTTCAGTCGAATCAGCCTAGTGGTTCGAGAGTTACTATACCTGCCATTTGAAGAAGAACACCCTGTATCTCAGTTGTTTCGAATGTTAGACTGTTTATTTTTGAATCGTTTTACTGGATTGTGAAAAGGAGTGGTTGATGTAATTTTCAATCGAATCAGCCTAGTGGATCGAGAGATACTATACCTGCCATTTGAAGAAGAACACCCTGTATCTCAGTTGTTTCGAATGTTAGACTGTTTATTTTTGAAACGTTATTCTGGCTTCAGAAGAGGAGTGATTGATTTAAATTTCAGTCGAATCAGCGTAGTGGTTCGAGCGTTACTATACCTGCCATTTGAAGAAGAACAACCTGTATCTCAGTTGTTTCGAGTGTTAGACTGTTTATTTATGAAGCGTTTTTCTGGATTGTAAAGGGGAGTGATTGATGTAAATTTCAGTCGAATCAGCCAAGTGGTTCGAGAGATACTATACCTGCCATTTGAAGAAGAACACCCTGTATCTCAGCTGTTTCGAATGTTAGAATGTTTATTTTTAAAACGTTATTCTGGTTTTTGAGGAGGCGTGATTGTTGTAAATTTCAGTCGAATCAGCGTAGTGGTTCGAGAGTTACTATACCTGCCATTTGAAGAAGAACACCCTGTATCTCAGTTGTTTCGAATGTTAGACTGTTTATTTTTGAAACGTTGTTCTGGATTGTGAAGAGGAGTGATTGATGAATATTTCAGTCGAATCAGCCTAGTGATTCGAGAGTTACTATACCTGCCATTTGAAGAAGAACACCCTGTATCTCAGTTGTTTCGAATGTTAGACTGTTTATTTTTGAAACGTTATTCTGGATTGTGAAGAGGAGTGATTGATGTAAATTTCAGTCGAATCAGCCCAGTGGTTCGAAAGTTAGTATACCTGCCATTTGAAGAAGAACAGCCTGTATCTCAGCTGTTTCGAATGTTAGACTGTTCATTTTTGAATCGTTATTCTGGATTGTGAAGAGGAGTGATTGATTTAAATTTCAGTCGAATCAGCGTAGTGGTTCGAGAGTTACGTCACCTGCCATTTGAAGAAGAACACCCTGTATCTCAGTTGTTTCGAATGTTAGACTGTTTATTTTTGAAACGTTGTTCTGGATTGTGAAGAGGAGTGATTGATGAATATTTCAGTCGAATCAGCCCAGTGATTCGAGAGATACTATACCTGCCATTTGAAGAAGAACACCCTGTATCTCAGTAGTTTCGATTGTTAGACTGTTTATTTTTGAAACGGTATTCTGGTTTGTGAAGGGGAGTGATTCATGTAAATTTCAGTCGAATCAGCGTAGTGGTTCGAGAGTTACTTCACCTGCCATTAGAAGAAGGACACCCTGTATCACAGTTGTTTCAAATGTTAGACTGTTTATTTTTGAAACGTTATTCTGTATCGTGAAAGGGAGTGATTGACGTAAATTTCAGTCGAATCAGCCCTGTGGTTTGAGAGTTACTATACCTGCCATTTGAAGAAGAACACCCTGTATCTCAGCTGTTTCGAATAATAGACTGTCTTTTTTTGAAACGTAATTCTGGATTGTGAAGAGAAGTGATTGATGTAAATTTCAGTCGAATCAGCCCAGTGATTCGAGAGTTACTATACCTGCCATTTGAAGAAGAACACCCTGCATCTCAGTTGTTTCGAATGTTCGACTGTTTATTTTTGAAACGTTATTCTGGATTGTGAAGAGGAGTGATTGATGTAAATTTCAGGCGAATCAGCCCAGTGGTTCGAGAGTTACTATACCTGCCATTTGAAGAAGAACACCCTGTATCTCAGTTGTTTCGAATGTTAGACTGTTTTTTTTTAAAACGTTATTCTGGCTTTAGAAGAGGAGTGATTGATGTAAATTTCAGTCGAATCAGCGTAGTGGTTCGAGCGTTACTATACCTGCCATTTGAAGAAGAACACCCTGTATCTCAGTTGTTTCGAATGTAAGACTGTTTATTTTTAAAACGTTTTTCTGGCTTTAGAAGAGGAGCGATTGATGTAAATTTCAGTCGAATCAGCGTAGTGGTTCGAGCGTTACTATACCTGCCATTTGAAGAAGAACACCCTGTATCTCAGTTGTTTCGAGTGTTAGACTGTTTATTTTTGAAGCGTTTTTCTGGATTGTGAAGAGGAGTGATCGATGTAAATTTCAGTCGAATCAGCCCAGTGGTTCGAGAGATACCATACCTGCCATTTGAAGAAGAACACCCTGTATCTCAGATGTTTCGAATGTTCGATTGTTTATTTTTGAAACGTTTTTCTGGATTGTGAAGAGGAGTGATCGATGTAAATTTCAGTCGAATCAGCCCAGTGGTTCGAGAGATACCATACCTGCCATTTGAAGAAGAACACCCTGTATCTCAGTTGTTTCGAATGTTAGACTGTTTATTTTTGAATCGTTTTACTGGATTGTGAAAAGGAGTGGTTGATGTAATTTTCAGTCGAATCAGCCTAGTGGATCGAGAGATACTATACCTGCCATTTGAAGAAGAACACCCTGTATCTCAATTGTTTCGAATGTAAGACTGTTTATTTTTAAAACGTTATTCTGGCTTTAGAAGAGGAGTGATTTATGTAAATTTCAGTCGAATCAGCGTAGTGGCTCGAGCGTTACTATACCTGCCATTTGAAGAAGAACACCCTGTATCTCAGTTGTTTCGAGTGTTAGACTGTTTATTTTTGAAGCGTTTTTCTGGATTGTGAAGAGGAGTGATCGATGTAAATTTCAGTCGAATCAGCCCAGTGGTTCGAGAGATACCATACCTGCCTTTTGAAGAAGAACACCCTGTATCTCAGTTGTTTCGAATGTTAGAGTGTTTATTTTTGAGTCGTTATTCCAGATTGCGAAGAGGGGTGATTGATGTGAATTTCAGTCGAATCAGCCTAGTGATTCGAGAGTTACTATACCTGCCATTTGAAGAAGAACACCCTGTATCTCAGTTGTTTCGAATGTTAGACTGTTTATTTTTGAAACGTTATTCTGGATTGTGAAGAGGAGTGATTGATGTAAATTTCAGTCGAATCAGCCCAGTGGTTCGAAAGTTAGTATACCTGCCATTTGAAGAAGAACAGCCTGTATCTCAGCTGTTTCGAATGTTAGACTGTTCATTTTTGAATCGTTATTCTGGATTGTGAAGAGGAGAGATTGATTTAAATTTCAGTCGAATCAGCGTAGTGGTTCGAGAGTTACGTCACCTGCCATTTGAAGAAGAACACCCTGTATCTCAGTTGTTTCGAATGATATACTGTTTATTTTTGGAACGCTATTCTGGATTGTGAAGCGGAGTGATTGATGTAAATTTCAGCCGAATCAGCCCAGTGGTTCGAGAGTTACTATACCTGCTACTTGACGAAGAACACCCTGTATCTCAGTTGTTTCGAATTTTAGACTGTTTATTTTTAAAACGTTTTTCTGGCTTTAGAAGAGGAGTGATTGATGTAAATTTCAGTCGAATCAGCGTAGTGGTTCGAGCGTTACTATACCTGCCATTTGAAGAAGAACACCCTGTATCTCAGTTGTTTCGAGTGTTAGACTGTTTATTTTTGAAGCGTTTTTCTGGATTGTGAAGAGGAGTGATCGATGTAAATTTCAGTCGAATCAGCCCAGTGGTTCGGGAGATACCATACCTGCCATTTGTAGAAGAACACCCTGTATCTCAGATGTTTCGAATGTTCGACTGTTTATTTTTGAAACGTTTTTCTGGATTGTGAAGAGGAGTGATCGATGTAAATTTCAGTCGAATCAGCCCAGTGGTTCGAGAGATACCATACCTGCCATTTGAAGAAGAACACCCTATATCTCAGTTGTTTCGAATGTTAGACTGTTTATTTTTGAATCGTTTTACTGGATTGTGAAAAGGAGTGGTTGATGTAATTTTCAGTCGAATCAGCCTAGTGGATCGAGAGATACTATACCTGCCATTTGAAGAAGAACACCCTGTATCTCAATTGTTTCGAATGTTAGACTGTTTATTTTTAAAACGTTATTCTGGCTTTAGAAAAGGAGTGATTTATGTAAATTTCAGTCGAATCAGCGTAGTGGTTCGGGCGTTACTATACCTGCCATTTGAATAAGAACACCCTGTATCTCAGTTGTTTCGAATGATATACTGTTTAGTTTTGGAACGTTATTCTGGATTGTGAAGCGGAGTGATTGATGTAAATTTCAGCCGAATCAGCCCAGTGGTTCGAGAGTTACTATACCTGCTATTTGACGAAGAACACCATGTATCTCAGTTGTTTCGAATGTTAGACTGTTTATTTTTGAAACGTTATTCTGGCTTCAGAAGAGGAGTGATTGATGTAAATTTCAGTCGAATCAGCGTAGTGGTTCGAGCGTTACTATACCTGCCATTTGAAGAAGAACACCCTGTATCTCAGTTGTTTCGAGTGTTAGACTGTTTATTTTTGAAGCGTTTTTCTGGATTGTGAAGAGGAGTGATCGATGTGAATTTCAGTCGAATCAGCCCAGTGGTTCGAGAGATACCATACCTGCCATTTGAAGAAGAACACCCTGTATCTCAGTTGTTTCGAATGTTAGACTGTTTATTTTTGAATCGTTTTACTGGATTGTGAAAAGGAGTGGTTGATGTAATTTTCAGTCGAATCAGCCTAGTGGATCGAGAGATACTATAATTGCCATTTGAAGAAGAATACCCTGTATCTCATTTGTTTCGAATGTTAGACTGTTTATTTTTAAAACGTTATTCTGGCTTTAGAAGAGGAGTGATTGATGTAAATTTCAGTCGAATCAGCGTAGTGGTTCGAGCGTTACTATACCTGCCATTTGAAGAAGAACACCCTGTAAATGATCGAGAATTGTTGTCTCGGTCAATTTCTGATGACAATAATGCAAGTTGATACTGCACAATCAGGAAGTGAAATGTGATGTCTTACCTTAATGGGTTGCAGGTGAAAAACTAGGCGAATAGCCACTGGTCTGGTAACAAAAGGTACAGGTAAAGGGGAAGGGACTCAGGGATGTACCTTTCCTTCTGCTCAGCGTCCTCGGGCTTCACCTGATGAAAACAAATTCACACGACACTCCACTTCAAACTGTCAATATAACTTGCAATGGGTTTTACCGTGTAGGCAAATAGATGAAATTATTTTTGATCAGACGAACAATGCGGCGAATAAATGCGACGATAAATTATCGATTCCAATTCGGATGAGTTTTGAGGTTATCTCTTAAACACGTAAGTACTAACTCTGGCGATTTTAGAAGAATAGTGACTGACGTTTGACAGACGATTCCAGCAAGAATGCGTCTGACGCCCAACACAACCCGAGTTAGGCAACCTAACATACACGTTAGGTGAATAAAAGGAAGGTTCGCGACTTGACATGCCGCCCACCCTGAAGAGTCCCTTCAGTAAGATGAACTGAAAGGCGTGAACAAACGAAGGAAGCCAGACGCAATCTACTGGGTTGGAAGAGGACACAATTTGACGACTGGTCGTCGAATGATTCCAGAAGCAGTAGCAACATCAGCTACACGAGTTGTGGAATCAGCTCCCGGGAAAACAGAGGATATACGGCCAATAGACCACTTCAGAGGAGGAAGACTATCATCTCGAATGATGACAACGGTACCTGGAAGGATAGGAGTCGATGGATGCAACCACTTGTGACGCTGCTGCAAAGTATGCAAGTACTCCTGACGCCAACGCCTCCAGAAGTCCTGCTGAAATCTTTGGACGAGCTGCCAACGAGACAGGCGGTTTAGAGACACGGAACTGACATCGTTATCAGGAGGAGCGGTGAGGGAGCGGAAAACCAGAAAATGCCCGGGGGTGAGGGCCTCAAAATCAGAAGGGTCGGACGATGGGAGATACAGAGGACGAGAGTTGAGGATTGCCTCAACCTGAGTGCAGACGGTGAGAAACTCCTCGTAAGTGAGTTTTTGCTCGCCGATAACGCGAGTGAGATGATGCTTCGCAGACTTGACAGCGGCCTCCCAAAGGCCGCCAAAGTGAGGACTAGAAGGAGGAACGAATCGCCAGTCGGTTCCGGAAGACGAGGCTGCATCACAAAGACTTTGCTGATGTTGTGGAGCAGACAACAAACGGCCAAGGTCACGAAGGTAGTTGTGTGCACCCACGAAGTTGGTCCCGTTATCCGAAAAGATAACGGAAGGATTACCTCGGCGTGCAGCGAAGCGACGATAAGCAGCAATGAAGGCTGGGGTGGACAACTCAGATGCCAACTCCAGGTGAACCGCTTTGGTAGTGAAACAGATGAAGACAACTAGATATGCCTTGGTGCTAACGGCTCCGCGTAGGCGTGCACTCGTCACATAAAATGGACCGGCGTAGTCAACGCCAGTGGTAAGAAAAGCCATAGCAGAGGATAGCCGCTCAGGTGGAAGATTGCCCATTGGCTGTATCAGAGGACGGGGTTTGCAAGAGAAGCATCGGTTGCACTTGCGTAGACGATTACGTACTACATTACGTCCGTCCAAAATCCAGAATCGTCGACGAATGAACGAATGAGTCGCCAGAGCGCCGGCGTGCAGAAGACGATGGTGGGCATCGCCGATGAGCAGATGAGTGAGATGATCATTTTTAGGCAGAAGAACAGGATGTTTGTGTCTATATGGTAATAATGAGGCGGAAAGCCGACCTCCAACACGGATAAGTCCATGCTCGTCACGAAAAAGGTGTAGTTTCATGATGAGGCGATGACGAGAAGAAGGTTTCTGAAGCTCAACTAGCTCCTCCGCGAAATGAACAGATTGAACTAGACGTATCAAGCAGGTTTCTGCTTCCTGAAGCTCAACAGAGGAGAGAAAACCTGAGCGAGGGAAAGATGGACTGCGAGAATTCAGTATGAAACGTCGACAAAAGGCAGTCACGCGCTTGAGTCGAAGATACGAGGAGAAACGTTCAATCATGGTGGGTTCATCGGAGATGGCTGCTAACATTAAAGCGGAGATCGGCTTGGCTTCGTCGTCCACTTGCTCAGTTGGAGATGAATCAACAGAGGAAAGAGGCCACGAAGACGAGTCGAGAGACAACCAACGAGGACCACGCCACCACAATGGGTGATGATGAACGTCTGCGGGCATCAATCCTCGAGAGGCACAATCAGCTGGATTGTCCTCAGACACCACATGCCTCCAACAAGCCGAAGGAATCAGATCCTGTATTGCGGCGACTCGATTGCCGACAAATGTCTTCCATCTGTGACTTTCACCACGGATCCACGACAAGGCAACAGAAGAATCGCAAAAGGCAATACATTCAGCACCGAGATGCTGCAAAACGTGGGTGGACAGATGATGCATGAGTTTTGCGAGAAGATGGGCACCGCACAGTTCTAGACGAGGCAGGGTCACAGCCTTACAAGGAGCGATTTTGGATTTTGCAGCTAGGAGAGACACATGGCATTGACCAGATGATGAAGAAGTGCGAAGATAGACGACTGCAGCGTAGCCCGATTCAGAGGCATCACAGAAGCCGATGAACTGATGAGCAGAAGATGAAACGGCAGGGATGAACCTTGGTATGTGAAGCTCTGCCAAGGAGGGAAGCTGGGATTGGAACTGCAACCACGGGGGTTGGACCTCAGTCGAGAGAGGTTGGTCCCATTCCAAGTGAAGTAGGCAGAGCTGACGGAAGAAGACTTTGGCATAGAAGGTGACAGGAGTTAGCCATCCCAACGGATCGAAGATTCTGGCCAGTTGACTCAGCACAGTCCGTTTGGTGACTGCCGCTGATGTCAAGCGGACAGAATAGAAGAAGTGGTCAGAGGACGGATTCCATCCAAGTCCCAGGATCTTGAGACTTGGTTCACGATCAAGAAGAAGGGGGTCAATAGAAGAGGATTCTCTACGATGATCAGATGGAATGCCGTCTAACAGAGGAAGATGATTTGTAGCCCATTTGCGCAACTCAAAACCGCCCGCCATGAGCAGATCCTGAACCTGCTGGCGCAATTCAAGAGCCTCAGACTCGGATGAACAGCCTGTCAGAATGTCATCGATATAAATCTCATGCAGCAAGACGTGCCTTGCAGCAGGAAATTTGGGTCCGTCATCCAAAGCCAGTTGGTGAAGGGTCCTAAGTGCCAAGTAGGGAGCAGAAGAAACTCCATAGGTGACGGTGTTCAGGCGATAATATTGGAGGGGTTCCTGTTTGGTGAAACGCCAGACTATGCGTTGATAATCCCTCTGCTCAGGGCGTATCAAAATTTGTCGATACATCTGTCGGATATCGGCAGTAAAGACAAATCTGTGTAGACGAAAACGAAGCAGAAGGGTGGAAATTTCCGCTTGCAGCTTCGGACCGGTGAGCAGAAGATCGTTGAGGGATCTGCCATTAGCGGATGCGCAAGAGGCGTTGAAGACTACTCGAATTTTAGTAGGAGGATCATCCGGACGATGTACAGGATGATGAGGAATATAATAGGGCTCATATCGAGGACAGTCAGATGACTCAGGTACCAATTCCATGTGGCCACTCTCGATATAATCTCGCATGAAATCATGATAGGCGACGCGAAGATCAGGATTATTCTCGAGGCGATGTTCTAACCTTATGAACTGCCGAGTCGCCACATTGACGGAAGGGCCCAGACGATAAGATGACAAGGGCAACCCAACAGTGTACCTACCAGTGGAGTTACGGGTGACATCAGCGGAATACATAACCTCACACTCTTTCTCGGCGGGGGTCAAGGGGAGCACGTCAGGTACCTTATCGAGTTCCCAGAAGCGCCGAACGATGTTGACAAGTTCCTGGTCTGAGTGTTGAGAGGAGCTCAGAGGAATAGTTTGAAGATCGGAGACGGCAGGATGACTTATCATATCAGATGGTAAGATTAGGGGTATTGAACCAGAAGACTCAGTCTTGTCAGAAGAAAAATGGCAGGTGGCCACTGACAGAGGGGGATCAAGCTGAGTTAATGGAGGAGAGACAGCAGATGATGATCCTGCAGACGATGATGGAAGAGTGTTTCGACGTGAGGCCCGAAGAGCAACCCGAAGACGTCGAGCTGGACCATTCACAGTGTCCGGTGAGAAGGAAACGTGTTTGGTCTTCTTGCGATGGCGCGCATACGGTCCATACAGTACCCAACCTAGGGTGGTAGATAATGCACCTGGAAGCTCAGACGATGGGGACAACGTGCCGGGAAGAATAAGATGAGGGAGCACATCCGAGCCGATCAACATGCCTATGGTACGAGGAAGATAGAAAAGTGGATCAGCTAGGCTGAGTTGCTGAAACTCAGGCCATCGGCCATTGAACGCTTGGACCGGAAGGGGATCCACTGGACTGTCAATCACGTATGCTTTGATGATAAACTGGGGAGGATCTCCTTGGTGACAGAGGGTGACGTATGCGTACCCCTGGATGCGAAACTGATCCGCATTACTCAAGGTGCGAAGCTGAATAGGATCAGGGTGAATGCACAGACGAAGCTTGGAGGCCCACTCTCGGGTGATGAGGGTATGTTGGCAGCCTGAATCTAGAAGAGCACGGCCGAACAAGACATTCCGCCGGTTATCTAGACGGATCCAAGCGGTAGGCATGAGGTAGTCAGGCTTATGGGTCTGACGCAGAGAAGACCGCGGAGCTGGAGACAGATGACAAGAAGAGAACAGACGAGAAGATGCAAACAGATGTTTATTCGGCGGGGTTAGACGACCGCAAGATGACCACACTCGCAGTCACTCGGAACCACTTCCAGAGGAGGGACAAGAATGAGGGGGCGACGGAGCAGGCGAAGCTCGAGAGGATGTTGAGCCTACCGCCCTAGGGGTCTTGCACGACAGCAGCCGGATCCCGGCCAATTTACCCCTTACTGAGCTGCCCCGAGAGGTGAGAGCACGGATTGGAGGCTCGGATGAGACAGAGGGCGAAGAAGGACGTTGGTCCGTCGAACGGGATATCTCCTCAATGTGGGAAACGGAAGGGGACGTAGTCGTAGCAGATGCTAGGTGGAGAATCGTGTGGTGTCGTCTCCGGCATGTGTGACAGCATTGATCCGAACCGCACTTGGCAGTGACATGGAAAGACGACATGCAATTTCTGCATAGTCGCCTCTCATCCACGAAAGCTCGTCGCTGATGAATGTCCATGGCCTTGAACTCACGACATTGGCGAATGGAGTGATTCGCCGAACAGAACACACACGCGGAAGACGAACCAGACGATGTAGAGGGGCGTGTGCCAGCGTAAGCAGGACGGCGAGAGGACGGACCGGGGGATGAAAGCACGGACGAGGAAGGGACAGACGCTGAGCCTGTCGGGGATTGAGGCCTTGACGATTTCCTCTGCACAGACGCACGAGACGAGGTGACCGAAGTGCTCTCCAACACTCGCAACTGTCGGTTAGTAAACTCGAGAAGTTGCGCGAGAGTGGGAAATTCATCAGAGGATAACTGCCCCTCGAACAACTGGCGAGATGGTACATCAAGGTTGCGCAAAGCCAGCGAAAACAGGAGGTAGTCGGCTGGATTAGATATGGGCAGCGCCTTGATGGCATTTATAGCATTCTGATGCGTGGTTATGAAATGCTTCAGCTGCGACAAAGAGGACACAGATGCTGGCCGGGAGTCCAAGATCTGGCTTACATAAAGATCCGCCAACCGACGAGGATTTTGGTACCGGGAGTGAAGGGCTTGGTAAGCCAGAGGGTAATTAACCGAATCCAATTCAAACCCGGAGATGACCGACGCTGCCTCACCGGATAGAGCAGACGTTAGGAGGTGAAATTTCTGAACAGGCGCCAGAGATTTGTTTTGATGCACTAGGGCATCGAAGAGAGCGATGAATCCGGGCCATTCCTCGATTTTGCCATAAAAACCGGGCAGCTCAACTCGAGGAATGGGTAAATCAACCGATGAGGATGCGAGCGGCTTACCAGAAGAAGAACATGTCAGACGACTGTGGGCCTCACGTACACTCAGGCAAATCTCAAAGAACGCCGTGAATTTTGATGGTGATCCATCCTGTGCCGGTTCCTCCAACTGAGAGTTCAGTCTGATGATTGATTCATCGGCTTCCCTGAAATTCTTTTCTACCTTGATCAACTCCGACAGGCACATGTTGGCTGTATCCACCTCCGTGGTCAACCCTTTCATCAGCTTGAGCAGTGTAGACGCTGCGGAGAATGCATTCTCACGCTTTACTACAAACTCGCTGATAGATGCCTTCAATTTCTCCACCGACGGCATTTTGAACAACCCTGGTATACGGAATTTAATTATTCACGGAAATTGAATGTGAATGAAACAGACGGTGATAACAAACAGATGCCGTAGATAAGACTTCGATAAAGATTAGCGTTTCAAGTAGTTTGTTTGAACGAATATTGAATTATGAATTCACGATGAAATAATCAGATGAATGGAATGAATAGACTGAATTATTTTTGATCTAAAGGTCCCTGGTTTCGGCACCAATAAATGATCGAGAATTGTTGTCTCGGTCAATTTCTGATGACAATAATGCAAGTTGATACTGCACAATCAGGAAGTGAAATGTGATGTCTTACCTTAATGGGTTGCAGGTGAAAAACTAGGCGAATAGCCACTGGTCTGGTAACAAAAGGTACAGGTAAAGGGGAAGGGACTCAGGGATGTACCTTTCCTTCTGCTCAGCGTCCTCGGGCTTCACCTGATGAAAACAAATTCACACGACACTCCACTTCAAACTGTCAATATAACTTGCAATGGGTTTTACCGTGTAGGCAAATAGATGAAATTATTTTTGATCAGACGAACAATGCGGCGAATAAATGCGACGATAAATTATCGATTCCAATTCGGATGAGTTTTGAGGTTATCTCTTAAACACGTAAGTACTAACTCTGGCGATTTTAGAAGAATAGTGACTGACGTTTGACAGACGATTCCAGCAAGAATGCGTCTGACGCCCAACACAACCCGAGTTAGGCAACCTAACATACACGTTAGGTGAATAAAAGGAAGGTTCGCGACTTGACACCCTGTATCTCAGTTGTTTCGAGTGTAAGACTGTTTATTTTTGGAGCGTTTTTCTGGATTGTAAAGGGGAGTGATGGATGTAAATTTCAGTCGAATCAGCCCAGTGGTTCGAGAGTTACTATACCTGCCATTTGAAGAAGAACACCCTGTATCTCAGTTGTTTCGAATGTTCGACTGTTTATTTTTGAAACGTTATTCTGGATTGTGAAGAGGAGTGATTGATGTAAATTTCAGTCGAATCAGCCCAGTGGTTCGAGAGTTACTATATCTGCCATTTGAAGAAGAACACCCTGTATCTCAGTTGTTTCGAATGTTAGACTGTTTTTTTTTTGGAAATTTATTCTGGATTGTGAAAAGAAGTGGTTGATGTAAATTTCAGTCGAATCAGCCCAGTGGTTCGAGAGTTACTATACCTGCCATTTGAAGAACACCCTGTATCTCAGTTGTTTCGAATGTTAGACTGTTTATTTTTAAAACATTATTCTGGCTTTAGAAGAGGAGTGATTGATGTGAATTTCAGTCGAATCAGCGTAGTGGTTCGAGCGTTACTATACCTGCCATTTGAAGAAAAACACCCTGTATCTCAGTTGTTTCGAATGTAAGACTGTTTATTTTCAAAACGTTTTTCTGGCTTTAGAAGAGGAGTGATTGATGTAAATTTCAGTCGAATCAGCGTAGTGGTTCGAGCTTTACTATACCTGCCATTTGAAAAAGAACACCCTGTATCTCAGTTGTTTCGAGTGTTAGACTGTTTATTTTTGAAGCGTTTTTCTGGATTGAGAAGAGGAGTGATCGATGTAAATTTCAGTCGAATCAGCCCAGTGGTTCGAGAGATACCATACCTGCCATTTGAAGAAGAACACCCTGTATCTCAGTTGTTTCGAATGTTCGAATGTTTATTTTTGAAACGTTTTTCTGGATTGTGAAGAGGAGTGATCGATGTAAATTTCAGTCGAATCAGCCCAGTGGTTCGAGAGATACCATACCTGCCATTTGAAGAAGAACACCCTGTATCTCAGTTGTTTCGAATGTTCGACTGTTTATTTTTGAAAAGTTATTCTGGATTGTGAAAAGAAGTGGTTGATGTAAATTTCAGTCGAATCAGCCCAGTGGTTCGAGAGTTACTATACCTGCCATTTGAAGAAGAACACCCTGTATCTCAGTTGTTTCGAATGTTAGACTGTTTATTTTTGAATCGTTTTACTGGATTGTGAAAAGGAGTGGTTGATGTAATTTTCAGTCGAATCAGCCTAGTGGATCGAGAGATACTATACCTGCCATTTGAAGAAGAACACCCTGTATCTCAATTGTTTCGAATGTTAGACTGTTTATTTTTAAAACGTTATTCTGGCTTTAGAAGAGAAGTGATTTATGTAAATTTCAGTCGAATCAGCGTAGTGGTTCGAGCGTTACTATACCTGCCATTTGAAGAAGAACACCCTGTATTTCAGTTGTTTCGAGTGTTAGACTGTTTATTATTGAAGCGTTTTTCTGGATTGTGAAGAGGAGTGATCGATGTAAATTTCAGTCGAATCAGCCCAGTGGTTCGAGAGATACCATACCTGCCATTTGAAGAAGAACACCCTGTATCTCAGTTGTTTCGAATGTTAGAGTGTTTATTTTTGAATCGTTATTCCAGATTGCGAAGAGGGGTGATTGATGTGAATTTCAGTCGAATCAGCCTAGTGATTCGAGAGTTACTATACCTGCCATTTGAAGAAGAACACCCTGTATCTCAGTTGTTTCGAATGTTAGACTGTTTATTTTTGAAACGTTATTCTGGATTGTGAAGAGGAGTGATTGATGTAAATTTCAGTCGAATCAGCCCAGTGGTTCGAAAGTTAGTATACCTGCCATTTGAAGAAGAACAGCCTGTATCTCAGCTGTTTCGAATGTAAGACTGTTCATTTTTGAATCGTTATTCTGGATTGTGAAGAGGAGTGATTGATTTAAATTTCAGTCGAATCAGCGTAGTGGTTCGAGAGTTACGTCACCTGCCATTTGAAGAAGAACACCCTGTATCTCAGTTGTGTCGAATGATATACTGTTTATTTTTGGAACGTTATTCTGGATTGTGAAGCGGAGTGATTGATGTAAATTTCAGCCGAATCAGCCCAGTGGTTCGAGAGTTACTATACCTGCTACTTGACGAAGAACACCCTGTATCTCAGTTGTTTCGAATGTTAGACTGTTTATTTTTGAAACGTTATTCTGGCTTAAGAAGAGGAGTGATTGATGTCAATTTCAGTCGAATCAGCGTAGTGGTTCGAGCGTTACTATACCTGCCATTTGAAGAAGAACACCCTGTATCTCAGTTGTTTCGAGTGTTAGACTGTTTATTTTTGAATCGTTTTTCTGGATTGCGAAGAGGAGTGATCGATGTAAATTTCAGTTGAATCAGCCCAGTGGTTCGAGGGATACCATACCTGCCATTTGAAGAAGAACACCCTGTATCTCAGTTGTTTCGAATGTTAGACTGTTTATTCTTGAAAAGTTATTCTGGATTGTGAAAAGAAGTGGTTGATGTAAATTTCAGTCGAATCAGCCCAGTGGTTCGAGAGTTACTATACCTGCCATTTGAAGAAGAACACCCTGTATCTCAGTTGTTTCGAATGTTAGACTGTTTATTTTTAAAACGTTATTCTGGCTTCAGAAGAGGAGTGATTGATTTAAATTTCAGTCGAATCAGCGTAGTGGTTCGAGCGTTACTATACCTGCCATTTGAAGAAGAACACCCTGTATCTCAGTTGTTTCGAGTGTTAGACTGTTTATTTATGAAGCGTTTTTCTGGATTGCAAAGGGGAGTGATTGATGTAAATTTCAGTCGAATCAGCCAAGTGGTTCGAGAGATACTATACCTGCCATTTGAAGAAGAACACCCTGTATCTCAGCTGTTTCGAATGTTAGAATGTTTATTTTTAAAACGTTATTCTGGTTTTTGAGGAGGCGTGATTGTTGTAAATTTCAGTCGAATCAGCGTAGTGGTTCGAGAGTTACTATACCTGCCATTTGAAGAAGAACACCCTGTATCTCAGTTGTTTCGAATGTTAGACTGTTTATTTTTGAAACGTTGTTCTGGATTGTGAAGAGGAGTGATTGATGAATATTTCAGTCGAATCAGCCTAGTGATTCGAGAGTTACTATACCTGCCATTTGAAGAAGAACACCCTGTATCTCAGTTGTTTCGAATGTTAGACTGTTTATTTTTGAAACGTTATTCTGGATTGTGAAGAGGAGTGATTGATGTAAATTTCAGTCGAATCAGCCCAGTGGTTCGAAAGTTAGTATACCTGCCATTTGAAGAAGAACAGCCTGTATCTCAGCTGTTTCGAATGTTAGACTGTTCATTTTTGAATCGTTATTCTGGATTGTGAAGAGGAGTGATTGATTTAAATTTCAGTCGAATCAGCGTAGTGGTTCGAGAGTTACGTCACCTGCCATTTGAAGAAGAACACCCTGTATCTCAGTTGTTTCGAATGTTAGACTGTTTATTTTTGAAACGTTGTTCTGGATTGTGAAGAGGAGTGATTGATGAATATTTCAGTCGAATCAGCCCAGTGATTCGAGAGATACTATACCTGCCATTTGAAGAAGAACACCCTGTATCTCAGTAGTTTCGATTGTTAGACTGTTTATTTTTGAAACGGTATTCTGGTTTGAGAAGGGGAGTGATTGATGTATATTTCAGTCGAATCAGCGTAGTGGTTCGAGAGTTACTTCACCTGCCATTGGAAGAAGGACACCCTGTATCACAGTTGTTTCAAATGTTAGACTGTTTATTTTTGAAACGTTATTCTGTATCGTGAAAGGGAGTGATTGACGTAAATTTCAGTCGAATCAGCCCTGTGGTTTGAGAGTTACTATACCTGCCATTTGAAGAAGAACACCCTGTATCTCAGCTGTTTCGAATAATAGACTGTCTTTTTTTGAAACGTAATTCTGGATTGTGAAGAGAAGTGATTGATGTAAATTTCAGTCGAATCAGCCCAGTGATTCGAGAGTTACTATACCTGCCATTTGAAGAAGAACACCCTGCATCTCAGTTGTTTCGAATGTTCGACTGTTTATTTTTGAAACGTTATTCTGGATTGTGAAGAGGAGTGATTGATGTAAATTTCAGGCGAATCAGCCCAGTGGTTCGAGAGTTACTATACCTGCCATTTGAAGAAGAACACCCTGTATCTCAGTTGTTTCGAATGTTAGACTGTTTTTTTTTTGAAAAGTTATTCTGGATTGTGAAAAGAAGTGGTTGATGTAAATTTCAGTCGAATCAGCCCAGTGGTTCGAGAGTTACTATACCTGCCATTTGAAGAAGAACACCCTGTATCTCAGTTGTTTCGAATGTTAGACTGTTTTTTTTTAAAACGTTATTCTGGCTTTAGAAGAGGAGTGATTGATGTAAATTTCAGTCGAATCAGCGTAGTGGTTCGAGCGTTACTATACCTGCCATTTGAAGAAGAACACCCTGTATCTCAGTTGTTTCGAATGTAAGACTGTTTATTTTTAAAACGTTTTTCTGGCTTTAGAAGAGGAGTGATTGATGTAAATTTCAGTCGAATCAGCGTAGTGGTTCGAGCGTTACTATACCTGCCATTTGAAGAAGAACACCCTGTATCTCAGTTGTTTCGAGTGTTAGACTGTTTATTTTTGAAGCGTTTTTCTGGATTGTGAAGAGGAGTGATCGATGTAAATTTCAGTCGAATCAGCCCAGTGGTTCGAGAGATACCATACCTGCCATTTGAAGAAGAACACCCTGTATCTCAGATGTTTCGAATGTTCGATTGTTTATTTTTGAAACGTTTTTCTGGATTGTGAAGAGGAGTGATCGATGTAAATTTCAGTCGAATCAGCCCAGTGGTTCGAGAGATACCATACCTGCCATTTGAAGAAGAACACCCTGTATCTCAGTTGTTTCGAATGTTAGACTGTTTATTTTTGAAAAGTTATTCTGGATTGTGAAAAGAAGTGGTTGATGTAAATTTCAGTCGAATCAGCCCAGTGGTTCGAGAGTTACTATACCTGCCATTTGAAGAAGAACACCCTGTATCTCAGTTGTTTCGAATGTTAGACTGTTTATTTTTGAATCGTTTTACTGGATTGTGAAAAGGAGTGGTTGATGTAATTTTCAGTCGAATCAGCCTAGTGGATCGAGAGATACTATACCTGCCATTTGAAGAAGAACACCCTGTATCTCAATTGTTTCGAATGTAAGACTGTTTATTTTTAAAACGTTATTCTGGCTTTAGAAGAGGAGTGATTTATGTAAATTTCAGTCGAATCAGCGTAGTGGCTCGAGCGTTACTATACCTGCCATTTGAAGAAGAACACCCTGTATCTCAGTTGTTTCGAGTGTTAGACTGTTTATTTTTGAAGCGTTTTTCTGGATTGTGAAGAGGAGTGATCGATGTAAATTTCAGTCGAATCAGCCCAGTGGTTCGAGAGATACCATACCTGCCATTTGAAGAAGAACACCCTGTATCTCAGTTGTTTCGAATGTTAGAGTGTTTATTTTTGAATCGTTATTCCAGATTGCGAAGAGGGGTGATTGATGTGAATTTCAGTCGAATCAGCCTAGTGATTCGAGAGTTACTATACCTGCCATTTGAAGAAGAACACCCTGTATCTCAGTTGTTTCGAATGTTAGACTGTTTATTTTTGAAACGTTATTCTGGATTGTGAAGAGGAGTGATTGATGTAAATTTCAGTCGAATCAGCCCAGTGGTTCGAAAGTTAGTATACCTGCTACTTGACGAAGAACACCCTGTATCTCAGTTGTTTCGAATTTTAGACTGTTTATTTTTAAAACGTTATTCTGGCTTAAGAAGAGGAGTGATTGATGTCAATTTCAGTCGAATCAGCGTAGTGGTTCGAGCGTTACTATACCTGGCATTTGAAGAAGAACACCCTGTATCTCAGTTGTTTCGAATGATATACTGTTTATTTTTGGAACGCTATTCTGGATTGTGAAGCGGAGTGATTGATGTAAATTTCAGCCGAATCAGCCCAGTGGTTCGAGAGTTACTATACCTGCTACTTGACGAAGAACACCCTGTATCTCAGTTGTTTCGAATTTTAGACTGTTTATTTTTAAAACGTTATTCTGGCTTAAGAAGAGGAGTGATTGATGTCAATTTCAGTCGAATCAGCGTAGTGGTTCGAGCGTTACTATACCTGCCATTTGAAGAAGAACACCCTGTATCTCAGTTGTTTCGAGTGTTAGACTGTTTATTTTTGAATCGTTTTTCTGGATTGCGAAGAGGAGTGATCGATGTAAATTTCAGTCGAATCAGCCCAGTGGTTCGAGGGATACCATACCTGCCATTTGAAGAAGAACACCCTGTATCTCAGTTGTTTCGAATGTTAGACTGTTTATTCTTGAAAAGTTATTCTGGATTGTGAAAAGAAGTGGTTGATGTAAATTTCAGTCGAATCAGCCTAGTGGATCGAGAGATACTATACCTGCCATTTGAAGAAGAACATCCTGTATCTCAGTTGTTTCGAGTGTTAGACTGTTTATTTTTGAAGCGTTTTTCTGGATTGTAAAGGGGAGTGATTGATGTTAATTTCAGTCGAATCAGCCAAGTGGTTCGAGAGATACTATACCTGCCATTTGAAGAAGAACACCCTGTATCTCAGCTGTTTCGAATGTTAGAATGTTTATTTTTAAAACGTTATTCTGGTTTTTGAGGAGGCGTGATTGTTGTAAATTTCAGTCGAATCAGCGTAGTGGTTCGAGAGTTACCTGCCATTTGAAGAAGAATACCCTGTATCTCAGTTGTTTCGAATGTTAGACTGTTTATTTTTGAAACGTTATTCTGTATCGTGAAAGGGAGTGATTGACGTAAATTTCAGTCGAATCAGCCCTGTGGTTTGAGAGTTACTATACCTGCCATTTGAAGAAGAACACCCTGTATCTCAGCTGTTTCGAATAATAGACTGTCTTTTTTTTGAAACGTAATTCTGGATTGTGAAGAGAAGTGATTGATGTAAATTTCAGTCGAATCAGCCCAGTGATTCGAGAGTTACTATACCTGCCATTTATAGAAGAACACCCTGTATCTCAGTTGTTTCGAATGTTAGACTGTTTTTTTTTCGAAAAGTTATTCTGGATTGTGAAAAGAAGTGGTTGATGTAAATTTCAGTCGAATCAGCCCAGTGGTTCGAGAGTTACTATACCTGCCATTTGAAGAAGAACACCCTGTATCTCAGTTGTTTCGAATGTTAGACTGTTTATTTTTAAAACGTTATTCTGGCTTTAGAAGAGGAGTGATTGATGTAAATTTCAGTCGAATCAGCGTAGTGGTTCGAGCGTTACTATACCTGCCATTTGAAGAAGAACACCCTGTATCTCAGTTGTTTCGAATGTAAGACTGTTTATTTTTAAAACGTTTTTCTGGCTTTAGAAGAGGAGTGATTGATGTAAATTTCAGTCGAATCAGCGTAGTGGTTCGAGCGTTACTATACCTGCCATTTGAAGAAGAACACCCTGTATCTCAGTTGTTTCGAGTGTTAGACTGTTCATTTTTGAAGCGTTTTTCTGGATTGTGAAGAGGAGTGATCGATGTAAATTTCAGTCGAATCAGCCCAGTGGTTCGAGAGATACCATACCTGCCATTTGAAGAAGAACACCCTGTATCTCAGATGTTTCGAATGTTCGACTGTTTATTTTTGAAAAGTTTTTCTGGATTGTGAAGAGGAGTGATCGATGTAAATTTCAGTCGAATCAGCCCAGTGGTTCGAGAGATACCATACCTGCCATTTGAAGAAGAACACCCTGTATCTCAGTTGTTTCGAATGTTAGACTGTTTATTTTTGAATCGTTTTACTGGATTATGAAAAGGAGTGGTTGATGTAATTTTCAGTCGAATCAGCCTAGTGGATCGAGAGATACTAAACCTGCCATTTGAAGAAGAACACCCTGTATCTCAATTGTTTCGAATGTTAGACTGTTTATTTTTAAAACGTTATTCTGGCTTTAGAAGAGGAGTGATTTATGTAAATTTCAGTCGAATCAGCGTAGTGGTTCGGGCGTTACTATACCTGCCATTTGAAGAAGAACACCCTGTATCTCAGTTGTTTCGAGTGTTAGACTGTTTATTTTTGAAGCGTTTTTCTGGATTGTGAAGAGGAGTGATCGATGTAAATTTCAGTCGAATCAGCCCAGTGGTTCGAGAGATACCATACCTGCCATTTGAAGAAGAACACCCTGTATCTCAGTTGTTTCGAATGTTAGACTGTTTATTTTTGAAACGTTATTCTGGCTTAAGAAGAGGAGTGATTGATGTCAATTTCAGTCGAATCAGCGTAGTGGTTCGAGCGTTACTATACCTGCCATTTGAAGAAGAACACCCTGTAACTCAGTTGTTTCGAGTGTTAGACTATTTATTTTTGAATCGTTTTTCTGGATTGCGAAGAGGAGTGATCGATGTAAATTTCAGTCGAATCAGCCCAGTGGTTCGAGGGATACCATACCTGCCATTTGAAGAAGAACACCCTGTATCTCAGTTGTTTCGAATGTTAGACTGTTTATTCTTGAAAAGTTATTCTGGATTGTGAAAAGAAGTGGTTGATGTAAATTTCAGTCGAATCAGCCCAGTGGTTCGAGAGTTACTATACCTGCCATTTGAAGAAGAACACCCTGTATCTCAGTTGTTTCGAATGTTAGACTGTTTATTTTTGAATCGTTTTACTGGATTGTGAAAAGGAGTGGTTGATGTAATTTTCAATCGAATCAGCCTAGTGGATCGAGAGATACTATACCTGCCATTTGAAGAAGAACACCCTGTATCTCAGTTGTTTCGAATGTTAGACTGTTTATTTTTAAAACGTTATTCTGGCTTCAGAAGAGGAGTGTTTGATTTAAATTTCAGTCGAATCAGCGTAGTGGTTCGAGCGTTACTATACCTGCCATTTGAAGAAGAACACCCTGTATCTCAGTTGTTTCGAGTGTTAGACTGTTTATTTATGAAGCGTTTTTCTGGATTGTAAAGGGGAGTGATTGATGTAAATTTCAGTCGAATCAGCCAAGTGGTTCGAGAGATACTATACCTGCCATTTGAAGAAGAACACCCTGTATCTCAGCTGTTTCGAATGTTAGACTGTTTATTTTTAAAACGTTATTCTGGCTTTAGAAGAGGAGTGATTGATGTCAATTTCAGTCGAATCAGCGTAGTGGTTCGAGCGTTTCTATACCTGCCATTTGAAGAAGAACACCCTGTATCTCAGTTGTTTCGAGTGTTAGACTGTTTATTTTTGAAGCGTTTTTCTGGATTGTGAAGAGGAGTGATCGATGTAAATTTCAGTCGAATCAGCCCAGTGGTTCGAGAGATACCATACCTGCCATTTGAAGAAGAACACCCTGTATCTCAGTTGTTTCGAATGTTAGACTGTTTATTTTTGAAACGTTATTCTGGCTTAAGAAGAGGAGTGATTGATGTCAATTTCAGTCGAATCAGCGTAGTGGTTCGAGCGTTACTATACCTGCCATTTGAAGAAGAACACCCTGTAACTCAGTTGTTTCGAGTGTTAGACTATTTATTTTTGAATCGTTTTTCTGGATTGCGAAGAGGAGTGATCGATGTAAATTTCAGTCGAATCAGCCCAGTGGTTCGAGAGATACCATACCTGCCATTTGAAGAAGAACACCCTGTATCTCAGTTGTTTCGAATGTTAGACTGTTTATTTTTGAAACGTTATTCTGGCTTAAGAAGAGGAGTGATTGATTTCAATTTCAGTCGAATCAGCGTAGTGGTTCGAGCGTTACTATACCTGCCATTTGAAGAAGAACACCCTGTAACTCAGTTGTTTCGAGTGTTAGACTATTTATTTTTGAATCGTTTTTCTGGATTGCGAAGAGGAGTGATCGATGTAAATTTCAGTCGAATCAGCCCAGTGGTTCGAGGGATACCATACCTGCCATTTGAAGAAGAACACCCTGTATCTAAGTTGTTTCGAATGTTAGACTGTTTATTCTTGAAAAGTTATTTTGGATTGTGAAAAGAAGTGGTTGATGTAAATTTCAGTCGAATCAGCCCAGTGGTTCGAGAGTTACTATACCTGCCATTTGAAGAAGAACACCCTGTATCTCAGTTGTTTCGAATGTTAGACTGTTTATTTTTGAATCGTTTTACTGGATTGTGAAAAGGAGTGGTTGATGTAATTTTCAGTCGAATCAGCCTAGTGGATCGAGAGATACTATACCTGCCATTTGAAGAAGAACACCCTGTATCTCAATTGTTTCGAATGTTAGACTGTTTATTTTTAAAACGTTATTCTGGCTTTAGAAGAGGAGTGATTTATGTAAATTTCAGTCGAATCAGCGTAGTGGTTCGAGCGTTACTATACCTGCCATTTGAAGAAGAACACCCTGTATCTCAGTTGTTTCGAGTGTTAGACTGTTTATTTTCGAAGCGTTTTTCTGGATTGTGAAGGGGAGTGATCGATGTAAATTTCAGTCGAATCAGCCCAGTGGTTCGAGAGATACCATACCTGCCATTTGAAGAAGAACACCCTGTATCTCTGTTGTTTCGAATGTTAGACTGTTTATTTTTGAAACGTTATTCTGGCTTAAGAAGAGGAGTGATTGATGTCAATTTCAGTCGAATCAGCGTAGTGGTTCGAGCGTTTCTATACCTGCCATTTGAAGAAGAACACCCTGTATCTCAGTTGTTTCGAGTGTTAGACTGTTTATTTTTGAAGCGTTTTTCTGGATTGTGAAGAGGAGTGATCGATGTAAATTTCAGTCGAATCAGCCCAGTGGTTCGAGAGATACCATACCTGCCATTTGAAGAAGAACACCCTGTATCTCAGTTGTTTCGAATGTTAGACTGTTTATTTTTGAAACGTTATTCTGGCTTAAGAAGAGGAGTGATTGATGTCAATTTCAGTCGAATCAGCGTAGTGGTTCGAGCGTTACTATACCTGCCATTTGAAGAAGAACACCCTGTAACTCAGTTGTTTCGAGTGTTAGACTATTTATTTTTGAATCGTTTTTCTGGATTGCGAAGAGGAGTGATCGATGTAAATTTCAGTCGAATCAGCCCAGTGGTTCGAGAGATACCATACCTGCCATTTGAAGAAGAACACCCTGTATCTCAGTTGTTTCGAATGTTAGACTGTTTATTTTTGAAACGTTATTCTGGCTTAAGAAGAGGAGTGATTGATTTCAATTTCAGTCGAATCAGCGTAGTGGTTCGAGCGTTACTATACCTGCCATTTGAAGAAGAACACCCTGTAACTCAGTTGTTTCGAGTGTTAGACTATTTATTTTTGAATCGTTTTTCTGGATTGCGAAGAGGAGTGATCGATGTAAATTTCAGTCGAATCAGCCCAGTGGTTCGAGGGATACCATACCTGCCATTTGAAGAAGAACTCCCTGTATCTAAGTTGTTTCGAATGTTAAACTGTTTATTCTTGAAAAGTTATTCTGGATTGTGAAAAGAAGTGGTTGATGTAAATTTCAGTCGAATCAGCCCAGTGGTTCGAGAGTTACTATACCTGCCATTTGAAGAAGAACACCCTGTATCTCAGTTGTTTCGAATGTTAGACTGTTTATTTTTGAGTCGTTTTACTGGATTGTGAAAAGGAGTGGTTGATGTAATTTTCAGTCGAATCAGCCTAGTGGATCGAGAGATACTATACCTGCCATTTGAAGAAGAACACCCTGTATCTCAATTGTTTCGAATGTTAGACTGTTTATTTTTAAAACGTTATTCTGGCTTTAGAAGAGGAGTGATTTATGTAAATTTCAGTCGAATCAGCGTAGTGGTTCGAGCGTTACTATACCTGCCATTTGAAGAAGAACACCCTGTATCTCAGTTGTTTCGAGTGTTAGACTGTTTATTTTCGAAGCGTTTTTCTGGATTGTGAAGAGGAGTGATCGATGTAAATTTCAGTCGAATCAGCCCAGTGGTTCGAGAGATACCATACCTGCCATTTGAAGAAGAACACCCTGTATCTCTGTTGTTTCGAATGTTAGAGTGTTTATTTTTGAATCGTTATTCCAGATTGCGAAGAGGGGTGATTGATGTAAATTTCAGTCGAATCAGCCTAGTGATTCGAGAGTTACTATACCTGCCATTTGAAGAAGAACACCCTGTATCTCAGTTGTTTCGAATGTTAGACTGTTTATTTTTGAAACGTTATTCTGGATTGTGAAGAGGAGTAATTGATGTAAATTTCAGTCGAATCAGCCTAGTGGTTCGAAAGTTAGTATACCTGTCATTTGAAGAAGAACAGCCTGTATCTCAGCTGTTTCGAATGTTAGACTGTTCATTTTTGAATCGTTATTCTGGATTGTGAAGAGGAGTGATTGATTTAAATTTCAGTCGAATCAGCGTAGTGGTTCGAGAGTTACGTCACCTGCCATTTGAAGAAGAACACCCTGTATCTCAGTTGTTTCGAATGATATACTGTTTATTTTTGGAACGTTATTCTGGATTGTGAAGCGGAGTGATTGATGTAAATTTCAGCCGAATCAGCCCAGTGGTTCGAGAGTTACTATACCTGCTACTTGACGAAGAACACCCTGTATCTCAGTTGTTTCGAATTTTAGACTGTTTATTTTTATAACGTTATTCTGGCTTAAGAAGAGGAGTGATTGATGTCAATTTCAGTCGAATCAGCGTAGTGGTTCGAGCGTTACTATACCTGCCATTTGAAGAAGAACACCCTGTATCTCAGTTGTTTCGAGTGTTAGACTGTTTATTTTTGAATCGTTTTTCTGGATTGCGAAGAGGAGTGATCGATGTAAATTTCAGTCGAATCAGCCCAGTGGTTCGAGAGATACCATACCTGCCATTTGAAGAAGAACACCCTGTATCTCAGATGTTTCGAATGTTCGACTGTTTATTTTTGAAACGTTTTTCTGGATTGTGAAGAGGAGTGATCGATGTAAATTTCAGTCGAATCAGCCCAGTGGTTCGAGAGATACCATACCTGCCATTTGAAGAAGAACACCCTGTATCTCAGTTGTTTCGAATGTTAGACTGTTTATTTTTGAAAAGTTATTCTGGATTGTGAAAAGAAGTGGTTGATGTGAATTTCAGTCGAATCAGCCCAGTGGTTCGAGAGTTACTATACCTGCCATTTGAAGAAGAACACCCTGTATCTCAGTTGTTTCGAATGTTAGACTGTTTATTTTTGAATCGTTTTACTGGATTGTGAAAAGGAGTGGTTGATGTAATTTTCAGTCGAATCAGCCTAGTGGATCGAGAGATACTATACCTGCCATTTGAAGAAGAACACCCTGTATCTCAATTGTTTCGAATGTTAGACTGTTTATTTTTAAAACGTTATTCTGGCTTCAGCAGAGGAGTGATTTATGTAAATTTCAGTCGAATCAGCGTAGTGGTTCGAGCGTTACTATACCTGCCATTTGAAGAAGAACACCCTGTATCTCAGTTGTTTCGAGTGTTAGACTGTTTATTTTTGAAGCGTTTTTCTGGATTGTGAAGAGGAGTGATCGATGTTAATTTCAGTCGAATCAGCCCAGTGGTTCGAGAGAAACCATACCTGCCATTTGAAGAAGAACACCCTGTATCTCAGTTGTTTCGAATGTTAGAGTGTTTATTTTTGAATCGTTATTCCAGATTGCGAAGAGGGGTGATTGATGTAAATTTCAGTCGAATCAGCCTAGTGATTCGAGAGTTACTATACCTGCCATTTGAAGAAAAACACCCTGTATCTCAGTTGTTTCGAATGTTAGACTGTTTATTTTTGAAACGTTATTCTGGATTGTGAAGAGGAGTGATTGATGTAAATTTCAGTCGAATCAGCCCAGTGGTTCGAAAGTTAGTATACCTGCCATTTGAAGAAAAACAGCCTGTATCTCAGCTGTTTCGAATGTTAGACTGTTCATTTTTGAATCGTTATTCTGGATTGTGAAGAGGAGTGATTGATTTAAATTTCAGTCGAATCAGCGTAGTGGTTCGAGAGTTACGTCACCTGCCATTTGAAGAAGAACACCCTGTATCTCAGTTGTTTCGAATGATATACTGTTTATTTTTGGAACGTTATTCTGGATTGTGAAGCGGAGTGATTGATGTAAATTTCAGCCGAATCAGCCCATTGGTTCGAGAGTTACTATACCTGCTTCTTGACGAAGAACACCCTGTATCTCAGTTGTTTCGAATTTTAGACTGTTTATTTTTAAAACGTTATTCTGGCTTAAGAAGAGGAGTGATTGATGTCAATTTCAGTCGAATCAGCGTAGTGGTTCGAGCGTTACTATACCTGCCATTTGAAGAAGAACACCCTGTATCTCAGTTGTTTCGAGTGTTAGACTGTTTATTTTTGAATAGTTTTTCTGGATTGCGAAGAGGAGTGATCGATGTAAATTTCAGTCGAATCAGCCCAGTGGTTCGAGAGATACCATACCTGCCATTTGAAGAAGAACACCCTGTATCTCAGATGTTTCGAATGTTCGACTGTTTATTTTTGAAATGTTTTTCTGGATTGTGAAGAGGAGTGATCGATGTAAATTTCAGTCGAATCAGCCCAGTGGTTCGAGAGATACCATACCTGCCATTTGAAGAAGAACACCCTGTATCTCAGTTGTTTCGAATGTTAGACTGTTTATTTTTGAAAAGTTATTCTGGATTGTGAAAAGAAGTGGTTGATGTAAATTTCAGTCGAATCAGCCCAGTGGTTCGAGAGTTACTATACCTGCCATTTGAAGAAGAACACCATGTATCTCAGTTGTTTCGAATGTTAGACTGTTTATTTTTGAATCGTTTTACTGGATTGTGAAAAGGAGTGGTTGATGTAATTTTCAGTCGAATCAGCCTAGTGGATCGAGAGATACTATACCTGCCATTTGAAGAAGAACACCCTGTATCTCAATTGTTTCGAATGTTAGACTGTTTATTTTTAAAACGTTATTCTGGCTTTAGAAGAGGAGTGATTTATGTAAATTTCAGTCGAATCAGCGTAGTGGTTCGAGCGTTACTATTCCTGCCATTTGAAGAAGAACACCCTGTATCTCAGTTGTTTCGAGTGTTAGACTGTTTATTTTTGAATCGTTTTTCTGGATTGTGAAGAGGAGTGATCGATGTAAATTTCAGTCGAATCAGCCCAGTGGTTCGAGAGATACCATACCTGCCATTTGAAGAAGAACACCCTGTTTCTCAGTTGTTTCGAATGTTAGAGTGTTTATTTTTGAATCGATATTCCAGATTGCGAAGAGGGGTGATTGATGTGAATTTCAGTCGAATCAGCCTAGTGATTCGAGAGTTACTATACCCGCCATTTGAAGAAGAACACCCTGTATCTCAGTTGTTTCGAATGTTAGACTGTTTATTTTTGAAACGTTATTCTGGATTGTGAAGAGGAGTGATTGATGTAAATTTCAGTCGAATCAGCCCAGTGGTTCGAAAGTTAGTATACCTGCCATTTGAAGAAGAACAGCCTGTATCTCAGCTGTTTCGAATGTTAGACTGTTCATTTTTGAATCGTTATTCTGGATTGTGAAGAGGAGTGATTGATTTAAATTTCAGTCGAATCAGCGTAGTGGTTCGAGAGTTACGTCACCTGCCATTTGAAGAAGAACACCCTGTATCTCAGTTGTTTCGAATGATATACTGTTTATTTTTGGAACGTTATTCTGGATTGTGAAGCGGAGTGATTGATGTAAATTTCAGTCGAATCAGCCCAGTGGTTCGAGAGATACCATACCTGCCATTTGAAGAAGAACACCCTGTATCTCAGTTGTTTCGAATGTTAGACTGTTTATTTTTGAAAAGTTATTCTGGATTGTGAAAAGAAGTGGTTGATGTAATTTTCAGTCGAATCAGCCTAGTGGATCGAGAGATACTATACCTGCCATTTGAAGAAGAACACCCTGTATCTCAGTTGTTTCGAATGTAAGACTGTTTATTTTTAAAACGTTATTCTGGCTTTAGAAGAGGAGTGATTTATGTAAATTTCAGTCGAATCAGCGTAGTGGTTCGAGCGTTACTATACCTGCCATTTGAAGAAGAACACCCTGTATCTCAGTTGTTTCGAGTGTTAGACTGTTTATTTTTGAAGCGTTTTTCTGGATTGTGAAGAGGAGTGATCGATGTAAATTTCAGTCGAATCAGCCCAGTGGTTCGAGAGA
The DNA here is from genome assembly GCA_958510865.1 of Myrrha octodecimguttata. NCBI lineage: Eukaryota > Metazoa > Arthropoda > Insecta > Coleoptera > Coccinellidae > Myrrha > Myrrha octodecimguttata. The sequence continues at coordinate 25,163,507 of OY294056.1, forward strand.
TACCATACCTGCCATTTGAAGAAGAACACCCTGTATCTCAGTTGTTTCGAATGTTCGACTGTTTATTTTTGAAACGTTTTTCTGGATTGTGAAGAGGAGTGATCGATGTAAATTTCAGTCGAATCAGCCCAGTGGTTCGAGAGATACCATACCTGCCATTTGAAGAAGAACACCCTGTATCTCAGTTGTTTCGAATGTTAGACTGTTTATTTTTGAAAAGTTATTCTGGATTGTGAAAAGAAGTGGTTGATGTAAATTTCAGTCGAATCAGCCCAGTGGTTCGAGAGTTACTATACCTGCCATTTGAAGAAGAACACCCTGTATCTCAGTTGTTTCGAATGTTAGACTGTTTATTTTTGAATCGTTTTACTGGATTGTGAAAAGGAGTGGTTGATGTGATTTTCAGTCGAATCAGCCTAGTGGATCGAGAGATACTATACCTGCCATTTGAAGAAGAACACCCTGTATCTCAATTGTTTCGAATGTTAGACTGTTTATTTTTAAAACGTTATTCTGGCTTTAGAAGAGGAGTGATTTATGTAAATTTCAGTCGAATCAGCGTAGTGGTTCGAGCGTTACTATTCCTGCCATTTGAAGAAGAACACCCTGTATCTCAGTTGTTTCGAGTGTTAGACTGTTTATTTTTGAAGCGTTTTTCTGGATTGTGAAGAAGAACACCCTGTATCTCAATTGTTTCGAATGTTAGACTGTTTATTTTTGAAACGTTATTCTGGCTTAAGAAGAGGAGTGATTGATGTCAATTTCAGTCGAATCAGCGTAGTGGTTCGAGCGTTACTATACCTGCCATTTGAAGAAGAACACCCTGTATCTCAGTTGTTTCGAGTGTTAGACTGTTTATTTTTGAAGCGTTTTTCTGGATTGTGAAGAGGAGTGATCGATGTAAATTTCAGTCGAATCAGCCCAGTGGTTCGAGAGATACCATATCTGCCATTTGAAGAAGAACACCCTTTATCTCAGTTGTTTCGAATGTTAGACTGTTTATTTTTGAAACGTTATTCTGGCTTAAGAAGAGGAGTAATTGATGTCAATTTCAGTCGAATCAGCGTAGTGGTTCGAGCGTTACTATACCTGCCATTTGAAGAAGAACACCCTGTAACTCAGTTGTTTCGAGTGTTAGACTATTTATTTTTGAATCGTTTTTCTGGATTGCGAAGAGGAGTGATCGATGTAAATTTCAGTCGAATCAGCCCAGTGGTTCGAGAGATACCATACCTGCCATTTGAAGAACACCCTGTATCTCAGTTATTTCGAATGTTAGACTGTTTATTTTTGAAACGTTATTCTGGCTTAAGAAGAGGAGTGATTGATGTCAATTTCAGTCGAATCAGCGTTGTGGTTCGAGCGTTACTATACCTGCCATTTGAAGAAGAACACCCTGTAACTCAGTTGTTTCGAGTGTTAGACTATTTATTTTCGAATCATTTTTCTGGATTGCGAAGAGGAGTGATCGATGTAAATTTCAGTCGAATCAGCCCAGTGGTTCGAGGGATACCATACCTGCCATTTGAAGAAGAACACCCTGTATCTCAGTTGTTTCGAATGTTAGACTGTTTATTCTTGAAAAGTTATTCTGGATTGTGAAAAGAAGTGGTTGATGTAAATTTCAGTCGAATCAGCCCAGTGGTTCGAGAGTTACTATACCTGCCATTTGAAGAAGAACACCCTGTATCTCAGTTGTTTCGAATGTTAGACTGTTTATTTTTGAAACGTTATTCTGGCTTAAGAAGAGGAGTGATTGATGTCAATTTCAGTCGAATCAGCCTAGTGATTCGAGAGTTACTATACCTGCCATTTGAAGAAGAACACCCTGTATCTCAGTTGTTTCGAATGTTAGACTGTTTATTTTTGAAAAGTTATTCTGGATTGTGAAGAGGAGTGATTGATGTAAATTTCAGTCGAATCAGCCCAGTGGTTCGAAAGTTAGTATACCTGCCATTTGAAGAAGAACAGCTTGTATCTCAGCTGTTTCGAATGTTAGACTGTTCATTTTTGAATCGTTATTCTGGATTGTGAAGAGGAGTGATTGATTTAAATTTCAGTCGAATCAGCGTAGTGGTTCGAGAGTTACGTCACCTGCCATTTGAAGAAGAACACCCTGTATCTCAGTTGTTTCGAATGATATACTGTTTATTTTTGGAACGTTATTCTGGATTGTGAAGCGGAGTGATTGATGTAAATTTCAGTCGAATCAGCCCAGTGGTTCGAGAGATACCATACCTGCCATTTGAAGAAGAACACCCTGTATCTCAGTTGTTTCGAATGTTAGACTGTTTATTTTTGAAAAGTTGTTCTGGATTGTGAAAAGAAGTGGTTGATGTAAATTTCAGTCGAATCAGCCCAGTGGTTCGAGAGTTACTATACCTGCCATTTGAAGAAGAACACCCTGTATCTCAGTTGTTTCGAATGTTAGACTGTTTATTTTTGAATCGTTTTACTGGATTGTGAAAAGGAGTGGTTGATGTAATTTTCAGTCGAATCAGCCTAGTGGATCGAGAGATACTATACCTGCCATTTGAAGAAGAACACCCTGTATCTCAATTGTTTCGAATGTTAGACTGTTTATTTTTAAAACGTTACTCTGGCTTTAGAAGAGGAGTGATTTATGTAAATTTCAGTCGAATCAGCGTAGTGGTTCGAGCGTTACTATACCTGCCATTTGAAGAAGAACACCCTGTGTCTCAGTTGTTTCGAGTGTTAGACTGTTTATTTTTGAAGCGTTTTTCTGGATTGTGAAGAGGAGTGATCGATGTAAATTTCAGTCGAATCAGCCCAGTGGTTCGAGAGATACCATACCTGCCATTTGAAGAAGAACACCCTGTATCTCAGTTGTTTCGAATGTTAGAGTGTTTATTTTTGAATCGTTATTCCAGATTGCGAAGAGGGGTGATTGATGTAAATTTCAGTCGAATCAGCCTAGTGATTCGAGAGTTACTATACCTGCCATTTGAAGAAGAACACCCTGTATCTCAGTTGTTTCGAATGTTAGACTGTTTATTTTTGAAACGTTATTCTGGATTGTGAAGAGGAGTGATTGATGTAAATTTCAGTCGAATCAGCCCAGTGGTTCGAAAGTTAGTATACCTGCCATTTGAAGAAGAACAGCCTGTATCTCAGCTGTTTCGAATGTTAGACTGTTCATTTTTGAATCGTTATTCTGGATTGTGAAGAGGAGTGATTGATTTAAATTTCAGTCGAATCAGCGTAGTGGTTCGAGAGTAACGTCACCTGCCATTTGAAGAAGAACACCCTGTATCTCAGTTGTTTCGAATGATATACTGTTTATTTTTGGAACGTTATTCTGGATTGTGAAGCGGAGTGATTGATGTAAATTTCAGCCGAATCAGCCCTGTGGTTCGAGAGTTACTATACCTGCTACTTGACGAAGAACACCCTGTATCTCAGTTGTTTCGAATTTCAACTGTTTATTTTTAAAACGTTATTCTGGCTTAAGAAGAGGAGTGATTGATGTCAATTTCAGTCGAATCAGCGTAGTGGTTCGAGCGTTACTATACCTGCCATTTGAAGAAGAACACCCTGTATCTCTATTGAATCAGTTGTTTCGAGTGTTAGACTGTTTATTTTTGAATCGTTTTTTTGGATTGCGAAGAGGAGTGATCGATGTAAATTTCAGTCGAATCAGCCCAGTGGTTCGAGAGATACCATACCTGCCATTTGAAGAAGAACACCCTGTATCTCAGATGTTTCGAATGTTCGACTGTTTATTTTTGAAACGTTTTTCTGGATTGTGAAGAGGAGTGATCGATGTAAATTTCAGTCGAATCAGCCCAGTGGTTCGAGAGATACCATACCTGCCATTTGAAGAAGAACAACCTGTATCTCAGTTGTTTCGAATGTTAGACTGTTTATTTTTGAAAAGTTATTCTGGATTGTGAAAAGAAGTGGTTGATGTAAATTTCAGTCGAATCAGCCCAGTGGTTCGAGAGTTACTATACCTGCAATTTGAAGAAGAACACCCTGTATCTCAGTTGTTTCGAATGTTAGACTGCTTATTTTTGAATCGTTTTACTGGATTGTGAAAAGGAGTGGTTGATGTAATTTTCAGTCGAATCAGCCTAGTGGATCGAGAGATACTATACCTGCCATTTGAAGAAGAACACCCTGTATCTCAATTGTTTCGAATGTTAGACTGTTTATTTTTAAAACGTTATTTTGGCTTTAGAAGAGTAGTGATTTATGTAAATTTCAGTCGAATCAGCGTAGTGGTTCGAGCGTTACTATACCTGCCATTTGAAGAAGAACACCCTGTATCTCAGTTGTTTCGAGTGTTAGACTGTTTATTTTTGAATCGTTATTCTGGATTGTGAAGAGGAGTGATCGATGTAAATTTCAGTCGAATCAGCCCAGTGGTTCGAGAGATACCATACCTGCCATTTGAAGAAGAACACCCTGTATCTCAGTTGTTTCGAATGTTAGAGTGTTTATTTTTGAATCGTTATTCCAGATTGCGAAGAGGGGTGATTGATGTAAATTTCAGTCGAATCAGCCTAGTGATTCGAGAGTTACTATACCTGCCATTTGAAGAAGAACACCCTGTATCTCAGTTGTTTCGAATGTTAGACTGTTTATTTTTGAAACGTTATTCTGGATTGTGAAGAGGAGTGATTGATGTAAATTTCAGTCGAATCAGCCAGTGGTTCGAAAGTAAGTATACCTGCCATTTGAAGAAGAACAGCCTGTATCTCAGCTGTTTCGAATGTTAGACTGTTCATTTTTGAATCGTTATTCTGGATTGTGAAGAGGAGTGATTGATTTAAATTTCAGTCGAATCAGCGTAGTGGTTCGAGAGTTACGTCACCTGCCATTTGAAGAAGAACACCCTGTATCTCAGTTGTTTCGAATGATATACTGTTTATTTTTGGAACGTTATTCTGGATTGTGAAGCGGAGTGATTGATGTAAATTTCAGTCGAATCAGCGTAGTGGTTCGAGCGTTACTATACCTGCCATTTGAAGAAGAACACCCTGTATCTCAGTTGTTTCGAGTGTTAGACTGTTTATTTTTGAAGCGTTTTTCTGGATTGTGAAGAGGAGTGATCGATGTAAATTTCAGTCGAATCAGCCCAGTGGTTCGAGAGATACCATACCTGCCATTTGAAGAAGAACACCCTGTATCTCAGTTGTTTCGAATGTTAGACTGTTTATTTTTGAAAAGTTATTCTGGATTGTGAAAAGAAGTGGTTGATGTAAATTTCAGTCGAATCAGCCCAGTGGTTCGAGAGTTACTATACCTGCCATTTGAAGAAGAACACCCTGTATCTCAGTTGTTTCGAATGTTAGACTGTTTATTTTTGAATCGTTTTACTGGATTGTGAAAAGGAGTGGTTGATGTAATTTTCAGTCGAATCAGCCTAGTGGATCGAGAGATACTATACCTGCCATTTGAAGAAGAACACCCTGTATCTCAATTGTTTCGAATGTTAGACTTTTTATTTTTAAAACGTTATTCTGGCTTTAGAAGAGGAGTGATTTATGTAAATTTAAGTCGAATCAGCGTAGTGGTTCGAGCGTTACTATACCTGCCATTTGAAGAAGAACACCCTGTATCTCAGTTGTTTCGAGTGTTAGACTGTTTATTTTTGAAGCGTTTTTCTGGATTGTGAAGAGGAGTGATCGATGTAAATTTCAGTCGAATCAGCCCAGTGGTTCGAGAGATACCATACCTGCCATTTGAAGAAGAACACCCTGTATCTCAGTTGTTTCGAATGTTAGACTGTTTATTTTTGAAACGTTATTCTGGCTTAAGAAGAGGAGTGATTGATGTCAATTTCAGTCGAATCAGCGTAGTGGTTCGAGCGTTACTATACCTGCCAGTTGAAGAAGAACACCCTGTAACTCAGTTGTTTCGAGTGTTAGACTATTTATTTTTGAATCGTTTTTCTGGATTGCGAAGAGGAGTGATCGATGTAAATTTCAGTCGAATCAGCCCAGTGGTTCGAGAGATACCATACCTGCCATTTGAAGAAGAACACCCTGTATCTCAGTTGTTTCGAATGTTAGACTGTTTATTTTTGAAACGTTATTCTGGCTTAAGAAGAGGAGTGATTGATGTCAATTTCAGTCGAATCAGCGTAGTGGTTCGAGCGTTACTATACCTGCCATTTGAAGATGAACACCCTGTAACTCAGTTGTTTCGAGTGTTAGACTATTTATTTTTGAATCGTTTTTCTGGATTGCGAAGAGGAGTGATCGATGTAAATTTCAGTCGAATCAGCCCAGTGGTTCGAGGGATACCATACCTGCCATTTGAAGAAGAACACCCTGTATCTCAGTTGTTTCGAATGTTAGACTGTTTATTCTTGAAAAGTTATTCTGGATTGTGAAAAGAAGTGGTTGATGTAAATTTCAGTCGAATCAGCCCAGTGGTTCGAGAGTTCTATACCTGCCATTTGAAGAAGAACACCCTGTATCTCAGTTGTTTCGAATGTTAGACTGTTTATTTTTGAATCGTTTCACTGGATTGTGAAAAGGAGTGGTTGATGTAATTTTCAGTCGAATCAGCCTAGTGGATCGAGAGATACTATACCTGCCATTTGAAGAAGAACACCCTGTATCTCAATTGTTTCGAATGTTAGACTGTTTATTTTTAAAACGTTATTCTGGCTTTAGAAGAGGAGTGATTTATGTAAATTTCAGTCGAATCAGCGTAGTGGTTCGAGCGTTACTATACCTGCCATTTGAAGAAGAACACCCTGTATCTCAGTTGTTTCGAGTGTTAGACTGTTTATTTTTGAAGCGTTTTTCTGGATTGTGAAGAGGAGTGATCGATGTAAATTTCAGTCGAATCAGCCCAGTGGTTCGAGAGATACCATACCTGCCATTTGAAGAAGAACACCCTGTATCTCAGTTGTTTCGAATGTTAGAGTGTTTATTTTTGAATCGTTATTCCAGATTGCGAAGAGGGGTGATTGATGTAAATTTCAGTCGAATCAGCCTAGTGATTCGAGAGTTACTATACCTGCCATTTGAAGAAGAACACCCTGTATCGCAGTTGTTTCGAATGTTAGACTGTTTATTTTTGAAACGTTATTCTGGATTGTGAAGAGGAGTGATTGATGTAAATTTCAGTCGAATCAGCCCAGTGGTTCGAAAGTTAGTATACCTGCCATTTGAAGAAGAACAGCCTGTATCTCAGCTGTTTCGAATGTTAGACTGTTCATTTTTGAATCGTTATTCTGCATTGTGAAGAGGAGTGATTGATTTAAATTTCAGTCGAATCAGCGTAGTGGTTCGAGAGTTACGTCACCTGCCATTTGAAGAAGAACACCCTGTATCTCAGTTGTTTCGAATGATATACTGTTTATTTTTGGAACGTTATTCTGGATTGTGAAGCGGAGTGATTGATGTAAATTTCAGCCGAATCAGCCCAGTGGTTCGAGAGTTACTATACCTGCTACTTGACGAAGAACACCCTGTATCTCAGTTGTTTCGAATTTTAGACTGTTTATTTTTAAAACGTTATTCTGGCTTAAGAAGAGGAGTGATTGATGTCAATTTCAGTCGAATCAGCGTAGTGGTTCGAGCGTTACTATACCTGCCATTTGAAGAAGAACACCCTGTATCTCAGTTGTTTCGAGTGTTAGACTGTTTATTTTTGAATCGTTTTTCTGGATTGCGAAGAGGAGTGATCGATGTAAATTTCAGTCGAATCAGCCCAGTGGTTCGAGGGATACCATACCTGCCATTTGAAGAAGAACACCCTGTATCTCAGTTGTTTCGAATGTTAGACTGTTTATTCTTGAAAAGTTATTCTGGATTGTGAAAAGAAGTGATTGATGTAAATTTCAGTCGAATCAGCCTAGTGGATCGAGAGATACTATACCTGCCATTTGAAGAAGAACACCCTGTATCTCAGTTGTTTCGAATGTTAGACTGTTTATTTTTAAAACATTATTCTGGCTTCAGAAGAGGAGTGATTGATTTAAATTTCAGTCGAATCAGCGTAGTGGTTCGAGCGTTACTATACCTGCCATTTGAAGAAGAACACCCTGTATCTCAGTTGTTTCGAGTGTTAGACTGTTTATTTTTGAAGCGTTTTTCTGGATTGTAAAGTGGAGTGATTGATGTAAATTTCAGTCGAATCAGCCAAGTGGTTCGAGAGATACTATACCTGCCATTTGAAGAAGAACACCCTGTATCTCAGCTGTTTCGAATGTTAGAATGTTTATTTTTAAAACGTTTTTCTGGTTTTTGAGGAGGCGTGATTGTTGTGAATTTCAGTCGAATCAGCGTAGTGGTTCGAGAGTTACTATACCTGCCATTTGAAGAAGAACACCCTGTATCTCAGTTGTTTCGAATGTTAGACTGTTTATTTTTGAAACGTTATTCTGTATCGTGAAAGGGAGTGATTGACGTAAATTTCAGTCGAATCAGCCCTGTGGTTTGAGAGTTACTATACCTGCCATTTGAAGAAGAACACCCTGAATCTAAGTTGTTTCGAATGTTAGACTGTTTTTTTTTGAAAAGTTATTCTGGATTGTGAAAAGAAGTGGTTGATGTAAATTTCAGTCGAATCAGCCCAGTGGTTCGAGAGTTACTATACCTGCCATTTGAAGAAGAACACCCTGTATCTCAGTTGTTTCGAATGTTAGACTGTTTATTTTTAAAACGTTATTCTGGCTTTAGAAGAGGAGTGATTGATGTAAATTTCAGTCGAATCAGCGTAGTGGTTCGAGCGTTACTATACCTGCCATTTGAAGAAGAACACCCTGTATCTCAGTTGTTTCGAGTGTTAGACTGTTTATTTTTGAAGCGTTTTTCTGGATTGTGAAGAGGAGTGATCGATGTAAATTTCAGTCGAATCAGCCCAGTGGTTCGAGAGATACCATACCTGCCATTTGAAGAAGAACACCCTGTATCTCAGATGTTTCGAATGTTCGACTGTTTATTTTTGAAACGTTTTTCTGGATTGTGAAGAGGAGTGATCGATGTAAATTTCAGTCGAATCAGCCCAGTGGTTCGAGAGATACCATACCTGCCATTTGAAGAAGAACACCCTGTATCTCAGTTGTTTCGAATGTTAGACTGTTTATTTTTGAAAAGTTATTCTGGATTGTGAAAAGAAGTGGTTGATGTAAATTTCAGTCGAATCAGCCCAGTGGTTCGAGAGTTACTATACCTGCCATTTGAAGAAGAACACCCTGTATCTCAGTTGTTTCGAATGTTAGACTGTTTATTTTTGAATCGTTTTACTAGATTGTGAAAAGGAGTGGTTGATGTAATTTTCAGTCGAATCAGCCTAGTGGATCGAGAGATACTATACCTGCCATTTGAAGAAGAACACCCTGTATCTCAATTGTTTCGAATGTTAGACTGTTTATTTTTAAAACGTTATTCTGGCTTTAGAAGAGGAGTGATTTATGTAAATTTCAGTCGAATCAGCGTAGTGGTTCGAGCGTTACTATACCTGCCATTTGAAGAAGAACACCCTGTATCTCAGTTGTTTCGAGTGTTAGACTGTTTATTTTTGAAGCGTTTTTCTGGATTGTGAAGAGGAGTGATCGTTGTAAATTTCAGTCGAATCAGCCCAGTGGTTCGAGAGATACCATACCTGCCATTTGAAGAAGAACACCCTGTATCTCAGTTGTTTCGAATGTTAGACTGTTTATTTTTGAAACGTTATTCTGGCTTAAGAAGAGGAGTGATTGATGTCAATTTCAGTCGAATCAGCGTAGTGGTTCGAGCGTTTCTATACCTGCCATTTGAAGAAGAACACCCTGTATCTCAGTTGTTTCGAGTGTTAGACTGTTTATTTTTGAAGCGTTTTTCTGGATTGTGAAGAGGAGTGATCGATGTAAATTTCAGTCGAATCAGCCCAGTGGTTCGAGAGATACCATACCTGCCATTTGAAGAAGAACACCCTGTATCTCAGTTGTTTCGAATGTTAGACTGTTTATTTTTGAAACGTTATTCTGGCTTAAGAAGAGGAGTGATTGATGTCAATTTCAGTCGAATCAGCGTAGTGGTTCGAGCGTTACTATACCTGCCATTTGAAGAAGAACACCCTGTAACTCAGTTGTTTCGAGTGTTAGACTATTTATTTTTGAATCGTTTTTCTGGATTGCGAAGAGGAGTGATCGATGTAAATTTCAGTCGAATCAGCCCAGTGGTTCGAGAGATACCATACCTGCCATTTGAAGAAGAACACCCTGTATCTCAGTTGTTTCGAATGTTAGACTGTTTATTTTTGAAACGTTATTCTGGCTTAAGAAGAGGAGTGATTGATTTCAATTTCAGTCGAATCAGCGTAGTGGTTCGAGCGTTACTATACCTGCCATTTGAAGAAGAACACCCTGTAACTCAGTTGTTTCGAGTGTTAGACTATTTATTTTTGAATCGTTTTTCTGGATTGCGAAGAGGAGTGATCGATGTAAATTTCAGTCGAATCAGCCCAGTGGTTCGAGGGATACCATACCTGCCATTTGAAGAAGAACACCCTGTATCTAAGTTGTTTCGAATGTTAGACTGTTTATTCTTGAAAAGTTATTTTGGATTGTGAAAAGAAGTGGTTGATGTAAATTTCAGTCGAATCAGCCCAGTGGTTCGAGAGTTACTATACCTGCCATTTGAAGAAGAACACCCTGTATCTCAGTTGTTTCGAATGTTAGACTGTTTATTTTTGAATCGTTTTACTGGATTGTGAAAAGGAGTGGTTGATGTAATTTTCAGTCGAATCAGCCTAGTGGATCGAGAGATACTATACCTGCCATTTGAAGAAGAACACCCTGTATCTCAATTGTTTCGAATGTTAGACTGTTTATTTTTAAAACGTTATTCTGGCTTTAGAAGAGGAGTGATTTATGTAAATTTCAGTCGAATCAGCGTAGTGGTTCGAGCGTTACTATACCTGCCATTTGAAGAAGAACACCCTGTATCTCAGTTGTTTCGAGTGTTAGACTGTTTATTTTTGAAGCGTTTTTCTGGATTGTGAAGGGGAGTGATCGATGTAAATTTCAGTCGAATCAGCCCAGTGGTTCGAGAGATACCATACCTGCCATTTGAAGAAGAACACCCTGTATCTCAGTTGTTTCGAATGTTAGACTGTTTATTTTTGAAACGTTATTCTGGCTTAAGAAGAGGAGTGATTGATGTCAATTTCAGTCGAATCAGCGTAGTGGTTCGAGCGTTTCTATACCTGCCATTTGAAGAAGAACACCCTGTATCTCAGTTGTTTCGAGTGTTAGACTGTTTATTTTTGAAGCGTTTTTCTGGATTGTGAAGAGGAGTGATCGATGTAAATTTCAGTCGAATCAGCCCAGTGGTTCGAGAGATACCATACCTGCCATTTGAAGAAGAACACCCTGTATCTCAGTTGTTTCGAATGTTAGACTGTTTATTTTTGAAACGTTATTCTGGCTTAAGAAGAGGATTGATTGATGTCAATTTCAGTCGAATCAGCGTAGTGGTTCGAGCGTTACTATACCTGCCATTTGAAGAAGAACACCCTGTAACTCAGTTGTTTCGAGTGTTAGACTATTTATTTTTGAATCGTTTTTCTGGATTGCGAAGAGGAGTGATCGATGTAAATTTCAGTCGAATCAGCCCAGTGGTTCGAGAGATACCATACCTGCCATTTGAAGAAGAACACCCTGTATCTCAGTTGTTTCGAATGTTAGACTGTTTATTTTTGAAACGTTATTCTGGCTTAAGAAGAGGAGTGATTGATTTAAATTTCAGTCGAATCAGCGTAGTGGTTCGAGCGTTACTATACCTGCCATTTGAAGAAGAACACCCTGTAACTCAGTTGTTTCGAGTGTTAGACTATTTATTTTTGAATCGTTTCTCTGGATTGCGGAGAGGAGTGATCGATGTAAATTTCAGTCGAATCAGCCCAGTGGTTCGAGGGATACCATACCTGCCATTTGAAGAAGAACTCCCTGTATCTAAGTTGTTTCGAATGTTAAACTGTTTATTCTTGAAAAGTTATTCTGGATTGTGAAAATAAGTGGTTGATGTAAATTTCAGTCGAATCAGCCCAGTGGTTCGAGAGTTACTATACCTGCCATTTGAAGAAGAACACCCTGTATCTCAGTTGTTTCGAATGTTAGACTGTTTATTTTTGAGTCGTTTTACTGGATTGTGAAAAGGAGTGGTTGATGTAATTTTCAGTCGAATCAGCCTAGTGGATCGAGAGATACTATACCTGCCATTTGAAGAAGAACACCCTGTATCTCAATTGTTTCGAATGTTAGACTGTTTATTTTTAAAACGTTATTCTGGCTTTAGAAGAGGAGTGATTTATGTAAATTTCAGTCGAATCAGCGTAGTGGTTCGAGCGTTACTATACCTGCCATTTGAAGAAGAACACCCTGTATCTCAGTTGTTTCGAGTGTTAGACTGTTTATTTTCGAAGCGTTTTTCTGGATTGTGAAGAGGAGTGATCGATGTAAATTTCAGTCGAATCAGCCCAGTGGTTCGAGAGATACCATACCTGCCATTTGAAGAAGAACACCCTGTATCTCTGTTGTTTCGAATGTTAGAGTGTTTATTTTTGAATCGTTATTCCAGATTGCGAAGAGGGGTGATTGATGTAAATTTCAGTCGAATCAGCCTAGTGATTCGAGAGTTACTATACCTGCCATTTGAAGAAGAACACCCTGTATCTCAGTTGTTTCGAATGTTAGACTGTTTATTTTTGAAACGTTATTCTGGATTGTGAAGAGGAGTGATTGATGTAAATTTCAGTCGAATCAGCCCAGTGGTTCGAAAGTTAGTATACCTGCCATTTGAAGAAGAACAGCCTGTATCTCAGCTGTTTCGAATGTTAGACTGTTCATTTTTGAATCGTTATTCTGGATTGTGAAGAGGAGTGATTGATTTAAATTTCAGTCGAATCAGCGTAGTGGTTCGAGAGTGACGTCACCTGCCATTTGAAGAAGAACACCCTGTATCTCAGTTGTTTCGAATGATATACTGTTTATTTTTGGAACGTTATTCTGGATTGTGAAGCGGAGTGATTGATGTAAATTTCAGCCGAATCAGCCCAGTGGTTCGAGAGTTACTATACCTGCTACTTGACGAAGAACACCCTGTATCTCAGTTGTTTCGAATTTTAGACTGTTTATTTTTATAACGTTATTCTGGCTTAAGAAGAGGAGTGATTGATGTCAATTTCAGTCGAATCAGCGTAGTGGTTCGAGCGTTACTATACCTGCCATTTGAAGAAGAACACCCTGTATCTCAGTTGTTTCGAGTGTTAGACTGTTTATTTTTGAATCGTTTTTCTGGATTGCGAAGAGGAGTGATCGATGTAAATTTCAGTCGAATCAGCCCAGTGGTTCGAGAGATACCATACCTGCCATTTGAAGAAGAACACCCTGTATCTCAGATGTTTCGAATGTTCGACTGTTTATTTTTGAAACGTTTTTCTGGATTGTGAAGAGGAGTGATCGATGTAAATTTCAGTCGAATCAGCCCAGTGGTTCGAGAGATACCATACCTGCCATTTGAAGAAGAACACCCTGTATCTCAGTTGTTTCGAATGTTAGACTGTTTATTTTTGAAAAGTTATTCTGGATTGTGAAAAGAAGTGGTTGATGTAAATTTCAGTCGAATCAGCCCAGTGGTTCGAGAGTTACTATACCTGCCATTTGAAGAAGAACACCCTGTATCTCAGTTGTTTCGAATGTTAGACTGTTTATTTTTGAATCGTTTTACTGGATTGTGAAAAGGAGTGGTTGATGTAATTTTCAGTCGAATTAGCCTAGTGGATCGAGAGATACTATACCTGCCATTTGAAGAAGAACACCCTGTATCTCAATTGTTTCGAATGTTAGACTGTTTATTTTTAAAACGTTATTCTGGCTTCAGCAGAGGAGTGATTTATGTAAATTTCAGTCGAATCAGCGTAGTGGTTCGAGCGTTACTATACCTGCCATTTGAAGAAGAACACCCTGTATCTCAGTTGTTTCGAGTGTTAGACTGTTTATTTTTGAAGCGTTTTTCTGGATTGTGAAGAGGAGTGATCGATGTTAATTTCAGTCGAATCAGCCCAGTGGTTCGAGAGATACCATACCTGCCATTTGAAGAAGAACACCCTGTATCTCAGTTGTTTCGAATGTTAGAGTGTTTATTTTTGAATCGTTATTCCAGATTGCGAAGAGGGGTGATTGATGTAAATTTCAGTCGAATCAGCCTAGTGATTCGAGAGTTACTATACCTGCCATTTGAAGAAAAACACCCTGTATCTCAGTTGTTTCGAATGTTAGACTGTTTATTTTTGAAACGTTATTCTGGATTGTGAAGAGGAGTGATTGATGTAAATTTCAGTCGAATCAGCCCAGTGGTTCGAAAGTTAGTATACCTGCCATTTGAAGAAAAACAGCCTGTATCTCAGCTGTTTCGAATGTTAGACTGTTCATTTTTGAATCGTTATTCTGGATTGTGAAGAGGAGTGATTGATTTAAATTTCAGTCGAATCAGCGTAGTGGTTCGAGAGTTACGTCACCTGCCATTTGAAGAAGAACACCCTGTATCTCAGTTGTTTCGAATGATATACTGTTTATTTTTGGAACGTTATTCTGGATTGTGAAGCGGAGTGATTGATGTAAATTTCAGCCGAATCAGCCCATTGGTTCGAGAGTTACTATACCTGCTACTTGACGAAGAACACCCTGTATCTCAGTTGTTTCGAATTTTAGACTGTTTATTTTTAAAACGTTATTCTGGCTTAAGAAGAGGAGTGATTGATGTCAATTTCAGTCGAATCAGCGTAGTGGTTCGAGCGTTACTATACCTGCCATTTGAAGAAGAACACCCTGTATCTCAGTTGTTTCGAGTGTTAGACTGTTTATTTTTGAATAGTTTTTCTGGATTGCGAAGAGGAGTGATCGATGTAAATTTCAGTCGAATCAGCCCAGTGGTTCGAGAGATACCATACCTGCCATTTGAAGAAGAACACCCTGTATCTCAGATGTTTCGAATGTTCGACTGTTTATTTTTGAAATGTTTTTCTGGATTGTGAAGAGGAGTGATCGATGTAAATTTCAGTCGAATCAGCCCAGTGGTTCGAGAGATACCAAACCTGCCATTTGAAGAAGAACACCCTGTATCTCAGTTGTTTCGAATGTTAGACTGTTTATTTTTGAAAAGTTATTCTGGATTGTGAAAAGAAGTGGTTGATGTAAATTTCAGTCGAATCAGCCCAGTGGTTCGAGAGTTACTATACCTGCCATTTGAAGAAGAACACCCTGTAACTCAGTTGTTTCGAATGTTAGACTGTTTATTTTTGAATCGTTTTACTGGATTGTGAAAAGGAGTGGTTGATGTAATTTTCAGTCGAATCAGCCTAGTGGATCGAGAGATACTATACCTGCCATTTGAAGAAGAACACCCTGTATCTCAATTGTTTCGAATGTTAGACTGTTTATTTTTAAAACGTTATTCTGGCTTTAGAAGAGGAGTGATTTATGTAAATTTCAGTCGAATCAGCGTAGTGGTTCGAGCGTTACTATTCCTGCCATTTGAAGAAGAACACCCTGTATCTCAGTTGTTTCGAGTGTTAGACTGTTTATTTTTGAAGCGTTTTTCTGGATTGTGAAGAGGAGTGATCGATGTAAATTTCAGTCGAATCAGCCCAGTGGTTCGAGAGATACCATACCTGCCATTTGAAGAAGAACACCCTGTATCTCAGTTGTTTCGAATGTTAGAGTGTTTATTTTTGAATCGTTATTCCAGATTGCGAAGAGGGGTGATTGATGTGAATTTCAGTCGAATCAGCCTAGTGATTCGAGAGTTACTATACCTGCCATTTGAAGAAGAACACCCTGTATCTCAGTTGTTTCGAATGTTAGACTGTTTATTTTTGAAACGTTATTCTGGATTGTGAAGAGGAGTGATTGATGTAAATTTCAGTCGAATCAGCCCAGTGGTTCGAAAGTTAGTATACCTGCCATTTGAAGAAGAACAGCCTGTATCTCAGCTGTTTCGAATGTTAGACTGTTCATTTTTGAATCGTTATTCTGGATTGTGAAGAGGAGTGATTGATTTAAATTTCAGTCGAATCAGCGTAGTGGTTCGAGAGTTACGTCACCTGCCATTTGAAGAAGAACACCCTGTATCTCAGTTGTTTCGAATGATATACTGTTTATTTTTGGAACGTTATTCTGGATTGTGAAGCGGAGTGATTGATGTAAATTTCAGTCGAATCAGCCCAGTGGTTCGAGAGATACCATACCTGCCATTTGAAGAAGAACACCCTGTATCTCAGTTGTTTCGAATGTTAGACTGTTTATTTTTGAAAAGTTATTCTGGATTGTGAAAAGAAGTGGTTGATGTAATTTTCAGTCGAATCAGCCTAGTGGATCGAGAGATACTATACCTGCCATTTGAAGAAGAACACCCTGTATCTCAGTTGTTTCGAATGTTAGACTGTTTATTTTTAAAACGTTATTCTGGCTTTAGAAGAGGAGTGATTTATGTAAATTTCAGTCGAATCAGCGTAGTGGTTCGAGCGTTACTATACCTGCCATTTGAAGAAGAACACCCTGTATCTCAGTTGTTTCGAGTGTTAGACTGTTAATTTTTGAAGCGTTTTTCTGGATTGTGAAGAGGAGTGATCGATGTAAATTTCAGTCGAATCAGCCCAGTGGTTCGAGAGATACCATACCTGCCATTTGAAGAAGAACACCCTGTATCTCAGTTGTTTCGAATGTTCGACTGTTTATTTTTGAAACGTTTTTCTGGATTGTGAAGAGGAGTGATCGATGTAAATTTCAGTCGAATCAGCCCAGTGGTTCGAGAGATACCATACCTGCCATTTGAAGAAGAACACCCTGTATCTCAGTTGTTTCGAATGTTAGACTGTTTATTTTTGAAAAGTTATTCTGGATTGTGAAAAGAAGTGGTTGATGTAAATTTCAGTCGAATCAGCCCAGTGGTTCGAGAGTTACTATACCTGCCATTTGAAGAAGAACACCCTGTATCTCAGTTGTTTCGAATGTTAGACTGTTTATTTTTGAATCGTTTTACTGGATTGTGAAAAGGAGTGGTTGATGTGATTTTCAGTCGAATCAGCCTAGTGGATCGAGAGATACTATACCTGCCATTTGAAGAAGAACACCCTGTATCTCAATTGTTTCGAATGTTAGACTGTTTATTTTTAAAACGTTATTCTGGCTTTAGAAGAGGAGTGATTTATGTAAATTTCAGTCGAATCAGCGTAGTGGTTCGAGCGTTACTATTCCTGCCATTTGAAGAAGAACACCCTGTATCTCAGTTGTTTCGAGTGTTAGACTGTTTATTTTTGAAGCGTTTTTCTGGATTGTGAAGAAGAACACCCTGTATCTCAATTGTTTCGAATGTTAGACTGTTTATTTTTGAAACGTTATTCTGGCTTAAGAAGAGGAGTGATTGATGTCAATTTCAGTCGAATCAGCGTAGTGGTTTGAGCGTTACTATACCTGCCATTTGAAGAAGAACACCCTGTATCTCAGTTGTTTCGAGTGTTAGACTGTTTATTTTTGAAGCGTTTTTCTGGATTGTGAAGAGGAGTGATCGATGTAAATTTCAGTCGAATCAGCCCAGTGGTTCGAGAGATACCATATCTGCCATTTGAAGAAGAACACCCTTTATCTCAGTTGTTTCGAATGTTAGACTGTTTATTTTTGAAACGTTATTCTGGCTTAAGAAGAGGAGTAATTGATGTCAATTTCAGTCGAATCAGCGTAGTGGTTCGAGCGTTACTATACCTGCCATTTGAAGAAGAACACCCTGTAACTCAGTTGTTTCGAGTGTTAGACTATTTATTTTTGAATCGTTTTTCTGGATTGCGAAGAGGAGTGATCGATGTAAATTTCAGTCGAATCAGCCCAGTGGTTCGAGAGATACCATACCTGCCATTTGAAGAACACCCTGTATCTCAGTTGTTTCGAATGTTAGACTGTTTATTTTTGAAACGTTATTCTGGCTTAAGAAGAGGAGTGATTGATGTCAATTTCAGTCGAATCAGCGTTGTGGTTCGAGCGTTACTATACCTGCCATTTGAAGAAGAACACCCTGTTACTCAGTTGTTTCGAGTGTTAGACTATATATTTTCGAATCATTTTTCTGGATTGCGAAGAGGAGTGATCGATGTAAATTTCAGTCGAATCAGCCCAGTGGTTCGAGGGATACCATACCTGCCATTTGAAGAAGAACACCCTGTATCTCAGTTGTTTCGAATGTTAGACTGTTTATTCTTGAAAAGTTATTCTGGATTGTGAAAAGAAGTGGTTGATGTAAATTTCAGTCGAATCAGCCCAGTGGTTCGAGAGTTACTATACCTGCCATTTGAAGAAGAACACCCTGTATCTCAGTTGTTTCGAATGTTAGACTGTTTATTTTTGAAACGTTATTCTGGCTTAAGAAGAGGAGTGATTGATGTCAATTTCAGTCGAATCAGCCTAGTGATTCGAGAGTTACTATACCTGCCATTTGAAGAAGAACACCCTGTATCTCAGTTGTTTCGAATGTTAGACTGTTTATTTTTGAAAAGTTATTCTGGATTGTGAAGAGGAGTGATTGATGTAAATTTCAGTCGAATCAGCCCAGTGGTTCGAAAGTTAGTATACCTGCCATTTGAAGAAGAACAGCTTGTATCTCAGCTGTTTCGAATGTTAGACTGTTCATTTTTGAATCGTTATTCTGGATTGTGAAGAGGAGTGATTGATTTAAATTTCAGTCGAATCAGCGTAGTGGTTCGAGAGTTACGTCACCTGCCATTTGAAGAAGAACACCCTGTATCTCAGTTGTTTCGAATGATATACTGTTTATTTTTGGAACGTTATTCTGGATTGTGAAGCGGAGTGATTGATGTAAATTTCAGTCGAATCAGCCCAGTGGTTCGAGAGATACCATACCTGCCATTTGAAGAAGAACACCCTGTATCTCAGTTGTTTCGAATGTTAGACTGTTTATTTTTGAAAAGTTGTTCTGGATTGTTAAAAGAAGTGGTTGATGTAAATTTCAGTCGAATCAGCCCAGTGGTTCGAGAGTTACTATACCTGCCATTTGAAGAAGAACACCCTGTATCTCAGTTGTTTCGAATGTTAGACTGTTTATTTTTGAATCGTTTTACTGGATTGTGAAAAGGAGTGGTTGATGTAATTTTCAGTCGAATCAGCCTAGTGGATCGAGAGATACTATACCTGCCATTTGAAGAAGAACACCCTGTATCTCAATTGTTTCGAATGTTAGACTGTTTATTTTTAAAACGTTAGTCTGGCTTTAGAAGAGGAGTGATTTATGTAAATTTCAGTCGAATCAGCGTAGTGGTTCGAGCGTTACTATACCTGCCATTTGAAGAAGAACACCCTGTATCTCAGTTGTTTCGAGTGTTAGACTGTTTATTTTTGAAGCGTTTTTCTGGATTGTGAAGAGGAGTGATCGATGTAAATTTCAGTCGAATCAGCCCAGTGGTTCGAGAGATACCATACCTGCCATTTGAAGAAGAACACCCTGTATCTCAGTTGTTTCGAATGTTAGAGTGTTTATTTTTGAATCGTTATTCCAGATTGCGAAGAGGGGTGATTGATGTAAATTTCAGTCGAATCAGCCTAGTGATTCGAGAGTTACTATACCTGCCATTTGAAGAAGAACACCCTGTATCTCAGTTGTTTCGAATGTTAGACTGTTTATTTTTGAAACGTTATTCTGGATTGTGAAGAGGAGTGATTGATGTAAATTTCAGTCGAATCAGCCCAGTGGTTCGAAAGTTAGTATACCTGCCATTTGAAGAAGAACAGCCTGTATCTCAGCTGTTTCGAATGTTAGACTGTTCATTTTTGAATCGTTATTCTGGATTGTGAAGAGGAGTGATTGATTTAAATTTCAGTCGAATCAGCGTAGTGGTTCGAGAGTAACGTCACCTGCCATTTGAAGAAGAACACCCTGTATCTCAGTTGTTTCGAATGATATACTGTTTATTTTTGGAACGTTATTCTGGATTGTGAAGCGGAGTGATTGATGTAAATTTCAGCCGAATCAGCCCAGTGGTTCGAGAGTTACTATACCTGCTACTTGACGAAGAACACCCTGTATCTCAGTTGTTTCGAATTTCAGACTGTTAATTTTTAAAACGTTATTCTGGCTTAAGAAGAGGAGTGATTGATGTCAATTTCAGTCGAATCAGCGTAGTGGTTCGAGCGTTACTATACCTGCCATTTGAAGAAGAACACCCTGTATCTCTATTGAATCAGTTGTTTCGAGTGTTAGACTGTTTATTTTTGAATCGCTTTTCTGGATTGCGAAGAGGAGTGATCGATGTAAATTTCAGTCGAATCAGCCCAGTGGTTCGAGAGATACCATACCTGCCATTTGAAGAAGAACACCCTGTATCTCAGATGTTTCGAATGTTCGACTGTTTATTTTTGAAACGTTTTTCTGGATTGTGAAGAGGAGTGATCGATGTAAATTTCAGTCGAATCAGCCCAGTGGTTCGAGAGATACCATACCTGCCATTTGAAGAAGAACAACCTGTATCTCAGTTGTTTCGAATGTTAGACTGTTTATTTTTGAAAAGTTATTCTGGATTGTGAAAAGAAGTGGTTGATGTAAATTTCAGTCGAATCAGCCCAGTGGTTCGAGAGTTACTTTACCTGCAATTTGAAGAAGAACACCCTGTATCTCAGTTGTTTCGAATGTTAGACTGCTTATTTTTGAATCGTTTTACTGGATTGTGAAAAGGAGTGGTTGATGTAATTTTCAGTCGAATCAGCCTAGTGGATCGAGAGATACTATACCTGCCATTTGAAGAAGAACACCCTGTATCTCAATTGTTTCGAATGTTAGACTGTTTATTTTTAAAACGTTATTTTAGCTTTAGAAGAGTAGTGATTTATGTAAATTTCAGTCGAATCAGCGTAGTGGTTCGAGCGTTACTATACCTGCCATTTGAAGAAGAACACCCTGTATCTCAGTTGTTTCGAGTGTTAGACTGTTTATTTTTGAATCGTTATTCTGGATTGTGAAGAGGAGTGATCGATGTAAATTTCAGTCGAATCAGCCCAGTGGTTCGAGAGATACCATACCTGCCATTTGAAGAAGAACACCCTGTATCTCAGTTGTTTCGAATGTTAGAGTGTTTATTTTTGAATCGTTATTCCAGATTGCGAAGAGGGGTGATTGATGTAAATTTCAGTCGAATCAGCCTAGTGATTCGAGAGTTACTATACCTGCCATTTGAAGAAGAACACCCTGTATCTCAGTTGTTTCGAATGTTAGACTGTTTATTTTTGAAACGTTATTCTGGATTGTGAAGAGGAGTGATTGATGTAAATTTCAGTCGAATCAGCCAGTGGTTCGAAAGTAAGTATACCTGCCATTTGAAGAAGAACAGCCTGTATCTCAGCTGTTTCGAATGTTAGACTGTTCATTTTTGAATCGTTATTCTGGATTGTGAAGAGGAGTGATTGATTTAAATTTCAGTCGAATCAGCGTAGTGGTTCGAGAGTTACGTCACCTGCCATTTGAAGAAGAACACCCTGTATCTCAGTTGTTTCGAATGATATACTGTTTATTTTTGGAACGTTATTCTGGATTGTGAAGCGGAGTGATTGATGTAAATTTCAGTCGAATCAGCGTAGTGGTTCGAGCGTTACTATACCTGCCATTTGAAGAAGAACACCCTGTATCTCAGTTGTTTCGAGTGTTAGACTGTTTATTTTTGAAGCGTTTTTCTGGATTGTGAAGAGGAGTGATCGATGTAAATTTCAGTCGAATCAGCCCAGTGGTTCGAGAGATACCATACCTGCCATTTGAAGAAGAACACCCTGTATCTCAGTTGTTTCGAATGTTAGACTGTTTATTTTTGAAAAGTTATTCTGGATTGTGAAAAGAAGTGGTTGATGTAAATTTCAGTCGAATCAGCCCAGTGGTTCGAGAGTTACTATACCTGCCATTTGAAGAAGAACACCCTGTATCTCAGTTGTTTCGAATGTTAGACTGTTTATTTTTGAATCGTTTTACTGGATTGTGAAAAGGAGTGGTTGATGTAATTTTCAGTCGAATCAGCCTAGTGGATCGAGAGATACTATACCTGCCATTTGAAAAGAACACCCTGTATCTCAATTGTTTCGAATGTTAGACTGTTTATTTTTAAAACGTTATTCTGGCTTTAGAAGAGGAGTGATTTATGTAAATTTAAGTCGAATCAGCGTAGTGGTTCGAGCGTTACTATACCTGCCATTTGAAGAAGAACACCCTGTATCTCAGTTGTTTCGAGTGTTAGACTGTTTATTTTTGAAGCGTTTTTCTGGATTGTGAAGAGGAGTGATCGATGTAAATTTCAGTCGAATCAGCCCAGTGGTTCGAGAGATACCATACCTGCCATTTGAAGAAGAACACCCTGTATCTCAGTTGTTTCGAATGTTAGACTGTTTATTTTTGAAACGTTATTCTGGCTTAAGAAGAGGAGTGATTGATGTCAATTTCAGTCGAATCAGCGTAGTGGTTCGAGCGTTACTATACCTGCCAGTTGAAGAAGAACACCCTGTAACTCAGTTGTTTCGAGTGTTAGACTATTTATTTTTGAATCGTTTTTCTGGATTGCGAAGAGGAGTGATCGATGTAAATTTCAGTCGAATCAGCCCAGTGGTTCGAGAGATACCATACCTGCCATTTGAAGAAGAACACCCTGTATCTCAGTTGTTTCGAATGTTAGACTGTTTATTTTTGAAACGTTATTCTGGCTTAAGAAGAGGAGTGATTGATGTCAATTTCAGTCGAATCAGCGTAGTGGTTCGAGCGTTACTATACCTGCCATTTGAAGAAGAACACCCTGTAACTCAGTTGTTTCGAGTGTTAGACTATTTATTTTTGAATCGTTTTTCTGGATTGCGAAGAGGAGTGATCGATGTAAATTTCAGTCGAATCAGCCCAGTGGTTCGAGGGATACCATACCTGCCATTTGAAGAAGAACACCCTGTATCTCAGTTGTTTCGAATGTTAGACTGTTTATTCTTGAAAAGTTATTCTGGATTGTGAAAAGAAGTGGTTGATGTAAATTTCAGTCGAATCAGCCCAGTGGTTCGAGAGTTCTATACCTGCCATTTGAAGAAGAACACCCTGTATCTCAGTTGTTTCGAATGTTAGACTGTTTATTTTTGAATCGTTTCACTGGATTGTGAAAAAGAGTGGTTGATGTAATTTTCAGTCGAATCAGCCTAGTGGATCGAGAGATACTATACCTGCCATTTGAAGAAGAACACCCTGTATCTCAATTGTTTCGAATGTTAGACTGTTTATTTTTAAAACGTTATTCTGGCTTTAGAAGAGGAGTGATTTATGTAAATTTCAGTCGAATCAGCGTAGTGGTTCGAGCGTTACTATACCTGCCATTTGAAGAAGAACACCCTGTATCTCAGTTGTTTCGAGTGTTAGACTGTTTATTTTTGAAGCGTTTTTCTGGATTGTGAAGAGGAGTGATCGATGTAAATTTCAGTCGAATCAGCCCAGTGGTTCGAGAGATACCATACCTGCCATTTGAAGAAGAACACCCTGTATCTCAGTTGTTTCGAATGTTAGAGTGTTTATTTTTGAATCGTTATTCCAGATTGCGAAGAGGGGTGATTGATGTAAATTTCAGTCGAATCAGCCTAGTGATTCGAGAGTTACTATACCTGCCATTTGAAGAAGAACACCCTGTATCTCAGTTGTTTCGAATGTTAGACTGTTTATTTTTGAAACGTTATTCTGGATTGTGAAGAGGAGTGATTGATGTAAATTTCAGTCGAATCAGCCCAGTGGTTCGAAAGTTAGTATACCTGCCATTTGAAGAAGAACAGCCTGTATCTCAGCTGTTTCGAATGTTAGACTGTTCATTTTTGAATCGTTATTCTGGATTGTGAAGAGGAGTGATTGATTTAAATTTCAGTCGAATCAGCGTAGTGGTTCGAGAGTTACGTCACCTGCCATTTGAAGAAGAACACCCTGTATCTCAGTTGTTTCGAATGATATGCTGTTTATTTTTGGAACGTTATTCTGGATTGTGAAGCGGAGTGATTGATGTAAATTTCAGCCGAATCAGCCCAGTGGTTCGAGAGTTACTATACCTGCTACTTGACGAAGAACACCCTGTATCTCAGTTGTTTCGAATTTTAGACTGTTTATTTTTAAAACGTTATTCTGGCTTAAGAAGAGGAGTGATTGATGTCAATTTCAGTCGAATCAGCGTAGTGGTTCGAGCGTTACTATACCTGCCATTTGAAGAAGAACACCCTGTATCTCAGTTGTTTCGAGTGTTAGACTGTTTATTTTTGAATCGTTTTTCTGGATTGCGAAGAGGAGTGATCGATGTAAATTTCAGTCGAATCAGCCCAGTGGTTCGAGGGATACCATACCTGCCATTTGAAGAAGAACACCCTGTATCTCAGTTGTTTCGAATGTTAGACTGTTTATTCTTGAAAAGTTATTCTGGATTGTGAAAAGAAGTGATTGATGTAAATTTCAGTCGAATCAGCCTAGTGGATCGAGAGATACTATACCTGCCATTTGAAGAAGAACACCCTGTATCTCAGTTGTTTCGAATGTTAGACTGTTTATTTTTAAAACGTTATTCTGGCTTCAGAAGAGGAGTGATTGATTTAAATTTCAGTCGAATCAGCGTAGTGGTTCGAGCGTTACTATACCTGCCATTTGAAGAAGAACACCCTGTATCTCAGTTGTTTCGAGTGTTAGACTGTTTATTTTTGAAGCGTTTTTCTGGATTGTAAAGGGGAGTGATTGATGTAAATTTCAGTCGAATCAGCCAAGTGGTTCGAGAGATACTATACCTGCCATTTGAAGAAGAACACCCTGTATCTCAGCTGTTTCGAATGTTAGAATGTTTATTTTTAAAACGTTATTCTGGTTTTTGAGGAGGCGTGATTGTTGTGAATTTCAGTCGAATCAGCGTAGTGGTTCGAGAGTTACTATACCTGCCATTTGAAGAAGAACACCCTGTATCTCAGTTGTTTCGAATGTTAGACTGTTTATTTTTGAAACGTTATTCTGTATCGTGAAAGGGAGTGATTGACGTAAATTTCAGTCGAATCAGCCCTGTGGTTTGAGAGTTACTATACCTGCCATTTGAAGAAGAACACCCTGTATCTCAGCTGTTTCGAATAATAGACTGTCTTTTTTTGAAACGTAATTCTGGATTGTGAAGAGAAGTGAGTTACATATTAGAATCCTCCATATTCCTATATAAATATACATGTATCATCTTAATATATCATATTGCACTGATACTAGGAATTCATCCCACTAGAGGGGAATAGAAGATTACTTGCTTTGTTAATTAGGTTAGTCAAACCATTGTTGTACTGAATGTCGTGACTTTAACATTGTCCACTTCGTCAATAATCAAATAAAACTTTTTAAAAATCAAAGTTCTTTATTCACAAACATAAGTGGCGCAGTCGGTAGGATACCCAAAACATTTTTTTCGACTAAAATTGCGGAAAAAGTTGTGTTCGTTTCAACGATTAGTTGGGTATTCAAAATTTTTTGTCGAACCTTGGCCCAAAAATCGACCAAGTTCAACCCCCAGTGGTATAAGAAAACCAGCGAGTGGAAGTCAACATCACCGAAGCTCATAGTTAAGAAAACCAAACCCGATCAACAGCTTTCAGGAGGAGAAATTATAGTTTGGTACGGAGTTTCTGGAACGAAACTGCCTGCTATAATCGCTGTATCCCCTGAAGCAAAAGAAAAAGAAGAAAGAAGAAATCTTTATGAAGCCAATAGCGTAAGTTTCACATCCTTTTTCCACATACCAATCACCCCATATCCCCAATTGACTTTTTTTTCACAATATATTGAATTTTATTTTTCAACTAAATACTTGATTTTCTCTTGAATTCGTCGAGTTCAAATATATAAATTATAGTTTAAAAATCTTATGAATAGTATTAGAGATCGTAGTCCTTTAAGAAGACATAACAGGGAAGAAATGATGGCAGTCCCTCAAATTCATAAACACCACATTGATTGTATCCCAGAATATGATGGGAATCCAGCAACTTTGGCTATTTTTATTCAATCTAGCGAGTATTTGATTAATAATTTTTCTGATCAAAACAACATTGCCAACCCACAAAATGAATTTCTTTTGCGAGCCATTATCGGCAAACTAACGGGAAGAGCACTAAATTTGGTAGGCAGTAGAGGAAATTTAAGAAATTGGTTATCGATCAAAAATTTATTACTCCAATTTTTTTCTGATCAACGCGATGAAAATTGTTTAGTCGGTGATTTGATGCATTTAAGACAGGGAAAGTTC
This sequence comes from Myrrha octodecimguttata, assembly GCA_958510865.1. Classification (NCBI taxonomy): domain Eukaryota; kingdom Metazoa; phylum Arthropoda; class Insecta; order Coleoptera; family Coccinellidae; genus Myrrha; species Myrrha octodecimguttata. The sequence goes on from OY294056.1 coordinate 25,189,781, forward strand.
GAAAGTCCGGTTAATTTTGGATATAGATGTCAAGATCTTTTGAGTTTATTACTCAATAAAATTCAACTCACCGAAGTTGACCCAAACATAATAGAATTGAAAAAGAATTTATTCGAGAACCAAGCACTAAACGCCTTCTTGAGAGGTCTTCATTCTAATTTACCAATTAGATTAAGAAATCCACAAACCTTAGAACAGGCTATTGCATTTACTATAGAAGAACAAAATTTTGCTTATGCTAGGCGGAATTTAACATACACTTACTCGAATAGACCTCCAAATCCTCAATTTACACATTTTTTACCCACCAAACAAAATCTACAACGTCCTCTGTATCAAAATGTAAGCCCGATTAATCAAACACCGGTTACTCAAGTCCGTCAAAACACAACGAATTTGAACCGAAATAACCAAAGAAGTATGCAGATTAGAAATTCGCCCCAAACGCGATCACAACCTGTCCCTATGGATACGTCGTCAAATAACACAAGGTATACAGGTAGACCACAACCTAGTAGACAGATTAATCAAAGAAATTTCATTTCGGAAGAACTTTTTCAACAAAATATCGATGAGTCCGTGAACGAATTTGATCAAAATGATTGTTACTATGATGATTATCATACCACGTCGGAGTACGACCCAAATAATCAATACGAGTTCGCAGACTTCCCCGAAAATAATCAATATTTGGAATTACCTACTGAAAATTTTCACAGCACAGCAAGCAACCAGAATCCAACGTAATAAACATCACTAATATTAATAACTCTACTTTGCCATACATAAGGATTCCGGGAGTCAATTTTAAATTTATGATAGATACAGGAAGTTCGAAAACCTCAATTAGTCCCCGAATCGTTGAAAAATTTTATCAAAAATATATCAAATATTCACCATTCAAAATAAAGACAGCACACAAAATTACGTTTCATAAATATATTGCACACATACCACTTCCGAAAATTTTCAAAACTGAAGAATATTTTAATTTTCACATATTTGAGTTTAACGAACAATATGATGGATTGATTGGAATGGATTTACTTAAACACTTAGGTGCCAATATCGACCTCAAGAAAAATGTGCTTTACACCAAAAATGGTCCTATTCCTCTATATTTTCAAAGAAATTCCTATTCATATACTTTACCACCTAGAACCCAGAAAGTCATAAAAGTACCTATACACTCTAACGAAGTCAATCAAGGTATCATAGAATACATCAAATTAACGGAGGGAATCGAAATTCCACAGTGCTTAGTGAAGGTTGAAAATAATGAAGCATACGTAACAGTAACGAATAGTAATGAGTCAGAAAAACAAATTGAAATAAATCCACTACAAATTCTTGAAATCAATGAATCGGACATAACTCCAATAACGATAGCTCAAAATGAAACCAAAACTGACAATTTATTGAAAGAAAATATGAAAAATCTCCGCTTAGAACATCTCAACAAAGAAGAAAAACAAGCAATTCGGAAAATCTGCTTTGAATACAGAGATGTCTTTCATAGCAAAAAGCTACCTTTAAGTTTTACTAATGTAGTTAAACACGAGATAAGAACCACGGATGAAACACCGATATTTCAAAAAGCATATAGAATGCCAGAAACACAAAAAAGGGAAGTCGAAAGACAAGTGGAAGAACTTTTGAAAAACGACATAATTCAACGGTCCAGTAGTCCATGGAGTAGTCCAGTGATCGTAGTTCCAAAAAAGATGGACGCTTCCGGAGAACAAAAATATCGTCTCTGTGTCGATTATAGATTACTCAACAAGAAAAGTATCGATGATCAATATCCACTCCCAAACATTACAGAAGTATTAGACAAGCTAGGTAAATGCAAATATTTTTCCACACTTGATCTAGCATCAGGATATCACCAAATCGAAATGCATCCTAGAGATATACCGAAAACAGCATTCTCCACAGAAAGAGGGCATTATGAATACAAAAGACTTCCTTTTGGATTGAAAAATGCACCAAGAACATTTGAAAGAATAATGGATAATATTTTACGGGGCATAATGAATGAATCATGTGTAGTGTACTTGGATGATATAATAATTTTTTCAACATCACTAGAGGAACACATAGAAAAACTCCGTAAAGTTTTTGAACGTCTGAGAGCTGCAAACTTAAAAATTCAAATGGATAAATCAGAATTTCTTAAGAAAGAGGTTCAATTCTTGGGTCATATCATAACACCGGAAGGTCTTAAACCTAATCCTCTGAAAATTGATGCAATTTTACGCTACCCAATCCCGAAAACACCAACTGAATTAAAAGGATTCCTCGGACTCACAGGATATTATCGTAAATTCATAAAGGATTACGCAGAAATCACAAAACCTCTGACCGTCTGTCTTAAAAAAGGAAGAAAAATAGTTCACTCCGATGAATTCACAAAATCCTTCAACAGATGTAAGGAAATTTTGACGAATCCTCCAGTTTTACAATATCCGGATTTTAGTAAAAATTTCATAGTAACAACAGATGCCTCAAACGTAGCAATTGGAGCTATTCTATCACAAGGACCGATCGGTTCAGACAGGCCAATATGCTATGCATCAAGAACACTCAATCAATCAGAAGAACGATACAGCACCATAGAGAAAGAACTATTAGCAGTTATCTGGGCAGTAAAATACTTCAGACCATACCTATATGGCAGGAAATTCACCATATGCACTGACCATCGACCTCTTATCTGGTTGGATAAACTGAAGGAACCAAATTCGAAATTGCAAAGATGGAAAATACGATTAGAAGAATATGATTACGAACTTGCATACAAAAAAGGATCCATCAACAAAAATGCCGATGCATTATCAAGAATACAACTTAATCATACAGATACTGATTCTCTAATCAATAACGTAGATGAAGACGAAATTGAAAAAATATTGGAAGATGCATCATCAGTCGAGATGTCAGAATCAGATTTAGATGAAATCTTGAAAAGACTTGACAACGCAGATGATGGCCAGGAAGAAAATTCAGAAAGTGATCTTGATACGGTACATTCTACGAATACGGAGACGAAAAACTCATCACCAATAAAAATATCCAACGATATTATCGATTCTAAGCCAAATCAGTATTTTTTCCAGGAAGTCTATAAACAACCGAAACCTGTGAGAAAAGAATCCATGGGAAACATAAGGAAATTTTATGTCCAAATCAGCGCTTCAAATAACGAAGACGAAATCATCAAATTCCTCAAAGAATATAGAACTTTTAATTGAACATTCTAAGAAGCAAATTCTTTCCATGAAAAGTCCAACTTTTCATTATGACAATCTGAGTATTTACACATTAATAATATATGTAATGATTGTTCTTATAATTTTATACTTTTTAATCAATAAGTTAAATAGAAGCAAAATAGAAATTATTCGAAATAAAAATAATCCCTTGGAGGATATCGAGCTCAAAAATTAGAGTTTCTAAAAAACCCCAATTTTTTCTCTTAGGCGCGGAGGAGTTACATATTAGAATCCTCCATATTCCTATATAAATATACATGTATCATCTTAATATATCATATTGCACTGATACTAGGAATTCATCCCACTAGAGGGGAATAGAAGATTACTTGCTTTGTTAATTAGGTTAGTCAAACCATTGTTGTACTGAATGTCGTGACTTTAACATTGTCCACTTCGTCAATAATCAAATTAAACTTTTTAAAAATCAAAGTTCTTTATTCACAAACATAAGTAGTGATTGATGTAAATTTCAGTCGAATCAGCCCAGTGATTCGAGAGTTACTATACCTGCCATTTGAAGAAGAACACCCTGCATCTCAGTTGTTTCGAATGTTCGACTGTTTATTTTTAAAACGTTATTATGGCTTTAGAAGAGGAGTGATTGATGTAAATTTCAGTCGAATCAGCGTAGTGGTCCGAGCGTTACTATACCTGCCATTTGAAGAAGAACACCCTGTATCTCAGTTGTTTCGAATGTAAGACTGTTTATTTTTAAAACGTTTTTCTGGCTTTAGAAGAGGAGTGATTGATGTAAATTTCAGTCGAATCAGCGTAGTGGTTCGAGCGTTACTATACCTGCCATTTGAAGAAGAACACCCTGTATCTCAGTTGTTTCGAGTGTTAGACTGTTTATTTTTGAAGCGATTTTCTGGATTGTGAAGAGGAGTGATCGATGTAAATTTCAGTCGAATCAGCCCAGTGGTTCGAGAGATACCATACCTGCCATTTGAAGAAGAACACCCTGTATCTCAGTTGTTTCGAATGTTAGACTGTTTATTTTTGAAAAGTTATTCTGGATTGTGAAAAGAAATGGTTGATGTAAATTTCAGTCGAATCAGCCCAGTGGTTCGAGAGTTACTATACCTGCCATTTGAAGAAGAACACCCTGTATCTCAGTTGTTTCGAATGTTAGACTGTTTATTTTTGAAACGTTGTTCTGGATTGTGAAGAGGAGTGATTGATGAATATTTCAGTCGAATCAGCCCAGTGATTCGAGAGATACTATACCTGCTATTTGAAGAAGAACACCCTGTATCTCAGTAGTTTCGATTGTTAGACTGTTTATTTTTGAAACGGTATTCTGGTTTGTGAAGGGGAGTGATTGATGTAAATTTCAGTCGAATCAGCGTAGTGGTTCGAGAGTTACTTCACCTGCCATTGGAAGAAGGACACCCTGTATCACAGTTGTTTCAAATGTTAGACTGTTTATTTTTGAAACGTAATTCTGGATTGTGAAGAGAAGTGATTGATGTAAATTTCAGTCGAATCAGCCCAGTGATTCGAGAGTTACTATACCTGCCATTTGAAGAAGAACACCCTGCATCTCAGTTGTTTCGAATGTTCGACTGTTTATTTTTGAAACGTTATTCTGGATTGTGAAGAGGAGTGATTGATGAAAATTTCAGTCGAATCAGCCCAGTGGTTCGAGAGTTACTATACCTGCTATTTGACGAAGAACACCCTGTATCTCAGTTGTTTCGAATGTTAGACTGTTTATTTTTAAAACGTTATTCTGGCTTTAGAAGAGGAGTGATTGATGTAAATTTCAGTCGAATCAGCGTAGTGGTTCGAGCGTTACTATACCTGCCAGTTGAAGAAGAACACCCTGTATCTCAGTTGTTTCGAATGTTAAAGTGTTTATTTTTGAATCGTTATTCTGGATTGTGCAGAGGGGTGATTGATGTAAATTTCAGTCGAATCAGCCTAGTGATTCGAGAGTTACTATACCTGTCAGTTGAAGAAGAACACCCTGTATCTCAGTTGTTTCGAATGTTAGACTGTTTATTTTTAAAACGTTATTCTGGCTTTAGAAGAGGAGTGATTGATGAAAATTTCAGTCGAATCAGCGTAGTGGTTCGAAAATTAGTATACCTGCCATTTGAAGAAGAACAGCCTGTATCTCAGCTGTTTCGAATGTTAGACTGTTCATTTTTGAATCGCTATTCTGGATTGTTAAGAGGAGTGATTGATTTAAATTTCAGTCGAATCAGCGTAGTGGTTCGAGAGTTACGTCACCTGCCATTTGAGGAAGAACACCCTGTATCTCAGTTGTTTCGAATGATATACTGTTTATTTTTGGAACGTTATTCTGGATTGTGAAGCGGAGTGATTGATGTAAATTTCAGCCGAATCAGCCCAGTGGTTCGAGAGTTACTATACCTGCTATTTGACGAAGAACACCCTGTATCTCAGTTGTTTCGAATGTTAGACTGTTTATTTTTAAAACTTTATTCTGGCTTTAGAAGAGGAGTGATTGATGTAAATTTCAGTCGAATCAGCGTAGTGGTTCGAGCGTTACTATACCTGCCGTTTGAAGAAGAACACCCTGTATCTCAGTTGTTTCGAGTGTTAGACTGTTTATTTTTGAAGCGTTTTTCTGGATTGTGAAGAGGAGGGATCGATGTAAATTTCAGTCGAATCAGCCCTGTGGTTCGAGAGATACCATACCTGCCATTTGAAGAAGAACACCCTGTATCTCAGTTGTTTCGAATGTTAGACTGTTTATTTTTGAATCGTTTTACTGGATTGTGAAAAGGCGTGGTTGATGTAATTTTCAGTCGAATCAGCCTAGTGGATCCAGAGATACTATACCTGCCATTTGAAGAAGAACACCCTGTATCTCAGTTGTTTCGAATGTTAGACTGTTTAATTTTAAAACGTTATTCTGGCTTTAGAAGAGGAGTGATTGATGTAAATTTCAGTCGAATCAGCGTAGTGGTTCGAGCGTTACTATACCTGCCATTTGAAGAAGAACACCCTGTATCTCAGTTGTTTCGAATGTTAGACTGTTTATTTTTGAAACGTTATACTGGATTGTGAAAAGGCGTGATTGATGTAAATTTCAGTCGAATCAGCCCAGTGATTCGAGAGTTACTATACCTGCCATTTGAAGAAGAACACCCTGCATCTCAGTTGTTTCGAATGTTCGACTGTTTATTTTTGAAACGTTATTCTGGATTGTGAAGAGGAGTGATTGATGTAAATTTCAGTCGAATCAGCCCAGTGGTTCGAGAGTTACTATACCTGCTATTTGACGAAGAACACCCTGTATCTCAGTTGTTTCGAATGTTAGACTGTTTATTTTTAAAACGTTATTCTGGCTTTAGAAGAGGAGTGATTGATGTAAATTTCAGTCGAATCAGCGTAGTGGTTCGAGCGTTACTATACCTGCCAGTTGAAGAAGAACACCCTGTATCTCAGTTGTTTCGAATGTTAAAGTGTTTATTTTTGAATCGTTATTCTGGATTGCGCAGAGGGGTGATTGATGTAAATTTCAGTCGAATCAGCCTAGTGATTCGAGAGTTACTATACCTGTCAGTTGAAGAAGAACACCCTGTATCTCAGTTGTTTCGAATGTTAGACTGTTTATTTTTAAAACGTTATTCTGGCTTTAGAAGAGGAGTGATTGATGTAAATTTCAGTCGAATCAGCGTAGTGGTTCGAGCGTTACTATACCTGCCAGTTGAAGAAGAACACCCTGTATCTCAGTTGTTTCGAATGTTAAAGTGTTTATTTTTGAATCGTTATTCTGGATTGTGCAGAGGGGTGATTGATGTAAATTTCAGTCGAATCAGCCTAGTGATTCGAGAGTTACTATACCTGTCAGTTGAAGAAGAACACCCTGTATCTCAGTTGTTTCGAATGTTAGACTGTTTATTTTTGAAACGTTATTCTGGCTTTAGAAGAGGAGTGATTGATGAAAATTTCAGTCGAATCAGCGTAGTGGTTCGAAAATTAGTATACCTGCCATTTGAAGAAGAACAGCCTGTATCTCAGCTGTTTCGAATGTTAGACTGTTCATTTTTGAATCGCTATTCTGGATTGTTAAGAGGAGTGATTGATTTAAATTTCAGTCGAATCAGCGTAGTGGTTCGAGAGTTACGTCACCTGCCATTTGAGGAAGAACACCCTGTATCTCAGTTGTTTCGAATGATATACTGTTTATTTTTGGAACGTTATTCTGGATTGTGAAGCGGAGTGATTGATGTAAATTTCAGCCGAATCAGCCCAGTGGTTCGAGAGTTACTATACCTGCTATTTGACGAAGAACACCCTGTATCTCAGTTGTTTCGAATGTTAGACTGTTTATTTTTAAAACTTTATTCTGGCTTTAGAAGAGGAGTGATTGATGTAAATTTCAGTCGAATCAGCGTAGTGGTTCGAGCGTTACTATACCTGCCGTTTGAAGAAGAACACCCTGTATCTCAGTTGTTTCGAGTGTTAGACTGTTTATTTTTGAAGCGTTTTTCTGGATTGTGAAGAGGAGGGATCGATGTAAATTTCAGTCGAATCAGCCCAGTGGTTCGAGAGATACCATACCTGCCATTTGAAGAAGAACACCCTGTATCTCAGTTGTTTCGAATGTTAGACTGTTTATTTTTGAATCGTTTTACTGGATTGTGAAAAGGCGTGGTTGATGTAATTTTCAGTCGAATCAGCCTAGTGGATCCAGAGATACTATACCTGCCATTTGAAGAAGAACACCCTGTATCTCAGTTGTTTCGAATGTTAGACTGTTTAATTTTAAAACGTTATTCTGGCTTTAGAAGAGGAGTGATTGATGTAAATTTCAGTCGAATCAGCGTAGTGGTTCGAGCGTTACTATACCTGCCATTTGAAGAAGAACACCCTGTATCTCAGTTGTTTCGAATGTTAGACTGTTTATTTTTGAAACGTTGTTCTGGATTGTGAAGAGGAGTGATTGATGAATATTTCAGTCGAATCAGCCCAGTGATTCGAGAGATACTATACCTGTTATTTGAAGAAGAACACCCTGTATCTCAGTAGTTTCGATTGTTAGACTGTTTATTTTTGAAACGGTATTCTGGTTTGTGAAGGGGAGTGATTGATGTAAATTTCAGTCGAATCAGCGTAGTGGTTCGAGAGTTACTTCACCTGCCATTGGAAGAAGGACACCCTGTATCACAGTTGTTTCAAATGTTAGACTGTTTATTTTTGAAACGTAATTCTGGATTGTGAAGAGAAGTGATTGATGTAAATTTCAGTCGAATCAGCCCAGTGATTCGAGAGTTACTATACCTGCCATTTGAAGAAGAACACCCTGCATCTCAGTTGTTTCGAATGTAAGACTTTTTATTCTTGAAATGTTATTCTGTTTTTTGAAGAGGCGTGATTGATGTATATTTCTGTCGAATCAGCGTAGTGGTTCGAGAGTTACTTTACCTGCCATTTGAGGAGGAACACCCTGTATCTCAGTTGTTTCGAATGTTAGACTGTTTACTTTTGAAACGTTATTCTGGATTGTGAAGAGGAGTGTTTGATGTAAATTTCAGTCGAATCAGCGTGGTGGTTCGAGGGTTACTATACCTGCCATTTGAAGAAGAACACCCTGTATCTCATTTGTTTCGAATGTTAGACTTTTTATTTTTGAAGTGTTTTTCTGGATTGTGAAGAGGAGTGATTGATGTTAATTTCAGTCGAATCAGCACAGTGGTTCGAGAGATACTATACCTGCCATTTGAAGAAGAACACCCTGTATGTCAGTTGTTTCGAATGTTAGACTGTTTATTCTTGAAATGTTATTCTGGATTGTGAAGAGGAGTGATTGATGTAAATTTCAGTCGAATCAGCCTAGTGGTTCGAGAGCTACTATACCTGCCATTTGAAGAAGAACACCCTGTATCTCAGTTGTTTCGACTGTAAGATTGTTTATTTTTAAAAAGTTATTCTGGTTTTTGAAGAGGAATGATTGATGTGAATTTCAGTCGAATCACCGTAGTGGTTCAAGAGTTACTATACCTACCATTTGAAGAAGAACACCCTGTATCTCATTTGTTTCGAAGGTAAGACTTTTTATTTTTGAAACTTTATTCTGCATTGTGAAGAGGAGTTATTGATGTAAATTTCAGTCGAATCAGCCCAGTGGTCCGAAAGTTACTATACCTGCCATTTGAAGAAGAACACCCTGTATCTCAGTTGTTTCGAATGTAAGAATTTTTATATTTTAGACGTTATTCTGGATTGTGAAGAGGAGTGATTGATGTAAATTTCAGTCGAATCAGCCCAGTGGTCCGAGAGTTACTATTCTTGCCATTTGAAGAAGAACACCCTGTATCTCAGTGGTTTTGAACGTTAGACTGTTTATTTTCGAAACGTTATTCTGGATTATGAAGAGGAGTGATTGATGTAAATTTCAGTCGAATCAGCTCAGTGGTTCGAGAAATACTATTTCTGCCAGTTGAAGAAGAACACTCGGTATCTCAGTTGTTTCGATTGTTAGACTGTTTATTATTGAAATGTTATTCTGGATTGTGAAGAGGAGTGATTTATGTATATTTCAGTAGAATCAGCATAGTGGTTCGAGAGTTACTATACCCGCCATTTGAAGAAGAACACCCTTTATCTCAGCTGTTTCGAAAGTTAGACTGTCTATTTTTGAAACGTTATTCTGGATTGTGAAGAGAAGTGATTAATGTAAATTTCAGTCGAATCAGCACAGTGGTTCGAGAGTTACTATACCTGCCATTTGAAGAGAAACACCCTGTATCTCAGTTGTTTCAAGTGTCAGACTGTTTATTCTTGAAACGTTATTCTGGATTGTGGAGTGGAGTGATTGATGTAAATTTCAGTCGAATTGGCCCAGTGGTTCGAGAGATACTAAACCTGCCATTTGAAACAGAACACCCTGTATCTCAGTTGTTTCGAAAGTAAGACTGTCTATTTTTGAAACGTTATACTGGATTGTGAAGAGAAGTGATTAATGTAAATTTCAGTCGAATAAGCACAGTGGTTCGAGAGTTACTATACTTGCTTTACTTTGAAGAAAAACACCCTGTATCTCAGTTGTTTCGAATGTTCGACTGTTTATTTTTGAAACGCTATTCTGGATTGTGAAGAGGAGTGATTGATGTAAATTTCAGTCGAATCAGCAAAGTGGTTCGAGAGTTACTATACCTGCTATTGGAAGAAGAACACCCTGTATCTCAGTTGTTTCGAATGTTAAACTGTTTATTTTTGAAACGTTATACTGGATTGTGAAAAGGAGCGGTTGATGTAATTTTCAGTCGAATCAGCCCAGTGGTTCGAGAGTTACTATACCTGCCATTTGAAGAAGAACACCCTGTATCTCAGTTGTTTCGAATGTTAGACTGTTTATTTTTAAAATCTTATTCTGGCCTTCGAAAAGGAGTGATTGATGTAAATTTCAGTCGAATCAGCGGCGTGGTTAGAGCGTTACTATACCTGCCATTTGAAGAAGTACACCATGTATCTAAGTCGTTTCAAATGTTAGACTGTTTATTTTTGAATCGTTTTTCTGGATTGTGAAGAGGAGTGATCGATGTAAATTTCAGTCAAATCAGCCCAGCGGTGCGAGAGATACCATACCTGTCATTTGAAGAAGAACACCCTGTATCTCAGTTGTTTCGAATGTTAGACTGTTTATTTTTGAATCGTTATTCTAGATTACGAATAGGGGTGATTGATGTAAACTTCAGTCGAATCAGCCCAGTGATTCGATAGTTACCATACCTGCCATTTGAAGAAGAACACCCTGTATCTCAGTTGTTTCGAATGGTAGACTGTTTATTTTTGAAATGTTATTCTGGATTGTGAAGAGGAGTGACTGATGTTAATTTCAGTCGAATCAGCCTAGTGGTTCGAGAGATAATATACCTGCCATTTGAAGAAGAACAACCTGTATCTCAGCTGTTTCGAATGTTAGACTGTTCATTTTTAATCATTATTCTGGATTGTGAAGAGGAGTGATTGATGTAAATTTCAGTCGAATCAGCCCAGTGGTTCGAAAATTACTATACCTTCCATTAGAAGAAGAACACCCTGTATCTCAGTTGTTTCGAATGTTAGACTGTTTATTTTTAAAATCTTATTCTGGCCTTCGAAAAGGGGTGATTGATGTAAATTTCAGTCGAATCAGCGGCGTGGTTAGAGCGTTACTATACCTGCCATTTGAAGAAGGACACCATGTATCTAAGTCGTTTCAAATGTTAGACTGTTTATTTTTGAATCGTTTTTCTGGCTTTCGAAGAGGAGTGATTGATGTAAATTTCAGTCGAATCAGCGACGTGGTTCGAGCGTTACTATACCTGCCATTTGAAGAAGAACACCATGTATCTAAGTCGTTTAAAATGTTAGACTGTTTATTTTTGAAACGTTATTCTGGATTGTGAAGAGGAGTGACTGATGTTAATTTCAGTCGAATCAGCCTAGTGGTTCGAGAGATACTATACCTGCCATTTGAAGAAGAACAACCTGTATCTCATCTGTTTCGAATGTTAGACTGTTCATTTTTGAATCGTTATTCTGGATTGTGAAGAGGAGTGATTGATGTAAATTCTAGTTGAATCAGCCTAGTGGTTCGAAAGTTACTATACGTTCCATTTGAAGAAGAACACCCTGTATCTCAGCTGTTTCGAATTTTAGACTGTTTATTTTTAAAACGTTATTCTGGTTTTTGAGGAGGCGTGATTGTTGTAAATTTCAGTCGAATCAGCGTAGTGGTTCGAGAGTTACTATACCTGCCATTTGAAGAAGAACACCCTGTATCTCAGTTGTTTCGAATGTTAGACTGTTTATTTTTAAAACGTTATTCTGGTTTTTGAGGAGGCGTGATTGTTGTAAATTTCAGTCGAATCAGCGTAGTGTTTCGAGAGTTACTATACCTGCCATTTGAAGAAGAACATCCTGTATCTCAGTTGTTTCGAATGTTAGACTGTTTATTCTTGAAACGTTATTCTGGATTGTGGGGAGGAGTGATCGATGTAAATTTCAGTCGAATCAGCCCAGTGGTTCGAGAGATACTATTCCTGCCATTTGAAGAAGAACACCCTGTATCTCAGTTGTTTCGAAGGTAAGACTGTTTAATTTTGAAACGTTATTCTGGATTGTAAAGAGGAGTGACTGATGTATATTTCAGTCGAATCAGCCCAGAGGTTCGAGAGATACTATACCTGCCATTTGAAGAAGAACACCCTATATCTCAGCTGTTTCGAATGTTAGACTGTCTAGTTTTGAAACGATATTCTGGATTGTGAAGAGAAGTGATTGATGTGAATTTCAGTCGAATCAGCCCAGTGGTTTGGGAGTTACTATACCTGCCATTTGAAGAAGAACACCCTGTATCTCAGTTGTTTCGAATGTTCGACTGTTTATTTTTGAAACGTTATTCTGGATTGTGAAGAGGAGTGATTGATGTAAATTTCAGTCGAATCAGCCCAGTGGTTCGAGAGTTACTAAACCTGCCATTTGAAGAAGAACACCCTGTATCTCATTTATTTCGAATGTTAGACTGTTTATTTTTGAAACGATATTCTGGATTGTGAAAAGGAGTGGTTGATGTAAATTTCAGTCAAATCAGCCCAGTGGTTCGAGAGATAATATATCTGCCATTTGATGAAGAACACCCTGTATCTCAGTTGTTTCGGATGTTGGACTGTTTATTTTTGGAACATTATTCTGGATTGTAAAGAGGAGTGACTGATGTATATTTCAGTCGAATCAGCCCAGTGGTTCGAGAGTTACTATACCTGCCATTTGAAGAAGAACAGCCTGTATCTCAGTTGTTTCGAATGTTCGACTGTTTATTTTTGAAACGTTAATCTGGATTGTGAAGAGGAGTGATTGATGTAAATTTCAGTCGAATCAGCAAAGTGGTTCGAGAGTTACTATACCTGCCATTGGAAGAAGAACACCCTGTATCCAAGTTGTTTCGAATGTTAGACTGTTTATTTTTGAAACGTTATACTGGATTGTGAAAAGGAGGGATTGATGTAATTTTTAGTCGAATCAAACCATTGGTTCGAGAGTTACTATACCTGCCATTTGAAGAAGAACACCCTGTATCTCAGTTGTATCGAATGTTAGACTGTTTATTTTCAAAACCTTATTCTGACTTTCGAAGAGGAGTTATTGATGTAAATTTCAGTCGAATCATCGTAGTGGTTCGAGCGTTACTAAACCTGCCATTTGAAGAAGAACACCATGTATCTCGGTTGTTTCGAGTGTTAGACTGTTTATTTTTGAATCGTTTTTCTGGATTGTGAAGAGGGGCGATTGATGTAAATTTCAGTCGAATCAGCCCAGTGGTTCGAGAGTTACTATACCTGCCATTTGTAGAAGAACACCCTGTATCTCAGTTGTTTCGAATGTTGGACTGTTTATTTTTGAAACGTTATACTGGATTGTGAAAAAGAGTGGTTGATGTAATTTTCAGTCGAATCAGCCCAGTGGTTCGAGAGTTACTATACCTGCCATTTGAAGAAGAACTCCCTGTATCTCAGTTGTTTCGAATGTTCGACTGTTTATTTTTGAATCGTTTTTCTGGATTGTGAAGAGGAGTGATCGATGTAAATTTCAGTCGAATCAGCCCAGTGGTTCGAGAGGTACTATACCTGCCATTTGAAAAAGAACACCCTGTATCTCAGTTGTTTCAAATGTTAGACTGTTTATTTTTGAATCGTTATTCTGGATCGCGAAGAGGGGTGATTGATGTAAACTTCAGTCGAATCAGCCCAGTGATTCGAGAGTTACTATACCTGCCATTTGAAGAAGAACACGCTGTATCCCAGTTGTTGCGAATGTAAGACTGTTAAATTTTGAAACGTTATTCTGGATTGTGAAGAGGAGTTATTGATGTAAATTTCAGTCGAATCATCGTAGTGGTTCGAGCGTTACTAAACCTGCCATTTGAAGAAGAACAACCTGCATCTCAGCTGTTTCGAATGTTGGACTGTTCATTTTTGAATCATTATTCTGGATTGTGAAGAGGAGTGATTGATGTGAATTTCAGTCGAATCAGCCTAATGGTTCGAAAGTTACTATACCTTCCATTAGAAGAAGAACACCCTGTATCTCAGTTGTTTCGAATGTTAGACTGTTTATTTTTAAAACGTTATTCTGGTTTTTGAGGATGCGTGATTGTTGTAAATTTCAGTCGAATCAACGTAGTGGTTCGAGAGTTTCTATACCTGCCATTTGAAGAAGAACACCATGTATCTCAGTTTTTTCTTATGTTAGACTGTTTATTCTTGAAACGTTATTCTGGATTGTGGCGAGGAGTGATCGATGTAAATTTCAGTCGAATCAGCCCAGTGGTTCGAGAGGTACCATAACTGCCATTTGAAGAAGAACACCCTGTATCTCAGTTGTTTCAAATGTTAGACTGTTTATTTTCGAATCGTTTTTCTGGATTGCGAAGAGGGGTGATTGATGTAAACTTCAGTCGAATCAGCCCAGTGATTCGAGAGGTACTATACCAGCCATTTGAAGAAGAACACCCTGTATCTCAGTTGTTTCGAATGTAAGACTATTTATTTTTGAAACGTTATTCTGGATTGTGAAGAGGAGTGATTGATGTTAATTTCAGTCGAATCAGCCCAGTGGTTCGAGAGATACTATACCTGCCATTTGAAGAAGAACAACCTGCATCTCAGCTGTTTCGAATGTTGGACTGTTCATTTTTGAATCATTATTCTGGATTGTGAAGAGGAGTGATTGATGTAAATTTCAGTCGAATCAGCCTAGTGGTTTGAAAGTTACTATACCTTCCATTAGAAGAAGAACACCCTGTATCTCAGTTGTTTCGAATGTTCGACTGTTTATTTTTGAAACGTTATTCTGGATTGTGAAGAGGAGTGATTGATGTAAATTTCAGTCGAATTAGCCCAGTGGTTCGAGAGTTACTATACCTGCCATTTGAAGAAGAACACCCTGTATCTCACCTGTTTCGAATGTTGGACTGTTCATTTTTGAATCATTATTCTGGATTGTGAAGAGGAGTGATTGATGTAAATTTCAGTCGAATCAGCCTAGTGGTTCGAAAGTTACTATACCTTCCATTAGAAGAAGAACACCCTGTATCTCAGTTGTTTCGAATGTTAGACTGTTTATTTTTAAAACGTTATTCTGGTTTTTGAGGAGGCGTGATTGTTGTAAATTTCAGTCGAATCAACGTAGTGGTTCGAGAGTTTCTATACCTGCCATTTGAAGAAGAACACCATGTATCTCAGTTTTTTCTTATGTTAGACTGTTTATTCTTGAAACGTTATTCTGGATTGTGGAGAGGAGTGATCGATGTAAATTTCAGTCGAATCAGCCCAGTTGTTCGAGAGGTACCATAACTGCCATTTGAAGAAGAACACCCTGTATCTCAGTTGTTTCAAATGTTAGACTGTTTATTTTCGAATCGTTTTTCTGGATTGCGAAGAGGGGTGATTGATGTAAACTTCAGTCGAATCAGCCCAGTGATTCGAGAGGTACTATACCAGCCATTTGAAGAAGAACACCCTGTATCTCAGTTGTTTCGAATGTAAGACTATTTATTTTTGAAACGTTATTCTGGATTGTGAAGAGGAGTGATTGATGTTAATTTCAGTCGAATCAGCACAGTGGTTCGAGAGATACTATACCTGCCATTTGAAGAAGAACAACCTGCATCTCAGCTGTTTCGAATGTTGGACTGTTCATTTTTGAATCATTATTCTGGATTGTGAAGAGGAGTGATTGATGTAAATTTCAGTCGAATCAGCCTAGTGGTTCGAAAGTTACTATACCTTCCATTAGAAGAAGAACACCCTGTATCTCAGTTGTTTCGAATGTTCGACTGTTTATTTTTGAAACGTTATTCTGGATTGTGAAGAGGAGTGATTGATGTAAATTTCAGTCGAATTAGCCCAGTGGTTCGAGAGTTACTATACCTGCCATTTGAAGAAGAACACCCTGTATCTCACCTGTTTCAAATGTTAGACTGTTAATTTGTGAAATGTTATTCTGGATTGTGAAAAGGAGTGTATGATGTAAATTTCAGTCGAATCAGCCCAGTGGTTCGAGAGATACTATACCTGCCATTTGATGAAGAACACCCTGTATCTCAGTTGTTCGGATGTTGGACTGTTTATTTTTGAGACGTTATTCTGGATTGTGAGGAGGAGCGATTGATGTAAATTTCAGTCGAATCAGCCCAGTGGTTCGAGAGTTACTATACCTGCCATTTGTAGAAGAACACCCTGTATCTCAGTTGTTTCGAATGTTAGACTGTTTATTTTTGACACGTTATACTGGATTGTGAAAAGGAGTGGTTGATGTAATTTTCAGTCGAATCAGCCCAGTGGTTCGAGAGATACTATACCTGTCATTTGAAGAAGAACACCCTGTATCTCAGTTGTTTCGAGTGTTAGACTGTTTATTTTTGAAACGTTTTTCTGGATTGTGAAGAGGAGTGATCGATGTAAATTTCAGTCGAATCAGCCCAGTGGTTCGAGAGATACGATACCTGCCATTTGAGAAAGAACACCCTGTATCTCAGCTGTTTCGAATGTTAGACTGTCTATTTTTGAAACGTTTTTCTGGATTGTGAAGAGAAGTGATTGATGTATATTTCAGTCGAATCAGCACAGTGGTTCGAGAGTTACTACACCTGCCATTTGAAGAAGAACACCCTGCATCTCAGATCCTTCGAATGTTCGACTGTTTATTTTTGAAACGTTATTCTGGATTGTGGAGAGGAGTGATTGATTTAAATTTCAGTCGAATCAGCCTAGTGGTTCGAGAGTTACTTCACCTGCCATTTGAAGAAGAACACCCTGTATCTCAGTTGTTTCGAATGTTAGACTGTTTATTTTTAAAATCTTATTCTGGCCTTCGAAAAGGAGTGATTGATGTAAATTTCAGTCGAATCAGCGGCGTGGTTAGAGCGTTACTATACCTGCCATTTGAAGAAGAACACCATGTATCTAAGTCGTTTCAAATGTTAGACTGTTTATTTTTGAATCGTTTTTCTGGATTGTGAAGAGGAGTGATCGATGTAAATTTCAGTCAAATCAGCCCAGCGGTGCGAGAGATACCATACCTGTCATTTGAAGAAGAACACCCTGTATCTCAGTTGTTTCGAATGTTAGACTGTTTATTTTTGAATCGTTATTCTAGATTACGAATAGGGGTGATTGATGTAAACTTCAGTCGAATCAGCCCAGTGATTCGATAGTTACTATACCTGCCATTTGAAGAAGAACACCCTGTATCTCAGTTGTTTCGAATGGTAGACTGTTTATTTTTGAAATGTTATTCTGGATTGTGAAGAGGAGTGACTGATGTTAATTTCAGTCGAATCAGCCTAGTGGTTCGAGAGATAATATACCTGCCATATGAAGAAGAACAACCTGTATCTCAGCTGTTTCGAATGTTAGACTGTTCATTTTTAATCATTATTCTGGATTGTGAAGAGGAGTGATTGATGTAAATTTCAGTCGAATCAGCCCAGTGGTTCGAAAATTACTATACTTTCCATTAGAAGAAGAACACCCTGTATCTCAGTTGTTTCGAATGTTAGACTGTTTATTTTTAAAATCTTATTCTGGCCTTCGAAAAGGAGTGATTGATGTAAATTTCAGTCGGATCAGCGGCGTGGTTAGAGCGTTACTATACCTGCCATTTGAAGAAGGACACCATGTATCTAAGTCGTTTCAAATGTTAGACTGTTTATTTTTGAATCGTTTTTCTGGCTTTCGAAGAGGAGTGATTGATGTAAATTTCAGTCGAATCAGCGACGTGGTTCGAGCGTTACTATACCTGCCATTTGAAGAAGAACACCATGTATCTAAGTCGTTTAAAATGTTAGACTGTTTATTTTTGAAACGTTATTCTGGATTGTGAAGAGGAGTGACTGATGTTAATTTCAGTCGAATCAGCCTAGTGGTTCGAGAGATACTATACCTGCCATTTGAAGAAGAACAACCTGTATCTCATCTGTTTCGAATGTTAGACTGTTCATTTTTGAATCGTTATTCTGGATTGTGAAGAGGAGTGATTGATGTAAATTCTAGTTGAATCAGCCTAGTGGTTCGAAAGTTACTATACCTTCCATTTGAAGAAGAACACCCTGTATCTCAGCTGTTTCGAATTTTAGACTGTTTATTTTTAAAACGTTATTCTGGTTTTTGAGGAGGCGTGATTGTTGTAAATTTCAGTCGAATCAGCGTAGTGGTTCGAGAGTTACTATACCTGCCATTTGAAGAAGAACACCCTGTATCTCAGTTGTTTCGAATGTTAGACTGTTTATTTTTAAAACGTTATTCTGGTTTTTGAGGAGGCGTGATTGTCGTAAATTTCAGTCGAATCAGCGTAGTGTTTCGAGAGTTACTATACCTGCCATTTGAAGAAGAACATCCCGTATCTCAGTTGTTTCGAATGTTAGACTGTTTATTCTTGAAACGTTATTCTGGATTGTGGGGAGGAGTGATCGATGTAAATTTCAGTCGAATCAGCCCAGTGGTTCGAGAGATACTATTCCTGCCATTTGAAGAAGAACACCCTGTATCTCAGTTGTTTCGAAGGTAAGACTGTTTAATTTTGAAACGTTATTCTGGATTGTAAAGAGGAGTGACTGATGTATATTTCAGTCGAATCAGCCCAGAGGTTCGAGAGATACTATACCTGCCATTTGAAGAAGAACACCCTATATCTCAGCTGTTTCGAATGTTAGACTGTCTAGTTTTGAAACGATATTCTGGATTGTGAAGAGAAGTGATTGATGTGAATTTCAGTCGAATCAGCCCAGTGGTTTGGGAGTTACTATACCTGCCATTTGAAGAAGAACACCCTGTATCTCAGTTGTTTCGAATGTTCGACTGTTTATTTTTGAAACGTTATTCTGGATTGTGAAGAGGAGTGATTGATGTAAATTTCAGTCGAATCAGCCCAGTGGTTCGACAGTTACTAAACCTGCCATTTGAAGAAGAACACCCTGTATCTCATTTATTTCGAATGTTAGACTGTTTATTTTTGAAACGATATTCTGGATTGTGAAAAGGAGTGGTTGATGTAAATTTCAGTCAAATCAGCCCAGTGGTTCGAGAGATAATATATCTGCCATTTGATGAAGAACACCCTGTATCTCAGTTGTTTCGGATGTTGGACTGTTTATTTTTGGAACATTATTCTGGATTGTAAAGAGGAGTGACTGATGTATATTTCAGTCGAATCAGCCCAGTGGTTCGAGAGTTACTATACCTGCCATTTGAAGAAGAACAGCCTGTATCTCAGTTGTTTCGAATGTTCGACTGTTTATTTTTGAAACGTTAATCTGGATTGTGAAGAGGAGTGATTGATGTAAATTTCAGTCGAATCAGCAAAGTGGTTCGAGAGTTACTATACCTGCCATTGGAAGAAGAACACCCTGTATCCAAGTTGTTTCGAATGTTAGACTGTTTATTTTTGAAACGTTATACTGGATTGTGAAAAGGAGGGATTGATGTAATTTTTAGTCGAATCAAACCATTGGTTCGAGAGTTACTATACCTGCCATTTGAAGAAGAACACCCTGTATCTCAGTTGTATCGAATGTTAGACTGTTTATTTTCAAAACCTTATTCTGACTTTCGAAGAGGAGTTATTGATGTAAATTTCAGTCGAATCATCGTAGTGGTTCGAGCGTTACTAAACCTGCCATTTGAAGAAGAACACCATGTATCTCGGTTGTTTCGAGTGTTAGACTGTTTATTTTTGAATCGTTTTTCTGGATTGTGAAGAGAGGAGATTGATGTAAATTTCAGTCGAATCAGCCCAGTGGTTCGAGAGTTACTATACCTGCCATTTGTAGAAGAACACCCTGTATCTCAGTTGTTTCGAATGTTGGACTGTTTATTTTTGAAACGTTATACTGGATTGTGAAAAGGAGTGGTTGATGTAATTTTCAGTCGAATCAGCCCAGTGGTTCGAGAGTTACTATACCTGCCATTTGAAGAAGAACTCCCTGTATCTCAGTTGTTTCGAATGTTCGACTGTTTATTTTTGAATCGTTTTTCTGGATTGTGAAGAGGAGTGATCGATGTAAATTTCAGTCGAATCAGCCCAGTGGTTCGAGAGGTACTATACCTGCCATTTGAAAAAGAACACCCTGTATCTCAGTTGTTTCAAATGTTAGACTGTTTATTTTTGAATCGTTATTCTGGATCGCGAAGAGGGGTGATTGATGTAAACTTCAGTCGAATCAGCCCAGTGATTCGAGAGTTACTATACCTGCCATTTGAAGAAGAACACGCTGTATCCAAGTTGTTGCGAATGTAAGACTGTTAAATTTTGAAACGTTATTCTGGATTGTGAAGAGGAGTTATTGATGTAAATTTCAGTCGAATCATCGTAGTGGTTCGAGCGTTACTAAACCTGCCATTTGAAGAAGAACAACCTGCATCTCAGCTGTTTCGAATGTTGGACTGTTCATTTTTGAATCATTATTCTGGATTGTGAAGAGGAGTGATTGATGTGAATTTCAGTCGAATCAGCCTAGTGGTTCGAAAGTTACTATACCTTCCATTAGAAGAAGAACACCCTGTATCTCAGTTGTTTCGAATGTTAGACTGTTTATTTTTAAAACGTTATTCTGGTTTTTGAGGAGGCGTGATTGTTGTAAATTTCAGTCGAATCAACGTAGTGGTTCGAGAGTTTCTATACCTGCCATTTGAAGAAGAACACCATGTATCTCAGTTTTTTCTTATGTTAGACTGTTTATTCTTGAAACGTTATTCTGGATTGTGGCGAGGAGTGATCGATGTAAATTTCAGTCGAATCAGCCCAGTGGTTCGAGAGGTACCATAACTGCCATTTGAAGAAGAACACCCTGTATCTCAGTTGTTTCAAATGTTAGACTGTTTATTTTCGAATCGTTTTTCTGGATTGCGAAGAGGGGTGATTGATGTAAACTTCAGTCGAATCAGCCCAGTGATTCGAGAGGTACTATACCAGCCATTTGAAGAAGAACACCCTGTATCTCAGTTGTTTCGAATGTAAGACTATTTATTTTTGAAACGTTATTCTGGATTGTGAAGAGGAGTGATTGATGTTAATTTCAGTCGAATCAGCCCAGTGGTTCGAGAGATACTATACCTGCCATTTGAAGAAGAACAACCTGCATCTCAGCTGTTTCGAATGTTGGACTGTTCATTTTTGAATCATTATTCTGGATTGTGAAGAGGAGTGATTGATGTAAATTTCAGTCGAATCAGCCTAGTGGTTTGAAAGTTACTATACCTTCCATTAGAAGAAGAACACCCTGTATCTCAGTTGTTTCGAATGTTCGACTGTTTATTTTTGAAACGTTATTCTGGATTGTGAAGAGGAGTGATTGATGTAAATTTCAGTCGAATTAGCCCAGTGGTTCGAGAGTTACTATACCTGCCATTTGAAGAAGAACACCCTGTATCTCACCTGTTTCGAATGTTGGACTGTTCATTTTTGAATCATTATTCTGGATTGTGAAGAGGAGTGATTGATGTAAATTTCAGTCGAATCAGCCTAGTGGTTCGAAAGTTACTATACCTTCCATTAGAAGAAGAACACCCTGTATCTCAGTTGTTTCGAATGTTAGACTGTTTATTTTTAAAACGTTATTCTGGTTTTTGAGGAGGCGTGATTGTTGTAAATTTCAGTCGAATCAACGTAGTGGTTCGAGAGTTTCTATACCTGCCATTTGAAGAAGAACACCATGTATCTCAGTTTTTTCTTATGTTAGACTGTTTATTCTTGAAACGTTATTCTGGATTGTGGAGAGGAGTGATCGATGTAAATTTCAGTCGAATCAGCCCAGTTGTTCGAGAGGTACCATAACTGCCATTTGAAGAAGAACACCCTGTATCTCAGTTGTTTCAAATGTTAGACTGTTTATTTTCGAATCGTTTTTCTGGATTGCGAAGAGGGGTGATTGATGTAAACTTCAGTCGAATCAGCCCAGTGATTCGAGAGGTACTATACCAGCCATTTGAAGAAGAACACCCTGTATCTCAGTTGTTTCGAATGTAAGACTATTTATTTTTGAAACGTTATTCTGGATTGTGAAGAGGAGTGATTGATGTTAATTTCAGTCGAATCAGCACAGTGGTTCGAGAGATACTATACCTGCCATTTGAAGAAGAACAACCTGCATCTCAGCTGTTTCGAATGTTGGACTGTTCATTTTTGAATCATTATTCTGGATTGTGAAGAGGAGTGATTGATGTAAATTTCAGTCGAATCAGCCTAGTGGTTCGAAAGTTACTATACCTTCCATTAGAAGAAGAACACCCTGTATCTCAGTTGTTTCGAATGTTCGACTGTTTATTTTTGAAACGTTATTCTGGATTGTGAAGAGGAGTGATTGATGTAAATTTCAGTCGAATTAGCCCAGTGGTTCGAGAGTTACTATACCTGCCATTTGAAGAAGAACACCCTGTATCTCACCTGTTTCAAATGTTAGACTGTTAATTTGTGAAATGTTATTCTGGATTGTGAAAAGGAGTGTATGATGTAAATTTCAGTCGAATCAGCCCAGTGGTTCGAGAGATACTATACCTGCCATTTGATGAAGAACACCCTGTATCTCAGTTGTTCGGATGTTGGACTGTTTATTTTTGAGACGTTATTCTGGATTGTGAAGAGGAGCGATTGATGTAAATTTCAGTCGAATCAGCCCAGTGGTTCGAGAGTTACTATACCTGCCATTTGTAGAAGAACACCCTGTATCTCAGTTGTTTCGAATGTTAGACTGTTTATTTTTGACACGTTATACTGGATTGTGAAAAGGAGTGGTTGATGTAATTTTCAGTCGAATCAGCCCAGTGGTTCGAGAGATACTATACCTGTCATTTGAAGAAGAACACCCTGTATCTCAGTTGTTTCGAGTGTTAGACTGTTTATTTTTGAAACGTTTTTCTGGATTGTGAAGAGGAGTGATCGATGTAAATTTCAGTCGAATCAGCCCAGTGGTTCGAGAGATACGATACCTGCCATTTGAGAAAGAACACCCTGTATCTCAGCTGTTTCGAATGTTAGACTGTCTATTTTTGAAACGTTTTTCTGGATTGTGAAGAGAAGTGATTGATGTATATTTCAGTCGAATCAGCACAGTGGTTCGAGAGTTACTACACCTGCCATTTGAAGAAGAACACCCTGCATCTCAGATCCTTCGAATGTTCGACTGTTTATTTTTGAAACGTTATTCTGGATTGTGGAGAGGAGTGATTGATGTAAATTTCAGTCGAATCAGCCTAGTGGTTCGAGAGTTACTTCACCTGCCATTTGAAGAAGAACACCCTGTATCTCAGTTGTTTCGAATGTTAGACTGTTTATTTTTAAAACGTTATTCTGGCTTTAGAAGAGGAGTGATTGATGTAAATTTCAGTCGAATCAGCCCAGTGGTTCGAGAGTTACTATACCTGCCATTTGGAGAAGAACACCCTGTATCTCAGTTGTTTCGAATGTTAGACTATTTTTTTTTTGAAAAGTTATTCTGGATTGTGAAGAGAAGTGGTTGATGTAAATTTCAGTCGAATCAGCCCAGTGGTTCGAGAGTTACTATACCTGCCATTTGAAGAAGAACACCCTGTATCTCAGTTGTTTCGAATGTTAGACTGTTTATTTTTAAAACGTTATTCTGGCTTTCGAAGAGGAGTGATTGATGTAAATTTCAGTCGAATCAGCGTAGTGGTTCGAGCGTTACTATACCTGCCGTTTGAAGAAGAACACCCTGTATCTCAGTTGTTTCGAAAGTAAGACTGTTTATTTTTAAAACGTTTTTCTGGCTTTAGAAGAGGAGTGATTGATGTAAATTTCAGTCGAATCAGCGTAGTGGTTCGAGCGTTACTATACCTGCCATTTGAAGAAGAACACCCTGTATCTCAGTTGTTTCGAGTGTTAGACTGTTTATTTTTGAAGCGTTTTTCTGGATTGTGAAGAGGAGTGATCGATGTAAATTTCAGTCGAATCAGCCCAGTGGTTCAAGAGATATCATACCTGCCATTTGAAGAAGAACACCCTGTATCTCAGTTGTTTCGAATGTTCGACTGTTTATTTTTGAAACGTTTTTCTTGATTGTGAAGGGGAGTGATCGATGTAAATTTCAGTCGAATCAGCCCAGTGGTTCGAGAGATACCATACCTGCCATTTGAAGAAGAACACCCTGTATCTCAGTTGTTTCGAATGTTAGACTGTTTATTTTTGAAAAGTTATTCTGGATTGTGAAAAGAAGTGGTTGATGTAAATTTCAGTCGAATCAGCCCAGTGGTTCGAGAGTTACTATACCTGCCATTTGAAGAAGAACAGCCTGTATCTCAGTTGTTTCGAATGTTAGACTGTTTATTTTTGAAACGTTGTTCTGGATTGTGAAGAGGAGTGATTGATGAATATTTCAGTCGAATCAGCCCAGTGATTCGAGAGATACTATACCTGCTATTTGAAGAAGAACACCCTGTATCTCAGTAGTTTCGATTGTTAGACTGTTTATTTTTGAAACGGTATTCTGGTTTGTGAAGGGGAGTGATTGATGTAAATTTCAGTCGAATCAGCGTAGTGGTTCGAGAGTTACTTCACCTGCCATTGGAAGAAGGACAACCTGTATCACAGTTGTTTCAAATGTTAGACTGTTTATTTTTGAAACGTTATTCTGTATCGTGAAAGGGAGTGATTGACGTAAATTTCAGTCGAATCAGCCCTGTGGTTTGAGAGTTACTATTCCTGCCATTTGAAGAAGAACACCCTGTATCTCAGCTGTTTCGAATAATAGACTGTCTTTTTTTGAAACGTAATTCTGGATTGTGAAGAGAAGTGATTGATGTAAATTTCAGTCGAATCAGCCCAGTGATTCGAGAGTTACTATACCTGCCATTTGAAGAAGAACACCCTGCATCTCAGTTGTTTCGAATGTTCGACTGTTTATTTTTGAAACGTTATTCTGGATTGTG
Source organism: Myrrha octodecimguttata (assembly GCA_958510865.1). NCBI lineage: Eukaryota > Metazoa > Arthropoda > Insecta > Coleoptera > Coccinellidae > Myrrha > Myrrha octodecimguttata. Next base: position 25,214,961 of record OY294056.1, read on the forward strand.
AAGAGGAGTGATTGATGTAAATTTCAGTCGAATCAGCCCAGTGGTTCGAGAGTTACCATACCTGCTATTTGACGAAGAACACCCTGTATCTCAGTTGTTTCGAATGTTAGACTGTTTATTTTTAAAACGTTATTCTGGCTTTAGAAGAGGAGTGATTGATGTAAATTTCAGTCGAATCAGCGTAGTGGTTCGAGCGTTACTATACCTGCCAGTTGAAGAAGAACACCCTGTATCTCAGTTGTTTCGAATGTTAGAGTGTTTATTTTTGAATCGTTATTCTGGATTGCGAAGAGGGGTGATTGATGTAAATTTCAGTCGAATCAGCCTAGTGATTCGAGAGTTACTATACCTGCCAGTTGAAGAAGAACACCCTGTATCTCAGTTGTTTCGAATGTTAGACTGTTTATTTTTGGAACGTTATTCTGGCTTTAGAAGAGGAGTGATTGATGTAAATTTCAGTCGAATCAGCGTAGTGGTTCGAAAATTAGTATACCTGCCATTTGAAGAAGAACAGCCTGTATCTCAGCTGTTTCGAATGTTAGACTGTTCATTTTTGAATCGCTATTCTGGATTGTTAAGAGGAGTGATTGATTTAAATTTCAGTCGAATCAGCGTAGTGGTTCGAGAGTTACGTCACCTGCCATTTGAAGAAGAACACCCTGTATCTCAGTTGTTTCGAATGATATACTGTTTATTTTTGGAACGTTATTCTGGATTGTGAAGCGGAGTGATTGATGTAAATTTCAGCCGAATCAGCCCAGTGGTTCGAGAGTTACTATACCTGCTATTTGACGAAGAACACCCTGTATCTCAGTTGTTTCGAATGTTAGACTGTTTATTTTTAAAACGTTATTCTGGCTTTAGAAGAGGAGTGATTGATGTAAATTTCAGACGAATCAGCGTAGTGGTTCGAGCGTTACTATACCTGCCGTTTGAAGAAGAACACCCTGTATCTCAGTTGTTTCGAGTGTTAGACTGTTTATTTTTGGAGCGTTTTTCTGGATTGTGAAGAGGAGGGATCGATGTAAATTTCAGTCGAATCAGCCCAGTGGTTCGAGAGATACCATACCTGCCATTTGAAGAAGAACACCCTGTATCTCAGTTGTTTCGAATGTTAGACTGTTTATTTTTGAAAGGTTATTCTGGATTGTGAAAAGAAGTGGTTGATGTAAATTTCAGTCGAATCAGCCCAGTGGTTCGAGAGTTACTATACCTGCCATTTGAAGAAGAACACCCTGTATCTCAGTTGTTTCGAATGTTAGACTGTTTATTTTTGAATCGTTTTACTGGATTGTGAAAAGGCGTGGTTGATGTAATTTTCAGTCGAATCAGCCTAGTGGATCGAGAGATACTATACCTGCCATTTGAAGAAGAACACCCTGTATCTCAGTTGTTTCGAATGTTAGACTGTTTAATTTTAAAACGTTATTCTGGCTTTAGAAGAGGAGTTATTGATGTAAATTTCGGTCGAATCAGCGTAGTGGTTCGAGCGTTACTATACCTGCCATTTGAAGAAGAACACCCTGTATCTCAGTTGTTTCGAATGTTAGACTGTTTATTTTTGAAACGTTATTCTGGATTGTGAAGAGGAGTGATTGATGTAAATTTCGGTCGAATCAGCCCAGTGGTTCGAAAGTTAGTATACCTGCCAGTTGAAGAAGAAAAGCCTGTATCTCAGCTGTTTCGAATGTTAGACTGTTCATTTTTGAATCGTTATTCTGGATTGTGAAGAGGAGTGATTGATTTAAATTTCAGTCGAATCAGCTTAGTGGTTCGAGAGTTACGTCACTTGTTATTTGAAGAAGAACACCCTGTATCTCAGTTGTTTCGAATGATATACTGTTTATTTTTGGAACGTTATTCTGGATTGTGAAGCGGAGTGATTGATGTAAATTTCAGCCGAATCAGCCCAGTGGTTCGAGAGTTACTATACCTGCTATTTGACGAAGAACACCCTGTATCTCAGTTGTTTCGAATGTAAGACTTTTTATTCTTAAAATGTTATTCTGTTTTTTGAAGAGGCGTGATTGATGTATATTTCTGTCGAATCAGCGTAGTGGTTCGAGAGTTACTTTACCTGCCATTTGAGGAGGAACACCCTGTATCTCAGTTGTTTCGAATGTTAGACTGTTTACTTTTGAAACGTTATTCTGGATTGTGAAGAGGAGTGTTTGATGTAAATTTCAGTCGAATCAGCGTGGTGGTTCGAGGGTTACTATACCTGCCATTTGAAGAAGAACACCCTGTATCTCATTTGTTTCGAATGTTAGACTTTTTATTTTTGAAATGTTTTTCTGGATTGTGAAGAGGAGTGATTGATGTTAATTTCAGTCGAATCAGCACAGTGGTTCGAGAGATACTATACCTGCCATTTGAAGAAGAACACCCTGTATGTCAGTTGTTTCGAATGTTAGACTGTTTATTCTTGAAATGTTATTCTGGATTGTGAAGAGGAGTGATTGATGTAAATTTCAGTCGAATCAGCCTAGTGGTTCGAGAGCTACTATACCTGCCATTTGAAGAAGAACACCCTGTATCTCAGTTGTTTCGACTGTAAGATTGTTTATTTTTAAAAAGTTATTCTGGTTTTTGAAGAGGAATGATTGATGTGAATTTCAGTCGAATCACCGTAGTGGTTCAAGAGTTACTATACCTACCATTTGAAGAAGAACACCCTGTATCTCATTTGTTTCGAATGTTAGACTTTTTATTTTTGAAACTTTATTCTGCATTGTGAAGAGGAGTTATTGATGTAAATTTCAGTCGAATCAGCCCAGTGGTCCGAAAGTTACTATACCTGCCATTTGAAGAAGTACACCCTGTATCTCAGTTGTTTCGAATGTAAGACTTTTTATATTTTAGACGTTATTCTGGATTGTGAAGAGGAGTGATTGATGTAAATTTCAGTCGAATCAGCGTAGTGGTTCGAGCGTTACTATACCTGCCATTTGAAGAAGAACACCCTGTATCTCAGTTGTTTCGAATGTTAGACTGTTTATTTTTGAAACGTTATTCTGGATTGTGAAGAGGAGTGATTGATGTAAATTTCAGTCGAATCAGCCCAGTGGTTCGAAAGTTAGTATACCTGCCATTTGAAGAAGAAAAGCCTGTATCTCAGCTGTTTCGAATGTTAGACTGTTCATTTTTGAATCGTTATTCTGGATTGTGAAGAGGAGTGATTGATTTAAATTTCAGTCGAATCAGCTTAGTGGTTCGAGAGTTACGTCACTTGCCATTTGAAGAAGAACACCCTGTATCTCAGTTGTTTCGAATGATATACTGTTTATTTTTGGAACGTTATTCTGGATTGTGAAGCGGAGTGATTGATGTAAATTTCAGCCGAATCAGCGCAGTGGTTCGAGAGTTACTATACCTGCTATTTGACGAAGAACACCCTGTATCTCAGTTGTTTCAAATGTAAGACTTTTTATTCTTAAAATGTTATTCTGTTTTTTGACGAGGCGTGATTGATGTATATTTCTGTCGAATCAGCGTAGTGGTTCGAGAGTTACTTTACCTGCCATTTGAGGAGGAACACCCTGTATCTCAGTTGTTTCGAATGTTAGACTGTTTACTTTTGAAACGTTATTCTGGATTGTGAAGAGGAGTGTTTGATGTAAATTTCAGTCGAATCAGCGTGGTGGTTCGAGGGTTACTATACCTGCCATTTGAAGATGAACACCCTGTATCTCATTTGTTTCGAATGTTAGACTTTTTATTTTTGAAATGTTTTTCTGGATTGTGAAGAGGAGTGATTGATGTTAATTTCAGTCGAATCAGCACAGTGGTTCGAGAGATACTATACCTGCCATTTGAAGAAGAACACCCTGTATGTCAGTTGTTTCGAATGTTAGACTGTTTATTCTTGAAATGTTATTCTGGATTGTGAAGAGGAGTGATTGATGTAAATTTCAGTCGAATCAGCCTAGTGGTTCGAGAGCTACTATACCTGCCATTTGAAGAAGAACACCCTGTATCTCAGTTGTTCCGACTGTAAGATTGTTTATTTTTAAAAAGTTATTCTGGTTTTTGAAGAGGAATGATTGATGTGAATTTCAGTCGAATCACCGTAGTGGTTCAAGAGTTACTATACCTACCATTTGAAGAAGAACACCTTGTATCTCATTTGTTTCGAATGTTAGACTTTTTATTTTTGAAACTTTATTCTGCATTGTGAAGAGGAGTTATTGATGTATATTTCAGTCGAATCAGCCCAGTGGTCCGAAAGTTACTATACCTGCCATTTGAAGAAGAACACCCTGTATCTCAGTTGTTTCGAATGTAAGACTTTTTATATTTTAGACGTTATTCTGGATTGTGAAGAGGAGTGATTGATGTAAATTTCAGTCGAATCAGCCCAGTGGTCCGAGAGTTACTATTCTTGTCATTTGAAGAAGAACACCCTGTATCTCAGTGGTTTTGAACGTTAGACTGTTTATTTTCGAAATGTTATTCTGGATTATGAAGAGGAGTGATTGATGTAAATTTCAGTCGAATCAGCTCAGTGGTTCGAGAAATACTATTTCTGCCAGTTGAAGAAGAACACTCGGTATCTCAGTTGTTTCGATTGTTAGACTGTTTATTATTGAAATGTTATTCTGGATTGTGAAGAGGAGTGGTTTATGTAAATTTCAGTAGAATCAGCATAGTGGTTCGAGAGTTACTATACCCGCCATTTGAAGAAGAACACCCTTTATCTCAGCTGTTTCGAAAGTTAGACTGTCTATTTTTGAAACGTTATTCTGGATTGTGAAGAGAAGTGATTAATGTAAATTTCAGTCGAATCAGCACAGTGGTTCGAGAGTTACTTCACCTGCCATTTGAAGAAGAACACCCTGTATCTCAGTTGTTTCGAATGTTAGACTGTTTATTTTTAAAACGTTATTCTGGCTTTAGAAGAGGAGTGATTGATGTAAATTTCAGTCGAATCAGCCCAGTGGTTCGAGAGTTACTATACCTGCCATTTGGAGAAGAACACCCTGTATCTCAGTTGTTTCGAATGTTAGACTGTTTTTTATTTGAAAAGTTATTCTGGATTGTGAAAAGAAGTGGTTGATGTAAATTTCAGTCGAATCAGCCCAGTGGTTCGAGAGTTACTATACCTGCCATTTGAAGAAGAACACCCTGTATCTCAGTTGTTTCGAATGTTAGACTGTTTATTTTTAAAACGTTATTCTGGCTTTAGAAGAGGAGTGATTGATGTAAATTTCAGTCGAATCAGCGTAGTGGTTCGAGCGTTACTATACCTGCCATTTGAAGAAGAACACCCTGTATCTCAGTTGTTTCGAAAGTAAGACTGTTTATTTTTAAAACGTTTTTCTGGCTTTAGAAGAGGAGTGATTGATGTAAATTTCAGTCGAATCAGCGTAGTGGTTCGAGCGTTACTATACCTGCCATTTGAAGAAGAACACCCTGTATCTCAGTTGTTTCGAATGTTAGACTGTTTATTTTTGAAAAGTTATTCTGGATTGTGAAAAGAAGTGGTTGATGTAAATTTCAGTCGAATCAGCCCAGTGGTTCGAGAGTTACTATACCTGCCATTCGAAGAAGAACACCCTGTATCTCAGTTGTTTCGAATGTTAGACTGTTTATTTTTGAAACGTTGTTCTGGATTGTGAAGAGGAGTGATTGATGAATATTTCAGTCGAATCAGCCCAGTGATTCGAGAGATACTATACCTGCTATTTGAAGAAGAACACCCTGTATCTCAGTAGTTTCGATTGTTAGACTGTTTATTTTTGAAACGGTATTCTGGTTTGTGAAGGGGAGTGATTGATGTAAATTTCAGTCGAATCAGCGTAGTGGTTCGAGAGTTACTTCACCTGCCATTGGAAGAAGGACACCCTGTATCACAGTTGTTTCAAATGTTAGACTGTTTATTTTTGAAACGTTATTCTGTATCGTGAAAGGGAGTGATTGACGTAAATTTCAGTCGAATCAGCCCTGTGGTTTGAGAGTTACTATACCTGCCATTTGAAGAAGAACACCCTGTATCTCAGCTGTTTCGAATAATAGACTGTCTTTTTTTGAAACGTAATTCTGGATTGTGAAGAGAAGTGATTGATGTAAATTTCAGTCGAATCAGCCCAGTGATTCGAGAGTTACTATACCTGCCATTTGAAGAAGAACACCCTGCATCTCAGTTGTTTCGAATGTTCGACTGTTTATTTTTGAAACGTTATTCTGGATTGTGAAGAGGAGTGATTGATGTAAATTTCAGTCGAATCAGCCCAGTGATTCGAGAGTTACTATACCTGCTATTTGACGAAGAACACCCTGTATCTCAGTTATTTCGAATGTTAGACTGTTTATTTTTAAAACGTTATTCTGGCTTTAGAAGAGGAGTGATTGATGTAAATTTCAGTCGAATCAGCGTAGTGGTTCGAGCGTTACTATACCTGCCAGTTGAAGAAGAACACCCTGTATCTCAGTTGTTTCGAATGTTAGAGTGTTTATTTTTGAATCGTTATTCTGGATTGCGAAGAGGGGTGATTGATGTAAATTTCAGTCGAATCAGCCTAGTGATTCGAGAGTTACTATACCTGCCAGTTGAAGAAGAACACCCTGTATCTCAGTTGTTTCGAATGTTAGACTGTTTATTTTTGGAACGTTATTCTGGCTTTAGAAGAGGAGTGATTGATGTAAATTTCAGTCGAATCAGCGTAGTGGTTCGAAAATTAGTATACCTGCCATTTGAAGAAGAACAGCCTGTATCTCAGCTGTTTCGAATGTTAGACTGTTCATTTTTGAATCGCTATTCTGGATTGTTAAGAGGAGTGATTGATTTAAATTTCAGTCGAATCAGCGTAGTGGTTCGAGAGTTACGTCACCTGCCATTTGAAGAAGAACACCCTGTATCTCAGTTGTTTCGAATGATATACTGTTTATTTTTGGAACGTTATTCTGGATTGTGAAGCGGAGTGATTGATGTAAATTTCAGCCGAATCAGCCCAGTGGTTCGAGAGTTACTATACCTGCTATTTGACGAAGAACACCCTGTATCTCAGTTGTTTCGAATGTTAGACTGTTTATTTTTAAAACGTTGGAGGAGTGATTGATGTAAATTTCAGTCGAATCAGCGTAGTGGTTCGAGCGTTACTATACCTGCCGTTTGAAGAAGAACACCCTGTATCTCAGTTGTTTCGAGTGTTAGACTGTTTAGTTTTGAAGCGTTTTTCTGGATTGTGAAGAGGAGGGATCGATGTAAATTTCAGTCGAATCAGCCCAGTGGTTCGAGAGATACCATACCTGCCATTTGAAGAAGAACACCCTGTATCTCAGTTGTTTCGAATGTTAGACTGTTTATTTTTGAAAGGTTATTCTGGATTGTGAAAAGAAGTGGTTGATGTAAATTTCGGTCGAATCAGCCCAGTGGTTCGAGAGTTACTATACCTGCCATTTGAAGAAGAACACCCTGTATCTCAGTTGTTTCGAATGTTAGACTGTTTATTTTTGATTGATGTAAATTTCAGTCGAATCAGCGTAGTGGTTCGAGCGTTACTTTACCTGCCATTTGAAGAAGAACACCCTGTATCTCAGTTGTTTCGAATGTTAGACTTTTTATTTTTGAAACGTTATTCTGGATTGTGAAGAGGAGTGATTGATGTAAATTTCAGTCGAATCAGCCCAGTGGTTCGAAAGTTAGTATACCTGCCATTTGAAGAAGAAAAGCCTGTATCTCAGCTGTTTCGAATGTTAGACTGTTCATTTTTGAATAGTTATTCTGGATTGTGAAGAGGAGTGATTGATTTAAATTTCAGTCGAATCAGCTTAGTGGTTCGAGAGTTACGTCACTTGCCATTTGAAGAAGAACACCCTGTATCTCAGTTGTTTCGAATGATATACTGTTTATTTTTGGAACGTTATTCTGGATTGTGAAGCGGAGTGATTGATGTAAATTTCAGCCGAATCAGCCCAGTGGTTCGAGAGTTACTATACCTGCTATTTGACGAAGAACACCCTGTATCTCAGTTGTTTCGAATGTAAGACTTTTTATTCTTAAAATGTTATTCTGTTTTTTGAAGAGGCGTGATTGATGTATATTTCTGTCGAATCAGCGTAGTGGTTCGAGAGTTACTTTACCTGCCATTTGAGGAGGAACACCCTGTATCTCAGTTGTTTCGAATGTTAGACTGTTTACTTTTGAAACGTTATTCTGGATTGTGAAGAGGAGTGTTTGATGTAAATTTCAGTCGAATCAGCGTGGTGGTTCGAGGGTTACTATACCTGCCATTTGAAGAAGAACACCTTGTATCTCTTTTGTTTCGAATGTTAGACTTTTTATTTTTGAAATGTTTTTCTGGATTGTGAAGAGGAGTGATTGATGTTAATTTCAGTCGAATCAGCACAGTGGTTCGAGAGATACTATACCTGCCATTTGAAGAAGAACACCCTGTATGTCAGTTGTTTCGAATGTTAGACAGTTTATTCTTGAAATGTTATTCTGGATTGTGAAGAGGAGTGATTGATGTAAATTTCAGTCGAATCAGCCTAGTGGTTCGAGAGCTACTATACCTGCCATTTGAAGAAGAACACCCTGTATCTCAGTTGTTCCGACTGTAAGATTGTTTATTTTTAAAAAGTTATTCTGGTTTTTGAAGAGGAATGATTGATGTAAATTTCAGTCGAATCAGCGTAGTGGTTCGAGCGTTACTATACCTGCCGTTTGAAGAAGAACACCCTGTATGTCAGTTGTTTCGAGTGTTAGACTGTTTATTTTTGAAGCGTTTTTCTGGATTGTGAAGAGGAGGGATCGTTGTAAATTTCAGTCGAATCAGCCCAGTGGTTCGAGAGATACCATACCTGCCATTTGAAGAAGAACACCCTGTATCTCAGTTGTTTCGAATGTTAGACTGTTTATTTTTGAAAGGTTATTCTGGATTGTGAAAAGAAGTGGTTGATGTAAATTTCAGTCGAATCAGCCCAGTGGTTCGAGAGTTACTATACCTGCCATTTGAAGAAGAACACCCTGTATCTCAGTTGTTTCGAATGTTAGACTGTTTATTTTTGAATCGTTTTACTGGATCGTGAAAAGGCGTGGTTGATGTAATTTTCAGTCGAATCAGCCTAGTGGATCCAGAGATACTATACCTGCCATTTGAAGAAGAACACCCTGTATCTCAGTTGTTTCGAATGTTAGACTGTTTAATTTTAAAACGTTATTCTGGCTTTAGAAGAGGAGTGATTGATGTAAATTTCAGTCGAATCAGCGTAGTGGTTCGAGCGTTACTATACCTGCCATTTGAAGAAGTACACCCTGTATCTCAGTTGTTTCGAATGTTAGACTGTTTATTTTTGAAACGTTATTCTGGATTGTGAAGAGGAGTGATTGATGTAAATTTCAGTCGAATCAGCCCAGTGGTTCGAAAGTTAGTATACCTGCCATTTGAAGAAGAAAAGCCTGTATCTCAGCTGTTTCGAATGTTAGACTGTTCATTTTTGAATCGTTATTCTGGATTGTGAAGAGGAGTGATTGATTTAAATTTCAGTCGGATCAGCTTAGTGGTTCGAGAGTTACGTCACTTGCCATTTGAAGAAGAACACCCTGTATCTCAGTTGTTTCGAATGATATACTGTTTATTTTTGGAACGTTATTCTGGATTGTGAAGCGGAGTGATTGATGAAAATTTCAGCCGAATCAGCCCAGTGGTTCGAGAGTTACTATACCTGCTATTTGACGAAGAACACCCTGTATCTCAGTTGTTTCGAATGTAAGACTTTTTATTCTTAAAATGTTATTCTGTTTTTTGAAGAGGCGTGATTGATGTATATTTCTGTCGAATCAGCGTAGTGGTTCGAGAGTTACTTTACCTGCCATTTGAGGAGGAACACCCTGTATCTCAGTTGTTTCGAATGTTAGACTGTTTACTTTTGAAACGTTATTCTGGATTGTGAAGAGGAGTGTTTGATGTAAATTTCAGTCGAATCAGCGTGGTGGTTCGAGGGTTACTATACCTGCCATTTGAAGAAGAACACCCTGTATCTCATTTGTTTCGAATGTTAGACTTTTTATTTTTGAAATGTTTTTCTGGATTGCGAAGAGGAGTGATTGATGTTAATTTCAGTCGAATCAGCACAGTGGTTCGAGAGATACTATACCTGCCATTTGAAGAAGAACACCCTGTATGTCAGTTGTTTCGAATGTTAGACTGTTTATTCTTGAAATGTTATTCTGGATTGTGAAGGAGAGTGATTGATGTAAATTTCAGTCGAATCAGCCTAGTGGTTCGAGAGCTACTATACCTGCCATTTGAAGAAGAACACCCTGTATCTCAGTTGTTCCGACTGTAAGATTGTTTATTTTTAAAAAGTTATTCTGGTTTTTGAAGAGGAATGATTGATGTGAATTTCAGTCGAATCACCGTAGTGGTTCAAGAGTTACTATACCTACCATTTGAAGAAGAACACCCTGTATCTCATTTGTTTCGAATGTTAGACTTTTTATTTTTGAAACTTTATTCTGCATTGTGAAGAGGAGTTATTGATGTAAATTTCAGTCGAATCAGCCCAGTGGTCCGAAAGTTACTATACCTGCCATTTGAAGTAGAACACCCTGTATCTCAGTTGTTTCGAATGTAAGACTTTTTATATTTAAGACGTTATTCTGGATTGTGAAGAGGAGTGATTGATGTAAATTTCAGTCGAATCAGCCCAGTGGTCCGAAAGTTACTATTCTTGCCATTTGAAGAAGAACACCCTGTATCTCAGTGGTTTTGAACGTTAGACTGTTTATTTTCGAAATGTTATTCTGGATTATGAAGAGGAGTGATTGATGTAAATTTCAGTCGAATCAGCTCAGTGGTTCGAGAAATACTATTTCTGCCAGTTGAAGAAGAACACTCGGTATCTCAGTTGTTTCGATTGTTAGACTGTTTATTATTGAAATGTTATTCTGGATTGTGAAGAGGAGTAATTTATGTAAATTTCAGTAGAATCAGCATAGTGGTTCGAGAGTTACTATACCCGCCATTTGAAGAAGAACACCCTTTATCTCAGCTGTTTCGAATGTTCGACTGTTTATTTTTGAAACGCTATTCTGGATTGTGAAGAGGAGTGATTGATGTAAATTTCAGTCGAATCAGCAAAGTGGTTCGAGCGTTACTATACCTGCCATTTGAAGAAGAACACCATGTATCTAAGTCGTTTAAAATGTTAGACTGTTTATTTTTGAAACGTTATTCTGGATTGTGAAGAGGAGTGACTGATGTTAATTTCAGTCGAATCAGCCTAGTGGTTCGAGAGATACTATACCTGCCATTTGAAGAAGAACAACCTGTATCTCATCTGTTTCGAATGTTAGACTGTTCATTTTTGAATCGTTATTCTGGATTGTGAAGAGGAGTGATTGATGTAAATTCTAGTTGAATCAGCCTAGTGGTTCGAAAGTTACTATACCTTCCATTTGAAGAAGAACACCCTGTATCTCAGCTGTTTCGAATGTTAGACTGTTTATTTTTAAAACGTTATTCTGGTTTTTGAGGAGGCGTGATTGTTGTAAATTTCAGTCGAATCAGCGTAGTGGTTCGAGAGTTACTATACCTGTCATTTGAAGAAGAACACCCTGTATCTCAGTTGTTTCGAATGTTAGACTGTTTATTTTTAAAATGTTATTCTGGTTTTTGAGGAGGCGTGATTGTTGTAAATTTCAGTCGAATCAGCGTAGTGGTTCGAGAGTTACTATACCTGCCATTTGAAGAAGAACATCCTGTATCTCAGTTGTTTCGAATGTTAGACTGTTTATTCTTGAAACGTTATTCTGGATTGTGGGGAGGAGTGATCGATGTAAATTTCAGTCGAATCAGCCCAGTGGTTCGAGAGATACCATACCTGCCATTTGAAGAAGAACACCCTGTATCTCAGTTGTTTCGAAGGTAAGACTGTTTATTTTTGAAAGGTTATTCTGGATTGTGAAAAGAAGTGGTTGATGTAAATTTCAGTCGAATCAGCCCAGTGGTTCGAGAGTTACTATACCTGCCATTTGAGGAAGAACACCCTGTATCTCAGTTGTTTCGAATGTTAGACTGTTTATTTTTGAATCGTTTTACTGGATTGTGAAAAGGCGTGGTTGATGTAATTTTCAGTCGAATCAGCCTAGTGGATCCAGAGATACTATACCTGCCATTTGAAGAAGAACACCCTGTATCTCAGTTGTTTCGAATGTTAGACTGTTTAATTTTGAAACGTTATTCTGGCTTTAGAAGAGGAGTGATTGATGTAAATTTCAGTCGAATCAGCGTAGTGGTTCGAGCGTTACTATACCTGCCATTTGAAGAAGTACACCCTGTATCTCAGTTGTTTCGAATGTTAGACTGTTTATTTTTGAAACGTTATTCTGGATTGTGAAGAGGAGTGATTGATGTAAATTTCAGTCGAATCAGCCCAGTGGTTCGAAAGTTAGTATACCTGCCATTTGAAGAAGAAAAGCCTGTATCTCAGCTGTTTCGAATGTTAGACTGTTCATTTTTGAATCGTTATTCTGGATTTTGAAGAGGAGTGATTGATTTAAATTTCAGTCGGATCAGCTTAGTGGTTCGAGAGTTACGTCACTTGCCATTTGAAGAAGAACACCCTGTATCTCAGTTGTTTCGAATGATATACTGTTTATTTTTGGAACGTTATTCTGGATTGTGAAGCGGAGTGATTGATGTAAATTTCAGCCGAATCAGCCCAGTGGTTCGAGAGTTACTATACCTGCTATTTGACGAAGAACACCCTGTATCTCAGTTGTTTCGAATGTAAGACTTTTTATTCTTAAAATGTTATTCTGTTTTTTGAAGAGGCGTGATTGATGTATATTTCTGTCGAATCAGCGTAGTGGTTCGAGAGTTACTTTACCTGCCATTTGAGGAGGAACACCCTGTATCTCAGTTGTTTCGAATGTTAGACTGTTTACTTTTGAAACGTTATTCTGGATTGTGAAGAGGAGTGTTTGATGTAAATTTCAGTCGAATCAGCGTGGTGGTTCGAGGGTTACTATACCTGCCATTTGAAGAAGAACACCCTGTATCTCATTTGTTTCGAATGTTAGACTTTTTATTTTTGAAATGTTTTTCTGGATTGCGAAGAGGAGTGATTGATGTTAATTTCAGTCGAATCAGCACAGTGGTTCGAGAGATACTATACCTGCCATTTGAAGAAGAACACCCTGTATGTCAGTTGTTTCGAATGTTAGACTGTTTATTCTTGAAATGTTATTCTGGATTGTGAAGAGGAGTGATTGATGTAAATTTCAGTCGAATCAGCCTAGTGGTTCGAGAGCTACCATACCTGCCATTTGAAGAAGAACACCCTGTATCTCAGTTGTTTCGAAGGTAGGACTGTTTATTTTTGAAAGGTTATTCTGGATTGTGAAAAGAAGTGGTTGATGTAAATTTCAGTCGAATCAGCCCAGTGGTTCGAGAGTTACTATACCTGCCATTTGAAGAAGAACACCCTGTATCTCAGTTGTTTCGAATGTTAGACTGTTTATTTTTGAATCGTTTTACTGGATTGTGAAAAGGCGTGGTTGATGTAATTTTCAGTCGAATCAGCCTAGTGGATCCAGAGATACTATACCTGCCATTTGAAGAAGAACACCCTGTATCTCACTTGTTTCGAATGTTAGACTGTTTAATTTTAAAACGTTATTCTGGCTTTAGAAGAGGAGTGATTGATGTAAATTTCAGTCGAATCAGCGTAGTGGTTCGAGCGTTACTATACCTGCCATTTGAAGAAGTACACCCTGTATCTCAGTTGTTTCGAATGTTAGACTGTTTATTTTTGAAACGTTATTCTGGATTGTGAAGAGGAGTGATTGATGTAAATTTCAGTCGAATCAGCCCAGTGGTTCGAAAGTTAGTATACCTGCCATTTGAAGAAGAAAAGCCTGTATCTCAGCTGTTTCGAATGTTAGACTGTTCATTTTTGAATCGTTATTCTGGATTGTGAAGAGGAGTGATTGATTTAAATTTCAGTCGGATCAGCTTAGTGGTTCGAGAGTTACGTCACTTGCCATTTGAAGAAGAACACCCTGTATCTCAGTTGTTTCGAATGATATACTGTTTATTTTTGGAACGTTATTCTGGATTGTGAAGCGGAGTGATTGATGTAAATTTCAGCCGAATCAGCCCAGTGGTTCGAGAGTTACTATACCTGCTATTTGACGAAGAACACCCTGTATCTCAGTTGTTTCGAATGTAAGACTTTTTATTCTTAAAATGTTATTCTGTTTTTTGAAGAGGCGTGATTGATGTATATTTCTGTCGAATCAGCGTAGTGGTTCGAGAGTTACTTTACCTGCCATTTGAGGAGGAACACCCTGTATCTCAGTTGTTTCGAATGTTAGACTGTTTACTTTTGAAACGTTATTCTGGATTGTGAAGAGGAGTGTTTGATGTAAATTTCAGTCGAATCAGCGTGGTGGTTCGAGGGTTACTATACCTGCCATTTGAAGAAGAACACCCTGTATCTCATTTGTTTCGAATGTTAGACTTTTTATTTTTGAAATGTTTTTCTGGATTGCGAAGAGGAGTGATTGATGTTAATTTCAGTCGAATCAGCACAGTGGTTCGAGAGATACTATACCTGCCATTTGAAGAAGAACACCCTGTATGTCAGTTGTTTCGAATGTTAGACTGTTTATTCTTGAAATGTTATTCTGGATTGTGAAGAGGAGTGATTGATGTAAATTTCAGTCGAATCAGCCTAGTGGTTCGTGAGCTACTATACCTGCCATTTGAAGAAGAACACCCTGTATCTCAGTTGTTCCGACTGTAAGATTGTTTATTTTTAAAAAGTTATTCTGGTTTTTGAAGAGGAATGATTGATGTGAATTTCAGTCGAATCACCGTAGTGGTTCAAGAGTTACTATACCTACCATTTGAAGAAGAACACCCTGTATCTCATTTGTTTCGAATGTTAGACTTTTTATTTTTGAAACTTTATTCTGCATTGTGAAGAGGAGTTATTGATGTAAATTTCAGTCGAATCAGCCCAGTGGTCCGAAAGTTATTATACCTGCCATTTGAAGTAGAACACCCTGTATCTCAGTTGTTCCGAATGTAAGACTTTTTATATTTAAGACGTTATTCTGGATTGTGAAGAGGAGTGATTGATGTAAATTTCAGTCGAATCAGCCCAGTGGTCCGAGAGTTACTATTCTTGCCATTTGAAGAAGAACACCCTGTATCTCAGTGGTTTTGAACGTTAGACTGTTTATTTTCGAAATGTTATTCTGGATTATGAAGAGGAGTGATTGATGTAAATTTCAGTCGAATCAGCTCAGTGGTTCGAGAAATACTATTTCTGCCAGTTGAAGAAGAACACTCGGTATCTCAGTTGTTTCGATTGTTAGACTGTTTATTATTGAAATGTTATTCTGGATTGTGAAGAGGAGTGATTTATGTAAATTTCAGTAGAATCAGCATAGTGGTTCGAGAGTTACTATACCCGCCATTTGAAGAAGAACACCCTTTATCTCAGCTGTTTCGAAAGTTAGACTGTCTATTTTTGAAACGTTATTCTGGATTGTGAGGAGAAGTGATTAATGTAAATTTCAGTCGAATCAGCACAGTGGTTCGAGAGTTACTATACCTGCCATTTGAAGAGAAACACCCTGTATCTCAGTTGTTTCAAGTGTCAGACTGTTTATTCTTGAAACGTTATTCTGGATTGTGGAGTGGAGTGATTGATGTAAATTTCAGTCGAATTGGCCCAGTGGTTCGAGAGATACTAAACCTGCCATTTGAAACAGAACACCCTGTATCTCAGTTGTTTCGAAAGTAAGACTGTCTATTTTTGAAACGTTATACTGGATTGTGAAGAGAAGTGATTAATGTAAATTTCAGTCGAATAAGCACAGTGGTTCGAGAGTTACTATACTTGCCATTTGGAGAAAAACACCCTGTATCTCAGTTGTTTCGAATGTTCGACTGTTTATTTTTGAAACGCTATTCTGGATTGTGAAGAGGAGTGATTGATGTAAATTTCAGTCGAATCAGCAAAGTGGTTCGAGCGTTACTATACCTGCCATTTGAAGAAGAACACCATGTATCTAAGTCGTTTAAAATGTTAGACTGTTTATTTTTGAAACGTTATTCTGGATTGTGAAGAGGAGTGACTGATGTTAATTTCAGTCGAATCAGCCTAGTGGTTCGAGAGATACTATACCTGCCATTTGAAGAAGAACAACCTGTATCTCATCTGTTTCGAATGTTAGACTGTTCATTTTTGAATCGTTATTCTGGATTGTGAAGAGGAGTGATTGTTGTAAATTCTAGTTGAATCAGCCTAGTGGTTCGAAAGTTACTATACCTTCCATTTGAAGAAGAACACCCTGTATCTCAGCTGTTTCGAATGTTAGACTGTTTATTTTTAAAACGTTATTCTGGTTTTTGAGGAGGCGTGATTGTTGTAAATTTCAGTCGAATCAGCGTAGTGGTTCGAGAGTTACTATACCTGCCATTTGAAGAAGAACACCCTGTATCTCAGTTGTTTCGAATGTTAGACTGTTTATTTTTAAAACGTTATTCTGGTTTTTGAGGAGGCGTGATTGTTGTAAATTTCAGTCGAATCAGCGTAGTGGTTCGAGAGTTACTATACCTGCCATTTGAAGAAGAACATCCTGTATCTCAGTTGTTTCGAATGTTAGACTGTTTATTCTTGAAACGTTATTCTGGATTGTGGGGAGGAGTGATCGATGTAAATTTCAGTCGAATCAGCCCAGTGGTTCGAGAGATACTATACCTGCCATTTGAAGAAGAACACCCTGTATCTCAGTTGTTTCGAAGGTAAGACTGTTTAATTTTGAAACCTTATTCTGGATTGTAAAGAGGAGTGACTGATGTATATTTCAGTCGAATCAGCCCAGAGGTTCGAGAGATACTATACCTGCCATTTGAAGAAGAACACCCTATATCTCAGCTGTTTCGAATGTTAGACTTTCTAGTTTTGAAACGATATTCTGGATTGTGAAGAGAAGTGATTGATGTGAATTTCAGTCGAATCAGCCCAGTGGTTTGGGAGTTACTATACCTGCCATTTGAAGAAGAACACCCTGTATCTCAGTTGTTTCGAATGTTCGACTGTTTATTTTTGAAACGTTATTCTGGATTGTGAAGAGGAGTGATTGATGTAAATTTCAGTCGAATCAGCCCAGTGGTTCGAGAGTTACTAAACCTGCCATTTGAAGAAGAACACCCTGTATCTCATTTATTTCGAATGCTAGACTGTTTATTTTTGAAACGATATTCTGGATTGTGAAAAGGAGTGGTTGATGTAAATTTCAGTCAAATCAGCCCAGTGGTTCGAGAGATAATATATCTGCCATTTGATGAAGAACACCCTGTATCTCAGTTGTTTCGGATGTTGGACTGTTTATTTTTGGAACGTTATTCTGGATTGTAAAGAGGAGTGACTGATGTATATTTCAGTCGAATCAGCCCAGTGGTTCGAGAGTTACTATACCTGCCATTTGAAGAAGAACAGCCTGTATCTCAGTTGTTTCGAATGTTCGACTGTTTATTTTTGAAACGTTATTCTGGATTGTGAAGAGGAGTGATTGATGTAAATTTCAGTCGAATCAGCAAAGTGGTTCGAGAGTTACTATACCTGCCATTGGAAGAAGAACACCCTGTATCCAAGTTGTTTCGAATGTTAGACTGTTTATTTCTGAAACGTTATACTGGATTGTGAAAAGGAGTGATTGATGTAAATTTCAGTCGAATCAGCAAAGTGGTTCGAGAGTTACTATACCTGCCATTTGAAGAAGAACACCCTGTATCTCAGTTGTATCGAATGTTAGACTGTTTATTTTTAAAACCTTATTCTGACTTTCGAAGAGGAGTTATTGATGTAAATTTCAGTCGAATCATCGTAGTGGTTCGAGCGTTACTAAACCTGCCATTTGAAGAAGAACACCATGTATCTCGGTTGTTTCGAGTGTTAGACTGTTTATTTTTGAATCGTTTTTCTGGATTGTGAAGAGGGGCGATTGATGTAAATTTCAGTCGAATCAGCCCAGTGGTTCGAGAGTTACTATACCTGCCATTTGTAGAAGAACACCCTGTATCTCAGTTGTTTCGAATGTTGGACTGTTTTTTTTTGAAACGTTATACTGGATTGTGAAAAGGAGTGGTTGATGTAATTTTCAGTCGAATCAGCCCAGTGGTTCGAGAGTTACTATACCTGCCATTTGAAGAAGAACACCCTGTATCTCAGTTGTTTCGAATGTTCGACTGTTTATTTTTGAATCGTTTTTCTGGATTGTGAAGAGGAGTGATCGATGTAAATTTCAGTCGAATCAGCCCAGTGGTTCGAGAGGTACTATACCTGCCATTTGAAAAAGAACACCCTGTATCTCAGTTGTTTCAAATGTTAGACTGTTTATTTTTGAATCGTTATTCTGGATCGCGAAGAGGGGTGATTGATGTAAACTTCAGTCGAATCAGCCCAGTGATTCGAGAGTTACTATACCTGCCATTTGAAGAAGAACAACCTGCATCTCAGCTGTTTCGAATGTTGGACTGTTCATTTTTGAATCATTATTCTGGATTGTGAAGAGGAGTGATTGATGTAAATTTCAGTCGAATCAGCCTAGTGGTTCGAAAGTTACTATACCTTCCATTAGAAGAAGAACACCCTGTATCTCAGTTGTTTCGAATGTTAGACTGTTTATTTTTAAAACGTTATTCTGGTTTTTGAGGAGGCGTGATTGTTGTAAATTTCAGTCGAATCAGCGTAGTGGTTCGAGAGCTTCTATACCTGCCATTTGAAGAAGAACACCATGTATCTCAGTTTTTTCTTATGTTAGACTGTTTATTCTTGAAACGTTATTCTGGATTGTGGAGAGGAGTGATCGATGTAAATTTCAGTCGAATCAGCCCAGTGGTTCGAGAGGTACCATAACTGCCATTTGAAGAAGAACACCCTGTATCTCAGTTGTTTCAAATGTTAGACTGTTTATTTTCGAATCGTTTTTCTGGATTGCGAAGAGGGGTGATTGATGTAAACTTCAGTCGAATCAGCCCAGTGATTCGAGAGGTACTATACCAGCCATTTGAAGAAGAACACCCTGTATCTCAGTTGTTTCGAATGTTAGACTTTTTATTTTTGAAACGTTATTCTGGATTGTGAAGAGGAGTGATTGATGTTAATTTCAGTCGAATCAGCCCAGTGGTTCGAGAGATACTATACCTGCCATTTGAAGAAGAACAACCTGCATCTCAGCTGTTTCGAATGTTGGACTGTTCATTTTTGAATCATTATTCTGGATTGTGAAGAGGAGTGATTGATGTAAATTTCAGTCGAATCAGCCTAGTGGTTCGAAAGTTTCTATGCCTTCCATTAGAAGAAGAACACCCTGTATCTCAGTTGTTTCGAATGTTCGACTGTTGTTTTTTGAAACGTTATTCTGGATTGTGAAGAGGAGTGATTGATGTAAATTTCAGTCGAATTAGCCCAGTGGTTCGAGAGTTACTATACCTGCCATTTGAAGAAGAACACCCTGTATCTCACCTGTTTCAAATGTTAGACTGTTAATTTGTGAAATGTTATTCTGGATTGTGAAAAGGAGTGTATGATGTAAATTTCAGTCGAATCAGCCCAGTGGTTCGAGAGATACTATACCTGCCATTTGATGAAGAACACCCTGTATCTCAGTTGTTCGGATGTTGGACTGTTTATTTTTGAGACGTTATTCTGGATTGTGAAGAGGAGCGATTTATGTAAATTTCAGTCGAATCAGCCCAGTGGTTCGAGAGTTACTATACCTGCCATTTGTAGAAGAACACCCTGTATCTCAGTTGTTTCGAATGTTAGACTGTTTATTTTTGACACGTTATACTGGATTGTGAAAAGGAGTGGTTGATGTAATTTTCAGTCGAATCAGCCCAGTGGTTCGAGAGATACTATACCTGTCATTTGAAGAAGAACACCCTGTATCTCAGTTGTTTCGAGTGTTAGACTGTTTATTTTTGAAACGTTTTTCTGGATTGTGAAGAGGCGTGATCGATGTAAATTTCAGTCCAGTCAGCCCAGTGGTTCGAGAGATACGATACCTGCCATTTGAGAAAGAACACCCTGTATCTCAGCTGTTTCGAATGTTAGACTGTCTATTTTTGAAACGTTATTCTGGATTGTGAAGAGAAGTGATTGATGTATATTTCAGTCGAATCAGCACAGTGGTTCGAGAGTTACTATACCTGCCATTTGAAGAAGAACACCCTGCATCTCAGTTCCTTCGAATGTTCGACTGTTTATTTTTGAAACGTTATTCTGGATTGTGAAGAGGATTGATTGATGTAAATTTCAGTCGAATCAGCCTAGTGGTTCGAGAGTTACTTCACCTGCCATTTGAAGAAGAACACCCTGTATCTCAGTTGTTTCGAATGTTCGACTGTTTATTTTTGAAACATTATTCTGGTTTTTGAGGAGGCGTGATTGTTGTAAATTTCAGTCGAATCAGCGTAGTGGTTCGAGAGTTTCTATACCTGCCATTTGAAGAAGAACACCATGTATCTCAGTTTTTTCTTATGTTAGACTGTTTATTCTTGAAACGTTATTCTGGATTGTGGAGAGGAGTGATTGATGTTAATTTCAGTCGAATCAGCCCAGTGGTTCGAGAGATACTATACCTGCCATTTGAAGAAGAACAACCTGCATCTCAGCTGTTTCGAATGTTGGACTGATCATTTTTGAATCATTATTCTGGATTGTGAAGAGGAGTGATTGATGTTAATTTCAGTCGAATCAGCCCAGTGGTTCGAGAGATACTATACCTTCCATTAGAAGAAGAACACCCTGTATCTCAGTTGTTTCGAATGTTCGACTGTTTATTTTTGAAACGTTATTCTGGATTGTGAAGAGGAGTGATTGATGTAAATTTCAGTCGAATCAGCCCAGTGGTTCGAGAGTTACTATACCTGCCATTTGAAGAAGAACACCCTGTATCTCACCTGTTTCAAATGTTAGACTGTTAATTTTTGAAATGTTATTCTGGATTGTGAAAAGGAGTGTATGATGTAAATTTCAGTCGAATCAGCCCAGTGGTTCGAGAGATACTATACCTGCCATTTGATGAAGAACACCCTGTATCTCAGTTGTTTCGGATGTTGGACTGTTTATTTTTGAGACGTTATTCTGGATTGTGAAGAGGAGCGATTGATGTAAATTTCAGTCGAATCAGCCCAGTGGTTCGAGAGTTACTATACCTGCCATTTGAAGAAGAACACCCTGTATCTCAGTTGTTTCAAATGTTAGACTGTTTATTTTTGAAACATTATTCTGGATTGTGAAGAGGAGTGATTAATGTAAATTTCAGTCGAATCAGCCTAGTGGTTCGAGAGTTACTTCACCTGCCATTTGAAGAAGAACACCATGTATCTCAGTTGTTTCGAATGTTCGACTGTTTATTTTTGAAACGTTATTCTGGATTGTGAAGAGGAGTGATTGATGTATATTTCAGTCGAATCAGCCCAGAGGTTTCGAATGTAAGACTGTTCATTTTTAAAACGTTATTCTGGTTTTTGAAGAGGCGTGATTGTTGTAGATTTCAGTCGAATCAGCGTAGTGGTTCGAGAGTTACTATTGCAGCCATTTGAAGAAGAACACTCTATATCTCAGTTGTTTCGAATGTTAGACAGTTTATTTTTGAAACATTATTCTGGATTGTGAAGAGGAGTGATTAATGTAAATTTCAGTCGAATCAGCCTAGTGGTTCGAGAGTTACTTCACCTGCCATTTGAAGAAGAACACCCTGTATCTCAGTTGTTTCGAATGTTCGACTGTTTATTTTTGAAACGTTATTCTGGATTGTGAAGAGGAGTGATTGATGTATATTTCAGTCGAATCAGCCCAGAGGTTTCGAATGTAAGACTGTTCATTTTTAAAAAGTTATTCTGGTTTTTGAAGAGGCGTGATTGATGTAAATTCAAGTCGGATCAGCCCAGTGGTTCGAGGGATACTATACCTGCCATTTGAAGAAGAACACCCTGTATCTCAGTTGTTTCGAATGAAAGACTGTTTGATTTTGAAACGTTATTCTGGATTGTGAAGAGGAGTGAATGATGTAAATTTCAGTCGAATCAGCCCAGAGGTTCGAGAGATACTATACCTGCCATTTGAAGAAGAACACCCTGTATCTCAGCTATTTCGAATGTTAGGCTGTCTATTTTTGAAACGTTATTCTGGATTATGAAGAGAAGTGATTGATGTAAATTTCAGTCGAATCAGCCCAGTGGTTCGACAGTTACTATACCTGCCATTTGAAGAAGAACACCCTGTATCTCAGTTGTTTCGAATGTTTGACTTTTTATTTCTGAAACATTATTCTGGATTGTGAAGAGGAGTGATTGATGTAAATTTCAGTCGAATCAGCCCAGTAGTTCGAGAGTTACTAAACCTGCCATTTGAAATGGACACCCCGTAACTCAGTTGTTTCGAATGTTAGACTGTTTATTTTTGAAACGTAATTTTGGATTGTGAAAAGGAGTGGTTGATGTAAATTTCAGTCGAATCAGCCCAGTGGTTCGAGAGATACTATACCTGCCATTTGATGAAGAACACCCTGTATCTCAGTTGTTTGGGATGTTGGACTGTTTATTTTTAAAACGTTATTCTGTATTGTGAAGGGGAGTGATTGACGTAAATTTCAGTCGAATCAGCCCAGTGGTTCGAGAGATACTATACCTGCCATTTGAAGAAGAACACCCTGTATCTCAGTTGTTTCGTATGTTAGACTGTTTATTTTTGAAATGTTATTCTGGATTGTGAAAAGGAGTGGTTGATGTAAATTTCAGTCGAATCAGCCCAGTGGTTCGAGAGATACTATACCTGCCATTTGATGAAGAACACCATGTATCTCAGTTGTTTCGGATGTTGGACTGTTTATTTTGAAACGTTATTCTGGATTGAGAAGAGGAGCGATTGATGCAAATTTCAGTCGAATCAGCCCAGTGGTTCGAGAGTTACTATACCTGCCATTTGAAGAAGAACACCCTGTATCTACGTTGGTTCGAATGTTAGACTGTTTATTTGTGAAACGTTAATCTGGATTGTGAAGAGGAGTGATTGATTTAAATTTCAGTCGAATCAGCCCAGTGGTTCGAGAGTTACTATACCTGCCATTTGAAGAAGAACACCCTGTATCTCAGCTGTTTCGAATGCTAGACTGTTCATTTTTGAATCGTTATTCTGGATTGTGGAGAGGAGTGATTGATGTGAATTTCAGTCGAATCAGTCCAGTGGTTCGAAAGTTACTTCACCTGCCATTTGAAGAAGAACACCCTGTATCTCAGTTGTTTCGAATGACAGACTGTTTATTTTTGAAACGTTATTCTGGATTGTGAAAAGGAGTGGTTGATGTAATTTTCAGTCGAATCAGCCCTGTGGTTCGAGAGATACTATAGCTGCCATTTGAAGAAGAACACCCTGTATCTCAGTTGGTTCGAATGTTAGACTGTTTATTTGTGAAACGTTATTTTGGATTCTGAAGAGGAGTGATTGATGTAAATTTCAGTCGAATCAACCCAGTGGTTTGAGAGTTACTATAACTGCCATTTGAAGAAGAACACCCTGTATCTCAGTTGGTTCGAATGTTAGACTGTTTATTTGTGAAACGTTATTTTGGATTCTGAAGAGGAGTGATTGATGTAAATTTCAGTCTAATCAGTCCAGTGGTTCGAAAGTTACTTCACCTGCCATTTGAAGAAGAACACCCTGTATCTCAGTTGTTTCGAATGACAGACTGTTTATTTTTGAAACGTTATTCTGGATTGTGAAAAAAAGTGGTTGATGTAATTTTCAGTCGAATAAGCCCAGTGGTTCGAGAGTTACTCCACCTGACATTTGAAGAAGAACACTCTGTATCTCAGTTGTTTCGAATCACAGACTATTTATTTTTGAAACGTTATTCTGGATTGTGAAGCGGAGTGATTGATGTAAATTTCAGTCGAATCAGCCCAGTGGTTCGAGAGATACTATACCTGCCATTTGAAGAAGAACAACCTGTATCTCAGTGGTTTCGATTGTTAGACTGTTTATTTTTGAAACGTTATTCTGGATTGTGAAGAGGAGTGATTGATGTAAATTTCAGTCGAATCAGTCCAGTGGTTCGAAAGTTACTTCACCTGCCATTTGAAGAAGAACACCCTGTATCTCAGTTGTTTCGAATGTTCGACTGTTTATTTTTGAAACGTTATACTGGATTGTGAAAAGGAGTGGTTGATGTAATTTTCAGTCGATGCAGCCCAGTGGTTCGAGAGATACTATACCTGCCATTTGAAGAAGAAAACCCTGTATCTCAGTTGTATCGAGTGTTAGACTGTTTATTTTTGAAATATTTTTCTGGATTGTGAAGAGGAGTGATCGATGTAAATTTCAGTCGAATCAGCCCAGTGGTTCGAGAGATACGATACCTGCCAGTTGAGAAAGAACACCCTGTATCTCAGCTGTTTCGAATGTTACACTGTCTATTTTTGGAACGTTATTCTGGATTGTGAAGAGAAGTGATTGATGTAAATTTCAGTCGAATCAGCACAGTGGTTCGAGAGTTACTATACCTGCCATTTGAAGAAGAACACCCTGTATCTCAGTTGTTTGGAATGACGGACTGTTTATTTCTGAAACGTTATTCTGGATTGTGAAGCGGAGTGATTGATGTAAATTTCAGTCGAATCAGCCCAGAGGTTCGAGAGTTACTATACCTGCCATTTGAAGAAGAACGCCCTGTATCTCAGTTGTTTCGAATATAAGACTGTTTATTTTTGAAACGTTATTCTGGTTTTTGAAGAGGCGAGATTGATGTAAATTTCAGTCGAATCAGCGCAGTGGTTCGAGAGTTACTATACCTTCCATTTGAAGAAGAACACCCTGTATCTCAGCTGTTTCGAATGATCTGGATTGTGAAGAGAAGTGATTGATGTAAATTTCAGTCGAATCAGCCCAGTGGTTTGAGAGTTACTATACCTGCCATTTGATGAAGAACACCCTATATCTCAGTTGTTTCGAATGTTCGACTGTTTATTTTTGAAACGTTATTCTGGATTGTGAAGAGGAGTGATTGATGTAAATTTCAGTCGAATCAGCCCAGTGGTTCGAGAGTTACTAAACCTGCCATTTGAAGAAGAATACCCTGTATCTCACTTGTTTCAAATGTTAGACTTTTTATTTTTGAAACGTTATTCTGGATTGTGAAAAGGAGTGGTTGATGTAAATTTCAGTCGAATCAGCCCAGTGGTTCGAGAGATACGATACCTGCCATTTGAGAAAGAACACCCTGTATCTCAGCTGTTTCGAATGTTAGACTATCCATTTTGGAAACATTATTCTGGACTGTGAAGAGAAGTGATTCATGTAAATTTCAGTCGAATCAGCACAGTGGTTCGAGAGTTACTATACCTGCCATTTGAAGAAGAACACCCTGTATCTCAGTTCTTTCGAATGTTCGACTGTTTATTTTTTAAACGTTATTCTGGATTGTGAAGAGGAGTGATTGATGTAAATTTCAGTCGAATCAGCCCAGTGGTTCGAGAGTTACTATACCTGCCATTTGAAGAAGAACACCCTGTATCTCAGTTGTTTCAAATGTTAGACTGTTTATTTTTGAAACATTATTCTGGATTGTGAAGAGGAGTGATTGTTGTAAATTTCAGTCGAATCAGCGTAGTGGTTCGAGAGTTACTATACCTGCCATTTGAAGAAGAACACCCTGTATCTCAGTTGTTTCGAATGTTAGACTGTTTATTCTTGATACGTTATTCTGGATTGTGGAGAGGAGTGATTTATGTAAATTTCAGTCGGATCAGCCCAGTGGTTCGAGAGATACTATACCTGCCATTTGAAGAAGAAAACCCTGTATCTCAGTTGTATCGAGTGTTAGACTGTTTATTTTTGAAATATTTTTCTGGATTGTGAAGAGGAGTGATCGATGTAAATTTCAGTCGAATCAGCCCAGTGGTTCGAGAGATACGATACCTGCCAGTTGAGAAAGAACACCCTGTATCTCAGCTGTTTCGAATGTTACACTGTCTATTTTTGAAACGTTATTCTGGATTGTGAAGAGAAGTGATTGATGTAAATTTCAGTCGAATCAGCACAGTGGTTCGAGAGTTACTATACCTGCCATTTGAAGAAGAACACCCTGTATCTCAGTTGTTTGGAATGACGGACTGTTTATTTCTGAAACGTTATTCTGGATTGTGAAGCGGAGTGATTGATGTAAATTTCAGTCGAATCAGCCCAGAGGTTCGAGAGTTACTATACCTGCCATTTGAAGAAGAACGCCCTGTATCTCAGTTGTTTCGAATATAAGACTGTTTATTTTTGAAACGTTATTCTGGTTTTTGAAGAGGCGAGATTGATGTAAATTTCAGTCGAATCAGCGCAGTGGTTCGAGAGTTACTATACCTTCCATTTGAAGAAGAACACCCTGTATCTCAGCTGTTTCGAATGATCTGGATTGTGAAGAGAAGTGATTGATGTAAATTTCAGTCGAATCAGCCCAGTGGTTTGAGAGTTACTATACCTGCCATTTGATGAAGAACACCCTATATCTCAGTTGTTTCGAATGTTCGACTGTTTATTTTTGAAACGTTATTCTGGATTGTGAAGAGGAGTGATTGATGTAAATTTCAGTCGAATCAGCCCAGTGGTTCGAGAGTTACTAAACCTGCCATTTGAAGAAGAATACCCTGTATCTCACTTGTTTCAAATGTTAGACTTTTTATTTTTGAAACGTTATTCTGGATTGTGAAAAGGAGTGGTTGATGTAAATTTCAGTCGAATCAGCCCAGTGGTTCGAGAGATACGATACCTGCCATTTGAGAAAGAACACCCTGTATCTCAGCTGTTTCGAATGTTAGACTATCCATTTTGGAAACATTATTCTGGACTGTGAAGAGAAGTGATTCATGTAAATTTCAGTCGAATCAGCACAGTGGTTCGAGAGTTACTATACCTGCCATTTGAAGAAGAACACCCTGTATCTCAGTTCTTTCGAATGTTCGACTGTTTATTTTTTAAACGTTATTCTGGATTGTGAAGGGGAGTGATTGATGTAAATTTCAGTCGAATCAGCCCAGTGGTTCGAGAGTTACTATACCTGCCATTTGAAGAAGAACACCCTGTATCTCAGTTGTTTCAAATGTTAGACTGTTTATTTTTGAAACATTATTCTGGATTGTGAAGAGGAGTGATTGTTGTAAATTTCAGTCGAATCAGCGTAGTGGTTCGAGAGTTACTATACCTGCCATTTGAAGAAGAACACCCTGTATCTCAGTTGTTTCGAATGTTAGACTGTTTATTCTTGATACGTTATTCTGGATTGTGGAGAGGAGTGATTTATGTAAATTTCAGTCGGATCAGCCCAGTGGTTCGAGGGATACTATACCTGCCATTTGAAGAAGAACACCCTGTACCTCAGTTGTTTCGAATGTAAGACTGTTTGATTTTGAAACGTTATTCTGGATTGTGAAAAGGAGTGGTTGATATAAATTTCAGTCGAATCAGCCCAGTGGTTCAAGAGATACGATACCTGCCATTTGAGAAAGAACACCCTGTATCTCAGCTGTTTCGAATGTTAGACTGTCCATTTTTGAAACGTTATTCTGGATTGTGAAGAGAAGTGATTGATGTAAATTTCAGTCGAATCAGCACAGTGGTTCGAGAGTTACTATACCTGCCATTTGAAGAAGAACACCCTGTATCTCAGTTCTTTCGAATGTTCGACTGTTTATTTTTTAAACGTTATTCTGGATTGTGAAGAGGAGTGATTGATGTGAATTTCAGTCGAATCAGTCCAGTGGTTCGAAAGTTACTTCACCTGCCATTTGAAGAAGAACACCCTGTATCTCAGTTGTTTCGAATGACAGACTGTTTATTTTTGAAACGTTATTCTGGATTGTGAAAAGGAGTGGTTGATGCAATTTTCAGTCGAATCAGCCCTGTGGTTCGAGAGATACTATAGCTGCCATTTGAAGAAGAACACCCTGTATCTCAGTTGGTTCGAATGTTAGACTGTTTATTTGTGAAACGTTATTTTGGATTCTGAAGAGGAGTGATTGATGTAAATTTCAGTCGAATCAACCCAGTGGTTCGAGAGTTACTATAACTGCCATTTGAAGAAGAACACCCTGTATCTCAGCTGTTTCGAATGTTGGACTGTTCATTTTTGAACCGTTATTCTGGATTGTGAAGAGGAGAGAATGATGTAAATTTCAGTCTTATCAGTCCAGTGGTTCGAAAGTTACTTCACCTGCCATTTGAAGAAGAACACCCTGTATCTCAGTTGTTTCGAATGACAGACTGTTTATTTTTGAAGCGTTATTCTGGATTGTGAAAAGGAGTGGTTGATGTAATTTTCAGTCGAATAAGCCCAGTGGTTCGAGAGTTACTCCACCTGACATTTGAAGAAGAACACCCTGTATCTCAGTTGTTTCGAATCACAGACTATTTAATTTTGAAACGTTATTCTGGATTGTGAAGCGGAGTTATTGATGTAAATTTCAGTCGAATCAGCCCAGTGGTTCGAGAGATACTATACCTGCCATTTGAAGAAGAACAACCTGTATCTCAGTGGTTTCGATTGTTAGACTGTTTATTTTTGAAACGTTATTCTGGATTGTGAAGAGGAGTGATTGATGTAAATTTCAGTCGAATCAGTCCAGTGGTTCGAAAGTTTCTTCACCTGCCATTTGAAGAAGAACGCCCTGTATCTCAGTTGTTTCGAATGTTCGACTGTTTATTTTTGAAACGTTTTTCTGGATTGTGAAGAGGAGTGATCGATGTAAATTTCAGTCGAATCAGCCCAGTGGTTCGAGAGATACGATACCTGCCAGTTGAGAAAGAACACCCTGTATCTCAGCTGTTTCGAATGTTAGACTGTCTATTTTTGAAACATTTTTCTGGATTGTGAAGAGAAGTGATTGATGTAAATTTCAGTCGAATCAGCACAGTGGTTCGAGAGTTACTATACCTGCCATTTGAAGAAGAACACCCTGTATCTCAGTTGTTTGGAATGACGGACTGTTTATTTCTGAAACGTTATTCTGGATTGTGAGGCGGAGTGATTGATGTAAATTTCAGTCGAATCAGCCCAGAGGTTTGAGAGTTACTATACCTGCCATTTGAAGAAGAACACCCTGTATCTCAGTTGTTTCGAATATAAGACTGTTCATTTTTGAAACGTTATTCTGGTTTTTGAAGAGGCGAGATTGTTGTGAATTTCAGTCGAATCAGCGCAGTGGTTCGAGAGTTACTATACCTGCCATTTGAAGAAGAACACCCTGTATCTCAGTTGTTTCGAATGTTAGACTGTTTATTCTTGATACGTTATTCTGGATTGTGGAGAGGAGTGATTGATGTAAATTTCAGTCGAATCAGCCCAGTGGTTCGAGGGATACTATACCTGCCATTTGAAGAAGAACACCCTGTATCTCAGCTGTTTCGAATGATCTGGATTGTGAAGAGAAGTGATTGATGTAAATTTCAGTCGAATCAGCCCAGTGGTTTGAGAGTTACTATACCTGCCATTTGAAGAAGAACACCCTGTATCTCAGTTGTTTCGAATGTTCGACTGTTTATTTTTGAAACGTTATTCTGGATTGTGAAGAGGAGTGATTGATGTAAATTTCAGTCGAATCAGCCCAGTGGTTCGAGAGTTACTAAACCTGCCATTTGAAGAAGAACACCCTGTATCTCACTCGTTTCAAATGTTGGACTTTTTATTTTTGAAACGTTATTCTGGATTGTGAAAAGGAGTGGTTGATGTAAATTTCAGTCGAATGAGCCCAGTGGTTCGAGAGATACGATACCTGCCATTTGAGAAAGAACACCCTGTATCTCAGCTGTTTCGAATGTTAGACTATCCATTTTGGAAACGTTATTCTGGATTGTGAAGAGAAGTGATTCATGTAAATTTCAGTCGAATCAGCACAGTGGTTCGAGAGTTACTATACCTGCCATTTGAAGAAGAACACCCTGGATCTCAGTTCTTTCGAATGTTGGACTGTTTATTTTTTAAACGTTATTCTGGATTGTGAAGAGGAGTGATTGATGTAAATTTCAGTCGAATCAGCCCAGTGGTTCGAGAGTTACTATACCTGCCATTTGAAGAAGAACACCCTGTATCTCAGTTGTTTCAAATGTTAGACTGTTTATTTTCGAAACATTATTCTGGATTGTGAAGAGGAGTGATTGATGTAAATTTCAGTCGAATCAGCCCAGAGGTTCGAGAGTTACTATACCTGCCATTTGAAGAAGAACGCCTTGTATCTCAGTTGTTTCGAATGTAAGACTGATCATTTTTAAAACGTTATTCTGGTGTTTTGAAGAGGCGTGATTGTTGTAAATTTCAGTCGAATCAGCGTAGTGGTTCGAGAGTTACTATACCTGCCATTTGAAGAAGAACACCCTGTATCTCAGTTGTTTCGAATGTTAGACTGTTTATTCTTGATACGTTATTCTGGATTGTGGAGAGGAGTGATTGATGTAAATTTCAGTCGGATCAGCCCAGTGGTTCGAGGGATACTATACCTGCCATTTGAAGAAGAACACCCTGTACCTCAGTTGTTTCGAATGTAAGACTGTTTGATTTTGAAACGTTATTCTGGATTGTGAAAAGGAGTGGTTGATATAAATTTCAGTCGAATCAGCCCAGTGGTTCAAGAGATACGATACCTGCCATTTGAGAAAGAACACCCTGTATCTCAGCTGTTTCGAATGTTAGACTGTCCATTTTTGAAACGTTATTCTGGATTGTGAAGAGAAGTGATTGATGTAAATTTCAGTCGAATCAGCACAGTGGTTCGAGAGTTATTATACCTGCCATTTGAAGAAGAACACCCTGTATCTCAGTTCTTTCAAATGTTCGACTGTTTATTTTTTAAACGTTATTCTGGATTGTGAAGAGGAGTGATTGGTGTAAATTTCAGCCGAATCAGCCCAGTTTTTCGAGAGTTACTATACCTGCCATTCGAAGAAGAACACCCTGTATCTAAGTTGTTTCAAATGTTAGACTGTTTATTTTTGAAACATTATTCTGGATTGTGAAGAGGAGTGATTGATGTAAATTTCAGTCGAATCAGCGTAGTGGTTCGAGAGTTACTATACCTGCCATTTGAAGAAGAACACCCTGTATCTCAGTTGTTTCGAATGTTAGACTGTTTATTCTTGAATCGTTATTCTGGATTGTGAAGAGGAGTGATTGATGAATATTTCATTCGGATCAGCCCAGTGGTTCGAGGGATACTATACCTGCCATTTGAAGAAGAACACCGTGTATCTCAGTTGTTTCGAATGTAAGACTGTTTGGGTTTGAAACGTTATTCTGGATTGTGAAGAGGAGTGAATGATGTAAATTTCAGTCGAATCAGCCCAGAGGTTCGAGAGATACTATACCTGCCATTTGAAGAAGAACACCCTGTATCTCAGCTATTTCGAATGTTAGACTGTCTATTTTTGAAACGTTATACTGGATTATGAAGAGAAGTGATTGATGTAAATTTCAGTCGAATCAGCCCAGTGGTTCGAGAGTCACTATACCTGCCATTTGAAGAAGAACACCCTGTATCTCAGTTGTTTCGAATGTTCGACTGTTTATTTTTGAGACGTTTTTCTGGATTGTGAAGAGGAGCGATTGATGTAAATTTCAGTCGAATCAGCCCAGTGGTTTGAGAAATACTATTATTATTATTATTATTATTATTATTATTATACATCAGACAAGAGTTTTCTCAACTCATATACAAATTTCAAATGAAAAACTACAGAGTGTGGAACTAATGTTAATAAAGAATTCAAAACAAAATAAACTAGTAAAAAAAAATCACCAAAAACACAAACCCGGCCATCAACACACACCGGTTCGCCACCAAGAGTCCAAATTGTTCTTGAAGGAGTTGACACTAGAGGCGCCAACAATCGTATCCGGAAG
Source organism: Myrrha octodecimguttata (assembly GCA_958510865.1). NCBI lineage: Eukaryota > Metazoa > Arthropoda > Insecta > Coleoptera > Coccinellidae > Myrrha > Myrrha octodecimguttata. Next base: position 25,246,864 of record OY294056.1, read on the forward strand.
ACTGTTCCAATTATGGAATATCCTATTGGTGATGAAAGATTGGCGTGGGGTACATTTGAATCTTTCCCGTGTCAACTTGAATCTGTGCCCTCTAAGTTGGCTGGTAGTAGCAAGGTCAAACATATCACCCATGTCGATCCCAAATCTCTGAGTCAAAGCTCGAAAGGCAACGATCAAGTCACCACGATCCCTTCGAGTCTGAACGGGGGGAAGATTAAAAAGTGCCAAGCGCTGTTCGTATGTTGGTCGCACTCTTCCATATGGTATCCTAGTGGCGCGTCTTTGTATGGACTCCAATAAATCTCGCTGCCATACCAGATTCGGACACCAGACAGGGCCCGCATATTTCAAAATGGGTCTTACATGGGTCTTGTAAAGTTCAGAACATACAGAGGGGTCACAAAAACGAAAGGTGTGTTCAAGCAACCCAAGCATTCTTCTGGCCTTAGAAGAAACATACAAAATATGCTCCGACCATGAGAGGTCCTCTGTAACCACAACACCTAAATCCAGTTGACTCCTTGTAGTGGTGAGGGGGATGCCATCAATATGGTAACTTGTTCTTGGATTATTTTTTCCTAAGTGAAGAACCTTACACTTCGATAAATTGAGCTCAATCAACCAGTCGCAGCACCAAGAGAACAAAGTAGTCAAATCCTCCTGGAGCGAAAAAGCGTTGGTATGGGCATAGTTGTAGAGCTTAGCATCGTCAGCGAATAAGGATATCTCAGAATTGAGGAGCGCAGGCAGATCGGATATGTATACCAGAAATAGCAACGGACCCAGAACTGATCCCTGGGGAACTCCGCTAGTGACATTAATAGTTCGAGATCTTTTCTCACCAGTGCCAACGAAGAATTTTCTACCACTCAAATAACTTTGGATCCACTCAAGCAATCCACCCCGCACTCCGAAATGCTCCAGCTTGTACAGAAGCCGGCGAATGGGTACTCTATCGAACGCCTTGGCAAAGTCAAGATATACGACATCTATTGGTAAATTTTTATCTAATGCTTTAGTCCAGTCATTCAAGCACTTGAGTAGGCAGGTTATCGTTGAACGCCCAGGAATAAAACCGTGCTGTTGTTTCGGCAATATTTTATTGGTTAGGAGAAATTCTAATAGTTGATCGAAGATAATTTTCTCCATAACCTTAACAACGGATGAAGTCAGAGAAATTGGGCGATAATTCTGGGCATCAAGTTTATCACCCTTCTTGTATACCGGTGTAACACGTGCAGAAAGCCAATCCATCGGCAATGATTTTGTTGAGAACGATTTTTCCATAAGGATGGACAATGGATAAGCAAGAGTTGTGCTGCATCGCTTCAGAATTACTGGGCTCAGGTTGTCAACTCCAGGAGATGAAAAGGTCCTGAGATTACTGAGATACTTAGCAACAGTCTCCTCAGGAAAAGTAACAAAATCCATGCTATGCTGACATTTAGGCGAAAGAATAGCGGGAAGCGGTCCTATAGGTTCAGACGAGAAGGACTCACAAAATACGCTGGCGAAGCATTCATATACATCCACCAAGTTTTGACACAACTCTCCCTCCGAGTTACGTACTTCAGGAATGCCAACCTTCGTGTTCAATGTAGAACGAATATATTTATGGAATTTCTTCTTGTTAGCGCTCGAGCAAATATTCTTTTCGAACTTGACTTTTGCCGCAGTAATTGCTGCAGAAACAACCTTGAAATAATTTTGATGGCATCGATAGTCATGATCACTGCGACTTCTTTTGTATCTCTGCCACAAACCTCTTTTCCTTCTGAGCATCCTGTAAACTTTTTCGTTAATCCAAGGTTTAACTGGATGACACCTGACAGTTCTAAATGAGGTGCACTCTTCAACGGACTGATTAACCAAGGATAGAAAATGCTGCCACGCGCTCTCGACATCATCTCTGCGAAGTATGTCTGTCCAATCAAGTTGATCGAATCTGATATTTAGCGCATCATAATCAATAATCTTCACTTCCCTGAAGCGGCATCTTTGTGGTTCATTAACTGTCATCTGGATACATCCTTTGATAACCTCATGATCAGATTTCCCAATTGGGGGCATGTGCTCAATGTCGCAAACGAGGTCGGGATCATCCACTAAGATCAGATCTAGAGGGCGAGGGGTCTGGCCCTGGCGGTATCGTGTTGGACCGTCAATAAGTTGGTGCAAGTGAGAATTGTGAAGCATGGTGACAAAAGCATATGACGGTGAGCTTTCAGAGGGTAAACTAGTCAGCGGCCAATCAAGATCAGGAAAGTTGAAGTCTCCGGCTACGAAAATGTTCCTCCCAGATTCAGTCAGTGAAATGATGTGGTCGTACAACAATTGAATTGAAGGGTAGGATCTTGGTCGGTAGACGCATCCGATAGTAATTGAGCATGTGTTGTGGCACAGATTTATAAAAATATTGTCGATACCCGGTGTGAGTAGAGAATACGATGTGATGCTAAAAAAACCGACCAACTCATTCACAATGTAAACAGCGACACCGCAGTGACCCGGAGTGATGCTGCTATCACATCGATATACGGTAAAGCCAGGTATATTTATACACGAATTAGGGAGGGTACTATTTAGCCAAGTTTCGGTAACAAGAATGAAGGATGGTTTCTCCATATCAGCGAGTGCCAAGAGTTCCTGAAGTTTATTGTTTATCGAATTGGCATTGGTGTACAGAAATTTCCACTCGACGAGATTAGTCACTTTTTTGACATTGCTGTATGATTAGAAGTCGTCGGAACAATACATGGAGAGCCTTTAACGTATTTAATTGTCAGATTTTTTTCACCAGAAGAGGTCCTTAGTTTAAGATCTTTTCAAAGGAGGTCAAGATGAGCCAATTGAGCCGGGGTTTTGTCATCCGATATAGTAATATTCTTGTATTCAACATTGCCTCTCAGGATATTCTTATTGCGAAGGAGCTGTGTCGCGGTATCAGGATTGTTGAACGTCAATTTTAAGGGTCTTCGAGCCCGATGTCCCCCCCGGCCAACACGTTGGAATCTAATCAGTTGATTGTAGGAGGATGGAACAATATGATCAATGATATTTCTTATTTGGTTGATGTCATGTGATGAATCAGAGCTTCTTGAAGCGTCAATAACCTCAGGGACACCTCTAATGAGCACATTGTAAGATCTCCGCACTCTTTCAATCGTCTCGTCTGAATCAACAGATTTTAAGTTGTTTGCAGCCTCAGATGGAGTCGTTTCAAAGACATCCATCCTGCTTCCCAGCTCAGCCACTTGAGATGACAAAGTTTCGCTAACTTCCTTCATGGAGACCAACTCGGTCCCCAGAGAACTGATCGTAGATTCATGCTTTGTTAGAACTGCTTTATGTTCATCTAATGTGCTCTGGCAGCGAGCAATCTGATCCGAAAGGTCATCCTGCTTAACTCGTATTGCCGACACATCTGCTGCAATCGAAGAGATTTTCTTCATTAATCGTTCAAACTCCACCATAGTGATCTGCTGTGATGTAGTCGACGTGGAAGTGCCTGAAGAAGAGCCAGAACGAGCGGAACGAGCATTCAAGGAGCAAGGGGGACACTTCCACGAAATGGATTTCTCAGAGAGGTATTGCAGATCAACCTCATTCAAGCTTACACATCTTGAATGAAAAACATTGGAACATGAATCGCAAGTGACGAAAAGCTGAGACGTACTGATCTTAGATGAACAACTCCCGCAGCGGTTAGACATCGTAACAAAATTAGGTTGTTCTCTACTGTAAGTTGCAAAGTGAGTGAAATAAATGGATTAAGCATACAGGGTCACACGCTTCACTCCCATGGGCCGATATGGGAGACTTATTTTTCAACAGATCACAAAGGAAGGCCACGGAGCGAAGGATAATGGATGCACAAGGGAAAGAATTTTAAAACAATTAAGGACACTAAGGATTGAAGCTTGCCGATAAAAATGTTTATCACGCTTAAAACCCCTGTTCCGAAAAAGTGATAGGACCAGTTGTTCGATACCGTTGCTGATAAAGGGGATTCCGACCACACATGTGGAATTCGGATACCAGTGTTTACAATCGGGAGAGGTGTTTTCCGATATTAAAATAGAACAAAATTCTTGTTAATATACTGATTAGTACAGAAAGAATTTAACCCTCAACGGAACCCTACCTTATACAGAAATTGGTATGGAAAATGATGAACGAACACCAATCAATCGTGCACAAAGAATAAATTAATCACAGCGAAAGATAACGTATGTTTCACCTCTGCAATCGAACTCGAATTCTATACCTGCCATTTGAAGAAGAACACCCCTTATCTCAGTTGTTTCGAATGTTCGACCGTTTATTTTTGAAACGTTATTCTGGATTGTGAAGAGGAGTGATTGATGTAAATTTCAGTCGAATCAGCCCAGTGGTTCGAGAGTTACTAAACCTGCCATTTGAAGAAGAACACCCTGTATCTCCCTTGTTTCAAATGTAAGACTGTTTATTTTTGAAACGTTATTCTGGATTGTGAAAAGGAGTGGTTGATGTAAATTTCAGTCGAATAAGCCCAGTGGTTCGAGAGATACGATACCTGCCATTTGAGAAAGAACACCCTGTATCTCAGCTGCTTCGAACGTTAGACTGTCCATTTTTGAAACTTTATTCTGGATTGTGAAGAGGAGTGATTGATGTAAATTTCAGTCGAATCAGCCAAGTGGTTCGAGAGTAACCATACCTGCCATTTGAAGAAGAACACCCTGTATCTCAGTTGTTTCGAATGTAAGACTGATCATTTTTAAAACGTTATTCTGGTTTTTGAAGAGGCGTGATTGTTGTAAATTTCAGTCGAATCAGCGTAGTGGTTCGAGAGTTACTATACCTGCCATTTGAAGAAGAACACCCTGTATCTCAGTTGTTTCGAATGTTAGACTGTTTATTCTTGATTCGTTATTCTGGATTGTGGAGAGGAGTGATTTATGTAAATTTCAGTCGGATCAGCCCAGTGGTTCGAGGGATACTACACCTGCCATTTGAAGAAGAACATCCTGTATCTCAGTTGTTTCGAATGTAAGACTGTTTGATTTTGAAACGTTATTCTGGATTGTGAAGAGGAGTGAATGATGTAAATTTCAGTCGAATCAGCCCAGAGGTTCGGGAGATACTATACCTGCCAATTGAAGAAGAACACCCTGTATCTCAGCTATTTCGAATGTTAGACTGTCTATTTTTGAAACGTTATTCTGGATTATGAAGAGAAGTGATTGATGTAAATTTCAGTCGAATCAGCCCAGTGGTTCGAGAGTTACTATACCTGCCATTTGAAGAAGAACACCCTGTAACTCAGTTGTTTCGAATGTTCGACTGTTTTTTTTTGAAATATTATTCTGGATTGTAAAGAGGAGTGATTGATGTAAATTTCAGTCGAATCAGCCCAGTAGTTCGAGAGTTACTAAACCTGCCATTTGAAATGGACACCCTGTAACTCAGTTGTTTCTGATGTTTGACTGTTTATTTTTGAAACGTTATTCTGGATTGTGAAAAGGAGTGGTTGACGTAATTTTCAGTCGAATCAGCCTAGTGGTTCGAGAGATACTATACCTGCCATTTGAAGAAGAACACCCTGTATCTCAGTTGGTTCGAATGTTAGACTGTTTATTTTTGAATAGTTATTCTGGATTGTGAAGAGGAGTGATTGATGTTAATTTCAGTCGAATTAGCCCAGTGGTTCGAGAGATACTATACCTGCCATTTGAAGAAGAACAACCTGTATCTCAGTTGTTTCGATTGTTAGACTGTTTATTTTTGAAACGTTATTCTGGATTGTGAAGAGGATTGATTGATGTAAATTTCAGTCGAATCAGTCCAGTGGTTCGAAAAATACTATACCTGCAATTTGAAGAAGAACACCCTGTATCTCAGCTGTTTCGAATGTTAGACTGTTCATTTTTGAATCGTTATTCTGGATTGGGAAGAGGAGTGATTGATTCGAATTTCAGTCGAATCAGCGTAGTGGTTCCGGAGGTACTATACCTGCCATTTGAAGAAGAACACCCTGTATCACAGTTGTTCCAAGTGTTAGACTGTTTATTTTTGAAACGTTATTCTGTATTGTGAAGGGGAGTGATTGACGTAAATTTCAGTCGAATCAGCCCAGTGGTTCGAGAGATACTATACCTGCCATTTGAAGAAGAACACCCTGTATCTCAGTTGTTTCGAATGTTAGACTGTTTATTTTTGAAATGTTATTCTGCATTGTGAAAAGGAGTGGGTGATGTAAATTTCAGTCGAATCAGCCCAGTGGTTCGAGAGATACTATACCTGCCATTTGATGAAGAACACCCTGTATCTCAGTTGTTTCGGATGTTGGACTGTTTTATTTTGAAACGTTATTCTGGATTGTGAAGAGGAGCGATTGATGTAAATTTCAGTCGAATCAGCCCAGTGGTTCGAGAGTTACTATACCTGCCATTTGAAGGAGAACAGCCTGTATCTCAGTTGTTTCGAATGTTCGACTGTTTATTTTTGAAGCGTTATACTGGATTGTAAAAAGGAGTGGTTAATGTAAGTTTCAGTCGAATTAGCCCTGTGGTTCGAGAGATACTATAGCTGCCATTTGAAGAAGAATACCCTGTATCTCAGTTGGTTCGAATGTTAGACTGTTTATTTGTGAAACGTTAATCTGGATTGTGAAGAGGAGTGATTGATGTAAATTTCATTCGAATCAGCCCAGTGGTTCGAGAGTTACTATACCTGCCATTTGAAGAAGAACACCCTGTATCTCAGCTGTTTCGAATGTTAGACTGTTCATTTTTGAATCGTTATTCTGGATTGTGAAGAGGAGTGATTGATGTGAGTTTCAGTCGAATCAGTCCAGTGGTTCGAAAGTTACTTCACCTGCCATTTGAAGAAGAACACCCTGTATCTCAGTTGTTTCGAATGACAGACTGTTTATTTTTGAAACGTTATTCTGGATTGTGAAAAGGAGTGGTCAGGTAATTTTCAGTCGAATAAGCCCAGTGGTTCGAGAGATACTATACCTGCCATTTAAAGAAGAACAACCTGTATCTCAATTGTTTCGATTGTTAGACTGTTTAGTTTTGAAACGTTATTCTGTTTTTTGAAGAGGCGTGATTTTTGTAAATTTCAGTCGAATCAGCGTAGTGGTTCGAGAGTTACTCCACCTGACATTTGAAGAAGAACACCCTGTATCTCAGTTGTTTCGAATGACAGACTATTTATTTTTGAAACGTTATTCTGGATTGTGAAGAGGAGTGATTGATGTAAATTTCAGTCGAATCAGTCCAGTGGTTCGAAAGTTACTTCACCTGCCATTTGAAGAAGAAAACCCTGTATCTCAGTTGGTTCGAATGTTAGACTGTTTATTTGTGAAATGTTATTCTGGATTGTGAAGTGGAGTGATTGATGTAAATTTCAGTCGAATCAGCCCAGTGGTTCGAGAGTTACTATACCTGCCATTTGAAGAAGAACACCCTGTATCTCAGCTGTTTCGAATGTTAGACTGTTCATTTTTGAACCGTTATTCTGGATTGTAAAGAGGAGTGAATGATGTAAATTTCAGTCGAATCAGTCCAGTGGTTCGAAAGTTACTTCACCTGCCATTTGAAGAAGAACACCCTGTATCTCAGTTGTTTCGAATGACAGACTGTTTATTTTTGAAATGTTATCTGGATTGTGAAAAGGAGTGGTTGAGTCGAATCAGCAATGTGGTTCGAGAGTTAGTATAGCTGCCATTTGAAGAAAAACACCCTGTATCTCAGATAATTCGTATGTTAGTGTGTTCATTTTTAGAACGCCATTCTGGATTGTAAAGAGGAGTAATGGACTCAAATTTTAGTCGAATCAGCCAAGTGGTTCGAGAGTTATTATGGCTGCCATTTGAAGAAACACACCCTGTATCTCTGTTGTTCCGGATGTAAGACTATTCATTTTCAGAATATCATTCTGGATTGTGAAGAGGAGTGATTGATATAAATTTCAGAAGAGTCAGCCAAGGGGTTCGATAGTAAGTATACCTGCCATTCGAAGAAGAACACCCTGTATCTCAGTTCATTTTTAGAACGTTATTCTGGATTGTGAAGAGAAGTGATTTATGTAAATTTCAGTCGAATCAGCCTAGAGCAGGAATACACACAAGTGATTTTCACACACAAGGTTCGAGAGTTGGTATGCCTGCCATTTGAAGAAAAACACCCTGTATCTCAGTTGTTTCGAATGACAGACTATTTATTTTTGAAACGTTATTCTGGATTGTGAAGCGGAGTGATTGATGTAAATTTCAGTCGAATCAGCCCAGTGGTTCGAGAGATAGTATACCTGCCATTTGAAGAAGAACAACCTGTATCTCAGTGGTTTCGATTGTAATACTGTTTATTTTTGAAACTTTATTCTGGATTGTGAAGAGGAGTGATTGATGTAAATTTCAGTCGAATCAGTCCAGTGCTTCGAAAGTTACTTCACCTGCCATTTGAAGAACACCCTGTATCTCAGTTGTTTCGAATGACAGACTGTTTATTTTTGAAACATTATTCTGGATTGTGAAAAGTGTGAAGAGTGGTTGATGTAATTTTCAATCGAATAAGCCCAGTGGTTCGAGAGATACTATACCTGCCATTTAAAGAAGAACAACTTGTATCTCAGTTGTTTCGATTGTTAGACGGTTTAGTTTTGAAACGTTATTCTGGATTGTGGAGAGGAGTGATTGATGTAAATTTCAATCGAATCAGCCCAGTGGTTCGAGGGATACTTTACCTGCCATTTGAAGATGAACACCCTGTATCTCAGCTGTTTCGAATGTTCTGGATTGTGAGGAGAAGTGATTGATGTAAATTTCAGTCGAATCAGCTCAGTGGTTCGAGAGTTACTATACCTGCCCTTTGAAGAAGAACACCCTGTATCTCAGTTGTTTCGAGTGTTCCACTGTTCATTTTAGAAACGTTATTCTGGATTGTGAAGAGGAGTACTTGATTGATGTAAATTTCAGTCGAATCAGCCCAGTGGTTCGAGAGTTATTATACCTGCCATTTGAAGAAGAACACCCTGTATCTCAGTTGTTTCGAATGTTAGACTGTTTATTTTTGAAAAGTTATTCTGGATTGTGAAAAAGAGTGGTTGATGTAAATTTAAGTCGAATCAGCGTAGTTCGAGAGTTACTTCACCTGCCATTTGAAGAAGAACACCCTGTATCACAGTTGTTTCAAGTGTTGGACTGTTTATTCTTGAAACGTTATTCTGGATTGTGAAGAGGAGTGATTGGTGTAAATTTTAGTAGAATCAGCCCAGTGGTTCGAGAGATACTATACCTGCCATTTGAAGAAACACACCGTGTATCTCAGTTGTTTCTAGTGTTAGACTGTTTATTTTTGAAACGTTTTACTGGATTGGGAAGAGGAGTGATTGATTCAAATTTCAGTCGAACCAGCCAAGTGGTTCGAGAGTTAGTACACCTGCCATTTGAAGAAAAACACCCTGTATCTCAGTTGTTTCGAATGTTAGACTATTCATTTTTAGAACGTTAGTCTGGATTGTAAGGAGTGCTTGATCCAAATTTCAGTCGAATCAGCAAAGTGGTTCGAGAGTTTTTATAGCTGCCATTCGAAGAAACACACTCTGTATCTCAGTTGTTTCGGATGTAAGAATGTTCATTTTTAGAATGTTATTCTGGATTGTGAAGAGGAGTGATCGACCCAAATTTCAGTCGAATCAGCAAAGTGGTTCGAGAGTAAGTATAGCTGCCATTTGAAGAAAAACACCCTATATCTCAGTTGTTTCGGATGTTAGACTGTTCATTTTCAGAACATTTTTTTCTGGATTCTGAAGAGGGGTGATTGATGTAAATTTCAGTCGAATCAGCCAAGTGTTTTGAGAGTTAGTATACCTGCCATTTGAAGAAAAACACCCTGTATCTCAGTTGTTTCGAATGTTAGACTGTTCATTTTTTAAACGTTATTTTGGATTGTAGAGAGGAGTGATTGACCCAAATTTCAGTCGAATCAGCAAAGTGGTTCGAGTGTAAGTATAGCTGCCATTTGAAGAAAAACACCCTGTATCTCAGGTCCTTCGGATGTTAGACAGTTGATTTTTAGAAAGTTATTCTGGATTGTGGAGGGAAGTGATTGACCCGAATTTCAGTCGAATGAGCAAATTGGTTCGAGAGGTATTATACCTGCCACTCGAAGAAAAACACCCCGTATCTCAGTTGTTTCGAATGTAAGACTGTTCATTTTTAGAACGTTATTCTGAATTGTAGAGAGGAGTGATTGACCAAAATTTCAGTCAAATCAGCAAAGTGGTTCGAGAGTAAGTATACCTGCGATTTGAAGAAAAACACTCTGTATCTCAGTTGTTTCGAATGTTAGACTGTTCATTTTTAGAACGTTATTCTGGATTGTAAGGAGTGCCTGATCCAAATTTCAGTCGAATCAGCAAAGTGGTTCGAGAGTTTTTATATCTGCCATTCGAAGAAACACACTCTGTATCTCAGTTGTTTCGAATGTTCGACTGTTAATTTTTAGAACATTATTCTGGATTGTAAGGAGTGATTGATTCAAATTTCAGTCGAATCAGCCAAGTGGTTCGAGAGTTAGTACACCTGCCAGTTGAAGAAAAACACCCTGTATCTCAGTTGTTTCGAATGTTAGACTGTTCATTTTTAGAACGTTATTCTGGATTGTAAGGAGTGCCTGATCCAAATTTCAGTCGAATCAGCAAAGTGGTTCGAGAGTTTTTATATCTGCCATCCGAAGAAACACACTCTGTATCTCAGTTGTTTCGGATGTTAGAATGTTCATTTTTAGAATGTTTTTCTGGATTGTGAAGAGGAGTGATCGACCCAAATTTCAGTCGAATCAGCAAAGTGAATCGACAGTAAGTATAGCTGTCATTTGAAGAAAAACAACCTATATCTCAGTTGTTTCGGATGTTAGACTGTTCATTTTCAGAACGTTTTTTTCTGGATTCTGAAGAGGGGTGATTGATGTAAATTTCAGTCGAATCAGCCAAGTGTTTCGAGAGTTAGTATACCTGCCATTTGAAGAAAAACACCCTGTATCTCAGTTGTTTTGAATATTAGACTGTTCATTTTTAGGACCATTTTTTGGATTGTGTAGAGGAGTGATTGATGTAAATTACAGTCGGATCAGCTAAGTGGTTCGGGAGTTAATATACCTGCCATTTGAAGAAAATCACCCTGTATCTCAGTTGTTTCGGATGTTAGAATGTTCATTTTTAGAATGTTATTCTGGATTGTGAAGAGGAGTGATCGACCCAAATTTCAGTCGAATCAGCAAAGTGGTTCGACAGTAAGTATAGCTGCCATTTGAAGAAAAACACCCTATATCTCAGTTGTTTCGGATGTTAGAGTGTTCATTTTCAGAACGTTTTTTTCTGGATTCTGAAGAGGGGTGATTGATGTAAATTTCAGTCGAATCAGCCAAGTGTTTCGAGAGTTAGTATACCTGCCATTTGAAGAAAAACACCCTGTATCTCAGTTGTTCCGAATGTTAGACTGTTCATTTTTTAAACGTTATTTTGAATTGTAGAGAGGAGTGATTGACCCAAATTTCAGTCGAATCAGCAAAGTGGTTCGAGTTTAAGTATACCTGCCATTCGAAGAAAAACACCCTGTATCTCAGGTTCTTCGGATGATAGACAGTTCATTTTTAGAATGGTCTTCTGGATTGTAGTAGTGAGTGAAGTGATTGACCCGAGTTTCAGTCGAATGAGCAAATTGGTTCGAGAGTTAGTATACCTGCCACTTGAAGAAAAACACTCTGTATCTCAGTCGTTTCGAATGTTAGACTGTTCATTGTTAGAACGTTATTCTAGATTATAGAGAGGAGTGATTGACCAAAATTTCAGTCGAATCAGCAGAATGGTTCGAGAGTTAGTATAGCTGCCATTTAAAGAAAAACACCCTGTATCTCAGTTGTTTCAGATGAAAGACTGTTCATTTTTAGAACTTAATTCTGGATTGTAAAGAGGAGGTATTGAATCAAATTTCAGTCGAATCAGCAAAGTAGTTCGAGGGTTAGTATAGCTGCCATTTGAATATAAACACCCTGAATTTCAGTTGTACCAGATGTTAGACAGTTCATTTTTAGAACGTTATCCTGGATTGTGAAGAGGAGTGATTGTTGTTAATTTCAATCGAATCAGCCCAAAGGTTCGAGAGTTGTTATACCTGCCGTTTGAAGAAAAACACCCTGTATCTCCGTTGTTTCGAATGATGGACTGTTCATTTTGAAATTGTTATTTTGGATTGTAGAGTGGAGTGATTGACTCAAATTTCAGTCGAATCAGCCAAGTGGTTCGAGAGTTAGATAGCTGTCAGTTGAAGAAAAACACCCTGTATCTCTGTTGTTTCGGATGTTAGACTGTACATTTTTAGAACGTTATTCTGGATTGTGAAGAGGAGTGATTGATGTAAATTTCAGTCGAGTCAGCCAAGTGGTTCGAGAGTACGAATACCTGCCATTTGAAGAAGAACATCCTGTAACTCTGTTGTTTCGAATGTTAGACTGTTCATTTTTAGAACGTTATTCTGAATTATGAAGAGGAGTGATTGATGTAAATTTCAGTCGAATCAGCCTAGAGCAGGAATACACACAGGTGATTTTCACACCCAAGGTTCGAGAGTTGGTATACCTGCTATTTGAAGAAAAACACCCTGTATCTCAGTTGTTTCGAATGTTAGACTGTTCATTTAACATGTTTTTTCGGATTTTAGAGAGGAGTGATTCACCCAAATTTCAGTCGAATCAGCAATGTGGTTCGAGAGTTAGTATAGCTGCCATTTGAAGAAAAACACCCTGTATCTCAGTTGTTTCGGATGTTAGTGTGTTCATTTTTAGAACGCCATTCTGGATTGTAAAGAGGAGTAATGGACTCAAATTTTAGTCGAATCAGCCAAGTGGTTCGAGAGTTAGTATGGCTGCCATTTGAAGAAACACACCCTGTATCTCTGTTGTTTCGGATGTAAGACTATTCATTTTTAGAATATCATTCTGGATTGTGAAGAGGAGTGATTGATGTAAATTTCAGAAGAGTCAGCCAAGGGGTTCGATAGTAAGTATACCTGCCATTCGAAGAAGAACACCCTGTATCTCAGTTCATTTTTAGAACGTTATTCTGGATTGTGAAGAGGAGTGATTTATGTAAATTTCAGTCGAATCAGCCTAGAGCAGAAATACACACAAGTGATTTTCACACACAAGGTTCGAGAGTTGGTATGCCTGCCATTTGAAGAAAAACACCCTTTATCTCAGTTGTTTCGGATGTTCATTTTTAGAACGCTATTCTAGATTGTAAAGAGGAGTAATGGACCCAAATTTCAGTCGGATCGGCCATATGATTCGAGAGTGAGTTTAGCAGCCATTCGATGAAAAACACCCTGTATCTCAATTGTTTCAGATTTGAAAGGGTTCATTTTCGGACTGTTGTTCTGGATAGTGAAGTACTTGGCCCAAATTTCAGTCAAATCGGCAAAGTGGTTGGTGAGTAAGTATTGCTGCCATTCGATGAAGAACACCCCGTATCTCAGTTGTTTCGGATGTGAGATAGTTCATTTTCGAAGTATTGTTCTGGATTGTGTAGAGCAGTACTTGGCCCAAATTTCAGTCAGGAAGGCCAAGTGGTTTGAGTGTTAGTATCGCTGCTATTTGCTGAAAAACTCCTTGTATCTGAGTTGTTTCAATTGTGAGAGAGTTCATTTTCGAACTATTGTTGTGGATTGTAAGAAGCAGTACTCGACCCAAATTCTGGTTGAATCAGCCAAATGGTTCGAGAGTTAGTATAGCTGCCATTCGTTTAAAGACACCTTGTACCACAGTTTTTTTCAGAAGTGAGGGTATTCATTTACGGAATGTTGTTCTGGATTGTGATGAGCAGTGTTTGCCCAAATTCAGTCAAATCGTTGAAGTGGTTCGACAGTTGGTATTGCTGCCATTCGATGAAAAACACCTTGTATCTCAGTTGGTTCAAATAGGAGACAGTTCAATTTCCTAATGTTGTTCTGGATTGTGAACAGTAGAACTCGACTAAAATTTGAGTCGAATCGGCGAAGGGGTTTGAGAGTTAGTTTAGCTGCCAATTGATAAAAAACACCCTCTATCTCAGTTGTTTCGAAAGTGGGAAAAATAATTTCCGGAATGTTGTTCTCAATTGTGGAGAGTAGTACTCGGTTCGAACTTCAGTCGAATCGGCCAGGTGGTTCGAGAGTTAGTTTTGCTGCCATTTGATGAAAAACACCCTGTATATCAGTTGTTTCGAATGTGAGACAGTTTATTTTCAGAATGTTGTTCTGGATTGTAAAGAGCAGAGCTGTGCCGAGCACTGATGGATAGTGCTCTGAGCACAAAGCACTAAGCCCTTTCGAAAAGTGCTCCGGAATCTCGAGCACTAAGCACTCATTTTTTGCGAAATGCTCGCGATTACCAAGCACTTTCAAGAAGTAATTCGTTTACACGAGCATCGAGCACGAAGCACTTTTTAAAATGAAACTTCGACTTTAAGACTTTTTCAGCTAATTGTCTGCAATATTGGCATTTCGGTTTCTCGAAGTCGGAAAACCATTCTAGGACCGACCATAATTTGGAACCCGAACAGAGTTTTTCTCCTTTGAGATTTATCGTGTTTACGACTGGACAGAATCGATTTTGACTACGGATTCTTCATTAGTGAGTCTATTCTCGGTTTAAAATTTCAAACTTACTGATCAACATTCGATTACTTCCAAATATAGTTTTCGCCATTATAATATGCTGTCGAAATAATGAAAACATAAAGACATGCCTCAGAGAGTGCATGGCCTACGACGAACTTGTTTTTGCGCGCATGTTCTAGGGAATAGCTTGCCATCGTTTGTTTGGTGTTTGGTTTGTCTGTAATTTTCGAATTTTGAGCCGAAAATGGTCTCTAACGACTAGGTTGAACCCACTGATCCGGTGTCAAAGTCGATTCTGTTCGGCCGGCCGTCCAACCGAGGACCCGATATCTGTCGAACGGAGCAAACTAGAGGCTTAAAACTTTTAGGATAGGTCGAGCATCCGAATGCCGCAGTTATGTCCGTTGATGGGTACAAACGGCCCAACGGTTTCAGCGTTATAGCTATTTGAAATTTTGAGATTATTTCCGTGATATTGAAATTTGACATTTAGTTGGGGCACAATGATACGCAACTTCCTGCAAAATTTTGTTGAGATCGTACCGTCAGTAAGATTGAAAAAATGTTCTCAACATTTTTCCGAAAAATTTCCATTGTCGGAAACAGTTCACTACATTTGAAAAAAATCTGCTTATACCTTGAGCTCCATATTTCATAGCAGTGTACCGAATTTCAGTTCGATATGTTCATAATTCTCAGAGATATTGGGAAAAAATATTTGGAGGAAATTTTCTATGGTTTTTTACTCAGTATTGTTATTTTTTTCCGGAATAACTCAAAAAATACAATCTCAATCATTCTGAAACTTGATAACTAATTTTAAAATGCTGATTTGCAACTTTGTGCGAAATTTCGTGATGATCGTGTCATTGGAACAATCTAAAAAAATTTTTTTTTCAAATACTCAATATTCTGCGATCTTCTGATCATATTATCCCCAAGAAATTCCGTGTGCTTCAAGTTGTCATTTTTTAATCAAATACTGGATTTTAATTCGATCTTATCTGTATTTTTGAAAATATTGGGTGTTAAAATTTTGAATGGCTATATCTACGGAAGCATTGGGTGAATAGTCTCGAATTCGGACTACGTAATTTAGGATTTACAAATATCGAGTTTCTTAGTTGTTTCTTTTGGAAGTTATTGTGTTTACTATCGGCCGTTAGGCTTGTTTACGAAAGCTAATGAGTGAATTTGTACGATTTCGTGATCATCATTTAGTTAGATTGAAATAAAATTCAAGATTTTGTTCCCACAAATTTTATATTTGAATCATATAATTTTTCTTTGAAGTACTGGATTCAATTCGATCTGATCTTTATTTTTGGAAGTACTGGGAATATATAAAATCAAGAATGAGTATACATATTACGAAGGTATAATATTTCTCAAAAAAACGCAGATAATATCGAATTGAAATCCAATACTTGACGTGTTTGACTCCCTGATGATGAATCCGTTATCCATATCGATGTTTGGCTGTTCGGGCGTCCGTAAACACGATTACTCTCCAAACAAAAAATCTAGAGCCCTGAAAAGTTGCAGGGTAGATTCAGAGCCTGAATATCTCGGCTAAATTTGTTTATAGGCATAATCGGTCGGGAAGTTACAGTGTTATATTGAAGTGAGCATAATTATATATTTTTGTCCCATAATTTCTAAAATGGACAGCTTCGTGCCAAGTTTCGTGATGACCGTTTAATCAGGACATCAACAAACAATATTCATTTCTATTTTGCCCATCATTTAACTAATAATCTGATTCAATTAATATTTATAGTACTTGAATGTTGAGATTGGTCATCATCTGCCATAAATGACTCAAATCACTCATCCGGGATTCAGTTAAGCTCAAGAAATATATTTTTCTTGAATATTCTAATTTTGCGATACTCTAATTTCTAAAATGGACAGCTTCGTGCCAAGTTTCGTGATGACCGTTTAATCAGGACATCAACAAACAATATTCATTTCTATTTTGCCCATCATTTAACTAATAATCTGATTCAATTAATATTTATAGTACTTGAATGTTGAGATTGGTCATCATCTGCCATAAATGACTCAAATCACTCATCCGGGATTCAGTTAAGCTCAAGAAATATATTTTTCTTGAATATTCTAATTTTGCGATACTCTCGGAATTTCTCACGAACCTACACGCAATCATACTACATCAAAGAATTCAAAATCAGATCATTGGGTTCGAAATTATAGAGAAAAAAAAATGAAATCTTAAATGTGAACCGGAATGTGTGACATACGAATACGAAAATTTAATAAGTATAATACACGTGACTTCACATCAGTAGATTTCTTGAGATTTTCAAACACTCTTCAGAACGGAATTCTAATATCTCCATGATCGAGATAGAATACGAAATATTCTATCTCGATGTTCCCAGCTGAAAGCTTACGCTTTGACACCTATGTTCATATTATAGTAGTACAAAACTGAACGTAAACACATGTATTACGAATGCGTCGAATGACGATCCTTGTATTCCTTGTCGAATGTCTCCAAACACCAGAGACAACCGATATATTAGTTCTCTTTCTCTACTCCAATCACGCGATAGCCCGACATTTTCCTGTTTCGACAAGTCCATGAAGGGCTTAGTGCTTAGTAATCCCAAAAAGTGCTTCGAAGCCCTGCGGTGCTCGGGAGCACTTTGCAGTGCTCGGGAGTACTTTAGTGCTTGGGAGCACTTTGCGGTGCTCGGGAGCACTTTGCGGTGCTTGGGAGCACTTTTTCGAATTACTAAGCACTAAGCCTTCTCAAAAAATTCTCGAAGCACCAAGCACTAAGCACCGGCTTCATAAAGTGCTTGCGAGCACAGTGCCTAGGAGCACAAAAGTGCTTCGAGTGCTTTCACGACCACTAAGCACAAGGCTTCGGCACAGCTCTGGTAAAGAGTAGTACTTTTCCAAAATTTCAGTCTAATCAGCCAAGTGGTTCGACAGTTAATAAAGCTGCCATTCGATGAAAAACACCCTTTATCTCAGTTGTTTCAAATGTGAAAGAGTTCATTTTGAAATTACGTTCAAGCTGGTCGAATCAGCCAAGTGGTTCGAGAGTTAATTGAGTTGCCTTTTGATGATGAACACCCTGTATCTCAGTTGTTTCATATGTGAGACTGTTCGTTTTCATAATGTGATTCTGTATTGCAAAGAGTAGTACCCGACCAGAATTTCAGTCGGATCGGCCATGTGGTTCGAGAGTTACGATTGCAGCCATTTGATGAAAAACACCCTGTATACCAGTTTCTTCAGAAGTGAGATAATGCATTAACAAAATGTTGTTCTGGATTGTGACGAGCAGTATTGGCCCTAATAATAGTCAACTAGTCCAAGTGGATCGAGAGTTAGTATTGCTGCCATTCGATGAAAAACACCCTGTATCTCAGTTGTTGACACTGATCATTTTCGGAATATTGTTCTGGATTTTAAAGAGTAGTACTCGACCAAAATTTGAGTCGAATCGACCTAGTGGTTCGAGAGTTAGTTTTGGCGCCATTTGAAAAAAAACACCCTGTATCTCAGTTGTTTCAAATGTGAGATCGTTCATTTTCAGAATATTCTTCTGGATTATAAAAAGTTGTACTTGACCCCAATTTCAGTAGAATCGGTCTGGAGGTTCGATAGTTGAATCAGCTGCTATTATGAAAAACACCCTGTAGCTCAGTTGTTTCAAATTATGTTCTGGATGGTAAAGAGTAGTAGTGTTTGACTCAAATTTCAGTCGAATCGGCCAAGTGGTTCAAGAGTTAGTTTAGCTACCATTCGATGATAAACACCCTGTATCTCAGTTGTTTCAATGTGAGACAGTTCGTTTTCATAATGTTGTTCTGGATTGTGAAGAGTAGTACCTGACCAGAATTTCAGTCGGATCGGCCATGTGGTTCAAGAGTTAGTATTGCAGCTTTTTGATGAAATACACCCTGAATCTTAATTGTTTCAGAATCCGAGAGAGTTTATTTTCGGAATGTTGTTCTGAATTGTGAAGAGTAGTACCTGACCAGAATTTCAGTCAAATCGGCCATGTGTTTCGAGAATTAATATTGCTACCATTTGATGAAAAACAACCTATATCTCAGTTGTTTCGGATGTGAGCCGGTTCATTTTTTATATATTGTTCTGGATTGTGAATAGCAGTAATCGACTCAAATTTCAGTCGAGTCGGCCAAGTGGTTCGAGAGTTAGTTGAGCTGCCATTCGATGATGTATCTCAGTTGATTCAAAGGTGAGACTGTTCATTCTCGAAATGTTGCTCTGCATTGTAAAGAGTAGTAGTTCGGATGTGGGACAGTTCATTTTTGATATATTTCTCTGGATTGTAAAGAGAACTAATCGACTCAAATTTCAGTCGAATCGGCAAAGTGGTTTGAGAGTTAGTTTAGCTGCCATTTGATGGAAAACACCCTGTATCTCAGTTGTTTCAAATGTGAGACGGTTCATTTTCGGAATGTAGATTTGGATTGTAAAGAGTAGTACTTGACCGAAATTTACGTCGAATCGGCCATGTAGTTCAAGAGTGGATATGGCTGCCGCTTATGAAAAACACCATGTAACTCTATTGTCTCGGATGTGAGAGTTCATTTTCGAAATATTGTTCTGGATTGTAGAGAGCAGTACTTGGCCTTAATTTCAGTCAAATAGGCCAGGTGGTTAGTGATTAAGTATTGCTGCCATTTGTTGATGAACAACCTCTATCTCAGTTGTTTCAGTTTTGAAAGAGTTCATTGTCCTAATGTTGTTCCGGATTGTGAAGAGCAGTACATGGCCAAATTTTCAGTCAAATCGGCAAAGTTGTCCGAGAGTACGTATTGCTGCCATTTGATGGATGAAAAACTCCCTGTATCTCAGTTGTTTCAAACGTGAGACAGTTCATTTTCAGAATATTGTTCTGGATTATAAGGAGCAGTAGTCGACCCAAATTCTGGTAGAAGTAGCTCAGTTGTTTCAAATTATGTTCTGGATGGTAAAGAGTAGTAGTGTTTGACTCAAATTCCAGTCGAATCGGCCAAGTGGTTCAAGAGTTAGTATAGCTGCCATCCGTTGAAAAACACCATGTATCTCAGTTGTTTCAGAAGTGAGAGAATTCATTTACGGAATGTTTTTCTGGATTGTGACGAGCAGTATTGTTCCAAATCACAGTCAAATCGGCCAAGTGGTCCGAGAGTAAATATTGCTACCATTTGATGAAAAATACCCTGTATCTCAGTTGTTTCGGATATGAGACAGTTCATTTCCGCAATATTGTTCTGGATTTTAAAGAGCAGTATTCGACTCGAATTCCAGTCAAATCGGTCAAGTGGTTCGAGAGTTAGTTCAGCTGCCATTTGATGATAAACACCCTGTATTTCAGTGGTTTCAAATGTGAGACAGTTCATTTTTGTAATGCTCTGGATTGTGAAGAATAGTACTCCACCAAAATTTAAGTCGAATCGGTCAAGTGGTTTGAGAGTAAGTTTAGCTGCCAATTGATAAAAAACACCCCGTATCCCAAGTGTTTCGAATGTGGAACAAATCATTTCCGAAATATTGTTATGTATTGTGATGAGTAGTACTTGGTCCAGATTTCCGTCTAATCAGCCAGGTGGTTCGAGAGTTAGTTTTGCTGCCATTTGATGAAAAACACCTTGTATCTCAGTTGTTTCGACTGTGAGACAATTTATTTTCAGAATATCGTTCTGGATTGTAAAGAAAAGCCCTTGAATAAAATTTCAGTCGAATCGGCCAAGTGGTTCGATAGTTAATATAGCTGTCTTTCGATGGAAAACACCCTGTATCTCAGTTGTTTCAAATGTGAGACAGTTCATTTTGAAATTGTGTTCAGGCTGGTGAAGAGTTGTAGTACTTGACAGATTTTAGTCAAATCGGCAAAGTGGTTCGAGAGTTAGTATTGCTGCCATTTGATGAATAACACTCTGTATCTCAGTTGTTTCAGGTATGAGAGAGTTCATTTTCGGAATTTCGTTCTGGATTGTGAAGAGCAGTACTTGGCCTAAATTTCAGTTGAATAGGCCAATTGATCCGAGAGTTAACATTGCTACCATTTGATGAAAAACACCCTATATCTCAGTTATTTCGGATGTGAGATAGTTCATTCCCGAAATATCGTTCTGTATTGTGAAGAGCAGTACTTGAATCAAAGCTCAGTGGAATCGGCCAAGTGGTTCGAGAGTTAGCTCAGCTGCCATTTGATGATAAACACCCTGTATCTCAGTTGTTTCAAATGTGGGATAGTTCTTTTCCGAAATTTTGCTCTGAATTGTTGAGAGTAGTACTTGACCAGAATTTCAGTCGGATCGGCCATGTGGTTCAAGAGTTGATATAGCTGCCATCTATGAAAAACACTCTGTATCTCAGATGTGAGAGAGTTCAGTTTCGAGATTTTGTTCTGGATTTTGAAGAGCAGTAATTGACCCAAATTTCAGTGAAAAAGGCTATTTGGTTTGAAAGTTAGTTTTGCTGCCATTTGATGAAAAACACCCTAAATTTCAGTTGTTTCGAATGTGAGAGAGTTTATTTTCAGAATATTGTTCTGGATTGTAAAGAGTACTACTTGACCCAAATTCTGTTGTAATCAGCCAAGTAGTTCGAGAGTTAGTATAACTGCCATTCGTTGAAATGTAATAACTGGATAGGTCTTTACTTTTTGTTTTTTCAAAATTATTGAACTTACGATACAAACTGTAATCTCTGTCACCATTTATAAAAGTAGGATTAAATTTCACTCAAAGAAACTAATTCATCTCAACTTACATTATTCTACTGAAATTGTCCGAAAGGAATGAGAGTTCGTGCTCTATGCACTAGGATAGAGTCTTTTGTTTTAATATTTCTCTGAGGAACAAGAAATCAGGAAAGAAAAACCCAAATGGAGTACACTTATATAAACTATATTCAAATTTCCTTACTTACACAGATCGAGGTGTTCATCAAAATGAAAACAAAAAGGTCAATTTTATCAAAAAATTACTTCAACCAATACTTTAATACAATAAAATTCATTAATTTAACGAGAGGTTTCTCACTATCATGTTTATAACATAACTACAGACAAATATCTCAAATAGACTTTTCGAATCAGTTTTCCTTCATTGAGGAGACATCAGTAAAACCCATCAATTTTAACTCATTGTGTCTTACCAAAAATAAAATGAAAGGAAATCGAAATACGGTGGGTTAATCACATTAACATAGATTTTCCAAAACGATTTACCTTTTCCTTACTAGTAGAAAGCTTATTCCAATAGGTGTACCTGAAGACCATACACCACCTCCGACAGTGACCTCTATTCCATGAATACACTATTTCCGCCGCGAACTCAAACGGCCTTCCTACCAAGAATAAAATGAACCCTTCTCTCAAACTCTTACCGGGAGCTACTTCTACGAGTCCCTTACTTTGACTCTACAATGACCGAATCCATCGGTTCCGTACCCTCCTCGGCACACAAAAAAAACACAAGCTTCCGGCTTGTCTCTCGCTCGGACTCTCTAATAACCGAATCTATCGGTTCCGTACTTTTCTCAGCACAACAAAAAAAAACTCACGAGCTAACCTCGCAAATACACTGTCACCAAAAACGCTGCTCTACTAGGAAGGAATCGGTTTTTCAAATTCACTATTAACTATTATTGATCAACCCAGCCGTCGAATTTCCTAACATTATTTTGTCCCGAAGGACCGCCCGTTCTCGCGGTACGATCTACATCTTTTTTTTCTAGAGCTATTCCCGCCGATCTCCGATATGCAACTGCCTTTCGTACCAAAAAGTGAGGCTTTCACCCCTCTCAACAATTTCTCTTAGTCAGCTTTTTGAAAGAGAACTTCACTTCTCCCACGTAGGTTAGTCAAAAATTCAACTCCACATTTTTCTTATCTCGAGCTTTAGTTGGAAAATATACTCTTATCTTTCGATACCGGTCTGCATGAAAATTGATACTCGACCTAAGAACAATATTCTCTTTCACGACATCCGGCCGTCTGAAATAAAAACGAAACAATATTCGAAGCTACTTCGTCTCATTTCTTCGACTTCTTATCAACCCTTTCCAGACATCTCAATTCGAAATATATTTCACACGGATATTAAGCTCTTACATTGTTACGATCGAAAACTTGAAAATTTTCTACCTCAGGTATTACATCACTCTCCCCAATGAAAAAGTTTTGGCATTGCAATGCCAATACTTTTCCTCAAAAAAAAAATAAACTAACACAGCAACACAAATAAAAATGAAAATTCTTTCTATCTCACATCAGGCATATTCAAATTTGAATACAAAAATTCTGGCAACTCTCAACTCAATGATTACCCCTCGTATATAGTAAATCATAAAATTCAATTCAAATTAAAACAACCTACAAACTAAAGTGGTATGTTCCTTCAAAAACTCAATAATAACATAATGAAAGCAATTACCAAAAGATTCCAAAGCATCCAAAAACACAAAAACAAAATATTAACAAATAGTAGTGAACATTCATAAGTATACATGTATGAAGGTTTCAATAAAACAAGAATTCATTAGAATTCAAACTGCAACATTATAGGTTCCATAAGGACGAATTTTCACTTTTCCGTATTGACTTCAACGCACATTTCGAAAACACTTTCTCGCACTTCATTGCTGGTGCCTCTCGATGTTGGAGCAAACTTCTGCTGTGGCAAATACCCCTCCATATAACAACTTGCTTCTCCATAAGGGACCAGCCTTCTTCATCTTTGGGAATAACCTTTTGAAAGTAGCCTAAATTAGCAACTCAAGCATATACCGATATAGGACGCACTTCTTCATCACAATTGTCTATGTATTACCAGTATTATTCGTCCACATTAAATTAAATAATTGTTCTGCTCGACGTATAAGCGCACGACACTGCTCTGTTTTCTCAGAGTCCGACCTTCGTGGAAACCCGATACGCAAACGTAACAATCTTCGGACCAAATTGTCTTTTTGGCACCGCATCTTCTGGAACCAGTAGCGCAGGGTAGCAATGGACGGATACAGTATATAGGATTATAACATCTGTTGTAATTGATTTTCAAGTCGTCTCTCAGATTATCTCTACGTCAATATAATTTATCTTCATCATTTGCCTGTGAAGAATATCTTCTTAATCTCGTACTGGGAACAATTTTCGAGGACTTCTTCTGCTATCTGAGTTCTCTTCTATGGTTACTTTGTTGGACAAAATCTTGTCTTTCTGGTTGGTTCATCATTGTCACTGGGCTGTCAGTCCATTATTCATGCTCATGTGCAGTGGACGACTGGGTTAACCAATTTTTCTTCTCCTGGATTCATGGCACATCTACTGGCCAAATAGAATCCCTCAATCTGTTCCTTTGGTCTTCATCAGACCTTACTTAAATCAGACTGGGTCTTCATCGATATTTCTTCATTATCAAATTACTATGTCTGTAATTTCCTCGAACTGGTGCACTGGACGAGAAAAAATACTCTTTTGATCTGCCAAACTCGTCTAATGTTTCTGAGGGACTAATACCGACATGTATTTGCAATCACTCGGTACATTAAGTCCTACATACCCCCGAACTGAACCGAACATCAACTATGAATAACATCAATACGGCACCGTGCGTGTATAAGTCCAACGCAACTAGTCTATTTTTTTCGAAAATGAATTATCAATTGTCTTTCAAAAAAAACTTCGTCCATTTCACCTATTCCGTTTCGATTCCAAGTCACTCCCCGACGTTGCAGTCGTACAGTTACAGGACTGTAATTTCGGTATTTTCGCACTACTACCGTATTGTAACTTCCGACACTTGGTTGCTAATCTGATGGCCAACAGAAAGGTTATTTCCCTGCCTTGTCTCTATTTTACCTATATCGTGAGTTATGAAAACGAACAAAATAACATAACGAAGAAAAAATTATCTTGCAATATTCAGTGTCTCAACGAAAAAAATCAGAATCATGTTATATATCATCAAGAAAAAAAATATTCATGAAAAATCACAAAATTTCAAAAATTCAAACCACGCCTTACATTCACAGAAAAAAATAATTATTTCTTAAAGTGTAAAAATGTTGAAGGGAACATAACCACCATGAATAATGCTATTATATCCAAAACTCAAACTCAAAAACAAACGAATAAAATTAATTATACCCTATAGTAATTTGCGAAACATTGTGCTCGCCTTCACACTTGTAATTAAGCGACCATAACGCTTTTCTTAATAACTCGAAACTCTAATTATCTCGACTAAAACTTCGAGAACACTTTAAAAAAAAAATTAATGATAAAATTGAGTTCCTATGGAATCAAAAGACTCAAAAACCGATCTTATGATTGTATTCCAAAAAATCTATATCTAGGAGCCTTCGATTCTAACTATCACACCTACTAAGTTAAAAAAAAGTTTCCTTCGACTGGGAAGACATAAATCTTTCCGATGAATTTGAAAATTTAAATCAAAACGCGAAGCCTGACTTCAATAATTTTGAGGCTCAAAATTCAATCCATCTCGAGAGAGAAATTATTGAATCAACAAAAATCTATAGTCACGAAAACAAATCCTTATTCTCTCCAAAATTTCTATGAAATCACGTTGAAATTCATCAAAATATCCATAGAGTATTCTATTCGAAAAAAAAAATTATTTTTCCGCACCTGTAAACAAATCGTAATCTTGAAACCATACATAAACAGTTGTTAGTATCATAACTCTCCAATTCCTATACTACGAAACTAATGAAATGTTCTATTCACATAATACCACAAGAATGGAATTTCGATTCACTATCCTAAAATTAATATCTCATCTCAATTTTGCTGTACGTTGAAATTATTAAAAAAAACTTGTTAACTGAACGTCATCCTATAAAACTGATTCGAAAACGTCCGTTTCACTTATTATTTGAAATCTACTATCAATTATCAAACAAAACGCCAAATCACCAGTGAAATTCATCTGTCAGTTCCTGCACAATAAAATCCGCCAATAGAGGAAAACCAAATACTTATCATCATGCATTTCTCGAGGAACACCTACGATCTATTTTTTCTGAACAAAATATAATATACCAAATTGACACGTCATCTCATCTCACTCTCAGAGACAAAACCTTATAATCGCTCTAATCTCTCTACTTCTACTCATATATTTCACCTCTTGTGAAATCTCATTTCAGTGCAACGAAAAACATCATATTCCACATATCTCGTGAAATTCTCTTACTCTCGCACTTCGAAAAACAACGTAATTCCGTATACCTATCGGACATTAGCTGGAAATATCCCCATGATTTCCAATACAACTATACATATTCAATTTTCGTATTAACCCTTGTTCAGAAAAACATATCTAATCATTCCTCCAAATTTCTACTACCTATCTCGAAAACAAGGCATTATTCCTCAATTCCAAGTTTACTTCTCGTTTGAATCAAAAAAACTGACATGACCTAAATTTTTCCCTACGAATTCTGCTTCAATACCTTCTAGTAACATTCAGTATATTTGAACCTATTGTTCGAATTTCTACCTTATGCTTTCCGAATGCTTTTAAAAATTTTCTCATAACTTATTCTCATCTATCTTACAAACCGAAACTGTTTCCTAACATTTTTTTTGCAACTTCGTTTCCAGAAAAAATACTCAGAATTTCATAACTTCATGAAATAATTTTTTATTAATCTCTCTTCGATATCAAGATATCCAAAATTTATTTTGCAATGCTACATTTTATTAAAATGACCATCTTAATCGTTTCGAAATATCCGTACTAAAATTCAATAACTTCACATGTTCCCGTTCCTTCTCCTCAGAAAAATAAATCAAACAATCCCACCGCTGTCACCATTTGTAATAACTGGATAGGTATTTACTTTTTGTTTTTTCAAAATTATTGAACTTACGATACAAACTGTAATCTCTGTCACCATTTATAAAAGTAGGATTAAATTTCACTCAAAGAAACTAATTCATCTCAACTTACATTATTCTACTGAAATTGTCCGAAAGGAATGAGAGTTCATGCTCTATGCACTAGGATAGAGTCTTTTGTTTTAATATTTCTCTGAGGAACAAGAAATCAGGAAAGAAAAACCCAAATGGAGTACACTTATATAAACTATATTCAAATTTCCTTACTTACACAGATCGGGGTGTTCATCAAAATGAAAACAAAAAGGTCAATTTTATCAAAAAATTACTTCAACCAATACTTTAATACAATAAAATTCATTAATTTAACGAGAGGTTTCTCACTATCATGTTTATAACATAACTACAGACAAATATCTCAAATAGACTTTTCGAATCAGTTTTCCTTCATTGAGGAGACATCAGTAAAACCCATCAATTTTAACTCATTGTGTCTTACCAAAAATAAAATGAAAGGAAATCGAAATACGGTGGGTTAATCACATTAACATAGATTTTCCAAAACGATTTACCTTTTCCTTACTAGTAGAAAGCTTATTCCAATAGGTGTACCTGAAGACCATACACCACCTCCGACAGTGACCTCTATTCCATGAATACACTATTTCCGCCGCGAACTCAAACGGCCTTCCTACCAAGAATAAAATGAACCCTTCT
Source organism: Myrrha octodecimguttata (assembly GCA_958510865.1). Lineage (NCBI taxonomy): Eukaryota > Metazoa > Arthropoda > Insecta > Coleoptera > Coccinellidae > Myrrha > Myrrha octodecimguttata. The sequence goes on from OY294056.1 coordinate 25,274,094, forward strand.
CTCAAACTCTTACCGGGAGCTACTTCTACGAGTCCCTTACTTTGACTCTACAATGACCGAATCCATCGGTTCCGTACCCTCCTCGGCACACAAAAAAAACACAAGCTTCCGGCTTGTCTCTCGCTCGGACTCTCTAATAACCGAATCTATCGGTTCCGTACTTTTCTCAGCACAACAAAAAAAAACTCACGAGCTAACCTCGCAAATACACTGTCACCAAAAACGCTGCTCTACTAGGAAGGAATCGGTTTTTCAAATTCACTATTAACTATTATTGATCAACCCAGCCGTCGAATTTCCTAACATTATTTTGTCCCGAAGGACCGCCCGTTCTCGCGGTACGATCTACATCTTTTTTTTCTAGAGCTATTCCCGCCGATCTCCGATATGCAACTGCCTTTCGTACCAAAAAGTGAGGCTTTCACCCCTCTCAACAATTTCTCTTAGTCAGCTTTTTGAAAGAGAACTTCACTTCTCCCACGTAGGTTAGTCAAAAATTCAACTCCACATTTTTCTTATCTCGAGCTTTAGTTGGAAAATATACTCTTATCTTTCGATACCGGTCTGCATGAAAATTGATACTCGACCTAAGAACAATATTCTCTTTCACGACATCCGGCCGTCTGAAATAAAAACGAAACAATATTCGAAGCTACTTCGTCTCATTTCTTCGACTTCTTATCAACCCTTTCCAGACATCTCAATTCGAAATATATTTCACACGGATATTAAGCTCTTACATTGTTACGATCGAAAACTTGAAAATTTTCTACCTCAGGTATTACAGAAAAACACTCCTTATCTCAGTTGTTTCAGGAGTGAGAGAATTCATTTACGAAATGTTGTTCTGGATTGTTATGAGCATTATTGGCCAAAATTTCAGTCAAATTGTCCAAGCGGATCGAGAGCTAGTTATGCTGTCATTCGGTGAAAAACACCCTGTATCTCAGTTGTTTCGAATATGAGACAGTTATTTTCGGAATGTTGTGAAGAGTAGTACTCGACCGAAATTTAAATCGAATCAGCCAAGTGGTTCGAGAGTTAGTATTGCTGCCATTCGTTGAAAAACACCCTGTAACTCAGTTGTTTCAGAAGTGAGGGAATCAATTTACGGAATGTTGTTCTGAATTGTGATGAGCAGTATTGGCCCAAATTACAGTCAAATCGGCCAAGTGATTCAAGAGTTGGTTCAGCTGCCAATTGATGAAAAACTCGGTTGTTTCAAATGTGGGAAAAATCATTTCCGGAATGTTGTTCTAGATTGTGAAGAGTAGTACTCGGCCCTAATTTCAGTCAAATCGGCTAGGTGGTTCGAGAGTTCGTTTCGCTGCTATTTGATGAAAAACACCCTTAATCTCAGTTTTATGAATGTGAGACAGTTCATTTTCAGAATATTGTTCTGGATTGTAGAGAGCAGTACTCGACCCAAATTCTGGTCGAATCGGCCAAGTGGTTCGAGAGTTAGTATAGCTGCCATTCGTTGAAAAACACCCTGTAACTCAGTTGTTTCAGAAGTAAGGGAATCCATTTACGGAATGTTGTTCTGAATTGTGATGAGCAGTATTGTCCCAAATTACAGTCAAATCGGCCAAGTGGTTCAAGAGTTGGTTTAGCTACCAATTGATGAAAAACTCAGTTGTTTCAAATGCGGGACGAATCATTTCCGGAATAATGTTCTGGATTGTGGACAGTAGTGCTCGGCCAAAATTTCAGTCAAATCGGCCAGGTGTTTCGAGAGTTAGTTTCACGCCATTTGATGACAAACACCCTGTATCCATTTCAAATGGGAGACAGTTTATTTCGAGAATATTTTTCTGGATTGTAAAGAGTAGTACTTGTCCCAAATTTCAGTCGAATCGGTCAAGTTGTTCTAGAGTTAGTTTAGCTGCCATTTGATGGGAAACACCCTGCCTGTATCTCAGTTGTTTCGAATGTGAGACAGTTCATTTTCGCAATGTTTGTCTGGATTCTAAAGAGTAGTACTTGACCAGAATTCCAGTTGGATCAGCCATCTGGTTCGAGAGTTGGTATGGCTGCCATTTTATGAAAAACACCCTATATCTCAGTTGTCTCAGATGTGAGAGAGTTCATTTTCGCAGTATTGTGCAGTACTTGGTTCAGATTTCAGATTTTCAAATTTGCCAAGTGGTTCGAGAGTTAGTATTGTTGCCATTTGATGAAAAACACTCTGTATCTCAGTTGTTTCGAATGTGAGACAGTTTATTTCGAGAATATTGTTCTGGATTGTAAAGAGTAGTACTGGACCAAAATTTCAGTCGAATCAACCAAGTAGTTTGAGAGTTAGTTCAGTTGCCATTTGATGAAAAACACCCTGTATCTTAGTTGTTTCAAATATTAGACAGCTCATTTTTGAAATGTTTTTCTGGATTGTAAAAAGTAGTACTGGACCAAAATTTCAGTTGGATCAGCTATGTGGTTCGAGAGCTGATAAGGCTGCCATTTTATGAAAAACACCCTAAATCTCTGTTGTCTCAGATGTGAGAGTGTTCATTTTCGGAATGTTGATCTGAATTGTGAAGAGCAGTACTCGACCCAAATTTCAGTCGAATCGGCCAAGTGGTTCGAGAGTTAGTTTAGCTGCCATTCGATGGAAAACACCCTGTATCTCAGTTGTTTCAGATTTGAGAGAGTTCATTTTCGAAAGGTTTTTCCGGATTGTGAAGAGCAGTACTTGACCCAAATTTGAGGAAAATTTTCCAAGTGGTCCGAGAGTTAATATTGCTACCATTGGATGAAAAACACCCTGTATCTCAGTTGTTTTGGATGTAAAACATTTCATTCTCTGAATATTGTTCTGGATTGTAAAGAGCAGTACTCGTCTCAAATTTCAGTTGAACCGCCAAGGGGTTCGAGAGTTAGTTCAGCTGCCATTTGATGATAAACACCTTGTATCTCAGTTCTTTTCTGGGAAAAACGACGATAACGAGGAAAAAACGAACGAAATTTGACATATTTTCGCCCAATATCTCTGATAATATGTGGAAAACAATATTTCGAATTTTTTTTTTCACTGACAGTTCCAATATCTGGATATGTGACGTTACCAAATCAAGGATGGTAAACTTAATGACATCATAAATCGATTGCCTCATGACGAGTACTTGGAAAATAAGTTCATTATTCATCGTAATCTGTTATATATTCGCGAAAGTAATGAAAAAAATATCTCCTGACTATCCCTGAACAATTAGTTCCTGCTCATAGAAGCCTATCACGAGGCATGCGGTACTTATAGAACATGGAGATCTCTGACTTCAGAATTGTGGTGGGGAAACATGATCAAAGATGTTGAACGAGTAGTTAAATCTTGAGAAATAGGGCAGTAGGTCTGGAGTAACCTATATCCTAGTTATTTTAAACATTTTTACGAAAGAAGTAAAACTGTATCCCCTAAAGAAAGCAACTACTCGTGCGATTGCGGATCGGGTTGTCCATCAGTATTTGCCCCACACTGGACCAATCAAAAGATTGTCAAGTGATCAAGGTAGTCAGTTGACTTCCTCTGAATGGAATGATTCTTTCCAAGGGCTCGGATTTAAAATTATCCATTGTTCAGTAAGGCCACCTCAAGCTAATCCCTCGGAACGCGTTATGAGAGAGTTAGGAAGATAGTTGAAAACATTCTGTCACGCAGGGCTGGGCAAAATACATGCTTGGTTTAATTGAAATACAAATTACCAAATACTTTCTCGCAGGTATTTGAAAAACAAAATACGAAATACTTTCAAGTCGGGTATTTGAAATATGGAATACAAAAAACAGTATTTTGACTATTTGTATTTGAAATACAAAATACAAATATCAAAATACATTTAGGTGTTACGTAAAATGTGAAAAGAGGACAACTAATTCAGCTTAGCCATTTTATAGCTAAATAGGGAATCTCCTTTCAGAAACACAATATTTTTGAATGTAGTATCAGAAAAACAGCCTCTTGTTGGGGAATGAATAAAACCTGCCAAAGAAAACAATCTTTCTACAGGTCTTGATGAGCACAAACTTGTGTTATATTGTATGAACACATTTTCATATTATCTGCTCTTATCGTTTTTGGAAATTGACTAACTCTAACTCCATGTTGAAATGACCATTCCGCAAGACCCTTTCTTCCTTTCCATTTGCTGAAAACATGATTGCTAGCAAAAAAACTAGATGAAGCAGATGAACGTTGCGCCATCTGAAGGGAGATTCGGAGACTATTTTCTGTAGAGCGCTCAGCGCTAAATGTATTTGTTCGAAAGTATTTCGAAGACAAAAGTATCGAAATACAAAATACAAAATACTTCAGCGTCAGGTATCTGAAATACCAATTACAAAATACATTTTCAAGAAGTTATTGAAATACAAATACAAAATACGTATTTGTATTTCAAATACGTATTTCAATTACAAGTAATTGAAATACTGCCCAGCTCTGCTGTCACGAGCATCACTCTAAATGGGCACTCCAGCTACCAAATATTGAAAGATTTCTTAATTCGATGGTGCATGAATCCACGGGTTTTACTCCCCAAGAATTACAGTTTGACCTTCCTCGAACGGGTCTATTGCCTTAACATCTTCGGGGAGAAATAGTAGCAAAAGCTTTTTCGGAAATAAAGACTTTTCTCGCGAAAGAAAGCTTGATGAGTTCTGCTGCTCGGCGAAAAGTTGGTTATCAAGATAGGCCTTTCGTTGAATTTGAAGTCGGCGATTTTGTTTTTGTTCGAGGGGCCTGTCTGATCAAAAATATGTATGTCTCCAATAACTTATGTTTCGGAATACTCAAATACGTAAAAAGAAACGTGGAGTTTTTTATATTTGTCATCTAAAGCCTTATCATTTTGGGGAAGATATTGAGATGAAATAGCTGAAATGTTTCGAAGAAACTTGGGGTCAAGTTGATATTCGATTTTTTTCTTCCACCTACAAATCCCTTATTCCATTTTACAGATTGCCTGTCCACTATGTACGTTCAAATTTTCATTATTTGAACAACTCTCTGTGTGACCGGTAATCGATATAGATTGGCGAACCTTTTGGGAGCAAGGCTTCAGAATTCACGTAGTAAACTACGAAAATTACCCCTGGTTGCGGGTGATCAGTTTGGTCACTAATATTAACAAGTTAAATTAATAAATGCTTGTAATTGCAGATTTATGCCACCACTGTTCTTTTTTCGAAACATTTTCACAAACATAAAATGTTATGTCAATTCTCCCTTTTACTTACCCTTCCGTTGCGTGAACCCACCGTTACAGCACCTAGTCATAACGTTCTTGAGGATCTTTGCGCCTTTGACGCTCGTCCAGGGTGCTATCATATCATTTAGACTTAAAACAGAATTTCAATTGGCAATAGCCATAAACTACTGATTTCATTTTAATGATCAAGAATTCTTGGTCAAATTATATTCTGTTTGGTAGTCATCGCTTCGTTAACACGATAGTCGAAAATTTTCGAAAGGTATAACTGAAAGACTTCAAATCTATGAGGTAGGTGTGAGATGCGCATAAGTTGGCTGAGTTTGTTAATAGATAACATCTGCCCAATGGTTCCGGAGATATCATCGTTCGAAATATTTTTCCGGTTATAAAGTACCGATCCGATTGAATTGAAATTTTGTATTCAGTTGTACAACAATTACTCTCATGTTTTTATGTCTAGAAGTAAAAATGAAAATCAATATCTTGAAAATAATACAATAGATTCATCTCTAGTTTTTTGAAAATTCATAGCGATACCACAAGGGATAATGACTTGTTTATGAAAAGCTGTATAGGTCAATTGAATCCTACTATGATCAATGATTTTCTCAAACACTTCATTTTGTTTTTTTTCATCATGTTTTCAATGTTCATATATAACGATAAATATTATTCTGAGAATAAATCAATGTTTTTTTTCATTCATTATGATTTATAATCCTATTTGAACACGACTTCTTATTGATTACATTATAAGAGATAAAAGATTCTTGGAAATAAAAAAAATTCTAGAAAATATGAGAAATAACATATTGATTATCAAAATTATGTAGCTATTGAAAAATATCTAAATTTATCTAAGGGCGCACTTCGACAACTCGCCACGGGAGCTGAAATCCTAGATTCGGCTCTGATCGTAGGATTTATCGTTCCTTATGTTTCCTTTAGGTATACTTTGAATACAAAACTTTTGAGGACCCTTCTCTTCTCTTCTGCTTTCTATTGAAATGAATAAATACCACTTGTATTGAATAGGTATTCAAAAATATCAAATTTCAGACTTGTGCATTATTCAGAGACGAAGGAAACTTTTATATATATTTTCGCCATTCTGGCTTAATGAAATGAATAGTCATAAATTTCTCAAAACGAATTTAATTTTGGAAATTCTTGAAAATAATGTATGGTCCAACTTGGGAAATCAAAAAAAAAAACCTCATTTGACTAGTTTTCATTTGACATGACGGTATCATTGTATAAAGACAACTTTGTTTTTATACAATGACGGTATCTTCCGAAAATATATTTCAGATTTTACATGGCAGATTTCCTGAAGCCGGCATCTATCGGCCAAAAGTGAATGAAGTAGGACGACAAAACCGTATTTCAACAACATTTGGACCTCATTTCGGACCCAAAATATGTCAAAGAGTGTCCGCACCATATATTCTATGCATCTATGTAAATACCATTTATATGTAAACCAATGAACTCTATATTATATAGTAGTAATATAGAGTTCTATTATGTAAACTGTGGTCATTTTGTCGAAGATCGTGACATCTTTGAACAAAATTACTGCACTGTTTCCTATCTCTATAGATTCCTTCTATAATGAATATCCCGAAAAAATGATCCAAAAACCAGCATTCTCACTGTGCATTGTGCAAATTTGAAAATCCTGATGGTTAACCCATATATTAACCGAATGAAAATGTATCGACAATAATTCTGTAAAATTAGAGGAAACTTTTATCAGGAACAATTGCTTGATTGAAGTAGAGTCCTAGAGTAGCCACAACGAAACATGCATGGGCTAGGGAGAAATGGCACGGCACAGTTTCGACAGTTATACGCTAGATAGCGCTAACAATGAAATGTTTTCTTACCAAGGCCGACGAAAGTGTCCCTATTCAGTCAGAGAGGACTCTAGTTAGAATTTATGTGATTTCTTGAAAACAAAGTTCATATTTGTGGAATTTGAACAAAGTCTTTGCTACTCGTTACTTTGGATTCGATGAAAATTCCACACAAAGGTGTATCATCTCAGCATAACGTGAAGTTATAGTATGCATCATTTTGCAATTTCATAGTCTTTCGTCGTCATCCCAAAATGTCAGTAATAGCTTTGAAAATATTTCATTGTAAGCAAAAGAGCTCCGAATGGTATAGAATAATTAATATCATTAGGACGAATATCTGTCGAATAGGTGCGATTTTTATTGAATTATCGACAGATATTCGTCCTTAATATATTTTATCTTTCATTGTAATTCAGTTTGAGTTGAAGGACGTGTGATCTAGCAAACAACTTACGCAAAATGCAATGCATTGTGCATTCATTCCATAATAAATGATATAGATTCACCAGTTTCCCCAGAATTGTTCTGTTTTTCAGTTCTCAACGCATTATAATACAATAAATGCTATATCAAAATAAACAAACATAAATAATTTACCCAGTAAGCTTCAATTTTACCTTCGTTCACCGAAGAAGATACGAACCGAAATCATCCTTTATTTCATGGTTAGGAGTATTTTCCTCACTGTAGTTATGTTCGAATAGAACAATTAATGCTACATCGAAATGAACAAACATACGTATGTAATTATATTTTTCATTCTGTTTTAATATGATAGTCCAAGTATGAAAGATTCAAACAATTTTGGGTACATTTTTTTTCACTGTGGACATATAAATAAGTTGAGTTTGAATTATCGAAACAATTTTTCAGGGAAAATCTTATAAAATCGAGTACATTGAAATAGTGCTACCCAATTTGGCATCAAAGAAATCCTACTGCAGGTTTTTCGCCAGTTTATTTTTTTTACGAAACTATAAACGATAATTGAATTGTGCACCAAAAATACCAAGATGTGATCAGAAACCGTCATTTCAATGGTCACGGATAACATTTCACAGTTATCAGAAGATTGCTCAAATTGACTTCAAACACCAAACACCCTGTACTCGCTTATTCTTCGAAAACGAGGTATACGTCATGAGGCAAAAATGACTTTTCCAATGTCATGTATAAGTTGGACCAAATTGGACACTTTCGAAGGTTAGATCCTATTTCTGTACTATATACGGAGACTGATGTCGGCGTCTGAAGGCCGATTCTCATGAAAAACTCATTTGTAAAAACACAGAAATATAACTTTGTTGAAAATTTTATTTCTGTAAAACATTATCGTAGCAAGTTCTCACGTAGAACTCGATGACGTTGATTGAATTGTCTGTAAACTGATATTTTAAAGAGATATCACCCATTTTAATAATAATTAAATATCAGTTTGCAGAAAATTCAATAAATGTCATTGAATTATACGTCGATAAGTTGCTCATGAAAATTGGCCCTAAGATACCGACATCAGTTTTGGTCTATCCAGTACAGAAATGGGACTTCCCCTTCAAAAGAATCAAATTTGGCACACCCTGTGCAGTTGTGCACGGTTTATATGTTTGCCCAGTTTAAGGTAACACACCATGTATATGGCGTCTTCCATTTAGAATGATGGGCTTTTAATTTTTAATAAAAAACTTTGGTTTGACTGAATTGTTGCTTTATTTTGAAGCTTGAATAATATAGTTATGTTCGGAATAAGATATCGCTCGTACACCACGTTTCGTTGACTTGACTGTGCCGTTCCGGATCGATCTTATTTCTGATAACTCTTTGCGATAATTCCACATATCTTCATCCAATAACCCTACGAATATTCTCTTCCAAGTGATCGGAATTGTGAAGCTGGTTTCGAGGAAGTAAGTTCCTACATAACACCAAAGAAAATATTTTAAGGTTGTCAAGTCTTATGAGCTTGGTGACCAATTCACAAATCTTCGATATGAGATAATCTTATCATATCGGTCAAAGTTTGTCGAGTTCCTGTACTTCGTCTCCATTAGTTCCTGCAAACTTTTTTTTCATCCAGTCTCAAAATTCGAGATCTTAGATTCCATAAAAAATTTTAAAAATTTCTACCCGTGTTTTGAAGGCAATTGCTGAGATTGTGGGTGAACACCTTGCTCATCTTGTCGATCATTCTGTTACCTTAGGCAAATTTTCGGATATTCTGGAGAAATTTATTGTGATGATGTCAGCTGCACTTAGTTTCGTCGAATCCGTTGTGCTGGAACCTCTTCTATTCCTCTATTATCAATGACTTGCCTATTCATTTAAGCTATTTTTTGTTGATACTTTTTGCCAATGATACATCGGTGGTTGCGTCTGCGCGGAGCAGTGAGGAGCTCTAGAAAGCTTCACTGATTGTGAATGTTGGCAAGACGGACTGCGTTTATTTCGGCTTGAAGAAGGATGTGGGCAATTACTTAAGAGTTCGTTATTTAGACAGCGTAATAACACCTGCTGCATGTGCAAACTTTTAAGGTGTCTATATTGACAAGAATCTTAGTTGGACCACGCATGTTGAGGTTCTGTGCAAAAAGCTCAATACTTTTGGAGCGCATGTTCTAAGGGATCAGCGTGCTATCGTATTGTCCAAATGCCTGTTATTTTCGATGATTGAGATGAAACGACCAGATTGGGCTCACTGATGACGAAACCGGTGTCAAAATTGATTCTGTCCGGCCGGCCGACGTCACAATAACTGTCGAACGGAGTCAGCTAGCAATATGAAACTTGAAGGATAGATCGCGCATCGCAATGCCGTAGTTGAGTTCGTTAATGGGCTAAATCGGCCGAATAGTTCCGGAGTTATAGCTCTTTGAAATTTTGAGGTTATTTCCCTCTTATTTCAGGAACTACCGGAGGAGTTGGATTGAAACTTAGCAGTTAGTTGAAGCACATCGACGCGTAAATTTGAGCAAAATTTCGTTGAAATCGTATAGTCAATCCAAAAAAAAAAAAGTTTTTGTTTCTGAAACAAGCGTTCATATACGAGAACAATTTCAATTATATCTTGGAGTTCATATTTCAAAGCAGTGTACCAAATTTCAATTCGATACGTCTATTAGTTTTGGAGATATTTGAAAAAAATATGTAGAATTTCGTGGTTTTCTTCGCGATATCGTTGTTTTTTTCGGTATAACTCAAGAACTATTGACTCCATCGTGATGAAACTTCGCAGATAGTTCGGAGATATTGAAGGACAACATTATGGAAAATTTCGTGAAGATCGTGTTATTAGAACAATTTGAAAAAAAAATTCAATATTTTTTTTCAAAAATTAAATATTCTGTGATCTTCTCATATGTTATCCTCATTAAATTCTGCATGAACCTTCAACCTGTCTTTTTTCGATAAAGCACTGGATTTCAATTCGATTTGATTTGTATTTTTGGAAATATTGGGAAACTAAAATTTTGAATAGGTATATCTGCCGAATCATTGGGTGGATTTTTCCCATTCACGAATTCGGCCTTCGTAATTAAGGTCCAAACCTTCTCTGCAAATAACGAGTTTCTAAGTTGTTTCTTTCGGAATTAATTGTGTAAACACAATAACTGTGTTGTTTGGGCTTAATTACGAAGGTCGAATTCGTGAATGGGTAAAATCCGCCCAGTGATTCCGTAGATATACCCATTCAAAATTTTATTTTCTCAATATTTTCAAAAAAACAGATTAGATCGAATTGAAATCCAATACTTTATCGAAAAAAACCTAGAAAAGCACTGCTGTGAAGGCAACAGCTTTTGCACGCATGTTCAAATTCGTTGCCAAAGCGGTCATCTCCATTGAACATGTGCGCAAAAGCTGCTGCTTTCACGGCAGTGCTTTTCTAGGTTTTTTTTGCCATCAGTAGAGTGAAAGAACAGTATTTACGTAACAGGCGATTGATATTACCATTGTTTAAAGAATGATATACATAACTCACTAATATTATTGGATATTAGATTATTAGTTTAGATCTCCCCAGAAGGTTTGTGTAAAAATGTAGTTCATAAATTTTGTGGGTAATGTTAGTTATTGAATTCAAAAGTTATAAATTTGTTTCATAATTCCGAAAATATTCCGAGGAAATGTCAAATATGAATAATAAATAATGTTCATCATAAGACTGCGTGACCAGACGAATTAATTGATGGTATCTTAAGTTCCCATTATACTTCCTATAGGTGTTCCTGACTACTAAGCTCTAGTATACTCTTTTCCTTGAACCAAATAATGAAATAATAAATAGCATTGTTATATTTATCAAAGATATCAAATTTCAAATATGAGTATTTAGAGATGGAAAATACCTAAATAAAGATCATCAGCATTCTGACTGAATGAAATTAATCATCATAACAGATATTTGTTGAAACGAGTTTATTTTCTGAAAAATCAGGAAAATAGCTCTGATTCGACAAGTTTTGATATGACATGTCGGTAATTTCCATAAATATCACAGATATCATAAGTCAGATTTTCCGATGCCGGCATCTATCGGCGAAAACTGAAGTAGAACAATTTCGCTGTATTTGGACAACAGTTGGACCGCTTTTCGGACTCCAAATATGTCAGAAAGTGTCCGCACCTTGTATTCTATGCGTCTATAAATAATATTTTGAGTAGTACCCACAACTGTGCTTTATTGATCTTTTTTACGCGCTTGTTCTGGGGAACAGCGCGTTATCGTTTCGTCACAATGTCTTTAATTTTCTAATTTTGTATCGAAAATGATCTAAAACGATTAGGTTGGACTCCCTGACGAAGGGTCCGTGGTCAAATTCAATTCTGTCAGTCCGGCCGTATGTGCTCTAATTTTCGAAGGAAATGACTTAGTGACTTGCAATTGCAAGATTAAGTTTGTAGTCCAAATATCTCAGTTAAGTTCGTTAGTGAATAGAATCGGTCAGATAGTTTCAGAGATAGACCTATTTCAAATTTTGAGGTTAATTCCTCGATATCTCATGAATTGCTGATTCAATAAAATGTAAACTTCGTGAAAAGTTTTCTAATACCAACGCGTAACTCTGTGCAAAATTTCATGTGGATCCAGTTGTTATAAAGTGAAAAAAAAATGTATTCGAATATTTTTAAAATTTTTGTTGAAAAATTTTTTTCTCTCGGGAAATATTGATCAGATTTCAACGAAATTCGAAGTCAATATTTAAAAACAATATTCCAAATTTCGACTCGATATGATATTTACCTTCGGAGATATAAGGAATAAATATGCTAAATTTCGTTGTTATTTGAAATTTTAACGTTATTTCCTCAATATCTCAAGAAAAACAGATACAATCAAATCAAAACTCGTAATCAGTGGAAGAATACCAACGCGCAACTTGATGCAAAATTTCCTAAAACCTAAAAAAAAATTATTCGAAAATTTTTGAAATTTCTGTTAAAAATCTTTTTCTCTCGGTAAGTGTTGACGAGACTTCGGAGAAATTAGGCACATACTTTATTATCAGTAGTATTCTACAACAATGTATCAAATTTGAATTCTATACGATATTTAATTTCGGAATTTCCTCAATATCTCAAGCAGTAAATATGCAATCAGATGTAACTTCGTAATAATATGAAGAATACCAACGCGAACCTTATTGCCGAATTTCGTGTGGTTCCAGTTCTCCGAACAATTTTGGAAAATGTTAAGTCGAAAACGTGTTGTTAAAAAATTCTTCTTTCTCGGAAAATGTAAATCAGATTTTAATGAAATGAGGCGCAGACCTCAAAATGAGAATTCAACAATGTTTTAAATTTCAATTCGGTAACATATTTAATCTCGGATATATATGGATAAAAATATGTCAAATTTCGTTGTCTGAAATTTTGACGTTAATTCCACAATATCTCCAAAATTACGAAATCAATCGAAACTTCATAATTGTTTGAAGAATATCAACGAGCATCTTACCGCAAAGTTTCATGCATCTTCAATTGTTGAAAATTTTGAAGGAATGTTTTTTCTAAAATTATCTACATCTCTATCGAGAAAAATTTTTTTTCTGATTTTATTGACCAGATTTCGATGAAAATCGGCACAGACCTTGAAGTTAGTCTATCACAAGAGTTTTTTGAACTTCAAATTGATCTGATGTTTATTTCTGGAGATATCAGGAAGAATTATGTCAAATTTCGATGTTATTTGTAATTTTGAGGATATTTCCTCAATTTCTCTACTGACGCAATCAGACTGAATCTTGGAGTGAACCTTGAAGTCAATATTCAAACAGTCCTTCAAATTTCAGTTTGATCTGATATTCATATTCGGAGATATTGAAAGATAAAGGTTATTTCCTTTAATATCTCAAGAAGAATAGACGCGATCAGATTTAAACTTTGTAGTGAGTTCAAGAATACCAACGCACGACTTATTGCAAAATTTCGTGAGGATCGTATAAAGGTATAGGGAATTGTTTGAAATAATTCGAAAATTTTAGAAATTTCTGTTGAGAAATTTTTACCGGAACTTATTCATCAGATTCCAACTTAGTTGGCAAAAACCTAGTCAGTATTTCTCAACAGTTTTTAAATGTTCAGTTTAATTCGATATTAATATTCTTTATGTATTCAGATATTGAAAAAAATGTGTCGAGTTTCTTCGTTATTTCCTTGGTATTGTTGTTCTTTACAGAATAACTCAAAAAATACTGAAATTATGAAATTGCGAATAGATATTCATGCGGAATCATTATATGATTTTACCACTTCGCGGATTCGGCTTTCGTAATTGAACAACAAATGTCCAGCCTCCAAATTGATTCTCATTTTATGGTTAGCTCTAAGGCTGACTTCAACCACAATCACATCCGAAAACAATGACTTAGAGGTTCGATATTTTTATAGCAGGTTTGGGGATTAATTGAGAAGGTGGAATTAGTGAAAACTTAAAATCCCCCCAATGATTTCGAAGATATATATCAGTTCGAAATTTGATTTTTCCAGTTATACCAATAACGCAGATGTGTTCGAATCGAAATTCTGCACTTGGTTGAAAAATGTTGGAGTAAGGTTCATGCGAAATGTCTTGAGGAAATGGCTTCGAATGTGGACAAGCGCGTAAAAGCTCCTGACCTCACGTCAGTGCTCTTCTAGATTTGTTTATTGTTTCCAAATGATTGAGAAGAGTTCAATACGGCATATCCTGGAACTGCACACTAAACTGAATATAGTTACTGCGGCTGCGCAGTGGTCGTGAAGTAGTACGTTTTGTGAAGGGATACACTTAAAAATCCCGGATCATCGAGAGTCGACCTTGAATAAATATTTTTCAGAAAAAACCTTAGATGCTCAATGTTTGCACACAACTATCAATACTGCATCAACAACAATCGTATTATACTCCAATACGAATTATTGACATTCCGGGCTACAGTGGAAACTCGAGTTTATGTTGGCTATAGCCCATTCAGTAGTCTGTTGATTCGTCGAATTCATGTTGGTATTGGAAATAACACCGGCCGAAAATTTTCTGAATTTCGTTCTGTTTGATTATGTCATTAGTTTCAATTAGTCAAATTGCAAGTTTGAACAGTAACTAATTGATTATTTCTGCATTTGAGTACTTCTTCATTCTTGTTCTATTGAAAATCGGTGGAATTCCTAATTTATTGGTTGGAATTATGTATATTCTTCCTATGATAAATCAGTAAAAATTTCAGTTTCATTGTAATGCAAGAAAAAAGTCTGGGCCCGAAATTTCAAGGCCTCCTTTGATGGCAAGAATTCTTGAATGGAGTATAAAGAATGTCCACTTTGATTCATCTCTGAAATCATAAAACCAGTAAATGCTGGACCTGATCTGCGCATTTAGGTTTTTAAGCTCACCTCATATTTTCAAATCACTGAGTTGTATTTTTTTAACATTTTCTGTTCCATATAGCACATAGATTTGAAGAGTCTCATTTAGTCCAGCAACTAATGCTCAAAAAATATGTGTTGGATATTCCTACGAGGTTTCGTTATAAATATCGATAAGACTTGAATAGTGCCATTAGACAAAAAGAAAAGCACTGCCGTGGAGGCAGCAGCTTTTGCGCGCATGTTAAATGAATATGGCCGCTTTGACTACGAATTTGAACATACGCTGAAAAGCTGCTGCAGTGCTTTTCTAGGTTTTTTCGATGAAGAACTGGATTCCAATTCGATCTAATCTATATTTTTGAAATATTGGAAAAATAAAATTTCAAATGGTTACATCTACGGCCTCATTGGGCGGATTTTACCCATTCACGGATTCTACCTTCGTGATTAAGTCCCAAACCTACTCCGCAAATATCGAGTTTTCAAGTTGTTTCTTTCGTAAACTCAAAAACTTCCGAAAGAAACAACTTGAAAACTCGATATTTGTGGAGTAGGTTCGGACCTTAATTTCGAAGGCCAAATTCGTGAATGGGTAAAATCCACCCAATGAATCTGCAGATATACCCATTCAATATTTTATTTTCCCAATATTTCCAAAAATACAGGTAAGATCGAATTGAAATCCAGTACTTCATCGAAAAATGATAGTTCGAATGTTCATGCAGAAATTCATGAAGATATTATGATCAGAAGATCACAGAGTATTGAATATTTGAAAAAAAAAAGTTTAAAACTTTTTCAATTTGTTCTAATGCATTTTCAAGCTAGCTGCCAAGTTTCATTATGATTGAAATAGTTTTCTTTGAGATATTCCGGAAAAAATACCGATGTCGTGAAAAAACCACGAAATTTGACATATGTTTCCACCATATCTCCGAAAATTATGATAGTGTCGAAATGGAACTTGGTACACTGTGTGAAATATAAAGCTCACGATACGACCAGAATTTTTCCCAAATATAATGAACAGTTTTCGAGAAAAAAATTTTTTCGAGAAAAATTTGTAAACAAAATTTTTTGAAAATTTACTGACATCACGATCCCGACAAAATTTTGCAAAATTGTTCTTGATTTCCAACTAACTGCCAAGTTTCAACTCAATCGCTCAAATAGTTCTCGAAATGTCAGGGAAATAACCTCAAAACTTCAAATGTCTATATCTTCGAAACCATTGGAGCGATTTTGCCCATTAACGAACTCATCCTCCGCATTTTGAAATGCAGCCAACCCTAAAATTTTCAAGTCGATAGATTACTCCGTGCGTCCGTTATCGTGCGTACGGACGGCCGGCCGGACCAAATCTATTTTGACACCGGATCAGAGTCAGAGGTTTTCGACTCAAAATTTGAAAATTACAGACATTTGGACGAAACGATAGCACCCTCTGTTCCCCAAGAACATGCGCGCGAAAAAGGTAGTTATAATTTCAATCACAAGAGAATTTGAAATGATTTTCGGGGCAATGAAGGCCCATTTTGTCATAATCATCCGAAGCATGGCCACAATCACAAGCATTCGATCGAATGGAACCCATGTGCATTCAAATGGTTTTATATTTTTTCAGTCATAAGAATTATATAATTTACCTCACGGTATAACTATGTTTTGGTACTTTTTTGGTTTTTTGGACTGTTTTTGAAGTATTTCTGGTCTGAAAAAAAGTGAAATAAAGTGAAAATAAAGCGTAATGGTTCTTCTTCAGGAAAATCGACATGTTATATCGTAACTAGTCGAATCAGAGCTTTTTTGTGATCCTCCAATCAGGACCATACACGTATTTCCAAGAATTTCCGAAACTGAATTCTTTTTGACAAATTTTTTTTGACAATTATGCGTATTTATTTCATTGATTCAGAATGGAGAAAACAAGGTTCTTTCATCTCCAAATGCACATATTTGAAAATTGATATTTCTGAATAATTATTACAGAAGCTACTTATTATAACAAAATTCGGTACATTGAGAGAAGTCTTTCTAAGAAATACTTGGAACGTTAGATACGATTAAAGATTGATTCTCACTATACGTTCCGTAACCGTTTACGTTTCGTCTACATGACATTTTTGCCTACTTATTTTTGACGTAAATCATACGTCATCGTGCATACGGCCGGACAGAATCGATTTTGACACCGGATTCGTCATCATTGAGTCCAACCTAGTCGTTTGAGATCATTTTCCGCTTAAAATTCGAAAATAACAAACATTTGGACGAAACGATAGCACGCTCTTACCCTAGAACATGAGCGCAAAAATCGATTTTTCACGATTTCGAAATGGCCAAGTTTGGCAACGCATTTGTGACCTCCTGTATCATATGAGTTCCAATGCTGACTATTGCAACGGAAGCACTATCCTTATTTCTCGTGAATGTTGAAAACGTTATTTGTTCAATGAAAAACCTGATAGATATCCATGTTTCAGCAGAGCACCATTTTCTATTTTTTTTTGGAAAGAAGAACTTTCTGACCGAAATTCAAGAATTTTACATTATGATAACTCAGAATGTCATAAGGAATCTATTTTCATTCTAAAAAATGGCGCTTTCCATTCGAAATACGAAAATTGGTGTCATTACTGGTGAAACCGGAAGTCCCACGAATCTCTAAAAATTTATTTTCAGTCATCTCTCTAATAACAGCTTGAGTCCGAAATTGCATACGTGAATTTTGATTTCTTCCCAAAAATATTCTAACGAAAGATATTCACAGGACACCCGGTATATTCCATGCATCGTGGTGCTGACACTGCTGACTGTCACTATGATAATGCTTATGATGCCTGAATAGAAATTGTCTAATAATCCATGACCCATCGTACACGAACGGCCTAATCGGTGATCTACAATCCACACGTAGAAAACATAATGTATTATTCATGGTATCAGAAATGGACCATATTCACAATCCGATGACAGTATTAGGATAATACATATCAACCCCAATTGATCCAAGGACATGTACTGGCGAAAAGGGGATATGTCAAAACATAAAAGGGGATTCATGCTGGTGACGTCGGGACAACGTAAAGAAAATCTGGATGCAAAAGCTCCTGGATACATTAAGGACTTAGAAGTATAGTGGTATTAAGTGATTTTTATTCCTGATAGAAGGATGCACCAACTGTTGCGTTTGGTAAAAATTTGCTGAAATGTTTTTGAGATGATATTGCTTTTACTAAAACATATCGACAATTGGATTATGTATTTAGGGATGTAATGAACGTATAGGGAGAATTTCACAAATGATTATATATTGAATTCTGCGAAATCTTGACAGAGTGATTCATCTCAGTTTGAAAATTAAACATAAACTATATGGTTCGGACACTCTTTCAGTTACATATCATATCTAGTCCAATCAAACGTATTTTTCAGATCTCAGAAGTTGCACCATGGAAATTGATATTTTTGAATATTTATTACGGAAAGTATCATTCATTTCATCATTGAGTTCATGGCAAAAAGGAGTTCATGGCAGGTATTTCGTTTTAAAAAAACCTAGAAGAGCACTGCCGTCAAGGCAGCAGCTTTTGGGCGCATGTTCAATGGAGATGACCGCTTTGGCAACAAATTTGAACATGCGTGCAAAAGCTGCTGCCTTCACGGCAGTGCTTTTTTAGGTTTTTTTCGATGAAGTACTGAATTTCAATTCGAAATAATCTGTATTTTGGAGAATATTGAGAAAATAAAATTTTGAGTGGGATCATTGGGCGGATTTCACCCATTCACGAATTTGACCTTCGTAATTAAGGTCACAACCCTCTCTATAAATATCGAGTTTTTAAGTTGTT
This sequence comes from Myrrha octodecimguttata, assembly GCA_958510865.1. Taxonomy (NCBI): domain Eukaryota; kingdom Metazoa; phylum Arthropoda; class Insecta; order Coleoptera; family Coccinellidae; genus Myrrha; species Myrrha octodecimguttata. Next base: position 25,292,856 of record OY294056.1, read on the forward strand.
CCATTCGGAAGTTATTGTGTTTACGGTCGGCCGTTAGGTATATTCTTTCAGTTATTGTGTTGACTATCCAGGGTAAGACCGGAAGCAAACAAATTAACATCTAAGAGAAATGACTTAGGGGCTTGATATTTGTAGAGAAGGAGTGGGACCTCATTATGAAGGTTGAATTAGTGAATGGGTAAAATCCACCCAATGATTCCGCAGATGTACCCATTAAAAATTTTATTTTCCCAATATTTCCACAAACACAGATTGAATCGAATTGAATCCATTACTTCATCGAAAAAACACAGTTCAAAGGTTTATGCAGAATTTAATGAGGATAATATGATGAGAAGACCACAAAATATTAAATATTTGAAAAAAATTTGAAACTTTTTTTTCAGATTGTTCTAATGACTCTATCATCACGAAATTTTGCACATTGTCGTCATTCAACATGTTCGAACTAGCTGCGAAGTTTCATCACGATTGAATCAGTATTTCTTGAGTTATATCGAAAAAAATAACGATATCGAGAAGAAAACCACGAAATTCTACATATGTTGTCCCAATATCTCCAAAACTTATAGCCGTATCGAATTGAAATTTGGTACACTACTGTAAAATATGAAGTTCAAAGAATACCTGAAATCGTTCTCGAACATGAACAATAGTTTCAGAAAAAAAATTTTTTTCGAATAAAATTTTGAAAACATTTTTTTTTTAATTGAGAAGGTAATTACTCATTGGCGTCTGGTGCCCAAATCTGTTTACATCTCATATGATTTAACCAAATTTCAACGTGATCGATTTGATCTGTTGAAAAATCAAGCTGAAATATTTAATGGCATTCAGTTTGTTAGGTTCCATATTGGAAATCCAGTTCTGGTTATTGCATCATCTCTACGTCTGCTAAGAACAGCATTCCAAGTAGAAGTACTGTTGAAGATGGTACAAAAAACATGTAGGGTCAACGGTCGGTGATCTCATCAGATATTATCAAAATGTTTGGGGCATTCGCACCAAGCTCGATTTGCTTGATCTTAACATTGGTTTGTTGTCGCCTTCACCGGACATAGTTTTCGTCATCGAAACATGGCTTCATCCTAGCACTAAATAATATGAAAAAACGCTGTAACTTAGAGAACAGTAGCACATGTTTATCTATTCAGCACGTCAGTGACATTCGGTGGAACGTATGGGCATGAAAATGAAAATTACCTAGCTTACTGCGGGATGAAAATGTACTTCGACAATAAAGTTGGGGAATGTAAACGAGAAAATGCTTGAACCCGTCCAGTGGTGGAGGGATGAAATATAAAATTTCGAGACAACCGCTGATGTATGAAGCCTTATGGAGCTTTCTCCCACTTATACTAATCTTCCAACGACCTTTTCCTCCATACTGAAAATTTCGAGTTAGCTTTAAGATTAAAAGTATAAGTCCTGCCAAAACTCTGAAATAACAGACATGTGGGAAATATGATAACGTGCTCTTTTTCTAGAAGAGTTCCTGACCATCTTTCCGTTATCCTCAAACTTTCGAAAGAACATATTTTGAGTCTTTAAATTTTCAGTATAACTTTGGAACTTGAATAGCTGGATTTAATTCGTTAATGGGCAAAATACACCCAACGGCGTCGAATATGGCCATCTGAATTTTTCTTTTCTTTGAAACCTCAAGAAAGATCAATCTCATCGAACTGAAAATTCATTTTTAAATTCCTGACAAAAAAATTTATGTAGAATTTTGTAGGGAATATTTAAATATGAAAATTTGGAAAAAATTTCATTATTTCAGAAACTATCTGATAGATTCCGTTGATATTTCGTTGAAACCTGCTATTTTAGAACCGAGTACCTTATTACAGCCTCCTTAGATGTACTTTTTGAATTGGCTGATGGTTTCACAAAACTCTGATTGCCCGATCAGGGGCTTTATTGTCGATCCACAGTGAAGTATGTGCTGCATTCCAGTTCATTTTCAACCCAACCATCGAATTCGAACTGTAATCAACGAGTTGATAGGCCGTCAAAAGTTTTGTGACACTAAGGTGCATAGAGGAAAAGGTGAATTCAGAAATGCGCTTCTGTTTCGCCAATTTTGACTTCGCTAGAATTCATTTTATCCATTGAAGGTGGCGCTATTTAGAAATTACGACCGGTCGTCAAGGCAAGTCTGTCAGAACTGAATTGACATCAGACAAGATTCACGGTAAAAAATATCTGAATGAATGATTTTCTACCATATTATATTTTGTATAACTTTCAGTGGAATATATTCTAAGAATTCAATAAACATTGTAATTTTTGGCTAATACATTAGCATTCGATGTTTTCCTATATTATAGTGAGCGAGGAGTGAAATTATTAGGTAAGCAATATGAAATTATTTTACGAAATCTACTGATACATCTTTCTCATTTGATAGCTTGTTCAAATATATTCATAATTTTCCAGATTGTGCACTTATACAGAGGAATGTGGTTAAGCGGCGGGAAGTTTATGGAAGTTCATACAGAACAAGCATCATCCTTACTTAAAGTCAAACTGAGACCTATCAAGAGTTTCACACAGAATAGAAACTCATTGAATAGACCATATTATTGAACCAGTTCAATTTGAGTTCTTTTTCATTTAAAGTCATAAGATTTCCGATTAGAAAACAGGTACATTCAAAGGTGAATTTTATGTTATCGGATTTGAAAACTGAGGCTTTCTAGTAGCACTTGATAGTAGCATTTATTAGTAAATTTCAATTTCAAATGATGACAATTGTTGAATAATTCACGTATATTCAATAGAGAACCAAGAAAAATACACATTCAATGGTAAAAATAATATTCTTAATTGTGGGCTGATAACTCGATCCTCGATTAGTGAAAGTTATAATCACTTTCAGATAATTATGAGAAGAATGATATGCTGCTCAGTATCATGAAATTCATACCTTTCATAAAATGGGTTCGTTATTCATTTGAACACTAATTTCACATCTGCACTGTCCGAACAAAATAAAAAAAGGGACCCATTTAAAAGTATCTGCGGAACTATACAGATCTTCGAAGACATCACAAAAAGGTTCCAAGCACTTATCAATAACTAAATAATAATCTGAGAAAACATAAATAAATTCAAAATGACAATTGCTGAATTACCATCAATAGTGTTATGGGCTCTGATTGGTCGATTGGTGGCGTTTGTGTCGGTAGCGAGAGTATGAAATACAATTAGTTGTAGTTAGTATATTCTTATAATTTGGTATGACAAAAAAATTAAAATAAAAGCACCATTGTTCTAAACATCTTATGTAAAACCAACGGTAAGTGTTACTGCTAATTTAGCTTCTATGGAGTAAGTGTCCGACTTTGGCTACTACGCCGTATCGATTCCGCTGTCAGAAGTTCGAGTGTATTTTAAAGTCTGAATTCAATTATGTATAATGAATTCGTTAACGTGTTAATTTTTATTTTGATTATGAACAACTTGTGAAAATTGAAAATTTATCTTAAGTATATCTGCCCGGGAGACCCAGGTTCTATTACTATGTAGAATTTGTGATTTTGCTCGATCAATAACTCGAAGAATACCGCTCCGATAGAACTGAAAGTGGGCAGTGGCTGTGTAGTATCATAGCTCTTTAAACTATGGTAGTATTTACACAAAGACAAATAAACAAGCGCGTGAAAAAAATATTTCTATGTTAGAAACTATCGTTCAGGTTTCACTGAAATGTTGCAAAACCTTCATGCCGTCAATTTCCAACCAAGTAGGTTTCTATTCGATTTATTTCTTGGAGTAAAGGTGAAATAACTTTTTGAACAGATATATATCTAAGAAATTATTGTGTGAATTTTACCCATTCAGCTTATGAGGTCCAAATCTGCGCTACAAATATCGAGTCTTACAATTGTTTCTTTCCGAAGTTATTGTGTTCACGATTGGCCGCTAGGCTGATCTTCACCAGAATAATTTCTGAAAAAAACGGCATAGAGACACGATATTTGTAGAGCAGATTTGGTGGCTCAACTACCACTGAGATGCGCTTTATTTGTCAGGATGTTCGAGGCTTAATTACGAAGGACAAATTCGTGAATGTGTTAAATCCGCCCAATAATCCGTAGATATACACAAACACATTCAAAATTATTCAATACTTCTGAAAATGCCGATCGGATGGAATTGAAATCGAGTACTTGGTTGAATTATAACAGCTCGGAGGTTCTCCGATAATATCATGAGGATCATATGTCTAGAATATCGCAAAGACGTTTTAAAACGAAGTAAAGATTCGTTGGGCGGTTCGCATATGTGTGCTATATGGCTTCGAATTTCAACAAGCACGTAAAAGCTCCCGAATTCACGTCAGCACTTTTCTAGAATTTTTTGGACTTATATACCCACTCATTAAATCGCTCCTACTATATATGAAGATTCTTACGTTATGCGGCTTTCACCTCGAAAAATAAAATTTCAAGTTTGTGAATCTTCGGAACCGTAGTCAAGTTTATTTGGATATGAAATAACTAATTTAGAGTTCATTTTAACTATAACGGGATGCTGGGAATGAAAAAAAATTAAGCTGAGAAGAGACTATTGGTGCCAAAAAACCGCTTAAAATAACTCAGCATATCGGGAGATTCTCTTTTTGAAGGTACCGAAAGCGTTTATTTTGCAGTAGCGGTGAATTAAAGTAGGCAATTGTAAGGTTGCAACACGAATTCTGATTCCAAAATCCACAATTCATACACCCTACAATGAAAGGACATAAAATATGGAATATGATGGGACGTGCTGATTTCGACAAAAAATTTGAGTATTCGGAGATAGATTTTCCAACAATTCAATTTTCTTGGAAAAACTTTACCGGAATGTTTAAAAAAATCTGCCCTCAAGATTGACATCAGGTAATATCCTGTCGAAATGCAAATATTTTAATAGACAGCACCGGACTCTAGTTTCACGATATTTTTAGCAATCATTAAAAACAACTCTCTATACAAAATAGCAAACCAACCAGAGTCAAGAGGAATGTCATCGTGAAAATTAAAATGAGGAAAAAATTTTTTGAATTAAACTTTTTCGATTGTTTTTGACCTCGGATCAGGTGGAATTCTGGGAATAGGAATTATATAAATCATCAAAATTTTTTCACCCAGAATTTACCTCTTGGGCAGAAGTCACAGTCTCACAGCGAGGGGCGGAGCATTTCGCTCTATCTTCTAATTAGACTGTTTCTAGAATTCCGAAATTTTGCACTCATAATGTCCGATAATAAACATTCCACATGGAATTCAACGTATAATTCGGATATGCAAAAAATTAGCATAAACTCATATGAAAAAATCTAGAGTTAGGGGAGAGGCAGGCAAGATAGCTTACAATCAGATCACCATGTCATGGGTCTTCAGCCAATAAGGTAAACTTTCTATTTGATAGGGCAGAAATTAATCCAAAAAAATATAAACAAAGGAAAAATTGTAAAAATCAAAAACATGAAAAAACCAACTTGCCCGTGTCGGGCAAAATGGCATACCTTCGAATTTGACACTTTTCGTAGTAAAAACCTAGAAAAGCAATGTAGATGACCGCTTTGGCAACGAATTTGAACACGACAGTGCTTTCCTAGCTTTTTTTTCGATAAATTACGTGATTTCAATTCGATCTAATCTGTTATTTTGAAAATATTGGGAAAATTAAATTTTGGTTGATCACTTAGGTTTATTATTTGATTTTATCAAATAATAAACCCAAACAAAGACTTGAAGTCACCCTGTTTCTGATAGATATCTTTCAGTTTTCCCTAAAAACCAATAGTTCTCACCGGGATGGATCGCCCGCGGGTTCTATTTTGGTGTTATCCTTTAAACATGGACGTGAAAGCTGTTGACGTCTGTGCTTTTCGAAAAATTTTTTCGGAGTTATTCCTGAACATACGCGCAAAAAAGAACGATAGCGAGGAAAAAAACACTAAATTTGACATATTTTTTTCGAATATCTCCGGAATATAATATGCTTAATTGACGATCTGTAATTGTTTTGGTCAATATTGTTTCAGAATTCAGACGTTTCATTTTTCGTTTCAAGTTATCGATGTTGTAGATATTAGGTGCAAATAGTACTGACGCATGAGAATAACTTAAATTCATAGAATTTATGGTTTATTAGAGTGTTTCAAAATGAAAAACTTGGATTTAGTGTTAATATGAATAAAATACTGGCAGCGGTGGGATTCGAACCCACGCCTCCGAAGAGACTGGTGCCTTAAACCAGCGCCTTAGACCGCTCGGCCACGCTACCGATTTGTTAATGAAGAATACATAGACGTACTCATACGACAATGAGCCACAGACATCAGTTTTCGATAGTGTGCCAACTGTTTCGAGAGTTTTACATTACCTATCCATCCTCTCTACATGTTGGTTATAATTGAAAGAATTACAAATCAAAATGTCGATGTTGAAATCATGTTGCAGCGAAACTTAAAAAATTTTAAGTTTCGGATAGGGGAAAAGATAAGTTTGGGTCATTTATGGTCGTCACGATATTTTGTATGAACCTCAAGCATCTTTTTCCGATCAAGCACTAGATTTCTAGTCAAACAGATATGTATGTTTAGAAATTTTTGAAAACTAACATTTTGAATGGGTTCCTTTATCTGCGGAATCATAGGGCGAATATGACCCATTCACGAAATTGTCCAAGTCTTATCTTTCGAAACTAATTTTGAACACTTACCGCTTATAATGAACAAAATAACTTCCGTAAGAATCTACCCATACCAATACGAAACATAACGTATCATTCTAGGGCTGCCATACGTCCCGGTAGGTACACCGGGACATGTCACGGTTTGAAGCATTGACATTGAGTCCCGGTGTCCAAGTCAGTCATTCAGATCTCTTTATCGGGATTAATATTTCATTTCGAAGAGTAGGTAGGTGAGGAGGGTTAATATGAATGGGCAAAGAAAGTGGCACTGAGGATTAAGCCTAGTAGCTTACCTACTTGTTGATTGTTGCGATTTGATGTTTTTATTGTGAGTTAATAACCCTTATTTTGTTTATATTGTTAGTTTTTGATTATCAACAGTTATCTGAATAAATTTGTCGAATATGATCGGAAAATGTAGTATAATTCAACCACCTAGAAAAAAACCAAGCCTATAACCGGGTACGTCTCTGAAAACCCTAGATTATTATTCAATTTATTATAATACCTATCAGATAAGTTTTTGATTTTAGAGTGGCATTTTAATTTTTTTCTCTGCCACTAGTCACGGTAAATGTTTATGGCAGCCCATATAGCTACATAGTTTTCAGCTTGTCTGTACAAGGTTGTCTTTAAAAAATTGTTTTTAAATTTTAGTAAAAATGGACATTATGAAATGAAATATTTTGGGTAGGTCATTGTATCTTCTTCACAGGCGTGCAGAAATTTTCAAAAAAAATTTTTTTTTTAAATTAGTTACTCCAAAGAGGTTTTCAGTATGTGCACTTTGCCATGGCTCATTTACTCTGAAACAATGGTACCTGATGAAATTTGTCACCGAATGAAAGTCGACCATTACAGATTTTTCATGCACAACTTTCAACCCCTTTCAACCCCCTCACGTGAAAAATTAGAATGTGTGAAAAACTGCGCTTCAGTTATGATCTTATGATGTCAACGATGTAGATCAAAACAAAATTCACTGTAACTTATAACATATGAATGTATGATGAAAACAGTCTGTTCCCGATTTGTCAATTCTATCGCTCATTTCTCGTTTGTTTCAAGTTTGATTATTTATTTCATTCATATCTTTCATGATTATGACTATAAAACCACAAAAAGACGGTAAGAAATTGGTTTTCCGTCTTTTAATGTTGGATCGAGTGCATATATGCTGAGCTGAATTATTTTTAATGCTTCTCTCACTCTTCTAGTTAAAGTTTGTTTTTTGCATTGCAGTATACTGATATTTATATATAATTATTTTTTCGTTTATTGTACAAACGTGTTGCCCCATTGCACATTACAGCATTGTATATAAGTGTTAAATGAAAAATCTTGTAATTCATTTTAAAGCCCCGAAGAAGATTTTAGAATAAAATCGAAACATGTCGGCAATGGTCTGAGAGGTGGTTTTTGTTCCAACAACCTGACCTTCAACCCTGTCAAGTGAATTATTTTATCAAAGAAAGATTTCTGACAACGCAATGTCATCAATGTTATGAATATGTCAAGCGCTTTGATTATTGCATCCAGAACGGTGGTGGTCATTTTGAACATTCAATTCAACTTATTTTGTAATGCACAATGATTCTCCGGTTGGAACTTCAATGCCGAAATAAATTTCCAAAGTCACTCCATTTTTTTCTCCATTAAAGGGTTCGTAGGGGTTGAAAGTTGTGCATGAACAAAACTGTAATGGTCGACTATCATTCGGTGACAAATTTCATCAGGTACCATCGTCTCAAAGTAAATGAGCCATGACAAAGTGCACATACTGAAAACCTCTTTGAAGTAACTAATTTTTCAAAAAAAAAATTTTTCCTGAAAATGTCTGCACGCCTGTAAAGAAGATACAAAGACCTTGCCAAAAAAGTACCACATGACCCACTTTCCCTATTCAAAAAATTTAGAGGGTTGATGGGGATGGCACTTGGTGCAACAAAAATCCTCCAAAAATGCATAAAATTTGGAAAAAGTGAACCAAAAATTGACCTGTTTCAGGATTTTGTTACCAAATATTTTTCTTCTGAGAAAATGAATTTGTTCCATAATTTTGATGCGCACTGTGTAATAACATAGACTGATAAATGTTTCTCGAGAAACAGTTCACAAAGTTATTTCAACTAATGTGTTAACACTTTGTCGGTAAAACTGAATGCGTGATTTCAGCACGATTCAGTCAAAGAATAGATATCCTCAATCAATAACTTTGGATAACACTCCAGACATATTGTTAAAATCTACGAAATTTCTTGGAGTTTCGTTAGACTGTCATATTAAATGGGTTGACCATGTGCATCTGGTCAGCGAAAAACTGAATCAAGTGCTGTAAATGTCTTGGAGGGTGGGTGTGGAACTCGTAAAGACAGTCTACTACATAAATTTCGTGTTGATTTTCAGGTATGGGCGTGTATGGGGTGCAAGCAGCGATATAAATGAATAATATTATTTATTCTGCAAAAATTTGCCTCGAGGCAGAGCTGTCAAAAAAAGTATCTTAGTTACTTGTAACTTAGATACTTCAAAGTATCTAAGTTACTATATCTTAGTTCCTTTTTTGTTTGCAAAAAGTAACTATAGTATCTTGGATACTTCTCAAAAGGGACGGTATCTTGTTACTCAAAAAAAGTTCCTTCAGACGAATGTGTGTGTGTTGATGGGCCAGCGCTTTTGGGTTTTAGAAAACATCTTTTATACTGAATTGTTTTTGGTTTATGCTGCCTTGTGCCGCTGATTTTGTCAATTCTGGTTCTTAAGGTATTCCATAAAATGCTTTAACTAGACCAGTCCAGTACTTTTCAAGAAACTGGGTTTCAACGGCTGAAATAGATTGTGCTGCTACTGATATACTTATAGTTGAGCCGTCCGAAATTTTCTGAAAGTTCCTCTAATTTACCGAGATATCATAAATGAAAAAGCCTGTTCTAAAAATAGAGGGGAAAAATCGTATTTTATTTTTGCTGACTTGTGGCACGAAATTTTTTCGAGAAATCACGAAAGTGATATTGAAGTCAGGCCAACACTCGCTTTTTCGATATGCCAAAACTTGGGATATACGTAAGATGATTTGTGCGTTAGATTGTTCACGAATATCCTGCTTATTTCCCAGGGAAAAAAATTTCGAAAAAGTTAGCCCAGCTTCGTCAAAAATTGCTCAATATAGTTGTGCCCCATTTATTCTGACTTGTGCAAATCGGATTTTCAGAAAAAAATTTACACTTTTCCTTCGAGAGATGAGAATTAGAAACGAAAACAGTTTTGTTTCGAATGAGTGAATAAACTATTATTTATTACTATATAAATCATCCATTGTTTGTTTGATGTTGTTGTATTTTAAGGAGGTTGCTTTTACACTATCTTACGTAACAATTCCAATCAACAATTCTGGCGTCAATGAAATTTGAGCAACAAATTCTCCTATTCTCTTAACTTATTATTAAGTCAAGAAAACAAGAAATTCATCATAACTCCATCTTAAACGTTAAGAAACTCCAACCTATAAATAAAATAAATATAAAGGAACTTAAAAAATATCTAATCTTCTTTAAAAAAGGACTTCAAGATACGTATCTAAGTTCGTTTTTTTGAAGAGTATCTAGATACCCGAAGTCACTTCAGATACTCTATCAAAAAGTAATTTATCATAATTTTATGACAAATTTCTCAAACTCAAAGCTTGCTAACAGGAACGAGCTTTCGATTATCATAAATCTCTATCATGAATGTCCTACAGATATGACTGACTATGTACTGTAAATTGCACCATTTATAATTCTCTAATTCAGTCTGCGGCCATGGCCCTTTTCATCATGTTACACCAGCAATGTTTTCTTCGTAAAGCGGTTCGGCCCATAAGATCCCATGGAAACGTAACCCATTCCGTTGTTTATCTCCGGCACGTCTTGTCGAAACATAAAGCCGATCCGAAATTAAAGAAAGGAACGGCCACACTCGTCCCACGAGTCTATAAACATGGTCACATAAATTTGATGCTCGTACCTAGAACGAGTCCTACTGCTAGAATATTGATGAGGCTGCCGCCCTTTTCGCCACTATATGGTACAATCTTCCGCCGGACCTGCTGCTCCCTTCTATTTCCGAACAATGTGTTCAAATAGATTTGCTGAAAATCTACATCAATTATTCTGTCCTATGACCGAATAAAAAAAGGAAATTGGTGAAGTCGGAATTTACCGTTTGCGATTTCGACCGTATTTCCTCCGTCAAAATCATTCGTCAGATCTCCGAAACTCCTTACGTATATTTCGGGTTCTCATAAAATCTCCTTCAGTTCTACAATTCACTTTCACCAACTATTAAAATTTCCTTTTTTTTCATGTTGATATGAAAGGTATATGTTATTACATCTATGTTTGTCAAGGTAATTAAAACTTCTTCAAATCCCGAAAGAAGTGTTTATTTCTCAAATTAACCCTGAAATTAATGCGGATGTTGTTGGTTTTCTGAAAATATTCAACTGAAGTTAATGGCAAACCATACCTCGAATATATCGGGGTGAATTTTGTAGGCCTTAGTTTGTTTTTTCCGAAGAATTTTTTTGGTGCAAATGGTTAAAAAAAATAGTAAGAATGCACAATGTTAACCCTCTTCTATATTCAAAAATTTGCAGGAAAATAAGAACTGAAATGGAGTGAAAAATGGAAAAATAACTGACATTGCGCATTCTCACAAAAAGATTAAGTATATTCCGAAAAAAATTCTCAAAAAATAATCACTGAAGCCTGCAGAACGACACCCCGTTTTCTTCTATTAACGTCGAAATTTCACGCATTTCTGATATTTCTCGTGGCTATTGGCCACTTTGAAGCATGCAGACCTTGGTGCAGGTGCTTCACCTTGAGATATTAACGAGAATTTTTGAAACTTGAATGTGGCTGTGTTGCCGACATCCACGAAGCCTCAATTTATTATTCGACGGTTCTGTTTGCCCTTATGAGCGCAACTTTTTCGAAAACAACGTTTTTTTTTAAAAAAAAATTATGGGTACTTCTTTTGTCGCTTGCTGCCGAAGGTGGGTTTTGCTTCTCGAAAAGATTTATTATGTCCAGATATGTCCATTTTTTTTTGTCACACTATAGCCTGAAGAGCTAGATGATTTTAACTAGAGTGGTGTCCCCAGATTCAATGTGATTGCGTGAGTGCCACAGGCTATAGAATTAGGACCTGACTTCCCCCAATAGGAGTACCACAAGAACGAAGTTCGACAGTGGAATAAAAAATTGAAGCTTTCCAAAATTGAATCATAGAACTAAAACAGGCGGATCATCGGCTACTACCTTAGTCTAAGGCTCCTACTCTAATATCTCTACAATTGATGAGATTTCCGGTTTGTTATTGATTTTTTGCATATATCTTCCAATTTGTTTTATCATATACAAGCTCATTATCTTTTATAATCACCCTTATTTCAATTCTGAGAATTCAAGTAGGTTGGATGACAAGAATCTTTGTAGTAGTGATTTGGAAGCGCTAGAAAATGAAAATAATGACAACTGCATAAATCGAAACAAAAATCATCAACATATTATCAGACCAAACATGTAGTAGTTAATCAATACCCAAAAAGAAAACTCAATTCAGTTGGTAGTTTCTGCTTTTAATGATAACGGCATTTGAATTGTGTAATGATGTTAAATTTAAGGAAGGAGATATGTAATGTATTTGAATTTATATGTTGTCTCCATATTCATAGATACTGCGCAAACTCTGGTTTTATAAAAAGTATCTGTACAAATGATTGAACACTAATAAAGATGTTCTTGAAGTTTATGCAGCGTATAAGTTTTGATAGTGGACAAATTGAAAAGTGATTGATTTCAATAAGTTCAAAGCAAAGACATTTCAGAAAAAAAATTTTGGAATATAACCATGAACATACATTGGTTTTCAAAATCATAAAACCAATGGGTTGCAAATAAAACACCTAGAAAAGCACTGACGTGAGGTCAGGAGCTTCAACGCGCTTGTTCCGTTGCCAAAGCGGTCATCTATACAAGTACTGACCCTGCCAAATGCAAATTTTTTCATATGGTCCTCACGAATTTCTGCATGAACCTCAAGCTTTAATTTTCGACCAAGCACTAGATTGCAATTCGATCGAACATTTTGAACGGCTATAACTATCTGAAGAATAATGGCGAATTCAACCCATTTAAGCATTCGACCTTCTTGATTAAACTGAAAACCTACTCTATAAACATACCCTATGTCGAGTCTTTCTGAAGTTAATGTAAAGTTTATTTACGACCGGCCTAACCACTGATAGTGAATGAAATAACTCCCGGAAGAGTCTACTCAGTAGCTTGATAATTGTAGAGTAAATTTGGAGTTTGATTATGAGGGCCGAATAGAGCAATTCCAGCTATCTATGGTTCATCGAGATGAATCAGCTGATGGGGGGACAGCCTGTCAAACGTTGAAAGTAAAACAACACAACCTCACTTTCCCGATTTGTTTATGTTATGAAGTACAATATTTTCAACAATTTCAGGATAAATTCACAAGTTAAAATGATTTATATTAATAGAATTGGTGAATAACTAGGCCAAGTTATTGTTTCGTTGTGAAATACAACATAAATACACCGAGAGACGAATGAATCCGATGTTTCAGATATATTGTACTGTAGACTTTATATTTGAATATTTGCATTTTTGACCCATTCCCCTACATTTTATCTGGTATTGGAAGAAACAGAATACTATGTGAACTATCCCAGAGAAGGCAATCATACTATATTCTCGCAATAAATTGAAAAAACTGTTCTGACAAAGTAACAAACTATGGTAGAGTTCGTTGGAGACGTTTCCACACTGGTGAATGAATTATGTTAAGACTATCTATTCAATTTGTTCTGTTTAATAAGTTAAATCATGATGAGACAACCATGATAAGAATATTTCGTGTTTATTATACACATTTCAAGAATGATATCAACCTACGATAGCTGGCGTTATGATGGACAAACCCATCCTGATTGTTTACCACTCACATCTCTATATGTTGTATAAATTGTATATATTACAAATAATAATGAACCAGATAACTTCCTCTGTTCTCAACCGAACATATTCCGACGTGGCTCTACTACCCAAGGATGGAACTTCTACATTTTGTTGTTTGTAATATGTTTCGAATTGAACTTATTGTCAATTAAAAATTATGAAAGCCTTAACGTTGCATCTGCATAATAAAAAACATTTTATATGGAGAGTAAAGCATTTTTTGAGGATGAATCGAAATCGGTGTTCAAGGAAAAAATTTCATATGAATTATTTTATTTGTAACATATATGTAGTATAATAAATATATGATTGAATATTATGATAGCACTGACATAGCAACTGCAGTCCAATATTGTAGTAATTTGATAATTTGCAACATATAATGTTATTTGAAATAGTACTGAGAAGTTCTCAGGAACCCATGTTTTTTCCATTCCATACATTTGTTGGATTTCATTCTGCTGTTTATTTTCAGGAATAAAAGAGCCAAACATTGTACTGTTTCAGTTTCAATAGTTATACCTATAATGAATGCTATCTCTGATGTTGATACTCTAGGCTTTAAAAGACAAGAATAAATACTGCAATTTTCATTTATATCGTTTTGAATGATTATCATCTGAGATTGAATATCAGTTAATCAGATCCATTATCACGAAATTTCACTTGTGAAATCACTAAAATCTCCAAATAATCGCTCTTCGCCAATGTAAACAAAGGGAATGTATTCCTTCGTCTCTCGGTGTATTTATGTTGAATTTCACAACGACACACTAAGTTGGCCTAGTAATCCACCAATTCTATTAATATAAATCATTTTAACTTGTGAATTCATCCTGAAATTGTTCAAAATGCTGTACTTCATAACATAAACAAAACGGGAAAGTGAGGTTGTGTTGTTTTACTTTCAACGTTTGACAGGCTGTCCCCCCATCGGCCCTGTTGTGACGTCAGCTGGAATTGCTCTATTGGCGAAACTTCAAGATAGCATTTTTCATTGAAGGGCGTTTCGATCTATGTTTCTGGAAAATTCGGGAAACTGAAATTTTGAGAGGGTATATCTGCGGAATCATTCGATAGTTTTTACTAATTCGGCCTTCGTTATTAAACTCCAAACTTACTCTACAATTATCAAGCTACTGAGTAGATTCTTCCGGAAGTCATTTTGTTCACTATCAGTGGTTAGGCCGGTCATAAACACATTAACTTTAGGAAGAATCGACATAGGGTATATATGTAGAGTAGGTTTTCAGTTTAATTAAGAAGTTCGAATGCTTAAATGAGTTGAATTCGCCATTATTCTTTAGATAGTAATACCCATTCAAAATTTTGGATCGAATTGCAATCTAGTACTTGACCGAAAATTATAGCTTGAGGTTCATGCAGAATTTCGGGAGGACCATATGAGAAAATCTGCGTTTGACCTCACGTCAGCGCTTTTACTGCTTTTCTAGGTTTTTCATCCATGAAGACCATTTTTGGCTTTGAAAATCACAGACCCTGGGCAAAACGATAACTATTTCGTTCCATAGAACAAGCGCGGAATAAAAGAAAATAACTTTTTGCTCAATATGTTTCATTGAATACAATGAATATCTGATGAAGTTAATTTCGATTTCAATATCTCCCAAGACGAATATCCTTTCAAGCTAAAATTTGAAACACTGTGGTTAAGTAGTGATGATTCTGATAAACTGCTCATGCGCTATGGGGAAGTACCGATAAAACTTCCAGGGATCACCTCATGAAGCATAGAGTGTGAACCGACGCCGCTGTTCCGCATAATGTGACTGTAGGATCCAGTAAATGCTTCAAACATTCACCAGTAGATGTCGTGAACAGTCGATGTGAAGAAATATTCTATATGTATATCTTATGTTTCGGGTTTGGACTGAAACCGAGTCTTGGAGTTTTCGCAGTCGATTGAATTAAAGTAAAATTTCAACGGAATCGAAGATATGCTTTTTGAAATATATGAATTTCTGAAATGAAGTTCCTGAATTTTTCTATGTATTTATTTCTCTGGAAAATGAGGAAGTGGCGGTTTGGAGATTTCAGTTAAATTCAAATGAAATATGAAAATTTTCGAAAAATATATTTTTTTTCGAATTTTTTTATGGATAATTCTTCATATTGCTGCTGTACATCTACCAACCAAGTCTCATTTCCATCAGTCTGGTGTTCCTTTCATTCCCTCTTGCTTATTCTGTGATGCTATATAAATTGATGTATCAATGAACCAAAGGCTCTTTTTCAATGAAAACGTAAATAAGTAATGATGTTGAGAAGTTATTTCTTTTTCTTGCATATTATTGAAATTTTATAAAGCGAACAGTCTCTCTATCGTGTTAACGGATTCTCGAGTTTGTGACTTCAATCATCATATGACAGTTGATATTTTCAAATTTGTCATTCAGGACGTGGTGGGTTCTTTAAAGTCAATGAAAATATATCGTGAAATATTAATCTCAACAGATATAATGTGAAGGAATTACAGAAAAAGTTATATATTTCGTAGAATTGTTTCGATAGGAAGTAGTGTATCCAAAATAAACTTGTTATATTCCATGTTGGCAGAACATTGAAATTTATGTATGAAAATAACATGAATTATACAGTATATCATTCAATTCTATTGTTTCTGATGTTTTAGATGATTGATTTCATGAATACCTTTGTATAATGGTTGGAAGATTACTACTCACACATGAAATTGTCTGATATGAATTATTTTCATGTTCCTATCGAAATTGATAGCGGTTTTATAGTTATTTTCATGAATTAGCACGCAGGAGTTATAAAAAATTATGATAAAATGTATAAAAGTTTCTAATTACGATCGACCTGAAAATTTTTTTTTCATTTAAGAGCATAATTGGTAGATGACTGCATAAGGAAAATTTTATTCTGTCTAAGGAGATGATGAAATTACTTAGTTGCCAATTACTATATTTTATTGAGGTTTAACAGTGACATGGGTAAGTAGTACTATTACATTCTTAAACTCTTATACTTTATAATACACCACAAATTAGTTTAGACAGAAAAGACAAAATCGTGGTTAGAAGACTTCGAATAGGTCACACCAGGCTAACTCACAGCTATCTGATGACTTCAGACAATCAACCCGAATGCGAACACTGCCACAATATCCGTCTTACTAATGAACATCTACCTATGTGCCCATATTATTATGATAACCGACGTCGACTAGGGTTGGGAGAGGATCTTGGAAATGTCCTTAAATCAGAAAAACAAATTGAATTAGTTCTTAAATTTTTCCAAGAAGGCCAATTTTACAATCATATATGATCTTGTATATTCTCAAATTTTATTTTCTTAAACTTCGAATATTTTCAGTTTTATATTTAGAATAAGTTAATATGTACTGTACCCCGTGTCAATGATCTAGTCACGTCGAGATACGTTGATTAGAATAAAAACACTAGTGTGTATTTTAATGGCTTCTGTAGGCTAATTTCTTGTGAATTTCGTAAAGTTGGGAACTTCATAGGTCAGTCTGTTCATTAGAAGTCATTTTTCATTACAATCTTTCAACCAGTTCATATACGTGAAATATTTTCAGTAACAGAGAAAATAGATTCTTCAACATTCGCCAGGTCTTTGGAATTATTAAATTAACATATCTTCACAATTTCCCATTCTGAAAAATAAACATCTATGACCTTTATGTAGAGAGAAAAATGTTGCGTAGTTATCTGAGAGGAAAATGACTACAACCTAATATTTTCAAAATATTCACGGTAAAATGTGTCAGAATCTCATGGCCAACCGGAAGACTTTATAAAGGTGAATGGAGTACCTATACTAGTAACTATTACAACTTCGATGTGGAACGGACAACGCAGCTTAGTTTTCTGACAGGAAAACTACTGAGGTCTAACATTTTTTAATTAAACATAGTGGAAGGTGTCAAACTTGCATAGCATACTGACTGAGTTCATAAAAATGAATGGAGCATATCAGATGTGTGAGAGATGAGAAAAGTCCTCCTGTCGACAAGAATTCGATGAGTAGATATCAGGACCATTTCCTGATAAATCAGGTCAATTTCCGCCGGGGACGGCTCTTCCCGTTACCCCGCAAAATTACCAAAATTTCATCACCTCATCGCACCCTTCCACCTTCAACCTAAGCACTTTTAATTACCCGACGAATAATTCAGGGAACTCATAAATAACAGATCAGACTATACAGATTTTCGCAATTTCGCCGAGGATGCAATGGTCAGACTTCCGGCGGTCAAGACCGACCTGGGGGGTTAGGAGGGGTTCGGAGAAACGGGAGGGTCCTGTGAGAGAGGTTCTCTGGTCCGTTAGCGGTCGCACAAATCATGCAGGCAAGACTATTTGTACACATCTTATCCGGGTGTTTGCTGACCGTTCATCTGCATTTCAAATGGGGCCTAATAGAAGATCTGGCCATCGCCAGAGCCTAGCGGAAATGTCTGACCGTAACTCAGGTCATTTTTCGAAATTGCCGGAGATGCTTACCACTGTAAATCACCTGGATAAAAATTTGGACGGAGGTGGAAGATAAATTGGAAAATGGTGGAGATCCTTATGAAATATTGGAGCTCCATTATTCAGACAAGGTATCTTGAATTCTCAAAATAATCAAAAAATGAATGAGATCGTTAATTTTTGTATAAATCTGATAGTTTCTATTTCGAAACCGAATTACATGTCACATATTGAAATTGAATTCAAATCATTATTTAAAGGAATCGCTCCTTTTTCATTAAAATCCCAGTTAAACCCCATTCACTCGATATAAATATTTCCCATTTCTTACACAAACATTTTTTTTATACAGAACAATTGGCGAACTTATTTTCTCCATTTTTTTTATTTTCTTCCCGTGCGGTAGCGACGAAATTTTGCATTGAGTTTCGTGTTTATATTCTACCACCTAGAGCGAATTTTAAATCTGAACGAGTCATTTTTCCTTGATATGGTAAGGAAATAACTTCGAATGTCTACGAAATTTCATATTTTGTCCGATACCCCTGGAAATTAATATCGAATCAAACATAAATCTGAAGCTCTGTTTTTGGAGATTCACTTTTATGTATGTGGCAAATTTTATAGAAATTTCGGAAATAATTCCCAAGAAAATTGTTTTAAAAAAAAAATGTTCAAACTCTCAGAAACAAATTTAACTTCACCATCCTCAAGAAATTTCGCATGAATTTGCACTGTCCCGCAACTAGTCTTGAGATTTCAACCTGAAAGCGTCAATACTTATTAAGATAGCCGGAAGATAAACTCAAAATTTCAAATGACAACTGCCGTGAAGGCAGCAGCTTTTGCGCGCATGTTCAAATTCTTTGCCACGGCGGTCATCTCTAATGAACATGCGCGGAAAAGCTGCTGTCTCCACGGCAGTGCTTTTTTAGTTTTTTCCAATCTCTTTTCACACCACTGTTTAGAATGAAGGTCAGTTCGACTTCGAAAAATTCCAACAATTTCGGGTGAATTTTCAACGAAAAAACGGGGCATATTTTATAAGGCAAAAATGAGTTTTTCAATGTCATCCATATGACTATACCTATATGTTTGATCAGTTTATGGTGAAACACCCTGTATAACATCATGTAAAATTTCAACCTGAATCAAACACTTCATGAAACATGTGTCATAAGCTGTCCGACTAGAAGCCACTATTAACCTCAAAATTTGTTCTTTCTCAAAAGCAATTTTTTTCGACAGTAATCTCATGGGTTGACTCTGATGTCTTCCAAACTTGAAAAAACCTCGCCGCCGTAAATCAGATTCTGCCAATAATCTCTACAAATACCCTCTTCAAGTGAAGGCATCCATCTCGTCCTACCCTCACTCCCTTTCTCTACCCGCGTAATCCCATATATAAAACTGTAATTTAATCTACTTGAAGCTAGGAGGCTGCATGAATGGGAATAACGGTGATCCAAAAACGATTACAGCTGCCAAAAATGAGCATCAATGCCGCATCTCAAGGGGATGGAACCCCCTATTGGCCTTACCGCCGGTTATATACAGCCAGCCACCCCTAAAGCATATCAGCATCAACCTGTCTCTTATCGATGAAAACAAGTACACGGAAAATATCAAAGCTGGGCGTTTTGCACCAGCTTTTTTGCACCCCTCCACGGATAGGGATGAACGTCATGTTCTAGACGTGATATGCAAATGGGTTTGTTTTACGACAACGTATGTTTTCCTGCGTTCCCCCTATCTGTGTTTCGAGTTTTATTTTTCTCTTATATCTCTCGCAGGGAAGATTAGACTAAAAGAGAAATGTTGCTCATGAATAACCCCTATGTGTAAGTAATTATCATCTTTTTCCTCCATCAAATTGTCAAATTTTGCAATGAAACAATTGAATAATGGAGTGGATTTTCGAATACGTATCACATAAGGAAGGTGATAATATATAATAAAATAATGTATTTATCAGCTGTTAGTGAACGGAATAAGATCGACCAGATATATCTAGGTGAATCTCAATTCAAAAACAGCTCAACATCGTGAGAAATGAAGAAGAATTATACAAACATTTCGTGGAATGTCCCGATAGGAAGTGGTGTATTCAAGTTAAAGTAGGTTGTTGCTTTCTAGGAGTTATTTTATTGCGTGACTAGTTTCGCTCTGTATTTTTCTTTACACATGTTTGATTTTAAAATTATTCTTAAAACTCATCTCACCTGAACTCTCTCAACTTAGAATCGTCAAATATATAAATTTTTATGATTTCGATCCTTATTTTATATATTTGACGATTCTAAGTTGAGAGAGGTCAGGTGAGATGAGTTTTTAGAATAATCTTAAAATGTAACATGTGTAAAGTCTTATGTTTGTGTTGTAATTTCAGTGAGTCTAGTCTGAGGATGCTCCGACAATACAGACCGAAACTAGTCACGTAATAAAATGACTTTAGGAAGCAACAACCTTCTCTTACTTAAATATATAAACATTCGAAAATAAACAATTTATAAAACGATATTTATTATTTATGCGTTCTGTCATCCTGTATTCCAACATTTTGCTGAGATCTTCTGAAGATGTTTGAAACATTCAATGATAACGTCAATATAATTATCAGAGTTTCCAATAGTCATAGAGCAATAGCCTAAGCTCTATCGTAACCTAAATCCGATCTATTTGGAATAAGAGCATCCGTGTCCTTCAAAAGCCGATGAAATAAGAAATACATCACAAATTAAAGCCCCAAAATAGAAGAAATTGAGTATGAATAAATATTAATAATGCTTCATTAGTTGTTCATATTTTTCTAACATTTATTTCTCTAAAAACGATCCACCTTGAATATGCGAAAAATATTTCATTGCTACTGTAACTTCTTATTCTTCAAATATAGTAACTCTTACATGTCCCTTCTTGGAAGATTTCATAACCGTTGTATTTTCTTGGTTTGTCAATGATTCTACCTGGTCTATAATGGAAAAACATTGGGTGATTATGATCTATTGAAATAGGTGATTATAAAACACTATTAGGAGTGTAATTCTTTGCCTTCAGCAAAAATTCTCTATTTCTTTGAAATATCACACCCTCAGGTGTTTTAATTTTAAAACTAAGCCCAGGAATAATATCTTGGATGACTATGGCAGGTATCCAGTTTGACTTGGTACTTTGTTCAAGAGTCTTGGAGGCCAGAGTTTGTTTTTGTCGAAAAAATTTTTTGGTGCAAAAGGTTGAAAAGGATCGTAAGAATGTGCAATATTGCCACATTTTTTTTAGAAAATTTTCGGGAAAGTAAAACTCAAATAGATTGGAAAATGGGAGAATAACTAACATTGAGCATTCTCACAATAGAATTGAGTACATCCCAAAAAAAAAAAAATTCAAAAAATACTCACTGACGCCTGCAGAACGACACCCCGTTTCCTCCTAAAAATGTCGAAATTTCTGTGAATTCTAAGATTTCACGCGGCTATTGCCAACATTAAACCATTTACAACGCGATGGAGGTGCCTGTACGTGAGATATTAACGAGGTTTAATTAAACTTGAATGTGGCTGTGTTGCCTAGTCGTAATTCAACACCACGTGGTAATGCTTGCTCCTAAATGTTTAAGCCAATCTCAACTTAGGGTAGATATTTTGCTTTCCAATCATGATATTGTCTCACTCTCTCCTGTCTTTTAACTATTCCCTATTATGTGGTACCACTGATGGCTGCAAGCTCGATATGGAACTGGGTATAAGACAATTTTATTGAACATGATATCAACTTGAGATCCAGGATCTGTTTGACAAGATAAATTATGATTATCGATTGAAATCATGATGTCCCATTGATTAACAGATTGATTTTTTGAATTTTCACCAACAAATAAGGTAATTTCTTCTGGATTTTCTAAATATTGAATATTTTCCCATCATTATACCTTGAACTATAGTTACCCCCATTGTTAACAAACAAGTGTGTAACTACTCTCTCATCCACCTACACTTTCTGCGTCTAACGCACGTTTCGGAAACCAAGTTTCCTTTGTCAAAGACATATCGTTACTGGTCTGCACATAATGGCATGGTGATTTGGCTTACCTCATTTTTGACAAATTTGACCTGCTGCTGGACACTTGTGGAAATGTAGTTGGACACATCTTGAACATTTGTTCCTCTGCTGAAACTCTGTTGCTTGGCTGACCCTCAATCGTTCATCTTTCATGAATCCTTATTCTTTGTTTTTTGTCTGCGATCTGATATGTAGTACACTTTGTGATTTCAGTTCTTATTTTCAACTCATTTCCAGATTTTGAGTAGTTTCTATTATCTTCTCTAGCTTCATATCTCCCAGTTCAAGTAGTCTTTCTTTGATAAATGATTATATTAAATGAAACTTGCAGATGAGTAAATCTCTCATAATGTTTTCCTCCTCTTTGAGTTCGCAGGTTTTTGCTAGATTACAAAGTTGCGTGATAATATAGTTGATGGATTGATTTTCTGCTTGTTTGCAGTTGAAGAATGTTCCCATTGTGACATTCTTTTTCGGAGAAAAGTGATCATCGAATTTGATAATTAAATCTTTGTACCTCATTTCGTTGATTTCAATTCCTAATGACATGAGAACAGATATTGAATTAGGTCTCATATGATGAAGAAGTAAGGACACTAACCTGCTTTCGTCATTTTCATCTACACATGCTCCTGATATCTCTTTGGCATTTTTTTATTTTTTGCCGGTTGATTTCTTGATACTCAAAAATAGGCAAGTCCTTTCCAATTGTCGTTTTCTTCATGGACTGAAATTCTCGGCTTTTCAATTGATTCCGAATCTTCCCTCTCAATAAGGGATGAAATTTCGAATTAAACTCTGGTTTGCACTCATTAAATACTCTCCTTCGACATTAAGGTGTTAACTTTATAAAGTAATCAAAAAATTAAACTCAAAGAGCAAGGAATAGGTTACGAGCAGTTTTGACAGTTGGGAGAGACTGAAGGACCATCAATAACCTGGAATGCATTCTTTACTATGGGAAAAAGCGATATCTCTCATGATTTCGTATTCATTTGAGAATTTTGGATTGGTATATTCAGTTTTTTTTGAAAAGGATAGTATAAATTTGGTGTACTTAAAATGAAATGAATCCATGATTCCATGAACAGGCAAATAAACAGACCTTTGGTTACTTCAGTCAACAGTCTTTTTGTGTGTTGTAGTATATTTTATAGGCACATTGTTACTTTCATATGAAGTTAAATATTGCGAAAATATTTTGTGAGATCATCGTGCTAATAAATTTTTCATTCCTAGACACTGCCAAGTATTCCTGGGTGTAGTAGATAGGAACAGTGGATGGTTTTTATTTCTAAAATACGACTCAAGGGTGATCAAATTAGGCTAAAATGCCGATCAGTGATGATTCAGATCTTTTCCTTGTGAAAACAAACAGGAATGTTCATCAAAAACTGACGATTTTACGAAAATTCCTCACCTGGTATCAATTGGCATACCCAAAACATTGTCAGTAGTAATACTGCACCTTGAGTGAGAATCAGCTAATAATTTGACTGCATTGAATACTTGAATGGAAATATCTTTTATGAATCCTGTCTTGTTCAAGTAATAAAGAAATGATAATGAAGAACTTATGAGTTTTGTAATATTCCATACCCCGAATCGTTCGGTATGCCCTACCAAAATATAGTACATGATATTACTCGACTAAACATGATAATCAGCTCGCAATGTCATTGCATACCTGAATGTCAATGGTATGTATCAATTCTATCTAATTCAAGTTTTACTGATTATGTAGACTTATCTCCATCCTATGTTCTTTGCCGAGGTAACTGACAAGTTGCAAAGTAACATTTATTCTGTGAATTTTCGTTTTGAAGCGCAGTTCTTTATCAAATTAATTTAGAAGATATTATTTTCCCTTTCAGAACCGATGGAATTTTCTTATTTCTCTCTTTTGTAATGGATAAATTGAGTTCCTCTCCACATCCGGTTGGTTCCTACCATTCAAATGAAAATACTTCAAACACTCATTGGTAGTTGTCATCGATTTGATGATGATTATTCGAGCTTGAATACCTTAATTTACTTTAAAGCTGTTACTGTTACAAGATATCAAGTACATTGAATATAGTTCCTAGATAATGCAATAGTGAATATGTCAGTCCAAAATGTCCAAATTCATACAAAATCACGAGCCAAATCGCCTTTTCCCATAGTGAACAATGCATTTTAGGTTATTGTTGGTCCTCCAGTCTCTCCCAACTGTCAAATCTGCTCGTGATCTATATTTTATCCATATGAAAATATTATTCCTAATTAGAAATATATATATTCCAAATTGACACATATGTGAAAATTATTACTCCAAATTTGAAATATATACATTTCGAATTGGTGATGATCAGTTTCATACATTGGTTGCTCTTTGAATCGGATTTTTTGACTACCTTATAATATTAACAGTTTAAAGTCAAAGGAGAGTATTGAATGAAATCAGATTTCAATTCGAAAATATTAAAAATGGAGATTTGGAATCAATTCAAACGCAAAGATTTGCAGTCCATGAAGGAAACGTCGATTCTTTGGGTATCAAGAAGGCAACCGCCTAAGGTGGGCAAAAAACCAAAGGAAAATGCCTACTAAATAGCAGGCGTATATTTAGTTCGAACTGAAGAAGCTTATAAACAATTGACAAGAACGAATGTTGTACTAATATGAAATTGATTATTCCCAATTTGAATGTGTTTGGTCTCAATTTGATTTTGTTCAGTACAAATTTGAGTATGTGAATGCCAAATTTGAATGTGTTCAGTCTCAATTTGAAGTTGAAAAGGTATACTCCATTCACTTTTATAAAGTGGTTTGACATGACATCCTGATAGATTTCACCGTGTATAGTCTGAAAATGTTGGGTTATAGTAATTTTCCTGTCAGATGAATACACAACGTTGTCCTCTCTACGAAGAGAAGCGCCAACCTGCTTTGGTTTCAGTTACAAAAACATGATAGACCCAAATCATGGCCAACCGGGATCCATTATAAAAGTGAATGGAGCATATAGTGCTGATGCTTCCAGAAAAATGGAAATATATTAATAGTTTCCACTCATTGTCCAAGTTTGTCGATGAGAAATTCAGTGTTCTAGACTGGAACCATACACTGGATTATACTCTGGATTTCTTTCGACGTGGACGGTGACGCCTGTGTGGCTATTTTGTAATCTTCTTCCTTCTAATTTCAATACTCCGTTTTCATTGCTGACTCGTCAGTAAATTTTGACAGTCGATTTTACTGGCACTGCTTTGGTAATTCTTCGCATCAGTACGAAGCGTTTCGAAATTACTGATACTGGCCAGTACTGATTGGGAATATCGGAACGCAACAATTGAATTCGACTTCACACTTTTGACAATGTACTTTATTTCTTGATCTAAAATCTTGAAGTTCTCTATTTAATAATGCTTGACTAATAAGGATTGACTAACTTAACAAATAGAAGTTCCTGAAAGCACCGGTCTTGTCATTTAATGTTCCGGTCACTGAACTTCAGTCTCTCTGTCACTTTTTGTTCTTCAAATGCAGTAACTCCAATAACCAATTGTATTTTCGTTTCTTGAATCAGTACTGTTTATAGTTACCTCTTATGTTAATACTGAGCCTGGTGAGGTTGTCATTAGTCTCGAACATGAGGCATGTTTGCTTCTGGGAAAAAATATAAATTTGTGAGATCTATTCTAGGCTCCTACTGCTTTGAGTTCAGAATTCCCGTTGAAGAAATTGGCAGTGAATAGTAAGTAAGTAAGTAGGTAGTAAGTAAGTAATATATTTATTAAATCAAAAAACCATACAGGTGTTGATCCAGTCACAATAAGAGAACATATCTCAAATTAATCCCTCAAAATCATTTTCCTGAAGGAATTCACCTATTTCATAATAACTTTTATTTATAAGAAAATGTTTGAGTTTATGTTTTTGTAATCTACTAGGAATTGATTTAAAATTTTTTGGCAACTTATTCCACACAGTTAGTAAGCTGTAAGTTACATTTTTTTGTAAATAGCTGTAGTTTGGTTTATCCTCTTGTAGATAATTTTTCCCTCTTGTATCATGATGATGTTGAAGTTTTAGATCTTTGAACTCTTTATAGTTATTTATAATGAACATCACTGACTCGTAGATATACAGACTGTACAATGTCAGAATTTTGTAATTCCTGAATACATTTTTGCATGTTTCATGTTGTCTCATTCCGAAGATAATTCTCAAGCATCTTTTTTGTAAAAGGAAGATCCGTTTTGCTTCTGTAGATCTCGCCCAGAAGATGATTCCGTATCTTATTCTCGACTGAACATAAGCATTGTAGGCGGTTAGAGCAGCATCTATTCCTATAATTCGTATGGTTCTCAAAGCATATCCATAGCGTGCTATCATTGGTGAAATCATTTCAACATGGCTCTTCCAGTCAAGATTCTTATCAATATTTATTCCTAAAAAGGGCAGACTTTCAACTGATTCGATTTTCAAGTCTTGGTATCTCAGGTTTATTTCATTTTTTCCTCTGAATAATAAAAGTTTTGTCTTTTTCAGATTCAGTATCAAGTTGTTCTTAAGAAACCATTCATTCATATTCATAATGTCACTCTCAAGACTTCTTGAGCACTGGTTTTGATTCTCAGCTTTACATATTATTGAAGCATCATCTGCAAACATTATGACATCATTTTTGGTAATTTGTATCAGATCGTTGGTATAGATTATGTAGAGTAATGGTCCCAATATTGAACCCTGCGGTACCCCATATGATACTTCTTTGGAATCAGATAATATTAAGTTTCCGTTTTTTCCTCTACTGATTGTCCTCTGCATTCTATTCGATAAATATGATCGAATGAGCTTCAGTGGTAGCCCTCTTATCCCATATTTCTCCATCTTTGCCAACAATATCTCATGACTGACTCTATCGAAGGCCTTTGACAGATCTAGACAAAGAGCTGCTGTGGTATTTTGCTGGTTAAGTGATTTAATTACAGAAGTCAGTGCCTGATATATTGCAGTCATAGTAGACTTTCCTTTTCTGAAGCCAAATTGCTGCTTGACAAGTATGTTATTTGTCTCAAAAAAATTTACTATTTTGTCAAAGATTATGCGTTCAAAGATTTTATTTACGTTGGACAGTATAGATATAGGCCTATAGTTATCACAATTTTCCTTAGTACCTTTTTTATGAATAGGTTTTACACATGCTTCTTTTAATCTTTGTGGATATCGTCCGGTTTGCAGAATCTGATTAATAATATGTGTCAACGGTGTTGTTATCAATGGTGCACACTTCTTGAGCAATTTGACTGGTATTTGGTCAATTCCAACTGAGTTTTTATTTTTCAATTGTAAAATATATTGAAATATTTCATGCTCAACAAGTGGATTGAAAAATATGCTATTATTGCATGATTTGATATTATCGGTATCAGCATGAGTACTTTTGTTGTTAATATTTGAATCTATAAAGTGGGCATTGATTCGATCTAGCAGATATTTTTCATTTTGGTGGGGAAATGAAGTGAAAATTGAATCCTCACTATTTTTCTTCTTGTTTGTAATGGTGTTAACTAGATTCCATGTAGCTTTTGTTTTGTTTTCGGATTCATTAATATAGTTTCTATTACTAATCATCTTAGCCTGTTTAACAACCTGCTTTAATATACTACAGTACTTTTTATAATAGTTCAGTGATAGTTTCCCTTCTTGCACTTGCTTCCAAATCAATCTCTTCCGGTTGCTTGAAATTTTTATCCCGGCTGTTATCCACGTATGTGTTGCTCTAGTCATCGAGTAATTTTTTTCTGGAAATATCAAATTCAAGTGTATCCGCATTATCTCAGAGAAACAATTGTAAGCTTCATCTGGATCCAAATGCTTCAAGACTCCTTGCCATGATACCTCCTTCAAACTGCAAAAAAACTGCTCCATTTTAGTATTAGTGAAAATCCTCTTTCTCACACATGTTTCCTTAACAGTGACTCCATCACTATCAACTGTTATGAACTGAGCTGTGTTATGATTTATGTTAACAAAGGATGTTCTGTTTAGACATCATTGCTTTCATGTTGGATTGGTGTGAATTTCATGATAACTATGAACAATGGAAGCACTGTGCGGCAGAAAATATTCAGTCGCGGTATTGAATGAAGGGCGGATTCAGCTAACATTGGGGGTGGGGATTTTGGGTCTAATCTGGTTTAACTTCATGTGTTGTGTGATAGTTTTGATCGTTTGAAATCAATAAATATTTTTTCCTTCTCAAGTTCTGGTTCGGGGGGGCAGGGGGGTTGGCTAATATTAAACCATCCCGCCCAAGAAAAGTCGTTTGACACATTCCACTGTGTATAATCAAGAAATTTGAGGATACAGGTATTTTCCTGTCCGGTAACTATGCGGCGTTTTCGTTCAACACAACAAAGTTAAAATTAATAGGTATGTAAGTAAATAAAACCATAGAGTAATTGTTGAAAAAATGTGTATGAATTGGCACAGTTTTGACCTTGACATTTCAGTAGTGCCAACCTGGCTCAGTAAACATATTTGATAAACATATTCCAAGGCCTACCCACTGACTCAATAATAATACATAATTTACTTCATTGTCATTACGGACTCATCTTAACCGGTGAAATGCATGAACGGCGAAGGACGTATAGTGTGGTTGGAATTTATAAATAATGACAACTACTGTATCCACAAAAATAATGTAATTGGAGGATTATTTTCTCGAGGATATTATCATATTCGATGAAAACATATTATGGATTGAATATAAAATTGCATGTCAAATCGGAATCAAATGTAATATGCGTAAACATACAATGGGTTGTATTCTATTTCACTATGGGTTCGAACCTTATCAACAGCATTTACTGGCTATATCAGACGAGAGAGACTCACACATGGACAATCGTAACGAATTGAAAAGGTCACGCATATAGGTTGTACTATAGATTTCTTTGTGAGATGTACTAGCGATGCGATATATCTACATATAATTCAAGAATTTAATCCACTGTACTAGCAGATACGAACTGGTTCAAGAAAAACATTTGAGGAAACACTGACGTGAAGTCAGCAGCTTTTACGTGCTTGGAAATGTCAGTAAAATTTCAAAGAAATATAAAAATTTTCCAAAAAAAATTTTTTTCGAAATTTTCCATGGATAATTGTTCTTATTGACACTGTTCATCTCGATCAGATAAATATTTTTTGAGTTATTGAAAAATCGAAATTTCAAATGGCTGTAGCACAAAAACCATTCAGCAGCTTTGGCCCATTAATGAACTCAACCGAGATATTCAGGATCTTAGAGACTCCAGGTCCTTCCTTTTGAAAGTTACAGCTCACACGGACGAGCAGCCGGACGGACAGAATCAATTTTGACCACGGATTCCTCATCAGTGAGTCCAACCTAGTCGTTTCAGACCAATTTCGGCTCAAAATTCGAAAATTACAGACATCGTGACGAAATGATAACGCCCTGTTCGCCAGAACAAGCGCGTAAAAAAAATTCTGGAGGAAATAATTCTGAGTGTCTCATCACAATGGATTATTTTAATTTTTTTGATCAAAAAATTTTCCGAACAATTTATGTCTGTGAGATCTCCCATAGTGTGTTTTGTGTTGTTTTAAATCTATTTACCATCTACATGTCTGTCTGAGTTCATCTTTATAAAGATTACACATGAGCTTATAAAAGAATCATAAATACATTAATCTTCCCGCGACCCTTTTTCTTCATCCATAGTGAAGTAATTTATTGGTTGCTCCATCGGACTCCATTAAATGAACGTCAACAGTCTAAAGAGCTCGTAAACCATGATCGAAAGAACCTATCAATCGCAGGAGATTATTGCATTCTTGCAATCCTGTCAACAATATAAGTTTCATGGAGGAAGGCTGTGTATATAGGCACTATGTGAAAACGAACACTTTCAGTCTCAGTTGGAAATTAGCAAAACTGCGTTGGTGGATAAGAATACACAAACGATCAGAAAATCACAGAATATTGAATATTTGAAAAAAAAAATTGTTCTAATAATACGATTATTACGAAATTCTGCAGAGAGTTGCCCATCAGTATTTCCGAACTACCTGCCAAGTTTTATTTTGATTGAATTAGTTTTTTTTAAGATTTCGAGGAGTATACCATGAAATTTTACAATGAAGATTTTCCGAAAAAAATTAATTAAATTAAGATGAGTCTGCTTAATGGAGGTAATGTTAATACAATCAATAAAATATAGATTTTCCTGTAATACCTTTATAATATCTTTCGATATACCCTCATTGTCTTCAACGTACTACACCTATGAATGACAAATTTAATTATTTGATCGAATGACATACAACGATCGGAGTAAAAGACTTGAGAAAACGGTAACATAATAAATACAATCTCGAAAGTTAGGCGTTGGCATTACTATTGAAGAAGTTCAAATTTGACAACCGCACTTTTTCTCGAGAAAAAGAAAATCATTTCAAAATTTTGAATTGCCAAGAAATTTGACATATTTTTCTCCAATTTCTCTGCAGATACATATTCGCTTCGACTGAATTTTGGAACACTATTGTTATATTTTGACTTCAACGTCTGTGCCAATTTCCATCGAAATCTGATGAAAAATTGGAATATTTTTATGTCGACAAATACCATTTTTCTCCCTAAACTTAAAAATCACACACACTTGGCATAACGATGACGCTTTTGTTCCCTAGAACAAGCGTTTAGTGAAAAAAATGACCTCTTGTTCAATATATTGTGACGAGTACGGCCCTGTCTATTCTAGAATGTTGCTGAACGCTCCGGAATGCCCGAGCAGTCTATGAGTCACCGCCTCGCTCTAGAGCATTCTCGAAACTGCTGGAAATTCCACACGTGATAAAAAGGTAGGCCCGGAGCAGCACAGGGACCAATTCAGCAGAGTGATCCGTAGCGGAAAGAGTTCAGTGGAAATAAATTAGTGTGCATATAAATTGTGAACAGACTTTGATAGAAATAGTTGTTTAGTTATTGGAACAGTAGTGTGTAAATAAGTGTAAATAAATAGTTTAAATATTCTAAACGTTTTGAAACCAAGAAAACGTTACAATATTTTATATTGTTAAATGTTAAATAAATATCTGATCGAGTAGAAATGTAGACATTGTTGTTGAATATTGACTTCAAGGTATGTTCCAAATATAATCTGGATCTGATTGAAGTCCCTCGAAAAAAATGTTTTCGAAAAACATTTGTTTGAAATTTTTTTACGGTTACATCACCAAATTGTGAGAAAGGTTGCGCGTTGGTATTTTCCAACTTATTACGAAACTCCAATCTGATCGCATCAATTAATTTTGGAACAAACCTCCAATTTTCAAACTCCGGAACCTTTCGGTCGATTTCACCCGTTAACGAACTCAACCGGAATTTCAAGCTCCGAACATAAACTGATAATTTCAAGACTCTAGGTTTCTACTTAGAAAGCTAGAGCACAAAAGGTCGGCCGAGCAGAACTGAATTTGATTACGGATTCTTCCTCAGCAAGTCCAGCCTTATCGTTTAAGACCAATTACGGTTTTAAATTCGATAATTACAGACATTCTGATGAAACGATATCACGCTTTTACGCCCAGAACCATATAATTATGAAATATAAGGTATTTATAAACTAAGTCTTTAAATTTTGAATGGTTCCAATGAAATGATCGAGAAAGAATTTGCGGATCAAGTTCCAAGTTTCGTCTTGAACGGATCATTATTTATTGAGTTATTTTGGAAATATCAATGATTCTCAGGAAATCAGCACGAGATCAGACATATTTTTTCCAATATCTCCCAAGACGAATAGCATCAGCATTTTTTACGGTTTCGATACACTGCTCATGCGATACGGGGAAGTACCGGTCAGACTACCAGGAAATCACTTCATGAAGCACAGAGTGTGAACAGACGACTGAAATACGTCGATTGACGATCTACCGACGCCACTGTCATGTATAGAGTCACTGTAAGATCCAGTAATTGTTCCGACTCTTCACCAGAGGATGAGGTTGATGCAAACGAATATACTAAACTCTAGACCTTATGTTCGAGAAAATTCAAAGAATACATATCTGATTGTACTGAAATAGAGTTTCCGGTGTAGATTAGAGAAAAATCTCGACGGAATCAGAGATATGGTTTCTGAAATAAATGGAAGAAATTTCCTAAATTTTTTTTATTGGTTTGTTTCTCCAGAAAATCAGAAAATTTGATGGGGCTGCAATGAAGTGCACGGGTATGAAATGGCGATTTGGAGATTCCGGTGAAATTTGAATGAAATAAGGAAATTTTAGAAAAAAAAATTCTCTCATGAATTTTTCTATAGATTATTCTTTTTATTGATACTGTTCATCCACCAACCAATTATAATTTCGATCCGATAAATATTATTCGAGAGAGTTATTGAGAAATCAAAATTTTCAAGCGGCTATAACACAAAAACCATTCGGCAGATTTGGCCACTAACGAACTCAATCGAGGTATTCAGGATCGAAACCTAACCTGAGAATTTCAAGACTCTAGGTCTTTTCTCTAGAAAGTGAGAGCACACACGGCCGGCCGGCAGGACATAATCAATTTTGACCACGGATCAGTGAGTCCAACCTAGTCGTTTGAGACTAATTCCAGCTCAAAATTCGAAAATTACATACATTGTGACGAAGCGTTAACGCGCTGTTCCCCAGAACAAGCGCTTAACAATTGAAAGGTAAGGCGAGCAGGTTGATGATAAAAATTATGCTTATTCTTAATTAGTAGGGGGAATCACTTGAGTTCTAGTCAACTGTTATTTCGAGCATACCATGCAAAAATATGCTACTAAACAAGATTTTTGGTAACATTACCGAAATTATAACTAATTATAACCATGCACCCATTCTTTCCTTTTGCAGTTCCTTGAAAAGAACTCGTAGATCCTCGGTATTTTACACATTCTACCGTTCTTGTGATAGCCGGAAAATTTGAATAGCATAAACCATTCATATTGTTAGGCTGCTACACACGCAAACAATTATCGGAACATGACATATATAAACCTTGATTTGATACGACACGTTTCTCATTTTCGAAAAAATTTAAATCGACATGAATTTCAACTGATGTCGCAGTATCACATCCATTCGAATAATGACATTTGAAACTTAGCCTGCAGTTAAGATTCTTCAATGCAATCTTTCCATGCCTACAAATAAAATATCACGTTCAATAGTTTATTTCACAAAATCGCGAGTAGGGAGAACTGGAGAATATTTTCCCAACAAAGACTACAAATTCGCAATCCTGATTGACATAACTGTATTCTACTAGTAGTCACACATACTTTTTTGACATCACAATAAATATTATTATAATTTTAGGGCGGCAACCTGCTCGTGACATTTTGTGACCTTGAAATCAAGGTCACGCTACTCAAAATATTTGACCTCGTACATTTGAAGTG
The DNA here is from genome assembly GCA_958510865.1 of Myrrha octodecimguttata. NCBI lineage: Eukaryota > Metazoa > Arthropoda > Insecta > Coleoptera > Coccinellidae > Myrrha > Myrrha octodecimguttata. The sequence goes on from OY294056.1 coordinate 25,326,582, forward strand.
ACTTTTTTCACTTCTGAGCACGGATTATAAACTTGAAGCACTTCGTAATATGTGCTTCAGAGTACAAAGTTGCTCGTCAAGATCTATATCAAGGTAGCAGTTGTCTGTACACTCATGAATAAACCTAGGGAAAAATGAAAAGATTAGCTTAATCCATTTTGCAAAGAAAGGTTTATGTACATGGCCATATTAACATCATGTTTTTAAAACTAAGAGCTTATCCTCATTGAGTCAAACCATATAATGAGATTATTATCCATCTTGTATCTGAAGAAAAACTTTCTGTAAACTCAAGGCTCTACTGTGAACTTTGTGTCCAGTATTAATTTGCTCGTTAGGAACAAAATTATATTATAGCCCTTACTTTAGTAACCCGCCGTTCTTTCCATCCCTTGTATATTGAGTACCTTACGTAACCTGCCTGTAGATTCCCCGCAGATTTTATGACCCTATTCATCTCTGATGATTTGACACATTTCTTTATGATTATCATAATTAGTGTAGACTCTCATAGGCATGGAATACTAGTCCAGCGCATGCCTGAACGAGTTCCCTCAGACTAAGCCAGAACGAAAAGCTATACCCCGGAAGAGCTTAAATATACCTCGCATACCATTGAGGAAACTTCAGTGGTAACTTCTGGACGTGATTCATTTCAATGCGGGGTCATAGTTTTTGTACCCTCACGATTATCTTCGTTCCCAGTGAGAACCTCTATATTGTCTATGCCAAGACGAAACATGACTTCCCGAAGAGATGTAAGCTACCTGCCAAACCATCAAAAAACTTGATGATCAATGTCCTTAATACGATGTAAAAACAAATATTCCTTCTGACTCGGAAAATGCTTTATGAAAATTATGAAAAATGGTGAGTTTTTGAGTTGCACATTAATTTTAATCTCATCCAATGAAACACTTTCTTTATTTACCATTTTTCCAGATTCGGCCCCGTTAAAAAGATGAAGGCTCATGAAAGTTTCAAGAAAAATCAGTCTTTCTTCTGCAGCTTCGACATAGCTTCTCGGAATGAGAAGAATTTTGGTGTGAAGTTTTCCATAACTAAAACACGTATTCTGCAGTAATCAATTTCATCTTACTCTGAAGGATTTTTTTGGTACTTGACACCCTCATTCATAGAACTTTAAGATATTATCATGAAAAATTCAAATGAAGTTCATCTCAAGTCATTATAAAAATCCTCAATCGTTTTGGAATACTTAATTATTCATTATTATTTCTACACAAACTAACCATTTTCGAGATATTCAATGTTGAATGTTCTAAAGCCTGATAAATCAGAAAAATTTCCCTATTTTCGTGGAGCTAGAAAACGGCGTGGATTATAAGCGGCACCCACTTTCACCTGGAACACAGAATACACAGAAATATGTATCTATTCCGCATAGACCAAATAGTATGTCTATGCTATTTCGTACCAGACCACATACATAGTCCACGTCTATTTGGACCAGACTTCCCATATAATTCTAGAGTTGAATTAATTTTTTCAGGTTATATAATGGTGATTTCATATAATTAAATCATGAATTTGATGACAATTAGGATAATTATTGAATTCTCAATATAAGAATGGGCAAGAAGGAAAGGATGTTGAATCCCATGGTGAAAAAAACTTGATATTGCACGAATATTTCAATGTTCAAGAGTAGTAAAATATTTTCTCACAATGAAAGTACAGAATCATAAGAGTTAAGTGATTAGATTAGTTTTTCCTATCATATTTCCTCGTATTCGAAGCAAGAATTTGGTTACCCCTAGAGAATTACCAACTTATCTTATCCCCAAAGATGAAAGATACAGATATAAGATTAAACATCCCCTGCCTTCTTTTATGTACTTGAGGGGGTAAAAGTGTCTTTCTCTGCAACCGCTTTTCGTCTAATGATTTAAAAGAAAAGAGCAGCCGTGTTTATTTGTTAATGATGTCGACCACAGAAATGGACTGCGTGATAACACCAAAAAATCAGGGACAAGCATATCATCCGCCATATACCTTTATATATGTATATTTCAGGGTAGGTAACTTCGTTTCGTCCCTCTCACTGAGGTTTATTTCGATGAGAAAAATTCACCGAAATTAGGTAGCCTAGTTCGCAGATTTCAACAAGTTCTAGTTAGGCCCGGTGAAATTTTTTTACAGTTAGTGAGTGACAGAACGTCACGGTGACAAAAATCACTAGTGCGCGGTCACCATTACGAATTTTTACATACGTGAAAGGGACAACCATAGAGAAAAAATTCAATATTTTTGTTAGATCAACGAATTGAACAGCAAAATTTTGCAGGATCGGTGTGGAAAAGCTCGTTGTTTAGCACTTGACAAATTAATAGATTGAGCTATTTGAAAAAATGAAATTAGTACCTACCCACTTTTCTTGTACTTCTATAGTTCAGGGTTTGCCATCACATTAAATCTACATAGTTTTTCTTACTATCGTTTTAAAATTATTCACTTCGTAGAAGAATTTTCCCTGCATCATACAAACATAATTGTGGTTTCAATTTTGTAATGAATGTGTCATTCTGTGAGTAACTAACTAGCATTAAAATGCGAGAGCGCTCTTTTACATTCGTTATTAATGCAGTATCATTCCATATGATGCCGATCTCGAAATTAAACCAATTTTTACCATCAGATTCTTCTCTGTCTGACAGGTCATCAATGAATGTCAACTGATCGCAACTCTTCGATGTATCCTCATTTTCGCGCGACTGTTCTAGGGAAAAGTGTCCGAATATCTGTATTCTGGAATATGGAACGCAAAATCAACTCAAAAGATTAATTTTGGTAAAATTAAATTCTGTCACTTTGATAGGCTGTTCGTTTTCAAGATGACTATCGAATCCAATAAGCTAGAATTTCGAGGATATGTCAGAGGAGTTACAGAGCCATTCAAGTCATTCAAGACATACTCATTCAAAATTCTATAATATTTTCGCGATATTTCCAAAAATTTTAGCTTGAAAGTTCATGCATAATTCCATGAGGACCACATGAGAAGAAGATCACGAAATCTTTCCATCACTCAGTGAAGATTGTTCTGCCGGGATCAATACGTGAAAATATAACCGCTTTGACAAAGAATTTCAACACGCTGGTTACTTCACATAAGGCTTTTCAAATAATTTGGAGATGACTCCTTTAGCAACGAACTTGAACATGCGCACAATAACTGCTGCCTTCACGGCAGTACTTTTCAAGGATTTTTCGATAAAGAACTGGATTTCAATTCGATCTAATCTGTATTTTTGGAAATATATTGAGAAAATAAAATTTTGAATGGGTATATCTAAGGAATCATTGCGCGGATTTTACCCATTCACGAAATCGACCTTCGTAATCAAGCCTACTCTACAATCTACATATCGAGTTTCTAAGTCGTTATTTCCGGAAGTTATTGTGCTTACGGTCGCCCTAAGGGCCGGACATTTGAATAAAGAACAACAGAAAGGAGCATAGGCTTTTCTACCTCGTATATAACTGCCACGTAAACGCCCATATTGAACCTCCAAGTATGACTCATGTTAGTTTCTTTCAGCAAAGAAGTCTCCCTTCAAAGTGAAAGGGAAGTCGGCCATATGCAACCCCCATCCCGGGCCCACTATGTGAGGCCTTATGCTCCTTCCTGTTGTCCTTTGTTCAGAGGGCCGGACCTAACCTAACCTAACCTAGGTAAGTTTAGACCTTAATTACGAGGGCCGAATTCATGATGAGTGAAATCCACCCAAAGATTCCGCAGATATACCAATTCAAAATTTTATTTCCCCAATATTTCCAAAAATAAAGATTATATCGAATTGAAATCCAGTATTCCATCGAAAATTGAGAGTTCGAAGATTCATACAGAATCTAATGGGGATAACATGATAAGAAGGTGGAAAAAATTTGAAATTTTTTTTCAAATTATTCTGATTACACGATAGCCACGAAATTCTGCACAAAGTTGTCCTTTAGCATCTTCAAACTAGCTGCTTAGTTTCATCATGATTGAATCAATATTTTTGAGTTATACCGAAAAAAACGACGATATCGTGAAGAAAACCACGATTTTTTTTTTATTTGATGAAAAATATCGCATCCACCTTCAGTTATAAGCGACGTAACAATATTTGATACATTTCAAGAGTTTTTACATAAATTGGTAAGAGAAGAAATAATAATTTAGATTGTATGAAATAAATCGGTTTCCTTTGGGTAGTTCTCGAGATTAAAGAAATCACAGGATGTTTCCAACAGAGACTAGATGTTTACTGGTAATTCATGTTTACTTCGTAGTGTTGTATATTTTCGACAGTCTATAAGTAAATGTTTCACCGTTATATACTCGTCACAAGGATCACATTTAGGAGGTTTCTGTTTTCTTCAAGAGATATTCGTGAGTCAATGTCGTAATCTTGTGAGGACAACCTTGAAATGACGGTCGCTCGGTAAGGAGCTCCAAGGACGTATGTCACTTTTCACTTCACGTAATTTGTATCTTGAGTTTCGCCACTCATCTTGCCATCTTAACAATAACTCATTCTTGAACCAAGCTTAAGGTCTGATGCTACACATTCTGAAAATACATCAGTTTGACCACTAGTCACCGCACTCTTAGCATTACTGTCGGCCTCTTCATTTCCATGAATTCCAATATGTGATGGTATCCAGATGAAGTGTACAATCTTCGAAGATTCTTCAAGGCGACTAAGTTCGGATTTAATTAGTTTTTTAATGGGATGTTTTGGATAAAGTATCTGCGGTGATGATATAGAACTAAGTGAATCCGTTAGAATGACCGTTTTCTTAAAGTTGTCCTTGTTCAACTGAACTAGTGCTCGGTATATTGCGTAGAGTTCAGCTGTGTGGATGATACTGAAGGGAGAAAGTTTATAGTTTTCAGCAGAATCTTCCGAAACTACTGCACATCCAGTTCCTTCTGATAATTTAGAAGCATCAGTGAAAATTTTGTGAAAATCGGTATAATCCCTGGATAGGATTTCCTGTAAAGAGTGTTTGAATATTTTTCCATTCATATTATATTTGTCATACTGGATGAGAGTGTCGTTACATGTTGGAATGCTAATAGTCCAAAATGGTGGGTGCTCTCTGTCTTTAGAAAGGATGTTTGGGAATGTCATGTCCAGATCGAATGTGTAGTTTCGAATCCGTTTATAAAATGAAACCTTGGATTGTGGTTTATTATTGAAGTGAGAGGTATATCTGGTGGTAAATGTGTTATGGAATGATGAATTTGTCCTTTTAGCAGCAGTTGAAGCAGCATTCGAAAGAACTGAAATACACTGCTGGTAGACTGCTGTGGAATATGGAGTTCAAGGTTTGAGCAAAATAGTTCCCGAATACGAGAAAAAGGTTCTGAAAAAAATTTGTTGTAAAAAAATGTCGAAAAAAATTTTTTTTTACTTAAGTTAATATCCCATCCAAACAAAATTCTGCTCAAGGTTTCGCGTTGTTATGCTCTAAGTAACTGCCAAGTTTCAATCAAATCACTTCTGATAGGTTTATGCTGACTTTAATTCATTATTAAATAGTTTCAAATAAATTCCAGAAAATAGACACTGTCAGAAAAACTTGTTTTGGGACACTTTTTCTAGTTATTGACTCGAATTATTTTGAATAATGGAAAGTTCAGAAAATGGAAAAATGAGTATACTTGCCAGCCATGTATAAGTGAATAGAGGCGAAACAAATTTACAAATACTTATAGTCTGAGATCCGAAATTTAATCGACCTCCACAGAGCAGATAATTGAATAAAGCTCATTTTACAATGAACTTAGTATATTAGAAAATATATTAAAAATGAGGTGGCAAAAAAATCCTGGAAAGAATTTTTTCGATTAATTTTTGAGAAACGACTTTTCACTGAATGTTGCAACATCAAGATAATAAGAAATTTTTTTACTGGACTTAGAGTATAAAACGTATAGAATGTGCAGACGTGGGGATGTCTATTATTTACCTGGACGAGCTACCAGGTACAAACAAGTATGTCGATGACAATTACTTTCGATTGATAGGATAACAAAAAAAAATTTATATCAGCATAAGCATTGTTTTACTGTGAACACGTTGATCTAAGGTTGTCTGCAAAAAGTTCGGCCCTAATAAAGGTTTGCGAATTTTAAAATTCGAATTTCAAAGTGTGTGGAAGTGAGATCCGAGGTAATGTGTAATCATTAAGGACCGAACATTGCAGTCGTTTCTGATGTGGCTTAATGCAACTGATTCTATATATGTGCGAAGTTAAATCACGAAAACTACGGTTAGCATTAAGATGTTTTTTCAAAACAAACAGGTTTTTTTCGGAGATTAAACTCCTTCGATAGTCCAGGACTTAATTGAATTGGAAATGACTGAGAAAGAACCTAATGAATCACATGAATTCGAGAGTCGCACTCTTACTCCGGAAGAATAAGATAACGAATTGGGAATTTTGATTGAAATTTCTTATTCATTAATATTGTTTTGTACTTTTGCTGTTCTGTAATAAAAATTTCAAATATATTACAAGATCTTTAGTATATCTTCTTTGTAATTTTTTATTTCAATTTCTGGCAGTCCACTTTGTATCTCTTTATTTTTTTCCACAAAGAGCAAAGAAAAATCAAAGAATGTAATTGATATTTTCATTAATTACGCTATTATATCTTGAGTTTTTCGAAAATTCGCAAACCTCTATTATATTAGGAAGAATTTTTTTGCAGACAAACCCATATTAATGTGTTCACAATCAAACAGCTCCTATGCTGATATAGAATTTGTTCTATTACCCTATCAAGTGAAAGTAACTGGCATCGACATACCGGTATATACCTGGCAACCCGGTATTTCGTCCAGGTAAATGATAGACTACCCTACGTGTGCACATTCTATATGTAATATTCTGTCCAGGATTTTTTTTTTGGCAACCTATTTTCAATATATTTTCTGATATACTAAGTTCATTATAGAATAAGTTTTATTCTATTTTCAGCTTGGTGAAGGTCGATTTAGGTTCGGATCTTTTACTATTAAGTTTGTGAGTAGGACACAGAGGATCATTCAATCGAATTTATTTACTATACTCCTGCTTATTATTATTAAAAAGATTGTCGATTTCAGACTGCTCAACGTCAATGAAAGGTATCTGTGGAGTAACTTCCATGATTGTTGTTGGTTTACCCGTATAAATTATTGCCTAGTTTTCTTGAACAATCATCAGTGATATTTGACTAGCTACGAAATATCGTTAGAAAGATCGTCTGAGTAATTCCGACCGGTGTGAGCCGGTAGATACAGTTCTTCCCTGCTTACAGAATAAGCAAGATTTTGGATAACTGCTAAGATCCCTCAATTTTCTTTTTGAGAGGTACATTCTCTTTCATAAGATCCATCATCATATCATTTCATTCCTTTTCGCCACAGTCCCAAACCCTTGAAATCGAATAGGAAATGGGGACGTGCGTATAATGATGTTGAAAAGGTCTTTTCTTTTTGCATATGGATGGCAGTTGATTTTTTTTTGAGATTTGATCATTCATTTACGTACTTCGCATAATACTTTGGAAATGAAATATTACCCAATTTACCTGGAGCATAAGATGATTATTAATCAAAAGAGGCAATAAGAGAGGGGGAATTTTGTTCAGAAAAACGAGATAAGTATCCTGAATAGTTTAATCTTATAAATGATCAGATTGAGAATTAAGAAAACTGATTCAATCAACACAAATTTGGCTATGACAAGTGTTCCAAATTCCAAGAAGGCAGAACAGCCTTAGCGGGTCATCATTTCAGTGGACACCGTGAATTTGTCTTACTATTCCAGATCATGAAAATCATTAATTGAGCCGCAATGTTAGTGAGATTATAAATGTAAAACCAAACTATACAGAACACAAAGAATTTGAGTTTGATTGACAACAATATCTTCATGTCAGTTCTTAGTTAATAGAAGTGTTATCCCATGCTTGTCTTTCATTGATCTCTGACATTAACTTTTAGTTTATTTGTTGGATGGAAAGTCTTCCCAATTTTTGATGTTGTATGGGCTGGCTGCTTTATTTTATTTTCAATTCATTTTGTGGATTACATAGCTTGCTTTGGGTAGTAGACCCTTGGTAGTTTAATCGTGTGACTGATATTATTCTATGAGCAAGCAGTTAAGATAGAAAGAAAGAAGAATTGATCATATTCTAGAGGCATTGGAGTAGAGTATTTTGGAACGATAAAGAATGGAGGAAATTAATAGAAGATCACCCAATCTTTTGCTGGTGCGAGGGTCAGTTATCTATTTTTTTCATTTTGACTTGACATTTGTGTACATACATCTGTTTTTCTGAGATTTCTCAATGTCGATTCCTTTGATTATAGCCCTGAAAAATAAAATATACATTTGCGACATGTTGGCGTCTAAGGTATGGTCTGTTAATTCCTACCACATCATTCCTCTTTCTTGGTACTCATTAATAATACCATTGTTTATCTCAAACAATGATAATACTTATATTTCCTTTTCGATGTGACTCCCGTATATTATCTGATAAGTTTCTTAAAGGAGAAAATTCACATATTTTCAGAAACCGGACCGATAATGTGAATGTATGATTTACACATACTCTTCAAGATGAAAGTAAGCGAAATGATTTCAACGTAGAAGGTTGAATTTGATGATTCTTATACTTCTCAGTTTGAACGAATGAAACATACACAATGTGTTATGAGCTTCTGGACTGATATCGGCTGTTTTTTTCAGAGTGATAGAACTTTAAATTGAAATAAAACATATTTAAATTGAGATTGAAGCCAAATTTTTTCAATTGAAAGATAATTTCATGACATTTATGTTTTAAGAATAATTTCCGGCATATGATCATCACGACTATCTCTATGAGGAACCGCATTCGACCAGACCAATTTTGGATCACTTTTTCGAGTAATTCTGGCCTTATTTCATCAATAAAACGAGTTATGTTAGCCTTCAAAGCGTCCATTATTTCTGGTTTATCAGCATAAATCAATGAACTGACATAACCTCAAAGATCCAGTGGAGTTATGTCACAAGATCTTGGAGGCCAATTAACTGGAACATTTCTCAAAATAATGTTAACACCAAATCTTTCTTTCAATAAATCAATTGTTACGGTAGCAGCATGAGGGGTAGCACTATCTTTTTGGAACCGAAACACTTCCGGGTCGATACCATCCAAACTTTGAAACAAATAATCATTGTACATCGATCTGTAACGAGCAGCATTCACTGCAACATAAGCTCCAGCATAGAATATGGACCAATGATGCATCCACCATGTAAAGCACACCATACAGTGCATTTTTTTGGATGCAATGAAACCTATAGAACTTCTTGAGGATTGTTTTCACTCCATATACGGTAATTTTGTTAGTTTACGTAGCCGTTCAACCAGAAATGAGCTTCGATTTTGTAAACTATAAATTTCTCGAATCGCTCTATAAGTTTGGCGGATAGAACAGTTATTTTGAAAACAAATTTCAATATTCCATGATGAATTGTCAATGCTTACTGAACAGAAATGTCAAAAAGACATGGCTTCTACGGTCTGTCAAATCACAGGTATCCCTATCGAAAGTTCTATAACTCTAAAAAAACCCGATATATCGGAACTCCATCTTCAGTCATTTTCCTGACAACGCAACTTTTGAGTGTGAAGATATAATATTACAGATGGGAAACAAGAATTCTAATCTGGCATTCAAATTATCAGAGGGAATAGATGAGAAGCGACTCCCAGTCTCATCTTCGTAGAAACCATTTCCTGGTCTGCAAGCAAAGAAACGTTATGCCCAACCAGAAGGAGGCACATATCTGGGAAGATGCTCGTCAGGCAAGCAGGTAGGAGCCGAATGCAGTAACAGCAATAGTCCTGTTGATTTCCCCTGAGCTCGCCATCCACAATTCCTTTCGTGTCTGCACTTAGTTCTCCTACGTACAGCCATTTGCCTCTTTCTCCTCCACCTTTTTCGACCAGAAACGATGCCACCACCCCGTCAATTTCAAGTTTATCGGTTACATTCAGGGGCCAAATGAGATTTTTCAACGGCCTCAATTCCGTTCTTAAGTGTTATTGCCGTTTTCTCCCTTTGGATACGTTTGGCGCTAAACGTGTTTCGCTGTTCATGATCGGATATTGAAAATAAACCTACGAAGTTTGGAATCGGACCGGAGCAGAATTTGATCAATGTTTCTGAAGCAATCTATACACATATACATCTATATTTGCTTCGGTCAGTATAAAATCTGCTAGTACTCATTTTAACTTATTGATCGGTAGAAAAAAAAAATAAAGTTGCAGATCCGTATTCAGAGTACGGACTACGAGCACCCCATCGAAACCATTCAGAAGCGATCCGTGACTGTGCTTTTTACGCGCTTGTTCTGATGGGCAGAAGCGAATAATCAATTTTGTCTTTCCCTTCCGAATTCAAAGACGAAAATTGGTCAGGTTTCGACCGTCCGTCCGTCTATGCTTTAACTTTCGAACGAAAGAAACTAAAATTCTGAAATTTTCAGATTATTTGTGCAGCTAGAAAACTTACGAAATTATTTCAGAAAATTCGATTCAGCTTCGAGACTATAACTGTAGAATACCGACACGCATCTTCATGCAGAATTTCCTGAGTATCGTACACTCAGAAAATTAAAAGAAAACTTCTTTTTCGGATACCATTCGTCATATCTCTATGAAATTTGGCGCCAGCAAATTCAACATCGGTTTCTGAAGGTTTTCTTGGCCCGATCAAAGATATTTGGAAAAATATATCAAACTTGGTAATTAGTTGATAAAAATTTCGATGAACAAATCTGTACGATATTTCATGATGATCGTTGCACTAGAATCTTTTCACGCGCTTGTTCTGGGGATCAGCGCTTTATCATTTCGTCACAATGTCTGTAATTTTCGAATTTTGAGCTTAAAATGGTCTTAAACGATTGGGTTGAACTCCCCGAAGAACGATCCGTGGTCCAAATTGATTCTGTCCGTCCGGCCCGCTGTGTGAGCTACAACTTTCGAGAGAAAGAATCTAGAGCCTTTAAATTCTCAGGTTAGGTTGAGATCTTGAACATCTCGGTTGAGTTCGTTAATGGGCCAAATCTGCCGATTGGTTTTTGTGCTTTTTGTGCCATTTGAAATTTTGATTTTTCAATAACTCGAAAAATATTTTTCTGATCGGAATAAAACTTAGTTGGTAGAAGAACAGTAGCAATATGAAGAATTCTCCATATAAATTTGAAAAATTTTTTTTTGTTTCTGAAAATGTTCATATTTCATTTAAATTTCACTGAAATCTCGAAACCGCCACTTTACAACCAAGTACTGTTTATTGGAATTCAAATAATCAATTGAATCTTTCGCTGAAGTTTTCTATGAGCAAAATATGGTGCGGGACGATGGAATCTACTGAACCCCATTGAAAATTTTCTGTTCTTTTCGAATATCTCAATCAAATCCCAAAATTTCAATATACAGGGTGTTGAATCTCAGCTTGCAAGAACTCCAATATTTTTCAGATACGGACCTGGAATTTTCTGGTAATTTAAATATGAATCGATCGACCTGTGAAACTTCATCATATGTTCCAAATATCAACCGAATATACTGGGTGCTTCAAAAGTTATGAGAAATTGAAATTATCACTGAAAACATGAACCACCCTGTATCTCGGTTGTGGAATTGATTAGTCCTATCATACATAGGTTTTTTAGACTCGCCTAGATTAGCTCTAGCTCACGTTACCGTATGTTCATTAACAAATGAAACACCCTGTATATGTCCAATAATTTGATGGATTCCACCAATTCGCGAATTTGCCTCGGTACACCTGCTCTACAATTATCAAGTAAAATGGTTTCAATGCTTAATGGGTGAATCCACTCAACGATTCCGTAGATATACCCATGCAAAATTTTATTTATTCAATATTACAATACTACAAAGATCGGTACCGGCCACCATGCACTGTTGGGCCAACAATAAACAGTGCTGTACCTGGCTTCAAGCTACTGAGGGGTTTCCTTGAAGCCTAGGATAATCGGAAAATACGAATACAAATTCACATTTTCTACTTCTAAATTCTGATTGAAATTAGTATTCATGTTATATTCATCAAAATGCTTATAATTCACAACTTTTTGACTGGATGATACATACAGGGTCTTTCACGAGGAACCTCACCCATATTTATACAGGAAACTACTGAACGTATTTTCATGAAATTCAGCACTTATAAGTATTTCACGATGCTGATGAAATCTAAAATATTTTCAAGGCATGAGCACCTCCGGTTTTTCCGGAAATGACGTCAACTTCCGTTTTTCAAATTAGAACACCATTTTTTTATTGCAGAAATAGATTCCTTAAAAAATTTCAATTTATTTTGATGTAACATTTTTCAGTTTTGGTTGGAAAATTCTCTCTGAGCGGGAAAATTCGAAAAAAAAATCGAAAATAGAGCTCCGCTGAAACAAGAATAACTTCGAGGTTTTTGGATGGAAAATTTTCATTTTTGGGATTTTTCAAGATGTAAGATTGATGTATCCACTTTAAAAATCGAAATCGCGATTCATGATACAGGGGATGAAAAAATCGCTTTCAAAGTTAGGGATGACAAAATCGTGAAAAATCAATTTTTTCAAATTAGAACCCCATTTTTTTATGGCAAATATTGAATCTACGTTAAAAAATAATGTGAGTGTATGCATCACACCCTTGCCCTAAAATGGATATTTTCTGAGGTATTCACAAAAAACTGTTTTTCGTCTTGAATTTTCAGCTATTTCTTTTCCCTTCACGCCAAAAAGATGACATTTTCAGGAACTGTTATTTGAACCATGCTGTAGATTTTTCACCCCTTCTTGAAAACGAGTTCGAGTTACTATTAGGAGAACCATGGCAAACTCTCGCAGTTATAACTAGAGAAGATGCTCAAAGTTTTGACCGTTAATTTCTAGACATTTATTTATACGTCTCAGGAATGCTTCGTGCGTTGCTCTTCTTATTTCATCGGGAGGAAGAGATCTGCAAAAGTGTTTAAAAACCAAATTGAGTTTCAAAACTATGAATCTAAAAATCTAAACAACCCTGAACGCATTTCTGACTCGTTCTATGCAGTCCTCTTTATCAGTCAGGGGAGTTGAGTAGACAATATTTTTATCCTACCCCAAACATAATAGTCTAAAGGAGTTAAATCGGGAGAACGTGGTGGCCAAAGATGTGGACCATTGTTCGCCAACCATCGATCTTCAAATAGCCTGTAGAGGATATTTGACACATTGAGTGAATTGTGTGGAGGCGCGCCATCTTGTTGATACCATAAGTCATTATGGTTCTGTACTAGCGGCTCAATTATTTGAGTCAATATGTCAGAATATCTATCTCCTAAGGGAGAACATTCTTTAAATAATGCAAACATGTGTAGTGTTCTATCTTACCAGTTAAAGTCCCATCATAAATGTGAACATCGAGAATTGCATTATTTTTGATGGCGCAAAAAACATTGAAACTCCAGGTCTCTTGAAAGTTCCATTGTCTGAAGTAGTGGTTGTTCTCTTCATCCCAATAATGACTGTTATGCCTATTGAAAGAACCATTCTTTGTGAATTTAGATTCATCTGTCCAAATTATACAGTCCAAAAAGTTTTCATTCTCTTGAAATCGAATCATCATAGCTTCGCAAAACTCTGTTCTCCTGACGAAATCAGTTTCCTTCAAATGCTGTACCCTATTGAATTTATATGGGTGCATTTTATGTTTTTTTAATATTCTCCAAACACTCGATTGAGATAATCCCAGATCAATCTCGGCATCTTTGAGAGAATTTTGAGGATTCACACGAAAATATGCAAGAACTGTAATTTCGTTGTTCTCATCTTCTACTACACATTTTTCTCTGTGTGTAGTTTTCTTAACGAAAGATCCGACATTTCTCAAGTTTGTCATGGTTCTGTTAATGGTATCTCTCGTTGGTCTGGGTCGGTCAGGAAACCTCTCAATGAACAGTCGAATCGTTCTATCTACAACTTAATTACATTCTCCATGAAGTAGAATGAGATTTAAATAATCTTCATTGGTAAAATTAGGCATAGTGATCGATTTTATAACTTAATACGAATTATCACCAAATAAATAGTAAACACAAAATGCTACTGAATAAAGAGGAATTTGGCAGATGTAATTAATGATATCTATCATTAAAAAATAATAATGTAAAACATGGTAAGTTTTTGCATATGGTTCATAAGGAATTATTTATTTATCACTGGAGAGAAAACCGATGGCCGATTAGTTGAAATAAAGAGGTTTCCGATACAAATTCGAATCCAAATTCGCCATCTATTTAGGAACAACCTGTAACTTTTTTCTCTTGCATATTAGGGTAGTAAAATCTAAAACATGGTTTAAGTAACAGTTCCTGAAAATGTCATCTTTTTGGCGTGAAGGGAAAAGAAATAGCTGAAAATTCAAGACGAAAAACAGTTTTTTGTGAATAACTCAGAAAATATCCACTTTAGGGCAAGAGTGTGATGCATACACTCACATTATTTTTTAACGTAGATTCAATATCTGCCATAAAAAAATGATTTTTCACGATTTTGTCATCCCTAACTTTGAAAGCGATTTTTTCACCCCCTGTATCATGAATCGCGATTTCGATTTTTAAAGTGGATACATCAATCTTACATCTTGAAAAATCCCAAAAATGAAAATTTTCCATCCAAAAACCTCGAAGTTATTTTTGTTTCAGCGGAGCTCTATTTTCGATTTTTTTTTCGAATTTTCCCGCTCAGAGGGAATTTTTCAATCAAAACTGAAAAATGTTACATCAAAATAAATTGAAATTTTCTAAGGAATCTATTTCTGCAATAAAAAAATGGTGTTCTAATTTGAAAAACGGAAGTTGACGTCATTTCCGGAAAAACCGGAGGTGCTCATGCCTTGAAAATATTTTAGATTTCATCAGCATCGTGAAATACTTATAAGTGCTGAATTTCATGAAAATACGTTCAGTAGTTTCCCGTATAAATATGGGTGAGTTTCCTCGTGAAAGACCCTGTATATCGAAATCATGTATTTATTCAAAGTTCTTTCACTTTCAGATCATGACAAGCCCATTTAAGTGCATTATTATCAAATATTATGTTTCCTGAGTGAACTACTGAACTACTGGAATCGAATTATCTCGTTTAGTTAGTGGATCGTGATTGATTTGGACGTTTCTCATTTTTTATGGTAGGATTCACAATGATTGATGACTGGATTTATCTTAATTAATTGTATATTGTGACAATAAATGATTGAACTAATGAAATTTGTGTTCCTCGATGAGTTTTTTTCATTCAAGAAAGAAGTATAACAGTAGTTACCTATGTATGAAGTAAGTATTCTTTTCCTTCTTTTGATGAGAGGTTATTTTAAGGGACAAGAATGGGTGTATATATTCAATTCCGTCCTTCAGTTTAACAATATCTTTGGGGTGAAAAGAGCGAGAAACTTGAAATTATCGGGGTAGGTTTGGTTTGAGGATATCTGGGCAGTTCGGAGTTTTGCTCTGAAATTTTCAATAAAACCAAAAATATGGATCGGATAGAATTGAAAATTGGCGATGAGTTGTGCAATGCTGACGTACAAACTCGTGCGAAAAATTTGAAAGGATTGGAGGGTGAGAAATTCTTAAAAAAATCTCGTGAGATACATATCAGTCGTACTCCTCAGAAATTTCGTATCGACCTCCGGATATAATAGCAAACGTGTAACAAGTTTCCGCTCGATTTTTATCCTGAAAATTGCCGAATCATACTATACTCCATTCACTTATATAAAGTTTTGTAACTGAAACTGAGGCAGGTTGGCACAAATTTCAACAATGCCAAAATAATTCTCTGAGATGTTGCCAATTTATCGAGATTATCTTCTCATTATAAATGAACCTCTCATCGCTTTGATTCGAAATTCGAAGTACCGAAATTGGTTTCAAGAAGCAGAGATAGAATCTGTAAGTGCAATACAGAATTACCCTCAATCCGATAGTTACCCTGATATTTTGAGAAACAATCAATAACGACATATGTGAGTAAAAACCAAAGTGTATATTTTACATGAATAGATATTTATTTTTCAACTACACGTTACCACAATCAGAAAGATTCAGAATAAAGGGGGCGTCAAGAAGTCTCCGTTTATTTGTGCACCTTAAAAGACACTGAATATTTCATTTTGAAATAAAGATCTGCAACGACAAGTTTGGAATTATAATAATTTTCGATTGATACACTACTCTTTTATGCGAAGGAATATTTGGAATATAACCAACAACCAACATCACTTTTCAAAATCATAGAATCAATGGGTAACAAATACAAAAGGGTAAATGAACACAAATTTTATGTGAACAAGAACATGTTTTTACAGAGATCATTCTCCAATATCAAGAACCATTGGCGTTCTCCATATATGTGAGGATCTGAAAAATCACTGCTTGGAGGGCCAGATCTGGTCGAAAGAACCAAATGTAGGTGAAGTTATCTTCAAATTTCTGCTAATATTCTATTTCCTGTTCTGTTGCAGATGAAATGTCAAGTTATTTTTTCAGTCTTAATCCAAAAAGGGAGAAGAAATTGTGTCTTGGAAGGCAATGCTCTCTATTATGAATATGTCAGCCCATTTCTTCGAACACATTTCTATTTCTTCTCACTTATGTAGAGAGACAGTGTATTTTCTTTTAGGTTTATATATTTGTGTTTTTGTATCATGGGTATAAATGTATGGTGCCTGGTTCGAATCCGTTTTCATAATACCGTGATGGCGTATTGTTCGATATATCGAAGAACCTATAATGTTTTTTTTCAAAAAAAATGTAAATGTGTAATGTTCCAAAACACCTTCACATAAAATATTTCGAAATTCATTATCTTCAACCTACTACGTTTCCAGTGACGAATTATTATCTCAACTGGATTAAGTATGTAATAATGTTAGAAAGTAATGTCTCGTACTTGCAAATTATTGAAATTTTATGTATCGAAAAACATTTTTTTCATTGTGTTAACGGTTTCCCAAGTTTTTGACTTCAATGATTATATATATCAGTTGATAAAATCACTCAATTTATTATTCAAGACGTGGTACTTAGAGGACAATAGAAGTATATCGAAAAATAATAATCTGAATCTGATATTATGTGAAGAAATTATAGAAGATTCTGTATTATTCAAAGATTGTTGTGAAAGCCTTAATCGAGTAGGATCGTTTGAACTTAACGTTGTTCTGCTAGAGAAATCCACCAAGTGCGCTATTTCTGAAATCCTGAGAATAGAAAAAACGTGGAAAGTGGACATTTCGACGCTGTTGGCAAGGAAACGCGGTGCATTTGTGATGGAACGATAGAGAACGTTCATACCATCGCGGTCAAGAATAGCGACCATGATGTTTTCACCTGAACCCTTTCATGTGTTCAGCTCTTCCATATTACTGTAGTTTTTCTAATTGGATAGACGGACAAACAATTCTTCAGCAAATTTCCAAATCAAATAATGTTGAACGTTATATAGGTGAAAATACTAGAATTTTCGTCCTCCACAATTAATTTAACGGGACAATTCTTTCAGGAAATAGGATCAAATGAAAGATATTATGGTTTAATAACAACCGTGGCGACGGTTCGTAGAAGTTGCCTTCTGCTTCCTCAGGCCTACAATTTATTCGAAAACATAAGAATACAAAGTCACACAGAACATCAACAATTTGTTCACCAAAGAAGTCCAATAAAACCACCCTTCAATCGGTGTAACAATACTACAAATCACAATCATCAACGAAAAAATCCAAAAATCATCTATCTTGTCACCTCAGCACCAGCAAATCAATCTCATTTAAGAATGGCAAAAAAATTACATGCAATGGAAAAAGATCAACTGAACAGAACACAGAATTAACAACTTGACAATTCATGGGACAAACCAAACAATCCCAATATCAAACTTTGTGATTTTTAAAAAATCTACATCTAAAAATTAAAATCAATCATTACAATTATAATTATCATTATCATTTTATCTTATATTAACAAAATGTAATATTGATTAGTATCTTCTATATATTTTTTATTCATTTATTTAAAATTTTTATATTCAATAATAATAGAACTATAATGTTCAGACAAATGTTCAGTGTCCGTTCTATAGTTCATGGAATCGAACAAGCTTGAATATATCATTTCCAAAATATTCTTTTTCTTAAAATTCCCCTCGCTTTCACATTCCAAAATTTTTTTGGGGTTTTATGGGTTTTCACTCCTAATAGCTGAATCAAAACTATTAAAAATTTTAAAAAAATTTCAATTTACGAAGGTCTCAACTCAAAACGCAAAATCAAAAGAAAATTATTCTAAGAGTTTTCTCGTTTGCTGATGAAAGAGTCAGATTTGTAGTCTGAAACGTCATAGTTCACTTTGTTTATCGTTTCTATTGTTTCTGTATTGTTCGTTAGGCCATCTGTTCTCCAAAAAACTTCTTTTGACAGATATAAATAAACAGTTTAATCCTGCAATCTACAAGGGCGTTTTCCATGGAAAAACATTTTTTATTAAATTTTTAATAGTTCTGTTTCAGATATTGGTAGTGAAAACCCAGAAAAAAAAATGATAAAATGAGATTTCACATTTACCTTCCCAAATTCATCATCTTTCCGAAGTAAATTCACATTCTAAAAAATACATAATTACTACGACCTCTTTGTATAGAGAGGACAACGTTGTGTAGTAATTCAACAGAAAAATGACTATAACCTAACAGATTCAAAATATGCATACTTTCGTGACCAGCCGAGAGACTTCATGAAAGTGAATGGACCATGTATGTTGAAGAGAAGAATCTCTAGATTGATTTCACCAGGAACTCGAGCTTCGATATTAAGAGCAAACAATATACAACGTGGTGCTGAAGTACTGCTAGGCAACACAGCCACATTCAAGTTTCATTGAAACTCGTTAATATCTCAAGGTCAGGCACCTGTTCTAGGTCTACTTGCTTTAACGTTGCCGATAGCTGCGTGAAATATTAGAATTCGGAGAAATTTCGACGTTTATAGGAGAAAACGGGATGTCGTTCTGCAGGCTTCAGTGAGTTATTTTTGAAAATTTTGTTGGTACGTAGTTAATTCTTTCGTGAGAATGCGCAATGTTAGTCCATTTTTACTCCATTTCAGTTTTTATTGAAATTAAAATTAACTCCTGAATGTATCCCTAATCGTTAATCTGGCGGTAATGATGCAACCTCTTACTCCCTATCTATTTATTTCAACTTTACAATTAAAATTGCTATTTACAAACACAAATTTAGGTACAGTGAATCTGAGATCCGGGATTCGAAGAAGCACTTATCTTAAAAGTAAGGATCCGGTGGTATGATCCTTCAAAATACAGGTATTATGCAGGTAGTCCAGTTTCAAGAGATTCCATCCAGAATAAAGTCCAGAATTAAGATATTCCAGTAATAATTAGCTTCGGAATAAAGGTATTCCAGTCATAATCAGCTCCAGTATTTAGATAATCCAGTAATGATTGCTTCCAGTACTAAGATGATCCAGTCAAACTCTGGGTCCGGTAGTAGAATATTTAGTCCCAGTAAAAAGATAATTCAGTGGGCAACAGCCCCGGTATAAAGATGTTTCAGTGGACGATAGCCCCGGTACAAAGATCATGTAGTAGGCGGTAGTCCCGGTACAAAGACTGCAAATTTAAAAACTATAAGATAGTGCTTGTAACACGTGATCTCATTCCCAACGACTCTAGACGTTATTGAAACAATTTACAAGTTAATAAATACGAGATGAAATATCTAGAACTCAGGAATAAGAGCACGTTATTCGATAATAAGAATGAGGTAAGAAATCAAATGCACAATATCATACAAAGGAAAATGTTAAGCTGTGTAACCTGCATGGAATGAAATAAATCAGAAATTACAATTTGGCATTCACAAAAGCAAAAAATATTGATCGGGATATACGTAGTACTTACCGCCTTTTGAATAGACGTCTTATAAGAAACAATAAAACTTCATAATTCCACGATGTTAATGGATTACGAAGTTCGTTTATTCGTTAAACTCTAGCAAGGTGTTGAATCCTCAACTTCTTCGCAGCAAAAAAAAAGAACTTTCCATCGCTAGACGGAATTGGAAGAGTCGCGCATGCGAAACACACACTCAACCGTCAAAGCGAAGAGCGTTTTTTAGCGACCGATCATATGATTTCAGTAAGGCGTTTTCGCTTGCGATTGGAATTGAAATTATTAGTATGACGTATTTTCGCGATGGAAACTGAAATCGACAGTGGAGCGTTTTGTAACGTTACATTATATTCCGAAAAATTCTTGAACATAAAAAAAGGCAACATTGCCCAATTTTGAGATTTTTTTAAACCATTCGCACCTAAAAAATTTTTTGAAAAAAAACGAACTCTGGCCTACAGAAGTCATTCCGTCATATTCGAGCTATTGTTCGCTCTTTAGCTCCGAACCTGCTATGCAGACTTCCAGTCTCAAAGTAGTCTTTTCGAAATATATTGGATCTATACTCGATCACTTTGCGAACCGTTGAAATAATAAATTCTGAAGAAAAACTCATAGAGATATACTTGATGTTTGATTAACTCGAGGCTCAATTAGAAAAGTAAAATTCTTGAATGATTGAATATTGGATTGATATAATTCCGTAGATCGAATCGGGTTTAAATTTTGACGGAAGAATTCATGAGTGATGGTTAATAGAATTTCTCCTATCTGATTCTTTATACAATTCCCCCCCGAATTTTGCATGCGCCTTCACGTCGTCAGTTTTCAAGTCGGTAATAGATTTTGGTTCGGTTAGAGCCGTATTGTCGGAAGTAATGGACATATATTATGTAGAACGGTTAAATTTGCGGAATCAAAATGTGTAAGATTTTAACCATTCACGAATTTGGCCTCCGTAAGCAAAATAAGTGAACAGCAAAGGTCATCAGTTTGACTTAAATTTAAGAATTGAACGAAAGTAATTCAGAACTTCAGTCATAAACTGAGTAATTAATCGGGATTACGGGTATGGACATTTGCAGGATAGATGAAAATTCAGGCGACACAGCGAAACACTGAGGGCTTTTATTGTGGAGGTTTTACAGTTTTCAGTTTTTTGTGGAAAGACTTTTTGCTCATCCGCAAGGTTGATGTTTTTACGCGCTGGTTCTGGGGAACAGCGCGTTATGCTTTCGTCACGATGTCTGTAATTTTCGAATTTGGAGCCAAAATTGGTCTCAAACGACTAGGTTGGACTCACTGATGAAGAATCCGTGGACAAAATTGCTTCTGTCCGCCCGGCCGTGTGTGCTGTAACTTTCGAAAGGAAGGACCTAGAGTCTTGAAATTTTCAGGTTAGGTTAAGATCCTGAATATCTCGATTGAGTTCGTTAATGGGCCAAATCTGCCGAATGGTTTTTGTGCTACAGCCATTTGAAATCTTTATTGTTCAATAACACAAAAAAATGGAAAAAAAATCCGAAAAAAAAATTATTTTCATTGAAATTTCATTAAAATTTTCAAGTCTCCATTTCGCAATGTGAACAAGAGCGTAAAAGCTGCTGGCTTCAGGTCAGTGCTTTTCTAGATTTTTTCATGTTTAAATTCATCCCAACTTTGGCCATTGTAACCATCGAAACAAATAACAGTTACCGACGCGATGTACCAATTTATGGCGAATTGTGTGAAGATTATATTCCTTGGCAATTTCGGGATTTCTCTGAGAAATTTTATTTTCATTAAGCCTAAATTTTGCATGAATTTTGAAGCCATTATTTATTTAATTAGATTCCAATTCAATCGGATCTGTATTATTATTTGAAAAATACTAATCTATATCAATAGGAAACCTAATAATTGGTTGAATACCTACTTATGATGCGAAATCTTAAACTAAATTTCGTGAGGATCTCAAACTACCATAGAGATTTAAAAAAACGTTTTGATAAATTTCAAAGATGTATCGGAAACTACTCGTCACATATTGCACAAATTTTGAACCTTCAAGCCGTCATTGGATATGTAATTAAATGGGAATATGTAATGGTTATGCTATATGAGATTTCGACAGTGGGCTGCTCTCATTAAAATATTAATTCATCTTTTGTTGTCGAGTCCAAAGCCCATTTTTCAAATATCGACTCTCCAAATTTTTCGGAAGTTATTGTGTACCTGTCGATAAACCGTATATAAATAAACACGAATTCTTCCAAAAAGTAGAACTGAATATTTTTCAATCAAAAATTTAATATTAGTAAAACTATTATTAAAAGGAACTACAGAGTGCAGGCAAAAGCCTTTCAACTCAAAGAAAGATAAAAGAATTGTTGAGCTTGACCATAACGATTTTCAGAAATATAGATCCGGTCGAGTTGAAATCAACTACTCGGTAGGAAAATGATGGCGAAGCTTCACATTAAATTTCATGAGGATCAAAGTCGATTAGAGCAACGCAACAGTGTTTGTATTAGGAAGTTCAGATAAAGCAACCGCTGTATCTACCAATTTCCACAAATGCGAAAAAGCTTCTGATTTCAAGTCAGAACTTTCCAGCTTTTTGCGCGCTTGTTCTTGGAAACAGCGCGTTACCATTTCGTCACAATGTCTGTAATTTTCGAATTTTGAGCCGAAATTGGTCTCAAACTGCTAGGTTGGACGCACTGATGAAGAATCCGTGGTCAAAATTGATTCTGTCCGTCTGGCCGTAGGCGCTGTAACTTTAGAAAAAAAGAACCTAGAGCCTTCAAATTCTCAGGTAAGGTTAAGATCCTGAATATCTGCCAAATGGTTTTTGTGCTATAGCCATTTGAAATTTTGATTTTTCAGTAACTCGAAAAATATTTATCTGATCGGAATGAAACTTGGTTGGTAGATAAACAATAGCAATATGAAGAATTCTCCATAGAAAAACTTGAAAAAAAAATCGCAACCTGTTCGCAATTTTGACGATTTGATTGTTAAAAAAATCCTAGAACAGCACTGACGTGAGATCAGGAGCTTAACGCGCTTGTTCCGTTGCCGAAGCGGTCATCTATACAAGTATTGACCCTGCCAAACGCAGATTTTATTTCATTTGGTCCTCACAAAATTCTGCATGAATTTCAAGCTATAATTTTCGATCAAGTACCTACTAGATTGCAATTAGATCCAAAATTATCAATTGGTATAACTATCTAAAGAATAATTGGCGAATTCAACGCATTTCAGCATTCGACCTTCTGAATTAAACTGAAAACCAACTCTACAAATATATTCCCTATATGTTGATTCTCCCTGAAGTTAATGTGTTTACGGCCGGCCTAACCACTGATTGAGAACAACTTCCGGAAGAATCTACTCAGTGGCTTGATAATTGTAGAGTAAGTTTCGAGTTTGATTACGAAGGCCTAATTGGCGAATTAGTAAAAACTATCGAATGATTCCGCAGATATATCCTTTCAAAATTTCAGTTTCCCGATGTTTCCAAAAACACAGATGAAATCGCCCTTCAAAGAAAAATGCCACCTTGAAGTTCCAACCAAATAGAGTCTACAGAACTTTTCAGCTGAAACTTCAAGGTGGCATTTTTTATTGAAGGGCGATTCGATCTATGTTTTTGGAAATATCGGGAAACTGAAATTTTCAAAGGGTAAATCTGCAGAATCATTCGAAATTTTTTACTAGTTCGCCAATTCGGCCTTCGTAATCAAACTCGAAACTTACTCTACAATTATCAAGCTAGTGGGTAGATTCTTCCGGAAGTTATTTTGTTCACTATCAGTGGTTATGCCGGCCGCGAACTCATTAATTTCAGGGAAAATCGACATATAGGGAATATATTTGTGGAGTAGGTTTTCAGTTTAATTAAGAGGGTCTTATGCTGAAATGGGTTGAATTCGCCAATTATTCTTTAGATAGTTATACCCATTCAAAATTTTGGATCGAATTGCATCTAGTTCTTGAAAATTATAGCTTGAGGTTCATGCAGAATTTCGTGAGGACGATATGAAAAAATCTGCGTTTGGCAGGGTCAATACTTGTATAGATGACCGCTTTGGCAATGTTACAAGCGCGTAAAAGCTTCTGACCTCACGTCAGTGTTTTTCTAGTTTTTTTTTAATAATATTGCTCTTCCTGAATAAGGGTTACATCACGAGAATCGAGTCACAATTCACCGTAATCCACTCGAAACGAACTGCAATGCATTCAGTACAATTTTTCGGGAATTACAAGCGGTAGTCCCCAACGTTGTTTACTCTTCGGAGCATTGCAGTACAGATCCTGTCCCTGAATAATTGATACCTCGGTCAAGCAAGGGTCGGTCATATATCCTGAAATTGTGTATGTGCGTTGATAACTCGATAGAACTAAATATGCTCTTCCGTGACCGAGCGGGGCTCACGTCCTGTGACATGTCACCGGCAGTAATTTACAATGGTAATCAGCGCAGCGCCGGACGATGATTAAGTGTATGAATACCAGATTGGCTGCAAAATTGCCTATTTGCATTCCGACGCACTGTGCCGATGAGTGGAGTAATCTTTGGGAACGTTTGCGGTTCATGGTTCGGGTATTGTGTACTCACGGAGGAAATGCAAGGATTAAAGTTAAAATAGGAGATAAATCCCCATTTCTGCGACATGGTGAAAACAGAATAGGCCATATTAACCTCGGGTGAAACATGCAGCTTTCCATTTGGAATTAATACAGTGCTATTCAGTTCGGTATTGATCTGACTATTTACTTGATGAAACTTTTTAGAAACACGAGGACCGACTTCAAATCAATTCATCCAAAAAGCAAAATAAATATCTTGATGTTTGATACTATTTCGTATCTTCGTCGAATGCGTTCAAGAGTTCAGTGTTCGTTTCGTAATTTATTAATTGTTCTATGGAAATTTGAAGTCTGTGGCAAGTGGAGTTTATATTTAGTTTTTCAATGTATGTATTTTATTAAATTTTTTTTGTCAACGTCCTATAATTTTTATGGGACCACATTCCTTTGAACGCATTGTTACGGTGCTTCAAAAATGTTTGAATCACTTGTGAAAAATATGCATTAATTTTTTTTCAGGTGAATGATTTTAATTAGTTTTTTCGTGCTTGTTCTAGGGAACAGCGCGTTATCATCTCGTCACGATGTCCTTAATTTTAGAATTTTGAGCCGAAAATGGTCTTGAACGATTGGGTTGAATTCAATTCTAACTATCCGTCCGTCCGTATATGTGCTGTAACTTTCGAAAGAAAATAATAAGCGACTTTAACTCGTCAGATTAGGTATGGAGTCCAGATATATCGGTTGAGATCGTTAATGGGTGGAATCAGTTGAATAGTTTCGGAGTTAGGTCCATTTGTAATTTTGAGGTTAATTCCTAGATATTTCATGGAGTATTGACTCGATCAAATTGAAACTTCGTGGACAATTTTGGAAAACCAACAAGCAACTGAGAGCGTGTGGATCCAGTAGTTAGAAAATAAAGACAAATTTCATTCGAAAATTTTTCAAATTTTTGATGAAATTTTTTTTCTCTGAAAATATTGATTAGATTTCAATGGAATTTGGCACAAACCTGAGAGTTGGAACAAACAATATTTCAAATTACAAGTCGATCCGATATTTACTTTCGGAGATAGAAGAAAAAAAAAGTGCCAAATACAGTTGTTATTTGGAATTTTAACGTCATTTCCGAAATATCTCAAGAAGTACAGAGGAAATCAGATAGAAACTTCGTGATCAGGTGGAGATTACCGACACGCAACCAGGTGCAAAATTTCGTGTTGATTTAAAAGTTAGAATCTGAAAAATTTATAGGGCATATGCTCAGGATACTGAAACGAAAAGGAAGAAAATTTTTTGTTAGAGTACCATTGAGAGACAGATATGCGGAAAAAATTTTCGACGATCCTTTTATTTTCCACCATGTATATAAATCACGTCAAAGCTGATGAGATATCATCTATTTAACTGATTCATGACCGGAGGCTAATTTGAAGTATCGTACATAGTACAGTGCACCAAAATTATAATACAAATAGCAACGCTGGGTTGTATACATTCATGGAAAACGCTATTATTCGCTATTTTATGATTATATCATGCTTGACCAAGCCTCAAGGTAGGTCGTTCGTAGACTTGAGCAAGCATGCCACCAAGCACTGGCGAAATAGTGATCGGCTGTCAAGTAACCATTATGGGATGGACGCGTATGATTTAGGACATTCTCAAGTATGGAGTAGGTATCGACTGTGCGTAAAGGCTTTAAATCAGTGGAGGTATCAATTATGAATTATTATTAATTGAAATATGCCGATAACATGTATGGTCGTTGGCTGTGGAAGTCCTGGTGATATAAGAAAATAATGGGATTCATTACTGTTCCTACATTTTTTGCTGAGTGAATTTTAATGCTGATAAATCAATCAATTATTTATGAAAATGAATGTAAATAGTTCAAGATAAACCTGCAGCATAAAAATCCGAATATCCTTCACTATAATTACAAATGTTTAAAAACAAATCGAATACGTATCGTACCTTGAATTCATCTATCGCTTTCTGATTGCAACAATCTTTGAAGATATGTATTCACTCTGCAGTACGCATAATAGTCTTGAAGCATCGAATATTACCTTGATACACAAGAAATGTCGAAAAAAGTGTTCAAAACTGTTAAATCGTCAATCACTATACACGAAAGTCTTCCGAGTAAACCACTGTGCTATTGTTGTGTGTGCCTTCAACTGCCATATTGGGTCACGTGGTTTGGAATGCCTCATGATTTAGGTAATTCTACTTCTTTCTCAAACAGGCCGATCAGCAACCAGGAGTCTGAGTATGGGCTCAGCGTGAAAGACTATGCATTTACTCAGTCCCCTTTCCCCGTATATAGGGTAGTGGACAGTCTTGATCCTGGGTCGTTGGACATCAGAAGTCTTGGGACTGATTTGCTGAGAGCCACCATAATTGACTACAGAAGTACCTACTAAATTTCTACTTCGAACAGTGAAGTCTACAAGCGGCGATTGTGAGGGGATAGGTCGAGCAACAAAGGCGAACAACAAAGGCATCAGTGTAAAATCTAGGAAATAAAACCATACTGGCTTTATCGTCAGTTTACTTCTACTTAAAAAATCCACTAACAAGTTAGGTTATCGATGTGTCAAGATTACTTTGAGGTTACCGTTGATGGCAAAGAGTTGTGCGTTCGATTTATTTCTTGCTCAGGTTCGCTGCCAATCATAGTTCAGTGTATTCGTTAATAATTGGTTGAGTTCAAGAAACACGTAAAATAGTGCACTTTAAAATACAGATAAGACGGAACATGAAGGACCGAGACATGAGAGCAGTGAGCTTTAAAAAGTGCACTATTTCACGTGTTTCTCAAGTGGAAAATGGAAGTCAACAGGTGATAGCCCCGAAGATGATTTGAATATATTCGAAACGTCGGCAAAATTTTCATCTAACTGATTTCTTTCATCCTTGACTTTACACTGAAAGAAAAATCTCAGTTATACTGAATAAACCTTTGTTTCTTCCGTATTTGTTAAGAATAAGTAAATAATATTCACAATCAATATGGCTGAATCATTAAAACTGTTTGTAATATGTTTTGATATTATCTATAAACAAAGCATTTGTTACAGCGATATTCAGTTATTACAAAGAAAATAAGTTAACGATAAATAATTTGTCCATTACAAAGATTCAAATATTTCTCATCAATAAGTTTTGGTAACTATGAATATATAATGGGGTGGCTATTAATAAATACATATTCACGTTTATTATAATTCGGGGCTGTTCAGAGTCACCTCAGGTCGTGTTCAGACTCGTCGATTATCGTGTGCGTGGTGTCAATAATGTTATAGTATCTGATCGTTCCATCGGGTCTGATTTTTGTGTCGAGGGTCTTGGCATTCATAGTGATATTGAAATGGAACATTGGAATTGTTAAAGAAGAGGAAACAAATCAGGTATGTATACACTATTAATTTTTCCTAACCTATATTCGACATAGGTAGTTCGTGCATCAAAAACTTGATAAATGTAAATTTTGCAAATGCAGGTCGAAATTTGGTTATACATTGATTATGACTCAGGTATACACAAGCAGTATTGTGAACCAATGAATATTAAGATAATTGACTCTGATTATATTTGCGAAACATGTTTCAAAAATGATTGATTTTTCAGAAAATGGAATGAATCCCTTCAAACTGATAAAGGAGATATATGAGAAAGAAGAAAACTGAATGAGATAGTGCCTCGTACAGAAAATATGGTTCAAAAAAGGCTCGAACTCAACGGAACAGATTTCTTGTGAGGATTCTAAGCAATTTGAGTTTATAAGAAAAACCTAATTCAATTCATTCTATGTACGAATTCTCAAATATTCTCTTCTGACGTGTTGGAACTATTCTTCAGGAAAAAAGTGAGTCATTGATTGAATTTATTGTTTATTGTTATTTTCAGAATAGCTCTTATTTCTTGTTGCAATACTATCATAACATTTTATTCCAAACTTCGTTGTATGTAGTAAATAGGAAGATGTCAGTTAATTATTTCATAAAACATAAATATATGTACTGCTGCATTAATTTATTAAATGGACTCTTCAATTAATGCATAATATTGAGCATTATTTTAAGTATAAAAAATAATTATTATTTTTGATTTTGAAAATAAATGATTTGCATGAAAGATATATTGCTTCATTGCTACCAATACCCACATATGAAGAAATCCAGCTCCATGTTTTTTCCACTGAAATAAACATTGATTGATAATCACAAAATATTTGTTCATTACTAATGATAAGTAATTTACTTTCAATATTCGTAAATATCCGAAGAACAAAATTTATTTATTGTTATGCCATATTGAGCATAGACCACAAAATATTTATTCACTGTTAATAAATGAATAATATGATGAAATAAATGTATGATAACCTTAAATAAGTCTTTATTTATCAAGGCGTGAACAAATAATTGGTTTATACAAAAGAAATATTTGATAAGCCATATTTCAATAACGGATTAGGTGACTATTAATAATTTTTACTTAATGTAACCAAACTGTTCTTTCAGTTTAACCTTTACCATTTATACACAAATAGATCAACCCAAAGGTCATTAAACTCAATATTTTGAATACCAATTGGAAGTTCAGTGTATCGAGATGGGTAATCTTGACACATCCATATCCCAACTTGTCTATTAGCCTTCCATACATAGTGAGAAGAATAGTATCATTATATGAAGAGAAAGATATCCAAAATTTCCAACATTAGTTCTATACTATATTTATTTAATAAGGTATCAGTGTATGGTGGCAAGTTAAAAAGTGAACTGAACAATTTCCAGAATTTTCGAAAATATTCCGAAATTCGACACGGCGAGTTCGAATCCATCCCGATTCCTGCACCATTTTGCAACTCTAGGAATCATCTCTGGTGTTCTTCACTAACTTTTTGCACACCTCAATAGATCGGTCCAAAAAAAAATCTATCGCTAGGAACCATGTTAATGGCTTTCTCTCGTGCTGCTATTAGTTTACAGATACATATTCAAATATTCTAACATATAAACTCTTGTTGGTTGATGTATTTCTATTTATCATACCATTGAACGTCATCGTGAATGTGATCCTGTTCTACGATGATGAAGTCTTACATCAGGGTCATATGCTAATAGTGAATATTTGTTAAATGAGCTAAAATACTTTCAGATCCCCGAAGAAGACATAGATAACCGTTGAAAGCTTGGAACATCAATGAAGAGTAACACAGATCCCGATTATTTAATTGTACTGCTTGATAACACATACTTATCTAATCAAAGTCGAGGACCAAACCAGATAGACAATACAGAGTGGATGTGAGGAAATTGATCAGGAAAATTGCTTGGCCGGTTCTGCAACTTCATTCATAAGCCTACCTCATGAAAAGTTCTGTGCTAAACGTTCATTCATATCATGGTATGTGAAAGTAGAATTAGAAAAAGGTACTATTTCTGACAAAAAACATTTGAAATCATTGAAATATGAATGGCAGCGACCTTAAATATTGAAGTTTTGAGTCTCCACTGATATTGATTTGAAATTTGATATCACCTACTAAAGTTAGTATCCTGAACATGAATCTGTAGTCAAACCTCGGCGGTATACCTTATTTTCGAAGACATGAGCCTCCAAAATGTCCAGTTTCAGATCACTTTTTCCTTCATAAAAACAATCACAAACCACTGTTGGTTAGTCCATTCATCGTTTATGAACCTTCGCCCTAACTATTCAATACGATTTTTTCCTAACCTAACCTAACCTAACTATTCAATGCGTTTTTTTCCGAGAAGATCCATTATTTATTGAATGAATACGAATACGAAGAAGCGAACTAACATTTAACCTCAAATTCTACTTACTTTCGCTCATTCACAAACTGAAGTTTGGCAATGGCGCCAAGCCAATATTCATCATCCAATCGTCATTCGTGATAGTAATCGAATGTGTATTCGATAAATTCAAATATTTTTTCAATTCATGAAATACTGCAATGGCTCTGCGATATCAGCTCTTAATAGACGACTTCGGTCCAAGTTGCCAACCCACACATTTCTTTCAAATTTACTATCACTGGGAAAGGGTAATTCCAGATCAAATCATACATGATAAGGTTGGCATTATTTATCCGTATTTATCCGTAAAAAATGCCTCCGCTCCTTAAACAAGATAATTCCTTTCAAATATAGGTTTTTGTTAAGATCATCTCTGATTGGCTGAAATTTAAGTCGGGATTCCTGATTTCATGTTAATAGTGTCAAGTTTATATAGGATATGTTCCGCAAATCAACTTGGTTATTTCGGTTGCAGGTTTTCCGTTCCGTAGGTAAATATGAAATATTCGGTTGGTTTCTATAAAAGGGTTAATTACGGAATTTGATTGATAAAAAAGCAATCTTTCTGTCACCAGAACGACAGTCAATGTTCTATGGTGACATATCCATGGCATAGAACAATCCATCATGTTTTTTAATGTAAAAAATATGGTGTGCTCATCTGAAAAATGAGTGACAGCAGCTAGCAGAAAATACAAAGAGTTGTATATTCTGTGCTTTGAATTAACAAAGCAAAGAATATTTTCTGCTGGCTGACGTCACTCATTTTTCAGATGAGCACACCATGTTTTTTACATCATGATTAACACTATGGACATCACTATGATGTATTTTACATTGGGACATTGTCGAAAATTATTCGGAACAATGAACTTCAGTGATTTACCAATCACTATTTTGATCGTTATAATGAACGCTAGGCCATTTTTATAATGTATTTATTACATTGTACTGATGATGAAATACATCAATTCAAGGAAATTTGCCTCAGGACAATGTAAAAAATGCATTGAATTAACGCCTGGAAGTGATCAATACTAGGCACGGGCGATCATCACGAAACCTTGTGATAATGCCAATTGTAACGGATCCATGCCCTGATTCGTGCCCTGGAGTTATATTATCAATGCTTTAGGTCATCAATCAATCATTCTTCTAGTTGTATAAAGTTTAATTCTGGTCTAGTCGTATAGCGGATGCATATCGGGATGATTTTCCTTTGTGCTTGAAGTTGACCACAACTTGTGCTATGAGTTCTGACGAGAATTTTAGAAGGTGAGTAAGACTTATAGTATAAAATGATTTTGTTTTCTCGATGTCATAGGTGAAATCTTTTCTGTTATCTGGTTTTCATACCGATTTTTCTTTTGATTGTTTCAGCTAGCCAAGTGGAATAAGTTCTAAGATCAACTGAGAGTCATAAATGAATTTCATATAAATTTGATTCTCTTGCAGGGGTGCTTTGTTTTTATATAAGACCGTTAAAATGCTTATTTTTGGATAGACGAGATGCAGCAGTCATGTGGGCACTTCAGGAATGGTGAAAAAATACAATACAGAAAGATCCTATACCTTGAAATTCACAATTCGAGAGTGCATCTCCATACCTTGGAAGACCAACACAAGAAGTGGTGGAAGTGGATTCCGTTTCTTAATTCGGAAAAACAAGCCATAAAATCCTGTGTTTATGTCATTGGTGGGGATATTCCGAAAATTCCAAAAGCATGCACCTAATTCGACGGTATAAGTTTTTCAATATTGTCAGAGCGAAGATGTTCTTCAAACATTTTTTATCTTTTCAATTTTAGCTACCCCACATAGAGTATGCTGTTTCGGTAATTCATTGAAACTCATTAGTTTTTTGCTTTCAAATTTCAACACTCATATTCTAGAACCCATGATTTATGTGAATTTCTCACGAATGTTGAATACATTTTTCAGATGTTCAGATTTTCAATGGTTTTATTATTATTTCAGTGACTTCGAACAATAGTCATATTCCCACTAAAGTTTGTTCAATGAGAAACATTCTTTAATCTGATCTATTCTTTCTTGATTATTATGATGCAGGTATGCATTTTTACCATCAAAATAATAAGCTAATTCCACAAAATTTCGTTCAAAACAAAAGTCTGCAAATATATTTATATATGTGTATTGAGGCATTACTTCGTTCAATATTGTTTTATTTAAAAAAAAATAGTAGTTTTAGGTTTAAATCCAAAACACGACCACTATTGTACGCCTTCAGATTGATGTTTTTTGTCATCACGTTAATGTACCTAAGTGATTAGTTGATGTCCAAAATACATCGATACAATGACCGATAAGCCTGAATTCAATGCCCTGATGGGACCATTGATATAAGGACTGCTGTTGATGGATCGATGTACTCGTGACCTGGTATCAATGTCGTTGGTCATTGATACAATGTTAACGATTATAAAATGCTGGTGATGAATATAATGCTCTTGGGGGATTGATACAATCACTCGAACATTAAACAATGACCAACAGGACATTATATCAATGAACTCGAGCATCGGCTGAAAATTAAAGTCCAAATACATTGTCGTAAGGCTGAATTTTATTATATTCACGTACGTTCTTCGTTCTGCAAACAATGCATGGTGCTCATCTGTGATCGTCTTACCAATGTTGACGTCTCTTTTTTCATTCAAATTCAAAGCACAGAATATATATTTCCTTGTATTTTATCTTGCTGACGTTAATTTTTTTTAGATGAGCACACCTGGTTTTTTACATCATGCAAAAACCTATATTTGGGAGGAATTATCTAGTTCGAGGAGCCGATTTATCTTTCACGGATATTTATAAATAACGCAGACGTTATCTTGTCGAATTCATTCTGAAATTACTCTTCCCCAGTGATAGTAAATTTGGAAGGAATTTGTGGGTTGGCAACTTGGAACGAAGTCGTCTATTGATTATATGTGTAGGAAGGGAGGAATGACAAATCTCCATTTTTTATTATATTATATTTCAATTCATAGAGAAATCTTTTCCATTCCTTTCACTTCAAAAGATCCTTTCATGAACTGAAAAATGTGATCCAAAATGGAGACTTGTCCTTACACCCTTCCTTTCATTATAACCAATTGAGAGCAGCTATTGCAGAGCCATAGCATTGCTTTCTGAAGTAAAAAGAAATATTTGAATTTCGCAATGTCATATTATACGCATATAAATTCGATTACTTCTCTTCGTAACAATCACATCCGAGTACCATAAATGACGATGGAATGATGGATATTGGCTTGGCGCCATTGCCAAACTTCAATTTGTGAATGAGGGAAAGTAAGTAGAAGTTGAGGTTACATGGCAGTCTGCTAATTTCGCATTTATTCAATAAATAATGAATTTTCACGGAAAAATTGTATTGGATAGTTAGGCTAAGGTTCATAGATGATAAATGGATCAACAAACAATGGTTTGCGATTGTTTCTATAGTAAAAAAAGTGATCTGAAAATGGACATTTTCACAAATTTGGGGGTCCATATCTTCGAAAATAAGTAAGGGCGCCGAGGTTTGATTGCAGATTCATGATCAGAGGACTAAATTTAGTAAGAAAAAACAAATTTCGAATCAATATCAGCGGGGACCCAAAACTTTTATATTTACCCCTAAAATTGCTAGAAAGAAATTTTATTCAAAACTTCATGTTTCGGCTGCCCCTTCCATCGAACTGCGAAGACGCCTGCGTATCCTTCTTCGTGACCACAGGAGAACCGTCAATCGGCACCAGCATGAGCAGCAAGAGCAGAAACGAGGGCTGCAGGATCGCGCCAATCTGTGCGAAGAGCAGAGCGATTGTAGTTACGTCATTGTTAGAACCCGCCCCATTTATTATTCATGATCAGAATCGAGGGTAGGGGGCGCGACTCGCTTCGTTCCCTCTGCGCGCTCGCCTTTCTCTCGTGCACCACCAGCAGCCTCGGGGTGATGGCCTATCTATGTTTGTATTTGCAAATATCGACCGACAAACCGAGCGTTCGGCTCGGATGGACTAAATTTCAATTAATCAAATATCGACAACCAACGAAATATAATGACGGTTTCGAGCAATCTCTCTGAATCCGAATTGTTTTATTCGATTTACTTTGCCGGAGACTCGTCGAGGAGTATTGGTTGAATTCTGATGGTTAGTTCTGAGCAATTGGATAGTTTATTTTAGATACTGTATCGTTCTCCAATCTGTGAGTTACTTTTTTGAATATAGGTACTGATACATGCACCTACATAAAATTATGGATATTTTATTATAGAATATTGATACTTGTTCCATTCGAATAATTGAATCGTGAGATTTAAGGGAAAGAGAGATGTATAAGGCAGTTATTTCAAGATGGACTATGTATACGAAACAGTGTGTTACTATACTCAATCTTAATCTGAGTAGATTGTAGCTGTATATCCCATATGTATCACGAAAAATATTTCCTTCATTCAGAAACACATCGGTTTCTAATGCAGGATTTATATTTTTATTGGTGTAGGTCAATATGCTGCCTCTCTATCGACCCAATGACAAATCCAGGACTGTCTCTTTCAACTATTTCCGTAAACCGGAGTTACTTTAACTTGACTTCTACTATGAGGAATATGCACTTTGACATATGAATCGTCAAGTTTTTGGACAAATATTGAGTGATTTCTGATAACCAGTATGGATTAAGAGAGCGAAGTTCAACCGAAGATGCCATCCAATCATTAACTACAACGATATATAATGAAATTTATGAGAAAAAACCAGCAATGTACGTTTTATAGACCTCTCAAAGGCATTCCACACGGTTTGTCATGAAACCTTGTTGAAGAAGTTGAATATATGTGGTATCAAAAAAAAATACGACCACCTAAAAAGCTACCTATTGAATCGTAAAATCAACGATGTTATAAGCCAGCCAAATAAAGTGACCTACGGAGTATCCCTGGGAACAGTTCTTGGACTCGGACTGTTTACAATATAAATGAACAGTTTATTACCAATGGATCTGAAGGAAAATAACCCTCAGTTTCGAAGACGAAATAGCAATATTTTACATTGAAAAAAAACGGAAGAGAGAGATTTCAGAGCAATAAAGTCTTGATTTCAATTAAATAAACTCACTCTCAATATAGACAAAAGGCAATACCTTCTATTCACATCATATGGTAAAAACTTACCCCATCAAGGAAACTTATAAGGAATTGAGCAGAACATCTCAATTCCAAAGGACACTATATATCAATTAAATATCTGAGGGTAATAGTTGATAGACATTTAAGTTGGGAAGTTTGGAAAAAATGGATACGGAGAATAATGTACAGGAAAAAAGAAGTTCACCATGTGATGACTTATACAGAGGGAGCATATTTTTCGTCAGCTAGATTGCCTGAAAGTTTCAATTAATATCCACAATATCTCGAATCTCGTCTTTGCTGTTAAATACTGGGAAATATGATATTGGCTTCAGGACTCTGGGGTGAATTAAACACTCTTTATCGAATTGTCGACGTTTCGATCCTTTATTGGGATCTTCTTCAGGACAATTTTGTCAGGTAAATAATGGTGTAGTGGTAATTGTTGAACTTCATTGGAATCTGCAAGTTGGGTTCTGCATCACTCCTTTATGTGTCTCATATATAGAATTGTTAATTCAATCGGATACGATATTTTCTGTTCTTCAGTCGATATGGTACCATATTGACTGAAATTGAAAATACATGATGTGAATACATTTTCATTATGTAAAAGGAACAATGACATTACATTATATTTTAAGTTACAGATTACATGAAAAATTGGTCGTTTATAACCTGTTACTACAACACTTCAGATAACGTAGTTTGTTCATCAGAGATAGTAGAGTTCTGGGTTCCCCTTTTTTTTCAGTTGCGTTTGATCCTTTGTCTTTGGATAGTTTTGTATGTTGATGCTGATGATACTGCTATGATGAATTTTTCAAAATCAGGTACCGGACATCTCGAAGCGGACCTAGTAAATTGACTTATTACTATCTGAAATTGAAAATATTTCGTCAGTTCAAAGCAGAATTTTTCATGAAATGGATGAGAAAAGGGCACTAATACCGAAATGATCAGTCATAAGAACTGAATGGTAGAAAAACACTATTGTTTTCATTCAATAAAGATCAATAACAATCAGAGCCAGTTCTCAAGACAGAAATAATCAGTAGGTTACATCGGAAATCGATAGTTTCATCGCTACAACTGGTTTTTATCAAGCAAAAATGAAATATCAAACTTTATGTAATTTCTTGAGTTTCATTTATTGAATCAGATTTCAAGTAGCTTGTTGGATTCAATAAAAAACAAACCAAAAAATAATCAACATATTATATTCGGCATTTTCCGACTGAGCCCTCTCAATACAATGTAAAGTGCAACTCACCTTTGAAAATCACTCTGGTCAGAATATCATGCTGAATCGAATTGTTCAGTGAATCGAGTTCGGTTTTTTCAGTTAAATAAATATAATGTGCTTTTCAAAGTGATCACTCGGCAACGTAACAAGAATGCTAGTAATTCGATCGGCATTGAAAAAAAACCTAGAAAAGCACTGACGTGAAGTCAGCAGCTTTTGAGCGCATGTCCAAAGGTGATATCCTTTGAACGTGCACGCAAAAGCTGCTGACTTCACGTCAGTGCTTCTCTAGCTTTTTTCGATAAACTACTATTAATTTTTCCAATATTTCCAGAAATACAGATTAGATCGAATTGAAATCCAGTATTTTATCGAAAAATGACAGTTCGAAAGTTTATACAGAATATCATGAGGATAATAATATGATCAAAAGATCACAGAATATTGAATATTTGAAAAAAAAAAGGTTTTGTTTTTTTTAAAATTGTTTTAATCACACGTTGATCACGAAATTCTGCATTGAGTTGCCCATCAGCATTTCCAAACTAGTTGCCATAAGTTTCATTTCGTTAGAATGAGTTTCTTGAGTTATTTCGAGAAAAACAACGATATCGAGAAGAAAAGTACGAAATTATATATATATTCTCTCTATTTCTCCAGAAATTATGACTGTATCATAATGAAATTTGGTACACTGCTGTGAAATATGATGTTCAAGGTGAGAGGAGGAGTTGTTTTGGGATTCAATGAACATTTTCCGAAAAAAAAATTTATCGGAAAAAATTTTGAAAAAATTTTTTTTTTCGAATTTGCCCATTTATCCCAACGAAATTCCGTGAAAAGTTGTGCGTTGATATGTTCAAACTAACTGATAAGTTTCAATGCAATCGAATGGGTAGTTCCTGAAATATCAGGAAATTAATCTCAAGATTTTGAATAACCATAACTCCGAAACCATTCGACCGATTTGTCCCATTAACGGATTTAGCCAGCGCATTCCAATGCGCGATTTAATCTGAAAGTTTCCAATCGCTAGCTCGCTTCTTCCGACAGTTATCGTGTCGTCGGCCGGCGGGAAAGAATCGATTTTGACACCGGATTCGTCATCTGTGAGTCCAACCTTGTCATTTGTGACCATTTTCGGGAAAAAATTCGAGAATAACAGACATTTGGACAAAACGATAGCACATTGTTCTTCAGATCATACGCGCAAAAAACATGAAGCACCTGCCTGTTAAATCATTTACATAATAGATCTTTCCCAATACGTTGAAATAAGTTTCGGTACAGTTACCACCATACTCATAATTCAATAATGCGTATAAGAAGTTCGATGGTCGAAATGAGGAATATTATAGAGAAATTCTGTTTTTTGCATATTCAGATCCAGTTATTGTATTCCTAGAAGTTTGGTATTCTATAAATTGTTACTTACCCATATCTGAGGTCACAAAAAATTGCGCAAATATCAATTCACCAACAGACTTATAACGTCCAACCACAGTGGTTCTCAAATGCAATTCAAATGGTCTCTCAGTTTTAGGATTGCCATGTTGCTTCATCGAAAATATCCCAGATGATACCCAACATTCACCCAAAATCGTGATATTTCTCGAAAAATCCCCCAGATTTTTTATTTGTTGATAAATAGCATAACTTAAAAACAAGAATTATAAGAATACTTAATTCTCGATGTTTATAAGAGAAAGATTCTTATTTCTTGAAAATCAATATTGGATATGAGTTCTCTCTCTTCTTCAACCGTTATCCATCCATTCCTGAATGTAGGTCTCTCCTAATGGGGGTTTTTCCTGAATTTGGGTTATTACTGCAAATGCAAATTTGAACATAGTTACTATGGGTTTGATTCATCATTTTCCCAAATTACCTTCAGAAAGTATTCAAAATCAGATTTCAAAATTGGGGTTTAGGCATTTCCAGGCATGCACGAAGTGACAACGGTGTTTAGTAGAATAGCTTTTTCTGCTATAGAATGATGAAATATTTATTCCCATTCTGTGGTACACACGTGTTCTTTGTCGATAGAACCAAACAATTTCCGTTTGCGATTTGTCAGTAATATGACATTATGACAGTTTGTGCTCTTCTTTTTCTATTCCTTGGTCGTTATCTTCTACTCTAACCAGATCGAAGTATAGCTATCTCTGTTTTCCTGAGCAAAGTAACACATTGGACGTCCTTTTCTTTCCGAGAAAGCTGAATTCGACGTTGCCATATCGTGCATTCAAGACAAATCCCTTTAAATGCAAATCCCCATTTTTTATTTTTCAGTTTTAGGTGATCAAACATTTTTTTAAAAATATAATATTGAAGTTATATGTTTGAAATGTGATGTTCTAAAGCTTTTTCATGAAAATTACTGCATTTTCGTTCAAAGAAAAAACCCCCATTGTTTCAATCCTTTTCTATCTTTCGCCAGTCTCATCCACTGTCGGCTTGCTGTTGGCTTTATGTCGACTTCTTATTTTCATCTGAGGTATACCCATGCTCCTTTTTGTCTCCATTCTAGGATTCTTCATGTCTATCTGTTGTCGGCGTATCTGGCCACGTGGCCAGCCCATTTCCACTTGACCACTTCATCCCTGCAACCTTCTTCACGATAGCTCTGACCTTCCTTCTACGTCTTATCAATGTGGTTCTAATTTTGTCCCTTATTGATATTCCGAGCATATTCAGCTCCATTGCCCTCAGGGTTGTTTCTAATTTTTGCGCGCATGTTCTAGGAGAACAGCATGCTATCGTTTTGTCCAAATGCCTGTAATTTTCGATCATTGAGCCGAAAATGGTCTCAAACGACTAGGTTGAACTCACTGATGACGAATCCGGTGTCAAAATCGATTCTGTCCGGCCGGCCGTGGAAACGATAACTGTCGAACGGAGCCACCTAGCGTCTCGAAACTTGCAGATTATTTCGTGCATCGGAATGCCGTGTTTAAATTCGTTAATGGGCCAAATCGGTAGAATAGTTTCGGAGTTATCGCCATTTGAAGTTTTGAGCTTATTTCCCTCATACTTCGGAAACTACGGAAGCGATTGGATTGAAACTTGGAATTTAGTTGGAGCATAACGACGCGGAATTTCTTTGAAATCGTATGGTCACTCAATCAAAAAAAAAAAATTTTCAAAATTGTTTTCGAAATTTTTTTTTTCTGAAACAATTGTACATATTCAAAAACAAATTTCAGTTATACCTTGGACTTCATATTTCATAGCAGTGTACCAAATTTCAATTCGATACGGCTATGAGTTTTGGATATATTGGGAAAAAATATGTAGAATTTCGTGGTTATCTTCTCGATAACATTCTGTTTTTCGGTATAACTCAAAAAATACTGATTCAATCGTGATGAAACTTCGCAGCTAGTTCGAGGATGTTGGAGGGCAGCATTGTGAAAATTTTCGTGATGATCGTGTCATTGGAACACTTTGAAAAAAAATCCGGCCGTCAGGCCGATCGTAAACACAATAACTTCCGGAGGAAACGACTTAGAAACTGGATATTTGTAGAGTAGGTTTGATGATTCCGCAGATATACCCATTCAAAAATTTTTTTCCCAATATTTCCAAAAATACAGATAAGATCGAATTGAAATCTAGTAATTTACCGAAAAAAATATGGGAAAGCACTTCCGTGAGGGCTGCAGCTTGTGCGCGCATGTTCAAATTCGTTCCCGAAGCGGGCATCTACATTGAACATGCGCGCAAAAGCTGCTGTCTTCATGGCAGTGCTTTCCTAGATTTTTTAGTTTT
This sequence comes from Myrrha octodecimguttata, assembly GCA_958510865.1. Taxonomy (NCBI): domain Eukaryota; kingdom Metazoa; phylum Arthropoda; class Insecta; order Coleoptera; family Coccinellidae; genus Myrrha; species Myrrha octodecimguttata. The sequence continues at coordinate 25,367,208 of OY294056.1, forward strand.
TTTATAATGTATGGCTTAATGAGTCATTCTTATTTATGTCTTACAGATGAGTATTATTTATTATTATTATGTTCTTAGTGAGGGACATGGTCTCTGATCACTATAGGTACACATTGGTAGTATGCAGGTATTATATACTTTCCTTTTGGGCTTTATAGGAATAGAATTATTTTTCAGGATGTATATAAATATGAATTTCAGATTGAAAACCTTGTTTTTAAAAAACAATTTATTTTGAATACAATGGTATACGACTAATGCGTCTAAGCTCTAACTAACTTCTTCCTGTTGGATAAACAGGTGCAATACAATTTATAAGATATCCTTATCTCAATACTGAAACGAATAACAAATGATTCATTGCTGAGTTGCAATAAAATACATTCTGATATACAGTTCTTATGGGATGAAGGAAAGGATCCATTTATTTAATATGGGTTAATATTATGTAATTCCTCCCCTTCTTGGAGAAAGGTATCACCTGTAGGTGTAGCTTTATAAAATACAGTTTCCTTGAAATGTTTAAAAGTAAAAGCAATAATTATAATTAAAATGAGTACTATTAGAATAAATAAAAGGGTTATTCTGTGGGGTTGAACATTCCACTGGTCTAAGTCTTCTAACACAATATCTGGAATGTCTTCTTTCTTGATTATTTCTTCATTTGAGTCGTTCCTGAACGAATAGGTGTGCTTGGGTAAAACGATATATTTTTCTTCGTTGATAGTGGTTACGGGAAAAATTTCCTTTTGCATGTTACTCAATGCACATCTTGAATGTAATAGTGCCATAGAAGGAGTAAAGAAGTATTTGATCTGTTGAGGGCATTTTTCTCGAATTTTCTCGTTTTCCATGGATAGGATACTTCCATCTTCCAGTAATCTGATATCCGAGTGAGAAACAGTTTTCACTCTTGGGTAATTCTATGTATGATTTTTCAATATGTTTTTCAAACATCCTGGGGGTTTGATTAGAGATTCTTGATCGCATAAAAAGTCTTCTTCAACAGGGTGACATTGATTTGTTGACCATTCCAAAATTTCTTCTTGTGAGAGCATATAGGAATCGGTATGGGAAATGGTTGAATCATTTTGAGGTAGGAAGTAAAACTTGTATAGATCATAGCTTTTCTCATAAATAGTGGGAATTGATATCAAAAATAATAATTTCTTATTTTGAAAAATAACCTTTGTATGACATACTTGATAATAGTCTTTCAGATGATGAACAGGTATTATAGTGGCATTTCTAATTAATTCAACGAATTTAGTATAGGGTAGAATAGATTCATGTAAAAGATGTAATCAAGCAAAACTTATTGCTGTTTGAATTTCATCAATAGTATTTTTAATATCTTTAATTTCGAATATCATGAGATGCATCTGTTCGATCTCACGTAATTGTGGAACAATTCGTAGCAATTTAAGATTTTCATTCATTTTTTGAAATTTGGTAATATACTTGTTTTTAAGGTCATTAACAACAGTAGCTATCTGCTTCTGATTTCTCATAATTGTATTCAAAAATGATTTCTTCTATTTCATTTAAATCAATATGATAAACCAATTGCAAGTTTCTGTTTGTGATATATGCTTTTCCTAATAAGACAGGTAATATATTATTTTCTAATGGGATAATTTCCAGTGAAATTGTGAGTACAGCGAACTTCAACAATATTAGGGGAATAATGAACGGCGTCATTGTAATGTCTGAAACAAAATTCTGAACTAGTTTTTTCGTTGTTTCAATATTTTTTTGTGATAAATATGTTTATTTTTGTCATCTCGAATACGATGTGAATCAATTTCACGAGCATCAATTCTTTTATACGCAGGGTCTAATTTACGAGTAATTGGATTTTTAATATAAGTCGGGTTTTTATTCAAGGGATGACTACTTTTAGCTGCTCGTTTTTCATTCGTTTTTTCTAAACGCTCAATATTTTTCTGCCGGTTTTGTTCGATTCGTTTAGTAATATCATTAAGGTTTTCTGCATAATTAGCAACGTAATCTTTTACTTGTTCGTTATGAGTTCTCTCAATGGGTAAAGAATAATTTAAATCAGCTTTGATAATTTGCATGGGGGTCATATCTAAACTTGAATGATTTGAATTATTGTAGCTGAGTAAAGCTTGAAAAAGTTTATTTTGAAAAGTAGAACTTCTATTTTCGAGTGTTCTCATTTGTTCAATTAATGTAGAATGAAATCTTTCTACTAACGCATTCGAATTAGGGTTACAATTTGTAATATAATGAATTTCAATTTTATGAATTTTACAGAAATCTTGAACAACTCCATTTTTAAATTCTATTCCATTATCACACGTGATTTTATTTGGGATTCCGTAATGACTAAAATACATAATCAGTTTATCTACGAATTCTATTCCAGTTTTTTGAAGTAAAGGATAACATTGTCCTACTCTCGAAAATGAATCAATTATACTTAAACAGTATGTTTGACCGAATCTAATGGTATCACAATAAACATGAGTAAATGGCTTGAACCAATTGGATTGGGTTTAAATTGTAGTTGAATAGGAGTTCTTTCATATTTGTTTTTCTGACATATTTCGCACGAATTTATATAATTCTGAACATCTTTGTTCATATTAGGCCAATAGTACTTTCTCTTTAAACTAATTAAGTTTTCTCTCAAACCACGATGGATAGTTTTAGTTTCATGATATTGTTGAATTTTGAGTTGACGTTCTTCTTCGTCTTCTACATCTTCTAAATATGTTTTAGAGATTTTCAAATCAAAAGTCTTATAGTCAAATTTATCCTGCAAAATTTGAATAAGAGGTTTCTGTAATTCTGGGGATTTAAAATATAAGGTATAGGAACTTTTAGGTCGGATATATTCTTTAATAAATTTAAACAAATCTGTTTCGATTGAATTTATAGAAATTAGGAATCTGAGTTTTTCTCCGAATAATTTGGTTTTTGTTACGTTGTAACTCGATGCTTTTTTGATAATTATTTGTAAAGGTGCTGAATTAACACTTCTCTCTGTATGAGGAAGTTCTAAAATGGGATTTTCTGCACTACTATGAACAGTAAAATTTTCTGTTTCTAAATCAATTATATCTTCAGGTTCTGAATCGTTATTTTCATTTTCATTATTCTGATTATCAGTTGGATTACTTCTATTCAAAAGATCTAAACATTCATCAAGTTCATCTTCCGTGACTTGATTAATTAATGAGACTAAATCGTCTTCGATTCCGTTTATTTTTACATCTCGCTTGGGAATGGAATATATTACAATTATAATAGGGCAATTCATAAAAATATATTTTATCATATTAAATATTTTGGACCAATTCAATCTATCTAGGCCACAAGCAATACGTGGTAACGCTAGATATTTTTCATTATTTCGGATACATAATTCCTTCAAATTAACAAGGGATAGGAAGACATCTTCGTATTCCGGTTTTTCATAGAAAAATTCTTTAGTGATTAAATAATAAATATTTCTATCTTTCGTTTTCAACATTGCAACATCACCTTTAGATTTATTTTGAGATTTTAATTCATTAACTCGATTGAATTTCTGTTTGAAATCTAGAGCAATGCCTTTATTCATGTGAAAATCTTTAGAGACGCACTGTGCTAATGCGTATTTTTTCGAGGCTTCAAATAAGTCACCATAAAGTTCGTTTATATTTTTGGTAGGAGTTTTACAATTTTGGGACTCACAAAATTTCAAGGAATTCTCGTAATTGATACTGTTATCAGATTCTAAAATAATTCTACTCAAAGCATCTGCGTTATTAGTTGAACCTTTTTTATATTTGATTTCATAATCAAATTCCTCTAATTTAATTCTCCAACGCATAAGGCGGGAATTTGGTTCTTTTAATGAGAATAGCCATGTCAATGGTTTATGATCGGTATAGATAGTGAATTTTCTTCCGTATAGATAAGGTCGGAAATGCTTACAGGACCAAACGATAGCTAACAATTCTTTCTCTATAGTGCTGTATCTACTTTCAGCAGCGTTCAAGGTTCTACTAGCATAAGCAATAGGAAGATCATTGTTTGGAATACCTTGGGATAAAACTGAACCGATTGCGTAACCTGACGCATCAGTTGTTAATATGAATGGCTTATCAAAGTCTGGATATTTCAATATAGAGCGGTTCAATAAACTACGCTTACAAATTTCGAAAGCTTCGATATATTTCGGATCATTAACATTTAATTTACTGTCCTTTTTAAGACAACTTGTTAAGGGTTTCGTTATTTTGGCAAAATTAGGAATAAATTTTCTGTAATATCCTACAAGACCAAGAAAAGATTTTATTTTCTTTTGTGTATCGGGAATCGGGAACTGAGTTACTGCTTTTAATTTATTTGGATTAGGTTTTATACCTTCCGAAGTAATTATATGTCCTAAGAATTCAATTTCAGTTTTAAAGAAATAACATTTGTCCAATTGTATTTTCAAATTTTCTTTTTGTAAAGCTTCTAATATAGTATGAATATCCGCTAGGTGTTGCTCCATAGTTTCTGAGAATATAATAATATCATCCATATAAATGTAACATATTTTACCAATATAATTTTTCAAAACATCGTTCATTAATCGTTGAAACGTAGCAGGCGCATTTTTAAGTCCAAAAGGCATTCTAAGGAATTCATAATGTCCATTTTCTACAGTAACAGCTGTTTTCTCTATGGATTTCTCATCTAATTCAATTTGATGGAATCCAGACGCTAAGTCAAGAGTAGTAAAATATTTTTTATTGCCAAGTTTATCTAATATACTTTCTATTTGGGGTAAAGGGTATTTATCATTTATGGTTTTATCATTTAATTTCCGATAATCGATGGCCATACGCCATTTAACTTTTCCGGACAAATCCTGTTTTTTAGGTACAATAACCACGGGAAAAGACCAAGGTGAAATACTAGGTCTGATAATTTTTTTATCTAACATTTCTTTAATTTGATTTTTAACTTCTTGTCTATGAATTTCGGGGAATCTATAAATTTTAGCATGAATAGGGACTTCATCGCTAGTTCGAATAGTATGTTTAACTCGGGTTGAAGAATTAAGTGGTTGACCCGGTAGTTGAAGAACTTTTTCATTCATTTGTAAAATTTTCGATAGTTGACTACTCATTTCTGGTTTTAAATGACTAAGGTCAATAGGAATACTGATAGGATTTTGACATACTTGTTGATATTTGAACGGTATTTCGCAAAAATCATTCGTTAAGACTTGGTTTCTAAAATCTAATTTTAATCCATATTTATTTAAAAAGTCGGCTCCAATGAGTCCGTCATAATTCTTATGGAATTTATTTAAATGAAGGGATGAAAATCATTTATTTGAAATTCAGAAAATAATGGTAAAGAGACTTTTTCATTCGAAGTTTGTTGTCTCATACACGCAGTTAATGTGGTGCTTTCGCGATAAATATTTTTAGGAAAATTATTATATGCAAATTTTGGATCGATAAGGCAAACTGAACATCCACTATCAATTAATAATTTACATTTAGGATTTTCAAATTCAATGTAAGGTAATTGATTTGTATTGTCTAGCGAATGATTCAAGTCAATGAATCTTCTGAGGCTAGGTTTTGAAAATTTTCAGAAATATATTTGCTATCACGGTTTTTATCAGCTTTTATGTAATCAGCGGGACTCGATTCAATATGAGTCAATTCCTCTACTAGGAAATCCGAGTTTCTATTATTATTATAGAATTTTCTCTGGGGGTTATTTTGATATTGGGTACTATAATTAAATCTTTTTTGGGGATAATTCCGTGTTTGAATAGACATTCTTTCCGGGGGACTAGTTATTCGTTGATTTGGATTTGGCTTGAAAACATACTGATTCTGGTTTCTCGATGTACTTGGTGCATTAAATACTTCACGATTCGTGGGATAACGCGTATTTACTTGACGTTGTGTAAATTGAATCGGTTGTGAAGGGAATCGCGGTTGATTATTGAAATTGTTACCTCGGTAATTATTATTATTATAATGATTGAATTTATTCGAATTATATCGATGATCAGGATAGTTATTTTTAGGTATATTTTTAAATGATTTTTTGAATTTTTACGACTTTTGTCTAATAATTCATATTGGGCTAAATTACAAATATAATCTTTTACGGCATTAACGGTATCATCAAAGTTAAATGCATTATTAGTAATCAGATATGTACGAAGCTCAATAGGGGAATTGGATGTAAGGACTGTTTTACATATTTTTGAGATATTTGACTTGTAAATCATTTTTTCAGGATCAGGCATAATATCAGCGTCTATCCTATAATTAATACGAATTTTTAAAGCTATAATTCTATCGATGAAGGTTAACATGTCTTCATTCGGTTTTTTCGATAAAAATTGCAATTGATGTATCAAAACATCTAAGTTTATTTGATCTCCATATTTAGTATATAAAAATCGCTTGAGAATTTCCCAATTATTTGGTATATCAGAAGTAGATACCTCTGCTAAAGCTCTATCAATTAGTTTTGATTTAACAACAGCGAAACAATAATCTTTGATTATTTGTTGTTCATTCGCAAACATGAATAAAAATTGTTCTGCACTACGCACGAACGAATGCAATTCATTCTCAATGCCTGAGAATCTAGGTAAAAGAGTACCGAATTTTTCGGGTAATGACAAATCTATTCTTTCCTGAGCCATTTTTCGATTTTTATTTTTACGATATGAAAAGTGTTTGATTGAAGTAATATTGAATAATTATTAATAATATTATAAATGAAATTAGGCAATCGGTTTTTTGAATAAGAAACCTAGAAAAAACTCTAATGTCGGTTTTTTAATAGAAACCTAGGAAAAACTATGATACAAGTTTTACGCACAAAACTTGGGAAAAAGGTTGTCTAATTTTGGGCCAGATTAGGTAAACTGGGGGAAGAAAGGAGTCGAATATGCTCACCAATGTTGTATTCTGAAGTGAAGTAGTCACGGGGCGCTACTCGGGTGATCAGGCTTCTGGGTGGTTTTCTATCTTGATTTTTCGGTTGTGCTGAACAGTTGAAACTGACGGCTGCTGGGCTTCTCTGGATGAATCACTTTTTCAGGAACATACGCAGAATTCTCACAGCTGGCACAATCCCATCACCTCGTCGACAAATATGAATTTCAGATTGAAAACCTTGTTTTTAAAAAACAATTTATTTTGAATACAATGGTATACGACTAATGCGTCTAAGCTCTAACTAACTTCTTCCTGTTGGATAAACAGGTGCAATACAATTTATAAGATATCCTTATCTCAATACTGAAACGAATAACAAATGATTCATTGCTGAGTTGCAATAAAATACATTCTGATATACAGTTCTTATGGGATGAAGGAAAGGATCCATTTATTTAATATGGGTTAATATTATGTAATTATATGCAAGTTTACCGAAAGCTGCCCATGTTGTTTTATTCTTTTCTTCAGACTGGTTTGATTTTCCTATTCTGGTGTCGTGATCCAAGTTTACATAGCGTTTGACGTTTTTTATCTTGTGGTTGTGTATTGTTACATTTGTCTGATCCTGGCTAATTATTTTTGTTTTATTATAGTTTATTTTAAGGCCTAAAATTGCAGATACTTCATTCAGTTTTTGTTGCGTTTCGTTTAATTCTTGAATGTTATTTGCTATTAAGAGTATGTCATCTGCAAATCTGAGATGGCTTTAATATACTCCATCGAACTTTATTCCCCTGGTGCTCCAATTTAGGATATGACTTCATTAGAGAAAATCTGAAAACCTTTCCTCAGGGGATACTAGATGATAGATAAATTCGCCAAATATCATAACATTTTTCGAAAAATACCATTCACATTAAAAGAATACTTGTGATCTTTAATGCTCAGACTTCAAGGATACAATAAAGAACACCGAATTAGTCGTTTTCCCGAATATAAGGGGGAGTTCAATGTAAATTAGTGGCTTATTAACATCGAATTTGAAGAATAGGACACCAAAGAAATAATGAATTAGGTGAAATCCTCTATGCGTTTTCTGTCTGATGTGAACATTTCCATAATCTCTCTTGAAATCCAAGGGATGGCAATTGATAGTATATCTGAATTCTTAATGTGAGCTGCTCGTAAAAAAACTAAAACCCCGTGGAATGTTGTCCCTCAAATTTTTCCCAGAGTGTCCAAAAATCCCTCAAATTTGGGGGAAAATACTCCAACTTGGCAACCCTGCTCATTCGTATTTATAATACTGATTTGTACACAGGAATAGGACGGGTAGAAATGAAACGACCAAGTTGCACTAAGCCGACGTTTCGTCCATATATTCGGACTTTATCAAGGCAAGTTCATTAAGTCGAATATTGGTTGTAAAAAATTTTCTTGATTCATAGTCCGTTGTGCCCAAACTTCATACTCTTCAGCAACCCACTGCAACCAATTCTTTTACAACCAATATTCGACTTAATGAACTTGCCTTGATAAAGTCCAAATATATGGACGAAACGTCGGCTTAGTGCCATTTGGTCGTTTCATTTCTACCCGTCCTATTCCTGTGAACAAATCAGTATGTCAACTCAAGGACGTAAACCCACGGATTTCATTTGTATCTATAATGTTGGACATTAAAGGATGACGTAACGAGTGCGCCTGCAGCCTCCAATTTTTTGCGCGTCATCAGATGCAACGCTTTTATGGCATACTATTTTCATGTGAAACCACATAATCCGTTTTATGTTGAAATTTCCACACGAAAATGTAAATCCTCATTTCAATATTGAATTATTGTATTAAAACATGAAATTTAGTAAATTTAATTGTAACTTTCACAATGTGAAAATCTGATCTGAAAGAAGAGTGGTTTCACATGAAATTATGTGTGGAATTCAGATCTTTTACTCATTACAGGAAAATATCTGTGGATTGAGATAAAATTCCTGTGAATCTTATGTAGAATTATCCTCATTTTTCACAGTGGACCTATACAAACTTTTTCTGAAGCAATCGTGTGTACGGCCGATCTATTGATATTTTATTTCCATAATATTTCTAAAAGTTCGCATCCAACTGACCTTAAATCTGGTACCAAGTTGAAAAATAGTGGCATGAAGGTCTTCTCTATATTAAAAAAAATGGGCATATTCTGAGATATTTTTATTCAATGAACGTATCCTCACGGAACTTTGCACAACCTTACCATGACATTTTACCGTCTAGTTCTAACTTTCAACTCCATCTAATTAGTATTTTTCGGGTTATTGAGGAAGCAAAGATAAACTGATATAATCAGACTCCAAATCTCCTCCCTGAAATTTTCGACAATCTGTGGGTCTTTTCTTTTGTAAGTTAAAGCAAATAGGGTGGTACGGCCAGCTAGACACAGTTAAGTTTTACCACAAATCTCCATATAGTCTCTTAAGATAATTTTCGGCAGAAATTCGAGAATTATAGACAATTGGGCAAAACCGAAATATAAATCGAGCTTTTTGACAAGTAAAAATATATTTCATTTATGTAAAACCTTAACAGCTGACATTTCCTGTTTCACCGATTCAAATCCAAGGCGGCTTCGTCAGTTCGCCCATACCGATTCTTCCGCAAATCAATTTCCCATCTCATTAACGATTGAACAGTGATACACGTAGCGACCTTTTCAGTTAAGTTGATATTCATTCGTTGGCAGTAAATCCAATAGCCCTAATTGAAAAAGTCTAATTAAATTCAGCGGTGCACTTGCGCGCGCGCTTTTGTGGAATAGAAATGTGTAAACATACTCGCATCGCCTGAACATGTACCACACCGCCAATGTTTATACAAGCTTGCACTGTTTGTGTTCACCATTTCACATTGGATTGATTGATACCTCATTGAAATGAATGAGGAGAGTGGTTTTTCACGTGATCCAATGCGATGGTCCGTATTTGTCGGAGACCTCATGACCTCCAAGTTTCATGAAGGTTTTATCAGGTGAGAGTTTTACACGGAAATAGAGGTATTTGAAGAATAGATATTAAGTAATCGAGTCTCTGGCCTATTCACCTGGTACTGCGCTTATAAGGAACATTTTCATGTTCCATTGCAACTCTTTTACTCTTGCTATCGTTTCTATTCAACTCTTCCTTCAATTTTCCAAAAGTACAAACAGAAAGGCAAGGGAATTACCTTTGTAACAAGAGTTCAGTGGTTTTCGCCATCATGCCCAATAAAGATTGAAACAAATTGATTGAAACCAACCGTTTTAAGGTTGATTCTCACTAAACCTTCCGTAACCTTCCAGTATCCTTTCCGTAAAATATTATAAGTTGTAAATGAATTGATGTATGCACATGGACTGGACATGGACTATAAGTCCCGTTCAGGTTCCGTCTAAACGGCATTTTTGCCTACTAAATTCTGGCTTTAATCATACGGAAGGTATACTAGAAGGTTATACGGAACGTATAGTGAGAATCAATTTTAAAATGTCCCCCTATGAACCGGAGCATTTTAGCTCTCATGTTTTGGGGAACAGCATTCTATCGTTTGGTCCAAATGTCTGTATTTTTCGAATTTTTCTCCAAAATGGTCTTAAACGACCATATTGGACTAACTAATGACAAATCCGGTGTCATAAGCGATTCAGGCCGGCTGACGACACGATAACTGTCGAAAGAAGCAAGCTAGCGACGTGAACCTTCCAGATTAGGCCGCGCATTGGAATGCGGCGGTTAAGTTCGTTGACGGAAAAAATCAGTCGAATGGTTTCGGAGTTATGGTCATTTGAAATTTTCAGATTAATTCCCTGACATTTCAGGAACTACTCATGTGATTGCATTGAAACTTGACAGGCAGTTGCAACATAACAACGCACAACATTTCACAAAATTTTGTTGAGATGACACAGTAAATTTTGAAAAAATTTTTTTCAAAAGTTTTTTCGAAGAAATTTTTTGTGGGAAACTGCTCATTGAATCCAGAAAAAATGTCGGCTCATACCTTAAAAATCATATTTTACAAGAGTATACAAGATTTCATTTGGATACAGCCATCATTTCTGGAGATATTGGGAGAAAACATAAAATTTCTGTTTTTTTCTCGATATCGATGTTTTTTTCGGAATTACTCAAAATATACTGATTAAATCGGAATGAAACTGGACAGCTAGTTAAGAAATGCTGATAGGCAACTTAGTGCAAACTTTCGTGACGATCGTTTCATTAGAAAAATTTGAAAAAAAAATTTAGAATTTTTTTTAAATATTCAATATTCTGTGATTTTCTGATAGTCTTATTTCCATGATATTCTGTATGAACCTCCGCATTGTTATTTTTCCAAGGAATACTGGATTTCAATCCATCTTCTGTATTCTGGGAAATATTGGAAATATAAAATTTTGAATGGTTGTATCTGCAGAATCATTTTACCTATTCAAGAATTCGGCCTCCGTAATTAAGGTTCAAACCTACCCTACAAATATCGAGTTTTTAAGTTGTTTGCTTCGGAAGTTATTGTGTTTACGGTCGGCCGTTAGTGTGAATGGGTAAATTCCGTAAACTTCAAACATCACATAATGAAATAACTCAATTGGAAGCATTTTGAATCGAGCTAGGTCTCCAAAATGAACAATATATAAAACCTCTCTACCTCAGAGTTCCAGTTAACCAAAATTCTGCCGCTGAAGTAATTTTCTATTCAGAACCACAAATTGTAAGTTTACAACTTTACTGCTCAACAAAATGAGTCATATTTCACGATCAGTATCCGTATCATTGGACGTATCTTTTCTCCGAATTTTTACGCGCATGTTCTGGGGAACAGCGTGCGACCGTTTAGTCCGAATGTCTGTAATTTTTTACCGAAAATGTTCTCAAACGACTAGGTTGGACTCACTGATGACGAATCCGGTGTCAAAATCGATTTTGTCCGGCCGGCCGAGGACACGATAACTGTCGAAAGAAGCGAGCTAGCAACTTGAAGCTTTCAGATGAGGTCATGCATTGAAATTCGGCGGATAGTGTTGTTAATGGGACAAATCGGTCGAATGGTTTCGGAGTTATAGTCATTCGAAATTTTGAGATTAATTCCCTGATATTCTAGGAACTACTTATGCAATTGAATTGAAACTTGACAGTTAGTTGAAGCATTTCGTTGAGATCACACTCATTAAATTTATATAAAATTTTTTTTCGAAATTCTTCTGGAAAAAATTCGAGGGAACTCTTGCTCATACCTTGAACATCAGGTTTTTCAGTACTGATACGACTAAATTTCTAGAGATATTGAGAAAAATATGTAAAATATCGTGTTTTTTTCTCGATATCGTTGCTGATGATCAACTTTGTGCGAAATTTCATGATGATCGTGTCATTAGAACAATTTGAGAAAAAAATTAAATTTTTCTCTTTCAAAAACTCAATATTCTGTAATCTTCTGATCATATTATCCTCATGATATTCTGTTTGAACCTTCGAACTGTTATTTTTCGATAAAGTACTTGATTTCAATAGACGACTTCGGCCCAAGTTGCCAACCCACAATTTTCTCCACAAATTTACTATCACTAGGGAACGGGAATTTCAGGACAAATCCGATATGATAAGATTCGCGTTAGTTGTAAATATCCGTAAAAGATGCCTCGGCTCCTCAAACAAGATAATTTCTTCCTACTATAGGTTTTTGTTAGGCTGTAATTCAAGTTGGGATTCCTGATTTCATGTTAATAGTGTCAAGTTTATGAAGGATATGTTCCGCAAATCAATTTGGTTATTTCGGTTGCCAGTTTTCCGTTCTGTAAATATGAAATATACGGATGGTTCCTGAAAAAAAGGTGAATTACGGAATTTGATGAAAAAGCAATCTTCCTGTCACCCGAATATAGATATATTAAGCCTATGCACCAGAACGACAATCAATGTTTTATGGTAACATATCCATAGCATAGAACAATCTTTATTTATATTATGATCCATAAACCATACCTAGTAGTTGATTGTTGTCTCTTCTATGTTCTATGGATCATAAAGTAAATAAAGATTTTTCTATGCTATGGTTATGTTACCATAGAACGTTGACAGAAAGAACATTTTTTCAACAATCAAATTCCGTAATTTACCTTTTTTTCAGAAACCAACCGAATATTTCATATTCACGGAATGGAAAACTGGCAACCGAAATAACCGAGTTGATTTGCGGAACATATCCTATACAAATTTGACACATTTAACATGAAATCAGGAATCCTAACTTAAATTTCAGCCAAGCAGAGATGATCTTAACAAAACCCTATATTTGGAAGGAATTATCTTGTTTGAGGAGCTGAGGCATCATTTACTGATATATATAAATAACGCGAACCTTATCATGTCGAATTTGTCCTGAAATTCCTGTTCCCCAGTGATAGTAAATTTGTAAGGAAAATTGTGGGTTGGCAACTTGGGCCGAAGTGGTCTATTCTATCTAAGCTGTCGTCACGTCAGTGCTTTTCTAGTTTTTTTTGCATGTGTCATCACTTGATCATTCAGCTTTCCGTCGTCAACTTGAAGATGTTATGATATCACATATACTCAGCATAAGGAGGCCGCTAGCGTGGCATTTCCGAAATATCCTGAAACCTCTTTTCAGGATTGAACTACGCCAATTTCGACATATTCTCCAGTTTTCCTGAATATGAGGGTAGATAACAATGAGAACTGTTCTCGGAATAAGCGGATTTCAATACTGATTTGAAGTCGTCTAGTGCTGCAGCAGAAGCAGCAGGGGGTAAACGCAAGTTTAGGATACGAGATTCAGTATGTGAAACTCAAGGAAAGAGGAAACGCGTTATCTCAACATCATGGCTGCAGCCTCTAAAGCCTTTAAAAGCATGCAACGCGTTCGATAAAGCGTTCTTTATGCCCACAACGTAGTCTGGAAGACTTAGACAGACGTATAGCACATTTAACGGCATCAAAAGACAAACAAGAAACTGAAAACTATCTAGACATAGCTACCATAATACGTACGTCTACACATCTCAATGGTAACAAGTTTCATTTTGCGGGAAACGCTAGGGGAATTTCCATCCAGTTATTACTACAACTTCACCGACGTAATCTGTAGCGCCTGTCGGTCGGAGCAAGAGGGTGGGGGGGATGGAGAAAGGGTTGAACAGAGGAGAACTGTATAACTCTGCGTTATGATTGCCAGCGTTAATATTTAATCGAGTAATTAATGCAAGAAATTACCTATTATGTGTATGATTCGAGTTGCTCTAATAATTGTGAAATATGACCGGGGTCTAAACCGCTCTCTCCGAAATACAAGTTTAACCCTTTCGGTTTTCGTTGGAATTTTACTACCCCCATACAATCTACCGACTTTTGTATTCATATATAATCGTAACGTTTAATATCTTTCGCGGAAATTGCTTCTAACGAATTGTGAACTTAATTAAAATGACGAAATTCTGGAGTATTCTGTACCTATGCAAATCCGACCTATTCTGATCATTCAAGTTGGAATAACTTATGTAAAATGAAAGTTTGTCTCTTTTTACCTGCTGATAGTTGGATGACAAAATTTCATTACCGAAAATAATTATTTGGGTACTCCATTGACTTTAATAAATTCAGGGGTAGAGCTCGAAATAGTTTCTACTGTTTTTGCTACTCGTGACATGTCGTCAAGATCAAAGTAATAAGGAAAGACTTTGTCAACTCCTACATATTTTCATGGACAAGTATTTCATTTAATTTATTTATCTATACGTAGTGTTATGAATCGAACTGTTTTTTAATATTGAATAATTTCGAATTTGAATTTTTAACAGGATCCAATAACAATGAAGTATGATTTAGAATTTTGGTTTAAATTTTCCGCGGCTTTCTGTCTCTTTCTCAGGTGGATTCTATGATGTGAAATGATAACAGTTTGTGGACTTTCGAATAATAATATTCAATGAAACGAATTCATGAAAATCAATTGAAATGCCAAACTAACTAACTACCTAACTCAATTAATTAAATTCGAAAACTTATATTAATGTCCTTTTACCCTCACCTACGGTGTTTCTAGTCTATGTCACATTGTTGCTTGATATTCTTCTATGGTTCGGTTTTCTGTATAACCTCCGAAGTTCGTCGTGTCTATTTACTGCAAGTTATAAATCTCCAAGGGTTGACTCTTGAAATGAAGTTTATCTGGCTCGAATTTACTTGTATGGATTTGATCACTTTTTGTTTTTTTTTCTTGGTAAGTTTATTTCGTTTTGTTTGAATATTCCATGTATTTACATCTAATATGCTTCTAGGATGCCAGTCACTTTGATTCAATGCTGGTTTATTTCGAGTTTCTGACTGGAATATTACGATGTTTCTACAAAAGTTATGAGGAACAGCTACAATCTTCACAATGGTTGAAAATGGACTAAATTCTTTGTGCTCAATCTTCGGTATTTATACCTTTCTGAAAGTTCTCTTCAAAATCTAGTGAGCATGCATTTTCAAACTGTCTTCCAAAATGATGCTTTCGCAGTTTTATCCTCAGAGGTAAGTTTTCCTTTTTCGAACCTGATTAAGAAAATTTGGCCGCATTTTTCTCCGTATTTTGATATGCCTCTTGCCCGTATTCTAAATCTCTGATATACAAAATTTTCAGATTTTATGCCTAAATGTCACAATTTCATTTGCCTAGTATTCATGAATTTCTACTTACTATCGTCAAAGAATGCTTTCATTATATTGAATGAGCCCTATTTTCAAAATATAGCTGCAATTTTGTTCCTTCGGAAGCCTGATAATTACATTATATGCAACTTATGAGTCGAGACATAACTTCTATCCTAAATTCACATTTTCTTTGAAATTCTACATCTAATTCTACTTGTAATTGCTAGTTCTGTTCAATTCAAACCTATCAGAATAACTTTCAAAAAAATATCACTTAAATTCCTCATAATTTCCTACTTTTTGACTAGATAAGGCAATTTTATAAAATTCAAGGTATTGATACAAATTCTTGTACTTTCAGATCATGAGAAGCCTGTTGAGAAGGATAATTTTGAAGGATTATGTGCTCTGAATAAACTATTGAAATACTGGAATAAAATTCTCTGAATTTGTTACTGGATCGTGATTGATTTGGACATTTCTTATATTTTATGATAGAATTTATTATGTTTGAAGCCTGGAACTAACCTAATTGTATATTATGATAATAAATGATTGAATATATGAATTTGTCTTCATTGGTAAGTTATTTCTTATATTTCTTTAATACCGATTTAGAAAAAACCATAACAGTAGTTTAATATTGCGACCTTAATAAGGCGCAAACCACGTCGACTGGTTTAAGGAAAATACTATAAACGCATACAATATACAAATATAACGGCCTGACTTTTGGAGGCTCATTTTAAAAAAAAAATTTTTTGGGTGCAAATGGGTGGCAAAAATAGTGACAATGCGGAATGTTGCCACTTCTATATATTCGGGAATTTTTGGGAAAATAAAACTGAAATGGGGTGGAAAATGGAGAAATAAATAACTTTGCTCATTCTGAGGGGAAAATATGGTTTATCCCCAAAAAAAAAATTTAAAAATAATCACTGAAGCTTGTAGAACGATACCCCGTTTTCTGATATTAATTTCGATATTTCACGCATTCTAATATGTCCCGCTGCTATTGGCATGCAGACCGTGGGAGGGTGGCTGACCTCGAGATGTTAACGAGGTTTTATGAAACTTGTATGTGGTTGTGTAGTCGAAATCCATGTATCCGTAATTTACCAGGTCGCGTTACTGTTTGCTAGTAACCTCAAATTTTTCAAATGTTCACTGTGGAATACACTAACATAGTATCAACAGCCTTCTTTTCACGCGCTTGTTCTGGAAACAGCGCAATATCGGTTCGTCATAATGTCTTTAATTTTAGAATTTTTAGCCGAGAATGGTCTTAAACGATTGGGTTGAACTCCTCGAAAAAGAACCCGTGGTCAGATTCAATTCTATCCGTCTGTCCGTATGTGGACATCTCGAAGGAGAGGACCCAGCGACTTGAAAAATTGACAGATTAGGTTTGTAGTCCAAGTATCTCGGTTAAGTTCGTTAAGGGCTGAAATCGGTCGAATAATTTCGGAGTTAGGCGCATTTGAAATTTTTTTCTCGGGAACTATCGAAAAGATTTCTATGAAATTTGGCATATACTTTGAGGTCAATATTGAACAACTATATTTCGAATTTCAATATGATTCGCTATATTTATTATCGGAGGTATAGAAAAATGAAATCACATTTCGGTGCTAATTGAAATGTCGAGGTTATTTTCTCCATATCCCAAGATATATGTATAGATGTCATCAGATTGAAACTTTGTAGCTAGTTGAAGAGTTCCTACATGCTACATGATACAAAATTTCGTATGGATCTAGTCATGAGAAATTTTCTTTAAAATCTTTATCCGAGAATTTTTGTCATTTTTGACGCATTTGCTAGGGAAACAGCGTGCTATCATTTTGTCCAAATGTCTGTGATTCTCGATGATTGAGACGAAAATGGTCTCAAACGACTAGGTTGGACTAACTGATGATGAATCCGGTCGAACTTGATTCTGTCCGGCCCCCCGGCCTTCACCACGATTATGGGCGTACAGAAAATTATATCTACATACTTGAAAATTTCAGAGCTGGTAGCATTTCGTAATGCGAAGGCCAAGTTTGTTGATGGACAAAATCGGTCGAATGATTTCGCAGTTATAGCCATTTGAAGTTTTGAGGCTATTTCCCTAATATTTCGAGAATTACTGAAGCGAACGAATAGAAACTTGACGGTTGGTTAGAACATAAGGACGTTCAACTTTTTGCAGCATTTCGATGAGTTCGTGCTCTCAGTAAATTTTGAAGCGAAAATTTTTCGAAATTTTTTTCGAAAACTGTTTTTTTCTTGGAAACTGTTGATTACATCTGCAAAAAATGTAGGTCATTGCTTGAGCTCTATATATTCCACAGCAGTTTTTCAAGTTTTAGTTTGATACAATCATAAGTTTCGAAGATATTGTGAAAAAATATGTCAAATTCCGTATTTTTTTTCTCGATATCGTTGTTTTGTTCAGAATTATTCAAAAAATTCCAATTCAATCATGATGAAACATGCTAGTTGGTTTGAAAATGCTGATGGACATTTTCGTGCAAAATTTCGTGATTATCGTGTCATTAAAACAATTTGAAAGAAATTTCAAATTTTTTTTTTTTCAATTATTCAATATCTGTGATCTTCTGATCATAATATCCTCATGAATTTCTGTATGAACCTTCGAAACCCACAATAGCACTGCCGTGAAGGCAGCAGCTCTTGCGCGTATAATCAAATTCGTTGCCGAAGCGGTCATCTCTATTGGATTTTTCAATGCGATTTGACCAACAATATTCCTTTTTTCAATTTTATCCGATTAACGGAAAAAAGTACTGACGCAATCGAATTGACATGAAGTAACTAGTTGTAAAATACTGTGCTTCAAATGTCAGTTGGATAAGATATTTATTTTTGGAGATATTGGAGAAAAAATCCGTAAAATTTCGTGGGTGTTCGGAATTTTGGGGGTATTTCGTCAATAACTCAAGAACAACTAACGCGATATTAATCTTCGAGAAGATTTGAAAAAAGATAACTCAATAACTCAAGAACAACTAACGCGATATTAATCTTCGAGAAGATTTGAAAAAAGATTGTTAAGTTTCTTGGTTATTTCCTAAATATTGTTAGTTTCGAAATGCATCAAGAACTTCTGATCTGATTACAATGAAACTTGGTAACTAGTGAAGTTATCAAATGCTGATCAGTAAATTTTTGAAAAATTTCGTGATGATCAAAAAAAAACAATCCAACAATTTTCTCCAAATATTTTGTAGATGGCGGTCTAATAATCATATGGTCCTAACGGAATTCCGCATGAATCTTCAAGCTGGAAATTATTTCGATACGATTTTACTTTTGGAAATATCGGAATAATTAAATTTTGAATGCGCAATCATTGGGTGGATTTCACCAATTCCCAAATTCGGCCACCAAACCTGCAATGCAAGTATCAAGTCTCCAAGTAGATTCTTCCGGAATATATTTCATTTACTTTTGGCTGTTAGGAAGGTCGTAAACAATAACTTCCTAAGGAAACGACTTAGAAACTCGATATTTGTAGAGAAGGTTTTCTGTTTCATTACGAAGTTCGAAATCGTGGATTGTGAGATTTGCCTTATGATTCTGTAGATTAAGGTACCTTCCATTCAAAATTAAATATTTTCAATATTTTTAAAATACGTGCATTTCTCGCACGTATTTCTTCGGCAACTAATTTAAACAAGCGCGTTAAAGCTCCTGACCTCCTGTCAGTGCTTTCTTAGTTTTTTTATAAGTGTATGGATTAATGAGTCACTCTCATTTATGTCTTTCAGAAGACTATTATTCCATTTCTATGATTCTTATATATTTCATTATCGCTTGTGAGGAAATGAACGCATTCTGAAATTGGTATGAAAATAGTTCATGATAGTTGAAACATCGAGAAAATAAGAATAATGAGAAAAACTGCTTGTATCATTGAATTATTCACACAATCTTGTTTTAAAAATGTTTATAAATGCCGAAAATTTGACAACAAAAATTAGGATAATTTATCCAGTTTCCCACATCCGAACGCTATTTTTTTCTCAGCAATATCACCTTAGAGGAATAAAAACATACATGCTTATTTCGACAATTTTTCACAGAATTTCCAGCTTTTTGCGACTATCCACCCTGATAGCAGTGGAGAAGGTATACTTTGCAATACACTTATTTCAGGACCTTTCGGTGCAATTTTTCTGTTATCGATATGACATTAGTTCATCAGTACCTATATACGTCTAGAAACAAATCAGCTTCAACGATTTTTCTTCAGATAAAACTCTCTTAGGAGAAAGAGAGTACATCATGTATCCAGAACGACAGTGAAGAAATCTATGAATCCAAATAAGGAGTTGAAACTCAAAGTTCGCAAGAAAAATGAAGGGGCGAATGTTAGTCGAGAGAGACAAAAAAACATATAACTGGCTAATACTTTTCTCTTTTACATATCGACTTCTTGGGCAGCATACGTCTACCTAAGCGAATTCTATGTTGCTTATATGGTGTCATTTTTGTTTTTCACCAAAAAAGAAAAAACAATTAAAAAATCTTCCTTATGAGATTAATTTTACTGGGCTTCTTTTGTTGCTGTGTTCTGTTGCTTAGCGAGGTGACATGAGTTGTGACACCTACTTCTTGTATTTCTCTAGCCCTGATGAAAAATCAATAAAGGTTCGAAACTTTCTCCATAACAGAGGTTTATCCTATTTTACTCGCTTGTTTTCGGGAAATACGCGTCATCGTTTCGTCAAAATGTTTGTAATTTTCGAATTTTGAGCTGAAAATGGACTTGAAACATTGGGTTGAATCCGATGTCAAATTCAATTCTGTCTGTGAGTCTTCTGTATCTGCTCGAACTTTCGAAAGAAAAGGACCTAGCCACTTGAAATTGTTAGATTATGTTGGGAGTCCAAATATCTCGGTCAAGTTTTTTGATGGACGAAAGCGGTAGAATAGTTTCGAAGTAAGCCTCATCAGATTTGAACTTTGTAGATAGTTTTGAAATACCAACGCATAAGTTACTGCAGAACTTCGCGTGGATTCAGTCCTTAGAATTTCAAAAAAATGTTTTTAGAATTTTTGTGGAAATTTTTGAGAATAATGCAAAATGTGCCATAATACACCAAATAATGGACTCCAATGTGTTAATTGTGGAACCCTTATGCACCTGGAGTGCCTCAAGTAACAGGTCGTCGATAACAATCACAAAACTCCAGAATCAAGAAAAATTAAGATGTTTACCTTACCTTTGGTAATCTTAACCTTCAAAAACGATATCTTTGATAACGTAACAGCGGGGATAATTCGTAGTTATGCAGATGACACGGTATTTCTGAATAGTTCAAGGCATATGGCTATTTTACGGTTGAAGGCCCTGGAATGTGAAAAAAGGCCAAATAGCGGTTCCCATTGAATTGTCTCTGGATGAATCCCGAAGAACACAATCTCTTCTGTATACCAATATGGAATATAACAATTCAACCCTCAAATACCTGGGTATGGAGTTTCAGTCTTCGCTGGGCTGGAGTAAACACAACGATACTTTATGTAAAAAATCGCGAACCTCTATATTCATGATTCGCAAAATGAAACAAGATGGCAACTATCGAGGCTGTAGATCTTACCTATTTTTCTGCATTCCATAACTAGGCGATTTATGGTATCATCCTGTGGGTCATTCAGGGGATGCTCAGAAAGTCTTTCTACAATAAAAAACCCAATCAGAGCATTATTCGATATGAATAAAACAGAGAGCTGTAAAAAAGTCTTTAAAAGGAAAAGCATACTTTCCATACTCAGTCTTCATACTTACCTCCATCGACAGCAATGTTATTTCCAAAAAAATTCATTCTTGCACTCATATGATATCCGAGCAAAGGACAATTTCTAACTACCGCATTTTCGAATGGAGAAAGCTCAGCAAGGAACCAATTACATATGTTCAAAGCTTCATAATAAACTTCCAGAAAGACTGAAAAAACTATTCCAAAAAGCTTTCAGTAGAGTCAATGTAAGTTTTTGATGGTGCACCATTGTTTATATCTGTATACCTATAATGTGTGAGTGATGTAAATAAATGAAATGAAAAGTTGATTCTAAATTCGCGTGAGCCGAAGAATATTATTTTGTATACATATTTTTTCGTTCACTGGTTCGCTAATTACCGTAAACGACACGAAAACGTTTATTTCAGAATCTCTCCAAAAGCCCAAAGACACCGAGATCAGTCAACTCGGAAAGTTTAGGAGGGTGAGAAGATGAGAAGAAAGAGAACCATATTCATTGGAGTGGTGCATTAGTGTTTACATGTTTATGCCAATGTAAATCGCTAGGGTCGGAATCCATTGGGATAGGGGCATAAGCCATTCTTTCTCTGTTACGGGATTCCCTGCAAAAGGGTTGCCAGTCGTTGTCGTTCTGGAGTGGATGGGACAACATCAGGGGTGGGATGCGATTTTCTAGTCAATTTTACAGCGGATTATGTTCCGATAATCGTTATTGTTACTGAGTGCGATGAGTGGGCGCGCACACAGAATGGGTCATTAGTTTTAAGTGTTATTAGAGTCTGAGCTTGAATGCTTACTGAAATCATTGAGAAGCTCGTTCAAGTTTTCGAAGAAGAGTTTAATGAGTTTAATGAATTCTGTTCACTTCACACAGTCACATCGATCGGGTAACATTCTCGAACATATTTACATGATTCATCTTGTTATTTTGAGTTGATCTATATATCATGTAGGTATGTACAAAGTGATTTACATGACCTCAAATGGTATACTTTTGATGGACCTTCAAATAATAAGGAATTTCATGAAATATCCTTTCTTGTTGGAAGTATTCCATGAATATGAAGGTGAAAACCTCTTCAGGTCCGTAAACAATCTGTCAAATTTGACTAATAATTGTTTTTTCTGAAATTCCGTGGAACAAAGTTCATAGCCGTATTTCGTTTTAAAATGTTATCTATGTGCAATAATCACTCGAAGATCCATATGGAATACACTGCATATATTTATTATTTGAAGAGACTGAGAAGTGGTATCGGATTGATTTTTAATGACGTTCCAGTGAAGTTTTTGTCACATGTAAATATTCTTGGCACGGTGATTGATGAACATCTCAGATGGGATTCTGAAGTTGATAGCATTTGTAAGCGACTTCATAAAAATTACTTCACTATATCTCACATTAAGAAGTTGGTGGGCAATGACAGCGCCCTGGCTTTTTATTATTCAAATGTCTTCTCTACATTGAGGTATAATATTATGGTTTGGGGCCGATCTGTTGAGTGGGAGAGAGTTTTTATCTTACAGAAGCGCATTGTGAGACTACTATTTGATCTACCATCTAGAGTGTCATGTAGGGATTATTTTAAGCACCATCACATTTTAACTGTTCCATCTATTTATATTTTTTATATTTTAATTTACACACACAAGCGAAGCTCTCGAATTCTCAGACGTGAAGAGGTACATTCCTATGAGACAAGGAACAAATATCGTTTCTGTGAGGAGAGGTCAGTTCATGCTTTTCATGAAAGGTCTCCGAATGTTTCGGGTTGTAAACTTTTTAATATGTTGCCGTCTCGTTTAGCGCATATGTCTTATAAACACTTTAGTAAGACACTGAAGGAGATTCTTGTTGATAATTGTTTTTATTCCCTTGAGGAATTTTGTAATTTTGTGAAAACCTTTCATTAATGTGTAATGTGAATTATTCAGTATTGTATATTTTAATATGTATCCTGCTTGTATGGACGTATTCTGGATTCATGGAATAAATAAACATTATTATTATTATTATTATTATTATTGAAACCTTCCTACACTGTTGTGCCTAGTTGGGTTTCACAACATCATGATAATGTGTTCAATGAAGCTAGATCTATTGTTTTGTATCAATGCCCAGAAATCCGAAATCAAATTACACATTTTTGAAGTAAGACGCTCATTAGGCATTTCCTGAATCTTTAAGGAAAATTCAGATGAGTCAGCTTCGCTTTTTGCAGAATTTCTGAAGTATCATGGTCTCATGAGAAAATCACCATTTTGGATTAACTTTACTTCATTGAATCCTCTTTAAGATGTCGTTACATATTCTGTATCAACATGTGCGATGTTTGCGCACAAAATTATCATCTTTCGAATTGAATGTAATAAATAACTAATTTGAGGTAATTCTGGTTGCGGAATCTGGTAGATAAGAATATTATACTGCCTTCAGGCGTGATAACAGATCTCACTGAAATTATGAAAAAAGACGGTGGTTAGGTGCTCATTATTGCGCGGAATGAGCTGAGTGCTAATTTAGTGGACGAGTTCAATTGTGACTAGGAAGATAACTGGGTGGTCATCGATCTGGGCAAAACAAGATTGTACATATATCTGTTGTGCTTGCATTGTGCTTGGTGACGAGAGTGCATGAGAGATCTTGAGGGAAAATCTGGGGACCAACAGGACAAAAATTTGTGATCAAGACATTGTTCAAGTTTGCGGTGATTTCAATTGTTCGTTCTTGAAATGGACGAATCAGGTGGTGTTTTAGATGCTACTGATGACAGAAAATAAATATGCTGTTTTTGTGGACACTTTAAATTTTTAGGAATTGAGAGTTTTTAAGGAAAATAGTAAATTATTGGACTTAATTTTGTGTAACAGGGAGAGAATTAGCAGCATTGGTCAAAGCGATGCATCATTGGTCAGCGAGGACCGACATAATCCAGCCGTTGAGTTTTCCATAACGTTTGTGTTTATGATTACTTGCACCTGAATTTTCTATTGAAATTTAACTTCCAGAGGGGCAATTATTAGTATATATGTATAATCGAATAAGAAAGCCAGAAAATGACGATTTTTAAAAACTTTGTTGGCGGGAGGTGTCCGCGAAGCGGCACCTCGAGCCACAAAGAGAGGGAACTTGCCGAAGGCGATTTCCCGATCTGAATGAAGAAAGATCGCTCTTTCCGTCGATCCTCATTCGTTCCGCTTCGAAATTTCCAAGATACCGAAAAAAGTTCTCAAACTTGTCGAATTTTGTCAAGTGGAATATCTCGCGAAGTCTGTCTTCTCCGAAGGCTTCTCGGCCGAGACCGAGGGTGGGAAAAGAACCATCAAGGACAGAACCGACCCCCGTGGAATTCTCATACTTAACAAACCAACGGAAATGTACGAAAAATACGTAAGAAAGTTGGTAATTTTTTGACTTTTCATATTTCTCCGAAAAATTCTGACAGACCATCGAGTCCGATCTGTGTTTACATACGGGTCTGGCATCCTGGGTCAGTGCTGTCAGGTGGAAATTGAATAAAATTGACCGAAAAACGCCGAAATACTGGCAAAAATTTTATGAAATGGCAAAAACTAAGCATGGGGCTTCGATTTCAAGCAGAAGAATGAAGCGATTGGTGATATTTTCAAAGGAAATTCCAGTAATAAATATAACGAAATCGACGGAAATATGGGATATATTACATTGAAATGGATCCATTAGAGGTTGGTACTGATTCCTTTTGACTATTTTACCATCAACTTTGAGTTTTTTTCCAAAATTTCAGCATAATTTATATCGATTCAGAACAATCCTTCTCAATGAAATCCTACCGTTGAGTACGAGCCAGGTTACTTTTTCTGGGGAGTTTTTGAAGATCAAAGATCCTTTTATTCATTTCCGATCCCCTTCCAACGATATTTATTTCCGTTCCTGAAGAAAATGTATCTGAAAACTAAATAATTCTGAAGTAACCTTGAAATTTCTATAGAGGTCACAGAGCGTTTTTTTGCGAGGGTACAGAGCATTTTTTTGCGATTGCCCAAAAAAGTTTTTCGATGACGTCATATCATTACGATAAATGTCACCACATAAAAGGCGAATCTGAGCGAACGGTAGATCTGGGCGCAAGGAAGATCCACATCTCAACTAGTAATGCTGTAAAATGAGAACTTTCTGAAATAGATTGGAAATTCCTCTTGGAGAATTTGGATTTTGATACTGGTGTGGATGTTCTATATGATAGGTTGCATAGGTACAAGTTGAAACATAACCCTAAAACTAGAATAAGCAATAGATTTCCTTCATTCTTCTCACAGAAAACGATACTCATTATTCGACAAAAACAAAACATAGAAAATGTCAAATTCGTAAAAACATGCAGCATAGAGAAGGTTTTCGATAATTTAGAGCTGCCTCGAATGGGCTCATTTCGAGGGATTTCAACAGATATCTCAACAGAATTGAGCGAGCCCTCTCACAAAATTCCCAATGTTCGAGGTTGGGAATAAGAAGAATAAGTGTAAAAATGCACTCTAGAAAAACAAGTGAAAGGTAAATATAGAATGAAATATATTCGAAAAAAGACAATCCTTACTCTGGAGGTTGTGAAGATAATATCTCAGAAACTAAATATAATATATAAAGTTGGAAACGAAAATCGAAGTTCAAAATTGAATCATCAAGAAATTAAACGGAACCGATTATACCAAATTAACAGAAATCAAGAACGAGGAACGACATTCTACGATGTTACCTTAGGTTTGGAAGAAGACATATGCCTTTCTTTGTCCTTTCTCAGCCAATCTTTAACGACTATGTTGATATCAGACAAACCACTAAAGTCAGTTGCTTCTGAAATCATAAAAAGTATAGATGAGTGTATTTGCGAGTCTATTTATTTATGTTGAAAATTAGAGAAATAACCGAGGAAAAAAGTCTACTGTTCTGATTATGATAATACCATAGTCATATTTTTTTTTTCATGTCATGAGCATTTTACGTGCTTTTTCTAGGAGCAGCATTTTATACAACATTTTACTCAATTGTCTATAATCCACGAATTTTTTGGCCGAAAATTATATCCAACAACTACTTTGAACTCACTGATGAAGAATCCGATGTCAAATTCAATTCTTTCCAGCTGGCCGTCAGCCTGTTAAATACCACGATTACTTTCGAACGAACGAGTTTGCGAAGGTTTCATATGCGATGGTTGATGCTCATTTGAAATTCGTGAGGATCGTCTAGTCTGAAAATCAAAAGAAATCTTTCTTTCTGGAAACATTAATCTGACTTCTATGAAATTATGCGAATACTTCAATATTTCACGAAAGAGTACCAAATCGATCCAATCCGATGTTCACTTACGAAAATATCGGTGAAAAAATAAGTCAAATATCGCCTTAGCAATGAATTTGAACCAGCAGGTAAAAACTAGTGACCTCACGTCAGAGCTTTCCTAGAATTTTTGGAATACCATTATGTTTTTATAATAGTATATTAGAGTTTCTGAGGTATAATTCCTTTTTTACGCGCTTGTTCTGGGAAACAGCGCGTTATCATTTCGTCACGATTTCTGTTATTTTCGAATTTTGAGCCGAAAATGGTCTCAAACGACTAGGTTGGACTCACTGATGAAGAATCCGTGGTTAAAATTGATTCTGTTCATCCAGCCGTCCGGCCGATCGTCCGTCCGTGTGCGCTGTAACTTTCGAAAGGAAGGACCTAGAGGCTTGAAATTTTCAGGTTAGGTTGAGATCCTGAATATCTCGGTTGAGTTCGTTAATAGGCCAAATCTGCTGAATAGTTTTTGTGCTGGAGCCATTTGAAATTTTGATTTTTTGATAACTCGAAAAATATTTATCTGATCGAAATGAAACTTGGTTGGAATATGAACAGTGTCAATAAGAAGAATTATCCATGGAAAATAAAAAAAAAATTTTTTTTTTGAAAATTTTTTTTTTAAATTTTTATATTTTATTGAAACTACAGTTTCCAAGTCATCATTTTGCAATGTGAACAAGCGCGTAATAGCTGCTGACTTCACGTCAGTGCTTTTCTAGATTTTTTATTTATTGGCAATTCTGCATTCAAATCATCGAACAAGTTTTATAGGTCCAAAAATTTTTTTTTGCTCCATACCAACTATATTCAGAGGTGAAAATGGTGGCGATCACTGCAGATTTATTTATTTTCACGCAGTCATAAAGGTTTCCTTCCCCCCTTTTTCAGAGTACACACAATTACCTAAAAAAGGAAGTTATGAAAAACGGAGGAAAATAGTGAACAATTTACTTACAGAAGCTTTCAATTTCGCAGACTCCGCCAAATACCCCTCTGAAATATTCATCTTTTCAGTAGTATTTATTGGGAGTTTTGAAATTTGAATTGATGAATCAGTCCGTGTTAACCGAATCTGCTTTCACTGATAAATCTTGCTCGTGCTCTTCCCTGCACAATATTGGTGAGAAACTAGTAATTAAAGTGACAATCACATACAGAAAATTGTGGTCAGAAAGTGCCATGAAACAAAATACTGGTGACTGGACTACTGAAGTGCGTATTTCTCATTGAGAAAAACAGAAAAAAAAAATATATTTATTTTTTAGAATATCCAATACAGTTCAATACCAATATTAGGGTGAATTAATTTTCGAGTGATTCTCTCCAGTCTCTCATTAAACAGCAGGTCTTGAAAAGGCACATACCAAGTAAGTAATTGGGGAGATCAGAGCAGTAAGAAAGAAAATCATGTGTCATGTACCGTGCAGGGAACAGCACGAGCAAGATTTATCTGTATAAAAGCAGATTCGGGAAACACTCCAATCAAAAATCAATCAATCGATATAAAGTTTCACTTATAAATTGACTAATAGTAATGAAAGTGAATCGATATGATTCCATTGAAGCATACCTATGCACTTATGGTCATGCTTTGTTCAGCAGCCTCTTCTATGATCTCCACTTTAGCCGAATGGGCCATTTGAGGTGGCTAAGGCAATTTCTGCTCAACATCGCTATCTTCATCCTCATCAGAGAATGAAATGATTTTTTTTAAATCTTTCTCGTTTTTTTACTCTCTGTATCAGATGCAAAGTCACTGAAATACTCTCCTTTCCTTGCCTTCATCTTTGCTGTTAAGTATTTACCTGTAATTAATACATAATCATCAAAGAATCCTCGATATTCAACTGGTTGAGTTACCGTATATTCCATTTCTAAAAATATGGATTTATGAACCGACCAGAAAGCGTTGATTCCTCATTTCTCCTTATACTTCCTTGCAACTTATCTTTTGGAAATGTCAATACCACTCTGTAATAATAATAATAATAATAATAATAATAGGTCTTTATTTCAGAACAATTCCCGTAACAAGCCAAGAAAAGAAGTGAAATAGTGTCAAATCCAAAGCAACTAAACATCAAAGCTGCCCAAATCATAGGGTTCCATATCTAATAACAAACTATAAATTTTTTTCTTAAAAATTTTTACATTCTCAATTTCCTGAATTTCTCTCGGTAATTTGTTGAAAAGTTTCAAACATCTATATTCAACTTGTCTCTGAGTTGTTGAAAGATTATTCTTTGGCAAGTTGTAAGACAAAGTTCGCGTATTATAAAAAGACTTGAGGTTGACATGATCAGAGAAAAGGTATTTATGTTTGAACAAAAATATTAAGCATTCGTGAACATAAAGTCCATACATTGTTAAAATCCCCATCTTCTTAAAGTATCCTCTACATGAGTCCCTGAATCCTAACCCGTTCATGATTCTCACTGCGGTCTTCTGCATTATGAACAGTGATGAAATATTCCCTGTTCCATAGAATATGAGACCAAATCTTAGTTTTGATTCAATAGTTGCATGGTAAACCGTTTTCAGTACTTGGGCATCAAGATATTTAGCCAGCACTCTGAAAGCATAGATGGAGGAAGCAACTTTTTTGCATAAATGTTCTACGTGTTCTTTCCAGTTCAATTCTTCATCAATATGAACTCCTAGGAATTTTGTACTACTTGAAATATTGTAAACTGAGCTGTTCAAGTTTACATCATCTGGGATTTCCCATCTTGACCGTGGAGGATGAAAGGCCACCAAATTTGTCTTGTTCTTATTTAGTACCATATTATTCCGAATTAGCCAATTTTCTGCCTCTTCAAGTACCGCCCCCATTAGTCTCTCCAGCTCCGGCCAAAGAGATGCTATGATCAAAAGATTCTTGTCATCTACATATCCTTCAAAAGATACTTGATCGTTAAGTAGCACCGCCAATCCAAAATCATTTACATAAATTATAAAAAACAATGGACCCGCGATACTCCCTTGTGGTATTCCTAATTTGAGTTCTTCTAGCTCCGATCTTATTTTGACACCTTCTGAGATGATCTCCACCAACTGAGTGCGTCCTTTAAAGTAAGACCTAACCCAATCAAGAGCTGGTCCCCTCACTCCGTATTTTTCCAATTTTTGAACTAACTGCCCTACATTTAGGCAGTCATAAGCCTTGGATAAGTCGAGAAACAGTCCCATAGACATATCTCCATCCTCAAATGCAGAAGTTATTCTTTTTATAAACCTGAAAATAGCTGTCTGAATCGATTTTCCTCTTATATAGCCATGCTGGTGTTCTGAGAATATTTTATTTTTCAAGAAGAATTCTGTAATCTGGTTGCAAAAGGCCAGCTCAAAAATTTTCGACAAGCCAGGTAATATGCTGATAGGTCTGTAGTTTTCAAAATTGTTCACATCTTCTTTCCTCTTATATACCCCCTATGTCCCCTTATGTACCCCCTACAAGTCAGGAATTAGGGATAGCCTCGACAGAACCTTTTTCCATTTCTTTCACCACAGTACGTGTCACTTCTATTCTCTCTGAGGAAGGAGCTTTTTCTTGTATCGATTCTTAACTTTTAAAAATCCAGTTTCATGATATCCTTTTTGTGTTGGAGAATGAAGATGATTGATTTTCTGACAATTCTATTACTAATGAATTGATGAACCATATCTAAGATCTCTACATATATATGTTAACGAAAGATCGATATAATGATAATTATTCAATTTCTGTCTCATACAATTATAGGTAATTTCTTCCAGAGATCAATACTGAAGAAGGATTTTAATTCCCTGGTTTGATGTATTGCTAGGTTAAGAGGTGTAGGAAGTTGTCTTAAAATTTGTTTATAGATCTCTCATCTTCATTTCATAAGTCAACGTTTCGGTTCCGTTTGGAACCTTCTTCAGGACTCTCAGAATACACAAACTGTCTACGAAAACATACATAATACAAATGAAACCAAAAGACATTGTAACGTTACAAAACGCTCCACTGTCGATTTCAGTTTCCATCGCGAAAATACGCTGTAC
This sequence comes from Myrrha octodecimguttata, assembly GCA_958510865.1. Lineage (NCBI taxonomy): Eukaryota > Metazoa > Arthropoda > Insecta > Coleoptera > Coccinellidae > Myrrha > Myrrha octodecimguttata. The sequence continues at coordinate 25,397,938 of OY294056.1, forward strand.
CAATAATTTAAATTCCAATCGCAAGAAAACGCCTTACTGCAATTATATGATCAACCGCTAAAGAACGCTCTTCGCTTTGACGGTTGAGTGTGTTTTAGCATTCGCGACTCTTCAAACTCGGTCCAACTTATGGAAAATTCTTCCTTTTGGTGCGGAGAAGTTGAAGATTCAACACCTTGCTAGAGTTTAGCGAATTAATGTTCCTCGTAATCCATTAACATCGTGGAATTTTGAAGTTTTATTGTTTCTTATAAGACGTCTATTCAAAAGGCGGTAAGTACTACGTATATCCCGACGAATATTTTTTGCTTTTGTAAATGCCGAATTGTGATTTCTGATTTATTTCATTCCATGCAGGTTACACAGGTCAACATGTTCCTTTGTTTAATATTGTGCATTTGATTTCTTACTATCGAATAACGTGCTCTGATTCCTGAGTTCTAGATATTTTATATCATATTAACTTGTAAATTATATCAATATCGTCTAGAGTCACTGGGAATGAGATCACGTGTTACAAGCACTGTCTTATAGTTTTGAAATTTGCAGTCCTTGTACCGGGGCTACCGCTCACTGGATTATATTTGTACAGGGGCTACCGCCTACTGGATTATCTTTTTACTGGGGATAACGCCCACTGGACGATCTTTGTACCGGGGCTAACGCCCATTGAAATATCTTACTACCGGACCTGGAGTTTTACTGGATTATCTTAGTACTGGAGCTGATTATGGCTGGAATACCTTTATATCGAAGCTAATTATTACTGGAATATCTTAATTCTGGACTTTGCTCTGGGTGGAATCTCTAAAAACTGGACTACCTGCATTTTGCAGGATCATAGCGCCGGATCCTTTACCACACACCATCACCTTAAGATAAGTGCTTCTTCCAATCCCGGATCTCAGATTCACTGTACCTAAATTTGTGTTTGTAAATAGCAATTTTAATTGTAGGACTTAATTTAATTTCAACATACCGAAATACTGAGGTAAAAAAAATATCGAATTTATAAACTTTTTTTCATACAACTTTCATGTGGCAGACCATGGAACGAACAGTGAAAAGAACTCCAACTTGTATATAGAAACCCCTGATGGAAACTTTCGTTCTAAAAAAGATATAATAATATAGGTTCTCTTGTAATGGTGATCTTATTCATTTATTTATTCAGAAGTCAATTTCAAGTCCACGAGTTTCCCGATCAGAATTCGACATGCCATGTATACCCACAGGATAATATCGATTGCATCTCCATTGTTATACTTTGTTGTCACCCAAAGGATATCGATTTCATATCCGACGACGGATGTTCATAGAATATCCAGTTGAAGATTTCCATATTAAATCCCTCAATGGATATTTTTTGGACGTCCATTTCATGTCCACGGATATCCCAACCTGATTCGGACATAAATATCCATAGGATATCCTATGTTATCTGGAAGTCTCACACATATTCTTCCTCTGATAAATGAAATGCAGTGAACAACACTTTCAAAACCTTTATAACCTCAAATACTATATGACAGTTGATATTTTCTCTATAAAAATATTTGTTGTCTTTTGAATATTAAATTGAAATTTTATTTTAATTAATTATCATTATTTATTAAAATTAAATAAGTCCCTTACTACATGTATTGAGATTATGGATATTAGACCTCAATGTTATCTTTTGGTACAGATAAGATGGTTGCAGGAGACAATAAAATATGGTGATGATGAACTGAAGCTCTCACCAGAAATCTATTCAGCACGTTCGACTGGCCGACCTCTACCCATTTTGGACTCATACGTTTATATTTGCCAATATCAAAATGAATCTCAAACATGAATTTTGAATTTTCTGTATTGAGTTTGAATTCACCTGATCCAAACATAAAAAGACACCTGTAAGAAATAATTAAAATTAGACAACACCAGAGAGTAACATACTGTTTTCTTGATCCCAACAGGTAAGATAAAGCAGCCTGACAGAACGTCTAATACAACCTGCAAATATGCAACCTTTCACGGAAAGAACTGTCCATTATCAAATCAAGATTACGAACATCATTTACAGTATGAATCTCCATCACCTCCAATGAAGAACTGAACCACCCCACCCAGCCCATCGCACACAGACTGATTGCTGAAAATGATCGCGCAAGATTTACTGGGGTTAATCAATAAATGTAGCTGCTCATATACCTCGAGGTCGCAAGATCATTATTTATCTTCCTTACACCTTCATCAACATCTCCAGCATCGAAACTGGGATGATGTTGAGCATCATCAGCGTAAAAACGAGCATTATTGAAGTGATACAACTTCCAAAATATGAGGGTATAAATGATAAAAAGCAAGGGGCCCAAAAAAAGTTCCTGCTGAACACTTACAGATGTGACCAAAGGATCGAACAGAAAACCGTTGGCTTTCAAATCATTCGTTCTGAAAGGAAGGTAATCCTTCTGCAATGACATCGCATCATCAGAAAATCCCACAGAGGAATGAACAGCTGGCGGCAATTTATGCGATATCTTCTCAAATGCCTTTGGGTGATCCAATGAGACCAGCGCTGTGATCCAACCAACCCGATTTGGATAAAATATCATCACTTATGTTGAGGGGGGCAGTTGTACAACTGTAACGTCTTCGAAAACCTGACTGAAATTCCGGAAGTATTTTGAACTCATTTAGATGTCAGATGATTTGTTTGGTACAGTACCTTCTCGAATACTTCAGGCAGACAATATACTGATGGAACGTAAATCACCTGCCTCCTCCACATTTCGTTTATTCGCTATCGGTGAAATTATAGAATTTTTTCAAGCTAAGAGATTACGCAACTGTTTCATTACATTAACAAGATAACTCAGTATAGAAAGACAACACTATTTCAAAATGGAGATGTATCAATCATCAGAACCAGAAGCTTCCGTCCTAATGTCATGCAAACATCTGACCACTAGTATATTTAATGCCATCAATTTCAAATCTTGGTCATCCGAGTAACCCTGATGTAATAACCAAACACTTCAAAACCACCAACCTACTGAACAATAAAACTGATCAACGATTTCACGAAAGATTGTGCAGGTACCTCACAAACTATAACTCTTCTATGTCTTGTATGATAGCAACATCCAAACCCTCAAATCCACCACCCCAGATTGCCCCCCTCCATTATGCGACAGCAGTCTCACTCAACTTGAGAAGTACACCGAAGAAGCGGATCCAAGGAGAATGACTACAGCTGTTATATAGTTACATGTTACATAGTTGTTACTGATCGTCAGGTCAACTGACCTTGGATAAAACCGCAGAAGGAATCTAGATACTTGTCACCATTTAGATGGACCGCTGCAGTTTAACAACGTACAGCGCGCCATCTTCTGGGAGCATATTGCGAATCCCACCTTCGAGTGCAGAATACTTTGATCGATATGCATGACGTTCATCCTTTAGTCTTATCAGGTCTTCGCATCTGCGATATTGCAGCTTTACAAACACCATCACGACATGGAAGCGCTCAGTTCATGTGGATTCTCACAAGACGAAAACGTCCAACATCTAACAAAGATGAGAATTTGTCTAATGCAAATTAACATAAGAAAGATGCTCCCAAAAGATGGCGCGCTGTACGTTGTTAAACTGCAGCGGTTCATCTGAAAGGTGACAAGAATCGAGATTCCCTCTGCAGTTTATCCAAGGTAAGTTGATCTGACGATCAGTAACAACTGTGAAACAGCTGTAGTTATTCTCCTTGGATCCGCTTCTTCGGTGTAGATGTTTTGGTCGATTGGATGATTAGCTCTCATCAAGGGGAAATGTTTGTTGATTTTTCGACAGATATTTGCCTTGTGATTGTGTTAATTTATTATAACTGGAGCTCTGCTTTCTTCCCCATCAGACCAATTCCTATCTCAAGAATGTTCATCGACAAACTTCAAGTATATCGAGACCATCAATACATACACACCGATGCATCAAAATCTGAAGAAGTCACGGGATCTGCATTATCCACTACCAACTAGAGAGTTAAGTCAGGCTATCTCAAACAACTGCAGTATGAGCGCAGGCTATATTGAGAGCACTGGAGTCAAAAAGAAAATGTAAACTATTCATCGAATGCTGGTGAGAATAGAGCAAGAAATTATGAAAGCGAAAACCGATCTAAACGAACTAAGATTTCTATGGGGGCCATCAGAGAAATGTATCACGCTGACCAACTTGCTGAGGCCGTCATACGGCATCAGAGCCTCTTCGTTCACCAAGAGAGTCCCTGTTATCTCCAATTAGTTATCATATTCAGACATGAAAGCGTACTACACATAGAAACACAAGTATAGTTGACAGACTGAATGCAACTCGCCGATGGCCAAGCTATCAGAGACAGAATGTTATGTTATACCTCATAAAACCACACCTGAAAGCGGAAGACAAAAAAATAATTTTTGGATGAAAAGTGTGAAGTGAATAACATATTAGGCCATTCGTTGGGGAAACTCTACTGATCAACAAAATATAAATACCCACTATTATACTTACTGGGACATAGCTTATATCCCCTCGAGGATTAAGCGATTTTTAACGCGCTTGTTCTAGGGAACAGCCCGTTATCATTTCGTTACGATGTCTGTAATTTGCGAATTTTGACCCGAAAATGGTCTTAAACGATTACGTTGAACTTCCTTAAGAAGAATCCTTGGAAAATTCAGTGATGTCCGTCCGGCCGTCCGTATGTGCTCCAACTGTAGAAGGAAAAGACTAAGAGATTTGAAATTTTCAGATTAGGTTTGGAATCCAAATATCTCGGTTGATTTCGTTAATGGGTGGAATCATTTGGATAGTTTCGGAGTAAGACCCATTTGAAATTATTTGTTTAATTCCTCGACATCTCATGAAGTATTGACTCGATCAAATTGAAACTTCGTGGACAGTTTTGGAATACCAAAAGGCATTTTAGAGCAAAATCTCGTGTGAATCCAGATTTCAATGGAATTTGGCACAAACATTAGAGTCACTATTTAACAATAATAAAAATTTCAATTTGATCCGATCTTTACTTTCGGAGGTATAGAGAAAAAAAATGTGCCATATTTCGTTGTTATTTGGAATTTTAACGTTAGTTCCGAAATATCTCACGAAGGACAAATGTGATCAGATTGAAACTTCGTAATCCGATAGAGATTAGCAACATGCAACAAGGTGCCAAATTTTGTGTTGATCTAATAGTTTGAATTTGAGCAAGCGCGTAAAAGCTCCTGACCTCACGTCAGTGCTTTTCTAGATTTTTTCGTTGAATAAATAAAAAAAATCTAGTCACATTGCGTGACGAAATGAATGAACGAGAAATTGAACCGAGAATTGCTTAATTTTCCCGACTGAGCTAAATGTAGGCAACGATGACGCTGAAAGATTTCTCGAACATGTTTAGGTCCTGAAACAGCGGCGAACAAACTAATTACAGCATGATTATGATTAGCTTTGGGTAGGCTAAGCTGCTTGGCTTACAGGCTTTTCGGTGAGTGTTCAGATGGGGCTTAACGGCCAGGACTTAATGCCATGTTCCCTATAACTCTCTCCGTTACGTGGGGGTATGGTGTTAGGACGTAGAACGACCAGAAGTAAAACCTGTAGAACAGAGAAGTTGGATGGAAATTGTGTTTTATCAAGTAGCGAGCTATTCGCTCATCGAACTTTATATTGTTAATGATTCAAATAATCCGATGCATGTTTAGTCCTGTTTTCACAGCAGGAATTATTGACTCCTCGTTCGAATCCGATGATGTAATTTTTAATACTTCTTATTTTCCATTGTTTGTCACTTTACTTCCAAATAAATCGGACCATTTGGCTAAAGGTGTAAGGAGAACGCTTTGAAGGAATAAAAAGCGAACCAAGCAGCGGAGATGGATCTTCGGATAGAACAAGATCCATAGAATACTAGAAGCCAAAACTTTCCTGCGATCATTCAGCGACATTTTGGGTTAAAACCACGGATCTAGAAATTCTTGAATTGTCAAAAATTGTTCTTTTTCCTTCTTTAAATATTGATGACGCTAAGGTCGCTTTGTTAACTTCTCACAATGAATTTCCCTGAATAAAATGAATTGAGCTGTAATCAGTTTGATCTGGTAAAAGTTGTCCTCGAAAAATAGATTAGATATTTGAAATACTGGATCTGTTTAGTTCGTTACTACCTTTGTAAACCTGGCATTTGACCTCGGAGTTTTCTTGTAAAAATTTGGTGATCGATTGTACCCGGTAGGTACCCGATTGTATCACAAAACTTTTCGTTCGTACCCCTGACGTTTTTCCAGTACAGCTAATATAACTTACAAACCCACCAACACTAAAAAAATCGAAATCTTTTCATGAAAACTTGGTGAAGGATGATTGTACCAGGTAGGTTTCCGATTGAACCACTTCTATTTTTGCTGAAATCCTCATGGTTTTTTCGCGCTTGTTCTAGGCAACAGCGCGTTATCATCTGGTCACGATGTCTGTCCGTCCGTCCGTCCGTGTGCTCGAAGGAGATGATCTAGCAACTTGCAATTGTTAATTTCTCGATATCTCATGAAGTATTGACTAGATCAATTTGAAAATTCGTGGAAAGTTTTGGAATACCAATGCGCCACTTATAGCGAATTTCTTGTGGATCCAAGTGTTAGAAAATTGAAAAATATTTCATTCGAAAAATTCAACTTCAAAGTTTTTGATGAAAATTTTTATCTCTGAAAATATTGAATAGATTTCAATGGAATTTGGCACAAACCTAAGAGTCAGTATTTAATATAAATTTCAATTCGATCTGATATTGACTTTCGGAGATATAATGAAAAAAATATGCCAAATGCCGTTATTATTTGGAATTTTAACGTTATTTCCGCAATATCTCAACTAGTAAAAATGCAATCAGATTGAAACTTCGTTATCAGGTGGAGCTTATCAACACGCAAGTAGGTTTCGTGTTGATCTAGTAGTTAGAAATTGAACAATCGCTTGAAAGCTCCTGACCTCACGTCAGTACATTTCTAGATTTTTCATACAAAATTTGAAAGTTTTTCATGTCTTAAACTCGTGATTGACCGATAATCGATGGAAATCGATGGATGTTTTGTGGTCGATGATGCCCAGTAGGTACTCAATTGTACCAAAAAAATTTTGTTTTTTTCTATACAGCCATTATGACTTTTGAACCCTACCGGCACCCGGAAAAAAAGTCAAGATTTTCATCAAAAATTGTTGAAGGATTGATTGTACCAGATAGGAACCTGATTGTACCATTTTTATTTTTTTGCCAAAACTCTCATGGTTTTTCCTACACATCAATTCAAATGTTTTTCTTCACTTCATCACTTCAACTCAGGATTGGCTGAGAATCGGTAGAATTTTTGTGTGGGAATTTTGTGGTCGATTGTACCACAAACATTTTTGTTTGTACCCCTACCGTTTCCTTCATATTGTCATTGTTACCTTTGGATCCTACCAGCACCCTGAAAAAATTCGAATTTTTCCACGAAAACTTCGTGATGGATTTAGGGTTTCACGAGATTGAGAAGAACACATCGAGATTTTTTCAAGATAGAGAAGTTATTTCGAGATTTCTTGATCTCGACTAAAATATGTGTTCTACAATAACTCACAGCTCTTAATATGTCAGAAAAGAGAAAATAAACTCTAAGAAAGCTCTGATGCGAGTTGAGGATCAACACGTTTTTGCACCTAGTTACGCGTTAGTATTCTTCTCCTGATTCCGAAGTTTTAATCTAAGTGCGTTTGCACTTCTCGAGATATTGCGCAAATTACGTAAAAATTCCATTTTCAAGTCGCTAGGTCCTTTCCTTCACAAGTTAGAGCACAAAAAGACGGACGGGCTGAGGGACAGAATTGGAACTGACCATGAATTATTTTTCAGGGTGTTCAACCGAATCTTTTAAGACCATTTTTGTGTCAAAATTCGGAAACTACAGACATTGTGACGTAACTAAAACGGGCTGTTCTCTAGAACAAGCGCGTGAAAACTATGCTTAGAAATAATTTTAGGATGCCCGGCCGGTGTTGCATAAACGGGAAATGAGAATGACATCAATGATCATCATTATATTTTTATTATATTCAAACAATAATTTTGAAGCCCTTTCCAATGCTATTTCCTATTTCTTTATTACAATAATACGAAGGGGATTATCATCACTTCAGAAGTCAGTTGATAGGTCAGTCTGTCCTTTTAGGATAAAGATGTGCCAAAAAGGAAAAGGACCGAAAATTCAACAATATTTCTTTTGTATTTTTATTATTTATTATTACTTCATTACTGCTAAAGATATTCTTATGGCAGACTTATGGAACCATTTTCGCATAAATTTCACCATAGAGTATTGCGACTCCTACATATGAGATAAGATAAGTTGCTTGATATCTTATCTTAATATTTTAAAGGATGGTTTACATCACAAAAATTTTTTATGAAAATATATGGTTCATATATTAGTTCCGAAATTATTGAATTCCGTACATACTTATATGAAACCATTTCGAGGATATTGAAATATGAATTATTTATCATTCGAAATTTTATTTTCACGATCGTTCCAAAAATACAGATAAGATCCGATTGATATCCAGTGCTTGATTGAAAATGACAGCTCTTACGTTCATAAAGAATAATATGATCAGGAGATCGCAGAATATTGAACATTCGAAAAAAAATTCAAAATTTTTTCTTCGAATTGTTCTTATGGCAAAATCATCGCGAAGTTCTGCACAAAATTATTTACCACCATTTTCGAACCAGTTACCAATATCTCGAGAAATTTCAATAGTATGAATCTGAACTTGGATAAACTGCTGTGAAATATGAAGCTGATGGGGCAAAATTTTTCGGAACATGATGAATAATTCAATAAACTTCATCGAAATTTACTGACTGTATTATCCTAACCAAATTTCGCAAAAACCTGCATGCCATTATGCTCCAACTAATTGCCAAGTTTCAATTGCTCCAGTAGTTCCCGAAATATCTTCAAAGTTTCAAGTCTCAACTAATTAAATTAAATTTAAAAACTCAATATAATGTCCTTTTTGCTGTCACCCACGGTGTTTCTATTCTATGTCACTTTTTTCCTTGATGTTCTCCTGTGTTTCGGGTTTCTGTTACAACCGTTATAACCTCCAATTTCCTTCGTGTTTATTTTCTGCAAGTTCCAAAGATCCAAGGGTTGACTTTTGAAATGAAGTTTATTTGCCTCGAATTTACTTATATGGATTTTATTACTTCTTGTGTTCTTTTCTGGTAAGTTTATCTCATTTTTGTTTCAATATTTCATGTACTTACTTTCTATTTTGCTTCCAGGATGCCAGTCACTTCGATTCAATTTTGGTTTACTTTGGTTTCTGACTGGAATATTACGATGTTTTGAAAATTTTTTTACGAGGAGCAGCTACAGTCTGGACGTTGGTTGAAAATGGACTAAATTCTCTGGGCTCGAGCTTCGGTATTTATACCTTTCTATAATTTTCTTCAGAATCCAGTGAGGCTATGAATTTTCGAAAAGTCTTCCAGAATGATGCTTTCGCAGTTTTCTCCTCAGAGGTGAGGTTTCCTTCTTCGAACCTAATCTAGGAAATTCAAAAATTTCAAATTTTATGCCTAAATGTTACAATTTTTTCAAGTTCACAATTTCATTTGCCTAGTATTCTTGAATTTCCAATTACAATCGCCAGAAAATGCTTTCATTATATCAAACAAACTCTATTTCTGAAATATAGCTGCAATTTTGTTCCTTCGGAACCTGAAAATTACATCATATGCAATTTATGGGTCGAGACATAATTTCTATCCTAAATTGACATTTTCTTTGGAATTCTTCATCTAATTTCTACTTGTAATTGCTAGTTCTTTTCAATTCAAACCTGTCATAATAACTTTCAACAAAATAGTACTTGAATTTCTCATAATTTACTACTTTTTTTTACTAGATAAGGCATTTTTTGCAAGGTATTGATCCAAATTCTTGTACTTTCAGATTATGAGAGGCCTGTTGAGAAGGATAATTTGGAAGAATTATGTGCCCTGAATAAACTATTGAAATACTGGAATAAATTTTCTGAATTTGTTACTGGATCGTGATTGATTTGGACATTTCTTATATTTTTTGATAGAATTTACTTTGTTTGAGGCCTGGAATTAACTCAATTGTATATTATGATAATGAATGATTGAATATATGAATATGTGTTCATCGGTAAGTTATTTTTTATGTTTCTTTAATATATATATCTATCGGTTTTCTAACGTTCTCCGACGTCTTCCGATACCTAGTCTCCATTCGTCACGATCATTCCATTGGCCTTCTTCAAGCCCTCTTTCCTGCATTTCTTTATCGATGCCTTCCCTCCAACTTTTCCTTGGCCTTCCTCTCTTCCTTCTGCCCTCAGGTACCCATTCCAATATTTGTTTTGGGAGTCTGTTTGGTGTCATTCTTTGTACGTGTCCATACCATCTCAGCTGCCTTGTTCTCACTCCTTCGACTATGGTTTGTTTTACACCCATGATTTCGCGGATTCTCTCATTTTTTATTCTTTCCAACCTAGATCTTCCCGCCGCTCGTCTCCAATAGTCCATTTCTGTGGCTTCTAGATATTTCATTGTTCGTTGTTTCAATTGCCATACTTCACTGCCATAAGTTACGATACTCTTAACTATTGTGTTGTATATTCTGTGTTTATTCTCTTTGCTGATTTTCTGATCCCATAAAATGTTGTTGAGGGATTTGATGGCTTTCCTGTCCTGAATATTTCTTTCTTTTATTGCGCCATCGAGAGTTCCGTTCTGGGTTATATTAACACCAAGGTATTTATAGCTTCTGCAAGATTTGAGATTTTGTCCGTCGTCAGTCACCAGATCCTGTTGTGCCCCGCCTACACACATGTACTCTGTCTTCGCCAAATTGACCTCCAAGCCCCATTTTTTGTACTCTTCTATGAGTTTCCTTGTCATATACTCTAAATCTTCGAGCTCTTGAGCTATCACTATTTGGTCATCTGCAAAGCTCAGCGTTTATAGAACAGTATCATTCAAGGGGATCCCCATATTTTTGCACTTCAGTTTCCAATTTCGAAGCACTTTTTCTAGAAAGATCTTGAAAAGAGTCGGTGAGAGACAGCAGCCTTGCTTTAGACCTTTGTTCGGGGAAAATCCTTTTGATATTTTATTACCGATTTTCACTCGGACATTGCAATATTGGTATAGTCCCTGCACTGCTTTGACCAAATTAGTGTCTATATTTGTCGTTTTCAATGATTCCCAAAGTTTGGCAAGTGGAACGCTATCGTACGCCTTTTGTAAATCAACATATAGAATATGTAGCTCCTTGTTCACCGCTGTGATTTTCTCCATGTTTCTTTAATACCGACTTAAAAAAAACCATAACAGTACTTCAGATCACGGAGTGGATAAACGTCTTCCTACCCTTATTTATATGGGTATAATAAAACATTAAAGCGTCGAAATGGGGAAAAAAAGTTTGTAGTGGCTGTGTCAAGTTTTGTATGACAACAACTCGCGATAATATATTATCGGAAGTAGTGAAAATATAAAATATCGTTTCTGATAAAATTGATTGACACTATAGTTCTTTTTATTTTCTGGCACTAGATCAAAAATCGTAACTATATGGAAGTCAGGCACCGTTGAAACCTGTCGGTACATGCTGAAGCTACCGTCTATATATGAAGTCACACGAGTGCGTGTTTGAGAGCAAACAATACCTCGAATAAAACGGGGTGACTTTTGGAGACCAGAGTTCGTTTTTTTCGAAAAATCGAAAAATTTCACGGGTGCAAATGGTTGAAAAAAATTGTAAGAATGCGCAATGTTGTCACTTTTTTATATTCAAGAATTTTCGGGAAAATAAAAACTGAAATGCAGTGAAAAATGGAAAAATAGCTAACACTAATTTTCATCTTCCGAGAAAATGTTCGATTAAATCTCACAATCTGTGTAGGTTCCAACTAGTCCATTAAGAAGGATGGCTTCGAGTTGATTGAATTGGAAAAATTTCACCCTGCGTTTTTACAAGTCATGCAGTTCATTAAAAAATACTAATCAAGTTTCTCCAGCGAATCAAAATTTTTAATTTTCAGGACAGGCGAATTAAATGGAAGTTGATGCTCCTCTAAACGAATTATCCATCCCACGATGGATCGAAATAAGATGGTTAATTTCTTCGTTTACGACTGCGCCAAGCAAGAAGACGGAGATAAAAAACAATATAATACGGTAATTAACGCGTTAAGTACGAGAAGAAATCTCGTGAAAACTTAATCAAATTCAAAACGTCGCCTTCTACTGACAATTTGTTTCAGCGCTCCCATTTTTTCTCATCTAAAATTCACGAGGGCGAACAACTTAGCCGGTAAATTAAGAAATTAACGTATTCCCACTTGCATGGTTTATTGTACCCGTTACTTATTCAGGATTTGCGTTCATTCGGGAACCATGCATTCTATATTACAGCGGCTGCTCGTGACAGTGTTCCGTTTGCGTTCCTTATTTTTTTCATCTTGAGATTAAATTTCGTAGTTCATTCATCAGTAATGTTTCAAATTTCGATAATATCTATGTTCATCATGTGTTCCAGTTGAGGCGCCGTTTGGGACTGAAGTGGGGTTGGAAATATATTAATTCTCGAGTCAATAGATTTATTAGTGGCTGCGATATATTTTGTGTAACGATATGTTAATTTTTCTTTCCGATATATCTGTTTTCTACAAAACCCAATTTACGAGTCGGGAGCTCAGAATCTATAAAATTGTAGGATGTAACATAAGGAACTTCTGCGTACAGTGACTATATTACCACACTGGCGATAACGGCGGTTCGATTTTTATTGCTTGATCGGTCCTCTGGTACAAATCCACCATGTTTTGTCCGACGTCAAAATAACTGCTGTTTTGTGTATAGAATACGTGATTTTATTCTACTCTATGCATCTTGCTCCTAATAATTGCGGTTATGTTCACGTTGATTTGAATATTTTGATAGTATCTTCTCTCTTCTCCTGAAAGAGGTGTCTTAATTGTGAAACTTGACGATTTCCTCTTATCCAAATTTATTTCAAAATGCCTGGTTTTGCAGCTGTTGGATGTTTCATTCTCTCCTTATTAGAATTCAGTCTATGAAATTTTGCAATAAACACCAACTGATATGAAATTGGCAAATATTTATTGTGTAAATATAGTTTTTTTACCTCGATTTTGTAATTCGACTTGAAAATTTAAATTTTCAGGACCTTCTATTCTTTCCCTATTGGAAATCAGTCCATGAAATTTTTCATTGATCACCTACTGATATATAATAATTCCATAATTATATATATATATATATCCAAGTCATAAGTTGAACATTATCTGTAGTTGCACATATTGGTGTTTTGACTAGTTAATTTCTAAAACAGTTATTATTCTGAATTACTATACCTACCATCTTCTCTTTTCAAAAATAGATTAAAAATAGTTGTGAATGCAACGGGAAGTAATATCAAAATTCATCAATTAATTTCATATATTTCAAACCCTTCCTAGCAATATTTTCGATCTGTACCTTTTTAATAAATAATAACATCACTCAGTTAATTTGAAATAGTAAAAAAACGTGATTCGGATATTTTCTGGAAGATAATTTCGACGTTATTTCAGTGTCTGTTACTTGGTTGATCCAAATGAACCAATATCTCAGTTCAGTTGAATTTCTGGTAAAATATAGGCGCCTCAGAAAGTAATTCAAGGACTCTTACTGATACGAAGAAGTGCTGAGAGCAGGCCATATTTTTTGGTGAATCTAGAGTCAGTCCGAATGATATCACTTATGTTCTCTTGGTTCACAAACGAGTGGACCAACAAAATGATGACAGCTTTGCTGCTTTAGTTCTTTTGCATCGTATTTCGAAAGCAAAGGAAGTGGATAGATATATAAATGATTTTATTTTCATATCACAGCAGCTCAAGATACCAGCGAAATAAAAAATTTCAAAGCTAGTTTGACCAAAACTACCTTCATACAAAGGGGAAATATTAATATATTTGTATAAATATCTTAAGCAATCATAAACTATAACGGTTCATCTAGTTTATGTCAGTTTTTAATCAGATCACTTTCTTTGAATATGCTTTTGTATAGTTTGTGAAGTAGGTAGCTGCAGAAGTGCTCGGTAGTTTCACTGAAGGAACAGCATTCTTCATTGAAATACTCTTATTTTCTCTTTTTTTCAGTAACACCTAAAAACAAATGGCCATGAAGTTCTTTTGAAATAAGTAATCCATTGTAATTTACCTCCATGAAAATAATCATCTTCAGAGTAATGCAGTAAACATACTTCTCGTATTTCGTGATCTGTTTTCCAATCTTCAATTTCAAAAGCCATCTATCAACGGGTTCCCTACCAAATGCTGTTTCCAAATTAATTTTACTTTCATTTGGCTTTGGAAAATATTAAAACTTGAGGTAGAAGATGATTTCTTCTTCTTTGACCATGAAATACATTGAGTTGAGGTAGACAACAATAGTCATTTCAGGAGGATGCTATTTCGAATTAATACCATCGAAAATTTCGACAGGAAAGAATCGAATCGTATAATGAATATCACGAATATTTCGGTATAACTATCAAAATTTCAACTCTGAGAAAAATGGTCGAAAATGAACTCTAAAAGTAAGCAAAATATGCTAGAATAACAGGCACGTCTAAAACTACTATCCATCTCTTGACGTTGTTCGATAGATCGAATTTGAATATATTGGATCGAGAGCGAGAGAGAATGTAGGGAAAAAAGTCCTATAACATGGGACCCCAAAAGTTTAACTTTCGAGATACAGGGTGTTAAGTTTTACGGGTTTGAAGAATCTTTTTGAATCATTGCTATAGATCAGAAAAAAATATGAAACTATTAATGAATTTATTCACCGTAGTAAACTTACTGGATTTCATGACACTTCAAAGATTTCGAAGGAATCTATTTTTTTTCCCAAAATCGGAATCAGATATGACACAATTACAAGGGCCATAAAGCTTGGTATAAAATCAGAGCTTCCTTTGAAAATTTTTCAAACTAACAGTGCCTCACCAGAAAGAAGGTCCGGACGATAACAGGGCAGTGTTCCGGAAAAACTATCACCCTGCAGATTTGCAATTGAAATTGGCATGTCATATTATGTGAACCCTAAAATATAATATCTATGCAAAATTTCGGTTGAATACAGGGTATTTCACCATAAACTGGTCAGACATATATAGCCGTATAATAATAATAATAATAAATCTATTTTATTTCGTGAATATTACAAGTAATATTCGAACAAAATAATCGTCAAAATTTTGATCTCAATGATTCATGAATTCTGTGACACTATATGGTTCTAGTTCTAGAAGCATGTCAAAAACATTTTTCTTGAATTGTTTGATACTTGGACTCAGCTTGATAGATTTTGGTAACTTATTGTAAAATTTTACGCAGTTATAAAGTGCTTCTTTCTCTGTTAAACTCAATCTATGTTGAGGAAATAAATAATCTATTGTTCTCGTACTACGAGCAGTTTGCGGCTCGTGCATAGTGAATAAGTTCCTATTTTTATACAGAAATGTGACACATTCCTGTATATAAACTGCGTATATTGTCAGTATCTTATTTGACTTAAATTTTCCTCTGCAACTCTCCCTCGACTTAAGTTTAGCGAGAAGTCTCAAAGTCCTTTTCTGTGCATGGTAGACTATTTTGAGGACATGAAGATCCAGATATCTTGAGAGGATTCTTTAACTATAGCATGTGTAGTTCAATTTTTTGTTTAAATTCATTATTTGACTTGTCCACTTCATATTGCAGTTTATTTGTATTCCAAGGAAATTGATGTTATGTTCTAATTTATAGATGACATTGGGGAAGTCATTTTTACCCTATGACATATAACCCGTTTTCGAAGCATAAGTGAGATACAGGGAGTTTAATGTCAACTTTTAGCAATATTCTGATAACTGTGGTGATTTATACGTGACCTTGAAATAACGGTTTTTGGTCACATCTTAGTATTTTTGGGTGGTCAATTCAATTGTTGTGAAGAATTCTGAAAAAAATATTTCAAAATGGCGGAAAATCTACACACAGTTGGAATTTATTGTTTTCGATTGCCTCGATTGCCAAATTGGGTAGCATTTTTTCAATGTACTCAATTTACTGAGATTTTCCCTGAAAATTTTTTTCCAAAATTCAAACTAATTTTTTCTTTCAGATGTCTACAGTGAAAAAGAAATTTCACCCAAAATTGTTGAACTCTTTTGAGGTTGATCTCACTTTCATTCTCAACACTGGGATGAAAACAGAATGAAAAAATATCCATTGATTTTCATTTTAAAGCCTTCCGAAAACTCCGCTCGGAGTACTTTAATGATTTTTATTTTAGAAACTGGTGGCCCTACGAATGCCAAACTTATGCTAAAAGGCCTCCAGAGTGACCTAGATAGAAATATGAGTTTATTGAGAAAAACAATATTTTCTAAAAAACTTTGGTGGGAATAGAACTCTCTCCGCATTCGGAAAATAGGGTCAAATTCTATGCACTACCGTTGCTTGGTAACGGAAGTCATTATAATCATAATAAATCCAATTTATTCGCGACCCTATTGTCCATAAGTGGAGCAAGTTCGAATCCCATCAAAGTTTTTTTGAAAAAAAATTTTTTTTTTATGAATTCCAATTTCTATCCAGGTCATTCTGGGGGCCCATTAGTATAATTCTGGGCTCCGTAGGGTTACCAGTTTCTTAAATAAAAATTATTTAAGTACTCCGAGCGGAATCTTTGGAAGGCTATAAAATGAAAACCAATGGATATTTTTTTATTCTGTTTTGACACTAATGTTCAGAATGTATGTAAGTTCAACCTCGAAAGACTTCAACAATTTTGGGTGAATTTTTTTTCTTCTGTAAAAAAAAGTTGAGTTTGAATTTTGGAAAAATTTTTTGACCGAAAATCTTAAAAATTGAGTACATTGAAATAATGCTATCCAATTTGGCAATCAAAAGCAAAAAATTTCAACTTTGTAGATTTGCCGCCATTTTGAAATAATTTTTCCAGAATTCTACTCAACAATTGAGTTGACCACCAAAAAATACTTAGATGTGACCAGAAACGGTTATTTCAAGGGTCACGCATAACTCACCACAGTTATCAAAATATTGCTCAAAGTTGACATTAAACACCCTGTATTTTGCTTGTGCTTCGAAAACTGGGTATATGTCATAAGGCAAAAATTACTTTCCCAATGTCACCTATACGGCTTTATATGTTTGACTAGTTTATGGTGAAACACCCTATTAAATGCAGATACTATGAGAAAAAACTTGAAAAAAATTAAACTTTGAAACCCCGTATCTCGAACAGGAAAAGTCTGCCGTTCCATGTTTATGGCACTTTTTCCTTCGAATTACGCAAGGAATCTTTCCTTTCGTTTGTCCCCCCAATTCTGGAACATTCTGTTTACATGTATTGATGCAACTAATAAATATATTGACTCGAAAACATACCTTTATCCCAAACGGCACCTCACAGTTCCAGAAGAGGGGAAATAGTTCCTTTCTATCCACCATGCGAGAATTTTTTTTCTGACATAAAGAATGTATTTTTTGCGCTCATGTTCATCGAAATAGGGTGCTATCGTTTTGCCGAAAGTTTTGTAATTTTTAAAAATTTTACCGGAAATGTTCTCAAACAACTAGGTTGCAGTGATTGATGAAGAATTCGATGTTAAAATCAACCCTGCCTGCCAGATATTTGAGCCCTTCGAAATGATTCGTCATAATATTCCACTTCGTAGTATCACATTTAAAAAATTGATTGGAAGTCCGTGGTACTTGTTATGAAATGTATTGGACATTCACAATACGAATATGATCACTATTTCTTTCGTGGGGTACTATCACACAAGCTCATTATATGCTTGTATTAATTACTTTATTTACTTAATTTACTATATTTACCAAGGCAGACAAAGGAAACAGTGTGGTGATTCTTAACCAAGTCAACTATATAAACAAAGTTACCACATTCTTGACAGAAAATCAAATCAATTTAACAACTGTAAGGTCATTAATGTCCAGTTTTGTGAATAAATTTAAAAAGACTGAAGATACCATTAAAAAGGTTTGGCGGTCTGTACCAGCCTCTACCGATGAACCCAATAGTCCCAAAAATGTATGGATTAATAAAACTACATAAGCCAGAACAACCAATAAGACCAGTATTAAATTTCGTACAATCCCCTACTTATAAATTGGCCAAATGGTTGTGTAGGACGTTGAAAAGAATAACAAACTTCAAGTCAGTCCATGGTCTGTTGAATTCATTGGATCTGATAAAGAAGATCAAGAATATAGTGATTCCTGAACAAGCGATGTTGGTTTCCTTTGATATAAAAAATCTATTCACAAATATCCCAACCTCAGAATGTAAAGAGATAGTAAAGGAACTGTTGGATAACAATGCGGAATTATCAATGACAGAAATAAATGATACGATGAAGTTACTGGATTTATGTTTGGAGCAAAATTCCTTTCAATTCAACCAAAAAATTTATACATAACAGGATGGCCTTTCGATGGGTTTACCAATCTCGCCATGGTTAGCGGATGTCTACATGGACCGTTTTGAAAGAATTCATATATCTTCAGATAAGAATAAGTACAGAAATAAAATAATATTCTGGTATCGATATGTTGACGATGTAGTGGTGTTGTGGCTGGGCGGAAGGGAAGAATTAGAAGAGTTTTTGAATTACATCAATAACATACATGACAGAATAAAATTTACAGTCGAAATTGAAGAACAACAGTGCTTGAATTTCCTAGACCTAAAGTTAATGAAGACAGGACATAGATTTTCTTTTGGAGTTTTTCACAAAGAAACACAAACAGAAAGTATTATAGATAATAATTCGTTCCACCCAATACAGCAGAAACTCAGTTCATTTCATGCATATACACATAGATTAACAAGTCTACCTTTATCTGAGACAGAATATAACATGGAACTCAACCTCATTAAAAAGATAGCCATCAATAATGGTTTCAGTGCGGATTTAATTGATAAACTGTTGAACCGTAAGAAACAAAAAATGATGTTGAAGTCACTAAACCTAATGGATCTTAATTCAAACAACAAGAAGGTTCATTATGGATCGCTACTGTATATAGGAAACCCCTCAGTGATAGTCGCTAACATGTTAAAAACAGAAAAATTGAACATATCTTTTAGACCTAAAAATCAGTTGAGGAATATAGTTTTAAACAATGTGGACATAACAGATAAAATAGAAAAGAGCGGAGTTTATTCCCTGACATGTCAAGAATGTGACGCCACATACGTGGGACAAACCGGAAGGAAGTTTAAGGACAGATTGATGGAACATGAAAGATCATTTAGACTGCGAAAATCGGATTCACACTATGCCAACCATTTTTTCGAGTATAATCATGATTACAGTTTGACAGATTTTAGGGTTCTACATGTTCAGAACAAGGGTATCAAGTTGGACATAAAAGAAAATCTGGAAATTTTTGAAAATTCAAAAAAATGCGAAAATCCACTTAATGTACAAACGAATTTTGAATATCAATCGTTGTTTAAGTTTATTGTTGATCCGGGTGGAGAACGATTATAATTGGATAATATAGAACAACTAAATGACGTTTGAGGATCTTGAATGGAACGCACCCTAATAATACAAAAGTGAAGCCGTGTTACCGATTGAAAGTATAGGTTATGATGTTGTTGTTGTCAGTTGATTGTGATTAATGATATTATTCAGTATAGTAATTGTGAAAAGTTGAGATTATTGTTGAAGTCTTGTCTTAATATTTATTTTATTGTTTTGACGTTTCACATGTATTTTAAGTGTAAGTATATATTTTAGTGAGGTCTGTAACGTGTAGTAATTTTTTATTTTAATTTGTACTCTCTGGCTGAAGATGGAATCAAGTATTCCGAAACCGATCCCATAATCTAATAAAGATCATTAAAAGAACTCTGTTGGTTGTAGACATTTTCCCCTTCGTTAATTATAATTAATTACTTTGCGTTAGCTTCGATGAATTTTGTAGATAGTCAGGAACTTTCAAATGGGTCCGTTTTCTTTTTTTGTGTGGCCAGTGCCGATGTGCACAACAGACGACCACATTGATTTTAATTTGGATAATCCGATGCAGTTTGTTGAGTTTATTCGAACGGTTCAGTTCCATGTGATAATGAGCTCATATCATTAGATTTGACTTTTTTATTTCACCTAAAAAACTTGTATTGGACTTAGTAAGATCCAATTGGAGGTGTATTTCGGCTTACACTGATATCGAAAGAAGTCTTTTTCGTCGTATAATCGAGTTCATTTTCGAGTCGAGTTACTTCACTTTTGATGGAGTAATATATGAACAGATTAAAGGAACAGCTGTGGGAAATCCAACCAGCCCAACTCTTGCCTAAATCGTTATGAATCACGTGATCACCAACAGCATAAAAAGTTAACTTTCATCATCCCATTCCTGGAATTATATGTGGATGATACGATTTTGGGGATACCAAAAGGACGAAAAGATGAGGTTCAATAGTATTCATGGAAGGATTCAATTCACTATCGAGCATAGTTATAGTTATAGTTGTAGTTTGGTAAGGGGGGCATTCCACTGCGACCTTAAGGTCTATTGTGCCCCCTCGTCGAAGCTGTTTTCGCATGCGGTACCAACATCTCGCCCTCCAGCTCTAGAGCTCTGATGAATTCTAATATCTGTGAGGGCTTCAAAGGGGCTAAGTTCTCATTCCTCCTATAATGCTCCTGTCCAAGATATTTCTTGCGCAGGCTCACAATGGCGAGGCATTCTGTGATCAGGTGAACAGGAGTTTCCCCCTCTTCCCCACAGAATCTGCCCTCGTCAGTTTCTGATAAACCCATTCTCATCATGTGCTTCCTCAGGCGACAGTGTGCTGTGAGGAAACCAGTGAGGAGGCGTAACTTGTTCTTACTGGGATCCAAATGATTTTTGGATCTTTCAATTTCGAAGTTACGAAGGAACTTTTTAGAGCGTTCCATTCCTGGAGAATTCCCCCAGAGTGCCTCTCTTTCATTTTCTTCCTTCTCCAAAAACTCTTTCTTATGTGGTATTTGCCTATACCACAGAAAGGTTCTGGACCAGTAGGTAGCGTTTGTGCTCCCTTTTTGGCTAGAGTGTTAGCCTCTTCATTTCCTTTGATTCTTGAGTGCCCAGGAACCCAGACTAAGGAGACTTTTTTATTCTTGCCTAATTCATTGAGTTTTCTTCGGCACTCCCATATCAGCTTTGAGTCGATGACATCAGTTCAGTGCTTTGATAGCAGCCTGACTATCAGAATGAATCACCTTATCACACCCTTGATAGTTTCTTTCCAGGTTTATGTCTAATGTTTCGATTGCAAGTATTTCTGCCTGAAAAACACTCGAGTAGGAGCCTAGCGATAGTGTACACTTTGTCCTAGGCCCGTATACTCCAGCGCCGGCACCCATCGTGGTTTTGGAACCATCTGTATACCATATAACGGTATTTGCTTTGAAGTTTTGGGTTGTGTATTCCTTTTCCCACTCTTCCCTTTTACATATTATTGAGTTAAAGTTCTTCTCAATGCTTACTTTTTCAGTCATAACATTACTAGGTAGGTTCGCTGATGAGATAGATGTACTCGTTCAGAGAGGACAAGGCTCTCTCACTCAATTCTCTCATTACCTGTACCTTCCCAAGAGATTCTAAGGATAGCTTCGTGGGCTACCCTATTGATTACATAATGTAGAGGAATGTCGAGGTTGAAATTGACGATGAAATCTCTTTTTTAAACATTGCTCTCATTAGAAAAGACAATGGCACCATCTCGACGAATTGGCATGTGAAATATACATCATCCGGTGGACTGTTGAACTAATATTCTGACCACCCGACATCTCAAAAAAATGACTATTATAGAAAATCTTTTATTTAGGAGTTACAAATTGAATCATCTGGTATACCATGCGGAAAATGAGAATAAAATTAGACAGTTATTAAGGAACAACAACTATCCCACTAGACTTTTTTCTAATATACGTTTTTTAATTATTTTTATTTGCTTGTACTGTATAGTTTTAATGAAATTCACTAATATGCTTCTATGAATTATGGCTACTAAAGGAATACTAAGCTTTTACTATATTGAAAAATAAATCAAGCATTGAAAAATAAACGCTTTCCAATTGAAAAACTTTGGAATTCGAATGAAAAAGAACTGAAATTGAACTGGTTTAATGATATCGCCTATCGATTGGAAGTACGGATGTTTCTAGTTTTGTATCGAGTTCATGAACTTCTCACTACTTCACCAGATCCCTTGGTGTATATCTAAATCGGAAAAAATATGAATGTATTAGAACAAGCTCAGATGCAACAATTTCGATATTGAAATTTCAATAACATAAAACATTTCCAAAATAAAGCAAACCGACTTCAATTCAACTGAAAAGCAAAAATTCTAGAAAAGCACTGACGTGAAGTCAGGAGATTTTACGCGTTTGTCCAAATTCGTAGCCATAGCAGTCACCTTTTCACGTATTGACCCCGAAAAAAGCAGCTTCACTTCCTGCTCTGGATAGTCGGCGATATTTTTGTTCATGACGCTCACGAAATTCTGCATGAACCCCAAGCAACCATTTTCCGATCAATTCGATCCGATTCCTATTTTTGGTGGAATTAAAAAATTTTTGAATGGTTTCCTTCATCTACGAAATCATCAGGCGAAATTTACCCATTCACGAATTGGTCCTTCATCGCAATCAAACAGAAAACCTGGGCCTCAAATCTCGAGTCTTCAAGTCGTCTCCTTGTGTTTACGACCGGGCAAACCTCCGACAGTAAACAAAATAACTTTCGGAAAAATTTAGTTAGAGACTTCATACCATCGAAGTCAAGAATAGCGACCCTGGAAGGTTGTGCATCAGTGCGGCAGATGAGTTTCTTAATGGGACAAATCGGCCAAAGGGTTTCAGAGTTATAATCATTTTGCTTTTAAGATTATTTACTCAATACCTCACTAGCTATTGGATTGTATAAAAACATAGTATCAACTACTGTCAACGTACTAGGATAGTTTAGTTAGTAAATTCGAAGAAAAATTGGTTAGTGAATGAAATATTTTTGAGACCTATTCTTCAGATTCCGGCGGAATTCTGCACAGTCCTCAAACTCTATATTTCACAATAGTAAAGATACCAAACTTTTTGATCCAGATTCAGTTTTTGGAGGTATTGTGAGAAAATGTATCAACTCAAGCCAAATTACGTATAAAAGAAAACTTTCAACAAATTTTTCTCCGAAATATGTTTTGGAAATTTTTTTTTCTGGGAACTAGCTTTTTCAAAGATATTAAACAAAATATATTAAATTTCTCATCTTTTTTTCTCTGAAATTATTGTGTTTACGATTGCTTGTAAGGACAATTGTTCACACAAAAACTCACAAAAAAAATGACTTGGAAACTCGATATTTTAAGAATAGATTTGGGGCTTCATTACGAATGTTGAATGGGTGAAACCACCCGTAACTCCGCAAATATACTCATCCAAAATTTTAATATCCTAATATTTCCAAAAAAAACAAGATTGTATGAAATTGAAATCTAATATATCTACTTGATTAAAAAAAGGGGTTTTCGGAAATTAATCGAGTAACCAACCTCGGTTACTCTTATGATAGTTAGTGAACGCTCTATCTGTCAATTTTTCAATTCAGCTAATCCTGGTAAGTGATCGAGTAAGGTTCCAAAAACCCCAAGTGATTTTCACGAGAA
Organism: Myrrha octodecimguttata; assembly: GCA_958510865.1. Lineage (NCBI taxonomy): Eukaryota > Metazoa > Arthropoda > Insecta > Coleoptera > Coccinellidae > Myrrha > Myrrha octodecimguttata. The sequence continues at coordinate 25,421,810 of OY294056.1, forward strand.
CACGTAAAAGTTGCTGACTTCACGTCAGTGATTTTTAAATTTTTCTTGAGTAAATCCGTTTCATCCACTTGATACATCACATTGTTGGGAAATTTCCCTCCACAATTTTTTCAAAATCAAAAGTTACGACTATTTTTGCGCCTTCAATTCCAAAGAGGTTCGAGAACAAACACGAGCCCGATATATCTTTATCCATGATTAGGCCGATGCGGCATACTCTGTTCCAGGGTCCGAAAAATTCCAAGCTCCATTTCCATACACCAGGCTCCAGGCTATGCGCTAGGCGATGGTCGGCGCTCCGTTCAGACCACACAGATCTAAAGCCGCGTACAGACACGAGAGCTGAGCGGCTTTCGAGGCACTTGTGAGGCAGCCTCGCGTTGTTGAAATGGCTCGCGACACCGTACACACTTGCGAGGCAGCCGCTCAGCTCTCGGGTCTGTACGCGGCTCAGTGGTGTGTAGATATTTTTGAATGGCCGAGGCCAGGTACGATACTTTGGCCTGAGATAAGGTCGGCACTCCGTTGTGTCTACAATGTCAGGCCTGCTCTAGCCATGACTAGGCTATGGTCGGCACTCCGACGTGACCACACAGATCCAATAGTGTGTGTCTATTTTTAAGATAATCGAAGCCATCGTACCAGGCTATGGTCTGCGCTAGAGTAGGCACTCCGTTAGGTCTGCACGCTTTGTTATAGGATCAAACTGAAATTTGAACACTGCCTGCTGCTGAATAGGCCGAATAGTGCGCTATGAATTTCTTCGAAATCTGATGAATAGTGTGTGAAACATTTTCTCCAATAAAAATTGGAAAATTTCGGAAAGAAAATAATTTTTTGAATTTCATGCCTTCACGATCTTAGGGAAATTCCGCCAAAAATTGCGCATCGGTATTCTTCAACCATATACGAAGTTCAAATATGATCGCGTTAAATGTTTTTGGGCTTTTGAGCTAAATGCCTCCAAATTTCAAACAGCCTCGTAATTGTATATATTTCTTTTTGAATATCTACTAAAATGAATATAGGACCAACTAAAATATGAAGAACTCTTCTGAATAATAACTTGATAGTTCATGACGAATTTTATCGCAGTCTGATTGATGGTTTGCCAAGAACCAATTTTTTTCAAGAAAATCCGATCGAGTCAGTACTTCTTGAGATATTGAGGAAATAACCTCAACATTTCGATTAACTGCTTGAATAAATCTCGGATAAAATTGGAATTTGAAACATTGTTGGTAAATATCGAGTTCAAGGTAAGTTTTCAATTTCATTGAAATATTATCAATAGCCCCCGAAAAAAAATTTGTTCAACAGAAATTTGATATACTTTCGAATAATGATTTAAAAATATTTTACCACTAGATCCACACGAAAATTGCATCATGTTGCGCGCAAGTATTTTTAACTTATTAAGAGGTTTAGGTATGATGGCAGCTCTAGAGATATTGCAGAAATAATCTCGAAATTTCGAATAATAAGAACGATATATCAGTAAAAAAGACGACTCGGAACACACCCAGCTTCGTAACGCGTAGAAGCATTAGCTTATGGGGATTTAGATAGCGAAACCTACGAGGATCGGCATCATTATCAATCATAAATTTTATATATTTGGTCTCAGAAAAACATTTTCAACAAAATGTGGATTTATCAAAATGAGATCCACACGACATTTTGCTCTTCGTTGCAAGTTGGCATTTTCCAAATGATACGAAGTTTGAATCTAATCGCATCTGTGTCTCTTGAGATATTAAAGAATAACGTTAAAAATTCAATCAACAACGAAATTTCCTTGTATCTTCGAAAGTAACTATTGTATCCATTTGAAATTTGAAACTTTGTTTATGGACACTGATCTCGAAATTTTTGTCAGTTTTCATCACAACCTGAATATTTTCAAGGAAAAAAAATTTCAACAAAAATTCGAATGAACATTTTTTTTTTTGAAAATTTCTAAGCATATTTTTACGCACGATATATCGCATTGAAATGTGCGTTGTTATTTTGGAATTAATATCGAGGTATAAATCTGATCCAATCACTACTCCATGAAATATCGAAGAATTAACCTTAAAACTTTGTATGGTATATAGGTGAAACTATCCAGCCGATTGTGCCTAATAACGAACTTCACCGATATATTTAGACCACAAACCAAACCTGAAAATTTCAAGCTTCTTTCCTCTGAAAATAACAGCACACACGGCCATTATTCGGACGGCCGGACAGATTTCAATTAGAACAGGGATTCTTCATCAGTGAGTCCAACCTAGTCGTTTAAGACCATTTTCAGCTCAAAATTCTGAAATTGCAGACATCGCGAGAAAATGCGGTGTTCCCCATCAGAAGAAGCGCGAAAAAATATTAGTGTATTAATCAATGAGCATGTAGTAATGACTGCTATTATTCACTAGAGTGACGTTTGCCACAGGCGAGTGACGTGAATCACCCAAGTGAATAATGGCAATTATATGCGAGTTAAATACTATACTTTTTCCACGGCTTCACTGGTTAAATTGGAATAATTCTGCATTTCAACAATCAACAATAGATCTCTGATATATCAATGGAGTAAATAATATTCATTATACACGCCTATTATCCACGGGCTTGATTAAACGAATTATGAAATGTTCATTATTTGAAGGATTCATTGACATATCCAGAATATTATACACACTGTAACTATCTCCCTATGCGCAGAAGAATGTATTATTTTCCTATAAAAATTGGTAGTTGCTTATGAAAAAAATATCGATATTTTTATACCTCATCAAAATCGGTATATGGGCTGTACAAACATGAAAAAAAAATTTCGACTCTTTTTGTTTATAGTGACCTTAATTCAAAGACTTTTTTCTTCCGAGGTTGATATAACTTCCTCTATTTCGCAACTTTTCTTAATATCGAAATTTTCTTCAAATTTTTCTATTTCGAGTTCACGCTCGTCCTGATTCACGCCTCATTGATGTCAATTTTGGGAAGTGTTGCTGGATATAAATTATGAATTTTGAAAAACTATTTCTTGTTTTGAATGGAGTTAATTTTAGGATCTTCTTCATTCGATTTGAAATGGAAAATATTTCCACTTCAAATTGCTAACATGTGCTCATATGCAAAGTTTTTAATATTCTTTTCTTTCGATCCATCTGATGTACAGAACTCGACATGTGCCAAGGGTTAAGCTATCATTATGTGATGTTGATCCGATAGGGTTACTTGTAAAAGGATATTCCATTGAGACTGCCTGAAAGTAGGGGTTATCGCTTTGAAATAATCAGTTCTATACAGCTATTATCACTACAAAATTTAAAGAGGTGAGTGGAAGAGAGCCAACAATAAGAGAGGGGTTAATATTATACCTTTAAAAATTTGTGAATTGGCAGTTATGTCTCTGGAGTCGTTTGGGACTAAAGTGTTTTTACAAACAAAAATATTTATTTGTGAGTAAATATATCTATTAGTTGCGGCCATACATTGTCTTGTGTGAGGAAATATTTGTTTGCTGCTGAACACAATATATTTCCCTAAGAGCATAAAATGTATGAAATGAGAGATCCAATATTTTATAAATTCGATCTAACAAATTTCGTCAAGATATGCCGCGTAGAAAGCATTGGTATATTTTTCAGCAGTTCACATTAGATTCAGAGTTTACGACGAAAATCGCGAAAAATATTTCACGGATGACACTGGAATATACATGAATCAGATCAAGCTCTTTCAAACTTACATTTCCAAATTGCTGGAAACAGCACCAATACTTTCGACGCGCTATCTCTTCGGGATGTTTGATAGATCGAAATATATTGAATCTGACATATTTATACAGGGTGGTCCAAGTAATGACGTCAATACATTTTTTTTGGTTCGTCACATCTAGGGGTATACACCCAATATTCACGCGATTTTTCGTAATTTTCGGGTTATTAATTTTTGTGTTTTTTTTTTTAATTTATTATGCCAGCAAAGTTTTAGAAATTCATACCTTTTTATGTAGTAGGTAATTTGCAGATTTTTTTATGTGATATGATTGGCCTGAATGTTTTTTCGATAAGAAACATAAATCAGCTTCCTGAAATTACAACTTCCTGAGTTACCTAAATAAAGCTTGAAAGTTTTCTCTAGGATTCACTCAAACATTCAACCTGAATTGGAAATTACCAAAGGGAGTTTTTATAGCTTCTGGCTGAGTTCAAAAACTTAGCACGGCTCTAAACTACCAAAATAATAAGAAATAGATAGTAAAGGGTTTTCCAATAAGAGGTGTTATTTTGAATAGCCCGCTATTTCGGTAGATGTTACTTTTGAAGTTGTCATTTTTTGACATTTGACAAGTAGAGACTACGCCATTAATAAAAATGGAACGATACACGCTTCAACAACGCATTGAAATTATTAAAATTCACTATAAAAATGATGAAAATTTGGCAGAGACGGTTCGTCAAACTTGAACATTTTTGGGTCGTCGTGAAGCACGCAATAGAGAAATTGGTGGAAAAATTCAAGCTGTTGGGACAACTAAGTGATGTGAAGAATAAAACCCGTGCACGTCGCTCAAGAACAGCCGAGAATATTGCTGCTATAGCCGAAAGTGTTGAAGAAAACCAAGGTTTGTCCATTCCTCGTCGTTCTTCGGAATTAGGCATTCCACAAACGTCATTACACCGTATTTTGCATAGAGATTTGGGTCTTGAGGCTTATAAAGTTCAGTTAACACAAGAACTCAAGCCGGCCGATCATCAACAACGTCGTGTCTTTGCTGATTGGGTCGTGGAAATGCATGAAAATGATCCGGAATTCCATCGAAAAATCATCTTGAGTGATGAGGCCCACCTCGGAGGCTTCGTCAACAAGCAAGATTGTCGCATCTGGGGCTCGGAAAACCCGAGAGTTATTGTTGAAAAGCCTCTCTATCCTCAACGTGTGGCTGTTTGGTGCGGTTTATGGTCCGGCGGAGTCATTGGACCTTACTTTTTCGAAAATGAGGCTGAAGCAACAGTTACGGTGAATGGATTGCACTATCGAGAGATGATTAATGATTTTTTATGGCCGGAATTGGATGGTATTGATCTGGACAACGTTTACTTTCAACAAGACGGCGCTACGTGCCACACAAGCAACGAAACCATTGATCTTTTGCGGGAAAAGTTTCCGGACCGTGTTATCTCTCGAAGGAGTGATCACAATTGGCCACCGAGATCTTTGGGGTCACGTGAAAGAGAAGGTCTACGCCAATAGCCCAGTGTCGATTCATGACCTCAAAGATGAAATTCGTGAGGCTATTGAGCACATAGGGCAGCCACTTTGCGATTTTGTTACGGAAAATTTCATTAAAACGATATGGTCCTGTTAGCGTGGTCGTGGTGGTCATTTGCCTGATGTTATTTTCCACTATTAACGGCATAGCTTCTTCTTTATAATGAAATGAACATCCGATCATTTATATTGAGAATGGCATTTTCCTTTGAATATCAAAATTACACCTCTTATTGGAAAACCCTTTACTTTATTAGCTGTTTATTGTTGGAATTCGAAGGTAATAGGCTAAAATCAGTGAAACACGATTAAAGTTTTTTTCTACTTTTTTTCATTCTTGTGGTAAATGTGATTTCAAGATGATATTGAAGGTTTTGTAAAGCAACTATGAGTCGTGTAATTCTTGAAATAATTCTGGTCTCACCTCTAAAATTGTGAGGATTTTTCAAAATTGAAAGTTGTGAATTTACTTGCTTTTGGATAAGAAACATAACGCACAAATCACTGAAAAATATATACAATCATACAATAAGTCTTCAAAATCCCTTCATCTAACTCGAATACATTATCGTCAACGTTTTAAGAAGTTCTATTTTAATTGCCTATTTGCCTTCGAAGGTCGATTACTACAAAAAGAGGCTAATAAAGTACTATTTTTTTCTTATGATTTCGGTAGTTTAGGACCGTGCCAAGTTTTTAACTCAGCCAGAATCGTTGAAAGTTCATTTTTGTATTTTTGAATTGAAATCGACTGTTTGATTGAATCCCAATGAAAACTGAAGTTCTATCTTTCAAGCCTTTTGTGGGTAACTTTGAGTAATTCAAGGAAGCTCAGTTATTTTATTATCATAATTTTGCATCATTCAGATTAAGATATGAAGTTTTGAAACTTTGCTGGCATTATAAATGAAAAAACGCAAAAAAAAATCAAAACTCAAAAACTGAAAAATATCGGGTATTTTTGGACGCCCCAGGTGTGAGGGTTCTGAAAAAAATTATTGACGTCACTGCTTGGACCACCCTGTATATAAAATATCGGTATATATAATATTTGTGAATAATTGCGTATGTTATATCGCACACAAAAAAGACACATTTTTGTAACTAATAAATATATAGGGTGATTCCGGAGGAGACCTCCAGATTTTAGGAGTTTTCACTAGTAAATACAATTTCGAAACAAAATTTGATTCATTGATGGGGATTTCTACTGAGACTATGAAGGGTGATTTATCTGATTCGATCGATTTTACTTTTATTGACAATTTTGGTATGAGTCTTTTGATTTCGAAGAAACTAGCCAATATGAAAGAACACATTCAAACATTTTATATTGAGGAATAATTGACAGTATATTCATTTTCCACAACTCTATAATCCGTTTCAGATTCAACAATTATAATTCATTATGAAGCTGTATCCAATTTCTTCGGCACACTCCAACAGATACTACCTTTATTGATTACATTGGTATGGCTCATGCATTCAATTTGGATGAAATTTTCAGTGTAGTGCATTAAAGGTATTTTATTGTCAGAATTTCAGATTGATTTTGCAAGTCGAAAAAAACTCTGTACTCCGCTATCTGTTTCAGATTTAACCATAGTGAGTCATTAATCAGGTGTTTCTAATTTTTTGGAACACTTTCGGTTTGATTTCGAAGGTCATATTGAGAGTCCTCTAAGTTCAATCCGAATTATGCCCACTTTGCGCTGCTTCCATATCACATCTCCAGTAATCCTTTAGGGAAATCCATATGCTATAAAATCTTCAAATATTAATTAGTTGAATTGAATCTTCTGTTTTGAAATTATCATATCAAACTTGGAGTTTTTGCCGATTGTCTCAAGTTTCACATCATGGAAAACCTAGTAAAGCACTGCCGTGAAGGTAACAGCTTTTGCGCGCATGTTCAATGGAGATGACCGCTTTGGCAACGAATTTGAACATGCGCGCAAAAGCTGATGCCTTCAAGGCCGTGCTTTTCTAGGTTTTTTTCGATGGAGTACTGGATTTCAATTCGATCTAATCTGTATTTACGAAAATATTGAGAAAATAAAATTTTGGAATGGGTATATCTACGGGAACATTGGGCGGATTTTACCCATTCATGAATTCGAACTTCGAAATTAAGCCAAAATCTTCTCTACAAATATCGAGTTTCCACGTTGTTTCTTTCCAAAGTTATTGTATTTACGGTCGGTCGTTAGGAAATTTGTCGAGAAGGTTTGAATCTTAAGGCCGAAGTCGTGAATGGGTAAAATCCACCCAATGATTCCGTAGATATTGCCATTCAAAATTCTATTTTCCCAATATTTCCATAATTAGAGATTAGAAGGACTGAAACTAAGTTCTTTATCGGAAAACGACAGTTTGAAGGTTCATACAGAATTCAATGAGGAGAAGATAACAGAATATTGAATATTTGAAAAAAATTTGAAATTTTTTTTTCCAAATTTGGTACACTGCTGTGAAATATGAGGCTCAAGTTATAACTGTTCGTGCACATGAACAATAGTTTCAGGGAAAAGAAAAAAAATTTGAAAAATTTTTTCTTTAAATTGAGACACTATACGATACGAAATTCTGCTCAAAGTTGCGCGTCGTTATGCTCCAACTAACTGCCATGTTTCAATCCTATCACTTCAGTAGTTTCTGAAATATGAGGGAAATAACCTCAAAATTTCAAATGATACTATTTGGCCGATTTGGCCCATTCACGAACCAAACCGCTTCATTTCAATGCGCGAACTACTCTACAAGTTTCAAGTCACTAGCCGGCTCCGTTCGACAGTTATCGATTCTGACACCGGATTCGTCATCAGTGAGTCCAACCTAGTCGTTCAAGACCATTTTCGGCTCAATCATCGAAAACTACAGACACATGGACAAAACGATAGCACGCTGTTCCCTAGAAAATGCTCGCAAAAATAGTGAACCAAAGGTATTAGCCGGTATTCAATTTGTAACAATTTTTTCTTATGTCAAATAAGTACTGAAATTCCAATTATCGGAACCTATTCGACATCAACCCCTTCGAAGTGTCCTATTTGTGTCAATCGTACGTGCATATCCCATTTGCCACGTCCTCCACTCAGCCAGTGTTCGAAGATTAATTTTTAATAAGGTTAGATCAGATGTTATGTTTAAAATTAGTGTAAATCAAAGGGCACACGCCTCTCCCGAGAGACTGGGGTCCAGTCGATACAAGGGGCTGATCTGGCAGTGCATTATCAAATTACCGCCACCCCGCCCCTACGGTTCCCTTAATCTGTTCTCAATGAAGAACATGTGGAGTGTGTATTGCGCCAGTCTGAGATGCGGATTTAAAAGAGTATACAGGGTGTATATGAATAATATAGAAAAAATGTAAGGGGTGATTATTCGTTGAAAATTAAGGGGGTTATTTGGTATGACATTTTATTGAAAAACCTATCCCCAGAAAAGTGGAATTATTCCTAAGATTAACGAAAAAACTTGGTTTCGACCCTTTTATTTTCGCTGTTCATTGAGCTAAAAAAATTAAATATTATTTGTGAATAAAGTTACATGTTCTGTAATTTTCTCAACCAGGAAGTATGCTCAGGTTGGAATAATCAACTCCCAACATATTTTCTTTATTTTTTCTCGAATAAAATTTTTGTTTTAAGAAATCATAGCTGAAAAGCCCAATCCATTCACTTACTTTTTTATCTCCACAAGTTTTTCGGAAACTTGAGCATCTAAGAAAAAAAATTCAATACATTTTCAGATGAGCTACCGCGAGGGTATTTTGATTTAGAAGTTTGTGCTTTGCAATGACATTCATAAAAACAGTACCGATACCACGATTGTGCAGCGTCATATTCTGTTACCTTTTTTATTACAAATTTTATGATTGTGTTATGTATCAAATAGTATTATTCGATAGGAAATATGAATACATATTCGAATTTAGAGAAGTGAATATGCATGTTACATATATACTGTCGCGCGACTATTGCTACGATTGCATGCGGTCCCATAACGTCAATTACCGACAATATAGTTTAGGCCAGTCGTGAACACAATAACTAAGATATTTGTAGAGAAGCAGAACATTTCAGAATTACTTTCTGCTTTGTCTAATGAAAAGTCAAAGTTCGTTTTCTTTATCGTTTGTATTGTTTCTGTTTTGTTCATTAGGCAATCTGTTCTGCAAAAAACTGCCCTGGACAAATAGTTTAATACTGCAAACTGCGTTTTTCATAAAAAACAATTTCATTTAATTTTTGATAGTTCTGTTTCAGATACTGGGAGTGAAAGCCCAGGAAAAACCTAAGAAATTGATGCGAAATTCTCCCAAAATAAGCTTTAATCGATACTCAACCCATAACAAGTTCGAATCTAATAGCATTATAGTGTTAGTATTTTTGAGGTATCGAGGGCTAAATTTATACATCACGAACGTAACCGAGTTATTCACGATCCAAGAGTACCCTGAAATTATGAAGGCTCCATTAGGTTTACTTCGAAATTCGATATTTTGGCAGAATTTAAACACTGATGTTCCCTAGATCAGGCGCCTAAAAATAGGACTGATTCAAAAATCTTCTGAGTTGTTTTCCAGAAATCAATGGAATATCTGAAAAATTGAGATGAAAAATGATAGGTCCGAAGTCTTCATATATTTATTAAACAAGCTTCGACATTGCAGTGAAAGCCCTCTTTCATTCCTCGTGTCTTGAGCAACCTACTTTACCTTCCTGTGAGATCTGGCTGCATCGGTCAACGTGCAGGTGGGGAGCGTTTACGCTGTATTCAATAGTTCCTCTCAAGATCTTATTATCCTGGTCATCTTTGACATTCCGAACAATACTTTATGATACTCTCAAAGGGTGCACAATAACGAAGTGATGAAATTACTTAGCCTGGGGCAAACCATAAAATTGGCTAGAGTGGTGACTTTCCACCACACTAAGTGATGCCTGAGGAGATGATGTTAAGTACAAGAGGACAGGGCTTCCCTTCCAGTGAAAGCGATCCCAGAATGTTTAGTCTGGCCGAAAATGAGAAAACGAGTGTTCGGCGATACACAGTTTATACACAGTTGGCCAAAGTGACTTGTGTGGGTCCGCATTTAACGTGGGCTAGAATGCTTTTCCAAGGTGTCCGAGGAATGATGTCGGTTGAGAGATTAAGATCAAAAGGATCAAGATCAGAATAAAGAATAGAATAGAATAGAATAGAATAGGATAGAATAGGAAAGGATAGGATAGGATAGGATAGAATGGAATGGAATGGAATGGAATGGAATGGAATGGAATGGAATGGAATGGAATGGAATGGAATAGAATAGAATAGAATAGAACAGAACAGAACAGAATAGAATAGAATAGAATAGAATAGAATAGAATAGAATGGAATAGAACAGAACAGATTAGATTAGATTAGATTAGAATAGAATAGAATAGAATAGAATGGAGTAGAGTAGAGTGGAATAGAATAGAACCCATATGAAGATATAATATAATAATGAACGTAGATAAAATTGAAATATAAACATGATTTTTTTTTTAAGTTAAAGTTTTTCTCCAATCAAAGGGTACAAGGACAACATTTCGCAAAATAAATATAACCATCACAAAAGCTGTGGTCCAGCTTGTACGTGATATGAATATGTGCAGTGTGCATTATTTATTTAGTTTTTTTTGTTCATCTATAGGATATTACTTAAAAGGCGGGACGGGAGGAAAGAGAGAAGTTAAAACATTTAAAATAGGACGTTGTGAAATCATAGTCTCAAACTAGGGATAGTCAAATTCAGTACAAGCACACATGAAAATGTGTAAATAGAAACATACACTAATATCCACATGCACACTCATATGCATATAATTCCATAGATTTGAGTATTATTGATGATTTTGTTAAATATTGATCTTTCAGTGTTATGCAGCCTTTGCTCGAATTCATATTCCAAAGTGTTTCGGTTATTGATAGTCCTAAGCTGCTGGTATGCAGTTGTATAATTTTGAACTTGAAAAAATTAAACTTCTTTGATCTACACTTTTTTCTTATTAGTGAATTTTAAAATTTTTTTATGTCTGGTGAAGTGATCGTATTCAACAGGTTGGAGTTGAATTTTTTTGTGGATATCTATTGAAAGTTTCAGGCAAAATAGCTGACGAATATGAAAAACTTAGCTCTCTCTTTGTATAAGTCACTCGGTGAACTCTTTTAACGCGCATGTTCTAGGGGAACAGCGTGCTATCATTTTGTCCAAATGTCTGTAATTCTCGATTATTGAGTCGAAAATGGTCTTGAACGACTAGGTTGGACTCACTGATGACGAATCCGGTGTCAAAATCGATTCTGTCCGGCCGGCCGGCCTCATATTTCAGTAAATACTCAAGCGATTGGATTCAAATTTGGCAGTTAGTTAGAGCATAACGCAAAATCTTTTTTTTTTCTAAAACTGTTGTTCATATTCGGAAAAAATTTCAGTTATACCTTGAACTTCATATTTCACAGCAGTATATCAAATTCCAATTCGATACGCTATTAGTTTTGGAGATATTGGGAAAAATACGAAGAATTCCGTAGTTTTCTTCTCGATATCGTTGTTTTTTCGGTATAACTGGAGAAATATTGATACAATGGTGATGAAACTTCGCAGCTAGTTCGGAGATGTTGAGGGACAACAAGTGCATGTGCATTGTGCAATTTTGTGACGATCGTGTCATCAGAATAATATGAAAAAATTTTTATCAAATATATAATATTCTGTGATCTTCTCATCATATTATCCTCATTAAATTCTGAATGAACCTTGAAACTGTCATTTTAAGTACTGGATTTAAATTCTATCCAATCTGCATTTTTGGAAATATTGGGAAAATAAAATTTTTTAAGGGTATATCTGCGGAATCAATGGGTGGATTTTACCCATTCACGAATTCGGCCTTCGTAATTAAGGTCCAAACCTCCTCTACAAATATCGCGTTTCTAAGTTGTTTCTTTCGGAAGTTATTGTGTTTACGGTCCGGCCGTTAGGCTATTCAAAATTCGATATATTTGACGCCATAGAAGTCTTTCGAAGGGCCAAGTACATTTTTAACTTCAAATCGAGTAAACCGTCGAATAGTTTGGAATGGCTTCAGTTTCTTTCTTCACATTCAAGCTGTATCTGGCATCTGTCCCATACTAACGTGCCTATGCAAAAACTATCATGGTAAATTTCTAACTGAATAAAACATTACATGAAGTACAAGTTCAGCGCTATTCTACTATTGTTATATCGAAGCTTTTCAAGTAACCAACATCATAATTATACATGACCTGAACAAACAAGAGGAACGTGGCGTAAGGAGGACGCAAGAGCTTTTAATTAGATACATGATCGCCTTCCGTTATTATAAAATCGTTTGCATGCATTATTCGGAAACGATAGCGTAATGCAAATAATTATTAGTGAAATAATACGGTTCACTTTGGCATGGCCTAATGAGCAGGTTAGCCCTTCTCCTCGTGGCATTTACATTCAACTGTAATTAGATTAAATTGACAATGTCGTTTCGTTTCTCTTCTTTTCCAAACATCCCCGTCACGAGAGGTCTATTGCACGATATCGCCAATAACGATGTTGTCGATCGATTGTTAAATAGCCGGTTACGTAATATCGGTTAATTTTAGGGTTGGTTTTCAACCTTCCTGTTCCAGCGTGGTGGATGTGATGTTTTTCCATCACAAAATAATCACTCGAAATAAAGTATCGTTCTAAAGTCAGGCAACGGACAATATTGAGCATAATGATAAAAATATGATAGATATTTTTTCGGTTTGTTATTATTTCCTGACAACCTGCCATACGATGCAAATCATTATTATTTTCTGACTGTTATCAACTCAGATATATACGCATTTGTGTTTTGGTGGTTCATGAGTAAAGCAACAGATTATAATTTTTTACTGTTATTGTTCTTCTTGGCTTGTATTTGAGAGCAAACAGTACGGCCGATTGATGAAACTAGGACTTCATGGATTTCTGCTACACAGCCGCATTCAAGTTATGAAAAGCCTCGTTCATGCTGCATGCTTCAACTTTGCCAATATCTGCGAGAAATATCAGAATGCGTGAAATTTCGTCGTTAATAGGAAAAAAGAGGGTGTTGTTCTGCAGGCTTTAGTGATTATTCTTTGAAAAATGTTTTTTGATGAACTGAATTTTTTTGTGAGAATGCGCAATGTTTTTTATTCTCCTTTTTTCACGCCATATTACTATTTATTTTCTGGAAAATTCTTGCATATAAAAGAGGCAACTTTTCACATCATTTTTATTCTTGTCAACCATTTGCACCCAAAAATTGTTTCGAAAAAAACGAACTCTGGCCTGCAAAAGTCACCACGTAATTTTTGCTCACAAAAAAATTCCCTGATTGTTCGTTTTGTATCTGTTCGAGACAATATGCTGTCTGGTCGAAGTTTGTCGCGTGATTTGCGGAAGTAAATTATTTCCAACTATTTTTCCTCCATGAAACAGACAGTGTTCGCTAAATATTTATCCCATACTTACGAGCCTTTGTAGATACTGTCATGTTAAATTTCTAACTGAGTAAAACACTACATAAAGTAAAGTTGTTTTTTCAGAGGAATTGCTCTCCCGATGCGTTTGTACATCTTTGTTTTTGTTTTCCATTTCGCACATTCTCAATCACGAATGACAATTAAACCATTTTTAAAAAGCTAGCCCTGAAGAAGACTTCAGATTGAAGTCGAAACCGGTTGGCGTTGTCTTTGAAAGAGTGGTTTTTTTGAAACCCAGACCTTCCTCTCAAAAAACTACTTAATATTATAAAAAGGTCTCAAACTGGTCAGTACTACATAAAGTGTAGGTCAAGCCCTATCTTACTATTGAACCTCAGTAGCAGTATTGTATGACGCACAATCAGGAAATTTTATACTAGTCAATCGGGTGTTGAAGCTCCTAAAATTAGAAGACCTAAAAACACCACTTCCTCCATCGAAATGAAAATTGAACAACTTGCTGTTGAAGATTCATTGCGTCCTAGGTCGCGGTGCAGGAAGAGATCGCAGTAGCGGTAGTTGTCTTCATCCACATTGGAGTGAATGGAAGGAAACTGAACAGGTAAGTCACGATGGAGGTTTAGAGCTATGCCATTTAGGATTCTTTAGGAAATAAAATATTTTGTTTCATATGGATGAATCCTGCGCGATTTACAAGGTTGCTTTCCTGTGCTTGTGCGCTTGAAGACTATAGTTGGCACTCCCCTCTAAAACAACTAGCCTAGAAAGAATCATACATGTTGTGGGCAGTTCTGGATTATGACAGCTTACAAGTTTCACACTGAATATAAATACTTTAACACATTTATAAGACACAAATATTACCAAATGGCTGAATAAAATGTTATAAAACCTCTTAGGAAAATCTTGAGGGATTTCAAAAAAGGGTAAAATCGAAAGGTCTTGAAGGAAGTAATTAATATCAGAGTAAAAACAGCAAATATTACTCTATATAACATTGAGCAAGCTCCTCAGATTGAAAGGATAGAGGCTTATATAATGCCCTTCGAATCTTCACTGACCTTTGATAGGTTCACTTATAATTGGGCGTTACTCACAAGAATCCTCAAATGCCATGAAATTCCAGACGAATGTGGGTAATAACTCACAATTTGGAAACCTTGCAGTGTTTCTAGCTCGATTGAGCATCGCAGGTATCCTCCTTGTTAATGTTTCAACTTAATTAGTAGCATCGACCGCCACCCCCTTCTCGATCGCGTCTCACTTATTCATTTCGTACACTAAGTGTGAATAGCAAAAACCATCATATATACCAATTTTTAAATGTGGTATTATACTTATGAAATGACAAAATTAATTTCGAGAGAAGATGCTGGAATAAGTTATACGTCAGTTGGAAGGCCGATGATTCAAACCGAGGTTGTTGGTATTTAAAAACAGAGTATAAAGTTTTTCGGTGTGGTGGTTGGTTGTATACTGCAATTTGGTGAGCTGCCTACAGAGAAAGCAGAAGCTCATGACAAGAAAACCTGCCAAGAAGCTATTTATTGCTGCAAAAAACTGACGTGTACCTAGATATTATAAATCTACTTTGATACCATATGTCGACGGAATTATGCGTCTATCCTGAATATTTCAACATAATATCGATTATAAGCATATCGAGAATATCGTTAAAGGGTATTTCCGATACCAAAAGTAAATATAATGAGTCGGTTATCTCAGAGCCCGGCTTTCAATTTTATTGAGAACCTATGAGATGCTGTTAATCGTGATGTTCGGCGAACTGAGAAATTCCCAAATTGTGTTCATATAAGTTGTACGAAGCCATCTACATCGCTCGGAACTCCATATCGGTATCAGTAATTGACAATTTAATAGCCTTTATGTATGGAAGATGTGTAGCAAATATTGAGTTGTAATATATTGCATCGACAACGAAAAATTAATATCGAAAGAGGCTCATTTTCATTATGTGAATATAAATATAAATGTCCTCGATCCTTTGAGGATTTTACTGGCGCAAGATATTCCTAGTATCAATAAGAGTAATATAATACTCTAGAAATCGTCGGATTACCTTTTCTACCTAACTTATCCTATAGAAATATTGATTTTCCAATTTTAACACTCTGAAATCTCATATTCTGTCATGAAAACATTGAAAATCGGAAAATTTTAGAAAATCATTGGTGCAAGGTCAGGAGGTTTTGAGAGCTTGTTCGAATTATTTGCCAAACTGTTACCTTTTCACGCATTGATCCTGCCAAACTCTGCTTTACTATCTGATCGAAATATCTTGTTTTCTTTTTGCAATTTTCAATTCTACATGTACCCTTAAGCTTTCAAGTATTTGGTTTCAATTCAATCAGATCTGTATTCTTGGAAATGAGGGACAAAATAGAATTTTGGATGGAATATACGGAACCATCAGGCAGATTTTACCCATTCTGGAAGTCGACGTTCGTAAGTGAGCCTCATTTCTTGTCTACAAATCTCGAGGAACTAAACAGTTTTTTTTAAAGTTTTTGTGTTTACGGCCCACACGATCGTTGAGCGTATCCACAGTAACTTCCGAAAAGATTCTATTTACAGACTAGAGGTTGAAGAGCCGTTTTGGAGTTCAATTGCCAATACCAAGTTCGGGAATCGTTAAAATTCACCGACCGATTGATTCCGAAGATATACCCATTAAAGACTTCATTTTCGCTAGATTTCCTTAGTTCCAGATGGGATTGAATTGAAATCCTGTAATTCATTGAAAAATCACATCTCCAAAATTCATGCTAATGTTAAGAGTAATTTTTACAGGGTGCTACCCAAACCAATTTTAACAAGTCAAATCTTTTTGTCGAACTCCTGAACAGAATTGAAGCAGGGTCAATAAAAAATTTTTCCATTAGGATCTGAATTTGTCTCTAGATTTTCTCACATTCTTGTTGGAATTAGCTGTCGGTTCACGTTGAAATGTCGTCAAAAGCAACGAAGGAAATATTAATTTCGAACCTTTTCGATTGTTATCTGTTCCATTGAAAGTTCGATATTTCGAAAAAAAATGATCGTATCGAGCTTCTGAAAGAAGGATATTGGAGCTGTATTTCATGATCGACATATTGGATATTTAGTTGAAGAAAATCATTCGGAGTCAACCTAGTCAGAATATATATTTTGGAGGAGTTATTTCCATTCATTTATATCCTGGAGCTAGAAATTCTTGTCTTTAAGTTTGGATAAGACATTCGTTATCTGAATAGAGTATATTAAAAATCACCAAATATCTCTGATGATATCACGATTGGCTAACTATTCACTAAGTTTCATAACTCTCAAAGCAGTATTTTTGAGTTATTCTAGAAATAATAATGATATGACAATAAACATTTAATTTTTTTTCTCATATATTTACGCGAAGATAAATATCCGATTCACTTGAAATTCGAAACAATGTTGTTGAATGACGGCATTAAAAAAATTGAAAAAGAAATTTTAATTTTCAACCATACGATCCTTAAGATATTATGCATAAGCAGGTTGTGCGTCATAGTTCTACTTTTTATGAGGTTTAAATCTGATCGCGTCACTATTTCTTCAGATATTGAGGAAATATCCTCAAAACTTCAAATAACAACGAAATTTCACATATTATTATATTCTCTGTGAATCTACGTTATGTAATATAATAATAATAATAATAAATCGACTTTATTGGCACTATTTAACAAGAGAAAATAACTTCACGACTCATACAAATCGAGAAGAATCGCCGCAACGATTAACCTAACTCTGCCGACTCCCCTACGGTGAATTACAAAATAAAAAATAAAATACTGAGTGCATACATATTGAATAGCATATAAACAACCAACAGCCTCAAAGAAAAAAAACAATTTCGTTCGATGCGAAGAGAAAAAAATTTACTTCAGTAAAACATAAAGGAGAATATCAACACTACTACTCAATAAAAAACTTAAAAAAATATATATCTATTCTCTAGCAAATAGAAAAGATTTAAGCTGACACTTGAATGCAAAAAACGATGTGAAATTCCTAACATCAATATCAAATGTATTCATTACTTTTGCAGCAGTATAAGCCTTGCGTAGTATCTCACATGGGTTTTTGACGAACTTCGGTACACAGTACCCTTTCGCTGTTGGTTCATAATTTGAAAATTTGTTCATCCCTGTAATTATTTTTTTTCGTATTTACAAGTTGAAAAAAACTAACAGCCGATTGAATGTTTCTGAACTTCCCTTGCTTTTTCTCATATTCTATCTGAGGTAGGAAGTTTTGCAAAGAAGTTGTCTTACCGATCGAAGAGGGCTGCAATTTCGCCACCCACCATCGGGGATAGGAGGGCACAACAGCACAATGCAGCGAATGCACAGAGTAAGGTAAAGCGTAACGTATCGACACAATAGCTTCGTCGATCTCTCCCTATCAGCAGCCGCGCGTTCCAGAACAGCCACCGTAATCAGCAGTTCATATTTGTATATAATTTGTCCATATAAAGGGAAATCCCCCTACGTATCGCTTACAATGTGACAGAAGGCCCTGAGGGAGACCCGCTCTCCGGGCTCTCACAATGAACCGGAGAGAACTCGTTACATAGTCGAAGGCTGCTTTATACAACCACGGATATGGAAAATATGGATCGTCATATGTATATTACGCCGTTTATTTACGCATGGGTTCTTTCGAAAGGGTCCATTTAGTATAAGTTCCTACTTTTCATTCGCCGGATTTCTTTCGAAATTCAGTCCAAAGGGATCTGCTCTATTGATATGGCGAAATTAGCTTTTCGACCTTCGAAGGACATGTAACAATACAGTTGTATAATGGCATATTTGCTTTTTTCTGTATCGAAAATTTTCAGTACTAAATCGATTCGAATTATAACTTACAATGTAGAATCACATGAAATTTGTTCATGATGAGAAAAATCATAACATATTTTGAATTTATAGAAAATTAGAAGAGATAGAGAATTATTTTCACGGTTCGGCACTTCTAAGGAACTTTTAACACCAAATGATTATCAATAGAGTTCTCTATTGGAAGAAATCAGGAAACTTGTGACGCTTCGATTCATAGAAGAACGTACACGTCGAAACTGAATTTTGTACCAATTCAATCGATTTCAAAGGCTTGCGAGGTAGTTTGAACCTCTTTGGGAGTGTACCGTTTCATTCTGGCTTAGTCTGGGGCGTGCGAGAAACTGAGCCATTTCATGCCAACGTGAGTGGACACCCTTTTTGCGGATCAGGAGTAGGGTCGAGCGTCATGGATGACCAGGGACATAAGATTTGGAAAAGTCCTACTGGGTATAGCGTAAGCGCTAGCGCCCCCTGCAGGTTGACCGATGCAGCCAGGCATTACAGGCAGAAACGAAGGGTACATCAGACGCAAAGGTTGAGGTAGTGCGGCCATGACCTGACTGAGGGTTGAAAAAAGCCGCTCGCTACAATATTATTTTCACTTCCTTCTTACGGATCCGTTGAGAAAGCCAAGATCTTCAGCCGTGGTGTTTCAATCGAATTTGTGAGACCAAGAATTCTGAAGAACTGCAATCTGATTATATAATTGAAAGTGATGATAAAGATTCGAAATATTTCTCTCGAGCAGACGCATGGAATGATTTGTCATCTACTGTTGCCGATACGCTTTTTCAATGCCGATACAGCGTAGGTATACTGTTTTCAGGCATATGCATGTACATGGAAGTGTTGGCATATCAAATAGAAAGGCAATAAAGGCCAAAGCCTATGGGCGATAAGGTTGAGGGGAAATATCTCCTCGTATTCTGTCATGCTTTCGAGAGATTTTCATTGAATAATCCAGAATACTAATTTTTAGTGAAATATGAAAGAAACGGTCGGTGCCGCCCGAAAATCGAACTACATTGGCCGACTTCTCTTGAAGAGAAGGCCGACAATCTTGACGATTCAAAGCGATGAATGGTGGCAGTTTTTCTCCAATTAGATACAGCCGACAAACCCACCAGAAAAATTTTTTCGGCGTTAAAACGAATTTTAACTTTTTCAAGACTTCGAATGCTCTCCTTGCTCTCGTTATTTTGTGCATTGAACCTTATAGTTGAGCAAAAATTGAATTTATATATATCGTTGCATAATTTTGCAGGAACAGAAGCAATAACGGAATTATAAATGCAGAATTCATTGTACTAGAAAATATGATTGTGATATCCAAATAGTCAATGAATTTTGTGAATGGATTTGATCGCTTGAGTTTTGCTATAGTGAATTGAATTAATCGACTACTTCTGCGAGAGTTTATAAATAGAATAAAAAAGAGAAGTTGCACATAAGGCCGCCAAATTGTTTTAAGCCGAGGGCACATAATGGATTTGATCAACTCATTATTGATTCAGAATTCTAGAATGCGGATTCAAATATACAACATGGAAGGGATCTTGCATACTATGTATTTCATATATGATATAATTATATTCTTTTTAATTTTATTTTTGAAGGGACAAAGATTTAACACTCAAATTTCTCATTTTGCTCGGTTTCCGAATTCATTCCTAATCATGTCTTTTATTCTGTATTCTACGATTGCTAGATTGAAATCTCGTAAACCTTTATGGATTAACGATTTTCTTTTTTTCTACTACAATAAAAGGCACAAAGGAATTTGGCGTTCGGAATGGAAATCGTGTAATATTATCAACAAAGGTTCGATCAGAGATTCTGCAGAAAAAGTTCATGGTTTTAATCCTCCTAGGAAAATTTTGGTGCGTTTTGAATCGACTTAGAACCGGTCCAGGTCGCTGTAATAGTTTTATCTTCAAGTTGAATTCGGTCGAGTCTTCTCCGCATTCGCACAATGCGGAGAAGAAGAGGAAACAATAAAACATTTAGTCAATATATAAATTTGACGATGGTTTCGACGCAATTCATGCGGTGTCTGACTGAGATGAATCGTGAACATCGAATTGTTTTAATGAGTAATTATTCATTCACAAGTTCATATTGGCTTTTCGTCTTCTTTGTTGTTTTCAGGTGTGATTTCAAGATATCAGCCTGCATCGAATAGGAAAGAAGAAATTTTGTTGATGAAAGTAAAAAAAGTCGTTCAATACATTTCCTTTCCTGATACTGTGATAACACATATTGTTTCATATGAAGAAATGTACTTTTCATCTCAAAAGAATATGTATATGAGTTGAATGAAATTCACGTCCGAAATTCTCAGTGATATATCGAAGCAGATCGACAGGCGATGGCTGCAACTCCGAAAAAGGCGGCCACATGACTTGATCCCGTCTTGACGACGACCTCGGTGCACTGTGTCCCATCTATTATGCATTTGGGGAGCCCCAACTCAATCACGCTCTGATACGTCGACTGATACTTTTGATTTAGACAGAAAACTCTTCGTGATAATCTTGGAACTATCCGTATAGGTAACACAAGTTTTTCACTTTATTCCCGATATTTTATTAGATTTCTAGTTCGAAATGAACAATTATGGATCTATGGGAGATGATTTCCCAATAAAGGGGCCTGTAGCGTTCTTCGTTTATCTGAGGATCTGAAAATCATCGCTTGGAGGACTGAACCTGGTCGAAAGACCCTCTCGGTCATGAGCAAATGTAGGTAATATTATTTACTGCTTCCTTCTGGTTTTCTGTCCCTCTTTCTGTTTCAGATATTATGTCAAGATATTTTGTCGAAATGAATTCAAGATGACGAAAAAATTATTTTCAAATGAAAAAGATGCCATCCATCTTCTATAAACAAATTACTACACTTATGCGGGGAGACAGAATTTTTCCTGAGGTTTTTATCTGTGCTCTTGTATCATACGCAAATATGTATGGTACCCCGTTTACATTTCCTCTGCTAACACTGTGATATATCTTAGAATTGTAATGCTCGTTCTCAAAAGAATATATATATATATAACGAGTGTATGTAAGTAAATGTCCAGAAATACTTGAATATTTTCATTTTATGAGCGGTGTGTCAGATTCAGTTCATCAATTAGTCGGTACTGATGAGAATATGTTCGGATAGTTGCAAACCATCATCATCTTAAAACATTGAAATAACCGCAGAAATGTTCATCAACGTGATGTAAATCACCTTTTCATAGGATTGTAGCGAATTCATCCACTTCAACAAAAACGGAAAAAAAGGGCGGAGTCGCAACACGAAATTCAAATCTCCGAAAAATCGTATAAATATATTTCGCTCCGCTCTCAAAAAACACTCTCCAATCAATCTGCATCCACCGATTATGCCACCGCTAAGAAGAAATCCTATACGCTGCATTCCTGACCCAACATCTGGCTTTTTACCACCCTCGAAGACGGAAGTACCGACCGGCGGTAGGCATCCCTAGCTCCACGATCGACCACAACCCGGCGCCAGCGAAGAACTAACTGTCCGCACTCAAGAAGATTTACAACCAGAATTGTTAGCCTGTGTTTTCCAACAAAAAGAATTTTATTGCCTTTCGAATTCACTTTTGTTGTACCCTCGACAGCTTATCCCTTTTCTTTATTGCGTGTTTGATTTCACAGGGCACATGACGCCACAAATTGGTGACCCCGACGTGATAATTTGTGGCGTCGTGTGCCCTGTGAAATCAAACACGCAATAAAGAAAAGGGATTAGCCTGTTTATTTTACTGCCGAGGGTACAACAAAAGTGAATTCGAAAGGCAATAAAATTCTTTTTGTTGGAAAACACAGGCTAACAATTCTGGTTGTAAATCTTCTTGAGTGCGGACAGGTGGTTCTTCGCTGGCGCCGGGTTGTGGTCGATCGTGGAGCTAGGGATGCCTACCGCCGGTCGGTACTTCCGTCTTCGAGGGTGGTAAAAAGGCAGATTTTGGGTCAGGAATGCAGCGTATAGGATTTTTTCTTAGCGGTGGCGTAATCGGTGGATGCAGATGGATTGGAGAGTGTTTTTTGAGAGCGGAGCGAAATATATCTATACGATTTTTCGGAGATTTGAATTTCGTGTTTCGACTCCGCCCTTTTTTCCGTTTTTGTTGAAGTGGATGAATGCGCTACAGGATAAAGAATTCCGAATATTGACGATACTGAAAAATTAGTTGACAAAGCTGTCACATACTGACGCAGTGGCCGGCTTAATGCTGCTTTACTTAGATGACAATTTCGTGGTTTTCTTTTCAAATGGTCCATATGAAGCTTTTGTATTAACTGCTGGCCCAGCAGCCGAAAGTAAACAAAAAACCTTCCAAAATCGACTTGAAAAGATTGATAATAGTAGAACAGGCTTGGAGTTCAATTATGAAGACCGAATACGCGCATCAGTATAATCCACCCATTGATTCCGCATATATACCCATTCAAAGTTTTATCTCAATGGTTCTGAAAATATGGATCGGATCGATTTGAAATCCTTTACCGGATTGAAAAATGACAGCTCGCAGGTTCAGAATATCGTGAGTGCCATGTTCTTAGAAAATCGCAGAACATAAATTACGAAAAACAATTGATTTTTTCTTCAAATTGTTCCAATGACATAATACGATTACCACAAAATTTCACACTGTTTTGCACATCGGCATTAGCAAATTAGTTTTCAAATTTATCTTAATCATAGTTGCATTTCTCGAATGGTTTCGAAAATACCAACGATACAGAGAAATAAAACAACGTATAATTTAAACATTAAAAATACTGATTTTTCTGTAATACTTTCACATAATATCTTTCGATATCGATATTGTATTCGACATATCACGCCTTAAATGACCAATTTAATTGTTAATTATCAACTGGCCTATAATGATTGATGTGAAAAACTCATTAAAACGGTGACATAATAAAATACAATACAAAAATGATATAGGACACGGTGTTTCATCTTTCATCATTTTCAATTTAGAATCATCAGTCACATCTTTGCTATATTATGAGTATGTTTCGATATACACTGCGAGCACTGTGCAGTGCTCCCACTGCGGAGAAATTCGTTCCGTTATGGACTGTCAGTATATTAGAGAGATATCGCAACCTTTGAATAGCGTGAACGTTATGTTTTTACGGTTACGCTAAATATTATGTTTTGGTTTTAACGGTCGTTCCAGAAGTAGAGGTATTCTCACACGTTTTTGTTACCGTTACGTTAGTTATCAGTTTGTTTGGTTAGGTTATGTGAGACGTCAGATTTTTGTGATACAAACTCACGTTTAAACTCCTAAAGTTTAATCATTTGCATTTCTGCATTAGTTTTTTGATTCTGGACAAAATGAAAAAAGAACCGGAAGTGCTATTGCAGAAGAAGTGAAACTAGTTATATTGCAATATAATTGTGCATGTTGCTTCCAAAAGTATTACTTGATTCGTGAAAAAGTAACAAATACCTATATATGAAAAAAGTTTGCTGTGGTAGCACTAAGAAATCTCAATGTCTAATATCAGTTGTGTGTAAAAGGTTTTATGAAATAGATTTAAAAAATCTGAGGAAGTTGTGAAATTAACACCAAAAAACATATTAAAACAGCTTTTCTATAATAGTGATCGGAGCCGAAAGGACCCGAAGCTTAACGAATCCTTATCCGATTTAGAATAGCGCAACGTAAATTGTGGCTCGTAATTTTCCGTGAATAACGTTAGAACTCTATCAACGTCGCGTTATTCTGAAACTGAATCTGCGCATGCTTAGATGTCAGAAATAACGTTTGCGCTAATAACGTCATACAAATTTGACACTGCAATATCTCTCTACTGACGCAGTATCCTAGAGAAATATGTGACATCATTGATCATCGCCATTTTTGTTCTGTGAGCACTGGCGATTTCGTGGTAAGGTGCTCTCAGTGCTTCGAAATTTGAATTATTTGAACTAGGTTATGTGAAGTAAAAGTGAACTTCCAACGTGTTCATCATTTAACTGAAAAAAAATATGAATGGAATACGAATAACTGCAACTGCAATAGCTGGTGCAGTCAAACATTTTTTGGAATCCTCCGATGATGAAGATTTCATATATGTTTCCGTAAGTCTCGCGGGACGAAAAATCATCCCCAAAAAAGAAAATGATGTGGAGAAAACAATTGTTCGAATGTCTGATGATACTTTTAGATGTCATTTTCGGAAAGGCATGCATTTTATCCAATGGAGTTATCGATTATTTGTTTCACATTAGAAACCATTGTAACTAGTATTTTCATTAGCTGTTTTTCCTTGCATTTTCATTCATTACTAAATTACAGTATGAGGCGGCATACTTTTCAATTCCTTTATAATAAATTTGCCTACCATACAACAATTCAGTAATTCACTATTGATAACTGCCGGCAAAATAGTTGATCTTTTATTGATATTTGAAACTGAAGTTGGTGCCAAAAACCATGACAGAATACTGCGTTCCATTTTATACAGTAACCAGTAAAATCAATAAGGAAACGGCTTCGCAGTACACTGAATTGACGTCACACCTCGCAGTGCTTGCAGTGTAAATCGGAACAGCCTATATGTCAAAATCTTACCACGTGCCTTCACCAACACTCGATCACAAACCAACTAAGGTGGTGTACACCTACTGGCAAGCTTATTTATGATTGTATTATATCACTAAAGTAATCTTGTACTCGCAGTGGGGTTTCTTCCGAATACTTTCTAATGCACCTTAGAATATTTGTACTTGAAATCAAATGATTTTTTGATTTGAAATCGTTTCACCACCAATTTTCTAAAAGTATTCGAAAAATAACACGTTATAAGTTCATATTAACTTAAAGGAAATCATACATAAACATTACTCAACCTCGAAACATCATTTTGGTCATATCTGTCAGAAGACAGAATGCACTGGATTTCGTTCGAAATCGCTAGATAGCATTCCGAGCAACCGAATGCATTCTGCGTCGGATGCAAACTTTCCATCGGGCTTTGATTCTGAACGCAGCCTAGTGCTTTTTTACGCAAAAATATGAAATATGAGAAAATTAAGATTATAAAAACACTATCGTCAAAATGATTAACTAGAAGCAGCGTAACAAGTTCAATGAAATTTTACTGCATCTTACAAATTTGATTAGTATGCAGTCATTCACATTATTGCGCCCATGTTCTGAAGAACTGGATGCTTTCATTTTTCGTAAATGTCTGTAATTTTCGAATTTTGAGTCAAAAATCATCTCATTTGACTAGGCTAATGGGCGATCTTGCAGTTAATTTGAGCGTACTGACGTGCAACGTACATCATAATTTCGTTGTGATTTTTGTCCCAAGATTTTTAACATTTAACAGTTTAACATTTTCCTCAAGCCTCATATTTCTCATAAATGCACCGAATTTCAGTTTGAGTCGGATTCACCTTTTGGAGATATCAATTCGATTCGATTACAATTTATGGAGATATTTGTCAAATTTCATGTTTTTTTCCTAGGTATCGTTGTTTTTTCCAGAGTAACATGAGATATACTCATTCAATCGTGAGGAAAGTCAGTAACTAATTGAATAATGCTGATGCTACAGTCTGTTGAGAGTTTCGTAATGATCGTATTTTCAGAACAGTATATGACAAAAATTATTTATTTGTCCCAAAAATTATCATTTTAGATATATTCATTAGATTTCGAATACATTTGGCACAGATCTTGAATTCCATATTTTACAAAAGTATACCAAATATATTGAATTTCGTATATTCATTCTCCTCGGTACCTTGGTTATTTTTGAAATAAATCATGAAGATCGTCTCATTCAGGTATAACCCACAGGAGTAGTCACACTAATACATCTGAAATAAAAAATATCATGTGTCCACAAACAACCACACATAATGACTCAAGAAGAACCTACAGAAGAATATATATCAAAAACAAAAACTTGAACGATGTTTGATTTGAATTGCAAAATCAAGAATATCCTTCTGCTCATATGAGATGATTTCAACACGCAGAAAATCGGAAAATGTTGGGAGGTAGTTCTCTCCTCTCTCCGAAAACCGAATGACCCCGAAAGAATGTCTAGAATCAACGAGGCGTCAAGATGAGACAGGCCTTAGTTCATAAGGAAGTCGGCAGGTAGGCCTTTACGTATATTCTGAAGACTAAATTTTTGATGAGTTACTGTTTTAGGACTGAAGGCTGATAGGTTAAATGAACAGACACGAACCTGGAAATGGTTTTTCGATGCTCGCATCTCTCCATCATGTGGGAAATGCTCGATTCTGGCATTACGGTGACGTCTGTCATTCTGTCTGACCGTACACATCGGGGCGGAGTTGCTCCTTATTCGCCGTATCCGGTTTATGTTCGGGAAAAAACATGATGACCTCAAAATAACAATGGGAAGATTTATGAACAATACTGGGCACAACATTGTGGGAAACGCAAAAGGAAAAATTGTAAGAAAACTTTCTTGCCAAGACGTTAAGTGATTCTTTATCTATCAAATATTATTGTTTATTGTATTGGTATAGTGATATTTTTACGGAGTGTGCTCATTCGAGCCATGGGTTTGATATTTGAATGGGTGCTTATAATTAACGTATCTGCAAGTTTTGATTTTATTTATTTGTATAATTCCTCTAAATCACGAGAATTAATCAACCCAATATATCTTGAAATTATCAGATATTTCCGAAACAACAAAAACAGTTGAGATTTATTGGCTGATTTCTGAAATAATTTTTAAGGAACTTGAAATGAAAATTTTAAAATCCAATAAAAAAATTCAATTCAATGACACGATAATTATGAAATTTTGCACAAAATTGTGGAACAGCCATTACCAGCTAGTTATCTAATCTGATCACGATGAGGTATTATAAGTATTTTTCCAGTGAATTCAGGAATTCTAATCCGATGGATCTGAAAGTATATCATTGTGAAGTATTTACATGTAGTTTCATGCAAATCTCATTCCAATAAAAATTTGGAAAATTTCCAAAAAAAAATTACTTGTCCAGAGTTGATCGGCATTTATAGATTAGATCTTTAATCTTCCCCAAAGATGAAAGTCCACGCGCGTTAGGTCAGGTGCCGTCCTCGGTTGAGACCTTGGTCAGCAGTCCAGTTGTTGCTTGACTTTGCTGTTAAAAGTTCCTTATGGCGCTAGCGTTGTGGGAAGAGTGCTATCTTGTTGGAAGTAAATATTTCATAGTTGCGAAAGAGGCATATATTCAACAATCGTTTATAATCGTTGCTTTAAGATCTGTGAATAATTCTGTGATATGGGGTTATTATTATAAATGATCTGACCTTTAAATCTGTCCCTATAAATGCGTGTCCATACACTGAAACCGAATATTACTTGATTTCTCTCTTCCATGACTGATGGGGATTTTTCGAGTCTAAGTTATAAGGAGTTACATCTGTTAAAATTACCGTCACTAGCCACATTAGTTTCATCTGTCTACTATTGAGTGGGAAATTAGGCTGATGCTTACTATATTTATCTATAAGAACCATCGACAACACCCATTACGGCGTTCTAAATCCTCATGCACGAGGTGATGAAGCCATATGGCTCTATGAGGTTTTAATATATGAGATTTCAGAATACTTCTGACATCTTTAATTTCTTCTATAGTACGAGTTGATGTTCAGGGATTCAGTTCAACAGCTTCTGAAACGACAACTCCTTCTGAATTATTCATATAAATTTTTGGTCCTTTCTCCTCAAATTGACTTTCGTCCATTAAGTTGTATCGCAATCGTGCGAACATATCTTTGTGGGCTTGTCATCTTTCTAGATATTTTCCACAATACAAATCACTGGCTGTCCCTCATAATTTTCGTATTCTATTATAGAAAGCTGAACAGAAGTTAAGAACTAAACAGCACTTTTATTGTTTCAATAATTTTTTTTTTATTTCATTCAACGTCGCATCCTCCAAAGCTCACCTATTCGAAGAATAAAAGTTGAAAATGAAATCTCGTACAAAACTCCAAGAAAATATCAATTATGCTATATTTTTGAAAGGAAAATTTCAAGTTCTTTTGAATTATGCAAAATTTGAAAAAATATCTTTATAGCGATATCTCATAAATTATCAGTTTGCAAAAATTCAATTAACATCATTGGATTCTGAGTGAAAAGTTGATTTTACAGATGTGAAAATTTTCAACAGGTGAGTGACAGCTTTGTTTCTAAAATGAATATTTCCGGCAAACACTCGGTATCTATGTAGCGGTAATAGCTATGGAATTGCGGTTTTCGCCCAAGAGTTTCTCGTGAAAATGGGACCTTAGACACCGGCATCAGTTTTCGTTTCTCTAGTGATGAAATAGGAATTTCCCTTCAAAAGTGCCCAGTTTAGTCCATTCTGTGAAATCACTAATGTCACCAAAATCAAATACGTATATAAGTAATAAGAATGATTTTCCCAACTGAAATACCAATTATAACTTATACAGCGGGTTTCACAAAGCTCTGATTAACTTTATTGTTCTGATCAAGACAATTCTATGTTCAAATTCAGTTCATTTTTAGCAATACCATAGAATATCAACGCGTTAATCCGATGATCAAGCTTTGTGAAACCCACGGATAGTCTTTTTGGTTTATTATTTGATAGAATCAAATAATTAACCTTAGTGATCGACCAACAAAAAAAAAAATTTTTGGAAATTGCCACATCCCGAAAATAAATAATCGCATTCGATCCTATGATTCAAATCAGTTGGAATTCACTGAAATAATTTACAGAACCATATATCTTAAATCAGATGAAAAGATTGATTAACGAATTTTAAATACATCGAGAAATATTCACCTGACTCGTTTGAAAATTTGCGTACCTGTTTATACGAATCTATTCACATTAATCTTATTCTGGATAATCTTATGAATTTGAGTTGATTTCCTACCCTACTCACTCATTAGCTGCATGCAAAAGACTTATGAATTAGAGTGATTTTGGATTTCATAGAATCCAACAAAGTACCTACACATTCCTATTTCGTGGAATATTGGTGATTTTGGTTTCAAGCATAAAAGTGGTTATCAAATCTCATTCATTCAGAAAATTCATTATTGGTTCTTTGAAATAATTCCATGTGAATATTATCGAGAATGCTTGAATTACATCCTATCATTTATTGGTGATTGCGATTGAATATCTTCGTTAATCTTTTATTTTCGCCGATCTTCAAAACTTAAACTTAGGAGAGCCCGCTTTCTGAACGTTCGATGATACTCAGGGTCGCAGCTAAATTAAGATATAGGTGGCGTCATCTTTAGGACTGGAAACTGAATATCGTTAATGATGCGACACTTCAAGTCTCATGTACATCGCAGTTTGGTAATTTCAGCAATTCTGCTCGGAAATTGTGATGAAAAATGTCCGTGAAATGGAAGATACCAATTGAGGAGAATTAATTCTGCACATTCTCACCCTTCTCGTGAATACGTCACGACATCACTGGAGAAAAAATTAATCGCTACCCTCTGGAGTGTTTCTGACAACGATACGTAACGAAATTTGTCATTCGATTTAAACTTTTCTCATATTGTATGGCATTTCATTATGTTGATTATTCCTAGGCTTATAGTTTGTTCAAGTTAGTATATCGGGTGCATTCTCGGTAGAAACTGTAACAATATTCTTACGCCAACCTTGACAAAGGACTAACTAGGAAATTTATTTTTCAGTTCTATGATTCAATTTTGAAAAGTTTTAATTTTTCCAGTCAGGTAGGAAGTGAAATAAGAAATGAAATGAATGAATATTCCGAAATGTAAGAGGCTCGATACGGCTGCTCGCATTTCACAATTTCTCCAGAAAAACTTCGAATCCCGCTTGTGGGAATAATATTTACTAATAGCTGATATTGGCGGAAAATCTGAAGAATTGTTTTATTTCACTGTAAAACTTCTCATTTGTGGTACTAGCGATGATAATTTGCACATTTAGCTCAGAAAATAATAAACCATTGTGTGAAATTTGCAGCGTTTTTGGATTCAGGTTTGATAGTATTTTTACATTCTTCAACTAGCATAGCATGTAAGAAGGAATAAATCATACTGAGAAACTCAAATGTTGGTTTATTGGTTTATTTTCACATTCAAAGTAGAAGCTTTGAAAATATGCAAAAAAATATTCAACTGAAGATCTCTCTTCAAAGAAAAATATATCTCAAAACTGAACTCCATTCTCACATATCGAATTGGATCGAAAAATCCAGATTTCCCAAAAAAGTGTAAGAAAATATATTCATTGACAATTCCATGCTATCAAAAGTATCAGAAACTTTTTCGGCATCTTCCTCCCTTATACACGTAGCCGTGTCTACAAGGAACCAAGGCTAAATTGAATACTTGTACAGACTTCTGGTTTTGATTGTTCGATAGAAGCGGCCCATCTGAAAAGTGAAATTGTCTTGGTAAAGTTAACATAATTCTATCCTATATGGAATTGAATGAGGTGGGAATCGAGGCGACGTCATTCGATTTCTTTTGCAGTAAGCTTTGAGATAAAGCTATCAACTAAAGTGAGTAAATCAAGAAATTCTTTAAATCTACACAGAAAGGAATAGATTCATCCTCCTTCGCCATTTTGAAACTCTATTAGAATATGGCTCTGATGCCGATGTTTTTTGCATCAACATCTTAATTAATGATTTATCTTTCACTAGGATTAATGGACGTCTTCACTTGTTATTTGTTTCATTCGGATATCCTGAACACAGATTTGTCCGACCGAATGCCTTTAGATTTTAATTTGATCCAATTTGTATTTTGGAAATATTGGAAAATGATATTTTGAATGGATATATCTTCGGAGTCATTGGGCAGATTTTATGTCTCGCAAATTCGACCGGAAGAAATGGTGTGATGGTGTTTACTGGAGGCCTTTCGTGAGTACAAAATCTTTCCAAAAAACAACTTGGAAAATCGATATTCGTAGAGTAGATTTTGACCCCAATTACGAAAGGCGAATTCGTGAATGGGTACAATCCAATCATTCCCAAAAGTTCAAAAATTATATACCAATTTTCTGTATTCTGCATTTTTTTAATCATATTATCCTCAAGAAATTTCGCCGGAAATTTTAAGCTGTCATTTCCCATTTAACAACTGCAGTTAGAGGCGATCCAATCTGTATTCTCGGAAATATTGAAAAAGTGAAATTTTAAATGAGGATATATTTGCGGAATCATTGTGTTGACTCTACCCATTCAGATTGAGTCGAATTGAAATCTAGTGCTGGATTGAGAAATGAGAGTTCGAGTTGAATTTTATGAGCGCTATTTATGAAAAAAGGTCACCAAATCTTTCCATCAGGGGGAAAATATACTTTTGGAAGAGTCAATAGTGAAAACATAACTTTGTTGGCAATAAACTTGAATAATACGACCAAATATTTCACAAAGTTGTGCATGAATGACTCACACTCCACGCAACATCACATAAGAGACTACAACAACTAATAGCGATCGTAAAGAAGTCCTCCGGTGACATCTGTATGGTATTCGGCCTCGATAAATCCAAAATCATAAACATCGAAAAAGAAAAGATCAAATCTGGAAACGTTTAACTTGCAGATGGATGGTTGATAGCATGGATGGACTGGCAATACATCAAAAAATATTTTCGTTATCAACTAGCGAGTACAATTGACCATAAGAACATCAGAGAGAGTATGAAGAAAGATTACATAGACATGACGAATAAAGTGGGCAAAACAGAAAAGGACACAAAGAACCTATTCAAAGCACTCAACACGTTGGCTAATTTTGTTTTTGACCTAGTTATTGAAACAATATAGTCAATCTATCTATAGAAACACTAAAAATCATCAAAGGAAATCAAAGGGTATTCTTTTGGTTTTACAAAGTGTCAAGCGAGCGTAGTGAGGCGGTACCGTGACAA
Organism: Myrrha octodecimguttata; assembly: GCA_958510865.1. Classification (NCBI taxonomy): domain Eukaryota; kingdom Metazoa; phylum Arthropoda; class Insecta; order Coleoptera; family Coccinellidae; genus Myrrha; species Myrrha octodecimguttata. The sequence continues at coordinate 25,454,409 of OY294056.1, forward strand.
CTGACAATTCCACAGAGTTCATCTGTCGTGGGTGGAGTTCATTGTTTTGAATATTAACCAGTTTTTCAAGAGAGCAGGGGTTAAAGTTATTTGTGGGTAAAACTTGCCCAACAATTCAGAGTTATACCCATCTGGAATATCGTATCCTCCATGAAACGTTATTACAATTTAATGATCCGATCAATTCGAATCAAAGAAGTTATGAGCTGTATCACTTAAAAAACTCCAAAATTATGTACCACTCACAAAAATTATCATTAGATTTCATTTGAAAGATGTTCGTAAATATAAATGGAATGATGTGGTTTCGAATTTGAATTTTACTTAATCGAGTAGAAGCTCTTGGGATAATTCAAACTCTGTTGAAATTTCTAGTTCAAAGGATGAAGAAATGAAGAAAATTTTGCATAGGTTGAGAGCATTGGCATCAGTTTTGGATGTTATATCTGGTCCTTTCAATATGGATGAATTGAAGTCTGCAATTAAGTGAAGGAAGTCTCGGAAAGCTGCTGGTTCTGATGGGATTTATCCTAGGTTCATGATACATTTGGACAAAAAGGAATTAGCCTTGTTATCTTTCTATAATAATATTTCGCGGGCTGAATTTGTGGATCTTTGAGCAGCTTACGATACACGGTGTGGAAAGATTGTTAAATATACGAACTTCAGAATAAGCTGGAATGTGGAAAAATAATTCTAGTGATTAAAATTATATAATCTGACGAAAGACTCCTTGTTCTTGCTGATAATGTTTGGAGTAGTTTCAAAACTTTGAATAATGAACTTCCACAAGGATCAGTTTCATCTCCATTTTGATTCAATTTATATTTGTGTGATAATTTTGCAACTTCTTCAGAGATATTCGACTATATATATGATATTGCATTTGTTTTCTTCATTCTGATTTTCAAAGTATTGAAAACACTCAAAAACAGATAATTAAAAAAAAATTTTTTTGAGTAGAGTTTATGTGCAAATTCAAATAAAACAGAAGTTTCTTGTTTTCATTCAAATAATGAACAGAAGTTTGAAACTTTGAAAGTTAATTTCAATAATGGCGTTCTGAAACATAATTTCACTTCCGAATATTTTAGATTAAAATCAGATTCTTCTTTGAATTTCGAGGTCCATTAGGAAAATTTTCGCATGAAGTTGAAATCTAGGAAAAATATTCCTAACTAGCTGGTTCTTCATGAGGTGCGGACCCTACCACTCTCCTTATGGCAGCTTTGGCTTCGTTTTTTTCTGCTGCTGAATAATTCAATCGATACTTTTGTAACAATCCAGGCAAGAATATTTCAATTAAGGAAATACTAAAATTAGTAGCAGCTGCTCTTCACCCTTTTTGATAACAACACTTCCTCTGAAGAAGACTTTATCCCATAATAAGTGACTCACCGTCCAGAACTGGAATTCCAATCACAAGAACTCCTAGAATCAAAGACAAATGAGACGAATGCTGGAACTTCAATCTATCGGACCTGAAATTAGAGCACTTTCAGCGCAAGTTTTGAGGGAAAGGTAGAAATATCAGACATTTTGTCATCGAATGATAATGGAAATAAGGTACAATTCTCGAAATTCCATCTTCATCTAAATATCATTTCATTTTCATCAGAGTTGGTGAGATCAGTACCGAAAGCAGGGCCCAGAAAGCGACAGATAAGAGAAAAAAGAGAAAGCGTGCTGTGCTGACAGACACTCCCGAGAAAAATGTGCTTGCTTAAGAACAATATGAAAGTACACTAAAACTACCAAAATGATAAGAAAGTGAAGAAAGCAAATTTTGAATATTCCTCAGATTGTGACGAAGAAAATCATTGGTTTTGAAAATTAATAAAAAAGGTTAATAAGAATAACGAACAAAACGGAAAGAAAACACACACTCCGTCAGACACTGAAGGGGATCATTATTTTCGTCTAGTTTGCTCCGAATCCTATCCAGACAGCCTTCAAGAGGAGAGAAGATACAGTGCACTAGTTGCTCAGAGTTGGCTTACATCAAATGCACTTCGGGTGTCCCTGCAGTTTATGTTTGCATGAACTGTGACAGTGACTAAGCTGATAAATTACCTTCTTCATTGATTTTTTTTGTTTCTAGGAGCTATCTCATCAATTTTGTTACGTTTTTGTTCCTTCAATTCATATTTTTTAATAGGAGTTGGTTCGTGGAAAAAAGAGAGCTCCAGTAAAAATAAACTTACATAATCACTAGGACGAATATCTCTCGATAAATCAACAAATATTCCACCTTGATCAGAGCTAATCATCCAAACAACCAAAACATCTGCACCGAGAAAGCGGACTGAAGGAGAACAGTTATTACTGATCTTCAGGCCATCTTACCTTGGATAAAACCGTTGGGTAGGAATCTAGATACTTGTCACCTTTCAGATGCAGAATACTTCGATACATATGCATGACGTTCATCCTTTTGTCGTATCAGGTTGCTGCATATGCTATTTTGCAGTTTTACAACGTCTGTCACGACTTTGAAAAAACTTGCTTCATGTGGTTTTCACACAAGACGATAACGTCCAGCATCTGACAAAGATAGGAATTAGTATATTTTTTAATGTGGACCTGTTTGTTTAAGCTGCTGGCTCATGTGACCGTTTTGAGTGGTTCAATAGACCCCGCCTGTGGGGTCTCACGAGACATATGGTGTTTTCCATTATAGAAAAAATGAGCGATGGTAGATATCGAAGTTTTCGTTGTCTTTTCATTAATATTCATTCAGATAAATGAGTGACTGATTTGAAAAAAAGTCTCACCATTTTTTCTTTGAATAGACCTCATGCTCATTCCAACAAGAACCTGTCCAAGTAACCCCGCTCTGCCCTACTTGTGCATAGAACAGTATTGCCACGAGTTCCACACCATCTACTTCTTTTGATAAATGAAATGCAGTGAAAAACACATTCCAAAATCTTTTTAACTTCGGAAATTGAATGACAATTGATAATTATTTTTGATTCATTTGAAATATTCAATTCATACTAGTCTACTCGATGAAGACAACCAACACAATCATTAAAAACACAGATATTTCTGTAATACGTGGTAATATTTTGACATATTATATAGAGAAGATGTTGTTGAGTTTTCTAAATCGAAAGACAGACGATGAAAAACTCAGTCTAATATAATTTTTGTATTCTATTTTAGGATGATACCGTGTTCTCATGTTTTCCACTTCAATAATTTTTTGTCAGTTGATATAATAATTAAATTTGTCATTTATACGTGGTACGTTGTATGAAATGAAAGTATATCCAGAGATATTATGAAAAAGCATTACAGAAAAAATCTGTGTTTTCAATTATTGCATTGAGTACCTTCATCAAGTAGGGTGGTTTGACCTTTAAATTGAAAATGAAAAGTTTCCTGTCGACATCATTATTTTCATTAGAATTCAGATATCTCAGAAAAAGTTCTTCTGATACTGGAATAATATACTGGTTGTGACATTTGAAATGAGGAAGTAGTATGCTATTTTCGGTAAAACCGGAAGTTGAAGAAGTCTGAAATTTTCGATAGAAATTTGACGGTGGAAACCTAGAAATGCAAAATATTCAGCACGAAATTACCGTTCTCCGTAATGGTCTCATAGGCCATCCACCCTGGGACACTCAGTTCATATACTTAACCAATGTTTTTTACCCATCCATCTATTTATGAATTTGGCGTTCAGTTAAGGTTCAAATATGTTCCACAAATTTCGGGGGAGTCAGTTGTTCCTTACGTCTGTTGGCAATTGACCGTTTGCAATTTTACCTCACTTGTCTGATGAATGAATATAAAATTTTTCATTTTTAATTCAATTGAAAACAATTTGAATTTTGTGGAATGATTTTATGTGGAATCAAATGTTTTTCATGTTGCCGATAAGTATAGTTTGGTAGCCGCTATGTCAATGACTGTCCTAGACCTTTGACCCAGCAATCCGTAAAAATATGATCGACAGTTGTGAGAAAGAATTACAGAAGGGATCAAGAGAGTTTGATCGTACAGAAACTGATTTATGGAAATAATTTTCCGAAACTATCAACTTACTTGAAAAGGGTTCTCGTTCATTCACTGGAACACTAAGCGCAAAAAATATCACATGCAAAAATGTCAAGATAATCGTAATTAGGTTCATCTTCCTCCAAACAGTATATGTATATTGATATGAAGTAGTCGTCGATCAACATTCTTATTTATAGAACCAACTCCTGTCTTATCGCTATTTTTCAACTCAATACCGCACAAGGACAGATGGGATATGAATTGAAATCTTACCGAATATTTTATAGTTAATATATTCATATCATAATTTTCTGCATCCTTGACATTTATCGCACAGCACAATCCAGCAGATATTTCCCTCGTGAAAAAGAATGTTTCGTCCATAAAGTTTGCTCCTCATCTTGCTTGAAGCATTAGTATGTGTTAATTACCTCCCCCATGAGAAGCGAAAACCTTAATAAAAATTACGCAACGTGGTGCACATAAAATATTCCATGCAATAATTTTTAATTAGTAATGTCCCAAATATTGCAATGACAATGGAGTAATTAAATATTGTGTACCTGATATATAGATTCTCAAACATTACCTAAACCTAGTCAAAAATGTGGGGTAGTTACATTATAGAATAATATTGAAATTTATTTATTAGCGATTCACAATATGAATCGAAGTGGGAGAAGGGCCAGTTAATCCAGGAAATATCTCATTGAACAAGTTCTGTGACATTGTATCCGTCAAGTAGTCTTTCGAGCTGTTATTTTGTTCTATTCTCGAATGGCGAACAAAATTTGTTAAAAGCAGTTGTCACACAACTTGATACATTAGAATTCGAAGTTTATATTCACAGTTTCTAGTTAACAATAATCTGATTTGTAGCTTTCAAATTACAATGAACGTCATTTCAACCTTTATGATGGACACTTCCATATAAAAACTCATATTCAAGAATAATCAGAAAAGAATGATGTCCGACAGTACGACTTATGGATATCAATTAACTTCGCAATAACTCAGTTGGTGAATTCAACAAAGATGAATAAATAAACTATTTCAGTCTGACAATGTTCCAAATGCAGGTGGAAACGTGTGCTCAATCATTTTTATTGCCCAATTCCTAGGCCACTAACTATTTCTTTGCCGATTATTTCAAGCCAAAAATTATATTGATCTCAAAGCATGATTTCATGAATTTTCTTAGGAATAAAATACAGGCATTCCTTCACAGCGTATCCGGTAAACCCCAAACAACATTAGAACTGGTGATGATTTTTATGGAGAAATTTCACCGTTTTCGAGATAATGAGTCTTTTGGAAATTTATGGAGAACCGCTATCTCACCTTGATGTTTTGGGTACCATGTTTCCAAATCACCACTGATGAGTCAAAACATTATTTTCCTGAACATTGCTGATGAGTGCCGCTTTCTGACGTATTCTTCCAGAATTGAAATAGTTGTTTCAAGACATGGGGATGACATAACTGATTTCAATTCTTCCTAATTTCATTCATATATCAGACTCGAATTTCTGAAAAAAAATTGAAACCACGTCGATGTGAAAATTCGCTACTAAAATATTCGCATTTTGTCAAATCCTCGAAATTGTACAGGGTGATTCATTAAGGGTGGGCACCGGCCGTATCTCGAAAGCCGTTTATCCTATAACTTTCCGGAAAAAATTGATAGTGATAGATTGCGCCCTCTAGTGGGGAACTACGAACTTGAAAATATTTTTAATCATTTTCTAGGGGCCGATTTTGACATTAGAATTTTTTCCGGAAGTTATAGGATAAAAGGTTTCCGAGATACGGCCGGTGGCCACCCTTAATGAATCACCCTGTATAGAGCGTACTCTGATTATTTTTTCAGGGGAGAATATTTACATTAAATAAGAATGCAGACATTTATCTTTCTGATCTATCTCAAACTTTCACGAGTTAGACGAAGTATTCTATTTCGAATTTATCGCTAAAATAATGTTTAACAGAAATGAACGAATGTTTTCACCGTCTAACTTGATTCACCACAGTTGCTGTTGTGGTGTAGACTTGTTTTATCTAATAGTCCGGTGATCTGGGGGCCGTAGGATTGGTTGAGGATTTCTTATTCATTGTACATAAGACCCAAACATTTTCGATCTCACAGCCATAAAATCCAAAACATCGGGATAAATTAGCACGATTCCAGGAATTTCCGAAATACTCATTATCTTGAAAACCTTGAAATTTTAACAAGAAAAGTTTCGAGGTTTTACGGGACACCTTCTTCATGACCGTCGCTTATTTTCTTGGTTCTTGGTTGATATCAAGAAGCTTTCTTTCTAAGCCATAAAATTTCCGAAAGAAGTCTGTCAAATACTTCATTTGGTAGTCAACATGAAGTTGTCGATTGTTCTTATCGATTTGACAATTTATGTATCGAAAATTTCCGAATGTGACATTTGCTATAAAGAAAGGGTCACGGTGCAGAAGAGATATTGAGATATCTCGAGTCAGTTTTTCGCTCAATAATTAAAAACCTTCAGAAGCACTGACGTGAAGTCAGCAGCTTTTGCGCTCATGTTGGTAATATCCTTTGAATATGCTCGCAAAAGCTGCTGACTTCACGTAAGTGTTTTTTCCGATTAAGTACTGGATTTCAAGTCGATCTAAGCTGTAATTTAAGGAATATTGGGAAAATCAAATTTTGAATGGGTATATCTACGGAACCATTATTTTGTTTTCTGTTTTCGGTCGGCCGTTAGGCAGATTAGACCGAATTAAAATCCAGTACTTAATCAAAAGAGGTCAGTTCGAAAGTTCATACAGAATTTCATGAGGACATAAGATCAGAACATCATAGAATATTGAGTATTTAGAAAGAAAATTTGAAATATTTTATTAATGACACGATCATCACGAAATTCTGCAAAAAGTTATCCATCAGCATTTTCGAACTAGCTGCCAGGTTCCTTCATGATTTAAATCGGGTTTTTTTTTCATTTTTCCGAAAAAAACAATGAAATTTGACATATCTTTTCACAATACCTTCGAAAATTATAGGTTACCAAAGCAAATCTTGAATTGGAGTCCATTGGAACAACGTAAACAAGGAAGACCGAAAATGACCTGGATGAAAGGTGTAAGCAACGCAATGTCACAGAGAGATCTCAGACCGGCAGAATGGGAGCACCAAGAGAAATGGAGATTGGGTACCGCAAGGCGTAGAACGCTTTAGAGCGGAAATATATGTAAAGAAAGTACTTTCTTCATTTAAATAAGATGGCTAGCAGATTTTGAAGTTTCCAGAATAATACGTCAAAGCAGTGAATCAAAAATAATTCGTTAATCAAGTGAATCAAAAGATAGATAATAATAAACTTTAATTGCTGTTTCTTTCGTATTACAGGTAACTTTGAAACTAATGTAAATAGTGTGAATAATAGCTAATAAAGCTTTCGTATTACAGAGAGAAACAAAACTGTTTTATTGTTATCAATAAAGATTTGACATCCTTATAAAACAGCAATTTTGTTTATGATGTCGAAACTACAGTTTGAATTTATGGTAGTGGCCTCACCAAAAGATGCTAAAACCAATGTTATTGCCATAACCTCAATTTGTACAAAGGATGGAAAAAGATATGTATTGCCAGAAGAATTAAGATATATGGGAGATCATGTAGAACTGAGAAAAACTAACAATTTCACGAAACTAGCTCATTCGTTAAAGGAAAGAAATCATATAAGGAAAGTGTGGATAACAATGACAAAAGAATTACAGGAGACATACATAGATGAAGATGGAAATTTACAATTTGGGGATCAATATTTAGAGGAAATAAATGCAGGGAATACAAACCAAACACAAGATCATAATCTGAAAGAGATATTAGAAAAGCTGATAGAAACAACACAAAATAAGAATGAAGAGAAAAACTTAAAACAAATATCAGAAAAACTTTTGATAGGAAAATTTTCAAGCAATAATACTAATTCTGAACAGTGGATGGAAAGCTTTGAAAAAGAGTGTTCTAGATTTCAAATAGATAGAAGTGATGACAAAATTGAATTATTGAAATTATTTTTGGATAAACCAAGTTTAGATTGGCACTCATCTACACTCATTAGGTTGACAGTAAATGCTGGTTGGTTAGAATGGAAAAAAAGATTTTTGGAATGCTTTACAGATAATGGATGGAATAACGTTACTTATGCACTATCATTTAAATATCGAGAAGGTTCGCTAACTGACTATGCTTTGAAAAAAGAGAAACTTTTGATAGATTTCAATAAAAATATGGATATTAAGTCACTTATAGCATTAATAGCAGTTGGGTTACCAGAATTTATTTTGAACAGAATTGATAAATCAGAACTAAAAGAAACAACAGACTTATTCAATGTATTGAGACAACTCGAATGTCTAGTGAACAAAAACAATTCTCAAAAAAAATTCACATTACATTCTCAAAAAAAAAAATATGAAGAAAGAAACCTTGTAGGACGTGTGAAGATTTGGGTAAAGGTGTGAGATACCACCCTAATGAAAAATGTTGGTTCAAGAAAAATGAAGAATATAGAGAAAAAAACACTACAACAAAAAAGGTGAATAACAATTCTATTTTAGATGTAGAAATTTATGCTGAACCAAAAAACGAATAAACACACCACTAATTAAGTTAAATATTGTATTGGAAGGAAAGATTAATATAGAAGGGATCTATGACTCTGGATCTCAAGTTTCATTGATAAATAAAAGAATAATAAAAACTATCAATAATAATATTAAAGATAAGAACCCAATACAATTGAAAACAATTAGTGGTGTAACATTCACAAAAGGATTGACAAAAATAAAATTGCAAATTTTCAATATTGAAAAAGAAGTAGATGTGTTCATTGTGGAAAATGAGGATTTTCATGATTTTTTGATAGGCCTAGATATAATAAAAGAATTTAATTTGAGGCAAGATGAAAATCTGAATATAAGCCAAAAACCATCGCAAAGAGAAGATACGATAGAAATAAATTTCAATGAACACATTGAAGAAAAAGATTTTAAAATAGATTTAAATCATTGAGATGACAATAGAAAAATTGAAATAGAACAATTGATAGAAGAGTATAAAGGAATATTTGCTAAAGACAAATATGATATAGGAACTGTGAAAGACTATGAAGCAAGAATAGATATCTTAGTAGATAAGTTCTGTTATAAACGACCGTATAGATGTACAATAGAAGACAGGAATGAAATAGAACAACAAGTGGCAAAACTATTAGGAAAAAATTTAATTGAAGAGTCATATAGCCCATTTGCTGCGCCAGTGACTCTAGCATTAAAAAAAGGCGAAGGAAAGACTAGATTATGTATCGACTTTAGAGATTTAAATAGAATTGTGACACCACAAGCTCAACCTTTTCCACTTATTGATGATCTAATAGTAAAAGCTAGAAATTGTAAGTATTTTACATCACTGGACATCAACTCAGCATTTTGGTCAATACCACTAAGGATAAAAGATAGAAATAAAACAGGTTTTATAACTCAAGAAGGACACTATCAATGGACTTGCCTACCATTTGGTTTAAAAACAGCCCCAGCAATCTTCCAAAGAATTCTATCAAGTATACTAAGAACCTATAATCTTAAGAACTTCACGGAAAATTTTATAGATGACATCTTAATATTTTCAAAAACTTTTGAAGATCATATCATGCATATAAAACAAGTTTTAGAAGCCATAATAAAAGAAGGCTTTAGACTGAAATTAAAAAAATGCACGTTTGCATCCAAGTCAATCAAATATCTCGGTCATATAATAGAAAATAATACAGTAAGACCAATCAAAGACAACTTAGTATCCATACAAAATTTTCCTACTCCAAAAACACAGAAGAATATCAGACAATTTCTTGGTAAAATAAACTTTTACCACGAATATATACCGAAAATCTCAACAATACTAGATCCATTACATAGACTGTTGAGAAAAGATGTAAAATTTCATTGGTCTGTAGATTGTGAAAAGTCATTCACAGAAATAAAAAAATTATTATGTTCCCAACCAGTGCTAGAAATATTCGATAAAGATTTGCCTATTAAGATATTTACAGATGCTTCAATAGAAGGTATGGGTGCAATACTGAAACAAACACAGCAGGATGGAAAGGAGAAACCTGTGGCCTATTTCTCAAAAAAATTAAATGAGATGCAAAAAAGAAAAAAGGCTATATATTTGGAATGCTTGGCAATAAAAGAAGCAGTGAAATATTGGGAACACTGGTTGATTGGAAGAAAATTTGAAGTTTATTCAGACCATAAACCTTTAGAGAACCTCAACATAAAATCAAGAACAGACGAAGAGTTAGGTGATCTAACATATTACCTGTCTCAATTTGATTTTAATATTAAATACATACCAGGGAAACTCAACACTGAAGCAGACTGTCTTAGCTGGAACCCGGTATTGGAATCAATAGATAATACTGAAGAAACATTGAAGATAGTAAATGCAATCAAAATTCAAGAAATAAAAAAAGATCAAGATGAAAACATTGTATTGAAAGAACTTAAGAAAAAAACAATAGATGAACATGGTATAATTTATAAACAAATTAGGGGTAAAAAGAAGATAGTATTATCAGAGAAATTGAGCATTCAATTAATAAGAAATACACATATAGATTGGTGTCATATTGGCATAAATCAACTGACTAACAGAATATGCCCATATTATACTTCAAAAAGATTAATAGAAAACATAAAGAAAATATGCAAAACATGCTATATTTGTAAAAGAAATAAATCTAGAGGTCAAGCAAAATATGGATTAATGTCACAATTAGGACCAGCAACAAAGCCATTTGAGATAGTGTCGATTGATACGATCGGTGGGTTTGGTGGTCAGAGATCAACGAAAAGATACCTCCATCTTTTAGTTGATCACTACACAAGATATGCACTCATACACACTTCAAAAACCCAAGCTGCAACCGATTTTATAAAAATAGTTCAAAACACACTAGAAATAAGCAAGATAGATACAATATTAACAGACCAATACCCAGGACTCAACTCTAAAGAATTCAAAAACTTTTTAGAAAGACAAAATATCAGACTCATTTATACAGCCTTAAATGCACCTTTATCAAATGGACTCAATGAAAGATTAAACCAAACAATAGTCAATAAAATAAGATGTAGAATCAATGAATCTACAGAAAAGAAGGCCTGGACGACAATAGCAAGAGAATGTGTTGACAAATATAACATAACAGAACACTCAGTTACAGGTTTTACACCAAAATATCTACTAGATGGGACCAATACAAATATGCTACCCGAAGAACTTAAAGAACATAAAAATGCAGAAGATTGGAAGAAAGATAGAAAAATAGCTCTTGATAACACTATAAAATCACACGAATATAATAAAAATCTATTTGACAAAAACAGAAAAGAACATGAATTCAATACAGGCGATTCCGTATACATTGAAAACGGAAATAAATTGAACAGGAGAAAATTAGATGAACTCAGAATCGGACCTTTTAAAATAACAGAAAAAATATCAAATACCATATTTAGAATTAAAACCGGAAATAGAAACGAAGAAACAGGACTATTTCACATAACAAAATTAATACCAGAATAAAGTAGCTAATGAAAATTCTCATAAGAATTTTCACAGTGAAGAGGGGAGATGTAAAGAAAGTACTTTCTTCATTTAAATAAGATGGCTAGCAGATTTTGAAGTTTCCAGAATAATACGTCCAAGCAGTGAATCAAAAATAATTCGTTAATCAAGTGAATCAGAAGATAGATAATAATAAACTTTAATTGCTGTTTCTTTCGTATTACAGGTAACTTTGAAACTAATGTAAATAGTGTGAATAATAGCTAATAAAGCTTTCGTATTACAGAGAGAAGCAAAACTGTTTTATTGTTATCAATAAAGATTTGACATCCTTATATTTATATATAATCGTATCGAATTGAAATTTGGTATAGTGCTGTGAAATATAGAGCTCAGTTCACTGATAGCTCAATCTTAACAAACCTTGCAAAAAGTTGCAATTCCTCATGATCCAACTAACTGCCAAGTTTCAATACAATCGCTTCAGTAGTTCTCGAAACATCAGGAAAATAACCTCGAAACTTCAAATGGCTATAACTCCCAGATCGTTTGACCGATTTTGCACATTAGCGAACTTAGACTTAGCATTTGACTTTCGGTTCCATGCGCAGGTCATGTCTACTTGTTGGATATATTTAACTTAGAAAACCGACGCAAACATATGGAGATTGTCATACTCTTCAATTCTTGATCGAGATTCCAGAATTGGCCCCCTGCACTATAACCACCTTTCGCTTTGAAGATGTCCAAATTGGCTAGATAAATTTTCGAAAGCGACAAATCTCGGGAAATCGCATTGTTGCTTGTACTTTAGGAAAATCCTTTTTTCATTCGATAATGTCAAATTCTCGCTTGTACAAGGTACAGAAAGGATTTGTTCGTTGAGTCTCGATGAACTTCTCTATTGCAGACCAGTCTAGATCGTGCCTAGCACTCATAATGTAAAAAACATGGTGTGCTCATCTGAAAAATGAGTGACGTCAGCAAGATTAAAATACAAAGAGTGGTATATTCTGTGATTTGAATTAGCATGCAAATTCAAAGCACAGAATATACAACTCTTTGTATTTTAATCTTGCTGACGTCAGTCATTTTTCAGATGAGCACACCATGTTTTTATCATCATGGTAGCACTGATAACGGTCGGTAATTTTTATGCAAATTTGACTCAGTGTATACTCAGTGTGTCACAGATCATGAACTTCTAACTTCATACTCTGTGAAATTACCCAGCTTCTTTGGTCATGTCTGATGATTATAAATGAGAATGTCTATCAGGCGATGAGTATTTAACTTGCGTGAGATGTTTGTAGCAACAATCACAGTAATATGCAGAACCTATAAATCGTAGTAATATAGAGTTATTTACGAAAACAAAAGGGGATATAACAGTCATCTATCATTTGGAGTGAATCAGTGAATGAATTGAAACACACTGAAATACACTCATCTGCCTTGACAAATAGAAATCAGTAAAGTTAAGTGTACAATAACATTTTCACGCAGGTACATCGAACAAACCTCAAATGTCACCGTTTGATTGACTAATTTGTACGAAAGTTCATGTAGATAAAATAAAGAAAAGCAATCAATAAACAGGTTTGTGCCATACAAATGGGTACTTTTTCTTCTTGAACCTATTTCGAATATCTTCTATATGCCTGGCCGTCTACTGGAAGCGATTTGGGGCTTTTATGAGCTACGCGTTTTACGAGCGCCGATGAGCTTTTACGACCGAAGCGGTCTCAGGCTTCGGGGTCGTCCACTAGCAGATAGTTCGCGAGGTTTCGGTTCGTTCTTGTTCTCGCGTATTATGTCATCCTGACATAATACATGTCACAAGTTTTTCACTTTATTCCCGATATTTTATTAGATTTCTAGTTCGAAATGAACAATTATGGATCTATGGGAGATGATTCCCCAATAAAGGGGCCTGTAGCGTTCTTCGTTTATCTGAGGATCTGAAAATCATCGCTTGGAGGACTGAACCTGGTCGAAAGACCCTCTCGGTCATGAGCAAATGTAGGTAATATTATTTACTGCTTCCTTCTGGTTTTCTGTCCCTCTTTCTGTTTCAGATATTATGTCAAGATATTTTGTCGAAATGAATTCAAGATGACGAAAAAATTATTTTCAAATGAAAAAGATGCCATCCATCTTCTATAAACAAATTACTACACTTATGCGGGGAGACAGAATTTTTCCTGAGGTTTTTATCTGTGCTCTTGTATCATACGCAAATATGTATGGTACCCCGTTTACATTTCCTCTGCTAACACTGTGATATATCTTAGAATTGTAATGCTCGTTCTCAAAAGAATATATATATAGGGGATTTGTACTTCGGATTTCCGTGTTCATTGAAGAAATTGTGATTCGGGATGAATTTATAATTAATTTCTTGGATAAATCTTACTTGATCAGGCGTATGTTAGCTACGGAATGGGGAAAATTTTTGAGCTAAGGTAGATTCAAACTTAGAAGAAATGAAATTATTGGGAAAAATTCACCATCTTGATCATAATGAATGGGAAAAACCTTCCAAACTTCACAAACGTAGGCGGCATAGTTTAACTGAGTTGCCAGAAGACCGCCAAACAGATTATTATCGTATACTCATTTATAATACTGCAATGGAAGTTGAAGTGTGAATGTTGATGACCTGGGTACTTCGGAAACAAAGGATGTGAAATTATAGCTGATTTGAGTTTTATTTGTGAAAAGTCACCTTCAGAAGGGGAAATATGATATTAAAGTATCTACGTGACTTTAAAAACTGCAAACATCGAAAAAAATGATGGTGACACAAATATTCAGAAATTCTTAAAACTTTGCAGAAGTGCATGCGTATTTTAGAAATCAGGTCACTAGTAAAAAATCCGTAGCGTATGATAAAGAAAAAACTATGTTTATTATGTGATCGAAAGGATCGTTCTGCATATGAAATTGATTGGAACGTAGTTGAATCATTACAGTACGTATGAACCAAAAACACTTGAGCATACAGAAAAATATTCGGAATAAAATTAGTCACGGACTAAAAAACAAATTGATAATAGATATTGAGATAATAAGAGCTATGAAACCGAGATGATGGCTAAACGCGCAGGATTAATTATATTTAGAATGCTATACAGCCGATTACTGCCAAAGAGTCCAATTTCAGGTAGACTACTAAACCTACAGAACTTCTGGGTGTGAGTTTAATATAAGAAAACAAGACAACATTCTTTAGCCTTTCAATCTGATCCATCTAAAATTTACCAACAATAAAAAACGAGCTTCAACAAATATTCCGTTCACAAACCATACATTCCATTTGCCGACGGATAGCTCTTTTCGAGCGTATAGACGCGGCAGATCCAAACTGATCGGGATACGATTGAGCCGCTCGAATTCTCTCGAGAACGCCCTATAAGCCTTTATGCATGTCCTTAGAAACAAACAATAAGATACCATATTGATTTTGACAGAACCTTGAGATGGCAATAACTCTGGAACCGTTAAACGTTTCTGCTTCAAATTTGGCAGGTAAAGCCATCTCACCCCATTCAAGTGTTCATGTGAACCATACCCAAATAGTGAAGACCAGGCCTAGGAAATTTCAATTTCTAGTTACAGTTCCAATAAAACACTGTATATACATGCTTCGAATAGAACTATTTGTTTGGTTATTAGACAGGAAATTTCTGTTAGATCGAGACAGCTCCGATTAAAGAAAGGTAGTTCATTAAAATGACTAGAAAATTCCAGTTGAATCAATGTAACATTTCAGTAAATAGTCACGTATATTCCGGTTTTCCTCACATTATTATTTTCCTGTTGAAATGACAGAATGCAGTTTGGTTGCATTAACTAATCTGAATCTTGTTATTTTTAGAGGAATTGAACGACAGGAATTGTCACGTAAAATCAACAAATATTCCTGCTGTCGCTTATATAGGGGGAATTTCCGGTAGAAGTCACCGAATTCCTGTTGTATATCATGGTGAATTTCTTTGAGTGTACATGGAATATGAATTTGTCCGACTATCCTCTGATTCTGCAAATATCTCGAGAATTTTTATCTCAACCGCGAAGTATAATGAAATACCGTGTGCAACAAGGAATATCATTGGTCGTTAACATCATTCGATTCTACATGGATTTTTCTTTTGAATACCGTTTTCGAAGTGAACAGCGCACCAACCGACTATTTTTTTACTCTCTGAAATTAGTTGACGCTTTTTATTTTTGAAAGCACAGCACGGGCCAAAATCCTAGAATGTTGCGTGGTTTGTAACTGCTCTATCAGAATCAGAATAGCTTCTGAAATATTCTCTCACAGCTGCTCGTCCATTCGAATTGCAGAAACCATTAACTAGTATCATATCGTAATACTAAACGTTCGATAAACCAGGCATAGCTCGAAAAAAAAATCTCAGAATATAATAATCAGCAACAAAATTTAATCAAAAACAAATCTTTAATGTAATATTTCTGTGGTCACTGCGTTCGAGGCATGAATATTATAAGTGAGAGTGCCATTGTTGGCGGAGTATTGCTCAAATTTGAACTTCCAAAAGTGAAAAAAGCATTTAAATCAATAAATTCAATATCAGAAATATCTTATTATATCATGCAGGGCCGTAACAGCTTTCAAAAATCATATGCGTTCAATTATTTTCGAATGAAAAAAGTATTCGGAAGGAAAGTGTATGCAGAATCAGATGATCGTCACTGGTCTGTACTATTTCGGTATGATTCATATGAGCAGTTCGATGATTTGAGATAATAATACCTCAATACCTGCCAAATTCGAAGCCAATGCGTTGAAAAGTTATCAATTCTAAGCCATCTAAGGGTTCTGCCAAAATCAATAAACCACCCTGCATATCAGAAACGAATAGCCGTAGCCCATATTTAATGGTTGTTTTCTGGTATTACAAGGTACCATCAGACAATGTACAGTTACTCACGGATCACCCTGTAGATTGCCCACCCGAATGCGCCGAATAAGTTCGTTAATGGGCAAAAAAAGTGTACAAATCTGTTAATTATTATCTAAATTTCCAATCTTCGTTTCCGAACTTGCAAGGATAGATGACTTTTTGTCGGAAAAAAGTCATCAATTGTTTTATATTTCTCAAGAAACGACAAATGGGTGGCATAGCAATTAACCAAAATATTATCAATTCTTTTAGTCCTTGAATGCATCTTATGTACTTGAATTGACGCTTTAGCTCCACCAATGATTAGAAATAACCTGTATGAAGGGTTGTTTTTTATGTATGTCTTGTTTACTTAGAGGGGGACACCTGCGCTTCCGGTCGGGCAGTAATGCCCGGAAGTCTATTATCCTGTTCACGGACTGAAGGATATAGAAAGCTGAAAATGCATAGAACCAGCTTCACCATCAGTGTACTTCGAGGATGATCGATAAAAGGTTATTTTTCCATAATTGATGAAGGATTTCCTATTCTTGAAGCAAGTGCTCGAGAAAATTTCGAAATGCAATACCTACGAGATTGGCGTATTTCTTTCGGCATTGCGTGACGCAGATCAAAAATTGCTGTTTTAATTACGAAACTCTATATACGTGCTTCCACTTGAAAACTTGTGAATTTCGGAAAAAATTTTGTTTTATAATAGTGCCAAAGATCCGAATCGAATGGAATTGATCCAGTGTTTGATTAAAAACGAAGGCTTCAAGGTTCATACAGAGATTTTTGAGGTCTCTATGACCTTTTTAAATAGCTCTAATGGAACGATCATTACTAAATATTGCTCAACTTGTGCATCAGCATTTGCCAAGTTGTTACCAAGTTTTATCATGATCGAATCAGAATTCTGGAGTTGTTCCGAAAATATCTGTACCGACGGAATGATCAAGAAATACATTTTATATTTTTCCATTATCTCTGAAGAAAATAATGCGATAGAATTGAAATCTGAAAGACTATTGCTGAAAAGCGACTTCATA
The DNA here is from genome assembly GCA_958510865.1 of Myrrha octodecimguttata. Taxonomy (NCBI): domain Eukaryota; kingdom Metazoa; phylum Arthropoda; class Insecta; order Coleoptera; family Coccinellidae; genus Myrrha; species Myrrha octodecimguttata. The sequence goes on from OY294056.1 coordinate 25,472,003, forward strand.
GTCTGTACCGAATTTGGAAATCTGAAAAATAATTTCCGGAAATGAATTTTTTTAACAAAAATTTTATTCTTTCCAAATCCAACATGAATTAAATGCATTCTGTAGAGGCTTGTGCAAGATTTCTTTGAGATCAGATGAATCGTTTCCAAAAAAAACTCGTTATCAAAGGAAATTTGTAAAATTTTTGAAAATATATTATTTTATCTTTACAGTTTTCAGAACATCGATATTCTTTATTCTTCAACTTACGAAGTTTCAATCAGATTGCATCAGTTCTCAAAATATTGGTGAAATAGCCTTGAATTATATGGGTATAACTCCGAAACCGTCCGACTGATATTGGCCATTAATGAACTCAATAAAGTTCCAAAGCTCACCTGGAAATCTCAAAACCCAAAATCCTCCTCATATTGCAGCCTTGAATTTGACCACGGATTCTTTCTCAAGGGGTCCAACCTAATCGTTTAAAATATTTCCGTCTCAGAATTCGAAATAACAGTTATCTAGAACAAATAATAACGTGTTGTTTCCAGAACAAGTTCGCAAAATATAAGTTATGTGGATGGGCAAGAAATTGAATTATTCGCTATCTGCACGTTTAAATTATTTTGTTATAACTCTCTACAATCATTGATATTCTCACCATACTTATTTATGGTCAACAAAAGTCAAAAATGAAATGAATGAATATTTTATAGTAATCAAACCTTTTTTCGAAATTTCAAATTTGAGAATCGATTACACTGACAAAAAATATTATATTCATTAAAATCTATTCTTCATACTACGAAACTATGATGCAGCAACAGAAGGCGAGAATGGGTGGAGTTTTCACAGACCTCCAAAAGCTGAATTACAATTGACCCTACAGTGATCTGAGAAAGAACTATACTAGAATTTTAATAATATCTCCTTAATATCTCGAAAAGATACTGAAACGATCAGAACGAAACTAGTAACCAGTGGTAGAATACAGATGTGCAATATAGCGTGGAATTTTGTCAACAGGTTCTGTGGGAATTAAAAAAAAATGTTTCCGAAAATATTTGAAATTTTTCTTGGGATCATAGTTCGGCTCTATTTGTAATCAAATATTGCATGAAATTATTGAGTCTAATGTCCATTATTCGATACATTCGATATATCGGAACATCAAAAACACTAGATACTTTCGAATACCAGAATCAGAGATTATCGTTCCCCATCTTCATTCAAGAATGGGGATCAAAAGCAGAGTATACTCAAAATATGACATCCTCAAAGACACCCTCCTCTCTACTTCAAAGCCCAGTAAAGCTAATGGCCAAACGTATCCAGTCTTCCCTCTCGCGACCGCTAAGTACTTTGCGATTGATTTGCGTGAGTATCGTCAGGTGTGTGCGTGACTTTAGTGGAGTAATATTTCCCAACTTCGCCCTCTTCAACTTATTATCATTACTTGCCTTCACTGAAAACTCTTCATGATTTGTCACTAAATGCCTCTTGAATTGCTCCGAACGTCGTTTACGATGGCTATTTGCATGTTTTGTGGCCACCGAAGGAAATCGATCGAACTGGTGGCTTCAGACAGATATTCCCTGTTTGATGGCCTTCATAATTCAGATATCATTAGATTTACAGCTAGATTTCCACTATGGCGACATCAAGTTCAACTCTGAACAAGAGGAAGATCGAACTACCCCAGAAAATGGTTATACCAGGAGACGATGGAGTATCGAGAAATAATATCAATTTGCTTCATGAACTGTATTTGTTAAATGTTCTGCTTAAAGTACCTACAGGTTATAGAGTTTGTTCAAATTCCTCAATAATTCCTAAACGCTTGGAGATATTCGAATGCAATTTTCAGTCCTCAATTTCAACCGTACTTCCCACCCATAGCGTCTGTACTAACACTGCTTTGCATGAGAATAAACATCAATTGTGAAATCCTCATTCAAACTTTGAACATAAAGCTCTCCTCCAATTATTCTTCTCTACAAGACACCTTTATTCAGAAAAGTGTGAAACGCCAAACATGACTCCGCATATAATTGTAGTAGGCATGGTGCAATACTTGAAAATATATAATTGAAGGAGGGCTGAAAAGATGAAAATTGAATTTTTCACCTCAAATATAGAATGAGAAATTCGAAATTGACGATTCATGAGAAACAGTGGCGTAACAATTTTTCCTTGAAAATGAAATTGTATAATAATTTAAACGAATAATTTTTCCCGAATATGGTTCATAAACCAAATTCGTGTTTATTATTTTGTTTTATAATCTTCTAAATGTTACGCCTTTCAAACTGATCAACTCTTTAGTTCACGTTTCTGTAACAACATTTAATTAGAAAATTGTCTATCTAGGGAGTAATGAGTTCAGATAAGCGGCTTTGCTGTCTTTAAAGATGACTAAGAAGTTTCCTACTTTTTCTGCGAATTCCGAAGTTAATATATTAATTAGAAGATATATGGATAAATAATACTAACAATTTTAAACCAATTGTAGATCAGGTAATAAATTTCATGGGTATCTGGTATATTTCCGGATAGCCTTAGAATGCACTTCAACGTCGAAGTTTGAGGTAGGATAAGTAACACTTGAACGCTTGTGGACGTTAAAATAATGCAGTATTTAGTGAAATGGATAGAGTGATTCACATGAATCATGGAGCTCCATTTGCTTCGATAGGTTGGGGGTTTATTCCATTTTAATTATTTCTGCACCGAAATAAACTGGTGGAGTATCTTCTTCTATGCTTTTTACCCCACACCCTTGAAAACAGTTTTTGTGGGTCTTTACATGTGATATTTTGGATTTGACGGAAAAATGCCCCTTCAGCAGCATACAATATTTCCCCTTATCATACCGCGAGCGCTAAACACCTAAATAGCTCATAAAGTGAAGCTGCCTTAGGTACGTTAGTACTTTGCGAAAATATCAACAATACTCCGGCTGTCAGTGTTTCAGATGAGTATTTCACAGTATTAAAGAATTCGGCGTTTTATAATGTAAGAACCTTTACTAAAAAGGCAAACATAATCCAAGTTGGCAAAATGTAACTTTTTCTATTGGCTTTTTTTTGACTATACTCCTCTTCGCTCGCCACTATTAGTCTCTGTAGGTTTTTTCGTGTAATTTTCACGATTTGACTGACAGATAATCAGTGCTCGCCTCTTCAGCGGCTTACAATACTTGTCTTTATCGTGTAAAAAGCCGCTAAAAACTCTGAAATTATTTTCACGCTGGGCGCTGAATGCTTCTTCTAAGTAAGTGGAGTTACCATAAATAGTTTTAATAGAAGTATATACGGTATAGTAGATATACCCAGAGATATAGTGCGTTCACCACCCTTGCCCCTCAAGTAGTTTAAAAGATCTTATTGTGACTGCAATCCGTTATTGTGCAAAAATCAACAACCCGACTGTCTATCTGTGTTCAAGTTAAACATTTTATTATAAGAATTCGGCTTCAGGAAGATATCTAATCACTAGAAAAGCTTTATGATGAGAAATCCTTGCCAACCAATTGATTAAATTTTTCCGAAAATTTGAGGTTTTTTCCGGTTGTCAACATGGTTTCATGAAGGGTAGAAGTACAGGGTCGGGTATTTTCGAACTTACCTGCAACGTCTTAGAGTCCCTTGAGCGTGGCAAAGTTCCCATTACGATCATACTGGATTCAGCCAAAGCCTTTGATAGCATTGATCATAAACTTTTACTATACAAGCCTAGTTTTTATGACATAAGAGACAAACAACAGCAATTGGTTGAGAGCTACCTTCAGAATGGAAGGCAAAGAGTGTTAACGTCTTGTGGAAACCGCGATCTCTTGTCTTCGGAAGCAATAATTGAATTAGGTGTACCTCAAGGTAGTATCCAGGGACCATTACTTTTCGTTATTTTCATTGTTTACCTCTCAAAAATTTTTCTTCTAAGCTTCGTTGAAACTATCTTATTTGCTGATGATGCAGACATTTCGGTTCCTCATTGGATATTCTGAGAGGGATTATTTCCATGCAAAAGATGGCTATGAGAGTATTGTTCCGTTTGGTTTTCAGAGAATTATGTAGTGGTAAATTCAAGAATAATAATTTTTTAACTGCATATGGTTTGTACGTTTGTAAAATTTTGATGTTCATGTGTAAAAACAAACATTATTTCAGTAGACATTTGAAAGTGAATAATACTAGGAGAAGGCATCCATCTATTTATCAAGTGCATTCTTTGTCTTTGAAGGAGAAGGGACCACTTTATATGGGTATCAAATTATTCAATGATCTGCTGGGGAGCATTAAGGAATTATATAGCCATGAGTATTTCAAAAAAGCATTATTCAGTTTTCTTTTACAGCTTAAACCATATACTATGGGGGAATTTTTTGATTCTTGTAGAGATTTTGGGTAGATTAGTTTTTTCCACTATCGTGATTGACTTGTTTTCATTTTACATTTTTGTACGTACGGAAGATCAATGAATTATTATTATTATATTATTATAATCGTATGCCAAGTAAGTTCAGGCATAGCACAGAGAATATTCTGGAAAGTACGTTACTATTTCCAGTGGAAAATATATACGAAAAACCTCATATTTTGAAAACGAAAATGTTTCAACATGCACCTATCCTAAGTTATCGGAACTGAATGCGACGCACCGTTGACAGTGGGTTGTGCACTACCTCCAATTGAAATTTTGGAGACACTGCACTCTAAACAAAATAAACACACATTGAAGCTATGGCACATAGTAGAGAAGTATTACAAAAGCGACTCTCCTTTTTCTAATGTCCCAAATTTACATGCGCATGTTTCAATCCGCCATTTTTTATTGTTTTTTTTTACCAACACACTATTCCCAATCTTTTATGGTTTTTCAGGGTCACGAAATTTGGGTACATCGGAAAGAATGGAAATGTCAAGGAGTGTCGCTGTAATACTGTAATACTCCAATTCGTGGTTATGATTTGATGCGATGTGAAGCGGAGAGTGAGTTTGTCGCCTCAGACTGCAGTTGAACTTGTAGAAGACAGGATATGAAGCTTCGAAATTTTTATCAATTATACTGGTCGAGACTAACGTCATTAGTAAAAAGACTGCTATGTTTGCATATTTGTTCGAAAAAAACCGTGTGAAGAATCTGGTCAACAACCACGCGAGAGGTGATCATAGTTTGATTAGAATCAATCAGATAATTTTTGATAAGGGGCATATCCCAGAAGAAAATTTTTCTTTATGAACTGAGGGCCGGGGTTATGAAACTCATTTTGGCCGAAGAAAGCACCTATTTTAGAAATATCTGCGCTAATTATTAGATCTGGTCGTATAGATCGTGACTTCTGAAGGAAGAGAACCAGGTACTGGAAACTTGTAGTTTCAGGTGAAAAGGCCCAATTTTCGAAAGACATACAGCCCTGACATGGGTAAAAAATCTTGAAAAGCACTGCCGCGAAGGCAGCAGCTTTTGTGCGAATGTTCAATGTAGATGACCGTTTCAGCAACGAATTTGAACATGCGCGCAAAAGCTGCTGCCTTCACGACAGTGTTTTTCTAGATTTTTTTCGATAAATTACTGGATTTAAATTTGATCTTATCTGTATTTTTGGAAATATTGAGAAAATGAAATTTTGAATGGGTATATCTTCGGAATCATTGGGCGAAGTTTACCCATTCACGAATTCGACCTTCGTAATTAAGCCCCAAACCTACTCTACAAATATCGAGTTTCTAAGTCGTTTCTTCCGGAAGTTATTGTGTTGGCGGTCGGCCTAATGGCCGGACCGTAAACACAGTAACTTCCGAAAGAAACAACTCAGAAACTCGATATTTGTAGAGAAGGTTTGGACCTTAATTACGGAGGCCGACTTCGTGAATGATAATACTTGATTGATAATGATATTGAAATGCAATTTGGTCGTCATCCGCAGAAGTCTTCAAATCATTTATTACTTTCAAAGCTTCACTAAATAAAGTAATAGTGTTATTTCTTTTAACAGGGTCAAGCTCAGGATCGCTATCTTCTTTCTCTTCTGGTGATCAATCATATTTTCCATTGCCTCGTCAAAGTTGAAACTCATTTCTTCAGTTGCTGCTATATTGTCGATGCCAACATAACAAGATTTTCTTGTTTAGTTTTCATTTCTTTTGCAAACCCTTCCATTAGAGCAATCGTAGATAAAGGAGGATAATCTTCTGAATCCCATTCGACTGATGTAGAATCGCCATTATTTTTGTGAAAAGCAGCTTTTCTAAAACAATTTTGTATTGTTTCTGACGAAACATTTTTCCAGGCCGTTTTCATGTAATGAACTGCTCCTAAAACATTTATGGACTTTGCTAACTCTGAAGCGGATCTTGCTTGATCCATTTTCGATAATATGTGCTTTAGTATTGGGCATCGATAAAAGAATTTGAAATTTTGTATGATACCCTGATCTAGATGTTCGCACAGTGCTGCAGTATTGGGAGGTAGAAAGAAAACTTTTATATTTTGTAGCTTTTCTTCACGTGGGTGGGACCCTGCGTTTTCCAAAAACAACAAAATTTTCCGCGTTTGTTTTCTCATTTTTGAATCAAATTGAAGCAACCATTCAATCATAATGTCTTGTGTCGTCCATGCTTCTTTGTTGAACTTCCACATAACCAGCAAATCTTTCATTGATACATTTTTGAATGCCCTATAGGCCTTTCCGATCACCAACTTATCTTCTTTTTGTCCTGCCATATCAGCACAAAATAAAATTGTTAGCCTTTCCTTGGAAAGCTTTCCACCGCTACATTTTTCTACCTAAAGGCATGAGTTTTTTCCAGTAATGCTCTGAAGAAGAGACCAGTTTCATCGGGGTTGTACACCTCTTCTGGTCGCTATCCAAGGAGTGACGATGGCAACTTAATTTTGAACTGATTAACGTCATCTTGACTGACATCTGCTGATTCTCCGGAAATACACTTGAAACATATCGCATGTATCTTACGCCATTTCTCCAGCCAACCATTAGATGCCCGAAAGTTCGCCACATTTTTCTGCTATTTCCTGAGCTTTAGCCTTCACTAAACTTCCTGATATCGGAATGTTTTGGCTGCGAGAACGAGAAAACCAATCAAAACACACTTTGTCAATTTTAAGTCCATCAGCTCTTCAAAACCCCCTTTTTATATTGCTATTGCTTCCTGACTCCCATTGCAGACGAATATTGTTTTTATTCTTGATGATTTCAGCGGCTTGAGTTTTTCCGATGTTAAATTTTTCGGCGAGCTTTCTAACTGACAAATGTTCCTTCTCCGAACTGTTGATAACTTCCATCTTTTCACGCAAGCTAAAAAGTTTTTTCCCAAGTGCCATGTCAACAGTAACTCACTATTTATTACCACAATAAAAATTGAATGCGTAACATTCGCTAGTCGTGCAGAACTAAATATGTAAAGGCGGGTCCGGATGGGTGTAATCCGAACAGCGAATGCAATAAAATTTGATGAACGATTCGGCGAATAGTGTGGACGGCACTCGAGGTCAGCCTCGAATAATACATTCAAATGCATCGTTCGAGCTGAAAACCGACCCCCGATGGAGCAGTAAGAGCGCAGCCTACAATCATAAAACTCCCTATGATTTATTGCATTCGCTGTTCGCATTACACTTATCCGGACCCGACTTAATACGACTGAAATCCCCGAGTCCATACTCGCATTGAAACGAAAAACGGTAATTCCCCGGTTACAGAAACTTGGTTGTTAGAGTTACGCGTCTGTTCTAGGGAGGTCTCAGTATTTTTGAAAACAGGAAAATTGTCCGCGTCCGGTTATTAGAGTGTCCGGTTATGGGAGTTGCTTTTGTATGTAAAGGCATAGGAAACAGTTTTGTTCCAGAAAATTTGTCCGGTTGAAGGGGGTGTCCGCTTAATAGAGATGTCCACAAGGAGAGGTTTCACTGTATTTCCAAAAATACAGATTAGATCGGATTCAAATCCAGTACTTAAAATGACAGTTCGAAGGTTCATATAGAATTCAATGAGGATGATATGATGAGAAGATCACAGAATATTCAATATTAAAAAAAAAATTGAAATTTTTTTTTAAATTGTTCTAATGAAACGATCATCTCGAAATTCTGCATAGTATTGTCCTTCAACATCTTCGAATTAGCTGCGAAGTTTCATCAGTATTTTTCGAGTTATACCGAAAAAAATAACGATATCGAGAAGAAAATCACGAAATTCTACATATTTTTTCCCAATATCTCCGAAACTAATATCCGTATCGAATTGAAATTTGGTAAACTGATGTAAAATATGAGGTTCAAGGTATTACTGAAATTTTTCTTGAGTATGAGCAATAGTTTCAGAAAAAAAAATTTTTTTCGAAAAAAATTAGGAAAAATTTTTTTTTCAAATCTATTGACTATACGATTTCAACGGAATTCTGCTCAGAGTTACGCGTTCCAACTAACTGCCGAGTTTCAATCCAATCGCTTCAGTAGTTTATGAAATATGAGGAAATTAACCTCAAAATTTCAAATGGCTATAACTCGTTCGGCCCATTAACGAACTTAAACTACGTATTTTGAAATGAAACCCTTCCTGAAATGTTCAAGTTGATATAATCCTCCGTACGCCCGTAATCGTGGTGACGGCCGGCCGGACAGTATCGATTTTGACACCGGATCAGTGAGTCCAACCTAGTAGTTTAAGACCATTTTTGGCTCAATCATCAAAAATTACAGACATTTGCACAAAACTATAGCACGCTGTTCCCCTAGAACATGCGCGCAAAAGGATTTCGATAGTCCCATTCAGGAAACTGTGAAGTTAACCTAATATTTACATAGATGCCGTAGATATACTCATTCGAGGTTTCAGTTTAACAAAATTTCAAAAAACATGTTTAGGTTCGAGTTGAAATCTGGTACTCAATTTGAAATTACGACATAAAGGTTGCAAGAAGTACGTGAGAATCATAATGTCAGAAGATCCTAGAATTTTTCTGATTAAGCATCGTTCAGCAGGGATACTACCTGGGAAGGTGACCGACCTGCCAATGATCTAGTACAAGCGAGTCAGTGCTTTTCTCAATTTCTCCTGTTCACAAGTTCGACCAATTAAATGATAAGGTCTGAAAAGTGTAATCATGTTGCTTGCTTACCTTGCTTCCGTAGGAATTGCCTTATTAAGACAAAGTTTTTTTTTAGTTGACTTTCCTGGAAGGCTTTGAGTCAGCCATCTGGTGGGCATGTATTTGTATGGGAATATGGAACATTTGGATGAAAGGGAATGAAAAATTATATACGTAACATCAAGATTTATTGATTGTGATTTTTACATGACAATTCTACTCATTCTCCATATATTACATTAGAAGGATCAATAAAAAAGTACTTACATTGTTCACCTTTTCTGAGTTTACTACAGTTATTCTTTATTTTACATGGGAAGCGATAAAGTTAGTCTATTCACATTACTTCAAAAATTCAGTTGTATGGAAACCTTTCATTTATATTAATTACCTAATCCTATAATCTTACCGTTAAGGAAGTATTTACAAAAGAAATTTATTTACAAGAGTTCGAAGAATTTATTGGAACAACGAAGAAATCTGGAAAAAATATTCATCAAAGGTGCTTCTCTAAAAATGAAAGGAAAATATTCCAGGGGGATTTGTCGTTTATGCATATATTATAGTTCTTCATCTTTAGAAGAATGATATGTGTTTAATTTACCCTGTGAAGTATGTTCCAATTTACAACCGTGAGCTAGGTTCACGAATACCATTCAAAATTATTGCTTCAGAAGAAAAGGTTCACATAAATCAAATTAATATATAGACTTTTGTACATACATTATATTGCCTAACAATATTGCACTTTAAATAATAGATACAACTTAACAAATATTATCACTACAATATTCTTTACAATACTGACCATTCGTTGGTGAATACTGTTTCAATTTAGGTACACATGACTAGATATGTTGATGAGCAGTCTCATTCCTAGGATTTCGTTCGTTTACCGATCTCAATAGACTGAAAAAACATCGTTTTCAGAGTTATATTCGGTAACCAATTCTCCGAACAGTAAACGGTTCAATTCTTTATGATATGAAACCACGTTAATGATCACAATGATACAAAGGATTACCGAAGTCGTAAGTAATATGAAGTAAATTCCTCATGAAACGATTCAAGTAACAGCATTCGTACTAGTTACATAAACGAAAGTCGTCTAAGGTACGAACCCAACAGGTGATGTGATTAATTATTCCGTGGAAGGTGTGGATCGTTCTTCAAATTCCTTTGAATATCGTCGAAGAACCAACTCTAGACGGATCTGATAATTAGTATTTTTGAAGGGAAAAAGCTCGCCTCTCTAACATTTGGTTTTTCAGTAAGTATTGGCTAGCTAGAAAAGTCCAATATCTTGGGCGAGAAAATTCTCTGTTGAGCAATATCCATTGTTTCGATCAGGAAAGAAGTGAGCATTACAATGTCATCTTCAATCAATTCAATAGTATTACAATTTTGTAAAAAGATATTATAGGTGTTAGCTGTTCCTTTATTTTTGCTAATGATTTCTCAACAGCAATATGGCCAATTCTCAAACGTCTGAAGTCAAAAGTCAACACCAGTATACCTGAACAAGTTTTGGATATGGTTGTGTACAGAATAATTCACATGAATATGCATAATATCGTTTCTAAATATTCAGAATGGAAATACTATCAGCCTTAAGAAACTAATTTATCAAGCTTATTCACTAAAGCAACATTTCGAGAATCTTTATTCTCTCTTAATTAATTATTCATAAGCCTGAGGAAGAGAAAAAAAGTTTCTCGAAACGTCGCTTTAGTGAATAAGCTCAATAAATTAATTCCTCAGGATTGATAGTGTTTCCATTCAAAATAATTAATTTCCGAACATCGAGTCAATTCTTGTTGCCATTGATTTAGCCTGCAACGATTTATTCTTCTTTATTGAATATCATATTCGTTTGTAATGACAGGATGAAATGTTTTCATATAACAGAAAATAGGAATGGCTATTCGATAAAAATTATTTCCCAATTAATTTTATCGAATTCAACTGTGTGCACTCCATTCTGTCATCTGAAAAACGAAACTACAAAATTGAACGAGTTAATTGTTTCGACAGACTGACATGTACCCAGTAAAAACTGAAAATAATCACACAAAATAAAATTTAACGTCATTGTAGGGAAAAATGTATTTCAGTTCCAATAATTCCATGAGAATGGAATGGATTGAAATGAATTCACCATGAATAAATGTTGAGGGTGAATAAAATATTTCAACGATTTTTTCCGTTTAAATTTTTGGTCAGATACCATTTAGACTATATGCTATTAATCAAAACATGTTTTATTTCTACGCTACTCACATGATTGCTGATTTTCACTACGGCCGCATTTTGTCGCCGATGTCGCTCTGACAGTATCGTGAAGAATTGATCGACTTCTTTCACACTTGAAGGAAGAATCGCGCGGCAGTCGGCGCTCGTTTTGCAGCCGAGGTAATTTTACTTTCGCCGTCCATGTAGTGACGCGGTCCAATGAAGTTCTCCACATTCAGCTATTTCTTACGGATTCCCGAGTGCTACGTGCAGAAGTGAAAATCAGACGGTTCGATTCTCTATCGCATTTGACAAAATGGGTTGATCTATGATATACTTAATTCTATGGTAGAAGCAAGAGCAATGTTTTCGGATAGATATTTTACTAGGAATGATCGACAAATAACACGCTGTTCCCCTGAACAAGCGCGTAAAAATGCGTTTGGCTGGTGATTACTCATTAAAATGCCCTCTTACCCTTCAAATTGAATATCGAGAAAGAATTCTGCATTTTATAGTGCTATATGATGGTTAATCACGCCAGGTAAATAACGGTTGTGCCCGAATTCTGTAGCATCTCAGCGCGCAAGATAATTTCGTCGCTAGTGATCGATGCCGTAAAATGCCGCCTCGGCGAAAACCAGCAAGCGTGTAAATATAGCGTTCACGGAAATAATGTTTTGAAAATGGTCCATGAATTGAATAAAGGTAATACAGTGAATACTCGACGTGTGACTACTAATCATAAATTTCAAGAAAATGCACAGCACCTCTTCCACATCCTTTCTTACTTTGAAATTTATTTAGGCAAGCGATGTGGATATATGTGTATTTAATACTAAGCACTCCACGTTACCTTCAATACTGGCAAAAAATGCCCATTTTCTAGCAGGGAGGTTTGCTGTACACGATGGCTTTTTCAAAAAATAACGAGAAAGTACAGGTGCGTAACTGGCATACGGAAAACGAAGGAAGCCTATTGGAATATAAATCTTGGGGTTGCTTCGAGAATCTCACAGCAAAATCTGGATAATGTGAAAGGCTTCACCTAGGACCAACAATTTCGCCCTCACAACGTTGATTGCCTAGCCGAACAGCTTCAACGAGGATTAATTAGTTCCGAATGACACTTTTCATTTGAATTGTGATTAAAGGTTATTATGACAAAGTAGTTTGGATAACGTGATTAATTTTTTGTTTGAAGAATCGTGCAATCAAACTTGTTTCACCTGAAATTATTATTCAGCCCTATTACAGGCCTTATAACTCGGTCTCCTCATTCGCACGAGTATTAATGGTATGATGGATCAACTGATGATTGTAGCCGAATGGATGGATATCAGTTCAGGCTGGTTCAATAAATCTTCAAGTTCAATATAAAATGCTTGGATCAAACTCAATCTGCCTAATTCGAATATGCCAATTAGCGGCAAGATCAGAGGGAGCATAATGATCTGAGCGCTTATTGTGCTCAATCTAGAGTCGGTTTCTTGAAGTCAAGACAAAGAGATTTCGGAGTGCCATCCACACTATTCGCCAAATCATACATAACATTCGCTATTCTGATTACACACATCTGGACCCTGCTTAAAGCGGTCGGATGTGTGTAATCCGAACACTGAATTCCTTAATTAGCGGCTAATTCAAAGGAGTTAATGGTTCAATGCAACGTTCATTGTGCACAGTCTAGAGTCTAGTTGCTTGGAGTCAAGACAAAAAGATTCGGAGTGCCATTCACATACTATTCGCCGAAACATAAATCACATTCGCTGTTCAGATAATACACATCTGAACCTGGCTTAAGGAATAGAGTTTTACCTCCAACCAGCGAGGCCTAATTTGGCGCATCAGTTTTATTTCGCAATGCTGATGTTTGAAAGAAATGTGTCGGTCCTGAGAAAATAGCTCGTTGTAGTGCTCAAGTCTAAAACAACATGGTGTCGTGAACAGACAAAGTGAAAAATCTGGTGCAGAGTTTTTCAAGACTGAACAAGCTGAGTCGAAACGTGTTAAGTGGTATTACTTCGAACATATTGGCCCCAACCAAGCTGATTTCGAATGAAACAATTCTGAATCCACCTTCATGAATCTTGTTCCACACGATCTTGGGAAAACAATTACAAAACAATGAGTTCAAGATCTTTCCAAAATCAAATTGAGATTTACCAGATTCAAATTAAGTTCTGACAACTTTATCACGGGAACAATCAATTGCAAAATGCTAAAGATTGTCGAATAAGAAATCAACACATTCAAATTGGTATGTAAAGCTGGAATTAGTTCGATCAAAATCGAACAAAACAATACCATATTCGAAATTAAACTAGAAATCTTCGAATTGTGATGAACACAATAATTTCAAAGTTGTTAAATCCCGATTTGAATAAGACAATTCTAAATTTGAAGTTGAAAAGGTATATGAACTCCGCTGAGCTTAAAGCGAACCTACTTGAGCCATTTCCAGCTATTGGCTCAAGACGAACGTTGAAGTGATGATTATTTTCCTCATTTTTTTGTCTTCCCAGAAATAATGTTTCAAATTACGATAAATGAAGGATAGTAATTGAAAACGTTTATTCTTTCTGGAAAAACTCTGCTGGGATTTACAATGGGTTCGCTATTTGGTATTTCATGGATTATTTTGCATCTGAGTCAAGAAAAAAAATACATTTTCTCGGACTTGTCATCGAATGAGCATAAATACACTTAACTGCGACATGAAGCTTACTTAGAAGCTGCTTAGGGTACGAACGGAACTGTTGGGTCGCGGTGGAGGTGTAGGTCTCGGACCCGGTCGATGTCGACATATATGGAATCAAAAATACTTGAGTCGATAGGAGAGAACATAACAGATAGATCCTAGTGAAGATTAAGAGTGATGCCATATAGGGGCCCTATTCTTGAATGCGATGGTATGAACGTTCTCTATCCTTCCATCATAAATGCACCGCGTTTCCTTGACAACAGCGTCGACACCCATATTTGATCACATTGCCGATTCAAGATAAGGGCCCTAGGAGGTTTATATCGATGCTTTTGAATATCAAATAATGGGTTTCACATGGATGCCTACTGCATAGTTTACAAGGATACTTGCCAGGATTGATGCGTTCAAGGCCTAGTTGCCAACCTCCCCTATCGCAACTAGGTAGAAAGTTTTTTGTGGACAATTCCAGATCATGACAGCATACAAGTTTTAGACTGATTATAAATAAATACTTTACTACGCAAGTGAACCTTTAGCGGCTTTACACCAATATACAAATATTACTGAATGGCTTGATGAGAATGTTATGGAACCTCTTGAAGGATTTCTAGAAAAAAATAGTCAATAGGTCTTGAACCAAGTATTTCATTTCGGGTGAAATTTCACTTCTTTACATCAAGCTAGCTCCTCAAATTAAAAGAAAAGAGGACTGTATTGTGCAGTTCCAATGTTTACTGACCTCTGATAGCTTACAAGTGGCCGTTATTCACAACACTTCTCGAATGCCATAAAAGATGCCTCACAAATGCGAGTAATTATTCACAAATTGGCAAGCACGTAGTTACCCTAGATCGACTGAGCATCGTAGGTAACCACCTTGTCTTGTGCTGTCGACATCGACAGCAACTCAACTAGAAGCATCTTCTTCGACCTCCACCTCGACCATGAACCACTTGTTCTGTTCGTACCTTTACTGTTATACACCATCACTTGTTACCGAATACCGAATGTTCACTTCTCTGCACATTGAACAGTAGTGGTGAAACCACGAGTATTCATTAATGATCACAAAATATAATTTCTTCCTACTGCTAATTCATCGCGTAACCGAAGTTGGCATCGGGTCAGTGTTGCGCTGCGAATTTCATTCGTTTCTGCTTCTGTCTCTGATTGCAAAACCAAACACGAACCACGTTCTTTTTTAAATCTAGTTTTTCTGCAATTGCTGCTATTTTCTCACCAGATGGTCGAGGTTGTACGGCAAAATATGCTTCTAAGCTCCTCTTCTCAGGAGCAGCTATCGACGTTCTTTTCCTTTTCTTTTCTCCTGCTGGCAAGACACTTGGGGCATCTGGGTCTCTCCTCTTGTTCTTGGCCTGAGCCTCAGCTTCTTCCAACCAGGCTTGTAGAATTGGCTTGAGTGCTATCATGTTGTTGTGGGACAAAGTAAGGGATTCGAATCGACATATCGTTGATTGAGATAGTGCTCCAACGCCAGGTAATTTGAGGTTGGCGAGGGCTTTTCCGACGTCAGCCTGTGTGACTCCCAGCTTTATTCTTCTCTGTTTGAATCTGTGGACAAACCAAACATAAAGATAAAAAAGTGAAAGAAGTTCCGTTCGGAATATTAAAAATATAATACGGACGTTGACATGGGATGATTCGATAAACAAGTACTAGTGTCATTCATGTTTGTCATCACTGTACATTGTATAATTCCCTCACAATTATTTTGGAGTCTATTGTTTGCAAGCAATTACTTCATTGCTGATCAAATTGGATGTCTATAAGAATTTAAATTCAAATCGAGAACTTGAAGAAGAGCCGACAAACTATTTGATTCATTCCAAGTTGTATGATACAATTTTGATCGTATTATGAATGATTGATTTATCTGAAGATTAACGTTCTTTGGAGTTGATACAAAGAAATTTATGTTCCAAATATTTGAATCATAGATTAAAGGATAGTTCAGTAGGATCATGCATCATTCTTAAGAAGTTTTCGGAATTGAATCTCGCAATCGTCATGGAAGATTTGTGATAATTTCTATTCAATTTTCAATAGTTCCTTCACAGATATTGGGAGTGAAACATAAAAGACAAGTATGATCTATGAAGGAAGACACATTATTCCAATTCAATCATTAATATTATCTGCAATCGGAATTTCGGAAGAACAGTTTTTCATGCCAAATCAAAGGTGTATGTAGGAGAATTCACAATCGTGTACATTGTGCTGTATGTTTTCACCTGAATTTTATTCGAAGTATGCGATGACGTTCAGAATATAAGATTGATTCATTTCGTTCACTGAGAACACAACTCCGATTCACAGATGGAATAGTCTGCAGTATAATTAAAGCAATGGTAAAGGGTATTTTTAGGGGAATAGAACGTTAAGTTGGCAACACTGTTTTAAATGGCGGCCATTTTGTCAGCTGTCAAGTGATTTGTGTTTAGTTTGGTTTGGCATTTCCACACGAATAAACTGACGCCTGAACTACGCTTCCAAATAGTGCGAATTGATTTACAAATAATAGTTCTGTTCGAAATACGTATCGCGCTCTACTTCCATTTTATAGTCAACATAATCGTCTATCAGAGCAATTAATTCGACTAACTGTGGACCGTTTCCGCACCACGTTTACTCTAATTGATAATACACAACCACAGAGACGTTTTACAGTAAGCACAGAAGAAGCCATTGATGCTGTAGAGTATAGCATAGAGGAAGACCTGAATCAGTCTATTCGTCATCGTACACAGGAATTGGATATGTGTCCAACCACTTCATGGATGATTTTGCGGAAAGATCTTGGTTTGCCTGCTTACAAAATACAACTCGTGTAAGTATTGAAGCCAAAAGATCACGTAACAAGGCGTAGATTCGGTGGATGGACCTGAAACAAGATCGCCGTTGATCCCGATTTTCATAAGAGAATTCAGTTCCGCGATGAAGCTTACTTTTGGTTGAATGGCTACGTCAATAAACAAAACTGCCAGAAGATTATCTTTAGAATAAAGTCATTTTCATGTCCAGTTCCAAAATTCATCCTTTTTTTTCAAAGTTCTATACCTCTGAAGAAAACACCTTTACTTACTTTCTATACAGAATCCTATTATGTTGAAAATTATTGAGGGAAATATATATTCATGTACATGAGGAGGCACGCTGAACTGAATTATCACCAGAAACGTAATTCACGAAGGAACTAAAATTGAAGAACATTTTGGATTTGAAAATCACGAAATCAATAGAAACTTTTCAATTCAAAGGTAAACGCACTCGGATCAAATAATCAGGTCAACCTTATTTGGGTGCCTGGTCATTCTGGAGTGCATGGTAACGAAATGGCTGATAAGCTAGCAAGGAAGGGGGGATCAACCCCTTCATTGGACCAGAGCCATTTTGCGGCTTCCCATCAAGCCACCAAGCAAGGACGGTTGAAGAATGGGAACAAAAGAGGAAGGCCAGATCCTGGCGAAGGATTGAAGGACAGAGGCAGGCTAAGTCATTCCTCTCGTACTCAACAAGCTGGACTAAGAAAGCCCTTTCACTTAGCAAATTGGAACTGAAAAAACTGACAGGCATACTCACGGGACATTGTCCTGTGAATTATCATCTTCGGAAAATGGCGAAGGTTCCTGATGATACCTGTCGCATCTGCAAAGAAGTCACTGAGACAGCGGAACACCTGCTATGCAAATGTGAACTTGTCATCTGCAGAAGGCTGCGGCTCCTGTTTCTTAAAACCGGAACAAGTAATGGGTGTAGCACCCAGTAAGGTAGTAAAGTTTATCGAGGCCTTGCTACCTGACTGGTAAACAGAGCGGGGTTGCACAATAGATCTCTAGGTCAAGGTGTCAGCGAGGTTAAGCATAGCCTTATCGGCCCTCCTCTAATCTAATCTAATGTAATTCAAAGGTATTGTGATATTTCAAAATTAGTTCCTCGGTTTCGATAAGTACGAAACTTGTTCGGGAAAACCATTTTCAGAAGAGACTTCATACCAATTCTATAGACATTTCTCCAGAAAAAAACAATGAATAGGCCGTATTTGACCAACTGCTCGCATGTGTTCCAAAACAATGATAAAAGAATTGTTTTTATTGCCTTCCTTCGTCAGCAACTAAAAAATAAGTGAATATAATGGATTGAAACAAATTTCAATGAAATTACATACAAATATTTGTTAATTCAAGCCACTACTTTCAAGTTGAATGTAACATCCACTTGACTAAGGATAAGGAATTACGAAGACAAATGACGAATGCTAAAAACGACACGAGACGGAAGGATGGATCATTCAAAAAAATACAAGAACTAGTACTTGGATTATTCTAAACTGGTTGGAAATCAAAGTGGAATAGATAAAGTATTCTAAGAATTCTTGGATAAAAACCTTGAGAAGAGTATCAATGCCTGATATTGTCTGAAATGGAAAATAATGTTGAACTTACGATAGCTTCGTTGAACAACCTGCAGTTCAGACCTTCGTCAAGAAATATGGAAGGGCTCTATCGTACACCTCGGACGATGCTCTGGCATGGTGAAAGGAATTAAAGGGACGAAAAAAGCATTGCAAACGAGAATAATAATGAAATGTGCCTCGCCAGGATTAAAGACCACAGTAATCAGGAATTATGAAAGAATAGATGCGTCCAAATATTAATACGTTGCTTGGAAATGAGACAAATTCGTGGAAGTCCCAAAAAGCGGGCTATTTTTCGATATATTGGGAAAAATAAATTCAGATGGCTTTATCTCCGGAAGCGGTTAGCAAAATTTACCCATTAAAGATTCATCAACCTAGTGGAGGTTTGGAGCAAACCTGCCACTTACATTTCGAGGCTTTCAGTATGTTCCTCCTAAAGTGACAGCACAAACTGGCTGGTAGTTTTGGAATATGATCAACGATTCCTTTTCGGAGAGTTCAATAACTTAAGAGTCCAAGACCATTTAGAGAACGAAATTTGCATTGTACGCACACATTTGGGAAAAATGATAACGCTGTTTTTATCATACAATAAGACAACGTAAAAATGATCTATCTTTGTATAGGCTAACAGAACCAAATCAAATGCATGAGCAATTGTTCTTCCGAAATTTCGATACCATTATAATTCAAGAAAAGATATAGGAAGAAAAAAATTCAACCAACATTTCTACAAACCTTTCGGCAAAGGCCTCCAGCTCTCTGGGATCGGTGTCGGCATCTGGATGAAGCCCTGCTACTGCTGCAGCGGCCGCTGCAGCTGCCATCGCCGGATGGTGTGCCCCAGGATGACCACCATGGTGACCAGGATGATGGCCCGGGGCACTATGACCCGAAAGGGGGCCACCATGATGATGGTGGTTCATCATGTGGTTCATACCGTAGGAATGCATGTGGGATGGAGTTTCTGACATCGGTGTCAACGTGGTCATCGAAGAAGTAGATATGGGATCTAGCATCTCTAGGCCGTCCATATGTCCCATCTGAAAAAAATAAAAAATATATTCAACATGTAGTTAAAAGCATCAGACATAATATGGTTATGCATTCACAGATTCAAAGGTTATCCACAGTGGATGTTTCAGATGGAATACTCTTGAAAAATCTCTCATTTAATAGGCGGATGTAATTTTCTTCGAATGCTCTGCGAACGAAAGATATCTACAGTTCTGAATGATAATGTATTAGGTTTGTTCGCTGTGTCAACATGAACATATTGTATACAACCCAGTGTTGATTTTATAACACTGTCAACTTTCAATGATTCTTGTCGACTTGCACTTTGTTGGTTGCTGAAAAGTTATTCAGAAGTGTAGTCACATATTACGAAGTTCTAACTTCGTTCTCTGTGAGTGAACATAGAATCTAGGATATAGCTTTGAGTAGGATGCACAGAAGATAAGATGAATTCAAAGATGCGCTTTTGTTTCGCCAATGTTTGGGGATTCGGCAGAATCCGTTTTTTCCACTGAAGGTGGCGCTATTTGGAAATAACGACCGGTCGTCAAGGCTACTTCCTGTCAGAACTGAAATTACATCAGACAAGATATAAGGTAAAAAATATCTGGATGAATGAATTTCTACCATATTATGTTTTGTATAACTTTCAGGGGGATATATTCTAAGAATTCCATATGCATTGTAATATTTGGCTAATATACACTATCATTCGATGTTTTCCTATATTATAGCAAGCGAGGAGTGAAATTATTAGGTACGCAATGTGAAATTAATCTACGAAATCTACTGATACATCTACAGGGTTTCATCATAAACTGGTCTAACATATATAGCCGTATAGATGACCTAGGATAAGTCATTTTTGCCTTATGACATATACCCCGTTTTCGAAGCATAAGCAAGATACAGGGTGTTTAATGTCAACTTAGAGCAATATTCTGAAAACTATGGTGATCTATATGTGACCTTCAAAATAACGGTTTTTGGAAAAATCTTAGTATTTTTTGGTGGTCAACTCAATTGTTGTGTAGAAATCTGGAAAAAGTATTTCAAAATAGCGGAAAATCTACAAAGTTGGAATTTTTTGTTTTCGATTGCCAAATTAGATAGCATTATTTCAATGTACTCAATTTTCTAAGATTTTCCGTGAAAAAATTCTTTCAAACTCAACTTTGTTTTTTTTTACATGTCTACAGTGAAAAACAAATTTCACCCAAAATTGTTGAAATCTTTCGAGGTTGAACTTACCCTCATTCTGAATATTGGTGTGAAAACAGAAAGAAAAAATTGCCATTGGTTTTCATTTTATAGCCTTTCAAACATTCCGCTCGGAGTACTTAAATAATTTTTATTTAAGAGACTGGTGGCCCTACTGAGGCCGAAATTGTGCTAATGGGCCGCCAGAATGACCTGGATAGAAATATGAATTTATCAAAAAAAAAAATTTTTTTCAAAAAAACTTTGATGGGATTCGAACTAGCTTCACTTAGGGACTCAGGGTCGCGTATAAATTGGATTTATTCTGATCATAATGACGTCCGTTACCAAGCAACGGTAGTTCATCGAATTTGACCCTATTTTCCGAATGTGGAGAGAGTTCGATTCCTACCAAAGTTTTTTAGAAAATATTTTTTTGCTTGATAAATTCATATTTCTATCTAGGTCACTCTGGTGGCCTATTATCATAATTTTGGCATCCTTAGGCCCACCAGTTTCCTAAATAAAAATTATTAAAGTACTTCGAGCGGAATGTTTGGAAGGCTATAAAATGAAAACCAATGAATATTTTTTCATTCTGTTTTCACACCAATGTTCAGAATGAAAGTAAGTTCAACCTCGAAAGATTTCAACAATTTTGGGTGAAATTTGTTTTTCACTGTAGATATGTAAAAAAAAATTTGAGTTTGAATTTTGGAAAAATTTTTTCACGGAAAATCTTAGAAAATTGAGTACAATGAAAAAATGCTATCCAATTCGGCAATCGAAAACAAAAAATTCCAACTTTGTAGGTTTTCCGCCATTTTGAAATATTTTTTCCCGAATTCTGCACGACAATTGAATTGACCACCAAAAAATACTAAGATGTGACCAAAAACTATTATTTCAAAGGTCACGCATAACTCACCACAGTTATCAGAAAATTGCTCAAAGTTGACATCAAACACCCTGTATATCGCTTATGCTTCGAAAACGGGGTATATGTCATAGGACAAAAATGACTTTCCCAATGTCATCTATACGGCTACATATGTTTGACCAGTTTATGATGAAACACCCTGTATATCTTCATAGCTTGTTCAAATAGATATATTATTATTTTCCAGATTGTGCACATATACAAAGGACTCTTGTAAAGCGGCGGGAAGTTTATGGAAGTTGATATACAGAACAAGCATAATCCTTACTTGAAGTCAACCTGAGACCTATCAAGAGCTGAAGTTTCAGAGAGAATAAAACTCAATGGATAGGGCATATTATTAAACCAGTTCAATTTGAGTTCTTTTTCATTTAAATTCATAAGATTTCCAATTAGAAAACAGGGTTCAAATAAGGTTAATTTTATTTCATCAAATTTAAAAAGTGAGCTTTTCCATGGAAGCATATATATAGGAGTAAATTTCAATTTCAAGTGAATGAAAATTGTTAAACATTTCATGTAGGTATATTCAATAAAGAACCAAGAAAAATAAAACACATTCAATGGTGAAAATAATATGCATAATTATTGGAGGTTGATAACTCGATCCTCGATTAGTGAAAATGATTGAAAGACAATTATGAAAATAATGATATGCTTCCGAGTATCATGAAGTTTATACCTTGTATAAATAGGATTATTTCTTTGTTTGAACACTTATTTCCATATACATGCACTGTCCAAACAAAATGCAGAAGGGACCCATTCAGAAGTATCTGAGAATCTACACAATTCTTCGAAGCTTACACAAAAAGATTTCACGCACTTATCAATAACTAAATAATAATCTGAGAAAACATGAATAAATTCAAAATGACAATTGCCGATTTGCCATTAATAGTGTCATGCTCTGATTGGTCGATTGGTAGCGGTAATAGGAAAACAAATGAAAATAAGAGCACTATTGTTCTGTGCATCCTAGTCTTGAGTTTATAATGTCAATATAAATATGAAGGTCTCTCATCGATGAGGATTGTATTTGCGTGAGTCGTTCCTAGCATCCAACAACTGATATGAACATCATAGAAACCGTAGGAATTGTAGGACTACCATTATTTGCGAAAGAGAAATATCATGGACTTTTCTGTCCTTCCAGGACTAACTTCCATTACTGCGAATAAATGCTAAATTTTCTACTCCACACTTCACACCATTCATCTGCACTGATAAATGAAAGGCAGTGGAGTGTTCTGTACACAAACATTTTCACGCAGGAACAAACCTATATTCTTGATATGGCAATACGAGCGACAACCTCCATACACAATATGATTCTATTATATTTCTTTGATCGATTTTTGTTTTGTTGGAATGAAAGACCTTAAATAAAATAAGAATGCGTAACAATTGCTGTTATATTCAAAACATTATTTCACTCTAATTTATGAAGTCACCGAATTAATGAAATTACTACTGTACGATTACGATCAGGAAAGAAAATAATCACTTCAATCTTATGACACTGAGTTCCGACACGGTCTACTTCAGAATCAGAAACAATATCATGTTTGACTCAACAAACTTATTGACAGCATGATTCCGGATTTTTATGTGGGAGACAATGATTCAACAGAAATACGGAACAATGGTTAGATGAGTTCAGTGTTGGCACTATTGCTTTTTTACATCTATATAGCCGAAATCCCAGAAACGAGCTGAATAAATTCCTGCAACTCCGATAACTTGTTTTTTTCTACCAGAAATGCGCTACTCAAAGATTCATCCTTTGGGAACACCACTGCAAGGCACATTCGATAATTTTCAATGGGGATATCCACTAAAAATGTTTACAATCAACCACTTCATTTCAAATAAGAACTTTGACTCAACTAGTGGATTATTTCAATTGAATATGGCGATTACAAGTAAACATTCATATTATGTTTTTCATGCATCTTTTGAAGGCTTATTTTCCCAAGTCTAAGAGCACTTATATCAAATCATTTCAACTAGAAATAACTGAAGCTGCTGTTTGTTCAAAATGAATCAAGCAATCTTAAATTGTATAATATGAATGAGAAAAAAGTTTCTTGCGAAACAAATTATAGAGTACCCTTTTTCTACCCCTTGTAATCATAGGGGTTTCGGGTACTTTCCTGCTCGCATGAAATAACTGCTTCTTAGTTTTCTGTTATTAAAGAATCAAATTGAAAATTTCTTCCCTGTCGATATTTTTTAATGCTGCATGTAAGCAGGGCTGCCCGAACCTAATAATATATTTCCTATTACTGCTATTTTTGCAAACAAGTTACACTCTTAATGCTGAGAAAATAATTAACTTTGTAGAATTTTGAGAATTTTTGGAAGCGAAAGAACCAAGTCGTTTTTAGTATCTCCTATCATCAATATTTCTCATACTTGAGGTTGTTCGAGTAACATAACTTGCATCATCAACAACTTTTCACCTGAAATTATTACCTTCGAACAAACATAATTCCATGTTTTCCATCATTAATGTCATATGAATTCACCCCAAAAGGATTCTGCGATTAACAGCAGCTACTCATATTTGTACAACATGCAAAGTCCCTTGCCACTCAAGTCGAAAACAATAATGACAAAGAAACAAAGGACGGCATACAACAGTGCGACGCTGGAGGGACAGAACAAATACTCGAAAAACAAATGTTACTGTGTAACATTTGACAAACGGCCGCTTTGCCCGCTTCATGTTAGTCGATAAACTCGAGTCGGAGAACCAGGAAGGACTTTAGCGAGTAGCGGATACATGGGGCGGACTGTGCCATCTGTTATACCAACATTACTTTCAATTGGCCGCGTGGAGTTAGTGGAAAATTAGTAGAAAAAATTCAAAATACATGCTGAATATTTAGTTTCCCATTTGTTCGTCATAAAACTTTTCATTTACCATCATAGTTTTTGAATAAATCGCAATTATCACTTCACACTCCGCAAAAACAATTTCAGGTTGCGAATGAGTTAATACCAATAGTTAGTGCTCAATTTGTTCCAATTTGTTTTGTTGAAAAAATCTCGATATCTTCAGTAGATTTTTTTAATAGCATTCATAAAATTTAGTGCCAACTTCACACTCAACAGCACGAAAAATTTCAATGCCAATATTCGGTGACCAATTTGCTTCAATTCGTTCTGTTGAAATCACTTGAATATCTGTTTAAGTTTTCGAGTGATTCACTCTAGTTTTCAAATGAAGCGTGAAGTTAGCGGAAAGCATTCAGAACGGTTCCTTCGAAAGAAGGCTAAATGTCGTGAACATATTTTGGAATGATATGAATATGGTCGTAAATCAGAAGTGACAAGAGTGCCATTGCTTTTATTCAATAAAGAGCAAGCCGACAAATGTTTTTTTATGATACATTCGCATATTCAAATTCGGTTTCGTCAAAATTAATTTGTTTCATTGCTTTTCATGAACCTGTAAAAGCAATCATCTTAAAAGACATATTGAATCACATCTCACTGGAATTATGACAAACTTCATCAAAGGGAACTATAATTCATCTCATGGATTTCATACGAAAAAAATTCAAAAAAAGAGATCATTTTTATAATCTCGTATAGTTACAAAGTCAGAGCGAAATTCACATGTTCTTAGGATTGTGGCTTAATTTTTGGATTACTTTCAGAATGATTCATACAAATTGGTGTGATGGAATTAATTACGAGGAGGTCTTCTTTTTTAATCATCAGCGATATCAAGAAAATGCATTCAATTCAGTTCATAAAGAATCGTCGGATAATCGAATCAAAATACAGATTACATCCGATAGTCGAATACAAAATATGAAGCATATTGCAAAAAATCAATATCATTTCAGTTTGAACTGTTTCACTTTTTTGCCACTTCAAAGAATTTTCCGCGTGAAAATTTGATTTGTTCGAATTTTTAGGATCGCAAAATTTGTGTATCGGTCTAAAAACTTCCTATTGTTTTTCTAGAAGTACCTGTTTATGTTATCGAGTTTGAAATCTCATTTGAGTAATCAAAAAAATCACAATTTCAAATATGTCTTCAGTTTCGTGATATTAATTAATGTCGCTTAATCTATATGAAATTAGACACACCGAAATTTGATTTGTAGGTAGCCGAAACCGATTTTCGGCTTCTTGTATGGTTAGGACCAAAACGAAACCACCAGAAGGTTTTTGAACATTCATATTTCACTGAAGAATAACTAACAACAACAAATACTCATCTATTAAAACAATAAAATAATATAATAATATAAGCTTGAAAATATTTGAAAGACATGCGGAAAGTAATGCAACATTATAGAAGTGGTTAATTATGATAGAATCGGTGTTGACAGATCTGTATTTCTGATTTGTGAAATATCTTTTTCATTAACGACGATTTTCACGTTTTTATTTCTTCAAGATAAAAACGGAATTGTTCGAGCTCGTAGAATAGAATATTCCAGAAGCCTTCAACAAAATGCAATATTTCTTTCGTTCTACTGACTGAAGGTGCCTCCTCAAGAGTTAAAGAAATTAGTGAATATTTGTATTTTATTGTTCGAAACCATTATCCAATATTCATTTCCTTCAGGCCATATTAACTGCACTGGTGAAAACTTGTTGAATATATAGCAATCCTTCTGAAATCACCTTATTATTCTGTTTACGCGCTTATTCTGCGGAACAACTAGATATCGTTTCGTCACAATGTCTGTTATTTTCAAATTTTGAGCTGCAGTTGGTCTCAAACCACTAGGTAAGACTCACTGATGAAGAATCCGTGGTCGAATTTGATTCTGTCCGTCTGGCCGCGAGTTCGTCCGTATGTCTGGCCGCGTGCGCTCTTACTTTCGAAAGGAAGGACCTAAAGTCTTGAAATTCTCAGGTTAGGTTGAGATTCGTGAAATCCCATTTTTATTCGTTAGTGGGCTAAAGCGGCCGAACAATTTCGAAGTAATACCTATGTAAAATTTTGAGACTAATTCCTCGATATCTCATGAAGTACTGATTCGATCGGATTGCAACTTTGTGATTAGTTCTTGAATACCAACTTGCAACTGAATGCAAAATTTAGTATGGATCCAGTGGTAAGAAAATTGAGAAAAGAATAATTATTCGAAAATTTTGAAATTTTTTTTTTCGGAAAGAATCGGTCAGATTCCAACGAAATTCAGTCTTCAAAAACAAAGTTTCAAATTTTAATTCGATACGATATTTACTTTCAGAAAAAAATGTCATATTTAGATGTTGTTTGAAATTTTGATGTAATTTCCTCAATATGTCGAAAAGTACAGATGCGATCATCTCGAAATTTCGTAATTACTTGCAGAAAACCAAGGCGAAACCTATCGAGAAATTTCATATGGGTCTTTTTGTTGGGGGATTTAAAAAAAATGCTTATTAGAAAACGTTTGAAATTTTTGTGGAACAATTTTTTTTCTCGGAGAGTATCGAGCAGATTTCAACGAAATTCCGCACAGAATTAATATTCAACAAAGATGTTTCAGAATTCAATTCGGTACGATATTTACTTGCGGAGATATATGAAAAAAAAACGTCGAATTTCGTGGTTCAAATCACTGAGTGTATCAGAATGCATTTCTGTTTTTAGTTGTTCTAACTAGCGTTTTTTGAGGAACCCGACAATTATTTTGAATTAAAGAGGCCCGAATTATCGAACGCTTGAGTTATCAAAAGCTGACAAGAATGTCCCGGTCTGAACCCAAGCGCAGTTTCAGGTTGGATTCTTTGAAATGAAGTGGCATTCCCATTCAGACCACGGTAAGAAAAGTTATAGTTTCCGTGCCGATCTAATGACCTTTTAATAATGCCGCTTAAATACTTCATCCGATATATCACCAAACTTTATATCAGTCCATTCATATCAATTTTTCATTTGCACACGGAATCTCTTAATTTTTGGGATCACACAAGATTGTGTAATTTTCAAAAGTTCATCAACCATGAATGTTCCTTCATGGGAAACGATTGTCTGTTTGGATGAAGGATATCTTGGTTTTAAGTTTCAAGCTGTAGGTAGCTGAATAGGCAGATGTACAGGTCAGCAAATGCTTGACTTCACTTCGGTGCTTCTTGCACGTTTCCTAATCAAGCATAATTCAATCTATAGAATATTGCAGCAAAGTGGATTCATTGAGATCAACCCTGCTCCAGGAAATATTACAGCATTACTTTGATGCTATTGGCAAAACTGCCGATTTCAATGTGAATACAATATGATAGATATTTTGTATATTCTGAATCTGATTAAGTTCCCACGTTCAAATGAATTATCATTCTAACTGGAGATGACAAATGTCGTCGATACACATATAAAATGAAGAAAGAAATTTTTCTCTTCGAAATTTTGTTTTGTTTTTCATATCGGATCTATTCTAATTCTGGATATAATTCCCACGGTTGTTACAAATCATTTAATAATTTTTCTATTCAAAATTGACTATTTAGGCAGAAAATACAGATATTTTGTTTTACTTACGAGAGGTGAGTCTACTGCTCTAATATTGCTTATATTACACTGCGTCTAGGTTTATGAAATTTTGCACACATAATCTTCGATCACGCAGTAATTAGATAGAGGTATGATTGAGTCATTTTCGAATATATTTTTTTTCGGAAAGAGTTCTGTGATTTCCGGATAAGCCGGAAGTCACAGAAACACATAAATTAATTCAGTCCATGGGTAACAAATCTATACTCTCAAGATGCAAATTCACAATCTAATATCTTGAAAAATGTAGATTTTTGGGGGGGAGACCTGATTCCTGTAACGCCTGGTATACCAACTGTGTTGAAAAAAGAATTGTGAATTTCAATGGGTCATTAAAGTATTTGTCTAAATTATTTATTTGCCAATCTATTCATCAGAAGGAAAATCCATACCTTGGAGATACCATATTTATTTCAAAGACTATTCAGTACAAATTGTCTCAACGAATGTTTCTACTTTACGAGATAGTGACAGCCCATGTAGCTCGAAGAAGGTGCTTTAGGTATAATCAGCATCCATATGAGGCATTCAGCTTGATCAGCATAGAATCACGTTTAGTATCTCTGTATATCTTCCCCTTGGCAAAGTAATACTTCGAAATATTCAAAGCAAAATCATTGAGTTTGTTATTTCTGTACACAATTCGAGTATTTGCATGGGGTGATAATTTTTGCCTGCGTGTCTTAGGGGAACAGTGTGCTATCGTTTTGTACAAATGTCTGCAATTTTCGAATTTTTTGCCGAATATGGTCTCAGACGACTAGGTTGGACTGACTGATGAGGAATCCGGTATCAAAATCGATTCTATCCGGCCATCCAACCAGCCATCCGTATGCACGATTGAGGGCGTACGGAGAATTTCATCAACCTGAAACTTGCGACGATCGAGTTCGTTAATGGGCGAAATCAGCCGAGAGGTTTCGGAGTTAGAGCTCTTTGAAATTTTGAGGTTATTTCCATGACACAGGAATTGCTGAAACGATTGGATCGAAACTTGGCAGTTAGTTGGACGCAATTTTCACGGAATCTTTTTGAGATCGTACTGGCAGTAAATCGAAAAAAAATTTTACATAATTTTTTTCCGGAAACTGTTCATCATATTCATGCTCAGGCGTTGAGCTCCATATTTTACAGAAGTATAAGAAATTTCAGTTCGATTCGATTATTATTCTCGGAGATATTCGAAAAAAATATGTCAAATTTCGTGTTTTTTTCCTCGACATCGATATTATTTCAGAATAACTCAAAAAATAATAATTCAATCATGATTAAACTTGGCAGCTAGTTCATAAATGTTGATAGACAACAATGTGCCGAATTTCGTGATGATCCTGTCATGAGAACAATTAAAAAAAAAATCGAAAATTTTTTCGAAAAAGTGTTGAATATTTTGTAATCTTCTGACCATATAATTCTTATGAAATTCTGTATGAACTTTCGAATTGTCATTTTTGGAGGAAGTACTGGATTTCAATTTGATCTTATCTGTATTTTTGGAAATATTGGGAAAATGAAATTTTGAAAGGGTATATCTGCGAAACGATTGGATGGATTTTACCTATTCACGAACTCGACCTTCGTTATTAAGCCTCAAACCTACCATACAAATATCGAGTTTCTATGTCGTTTCTTCCGGAAACTATTGTGTTTACGGTCGGCCTATTCGTGAATGGATAAAATCCGTCCAATGATTCCGTAGATATACCCATTCAAAACTTAATTTTCACAATATTTCCGAGAATACAGATAAGATCGGGTTGAAATCCACTACTTTATAGAAAAAACCTGAAGATGCATTGACGTGAAGCCAGCAGCTTTTTTAGGTTTTTTCATATAGTATGTTCATCTCCTTGTTTCCTTTGTTGCTAATTATTATTATAAAAACTTTGGCCTGTTCGAAAAGGAGGCACCAGTTGTTAGAAGCTTCCCGTTAAGGATAATAAGTAAAATTCATGTTGTATATCTCGTGTTAAACGTTAAACGTACATTTTTGTCATAGGAATTCTAGAATACTTGTGTATCACTTATGCGTTTTTCTTTGAGCTTTGCGACCAGAATTTCAAAATTGTGCATTATTTCTTTTCGTTCCAGCAGAGTGCGTGAAATGACATCGGAATATTTGTTTTGAATTTTTGAAATTACATTTAACATAGCTGCGAGCCGAGTGCCACAAGATATGATATGGAAATCGAATGAAATACCGCATCATTTCTTGAAGAAGGCTTTGCATATAAAATAACGCAGTTCTGACGGTTCATTAAGAGGAAGTAACCCACTATTGAATTGGACATCCCAATTCGTCATAATAACCAGGTTTCATCAAGACAAAACAATCAAGAGTATATCAAAGGCCTTCAATAAATTACATGCACCTCCATTTTTCATTTGGCGTTAAAAATCTTATTTCAGAAACGAAGAAATGAATAATTGTGTTGGTCTATGTCAATTCCAATTATTCTCGCTATGAATTATGACTGCTACTGTTACAGAAGCATTCGCCATCCAACAGCTCAAATAATAATTGTTCGTCACACGTAAAGCAACCAATCCGCTTTTTGAATTCACCTCAACATTGGAAGTGGAAAACAAATCAACCAAAACCACATCCTTGTGACCATCAATCTCTCCCGTTCTACCCCACGCGACGTTTGAAGAAAACACATTACCGTCCATCTGTATTCATCGAAACCCTATATCCTATCCCTGGGCATCGGATAGACATTTGGCGACCATTCATTCCTCTCCCGTTTCACATTCCAATGATTCAAGTTGGGCGCATCCCCGCGGGCGCATATTTCATCATTACCGCGCGCATTGGTGTAAAGTGGTCATTTGAAGTGTAGAACACGGCCGGGTAGGTCGTTACTCCTGAGGGAAGTCTGCACAGCACCCCCGGGAATGATCCGGGTCCGGCAGGAGGAGGCCCTGCTCTAACAAATAACTAATTCTGATCAGAACTATGGGAGCAGTATTTATTGGCCGTCTGGTGTACATGTTATGACAACAAAAAGGGTAATTTAATTCAGTGGGGTTTCTATAACAGTCTTCAAATGCCTTCTGTTGAGGGTAATCTGAATTGGTACATATTGACAATCGCGTGATGTTTTATTGTCTTTTCCTAAGGATACGAACAGAAAAAATTGGTAGCAGTCGATGCTACTAGTCATGTCGTGGTCGATGTCGACAGCACATAACAAGGAGGTTATCTGCAATGCTCGTTCTAGCTGAGACCTCGGCATGCTTGCAAACTTATGAGTTATTACTCACATTTGTGAGAAATTTTACGGTATGTGAGAAATTTTGTGGGTAAAGGCCAATTGTCAGTAAATTGTGTCACAGGTCAGTAAGCATTCAAAGTGCACAGAACAGACGTCCTTCCCTATAATTTGAAAAGTTAGCAGCCCAATGTTAGGAAGTGGAATTTTTTGAATTTCCTGGCGCTCTTGTACTTGCTTCGAGGCCTATCGACTATTCCTTTCGTGCGGAATCCTTCAAGATTTCCCTAAGAGATTTCATAACATTTTTAATAGGCCATTTGATATTTGTGTATTGGTGTATAACTGAATTTTCTGTAGCAAAGTAACTATATTCAGTTTGAAATCTAGAAGCTGTCTTACTCAGGAATTGCCTCCGAGAGACATCATTCAATCATTCCATGCGAGTTGTGATGTGGGAGGTGGCAACAAGGCTTTAAACGCTCTTATCACAGGCAAGCATCCTTGTAGACTTCTCAGTTTCTTACGTGAAACAAATTATTTGATTTTGAAAAGCATCGTGGTAAACCCCTTGAATGTCATCGCTCTAAGCCTCCACCTGCGTAATCTATGCTTCGAAGTAATTATTCGCATGAAGAATGAATATGCCTTCGATTATTTGGTTATTATTGGACAACGAGAAGGCAGTTGTCTTTGCACCCATCATAAGGAGGCAAAAAAAAAGAAATTGAAGAGGTAGGCTTTATCCACCCCGGAAAGAAGGGCATATAATTGGCCCACTTTACACCATGCTGTTAAGACTTAAATAGCTGTTCTAGAATGAGCATCACAACTCCTGATCTCCAAACAAATATCTCAAATTGTTTCGGCACGATATATTCGATGCATCTACGTCAGATTAACAACCAAATGTTCAAACTTCAATGCATCCAAAATCAAAGAAGAAGAAGAAGAAGAAAGTTCAAATTTTCGGATTGGCGCTCTCTCAAATTTGAATACTTCCACCATCACATCGTTGTCGTACCGTCGCTGTATAAAATCCAGCATAAGAAAGGTGGAGAAATAAAACGGTTCATATTATTGATTCTGATGAATATTGACTCCATGGTATTAATAATCGAATGGATGAGAAGCAAACCATGTTTTTATTTATTTTGAGTTGAGTTGAAAAAGTATATGAGCAGTCATCCATTCCAGGCAGATGCCGGGAACACTCCATCTTCCAAAGAAAAATATCTTGATACGATATTAAAAAAATTTGCGTCTTCTGTGAGTTCAACTACTTAGGTAGTGAGTTTGAAGTTGATCGGATATGCATTTTCCCAGTGATTAAGAGAAAAAAAACCTCAGATTTCTTCAGCTTGAAACCGTTGGGCAGAATCCAGTCTTTAACTATCTGAATCAGCGCCGATCCACTATAACCCTGAATCAATTATGCCAATTTCAAGACTATGGGCATTTAATCACGGAAGTTAAGGGTAAACAATACCACGTGGCGCTAAAATTACGGCTAGGCAACACAGCCATTCAAGTTTCATTAAACCTCTTTAATATCTCGAAGTCAGGCACCTGGACGCGGTCTACATGCTTCAACGTTGCCAATAGCCGCGTGAACTATTAGAATTCGGAGAAATTTCGAATTTAATAGTAGAAAACGGGGTGTCGTTCTGCAAGCATCTGTGAGTATTTTTTGAAAATTTTTTTTTGGGATCTACTTCATTCTTTTGTGAGAATGAGCAAAATCAGTTATTTTTTCAACTTTCACTCCATTTCAGTTTTTTCCCGGAAATTCTTAAATATGAAAAAGTGGCAACATTGCAAATTCTTACAATTTTTTTCAAGCATTTGCACCAAAAAATGTTTCTCAAAAAAAACGCACGCTGGGCCTCCAGAAGTCAACCCGATATATTAGAGGTATTGTTTGCTCTCAAGGAGATTGAGGCCAGTCGAAAAGACAGACGGTGTTGAAGTTGGAAGTTCAAAAACATGACATTGCAACAAACTACCAAAAGGCATCGATAAATCTACGATACTTTATCCCGAATTTTGAGTTTCACCTTTTCCAGCGTTACACATGCATTTCTTCAATTACTCATATTGTGGAATCATTGAGTGGCTGTGAATATGTGCGTTTTCTCTATTGTTTCTTTTGTAGTTTATGAATTCCAATTAATTTTGTAAATTTGAGTTTATGGGTGAAAACCCCTACTCTTTATGTTTATTAATAATAATAATAATAATAGTATTTGTTGGATTGTACAGTTTTGTGTTCATGCCACTCAATCCAAAATCATGCCGTTATTCACGTTGTCCGACGTCCGATTCATACATATGTCGTTTTAGGTACGAAACGATCAAATTCCATGCACTTGGCTTAAGCGGAATGTATTCTTTAGAATCTTATAAATATTCAGTATGTATCATCGAATGATTCGTGCGAAAACAATATTTTTTCGTCTCGATCACAGTGTTACAAATTTGTATAAAAAAGGCTTTGAAGGAAGAGCGCAGTCCATGACATGTCCTCTGTATAGGTTATGAAAACTTAATTAATTTCAGGATTAATAGGTATCTATGAGCCTCAATAATGGTCTATCAAAAAAAGCGCATATTTTGGACCAAAGTATTGAACATTCCTTGCACGCCTCTTTCTTCGAAATATTTATCGGCGAATTTCAATTTCTGTTTTTCTCTAAAAAGAAGCAGAATATACCAAAGTCAGAAAAAAAAATTGTGGTTTTGATGCATTATTTCTAGCTGATATTCTATTTCAAAAGAACAATACGACATAATTGAAATTCAAACTTCCACAAAGTAACGCCCAATCTTATCCGACAATGCTCTAAAATTCTTTCAGTATATAAATTTACAGTTCTGCCTTCTTTTTTTAATTCATTGGTAAGCGGTTTGACGTGTATAGTAGGGTTCAAACGGAACTCTATCGTGACACCCCGTGTGAACTTCATTGCTGAAATGTGTGAACCACTTAGTAACATTCCCTTCACCCTAGCAATGCAAAATCAACTTGTCGTCAAAAAATCGTCTTGTGTAGGAAGTGGCGGGGGGCATTTTTCCAAAAATTGGCAAAAAATTTTTTCCGTTCATCTTTATCTCCGTTGAATGTCGTTTATTCAGACAAATTTATATCATATAAGATTCAGACATATTTTATTTCAATTATCAAAAAAGTCAAATACCATGCGCTTATATGAAGTTCCTTATGATATAATCGCCTGCCCTGAAAATGCGTTACACGCGAGAATGCGCCTTACTCGCATCCTCGCGTTCAGCCACTGCAAATGGGATTTAACAACATATTTTCTTATTTTTTGAGGAAACTATTCAGCCTATCCATCTGAATCTTACGTTTCCAGTTAACACCTTTCATAAAGAGCATTTTTTCGATATTTCAAACAGTTTTCGAGCAAAATCGAAATGAACATAATTGTAATAATGCATTTTCTGGGCAGGCCACAAGGAACTCCATAAAAGCGCATGGTATCCGACTTTTTTTATAATTGAAATAAAATATTCCTGAATCGTATATTTTGATAGAAATTTGTCTGAATGAAGGACATTCAACGTAGATAAAGATGAACGAAAAAAAATTTTGCCAATTTTTGGAAAAATGCCCCCCACCACTTCCTGGACACGATGATTTTTTGACGACAAGTTGATTTTGCATTGCTAGGGTGTAGGGAATGTAATTAAGTGGTTTCAGCAATGAAATTCATATGGAAATCTGTTTGAGAGCTTTTTTCATGCTTTGTGAACTCTACTAGTATTAGTAGACGCGGACGCGGCTATACATTGACGCTCTGTTAGATATCTTGGTTGACCCGTCGAACTTCTTCGTGGTTCTTTACTATTTTCTGCTCCCACCCGATTTTCCGTCAGTTCTTCACTTGATATGATATGTAGTCACGACAAGATGAACCAACTCATACAAGCATTATTTTCAATCCTGTGGAAATGTCAATCGATTTTGACACTGTCTTTTCTTACGCTGAACACCAGGTTAAATTAATAAAAATATGTTTATTGATGCGTTTTCAAGAACCAGCGCCATATTGAAACTCGAAGAAAAAATAATTTCAATTTAATTTTTTGAAAGATAAAATATTTAAATCGTTACGGGTCTTCGAAGACATATACTTGTTTTGATGCCCTCACAGACAGCCACTAGTGGCTATCACTTTTGCACGTTAGCGGCAGCAACCATCTACAGAAGATATATTCAAAAAATTGTCGCACACAATGTCTTCGAGCAGCTGAAAATCAGGACAGTCTACATATAGAAGCCCAATCATGGCCACGAGTGGCTTAGGAGATGCGAATCTCTTTCCCGAAACTGATCGCGTCCACTCGTTGGCTAATTAGTGCGGCCGCCCTTATTGCCAAGTTCCACATTTTCATAGCTCTTTTCAGAATCATTTTATAATTAGCCGCAGTAGATCCTTCATATCGCGGAGAGATTG
Source organism: Myrrha octodecimguttata (assembly GCA_958510865.1). Taxonomy (NCBI): domain Eukaryota; kingdom Metazoa; phylum Arthropoda; class Insecta; order Coleoptera; family Coccinellidae; genus Myrrha; species Myrrha octodecimguttata. The sequence continues at coordinate 25,507,833 of OY294056.1, forward strand.
AAAAGGTGAATGAATGTCCTTTCTTTTCCTTGATAACGATTAGGACACTAATATAGAAATCAGATTAAGTACCATCTCCATTTTAAATTCATAACCAAAAACATTAAACACAAGAAGAAAGGAGGGATAATCCTTTTGTTCTCGAATTCTATATAGTCCAACCGTCCAAACAATGATCCCAATCCGCAGCATATCCCTGGCAATCATTTCTCCACCCACTATAATTCAGAAAAACCTCTTGTAAGACCTTGAATAATCCATCAAACAGAAATATATCACCAAAACTGCCACAACTGTTTTCTCCCTGTTCAACCCTTTCTCGCCGAAGCAATTCTTCATACACGCTTCATTACTGCGATATTTCGTCATATTTCCCAGTTTACAAGCCCGATATCGATAATAAAACTGAAATTCCCCGGTGATACGGAACACATGAAAAATCGTCGGGGTGTTGTTTTTACCGCCCCAAATGTTTGGCAGAAATGAGCAGCTGATACGGCGTGAAGTTAGTTACGGAAAGTCATGCTACGTTTTAATACTCTCCCGGGATTGCCGTGAAAATAAACGTTAGCACGAATATAAATATTTATGTCGATTATTTGAGCTTGAATGTGGAACACAGTGTTCCCATTGGAGACATGTTTTGTACGGCAGTTTTCTACAGTTTTATCGTTTTACGGAATTGGGTGTAGTTAAACACCGCTTTACGTGTTTCGTTTGTTGGTCAATTGGGGAATTTTATCGACGATGTGGCGATTCTTCTTGACGATCAATACTTTGAAAAGCGTTGAATTTTTTGATAAGGGAGAAATAAAAATTGAAATCGTAAAATAAGAAAACTGAACAGAATTTTTTCGACTAAGAGTAATAGTCACAAAAGTATTTATTTTATACCTCTTTGAGAACTACCAAAACATGCCTTGAAATGAATGTGAAATATTAATGTGGTTTGAATTCATATACAAATTCGAGTCAGTTATTTTTGAATAACTGATAAAGAATTCGTGCTCAATTTTTTCTTGTATCTGCCGTAGGGACATTAAATTTCAAGTTTGAATCAAAAGTTTTTCGTTGATGTCGTTTAATTTATTCTGCATTATGGATGCTTTAATTTCATGAAACAATTCTTCAAACGGAGTGGTAGAAACCTGATATCCTGTACTACAAATGGTGGGCAAATAATCGTCTACTGAGGCTAAATAAATGATCCAAAGTAGGACATTTTGAAAAGAATCGCTTCAATTGGCCAGCAGCCCTATATCTTCTTATTATAGCATTGCTGATGAGAAGACCACACAGATAGATTTTCTATCCAATAAAAGTTTTTTCATATTTCTTTATATACCTCGTCTATATCGACCATTGTTTATTTTCTTGGGTTTCTAAGCTTTTATAGCTTTCAATACCGCTGTCAAACTTGCATTCAATCTATCGATTGGTCTAAGCCACTCGACAATTCCTCTATAAAAATTTTTTAATTCGACTTTCCGTTAGGAGATTTGACATTTGTAGCAAACACGTCAGGAGCATTGATTCGCTTATTCAATTTCGAAGCCAGTTTGTCAGGAAAATTGCAATAAAATTTACGTCATTTTTCAACCATGCACTAGATTTTGAATAAGGAGTATTTTGGCAATTTATTTTTCGGTTTGCTCTACAAATATCTGAAAAATCCCACAAGAAAAAATCATTTTTCATATATTTAAGGAGAATCCAACGAAAACAAGTAGTAGATTTCATTTCGATCGAATCGGGTTTTTTCGGATATAGTCGGAATAAATAACTTGGGAGTAAAACATTACTATTATCTTATTATTCTTTAATAATGAAATAAGGAAATTCGATTGTGATCCTACAATTTTCTTTTACTCTCACCGAGTTCCCCTTCAAATTTTTGTTTTTTTTTTTGATGAAGCAACTTTTCCTTATCACTTTGACATTTGGCGAAAACGCTAACGCTCTTCTTCCTAGAATAGAAGAGTTACAAAAATATCTTTACCCCTTCCGGTTGAATTTAACACTGAAATATGCGAATTGAGCTACCATACCATATAATATAACACATAGCTATAAAACTTAGAGAAAGAGGACTACTCCACTGTTCGTCAATAGCGTTCCTTCGACTACCTATTTCGAAGAAATTCATTGGAACTTTTCGATAAATTATTGATATTGAAATATTTTCCGATATTGAAATATTTTCCGATATATTCGGTCGTGATAAAGAACTGAAACTAAGTTTTTGATCTCGAGAGTTCCAAGATGTTAGGCTTGATATGTCCAGGCCTCCAGTAAAAGGCCCTTTACACACTAAGATAAATTGAAAAAGAGAAGTATGTATATGATTGAATTGTTTCGATGAATTAGTTAAATTCATTGTGAAGTTGCTTCAAGGCAGATAGTAGCCAACTTCTAAGAAATAGGCAACACCACGAGAAACCAATTGGCGGTCTGCCTAGTGTTACTTCGGAGCAAAAGGATAACTGTGGCAAATTTCACTGGAATAAACTGAAGAATAACTAAAAACTAGTACATTTTCCTGAATCTTGGGACAAAATACCTTTGGGGTGTCTCAGCTCTCACCTCGACATAAAGTAGCAGCTCACCGGGGAGTTCAAGAACAATGGTGGCGTAATAATTTTTTTCAGACTAGTCAAGATTTGGGCTACACAGTGATTCTCGATGGAAAATATTTTGGAGTTGCCCAGGAAGGAGAGAAGCACTATGCTCAGTAAAGGATATGCTATTCTACCAAAAAAAAAAAACATTATTAATATTTTGAGGAGCTATTTTTCTTCATTACAGGTGCCATTTACGCTGAAAACCTCATCAAATTAATCATTTGCGCCATCAATTTGGAGCAAATTTCATCATTCAAGGGAATAACGCCAAGTACATAGCACAAGAAGTGCATATCATATTCTGCAAGAGTGAGATTCGCAGATAAACTGGCCAGCTGAGTTACCAGTGAATCCCATTGATCAGATATGGCATTATCTTGAAAGAGCCTATTTACTCGAAAAAATCCAGCATCAAGCCTATACAGGGTCTGACAGCTACTGTTCAAAAAGAATAGAAAAATATGCCTTATGCCGTCTTCAATGATTGGATTCGCAGAAAGCTGAGACGCGTAGACCTATTGCTTCAAAAAAAGGAATTAATAAAGAATATTTTCAATCGTTAGCCATATGCCCCACAACTTTTTCGCATGAGTACTGAAAAAATAAGATTTCTTCCACATTTTGGATGATGGGTTAAATCTGCATTATCCCAGGAGTAAACTGAAAGGCCCACGTTTATTCAATACACGAAATGAAGTAAACCATCCATAAGATATTCAATTGCATTTTCGTAAGAATAACAAGGCAGACCAAGACCTTGGACGATGTGTGATAAGTTTTACAGAACTAATGAGTAAATCGCGAAGTCATGGCAAGACGAGAATAGGTAAAATGTTTTCAGATTCTCGAAGGACGAGTGTCGTAGATAAGCTATCCAATGAGAAACGGTCTCTTAATATTGTTCCAACAAACCTGGTTCATTCTTATCACTGAATTCCTTAAAAATCCAATCTCATGAAGTCGGTAATAAATTTAATCTAACCAATTCGAGACAAATAATGAATCCTTATAGTTATTACTCTAGTGATAAATTACCTGATGCGGTCTGCTAACAGGAGGTGGTGCCCCCATAGTGTGGTGATACATCATATCGTGCTTGAGCTGCGGCAACCCACCTGGTCCTCCCGTACCTTGATGTTTGATGTCAACCGCTGCCAATGCTTCCGCCCTACTGATGAGGCCGTCGTTCAGTCCGGAAAATAGGTCGCCCTAGAAAATGAAACGATTTTGAGTTTTAGGTGCAATATTTCCTTGAATATTAAACATTTCAACCATTTATTTATTCTTTTTTCCTGGCTATGATGGCATTTCATGAAAGTTGAAAGTAAACCCATCGATTTACACAGTCACACAGACAGTGGAGTAAAATATATCTTCGGTTCCTGGATCAATGGAATTTTGCGATAAATTCCGGAAATAGACCAAATATCATTCTGGTGGATGATTACGTCATAAACGAAGGTGAACAAGTTGAATGCAACTTCAAAATTTATTCTCCTACAGAAATGATTCAGAAGCGATGTTCTTCCTCATATTTATTTATTTTTTTATTTGGTAAATCTTACAATTACCGCCTAAGCAGTAATAACTTGTAAGAGTGCTCACACCAAGAAAACAACAACAAAAAAGGAAAAAATCAAATCACTCTATAGAAAGATAACAGTTTCTTATATCTCTTATGCTAAAATCAAATAAATCTATAATATTTTTTCTTGAAAATATATTTCACTGCCTGTGCATAAGGTTCATGCATATGATCGAAGACTTCTCCACTCGGAGGTTAGGGTTCGTAAAGTGCTCCTCAGATGGTGAAATTATTCATCAGACAGTCATCTCACAGGTATTAGGCATCTAGAGGGCAATATCAGAGTGAACCAATGGATTGTCATCAAAAGTATCTTTGTGATGTTCGTATTTCAAATTCATTGCATAAAAGTCAGGAAGAGATATAATAATTCAAGTTAAAATAGACCCAAAAATGTTAACTCTGACTTATAAATCCAAAAACAAAGCAGTCAGAGCAATAAAATTAACTGCTTTTCGAAAAAAGATAACCGCAATGTCCCATTCATTTTCTTCTATCTCTTCTATCTCACTATATCACTATAGTGCAGGAATCACGAACTTTGCACACCCTGTGCCTGAGATAACATCACATTTATCAATATGATATTTGACATTATTGAATGAAATATTTATCCTTCTTATTTATGCGCGCATGTTCTAAGGGAACAGCGTGCTATCGTTTTGTCCAAATGTCTGTAATTTTCGATTATCGAGCCGAAAATTGTCTTAAACGACCAAGTTGGACGAATCCGATGTCAAAATCGATTATGTCCGGCCGGCCGGCCGTCACCACGATAACGGACGTACGGAGGCATCTATCGACTTGAAAATTTCAGGAAGGGGTGCATTTCAAAATATGAAGGTTGAGTTCGTTAATGGACCGGAATCGGCCGAATAGTTTCGCAGTTATAGCAATTTGAAATTTTGAGGTTATTTTCCTCATATCTCAGAAACAACTGTAGCGATTGAATTGAAACTTGGGAATTAGTTGGAGCATAACGACGCACAAGTTTGAGCCGAATTTCGTCGAAACTGACTAGTTACTAAATTTAAAAAAAAAATTTATTCAAAATTTTTTTCGAAAAACATTTTTTTTTCTGAAACTATTATTCATATTCGAGATAAATTTCGGTTATACTTTGAACTTCATATTTCACAGCAGTGTACCAAATTTTAATCGGATACTGCCATTAGTGTTGGAGATATTGGGAAGAAAATATGTCCAATTTCGTGGTTTTCTTCTCGATATCATTGGTTTTTTTGTTATAAATCAAGAAATACTGATTAAATCGTGATGAAACTTCGCAGCTAGTTTGAAAATGTTGAAGGACAACAATATAAAAAAAAATTTAAATTTATTTTTTTCAAATATTTAATATTCTGTGACCTTCTCATCATATTATCCTCATTTAATTCTGTATGAACCTTCGAACTGTTATTTTTCGATAAAGTACAGGATTCATCTTGGTTCTAATCTGTATTTTCGGAAATATTGGGAAAATAAAATTTTGAATTGGTATATCTGCGGAATCATTGGGTGGATTTTACCTATTCACGAATTCGGCCTTCGTGATTAAGGTCCAAATCTTCTCTACAAATATCGAGTCTCTAAGTTGTTTCTTTCGGAAGTTATTGTGTTTACACAGTCAGTCGTCAGGCCGCTCAATGGTTCCGTAGATATACCCATTCAAAATTTTATTTTTCCAATATTTTCAAAAATACAGATTAGATCGAATTGAAATCCAGTAATTTATGGAAAAAAAAACCTAGAAAAGCACTGCCGTCAATTAAGGCAGCAGCTTTTGCGCGCATGTTCGAATTCGTTGCCGAAGCGGTCATCCAAATTGAACATGGGCGCAAAAGCTGCTGCTTTCACGGCAGTGCTTTTCTAGATTTTTTTGAGGTCGTCCTTAATCTACTATGCATGTGTTTACTGTACAATTTCGACCTGTGGAGGAACGAAATTAGTATCGGCGTGTACGTGGTATTCTGGTTGAAGAGACATTCTTGGCGGCACTGCACTAGCAGGTATCATCACCCTGTAATTTTCGAAATATTTTCAGGATATGCAAGGTTTCAAATATAGATTGACATGTTATAGCATTCCTCTGAAAGACGTATGATGAAGCCTAATATATCTCCACACTGTATATACATACTTTATTCAATTGGAGTATTAGCGAATCATGGAGAATATGGAATGTAAACTTAAATGAAATTCCGTGTTTGACTTCTTGGTCCACTTTGGGAATTACATAACATCTGGTGTGTTATACAGACCTAAAACTATTGATTATATTGAGCTAAAATGATAAATCAAGAGTAGATCAACTCAAATTTGGACTTATTCCCGAAATAATTCATCAGATTGTACAGAGCCTCACCTAATAGGTATACAAGAGGAAAATGACGCAAAAAATGTTTCGGAATCACCTGAATAGTGAATAAATATGAATGATGAACGACGAATGAAATGAATAATTGACCATGGCTGATACCGGACAAATCTGTTGTACGATGGCTTTAAAATGTCTGTTTGTCTGGACCAGAATGACGTTTTTCATGAGATGAAGAAACGGCGTCGAAAGAAGAAGAAGAGCAGACAGGCCGCAGTAGACACGAAATGGAGAACACACGGCAATCGCGATGTAAATATTGAATCAACCCGGCGCCGAACTCCGAACTCTAGCATGCCTGCTTCAAAATTTATGCGATGGAATTATGATAAAATGATACGTTAAATTATTTATGATTTTTTCACTAACTTTATCAACGGTTTTACGGACGCTTATTCGAATACGGTTTATAAGGGTGGACTGAATATCACCGATTTCCACGGAAGCGGACTCAGCCATTTTCTCGTGGGGTTTTTCATGATGAATAATTTTCAAGAAGTATCACGACTCCAAAAGAGATTGTCGACCCTTGTGAAAGTTCCACAGGTTTATTTTATTTAATATGCAAAATATCTGGAAACATGATAGGAAAAGTTTCTATCATAAATAAGGAAATATCGATATTCTGTTATAGCGCTGCCTATACTATAACCAGTTGTGAATCGAAAACATTGTAGAACCCAACCGAACACAATATCTTTTTATCGAAATCGTTCCAGTCATTTGAAAGGAGTTCACGACGTCATCATTTACATATAGATTAGTGTTTGGTAAATTCCGCCCAGTTATTCTGAAGATGATTCCATTTAGAATTTTCTCTCATCAATAGCTCCTAGAATATAATTCTGATCGAGTTGAAATCGAATAACTGATTAAGAAAAAGCGGTTCAAAGACCGATGTAATATTTTTTGGATATCATACTATTGCCCACGTAGATCGCTTACTGTGTAGAGAAGAATCTAGCGTTATTGTGAGTCGTTGAATACTTAGTTCTTTTACTTTGATTAAGTTGATTTCACTTCATTTAAAACGATACTGTAAGAAGAGAGAATAATTATCATATTTGATTATTTATCCATCGTTTCATATTCACATCTAAAATTACCTTCTGAATAGGGTAAACTGTTGTAACACCTCGGGTAGAATGCATTTTCACTTTAAATTTTTGGACGGAATGAGTAAGCGCTGGGGAGAAGGCGAACTTATATCTCCCTCAAATAGATATAAAACCCAGAAATGCACTGCCGTGAAAGCAGCAGCTTTTGCTCGCATGTTCAATGTAGATGACCACTTCGGCTATTACTGGATTTCAATTCGGTCTTATCTGTGTTTTTGAAAATATTAGGAGAATAAATTTTTAATGGGTATATATCTACGATCGACCTAGCGGCCGAACGTAAACAATTACGAAGGCCGAATTCATGAATGGGTAAAATCCACCCAATAATTACGCAGATATACCTGTTCAAACTTCATTTCCCCAATATTTCCAAAAATACAGATTAAATCGAATCAAAATCCAGTAATTTATCGAGAAATGATAGTTCGTAGGTTCAACAGAATTGAAAGGAGATAATATGATTAGAAGCTCACAGAATACTGAATATTTGAAAAAAAAAACTTTTTCAAATTATTCTAACACGATCACGAAATATCGTACAAAGTTGTCCATGAGTACTTTCAAATTTCTTTCCGAGTTTCATCATGACTGAATCAGTATTTCCGAAATAGTCAATGATATCGAGAAAAAAAACACGAAACTTTACATATTTCTTCCCAATATCCCCGGAAATAATAGCCGTATCGAACTGAAGTTTGGTACACCACTGTGAAATAAGGAGCTCGAGGTATGACCAGAATTTTTCCAAATGAAATGAATAGTTTCCGAGAAAAAATGTTGTCCAAAAAAAAGTTTGGAAAAAAATTACTTCAGAATTTACTGACAGTGCGATCCCAACCAAACTTTGCCAAAAAGTTGCTACTCCTCATGCTCCAACTAACTGCCAAGTTCCAATTCAATCGCTTCTGTAGTCCCTCGAAATATAAGAGAAATAACCTCGAAACTTCAAAGGGCTCCGAAACCGTTCGTCCGATTTTGCCTAATAACGAACCTCCGTATTTTGTAATGCAACCAACCCTGAAATTTTCAAGTCGATAGGATCTTACGTACGCCTGCGCACGGACGGCCGGCCTGATTCAATTGGGAACTTCTGCGAAGATGTCAGCGCCCTAACGGATAAATTTGGAACCTGTCCAAGCTAGTAGTTTTATGTAAACAAACCTTAGAAATGTGGTGGAGAACGAATATTTATTAAGCAGAGCTTGAATATTTAAAGAAATTATTATAATTTTGTGTAAGATTTCTTGAGAAGGAACTTCTCGTTTGGATCACGATATAGAATCGTACTTTGAATCGTTCCTGGAGGATAATTTCGTTGTTATTTTAGTGTATGTTGCTTGGTGGATCAAAATGAAACAATATCTAAGTTTACTTGAATTTCTGGAAAAATAGGCACCTCAATAAGTAATTTAAGGACTCTTATTTATGTGAAGAAGTGCTAAATGCAGGCTATATTATGTGGTAAATCTAGAATCAGTCCAAATGATATGACTTGTTCTTTGTTTACAAACGAGTGAATCAATAAAATGAAAACAGATTTTCTGCTCAAGTTCTTTTGCATCGTATTTCTGAAGAAAAGGAAACAGATTGAAATATAATTGATTTCATTTTCATATTACAGCAGCTCAATATACACATACAAAATGAAAAATGTCACAGCTGGTTCAACCTACCTTTAAAAAGAAATGAAAAGAATTAATGTATTTATATCAATAACTTCAGCTATTATCAACTCTAACAGTATATCTAGTTTTTGTCAGGTTTTCAACCAGATCACTCTTTTAGAACATGATTTTGTGTAGTATGTGAATTAGGTAGCTGCAGAAGAGCTCGGTAGTTTCTCTGCAGCATTTTTCTTCAAAATTCTCTTATTTTCATATACACCTAAAAACATCAGGACATGAAGTTGTTTCGAAATGAATACATTGTAGGTAATTTACCTTTATGAAAATAAACATCTTCAGATAAATGCAGTGAGCATACTTCCATGTATTTCGTGACCTGTTTTCCAATCTTCAATTTCTAAAGCTATGCCTTTCTTCTATCATTGAGTTCCCTGCCAAATGCTATTTCCAAATTAACTTTACTTTCATTTGGCTTTGGAAAAAATGAAAACTAGAGGCACTAAACGATCCTTTTTTCTTTGACCATGAATAACATTGAGTTGAGGCACACAACAATAGTCATTTCGGGAGGATGCCATTTCGAATTAATACAATCGAAAATTTTAATCGGAAAGAAAGGAATCGATTGATGAATATCACAAACACTCTCGGTATACCAAAATTTCAACTCTGAGAACAATACAAAAGCTCGAAAATGAACTCCAAAAGTAAGCAAATTACGTTAGAATAACAGGCACGTCGAAAAACTACTAGCTTGGAAGTGTTCGGATTTCCATCGCCAGAGGGCGTATCGCTTAGCAGTAGTTGCGAATTGTAAGGAGCAGTCTATGTCCTTGTCATTAATTCAACTCCTATGAGTTGAATAGTATGTCTATAAATACAGATATGGACTGCCAATAACTCCACAAAATTGGATATCGCTAGAAAGAGCCAATCCAATCTCCCTCATCTCATGATCGACAGATCGAGGACAAGATTTAAGATATATCTTCTTCTATCTACTTGAAGGAGAGCATATAATAATAATAATAATAATAATAATAAAGTTTATTTCAGTAAATAAACAAATTCATCACAGAGATATATAATAATATTATAATCTGTACGTGATATTTAAAACAATATATAATTCTAAAATATGATCTATAATGACAAAAAAAAAACTAACATATGGACAACCATTAATCCACACAAATATTTGAAGAAAATGATGAATGAATCAAATCGGGCAAGTTTATGACACAATCGGGCTGTACAATGTCAAAAATCTAGTAAGTAGAACTCATAGGTACTTATTTATTTCCATTCCACGATAAATCCAGTGCAAAAATCCTGGTAATGGAGAGCTATATGAAATTACAAATTTTCTTTCCTTTTTTTTTAACTTATCAAGTAATTGATCGTTTCTCTCCTTTCGTGATTTAACCAAGTCTTTATTCTCTTTTTGAACGTTTTTATATTTTTTATATTTTTCAGATGTCCGGGAATCAAGTTAAAAAGTTTTGGTGCGAAATAAATATGACTTCTTTGCCCGATACTCTTGTGGCATCTTGGTGGTTGGTAGGTATTTTCTCCTCTGGTTGCATAATTATGTTGCAAAGTACTAACTGATATTTTACGTGAAGCGATATTTAAAAGAATTTTTGTGGCGTATATTTGTCTCACGTCCTGCACATTTGCCAACTCAAATAATTGTTGGCTTGGGAAATTACGCTTCTTCTGATGAATTATCTTCAACACCCATTTTTGTATAACCTCCAAAGGTTTCACGTGAATTTGGTAAGCACCACCCCATCCAACTATACCATAACTTATTTGCGACTCAACCAAGGCCTTGTAGAATATTGTCAAGTATTTTGTAGTATTCATATGACTTCGGACATATTTGAATTTGAAAAGCAAACCTCTTATCTTGTTCACAAGATTCTTTATGTGTGCGTCCCATTTCAATCGCTGATCAATTGTGATTCCCAAATATTTGATATTTTTTGTTTCCGTTATTGATGTCTCATTATCAATTGAAAGATCTCCTAAAGTTGGCAAATTGGAAGTGTACGAACTGAAGGTCATGTATTTCGTCTTATCAAGATTTAGGGTGAGTTTATTGTTTTTGAACCATTTTTTTATTCCTGAAAAACTTCTTTCAGCTTTCTCCTTCAATTCTCCCCATGAATCTCCTTTATATTGAACAACCACGTCATCGGCAAAACAAATTGCGTCTTCAGTTTCTTTTATCTTGAGCAGACTGTTTATATAAATAAGGAACAAAACAGGTCCCAGCACTGTACCCTGCGGCACTCCACATGTAATAACACGTTCTGAACTTCTGGATCCTCCAATTTCTACGACTTGTTTTCTTTTAGATAAATAACTTTTCAGTAAGTTATAAATGGGTCCCCTGAATCCGAATTTTTTCAACTTTTTCAGCAAACGCATATGGCAAACCGTATCAAACGCCTTACACAAATCCACAAATATGCAGAGTGAAGGAATTTTTTTATCTAAGCATTCGTACAATCGTCCTGATAACTCTCGTATTGCATCCTCTGTTGATCTACCTTCAGTAAATCCATATTGTTTTCCTTCGATAATGTGATATTTTTTCATATATTTAACTATACGTGTTTTCAAAGCCTTCTCAACAATTTTTGCCAAGTTCGAAATAAGAGAGATAGGTCTATGTCACTTGAGAGCGATCTCCGCTCTTGTGAAGTGGTCTAATAATACCTAGTTTCAATTCATCTGGAAAGCATCCTTTTTCGAAACATTGGTTAATCAAATAAGCAAGTGGTATCGATATTTGTAATTTTACTTCTTTTAAAATTTCAGATTTTATTGAGTCGTGACCTGCAGCCTTACCGGACTTGAGATGCCCTATAATTTCCTGTACTTCTGAAGAGTCTACTGGGGCCAAGAAGAATGAATTAGATTGGCTCGCATCAACATCCTTATTTTCTTGCGAACATTCGATTTTATCGGCATATATTCGACCTTTTCTACTGTAGTACTCATTAAATACATTTGCTATTTCCTGTTTATTTTCAAACTGATTTCGCTCATATTCTATCCGCTTTATTTCCGTCTCTGTTCGGTGTGCATTTCCGCATAAACTGTCCATGCATTTCCATACTGCCTTCGACTCACATTGACCAGTGTCTAATATTTTTTGAAGATAATTCTTTTTTGAGTTGTTCACTAATATTTGAACTTCCTGCCTACAATTAGTGTATTCAGATTTCAAAATTTCATTCTGGGGATCTTTCTTCAACTTTAGATACAGGTTGTTTTTTCTATTAATTGCTTTGAGCAGAGAAGGAGTAATCCATTTTTTACGGATAATATCCTTTTTTTTGAGTCTAACAGAATGCGTATTATTTTTATATGTTTTGTAAGAGTTTCGATAAATGAGCTAGTTATGCTGTTGACGTTATTTTGTTCATACATTCCTGACCACATTTCATCCTCTAAATCTTCTCTGAGTTTTTATAGTTGATATAGCTTTTCATATTTCCTCCTTTATCCTTACGTTTTGATATTTTATTAGCTAATTCTAAATTAAGGATGACCGGAAAATGATCAGTTATAAGATATTGTAGTACATAACCCTTTATGCTATCTAAGTGGTTTTCCAAGTTAGCTTTCTTGAGAAAAATATGGTCTATGCAACTGTTTCCTGCGGGTCTTGTGCATTCATTTACTATGGACATGAATCCGAAAGTAGATAAAACATTTCTATATTCATCAACAAAGTCGTCATCCGTCAGCAAATTAATGTTTACGTCTCCTATCAACACATGTGTCTTAACGTGATTCATATTCTCCAAGTAAGCGAACAAATCTTCATTAAAGGTCTTCACACATGTGTGGGGAGATCTATAAACCGTTGTTAATGTAAGTGCATTCGCACCAGAAATATCTATTTCAATCGATTCAATTTCACCCAAAGTTATTATTCTGTAAGTGAATTCTATATCTTCTCTCAGATAAACTAGCAAACCATCGTTCCTATTTAGGTTGCCTTCATTATATATAGTTTTGTATCCGCTTATGTTGAATATTTCTGGATTATGTAATTGAAACGTTTCTGATAGAACTATAATTTCGAATGTAACTGGCAAGTAGTTGAGAACGATGATCAATTCATCGAAATTTTTAGCGATGCTTCTAATATTATTATGGAATATTTTAAGTTCCCCAGCCTTCATGTCTTGCGGAAAATTATCGAGTGTTTCTATTATCTTTGTCCTATATTTACCCTCTTGATAATCCCTGATATATTGATTCATGGCTTCCTCAATGACAATTTTAAGTAACAAATAGAAAAAGAAAAGTGAAGCTCAACTACTTACAAAATTCAAAAACAAAACAAAAGAAATCCAACTACATACATTCAATATTTCGTTGAAGCAGTTCTAAGCTTCATGCCCAGTTTTGATTCTTTCTTACAAGGTGATCTTTTCTTCGGAAGTTTCTGGGCTTTGTCCAGCTTCGTGGATTATTGGGAACCTGATGGCTTCGCTGCTGAACCAGAGGACCTCACGAGAACCTCAGTGGTCTCCCAGTCTACTTCTCCATCATCTTCGTCCAAGTCATTTTCAGGTCTTGTAGCATTTGCAGATGCACTATTGGGTTTATTTTTTTGAGGAATGTCGACTAGATCTTCAATTGTATATTCTGTAGTACCGATTACGAGGCGGTTACCTCGTATGAATGATTTTCGGGATGTGTTGATCCTCGCCCTCATTTTTGACCTCAGTACTTTGAGTTCGTTTCGTTGTTTTTCAGTTAAATCATGTGCTATACTAAGACTGGTTCCCTTCAATTTTTTGACGCTTGAAAAGATGGATTTTTTTTTCAGATTTGATATGAACTCCACCTTGATAGGGGAATTTTCGGCTCTCCCTAGTTTGTAGCAATCATTTATGTCACTTTCATTGAGTTCGACCTCCAGTAGGCGATGCAGTTCCTCACAAATAAATCTCGGAGTAGGTCGATTCGCAAGTTTATCCAATCCGAAAATAATTATGTAATTTCTCCTACTGGTTCGATCTGCGTACTCAATCTTTTCTTTCAGGGCGGAATTTTCCTTCTCCAATTGATCTATTCTATTCTTTAAGGATTGAATTTCCAACACCAACCTGGTTTCAGTAGCCGCAATCGAATTTTTCACCTCCGTCTTTCCTTTAATGATTTCCTCATATAAACGTTTCAGGCTGAATTCCTCGGTAGTCTTCGAAGAAGCATCGTTTAGCGTCATCACAATTAAGTAAGATCGTCTGTGCTACTCTTTAGAAGAATCTCACCTTTGCAGCTGGTATTCAGGTTTTTTGGTTAAATGTAATATTCGAACTAATTCAGACAATTTATAGATATTGAATTTTGTACACTTTAGGAGAAAAATGAAAACATAGAAACACAACATCACAAAATAGGTTTTCTCAAGAAAGGGGCAAACTTATTCCATTTATCATTTCTTATCTTATTATGTCATCATTATGGATCTATGGGAGATGATTCCCCAATAAAGGGGCCTGTAGCGTTCTTCGTTTATCTGAGGATCTGAAAATCATCGCTTGGAGGACTGAACCTGGTCGAAAGACCCTCTCGGTCATGAGCAAATGTAGGTGATAATAGTGATGTTCTTTCGTACTGAACGAAGTGATTTATATAACTTCAATCAGAAAGATCAGTTTAAGCGATCGTTCTTTCGTTTTCAATCAGTTCCCCCTTCCACAACTCTAAAGTGATTGCAAGTGATTATTCTAATCGCGGAATTCCTTATATCATTTGAATTCAGATTGGAAAGTTAACCTCAAAATTTGAAGTTAGAAGTTGCAGAATTTTTATAGACATATGTCTATTAGAATTTTCTACACGCTGATATTTACAGAGATAGATGAATTAATAATCCAGTCGAAAACATGAATTGTAACTGAAGATGGCAAACCAGAGTTTATTACCAGTTCAGTTGTACAAATGAATGAAAATGATGGCAAAGTCTATGGATCAAACTGAGCGCATTCTTTCGGACATTCAGTGATTTAATGTATTCTGATTGCAAAATTACTTTCACTTAAATCACATAAGTTCCATCAGTTCAATCAGTACGAAAGAACACTACTATTATTTACTGCTTCCTTCTGGTTTTCTGTCCCTCTTTCTGTTTCAGATATTATGTCAAGATATTTTGTCGAAATGAATTCAAGATGACGAAAAAATTATTTTCAAATGAAAAAGATGCCATCCATCTTCTATAAACAAATTACTACACTTATACGGGGAGACAGAATCTTTCCTGAGGTTTTTATCTGTGCTCTTGTATCATACGCAAATATGTATGGTACCCCGTTTACATTTCCTCTGCTAACACTGTGATATATCTTAGAATTGTAATGCTCGTTCTCAAAAGAATATATATATATATATATCTTGAAAATGTAGTTATAAATAATAATAAACCATAAACCAACTGTTTTTATCATTTTAATATCGATATAAGATTAGATTTCATTTAAGTTGTTCGCAACAAATTCGTATATTTTCCTATCTACTCCATGGGAGAAATCGAAGTTTCTCTCACACTGCAAAAAAATTTTTCGTTTACCGTTTTAAAGAAAAGGCGTAGTTCAAATGCATACAGGAACTCCAGCCAACTATTTACATAAGATCTTCCATTAACACTCCCTAGAGAGAGACATACCTATATACCCCCATAGCTAAAGAAGATAAATATAAAATCTGGAATCCTCTGTCTTCTTACATTAACTAGAGAGATCGAAAGTGTCGTTTCTCTCTCGCAGTTACCACGTTTTTTCCAGAGATTTGAAGGAACTTCATGATGTCTATGAGGGGGAGATTGACATTCAAAGGATTGAAGGAAAGGTATACTCTATTTCTCTATATTCTTGTTGTGTTGATACTGAAAACATTAACCATCTATTGATGGATGAGATGATCTTGCGCAATATTCCCGAAAAAATAATTCACCTCTAGAAAGATACAAACCTATCTCCCACCATTAGATGAAAAAAAAGACATGCTAGATCTGTCATCCGTTGTCATCTCATATATACTTCGGTCGTTTCTCTCTCACCTTGACTGCTTTTTGTCTAAAAAATTGAGAGAAAGGCGAATCTATGTATGTATCGCACAGTCTTACCGGAACTGCCTTTCTTCAGCAGATTCGAAGGAATGACACAGTCCATCACTCAAATATATCTGATATATCCTGAATTTGTGATTGATTTCAGCAAAACGCTTCTAACCATAGATTGAATTTCAATTATAGTTCTAACCTCAATTCACCTTGGAGCTCTCAGAGAATCATACCTCAAGAAATTGTGATACTGATTTGCCTAACAATATCTTAATGGTATTAATTAATATCGAGAAAAAACAAGAACGATACCAAAATTCCATCAACTCTAGAGGTCCTCTTTCTCTTCAAGTAAACTGATGAAGAGTTATAATGAAAAAGACAAGTGATAATCGACCGTAATCCCATCGCGTTTTCCCATTTGTTTCACCAGCAAGAGAAGCTGTTGATTTATATTAGGTCTCAACCCATTTAACAACTGGGTTATATTTTCCCATTCATCTTCACTGCGTCTGCAAGTGGGCTTTCACCCCACTCCCTCAATTATCTCATTTGGGACTACGTTTGTAATTTTCCGTACAGTTTAAACGCCCTTTATTAGCTGCGCGATTAATCTCTTGAATTTGAATGAAAGTCTCGGCTATGAGTGATAAAGGAAGGAAAATGAATGAAAAATTAAAGGGAAAAGCAGAAATATATGTACGCACAGAATCATTATAGATTAAATACAATCTACAATCCTTGTGATAAAATGATGTTGACACTGTATCATATACAGTATAGAAGCGAGTGAATATCTTCAAATTCGGACGAACGATATTTATGAGTGTTCAAAATGTACTTCCAGTTTAAGTAAAAATACCCTCAGCTTTTCTATTTCGATGTGTATTCCTGCAGGTTCTGAAAAATTGTTGATATTTCGCAATATTTGAAACAAAACTGAAATACTCGAGAGTTCGCACATTGTCAGCATTTGAAATGAATTATAATTTTAGATTTCATGAAACTGTAAAAAATTGAATTTGATATTTGGCAATGTCAAGTATCTTATTGTCCCATTTCAACAGATTTTTTTCATTGCAACCTTTCATGAATAACGTGAGATTTTTTGAAATGTAATGACTACCGTGAAGAATTAGGAGTAGTTCAATTTCTTAAAAATAATTATGAGTAATAGATACCAATACCTGCGGAATCTTTGGGTTGATTCCCCCCATTCACGCATTCGGCATTCGTAATTGAGCTACGAATCTATCTGTCTAATATTGGTTCTGTAGGTCGTTCATTGTGGAAGTAAAAGTATGTTTTGGGCCCAGTTGCATATGTAGAACTTGTTAATTGGTGAAATCCAGCCAATAATTAAGTAGATCTACCAATTCGAAATCTATTTTCCGGGAATCTGGTTGAAAAATGACTCACTCTTCACTCAAAAGTTACTGAGGAACATACAGGGTGTTTCACCATAAACTGTACAAACAAACAAACGAAATACATCAGCAATATTCTGATATCTTTGGTGGGTTATGCGTGACCTTTTAAGTAACGGTTTTGATCAAGTCTTAGTATTTTTTGGTGGTCAATTCAATTGTGATGTAGAATTCTGAAAGAAAGATTCCATAATCGCGAAAAACTGCAAAGTTGGAATTTTTCATTTTCGATTGCCAGATCGATTAGCATTATTTCATTGTATTCGATTTTCTAAGATTTTCCGTGAAATAATTTTACAATAAAGATAAGAATTGGTTTAACGGAGAAAAAAGAGCTCCAGTAATAATAAATTAATATAATCACAAGGACAAGTTGACCTGAAGGTTATTAACAACTGTGAAACAGCTGTAGTCATTCTCCTTGGATCCGCTTCTTCGGTGTAGATGTTTTGGTTGATTGGATGTTTTGCTCTGATCTGAGGGGAATATTTGTTGATTTATCGACAGATATTTGTTCTTGTGATTATGTTAATTTTACAATATCCAAAATCAACTTTTTCATACATGTCTACAGCGGAAAACGAATTTCACACAAAATTGTAGGAATGTTTCGATGTTGAACTAAATTTCATTTCGAACAATGGTGTGAAAATAAAATGAAAAAATATCTATTGGTTTTCATTTTGTAGCCTTTCAAAGATTACGATCGGAGTAATCAAATATAATTTTTATTTAATAAACTGGTGGCATTACAGAGGCCAAATTTGTGCTGGAGGGTCTCCTAATGACCTGGATAGAAATATGAATACATTAAAACAAAAAACACTTTCCCAAAAAACTTTGGTGGTAATCGAACTTGCTCCACTAGCGGACAGTAGAGTCACGTTATCTCTAGAGTATAATTTGAATTTATTCAGAGCATATTAATGTCCGTTACCAAGCAACAGTAGTTCGCCGAATTCGACCCTAATGTCGAAATATGGAGAGATTTTGATTCCACCAAAGTTTTTTGAATCAAAATTTTTTAATTCATATTTGTATTCAGGTCATTCTGGGGGCCCATCAGCACAATTTTGGCCTCCGTAAAGCCACCATTTTTGCGCGCATGTTGTAGGGGAACAACGTGCTATCGTTTTGTCCAAATGTCTGTAATTTTTGAATTTTCATCCGAAAATGGTCTCAAACGACTAGGTTGGACTCACTGATAAGGAATCCAGAGTCAAAATCTATTCTGTCCGGCCGGCCGTCACCACGATTACGAGAGTACGCGGAGGTAGGTTGAGGTAGGTTGCATTTCAAAAGGCGAAGGTTGAGTTCGTTAGGAGGTAAAATTGGTCGATCGGTTTCGGCGTCATAGCCTTCTGAAGTTTTGAGGTAATTACCCTGATATTTCGAAGACTATCCGAAGCGATCGAATTAAAACTTGGCAGATGGTTTGACTAAAGACTTGCAACTTTGGCCGAATTTTGTTGATATCGTGCTTTCAGTGAATTGAGAAAAAATTGGTTCTCATGTTTTTTCCTAAAAAATAACCTAGAAAAGCACGGACGTGAAGGCAGTAGCTTTTGCGCACATATCAAATTCGTTGCCAAAGTGGTCATCTCCATTGAACATGCGCGCAAAAGCTGCTGCCTTCACGGCAGCGCTTTTCTAGGTTTTTTTGAATGAAATTATTTGAGTAGGTACTCCGAGTGGAATTTTTGGGAGGCTATACAAAATGAAATCAAATAGTTTTTCTTCTATTCTGTTTTCACACAAGTGTTCAGAAGGAAGGATATTTCAAATGTACGTTGTTGGTAGACTTCCATCCTACAAAAACCTCACTCCTCATATAATACTATTATATATTATTATAAAATATTGCAATATTACCGAGGTCCCAAATACATTATTGAGGTTTTTGCACCTTCAATTAGAATTATGTGGGTTGAATTCTATTTAATAAAGGAACATACTCAATTTCATCTGTTTTGTTACTTTTCTCAAGATAATCCTATTCATACCGACTGGGAAACGTTATAAGTCATGCAGTTCCTTTCACATTACTGCCCCCATGTATACAGAATGGTCGATATTCATAGAGTGAATGAATGAATACATGCACTGTTGTTTAAAAGTAGACATATATTTAGAAAATTTCAAAAAGCACTGCCGTGAAGGCAGCAACTTTTGCGCGCATGTTCAATGTAGATGACCGCTTCAGCAACGAATTTGAACGTGCGCGCGTACCAAATTTCAGTTCGATACGATCATAAGTTCTGGAGATATCGGGAAAAAATATGTCAAATTTCGATGTTTTCTTCTCGATATCGTTGATTTTTTCGGTATTACTCGAGAAATACAGATTCAGTCCTGATTAAACTTCACAGCTAGTTTTAAGATGCTGAAAGACAACTTTATGCAAAATTTCGTGATAATCGTGTTATTAGAACAATTTGAAAAAAAAAATTTATATGATTTTCTCATCATATCATCCTCATTAAATTCTGTATGAAACTTCGAACTGTTATTTTCGATGAAGTACTGGATTTCAATTCGATCTGATCTCTATTTTTGGAAATATTGTAAAAATAAAATTTTGAATGGGTATATCTACGGAATCATTGGGCGGATTTTACCCATTCACGAATTCGACCTTCGTAATTAAGCCCCAAACCTACTCTACAAATATCGAGTTTCTAAGTCGTATCTTCCGGAAGTTATTGTGTTTACGGTCAGCCTAACGGCCGACTGCGTAAACACAATAACTTCCGAAAGAAACAACTTAGAAACTCGATATTTGTAGAGAAGGTTTGGACCTTAATTACGAAGGCCGAATTCGTGAATGGGTAAAATCCACCCAATGATTCCGTAGATATACCCAATCAAAATTTTATTTTTCCAATATTTCCAAAAATACAGATCAGATCGAATTGAAATCCAGTACTTCATCGAAAATAACAGTTCGAAGTTTCATACAGAATTTAATGAGGATGATATGATGAGAAAATCATATAAATTTTTTTTTCAAATTGTTCTAATTACCCGATTATTACGAAATTTTGCATAAAGTTGTCTTTCAGCGTCTTAAAACTAGCTGTGAAGTTTAATCAGGCTTGAATCAGTATTTCTCGAGTTATACCGAAAAAATCAACGATATCGAGAAGAAAACCTCGAAATTTGACATATTTTTTCCCGATATCTCCAAAACTTATGATCGTATCGAACTGAAATTTGGTGCATTGCTGTGAAATTAGAAGGTCAAAGCGTGAGTATAATTTTTCTTGGATATGATAAATGGTTTCCGAAAAAAAAATTTTTTTGGAAAAAAATTTCGAAAAAATTTTTTTTTAAAAATAACCAACAAAATAATCCTGACGAAATTTGGCTCAAAGTTGCGCGTCGTTGTACTCCACCTAACCGCCAAGTTTGAATCCAATCGCTCAGGTAGTTTCTGAAATAAAAAATAAATAACTTCAAAACTTCAAATGCCTATAACTCCGAAACTATTCGATCGATTTGGCCCATTAACGAACTTAACCGCGGCATTCCAATGCGCGACCTACCCTGAAAGTTTCAAGTTGCTAGCTCACTTCGTTCGACAGTTATCGTGTCTACGGCCGGCCGGCCGGCCGGACAGAATCGATTTTGACACCGGATTCGTCATCAGTGAGTCCAACCTAGTCGATTGAGACCATTTTCGGCTCAATCATCCAAAATTACAGACATTTGATCAAAACGATAGCACGCTGTTCCCCTAGAACATGCGCGCAAAAATTCAGTCTACGAATTTCGGGACACTGTATGTCTTTGAGTTATTGTCATAACGTTAGTCGATCTATAACTATCTATAACTTCCTAGACAAACTCGGAATTTATGGAGAATATTGTGAATGTCGGATCGAAGGTTCATGTAAATGTTGAGCGTTCTATGATAGTAGGTTTCTGAAATATCAAACTTTCAATTTATTTTTATTTTTTCAGATAAAACAAAACTCCCGTAATTTCGTACGTTTGCGCATAGGAATTCAGTAACTACTACCCGCGTTTGATTTTGGATAGATCAGAGTTTTTCCGAATATTTCAGTAAAATGATTAATTTCTGATTCTCTGGAACAATCACGTGGGAAATTCATCACAATATTGATCGTCAATGATGTCAAGTTGCAAAAAATTCAATTCGTGCATTTTCGCTTCAAGTTAATGTAATCATGAAAAATAATAATAATCCCTTCTAAAATTTGCAACTGCAGCAATTTTCTATGTCTTCGAGCTAAGTTGTAACTCAGGACAAAGAGAAAGCATCGGCTCTAGCAGGCGCTCAACAGGGAAAGTAGAAAAACAAGGCGAACTCCCTTCAGCTGCGTAAGTTTGTTCTTACGGAACATCAATTATTCAAACTAGGGCTCCACTTGTTAGACTGGGGGAAGAATCGGCTGCATCCCCGACCCCCCCACTTCCGTCCTGTTCCTCATTCGAAGTTTCCGGTGCTAGACTTATAATTCCGGTTAGAATGGGGATAATGATAAGTTGGAATTTTATCACGTAAAAAAATTTACTTATCGTAATCCGTAGAGGAAATGGAACTTGTGCCAGGTTTGTTATTATTTCATGAATTATGGATAATGGCGAGAGTTATGTAAGTTTAGACGGGAGGCGTGACACGAGGGAGGATTTACAACAGAATAAAACAATTTTAGCAACTTTGGTAGTTTCATTTTCGGTTATCCTGTTGTCCTCCATCAGTTTATCGATTTCTACATTCGTTTTATCATTTCAATGTGAATAATTCAGATCGCTATTTGCCGCACCTGATTCGAAATATCGAAACTGGAGTCACTGATTTTTTCATGGTACCAATATATCTAGAAACAATAAAAATGCCTATTAGTTTTTAATTCGGTTTTTTCCATCAATACATACCAGCAAAATCAGGGCAACGGACAAAATGTCAGTGAAGTATGTTGTTTTCTTTTGGCCCCTTCAGCCGATTTTGGATTTGCTGTTTCGGATTGTTTTTGCGCGCATGTTCTATGCGAACATCGTGCTATCGTTTTGTCCAAATGTCTAATTTTCACGGGCGTACGGAGAATTTTGTCAACTTAAAAATTTCAGGAAGAGTTGCATTTCAAAATACGAAGATTGAGTTCGTTAATGGGCTGAATCGGCCAAATAGTTTCGGAGTTATAGCCATTTGAAATTTTGAGGTTTACTTTCTCATATTTCAGAAACTACTGAAGCGATAAGATTGAAACTTGACATTTAGTTGAAGCATAACAACGCGCAACTCAAAGTAGAATTTCGTTGAAATCGTATGGTTACTCAATTGAAAAAAAATTTTTCTCGAAATTTTTTTCGAAAAGATTTTTTTTTGCTGAAACTGTTATTCATATTCGGGAACAATTTCTGTTATAACTTGAGCTTCATATTTCACAGCACTGTATCAAATTCCAATCCGATACGGCTATTATTTTTTGAGATATTAGGAAAAAATATGTAGAATTTTGTGGTTTTCTTCTCGATATCGTTGTATCAAGAAATACTGATTCAATCGTGATGAAACTTCGCAAATAGTTATAAGATGTTGAGGAACAGCATTGTGCAATTTCGTGATCGTGCCATTAGAACAATTTGAAAATTTTTTTTTTTAAATATTTAATATTCTGTGATCTTCTAATCATATTATCCCCATTAAATTCTGTATGAACCTTCAAACTGTCATTTGAAGTAATGCATTTCAATTCGATCTTATCTCTTTTTTCGGAAATATTGGGAAAATAAAATTTTGAATGGGCCGTTAGGCCGACCGTAAACACAATAACTTGCGAAAGAAACGACTTAGAAACTCGATATTTGTAGAGTAGCTTTGGGGCTTGATAACGAAGGTCTAATTCGTGAATGGGTGAAATCCGCCCTATGGTTCCGTAGAGATACCCATTCAGAATTTTATTTTTCCAATATTTCCAAAAATACAGATTAGGTCGAATTGAAATCCAGTAATTCATAGAAAAAAAATCCAGGAAAGCACTGTCGTGAAAGCAGCAGCTTTTGCGAGTTGCTGAAGCGGTCATCTATACATTGAACATACGCGCAAAAGCTGCTGCCTTCACCTGCCTTCAGTGCTTTTATAGATTTTTTTATACGGGGGTGAAGAAAAATAATGGAAACCAAGCTATTATTCAGAACATCCTGTGGGGTGAATCGATGAAAAGCAAGCATGTTCATAGATATTCAGATATTGCCTAATCTTTTCCGAACATTTCCTTTTTCATTTATTGCGAGATCTCAATTTCGAGAGAAATAACAGCACTTCATCTGTTTTCAGTATCAATTCGAGTTAATCTTGAGAGCTTCGCGATTCAGGACATTAATATCTTGTTCAAAAACATCAAATTCATAAAGTACTGGATTTCAATTCGATCTAATCTGAATTTTCGGAAATATTGGGAGAATGAAATTTTAAATGGGTATATCTGCGGAATCATTGGGTGGATTTTACCCACTCACGAATTGGGCCTTCGTACTTGAGGTCCGAACCTTCTCCACAAATATCGAGTTTTTAAGTTGTTTCTTTCGGAAGTTATTGTGTCCATGGTCGGCCGTTAGGGTTGTTCTTCATATGAGGTTTATCTCTCTCAAACTAAGGAGTTGAAAAAAATTACACATATTTTATAAATGAACCCGAACGCTTGATGGAGATGATAAGGTAGTCAGAATATAGTACAGTACACTACCAGAAAATGAGAATCCCCCTAATTTTTGTAAATTTTGTAAATCTTCACTTGGCAGCTGCATTACAGCTTTTACATCACAAAACCAAGAAGGATAAAGAAAAGATTATTTAAAGGTATACATATTTTATATTTTCATTGAAAGTTTCTACTCGATTCAGTTAATACTGAAGTTTCGATATAAAGAAGTCTTGGTCTCATTATTTTGTTAACTTATAATGAATTTATATCCCAGGATTGCTAACAATAATGTCTGATGGCTACTATGGAAATTTTCTAAGACTTACGTTATGCCTCGGCGACCAGCTATTACACATTATGGAGGCATCTTCCAATATCCGACTCTGGAAAATAAAAACAAAGCATGTAGTAGCAATTCCGATGAAATTTATAGCAAATACTTGTTACACGTAATAAAGATATATTGCCAGTCAGGGCAGAGGAGCATTAAAATTAAGGCCCCTTTGTTCGGGCTCGTCAGGCACGTTTCAGAGACAAGTAGACAGGAGCGGATTTAGTTCCAATGAATCTCAGCATGCGGTAGTCCGCCAGGCTAATTCGGAACACAAACTGATATTTTACAAACCAAACCATTTGGATGTTATCCAGGAGCTTACCTACCGTTGGATACGGGATCACCAGGCTATAGGGACCCCCAAAGATTGTAAGCAAAAAAACTCTTACTATCCTCTAGGCTCCCCAACAAGTTCTAATAGAGTCCACCGAAGTTCAGGCACGCTACTGAGGTTATCTTCGTATCTTCAGAAAAATCCTCAATATCAGCACATAATGAATTTTGCCAATCATGTACAGAGTAACAACATTCTAGTTAAACAATCATTTAGCTCCTGAAATCTCAATATATTTTTATAACTCAGGCAAAAATGTCCAGTTTGCAATCAATATCAGGAACATTTTTCTCAATATTTCTTTGAAATATTAGAAACACCAACATAAATTCCATCTCTCAAGCACTGACGGGAAGTCGGGAGCTTCAATGTTCAATTCGAAGCCATTTCTCAACGACATTTTTGCATGAACCTTGACACCGAAATTTCTCAATCAAGTACGTACTTGATGTTTACAATCGGACCATAACGCGATATGCCAGATATACGCGATTACGATCACGATATGGCGATGAAATTCTGCTAGCAACATATACTACGGGATCAGATCGCAAACAATTTTCACAATGTCTATTAAAACCCACATAGAAACTAGTCGCTTTATTATTTTCTAACATCATTAGATTGCTGCAGACAGCGGCTGAACGCTGCCAGATCGCGACAGGTTTATGCTGCTTCACCAGTTCAATGTAACTATCTGATCATGATCACCATGGCTATCGTGAATGCCATCGGGATCGTGATCGTGTATATGTAACTTCAACTTTACCCTCCGAATTCCACCTGAAATTCTTTCGATTATATCGATGAATGATCCATCATTTTGTGATCCAGTTGAATAAAATTCGGATTTCTTTCATCTGCCAATAGATAGATCGTAAATACAATAACTTGTGTTGATATTTGTAGGACAGATCTGCAGTGGGATTATGTGTACCTACTACAGAGATCGTCATGTCGTTTTCTACAGAAGACAGCTGTGGTAGAAAGCGACAGTCGCCTGATTTCGTATTCTGTGTATCTATCACCTCCCGTTCGGGTGACTTCGGCATTATACTGCTCGAAGTAAAAATATCAGTTTGAATCTAGTTACTTTGGAGGTTGGTCGGATTCATTTAATAGCTGTCATATTTTGATATCTCATCCGAGATATTTCGTCAACGAAAATATTGGTTTTATTTCTTTTGATGGAAGTATGCAACGATCCATATAAAAAATAAAATTACAATATCTCAAATATAATTCTTGGATTATTCTTTGGTGAAATTCGCCTCGCGCTTTGCTATACTAACTAAAAAGTTTCATTTAGCGGTTAAAATCAGAATGTATCCTCCTTTAAGAATGGTAGGTATTATTAATGTTGTTATGGATTTATTTATATTCAAAAGATATTTCACATAATTCAAGAGAATACAATACCCTTATTATCAGAGGCTTTCGGTTGTACAAAATTTTTTTGTTTCGTTAAATGATTCAAAATTGAAATTTAAATTGCCGGTGTTGACTATTTGGGACCGTTTTTATTTTCATCGAACTGATTAATCGGTGTATATCCCTCTCTCTCTTCTTAGGTTCTCCACATAAGAAGAGTGAAATGAGGGTTGATAGATTCATCACTTCGATGAAAATAAAACTCTCCCTTTTCCTTCATCAATTTTCAGACATTCTTATATGAATTGAGGAAACAAAAAAATTCTTAAACATTGCCTGTTCTATCTAGCAAAAAAGATCAATCAAAATAAAATCAAACTGTAGCTTCCAAGAATCAATTCCCATTCTTGCTTTTTCGTTCAGATTGACATTTGTGTCATACTTTTCATATCCAAAAAATGATGCTTATTTGGTAAAATACATAAATGGCTTAGTAACTGATTGAATTTCTAAATCAATTGAGCTCAATTCGTCAATTTTACTCAAAAAGATCAAGCTAGAGTTCACTCTCAAGCAATGATAATCATAAAAAACAAAAACATGTACAGTGTTCAAAATTAGTTCCCGTTTTTATTCACAAATTTTCGAATGAACTCTGTTCACACATTTCTATGTTACATTCACACAAAATCAATACTTTTCGAGGTTAACTGTAGAAAGCGACACGTTCCGAGACAACGCTTTGTGGCGATCGAATTTAACGTCTTATTGCGACAATGACAGTGCACAGAATGCGACTCGGGTAGAATAAAAGCGATATATAGAATAGGACACAGAATCCCACTGCATCTACGGAATCATAGGCAGATTCGAGTCGTTCGACTTGGTTGCATTCATTTGCTTATTGTACATTTCAAAGACATCGGAAATTTTCCTCCGGTTAATTCATTTCTGACAAGCTCATTTCTTCAAAAGTTTTCTAGTCAGGAGACTTTTATGGCATAAACTTTTCCACCTCAGGAGTATCCGACTGAAATTAGAAATAAAGGATTCCTATAGTATTTCTCCTATATTCCCACCTATTCTGAAAATTAGCAGACTAGTTGTGTTCCTTGGAATGTTAAAGCAGGGAGTTAATTTGTACCACGAATTCTTTTTTTTTATGGAGACAAACCAAATAATTCGACTCCAGACACCAGAATAAATGGGCTTTGAATCAAACCCTGACCTTTAGGAAAAAAATTCATCAAACGAATTGATTTTTATTAAGTTTTTTTCTAGGTTCTCATTTCTAATATCTGAACTATTGAAGATTGAATAAAACTATTAGGCATAAAAAACGCCCAAGCGAATTGCGTTTTTCTGAAGATGTAATATTGCCTAATGAACAATATAGAAATAATGACTCCTTCATCCGACAATAAAGAGGTAATTTGCAGAGTTATTTCAGGACTATGGTCGAATTAACATTTGAAAAAATCACATTACTGCAAATTCACTCGATATGAAATTCTGTTTCTTTTTTTATTACGCAGTTTTTCTGGGGAACAGCGCGTTACCATTTCGTCACGATGTCTATAATTTTCGAATTTTGAGCTGAAATTGCTCTCAAACGACTAAGTTGGACTCACTGGTGAAGAATCCGTGGTCATTTTTAAGTAAATTCAGCCAAATATAGCCCATTCCTGTAGAACAAGGGGCGAAGTTATTCTATCCATTCAGCAAAATACAGAACCATGAAACCTCAATTTTTTTTTAGATTATCAGGTTCTTTCATCATATTTTTTCATTTCAATTTATCATATAATCGAGCATACATGATTCGCTGTTGAGGATCTCTGTATGTCTCTATTCTTAAGGTTGATTATGTTTGTTCTCGCCTTCTGATATATAACGTCCGTATGTTTCTGCTGTATATTTCTTTTCACGAATACAGGGAATATAATAAACATATACAGGGGGTATATTACGGCCGTTAGGTCCCAAATAGAGAATCATGCAAGTTCTACCATCGCAAATCACAGAATCACATGAGATATTGAGAATTCCTGTTTTTGCTAAATGGATAAAATTCTTTCGCTCATTTCTCCACAGAACTGGATCATATTTAGCTGAATTTATTCGAAAAGGAAGGAGATTTAGGTATATCGAGAGAATATGATTTGAAAATACCCATTTGACGAAAGTCAAGAAGATATTGGAGGAAACTCATTCTGCATCTAATTTCTCTTTATCTTCTGATGAGGAAGTCAGATCAATACTCTGAAATGTTACAGTTCACTTCGTTGATCGTTTTCATTATCCGGATATTTCCTCTGACAAATGGCGCAATGCTCAAAGGTGTTTTCTATGAAAAATAAATCCATTTGTTTTTTCAGACATTATTCACGAATTAATTCATTCATTATAATTATTTAGCTATGGTTCAAATGAATTTAAACCAAATAAATACCGGCCTCTACTCTCTCTGAATATATCTTTCAAGCCCCCTTCGCTCACACAAAACGATGCAAGTTAACCTCAACCTGCCCTGTGCCGTTATATGAGATGCTCACACCAGCATCGCACGCGCGTCGTGTGTCAAGATCCCCTTAGGACACGGGAAACGATATGCACGTGCCTAAAACACCCGTGTAATCAGACAACGATTCGCTTATTGAATTAGTGGCACCCGTCCATAATCACGATGCATGAGACCTCAACTGGCCGGTAGGTTTGCCGCAATTCAAGTGGGCCTTAATCGACTGCCTCGTTATCAATTCCGGTGATGTTATGGATGGAGGCACGAAACGAACGCATTTGCATTCAATGTAATCGATTCTAGACCGATTGAATCTAGTCACTGTAATGTATATTTCTTTCAATATAATTAGAGATCAATCGATAGAAATTTTGCGTTGAAAAATATTGATATTAGGGTACCTAAAATTATGTTGAAGTAATTCAACCGTCTTCAGGTTCAGGAGCAGAACATCAGTTGACTGTAGGAAAACTTTATTAGATTTATTTTTTTCGGTAGCTGAACTCAAACAAAATTTGAAAAATGCATTGAAAGATTTGAGATATCAAATATTTTTTGATACTGTTGCATGCATATTCTGAGGAACGGCGTCCAAATGTCCGTAATTTTCGAAAAGCCGAAAATGGCCTCATATGACTGCGTTGAACTCATTGTCCCATTGACAATAAATCCGATGTAAAAATCTATTTCGTATGCCCAACTGTTAGCCGAAGAGATGGTGAGTGTTGAACGGAGCAAGGTAGCAAATAACAACTTCAAACTTTCAGCGTGGCCTCGCATAAAAATACGGCAGTGGAGTTTGTTAATGAGCCAAATCGGCGGAATAGTGTCCGAGTCATTTGAACTTTTGAGATTATTTAAACATTATTTAAAAGATCTACTGGATCCGTCCAATAAAACTTGGTTTTTAGTTGTAACGTGCTGACTCGGAACTAATGGCAAAATTTGGCTGGAAACGTATAGTTACTGAATTTGAAGAAAAAAATTAAAATAACATAACATGATCGTTATGACTGTGTCATTAGCACAATCAGAAAAAATTCTTGATAAATTGTTTTTTCGTCCACCTTTTATCAGATTTTAAAGAGAACACTGACCTTGAACCCTATATTTCATAACAGTGCACCAAAGTTCAGTTTGATCCGATTTTAATTGTTTTGGAGATGTTGGAAAAAATAGGTAAAATTTCATTGTTTTTTACGCGCTTGTTTCTTTTTCGGTATCATTGTTATTTCCAGAATAACTCAAAAATTGCTAATCAAATCCTGATGGAGCTCGATGTCCGGTTGGAAAATGCTGACGAACAAGTTGATACGGAGTTTCGTGGTGCTATAGTGTTATGAAAACCATATTTTTTCGTCGGTACCTGTTATTTCCGGAATATGGCGTTTATGTCCAAACCCTAATAAAACAGAAGTTTCTTGATTTCATTTGAATAATCAACAGAAGTTTGAAACTGTGAAAATTACTTTCAATAATGCTGTTTTGAAACATGATTTCAGCGCTGAATATCTCGGAGAGAAATTGGATTCCTCTAAAAATTTCACGACTCATTTGGAAAACTTACGCATGAAGTTGAAATCTAGGAGTAATATTCTTCAAAAACTAGATGATTCTTCATGGAGTGCCTCTTCGTACCTCAGCTTTGGCTTTGGTTTTTTCTGCTGCTGAATATTGTTGTTCGGTTCGGTTTAACTGCGCTCATGTTAGTGAAAGTGATGCACTGCTTAGTGTTGCCATGCGAATCATTAGTGGGACCATAAGTTCTTTCAAATATTGTACCGCCCCATATTCGTAGACAGGTTGCAGAGATGAAGTCTTGGGATAGATATCATTCCTTTCCTAATTGATTCCCAATCATGTCTTATATTCCGGATTCTAAAATTGCAGGATTGAAATCTCGTAAACCCTTATGGATTAACGATTTTTTTTACTCCAATGAAAATGACCAAGGAATTGGACGCTCAGAATGGAATTCGTGTAATTTTTTCAACGAAGGTTTCATTCGGTGTCCGGTAAAGCCTTCTCAAACAATATTTGAATCGGTGACTGAGTCATGAACACTCGAAATGTCGAAAAATTTTCAGGTAAAATTTTCACCGTTTTCGAGATTATGGGCGTTTTGGAAATTCGTAAAGATTTCCTACCTCTTCCTCGATGTTTTGGAGATAATGTAGGAAGTGATTCGAAAACTTTTTTCACTGAACATTGCTATGAGTGCTGCTTTTTGGATGTATGAAACAATGCTCGAAAATTGATATAATTCTGCGAAAAATGAGGATGACATGACAGATTTAAATTCTACCTTACTCTCATTCTCGTAACATACACCCAATTGTCTGAAAACAATCATTATGACGTGGATGTAAACATTCAGTACAAAAATATTATCACTTTGTGTCCAATCTTCAAAATTGTATAAAAAATAGTCTTGTTAATCCTGGAAGGGGTGATATTTTCGTTGCAAGAGAATGTGGACTTATTCTGGTCTATCCTCAATAAATTGCACTGATTAATATTCAGAGACTTAATTTAATGGTTTTCTATCCTTTCTGATACAGATACGATATTCTTTGAAGAAGGGCCTTCTATATGTTCCCTCTACGACGATTCTCTAATATCATTTGGATACACCGTCTCACTTTTTGCGCGCATGTTCTAGGGGAACAGCGTGCTATCATTTTGTCCAAATGTATGTAGTTTTGGATGATTGAGCCGAAAATGGTCTCAATCGACTAGGTTGGACTCACTGATGACGAATCCGGTGTTAAAATCTATTCTGTCCGGCCGGCCGGCCGGCCGTAGACACGCTAACTGTCGACAGAAGCAACTTGAAACTTTCAGGATAGGTTGCGCATCAGAATGCCGCGGTTGAGTTCGTTAATGGGCCAAATCGGTCGAATAGTTTCGGAGTTATAGGCACTTGAAGTTTTGAAGTTATTTATTTTTTTATTTCAGAAACTATTAGAGCGATTGGATTCAAATTTGGCAATTAGGTGGAGTATGACGACGCGCAACTTTGAGCCAAATTTCGTCAGGATTATATTGTCAGTAAATTAAAAAAAAAAAATGTTCTCGACATTTTTTTCAAAAAAATTTTTTTTTCTGGAAACCATTCATCACATCCAAGAAAAATTTCACTCACACTTTGAGCTTCATATTTCACAGCGGTGTACCAAATTTCAGTTCGATACGGTTATAAGTTTTGGAGATATCGGGAAAAAATATGTCAAATTTCGAGGTTTTCTTCTCGATATCGTATATATCGATTTCAGTATAACTCGAGAAATACTGATTCAGTCCTGATAAAACTTCACAGCTAGTTTTGCGATGCTGAAAGACAACTTTATGCGAAATTTCGTGATAATCGTGTATTTGAACGATTTGAAACAAAAATTTCTATGATTTTCTTATATCATCCTCATTAAATTCTGTACGAAACTTCGAACTGTTATTTTTCGATGAAGTACTGGATTTCAATTCGATCAGATCTGTATTTTCGGAAATATTGGAAAAATAAAATTTTGATTGGGTATATCTACGGAATCATTGGGTGGATTTTACCCATTCACGAATTCGGCCTTCGTAATTAAGGTCCAAACCTTCTCTACAAATATCGAGTTTCTAAGTTGTTTCTTTCGGCAGTTATTGTGTTTACGCAGTCAGCCTTTAGGCTGACCGTAAACACAATAACTTCCCAGAAAATCGGGTCAAAATAGCGAGAATGAAAATGGGTAGAATTCATATTTGTCGTCCTAAACTTTTGCAGAATTATATCAGTTTTTAAAAATTGTTTCATACATAACATAATCACAAGGACGAATATCCGTCGATAAATCAACAAATATTTCCCCTTGATCAGAGCTAATCATCCAATCAACCAAAACATCTTCACCGAAGAAGCGGATCCAAGTAGAATGACTACGGCTGTTTCACAATTGTTATAGATCGTCAGGTCAACTCAACTTGGATAAACCGCAACGAGATCTCTCGATACTTGTTACCTTTCAGAAGGACCGTTGCAGTATAACGACGTACAGCGCGCCATCTGCCAGGAGCATCTTGCGAGTCTCACCTTCGAGTGCAGAATATCGATGTGTATGACGTTCATCCTTTTGTCGCATCAGGACGCTGTAACTGCGATATTGCAGCTTTACATACATTCAGAGAGCAGCATTCATCAGCAATGTTCGGTGAAAAAAGTTTCCGAATCAGTACCAATTAACAGACATGGTATCTGAAACATTAAGGAAATGTAGGGATTTCTCACGAATTTCCAGAATGCCCATTATCATATCATGAAGACAGTGAACATTTTACCTGAAAATTGTTCGATATTCTGAGTCATCACTAATCACCAATTTATATATTGTTTAAGGTTCACCATATACGCGCATATGAGAAAAAATACAGGAGTTGCACGCACTTTGTGATATCTATTTGGATTGGAGTATATTATTTCTTAATTTGAAGTTATGGATGCCTCGTATTATTGTTTTGATATCTGCGAGAAACTCACGAGGACCGACATGCAGAATTCTTGAGTTTTATATGATCAGCAGATCCCAAATTCGTTTGTTTCTGGTCAGATCCAGCAGCACTGACGCGATCAGGGCTTGAATGGGCTACCACTCAGTCTGAGGATGCGGCCATAATGCAAGCGAAATATCGATATCGCTAGTCGCCTTCTCGCTGAGGGAACAGTAAGCACTAACAGTTCAACAAATAAAATCTTTTTGGGTTATAGCTATGTCCAAGATCCAAGACTAATCGAACTTATTTTACTTTCACTTTGACCACCTCTTGCGTCGACATCGAAATTATCAAAACAAATTTTTCGAAAGTGACAGGCTGACTCGCGATATCGCAATCTCGCTTGCACTTTGGCCGTATTCACTATTAATTTGAACAGGCGCGTTGAAGCTCCTGATGACTTCTCGACTGCGCTTTTCTCGAATTTTGCATTCAGCATCAAGACAACGATAATGCATTTCCTCAAAGCGATAGTGCACCATTTTCATTTGCGCATTCTGATATAATTTCTCCGGAAAACAACTTTCACAATTTCATCAGAAACAATTATGTTGCCAAAGAGAATTCGGGAGTGTGAAGCTGCTTTATGCGGACCTCATTTCCGTTTTAACCCCTTGGATTTTAATTGAGCATATGAATTAGTAATGTAGGGACTAACTTTGTTTTTCTGCGCTAGGGCGCTTACTTCTTTGTATCTTTGTCTCTCCGTTATGCTTCGTATCCCTATCTTATTCACTGGAGTCGGTTACTGCGTTGTCTCGTATTGGGAGTGGACGGGAAAGGCGTGAAATAAGATCAAAACATCCTTGGGCGATCCAGGCTCATGAATGTCATGATACCTCATTGAATCGAAACAATTTATTGCAGTATTTTGTTATGAATACATCAATACACACAAGATGTTTTATTGGTAAATGAACATGCGTTAACCTGAGGTAGCTACTCTAAGCGAGTTCGAAAAACTCATAAGAGGTAACGTAAAAATCAGTAGCTTTGTTTTGGTTCCGACTTCAGAACCAATTCGTTTTGAGTCTGAAAAATCGCAATCGCACATACTCGAACCGTCCCGAACAGTTCTGAATTTGGAACCAAAACAAATCCATTGTGTCAATTTGAGAACCACCCCAAGTATCTTGACCCCTATTCAAATTTAGAAAAACTGCAACACAGGTAAGCTTTGGTTCGTAAAAAGGCAGCAACCCCTAAAATCGTAAATAAGAAGGAGGGTTGAGTGAAACCTTGTTTGAAAGGTAATTTTTGGCGCATGCTCTGGGGAACAGCGTGCTATCGTTTGGTTGGACTAGGTTGGACTCACTGATGGCGAATCCGGAATGCCACGCTTAGGGCCGGTATTATAAAACTTAACTTTAACTTTAACTGACAGTTTTGAGACTTATGTCCTATTATGACTGTCAAAACTGTCAGTTAAAGTTAAAGTTAAGTTTTATAATACCGGCCCTTAATGGGCCTACCGGCCAAATAGTTTAGGGGTTATTGACTTTTGAGACTTTTTCCTCGATGTTTCAGGAACTATACTGAAACGATCGGATTGAAACTTGGTAGTAGGCTGAACCGTACTGACACGCAACTTATAGAGGAATTTTGCTGGTATCGTACACTACACTAAGTTAATAAAAAAAACACAGTTTTTGTCAGAAACAAATTTTTTTCGGATTCTGACGGAATTCCGCACGTATCTCAAACCCTTTATTTGATATCAATATACCAAATTCCAGTTTTATCCGGATTCATTTCTCGGAAATATCAGGAAAAAACGGGAAAAAATGAACGAAATTTTGTGTTTTTTTCATCAGTATCTATACCAAAATAAATGAAAATACTGATTCGTTCATGATAAAACTTGGCAGCTATTTAGTTAAAAAATGCTGATTCGCATAACGCTGTGCTAAATATTCTGATTATCGTGTTATTAGAACAAATTTTGTGTACTGACCTTGCGCCTTATATTTTATAAAAGGTTATCAAATGTCAGGGAGATATTGGAAAAAATATCTTATTTCAGAGCTTATTCCTCTGTGTCGATGTTGTTTTCAGAAGATCTCAAAAATGACTTATCCAATCATGATTAAATTTAATAACCGATTAAAAATCCTGATGCACAAGTTAAGAAAAAATTTCGTTACCATTGTGTTTTCAGAACAATTCAAACAAATTTTTTTTCGGTATTCTTCTTGAAAAAAATTTCTTTTCCATAATATTCATATTTCGAACGAATTTTGCGTACCAAATAACAGTTCCATCCAATTATAATTTTTAGAGATATAAGGAAAAAGTTTGTCAAATTTCGTTATTTTTTTTCTTTGTAGTGTTCCCGGAAAAATTGGAAAAATACTGATCCAATCATAATGAAACTTGGTACCTAGCTGAAAAATGCTGGTGCACAGTTTCGTGCAGAATTTCGTGTTGATCGTGTCATTTAATTTATCAGCTAAAGCGCACATCTCATCATTTATTGACTCCGCCAATCGCACCTTTACCTTCTGCTGGACAGATTTGGTGATTATCTCATCTTCGAATTTCTTTTCAATCAAGCACTGGATTTTAATTTGATACGAATTGGTTGGAACCAACCATACATATTATATCTCCCTATACAGGGTCTTTCACGAGAAACCTCACCCATATTTATACGGAAAACTACTGAACGTATTTTCATGAAATTCAGCACTTATAAGTATTTCACGATGCTGATGAAATCTAAAATATTTTCAAGGCATGAGCACCTCCGGTTTTTCCGGAAATGACGTCAACTTCCGTTTTTCAAATTAGAACACCATTTTTTTATTGCAGAAATAGATTCCTTAGAAAATTTCAATTTATTTTGATGTAACATTTTTCAGTTTTGGTTGGAAAATTCTCTTTGAGCGGGAAAATTCGAAAAAAAAATCGAAAATAGAGGTCCGCTGAAGCAAGATCAACTTCGAGGTTTTTGGATGGAAAATTTTCATTTTTGGGATTTTTCAAGATGTAAGATTGATGTATCTACTTTAAAAATCGAAATCGCGATTCATGATACAGGGGGTGAAAAAATCGCTTTCAAAGTTAGGGATGACAAAATCGTGAAAAATCAATTTTTTCAAATTAGAACCCCATTTTTTTATGGCAGATATTGAATCTACGTTAAAAAATAATGTGAGTGTATGCATCACACCCTTGCCCTAAAATGGATATTTTCTGAGTTATTCACAAAAAACTGTTTTTCGTCTTGAATTTTCAGCTATTTCTTTTCCCTTCACGCCAAAAAGATGAAATTTTCAGGAACTGTTATTTGAACCATGCTGTAGATTTTTCACCCCTTCTTGAAACCGACTTCAAGTTACTATTAGGAGAACCATGGCAAACTCTCGCAGTTATAACTAGAGAAGATGCTCAAAGTTTTGATCGTTAATTTCTAGACATTCATTTATACGTCTCAGGAATGCTTCGTGCGTTGCTCTTCTTATTTCATCGGGAGGAAGAGATCTGCAAAAGTGTTTAAAAACCAAATTGAGTTTCAAAACTATGAATCTAAAAATCTAAACAAACCTGAACGCATTTCTGACTCGTTCTATGCAGTCCTCTTTATCAGTCAGGGGAGTTGAGTAGACAATATTTTTTATCCTACCCCAAACATAATAGTCTAAAGGAGTTAAATCAGGAGAACGTGGTGGCCAAAGATGTGGACCATTGTTCGCCAACCATCGATCTTCAAATAGCCTGTAGAGGATATTTGACACATTGAGTGAATTGTGTGGAGGCGCGCCATCTTGTTGATACCATAAGTCATTATGGTTCTGTACTAGCGGCTCAATTATTTGAGTCAATATGTCAGAATATCTATCTCCTAAGGGAGAACATTCTTTAAATAATGCAAACATGTGTAGTGTTCTATCTTACCAGTTAAAGTCCCATCATAAATGTGAACATCGAGAATTGCATTATTTTTGATGGCGCAAAAAACATTGAAACTCCAGGTCTCTTGTAAGTTCCATTGTCTGAAGTGGTGGTTGTTCTCTTCATCCCAATAATGACTGTTATGCCTATTGAAAGAACCATTCTTTGTGAATTTAGATTCATCTGTCCAAATTATACAGTCCAAAAAGTTTTCATTCTCTTGAAATCGAATCATCATAGCTTCGCAAAACTCTGTTCTCCTGACGAAATCAGTTTCCTTCAAATGCTGTACCCTATTGAATTTATATGGGTGCATTTTATGTTTTTTTAATATTCTCCAAACACTCGATTGAGATAATCCCAGATCAATCTCGGCATCTTTGAGAGAATTTTGAGGATTCACACGAAAATATGCAAGAACTGTAATTTCGTTGTTCTCATCTTCTACTACACTTTTTTCTCTGTGTGTAGTTTTCTTAACGAAAGATCCGACATTTCTCAAGTTTGTCATGGTTCTGTTAATGGTATCTCTCGTTGGTCTGGGTCGGTCAGGAAACCTCTCAATGAACAGTCGAATCGTTCTATCTACAACTTTATTACATTCTCCATGAAGTAGAATGAGATTTAAATAATCTTCATTGGTAAAATTAGGCATAGTGATCGATTTTATAACTTAATACGAATTATCACCAAATTAATAGTAAACACAAAATGCTACTGAATAAAGAGGAATTTGGCAGATGTAATTAATGATATCTATCATTAAAAAAAAATATTGTAAAACATGGTAAGTTTTTGCATATGGTTCATAAGGAATTATTTATTTATCACTGGGGAGAAAACCGATGGCCGATTAGTTGAAATAAAGAGGTTTCCGATACAAATTCGAATCCAAATTCGCCATCTATTTAGGAACAACCTGTAACTTTTTTCTCTTGCATATTAGGGTAGTAAAATCTAAAACATGGTTTAAGTAACAGTTCCTGAAAATGTCATCTTTTTGGCGTGAAGGGAAAAGAAATAGCTGAAAATTCAAGACGAAAAACAGTTTTTTGTGAATAACTCAGAAAATATCCACTTTAGGGCAAGGGTGTGATGCATACACTCACATTATTTTTTAACGTAGATTCAATATCTGCCATAAAAAAATGGGGTTCTAATTTGAAAAAATTGATTTTTCACGATTTTGTCATCCCTAACTTTGAAAGCGATTTTTTCACCCCCTGTATCATGAATCGCGATTTTGATTTTTAAAGTGGATACATCAATCTTACATCTTGAAAAATCCCAAAAATGAAAATTTTCCATCCAAAAACCTCGAAGTTATTCTTGTTTCAGCGGAGCTCTATTTTCGATTTTTTTTTCGAATTTTCCCGCTCAGAGAGAATTTTCCAACCAAAACTGAAAAATGTTACATCAAAATAAATTGAAATTTTCTAAGGAATCTATTTCTGCAATAAAAAAATGGTGTTCTAATTTGAAAAACGGAAGTTGACGTCATTTCCGGAAAAACCGGGGGTGCTCATGCCTTGAAAATATTTTAGATTTCATCAGCATCGTGAAATACTTATAAGTGCTGAATTTCATGAAAATACGTTCAGTAGATTCCCGTATAAATATGGGTGAGGTTCCTCGTGAAAGACCCTGTATATGAACCAATGTTTACTTCTTTTTGCATTTTTCATGATTTTGCATATGGAGCGACATATCAAGAGTGGCACTTTTTCAACTGACACACTGCAAAAGGTTTTTCATGCGCTCGTCAGCATTTCCAATTTCCGATATCGTTTGAATCAACCAGTATACTCGATTAACATATGAAAATACGGTTTATCGATTTATTTTCAATGACCCGGTGAGTACTAAAAAATACGGTACCGCAAGCTGATCTCAGCTTGACGATACCCTAAAATTCAGGTCTAAACATGGTGATTAAGATATCATTTTTTTTTATTGAAACAAAAGAGTATTCTACAACCGGCGACTTCACTGTACCCTATATATACCAATATCATTCAATTTTTGATTCAATAATCACAGAATCAGGAAAAACGTTACTTATTTCAAATATTCAATAATATACAGGCTATACCACCTTAATTTTTCTATTTCCTGGAATCTGCACGCTTCTGTTTTTCTTATTAAATTGCATTGAAATTCAGTCATGAACAAACAACTTTTGTATGGAACTTTTATCTATGGACCATAATATCGACTATTCATCATGAATAACACTGTATACACTACAATCATTGTATATTATACAATGCTATAACGTAGGTACATTTAATATCAATTTGATTTTGTCCTGCAGTAATCTTGATCACAAACGGATACAATTTAACTCGACCAAGAGTTTTTCATAAATAATAGTTGAGACAAGCCAACAAACATTTTTTGTCGTACGGAATTTCAGCTAGACATAATTTAGCGGAATACGAGATACAGCAGTATCATTTTTTTGTGGCACAGTAATGTTTCTCAGAATCGAAATTCTCTCACTTTTTCAATTCAAAAATAGATTTCATATTTATATTTGATTTCCGAAATATCTCAAGCAGTGGAAATAGCAAAGATTTCCGATTGTCGGAAGATGAGAAGATGATGAATGCACTAAGGCATATGTAAGATCGAAAAAGTCCCTTATTTAATTGGAAATCTCACAGAGACAAAAAATTCCTCATTTTTCTGGAAGTTCTCGATCCACTCATGCGCATAAACGTATATATATATTTCTTATAAGACTTAAATCGTCCACAAAGAAATGTTGTATTACACACAGGAGATTTCAGGTGCGTCGACTTCTACACCTCATTTATACCTATGTATTTTCACTAGTCTTGAAATCCCTTTTGATTAATTTTGCTAGATAATGAAAGACTTATAATCTGTAATAATCCAGTTCTCGAAACACAATAATAATTCGCTGTACCCTTAGCAGCAAAAACATACCTACATAAAGGACAGTGAGGCAGAATATCCTATCCTATAATAAGTTATTTATATAAATTAAATCCAGTTGAGTATAATAAAATAAATGCCCTTTACATGAACCAATCCGCCCTATTTCAAGGACAATGCCCTGAGAGGTTAACAGGCCAAGGAACAGCAAAACAAAATACAAATAATATAATGAAATGATATCGAATTAGTAGGGTATATCAGACTTAAATCAGTGACAGTAAAATTACGCCACAAAACCCGTTGCCCCGCCCAACGGGCGACCGAAACCAATCATCTGTTGTGTTATATCGATCGCTACGTCACTTCCTCACCCACTCCAGCGGCCATTTTATCCCTGCTCTCCGAAGGGCTTCGATCCTTTGGTTAGCGTTTTGTACCCGTTTCTTTTTGTGGCGGTTACGCGGGAATGAATGCTTCGAAAATTGATAGACAACCGAAAAAATCCATATAAGTCTGAATACCATTTTTGCTAAATATTTTCCTCATTCAAATATGCTCTGGATTTCTGTGTAAGTATACCTTTATTGAACCCCCCATATTCAAACTTTCTTAAAATCACATTAACAGCTGATTTTCAGTGGGGCAGAGGGCTTATATATATAAAGTCCTTACACGTGGAGCCTAACAAAACTTACATTTTCGAGTGTTTTGAATATTTAATTATTCAAATTACTTTTACATCATTAATCTTTGGAAAGGAGAAACTTTTCTTTTATATAAAAAAGGAAAAATTATAAATTTAATATTGTCTCGTCATCCTCCTCATCTATCCTAGCACATAACTACAGGCCCATACATAATTTGATTCCATGATAATAAAATCGAGGGATATTGCTTTCACCGCTGTCACTATCTGGGGGAGAATAATCCTAATTTTTTGTTTCCTTGTTGAATATTCTTGGCTAATTGTTTCTTGTTCGTTCTTTGTTCCTGTACCTCATTTTATTCTCTTCTTGATATTTCTTGATGTCAGCTATTTTTCTATTATTTCTTCCAATTCCGCTTTTACTAGTTTCTTCGTCACAGGTGAAATTTGAGAGAAAGTAAATATTTATTGATCTAGTAGAATACTTTGTAACGGCCAACCGTAAATACAATAACATCCGGAAGAAACAACTTAGGAACTCGATATTTGTAGGGTAGGTTTGGACCTTGATTTCGAAGAAAGTTTGAAATTTTTTTTTTTCACTCAATATCTCCAGAAATTATGGTCGTATCAGAATGAAATTTGGTACACTGCTGTAAAATATGATGTCCAAGGTAGCAGCAAAAGTTTTTTCCGGATTCAATAAACAGTTTTCGGAAAAAAAAATTTCGAAAAAAATTCCGAAAAAAAAGCTTTTCAAAATTTACCGACAGTGTGATCTCAACGAAATTGCGTGAAAAGTTGTGCGTTGATATGTTTCAACTAATCATCAAATTTCAATTCAGTAGTTCCTAAAATATCAGGAAATTAATCTCAAAATTTCAAATGACCATAACTCCGAAACCATTCGACCGATTTGTCCCATTAACGAACTTAACCGGCGCATTCCAATGCGCGACATAATCTCAAAGATTCAAGTCACTAGCTTGCGTCTTTCGACATTTATCGTGTCGTCGGCCGGCCAGCCAGACAGAATCAATTAGGACATCGGATTCGGCATCAGCTAGTCCAACCTAGTAGTTCGAGACCACTTTCGGGAAAAAATTCTAAAATTACAGAAATTTGGACAAAACTATAGCACGCTGTTCCCCAGAACGTGCGCAAAAATAAAGAAATTATAAAATTATCAACCATTTTCAGTATACAAAAATTATTACATGGATGCA
Source organism: Myrrha octodecimguttata (assembly GCA_958510865.1). Taxonomy (NCBI): domain Eukaryota; kingdom Metazoa; phylum Arthropoda; class Insecta; order Coleoptera; family Coccinellidae; genus Myrrha; species Myrrha octodecimguttata. The sequence goes on from OY294056.1 coordinate 25,550,119, forward strand.
AAAAAAAGTGATGGAATATGTCGACGCCCAAAGAAACAACCACATTGACATTATGCATCACCCTGGAAACCGTAAAATGAAAACAGCACCTCTTTCTCGATACGGCAAGCCTGAACACATCGAATCTCCTGACAAATCTTGGGGGAACATATAAATTGAACTGGGATAACAGTAGTGGAGAATATAGATTCCTTGAAAAAGTTTAGGGACAAAGATGATATCTGCATGGAAACTTTATGTCCTCAAGGATGACAGACCAAGCTGGTCCCGTAGCTACTCGCAGAGAATGAGTCAAAAGAAAAGGCGCCTCTTCAATGTGATACAAACCTGAGGAATCTGTTTCGTAGTCTCTCCAGCAAGAGAATTACACTCGCACTAAGTATCAACATTTTTAATCACTGAACCTGGAAGCTGATTGAAACAGATACGGATATAGTAGGTTCCAAAAAATGAACAGAAATCGACGAGACCAAAACATAGTATTACAAATATTAAGTATACTTATTTTCTATGCGGTTTGAGAAAACTACCACGATCGAAATGTAGAGCAATATGTACCGCAGCTTAAACGAATGTATCACTGATGAGTGATTTAAATCTTTAATTCTAAACTTTTCGACCTATCACATCATAAATCCACTTTCATAGAATCTCCAGGAATGAACCGGCACAAACATCCCAGCAAACCTATCAATGATCAATTAACATATCAAGAGCAAACACTACCACTTGTTGCTAAATTACGGCTTGGCAACATAGCCACATGCAACTTTCTCGCTGTCTGCCTGATTTAAAGTTGCCAATAACTGACAGAAATATTGGAAATGCGTGAAATTTACGAAAAATCGAGGTGTCGTTCTGCAGGCTTCAGGGATTATTTTTTGAAAATTTGGAAATGCGCAATGTTATAGTTATTCTTTCATTTTTCAAAAAAAAGGCGTGAAATTTTATTATAGGGATTCCAAATAAATGTCAAATTAGTGGTTTATTATGACATTTTTATTTCTTCAATGACATATCTATAACAAGGTCGTTTCTGCAAGCTTGATGCCAAGCTAGCACCTCCCAGGTTTTCTCGGTCTACATGAGGGTGTAAAATTTGAAAGTGCGGAATGAGTTCCGAATCAGGCGGAATGAATTCATTTCTGAATATTCTATTAATACCTTATTACCATATAAATTTTCTATTCACCCCTGTATATTTCCGAAATGAGAAATGCGTGAAATTTCAAAATAGGGGTCTAAATTAGTATTTAATTAGAGCATTATTATGACATATTTATTTCTTAGTTAGCATAACTATTGGTGGATTTGTTCTGCTGGCTTGACGTCAAGCTAGCAGAAACCTTTTTTTCTCAGTCTACAGAAAGGTGAAAAATAGGGGTCTTAATTAGTATTCAATTAGTGCTTTATTCTAACATATTTATTTCTTCAATAGCAACTCTATTACTCGGTGTGTTCTGCTGGCTTGTCGCCAAGCTAGCAGAAACCAGTTTTTTCTCGGTTCACAGAAGGGTGTAAAATCTGGAACTAGGGTAATATATTAGTATTTAATTAGTTCCAAATTCTTGTCAGAAAATTTTTCGAAAAATAGAAGGTGGTTCTGCTAGCTTTACTGAGGTGCCTCAGACTACATAATTACCACGTGCAACACTGCTGAGGTTCCAATTATTTCCTCCGTATCTTTTAATTTCACTTGATTTTAATATATATGACTGTGATTTACAAAAACTAACTATCGAGTTATTAATTTGAAGTCTATAAAATAAACCTTCCAGACGACGAGTTCTTATTTAGTTACGTAATAGAATTTATTCTTTTGGTTTAAGACCATTTTCGGCAAAATACAGATATCGTGACCCTATAGTGCTTTATCCAATAAGGAACCGCCCAAAAGTACTGATCGCATTTGAATGTGTGCTCATATACAAATTTTCAAAAGTCATATTATGATGTAAACGACCCATTTTGAATGAAAACTAAGCTAGGTTGAACCCATGCAACCACGCCAAGATTCCTTCCGACAAAGCGACCATCCGATACACAATGTTGAATACTTAACCTGAAAAACTACGTAACTCAGCTTCTTTATTGTCACGAAGAAGAAAATCAAGCACCAGAATAAGATTCAATGACATTATATCATTGAAATATATCACGCATTCCTTTTTCGCGGATTCTTCAACTTTTGACATCGAAAAGCAATCACATCGGAACGATAAAGATTCAACGCTGTTAGACTATGAATAATTCCCGAGATCATGAATGTGTAATGCATAGCTGAATATTTAATAGGTAAAGTACACTAGCATGAAGTGCTAATCATATATCTTACAATATGGTGTACACAAACACAGACGACTGATCTAATTCCATCGGAATGATGGGATTGACTTTTTATTCGTCGATTTTTATTTATGAACCGTCCTTTCCACGGCCGGATTCTGAATGATTAATAGTATGCTGGAATTGGATGTTATTGGGTCATAACGAGTTTTCTATTGGATGAATTGTTTATTATGACGGTGAAAAAGGCGTTTCGAACCAGAAATTGAAGTTATGCAGATGGGTTTACGGTAACTGACGTTTCACTATGAAACTATTCGCATTATGATGATGAGGTTTCTTCAAAAAAATTAACGATGTTATCAGTTTGGCGTTAGCTAGTTGCTGATGTGAAATTTTCGGAGGAACTCATTAATTTAATTTTTCATTAGATTAATATTGAAATAAAATATAGGAATTAAACAACACTGCTTTGTTATGAAGCTTTTGAAGGTTTGCGAGGTAGCTTCAACCTCTTTGGGACAGTTTCACGTTTCGTCCTGGCTTAGTTTAGGGGAACTCGTCAGGGCATGCACCAAACTAAGCCGTTTACATGCCTACGTGAGTGGACACCCCTTGTGAGGAACACAAGGGAGTGTACCAGACCGATGGGGATGAGCGTATATCCGAGATCTTGAGAGAGTCTAACCGGGACAGCGTGCGCGCTAGCGCCCCCTGTACGCTGACCGATGATGGTGGCCAAGCGTTACAGGCAGATAACGCAGGAAACTTAAGACGCAAGATGGTACTGCGCGCGCGACTTAAGTAAGAGCTGAGAGAGGGCGCTCGCTACAGTTAAAAAAAACTTTTGACCACTCTATTTATTTCCATTGATATGAATTCACAACGGACGAAAACTGAAGCTATCATATTATAATGAACCGACATTCAAATAGGTTCATGTTTAGTGATGCCCACGAGAGGCTCTCTCGTACGAGAGTCTCGCAGATTTCAAAAGTTGTAGGGTGCTATATGATGTTTTTCATATTGAATCGGATTTAATTGCAGAATTTCCATTTATTTATTGAATGAATCATACTCAGAGATCGAGGATAATAATAATTATAATGGTTTATTCGCCCTTCCTGACAAATCGAATTTGTATAGGATACATCAATAAGCAATAACGAATAAAGAATTCAATCAAAATCAAACAATAATCGAACTGAAAAACTCATTTCTACTGTAACAGCATCTCTTAACTAGAAGTGACTTCACGGTTTTTCTGAAACTCTTGTGGCCCAAAACCTTCAGTTTAGTAGGCAGATGATTGAAAACTTTAGCTCCGCTGTATGACGGAGGCTGCTGAAATTTGGTTGTTCGATGCCTTGAAAAACAAAGAGTTCCTCTACGTCTGGTTTATATTCATGATATTCGGAATATTTTACCATTGAACCAAAATTTTTATATATATACAACAAAGACTTCAAGATGTATATGCAGGGTGCTGCAAGAATAATATAATTGATGAATATGGATCTACAGGACTCCCTTGGTTTGAGATTATAAGACGTATTATTCTTTTCTGTGTCACAAAAACTGAATTGATGTCGAGCTGTTGACCCCACAGAATCACATTGTAGTTTAGGTGAGAGTACACTAGAGAATAGTATATCAGGTGAAAAATATACGAAACAATATTCCTTTCTATAAAAAAACGTACACAAATGAACATGAAAAATTATTGTACACTGAAAATAATATGAAATATCGAAAAACTATTCTAGTAGACTTTTCTTTTCCATTTCTGTCTGCAAATTTTTTTTGAGAAGCATTATAATCCTGACTCTCCGTTATATTACGCCCAACGGCCGATCGTGAACACAATAACAGCTAAGAAATTTGATATTTCCAGAGTGGGTTGGGATTTAATTACGAAAGCCGAATTCTTGAATGGGTAATATCCACCCAAAGATTCCGCAGATTTACCCATTATCAATTTTATTTTCCCAATATTTCCAAAAATACAGATGAGATCGAATTGAACTCCAGTACTTGATTGAAAAATGACAGCTTCAAGGTTCATACAGAATTTCATTAGGAAAATATGATCAGAAAATCGTTCTTATTCAGCGATCATCACGAAATATTGCTGTTCATCAGCATTTTCAAACTTACCCAGTTCCATCAATATTTTTTGAGTTATTCCGGAAAAAATAAGGGTACCGAAGAAGAACACGAAATTTGATATATCTCCGAAAACAATGACCATATCAAACTGAAATTTGGTACGATGCTGTGAAATATGGAGCTCAAGATACGAACAGATTTTTTATCGAATATATATGATGAATAAATCCCGACAAAAACATTTTTCCCAGAGCATTTCGGAAAATATTTTTTTTGAATTACTGATTGTACAATCCCAACAAAATTCATTGAGTGGGACTATGCTCTAACCAACTGCCAAGTTTCAATACAGTCGCTCTAGTTGTTCCTGAAATATCAGGGAAATAATCTCAAAATTTCAAATGGCTATAACTCTGAAACCATTCAGCCGATTTTGCTCATTAAAGGACTTAACTATCGCATTTCGAAATGCAACCTGCTTCAAAGTTTCTAGTGGATAGGAATATTTGTACGGCCGTAATCGTGCAGACGCGAATGGCCGACGTCCGGAGAGAATGGATTTTGACACCGGATTCGTCACCAGTGATTACAACCTAGTCGTTTGAGATCATTTTCGGGGAGAAACTCGAAAATTACAGACATTTGGACAAAACGTAGCACGTTCCACAGAACATGCGCCCAATAAGGTGTTTGAAGTTTTGAATGAAACTTTCTCAAAGTGTACTAGAATTGTTTCCCAATCCCAAATGCTTTCTACACCTGTCTCTCCGCACTATATTGACGGTGTCATGTACCTTGGTTTCGAAAGCCGCGTACAGACACGTGAGCTGAGCGGCTTACGAGGTAGTTGCGAGGCACTTGTGAGGCAGCCTCGCCTTGTTAAAATGGCTCGCGACACCGTACACACTTGCGAGGCAGCCCAATTAACTTGCCTCGCAAGCCGCTCAGCTCTCGTGTCTGTACGCGGCTGAAGAGATGCCGACAACTATTTACTACGCCCTTTCGGGAATTTATTGCAGGCAGATTAGAATTATTAGAGAAAACAGACAGAAGCGGAACCTTTGATTTGATGTTATTCTTTCATACGGACAGCTGAATTTTGCTCTTAGTCTGGTTGCATTTCGAGGACTGACAAATTTCACGTTAATCTTCATTTTCCCGTGAAAGAAGAACTTCGATCGGGGCCCCTATTGACCTCGGGGTCCTATACGACAAGCTACGAGTCGTGGAAAATAAGTGTTTGAACTATTATCGAGCTAGATCCCAGGGCCCCCAGATTTCACTTGTTTTCTAACGAACAATATGTTTGGTATAAAGTATAGTGTTGGTGCGTACTTTGATCGTGAGCATACATTCAGCTTTGGTAGGTTGTCAAGTGTTAAAATTGTACTGTACTACCCTTTCTTAAATTCTGATGATTCTGATTCTTACATTATGATGTAAGAATCAGCTCTGAAATTTTAAACGATATTCTATAATATATGTATTATAGAATATCGCTCAAAATTAACAATCGGTACAATCAGACACTCTCCATCGGCCATTACTCTTTCCAGACGCTTTAGAGCCCCTGAAAAAATCGCGTAATTTTACTTATGATTTCAGTCTAATTTTTTTATATATTATGATTCTCGGGGGACTTCTTCAATACTTTTTGTAAGCTACCAAACCAGTTGGATGGGCCAAACATTCTCCCAGATACATATACTTTGTCTATAAGTGCGAGATCACTATTCGTTCTCTTCAGTATTAGAAAAACTTCTATGCTCATCGATCTTCTTCATAGAAAATATAAAAAGTCATTCCCAGGTTTGATGAAAAACTTTACTCTTCAAAAGCTGCGACTACTGTCCACTCCAAAATGGATATACAATATGTTTAACATAAATCATCTATGGTAGATGATTGTTCTTAAATATATTGTATATTCAATTCCGACTTCGATGAATGCGTGGGCGTAGTTCAGTGATAAGAACTCATGCCCCATGATTTAAAGGTCTGGAGCTCAAGCCCCCGGCCAGGAATGAATTTTTCCGGTTTTCAGGATAGCCAACCATTGTTGGGTAAAAATTAACAGTTCTGTTCCTAAAATGGCGCAAGGAATTAGTAACAAAGCGTACACAGAACACACCCAGTCTCGACACAAGCATTAGAATGAGCTTCTGAGGGGTTTCACAGCGGAACGTAGGAGAATCGGCAACAAGTCAAAATATACTCCACAATTTTCAATTACAGCAACTGCTTGCTTTAGCGACATTGTGAAAATACCTGAGCCTATTGTACCTGGGTAAGTTAAACCAGTTTCATAAAAATGTTTTAAGGAAGCTTTGTTATGAAACTATCCAAATATCACGCTCACGCAGTAAAGCGGCACTTTATATGTGTGTCTGGGAGAATGTTTGGCCCATCGAATTGGTCTGGCAGCTGACAAGAAGTATTGAAATAGTTTCTCGACTATCATGTATAAAAATAAAATCTGAGATGAGTTGAATTAAATTATATTTTCAGGGGCTTCAGAGCACCTGGAAAGAGCAAGGGCAGACAAGTGTCTGGTAATATCGATTACTAATTTTTGACGATATTCTCCAATATATAGGTATGTAGGCATCAGAAGAACAGTTTTATCTACCTTTAGCACCTTGCAACTATAAACTGACCGTCTACCCAAGCTCGAGGGTATACATACAATCGAAGTACGCACTAATATGAGGCGACGTTTGGGGCAAAAGTGCGTTTTCAAATATAATTATTTTTGAGCCAATATATTTATTAGTTGCAGCAATATATTCATTTTGTGTGCCGATATATTCATTTTTGGTTCCGATATATTTATTTTCTACGAAACAAAATATATTTATGAGTTGGGTGTTGCAAATATACAAATTCGTGCCCAATTTATTTATTAATTCGACCTATTCCAAGTTTTCACGAGAAGGCGCGCCGGCAACGTTCAGCACATTCCGAGCATTTGGCAATATGGCGAAGTCATTAGTACAATATATCACGTAGTTATCTTCTTAATGTGTAGTACATACACTGGCTGATAGATGGCTTAGAGATTGTCGATATTGAAAGCAGAAAACTAACTTTTTTGTAGCATATTGTGTATGATGAGATGAGAAACAATCAATGATCAATGAATGCCCATTTATAATAACATAACCAAAGATATGTTTCTTCGTTATATATCTTGTAGATAAGTAGATATTATTACATTATGGAAACCTTATAGCAGTTGGTTTGTGTCTTTATACTAAAGTACAATTAAGTTCATTTGGATGGGTGTTTTCTACGGCAAGAAATGTGAAATAACGATTTTGTCAACGGTACTTCACGAAGTGGAATTTTACAGTGTTATGGCCAATTGATGCATCATTGATTCATAATCTTTATTTAACACTTCTTCCAGTAGCACAAACCAAACAGTAAACTTAAATTTATTATTGTTAGTATTATTTGTATACAGACGTTTGAATGGGTGCGTTTTCATTTTCATCGAACTGATTAATCGGTCTAATATACCTCTCTCTTCTCTTATGCGCTCCACCAAAGAAGAGAGCGATAGCGATTAATCGATTTATCAATTCGACGAAAATAAAAACGCACCTTATCTCTTTGTAATCTGCCACAAATATATGGTTATGTTTTTTGTATCGTGGTCTTCTTATGCTATTATTTTGGAACTTGGAACCATGGAGGTAGAAAAAAAAGGAATAGAACTCTGTAAGTTAGATAACTTTCCCAACCATTGCTTACTGTGAGCGATCAATGTACTAATAACTAAGCTATGTTGCCAAAAGCTCAGAACTCTACCAAACGATGCCGGCGCGACCTCTCGTGACGACTTGGGATAGGTCGAATTAATAAATATATTGGTAACCACGAATTTGTATATTTGTATCACCCAACTCATAAGTATATTGTGTTTCGTAAAAATAAATATATCGGCATACAAAATAAATATATTGCTGCAACTAATAAATATACAGAAAAATAAGTCACGTCTGGGGGCCCTAGGATCTTGTACGATTACGTTATATTCCAAATATAAAAAGTATAGTAACTCTTTTCGAAAATGAACTTTGAGGTAGGTACGCTACTAAATTTGATTTTCTGAGGAGGAACTAGATACCTTGAATAACTTCGGATACATATCAAAAGATAACCTATGTTGTTTAGAAATCCTTTTCCAAAGTATGTATGTTTGACAGCTTTTAGACAAATGAATAAATAAGGGAATATGGATGAAACATACCGAAACAAAGAAATATTTCCTTACTTTTGTTGCGGACAACCACTTCTATTTCAAACCCAAATCAACCTGAGCAGCTTTCATTCCTCCTTATGGTAGGTACTGGTGAAACCCACCCAATCCAATTATAGTTACAAACCATCACAAATCCGTTGAAAATCTTTCCTGGCGCATTTGTCACAACACGATTACATTCAACACCATCCTCTCCGAATTTCACTAATTATATGCTTACTCCAAATCACCCCTCATAGAAACAGTGGGGTGCTAAAACATTATACAGGGGATTCCCGTTCCGCATATACAGGTGTATCATTCTATTAGTAGAGTAGCAAGTAGGGTGGTATTGTAGAGGGACAGATAGAAATCTGGGAATCATCATCAGATACTCGTCGAATCGTGGTGACCATATGCTCTTCTCTGATACACTTGAGTGACTTCATTATGCACCCCTCCATATTTTGTGGGCACACATCACAAATCAATTTTCCAGTGTTGAAAAAGATTAGTCATGAATATTTGATGAGTCTTAATTTTCAATCGATAACAGTTCTAGACCACTTTACTGTTGTGGATATATATTAAATAAGGTACATATGTATATTCAATTTTTATTCTGTTTGAGGGGACTAACTGATTCTTCAAAACAAACCACTTACACAATCTTACTTTCAGCTTCGATCGAATTTAAAAAGGATTTTTCTTTATGTCTATGCAAGTGCAGTGTTGATCTGTCCTTCGGTATATAGTAGATTAATTATGGTTCCGACACTAATTTCATTCAATTTCCGGACTATCCTAGGATTGTTCCAGAACTGCTGAGAAACCGACGTTTTGAGTCCTATAACTATTTTAGGATTTTTTAAAAGCAGTTCAAACTATATGAAAACTTGAACAGACCCAAGGACAGGAAGAGCGGGGAGAACAAACCATTTCTTTTTAAATTTTGATCAGTCAATGATGGAATGAATTTAATCTGGCGGTGGGAGTACGATTGACAAAACCATCGAATCTATCGATCATCTGATGAGTATAAAAAAAATTTTATTTAGAATTTTTCATTCCGCAAAAAGAATACTTATATTCGAAACTTTTCCATAATACACTTACTTATTATATTATATCAAATGGAAGAAATGAAATTACTTCAATAATGCAACTGATAATCAAAAATCCATGATTTAATTATGTTGAAAGTTAAAACGTCATATTGTACTTCATCGGTATTTCTCGAATTACGATAAAATATATTTTTGAACATTACTGCTTAGGATATTGATTAAAATTGAAAACCAACAAACATAAGTTCAAGATGAAAATTTATAATGATCTGATTTCAATAGATTCTCTCCTCAAAATTACAATGGTTTTGGAAATAAGGACGGTAGGTACAATATCAATAACTCGTTATGCTTCCTGAAGACGTGAAAGACAGGTTAGATTAAGAACCCGAATATCTCGGTTAAGTACGTTAATGGGCCAAATCTGCCGAATGGTTTTTGTGCTACAGCCATTTGAAATTTTGATTTTGCAATAACTCGAAAAATATTTATCTGATCGAAATGAAACTTGGTTGGAAGATGAACAGTGTCAATAACAAGAATTATCCAGGGAAAAATTTTAAAAAAATTATTTTTTTCGAAAATTTTCATATTTCATTGAAATTTCACTGAAATTTCCAAGTCACCATTTCGCAATTTGAACAAGCGCGTAAAAGCTGCTGACTTCACGTCAGTGCTTTTCTAGATTTTTTTTTGAACTGTTTCAGGAGTCGGAACCAACTTGATCGGTGTTCGAGTATTCTAAGAATCATCTGCGGACAATCCTAGAACTGTACAGAATCTATAATTTTCGATTTTTTTTCCGAAAATGGTTTCAAACGACTAGGTTGGGCTCACTGATTACGAATTGAAACTTTTAGATTAGGTCACACATTGAAATTCGGCGGTTGAGTTGGTTGATGGGACAAATCGGTCAAATACTTTCGGAGTTATGGTCATTTGAAATTTTGAGATTAATTTCCTGATGAATCAGAAACTTCTCATTCGATTGATTTGAAACCTGACAGTAAGTTGGAGCATCACAACGCACAACTTCTTACGAAATTTCGGTGAGATCACACTGTCAGTGAATTTTGAAAAATTTTGTTTTCGGAAACTTATTGAATCCGGAAAAAACTTCTGCTCATACCTTGAAATTCATATTTAACAGCACAGTAACAAATTTCATTTCGATACTATCATAATTTCTGCAGATACTTAATCATATGAAAAATTTTGTGTTTTTTTCTCGATATCATGTTTTCTTCCGGATTAACTCAAAGAATAATGATTTTATCGGAGTGATTGCTAGTATGGCAATGCTTATGGACAACTTTGTGCAGAATTTCGTGATGATGGTGTCATTAGAACAATTAAGAAAAAAATCAAATTTTTTTTCACATATTCAATATTCTGTGATCTTCTGATCATATTATCTTGAAGATATTCTGTATGAACCTTCGAACTGTAATTTTTCGATGGAATACTCGATTTCAATTCGATCTAAACTTCGTTATCAAAGTCCAAATCAACTCTACGTATATCGAGTTTTTAAGTTGTTTCTTTAGGAAGTTATTCTGTTCACGGTCGGTCAAAAAAGCATCAATAATTTCGGATTTTTCGATCTGAAATCTAATCATGAGCTCTTCAGATTCAGTTTTCTCGGTCTCGTTTCAACCGATCTCGTTTCAGCGTGATGCTCGAATTACACAATATTTTGACAATTGGTAACAATTGCGGACTCACTTCAAACAAATAAAAAAAATTGAAGAAAAATTAACGTCTCATATACAGTGTGTCCACGGATTGGGTGCCGGTAAGGTGTAAATGACGAAAAATTTTCGAGTTCTCGAGACTGATATTCTGGAAATCGCTCCTGCTTGGTCTCAAACTAAGATGTTAAAAAAATGAGCCAAATCAATTAATATACAGGGTGGTTTAGAACTGATTTAATGAAAATTGTTAAGAATAAAGTGTCTTTGTTTTAGAAGATATCGAGAAAGTTTATTGAGAAAAGTTGTTTGGAATGACGAGCTGTTGCAGGCACTCAATTTTCAGATAAATCAGCCTACCTTGACTTATAAGTTCATGAATATTTTGTTAATCCGATACTTGAGATATTTTGTCATGATCAAAAATTTAAATTTTGACACTATTTTTTCAACAAGGTTACGTGATACCGTTACATTAGGCCAGCGTTCATGGAATTGTCCTATTACTCCCCTGATACGATATGTCTGCACCTAAACTGTAGCACTCCACAATAAACACTCTTTGTTCTATGGTCAACATATTTTTAACTGGAAAATTTTCGTTTATGACGAATAAAATTTACGTTTCAAATCACGTCTGGCATTTGTAACCATGGATATTATCAAATATTTTCATAACCTATTTACAAAATCAAAGTTGATCGATTTATCTGAGAATCGAGATTTAGCCGTGTCTTTTGATTCTAAACAACTTTTCTCAATAAACTTTCTCGATATCTTTTAAAACAAAGGCACTTTATTCTTAACAATTTTCATTAAATCAGTTCTGAACCACCCTGTATATTAATTGATTTGGCTCATTTTCTCAACATCTTAGTTTGAGACCAAGCAGAAGCGATTCCCAAAATATCAGAGTCTAACTCGAAAATTTTTCGTCATTTACACCTTACCGGCACCCAATCCGTGGACACACTGTATGTATACATTGATCAGCACAATAAAAAAGTGTTGAATACTTAAAGAAATAGTCATTTTTTCCTTTTCATTAAAATTTTTTCATATCGTTTCTACTGGAAAAAGCTCAACATAAGTAATCTCCTAGATAAGAGCTTGACAGATACTCAACAATCTCGTTATAGTATAGATGTATAATTAAAAATATTATTCATTGAATATTTACCTTGAACTTCGAATATGGAAAAATCTCTTCGTGTTGGTTTTCCTGAAAAAAAAAATATGATTCAGCAAAAAAATAAGAATAAAATGAAATGAACAAAAAATAGTAGGTAGGTACTTCGAAAAATATGAGCGGATGCAAAGTCTTGAGTCCAAGAAATATGAAAGTAATGACTCTAAACAGGGCTAATGAAAATCAATAAAAGCTAGAATGTATTCGAATATTCAGTAGAAGGACAAACAAGAGATTTGACACAAAACTCGAGAAGGGTTTCTGTTGAGATGAACATACATAATACTTTCGTTGACATAAAAAATAATAAAATCGAATAGATATTCCTGAATACTCGAATACTCATTTTAAATGATATCTGATATTTCTGAAGTACGCCCAACCTCAATTCAATCAATCTCTCATCAATTATTCACCGCAAGTTTTTCAATCAAAACTACCAATTTCACCATATGCCATCTGGTAAATCACGGACTGTGTAATACGTTCGGTTTTTTTCCGGTAAAAATGGGGCAGAAGGAATAATAAAATAATTTGCGTGCGTGTGTAAGAACAGATACTACCGGACACGCTAATGAAATGTCAAGTAATTAGGTTATAAAGCACCGGTGAAACCATATGTTTGTCTACATGAACGCAAATGTTGTGTTTAGCCGCTTTTGAGGTTTTGTGGTTTAGATTCATGCGACCGTAAATCATGGCTAAACGACAAGCTTCAATTTTTCTCTCAGATGTTATGAAAGAGGAAGTTTGAAAGGATTGTGTAGGGGGATTAACGGAATTGAAGCTTTTTGATGGTATTCGAGCTAGCTTCAACCTTTTTGGGTGTATCACGTTTCATCCATACTCAATTTGGGAGAATTCGTAAGACTAGTCTTTCATGTCTACGAGAGCGAACACCCTTTATGTGGATCATGAACGATTGTGCCAGATCGTCGAAGATAACTTGGGTCATAAGGTACGTCCCTTTAGTGCTAAGCATCTTGCTTCATGCTTTATCTTTTAAAATGTGAAATACTCGGTATGAGAAATGCTGCGTCACGTATTCCCATACCACTCGAAACAGAGAAGTTAGCCAGGTGTATTTCTAAGCGGCGTGTTGAATTACGACAGCAATGTGCCGAACCATCACCATACCAACAGAACAACTGTTTAGATTTTACACTGACAAGCGATGTTCCCTTCCAAAGCTAAAATGATCGTGAAGATACAGGTTCTGTGACAAAGTCGATGAATGAATTCACGTCGGAAAGTCACCACTGAAGCATTTTGATGATTTTCAAGGGAAAATCAACCTCTTTTGAAGTATCATGTTTCAACCTGGATTAGTCTGGAGAAAGCCGTCGTGGCATGCGCCGAACTACCCTTCAAACGGATAATGTAGTAGTGTCTCAGATCGTGGGAGATTACTAAGGTCATGAGAACTAAGAAAGATCTAATGGGTACAGACGTTATCGCTAGCGCCACCTACATATTGCAGTCTGTAGTCAGGTAACAAGGGTAATTAGGGCAAATTATGAGAATTAGGGCGCGTATCATGAGTAAGGGCAGATGGGACAGGCGCGCCACTTTACCTACCGCTCACACTGCGGTTACAGACCCCAAATATAGCGTTTTTCAAAGATGAATTCCAATAGAATATGTGTTATTGCTATTAAACTGAGGAATTTTAGGTGGATACCATCACGCATATTTCAATAATATTGGTCAATCCACTCACTTGCCGTATAGACTTGAGGGCAGGTTCTTCTATGAATGATATACAAATATATAAGAGAATATTCTGAGACAATTGTTTATTGTCTAGGATATCCAGCATCGACAAAATGTTTCAAATCCTACTACCACTCTGGATACAAAATTTCACGAGTGTATTTTATTACAGTTGCGTAAAGTGTTGTCGTATAATGTTGGTCTTATCTGTACTTCCCAGCTGATTTATGGAATAAACCTTCATTATAATGGTTTGATCCAAGCTGCAACCCCAAAGATGACGCTATATTTGCAATGGGATGAAATAGCAAAGAACTACTAGCAAGTGTGATCGCTTGGACTAGTTTTTTTGATTCACAAAATGAGATGGTTCAAAGCGGAGTAGCTGTAGCATGGCCTCCGTGATAATGTAAGTGATATAAGTTGAAGTGACTGCAACGTTTCGATCATGAAAACTAGGTTCATGTAGTTAAATGTTCAGTACGATCTAAGTACTCATTCATATTAAAATCATTATTCGATCTGAGTCATATGTCTTCGTCTAGATTACAGAACTAGTAAAGTAGGATATTTGATATTCCAAGAGATGTTTGTAGAATAATCGAGATAACTTTATATCTCGAAAATTATAGGGTGGATTTCTAATTTAATATGAACCTATTTGGAGCATTTGCTCCTAGTAACTTCTATTTTTTCGTAGAAAGTTTCAATGGTACTTCTAGGTGGCTAGGGTGGAAAGAAGCTTATTCAATTTGACCATGAATACTTCAGTGTGTTTTTTGCTCGAAACTTGGTTGTTATAAGGTTTGTTCGTTGTACCTACATGCACTACACTAATTGCACAAACTCCACTGATACTGTTCAGTTTTAGAAAAACTTTACGACAAATCTACATCACCTCGAAGTGGCAGCGAAAACACGAGAAGCATAGAATTCTGTATCTGGGGATTGCACAAAATCATTTATCATATATTCTGTGAGAATCATAGAACAGATTGAACTATACTAAGTCCACCCATTCAGTTATCTGTGACTACACTCAGCTGCACTGAGAATTGGAAGTCAGTGGAGTTGGTGTAGTTAGTGTAGTTCATGCAGGTACAACGAACAAACCTATAGATATTTGGTCGTATTGATAATGTTCTGGTTCCTCGAATGAATAGGCGCTAGGAAAGAATCGGCTCATCAAAAATATTTCTTTATTGGGGGAGTTCTGAGCTTTCGAAACTCTCAGTAATTCTTTTTTACGGGACTTGAAAGAGTAGTTACATATTTAAGAAGCAGCATCACAAAAAGTGAAGTCACTATAGTTATCATCTTTCGAAAGTTTGAGGCGATTCTCGGTTGATTATTAAAAAAAACCTAGAAAAGCATTAGCTTGAAGGCAGCAGCTTTTGCGCCTTTGCGCATCAATGAAACTGACCGCTTGAGCAACGAATTTGAACATGCGCGCAAAAGCTGCTGCCTTCACGGCAGTGCTTTTTTAGGTTTTTTCCGATAAAGTGCTGGATTTCAATTCGACCTAATCTTTATTCTTGGAAATATTGAATATTAAAATTTTGGATGGCCATATCTACGGAATCATTGGGCATATTTTACCCAGTCACGAATTCGACCTTAGTAATTAAGCCCCAAAGTTATTGTGTTTACGGTTGGCCGTTAGGAAGAAACGATTCAGGTACTAGATATTTGTAGAGAAGGGTTGGACCTTAATTACAAAGGCCGAATTCGTGAATGGGTAAAGTCCACCCAATTATTCTGCAGATACCCCCATTTAAACTCTTATTTTCCAAATATTTCCAAAAATACAGATTAGATCGAATTTAAATCCAGTACTTCATCGAAAAATGACAGTTCGAAGGTTCATACAGAATTAAATGAGGATGATATGATAAGAAGATCACAGGATATTGAATATTCGAAAAAAAGTTCTAATTTTTTCTCAGATTGTTCTAATGAAACGATCATCACGAAATTTCGCACAAAGTTGTCTTTCAGCATCTTCAAACTAGCTGCAAAGTTGCATCTTGATCAAATCAGTATTTCTTGAGTCATACCGAAAAAAACAACGATATCGAGAAGAAAACCAAAAAATTGTATTTATTTTTTTCAAGATCTCGTGAACTAATAGGAATATCGAATTGAAATTTTGTTCACTGATGTGAAATATGGGGCTCAAAGTATGAGCTGATTTTTTTCCTGAATCTGATGAACAGTTCTCGAAACAAAATGTTTCTTCGAAAAAAATTTCCAAAAAAAAATTTTTTAAATATACTGAAGGTATGATATCAACAAAATTTCGCGAAAAGTTGGGCGTTGCTATACTCCAACTCACTGCCAAGTGGCGATCCAATCGTTTCAGTAGTTCCCGAATTATCGCCAAAATAACTACAAAACTTCGAAAGGATCTAACTCCGAAACCGTTTGGCCGATTTGGCCCATTAACGAACTCAACCGTCAGATTTTGACATTCGACATACCCTGAAAGTTTCAGGTCGATAGGATTCTCTGTATCGTTTTGACACTGGATTCGTC
Organism: Myrrha octodecimguttata; assembly: GCA_958510865.1. Classification (NCBI taxonomy): domain Eukaryota; kingdom Metazoa; phylum Arthropoda; class Insecta; order Coleoptera; family Coccinellidae; genus Myrrha; species Myrrha octodecimguttata. The sequence goes on from OY294056.1 coordinate 25,566,955, forward strand.
TTCAGTGAGTCCAACCTAGTCGTTTGAGACCATATTTGGCTCAAAATTCGAAAATTACAGACTTTTGGACGAAACGATAGCACGCTGATGTCCCCCCGAACATGCGCGCAAATACACATTATGTGCTCTCGTTGCCTAGAAAGAGCTTGAAAAATCAAAATACTATTCTACTACGTTTTCTACATGCTTCAGTGGAAGGGAATGAATTTCGATCAATCTCGATAAATAAAATCGTGAAACCCCATTCCTCGACATTTCCAAATAAAACCAGCAATCACGTTCGATCCCGCGAAATAACGTTCCGTGATCGGTTCCGAAAAACGAAATAACAGGACAGAGAACAAATCACCTCATCTCAATTCCGGCTTATTAAATAGTTACAGTTATCGAATCCGTAATCATCAGTACGATGAATAATGCAGGCGAGCTTGCAGCCCTCCACACAAAAATCCCGAGTATGTTTTCGCATGAAAAATGCATGAGTCGACTCAATCCAATGGAGCGGGCGGAATGAAGGGTTTCGTGTCGTCGCACCGTGTCACGGAGAGGATCACGGAATTAGACTTTCCTAGCTATTAACTTAATGCTATTATTGTTCTATGAACGCAAGTTACGGTTGGGATATGTTGGTGATGAAAATAGAAGTAATCAAAGTTACCATTATCTGAATCGATATTATTGTATCTACTTCATATCTGTGTATAGGTATGAAAGGAAATCAAAAAATACTTGGTTTCTCAACACTACTTTGTGAATCGGACATTTCATAACCCAAATCCTCGATGAAGTAAATGATATTCGGCACACTTCAGAAATATACTTAAATCATTGGAGTTCTCACCTCATCGAATTCAGATAATATGTATCTAACTATAGCTTTGTTTTGGTTTCGACTTCAGAACCAATTCAGGACTGTCTGGGACGGTTCGAGTATGCGCAGTTGCCATTTTGAGTCTGAAAAAGCGCAATCGCGCATACTTAAACCGTCCCGAACAGTTCTGAACTGGGAACCAAAACAAACCCTATATAGTTCTTATACCTTCGATAGGTCTCTTGCATGTATTTTTTCTTATTATTGGAATCGATTATTCTATTGTAGCGAATTCATCCGCTTCAACAAAAACGGAAAAAAGGGCGGAGTCGAAACACGAAATTCGAATCTCTGAAAAATCGAATAAATACACTTCGCTCGGATTCCAAAAATCACTTCACTTCGCTTGACTCGATTCGACTCTCTCCAATCCATCTGCATATCACCGCTAAGAAGATATTCGATCTCGACAACATCTGTATTATTTCAACCTTACGAGGCGCCACGAAGAAATTCCAGAAGGCCCAACATCCGGGATACCACCCTCGAAGACAGGCGCCTACGCATCCCTTGTTCCTAGTCCGACGACAACGAGGACTACCTGCCGCCACTACAGAAGATTTATAACCAGAATTGTTATACTGTGCCTATTCAACAAAAAGAATTTTACTGCCTTTCGAATTCACTTTTGTGTAACACTCGACAGGAAAATAAACAGGCTAATTTGTTTTCTTTATTGTGTGTTTGATTCCACAGAACAGACGCCCCCACAATTGGTGACCCTCGACGACCGCAATAAGGAATTCCAGTGGCGTAGACGACATCAGGGCCGACCCGAATTCTTGAAGGAAGGAAGAACGTACCTCAATCAGCAAAATGCAGAGCGACGATGCACAAATCTCCAGAGTCGCAGTCCGGATGCCAGAATTCATTGCCGCCGACCCGGAATTATGGTTCGCTATCGTAGAAGGAATCTTCACCAGTGCCGGCGTGACTTCGGACAAAACGAAGTTCGGACACGTAGTAGGGGCCCTACCAGCGAAGTTCGCAACTGAAGTCAAGGACGTCATCCTGAAGCCACCACCTTCTGAGGCCTACTTCAAGATCAAGACGGAGCTGATCCGACGGCTGTGCACATCCCAGGAAGAGAAGACACGCCGCCTCCTCGAACGGGAAGAAATTGGGGACCGCAAACCATCCCAGTTCCTCCGACATTTGAGGGGCCTAGCCGATTCCAATGTACCCGACGCTTTGATGAAGACCCTATGGTTGAGCCGACTACCCAGACAGATCCAAGTAGCCCTCACCATCGTCAAGGACAGCGAGCTAGAGGACTTGGCAGCCCACGCAGACAACATCGCTGAGGCCTCCAAACCACCCGCATCCCAGATCGCTGAAACGACGTCGACACAATCCCTCGAGGCGATGATGAACATCCACATGGCGCAGCTCACCCTCGGACTGAACCAAGAGATCGCAGCACTCCGAGCAGAAGTGGCAGCCCTCAGCAGACGACCGACACAACAGCGACACCGTGAACGTTCCAGGTCCCGAAGCCACAGCAGACAACGCACAAATGGATTCTGCTGGTACCACCTACAATTTGGAAGCAACTCCAGAAAGTGCATACAACCCTGTTCCCTCCAGTCGGGAAACGACAGGGGCAATCACTAATGACGGCTAGTGATCCCAGCCCAGCACCGCGCCGTCTCTTCATCACCGACCGGGAATCCAAGAGGCAATTCCTGATAGACACCGGCGCCGATCTCTGCGTATTTCCTCGCAGTGCAACTTCTGGAAGACGAGAGAAATCCGACTACACCCTCTCAGCAGCCAATGGTACAGACATCGCAACATATGGTACAATCAACCTCTCGCTCAACTTGGGACTACGTCGCAATTTCACATGGAGATTCGTCGTAGCAGATGTCTCCAAGCCAATCATTGGAGTCGATTTCCTCAGTTTCTACAATCTACTGGTGGACGTGAGAAACCAACGCCTCCTGGACGGAACCACTAAGCTCACCACCAGAGGAGAAGTCACACAATGCAACATCCCGGTCATCAAAACCATCAGCGGTTCATCCAAGTACCATGACCTCCTCATGGAATTTCCCAACATAACGAGACCTGAGGGAGTCCCGATGAACATCAACCACCATACAAGGCATCACATCCAAACAACTCCTGGTCCATCACTTTCATCCAGACCACGACGCCTGGCACCAGACAAACTCAAAGCGGCAAAGAAAGAATTCGAAGCCATGATCAACCTAGGAATTGCACGTCCATCCAAAAGTCCATGGTCATCCCCACTACACCTAGCACCAAAAAAGTCAACCGACAGTTGGAGACCCTGCGGAGATTACTGAGCACTCAACGCCCGCACAATACCAGATCGATATCCAGTCAGGCACATTCAAGACTTTGCCCACATCCTGCAAGGAAAGAGCATCTTCACCACACTGGACCTTGTTCGAGCATACAATCAGATACCAGTTGCTGAAGAGGATGTTCCCAAAACAGCCATCACGACACCCTTCGGAATGTTCGAATTTCCATTCATGTCTTTCGGACTTAGGAACGCTGCTCAAACCTTCCAACGCTTCATCGACGAAGTACTACGAGGACTTGACTTCTGCTTCAGCTACATCGATGACGTACTAATCGCCTCAGAATCCGAAGAAGAACACATGGAACACCTCAGAATCGTCTTCGCAAGATTCCAGGAACACTCGATGACACTAAACCCATCCAAATGTGTTTTCGGCCAGCCTGAAGTCAAATTCCTAGGCTACCTCATTTCCGCTGAAGGCACTCGCCCACTACCAGATAGAGTTACCGACATTTTGGAGTATCCTCAACCAACCACAGCCAAGGAACTCCGACGATTTCTAGGTATGATAAACTTTTATCGTCGTTTCATACCCAGAATATCAGACACACAATCACCCCTCAACGACCTACTGGTACCGAAGCTCAAAGGGAAGGCCAAAATCAACTGGACTCCAAAGGCTTCAGCGGCATTCGAAGAGTGCAAAAAGAAACTGGCTACAGCAACTCTCCTATCACACCCCAAGGACGATGCACCCCTAGCCATAGTGAGTGATGCTTCGGATACAGCAGTTGGTGCAACTCTGCAACAACTTCACAATCAAGAATGGCAACCACTAGCCTTCTTTTCGAAGAAATTATCAGGAGCAGAAACCCGCTATGGAGCTTATGATCGAGAACTCCTTGCCATCTACCTCGCCATCAAGCATTTCCGACATATGGTAGAAGCAAGAAATTTTACCATTTTCACGGACCACAAACCTCTGACGTTTGCTTTCAAACAGAAGCCAGAAAAGTGCTCACCCCGACAGTTCCGCCACCTCGACTGCATCTCGCAGTTCACCACTGATATCCGCTACGTACCAGGTGATCAAAACATCGTCGCCGATGCCCTGTCACGAGTCGATGAACTATCAACTGCCCTAGACTACGCAGCATTAGCCAACTCCCAGCAAAACGACGACGAGTTGAAGAAACTTCTACATGGCAACACGGGACTTCAACTGAAAATGGTCAAGCCGCTTGGATCAACCGTCGCAGTGTATTGCGATACCTCCACACCACTTGCTAGACCCTTCATCACGAAGCCATTTCGGAGATCAGCTTTTGATATCGTCCACCGTCTGTCACATCCAGGAACCAACGCAACAGTCAAACTAGCCAAACAACGATTCGTTTGGCCCTCAATCAATTCCGACTGCAGAAAATGGACAAGAAGCTGTCTCCCATGTCAACGAGCCAAAGTCACCCGTCATGTAGCAGCACCACTTGGTGATTTCTCCCAAGCTCCTAGAAGATTCGAGCATGTTCATTTGGACATCATAATAATGCCCCATTCTGAAGGATTCCGGTATTGCCTTACCTGTGTCGACCGATTCACCCGATGGCCAGAAGCAATCCCCATTCAGAATCAAGAAGCAACCACAGTCGCCCAAGCGTTCTACTCCCAATAGATCTCGCGATTTGGAACCCCCCTCAGAGTAACAACGGATCAAGGAAGACAGTTCGAGTCATGCTTGTTCAAAGAACTGAATAAGTTGACTGGCACAAACCATCTTAGAACCACCGCCTATCACCCAGCAGCAAATGGAATGGTAGAAAGGAGCCATCGGCAACTTAAAGCAGCGATCAAATGCCATCAAAACGACCGATGGACTGAAACACTTCCAACAGTTCTACTCGGAATGAGATCAGCATGGCGAGAAGATCTAAAATCCACCTCAGCAGAACTGGTTTATGGCGAACCACTAAGATTACCAGGCGAATTTCTCGAAACAAACGAACAGAAAACTGGAACTGACGACGTTTCGGAATTCGTAAAAAGTCTTCGAGAACAAATCAAACAGATAAGGCCCACGAACGGAACAAGACATGGAGAACGCAAAAGTTTCGTTTTCAAAGACTTGGCCACATCAGAATACGTCTTTGTTCGTCACGACGGCCCAAAAGCCTGCCTACAACTACCGTACGATGGACCATTCCAAGTAGTGAGACGAAGTCCAAAAACTTTCACCGTCAACTACTATGGAAAGGAAACGACTGTTACTATCGACAGAGTAAAACCAGCGTACATCATCAACGACGAAAACACAGAACATCAACCAGACAACCAGCCTAAAGAACGGTCAATTCAACCCACACAACAGGACCTCAATCATCAGGAAAGACGAACTCGCTCTGGAAGAAAAGTTCATTTTCCGGACCGACTTCAAGCAGGATTTTCGTGACTTCATCACTGGCAGGGGAGTGTGTAGCGAATTCATCCGCTTCCACAAAAACGAAAAAAAGGGCGGAGTCGAAACACGAAATTCGAATCTCTGAAAAATCGAATAAATACACTTCGCTCGGATTCCAAAAATCACTTCACTTCGCTTGACTCGATTCGACTCTCTCCAATCCATCTGCATATCACCGCTAAGAAGATATTCGATCTCGACAACATCTGTATTATTTCAACCTTACGAGGCGCCACGAAGAAATTCCAGAAGGCCCAACATCCGGGATACCACCCTCGAAGACAGGCGCCTACGCATCCCTTGTTCCTAGTCCGACGACAACGAGGACTACCTGCCGCCACTACAGAAGATTTATAACCAGAATTGTTATACTGTGCCTATTCAACAAAAAGAATTTTACTGCCTTTCGAATTCACTTTTGTGTAACACTCGACAGGAAAATAAACAGGCTAATTTGTTTTCTTTATTGTGTGTTTGATTCCACAGAACAGACGCCCCCACACTATACACATCAAGAATCATCGGTAGTATCGTTAATGCATAGAATACATGGTGCGGACAGTCTTTCACATATTTTAAGTCCGAATTTCGAAATCGGCATCGAGAAATCTGCAAAGAAAATCTGAGATATTCACGGAAGATACCGCCGATATGTTATATCAAAACTAGTCAAGTCAGAGCTTTTCTGATTTGCCGAGTTGGGCCATACATTATTTTCAAGAATTTCCGAAATAAGTTCATTTCGACAAATCTAAGCAAGAATTTTTTATTCCATTCAGTCAAAATGGCGAGAATATAAAAGAAAGGTTTCCTCCGTCTGTGAATACACAAGTCTCAAGAGCAAACAGTACCGACGGCTGGATTTTGGCAACACAGCCACATACAAGTTTAAAAAAAAAACTCGTTAATACATGGAGGTCAGGCACCTGCCCAAGGTCTACATGCTTTAAAGTTGTCAATAACCGCGGGGAATATAGGAATTTGTGAAATTTTGAGTTTAGTAGGAAAAAATGGAGTGCAGGCTTCAGCCATTATTTTTTGAAAATTTTTTTTATACTTAATTCTTTCGTCAGAATTTGCAATGTTATTTATTTTTCCATTTTTCATTCCACATCAATTTTATTTTTCCGAAACTTCTTATTATGAAAAATTGGCAACATTGCGCATTCAACCCATTTTATTCATCCATTTGCACCCGAAAATTTTTTTGTAAAAGATGAACTCTGCCCTCCCTAAGTCACCCCATTATATTTGAGGTACTGTTTGATCTTGAACTTGATATTTTTGAATACTCATTCAATACAAGAGATATTTATTATTTCATTTTTCAATACTTAGTTCAAGGAAAAGAAGTCTTCGAAAGATGCGTATTCCAAGAAACCTATAGGACGAATTCGTATGATAAAATTACGAGCAAAATACATTATACCCATTTCAATATGAGCAAACAAAAACATTCATATAAATATTTATAAATAGGTACATACAAATTTCATAAGCCATATTTTATGAAAGGACATCCATATTATCCAATAAAATTCATGAGTAATATCGATCTCCTGTTCCGTTTCTACCGTTGTTTAGGCTTCGAATTGTATTCACGAAAGTCTTCCAACAATAAACTCCATATTAATCCTTATTCCCATATAGATGTTTCATGTTAGAAATGAGTAGATGTTCGATATTTGTTATACTCTAGTTACATCAGTGAGAATCCACCAAAGGAGCGGTCAACTGATAGGAGCTTTTAGACAGATCAATCTTTCCAAATTTCTGATTCATTATTTGTTAAATAGTTTATCTAAATTGAAAAGATTATAGCGCAAATCATTTTTATTCAGCGGAATCAATAATATAGACTCGAATCAGCGACCTCAGCGCTATCATCATTTATAGGGAGAAATAGAACAATATTTGACAATTCTAGGACCGCATTTTGCACGCAAAACCTACTGGGTAATAGTAGCACAGTGTCGACACATTATATATTCTATGCATCTTGGTAGTATCTTTATTTCAATATATTCAAACCAAGATGCAAGCAAAACATGGTGTGCTCATCTGAAAAAAAAAGTGACGTCAGCAAGATTAAAATACAAAGAAATATATATTCTGTGCTTTGAATTTGAATGAAAAATGTGACGTCATCATTGGTAAAACGATCACAGATGGGCAGATGAGCACACCATGATTTGCTTACATCATGCACAGATCCATATCTCTATTCTGGTATTCTGGCACCAGTGAAATGTTTTGGGGAAATAACGTGGGTTCTACGAAAATTAAGTACAGTAGAATCCGTTTATTAGGACGCCGGCTATATTGACCAACCACTTAATATGACATGATTGCAGTGTGAAGTTTGGTATCCCTATAAAGCTCCTTATAACAGCGTTCGGATAAGATGACTTCGTTCATATTAACATGTCGTTTATTATGAACCAATTTGAAGAAATTATAATGAGCGGTCACTATAACCGGACATAGTTTTCGCGAAACTACGTACCCCAATGAAATGTTTTCAATTATTTTTAAGATCAAGGACCAGATTAAGGAATCGTTCAATTCGAGTGTTTTGAAACCGAAGAGGAAGTCACATTTCATTGTACAAGTGTGAGATATGATCTGGAAGAGACTGTCCATTTTGCATCAACCTCTACAGACACTGACTGGCACGGCGTGTTTATGAACAGACATTGAACATCCTATTTCGTCGATTTCTAGACGTGTACGAGAGTGTATGGAGCTATGGGATCGTCAAACACAATATTGATTTTTTTTGCTTGCATGTTGATAAAATTTTCTGAAAATCGTTTCAATCGTGAGACTAACACACCTTCAAAAGATGATTTTCAAGAAGTTATTCTTTCTGAGCGTAACAATGTTGTGTCACTATTTACAACGTTGACTGACTCATTTCAAATTTGAAGATATATGTGGTTCCTCGTTCCTGTTTTTCAACATGAAGGACGTTAAATAATTCAGGTTCATTATCAGGCCAGTTCCCTGGTAATATTATTCCTGTAGATGTAGATGTGGACGAATTGACTGTCCTGTTGTTTACTATGGTATAAATTACATTCACTAAATCCGACAAAGGATTGTAGTTCTATATTGAGACAGAGTTTATCCTCTAATCCAAAACATTTGCAGATTAGTTTCATACGAAACCAATCGTTGCTCAACTATTCAGGATAATCAATACAATGAAGCGATGATTATTCAAATCATGACTGTTCATTTATTATATCCTTTCAGAATGTATTGGTGGGTTATTGACTGATTCCTGTTGTTATGTGTCATAGCATCTGAACCTACGAAGTAACACCGAAGCATTCGCCCTTCAGTGAGGCTGAGGAATGGTCTATTTATTCCAATTACTTCTCCTCCTCCTCCTCCTCTTCATATCGCCATCTGTCTAAGACTCACCTACAACCGACTAATCTTCCTCCAACTAGACAACTTTACCTCCCGAATTTAGCAGGAGCATCTCCCAGAGGTGATATAAATTGTGGTGGGCAAGAGCCACTAAAGTTGTTAAATGAATTTACGACCACTCCACGTCGGACTCTGGTCATTACGGAATTTATAGGAACTTTATATTTATTCCCTTGTGACGACTCGATCAGATAAAAAGTGTTTAACACGAGAAAGACACTTCCGATATTTCATGTGACTCAGTACGATAGGGTTTGAAGTTTTATGTTGAGTTCAATATTTTTAGCATTAAGGGTTCCTATCTCAATTTATTTCAGTTTTCAGTTGTTCGATTGCTTATTTACGGGATTGAAGAAATTAAATGACCTTGAATTCGAGATATTTTACGCATATTCATTAATAGAATTAATGAATACCTGTCAGTATACAGCCACATACCTAGTCTGTGATACTACAGCGAGTCAATTTGAAAAAGGACATCCCCAATATCTCAGCTTCCATGCAAAATCAGAAAAAATGCAAAGAATGAGTAAACTTAAGTTTGTAGGGGGATATTTTCTGTGGTTGATTCCAATCAATTTGTATCAGACTTGTGAGCGTGATGACCCCTTAAATGGGAAGGGGGTTGTAGATTGTCTTTTCAGAAATGCTTTAGACTTGACCTCTTCCGATTACCTACTTCCGAAAAATCAACGGTCGTTAACGGGATCTACAATGAAACATGAACATGATGAAACATTTTTTGTATTGAGTTCTTGGAATACCAGCGAATTCCACATGTAGAAAGCACTCAACCTCCAGATGCCATGACGATTCTCCCCCATATTACTGAGTTTGTTGCTTTCCTCAGCTATTTTCTTTACTTCTTCAGAATAATAAATCGAAGTACTAACAACAAGGTCAAGTGCTTGGCATTTTTGAGAAACCAATCGAATTACTTTCGAAACAAAGTTTCACTCAAACCCCCTTCCTCTATAAGATATTATGGGTTGCAGTCTCAATATTTCGTTCCCAGTATTTCCATATGAAGGGCGATTCAGCAGTCTCGAGGAAAAATGTAGGAATATATTACTTTATTCTATTAGCGACGTTTCGGCCAATTTGTGGCTTTTTTAAGCTGAAATTACAAACGGATTGACAACCTTACTTATTTTTAAAAAATATTGTGAAAATACATAATGTATATGCGGAAACTAAACAACATTGAAAAGCTATGAGCTAACAAACTAAAAAAGGAGAACCTCACATGAAATATATCACACTAAAATCACAAGTCGACTACAATAATTAAAATTCTAAAATATGTGGATGTAAAGTAGAATGATCTAAGTCAAATCATATAATGGAAGCAAGATGCCTGCACTCACCTAAGAATAATAATAATAAGTTTTATCATAGAAAAACTATTTCGTCATGACTCATCTATTAAATATAGGCACGACCATTGAATACATCGGAATATTTTCAGTTTGACGCGTTCAGAAAACTAGATGTATAAACCGAAATAATCTTCATATCAATGTCTAAGGGCCAATTGCACCGTATTACAAAACCATAGATTAGGTCCATAAGCAAGGTTTTGGTACAAAATTATCTTGCACCGTCACGTAATCCTCGTTAAATGGCCTTAACAGACTGTTATATTTAAGCCTGCGAATTTGGCGGTTTAAAAGAAGGATTAATGGTAAGCTTCGGAATCTAACCCTACTTTCGAGCGATTTCGTACAAGTTTGACATTTTTCTGGACGTAACCTCCAGTTTGTTTACGTTTTTTTTTGTTTACATTGGACATTGATGGAGAACTCCTACGAGTTGATAATCAAATTTTGATTAAAAGTGGTTAATTTTCAGATGATATTTATGAAAAATGATATAGGGAGAAACTGGCATCAGTAGGCATTGATTCGTATGTTTTAAAGCATGAAGAATTAACACCAGTATTTCCATTGAGTTCGTAAACTTAATGGTATTTCTATAAGCCTTCAACTATTTGAAATGAAAAAGTTACAATGATATGCTCATTTATTTCCAAGAGCGAATAGCAGAATGAAATCGAAGACATATTTGGAATGAGAAAACATAGTTTTATGAAGATTCTTCAGTACTATTTTAGTTAGTGATGTATTACGTGGAAAGCTATCATGTACTACTTCATTATTGTGCAGGTGCTGTCTCTGTGCTATCATTATCCTCTATTATATATTAATTGGACTCAAAATATAACTACAAACGAATTAATGTGAAAGAAATTGCATCCTCGTGTTAGACAATCTTCAAACGTACACCTTTGTCAATCCATCCATGATACTTCAATATTTATATAGAATACTTTTTAGTCTGCGGATCCACATCAGAGTTTTCATTATCTTCGACCAAAAATTAACTCAATTCATAATATACTTATTACAAACAAAATAATTTAATAGAAAGTCTACTCTTAGGTGAACCGTTCCTTATCGGAAAGTTGTTTCGGATAAATCAATACTATTCATTTATTCATCTTACAAACGCCAGGATTGTAATTCCATGCAGAAACTTAAATCTTGAGATATTACAAAATATCAGTTTACTTGAGTATATGACTATAAATTTGAATAAGGTTTAAAGCCTGATGCAAAGGTAAGAGCACAGGTCTGTGGTAAGAGATCCCTATAGTCTTAATATGATAATAAACAAGTCAGGAACATTACATGCAATATTTTTATGGAAGCTATAAAGTATGTCATATATATTTTTTCGTTGGGTTTTTCAATAGATGCATCTTGATTTTTCATAACTTATGGAAATATGGTAGTAGTAACCCATAATAATGGGTTTCATCTTTTGAATTAAAATATTTCTTCAATTAGGGTTAAAATAAATAACATGAAGCTAGTCAAAAGTACCAATTCATGAGAAAGTAACCAGATTTGTAGATTAATTTTAATCTAGTTACATTCAGCCTCGGTGCAAGCCGAATATTTAAAGCAGAGTTTAATAAGTTTATCGTTGCTTAACTAACTGTAGCTTAAGACGAAAACGGTGCAATTGGCCCTAAGGGCCAATTGCACCGTATTACAAAACCATAGATTAGGTCCATAAGCAAGGTTTTGGTACAAAATTATCTTGCACCGTCACGTAATCCTCGTTAAAAGGCCTTAACAGACTGTTATATTTAAGCCTACGAATTTGGGGGTTTAAAAGAAGGATTAATGGTAAGCTTCGGAATCTAACCCTACTTTCGAGCGATTTCGTACAAGTTTGACATTTTTCTGGACGTAACCTCCAGTTTGTTTACGTTTTTTTTTGTTTACATTAGACATTGATGGAGAACTCCTACGAGTTGATAATCAAATTTTGATTAAAAGTGGTTGATTTTCAGATGATATTTATGAAAAATGATATAGGGAGCAACTGGCATCAGTAGGCATTGATTCGTATGTTCTAAAGCATGAAGAATTAACACCAGTATTTCCATATGGCTCGTAAACTTAATGGTATTTCTATAAGCCTTCAACTATTTGAAATGAAAAAGTTACAATGATATGCTCATTTATTTCCAAGAGCAAACAGCAGAATGAAATCGAAGACATATTTGGAATGAGAAAAAATAGTTTCATGAAGATTCTTCAGTACTGTTTCATTCAGTGATATATTACGTGGAAAGCTATCATGTACTACTTCATTATTGTGCAGGTGGTGTCTCTGTGCTATCATTATCCTCTTATTATATATTAATTGGACTCAAAATATTACTACAAACGAATTAATGTGAAAGAAATTGCATCCTCGTGTTAGACAATCTTCAAACGTACACCTTTGTCAATCCATCCAGGATACTTCAATATTTATATAAAATACTTTTTAGTCTGCGGATCCACATCAGAGTTTTCATTATCTTCGACCAAAAATTAACTCAATTCATAATATACTTATAATAATTTAATAGAAAGTCTACTCTTAGGTGAGCCGTTCCTTATCGGAAAGTTGTTTCGGATAAATCAATACTATTCATTTATTCATCTTACAAACGCAGGATTGTAATTCCATGCAGAAACTTAAATCTTGAGATATTACAAAATATGAGTTTACTTGAGTATATGACTATAAATTTGAATAAGGTTTAAAGCCTGATGCAGAGGTAAGAGCACAGGTCTGTGGTAAGAGATCCCTATAGTCTTAATGATAATAAACAAGTCAGGAACATTACATGCAATATTTTTATGGAAGCTATAAAGTCTGTCATATATATATTTTGTCGTTGGGTTTTTCAATAGATGCATCTTGATTTTTCATAACTTATGAAAGTATGATGGTAGTAACCCATAATAATGGGTTTCATCTTTTGAATTAAAATTTTTCTTCAATTAGGGTTGAAATAAACAACATGAAGCTAGTCACAAGTACCAATTCATGAGAAAGTAACCAGATTTGTAGATTAATTTTAATCTAGTTTCATTCAGCCTCGGTGCAAGCCGAATATTTAAAGCAGAGTTTAATAAGTTTATCGTCGCTTAACTAACTGTAGCTTAAAACGAAAACGGTGCAATTGGCCCTAAAAACAAGTACTCGGTGCTGGTGAGCTGATCACGTCTTTCTTCGTTCGTTTAACGAATTCTGGTATAGCTTAAACTCAACGATGCTGAATCAGCTCTGAAATTCACAGAATGATTCTGGTGTTCTATGTGAGGTTCTCTCTTTTCAATTTGTTAACTTATAGCTTTTTAATGTTGTATAGTTTCCACATATATTTTGGATTTTTACAGTATTTTTCAAAAATGACTTAAGATGTCAGTTCATTCGTAATTTCAGCTTGAAAAAGGCCACAAATTGACCGAAACGTCGCTAATAGAATAAAGTAATATCTTTCTACATTGTTCCTTGAGACTGCTAAATCCCCCTTCATATTATGGGTTGCCGTCATTACGCCCATACAAATTGATTGAAACTAGCTTTATAAATTCCAAAACAAAGTTCACCTCTTTTTGCATGGGCACCTTTTCAAATTGATTGTCGTAACTTGACAGATTTGTCCCCAGACAATTGGGGAATACGGCCCTGTGCGGCCACTTGCATTGGTTTCACTTTCCGAGCGAGCTAAGGCGGTTCGCCCTTCAAGTGGTTTGTTTATTATAAACACAGACATTTGGGCATGTTAGATTTATTCTTGAGGATATTGGAAAATTCCAGAAAGAAGTCAGTCGGGATCGGAATTCAAAACGATAAGCTTAAGGTCGAAAACGCCGAGGCTCGGCTCAAATATTTAGAATAGGTTTTTACGTTTTGTTCATAATTTCACACGATTGATTATTTCGTATCGGCACTAGTCTGGTAAGATATTCATTTTACAACTAGGAATCGAATTAAAGTGTGTTTTTCTTTAACCGTTTAGTTTGATTTTGAAAACTTTCGAACCTCCTAGACGCCAGATCCTAACGGTGCGTAGGACTTCGGCGGGGAATTCACAACATTGATACTGTATTTTGCCAGAGTGCAGCTTCGAAATTGCACATTTGGTGATGCCATAATAGTTTAATTTTGGAAAACATCGCCGAATCTCTTCTCGAAAACGAGACATTACGAGGTGAGATTGTTTCATGTGAAATGAGAAGAGACTTCGGGAGAGTAATACTCGAACATGATATCGAGAAAAAATCAAATAATTCATGAAGGTCGACTCTTCTTTCAAGTTGATTATCTATGACTACTACTACCTACCTCACTCAACTAATCAAATTTAAAAACTTATATTAATGTCCTTTTACTCTTACCCACGGTGTCTCTAGTCTATGACACTTTTATTCTTGATCTTCCTCTGTGGTTCGGGATTTCTGGATAAACTCCAAATTTCCTTCGTGTTCACTTTGTGCAATGTGCAAGTTCCAATTGTCCAAAGGTTGACTCTTGAAATGATGTTTATTTGTTTCGAATTTGCTTGTCTGGATTTGATTACTTCTGGATTTTTTTTTCTGGTAAGTTTATCTTGTTTTTTTTCAATATTCCATGTATTCAATTCTAATATGCTTCCAGGATGCCAGTCACTTTGATTCAATTTGGATTTACTTCGATTTCTGACTGGAAATTACGGTGTTTCGAGAAATTTTTTAAGGGGAGCAGCTACAGTCTTGACGACGATTGAAAATGGACTAAATTCTCTGTGCTCGAGCTTCAGTATTTATACCTTTTCTAAATTTAATTGAAAATATAGTAGGCATGCATTTTCAAAATGTCTTCCAAAAATGATGCTTTAGCAGTTTTCTCTTCAGAGGTAAGTTTTCCTTCTTCTAACCTGGTCTAGAAAATTCGGCCGTATTTTTCTCCGTATTTTGATGTGCCTCTTGCCTAAATCTATAATATACAAATTTTTCCAATTTTATGCTTAAATTTTTGAAGTTCATAATTTCATCTGCCTAGTATTCTCGAATTTCTACTTAAAATCGTCAAAAAATGCTTTCATTATATTAAATAAACCCTATTTCTGAAATATGGCTACAATTTGTTCCTTCGGAAACCTGATAATTACATAATGTGCAACTTATGGGTCGAGACATAACTTCTATCCATTTTCTTTGAAATTCTACATCTAATTTCTACTTATAATTGCTAGTTCTGTTCAATTCAAACTTATCATAATAATTTTCAACAGAATATTACTTAAATTCCTCATAATTTCCTACTTTTCGACTAGATAAGGCAATTTTATAAAATTCAAGGAATTGATACAAATTCTTGTACTTTCAGATCATGAGAAGCCGGTTAAGAAGGATAATTTTGAAGGATTATGTGCTCTGAATAAACTATTGAAATACTGGAATGAATTCTCTGGATTTGTAACTGGATCGTGATTGATTTGGACATTTCTTATATTTTACGATAGAATTTACTATGTTTGAGGCCTGGAATTAACTTTATTGTATATAATGATATTAAATTATTGAATATATGAATTTGTGTTCATTGGTAAGTTAATTTTTTATGTTTCTTCAATACCGATTTAGAAAAAACCATAACACTACGTATAGTTATTTGAATGAAAACCCATTCTTAAGAAGTGATGGATAGTTGTTTTGCAGGACTCATTCATTCATGACGAGTAATGAATAGTTCAAACCACTTGTATGACTATTGGAATGATCCTCGATTTAAATTTTTATTGGAGTAGTTGATTCCTCATTCCGTTGATTATTTATGAATACTCTCATGAATCGATGTGATGTTGAAAAGATCAGAATGTTCCAGGTGTGACCGAGATGCGGAGCAATGTTCCTAGAATATTTAATTGACGTAAATGTATTTCAGTTGAAGATAAAAATTGATGTGAAGATGAATGCCATGTTGAAACGGTTGAGTTCTTTTTGACAAATCAGAATGAATCATTAGTATGAATATTAACAGGAGAGGCTTAGACCGTAACTCAAAACTTAAGGATTAAACTATTGCAACAAGAACGAATCAAGATCCAATAAATGCCACACGTGAAGATCTTTGAGACTGGAAATCAGAAAATCTCATATATGATATGCCTTTTTTCAGTTATGTAAATCCTGTTAACAGGTCTAATTCTGATACAACGAGTTCTTTTCCCGAAATAATTCAAGAGCAATGTAAAAGGATACTTCATAAAGCGGAAATAGAAAGGACAGAGTGACTCTGGGTGTTTCGAACTTATAAAGAAATGAGATGGGTTGCAATGAACTCAAACAAAAATGCAAAACATATATGAGCAGAATGAAAAAATCAATGAAAATAATAAGGCAATCTTCCACCGGAATAAGAAAGGCAGTTGAAAATAATACGGTGGATGAATTAGCGTTAGAATATCAAGTGTGCAGTACCCCCAAGATACTATTAGTTCCTTTGCTTTATGTTGTTCATGTATATTCTTCTCGATCTTTACTCTACTGGGATTGAACTTGGTTTCATCAATTTGTAGGAATAATAATTTAGGAGGAAAACAGGACTGGTTATGATGAACATATTTGATTGGTTGAAACCTAAACACTATCTGTACCTGAACTACAGAAAAATGATTCATACCTCCGCATTTTATGCCAGACAATCATATATCCTCGTGTCACTGTCAATTGCAGATGTCGAATAAAACTGCATTATGTATTAACATTGGGTATTTATATACAACTTCTTGAATACTCAATAGTAATTGATAAAACCTTTCATAATTTTATCCCATGGTTTTTCGCAAAATCATTGGGTGGTTGCAACATGGAGGACCATGGGAAAAAGCGATATGAACAAAGAATACAGGATGATTCCAAACCTTGGAAAAGGTGTAAGTATCACTTATTTGCGATAGTTCGAACCTTATTGATTGGTAACCAAAAATCAACAGTTTCCGAGATATTTCAGTTCTTGTGATTTTTAAAAGTTGCCTGCATTTCCAAAATTCCACAATTTATGTACATCAAAATTATTTTGAAACCTTGCCGTCTCCCATCTTCATTACCTATAAAAGTTTTAGTTAGAATGCATTCGCTAGTTTCGTTTCAGTAGATTTTTTCGAAGCAAACTTTTGAATTTCTGGCATGATAAATAATGCATGTGTTATCAGAAGGGATCCGAAACCCAATTGTGATCATAATAATCTTTGTTTAACATTTAATACAGCATAGAGTTTTTTCCAGACATATGGTATCCTTGTCTGATAAAAATAAATCAGAATTATAATGAAATTTATAATCAGCATAGAAAAAAAATTACCAAAAATGAGCTAAGGCGAGGAACCATTCAAAAATTACAAGAACTTGAATATCTCGGAAATTGTTGACTTGCACTTACCAAGAAACGACAGCAAATGAATCATATTTAAGCCTCCTCCAAGGGTCAGGTCTAACTTGGAATCAACATGTAGGTACACTTCTACAGCTGAACGTTCAACAATTCCATTTCGAGAAACACTACAGATTTTACAAAAGGGTTCATTATTTTCTCAGTTAAATAACCCTATACCATTGATAGCTCAAATGAAACTTATTGTTTTTTCACAACACAAAAACTAATTGCATGAAAAGTCATGTGAAACATTGAAATCTTAATAAATACTCTTGTATAATTGAATAACATTTCCACATGCAGAATGCTAATTGAGAAGCATAATTTAAAATTATATTTTGATTGAGAAGAGGCGATTTACAGTCGTTTCACCTCTTTGAAAATCTTACTCTTTTCAACACCACCGGAAAGGTGGAGTGAAAGGCGCATTTTTCTTTATAACTCATGAACTACTGGTCGGAAATCATCTGGGTTAAATTTTAAATGAATATTCGGTGGAAAATTTTCCAGGAAAAAATTGTTTTCTCTCCAACCCCAGTTTTGAGCCCTTAGGGTACACAGATCCTTCTGAAAAGCTCGAAGGATCAATCTCGAGTGTCACACGATTTTTCTACCAAGTTTCGCGGATTTCGGTTCAGTACTTTCAGAGAAAAGCCCCGGATAACGGACGGCGGACAAACGGATGTTTTTTATTAGTTCATTCAAATCTACATACTTCAAAATGTAAACTGTGAAATCTTCAGGGGAGATATTATTTTTTTTTGATCGATCACTAAGGTTTATCATTTGATTTTATCAAATAATTAACCAAAATGAGTAGTTTTAGGCCTGATTACATCAGTTGTAACAGTCGATAGCTGGATCCATTTGATTCAGCACAAAGTGGTGTCAATACGAGAGTGGATAGAAATAATTGAAAAATAGCTTACTCCCAAGGGCATCAAATAACCAAATCGTTTCCAATTGTCGCACACTTCTTTTCTGCTGTCATAAATTCACGGTGCCCACAGCCTGTTGAGCAGAAAGAAGGGGTGATGTTGTCAGCGTAGGGTTACAGGTACACGCATAATAAAATTACAATATTTCCCCTCTTCACTGCATGTGTTGGTGTCACACATGTCGTTTCGACCAGCGTCGTCCTCCACATTAATGCTTATCGATTATCAATTACTCATTTTTCAATCCTGTGTACGGTAGGACAAAACTGCGCTTTCTTTTCCAGATTTGCATATTTCTCCATTTCTGTATTAGGAAACGGACCGCCAAAATGGTAGTCTGAATTTTTTTCTACACGAGGTTATCGCTCATGGATTAATTCCATCCACATATTTGTCTCAATCTTTTTACCGGCGAATCACGTATTTTTCAGGAAAAAAAGGTAAATCCTGAAAATTCTGAAGCGATTTGACGCTTGAAGAATTTTTAAGGATTCATGGTTTTGAGTCGTAGTTCGAGTAGGATGAAAGGTCGCTTGAAATTCGGGACTTTCAAGCGTCCGGTCATTCGAATTCTAGAATTTATTGATTAAGAGCACTGTGTTATTTCAAGAAACTCCAAAAAAAGGAGCTTTCAAAGCAATTTTTTATGTTTGGCCGAGTAAATACCTTTTTGCCGATGGACTAATTCTGTTGATTCTATTTGAGTTCGTTTCAGCACGCTTTCCAGGTGGTCCCGTCTCGAATTGAAATACTGGGTGTCACAGGAATCAGGTTCACCCCTTAAAAAATGTATATTTGAAGAGATGATCTTAACAAAACCCTATATTTGGAAGGAGGAGCCGGGGCATCTTTCACGGATATTTATAAATAATGCGAATCTTATCATGTCGAATTTGCCTTGAAATTCCCGTTCCCCAGTGATAGTAAATTCGTGAAGAAAATTGTGGGTTGGCAACTTGGGCCGAAGTCGTCTATTCATTCTGATCATGATGTTAAAAACATGGTGTGCTCATCTGAAAGTAAGTGACGTCAGCAAGCAGAAAATACAAAGAGTTGTATATTCTGTGCTTTGAATTAACATGCAGATTCAAAGCACAGAATATAAAACTCTTTGAATTTTCTGCTTGCTGACGTCACTCATTTTTCAGATGAGCACAACATGTTTTTCACATCATGATTCCGATATCCTATGCGGTTATGTCGAAGTTTATACGTTCATAGAGTTCACTTCAAATTCGTGTTCACATAAGACACAACCTCAGAAAAGTAAATCAAAACCTTTACACATTTCTTTTTAATAACTTCACATATCCTCTATCGAATAAGATAAATTTCATTTCAACCTTTTTTCGATAAAGTTGATATTTCTCAAGATATTTCTCACGTCTAACACATTCGAAATGTATTAAGTTATTATTAAGCCACGTTTCTTATGTTTACATTTTGATTGATTCGATATTAGTGCGTTGGTTAGCAGCGTAATCATTACTCTACATCGTTACGTTATCATGTCTGTAATTTTCGAATTTTGAGCCGAAAATGGTCTCAAACAAATTAGGTTGAACTCCCTGAAGAAGAATCCGTGATCAATTTCAATTCGGTCCGTCCGTCCGTCCGGCCGTAGGTGCTCTAACTTTCTAAGGAAAAGACTTAGCGAGTCATCAGATTTTGTGTGAATCCAGTTGTTAGAAAATTAAGAAAAAAATTTTATTCGAAAGTTCTTGATGAAATTTTTTTTCTCTGAAAATATTGATTAGATTCCAATAGAATTCGGCATAAACCTTGGAGTCAGTATTTAACCATAATGTTCCAAATTTCAATTCGATCCGATATTAACTTTCGGAGATATGAGGAAAAAATGTGAAATTTCGTTGTTATTTGGAATTTTCACGTTATTTCCGCAATATCTCGATAAGTACAAATATCTTCAGATTGAAACTTTATAATCAGGTAGAGATTACCAGCAAGCAACTAGGTGCAAAATTTCGTGTTCATCTCATAGTTAGAATTTTAACGAGCACGTAAAAGCTCCTGACCTCACGTCAGTGATTCTCCAGATTTTTTTCTATATAAGTTTCATGAATCGAATTCCTATGGAACGTGAATATACAATATTTTTATCGGTATCGTGAAAAAACCGACAGTTGGAATATTTAATGATTTCATCTGAAATATTCAGTCATTTCACGAACCGAAGTTTTGGAACATTTAATTTACTGAATTATACCGTCCATCAAGTAGAAAAATGAGGGAAGTTAAGCAGAAAATTCACCTAAGAACAGAAGTTACGACCAAACATTTAATGAGCCCTCCTTGTGAAGTTCATTAATCTTCCCATGCTTCTTTCTGTGCACTGATTTTGGTAATACAGTGAAATAGAACCGTTGTTTCATAATAAGTAGATAACGAATATTACTAATTCATGAATGTCAATTGGATTTTTTATATATATATATATATATATATATATAAATAATTCTATTAACCCACGCCTTCATAGGACGGAATGTTCATGAAAATAGAATATTGAAATAAAATTCATTTTTCATGGAATTTCGTTTGTCCGTTGATGATAATATAGTATATTTGCGACCGAGCTTCACTCGGAAGAAGACATTTCAAAATTTATTTTGTTTATAGCTTTGCATTTTCATACAAAATACAACTATATACTTAGGTGAACTCGAGAAGCAAAATACTATCTGAATACAGAATTACATCGAAAAACGTCAGAGCTTATTCGTAATTTTGCTAACCTACGAAATCGAGCTGTTATGCATCTTTTTATTTTTGTGTGAAGTTGAGTTTTTCGAAGAATATGTATACCTACATATGTAAATATAACAAGCAAGACCCTATCTGTAAACAAAATTTCATCCAAATCGTTGAAGCCGTTTGCAATATAAGCATTAATTTACCTATACAGTCATATAAGTACAATTGTTCGTTTGAATAGATATATGAAATAGATGAATATCAATTCCATCGAATACATTTGGACCAATAAAACATAATACTTATACTCTAAGACTTCAATAAAGAACTTCAATTGTTTTGATATGTTTTCAAATTGAAGCTATACTAATTCTTGTTTTTTCTTGTTGAAGGATTCAGAAAAATTTCAAATTATTCCAAAAATAAGGAAAATCAATTTATCCAAAATCAATATCCATGTAATATTGTGAATATGCTGGTTATATCTAATGTTACCCCACCTTCATTGACAATATACTTATGACCATTTTTCAATAACAGGTCACAAACAATATTTTCACTGTGTAATGTTGCGAAGGAAAAATGGTAGAAAAATTCTCATTTTCAAAATCAATGTACTTTATCGTTTAATCTTTTTTAAAGCAACCATTACTTTTCAATTCGAATACGAAAAACGATGGGTTTGTTCGTTGTACCCGTATGAATATTTTATTGCACACAAACTTCACTGACCTTCACTTCCAGTGCAGATGACATAATGAGTCAGGATATAGTTCAATCTGTTCTATCATTTTGCGCCAATCTAAACAGACATAATTCTGTGTTTTTTTGTTTCTGCTACTATTTCGGGGTTGAGTTCATATGAACGAACAGTCGTGGTTATGGTAATTTTTCTAAAGTTCTGTCGAAATCGTCACGAAAAAAAATCTGATCGTTTAAATGAAGCAAATGAACGTAGGAAGAAAGTGATTGCTACCATGATGTAAGTAAAACATGGTGTGCTCATCTGCTCATCTGTGATCGTATTTACCAATGATGACGTCACTTTTTTCATTCAAATTCAAAGCACAGAATATAAATTTCCTTGAATTTGAATGAAAAAAGTGACGTCATCATTTCGATTAATTTATATGGCCTAAAACTCCATCGATTTCAATTCATTCAGGGCTTTGCCGTACTGATGAGGAAAGGATAGCGAAACCAATTGATGGTTGATAAAACTCTGAGAAGCTTTGTTTAATGACGTGAACATATATATATATATATATATATAATTCAATGTATTAGATAATTATCGCTGGTAATATTATAGTATTAGGTTAAGGGATGAATTATAGAGAAATTTTTATCCTGGATGACTGAATTGCCACTTATATGTATGATCGACATCCCTTAACCTAATACTATAATACTATATATATATATATACTCCATTCCCTTTTATGAAGTCTCCCGGTTGGCAATGGAATTCTGACACATTTCACCGTGAATATTTTGAAAATGTAAGGTTATAGTCATTTTCCTGTCAGATAACTACGCAATGTTGTCCTCTCTACATAGAGGTCGTAGTAATAATGTATTTTTCGGAATGTGAAGTTAACTCGGAAAACAAATGAATCTGTGGATATGTTGATTCAATAACTCTCAAGACCTGGCGAAGGTTGAACAAATTATTTTCTCTATTATTGGAAATATTTCACGTATATGAACTGGTTGAAAGATTCGTTATGATATTTGATTCAAACAACACTTCTGGTTTAAGGCTCAATACAATCTTCTAATAATACAGATTTGGTTTTAATTCCTTCAAATAATATCTTTCGAGATTTATATTTCACGATATACTTGTATTCCCTTCGGAGTACCACCTCTTGAATGTCAAATTTAATTATTATATCAACTGACATATTATTATGAATGAAGTGAAAACTTTGAGAGATTAAATTCAAACGAGTCTACTTGATGAAGGCTATTAATAAAATCATTGGAATACAGATTTCTCTGTAGAACCTCTACATAATATCTACCGATATTGATATTTTACGATATACTTTTAGCCTTCAAGGTACTACGTCTTCAATGACAAATTATTATATCAACCGGCATACAATAATTGAAGTAAAAACTTGAGAAAACTATAACATACTGAAATACATTCCGAAAATAATACTAGGCACAGTGTTTCATTTTATATCTTTCGATTTAGAATCATCAGAAGCATTTATTCTTCATTATATGTGCACTTCACTACAACAGAATTTACTGTGTAAATACTTGTGTATATAAACAATATCGCCACAGATTCTACACCTTCTTCTTTCCTTGACAAATTAAATGCGGTAAGATATCTTCCTAACTTCAATAACTAAATGACAGTTGATATTGACTCTAGAAAACTATATGTTTTCTTTCAAATAATGAAGATATGTACTTTGGAGAAATCTGTATTTTTGAATGTTTGTTTTAATAGCATTTATCAAGTAGACTCGTTTGAATTTAATATTCGAAAGAAAACCTATAGGTTTATAGACTGTCATTTAACTTTTTCAATCAATAGTAAATCAGTTCTAGAAAAATTTTTCAGACATTAAATTTCAATAGCCAGTCCAGTTCTTTTTTCGAATCATCAATAGTGAAAAGGATCGTTCAAACCAATAATATATTTGCCTCAAAAAATGTTTCTGAAATGGATGAATCTGTTGGGGAAACCAAATTTTATTTCCAAAGCTTTGGACTATAAAAACCAACCCTCATAAATCTGCCAATATATTGAGTCGTCAACACAGCGTTTCAAGAACTACAGAAGGCT
The DNA here is from genome assembly GCA_958510865.1 of Myrrha octodecimguttata. NCBI lineage: Eukaryota > Metazoa > Arthropoda > Insecta > Coleoptera > Coccinellidae > Myrrha > Myrrha octodecimguttata. Next base: position 25,591,225 of record OY294056.1, read on the forward strand.
CGAGAGAACACAGAATAAATCGAAGCCATTCGAAGTGAATACGTAGAACAGCAAAACAATAGCGTGAGTAAAGTGGTCTAGTAATAGTAGGCCATGGGGGTCTAAGTGACGTATAATCAGGTGGTAACACTTGTGGTTTTCCCACGATGCTCCTCAGTTGCCAACCTATTATTAATATACTGTTAATGCGGACAGTAATTATTTGTGTTGGCTGTCCCAGAAATCGAAGCTATCGTCATTTCTTTCCGTGACATGCAATTTCGTGTTCTCGCGAAGTTTCATGGAAAATTCGAACATGATTATCTGCCTTCATTAAAAAAACAAGGGAGCTTGGAGTTTCATACGAAACTGAAAATTTCAACTTTAACAATATCATTAATAGTCTCTCATTGACTTATGCATAAAAAAGTACAAAACACGAATATTCAGGGCGTTATTAGTTGAGTATAGAACATTGAAGAAAAAACACACTGTATAGTCGAAAACATTTTATAAACTATCGGCGGTCGATTTCGGTTCGAAGGCCATCATCAGGCCAGCTGAAAAAAGAAAAAAATTACGTAACAACATTTGTTTTAAGTTGAGTAGTTACCTTCTTTAATTCTTTAATCATTTCAAACCTATTTTTAGGTAAGGAGTGTGCGATCATGGAAATCGACTTACCGTCGAAAATAGAAATACAACTCCCAAAGGAACGGCGTAATGAAAATTATCTAGTTTTTCCAGGGTTATTGAAAATTATTAGATGTAAAATCTAAATTTCACAAGTATCAAAGATCGTATATCATGCAGGTCGAAATTTCAATTTTCTCGAATGGATTCAAAAAGATATCTTTCTCCGCTTAGAAATGTAGCTCCATCTTTTCAAACGATGAATAACATTCGACCTGCATAATGTTTGAACTTCTTCACTTGTGAAATTAAACATTTACATAACTCTGGAAAAACTAAATGATTCTTATTATGCCATTCTGTGAAAGTTGAAAGAATTTTCTTTATATCGAGGGATAAAGTATTGTAGAAAATGACAAGAAGGGACGAGTTTTCCAAAATATGCAACAATACCGTATCTGAATAAGAATTGAAGCGATTGACAGTTATCCATTTCATGAAGATTGCGTAGATTTATTCATATCGATTTTTCAAGAATTTAGTTTTGCAAATATGTTATTAATTATTATGCATATTGGAACATTCGTAATCAGTTTCCAAATCATAAATCATTAATCAATACAAATAAGACAGATAGGCCCCTCAGGCTGGTACCAAACGACTCTGCAACTTTCTGCTTTGTTTCTTGTAGAAAGTTGGAAAAGTTGAAAGTAATTATGTTGCGCCACATTTACGTATATTTGGTTTCTCACTTTTTCTTTCCGTTCATAATTTCCAAATCCATATAGATAAAATATTTTTTTCTTTGAAAGTATATAATCCACTAAATAAAGTCATATAATTTCTTAAAGCTCGAAATATTCGCCAATATGAGTGAAAGAAATAAAAAGGAAACGAAAAAATTCTTCTTGAAGATATAAGGGGAAGAAAACTTATTCTGTTTGCTGAATTCAGTAAGTAAGTGTGGAAATGGTGAGCATAAAAGAAAAAATAATTTGTCTTATGGAGAAGTAGAAATTTTATATGACAATAGCAATAGGATTCATAATTCAAAATCCCACCAAACGCGATAATGCTAGGAGAACTGAAGGCGATGGCGAAAAAGTCGGATGAAACCAACAACATCGTAATAGATTAACCTAACCACAATTACGAATATCTGTCAATAAATTAACAAATATTCTATCTTGATCAGAGCTAATCATACAATCAACCAAAACATCTACAACGAAGAAGCGGTTTCCGAGTAGCTTAGAGACTGCAGTTTCACAGCTATTACTGATCTTCAGAGCACCTTACCTCGGTGAACCGCAGAATAAGACCATAGGGTCTTAGAGATACTTATCACCAGTTAGATGGAACACTGCAGTATAATCACATACAGCTCGTCGTCTCTCAGGAGCATCTTGTGAATCCTAACCTTCGAGTGCAGAATACTAAGATCTATGTGCATGACGTCCATCCTAATGTTAGACGTTATCGTCTTGTGAGAAACCACATGAACCGAGTGTGTCTGTTTAAAGGTAGGTATGTTCTTTCAAGAACAATCAGTATAATTTTTTTGATTTCTCGGACTCGTAGGCGAAAAGGAATGAAGTCTAATAGAATCAGTGAAGGCAATCAGTTATTTGTAGCAACATATTCGCCTAGTTGGACCACGCAATGTCTATTTCCCAGATCTTCATAACGGCGCAGGAACCTGGATATATCATTAACTATACCGATTTCGCAAATCTCGTGAAAATGCTCGGAATTGTTCAGTTATTACCTGGGTTATGCAAGTTTCTCCGAAAAAATATTGAAAAGTCGTCCAAATTTTTTTGTTTCTACTTGAAGCTAGCTCTGACTCACACCTTATGAATACTATACGTTGAAGAATTGAATAAAAGTGACTTAATCGAAAGAATCGTTGGAAATTCAACTGCAAACCGTAAGAGAAGAAACTGAAAGCCTTGATTCGGTGATCGTTAAACGTCGCCGGTTTGTTTGTCAACATCACGCGGTCGTCTGCTCACCGTTTCGATGCTAAGGCCTCCTCAAGGCGATGCATCATTGATGTGCGTTTGAACTGAACCACGCCGTAGGATCGGAACACCTCATGCATTAGTTACTGGATTCAGTTAACGGCAATGTTGCTTCAACGACTTCACCAGTAGAAAGAAAACTTCAATACACTTCTTGAATCTAAACGATTTGAGATAAGATTGATGTAGTAGTTATTCTCAAATTTCTTCGAAGAATGAATATGATTATTGCCTTATGACAGTGAAGTATATAGGGTGAGTCTTAAAGGTGTACATTAATTTTAACCCTAGGTTAATCTGATGAAATAAAATACTTTTTTATGTACCATTTTTCCCTCGATTTTTCCTGATTCTGCCCCAGTAAGAAGATACAGGCTGTTGAAATTTCCAAAAAAAAAACAGTCTTTCATTTGTAGCTTTGACATGGTTCCTTCGAATGGAATGAATTTTGGTGTGAAGTTCGCTATGACTATGACTCGTATTCTACAGTGATCAAACGGTTTTCTGGTTATAGACTCCCCGATTCATAAAACTAAAAAAAGTAGCATGAATTATGCCGATAAAGTTTACCTTGAGTCATTATAAAAATCCACAATCATTTTAGAATTCTTAAGTATTCCTTATTATTTCTACTCAAACGAATTCTTTTCGAGATATTCAACCTTGAATGTTAAAAAATCTGATAAAATTTGAGAAAATGCCTTATTCTCGAGGATCCACCCCTGAGCTAGTAAAGACTGTGAATTAAGCTATGCTCACCTTTACCCGAACCATAGAATACACCGAAATATTTATCTATTTCGCATAGACCAAATATTAAGTCTATGCTATTTCGTGACCAGACCACAGACATAATCCAGGTCTATGGACCAGGCTTTCCAAAGAATTCTAGAATTCAATTGATATTTTTAGGTTAATTGAGTGACTTTTCATAATTAATTTATAGATTTGATGAAAATTAGAATAACTTTCTTTCAATATAAGAATGGACAAGATTGAAATTGTATAGAATCTCATGGTGGAAACAACTGGATATTGCACGAATTTCAAGTGGAAGATTAGTGTTTCAATGGTCAATTGTAGTGAAATATTTTTTCCACAATAATACCGCAAAAAGTAATAAGACTTAAGTGAGTAAATGAGTTTTCCCAATCATATTTCTTTGAATTTCAAGCAATGGATAGATTTCTCTGCAATACAAATCACCGTTGGTGATATATGTGTTGAATTTGAAAACAAAGTGCTGGAGTGTATTGGCACATTGAGAAATATTTAAATGCTTATAACTTTCTGGAAAAATGGTAAATGAAAAAAGTGTTGTACTTGATGAGATGAATCTATGGTTAAAATTGATGTACAACTTAAAGACTCCTCCTGTATTTGTATTGAAATTTTTGATTCATGGCAATGAAAAAGACAAGAGGTGTTTCGAAACTAATCGATATTTTCAATTTGGCTCAATTTCAATTATGGTGAAGAAACAGTCTTAGTCAAAGAGATATTCAATATATATCGACTTCTGTAGTACCTTGACCTAGTTACACGAGAAAAAGTCATCTGGTGAATATGTGTTTTGTCCCACTAAAGATATTATCAATATCAGCATCAGCATCAACTCAATAAGCTGAACAATTAGATTCGGCTCACTGAAGAAAAATCCGTGGACAAATTCTATTATGTCTGGCTAACCGTGCGTGTGTGCTCCATATTCGTAAGAAAAAAATTTCTTGAAGTCTCCAAATTTTCGACTCAGGTCAGCAGCCTAAATATTCATTTCAAGTAAGTTGATGGAAAAAATTCAACCTACGGTTTCAGAGTTGAATCTACCTGAAGTATTGTTTTTTTTTAAATTTCGAAAAACAACTATCCGATAGAATTGAACTTGGTTTGCAATTATGAAGTATCAACCTGAAGATTTATGAGCGATTTCGTCAGGATCATATAAAAAGAAAATTTAAATGTTCCGAAACTTCGGAATATCCAAAGCTTATTCATCGAGAGCTGAAATTGTACGTCTACATATAAGGTATCTAAAAAATGAGTTGTATGAATTACAAACGGCCTATTGTACAATATCTACCGAGAAAAGCAACTTAGAGGCCCGACAATTGTAAAGCAGAATGGGAGCCTCATAACGAAGGCTGAATTATTGAATGGGTGAAATCCACTCAAGGACTCCGTAGATATATACATTTGAAATTTTATTTTACCAATATTTCAGGAAAACAGATTCGAACGAATTGAAATCTAGTACTTGGTCGGAAAGAGACTGAAGATTCATCCAAAATATCATGACTATCATATCTACGGAATCATAGGGCAGATTCGAACCCTTCAATTTGCTCAATATGAATTCTCCGAATGATTGTTATTTTTTTGCTTCCCTGAAATAATTTATCTGATGAAATGAAAAAAACTCAAGAAATCACAAGGAGATCCAAATAGACTTCCATTCCTTCCCTTTTAATATGTACTTACCGTCTTATTTTGATGGTAGCTAATCGTGTATAAAGAGAGATTCGAACTTTATTTTCTGAAGGAAATTTTATAGTTTTCTTTGAATTCAAGAATTCAGAATTCAAGAATGTTCGTGGAAACTTCCCGTCAAATAGGATTCGATAGGTGGAATGATTTCACGGATCTGTGGTTGAATTCGCGCTATTTGAAGTGCATAGCACATACTTTCCAAAATCTGTATTGGTTTCTTTCGTAAGCGTTCTCCTTTCTTTATTTTCTTTAGTGGAATTACTGGTTGAGATCATTTACTCTGTTGATGGTAGAAATTTTCATCAAGTTGAAAGACATTTAAAAGAAAATAACTAAACTCGGCAGACATTTCGACTTCTTTGGGAAAAAGTTGAGACTTCTGTTCCAGATATTGAGAGTGAAAGCCCAGAAAAAGCTCACAAAATGATGATTTCCTCCCGAAATAAACCCCAACCGATAAGTAGGTAAATTAAAGGACGTGTTGTCTATTTAAGGGGACGATAATTCGAGCCGTTTCAGGAAGGAACTTAATATGACCACATTTCTTACACAGGGTAACTGTAGAAATACAGGGTCGTAAGGTTTGCAGAATTTTTTTTTCATACCCACAGTAAATTATTGGAAATATTTCTATGAAATTCATTACACCTTTACTGCATCAGTATAAATTTCCTGATGTATAAACAATTTTATTATTGTCATCAGTGGCGCCTGTATGGTTGTTGCATTCAGTTTTGGCACGACAATGCTTTTTCTCGAATAAAAAATTCATTTTGAAAGTCTCATTCATTTTGAGCAAAGGGGATCCCTTGGTTTCGCTTTATTTGGTGAGTGGTTTTCGCTTGGAAAAAAAACAAAATCGTTTTACCTCAGTGTCAAATACTACTGAAAATTTCATGGAGTGAACATTCCGTACAAATGCTTGCGTATCAGCTGAAATGTATAGCATTTTGACGCTGAAGTAAAACGATTTTTATTTTCTTGAACGGAAACCATGAGCCGGACAAAGTATAGATCAAATTTGCTCAGAAATCAATGGAAATTTCAAAAATTATTTCTGATTGAGAAAAAGCAATGTCGTTCCATTTCTTTTCTGAAAATATTCCATATATACCAAAGTTATAAAGACGTCACTACTAAAAATAATAAAATTGTCAATCCATCAAAAAAATCTGCCTTGATGCAAATAAAACGTGCACCAAATTTTATGAAAATAGCTGCAATAGCATCAATGTGGTAATTACCATTAAGTTAAACATAACACTCACTCAACATGCGTTCATAACAAGATTTTTCTTTGAAATTACCGCAAGAATCCCCCTCTTAATTATTAGAATATCATTAAGGAACACTTTGTATACTTCAAATGAGATATGACTGAATTCGAACTGAATTTTCAGCCAATCTTCCAAACTTTTCCTTGTCAAATCCTTCTCGAATATATCATGTGTAGCTAAAACCAATGTTTTCTCTTCCCTGTGAAATCTAGTCGAGTGGCTTCATCTCTCTCAACCGCATCTCTCGTATCGATAAAGCGGGCCCGTAAAGTTACTACCTCCGGTTGATTTCACTTCATTTTTATTGTATTTCTCCCTCCTCGTGTATTTACGTGTATCTCTATCCCAGGTCGGCAAGGGCGGCTTTCAAGTTTTCGACATGGGATGTGATTCTCGAAAGTTTTGACACATGTGTCAAGTGTGACATGGGATATTGCGATACTCCAAAGGGGGGTTGATGAATCTAGCATGTGTTTATTTTATGGTCAGGAGCGACTTTTATCCAGAATCACGAAAACATACTTAACTCATTCATGAAAATTATCAATATTTCGACATAATTTTCAACAATGAACCGACAATTTGTTGACCCTAGTAATGTTAGCCCCCGGCCGGCCAGCTCCACAGGCACTTTTCTGTGAAGCTGGACTCTCAATATACAGGGTGATTCCAAATTAGACGAGAAACTTGGAGGATGTGTGTGTATGACTCATTTGCTGACGCTCGAGCCATATTTATCGACAACCAAAAATCAACAGTTTCTGGGATATTTGAGTTGTGGGATTTTCAAACGGCTTCTCACCATGTTTCAATTTTGGTCAATTTTTCCTTTGTTGATCAAATTCAATAGACGACTTCTGCCCAAGTTGCCAACACACAATTTTCTTCACAAATTTACTATCACTGGGGAGCGCGAATTTCAGGACAAATTCGACATGATAAGGTTCGCGTTATTCAAAAATATCCGTAAAAGACGCCTCAGCTTCTCAAACAAGATAATTCCTTGCAAATGTAGGGTTTTGTTAGAATCATCTCTTAGGCTGAAATTTAAGTTGGGATTCCTGATTTCATGTTAATAGTGTCAAATTTTTATAGGATATGTTCCGAATATCCACTTGGTTATTTCGGTTGCCGGTTTTCCATTCCGTAGATATGAAATATTCGGTTGGTTCCTGAAAAATGGTAAATTACGGAATTTGATGGATGAAAAAACGTTCTTTCTATCACCTGAACGACAGTCAATGTTCTAAGGTAACATATCCATATCATAAAACAATCTTTATTTACTTTATGATCCATAGAACATAGAAGAGACAACAATCAATAATGGAAAAATTACTAGGTGTGGTCTATGGATCATAAGGTAAATGAAGATTGTTCTATGCTAAGGATATGTTACCATAAAAATTGATACATAGAATACATAAGGTGCGGACACTCTTTGACATATTTTGGGTCCGAAATGAGGTCCAAACGTTGTCAAAATACGGCTTTGTTGGCATAATTCAGTTTTCGCCGATAGATACCGGCATAGGAAAATCTGCCATTTAAAATCTGAAATATTAACGGAAGTTACCGACCTGTCATATCAAAACTAGTCAAATCAGAACTCTGAATACACAAGTCTGAAACTTTATATTTTTGAATACCTGCTTATTGCAAGAGGTATTTATTATCTCAATATTCATGGAAAGGAACTATTCCAGAGTTGTGTTTTCAAAAATACCACCAGAAATTTGGAACGATAGATAATAAAATTAATTTGTCTGGTTTGAAATTCGTCTGATAAATTCGTATGCACATGAACAGCAAAGTGAAAATTCATATATCAATTCCGATAATAATTAACACGAACATTTCCTCCAAAAATTTGCATAAGTAGGTATTCAACATAATTCATATGTAACTTTTGAATTGAATATGTATTAATAGGTACATACAAAATTCAAAGAAGATCCAATCTATAAAGAATCCATTAGTAATATCAATCTCCCGTTTCGTTTTCACCGTTGTTTTGGCTTCGAAATAACTTCTTGTATCCATCCATGAAAGTGTTCTCACAATAAACCTCCTATTGCTCCTTATTCCCTTACACATATGTCATATTATTAATGAGTAGATGTTCCACATTTGTTAAACTCCTCTTATGTGTTAGTGAGAATCTATAATTTCAAATATCTGATTTATTTTTTGGCAAAAAGTTTCATCAGATTATAGCTCAATTCATCTTATTCAGCGGAATTAAATGTATGCACTTACCAAAGCCACATAAGCGCCATCATCGTTTACAGAGCCAAGTAGCCCAAGATTTGACAATTCTAGGACCGCATTCTGGACCCAAAATTTTAGTGGGTAATAGTAGGAAAGCGTCTACACCTGATATATTCTATGCATCTATCCATAAAATGTTGATTGTCGTTCTGGTGCATAGACTTAATATGTCTATGATGTGGTGACAGAAAGATTGCTTTTTCATCGATCAAATTCCGTAATTAACCTTTTTTTTCAGGAACCAACCGAATATTTTATATTTACAGAACAGAAAACCGGCAACCGAAATAACCAAGTTGATTTTCGAAACATATCCTTTATAAACTTGACACTATATACATGAAATCAGGAATCCCAACGTAAATTTCAGCCTAACAAAAACCTATATTTGTAAGGAATTATCTTGTTTGAGGAGCCGAGGCATCTTTCACCGATATTTATAAATAACGCGAACCTTATCATGTCGAATTTATCCTGGAATTCCCGTTCCCCAGTGATAGTAAATTTGTGAAGAAAATTGTGGGTTGGCAACTTGAGCCGAAGTCGTGTCTATTATATCTCACGGTGTTATACTATAATAAAGTAAGCGAGGAGTGAAATCATTAGGTAAGTGTGGTAAAGCGGCGGGAAGTTTATGGAAGTTGACACAGAACAAGCATCATCCTTACTTTTTTAAGTCAGACTGAGATCTCTATCAAGAGAAAAACTCATTAAGGGTCATATTATATAAAACCAGTTCAATTTGAGTTCTTTTCCATTTAAATTCATAAGGTTCAAAATAAGAAAGCAGGGGTTTTATTCAATGGTTAATTTTATTTCATCGGATTTGAAAACTGAGCATTTCTAGTAGCACTTGATAGTAGCATATAGTAGTAAATTTCAATTTTAAATTAAATGAAAATAGTTAAACAATTCTTGTAGGTGTATTCAATAAAGAACCAAGAAAAATAAAACACATTCAATGGTGAAAATAATATGCATAATTATTGGGGCTTGATAACTCGATCCTTGATTAGTGAAAATGATTGAAAGACAATCATGAAAAAAATGATATGCTGCTGAGTATCATGAAGTTTATACTTTGTATAAATAGGATTCTTTCTTTTTTTGAACACTTATTTCCATATACATGCACTGTCCAAACGAAATACAAAAGGGACCCATTTAAAAGTATCGGAGGATCTACACATTTCTTCGAAGCTAACACAAAAAGGTTTCACGCACTAATAAATAGCTAAATAATAATCTGAGAAAACATCAATTAAATTCAAAATGACAATTTCCGAATAACTTTTAATAGCGACATGCGCTCTGATTGGTCGATTGGTGGCGTTTGTGTCGGTGGCGAGAGTATGAAATACAACCGGTTTCCCCAGTTCGGTCCAAAGATTTAGTAGGAAAACAAATGAAAATATGAGCACCATTGTTCTGTGCATCCTAACCTGTATTCATAGCGTAGTTCAAAAACTAGTAGTATTGTAGATTATTCACGCATTGTTTCGAATACAGTCGGAGCTCCACGATTAGTGGGAATAATTGAAAGACAATTATGAAAAGGAATGATATGCTTTCGAGTATAATGAAGCTTATACCTTCTATAGATAAGATTCTGTCCTTTCTTTCTTCATTCGAGCACTAACTTCCAAATACATCTATCCAAACAATATACAAAAGGGACTCATTAAAAAATATCTAAGTATCTTCACAATTCTACGAAGCTAACATGAAGGATTTCAGGGACTAGGCAATGACTAAATTATAATAATCTGAAAAAATTGAAAAATTCAAAATAACAATTGCCGAATCAACGTAAATAGTGTCATGGGCGATTGGTGGCGTTTCTGTCGGTGGCAAGATTATGAAATACAACCGGTTTCTCCAGTTCGACCTACAGATTCAGTAGGAAAACAAATGAATGTAAAAGCACCATAACTCTATTAATCTAACTCAAACGTTAGTGCGGAAATATAGTTGCCTCAAATCAAAGATCCATACCATACTTGAGTTGACTTTCTATAGCATAATATAATATCGGCATCTGTTCTATGTATTTTCGATAGGTTCTTGAACTTTTGTAAGGTGCTCCTCAACTTGTTGGTCACATGATTCAACTCTTTATCCCATCTCAGATGGCAATAAAGATAATTACCGAGGTATCTGACACCTGATGCAGAAAAGATCTCCATACGCACCTAAATTTATTGGTATCTAGGTAAGATTTAAAAATGAAAAAGGCATTCAGTAGGTTTTCTCGAAATCTATTGAATCAGGATATATATTATTTAACAGTTGTCAACGTTTTGGGAAACCCGTAGTGCGGGTCTGCACATTGACCATCTGAAATTTTCCCATCGCACGAATTGAAATAAAAATCAGAGACCCTAGAACTACGATCCGCTTTCGAAAACCACTCCGAACATCAAAACTCCCTCTGAAATTTAAATTACTGCTTAAAAGGTAAGCGCTATGAGTGAAATTTACTGCAAGGCCTGACGCCGACAATAAAATTCCTGGAAAAGGAGATGCACTTAAAAAGTTTAAATTTACAATTTAATTCCATTCGCAATAATGTACCCCATTGTAACAGAGAGCTGGAACAGAGGAGAGAATTTGAGGGGCGGCGAGACGAGGTGGCAGAGGAAGCACGCACTTAGTTGGGGGCCTAATAATTTGGAGTAGCTGGGTTCTGCTCGTCGTAAACATTGGAAATTATCTAGATGATCCCTTAATTTCCAAGCCCCAATTCATTCGGTGAAGATGCTAAGCACTAACTTGTGGAGTAATGGGGAATTTATAACTGTTACCTATAAGTGGGAGATAAGATCTTGTTCAATTTTCCGCTTAATAACTTGGAAGGGATTTCGAGAAACTGGCCTCATTTTTCATAGGCATGAAGTGTTGGTGTTTGATAACTGAGGTGAACGTTCTTTTCCTGCCGGGACCGGTAAAGACCGACTGGCCCCCTGACGGCTTAAATACTGAAAATCATGTTTGGTTCTAGGCTTTCCAAACCACTTTGGGCCCGGGTCCTGGGCGCCCAGTGGATAATTCAGCACTGACTTGGAATCAGAAAAGATTGCTCAAATTCATATTCGAAACATGAGAGTGCCCCACTTCATTAGAGTCCTTTGAAAGATCCACTGAAATTGTGTAGGCAAGATCGAATTATATGGTCTAAAATTGACAATTTTAACAGTTTAATATTTTTATTACTGGTGTTAACATATTTTCAAAAGTATAATTTTGCCAGTCCATCAAAATTGACGACAGTCTATGGACTTAGGTAAGGTATCTTGAATACTGATAGTTTTACCGATGCGATTTTCTTTCAGTTCTGACTGCGAAAATAATTTCGAGGTTATGCGCTGGTTCTTTTACATTCCTGCAGAGGAATTCGCCTGTGTTCTGCAATTGTAATTCGTCAATATTGTATTTTGACAGAACTAAGACGATACAAGCGCTACAAGAAACAATTTCGCATTCGACTGAACTGTCGCTTTTTCTGTTGGGAATCGAAGTTGTCTTTGGAATATCGCATCCTATACTATACTACATTCGGAATGAATATTTCGTGCATCTCCATATGAATTTTGAGCTGAATCTCGTAGAGTGTTTTTGAAATATAGGTCTGCTCTCTTATTATAGTTTGGAAAATTTTCAGTGACTTCATCCAAATGCAATTAATTTCATTTAAATATTCGAATCATTATAATTCACTCAACATAATGAATTCATCCCGACAGAAATGGTATATTCTTGGGTATTGGGGAAGTGAAATTCAAGATAAGTGTTCCCATGAATGAGGTTTTCTGCAAATTTGAAAATTGTCGCGTTCACAACTAAAAATACAGTCATGAATGAGTTTCTTTACATCTTTAATTTTCTCGTCTCTTTAGCCCTCAGATCATCGTTCCATTCATTATCATTCAAGAATCCTAGCAAAAATTCGTAAAATTTCCATTCAGAACTCCAAAAACATCTATTACTGCAGTGGGAGTCGAAACCGCTACCAATAGCACACTGGGCAAACTATCTAATACTCTAGGCGTATCACTAGGTGTCATGTACTCTCTTCCGACTCAAATTTTGGTTCTAAATCAATAAATACAGATATCCTGACTAAGTGATTGTGCTCTAAAACTAGCGCGTATTGAAATCAGAATTTCAAGCAGGATTGTGGGTTATGAACATCATATAATCTAGAATCATAGAGTTCAGTGCCGGAATCACGAAATAATATAATATAAATATTCAAATCTTAATATAAGACACAAAAAAATTAAACAAAATACTTTAAGAAAAATTGTTCGTGTGAAAACCATGTCCCTCATATTTCTATTTTACCGATCCCAAAATGAATTTTAATTCACATCTGTTAACACTAATTTGGTTACAATGCTAGTATTCATTTATATTGGATGTTTGGTCGGACCATAACACAAGAACTGCATCCCAGCTGATGAAGAAGGGTACCTAAGCGGATAGAGGGGACTTTTTCAATGTGCGCCTAGACTATAAAAAGCCCTTACTACTAGATCCTAGTAGTATTTTCTGGAAACTCAAAATGCCGACTGCATATTATTGCCGTCTTGGTTTACATATATAAACTGTGAATTTTGCTTCTACGCCACAAGTTGAGAATCTCATTCATGGTAGTATTTAGTGAAAATGAATAGATTAATAAATAATATGAAATCAATAGGTCTTTTGCATGTAACAAGAATTATCACATTTTTATATTTTTCTCATTTCATTTCGATAAAAAATCATAATGTATGCTATGTGACACTTCAACAATTCACAAATTTCGAATAATTCGTTATTAAAATTCGTCAAAGCGGGACACAAAACCAAAATGGGTGAAACGCGGTAGATCGCCTCCTACGTCACTCGTTATTCCACGATGCCCAGACCGATACAGCTGACGCTCCCTATTGGCTTGCTAGAGAGAAAGGTACACGAGAAGAGGGAGGGAGTGGATATATCGCTGTACGTCACGGAAGACGCGAAGTTCCGAGTGTTTAAACAACCAATATGTGGAGCGTAATTTAAAAGATCGTTTTCTCGTTGAAAATTGGAATTTTTGGCGGCGATTGAAGTTGTTCAGTAATCTTATGGATAGAATATTTGATTCCATTGATAAAAAACCTATTGTGAAGATTCTGTACAATCGCAGTTTTGCTACATAAAACTGAGTTAATTTTCATCACAATTTAGTTTATTGTAGCGTAAGTGTTGAGTGATGTTTAATACTCATTGGTATGAAAATGATGAAATAATTTCACACTCGTACAGATTCACATGAGTGAAAAAATTCCTTCAAAATTCTTTTCTCTTTGAGTGTTTTTCACTTAATTCATTTCATGGTTTATATTTGTTCCCGAAAAATGAAAATCCAAATCCGGCTGTCACAGGTTCACCCACAAATAAAACTTCATTTTCCGAAATATCGGATTGAAATTCAAAACTACATATTGTTTACCACAAACTGAAGTGATTGATATTTATAATTTCCGGTCTAATCAGAAGTGGCGTTACTCTCGAACCTATGTATATTTTTGCCTATTTGACTTCTAAGTTTAGTTCCAATTTGAATTCCGTCAAAAGAAAAATAAAATGAGAAAAAAACATTTTAATCAAAATTTCTTTTTGTATACGGCTTCTGTTTCATTTTAATGCTTGTTGTGTTAGTTGTTGCTCTTATAACAGATCATAAAATTCAGTTTCGGTATAAATTGAGTACTAGGGCTGAAGTTATAAATATTTTGTTTCAGTCCCATGCGTGGGGTGAACCTTCTGCTCTAACTCTAATTATACTGGATCTAGGTTAATAAACTTTGCATACATATTGTCTGATCATACATTATCTAGATGGAAAAATATTTCCAACCATGTAGCAAGATTATTCATTTTCCACATTCCATATCTTACCTCTTTTTCTAAAAATATCATTCGACAATCATTGAAATTGTTTTCCTATCCAATAACTGTATGATCGGAATGTATGAGTGTCAAAGTTCATGAACCTATACCCGGTATAATAGCAGTTAGAGCAAAGTTTCATTACGGAGTTGAAAGTTGCTTTGGTTATTTCCGACATACTGATGTTTGTTTTCTGTGATCGCAATGATTCGGATTGGCATTGATACCTCCGTTGTTAAAGGAAAACGATAAATAGTAGATTCTACAAGACTTGTAACCACCGACTAAATAGTTGATTTCAGTTCGAATTCAAAGTTTGGGTTGAAAATGGAGTGTAATAGAGCCAATAATTTACTGTTGATCAATCAAACCCTTGATCAATGTTTTGAGAAAACCGTGTAACACTGATCTTGTTGATGTAAGAAATTTCAATAAAGCTAGATATGTTTGGGATGATTTCATTTTCATTGTTTTGCAATGAACTGTCATCCGCCTTCATTAATGATAGGTAAATAAAATGTTGAAATTGTTGGCCGATTAAAAAAATATATCAACCGTTAAACATTATTCTTCTTCTATGTCTTTTTCGAATCATTCAGTTACGGCCTTATGAGGATACGTAATACCATTACTTTCAGGTGGAAGAACCTTCAGCACTTCAACCGCTAAAGAGTTATCTTTGAAGCTATTGAGATGATTATCTGTATCACTCCAGTATTTGCTGCAAGCAAAAAACTAAATGGAATAGTCTTCATTCAAACTACACCATACAGTTTCAAACGGCGTTTATTTATTAACCTAAACCATGAATGATTTCTGTATCAATGAATTACAAAGAAATCCGAGAAAAAAAATTATTTATTGATGATATTCACTAAAGGCAAATTTTCAAGTGGATGCCAACTTGAGATGTTTCATCTGCTCAAGATGTATAACCTGGAATATTTCTAAATCCCTATGTAAACATCATGAATATTAAATCATCTCCAGCTTACCGTCGGATTCGGCATACACCGCCTCGTCATGTCGGGACTCCTGTACGTCGGCGAATATCTACCAGCGAAACAAGCACCAGACGAAGTGATCGGTCCGTGAAGTCCAGTAGGCCCTTTCGGAGCCATCATCTTATCCGGAGAATACATCACAAAAAGTTCGAGTCACTAAAAATAACTCCTCATCTCAAGAAACATCGACAAATCACATAATCACTATTAACCCGACCGCGCACCTGAAGATGACCTTTTGGGCACGAAACGTCCTCCTCTGCTGTGAATTACAGGGGATGAAAGTTTTATTTTTGGCAAATCATGCGATCGCTCGGGGTGTGCAGATACGAGTATTATGTTACCGACTGGTGGATGCCATTGAATCCGGAGCGCCACTTCATTGGGGGTGGAGGGTGTGCGCCGACGCCGGCGTCGGGACGACCGTCGTTCCCGCCCCCAACCGTCATATTCGAGCCGCATTCGCCTCGTTCGAATTAGTGACATTTTGATGGGGTATAGATTTTTCCCGAATTGTTATGAAAAGGGTTATGAATGCCGCCGCGATGGGGTGAGCGTGCACTAGGGTTGGAAGAAGGAGCGACTACCCCTGTTCTAGCAGATTGCATGCGTTGCTTATTTCTGGTATGAATTAGTACGGGTGGGATGATTAGGGTTGATCTGTTGCGGCTCCATCTCATTCATGTTCAAGGTTTCATTGCAGATGAGCACCAATTCGTGAAAACATTCCATTTGAATGTCATATTAATCTCTAATTGAGAAGACCCATGCAAATGAAATAATTATTATCAGGTATTCCAATTAAATGAATAATTGCGGAAAGTATTGGTTGTTGTTTCTATCAAGCAAATATAAAATCATCTCGTTTGTGCGCTGGCTGTCATCTGGAATACCGATAGCTCTTCTTGTTTAGATTTACTCACATTGACTCTATTGACAGTTCGTCGATAAGTTTTTGTCTTGATGGCATTTTCTTCCAAGGAAATTAAAAGGTTCTATTCTATGTCTGATTCACAGTGCAGAATAAAGTAGAAATTAATTATGCAAACTTCACTTTTACAATTTTCTTTGCGTGATGCTCAAGATAAGGTCCGTTTCATCGAAATGAAATATACAGATATTTGCTACTCGCTATAGAGGCTCAATTTTGAACGGTAATTCATGTTTCAAATATTCTTCTTCTGAAATCATATCAACTTGTAAAGGTTTCATGCTTAATAGCAAACAATACCTCGAATGAAACGAAGTGACTTTCAGAGGCCAGAGTTCGTTTTTTTCAAAAAAATTTTTGAGTGCAAATGGTTGAAAAAAATTGTAAGAATGCGCAATGTTGCCACTTCTTTATATTCAAGAATTTTCGGGAAAATAAAAACTGAAATGCAGTGAAAAATGGAAAAATAACTAATATTGCGCATTCTCATTGAAGAATTAAGTACATCCCAAAAAAATTCTTCAAAAACTAATCACTGAAGCCTGTAGAACCACACCCCGTTTTCTCCTAAATTTCACGAATTTCCAATATTTCTCTCGGTTGTTGGCAACTTTAAATTGGGCAGACAGCGGAAAGGTATATATTGACCTTGAGATATTAACGAGATTTAATGCAACTTGAATGTGGTTATGTTGCCGAGCCGTAATTTACCAACACGTGGTAATGTTTCCTCTTGCAAATCAGAAGAAAATGCAGAAAGAGGTGAACTATGAGCGTAGTGACAGCGACCCCCATGAAATCTTAATTGGAAAGGGGAGGTTGAGTGACGCCTTGCTTTGAAGGTAGTTCGATAGAAATTTTAAAGGGGTCCCACTTTTGCTTTTTTGTTTGTCTTTCCAATTTATGAAGTGAAGAAAATATCTGAAGAATGCAGATGCACAAAAAATTCAGTAATATTGTAGATAAAATGTTGATCATGGCATCTAAAAATTATGTTTATTACTGTTTAAGGGCAAGCAATAAAGATTATTATTATTATATCAAGGTGGGTTCAAACTAAACGAACAAAGAGCAAGAGCTAGAACAAGAACATCCTAGTTGATCTTTTAGTGTGAATGAAATCACATGTTCAGCGTTAATACATTACATAGAATGTTTGTGAACGTAGATAAAACGACGAAAGAATGCTCCAAGTCTGTTTCCACTAGAAGAATTTGATAGATGCGGGAAGAATGAGTCTGATGTAAATCGGCTTTCACATGTCTTATGGAAGGTATTGTATATATTGAATACCACATATGTTGTATAGGTGTTCGAAGGATACAATCATTTCTACGTAGAACCAAATGAAACATAAGTCTGGTTCTTATGTTTGGCCTTGTTACATAAGAATTTACTATTTCTAGTAGATATGGACACTCAATATTGTATAGGAAACAAATTGCCTGTGAATCACGACGATCACCCAAAGGTACAGCTCCAAATCTTTTCAATAATAAAATATGGTCAGAACCTCTCGGAGCTGAAACACCATACTCTCTTTAAAAGAGAAATTTATAGAATCTATAAATAGAGAAGTATTGGGAATTTGGATAATTTATTGTCTGCTACTTTGATAACACAGATTATAGAATCTGTGCTGCACTGACTACAGTCTTTGTTTTGTTACTTTTATACATCAAGAAAGAGTTTGCTCAACACATATAAAAGTTTTAAATGAAGAACTACAGAGTGCGAAACTAATGATAATACAGAATTCAAAACAAAATTAATTAGTGAAATCACCAATATACAAACCCGACCATAAACACACACCGGTTCGCCACCAAGAATCCAAATTGTTCCTGAAGGAGTTGACACTAGATGCGCCAACAACCTATTGGTGATAAAAGATTGTCGTGGGGTACATTTCAATCTTTTCCGTGTCAACTTGAATATGAGCCCTCTAAGTTAGCTGATAGTCGCAAGGTCAAAGATATCACCCATGTCGACCCCAAAACACTTAGTCAAAGCTCGAAAGGCAACGATAAGGCCACCACGATCCCTTCTAGCCTAAATAGGGGGAAGAGTAAAAAGAGCCAAGCGCTGTTCGTATGTTGGTCGCACCCTTTCATATGGTATCCTAGTGGCGCGCCTTTGTATGGACTCCAATAATTCTTGCTGCCATACCAGATTCGGACACCAGACAGGGCCCGCGTATTCCAAAGACTAAAATGAGTCATATATGGGTCTTGTAAAGTTCAGAATATACAGAGGGGTCACAAAAACGAAAGGTATGTTCAAGCAATCCAAGTATTCTTCCGGCCCTAGAAGAAACATACAAAATCTGCTCTGACCATGAGAGTTCCTCACTAACAACAACACCTAAATCTATTTGACTATTAGTAGTGGTGAAGGGGGTGCCATTAATAGGGTAAATTCTTCTTGGATTATTCCTTCTCGAATGAAGAACCCTACACTTCGATAAAATGAGCTCAATCAACCAGTCGCAGTACCAAGAGAACAAAGTAGTCACATCTTCCTGTAGCAAAAAAGGGTTGGTATGGACATACTTGTAGAGCTCAGCATCGTCAGCGAATAAAGAAACCTCAGTTTATGACGCAAATAAAAAGGCTGCCAGATAAATGGGGCATACTCAAGTTTCGTTATCACTAAGGTGAATAGAAGAACTAGAGTTACAAAGTCAAGAAAATACCTGCCGTTACGAACTTTAAAACCATATACCTTCCGGAGAACTATTCAACAATTCATTTAGATGAGAAACGAACGTCAACTGATTATCGAACACCAAGCCGAAATCCCTTACAATCACGTTGTACAGCATCGACGAAAGTTAAGCCAGCCTATCAAAAACGTCCTTCAAAAGAGAACTAGTATTATCATCCGTTTCCGCATTTCTTCCACTTTTGAATTTTTTTTTAGTTATGCTGCCAACTGAAACGCTGAAAAAACTGAACGAGTAACGTCCTGCAGACTACTGACATCAGATACTTCAAATACCGAGCTGAAATAGTAGTAAGATATCCTGTGGACCCTCGTAGCGTCGCTCGTCATCTTTTATTTGTGCTGGCAACCTGGAGCTACCTATAGGTTACAGAGCAGGATCGGGAGATATGGGAGGTAATGTCGCGCATTGTATTTGGAACACAGTATTGGCCCATGTTGATGATTTCAATGATGAAATGTACTTTTTATTTCAGTTGATCAGAAATTGCAAGAGTAACGAAAAAGTTTGCCGATTAAATTTCATATGGAGTTAACAAAATTATCATTTTGGTGCTTGAATACGTACAGCACCTAGTTATTTCGGTAGTCCCTAATCAACATTGAGAAACCACTAGAAACAAAAAAACAATGATAATGAAGCCCTAGTCCAAACTGCTAGGTGCGATGCTTGGGACGAATCCACTTTTTTTCAGCAACAAGAGCGCGAGAGTACATCACGTAGTGAAGTAGGGAATCCCCGTCACTTGAGAGCAAACACTACCACGTGTTGGTAAATTACGGCTCGGCAACACAGCCACATGCAACTTCCATTAAACCTCGTTAATATCTCAAGGTCAGGCACCTTCTCGCTGTCTACCTAATTAAACGTTTCCACTAACCGCCAGAAATATTGGAAATGCTTGAAATTCAGGAGAAAACAGGGTGTCGTTCTGCAGGCTTCAGACATTATATTTTGAGAAATTTTTTTTTGGGATGTACTTAATTCTTCAATCAGAATGCGCAATGTCAGGTATTTTTCTATTTTTCACTGCATTTCAGTTTTTGTTTTGCCGAAAATCTTCGAAAATAAAAAAGTGGCAACATTGCGCATCCTGAAAATTGTTTTGAACTAATTGCACCCAAACATTTTTTTGAAAAGAACGAACTCTGGCATTCATTGAACGAAGAAAAAAAAGCTGGTGAAGATAATCTATAAGGTATAACGTCGGTAGAGAACTCTGAATCATCAGTAGAATTATTTGTCTAATAATAGCAGTTAAAATATCAGCTAATTAACCGCGGTGCAGACGATCCATTCGATTGAAGAAATATGCATTATTTGAGGCGAATTTGGTAAAAATAAGGTATTCTGGTACCACCTCGCCAAATGAAGAAGATGGGTTGATTCCGAATGTTGGGAGTCGGCCACTTAACGAACTTGCGATAATTGCAAAACACAATCGCAAACAAAAAAGAAGCATAGCATCATATATTCAATTAATCGTATCGAATGAGCATATTTGAAGGATTAGGGAAGTCTTTTTTTCTGTTATGTTGTAACCTATTCAGTTAATTATACCATAGTTACTTTCCGAGTTTCATTTCACCCCTCAAATAACTTGCGCGTTATTACCTCAACGGTTGCGCAATAATGCCCCACGGGTGAGGCTGAAACCGTGAAATGCATTTTCTTCTGAATGAAATTTTTTTCATTCATGTGGGAAATACAAGTAACCAACCACGTTTAATGAAAATACTTGAACTTTTGCTTAGATGCGCGTTAGTACCCCGCTTATCCCTATCCCTTATTGCAAATTTTCTTAATTTCCAAGATATTAACGGCGGCGCCTTTCTGAATTGACATGCTGTATTTAAAGAATGAATTAAGAATTCACTACTGGAATATGTGAGTTCACATATTCGGGTTTGATGGAAGTGTTGGAAAGTCTCAGTGTTGAATGTTATTACAACGAAATTATTATTATTATCATCGAGGTAATGGACCTGATACCCCATGTCTATAGACAAATTGCATAGATAGCCATTTTTATCATTTTAATTTATCGAGTAAAGGATTGCTTGATGACACTTCTGCAGTAAAAATGCCTTTATCTAGGACGATATATTCTGGATCACTATGAAGTGTAAGGATATGTTGACCACTTCAGTCAGTTTGTAAAACCAAATTCATTCCCAAAGAATGATGACAATATCCTGATAATTTTGAAATCTATTCCAAAAAAATTTACTGCATTAATTCATTGGAAAAGTCATTTGAACGATAAATTTTATTCAGTAGCAATAACAAAAATCACCTTCCGCGTATTTCTCCATGTAAGATTTTATAATTTCAACATAGTTGTGGAAATAATCTTCGGTAATACTTCTCTTGAAGGATGGAAACAGGAACATTGTCATATTGAGTGCTATTACAGGCCACAAAACGTATAGGAAAAACTGAAACAAGAAATTAAATATCAAAAATCCAAGAGATATCAATTGAGTGATCAAATGTAGAACCTATTCCTTATATCTTATCGGTGTATTTCCAGGAACTGTTAGATTTACATGTTCGAGTAAACATTTATCATTTTTCATTCTGTTTCTATTTTTTCTCCCATACTAGTTTTCCCTACAATTATGTTTCTGGAAGTCTGTTTGCGTCATCTGAATAGTCCATGTCTAGAGCTGACCAAAAAATAATTCCCGAGAACAAACCAACGCAAAACCACGAGACTTGAAACGAGTTATTCTTCATCTGAAACTTTCATAACAATGCTCCACTCATGTTGATGAACGCGCGTCCACACTACCCGAGCTCATGTGTGTGGAGTTGGAACAGCACTTTTCGATTTTCGAAAAAACATTTTTGGCTGAATTGTGCTAGATTCATTCTGCTTTGTGCCGTCGATTTTAGAGATATTCCACTAAAAAAAAAAAATCCAGAATTTTTCGAAAAAGTGCGTAGGAACGGCAGAAATAGATTGTAATCTACACAATCCGAGTTGTGGAAAAGGCCTTTAGATTTCCAGGAAATCAAAAAAAAATTAACTCAGCAATTTCAAATATGAACAAAATGGTGGTATACGTACTTTATTTGTTTGGTTCGCTCATTTGTACCGATCAGATTTTCAGAAAAAAACTTTCAACTTCTCTTTCAAACGGTGGAAACTAAAAACAATCGGTAGATTCTTTGATAATAGAAGGCATGACAACAGGCTTGAGCTTCTGTTGAAATATGAAAGATGCCGCCACGATATCCAAATGCGCTGCTGGCCGTCGTATCTTGAGTGAGTTATAAAAAAAAATCTAGAAAAGCACTGCCGTGAAGGCAGAAGCTTTTGCGCGCATATTCAATGTAGATGACGGCTTCGGCAACGAATTTGAACATGCGCCTATGCCTTCACGGCAGAGCTTTTCTAGATTTTTTTTCGATAAATTACTGGATTTCAATTCGATCTAATCTGTATTCTTGAAAATATTGGAAAAATAAAAATTTTGAATGGGTGTATCTTCGGAATCATTGGGCGGATTTCACCCATTCACGAATTCGACCCTCGTAATTAAGCCCCAATCACAGAATATTAATATTTGAAAAAAAATTTTTTTTAATTGTTCTGATAACACGATCATCACGAAATTTTGCACAATGTTGTCTTTCAAAATCTCCAAACTAGCTTCGATGTTTCATCACGAATCAGTATTTCTTGATTTATGCACAAAAAAAACCAACGATATCGAGAAGAAAACCACGAAATTTTACATACTTTTTCCCAGTATCTCCAAAACTGATAGCCGTATCGAATTGAAATTTAGTACACTGCTGTGAAATATGAAGACCAAGGTATAGCTGAAATTTGTCTCGTATATGAATAATAGTTTCAGGAAAAAAATTTTTTTCGAAAAAATTTTTTTTTTCAATTTAGTAACCATACAATTTCGACGAAATTCTGCTAAAAGTTGCGCGTCGTTATGGTTCAACTAATTGCCAAGTTTCAATTCAATCGCCACAGTTGTTTCTGATATATGAGGAAAATAACCTCGAAATTTCAAATTCCGATAACTCCAAAACTATTTGGCCGATTCTGCCCATTAACGAACTGAACCTTCGTATTTTGAAATGCAACCCTTCCTGAAATTTTCGAGTCGTTAGAATCCTCCGTACGCCCGTTATCGTGGTGACTGCCGGCCTGCCGGACAGAATCGATTTTGACATCGGATTCGTCATTAGTAAGTCCAACCTAGTGGTTCAAGACCATTTAAGGCTCAATCATCGAAAATTACAGATATTTGGACAAAACGATAGCACGCTGTTCCCCTAGAACATGCGTGCAAAAATTCCGACCGGCATATTTCGATACGTGTGCGAGGCACCTTTAATAATATAATAGTTGTGGGTATTTCATTTTTAACTTATTGCTTATTTTTGGTACACATCTATACTTGGTGAAGAAATGTAATTGTTGGATTTTAGTGATCACAGATAGTATCTTGAATGCAAATAAATCTGGGCACTGGGAAGATTCCTTTTTGAGGAGAACTTCAATGAAACCAGAAGCACTATCCAGAGAAGTGAAGGGAATAAGTATTATCAAATTCTGCGATTTTATGAACTCGGTGACGGGTATAAAATATTTTATAGGATTGAAAAAAAACTTGATTCGATAAGAATAACTCAATACTTATACAATAGTTATTTGATCCGAACAGATCGCCCACTGTAAGCGGTTCCGAACGATCTGAATTTCATACCTTTCATCATGTGTACTGATTCTATCAAAATCTTTTTCATTTTCACCGTGTGAAGGAAATGTTCAATGTTTTTTCTGAGAATCTGGCCGGTACAAGTCAGCACATATATGGCAAAACTATATAAAGCAACTTTCTATATAAGTTCTGGGCCAATTTTTTTTCCTTTTGCAAATTGGAGGATTTCAACGAAACAAATTAGAGCACATATAGCACAATTTTTTCTATATGTTTCCATTGCAAAAAGGTGAAATTGCTGAGCTTATTTCCTTTCTTAATTTTAATTTCCTGGAAATTTCAGGGATTTCCACATACATTTTTACACACACATCTCGGAATGTGTAAAACGCAATCTATTCCTGCCGCTCAAACGCGCTTTTTCGAAAACTTCTGGATTTCCCTATTTTATAAATTTCGTGTAATATCTGTCGAACCGTACGGATTAAAAGAAAAATCTCAACGGCACAAAGCAGCGTGAATCTGGCAGTTTCAGCAGAAATTTTTCTTTTCGAAAATCGAGAAGTGCTGGGCCAACTTCACACACATTTGAGTGGTCCATTTAATAATTTTCGTGGTAAATCTTGTGAACTATCTGGAATAAAAATGAAACTCTAATGGCACAAAGCAGTACGAACCCAGCACAATTCAGTCCGAAAATGATTGAAAATCAAATAATGTACTAACTTTCTTTCAAAATCTTTTTTTTTTCGGAAAATTAGTGAGATTTTCGTGAAAATTCCAACGGCACAAGTTAGCTTGCATGCAGGGCAATTCTTTGCATATTTGTTGCATATATTTTGATGAAAAAATCTGATGTCATCGACCAAATTTTTTCTCAAGTTCGCGATTTGCCGAGAAATCCGCCGGTATTGCATGAGAATTCTTTTTCTTAGCTTTTGATTTTTCGGGCAAAGAAAGAGAGACTTTCGGAAAAATTCGAATAGCACAACACTATCACAGCAATCAAAATCTACTTTTTTGAAAAGTGCTTGGTTGGTCTAATTCATATACGTCGTGCAATATATTCAGAACCGTACGGAATAAAAAAATTAATGGCACAAAGCAGCGCCAACCTAACACAATTCAGAACTAAACTTTTTTTTTTCGAAAATCGAAAAGTGCTGGGCCAACTTCAGACACATCCCGAGCTCCTGCTCGTGTGGCAATTGACAAACTTTCGAGTATTGTTCAAGCACATAGTAAGGATTTCTTCGTAATCTATGTGAAGGTTCAGTCACGAGACAAGCCATAAAAGCGAAGCGAACCGTGAACACGTGTGAATCTGCTAGGTGTCAATACCATAGACAAATAAGATACTCGGCTAAAGCTTGTTAAGCTTGAGGGAGAAAGACACGCCAAGACTGGTCGTACGCTAGCTCGCGATTCTTGCAAAAACCTGTACCAATACGAGTCGTTTCGACGCGCCTTAAGCTTTATGCAACTGTGAAATAGCTTGATCAAATCGGAACACTTAATCGATGTTTCGATGCCGAAAAGTGGCTTCTTCATATCCACTCGGAACCTTATGCAGGTAAAATTGTAAAACACAGTCGGTAAGATGCGAAACCCAGTGTTAATCTTACGAGGGAAAGAATAAAATAGATCAGTCGAAGATTCAAAATCTCAGCGCGATGCCATATCGAATAAACGCCTGTTTTCTCGCAATGGCAGGTTGAAAATGTTTTGGGGGCTCCAGTCCACCATATGCGATCGAAGGAAGCGCTTGCCAGTCTGTCAGTGCTCTCCAAACGTGAGATGTATGGTTCATTAGATCATATCGGTTGAAAATGGGTAAATTTCTCGTGAATTGAAATTTTCAGCGTGAAACATAAAATTCAAATAATAAAATGGTATTTTTGTGGTCGATCAATTCAAAAGACAATTATTTTTGTTTTTCAATTTCCTACTTTCGTAGAATTTCTTCTATGTTCAAATCAGTTATGGCAAAACAGCACTCAAGTACTTATTTCCCCAGAGGAAATTATTTGAGTAATACATTGTGGTAAATGGAATGTATTTATTTTCAACCGATATGGTCAAACGCACCTCCTGTTAGGTGCGCTACTGGCACGCGCAAGTACTTCCTTCGATTGCGTATCGTGGACTGCAAATCCCACCACAAACATTCAACTTGCCGTTGCAATATAGCAGTCGTTAAGTCGATATGGCATCGCACTGAGATTTTGATTCTTTCACTGGCCCATTTCATTCTGACCCTCAAAAGATTAACGCTGGGTATCGCATCTTACTGACTGTCTTTTCCAAACCTGTATATTTGTCGCGCTCCTTTCTAGGTACAAGGAAATATTATTTCACTCAAATGTCTCTAATTTTCAAACTACGGGAAGAATGCTTTCAAAAATAAGGACTCACTAATGAAGAATTCATAATAGAACTAAATCATATTCATAAACTTCCGAGGATACGATCTACAAATTTGTGATTTCCAGAGATTTTCAGCTTAGGGTGTAAATGGACCGAGTAACATACAGATAAGTGATTTAAAATAACAGCTCGAAGATTCATACGAAATTTCTGAAGTGATAAGAATAACTCAAAATCATCAATAATTTCATGTCAATAATAAAACTGTTGAATTTATTAGCACTTCCACAGTTGAGGAAAAATGCCCGAAAAGATTTCAATATGATGGTTTCAGCAAGCGTGAACGCGAAGATCCAAATGGCTAGAGTATCCAAAATGAGCCCTCGAAAATGTTGCTGTATGTAATACTGATGTACGATATACATTACCTCAAATGGAAAGCGTCCGAGCAAATATTGTGGTGTATATTAAAACCGACAGGTATTGGGAGGTTTACTATCGAATCCAAATTTTCCGTATTTTTTAAATAACTTGATGAAATTCTGAAACAGAAAATAACTAATATTACCTATTTATGTTATGAGTCTACGAGATTATACATACGGAGTCGATAAGTATTCGAAGATTTATCCCTGCGATTATTCTTTATCTTCCGCAAGAAAAAAGATAATAAGTGTCGGAAAAATTTGCTTGTATCATATAGGATAAATGCTTCTGAACCTAATCAATGAGTCAATTGGTATCTACTTCCACTGAACACTGAATACTTTTTGCGCTTTCTACCCTCTTAATGATCACAGCGTCATTGTCATTAGGAGACTTGATAAAGGAAAATTCAAGGAAAAATCCGTCATATTGTTGAAAGCATTTTTCATAAATATCCATAAACTGCGACTCGGCTCTTCAAACGATATTGAAATATCGATATTTGTGAATACCATTTGCGAATGGCTAAAAGTTGTGTTGGGGCTTATGAATACACGTTAATAATGTCGATGTAGACATGTCCCGTTAATCGACTTGGATATTTGGACAGCCAGTTTTCCGTCTCGTTAATGTAAAATGTTCGGTTGGATCCTAAAAAATAGGTTATTTATCGAACGTGGTTGATGAAAAAGCGAGGTATTTTCAATCAAAGTCATATTAACGAAATGGAGAACTCAAAACCGAAAAAACCGAGTTAATTCAAGGTAAATATCCTATATAAGCTTCACTGACACTTTTGGCGTGTAATCAGAAACTCAAACTGAACTTTCAGTCAACCAGTAATCATCTTTATTAATTTTGTTATGTGATTCCAACTATTTAGGCTCAAGGGCCGAGGCTCAGGTACTGGACATTTTTCAAACTAACGCCAACCTCTACATTAAACATTTATTCTGAATTTTCCTTCCCTAGCAGTTAAAATATTTCAATTTAAAAGTTGGACCGAAGACTCCCATTTAATTTAATATAGCTGTCAATTTAAGACTATGTCGAAAATACGAGATTTGGCCTGTTGATATATGATCGAGCCCTGAACGACAAACAACCTCGAGAAGTCACAGAATTGAACGAATCACAGAATTGAACGAAATATGGAATTGTAACAAATTCCATTTTTCCTGAATTTCACAATGTTTCTGAAGAAACGAAAAAGAATCTGAAAATAATAACCAAAACGTTATCTGAACTATATTCCCGAATTCTCTACCAAAGTCCATATTTTTCAAAAAACTACGCATTTTCGAAACCGAACATCCTCTTATGATTCAGCAACTTGATAGATAATTCATTATAGGACACAAAATTTTTACAACGTGTGAAAGAGGTTATTGAAAATACTTCTTTTAAATCTTTCTAAAGAGATTATCCTCACTAATTGTTGAATCTAAATGTTGATACTTCACAGCTGCAAATGAAGTTCATTTCAAACGGATCAAATATTTCCAGTAATTATGGAAATAATATTCCAAATAGTCTCAACTCCGAAACCATTTCGCAGATTTTTCCCAGTAACGAACTTAACCTACATATTCAAACTCCAAACCTACCCTCTAAATTTCAGATATTCTATTTCGCTCTCGGCCGAACAGAGTTGAATTGAACCCCGAATTTTTTAGTAAGTCACAACTGTCGATTATTTCAGCCACTCAAACAAAATGGATAACGCCGTTCTCGAATAATTGATGGTAATCGTATGTAATAAATAATTTTATGACTCAATAATTTTGTTCTATCAGAAATGTTTCATTTCACACATTAGGGACATTTCGAATGTGAATTTCATGATGGGGGGGCTACAAATTTCGAAAAACTAGAATGAAGTTGAACAGAAGAAGTTTTGCAGTTACAAGTGAAAGGGAAATTGATATGAATTCACGACATACTATGAACCGGTTTTGAAATTATTCTGATCGAATTACAAATTGCAAAGTTTGTGAAGCTTTTGTGGCGAAATGAAGTAGAAATGAAGAACTCATTTCTATGATCCGAAATTAATAATAATTCCAGCTTCAAGCACTGCTTATTTTAAGGCGGTATATACTAGTTTTCAATTCGCAAAAGGCTCCGTAAAACCTTTTGCTCGTATGTTCTGGGGAACAGGAGGCTATAGTCTTATACGAATATCAGTAATTTTCTAAATTTGAGCCGAAAATGGTCTCAAACGACTAGGTTGGACTAACTGATGACGAATCCGGTGTCAAAATCGATTCTGTCCTGCCGGCCAGCCGGCCGTCAGTAGGCACGAGGATGGGCATACGGAGAATCCTACCGAACTGAAAATTTCAGCGTTGATTCTATTTCAAAATGCGAAGTTTGAGTTTGTTAATGGACAGAATTGGTCAAATGCTTTCAGAGTTATAGCTATTTGAAGTTTTGAGGTGATTGGAACATGGGGACTTGAAACTTTATGCGAAGATTTATGTCAAGATCGTGCTGTCAGTGAATTGAATTATTTCAAAATTTCTTTCGGGAAATATTGTTCTTGGAAAAGAATCATTATATTTGAAAACGAATTCGGGCATACCTTGAACTCCATATTTCAAAGCAGTGTACTGAATTTCAATTCGATACGGTCATTATTTTCGAAGATATCGGAAAAAAAACATTAAAATTTCAATTTTTTCGGAATAACTCAAAAAAATACTGATTCAATCAACATGAAACTTGGTTAATAGTTTGAAAACAATGATGGAAAGTTCGTTCGAAATTTCGTGATGTTCGTGTCATTGGCGAGAATTAAAAAAAAATTTAATTTGTTTTTTCAAATATTAAATATTCTGTGATCTTCTAACCATATTATCCTCATCAAATTCTATATGAACCTTCGAACTTTTATTTTTCAATAAATTACTGGATTTCAATTCGATCTTATTTGTATTATTGGGAAAATAAATAATTTTTAATGGGTGTATCTGCGGAATCATTGGGTGGACTTTATCCATTCACGAATTCGGCCTTCGAAATCAAGGTCCAAACCTACTCTAAAAATGTCAAGTTTCTAGGTTGTTTGTTTCGGAAGTAAACACAATAACTCAAAGAAGAAACGACTTAGAAACTCGATATTTAAAATGTAGGTTTGGGGCTTAATTACGAAGGTTGAATTCGTGAATGCATAAAATCCGCCCAATGATTCCGTAGATATACCCATTCAAAATTGTATTTCCAAATATTTCTAAAACTACACATAAAATCAAATTGAAATCCCGTAATTCATCGAAAAAAACCTTGAAAAGCACTAACGTGAAGGCAGCAGCTTTTGCGCGCATGTTCAAATTCGTTTCCAAAACGGTCATCTCTATTGAGCAACAGCTGCGGTCTTTCCGGCAGTGCCTTTTTCGTTTTTTTTTAAACGCGTTCGAGTATGGTTTGAAATAGAAACAGATTCCATCTTTAACGGCGGCAGAAGATGGTCGGATACATTTTGTAAACATAATCAGCCATCCAGCTAGAATATTTGCAATAAAAATATATTATTCTCTGATTGGCATCTGTAATAACCATTGACTGGATATTTTCAGAGCCGCCTCCACACTTCCTCATAACAGGAATGAAAAAATTCTAGAAAAGCAGAAAATATTACGTGATTGTTCAAAAGGCGGTTTCGGAAACTTGATCTGGGTTATCCACTCGATCACCTGTCAGATTCCTCGGATCGCCTACCCGGGTTAAGCAGTAAAGGAACATGTTAGGGTTATTATGGAACATAGTACCTACAGAAAAAGTATTTTCTGTGATTATAATTTGTTCTGATTGACACAAAATATAACCTAAGTTAATCAACGAACAGGAACTAGTTTTGGCTTACCACTTAATGAATTCAATAGGGGAAACTCTTGTGAAGTGTGTAAATTTGGGTTAATTATCCAGATGTACAGAAGCATATTGAAAAATATCATTTATCATATGATGAATTGATTCTAAAATTCTGGCCTTTTTGGAGAATATATTTTTTTAACCCTGTCCTGTTTCTGAGTGTGAATATTGGGGATACACGTGTGAAAGTTCAAAATTTGCAATGCAGTGGGATAGGCCAAATCAGTCAGCTTTTCATTTAGTGATGTTTGTTGTTACACATACAGACGAGAGAGTATATTATAACTTGCTGTGCCAATAAATTCAATTTTCGAGAATTGTGCATTAAATTATCGGTCTACTCCTAGAGATATGAATTCATATGATTGTAGATTGGTTCATTTGTAGATCATGATAAATATGTAGAAGTATTAAAAACAATCCTTCTGATGCATGGCGTCCAAACATCTTTATTTGATTAGATAGGTATTCAGCAAATATCTGGACTTTTGCATGAACCATTAGCCGAATATTCGACAATAGTGTACCAAGGTACATCTCATTTTGATATTCATTTCCGGATAAATTTGGAAAATGCTATGCTGAATTTCGAAGATATTTCCTATATATTTCAAAAAATACTGATTGAGATTGAAAGTTGGTAATTCATGGTGAGGCTGTGCTAAAGCCATTTCGTCATTATTGTATCAATAAAAAAATTGAGAAAATGTAGATTATTTTCTCACAATTTACATATTTCAGAAAATATTGATCTGATTGAATTCGAATTCGAACGTGTTGAACAGTTGGAAAATGTCAACAAACACACTCGTGCGAAATTTCAAATGGATCATATCACCAGGAAAATGAGGAAAATTGTGATGGTAATGATATAGAGATACGCAAAACAACTTGGAGACTAGAGAGATATTTGTAGGGCAGGTTGAATCTAACTCAAGTGCTTGGTTGCAAAATAACAGCTTGAAGATGGTGGACCATATGATGTGAAATCACGAAATTCAAAGCGATACATGATTCTTTTTGAAATATTCATTTTTCTCGATCTTGATATCCTATAAAAATGCACAATTCAATAAAATTCACCGTACCAAGTAAGAAAAAGGCAGTGCAAGAATCGATGTAGTCACGAGATGTTTCACCTTTCCTCAATTTTTCTGAAAGCTGGTGTAAGTTACTGATTCTTTTTCATGTTATCCAGTTTTTTTCGTAAATATCTTTTGAAAAACGTCGGGTAAAAGATTTGTTCTCAGCTTTCGTTCACAAGTTTGTCATAACTTTATATCTGACAAGGACCGGCACAGTTCTTCGATTTTTTATTTATCGGCTAATTCCAACCTATCCTGCCGATCAAAATTTAATTAAAGAATGATGCTGGAAAAAACACATTCTGAATTCTAACACACATTGAACGACAAGACAAAAAATAAACACGAAAACACGCAGACGTGCGAACTGAGAGGCTGAGAGCGCAGAAATTACGCGGCCCTGCTGTTCTTATAGCTCGGAGTTTATCAGACTCATTCGACAGCGTTCGCTGTGATTTTTGATGCGGTAAGGTCGCGAATTTCGCGCACCCGAGATACATTTTCGATATTTTCACGGCGAATAACGACGTTTTCTGTTGAAGGCGAATTGATAGATCGTTGAAAAAAATTGATATTTGTGTTTTTTGTTGGAATATTAACTAGCGGTTGATGTCCAATGATAAAAAATTAATTATTTCAAAAAGAATAAATTGTGTAGTACGTCGTGCGACAATATATTTTTAGAGAGTTTTAGTGCAAACTTCCGTTCATACATGTTCATAATTTAATTTTAATTTTCGACGCTATATAGGCTAATACAAAAGTCGGAGCTGACTGGCTGATTAATCAAAAAATACAATTCTATCACATTATCGGTGTTTGTATCAAGTAGTATCTATACCGTGGTTATTATAGACTTGCCCGAAAATAGAGAAGTATCACTCCTCTATTCAGTGATATTGTTGAAAACACCTAGTTTGTATGTGGTTAACTTACATACCTGCTTTCTGATCAGAGTTATGTGAAGATGATCTGGATGCGATCGGTAACAGTTCCAAAGGTTTCCGAAAGTGGGTAGGTAACCTACCAGATAGAGTACGGATAAGATTAACCTGCTCACTCATCGAGAAAGGACACACATGTTTCCGAACTAGAGGTAATCAACCTGGGTCAGGCAAACTAACACGCCTGTTAAGCCGGTTCCAGATGAGGGTAGGTAATCCGAACGACGAATGCAATTAAATTTGATAAACCATTCGGCGAATAGTATGGACGGCACTCGAGCTCAGCCTTGAATAATACATTAAAACGCATGGCTCGAGTCGAAAACTGCGTCCTGATGTCATTCCGCCTTGATCAGTGCTAATCCTCCAAACAACCAAAACATCTACACCGAAAAAGCTGCGTCCAAGGAGAATGGTTATAGCTGTTTCAAAGTGTTTACTAATCTTCAGACCACCTTACCTTGGGGATGAAGCAAAATGAGAATCTAAATACTTATCACTCGTCAGATGAAACACTGCAGTATAACCACATACAGCGCGTCATCTCCCAGGAGCATCTTGCGAATCTCAAG
This sequence comes from Myrrha octodecimguttata, assembly GCA_958510865.1. Classification (NCBI taxonomy): domain Eukaryota; kingdom Metazoa; phylum Arthropoda; class Insecta; order Coleoptera; family Coccinellidae; genus Myrrha; species Myrrha octodecimguttata. The sequence continues at coordinate 25,624,433 of OY294056.1, forward strand.
CTTCGAGTGCAGAATACTTTGTACGATGTGCATGACGGTAATAACTTCTCCCTTCGTTGCCTCAGTCCGCTGCATCTGCAATATTGCAGTTTACAGGTCCCTCACGACATGGAAACACTCGCTTCATGTGGTTCCCAACAAGACGTCCAACATTTGGATGATTAGCTCAGGGTAGAACGTTTGTTGGTTTGTCGACAGATATTCGTTCTCGTGGTTATGTCAGTTTATTATGACTGGAGCTCTGTTTTCTCCATGAACCAATTCTTTCTTTCTGTTTGATGTTTGACGTTATCGTCTTGTGGAAAACCACAAGAACCGAGTATTTCCAAGAAGTGGCGGATGTTGTAAACTGCAATATCGCAGATGCAGCGACCTCAAACAATAATAGGATGAACGTCATGCACATCGATCGAAGTATTCTGAACTCTGAGGTTAAGATTCGCAAGATGCTCCTGGAAGATAGCACTCAGTATGTAGTTATACGTGTTCCATCGATAGGTGATAAGTATCTAGATTTTTATTCTGCGGTTTTACCAAGGTAGTTCGATCTGAAGTTCAGTAAAACAGCTGTAACCCTTCTCGCTGCGCCGCTTCTCCGGTGTAGATGTTTTGGTTGATTGAATGATTAGCTCTGATCAAGGTAGAATATTTGTTGATTTATCGACATATATTTATCCCCATGGCTGGAACGGTAATGGAACGATTATCACATTTTTTTTGCCCCAAATTTGCGCATCAGTATTTTTTCAAATAGTTACCAAATTTTGTCATGATCAGAGAAATATTTTCTGAGTAATCTCAGAAGTAACAACGATACCTGAGATATAAACAAGACATTTGAGATACGTTTTTTCCAATATCTCCGGATAGTATACCATCAATGTTTCATCATAAACATATCGGTATTTTTGATCAATGAGAAATTACAACTGAGGAAATAACCAAGAAATTTGACACAGCTCCTCTGCAATGACTCCTATGGTGAGTATTGATCGAGCTGAAATTGAAACACTGTCGTTCTCTTCTAGATCTGCGTCTAACTCTATTGGAATCTGATGAATAGTTCCAGAAAAAGCAATTATTTAAAATATATTTTGAACATTTCACGAAAATATTATATTTTTTTAATTATGTCCCTGTACGCTCCATACTAATTTTTTTTTAATAGATGCGCGTTTCTCAAGTAACGACGTTGTCGAGATATTAAGGAAATAACCCCAAACTTTCAAATAACAATTCATTTGGAACACTGTTGTTTGATATCAACTACAAGGTATGTGCTGAATTTGGTCGAATTCTGGAGTTTCCGAAAAAAAACATTTCCTGAAACGAAAATTTGGATATTTTTGAAATTTTTTTGGGGGTTGGAATTCTTTCACAAACTACGGAGTTTCAATCAGATGACATCAGTACTTCTTAAGATTTTGGGGAACTTATCTCAAAATTCAACTTACACTAAGACATATAACTCCTAAACTGTTCGGCCGATTATACCCGCTGACGAACTCAACTGAAACATTTAGGCTCCAAAGCAATCTTAAAATTCCAAGACTATGATTTTTTCTGACCGTGGATTCTTCATCAACAAGTCCACCTAATAGTTAAAGACCATTATCGGCTAAAAGTTGTAAAAATACAGACATTTGAACAAATCGATGAAGCTATTCCCCAGAACAATCGCTTGCTATTGAATTCGAGAGAAAAAACTTCTTCCATAGAGTGCACAGTTTTTGCGTGAAGAGTAAAACGTTAAAAACTAATTTTTATGATATAATGAAAATAATACTGGGAACACAGCAGATTCAATATTAAGGAAGATAAAACACAAACACAATGAAAATTGAAGAATTTGCTCGAAATATAGTTGACTGATCTCTACATCTAGGATGAATGGCGAAAAAAATAACAATATACACTGCTGAAACAATGAATTTATTGCACCATATAGTTTATGGTTTGCATTATGAAATTTCATCCGAATATTCCTAGCCCTTCGGCAATAATTAGCAAATCGGATGTTTTCAAACCAAACTTGAGCATCTTTATTTGAATTTTTCACACCGCTAACACCGTCAAATCATAAGAATATGAAAGAATTTCTCACGATTTATTCCCTATAAAAAATCATATATTTTTGTAATGGAAGCAATATATAATAGGGTAACCATTCATTGCGAGATTATAATAAAACACATACGTAACAAGGTTACGTAGTCATACATGTATGAATAAAATATGGGGAGGTTGGAAAATAAGAAGAATTTCACTCATACCTGAAGAAACCACGAAAGTATCACCCAACCTCCAATACAACATAGACCAGCTACTATGAGAGCTTGAGTTTCCTCGTTTATTGACCACTGTTTCACTTCATTCTCGGAACTGAAACAAACTTCTACTGGTTCGAACATTTCGGCGGTGAACTCAAATTTTGATTTACTGACCTTAGGTTGACATGTTTATTCAATCTAGATTTGATAGATGTCAACACTAGCCTTCACGGCAAGTTTGTGTTGCAACGAATGCTGCATTGTTTTTTTTTGTTGCGGATTTTCAAATTATCGTTCACCGATTTTCTCTGTGCTGTATTATTTTTGCGGCGTTCGTTGTAACATGAACCCGCCTTCAAAGAGTGCATTATTCAAGCCTACTCTTCGCGACACCATAGAAAAATATTCGGTTAGCCCATAGATATATTAAATTCTCTGGACACGGCGTACGAATTCATTTCTAAAGAGTCGAATGGGGATAAGGAAGCAAGTGAAAGGTCCGAGAGAGAGATGGAACTGTATCGGGCAAACCATAGACAAGACACACGATTAAAATACCCGGTATTCTATAGCGTATGGAGAAGGATCTCACTTATCCATTTATTTTAGAGGGAAAATCTATCATTTATTTAGGGAATCTCGAAGGAAATGACTATTATTAGAATTGAAAAGTACAGTTTACAAAATTGGTAATTAGGTATTGTGATTTTTTTGGATATGAATATTCAAAATGATTAATCAATAACAATATTTGATAAATGACTATTTTTCTTTCAAATTTTCTTGTGCCGCTGGTTTCATGACGGTATTCTATGCACCAAATAATTTTCTCTTGAGCAGTGTACAGACACGCGAGCTGGGCGGCTTCCGAGGCACTTTAATCGGGCTGCCTCGCAATTATGTACGGTGTTCTGAGCAGATCGCGAGCCATACAACACCGTCCAAACTTGCAAGGCAACGACATGGATGGTCGATGTGAAACTGAGATTTGAATATGCAAGCTAAAATTCGCTTAAAAATTATTTTATATTCGATTCGAATATGAATATCATCAATCATGTAACCATCAATTTTTTGGAGAACATTTTTCTTCTGGAAACTTCCGACTAGATTCGAAAAAATTTCTTTCAAACCTCAAACAGCAGTGTACCAAACTTCAGATTGATACCATCATAATTTCCAGAGATATCGGGAAAAATATTTCAAATCTCGAGATTTTCCTTTTCTATCGAAGTTTCTTCCGTTATAACTCAAAAAAACCTAGAAAAGCACCGAGTCAGCAGCTTCTGCGCGTATGATCAAATTCGTTGCCAGAGCGGTCATCTTTTCACGTATTGACCCCACCAAACGAACACTTGGTGATGATCTCTATTGAACATGCGCGTAAAGCAGCTGACTCCTCGATACTGCTTTTCTAGGTTTTCATTCCCATTATTGTTTTCGCCTGAATTAGTTTATTCAGGTTTTTGGGTTTCAATGGAGGCCCGCTGTGGTTGAATTAATCGCACTTGATTAATTCTGTCGTGATCAAAAATGAAGATACGACCGAAAAAAGTTTTCTGATTCTTGACCAGAGTGTTGAAGCTCCTCTCACAAGAAAACAACTGCTGAACTCATTGATTTGGTTGATCAATGTAGTTACATTGATGATACGAGAATTGTGGAAAAAGGGAAGTTTAAAAAACGCACTTTCAAGAAGTAAAAAAATATATTTTCTGGTTCCTGTACCAGATAACAAATTCGAAAGGGTATACAAGTGATTGACACGATAGAATCCTCCTTCTATACATTATTTGATTTAGCAAGGTTCACAATACAAAAGGTAAAAGGATATGTGTTGTTTACAAATTCAAGACGAACCACTGGAACGGTTGGATTGAAATTTTGCAGGTAGTTGGAGTATAACAAGTTGCAACTTTTTCCAGAATTTCTCCGAGATCGTATACTGTCAGTGAATTAAAAAAAAATTTTTTTAATTTTTTTTGGAAACTGATATTTTCCAAATATTATTTGGAAAAAAAATTTGCTCAGACTTCGGGCTTCATATTCTACGGCAGTGTACTGAATTTCAGTTCAATACGATTATAATTTTCGGAGATATTGTGAAAAGATATGTCAAATATCGTGGTTTTCTGCTCGGTATCGTTGTTCTTTCCGGGATAACTCAAAAAAAAACAAGAAAGCTGCTATGACTTCACGTCAATGCTTTTCTAGGTTTTCGCGCGCATCGTGCTATATATTCTTGTCCAAATGTCTGTAATTTTCGAATTTCGAGTCGGAAATGAACTCAATCGACTAGGTTGGACTAACTGATGACGAATCCGGTGTCAAGGTTTGACTATAAAGACTCGCAACTTTTCGCAAAATCTTGTTGAGATCGTTCAGTCAGTAAATTAAAAAATTGCTTTCAACTTTTTTTTGAAAATTTTTTTTCAACTAATCATTGCATTTGGTGAATCTGTTTTCATTGATGTCTGAAATGGATCAGTTTGGAGAACTGGTTTCATACATGAATAATTTTTTCGTTTGATGTTGTGTTTATATGATGGATTCTTATTGTGAAATAAGATTTCAATATCCATTGTATCAATTGCAAAAAATGCCGATTCAACGGGTCTTGGTCGGAACTGTGTTCTGACAATTCAATGAATAACTTGTTTAAGTCCCACTTTATTATGGCAAGTATTATTGAACGAAGGACTATATTAGTTGGGCGAGAGAAATCGTTGAAAGATCTTAGAATGCTTTCTGCAACAAGGCAAACCTTCACAACATCCTTAGACGCTTTTGTGAGACTTGTGAGAATTGTCAGATTTTATACTTTTCAAACATTCATCACAACTTATTCCTTTAGAAATATTTTTAGCAAAAAAACCCGCAATATATTCCACAACATCAGATAGGTAGAGTGAATTTTGAATCATACCTAATGATTCGAGATTCTCTACGGAGACTTCGGAAATATCATCGCATAGCGAATCTATAACATGAACAGGTTTGCAGTAATTGGATGAAACATGCTAGTTTCATCTTGAGCTAGACAATTTGCAGTATCTGAGGATTTTACCTCAGTGTGAACTAACAATCTCTTGTATGCTGCTGCTAATTACCTAGATGTCGGATTATTATTAAAACCCCCACGCGATCGAATGGTAAAAAAAAAATTTCTAGATGATCTTGACTTAATTTATAGGTCAAGAAGAAATCTAATGTGTTATCTTCTTTAGTGATTAGATCATCAAATAAATTTTCTACTCTGACTAAACTTATTATAAAGACAAGAAACCCTGTTTTTCTATTAGAATGAATGAGCAATGTTCCACTTTTATACCTCAAACTAGAAAGGTACTGAATAGATTCAGAAAAACGAGTACAAAAAGTCTTTACTCTTTTTGGTTAACGCTTTTTTATGCGGTATATTTTCTAGCAAGTTTCTTATGTCGAAAATATCGTTTATCTTCCGACAAAATTTTGAAGTTGTTCTGCTTGTCTGAAATTCAGGAATATTCAATTATCTGCAATAATCTGAAGCATCAGCAACGCTTCTGCTCAAGGTTTGGACCGTTAATTTCACTGTCATTTTTTCTTTATTAAAATCCGAATGGCTTTGTCGAATTTTAGTAGCAGCATGTAGGCCAGATTCGGTCTTCATTGCGAGTTCGTAAAAATCTACAATCTTCAATGGTGTTTCGGCATAGCTTGATCATGTGACAAGGGTCATGGATTATGTTAACCTTTTCTTGGGTCAGTGGATATGAAAAATACGGTTCTATATTAGGCTCGTATAATTTAGCACCAAGAACATTAGCCATTGACATATTGGAGGCACAACCATCGAAAGTCAAGCTCTTTATCATTACTCCTGTCTCTGACATAAGAGTTAAACAACCCTTCACCAGATTCGCTCTTTCCTCAGCTGTAAGAGATTCAACGAGAAAATAACCAATAGGAATTTTCCATCTTGAATTCAATGCTACTAGCATTGCATTTTTGCATTTTTGGCTTTCGGCAGTCCATCGTTATTGCTCATTCCTGTGCCATAATTTACACAATCAATTTGAATTTCGAAAGTCCACATACAATAGATTTCCCTTTTTCTTTTTCCACTTGTACTTTATCGGTCACAGCACGAATTGCTATTGCTGTCTAACCTGGGGAACCATCGTCTGATCGGTACCATTTCATTAGAGTACGTGGATGTGGCAAGCATGCATTTCCAAAAGTATTCCTTATATACTTAGTTATAACGAGCTGCGGAATAGAAGTGTACAGTTAGAGCAAAAGGTCTCAGTTCAGGGGGAAACTTTTTACTGCTGTTACCAATCTTCAGTTGGCGGAATATAATCTGTTTCCCGGCTTCAGGGATACATTCCTATAAAGAAAATGCTAATGAAGAATAATAAGTTCATACGAGTTATACGGTCACAAGAATTCTAAAACATTTTCCTCCTCATTATCATATCATCATAAATAAAAATAATGTTGTTCTAAGAAAAGGTAGGTTACATAACATTATTCATGAAAAGCTATAGAAACCTTATCCAGCATGCATTTTCTAGGAAAATCACATAAATTCAAAGAAAATGCTGTGGTCACAAGGCAGCATGAATGAAATATCATGATGTTGTTCCAAGAAAAGGTAATCTAAGAATCTACAAAAGGCTAAAATGAGAACTTCGTGCATAAAAATGAAAAAAAAAAACCACTTATATGTAATACACCGTCAAATAAAATTTTACATTAATTTTCTGAGAAAATCGCATTCTCATAGAAAAAATGCTGATGAAAAATAAGTAGTGCATGCGAATACTATGATTACCATGAGAAAACTGAAAATGAATCATTATTATTACTTCTCGCATGCATTGGCGGCATAAAATAATAATTATTATGTCGTTTCATTACAACATGATGATAGAATGCAGACGACCTCACGCATTAATGGAAAAAATAGAAAAAACACTGACAAATATATAAAATATATATATATATATATATAACATGCATTCTCCAGGAAAATTACCTTCAACAAACGTGAAGCATTTGAAGATAGTTGCAGTTGACTTTGCAAGTTTTCTATAACCATATTGAGATTTCCAATTATTTTTTCCATTTTGCGATGTGAGTATTCAATTTTTTTTCACATTCAGATATCGTGGTTTGTGAAATATTCCAAAATTCACGACGTTTATTTAGACACTCCAAATCTTCCTCTATGAATTCACCAAAGCGCGTGGGATATCGCCTTTTTCCAAAAATTAATTAGCTCTGTAGTAATCCGAACAAACATCAAATTAGGTATGTAATTTACCTGTTTTGAGAAATTCTTGCTCTCGATGTTGAAGACATAAGCTTCAGTTCACTAGAGTTAACTACTCTATGGGGTTCAGGACTAGTCACCAACAATGGATCCTTCGAATGTTATGCAGTAGCTGCAGAATCAACTGGTATTTCTTGATGCTTTATGGAAATCACTGGTGCCTCCTCCAATTGTGATGCAGATGCAGTATCTGTAGTATCGGCTGATGATATATAAAATCAATTTTATTATAATTATTTTTTATGCCCAACTAAAAATATACCATTTCCTCTACAATTTTGCGGCAGTACTGAGATTTTTCATTTACAGGGAGCAAATATGCTGGAAACTTGAAAACTGTACAGAATCTGTTTTTAAAATCAGATTTCCATGCACATTTCGTAGTCACTCTGGAGAAAATGCTCTCCACATAATACTGCCCGGTTCCTTGGTGAAAAGTCCTTTCTTTTTACAGATGTTATCCATTTTTTTTCGGTAATCTATGAGTAAATAAAAATGATTATTTTTAAATAATCGATAATAAATTAAAAATTTGACAAAAGCAAACGGGACTTTTTGCGCATTCGTTGAAATTCGTAGCCAAATAATATCACTCATCCAGAGATACAGACAATCTTCGAAGTGTAATACCCTCACAAAATTCCTAATGAACTTTCAATACCTCATTATTATAATCGAAAAAATAGAATTCGATTAGACCGGTGTATGTTCCATATGTCCAGCGTATGAGGTGTGTCTCCATGTCGCTCCGTACATTACAATTATTTAATTAAAACAAAGAAATATTGGTTGAAATCACAAGTATACTTCGAGATTTTCCGATTTTGCATAAAATTTAAGATGCCTCCAAAAACAACAGGTGATTTAAAAAGTGCTGTGAAAGATTCTCTTCGTGAACTTCTATGCGATGAAGAATTCATTGATAAGGTGCTAGCCAAGGTCGAATCAAAACTAGCCACCATCCAAAAAACTGTTGATAAACATACCGATGCGATAAGGATTCTTGAAGATAAAATGGAGAGACTTCAGCAGAATGAAAAGGTAAACAATATATGTGTTTACAACTTGCCCGAAGAAGAGAATCGAGACACGAGAGAAGCGTTCATCCAACTTTGCAAAAATAAATTGAACATTAAAATACCACAAGAAAACATCGTTTCATGCTACAGGATTGGCAAAGACGGCCGAAAACCACGGCCAGTGATTATAAAATTCATGCAATTTACAATGAAGAAATTGGTACTGAGTAATGTTGGTAAACTGAAGGGAACCAGGGTGGGCATTGCGGAAGATTTGATGAAGAGTCGCCTACTTCTATACCGTGAGGCTCAAGAAATAACAAACAGACAAAGTGTTTTCACTAGATATGGAAATGTTTATGTGAAGAGAAATGAGAAAATACATAAGATAAGTGATATTGAAACTTTAAAGAACATGGTTGAATAAGATTAATTTTGAATATATTATAGTTTTTAGCACTTGGGTTCAATTATGTTTCAGTGTGGAAAATTAATAGGGGTGATCATGAGGTTCATACAGCGGAATTTCTTATTTTGTGGATTATAGTGATGAGCTGGGGGAGTATGGTGGGCGAGACGCGAGGGAGATTGATGATTTGGGAGAGGTACGTAAAATGTTTGAAGGTTCAGATGGATTGAACATTGTTCATTTGAATGTACGTAGTCTCCAAAAAAATTTCAATGAATTACTGATATATTTACATGCGATGAACCTTGATGAAGTAGATGTTTTGGTTTTGTCTGAATCTTTTCAGCTTGAGAATATAGATAGATTTCGTTTACCTAATTTTGATATATTTTACAACTATTCTAAGTTCAATAGAAATGATGGGTGTGTTATTTATATAAAAAAGTTGTTTGATGCTACATCAAATGTGATTGAGTTGACTGAAATTAATGTCATAAGATGTACTTTTTCAGTAAATAATGAACGTTATGGTATCAGTGGTATTTATAGACCACCGTCTTCAAGTTTGGATAGTTTTCTACATGACATGGAAAATATGTTATTGACTTTTAAAATAAGCAGAAATGAGATATTAGTGGGTGATTTGAATATAGATTTATTGAATGAAACTGATTTATCTGTCGCAAAGTATTTAAATCTAATGGCAATGTACGGATTTTCTCAGTGTATAAATAAACCTACAAGGGTAACGGCTAACTCTTCGACATGTATCGACCACATATTCGCAAAGCTCGAGAATATAAACATAAAAAAAAACCAACTCGAATCGGCTATAATTAGAACTTCACCAACCGATCATTATTTCACTACTTTGAGTTTGAACATACCAGGTAACATGAGATCAGTTCCTCACGAGCATGTCAAGTTCAATAAAATAAATTACGTAAATTTGAATAAAGATTTAGGAAATGAAAACTGGAAGGAGATTTTTGAGAATAGTTCCAATGCGGAAGCGGCTTACACCTGTTTCATAAAAAAACTGACAGAATATATTGATAAGAACACCGAAAATATTAAGATCTGTAGTAGGAACCGTAAAAGGAAACAATGGATTACTCAGGGTATCTTAAACTCAATAAATCTCAGGGATACAATGAAGAAAAGGCTTATTCATAACTCCTCAAATTATGATGTAGATTTCTTGGAATATAAACGTTTTAGGAATTTGTTGAATAAAGTTATTAAATCAGCAAAAAACGAATATTATAAACGTAGAATTATTGAGTCAAATAATAATTATAAACAAATCTGGCATTTGATTAATGAAGCTACTAATTCAACAAAAAAGCAGAGAATTCAGAATTACAGTTTGAAAGTGGATAATTCCCACATAACAGATGAAAGAGAAGTGAGTAATGCGTTCAATGACTTTTTCATTAACATAGGTAAGTCGATACAATCTGAAATAGTTAAAGATTCGAACCCACGGTATAGTAAAATTAGAAATGTAAATTCGTTCTTCCTGAGCCCGGTTACACAGAATGAACTGATCAACCACATCAACACATTGAAAAATCATTCGGCTCCCGGAAAAGACAAAGTCACATCCATAATGATTAAAAATATCCATATTAGCATTTTAAAACCTCTGCTACATATAATAAATCTATCTTTTGCTACCTCAAAGGTTCCATCAGAGTGGAAGGAATCAATTGTCACTCCTGTACTCAAGTCGGGAAGTAAATGTGAGTTGAACAACTATCGGCCAATATCCGTCATTTCTGGCTTTGCGAAACTTTTCGAAAAATGTTTGAAAGAAAAAATTACGAAATATCTCGAAAGCAACAATTTACTTTATAACAAACAGTTTGGCTTCAGAAAGAATAGGAATACCGAGGATGCGATATTGGAACTTGTAAAAGAAATACATTCAAATTTTAGAAACAAGAGAAAGAATCTGGCTGTGTTCATGGATCTTACTAAGGCATTTGATACTGTCTCACATGAGAAGCTTTTCGAAAGACTTGAGGAAGTGGGAATTAGGGGAGGACCACTGAATCTACTAATTAACTATTTATCAAACAGGAGTCAGTGTGTGAAAATTAATGATATATATAGTGAAACGCAGATAATAAACACAGGTGTACCTCAGGGTACAGTTCTGGGCCCCCTCCTCTTTCTTATATACATAAATAACATCGGGGAAGTATTCGAAGAGTGTACTGTTGTAGCATATGCTGATGACGCAGCGTTATTATTTTCTGGTGATTCTTGGAACGAGGTATATGAACGAGCAGAGAGAGGTGTTAATACTCTCCATACCTGGCTAAATGAAGGTCTCTTAGCTTTGAATTGTAACAAAACCTTTTTTATGACCTTCAGTGCTTCATTGGCTGATCAACCAACACAAACTACAATAAAAATCCATAATCCCCAGTGTACACACAATAACTGTAATTGCCCGCAAATCAACAGAATTGACAAAATTAAATATCTAGGTATATTTCTAGACCAAAATCTAAAATGGGACGCACATCTTGCCTTTTTAAATAAAAAAATCAGAAATATTTTTTATAAGTTCTTCCAATTGCGCGACATATTAAGTGAGGAAATGCTCAACATGTTATATTACTCATTGGTTGAATCAAATTGGAGATATTGCATTGCGGTGTGGGGAGGAGCCTACAATAACGTATTTAGATCAGTGATGACTTGCCAGAATTTGATCTTGAAAATCATGTATAGAAAGCCCTTCAACTACCATTCGATGGATCTTTATAAAAACTGTAATTTACTGAGAGTTAGAAATTTATATGTACACGTCGTCATAAATCATATAATTGAAGCAGATCGAACCCAATATGAGAATCGGTTTTATAAAACGAGATATGTTGATCAGAATAACTTGTCTGTACCTTTGATGCCTACTGATTTATGTCAGAGATTCTTAACTTATTTTGGACCTAAATTATTTAACAAACTGCCAAAGGATATAAAAGTTCAGTCAAACTCAAGATCATTCAAAATAGTAACTAAGAAGTTTTTACTTCAAAACCAAGAATACTTTAACGATATCTTTTGATTTTGTGGAATTGTGTTTATGTTTGATTGTATGATGATCATACCTTGCCTACCTTGCTTTCTCCTTCTTGTCATTATCCTTTCTGATTTATATTGAATAGTTTTTTTTTTTGGGAATTTTGATCAGCACACAAGATTGATCTTAGGCTGACTGAATTCCTTGAATTTTGCAGGGTGGTATAACACGTAGTACTGTATTTATTGAATGTATTTCAAATATTTAGTTGAGACTGCCTGTGAATGGAAATGTTTGATTTATATACTTAGCTAATAAAATTTGATTTGATTTGATTTGTATATATACGTACCCACGTAATACCATTGTTTGTCTCCCTTAAACAATGATAATACCTACCTATTATATTATATCATATCTACGGAACCATTTGGCGGATGATATTATACCATCCATTTCGAATTCAACCTTTTCGAAATATTGTTTCAGAAATATAAAATTACTGATTTTTTTCACTCTTTAGAGTGATACAATTCTCACGGAATTTTGCATTAGTTTTCACATCGGCATTCACAAATTGTGTTGTATTCCAAATATTATAATTGCTATACCTTTGAACTCGATCAGATCAGAGTAGGTTTCGAGTAATTAAGAAAGAACAGATGATCATCCGGCCATAACTCCGAAATCTTGAGGGAGCATGATATAATAATAATGATATATGATCAACCAAAATTTTTCAAAAAAGAAGTGGAGCGTTGGCCATAGTCGTTAACGAAGAGATCTTCGGACCGGTATTAAAAAAATTATTCTGACCACTGAAAGCAGTTGAGTCCAATTTTCAACCACATTCAAAATAGCTCTTCGGTGATTTAGTTCGTTAACGAACATAAAACCAAAACTGCAGACCTGCCAGGCGGAAGGACAGAATCCAGTTTGATCACAAATTTTTCATCAGTGAGAACATTTTCGACTCGAATAATACTGACATTGTAACGGAAGAATATCGCGCTCTTCTTTCCAACAAAAAGCGCGCAAAAACTGAACAAAATTACAGTTATTCATGCAAGGTAAACACCTTTGGAATTTCACGTTTTCACCATTTTTATATCTCCTCATAGAATTAATGGCACAACACGAATTTACCATTATTCGTTTACCAGTGAATCCGGTTCAAAATGGAAAGTCTCAAACTCTATTCAAAAAACTTACGAAAACACAAAAACGAAAACAACACGAAAATTATATCTTACATACAGTCTTTATGCTATAATTCAAAATGAAATAACACAAAATCTGTTTTGAAATACTTCGGAAAAGACAAATGTGACTTTCAAAACTTTTGAGAAAATTTATTTCAAACATAGATTTATAGTCTATGGCTTCAAACTGATCTGTCGTATTTTTGCCGTATTCTATGGTTTGGCCCGCCCTAGTTCCATCTTTGTTATCCCGCTTCCTCTCTCTCTAAGCCGTGTCCATATCGTTTTATAGGTCTATGGATGTGCCCCCAAGAATGGTAGGGCAGTACTGGGCTGACCTGAGGTTTTCAGTTGAGATGTTTAAAATAAACAATGCATTATGAGTACACGTGAAGTATGATTCGTGCTACCGTAGGACAATTCCACTCAAGGGTAGTTGATAATGGATTATTTTGCTTCATTATTTTCAAAACTTTCTGAATAATCAAAATATAAGTGTTCTTCACTCATATGTATTGAACTAATCACATGTAAAATCGACAATCAAAAGCATGTTCGCAAATTTCTCTCATATGAGTTTTTAGGTTTTCGTTCCCAATTTCCAAATGCACATCTGAGCCCATGTTTTTAACTTTCCAAAACATCTGAACTAACCACTGATCCCCTTCAGGAATGAATTTAGCATTATTCTGTTTTTACCAAATTTTTGTTTGTTGAATGTATTCTCCACATGGCAGAAGCTAATACAATTATTTGACAGATTGTTATTTGTCAGATAGTGGAAATTTATTCGAATGCGAAAGTACCGGCCCTTATTGAATTATGTGTTACTCAAATGTGTCAGATTTTTGTAAAATCGGATAGTCCATGATTGATAATATTTCCTTATATTCTGTGGAATATTGCTGGTGACCTTTTCAGACCGAAGGGCAAGCAAGTCCACTAAAAATGACAGTCTTGTGTAAACCTGTTTTTTTGCACGCATGATATCATGTGAACATGCGCGCAAAAGCTGCTGACTTCACGTCAAAATTCAAAATTCATTTTCACAATATTTCCAAAAATACAGATTGAATCGAATTGAAAACCAATATTTTGTCGAAAAATTACAGTTGAAGGTTCATACAGAATTTAATGAGGATGATATAATATGATCACAGAATATTGAATATACGAAAAAAATTTGTAATTTTTTTCAAATTGTTCTGATGACACGATCTTCACGAAATTTCGCACAGAGTTTTCAATCAGCATTTTCAAACTATTTACCGAGTTTCATCTTGATTAAATAAGCAATTTCTGAGTTATACCGAAAAAAACAACGCTATCGAGAAAAAAATAGACGAAATTTCACATATTTTTTCCCAATATCTGCGATAATAATTTTTTTTTATTTATTATAATATCATTTACAAGCAATCAGAATAGATATTCTATGAGCTAGTGTGCTGGCTTCAGAGTTTTGAGGCTCCTAGTGGCGTGATAAGGTTCTCTCCAACAAGAGCCCTCTTCAAATCTCCATCAGATCTGCTGGCCATTTGCGTCGTAGTCTCCTATTTGATACTGGTTCTATTAGTGGTTGAAGTAGGGAATTTGTATGACCCTCCAGTTTTTTGTGATGGCTGTCACTTTTTTTTTTATTACATCCTTAACGTATGGTATCTTTAGGTCTTCGTGCAACGTTTGGTTTGTCACATACCAGGGAGCGTTTGCAATCATACGGAGTATCTTAGATTGGCTTCTCTGTAATATTGCAATGTTAGATTTGCTGGTGCATCCCCAGAGTTCTATTCCGTATGTCCAGATGGGTTTTATAACGGTCTTGTATATCAGGAGTTTATTTTCGAGAGAAAGTTTGGATTTTCTTCCTATAAGCCAATTCAGTTCCTTGACTTTAAGGTCTATTTGTTTCCTCTTTTTAGTAACGTGCTCTTTCCAATTGAGTTTTTTATCCAGATGTATACCTAGGTATTTTGTTGTTGTAGATTCTGGTATCTGGATTTGATTTGCTTGTACTGGAGGACATTGACCCTTTCGTAGGGTGAAATTGATTTGGACTGACTTTGTCTCATTCATTTTTATCTTCCATTTTTTCATCCAGTGACTTATTTCATTGAGATGGTCTTGGAGTAGGTGAGAGGCTTCGTCTGGGTCTTCGTGACTAGCTAGGATAGCGGCATCATCTGCAAATGTACTTGTTACAGTGCTTGTGTTGGTAGGTAAGTCAGCTGTATATAGGAGATATAGAAGTGGTCCAAGAACGCTTCCCTGCGGTACTCCTGATAATATTGGGAAGTTAGCGGTGGTTTTGTCATTCATCCTAACTCTAAATTGTCTTTCACTCAGGTAGGATTTTATTAGTTTGAAGTATGTTAGAGGAAGGAACTTCTTCACCTTGTACAGAAGTCCTGAGTGCCATACTTTATCGAAGGCTTGACTAACATCGAGGAACACCGAGGTACAGTATATTTTTCGTTCCAGTGCTTGATTTATAATATGGCTTATCCTATGCACTTGTTGAACTGTTGAGTGGTGCCCTCGAAAACCGAATTGATGAGATGGTAGCCACTCTTCTGTGTTTGGGTATGTGTTGATCCTTC
Organism: Myrrha octodecimguttata; assembly: GCA_958510865.1. Lineage (NCBI taxonomy): Eukaryota > Metazoa > Arthropoda > Insecta > Coleoptera > Coccinellidae > Myrrha > Myrrha octodecimguttata. The sequence continues at coordinate 25,640,290 of OY294056.1, forward strand.
GTAGTACAAGTCGCTCAAGCACTTTAGATGAAACTGGCAGCAAACTGATTGGGCGATAGGAAGTCACGCTGTTTGGGTCTTTACCTGGTTTCAAGACTGGAATAACTTCAGCGGTTTTAAATTGTTCAGGCCAGTAGTTGTATTTCAGTATTGCATTGAAAATATATTTCAAGAGAACAACTGCCTTTTCTGGGAGTTCTTTAAGCATTTTTGGGGTGATTCTGTCTATTCCAGCGGCTTTTCTTACGTTAAGTTGGCTAATTTGGTCTTGCACTTCAACTGTTTCGAAAGGTCTGATTGGTGATGTGTTCTGCGGCAACTCTTCTATTTCTCTTTCTATTTCATTATTTATATGGTTGTCGTTGGGTGAGAATACTCCGGCAAGATGTTCTGCAAAGACTTGTGCTTTTTCTTGGTTAGTTCTGGCCCATTGTGTGATAGATGTTCGTTCGTCACGTATGGGAGGAGTATGCAGTTTTGGTCTTTTCATATTCTTAATTGGTTTCCATATTGAGTTGTCGTATCTATTGATCTTGGTGATGTAGTTGCTAAAAGATTTTTCCTTCGCCTCATTGATTTTTGCTTTTAGCTGGTTTGATGTTCTGTTCAGTATGTTCTTGTCTGCTGGAGCATGCGTTTGGTGCCATCTAGCTCTAGCTCTTCTTTTTTGTGCAATGAGTTTCTTGATTTCTAAAGGAATATTTATATTTTCATTATTCCCAGTTGTGGCGGGGGTTACCTGTCCCACTGTTTGTACAAGAAGCCGATTGAACGCTTTCAACACCTCTTCTGTTTCTTTTGGGCTTTTGAGACTCACATTTAGATCTATTTCTTTTTCAAGTATGTTTCTGTACTCGTCCCAGTCTGTTCTACCGTTGTGTAGCCTGGGGGTTGTTTGGTTGTGGATGATTAGACTGCTGACCGTGGCTATAATTGGAGAGTGGTCTGATGAGAGGTCATAGCTGGGTGTAATATCCGTGTATGAAGAGGAAATACCGTTAATAACGAAGAAATCCAGAAGATCAGGGATTTTGTTGGGGTCTGTCGGCCAGTAAGTAGGGGCACCGGTCGATAGGACGGAGTAGTTTTCTTCTTGTATGAGGCTTGCTAATTCTTTTCCTTTTGTTGTTGTCAACCGTGCGCCGAACATTGTATGCTTGCTGTTGAAATCTCCACCTACTATGAATCTCGGACCTAATGTTGAGAAGAAGTTGTTGTAGTCTTCTTTTTTCATATTGTGGCGAGGAGGGAGGTAAACGGCAGCTACATTCTTTTCAAATGAAGCGAGGTGAACTTTTATCACAGTGGCTTGCAGGTGGTCTTTTTCATATTTCGGTAATTCTTCATGTTGCATGTTTTCTCTCACTAATATAGCTGATCCGGCATGGGCTGTTTTATCGGGATTATTTGTTATGTATGTTAGGTAGTGTGGTATCTTGAAGTGTGATCTCTCTGTGAAATGTGTTTCACTAACTAGCAGAATGTCTATTAAGTTGTGATGTAGGAAGATTTCAACCTCGTTTTTATGTTGGAGAAGCCCGTTGGCATTCCATTCTGCTATTCTTAGAAACTTAGCGAATTTTACTGACAACTGTTGTTAACATGGTCAGTATCATTGTGTTCTGCTGTATCAGTTGCTGAAACATACTCTTGAATTCGTCTAGGAATTTGTTGATGGTGTGATTAATGTCATTCGACTGTTCTTGTTGATTCGTGTTTTTGACTGCTTCTGAGTAACTTCTCGTTTGTTGTTGGGGGATCAGGTGTTCGATTCTTTGTTTTTGGTAGTGTGGAATTTGTGTTTGTTGTGTTGGAGCGGTTGAAATTGTTTGGTTGTTGTTTATATTCCTGTTGTGCTGGATGTTGAGTCTATTGTTGGCGTTGTTTGCTTTTAAAAGTCTGTGATAGAATTCACAGCCTTTATAATTAGCTGGATGGGCACCCTCGCATAGCGCACACTTTGCTGGGGAGTCCTTGCTCTTTTTGCAAGTTGCAGTGCTGTGTTCCCCGCCACACTTGACACAAACATAGGGTCTATTGCAGTATGCCCTTGAATGTCCATACTGCTGGCATCTCATACATTGCGTTATACCTTTCGTCTTTTTTGGCGGTTCAATCAGTACAGCTCTGTTGTGAAGATAGCGTAGTTGGTAAACGTCTTTGTTATTGCTGGCTGGCTCCAGATCGACAAAAAACAGGTTTAGAGGGTCTTTGTTTGTCCTGTGTCTGCCATTCATTACATTTCTTACGATATGTCCGCTCTTTGCTAATTCCAGCTTAATTTGTTCAGTGTCTGTCGTGTAGTGTAGATACTTAATTACAATCCTGTAGGCACGCTGCTCTTTTGGCTGGTACGTATGATGCACTACGTTATTTTCTCTCATATATTTTATGAGTTGCCTGTATGCATCTGGTGTGGTACAGTTTATTTTGATTGTGTCGTCAGCTAGGCATTTTGTTAGGTACTGGTTATCTTCTACGATTGTTTTCAGTTTCTTGTCCATTTCCTCATAGTTTATGACTCCATACACGAATATTGGTGGTGGTTTTGGTGTTGTGTTTTTGTTGTTGTTGTCGTTAGTTTCTTCGTTGAGATCAGATAAAGCATCAAATCTGTTGACCGTTGTTATTGGAGATGCATTACTGGATATCTTTCTTCTTTTGGTTGTTCTGGCTCTCACGTCTTGCCATTTATCAATCCTTTGTTCATTTTCCTCGAACCCAGGGAAATCTTCGTCACTTGTGGATGACATCCTGACGATGTATGAGTTTGACTGTGATGTACTCTGATTTGTTGTTGAACTATCCGTAATCATTGGGCTGGAGTTTGATTCTGGTTCATTTTGCGAACATATTGATGTCATTTCAACCTGTTGTTTGATACGCCACTGGGTTTTTATTTCCCGAACTTATCAGGATATTTGCATTCCGAACATATGCTGAGATAAGATTAATCTGATCAGTTTGTTATGAGTCCGTTTTCTCTATATTTTAATATAATTTTGAGTCCTGTCTCACTATATTCCACTTACACCCACTTCCACTGAAAATAGGTCCTTTCTGTTCGTTATTCGCGAATTTATAATGTTGGTTATTTTCGCCACAATTACGTTTTTACGCACTTTAGTTTGCGGATCGTCGGAAAGAGATCTAATCGCGGCAGATGCTCGATTATGAATGCGCGATAATAATAACCGTATCGAATTGAAATTTGGTAAACTGCTTTGAAATATACTCGGAAGTTTTTGTCAATGAAATGAATAGTTTCCTCCGTACGCCCGTAATCGTACGTACGGTCAGCCGGCCGGCCAGCAGGACAGAATCGATTTTGACACCGGATTCGTCATCAGTGAGTCCAATCTTTTCTTTTCGGCTCAAAATTCGAAAATCGCAGTTATTTCAACAAAACAATAGCACTCTGTTCCATGCGCGCAAAAATGTGAGGCATTCAGGACTGTCAGGCCGCTAGAGGTTCTCTTTAATGTGTTTGTCCGGAGTAGACAGAAAACTAAGATCACTCGTCTTGAAAGTATTCAAAACGAATTCATCAGGTTTCTTGCTTTCAGGACGAGCTTTGTCATTCTCGATGGAAACTATCTTTCTGCACGCGAGCAGTTTGTATTGCTGTCGTTGTCGAGCTTGCGCGTGGTCTCCGAAGCACTTGATATTTCAAGATACTAAATAATGAAATACTAAGTCCAGATCTTCTAGGCAGTATTCATTTTAAGATCCCTCAGAGATCTATCAGAAGAGGTGAGCTTTCTGGTGTACCGTTTCGGTACACGTACACAGCCCAGAGCTCGCCTCTGTGTCGCATAGCCTGAGCCAGCAACATGTTCACTGAACAGGTAGATTATTTTTCGAAGTCCCTCGATCAGGTTAGACATATCTTGAAGAGAACTGTCAGGCATAAGTTTTTTCAGGATATGATCGCTATCGCTATTGCAATAATGTTTCAGTTTTGTTAAAGTTATGGATTGTCTCTATGAATCATAATTTTTGTAATTGAATCTTGATTTCTGTGAATACTCTTGTTGGTTTCGCACCTGTATCCTGTGGCAAACAAATAAATAACAAACGATAGTAATACAATAATCATATATAATTAACAAAGGGGTAAATGTCTACAACCAACAGTTCTTTTGTTAATATTTCTGAGATCATTGGTACCGGTATCGGAATACTTGATTCCAAAGCCATAGACTAAATATTGAAATAAAAGATCACGACACGTCACAGACCTCACCAATATATATACTCACACTTAAAATACAATATTCTCAAATTTTCAAAATTACAATACTCAACACTAATAGGTCACGAGCAGTTTTTACAGTTGAGGGAGATTGGAGGACCAACAATAACCTAAAATGCATTATTGTTTACTATAGGAAAAAGTGATTTATCTAGTGATTTCGTAGTTAATTGGAAATTTTCTTATGACATATTCACTTTTTTCGATAAGGATAGTATGAATTTGGTGTAATTAATATGAAATTAGTCCCTGTGATGCCGTGGTAGATAGGAATAGTGTATTGACACAGTGGATGGTCAATACGATTCTAGGGGGACTAAGTTTGGTGATGATTTAGACCCTTATTTTGTAAAAACGATCAAGAATGTTTATCAAAAACTGGCGATTTTACGAAATTTTCTTACCTGGAATCAATCGACATACCCAAACAAAATATGTCGGTAGTTTGTAAAAACGATCAAGAATGTTTATCAAAAACTGGCGATTTCACGAAATTTCCTTACCTGGAATCAATCGACATACCCAAACAAAATATGTCGGTAGTAATCCTGCACCTAAAGTGAGAATCAGCTCAAAATTCAACTGAATTAAATATTGAATGAAAATATTTTGAATTAATCCTGCCTTGTTCAAGTAATAAAGAAATGTTCATTAAGAACTTGTGATTTTTCAAACCCCGAATTGTTCGGCTGGTCCATACAAAACATTGTACATGATATCACTCGACTAAACATGAAAATCAGCTGAAAGTTGAATTTCATTGCATACCTACCTGAATGTTATGAATCAATCCTATCTAATTTAAGTTTTATTGATTGTGGAGTCTAATCTCCATCCCTATGTGCTATGCCAAGGTAACTGACAAGTTGGAACGTGATATTTATTCTGTTAATTTTTCAGTTTTCAAACGCAGTTATAGATTGAATGAATTCAGAAAATATGATTTTTCCTTTCATGACCATTAGAATTTTCTTATTTCACTCCTATTCAATGGATAAGTTGAGTTCTTCTCCACATCTGGATAGTACCATTCAAATGAAAATACTTCAAAAACTCATTGATAGTTTTCATCGATTTGATGTTTATTAATCAAGCTTGAATATCTAAATTCATTTCAATAAACACTGAGGTTTTAAATTGTATTTCCTGCCTTTCTAAACCCAGCAACATGTAAAATCGGCTCAACCAGCAAGAGTTGTATTCATTCGAAAAATTCCATAAGATTTGTAAAGGTGTGGCTCTTACAAGATATTGAATACTTTGGATATAGTTCGTAGATAATGCAATAGTAAATATTTCAGTCCAAAATGTCCCAATTAATACAAAATCACAAGCGAAATCGCTTTTTTTCCATAGTAAACAAAGCATTTCAGGTTATTGTTGTTCCTGTAGTCTCTCTCAACTGTCAAAACTGCTCATGGCCTATAACAACCACATGATAACCATGATGTAAGCAGAACATGGTGTTCTCATCTGAAAAAAAGTGACGTCAGCAAGATTAAAATACAAAGAAATAATTCTGTGCTTCGAATTTGAATGAAAAATGTGACGTCATGATTGGTAAAACGATCACAGATGAGCACACCATGTTTTACTTACATCATGATGATAACCCTTTGAATAAAGAATAACAGGAAGGAGCATAACGCTTTTCTACTTTGTATGAAAGTGGGACACTGGCGCCCATATTGAACCTCCAAGTATGACTCATGTTAGTTTCTTCAGACAAAGAAGTCTCGGAACAAGTTGTTCTCTCTTCAAAGTGAAAGGAAAGTCGGCCATATGCAACATCCATCCCGGACCCACTTTGTGAGGCATTATGCTCCTTCCTTATGTTCTTTATTCAAAGTGATAACCCAATAATATAACCTATTCCTTCATCGGTGACACGACTTCAGTTCTGTGTTCTTAGGGTGCATTCCGTTCAGAATTCTCAACGTCATTTAGTTCTTCTATATCATGATGTAAGGAACATGGTGTGCTCGTCTGTAAAATGAGTGACGTCAGCTAGTTGAAAATACAAGGAGTTATATATTCTGTGCCTTGAATTTGCAGGCTAATTCAAAGCACAGAATATATAACTCATTGTATTTTCAACTAGCTGACGTCACTCATTTTTCAGATGAGCACACCATGTTTTTTACATCATGTTTCATATTATCAAATCATAATCGTTCTCCACCCTGATCAACTATAACAACGATTGATATTCAAAATTTGTTTGTACATCAAGTGGATTTTCACACCTCTTAGAATTTTTAAAAAATTCCAGATTTTCTTTAATGTCCAACATGATACCTTTGTTCTGAACATGTAGAACCTTAAAATCTGGTAAACTGTAATCGTGATTCGACTCGAAAAAATTGTTGGCATAATGTGAATCTGATTTTCGCAGTCTAAATGACATTTCATGTTCCATCACTCTGTCTATGAATTTCTTGACATGGAATAAACTCCACCATTTTATCTGCTATATCCACATTGTTTGAAACTATATTCTTCAATTGATTTTTAGGTCTGAAAGATATGTTCACTTTTTCCGTTTTTAGTATATTGGCGACAATCACTGAGGGGTTTCCTATGTAGAGCAGAGACCCATAATGCACCTTATTGTGGATTAAATTAATATCTAATAGGTTTAGTGACAACATTATTTTGTTTCTTCTGGTTCAACAGTTTATGAATTAATTCCGCACTGAAACCATTTTTGATGGCTATCTATTTGATGAGGTTGAGTTCGATGTTATACTCTGCCTCAGATAAAGGAAGACTTGTTAATCTATGTATATATGTGTGAAAAGAACTGAGTTTTTGCTGTATTGGGTGGAACGAATTATTATCTATAATAGAATCGGTTTGTGTTTCTATGTGAAAAACTCCAAAAGAAAATCCATGTCCTGTCCTCACTGACTTTAGGTCTAGGAAATTCCAACTCTGTTGGTCTTCAATTTCGACTGTAAATTTTATTCTGTCATGAAAGTTATTGATGTTATTCAAAAACTCTTCCAATTCTTCTATTCCCCCAGCCACAAGACCAGTACATCGTCAACATATCGCTACCAGAATACTATTTTATTTCTGTATCTATTCTTCTCTGACGATATATGAATTCTTTCGAAGGCCCATGAAGACATCTGCTAACCATGGCGGCATTGGTAAACCCATTTCTTGATTGAACTGAAAGAATTTTCGTTCTAAACATAAATCCAGTAACTTCATTATATCCCATATTTCTGTGATTGATTATTCTGCAAGGGAAGCAACTTCAATGTTAATGATCTCAAAACGAAATTTTTGTTCTCTGAAATAAAATCCTTCATGATAACCAAAGACAATCCTTTCCAATTTTATTATCGAACTTCTTTGGTGGACATTTTCCTTGACTCCTCCTCTAACATCCTTTCTCAAGGTACGCCTAAGACAAAGAAAGTCCGAAGAACAGTTAGGAACAAAAAGTCTTGTACTAATGAGATAGCGGATGATAAAGGATGTCACGAAAATAAACTCAAGATTCTTGATGACTGGGATTGTAGGAAAGCATACGGATCAACTACTGGTATTTCGAAAAACATAAAAAAGACTGGTTGAGTTTAATAAACAGTGGAGTTGTCCCTGAAACTTATCGAAAATTCTACGAAAATTTACCCATTCGAAAGGACGATGAGAAGAAAAGATCTCTATCCATCAAGGAAGACTAATTTTGTAATTTATTTTACACTCCTCAAACTAAAGTTGAATCCGTGTTATGTTGCTTAAGATAACTGTTGTTCCTTCAAACCAGAAAATATTTTTCGTGAAATGAAAAATTGAGTTATTTTATTATTTGTGAAAAGTTCTAATTTTATACGTTCTCTTAATTTTATATATTTACTTACCTCTGAAAATTCTTTGAGAATTCCATATTTGTCATTTTTCCCCTATTCATCATATAGGAATAAAATGGGTACTGAAACATTCTTCAATCAACTAAAGGGTCTTTCAATAAGGACGGGTCGATTTTGACATGAAATAAAAAAGGCCGTGTGTGAGATTTTAACGATTTTTTTTTTTTATTTGAAAGAGCTATATATGCCATTATGTGTGGAAAATCACATCGTTTAAATGTCCGCCGCGGCTTCTCACGGTGGCACGAATTCGAGTTGTCCAATGTTCAACAACTCTGCCGCATAGTTCGGGTTGAATTTCAGCGATAGCCTGAGCTATGTTGACTTTAAGGGCATCGGTCGATTGTGGCTTATTGGTATAGACCTGCGACTTAAGAAAACCCCACAAAAAAAAGTCTAAAGGTGATAAGTCGCAGGATCTCGGTGGCCAATTCACGTCACCTCTGCGAGAGATAACCATGCCCTCAAAGCGTTCATGCAGAAGATCCATGGTGGCATCCGCTGTATGGCTCGTAGCGCCATCCTGCTGGAACCACATGTCGTCTAAGTGTAGATCGTCCAATTTGGGCCAAAAGAAATCGGTGATCATCCTTCTGTACCGTTCGCCTGTGACGGTAATGGCCTCACCAACATCGTTTTCAAAAAAGTACGGACCAATAACACCGCCGGCCCAAAATCCGCACCATACGGTCACTTTTTGTGGATGCATGGCTACTTGGTGAACTTCGTGTGGGTTGTTGTCATCCCATATACGGCAATTCTGCTTGTTCACATAGCCATTCATCCAGAAATGCGCTTCGTCGGAAAAAATGATTTTTCTGCCAAAGTTGGGGTCCTCTGCCAAACACACTGTAGCCCAATCAGCGAACGAACGGCGTTGCCTATGGTCAGTAACTTTGAGCTCCTGAGTGAGTTGAATCTTGTACGGGTGCAGCCCTAAGTCCTGACGCAAAATGCGCCACGTTGATGTTTGTGAAAGACCGAGTTCTTGTGAACGTCGATGAATTGACTGCCTCGGGTTCTCCTGCACACTATCACGGACAGCAGCGATGTTCTCGGCCGATCTGGCGGTCTTTGCACGTACGGGTGTTGGCAGATTGTTTATTGAACCGGTCGATTCGAATTTGGCCACCAAACGTTGGAGAGTCGACTTTGAAGGACCACCTCGTCTGCCGTAAAATGGGCGCAATGCACGTAACGTTTGCACTAACGAACACTCATTTTGGTAATACATTTTTAACATTTGGACGTGTTGCTCAACCGTGTAACTTGCCATGGTGATTTGGCATTACTAACTGAATAAAAAAATATAGGTTAGAAAGACGACGTTAAAACAACATGGCCGCCACAGGCTGCCAACATCGACCCGTCCCTATTGAAAGACCCTTTATATCATGCAGTGCAAATTAGGAAACTGATAGGATAATTTCAAAAATATTTTCAGTCAGCACTGTAACAACCGATTTTTTTTTTAGTTCTTGAAAAACTATTTCAGATCAAAAATTTTGGAAAAAAAGAAACATGAACTTTTTTCAGCTAAAATATATGTTAAATTTTCCAAAAAAAATCTTTTCAGATGATTCATTATTCTACTTAAAAGTGCTGCAAAACTTAACAGTAAATTTCCCCGAAACGACCTTTTTGATTTGTTCCAGTATTGCTCTCAGCGTGCGATATGTGAAATCGGTTTCCCTCTTCACGAAGCTCCCCATACAACTTATGAAACTCGTCTTGTTTAGCGTTAGGTGAACTGAAATATAAAACAACAGTACGAAATTTAACCATTCTACACAAGGATGTATGGACAATATAAAATTTGTTTTAAACTTCACAACAGGTCTGGTGAGTATTCTGCTATTGTTGTTCATATTACGCGCCTTTGGAGAATTATTTATTATATGATTACTGCGAAGATTTGACCTAACTTTGTTATATTCCTCCCCGTTCGATGTCTCACTTGCAATACATTTATACATTGTCTCTATTGTTCATTTTATTCGAGGGCTATACTCATATTCAAATACATTTATTGAACCAAAAAGAAAATAAGCTATCCCTCTGTCTATCCATGTTTTGAATACATTTTTTAAATATTGACGAGTTATATTCTAACGCTGACGGTGAGTAGAAGTTAAACCTTACAAAGATTAACATTGTAAAACCAAAAATCCCGAACTTCTTCTTCTCTGGGTGCCATCTTCTTTTAGAAGTTTGGCTACAATTTCGGCAAATCCTTCGCGATCTTGTGTCATTCTTATCAATGCTTCCTAATTAGACCCATCCAATCTCTCAAATTAGTCAGCCATGAACATGAACATTCTACCAGGACCCCTCCGTTATCAGTCTCAGCAACCCATATTTCCTGCTCCTACCTAAATTTCCAGTAGCTCGTCATCCGCCTTTTGACATCCTCCAGCATCTCCCTATCCACATTCATTCTTCTCAGAACAATTTCATCCGATACGTGTTCCGTCCACGGTATATTCAGCATTCTGCGCATCATCCACATCTCGAAGTCTTCCAGGCGTCTTATGGAGCGTACTCCTAATGTCCAGGACTCAACACCATATAAAAGAATTGAGTATACATACGTTTTCACGAACCTGTATCTGATATCTAAGAACAAGGTTGAGTTCGTCAACAATTTTCTCATTTGAAGGAATGCGCTTCTTGCGTTTCATATGCGACAACGTATTTTTACTTCCGGAATCAAATGTCTTGTTATCCGGCAACCAAAATATTTGAACTTTTCCACATTTTCAATTCTTCTATTGTATATAGTTATGCTGGTGTCCACAAGATTCATTTTCTTGGATATAACTATGGTCTCCGTTTTCTCCGTATTAATTTTTCGACCAAATGCACCTCCCTCCTTTGTTACTGCACCGATCAGCTTCTGAAGTCCTTCTTTAGTATTTGCTAATATAACAGTGTGGTCCGCATATCAAATGTTATTGACGAATTTTCAGTTTACTTTAATGCCTTTTGGGATGTTTTCCATTTCTTTCTGGAATATTTTTTCTGAATACATATTGAAAAGAGTTAGAGAGAAAATGCATCCCTGTCTTACCCTTCTTCTTATACGAACCTGAGTGGACAATCTATCTCCAATCCTAACTGCTGCTGTTTGGTCCCATTACAGAATCTTATTAGATTTATGTCACTCAGATCTAGCTCTTGCTCTTGAAGTAAATTGATAAACTCTGAATGCTTTACTCTGTCGAAAGCTCTCTCGTAGTCGATAAAGCATAGGTGAACATCTTGTGATTGATCTCTGCATTTCTGTAAAAGTACACTGAGCCCCAAAAGTGCATCTCTAGTTACGAGGCCCAAACGGAATCCAAACTATTCCCCACTTACACATTGATCACACCTTATATATATTCTTTTATGTATGATCATCAACACGATCTTCAGTACTTCAGCTAATTAAGCTTACCAATGGATATTACGAACACCTGTTTGCTCCGCCCTTCTTGGGTATCGGAACAAACACTGACCGAGTCCAATCACCTGGTAGAGTTCCTGAAAGATATATTTTATTTAAAAAGGTTGGTAACAGTCTAAGACTCTAATCATCCAACAATTTGATAATCTCAGTATAGATATTGTCCTCTCCTGGGGCTTTTCGTATCTCTTATCTTGGCTGTTCTCATTGCCTGCTTGTGAAGTGAAGTGAGTAATTTATATTGTATATCACAGAAAAGTACACAACTATCACCAGGCGAAGATTCGGTAGATGTGGTGTAGACCGTAGGGTCTACTGTGAGATGCCCACAATTCGATAGGTTGGCTGATCCATGAGATCTGCCAGGTCACCGCGGTAACAGAGATTGTCAGTTAACACGCTGAATGTTTTCAACAGGAATATGAAAGTTATTGTAAGACATCAGGATTCAATATAACTAAATTGATTTTGATCACCTACATAGAGCTTTATACATGCAATCATAATACAATGTTTCAATGCAATATCTTAAACACTAAAACAACTTTCAAGTCATTTCTAGGAAAAAAATCAACATTTCGTTGAAATATTCGGACCCATTATTTTTTTCATTGAGAAGGACATCATCTCACATGAAAACTATCATCCCTTTGCGCGGCAACCTTAACCCTTTGAGTTTTTGTTTTGAAAATATCTTTTTCTTCTGAAGATGACATTTAAAATTTTTTTCCAACCCCAGGACTTTTTTTTCTACAAAACATATATAGTTGAAATTATCTCGATTTTTCGTTTGAAAGTGGAATATCACCCGATTTCTCTGAAGCATAAGATGGATAGTTCATTCTAGCAAAAGCTCAGTTCGAAACGAGGCCACCAAGGAGATCCCACATACTCCAAGATTGGACGCAAATAGTACCTATTTACAAATTGAATGTCCTCGTGTGGCGACATCTTTATGAAATTAAAAAATTTTCAAACGAAGTATTGGATTTTTTTTTTAATTCTTTCCGATGATATCCACAAAATTATGCACGACTTTGTGCTGTGGCATTAACAATTATCCAATACGTTTAAAGGCGATTGCATCAGTCTCATTCAGTTATTGAGTAAACAATTTTCAGATATAATTCCGAAACCTTTGGGTGGATTGAGCCGATCAATAAACTCAGCCGAGGAATTCAAACTTCAAACCGCTTCTTAAATTCCAGGAAAAACAATTATACATATTACCTTTTTGTTATTCTTTGTAATACCAACGTCATCTCTTATACAGGGTCTTTCACGAGGAACCTCACCCATATTTATACGGGAAACTACTGAACGTATTTTCATGAAATTCAGCACTTATAAGTATTTCACGATGCTGATGAAATCTAAAATATTTTCAAGGCATGAGCACCTCCGGTTTTTCCGGAAATGACGTCAACTTCCGTTTTTCAAATTAAAACACCATTTTTTTATTGCAGAAATAGATTCCTTAGAAACTTTCAATTTATTTTGATGTAATATTTTTCAGTTTTGGTTGGATTATTCTCTCTGAGCGGGAAAATTCGAAAAAAAAATCGAAAATAGAGCTCCGCTGAAACAAGAATAACTTCGAGGTTTTTAGATGGAAAATTTTCATTTTTATGATTTTTCAAGATGTAAGATTGATGTAACCACTTTAAAAATCGAAATCGCGATTCATGATACAGAGGGTGAAAAAATCGCTTTCAAAGTTAGGGATGACAAAATCGTGAAAAATCAATTTTTTCAAATTAGAACCCCATTTTTTTATGGCAGATATTGAATCTACGTTAAAAAATAATGTGAGTGTATGCATCACACCCTTGCCCTAAAGTGGATATTTTCTGAGTTATTCACAAAAAACTGTTTTTCGTCTTGAATTTTCAGCTATTTCTTTTCCCTTCACGCCAAAAAGATGACATTTTCAGAAACTGTTACTTAAACCATGTTTTAGATTTTACTACCCTAATATGCAAGAGAAAAAAGTTACAGGTTGTTCCTAAATAGATGGCGAATTTGGATTCGAATTTGTATCGGAAACCTCTTTATTTCAACTAATCGGCCATCGGTTTTCTCTCCAGTGATAAATAAATAATTCCTTATGAACCATATGCAAAAACTTACCATGTTTTACATTATTTTTTTTTAATGATAGATATCATTAATTACATCTGCCAAATTCCTCTTTATTCAGTAGCATTTTGTGTTTACTATTAATTTGGTGATAATTCGTATTAAGTTATAAAATCGATCACTATGCCTAATTTTACCGATGAAGATTATTTAAATCTCATTCTACTTCATGGAGAATGTAATAAAGTTGTAGATAGAACGATTCGACTGTTCATTGAGAGGTTTCCTGACCGACCCAGACCAACGAGAGATACCATTAACAGAACCATGACAAACTTGAGAAATGTCGGATCTTTCGTTAAGAAAACTACACACAGAGAAAAAAGTGTAGTAGAAGATGAGAACAACGAAATTACAGTTCTTGCATATTTTCGTGTGAATCCTCAAAATTCTCTCAAAGATGCCGAGATTGATCTGGGATTATCTCAATCGAGTGTTTGGAGAATATTAAAAAAACATAAAAGGCACCCATATAAATTCAATAGGGTACAGCATTTGAAGGAAACTGATTTCGTCAGGAGAACAGAGTTTTGCGAAGCTATGATGATTCGATTTCAAGAGAATGAAAACTTTTTGGACTGTATAATTTGGACAGATGAATCTAAATTCACAAAGAATGGTTCTTTCAATAGGCATAACAGTCATTATTGGGATGAAGAGAACAACCACCACTTCAGACAATGGAACTTTCAAGAGACCTGGAGTTTCAATGTTTTTTGCGCCATCAAAAATAATGCAATTCTCGATGTTCACATTTATGATGGGACTTTAACTGGTAAGATAGAACACTACACATGTTTGCATTATTTAAAGAATGTTCTCCCTTAGGAGATAGATATTCTGACATATTGACTCAAATAATTGAGCCGCTAGTACAGAACCATAATGACTTATGGTATCAACAAGATGGCGCGCCTCCAATCAATTCACTCAATGTGTCAAAAATCCTCTACAGGATATTTGAAGATCGATGGTTGGCGAACAATGGTCCACATCTTTGGCCACCACGTTCTCCTGATTTAACTCCTTTAGACTATTATGTTTGGGGTAGGATAAAAAATATTGTCTACTCAACTCCCCTGACTGATAAAGAGGACTGCATAGAACGAGTCAGAAATGCGTTCAGGTTTGTTTAGATTTTTAGATTCATAGTTTTGAAACTCAATTTGGTTTTTAAACACTTTTGCAGATCTCTTCCTCCCGATGAAATAAGAAGAGCAACGCACGAAACATTCCTGAGACGTATAAATAAATGTCTAGAAATTAACGGTCAAAACTTTGAGCATCTTCTGTAGTTATAACTGCGAGAGTTTGCCATGGTTCTCCTAATAGTAACTTGAAGTCGGTTTCAAGGAGGGGTGAAAAATCTACAGCATGGTTCAAACAACAGTTCCTGAAAATGTCATGTTTTTGGCGTGAAGGGAAAAGAAATAGCTGAAAATTCAAGACGAAAAACAGTTTTTTGTGAATAACTCAGAAAATATCCATTTTAGGGCAAGGGTGTGATGCATACACTCACATTATTTTTTAACGTAGATTCAATATCTGCCATAAAAAAATGCGGTTCTAATTTGAAAAAATTGATTTTTCACGATTTTGTCATCCCTAACTTTGAAAGCGATTTTTTCACCCCCTGTATCATGAATCGCGATTTCGATCTTTAAAGTGGATACATCAATCTCACATCTTGAAAAATCCCAAAAATGAAAATTTTCCATCCAAAAACCTAGAAGTTATTCTTGTTTCAGCGGAGCTCTATTTTCGATTTTTTTTTCGAATTTTCTCGCTCAGAGAGAATTTTCCAACCAAAACTGAAAAATGTTACATCAAAATAAATTGAAATTTTCTAAGGAACCAATTTCTGCAATAAAAAAATGGTGTTCTAATTTGAAAAACGGAAGTTGACGTCATTTCCGGAAAAACCGGAGGTGCTCATGCCTTGAAGATATTTTAGATTTCATCAGCATCGTGAAATACTTATAAGTGCTGAATTTCATGAAAATACGTTCAGTAGTTTCCCGTATAAATATGGGTGAGGTTCCTCGTGAAAGACCCTGTATAGATTGCTACACTCGGAATAATTAAAAGGTCGTTCACGATCCCATTTTCCATTGCTTCGTCTACAGAGGGCTCTAAAGTGTCCTAGACTATAGCCAACAACTTCCCTCAAACAGTAAATGACAAATTCATTCAGGAGACTTCACAGGTTTTTTCACTGTTCACTTATATACAACAGTAGTTAAAACGGGTATAATTTTCATGGAATATAATATTCTTATTATTAATATAATGATGTACCAGAACGAAAGACATGAACCCGATATTCAAGTGGTGATTTTTTCCTTTGACAGGTCGACAGGTGGGATAATTGATTTCTGCAAACGTAACTTCAAGTCAAGGAAATTAGCCAATTAGTCAGAAATTGTTGTAAACAACAATGCATAGGTCAAGATGAAATAGGAATAAACCTCAAAATCGCCAAACAACTTGTTCCTATACATATGTAAGTTGATAAAATATACATTCACCTGAATTTATTACCATTGACTGAAAATCGTGCACCCTCCTCCATTTCATACAGCTTGCAGGTCAGTAACTTCTCTTAATTCTAACTTAACATACATCTGATAATTTAAAATTTTTTCACAGTTGGAAATCTTACGACATCGAGAGCAAGAGGTTTGAAAGTTGGTAGAAATATCCTGTGAGTGAGTTCCTTGAGCTTTATAGCCCTCCTCGCACATCTTTTTTGATGTTCTATCCAGATAGTCAATATGGTATTGGTGTACTGAAACCACTGGGACTTTTGTGAAGCATTCAGACCTAACTGTTGCTATCGTCGAGAACATGTTCAATGTTTGTGGGAAAAGAGAACATCTTCCCTCTGTTGCCTTCGGTGTTATTCGGTCTTTGAAAGAGGAAGTTAGCAGTGCAGCCCTTTCTTTATCGGCCCATTCTTGAGGTTTACATGAAATTTCTCATGAATTCCAGTATTTGTGATGCACTTAGTTCAGCGGCGAAAAAGTAATACGATGGATTGTCTATAGCGGCTGTAGCAATCATTTGAATAATAGAGTCAAATGAGCAAGTATTCTGAATATAATAATGTTCATCATTCAGAGCACTAGTTTTCAATGCGATCGGATCTTCTTTTTTGAAAATACACAGATAAAAATAATTTGAATGGGGGGGAATATAGATTTGCCGAACCATCAGGTGGATTTTACCCATTCACGAATTCGGCCTTCGTAGGGTTAAGCTCCAACCTACTCTACAAATATCGAGTCGTTTCTTCCGGAACATATTGTGTTGACTGACTTCACGCCAGTGTTTTTCAAAATTTCACTTCTGTGTCTCGGAAATCTGAACATTTCGCTTCAACCGATATTTTACAAACGCATCTTAAATTCCGGATCAATCGGATCCGTGTTTTTGAAATAATTGGAAAGGAACGAATGGGTTCATCTACAGTACCATCATGCGATTTTTAGTCCTTCACGAACGTGGACCATTTGATTTACCGTGGATTGTAAGAAAATTATCCGCAGTGGAGTAACGGAAGAGTCCACCCCTGTTCGATCGTTGCTGGAATCCTGATACTCCGCTGCATACCCAACGCATGCGTGTTGCTATGACTGCCACTTAATTCGTTATTTTCTCACTGAACTTGACCAAATATATAATTTCACTGTACAATTACCAGTAGATAATTATCTAACATATTTAGTTCTTTGATTTTCAAGAAATGAGGTGCTAACTAACATCTCCGTTCGACCTTGAGGATCTTTAAACGTTAACAAATTTTTTTTCTGCTGCTGACCAAATAATGGATATACCTGACGTATTTTCAACTTTCGAAAGATATTTTTGGTCAATGAAAATTTCATAAATAGGGTGCTCACATCTTTGGTTGACCTTGAAAATTTTAGAACGTTCATAACGAATTTTTTATCGCTGACCAAATAATAAAAATACCTGATCCATTTTGACCTTTTTCTGACCTTTCGAATGGTTTAATTGGTCAGTCAACATTTCACTGATGGGGTGCCAACATTTACGATCGACCTTGAGAATTTTAAAGGGTCCATAAAAATGTTTCTACTGCTGACCAAATAATGGATCTTTTCTGACCTTTTAAGTAGTATAATTGGTCAAGTAAAATTCCACAAATGGGGTGCTAACATAACGTAGGTAATGTTTTGAGCTCACTGATAACCTCCTCCACTGAAAATGTACATGTTGAAATATCAATATCATATATATTCTTAGATAATATTCGTATTCTATTCCGGCCGGTTTACTAGCTTTTTCTGACTTCAAAATTATAACAATAAAAAGATATAAAGAATAAAACAATAAAAAGAGATGAGGAATAATTTGCATAACAAAGAAAAAGGAATTGAATTTTTATATTTTCGCCTTGAACTCACTCAACCTATTGCATGGAGAGGAAACTGAAAGACTGGATCACTAACCAATCCAATATATTAATCTTTCACAAATATCTACATATTTTTACAAACAATTTCTGAGCTCAGATTATGGAAACACAAGAAAAATAAAACTTATCTAACAATCGGCTAGAGCATGTGTGTTGGTGGTCGAAGATCTCAGGTCGTAGGCCTTTTAATCCAACCTTGGTTATCGTTGGTTTGTGCTCTTGAATTGCTTGGTATCACAGGTGGAATTGCAGGTAGTTAGGCAAACTGGTATGTCCTTAGCAGGTACTGGTTATCAGGTAGGTATGAGGAAGTACTTAGATAATGCCAGACAAGTCCCAAAAGTACGTAATAAATCAGGTAAATAGGTACTCGGTATCCAAAAGATGAGAACCCAGGAAGTAAGGTTCCAAAAAGTTAGATTCCAGGAAGTCAGTTTCCAGGAAGTCAGATTCCAGGAAAAGTGCTAGAAAATTCGAATAAAATTACCACATGTTCATTCGTGTTGGCTTTACCCTCCAGTCTATCTTCTAAAATTTCAAAAGAATGAACAATAACAAAATTCAACTAAGAAAAATATATAGACCGGAAAGTAATCCACTTGAAGATTAATAAGATATGAACAGATAAACTATTTGAGTCGCAAAACCTCCTGACTACAATCTCCCAAAATGGCGTTCCTACACGTGACGAAATATCAGAAACAGTTAAATTAAAAGTACTTACCCCTAATACTTAATATTAGAGATCGTTAATATAAAATCGATCTTTGCACCTTGAAAACTCTGCCAGAAAAGAAAGAGGGAAGCCGAACGAAGGAGCTCTCAGGCGCCACACTCGTCAGACGCGATTGCGCAACAGTATCGAAAACACAGAGTTCGATATGTGTCAAGTCAAATTGACCTACTGAAGTGTTCAACTACTATTTCGTTTATATTATAGTTAAAATGTACTTTTAAACCGCTACAAAATGCATCGAATTGGTAAATCTTTCAGTCTTTCGAAATCATTAATGAACTTCAAAAAAGACTTTGGATTATCACTTATGTATCTACTCCTCAACCTCTATATACAGGGTGTATCTGAATTCCTCCGAAAAAATTTGAGGGATGATTCTGCGATGAGAATTGAGGTGAGTATTTAGTATAGAAATTTTTGAAAAACCTGCCCGTGCAAAAGTTACACTCCTCCGAAGATAAACAAAAAAAATTGTTTCTCTTTTATATTTTTCCTATATATTAAGCTAAAGATACGAAACTTGGTAAGTATGATTAAATGAGGCTGTGATAGTTAACCACTGAGATATTTTTTCTTAAATTTTATTCCGGATACACATTTTCCTTTTAAAGCCAAATTCCTGAAAAGCGCAATTCATATACTGACTCTTTTATCTCCACAAGGTTTTTCGAAAGCTTGAGAATTAAGGAAAAAAAATATCGATGATCTGCCAAACCACATTGTTGTAGCAGGGTGTTAAACGATAAGAAATTTAGCAGGCATATTTCATCACATACGCATTTCAATGAGAAGAAGAGTAAATGCTTGGGGTACGCTGAAAGTAGTCATTTTCAACATTCATAATAATTGTATTGTCGATATCCGACCGGTTTTTGTTCATTGTTTGCTATTGTTTTAGTTGTAAAAGTCTTAGCCTAGAAGAATCATAATTTGGTTGACTGTTGTTCAATAAAATGCTATTTGAAATGAGTTATGTTTTTCTCGTAAATGCTTGTGTTTTCGAAAAAACTTGTGAAGCTGAAAAAGTTAGTAAATTCATTAGGCTTTTTTTTTCTAAGCATACTTCAGGGTTGAAAATATTCCAAATTGTGTAGTTTCATTGACAAATAATATTTACCAAGTTTCGTGTCTTTTGTTTAATATACAGGGAAAACAAAAAAGAAAAACAATTTTTTATGTTGATCTTTGGAGTTGAAATGCCTACCTTAATTTTCACCACAAAATCACCCCCTACATTTTTTCGGTGTTATTCGGATACACCCTGTATATGTATTTTGCCACACTTCTAGCTCTAATTTGCACTTGATTCTCCACATGGTATGAAAATTGTTTGAATCAATTAGGCAGGAAACTTATATCTCGATCAGTCAAACAAATTTTACCCTCTTGAACTGTTTGTATGAAATTGGTGTTTCCATGAATCCTAGTTTAATTCAGATAATACAGATACAAATATCATGCTCTAGGTCAATTAGGTGGTAATCCATTTCCTAAGTCGAATATAACGCAAAGGTTTGATGAGAATTATGAGTACTATGTTGAGAAGCAATATACCATACCAACAACATAATTCACTAACCATATTCCCTATTCAACCCCGCAGGGGAATCAAATGACAAGAAATGCCCGACCTCACAACCAAGATTGACTGGTTTAACCAAAATCTTGATATCTCAACTACTACCCTTTCAATAAGAAATGACTAATATTACCAGAAAGAATAGAATATACTAATTTCATTCTATTCGCAGTGAATATATCCTTTCCGCCCGAATATTCTATTGTCTCAAGAGGTGTTCTTATTTGACATTTCGTCAGTATGATATTCTTATGATATTATCATAAGTTGTCCTGAAAAATCATAAAGATCGAGTGAAATATCCATCTTCTTTTCCCCTGAAACTTTCTCTTTGAAACTCAACAAGAGATTAAAAGAGTTGGGTTAGTTCAGGTCGGGAATACTTGATCGAAATACACGGTGATATGGAAATCTGAAAAAAAGTATTTAATTCGAACTAAATCAAAAGAATAATTTTTTTCCGAAAAATTGAACATGTGGTTTTCGTTACTTTGTGCTAGACGTCAGCATCAATATATTACCAGTTATTCAAAGATCACTATCAACGAGCGCGAATGCTGCTCACTGAAAGTCAGTTTCTTTTTTGTATATTTCAAAAATTTTTTCATTCAAGAACCAATCATAAACAAAAATAGTCTTTGAATGCTCCAATATTCCTTCGTTGTATCTCTTATGTGTTATCAAAGCTCGACGCTTATCCTCCATTATTTTCCCCTCTTTTTAACCTCATTCCAATCAAAGGATTCCAATCTTCAGTGAGAAAATGGCAATTGCCAAAGGAGGAGGTATTTTCGCATGGTCTCGGCTTCTGTCAACTTAAATGTGGATTTATACGGTCTATATTAGATTACATATACCCCAAGATCCGCTTCAGCGCGCCAATAAATAAACAAGGGATCTTCAATTAGGATTCAGTCTGAAAAATGCTTCCATTTCCTCGCCCCTACTAGGCCTACATCATGAAGATATACGTAGTTTATATATTTCGCGAGAGGTATAGGGTAAATATAAATACATTTCACACTAAGAATTTCAGTACTGCATTCATGAATTGAAAAGGATATTTTTTAACCAATTATTCGATTATCTCGTTGAAAATAGATTTCAGCAAGTGGAAGCCAGAACGAAATATTCATTAAACTAGGATGCTCTTAAATACTCTTGAGAGAGACTTGTTTCCCACTATCTATATTGTAGTATGTAAAATTAATTGTTTTGATCTTAAACTATTAGTATTTTGTATTTATGTGCCACCGGCTATCACTTTTGGTGAGTTTGAGGGTATTGTTGATTCCATTAAAACTTTTGCTAGTTTGTTCACTCACCACACTATTTTGATTTCTGGTGATTTCAATGTACCAGCCTATGACTCAGTGGTGGGTGATATAAAATGTGAGGTTTTAGAGATAATATGTGGTTTTTTAGATGTTCAGCAACACAACTGTATTCCTAATGTTGATAATAGATTTGGATTTAATATTCGCCTACTTCCCTCGCAGTGTTCGAGATGCTCATCCCCTAGTTAAAGAGGATGCTGCTCAGGCATATTCGTTTCGTTCGACATAGTTCTAATTTCTAGTTTCTAGGGAAACAGCGTGCTATCGTTTTGTCCAAATGTCTGTAATTTTCGAATTTTGAGCCGAAATAGGTCTCAAATGACTAGGTTGGGCTAACTGATGACGACTTCGGTGTCAAAATCGATTTGTTCAGCCGGCCGTCCGACCGTATTCTCGATTTCGTGCGTATGGAAAATTCTATCGATTTTAAACATTCAGGTTAGGTTGCATTGAATAATGCGACGATTGAGTTCGGTAACGAGCATAATCAGCTAAATGGTTTCGGAGTTAAAGAAAGCCATTTGAAATTTTAGGTTATTTCCCGATATTTCAGGAACTACTGAAGCGATTGTATTGAAACTTGACAGTTAGTTGGAGCTTAACCACGCGCAACCTCCCGCCAAATTTTGTTGTGATCGTGCTGTCAGTAAATCTTGAAAACATTATTTTTCAAATTTTTTGGGAAATTTTTTTCCGAAGCTATTCATTATATTCCAGAAACAATTTACCCACACCCTGAGCACTATATTTCAGAGCAGCGTATCAAATTTCAATTCGATATTCGGAGATATTGGGAAAAAAATATGTAAAATTTCGTGTTTTTTTCTCGATACCGTCGTTTTTTCTGAATAACTCGAAAAATACTTATTCAATCATGATGAAACTTGGCAGCTAGTTCGAAAATGCTGTACAATACTGTGCGGAATTTCGTGATGATCGTGTCATAAAAATAATATTCAATATTCTGTGATCTTTTGATCATTATTATCCTCATGAAATTATGTATGAACCTTCGGACTGTCATTTTCGATGATCTGTAATTTTAAGTACTGGATTTCAATTCAATCTCATCTGTATTCCTGGAAGTGTTGGAAAATAAAAATTTGAAAGAGTATATCTGCGGAATAATTGGGTGGATTCTAGCCATTTACGAATTCTACCTTCGTAATTAAGGTTCAAACCTTTCCGACGAATATCGAGCTTCTGAGTTTTTTCTTTCGGAAGTTATTGTAATTATGGTCGGCCCCTCATTTTTCCAAAATCAAAGACAAGATCGAAGTCAGCAGCTTTTACGCGCATGTTCACTTTCGGTGATATCGTTTGAACATGCGTGCGAAAGCTGCTGACTTCACGTAAGTGCTTTTCTAAGTTTGTTTCGATAGAATAGTGGATTTCAATTCGATAAAATCTAGATATAGTCATTATTTTATATTTATACGAGCCCCAATTGGTTTATTCGATAGGTCAATCATTCGTCAAATGAATGATTGTGACTCGGCCCGTGATACTTGTATACTGTTCCATCTTTCCAAAAATCACTGCCAGCATTCCTGAAGATCCGAATAGTTTCTGGTCTTTTGTGCCGAAAAAGAAGTCTAAATCCTGTATTTCTGGTGTTGCGACATACCGAATGTTGAGCTGAGCTCTTCAGTTTTTTATCCAGTGCCTTTACAACCTCTAATATCAATTTCCCTCCTGAACATTATGATGGACAGCACCCCAACCACAATTTCGTTTCTCTTCTGGTTATCTCTGAGAGCGACATAATCAGGGCTTCTAGAAAACTCAAAGATAAGTTTACTTCTGGTGTGGACCATATACCATATATATAGTTTTTTGTTGCACTGCATTTATTTTCTTGCCGAACCACTGTCTATAATCCAGAATATTTTTTCGAAGAATATGCATATTCCTGAGATTTGGAAAATGACTAGAATTCGTCCAGTTTTGAAATCTGGCGTTCCTGCCCTTATAACAAACTATAGGACCATATCTGTTTAATGCAATTTCGCTTAAATGATTGTACAGGGTGACTCATTGGGGGTGGCCACCGGCCGTATCTCGAAAACCGTTTATCCTATCACGTCCGGAAAAAAAAATCTAATGACAAAATCGGCCCCTAGAAAATGATTAAAAATATTTTCAAGTTCGTAGTTCCCCACGTTCACGTAATTTGATTCCATTCGAAGGCCGGCCATCAAAAGCAGATGACAGAAAGATATGACAACTGCATACCGGGTGATCCAATTAAAAACTACGGGAAGTTTTATGTCACTTCACTCTATTTGTGCGTTTTACTAGAGAATTTCAAATGCAATGCTATAATTCTAACCGACTGAGAATAAGCCAAGCATTATCACCTATTGACTTGTAAAAACCGTAGACAGATATCTTCGGTCAGTTCGAAGATATATTTTAGTAATTTTTTATTTTTGCCTTCTAATGAAATCAAATTACGTGAAAATCCGTTCACACATGCAGAAGTGAAAGTGTTTTTGCGCGCATGTTCTAGGGGAACAGCGTGCTATCGTTTTGATCAAATGTCTGTAATTTTGGATGATTGAGTCGAAAATGGTCTCAATCGACTAGGTTGGACTCACTGATGACGAATCCGGTGTCAAAATCGATTCTGTCCGGCCGGCCGGCCGGCCGTAGACACGATAACTGTCGAACGAAGTGAGCTAGCGACTTGAAACTTTCAGGGTAGGTCGCGCATTGGAATGTCGCGGTTAAGTTCGTTAATGGGCCAAATCGATCGAATAGTTTCGGAGTTATAGGCATTTGAAGTTTTGAAGTTATTTATTTTTTATTTCAGAAACTACTTGAGCGATTGGATTCAAACTTGGCAGTTTGGTGGAGTATAACGACGCGCAACTTTGAGCCAAATTTCGTCAAGATCATATTGTCAATAAATTTAAAAAAAAATTTTTTTCGAAATTTTTTTACAAAAAAATTCTAATTTCACAGCAGTGTACTAAATTTCAGCTCGATACGATCATAAGTTTTGGAGATATCGGGAAAAAATATGTCAAATTTCGAGGTTTTCTTCTCGATATCGTTGATTTTTTGGTATTACTCGAGAAATACTGATTCAGTCCTGATTAAACTTCACAGCTAGTTTTAAGATGCTGAAAGACAACTTTGTGCAAAATTTCGTGATAATCGGGTTATTAGAACAATTTGAAAAAAAAAAATTTATATGATTTTTTCATCATATCATCCTCATTAAATTCTGTATGAAACTTCGAACTGTTATTTTCGATGAAGTACTGGATTTCAATTCGATCTGGTCTGTATTTTTGGAAATATTGGAAAAATAAAATTTTGATTGGGTATATCTACGGAATCATTGGGTGGATTTTACCCATTCACGAATTCGGCCTTCGTAATTAAGGTCCAAACCTTCTCTACAAATATCGAGTTTCTAAGTTGTTTCTTTCGGAAGTTATTGTGTTTACGCAGTCGGCCGTTAGGCTGACCGTAGGGACGAAATCAGTTCTCTGGAATGAGTTGCGATGGGGTTTCTAGAATGAGGTTGTAGTGGTGTTTGGCGCTGAGAGAGTCGGTGCAGATGACAGTGTTGCCTATTTCATTTTGCACGATGAATTTGAGGGCTTGCTGAATTGCTATCAGTTCCGCGGTAAATACACTCGATTCTGAACGAAGCTTGAACTTCTTCGTTGTGGTTGGGGTAACAAAAGCGCACCCAACTCCTTCGGTTGACTTTGAAGCATCAGTGAAGATAATTTTTTTTTAGTGATGTTTCTCTGAAATTTCCCGAAATCTTTGTTGAATGATGTGTGGATGGATGTCTGTTTTTTTGTATCTTTTTCAGGTTCTCTGTTCGTCCACGGTTCTTGTGCTGGTAATATATAGCTCAAAGTTTCAGGGACTTTTGATCATATTGTTGAATGATTGAATTCAAAATATAAGGGACGTCTTAGATTTAGCTGTTTAAGGTAATGTTGCAGGTATTTTTGACTATAAAAAGGGTTCTGTATAGGATTTTGTGTATCAGCAGAGATTCTGGAGGCGTAGGTCAATTGGATCATTTGTCTCCAGAGGAGTAAAGGCATTTCTCTGCACATGCTTCTAGAGGGACTAGTTATGTAAGCACCAGAAGCTAAACGTAGATCGGCATTTTGGACAACCTCAAAGCTGTTTAGTAAAGTTTTGCTAGCGGTGGCATATATGATGGATCCATAGTCCAATTTTGGTCTTATAAAGGTTCGATAAATGGTTAGGAGTGTTTTTTCCTCGGCTCCCCAGGAATGTTTCGCTAATACTTTTGTGGGGTCGTGTGTCCTGTGAAATCAAACACGCAATAAAGAAAAGGGAATAGCCTGTTTATTTTTCGGTCGAGTGTTACAACAAAAGTGAATTCGAAAGGCAATAAAATTCTTTTTGTTAGACATACTGAGGTCATCGTCTGCATAAATTGATAACTGTAGGGGAGCTTTTATTCGATGGATTATATCATTGATGGCTATAATAAATAGTGTGGGGCTTATTACCGAGCCTTGTGGTAATCAGTTTCGTAATGGTGTAAACTCGATTTTTCATCGCCAATCTTCACTCGAAATGTTCGATGATTAATGAAATTGTTTACGAAATGTAACATATTGCCATCGATATTCCATTCTTTTAGTATTCTCAGTATCCCATGACGCCAAGTAGTGTCGAAGGCTTTCACTATGTCGAAAAAAGCAGCTATCAATTCTTGCTTATTGGCAAATGCATCAAGGATTTCTGTGTGCAATTGGACTAGGTTGTCTGTGGTGGAAAGATGTTTACGGAAACCACGTTGATATCTTGTTAGGTGGTTGTTTGTTTCCAGGAAATAGCATAGTTTTTTAGATCCGTAGGAGAGTTGGGGGATTTCTGTATGGGTATTACTGTGGCTTCTCTCCATTTATCCGCGAATGTGTGTTTTAACCACATGGTATTGAAAAGTTCCAACAAAACTTCGATTCCTGATTGGGGTAGGTGTTTGAAGAAAATAGTTGGAATTTCGTCGGGTCCACGGGCACTATTTTTGCTGGTTTTGAGGGCATAATCGAGCTCCTTTTGTGTTATGGGGACATTTATGGTCTCTGAGTCGTCATTAATTTCTATAGGTTCTGTCTTTTCGACATGGTATTTATATCGTAGGAGATCAGAGTTGTAATTTGAGTCAGATGACTGTTGTTCGAAATGGTCCGCTAATAATTCTGCAATTTTTGTTTTCTCGGTAATTATGTTATTATTGTCCTTCAGTGCTTTTATTTCGGATTTAGGTTTCTTACCCTTTATGGCATTCATCTTTTCACCGACTTCCTTAATGTCAGCTGCCTGGGTGAGTTGTGAAACAAAATCTTGCCAGGACTTTTTCTTACTGAATTTAAGGATACGTCTTGTCAGAGCTCTTTGTTTTTTTAAATTCTATAAGGTTTTCTGAATTATTGTTCTTCTTCAATTTATAGAGGGCGCGTTTAGTGAGTTTAACATGCTCATCACATTTCGAATTCCACCAGGGTGTGAACCTACTTTTTTTCGAAATTTTTCTTTTCCCAATAAAACGATTAGCTGCTTCAATGATAATTCTGGAGAAATTATCGATTGTCTGGTTTATGATAGCGTCATCAGGTAAGAAAGTAGTCATTTCTTGGTCTATGTATTTCGAAAACGAAGTCCAATCTGCTTTGTTCAGTTGCCAACTTTCTGTTATATTGAATTCCTCCTCGGATGAATGGTAGGTAGTTTTAATAGGGAAGTGGCTACTACCGTGAAGACCATCTAGTACCTCCCATTCCAGGGAGGGGCTAATGTTTACGGTAGAGATAGTCAAGTCTATACAGGAGAAGGTTCCGTTACTTTCATCGGATGTGTATGGTCACTTGTATTTTGAACAATAAGATCCGAATTGGTTAAGATGTTTTCTATGATTTTGCCTTTCTTGTTTGAGTTTTGTGATCCCCATATTGGGATATGAGTATTAAAGTCCCCTAATGGAATAGTGGGTTTGGGCAATTGTTTAATTATCTGTTCAATTTCTGCGGATTGTAGGTCGTGTTTGGGTGGCATGTAAAGGTTACATATTGATATTTTAGTTGGTGTATTTATTGAAACTGCAATGGCTTCTTAGTTGGTGTTTAGATATATTGGTTCACTGTGATAAGAGTTTTTTATAAAAATTGATACTCCACCACTAGCTCTCATTGCATAGGTTCTGTTCAAGTTTTATACTTCATAGTTTTTAAGATTAGGTTTTTGGTGAAAATTTCTTTTTGCAGGCAGAGCATATCCGGTTGGTGTTCATCGAGTATTTGTTGAATTCTCTCAATGTGCGGATGTTGTTGGAGAGAGGGGATCTCGGATTTCCTCCTGGTTACGAGATGGGGGCGAGCTGGTGGAGGCACGTCGTTTTTTGTGGTTTATTGATTCCCCAGCCTTGCTCTTTTCCTTTTCGCCTTCAACTATTGATTTTGTCGAATGGTTTGGTTTGTTATTGGGCTCAATATTCGATGAACATGGAGAAATTGCCGTAGTATTGTTGGCATTTTTGGTACAGGCGGCAGCGATTCCTTACAGTTGAAACAAATGGGGTTGTCAGGGGCTATAAATAACCTATATGTTGTCCCTTCATATGTTAGCAGGAAAGAGTTTTGGAGTTCTGGGGCATCACTTTCTGAGGACTGATGTAAATATGACGTTTGAAACTCAGTATGTGGTAGTATTCTTCACCTTCCATGCCTGCTCTCAGGAAATTGAGATTGGAAAGCAGTTTCAATCCATGTTCTTTTAATTTATCTACGATAACTGCGGTATGGATGGGAATGCATTCGAAATAATTATTCTCTTTGCTGGGGTAACCAATCGACGAATGTTGGTTTCAAAGACACCTATGCTGATTGAAGTGTGGTCTGCTAGTAGTTTGTCTACAGTTTTGACATTGTCGAGGAAAATACATACTCTGTTATTAGATAGACGTGAGATATATTTAATGCATTTGGGGCCAGTCAAACTTCCAATAGCTTTAGCGTAATCTGAATTCGGACGTTCTCGATGGCATTGATAAGAATTGCTTGGCCTTTCTTCGGAAAGGATGCAACTGGAGATGATTTGATGGCATTTGCATAAGAACTGCTTGATTTGTTGGGTATCGGGTTTACTTGTGATAAAGTTGTGCCCTGTGTGGTAGCTTAAGATACCGACATACTCGTATCGGGAGTACCCATATTGATTCGATTGAGAGAAATGAGATAACGAGCATATTTCTTCGGGTTATCAGATGTTCAACACAAAACGATTTCTGATAAGGTGCTTTCAAGAATCACTGGAGACTGAATAATAATTGTTCACGATTATAATAATATATCCTATCTCGGGGCCCAAGTTGAGGAAACTTAGTCCAAACAAAGATAGGAATTGGTTTCACGGAGAATAAAGAGCTCAAGTAATAATGAATAACATAATCACAAGGACGAATATCCATCGATAAATCAACAAATATTCCCTTAGTCCAAACTTTTTGAGAGCTGGCTTCAGTTCTCTCGTGATAATTAAGATTCTCGAAGAGGGTAGAAAACAAGGAAAAAATTGAAATAATATGATTTCGCTCACCAGAACCTGTGTATCAGAGAAGCACATGAAACACAATGTGATATTTAGCATATGCATCTCCAATTTTGTTAGGTCAAAAGAAAAATGGAGAAACCAGGATGTGTGTTGATCATAAAAGATTGAATGACAATACCATAAAAGAACGTTATCCCTTACCTCGTGTTGACCATTTAGAACGTCTAAAGGGTTGCCGACTTTCCTATTACCAGAGGCCGATGGAAAAAGAATCAGTCAGCAAAACACCTGTTTTCACTCCGGATGGACATTACACGTTCTTGAGGATACCGTTTGGATAAGTGGATGCTCCGGCAAAATTCCAATGAACGATGAATCATATTTAAGAACTATTCGATTTGCTGAAGCTCTGGCTTATATGGATGATATCCTTATAAATACTATCGGTAGATGTACATAGTGAGTTAGAAGCTCCGAATAAAGTTTTCAACTTGAACTTAAAGCCTTGACTGTCGTTTCTTTCAAACGACTATCGAGCATCTAGGACATGAGATGTGAGGGAGTGAGGCCTGCGACTGGAAAAATTCCCCCATACCCACGCTTCAACGAAAAAATATGCTTCATTCAAGTTTGAGGAAGAACAACGCAAAGCTTTAAAAAATCTCTGTGAAATTGTAATAACAAAACCAGTCTTAGCTATATACAACGTCAGTGCAGAGACTGAACTCTATACAGATACCTCAAAGTGGGGAAACAGAGTAATGCTATTATCGAACCTTTGTTGTACTTCAGCCTACAGATAATCAAGGAGGAACAATGATATCACTTTTATGAAGTGGACAATAGCAGTAGTAAATTCAATGCAAACGTTTCGGGTATATGTATTGGGTATTGAGTTCAAGGTTGTAACACATTTTTATTTTAGAAACTGTTGACCCTACGGAGGCCAAAATTGTGCTAATGGGCCCCTAGAATGACCTGGATAGAAATATGAATTCATAAAAAAAAATTACGAAAAATCTTTGATGGGAATCGAACTCGCTCCACTTACGGACAATAGTCCGAGTATAAATTGGATTTATTCTGATTATAATGATGTCCGTTACCAAGCAACGGTAGTTTTTTGAATTTGACCCTATTTTCCGAATGCGGAGAGAGTTCGATCCCCACACAGTTTTTCAGAAATTTTTTTTTTCTTGATGAATTCATATTTCTATCCATATTTTGGCATCCGTAGGTCCTCCAGTTTCTTGAATAAAAATTATTTCAATACATCGAACGGAATCTTTGGATGGCTATAAAATGAAAAGCAACGGATATTCTTTCATTCTGTTTTCACAACGGTGTTCAGAATGAAGGTCACTTCAACCTCGAAAGATTTCAACAATTTTGGGTGAATTTTTTTCACTGTAGACATGTAAAAAAAAAGTTGAGTTCGAATTTAAAAAAAATTTTTTCACGGAAAATCTTAAAAAATGGAGTAGATTGAAATAATGCTATCCAATTCGACAATCGAAAACAAATAATTTCAACTTCGTAGGTTTTCCGCCATTTTGAAATATTTTTTCCAGAATTCTACTCAACAATTGAAATGACCACCAAAAAATACTGAGATGTGACCAAGAAACGTTGTTTCAAAGGTCACGCATAAGTCACCACAGTTATCAGATTATTGCTCAAAGTTGATATTAAACACCCTGTATCTCGCTTATGCTTCGAAAACGGGGTATATGTCATAAGGCAAAAATGACTTTCACAATGTCATCTACACGGCTATATATGTTTGACCAGTTTATGATGAAACACCCTGGATATGACATAGAAGTTTTCCAACTTGAAAACTTTTGAAAAGCTGACATAAATCCATCGAAGGAAAACCTTAGATATCTCTTATATGTACAAGAGGCAAATGGATTCAGCCAAATTACTTTCATTTTATTGCTCCAAGCCAACTGAAAAGCTGTAGAAAGGTACAAACTATGAAATTTTGCAAGTCGAATCAGCATCTGAACCAGTGGAGAATATGACAGGAGATTTATTGAGGGACGATTCAGAAGAATCAACGGCATTTGCTTTTTGATCTTAGTAGTGACTGATACTTATAGGTCTCTAGGCAACCCCTCAAAAGCTTGTGAGGGTTAAGGGTTCGGGTGTGTTCTGTTTCATTGCAAGCTCTCTTTTAATAATTGTGGATCCAATCGAATTAATGTGCAAGGAATGTAAGAACTTTAAAAATTGATGAACAAGAAATAGAAACTTTTTACATTGCCATATATTTTCTATAACACCATCAATAATTACTACAGGTAGACTCTGATCAAAATGATGTAGCCACTCAGACTGAAAGGAGAGATGATTTCATATTTTCATATGCTAATCTCAAATGAAACGAGAAACGTTTCAAATATTTAACAGGATTACATCCACCACAATTCGATGCACTGTATGATTTTTTGGACCCTTCAGTGATGGATGAACTAAATTATCATCATAAATATGAAAAAACCCGTTATAACACAAATAATTGCTACTTGTCTAACCGTGATAGATTGTGCTTAACACTGGTCAAATAAAAATAAATCCCAATTCCTAATAAATTCAACTAATGAGTGGATTGAGTTGTTCAACTGGTTTAAGTAAAATCAATGTTTCAGTGATATTTTATACTTATATCGGAAATGATTCTATAACTATAGTTATTGATTGTACAGAAATAGCAATGCAAATGCCATCGAATTTCCATCAACAAGGTAATATTGTTTGACATGGAAATTTTGGATTCTATTTATCCCTTCGGTAGATATGAAATGGTAGGTAGGTTTGTGAAAGAGATTGTTTTATATGGAACTTGCTTGGAGAAAAAGCAGTAAATTTTCTGTCACCAGAATGACGATCGAGTTTCTATGGTAACTTATTTTTAACCGATAATATCAGTAGACCATTGTTAGTAGTTGTCATTGTTGTCTTCTGTTCTACTGAATCAGAAGTTTCTTCAGTTTTGTCTGTGTTATTTATTTTTGTTTATAGATTATATATTATAAATAAAACTAGTGTTTTTGCTTTGAGGTAAGCATTATAGACATATTTTATGTATTTTATACACTTTGAAATATGTATCTATTGTTTAGTAGCATTTCATCATGACGACGTTGCTTCCAGAGGAAATCCCTGGTGCCGTATTATTCGATAAAGTTCAATTAGAAATTCACTCTGTTTTAAAATTACAACGCTTGTTAGAGTGCGGAAGGTTGAAAAAAACTGGATCCAAAGAGGAACTTATAATAATAATAATAATAATAATAAATCTTTATTTCACCCAACAGGAAAATCCCAATTACAGGGTTAAGTAATACATGTTACGTGTTACAGTTCCGTAAATTACATCATAAAAAACAAGTATAAGAATAAAAGAAAAATATGCAATCAACATTCAGAAACATTAGAAACCGAAACATAAGAAAACAGAATGTCAACTCTCAACTAAACACAAACTCAAATCCTCAACCTAACTGAACACATTCACCTCTAGTCTGTCAGCACTTCGACATATACTATAGACTGGGCACCTCTCGAACATATTTGTACGAGCCGTAGACAAATGGAACACAGTTGAAGATCTCGTCACCAATCTTGGAACTCTGAACGTCATTTTGGATGATAAATATGGGCAGTCTATTCTGTAATTTGAAAGTTTCTGAGCAACTCTGACACACTGTTCCTCACGCCTAGCAAGCAAGGACAATATTCTCATCTCATTCATGATGATTGATAAATCTGCTCCACGCTCAGGAAACCTAACAGTACGCCTGAATGTTATATATTTGAAAAACTTCCTATGTATGCGCTCCAGTGGTACAAGATGGCAGTTGTATATGGGAAACCAAATCAAGTTAGCATACTCCAGCTCACTGATCACGTATGTGAAGTACAAGCTCCTGAGAATCGATAGATCTTCAAATTCCGCGGTGGATCTGAGTACAAATCCCAATGTTCTGCTAGTTTTAGCACATATCTCTTCATTGTGCGGAATGAAACTGAAAGTGGAAACATAGAGTACTCCAAGATCAGGAATTTGATCGCTGACGTTTATGAACTTGTCAGCTATAGCTTTGTTTTGGTTCCGACTTCAGAACCAATTCAGGACTGTTCGGGACGGTTCGAGTATGCGCAATTGCGAGTTTTCAGACTAAAAATCGCAATTGCGCATACTCGAACCGTCCCAAACAGTTCTGAATTCGGAACCAAAACAAACCCTATATGGTAGTTGAATGCAAGCGGTTGTGGTTTCCTCGTGAATGTGACCTGCTGCATCAGTGTCTTCAACATCTCTGGCTGGAATTACGGCGTTGCCACTTTCAAATTACGGTATATTACGGTAGATTCGAGAAAACCGAAAATGATATACTCCATTCACTTCTATAATGTAGCCCGGTTGGCCATGACATCATGACAGATTTCACCGTGTATATTTTGAAAATGTTAGGTTATAGTCATTTTCCTGTCAGATAGCTACACAACGTTGTCCTTTCTACGAAGAGGTCGTAGTAATTACTTATTTTTCAAAATGTGAATCTACATTGGGAAAGTAATGAATTTGAGGAAATATTATGTGAATTCAATCATTCCAATGACCTGGCGAATGTTGAAGAAACATTTTTCTCTGTTAATACTTCACGTATATAAACATGGCTGGAAGATTCAGTTATGCTTTTTTCTTGTACGGAAATGAAGAATCGAGTGTTTTGGAATTTTATTGAAAAATGATGGATAGAGCAGTCCGTTACTTTGCGATAGTTCATTCGAAAAGAAATGAAAGTACTCGAATAACACGGCAGTGAAACTTCTAAACGAATGGACGGACCTATGGAATTCCCTACTTTTCTAAATTCTCAAGAAATAAGCCCACAGAAGTCATTTAAATACCTTGTTGCACAACTTGAAATATTCCAGTAAGAAAATGTAGTAGTACTACGAAACCTGTGTCACAATTAACCTCAAAAGGACTAACTAACAGTTCTTGGGAATCTAGGTGAATGATACACTGGATCAACATATTTCTAAACTGGGATACATACAGCTTAGTTTCAGTCTATTATCATTGGTTGTAATGACAAGATATCTGGATGAATTCTCCATGTAAACTACCTATCATTCAGTATTCGAGTCAAAAGCAAGATATGGAATTATGTTTTATGTACATACTTTGAAGTCAAGTCAAATATTCAATTTCCAGAAAAAAACAATTCCTAAAATATTAGAAAAAATAGAACTGAATGAGATATTGTATAATTCATGTTATTTTCATACGTAAAATTTCAATGTTCTGCCAAGTTCATTTTCAGTGTACTACTTCCTATCGAAACAATTCCACGAAATATATAACTTTTGAAATTATTCATTAGGGAATTTGTTCAATTCAAACATGACTACCTACTGAAGCTGATTTGTTATTTAAAGAGAGTAGAAATTGGCAACCTCGCGTCGAATTATTTTGACATTGTCGATATTTCAGGAGCGCCAACCTGCCTTGGTTTTAGTTACAAAAACATGATAGACCTAAATCATGGCCAACTGGGCTACTTTATAAAAGTGAATGGAGTATATATACGGTAGAAATGCGGTGACCAAATTTCACTCATAATTAGATCAAAAAAGAAAGCTTGTATCTTTTAGCGAAAATGTTTTCGCAGTTTCTATTTCGAAGCACTTGTAAATCGAGAAACAGATTAAAAGGAATTATCTTAATCATTATATTTAATTATTTAATCTAATTATATGTGATGCTGTTTAATCATTTTCTCTTCATTATCTTATGATGATGATTTGAATTAATGAATTCATATTATTGTGAAAAATCTGTACGTCTGGAGATTTTCCTTATTTCCTAACTCTGGATTGGAAAGAATTCATGTATTAGGTTCACTTATCATATTTTCATATTTTTCCCAACTTTTCGTTTGTATTCCCAATTCAGAAACATCCTGTTTTGGACTGAAATATCAGCTTTTCAATCAAAACATCATCACTTTAATCTCGTTATATTCAAATCCTAACGGAGATCCGATCCGATTCAAGTTCGATTATCAATCGACGATATTTTTGCAGTAATCACTGCCACTGATATCAGTTTTATGACACCCTCACAAGGAGAGTCATTAGATTAGAACCAAAAATAGTATGTACCTGGTTGGATGCTTATGACAATTATTACATTCAAGAGACATAATGAATATATGTCCAACACGAGCCCTTCAAAAATGTCAGGTAGGTATGCCAAAGATCTGTGGGGTTTTCCCTAATACCTCGAATAACTGTGACGAAAGGGAACTCTCTTTCTAGATATAACTGATGATTTTTAAATACTAGAAATTTGAGGGTTTCTTGTACGAGTATAAGGAATGAGAAGAGAAATACATGTCCTGATTCTTATAATAATGAAATGAATATACAAAATTTAGGAGGACAGCCACTCTATCAATTCGCCAAGTGATACAAGAATTGCGAGAAATCTTAGGATAATACCGAAAATATTGAATTATATATTGAACATTTATTGAATTGGGCTGAAATATTTGATGAATGAAATTGCCATTCAGTAAATGGCGGTTTTTAATTTCTAATTCATACTACGAAATGACATGAATTCGTGTTTTCCTCTATAGCATTTTCCAGGAAATCGGTAAAATTGAAATTAGGGTAGAATATGTCACCGTAATTACCTTTCTACGGTAGACGGCAGCTTCGCATAAATTACGGTGAGTATACCGTAATTACGGTGACAATGGAGACACTGTGCTGCATCCATCACAACGGATTAACTTATCAGAATTCTCCTTAACCACGTTCTTGCATCTGATGCAAGACATGATGTATTCAATGTTTGCTAAAGCGAGTGCTCGTGCACTGGTGCAAAAGGATGAAAAACAGGGACACCCTTCACAACGGCCGGGCCGATAGCCGGTGACTTACAGACAAACAAGAGGGCCGCAGGAAAACAATAAAAAATGTTGGATAGGAGTTCACCAGTACACTTGCGATTACACAGTCGCGGCAGTCAAAATCCAAGCGAATACACCTCGTACGTACAGAAACAAAATCTGCTTCTCCGATAACAATATCGCATATAGAACCGCAGTACATGCACCGAAAATCGGCGTGTATCAACTTCGCGAATTCGATGAAAACAACCAGAACAAATTTCAGTGAAAATAACAAATGAAAGCAAAAAAATCACCCAAAATGAAACTAAAAATTCCCTATACTTGCCGCCTCCGCTACACAACTCTTTCAAGAGAAAATGTAAACCGAAACACCTAACAAACACACTATATCAGGAGCAACCGTAAACACGTCTTATGAACACAGATATATGTTATATATAAGAAGGTCAAGCCATATGTTTCAATGAGCTCACAAAAATTCCTATTTCAAAACTTGCAAACAAACCTCAAGAAACATATAAGTGATGGGCATAACAAAGTGCTTGATATTGGATTTCCTTTGGTCGACATTTTTTGCACCATAAGAGAAAACAATACCACGTGGTAGTAAATTACAGGTAGGCAACACATTCAAATGTCATCAAACCTAGCTTATATCTCAAGGTCAAGCCGCTTGACCCAGTCTACATGCTTAAACGTTGCCTATAGGTGCTTGAAATACTAGAATTCGGAGAAATTTCGACGTTTA
Organism: Myrrha octodecimguttata; assembly: GCA_958510865.1. Taxonomy (NCBI): domain Eukaryota; kingdom Metazoa; phylum Arthropoda; class Insecta; order Coleoptera; family Coccinellidae; genus Myrrha; species Myrrha octodecimguttata. Next base: position 25,677,355 of record OY294056.1, read on the forward strand.
TAGCAGAAAATAGAGTATCGTTCTGCAGGCTTCAGTGAGTATTTTTTGAATTTGTTTTTTGGGATGTACTCAATTCTTTAGCGAGAATGCGCAATATTAGTTATTTTTCCATTCTTCACTCCCTTTCAGTTTTTGCACCGAAAAAATTTTTTGAAGAAAACGAACTCTGGCCTCCGGAAGTCATCGCGTTATATTCGGGGTATTGTTTACTCTTAATATTCATTTATGAACTATTCAATAAGTCGGGATGTACCTAATAATTTCAGAATAAAGAATTGCATTGACGCAGGGAACAAGAATAAAATAATCATCGGTATCGACGGAGGGAAATGGTATGATGCTAAACAAAACATAAATCAAGAACCTTGCACCAGCTCTGTAATATCTATTTTTGAACATGTCAATTGGAAAAAGTTCCCAAGTTGTGACATTCCTCAATATTTCAATAAGGGGCACAGTTATACATATATAGTTGGTGCTGAAGTTGGAGAAAAGGACCCAGAGACAATTTTATTAGATCAAGAAGTCACAACTGTTGAACCATTCAGAAGGGTCCATCAGTATGTCAGTAGTCAACACATAGGCATTAGCGAAGTTGGTCAAGAAAACAACTTTTATTTTTGCAAATGTAAAAGTCTCTCATCCTTTCAAAAGAATTTACAGTATGATGTGAAAGTAATTTTAAATAGAACTTCCGGAGCCATAATTAAAGGTATTTGTGAGTGCAAGCAATCGGCTCTTGGAAATTGTAGTTATGTAACAGCATGTTTGATTTTTATTTGGGAATATACACAAAATTATGGGTATTCAAGAATATCGGCCATTAGCGAACCACGGCAGTGGGGTTTAGGTTCGAAAAAACGTGATCCATCGGCTATTAAATCAGCCAAATACCCAATAAAGAGATTTAAGCCTTGGAGCAGAAATAATTTTGATCCAAGACCAAGTAGATATACACCAGATATTGATATCAATAATTTTGTTATCGACTTGCCAAATGTGGGGATTGATTCTGATCATGAATCAATCTTTAAAATGAAATACGATGACTTCGATTATTCACGAAACGAACTTGACATTCTGCAGCTCCAAACAAATCAATTCCTTGAAAACATGCAAAGTTATATGAAGAAGCAAAGCCAAGGAAAAACTTTGTTCGAAGTACCTGGTACTAGTCCACAAGGATCAGGAGGCTGGTTAAGATTTAGATCATTATTCATTACATCATCAAATGCAAAAACTGTTTAAACTCAGTTGAAATCTGACAATGCAAGAAAGAACTTTTTATTACGAAATCTGTGGATGGTTGCCAAATCAATAACAACAGTACCAATGGCATATGGAAAGAAGAATGAAGAATTCGCAAGGAAAAAGTATTCGAGCTTGTTTCTTGAAAATAATCAAGTGATGGTTGAAACAGGACTTATGTTCAATGAAAAATACCCTTTTTTGCCAGAAGTCCAGATGGAGTTGTGATGAATGGAAATTCTATGGATTACATTATAGGAATAAAATGCCCTAAATTATTGGAAGGTTGCAAAAATTTGCTCGAATTTGATAAACATCAGTCGAAGTCGCAGCTGAGCAATTTTTTCTTAACAAAACAGGATTAAAATTTTCATTAAGAAAAATCATCCTTACCTTTACCAAGTCATAATGTGGTTGATCATTTGTGAAACAGATATGTGTATGTTAATTGTTTGGAATCCAGCAAGTATGCTGACTATTCCAATAAACAAAAACAATTATCCACATATTGTGAGTGCAATATTTTAATGTTCCTGAAAAATTTGCTATGAGAACTACAGGAGATTTATCTACAATCACTTTCGAATCGGAATGATTGGTCTTCAACATTTTGATCTGGTAATAAAAGAACAAAAGATAAATCTTTTCAACAAAGAGTAACTTTCATTTCCTGTAAAATGTATGAAACATTGTTTCTACTTGAACCAGTTGAAAAAGAAATATTATATAATGTGAAACTACCAATATTCAACCTCATTTAACTAACCGTTCTTCGAAGTTTACCAGAAACGAAACAACACTGAACATGTTCGATAATATAGGATTTAAAAGAATGAGACATTTCTTTGAAAGGATTCTGTAGCATTTCATTCTACCTATAGCTCTTTCGACATGAATTCTGGCTCTGGCAATTTTTTTCATTAACAACTCCTCTTCTCCTGTTAATCTTTTCGTTCTCATAAGTAGTGGTGGTGTATATAATTTTATTTTCATCTCATCACATAAATGTTGTATAAAAAATCCTCCCTCTGCCAAATACACATCTCCTTCTTCTAAAGCTTCTTATATCACTTTTCTCAAAAATCTCCTTGTCAGAAATTCATCCCACAAACCCGTCACTCACATATATAATTGCTCCAGATGGGCATATCCCCAAAAGAAATTCAACAGTATTAGAATGTTTATAGCTTGAAAACGTATTACCTTGATGGAAATTCGATGGCATTTGCATTACTATTTCTGTACAATCAATAACTATAGTTATAGAATCATTCCCGAAATTTTTGAAACAGTAAGGATTGTTCTTGATATTCCTACCGGCCTGAAACATTTTCTGTCTAATGCTCGAAGTCTGATAGTACATAAATTGTATCCAAGTATGAAATATCACTGAAACATTGTTACTACTTAAACCAGTTGAACAAGAAATATCGTCCAATGTAAAACCCCGCCTCCGTCTGACCAGTGTTAAGCACAATCTATCACGGTTAGACAAGTAGCAATTATTTGTGTTATAACGGGTTTCTTCATTTTCATATTTATGATAATAATTTAGTTTATCCATCACTGAAGGGTCCAAAAAATTAAACAGTGCATCGAATTGTAGTGGATGTAGTCCTGTTGAATATTTATTTCTCATTTCTTTTGAGATTAGCATATTAGGAAATCATCTCTACCTGTCTACCTTCAGTTGTGAAAAGGGGTTTGGCTTCGAGTTTGAGGTGATCTTTCCAGAAAAGTGTTTACTGCAAATATAAGTATTTCTTCCTATGTTCTCCAGTGTTAATGTTTTATTGCCACACAGTTTTATCCATTCGAGGCACTGCAAACTTGATTTTGCTATTTTTTTCGCGAATCACTTTTGCAGTGTTTGTACGAACACCTGGGCATGATGACTGGATTCCAAAAAAATCTGATTCAGACAACAACAATGAACTATGGTATATGTCTACGGTATGGATCATAAAAGCTTTCGATTTTGTGTATGAAAAATCGCAATCCCGCTTACTAGAACCGTCCAGAACTGTTCTGAACTCGGGACCAAAACAAACCTAAAGTATAGATAGATTGTTCTATGTTATGGATATGTACCATAGAAAATCGCGCTGGTGACAGAAAATCGACCGCTTTTTCATCAACCAAATTCCGTGAATAACCTTTTTCACGCGCTTGTTCCAGGAACCATTCGAATATTTCATATTTACGGAGCGGAAAATCGGCAACGGAAACAACAGAGTTGATTTGCGGAACGTATCCTATGAAAATTGACACTGTTTACATGAAATCAGGAATCCCAACTTAAATTTCAGCCAATCGGGGACGATCTTAACAAAAACCTATATTTGGAAAGAATTATCTGGTTTGAAGAGCCGAGGCATCTTTTACGGATATTTACAAATAATGCGAACCTTATCATGTGGAATTTGTCCTGAAATTCCAGTTCCCCAGTGATAGTAAATTTGCTAAGAAAATTGTTTGTTGGCAACTTGGGCTGAAGTCATCTATTGAAAATATGTTGTTGAATATAATAAATGCTGCGTTCGTTTATTGCATCCGAGAGGCAACAGATTTTTTGGTCACATGACCACAGATCTTATGGATTTATCAGATTTTATCTGAAGTAAACGAACGACTCAGACGAAATGAGAATCATAGACCATAAATATTTGATATCCTCTCATTTGTGTATCAATGACTGATGTCAAATCAAAATTGTTAATCATATAGGTATTTTATTTTCTTCATTGTTTATTTCTCAGCTCTTTGGAAGAAATGATTAAAATGTAACTTCATTAGAGCTGATTAAAGAAGAATATCAAATGATGTTTGATCATAATGAAGAGGACGAAGAACGAACATTTCTGAAAAAAATACAGGTGCTTGCTGAAGAAACAGGGTCCTTACTTGCAAATCAACAATTTAAAGATCCCTTAGAATGTTTCACAGTTATATGAATTCACCGATAATTGTCCAAATCATTATTTATTCATATACAAGTAGACAAAATTCAATGATCAGTGATATCCACCTTGCCATCGATTAAAATTTGGTTCCCAGAATCTTGCCTGAGTATTATAGTTACTTGGCCTCTGTAAATTAGGCGTTCTTAGTGAAGAGAATTGTTGATTTATCATTAAGGCCAGAATATTTTAGATGTTGAGTCCTTTGCCAAGGTCTAACGGAATTCTGAACATAATTATTCTCGCCGGTTCGCATTTCAGATGTATTTTGCATCTCAAAATTATTAAGAATTGACAAACGCCAATTAAGCTAATTATATATATTCCCACTCAAAAGTACATTTCTCCGAACTGTGCTAACGAAAAAAACGGACACAAAATGAAAATTGAACGGAAATTATTTCTAGGTAATTGATATCAACAAGATGTCAAATTTGCTCCACCAAAAAACTCCGATCTTGTCTTTGATTCCGACGAAAAAGATCGTCATCGACTCGCTCTGATTTTGTTTGACGATCGGTTGACATATGTGGTCTCCTACATCTGGATGTAATTAAAGAACGACTCAAGAGCAATCTGAGAAGTCTGATGTAAAAAACGAACGCCCCTAAAGTAATGATGAAACATAGAACCTTCTCCAAACACGTCGACTTTTTTGAAGTTTCTTTGCAGCTCTTCTGTAGTAGGAGTTTTTCAGTCAATTTGAGAGATTTGTCTGCAGCCTCTGATGTTGATTTGGTGTATAAAATCTCAGCAAAGTGCATGATATTACCATACCATGAAGATAATCGTATAGTGATAAAACTGGTTCATATATATATGTTTAATCTTGTTTCACTGATACAATAACATTAAAAAATCTAAATGTTCAGTTTCATGATAATAGCAATTGAACAAATATCAGGAATCGGACTGTATTTTCTTCCTCAGCAAACGTTCAGTTGACAATATTATACTTTTGACAATACGCTCCGATTCCTGATAATTGATTTGTTGTTAACGAATTTCAATGGATAATAATGTAATGATAATTGTAATTTCATTATAATCTTTGACTAGTTGATCTGCTTATTTTCTCTACTTTAAGTTATATCATAAGACATGCTGCAGACTTGAAATTTGGCAGACATATTTCTAAAACCGAATAAAAGTTCAAATATTTTTAAAGACAAAAATTATTCGAGAACTGTGATTTCTGCTGCCAGGGATTAGTAAATTTACCGTCCTGTCTATAGTTATTATAAGAGATTTTCTGTTATTATTTTGCAGTATATTTCAAAATGTCATACGCTGCTGCGTATTTCCTGGAAAAAGAAGAATTCGGTGAAGTCCCCATCAACTGGCTGAATTCGGATCAGACTGAATTCTTTTGGCCTCTAAATAACCCAAAACATGAGTCCAATCTTATCAAATCACAAACGGTAAATGGAGAAAATTGGAATTTCCATAAAGTTCAAGTTGTGGGAATATACAGTAAGTTTTTATTTTTTACTTGGTTATAGTGTTATAATATAAGCACCCAGTTAGTATTTACACATTTTTCTAAAGTTCCTTGGACGAAGCAATAAAAATACAAACTACACAGTCAGCGATGAAAAAGGAACGGGAAAAAGGAAAATAACCATGCGCCACGATTCTAGTGATTTTAAATGTAAGTTTTTGGTTTCAAATTATCTGTTATTTATTTATAACTTTTTCTTCTTTCTCTAGATTTCTCAACTACATCACATAAAATAAAACTGCATGAAGTTACAAAAATTTCAAGTAAACTTCAATTCGATGACATAGGTATGCTATAATTGGCTAAAAATGAATGGTGATTGCTTCAACAAAAGATGCTTTCCAGTTTCAGACAGTACACTGGTTGATGAAAACCAAGGGCGGGTAGCTGGAAAATAATGTAGAAAATGGTATGAATGGGGAAAAGCTTTATCAATTTGATTTCTTTCATCTGTTCGATTTAAGTTTTTGAACCAGGTACAGTCCATGTGAAGTAAACATCAATTGAAGCCATTGAGAAAAAATGGTAAGGGGTCTTGAAGTATACTTTAGTATAACATTCACATCATATTGAACATGATCTTTGTTTCAAATGTTGTTCTGAATATGGTATCATAAATGACCTTACAAATTGAAGAACTTCATGAAGAAATCGACCAGTTGGGAAAAAGGCAGAACTTAATAAGCCAAAAATGGGATTCTTTAAAAAAAAATCCTTGTGATACAGTAGAGTTCCTTCATGTGAACTTGATGATAATCGAGAAAATACTGAAAATCGTCAACAATATGTAAGTTGGCTACATTGAAATAATGAAATTAATCTAACTCAACCACAAGGACGAATATCTGTCGAATACTCAAGAAAAATTCCACCTTGATCAGAGCTTATCATCCAATCAACCAAAACATCTACACCTAGAAAGCGTCCACAGATAATTTTCACAACTGTTTCGCAGTTTCTTGCTGTGAGTACTGACTCAACTGTTCATACTTAACAAGCCTCACATACATTAATACCTCATCAGACTGGTTATGGATGTATGTATGTACCTTCCACACCTTCGATATTGACTAGTTGTGTTGACTTTGAGATTTTCGTGTTATAGATATGAAATAAAATACATTTATGTGCTATAGCCAGCGAGCTCTACAATTCAGAATTAAATTTCCTGAATATATATAATATCTGACCCAGATTATATAACATAGACGTATGCATTGTGCTGTAGCAGTTACATCTTTCCGGTATGATACACGCAATGTATCTGGTTTGTTATAAATTATGTAACAGCAAACCGGCGCAAGGCGAACATAGAGCGATTTTCGTATATTACACTCAAAGAACCAGTTCGGTACCTACATCAATATAAAACATAGAACCAAGTTATTTGTCCGATACGTGAATGTGATGAATTTGAGTTGGCTGGGTTATTTTCAAAATTTTTTTCATTTTCCGATTAACTTCAATAGACTACAAGAAAAACTCGGCATGATTATATTTAATCTCGAATAACAAAATTGTGGCGAACTGATTGGCCAAATGAAATTGGCGATAAGTTTGGAAACCTTCACATAATAAGAAATGTACTAGCTCTACACCGAAATAATTGTTTGTGACGGAATAATCGTATCCCTGTTAAATTAAGAGGCGAAATTCCAAAAGATCGGCATCGGTATCTCATAGATGTCGTGAAATCTAAAAACTGGGCAATATCACACTTCTCGTGGCATAAACTAGGTCAATATTTTGAAGCACTGTGTTGAAGCTAGTGAACATAGTTCGATACATAAAATCATGATGTAAGTAAAACATGGTGTGCTCATCTCTCATCGTATTAACAAATGATGAAGTCACTTTTTCATTCAAATTTAAAACACAGAATATATATTTCCTTGTATTCTAGTCTTGCTGACGTCACTTTTTATCAGATGAGCACACCATGTTTTTTACATAATGCATAAAATCATCCTGATAACGTCATTTCGAATAATTGGCAGTGAAAACGGAAAGGATGGTCTTGAAGACATACCGACTATTTACGCACATTTTCGAACCCACATTTTCTCAGTATAGTCGACGTTCATTCAAATTGAATAGACGACTTCGGTCCAAGTTGCCAACCCACAAATTTCGTACAAATTAACTATCACTGGTGAAGGGGAATTTCACAACAAATTCGACATGATAAGATTCTCATTATTTACAAATATCCGTGAATGGTGCCCCGGCTTCTCAAACCAGAAAATTCTTTTCAAATGTAGGTTTTTGTTGAGATCAACTTTGATTGGCTGGAATTTAAGTTGGGATTCCTGATCTCTTGTCAATAGTGTCAAGTTTACATAGGATATGTTCCGCAAATCAACCTGGTTATTTCGGTTCTCGGTTTTCTGTTCCGTGAATATGATATATTCGGTTGGTTACTAAAAAAAAAGTTCATTACGGAATTGGATTGATGACAAGGCTATATTTCTGTACAACAAAATGAAAATCTATTTTCTATGGTAACATATCATAGACTTATAAAACCACATGGACATGGCTTATAGAGAGAGGAAGCAGGCTGACAATGATGGAACTAGTTCGAGCAAAACCATAGAAAACGGCAGTATTAAGGCAGATCAGTTTGAAACCATAGACATATTATACTCCATTATAAGTCTATGTTTGAAATACATTTTTTCCAAAAGTTTTGAAGTATTTCGAAGCAGATTTTGTGTTATTTCATTTTCAATTATAGTATAAAGACTGTACATAAGATATTATTTTCGTGTTGGGTTTGTATTTTGTGTTTTCGTGAGCTTTTCGAATAAAATTTGAGACTTTTCATTTCAAATAGGATTCATTGGTAAATGAATAATGGAAAATTCGTGATGTGCCATTTATTGTACGAGGAGATATAAAAAGGGAAAAACGTAAAGTTTACCTTGCATGAATGAACTGTAATTTTTTTCAGTTTTTGTGTACTTTTTGATGGAAACAAGAGCGCGATATCCTTCCGTCAAAATGTCAGTATTTTTTGAGCCGAAAATTTTCTCCCTGATGAAAAATTTGTGTTCAAACTGCGGTCTTGGTTTTATGTTCGTTAACGGACAAAATACCCGAAGGGCTAGTTGTAATGTGGTTGAAAAATGGGACTCGATTGTTCCAGTGGTCAAAATAATATTTAAAATACCGGTTCGAAGGTCCACCATGGCCAACGCTCCACTCCATATTTTGAAAACTTTCGTTAATCGTTATACATGATTCATGCTCCCTTGAGGTTTCGGAGTGATGGCCGGCTGATCTTTTCTTCCTGAATTACTCGAAACCTACTCTGATCTGATCAAGTTGAAATTATAGCAATTATAATAATTGGAATACATTATATAGAAATTGTGAAATGCCGACGTGAAAACTCATGCAAAATTCCGTGAGAATTGTATCACCATAAAGAGAAATAAAAAAATCATGAATTTCATATTTCTACCATCTCTATTCATCACTACAGAGCTCATCAATTCTTAGAATTCAGAGAGGAATATTTGGAGTGTCCAAATAAAGGTTGTGAGTATTGGAATATTTCACAAACCACGATAACTGAATATGAAAAAAAATTTAAATACCTACATAGCAAAATGAAACGTCAAGAAAAAAAAATTGGAAACCTCAATATGGTTATAGAAAACTTGAAAAGTCAACTGCAACTATCTTCAAATTCTTCACGTTCGCTGAAGGTGATTTTTCTAGAGAATGCATGTTATATATTTTATGTATTTGCTAGTGTTTTTTTTTTTTCATTTATACGTGGGGTCGCCCGACTTCTGTAATCATCTTCGAATGGAACGACCTAATAATTATTATTTTATGCGGCCAATGCTAGCGAGGAGTAATAATAATAATTCGTTTCCAGTTGTGTCATTGTAACCATATTATTTGCATGAACTTATTCTTTTTCATCAGCATTTTCTCTATAAGAATGCGATTTTCTTATCAAATTAATGTTAAATTTTATTCGAACGTGTATTACATATAGGCATTTTTTTGATGCACGAATGCACGAGTTCCTTATTTTAGCTTTTTGTAAATTCTCAGATTACCTTTTCTTGGAACAACATCATGATATTCCATTTATTCTGCCAATATGAGCAAGAATATTGATTTTCAGATTCTTTGTAACTACACGTACAATTTGCATAAACTCGTCTTCATAGTCATCAGCATTTATTTGAATTAATGTGATTTTTCTATAACATGCACTCTGTTAGTTCTCTTCATTGGTGGATAAGGTTCCTACAGCTTTTTATAAATTATGTTATGGTACCCACCTTTTCTTGGAACAACATAATTTTTATTTATGATGATAATGAGGAGGAAAAATGTTTCAGATTCCTTGTGACCACACAACTCGTATGAATTTATTATTCTTCATAAGCATTTTCTTTATAGGAATGTATCTCTGAAGCCAAGAAAAATATAATATTCATTGGTAACAGCGGTAAAAAGTTTCCACCTGAACTGAGATGTTTTGCTCTAACTGTACACTTCTATTCCGCAGCTGCGTATAACTATATAAGGAACACTTTTGGAAATGCATGCTTGCTACATTCACGTACTCTAAAGAAATCAGTCGATGGTTCCCCAGGTTATACAGCGGAAGCAATTCGTGCTATGACAGATCAAGTACAAGTGGAAAAAGAAAGAGGAAAATCTCATGTATGTGGACATTTAATGGATGAAATGGCCATCAAAAAATATGTAGAATGGAATGGAAAAGCTCACATTGATTGTGTGAATATATATGGCACAGGAATGAGCAATAACGATGGACTGCCGAAAGCCAAAAATGCATTAGTTTTTATGCTAATAGCATTAAATTCAAGATGGAAAATTCCCATCGGTTATTTTCTCGTTGAATCTCTTACAGCTGAAGAAAAAGCGAATCTTGTGAAGGTTGTTCATCTCTCGTCAGACACAGGAGTAATGATAAAGAGCTTGACTTTCGATGGTTGTGCCTCCAATATGACAATGGCTAATGTTCTTGGTGCTAAATTAGACACACCTTATATAGAACCGTATTTTTCAAATCCAGCGACCGAAGAAAAGAATCACATAATTCTAGACCCTTGTCACATGATCAAGCTATGCCGAAACACCCTTTGAGATCGGGGATTTTTACAAACTCCCAATGGAGACCAAATTAGGTGGGATTTCGTCAAAAATTCAGTTAGAATTCAGGATGAATCTGGCCTACACGCTGCTACTAAAATTCGACAAAGACATTTGGATTTCAATAAAAAAAATGAGAGTGGAATCAGCGGTCCAAACCTTTAGCACAAGCCTTGGTGATGCTTTGGATTATTGCAGGGAGTTTAGTATTCCTAAATTTCAAACAAGCAAAGCAACTTCAAAATTTTGTCGGAATATTAACGATATTTTCGATATATTAAATATGAAGAACTTGCTAGGAAATACACCGCATAAAAAAGCGTTGACCAAAAAGAGTAAATAAAGAGTTTTTGTACCCGTTTGTTTCTGAATCTATTCAGTACCTTTTTCGTTGGAGGGACAAAAGTGGAACATTGCTTATTCATTCTAATGGAAAAACAGGGTTTCTTGGATTGATGATAAGTTTAGTCAGTGTGAAAAATTTATTTGATGATCTAATCATGAAAGAAGATAACACATTATATTTCTTCTTGACCTATGAATTAGGTCAAGATCATCTAGAAATGTTTTTTTCAACTATTCGATAGCGTGGGGGTTTTGATAATAATCCGACATCTAGGCAATTATCAGCAGCATACAAGAGATTGGTGGTTCACACTAAGGTGAAATTCACAGATACTACAAATTGTCTAGCTCAAGATGAAACTAGCATTTCACATGTTTCATTCAATTACTGTAAACCTGTTCATGTTATATATTCGCTATGCGATGATATTTCCGGAGTCTCCGTATAGAATCTTGAATCATTAAGTATGATTCATTTCAGGTTTACGAACCAAAACAAAGCTCCTAAAATCTGACTACAAACAATATTTGCTCTCTGTCCAATCCGAGCTCCGTACTGACCCCAAAAAATTATTCAGTTTTGTTTCTGTTAAGTCAAGAAATTCCGAAATTCCAAGCGAAATGTCTTATGAAGACTGTACAGGTAGATCAGGTAAGGAAATTTGTAATTTTTTCGCTCAATATTTTGAAAATGTTTTCATAAGTCCTAATAATGTCAACTCTGAAAATGGTAATTTGATTATTCCGGATATTCCTGTTTGTCTTGTAGAGGAGGCATCATCGAGTCTAGATGTAAATAAGGGATCAGGTCCCCATTCAATTCCTCCAATTTTTGCGAAAAATTGTAGCTCTTCGCTGAGCCTGCCCTTAACTTCAATTTTCAATAAGTCTCTTCGCAGCGGTATATTCCCTGACATCTGGAAAAGAGCCTGTAAAATCCCAATCTTCAAACCTGGAAATAAGAACAATGTCGAGAATTACCGTCCTATTAGTAAGCTTTGCATTTTCGAGAAGATTTTTGAATCTTTTATATATCCTCACTTGGTCCATCATGTAAAATCACTAATTATATCTGAACAACACGGATTCTTCAAGGGTAGATCTGTCGAACCGAATCTCATTGGTTTCATCAAATACGTTCAGGAAAATCTTCATGATAGAGTTCAAGTTGATACCATTTACACCGATTTCAGTAAAGCATTCGACAGGATTAATATTGATCTTCTCCTATATGAACTTGATAGTTTTGGTGTGGGTGGACTGCTATTGCGGTCGTTCGATTCATATCTAAGGGGCAGAAGTTATTACATCAAGATTGGAAACTTCAAGTCGAAAATTTTTTACTTCAACATCTGGGGTACCCCAAGGCTCTCACTTGGGCCCTCTCCTATTTATCATATATATGATCAAAATTATTACTTGTTTCCAAATATGCAGATTACCTTTTCTTGGAACAACATCATGATATTCCATTTATTCTGCCAATATGAGCAAGAATATTGATTTTCAGATTCTTTGTAACCACACGTACAATTTGCATAAACTCGTCTTTATAGTCATCAGCATTTATTTGAATTAATGTAATTTTTCTTTAACATGCACTCTGTTAGTTCTCTTCATTGCTGGATAAGGTTCCTACAGCTTTTTATAAATTATGTTATGTTACCCACCTTCTCTTGGAACAACATAATTTTTATTTATGATGATAATGAGGAGGAAAAATGTTTCAGATTCCTTGTGACCACATAACTCGTATGAATTTATTATTCTTCATAAGCATTTTCTTTATAGGAATGTATCCCTGAAGCCAAGAAAAAGATAATATTCATTGGTAACAGCAGTAAAAAGTTTCCACCTGAACTGAGATGTTTCGCTCTAACTGTACACTTCTATTCCGCAGCTGCGTATAACTATATAAGGAACACTTTTAGAAATGCATGCTTGCTACATTCACGTACTCTAAAGAAATCAGTCGATGGTTCCCCAGGTTATACAGCGGAAGCAATTCGTGCTATGACCAATAAAGTACAAGTGGAAAAAGAAAGAGGAAAATCTCATGTATGTGGACATTTAATGGATGAAATGGCCATCAAAGAATATGTAGAATGGAATGGAACAGCTCACATTGATTGTGTGAATTATGGCACAGGAATGAGCAATAACTATGGACTGCCGAAAGCCAAAAATGCATTAGTTTTTATGCTAGTAGCATTAAATTCAAGATGGAAAATTCCCATCGGTTATTATCTCGTTGAATCTCTCACAGCTGAAGAAAAAGCGAATCTTGTGAAGGTTGTTCAACTCTTTTCAGACACAGGAGTAATGATAAAGAGCTTGACTTTCGATGGTTGTGCCTCTAATATGACAATGGCTAATCTTCTTGGTGCTAAATTAGACACACCTTATATAGAACCGTATTTTTCAAATCCAGCGACCGAAGAAAAGAATCACATAATTCTAGACCCTTGTCAAATGATCAAGCTATGCCGAAAAATTCTTTGAGATCGGGGATTTTTACGAGCTCCCAATGGAGACCAAATTAGGTGGGATTTCGTCAAAAATTCAGTTAGAATTCAGGATGAATCTGGCCTACACGCTGCTACTAAAATTCGACAAAGACATTTGGATTTCAATAAAAAAAAATGAGAGTGAAATTAGCGGTCCAAACCTTTAGCACAAGCCTTGGTGATGCTTTGGATTATTGCAGGGAGTTGAGTTTTCCTAAATTTCAAACAAGCAGAGCAACTTCCAAATTTTGTCGGAATATTAACGATATTTTCGATATATTAAATATGAAGAACTTGCTAGGAAATACACCGCATAAAAAAGCGTTGACCAAAAAGAGTAAATAAAGAGTTTTGTACTCGTTTGTTTCTGAATCTATTCAGTACCTTTTTCGTTGGAGGGACAAAAGTGGAACATTGCTTATTCATTCTAATGGAAAAACAGTGTTTCTTGGATTGATGGTAAGTTTAGTCAGTGTGAAAAATTTATTTGATGATCTAATCATGAAAGAAGATAACACATTAGATTTCTTCTTGGCCTATGAATTAGGTCAATGTTTTTTTCAACTATTCGATCGCGTGGGGGTTTTGATAATAATCCGACATCTAGGCAATTATCAGTACCATACAAGAGATTGGTGGTTCACACTAAGGTGAGATTCACAGATACTACAAATTTTCTAGCTCAAGATGAAACTAGCATTTCACATGTTTCATTCAATTACTGTAAACCTGTTCATGTTATATATTCGCTATGCGATGATATTTCCGAAGTCTCCGTATAGAATCTTGAATCATTAAGTATGATTCATTTCAGGTTTACGAACCAAAACAAAGCTCCTAATGAAATCTGACTACAAACAATATTTGCTCTCTGTCCAATCTGAGCTCCGTACTGACCCCAAAAAATTATTCAGTTTTGTTTCTGTTAAGTCAAGAAATTCCGAAATTCCAAGGGAAATGTCTTATGAAGACTGTACAGGTAGGTCAGGTAAGGAAATTTGTAATTTTTTCGCTCAATATTTTGAAAATGTTTTCATAAGTCCTAATAATGTCAACTCTGAAAATGGTAATTTGATTATTCCGGATATTCCTGTCTGTCTTGTAGAGGAGGCATCATCGAGTCTAGATGTAAATAAGGGATCAGGTTCCCATTCAATTCCTCCAATTTTTGCGAAAAATTGTAGCTCTTCGCTGAGCCTGCCCTTAACTTCAATTTTCAATAAGTCTCTTCGCAGCGGTATATTGCCTGACATCTGGAAAAGAGCCTGTATAGTCCCAATCTTCAAACCTGGAAATAAAAACAATGTCGAGAATTACCGTCCAATTAGTAAGCTTTGCATTTTCGAGAAGATTTTTGAATCTTTTATCTATCCTCACTTGGTTCATCATGTAAAATCACTAATTATATCTGAACAACACGGATTCTTCAAGGGTAGATCTGTCGAACCGAATCTCATTGGCTTCATCAAATACGTTCAGGAAAATCTTCATGATAGAGTTCAAGTTGATGCCATTTACACCGATTTCAGTAAAGCATTAGACAGGATTTATATTGATCTTCTCCTATATGAACTTGATAGTGTTGGTGTGGGTGGACTGCTATTGCGGTGGTTCGATTCATATTTAAGGCGCAGAAGTTATTACATCAAGATTGGAAACTTCAAGTCGGAAATTTTTTACTTCAACATCTAGGGTACCCCAAGGCCCTCACTTGGGCCCTCTCCTATTTATCATATATATGATCAAAATTATTACTTGTTTCCAAATATGCAGATTTTTATTGTTTGCTGATGACCTGAAGATGTTTGCGCGTATTGGGGATGTTCGGGATTGCTTGGCGGTCCAAGGTGATCTCGACAGACTGGAAAGCTTTTGTGAGAGGCACAGTTTGTTCTCGAATATATCAAAGTGTCATGTCGTGTCTTTTACTCGTAACAAGACCCATATTCATTTTCCATATTCGGCCTTCGGAACCGTTTTAAACCGCACAGAAAGTATCAGAGATTTGGGTGTGACACTTGACTAGAAGCTTCTTTTCGATGAACATGTAAACAACGTGGTAGCTGCTTGTAACAGAATGCTGGGATACATAATTAGACACTGTCGTCAATTTTTCAGCCGCGAGGCTCTTCTTTCTGTCTATTCTGCTTTTGTGTTTAGTAAATTGAACTCTGCATCCCCAGTTTGGTGTCCTCATTATGGGATTTACACAGACAGGTTGGAGAGGGTGCAAGCTAGATTCCTCAGATTCGTCAGCTTCAGAACTGGATTTCGGTTGGTTCCTGGCGATCCTAATAATTATTCAGTTCGTATGAGGCATTTCAAAATGATCAGTTTGAAAAATAGAAGGCAAATCAACGATATCTTATTCATTTTCAAAGTCTTGAGCAGCCTTTTTACTTACCAGTTAGGAGAACCAACTCCGCTAAATATTCACCGCTGTCGAGGATGTTGGACCTATGCAACGTTCACGAGGCTAGACTCGATTAGTTTTCAGATGTGAGCTTGTATAGCTTTAAAACACCTTGAAGGCTATTTTTACTTGAAATTGTATTCACGTTTATCGTTTATTGTATGTGTTTGTTATTACTAATTATGCATTTGAATTTCATTCATTTTTCGAAGTTTCAGATATATGGATTGTTCATATCATTGAGTACACTATCTGTTTATATTTTAAGTGAACGCTGTTTTGGTTGTTTATTCACCTGTGTGCATTCATTTTGTAAATAAATAAATAAATGATTCAAAATTCACTCTACCTATCTGATGTTGTGGAACATATTGCGGGTATTGTTGTTAAAATTATTTCTAAAGAACTAAATTGCGATGAATGTTTAAAAAGTATGGAACTGACAATTCTCGTTCAGAACTTTTGAATAAAAAGAACAGAGGTGGTCTCACAAAAGCTTCCAAGGATGCTGTGAAGGTTTGCCTTGATGCAGAAAGCATTCTAAGAACTTTCAACGATTTCTCTCGCCCAACTAATATAGTCCTTCATTTAATAATGCCTGCCACAAGAGAGTTGCACTCAACAAAGTTATTCATTGAATTGTCAGAACACAGTTTTGATCAAGACCTGTTGAATGGGCATTTTTTGCAATTGATACAATTGATATTGAAATCGTATTTCAAAATAAGAATCCATATGAACACAACATCAAACGAAGGAATGATTCGTGTACGAAACCAGTACACCAAACTGATTTCATTTCAAACTTCAATGAAACCAGATTCACCAAATATAATGAATAGTTAAAAAAAAAATTTAAAAATTTTTTTTACAAAAAAAATTTATTTAAATATACTGACTGCACGATTTCCACAAAATTTCGGTAAAAGTTGAGAGTCCTTATAGTCAACCCAACTGCCAAGTTCCAATCCAATCGCCCTAGTAGCTCTCGAAATATCAGGAAAACAAGCTCAAAATTTCAAATAGCTATTTCGCCCATTAACGGACTTTACCGTCGCATTTTGAAATGCAAAATACCCTGAAAGTTTCAGGTCGATAGGATTCTCCAAGGAGAATCAGGACCGGGGCAGTTGTTCATAAGAAGGTGTTATCGATACCCAAAAAACGTCACCAGTTAGATCTTTTCTGACAACACAAGGCAAACTCAGAGCTTGATGGTAAGAGGATTCAGGGTTGCCAAGGAGAAGGTCGAAGCTTCGTCGATTTAAATCTTTATATGTTATTCCCACTTATCTTAAAATTCCACAGAGTTATCATTCTCCGAAGCGAGAAACAAACCACTGGTTGCTTGACTGTTTTCCAAGACAAAGCGTTCATGAACTTTAGTGATTGTGGATTGTATTCTTTCATATTGTGTTTATATTATGTTTCATGGTTTTGGTTGATTTATTTTGTAATAGGTCTCTTGCATGTAACACGAATTACCATATTTTTATGTTTTCCTCATTCTATATCAATACAAAATCATAATGTATGCTATCACACACTTCAATGATTAGCGAATATTGAATAATTCGGTATTACAAATGGCCAAATCGGGACTCAAAGTCAAAGCGGGAGAAACGCGTCAGATCGTCTCTACGTCACTCGTTATTGTACGATTCACCGATCGATAGTGCCCGACGCTGTCTATTGGCTTGCTAGAGTGAAAAGTACACGAGAAGAGGGAGAGAGTGGATATATCCCCATACGTCACGGAAACCGCGAAGCTTCATCCGTTTAAACAACCGACATGCGGAGCCAAATTTAAAAGAGTATTCTCTCGTTAAAAATTGAAATTTCTGAAGGCTGTTAAAGTTTTTCAGTGGTCTCACGGATAGAATATTTGAATCCAATGATAAAAAAATTCATGCAAGAGACCTATTGGAGAGAGCACACATGCCTTAGATGACTTTTTTGAGCTCTTCCGGATTTTGAATTGGATTGTAAGCTTTTGGGTGAATAAACTATAAAACTATGAAAAAAAAACTAAAAACTTAGGTAATCTATGTCAACGCACATATGACCGTGAACCCAGCTAATCAGAATTTGAGCAGGCGTTTGGGGTGCCAGTCACATTGCAGATATAAGATCAAGTCACTCAAGCCGCTTTTGGACTGGCTTAAAGAGGTTATAAAACTGTAAACAAACTGAAACGAATTTTTTGTTCTATTTATTTGATGAATAATTTCATATCTACCCCATTGTAGAATATAATACAGTTTTCACAACAAAATCAATTGTTTAGTCATCTCTGAGGCTCTCTATCATGATGACACTTCTCATTAAATTATGTTTTAATTGCACAACAACAACAATCGGAATCGAACTTAGGTGGGCTCATATATAATGTTTATTTGATAGACTACGAAGTAATCGCAACTGATGTAAAAGAATTACAATCTCCATTATTCAATTGAAACGATGGGTTGTCTAATGAGATTATATATGATTACACAACCACAAGGATTGGAATCGAATAAAGTTGATTTATTCATAGATTGATTTTATATCAAAATGAATCTCAATCGATGTGAAAATATCACAACTTATACATTTTTCAGTTGAAACAAGAATACGTCTCTATTTGCAATGAAGGTGACAAATTTAATTCAAAGGACAATTTTTCCCCTAAAAATACCTCTTCTTTTAATAAATGACTGTTATTTTTTATTGATAAAAGAATGAAGCAAAGTTGGATTATACTCAGCTTGTTGAATTTATTCATGTCAAACAGAGTCTGAAACAATTTGGCAGACTTTACGTAAACATGGTTAATGTACTACAATATAGGTACTGAAAATAATATCAATATTATAGGTATTTATATAAGTAATAATAATTGATAGTGTTATGACAAAGATGAGGCAATATAAAATGTTTTCACTAGTTATACCACTAGAGGTCAAATTATTTACGGAAATTTCTTCGACTCGGGATAATTTTCTAAAAATATTCATGAGCGAGAGAAAATTTCCAGATTTGATTTGACCTCGTGTGGTATTCGGTAAGAAAATTCCAAACCGAATGTGTTCATTTCCAATTTTCGTCTTCATCAAGTACTTGCATAACATAGAAGGTTTAGTCGGCTTGATTATTTAGTTACCATGGCAACTCAATGAAACTCTAAGCTAGAAATAATTTCTGATTTGAATTTGTCGAAAACAGCACGACGTAGAAAAATGTCTCGCGTCGTTCAAGAAAGTAAAAAAAATATTCGCCAGAATATTAAGCAGTTGACACCCGCGAATACTAGGAAATCGAAGGCAAGTGTATGGAAGCAGTTTATAAACTTTTGCGCAGAAAAAGCGTATGAATTCGATAGAGCAGATGGTATATCTGTAGAAGAACTGGCGCTTATTCTTGAAGACTGTGCCTTCAACATGCGAAAAAAGAACTCGAGAGACTACAAGGAGAGTGTTATCGAAATTCTATGGAACTCTACAGCGAAGCAGTTGCAGGAATATTGTTTCGAAAGGTATAATCGCTAATCTAATGCATTCTCTGACATAGAATTTGTCAACGCAAGAGCTGCAAAAAATGTTAAACGTCGGAAGCTACAAATAGATCCAACCAAGAGAAAGGCAAGTTCATCCGCACTATCAGCAGACAAATTGAGAAAATATTCTGTCATTATAAATTTCAAAAAAATTTCCAGTATAATTCGCTGTTGGGTACCCCACTAAAATCATCCGTTGCGATGGTGATCTGTCAGAAATACACGTTCTGATTTGTTAAAAATCACATTTGTGGAATTCTATTTCTTGCTCATCCCTTACAAATTATTTCCATTGTATCCATACATATTAGAAAAAGTCAAGCAATGTAATATATCACACCCACACTCCCACAAGATTCTGAGGGGTTTCCTAGAGACCTATAAGTAAACAGGTTTTCCATGACATTTTTTCAGAATTTCCATTCACTCAAACCGAGTTCTACAACTTATTTTCGCAAGATTTTAGGATGAGACGAAAAAGTAGCTTTGGCATTAGGAATTTGCGTTTCAAATGGTTCCGGTATCATCTAAAATCGTGGTCTCATTTCAATCCTGTGATTCCTGAATCCCGACAAATCTGTTATTACAATTTGATTTCAGATATTCGAGAGTCAATTATTCAGTTCATTTCATAAGCACTTTTGAGGAAGAAGAATGTGTGGTTAGGTATGTCTTTCATTTTTCTCAAGGTCGGAAAAACGCTATTCCCACAAACGATGAAGTGATTTGTCTTCTTTGTCTGTGATAATATAGCCTTCCGTGAGCTCATTTTGAACTCTCCTTATAATGCAATCATGAATTCAGAATCGATTCCAAATAGGTTACAACTAGGCGGAAAGAACTCGAATGATTCGGCATGACAAGACACGTGACGTGCCACGTGACCAGAACCCCAATACAAGATCGGTGGTCAGGTCTGAAGTATGTAATTGTTTCGGATGTAATCATTTGATAAAATTAATGGTCCACTCGACTAAACGTGGCAGAGCGTCAGCAACATTCGGTGTACAATACGTTCATGTGAAAAACAGTGGCGTCGAAGTGTATCCGCATGCAGACAGTTTTTCCTGAGCTAAGTCGTCCACTTGAACTGTTCATAATTATTATTTGAGCATATTTTTGTCGATATGAATTTTCACAAATTTTGTGTTATCTGAGTTATGTAAGGTAGGATCTTGGTGGGTCAATCGAAATGAACAAAGATTTGGTTTTTAAATCCTAATGATGAATGATGAGGTTTTTTCTTTAATGTATTGAATATCGGAAGGGAGGGCGCGGTGGCTGAAGATCCTCTTGGAACTGATCTGATTATATCTCTCCTACATAGATTATTTGTGCTAACTTGATAACACGAAATCAAGTGTACTTTATACACTTAATTCTAAAAGGCCCCAAAAGGGAGACCTTTCATAACTAAATATTGTACATCTTTAAAATTGTAAACAGGATCCACACCCACCTGGACAGTGAAAATAAGATTCGCTAGCAGGGAGTTCATTTTTTATAACTTCATATCTAAATACCCATAACGTATGTTATGGGTACCTATTTTTGAGAACAGCAAAAAACATCCATCAAAAAATTGGAATTAACAATACTTCAATGATTTTGTGGTGACAACTTTTATATGAACCGTTTTACTATGGAAGTAATTACGATAATGAGGGATGAGAAATTTACCGTGAATAACCCCGGTCTACATAACATTTCGAACTGAAGATAAACAAGATTTGACACAAGGCTTGAAATCAAAATTCAATAACAATAATGTTAAATTTCCTCTCCGATTTTAACTTTCAGAGATATTAAACAAAATAAGGCAGATTTCGTGGTCATCCTAAATTTTGAGGTTATTTTCAATATCTTCAGAAATACTGACAGAATCATATTGAAACACCGTAGCTGCTTGTACAATACTCACGAGTAGCTATAATGCTGAATTTCGTGGGTATCTTATCGACGAAAAACCCAAACTGAATATTTCCTGGAAAATAATTGTTTCTTCGGAAACTATGCATTCAATTCATAAGAATCAATCCTTGGGATCCGTATTAAATAAAAGTGATTCAAATTTCTGTTTCATACTATGTTTATTTTAGGAGAATTTGAAAAAAATACGTCAAATATCGTGGCTATTCGATATTCTGAATATATATCCCCAATACATCACTTGATTGAAAAATAATCATGCAGAATTCCGTGAGGACCAATTGAAAAGATCGCCGAATCTTTCTTACCATCAGGTAGTTAGGCTGCGTTCGGCAGGGTCAATACGTGGATAGGTGATCATTTTTGCGGGGAATTTGAACGAACTCATAAGAGCCGTAATCAAACATCAGTGCTTTCCTCAATTTTTTTATATATCCATGCCAAGGTTGCGTCTATGAAAATTATTGGGTTTTCGAATGGAATTCAATTGTTTTTTCTTCGCCACTGATCAGTAATGTTCACGTTAGAAATTTTAATTAATCAGTTCCATCGTTGACCTGATGAAGTGATGATATTTTCAGATGTACCTACCGGGTTGAAGAAACAATTTTCTCGAAAAATCCTTCAAATAAGTAGCTCTGATCCTCCGAATATGTAAGTTATTGTAGGTTTGAACCCACAAATAAGGATTTATTCGACAGATATAAATGTCCGTACGACATATTCGTATACGAATATATCGTACTGACATTTACATATATGTAATATTTAAGGTGCATAGAAGATAAGTTTAATTCAAATATGCGCCTTCGTTTCGCCAATAAAGAAAAATCGGACCCTTTTAAGCCGCGTGGAGATGTGTGTGTAATTCAAACACCGAACACCCCAATTAGAGACAATTTCACAGGGAGTTTAATGGTTCGAGTCAGCGCTTTTTCTGCTCCGTCGGGAGTCGGTTTTCTCATCGGAAGTCAAAGGAATTCACTGTTCGGATTACGCTCATCTGGACCCGGCTTTAGGGTTTACGAGTTCATTTTCACTTTCAAGATGATAAATTTTATTGTTGTACTACGAGCACGTTTCGTCCCAGAGAATGAATGAGTGCTGCCAGTCCGGTTTTATTTATTTATTATTTTTCCTTATCTATCCGCTTTGCCGCCCTGGGTTTTGCCATTTGTGATTTTTGTATTCGCATCTGTATATTACACTTACCCCATGTTTTCGGTTTTTTGTATCATTCTCGTCACGCAATTTAAATAGTGTAGTTCAAATAATTGTCAAAGAACTCTGAGATATTCGCATCGAGAAAAAGTCTGTGCTGTGTTTCATTTAAACTGCAATTTAATTGTGAGGACATCAGTTTTGAATTGACTATAACAGGTGAGAACAATCGAGTAAAAACAAAAAAATACTATTAGCTATGTTCGCGGGTCTGATTCCGAACCAGTTCCGTACCGAAGATAAGATAAGATATATTTCTCACAACTTACTTCAATTACAATATTGGTACTAAATATATTATATATAAGGTGGACAATCTTCAAAACTAAAATTAATGAGAAATACACCATAGAGAAAAAAAGAAGACTCACAAAGGTAACACCTGTGGTGAGTACTATTATATACCTCGGTTACATTATCAAAATTAAATATTCTCCTATTCAAAATGCAATTCCTGGAGCTGGAATTTCATGTGTGTCTTACAATTGGTATAAACTTAATTTAGAAAACATTGCTTTGAAAAAGTCTGGCATTCGATTGATAACTTACAGTAGTCAAATTTTAACACCATCAGGCGAGATTTTTGTAGATGTACAAATAGGTGACAAATCAGTCAAAAATTGCAGGTTTATAGTAGTACAAGAAGCTGACAGATTACTGTTTGGTAGGGACCTGTTTCAGAAATTTAAGGGCTCACTTTCAGGACATTTTCAGACTGCTTGTGTCGAGGATATTTTGAATTTAGATAACCTTAGGCCGTCGGACTTGCTTAACCGTTTTGAAAATTTATTCAAGAATGAATTAGGAAAATTTAATGTCGAAATAATCAAACTAGAACACATTGAACCAGTAAAGCCAATATTCTGTAGACCACGGCCTATTCCATTCGCATTCAGGGAAAAGGTCCGGGCAGAGCTAGCTAGATAAGGAGAGACCGGGGTTATAACAAAAGTAGACAATGCCGAGTGGAGAACACCCTTGGTCCCTGTGTTGAAAGCTAACGGTAAAGATGTACGTGTATGTTCTAATTACAGAATTACAGTCAATAAATTATTGAAAGAGGATAATTATCCTTTACCAAGCATCGAGGAAGTTTTTCAGGCATTACAGGGAGGTTAAAAATTTACCACTCTGGATATTTTAAACGCTTATAACAATTTAGTATTGGATGAGAGTACTAGAGATTTACTTGCGTGGTGTACTTCTTTTGGCATATACAAGGTAAATCGTTTGAGTTACGGAACGAAGCCAGCGTATAGTATTTATCAGCGAATAATCGAAAAGGTGTTGCAAGGTCTGAAGGGAGTAGTTACCTTTATTGACATAATTGTCACTGGGAGCGATGATACGGAGCACTTGGAGAATTTATATGCGGTTTTGAAAAGGCTGGATAAAGCAGGTTTCCGGTTGAATAAAAGTAAATGCGCATTCTTTCAGGATAGTGTAAAATACTTAGGCAATATAATAAGTGCTAAAGGGTTGCAAAGAGATCCTGAGAAAGATCAGGCAATTATTAAAACTACAAAACCTAACAATGTAAGCGAAGTTAGAGCATTTTGTGGAATGGTGAATTACTATGGGAAGTTAATACCCAATTTATCAAGTACATTGAAACCATTATACCATTTAACTGAGAAAGGTATTGATTTCACTTGGGACAGAAATTGTGAGAAAGCGTTCGAGGCAGCAAAAAAATAGTTAATTTCTGATAAAATTTTAGCCCATTATGACCCAAGTAAAAAATTGCGTTCAACTTGTGATGCCAGCCAGAAAGGACTTGGTGCGGTTTTGGCACACGTTTAAGAGGATGGTTCAGAAGCGCCAATATGTTTTGCCTCTCGAGTATTCTCTAAAGGTGAACAAATTATTCAATGATTCACAAAGAAGCCTTATTATTTATTGGGATATCAACGAATTTCATCAGTATGTTGTGGGGAGAAATTTTGAGCTTGTTTCTGATCATAAACCGCTAATGACACTGTTTGGCGAAAATAAGTCTTTACCCCAAATGCCGGCAGGAAGGCTGCAAAGATGGTCTGTTCCCTTATCTCGATTTAGGTACAAATTCAGGAATATAATATTTCAGCAGATTGTTTGAGTCGCCTGCCGATGGCAGACCCTGTGACAGATGAATCATGCGAGTCCGATTATATAAATTTTGTCGAAGGTGTTAATGTCCTAGACTTAAATTCAGTTAAAATTGAGACACGTAAGGACGTTATCCCTGGCAATATTTTTAATTACGTCAGATATGGCTTTCCGGAACATACAGATAACATGCAACTGCAAAATTATTTTAGTAAGAAAAGGAAAATTTATGAGGAACGTGGAATTCTAATGAAGGGATACCGTGTTATTATACCTACGAAACTTAGGGATCGGTTGCTGAAGGAGTTTCATAGTTGCCATGAAGGAATTGTTGAAATGAAATCGAAGGCCAGGTCTTATTATTGGTGGCCATAACTAGATGAATAAATTGAGAAAACTGTGGAAAACTGTACGGTTTGCAAAAGTTTCAAAGCGAACCATGCAAGTCGACATTAACCCCTTGGCCTAGAGAAGCTGGTGTTTTCGCTAGGGTTCACGCGGATTTTTTTGATCCGGTAGCAGGTAAATTGTTTTTGGTCGTTATTGATGCTCATTCAAAGTGGTATATATAATGGCCAAAACTGACTCTGCACCAACAATTGAAAAGCTGCGTCAGTGCTTCTCTACTTTCGGATTACCTAAAGTTTTTGTGTCGGATAATGGACCACAATTTGTTTCAGGAGAAATGTCAGATTTTTTGTACCAAAATGGTAATATCCATAAAACCTCAGCGCCATTTCACCCAGCTACCAATGGACAAGCTGAAAACACGGTAAAAACATTCAAAACTGGCATTTTGAAAATGTTGAATGATGCTATCAATAACAAAGTCCCTTTGGAAACTGCGGTATTTGTTCAGTGTGAGAAATACAGTTCATTGTAATACAGGTATGACACCCTCACAGCTGATGTTCAACCGTAAAACTAGGACACGTTTGAACTTACTAAGAACAGCTAAAACCGATGGAAAAATTCAAAAAGTTAAAGGTGAAAGAATCAGGACTTTCGAAGTCGGAGACAGAGTGTTGTGTAGGGATTATAGGAACCCCAATAAACGTAGTTGGCAGCCAGCTGTAGTGGTAGAAGTACTTGGCACAAAAACATATCTTTGTCAATTAAGTAATACCGATATTATTTGAAAAAGGCATGTGGAACAATTATTATTTGATAAGGCTGATGAGGATCCGGAGAAGGTGGAGAACAGTACCTTCATAACTTCCGATTTCACTATTGCGAAATTTTAAAAGCATTGTCTCAACTAATATTAGACTAATATTAGAAATATCAGGAAAAACTTTGAGGACATCTTCATTGAGTCGAGTGATCAAACGCGTAGTTGGGGAATCGATCCAAATTTCAAGAATTAGATATTCCGAAAAGCGAGAAGACAATTCGAAGAATTTTCTTGTGACGAACGTCTTAACAATCCAAAAGATAACTTTGGGGGTATTACTGTTAATTCCAACATAAGATGTCATTATATCACAATTAGAACATCGGTTCAAAGGAATTGATACAATCGTACAAAGATTTCAAGTCATCTTTCATTCGACTCTGAAAAGTCTAGCAGAAAATCCAACCAAATTTTATTGGTCTGACCTTTCGGACTCTCCTATGAAATAGTTTCGTTTAGGCACACATTCAGAGAGGAAATTGATGCAAATCTTCCAGTATATTACTTGGCAAAACTTGTTTTATGCGATAAAATAATTTCAAGCTCATTTAAAGAAGTTTGGTGTGCCATTATCCTCTTTGAAAAAATTCCCGTTTCGGTGGACAGCTCAGAAAGATCATTTTCAGTTCTGAAATTAATGAAAGAACTATTTGAGAAGTAAGATGTCCCAAACGAGAATGTCAAGTTTGGCAATTTTGTCCATCGAACATGCAACTGCGAGATAATTGGACTGGAAATAATTTCTTCATTTGCTAATCAGAAAGCAGGAAGAGTTAATTTTTCCAGTTGACCTGTTCTGATATGTGTTTCTTCTCCTATCGTATTATTTATTCATTTTCGTTTTGTCTTTTCAAACAAGAATTTTATTCCATTATTTATATACTTTATTCTATTCATTTATATTCTATATTTATATTGAATTATATTCATAAATTAATGAAAACTTTTATGTAATAAAGTTATTATCTTTAATGTTTCACCGTATCATTCATTTCCTTGTCCTTTAGTTCTTGACCTTTGTCCAGACTAAATCTCTGAATATAAATTCACTAACCCCCCCCCCTCATGAAGAAATCAAAAATAATTGGGTGGAAGGGCCCAGTTATATGGTTTGCACCAGGGCCTGGATCAAGCTACGCCCCTGTCTTTGAGGACAATAAAAGTGAAGTCGTGATATATTAGCATCGAAAAATATCAAGCGAAAGGTCTAAAAAAAAATTTGTATTCTAAATGATTCAATAACATATCTTTATCATAACCAGTTTGTGGATATGATACCAACAAAAAAGAGTGAAGTAAGGGAGTGTCGAGGAATTTTCCAAATTTTCCATATTTCGAAAAATTTGATGCTTCTGTTGATGACCATTTCGATATTCTGAACAGTTATCACCTGATGTACCCGCTGATGATTTCATAATCCCCAATTTTTTCTTTCGGGTAAATAAATGCGACTGAAAACCAGCAAATACAGGGTGTTCGTTTATTCAATTTTCAATTATATAAATAAACATGGTGAGTTACAGAGGTTTCCAATTCTAGAATTGACTACCTGTGCGTACCTATAAATTAACATTTCAAATTCCTTTCAACCTGTGCCTACAACTGAACTCGTTTTCTAATAAATCAATATACCAACCTTACAATATAAAATACAAAACAAAAACATTCCAACCTATTAATCCAGATGTCAAATCGGATAGAGTATTCAAAAATTGGGTAGAGTATTCACAAATTGGGTAGAGTAGTCACAAATCGAGTAAAGCATTCACAAATCGGGTAGAATATTCAAAAATCGGGTAGAGTATTCACAAATAGGGGTGTAAGTTATATCATTTACACCTCTTCTTTAGTTTCGATTGATCAATGTTTTCGCATATTTGCGGCCTCTTTGTATAATCCAGAATTCAATTTTTTTTAACTGCTTATAATTTTTAATTTTTGTCAGATCTTCAGGAATTTTCTCGTATATGCGCGGTGCGAGATAGTAAAGGTATATTTGTCCTTTGTCTCTTTTTTGATCTTAATGTCAGGAAAGTGTTATCTTTATTTCTTGTGGTATATGCATGCTCCTTTTTTTCAATATTATGTTTCTTTTAAAAATAATAATTATTATTTTGAGTCTGTAGAGCTGCCGCGTGTCCAGAATTTCGGATGTCTGATATAGTGCTTCACTCGGATATGTATTTTTTCTTCCAAAAATTATTCTCAATATCCACTTTTGCATGATGTTCAGTTTTTTGAGATGAACGTCGTAAACTTCTCCCCATCCTATTATGCCATAATTAATTTGAGACTGAACCAGTGTTTTGAACAGTATTACCAAATGTCTAGAGCCTTTCAAATATTTCTTCATAATTCTAAGCTCATTCAGAAGACCTCTAAGCTTTTTTACTAAATGACCAATATGCTGGTCCCATTTCAAGTTCACATCCATCATCATCCCAAGATACTTGATGAATTTTGTCTCTGCACATCTTCACAT
Source organism: Myrrha octodecimguttata (assembly GCA_958510865.1). Taxonomy (NCBI): domain Eukaryota; kingdom Metazoa; phylum Arthropoda; class Insecta; order Coleoptera; family Coccinellidae; genus Myrrha; species Myrrha octodecimguttata. The sequence goes on from OY294056.1 coordinate 25,705,906, forward strand.
CCGGGCTTATTTCAAGATGTCCTATTGGCCTCAAAAAATACGACGAAAAAGGGAGGTATTTAGTTTTGTCAAGGTTCAAGGTGAGTTTGTTAGGTTGAAACCAATTTTGAATATGTCTGAAATCATTTTCTGCTTTATATTTCAGTCATATTTCGTCTCAGGTATTAGCTCTGTAGTATATGGCAGTATCATCTGCAAAGCCACTTATGCTGCCTTCAATTGTACATCTTGACGAACTATTAATGTACACTAAAAACAGCAGCGGACAAAGAGCCGTTCCCTGAGGAACGCCATAAGTTTCCACTCTTGAGAACTCCTATCTCCAACTACATCCACAATCGGTTGGCGGTTTGTTAAATAGTTTCTTAATATATCATGACTTACTCCGCGGAAACCATAGTTCCATAGTTTATTTAGAAGCCTTTTATGGAAGACAGTGTTAAAGGCTTTCGCGAGATCCACGAATATGCACAAGCTAGGAATTCGTTCATCCAAGCATTTGTATATTTTTCCAATTAAATCTCCTATATCATCTTCCGTGGATCTACCTTGTCTAAATCCGTATTGGCCCTTCTCTCATATGCCTCTATGTTCTAGAAAATTTGTCATTCTTTTTTCCATTATTTAAGACATATTGGAAATGAGTGAAATTGGCCTATAATTACATATTTCGGTCTTATCTCCATTTTGACGCGCTTGTTCTGGGGAACAGCACGTTATCATTTCGTCACGATGTCTGTAATTTTCGAATTTTGAGCCGAAATTGGTCTCAAACGACTAGGTTGGACTCACTGATGAAGAATCCGTGGTCAAAATTGATTCTGTCCGCCCGGCCGTGTGCGCTGTAACTTTCGAAAGGAAAGACCTAGAGTCTTGAAATTGTCAGGTTAGGTTAAGATCCTGAATATCTCGGGTAAGTTCGTTAATGGGTCAAATCTGCCGAATTGTTTTTGTGCTACAGCCATTTGAAATTTTGATTTTTCAGTAACTCGAAATCTATTTATCTGATCGAAATGAAACTTGGTTGGAATATGAACAGAGTCAATAAGAAGAATAATCCATGGAAAAATTGAAATTTCACTGAAATTTCCAAGTCACCATTACGCAATGTGAACACGCGGTTAAAAGCTGCTGACTTCACGTCAGTGCTTTTCTAGATTTTTTATGGAGAGGTTTTATAACCCCTACCTTCAATATGTCCGGAAAAATACCATTTCCGATGCAACAATTGCTAATTCCGGAAAGGGGTTCGGAGATTTCCTTTTTTATCTTCTTCAGTATCTCTGCGCGTATGCAGTCGATTGCAGGTGACTTTCTATTTTTTTAAACTCTCGATGATATTTTCGACTTCCTTAGGATCTGTAGGAGTAATAAAGAAAGTTTCATTTGAAAAACATCCTTTTCTTCATAATTTTCAATATTTGGAATATTCTCGGCGTATCGTTCTCCTACAGTACTATAGTGTTCATTGAATGATTTTTCGATTTTGCAAAGTACCATCCATTGTTTTTATTGAATGAATTTTTGTAGCAGGTTTTACATACTCCACTAACATAATCCCACAAAGCCTTTGGTTCAGATTCATTATTCGAAATATATTTGTGAAAGTAGTTTTGCTTTGCAGCATCACTCACCTTATTTATTGGATTCCTTAACTCACAATATTTTTTTTTCAGTTCGTGATCCTGATTTTTTTGAGTTCCATGTACATATAATTTTTTCCTGTCACGTGTGTTTGACTTGAATTACTTTCGAGGTAGTTGTACAAGCTTTAATTAAACAGTTTTGTACACTCATGTGGAGATCTATATATGGCTGTCACTCATATCTTTGTTGCAACCTCCTCTTATTGAAATATCTATAGGTTTTGTTTCCCCAATTTCAACAATTTTACAATCGAAGTTAAGGTTCTCTCTAACATAGACAACCGTTCCCTCGTTCTTATTGTACCTATCTTTATTATAAAAACCATTGCAGAATCCGATTACCTAGTTGAGAAAGATTACAATTTTCAATTCGAAATGTTTCAGTGAGTACAATGATCCCATAATCTGAACACAAATATTCCAAAAATATGTTCAACTCAGGAAAATTCAAATTTATGCTACGTATATTCACATGCAGTATGTTGAAGTTATTATTCAGTTTATAGTTTTTCAGGTTATCAATATTTACTATGATAGTATCGTATGCTATACATTCATAGTCCCTTATTGTAAAAGATACTAAACCTACAAATACATGTAAGGATATTTGGTATCGACAGTTTCATTTTTAGTTATTTGGGTCCTGTTAGAATCTATCAATGAAACTTTTCCCAGTTGAATTTCTGTTATTTGAGTCTTTTCAGCACTAATTTAAACTAACACCTTTTTGCTTCCTTATCGTACTATTGGGCAAATACATTTCTCGGTCTCAACCTCGGTTGTTTTTTTGGAGATTTTTTCTTGAATGCTTTAGTTGGGATAGTGGACTTTGACGTACCTTTTTAAGATTGGTTCTGCTTCTCCTCTACTCTTGTCTGTGTTGTATTTGCTTCCTCCAAAGTTCCTGTATCCTCCCAAATCAACTCCTCTAAACTCTACTCCACTTAACTTTCGAATACCTTGTTTTCTTGTCCGCTTCTTATCGGTGTTGGTGGTGCACTGTTTGCTTTGTTCTCTGCTTGGCTCTTCTGCAGTGTAAGATTCATTTCCCACTACAAGGCGGTTCCCTCGTATGAATGAATTTCGAGAACCTTTCACCTTAGGTTTCAATAAGTTAGCCCTTTAAATTGTATACTCTCTACATTGCTTCTCGGTCAAGTCATGCGATATGCTCAAATATGACCCTTTCAATTTTCCTCCTGTATGGGCTATTCTCAACCTTTATGGGTTATCTGATCAATGTGTTTACATGCACCCTCTATTGTTGACTCCGACAATGGATTTTGAATGGATAAATCGATCTTATTATTCGTTTATTTTTATTTTTCCGTTTTTTGATAGAAGTGCAAAATTTCACGAAACATAAATGATCAAAAACTAACGAAACTTGCAGAGATGGCAGAGACTCTCGAAAAATGAACCGCACGGTACGATTACTTACTACTCACATTTCGTTCGTTGGTTATTATAACATCACATTCAGCTCTGAATTATTCTATACGGACCTTTTCTGAGATTTCCGAAATAGGTTTTTACAAATATATGCGATGAACTCTTAGACTTCATTTTTGAATGGAGCTTATTAAGAGTAATTAGAGGAGGCCCCTTAAGCCGCCATGTATCCCTTGGTGTCCCAGGAGTTCCTTAGGTCCCCCATATTGGCGATCTGCACTCCTAGCTTCTTCGTCTATCATGATGACGTTCCATTTCCTTTCAGGTTCTTTCTCAACCATTCAAATGGGGTATTTCAATTGAATATTCTTTGAAATCATCCACCCTTCCAAGATACAGCCCGTAGAACGTGTCGGCGAGTTAACGGATTTCATTTGCGTTACGAGTTTTGGGAAACTCCCTGTATAAAGAATTTTGAAATTAAATATTTCTGAGCCAACTGCGCTGTTAAATTTATTCATAAAGTCCCTATATTATTAACGGAATGACATCAATTAATGATATAATCTCTTTCAAAGTTATTTCTAGCTACTCACGGGAATTTACACAGACGATTATCTGTGACAATTTCAGTAGCTTTCTATTTTTCGTTGTAATCCAAAAAATAGTATAATCTGTCATGTCATGTGGACATAACAGATAAAATAGAAAAAAACGGAGTTTATTCCCTGACATGTCAAGAATGTGACGCCACATACGTGGGACAAACCGGAAGGAAGTTTAAGGACAGATTGATGGAACATGAAAGATCATTTAGACTGCGAAAATCGGATTCACACTATGTCAACCATTTTTTCGAGTCTAATCATGATTACAGTTTGACAGATTTTAAGGTTCTACATGTTCAGAACAAGGGTATCAAGTTGGACATAAAAGAAAATCTGGAAATTTTTAAAAATTCAAAAAAATGCGAAAATCCACTTAATGTACAAACGAATTTTGAATATCAATCGTTGTTTAAGTTTATTGTTGAGCCGGGTGGAGAACGATTATAATTGGATAATATAGAACAACTAAATGACGTTTGAGGATCCCGAATGGAACGCACCCTAAAAAGTGAAGCCGGGTCACCGATTGAAAGTAAAGGTTATGATGTTGTTGTCAGTTGGTTGTGATTAATGATATTATTCAGTATAGTAATTGTGAAAAGTTGAGATTATTGTTGAAGTCTTGTCTTAATGTTTATTTTATTGTTTTGACGTCTTACATGTTTTTTATGTGTAAGTATATATTTTAGTGAGGTCTGTAACGTGTCGTAATTTTTTATTTTAATTTGTAGTCTCTGGCTGAAGATGGAATCAAGTATTCCGAAACCGGTCCCTTAATCTAATAAAGATTAATAAAAGAACTGTTGGTTGTAGACATTTTCCCCTTCGTTAATTACAAAAAAATAGTTATCAATTTTCCTGTTCCAATATGGTCTGTATGAATATTGTCGTTGTTTTTGTACTGTCTACGCTACTGAAAACGCCCCAATCCAACCTGAAGGGTGCCACGTGCTTCTTTATAGTTCTGACACACTTCGCAATTTGTACAGTTGGTGAAATCCGACTTAAATGAACATTCTCCATTATGGTAAGTGACAATCCTATATTCATCAAACCTTCTAGCTTTTATGGTTGAATATTGTTTCAAATTATAATAGTGCCCCCTGAATTCGAGTTCTATCATCAGGTAAGGAACATGATAATTTACCACATTCATGTAAGGGTTGTTTGCTCCTTTTCATAGATTTCCTGGATGAAATAGCTGATTTTTTGTATCGTCCATGTGATCAACACAAATAATGTAAAACGTAGGGTAGAGACACCGTATTTGGCCACACACCGCTTGTGGCCATTATCCTGTTGTTCCCCGCTATAATAAGATTTCTACCAATCCTACGACAATTCTGCTTGTGATATTCGAAATTTCAAATAAATACGTTATAATTCCGACCAATAGGAATTAAATGAAATACTTGTACCAACTGTGGCCAGAAGAAAATGTGTGCTTAGTCGTGAATCATCTGTTCCTTAGCTGAAACGTTAAGGAAGTGAGGTAAGTGAATTAAGCTATTAAATTTGTTTATAAGTGATTTTGTCAATAGTTTAAGTTCGCTTAATTTGGGGGAAATATTGTCTTCTAGAATTCAACAATTTTTTGAAGATTGATTAATCGTTTTGTTTTAGAATAATGGTGGCCACAAACGGGACAACATTTTTATGATAATATTCGGTTCTGGCCCTGTGAATGGCCATAACCATGTTTTTCCATTTGTGGACACTTAAATAATATATACTGGCCAGGAATGGAAAGACATTTTCCATTTTCGGCCATCTTACAATTTTTGATAGTATCAATTGTGTTGAGGTCCCACAATGAGAGGGGAATTGAGAAAAATCCTAAATATATTCGTTGAGAGTTTTTACAATTAAAAAATCTATATTCTGTCCTCGACTATCAATAATGTGACTTGTTCCTGTAGGTATTAAATTGGCATCATTCTCTTATAGGCAGTTATTTCACAATGCCATACAAAAAAGCTAGTGGAAATAGAACTCCAAAGAAGAGAATCAGTAAAACTGGTAGGACCTCATTTAAATACAGTCCTGATGCAGTCAAGGGAGCCTTGGAAGCTTGAATCTGGAATGTCGGTACTAAAGGCCAGCAAAACATTCAATGTTCCAATAACCACTCTGAGACACAATCAACAGGGATGGTCTACTATATTCCGTCCAACGAATCTTACAAAAGACTAACAGAGTAACTCCTTTCAAAAATCAGTTGCCAGGTGACAAATGGTTTCGGTCCTTTTTGAAAAGACACCCAGAGTTGTCCGTTAAACACGCAGAATATATCAATGAAGCCCGCGCCAATATAACACCAAGAAAATAAGGAAATGGTTCGAAGAAACTTCAACATCACTCGGAGATGATGCTGATATTCTTAAGGAACCCACGAGGATCTGGAACATGGATGAAACTGCATTTTATCTGAACCCATCTGGAGGCTATGTTTTAGCAGAAAGAGGAAAACACGTTTACCGAACTTCCTCCAATAGTGATGAGGAAAATATCACGAATCTTATCACAGTAAATGGCACTGGGGTGTTTGCACCTTCTCTTACACTTTTTAAATACGACAGACTGCCTGCTAGCTACATAAAAACTGCACCACCTGGTTGGGGCATAGGTAAATCTAAAAATAGGTGGATGACAGCAGAAACCTTTTATGAGTATTTTGCTAACGTATTTCATCCTTTCTTGATTGAAAACTAGCATGAATTACCAGTAATAGTTTTCTTGCATGGTCATAAATCTCATTTGAGTTTACCGTTGAGTGAGTTCTGCAGAGAACATCAAATAATTGTGGTTTGTATGTAACCCAATACTACGCATATCTTACAATCCCTGGATGTAGCGTTATTCTTTCTTTTAAAGCAAAAGTGGAAGAAAGCGCTCAAACAATGGAAACTAGATCATGGACATGAGTTGAAAAAATACGAAGTCCCAAACCTGCTGAACAAAATCATTCATGAGGAATCATTTGTGTCATCGATTTGTAACGGTTTCAGGGTTTGTGGTCTCTATCCATTTGATGCCAATAACGTCGATTATTTAAAATGTACCCTCAAGCAGCCGCAGGAATCAAATGAAGTCCATAACATCCACCCAGTCACTGATGTTTTAAGTCCTGCTGAGAGTGCCAATAACACGCAAATTAGCCATTTAGATTATTTAGAATCTAAAATAGAGCCTTCAGTTCTTTCAATTTTTAGAGTGTCTGAAGCAACTAGTACAAAACCTAGTAACCCAAACATAGGGTCTCTATTCGATGTATGGATACAATTCAAATCAGATCATAATCTTTTAGGACAGTGTGCGAATGATCTCAACAACGCAGTGGAAGATTACCTTCTAGAATTTCCATTTCCAGTATATGAAGCACTGTTTGATAGCAAGGATCAAAATGAATTAAGATTTGAGAATCAGAAATACGTTGATTTACCTGATGAGGATAAATGTCCTGATTTGGCCAATACACCAAGTTTGATTGAAGACATGGAAACTCCAGATGGAATGAATGACATACAAATTAAAGACTCGTTAAAAAAATAGCTGAATGAAATCAATGAAGCAAATTCAACAGATCATAATCAGAATGGGGACAATAATGGCATAACTTCGAATATTGTGGGAACTCAAAGCTTTCGAACAGCTTTTACCTGTGCAATTGAAAGAAAATAGGAACAACGTGGATGATGTAAGACCGAAAGATACTACAATAAACAAGAATCAAAGTAAATTGGAAGATCAGATACCTAAAGGAAATAATCAGGAAGAACACGAGAGGATTATTATTTTAAAGGACATTTTGACATATCCCTCGGACGAGAATAAAAATATTTCGAAGAAGCGAAATCATGAAATTTTGCCAAGTGTTATAACATCGGATAAATGGATAGCTATTACCACTGAAAAGAAAAATAAAAAAAAGAATTATTAGAGCAAAAAAAACAACGAAAAAAGGCAAGACTAGAAAAATGAACAATGATGGAAAGTAAAAAAAGAGTAAAAAGAAGAGGAAAAAGATAATCATATCCCATAGATGACAGTTCATCAGAGATAGCTAGTGAAGAGGAAATATTAGAAGAGGAACTTATGAAAACACCCGACAAACACGGAATAGAGACGGAATCGAAGAGCTCAGACGATCGTGAGAATGATATTGAGTCATCAGAACCAATGTTATCTCAATTACGAGAAAATTCTTATGTGATAGTTGAATGCGAAACAGAATATTTTCCAGGCAAAATTGTACAGGTGAATGACGAAAGGGAATTTTTAATTTCCACGATGTACAAAAGTGGACCATGTCATTGGAAATTGCCTTCGAAAGTGGATGAATTGGTCTACAAGTTTGAAGAAATAAAAGAATCAATTCAACCTCCTGTCAAAAAAAGGTCTCGTGGTGCCCACCTCGTACCTGAAATGACTAAATATAACTGACTGATCCACCAAAGAAGAAGAAGTTTAAATATACTCATATATATGTATATTTTGATGTTATTTTATTTTGTTTCTGCTACAGAATTTTTGTTGTATTGAAAAAAATATTTATGTTAATGTTTTATGTTCGTATGATAAAATGATTACCTATTACCAATCTACCTTCACTATTTCACCTATCAAACGAGCAGTCTATTCAGGCTATGGCCATTACTGGCAATTGCACTGGCCATCTCAGGGCATGACATCGTCGAAACCAGAAAAACCTACTCTTTTCTATTCAATTTGATTCTTCATCTCCTTTACAACTTTTTTTCATCTTCTCACCTAGTTTCTAGTATTCTGCATAAAATGAGGGAATAAGAAATCCTGATTTTATGTCGAACACTATTACGAACAAAGATTAGAATACAATCATGTCGGGAAATCACGTTAATGTGATGTACTTTTTCTATGAAGGATTTGCACAAATAAACGACGGAATTGAGTGATGAGGAAAGAACTGCTAGGATTACCGCGAAATTCAAAAAAATGTGGGTTTGTACAGGGTACGCAAAATTTATGATGATTGCACTGGATTTTTTTTTGGGGCTGAAAGGTGGAAGAAATTAAAGGATACATTGTGTTCATCTTTTTTAGAGAAACTCTAAATGCCTTCCTCTACAATCATTTATTTTCGCGTTTCAAGTTGAAATATTCATTCGGTGGATCACATTTCTTTGTTTATTACCCCCGTTCCTGTTTTTGATATAAAATTGAAATACTAACAAAATACGGAGAGTTTTCTGGAAGCAATCCAGTCGATCACTCTGATTTTTTCAAAGGATTTTACCATTAGTCATGTTCCTTTATTTGAACAATAATTCATTAAAAAATAATATAGGATATATATAATAATATATTACCTGTGGCATTCCTCTGCTGAACTATCATGAAGGAGGTGAATAAAAATCAGAGTACACCATCGGCTATAAAAAAAATATTATATTTTTTGGAAACAGAATCCTTTCGAACAAATTACTATCTTTTGTATCCATACGAAAAAATACAACCTAAGGTTATAGCTCTGCAAAGAAAACCTTTGAAATTCATCAGGGTCAGCCACTGGAATGCTATTAAACTAAAAAAACATGATGACAGCGTGAGTTTTCAGAAAAAATATAACCGCATGGAGCCATTCATTTTCCTCTATGTAATAGGTATAAACTTTTGTAGTTCAGAAATCATCAATCTTGCTCATCCTGCACATGCTTAGAAGAAAATGAATGGCGCATTGCGGTTATTTAAATAAATATAAATTCATAATGCCTTCAATCAACTCTCCAATCTTTTTCTTTTTTCTTGTTGCGAAATTGACAATTGGGCAATCACAACTTTGATCATTATTTCAGTTCAAAACAGTTTTTAGTGCCTGTCATTTTGAAAGTACATGAAGGGCTAGCAATAAAGTTACCTTCAACTTCAACGGTCATTTTTCAACCTGATCATTTGCCAGATAACTGTTGTATATTTGTCAGAATAGTTTTATGATACCTGCTCTTAGATTGTTTTGTTTAGGTACTTTCCCGATAAAGTTCTTCAGCTATGAACTGAGTGTATACTACATTCACTTGCATAAAGTCAGTTGTTGGGTTATCAAAGTTTCACACATTCAACTGTTCAATTCAAAAATGTGAGATTATAGTAATTTTTCTGTTAGTCAACTACGCGGAATTGTCCGTTCTTCACAGAGGTAGTAAAAATTACGTATGTAACTAAGCCAGACCATAGAGTCATTGACAACGTGGTGCTGAATTATTTTGACGACATTTTACCACTGCCAACCTGGCTCAGTTCTAGTTAGTCTAGAATACTGCTAATTTACGATGAGAAATCGGTGAAAACATTCGAACATTAGACAAACGCAGAATGTTTTTCTAACAAATCAGAGCAGCACTTATCTACCGAAAAGGTCTTCCCACGAAGGGAGATAACCGAAACTCCTAAATTCAATATTAGAAATTCGCCATCGTCCTTCCTTGAAACTGCCAATCATCCGAGGACTGCTGGGTACCAACCAACCCTTTCCAATTAAACGAATCAAAACATTCAACTTTCCACTCGGGAAAACGCCAATCGTTCGGCGACAATGTTAGACCTGAAAGTTTCTCATCTGGGAAAATAGATTTTCGCGAATTCCCTGATGAATATTGCTAATTGAGACAGCGAAACAATTAGTGACGTCACTGATTCAACGAATTAGCCGGTGGCTTGTTGTCACGTGGCCTGTATCACCCCCTGGTGGGAGAAACGTGCGGCAAGCATTGCTGTGTCACTTAGCGGTATTTCCCCGAAGGATTACTCTATCACGATCTGGAAGACATAAATAGAATTATCAGGACTACTTCGTTTTGTTATCGGTTTTCCGCAAAACTGATGCTTCTTAGGATCGATTATCTTCAACTGATTCAGTGGTAAATAGAGACTGTTCCATGTGACGAAGAAATTCGTTGATTTTTGTTTATCTTGGCTTTATTGAATGGAAATCTTTCGATATAGCTCTGTTGCACATCCTTTGTTTCTATGCAACACAATGTGTCTAGTTATTGAAATCTATTGAGGGAGCATTCACCTTACTTACCACTACTTTATTGAGGGTTGATATCGATATTATTGCCGATTCTTTTAGGTTCCGCTATGGAACCCCTCAGATGCTAAAACTTGAGCAAGTAGGGAGACCGGTTGTGAATGGGGCAATTGAATATCGATCAAATTAATCGAGATTTTCATCAAATAATGTTGGATATACTGACAACACTGAGTCAGTGTTGTAAATTATGAGAAATCTCCAAATATGCATGTTACTGTTGTTTTGATAACTGCAGTGACCTATGTGTTTCAATTAGAATATTCATTTTCGAAGCACTGCACATGATATTCTGTGTGTGAAATGTCTAACTGTGGTCTGACATACTTCTGTGCATTATTGTCAATTGTCACTAGTTTTTAGAACGTTGAATAAAATGCTTTACAAAAAGACGATTGTGTCTCATTCATTTACGTGTTATTCCACTGGATATTACAAAAAACTACAACAGTTACGAGTGTTCGTCGTAAAGTGTTTTTTCCGGACGGTATTGACATTGTAAGGTCTATTGAAGGTGGTTTTTCGGTTGTGGTCAGCAACAGCAGATTAAGATGGCGTCTTCCTTGTTCATCGTAAACGTTTCCAGGCTTAAAGAACGAGAAAATTACAGCGAATGAGCTTTCGCAGTAACGAACTTTCTAGTGATTGAAAATTTGGACAAGAATATCACATGTGATGTTGCTTCTGATAAAAAAGCAAAAGTCAAGTTGATTCTTACCATTGATTCAACACTGTATGTCTACGTTAAGCAAGCAAAAACTACCAAAGAACTGTGGCATAAGTTGAAATCCATGTTTGATGATTCAGGATTCTCCAGAAAAATAACGTTGCTTCGTAATTTGATATCCATAAGGTTAGAAAACTGTGATTCCATGAGCTCGTATGTTAGCCAGATCGTTGATGTTGCTCAGAAACTTCAAGGAACGGGCTTCGCGATTAATGACGAATGGATTGGATCATTGTTACTGGCAGGATTACCCGAGAAGTTCTCTTCTATGGTTATGGGTATTGAACACAGCGGAATTGAGATTTCTACAGACACAATTAATTCAAAACTGATGGATTTTGAAAAAGAAACGTCGTCAAAATCAGGTGCTGCGTTTGCTGTTGATAAGACACGATCTAAGAATCCATCAGGGATGAAATTCCCAAAGAAAAACGTGAAATGCTATGGCTGTAATGAAGTTGGACACTATAAGAATAAATGTCCTCAGTTAAAAAAGAGGGAGCCAGATAATAACAAAAATGAAAAATATGAGCAAAAAGAAAGTCAAGATTTCAGTGCAGTTTTCATGAATGGAAATTGTAATAAACATGAGTGGTACATTGACAGTGGTGCTAGTTCTCATTTCACTTCGAATAAAGATCGTCTGGTAAGTGTTTCAACAAACACAAGTTTCATAGATGTTACAGTAGCTAACAAAATGAAAATTCCAGTTGTATGTTGTGGAAATGTCAATTTTAGACCCAAGGTTGGTCATGAAACTTTTGACGTTGTAGTTAACAATACTTTATATGCACCTCAATTAACCACTAACCTATTATCAGTCAGCCAATTAATAAAAAATGGTAATATGGTTAACTGTGAGGAAAATGGTTACAAAATATTCAACAAAGATGGCATTATCGTTGCTGAAGCAGATTTGATTAACGATGTTTATAGACTTAAGCTTGCTAATCCTGTAGCAAATGTAGCAATGGCATCTTTGATGATGAAAACCAAAGCAACAGCGAATGTATGTCACAGAAGATTGGTCATTTGAATTATTTTTTCGAATGAAATTGTAGGGAAGAATAATTGTGTCATGTGTTGCGAAGGCAAACAATCAAGGGAATCTTTTCCAAAAATAGGCTCAAGATCAACAGACATTTTGGAAATAATTCATGCAGATTTGTTCGGACCCATGGAGGTTTCATCTATTGGAGGGTCCAGATATTTTCTTATCCTTAAAGACGATTTCTCCAGAATGGCCTTTATATATTTTCTCAAGACAAAGGATGAATGCTTCAACTGTTTTAAACAATTCAAGGCTATGGCCGAAAATCAGAAAGAGAAAAAGATGAAAATTCTAAGGACAGACAACGGTGGAGAATTTTGTAGTTCAGACTTTGAAACATTTTTGAAAAATTCTTGAATAGCTCACCAGAAAACCAACAGCTTTACACTAGAGCACAATGGATCTGCAGAGCGTTTGAACAGAACGATTGTGGAAAGAGCAAAATGTCTAATGTTTGACGCAAAGCTAGACAAACAGTTTTGGGCAGAAGCTAGTCATACGGCGGTTTATCTTAGAAATCGGTGTATAACTGCTGGCTTGAATGGTAAAACCTCTTTTGAGGCATGGCATGGTTATAAGCCAAATGTATGCCATTTAAAAATTTTTGGAAGCCCATTCATGGTTCATGTTTCTAAACAAAAGAGGCTTAAATGGGGTAGAAAATCCCAGGAAATAATTTTCGTTGGATACTCTGAAGAAACAAAGGGTTATCGGGTCTACAATCCAAAATCCAACAGCATTGATCTCAGCCGAGATGTGAAAGTGAAAGTGCTAGAAGAGATCAATAATGACACAGCTATTTTAGAAGAGTTTCCAGAAACAGATGTTTCAGTGGAGGAAATCATAGAAGCAGTCCCTGAGGAAGCTTTATCTTCGACTGGTGAGGATAGTGTGGAGGTGGAGGATAATGATTTGGAAAGTGATGAAGAAGTAGGCTTCGATAACATCGAGATACCTGATGAACCTAGAAGATCTCAGAGAATTCCCAAGCTGAAAAGATTCGATGACTTAGTGTAAATAGCAGTGAACGAAACGTACAATGAAAGAGGAGATATCAGCATTTCAAGAAAGTGCGTGGGAAATTGTTAATCGTCCGGAAGGTAAAACGATTGTTAAGTGCGGTTTCGAGCCAGACTGGTGGCGAAAGGTTGCTCACAAAAAAAGGGCAAGGACTATGATGAAATTTTTTCACCGGTGATCAGGTACTCTATCCTAAGACTATTATTTTCTTTGTCCGTTGAGTATAATTTAAGAATGACGCATCTGGATGTTAAAACTCCTTTTTTAAATGGAGAAATATCAGAAGATATATACATGGCTCAACCATAAGGTTTTGAAATGAAGGGTCAGGAATCTGAAGTCCTAAAGTTAAAAAAGGCAGTTTATGGCTTGAAACAGGCATCACGAGCCTATAATAAAAAAATTCATCAACTTCAGGTTGACTTAGGATTTAAAAGATCAAATTTTGAATATTGTTTGTATACAAAAAAAATAGTGATTTAATGACAATCATATGTTTAAACGTAGATGATATTTTTTGTTTTTGAAATGATTTTTGCGAAACTGAAAAGATTAAATGTGAACTTTCAAAAAGATTTAAAATTAAGGATCTTGGTAATATACAAAACTGTCTAGGAATGAAGGTTAGTGTTGATAAAAATAATAGGAAAATCACTCTTAGTCAAAAAGACTTTATCGAAAAACTATTGTTAAAATTCAACATGTTTGATTGTAACGGTATTAAGACACCATTAGAAGTCAATCTAAAATTTGACAAGGCTGAAAATTGTAAAACTGATTTACCTTATCAGGAATTGAGAGGCAGCCTTATGTATTTATCCGTCTTAACCAGACCAGATATTTCATATACAATAAGCTCTTTAAGTCAATTCAACAATTGTTATGATGAAATGCACTGAAAGTATGCAAAAAGAGTTTTACGTTATTTTGAACAGACTAAAGATTTTTGTCTTGTATTTGAAAAATCTAATTCTAAATCATGTTTAACTGGATATGTTGATGCTGATTGGGGAGGCAATTCGATAGATCGAAAATCCTATACAGGATACTGTTTCAAATTTTAATGATAATTTGATTTCGTGGCGAAGCAAGAAACAGCCCACGGTTGCTCTTTCAAGTACCGAAGCAGAATATATGGCCTTGAGTGATGCTGCAAAAGGGGGCATATATCTGAAAAATGTGTTAAATGATTTATTGGGAGAAAGTTTGAAAATTAATTTATTCAATGATAACCAAAGTGCTATCAGACTTTCTACCAACCCTGTATTTCATAGTAGAAGTGAACATATTGACATAAGACATCACTTTATCTGGGATTTGGTTACTGATGGAACAACTGTGTTAGGTAATAAAGATACTAATGAGATGCCTGCTGATTTATTAACGAAAGCTTTAAATTCTGTAAAACACTACAAGCTTTTAAAAGATTTTGAACTTTATAAATGTTAATTCTGGGCACTATTTGTTCGATTTAGTGGAGGTGTTGTAAATTATGAGAAATCTCCAGATATGCATGTTACTGTTGTTTTGATACCTGCAGTGACATCTGTGTTTCAATTAGAATACTATTCATTTTCGAAGCGCTGCAAATGATATTCTGTGTGTGAAATGTCTAACTGTGGTCTGACATACTTCTGTGCATTATTGTCAATTGTCACTAGTTTTTAGAACGTTGAATAAAAGGCTTTACAAAAAGACGATTGTTTCTCACTCATTTACGTGTTATTCCACTGGATATTACAAAAAACTACAACAGTCAGTTCTACGATTTACATGGTTCTATGTAAAATTTTTATTCTGTTCGTGTAAACCTAAAATTTGTACCGAATGTCAAGTACCAGTTCCAAAATAAAATTTTTCTACAAGCGTGCACTTTCATTCTCTTTCCCGCACGAATTTCAATTCGTAAAGAGTCACATTGCGAAACAGTGTGGGAAAAACCCCTGCTATTCCATTACCGCACGCAAATGCGTGTGGTAATGGATTAGCAAGGGTTTTTCTCGCACGCTTTTTCTAAAGAATAAACTGAATAATGATATATCTCTATGCCACCGATGACGTTACTATGGAAACGGCATGTGAATAAGAATTAATACATTGTCATTATATTATGAAATTGTGTTTAAATATAAATAATATCAATTCGAATTCAATCAGTACGCTCCGGTAAAATGGATACTTCGGGATCTGATGATGGCCTGCCCGAAGAAATATTAGCAGCTTCTTATGAAGCGAGTTTAAATTTGTTACCGGCCAAGTCGAAGATAAAATATGAGAAGCAATATTCAGAATTCATTAATTGGTGTAATTCCAAAAAGGTTCAACCGAGGAAGGAGGAAGTGTTTTCGGCGTATTTTTTGGAAATGTCCAAAATTTGGAGACCAAACACATTATTCAATGATAAAGAGTGTTTGTAAACTGAAACAGGATTTGGATATTGGAAAATTCCATAAATTAACTGCCTTCATTAAACGACAGAATATAGGATTTCGTCCAAAAAAGGCCAAAACTTTTAATGAAGAGGAAATAACAAAATTCATGAGTGAGGCATCTGATGAAATTTACTTGATGATGAAGTTGGTAACAATTTTTGGATTAGCTGGTGCCTGCAGACGAGAGGAACTCACAAAACTCACCATCGACGATATAGATGATAAAGGAGACTTGATCATCGTCAATATTAAGGACTCCAAAAATCATTCACCAAGATCGTTTGTTATATCCCAAGACACCAATAATGGATATTTTCTGAACATATACAGAAAATATATGAATTTACGTCCAAAGGAAATACCTCATCGCCGAATTTTCATAAAGTATGATCGGGGAAAATGTAAGATTCAACCTGTCGGAATCAATACAATAGGAAAAATACCGTCCGAAATTGCAGCTTACTTACGCCTACAAAATCCGGAATTATACACAGGACACAGCTTTAGGCGCTCCTCGGCTACTTTCCTAGCCAATTGTGGAGAAGGTATCACAAATATTAAACGTTTAGGAGGATGGAAGTCAACTGCTGTTGCTGAGGGATACTTGGAAGAATCTATTAACCAGAAAAAAAAATGTCCACTAAAATTCTTAATTTGAATGGTTCTTCCTCTTCAAACTGTAATACAGAATCATTACCTTCCAAAGAGCCTTCGAACAATATGATGGCAAATATTCAACGTTTTGCTTCTTCCTCTTCAAACTGTAATACAGAATCATTATCTTCCAAGGAGCAGCTGACTTCGACCAATATGATGGCTTCTGCTATAAATTTGCATAACGCGACCAACTGCACGTTTACAATAAATATAACTAATAACTGAATATTTCTAATGAATATATTGATAATAATGGGAAGAAAATGAATGTACATAGATTCCTTATCAAAATTCATTTTTATGTGCTGTTAGTCTAGTTTTCTTTTCAATTAATAAAGAATTTAGGAATATTATTACAGTTTAAATTTATTTCATAGGCTTGTAGTCTCTATGGACCGAACGTCAACGATGAGAGTACAATGGTAACGACTTGTCAGAGACTTTTGTCATTCATGTGTATTTAGAATGATCAATTCACATTTGATCTGTGTGTTGAAATCGATCTCGTATAAGCGCTTGTAGAAAAAATATTGTTCCTAACTCGTGCGGAAAGTGTTTTTCCCGCACTCAACTGCTTACCCGAACTCCGCTTCGCGTCGTTCGGGTAACGGCAGTTTCGTGCGGGAAAATATCACTTTCCGCACTTGTTAGGAAAATAACTATATTGAAAATTAAAATCTATTCTAATAAATATTCCTGATAAGTAATCAAGACAAATAAACACCATCATAAAAATAATTAACAGGTTATGGGACCAGGTCACGCTGTATTTATATTATTCGTAGTGAAACAAGAAATTCGTTTATGAACGAAAACTAGTCACGTGTGAAAATTAAATATAAGGGATGCATCACACTAGGTACTACTGCGACTAAGGCGATGAAACCGTTCGATCGAAAAAATTTTGCAGATTGGAAATTAAGGATGGAGCTTTACCTACATGAGCAGGGAGTAACAGAAGCTACATATGTGAAGGCTGAATGAGACAACATTGAACAAGTAAAGTTGGATTAAAAATATGAATCTTCACTGGCACAACATCCAAAAGTATCTTACCTTGAACACAAAAGGAACAATAATTTCAGTTTCAATATCTGGACGTAACTATGTCTGCCATGTGAAAAAAGAGGACTTTGTAGTAAGAGGCTGCGTTCGAAGAAGGCAATGAAATTGAAATATAACTCGAATAAAACTTAAGAAGACCATTTCGTAACAATGAATAACATCAAGCGTAAATTGAAAAATGTGATGCAGGATAAGAGAAGTCTGATCACTCGTGTTTTCTATTGAATACCTTCCTTAATCAGTTTGAATCAGTAATGACACCATTTCATGAAACAGAAATGAAGCTTGAGAATATAAAAATGACACTTGCCGAATATGATCTGAAGCTCAAAAGTGACAACTCAACATATCTCAAGTAGAAAAACGATAAAAGCAAACCAGATCATGCTTTCACAGCATCGAAAGGCTCATTCATATTCATCAAATGAAGAAGATGAAAAATCAACAAATGAAATGGACTATCAAATGCAATTTCTGTGGACATAAAAGACATAAAAAGTCTGATTGTTATTATTTCAAGAGAAATTCCAATCAAGAGGCTAATGTTATTGAAAACGAAAGCACTCAGAATGATGAAGAGGATGAAACTTCTGGTTTTCTAACAATTGAGGACGGTGAATCCACTCAACAATTATCGAAAATTAGTGGGTATTTAGTTCCAGGAGCATCAAACCATTATATACACACTGGCGCAATAAGGGGAACGAACAAAATCTCAACGAAGTTTGTAGTTCTTTTCCTCTTGAACCCCACGGTAGATTTCAGGAAAGTTGTTTTCCTATTGTAGCTTGATTCCTCGGGAACATAACTGTTTAGATGGCGTCCTCAGTTACTTCTTTTTTTTGTTATACAGGGGTTAACAAAAAGGGTGAAAAGTAAGCTATTAAATATTAGCACACAGGGTGTTCCAAATGGAACACCTTGTGGAGTGAATCGTTGACAAACGAAAATGTTCATAAACACTCGAATATCAGTGAAGTTTGTAGTTAATTTTCTCTTGAACCCCTAAACCGATTCAGGAAAATTTTTTCCTGTTACAATTTTGTTTCCTCTAGAACATAACTGCTTGGATGCCGTTCTCAGATGCTTTGATTTTTGTTTTATGCAGGGATGAACAAAATAATGAAAAGTGGGATTCTATTCAGTGAGACCATTTTCGGCTCAATCGTCGAAAATTACAGATATTTGGACAAAACGATAGGACGCTTTTCTCTTAGAACATGCGCGCAAAAACGCTGCAAATTTTACACCAGGGTTTATTATTTTCTCAGAATGTGAATCATTAAATTTACGTAGAATATGTTCTTTTTAATTTTTTGATACCGCAGTTATTATATCATCCACATATTTCTTCATGAAGGGTAATATACAGTCCAATTTCGGTATGATCTCATCCAATGCGTGATCCGTAACAACCTGCGCCAAAATGGAGCTCAAATGCAAATCCATTGGACAACCAAGAATATACACATATATCTTTCCATCAAAACGAAAGTAAGTCAAATTAAAAATGAATCGTATAAGATTCATGAAATCGTCCTTTTAAAGTTTGATATGTGGTGAAATAATATGCCATTTTAGCTCTGTTACACTTAAGGCTTAAATAGCAGGAATATCAGAAGGGAGCGACACCGCATCAAGACTGATCAATTCATAATTATCAGGCAGTTGGAAATCATTCAAAAGTTCTGAAATTGAAAAGAATCTCTGATATAATAGGTGATTTGTGAAACAAATGCCTCTGATAGAATGTCAAACTTAGCCAAATTCGAAATTGAAGTATTAATTGAAGAAACAATGGGCCTAAGGCTTAAATCACTCTTATGGACCTTTGGAAGTCCATAAAAACGTGCCGGAATTGCTGAATCGTCCTTAAGTTTTAGTTTTTGACGGTACCGAAAATAATAACATATACAACGTAAATTTGATTATTTCAACCAGCACATTCCCACCATGAAAACTGAAAATGAAAAATCAGAACCATTCTTGGATACGAAGGTCATCAGTAGGTACATCAGAAAACAGGATGAAATTGGATTGGTACAGAAGAGCCATTTGTTCGAATGGGTTCATCCACTATCATTTGAGCCATCCATCAAGTCAAAAGGTTAATTTAATTCTTAATATGAAGAACAGAGTAACTAAAATATCACACCCCTTGCTGAGGGCTGAGAACATACTGAATTTAACTACCATCCTCGAGTCCAACGAATATCCCAGATGTCTACTTAGGAGGTTGATGTTTAGCACAAGCAATAGAGTAAATGAGAATGTTGGAGCTGCTGCAGCAACTCATACCACATCAACAACAACAAATACAGAAAATGAACCTCAGGAGATTATAATATATGGGTCGTTACCTAGAGTGAAAGGGTTGACATCCAGTCTCACCAATGTTTTCAGACATAATAAACTTATGATAGCAGCAAGGAATATGCTTACAGGTGGGCGAGTTTTTACTAAAGTGAAAGATCAGATTGAACATAATCAACAGAAAGATTTGAAATACCGGATTCCCTTCTCGGACTGACTAGCTTGCTTCTGTCGACAGTTATCGTGTCCTCGGCCGGACAGAATAGATTTTGACAGTGGATTCGTCATCAGTGAGTCCAACCTAGTCGATTGAGACCATTATCCGCCCAATCATCCAAAATTACAGACATTTGGACAAAACGATAGCACGCTGTTCCCCTAGAACAAGCGCGCAAAAACGCGCCCTATTATTATTTGAAATTTTTACTACATAGAGGCGAATCTGCGCGCTAGGTAGATCTGGGCGCACTAGTCTATATAAGTTAAATAATAAGAAAAAATCATAGAATGATGATTTTTAAACCTATGACGTCTAAATGTGTCCGCAGAGTGGACACCACAACCATTATGTAAAAAACATTATGTACTCATCTGCGAAAAAGTGACGTCAGCAAGATTAAAATACAAGGAAATATATACTCCATTCACTTTTATAAAGTAGCCCAGTTGGCCATGATTTAGGTCTATCATGTTTTTGTAACTAAAACCAAGGCAGGTTGGCGCTCCTGAAATCTCGACAATGTCAAAATAGTTCGACACGACGTTGCCAATTTCTACTCTCTTTCAATAACAAATAACAATTCAGCTCCAGCCATAATAAACTAATAAATTAACATTTCGCTCTGATTCGAAATTGAAAGTACATAAAGTAATCTGAAGAAGCAAGGACAGAGTATCAGGAAGTGCTATATAGAATTGCGCTCATTTTGATAGTAACTGATATTTTGGAAACGATTATTCATCAGAAGCTATCTAACATCGAGATGTATGTGAGTAAAAATCAAAATATTATATTTTATAAGAAATAATATTTCTTTTTTAGCTACAAGTCACCACGATCAGAAAGATTTATAATGAAAAGGAAGCCAAAGAGTTTCTGGTATTACAGTTTTCTTCTATTGGTGCACCAAAAAAGAAACTCGCTGAAAATTTTATTTTGGAAAACTGATCTGCAACGTACCGTTTGGAATTATAATTTGAAAAATTACCATTTTTACTCCTTTTGTGAAGGAACATTTGGAGTATAATTAAGGAAGCACAAACACAAAATCAATCGGTTGCTAATACAAAATGGATAAAACACAAAATTTTATGTGAACAAAAACATGTTATTGCAAAGATTCTTCATTATTCAGGGTATGTGGGATTCTCGGTGTACAGTGAGGATGTGAAAAATCATTGCTTGGCGAGCCAGATCTGGTCGAAAGACCTTCCAAGTCAGGTCACAAATGTAGGTAAAACTATTTTCAATTTTCTGCTAATTTTCTATCTTCTGTTCTGTTGCAGATATGTTTTCAGGATATTTTGTCAGTTTTAATCCCATAAGAAAGAAGAAATTCTGTCTTGGAAATCAGGGCCTTATGAATATGTCAGCCTATTTCTCTACACTTATGCAAGGGGACACTATAGTTTTTTTTAGGTTTATATATTTATGCTCTTGTATCATAGTTAGCAACGTATGGTGCCTTATTCATTTCCTCTTGCTTATACCGTGATGCTATATTGTTGAATGTATCAAAGAACCTGCTCTTGTTCAATAAAAATGTAAATATCATATGATATTAGAAAGTTATATCTCCTACTTGCACATTATTGATATTTTATGTATCGATTACGAGTTTCTTCTATTGTCTTAATGGTTTCTCAAGTTTTTGACTTCAATCATTATTTGTCAGTTGATATAATAATTAAATTAGTAATTCAAGACTTGATAGGTACTTTGAATTTAATGAAAGTATATCGTAATATATCAATCTCAACAGATATAGCGAGAAGGAATCACAGAAAAATCTATTTATTATTCAAAGATTGTATTGAGACTTAAGTAAGTAGGTAGTCATGTTTGAATTGAACAAATTCCTTAATGAATAGTTTCAAACATTATATATTTCGTGGAATTGTTTCGATAGGAAGTAGTACACTGAAAATGAACTTGGTATATCCTATCTTGGCAGAACATTGAAATGTTACGTATGAAAATAACATGAATTATACAATATCTCATTCAGTTCTATTTTTTCTAATATTTTAGGAATTGCTTTTTTCTGGAAATTGAATATTTGAGTTGACTTCAAAGTATGTCCATAAAACATAATTCCATATCTTGCTTTTGACTCGAATACTGAATGATAGGTAGTTTACATGGAGAATTTATCCAGATATCTTGTCGTTACAACCATTGATAATAGACTGAAGCTGAGCTGTATGTATCCCAGTTTAGAAATATGTTGACCCAATCCAGTGTATGTATCATTCACCTAGATTCCCAAGAACTGTTAGTTAGTTTTTTTGAGGTTAATTGTGACACAGGTTTCGTAGTACTACTACATTTTCTTACTGGAATATTTCAAGTTGTGCAACAAGGTATTTAAATGACTACTGTAGGCTTATTTCTTGAGAATTAAGAAAAGTAGGGAATTCCATAGGTCCGTCCATTCGTTTAGAAGTTTTACTGCCGGGTTATTCGAGTACTTTTATTTTTTTTCGAATGAACTATCGCAAAGTAACGGACTGCTCTATCCATCATTTTTCAGTAAAATTCCAAAACACTCGATTCTTGATTTCAGTACAAGAAAAAAGCATAACTGAATCTTCCAACCATGTTTATATACGTGAAGTATTAACAGAGAAAAATGTTTCTTCAACATTCGCCAGGTCTTTGGAATGATTGAATTCACATAATATTTTCTCAAATTCATTACTTTCCCAATGTAGATTCACATTTTGAAAAATACGTAATTACTATGACCTCTTCGTAGAGAGGACAACGTTGTGTTGTTATCTGACAGGAAAATGACTATAACCTAACATTTTCAAACTATACACGGTGAAATCTGTCAGGATGTCATGGCCAACTGGGCTACTTTATAAAAGTGAATGGAGTATATATTAGTTGAGTTCCGATATTCCTGGCCAGTACTTGTCAGTAAATTTTGACAGTCGATTTTACTGGCACTGCTTTGGTAACTGTTCGTATCAGTACGAAGCGTTTCGAAATTACTGATACTGGCCAGTACTGGTTGGAAATATCGAAATTCAACTATTATGTGCTTTGAATTTGCATTTAGTTTCATATGTCATTTGTAAAAATGACAGAAAAAATCACAGAAAAGCAGATGAGCACACCATAATCAATTTCAAGCGAGTAACCAAAACTGATTGGTGAAAACCAATCCTTTTTGGTCTAAACCATTTCATTCAAGCGAAATCGGTTACACTATTGGTTTAGGTTCCATGAGGTCATGGATCAGTTGTGAAAGGACCACAACTATAACCAAAATTTTGCGGTTTTAACCTAGCTCTGGACTTGTTTTTCACGAGCGGTCCATCAAAATAGTTGGAATTACGGAATATTTGAAATGGCCGGAAACGTCAAAAGTCAAAACATTTATTTGATTTCCCTGAATTATCAAGCTGTGACTAAAATGTTCAGGTGGAGGATATTGAAACATCCAATTTACTTTTGAATGGTGAGTAAAAAGTATTTTTGTGTTGTTCGCAGAGTTGAACTTTTGGTAGGTATACCGAAAGTGTTTGTAACATTCATCAATCGATTTCTTTCTTTCCGATTAAAATTTTCGATTGTATTAATTCGAAATGGCATCCTCCCGAGATGACTACTGTTGTATTCCTCGACTCAATGTAAACTATGGTCAAAGAAGAAAGGATCATCAACTGCCTTAAGTTTTCATTTTTTTCAAAGCCAAATGAAAGTGAAGATGATTCGGAAACTGCATCTGGCATGGAAACCGTTGATAGAAGAAAGGCCTGGATTTCATAAAGGTAAAATACAATGTATTCATTTCACAACAACTTCATGTCGATATGTTTTAGGTATAAGTGAAAATGAAAGAATTTTGATACACAGGCTGAAGGACTTCGGTCGATGGCCTTTTCAGGATGAATGAATAAAAAAAATTTTGATGAAGAATGCTAATCCTTCAGAGAAACTACCGAGCACTTCTGCACTACCTACTTTATTTACTACACAAAGTGATATTCAAAGAGAGATATCTGATTCAAAACCTGACAAAAACTAGATAAAAACTGTTAAAGGTGATAATAGCTTAAGGAATTCATATAAATACATTAATATTTTTTATTCATATATCGGTAGGTTGAACCAGCTGTGACATTTTTCATTTAACTCGTATCTTAAACTGCAGTGCAATATAAAAATAAAATCATTTATATGTCTATCTGTTTCCTTTTCTTTCGAAATTCAAGTGAACTATATTGGTTCATTATGATCTACCAAGCAACAGACACTAAACTAACATCGAAATTATCCTTCAGGAACGATTTAAAGCACGATTTTACATCGTGAACCAAACGAAAAGTTCCTAATAATTATAATAATTTCTTCAAATATCGTAGCTCTGCTCAATAAATATTCGTTCTCCAACACATTTTTACTGTTTGTTCACATAAAACTACTAGTTTGGGCAGGTTCCAAATTTAACTGTTAGGGCGGTGGCATCTTCCCAGAAGTTCCCAATAGCATGATTGCAAGTTTTTTACCACGAATATCCATTATCCATTAAGGATACAAAAATTTAACTGAACACTGTCGAAACCTTTGATCAAAAGTCAAAATAGTTTTCACACCGCAAAAAAGGATTTGCATTTTGTGGTTTAAACCAACGCATTCAAGCGACAATGACAGTGGTTATTGGTTGTGAAGTCATTATATCCTTTGACACATAACCAGTACGGTTAAACGCGAATAACTAAAAACATTTTGGTCCATCGCTTGAAATTGATTCATGTTTTACTTACATCATGACCACAACCCAAACAAGAGGGAAATCGCCCATACCTCATTCGTTGATACCACATTCATCCCGCTTCGAAATTTTTAAGATACCGAGATAAATTCTCAAACTTGATGGATTTTGCGCGATTTCATCGGGTGGACTATCTCGAGACTCCTGTCTCCTCGGAAAGCAAAGGTTCTCGGATCCAACCGAGTGTGCAAAGAACCTTCAAGGACCGAACCGGCTTCGTAGGATTCTCATATCTCGCAAACAAACGGAAATGTGCGAAGAATACGAAAGTTGTTCATTTTTAGACGTTCTTAAAATTTCCGAAAATTTCTGACAGGTCATCGAATATGATTCGTGATTTTACGGGTCTGACAGGTTTGGGTCAGTTCATGATGTAAAAAACATCATGGGTCAGTGTGATGTATTAGGCTAAGTAGATAAGAAGAACACTAGTTGTCATATTTATGTTGATCACAAAAGTATTTTTCTATGTTTTCTGACACTCGACGTGAGTATCTGAATTCTGAATGTCTGATACAATTTTGGATTAAATAAAGTTTATTTCAATAATCCTAACATTTATCCGTTTACCCGTACACAACAAAAATTGGCGACAAGGATTAAAAGTTGTAACCGTAAAAAGTTTTCTCGAAAATTGGTTCCTGTTAGCTGCAAGAGTGCAACTGTTCAAACACCGAATGTTACCCGAAAATGTCGCAGGAAATTGTGGTAGTCAGTTATGGCATTTGCCACTTAAATGGGTTCAAGTCAGGCGACGATTTTGAAATATTTTCAGAAAGATTAGAGCAATATTTCATCGCAAACGTTGTGAGTGACGATAGAAGAACTGCTGTGCTGTTAACCCTTATTGAAGAAGATGTCTACAAAACTATTAAAAATCTATGTGACCCGGTATTACATTACATTACATTAACATATTCGTAAAAGAATAATATTCAACAATTTAAGATAAGCGGCTGAGTCCATCGGTGAACTAGCTGCTCCGTGTCAATTTGGCAATTCCCTCAATGAACGAGTAAAAGATAAATTCGTTACTGGTTTGAGGAACGGTCCAATTTTGGATAGACTGTGTGAAGAACCGGAGAACAAATCATTGACAGAATTGTATGAAATAGCGGTAGGGAAGGAAGCTGCAATTAAGGAAACTAAAGTGGTTGATGTTAACAAAATCAAACCATATCAGGGAAGCAAAAAGTCAGATGGTCATCCCAAGAAGAGGACACCAAACAGACAGGAAGATTCGAAGAAAGGTCCTAAGTGCTTCGCTTGTGACGGTATTGATCATGAGTTTGCAAAGTGTAAGTTTAAAAAGTTTACTTGTAGAAAGTGTAAAAGAAAGGGGCATATTGAAAAGGGGAAGTGCATTTGGTAGAAAATGATGTAGATGAAGATGTGCATGTTTTCGAAATGTTCAATTTAAGAAACGAGTATTCTAATCCTATTTTTGTAAAAGCATATTTAAATGATAGATTATTTGAAATGGAAGTAGATACAGGAGCGGGGTTAAGCTGTATGCCATTGAATATTTATTCAAAATATTTTAGAAATATTCCTTCGTCAGAAACAACAGCTAAATTTAAAACGTACGATGGTACAGTTATAATTCTTAAAGGATGTTTAGAAGTGAATGTTGTTATTAACCGAATTGAGCAAAACTGTAGTTTTATGGTAGTAGAAAAGGGAAGCAGATTGCTACTAGGGAGAGATTTATTGAAAAAATTTATTATAGATTTGTTTACAATATTAAAAGATATAAATTCCATTGAAGATCAATCAAAATTAAACCGGTTACTTGAAAAATTTGGAGAATTATTCAAGAAGGAATTAGGTTGTTATAATGGTTCTGAAATTTCACTGGAAATGTGTCCAGAGGCTGAACCTGTTTTTTGTAAGCCTAGGCCAGTACCATACGCTTACTGGAATAAAGTTAAACAAGAATTATTCAGATTAATAGAGTTAGGTGTTGTAGAGAAGGTTGATCATTCGGATTGGTGTACTCCATTGGTAATAGCATTGAAGCCTGGAGGCAAAGAGATAAGACTATGTGCTAATTACAAAGCAACAATTAATAAACATTTAGCGAATGTTAATCATCCGTTACCATTAATTCAGACAATTGTTACTGCTTTGCAGGGTGGCAAACAATTTACAAAACTAGATTGCAAGAACGCTTAAAATCAATTGAAGGTGGATGAGAAAACTCGTTTATTATTAGCGTGGAGTACAGATTTAGAAATATTCAAGTTGAAAAGGTTGCCATTTGGTACAAAGCCTGCTTGTTCGATATTTCAATTAGTTTTAGAAAAAGTATTGAGTGGAATATCAGGAGTAGTAGTATTCATAGATGATATCGTAGTAACAGCGGTGGTCGTTGTTTCTTTCGAACTTTAATTATAGTTTCAAGTATGTGAAAAGCTCAGAAAACGTTCGGGCGAATGCGCTATCGAGACTACCTGTGCAGAAGATTGTTAACGAATATGATGATTCAGATTATATCAATTTTGTGGAAAGTTTAAATGTCATTGATGTGAACAAGGTTAGATCAGAGACTCGAAAAGATGTTATTTTAGGAAAAGATTTCAATTTGATTAGGTATGGTTTTGAAAATGATGACGACATGAGAGGTTGAAACCATTTTATACTAGGAAGGAGGAATTAGCTATAGATAAAGGTGTTATAATGTGGGGGTACAGAGTAGTTATTCCAATGGTTTTGAGAAAGCAATTGTTGCAAGAATTGCACGCCAATCATGAAGGAATTGTAAATATGAAAACTAGAGCTAGATCGTATTTCTGGTGGCCATCGTTAGATGGGGATTTAGAAAGATTAGTCAAAAATTGTGAAATCTGTATGATGCAGAGACCAGAACCAAAAAGTACGCCAAGCCATTGGTTAAGACCAAAGAAACCCATGCAGAGGGTGCACGCCGATTTTTCAGGTCTTTTTATGGGTAAAACTGTTTTGGTGAAAATAGACGCCTATAGCAAATGGCCGAAGGCCTGCATCATGAATAAATCGGTAGATGCAAAAGAGACGATAGAGAAATTTAGAGATTTCATATCAACATTTGGTTTAATGGAGGTATTAGTAATTGATAATGGTAGTCAATTCACCTCATTTGAATTTACAGAATTTTTATCAAAAAATGGCATTAAGTTCCTAACTTCTCCTGTCGGACATCCATCTAGTAATGGTCAGGCGGAAAATTTATTGAAGAATTTTAAGAATACTTTTTCAAAAAATGGACAATTCTAATAGAGGGATAACTTTTGAAACATTGGTGTCTAGATTTCTGTTCAGTTACAGAAATTCAAACCACGCCTCTACTGGAGTTGCACCGCCTAGTTTTATGTTGAAATTTCAACCGAGAACTAGATTGGATATTTTAAAACCTATCGAGAAAATAACAAACATATATAATAAAACAAGATAAAAAGATGAAGAAATTTGAGATTGGGGAGGTAGTATATTGTAGAGATTTGAGAAATCCTAACAGAAAAAGTTGGGCTAAAGCAAAAATAGATGAATTAATTGGCGACTCAATGCATTTGTGTAAATTGTTAACAGAGGATCTTGTGTGGAAGCGTCATACGGACCAAATTATTAAATCTTATGATCAAATTTCGGAAGAACCAGATGAGGTCCCACACAGGATTACTTTGCAAGAACCTAATAATGTAATATTAAGATATAGAGTAGAAGAAAGAGATTGTTGAAGACAAAGTTATGTTTGAAATCAATGATATGGGAAACAGACAAACCAAACCTTCTGAAGAAGTGAACAAAGAGGGAAAAGGGGTTGTAAACGACAATCAAGTTGAAGAAAGCATTGTTAATAGATTTAATTTGAGTCGAAGAAGAAATATTAAACCCCTTGATAAAATGAATTTATAGGCGGGGAGGTTGTGATGTATTAGACTAAGTAGATAAGAAGAAGAAAACTAGTTGTCATATTTATGTTGATCACAAAAGTATTTTTCTATGTTTTTTGACACTTGACGTGAGTATCTGAATTCTGAATGTCTGATACAATTTTGGATTAAATTAAGTTTATTTTAATAATCCTAATATTTATCCGTTTACCCGTACACAACAGTCAGTTCCACCGGGTGAAAATTGAATGAGATTGACCGAAAAACGCCGAATTACTGGTGACAGTTGCATGTAATGCCAAGAACCAAGGGCGGGTCATTGATCTCTAAAAGGGGGATGAAGAAATAGGTGATCATTTCGAAAAAAATTACACGAATCTATTCGATGACCGATTCATAGGAAGTTTCATCATGAAACTTAACGAAATAGACGGAAATATGGAATGAATTATATCGAAGTGGTTCGATTAGAGGTTAATTGGCCCGGATTCTTTTTAACTATTTCACCAGGAACTTTGAGTTTTTTTCAAAATTTAAGCATTATTTGTACCGGTTCAAAACATCCTTTATATCTGAAACCCTACCGCTATGTACGAGCTAGGTTACTTTTTCTGGTCAGTTTCTCAAGAATCAAGATCGTTTCATTCATTTCCCATGCCCTTTCAACGATATTCCTTTTCCTGTTTTTGAAAAATGCATCTGAAAAATAGATGATTCTTAGGTTAGTTTTAACTTTTCCGTAGAGTTCGCAGAGCTCGGCTCTATGGTCATCGAGAAATTTCAAGTTGACAGCCCAAAAAATTTTTTCGATAGTTTATATATAACTTTTCCAAAATTCAACTACATAAAAGGCGAATAGTATATAAAGGTATATTTGGGCGCACTAGTAACTAGGTAACATTACAGTTCACAAGTAGAAGTACATATCAACAACGTGAATCTTTTACGTAAACATCTATTTTCACATGATTCGAGCAGGTACGTCATCAAAGTTCCGACATTCAGTGATCCTTTCAAATAACGGAGCTTCATTATATCACCAAACAACAGAATTCGTGAGAATATGATATAGTTGAAGTTCAACATAAATTTGATCCTGATACGAAACGTGGGGTTATTTCACCCTCATATATGTAGACCATACACCCCCAGTGGCAATCTTGGAGCAACAAATGTATGACAATAAAATAAATATACGAGCAGCGACCCTTTGATGTTGTGGCACTTCGGGGCCCGAAATATAGCTCGGAGCCGTTTCCCAACGGACCACTATGGTTCTTTTACGACAAAACGCAGGATTCTTTGTAGAAAGGCCTGAAATATTCATTCGGTAAGAATAGCTGACTGATTTCAATTCAGAGAATACAGGTGTACTCACTTCTATCAAACTTTATAGTTTCCGAATCTCTCGAAGAATGAATACAGAATATCTATAGGCGGTTTCGGAAACTGGATCGAGTTAACACGATTCCTAACCCTGCGTGTTCGTTTACCTGACCTGGGTTATTAACCCCAGTTCGGAAACCTCTGTGTCCTTACTCGATCAGTGATCGAGTTAATCGGATTAGCTACCCACGTTCGGAAACCTTTGGATCTCTTACCCGATCACTTACCCAGATCATCTTTTATAACTCTACTCGGAAAGCAGGGTTGAAAGGAAACCGCATGCGCACTAGGTGCTTTTAACAATATCACAGAATAGAAAAGTAATACTTCTCCATTTTTAGACAATAATAAGAGAACCACGTTATAAATACCACCGTATAACATCACAGACCTGTGATATAATTGAATTTTGTGAATAATAAGCCAATCAGAGTCGACATCCAAATTAGCCTGTTTAGCGCTGAAAATTCAAATACCATTTAAACTCAAAAGAGTTTGCATTGAAGATTATGAAGGTGATATAATGAAATATTCATGAAACAGTGAAAGAAAACTGATTTCTTCCGCGAATTCATCATTCCATGAAAGATTCGATAGATTCACTTGTCTTTGGAAAACACCATAGTTTCACTTCTATAGCTCTACAAAATTTTAGAAAAGCACTTAAGTGTAGTCAGGAACTTCAAGGCGCTCATTCGCTTTACATCTTTAAAAATACATTTTGCAATATCCTCATCATACGGTCCTCAAGAAATTTTGCACCAAGCTGTAATTTTTCAACCAAGTGCTCGATTTCAATTCAATCTGTTTTTTTTTGGAAATAGTAGGTATTGGTGAAATAAAATTTGATGGGAAATATCCACAGAACTATCGGGCGGATTTCTCCCATTCATGATTGAAACCTTTGCAATGGAGCCAGAAACCTGCCCTACAAATATCGTTTAAGTTTTTACTTTCAGAAAGCTTTATCAGTACCTACCTTTAAATTTTTTTTCTAGTAATCTGATCCACGTGAAATATGACAATTGTGAGAAAAAGTCTTTACAGTTTTTAGGAAATTTTTCTGAAGACACAATCGCATCAACAACCTTACAATTAATTTTCAAGTTTCATCACCATCGGATCAATAGTATTTGAGTTATCGAGGAAATATCATCAAAATGTAAAAATCTTCTCTTTATTTCCAGAAATGAATATACAACGGAGCTTTGCTCTGATACATTATTTTCAAATGTCGACGTCATGCATCAGAAAAAATTTCTATTATGATCATATGTAATCTACAAATAATACAATCAATTATAAACTATACAATATTGAAATTTACATCAACAAGAATAGACTGCTTACTTATTGAACACAAATCACAAAATCATATAAGAACAGCAGGTTTTATACTCTCTCGTCTGTGTGTGACAACAAAATCCACAAATTGAAAGGCTGTCTGGTTTTGACCTACTCACTGCATTGCAAATTTTAGAAATATATCGAGAATATTCACACTCAGAAACAGAACAGGGTCTAGGAAACTGCACCCTCCAAAACAGATGAAATTTGTGGTCTTCAATTCATCATAATGATAAAGAATTATTTTCTTCAATGTGCTTTTGCACATCAGCCTCCCTGGCTAATTTACTCTCAATTTTCACATCTAGCAAGAATTTCCTGCATCGAATTCATAACGTGATAAGCCAAAACTGTTCGTTAATTAACTTAGGTTATATTTTGATTCAATCAAAAATCAAAACAAATCACAATCACAGAAGAGATTTTTCTGTATAGGTTACGAGCAGTTTTGACAGTTGGGAGAGACTGGAGGACCAACAATAACCTTAAATGCATTGTTTACTATGGGAAAAAGCGATTGGGCTTGTGATTTTGTATGAATTTGGACATTTTGGACTGAAATATTCACTATTACATTATCTAGGAACTATATCCAAAGTACTTGATATCTTGTAACAGTAACAGCTTGACTTAATTTATGGAATTTTTCGAATAAATACA
The DNA here is from genome assembly GCA_958510865.1 of Myrrha octodecimguttata. Classification (NCBI taxonomy): domain Eukaryota; kingdom Metazoa; phylum Arthropoda; class Insecta; order Coleoptera; family Coccinellidae; genus Myrrha; species Myrrha octodecimguttata. The sequence continues at coordinate 25,738,157 of OY294056.1, forward strand.
ATTCTTGCTGGTTGAATGTGTTGTTGCATGTTGCTTGGTTTAGTAAGGCAAGAAATACAATTTAAAACCTTTTTTTTTGAAGTAAATTCAGGTATTCAAGGTCGAATAATCAACATCAAATCGATGAAAACTACCAATGAGTTGTTGAAGTACTTTCATTTGAATGGTACGTACTAACCAGATGTGGAGAGGAACTCAATGTAACCATTATAAAAGAGAGAAATAAGAATATTCTATCGGTTCTGAATGAGAAAATCATATTTTCTGAATTAATTCAATAAAGAACTGCGCTCTTAAATGGAAATTCACAGAATAAATGTTACTTTGCAACTTGTCAGTTACCTCGGCAAAGAACATAGGTTGTATATTAGTCTGGACAATCAATAAAACTTGAATTAGATAGGATTGATTCATACCGTTGACATTCAGGTATGCAATGACATCGAAATTCAGCTGATTTTCATGTTTAGTCGAGTAATATCATGTAGGTTATTTTGGTAGGGCATACCGAACGATTCAGGTTATGGAATATTTGAAAATCATAAGTTCTTAATAAACATTTCTTTATTACTTGAACAAGGCAGGATTTATAAAAGATATTTCCATTCAGATATTCAATGCAGGCAAATTTTTAGATGATTCTCACTTAAGGTGCAGTATTACTACTGCCAATGTTTTCTTTGGGTATGCCGATTGATACCAGGTAGGGAATTTTCGTAAAATCGTAAGTTTTTGATAAACATTCCTGATTGTTTTCACAAAAAAAGATCTAAATCACCCTTGAGTCGTATTTTAGGAACAAAAACCATCCACTGTGTCAATACACTGTTCCTATCTACTACGCACAGAGAAATAACTGGCAGAATCTAGGAATGAAAAATTTATTAGCACTATGATATCACAAAATGTTTCCGCAATATTTTACCTCCATATGAAAGTAACAAGGTGCCTATATAATCTACTACAACACACGAAAAGACTGTTGACTGAACTAACCAAAGGTCTGTTTATTTGCCTGTATATGAAGTCAGGGACTAATTTCATAATATGTATACCAAATTTATACTATCCTTTTCAAAAAATAGTGAATATATCAATCCAAAATTTCCAAATGAATACGAAATCACGAGAGAAATCTCTTTTTCTCATAGTAAACAATGCATTTTAGGTTATTGTTGGTCCTCCAATCTCTCCCAACTGTCAAAACTGCTCGTGACCTATTCTGTGCCGTTATAACCCCGACATGTTCGTTTACTGCCTAACCCGGGTAAGTGATCCGAGGAATCTGACAGGTGATCGAGTAGGTAACCCCGATCAAGTTTCCGAAACCGCCTCTTGCCATGGGGATTAAAGAAACATTTAGGATTGACAGATTTTCTAATCAAAGTACATCAATAGGTTTAGTTGTGGTTGAGAATTCAGTATAGTAAAAAAATCGAGAAAATCCTGGGAACTATGCTGAGGAACTGGAATGAAAAAACAGTATTTTTACTGTCTTGAAAAAAAAATGTTAGACACTATATGAACGTTTAACAATGAGTAATATATATGGTCTACCAGAGTTGCGTCCGTTATTAATAGCACAACACTGGTTATTTTTTAGGGAAAAATTAACACTCATCTGCTTCTTCTGAAACTAAGCCAGTTTTGAATTTATCAAAACATTTTTTAGAATAAAAACATTCCGTTAAATTTTACTTCCCGACGCGACGCACAGTGTTTGAGTGAGGGAAAAACATTCAGGAGTGAATAAATCAGTATAGTATTGACAAATATAAATATATAAGTATAATGTTGAATTAATTGTAAAATAAACAAGATGTGTTTCTCATCCTGAAATAAAAAAAAACTTCATTCAACTCGGTCATGTATATAAATTTAGCTTTGAAGAAACTACAATTCAATGTCCTCTTTCCAACTTTTGACAAATATTTTTTCTGTCTGACAATTTGTTTATACACCGATGACTTCGCATTTTAAATCTGTCATCGTTCGAAAATGGAACAATACTTTGAGAAAGTGTGAGCTTTCTTATATCCTCCTTTGAGAAAGTGTGAGCTTTCTTACATAAATGTAATGAAAAACCTGAAAAAACACTGATGTGAAGTCAGCAGCTTTTGCGCGCATGTTCATTTTAGGTGATATTTTCTGAACATGCGAGCAAACGCTGCTGACTTCACGTCAGTGCTTTTTCAGGTTTTTTCGAAAGGGCTTAGTGCTTAGTTATAAAAGAACTGATGTGAAGTCGGCAGCTTTTGCTACGGAAATATGGGGGGGATTTTACCTATTCACGAATTCGACCGTCGTAATTGAGCCCCAACCCCACTCTACAAATATCGAGTTTCTAAGTCGTTTCTTTCAGAAGTTATGGTGTTTACGGTCGGCTTAACGGCCTAGATTCATTAGTGACAGCCTGATCCGATCATGATAATACTTTCAACTATCTGGTAAATGTTGATGAGTAAACTCAACGTTTATTTCCACTATACGTCCCGTAACTTTCCAGTATCCCTTCCGTATGATTTAAGTCAAGCGTTTCGTATTTCGCCCTGTTTTTTATATTTTGAGTAATGTAGGTTTTTACTACAAATGTCATTTTCCTTGCGACATATGCGCGGTCAGAATCACGATGGTAATCACGTTCTGCCCGAAACATGAATCGAATTCAAGCGACTAACCAAAACAGATTGGTTAAAACCAATCCCTTTTGGTCTAGACCATTTCATTCAACCGAAATCGGTTTCTCTATCGGTTTAGGTTCCATGAGGAAGTTATTGTGTTTGAGGTCGCCCTAACGCCGAATTTATTGACAGTATGATCTCAACAAAATTACGTGAAAAGTTGCGCGTCATCATACTCCAACCAACTGGATTCTTCATCAACCTAGTCGTTTGAGACCATTTTCGACTCAAATCCTGACAATTACAGACTATTGGACAAAACGAGAGCACGCTGTTCCCCACAACATGCGCGCAAAAATAGTCTCCATGATATGGAAATACCGAATTCTCTTTTCAAGAATGATAATATTTTATATAATATATATATTTCCCATGAAAATTTTTCTTATAACAAGAATCGTTCGAAAAATATTATTTCAAATAAACCGAGTTGAGAAAATCATTTCCCCCAAGCAAACCAATATTTTTTTCGGATGAATAATTTTCTGTGAATTAAATAGCCTGTTTTATTCCAAATATTCTTTTTGTGTGTAGTTATTGTCTTCTATTCCATGAAACATATCTAGTTACATCCACAGTATTACTCGTATCTTCAACAAGCATCTTGTCTAAATTCGTAGCTGACGTTACCAGTCTTCAGTTGAAGGGGGCTCAAGGAGTAAGTTCTACGTAGTGGTAGAGTGTGCCCATCGTACATTGGCTGTACAATCGTGTACTCTTATGCTAGTGAACACATACAGTCATACCGACATTATCAACTCAGAACGGGGATCTACAACCAGCCTTTAGCCTACAGTTGCAGCTTCCTTTAACCAGTCTTCAACGACAGTCAAAAGGAGTACAGGGAAAATGGGTTAACAGTATGCTGATCGATCAAAGTGTCTACTGAAAGCAGTCACATGGTAAGGAACGTCTACGATCTTGGGAGACACTGGCAGTAGTGGGAAGTTTTTTGGGGTGTACGTTAATCCTAAACAGTACTGACAGACGAATAAACCTGAAGGGTTTCATTTAGTAAGGAAATTCAATGAAATGTGGAGAACAACGGAGGCTCAAGCCGCACAATAGGATCAAAGCTAGCTTCACCAACGATACTTCTGCATCGGAACCGAACGATTCCAGTTGAGTCCTGCAATTCAACTCTAGAAAACCTCAGGAACGGTATAATAAAACTAAATTTTACTATGAATAAGAGAATTTTATGAAATAGTACAAGATATATGTTTCTCAAAAACTGAAACATATCAAACTAATATCTCCATCGATGACGAATTTGGTCATAATGAATATATTATCGAAAATTATCCAAGATGCTGTTCATTCTGTGGGTGCAACTAGAAACATTCATGAAAAGCTCTGATTTGAACAGTTGTATTTCAGAATCTCATTTATAGGCGAATATTGAAGTATAACAACAAGGCAATTTTTGACACTTATTGTTCAAGAATATGTCAAAGGGTATAATATCCATCTATAGGCGGTTTCGGAAACTTGATCGGGGTTACCTACTCGATCACCTGTCAGATTCCTCGGATCACTTACCCGGGTTAAGCAGTAAACGAACATGTCGGGGTTATAATGGCACAGAATACAGAAAAATCTCTTCTGTGATTGTGGTTTGTTTTGATTTTCGATTGAATCAAAATATAACCTGTTAATTAACGAATAGTTTTGGCTCATCACGTTATGAATTCGATGCAGGAAATTCTTGCGAGGTGTGAAAATTGAGAGTAAATTAGCCAGGGAGGGTGATGTACGAAAGCACATTGAAGAAAATAATTCTTCATCATTATGATGAATTGAAGACCACAAATTTCATCTGTTTTGGAGGGTGCAGTTTCCTAGAGCCTGTCCTGTTTCAAAGAGTGAATATTCTCGATATATTTCTAAAATTTGCAATGCAGTGAGATGATCAAAACCGGACAGCCTTTCAATTTGTGGATTTTTTTGTCACACACAGACGAGAGAATATAACACCTGCTGTTCTTATATGATTTTGTGAGAATTGTTCATTAAGTAAGCTGTCAATTCTTGTTGATGTAAATTTCAATATTGTATAGTTTATAATTGATTGTATTATTTGTAGATTACATATGATTATAATAGAAATTTGAGAATAATGTATCAAAGCAAAGCTTAGTCGAATATTTTTTCTGGAAATATAGAGAAGATATTTTATATTTTGATGATATTTCCTCGATAACTCAAATACTATTGATCCGATGGTGATGAAACTTGAAAATTAATTGTGAGGTTGTTGATGCGATTTTGTCTCAAGAAAAATTTCCAAAAATCTGTAAAGACTTTTCTCACAATTGACATATTTCGGATAATAATGATCTAATTGAATTCGAACTTGTTGAAAGTTGAAAGATTTCGAAGTTTAAACTTGTGCAAAACTTCACGTGGATCAGATTACTAGACAAAAAATTCAAAGGTAAATTGATAAAGATATCTGAAAGTAAAAAAAAGGGGGGCTCGATATTTGTAGGGCAGGTTTCTGGCTCCATTGCAAAGGTTTCAATAATGAATGGGAGAAATCCGCCAGATAGTTCAGTGGATATTTGACTTCAAATTTTATTTCACCAATACCTAGTATTCCCAAAAAAACAGATTGAATTGAAATCGAGCACTTGGTTGAGAAATACAGCTTGGTGCAGAATTTCTTGAGGACCGTATGATGAGAATATTGCAAAATTTATTTTTAAAGATGTAAAGAATGAATAAGCGCCTCAAAGTTCCTGGCTACACTTCAGAGCTTTTCTTAATTTTTGTAAAGCTATAGAAGTGAAATTATGGTGTTTTCCAAAGACAAGTGAATCTATCCAATCTTTCATGGAATGATGAATTCGCGGAAGAAATCAGTTTTCTGTCACTGTTTCATGAATATTTCATTATATCATCTTCATAATCTTCAATGCAAACTCTTTTGAGTTTGAATGGTATTTGAATTTTCAGCGCTGAACAGGCTAATTTGGATGTCGACTCTGATTGGCTTATTATTCACAAAATTCAATTATTTCACAGGTCTGTGATGTTATACGGTTATATTTATACCGTGGTTCTCTTATTATTGTCTAAAAATGGAGAAGTATTACTTTTCTATTCTGTGATATTGTTAAAAGCACCTAGTGCGCATGTGGTTACCTTTCAACCCTGCTTTCCGAGTAGAGTTATAAAAGATGATCTGGGTAAGTGATCGGGTAAGAGATCCAAAGGTTTCCGAACGTGGGTAGCTAATCCGATTAACTCGATCACTGATCGAGTAAGGACACAGAGGTTTCCGAACTGAGGTTAATGACACGGGTAAGGTAAACGAACACCCAGGGTTAGGAATCGTGTTAACTCGATCAAGTTTCCGAAACCGCCTTATGTTTCCTTGTTATAAGCCATAGATCAGTGATGACGGAATTCTGTTGAAGGATAATTGATGAATGCGCGCGTCCGGCCTACATTTTACCAATCTGTGCGCGCAGAAGTCGGCCAGGTGACTTTGTACCTTTAGATGATAAGATCAGATCAAGGAAGTATTTATTTGTTGATTTTTCGACAGGAATTCGTCCTTGTTTCGTATATTATAGAACTGGAGCTCTTTGTTTTTACATTAATCATTCCATACTTTTTGCGCGCATGTCCTGGAGAACAGCGTAATTTTCGACTAGTTTGGACTCAATGTTGACGAATGAAACTAAAGTGTCAATTATGTGGAGCTCTCAAACTCTTCAGCACAATAAAAACAGGTGAAAATCACTTAGAGGTTCAAATACAGCCGGTCAATCAGTATTTTTTTTTCAAAAATAAGGGAACCTATTTATTCATGGTTTTTTCCGAAGATGGATTTAAAGCCGAAATATGTGAAAACCTCCATAAATATGCGATTGGTTCTTTCAAGAGAAGTTTTTAAGAGTTTTTCTTCCTTGAAATTCTATAGGAAGTTATGAAAATTTGTCCAAAATTTTTCAAGTTGACCATAAGTAGTTTATGAAAGGTGTACTCATATTTTAGAACAAGGGATGAATGTGGATTTGCTGGAGAATTTACTAAGTGACAATAATTTGGAGAAATTAATCTCTTCACCAATGGGGAAACGACCAAGACTTGAGGAGGATATAAAAGGGTTCATAACGCAAAAGTCTTCACATCAAAACCTAATGTTGATGGTGACTGAAAATTCAAGCAAAATTTCATATAGTGACATACCAAGGTATTTATAGTTTAAAACTTAACCGATTTTTATATAATACTATCATCTCAAAAAAAAGTCTGCCGATAAATTTATATTTCATACTGGACAACAGACTCTTTACTTTGGAATTATGATATAAATCATTTCAGTAATCTGCTGAAAGGAAAATCAATATTTGTCTTGGTGAATTCATAAGATGATTTATACATAATCATTAGATTCATAATTGGGTTTGCTTGGGAGTTTTTTTTGCTTTTGTGCTCCATATTAAATTTTCTCTTCATAGCTAACTGAAATGATCTTTTGATCCTGCCTAGTCGTTTTATTTGAATAACTCTCATTCACTTATGTAAATAGTCACACAAAAAATTAAATTATATAAAAAACTCAAAGCGAATTTTACTGATTCTTATTGTGTGAAATAATCACAATTGTAAATATTTTCTCCTCTCCAACAATGTCGGAAACTTACAGAGAGATTTGAAATTAGAATTGTGAAGATATCAACTCATGACGCATTTAAAAAAAAAATTATTCATTAAATCTACAGATAATCACAGCTGATATTCTACGTTTAATTTTCAGTACTAGTGGTGTTCATAGTAGCACAATACTATGTGGTGCCAGATTCGGATCAGGACTCCATTAATTCTTTATCTACTCCGGGCAAACATGAACAGAACGATTATGCAGTACAATCTTTTAAACGCATAAAATTGGGATTTGTGGATGAATTAGATGTGACTAGTCTTTCGAACTCCTGTGCCTTAGGAAAGGCTTTGCTATCCTGGTATCAATTAAAAGGCGGATTCGATAGTACAAGGCAGGGATGTCTGGAAGACATCATAACTAGTCATTTATCGAACAACAATGAATGGTGAGTATATTGAAATGCTCGGCCATCCAGTGAATGAACATAATTTTTTTTCAAGGCATCTCACAAATAATGACTACAAAATCATAACTACCAAAATCATTAGTATGTTTCCATCTAAGGTTATTGAAACATATTGCGTTGCACCAATAAAAAAAAATATTCTCGCGAGAACAAATCTGGAGTTGCGAAGGGACAAGTTTGAAAATGAATGCACTTTCCTCCGAGATGCTGGCATTCTGCCTTCTAGGGACAAAGAAAATACAACCCCACAAAATTCTAATTCCGAAGATACATGATAACGTATATTCGATATTTATTCATCAGAATTTGTATTCGATTTAAGGGTATGCTTCGAATTGAGCAAAAAATTCTGAACGAAAAAATTTTCAGATTTGACCGCAGACTTGAGTAGCGTTCAATGGTAACAGCAAAATATAGCTCCTCGGTCAGAGGTACAAAATCATTGGGATAAATCATTTACGATGCACCGGCAGATGATCTTATGCGGACAGAAAAAACTGGAAGAAATTTATACTTTACTACCTATTCTTTCGGAGCAAGAAGTTCTTCCGTTGGTAAGATACTGAGTGTGTCATTATGCGCTGTTTCTGTGGAAGGAGCATTTGCATTCCATTCAGTCCTGACTTCATCCAGGAAAATTATATTACCAAGCCTTATTATCAGTGAAGAGGAGGTGCTAACGCACCACAGTACGAAGCTGAAGCTGAGGCTTCAACTCCTAGCCAAACCACAGAGGACGCTAAGAAACAGCAGTGGCCACAGAGACAGCGAGATAGAGCACAGACATGGAGGCTAAAGGCCAACAAGAAGACCATCGCAGACTTCAATACTCAGAATTTAGAGACAATGCGTATCAGTTTATTTTCAGAATTTTCATCCCTTAGTGACGCGTTGAAGACTGCTCATGTTGAGCCTCAGACCCAAGATATCAGACTAAATGTTACAATACGTGGAATAGGACTTACACTTTTCGAGACTATCAACCGTACTACACGTCAGATCCCTGATTTTGAATGCACAGCACATTCACTCTACCGTACCGCATTATTACAGTTCGCGGCGAAGTATGACACTGTGTTCTCAAGTGGTGAAATTGGTTTTACCGAACCTTTGAACAATGAGTATCAAACGATGCTAACTAGCGATGTCCGTGATGTTGTCAGAATGAATCCCATCCATCTAACACCAGTCAGTGGTATAATTAATTGCCTGGGGAGGTTTTCCATCCTGAATAGTAAGTACTACCCATCATTAGTTCGAGACATCTCTCCGATAAGCTACACCATTACAACGTTAAGAGACGTTGTCGTATTGCTGTCAAATCCCAACACACCTGTTGATGTCCGTCAGCATTACGTAAATTTAAATAGCATTCCAAACGCACAGTTTGAAGACGAAGCTAATCCAATTCTCGTGAATCCTGATGATATAATGCCTGTTGACTACGGAATTGAGATGATAAGACTATATTTTCTACGAGCTAAAGCCTATGTGGCTAAAGTGAGACGAAAACTTCCTAAGCTAGTCGGAAGTGTAACCTATGATTCAAAAGGCGATATAGGTCAGATGTTGTCAACTGAGTTATACGGAAATTCCCCACGAATAAACTCGTTTGTGATGTACAATCCAAATACTCATGCCTTTTACCATGATATCCCTCCACACATCACTGGCGATGCAAAAGATTGGTATACAGCGAAAGACCTGACTCCTGAACAAGTAGTCTGCGAAGCAGTGACGCTATATGGAGAGATCACCATCCAGAGGCCAGCAGAGATTATCGTGCCCTGGCAAGCAAATCGAACACCAAGATGTAGCATTGCAAAGTATGCATTCTCCCGTGAGAATATCATCTCTGGGATGAAAGGGTGAGAAGCAATGCAAGAAAATCCCTCCGACGTTAAATAACAACAATAACACTGTGATATATCAAAAAATGTAATGCTCGTTCTCAAAAGAATATATATATATATATAGTGAAACTATTTATTGGTGATCGAAAAAATTGTCTGCTCGACTAGACTCGCCATTTTCAAGTGTATTCTCGACAATCTATACCTAATTACGACCAAAATATTGACCATGGAAATAGAATTCCACCAATTCTGTACGCTCTCATTAAGAAAGGATCAATTATTTAGTCAGCTTCGGAAATGTTTGCACTAGTAATATTCTTTCCAGTTTTAGTCAGTGATCTCGTAGGTTTAGATGACGATATTTGGTTTGTTTTCCTAAAACTATATGATACCCTTCAGTTATGTTATGAATCAGAAATTTCTCATCAAGATTGAAATATTTTAGTCTTATTATCAAGGAACATCATGAACTTTATATAAATCTATTTTTCGAACGTTTGAAACCCAAATATCATATACTGGTTTATTATCCCAAAATAATTAGAAAAGTCCGCCCTTTACGATGGTTATCTTCAATAAGATTTGAGTCTTTCCATAGAATTGGCAAGATAAATGCCCATATCGTAACTTCGAGAAAAAATATTGCGTATACATTAGCAATTCGATACCAGCTGAAGCTTTGTCAAAGACTTGAAGAATTTCAAGGATTCTCGAATGCCTATCAAGAGGGAAGGCCTTATTTCTCCCCCATCGTTCCCTCTGACCTAGAAGTCGATCTTAATGAATACTAAGCAATAGAATGGTTCAAATTTAATGGATTCTATTATAGAAAGTGTTGCTTGCACACAGATATGTTAATTTTGTTTTCGGGAAAATTTTTCAATTGTTCAGGAATACTGATCGTGAAGAAATCTATTTTTATTATGAATATTCTTCCGCCGCACATTTCATACCATATATGAAAACAACTGAACTTTATTCCAATGGCAATAATTTTGATATTATTAATTTCAAAGATGTTGAAAATCCGAGACCATTGAATGCACATAAAGTGAACGGAGGTAAATATGTTTTGAGTTGTTTCGATATTATGTAAGGCAAGAAGTGCTTTCCACTCTTTTAAACTGCTGGCAGTACTCATAGACTTCACCGATCACACCGCACCACTTCAGTGCACGCCTTGGCATAAGCCTGCGAATTGCTGATTATTTTTTAGCGGATCTTCACGTGATGGGTTGAAAAATATTTTTTAACAAATACACATTAAGATCCGCTAAATTTAATCGGCAATCCTTTGTTGTGAAAACTTAGCTTTCGTAATTAAATTTTAAAATTCTATGTGTCTATGTGACCCCTGCTTTCTCAACTTAATATGAAGTGTAACCAACTTGTTATTGCTGTGTTCAGCTTATTTTGATTATGTTTCTGATGGTTTCATACGAACAAATTACAGAAAATTTATATAATTTTCAAACAGTCTGACTGGAGTATGAATTTTTTGTCCTTTTTTGGCTTGCATGAAAATTTTTTCTTCAGCGTTTTCGTCAGTGGAATAGATCGATTAGTTTTCCAAATAAGATAGCTGTGCATCACTGAAGTATTTCGTGGTACAAAGAACAGATATTTCAGGCCAAAGTCTATATTCTAACTACATGCACTTATGTTGAATAAATTAATTTTCTATTGATATGGGACAAGCAGGTACTCCAAAATTGATGAAAAACATTCAAAATGTGGTTCTTCAAGAAGTTTGATGAGTTATTTTTAATAATCTATTGAGTATCTCCTATGAATATCACTATCTCCAAAACTCGATTTAAAATCATCAACTTGATATGATGATATTATTATTCATGACTACATTTGACAGCAGCCAACTAATTTTTCAATAAATTATATAATTCCGGTGAATTTATATGGGAAATATTCAATTCGTTTGCAATTTCAGGAAAAAAGTCGTAATTTTTTTTTGATGAATTTTCAGTTCCAAAATTTTGATGAATGATCGAAAATTTCTGATGCAGAAGAATTTAGGGATTGATTTTCTCATTCCTACAGGATATCATTTAGGAGTTACAAAAACTACCATTATTTAATTAGCTTCAGCCCTCTACCAAATTTCATTGTTTTATTTATATAGTTTCATAAAGGAGATATTCAATAGTAATAAAATTTTTTACCCAATTTCAAAAATCAGTAGCTCGAAGTGGAAGGGGTTCATAACAAAAATTATATGAAAAACCCTCTATAATTTTTGCTAAAGAATCACCCTTACATCAATTTGGAAGCCCTCTTCTAAAGAAAGATTATTTTCGGTTAACATAATATCCACTTTCAAATAAACAAATATATTTTATTGCCAAAGCTTCCAATTCTTAACGGTAATGAAATATTGAATTCATCTGAATGAATGATTTCTTGTTTAGAAAGATATTATGCATTCTCAACAGTAGAAGAGAATGTACATGAACTGATTACTACTTCTACACAAAATAGTTTATTTATTCCTATTGAATAAATACTCACTTTTGAATGAATATATATATTTTATAGTCAAAGTTACCATATTCTTACGATGATGTAGAATCAGTTGTATTTCAATAAATGGTTTCTTACTTGTAAAGATATGATGCATAATCCACAAAGTAACATGATGAACATGAACTAATCGCAACTTAAACGCGAATAAATAATTTACTCTACATAAAGAAATAATGGCTTTACGTAAATGTGAGATATTTCCTAATATCTAAGCAGGTTTCTTTGTAATTTGGCAAGAAATAATATCTTTGTCTCTACAACGATATTTCTTGCGCCGTATTTAAAGTCGATCTTTCTTTTAAGCTAAAAAATTTTCTTAAAGTGGAAGGAATTGTTCTCTCGGTGTAGGTGTTATCTTCCTTGTAAACACAAGGATATCGAATGAATTTTGGAATTTTATGTTGTAGAATCGAATTTCAATAGTTTATTAGGCTTAGAAGGATGTCAAAAGATTGAATTTGATTAAGAGAATCGACAGTGTTGAAACAAGTAGAAATGATATTTATCCAGAGCTGATTAACAATAACTAAGTAATTTTCTCAGCATTAGGTAGTATATCACGTGAATACCGCATAGAATTGAAAGATAACTTCATTCTGGTAGTTCACCCCCTCGCAAAATTCCAATTCCATTATTAGGTAAATTCAAGGATTCTTTGGTCGAACTTGAAAAAATGAGAAAATAATTAGAAAAATAGAAGGATCTACGGATTGGGTGAATTCGATAGTAATAGTGAAAAAGTGATGGAAATTTAAGAATTTGTTTAGAACCTCGATACTTAAATTCGGCTATTAAGCGAGAAATTTTCGAGATACCGTCAATAGAAGAAATTACATCAAAATTAGCGGGAGCTCAATTTTTCAGCAAGAATTCTGGCAAATTCGTCTTGATGAAAGCGCCAAGTTGTATTCTTTTTCCACTTCTTTTTGGGAGGTTTTTTAAGAATGCCGTACGGAACTAAATCGGCGCCAGAAATTTTTCAAAAACGTTTCAAGCAAATATTTTATTCAGAAGGAACAGAATTATATATTGATGATCTAATAGTTTATGGTAAAACGAAAGAGTGGCATCACCGACCTTTACTGCAGGTTTTTGGGAGAGTTCGAAAGTATAATGTAACATTCAATAGAGAAAAATGTCAATTTGGAGTATAAGAGATAATCTGTTTAGGTTACACATTCATGAAACACGGTATTTTTCCTACTTCATTGATGTCCTTTCTGAAGACCAAAAATTTCAGCAGCATATGGAAAATGAGAGTTGGAATTTAATATATATCTCTTTACTTTTTCATAAATATAGAATTTATTCCCAGAATTTTGGGTACATTTCGACGTCGGTACTTAACAACTTCAAACCAAGTTTGAATTGAATGAAATCGTTATGCTAGAGAGAATAAAATTCCAGCTGGAGATTTATCGGAAACCGTTGGCCGATTTCGCCCTTGTACGAACTCAATGGAAATATTTAGGCTCCAAACCTACCCAGAAAATTTCACGAGACGACATGATATTTCATTCGGCAGAGCATATACTTCAAGATAGATTTGGATTTTACCACGGATCCTTCTTCAGGGAGTCCACCCAAATCCTTCAAGATCATTTTCTGCTGGAAATTCGAAAATTATAGGCATTCAGTAAATCGACAAGTATCGAAAAAAGGCCGTCCAAAGTCCCATAATTCTGCTGTATCCTGAAAGGGGCCTGAAAAGCGTATTGTGAAGAATTTTCAGAATCGACTTTTGTATCACTTATACAGAGTGTAACAGAGTTGATGTGAAATATTTGGAGAGGTGATAGTACAGATTATTTCTAACAGAAACTGTTATCATAACTGGCAAGTAAGGCAAATAATATATAACTAAGGATCTAAAATCCTTAAGATCAGAAGACACAGGATGAGATGACGTGTGCTAACTTCCTTGGAAGAATCATATCAACAATTCAGTTGGCTTTACAATCATTTAGTTTGCCATTAAACCATAATCTTTGAGTTCACCGTTCTTTTTATAATCTTTCTTGCATGCTCACAAAAAATATTAAAAACAATCAAATTGCCAGAAGAAAGGAAACTAACTTTATGGAATACTGTTCCAAAAACAAATAGAACATTTTCTGTAAACCTATTCGCCAAATACTTCAGTTTTAGGCAACTGCGACAAGTTGTAGCCTATATACTGCGCTTTATAGAAAATACAAAAACTCTAAAAAAAGAATGTTAGACGTGCTTTCTGTGGATGAGATACAGGCAACAACATTGAAAATTATAAAAAATCTTCAGGAACTTCATTCCGCGAAGGAAATAAATTCATTACAAAGGAATATACCACCTACTGATAAGAAATTCCTGTGCCTCAAACCGTTTCTGTATAAAGCTTATGTCATACGAGTTGGGGGTAGATTAAAGAACTCTTCAGTTTCCTTCGAGCAGAAAAATCCTATTCTACTTCCTGTGCACAATCATATTGTTTCTATGATGCTTGAACAGGAACATAATCGCTTAGGGCACGCTGGGGCTCAGACAGTATTGTCCAATTTTTGTTTAAGATATTGGCCAATTTTTGTTTAAGATATTGGCCATTTGATTGTGTACGTTCGGCCAAGCGACTCATCAGAAACTGTCTGTTATGTTTTAGATTTGGAGCTAAACTAACGGAACAATTAATGGGTGATTTACCAGAATTCCGCGTACTAGCTTTACGTCCATTTGAAAAAGTTGGGGTAGATTATTGTGGTTCATTCAGTATAAAGTCTTCAAATTTAAAAAAAACTCCGTTATTCAAGGCATATGTTGCAATTTTTGTATGTTTGGTGACCGAGGCGGTACAAATTGAGTTGGTTTCCGATCTATCAACAGAGGGATATCTTTTAGCACTAAAGAGGTTTATATCACGCCGAGGTTATCCATCGCAAATCTATAGTGATAATGCTTCAAATTCCCTAGGCTCCAGAAATCATTTGAAGGAATTGTTTGATTTTTTTCGGAACCACAATAACTGGAATTGTATTGTAAATCAACTTTCACAGAGAGAAATTAAATTTAAATTCATACCACCTCGAAGCCCTTACTGGGGTGTCTTTGGGAGTCAGCAGTAAAAAGCACAAAACACCACCTCAAAAGGCTTGTTGGAGAGGCTAACTTCACATTTGAAATATTGTATACAATTCTTAACCAAATAGGATCGGTTCTTAATTCTCGACCACTCTGTGAATAAAATTATCAAATGATCCTAATGATTTTCAACCTTTAACCCCTGGACATTTCTCAATAGGTTCACTTTCTGTTTTTCCAGAAAAATGTACTGTAGATCTTCCTATAAATCGTCTGAAATTGTGGCAGCATGTCATCCAAATTCTAGAAAACGATGGTCTATAGAATATCTAAATCGTTTGCAAAATAGACCCAAATGGATTAAAGAAAAACCAAATATAAAAGTCAATGATCTAGTTATGTTAAAGAAGGATGGTTGTTCCCCTCTGAAGTGGCCATTAGGTAGAGTTGTTGGTACTGTCCCTGATCAGGATGGAAGTCGTCTAGTGAAAACTCGAACTCAGTCAGGCGAGTTCACTAGGAGAATCCGAAAAGTTTGTCCTCTTCCTATAAATAAGGAAAATGCCTTAACGTATGTTCTGATATTTCAATTCGTTCCTCATTTTTGTGTTACTAAATGAATATATACAATGAGGGAAACCCTCATTGGGGGGGAGTGTGTTGTAAGCAACCTACAATTCTTCAACATGTATATAAGGTTGCGCACCCAAAAGTTTAAAATTTGAATTAAAATCCAAACGAAGAGAAAGAACTCTGTGTTCATGTTTTCTATGGTTGAAAAGAAACATTTGAGGAAAACATCAGTTTTGCCGTCTCTTCACCAGAAAACTCCAAAGTGAGAGGTAAAATTTAATAATTTTAAATTATTCCAAGTATCCATTGTTGTCGAGTGCAAAAAAAGAGCCACGTGTAAATATAAAACGTGTCAACGAATATATTGTTTTTTTTTTGGAAGTTGTGAAGTATTTATTTATTCACCACCCAGCCATCCCAGCACCTGTGAGATCTATTTATATCACACAATACAGCCCATATATCGCGGTTTGATGAGCCTAATAAATTAGTCTTCCGAATTCCCCATCACACTTTAAATATTGGTATTCTTGTGCATTTTGTGCATGCAATGTGTAGGTTGGCACCTATAATATAACCCGCTTAAAAATATTCACATCAAAATTTAAATGGATGCATTATTGTGAATACGAATATATCGAAAACAGTGGCATGGAGAGAAATTTAAAAGATAAACTTTTTTCTCGAAAAAAATATTGCAAAAGTTGTATTTTCAATGAAAACGTAAATACATATTTACGTAAATAAAAATATTTTATATTATTCAATGTGCAGCATCGATTCTTTCGAAGCAAATAAAAATTAATTACAAAATGAAATTACTCGCCACGAAATCGCCAAGTCACAAAATCTATTAGGAAAATCAAAACACAGAACAGAGAAGTACTCTCTTTTCTGTGTCAAAATTTATTTTGAGCGAAGTCTGCTTCTGAACTGTTAATACATGCGTTTGCTCAACGAATTCGGGTTTGCTATTGTTATCATAGTTATACCGTCTCTCTCCAGAGGGCGCGAAAAAGACCAAGAGTAAACAGACGCTTTCCTGAAATATTTATTCTGAATAGTAGGGACATTTAAAAAACATCAACAAAACAGGTAGTATCAGTTTTGTTTGAATGATCCGGCTGCATCAGTCATAAAATAATTTTTCTCAAATATGTCATATATGCAGCAACAGCAGAGCTGATTTGTGCCTAGCGCAACATTCTCTGCTTATGATTCAGAAACGTAACATCATTATCAACCTCATTTTCATTATTGATGGTATTCTTTTTAAAGGGTATAATTTTATTGGTTCCTTGCTGATCTTTCCATTTTGGACTAAAGAAAGTTGAACATTCGTTTTTCCAGATGAATGAAAATAAGACAGCACTTGATATACCTAATGTGTTCAGCGAGTCTGAAGAAAATGCGATTCTTTAGCCAACCTTACTGAAATGACTATTATACATACTTCATTATTGTGTGCTTTGAAATTACAAAGACTAATAACTTCAATAACTTTAGGATGTTTAAAATAGTGAACACGATCGAGAAGGGTTCAAAAAAATTTTCAATGGGGGAAAAATGGTGAGTTGGCGTGGGCAAAACTCAGAGCGGACAAGTTAATTAAAGTAGCTACCAGAAGAATCCTGGTTTCGAATGCATTGCAAGCTCGAAAGAAAGTTGCAGAGGAATAACTTTCCTTCATGCTACAAAAAGATGACACGGAGCAAGAAGATTCAGCTTCTACTAAACGAAGTAGAAAGCGACCTAGAGTAATACAGCAACACGTTCAACATGGTGGAGGTTTTGAAGACTTCGCACAAAACTGCTCGGTAAGATAGTATCTAAAATATTGAGAAACATAAAGAAAAAAATATAGTAGATTTTAGAGGCTACGACATCTGAAGAGCCAAGTCAAAAAATAAATATTCTCTTTCATAAAGATATTGAGGCTCAAATTGACGTTATCCGTTTTACCCAGTGTGATAACATTTTACTTAATGAAACTGAAGGAAACAATACCACTGGCGAAGTCCTAATTCTGCCATCAAAAATTCAAGAAGAGTTGCGTCAATTCAACTTATTCAGATCATCCGAAGACCAGAACAACGAACTAAATACGATTTTAGTCAATCAGGAGAAAATTATTCTGAATCAAAACTCTATTTGAAAGTTACTAGAAACCACTGCACCTGAAGATAATCAGTTAATAATAGTAAAAAGGCGATTCGTGTTATGAATTTATTAATGAATGCTTTCGTATCCAAACAAACATTTTTTTGTTTCTTGATAATTTTATTATGACAGTGATCATGATAATTATATAATAATTTTTTCAAGGTTACGTCCTAGTGTAATATGCTTCAGACAGCAATAATTTCAAAAAGAAGACACTAATAGATTAATTTTATAAAAGTTTCACATAGCGCTAATAAAACAAATTCATAGTAGATGTTTGCAATGGAACAAACTAGTATCAGATATCACCAGTAAAAATATATTATGAAACAAATTTTTTCGGTAAGCTGAAACATCGTATAAAATTGTTTTGTGAATGCTTATTAAAGAATATTATAATTTTTCGCAAAACTGTTTTGTATTTTTCACTAAGAACGACTCCCTCATAAAGCAAAATACTACTTAGGAACCTAATTGTCAATTCTTAAGAAACAAAATTGCGTTCAACGAGCAGTAATAATGCAATCATAAAGTAAAAAAGCACGAACAGTTGGGAATTATAAAATCACTTTGCTAGTTGAGTACTGAGTATGCAGTTATCGAACTTTAATTTACAGACATCTTATATGAATGGCCAAGTGAGTCACTACTAAGGGTAGTTCTACGTATTCTCAAGATCCAAACAAACGCAGTAAGACACAGATTTATAAACTGCCAAAAGAAACTGGATATAACGTTATTGTCTGCAAACTTTTTTTTATGCTTTGAGGGATTCGGATGGCCGCTTGACAAGAGCCCTAATCAATAAAACAAGAGATGGCAAACAAACTACACCGCTTATAATTAGAAGAGGCAAACAGCCCCCCAAAAACAAAACTAGCAGTGTGGATATTGCCAATGTGAAAAGTTTTATCAACTAATTTGCCAAATATAAATCGCACCATAGCAGGGTTGAAAATCCAAACCGGGCTATCTGTCACCAGATTTAAACATTAGCAAATTATACAACTTGTATTTGCGAAGTGAATATGAGTGAACAGAAAGTGCGAAATTTGTATTTTTTTTGACTTGAAGTCAGCAGTTTTTACGCGCTTGTTCATATTGCGAAATGCCAACTTGAAATTTCAGTGAAATTCAAATGAAACATGAAAATTTACGAGAAAACATTCTTTTCTTCAAATTTGTCTATGGATAATTCTTCTCATTGACACTGTTCCTCTTCCAACCAAGTTTCATTTTGATCAGATAAATATATTTCAAGTTATTGAAAAATCAAAGTTTCAAACGGCTGTAAACCAAAAACCATTCGGCAGATTAGGCCCATTAACGAATTCAACCGATATATTCCGGATCAAAACCTAACCTGAAAATTTCAAGACTCCAGGTCTTTCCTTTAGAAAGTTAGAACACACAAGGCGTAAAAATGGCTGCATTTTGTGCGGGTGGATGCGATTTTGAAGGATCGCAGTCGTGCGGAATCGGGCCGCCCCGGGCAGTTCTTGGACTCTGCGCTGGAGCGAGCCCGTTTAACGTCAATGTATGTCATTTCTGATTGTTCTGTGTTCTTACCCTTACTCTGTGAACATAACCAATATTTCCAATAAGCGAATGTCACGTTAAATGCAAGATTTTAGAGTGAATTTTGAAGAATAAGGAGAATAGAACAAAATAAATGGAGCATAGCCTTACATTGAGTTAGTACTTCGTATATTTTTAATATTTAGAACTTATGACCATGTTTTTTTTAGACCTCTGATGAAGCTACACAATATGGTAGCGAAAGGTTAGGATATTCAATAAAGAGTATAAAAACAAAGTGATTGTGGCCATTATGACTCCCAATATACCCGATAAAAAAAAAATCTGATAAGTTCAGTCCGAAAGTTAGCAATCACAAATTTCTCGTTTCAGGCCTAACATTTTCAGTCGATGTTGTTATTCTTTTTTAAGAGTAAAATATTATTGGTCTTGCAGGTAAGTTAAACATTTGTTTCTCTATATGAATAAAAATAAGACCGCAATTAATATATACTGTTCAGTGAGTCTCAAGAAAATGCGTTTCAGGCCATTCCTATTTGCCATGTGATCAAGATTTTGGCATGATTGAAAAGCAAAAAAGTTTCTTCAGAGACATTTTTTTTCAGGATGATTGGATTAAGGTAATTTTAAGCGAAAAAATTACCGAGAGATTTGAAATAGTGAAAATCACAAATGGAGACTTCAAAAGTACAGTGAATTTGGAAAAACTTCTGACTAATCGAAAAAAAGGAGCAGATAATTTGAAAGTAGAATGGCTGAGAATTCAGTGGCTGAAGTTTAAATCCGAGGACCCTTTCAATATTTAATTCAAATATTCCAATAATGATGACCCCTTTTTCTCCAATGTGAATGTTACTAAAGAACGTATATAGCTTCAAAAAATAAAACGGGATGGCTTCAAGTTGGGCGTTTCGTATCCCACCGGCCGGCCCATCGAAACGTTGAAGTATAAAGACATTCAAGGGCTTCTGCACTACATATCCCCAATCGCCGATGAACTTGACAAAAGTTTGTCAACCTCTGAAATTACTGTTAATAAAGATATTGGGACGTGAGACTCAAGTGTCATAATTTTTTTTTCATATTTTTAAAAGGCAAAGTGGCCTGAGTTCTTTTCCTCGAAAAAACAGGTCTGTGTTGATGTATTTTGTTCTTATATGATCTCTGGAGCCTAATCCTCATTACAATAGTTGTAAACTTATAATAAACGAATCTCTTCCTATAAAAATTCCCGTTTGACTTTTCATGCAAATGTTTAATGTGAATTATCTCCAAACTCCTTTTTTGCACTTGGGCGACTCTGCTCCTGAGCGACTCACTTGTGTACAGCGATTAGTGTGTTCTGACGAAACAATAGAACTCCTTTTGAGATTTTGTCAAAAAACATCCCTAGTTACCAAAGAACATAAAGCCTTCTAACAAAGCAAAGAAGTCTGGTAAGAGGCCGTGCAAGAAGAAAGGTCCAAGGGGAGCCCAGATCCGCATCTCCGGACGCCACTTACTCGAAAATAGTAAATAAACGTTTGACATAACAAATCACAGGTTTCAGAGTGGCTGAACAATTAAATATTTGAGAGGATGTTCCAGAGAGAGACCGGGTCAAGCAGCCGACTCCTAGTTAATAATTGAACCGCATAGCTTTTAACACGGCAAACGGCTTCTGTTTTATTCAGGCCTTCAGCTCCTGCAAACGAAGACTTGACACCTAGCCGTTACAGTTGTGCCATTCGGCTGGTCGAATATGTCGGACGCGGCCCCCAGAGGCGGTCGGTCTGATTATTAAACCACGGGAGAGTTCGGCTCGTGCAGGGCACTCATCGTCACCTCGAAGGACGGGCATTTGGCTGCCGCCACCGATCGAGTATCGGGACAGAAGACAGGGTGTGCATAAGGAATTATGCATTACGGTTTCGGTGTTTACGAATACAACGTAAGTCACTCCGGATGTGTCTGCATTGAGATAGGAGCATCTCCTTTAAGGTCCCTAGAAATTTCTTATCCAAAGATAATGAAGAAGAGATAATCTGAATTGATATAATTGGGTTCGGTGGTGAAATGATGCATTAGTTATGACGACATCAGAATTATAACTCATATAGATATTGTATAAAAAATTCTGAACAAAGCACTAACGTGAAGTCAACAGCTTTTGCGAGCATGTTCAAACTTGTCGCCGAAGGGTTATCTTCTCACGGATTGACCCAACCAGACGCACCTTTACTTCTTGATTGAAACAATTTTTGGTGATTGAAAATTGACGGCCTGAAGGTTCATACAGAATTTCGTGAGGATAATAAGAACAGAAGGTCGCAGAATATTGTTATCACAGAATTTCATATTTAGTTTTCAAATTACGATTACTGCCACGATTATCATTAATGAATAATCATTTTCTAGTGGAAAAAACAACGATACCAAAGACACAAGACTTATTATTTTCCAATATCTCCCTTAATTATAATCGTATCGAACAGACATTCGATAAACTCCTGTAAAATATGAATTGAAATTTCTAAACTGATTGTTTTCCATGCATGTTCTAGGGGAACAGCGTGCTATCGTATTGTCCATATGTCTATAATTTTCGATGATTACGGCGAAAATGGTCTCAAACGACTAGGTTGGACTCACAAATATTACAGACATTTGTACAGAAAAATAGCACGTTGTTCCACAGAACATCCGCGGCAAAAACTAAACGTTATACCGATCTTAGGACTTGAAACTTTAGTACTCATCGCTAGAGTCAAGACTGTGAAGGAGAATTATGGAAGAATAGGCTGTTATGAGGACTATGAATATGATATCGACTCGATCAAGAACCCAGAACAGGAGATTCAAGGTTGATTCTCACTATACATTCCGTAACCTTCCCATCTTGTACTGAACCAGGTTTTCAATAATAATCTTGACCTTTATTTAAATGTTACGCCCATGTGTTGAACCGTGATTCAATCATAGAAGGGAACGTTGATGTTTCTATGGTCGGAAAACTAACCTTGAAAGTAAGGTAAACGAAACGCTGCTCATGATTCATTGTCTTAAAAACTACCGAACGGGGAAGTTAGTCGATATAATCCCTCTTCGAAATAACGACGAAGAAAGCTCCCATTCGATTTATCAAGTAAGTCTTTGTTACATTGATTTACTATTCGAACTGTTAGTATATTCATCGATTCGTTTGCGAATAATTAAGGAGATATTGTATGGATTTCGTAGTGAAAGTATTTGTATAATGTTAACTTGATTAACTAATGCGTTGTGTGTCTGATGCGTTCCCAGTCATTAATGGAGCTTAGTGAGATATTAGCTAGCAGTTGCACACCTGGCGTTTGTTGAGACCCAAAGACTCCAGCACTCATCGTCTTTGTACCTTGGATGTTAAGTTAGGTATCGACTGCCCTTGACGTTTAAACAATAGAACAGTAGTGTAGACTGATATTCATTGTTACTGGATATTCAACACATAAAGCTGCCTATGCGTAGATTCATTGAATCCAACCTTAAGGGTTGGATTAGATTCCACTATGTATCTGTTTAATATATCTCATTCATTGAAGTTATTTATATGAAGGTATATTTGGCTATAAGTTTCATACATTAGAATCAAGAGGTAACGACAGTTGGGTATATTCTCATAAACCTGTTATGAATCTGCAATCACCATTTATTGGCGCCTAGATGTCTCGTTATGCATAAAGGTCCACGAACCATAGTAAAGCTTGACATAACCACACTGTTGTATATTATTTGTGCTGCTACTATGCCTATGAATGAGGTTTGTAAGAGAAACTTATCTGTTGGACAACCTTCGTGGTTCTTTGCTTCATTCATTAGAGATTGGATCTCACCCATTGTATGAGCTTAATTGATTTTAGCATTTACTGCTAATTGTTCCTGATGTTATGTTATAATAAATATCGGTTATAGAGTTTTTCCTCCTGCAAGAGAACGACAAATTGTTGTTTTATTCATTCTAACCTGACCTTCCTCTCAATCTTGTCTCTCATCCTCTGAATTTAAGATTATTTTGCGAACACAACGTAGAGTCCTACGACGAGTCCAGACGATCACAGCGTATTGGCCATGGGTGGGTTTTGAGTGTAGGTAGGCGGGTTTAAAAAAGCTGGGATAGTACAATCTTTTCCGTAAAATAAGGTGTAAATGAATTGATATATGCACACTATACTTTCCGTTCACGTTCCTTCTAAATGACATTGTTGCTTACTAAATTCTGGCGAAGCTCATACGGAAGGCATATTGGAAGGTTACGGGACGTATAGTGAGAATCAACCTCAAGCCGTCAAGAAAAATTCCACATGCTATAAGAGATAAGGTTAAGGTAAGATGTAATAAAACCAGAAACAGATCCTTCTTCTGCTGTCCCCCGTTTGAAATTGACAGACGAATAGGTAAAATAAGTATTTTTATAGACCAATGAGATAATAAATAAAAACATTCTGAGACGACCATTTCCACTTCCAACCATAAAAGTGATCTCAGCAGAGTTATTTTACCGGAAGGCTCAATAAGATGTGTTAAACTAAATGATTAAAAAGTAAAATAACTTATTTCCGCTTTATATATTTATTTTCACAACAATTGTTTCGTCATGATAACATGACTTCATCAGGTGAGTATGGTAACTCAGTTACCATGAGTATGGTAACTCAGTTACCATACTCACCTGATGAAGTCATGTTATCATGACGAAACAATTGTTGTGAAAATAAATATATAAAGCGGAAATAAGTTATTTTACTTTTTAATCATCAAGATGAATTTCCGACAAGTAAAGACTGAGACAATCAAGTATGTGTTAAACTAATCGAAGGGATGCTCTGTCTACGATGAAACACAATGAGGCAATATAGAAGATACAGTTTCAGCAAGAAAAATTCCTACACTTCCATGGTGAAAAGTGGCTTCAGATTTAAACTGAAAGGAAAAACTCTTCTAGCAATCTCTCACATTTACCCTAGATATTTGGATTTTCAACAACTGAAAGGTCAGTCATCATATGTCATTAACAACTTATGAATGGTTTTCCATACATAAAGTACCAGGAGAGCTTCAAACTAATAATGTGACACAATGTGCCAAGATAATTCAAGATCTTTTAGGCGCTTTGTTAAATTGGAGAAATACACCACGAAATGATCAACTAGGTTCACCTTACCATAGTCTTTTCAGCAGAATAACCAGATCTCCCATACCTACAAGCGACGAACATTTAACATCGGAATTAATGCAAGGAGTGTCAGCTGAACTACGACGATTTGGAGGGAAACAAGCTATCTACAGTGATAAACCAATGCAAGACCGGTCGATTATAACATCACTGATAAAGTAAGACATGAAGTAGGTCATTATTGGGAAGGATCAAGAGAAGTAAAAAAGTCTGAAAGTCATCTGTATAAATAAGACACAATCAGACATAGCCAGCCACAGAGTGGTGGTGCCTGAAACTGCATAAATTCATAAATGAACCATCAGCACAAGCTCAGTCAAGAGCTTTTCCGATGTAAGTTGCAGCAAATTCATCAGAAAACATTTCCAACAATATGCAGAAGTCTAACCCAATCAGCCAGCGACACGATCATCAAGGTTTGGTAGAACTATAAAACCAGTAGAAAAACATGAATTTCCTTCTAATAACACTTTGTATAAATCAATCTTCTCAGTTATTTGCAGGGAAAGGGAGATGTAAAGTTGAACTGCAGACACGTGGTGTCCAACTAAAGAAAACTAGATATAGGTCTATGTTACATAAGGTTAAATTGATATCGACATACAATGACAGGCATGCTAGACCTCCTGCTAAACATGAAATAAAACCTTACCGCTTACTTATTTTCGAACACAAGTTTTATTATTTGAAACCGATATAATCATCGAACTCAACATTGTAGTGAGTTTTTATTTTTACTTATATATTTTTGAGAAAAACAGTATGGTATAAGTTTATTGAAATTAATTTTTTTGGCGTGAAAAATAAAATAAGGTTATTGGTTCGACGAAATAAGTTGAATTTCAGGTTATATTTTCAAACTTTCAATATTTCAAGAGAGCCAGGTGTCTATGCCTTGAAAGTGCCGTTTTTTCCGATGCAAGAATATTGGCTCTTTCAATACATCAATAGGTTGAAGTTCGAGATATTTTTTTCGGATATCCACCTTTACAATATTAATTATCTTCTAGTTAGAAAAACGATGAATTGTACAGCACAAGCAAGAAAGGATATCGTTGGATCACGTGCTGTGAATTCCAAAAATGGGCTCAAGAGGCATGTGCAGGTGCAGATGGAGACGATGACACGTTTTGATGTGATTGGGGTCGATTCAAAGATTACTTTCATTCAATTCAATATACGGTTCTTCCTGCCTCATGCTTGGGTTGCGAAGGTCCATTTGCGGAGATGTAGTTTTCATTTTTTCAACCCAAGATGATTAGTTATTTTTTCATATTTCTTATTTTCATGGAAAGCTTATTATTTTTACCTATTGCAATCTTGTCAAAGCCAAAATCATATAATTAAAAAATGTATTTATCATTAATTGTTAAGGTGTCCTCCTGGCCCCGGTGTCCCCTGAATCTTCATTTCCTTCTCCTGAATCAAGTTCACCCAAGAATATACTAATTTCGGGAGGAAGACACACAAAAGTAGTGAATTAGTTCGAATCTGTAATTCCGAGATACAGTGACATCGATTTCAAAGCCCATTCTCCATCATTGAAGAAATTTTATTAGAAGGAATGGTTTTACCTATTCAAAAATCCGTGACTCGCGATCATTAACAAAACCCTCCCAAAGAAATCAATCCACAAAAGTCACAAACATTTTCAACCGATGGAAAATCCTAAAAAAAGTAAAAACGACGTGTTAGAACCACCATAAATCCACCGCACCAGTTTGGAGCAAGGAAAAATTCTAGAAACGCACCATCGTGAATACTCAACATTTTTGTAATAGGTTTGAGGCTTAATTATGAGGGCCAAATTAGTGAATGGGTAAAATCCGCCCAATGATTAGAAGATAAACCCATTCAAATATTTAGTAGCATTTTAAAGGTTTTTTTCTGGGGTTGACTACCAATATCTGAAAACGAACTATTAAAAATTAAATAGAAATTGTTTGTTTACGGAAAAAACCCTTGCGTAACTATTTGTCGAGGGTAATTTCTTGGAAAACCGATTGCCTTATGAAAAATTCAAACGATAAACGAAGTGAAGTGTGAGGTTTCAGAGTACAAATCTGACTTTTTCATCAAACGAGAAATTTTTTTTTTTGAAAGTCATCACTATATGAAATATAGAAATATATTCACAATGAAAAATATGTGCACAGTCGTCTGTGGAGAAATCATGAATTTATTCATCTTCTTATCGTAATATATCTTGTTGGTGTCTTACCTCATTTTGTCTGAGAAAACTAACTTTTTTTTAAACAAAGCAAAACTGAGCTTAATTTTTTAGACCTCTATTACTTTGAAAAGTTTAATTCTAAGAAACTCTTGAATTAATTTGTTATATTTGCACCTGCACATGAAAATGATGCGATAGAAAAGGCCAACAGCTTTCTCTTGAGTATCGCTTAAAGCTTATATTTTTTATTTCAAAGCAAGAGAAAGTTTTCTTAGACAAATTAAGGTAAGTCTCCGACAAGATATATCACGGTTAGAAGATGAAATAATTCATCATTTCGCCACAGATGACTCTGCACATATTTTTCATTGTGTAAATATTTCATATCGGAAAGAATTTGAACAAAAATATTTTTTCGTTTTTCTGATTAAAGATTTGTGCTATGAAACGTAACAGTTCGTTTATATTGACAGATCTATAGATCATGTACAGGACCATTATTCATTAAAACTTACTCAACGAATATATAATGAAATATTTTTGCGAATTTTCAAAATTGCAACGAATAGTTTCTCAATATAAAATTTAAAACAGACAGTCCTGAAAATTTCGTTTATGTTTCTGATGATAGAATTCCCACGAGATTCAGGACGAAAATTTCACACTTGATTAAGAAGAGTCCATAACATCAATCCGCCTTCTTTGAGTTATGAGGGGAAATAACAACAGAGCTTCAGGAGGGCATACCTCCGAAACCCTTAGCAGATTCGGAAAATTCAGGCTCAAAGCCAACCCTTAAAGTAACATTGCTCACAGCAGGCAATCCAGGCATACGTAAAATTGAAGGTGATCACGGATTCTACAGGGAATCCAAATTTGTCGTTCAAGATCATTTGCGGATCGAAATTCCAAGACTGCAGACTGTATTTTTATGTGAATAATAAATGAAATAATATCTCAGTGGCTTGAGATTATCTGGGTGAATTCAATGCATTAACTAGCTTTTAACAAAGCTCAAAATATCCTGCCTTCAAGTGAGTGCTACACTCAAAATTCTTTGTTTTGAATTCATTCATTTTACTCTACAGGAATGAACTGTTTAGGACTTTCTTCCAACAGCAAAATTCGTCGCAATATTTCCCCCCTGTATTCCAGCACTGCATTAAGTTTGAGCAAACATTGTCCGATGAGAATCAACCGGAACGTTGAAATTTTTCGATTGAGCTTTTTAATAGAACCTGAAGCTGCAACAGACTGGAAACGGCACGGTAGCCTTGGGCCCGCCACATGAGAAGTGCTTGATTAAGATTAGTTAGCCCCAAGCGCTATTTGTCATTAGCTGAGTTAACTCACGGTTAATGTTTGCCAATCACAGATGCCGCTTGTGCAAACCGACGCTGGCATCGACGATGCCCACGAATATAGAGACGCTTTTCAGTTCGCCGTCAGGCTTTGCTAATTGAAAAATTGGGGATCTATCGATGTTTGATTAGTTTGTCTAGATTGTGAATACTGTACGCGTAAAAAACTTGAGGTTTTCTTACCTATCGAATGTAACTATCGGAGCTTTTTCTGAATTAGGTTGATTAACAATATCAAGTCGATTTTCACAATCGAACAGGTGGCTGATTGTTCGAAATAAAATTTTTGAAAGAGATGACTAATGGTTTTATAAATATCATTGTCTATCTCAATAAATCCATTTGTTTGAAATGTTGAGTGTATTTCCAAATTAGAGAGGAAGTTGGAATATATAAAAATTTTAGAGAATTTTTCGCCAATATTTCTGGAAATTAAAATCTTCTGATGAAAAAAAAACTTCAACAAAAATTTAGGAAATTTTCTGAATTCACTCACGATAAGACCTCAACAATTTTGCAAATTGTTTAGCATCACTGGTCAACTCATTGCTTAGTTTCAATCCGATCGCATGAGTAGTTTCCGAGATACTAAGGAACTGACCTCAAAAATTCAAATGTGTAGAACTCACAGCCGTACGACCGATTCGGCCCATTCAAGAGCTCGGACGATTCATTATGATGTGCAACCATGATGTGAAAAACATGGTGTGTTCATCTGAAAAATGAGTGCCGTCAGCAAGATTAAAATACAAAGAGTTGTATATTCTGTGCTTCGAATTAGCATGCAAACTCAAAGCACAGAATATACAACTCTTCGTATTTTAATCTTGCTGACGTCGCTCATTTTTCAGATGAGCACACCATGTTTACATCATATGTGCAACCTATGTGACGGTTTCAAATTTCCAATTTTGATCGGGTGTAATGGACTTCACTGCAACTATTTCTATGACTACTCATGACATCTGCCAAAGATTATTCCGGCATCCAGTTTGATGTTGGTCGAGACACCTTGTCGTCTCCTCCTCAGGGACGGTGCTCGATTATGATCGTAATTTTTTTGTAGATTCAGTTTTCCATAAAAAATCGATCGGTACCAGTCTCAACTCCAGCAAAGTCGTAGTTCAGAAGATATTAATTTTTAAACATTGTATTTTTCTATTGAATTTTGACAACACAAATGCATTTTTGTTGATTATGTTGATCATAAATAGATATATTGTGTCCCTTCTATATTTTATTTATTTTCCCCCAGAGAACACTATTATATTTACAGCCAAGTTGCCTAGAATCATGATGTAAGTAAAACATGGTGTGCTCATCTACTCATCTGTGATCATATTTACCAATGATGACTTTTTTCATTCAAATTCAAGAGAATATATATTCTGTGCCTTGAATTTGAATGAAAAAAGTGACTTCATCATTGGTAAATACGATCACAGATGAGCACACCATGTTTTACTCACATCATGCCTAGAATCGTAGTACAGAAATAATAAAATGCTGACAATACTCTATGCCATAAAGTAAAGATATATGTGCTCTATGCTTGTTGATATTGAAGCACCTCATGATGTAAAAAACATGGTGTGCTCTTCTGAAAAAAAGTGACGGTAGCAAGATTAAAATGCAAGGAAATATATATTCTTTGTTTTGAATTTGAATGAAAAAAGTGACGTCATCATTGGTAAATAGGATCACACATGAGCACACCATGTTCTGCTTACATCATGGACCACTTCATGATGTAAAAAACATGGTGTTCTCATCTGCAAACTGAGTCACGTCAGCCATTTGAAAATACAAGGAATTATATTTTCTGTGCTTTGAACTAACATGCAAATTCAAAGCATAGAATATATAATTCCTTGTATTTTCAAATGGCTGACGACGCTCTGTTTGCAGATGAGCACACCATGTTTTTCACATCATGGACCACCTCATAGACTACATATCAATGTATGTAGTCTATGAACCACTTCGTCCACTTCAAAATCAGCTGTTGGAAGTATAATATAAAAACCACAGTCCACAGCACTTCAAATAAATATGCATCCATATAAGAAGAGAATCATTTTCGATGATCTTGATGTTTTGTGTGAAAAAATGCTTTAAAATTGCTTTTTTGAATTAGTTTTGATTATTGTACCTTCATGAATACCGTCAGGTAGGAGAATAGTTTGAAGAAGTGATTTAAATAGATTGTATTTGAGTTGGAATTCAGTTATTCCTATTTGTTATATACATTGATACATCTTTTTTTCAGGTTCAATTCGATCATGAAATATGTTCAGTTGTGAGCTGCAGCTATGGGTTCGATAATAATCGATTATTTTATGTTTTTTTGTAACCGGTCTCTTAACATATTTATGGATAAATATCCTTTCAGGGCAGCCTTCAGGTGAACCAGGCATTCGGATGATATTCAAAATACAACATTTTCGTAGTCATCATTAAAATGCCATCCAGAAATTATTGACAGAAAATTAATGATAACATATGTACATCCCACAGCTGTGAAATATTTTTGTCGTATTAGTTTTCTGCTTTCTCGATGTAAATATGTCTTTCGATAAGAGGTTCTGGGTTAATCTATAATCATGATAAAATTTCTTTGAGCCATTGTCCTGCGCATCTAAAGGAATATGAAAGAGCTCAACCAGAAGAAATTTGTAAGAATAAAGTCTAGCCATACCAGCGCTACTACAAGTGGGCTCAAAAAGATTAAATTCAGCATTCTCAAATAGACTTTTTTAAATGTAAATTAAAAATACTTGATTTAAGTCCTTTTCATTGCATAACAAACATTGTGAAAATAAATACATTCATTGACTATTTGAAAAACGATTTGGAAACATTATTTCTAACTATTATTCAAAGTTATATTTCTATTGTACAAGCCTTCATTCTAACCGGTCTTAATCGATCTAATGAATTGTAGTAGAAAGCATAGTTGGTAAGTTCATCAAAATTTATGTGTTCACTTTTCATTTCAATTGCAAATCTTCTACTATTACTAGGACAGAACGCTTAGATATACCATCCAAAACAATCCAACTTAAAGAAATTCAGATTTTGTACAGTATATTATTCTAGATTATTTACACCTTAAGCTTCCGTACTTTGTCAACTTCTGAATTTCCACTGGAAATTTGGAAAAACACTACGAAATCAGGAATTAGAGAATCTGCAAAGCATCATGAAAAATGCATTGTATCTATGATAACTAGTTTTGGTTTATTATATGATAAAATCAAATAATAAACTGTAGCGAATTCATCCGCTTCAACAAAAACGGAAAAAAGGGCGGAGTCGAAACACGAAATTCAAATCTCTGAAAAATCGTATAAATACATTTCGCTCCGCTCCCAAAAATCACACTCTCTCCAATCCATCTGCATATCACCGCTAAGAAGATATCCGATCTCGACGCCGCATTCCTGATCGACATCTGCATTTCATCTGTATCCGGCGCTAGCGAAGAAATTCCAGAAGGTCCAACATCTGGTTTACTATCCTCGACGACAGAAGCCCTTTCGACGTTACCGACCCTTCCGGCGCCAGCTACCTATCAGCACCCCAGGGGATCTACGCCGAAGAATTGTTTCGAATTCACTTTTGTTGTAACACTCGACAGAAAAATAAACAGGCTAATCTGTTTTCTTTATTGCGTGTTTGATTTCACAGGACAGCTACCCACAAAACCTTAGTGATCGACCAAAAAAAAAAAAAAAATTACACCTCTGAAAAATGTAGATTTGAATGAACTTATAAAAAAAAATCCGTCCGTCCGCCGTACGTTGTCCGGGGCTTTTATCGGAAAGTACTGAACCGAAATCCGTGAAACTTGGTAGAAAAATCATGTGTCGCTCGGGATTGATCCTCCAAGCTTTTCAGCAGGATCGGTGTACCCTAAGAGCTTAAAATTGGGGGTCGGAGGGGAAAAAAATTATTTCTCGGAAACTTACCACCGAATTTTTGTGAAATTCTCAACGTTGATTACTGTTGCATAACTCAACCTAAAAATTATCACCCGGATGATATCCGACCAGTAGTCCCTGAGTTATAAAGAAAAATGCTGCAAATTTCCAATAATCCCGAGAATGAATCATCGCATTCGGTTCTAAGAATGGAATTCAGTGAAATAATCGGTTAACTTTTCATTCAGAATCATATATCTGAAAGAAGATGAAAAGATTGTTACCAAATTTTCAACATATATTGAGAAATTTCGAACAGATTCGTTAATTATTTTAAACAATGTGCAAATGCCCCATCGATGTTCTCGACAAATTCATAATCGTTGGTAGTTCAAATTAAATATTTTTGGGGTTTCTCTCCTAATATCTGAAACATAACTACAAAAACTCGGATAACAATTATTATTTATAGATATCACCCTGCGAATTACGAGATGTAACATTAAATTTCTTCATGGAGCTCAATTATATTTTAAATAAAACTTATATATTATTCATAAATCATTGGTTTTTAACAACCCAAAAACTAATTCCATGAAAAAATTCATTTGAAACATTGAAATTTCAATAAATACTTTTGTATAACTGAATAACCCTTTCACATGCAGAACGCGAATTAAGAAGCGTTATTTAAAATAATGAATATTTCCAAAATATCGGAGGTTTCCATCAATTTTGGATTGCGTGATACAATTATCGTCAACATGTGGATATCCGTTACTGGTTTCAATCGAAATCCAATATTTTTCGTAGTGAGACTTTGAAATAGGGGTGAATATGAAAGATAATGAGCATGTATATGATAAAACAAATTGAAGGATATATGCAAACAAATTAATTAACAAACCGGAAATCTCATCGATTGTCGAGAATCTAATACTGGGGGTAGGAGCCTCAGAATAAATCAGGAGCCGATAATTGACATGTTCAGAATGGAGTCTGTACCGGGTCGTCACCTAAGACAATGGATGTATCGTAGACAAGAATATTCCGCATGTTTCAACATCTGGTGGTCCGCAAACTACTTGTTTGAATTGAACGTTTTTACATTAAACAGACGTTGGGATTTGACACCCTCTAGTTGAGTGCATCTGACAACTATACGGAACGAAATTTCTCTTTTAGAATTATTCAGTCGAATTCAACCTTGAGAGGTTCACGATATATTTGATTTTTACAGAAAAGTTATTGAGAACATGCTATTTTAGTTTGTGTATTGGATATTTTGTGAATCAAGTGAACTCTTATCGGATATATGCACTGTGGAAAAAATTTTTTCAGATAAGTTGCACAGGACGGGTGAGTTTTTTTCATTTCATTGATATTTTTCAGAACAAAGTTGAATCCTTGTAGGAATCACATCCACACATTTAATATTGGCGTAAAATCTTGAATTTTTGAGAGTTTAAGTTAATTTTCCCGAAAGTTTCTCAAGAAATACTAACGCTCTAGGAGTTATGTAGGTACTTTTGGTTTCGACGTGGATGTAGTTACTAGTGATGTAACGAATGTCATTTTTTGAACATTCGCGAATACGAATGCGAATGCAAATGTCTGCTACTGACATTCGCGGATGCGAATGCGAATGCGAATGTAGTAGTTACCAAATTTGGCGCCAATTGTCTATGGCTTGCTGGCAGTTACGCGGTGCGTTCCGTTTGTATTTTGTTCCGAGAATTGCCGAGTTGATAGGAACTCAGGTTAGAGTTTGAATAGTTATTTATTTATCAACATGAATAAATCAACTTCTAGTGAAATATGGACTTATTTTACACTTTGCGATTCTGAACGAGCTAAATGCAAGCTGTGTAACAATGAATATTCCAGAAAAGGAAGAACTACAACTGCTATGCGAAATCATTTGAAGGCAATGCATAAAACCGAGTTTTCCGAATTAGAAAAATGTGAAAAACGAAAACAAGAATCTAAAATACTTGAACTGGCATCATCTTCCCATCAAAGTACTAAATCCGACATGAAACAGAATAAACAGATATCACTTCAAGAATGTGTAGATAAAACGAAACAGTGGGATAATAAATCTTTGAAGTCATTGGCAGTTGATAATTTAATAAGTGAAATGGTTGCGTTGGAAGACTTGCCATTAAGTTTCGTGGAAAGTGTTGGAATTATAAGACTTATGAAGCATTTGTGTCCATCTTATGATTTAAAGTCTCGTCCGTATTTCACTTCATTTATCTGCGATAAATTATATGGCAAAGTAAGTCAGAAAATACTCGAATTACTGAAATCCTTCGAAAAATTGTCATTTACTAGTGATATTTGGTCTGATACTGGTTCTGGAGTTTCACTGCTGAGTTTAACTTGTCATGGGATTACAGAAGGATTTGAAAGGAAAATGATTGTGTTAAAAGCAGAATTGTTCAATGAGAGCCGCCATACCGGAGAAAATATTGCTTATAAACTTGAAGAAATCTTGTCGTTATGGGAGATACCTAAAGAAAAAGTGAAATGTGTAGTTCGCGGTGCAGGGGCTAACATGAAAACAGGCGTTAACTTATTAAATGTAACATAACATATTGACAGTGCTTCACATAAGATTCAAAATGTGTTAAAAGAAGGGATGAAAGCTCAAAATACTGTCATGGTTGCCATAACTAAATGCAAGAAGATGGCAACTCATTTTCATCATTCGACTTCTGCTCAAGACGAACTTGCTAATATACAGAAAACGCTAAATCAAAAATCCCTTAAGATTAAACAAGAATGTGCAACTAGGTGGAATAGCACTTTTTATATGCTGGAACGTATTTTACAAGTCAAAGAGTCTTTATGTATTTATGCATCGACAAATAATAAAATTCCCCTATTAACGTCTGAAGAGTGGATGATTATTGAGAAGCTTATCGGTGTACTAAGACCATTAGAAGAACTGACTAAAGAGTTGAGTGCTGCCGATGTTTCCATACCTTCTGTGATTCCTTTAATCGCCACTTTAGAAAAAATTGTAAGCGATCTTGATGCATCAGATGAACACATTGGTGATACGATTACTGTTTTAAAAGATGAGTTTATTAGCAAATTTTCTGGTTTAGAGAATGAACTATTTTTCGCCACGGCGACCTTTATAGACCCAAGATACAAAAATAAGTTCTTTAAAAATACTCCAGTAAAGAGCGTGTCATAGCACATATTTTGGATTTGGTTGTGGACACTGAGGACAGTCAAACCGATGTATCTTCCAATTCACGTTGCCCGAATGCAAAGCGTGTCAGGTTAAATGAAACCGAAGATACCCAAACAATTAAAAGTGTATCTTTGAAACAAACAATGAATTTATTGATGGATGCGAGTGACAGTGAAGAAGAAGACATACCGCTTAATACTTTTCAAAACCCTGTTCATGTTTTAATCCGTAAAACTGTCACAGAATACTCAACCGAAAAACGCGTGGCAAATGACGTCGACCCTTTAACTTGGTGGAAAGTGAACAAGGCAAGGTACGGTCTTCTGTTTCCTGTAGTAGTAGACACCAACGAGTGTCCCGAGCGAGCGCATGTTTAGTGGCGCTGGACTTATTTACACACCACATCGAAACAGACTTGAGGGAGACAAGGCGTCGAAGCTTCTATTTTTAAAGTTTAATATTCCTCTACCAAAATTTAATTATTAAAATAAGATAATTAATTGTTTTTTTTTGAGAGAGAAGTATTTTTGTTTGAGAGTTTATAATTTTTTTGTTTGTTTAGATTATATTTGAAGTTTAATGTAGAAAAATATAGTTTTTGATTATTTATCATATTTTTGAGTTTCATTCAAGATGATGTTTATTTGAACATTAAAAAGTTATATAAAGAAAGACTGATAAAAGTTTCATAGATTTGTTATTGTTAGTTTCAATTGCATTTAATTTTTGTGTTATAAGTTGTTTTTTTTCTGATATTCATATTCGCAAAACATTCGCAGAAATTTTGCGGATGCGAATGCAAATATGAATATCCAAAAATATGCGAATATTCGCGAATGCGAATGCGAATGCGAATATTCGTTACAACACTAGTAGTTACTATTGAATTTAAATATTTCACATGAATTTCTTCATGGAATTGATTTTTGTTTTGTGAAAAACCAATGAGTTATAAATAATATATACGATTTATTTGAGATATCAATGGTATTGGGTTATTTAACTGAGAAAATAATAAACCCTTGTGTAAAATTTGCAGCGTTTTTTGTTTGGTTTTTAATTGGCCATGTCCAGAATTTTGCGCATCTTGTCATTACCGTTTGTTTGAATTCTCGAATTGTTTTTTACGAATATTAACGAAGTTTAAATTCAAATCATGGAAAGAAAATGGAGCTATTTCAATTTGCCTAGGACGGGTGTAGAGGCAGTAGCATTGATGCGTGATTTGGGGCTTCTTGCACGATTCAAAAATTGCCCTATTCATCGAAAAAAGACCTATGGCTTTTTATCTAATGGCCACTGGGATTAATTCAGATGCAATAAAAACAGATGCACTAAATCTTTTTCTGGAGTGTATGGCTCATTTTTTCAGGACTGCAGATTGGAAATGCATGTCGTATTTGCGTGAGTGGTTTTTCTCCTTATATTTAGATGTTTTATGGTTGAAATCACCTAAAATTCAAATCATTACAGATTAATGTATTTCTTTACTGAAGATAGGGTTATGCGCCATATAAGTGTACTGAAAAATGATTATCAACTTATGAGTTCTAGTACGATTGCAGCATGGTGAGATTTTGCGAAAAAAAATCTTCATTCAAAGTATTTCAAAACTCCAAATACTAATACGATACTTGCAAAATTTGAAATTGCTCCCAAATGAACCAAGCGGAATATAAGGAAACTCAGAGCACTTAAGGAATGTCTGCCTGACGGAAGGAGAGATTTGAATTCAAACACGGATTCGATCTTCATCAAAAAAGTTCAACTCATTTTTAAATTGAAAAATAATATATAACTTTTCCGCGAACTTGCGTTTCAAACTTCAAGACCGTTTTTCTTCTTTTTGAATTAATATAATTTGAAAAATATATGTTTGTATTAATCTTCAAGTGGATGTTTTAATTTTTTGTGTCCATTTTTCCAAAATCTTCAACATGATTACCTATTGATCGAAAGGGCGATTTGATTTTTGGATAATTTATTAAGAATTTGATGTTTAAGTACCAGAATTGTAGAGAAATGGTAGTTGACCATTTTTCACAATTGGTTGAAAATTGGCCGCCCATTGGAGGAACCGGATACATTGTCCAAATAGATGAAAGTCTATTTGGGCATAGAAAATACCACCGAGGTGAAATTCTGGAGGGTCATTGGGTATTGGGTACCACGAATGAAGTTAAGAATGGTCGTGATAGAGCAACGAGATTCTGACACCCTCCTCGAACAGATTAAAAAATATGATTTGCCGGAAATTCACACACACACGATTCCTGGAGGGCATATAATGGACTCTTTCTTGTTATCTTGCTTTAGTTATACCCATAAAACAGATAATCATAGTGATCCAGAACATGGAATTGTTTGTAAGTTAATGGGTATCTAAATACAGTTATATATTTTCGATTTCTTTTATTAATTTTTGTTGCACCCACTTTATTTGAATTTCTATATGCTCAAAACAATTATGAATTTTTAACTTTCTGTAAGTATAAATTTTGATTAAAAATCATTCTGATAATTTGAATATTTCAGCGGAAGACATACCCAAAAAATTGAGGCGACTTGGATACCTGCAAAAGTAGATTTAGAGATTTTTATTTTGCAGATCGTTCACGTGAATATTCGTGGCAGGGGCATTTTTAAAAATATAATGAAGATCTTTCTCAATGTCTTCTAGATGCCATCAAGGCTCAATATTCATTTAGTGTGAACTAAATTAATATTTTTTGTTCATTTTCATATTGATTTTTCAGTTTCATTTTGTTTCTTACATTATGTGCATTTTCTTTTTCTTATTATGTTTCAACCATGTTTTGGCTCATTAAAAAAATTTCATTTTTGTAGCTGAATATTTGCTCAACTTTTATTTTCTTGTTTTTTCGACTTTAACTGATTCCTTTTTTACGAAAACAACGTCATAAAAAACGAGTTAAATCTTCAATATAGTGACCTTGAATTCAGTGTTTCGAGTTGTGAAGATCTTTGGTTAGGTTAGGTTAGTTTAATTTAAAACAGTGCCATTTCAATTCAGAAGAGTGTATTTAGGTTCAAAAGATACTTCCCTTGACTTTGTTGTTCTGAATTGTATAGGTTTTGGTTAGGTTAGATTTAGCTAGTTTGATTTAGGGCAGTGCCATTTCCAATCATTTCGAAGTAACGTTCTTGAATTGATTGTTCCGAGTTGTGAGGGTTTTTGGTTAGGTTAGATTAATTTAGGACAGAGCAATTTCTTATCAGAAGGAGACAGGCCATTTGAAATAGTTCGTTTGGTTTTAGTGTCCTGATTTGTTGGGGATCCCTCATTTGGATAGGCTAGGGTGGTTCAATTCAGGACACTGCATATCCGAATCTGAAGATGAAATCGCACTGTCT
Organism: Myrrha octodecimguttata; assembly: GCA_958510865.1. Taxonomy (NCBI): domain Eukaryota; kingdom Metazoa; phylum Arthropoda; class Insecta; order Coleoptera; family Coccinellidae; genus Myrrha; species Myrrha octodecimguttata. The sequence goes on from OY294056.1 coordinate 25,776,876, forward strand.
TATTCAATCATGTTTCAGATTTTACATGGAATCAGCCTATATGTTATAGTCCGTTTCAGAATGATTGACATTTCGGGCGGCTGTGAAAACTCGAAATCATGTTGGTAATAGACCAGTCAGTAACATTTGTCTTGCAGGATTCATGTTGGTATTGAGAATAATACTGACTTATGCCTTTTTCAAGTTTGAGTTAACTTACTGAAATCATTTAGAATTTTTCTGTATGTGTATTGTGTATGTTCTTGATTCAATAGACAAATAAGTTTTGGATTTCAGTATTTCTTAAGCCTTACCGAATTGAAAATGGCTGGAATTCATCAAGATACCTCTTGCCTAACTACAAGAGAACGTGGGGCAGTGGGGAAGTGTACCGATGTTACTGTGAGTTTTTCAGGGATTCAGCAGATATTTCTGCTAGTATTAAGCGCGTTTCGCTAGGTTTTCAGATTATCAATCATTTACCTATTCAATGTTTTTCTGATTAATAAATGAGTCTTAAAATTTTTGATTTCTCCAAGTACTGTCCAAAGAATTTTGAAGAAAAAAGAAGAGGGCAATTCAGTACAGCCAGGAATTAGCGGTGGAAGGAAACCTATTCCACGTGATTATACCTTCAAAGAGACGTTAAACGACATTATTTTTTCGAAAATGAAAACTAATGAATACAACAGTTTGGATATAATTTTTGAACTGACTAAAAAGCTTTTAGATTTTGATCAATCCAAGTCAACACTTTATAGAGTAATCAAAGAATTGGTTACAAATAAAAGAAAGTTTATCGAAGGCAAATTCTTAATGATAAACATAAGAATATCATGAATAGAATGCGGTTTTGTCTTGAATACAGAGAATACTCGAGACAAAATGTGAAATTTGTTTATATAGATGAAACATGGGTATTTGAAAACGGCAGACAAATCCGCCAGTGGACACTAGAAATTAATCCTAAAGGTAGGTATATTCAAGGGTGAAGGCAGGAGGTACACAATTTTGAATGCTGGTACAACTGATGGATTTTTACCTGGATGCGATCTGATTCTTGACAGTGGTATAAATCATAAGGATTATCATAAAACTATAAATGGGGATTGTAGAGCAATTAATGCCTTCTCTGTGGATATTTGATACAAAGTGTGTCATTGTTATGGATAATGTACCTTATCATTCAATCAGAGTTGATAAATTACCAACAACTACTTCTCGTAAAGAAGTAATTCAACAATGGCTACTAAAGGGTTTTTCAACAAGAACTTTGTTTTTTAAAACAAAATAAGACAAAGAATTTAGTGGAAAATGAATAAAATTTTTTATTGTATTACAAAGAAAAAAGTTCGGCAATTATGAATGAAAAATGATATCTGACAAATGTCCACCACGACCACGCTGACAGACGTTGATTCTTTCATCAAAATTTTTAATCACTTTTTGGCAAGATGGAGGGTCTATTTCGTTAATGACATCACGGATTTTGAGTTTTAAGGCTGCAATCGATTCGATTGGCTCCGTATAAACTTTTTCTTTAACATAGCCCCACAAAAAATAATCCAGTGGTGTTAAATCACACGATCTGGCCGGCCACTTAACAGCTGAATTTCGCGAAATTATGCGATCGGGAAATTTGGTTTGCAATAAATTGATCGTTTCATTGGCTGTGTGACATGTGACACCGTCTTGTTGAAACCACATTTCAGTGACATCCATGTCATCAACAATAGGCCAAAATTCAGTTGTTAACATCTCGGGATAGCGTGATCCATTGACTGTTACCGCATTTCCAGCCTCATCTTCGAAAAAAAACGGCCCAATCACACCTCCAGACCACATAGCACACCACACAGTGACACGTTGAGCATGCAAAGGCTTCTCAATAATTGCTTTAGGATTTTCAGAAGCCCAAATGCGGCAATTTTGCTTGTTGACGTACCCTGACAAATGAAAATGTGCTTCGTCTGAAAAAATGATTTTTTGAGAAAAACCAGCAGGTTGTTCCTGAATGAACTGAGCGAATCTACGGCGATTTGAATGGTCGGTCAGCTTCAGTTCCTGTACCAGTTGAATCTTGTAAGGCTTCAAAGCCAAATCCTTTCGCAAAATTCGCCATGTTGTGCTTTTGGATAACCCCAATTGTTGAGAACGTCGTGAAATTGATAACTTTTGATCTTCTTCAACACTGTGGCTCACGGCAGCGATGTTTTCTGTTGAACGACCCGGTCGAACACGTGTTGGTGTTGGCACATTTTGTACCGAGCCTGTCGACTCAAATTTCGCGACCAAATTCTTGATAGCGGTCTCAGAAGGACGTTCATGTTATCCGAAAATATCACGAATTTTACGAAATGTAACTTTAACAGAACGACCATTTTCATAGTGGATTTGAATTATTTTAATGCGATTTTCGAGCGAAATTGAATTCATTGTAACAATTTCCAAAGCATATACTGCGAATACGTCAAAAAACTAAATGTCAAAACTGTCATGTGGTGCCGGTGTTACCACATTGAAAAACAAAGTTCTTGTTGAAAAACCCATTAGAACACAATATTATTTTTGATGAGAGTATCACTAAAATCGAACTTCTGAGTTTGGTTAAACTTTTGCATAATGATCCAAATTTCAAAAAGTACCATATTGATCAAGTTTTGCAAAAAGCTGGACATGAAGTACTGAGACCGCCACCATAAAATTGTCTGTAGTAATACCACTAGAGGTCAAATTATGTTCGGAAATTTTTTCGACCTCATGAATATTTTGAAACTTATCCCGAGTCGAAGACGAGGGATAATTTTCTAAAAATATTCATGAGCGAGAAAAAAATTCCGGATTAAACCTAGAAAAGCACTGCCGTGAGGGCAGCAACGTTTGCGCGCATGTTCAATCGAGATGACCGCTTTGGTAACGAATTTGAACAGGCGCGCAAAAGCTGATGCCTTCACAGCAGTGCTTTTCTAGGTTTTGTTTTCAAGCATTCAATACTGAATCTAAAAATTGGAGAGTTGGGTTAGTATGAATTTCGTTTTCGTGAGCACCTCTCTTCAGAAAAAATTTTGGGAAGATTTGAAGAGCTGATCAGTATGTAATATTCTTGATTTTTTTTTTAAATACCGTTTTTTAACGGTTCCGTTGACAAGTGGCTTGAATTTCATGATTTGTTTCAGTCCTTGGTAGAGGAGAATGTATCCTTAGATAATGTACGAAAGTTTTATTACCTAAAGTCATACTTAACATGTTAAGCTACAGGTTAATTCCGTTAACAACTACAAGGTCGCATTAAATACACACATCATCAAAAGTCTTGGCCTCCCTATCAACTCTCAACATGTTGAATGTAACATGAAAATTTTTTGTGTGTGGAATCTTCAGTATCTTATCACTTATATGAATACGATAAACCAGCAAAAAATGTTCCTTGTTGGGAAGAAAACAGGTGTATTCGAAATGAATCGGTTTTCAACGAATAACGAGAGCTGTAGTATTAAGAATATTCCGTGGAAATTTCTCAGTTTGACCGGGCAAGAATAGTAGCCCTACATCAAGAAGCTTTGTCGAACCACCAGATTGCGCAACGTTTGAATATCCCACGGCCTAGAGTAAGGCGCATAGTGTCCCTTTTCTTGGAAACCGGCAGCGTTGCCCGGTGCCTGGTCTACCCAGAGTAACTTCTGCAAGGGAAGACCATAATATCGCAAATTTTACTCGAAAGAATCGAACTGTATCTCCAACAGCCCTTGGAAATTATTTTTTGAGGACCTATAGACGGGTAGTCTCAACCAGTACCATAAGGAGACGTTTGCATTCCCCAAATTTAAGGGCAAGAAGTCCTTTAAGAGTACCTCGGCTATGACCTGGACATAGAGCTTTTCGTCGGCAATGGGCAGAACACCACCAAGACTGGATTTTACCATAATGGCGCAACGTACTTTTTTCGGACGAGTCACGATTCGGTTCACAAAGTGATAGTAGACGAGAAATGGTTTGGAGAAAGCCAGGCAGACAAGAGCGACTTAATTTCGCCCAAGAAGTTGTGCCCTTTCAAGGCGGAACAATAATGTGCTGGGGGTATAATGTTCAGTCGCCGTACCCCTCTTATTATCTTGGAACGAACAATGAATGGTGCCATCTACGTAGAAAACATCATTCAACCAATCATTGTTCCTCTGCGCAACGGATTTGGGGATAATTTCATCCATCAGGATGATAACGCCCCACCACACCGCACACGGAGGGTTCAGAATATTCTTCAAGAGATCGATATCCAGAGACTGAACTGGCCAGCAAACTCACCAGACATAAATCCAATTGAGCACCTATGGGATCACTTAGGGAGAGCAATATCCAATCGCCAAAACCCACCTTCAACTTTTCAGGAATTGAGTTCAGCCCATCAGGAAGAATGCAATATGCCTGAAAATTTCACTAATGACAATTGATTGAAAGAAGAGGTGGTAATACGGACTATTGAATTTGGATTCAGTTGTGGAATAACTATAATTTATCAAAAATAAATATTCGATAAATTGAAAGTTTTTCTCATTTTTCCTATTTTGTCTCATCCTGCATAAAGCAAAGAGTAACAAACAAAGATATTCTATCAAATATATTGCAGTTGAAATAGAGGAAAATATTGGTCTCATTTCCAAAACATAGATTGTTTATTTCTTGTGAAACATAGGGGGGCCAGGACTTTTGACGATGTGTGTATATCACAGGAACCTTAAATTTAAAAAAATTAGTGGAAAATTATGCGAGTATGCTATTCCATGCTCAAGGCAGGCAAAGAGAAAATTCAGATGAATTGAGAATTTTATTGGACAAATTCACAAGAGTTTTGAGATCACTTGGCAGTTTAGGGCACCCCACAAATGAATGGGAGACTTAACTTGGTGACATCGAAATTCGATCTGCGTACACGGAGGGATTGGGAAGGTTTCCGAATAAACGACGAACTTCCAAATATAGATGAAATGTACGAATTCCTGAAAAAAATCTGTGAAATGTTGGAAAATTTGGGTTTCAAAACTGATAAGGATAAAAATTTCGTAAAAGGCGCAAGAATGCCGGAAAAAGTAGGTGCATTTGCAGCAGGTTTAAACCTTAATTTTGCATGCCTTTACTGCAATAGTTAACACTCGATATCTTAATGTCCTGATTTCCTAAAATTAGATGTCTTTGCAAGAAAAATAGCGGTTAGAAACAATCGCTTGTGTTTCAATTATTTTGTCGAACATGAAAACAAAAGATGTGTTGAAAGGAATGGAGTTTGCAACAAATTTCATAACTTACTATTACATAGCGAAAGCACAGGGGACCACTCGGCAATAGGCAGTAACGAAGGAGCTTCAGTCACGGTTCACGAAATGAATGAAAACTACGGCGCGCACAGTTCGAATTCATTAAACTGTGATAAGGCCGAAGGCAATATTGGTTAATTAGCAATTTTACCAACAGCCATAGTCAATGTGAAAAATTAGCATGGAAAAGATATTCCTAACAAAGTTGATACCGGTTCGCAAATCAATTCCATTACAGAAAGAATGGCGTAGGTAGTAACTCTACTTCTTTAACAAGGTCTAGAGTAAATGTTAAGATCGTTTCGAAAGTCAATAAGAATTATTCCAATAAGTTTTCGTGTTCAATTCTTGCTAAGATAACAGAGCTAATGCCTCATAATACTTTTGACGCTCATTTAGTGAAAATTCCAGATAACATCAAAGTGGCTGACAACAAATTCAACATAAGTCAAAAAATAGATTTATAGGCTGGAGTTGCATTTTTTCATGCTCTTATTCTTAGATCTTATTCTTAGAAAAGCGTTTGAATAGAAAAGAATATTTAAAAGGGCAATATGATGAATTTATGAACGAATATATTGAATCGGGTCACATATAGCTAGACCTTAGCTGTAGAAGTGTTGGCCAACTGCCTGATCAAGAATGCTACTACGTTCCGCATCATGCGGTTCTTAAAGATAGGTACCAGCATAAGAACCCCATGTAGAGTGATATTATTGAATCGAGTATTTTGAATTTAGGAGAAAATGAAAACAATAAAACCTTGGGAATTTTATGCAATTCAAAACATGACACTTTTCAATTAAACTCAAGCGGAATTCATCATGAAGGAATGATATTAACAAAGCGCAGTATTTTATCCATAATAGGACAAATTTCTGATCCTCTAGAGATGTTATCTTCCATCAATATAAGGGCTAAGTTTCTGCTTCAGAATTTATGGAAGGAAAAATTAGATTGGAATGAGCCCGTTCCTTCGGCCATCCAAAAGAATTGGTGTGATTTTTTAAAGGACTTGAAATTTCTACAAGTTTTGTCAATACCTAGACAGGCTATTGTCGCCTTTTCCAGTGACTGTGCACTGCATACGTTTGTGGATGCATCAGAAAAGGGTTACGTTGCATGTACCTACATCAGCAGTAGAAAAAATTATGAATATTCCAGCAGGCTTCTTTTAGCGAAGAGTAAAGTAGCACCAATAAAACAAATTACGTTTCCCCGATTGGAGCTCTGCGCGGCCGTATTAGGCGTAAAGGTAGTAAAACAAGTTAAAAGAGCGACCGGGTTGAAATTTGCAGCTCTTTACTTTTGGACAGACTCTCTGGTCACGTAGGGGAGTGTGGGGCACAATTGAACACGGGGCACAGTGGAACAGTTCGCGTACCGGACGTACTGAAGGTTTTAGTACAACGAAATTCCGGCAGGAAGCGCTGCGTGCTACTCCTAACAAAGCCAGCCAATCATCTCCTCCTTACCAGTTGCGTGCCAGACTTGACGTAGTAAGGTGCTGTTTTTCGTAGTGAAAGTAAATAATTTCCGCCAACGGATTTTCGTCTCCAGGTAAGAGTGATTTTTCAATTCAATCGGCTCTTATGGCACTTCATTGTACATGTATCCCTTAAGTTTTTGCCCGACTTTCGCACTTCAACTGCTTCATGTTCGTGGTAGACAGTGATGGGAACCGAAATGTCGTGTTTGGGGTTCCTTGAAACAGAAGAGATTGGGGCACAATGAAACATTTCAAGGAGCCCCATGAGTGTTTCATTGTGCCCCATGCGTGTTTCATTGTGCAGTTAGTATTGTTTTTTTTTTCTTTTTGTTTCAGAAATGGTGCGAAATCGACAGCGGAAAACTAGCAAGGGGCTCTTCTTGGAAGATGACATGAAATCAGCAGTGGAAATGGTCATGAATGGAAACAGTTTAAGACATGCTGCTGCGTTGAAGAAAGTGAATTTTGTCACTTTATCAAGATATGTGAAGAAAAGAAGAGAGTATGGTGAGGGTAGTGAAGAAAATATGAAATATGCACCTAACTACTCAGTTAGGATGGTCTTCACCCTAGAGCAGGAGGAGAAATTGGAAAACTACCTCATTATGTGCTCTAAGATGTTTTATGGCCTACCAGTTGAAGATTGCAGACGTGTGGCGTACGAAATGGCAGTGATGAACAAAATACCATGCCCTATATCATGGGAGAAGAAGAAAATTGCAGGCATTGATTGGTTTTACGGTTTTCTTAAAAGGCACCCCAAACTCAGTCAAAGAACTCCTGAGGCTTGCAGCTTGTCTCGTGCTACTTCGTTCACCAAGGCCAATGTAGATGTGTTCTTCAATAACTTGGAAATACTGTATCAACAGCACCCAGAGTTTGGAGATGGAACAAAAGTGTTCAATTTGGATGAAACAGCCACATCAACTGTTCAAAAACCCCAACGAATTGTGGCTGAAAAAGGCGTGAAGCAAGTGTGCAAAGCTACAAGTGGAGAAAAAGGCACTAACGTCACCACAGTGTCCATAATTTCGGCGTCTGGCAGCACTATTCCGCCAGTAATGATTTTTCCACGTGTTCATTTCAAAGACCACATGACTCAAGGAGCACCTCCAGGCACCCTGGGCCTGGCCACCCCTAGCGGTTGGATGACATCAGAACTTTTTGTGGAAGTTATCAAGCATTTCATTCGCCACACTTGCAGTTCTAGAGAGAACCCCGCTCTATTAATCTATGACAATGTAGAAAGTCATTTGTCCTTGGAAGCTCTCATGATGTGCAAGGAGAATGGTGTCTCAGTTTTGACTTTACCTCCACATTCATCCAACAAAATGCAACCCCTAGATGTTGCTGTTTTCGGGCCGTTTAAAACATATTATAATGCAGCTCTTGATTCTTGGATGATGCAGAACCCTGGAAAAACTGCGTCAATTTATAATACAGCGTCCTTCGTGAACATAGCTCATCAGAAAAGCATGACACCTTCCAACATAATTGCAGGTTTCAAAAAAAGTGGGATATATCCATTTGACCGAGATGTTTTCACCGAAGCAGACTTCCTATGCAATTATGTGACTGATCGACCGCCTCCCACCGTTGTGGATGAGGAACCACAAAAGACCAACAGTTATGCTGTACCAAGTGATTCGCTCAACGGTTCCCTCCTTCGAGTAGAAGAAGGAACAGCTTCTCTTGAAGACAGAGAAGCTTCCCTCGAAGAACGAGCAGCTGCAAACCATACAGTCATCGGTGTCCCCGATCCAGAAGCTGGTCCAAGTCATGCTTTTCTATCTCCTGAAGATTTTCGTGGTTATCCAAAAGCAGGAGAACGAAAAACTGATCGAAACCAGAGGAAAAAAGGGAAGAGTATGATAGCCACTAGCACTCCAGAAATGAAAGCCATTGCAGAGAAGAAGAAACCGATTCAAACTTCCAGAATATTGTCAGTCAAAAGGAAGGTGTTCGGAAACCAACCGAAACCAAGAAAGAAAAAATCTAGTGAACAAGCTCCAATTCATTCATCATCAGAGGACAACGAAGAAGACGATGGAGATGTTGAATATGCAGACACGGACGATGACATGGATATAGATGAGGAGATTTCTGCTGTTGAGCCTGACCATTTCGCAGTATTGAACCGTCTTCCTGTTTTAGGAGACTATGTTTTGATCGAGTTCAAGCTTAAAAGCCAATCCAAATTCTATGTTGGTCAAATCACCAAGATGAAAAACGATGAGGGGGACTATGAAGTTAAATTCCTACGATACCGAAAATGCAACACTTTTGTCGAACCTCTTGTAGATGACATAGCCACGGTTGATGACAAAGACATAAAGATGTTACTGGAAAATCCTTCTGTGGTTCAAGGAACTAAAAGGCAAAAAGGATTCATCTCATTCAAGGTTGATTTCGGCAGTTTGAACATTGGTTAAACGTAAAAGGATATCGCGTTTGTGCCTTCCTAAAATCAATATTAAACTTATTTTTCTTTTCAGATATATCTTTTTTATATGCCTTCCATAACCATTTATAATTCTGAAAATAAAGTTTTTTTTACAAATTTTGGCGTTTTTTCATCCGTTTCATGGTACCCCATTCCCGTTATCATTGTACCCCAGGCATGTGGCACAACGATACAAAATTAGTTTTTTGGAAAATGGCCGCTTACGGTCACATAATGTTTCATAAAATAACGGTTCATGCATTTCTCTCATAGTTTAGATCCTTAGGTCATAGGAAATATTTAAAATATTGAAAAAAAAAATTCAAGTGGGGTGATATGGTCAAAACCAACTTTTGCGTTCCATCGTGCCCCACCCTCCCCTACCACTGGATTCAAGGTTCGCCAAAGAGATGGAAGACATTCGTTGCCAATAGGGTTTTGGTCATTCAGAATTATTCGAATGTCGCAGATTGGAATTATGTTGGAACGAATGATAATCCCGAGGATTTGATAGCGAGAGGTCGCACGATAGCAGACATGAATAAAAATAGTTTTTGGTTTGAAAGGCGAACATGGCTCAAGAATGATCCAAAAAAATCAATATACAATTTGAGACCATGCCAAAGTAAAAAATGACTTCTTCAGGTATAACCAGGAAACCGGCATTTGACATAGTCGAAAAATATTCAAGTTTGACGAAATTGATAGCTGTAACTTGTTTCGTACTAAGATCCATTCATAACTGTGATTATGCGGGTCTTTTTCTGCTGAGAGATCGAAAAAGTAGACACCCAAAATAAACTAAGGCTTGGATTTGTGTTTTCTTGTGTATGTTCACGAAGGCTATTCACATAGAAGTAGTAACAGAGCTTTCTATAAATGCCCCCATTTCATGTTTCAAGCGATTCATATCACGAAGGGGCAAGCACTTTGTAATTTTCTCAGACAACGGAACTCAATTCGTTGGAGCTAAAAACGAAATCCAAGATTTTGTTAAAAAGAATGATGAAATCATAAAAAGATATTTTTTGAATGAAAATATCAAATGGAAGTATAGGAAAAATTTTGGTGACATATGGGAGACTGGAGTAAAGTCCATAAAGTACCATCATTTAAAACGAGTTGCCGGTACTAATCATCTGCATTATGAAGATTTTTGCACGGTTCTGCATCAGATGGAAGCCAACCAACTCTAGACCATTTACATCTCATCGACTTATCCCGAAGATTTAATTCCTTTGTTTCCCGGACATTTTCTTATCGGACGATATCTAACTAGTTTGCCTGAAAATAACTACGATTGTGTGCCCGATAATCGTCTTTTTTATTTATTTTATTTTTATGAACTCTGCCAATTGTTCTGGAAAATTTTAATGAACTTCGCCAATTGTTCTGGAAAAAGTGGACTAAAGAATACATTAGTGAGCTTCAAACTAGGTTGAAATGGAAAAACAATTATAAAAACAATTTAAAAAAGTACGGGTTAGTTCTGGTTAAAGATGATTACTCGCCTGTGTTGTTCTGGCGTACAGCCAAAGTAGTGGAGCTCCCTCTTGGTTTGGACCAGATTGCGCGAGTTGCATCAGTGCGTTTCCGTGACGGTACAGTAGAAAAAAGAGCAGTTCGAAAATTGTGTTTGCTCCCCATAACTGATAAAATGAAGGATTAGTTGTACGTGAATGTATAGGTATATTGTTCCATTGGTAATAGGTTTGAAATCCTTTTTGAAGTCTTTATTGTTTATTTGTTATTAGCTTGATTGAAATGTTATTTCAAGGCCGGTGGTATGTTAGATATCACTAACTCAATTGCCTGATATTTGTTGCGAACTGGCAACGCCAAACCAGACGAGATCCGATTTAGTGCCCTTTTAGTTTATTATTTGATGAAATCGTGATTGATCCTCCAAGCTTTTCAGCAGGATCTGTGTACCCTGAGGGTACACAATATTGTGGGTTGAAGGGAAAAAAATTATCTCTCGAAAACTCACCACCGAATTTTCATGAAACTCTCAACGTTGATTACTATTGCATAACTCAACCTAAAAATGTTCACCAGGACGATTTCCGACCAGTGGTACCTGAGTTATAAAGAAAAACGTTGCAAATTTCGGTGTGAGAAACCAATGAGTTATGAATAATATATAAGTTTTATTTAAGATATCAATGGCATTGTGTTATTTATCAGAGAAAATAACTAACTCTTGTGTAAAATTTGAAGCGTTTTTCATTATGTATCCACTCTCTCGCCAAGAAAGCCGAGACGAACGTAGTTTAATTACTCTATCTGTAAATATTCGATTGTAATTGTGTTGTTGTGTTGAGCTTTGTAATATAGCATATTTAAGAGCAAAGTATAGTTTATTTACGATACAGTCCTAACAAGTACTCGAAGGCAGAAAGAGTCTAAACGAAGAATAATTTCGAATTACAGTTTGGAGGGTATTACAGAATTTCGTGGGGATAGACGATCACAAAGTAGAAGAATAGATATAGAAAATTCTGAAACGAATTGAAATTCATTTTTCGGATTGTTTGAATGAAGCGGTCACCACGAAATTTGGCACAAAGTTGTTCATCAGCATTTCAGAACAAGTTATCTTGTTTCTTCATGATTGAGTCAATTTTAGAAGTTATCCTGAAAAAAACAATGTTATCGAGAAAAAAACCGGGGGAAGAAGGAAATTGTTCTATATCTTCGAAAATTATGATCGAATCGAAATTTGGTACTCTGCGGTTAAATATTGGGTTCAAGGTTTGAGAAGATTTTCTTCAAATCTGATCAATAGTTGCCAGAAAATAAAACAGTACTATCTAAACAAAATTATGTGAAAAGTTGCGCGTCATTATGCTTCAACCAACTGCCTAGTAACAATTCAATCACTCAAGTAGTTCCTGAAATACCAAGGAAATAACCTAAAAATTTCTAATGACTCAAACTCCGAATCCCTTTGGCTGATTTCGCCCATTAATGAACTTTACCATCGCATTTAGAAATGAAACCTATCCTGAAAGTATCAAGTCGATAGAATTCTCCGTAAGCCGGCTGGCAGTACAAAATCGATTTTGACACAGGATTAGTCATAACTGAGTCCAACGTAGTCGTTTGATGCCATTTTCGAGAAAAAATTCGGGAATTACATTTGGACGAAACGATAGTACGTTGTTTCCCAGAACATCTGGAAAAAACTAAATGTATTGATTTGATTTCATTCACATAACAGAAAATGAAAGAGCCCATTATCAATTCACTTGAGCGAAATTGTCTTCCTTCTCGTTTCTGATACAGAATAAGTTCCGAAGTATACTTTATGAGCCTAGGTGATATCAATCCCTTGGCATTGTCCAAAATCCCAAACGCATATTTCGTAGTCAGTGCTATTTATTTGACGCAATTCATACATTATTGAGAATATCCAGCAAAGAAATTCGTCCTTCCAATATCTCTCAGGACGATCGGTTACTAAAATATGATAACGCAAAGGCTCCGGAAGAGGGCGCCTCGGGAACACGAAGATGCGGATAGATCACAGATTTGAAAGGCGACGAGCGAAACATCTGATGTACGAGTTGCCGAATATGAGTTATAGGCCTCCTGGTGCCACGACTATTCGGGCTAAGGCCATAAAATATGCACTCTGAACCATCCATGTATGTATATGTGCGTCTTCATCCCCCTGCTTCAGCGATAGATCACGACGGGAATATTGAGATCTTCCTTTTATGTTTATTTGCGAATTTACATGCAGGTATCGATAGAGATTCAGATTATGACGTATAGAGATCCAAGTGCAGACTACTTTCCATAAGGAATTCAATAGTCCCAACTGCAGGCTCCGTGTCCCAAGTCACTTTATCGAACTCACAATGCTCTATCGGAATTTCATCATTACTGAACAACAACAATAATATCAACTAGATAACCAGCATCGTAATTATCTATGTACGAAATTGATACTGATTTCAATAAGTATGTTCATTATTTGTTTTAGGGTGCCTCCCTTGTCACAAATGCTTATTTATAATTTCTTCTAATTAATTACTGCAATTCAAAAAACTAATTATGTTTCGATCAACATGTGATTGTTTCGGAACATTGATTTTGATTAGTTTATTACTTCCACAGCATAACGTACAAATTGAGTGTACCTCATTATATTATCTGAATGTTGTGAAATAATTTTGAATAGAAGGGACCTTTCTTGTTTCAATGGTATGCACTCTCATAGTGCAACAACAACAGTGCAAAATGAATAAGACATTCATGGCAAAACCCCCTTTCGATTCATTTGAATCACATTCCAGATTATCCTGCTATGCGAATGCCCGTGGGCGACAAGTAATGGGGGAAGGGGTAAACTAACCAAACCTGTCGACCCCTGCAGCCGTGTAAGCTACTACGGCCATGTTGGATATCTTCGAACAATCAGTAAGCGAATTGGTAGATCACGCATCACTATTTCAAGGACGTGTATTTAATGATGAAAGCGTCATTCTAAAATCAAAACATATATCAGGGAATTGACTTTTGAATGATAATGCCATGATATCTCAATACAATACTCCTATTCATATTACCCTTATAGGATCATAATAAGTATACCCAACATATTTTCAACAATAACTCAAGTTAAAATTGGCTGAATCCAATGAATTTTCAAATTTGTTTGAACTTTTTCCGCTTTTAGGGATATCAACCTTATAGATTTTTCTTCACCGACTACCTCAATATTCATTATTTTTCCAACTGAGTACTACTTATGTTTGTGAATAAAGAACTTTGATTTTTAAAAAGTTTAATTTGATTATTGACGAAGTGGACAATGTTAAAGTCACGACATTCAGTACAACAATGGTTTGACTAACCTAATTAACAAAGCAAGTAATCTTCTATTCCCCTCTAGTGGGATGAATTCCTAGTATCAGTGCAATATGATATATTAAGATGATGCATGTATATTTATATAGGAATATGGAGGATTCTAATATGTAACTCCTCCGCGCCTAAGAGAAAAAATTGGGGTTTTTTAGAAACTCTAATTTTTGAGCTCTATATCCTCCAAGGGATTATTTTTATTTCGAATAATTTCTATTTTGCTTCTATTAAACTTATTGATTAAAAAGTATAAAATTATAAGAACAATCATTACATATATTATTAATGTGTAAATACTCAGATTATCATAATGAAAAGTTGGACTTTTCATGGAAAGAATTTGCTTCTTAGAATGTTCAATTAAAAGTTCTATATTCTTTAGATCGTCAAGTTCAATATTATCCAGTTCAATTGGAACTTGATCAATTTTTTCTAAAGATTCTGATTTTGATATTTGTTGGATTTTGATGTTTGGTAAATCAACAATTTTTATTCTTGAGGAACTTTGTTTACAGTTCTTCAAAATATGATTGTCCACAATCACTTCACAGCATGACGGAACGAAAATGACATATGTTCCGCACAACACTGTTTTTTCGGCACTATCTCCGCACTTCACTCTGGCGAACTTCTCCTGGGTTGTGATGACCATCCAATAGTCGACTGCTAGTTGATGGACACTGGATCCCCTTAAGTTTATTGCCTTTGGGTTACATCTTGTGTAATTTTAGGTGACACTAAGTAGCTCGACTTCACATGGGTTGCTAGATAATACAGGCTTTGTGTTTCCCTCACACAGGAAATTTGTTGGAAAAACTTCTTTGCATGGTCGATTGAATAGAGCGTATTTTGTTTCACATAGGGAAAGGAATCTTGTGGTGGGATTGATAATTTGATATTGATTGTTTTTCAGAATTGGAAGTGGAAATAATTCGTAATAATTGTAATTATTAGTTTCTGTAAGAGGAATTTCGAGAATGAATCTAACTTGATTTTCACTTATGAATCCCTTAACTTTGGTGCAAGAATAATATTGATTGATACTTTCATCCTTGATTAGAAATGGTAATCTATTATCTTTGATTTTAGTCTGAATTTTGAAAAGTTCTTTTTTTAATTCTTCATGTGAAATTATAGATGAATGGAGGGTTTCTGTTTGAGCAAATGAAATGGCTATTTCTATATCACTCAATATTTTGTTTATGATATCTATTGCTAGAGTTATATGTGTAAAAACTGAGTTTAGAACAATAAAATTGAAATCATCCCAAGAATTTATGGCTGATCTATTCATCCAGAAGTTTATTTGACTGATTTTACTCTCTAGAAGTGCTTGATTATGTTGCAACTCATTCATCGAATTATTGAAAACAGTTATTGAGTTTTCTGTTAAACTTATTTGTGAATTTGCCACATCAATCAATTTCTGTTGTGAGTTTTTCAAGTTTTGAATAGCTTCATCGTATTTATCGGCATCATTCTGATCTAAATTACCTGATATTGATTTCCATATAGTACCTAGTCCATTTATCAAACCTCTCTTTCCTCTGTTATTGGGGGTCGGCGTTAGTTGCTTGAGTTTTTTCTGAGTATCATCGATCTTATACTCTAAGATGTATTTGTGATTGGAGATTTCACGTAAGTAACTTTTTCCGTGTTCTGAAGTGTGAAATGATGTATTCATGCTTCGATAGTTTGATATCAATTTATTGAATTCCGACGTTATGTTGGATAAATCGAAAATTTGGATTAAAGTCCAATAGTTTACGATATTTTGGGATATTCCCTTTTTTAATGGTAATATGCCAGGGTTGTCTACAATTTGAGTAATTTTTACTTCTGTGCATTCTGAGATGATGTATCCGAAGATTGTTGCGACGGTGATGAGTCTGTAACAATAGGTTGTCTTAGATTTTTTAAATGAACTGTACGACCGATGTTCTGTTTTGATTTATTACCATCTATTTTTTGGATAAGGGCTTTATTACCGGGTAACAGTTCTGTAATAATAAAAGGTCCGCTAAATTTAGGTCCGCTTTTGTTACGAGCATATTTATAACTTTTTTCGTAAACTGTTTGACCAATTTTGAAGGGGTTCCTCGTATTTTCATTAATTTTTTGAACAATTTTATTTTTTTGTGAAGTTATATTCTCATTGACTTTATCATAGACTAACGCTAATTTTTGTTTATGCTTTTGTAGATAGTCACTATACATTTGCTTATCGTAAAGAATATCTAGAGGATCTTTCAGCTTTGTATGGCCGAATGTAAGTTCAAGTGGAGTTAGTTTCGTGGTTGAATGAATAGAATTATTATACCCTATTATTGCGTATTTCATAATTACTTCTATGGGGTCTTTAGATTGTGATCTCAAAATTCTACAATGTTCCGCTATTGTCGAGTGGAATCTCTCAATGATTCCGTCAGAATCTGGGTGATGTGCTGTTGTGAAATGAATATTTATTTTATGAGTTTCAAATAGTTCTTTTATAATATGTCCGAAAAATTCCATTCCTTGATCTGAACTTATTCGTAATGGTGTTCCGTAAAAACAAAAATAATTCAACAATGCATGAAATATGTCTACAGCATTTTTGGATTTTAATTGGATGGCTTGACCTAGTTTCGTGAACGCATCCACAACAGTTAGAAATTTAGTATTCTCCAAAGTGTGAATATCTATGTGTATTTTTTCAAAAGGCTTGAAGGGCGTATCTGTTAACATCATTTCGATTTTTGGAGGATTTCTCTCGTATTTATTTCGTTTGCAGATTTCGCAGTTCGCTATATAGTTCGAGACGTATTCTTTCATGGATGGAAAATAATATTTTCGCTGAAGTTGCCTGAGAGTCTCATTTACACCTCTGTGATTTGTTTTCCCTTCGTGCTGGAATTTTATCGCCTGGTTGATAAGTTCACTATCTTGAATCACTTCTCTTCTTTCAGTGCAGTATATTATTTCAGGTCCGTTTCTGTTGAACAGCTTGTTTACAACGTTGCTGAATGTTCTGAACATGTTCTCAGATTCGAAGTGAAAATAATATCTCTTCTTATCTGCTGTGTATTCTTTGAGGAATTTGATGATTTCGTCTTCGTTATTTGAAGCGCTGATTTGGACATAAAATTTCCTTATGTTTCCCATGGATTCTTTTCTCACAGGTTTCGGTTGTTTATAGACTTCCTGGAAAAAATACTGATTTGGCTTAGAATCGATAATATCGTTGGATATTTTTATTGGTGATGAGTTTTCCGTCTCCGTATTCGTAGAATGTACCGTATCAAGATCACTTTCTGAATTTTCTTCCTGGCCATCATCTGCGTTGTCAAGTCTTTTCAAGATTTCATCTAAATCTGATTCTGACATCTCGACTGATGATGCATCTTCCAATATTTTTTCAATTTCGTCTTCATCTACGTTATTGATTAGAGAATCAGTATCTGTATGATTAAGTTGTATTCTTGATAATGCATCGGCATTTTTGTTGATGGATCCTTTTTTGTATGCAAGTTCGTAATCATATTCTTCTAATCGTATTTTCCATCTTTGCAATTTCGAATTTGGTTCCTTCAGTTTATCCAACCAGATAAGAGGTCGATGGTCAGTGCATATGGTGAATTTCCTGCCATATAGGTATGGTCTGAAGTATTTTACTGCCCAGATAACTGCTAATAGTTCTTTCTCTATGGTGCTGTATCGTTCTTCTGATTGATTGAGTGTTCTTGATGCATAGCATATTGGCCTGTCTGAACCGATCGGTCCTTGTGATAGAATAGCTCCAATTGCTACGTTTGAGGCATCTGTTATTACTATGAAATTTTTACTAAAATCCGGATATTGTAAAACTGGAGGATTCGTCAAAATTTCCTTACATCTGTTGAATGATTTTGTGAATTCATCGGAGTGAACTATTTTTCTTCCTTTTTTTAGACAGACGGTCAGAGGTTTTGTGATTTCTGCGTAATCCTTTATGAATTTACGATAATATCCTGTGAGTCCGAGGAATCCTTTTAATTCAGTTGGTGTTTTCGGGATTGGGTAGCGTAAAATTGCATCAATTTTCAGAGGATTAGGTTTAAGACCTTCCGGTGTTATGATATGACCCAAGAATTGAACCTCTTTCTTAAGAAATTCTGATTTATCCATTTGAATTTTTAAGTTTGCAGCTCTCAGACGTTCAAAAACTTTACGGAGTTTTTCTATGTGTTCCTCTAGTGATGTTGAAAAAATTATTATATCATCCAAGTACACTACACATGATTCATTCATTATGCCTCGTAAAATATTATCCATTATTCTTTCAAATGTTCTTGGTGCATTTTTCAATCCAAAAGGAAGTCTTTTGTATTCATAATGCCCTCTTTCTGTGGAGAATGCTGTTTTCGGTATATCTCTAGGATGCATTTCGATTTGGTGATATCCTGATGCTAGATCAAGTGTGGAAAAATATTTGCATTTACCTAGCTTGTCTAATACTTCTGTAATGTTTGGGAGTGGATATTGATCATCGATACTTTTCTTGTTGAGTAATCTATAATCGACACAGAGACGATATTTTTGTTCTCCGGAAGCGTCCATCTTTTTTGGAACTACGATCACTGGACTACTCCATGGACTACTGGACGGTTGAATTATGTCGTTTTTCAAAAGTTCTTCCACCTGTCTTTCGACTTCCCTTTTTTGTGTTTCTGGCATTCTATATGCTTTTTGAAATATAGGTGTTTCATCCGTGGTTCTTATCTCGTGTTTAACTACATTAGTAAAACTTAAAGGTAGCTTTTTGCTATGAAAGATATCTCTGTATTCAAAGCAGATTTTCCGAATTGCTTGTTTTTCTTCTTTGTTTAGATGTTCTAAGCGGAGATTTTTCATATTTTCTTTCAATAAATTGTCAGTTTTGGTTTCATTTTGAGCTATCGTTATTGGAGTTATGTCCGATTCATTGATTTCAAGAATTTGTAGTGGATTTATTTCAATTTGTTTTTCTGACTCATTACTATTCGTTACTGTTACGTATGCTTCATTATTTTCAACCTTCACTAAGCACTGTGGAATTTCGATTCCCTCCGTTAATTTGATGTATTCTATGATACCTTGATTGACTTCGTTAGAGTGTATAGGTACTTTTAAGACTTTCTGGGTTCTAGGTGGTAAAGTATATGAATAGGAATTTCTTTGAAAATATAGAGGAATAGGACCATTTTTGGTGTAAAGCACATTTTTCTTGAGGTCGATATTGGCACCTAAGTGTTTAAGTAAATCCATTCCAATCAATCCATCATATTGTTCGTTAAACTCAAATATGTGAAAATTAAAATATTCTTCAGTTTTGAAAATTTTCGGAAGTGGTATGTGTGCAATATATTTATGAAACGTAATTTTGTGTGCTGTCTTTATTTTGAATGGTGAATATTTGATATATTTTTGATAAAATTGTTCAACGATTCGGGGACTAATTAAGGTTTTCGAACTTCCTGTATCTATCATAAATTTAAAATTGACTCCCGGAATCCTTATGTATGGCAAAGTAGAGTTATTAATATTAGTGATGTTTATTACGTTGGATTCTGGTTGCTTGCTGTGCTGTGAAAATTTTCAGCAGGTAATTCCAAATATTGATTATTTTCGGGGAAGTCTGCGAACTCGTATTGATTATTTGGGTCGTACTCCGACGTGGTAAGGTAATCATCATAGTAACAATCATTTTGATCAAATTCGTTCACGGACTCATCGATATTTTGTTGAAAAAGTTCTTCCGAAATGAAATTTCTTTGATTAATCTGTCTACTAGGTTGTGGTCTACCTGTATACCTTGTGTTATTTGACGACGTATCCATAGGGACAGGTTGTGATCGCGTTTGGGGCGAATTTCTAATCTGCATACTTCTTTGGTTATTTCGGTTCAAATTCGTAGTGTTTTGACGGACTTGAGTAACCGGTGTTTGATTAATCGGGCTTACATTTTGATACAGAGGACGTTGTAGATTTTGTTTGGTGGGTAAAAAATGTGTAAATTGAGTATTTGGAGGTCTATTCGAGTAAGTGTATGTTAAATTCCGCCTAGCATAAGCAAAATTTTGTTCTTCTATAGTAAATGCAATAGCCTGTTCTAAGGTTTGTGGATTTCTTAATCTAATTGGTAAATTAGAATGAAGACCTCTCAAGAAGGCGTTTAGTGCTTGGTTCTCGAATAAATTCTTTTTCAATTCTATTATGTTTGGGTCAACTTCGGTGAGTTGAATTTTATTGAGTAATAAACTCAAAAGATCTTGACATCTATATCCAAAATTAACCGGACTTTCGAACTTTCCCTGTCTTAAATGCATCAAATCACTGACTAAACAATTTTCATCGCGTTGATCAGAAAAAAATTGGAGTAATAAATTTTTGATCGATAACCAATTTCTTAAATTTCCTCTACTGCCTACCAAATTTAGTGCTCTTCCCGTTAGTTTGCCGATAATGGCTCGCAAAAGAAATTCATTTTGTGGGTTGGCAATGTTGTTTTGATCAGAAAAATTATTAATCAAATACTCGCTAGATTGAATAAAAATAGCCAAAGTTGCTGGATTCCCATCATATTCTGGGATACAATCAATGTGGTGTTTATGAATTTGAGGGACTGCCATTATTTCTTCCCTGTTATGTCTTCTTAAAGGACTACGATCTCTAATACTATTCATAAGATTTTTAAACTATAATTTATATATTTGAACTCGACGAATTCAAGAGAAAATCAAGTATTTAGTTGAAAAATAAAATTCAATATATTGTGAAAAAAAAAAAAAAATCAATTGGGGATATGGGGTGATTGGTATGTGGAAAAAGGATGTGAAACTTACGCTATTGGCTTCATAAAGATTTCTTCTTTTTCTTCTGCTTCAGGGGATACAGCGATTATAGCAGGCAGTTTCGTTCCAGAAACTCCGTACCAAACTATAATTTCTCCTCCTGAAAGCTGTTGATCGGGTTTGGTTTTCTTAACTATGAGCTTCGGTGATGTTGACTTCCACTCGCTGGTTTTCTTGTACCACTGGGTTGAACTTGGTCGATTTTTGGGCCAAGGTTCGACAAAAAATTTTGAATACCCAACTAATCGTTGAAACGAACACAACTTTTTCCGCAATTTTAGTCGAAAAAAAATGTTTTGGGTATCCTACCGACTGCGCCACTTATGTTTGTGAATAAAGAACTTTGATTTTTAAAAAGTTTAATTTGATTATTGACGAAGTGGACAATGTTAAAGTCACGACATTCAGTACAACAATGGTTTGACTAACCTAATTAACAAAGCAAGTAATCTTCTATTCCCCTCTAGTGGGATGAATTCCTAGTATCAGTGCAATATGATATATTAAGATGATGCATGTATATTTATATAGGATTATGGAGGATTCTAATATGTAACTTACTGATTAAAGAACACAGGGGTTAAAAATACTTCATTGTCATAATGAACCTTCTTATACACTATGTATTGACGGATTTGAGGCTGAACCTAGTTAAGTGTCCTCGGAGATTGAAGTTTAGCTGATATCAATTTTTTATAGGTTTTCACTTGAATGAGAATCAAATTTCGGAAGAAACAACTAATTCAACAATAATTTCATCACAAATAAAGAAATGTTGGTCATAGAACATCGCAGTAAAAAATTAATAGAACGAAATTATTGAGCGGTAAAACTTTCAACCTGCATAACCTCCAGTGTATGTTGTACAGTACGTCCATGCATTATATTTTCTGAATATTCGAGGTTGCTGATAGTAGCGCCACCTATATCCTGTGTGTAATGTAAGCGTTGCTATGAGAGGAAAAAAAGCAGTACTTATCGACACTTCGTACAAGCATTTCAATGTCTATTACAATCCTTATTTTCTCTGCCCAGTTTTACATTCACTGTGCAATTCTACATTATATCAGGTTGTGAGCACAGGTCGCTGAAGTGGCGAAGATAAAATTGAAAAGATCAGAATGGCTTTTAATTTTCTATTTAGTGTTCCACGATTGAAAGGTCGAGAAAACTATACAGAATGGGCTTTCGCAGTTAGAAACTTTATTGTACTAGACGAACTGCAAGGCTGTATAGATAGCACCGAAACGGATGCTGTTAAAGATGGAAAGGCCAAAGCTAAACTAGTAATAACAATCGATCCCTCATTGTATGTTCACATCATGGAGGCTACTACAACCGAGAAATTATGGCTGAATATTCAAAAAATATTGGATGACTCCGGCGTGTTAGTTTCAATCAAGCTGGATAATTCAGACTCCATGGAATCCTATGTAACCTAGTTAATCGAGTCGAGGTTAAATAATAGGTCGATGAAAAATGGATTGGATGCTTGCTGTTGGCGAGATTGCCAGCCAGAATCAGTAGAAGTAAAGTCTCTGAATTCTGATATTAATAAATCAGACATAAAACTGATCTTCCTGACATAATGTCAAAATCAGTAGGTCATAAAATATCTAAAATCTGATATTGCTACATCAGATATAAAACTGATCTTTCTGAGAGTGTCAAAATTAGTAGTTATAATCAAATCATTGGAATCTGATATTGATAAATCAGATATGAAACTGATCTTTCTGACACAGTGTCAAAATCAGTAAGTGATCAAATCTTTGGAATCTGATATTGATAAATCAGATATGAAATTGATCTTCCTGACACAGTGTCAAAATCAGCAGTTGATCAAATCTCTGGAATCCGATATTGATAAATCAGATACGAAACTTAACTTCCTGATATAGAAATTATATGTTGAATAATCTGATATTAAACAGATCTTAATATAAAGTCAGATCGTTATGTAATTATATTTCAGAAATCTGATATTGATACCTAAATCAGATATAAATCAGATATAAAACTGATTTCCTGATGTATTGTAAGAATTAATAGGTACCTGAGTTGGAAAGTTGGAATTCAGAATGTTTACATTATACACGTGCATGAGCCGAGGGACCATGAAGAAAAGCTTACATTTCGTGTTTCAAGGAATGCTAGATTCTTTCTAGATTATTAGAGTTAGTTCTCATTAAACACTCGATGAGTGAAGAAACCTTCCAAGTGCATTTATTGCCAATAAAGAAATTGCATAAGAAAGACAAACCTTTCTTTCATTTCAACATAGCCTTTCCAATAGTAATCTAATCAATATTTTAGGAGAAAAAAAATTTTCATCAAAAATTTGAAATTTTTTTTTTTTATTTTTTAACAACTGGACCAACACGAACACTATAAAAGCGCTTAGCGCAACTTCGATATCTGACTCGTTCATCCTCACGTTGGCTCTGACGGGATGAAAATGATTCAATAGCCAACGTGTGGACCAAATAAGCCGGCCAACGTTGGTACCAGCGTTGGGAGTTGTCGAAATTCGACATATTTTTTCACAATATCTTCAAAACTCATGATCATATCGAACTGAAATTTAGTACACTACTGTAAAATATATAGAATCGATTTTGTCACCAGATTCGTCATCAGTGAGTTCAACCTAGTCGTTTAACACCTTTTCAGCTCAAAATTCGAAAACTACAGACATTTGGACAAAACGATAGCACGCTGTTCCCCTAGAACATGCGCGCAAAAAAAGCTTCATTTGAAATACCTAACCATCTGCAAGGGCATATTCTTTCACAAGAACTGTTTTCGATTCACTGAATGTATTTCAAGAAAGAGGACTCGTACTGTTTGAGTGCAATTTATGCAATTAATGACTGCACCACTCTTTTCTCAATCTGAGAAATTCTAGGGAACTTGAATGATGATAAGGGTGAAAAAAGGTCAATTAAATTGGTAATCGTCAGAATGAGTTTCAGAAAAATGTATTGGAATGAAATAATTCTGAGGATTTTCAATTTACTGTCTAATGGAGAAGTCAGGAATAGACTGAATCTTCACATTAACATTCGTTAATCAATAATATTTTTCATTAGGCAACATTTGTTCGCGAAACTGCGCTTGACAAATAATCTTGCAATGTGCCTGAGCGATTTGTGTAAATGAGTTTCATTTGATTTTTCATAGTTCTTTTTCAAATATTGAAAGCGAAAACCTTGAAAAAATTTAAAAAAAGGTAAATTCTTCCCAGAATAAATAAGTATTTAAAGTATATTCAAAATTCTTTATTTGCATTCGAGGCACTAATGAAGGAGTCTGTATATAGTTACACGTAATTATATGGGACTTTCAGAATGAGCGTAAACAGCGTTGCCTTTCTCTGTGCACTGTGTCGGAACTGAACATTTCAAAACATTTCCTATGTGCCGGTCCTGTTTATACGTAAGAATCATGTCTTGCAGTCTCCCCCAGAACTCACGCTCACGTAGCCAGCGAACGAACATTTACCCGAGGGGCCTCTAACACGCCAGCGCCATCCCGACAACTTGCAGGAGAACTAAGAATAATAAATTCGACTTATGTAGCGCAATTACCCAAAATACATTCACGGTTTTTTATAGCTCCTTGCGGCAAACGGATCGCTCCATTCTTTTATTGCACCGAAGAGAACTCCGAATTGATATGTAATTGTTTTCCGGGCCGGTATTACAAGCAATTTTCTTCTCATTTTCGACAAACAGCCCACGATATCTTCTAGATTCTTTTCCGACTACGGAATTGCCTCCTTTAACAGCCATCTCAGGGGAAAAAACAATTTTTTGGGATGTAGGTACTAAGTCAGACTTGTGAGTCTGAAAGTTGCGCATTGTTACTATTAACTTTAGCTGTTATATCCAGGTTCACCTAACAAGATATATTTTTTTTAATCTTCTAGGATGGTCATCCTGTTGAACCCAGTCGCTGAAAAGTGTTTGTAACATCATTAAGAAAAAGAAGAAGTTTTCTGTTCAATGTCATTCTATTATGTCATCTGTCAATATCGATTTTGCCACGGATTTTGATGAGAAAGAGAAAACTTGCACAACATGAAATATAGGAAGGAATCCCTGCTCCCAGAGTATGTTCGACATTCGACTTAAGATATTGAAATATTTCGAACTAATAATTATTCATTTAAATTCTAGGTCAGTGCGATTTCCGTCAAGTTCCATCGGTGGAATGCTGAGTTTGCGAAAAGTATCGGGTGGCTTTGAACTTCTAGGCAAGAACAACGGATGACGTAAAATAGCACGGTGTTTCGGGTCTCCCATGTAACCATTGAAGGAAATGTTTACATGTCACTTGTTTGCTCATTCACTCATAAAAGCTTTAGATTGGAGTCAATAGGTTTGTTCGTTGTCAGGGCCCTATCTAGGTACTATGGTGCCTGTGGAAAATTATTAGACAGCTCTCAATTTGCGTTGATTTTTTTAATCAATTATATTTTCTTACAGTATTTTTTTCTTTATAATTTTAGTCATATATTTTCGTTAATGTTTTGAAATAATACACAATATTATAGATATTAACTAATATTTATTGAAACCATTGAAATACAGATTTCATACCTGAAATACCACAATTTCTTTTTATGGAATCCAATATATATATAAAACAATACGATTTATGGCTAGAAACCCGAAAATACACTAAGCACTGAACGTAGTTTGAAATGTACTTTAGTCGCCAGAAAAGAAATGTGGGATATTCAGGATGTCTCGAATTTATATATTTTTCATTCTTCTTGGAATTCGAAATTCTGATTGGTGATGGTGAATTTAAACTTAAACCAATTTCTGGAATATCAGAGAATTGTATCAATGAAGCCGCAGTTCACACAAAAAAAGATGTCAAAGAGATACCGACAAACTTGATGAAGCCCAAAAAAACTCGTGAAAATAGGGGTAAGCACACATGCCGACGAGCGATAGTAATTATTTTATGACCTGAATGCGGCACCTTTGAACATGCCGACGCCTGACAGGAATATTTAAGACTTATTGCGGCACGCTTGAACATGACCATATTCATATTTTTTCACCTTAAATTAAAGTTTTGCTGACCTTGAGATTATTTTAGGATTGGTACGCGAATTCTATAGAAGGCCAGCAATATTTATGTTTCAAGATTCCTCGGCATCCCTTGTTGCGAGGCGAATACATGAAAACCGAGTTGTGATCTCTCGAATTATTTCGCCTGGCGCTCTTATTTCTTTTATCTTTTGATATTTTTTGGCGCCTCGTGCAAGTGCCACCTTTGCCATGCCCTAGATACGGCCCTGTTCGTTGTACCTACATGAACTATACTCACTACACCAACTCCACTGACTTTCAATTCTCAGTGCAGCTGAGTATAGTTGAGTGTAGTCACAAATAACAGAATGAGTGTAGTAAGAGTAGTTCAATATGTTCTATGATTTCCATAGAATACAAACATATGTATGATACATGATTTCACTCGAATTCATGATGACAGAATTCTTTTCTTCTTCTGTTTTCGCTATCATTTCGGGGTTATGAGGTTTTGTTGATTTGCCGTAAGTAGTCACGGAAAAAAAATCTGATCGTCGCAGGGTGAGCGCAGCGCTCACCTTTGTTGTTGTTGGCACTGCAATGAGTGTCTTGCACTAATCTACGCGCCCGTCCATCAAATCCCCTTCCGTAGTATTAGGTTCAGTTGTATGTAAGTGGTTTCACTGCTGCAACACGTTCAGCTCTGCTATAACGTTCTTATTTCGTGCATGTTGGAAAGTGAGCGATTTGCTAACCTGCGAGTATTGGTGTGAGTCATAGTTCGGTGAGTATGAACAAGTTTATTTTGTGTTATCGCGGAGTAATCTTGTGTTTTACATCGTTACTCAGGTGGGCGAGTAAAAAAAATCTAGCAAAGCACTGCCGTGAAGGCAGCAGCTTTTGCGCGCATATACAATGTAGATGACCGCTTCGGCAACGAATTTGAATATGCGCGCCAAAGCTGCTGCCTTCACGACAGTGCTTTTTCAGATTTTTTTTCGATATTGATTTCTATTCGATCTAATGTGTATTTTTGGAAATATTGGAGAAATTAAATTTTGAATGCGTGTATCTACGGAATCATTGGGCGGATTTCAACCATTCACGAATTTGACCTTCGTAATTAAGCCTCAAACCTACTCTACAAATATCGAGTTCGTAAGTCTTCCGGAAGTTAGAAACTCGATATTTGTAGAGAAGGTTTGGACCTTAATTACGAAGGCCGAATTCGTGAATCGGTAAAATCCACCCAATGATTCCGCATTTATACCCATTCAAAATTTTATTTTCCCAATATTTCCAGAAATACAATTTCGTATAGCATATAACGTCGCTCTCGCGCGGTTTCGTGGAAACCTTCGAGTTACCGATGATGAATATTTATCTGGCCTATGATTTAATCAAATCCGATTATGAAATGCATATAAAAATTTGAAAAAAACTTCACATAAAATCAATGTAGCACTAGTTTACACGTTAAAACAGACGATGGTTTACCTATAAAATTGCATGATGTGTACATGTGTGATAGTTTGGCAAACAGTATTTCATTTGTTAGTGAATGGAAGAAAAAGAATTCGCAACACTTGTTGGTAATTTGTATTGTGTGTAATTCAAATATTATACAACAAGAGCAGCGGTTGTGACTGTTACATAATCCTTGCTTATGGCAACTATACGACAGAACACAAAATTCAGTATTGTGTGATAACAAGACTCCAGCAGAAATATGTAATGGTTTCAAACCTGATCTAACCAAAATAAGAATATTTGGAAGTGCTGCATATGCACACATGTGCCGCAGGAGGTTCGTACTGGAAAACTAGATTCTCACAGTAAGAAAATGATTATGGTGGGGTACTGTGACAATGGATACAGGTTATATGATCCAAGTAAAAATATTTTTTCAAATTATAGATCTGTAGTATTTGATGATTATATAAAGAGATCAAGTGGAATAAGAATTTCTATAGGCGGTGTTCATGAATCCTTCAAATTCTACAAGTGATTCTGAAGATAACGATACTACCATTGACAGTGACTCTGTACATAAAGAAGAAGATGATGCGCGAACAGGAAGTGAGACATTTAAAAGAGTTTGATGTTGGCTTTACCCGCTGGAGATTTTCCGTCAAAAATACCTAAAACCTACCGACAAGCAGTTGGAATGGGAAATGACAGGGAGAAAGCTATAGATAGTGAACTTCAAACATTAGCGGATAATAATACATGGGAGGGAAATGGTTGAACTACCACCCAAATCCAAATTGATCGACTCAAGATGGGTATTCACAGAAAAGGAAATTGGTGGTAAAACACAGAAGAAAGCAACGGTGGTTGGGAGAGGATACCAATAACCAACCTTTGAGGAAAAAATGTATGCTTCCGTTGCAAAACTTCAGACTTGAAGGACTAATAGCAGTGGTAGCTAAAAAAACCCACACATTCATTAATGGTATTAAAAATCAGCCTTTTAAAATGGTGAACCTTACATGACAGTGTATATGAGTCCAGCAGATGGCTTGAAGTTGATGCTACAAGTCTCGCATATGAACTACTTCAGGCTTTATATGGGTTACAACAAACTCCAAGATGACTTTATCAACAATCATCTGTTAATTTTCAAAGAATCCTTGCTTATGGGTGTTTTCCCTAATGAGTGGAAGTTGGCTAAGGTTTCTGAAAAATGGTAACAAAAATAACATACCGGTATCTAGCTCTAGGCTCTAGCGTTGTCAAAATTGGAATTTGAAAAAAAAGTTCAAATGTAGTTTGAATTTAGTTAGTATTACAGAGTTGAGGTAAGGTGTTGAATATGCAACTCAGAATATATGATATTTTATATTTCATAACAGATGGCGTTATTGTCACTCTTTCAGTTGCGAATAGAAAAAGGTATTATGTGGAATAATAATGCTGAAAGAAGAATATAATCAATGAAGAAACATTTAAATTAGAAAAACTATTCGAAGAATCACGAGAGATTGATCCAGAAAAATAAATCCTGAAGAAGGTTTGCTATGTAACTTCTTAATGGGTCTACCGAAGAAGTATGTCATGGTAGTCAACATATTATAAAGTATTTCTTCTGATGATTTGACGTTCGAAACTATGAAGAGATATTTGCAAAATAAGGAGGAGAAAATTTCGAGTGAGGAAATGGAACATCCAAGTACTTCGAAACCATAGTCGTTTTACAATGGTCAAACGGAGACGTGTTATTTGCGCAATACACCAGGTCGTAGTTGTCGAATTAGACAGAATCAAGACAGATCGAGACAGAATTTCAATCCAAGAAATTAAAACAGTCAAATACAAAATTTTCGAAGTCAGAATGGTGAGAATCAGAACTATAGGGAAAAAAATTTCAAGAAAAATAATGAAAATGGAAATTTCAATAGAAATGGAAGTAATACATTGGGACAATGGAAGTAATACATTGGGACAATGGAAACAAAATAATGCAAATGTGTGTGAAAGTGAAGATAAACATGAAGGAATAGCATTTGACTGTGAAAGAAACAATTGTGAGATGAAGACTTTACATCCTCATGAAGAATTCAACTTGAAACTATTCATGCACAGCGGCTGTACTGACCTTGTAGTCAACGACTCTGAGTTCTTTATTGATTATGTTGAGTTGAAAACTACGGTTCTATTTCTGTCGCCAAGAATGATGAAAGTACTACAGCAATTGGTATTGGTACCATTGAAGGTAACGTCTTCTATGTACCTACAGGACGTAGAAGTTTACTCTCAGTTAAGAGAATGACTGAACTTGGTAACTCAAATAAAGAAGAAAACAAGATATGTGGAGCATGTATTGAAGGAAGAATTACTTACATACCATTCGAAACAAGGAAGAGAGCGTAAAGTGTGTTGAAGATAGTTCACTTTGATGTTTGTGGACCGATATAACCAGTATCCATGGAAGGTCAAAAGTACTTAGTAACATTCCTAAATGACTGTACAAACTTCAGCTGTGTATATTTGCTGAAGACAAAAAATGTAGTTCTGATTAAATTTAAAGAATTCTACGTTTTGACAAAATCAGAATTTAATAAAACTGAGCAAAAATTGCGTTGTGACCATGGTGATGAGTACACTGCCAGAATGTTTCAGTAGTTCTGTACTACAGAATGGTGTTGTAATAAATTATAATGTCCCATACTCACCTGAACAAAATGGAAAGGATGAACGCTTCAACAGAACAATTAAAGAGAAGGCCAGATCTATGATCAGTGGTTCTTCTGGAGTATATGAAAGTTTTTGGAATGAAGCAGTATGTGTAGCAGATTTCATTCTTGATCGAAGTCCAACTAGTGCTCTTGAGAATGAAACACATGCCGAATTATGGAATTTAGAAAAGCTCAATGTTGAACATATTAGAGTATTTGCCTGCAGAATCTATTATCATGTGCCAAATGAACGATGAACCAAATTGACAATCAAAAGGTGGAAGTCTTTCGTGATGTAAAGTTGAATGAAAATTTATTTCCATACAATAAGCAATCAGTCAATGTCGATATAGATGAAAGTCAATGTAAGCCAAACGGAATCCAGAAGGAGAATCCAACCGAAAATATTATGTGAAGAAAGAATTACAATTTGAGCATGAAACCCTTGCTCTTTACCAAGATGCATAGAATATATCAGGTGTCGACACTTTCCTACTATTATCCACTAAAATTTGGGGTCCAAAACACGGTCCTAGGAAATGTTGTCCTACTTGGCTCTGTAAACAATGGTGGTGCTGAGGTCGCTTTGTCAAGTCCATACAATTGATTCCAGTGAATAAAAATGAATTGAGTAATAATCTGATTGATCTGATGAAACTATTTCCCGAAAAATGAATCAGATATTTGAAATTATGGATTCTTACTAAAATACATATAATAGGAGTTTAACAAATGTGGAACATCTATTTATTAATAATATGAAATATGTATAAGGAAATAAGGAGCAATATGATGTTTATTGTAAGAACACTTTCATGAATGGATAAGGGAAGTCATTTCGAAGCCAAAACAACGGTGAAAACGGAACGGGAGATTGATATTGCTGATGGATTTTATTGGATAGTTAAGATCTCCTTTCATGAAAATATGGTTTATAAATTTTGTATGTGCCTATTAATAAATATCTATCCATATCAAAAGTTATAAATTTTGTTACATACTTATGAAAATATTCGGAGGAAATGTTCATGTTTACCATTATTGAAATTGAAATATGAATTTTCACTTTGCTGTTCATGTTCATGCGAATTTATCAGACGAATTTCAAATCCGACAAATTATAGTATCTATGGTTTCAAATGATTTCTTGAGGTATTTTTGAAAACACAACTCTGAAAGACTCTTTCCACGAACTTAATATTGAGATAATAAATACCTCTTGTAATAAACAAGTGTTCAAAAATATCAAGTTTCAGACTTGTGTATTCAGAGTTCTGATTTGACTAGTTTTGATATGACAGGTCGGTAACTTCCGTTAATATTTCAGATTTTATATGGCTGATTTTCCTATGCTGGCACCTATCGGCGAAACTGAAGTAGGACAACAAAGCAGTATTTGGACAACATTCGGACCTCCTTTCGGGCCCAAAGTATGTCAAAGAGTGCCTGCACCATATGCACTCTATGCATCTATCTCTTAACCAATATAGTAGTGTGGCAAGCAACAATCGTTTACCAAGATCCAGAAACATCCCTAAAAAAATTGATGATTTTGAACCTTATATGGCCTACAAGGCAAACGGATTATGTGCCATCAAGTTATGAAGAAGCAACAAATGGAGCCTATCGTGATTCATGGCTAGGTGCTATAGAAAGGGAGATAAGGAAGGGAACGAGACATGGAAAGACCTCGATGAAGCCAAGGACAAGCGAATATGAGATACTAAATGGGTATTTGCATTCAAAGAACCTGATGTGCCATCAAGTTATGAAGAAGCAACAAATGGAGCCTATCGTGATTCATGGCTAGGTGCTATAGAAAGGGAGATAAGGAAAGGAACGAGACATGGAAAGACCTCGATGAAGCCAAGGACAAGCGAATATTAGATACTAAATGGG
The DNA here is from genome assembly GCA_958510865.1 of Myrrha octodecimguttata. Classification (NCBI taxonomy): domain Eukaryota; kingdom Metazoa; phylum Arthropoda; class Insecta; order Coleoptera; family Coccinellidae; genus Myrrha; species Myrrha octodecimguttata. The sequence goes on from OY294056.1 coordinate 25,808,947, forward strand.
TATTTGCATTCAAAGAACCTGCTGAAAACAAATTTCATGTTAGTTGTAAGAGCTTTTGCACAAAGTAGTAATATATTTTGTTATGATGAAATTTATTTCCCAGTAGCTAGGATGAATACAATAAGAGCATTACTAGCAGTAGGAAATGGAATAAATTATCGTTTTCAGCCAACTAGACATTGAAACAGCATTCCTAAATGGTAAATTAACTAATGAAATTTTTTTATACACTTTAAGTTGTGAATATTGGTATGGGCGAAATTTCACAATTAACAATGCTTTCTACGGTCTTAAACAAGCAGCAAAATGCTGGTTTGATAGATTTAGTTCTGAGATTTCGAAGCTAGGTTTCACAAGATGAAACGACTATTGGTTGTATACAAAGAATTGTGATAATGAAATGATTTGTGTATTAATTGATATGGACGATATTTTATTGGTTGGTAAAATCAACAAGTTTTAAATAGTATTAAACACAAACTTATGAATATCTTCATATTAAAAGGCAAGGGTATTCCTAAAATATTTCTTGGTCTTGAAATAGATTACAATCAAACCGAAAGAAAAATGAATATTACTCAAACCAGATATATTGAAAAATTGTTACATAAATTTAGCATGTAGGATTGTAATACATCTCACATACCTATGGTCCCAAATTTAAAAATAATTTTGAGTGATAATAATGAATATTGCTCGAAACCACATCGTGAATTAATTGAAACACTAATGTTTTTGGTGTCAGGCACTAGACCCGATCTTTGTTTTTCTGTCAACTATTTAAGTCGTTTTCAAAATAACTATGCTGACGAAACTTAAAACATCTTGAAAACGTTCGGGAATATCTAAATTAGACAAAAGAATATGGTCTAATCTAAACTAGAAATGGAAAACTATTTGAGACGAGTCATACGTTGATTCTGATTGGGCGAGTAATTCTATAGAAAGGAAATCCGTATCTCGATATTCATTTGAATTTTATGACAATATCATATCCGTACGAGGAAACAAGTATCAGAAGTTCTTTCCACTACTGAATATGAGTTAGTGTCACTTTGCTCAGCCGTTACTGAAGGTACCGTTCGGTTATCACCTCACACTGCTCCTAAGTCGTTCGTTAATTACATCCAGATGGAAGGGAGTCACATCTCAACCGTTGAACAAATTAGGAGCGAGTCGATGAGGATCTTGTTTGTCGGGGTATTTTGATAGAGCAAAGCGTTTTTTTTTCACAGAATACAATTATATTATATCTGACATCTTGTTGATATCTATTACCTAGAAATCATTTTTGTTCAATTTTCAACTGTAATGGTCGACTTTCATTCGGTGACAAATTTCATCAGGTACCATCGTCTCAAAGTAAATGAGCCATGACACAGTGCACATACTGAAAACCTCTTTGAACGAACTAATTTTTGATAAAAAAAAAATTTTTTTGAAAATTTCTGCACGCCTATAAAGAAGATACAAAGACCTTGCCAAAAAAGTACCACATGACCCACTTTCAATATTCAAAAAATTTAGAGGGTTAATGGGGATGGCACAGGGTGCAATAAAACCCTTCAAAAATGCATAAAAATTTGGTAAAAGTGAAACAAAAAATGACCTGTTTTGGAATTATTATATATTTTTTTTCTGAGAAAATGAATTTGTTCCATAATTTTGACGCGCACTGTATATTTCCTTGTATTTCAATCTTGCTGACATCACTTTTTTTTCAGATGAGCACACCATGAGAAAAAATGTAATACAGAAATAGCCAATTAAATAGGTTAGGCGTAAAATTAATCTTGAATAATACATACAGATATGATAGAGGGGTGTGTTATTTATCACTGCAGAAGGATAGAAAATCAAACCCATAATAACACATCGTTCAAGGTTCTCTACTAGGTTTTTTCATCACTGTTTTCTGTTGATAATATGATGGTGCAGCGAACTAATCCTCACGATGGAAGTTAGAAAAAGGAGACAGATTCAAAACACGAAATTCAAATCACCGAAAAATCGTGAAAATATATTCAGCTCGGCTCTCAAAAATCACTTCATCTTTTTCATCGACAGTCCTGCAGTGGGACCCTGTGTCCTATAAAATTCTATACATCGATTTTATTAGCTGCGTTCGTTAATTGCATCCGAGAGGCGATCACGTGACCACCAATCTAATGGGTTTTTCAGATTTAATCATAGAAATGTGTGAAAGAGAAGAGTTTACTCGGAGATTTCTGGAAGAAAACCGGAACTAATTTTGAACTCTGTAAATGCAATTGAATGTTTCTGTTTTTATATATCATTGCTCGAGAGTGGACTGTAGCTTGATCTATGCCGCTCTTATATGGCAGCCTATATATTCCTGTCACGCTCAGCGTTTGGAGTCAGTTCAGCGGAGATTTTATAAATTTTTCTCATACAGAGAGGAAGGTGTCTATCCCTCGAGAGGTGCTGACCATGCTGTACTCTTGTGTAAGTTCGATGCTGTCTCTCTGGCTGATCGGCGAGGTTTGCAGGCGGTCATCTTTCTATATAAGTTGATTCACGGTTGTGTTGATTGTCCATACCTACTGGAGAGGCTCAACTTTTATGTTCCAAGGTCCAACATGAGATCTAGGCCTTTGTTTTATTTGGTTCCCCGTAGGAATAATTGTATGATTCGAACACCCATTCAACATATGTGTAGCCTAATGAATAACTTGTGTGAGACCTGTGATATTTTCGTTGATAATTTGAACACTGTAAAACAGAAATTTCTGAGTTGTAGAATATAATGATCATTTATTTTTGAGTTATTAATTAAAACTTTATTTTGTTAATTTTTCTGTAATTGGGTTTTACCTGTAGAAAAATAAAGCTGTTTATTATATTTATATCTATTTCAGTAACATTGACGAATTAAGCTCAATTCATTTAGAAATTGAGTCATTCATTACATCGTTTATGGATTTTACTGAGTAAGCATTATTTTGTGGGTGTGGGAATGTATGGAACAAATGACAATCCGTGCGAAGCAGCAAGAGATTGATATTTGAAAGCTACAGTTTGATTTCATTTCGACTGATCTTTCTTGCTATTCAGAAGGCGCAATGTTGAAGTATTTTTGATTTCCCAATTCATATAATTTTTTTTTTATTTTTGACTGCGAATTACTAAAGGAAAAAAGTCGGTTTTCATTTTCATCGAAGTGATAAATCGATTAACCCCTATTTCTCTCTCTCTCCATTGGTGGAGAACATAAAAAGAGAGTGAGGCAGATGCACTCATTAATCAGTCCGATGTAAATAAAAACGCACCCAAACAGTCAACACCGATAATTTGAATTGCCATTCTGAATTATTCAACGGAAAAAATGTTGGTGAAACATCTTTAGTTCGTTAAATACTTCCATTGAAAGAAATGAATACAATGTTTTCGTTGACGAAATATCTCGGAGGAGATCATGATGTAAAAAATATGGAACCTTATTCTTGAAATCCGATGGTATAAAACGTTCTCTATGGCACAATCTCCCGTTCGATCTTCCTCTCATATGTCAAAACTTCAATTCCGTATTCTTGAACAGCAAGGGGCGCTATTCATGAATTCTGGGAAGAGAACAAACGTGGAAAAATGGGCGTTTCGACGCCGTTGGCAAGGAAACGCAAGCATTTATGATGGAACGATAGGGAACGTTTACACCATCGCGGTCAAGATGGGGAGCAGTCCTAATGAGCGGTCTAAGACGAACCATTATGCCAAATGTTCTAACCATATAGTGCCATATACTGTCATTATTCAAATTTGAAATCATACAGTTGTCATAAGAGTTGGGAGGGTCTTTCGGAAAATTGTAAAATGGATTTCGAAAAAAAAGATCACTTCCAATCAACTATAAACAAAAGAAGCTGCGCACCGACTACATTACACAAAGACCTGAAATGTACATGGGCCGATTAAATTCAGATTATACAAGGGAGGATATGAAAAAAAACTGAAATTAAATCACGAATATTTTGAACAGTGTTCCGAGTTGAGTTCCCACATAATGCATGGTACAGTAAGGTTCACATATTGCGACGAATGTTATTCGTAGTTATCTGTTGTACATATTTATAATGGGGAAGCCAAGAGGTAAAATAAATAAACAAACATTGGAAAAACTGGAAAATACGCATTGTGGGAGATGTAATGAACAATTTTCCAAAAATGGTTACAAAATATTGTGCAATGGTCCATGTCAAAAATGGAATTGTGAATCTTGTACAGGCCTTGAAAAGGATGAAATAAAAGAAATGGAAAAAGTGGAGTCAACCTGGAAATGCTCTGTTTGCAGACGAAATTCTAGAAAATCTATTATTCATGAACGTAGTTCTGATGAGGGTGATAGCGATGATGGCGAAGTTGAAAATGTTACTAACACACAAGTGATGAAGGAGGTTAAAAAAATGCATGAATTACTACGCAGAGATGTTTATGATTTTCGTTCGGAAATTGGAAAGACACTTCAGTTTTTATCTGATTCCTTTGATGAAATGAAAAGAGAAAATAAGTTTATTAAAGAAAAAATAAGGGAAGAACAGATGAAGTTGGAAGTGGCAAACGTTAAGATTAAAAGATTGGAGGATAAAATACGTGATATCGAAGAAGAAAAAAGGAACAAAAACATTATACTAACAAATGTACCATTGCAAATGGATGAAAATACAAGGGAATTAGTGGGTAATATTATTAAAACCGTAGGTCTCGAAGTGGGTATGCAGGAATTTGAATCAAGACGTATCACAAAAAAGGAGAACTCACCCATATTAGTAAAGTTCAAAAATGAGGAGACTAAAATCAGACTAATTGAGAGGCGTAGGATGCATGGGCCCCTGAATATGAAAGATTGTGGATACAACGAGGACATTCTTATATATTTCAATGAAGATCTACCACGTCATAAGCAGGAGTTGTTCGCTAAGGCTAGGAAATTGAGACAGAATAAACATTATGAATTTGTCTGGGTTAGAAATGGAAGAATATTTGTGAAGAAAAATCAGTTATCTAAGGCAATCATCATAAACAGCGAGGCTGACTTGGATAGATTGAAAATTGAAACCGAGGTGGAGGTGTGAGTTCATCTCGGTTAATGTTTATATTTGAGAGTTAATTTTGTTTTTACTTTTTCATGGATAATTATATTAGGAATTTTCAAACAGATAAGTTCAAGGATGTATTGATATCAAGGAACGAATTTAATAGTTTCATAAAACTTGAGAATCGTAAATGTGTGACATTATTGCATAATAATATAAGAAGTGTTGCTGCGAATATGGATGAATTTCAAATTTTTGCAAGTGAGTGTATAGGGAAACTTGATTGTATTGTATTAACAGAAACCTTCCGAATAATTGACATAGATTTATTTAACATTGGTGGGTACAACTTAGTATATAACACAGGGGAGTTGAATAAAAATGATGGGGTATTGGTCTATGTAAGAGATAATATACAGTTTGAATATAATTTTGTTAATATAGGACCCATAAAGGCAATACAAGTTCAACTAAAATTAGACCTCTTTAATGTGGACATTTTGGCAATCTATAGGTCTCCATCATTAAATCCTCTTGAGTTCATAGTTGACCTAGAAAATTATTTCACGTCAAATAAAAGAAATAATGCCATATCAGTAATAGTGGGTGACTTAAATATCGATCTGATATCAGAATCGACTGTAAGGGATTATTATCTTAACGTCATGAGCGAATTTGGTTATTTACAAAGTATACACTTACCAACTAGACAAAATACGTGTCTGGATCATATATTCTTTAAGAGTCGTCTTCCCTCAGTGGATACCCATCCAGTGGTGGTCGACTACTTGATTACTGATCATCATCCAGTGGCGTTCAAAATAATTTTGCCGGAAAAGAATATAAATATTGGAAATAATAAAATAAGAGAATATGTTAACCTGAAAAAGCTGAAAAAGTTGCTGGGGGATGAGATGTGGTCTGATGTGATTTTTGATGGAGATGTAAATAACTCAATGAATTGTTTCATTCGAATTTTCATGCACTTCATTGAACAAAGTAAATACATCGTGAAAGTTCGTAGAAATGACATAAAGCGAAGTCCGTGGATTACTAAGGGACTGATTAAATCAATTAACAGGAAAAACGAATTATATAAACAATCTAAACTCAATCCGCAAAACATTAGATTGAAAAATGAACTAAAACAATACAGTGACGAATTGAAACGACTTATTCATATAACAAAGGCACAATATTACAGAACTGAGGTGGACTCTAACTCAACTAAACCGGATAAACTCTGGAAAACCTTGAGAGAGCTGCAAGGCGGGCCTAAAAAAGTACGAATTGATGTAATCAAAAATGAGAACAATGTAAAAATGACGGAAAAAAAAGAAATCGCTGAAGCATTCAACGATTTCTTTATAAATATTGGTACGAATTTAGCACGAAATATCAAACCATCTAAAGTTGCTAGAGGCTACAAAAGTTGTGTAAACTCTATTATAATAGTACCAACGAATGAGGATGAAGTGCGCAGAACCATCCTTACTTTAAAGAATAATAAGTCAACGGGATATGATAATATTACATCTAATATACTGAAAGAAACTGTAGATTTCATAGCTACCCCTCTCACGAATTTAATTAATAAATCTATTGAGTCCGGAAAATTCCCAGATGCGTTAAAGAAATCGATTATTACACCAATATATAAATCAGGTGATAAGCTATTGTGCTCAAATTATAGACCGATTTCAATTCTTCCAGTTCTTTCCAAGGTGTTTGAAAAAATTTTAAAATCCAGATTTACCGAATATTTAGAAAAATATAAACTTATATCTAATAATCAATATGGATTCAGAGCCGGTCGATCAACTCAGGACGCGATTGCACATTTAACGAGCAAAATATATAAAGCAGTTGATAATAAAACACCGGCCATCAGTATATTTGTTGATTTGGCGAAGGCCTTTGACACGGTTGATCACTCGGAATTGTTGGCATCTTTGGAGAGATTGGGATTTAGAGGAAATGTCTTAAAACTAATGGAAAGTTATTTAAGCAATCGGGTACAGGCAGTAAAAATCGATAGTGTGCTTAGTGAATGCAGATATGTAAAAATTGGTGTCCCACAGGGTTCGGTCCTTGGGCCACTCTTGTTCATCATTTATTTAAATGATATTTTCGACTTACCTACAAGTGGAGATATTGTTAGTTTTGCGGACGATACTGCTGTGTTCTATCACGGAAAATCTTGGGAGAACCTAAAAAGACAAGTTGAAACGGACTTCGCCCAAATTGTCGCATTTTTCAATTCAAAGTTGTTGACGATCAATGTTGAAAAAACTAAATTTATGGTGTACACGAGCTATGCAAGATACTTACCGGATATAACATCATTGGATATACAAACTGAGGACGGTCATATGAAGATAAATGCGACAAATGTTATAAAATATTTAGGTCTTTATATTGACAGCCATTTGCAATGGAAAGATCATGCAGCATCGATTGTCAGGAAACTGAGAACCATTACTCCTAAGATCAAACTGTGTAGTAGTTTTTGTAATGTAGACCAGATGAAAACATTGTACTATGCTCTAGTTCAGTCTCATCTGGTCTATGGAATATTAGCTTGGGGTGGTTTGCTGAGGGATTTTGAGAAAAGAATAGAAATAGCCCAAAAGTGGATATTAAAGATAATGCTCGGTAAGCCATATAGGTATCCATCAGAACAACTGTATATTGAAAGCGGAGTATATGATATTAGGCAGCTATACTTGAGGGCTTTGTTGATATATCATCACCGGAATATCAGGGAACAGGACCGCATTTCGCATAGCTTTAACACACGGTATAAGCAGGGATCTACATGTGTCCCACAGATCAATAAGTCCATAGGCCAGCGTAGTTTTGTGTTTCTGGGTTCGAGGATTTATAATATGTTGCCTGTTGTACTTAAGAATATCAGGTCAACGAATGGGTTTGGAAAGGGGGTGAAGGAGTTTATAAGGGCTAACAACAGATCCTTTATACGCTCACTTGTGGAGGTAAAGAACTTCTGATCAAGGGATTTTGTTGGTTTTCTACATTTCTGTATGGTTGTTATTGGAATTGTGAATTCTTACTTGGATGTATCGGTAAACTGTTCAATTATATATTACCCCTCGAGCGGTTATCCATGAGGGGAGAATTTCTATTTATTTGTGTTTAATTTTGATGTGGAATATCTCGTGAGAATTTATTGTGTAATTTTGTTTTATTCCGAATAAATATTATTAATATTATTATTATAATTGCCCTCGCCATGTCCATCTTCGAGTGAAAACAGAAATTTTGTGGTGAAAGGTAATTGAGATTGTTAAGACTTAATGCCAAACAAATCAAAATTGTCAAATACCCGAAACAAAATTCATTCATTCATTTCAAGAATACCGTTTCCCTGAAAAACTCGTAGACACTCCCCCTTTCGATCATTCGTTCTCTTACCCGGATTCGCCATGGTGTACTCATCTGAAAAAATAAAATACGATCACAGATGGGCACACCATTTTTCCCTTAAATCATGGACGAGATATCGAATATGATAGCTAAATGAATCTAACAACGAACCAACATAAAGAGTAACTAGATTCAAGCTGATGTTTTTAGTTCGAGCAGCATAATGCCGAAGTCACCAGAACGAGAGGCGATAGGTGCACAGAATACGAAATGTACGCCTGTATAAAACGACATGACGTTTTATAAAGGAACCACAATACCACTGCTGGCTTTTCAGAATCCAACATGTGGTTAGCCTCTTCGACAACACAGAAAGCATCTTCGACAATACCAACTCCCACGTCATCCCACAATGCATGATCGTCCCCGTCTACCCAGACACACGTACATCAGATGGATGTCCATTTCGTGTCCAGTGGATCACTGGATGTTCATGGACGTTTATTGTATATCCATAGTACAGATGTCCAAAGGACATCGAAATATGTGCATCCATTGTACATCCATTTTGTGGTTGTACAATGGATATCCAAATTGGCGTATTCCATGGATATCCATTAGTTGTCCAATAGGAAAAGTTTTGGAGCAATATAGGTATATAATCTGTGATGATTTGAATTTTGAATTTGAATTTATTGTTGCGTGAATTTGTTAATGAGGAAAGATCGGTCCTAGAAATTCTTGATTTTTTAGTCAGCTGAAATATTTTTCTGAGTATACTTATATATTCCATCAATAAAAATCGCTGCTATTGCTGCGAAAATTCGATTAGTTGCGGGAACACCTTCCCTACTCAGAATTTAATTATGCATTTCATCATTAACTAATACCAAGCAGATGCGGCCTTTGAACACAATGAATTGTTCAAAAGAACCTTGATTGATTCGATATTATCATTTTCATCAGCGTAGAACGAAAAATATATTTTCATTGCAAAGATTGTAACTTTTCGTAACACCCCTCAGTTTTCTCTCAAAGATGTGGTAATTTCGTTCCAACAGCATGTCGAAAATAGAAAGAATAAGTAACATTTTGTTGCATTTTCTTTTAAATGTAACACAATTGTTACACTACAACGTACGGTAAGAAAGAGAGCTATATACGATATCAGCGGGAGAAAGCGAGAGAGAACGAAACCATAAAGTCTACGCTGCAGGCAAATGGTAACTGCAATGCAATCATTCGGATTCGGAAATCATGGAATTCGGAATTGTTATTGTTATAAAGTTAGGTTAGGAGTGATTTCAGTTTTCATTATTTCTCGATATTTGGTGAGTAGTAAATATGTCCTAATCATGTCATTATTACCATTGTTTAAGGTAATAACATTGTTTCTCCTTAAAGAATGTTATTACATATTCAGGAATATAGATTACTAGAGATGAAAACTGTTGAAATTTTAGATGGAAATGGAATAAATAGCATATATCTATGATAAGTGAAACCTGTTGACACAGGTGGCTGTGTCAACAGGTGGGCTGAATCGGAATTTGAATTTGGTGAGCAGATTTTATTTCTTCTAGGGAGTAGTACGGATTATTACGAATGAAAATTCTGAGTTGCTCATAAACATAATACATAATATAAACAAATGAAGCTTATTCAAAACTTTCGTTGAAATCTTGTCCATAGCTTAGATTATTTATATCAATATTAATCATATCAAATGAATATTTAAACTGATTGTTGCACATTTTAGTGAAACACATAAGTAAAAGAAGTCCTCAAAAAAGCCAGGCGGAGAAACCTGTAGATGCGAATGAATTTTTAAAATAAACCCAACCCACATTTCAAATAACAGTTTCAGTTTAAAAGGTAACTCATTTATCATTAAAACTAAAGAATTTATTTGTGATGTACTAGCCCTATCCTTTGTAAAATATTGCAGGATATGTAGCGGCTATCAACCATGCTCAAAATGTTCAATTGAAGGCAGTTATGTTAGTAACCGCATATGTTTCACTAATTATAGAAATTCACTCTAAGAACCATTGAAAGTTTCAGAATGAAACTTTTAGAAAATCATCATACTGGTACTTCACTCATGGTCTTTACCAAATATTAATATATTAAATGATTTCCCGTTAGACTATATGCATCTCGTTTGAATGGGATTTCTTAAAAATTGACTGTTAATTTGTGGATAGGAAGTGGACTATCACATAAACTGTCATTCTCTGAAATATCAAAAATTTCACTTAACTTGCTGAATCAGATACCAAATATACCTGCTGATTTCAACAGCATGCAAGATCTTGAAATGAGGCTTGAAAATGAAGGGCCCCAAAATTTCACCAATTTTTTTTTATACAGAAACTAGTTCCTAAAACTGAACACACCCATTTTTTAACTCTACTTGTATCAATGTTTATTTTCGAAAATAGATCTTCAAATCTCTAAATAGATTATGCGGAAGCATTGTTGAAGTGTTTTCTGGAAATATTCATTATTATATATGGGCAGGAAAATGTTTCCCATAATTTGGCACATATTTGTGATGTTAGAATATTATATTTGCACATTAAAAAGTGATAGCAATCATTGAATTTGCATGTTATGGCTTAGAGTTTAAATCAAATTGATAGTAATATCTTGAATTTTTAATTGACAATAAATTCATAAGTTTTCAGAAGCAGCAGAAGGAACGTTCCTATTCAACAAACGCTGATGAGGATTGCAAAAAATAAGCTTCTAAGAAGGGCAAAAGAGAGAAGTGCATATGCGAACAGGTTGGAACCACATTGTTGAGTATTTATTTTTTAAAATGATCAAAATTAGGTACATCCTATGTTACTGGAATTCCACATGTGAAAATAGTGGATTACTGAAAGTCTTATTATTATATTTATATCTTTGCACCACTGTGGTTATGAGCTGAAAACACCCCTACTTTTCAGTATCATCCAGATTATTTTTGGAGTATTAAATGAAACTTGTTTCAAAGAAAGATTATGTTAAAATCTGCTCTAAACTTCTGTGGATAGTTTAAAATCTGCAATAATTTTTCTGACGCTTTTTTTCTTTCATATTGACCACGAAGTTTAGTAAATATGTAAATTTAACAATCTTTATCATTGAAAGTGCATGTTTACTGAAATTCAGGTCTTGGTAAACTTCTGGCAACAATTGAGAGCAGACTAACGTCAACTTTCTTTGAAACAAGTTACAGTCAAAGCTGCAAAAATAATCTGGATGCTACTGAAAAGAAGGGGTATTTTCAGCTCAAAGTCGTGCAAAGATGTGAATTTAATGATATGACTCTCAGTAATCCACTATTTGAACTAGCGCGATTGAATTTACATAATTTTAAGACCTCATTCATATGTTTCTCAAAATAGAAATGTTTAAACTTACAGTAACAAAAAATTCACTTTTGATGTTTCGAAAGAATGAGTATTATATTAAGGGCCCATTCTTTTTTGTTCAGTTTATGTAGTAAGAGTTAATTTTTATTTTATTTATGTTATCTCACTGTCCTAAATATGTATATATATTTATATATTCTTGAGATTTCAATGAATCTTTTGAATAATAAACATTTATTAATACGTATTTTGTAATTCAATCTGAGAACCTGAAAAAACTATATTCCCAATAGTAATTCATTGGACGTCTATTGGATATTTTCTGTCCATTGGAAATCCATTGGATGTCTCTTGGAAATCCAATGTACCTTTTGAAATGGGATGGCCATGAAATGGATATCCATTGGTCGTCCAGCTGCAATGTACATGAAATGGATACTCAATGGATGTCTGATGGATATCCATAGGATATCAAATGGAAATCTGGTATACTCTCTATTGGTATGGACATAAATTGGATATCCAATGGAAATCCATCGGATGTAATACAGGATATCCGATGGACATCCATTGTGTGTCCATTGTGTCTGAAACGTATTATCCATTGGATGTCCATTGGACGAACGTCGGAAAATGCCGTACATCCAATGGATATCCAGGATGTCCATAGGTGGACGTCCAATGGATGTCCATTGGTGTTGTCTGGGTATTGTCTCGGCGCCAAGGGAGAACCTAGTACAGAGTATCTGCCAACCACTAACCCTGATGTAGGAAATCTCTTGGTTTTCAGTAACTCAAATAAATGGTCGAACTTTTTACTCCTTGGGTGTTTACCTGATAAGTATAAGGTTTTTTACAACTACTTTTGCTAGCTGTAACTAGTCGAGTTAACACTCTATGTGCTTGAGAATGAAAATTGGGACTATTAGCCCCGCCCTATCCTACTGATCACGATAAACAAAAAATTTGAAATTTTTTTTTCAAATTGTTTTAATGACACGATCATCACGACTTTTCGCACAAAGTTGTTCTTCAGTATCTTCAAACTAGCTGCCTAGTTTTATCATGATTGAATCAGTATTTCTTGTGTTGTACCGAAAAAATCAACGATATCGAGAAAAAACCACGATATCGAGAAGAAAACACGAAATTTTACATAATTCTTCCTAACATCTCCGAAACTATTATTTATATCGGATTGCAATTTGGTAAACTGCTGTGAAATATAGAGCTCAAGGTATAAGCAAAAATTTTTTCGAATATAGTCGATAGTTTCTGAAGAGAAAATTTTTTTTCAAAATCACCTGACTAACTGCCAAGTTTCAATCCAACACTTGCTGTGGTTCCTGCAATATCAGGGAAATGACCTCAAAAGTTCAAATAGCTACAACTCCGAAATCATTCGGCCGATTTGGCCCATTAACGAACTTAACCGCGGCATTCGATGCGCGAACTATCCTAAAAGTTTCAAGTCGTTAGCTTGCTCCGTTCGACAGTTATCGTGTCCACGGCTGGCCGGACAGAATGGATTTTGACACTAGATTCGTCATCGGTGAGTCCAACCTAGTCGTTTGAGACCATTTTCGGCTCAAACTTAGAAAATTACAGACATTTGGAGAAAACTATAGCATGCTGTTCCCCTAGAACATGCGCGCAAAAAGCTTTTTTGCTGAAAACGTTTCTGAAAGGAATGAAATACAAATTGCAAGTCGGAGTCAATAAATATGAATAATACTCATTTTATCCTCCATTTCCTGAAAAAGTTCAATTCTCTAGATACTCATATTGATAGTTTCGATTGAAGTATCTACTAAATGTCAAGACAAGTATCTGAGTTGGAAATTATGGAAAATGAATATTTTCAATGCGTAAAACTCTGATCCCCTCAAACAGATGCAGTCTTTCCACGAGCCGTGCATTTATGCGTCAAACATTAGCAAAAATTTCATGCCCATGAGTTGTTTCCTTCCTGAGGTTGTCATGAATACATGGAATCGAACGGACATTACTTGACCAAGATTTCTCATTAAGCGAGAATGTAATCATTTAAGACCATTTCCAAAAAAATATCCGAAAAATTCTAGCACTGACGTGAAGTCAGTGGCAACTCAGTGGCTTTTTCGCGCATGTTCAAATTCGTACCCAAATATTTTCACGTATTGACCCAGGCAAACGCTTCTTTGCTTACAGATGAAAAATTTGGCGATCTTATTTTCATATAAGTCCTCATGAAATCCTGAAGAAACCTTCAAGCTGTAATTCTTCAATCAATTACTGGATTTCAATTCAATCGAATCTGTATTTTTGGAAATATTGGAAAAATAAAATTTGAATGGATATATCTACGGAATCATAGGGCGGATTCTACCCATTCACGAATTCGACCTTCTGAATTAAGGCCGAAACTTACTCTACAAATATCGAGTTTCAAATTCTTGTGTGGGTATAATCCGCCGAATGATTTAAAGACTCACCCATTCAAAATTTTGTTTCTCTAATTTTCCACGAATACAGATTGGATCTAAAAGAAATCTAGTAGTTATATCATTGAAAAATTATAGCTTGCAGGTTCATTCAGGATTTTGTGAGTATCATATGAAAAGAAGATCGTCAAACCTGTCCATCAGAATCCGTTTGGCGGGGTCAATACGTGAAAAGATACTCGCTTCGGCAACGATTTTCATTTCGACTACACGATCATCAAGAAATTCGGCACAGAGTTACAGGTGCATCAACATTTTTCAATTAGTAACCAAGTTTCATCATGATTGGATAAGTAATTTTTGAGGTATTCCGGAAATAATGATACAGAGGAAAGAAACCATGAATTTTGACTTATTTTTTTCCCAATTCCCCGAAAACTAAAAACCAGATCTAACTGAAATTTGGTAATGTTTTGAAAAATATAGTATTCAAGGCCAGTGCAAATTCGCGCTGAAATCTGAAGAATAGTTCCCAAAAAATATTTTTTTTTCTCAAGGATTTCGAAAAAAAATTGAATAGTTCTCAAGCCACGATCATGAAAAAATATTGCACAGATATGTGCATCAACATTTTTCAACTAGGTGCCAAGCTTTATTATGATTGTTAGTAGTTTCGAAAATAACTATGATACGGAGGAAAAAAAACACAAAATTCGACGAATTTTTTCCTGATATCCAGTGAAGTTTGAGGTACGAAAATTTTTTTCCTTTTACGACCCCAACAAAAGGTTGCTATTAGTAAGTTCAACTTACTACTAAGCTTCAATCCGAACGCTTCATCAACTCCTGAGATATTTCGCAAATAATTTCAGTAGTTCAAATGACTAAAACTCCGAAACCATCGACCCGATTTGGCCCATTAACGAACTTAACCGCCGCATCCTGAAGCGCGACCTGCTTGAATGTTTCAAATCGCCAGCTTGCTCCGTTCGATAGTTATAGTGTCTTCGGCCGGCCCGACAGGATCGATTTCGACATCAGATTCGTCATCAGTGAGTCGAACCTGGTCGTTAGAGACCCTTTTCGGCTCGAAGTTCGAAAATTCCAGATATTTCAACAAAACGAAAGCACGCCTTTCCCCAGAACATGTGCACCGAAATACGCGTTTGAATTAAATGAAAGCGCCATGGAACAAACACGCATTCCATTTGTTCCTGAATATTTTCGAAAATATCCTATCCAGGGCGTTTCAACCTTAGATACCAATAATCAAATATGTCACAAGTTTTTCAATTTATTCCCGATATTTTGTTAGATTTCTAATGTAAAATATTATGGATCTATGGAAGATGATTCCCCAATAAAAGGGACCTGTAGCGTTCTTCGTTTATCTGAGGATCTGAAAATCATCACCTGGAGGACCGGACCTGGTCGAAGGACTCTCCCGGTCAAAGAGCAAATGTAGGTCATTTTATTTACTGCTTCCTGCTGGTTTTCTGCCCCTCTTTCTGTTTCAGGTATTATGCCAAGATATTTTGTCAAAATAAATTCAAGATGAAGCAAAAATTATTTTGAGTTTTTGCCGAGGTTTTTATCTGTGCTCTTGTATCATACGGAAAAATTGTATGGTACTCCGTTTACATTTCCTCTGCTACCACAGATATACTAAAGAATGTAATGCTCGTTCTCAAAAGAATATATATAATAATCAAATGTAGATTCAACTTTTCCCCAATCCAGTCAGGGCCTAAAACCCAGTTAATAGTCGGAAGGTGATACACTTCGCCATGAGCAGTAATGCATCAGTAGCGAAGGAGACGGTTAACAAATTGTCCACAATTTCGAAACGCTTACTTACAGTTTCCCTGATCAGTTTCAATTACTTTAACGGCGTATCTTATTAACAAGATTGATCTTGCTCATTCCGACGCCCGGAATGAGCCGCGCCACAACTTGTACGAGTTCGGGCGCTGGAGGGGTAGAAATATGCTTCCATCTGTATACGAGAAAATTGCTTCTTCAGTTTCATTATTTCGACCTGAACTACACGAAAAATCAGAAGGTCAAAATATCTTCATTTCAAAAACAGGGTAAAGATTATCGCAGTAATAGGTCAAAAACCTACAAATGAGTAAAGAAACTTGAATGAAAAACTACTTATAAACATGTTCTCCAACAACAATTTTAAATTTGAAATACTGGTGTGTATTGTATTGTATTATACCGATTATCCTTAGTCTCTAGGAAACCCTTCAGAATCTTATGCTTGTTCATTGCAAATATACATTTAAAATGAAAATACATAGCTATTCTGTGAAACCTTCATATATTTTTTTTCGAAATAGGTTATTTTGTAGCCTAGTCGGCTGAAGAGGTGCACCAGGATGCTAGACGTACTGGGTTCGAATCCCGGCGATGTCATGGATGTTGTGTTAGTTTGGAGCGAAGGTATATGTTTGTGTGTCGAATAATGGAAAATTTCTCTAGTAAGGTATGAGTCTGAATAAACGTGAGTGTAATAATATAAAAGTGACCGGGCACATAACCACAGGTTGGACCCAATGAGTAGAAGATATGAATGAATGAATATTTCGATATTGTTTATCATAAGATATCGATATCGAAACATAAAATGTAAAGTGTTAGCAGAAAATAGTTCTGTATTTTCATTTCAAGTAAACCCAACAATTAATGGGAAGTTATTATCAGCAGTAACACCCCTGGTGCCTTGATAACACCGAGATAATTTAGTCATAGGGAATGCTGAAAGCGTGTTGCGTTTTTTATGGAATACTGCCAGCTGCCTTCTGTCAGAACTTTTTTCTGGTTATCCACTGTTAGTTAAAAAAATTTTACAAAAAAGCTTTGTCTTCATAGTAAACTTTTAGTTGACTTGGAATTTTGTTGTACCTGCTGCATATTTTGAGGAAAAGGTTTGAAGGATTCTCTAGTAATCTCAAAAAAATGCCAGTTGTCATAAATTCCAGTTAGTGAGCTGCCGTCAATAAACTCATGATTAGTTTTTATGGATATTTTCCTGATCCGTAGCAATGATTGATGAAGATTGGATGAACTCTTATAATAATCTTGTGAATTGCAGATACTTATGAAAAAAAAACTTGAAAAAAATACAAACTTTAACACCCTGTAACTCGAAAATGAAAAATTTACGGTCCCATGTGTATGGGACTTTTTTTTCTTTGAATCTCCCCTTTTAGTTTGTACCTCCAATTCAGGGCCACCTGTATAGGTATACTAAAAATGTAAAGTTTCAACAATATTTGAACTAGTTATAGACTATATCATGACGATGGAGAATATCGAATATTTTCTACTTACATTTCACCGTTTTCGAGATGATTGGCATTCAGGAAATTCCTAAAAAATCGTTACCATATCTCTAAACTGGGGCTAATTCGGATATATCTTTTCTGAACATTGCTGATGAGTGTTGCGTTCGAGCGTGAAAAAGATATATGACGAACAGAAATGAATTCTACCTATTTTTACTCCCATAACTTCGACACCGATTTTCTCGTGAATGGATATTCATTGCAAAAATATGCAAATTTCGTCCAGTCTCAAAAATTGTGAGGCGACCTAATTATTTTTGGAAGGGATGGTATTTTCATTGTATATATTCTGGTCTATCCTCAACTTTAACGATTATGACCAAGAAAAAAAAATTATTTCGAGTTTCCGAGATTAAATATTCTGGAGAACACCGTGCTATCGTTTTGTCCAAATGTCTGTAATTCTAGAATTTTGAGCTGGAAATGGTCTGAAACGACTAGGTTGGACTCACTGACGACGAATCCAGCTTCAAATCGATTCTGTCCGGCTGACCGGCCAGGGACACGATAACTGTCGAACGGAGCAAACGAGCGACTTCGAGCTTTCATGATAGTTAAATTCGCCGAGCGGTTTCGGGGTTATAGCCATTTGAAATGTTGAGGTTATTTCCCTGATATTTCAGGAACAACTGAAGCGATTGGATTGAAACTTAACAGGTAACATAACGACGGACAACTCCTTGCGAAATTTTGTTGAGATTGTATAGTCACTTAATTAAAGGAAAAAAATTGTCGACATTTTGTTCAAAAAAAATTTTTTTCCGGCAACTACCCATCATATTAAAAAAAACCTATAAAACGTGAGGTCAGGAGCTTTTACGCGCTTATTATAATTCTAACTATTAGATCAACACGAAATTTAGCACCTAGTACTTGTTGGTAATCCCCACATGATTACGAAGTTTCAATCTGATTGCATTTGTACTTCTTGAGATATTGCGGCAATATCGCTAAAATTCCAAATAACAACGAAATTTGGAAAACAATTTTTTCTTATATCCCCGAAAGTAAATATCGGATCGAATGGATATTTGAAACATTGTTGTAAAATACTAACTATTAGGTTTAAGCCAATTTCCATTAAAATGTTATCAATAGTTTTAAAGAAGAAAAATTCAACAAAAATTTTGAAAATTTTCTAACTACTGGATCCACACGAAATTTTGCTCTAAGTTGCGCGTTGGTATACCAAAACTGTCCACGAAATTTCAATTTGATCGAGTCAATACTTCATGTGATATCGAGGAATTAACCTCAAAATTTCAAATGGGCCTAACTCTTAAACTATCCAACCGATTCCACCCAGTAACGAACTCAACCGAGATATTTGGACTCCAAACCTAATCTGACAATTTCAAGTCGCTTAGTCTTTTCCTTCGAAAGTTAAATCACATACGGACGGACGGATAGAATTGAATTTCACCACGGATTCTTCTTCAGGGAATTAAACCCAATCGTTTGAGACCATTTTCGGCTCAAAACTCGAAAATAACAGACATAGTGACGAAATGATAACGAGCTGTTCCCTAGAACAAGCTCGTAAAAATGTTGCCCATACCTTGAGCTCTATATTTCATACCAATGTAAAAAAGTTCGATACGGTTATAATTTCCGGAGATATTCCAAAAAACATCTGTCAAAGTTCGAGGTTTTCTTCTCGGTATCGTTGTTTTTTCCAGAATAACTCAAAAAACCTGAAAAAGCTGCTGACTTTCATAGTTTTTCAATTGATATCTTCAAACCACAGTTTCGATAATATGTTAATTGTACTACTGAGGAGTACTAAGAAAAAATGTTTTTAAATTATTTTTCCTGATGCAGAAATAACGTATTTCAAAATCAAATGCCTCCTCACAACGATTATCTGAGTAGCCGAGTGTAGATGTCTACGTAGTTTCATGTCAGTTGAAGTTGTGGCGTAGATTTGTTGTAACAAATAGATCAATTAAAGCTGCAAATGATCTCAAGGAAAATTGATTGGAAATCAATCCGCATCCGCTTTATTTCGCGATAAATCCAATTTCCTGAAAATTCGAAAAGCTCGGTTTCCAACTCAATTGTTCATGCAGAAGAAACTACTGAGTCTATAAAAATGGTCATATGAGCCATGAAAGCTATTTCAAGTTCCAATAATATAAATCTAACATATATATATTAGGTATATCGAGATCAATTCATCATTCATCATAAAGAAGTTACATATCGTCGCAAGGACCAAGACCGAAATTGTACGGAGGCCACTTGAAAATTACCGAATCAAAATGGAAACACCTTCAAGATCTGAAGTCAGTTATGCCATCTGATTGCCATAGTTTTTATGATTCCCTGCTTCACTAATAAAATTCAAGAAATATTTTAGAAAATAATAACACAACTAATATGTTCAGTTGTCCAGTTCTTTTTCTGTTTGAAAATTTTTTAAATTTTGCCTGTTATGTTATTCAAAGAAAAGTTCAAGCTTATGTTAAAAATATACTCTGATATTAATTTTTTCTTCAATAAAATCATTAAACTGTTGTATTTGTTATTTTTGAAACCAGTCAGTATAATTTCTCAGTGATAACATCGAAGAGAATTTCGAGATAGCATTCTTGTCTCCAAGAATCACAATTTTTCTTTGCGTAAATCACTTCTTTCAAATTATCAATAGCGAACACCGCGTATGTCGAAGGTGGTTAGATTTTTTCATTTTTATATAATTTACTCCTTTAAAACTTAATTTCAAGCTCCTTCAGATCTCGTTAAAACAAATTAATATAATGAGTAGTCATGTTAAAGAAAAAGAAACGGTTATTTGGATCCCCTGAAAAGTTGATGATTTTGAGTTACGCGATGTTAGAACTTGAGCGACGATATATAGATTAGTTGAATTCAAAAATAATGAAAGGCGATATTCATAGAAGTAATTTATTTGGTAAATAGAAATACATTCATGGTAAGTCAAAGTAAAATATTAATTCAGACTTTCTTTTCCAATATATGAAGAAAGAAGATTGAAAGTTGGTGATTAATTAGTGTGTTATGGCAAAAGAGGTATTTGATGAGAATTTCGACCTAATATTCGAATCATACAGAGTGATGAAAATTGCTGACTAGGTGATCTTCATCAATTAATTTTTCAACAATCCTGATGAATAAATATTCGATGCAACATACATTTCATTTGGTTTAATGGCGGAAATACAAGGTGATTACAGAAGGAAAAAAAAATATAATTATTTACTTGAAAATGACGCGAGACGTTTTTCTGAAATAATGTTGTAATTGCTCTACACTTGATTATCTTCATTTCGCTAATCGAAAACAATAACCAAATCCAGACAGTAATGTGCACATGAATTGATCAATTACTACAGGCGAAGTGTTCGAAAAAACCAAATAACTCATGAGGACCCCCCATTTTTCTGAGGAATTCTTAATTCGAAGAATTATCACAAAACCGATTCTGCTCAAAATATAATGTTATGACTGTGCATTTCAAGCAAAGTAAAGAAGTTAGATGAATCGTTTTTATAATTCGAAGAGTGGTTTCCAATGATAGTTTATGATTGCTATCAAGATGCATGAAATATATCAGGTGCGACACTTTCCTACTATTACCCACTAAGATTTTGGGTCCAGAACGCAGTCATAGAATTCTCAAATATTGTACTACTTGGCTCTGTAAACGATGATGGCGCTAAGGTCGCTTCGTCAAGTCCATACAATTAATTCCAGTGAATAAACTGAATTGAGCTATAACCTGATTAATCGTATGAAACTATTTCCCAAAAAATGAATCAGATATTTGAATATTGGATTCTTACTAATATAGATTAGGAGTTTAACATATGTGAAACATATCTACTCATTAATAATATATAACGGGATATTGATATTACTCATGGATTTTATTGGATAGTTCGGACCTCCATTCATAAAATATGGTTCATAAATTTTGTATGTACCTATTAATAAATACCTATTCAATTCAAAACTTTCGTTACTTTCTTATGAAAATATTTAGAGGAAATGTTCATGTTTACTATTATTGAAATTGAAATATGAATTTTCACTTTGCTGTTCAATTTCATACGAATTTATCTGACGAATTTCAAACCAGACAAATTAATTGTAGTATCTATCGTTCCAAATGATTTCTTGAGGTATTTTTGAAAACGCAACTCTGAAAGACTTCCTTTCCATAAACTAAATATTGAGATAATAAATACCTCTCGTAATTAACAGGTATTAAAAAAATAACAAAATTCGGAATTGAGTATTCAGAGACGAAGGAAACCTTTAAATATATAAACGCCATTCTGACTGAATGAAATAAATAATCATAATTTAAATTCGATAAAATGAATTTATTTCCGGAAATTATTGAAAATAATAGTTGAGTTCCGATATTCCTGGCCAGTACTTGTCAGTAAATTTTGACAGCTGGCACTGCTTTGGTAATTCTTCGTATCAGTACGAAGCGTTTAGAAATTACTGATACTGGCCAGTACCGATCGGGAATATCGGAATTCAAGAAATATATGGTCTCTGAAAATCAGAAATAAGTTCTGATTTGACTAGTTTTGATATGACAGGTCGGAAACTTCCGTAAATATTTCAGATTTTATATGGCAGATTTTCCTTTGCCGGCATCTATCGGAGAAATCTGAAATAGGACAACAAAGCCGCATTTTGACAACATTTGGACCTCATTTCGGACTCAAAATATGTCATAGAGTGTCCGCACCAAATGTATTCTATGAAAAAAAGGAGGATTTTCGCGAAAAATCGTTGTAACGGACAAATATTTTTTCAAGAGTGCTCTTTCATGGATTAATTACTTAGCATTATAAAAAAATAGTTATCTGCGTATTTTCTGTTTTCAATTATTTTTTCCTGAAATGAATCATCATAAGAGATGAGCAAAAACAGAAACCCAAAAAAAATTACTCATTTACTAGAAACCGTATTAAATTTATTGTTTTTTTCGATCTGATTAGCGTGTATCTCCGTCATAGAGCAAATTAAGCATATGAGTGAATTTATCTTTTTGGTGAATAACGAAAAGCGAACCTTCGCACATTTTGTGCTCTCCGATATGATAACTGATATAGGTATCCAAGTTAGGCCTAGACATGATTCTGACTTTAGTCAAGGCTAACCAGCATGTTGTTTTTCATAGCTGGGGTGCATCTTTGGTCATCCATCCTTTTCGACTGGAACTTCGAAAGTAGTTCAAAGAAAGAATCGTCATCATCATTCTCCAATGGTGCAGCAGCTTCCTGGATCTTGCTCACTAGATCTTTTTGGTTCTTTACATCATGGGTCAACTGCGGGTGATTCTATATTTTTCAATTTTATCGGCTTCATTCCATTTCATTGAATTGAATTTTAATTATGAAGAATAATTTTTAGTTGAATACACCAAAAATAATATCAAGAATGCAAACCGTGATGGATTTCGACTAACGCCCAAAATAATGTAGTGCTTGTTGACAAATACACGGAAGGTTCAAGCAAAATTCGAGCAAAATCTGACTGATCAACTGATGAATTATTTTTGCAATCTTCACGAAAGTATGAATTATATTCGATATTATTGGAAAATAAAATTAGGTACATAACCCAACTCACAATCCAACCAGAGTTTCTTTGAATTTTGTGTCGCTCATTTTAAAAGTGGCCTATTTCCATTTTTTCAAATCAATGTTTTGCTGCTTATGAAGTCAAATTTAGTTGAAACTAGTGAAGCAACTCCAATGATTGCGGTGCTATTCCAAAGATGGCGCTATTGGTTTATTCCGGATACCGTGCCGGGAACTGAAACTGCTAAATATTCATTGTAAAAATTGAGTAAGTACCAAATAGGGATATATGGACATACGCCACTTTCACAATGAACGACGAAATTATGAGTCGTTCGATACATATAGATAGGAAATCATGAGCTCGGTTGTGAAATCGTGGCTCTGAGACAGCGGAAAAATTGTTAAAAGAAATTTGAGCAAAAATATAACGCTGCTATCCCAAGTATGAACCCGTGAAAATTCTACAAAAAAATTAGTTCCTCAGAAATTATCTGCCAAATTTTTTGAAATTTTGCACGATTTGCAATCACGATCATTTTCATAGTTTTGTGAAAAAGAAAAAAATGAAATTTTTTATGGATTTTACTCATTCAAGAATTGAGGCTTCATGACTTTTCACAAAGATGGTTGTGCACACCGAATTATTTTCAAGAGCTTTTTTTTGTTTACGATCATCCATCATTCCGCGAAGAAATATCGAAAAATGATAAAAGGAATTGCATGTTATGCTGAATTTCCTGAAATCTTACCCAACTACGAAGTTTTTTCAATCCTATGAATATTTTCGACATCGCTCACACAGCAGGTTGACACCTTTCAATAATCAAAAAAGCAGGTAAACGTGGAAGGAATAAAGAGTTTTTAGCACTTTTTGACTTCACTGATTAGTTCTCTACAAATATTGAACAACTGACCACAAAAGACTAATATAGTGATCAGTGTATCAATGAAACCAGATTTTGTGTAATTCAGTAATTATCCATCATTTTTAAATATGCAAAAACAAATGAGAAGTAGTTTCACAGTTAACTACCGGAAATGTGGAAATTTGAATGGTATTCCACTTGTTCGCACAGGAAATTGACATTTGTCGTATCATGGAGATTGAGAGTTCCGAAATCAATTGAATAAATAAATGAATAAATAAATATATTCCTTGTCGGAAATTCCGCCATTTGATCTTCCAAACAAAATTTCAGAAAGAGAATGTTAATATTTCCCAACTGTTAGGAAATATTCATTTCCTTACAGTTGTTACAGTGTTCAACATGAATGAATGATAACACCTTGTATATAAGGAATTAATTTATATTATATTTCTAATGAAGCAATATTTACAGTCTCAACCAGCTCTGGTGGAGTCCCAGGAGAGGAATATTCATCATCACTTATCATTTCACTATGTTTTGTTTCAGAAAACAGCAATTGAATTTAAATGCGTCAAGCTTGAAAATTCAACATTAATACATTTCTAGGTGAGGTAAATTTTTATCGTACTCATATCCCTAATATCACTCAAATTTTAGAACCTTTTCATGAATTGCTTGGAAAAAATCTAGAAAAGCACCGACGTGAAGTCAGCAGCTTCTACTCGCTTGTTCACAATGCGAAATGGTGACTTGGAAATTTCGGTGAAATTTCAATGAAATATAAAAATTTCCAAAAAAAAATTTTTTTTTCCAAATTTTTCCATGGATAATTTTTCTTATTGACACTGTTCATCGTGCAATCAAGTTTCATTTCGATCAGATGATTATTTTTCGAGTTATTGAAAAATCAAATTTTCAAATGGCTGTAGCACAAAAACCATTCGGCAGATTTGGCCCATTAACGAACTTAACCGAGATATTCAGGATCTCAACCTAAACTGAAAATTTCAAGACTCTAGGTCCTTCCTTTAGAAAGTTACAGCGCACACGGCCGGACGGCCAGTCGGACAGACAGAATCAATTTTGACCACGAATTCTTCATCAGTGAGTCCAACCTAGTCGTTTGAGACCAATTTCGCCTCAAAATTCGAAAATTATAGACATCGTGACGAAATGATAACGCGCTGCTCCCCAGAACAAGCGCGTAAAAATGTGAATTTTGAGTGGAGTTCAGACTGCGAGATAAGTTTCAAATCAATTAAAGATTATCTTTATGCAGAACCATGTTCAGCAATTTTTAATCCGTATCACGGACCCTCGTATCATTTTGCTTGACCATTTACTCATAACCACATTGAGCGCAATCATATATTTTTTTTGCTCGAACCTCACACCGTCCTTGCTTATACACCCTTCCATTCACTAATCATCACTTATCTCCCTCGGATCATTCTATTCAATACCGTGCGATACCGTTTAGTTTTCCTGAACACGTTATTTGCTATTACGCTACTACATTGTTTGAGTCCACCACACACGTCAAATTAATTTCACCTCATTGCTTGAACCGATTATTTATTTGGGTCCAGGTTTTGGATTTTTGGCAATTTTCATTTCTGTGATTGTAATTGTTTTCATAACTGTTTCTGAGTTCGACTTTCTGTACACTCGATTTTCCGTATTAGCATCGATATATTCGTATTGAGTTTGATTGATTGCTGTCCACGTTAGTGTTTTGATCAACGGACGGGGTGTGTTTATTTCTGATTGTTTACTGCTCACATATTATTGTAATTCTCCTGACACTGCACTCCTGTTTGGACACTGGCCTCAGTGTCGGTATATATACATTGGTAAATACTGTAATAATGTTGTACATATAGTCTGAATGTGTTTCACTGCTGTAGCCGTACAGTGTCAGGGCAGTTCTAAAAGGAACAAATACTGATTAATCGTTACCACCCTAGATTGAACCGAACCCTTCTCCGACTGTTTAAAGGATACCCAGAGGTGATAAAACCAGTTAGCGAATCTGTGAAGGAGTTACAACCTTTGAAAACCAATTGTAACTGGCGCCAGAGCGAGTTGTGGAAAGGAAGACGACACAGGTTGCTCCGTGACCGGAAAAAGGGCGTCACAATATGAGATGCTTGAGAATAGACTAACTCATTTTATATATTACTTCAAATCTTGAAATCAATTTTCATGAAATATTCTGTTAATATTTTGATGAATTTGATGATGATTTGTTTTACGTGGGGTTATAAAACAGATAAATAGTGAAACACAGAAACAAACAATCGAACATACGTGTGATTTATTAAAAAAACACCAACTAAGCGAATGTTCGAAATGGGAGCCATTTATCTCAATAAATTTATTAGCTCTTACGAACAAATGAAGTGCGGCAAGTGGAATATTTCTTTCAACTTATTCGCATGCTTCAGTTATTCTGTTCTTTAAATGTTCACTGGTAGTTATGGTTTCCTTATAGACTATTTACTTGAGATGGCTCCATAAAAAATAATACAAAGGATATTGCACACCAATCCACCTCTCAGGAAACTCCCTATTTAAAAAAATGTATCACTTCATCCGCAAAATAAGGACGTCCTCCATCATGCTGAAACATCATACCTCCATGATGAGTTTTTGTTGAAAAAACAGGAAAAATATTCTGCAAGAAATCCAAATAAACAGCCCCTGTTTTTCTGTCTTCAAATGAATGTGAAGCGATCAAATGTTCGCTCTAAACTCCACACCAAACGTGGACAAAGAAGCGTCTTTGATGATTTATTTCCCTCTTGAGATGAGGATTTTTAGGAGACCACCCATAATTGTTTTTTGAATCAATTATTCAGGCGCAGATGAATTGAGCTTCATCTGTGAAAAGAATACGCTTAAGATCGCGTCTATGGCTCACTATCCATCTACAGAAAAGAAGTCTATGTTCTACATCCCCAGATTCTAAATGCAGCATTATACTCCATTCATTTTTATAAAGTAGCCCAGTTGGCCATGATTTAGGTCTATCATGTTTTTGTAACTAAAACCAAGGCAGGTTGGCGCTCCTGAACTATCGAAAATGTCAAAATACTTCGACACGACGTTGCCAATTTCTACTCTCTTTCAATAACAAATAACAATTCAGCTCCAGCCATAATAAACTAATAAATTAACATTTCGCTTTGATTCGAAATTGAAAGTACATAAGTGATCTGAAGAAGCAAGGACAGAGCATCAGGAAGTGCTATATAGAATTGCGCTCATTCCGATAGTAACTGATATTTTGGAAACGATTATTCATCAGAAGCTATCTAACATCGAGATGTATATGATTAAAAATCAAAATATTATATTTTATAAGAAATAATATTTCTTTTTTAGCTACAAGTCACCACGATCAGAAAGATTTATAATGAAAAGGAAGCCAAAGAGTTTCTGGTATTACAGTTTTCTTCTATTGGTGCACCAAAAAAGAAACTCGCTGAAGATTTTATTTTGGAAAACTGATCTGCAACGTACCGTTTGGAATTATAATTTGAAAAATTACCATTTTTCGATTGACACACTGCCGAGCACCCTACTCCTGTTGTGAAGGAACATTTGGAATATAATCAAGGAAGCACAAACAGAAAATCAATCGGTTGCTAATACAAAATGGGTAAAAGACAAAATTTTATGTGAACAAAAACATGTTATTGCAAAGATTCTTCATTATCAGGGCATGTGGGATTCTCGGTGTACAGTGAGGATGTGAAAAATCATTGCTTGGCGAGCCAGATCTGGTCGAAAGACCTTCCAAGTCAGGTCACAAATGTAGGTAAAACTATTTTCAATTTTCTGCTAATTTTCTATCTTCTGTTCTGTTGCAGATATGTTTTCAGGATATTTTGTCAGTTTTAATCCCATATGAAAGAAGAAATTCTGTCTTGGAAATCAAGGCCTTATGAATATGTCAGCCTACTTCTCTACACTTATGCAAGAGGACACTATAGTTTTTTTTGGTTTATATATTTATGCTCTTGTATCATAGTTAGCAACGTATGGTGCCCTATTCATTCCCTCTTGCTTATACCGTGATGCTATATTGTTGAATGTATCAAAGAACCTGCTCTTTTTCAATAAAAATGTAAATATCATATGATATTAGAAAGTTATATCTCCTACTTGCACATTATTGATATTTTATGTATCGAAAACGAGTTTTTTCTATTGTCTTAATGGTTTCTCAAGTTTTTGACTTCAATCATTATTTGTCAGTTGATATAATAATTAAATTAGTAATTCAAGACTTGATAGGTACTTTGAATTTAATTTAAAGTATATTGTAATATATCAATCTCAACAGATATAACGAGAAGGAATCACAGAAAAATCTATTTATTATTCAAATATTGTATTGAGACTTAAGTAAGTAGGTAGTCATGTTTGAATTGAACAAATTCCTTAATGAATAGTTTCAAACATTATATATTTCGTGGAATTGTTTCGATAGGAAGTAGTACACTGAAAATGAACTTGGTATATCCTATCTTGGCAGAACATTGAAATGTTACGTATGAAAATAACATGAATTATACAATATCTCATTCAGTTCTATTTTTTCTAATATTTTAGGAATTGCTTTTTTCTGGAAATTGAATATTTGAGTTGACTTCAAAGTATGTCCATAAAACATAATTCCATATCTTGCTTTTGACTCGAATACTGAATGATAGGTAGTTTACATGGAGAATTTATCCAGATATCTTGTCGTTACAACCAATGATAATGAAGCTAAGCTGTATGTTTCCCAGTTTAGAAATATGTTGATCCGATCCAGTGTATGTATCATTCACCTAGATTCCCAAGAACTATAAGTTAGTTCTTTTGAGGTTAATTGTGACACAGGTTTCGTAGTACTACTACATTTTCTTACTGGAATATTTCAAGTTGTGCAACAAGGTATTTAAATGACTTCTGTAGGCTTATTTCTTGAAAATTCAGAAAAGTAGGGAATTCCATAGGTCCGTTCCATTCGAAGTTTTAGCCGGGTTATTCGAGTACTTTTATTTTTTTCGAATGAACTATCGCAAAGTAACGGACTGCTCTATCCATCATTTTTCAGTAAAATTCCAAAACACTCGATTCTTGATTTCCGTACAAGAAAAAAGCATAACTGAATCTTCCAACCATGTTTATATACGTGAAGTATTAACAGAGAAAAATGTTTCTTCAACATTCGCCAGGTCTTTGGAATGATTGAATTCACATAATATTTTCTCAAATTCAATACTTTCCCAATGTAGATTCACATTTTGAAAAATAAGTAATTACTACGACCTCTTCGTAGAGAGTGAAACGTGAGACGGTGAAATCTGTCAGGATGTCATGGCAAACCGGGATACTTTATAAAAGTGAATGGAGTATAATTGTTAATGGAAAGCATAGAATTTTTCTTTCTTCAATATATTCCACACAGACCATTGAGACGAAATCAATCAATGTGCCACTCGCCGAAAAGGGAGCTGCAGTAATAATAAACTAACACAATCAAAATACATAATACATTCATGATTGAATGATTAGCTCTGACCAAGGTGGAATATTTTTTGATTTATGGACAGTCCCTATCATTACGTTAGTTATCGATAATATTGACAATATTATCGACTACTAGTCTTCTGATTTGCGCTGCCTCTCACGAAATTT
This sequence comes from Myrrha octodecimguttata, assembly GCA_958510865.1. Classification (NCBI taxonomy): domain Eukaryota; kingdom Metazoa; phylum Arthropoda; class Insecta; order Coleoptera; family Coccinellidae; genus Myrrha; species Myrrha octodecimguttata. Next base: position 25,838,659 of record OY294056.1, read on the forward strand.
TCCATTTCTTCAGGCATACAAGACAAGATTTTTAAAAAGCTTGTGATTTGGCACACGACGATTCGGAAACGTCTGCGATATTCTGTTTCAGCGGCTCTTCCACTCATCTTGCAGAATCCATGAACAAGCATCTTATCCACATATTGCTCATTCGTGTAAACTGAATTTTTTTTAGTAGATTCACTTCCGACACATCATTCAACAATTCACAAACAAAACAAAATATATCAATAGAAATGTCATTCCCTAGTCTCCAAAAATGTGTCCTTATAATTATTCCATTATTTTGTTCAGGAATGAATTTTGATAAAAACATGTCAGGTTAAACATTTTTCTCTTTGGTAGAATAAATAGGAGTTCTAGAAGGTATTGGAATGAGTAACACTATCTTCAGCCCCTTGAATTCAGTGTTCTTATTCTATCTAGAATATTATTTCATCAAGTAGATATGGAAATTTTGTAATATTACGTTTACAACATATCATGAAATCCATACAAAATGTATGCGATTCAAACAGAAAACATATTTTTACTCAGTTTTTTTCACTCTTTTCAAATTTCTGTTTGAATTTTTATCTCACATACCGAGTGATATTTTTCGCCTGGAACGTGAATTGAAATTTTCGAATACGGGACGGCGATTTTTTTCGGATTTTTTTTCTTGAGCTGATGAACATGAGCATAGCAACAAGCCTGTGTTATATGAGTGAAAAATTTACCTATTAACGAAGATATAGTGGTGTTCATAATTTCAGCATTTGGTCAAAAATCATCCTATACTTCTGAAACCAATATCTTTATGTGACATTTGAAACCCCAATCCTTATTGAGTCCCTCTATCTGCACTGGGCCGATGTCCCTTACGTCACCAGTCACCTCGTATATTTTGTAGGTTTTTTCTGGGCTTTCACTCCCATATTTGGAAGAGAACTATTAAAAATGAAATAAAATTATTTTTATGAAAAACTGCAGGATTGAACTATTTGTCAAGGGCATTTTTTCGGAAAATAGCTGCAATCCGCAAAGGCGGAATCCATAAAAAAAAAGTCATTTCATTTTTTATAGTCCTGCTTCAGATATTAGGAATAAAACCCAGCAAAACCTACAAAATGATGCAAAATCCTCCCAAAATAAGCTTTAGAGAACGAGCGTTACAACATTCTCTGGTATATCATGTGTTAAGAAATCATAGTCTCAGCACAGGAAATGGTGTACCATACAATTTTGCGTATGATACGAGAGCACAGATAAAAACTTCAGCAACAAGTCTGTCTTCTCGTATTAGTGTAGTGAAATTGGAATTTGTCTGAAGAGAATGGATGGCATCTTTTCCTTTGAAAAATAAAATTTTGAATTTAGTTTGACGAAATATCTTGATAAAATATATTGGCTCTCTGACCGGGAGGGTCTTTCGACCAGGTCCGTTCCTCCTAGCGATGATATTTCATACATACACATGACGACGTATTGAAACTATATGAAAATTCAAAGCACAGAATCTTTAACTTGCTGGTGTCACTGTTTTTGAACATGAGCACACCCTTTTTTACATCATGCCTTTCACATTTGGGAATCACCTCCAATAGATTATTAATCGTTCATTTTACAGTAGAAATTGTTGAAATACACAATTCTTCGAAGCTAACACAAAAAGATTTCACGCACTTATCAATAACTAAATGATAAACATAAATACATTAAAGATGACAATTGGCGAATGAAAACAAGCGCTGCTCCCTCTGGTGGCTATCAGAGTAACCCTGAGAAAACCTAAATAAATTCAAAATTATTGACGCCACTACCCGTATAACAATTCGTTATCGTCCGAAGATTTCGTTATCCGATCGTGACGACTGAATAACTTCCTTAAAGCTAAAGAACAACTTTATCGAATCTACACCAAACTTTAAAGATTATCTGTATACAGTAAAGTGATTTCTTGTATATAAATTCGACAAAGACTTGGTAAAGATCCTACACACAATATCTGTAACGAGAGTCGATAACTATTCGCAACGAATTCAGCTGAGAAAACCGCTAACGATTATTTTATATACCTAGGTAAAGAATAAATAAAAATTTTCGAAATTATTGCTATATCAAAAAGCTTTGCTTGTTCTATACTATCCTATGAATAAATTCTTTATAGAAAATTAACGATAAATCGATACAAAATAGATAATTTTTCAACAGAAAGATAATAATATACCTTAGGTCATGATATGTAACAAAAACATCATGCCTGATTTCCAATCTATGGTAGGTCTATGCGTCTATGGGTCTATGCATAGGTTAGGTCAGTTAAGTATTTGTAGAAAGGTGGGTTGATAATTTAAACACTCTAAAAATCTTGAAATTTGATTAGGAAGTCAAAGGTTGATTGTGAAATTTGGACGTTCATAGTCATGAATCACTTTCGAATTTACGAATTCGACAACAAGGACATATGTTGTCTTCCCGTCCATTGGGTCGAAAATGGTCAGGTAAGTTTATTCGAATAAAACTGATGATATAAAATAAAATATAAATAAGTAAAAATAGATGTTTTATCAGTAATCATTTACAGGTCAAATTTGATTGTGGAAAAGCTCGAGATTATATGAAAAAGGGAAAATTGTCCTATAAAAAATGGAAAGTCTATAACGTGAAGCCGGTATCAGATAGAGTATTTGGTGTGTAATCAATCGTTAAACTTTTAACAAACATTATTTGATGATATGGTATTTTGTAGATTCATATGATGAAGCTCTACGAGCTGAAAAATCATATTTAGTATACTCAGAAGTAGATACAACCGATCTGGAAGTTGAAGTCCCCAGCAAAAGAGTCATCAAACCAAATATTAAATATTCTTCTTCTTCAGAATCCGAATATGATCAAATTCCAGATCCTCCATCTGGTATAGAAGATAGAAATCAAGTAGAATATTCTATTATGAACCCTTCTAAGATAACCTCAGAACAGTGTTACCACCTCTACCGATTTTTCGGTAGATCTACCGATTTGCTCCTCAATCTACCGATCTACCGAAAAATCATATAAATCTACCGAAATTTGATGGAGTGAATGTATCATCTGGTATCCTAGGAAATCATGACTTTTACGATATTATTTTGAAGGTTTCCTTACCATTACATATTTTGATACATAATTTAAGTTATAAATGGTTATACGTCGCAGATCTATAACGCAAAGCAAGCCACACGTAATACAGATTAATGAATTACAGGTTGTCTCTTTATAAAGTTAATAAATACCTCGCCCAAAACTGGGAGCAGTTTGTGATTCCCCTTGATAAATTTTGTGAATCCCAATGAGGGCATGTCACCATATTTATTTTTTTTACATATTTGTTGTTTCCAATAGGTATTAGTTTTTCTGATACTCATTTATTTGTTATAATATTGATTTTTCGTTCACGAGTTTAATTTTTCAAATAATGATTTTTTAATTAATAAAATCTATTTTTAATATTGCTTCATTAGTAGTAAATTTCATGCCCAATATTTCGGATAAATGGTATTCAGACTAAATAAATAACCCATACATAGGTGAAAAGTTATGTTTTTCAGAAATCTACCGATTTTTTCCGAACTTTCTACCGAAACTGTCGGTACGGAAGGTGGCAACACTGCATCAGAACAAGAAGATGCAAGCGAAACAGGAGGGGCAACTAACGTTCTAGATGTTGCCTCAAAAACAGAAATGGACATAATCAATATGAAACTTGACAAGATATTGAATATATTTGAAACTTCTCAAAGTATGCGAGAGGAAAATTCAAGAGGATTTCAAGCACAATTTGATTTGGTTACAATGCCAATGAAAGATACTGGGAACATAGAATTACTAGAAAAAGTTCTACAGGATCAACAAAATGTGATTAAATTTGTGAGTCTGTAGTGTGCTTTACATTTTCTGTAGTCAATAATTGCATATATTTATTTTCAGAAACAATTTTTGTATAAATTTGGATGTACAAATTTAAGAACATCTGTTAAACACATTGTCGGAAATGTTTTTCATTTGGACCTTCAAAGTCTTATAAATTGGAGTGACCGAGAGAAAAAGACTCCAATCAAAGATTTACGACAAACACAAATTATGCTTGGTAAGTGGAAATGCAGTTAATAAGTATTAACACTAACTTATTTATGAACTTCTAGAGGTTCTGAATGAGACAACGAATAGTCGATTGAAAGAATGCGAGGATGAAATGCGGTATTTTCTGCAGCATACTTCTGATCGAGTTAGAGCCTTAGAAAAAAAGACAGAAGAAGTTCGTCAATGAATAATTTCAGATATGAAATTTTTGATGGACCCAAAAATTGTGTTTTTTGATATTTATATGGAAAATGTTTTAATTTATTTTTGAGAATTTATTTATTTCTTTAACTTTTATACATACGAGACAAATAAAGTATATTTATTCTGAAAATACATTCATTTTCCCAAAAAAGTGTGAATTATTGGTACAAAAAACTCATTGTGTTTAACAATACTAGGAAATCAGCACATCTTGCATCTTATATTCTGGATGGAATATTCAGTTACATTTCAGTCAAAAAACCCTAGAAAAAAATTAAAACTGTCGAGATTATCATGTAGATCAGTTAGAACATTGTTCTTCACAAATTTTTCAGCGCCAAATACGATTTCTTCACTTATTTTCTTGAAATAATGCACCTTTAAAATGTTCCTGTCATTCAACATAACACAGTTGTCACCATTAGAATTTACTCTGATTTGAAATTTACTGAATTCACAATATCTGAAGGTGTTATCGGATTCTGAATAATGTGACAGTTTGGGAATTTTAAAAATTTCTGTATCACGATCATAATTCTGCTCTTCAGTTTCCAATTTCTCCATTAAACGATTATATATCTGCTCTAAGGGTCTATTGAAGGAGTGTAAACATGACTTAATGTTTTTAATGAATGCTTCAAATCTGTAGCAGCTCACTTCTTCTAAAGGCCCTAAATGCTTTGCATCGTCTGCTAAATGTATTAATCCATGAATATTGTAACTTAATTCTTGAATGTTGTACAACTTTGCAAAGTGTTCTACAAAGAATATGAGCAAATTCTGGGCAAAAGTATTGAATTTTCTGTAGTATTCCGCACAGCTAAGTATTCTCACTGCTAAACTTAAGCTCATGAAATGTTTGTAGTAGGATGATTTCAGTATGCCTTTCAAGACAAGTGGTCCGGTATAAAGTAAGAACACACGGTGCTCTGTTGCCTTGAAATAATTGGCATATTTAAGTGTTCTTGGAGATCTTTGAAAATCCTTTGGGAAATACTTTGAACAATGTTCCAAGTGTGTATTAACCAATTCCACATTTTTTGCACCTAATTTATAGGAAGCTGGTCTTCCCAACCATAATTTAAGCAATTTTTTCATCACCCCTTCATCCACTAGATGCATTTTGTCTAAAGGAGAGCATTTTATCATATCAATAGATAATTCTTGTAAAATACTTGGCTCTTTATTCATGTGATGAGTTTCATCATTCTCATCTTCATTTAAAGTTTTTCTAGACCTAAAACTTTCATCAGTTCTAAGCTCAGCTGTTATTTCTGGATATACAACCTTTTTAGAACCTTTATCCGTAGTAACACTTATGCCATTTGTGAAACATTTCGAGCATGCACCATACCCTCCATGTGATTTGATTGCTTTAACCGATGCTAATGCTGGAGCATCACAAATGAAAGCTCTAAATAATATCCTGAATTTGTGAGCATTATAATAATATCCTTGGTTCATAAGTAGTTTGATTTCATGTACAAACTCCCGAAGAAAATTGTTATAATTTTCTGGTTTAGACATGCCTTTATAAACTCCTACGATAAAAACTATGGGTCTTTCAGAATAATTGTCTAAACTGCCTAATATGAGCCAAAGCTGAGCACCACCACTACTACTTATAGGGGTACCATCTGTATTGAAGCTAAATAACAATTCATCTGTTCTAATAAGTGTTGCAATTTTTTCTCCCATCTCTAAGAAGAAAGAATCCAGAAATTTAGTTACCCCAATATGAATGTATTCACCATTGTCAATAGTTTTTATTTTCACTGATGTTCTCTTTGGTGTTGTGAGAAACATTCTAGCATCACACGGAAGCTCAGAATGACCTCCAGTGTTAACAAGAATTTTCAATAATTTTGATAAACTTGTAAGTTTAATATTCTCTGTAATGTACCATCTTCTCAATTCAATCTTCAAATCAGGTCTTTCAGAGATGTCTGATGGCACTTGTGATGACTCGTTTTTCAGTACTTCATCAGATATTATGGGTATTGATGCATAACAGCTAGTTCCACCATCACCGGAGGGAACATTATTTTTTATGCCTTCAGTACCTGTGGTGATAAATTAAAGTAAATTATAACCTAAGTAGATAACTTTTGAATATAGGATTTAAGAGTATAAGATGTGATTTATTTATTTATTCAGTAACTTATGAAGTACTTACATTGATCTTGTTTCGTCGTGTCATTATAATGGTAATTTACATCATTTCCATTATTCTCATGACCTTCATTGCGCCCAGCATTCTTTTTCGGTTTTTTTCTTAGATTAAATCGTGAATTTTCACACTCGGTTCGACAGTTATATCGAGTCCTTTTTTTAATTGTATCCATTGCAACAATGATTGAACGCACTTTTGATGACTTAACAAGGTGACTGGATGAGTTGGTTAAAGCGCAGGTCAAACCGATGAAGGATCGAGTTGGTGCAGGTTCGAACCCAAGTAAGGAACAAAAATTTAAACGTTAGCCTAATACAATGGTGATGGGAAGTAGAATCAAGAGAACTTAGAAATTGAGTTAACTGAACAATAAAACACATAAGAGAAGCTTTTTTTTTTAATTATGTTCTCCGTTCCCATTTTCAACCGTGTAGTTTTTATAAATGTCAGATATAGATTATTGTTTATGAATCGATATCGATTTCCTTTACTTCAAAGTTACGTTTCATACCCCCAAAATACGCATCTGCTTGATAAAGAATTTCTGCAGCCAAACGTTACCGTTTGATTGATATACATTCGTTTTCGTTTGTCGGTAATGAGTCTTTAGCGCAAAAATAAAGTTTATCGTTATTTGATCTCTATCTAAGGAGTACAGGTTTTTGATAACGTTTTGTTGCTGGTTTTGATAACGATATGTCGTTATCGTACCGGACCTTCAGATATTCTACCTTTAACTAATCGATAACGAATTGTTATACGGGTACTTGGACCACCCTGTATATGCATGTAAAAATGATCAGTGTCATTTTCTTCAAAAGACAACTTTCTATTTTCCTTTCTATGTTTTATTTAATTTCAATTTAGAGAATGCCTTGATTTGTCAATTATTAATTTATGTCAATTCATATTTCAAAGATTGTTCATTGAAAACCTAAAGGAATAGCATTGTTTTTGATTTCTTCCAGGTTAGTGAGTTATTCTTAAGAGTTATCAGAGTTTATTTGTTATATTTCCAACTAAAGAAAATAAATCTTCCAGATTGAAGACATCAAATCATCTATTTCTTGAACTGAGAAGTTGAATTGATTTACATTCTTATAAATCAAAAACGTAAGCTATCTGGTTGATATTCTAAGGACTGCACTGAGATTTCGAGCTATAATGACCACATCCATGAAAATTTGCATAGCATTTGAAACATCAAATACTGATGCGAAGAAGAATATATTCAAGTTTAAATGGATACAGACTACGGGAACAGAAACATATTATGAAATACCAGAAGACAAACAGAATCCACATGACCATTATGAACTTTTTGCTCTACCGAAGGTGAAAAATATCTTAAAATCAATGAAAACAAGAGGTTCATTTCGTACATGTGTTATTTCATTGACTCCGGAATTAAAAGAAATATATTTTGATGCCGAAGAAGATGTGATGTTTAGGGATGAGTATTTACAAATGACTTATTCACCTGCATACGTGAGAACAAAATTTGGAGGAGAACTAGCAGAATCACGAAATACAACAGAACTGTCAGGCAAGACCAAGGAGAATAAAAAAGATTTCAAGAAGATAAAGGACAATTTTGTGCTGAATAATTTTGATGGAAAGAATGTTTCTGTGACTTTATGGTTGAAGAAATTTGAGTCGGAATGCATGCGTTGTGGAGTGGAAGAAGATATAGACAAAATTCTGGTTTTACGCTTGTTTTTGGATGGAATGGTTCGATTCTAAATTAATTATATTAGGTTTGGAAAATGATTTTCAAATATGGAAAAATAATTTCTTAGATAGTTTTTCTGAAACAAGTTGGCATAAGCATAGAGAGGCATATTCATTTAGGTACATAGGAGGAAGTTTAGTTGACTATACTTTCAGGAAAGAAAATTTGTTGTTGAATCTCCGAAATAATTTTCCAACTGACATATTAATTGATTTAATTGTGACAAGTTTGCCAAAATTTTTACAAGATAGAATCGATCGATCAAATGTAACAACTTTTGAGAAATTATTAGGTGAGTTACGAAAGTTAGAAGGTTCAACAAAATATGAAAACGCTCGAAATACCAAAAATGACAAAATGAACAAATCGGCCGAACAACTTCCTTCACTAACAAATAGAAAAGTGGATAAGAAGGAACCATGTTCAATTTGTGATAAAAATATATTCTTATATGCATATAGGTTATCGATGAATAAATTGGGTTTATAAAACTGATCCGATCAATAAAGGAACGAAGACAATTTTGTTGCTTCATTTAACAAAAAATACATTTATAGAAAAACTGGGCTGCACTGTACCAAATTCAAGTATTTGGAAACTCAAAGACGGTTTTATCCCTTATCGCAATTTTTCATATCTTTGCCATGTTTCCGAAGATTTAATTGTATGAGAAAGGAAAAATGTTCGACTTCGCAAAGCCACAAATCATCAGGCCCCTCCCCCAGGAAATTTATATGAATTTTGGACAGGTAACATTCCCACGTTTCCGAATTTATAAAAACACTTTTCCGGGTTTGATGGGAACCTTTTTGAGAGTCTTTAGACCTATAAGGATAGATTTTAAATTCTCGTGGGAACTAGTTTTCGAGACTATTTTCATCGAGTAACGAGTAATAAATTCAGTGGATTACTAAGGTAGGTGATCCTTCACCTGGTAAGAACCCTCTGAGCATTTATTTGGCTTCCTATCCCATTTATGTGAAATATCCTGTGCTTTTTTCATGTCGTATGAACCGAATGATAAGTGCGTTGTAAATGTGATATTTTTGGATCATCTTCAAGTTGCTCATGGGCTTTGTTGTAGGGCACCTTACCTACGCCCTTCCTTCAAGTGCACTTCCATAGGGGTTGAATTGAGGCGGTACTATACCCGAGTTTTCCTCGAGTTATTAGGTTTTGTTGAACATTCTGGGGTGAGTTCGAGTGAACGATACAGTCTGGGTTTGAGTTTAAATTAGCAAAACGTTCACGGGGGAGTCAGTTGGTTCATAAAGTGAAACGTTGATGTGTTCTTGTGTTTTATCTGGTAATTTCGGACAGTATCTTCGGAGCGTGATAGGGTACATTGTCTACAACCTTGGTTCAACTGCCCATAACGGGGTTGAGTCGGGTGTACACTGCTGCCGGGGTTTCTTTATTTATTGGGTTTCTAACACCCTCGGTCGAGCCCGGGGACAATTCAGCCAAGGCCAACCTACCTTACTGCTTTCGCTTCTGTATTCACTCATTGTGTGCTCTCATTGTCTGTCATTAATGTATTGGCTCCTCTGTCATTTTCACCGCTTTTATACCTTGTTTTGGTCGCTGACTATATAATATTCCATTATTGATTCGATCAAACAGCTCTTTGTGTGAATGCAATCGAGGCCATCATAAAACAGGGAAGGCCAAGATGGATCCAAATGATTCAATGATTCAGCAGCATTGCAAAGAGACTTTGAAGAAGTATAAACATCAAATTCAAACTCCCTTGGCGCATTCAGCAATCAAAAAGTACCGCAACGAACGTTTGAACTCTAGAGGGACTCTAGGTTGAAAAGAATAAGGAACTTTATATTAAGCCCACTAACTAAACTGATCAACGCTTCAGAGATCAACGTTTCCCAGAGTCTATGGAAAACGCTGTGTGCTACATCCATGTTCAGGAAAGGGGACAGAAATGGCATCAGAAAACGTTTCATCTCTCTTTTACCGATCATATCAAAGATCATTGAGAAATGTATGGCAAAGAAACTATTAAAATACCAGTCTTCTGTGTGAGGGATAGTATGGATTCGAAAAACGTCGGGATATTTACGTTGTCCTGAATTATGGACACAAGACCTGAGTAAAGCGTTCCGACTCTGTACAGCTTTGAATTATGTTGAAAAAAATAAGGAGAATCAGCTTAGGAGAGAACGGCAGTGAAACTTCGATGAATAGGACCGATACTCTCCCTCATATACATAAATGATTTGACACTAGGAGTATTCATTGCCAATTACACACTCTTTGCTGATGATACCACTTTCGATGTCTCATGTAAATCTATAGATGAGATCGAAGCAAGATTGGTTCAATTCGAACAGGACCATACTCAATTCCAAAAAGACACAGGTTATTTGGTTCACATCAAGAGATCTAACTGGAAGACAAAATCCAGACTACCTAAAATTCCTTGGAAATTATCTATATCAGAAGCTAAAGTTAGATTGCCCCGTTGAAAATGTGTGCGACAACTAGCAAAGTATAGTGTGTCTCTTGAGAAATGTTCCTGAATGGGGGTCAATCAAGACACTGCTGACTACCAATCACACTTGGTTTCATTCAGTGATCTTATATGCGGTTGTAGCATGGGGTCAAGAAGCAACGATTATTGCTCCACATCGCACAAGCAGTCAGGATCATCGAAGGAGTAGGATACTGTGATAACTTTTTTTACTTTTCATAAATTGGTAATACTAATCCCCCTTCGGTTTTCATATTGAAGAGTTAAGTTTATATCAGAAAATGAAAATATCTCTTTCACCGAGATATTTTTGATCACCTAACAAAACCTGGTTGCTGCCCATGGCAGATTATCCAAAAAGCAGAAAAGACCAGAATATGAAGCCATAACTAAACTGTTCAATGGGCTCTCGATAGAGATCAGAAAGTTATAAAGGCTCAAATTCAAGAAGATATCTTTCGATTATAATACCGAATCTTCAAAAAAAATTTAACTCATATCTCGAAAATCATGAGGTTTAAGGAAAAAATCCAAGTAATTTTTGTTGGAAAGGATTTGTATTATCGCCCCATGTAATATTTCACATAAAGTATGTTACACCCTGTAAAATCCATCAAACATGTAGAATTATGAGTGGGCATCGAGCTAGATTTTTCATATGAAAATGGCACATTTACAAAGAAAATTGACTAAAGGATTCAAGAGATAAGAATGAGATCAGTTAAACAAATATAACACACTGATGTCGAGGAAACCAGGGTGGAACCCCGGATAAAATAAAACGTAATTTCATTTTTACCTCTGATATATTTTTCAATTTCATTTATTCTAATTCTGTCAATAAATCATAATGATATATAAACTTCATTTTATTGCTCGGAAGCAATCAATATAAAAGACATTTTGGCACAGTTAAAATACATCAGGTAAATAAGAGGTTATGAAAATTATTGGATACAATAAAATATTCAATACAGTGGACACTCTGAAGGATTCTACAAACCAACGCGGTGGCGATCAGGCAGCCGTAGCGATCTCAATCAATTCAAACTCATGCATTTTCATGCAAATGCTTTTGTTTGAGTTGATCGAGATCGCTACCGCTTCCTGATCGCCACCGCGGAAGAGTTGGTTAGTAGAATCCGTAACAATCAAAAATCCGAGAATTAAAAGAGAAAAGAAGGGCGATTTTTGTATTTTCAACTGTTACCTATACCGTCCCATTGAAAGTAATCTAGGCATCGCACAAATATTATGATCTTTCAACATTGATATGAGAAAAGTATCTTTTTATAGTTTTTCAGGTTTTTTTCAGGCTTTCGCTACCAATATCTGAAACAAAACTATTGAAATTTGAATATGAGTTATTATTAATAGGAATCCCCTTGCGGGATTGAAACTATAATTCAAGGTCAATTTCTTGAAAGTACGATATGTACGATATCGGAAAAAAGCAAACGATCAACGAAGTGGACTGTTATGTTTCATGGTCAATATCTGGCTCCTGCAGCAGACAATAAACCGAAAATTTGCAGAATAATATTCTTGCAATAATTTATATTTTTCAAGAAATTCCTCTCGACAATAAGTTTGAATCCCGCAAACCGCAAGGGCGATTTCTATGAATAATTTGATTTAAAAATTAAATAATTAAAATGATTTTCAATGGTTCTTTTTCATATACTGGCAGCAAAAACCTAGAAACAAACCTGAAAAATAACGAAAAACAAAATATCGTTCAATCAATAACACCATTTTGGAACGGACCTCGTGAATACAAAGATAATATCTTTCCAGAACCAGAATTACAAATTGAAAATACAAGAATAGTTACCACAAGAGAAGTGATGCTGAATCAGTGTATATGCGGACGGATTACACTACAAAGTTATTTGTTCATGGATGAAGAGGATCATCTAAAATACGTATATCTGAGATCCGGATGATAAGGTTTCCAGTGTATTGAAGAAATAATTATCATTGTAAATAAAATACAACATTCTGGTTGACTGATAATATACATTACAAATTAGTTCATACACATGAAATAAGGTACAACAATAAGGGCCTATTTCGAAACATGAACCAATTGTGGTAATTGTTTCATGAAATTCAGAGTTTAATTTTGTGAAAACCAATAATGAGGTGAAATTTTTCAGGTCCAAGATTATCCCTCCTTTACCAGTCTTACTATTCCCTATGGAAAAAGTTTTATATAAACATTCATTTATAACTGAATTTTGTTGAAATCTTGTTGGAAAATTAGAGGCGTGCAATTTAAGGAGGTACTAAAAAAATATTTTTTCTCAGGGCCGGATTATGAACATGCATAAAAGTTGGCTTTGACATTCAGTTTGGAACAGAACCGGTGGTCAATTATGAGAGTTAACTGCTGCTTATATCTCATAATAGTTTCACCATACCGGCCTTTGAAGGAAAAACGTTCCTATAAATTAAAGAGTTTTAGGAATTACCCTTTTTTCCCCAATTACAAAAATATCACACATGTCATCCCTATCTTCATCCTTCTGTTGATATTCAACGTCGTATTCCTTAGTTTCGAAACTTCTTCCTGGAAAACCTCAACCATGAAAGAGTCATTCTCTAATCAAGCTGTTGAAATGACTACTTTATCGTGATATTTATATTTGAATGACACGGAAACGGTATGAGCTACAGGTAAGATTAAGAAAATTAAAGAAAAACTGGGTACAATCAATCCCTGAAATCTGTGCGGTCCCTTTTTTCGATGAAATTTCAATAAAATTCAGTCATATTCCAACAACTTCCACAGGAAACATCTTTATCCATGATATGGGTTGGGAAATTCATAGTAGGGATACAAGGGTATCCCTCAGTTATTGTATTGATATCATATATGCACCTACATAAGTTCTCTCAGCAAAATAAGTATAGAAATAAATATCCGAAATATCCCTCTTTCTTTCCATTTTATATATAATAATTCGAAAAGGTTCTTACTTTAAGCAAACAAGAATAGTCAATAAAATATATATCAGTTTCAAGATAAATTTCACACAGAGATATATCTCAATAACAATATCATAAATTATTTATAGAAAATATCCTCTCTTATTACAATAGAACTTCATTATAAATTTTAAATCTTCTATTGATAAGGACAAAATTCAAATTAATCTATTTTCACAGATTTCTCAATTGACTGGCATAACTTCGTGGCTTTTTTAAGGATCATCGACTGCAAAGGATACATTCGCAAGTTCTGGGAAGCTAATAATGAAGTGTGAAATGTCAATAAATGAAAAATTCTAACAACGAAAGTGACTTATGAAGCCAAAATTATTTCTGTCGAATAGATTACGGTTAGAGTACAGTGCGCGATGAGTAAGAGAAAAATGATTGGTTATTAACATAATATAGTCTTATTTCCACGATTTCACATTTTTCCAAAAATCATTCTTGGGCTGCCGATGCTAATGACCTAGCTATTTCTCTATCTTTCTTTCTCTGATTGCAATTCCAAATTTTCAGCAAATGATCTCCGATTTTTATGTTTATGTTAAATCTTTCGTTTTTTACTGTATTCACCAAATCTTATGCCAGTAGTTGTCTAGCTGATGGTTCTATTTTGATGACGGTTTTCACAAAATCTACTGATCCACTGGTCGATTTCAGTTTGAATTCGAAAAGGGTCCGTTGTGAGTTATTCTATTCCGCATTTCAGTAGTGGCTTTTTTGCACACAGAACGCGATCTATCGCAGCTGGAGACGACTCAGGGGCCTCCAGAGGTCGACATTCTCTCTATGTGTGGCAGAGCTAATGCAACATAACCTCATACTGCTCATACAACCAAAGCGCAGGACAGCTTCGGTCTAATATCGGTTGCCGCCGCGGCAGATGATGAAAGATCTTACATTTCTCTCCTCTATCTGTCATGGAGAATAATGGAGTTGTTTCTTTCAGAGGTTAAGTCAGTATAACGCAACGATCAACAATGGATTTTTGGTACGATCATATCATTTAGTATACCTCTTTCAAGGGTATGTTATGGCTAATTATATTTCTATTTCCAGGAATATCATTTCGACTTCTTCTTGATAATTCCTCTTGTTACCCTCTCTTTCAGGATTGATTTGATTTGAAAATCAAAATTATGTGGGTCATATATATGTTCTTCATAAAATGTTGCGTAAGCGGAGAGTACCGGATTATTGGAAGTACCAAATTACTGAACTGCCAGATTAGTGACATTTTTCTGTACCTATACTAAAAAACACGCTCTCACGGATTCCAAAATTTGAATCCTCCATTCAATGGTAATTTGGTATTACTTTAGGTACGAAATATATTTTCTAGTCTATCGCATCAACTGAATCTATTTGATTTTTTTAATCATTATCGACAATTTGTTACAGATTTGTGAAAGGTTGAATTTATGGAAATATGAATATAATGTGATAGCCCATGATTCATTTGTTCACCAACAGAAATTATGCCATAATTTCATCAACTGAAATTTAGGCCGAATAATTGGTGTAAATGCTATATTGGAAGTGAAACAGAGTATAAATACTTTTTCATTGAAAAATCGGTCAATGAATTCAAATCTTACCACTTATTTACAATTATTAAGGATTATATTCTTCGACGGATCAACAATGCTTATCTCTGTTTTCAGAACTGGCATGAAAATGTCAAATTTGCTCCGTATTAAAAAAAATGTTGATAGCTTTAACATGGGACCAAAAAACTGGATACAAATTCAGGCACAAATTTTATGAACAATGTACTTGAAAAGTTTTTTTCTCACGAGAAATATCAATATTGGAAATATCTTTATCTTATGTTCATCAATATAAAATGCCTTCTCCATTTGGAAAGTCAAAGATGTGTTGTTAGAATGGATTTTTCTAAACGCGAAATATTATTGTTGGAACAAATCCGACTTTATTGAGTTGAAACTTTTAAATTGATCAAAAAACTTTCTAAAGAGTTTCTGCATCAATTTTAGTCTCTGTTCTGTTTCTGGATAATTCTCTTTACAGACGGTGAATGTAAATTTTTATCTCCAAAAGTAAAAATTTGCATTTAAAACAAAGAACATTCTAGATTAGTACAAATACTTGATATGGTACCGAACAATAAGTCCTGGCATTTGAATACAGGTGGAAAGGTCGACGCACTCAAATCGTGTAAAATGAAATCATGTAATGGAAATCGTGTAAAATGAAATAATGTAATGGAAAGATGAAATAAGAAGTCACAAAAATAAATAAAAATTACTATAAATACGAACTCTTCCAATTTCGATTGAACGAATTCAAAGATGTCACTTGAGCACAACGGATGTCCAACTTGAAGAGCGCAAACCCGCAGATGTCAAGACGTATTTTGTCATTGGCAAATTTTTTCCGAAGGATGTAGTGACTGCTAGAAGTAAAGGATAAACGTGGGAAAATTTATATTGAAACAGCCATTGGACAATATACAACTTGGATCCAGCTGTTATGTGGATGAATCATGTATACATTGACCGAAAGCCATAAATAATTCTACACAAAAAATTATCCCACATGGTACATTATATTGCACCTGCTTTAGCACTTCTGCAATTCCACGATCAAATTGGCAACAAACTGCCTAACAGGTAAATTCCTACCTTCTGGAGTAATACGGATACTGCAAGTTTTTTTTCTGATTTCAAACATTGAAAATTGCCTTGAGAAAAGCAGGGACGCATTAGAGGGATTGTATTGAAAATTAAATAATGTAATAGAAGATCGATCTTTTTATATATCAAGTTTAGTCTTATATCTTTCGCCTTCCTCAAATAATAAAACATTTGAAGACATAATAATACAATAATATGGTTTTTTTCTCCTCCCTCCAAACTCAATATTTACTATGAATAGTCAAGGAATAAAAAATATTTTATATCATTATATGCATCTATATAAATTCAGCCTCATTAGAATAATATACTAGAGAATCTATATATACTATTAACTTGAAATAAGAAATCATGAAAGAATGTTTCAAGAAAAAACCATGTTCAGTACTTATTGATATTCAAAATCACATTCTTTGGAAATTTCGAAATGCCTATTCAACATTATGTTTTTTTTCGTTATCAGAATGTTTACTAAAACCTATATAGCTTCATAAATTGGGAAATTGAATTTCATTCTTGTTTCTTTCATGCCACATTAAAAAGAGAGCATCTTTATAAACATAACTCCACCTAACTATACATGAAGGTTTATTTCTTTTTTTTATTTGGCGCATTGGCATTCGATTCACTTCCAGCAGCTGCATGAGGTACATTGCCATTAGGAATTCTATAAAAAAACATATACATTCCATCAGTTTGTTATCAGACTGAAAAATTGAAATTCTAATAATAATCACTGAAAATTTCAGGGACTACCTAACAGACATCAAACATGCTATGTTCATAAAAAACAGCCAAACCAAATTTCGCAGATCTGTCCGAATATACATAAAATGCTACATTCTAATAGCTCATCAAATGACCGAGATACATTTTTCAACAGAAAAGAAATATGTTATATCGATTAAAGCAAATTTTGGGAGGATTTTGCATAATTTTTTAAATATATGTTAAGATTCCAATGAATTCATACTGTTGAAATCTAATGATCAAAAACCAACTATAAATGGGTGTGTGCATATTCAATATTTTTCACGAGTAGGTTGCATTGGAATTGGGTAAATTTGTCCATTGAAATTTGGGAAATGTTTTGATGATATAATTTTCGAATTTTAAAATCTTTACAAGTTTTATAGCTGTAAGAAATAAATATATTTTAATCATTATCAAAGCGAAGTTTCAGTCAATGAAACATAGGATAGATCGCAAGAAACTGCTCATTAGTGGTTGTTAGTAGAATTCATGGCATTGAATTCCCTATACAGCAAATGTCCCTCTCATTGAAAAGCTTGAAACTTCAGAAATTTAATGAATGGCTGTAACATCGTGGGAGCCATTGAACCCTCTTTTTATATCCATCTATATTCATAATATTTAATCCCCAAAAGAGAAAAGAATTATCATCTCAGTGCTCCTCTCAAAATCACGAACGATAATTTAAAAGTCCCATGTTCATATGCTTGTTCATCTGCTCAGTATAGCTTTGAACCTAAATTAAACATCTTAACTCTCCGAGTTATTTATTTCGTAAGTCACATTCGTATTAGAGAGTGGCCACCCGTTCTGTTTTAAATTCTATTCACCGATCCATGGCCGAAATTCGAATCGAATAGGATCCCCAGGAAATTTTGCATCAACCTTCATATCGTTATGTTACTGATTTAGATGAGATGGTCATTTTAAAATAGCTCTGAAGAAATTTCAAAACTATGTCTTGAAATCCACGTTGTAGCCATTCACTTACTTGACCAGTGCACTCAGACCTCAAGCCTAGCCTGATAATATATCTAGCCTCTAGTTCTTTTTTTTGAGCTTTTATTGGGTTGGGTTGGGCAGAACTCATGGGAGATATACCAATGGTTGGTCAGTTTTCAAATATACAACCCAGCAAATTGAAATAGGACACTTCATTTTACTTTTCGAAACAAGCCAAAGTGTCTGGAATATTTCAGACTGTATAATAACGTTTCTCCTACATTTCATTTCAAGAACTGTTGATTTTTCAGAAACTTCGTCTGATTTCCACAATGCCAAAACAATAGTTAAGTTAAGATGGTGGATGAAGGAAACTTTAGTGAAGGTGGCTCCGTAGAAAATATCAACATTGTTGATGTAAAGTGCGCTGCTCACCGTAAAAGAAAAGTGGGGGACTTTGTGAAATATGTAAGATGCTATGGTAGCTTCCATCCAAAGTGCATGGAACAATCTGGAAGCGGAAGCTTAAAATCAACGAATTGCCGATAAGATTTTCAACGAATTTATGGCAGTTTAGAATCAGAACAAGATTCTGAATATTGAAAACTTTGTACCTTAAAGAATTGCTTGAGGAAGTACAAGAAAAGAACCGAATATTAACGGAAAATAATCAGTTATTAGTGGAAAAATTGGCCGACTTGAAATACATGGTAAAAAAGTAATGAGAGAAGCTTATAAGCTCACCATAAAAAAGTTAAATGAAGAGAAGGAAAATGGGAACCAACCTGACACTACGAACCTGCGATCAACATCAACCTACGCCGGTTCATTGAAACTACCAAATGTCAAACCCAACCAACATAACCCCAACGGTGACATTTCTATGATGAACACAGATATAAACGATACACAGGAAAACAAGGAACGATCCCTAATCCGATCTAAATGAGTTTGAAGTAGATAACTACGAATTTCCATTCGTAAAAGACTGTAAAATATGATAAAGACAGGAGGAGAAGTAGGTTAATTTGTACTGGTTCAAAGAAAACTGATCAATCATCAAAGGGGCACCAAAGAAACGATGGGTAGAATTGAAGGACAAGAAACCTCCTAAAAAGATATCACAGATTACCTCAAAGACTTTGAAGGACATGAGAACATTGAAGTACAGAAATTAAACACTAAGGGTAATAACTCTTCCTTTAGCGTAGGAGTTCCGTCTGACCAGCTATTCAAAACTGTATGTAACCCACAAATGTGGCCTGAGGAAATTGTAATTAGAGAGTTCTCATTCTGCAACTTTTTTCGCCAACAATGAGTCAGTGGATGATGAGCATATAAAGAAATACACGACAGAACAAATAATTGATTGAAAAACAGATATGAACAGGCAGACCAAGAGAAACTATGGAATAGCGGTAAATTTTTTTAATTATTCATGTATCAAATCGTCCTTCAAAGTAAGGCCAAACCCGTTACAAAGTTCCTACCTTTGTAAAGATTGCTTCAAAGAGAAATGAGATCTTAAAAATCGGTTCATCGCACGAATACGTCTGGATGTGAAGAAAAGGTTTAGAGACTTTACTGGAACACCGATGAAAAGCTTGAATCCATAGAACATAGGGAAATTTTGAACAATGCAATGCTGCCTTCAATCAGACGTTTCTCCAATGTCAATTTTATTTTCCAGCACAGTGCACACCGCCGATGTTACAAGATATTATTTGGCGGAAAATTGTGTCGTGGATCATCATCGGGTTGATGATATCCTGACATGTACCGGGGTAGAAAATATATAGGAATGACGGTTAAGAAAATCCATGACCGAAATTCAAACAAAATTTATTTATAGTCTCAAACGTAAATCCGGAAAGCATAGCAGAAATTTCAAAATTAATAGGTTCTATATACGAAATAATTCGAGAAGTAAACAATGATAACAGGGCCATGACAAGATATTGAATTATACCGTTTCGGAATGTGTTTTAGAAAATAAATCCTAAATTACTTTGGATATTTTCAATGAATTACGGAACTCAGAAATACTATTATGTTGAATGCAAACCAAAAATATATTTCAACAGCCACCAAGATGTTACCATATGAACGAATTTTTTGTCCATTGCTATTTTTTTACAATAAAAACCCTTTCATTTCAAGAATTATTCGCCCCACATCAACATACAGTGGGTGATCAAATTATTAGAGCCACCTCGAAAAATTCAACTTTTCTCTATGAAATGGTTTGAAATCAGGGTAAAAATCATTTCAATATGCTTTTTATCATTTAATTATGATAATGGAGTATATTTATGTGCAGGAGACAAACTGGCAACCCTGTCGATACCCCCACCAGTTAACTCATGCGCCATAATGTATCGAAGTTGTCATTCCTAGATATCTAGCCTCCCCGTGCGGTCCTTCTCATCACCCTATTCATTGTTTTCAAAGACGTTCTGGACTCTATTGGTACTTTTAATCGACGAACTATAGTGTTGTTATTCATTCTCAAGTGAATTTGCCAGTGAAATCTTCGTTCCGCTGTTGTTACAACAATTGAATTAAAAAAAAAAAAATTGTGATGGGAAAGTCAAAAGACATCACACCAAAGAAAACAGCAGAGATAAAATCTCTGGTCATGAATACTGATTACTCCAACAGAAAAATAGCATCCATTACAAAAGTTTCGAGGGCAACAGTAGATCGCATAAAGAAAAAAATGGATGAAAATGTTGATCTTACCCCACGACGTAGAGGGAAATGTGGTAGAAAAAAAATTACAACACCAAGAGATGAGCGAAAAATACGTGATATTGTGTTGGCAAATAGAAAGCAACCTCGCAGGATACTCACGAAAATAATGCAGGAGTCTGGGGTCAATATTTCACCAATGACTGCTCGACGACGAATAAAGGATATGGGGTTCTCAGCACGCCGACCTTCAAAAAAACCCCTTCTTACCCCAGCGATGATGAAAAAAAGGTTACAATGGGCTAAACATCACAAGGACTGGACAGTTGATGACTGGAAGCAGGTAATCCAAAAATTCGACAATAAATAAAAGGTAAACTAATGAAATTTCTGAATGTTCAAGGTCTGTTTTTCGGATGAGTCAACCGTACAAATTCTGATGGACAGATCTGAATTCGTGAGGAGAAGACCAGGAGAAAAATTTAAGGATGACTGCATCGTGAGAACGGTCAAGCATCCTCTAAGCATCATGGTTTGGTCCATAATCAGCAGTCAGGGAACAGGTCGCCTGTATATCGTTGAAGGAACGATGAGGCAGGACCAGTATTTAAAGGTCCTTGAAAGCAAAATGCTTCCTCAGGTCCAAGAGTGGTTCCCAGGTGGACGCTATTTCTTTATGCACGATTCAGCTCCATGTCACAAAGCTAAAAAAGTGGCTAAATTTCTTTCTGACCGGCAAGTAAAGGTTTTAGACTGGCCTGGTAATTCTCCAGATCTCAACCCGATCGAGAACCTTTGGAAGTTGATGAAGAAGGAAATTTCCAATGAAATGATCACAACAAAGCGTCACTTGATAGAACGTTTAATTGAAGTGTGGCACAGGAGTGAAAAAATAAAAGAAAATTGCCAAAAATGCATAGAAAGCATGCCCAGGAGGTGCCAGGCAGTCATAGACGCAAAAGGTGGCAGTACCAAATATTAGGTCTCGGGCAAATTTTTTGGTGTTAACATGTCAATTCCCGATTAAAACTGAATTATTCATATTGTGTTCTTATTTTTGGATGAAAAACTGACAAATTTTCATAAAAAAGTTGCATAAATTTTTCATAAAATCCAAAATTGCCAATTTCGCACTGTGGCTCTAATAATTTGATCACCCACTGTATATTATTAATTATAAACGGATTATACACAAAGTTGCGGAAAATACAGTGATAAAGCTTATTTATTGGAAGAAAAATCTGTAATTTAACAATCTCACTGATCCCATTTAGTCAGAATCTGCTAATCAACATTTCTTTTTCCAAACAGATGTAATCTGGAGAATGACGCGCCGTTTGGCACAAAAGTGTGTCTTCAAGAATACCAAACACAATATATTCACGATTTGGGAATTTCTAATATATAAAAATGTGAGAACCAATGTTTTTAAATTTGAATTATCTAACACCGTTATGAGATGATGGTGTCGAACCCGTTTGATACAGTTCTAGCAGTTAAGAAATCGAAGTTTGAAATTTGTTTTGTGAATATTTAGTGATATTCCTCTAATATTTGTAGTGATTATCATCTTAAACTCTAAATCTAATCCAAACTGCTATACACTGTAGGCTGGAAACTACATTGTCCCGACGCGCTATCTCTTGGATAGATCGAATAAATAAATACATTGGATCTCACATTCTTCTATATTTCAAATTTCGAACTGTGTTTGGTAAATTATAGAAAATCGGAACGAAAAATAAATATATTGTCACACAAAATAAATATATTTCTGCAAATAATAAATCTATTTGTAAACACACTTATTTCCTAAATATCGCCTTAATGAATCCTACATTCAAGTAAGAAAAATGCTGACCATTTTCCAGACAGCTACAGAAGAAAGAAGCAGATATTATAACTGAAGTAACAGTTCTATCACTTGTCTCGATTGCCAAGGTAACATTCACTTTAGGTATTGAATTAGTGGCTACTGAGTATAAATATCATTATGTAGTTTTCATTACCCCATATGCATACAAGGCGGGGCACCGGAAAAGCACAATTTTTCGATGAGCAATATGTATTTATAATGTGGAAAACCACATTATACATATGCTGACACTCCGACCATTTTGTAGACCACAAGGGACAAGGTGCCAAATTCAGTAAAAGCTGCAAAATGTGACTGAATGATTTCGGGGTTGCCTGTTCGCACTTCAAAGAGTCCTCCAATCGGTGTACTTGTTCGTCAGAAGGAATCGGTGGAGTGTTCTTGGCAAGAGCGGAAAACGGCCAACCAAGATATGTTGCCCGAACATTGAGCAATTAAGATTACTGCCTTGATAATGCGTGCCCTTAGTGGTATCGGATCCAAGTGAATGAACTGTTTCTTCGGCTGTAAACGTTCCTCCATGCATCGTTCGAAATGAAATGTCAGAATTTTCATCTGTCTAAATCCCCACTTACCTTTGATTCACTTGCGGAACAGCAGCTCGCTGATCGTCCATCCTTCCACCTTGAACTCTCATTATTAACGAGAAGAAGTCTTCATCTGGGACGGTAGCGCCGCTTTTTTGTGGACGGGGTACTGGATTATCATTTTCCTCATTGTCTACGGCCGAAACTGGCAGTTCAGAACGCTGATCCTCTAGACGACTAGCTTGACATCGTACCAGTTGGTCTAGAAATCTATCGTCAGGTACGCTGTTATTTCTCGATTCGGCCAATCTTTGGAGAGAGCTGGCCTGAAGACCTGTGCAATAAGGGATATTTCTACATAGAAAAAGTTTCTAAATTTTTTAAATGCAGTTCTAATGCAGAATACAATATCAAAATCGATTATTTCCGGTCAGCCGGTCGTTCCTTCAGTAACTTGAGAAAGGACGAGAGTTAGCGGCTTGAAACTTTTAATTAGGGAAGTCGGTTAATCAGCAGAGTCGGTCAAACGATTTTGGAACCATACTCGTTTGAATTTTGAAGGTTATTGCAACTTGAAAATTAGTTTTGCGCAACCGCATGCAGAATTTTGTTGGTATCGTGGGTTAATTTGAAAAAAGGGAAAAGAAATTTATCCTCCTTGAAAACATGTTTTCCAAAATTATCATCAGATATCAATGAAATTTTCATGAACCTTGAGTTCAATATTTTACAACAGAGTAAATTTCAGTTTGATCCGATTCAACTCTCGGAGATCTTGGGGGAAACCATGTGAAATTTCACATGGTATTGTTCTTGTTTCTGGAGTAATTCAAAAAATACTGATCCTATCATGATGAAATATATGCAAATGTTGTGTTAGTATAAATTATAAAGCAAAGGAGCCCAAATGCACGTGATGTTGGTAGAACTACATATCAAGATTAAATTCGATCCAATCGACCTTTTCAAGTTTTATTGAGTAAACAAAAACCTAAAAAAGCACTGACGTGAAGTCAGCAGCTTTTACGCGCTTGTTCACATTGCGAAATGATGACTTGGAAATTTCAGTAAAATTTCAATGAAATATAAAAATTTTCAAAAATAATTTTTTTTTTCGAATTTTTCCATGGATAATTCTTCTTATTGACGCTGTTCATATTCCAACCAAGTTTCATTCCGATCAGATGAATATTTTTCGAGTTATCGAAAAATCAAAATTTCAAATGGCTGTAGCACAAAAACCATTCGGCAGATTTGGCCCATTAACGAACTCAACCGAGATATTCAGGATCTTAAACTAACCTGAAAATTTCAGGACTCTAGGTCTTTCCTTTCGAAAGTTACAGCGCACACGGCCAGACGGCCGGTCGGACGGACAGAATCAATTTTGACCACGGATTCTTTATCAGTGAGTCCAACCTAGTCGTTTGACACCAATTTCGGCTCAAAATTCGAAAATTACAGACATCGTGACGAAATGATAACGCGCTGTTTCCCAGAACAAGCGCGTAAAAATCACATGACAATATAATATAAAATAGATGGAGTTCGTTACATTTAAATTGCTTCAACATTTGAAAACGTAACGATAAAACGCCATAGTATATCAAATGTACCGATATGATCTGAGCGTTTTTTTGTTGAAATGAAACTAAGAAAAACGCTGCAAATTTTACACAAGGTCTAATTATTTTCTCAGTCAAATAACCCAATACCATTGACATCTTAAATAAAACTTTTATACTTTTCATAACTCATTGGTTTTTCACCCCAAACTTTGAGAGTTTCATGAAAATTCGGTGTTAAGTTTTCGAGAAATATTTTTTTCCCTCGTACCCCCAATTTCGAGCCCTTGGGGTGCACCGATCTTGCTGAAAAGCTTGGAGAATCAATCTCGAGCGACACATCATTTTTCTACCAAGTTTCACGGATTTCGGTTCAGTACTTTCAGAGAAAAGCCCCGGACAACGGACGGACGGACTTTTTTTTATTGGTTCATTCGAATCTACATACTTCAAAATATGAACTGTGAAATTTTCAGGGAAGGTAATTTTTTTTTTTTGGTCGATCACTTATATACATATATATATTCAAAGAGTTGACAATTGCTTTTTACATTTCGACCACCTTTCTGGTATTTTCTGTATACCACGCCAATAGCCTTGTTTTGGTTATTTTCAGAATCGATTCCGAACTGTGAAACGAGTTTGGACGTAAGAGTCGGAACTGCTTCAGAATTGTCTGAGTGTTGAACGATTCAAATGATTTAAATGATGTCTTGACCCACTTATACAGAGTGTAGACACATCTAACATGCTGGATTCTTATGCGGTTTGAATTTGCCCATGTTTTGCGTGGTAAGTCATAGCCTGGTGGCTGTTCATCAATGAATTTTTATTATAACAATCAATCATGTTATTCTTAGTAACTATTTCTTCCAGATTGATGGTCCATTTTGAAATATAATTGATGCAATAATGAAAAATTAAGAAAGATAATTTTTCCCAACAAAAATTATTTAAAGTGGACGCAAGTATCCCCAAAAATATATATATTAAACGTATACAATGACTGGGACTTTAGCATATTTTTAAATTTTACCATAGACAAGATTAACATTCTTCTTTTCTGTCATTTAACACAAACGTTCCTCTTCCGCTACGATCCCGATGAGAAACCAAACTTAATTCGTGTTTTGGTTTCATCGCTTTTAAAACTGTTCTAGGATAGTTCAGAATCGACTTTCAACAGCGCATCGATTCTGCGCAATTCTAGATCTCTCCAGAACAGTTCTGAATTTCAAAACCAAAACAAAGCTAATAGAAATGCTCTTCTTTTGAAGCCAACCAATCAGAGAAACAATTTTCGACTGCTGCTCAGCCTATCAGGGTCTCATGGATGAAAACAAATGGTAGTCGGTAGGGGCCAAGTCTGGTGAATACTACGAGTGGGTTAACAGCTCCCAGTGCTTTGATTGTATTCTGAACTGGTTTTCCTTTGTGTGGAGGTGCATTGTCATGTAACAAAGATAGTTTGCAGTGTTTTATGGACGATTCTAGCCGTTTTTCGGACAATGCATGGTTCAAATTCATAATTTACTGTCTGAAAAATTGTCTGTTGTACAACATTCAAGATTGCTGCCATTTGCTGTCGACTCAAAGAATCATCCTCATCAAATATTGCTTGCAGTTCCACGTTCTTCAATTGTCACGTCGAAATCATTATCCATGAACTGTCGTAACCATTTTTTGCAGGTTGCTTCTTATAGAGCAAGATCATGTCCCTAGACAAGCCTTCAATGCAACTCTGCAGGGCTTGTCTTAAAATCGAAATAAAAAATTACCTGATGCTTTCCGCAAATCATCACTTTCTGGTGAAAAATTCTACATTTTTAATACGACCAAAAAATATTATGTTGTTTTTTCAATGACTTGATGTTAATTACATATTGACACATTTGTACCCTAACGCTCACTTCACACCGGTACACCTGATAAACGAACACTAACGCGGGCTTCCGTTTCGCGAAGAGGGATGGCATATCAGATACATTTTCAAAACGATGTTCATTAAAACAGCCCACTCTCCACCTCTCCTCCTCTTTCCAACTAGACTGATATCATGAATTATAATAAATCAAGGTCCGTAATAATACCCAGAGCACGATCCTGTTGGACTGATGGATTCTAGCATTCCATTCTTATGAAATAATTAGCTTTTTATTCAGGCTATTTCTCAATTAAAGGTACATATAAAGAGGGGTGATTATTTAGAGAATAAGTCTCATAATCATGGTTTCGCAAGTTTGAAGTTTTTTCCTTATAATACCTACATTTCTCAAGAATCATATGGCAATATTATCCTTATATGTCGAATTCCTCTGATTATATGCATGGTGAAGCATTTCCATTTGAAATTTTTCTATTTTGTGCGATGTTTTCCAATCCGTTAACAAATTGTTGAAGAGTTTCCTCTGATTCATCGGGAAAACCAAATTTCTATTGAGCTTATATTATATGATTATTGTGAAAGTTAATGATTGAAGTATATGAGAAATTAGTCTCGTCGATAAAGATTATTTTATACCATTTTTCTCTCGAAAACTGTAGCAGGCACGAAAAATTTCAAAATTTTTCATACAAATATTTGATTAATTTTCGTAATCCTAAGCTTCATTTGGTAGAGTGGAGGCGAGACCATAAAATTTCGCCCCATGGTATGGATGCATACGCTAGTTTCCTTCGAAGAATCGAACATGAAACTGCGCTTGGACTATGAAAAGCAAAAAGATTCCGACATACTCCGACCTGATACAAAAAACTACCACATTCACAATACAACAAATTCCTCAAAAATTGAGTAATATCGATGTTTCAAATATTTTTTCATACTTTTCTGAAATACTAGTGGCTAAGATTTTTGAAGAGAAAAGGGAGGACAGTGCTGCAAATAAAATATCACCCTGTGAAATTGACATACCATATGATGTAAATCTTGAAGTACTTATTATATTTTTGCCAAATTTTAACTGAACATTTTGAGGAATGCAGAAGCTATAAGGAGAAACCTTCGAAAAAACATCAATCTGAATTTCGAATTTGAAGCGTTTGGGGAACCATAATTGATAGGCTTTAATTCTTCATAGCATCCAAGCAAACACAACTCTGTATATGTATCTCCAATTTACAGGCATCCTGTATGTATGGTCGAATACTTCTAGGTACATCATTCTAGCTATAGTTGATTACTCTATACTCTATTTATAACGTTAGTCGGTAGGCTATGGAAGTTTGACACATATCAATGTATATA
Source organism: Myrrha octodecimguttata (assembly GCA_958510865.1). NCBI lineage: Eukaryota > Metazoa > Arthropoda > Insecta > Coleoptera > Coccinellidae > Myrrha > Myrrha octodecimguttata. The sequence continues at coordinate 25,866,615 of OY294056.1, forward strand.
ATTAAAAAATGAGAGGTTAGATTAATTTTTCTGACAAATAACTAAGCGGAGTTGTCCATTTTACTTAAGGATAGCAGTAATAACGTATGTTACTGAATCAAACCTTAGGTTATTCGTAAAATTCATAGGACTAGCCGAATTATTCTGACTTTGACGACATAGCACGAGTGCAAACCTGACTCAGTTCACGGTGACTCACGGCAGGTGTCTCCCTGGCTGTGTGTAAACTCCATTCAGTTTTATAAACTATCCTGGTTGGCCATGACATTCAGACACATTTCACCGTGTATATTTTGAAAATGTTAGGTTATACTCATTTTTCTGTCAGATAACTACGCAATAGTGTGTTCTCTACATAGAGGTCGTAGTAATTACATATTTTTCAAAATGTAAATTTACTCTGGGAAAATAATGAATTTGAATTCAACAATTCCAAAGACCTGGTGAATGTTGAAGAAAGTTTTTTCTCTGTTGATACTGGAAATATTTCACGTATATAAACATGGTTGGAAGATTCAGTTATGCTATTTTTTTGTACGGAAATCAAGAATCGGTTGTAGAAATTTTACTGAAAAATAATAGGTAGAGTAGTAAGTAGAACTCCTGATACTTTGTCTCTGCTTCTTCAAAACTACCTTGGGCATTTTTAGTTTCCAAACGTGATGATTATGTCGATATTGAGAGTAGAAATTGGCATTGGCATTTGGCAACGTCTCTGAGAATTATTTCGACATTGTCGATATTTCACGAGTGCCAACCTGCGTCAGTTTTAAGTAAAAGAAACTTGATAGACCTGAATCATGGCCAATCGAGATAGTTCATAAAAGTGAATGGAGTATACATCCATCTTTCAAATCTGATGTCCGTATGTCGTAGTGCCTACACTCGGCGCTTGAAATTATATGAGTGTGCTGGTGCCCCTTTCAGTTACAAATCCTCAATAAAACTATTCCAAGGATTACTGACTGGCTTTATAAAAGTAATTGGAGTATAAATCGAAAAATGTGCACAAAAAATAATTTATGGTGGGGTTTGATCAAAAAAAAATCAACTCACCAGGCAAATGCGGCAATTCTACCCTCTGCTCATCCATTCTCTTGCTCTGCATTCCAGCTATCATGTCAATCAAGTCGTCAGGGCCATCGTTCCTGCTGGCCTGACTCCTGCTCGTGTTGGCAATGTTGTTGGTGTTTTCCTTGTTATCCACAGTGAGGGTGCATCTTTGGTCGTCCATCCTTTTCGACTGGAACTTGGATAGTAGATCAAAAAAGGAATCGTCATCTTCGTGTCTCGCGGGTGCCGGAGCCTTGTGGATCTTGCTGACCAGGCCATTTTTGTCCTTTCCGTCAGGAGTCAACTGAGGATGAAAGAATGAATCTCAAATGCCAGTTTCAAATCCTAGATTTACTTCTTACATTTGAGTAGAGGATAAACCTTTAAACTCAAAAGTGGATAGTAAATAATATCAGGTATACAATAAGTGCAGAGTAAAGAGAAATGCGAAACAATAAATGCTATATAATGAACCAACAGAAAGCTGAATATAGAAGTAACCAAAAGATGCGGGACAACACAAACACTCCTCCGAGTTTCTCTTACAGTGAGGACTTCCATTTTATCTAGCCACTTTTGAGCACATTGACCGAAGATGAACCATAATGTGCTCAGGCCATAGATTCAGTTGAAAAATGTATAATGAAAGCTGCGAGGACTCGAAGTTTTCTCTGTTGAGTTCAAAGATATAACCTAGTAAGTTATTTCTGTTCATAGCAAATGTACTGCGAATATTTTCACCGAAGTAACTCTGCATGGCGGAAGTGAAAATATCAAATCACCGCGTACTCGCCTCTCCTTGTAAGATGGTATGAATGTTGAGTTAGGCCATAGCCGGCCTTTAGACCGGTGTACTGCTTTGCAGTACACTCCAAAAGGGACAGAATATAGGTTTTGGAAATGGTATCAAAGAATGCATTGGAAACACGTTATTGATATGGACAGGAAAACTCTAATCCAATGGATTGATTTCTGGAGATACTTGTGTGATCTAATTTTGTCAACGAATGGCTAGGCGAGACTCTGGCGAGTGTCCAAGACTTTGTCCAGTCTAATATGCAGGAGAGAAGATTACTGGTAGTAGATCATTCCCGGATTAAAGCGACTCATCTGATGTATTAAATTGGAAAGAAAACAATCAAGAAGTTGCTCACTAACGATTATTTCCAGAACCTCTGAAACAGGCCAAAGCAAGATCATGGGGCGACAGTTGTAGGGGAAAAGCACAAATGTCGTCAACTATGCGATTTGAAAAGTACCTTTACGGATCAAAACACAATATTTTGTACGTAGTTGAGACATTTACGGCGCAAATACATACAGGTATAATTCGAATCCATCATTCTAACAAAAAAACTACAAGACCTTCTTCTAGGTCCTGATAAATAAGTTACTTGTTGAAGCTCGGATACTAGCACTCCAAGCTAAACATAAAATTCCAGACCAACAATCATGCAGAAGTCAAAAAATATATAATTAAATACTTGCGGAAATAAATATCGATGCAAGGAAAACCTCAATGTTGAACCAATAATGTTGATGATTGTATTTTCCAATTTTCACTGGCGAAATTGAAAGATATGGTTAACATTCAACTCATATTTTGAATCAAAAGCCAAACCTCAGATGTATACAACTATCCAAAAATTGGCAGCCCTAGTAGCAATTTGTATTCAAAACTATACAACCACAGTCTTTGAAATTGGACCCAAAGATCAGTGGCGAAACCAAAAATTTACAAGTATAGTAGTCTTATTCATGAAAGTAACTGTGTAATATACAGTATTGCTCTTCTTTAACCATTGAGATTTTTTCGAGTACAGTAATAGAGGTAGGAAGTTGTGACAAAAACCTATTGAGTCAATGCTGATAACGTTTTCCAAATTCTATAACCTTGTGGCAACAGTGGACAAGCATGATGTTGATTGATACATAGCAAATGTGAAAGTATGAAGTCAGAAATTCCCTATTAATGGTGCTAACCATAATTTTAGATACATTGACCAGTCAATGATCAACTTGAAGCAAGAATTTCTTGAAGAATATATGGAAAAAGGCAATACAGACTAACTTTGCTCCATACTCCATAAAAGAACTGTTATTTTTGGATGGTAATCTTAAACTGGGAGGTGGGAAAAATGTATAAATAGTAATAGACCCCATTTTGAATGAAATATTCATTTTCAATCTAACATGTAATTATCACCAAAGAATCCCAATTTCATACTTCAACACTTGTGTATACAGGGTGATTCTTTGACCTTGCAGAATATTTTAACAGAAGATTCCTGAAGCTGAAAGAAACACATTTGTCCTCTATCATTTTTTCCGATTCGGCCTAGATAAAAAGATATAAGCATTATAAATTTTCATAACAGGCTAGCCGCCCCTGGAAACCTGAACACTGAAGTTTTTCCAAGCCCAAGATATACCATTCAAATCTTCGAAATAAGCAACTCTGGTATGAAAACAAGCGTCAACTTACTTTTTACATTCCAGTTGGTGAAAAAAGTTGTATTTATACTACAATAAACAAGTTAGGTATTCCAAATTTCGTGGGCGATAAAAGTTGGATATTCTTCTCTTGGTTTCATTTTCGATAATGGAGAATTCATCTAGCTATCACTCATATCAGCTTTGAGATTCATCTTCAATTTGTAATTATTAATTTTCTTTGTTTATTTCATTTTCTCCAAGAATTATCAGATTCAGACATAACCCATTCAAACTTTAATTTTCATAAATAAATAAAACAGATGTACCTCATTTATCTATGAACGTACAAACGTTGCCAGATTGACGAACAGAAAGAAAGAACTCTTCGAAATCAAACAACACACAATATGCAAATTCTATGTATACACTTGTAAAGTCTATGATTCTGAACTGAACTATAAATCTGTGGCTCCGTGGTTTTAAGGTTATGTCATGGTGGTTTTCTTCCACCATGGGTTGTTATGTTATGAAACCGCATTTGAAGAATACCTCAAAATAAACACTATCAAAGTTCTGTACATAATTTCAAGAAATATGGGTCAGCAGAAAGATTGCATTCAAATCAGTAAGAATCCCCATTATCATGGAAAAGTGAGAAGTTAATCAATTATACTACACAAATTAGCTCGAAATTGAAAAGGAAGCTTCTTGAATGGATAGTGGTGTGGAAATTTGTTTGAACATTAGGAGTATTTAAATTGTAGAAGTTGAAGTGAGCTTATTCATATTACTCCACTTTCGAACTAACAGCCAATTTACAATGGACATAACTTAACCGTAAATTTACTTATACATAAAATGTAAGAATTAAACAACAGAAATCATAAGGAATAAGAATAGAACTGCATTCGACTTATGGTCAAAGTCAAAAGCAAAGTTGAACCTATTGTGAAGATTTTGGTACTTATGAATTTTGTAGTTTCCTCTTTGATTTTCACGCACGAGTTGCGGTATTCTTACGGTTACGTACATTGTGAATTGGCCAAAGTTGGCTACTCCGCTTACAAATCATTCCAAATAAAAAATGCTAGGATTCCATTCTCAACTTTTAGACGTGGCAACGCGGAAAAATTGAATTCTGTGAATTTTTTGAACAGAGTTGCATTCAGCCAAAGTACCCAATTCTCGGAATTTCACAGATATTTTTTATTTTTGAATTTCAGATTACGCGAAAACGGCGCATCATACGAAAAAAAATAAGGAATACTTTTACTTTCGAAAATGGTCAAAAATTCGTTGAATAGCATTCAAATTATTTTTAAAAGTTGGATTCTTTGAATTTCTGGTATTTTTATGAGATGTTATGGTCATATCAAAGAAACTGGAGGATGTGGAGGAAATTTTTCAATCCAGGAACATTCATCGTATCTATAAAAAACTATATTCCAAAAATCAACTCATTTGATGAGATCGTTCGCGAGATACAATCGAAAATTAAATTTTTTTATGGATTTTCAACAGTCTGTATCTCACGAACCAAGCCGAATCGGAAAAAATGGTAAGAAAAAAAAAGTGTTTCTTTTGGCTTCAGGAATCTTCCGTTAAAATATTCTGCAAGGTCAAAGACTCACCCTGTATAGGATTCTCAGTACAAAAAATATGTTCAGAATTTTCTGAAATGATACATATTTTCTATGAGTTGATGAAGAATTATTGGTTCAAAAGAAGGTTTTCCTAATGATGAATAAAATGCATGCTACCTTGATAAGGCTAAGCTGTTCCATGCTTTCTCGTCTCACCCTTAGTTGTTTCACCCTTTGTGTGGAGTTGTTGTTCTGTGCATCTTTCAGTGAACTGTTGGAGGAACTAGAAGCTGAGGGGTAGGAACTGCTAGTTGCATCTGCTGTAGATTCGGAAATATTCAGTATCTTCTTGAGGTCAGCTATGTTCAGTTTAGCTGTAGCTTCACCTACAGGATCGTCAAGCTAGAACAAAGTTTGTCTAATATTATTTTTTGGAAATTATCGCGAATATCCATGAACAAAAGTAACAAGGGGACTGGGAGACCCATCGTGACTTTAAAAGCATACAATAAGTTTGCGAAAAGTAGTAGAAAAAATGTCAGCAATCTTTAAAATTATGCAATTATGGAGGTTATTACTTATTGATATGCTTATATGTAAGGCGGCGATGCTTGGAGCAATTTCAAGAAAAACTTCATACCAATAAACGTGCCGTGCCATCTTTTGAGATTCGGGGTGGTGAAATTTTCAAAAAAATTTTTTTTCGAAAATCGCAATGATGTTCTGCAGATATTTCAATGACATTTGGTACACCTTCTCACTGCATCAAGATACATTTTCTAGTGTACAAAATTGGCTATTTCACTCATAACATTTTTAGTGAGAAACTTTCCATTGTGACGCTCATTTCACTGCTATGAAACGTGTAAGCCGGCAAAAATTAGCAAGTTATAGCGATAAAATTTTGACATTTCTTACATTCAAGATAGTTTGAATTGTTACAATCATTAAAATACACATTTTTCTGTGATACCGTCATATAACATCTTTCGATATTGATATCTTAAGCTACCTTTTGTGCTAGGGAGATTCAGGTATTTGGGTAATCGGAGATTCTTCCCTATTGGCCGGCGACGATCATGTGACAGTCGTCGACCAATAGGGTGAATCCCTCGGCCAATAGCGTGAATCTCTGATTCCCCAAATACCCAAATCTCCATCGCACAAAAGGCCCCTTTACGATATACTTTATTATTTGAGTTCCGATATTCCTGGCCAGTACTTGTCAGTAAATTTTGACAGTCTATTTTACTGGCACTGCTGTGGTAATTCTTCATATCAGTACGAAGTATTTCGAAATTACTGATACTGGCCAGTACTGATTGGGAATATCGGAACGCAACAATTGTCTTCGACGTAAAACGTCTTGAATGACATATTCAATTATTGTATGAACTGGCATACATAATTGAAGTCAAAAACGTAGGAAAACGGTAACATAATAAAATAGAATACGAAAAATTTTTTTTAAATGTTATTCATTTTTCCAATTTTCACTCCATATCAGTATTATTTTTCCGAAAATTCTAGTATATAAAAATTGGCAACATTGCGCATTCTTGCTTTTCTTAAACCATTTGCACCCAAAAACTTCTTCAAAAAAAACTATCTCTGGCCTCCAAAAGTTACTCGGTACTCTTTGCTCTCAATAAAACGAACGTTTTAGAACTTTCGCAAACTGCCACACTGCGCGCTTGGTGCTTAACAGTTGCTTGGCGTGTATGTAAGTAAACGAACGTAATGGTTTTTTGTCACTAGGCGCGAGACATTTAAGAAGTCGAAAACGGATGAAATATTAATTGTATCAGTTTAAAAAAGAGAATCCTCCGTGGAATCCAACCGAAAAAAATGCAGTTTCTTTGAAGAAACTATGGAAAGAGTTAGCAGTTCCATTGGTAAAAAAAGATTCTCCAGGGGAACAGTATCATAGAAAAAAACGATGATTCAGTGTTTTCTGAGAGTCCTTTGCTATATGGAAATAGAACTAAAACTAGAACTGTATGAAATGTTTCTCTACTCATGAGCAAAAATTCGTTAAAATTTTCGTTAAAATTTTCGTCAAAATTTCGCATTCATTACAGAATTTACATTAACATTTAACTCCCCATGGGTGTGCATAATTTTTATCATAAACCCAACATGATGGATAAGGCCATGAAATGGTATATTTCAGAGATGAATTTTTCGCAAGTAGCGATTTTAGGGCTATTTTTGAACGTGACATCTAATCAATGTGCGGAAAAGTAAATGACAAAGACAGCTAGAGATCCACCACGTAAACCACCTTCCGTGCAGCCACCATGTATCCTAGCAAGTAGCCAGAATGCGAGCTCTAGCCACCTGGCTGGCGGGCGTGGCCGTAAATACCAAATTTAAATGATCGTTTCTTGTTGAAAGCTTTTGACAGCAGTTGAATCTTTTCAGTATTCTTGTGGATAGAATAATTGATTTCAATATTAAAAAAATACATGCAAGAGACTTATTGTAATGGTCTGATTCCTAGTTTCAAAAAAGAATTCAGAAGAAAGGCCAAGAAGAAGGCAGGCATAAAAATCTGATAGCTTTATGTGAAGATTAGTCATTATGCAATGGTAATGGGTTAACAAAATTTCCACAGAATTATCAGAATATCCAAGTATAACAGCAATATCGTCATTCAAAAAATCCCCTTAATCATCTTAGCAAATATGATGAAAACAATAGATCTATTATAGTTAGCGACACCTTCCAATTAAATGTAGCGTTTAATAACATATATGGCTGTACAAAGTACCGTGACACGGGGTGAGATTGATCAATTTTAACTTTATTTTGGCCGTAATTTAGAAATTATTCAAACTTTTTCATCTCTAAGAGCTTCAGATATTTAGTTATGATCCAAAGAGTGAAACCTTAGCACTAATGTCGATATCTTTGTTGAGACAAATTAATTATCCTATAAAAAAGGTGTGATCAATCTCAGACTGGAGATGGGGTGAGATTGATCATATCAATTTTATAGTACTAAACAGCAGTGCTTTCGATAGGAAGTGATCAATCTTCACCCCGATAAATTCGGTCAAGTACTTTTTCCGTTTTTCTTGTTTTTTCAAAACGGGGTGAGATTGATCATGAAAGGTTAAATATGATCACACTGTTCTTAGTATATAATCCTTTATTTTATGAAGAAAAAAAATTTAAATAACAAAAAATGCAATTCATAAAATATAAAAAAAATTAACAGGAAAATTTTCAACATTCCTTTATATTGATTTCTCCGCGGAAATGGTACTTTTCAATCCTATCAGAAATTTTTTCGAGTATCGGATCTGGCAGTATAGCCACCACTTCCTTGAAGGGAACCATGGATATGTCGTGTTCAATTATCTTGAAAATCTTTCGCGATTCTGCGGATTTCAGTCCTTGAACTTCGATTTCTTCTCCTTCTAACACTTCTTTTACCATACAAACATAGCGAAATTCCGTCTTTTTTCTACTGCCAGACAAAAATCTCACCAGAAGGAATTTTCCCTTAGTGATGTTTTCCAATGTAGGACAGAAGTATTCAACCTCCTCTTCATCTTTACTGATGTCAATATCATTGTTACTGTCATCTAAATCGATGTTTATATCATCTTCACTCATCTCTTCAAAGGGTTTGGGTGCTGAAACGCTCTGACCGGGTTCTGCTGAGAGCAGTTTTCTCCTACGTCGGGGTTCTGAGTGAGAGCTGTACCTAAGATCTTTAAGATCTTTCAAGAAATTGGTAAGAGAGCACCTTATCTCGTTTTCATTAATGGCGTCTTGTGGTAACTTTTCTAAAACCCTGTTGGGGTTGAATGGTGAAATGCCACAGGCCTCGAAACCAGAAAGTAAATTTCTTTTTATGGCACTTTTTTCTATATCTGGCCTTTTGGGTATTACTTTATCCATGGTTTGAAGTGTCTGCTTCAACAGCTTAGGGAATTCATTTTTTGGGATGCCAGAAGTTTTGGAATTTTGCATCTTCCAGGATGTTAGTGTTTTTCTCCAGCTTTCTTTCAAGGGCCTGAAAAATGCAACATCCAAAGGTTGGCAAATGTGAGTGGAGTTAGATGGCAAGCATGCAAATATAATATTATTTTTTTCACATTGTCTTAGAACATCTGGATTGAAGTGCGATGCTAGATTGTCCCCTATTAACACTTTTTTTCCCTCCAATCGCTTAGCGTGTGGTAAGAAACAAGTGACAAACCAATCATTGAAGGTTGACATGTCAATCCAGCCGTGTGAGGTCCGATTATATCGTGAGCCCAGTGAGCAACATGGTTGGTCGCAGCATGGGCTGCCCTTGGGACCATCTTCTGTCCAAGTGTCCCATAAATTTTCTGCCTTATATATGACGTAAGGTGGCAGAAGGGTAGCTGAGGCGGATCCGCAAACCATAATCGAAGTTGCAGATTTTGAATGATTGCATATTCTTTCAGGATATTTGGTTCCCCTTCGGTAGATGCACATTTTCTTTCCAGGATCATCCGAGACATTAGATTCATCATAGTTGAAAATATTTTCAGCGGGAACATTTTCAATGGTTTTTCCCAAGTTTTCGAAATATTTTTTAATCGAATCAGGTGAAACTTCCGCTCGGCTCTTTTTAATATTACTTGCTAATCTTTTACCGACAACACCTCGATGCCTTTTTAACAAGTTATTCAACCAGTCAGGTCCTGGGATATTCTCGTTGAATCGAGATACGGTTCTACCACTTTTGTCCAAAAAACTCTTGACGAAGATTCTTAAATCCATAGCGCTTAGTGGATATCCCCAGTCTGCACAAGTTAAGACGCTGTTAATAATGACCATTTCCTCTTCATACGTGAACACAGGTTGCCCACCGCTCTTCTTGATCTTACATCCATGGTACCTGTTATTTAAAGTTCCGTAGGCCAATCTGTATTTCTTTGCTGCCTTTCGTAGCGATAATCCATTCTCCAATACGTCGTGCAACGCATTATTAACTTGTTCTTCACTGAAATTTCCGTAAGTTCTGGAACCTAACTTTCTTTTGTATGTTCTGCCCATTCTGAGTGATGTTTTCCAACCTGCGAAAAATAGTGTGAATTAATTTTCGGAAAGTACAAAACGTGGGGTGGGATTGATCACTTGATCAATCTCACCCCACTTAATATTCTCCGCCATATTTAAAAAACAGGCATTCATTAAAATGCTAAATAGATAAAATCACTATCAGAGCTCGTGACAGAAAATTTTTACAACACAAAAAGTAACAAACTCACCTCTGTTTTTCTTTTTCCACCAAAAGTATCCAAGCTATGAAAATAGGTCAAAAATTAGGGTCAACTTCACAACAATATATCTTCCTTCCAGTGTTGATCACGAACTAACAATAACGTGCACTAGTATTAGGCAACCCTAAGGAAATAAAAACTACGACGTACAGCAACTAACTCACATTGTTGCCAGTTTTATGTGCATATATGTGATTCAATGACAAGTGATCAATTTCACCCCGGCAGATCAATCTCACCCCGTTTTACGGTATTTCATAAAATTTCACAGAATAATTATTGTGAAAGTTTTCTACTTTGGAAATATCTAGAATCTTTGAAAAATATCATGTTGATCGCCAATATGGCATTCCTTAACAATTATCCATTTCCATTGAAAATTGCCAAATCTTACCTCCATACTTATTTCCAAGTGTTTAGATGCGAAGTGTAGTGCTTTTTCATGGTTTCCTAAAGAAGCATTTGCATTTCCAAGAGACCAACAAGCTCTTGCCTCACCAACACGGTCATACAATTTTTGTGCAATCAATAAATGTCTTAAATGATATTCGATGGCAGTTTCGTAGTCCCTGAGTAGGGTATAAGTATTTCCCAAGCTGTAGCAGGCTTGTGCTTCAACGGCGTTATCTCCAAGTTCTTGTGCCAAGGCTAGAGTTCGTCTGAAAAATTGTAAGGTTATTAAATAAAATTTAAAAATCCAAAGAGAACTGCTACTTATCCATATGCAAAATACTTCAAAACACTAAATTTGCCCTCAATTGGAATAACCTAACATAGAACTGAACACTCACTAATTTGGGTACGAATACTGCATTCACATTAACAAAGTCAGTAAGTGGGTTATGTAAATTTGACACATTGCAGTAAGTATAATTGAAAAATGTTATACCCCATTAACTTTTCTAAAGTCAGTCGGTAGGGCATAGAGTTTTGACACATTCCACTGTGTACTTTTTGAAAATATTAAGTTATAATCAGATAACTATGCGACGTCGTCCGCTCTTCATAAACTTTGTAGCAATTCCATATGGAACTGAGCGGAAACACAGAATCTCTTATGGAAATGTAATAATTTCGTCTGTGACGATATTTCAAGAATGCCAACCTGAATCAGTTACAGTCACAAGAACTTAATGAACCTATCCCAAGGCCTACCGACTGACTATATAAAAGCAAATGAAGTATAGATTAGGTCCATTTTCCTTTCAGAATACTACCCGTTGTTGTCCGTTCTATGTAATGCCAAAATTTTCTGATAGTTCTTTGTAATTTCACAAGATATCGCCCAGGAAATTGTTTTGTATCCTACGGCAATCGAATTAATCAGTAGCGAAAAAGTGAAAGCTAGAGAAATAATAACTCATCACTTCAAGATTGAAGATAGCTATAAAGCCTTCGAAACTGCTAATTACATATTCAACTGAACCAAACCATAGAGTCCTTGACGAAAACATGTGAGGACAACGTTTCGCCGAATTATGTAGACCTTGACATTTCACAAGTGCCAACGTGAATCAATTCTGGTTGCAAAAACTAGATGAACCTATTCCAAGGCCTACTGACTGACTTTATGAAACTGAATTGAGTATGTTGAGAAAAAAAATGTATCAGAACAGTTGATGATCGACGTAGGGCTCTGTAAGGATCAAAAGATTGATCATAAACCAATCTTTCAAATATAAAAAATCCAATTTTTACTTTTTGAGAAATATGGGCTTACTTGTAGTGGTGAGCGGCCTCCTCAAACTGGCCCATAAAAATATGGGAATTGCCGAGATTGCTATGCGCTCTACGTTCTGCCGCTTTGTCTCCAAATTGTCGTGCAATCGATAATCTTTCCTTGTGATATAATATGGCTTGAGCGAAATCGCCCAAAAGATAGAAAGTATTTCCTAAGTTTCCACAAGCTCTTCCTTGTGCTGCTACATCTTCCAATTCACGCATCAATTTCAAGTTTTCCCTGTAAGAAACTCACATTTTTGATATTTTTGATCAACAAACATATTTCTCTAAAACGCACACATTTGAAATACGTTCATCATTGAATTCATTATTGAATCAATCAATAATTTTTAAATTGGACACTTTTGAATGGAAACTCCTATTTCTCTACTAGAAAGTCCATGTCTGAGAGCCAATTTTCATGAGAAACTCATTGGCGAAAATCGCAACTCCATAACTATCATCGTTATATAGTTACCGGATGTTTTTCGAAAATGTCCATTTTAGAAATATCGCTGTAACTTTTCTCTTTGTTTTATCTCTGTAAAAAACATTCCAGAAGCAACTTCCCACGTAGAATTCAATGACGTTATTGAATTTCCAGACTAATAATTTATAGCAATGAAAAAAATTATTTCGAATAGGACCCCGGTATATTTTTACATATTTTGATACAGCTTGAATAAACCATGTAAAAAATATAGCAAATTTGATATGGATTCTAGTTTGAGATTGAATCTTCAAATTTCATCACTCGGATATATTAGTACACTGTGCGGCGGTGAAAATAAAATAATGCGAACATTGAATATTGATTGATTCATCGAAGAACCATTGACAAAAGTCAATACGGCATTCGAAATCTCCAGGCATGAGGTGATGAACTCTTTGGCTCTATAAGGTTTTAATTGACGAGTTGCCATAATCCTTCTGACATCCATTCTTGGTTCTCCTGTAAATCTTCTAATAATACGAGTTGACTTTCTAGGATTGATTTCCATAACTCCTAAAAGATTTGTATAGCCTAGATATTTCTTCGGTCTTGTCTTTCCAAATTGACCTTCATTTTTGCGCGCATGTTCTAGGGGAACAGCGTGCTATCGTTTTGTCCAAATGTCTGTAATTTTGGATGATTGAGCCGAAAATGGTCTCAATCGACTAGGTTGGACTCACTGATGACGAATCCGGTGTCAAAATCGATTCTGTCCGGCCGGCCGGCCGGCCGTAGACACGATAACTGTCGACAGAAGCAAGCTAGCAACTTGAAACTTTCAGGATAGGTTGCGCATTAGAATGCCGCGGTTGAGTTCGTTAATGGGCCAAATCGATCGAATAGTTTCGGAGTTATAGGCATTTGAAGTTTTGAAGTTATTTATTTTTTATTTCAGAAACAACCTGAGCGATTGGATTCAAACTTGGCAGTTGGGTGGAGTACAACGACGCGCAACTTTGAGCTAAATTTCGTCAGGATCATATTGTCAGTAATTTTAAAAAAAAAATTTTTTCGAAATTTTTTTCCAAAAATATTTTTTTTTCGGAAACCATTCATCATATCCAAAAAAAATTATAGTCACACTTTGACCTTCTAATTTCACAGCAGTGTACCAAATTTCAGTTCGATACGATCATAAATTTTGGAGATATCGGGAAAAAATATGTCAAATTTCGAAGTTTTCTTCTCGATATCGTTGATTTTTACGGTATTACTCGAGAAATACTGATTTAGTCCTGATTAAACTTCACAGCTAGTTTTAAGATGCTGAAAGACAACTTTGTGCAAAATTTCGTGATAATCGTGTTATTAGATCAATTTGAAAAAAAAAAATTTTATGATTTTCTCATCATATCATCCTCATTAAATTCTGTATGAAACTTCGAACTGTTATTTTCGATGAAGTACTGGATTTCAATTCGATCTGATCTGTATTTTTGGAAATATTGGAAAAATAAAATTTTGATTGGGTATATCTACGGAATCATTGGGTGGATTTTACCCATTCACGAATTCGGCCTTCGTAATTAAGGTCCAAACCTTCTCTACAAATATCGAGTTTCTAAGTTGTTTCTTTCGGAAGTTATTGTGTTTACGCAGTCGGCCGTTAGGCTGACTGATTTCCATAACTCCTAAAAGATTTGTATAGCCTAGATATTTCTTCGGTCTTGTCTTTTCAAATTGACCTTCATTTTTTAAGTTGCCTTGAATTTAATCCGATTTGTACAAAACAGAGTAACCTATCCCACTCCGCATACCTCTCGTATTTCATTTCAGTAAGTTGAAAAGAAGTTGCGTACTCAACACAACCCTTGATGTTTCAAAAAACGGTTGACAACTAAGATGGTTTCAATCACCTTTCCACCCGCCAAATTCTACTCATCCAAGAGGAAAAAAATCAAAATTCAATATTCCGAACAAAGCTCCAGAAAACTATCAAGTAAACTATATTTTTGAATTGGTAATGTGAAGCTCTAAGCCTAAGTCGATGGAAAATCGGTATCCTGGAATATGAAGCTTTTTTGGGTGTAAACCTGGGTCCTTTGAAGCCTGGAATATTATACAGGGTCCGGCAGAGTACTCGGACGTTTTCGAACGGCTCGAGCACAGTCTTCTAGCCATTGTGGTTGCTATTCCAATCTCTGACTTATTTCGGATCGTCGAAACACCTGAGGACGTTGAAAGAGTGCAACAAGTAATTCTTCGTAATCCGAGTCGATCTGCCCGCCAGCATGCTGCTGAACTTCGCCAATGATCGTTCGGTGAGGCGTATTTTACGTAAAGAACTGCGATTTCATCCCTACAAATTGGCCGTTGTACAGCTACAGCCATGAGATTATGTACAACGAATGCACTTTGCCCGTGAGATGGAAGCACTTGTTGAGCAAAATGAGAACCTTATTTTATGCCTGAGCGATGAGGCTCACTTCCACCTCAATGGCCACATTGATCAGCAAAATTGCCGTTATTGGGCTGATGAAAATCCTCAACACGAAACACCGCTGCATAGCCCTAAAGTGACAGGTTGGTGCGCTGTATCCCAAACCTGCGTCATCGGCCCTTACTGCTTTGAAAACGCCAATGGCAATGCTGTTACCGTGAACTCTGAGCGCTATGTCGAAATGATAACCAACTTCTTTGCAGCTGAATTAAGAAGACGGTGTGTTCCAATCCGACGTGTGTGGTTCCAACAGGATGGGGCGACCGCCCACGAAGCCAGAGCAACAATGAAGGTTATTCGTCCTCTCTTCCCTAGCCGCCTTATTTCCAGGTTTGGTGTCGTTCATTGTCCCCCTCGGTCCCCAGGTTTGCCCATTTGCGACTTTTTTTTGTAGGGACATCTCGAAGCACGAGTTTACCAACACATGCCCCGAATATTGGAGGAATTGAAGGAAGCAATTCGCGTGGAAGTCGATGCAGTTGAGAGAGCAAATATATCGCTAAACATGGACGCCACCTGACTGATGTGATTTTCTACAAATGAAATTCCAAAATGCTCTACAATTCTGAATCCAAATTGTTCAATGAATTTTTTTCAGTAACAATTACTGAGGTTATTATTTTTTGAAAAACTTCCGAGTCCTCTACGGTGGGTCTTCAAGTTGCTATTTCTCCAGGTTCAGTTGCAGCATTCAAACATTTCCCAATTAGCTAATACACTACAATAGGTCACGAGCAGCTTGATAGATGAGAGAAACTGGTAGACCAACAATAACTTCGAAGGCATTGTTTACCATGGGTAAATGCGATTTCTCTTGTGATTTCTTATTCATTTGGAAATATTGGACCGATTGGGAAGAGACACCGGTTTTGGCAACAACACCTGTTGTTCCCGCAATGATAAGATCAGTGTTGATTTAGACCTTTTTTTAAATAGAAACAAACCGGAATGCTTATCATAAAGTGAAGATTTCCTCAAAAATTTCTTATCTGAAATTTATCGGCATTACTGAGCCTAGCAACATGCAAAAACGGCATCAACTAGCAAGAATTGTAATTATTATTTTTTTGCACGCATGTTCTAGGGGAACAGCGTGCTATCGTTCTGTCCAAATGTCTGTAATTTTCGAATATTCAGCCGAAAATCGTCTCACACGACTAGGTTGGTCTCACTGGTGACGAATCCGGTGTCAAAGTCGATTCTGTGCGGCCGGCCGTCCGTAGAAACGATTACGGTCGTACCGAGAATCCTATCGACCTGAAATGTTCAGGGTAGGTTGCATTTCAAAATGCGACGGTTAGGTTCATTAATGGGCGAAATCGGCCAATGGTTAGAGTAATTTTCGATGATTGAGCCGAAAATGGTCTCAAACGACTAGGTTGGACTCACTGATGACGAATCCGATGTCAAAATCGATTCTGTCCGGCCGTCCGTAGACACGATTACGGCAGTACGGAGAATCCTATCGACCTGAAACTTTCCAAATGCGACGGTTTAGTTTGGGCGAAATCGGCCATACGGTTTCGGAGTTAGAGCCCTTTGAAGTTTTGACTTTATTTTGGCAATAATTCAAAAACTACTGAAACGATTGGATCGAAACTTGGCAGTTAGTTGGAGTATAGCAACGCGCAACTTCTCGCGAGATTTTGTTGAGATCATACTATCCGTAAATTTTTAAAACATTTTTTTTTTAATTTTTTTTTCGCGAACTGTTCATCACATTTGAAAAATAATTCAGCGCGAACTGTGACCTCCATATTCCACAGCAGTATGTCAAATTTCAATCCGATAAGGTTATTAGTTTTGGAGATATTGGGTAAAAATATATGAAATTTCGTAGTTTTCTTCCCGATACCGTTGTTTTTTGGTTTATTATTTGATAAAATCAAATAATAAACCTTAGTGATCGACCAACAAAAAAAAAATCCGTCCGCCGTCCGCCGCCGTTCTCGGGGCTTTTCTCAGAAAGTACATGACCGAAATCCGCGAAAATTGGTAGAAAAATCGTGTGTCACTCGGCATTGATCCTCCAAGCTTTTCAGCAGGATCGGTGAACCCTAAGGGCTCAAAATTGGGGTTGGAGGGAAAAAAATTTATTTTTCAGAAACTTACTACCGAATTTTCATAAAACTTTCAACATTTATTATTGCTGCATAACTCAACCAAAAAATTTTTACCCGAATGATTTCCGACCAGTGGTTCCTGAGGTATAAAGAAAAACGCAGCAAATTTTGGGGTGAAAAACCAATTCGATATGAATAGTATACAGCGTGCCAAAAAAGTAACGTAACTCGTCAATAACTTAAACTTAAGTTTGAAAAATGTATGTAGTTTTAGAGTTGGGGGTTTATAACCTTAAACGTCAACAGTTTTTTTTCGGAAAAATATTGCATGAGATATATCGCATAAAAGGTCATTCGATGACCAATTCAGTTATGTGAACGAAAATGAAAGTTAATTATTAATTCAATATAAATTACAAATCCATGGGTTCGAGAATTTCCCTATTTTCATATCTATTTCTATTTTCGAAGTTTGAGAAATGCATTGTTGGGGTTTTATACCCTCAAACCTCAACAGTTTTTTTTTTTTGAAAAATATTGCATGTGATATATCGCATCAAAGGTCATTCGATGACCAATTCAGTTTTGTGAACGACAATGAAAGTTAAGTATTAATTCAATTTAAATTATAAATCCATGGGTTCGAGAATATCCCTTATAGTAATGAGGTAAGTGTTTCTAAGGCAAAATTCATTTTAGAATTATACTGAAGTTAGGTTTCAGAGAATCTTGTAGAGGGCCTCGTAAAGAGAACAAATTTTTAACATCATGTGGTCTATACGTATATAGGGTACTCGTTTTCATGAGGGTACTTGCAACAAAATTTAAACTGTAACAACACTAGGAGCACAGATTCACATACTTGTACCCACGTCACTCTTTAACCTTAATAGAAAAGTCGCGCTTGTACATGAGCCTAAGGCTATTTAATGCTCTACCCAAGGGTTTAGGAGGACATCCAACCTGAAATTTTTCAAAACTACTTCGTATAATGCTGTAGCGAATTCATCCACTTCAAGAAAAACGGAAAAAAGGGGGAGTCGAAACACGAAATTCAAATCTCCGAAAAATCGTATAAATATATTTCGCTCCGCTCTCAAAAATGACTCCACTCCAATCCATCTGCATTCACAGATCACGTCACCACTAAGAAGATATTCTATCTATACGCTGCATTCCTGACTCAACATCTGGCTTTTTACCACCCTCGAGGACGGAAGCGCCTCCGACATCCCTTGCTCCACGATCGACCCCGACCCGGCGTCAGCGAAGAACTACCTGTCAACACTCAAGGAGATTTACAACCAGAAATCTTAGCCTGGGCCTTTCAACAAAAAGAATTTTATTGCCTTTCGAATTCACTTTTGTTGTAACACTCGAGAGTAAAATAAACAGGCTAATCCCTTTTATTTATTGCGTGTTTGATTTCACAGGACACACGACCCCAAAATGCAATTGTTGACTATGAACCATATACTTAGAGTAAATTTTTTGATTTTTGTAAAAGTGAATTGTTTTGAGTTATGTATTCTGTTTTTACGAAACCAACCTAATTGTATTTTGATAAGCCTCTGATTGAATAAATATATTATCATCATCATTATTAATTAATAAAAGAATAATGGTCTGATTTCAGTACCCTCCTAACTGAAAATTCTAAATTATTTCCTAATTTTTCAATGAAAAACGGCACAAGCAATTCTACTTCAAGCAACATCGCTGAAAAGGTAATCACATTACCTTTCATTTGATGTATCACAATCCATATATTTGATGAAAAAATAAAGTAATGAACTGAGAAATGTCAAATTCAAAAAAGCACAGGATAAATTGGTTTTGAAATCAAAAATCGACGGTTGCGAGGATATTCCTTAATAGTTCTTCGTACACTCATTATTGACGAGTAATTTTACTTTTTTGGCATGCTGTATAAGTTTTATTTAAGATATCAATGATTTTGGGTTACTTAAGTGAGAAAATAATAAACCCTTGTGTAAAATTTGCAGCGTTTTTGGTATAACTCAAAAAATACTGATTCAATCACGATAAAACTTCGCACGTAGTTCCAAGATGCTGAAACACAACTTTGTACAGAATTTCGTGATGATCGTGTTATTAAAACAATTTGAAAAAAATTCAAATGTTTTCTTTGAAATACATATTCAATATTCTGTGATCTTCTTGTCATATTATACTCATTAAATTCTGTATGAACCTTCGAACTGTTATTTTTCGATGAAGTACTGGATTTCAATTTTATCTAATCTGTATTCTTGGAAATATTGGGAAAATAAAATTTTGAATGGGTATATCTGCGGAATCATTGGGTGGATTTTACCGAGTCACGAATTCGGCCTTCGTAATTAAGGTCCAAACCTTCTCTACAAATATCGAGTTTCTAAGTTGTTTCTTTCGGAACTTATTGTGTTTAGGGTCCGGCCGTTAGGAAGAAACGATTTAAAAACCCGATATTTGTAGAGAAGGTTTGGGGCTTAATTACGAAAGTCGAATTCGTAAATGGGTAAAATCCGCCCAATGATACCGTAGATAAACTCATTCAAAATTTTCTTTTCCCAATATTTCCGAAAATACAGATTAGATCGAATAGGTCTCTTGCATGTAACACGAATTATCATATTCGCATGTTTTTCTCATTCTATATCGATACAAAATCATAATGTATGCTATCTCACACTCCAACAATTTGCGAATTTCGAATAATTCGGTATTAAAAATCGTCAAATCGGGACGCAAAACCAAAGTGGGTGAAACGCGGTAGATCGCCTCTTCGTCACTCGTTATTCCACGATGCCCCGATCGATACAGCCCGACGCTTGCTAGACAGAAAAGTATACGAGAGGAGAGAGAGAGTGGATATATCCCCATACGTCACGGAAACCGCGAAGCTTCGTCCGTTTAAACAATCTATATGCGGAGCCAAATTTAAAACAGCATTTTCTCGTTAAATATTTGAATTTTTGATGGCGGTTAAAGTTTTTCAGTGGTCTTACAGATAGAATATTTGATTCCAATGATAAAAAAAATTCACGCAAGAGACCTATTGAATTCCGGTACTTCATCGAAAAATAACAGTTCATGGCATTTTGTGTGAATAGATTAATGAACTCAAATGAATTCAGACTGCCTCACAGATTGAGAACTTTAAAGATCGTAATCTGTGGTCCTGCGCTCGTATTCTTGATGATTGCAGTTTCGATGCTTAACGAATATCCGAACTTATTACTACCAAAATGCGTTCACTTGTTAAGAATATGGGCCCAGAACACAAAATGGAGAAGTAGCTCAGGCTATTCTGTATTCTGGATGAAAGTGGGTGGATTTTGCTCCAAGGCTGTACTAGCCTTTACTAGCTCAGGGGTGGATCTACAAAAACAGTGAAATTTCTCGAATTTTCATCAGATTTCATAACATTCAACGTTAAATATCTCGAAAACGGTTCATTTCAGGGGAAATTATAGAGAATAGTTTAGTGTTTTAAAATGAATGAAGATTCTTATGATGACTCGAGATCAACTTTTGGTGCTTTCTCTGTGCTGATTTCTTATAATTTCATGAATCAGTGAAACGGGAAACAGTTCTTATTAGGACATAATGTAAAAAACATGGTGTGCTCATCTGAAAAAAGTGACGTCAGCGAGATTAAAATACCAGGAAATATATATTCTGTGCTTTGAATTTGAATGAAAAAAGTGACGTCATCATTGGTAAATACGATCACAGATCAGCAGAGCACACCATGTTTTACTTACATCATGGTATTAGGATTAAATTGATCATTGAAAAATATTTACCATGGCTATAGAGAACTTCACACGGAAATTCATCTCATTCGAAATATCCATGTCATTGTTATTAAGTAAAAACTGATTTTTTTGAAAGTTTCGACAGCCTGAATATTCTTACCAGAGTCGAATCTGGAAAATAGTAAATGAAGGAAGTGTCTTATTTAACAAGGAAAATCTATGGTTAAAATTGAAGTACAACTCAAGAGAATCACGCTCTATAATTATAATTACCTAGCTAATTTAAAATCAAAGCGCATCATACTGATGGACGCGAAATTATCAGCGAGAATATTCTAGTTGTAGTTGAGAAATTTCAACTTCAAGCAAATGTCTTCTGAAAGTAAACAATAGGTCGATTTTATTAGATACATTGACAGATTATACAACAATTGTTTCACAAACTTCGGGCTAATTTAATTTTGCATCTCGTCCAGATTTTCATTTTTTATGATGCTTCAATTTTATTATTGTTTGCGAATTGTATGGGAATACTGGGCAATTTTTTTAGAAACTTCTTTCCCTTTATGTGTAACATTAATCATCAATCTAAATCTGGGAGTTTAGGCACAACAATATTTATAATAATCAAAAGTAACTAAGAATTCACAAATATCTCATCATTGTAAGATATTCCACAAGCAGAAACGGTCAAGTATCTAGGATTCCACTTAGATACCAGACTTACTTGGAAGGAACATATCAAAAAGAAAAGAAAACAAGTAGATCTTAAAACCAAGGAAATCTATTGGCTTATGGGAAGAAATTCTAAACTGTCATTAGAAAATAAAATTCTTTTATACAAGACAATCATAATTCCAATTTGGACGTATGGACTTGAAATTTGGGGATGCGCAAGCAAGTCAAATATAGCTATCATTCAAAGATGCCAGTCTAAGATATTGCGAATGATAGCCAATGCACCATGGTATGTAACCAATCTAACACTCCATGAAGATCTGAAAATACCCTTTGTTCAGGATGTCATAAAAATAAGAAGTAGAAACCACCATTCTAGATTGGAAGAACATACAAATATCCTTCTACAACCCTTAATACTAGACAACCCAACAAGAAGACTGCAAAGGAAATGGCCAACCGACCTAATGGAATATTAAGAGATTCTCCCAATGGGGAGAACCTCTTCACGTTATGATATATGTATATGCTTAATTGTCAAAAAATTAGCTCATAGAATTGTATTTGTTCTGATTGCTGATGATTAAATGATAAAAAAAAAAAAAAAAAAATTGTAAGATATCTTATCCCATTTTATCGCTTCTTTTTACACTGAAGCAGAACAAAAATGGGAATGAAATGTGATTATTTAGGAATTCAGGACGACTATTCAAACTCGTGACTGATCTCTAGAGCTCCAAGCTGAAATTTGGGTTGTTGGGATATGAAACCGAATAAATATAGACCATCAATCATAATAAATTTTTTAGTAAAACACAATTATTATTATACTGAACGAAATTTACCAAATCCCTATGCGAAATACTGTGTTACGAAGAAATTTCAGTCTATAGGATCTACACTTCACTTTCAAAATATAACTGGGTTTATGTGCACATCCAGCTTTTAAGTATCATTCCCTTTATCGATAAGGAAGGATCTAAGCTGTTCATATTTGTGTTATGGAAAAAATTGATTCTTCTATGCATAATATTGTCAATATACCAGGATTAGAGATCTAATATGGTCATAAATACCTCAGATAAAGTTTATTACAGGGCTATTGTTATCAATTTATTATTGATCGAATTATGTTGACAAATGAATGATGTTAGCATAATAAGGGAACATTTACCATCAGACATAACTAAACATTAACACCAGGATGATTATTTCTTTTATTCATTTCGAAAATCAAAAAGCGGTTGAAGGGAAACTAGATTTCAAAGGAATCTGATTTGACATTGAAGAACTATTATAAACTGCAATGGAAATTGCCCAAATTGAGTCTCACAGACACTGTGCAGTCCTCAATTCAACAGAATTTTCTAAAATATTCCACACAGAATGCGAACTTTCGCACGAAATTTTCCGCTAGATGGAGCGAACTATGTACTGTACTATGCATTGTAACCATCACAGAGGAAGCTGCTTTTCTAGAATTTTCATTAATATAGGAATAGTGAAATAAAGGAAATCTTCACTTGAAATATTATGTTGAACAAAAATTGAGCAGCACCTATCTAAACCTCAAGAAAAAATCTGTTGAAAAAGTTCTGCAGAGAAAATTATTACCCAAATAGAGATATTCTGGAAATCGTTTACACTATGTGAATGTAACTTTGTGTAATATGGTGTTGATATGAAAGAGCATGACACAATTTAATTTTGTGATGATATTGTATTCTGAAGGAAGATGGCGATCATGGATAAAAGGGTCTAAATGAAATGCTCCAAATTGACCACTTTAACTTAGACCAAGTACAAATTATCAGCTCCCTGACCACTATTGAGGCCTATTTATGTATCATACTCCCCCTTCCTTATACTCTCTGAATCTCAACATGTTTGAATATTTCTATACTATACTAATTGAATAAGGTGACGCTGGGTCGAAAAGGTCGTCCCACTTATCAGCGATCTCCTTCGTAGCCGTTAGAGTTCGGAAAAAGCGGTAAATTCACATAGATAAATGAAATATCACCCTACCTTCCATAGAAAAAAACGATATCTCAATCGAATTGCTAATATTTTTGAAAAAATCCAGAATATGGTGAAATTTCAACACCAATTCAGGTATATTTGACCAATCGGATAACTGCATTGTATGGGCGGGGTCTGAGACACGACCAAACGTCACGGTTGTCAGTATTAGTACTGTCATTTGTCAAATAAGAAATAATGTCACTTTTACAATTGCAAATTCAAGATTTCACAAGACGAAAATATGTTATTTGTGAAAATATGCATGGAAATATGTCTTAAATGAGTTAATCGTAAGTTTCAAACGATCTGGATGCATTAATTCAATTGATAAACTAACTTTTCTTGGAAGGTGTATTAAAACGAATAATATAGAACAAGTCTCCAGAACCTTCCTATATTGACCAACTGAAAATATAAGGAAAATTTCAACCAGGATTAATAGTTGCAGTGTTCTGTTATTCAGAAGGAAATCCAGTGTTGAATAAGATTAACCTTTGCATTGAAATGTGTCTGAATGACTTAAATCCTGAGTTTTATACGATCTGATTCAATTAATTCCATTGATACATTGGCACGGAAAATTAAAACGAATAATATAGAACAACAACAAGTATCCAGGTCCTTCCTATATTGACGTACCAAAAATGAACTGGAACTAATTATTGCAGTGTTCTATTATTCAGAAAAAAATCCAGTGTTAAAAAAGATTTACCTTTGTATGGAAATGGGTCTTGAATAAGTAAATCTTAAGTTTTGAACGATCTGAAAGCATCAATTAATTCTATTGATATATTGACATGAAAAATTTTACTGAACAATGTAGAACAAGAAGAAGTCTCCAGGTCCTTCCTATATTGATGTACCAAAAATATAAAGGAACTATGAACCAGGATTAATCATTGCTGTGTTCTTTTATTCAAAAGGAAATACAGTGTTGAATATGATTTACCTTTGCATGGAAATGTATCTGGGATAAATAAATCGGGAGATTTGAACGATCGGAAAGCATTAATTAATTCCATTAATAAATTGATATGGAAAATTGAACCGAATATTATAGAACAAGAAGAAGTCTCCAGGTCCTTCCTATATTGACGTACCAAAAATATAAAGAAACTATGAACCAGGATTAATAATTGCAGTGTTCTTTTATTCAGAAGGAACTACAGTGTTGAATATGATTTACCTTTGCATCGAAATGTGTCTCGAATAAGTAAATCTTAAGTTGTCAACAATCTGGATGCATTAATTGATTCCATTGGTAAATTCACATTGAAAATTCACTTTTCTATGAGGGAAGGTAAGCAAATGTGGTAGTTATTCTTGAGAGGTGTATTGAAACGAATAATATAGAACAAGAACAAGTCTCCAGAACCTTCCTATATTGAAGAACCTAAAATATAAAGAAAATTTGAACCAGGGCTAATAATTGAATTGTTCTATTATTCAGAAGGATATCCAGTGTTGAATAAGATTTACTGTTGAAGTGTGAACCTGTTATTTGGTTCCATTCCCCATAAAGAAAAATAGTTTTGAATTTGTGTGAGCAGTATTTAGTGGTTTGTTGTTCCTGATTAATCATAGTGATGAGTCCAAGATATCATCACTTCAAAATTATCCTTGCCAATGTGTTAAGAAAGATTTATATTACAATAATTATTTATGTATGTTTGGATACAAGCTTTCAGATCAATTAATGGAAGGGATTGGTTTCAACACCAAAGTGCCTCAATAATTATTATTTTTGGCTTAAGATAATTACTATGTAATTCATGAAACATTTCTGATTCTAATGCAAACGTAGATATTCTAAGTAATTCTGGAAACAATTATATTCAATCAGTCTTCTATTAATAATTATGATTAGATAAAATAAAATTACATTCAATTGTTTATTTTGTTCAACTATGCCTTCAGATCACATATATGGAATTTGTTTTATATCATTTCTCACATCTGGGTTTTCGAGATGAAACCAAGTTACCGATCAGGGTTATCACATTCAGCGATTGATTGTAGTAATAAGTTAATGTATGTGAATTGATTTTACTCGGTTGTTCATCATTTCTTGAATTGATATATCGAAGAGAATGTCGAATATGTATGCCATTGTTTAGTTTCATTTTTACTTGTGATCATATTATAAGAACTTTATTCGAAATATCTGTCGACATCTGAAGAGGTGTTTGGAAACTACCTCGGGTAACAATTGAACGCAGTAATGAAAAAATATATAGGAATTTTATTTCACACGGCTTCTAATTGGATCCTTGATTGAAATCTGCAGCAAAATGTATTGTTTTGTTTGTAGTTTTTTTTAGGTTATGTTATGGATGACATCTTGATGTCATGATTCATTTCTATATTTCTATCTTACTCACTGATGAACGTTGTATATTTCTATGGGTTTAATTCTTATTATTAAATTCTATGCAGTTCATTGAAATTTTATTTGAATCTAGAGAAGTTAACATATGGGTTTGCAAAAACTGATATGGTAATACTAATCTAACATATCTATGGAAGTTTATATTTGTGTTAGTTATAAAAATAGTATTATATGTATATATTATAATTGAAGAAAGAAATATGTGCTGTCTGTGGACAAACCATAGATTTTCATACCCGTTAAAAAACTGGGAATTTTCCGAACGATGTAAATTTACCCGCACTAATTTATTCAATGCTGATCGGCGATGTTTTTGTGTCAGTGTCGTTTTCTGTTGATTGTAAGGATTGAGAGTTATGAAAACACAAGAAAAGGCAAGTTTTTGTCAGAATTCAATTGTTTGTTATTGAGATAGTTAATTGAAGGGACTAATTTTAGTAGGTAAAAATAAAATTTGAACTAATGTCAGAGGGGGGCAAAAAGATTAATTACCTTCGATTAATATCAAGTAATAATTCAAACTTTTAGTAAACCAGTATGCCTCTCAAAAGGAAAAATCGTGGTTGGGGAGCAACGCCAAAAAAAAGGCGAGTAATGATAGGAACACTCAGGGTGAGTAATGTTTTATTTTCTAAACGAGTCGATATATCAGACAGACTATCGGTATTATCTTGCCCTTCTGGCCTATTTATGTGTCGTTATCAATGTCAGTCTCAATCGCACTCCTAATCATCATTAATTCTAATTGAAGCTGTGCATTTCACCCTAATTCAACGTTGTCACTTTTAGGTACCATATCATATTATATTATTACTACTGAATTTCGTGTAACTGTGATAACGGTAATCACAATTTCACATATTTATATTTCCCTTTATTTAATCTCCACAATATAGATTATTTCTGTCGCTTCAATTTAATATAGTGTGAGGATGATTTTTCAAAAATAATGATATTCTCAACTCATTGAAAAATTTATTACATACATTGAAACTGAGCAGAATTAGACCATGAACTTGTGAATTAATTATTTTTTAATTTCATATTTTCATTTCTGCATTGGAATATTGTGGTTATGTTATATTTTCTGTTCAGAAGTAGCAACGTCGTCAAAGGTCGTGGAAATCTCGAAAATGGACGAAAGTGAGCTAACTCAAAGGTCTTATATACGAAACATGTGCGTCATCAGGGGTACCATTTCTCAGGACAGCGATCGGTACAGCAAAATCAATAGAAACCGTCAGTGTACCACTATAGCAGTAGTTGCGTTGGCGTATGATCGGGTCTTTTCGTTTAACAATTGGAACACTGAAACCATCGACCAAATTTTAGATTACGGCGATATTCTATATCGCAAATCTATCGCGTTACGCCTTGCACAAAATTGCGCGCATAATTCCTCGCATCCTTATCTGATGCTGACAGAGGTCTTTTCGAAATTCACAATTCAGGATTGTGGATTCCATTCAATTTATAACGAAACAAACACAGTAGATGGGCGCGTTGGATTAGAAAGTGAAGGTCCTTTTTTCATATTAGCCGACGAATTGCAGCAGGTTTTTCAAAATTTCGAGTCGGTTGTATTTACATGTCGCTCTTTATCTACCTGCATCAAACGATCATCTACTGCCTACTATTTGTTCGATTCACACAGCCGGGGTGCGGACGGAAGTTCTGTCGAATACGGAGGGACGGCATGTCTGATCAGATTCAGCGACGTTGGAGTTTTGCTGAGTTATCTGCTGCAGAATTATGCGGCCGAAGAGCAATATAGATTGAGTCCGATTGATGTGCGACTCGAATCCACGGCCAATCTGGCAGACTCAGATACGTTCGTTCTGCTGAGCGTCAGCGTAGAAACATCACACCCCGTTACTGTGTCTGTGACTAAAGATTCCATCGAGCCTTTGTTTGATTCCCTTGATATGCCTGTTCGCCATAACGATAGTTTCATAGCCCCTGTTTCCCCTAGCTCTGCAAACATTGTTTGTGGTGCCGCTACCGAACAACCAAACGTTCCCCTGCATTATTTGGGTGATATGAATAAGGAGTGTATTCATTGCGCCGCTCTATTCTTCGCATCCGAAAACCAGTTCTGCTGCTGTAAAGGAGAAATAAGGCTCCCGAACAGTGCTGACTGTCAGAACTGTTAAAATCCCTGATCAACAACAACAACAAGGAGCATTCCAAAGGATTCCTGAAGAACATCCGCAGGTACAACACGCTACTGGCGATCGGATCTACGACGGCCACCATACGGAAAGGCCTAGGACAAGGAGCTCCGGTGGTCGTCATATCAGGACAGATCTACCATCGGGTAGGCGATGTTAACACTACGAACCCGTGTTTCGGCACTCTATATTTTGTAGATAGCGGGGAAGCTATACGTGCGAGAGCAACGAATGCTGCAGTGAACGGTGGATGCGCGCCAGATCTTCTGGAAAGTATAGACGCGCTTTTGAGAACGACTCATCCCTTTGCTCAAATGTACCGAAGTCTAGGTCAAAAAGTCCGGGACGAACGAAGGACCCATGGTGATGACAGGATACCTGAAATTGGCCTATTTTTTAAAACCATCCCTGGTACTAACAGGAACGTCTATGCGGTACCCTCCACTTCGGCGCTGTTTTCACGTCTGTCGATGGAAATCTGCCTCCTCCAAACACCTTCGTTCGTGTGTTCCATCGCGAGGGAAGTTTCGAGTACAGGGATATTCCTAAGTTGTCGCCAATCGTTGACGGGCTTTGTTACCCATTCTCATTCCTACTACGTCAAACATCTTACTTATTGGATATAATTGTTGTATGAATATCAATGTAAATTAATATTGTATATTATCGCTATGATCTATTATGATATTATAAATGTTTCTACTGAATAATAATTGAATACGGAACTATAAATCTTTCAATTCGCATCCCTTCATGAGAATATGAACATTTTCCATTTATTGCGATTTGAAATTCGTACAATATGATTATTTAGGATGGTTAATATTGATATTCCATTACTTATTAAATGAATGAATTAACCTCAATCGTAATTCATAATATGTTAAAGAACTTTCAAATATGCGAAACATTTCGCCTCCTGATGAAATACATTCCTTGAAATTTTCATCAAAATTAGGTCAATTAGGACATCAATTCCAATATCGCAACCTTCTTTATATCATGAAGTCTTTATCCCAGTGCAAAATTATCGTTACTATTTCGTTAACTACAGATTTCGGATATGGAAGTTCATGAAGAAATTTGGTTGGAGGATTTAATAGTATTACAAATATAGGAGAGCAGTGTGGCTTTCTCTTTTTTATTTTTTGATAATCTTATAATAATGATTATTAAATTGGATATTATTTCGTAATAGATAATTTCAAATATATACAGATGACATGCAGGTACTCTTAAGTGTTTTTTAAAATTCAAATGATGGGGAGTACATCAGTTTCTGCGGACAATCCATTCAATTTATCGATATAAAAAGACGAATATATCGACAAGGTGGATCGGCTGGCTCACTAGTATTCAGCTAATTACGCGACCATTTGATCCAATGACTCTTCACAAAACGTTTCACTGGAATGTAGTGGTACTAATTCCTGACAATAGCACTGAGTGGTTAGGGTTGATGTTTAGACAAAAATTTATTTTTAATGAGTTCTACTTCCAACAAAAAATATATTTCCTCTGGTAACAATTGTAGTATAATTAGGCCAAAATAAAATATTAACCGTATTTCATTACCTTTTCAGGTTTATCGTATATTTCTAGTTAATTATAGAAATTGACTTTGAGAATCAACTATTTAGTTGAACAAAGAGACTCGTTCTTTATCAATTTTTGCGCGAATGTTCTAGTGGAACAGCGTGCTATCGTTTTGTCCAAATGTCTGTAATTTTCGATGATTGAGCCGAAAATGATCTTAAACGACTAGGTTGGACTCACTGATGACGAATCCGGTGTCAAAATCGACTCTGTCCGGCCGGCCGACCGGACGTCACCACGATTACGGGCGTACGGAGGATTCTATCAACTTGAAAATTTCAGGAAGGGTTTCATTTCAAAATACGAAGGTTAAGTTTGTTTATGGGCCGAATCGGCCAAATAGTTTCAGAATTATAGCCATTTGAAATTTTGAGCTTAATTTCCTCATATTTCAGAAACTACTGAAGCGGTTTGAAGGTCCAAACCTTCACTACAAATATCAAGTTTCTAAGTTGTTTCTTTCGGGAGTTATTGAGTTTACAGTCCGGCCGTTAGGCCGATATTTGTAGAGTAGGTTTGGCCTTAATTACGTAGGCCGAATTCGTGAATGGGTAGAATCCACCCAATGATTCCTCAGATATACCCTTTCGAAATTTTATTTTCCCAATAATTCCAAAAATACAGATTAGATCGAATTGAAATCCAGTAATTTATACAAAAAATCTAGAAAAGCACTGTCGTGAAGGCAGCAACTTTTGCGGGCATGTTCAAATTCGTAGCTGAAGCGGTCATCTACATTGAACATGAGCGCAAAAGCTGCTGCCTTCACGGCAGTGCTTTTCTAGATTTTTTATGCATGAGGTTCGCATTAGGTTGAAATGAAAGTCCACAAGAGAACCTGAGTAGCAAAAACAAATTCTAATAAAAGTTGATTAAATTTGCATGAGCATACGCAATTCAGTAATAACGATAATCTTAACTCACTCATAATATTCAACAGCTTGATGAAGGCAAGACTTCACATCTTCTGAAAATTCCCCTGGATCTTTCTGGCCTACTCTACCGATATGTTTTCCTTTAGCATGGTAAACATTGCCTAGATTATAAAGAGCTCTTCCTTCGCTAAGTTTATCACTTAGTTCCCTTGATAGTTCTAGATGTCGTTTACAGCATATGACAGCTTCATCAAAACGACCCATCACTTTGAGAGTATTTCCAAGATTGCCAGATGATTTAGCCTCTCCAAGTTTATCGCCCATTGTTCTAGAATCAAAAAAGTAACATGCATTTGACCTATCATAGTTTCTGCAAAGTAGGTGTAACTCGTGATCGCCGCACATTTTCTAGTCAACTGTTGAATTTTACTCCATAAAATACAAATATATTCAATACCACTTTGTTGATAGAAACAGAAAACTGGTTGGTAGCCATTTTATTTCTAGTTAGAAAAGTAGCCGCCTGAAGTTAGCGAAAAGTTGTTAGAACAAATTCTGAAACTAAGCTCAATATTTATATCTTTCTTTTCTTTCATTAGCGATTTCAATACCAGGAAAATGCATTTGATTCAGCTCATGAAGAAACGTCGGATAATAAAAATAAAATACGTATTACGCTATGTCCTAATTAGCCGTCGCAGTATGATACGACATTATTGTCCGACCGATAAATGCGACAAAATTCAGCACACCGAACGGAGCTGTTTTAACTGGCAACACGCACGACCGTGCGACATCACAGATGTCGGTCGCAGTGCTTCAATTTCAAACTTGTCTGATTTTGTCGTGTCAGTCGCATTAAGTTGACGTTTTGTATGGAAATATGGACAGCTTAATAAATGAAGTAAAGGGAGGAACCATTTTATAGAATAAATCACATGAGAAGTATAAGATCGTATTTTGGCGGGCAATCAGTGAACTGATGTAGCGAAACTTTTGAAAAAATGCAGTTGGTATTACATTTTTTTCATTTCAACCATTTTAAGGACATCATAGTCAAACCAAGTGAGAACGCTGTGATGGTTGATTTCACTAGTAATTCGTGAATATTTCTCGTAGATACAAAACATCAGTTGTGGGTCTGTAGTGTCCTCTAGAATTCAAAATACTATTCGATACCTTCTTGATGACTGACGACAACCCCGAGTCCAATTCAGACACGTTCGCGTGCGACCAATTTTGTCGTTGAAAGACATTGTGATTAGGACATGGCGTCAAACCGACCGTCAAATTCGCCAAATTCAAACACATTGTAGTGAATGAATAATCTGTCCAAATTAGCAACAAACACGACCGTGCGACAACGTGTTCGATTTTGACGTGTCGATCGTATCAACTTGCGTGCTGTGTATTCACAGAACGACAAACGTACGTGAATATAATCAAATTCAGCGACAATGTACGACATTACGACATTAATTTTCAGCCGATGCTCGAGTTCATTGATATAATGTCATGCTGGTCATTGTTAAATGTTCGAGTGATTGTATCAATCCCCCAAGAGCATTAAATTAATCACCAGCATTTGATAACCATTAACATTGTATCAATGACCAACGACATTAATACCAGGTCACGAGTACATCGATCCATCAACAGCAGTCCTTATATCAATGGTCTCAGGGCATTGAATTCAGGCTTATCGGTCATTGTATCAATGTATTTTACACATCCACTAATCACTTCGGTACATTAACGTGATGCCAAAAAACATCAATCTAAGGCGTGCTTTAGTGGTTTAGTGTTTTGGATTTAAACCGAAAACTACTATTTTTTTTTTATAAAACAATGGTGAACGAAAAAATGCCTCAATACACATATATAAATATGTTTGCAGACTTTTCTTTCGAATGAAATTTTGTAAAATTAGCTTAGATTTTTATTTTTCTTCGATATATTTCAGATTTATGAAATATCTAATATTTTGAGTCCAATGTAATATTTTTTGAGAATTGTGTTTTTTTGATTCTATTGATGTCAGCAAGTTGTCTTATCTATACTTTTATATCTCTGTTTGCGAGTTTATAGGGTCATATACATACCTTCATTTATTTTTGTATCGAATTTTGATGGTAAAAATGCGTACATACATCATAATAATCAAGTAAGAATAGATCAGATTATAGAATGCTTCTCATTGAACTAACTTTATTGGGAACATGACTATCGTTCGAAGTCACTGAAATGATAATGAAACAATTGATGTCATCTGAAAAATGTATTCAACATTTTTAGAAATTCAAATGGATCATGGGTTTCAGAATATAAGTGTTGAAATTTGAAAGCAAAAAAAAATTAGTTTCAATGAATCACAGCAACAGCATACACACTGTAGGGTAGCTAAAATTGAAAAGATAAAAAGAAAATGTTTGAAGAACATCTCCATTGCTCTGACAATATTGAAAATTATACCGTCGAATTATGTGCATTCTTCTTGAATTTTCGGAATATCCTCACCAATGGCATAAACACGAGGTTTTTTGCCTTGTTTTTTCGAATTAAGTAACGGAATCCACTTCCACCACATCCTGTGTTTGTCTTCCAAGGTTTGGAGAGGCACTCTCGAATTGTAAATTTCATGGTATAGGATATTTCTGTATTGTATTTTTTCACCATTCCTGAAGTACCCACATGACTGCTGCATCTCGTCTATCTAAAAATAAACATTTTTCACCGTCTTGTATAAAAACAAAGCACTCCTGCAAGAGAATCAAATTTATATGAAATTCATTTTATGACTGTCAGTTAATCTTAGAACTTATTCCACTTGGCTAGCTAAAAACAATTGAAAGAAAAATCAGTACAAAACTAGATAACAGAAAAGATTTTATCTATGACGTCGGGAAAACAAAATCATTTTTATACTGTAAGTCTTACTCACCTTCTGAAATTCTCGACAGAACTCATAGCACAAGTTGTGGTCAACTTCAAGCACAGAGGAAAATCTTCCCGATATGCATCCGCTATACGACTAGACCAGTATTAAACTTGATACAACTAGAAAAATAGTACGATGACTGTTTTGAGGTTCAATTGATGAACGCTGTGATTATATCAAGGTTCGCGTACATCAATTGATGAACACGATGATTGAAATAAGGAATCAGGACATCGCTCGATGACCTAAAGCATTGATAATATAACTCCAGAGCATGAATCAATTACGCTGATACATTGATTGGATGTATACATAGCATGGATCCATTACAATTGGCATTATCACAAGGTTGCGTGATGATCGACCGTGCCTAGTATTGATCACTTCCAGGACGTTAATTCAATGTAATTTTTACATTGTCCTGAGGTGAATTTCCTTGAATTGATGTATTTAATCATCAGTACAATGTAATGAATACATTATAATAATGGCCTAGCGTTTATTATATCGATAAAAATAGTGATTGGTCAATAACTGAAGTTGATTGTTCCGATCAATTTTTGACATTGTCCCAATGTGAAATACATCATAGTAATGCCTATACGGTTAATCACCTGTGGTGATTGATATCAGGCTGAGTATTATTTTCTGTGTTAACAAATATGGCTATCTTGATAAATACAGAAAAGAACCATTTTATGAAATGAATAAAATGATAACTATAAAATCGCATTTTGGTGGACAAGGAGTGAATCAAATAGTTGAAATATTAAAAAATGCAGTAAGTATTTCGTTTCTTCCATTCATATCAATTTCAGAACATAATTATGAAAATGACTACGAACAATGAAATGGTTAATGTCACTAGTAATTTGTGAATATTTCTCGTAGATTCAAAGAATTAGTTGTGACTCTGTACTGTCGTCCTGAATTCAAAATACTTTTCGCGATGCGAGTCCAATTTGGACGCGTTGGAGTCATCGATCAACCGACAAAAATGATGTCGCACTGCAATCCGTGCGACATGCTTTGCCATTGCCCGGCAAGACAATTAGGACATCGGATACTCTGCCTGCAGTATCGTCAGGTGGATTGAGTGAGAAGGTCGATGGTACTGCTGCCGGTCCCAAGCCCGGATAAAGGTTTTAGCAGCAGGCTGGCTTCCTGCTCTACGTGAAAACTCAATTTGCTAAGAAGCCTAAACGTCGTAACATCGTAAGTTAACAATATCAAAAGATATTATCTAAGGTGTTACAGAAAAATGTATATGGATCTGTGATATTTCTGCCGGATTCTATGATTTGCCTGAACCGAACTAGTTTCATCCTTGTGCCCTCGGTTCCTCTCTCTTCAAACCATGGCCATATAGTTTAATCAGTCTATGGTCTGCATGCTTTCACGTTGCCAATAATCCCCAGAAATATCAATTGCTTGAAATTTCGGCGTTAATAGGAAAAGGTGTCGTTCTGCAGGCTTCAGTGATTATTGTTTGAAATTTTTTTGTTAGATATACTTAATTCTTTTGTGAGAATGCGCAGTGTTATTTATTTTTCCATTTTTCACCCCATATCAGTTTTTATTTTCCCGAAAATTCTTGGAATTAAAAAATTCTCACTATTTCTCTTAAAGTTTTTGCACGCAAAATTCGAGGTTTTAATGAAAATCATAATTGATGACATACGTCAAAAGCTTTTTTCTGAGCGACATTTTTAATTCGAAATGTTTGATTAAATTGAAAGATGATGAAGTCTTTGTACAGTTCGTCTATTTTCCCATCGCAAGATTCACCTGTATTATGCATCAGGAATTTCAAGAATATCCTGAACGAAATAATTTCAAACCAATGCCTGCAATGTAATATTTGCATTATAATGGGAATTATCTCAGCATTACTTCTTTATTTATCAGTGAAATTATTGTAATTTAGTTTAAAAAACGTTCAATGTTTCCAAGGCGTAAGTTTTTGTTATCTTTATTGTACTTTTAATCAACCTGCATTACTTACAAAATAATAAGCCCGCCCCATCACGCAAAATGAGCAATAATCACACAAACATAATCATTGCACCCCAAAGTTGTTGTGAGGAAGTGAAAGAATTATGCGTTATAATTATGGAGAACCGAATCATTTCAATGAGGATACAATCATTATTTCTATAAATGTGTTGATTTCTCGCGATGCGAATGAAATACAGGGAACAGCGAATTTTCATTTGAACATGAATGCATTGTCATAACCTCAATTCCACATTTTCTGACCATATGAAACATATGGTAGAAAGATGCTCAGTTTTCATAAGATTTGACTCCCTCTAGATTAAGCACTACATTCTGTAGACCATCCAATCTTCATAGAGATATATTCCCCTTTTTCAAAAGATCTATTGAGCTCGGCAGCGTAAGAGCAATCAGTTAGATTTTCCACTGTTTCGAAATGGCTAATTCACCTCTTATTCAACTTGTAAAGATTAGATTATTATAGTATAGATTTATTAATTTACTTAATCATATACTTTGAAGCCATTTCACATATAAGAATGGTCAATAGTTTGTTCAGTTATGGTATAATTGCTAGGGGAGGAGTCTATAAGAACAATATTAGATAATAGTAAAGCTTGCAAAATAGGATACTGAAAATAATTTATGAAAACCTACAAGAACACGATAATCGTTCAATAAACATGGAGCAGCTCCTCAGTTTGGAATCGTTGAAGTATCACTACCGGGAATTACAAAATGATTATAAACAACATAGTACCAAAACAAGAAAGAAAAGCTTACAAATGCCCAAAATCACGAAAAGGGTTAGTGGAAAAAAAGTTACATTGTAGATAGATAGATATGTTTATTTGTTTCAGTAAATAAACATAAACAAGTCACAGAGATAATTACATTATTAGATGTAAGACTATTCAATTCAATTGGAGTTGGAGGTAACAGGTGGAAAATTAAGAAAACCTTAAAGAATTGGATTAAATCCAGTATGCTGTAGATGTTTATTTTAGAGGAGTAGCGTTATTTGCTGGTGGTTAATGAGTATATGTTAAAATGTTCTTGAACTAACTTTAATCAAACTGGAGGTAGCACTACAGATAGCTTTATTCGACCGCACATACAGACCCGAATCTATACACTTGACCGCCTTTCCAGTCCAAAAGTGACGTGTTCAGACCCGGTCCCGGGTCTCTTAGCGTCTGACCATGTTTTTGAGGTCTGGGGGGTCAGGGGATGCTATAAACGAAATTTCAGCCGGGTGTAAAAAATCGGTGATACATCATATTATACACAGAAAGTTTCAGGGTTTGGCCAGTACGAGGGCGCTTCTGCGGGAATCAACTAGCTGTATATAATTCGTGTGGTTAATCAACGTCTCGAGTCCCTGAACTTGGCAACACTGTACAGCGAGATATACAAACCTGGAAACTTCTATTATGGACACTTGTACGATCCCGCTATGGGGAGTCACCGTCATGATGAAAGTTTATTGTGAATTCTCCATACCGAACGAAAATGAGATGTTTTATATTTTCGAGCTACACAGTAAAAATCCAAACTCAGACGCCGGGTAAAGAGCGTTGAACTCGAAACATATAATATGACTCCATACAGATACTCTGAAGTAGATATTTCATCTTTTTGACCAATAAAATAGAAAGTTGCTTTTTGGTATTGTAGTTCGGCATAGGGTCAATACCTTATGGAAAATCTTTCATACAGTTTCAAAATTGAATATTTCGAATCAGGCTCGTTCCTTCATGAATCAATAATAAAAGTATCGAATTCTCAAAACATTTGGAGTTTGGTGATATTCTCCGTTTGTAAAGGAAGATATAGACAATAATTGGTCATCACTAAGCATATTTGATTCACTATTGAGAGGTTCAATATTTTGGGAGAAAGCTGCGAGAAAGTTTGAAAGGATAATATTCTCTTTATGGAGTTTAATAACTAATCAGTAACAGAGGAATGTTACAGTGCTATTGCTACACAATAGCCTTCCAGTAATTCCAGCCGAGACACGACGGATTTTTTTGTCACGTGACCACGTATCGTATCTGGAGTGATCAAACGATATAAAGAGAAGGGAGTTTACGATAAATAAGTATTTCGACCGGTTCAGGACGTTCTTGGAAGAATAGATATGGAGAATTTCGAAATTTTGAGGTTATTTTCCCAATATCTCGAGAAGAAATGACGAGAATTCTTGACGAAAATAATTTCTACAGATCTGATTTCAATTAAATTTGGCACAAATCTTGAAATCAATATCCAACAGAAGCTCTTCAAATTTCAGTTCCATCTGATACCAAATCCATGAGATATTGGTAAAGAAATGTGTATGCCAAATTTCGCGATTATTCGAAAATTCAATGTTATTTCCCCAATATTTCAAACGGGACTAACGCGATAAGATTCAAATTTCGTAGATAGTCGTGGATAAGGGATGCGCAACAATTCTTTAAATTTCGTGACTGTGTTACGGACTTAAAATCAAAAAATAATTTTTTTTCTAAAATTTTTCAATTTTTTTTCGAGGTTTTTCTGCGGAAACAATTCATTGGATTCTGATGATATTCGACACAGACCTTGAACTCACCATTTGACATCAGCCCCTCAAATTTCAGGTTTCTCGTATTATAATCTTCGGAGATATTGGAAAAAGTATTTCAAATTGTTTAATTATCAACTAGGTATCGTTGTCATTTCTGAAATACTTCAAAAAATACTAGGCTGGACATGATGAAAAATCTAAATAGTTGGAAAATGCTGATGAGCAAATTGTTGCGAAATTTCGTGATGTTCGTTCGATTGGATCGATCAAAAAAATCAGAATTATATCTGGTGATCGACTAATGATATGTGCCTCATGAAATTCCGCTGGGATCATGAAGTGGTCATTCCTCATTGAAATATTAGATTTTTATACGATTCTATCTGTACATTCTGTCCGTCCGACCGTGTGCCCTGTAACTCTTGAAAGGAAAGACCTAGAGTCCTGAAATTTTCAGGTTAAGATCCTGAATTTCTCGGTTAAGTTCGTTAATAGGCCAAATCTGCCGAATGATTTTTGTGCTATAGCCATTTGGAATTTTGATTTTTCAATAACTCGGAAAACATTTATCTGATCGAAATGAAACTTGGTTGGAAGATGAATAGTGTCAATGAGAAGAATTATCCATGAAAAATTTTGAAAAAGAAAATATTTTTTATTTGAAAATTTTTATAATTCATTAAAATTTCACCATTTCGCAATGTGAACAAGCGCGTGAAAGCTGCTGACTTCACGTCAGTGTTTTTCTAGATTTTTCTACCTAATTTTGTTTCTGTTCGATCATTGGGTTCTGAGGAACAAACTGAAATCGACCAAAATCTTCCGTGCCTCGGGAGGGTTAATTTCTGTGAGAGTTGAGAATTGAAAACTAATTTAGTTTTAGTTAATTATTTTATTTACTCTCAGCCATCATTCCACTTCTGGAGTTTGGCTATCTATTCCTGAATTATCCTTTGCAAGTATTTAACTTCGGATAATTTTTCTTGCATACATTTCAGAGTTCTTGACATTTGTAATCCTCGACGTGAGTTGATTGCCTCTCTTTCGTAATTTTGAAAATAAACGGAAAACGGGAAGATGTAGACATAGAATTGATTCTTCAAAAATCTGCGTTAACAGAGCATACCACCGGGTTACAAATTGTCTCAAGTTCTTGACCTCTAAAATATTGATTCACGAAGTGAACATGACGATGGCACTGGACTGGTGTAGCTTTTCATGACTGTGGTTTTTCTGTTTGTGAATCGTAATGATGAATGAAATATTTAATTTTCAAGATCTGTATAGAAATTTCATAATGAAAATAGGGTGCGTTTTTACTTTAATCGAGATATCTAATCGATTAATCGTAAATGCACCACGGAGTTAATATTTTCATCAGAGAAATCCCGAAGAATTTCAGCAGGGTGTTCTTCTTTTTCAACGTAGTTTAATCGATTAATTTCTGATTACTAAGCGTATCCATCTTACTCGGAGGTCGATCGAACTGATGGATAATTCTAACATTACTTCAATGTTTTGACCAGAAGTTTTCGTGGATTTATCGAATATTGTTAGGTGTGTAAAGTGGAAAAATGTATGGTGCAGATGTGCAGATGATTTAAAAAAATTAGCTACAAAAACAAGATATTTAGGTACATTTTCCTCAATACAATTATTGGTATTTA
This sequence comes from Myrrha octodecimguttata, assembly GCA_958510865.1. Lineage (NCBI taxonomy): Eukaryota > Metazoa > Arthropoda > Insecta > Coleoptera > Coccinellidae > Myrrha > Myrrha octodecimguttata. The sequence continues at coordinate 25,906,327 of OY294056.1, forward strand.
CATGTCCTTCATTATTCTTCCTTTCCAATTCAAATATTACGCATTCCTCATCACTAGCAGAATTATCATCAAGTTTCTAACATATTTTTCACAACGGAAATAATTGCGCATCCATAATAATGATTTCTGATAAAAATATGTGCAGAAATACAGCAAATAACTATCACAGAATGATAGGATATCTGCAAAACAAATGAAATAATTGATTTCTGTACATTATAATATAAAGTGTTCGTTATCAGTAATTTAACCAGAAAAACCGTTCATTGAAATTCGAATCCAAAACCGAAATTCATCGAGAATTCACTGATTTCTGTCTTTAATTCCACCCCATGCTTAGAAACTTTTCGAGAGATTTGATGACGTCACGTCAATCGTTTTTTCATCGCTCGATGGAATTCATCGCTTCAACTGATTAAAATAAAAACGCACCCATATCGAACTGTTTCAGCCGTTTCCTTTTTGTTAGTTGGATCGCAGTTGGAACGAAATTTTTATTACTTGTTTACAACCATCAATGATACTTAAACATAGTAATAAAAATTCATAATAAACATACCCCATGACGACGGCCAGCTGCAAGCATCAGCGGGATTGTAGAAGTTCACAGAAGTGTTCTTCGGTATAGCGAGTCATCGTCATGAGTCATCCTGATTCTGAACCTTCGAATTGGATATTTCAGCTTTTCCACATAATATGCAAGCCGAAAAAAACAGTTCCGGAGCTTATATGATCCCGCTATAGCATGCCGTCGCCATGAGAAACGTTGATTTTAAATTCATTACATGGAACTCGAATATTTGATATTGCATCCTCTCGACATACACACCGAAAATCGACACTTTGTCAAAACTTATGCAAGCCCGGTGAAGGATACAAGCGTCGATAAAAATGTTTTTGCAATGACTCATATTTGGCTTGGAAAGTTTTCATGTTCGTGATTTTTATCGATTCAATATTTCATAGATCCGAATTCGGATCATACAGTTTGAAAACGTTCACTATTGGCACATGATTTGAACTTGTACAGAGCGAACATTTCTTTATTTTAATGTCCTTTTCCCGAGTTTTGTGAATGTTAAAAATCTAGTCTATTCAAACCGTAATAGAATGAAGTATACAGTTTGGTTTCATTGGATATCAATTCAGCATGGGGATATTGAGCCAATAAAATAAATTGCACTTTTCGTGACAAAAAATATTCCCGAGTAACAGAACTATACAGGGTTTACTACCATCTCCATGGCAAGTAATAGCTGTGCTTATTCCAACTAGTTTTGCGAGCATGTTCTGGAAAATAGCGTGCCATCGTTTTGTCCAAATGTCTGTAATTTTTGAACGTTGAACCGGAATTGGTCTCAAACGACTACGTAGGACCCCCTGATGACGAATCCGGTGTCAAAATCAATTCTGTCACGATTGAGTGAGAATGGAGCCTTTTATAGACTTGGAACAATTATTAAACAAAATTTTCTTAGTGTTGACTGAAAATTCTTCTAGACTTTGATGGTATATTTCTGAATCATGCTATACAAGTTGGAATTAATGGTTGATTTTTTTCGCATAAATTCCAGAGTCAATAACAAAAGCATATTTTGAACGCTGTCTCTAAAATCCCGGTACCGGTCACACATTTTATCATTGCATAGTTGATGACGTCACCCATATGACGCACAAGGTACCGGGATCCAAGCAAATTCCAGTAAAAAATGTAGCCTTGGGCGGTTTCTGTTCATCGAAGTGACACCTGACCTTACTATCAAATTGTTTCGTTGATGTGTCAAAGTGAAATTTTTTCCCGAGTTTTCAAACATGAAAAAACTGTTGAAATGGTTTTCATTCTATGAAGAACATTAAAAAATTTTGAGGAAGTTGAGGAGAATTTGGAATTGTACGAGAAAAAAAAGTGCTTGAAAAGCGACGCTTGATTGATTACAGCCAGCAGAAAAAAAATTCTGAACTTCAGGTTCAGGAGCTTTTGAGTGCTTGTTCAATTTCGTTGCTTCAGGCTATCATTTTAATAATATACTAGATTTCAATTCAATCCGATCTGTACTTATGGAACAAATTTGATTGGGGATATTTTCAAATGTTTTGGGCGGATCTTTTCCATTCACGAATTGAGCCTTCAGAATCAAGCCCCAAACCTTCTCTATAAATATCGAGTCTCTGGGTCGTTTCTTTTGAAAAGTATTGGGTTTTCAGTTGATCTTACTGCCGATCGTTAATTCGACCACTACCCAAAAAAGACTTGATACTTGTGGAGCAGGTTTAGAGTTTGATAACGAAGGCCGAATTTGCGAATTGCTCACCTTCACCCAAGGATTCCGCAGATATTTTCATTCGAAATCTTATCTTCAAAAAATTATCATCAAAACACATGGGAAAAAAATTCTGTACCTCAGTACTTGATTGAAAAACTACAGCTTCAAGGTTCAGGCAGAACTTCGTGAGGACCATGAGATTTGAAGATCGCAAAATTCTGAAATTTTGTGTGTCGATTATTTTAATGGAACGATTATCAAGAAATTCAGCACAAATTTAGGCCTCAGCTTCCGCCACTAAGCTACCAAATTTCAATATGACCGGATCATCATTTCGAGTTATTCCGGAAATCAAATGAAACCGAAGAAATAGGTTCGAAATTTGACATTAATTTTTCCTAATATCTCCGAAAATAAGTCGATGAAACTGAAACTGTGCTGCTAAATAGTAACCTCAAGGTCTATGCCAAACTCTGTTGCAAGTTTCTGTAAAATACCCCACATGTTACATAACTTAGAAAAGTGAGATGAAAGATACCTATTTCATTAGTGTTACATCCCAAACTATATTTACGTATTGATTCGAAGTAAATTAGTAAATTCGATTTAAATAAACTGGCCGTATAAATTAACATAATTTTAAATTATCCAAATGACCATACAAACACATTCGAAATATCGAACTTGACTTAGATCTCGGTACCTGGAGCATCATCAAAAGTCAATGTCGAAAATTCATCACGGTTACCGGGAGTCTAGACACAGCGTAAAAAATAAGGTTAGGTTTCACTTTGATGAATAGAAACCGCTAACGATTATTTATCGAGATGCGCCAAGATCCTGGCACTTAGTGCAGCATGTAGGTGACGCCATCAAATATACCGAGATGAAATCTGTGACCTATACCGGGATTTTAAACATAGCGTTAAGGATATGCATTTTCCTTGAAAGAAAATATTGATTCTGGAATAATTATATTCTCATTATTCGCTAGAGTTTTTTTTCTCCTTCCAATACCCAAACCAGTAGGTTGGGAGTAGGTTGTTGGAGGGGAAACTTAGTGATAAAAAATTCTTTTTAATCGTGATCAACTACCTAATAGTGAAGGGCTGAAAGAGTTCAATATATTTATTATGAAATTCTCATACAAATCTTGGAAATTTTCTTAAGTCATTCAGCTCTCTGATTCACAAACCACAGTCAGGAAAACTTATGAGAGTGTAGTGCCTTAGTTATTTCGTGAATCAATATTCAAGATGTCTCAACCTCGAGAAAATTAGGAATTTGGCGGTGTTTCCTGTAAACACAGGCCTTGAAAGTACCAGGTCAATATCATTATGACCTTGAGCTTAATCTTTCGCGTCGAATTTCAGTACATGTTTATAAATGTGGAACTTCGTGTTTTTTTCTCGGTATCATTGTTTTTTCCAGAATAACTTGTAAGCAACTGATTCAATCATGATGACGCCCAGCTAGGTCCGAAAAACAAATTTTCAGAAAATTTCGCGATGATCATGTCGTAATAACAATTCGAAACAAAAATTCAAATTTATATTTCGTATATTCTATATTTTGCGATCTTCGGATCATATCCTCACGAAATTCTGTACGAACCCTCAGTCATCATTTTTCAATAAAATACTGGATATCGATTCAATCCAATGTGAATTTTTGGAAACATCGGAAAAATAAAATTCGATATATCTCCAGAATCATTGAGTAGATTTCACCTTTTCACTAATTCAGCTTTCGTTATTAAGGTATAAACTACTCTACAAATATCGAGTTTTTAAGTTGGTTCTTTCCGCTCACGATCGGCCGTGAGAACGAATTGTTGAATGAATAAAATCTATTTAATATTTCCGCCGATAACCCATTCAGAATTTTATTTTTGGAATGTCACCAACAACACAAATTAGATCAGATTAAAATCCAGTACTTGATGGAAAAATGACAGCACGAAGGTTCATGCCGAATTTCGTGATGATGATATAAGTAGAAGATCACCAAATGTGAATTAACCTGACATAAAAATATCTTATTTTCTATTTTAATATCAATGACGAAAGAAACAGATTTTGAGAATTCCTCTGAACTATATGTGTAATTCATCTGAAATTTCTGACATAGAAGAGGAATAATGGTCTTGAAACTCCAATTTTCATTGGAACCTTCATGCAATGCAGGGTGAGATGTTTCGTGAGTTTGGCTGTACTACCACTTTCAAACCAATTATAATTACTACTTTCGCAGTCACATAGTTAATAAAATCATTTCAGGTTAATAAGAGTTTTAGAGGACAACAGTTGAAACTAGAAATACGGAAAAAACGACATATTAAAACAAAATTATATCTCAATATGCATTTGTTCCGTACTTACTAATTAAAATTGAATTTTATTTCAACATATAGTCTGTTCCGTAGTTAAAGTTTCAACTTCTGACCTCTAAATATTTTATCAACCAGACTAAATGATTCTAGTTACTGTATAAATATGGAGCCAGTAATTTTTGTTGGTTTTAAAATGGTAGTTTCGGATTCATTTGTTTTGAGGTTATTTCCCTGATATTTCAGGAACTACCCAAACGATTGGATTGAAGGATGGCGATCAATTGGAACATAAAGACGCGCAACTATTTGCGAAATTTTGTTGGGATCGTATTGCTTGTAATTGTCATAAAAATTCAATTCAATACGATTTCAACTTCAGGAAATATTTGGAATTTTTTTTTGAAATTTCGTGTTTTGTTTCCTCGGTATCGTTGTTTTTTCCGGAATAACTAATAAAATTTTTGATTCCAGCATGACAAAACTTGGTAGCCTGTTCGAAAATAATGATGAACAACTGTGTGTAGAGTTTCGTGAGCATCGTGTCATCAGAACAATTCCAAGAAATTTTTTTTTACTATTTATGGGACTTCAATGGCTAAATGCATCTTCTCATGAAAAAATTAACACGAGGAGTAATAATATTATAATCATAGTGGATACGAATATTTGATAAGGATTGGAACACCTTCAGAAAATAATAAATATTTCACAATTCTACAAAGTATTTGATCTTAATATCACAATAAATCGAAATACTTGACCGAAGTATCTCATTCGCATTCGATTCAATTTTCATCATCAATTTGTGTCGAGTAGACATTAGGATCTCTTCATAGCATAACTTATACAAATTCGACGATTCAACAAGTTGACCTCCTTTTTTAAACCCGTTCATACATCACAATCGACGCTATTGGTCCCGGAAATCTGGCAACAGCGCTGGGATTTCGAACGTTGGCTGGATATGTTTGCGTGGTATATGAGGGATCGGAATGGCGGGCTTGTGGTTCGGGTTTGAGAAACGTTGTTTCCTATACAACTTTTTTGTCTTAAAGAAATTCTTTCCCCTCTCAGGCTGCCTAGTGAGTTATATTTTAAAACAATTCATTTCCACTTTATATACTCGTCGAAGTCATCTGGATCATGTGGGTCTTAGGTAGCCTGTATGATATATCGGGACTAGATGCGTCTATTGGATCAATATATATATATTTTGTATATTTTTATCTAGTATGTAGGGGTTATTAGTTTTATTTTGCTTGTTTTCTAGGTGGGATAGTTTGAGGTTGCGATATGTACTTGACCTGCGCTCAGGCGTTGAATTGCTTATGCGGGATTATTATTGTAATTGACTGTTTCAAATGAATAAATAAATATTAAGCAACAACATTATCAAAACGAAAAGGTGGGAAAATAAAAATCAATGAAAATTTCCGCTGACATTATTTTTCAATTGGCAGATTGAAATATGAAAAAGATCTATCCTCTCCGAACCACCATACCGAAATGCTTTTCAAGAGGATTGTTCATTTAGTAATAGGGGTCTCTTGCATATATTTATTTCATCATTGGAATCGAATATTTTATCCATGAGAATACTGAGAAAATTCAAGCGCCATCAAAAATTTCAATTTTCAACGAGAAAACGATCTACAAATTGTCAAAATTTGAAGGAGGGTATATCAGAAGAAAATGCTAGCAAGACAACCAAAAACGAAGGTGCAGAATCAAAGAATTGATAGTAGAAATAACCACTGTGGACGCAGTTTCAGAAACATTGACAGAAGAAACAACTTTTGAAGATGCATCTGAAGATGTAACCAAAATCCTAAATTATGCTGCCAATAGAAACATAACGTTCAAAGCAAATGATTTTCCTGAAATGGCCATCAAGGCAGAATTAGTTCTGAACAGAATAGAAAATTGGTTTACCAAAAACAAATTGTGCGTGTATATAGACAAGTATCATCAATTTCAAAACTAATCATGTCGGACTGAATATCTTGAATTGTCAAACTCTAAAATACAACTCATTAAAACAATGGAATTTCTTGGATTATGAAAGAATGAAAATTCGAGCTGGGCAGAACATATTTAAGAGTTATCAAGAAACCTTACGACAATTTGTCATCTTCTGAGGGTACTGAAACTGTATTTAGAAAACATTACTCTGTAAAAATAATTTATCGAAACTCTTTCGAATCAAAACTAAGATATGGAATTCTATTTTAAGAAGCAAGTTAGGATATAAGTAATATTTTCAAGAAACAAAAAAAGAGCACTAGGAATCATCTTTTGCATGAAGTCGAAGGATTCTTGCCGAAGTAAATTCAAACAGAATGGCATGTTAACAATAATTGCTATCCATAAACAGGCGAATCTACTTTTTCTTTTCGAGAACAGACAATATTATACTGAAAACAGAACTTAGTTCTACAATACAAGAAATACTACTGGAGACGGAACCACAGAGCGACGAGGAATTTATGCGTAACCTTCCTGGATAGACACATAACTTTGACACAATTTCATTTCGAATTGTTTGAAATGAAGAGCATGATTATCATTATGATTATTATTGTTATGGGCTGTTCAAACGATCGAAACTTCGCTCGTTCCATGACCTATCTGGTTATATTCAGCCTCTCTCTCTTCTCTCAAGCAAGCTGAAGGACAGCGTTTGTTAATTTGTTCTATATTGCAAATGTACTATAAGTCACATTTTTTGTATGTATGTTCAGCTCATGATGTTGGAATTCATCATAATTATTTGTTACATAGAAAATGCATTCATATACATATATATTGACTATAAAAAGTTAAAAAAGACACTAAAGTGAGAAGGGGTCCAGAAATCGGAAGCGATCATTATATGTTGATTTCTAAGCTGAGGGAAGAAAAGGTGAAAAAAGGAGTAAATTCAAAAAGAGAAGAAACATATGAATGCTTAAAGTCTTACAAGCTCACTAATAAGGAAACTCCAGGTTCATATAGGTATGTAACAGAACAGAGATTTGAAAGAGAAAATTCGTTACGGGCGTACAGAACAATGGAGAGCTCATGGGGCAGTTTCAAGCGCATAGTTATTGAAACTACACGTAATATATGTGGAAGTTATAAGAAGACGAATAAGAGAAAACAAACATCATGGTGGACAAGTGAGGTGAAATATCAGGTGAGGATTAAAAAGCATAAATGGAAACAATTCTTAAATCATAAAACAGTAGAGAAATATAATCAATACAAAGAACAAAGAAAAGTAGTGAAGGAATTCATACATAGGGAGAAGAAGAAGAAATGCAATGAATTTGGGGAAAAATGGAAAAAAACATTATAGTAATCAAAAACTGTTTTATAGAGTTCTTAAAAATACGAGAAAGACAACAAGGAATGATAATGTGATGATAAAGGATAAAAATGGAAACCTGCTGAAGGAAGATACTGCAATATAATACAAAGGTGGAGGGAATATTTTGAGGACCTACTTAATGAAGGGGGACGTGAGAGAGTTAAAGGACAGGAAATTAGGGAACAAGAAGAATAAAACGGGTAAAAGGAAGGCATATCAATGGAAGAACTGAAGAAAGCGATAAATACTCTGAAGAATGGCAAAGCAGCGGGATATGACAGAATTACAGCAGAAATGTTGAAAAACCTAGGAGAAAATGGAAATAGAATGTTACTGGAAATTGTTCAGAGGGCATGGACGGAAGAAATAGTGCCAGTGGATTGGCAAACATCCTTAATCTTACCAATACACCAGAAGGGGTATGTGCAGGAATGTAACAACTACAGGGGTATCACATTGTTGAGTTCAGCAATGAAAGTATATGAGAGAATACTGGATGGAAAAATAAGAGAAAAGATTAAAACAACTCTAGAGGAAACGCAAAGCGGCTTCAGAAAGGGAAGAAGTATACAAGATCACATATTTACATTGAAAATACTAATCGAGAGAGCGAAACAAAAAGATGGGAGGACTTACATGAGTTTTGTGGACTTGGTCACGGCTTTTGACAGAGTTAAAAGAAAGAAACTATGGAGAATTCTAGAAGGTAGGGAAATGATCAAGAAAATTATAAGACTTGTTAAGAATGTTTATGAACTGAACAGAAATAGAATAATCAGCCAATACCGAACATCTGGAGAATTTAGTACACGAGAAGGTTTAAAACAGGGAGGTAGTTAGAGCCCTGTGTTGTTCACAATATTTATGGATAAAATTCTGAAAGAGTGCACGAGAAGATCGAAGAAATTTCAAGTTGGGTTCAGAAACTTAAAAGAGAGTGGTGATGTCAGAATGTGCCTTTGTGGACGATATTGTCATCATGGCTGAGAGTGAGAGAGATCTACAGACGAATATGGACATCTGGAATGCGGTGTTGAAAGAATTCGGAATGTAAATGAATAGAGAAAAAACAAAGATTATGGTGGTGGGTAACTCTCAGGAAAAGGCTGATATAGAGATAGAAGGTGTAAGATTGGAGCAAGTGACATCTTTCAAATACTTAGGAGTGCAGATAGAAGAAAAGGGAAAACAAGATCTGGAGATGAACAGTAGATTGGAGAATACATTAAAACTATACCATGCCATGAATCAAGAAGCACTAAGATGAATATATACAAGGCGATACATAGACCAATACTTACATTTGGGTGCGAATCGTGGGTACTTGACAAAAGACAGAAAAGCAGGATGCAGGCAATGGAAATGAAATATCTTAGAAGAGTAAAGGGAATAACAAAGATGCACAGAGTGAGAAATGAGCTAATCAGGGAAGACATCGGAATAGAGCCTCTTCATGATTTCATAGAAAAGAGACAATTGAGTTGGTGGGAACACCTGAATAGGATGAATCACGAAAGACCTGCTAGAAAAGTATGGGAAGCTAAGGCTACGGGAAGAAGAAAGCGCGGGAGACCGGTTACTACCTGGGACAAGCAAATGGGAGAGATAATTCGAGAAAGGGGACAGACTTGTGAAAGAGCAAAGAAGATGACAACCAACAAGAAAGAATGGTCGAAGTTCGTTTATGAAGGAAGATTTTGATGTTTTTGTGTTATAATACCCTACACCATTACATGCTAAAAGGGAACCGATTATATATATATAAAAGTTAAAATATTCCCTGCAATAGATACATTTCTGCAGCTCTAGGTAGGTTTCATTTTGAATATAATTCTCAAGCTTCTTTTTAGTGATTTTAATATTCGGTCAGCTTCACAACTCCTAGCCCAAAAAATAATCAGATATCAACCTGCATCAAAAGGAGAGAAGAAATTTTGTTTCGTTGATGAAAAAGAAGCTCTTCAATAACAAACTCCAATATCACTGCACTCATACAGGGAGGCAAGAGTTTTTTTTTGAGGTTTTTATGTGTTCTCTTGTATGATACGTTGAAAGGTATGGTACCTTGTTTACATTTCCTCTGCTTATAATTTTTTTACACATGTTATACTCTTTTGATAATCCATAGACTGTGTGATAAGTATCTGGATTCATAATCTGCCGTTTTACAAAGGTAAGGTGGTCTAAGATCAGTAAACACTATGGAACGCCGCTTCTTCGGTGTAGATTTCATTTATTTATTTAGTAGGTACACATTACAGAGAATCAATAGCATATGTACAATGGAAAAACAAACTTAACTAACTACTAGTAACGAAATTCGGACTAGAAACTGATCGAAACCTCCGTTAGAAGGAGGAAATAGTTGTATTGAACAACATTAAGGAAAGCCAACATGAGTATCTAAAAGGAAGGTCCATACAAACTGCAATATTTCAGTTTATCGAAGATGGAAACATGGCTCTTGGACTGTTAAGATCTCTAAAAAGTATATAACTGCCTAGACTGGGAAATACTGCTCAGGAATAAAATAACAAGAATTTTCGTACGTTAATGGATCTTTTATTCCTGAAATTCGCTCTACATGATTCGCCCTGTTAAGGCAAGGAGCTCTGTAAGTTGGAAATAATATAATGACGTTTTCTTAAGATTTTACAATACTTACTTGTCCAAACTTACAGACTAAAAATGCAACATACACTCTCTTGTTATATAAAAATTTTAACTAACATGAAACAAAGCTGCTACAACATCAAATTGATTAAAATGTATAAACGTTAGGAATTTCTGAATACTCAAAATAAATAGCGTCAGATTTCAGGATACAATTGACAGATTAGACAGACATTGACAAGACGTGGCATGACATTTGACATAGACAGCGGGTGCTTTCTGAATCTTACAAAACAAACTTTCGACTATAACAAACTCTCAAATATAGGGTGATAGCTGAGGTGGGATTCTATTAATGTGTTTTAACATTTGTTCGTGTGAATTTTTTGCTATCTCATAAATTTTCATTAAATCAAGATTGTTGCCTTTATCTAGATTGTGCAGGAGTGTGACACTGCTCAGGAAGTTCCAGAGCTGTGGGGTTCATGGTTTGGCGCTACAATGGATCACTTCATATTTCCAAAGAAGAACCCAACAACTGAGAATATTTATAGACAGCATGGAGGTGAGGTCAGATTTAAAAGAAATTCTGTTGGGTATTGCACAGGGAGGCATTGCTGGACCAATTCTCTTCCTGATATACTTGAATGATTATGGAATTGAAATCGAGTGGGATAATTGGAAAATAATGAGTGTACATTATGTTGATGACTCAAATCTAATAGATGTGGAAACATTTTGGCCAGCTACTGGCATTGCAGATAATGGAAAATACCGAAACATGGCTCACGGGGAATAACTTAATTCTGAATAACAACAAAACCAATTTAGTACTCTTCCAACCCACTATGAATGGCCTACAAAACAAAACCTTGAATGGCTGCAGGTACACAGTAGCTGAACATGCAGTTTTCAGAAATGACTATAGACCAACGACTCAACTGCAAGGAACCTATAGAGAATCTATGTGGAAGACTGGGGTCCTCTATATAAGCACTTTCGATATTATCAAAACAATTAAACGCCAAAACAACAAAAACTGTCTATCTGTGTTCGTTAATTGCATGATGTTTTACTTACATCATGGTTAATTCCATCTAAGATGCGACGGATTTTTTGGCCACGTGACCACAGATCTTATGAATTTTTCAGATTCAATCTGAAGTAAACGAAATTGTGAAATTTAATATAATTGTATTCTGTGAGATAATTCGCTTTGTTTTATCAAAATACACCAACGAAAAAGATCGTCATTTACTCGCTCCAAATTTGCTGGCGGAGCGGTTGAGATGTGTACTCCCTTCCATCTGGATGTAATTAACCAACTACTCAGGAGCAATCTGAGGTAATAAACGAACGCCCCTTATATCGTGCAACTTTTGAAGCGAAAATCAGATTCGGCATTATTTTCTATGGATCAGGAAATATTCAGAAGAGGGCAATACTTGAAGGGCTAAAATTTCGACAATCCTGTAGGGGTATGTATATTCAAGAAACATGGTATCTTGACGGTTTATGCCATCAAGAATGCTTGCTCTTTCTCCATAAGAATAAGTGCATGTTTGATCAATTCAAGAGCGATCATACATACGGAACACAAAATAAAAACTTTAATTATCCCAAATGCAAACTATCGACTACTCAAAAACGGACATTGAAGGAAGCTAATTATTTTCTTTTGACACTGTGTCATACCATGTAACTTTAATGTATTACAAGTGAAATCATTTGAAATAAAGATGATTATTAGTATTATTATTATTAAATCGTCGCATCGATTGCCTGTACGACACATTCTGCAAATGGGGTAATTCTGACCTGAAATTGTTATGAAAAATTTAACTTTGAATAAAATTACATTCCTAAGGGGATGGGATGGAACATAGAACCTGATACGACTCAAAAGAGCTGAAACGGCTCACTTTCCATTCAACAATTTAAATAAACATATAAGATCATTATAAGCTCTCTGTGTCTCGAGAGTCTGCACATGATACTTCTCCCTTAAGAGAGATATATTGCATGCACCTGTTTTAATTGCATTACCAGCTATAAAAGTATGCTTATGCGCTTTTGCGCGCCTGTTATGGAGAACAACCTATCATATTCAGAAAAAAAAATTCTCGTACCTTAAGCTTTATATTTCACAGCAGTGAACAAAGTTGAGTTTTATATTATTATAATTTTAGGAGACATTGGATAAAATATGAAAAATTTTTCTTTGATTTAGTTGTTTTTTCCGGAATAACTCAAAAAACACTAATTCAATCATAATGAAACTTGGCAGCTCGCTGATATACTACTTTGTGCAAAATTTGGTGACAACCGTGTCATTAGAACATTCTCAAAAAAAGAAATTTCCAATTTTTTTCCAAATAAGTATTCAATATACTGCTGTACGTCCACACTGAACCTGATAGTGCGATATCGTGGGCCGGCGTCCAGCTTTCGAGAAATTTATATTGACAATTCGAGCCAAGTCAACTCTGTAGGTGTTCAATAATGATAATAATAATAATCTTTATTGCTGACCCTTAAACAGTAATACATTACTGGCACCAGTACTAGTTCATTTTATATTTTGAAACTAGAAAAACAAAAGAAATTCTCTACCCAACCACAATAACAAAAGAAAAATGTATTTTAGTCTCAAGAAATGTTTTAAGCTATGGCATAATTTTTTAAAATTTTTTGTGTTGACAATATCTGGAGGGGTGGAGTTAAATACATTAATGCTTCTATAAATTGGAGAATTCTGTGTTTTATTTGTTCTTTTAAAATCATTTCTAAGTGTCTCTCTTTGTCTAGTCAAATGGTTATGACATTGCCTTGTCTGCTTTAATTTTATTTGTGTTTTTATTTCAAAAATGTTTGTTTTTTCATATATAAGTTTGGTTGGTGTTATGTATTCTATATTGAAGTAATTTTGCACGGCTTTATTTTGTGTTCTTTGCAGCTTATTAATTACATAATTAGAAGCGTTTCCATAGCAGTGTATTAAATATCTGATATTAGGTTCTATGAAACTATTATACAATAAATATCTACTCTGCATATTCAATAAATGGAACATCTCTTTATAGCACCTATCATGGGAGAGATTTTGGATATCACAGCACTTACATGACTATACGTAAATTTATTGTCTAATGCTAAACCTAGATAATTATATTCTGTAACTTCCTTCAATTGCACATTATTTATCGATATTCCTAGATCACAGCCTTTTTTATTTTTTTGTTTCATTATCATATAGACAGTCTTATCAGTATTCATATTGAATCTATTTTGACGCAGCCAGTCTTAATAGTTTTGCCTATCACTGTTGATATTACTTTTTAAATTTTTGTTATTTGTATCTTATAGGACCAGCACAGTGTCATCAGCATACATAAAGTATTTCGACCACAAATTTAAGTATTTTAAGTTGTGAACATAAAGAAGATACATAATTAGTCCCAATACAGATCTTTGGGCCACTCCTACTTGCAACTCCCTCGGATTACTTTCAGAACCATCAACAACAGTATACTGTGTTCTTCCGAACAGTTACGTTTTCAGAAGACTCTGGCACACTCCACGAAAACCCATCTTATCAAGTTTTCCAATAGAAACTGTACGTCCACAGTATCAAACGCCTTTTTGAGGTCAACAAACACAATTGCAACGTATTTATTTTGGTTAATTTCATTCAGAACATGTTTAACTAAATCTACCGTTGCAGACAAAGTACAGCTTTTTTTCTGGAATCCATACTGATTTTCACCAAATTTGAATGTTTCCTCAACAAAGTTTACTATTCTTACTTTAATTAACTTTTCAACTATCTTAGAGAAATTTGAAAGTATGGATATAGGCCTATAGTTATTTAAATCACATCTTTTCCCTTTTTTTGTGTATTGGCTATGTTTAATTCTTCAGGAAAGATACCACTTGTTAAAATTCTGTTGATTGAAGCCAACATCCTATCCCCAATTATTTCAAAAAGCTCAACTATATCCTTTTTTGTAATGTTGTCATATCCAGGAGTAGAATTGCTTAGTTCAAGAACTGTATTATACAGTTCAGCCATTTCTACTGGTTTTAGGAAAATACTATTAGCATTATATTCTTCATTGGTTTCATTTCTACTAATAACTGGTATTTTTGATGCCAACTTATGACTTAATTCGGTAAAATGTTTATTAAACTCCTCAACTATGTCTGCATTATCAGTTAGCACTGCCCATTGATGCTGTCAACTTTTTTTTATCATATTATATCTCCTTCGTTGTTTTTCACAAGTTTCGTTTAAAATTTTCCATATCTTCTTTCCATTTCCCTTTGCATCATCTAGTTTTTTCCCTATACATTTTGATTGTAGTTTTTTCTGTAGTTTATTAGCTTAGTTTTTTATATGATTAAACCTTTCTTTTGTGTGATCATTGTTAATCTTTTTCCATCTAACATAGCTTCTATCACGTTCCTAGATCAATTCAATATATTCTTTATTTATCCAAACATTTCCAGTTTTTATTTGGAGAGAACATTGTTTTTCTGCAAATTTCTTCATTTCATTGAGTTCTTGAATGAGTTCCTTAAAAGATTCTGTTGGTTTTTCTATAAGCCTTGCCCCCAGTTCCAGTTTCCATCTTTGATAATCGAGTTTTTTCCTGGTTATCTTTGTCTTCTCTAGCTTAGGATAGGCTTTTTCCATTCTTGTATACATATACATTAGTTTATGATCAGATATCATATGATCTTGTAGTATAATACCACATTTCAATTTTTTATTTGTAGTCAGGTAGCATCAAGCCGATAAGTCTTGAGCATAGAATTATTCCAGGAACACATTAATTAGTTTATTCTATCTGCTTTTACTTGACTCACCAAACAAAAAGCGGACTCGTGAAATCGCAATCTTGCATGC
Organism: Myrrha octodecimguttata; assembly: GCA_958510865.1. Taxonomy (NCBI): domain Eukaryota; kingdom Metazoa; phylum Arthropoda; class Insecta; order Coleoptera; family Coccinellidae; genus Myrrha; species Myrrha octodecimguttata. The sequence goes on from OY294056.1 coordinate 25,921,794, forward strand.
ACTTTGGCCGTACCCTTAGGCCACATAAGGTCATACAACCTGAGCAACCTAACAGCGAGATATTGCTTGTACATGTGAAAGATTTTTTCTGTTTGCAGACGCCTTCAGTAATGAATTATCTTGAAGGAAATCGACGCTAATCATTGTGGAACGAAGAAAAAAGATGACTTGTGCACTATAGGAATATTGTTCTGATTGAACAGAATTCGAATTAAACGCTTAGAAACTATCAAAATTTTAATTTCTCTTTATAAAATCAGCTTATAAAACCTTCTTCATCAGTCAATTTTGTAAGCAGATAAATATGTAGTTGTTTACTGTATATCCTAAGAACTGTGGTTTCAAAGGAATAGCTTATTGGTTTCTTAAATATGAACCATTTAACCGACGGTACACCAATAAAAAAACATCATAACATATCAATTTGATTTAAATAAACCATTCCTTACCTGGCAAGAGTTAAATCATGTTTGTGGTACTGCATGGCCTTCCCATAATCACCTAGGTAGAAGTAAGCATTTCCTAGTTGACTGTAAATTGCACTCAATGTTCTTAGATCATCAGTTCCTGCTTGAATAGCTGCTTGGAAGAAAGCTACTCCTGCACGGCAATCTCCAGCTTTACAAAGGCGCTCCCCTTCTAGGGCCAGCTCCAGACACATATTTGTTGAACCATCATAAGTCTGTATTGGTAGGAACGGAGCAACATGAATAAAATAATTGGGTATCAACTTTCAGGCATCCAATGATACAATTTTTTCAGTAGGAAAATATTAATAGAATTTGTTTTCAACGAATTTCATATCATCAAAGATAAAACTTATTTGTACTTACAGGAGTATCTGCTGATAAATTTGCTACACTTGAACTAAGAGACATGATAACAGGTAAAATACAACAACTCCGCAGATATTAACTGAATTTGTGAATCATTATCCTTTAAATTTGATAAAAAACAAACAATTAGCTAAATTTTTTAACGAATTTGTCAACCTCAAGAAACACACCTACACCAAACCATAGAAAAAGTATTTGAAAACTCACTAAACTCAGTGCATAATGAAAAATTTTGAATAAAAAGTCCGAATTTCCAGATTATGGATTCAGCCGAAATATGAAACTATATCATTAGAACTTCCCATTTAATCAATACATATTCATATCATAAGCATCATAAGGTTTTCGAAATGAAAATCGCCATCAATTGTCAAATTTGTTATGTTGCCGAGATTGTTTTGTTTGTATCTGAAACTTCAATTTATTTCAAAACAAACAAGTAGCAAGATTATTGTGAGGAGCTTTTTAGGATTTATGAATACATTCGCTTCAGGATATTATTAATATTATAGTTATTATTTTAGAAGTAAGACTAATCTATTATGAGATCCCTCCCCAAATGGGTGGATAAAGTTCACGATCGTGAAAAACGGACACAATGGTGAAAAGCTTGAAATATTTCGTATTGAATCGCATTGCCTCTGATACATTATTCTGATAAAATGTAATTTTCAGTATTTTCGATATTTGCTTCAACCCCAATGGGTCTCAACTAATAGTGGCTGGTGGGGATCATGTTTTAGTATATGATGCATCTGATGGTAATTTAATTCAAACACTTAAAGGACATAAAGACAAGGTACATTGTCTTAGTTATGCCAAAGATGGATCTAAATTTGCTTCTGGAAGTGCTGACAAAACTGTTATTATATGGTCAAAAAAACTTGAGGGCCTACTCAAATATAGTCACAATGATTCTATTCAATGTCTGGCTTTCAACCCTCTCTCGCATCAGTTAGCTTCTTGTACTTTGAGTGATTTTGCATTTTGGAGCAGTGAACAGAAGGCAGTTCAAAAACATAAAATTTATTCAAGGATCAATGCATGTTCTTGGACAAATGATGGACAATATTTAGCCTTAGGTCTCATGAATGGAATGGTATCAATAAGGAATAAGGTAACTCTTCAACCTGAATGAAATGCTGTTTTAAATTAGTTCTTCATTCCAGTTGGGCGAAGAAAAGTGTAAAATTGAAAGACCAAATGGTGCATCAATATGGTCTCTTTCTTGGAGTCCTATATTAAATGGTTCAGATACATTATGTGTGACTGATTGGAATAAAAACTTTGCTCTCTATACACTAGGTGGTAAACTCATTGGAAAAGAGAGAAATTTGGGTTTTGAAGCTCTGAAAGTCAGCTTCTTTTCACATGGGGAATACATACTTGTTAGTGGTCTGAATAAAGCTATTAACTTATATACCAAAGATGGAATCAAGCTAGGTATGATTGGAGATCAGCAGACTTCTTGGGTTTGGAGTGGAGTACCACATCCTTCTGGAAACTATGTGGTAAGTATCAACAGGTGCATTGTTTGATATTTAATTCATCAAAATAAGAGGTACGCTGGAATTCTCATGGACACAGATTCATTGTACTTGTACTGTACTCTATTCGCTCGAAGAAAGAAGAAAATATAAGGGTATGAATATAATTATTTAATTGAGGAACAACTGAAGGAGTAGCAAAAATACATGTCTGAACTGTTTGATGTTGTCAGGAGCCAGCTGCAGGAATTAAACGCTGAAAGCGGTCCTTCAATCATACAAGAGGAAGTAGAAAGCTATATTCTAGGCCAAAAACAGAAAGGCTACAGATATGCATGGAAATGTAGAAAATAATTGGTGAACAAAGCATGAAGACTCTCACAAAACTATTCAATTCAATATACGATTCTGTAAGGATACCGTCAGAATGGTTCGGCATTTGTAACCATTCCTGAAAAGAACAATTAAAAAAAATTTAGTGATTGCCGTATGATAATCTTAATAAATGACACCTGAAGGTGTTTTTAAGAATACTTCATGGAAGATTGTATACAAAAATTGACAGCAAAATCCAAGATACTCAATTCGGATTTAGGGACGGACTAGGAGCACAAGAAGCTCTATTTAGCACACAGGTACTAGTACAAAGGTGTTGGGTTATGAACCAAAATGATCATATGTTTGCAGTTGATTTTGAAAAAGCCTTCAATAAAGTTCAACATGAGATGTTATAGATGTTGACAAATACAAAAGCTGAAGACAAAGATATTAGAATAATAGCAAATTTATATTGGTACCAAACAGCGAAAATCCGCTTAAGACAAGGCTCTATTCTGTCTTCGTTAATCTTCAATTAATATGCAGAACAAATTTTCAACAAAGCCTCAGAAGATAGCAGCGAAGATATAATAGTAAATAGAAAAATAGTAAATAACATCAAGTATGCAGACGATACCCTGATCTTTGTGAGCTTGGAAGTGCAACTACATACACTTTTGGACAGAATCATTCATTAAAAACTCAAAAGTCTGGCATCAGAAATAATGAGATATTCACAAGATTGGTTCACAGAAAATAACTTGCTGATCAACAATGCAAAAACTAATCTTGTTGTGTTCAATCCCAGTTCAAAAATAGATTATTCAACTGAGGTAGTTTTAAACAACACAAATTTTGTAATATTGGAGGAAGCAAAATTTCTAGGACTGATAATTGATAAAAGACTCAACTGGAAAGCTCATATAGAAAGTCTCTGTGGAAAATTGGGATCTCCCATTTATGCATTGTCTATATTATCTAAATATCTTAACGAAGGCGTTCTGAAGACTGTGTATCATGCCACTATAGAATCGAAGATCAGATTTGGTATAGTTTTTTATGGATCTGGAAATGTAACAACACTTTTCACTCTGCAGAAAAGGGCAATTCGGATCCTAAACGGGTTGAAATATCGAGAGTCCTGCAGGGGCATATTCAAGAAAAATGGTTTATTAACAATATATGCTATATATATTCAGGAATGCCTCCTGTTTATGCATAAAAATCCAAGGATGTTTGAGATATTCAAAAGTGATCATACATATGGAACAAGAAGTTTTGATTACAACTACCCTAAATGTAATCTCACAACAACCCAGAAACAGCTTGAGTATAGATGCTTAAAATTATTCAACAACCTACCCCCAGCAGTGAAAGCCATAAAGGACATCAAAAGCTTCAAAAAACACATATATAGATATTTACTACAGTTAGAACCTTATTCCATGGCAGATTTTGGATGTTTCTGACTGTTTGGTTTCCATTTTCTTTTTTTTGACACTATTTCATTTCATGTAACTTATATGTACTTTACTGTTGGTGAAATGATCTGAAATAAAGAAGCTTGTTATGTTATGTTATGTTATTGTAATAAGTACGGTCTAGCGTTGAACATCACCAAGAACAAATAATTGATTATAAATAAAACCGGCATCTTTCAACACTGTAGAAGTGGTGTTAAACTTGAAGGAGGAAATAAACTAACATACCTGCGAAGTATTGTCTATGACAAATGGGATCCGAATGAAGAAATCAGAAGAAGAATGGGTCAGGCACGAGCTACCATGATGAAAATTAAAAGAGTCTTATGCACACATGACCTAAACGTCAATTTAAGAATCAGAATGTTATATTTTCCCTGTACTTCTCTATGGAGTTGAGGCCTAGATATTAACGGATACTCTGGGGAGATACAACAGCGGCTCAATAAACCAACTGAACTAGTCAACACCATAAAGCAACGAAAACTTGAATACTTCAGACATATCATGCGATACCCAGAAAATACGCCCTACTCCTTTCAATAATTCAGGAAAAGATAATGGATAAACAAAGTGTTGGCAGAAGAACAACTTTGTGGCAGTGGACAAAGTAAGGATGGCTAGCCTATTCGCGAATATAATATCTAGTCTTATCATAGCCAACCATCAAATCTGCCACAGCACTAGAAGAAGAATAATACGGCTCGAAATAACAAAACAAATAGTCTGAAAAGTCAAAATGTTATGAAATAAAGCTTTTTGAATGAGCGGGTTGAATTCCCAATAGATTGTGCGTCTTCTTTTGATTTATTACGGAAAAAACATTTTTCATGATTATCAATAATCAATGAGAGGTAACGGAAATAATTGTTCAGTTATTGACAAAAGAGCTGAAAGCTAACTTTCCCTAATATTACCTTGACACCAGAAGTTATCAAAGAAGTAATACATCCTTTCAAAATTATAGTTTATTAAGAATTTTACCAAACAAGACAATAGTTTGGAGAAGGAGCCCACAGGCGACTCCAACTATTGTCTGAGATCGATAGTCTGTAATGTTTGAAATAGTTATAGCGTTTTTTGCACGATAGACACACTTTTTATTTAAACTCCAAATTAATTATCCAAAAAACGAAAATAGTCATTCCTCAATGCTGTGTAGGAATATAAGAGAAACCATTGTTTTGGTGATGACAGCTTATTAATTGTAGATTGTCAAAGTGACAATAATCAAGTGAATTCAAAAAGCCAGGGGAAATCGGCTGCTCCGCAGTTATTCCCGAGCAATATTGAATGAATCAAATTCAAATTGTGTTTGAAGTATTTCATTAATTCAATGAATATTTTCACTCATTCTCACTTACCTTTCTACAACAGAAGTGATTCACTTACCGTTCTGTTTACCTTAGCAAGCAGTTAAAATGATCTTCTGACCTAGGAACAAATGCCGTAACTAACAAAAGTCGTTCTGTCTAACATACACAAGCGCTTCCCAATAAGGAATAATGCTTTTTTTGATTTTCTCATGAAGATTCCTATAAAATTTCCAGTTCTTCAATCAAGGCATAATTAATCGCACTGCATGTGTCATACCAACAAAACAAATACAAAACTTCTCACATTCCATCCATGTAGCCAGTTGTCGACAATGCCTACTTTTCCTCTTTTAGGAGCACTGGATGGTTTAGGCCTCCCTAATAGGTCTCTTGCATGAACTTTTTTCATCATTGGAATCAAATATTCTATCCGTAAGACTACTGAAAAACTTTAACGGTCGTCAAAAATTTAAATTTTCAACGAGAAAATGATCTTTTAAATTTGGCTCCGCATGTCAGCTGCTTAAACGGACGAATCTTTGCGGCTTCCGTGACTTACTGGGATATATCCACTCTCTCCCTCTTCTGGTGTACTTTTCTCTTTACCAAGCCAATAGACAGCGTCGGCTGTATCGATCTGTGAATCGTACTATAACGAGTGACGTGGAAGGCGATCTGACGCATTTCTCCTGCTTTGTCCTTGAGTCCCGATTTAACCATTTTTAATACCGAATTATACAAAATTCGAGAATTGTTGAAGTGTGTGATAGTATACATTATCATTTTGTATCGATATAGAATGAGAAAAACTTGAAAATAATGATAATTCGTGTTATATGCAAGAGACCTATTGCATCAAGAGGAGACGATCAAGCATGGGACACCTGTCATCCAATTGCTAAAATTTGGTCCAGTCCATATATGGCATGATCAAAATGCTAAAGAGTCAGGGTCAAGGGTACGGATCGGTTCCAGACATTTCTTATCAATAATAAAATAATAATCTGTAGTTGTCACCCAAAACATCATACATAATAATAATAATCTTTATTCATGACCCCAAAACAGTTACAAAAACTGGCACCAGGGCCTACATATATGACTTGATTTAGTTCGCTTGTAAATAAACAATATTAATCTTCTCAAACAAAAACCAACACAAAATTATCACAGAAAAGTGAAAAACTAAATCATAAAAGGTACAGTTTGAGATTATGGCACATTTGGTTTATTGATCTGGAGGTATTCACTAATTGCACAGGTATCTGATTGTATGCGGATATGCTACTAATTATAGGAGATTTTAGAGCTTTACTTGTTCTGACAAAGTCGTTTCTTAGGTACTGTCTTTTTCTTGTTTCATAGTTATGAAAGTTGTCATTTTGGGCAAGTACAGTATTTGTTTTTAGCATTTTTTTCTTTATTTTATAAATTAATTTAGTCTGTTCGTAAAACGTTATCTTCTCAATGTTCAATATATTAGTTTCCTTGTAAACCTGGACTGTCGGTGTGAGGTATTCCAGTTTATATATTGTTTTGACAGACTTATTTTGCAGTCTTTGCAACTTTTGGATTACATAGTTTGAAGATGTGCCCCAGCAAGGGATTAAATATGAAAGATGTGGTTTAATAAAACTATGGTAAAGTAATCTCCTTGAACAACTATTCAACTGATTGCCACATCTTCTTATTGCACCAACCATGGGTGAAATTTTTTTCATTACATTTTCAACATAACTGTTCCAGGTTAGATTGTTTGCAATGACTAGACCTAAATATTTGTACTCTTTCACATGACAGATAGTATTTAATATCAAACAAATAAACATTTCGTTTCCGACAAAAGTCCGAGACTTGTACGTGGGCAGTACACATCAAAAAAAATTATTTGGTTCCAATGCTGATTTTTTTCTCCACCCTCACTTCTTTGGTCCCAGAAGAAGATTCCTCATCCACAAATGGATCTGGTGGAAATCCACCTGGGCATGCTGCATGATTGCACCTTCATTGGGGTAAAGGTGCAATGGTGATGTCAGGTTTTAGGTTTGATTTTTTCTCTCTGTGGAACCAGCAAGTCGAAAAGGCGTTTATTGACATCATGATAGAGGGATCTTCATTTAATTTCACACACATTTTCATGACATCTTCATAAAGGATCTTCCTGTGCTAGTTGGGCTATGAAATAGTGAATCGCTTTATTCATTTTAATTTTGGTTAAGACTGATAAGAACTGATAAATTAATGCAGCTTGGATGAACTTCCTGTCTAGAGTCTTAAACCTGCTAAGTATAAGTTGTACTTTCAGCTTTTCATAGAGAAGGGTATCAGGTGGATTGTGGAGTTGGTTCTTTGGATGACTCAGCTGGCTCAAGGATCTCGGACTGCTTATTCTGCCATTCCTATATTATTGAGCGTGGGTTTTCTGCAGTTGGTGAAAAGTAGTCCGTATTCTATTGTGGGTTGCAAGTTTCCTGTGAAATTAAACACACAACAAAGAAAAGGGATTAGCCTGTTTCATTTTTTTCCCGACAGTAACAACACAGAGAGTGAATGTGAAAGGCAATGAAATTCTTTTCGTTGAAAAACACAGGCTAACGATTCTTGTCATGAATCTCGGTGAGTTTGGACTTACAGCCTGATCCATAGAGTTCGAAGAGTTTGACCGGGACATATTTCTGTATGGTGAGTAGTTATATCCAGGAAATAAGTGGTTCGAATTGTTTTCTGTCAAGTCATCCTCTTTCGACCAATTGCATTGCATAGGTATTTCTACAAGGTGACTAAGTGGGAGATCATCTTCACTATCCCATTCTTCGTGTTCGTTACCGATTCGTTTTCCACTCTGGAATACAGCCTCAGCTCTAGCTTGAAGCTGGTGGCCTGAGAGATTATCTATTTTTCCACCATTATCCTCTTCAGCCGAATCTTCATCAGACAGCATGTGGTTATCTAGAGGTTCAATGTAAACATTTCGTAGTTTGTCAAAGTCTGTTATCTCCCTAAGGCTCAACCTGCAAAGGGGAATTATTATTTCGTAATAAAATTGTTACAAATAATATTTAAGGAAAAACGGAGTCTAATGGACTAGCATGACCATATGGTTATATATACCCAAACCACCTCTAGTAGTGTCCAAAAACAGTTTTTTTTTTACATGTGGCCTCTCATTTATTCTGTACAAACACTTGATAATACAATAACCAGGTTTATTTACTTCTTGATATTGAAAATTGTTACTTACGGTTTGAACGCGCTCATATTTGCACACAAGTAAACAAACACTAAAATTGCGAAGCTTCTTCATCAATGCCTGACTGATAACTGACGAGACAGTAGTGCACCGCTTTTGCAGCATCATTACTAAATCTAAAAACATCGCCTTTGAAATCTTTCGCACTCGAGTTCAGAACTATCGCACTATTCGCTGTGTCATCAGTATGGTCACACTAGTCCTTAATGGGTTAAGGTTTTCCATTTACCATTAGAATTTCTCAATTCATTCATTTCGGACTTGGGGACCATATGTGATAATAAACTAGATACATTCACATTTAGTTTCCCTTTCAGGGCAATATTCCTATTTCGATTCTGTTTAAGTACGCTTTCATCCCAGAGATTATAATTTTCAAACTTCTCAATAACCATTAAAAGCTTGACTTCCTTAAGGGAAAGTTTTTGCTGAAGATCTCTATTATTTTGTTGGACAGTTAAACTTTGTGAGTATAAGTTTTTCCCTTCTCCTCTCAAACAATTCAATAGTTTCTGACGATCGGCTATATCGTTCAGAAGGCTGTTCGATAATTCTTCGTTTTGGGACCTGATTGTTTCCAGTTGTTGATAAAAATTCGAAATAGTTTTTTCCTTATTTTGCTGATTGATCTCTATTTCTGATGATTCATTGGCGTATGCATTTTTCCAGTAACTGCTGTGTCTAGGCGATTTTCGTAAAATAATATTTTTTTCTTCTAAACTATTTTTTTGATATGTGAAAGTCAAACTTGCTGTTTTTCAGTATATCGATTTGCTCCTTCATTTAAGTATCTTGGTAAATTCTTTTCTCTAGTTTCACAGATAAATCTTTCCCATTCATTTTATAATTCTGCATTTCTAAATTGAGGACTGTGTGGTTTTTATTTTCATTTGTGAAATGTTGCAATGAATTTTTAGTCCTTTTATGGGCTTCTACTTCAAATTTCAGTGCCCGATCCTTGGCTTCCAAATCTGTTTTCAATGAAGATAATTTATTTTCACAAGCTTGCCTTGCTGTCTCTTTTGTTTCAAGTTCTTTGCGCAGAGCTTGGACTTCTACAGACATTTTTTTCCACATTTCACTGAAAATCTTCTCTTCTTTCAGGATCTTCATTTTATCTTTCAATTCAGATATTCTTTAATTTTTTTTTTCAAGATTTCGTTATAGTTCAAAGCTTTATTTGAATATCCTAAATATTTCTTCTCGAATTTATTCATTTCATCATTAGTGCTTTCAAACTGAGTTTTCATATGCTCTATCCAATTTGTGCTGCAATTCTAATTTTTCATTATTCACTTCAGTTATTTGTCCTTTCAAATCAGCCTTCAATTTGATGTCTAAATTTTCAAGTTTACCATATTTTTCTTTCCGATAGCCTCCTGAATTAATAAGTCTGTCCATTCCTTCTGCTCTTGATATTGTTGATGTTGACATAATATCTACTTCATTATTTGAATTTTTAACAAGCTTAATTTTTCCGTCTTTTTGTTTGTACCAGCATTCAGCTGTAGAATGAAAACGTAAGCCCTTGCCTTTATTTTTACAAATATCACAAGGTAACTTTACCGTATTTTCTCTGTTAGTGTGTTGTTTGTCAATTTTCTTTTCAAAAGTTTTTAGTGTACCAAATATTTTAATTTTCCTGTTTCATTATAAAGATCTTTTGTTTTTTCCAATTTTTCTCTATCATCCATATCAGAAACAAAATTTGGCAAACCTGGTCCAATAAGATCTATCAATGTTTCACCATCAATAGATTCTCTTACTTCCAGCAGGAATTTCCTTTTTTTTATCGTATATTCTAATAAAGACCCTTTTTAATATTTGAATGAAAATGCAAATCTTGTATCAGCCAACCTATACCCGCAAACGTTCTACAGAAACTCTTTCTCCATGTTTCCCATTTAGAATGAATTTTCAGTTTCACCAGTGTACAATTATACCAATCCATACCACTTTTTTTCAAAAATGACTTCAAGATCTGAATTCTGTTTTCATCCCCACATATGTCGAATCTCCCACATTCTTTCTCAAAGCTGGTAATCCATTGATCTGCATTAGAATTTCTTCCATTGAATTTTTCGATCATGAATGCTACTGCTACTAAACCTATATTTCGAATGAATCACCAACATCTAACTTATCTTCAAGAATTTATTCTAGGAAGATATCTCGAAATTGGAGATTACCTCCTTCATCCAAATAGGTAGCATCCAAATCCTCATTTGAATTGATCCATACCATTCTAGTTCGGTTTCCCTTGGAAATAGAATTTTTACTTCATTAAATGCAGCTGTCTTTATTACATTCTTATGGAAACTTGCTTTTTGATAAATATCGGGAATCGAATAAGTACGGCCATCAACTGTTCCAATCAAAGTTATGCAAAGAACATTTGTCTTAGAATCTTTCTCACGTAGCTCGAAATCAAACCCTAGCTTGTCCATTTCAATGATATTAACGAGAATGTTGTTTTATAATGTCAATCTTCTAATCATGAATAATTAATAGAATTGTCTCTCTAAAAACCTAAGTAAATTTCATTTCCTCCCACAAAATACAAATTCTTACAATTCAAAATCCTACCTGAAACCCAAAGAACAGCATTCAATGTTTATTATTCAATATTTTCTTCAAAACAACCCAACTGAATATTTCTTTTGATTCACAATTTCAATCATTTTGAATGCGTTTTTTAATTCACCAAACTGGTGTGGTTGTGGTGGAGTATGGTGGAAATAGAACATAAATGATGGATGCTGGACTAGATGATTTGACATTTACGTCATTCAGCCAACAATAAAAAAACGAATTGGTGGATCCAACTGAATATTTCTTTTGATTCACAATTTCAATCATTTTGAAGGCGTTTTTTAATTCACCAAACTGGTGTGGTTGTGGTGCAGTATGGTGGAAATAGAACACAAATGGTGAATGCTGGACTAGATAATTTGACATTTACGTCATTCAGCCAACAATAAAAAAACGAATTGGTGGATCCAACACTCTTCCACCACACCAATTTGGTGAATTATTGTATATCTACACCGAGTGCAGGAAAGTGCTACACTTTCTTTGCAAACAAAAGGACCTACTGCTCTTATTAGTGTTGATTTTCTTTTTATACCTGTACATATTTCAATAAAGTTGTATATAGACTTTGCGTGTTTCACTACTATACCTGTACAGTGTTAGTAGCTGTTATGAGAAAGAAAGCCATACTAATCGCTGCCAGCTTAGATTAGACAGAACTCTTCTCCAGCTGTTTAAAGGCTACTCAGGTAATACCGTTAGTGCACGATTCAACCAAGGCGTTACAACCTTGTAAAATCTATTGTACCTGGCTCCCGAGCGAATTTGGAATGAGCAGGTTACACCGTCACCGAGAAAAGGTCGCCACAATGTTCGGAATTTGTGAGAAGGGAATTCTTGACTTCTCTTCCATAGTTTATTTGTCGGCAACATGTTAAACAATCTAGGTCCATAATAAAATAGGGTTCTCTGTGAGATGCTCTTCTTAAAAAACTGTATTTTATCTTAAAATTTTTTGCGCATCTAGTTGGCTTGGCTTGGCAACAAATTTACTAGTGTTGAAAAACATTCACATCAGGCATTGAGGCTCCAGTGGAAAGCAACTTATTTTTACTGTACATTATTTTAATAAAAGTATTTTGCGCTGTTTCAATGAATCTAGAAGATTTTTTATTTTATGCGGTGATTTTGGTAGTAGATTGACTTGCCTATAGGCAGCTAGGGAATGGGATCATTTGCACCTACCATTTTCAAAAACCTTCTCTGTAAGTTTTTTCTTTCCCAACGATGGTTATTTACTTTCAGTTGATGTTAAACTCTGAGCCATAGAGAAAACATTTTCAAAAAGTGGTTTAAGACATTAATGGCGGCATGCATTTTTTTTCCACTTTGAATAAATGTGTTTATCCAATTTTGTTAAGAACCATTTACCTTAAATGATAAATTCCGCCCATATTATAGAGGAAATATTTCAGAAAATTGAAATTGTCCATTTTGAACTGAGTAATAACTGATTTACTCATTTGAATTCTGATCCCTTGTCTACTGTTTTCATTTTTACTGATATGTCATTTCTCCATGACACAATGGATTGATTCCACCCGCTGTTGTGCGCCTCAGTCGTGTTCTAGAAAGCATGCAGACAAACACTCTCGTTGCTTTCCCCTTCCCCCTGATGCACCACGCGAATATGCGGACCTTCTTGCTCTGACAGTTGTAAAACTATCCACTTGTAGATTCATTAGCGTGTTTCCGCGATAACACAGGTTTCAAGCTCCAGTGTTTCAAGCCCCTGAGTAATATGCACCTGGCTGAGTAGCAGCTTATTCGTCCAGCTATTTGATCTATTAATATTTTTTTGTAGGCTATGGGATGTGAAGATGGTACTTTAGCATATTATCAGCTGGTGTTTAACACTGTGCATGGTTTATTCAAAGAAAGATATGCGTTCAGAGAAAACATGACTGATATCATTATACAACATCTGATTACTGAACAGAAAGTTCGAATAAAATGCAGAGACCTAATAAAGAAAATTGCAATTTATAAGCATAGACTAGCTGTAAGTATTTCCCTCATATCATTTTTTTTTATTATTATTTTATTTATCAGCAATCCGAATACAATCTATAGGCTAATTTGTTAACAATAAAATATAAAAATAAAGGAGAGAATATAGCGTGAAGAGGTTCTCCCCATTGGGAGAATCTCTTAATTTTCCATCAGGTCAGTGAGCCATTTCCTTTGCAGTCTTCTTGTATGTTTGTCTTCTGTTAAGGGCTGTAGAAGGGTATTCGTATGTTTCTTCAGTTGAGCGTGGTAATGTCTACTGCTTGTTTTTATGACATTAAAATAGAGTATTTTCAGATCTTCAGGGAGTGTTAGATTTGCAACGTACCATGTTGCGTTTGCTATCGTTCGCAATATCACACCCCCAAATTTCGAGTCCATATGTTCAAATAGGAATTATTATTGTTTTGTACAAAAGAATTTTATTTTCTAATGACAGTTTTGACCCCCTTCCCATTCCCAATACGTTTCCTTGATTTTAAAATCTATTTGCTTCCTTTTCTTTTTAATGCGTTCTTTCCAGGTAAGTCTGGTATGTAGATGGAATCCTAAGTACTTAGCCGTTTCTGTTTGTTGTATTTCTTTTTCATTGATGTGAGATCTACTTTTCGGTTTTGTTTCTTTTATTTTCATTTTCCATTTCCTGATCCATATTTCCACTAGATTCAGATGTTCTTGAACGAGTTTAGATGCTGTTATGGGGTCTACATTGGGAGCCATTATGGTTGAATCATCAGCAAAAGTTCCAGTAGTTGTGCTATCACATGATGGCAGATCAGAAGTGTACAGCAAATAGAGAATAGGACCCAGCACACTTCCTTGAGGGATCCCGGCTAGAATGGGAAAATTTCTATAGGTTTCTTCACCTAGTCTTGTTTTGAATTCTCAGTAAGGATGCCGAAATAATTCAGAGGGAGAATAGTTTTTATTTTATATAGTAACCGAGCAGGCCAGACTTTGTCAAAAACTTGACTTACATCCAAAAATACTACTATTTTTCAAGGGCAGTTTCTTGGAAAACAGATTTCCTAATGAACAATACAAACAATAAACAAAGCGCTTTGTTTGCACTCTCAAAAAACCTATAGTGTTCTATGTAGGCTTGTTACTGTTTCCTTACGCCACTTACCGCTGTGAATCGTTCACACAAATGATTAGAGCAAGTTCTTCAGATTTATCTTCCTCCCAAAATCATGTTTTGAGTTTTGTCAACAATGTGACATGAAGTTTGTTGGTAAGGGTTAGTTGACAATTTCATAATGCTCACTTCATAGACATACGGATATCGAATATAAGAGTAAAAGATAATTTGAACTTAAAGAAGGTACTGTAAGGAAGGGATCTTTTTTGCCCAAATTGTTGTTTCTTTTTTAGCTAGGTCACTTTTGAATCTATTTCATTTATTATTTCCTGCAGGTACAGCTTCCTGAGAGAATTGTCATATATGAATTATTTTCAAATGATTTAAACGATATGCACTACAGAGCAAAAGAAAAGATCATGCAAAGAATAGATTGCAGTCTGTTGGTGGTCTGTTCTGAGCACTTGGTCATTTGTCAGGATATGAAGTTACAGAGTATGAGTTTCAATGGATCTAGAGATAAGGAATGGAATTTTACCAGTTTTATCAGATATATAAAGGTCACAGGTGGGCCCCCAGGAAAAGAGGGGCTACTTTTAGGACTGAAAAATGGTCAAGTAGGTGAATTTATTTATGTATATATATATACAGGATAAAACACAAATATATTCAAGAGATTCAATCACCACAAAATGTATGATTATGGTTAGATATTCACGAATTACATTTCAATAAAATTAGTGGTCCGAAAACAAAAAAAATGAGGTTGTTTATTCAAATTTGGATAGATTATAATCAATTTCAAGCGATGGACCAAAAGCTCCGGTTATAGTTTCGGTTATCCAAACTGGTATATAGGCAAAGCATAATGTGTCAATTTGGATAACCATAACTATAACCGGAGCTTTTGGTCCATCGGTTGAAATCGCTTCAAGAAAGATCATTCGTTGCACATATTTCAAATTAATTGATCTGTTACATTGTAAGCTCGTTAATACTCCCAATGCCAGTACGCCCATAATAGGTCTCGTGCATGAAACACGACCATATTCTAATGTTTTTTACTCTATATCGATACAAAATCATAATGTACGCTATCACATACTTCAATAATTCGCGAATTTTGAATAATTCGCTAGTGAAAATAGTCAAATCGGGACTCAAGAGCGAAGCGGGTGAAACGCTTAAGTTCGCCTTCTACGTCACTCGTAATTGCAAGATTTATCGATCGATATAGCCGGCGCTGTCCATTGGCTTGCTAGAGAGAAAAGTACACGAGAATAGAGAGATAGTGGATAAAAAAAGGAAACATTAATTGTCTCAAATCCTAGCCAATCGAATACGATGTGGGCGTGGTCGCTTCGGCGCTAATTTGGATTGAATTTCTGCTTGGAAGTATACAAAACAATAATCATCTCACGTTGTGCACAAGAAGTTAATGTATATGTGGTGTACTGTAAATTGTACTGAACTGTTTGTATTTCAGTAGTATTTACAGTAATAAACATAATATTACATTAGTTGAGTTTATTGCACTGAATCACCATTTCGCTGTGTATCAATTATCATTTTATTAATAAATAAATTTGGATGTGGATGTAGAGAACGAGCTAGGAATATCACTATGAATTATCACAATGCCTGATGAATTCTGAATCATCGGGCTATCCTAAAAAAGGATATCATTCAGGTTCTTAATATATTCTTAGATAATTAACTTTCTATAAATTATTGACTGTTATTGTCTCAGCAACACTGTCCCAAAGAAGAAAGCTTCATTATAATTATTCAATTTTTAAATTTTAGAGTTCATTTTATTAAATATATAGTATTTTCTAGTTTAACTTCCAAATTATTAGTATGTCTTAAAATATTCTACTTGGCACTTTTCTATCTGCAAATCGGCGAAGGATCTATATTTCATCAATGATTCAGTTTAAAAATTTACCAAATTTTCGTTATGAAATAGTTAATGCATAGTAGGTTATTACTGCGAAGGAATTAGGAACAGAAAAAATATACAATAACCATATTTGAAATTGTTTATATTATAAACTTCGAGCAAATAATCACAATAACAAATGAAAAATTAATATTTGATAACTTCCAGGGTTAATCCAAACCTAACGAAGAGAAAACAGTTTTTTCACATCATTAATTCAAATCCCAACTTAAAATATGAATGCCATTTTTGGGATGATCTGAAACTAGTTTCTTCATTTTTATTTTATTTGAGGCTCCCAACTCCCCTACACCTGAACCAAAATGCAATATTTGTATAAATACAGTGCACATTTCAATCCGAAATAATAAAATTTCAAATTTGAATATTTTTACTGTGTTTCTTCAAGAAAGTAAGCAATGTTAAGAGAGTGTTAACTATAATTATTATTTGCACCTTATTATGATAAGAACTGTACCTATACACAAATCGCTTTAATCCTCACCTTCAAAACATCATACACATTTCACAATTATTCCTAAGCATCTTGAACATTAGCAATATTAACTACACCTAAGCTATATAAAGACATAAATAACCATCAACCTGGTAAGATAAAGATATACATTCTTTACATTACAAAAACTATATGAAAAGATCCCGAAAAGGATGAATTTAAACCATGCGAGAAAGTTTTATTTATCAATAACAGATATAGTGTATTGCTTTCATCTGAATGTGGGGAACCTAAAACGGACTCGCTTCTCTCCTCAAGCTGTTGTAACTTTGAGTGTCGTGCAGTATACTATTATATCCCCCTTCTTATTTTGAACAGCCCCAGTATAAGCATAGTGAACATCTCTGTTTTTCCTCTCCTCGCCATGCTTCAAATTCTTCATGGCTTCTGAAATTAGTAATACTCTCTGAGATTTTTATGTTGTGGATATTTGTAAAATGCTTATCCAAATCATTATAGGATGAAAACTTCTCTCTCTATTCATTCGGACAAAGAGAACACATTATATTCAGCCTCCTTTCTACTTTTGGAGAATCATGCTTATGTTCTGGAGGTGCCTGTTTTTATTACATACGCTGGTAAACTCCTTTCGACATTCTTCACAAATTAGTGGATTCACTCTGCAAGAAACCCGAAATTTTATCAAAAAACAATTCCATAATGCATACACTAAACTTATCTCACAGTGTCCATAATTTAGGGGAAAATCTGAAATTGTGTAGTAAAGTAGTGATAATTACATATATATATATATATATATATATATATATATATATATATATATATATATATAATTATATATCTACTTAAGTTCACAGTCGTACTATCAATATGTGAATTGGTTAAGGGAATTCGACTGATATCTAGGATCTTTCAGTATTTCTCTTTATTCCATACCAAGCTTTCGGAACTTTTTTGTTCCTGTCACGAAAATTAGTCAATGATTTAAATCATTGACTAATTTTCGTGACGTTTTACATCATTTAATGAATTATATTTTATTAGGAGAATAACCTCAGATTCTTAACCCTGAAGAAGGAACAAAAAAGTTCCGAAAGCTTGGTATGGAATAAAGAGAAATACTGAAAGATCCTAGATATCAGTCGAATTCCCTTAACCAATTCACATATAATTATATATATATATATATATCTGTTTAGAACGTGCGACGACGTTGTCCGATGTCCAGATTCCACCTCCTTCGGTCTTCCCATTGCCCTGTCGTCAAATTTCGATCACTCATAGCTTTCCGTATTCCTTCGATCCAACTTTTTTTTGGTCTTCCTCTTTTTCTCTTGATGTTAGGTATCCACTCCATTGTCTGTTTTGGTAGTCGTGTTTGTCCCATCCTTTGAACATGGCCATACCAAATAAACTGCTTCCTCTCTATATCCTTCACAACTGTGCCCTCTATTCCCATTAGATGACGAATTTCTTCGTTTCGTATTCCTTGTATTCTCGACACTCTGGCAGATCTCCTCAAGGCATCCATCTCTACAGCCTCCAATCTTCTCCTATTTCTTTCCGTCAATCTCCAAGTTTCAGATCCATATATAAGCTGGCTCTTGATCACCGTATTGTAGATGTTGAACTTTCTCGATCGTGTTATGTTCTTATTCCATAATATTCCATTCAAGCATCCAATCACCTTTCTCGCTTCTATTATTCTTGTTCTTATTTCATTGTCGTCCGTTCCGCTGGTGTTAAACTTTACTCCCAAATACTTGTACTCGTCGCATGGTCGTATGGTAACTGCGTTCTCAATATCTAAGTCACTCATTTCGTTTCCTATGCAAAGGTATCTAGTTTTTTCCAGATTAATTTCTAATCCCCAATCTTCATATGTTTCTTTAATTTTACGTGTCATGTATTGTAGATCTTCTTTGTCTCCCGCTATTATGACTTGGTCATCAGCAAACTGTAAGGTGTAAATCATCGTCTCATTTAGAGGTATGCCCATCCCAGAGCATTTTCGCTTCCACTGCATTAAAGCATGTTTTATATAAATTTTGAATAAAGTGGCTGACATGGTACATCCCTGTCGTAGTCCTTTTGTAACATAAAATGGTCTTGACAATTTATTTCCAATCTTAATTTTAGATGACGATTGTTTATAGAGATTTTTCAATGCGTTAATCAAAGTTTGGTTGATGTTCGTGTTCCGTAGTGTTTCCCACAATTTAACCCAAGGTATTGAATCGTAAGCCTTGGTTAGGTCTAAAAATAAAATATTTGTTGATAAATTTACCGAATTTCTTTTTTCAATTATTTGTTTCATACAGAACACATTATCCGAGCAGGATCGTCCGGCCCTAAATCCGCTTTGTTCCTCTTCATCCCCAAATTCTCTCTCGATTAAAGTTCTTAATATTCTTCCGTACAGTCTGCTGAGTATACTTGTAACTGAAATACCTCTGTAGTTCGAGCATACATCTTTTCTCCCTCCTTTGTGTATTGAAGACACATAAGCCACTTTCCATGTATCCGGAACCTCCTCTCCATTAATGTATCGGTTGAAGACTGTAGTGAGTGAATGGAATAATTTATTGGTGCCATTTTTAACGAGTTCAGCATATATCCCCTCTGGTCCGCAGGATCTACCATTCTTTAGGCCCTTTATGTTTTCTACAACCATTTCCGTTTCGATTTCTATGATTTCACCTTGCACGATAACTGGAATTTCCATTTCTTCAAATTGTGGACGTTTTTCTTGTAGTAGATTTGTGTAGTGTTGTATCCATTGTTCTTGTCTCACAACATTTATAGGATATTTTTCTTTTCCTGTTGATTTCACATTTTTTATAAATTTCCATACTTCTGTTGTTTTTCTCCCCCCAATATATGTCTCAATCTCCTGGCATTTTCTGTCCCACATTTCATTTTTTGCTCTATTGATTATGTTCCTCGTTTTCCTTTTCATTGCATTGTATACTTCTCGATCTTCTTGTAACTTCGTGGCGATCCACTTCATATACGCTTTTTTCTTCTGTATAACCATTTCTTCTGTTTCACTGTTCCACCATATTTTTCTACTACTCATCCTTTGTTTCTCTCCAATTGCTTCCTTGGCCGCTTGATGTATACTTTGAACAATGTTTTGATATATATCTTTTGTTGTTTGATTGTCAGGGGGTTGTAAATATGTGTTGAGTCTCTTCTGATACAAATATTTGGTGGTATCGTCTACAAGACCCTCTAAATTATATTTTGGGTAGTCTACAGTTTCTCCTGCTTCATCCTCCCGAATATCTGCTTGCTTGTCTTTTATGAAAGTTTTCGCCATCTTAGCCCTCAACAAATAATGATCAGATCCACAGGTAAAGCCTCGACAAGCTCTCACATCCTCTATTTTAAAAGTTGTCTTCTGTCGTACGATTATATAATCAATAATGGATTTTAGTTGTCTTGTAGGTTGTTCCCAAGTGAATTTATGGATCCATTTATGTCTGTAGAACCCGTTTGTAATTCTCAGTTCATTTTGCCTACAAAAGTCAATCAGTCTTGTTCCATTGTCATTTACCACATTTTCTCCAAATGGTCCCACCACGTCATCGTTAGTCTCTGATCCGGTCCTACTATTAAAATCTCCCAGTAATATTAATTTCCTTGTGTTTCCAATTTGGAAGTTAAGTTTCTCGAAAAATTCATCTTTTATTTGGACCCGCTCATCATCTGAAGGTGTATACACTGCCAAGATAGTTATTCGTCGGCCCCATAGATTCATATTGAGAGTTATTACGTTTTCATTTACTGGTTGCCAATTTGTAATGTATTTCCTATATTTCCTGTGTACAAGAATAGAAACACCACGTTTTGCTCTTTGTTCTTTGGGCACTCCGCTAAATAAATGGATGTATTTTCCAACTTTTTCTGTTCCGTGGCCTTTTTTCTTGGTCTCAGTTAGTGCTATTATGTCCATTTTCATTGACTCCAACTCTGAAGTGATCTCCATCATCTTACTTCGACTGCCCTGTACATTCCATGTTCCCCAATTCATAAACCTTTTCCTCGCTCTTTGTCGTTGCCCTATATATCCATCCTTTGTTCCGAGGCTATTTCTAGACTGTTTAGCTATATTATCGTTTTTTTTACGAGTGTAGGGTAGCCGGCCCGACGCCTCAACCCCCAACCTGGAGGACCAGGGTATCCCTCTTAGTCGTCTCCTCACTTTTGACCTGTCCGGCTTGGGTGGCCCTACCAGTAGCTATGCTACCGCCGGTATAGCTCTCAAGATCCTTGGAGTTCACAAGCTCCTTTACCCGGCAAAAAATGCCTTCGTCAAGGTGGAGATACCTTCGAAGGAAATGAAGGAAGTAATGATAATTGCTTTTTCTAAATGTCTGGAGAATTGACAACTGATAATTCTTCAAAATATAACAGTAGCAAGTATCAAGTTGTGAGAACGTTAGATTAAATTTAAAACACAGATTTCGGGAAATCCCGCCAAGATCGAGTCGATCAATAATCGACTTCAAACGAATGCTCTTAGGTCCCTCGGAAGTGTGTCGCTTTTGATTGACTAGGATTTGAGACAATTAATGTATCCTGTAGATATATCCCGGTACGTCACGAAAGGCACGAAGTTTCGTCCGTTTGAACAGCCAGTACGTGAAGCCAAAAGTAAAAAATCGTTTTCTTGTTGAAAATTGAGATTTTTGAGGGCGGTTAAAATTTTTCAGTAGTGTTACGGATAGAATATTCGATTCCAATGATATAAAAATACATGCAGGAGACCTATTATTTTTAATCCTTTTGAAGGATGTTTGAATCAAAGGTCATTTTCAGGTGTGGGAGGTACACTTGGACAATCTTCATCCTCTTCTGAAAGTAAAAATAAATAATCCAGTTCGTTGTCTGGATTTGAGCTGTAGCAGAGAGAAATTGGCAGTGGTGGATGATTCTGGGTTATGTCAAGTTTTTAGTGCAAGTGATGGAACTCTATTGTACCAGGTGATATCTTTTCTCTCTAATTTCTATTTTAATATTGTGTATTATGAATATTTTCAGGAACCAAATGTTAATAGTATAGCGTTCAATATTCAGTTTGAAGATATGCTTGCCTTCAGTGGAAATAATAATCTTGCCATCAAGGTTTCTGAGTTTAGCCCTTTCAAACAAAAATTGGCAGGTATGTGAAAATGTGATTTATTTATGAGGTTAGATATGAGTTCTGAAGTATTCTTCAGTTTTCCTTTAAACAATATAATAATCAGAAGAACTCTACAAGATTGCTTAATGAACGATATCCAGAAATTCCAGATGCCTTGTCAGACTTGAATATTAAACTGAATTTAAATGCCTGAATGGCATTTCCCTTAGTCCTTGAGCAACTAAAAAGCAAGAAAAATACGACAAAATTATTCAGAATTAACAAAGAAATATAGGGACTAATTATGATAAAAACTGTGTTAAGTACCCAAAAAAAATCATAATTACCATGATGAAAAAAATAGTAAATTTTGAATCTAGTAAAAATAATAAACTACCAAACAACAATATAACTTGGATTTAGGTCTGAAGGCTTGATTTCACCAGAGTGCTGCACTGAGGAAGATCTTCATGTGGATGCTTTGTGTGGGGTCATTTGAGTGACCCTGTAGTCGTCCTTTATAGTTGTCAGAAGTTGATTTTATGACAGTAGTAGTTGCAAATGAGATCTGAATATCTTCATGCAGTCTTTTGTTCGAGACGTACCTCTGGACATTGACTATCGAGCAAAGTACTTGTGACTAAAATCTTTGAATGATTTGTGGTTCTGGATGGTTTTGTCGAACTCCATAATTACACAATTGAACCATATGGGTTTAGAAAAGCCTACATAAACTAACAGGCTGGAAGGTCACATTTTGCAGTTGTTGGCAAAAGAGGGTCGAAAGTCAAGGGCATTCAGATGGGGTACCGATATCTTGTACGCATCTTTTAGATTGCGATGTTATTCTAAAATGTTTCCAATCATAATAATACTAAAAACTGTATGTGGAAACGCAATAAAGCATTTAAGTTTATTTGCAATAAGTTTCATAATCTCTGCTCGCAAATAATCCAAAGTTTGCCACTAGAATTTAGCTTTATTGAGCTCAAAAACAGTAGAATCAGAATTGGTATCATTTAATTTTCGGAGGCATTTAAGCTCAATGAATACTCAATTCGAATAAAGAACATTCCTAAATAGGGAAACGCGAAAATAAAACGGTCTTATGGCTGTTAATAATGAACGTAATACGTAACTCGTACGCAATTCATACGTAAAACATAAAGTTAAAACATAGGTTTTACATGCAATTGTTCACAATGCGTAATATTTACGTTTACGGAAGATTTACGGATGGCTTAAGGAATCAATAAATTGAATGTAAAAGTGGAAAATCTAGTGTCCATGATTCGAAACATGGATTTCAACATAATTTAAGCCTCTGTAATCTGAAATTTGGCAGCCGCTGAACTCGGTAAAATTCAGGAGGAAGATAATGATGCTGCTATATAATGATTGATGAGTACAGTGATTGGATAGGGCTTATGGATTATATTAAATAAATATCACTTCTCTTGTAAATTTGTTTATGTATTTTATTCAGTTCATATAAAGTAAATAATTCAGGACATTTTGAAAAGGATTTAATTCACCTTGAACACATACCTGTAATTGTATTTCAATATGCAACGGAAAAGTTCAAATCTGCTTACATATCGGTTACTTAAACCAAATTCAGAGAACTAGTATGATGTAATGCATTATTTTTGCGGGAGACACGTGAAAACGTGAAGTTATAATACTAGTATCTATATTTTCCACTGCAAACTTTACATATACGCTACAAATAAAACCAGCAGAGGAATGAGGTCAAATAAAAAAAATCTAAAACAGCACTGACGTGAGGTCAGAAGCTTTTACGTGCTTGTTCAAATTCTAACTATAAGACCAACACGAAATTTTGCACCTAGTTGTGTGTTGGTAATCTCCACCTGATTACAAAGTTTTAATCTGATTGCATCTGTACTTCTTGAGATATTACGGAAATAACGTTAAATTTTCCAAATAACAACGAAATTTGGCATATTTTTTTTGATATCGGGTCGAATAGAAATTTGGAACATTATTGTTAAATGCTGACTCCATCGTTTGTGCCTAATTCCTTTGGAATCTAATATATATTTTCAGAGAAAAAACATTTTTTCATTAAAAATTTTAAAAATTTTCGAATACATTTTTTTTATCCAACCGATTCTACCCATTAACAAACTCAACCGAGATATTCGGACTCCAAACCTAATCTGACAATTTCAAGTCGCAAAGTCTTTTCCTTCGGAAGTTAGAGCACATACGGACGGACAGAATCGAATCTAACCACAGATTCTTCTTCAGGGAGTTCACCCCAATCGTTTGAGACCAAATTTTGGCTCAAAATTCGAAAATTACAAACATCGTGACGAAATGATAACGCGCTGTTCCCTGGAACAAGCGCGCAAAAAAGAAAATTGCTCTATATTCCTATGCAAGTATTCATTCAGAGAATAAGGCTCAAGTTCTTACAAATATTTCCTTTGTTTGGGGCATACACTCTGTAAGATCCAAACACATTCAACTGTTGTGGTGAGTGATTGAATAATTTCTTGCACATGTATACTGGATGTTTTTCTGCCAAACTCAGACAATGTATCGGATATTGAAGGTCCTTGTATCTGTTGTTTATATAAGACTCAAACTTCAACTGTATAATATACAGTTAACTATGATATCAAAACATATTTCTTGAGAAATAGTTATTCAATATTATTTGGAATATTTAAAATTGGAGCAATATGTGAATAATTTCAACAATGCAATTATAATAAATAAATTCAACTCCAATTGACATATTCCATTTGACCAGGTTTGAATTCTTCAGGTGTAAAAAAGTACCTTGCCAAATCGTACCTTTGTTGGTCATATGCTCTTGCTGCAGTACTGCTGCCAAGTCTACTCCAATTTTCCAAAATTGAGCTCTCTACTTGTTCTCTCCATTTCCCCAAAACATCTTCTGTATCGACATAGTTGGATGGAGTATATCTAGTTCTTGCCGATGATGATTTTCTTATGTAATTGTGCAAACACACTGTAGCTTTGATGATGCTATCAACCGTGTCAGGTGATGCACTTATTGTCCTATGAAAAATTCGCCATCTACTAGCTAAAATGCCAAAAGTGTTCTCTATTACCCGTCTCGCTCGTGATAAGCGATAATTAAATACACCTTTTGATGCATCCAACATTTTTCCTAGATATGAACGCATCAAATATTTTCCTAGCGGAAAAGCAGCATCACCAACAAAATAAAAATTGCATATTACATTACTCTCAGGCAACATTTCAAGAATTGGTAAAGGAAGTGTGCCATTGGTTAGTGCTTGACCAAAAAATTTGAACTACTCAACACTCCCCCATCGTTTACAGAACCGTCACACAACCGTCAACATATAAAAACTGTAATCCGCATCACACACACCTAACAGAACAATGCTAAAATGGTTCTCATAATTATAAAAGAACGATCCACTATTAGGCGGGGTAATTATGGCTGTTTTCCATCAATACTTCCTACGCAGTGGGGTATTTGCCATCTACTAAAAAACTCTAATGACACCTTTTCAAAATCTTCAGTCGTTTTTGGATGGTGGTGCTCATCATGGGTCCTTACTTCAACCATATTTGCTGTGTCACTTGTTTAATGCAAACTGTAGATCTTCCCGCACGGTAGGTATTTGCCAACGCAAAATATGAATCAACAGTAGAAAGATATCTGCAAGGTGAAGGCCATAAAATAAAAGTAAAACATAACTCTCTTTTAGTTCGTACCTTAACGGTATGGCCAAGGTAGCACTTGGGGATAAAGGTGTTCGAATACTGCATTTTTTTTAAACTTGCCCTACTATACTTAAGAGCTCATCATAGCACTGAGGGGTCATTTTGGTATTGTTAAAAAACCACTCAACATCGTGCAATTTCAACTTTAGACTGAATCTTCTATATTCACCATATTTTACACCTTCATTGTTGGCAGGTTTTACCCACCAGCGTCGTTGGCGTTTTTGTTTGTTGATATTGGTTGCGAACAACATCCTCCTCCTTAGTGTGCGCATTTTCAATATTAATAATAACAACAACTCGTCTAACATTATGTAGAATTAATGAAGATGACTGTGAACTTGCACTGTTTTAACAACCAATACCTATTAAACTTCAAATGAATTCAAAGCTTACGTTAATTGTGTATGGGCTCTTCGCAGCGCTAAAGGGCCCAATTACAAATGATTTGTATAATCGAGATATTACAGGATAACTATAGGGTCTTTCAATAGGGACGGGTCGATGTTGGCAGCCTGTGGCGGCCATGTTGTTTTAACGTCGTCTTTCTAACCTATATTTTTTTATTCAGTTAGTAATGCCAAATCACCATGGCAATCACCTAACCGCCAAGTTTGAATCCAATCGCTCAGGTAGTTTCTGAAATAAAAAATAAATAACTTCAAAACTTCAAATGCCTATAACTCCGAAACTATTTGATCGATTTGGCCCATTAACGAACTTAACCGCGGCAATCCAATGCGCGACCTACCCTGAAAGTTTCAAGTTGCTAGCTCACTTCGTTCGACAGTTATCGTGTCTACGGCCGGCCAACCGGCCGGCCGGGCGGACAGAATCGATTTTGACACCGGATTCGTCATCAGTGAGTCCAACCTAGTCGATTGAGACCATTTTCGGCTCAATCATCCAAAATTACAGACATTTGATTTATTTCATGTCAAAATCGACCCGTCCTTATTGAAAGACCCTATACTTCTGATATCATATTATGAAATTGTAGTAGTAACAGTAGTCGAATGATCTCCATAATTGAATGATGACTCCTTATTAGAAGCACAAGTTATTAATCTAAAATTTTTATGTAAATTACACAATTCGAATTCAATATCGACATTCATACTCTTATCGTTCTCTACGGAGGCGTAGTTTTTAGCATAAAATTGGGTGAGGCGCATAGGGTAAGAGGTTGGGAATTCCTGTACAAGAGTATCCTCTAATTTCGAAAAAAATTGGCCCTATGTATTGCGTTGATACATTGAGCCATTTTAGTATATACTCCATTCACTTTTATAAAGTAGCCCAGTTGGCCATGATTTAGGTCTATCATGTTTTTGTAACTAAAACCAAGGCAGGTTGGCGCTCCTGAAATATCGACAATGTCAAAATAATTCGACGCGAGGTTGCCAATTTCTACTCTCTTTCAATAACAAATAACAATTCAGCTTCAGTAGGTAGTCATGTTTGAATTGAACAAATTCCCTAATGAATAATTTCAAAAGTTATATATTTCGTGGAATTGTTTCGATAGGAAGTAGTACACTGAAAATGAACTTGGTATATCCTATCTTGGCAGAACATTGAAATTTTACGTATGAAAATAACATGAATAATACAATATCTCATTCAGTTCTATTTTTTCTAATATTTTAGGAATTGTTTTTTTCTGGAAATTGAATATTTGACTTGACTTCAAAGTATGTACATAAAACATAATTCCATATCTTGCTTTTGACTCGAATACTGAATGATAGGTAGTTTACATGGAGAATTCATCCAGATATCTTGTCATTACAACCAATGATAATAGACTGAAACTAAGCTGTATGTATCCCAGTTTAGAAATATGTTGATCCAGTGTATCATTCACCTAGATTCCCAAGAACTGTTAGTTAGTCCTTTTGAGGTTAATTGTGACAGGTTTCGTAGTACTACTACATTTTCTTACTGGAATATTTCAAGTTGTGCAACAAGGTATTTAAATGACTTCTGTGGGCTTATTTCTTGAGAATTTAGAAAAGTAGGGAATTCCATAGGTCCGTCCATTCGTTTAGAAGTTTCACTGCCGTGTTATTCGAGTACTTTCATTTCTTTTCGAATGAACTATCGCAAAGTAACGGACTGCTCTATCCATCATTTTTCAATAAAATTCCAAAACACTCGATTCTTCATTTCCGTACAAGAAAAAAGCATAACTGAATCTTCCAGCCATGTTTATATACGTGAAGTATTAACAGAGAAAAATGTTTCTTCAACATTCGCCAGGTCATTGGAATGATTGAATTCACATAATATTTCCTCAAATTCATTACTTTCCCAATGTAGATTCACATTTTGAAAAATAAGTAATTACTACGACCTCTTCGTAGAAAGGACAACGTTGTGTAGTTATCTGACAGGAAAATGACTATAACCTAACATTTTCAAAATATACACGGTGAAATCTGTCATGATGTCATGGCCAACCGGGCTACATTATAAAAGTGAATGGAGTATACAGGCTCGTTGGAAATCGAAATACGGAAACATTTACGTGTGTGTATTTGCAATACTACTTAAATCTATGTACACAATGCACAAGTACAAGTCATGATACAACGTAAACCAAGGATTCCCAAACGTTTGAATAACTATGTTCATTACGTTAGATAACGGCTATCCAAGTTTAATTCGTAAATATCACACAATCAATAAATACTCCGTGATAATTAGGCAATTATAACACTTTTTCCACTCAGGGCATGAATAAAAAATTTAAATAAATCGAAAAACTGAAGAAAACCAAAAAGTTTCATGACTATTCTTGTCTGAATAATCACATAAACTAAACTATGTGTATAGCAAGTAACATGTCCTTGTAGAATTCACAATGCCGCATTTTAGACCATCCTTCTGGCCTGTTCGATTACTTAGGCACCAGTTTAAAAACTGTCTTGTCCAGTTTCAATTTGTTTTGCGTTTGTCAACTTAGATTTTCGTCTGATATGAACCAGTGAATTTTTCAAAACTCTTGTCCAGGACATTTCTTTTAGCTTAAACATGTTTCTCCCACGTAACCCGCTAATCCAGATGCAGGTCCAAATATTGGATTACAATCTTTGTTAATACAGTAACTTCTTTTATATAATTTATAGAACGGACCTAAATGTCAAACGATTGGAAAATATTCTTATTGAGAGTTATGGGTTCGTATGGAGCCCGGTCATTCGTAATTTTGTCTCATGACAACATATGTTATTATATATACACCCATATGGGTGTATTTCCATCGAACGGGGAAGTAGATTGTAGATAGTTAAAAATACTTTTGCTCTTCTGTTAAGTTCTTAGACATTTTGACTTTTCGCTTCAATAGGTAGCAACAATGGGCAAGGTGCATCTAAAAATGTCGTTCGTTTGCTTTGGTTTTCTGAATATGTTTGATGGATGTGGTACAAAGGCATCACCCTATTCGTTGTTAGATTGAGTATAGCCAAGAAAATATTTCGGTCCTGACCTTTATATCAATGTTGGCTACGTTTCGCTTTTTCCATCAAAATTATCATACGGAAGCCTTTGAAAGCTGTTTTTACTATACAGGGTGATTCCGGAGGTGACCGTCAGATTTTAGAATAACTTTACACTAGTCAAGACAGTCTCGAAACAATGTTTGGTTTATGATTGGGGTCTCCATTGAGAATATACAGGGTGATTTGTCAGATTCGAGCGATTTTACTTTTATTGATGACTTGATCTCTCAAAATACAGAGTAATTGCGATAATTTCAGAGTTTCAGATTGATTGTGCCGTTGAAAAAAAAACACCCTGTACATTGCTTTTCCAAAACTTTCTTATTCGTTGCAGATTCTACAGTAATATGTCATCATCCAGAGGTTTTTCATTTCTTTGGCACACCTCTGGTTTTCCTAGAAAACATTTTTGAAGAAGAGCATGATCGAAATTTGGCTCACAAGCAGTGAGGGTATTCCGCACTAGGTAGGAAAGCTGTATTGTCCAAGGATGCAAAGCAGTTTTTAAGTTCAAAAAAATTCTTTTCAAGTTCCAAATTCATATCTAATTGCTAATATTTTGTATGAAATCATTCAATTCAGAATATATTTCGAATTTGAAAATAATATTTTCGAAGTGACGAACAACTTTGCATCCTTGGACGATACAGCTTTCCTACCTAGTGCGGAATACCCTCACTGCTTGTGAGCCAAATTTCGATAATGCTCTTCTTCAAAAATGTTTTCTAGGAAAACCGGAGGTGTGCCAAAGAAATGAAAAACCTCTCGATGATGACATATTATTGTAGAATCTGCAACGAATAAGAAAGTTTTGGAAAAGCAATGTACAGGGTGTTTTTTTTTTTCAACTGCACAATTAATCTGAAATTCTGAAATGATTACAATTACAACACTGTATTTTGAGAGATCATTGAATGTTCTCATTCAAATTGTTCTACACTGCAAATTTCATCAAAATTGGATGAGCCATACGAAAGTTATCAATAAAAGTAGAATCGATTGGAGCGAAATTTCGACATTATCATTTTTTGAAAAAATTTTCTCGGAAAACTAGAAGTGTGCAAAAAATTAGAAACTCTCGAATAATGACTTATTAAGGTACAATCGTAAAAATATATCGTAGTTTAGGAAACGCTATGTACAGGGTGTTTATTCAACCTGCACAATTGATCTGGATTTATCACAATAACAACCGCTTATTTTGAAAAAAAATTTGAAATCAATGAATGTGTTCAACACTTTTTTACTACGCCGAAAATTTCATTGAAATCGAATAAGCCATACCAAAGTTATCAATAAAAGTAAAATCCGTCGAATCGGACAAATCACCCTGTATATTCTCAACAGAGACCACCAACCAAAAAACCAAACAGTGTTCCGAGACTGTCTTGACTAGTGTAAACTTATCCCAAAATCTGACGGTCTCCTCCGGAATCACCCTGTATAATAATAATTGAATACTATTTTTTAGTATTAACATGAAAGCTTTGGGTCTAACGCAGTTTTGAAAGCAACCCAGAAATTTAGAAACAGCTTTTCAGTTTTCAGTTATGCCCTTGTGTGAATAGCTATTCACATCTCTTGCATGCATTTTTTTATCATTGGAATTAAATATCCTATCCGTAAGACTCCTGAAAAAATTAAAGCGCCTTCAAAAATCTCAATTTTCAACGAGAAAACAGTCTTTTAAAGTTGGCTCCACGTATAGGCTTTTCAAACGGACAAAACTTCGCGCCTTCTGTGACGTACCTGGATATATCCACTCCTTCTTTCTCTCTCTCTATCTTCTCGTGTACTTTTTTCTCCAGCAAGCCAGTTTAACGAGTTCACCTGCTTCACTCTTTTGACTCATTTGACCATTTTCAATAGCGAATTAGAAATGGATGAATGAATGAGAAAAACAAAAAAATATAATAATTCGTGGTACATGCAAGAGATCCATTGTTTGGTGAATTGCCTATTTTTAGCGCAAAACTGCAAAAATTATTCATTGACTTGAAAAATTTCAAAACGTTCCAGTCGAAAATTCTCCAGAAACATTTGGAAATCTTTAAAGGTGAACTAGGCAAACTCGCATAACATACATTAATCTTTGAACGTTGCCTATTTCACAACCCTATATAAGCGCCCTATACACATGGGCAAATAGACCAGATTTGGGGTTGCTTATTCAGATAATTATGTTTACCGCCAATAATTTATATTTTTCCATTTTCAGGATTTGTGGTTGGACTGTCAGGATCTAAAGCATTTTGTTTGAATGGTCAAACAATGACTACAATTCAGTTACCATTGAGTGCACCTATGTATCAATATATTGATAAGAAATTGTATAGAGAAGCTTACCAAATCGCTTGTTTAGGTAAGAATCGATTTTGCATTTCATTAATCCTGCTTAGTTTCATCGAACTAGTAATCTAACCTTCCTGGTTTTGTCTCATTATTGTAATTTCACACAACGAGCAAATGTTTCTTTTAAGTATCATCCATTTCAACATGAATTTTGTGAAGAGAAAATTAAATCCACTCAAATCAACTTAAGAATTCCTAACAAAATTGTCTTTTGTATCTCTAATGCTGTCTTGAGAACATGATGGAGAATTCAATTTTTTCTATAATTCAAGGGTGATTTGAAATAAGTGCACTCAGTGAAACAATTGCACTGTTTTCCTTTGTATAACGCCTCTACTACTTCACTTTAATAGTGGACTTCCTGTAGCTCTGAACCTAGTTTGAAAATGACTCTCAAAGATAACACAGTCATTCGAAATTTGTCAGAATAAGGACGCGGTTCTATCTTTTTTTCACATTTCCAATTTTTTGTGCATGTGATATGGTTTTATCGAGTGGTTCCCTCGATTTATACCCAACCTGACTCAGAAACGTGAACAATTCGTAATAAATATTATCATTAATTCCTTCGAAATACATGTATATGGAGCTCATTAAGACTGCTGTCTTCACCTGACCATTGATTTTCGGAGTTCCACAACCTAATATAACGGGAATATACCCAAATTCAGTTGCTAATGATAATAACAACTGGTTGAAATTTATTGGGAAAAACCTAGAAGCGCACTGACGTAAAGTCAGCAACTTTTGCGCGCATGTTCAAATAATTTGTTGCCCAAGCGGCCATCTTTTCACGTGACCTGACCAAACGCACATTTGGTCATCTCCTTTGAACATGCTGACTTCACGTCAGTGCTTTTCTAGTTTTTTTTCATCAAATTGTTCAAATAACACCATCATCACGAAATTTCGCAGAAAGTTGTTCATCGGCATTCTCAAACTAGTAACTAAGTTTCATCATGATTGAATCAGTATTTTTTGAGTTTTTCCGGAAAAAACGAAACCGAGGGAAAAACCACTAATTTTGACATATTTTTTCGCAATATTTTCAAAAATTATAATCGTATCAAACTGAAATTTGATGCATGAATTTGAAATATGAGGTTTAGTGTCAGAGAAATTTTTTCTTGGAAATATGATGTATGGATTCTGAAAAAAAATTTTTCCGAAAAAAATGTTTTTATCAATTTACTGACTGTACGATCTCCATAAGATTTCGGAAAAAGTTGCGCGTCGTTATGCTTCAACTAACTGCAAAGTTTCAGTTTAATCGCTCCAGTAGTGTTTGAAATAACCTCAAAATTTCAAATCGCTTTAACTCCGAAACCGTTTGGCCGATTTTGCCCATTAACGAACTTTACCGCGTGGCATTTTGAAATGCAACCTACCCTAAGAGTTTCAGTCGATAGGATCCTTCGTAAGCCTGTATCCATGACTAGGGACGGCCGGCCAGCCGGACAGAATCGATTTTGACACCTTATTCATCAGACATTGGGATAAAACGATAACTCGCTGTTCCCCAGAGCATGCGCGCAAAAACGAAGTTTCATGGTAGTAGAATATATGATAAGCACAGTAAGAAACTTTTAGAATATGTTTCATACCCTCCACACCAATTTGGAATCAAAATATTGGTAATTCAGCGCTATACTTCGTCAGTTCTCTGGATTGCAGCGGTGGTAATAAGTATTGTTAATCACAGGTGTCACTGATGGTGATTGGGAAGAGCTGGCCCATATAGCTCTAGAAAATTTAGAGTTTGATGTTGCTAGATATGCATTCATCAAGTTGCAAGATTTTCCATACCTCGAACTGATAGAGGAACTTAAGGTTAGTGCTTTCCATCGCTATATACCATTTAAATCACCAGTATGATTTATCACTCAGAAATGTTTTCCTCCGAAATTGTTTGCAAAATGGTCAGCTAACCATTAATGCAAAACAGTCCAAGCGATTACCTTTCTCGATCTGAGACATGGGCGTTTGTATCCAATTTGGATATGAAGATTGCACACTGTCTATATGAAAAACACATACAGCTTATGTACATATTTCCAGTAAACCCACAGATGTACACATACAATGATTGAAAAGAAAACACCTGTGTCCCATTTCCACTGGATTTCTTTTCAATTCAAACCTTCAAGTCATTCTCATATTATCATGTTCCTACACTTCAAGGTCGTAACCGATCGTACATATTGAATAAATTCTAGTTTCCAATAGAAACGAGAAATTTTTTTATCATATTTATAAATTTCTCATCAATAAGTGTAATGAGGATGGAATTTACAATGGTAACTTATTTTGTGTAACTAAGCAAATGGATGAAGGTTGAAATGGATTCAGATTATTATTATTGGATCAAGGCTTGAGTCCGATTTCAGAATCACGACCTATACTATATTCTAACTCAATCCGAAGGACATCGTCAATGGTGTCAACGAATCTGAGGGCCAATTCTTGAATCTCGAGCAAGAATTGAAAAGTATGACAATTGCCATATGTTCGTGTCGATTTTCTAAGTTAAATGTCAATAACAAGTAGACATGATCTGCGCATGGAAGCGAATGTCACTCGACAATCGAATGTTATATCTCCTATGCTCCGTACCACTCGTTGCTAAGTCGAAAGAAACGGTGATAAGGTTATGTTTATATTCGGATTTGAAATTTCTCGATATCTTGTATCCAGTCTATTTCTTGAATATTTGCTAGAAAACATAGTCGAAATGGCGAATAGAACTCTCACAAATTTTGCAGATGCTTGAGAAAGCTTAGAAAATCGATATAAACATATGACAATTCTTGATCGAGATTCAAGAATTGACCCCCTGATCACACTAAATGAACAACTATTCAGAAAACTAATGAAAAGACAGTAGGAACAAGAGTTGAAAATCTAAATCACAAAAATGTTGCAAAGAATGCAATAAACTTTACAAGTTTTCCACCAAGGAGATTTCCAGAACATTAAGAGGACAACTACAAAATCAAAATAGATTAATTTTAGATAAACGCGTAGATTCCTTTCATCAAATGAAACTCTTTTTCATTTACTATTTTTACAGATTTGACTCAAGTATTGAAAAGTTATGAGCATTTGAATATTTCTCAATAGTTGGGCATACACGGACGTTATTTTCCAGAGGATTTTGAAGATGACACGCCTTACAGTATGATTAAACGTGTGTGTATGACAGGCTGCGCGCGCCATTACAGAATGGGAAAGGTTTTAAGAGATGATTTAATTTGTAGTGTGGCGCACCTAAGTTTCTGCTACCACTCATTAACCCCTTTCCAGCTACCGTCTGGTGCGCACCCGATGCGCCTCGGAGACGCGCCAGCCCAGACAAGTCGTGTTCCAGTACACGGGAGCGTCAGACCCTCTCGCTTCCTGCCCCTTTCCCCTCATTCACCACCCGAATTTGCGGGGTTTCAAGCACTCACAGCTATGAAACGCCAAATTTGTAAGAATTTGCCGGTTTGTTTATCGTCTCGTTTTCGAAATAATGTGGGCGTGAAGTCTCAGTTCTTCAGCCCCACGGGTTTCACGCACTTTACTGGAAAGCCACTATTCATTCGCGTGCCATTGCAGGATATGCCTCTGTGTATGAATTTTTCGAACGAAATTGGATTATGAGACATAGCTTATTTTGTCAATTAACGAAGGAACTCATAACAGAATTTATGGAGATATCATCAGGATCATTCTCCCTCAATTCTATCAAAAGCGACATGTGGCGATACTTGTCTCTGTCGGTCATCCAATTTTTCATGGTGATTACTGCACATGCAAAATTACAATTTTTTTGTATCCGAAACACCCATCTCAAGGAAACTCACAATATACGAACTAAGAGTCCAGTCGTCGTAAATCCCTCTGATAATTACTAGATGACCCTTCCAACCGACACATTTCATAACGTTTTTCTCCCATACACATATGCTCTTTCTATTCAAATGATTCGGTACGAACTATCATGTGTTAAATCATCTGAATTAATTTATCACGTGTATGATTCTCCAAAGGAAAGAACGTCCGTGTATGGCCAGATAATGTGCTAATACACTCTTGCACTTAGTTTACAATTCAAACACAGATATTTCCTTCTGTGATCTATATTGCAGAATAACCAATCCATTGCTTAAAATTCAATGAAGGATTGAGAAAAGTCATTTACAGACTTAATTCTTATGATTCGGCGCTTTTTCAGTTTAATCAGAACGAATATATTTCAGTGCAATTGACCATTGAAACACTTGTCTTTCACTTGATATTCGTGCAATATTCAATTGTTTCCACCATAGAATTATACACAATTTCGTTCTCGGCAATTTTCATATTGAAAATTGTATCATTATCCTTATTTTCATCAAATTTATGGAATAATCTTTTGAAATATCCAAATCAGGATGAACACACAATGAATTGTCTTCCACACATCACGAACTTAAAGCTTCGAAATCTGCGGTCTGGTCACGAAATAGTCTATTCCGTGGTCTGGATGAAAGTGGGTGCAGCTTGATTTAATGTCTTAACTAACTCCATCTACTGATACACGAAAACACTGATTCATTCGAAGATGGGGGGAAATCATGGAGAATAATTCAGTATTAAATGAATGAAGATTCTCATAATGACTTTAGGTGGACCTCATCTGCGTTCTGTATGCTAATTTTTTGTGGTTTAATGAATCGTTTTGTCTATAAAGCTAGTTTTCTGCTAGTGAGATTCGGGTATTTGGGTAATCGGAGATTCTTTCCTATTGGCCGACGACGATCACGTGATCGTCGTCAGCCAATAGGGTGAATCTCTCGACCACTAGGATGAATCCCCGATTACCCAAATACCCGAATCTCCCTCGCAGAAAAGGCCCCTTAACTAGGAAACTGATTCAAGTATGATAAAAGTGATATGTAATTTAAAAATATGTGTCATAATTATGTTATTATTATTATCGAAATATTGAATGAAAAAAGTGTTTTATTCGATGAGGTAAATCTATGATAAAACTAATGTACAACTTAAAGACACACTCTGTATATGTAAACGCGATGGTTTTCTTCAATTTTACCAAAAATGTAAATCAAATATGTTTGAAAATAATTTAGTTATATTTCCATTTAGTCTTAGATTTCCAATCGAATTAGAGACTCGATATTTGAAGAGAATGTTTACGGCTACATTGCGAAAGTCGAATCCGTAATATATCCATTCATCCAATCTAGTACCGGGTTGAAAAATGATGACTTGAAGGCTCATATAAGATTTTCTGAAAATCATACGATCGAATCGATTTTATCAGGAAGTCTAGCTGCGTTTGCTGTGGCCGATATCTAGATTGGTGCCCGCTCTGGCTACAAATTTGACCAAGCGCTGAACAGCTCTCGACTCCAAGTCAGTGCTTTTCTTGAATTTTTTGTGCGTTGCCTGTTGTCATGATGGTTTTCCTTCTCCACATATTTCTCTATGAATCTCTTTGACTGATCTAGCACTTAAAGGTTGTTTTCACGCCAAATTGTATTATTTCAGGAGAAACAAAAAAAAGGTGAGACTAACAGAGAAGCCTTGATAGGTGATGTTTTTGCACATCAAGGTAAATTGAAGGAAGCAGCTAGGATGTATCAGAAGGCTGGGCAGGAACACAAAGCTCTCACAATGTATACCGATTTGAGAATGTTCGACCTAGCGCAGGTAAGTTTAAAGTTTATTATTTATTGTATATACTGAATAGAAAAATTAAGTTTCGTCCTTCCTCTTCTGAGGTGAATGATCATGTCAACATTTTCAACCAGAATTAGGAGGTGTCTTCGTCTCAAAATTAAATTAATAGATAGAGTTTCCTTGATTACAACCTTCATTAGTTTTGGTATTGACATGAACTTTCGCCACGTTCTCTTCATTTTTCTATTGTTTCGTTTTTCCAGAAGAGGATTTCTGAAAGGCATGGGATTCTATCTTGTCATAATGAACCTTCTGTACATTTTTCACAAAGAGTATCTTTATGTCATTTTGTAGAGATACATTAGTGTCATAACATCGCGGTGGGTATGGCACGGAGAATTTTAGATTGATCTATCTATATTCTCGCAACATGTTGGTGGCTCGACGTGAAACATATTTTTATGTATCCCCATAAGAGGAAAAAATTTGTTTCGTTGAATCAGGTGATCTCAGAGGCCCCAGCAGTTGAAAATATCATAACATAATCAGTCGTTAAACGAAATTATATTGAAGAAATATGAACACTTACCATGTATACTATTCGACCAAAAGCAAATTCCAGTGGACTTGGCACAAAGAAATAATTTTGAATATTCTGAGTGATGAAGATGAGAAAAAAAAGATGTCGGCGACATATCGTCTCCCTAAAATTATATTGTTCTACATCCAATTTTACTAGTTTCGAGAAACAGAGGTCCAAACTTTGAACTGAGCATTTTTAAAAATGACTTATTATTTCACTTCTGTTTGTACTTGTACGAATGCCTTGGAATTTGGCATTTCAAATTAAAAATACTTCAATAGAGACTGGCTTTGCCGAATCCATTATTTTGCAGATATTCATTTTGGACATGAATGAATCAAATCTCCGTACTGCTTTGCGGTCTCCCATCCAGGATCATCCATATATTTTTTTGAATCTGCTCTTCATATATGATCCTCACAAAATAATAATAAAATTTCAAAATATGCATTGCTATCGTTGAAAATGATCTGAGCCTCCTAGCTCATGTGAAAAATTTATAACTGTGGCCCCTGTATGAAAAATTATAAAATGCAGATAACTTGATTACACAGTAACCTATAATCTGTAACGTTTTGCAACAGAACAATTTGGAAAGCAATTTTCTAGAATCCATATTTTTCAGATAAATATATAATATATTTTGGTATGAACCAGAAAAAGTACAATTATTATACTGTAACGGCAGCTTTGGTTGAAGGATATAGAACAATATAATATCTAACTATCATCTCCTGAAATGGAAAAGGTGGATATAGAAGAAACAAAGCTCATTCGGGGATATGGAACAACATTATTCTCATGAATTTTAAAATTAAAAGCATAAAAGTTTACTGAAAACTTGTTATCCAAAAGAATAATATTAACGATCTTATGGGATATAGAAGAAGCTAATTTTCATAAGGATTTTCATGTGCTCATCTCGATTCTGATCAAAAGTGGAGATAGGATAATTTAATACTCAGCTGACGAAATCTCGAAAATCGTTATAATTTCTAAGTAAAGGTATGCATGTAAAGGGTGTTTTTTAGAGGTATAGAACTTTGAAATGGAATAAAACAAGGATGAATTTTGAAAATTGACATGAAATTGACTTTTTTCGAAAGCTAAAATCTTTTGGCATTATAATTGAAATATTAATCGATTTGGGGATAACTGTAGCTATAACCAAAGCTTTTGGTCCATTGCTTGAAATCGCTTATTATTTCTGGCATATCTAATCGGAGGGTCCTCCAAGTGGTCGATCGTGTGACATGTTGCGCCGTCTTGTCGAAACCACAGCTGCTGCACATCATGGTTGTTCAATTGAGGAA
Source organism: Myrrha octodecimguttata (assembly GCA_958510865.1). Taxonomy (NCBI): domain Eukaryota; kingdom Metazoa; phylum Arthropoda; class Insecta; order Coleoptera; family Coccinellidae; genus Myrrha; species Myrrha octodecimguttata. Next base: position 25,960,887 of record OY294056.1, read on the forward strand.
CGAAAAAGTCAGTAATCATGGCTCTATAGCGGTCACCATTTAACTCTGACGTTCTGGCCAACATCGAACCATTGATTCCACCAGCCCGTAAAGCACACCAAACAGTCAGTAGGAGTAAAGCTGGATTTATAAACTCGGCGTTCCCGTTCCCGTTCGCAGTTGACGTTCCCGTTCAAAGTTGAAACGCACTAAATGCGCAGGGGCATTCATAAAGTCCGCAGAAGCATCAGCTGACTGTTGGTGTGCCGCTCTCCTGCTTTGTCCGCTGACTTTCAAGATGACCATGTTTCATCTTTTGACGTTCCCGTTCGGATCTTAACCAATATAGTGAGGTTAGGATGCACTCCACTAATTCAGAGATTAGTTTTTCTATTGATAAGGTACGCTTGGTAAAAAGAATATCTCAGGATATTTGACCTCTATAAAACCTCTTAAACGCGAACTGGCCGACCGGTGAACGTGAAGTTTATAAAAAGGGTATATTTCGTTTCGAACCGCCAGCGGCCATCGGAAACGTGAGCTGCGAACGGGAACGAAAAGTTTATAAATCCAGCTTAAAGCTGGATTTATAAACTTTTCGTTCCCGTTCCCGTTCGCAGCTGACGTTCCCGTTAACCGCTGGCGGTTCGAAACGAACTATACCCCTTTTATAAACTTGACGTTCGCCGTTCGGCCAGTTCGCGTTTATGAGGTTTTATAGAGGTCAAACATCCTGTGAATTTGGGTTTCCTTTGTTTAAGTTGGAAGAATATAACCAAACCAAGCGTAACTTATCAATAAACAAACTAATCTCCGAATTATAAGTGCATCCTTACCTCATTATATTGGTTAAGATACGAACGGGAACGTCGAAAGATGAAACGCAGACGCAGCTGCAGACTTTATAAATGCCCCTGCGCATTTAGTGCATTCTAACTTTGAACGGGAACGTCAACTGCGAACGGGAACGGAAACGTCGAGTTTATAAATCCAGCTTTAACGTGGTGCGAAAACGGTCCATAGTTAGTCGAATTAATTGCTCTGATGGACGATTATGTTGACCGTAAAATGGACGTCGGGTGCGATACGTATTTCGAACAGAACCATTATTTTCAAAATAAATTTGCACAATTTGGGAGCGTTGTTCAGGCGTCAGTCTATTCATGTTGAAATGCCAGACCAAACTAAACACAAATCACTTGACAGCTGACAAAATGGCTGCCAGTTAAAACTGTTGCCAGCTTAAAGTTCTATACCTCTTAAGGAACACCCTTTAGTATCTTCTGCTTTTCATAAAGAAACAGAAAAAGTAATAAAAATGAAGGTTTTCATGTGAAAAAACAAAGTCGGGACCTGTCCAAAAAATGGAACACCATGTGTGCAGGACTCTGTACATAAGAATGATGTTGTCAGGTGGTAGCTTGGATTTTCTCCCTATGAGCCAGTTTATTTCTTGCAATTTTAGGTCAACTTGCTTCTCTTTTTGAAATGTTTCCCGTGTAGTTTCTCATCCAGATGTTACCCAAGTATAGTGTGCCGATGACATTTTTTGTACTTCTTCGTTGTTATTTTTTACTGCGGGACATTTGGTTTTCCCCAGCGTGAATGTTTCCTGTGTAGAACATGCAGGTTATTTTGAAAGGTAGATGATAGGTCTACCTGATCTTCGCGCTAGCCATGATAACTGTGTCATTAGCAAAAGTACCTGTTACAGTTTCTGAACGTGTTGGTAAATCAGAAGTCTAGGGAGTGGAGTGGGGGATCTTATGCACTTTCTTGGGGGACGTATGATGTAATTGTTTCAGTATTAGGGTATTCACCGATGACATTGGTTTCAAAGGTGTTTTTGCCAATGTAACATTTGAATAATCTTTGGTACAGTGGAAGCATTTCTTTGATTTTATAAAGTAGGCCTTTATGACATACCTAGTCGAATGCCTCACCTTTATCCAAAAATAAGGTCCGTTTTCATTTCAATCGAAATATCTAATCGATTAATCGTAAAAGCATCAATGCGTCCTTCTTTTTCATCAGAGAAATTCCAATGAATTTCAGCAGGGCGTTCTTATTTTCATTGTTTTCATCTTACTTGTATAGTAAAGATGATTTAAAGTATATTGAAGAATCTACCACTAAAATGGGGGAACTATGCTGCAATAATAATAAAGGAAGATATTTAGAATTTTTCATCACTAGAAATATTATCGAGTTTCTAACATATTTTTCACAACGGGAACAATGCTATCCACTACCGCATCCGTAATAATGATCTCTTGTGAAAATAAGTGCAGAAACACAGCAAATAACTATCATAGATATCTGCAAAATAAGTGAAATAACTGATATTTTTTACATAATGCGATAAAGTGTTTTTTATCAATCTCTAGACAAGAAAACCGTTCATTCAAATTTCAAATCCAACAATGAAATTCATGAAGAATTCTCTGCTTCCTGTTTTAGTTTCCACCGAATGATCAGTAAATTTTGGATAGATTTGATGACTTCACGTTAATCATATTTCATCGCTGGATCTGGTTCTTCGCTTTTAAAAAGATTCAAGGCGACCTTGAGAAATCTCCCAATCAGGAAACTAACCCATTTACTTTACTCGACTAACTGATTGAAATAAAAACGCACCCATTCTGTTGTGCAGTACTTCATTTCTACTAAAGTAGTATGCGTCTCTAATTGAGTGTTTTGATTGAATGTGATGTCGTGTAGGGGTCAAAAGTCTAGGCGAGAAGGTCTGCTTTCTCCATCTTACTACGTGCCCATCGTACTACCTGTACGGTACGGGTTAGTTTCCTGATTGGTAGATCTCTCGAGGTTACCTTGGATATTTTTGGCATAAGTCGCCAAATTAAATTATCATAGCAATTTAGTTTCTATTATAAATATTGCTACATGGCATTTTTTCGCCCGTTTCAATTCAATAGGTCTCATGCATTTTTTTTATCATCAGAATCGAATATTCTATCCGTAAGGCTACTTATAAACTTCAACCGCCGTCAAAAATTTCAATTTTCAACGAGAAAATGCTCTTTTAAATTTGGCTCCGCATATCGGATGTTTAAACGCACGAAACTTCGCGGGTTACGGGACGTACTGGGATATATGCACTCTCTCCCTCTTCTCATGTACTTTTCTCTCTAGCAAGCCAATAGACAGCGTCTGGCTCTATCGATCATTGAATCGTAGAATAACGAGTGACGTAGAGGCGATCTGACGCGTTTCTCCCGCTTTGACCTTGAGTCCCGATTTGGCCAGTCTCAATAGCGAATTATTAAAATTCGCGAATTGTTTAAGTGTTTGATAGCATACATTAGGATTTTGTATTGATATAGAATGAGAAAAACATAAAAATATGATAATTCGTGTTACATGCAAGAAACCTATTTCCAGTTCATTACTGACGCAGATGCAGGTATTTTAGTCAGATGGTGAGAGAGTGTGCTATTTGTAGTGTTGATGTAAAGTTTTCTGTTGTCTCTTGTATATCTTCGGATGTTCTTAGTCCCACAATCAGGTTTATATTTTCTCTGTGTCAATTTCTGATATCTTCCCTATTAGTTTCGTTTTTGTGTAATTCAGCCATCTTGTTAATGTTAATTGGGGTGGCACTTTCTGTCGCAAATACTGATGTGTAGTCGTAGGTTACATCATAACTCGAATATACATTCGTGCACATGTCTGATGTACCATTTCAAACTAATAAGTCCAACAGATCCGGAATTTGGTTTGGATCTGTCGGCCAGTGAATTGAGCTGCCGTGGATAGATATCAGTTACCCTTTTCTCTCATCATTTTTATTTTTTTCTTCAAAATGAGAATCTTATCACTATTCCTTATAGTACAAACACATCAAGCCATGTCACAGAGAGCGAGCTGTCACGGTGACGACCTATACAGGGTCTTTCACGAGGAACCTCACCCATATTTATACGGGAAACTACTGAACGTATTTTCATGAAATTCAGCACTTATAAGTATTTCACGATGCTGATGAAATCTAAAATATTTTCAAGGCATGAGCACCTCCGGTTTTTCCGGAAATGACGTCAACTTCCGTTTTTCAAATTAGAACACCATTTTTTTATTGCAAAAATAGATTCCTTAGAAAATTTCAATTTATTTTGATGTAACATTTTTCAGTTTTGGTTGGAAAATTCTCTCTGAGCGGGAAAATTCGAAAAAAAAATCGAAAATAGAGCTCCGCTGAAACAAGAATAACTTCGAGGTTTTTGGATGGAAAATTTTCATTTTTGGGATTTTTCAAGATGTAAGATTGATGTATCCACTTTAAAAATCGAAATTGCGATTCATGATACAGGGGGTGAAAAAATCGCTTTCAAAGTTAGGGATCACAAAATCGTGAAAAATCAATTTTTTCAAATTAGAACCCCATTTTTTTATGGCAGATATTGAATCTACGTTAAAAAATAATGTGAGTGTATGCATCACACCCTTGCCCTAAAATGGATATTTTCTGAGTTATTCACAAAAAACTGTTTTTCGTCTTGAATTTTCAGCTATTTCTTTTCCCTTCACGCCAAAAAGATGACATTTTCAGGAACTGTTATTTGAACCATGCTGTAGATTTTTCACCCCTTCTTGAAACCGACTTCAAGTTACTATTAGGAGAACCATGGCAAACTCTCGCAGTTATAACTAGAGAAGATGCTCAAAGTTTTGACCGTTAATTTCTAGACATTTACTTATACGTCTCAGGAATGCTTCGTGCGTTGCTCTTCTTATTTCATCGGGAGGAAGAGATCTGCAAAAGTGTTTAAAAACCAAATTGAGTTTCAAAACTATGAATCTAAAAATCTAAACAAACCTGAACGCATTTCTGACTAGTTCTATGCAGTCCTCTTTATCAGTCAGGGGAGTTGAGTAGACAATATTTTTTATCCTACCCCAAACATAATAGTCTAAAGGAGTTAAATCGGGAGAACGTGGTGGCCAAAGATGTGGACCATTGTTCGCCAACCATCGATCTTCAAATAGCCTGTAGAGGATATTTGACACATTGATTGAATTGTGTGGAGGCGCGCCATCTTGTTGATACCATAAGTCATTATGGTTCTGTACTAGCGGCTCAATTATTTGAGTCAATATGTCAGAATATCTATCTCCTAAGGGAGAACATTCTTTAAATAATGCAAACATATGTAGTGTTCTATCTTACCAGTTAAAGTCCCATCATAAATGTGAACATCGAGAATTGCATTATTTTTGATGGCGCAAAAAACATTGAAACTCCAGGTCTCTTGAAAGTTCCATTGTCTGAAGAGGTGGTTGTTCTCTTCATCCCAATAATGACTGTTATGCCTATTGAAAGAACCATTCTTTGTGAATTTAGATTCATCTGTCCAAATTATACAGTCCAAAAAGTTTTCATTCTCTTGAAATCGAATCATCATAGCTTCGCAAAACTCTGTTCTCCTGACGAAATCAGTTTCCTTCAAATGCTGTACCCTATTGAATTTATATGGGTGCATTTTATGTTTTTTTAATATTCTCCAAACACTCGATTGAGATAATCCCAGATCAATCTCGGCATCTTTGAGAGAATTTTGTGGATTCACACGAAAATATCCAAGAACTGTAATTTCGTTGTTCTCATCTTCTACTACACTTTTTTTTCTGTGTGTAGTTTTCTTAACGAAAGATCCGACATTTCTCAAGTTTGTCATGGTTCTGTTAATGGTATCTCTCGTTGGTCTGGGTCGGTCAGGAAACCTCTCAATGAACAGTCGAATCGTTCTATCTACAACTTTATTACATTCTCCATGAAGTAGAATGAGATTTAAATAATCTTCATTGGTAAAATTAGGCATAGTGATCGATTTTATAACTTAATACGAATTATCACCAAATTAATAGTAAACACAAAATGCTACTGAATAAAGAGGAATTTGGCAGATGTAATTAATGATATCTATCATTAAAAAAAAATAATGTAAAACATGGTAAGTTTTTGCATATGGTTCATAAGGAATTATTTATTTATCACTGGAGAGAAAACCGATGGCCGATTAGTTGAAATAAAGAGGTTTCCGATACAAATTCGAATCCAAATTCGCCATCTATTTAGGAACAACCTGTAACTTTTTTCTCTTGCATATTAGGGTAGTAAAATCTAAAACATGGTTTAAGTAACAGTTCCTGAAAATGTCATCTTTTTGGCGTGAAGGGAAAAGAAATAGCTGAAAATTCAAGACGAAAAACAGTTTTTTGTGAATAACTCAGAAAATATCCACTTTAGGGCAAGGGTGTGATGCATACACTCACATTATTTTTTAACGTAGATTCAATATCTGCCATAAAAAAATGGGGTTCTAATTTGAAAAAATTGATTTTTCACGATTTTGTCATCCCTAACTTTGAAAGCGATTTTTTCACCCCCTGTATCATGAATCGCGATTTCGATTTTTAAAGTGGATACATCAATCTTACATCTTGAAAAATCCCAAAAATGAAAATTTTCCATCCAAAAACCTCGAAGTTATTCTTGTTTCAGCGGAGCTCTATTTTCGATTTTTTTTTCGAATTTTCCCGCTCAGAGAGAATTTTCCAACCAAAACTGAAAAATGTTACATCAAAATAAATTTAAATTTTCTAAGGAATCTATTTCTGCAATAAAAAAATGGTGTTCTAATTTGAAAAACGGAAGTTGACGTCAATTCCGGAAAAACCGGAGGTGCTCATGCCTTGAAAATATTTTAGATTTCATCAGCATCGTGAAATACTTATAAGTGCTGAATTTCATGAAAATACGTTCAGTAGTTTCCCGTATAAATATGGGTGAGGTTCCTCGTGAAAGACCCTGTATAGGACGGAGACTGTCGAATGAATGAAACCACCCCACCATTCAACTGCAAATACAAGTCAACTAAGTTCACTGCCTCACGTTTTAATTCGTTCGAGAAATGTTCAAGGTTTCTGATGATTGATATATTCTCAAAGTCTACTGTTTCCTTAGTTTTTGTAAAGGTGCCTTTTGTGCGATGGAGATTTGGGTATTTGAGGAATCGGAGATTCACGCTATTGGCCGAGAGATGCACCCTATTGGTCGACGACGGTCACATGATCGTCGTCGGCCAATGGGGAAGAATCTCCGATTACCCAAATACCCGAATCTCCCTCGCACAAAAGGTAGCTTAAGAGAAGAACACCTCATCAATATTTGATGTCATTAAAATCTCAGTCATTTCAAGTTCACGGCACTTTCTTCTATAGAAATGCAATATTCCCTTTCACGCTGACAATGTCATTGATCATGTTTTCCAGAAATTTCGTAGGTATTTTAGATAGTTTCATGAAGTAGTGATAGTAATGCTAAAAAAATTTGTTCTTTTAGGAATATTTGGGATCCAATGATGATACTTCTCTTGTACGACAAAAAGCAGACTGGGCAAAAAATATCAATGAACATAAAGCTGCCGCAGAAATGTATCTATCTATTGGAGATACACAATCAGCTATCGACATTTTGGCTGAAAAAGGTTGGATAGAACAGTGAGTAATTGAATGTGTTATGGATTTTTGGCTTGGAAAAAAAATTTGTCGGTTTTGCATATGTTATATTTTATCAAGATCACATCTTATGCAATGTTTGTTGGTTCCGAAATTGATATTTCATGAAAATTTCCTGCTATAAAAAATATTTCAGTTAATATGACCACCATTTCATCAACTTGCACTACCTCTGATGGTTTAGCACATAAATTTCAATTTATTATTCTAATTTGAGGAATTCTCATATTTATCGTATTCCGAAATTATTGAATTTACTGATGACAGTAAGCAATTACGAAATTAAATCTGTGGCAGTAAAGTACAGAAGACGAAAATTTCGGAACTTATTAGAAAATTCGGAAATGGAACGCCCAATTTCTGAAAGAGGACTATTAAAAATTGAATAAAAATTATTCTTTGCCCAAAGCGCCCATACGGATTGGTTGATGTATATGTGCTCCTATCCAACTCAAAATCCTTCAGTGTTGAGTGGTTTTTTCAGCTTTTTTTCAGTTGTTCGCAGTATACGTTGATTTTCCATCAAGTTCAAGGATATACTTTTCGAACATAACCGCACCTTTTAACATCCTCCAAACGGCGTCCATTTTTGTTTATCTTCATATTTCCCATATATCCAATCAATGAAACTTGAATCGTTTATGTTGGAGATACTTATTTCTTATTATGGCTTATACAAATGTTGCTAGTGTACGAGATACAAGGTTTACAAAAATTACCCATTAATTAATAATATCACGAGTAAGGGTACGGCCAAAGTGCACGCGAGATAGAGATTACGCTTGTCGGCATGTCACTTTTGCAAAAACTAAGCATTTAGGGTTATAAAAGTAAAGTCTTTCAGAGATGTATCCATGCTCAAGACCAATCTTATTCCATCTTTCTGCACTATGACCACCTCTCATGTTGACTTTGTCTAAATTGTTGAAACGAATTTTTCAGAAGTGACAAGCTGGCTCGCAAAATCGGGATCTCGCGTGTACTTTGGCCGTACCCTCATGATAATTCACAGGAGCCTAGATGTTATAAGAATAAAACAGAAGCCAACAGGGCCATCTTAGTATTTCAAGATTCAGGTATTTCCATATTCTAATATATCTTCTAAAACTTTGATCGCGAATGTGAATTATGATGTTGAGTAAGAAAACATTTCTTAACAAAAGAGGTCTGTTTGCAAAAATTAAAAAAATATGACAGGTTTTTTTTATGTAATTGACTGCATCTAGCGCCCTCTGAACCAAATTGAAATAACTTTTTAGGTTTTTTTCTGGATTTTCAATCCCAAGATCTGAAACAGAACTATTAAAAATAGAATAAAAATTGTTTTTACACTTCGCTTTGTTGATTGTTTGCATTGTTCCGGTATTGTGTATTAGGAAACTTTTTTTCCTAGAAACTGGCCTCGACAAATAGTTTAATCGTGTAATACGCAAGGGTGTTTTCCATAAAATACAATTTTGTTCGATTTTTAATAGTTCTGTTTCAGATATTGGGTATGAAAACCCAGAAACCCCTAAAAAATTATGCAAAATCCTCCCAAAATAAGCTTTAATCGATACATTGAAATAATTAGACTTTTCCGATTTCTCACCTGGTAGCTACTACCACTATTTTTTATTTTTTGTGAAAACTCTCAAACCATGTACCTCAGTGGAGGTTGCTCAATAAGGCCGCCGCGCTCTACCTAAAAAATATATTGTCGTAAGATGTACGACACAATAAATTCTCTTCAAACTAATTGATATTTTATTATGAAACACTGAACTGAAGCTACAGCAGAGCCCAGGGCCGCGAAATTTCAGCGCCTTCAGTTTGAGTTTAGGTGAGGTCGAGAGTATAACTGCTGTTAACTGGGTCTATGAACGTCTTTTTGCGTGTTTACGTGATTATTATTTGGTCGGGTCGATGTATACAGGGTCTTTCACGAGGAACCTCACCCATATTTATACGGGAAACTACTGAACGTATTTTCATGAAATTCAGCACTTATAAGTATTTCACGATGCTGATGAAATCTAAAATATTTTCAAGGCATGAGCACCTCCGGGTTTTCCGGAAATGACGTCAACTTCCGTTTTTCAAATTAGAACACCATTTTTTTATTGCAGAAATAGATTCCTTAGAAAATTTCAATTTATTTTGATGTAACATTTTTCAGTTTTGGTTGGAAAATTCTCTCTGAGCGGGAAAATTCGAAAAAAAAATCGAAAATAGAGCTCCGCTGAAACAAGAATAACTTCGAGGTTTTTGGATGGAAAATTTTCATTTTTGGGATATTTCAAGATGTAACATTGATGTATCCACTTTAAAAATCGAAATCGCGATTCATGATACAGGGGGTGAAAAAATCGCTTTCAAAGTTAGGGATGACAAAATCGTGAAAAATCAATTTTTTCAAATTAGAACCCCATTTTTTTATGGCAGATATCGAATCTACGTTAAAAAATAATGTGAGTGTATGCATCACACCCTTGCCCTAAAGTGGATATTTTCTGAGTTATTCACAAAAAACTGTTTTTCTTCTTGAATTTTCAGCTATTTCTTTTCCCTTCACGCCAAAAAGATGACATTTTCAGGAACTGTTACTTAAACCATGTTTTAGATTTTACTACCCTAATATGCAAGAGAAAAAAGTTACAGGTTGTTCCTAAATAGATGGCGAATTTGGATTCGAATTTGTATCGGAAACCTCTCTATTTCAACTAATCGGCCATCGGTTTTCTCTCCAGTGATAAATAAATAATTCCTTATGAACCATATGCAAAAATTTACCATGTTTTACATTATTTTTTTTTAATGATAGATATCATTAATTACATCTGCCAAATTCCTCTTTATTCAGTAGCATTTTGTGTTTACTATTAATTTGGTGATAATTCGTATTAAGTTATAAAATCGATCACTATGCCTAATTTTACCAATGAAGATTATTTAAATCTCATTCTACTTCATGGAGAATGTAATAAAGTTGTAGATAGAACGATTCGACTGTTCATTGAGAGGTTTCCTGACCGACCCAGACCAACGAGAGATACCATTAACAGAACCATGACAAACTTGAGAAATGTCGGATCTTTCGTTAAGAAAACTACACACAGAGAAAAAAGTGTAGTAGAAGATGAGAACAACGAAATTACAGTTCTTGCATATTTTCGTGTGAATCCTCAAAATTCTCTCAAAGATGCCGAGATTGATCTGGGATTATCTCAATCGAGTGTTTGGAGAATATTAAAAAAACATAAAATGCACCCATATAAATTCAATAGGGTACAGCATTTGAAGGAAACTGATTTCGTCAGGAGAACAGAGTTTTGCGAAGCTATGATGATTCGATTTCAAGAGAATGAAAACTTTTTGGACTGTATAATTTGGACAGATGAATCTAAATTCACAAAGAATGGTTCTTTCAATAGGCATAACAGTCATTATTGGGATGAAGAGAACAACCACCACCTCAGACAATGGAACTTTCAAGAGACCTGGAGTTCCAATGTTTTTTGCGCCATCAAAAATAATGCAATTCTCGATGTTCACATTTATGATGGGACTTTAACTGGTAAGATAGAACACTACACATGTTTGCATTATTTAAAGAATGTTCTCCCTTAGGAGATAGATATTCTGACATATTGACTCAAATAATTGAGCCGCTAGTACAGAACCATAATGACTTATGGTATCAACAAGATGGCGCGCCTCCACACAATTCACTCAATGTGTCAAATATCCTCTACAGGCTATTTGAAGATCGATGGTTGTCGAACAATGGTCCACATCTTTGGCCACCACGTTCTCCCGATTTAACTCCTTTAGACTATTATGTTTGGGGTAGGATAAAAAATATTGTCTACTCAACTCCCCTGACTGATAAAGAGGACTGCATAGAACGAGTCAGAAATGCGTTCAGGTTTGTTTAGATTTTTAGATTCATAGTTTTGAAACTCAATTTGGTTTTTAAACACTTTTGCAGATCTCTTCCTCCCGATGAAATAAGAAGAGCAACGCACGAAGCATTCCTGAGACGTATAAATAAATGTCTAGAAATTAACGGTCAAAACTTTGAGCATCTTCTCTAGTTATAACTGCGAGAGTTTGCCATGGTTCTCCTAATAGTAACTTGAAGTCGGTTTCAAGAAGGGGTGAAAAATCTACAGCATGGTTCAAATAACAGTTCCTGAAAATTTCATCTTTTTTGCGTGAAGGGAAAAGAAATAGCTGAAAATTCAAGACGAAAAACAGTTTTTTGTGAATAACTCAGAAAATATCCATTTTAGGGCAAGGGTGTGATGCATACACTCACATTATTTTTTAACGTAGATTCAATATCTGCCATAAAAAAATGGGGTTCTAATTTGAAAAAATTTATTTTTCACGATTTTGTCATCCCTAACTTTGAAAGCGATTTTTTCACCCCCTGTATCATGAATCGCGATTTCGATTTTTAAAGTGGATACATCAATCTTACATCTTGAAATATCCCAAAAATGAAAATTTTCCATCCAAAAACCTCGAAGTTATTCTTGTTTCAGCGGAGCTCTATTTTCGATTTTTTTTTTCGAATTTTCCCGCTCAGAGAGAATTTTCCAACCAAAACTGAAAAATGTTACATCAAAATAAATTGAAATTTTCTAAGGAATCTATTTCTGCAATAAAAAAATGGTGTTCTAATTTGAAAAACGGAAGTTGACGTCATTTCCGGAAGTGCTCATGCCTTGAAAATATTTTAGATTTCATCAGCATCGTGAAATACTTATAAGTGCTGAATTTCATGAAAATACGTTCAGTAGTTTCCCGTATAAATATGGGTGAGGTTCCTCGTGAAAGACCCTGTATAGACTGCGTTGTCGGCGTTGTCTTTGTGTGTTAGAATTCCATGATGAATTCAGTCAGCAACATTCTTGGACTATATTTTGATAGGCTGCAATTAGCCGATTCTTGCACTGCCTTTGACTTACTTGGCAAGGTAGATGTTATGTCTCGGTTAAGCTCTACAAACAGAGCAAGCAATATTTTACATAATAACAAGGTCGAAAAAAAATAGACACATTTTAAAAAGAAAAAAAAATTGAAGCGCTTTGGATTTAGCCCTTAGATGTCACGATGAAATAGACTGCTCTGAAAATCAAGGAATATCTAAATAGCTTAACAACACTTTAAAAGGCACCTCGAATATAATCCAAACTAAAATTCCGGACAGTATATTGCACGTGTGTGGGGAAGAAATTGTTAAGCAGGTTAAAAAGGCAGACTTTTTATCGTTTCAATGCGATGAAACCACTGATGTATCCAATTATTGTCAAATGGTGTTAATACTCAGATATTTTTATGAAGATTCCATACAGGAAATTTTCTGGGGGTTTATAAGGGTTAGGACCACTTGCACCGTATCACAAAACCAGAGGTTAAGTCCCAAACCAAGGTTTAGGTACAAAATTATCTTGCACCGTCACGCAATCCTCGTTTAATGGCCTTAACTGACTATTAAATTTAAACCCTGGAATTTGGGCGTTTATAAGAAGGATTAATGGTAAGCTTCGAAATCTAACCCTACTTTCGAGCGATTTTGTACAAGTTTGACATTTTTCTGGACGTAACCTCCAGTTTGTTTACATTTTTTTTGTTTACATTGGACATTGACGAAGAAGTCGTTCGAGTTAATGGATTTGATATGCAAAGGGTGCGTTTTTGTTTTCATCGAACTGATTAATCGGTGTATCTTCCTCTCTCTTTTCTTTTGTTCTCCACCAAAGAAGAGAGAGGTAGATGTTAATCGATTAATCAGTTCGATGAAAATAAAAACGCACCCAGATTTTGATTAAAAGTTATTGAATTTCAGATGATATTCATGAAAAATCTAGAAAAGCACTGACGTGAAGTCAGCAGCTTTTACGCGGTTGTTCACATTGCGAAATGGTGACTTGGAAATTTCAATGAAACATGAAAGTTTTCGAAAAAAATTTCAAGAAAAAAAAATTTTTTTCGAATTTTTCCATGGATAAATCTTCTTACTAACAATGTCCAGATTAAACCAAGTTTCATTTCGATCAGATAAATATTTTTCGAGTTATTGAAGAATCAAAATTTCAAATGGTTGTAGCACAAAAACCATTCATCAGATTTGGCCCATTAACGAACTTAACCGAGATATTCAGGATCTTAACCTAACCTGAAAATTTCAAGACTCTAGGTCCTTCCTTTCGAAAGTTACAGCGCACACGGCCGACGGACGGACAGAATCAATTTTGACTACGGATTCTTCATCAGTGAGTCCAACCTAATCGTTTGAGACCAATTTCGGCTCAAAATTCGAAAACTACAGATATCGTGACGAAATGATAACGCGCTGTTCCCCAGAACAAGCGCGTAAAAATGATATAAGAGAGACAATGGCATCAGTAGGCATTGATTCATCATATCTTGAATATCCTGAAGAATTAACATCAGTATCTGAAAATGGAATATGGTACTTCTTATAAGCCTCCAACTATTGGAAATGAAAAAGTTTCAATGAGCTCATTTATTTCCACGAAGGAATGGCAGAATTAAATCGAAGATATATTTGGAATGAAAAAAACATAGTTTCATCAAGATACTTTATTATTGTGCAGATGCTATATCTGTGCTATCATTATCCTCGATTATATATTAACTGGACTCAAGATAAAATTGCAAACGAATTAATGTAAAAGAAATTGCATCCTCGTGTTAGTCGATCTTCAAACGTACACCTTTGTCAATCCATCTGTACATGATACTTCAATATTTATATAGAATACTTTTGATTCTGTGGATCCCACATAAGAGTTTTCGTTATCTTCGATCAAAAAGGAACTCAATTCATAATATACCTATACAAACAAAATAATTCAATAGAAATTCTATCCTTTGGTAAACCGTTCCTTTTCCAAAAGTTGTCTCCGATAAATCAGTACTATTTATTTATTCATTTTACAAACGCCAGGATAGTAATTCCATGCAGAAGCTTAAATCTTATTATATTACAAGATATCAAAGTTAACTTGAATATATAACTATAAATTTGAATAATGTTTAATGCCTGATGCAGCAGTAAGAGCACAGGTCTGTGGTAAGAGATCCCTAGTCTTAATGAAAAACAAGTCAGGAACATTACATGCAATATTCTTATGGAGATATATGTCAGATATATTTTTTCGCTGGGTTTTTCAAAAGATACATCTTGGTTTTTCATAACTTATGGAAATATGGTAGTGGTAACACATTAAATGGGTTTCATTTTTTGAATTCAAATATTTCATCAACTACGGTTAAAATAAACAACATGAAGCTATTCACAAGTACCAATTCATGAGAAAATAACCATATTTGTAGATTAACTTTAATCTAGGTACATTTAGCCTCAGTGCAAGCCGGATATTTGAACCAGACTTTAATAAGTTGATCGTCGCTAAACTAACTGAGGCTTAAGACGGAAACGGTGCAATTGGCCCTTAGGGCACACATCTAAGCTCATAAGGGACCTCCCTCTTAGCCGAAAGTTCGAGATGACCTTCGCAACTTACAAAACACATTAGTGATTTCTTAATAAAATAGGCATCATATATATCATATTCAGAATTTTCAAACAATGTTCCTGTGACAGTTTTGAAAGATGTAGCTTCCTTTTATCCTATGTTGAACAAATTAAGGTTTGAAAACTAAATTACAAATAATCTACTCAAGAGAAGATTTGAAGCAAATTGTTGATGCAGTGAACCTCCTTTCATTTATTTTCGATAATAATCTCAATGAAACGTTTATCGAAAATTCTGAAAATAATTGTGACAATTCCAATGACAACGGCAGAAGCGTATCGTACCCTTTCGACGCTTAAGCATATAAAAACATTTTTGCCATGATGTAAAAAACATGGTGTGCTCATCTCCAAAAAAAGTGAGGTCAGCAAGATTAAAATACAGGGAAATATTTATTCTATGCTTTGAATTTGCATGTAGTTTCATACGTAATCATTTGTATTTACGATCACAAATGAGCACATCATGTTTTACTTACATCATGAGGAACACGATGCTTAATGATCGACTAAATGCTTTGGCTATGATGTCCATAAATAGAAATTTAGTACACGAAATAAACAATTTCGATGATAAAGTGATGGAAAAATTCATCTCCATGAAGGACCGTAGAGCAGACTACTGCTTTAAAAATAACATTTATTTTATAACTTTTTTTTCCTGTAAATCTGTAAGTACGTTTTTTGATACTTGGATAGTAGCCGCTTAGTAAAGTGATTTTTTCTGACATCATCAAAACTATTCCGTTTCTCCAGCTTTTTCTTTGGAAAGATTGAAAAATTTTAAGGTAGGTGAACTTCTATTTTCAAAATCCTGTTAATAATATACCATTTTTATTTTTTTCCCTCTTCTCGTTATACATTTTTCCAGCATTGATTATTGTCGTTAGGTAGTTATTGATGCGTGAAAATATTCTGGCATAAAAAAAATTTCGAAACCAGAAACCTCGAAAGAAACAATATACACTCACGATGCCTGCAGTGCACCTATACTCCATTCACTTTTATGAACTATATGAAATATCGACAAAATAATTCGACGCGACGTTGCCTATTTCTACTCTCTTTCAATAACAAATAACAATTCAGCTCCAGCAAAAGAAATAAACATATCGCTTTGATTCGAAATTGAAAATACCTAAAGTGACTTGAAGAAGCAAGGACAGAGAGAGTATCAGGAAGTGCTATATAGAATTTCGCTCATTCCGATAGTAACTCTGATATTTCAGAAACAATCATTCATCAGAAGCTATCTTACATCTACGGCATATGTGAGTAATGATATTTTTTATGAAAAAATATTTCTTTTTTAGCTACACGTCACCACGATCAGAAAGATTTAGAATGAAAGAGAAGCCAAAGAGTTTCCGGTATTACCGAGTTTCCTTCTATTGGTGCACCTAAAAAGACACTCACTGAAGATTTTATTTCGAAAAACTGATCTGCAACGATCAGTTTGGAATTATAATTTGAAAAATTACCATTTTTCGATTGAAACACTACCCTTTTTTGTGAAGGAACATTTGGAATACAACCAAGGACCTATATCACTTTTTCGAATCACAAAATTGATTGAACACTAAATTTTATGTGAACAAAAACATGTTATTGCCAAGATTCTTCAATATTGAGGGCATGTAGGGTTCTCTGTATACATGCGAGGATCTGAAAAATCATTGCTTGGAGGGCCAGATCTGGTCGTAAAACCTTCCAAGTCAGGTACCCTATGTAGGTAAAACTATTTTCAATGTTCTGCTAATTTTCTATTTCCTGTTCTGTTGCAGATATGATTTCATGATCAGTTTTAATCCGAAAAGAAAGAAGAAATTTCGTGTTGGGAAACGATGCCTTCCATATTATGAATATGTCAGTCTATTTTTTTGAATAAATTCCTATTTCTCCACACTTATGCAAGGGGACGGTGTTTATTTTTTTAGGTTTATATATTCATACTCTTGTATCATAAGAAGCAACATATGGTGCCCTGTTCATTACCTCTTGCTTATACTATGATGCTATATTGTTGAATATATCAAAGAACCTAATGCTCTTTTTCAATGAAAATATGTAATGATGTTAGAAAGTAATGTCTCCTACTTGCAGATTATTGAAATTTTATGTATCGAAAAACAGTTTTTTCTATTGTCTTAATGGTTTCTCAAGTTTTTGACTTGAATCATTATATGCCAGTTGATATAATAATTAAATTAATCATTCAAGACTTGGTAGGTACTTTGAAGTCAATGAAAGTATTTCGTGAAATATCAATCTCAACAGATATAATGAGAAAGGACCACAGAAGAATCTATACATTATTCAAAGATAGTATTGAGCCTTAATTAAGTAGGAAGTCGTGCTTGAATTGAACAAATTTCTAATCAAATAATTTTGAAAGTGAAATATTTCGTGGAAATGTTTCGATAGGAAGTAGTACATTCAAAATGAACTTGTTATATCCAAGTTGGCAGATTATTGAAATTTTAATATATCATGAATTATACCGTATCTCATTCAATTCTATTTTTTGTTATGTTTTAGGTTATTGATTTTATTTATTTTTTTGTATAATGGTTGAAAGATTACTATACTTACATGTGACATTGTCTGATATGGATAATTATCATGTTCTTATTGAAATTAATAGTGGTTTTATAATTATTTTCATGAATGAGCATGCAGGAGTTACAAAAAAATTTTAATAGAACTTTTTCAGAATAGTCGAGCAGAAACCATATCTTCATTTAAGACCATATTTGGTAAATAATTGCAATAGAAAAACTTTATTCTGTCTCTGGAGATGATGAAATTACTTAGTTTCCTATCACTATATTTCATCAAGGATTAACAGTGACACGGGTTTCGTAGTACTACTACATTTTGAAACTATTTGTGCAAAAAGGTATTTGAATGTCTCATGAAGGCCTATTTCTTGTGGTAAGAATTCCATAGGCTAGTCTCTTCGAAGTTCTACTGCCTGGTTAAAAATTTATACTTTTATTCTTCTATCTTCTATCCATTATTTTTTATTACATCTCCAACTCTCAATTTCTTTTGGATATAGCATAATGAATCTTCCAACCAGTTCATATATACGTGAAATATTTTCAGTAACAGAGAAAACAGTTTCTTCAATATTCGCTAGGTCTTTGGAATTAACATATTTTCACAAATTCATTATTTTTCCGAAGTAAATTGACATTCTGAAAAATACCTAATTTGTACAATCTCTATGTAGAAAGGACAACGTTGCGTAGTTATGACAGAAAAATGACTATAACCTAACATTTTCAAAATAACACAGTGAAATGCGTAAGAATCTGATGGCCAACCGGGAGACTTTATAAAAGTGGTTCAGTTAGGCGCAATTTTTGGTTGGTATCAACTAAAACATGGCGGTTATTCAGATGCCATTTTATCAAAATAATAGAACCAACAAACTTATTGTACACATTTTCTTTTTTAATGAAAATATTCTTTACTAATAATCCCTGGAATGAAAATAAACAAACAATATGAAAATAAACAAACAATATTCCTGTAATTAAAAAAAAATAAGAATCGTCTCCTAAGGAAAATGTTCTGTGCTGACTACTATTTTTTGAAAGGTACAAATATGTTAAAAAAAAAGTCTTTGAGTGTGGTACACCCGAAAAATTTCTCGCTGCCGGCGTCGAGCTTTACTCCTACCCATGCCACACAACCTACAATCTTTACTACCTGCGCCCCCTCCCCCGACCTCATACATCACCACACGCAACTGATGTACCTCGTAAAGTAGCAACAATTGTAGTAAGCGAGTTGGGCCTGAACTCCTTACACCATTTTTCAATCTGAACCCTGAAATGGTTTCAGGCCATTTACGTATCATCCTGAAACCTACAAAAAACTGCTAAGCTAAATTTTTGTAAAGCTAAAATTTTGGTAATAGAATGGTAACCTCATTTTTACCCTTCAGAGTAGTGCAGATGGCACTGTGATACTTTAAAGGTGCCTTTTGTGGGAGGGAGATTAGGAGAATCGGATCGTCGTTAGCCAATATGGTGAATCTCCGAATCTCCTTCGCACTAAAGGCATCTTAAGGCGGTGGAAAATCATATGAGAATAATTATTGAATTAAATCATTTATGAATTGATCATTGCAAATTGTTTAAAGTATGCAATGCTTATGGTGGATATTCATTTGAGCAATTGTGCGCGTTCATGTTAAAATGCTCAATTTGGACGTACGTCAACGTAACAAATTACCAAATTTTCGCCGCACAGCTATGCATGCACACACATTTGTTCAAATGAATCCCCACCTTAATATTGTACCATTTAGTTGCAAAATGATAAGAAATCGATTTTTTTATAGCTTCACTATACAGATACTTTTAGAGCTATCATTACAAATTCGTGAATTTCAACATTTTTTCAATACGTTTTGTCAAGTCCGATAAATTTCAAATATCATAGTTTAAGTGAATGATATATTTCAGACTTATTGAACTTGGAAGAAAGTTAGACAAGGCTGAAAGACCCCAGTTGATATCAATAGCTCAACATTTGAAGAATCTTCATCAATCTATAGCAGCAGCTGAAGTTTATAGACGGCTAGGAGACACATCTGCAGTTTTATCGATTCATGTAGAAGCCAAAGAATGGTCTGAAGCTTTCAAACTTGTTAAGAATCAACCAAATTTTAAAGCTTTGGTCTATGTTCCTTATGCTCACTGGCTGGCAGAAAATGATGAATTTGTAAAAGCTCAAAGAGGTATATATTTCTCCTTCTATCCATGGTTGTTTCACTTCAAAATTGCTTTTGACCAAACACAATATATTCTGAAAAGTAGGACCCCTCACAGAAAATTTTAAGAATGATGTTGCGGCAAAAATGTGCAGGTTGAGTTCTTAAAGAGAAACGTCTACCCTATGGTGCCGGAAATATGGTTATCTGATTTTTTCCCAAGAATTCGAAAAATATAGATAACTTACAAAATTTTCATTAGATTTCGTCTTCATTTTTGTGCTCATTCATATGCTCTGTTTGTTGATTTTATATTCTGAAAATTCTTATTTTATATGGAAATAATATTTACATAGAAAGGACATTTATATATTCTAATCGATGAATATAAGTAATTTTCCACCAAAATGTTAGCGAAAGTGGAAATATTTGGAATTCTCCAGTCTCAATGATCATGCTTGTTTACATCAGCTTGAATTTTTTTGTACAAGGATATTTTCATTCTTCCAGCATTCTACAAAGCAGGTAAACCAGATGAAGCATTCAAAGTGCTAAATGAATTGACGAAGAATGCAGTATCCGAGTGTAGATTTAATGATGCCGGATACTATTATTGGATTCTCTCAAGACAATGTCTAAATCTGGCCAAAGATAGGTAACTGATGTACAATTTCGAAATTACAATTCATCATTATTGTATTGGTTTCAGTCAAGAAAATCAGGAATCTTACCTGAAGAAATTTCGAGAAAACGAACGATTGGCTGAAATATACTATGCCTATTACTCGCTCCATAGATATTTAGAGGAACCATTCACCTCTTTTCTACCTGAAGCCTTATTCAATATTGCGAGGTTCCTGTTGAGTGAAACTTCCATATACAAGCCGAAGGGAATTTCACAATTGTATCCTTCAGCGTGGTTTATTGATTGAATTTTCTGCAGAAGCTTTTATTTCAAACTACTCAATAGAAATTCATGAAACTTGGTACCAAAATCTGCTAGATCTAAACAGATAGTCACCCCTTCAGCTTTGGAATTATTATTGGAATTAATTTAAATCAAATTTTACATCCCGCTTTCATTTCTCCAAACGACTATAAGCTCAATAACCTTTGGATATTTGAATATGATTAAATATCATTCCCAATTGAAAATCAAAAATGCTGAATTTTTTTCGAATTTGACTAATAAGTTCTTAGTTGAAACATATGAAAAATCCGACTCCGAAATTAATATTTAGTCTCATATCCAAAGGAACTGTAACTTATCAATCAGGCTTAAATAAGTAGATTTCAATACTGAATAAAAATTCAGAGATATTTGGATAGTAAAGGTGATGAATTGGCATCTAGTGCGCGGTCCCACTTAATCTATAGTAACCCGAAGTAGAGCTACCCTTGGCGAGTCCAAAAAAACTAAATACATTAGATCTTATCGATTCCATAACCAAGATAGAGGTGGTTTTTGTATTCACCAATATTTTCAATTGAAATCTCATGGAAAGATTC
Source organism: Myrrha octodecimguttata (assembly GCA_958510865.1). Lineage (NCBI taxonomy): Eukaryota > Metazoa > Arthropoda > Insecta > Coleoptera > Coccinellidae > Myrrha > Myrrha octodecimguttata. The sequence goes on from OY294056.1 coordinate 25,982,192, forward strand.
AATTCAATAGTGATATTCCACTAAATTGACAGAAAAGTCATACTTTGTGATGGAATTAAGAAAATTTCCTATCCTGCTAATCGGAAATTTGTATTCCTTTTTCATTTCAAAGGATTATTCCGAAAAATTTTCAGAAAAAAAGTAATTTTCAGGGATGTATCTGAAATTAACAAGAAAAAATTAAATAAAAAAACAAATTCACAATTTATGAGGAATTGATTACGCTTTTGATAGCAGAAGTTCTTCTGATAAAGAGTCAATTAAACAAATTATCTAATCGAGATAATCATTTTTTACCATCACATACAGACTTTTTGTGTGAAACATTGTGGCTCTTCAATATTTATAATTTTCATTCAATGTTTTCTTTGAAAATAATCAAAGAACTATCAATAATGTAAACCTCATGATATTCGATAACTCTTGGCTTGTACTTTTCTTATCCAAGCAATTCAGCTCAATTCTGTACTGTCTTTCTAAGCAGGCCCGAAAACTTGGGGCTAATAAATTAGCAAAACAACTGCTAGACAAAATTCAAAACCTCCGGATACCACAAAAATTCCAAGAGCAAGTCGAGATAGCGACAATTTCTGTCAGAGCAAGACCCTTCAATGATCCTGAGGAATTGCTACCAATGTGCTACAGATGTTCAACATATAATTCGTTGTCTGCAATGAGCAATTCCTGTACTAACTGTGGGCAGAAATTTGTTTATTCTTTCGTTACTTTTGGTGAGTTATTATACAAAGTGTTCGTTCGTTAGGTTAGTCACTTGCGGTTTAGTACCAGTATTTGCAAAGTGAACTCAAAATTTCCTATCCATTAATAGATGAATAGAGAATATTATGTTATCAATAAATAAGTGGTTCGAATTTAAGTAATTATTCACTTTTTATAAATATTATCAAAACGAACCTGATTTTCAAAATAAAAGAACTACTAGCTCGAGTTTTTATTGTCATCTACAATGGGACCTTGAGTGCTGTAAGGTTACTGTAAAATCTGTCATGTTCAAATACTGGTCGATAATGACTAACTACTCTCTATTTCCTAAAAACATCCCAAACATTTGTCCAATTCCTATTATTTGTGGATTAGGAAGTACTTGATTCCCAGACAATTTCTTGTCACAAAATGTTGAAGTAGTCGTGATTTATGAATAGACATCAGTATCACATATTTTTATCAAGGACTCTAGGGTTTGGTTTACTTAAATATGTAATTACTCAGACCCTTATGTAGCAAGGACAACGTCCTCTAGTTATCTGACAGAAAAAGCAACCTCACGTAGCATTATTTTCATTTTTGAAAGTAGTCTATTTTCCATAGCCCACCGACTGATTTTGTAAAACTGAATGGAGTACACGCTTGTTCTGTTTTTAACTGTGTCTACATCTGGAAGAATATAAAAAATTAGTTCATTTGTCTTGTTTGGACCAACTGAATTTCTAATGTTTTTCTGACCTCCCTGGTAATCGTTTTGCCAGACTGGTTCTAGAAGTTTACATGATATCTATTATACAAGCCAGAATTTCGACTCTGCTTCACAGCGTCCTTCTTCAGATATCCACTCAGTGCCATGTGATATTGCAATATTTTTATGTTGAGAATTTTTCTCTAAACCATGATTGGATATACATTTGGTTGAAATTATCCTTGTATCAATCATTATCATAAGATTTACCTAGTATTGATTGATAATTCGATAAAATATTGTGATTCTTCTGAAAATTTATAATGCATTTCCACATAATTTTCAATGCTACAAATCAATGAATTTATCAATCAAATCAGTGGCCTAATCTGAAAATAATGCTTGAACAAAAATTAATCCCAAATAATTTTTCAGAGATATTACCACTGGTTGAATTTGTATTAGAGGATGGAATAAGTGATATAGATGCTGTAAGACTGATAGAAACGCCAGCTAAACTCAAAAATGATACAGAGAAAGAAACTATAGAAAACGATATTCAGACTCTTCAGTTCGAAGATAAGGAGGAGGAGGATGATCCGTTCACTTCAAGAATTGTGAATTTAGAGGTGAGTATGATCAGGAAGTATCTAATTAACTTATGATATATCTCAGATATTTCAAAGTGATATAATACTTAGTTATTTATTACATTTAATCTGCAAATCAACTCATAGTTGTTCCCGCAGATGTAAGATTTAACGTTTTGGTTTGGCAGTAGTCAGATAAATCCTTTTTTCCCACAGAAATTTAATGGAAAGTTGGACCTTTTTTGGGGTTTTAAGGGTTGAACGATGGGTAAACGTGTCACATCTTACCTCTCAACTCAACGCCATTTGTATTCAGTTTTCAGTTCAAAGAGGACAGATGTTCGTTCTTTTACTCATTTGATTCATCATAGGAATGAACAGTAAAAAGTGACGGCAGCCAATTATACGCAAGTGGAAGTGAAATTTATACAATTGCTTTGAATGGAATTCATAATAAAATGGCAACAATTGATTATAAATAAGAATGGAAAATATTGTGTTATTTCATTTTTGAAATTGTCCTACTTGAGAGAATCCAATAGTTTGATGAGGTGCCAGTTCCATTCCATTATGATAGTTTTTTTTCACCAGTAACTCTAGTTCATTCATAATTAATTGCAGACGCAAGAAGGAGTGAAATACGCCTAAACCATTATAATGAAACATTACTTTTTGCAACCCAAGAATACAGAGAACATAATCGACTCTGTTCCATTTGTTGATATTGTAACGTTTTCTTAGTTTTCAAAACGTTTAGAATATTCAAAACTATTTATTTACACTTATTTACACACTACTGTTCCAATAACTAAACAACTATTTCTATCAAAGTCTGTTCACAATTTATATGCACACTAATTTATTTCCACTGAACTCTTTCCGCTACGGATCACTCTGCTGAATTGGTCCCTGTGCTGCTACGCGCCTGCCCTTATATCGTCCGTCTGGTTTCCAGCAATTACCGGAAGACTCTCGAAAGAGGGTGACTCATACGCGCCTAGAGTGTTCAGGTACATTCTAGAATAGACAGGGCCGTACTCGTCACAATATCATCAAATACTATAATTGAGTTCAAATTTTTTTTTATTTCCATGCAATGTTCTATTTTCCATGTTTCAAAAAGAGAGATTTTGATGAAAAATCAATGGGAAAGCGAAAAAGTTCTATTTCTATTTACTTCCAGGGCATCAAAAAAACGATTTGTTCTTATATTATTTATTTACGAATGTACACCTATAAATTCGAAAAATATTCTAGCAATCATAATATGAACTATTATATATTAGTGTAAATCAGAGAAAATTTTATGCTGTATTAAGCATTAAATATATAGAATCCGATGTTTCATTTCCTACTAAGTTCATCATTAAATTAGATTTTCACAGGATGAAGGAAAGTGGTTTTTTGAAAAAACTCTATACAACTGATGCCGACGTTTCGCGGATATATTTCCACTTCTTCAGGGCAAAGTTAAAATTAGCCAAACCGAGTTGGCTCGGTCATTGAAAGTGATATATGTAATATTATTTTGAAAGTTGTTTTAATGGAAATTTCTGACAAGGTGTTTCTAGTTTTCGCCTATTTCTGGTTGTTTTTGTTCACTATACTGATTTTTAGACCTGTTATGGGAAAAACATAATTTTAACTTTGCCCTGAAGAAGTGGAAATATATCCGCGAAACGTCGGCATCAGTTGAATAGAGTTTTTTCAAAAAACCACTTTCCTTCATCCTGTGAAAATCTAATTTAATGATTAAATATATAATTCATGTGTTTCAATGGAAATTAAAAAAAAATCAAAGAGTACACAAACTGAGCCATTAGCAGAGCTGTTGTTTCCCTGAAACACTTGAATTAATATACAAGGTGTTTCACCATAAACTGGTCAAACATATATAGTCGTAATAATGACATTGGGAAAGTCATTATTGCCTTAGGACCTATACCCCGTTTTCGAAGCATAAGCGAGATACAGGGTGTTTAATGTCAACTTTGAGCAATATTCTGATAACTGTGGTGAGTTATGCATGACGATTTTTGGTCACATCTTTGTATTTTTCGGTGGTCGATTCATCATTGTGTTGAATTCTGGAAAAAAATTTCAAAATGGCGGAAAACCTACAAAGTTGAAATTTTTTGTTTACGATATCCAAATTGGATAGCATTATTTCAATAATGTAATTAATTAAGTAAGTGTAAGTAATTTTCTAAGATTTTCCGTGAAAAAATGTTTCCAAAACTCGAACTCAACTTTTTTTTTACATGTCTACAGTGAATGAAAAATTTATCGAAAATTGTTGAAATCTTTCGAGGTTGAACTCACCTCCATTCTGAACACTGGGGTAAAAACAGAATGAAAAAATATCCATTGGTTCTCATTTTATAGCCTTCCAAAGAGTCTGCTCGGAGTACTTAAATAATTTTTTCTTTAAGAATCTGGTGACCCTACGGATGCTAAAATTATGCTAACAGTCCTCCAGAGTGACCTGGATGGAAATATGAATTTATCAAGAGAAAAAATATTTTCTAAAAAAATCGTGGGAATCGAACTTCTCCGCATTCGGAAAATAGGGTCAAATTTGATGAACTACCGTTGCTTGGTAACGGACATCATTATAATCAGAATAAATCCAATTTATACGCGACCCTATTGTCCGTAAATGGAGCGAGTTCGAATCCCATTAAAGTATTTTCGGAAAAAAATTTTTTTTCATAAATTCCTATTTCTATCCAGGTCATTATGGGGGCCCCATTAGCACAATTTAAGCCTCCGTAGAGTCACCAGTTTCTTAAATAAAAATTATTTATGTACTCCGAGCGGAATCTTTGGAAGGCTATAAAATGAAAATCAATGGATATTTTTGCGCACATGTTCTAGGGGAACAGCGTGCTATCGTTTTGTCCAAATGTCTGTAATTTTCGATGATTGAGCCGAAAATTGTCTCAAACGCCTAGATTTGACTCACTGATGACGAATCCGGTGTCAAAATCGATTCTGTCCGGCCGGCCTGCCGTGGACACATTAACTGTCGAACGAAGTGAGCTAGCAACTTGAAACTTTCAGGGTAGGTCGAGCATTGCAATGCCGCTGTTAAGTTTGTTAATGGGCCAAATCGGTCGAATAGTTTCGGAGTTATAGCCACTTGAAATGTTGAAGTATTTATTTTTTATTTCAGAAACTACTTGAGTGATTGAATTCAAATTTGGCAATTAGGTGGAGCATAACGACGCGCAACTTTGAGCCAAATTTTGTCAGGATCATATTGTCAGTAAATAAAAAAAAAAAAAATTTCAACATTTTTCTCCAAAAAATTTTTTTTTCGGAAACCATTTATGATATCCGAAAAAAAATTCCACTCACACTTTGAGATTCATATTTCACAGCAGTGTACCAAATTTCAGTTCGATACGATCATAAGTTTTGGAGATATCGGGAAAAAATATGTCAAATTTCGAGGTTTTCTCCTCGATATCGTTTTTTTCGGTATAACTCGAGAAATACTGATTCAATCCTGATAAAACTAGCTAAAAACAGCTAGTTTGGAGATGCTGAAGGACAACTTTGTGCAAAATTTCGTCATTAGAACAATTTTAAAAAAAATTTCTGTGATTTTCCTATCATATCATCCTCATTAAATTCTGTATGAACCTTCGAACTATAATTTCCGATGCAGTACTGAATTTCAATTCGATCTGATCCGTATTTTTGGAAATATTGGGAAAATAACATTTTGAATGGGTATATCTGCGGAATCATTGGGTGGATTTTACCCATTCACGAATTCGGCTTTCGTAATTCTACACGTAATTTTACGGTCGGCCTAACGGCCTAACGACTGCATAAACACAATAACTTCCGAAAGAAACAACTTAGAAACTCGATATTTGTAGAGGTTTGGGGCTTAATTACGAAGGTCGAATTCGTGAATGGGTAAAATCCGCCCAATGATTCCTTAGATATACCCATTCAAAACATTTTTTTTCCAATATTTCTAAAAATACAGTTTAGATCGAATTGAAATCCAGTGATTTATCGAAAAAAAATCTAGAAAAGCACTGCCGTGAAGGCAGCAGATTTCGCGCGCAAGTTAAAATTCATTGCCGAAGCGGTAATCTACATTGCACATGCGCGCAAAAGCTGCTGCCTTCACGGCAGTGCTTTTTTAGATTTTTTCATTCTGTTTTCACACAAGTGTTCAGAATGAAAGTGAGTTCATCCTCGAAAGATTTCAACAATTTTGGGTGATTTTTTACTGTAAAAAAAAGTTGAGTTCGAATTTTGGGAAAATTTTTTCACAGAAAATCATAGAAAATTGAGTGCATTGAAATCATGCTATTCAATTTGACAATCGAAAACAAAAAATTCCAACTTTGTAGGTTTTCCGCCATTTTGAAATATTTTTTCCAGAATTCTATACAACAATTGAATTGACCGCCAAAAAATACTGAGATGTGACCAAAAACCGTTATTTAAAAGGTCACGCATAGTTCACCACAGTTATCGGAATATTGCCCAAAGTTGACATTAAACACCCTGTATCTCGCATATGCTTCGAAAACAGGGTATATGTCATAAGGCAAAAATGACTTTCCCAATGTCCTTATTATGGCTATATATGTTTGACCAGTTTATGGTGAAACACCCTGTATATATTCATATAACATATCTGTTACTTTTAATTTATTGTTCATTCTATTATTTAAGAGAGAAAATGAGGGTTTTATACCTGTTGCCATCGGAAGAAAAGGACTCCTCTCTATGGATAGTTCCAGTGTTTTAATATCAAAATGGGGCTCTCCTCTTAAATATCAATATTTTCGGAACTTGTTGCCAGATCTTCAAATAACAATGTGTTATTCTTGTTTCAAGGTAAGTCGAAATTTTTAAATGACTCAAAAATGTTATCGATTTACTTTTTCAGACATTTCATATTGATGACTACGAGTTACAAATTTTGCAGAAAGGTTATTGTCCCTACTGTAGAGCTGCACCTGAGCACATGACCTCCAATGATTCTGATGACTTCTTGTCGTAGATTCAAGTATTTAGTTTTAAAAAATGCACTGCATCTTATCCGTCCACTTATTGTGATAAATATGAAAATGTATAATATAAAAATTAATTTTTTTTTGCCTGAAACCACTACTTATGACTCTCTACAGTTCAATTATTCTTCGACAATATCCCATTGATGAGGTATTCATTATTGTAATTTAAATATGTTCATCCAAATTATGAATTATTGATTGAAGGAAAAGACACTGGTTTAATATTAAAAATGCAAGCTTGGACCAGAAATATATGAAAATGTTATTCAAAGCACACCAGGAAATTCTAGGGTATGGGTATCAGGAGCTGTATGACATTTTTATATCTTTGGTGAACAACCCCAACCAAATTAAGAATGAAACAACAAGAATCGAACTCTTTTTTTGAAGAATCTCTTCAAAATATTATGGGATCGTAATTTAGTACGGTATTCTTCCATAGCTGCCAAACAAGACATCTTACAAATTTCGTTCCAAAACAGACTTCTAGGAGATTTATGTCTACATCTCAGGAAATTATTTTTCAGTATACAGGGCGTCCACAAATAAAATATCCGGCAGATGAGTGATAATTTAAATGGATCACCCTATAATTTTTCATAATTTTTCAATGTATTTTAACTCCTCTTTAATAGTGTGAAATTTTAGAGATATTTTCCAGCCGTGCAGATCTTATTGAAAGAAAACTGTAAAAAGTTGACGGCATAGCCGTCCGCTGAAAGCCCGTAAGAGCAAACACTACGTGTTGGTAAATTACGGCTCGGCAACACAGCCACATGCAAGTTTGATTAAATCTCGTTAATATCTCAAGGTCGCTGTCTCCCTAATTCAACTTTGCCAATCACCGCGAGAAATATTGGAAATGCGTGAAATTCAGGAGAAAACGGGGTGTCGTTCTGCAAGCTTCAGTGATTATTTTTTGAAAATTTTGTTTTAGGGATGTATATAATTATTTTATGAGAACGCGCAGTGTTAGTTATTTTTCCATTTTTCACTGCATTATCCCGAAAATTTTTTGAATGTAAAAAAGTGGCAACATTGCGCATTCCCACATTTTGTTTCAACCATTTGCACCCAAAAAGTTTTTGAAAAAATGAACTCCAGCCTCCAAAGTCACCCTGTTTTATTCGAGGTATTGTTTCCTTTCAAACGCTCAGAAGAAGCAGAAGTAACACAATTTCGATCATAAGATTTTTCAACTGAGATATTTGCTAATTTATCGTAGCAAATGATTATCCTACCTTCTACAGGGTCGCCGTTATTACCTGTCAAATATGGAGAATTTCAAATTGATTTTCTCGTTTTTTTGTGAATACCACACCCTGTATATCAGTACAGACTATTGAATTCTTTACATTTTTGCGGAAGCTACATTGGGGCTATTTTCATGTTTGCGCCTAGCAGACACGTAAAATGCCATCAAAACTGAAATTTTAAAATTAACAAGTGTAACCGTGGGTTTCACAAAGCATAATCCTCTGATCAACGCCTTGATATTCTGTGGTATTGCTAAAAATGAACTGAAGTTGAACATAGAATTGTCTTGATCAGAACAATCAAGTTAATCAGAGCTTTGTGAAACCCGCTGTTAGAGTCGGAAAAATTAAACCAGTGATGAAAATTATTCGGATAATATTTCGTGCAGTGGTACTCCATCATAAATATCTCTTAATACAGGCTGGCTGGAATTTATTGCTGAATTAGTACTATTTCGAACGGATAATTATTCCAATTCTCAGATCTATCATCTTGTAATAATTCATCTTTTAGCTGTTGTTAAGCAAATCTTGATTAAACATTATAATAATCGAGTGATATAATAAAAGAGCTAGATACAGAATTTCAGACGATCATTTCGAAGGGTAAATACGTGAATATGCGAGAAACATGAAAGTACTGATCTTAATATGCACCACATATGTGTGATAAATATGACTATTTATCACATATCAAGTAATCGAAGAACTAATAAATTAATCCCATTTTCCTTTAATAAACCTAAAGGAAATCCAAGAATAATGAGGGAAGTCGACTACCAACAAAAATGGTTATTAAATGTCTGAGGGGCAGTTATTGGCAATCATGTGATAGGCCCTCATTTTCTGAAGGAGATCTGGACGGATCTGCTGATTTAACTTTTCTCCGAAACATTTCACCGGGACTATTAGCACTGCTACCCACACATGTAAGAAGGGAAATATGGTTGCAGCATAATGGAGCGCCGGCTCATTGTTCTCGACCTGTGAGAGTTTTTCTAGATCACCAATTCCCGAATAAATGGGTTGATAGATGCGGACCTACACGATCACCAGATATGTTAAGGACATCTTTTACTATGAAGCTCCAACTGCTATACGAGAGAGAATGGTCAATGCTTTTCGAGGCATTTCTCCACCCAGGGCTAGGCAAAATCCATGCTTGGCTTAATTGAAATACAAATTACAAAATACTTTTTCGCAGATATTTGAAATACAAAATGCTTTCAAGTCGGGTATTTGAAATATAAAATCCAAATACAGTATTTTAACTATTTGTATTTGAAATACAAATTACAAAATACATTCAGGTGTTATGTAAAATGTGAAAAAAGTACAACTAATTCAGCTCAGCTATTTTATCGCTAAATAAAGAATTTCCTTTCAGAAACACAAGATTTTTAAATGTATCAGACAAACAGCCTCTTGTTGGGGAATGAATAAAACCTGCTAAAGAAAAAAATCTTTCTACAGGTCCTGATGGGCAGAAACTTGTGTTATATTGTATGCACGCATTTTTTATGTTAGGATAGTGTTGAAGGATAGTAAGCTCTTTGCTCTTATCGTTTTCAGAAGTTGACTTACTCTAACTCCATGATAAAATGACCATTGCGCAGGACCTTTTCTTCCTTTTCATTTGCCGAAAATATGATTGCTAGCAAAAGAACTAGATGAAGCAGATGAACGTCGCCATCTGAAGGGACTATTTTCTGTAGAGCGCTCAGCGCTGAATGTATTTGTTCGAAAGTATTTCGAAGACAAAAGTATTGAAATACAAAATACTTCAGCGTCAGGTATTTGAAATACCAATTACAAGATACATTTTCAAGAAGAAATTGAAATACAAATACAAAATACGTATTTGTATTTCAATTACAAGTAATTGAAATACTGCCCAGCCCTGTCTCCACCCATGCCAACGCGGGTTAGTCTATCTTTTCGCGATAGGGTTGCACTGTGTTTGAGAGTAGGAAGACGACACTTTGAGCATCTAATCGATCATTGAGAAATTTTTTATGTTGGAGATATTTATGATGAAGTAACGCTGCACAAAATAATATTGACTTTTATCACTGGTTTCATTTTTCCGACTCCTACGCATGTTAATTATACATTTTCAGTTTTGATGGCATTTTTCAAACATGAAAATAGCCCCAATGTTACTTCCGCAGAAATGTAAAGAATTCAATAGTCTGTACTCTCATGAAAAGATATAGTGTTTTATTTACAAAAAATCGAGAAACATCAATTTGAAATTGTCCATATTTGACAGTTAATAAGGCGACCCTGTAGAAGGTAGGATAATTATTTTGCTACGATTACTCAGTAAATATCTCAGTTGAAAACCTATGATCGAATTTGTATTACTTCTGCTGAGCGTTTAGGGGCTTTTAGCGTGCGGCTATGAAGAAGTCTGTTTTGTTACGAAATTTCTAAGAAGTGAAATTCAGCCATTGTTCAAGTCCTCCTCAAACAATGGTTCAACTTGCTTCAGGATGTGCCTATTCCTGAACTCATATGGGTTCTTGCAATAATTGAAAATGATGCAAGGAACTTATTCCTTAAATGGGGATTTTTTCCCTACATTTTTCGAGTACCGAGTGATGGATATCCTGCACTATTATTCAAGTTATGCCTGCACTCTGAGGACATCCCTACCACTACTTTCAAGTGCCTAAGTAATTCGATAAGCAGCAATTCATATAACAGAACAAATGGGAATTTTATTAGAATGCATGCTTGCATACTGTTAACTGATGAACTGAAAAGAAGTTCAGGGGATTTGTAGCTTTCCATTTGGATGTTCTGCCGATTCTTTCATTTTGGTTTACCGAATGTATGTTGCTCGTCTTGATTGGCCGATTTTCAGAATAAAAAATTTGAATATCCTTTACATTTGCTCCGATATGATACTGGGTACCTTTAATAATAATAATAATAATGTTTATTCAAAAAAAAAAAAAATATTTATAGTGTAAAATAAATTATTTTGATGCACTTGGTTCAATTATATTCGGAACAAATATTTTCCGATCGACACCTCGTCATGTCGGGGACGTTCAGACAATCGGGAATCCTTACAATGAAATATTAATATTCTTATGGCAACACCCAGCCAAACTTTCAATTTTCGACGTTAAGATTCGCGACCCCAAAAACATAAGGGAACCAATTTCGAAAATACTCACAAACTGTCATGCTCAAAGCCTAAGGGTGCACTAGTTCTACCCAAGGAATTCGCCATGTGTTCTCAATTCTTCATGGTTGAACAATATCCCATACTCGAGGGACTAACTTTGTTGTATCACATAATGAAAATCTTTGCTCGCCATTCATTGTCCTACTTTCTTCAAAAATCTTATGGATTGACTGGGAGGAGGGAATGGAAAAAAATATACTTATATGAATTTATTTCAACATAAAAATTATTCTTGGGGTTTCTTGGGTTGCTTTCCACGTCTAGGTTTTTGAGACCTCAGAACAGCACTGGCTCTACGTAATGCTACCTTGGTCAAGTCTGTCCTGTATTTATCATTTTTCAAAAGGCGCTTGAGTTTGTAGAGAGACCTCCTTGGTCCAGATTTGAATGTGGTCTTCATGGTACATTCCTTAGGCTTATTCTGAAAATAGATTTCTATTGGTAAGTTGCACGAGGTTAAAAAAAAGTGGCTAATGTGCAGTAAAGAGAATAGCAAAACTTCACTTGTGAAATTCAAATCAATATTATTCAGATCGTCCCAGAAATCTAAACTAGGTAGATAAGACACACCTATATTCCTTCCAGTCATGGCGACAGGGTTGCCAGATGAGATGAAGCAGAAATTGTAAAATTCAAGGACAAAAGATCGTGAGATTACAAAATTACTTAATAATTGTTGAAAAAGCACGATAACATACATAAGTTTCTAGTATGCGCGATTGCGATTATGTGTCTGAAAAATGGCAATCGCGCACACGCAAACCGTCCCGAACGGTTCTGAACTCGGAACCAAAACAAAGCTATAGTTTGAAATACATCAGATTCTTGTTTGCTATAAAGTAAATTTAGAGATAGCTTCCAAGGACTTCCATTACTTCCACAAAGAGAAATTATATAGATATATATTGATGCATCGAAAATTTTAAAAAGGATCGACATGAAACTTTCAATTCTCCATCAGTAAGTAAACTTTATCTAGCCCATTCTCGACTCAGAGCTCCAAAATTGGAGACATTTGGATAAAAAGTTACCACAATGTCCCTCAGACAATGCCATTAGGTAATACATCACAAGTATCTCCTCTGAGAAGTGCCAACACAGCAAATCGATATCTTCATAATTAAAGAAATGTATAATATCAACTCTGGATTGCATTTTCATAATGACATTTATAGATTTATATGTTAATTAGCAGTGATATCTTCCAAAGGAAAGAACAAAATACTTTTAATAAGTGCATATGCAACCTTATGTGTCATCACTCAATTCCACCCCTGGTGCCAGTCACCCCAATTAAAAACAATCGAGTAAAAAAAAAAACATGTATCAGTACATTCAGGAATGACTTGGATTGTGGCAATTTAGAAGAACAGTCTTCTCTGAACAGTTTGGAAAACTGCAAATCAGGAATATATTTTTTGTTTTATACAAACGATTTGATCTTAAACACAACATTAACATTAATCTATGGTTGACACTAAACTGAATGCCTTCTTCAAAGATAAGGACCCCCTTAGTTTTGAAAATATCTCAAATCACTTCTTCTACAAACAGACAAATTTATATTTAATTTTTGTTAGTTCTTGAAGCATACTTGAACCTTTTCGCAACTTTTGCTATTTTTCCATTCAAATATATTAGATGTTCGATTGAAAAACATTGATTATATAGATCACCTATTTCACCAGTCATTTTATGCAATGTGACCATGATGGAAGTTTGGCATCGTTGCTCCATTCCTAATAAGTAACCTAGTATCTCAGAGACCAAATAATATGAAATTCAACTGCACTGAAATTCAATTGCAATTCCTAGGCCAATTCAACTGAATTGAGTTGATGCCAAATTAGAGAAATAGAGTTCAATTCTATACAATAGCAGAAGGAATAAATTAAATTTTTTCAATCAAACAGTGAATATATATTTGTAATTAAACTAAAAGGAATGAGGGTTTTGACAAGTGGAAATCAAAACAAGATGTGCGCACACACCTACAGTGTCATTAAGGGATTATCGTTGCCAGATTGTAAGGAACCTAAATATTAGATTTGAGCGATGGTCATAGAAAAGATATACTTGGTGATAGTATCTTAATTCCTCCAAGATGGATTGATTCTGATCTGAAAATGAAGTACATAAAATAATAATAGAGTAATGTAATGAATTCTGTCAGGGGTTAAGTTAGTTTAATATAGGGTAAATCTTTAAAAATTCGGAGTCCTGCAGATATTGATCCGGTTGTTGGCTTATTAATTTCAATTCGGTCTCCTAAATACAAATCTGCAATCGAAACTTGGCGCTCAGAGATATGGGCCCCCTAAGTTTCAAAACGTCACATCTTCAGTTCACATTTCCACCATAAAAATCTTTTATTACTTCCCGTTTATGATCAAAAATAACCTTCGACCTTTCCCACAATCATTAATATCGCTTTTTCGCGAAAATATCTATTATTTCATATTTTGGTAAATTTCCCTCTTACCAAAAGTGAAGTTAGGCATAGGAGCCAATTCCTTGGAAAGCGGTCGTACAAGCGATGTATAATCGTTGCATGCGCTTTGACAGATTCCATCAGTGATCTAGTTCACCTAATATTTCTGATTTCAATTTATTCTATATGTGAAAGCAATTGCAGATGCCAAACTTCACTTCAATAGAATTGGAATTCGCTGTAATTTGAGGTTAAATGGAGTTCCGATATTTTTCAATGAAATATTGAATATTAACCCTAGAAAGTGATATAAATATATGAAAATGTTATTCAAAGCACACCAGGAAATTCTAGGGTATGGGTATCAGGAGCTGTATGACATTTTTATATCTTTGGTGAACAACCCCAACCAAATTAAGAATGAAACAACAAGAATCGAACTCTTTTTTTGAAGAATCTCTTCAAAATATTATGGGATCGTAATTTAGTACGGTATTCTTCCATAGCTGCCAAACAAGACATCTTACAAATTTCGTTCCAAAACAGACTTCTAGGAGATTTATGTCTACATCTCAGGAAATTATTTTTCAGTATACAGGGCGTCCACAAATAAAATATCCGGCAGATGAGTGATAATTTAAATGGATCACCCTATAATTTTTCATAATTTTTCAATGTATTTTAACTCCTCTTTAATAGTGTGAAATTTTAGAGATATTTTCCAGCCGTGCAGATCTTATTGAAAGAAAACTGTAAAAAGTTGACGGCATAGCCGTCCGCTGAAAGCCCGTAAGAGCAAACACTACGTGTTGGTAAATTACGGCTCGGCAACACAGCCACATGCAAGTTTGATTAAATCTCGTTAATATCTCAAGGTCGCTGTCTCCCTAATTCAACTTTGCCAATCACCGCGAGAAATATTGGAAATGCGTGAAATTCAGGAGAAAACGGGGTGTCGTTCTGCAAGCTTCAGTGATTATTTTTTGAAAATTTTGTTTTAGGGATGTATATAATTATTTTATGAGAACGCGCAGTGTTAGTTATTTTTCCATTTTTCACTGCATTATCCCGAAAATTTTTTGAATGTAAAAAAGTGGCAACATTGCGCATTCCCACATTTTGTTTCAACCATTTGCACCCAAAAAGTTTTTGAAAAAATGAACTCCAGCCTCCAAAGTCACCCTGTTTTATTCGAGGTATTGTTTCCTTTCAAACGCTCAGAAGAAGCAGAAGTAACACAATTTCGATCATAAGATTTTTCAACTGAGATATTTGCTAATTTATCGTAGCAAATGATTATCCTACCTTCTACAGGGTCGCCGTTATTACCTGTCAAATATGGAGAATTTCAAATTGATTTTCTCGTTTTTTTGTGAATACCACACCCTGTATATCAGTACAGACTATTGAATTCTTTACATTTTTGCGGAAGCTACATTGGGGCTATTTTCATGTTTGCGCCTAGCAGACACGTAAAATGCCATCAAAACTGAAATTTTAAAATTAACAAGTGTAACCGTGGGTTTCACAAAGCATAATCCTCTGATCAACGCCTTGATATTCTGTGGTATTGCTAAAAATGAACTGAAGTTGAACATAGAATTGTCTTGATCAGAACAATCAAGTTAATCAGAGCTTTGTGAAACCCGCTGTTAGAGTCGGAAAAATTAAACCAGTGATGAAAATTATTCGGATAATATTTCGTGCAGTGGTACTCCATCATAAATATCTCTTAATACAGGCTGGCTGGAATTTATTGCTGAATTAGTACTATTTCGAACGGATAATTATTCCAATTCTCAGATCTATCATCTTGTAATAATTCATCTTTTAGCTGTTGTTAAGCAAATCTTGATTAAACATTATAATAATCGAGTGATATAATAAAAGAGCTAGATACAGAATTTCAGACGATCATTTCGAAGGGTAAATACGTGAATATGCGAGAAACATGAAAGTACTGATCTTAATATGCACCACATATGTGTGATAAATATGACTATTTATCACATATCAAGTAATCGAAGAACTAATAAATTAATCCCATTTTCCTTTAATAAACCTAAAGGAAATCCAAGAATAATGAGGGAAGTCGACTACCAACAAAAATGGTTATTAAATGTCTGAGGGGCAGTTATTGGCAATCATGTGATAGGCCCTCATTTTCTGAAGGAGATCTGGACGGATCTGCTGATTTAACTTTTCTCCGAAACATTTCACCGGGACTATTAGCACTGCTACCCACACATGTAAGAAGGGAAATATGGTTGCAGCATAATGGAGCGCCGGCTCATTGTTCTCGACCTGTGAGAGTTTTTCTAGATCACCAATTCCCGAATAAATGGGTTGATAGATGCGGACCTACACGATCACCAGATATGTTAAGGACATCTTTTACTATGAAGCTCCAACTGCTATACGAGAGAGAATGGTCAATGCTTTTCGAGGCATTTCTCCACCCAGGGCTAGGCAAAATCCATGCTTGGCTTAATTGAAATACAAATTACAAAATACTTTTTCGCAGATATTTGAAATACAAAATGCTTTCAAGTCGGGTATTTGAAATATAAAATCCAAATACAGTATTTTAACTATTTGTATTTGAAATACAAATTACAAAATACATTCAGGTGTTATGTAAAATGTGAAAAAAGTACAACTAATTCAGCTCAGCTATTTTATCGCTAAATAAAGAATTTCCTTTCAGAAACACAAGATTTTTAAATGTATCAGACAAACAGCCTCTTGTTGGGGAATGAATAAAACCTGCTAAAGAAAAAAATCTTTCTACAGGTCCTGATGGGCAGAAACTTGTGTTATATTGTATGCACGCATTTTTTATGTTAGGATAGTGTTGAAGGATAGTAAGCTCTTTGCTCTTATCGTTTTCAGAAGTTGACTTACTCTAACTCCATGATAAAATGACCATTGCGCAGGACCTTTTCTTCCTTTTCATTTGCCGAAAATATGATTGCTAGCAAAAGAACTAGATGAAGCAGATGAACGTCGCCATCTGAAGGGACTATTTTCTGTAGAGCGCTCAGCGCTGAATGTATTTGTTCGAAAGTATTTCGAAGACAAAAGTATTGAAATACAAAATACTTCAGCGTCAGGTATTTGAAATACCAATTACAAGATACATTTTCAAGAAGAAATTGAAATACAAATACAAAATACGTATTTGTATTTCAATTACAAGTAATTGAAATACTGCCCAGCCCTGTCTCCACCCATGCCAACGCGGGTTAGTCTATCTTTTCGCGATAGGGTTGCACTGTGTTTGAGAGTAGGAAGACGACACTTTGAGCATCTAATCGATCATTGAGAAATTTTTTATGTTGGAGATATTTATGATGAAGTAACGCTGCACAAAATAATATTGACTTTTATCACTGGTTTCATTTTTCCGACTCCTACGCATGTTAATTATACATTTTCAGTTTTGATGGCATTTTTCAAACATGAAAATAGCCCCAATGTTACTTCCGCAGAAATGTAAAGAATTCAATAGTCTGTACTCTCATGAAAAGATATAGTGTTTTATTTACAAAAAATCGAGAAACATCAATTTGAAATTGTCCATATTTGACAGTTAATAAGGCGACCCTGTAGAAGGTAGGATAATTATTTTGCTACGATTACTCAGTAAATATCTCAGTTGAAAACCTATGATCGAATTTGTATTACTTCTGCTGAGCGTTTAGGGGCTTTTAGCGTGCGGCTATGAAGAAGTCTGTTTTGTTACGAAATTTCTAAGAAGTGAAATTCAGCCATTGTTCAAGTCCTCCTCAAACAATGGTTCAACTTGCTTCAGGATGTGCCTATTCCTGAACTCATATGGGTTCTTGCAATAATTGAAAATGATGCAAGGAACTTATTCCTTAAATGGGGATTTTTTCCCTACATTTTTCGAGTACCGAGTGATGGATATCCTGCACTATTATTCAAGTTATGCCTGCACTCTGAGGACATCCCTACCACTACTTTCAAGTGCCTAAGTAATTCGATAAGCAGCAATTCATATAACAGAACAAATGGGAATTTTATTAGAATGCATGCTTGCATACTGTTAACTGATGAACTGAAAAGAAGTTCAGGGGATTTGTAGCTTTCCATTTGGATGTTCTGCCGATTCTTTCATTTTGGTTTACCGAATGTATGTTGCTCGTCTTGATTGGCCGATTTTCAGAATAAAAAATTTGAATATCCTTTACATTTGCTCCGATATGATACTGGGTACCTTTAATAATAATAATAATAATGTTTATTCAAAAAAAAAAAAAATATTTATAGTGTAAAATAAATTATTTTGATGCACTTGGTTCAATTATATTCGGAACAAATATTTTCCGATCGACACCTCGTCATGTCGGGGACGTTCAGACAATCGGGAATCCTTACAATGAAATATTAATATTCTTATGGCAACACCCAGCCAAACTTTCAATTTTCGACGTTAAGATTCGCGACCCCAAAAACATAAGGGAACCAATTTCGAAAATACTCACAAACTGTCATGCTCAAAGCCTAAGGGTGCACTAGTTCTACCCAAGGAATTCGCCATGTGTTCTCAATTCTTCATGGTTGAACAATATCCCATACTCGAGGGACTAACTTTGTTGTATCACATAATGAAAATCTTTGCTCGCCATTCATTGTCCTACTTTCTTCAAAAATCTTATGGATTGACTGGGAGGAGGGAATGGAAAAAAATATACTTATATGAATTTATTTCAACATAAAAATTATTCTTGGGGTTTCTTGGGTTGCTTTCCACGTCTAGGTTTTTGAGACCTCAGAACAGCACTGGCTCTACGTAATGCTACCTTGGTCAAGTCTGTCCTGTATTTATCATTTTTCAAAAGGCGCTTGAGTTTGTAGAGAGACCTCCTTGGTCCAGATTTGAATGTGGTCTTCATGGTACATTCCTTAGGCTTATTCTGAAAATAGATTTCTATTGGTAAGTTGCACGAGGTTAAAAAAAAGTGGCTAATGTGCAGTAAAGAGAATAGCAAAACTTCACTTGTGAAATTCAAATCAATATTATTCAGATCGTCCCAGAAATCTAAACTAGGTAGATAAGACACACCTATATTCCTTCCAGTCATGGCGACAGGGTTGCCAGATGAGATGAAGCAGAAATTGTAAAATTCAAGGACAAAAGATCGTGAGATTACAAAATTACTTAATAATTGTTGAAAAAGCACGATAACATACATAAGTTTCTAGTATGCGCGATTGCGATTATGTGTCTGAAAAATGGCAATCGCGCACACGCAAACCGTCCCGAACGGTTCTGAACTCGGAACCAAAACAAAGCTATAGTTTGAAATACATCAGATTCTTGTTTGCTATAAAGTAAATTTAGAGATAGCTTCCAAGGACTTCCATTACTTCCACAAAGAGAAATTATATAGATATATATTGATGCATCGAAAATTTTAAAAAGGATCGACATGAAACTTTCAATTCTCCATCAGTAAGTAAACTTTATCTAGCCCATTCTCGACTCAGAGCTCCAAAATTGGAGACATTTGGATAAAAAGTTACCACAATGTCCCTCAGACAATGCCATTAGGTAATACATCACAAGTATCTCCTCTGAGAAGTGCCAACACAGCAAATCGATATCTTCATAATTAAAGAAATGTATAATATCAACTCTGGATTGCATTTTCATAATGACATTTATAGATTTATATGTTAATTAGCAGTGATATCTTCCAAAGGAAAGAACAAAATACTTTTAATAAGTGCATATGCAACCTTATGTGTCATCACTCAATTCCACCCCTGGTGCCAGTCACCCCAATTAAAAACAATCGAGTAAAAAAAAAAACATGTATCAGTACATTCAGGAATGACTTGGATTGTGGCAATTTAGAAGAACAGTCTTCTCTGAACAGTTTGGAAAACTGCAAATCAGGAATATATTTTTTGTTTTATACAAACGATTTGATCTTAAACACAACATTAACATTAATCTATGGTTGACACTAAACTGAATGCCTTCTTCAAAGATAAGGACCCCCTTAGTTTTGAAAATATCTCAAATCACTTCTTCTACAAACAGACAAATTTATATTTAATTTTTGTTAGTTCTTGAAGCATACTTGAACCTTTTCGCAACTTTTGCTATTTTTCCATTCAAATATATTAGATGTTCGATTGAAAAACATTGATTATATAGATCACCTATTTCACCAGTCATTTTATGCAATGTGACCATGATGGAAGTTTGGCATCGTTGCTCCATTCCTAATAAGTAACCTAGTATCTCAGAGACCAAATAATATGAAATTCAACTGCACTGAAATTCAATTGCAATTCCTAGGCCAATTCAACTGAATTGAGTTGATGCCAAATTAGAGAAATAGAGTTCAATTCTATACAATAGCAGAAGGAATAAATTAAATTTTTTCAATCAAACAGTGAATATATATTTGTAATTAAACTAAAAGGAATGAGGGTTTTGACAAGTGGAAATCAAAACAAGATGTGCGCACACACCTACAGTGTCATTAAGGGATTATCGTTGCCAGATTGTAAGGAACCTAAATATTAGATTTGAGCGATGGTCATAGAAAAGATATACTTGGTGATAGTATCTTAATTCCTCCAAGATGGATTGATTCTGATCTGAAAATGAAGTACATAAAATAATAATAGAGTAATGTAATGAATTCTGTCAGGGGTTAAGTTAGTTTAATATAGGGTAAATCTTTAAAAATTCGGAGTCCTGCAGATATTGATCCGGTTGTTGGCTTATTAATTTCAATTCGGTCTCCTAAATACAAATCTGCAATCGAAACTTGGCGCTCAGAGATATGGGCCCCCTAAGTTTCAAAACGTCACATCTTCAGTTCACATTTCCACCATAAAAATCTTTTATTACTTCCCGTTTATGATCAAAAATAACCTTCGACCTTTCCCACAATCATTAATATCGCTTTTTCGCGAAAATATCTATTATTTCATATTTTGGTAAATTTCCCTCTTACCAAAAGTGAAGTTAGGCATAGGAGCCAATTCCTTGGAAAGCGGTCGTACAAGCGATGTATAATCGTTGCATGCGCTTTGACAGATTCCATCAGTGATCTAGTTCACCTAATATTTCTGATTTCAATTTATTCTATATGTGAAAGCAATTGCAGATGCCAAACTTCACTTCAATAGAATTGGAATTCGCTGTAATTTGAGGTTAAATGGAGTTCCGATATTTTTCAATGAAATATTGAATATTAACCCTAGAAAGTGATACTTATGATTGTAAGAAGGTTCAAAGGTGATCTATAGAAGGGAAGTGATGATTATGTTGGAAAATGTGAACTGAAGATGAGACATTATGGAACTTTGGGGGCCCATATCTTCGAAACTAAGCGGGAGCGCCTCGTTTTGATTGCAGATTTGTATTCAGGAGACTGAATTGAATATGAGAAGCCAAAAACCGGATCAATATTTGCTGAACTCCGAAATTTTAATTAAGGACACTGCCAGTCCAAATCAGAAGTTCAATTTGGGATGGAGAACTTCAGTTTCATTTTCTAATTTGTTCAGTAACTAGGTTAGGTTGGTTTTATTCGAGACAGTATCAATCCAAATCGGAAAATAAATATAAGGGCGTCCCATAATTGAAAACTAATTTCTTAACATTTATTTTTTTTGCAATTAAAAATAGTGCAACATTGCCCTTATTTACTTATTCAATCATATTCATTTCATACTCAATAGCCTTCTCACCTTATATTTCGTACAACTTAGGAAAGAATCAGAATTTTTTTATGACATGACATTTTTGTGACATCAGATTTATTTCACAGTCTGGCAACAATACTCCCTAAATGTTACTGTTGGAGCATGCACTCATCTTGAGTACCGAAGTGAACAATTGATTTGATAGTATGGAAGAGATCTGAAAATTGGAACTCTAAGGGGCTTGAATCTTAAGATTCCAACCGCCGAACTTCAACTGCAGATATATATTCAGGAAACTATCTGAAACCCAAAATTCACATTTGCGAGGATCCACACTTAAATTTTAAACCTGTTTGCAAACAAGGGTTTTTGGAAATTCATCATGCACCCTCGACCAGTCTACTCAAAAAATTTTTTTGAAAACCTCAAATGTTGAAACACAAGCTTTGTTTTGGTTCCGACTTCAGAACCAATTCAAGAACCTTTTGGGACGGTTCGAATATGCGCAATTACCGTTTAGTGTCTGAAAATTCGCAATCGCACATACTCGAACCGTCCCGAACAGTTCTGAATTTGGAACCAAAACAAACCCATGAACTTATTTACTAATCTCCTGCTAATTCTAGCACACTAAATAGGGTACAGGTACAAAGTAGATATTACTAAAGTATAACAAAATTCGCAAACAGGGAGATATCATCAAACCTAGTAGATCTCCACCAAAGCCCTTTGTTATCCATTTAAACCTTCATCAAGTATTTCAAAGTTATGGGAATATGGAAAAGACATACCTGTTTCTTGGGTCTCTTACAGACTATGGTGAAACCTTTCTTGTCTGGTCCATCGACAATACCTATGGTTTTTTTGTGTACTAGTCCATTGTATCTGTATGAACTCAAATTGGTGAGGTTATTGGGTTCCTAAAATAATAATATAATTGTTCAACCAACTCTCACTCAAAGTCATAATGGGAATGAGTATTAAGGTATCAGTAGTAAGTTTCAGCATAGCCTTCAGCGATCTTGGTGGAAAAAAAATCATCATGCGAAAGTGAGTGAATGTAGAATGTAAATTGTCAGAAATACCTACTGTGCTGAAAGGTTTGCTGATATTCCTTTTTTTCAACAGAAACGCATTGTTATTTCTGATGATACTCCAAACTAAGTGGGACGACATTTTGCCTGTG
This sequence comes from Myrrha octodecimguttata, assembly GCA_958510865.1. Classification (NCBI taxonomy): domain Eukaryota; kingdom Metazoa; phylum Arthropoda; class Insecta; order Coleoptera; family Coccinellidae; genus Myrrha; species Myrrha octodecimguttata. The sequence goes on from OY294056.1 coordinate 26,005,011, forward strand.
AAAAACGATAAGTCTGAGTTAAAATGTTAACATTCAAGAAACACGTGCCCATTTTCACTAAAATATGGGCAATTGAATCTTCCAAATAATAAACCTTCAAAATATTCAACCCACTAAATTTTACTGACTACGTAATATAATTCGAATTAAATCAAACTATTTCTAGCCACATATTTATTAACATGAAAAACTCACCCAACTTTTGCTACACAACGATTGCAAAGAAAGAATGGCGTTGGGAATCATAGAATAAAAATAATGAAATAATCATTGACGTCCCCTGCTATGTTACTCTTCTTCTTTTTTTGCCCACCATGAAGTTCCCAAAGGATATATTTTCCGCAGATGAAAAGACTTTATAGTTTTTCAACGCCAAGATTTGAGGTCGAAATCCAAATAATCTTGATCATTGTTTAAACAATGTCTTGATACACTCAAGTGGACATTCTTACTGCTTCTTAATCATAATTTAAACGGTTGGATGGACTGAGGTGCACTTGAGGTAGTCATCTCTGCGACTCTTTTCCAGAAAAATAAATTTTTATATGTGAAAATACTTTATCTGGACAGCACACAATGTAATAGAGCTGCATAGTTTAAGGAGGCAGAGGTATTTGGGCCTCTAGGAGTTTCAGCACGGTGGAATTGGTCATTTCCATAATGTATGTACTTGCTTAACAGCTAGAAATATTTAAGTGATCATTTTAGGAGTCAATTATCAGCGTATAGTAGAATCATTGTTTAAACAATGGTAGTATGATAGATGCATAGAATATATATTCTATGCATCTTTGAATAAAGAACCACTTTTATTCAACACTCTTTATTCAAAGCTATGCATCTTGGTAGCATGATGTTTTTTCCATCATGCTTGGTAGTATGTTTCGCGATGACTATTTTCCTCGTCGTAATTTTCACTAATCAGAAACGCACAATTTTGAATTACAAATGGTTTCTAGGTGGAAAACTGTTTGGCAGGAGCTGTCAGCAGTTTATTCGAGTTTACCCGCGACAAAACTTGACAGTTGTTGTCTCCAAAAATTACAATACCTTTGAAAACAAACGTAATTATAATCTCTAAGAACACCAAAAAACGACGCTCAACAATTTTTTTAAATTTTATTGTCAAGTGCTAGTTACTCATGAAATAGTCTTGTCAAATACCATTCGGGGATCTAATTTTTCCCGTGAAAAAAATCGAAAAAACACATTGCAAAGTAATATTTTTTAACGAAAAGCATACCTTTGAAAACGAACGTAATTATAATCTCTAAGAACACCAGAAAACGACGCTCAACAATTTTTTTAAATTTTATTGTCAAGTACTAGTTACTCATGAAATAGTCTTGTCAAATACCATTCGGGGATCTAATTTTTCCCGTGAAAAAAATCGAAAAAACACATTGCAAAGTAATATTTTTTAACGAAAAGCATTCGTTCAGGTGCAAACGAGCACTAATACTTCTTGTTAAAATATTAGTTAGCAACGTGTTTTTTAGATTTTTTTCGGAAAAATTAGATACCCTTATGATAATACTTACGAAAATATATTTTGTCATACCAGTGTCACTTGTACTAGCATATGTGCTACTTGGACATTTTCAAGGAAAAAATTGTTTCGCCACTGCATGAAAATGAACCTCAATGTCGGAACTCTCATTCAACTCCTGAGGAGGAAGCTCTCCTCAAATTGTTCTCAACCAAGCACATTTCTTCAGAAAAGACTTTCAAAAATGATGCTGCATTTTTATTATTATATATTACTAGGCATGAACAGTCAAACAACTTTCACAAATAGAATGCAGAGATCGAAATTGTCAGAAACACTTAAGCGTGAAGTGACCTTTTTTTTTATTTTAAATGTCATGAAAAAAAATTAATCGGACGAAACCATGGACGTAGGAGTCAAGGGCAGTTTTTAGGAAAAAAGTTGCCTTATGAACAATATTGGAATAATGCAAACGATCAACTCTGAAATGTTACAGTTTACTTTAAGCGATTTCAAGCGATGAACCAAAAGCTCCGGTTATATTTGCGGTCATTGTTGTCCTTAACACGTTGACTGCCAACTACGAGATAACTCGTAGATTGCGATCTCTGTCAGGACGCCGACTACGAGTCATCTCGTACTGTGTTTACTTGCCATAATCGAGGAGCTACGATCAAACACGTAGTATATCAGCGTTGATATGGATAGATGGCTTCTGGGAAGAGATGAAGATATCAATGCTGGCTTACATGAACGGAAAATTTATCCATAAAGGAACAGCTAATATAATTCTGAAAAAAAATTCAAAACAAGAAGAGAATATATTTATTGTTCGTTAAACTTTCTAAAACAGTCTTCCACAAAAAGGGCTGGTTTTTCTTCACAGATTGCACAAAAACAACTGGTTTCGCGACGTTTTTTTCTTGGGTGCATATACGACATGGCTGCGTCGGACGGATAATTTTTTTCCGAGCTGGGTGAATCTCTTCATTCTCTTCTCCAACCAACGCGATGACGAATTCTCCTCTGAACTTTATCAGTTTTATTTTAGAAGTCATTTATCGATAAATTTTGTGCGAATTCTGTGAACCAATTAACTCGTAGTTGGGCTCCGCTAAGGGTTTTCTGTTACGTAAGCCAACTACGAGATGATTCATGAGACCTTTTTTTTCGAAAAAATACATTTTTTATAAATTTTGGTGATAACTTTGTACTATAATTAGAGTTTTGAATAATATAATATGATTAACTCATTTTGGCTTATCAGGCCAGAATTCGGAAAATTGCCGTGGCAGTCAACGTGTTAAAAAATGTTACGGTTATCCAAACTGACAAAGGATAACACTGGTAAACACACAGTTTGCTGCCGGAAATTTTTCTTCTGTTTCTAGGTAATTTGGGTCTGCTGAATCCAAAAATGCCACCAGATTTGCTCAATCAGATCGTTTTAAGAAAATACGACAACAGATCACGTTTCTAACATATAGGGTAGTTTAACGCAGCACCACCTACATATATGTAGTGCTGCTATCCATCAAATAAACGAAACACGAATAAAAAGTAAGATATTTATTGTACAACAATATACTCACAAAAATCATCACACACATCTGCCAAAAAAACTCAACTATTACGGTAGTATGTAATTTTGGTGTCTGGGTGAAGAAGATTATTTTCCTTTAGTCTTGAGGCAAGCAACTCGGAAGAATCCTTTGAAAGGTACAAATCTGTAATAAGATCGCTTAGCGCTCTTCCAGAGTGAAGAGCTCAGGACGTGTTGAATCCCCTTCAAAGTCACTGTCATTTTCCTCAAATCTATTAGTCTGTAGTTCGTCAGATAACGTTTCGAAATTATCCTCTGGTAACGTAGGTAGGATGCTAAATATTGCGGAATGGGTATCTGGTCAAGCTGATGTGGAATTGGTCTGAATTCAGGTTAGGATATGTCCACGTATGTCGATTGTTACGATTAAGGCCCCTTATATTCACAAGACAGAAATAGCAATCGTCAAAATGATTTTTTGGTTCCCTCCATACCATTGGAACACCAAACTTTAAACATTTTCGTTGTCCTTTCGTCCACTGTAGCAAGTTTTCAAGGCAAGTTTTGCACACTACATGTGGAGCCCAGGATTTATCTTGATCTCCTAAATGAACACCAAAATGGGCTTGATATGCCCTTTTTATAAAATCTCAAACTGGTTTTCTACTTTCCTTCACAATATACTCGCCACATATGTAGCAAAAAACGTCCTGGTTGTATAGAAGCCATGGTTTTCAGTTGTCAAAAACAAACTCTTGCAACGAAACTCAAGTTCAGACTAAATTTTACAATGGAATGCAGTCGACTTGATAGGAATTTCAGAGAAAATACTGTTTACTTATCGGACAATAGTTAAGAAGCAATTAGCGCTAATTTCAAGTTATGGGCATTTACAATGAGTACACTTTAATTAGAAGTCATTAGTATGCATTTTTCTTAGAATTAGTTAAGTTTGTTCATAAACATATTGCAATTATAGTGGCGGAATATACAGAAATGTAAGAATATTTAAGTATTTCATAAGTATGTTATATCTCAAAAACTAGAGCTGATACAAAGAAAAGGTTTGTATTTTTGGAATCAGCACAGATGAATTAACCAAAATCAGTTAATTTTTTTTCGGCAGCAAGACAAAAATTTTTTTTGTTGGGCTGTGTAATCTGTCAATATGGACATTGATTAAACAATAATATGGCTAACCGTAACTATATCCGGAGCTTTTGGTCCATCGCTTGAAATCACTTAAAGTGAACTGTAATGTTTCAGAGTCTCCTTCATCAGACAAACGAGAAAATTTGCAGAATTACTTTCTATATTAATACTCAATAAACACCAAAAATTTCATTTGTAATAGTTGTTTCAGATATTGGGTTGAAAACCTAGACACTTCCTGAGTAAAAATAAGAAGCATATCTAGTCTATGAAACGAACCAGAGATGTTTACATGTATACCCCTATCGTGGTGGAAAAATACTATATTTCCAACATGCCCCTTGCTGTATTTTCAGATTATCCTAGGCTCCAAGGAAACCTCTCAGAAGCTTAAAGCTTGTGCGATTGAGGATATCAGATGTGTTCTGTATCGTCACGCCACCCTAGACACAGCACTGCAAACCTATAAATCGAGCTGGGTGCGTAAAGCTGGCCGTCCATTAGGTCAATGGCGATGAGCGGAAGCCAGGGGTGAAGCGACAGTAGGAAAAGTGGAAACAAAGACATATACGTTTCCACTTATTTTATCTGTCAGAAACGTATGTTGTAGATATTATTCAATATTGAAATGGAAGAATTGCTTTGTTTTCGTTCCTACTTCAGAACCAATTCAGGACTGTTCGAGCATTGTTTCCTCTTTAAACAACGGTTCGAGTATGCTCAATTGCGATATTGAGTCTGAAAAATCGCAATTGCGCATACTCGAACCGACCCTAAAAGTTCTGAACTCGGAAGCAATACAACCCAATGACATGACATCATGACAAATGAATTGACAAAACTTCATTCTTCTCACGGGAGTGAAGCGACAGTAGGAAAACTGGTGACAGGGCATACCTTAATTCCACGTATTTTTACGCGCTTGTTCTGGGGAACAGCGCGTTATCATTATTTCGTCACGATGTCTGTTATTTTCGAATTTTGAGCCGAAATTTGTCTCAAACGACTAGGTTGGACTCACCGATGAAGAATCCGTGGTCAAAATTGATTCTGTCTGCTCGGTCGGCCGGCCGTGTGCGCTGTAACTCTCGAAAGAAAGGACCCAGAGTCTTGAAATTTTCAGGTTAGGTTGAGATCCTGAATAACTCGGTTATGTTCGTTAATGGGCCAAATCTGCCGAATGGTTTTTAAAGTCCTACAGCCATTTGAAATTTTGATTTTTCAATAACTCGAAAAATATTTATCTGATCGAAATGAAACTTGGTTCGAAGATGAACAGTGTCAATAAGAAGAATTATCAAGAATTATCCATGGAAAAATTCGAAATAATTTTTTTTTTGAAAAATTTTTATATTTCATTAAAATTTCACTGAAATTTCCAAGTCACCATTCCGCAATGTGAACAAGCGCGTAAAAGCTGCTGACTTCACGTCAGTGCTTTTAGATTTATCCGTCAGAAACGAATGTCGTATATACAGGGTGTTTCATCATAAACTGGTCAAACATATATAGCCGTGTATAGATGACATTCGGAAAGTCATTTTTGCCTGACATATACCCTGATTTCGAAGTATAAGCGAGATACAGGGTGTTCAGTGTCAACTTTGAGCAATATTCTGATAGCTGTGTTGAGTTATGTGTGACCTTCGAAATAACGGTTTTTGGTCATATCTTAGTATTTTTTGGTGGTCTCTTCAACTGTGGTGTAGAAATCTGGCGAAAATATTTCAAAATGGCGGAAAACCTACAAAGTTGGAATTTTTTGTTTTCGATTGATAAATTGGATAGTATTATTCCAATGTACTCAATTTTCTAAGATTTTCCGAGAAAAATTTTTTCCAAAATTCGAACTCAACTTTTTTTTACATGTCCACAGTGACAACAAAATTTCACTCAAAATTGTTGAAATCTTACGAGGTTGAACTAACCTTTATTCTGAACACTGCTGTGAAAACAGAATGAAAAAATATCCATTGGTTTTCATTTTTATAGCCTTCCAAAGATTCCGCTCGGAGTACTGAAATAATTTTTATTCAAGAAACTGGTGACCCTACGGAGGCCAAAATTGTGCTAATGGCTCCCCCGAATGACCTGGATAGAGATATAAATTTATAAAAAAAAAAAAATTCGAAAAATCTTTGATGGGGATCGAACTCGCTCCACTTACGGACAATAGCCCGAGTAAAGATTGGATTTATTCTGATAATAATGTTGTCCGTTACCAAGCAACGGTATAGTTGTTCGAATTTGACCCTATTTTCCGAATGCGGAAAGAGTTCGATTCCCACCAAAGTTTTTTAGAAAATACTTTTTTTCTTGATGATTCATATTTCTATCCAGGTCATTCTGGAGGGCTATTAGCATAATTTTGGCATCCGTAGGGCCACCAGTTTCTTGAATAAAAATCATTGAAGTATCCCGAGCGGAATCTTCGGAAGGCTATAAAATGAAAACCAATAATGGATATTTGTTCATTCTGTTTCCACAGAAGTATTTAGAATGAAGGTTAGTTCAACCTCGTAAGATTTCAAAAATTTTGGGAGAATATTTTTTTTCACTGAAGACATGTAAAAAAAAGTTGAGTTTGAATTTTGAAAAAATTTTTTCACGGAAAATCTTAGAAAATTGAGTACATTGAAATAATGATATCCAATTCGGCAATCGAAAACAAACAATTTCAACTTTGTAGGATTTCCGCCATTTTGAAATATTTTTTCCAGAATTCTACACAACAATTGAATTGACCACCAAAAAATAATGAGATGTGACCAAAAACCGTTATTTCAAAGGTCATGGATAAGTCACCACAGTTATCAGAATTGCTCAAAGTTGACAGTAAACAGCCTGTATCTCGCTTTAGCTTCGAAAACGGGGTATATGTCATAAGGCAAAAATGACTTTCCCAATGTCATCTATACGGCTACATATGTTTGACCAGTATATGGTGAAACACCCTGTATATATATCGAAATGGAAGAATAGGCCACGAGCAGTTTTGACAGTTGAGGAGAGACTGGAGAACCAAAAAATGCATTGTTTGCCTGGAAAAAAGCGATTTGACTGGTGATTTTTTGTATTAATTGGAACATTTAGGACTAAAATATTGACTATTTTCATTATCTAAGAACTATATCCAACTATTTAACAGTAACACCTTTACTAATAATCTAATGGAATTTTTCTAATGAATACAATTCTTGCCGGTTGATGCCGTTTTCACATGTTGCTGGGTTTAGTAAGGCAGAAAATACAATTTAAAACCTAAGTTTTTTTAAGTAAATTTAGGAATTCAAGCTCGAATAATCAACATCAAATCGATGAAAACTACCAATGAGTTGTTGAAGTACCTATTTTCATTTGAACGGTACTATCCAGATGTGGAGAGGACTCAACTTATTCATTATAAAAAAGTTAAATAAGGAACTTCTATTGGTTCTGAAAGGAAAAATCATATTTTCTGAATTCAATCCTTAACTGCGTTTGAAAACTGGAAAAATTAACAGAATAAATATTACTTTCCAACTTGTCAGTTACCTTGGGAAAGAACATAGGATGGAGATTAGACTGCACAATCAATAAAACTTGAATTCGATAGGATTGATTCATAACGTTGGCATTCAGGTATGCAATGAAATTCAATTTTGAGCTGATTCCCATGTTTTGTATGCGCAAGCCGAACAATAATCGGGGGTATGAAATCTTTTGAAAATCACAAGTCCTTAATGAGCATTTTTCACTTGAACAAGGCAGGATTCATTCAAAATATTGCCATTCAATATTTAATTAAGTCAAATTTTGAGCTGATTCTCACTTAAGGTGCAGGATTACTACCGACAATGTTTTTTTTGGGTATATCGATTGATTCCAGGTAAGGAATTTTCATACTATCGCGCCAGTTTTTGATACACATTTTTGTTTGTTTCTATAAAGTAAGGGTCTTATTCATCACTGATCGGCATTCAAGCCAAATTTAGTCCCCAGAAATACCTGGCTGTGTCTGGAAACGAAAATGTTATTAGCACGATGATATCGCAAAATATTTTAACTCCATATGAACCAGGTTTCTATATAATAAACTGCAACCATTGTATAAGGACTTATTCAATTCTACAACTCGCAGAAAGACGTCCAACTGAATTTGTATGCAGTCCAAATTAAATCATTACATGCCCCAAGCCCAAGGTGACATTACAAACAAATCAAAACAAGTTGTACCCAAATCCTATTTGTAATATTTATGATGAGTTTTGTTATCAAATGAATATATGGTCACTTGAATGTCTAAAACCAATTACTTAGACTTTCAAGAGTTGAATTATGCTGTGAATATACTACATATAATAGGGTGTCGAGTAGCATTCTCTGCACAAGGTGCAAACGCAAACTTTTAAATGTCTACAAGCAAACGAATACTTCGGAAATGAACTCATTGAAATCAACAATTAGTAATTTATATGAACAAAATATTAGTTGAAATATCAAAATAAACGAGGCCTATACAATAATATATTTATATATAAATATAATATTATATTTATTCAGAATTTCATTGAACTCATGATACAAATATGTATTTGTATCATGATTGAACTGATGTATTCTCTGAATACTGAATTAGAAATAATTTGAACCGCATTCTTAATGATCGAACAGAAGTTGCATGTATGGTTTGATTAAACTGAAATGTTGTAGTGTAGGTACTTAAGCTCATCAGTAATCCACTGCAACTAGAAAAATGAGTCTCAGTTTGTGCTGATTTGAAGGAGAATTTTAATTCTGTTCAAGTTGAAGTTTTCTCAAAAATGAATGAGTGAATGACTTGTTTTTTCGGTTATAATACAATTCATTGATTTTATACAGGGAGAAGTTGATAGAGATAATTCACAAGAGCACCTTTACAAACAATAATATTGTTGAACATGTTCAATATAAATAATTTTTTTGGTGGTGAAACCTAAGTTTTCTACGCGAACAAAAATTAATTTTCTATGCAAACACAAATTTCTCGAATACAGTTTTTGAATGTTTCACCTTCAAATGAGGATACATATTAGTGTTCGAATTTATAACGTATAAATGATGAAGTAACTTGAATGGGATTGTTTTGAGAATATCTTGCTCGTTCTCGCTTTTTCTACTTTTCAGAAAAGCCTATATACTACGCGGATAATGTGACAAATTAAATCGGTAAATACTCAGAGCATAAAAGTTAAGTTTGGAACAAGTATTCCACCTGAGAAGAAATTTCTTTCGAAATTAAGTTTTAAATTTTTTATTGAATATTTTAACTGCATGAAGTGAGTAGCTTTGCTCTGTGGATTAATACACGGTTTTTAAAATAAAAAAAAAAATTGCTGCGCACATCATTTTTCACATATTATTAAATCCGCATGCGAATTTGATTCCGCCTGCTTCAACCCATCCGATGACGAAAACTAAGCTTTGCGTAAGTTCATTTACAGAGATTAATATGATTACACCAAATTCGAATAGGTGGTATGGTAATCTCAGTAGGGAAACCTTACGGTTAATAAGATAAAACTATATGTATTTAGGAAAATATTGCAACGTTCTATTATTTTCAAATGAGCTGTAAATTCAATTCCGGATTTATAATCACTAAATTTTTATCAAATAGCAGCTACAAAGTTGCTATTTTAGAATGGAAAATACTTATTGAAACTACAGTAGGGCTTGGTTAGTATAAAAACAAGCTCCTTTTCTGCTAAATACAGATTATAGCTCATGGAAAAAAATATGAGCACCTCATAGAACATAAACATATTCCAATATGCTTATAAAATATATATTTTAACCACAAAATGAGTTTGGTGTACTGTGAGACCTATTCATAAAGTATTCTAATCCAGACTGGGGAGTTTTATTTAGCACCCAAGAAAAGCAATTCAAATGAAAAGAATAATGTTAATTTTATTCAGTCACAGCAGATCCAAAATTGTCTTAGGGAATACTCAAACCTATGTAAAATTGTTTGGTTGCAACATTTGAACAAGTGAAAGCTGATCAGTAAAACGTAAATGGCATTGCAGTATGGAGGACATACTTGGTAGCATAACAAAATTACTTTAGCATCATGCAAAAAACCAGTCTTCTTTCTTCAAGGTGAGCTGAGGATATGTAGTTGATAACTGTAAATGAAAATTATGTATTAAGCAGTGTTCATGAAGCTGCACTACCTACAGTTATACTCCATTCACCTTTATAAACTATCCCGGTTGGCACTTGCGAAATATCGGCAATATCGAAATAATGCTCAGAGACGTTGCCATATGCCAATGCCATTTTCTACTCTCAATTTCAACATAATCATCACGCTTGGAAAATGAAAATGCCGAAGGTAGTTTTTAAGAAGCAAAGACAAAGTATCAGCAAGTGCTATGTAGAATTGAAATCTGCTTATTCTGATAGTAACCCTGATAATTTGGAATCAATAATCATTTTTGACTTATGTGAGTGAAAACCAAGGAATTATATTTTATATGAATAGATATTTATTCTTTAGCTGAACATCAAAATGAAGAAAGATTTCAAGTGAAAGACCATAAAGAATTTCCTTCTATTGGTGCACCCAAAAAGACACTGACTAAAGACTATATTTTGAAAAAAGGTCTGCAACGGCAAATTTGGGGTTATAATTTGAAAAATGAACACTTTTCAATTGATACACTACTCACTTTTGACAAAGACAGACATCACTTTTTAAAATTATAAAGTAGAAGGGGTTACAAACACAAAAGGGTGAATGAACGCCAAAGTTTATGTGAACAAAAACATGTTGCAGCCAAAATGACTTTCATGCGCAAATTTTCACAGTATAAATCGTTGGATGAAAATCTCAGATTTGTGTTTTTAAACATTTCGATAAATATGTAAACTATGATCTCTATGTAGAGAGGACAATGTTGCGTAATTATATAACAGGAAAATGACTATAACCTAACATTTTCAAAATATACACGGTGAAATGTGTCAAAATGTCATGGCCAACCAGGATAGTTCATAAAAGTGAATAGAGTATAAATATTTCAGCATAGCTTTCAGACCTTGGAGGAAGAAATTAGCATAAAAATAATTATTGTAAAGAATATAAAAGATACCTTTTCAGAATTTCAAAATATATGGTGAATCTTTTCTCCTCTAATGTATCAAAAATATTTCATTGATATTCATCTAGTCTATACCAGCACAAAGGGTGAGGTTCATAACTGAAATGAAGAATGTATATATATATATATATCAGTTTGTTTTTCCATTAAGACGAAATCAGGTAATAATTGATAAGCTTCAGTTAAAATTTTCAGCATAGCCTTCAGCGATCTTGGTGGAAAATATATCATCATGAAATATTCAAGTTATGCAGATAATTAATAACACAATCAATAGGAAAATTATGTATTAATCAGTGTTCATAAATCTGGAAGACCTTCAAATATTTCAGAATAGCTTTCAGATCTTGGAGGAAGAAATTAGCATAAAAATAATTATTGTAATTGAAATAGAAGAATATACAAGATACCTTCTCACAATTTCAAACTATATGGTGAATCTTTTCTCCTCTAATGTATCAAAAATATTTCAATGATATTCATCCAGTCCATACCAGCACAAAGGGTGAGGTTCTTAACTGAAATGAAAAATGTATATATATATATATCAGTTTGTTTTTCCATTAAGACGAAATCAGGTAATAATTGATAAGCTTCAGTTAAGATTTTCAGCATAGCCTTCAGCGATCTTGGTGGAAAATATATCATCATGAAATATTCAAGTTATCCAGATAATTAATAGCACAATCAATAGGAAAATTATGTATTAATCAGTGTTCATAAAGCTGGACGACCTTCAGTTAAATATTTCAGCATAGCTTTCAGATCTTGGAGGAAGAAATTAGTATTATAATAATAATAAGTGTCATTGGAATAGAAGAATATACAAGATACCTTCTCATAATTTCAAAATATATGATGAATCTTTTCTCCTCTAATGTATCAAAAATATTCCAATGATATTCATCCAGTCTATGTCAGCACAAAGGACGAGGTTCATACCTGAAATGAAAAATGTATATCAGTTTGTTTTTCCATTAAGCCGAAATCAGGAAATAATTAATAAGTTTCAGTTAAGATTTTCAGCATAGCTTTCAGCGATCTTGGTGGAAAATATATCATCATGAAATATTCAAGTTATCCAGATAATTAATAGCACAATCAATAGGAAAATTATGTATTAATCAGTGTTCATAAAGCTGGACGACCTTCAGTTAAATATTTCAGCATAGCTTTCAGATCTTGGAGGAAGAAATTAGTATTATAATAATAATAAGTGTCATTGGAATAGAAGAATATACAAGATACCTTCTCATAATTTCAAAATATATGATGAATCTTTTCTCCTCTAATGTATCAAAAATATTCCAATGATATTCATCCAGTCTATGTCAGCACAAAGGACGAGGTTCATACCTGAAATGAAAAATGTGTATCAGTTTGTTTTTCCATTAAGCCGAAATCAGGTAATAATTAATAAGCTTCAGTTAAGATTTTCAGCATAGCTTTCAGCGATCTTGGTGGAAAATATATCATCATGAAATATTCAAGTTATCCAGATAATTAATAGCACAATCAATAGGAAAATTATGTATTGATCAGTGTTCATAAAGCTGGACGACCTTCAGTTAAATATTTCAGCATAGCTTTCAGATCTTGGAGGAAGAAATTAGTATAATAATAATAAGTGTCATTGGAATAGAAGAATATACAAGATACCTTCTCATAATTTCAAAATATATGATGAATCTTTTCTCCTCTAATGTATCAAAAATATTCCAATGATATTCATCCAGTCTATGTCAGCACAAAGGACGAGGTTCATACCTGAAATGAAAAATGTATATCAGTTTGTTTTTCCATTAAGCCGAAATCAGGAAATAATTAATAAGTTTCAGTTAAGATTTTCAGCATAGCTTTCAGCGATCTTGGTGGAAAATATATCATCATGAAATATTCAGGTTATACCTAGAGATAATTAATGACACATGGAATCAAATACTGGTTTCAGTTCACCTAAGTGATGAAATTGCTTGATGAACTGATCAAGTTCTATATCTGTAAGTTGGTAAAAAAATATTTAAGGTACTCATATCACCAAAATGATATTGAAAGGGTGCCCATATTTATCAAAATGATGAATAATCCATTAGCCCTTAACTCTCTCCAATTTGGTGGAGAACATATGAAGAGAGAGTGAGAGAAACACCCATTAATTAAAATGTTCCCATTATCGTTCGGTGATATTGGAGGAAAAATTAATCAAACTTTAATGAGACATAATATGATATATTAGAGAGAACTGAGAAAATTTTAAATTATGTTGCACAGAATACCTACCTATTATGAGCTACATCAGTTGCAGTGAGATCTTGGAGATTCATAAAGTATGCAGGAGGATAGCCAACCTACAAAAAACCTTTTAGATAGCTGTTACAGAAAAATAATGAACATAGTAAATAAACTGAAATTTTTCAGTTTAAATGTTCAGCATGGCTTTCAGCGATCTTGGTGGAAAATAGACTCATCAAACTTTAATAAAGGAAATATTGATAGAATACGATAAATAACAAAAGTAGTACTTGCTTTTGGCTGCATTAGATAATTTTCTAAAAATTTATTATATCTTTGAGAAAGATCGCAGATTAGAGCCCGCTCACATGGTCCTGGTCAAACTGCCTGACTGTTGGAAAGCATAGGTTTGATAACATTACAGCATTATTTGTTGGTACAAAAACAAACTTATAAATCTTACCAGATTTACATCATGGAACATGGTATGGTATAACCACAGACTAACCAGATAAACCAAAAAGTAAAGTCTGTATCTGTAAAGGTATGGTATTGGTCTGTGGCAGTTGGCAGGTAGAGCTGGCAGGCAAAACTTCCGGAGATACCCGAACGGCCAGAGGCGTCGGAGAAATCGAATGCTTCCCCGAATTCGATGAGATCCACTCAGTTTATGTTCAATATGATGGAAGTTAATCTCATCCGAACTGACGGAATATATCCAAACAATTCATTTCGCTACTCACCTACACCAGCGCTGTTCTCGATTATAATCAGATGTTTTCTCATGAAAGTAAAACACATATTTATCATAGTTAAATACTTGCACTCGATTGGGAGAAGGATTCTTTCTAGTGTCCGCCGCCCTCGCTCTCAGAACGACGTACAATCAGTTTCGTGTATCGAAAATGATAAAGTGAATGATAACAAAGCATAAGAATCAGGTGTCCACCTGGGCCAACACCCAGAAAGTATTTCACGTGTATTTGAATTTTTCCCATTTTCTTCGATATCAAGTCCGCCGCCATCGCTCTCGGAACGACGTACAATCAGTTTGGTATGTCAAAAATGATGAAGAGGATGATAACGAAGCATAAATGTCAGATCTCGATCAGGGCTATCAGTCAGAAAACGTATTTCAGATATATTTTTACCACTTCCAAACGAAAATATTGAACTGTAATCAAGAATAATCCATATTCAGTAATTATCAAACCTTTATTAGCCATGTCACACCCTATATGGAATCATAAAACGATAGATATTGCATTCTACCTTAAATTGCCTGCGTAAATGTTCGAAGAGTACAGATCCGTTACGGAACGTCCCTAGCCACTGCTAACGCCTCGCGGAGCTAGAACGCAATGTTGCCATACGTCGCCCATCGGCGGAGCCATCGCTGGGAATCCATCGGTGTTTTCACGCGCGTCAAAAATTTATGGATATTTGTTCAAATCGACTCTGCTAGTTTTTTCCCAATCAAGTGGAAGCGATTATTTTATGAAAAATGTGTTTTTCTAGCCATTAGAAAGCGTCTGTATTGATTTCATCACAGCTGCTGAGGGCAACAAACCTAAAAAAGTTCCTGAAAATTTGTTCAATCCGACTCTGATATTTTTTTCCCAATCAAATGGAAGCGATTATTTTATGAAAAATGTTTTCTTCTAGCCATTAGAAAGCGTCTGTATTTATTTCATCGCATCTGCTGAGGGCACAAGTACCTAAAAAAATCCTGAAAATTTGTTCGATCCGACCCTGGTATTTTTTCCCAATCAAGTGCAAGCGATTATTTCATGAAAAACGAGTTCTTCTTAGCCATCGAAAAGCATCTGTATTTATTTCATCGCAGCTGCTGAGGGCAAAAGTACCTAAAAAAATTCATGA
The DNA here is from genome assembly GCA_958510865.1 of Myrrha octodecimguttata. NCBI lineage: Eukaryota > Metazoa > Arthropoda > Insecta > Coleoptera > Coccinellidae > Myrrha > Myrrha octodecimguttata. The sequence continues at coordinate 26,020,435 of OY294056.1, forward strand.
AAATTTGTTGGATCCGACTCTGGTATTTTTTTCCCAATCAAGTGCAAGCGATTATTTTATGAAAAACGGTTTCTTCTCAGCCATTAGAAAGCGTCTGTATTCATTTCATCGCAGCTGCTGACGGCAAAGTACCTAAAAAATTTCCTGAAAATTTGTTCGATCCGACTCTGGTATTTTTTTCCCAATCAAATGCAAGCGATTATTTTATGAAAAATGTTTTCTTCTAGCCATTAGAAAGCGTCTGTATTTATTTCATCGCAGCAGCTGAGGGCAAAGTACCTAAAAACGTTCCTGAAAATTTGTTCAATCCGACCCTCGTATTTTTTCCCAATCAAGTGCAAGCGATTATTTTATGAAAAAAGAGTTCTTCTTAGCCATTGGAAAGCATCTGTATTCATTTTATCGCAGCTGCTGAGGGCAAAAGTACCTTAAAAAATTCCTGAAAATTTGTTCGATCCGACTCTGGTATTTTTTTTTCCAATCCAGTGCAAGTAAATATTTTATAAAAAAAGAGTTCTTCTTAGCCATTGAAAAGCATCTGTATTCATTTCATCGCAGCTGCTGAGGGCAAAAATATTCATGAAAATTTGTTCGATCCGACTCTGGTATTTTTTTCCCAATCAAGTGTAAGCGATAATTTACATGAAAAACGAGTTCTTTTTAGCCATTAGAAAGCATCTGTATTTATTTAATAGCAGCTGCTGAGGGCAAAAGTACCTAAAAACATTCCTGAAAATTTGTTCAACCCGAGTCTCTTATTTTTTTCCCAATCAAGTGCAAGCGATTATTTTATGAAAAATGTGTTTTTCTAGCCATAAGAAAGCATCTGTATTCATTTCATCGCAGCTGCTGAGGGCATTGGTACCTAAAGAAATTCATGAAAATTTGTTCAATCCGACTCTGGTATTTTTTTCCCAATAAAGTGCAAGCCATTATTTTATGAAAAACGTAATATCCTTCGCTATTAGAAGACATCCGCATTCATTTTATCACAGCTGCTGTGGGCAAAAAAACCTAAAAAATTCATGAAAATTTGCTCAGTCCGACACTAGAAAGAATCCTTTTCCAAATCGAGTGCACCTATTTAACTATGACAAATGTGTTTTACTTTCATGAGAAAAAATCTGATTATAATTGAGAACACCGCTGGTGTAGCTGCATAGCGAAATAAATCGTTTGGATATATTTCCGTCAGTTCGGATGAGGTATAACTTCCGCATCATATTGAACATAAACTGATTGGATCTCATCGAATTCGTGAAAAATTTATTTCTGTATGTATGTCAGGCAATGAACACTCATGTAACTTTTGAAAGGGGGGGGGGGTACATTATTGAAATTTTAGGTGCAGTTACTGAATATTTCGGTTGAGCAAACTCAATAATATGAGATAAATCCGCTGAATAGTTTCGGGGTTATACAAATCTGAAATAATGTTGTTTTCCAAAATAATAAACTCGAAAAAAGCCCTCGTCCACGCAATTCAAACTTGATAATTAGTTGCATGTAAATTTCATTAAGATCGGATCTATATATTTATTCATCAACCAATTGACTTAACATAAAAAATTCACGTAAATCCCAAAGGTATGGGAATAAATCGTTAGCAACATTAAAGTATCTCTTTTATGAAAATAGTTCAAACCTTCAAGACTTCAAGCCGACATGTTTTAGAACCCAATACCATAATTCAGCTTTATAGGATAACTATGTATAATATATTTCTGAAGAATATAGTATGAGTTTATAAAAACTACAGGTGGATTTTACCCATTCATGAAATCTAGCTTGAACTCCAAACCCCTGGCTCTACAACTTTCAAGTCTAAAGTTGTTTGTCCTAAAAGTTATTACGTTTACAATCGGTGGCTGTAGGCCTACGTTAACCGATATTTGTGTAGAGTAAAGAGTTTTGGTGCACAAAGACCAATTCATAAATGATTTAAATCCACTTGATGATACCATTATTGCATCCTTTCCAGATTTATTTTACCCATTCACGAATTCGTCCTTTATTGATTTAGGGCCTATACTTGCTCAACAAATATCGGAATCCCTAAGCTTTTTAATGAAATTCACAACTATATAATTACCAGGCTTCAATTCTGTATATCTACGTGTAGGTTTTTTTGGGTTGATTTTAGGAATAAAGCACAATAATTTTAGATTTGTATATCCCCGAAACACCGTTGGGTGAATTTAGCTCCATTATTGAGTTCGCTTAAACGCGATATTCAGTAAATACTCCGGGTCTTATTGGTCTTCTGCTCCGAAATAAGTTATAGTGTTTATAGCCTGGTATACAGAATTTAATTTAAAAATAAATTTTCCATCACTGTTAGTCCAACCTAGTCGTTTAAGGCCTTTTGCCGTCCGTAATTCGAAAATTGTAGAATTGTTGGTAAAATTATAACGCTTTAAATTGTTCCTTAGAAAAAGCGCGTAAAAAAGGACCGACTTCCATATTATATGTTACAAATTTTCCAATATACATATATAAATATCCAGTTTTTCGTATGTATTAGGGAAAACAGAGTCTTGGTTTCATCAAAATCAATGAAAATATTCCAGTTCCAGATACAATACTCTATGGAACCCAAACACACACCATATAGAAGTCATCGTTCATGTTGCGAAATTCAAAATTACCGCCATTCCGCGTTTTCTCTGATTGGCCGATTCCAACCTTCATGTTCCGGGGCGCTATTTTCGAGCTCATCCGAATTCATTTCGTCTACGAGCTCTCGCGGCGATGCGACAGTTTGGCAACATGGTAGTCACGGAGTGCTTGGGCAAGATTTATTCACGAAAACACCTTTTTGCGCGCATGTTCTAGGGGAACAGCGTGCTATCGTTTTGTCCAAATGTCTGTAATTTTGGATGATTGAGCCGAAAATGGTCTCAATCGACTAGGTTGGACTCACTGATGACGAATCCGGTGTCAAAATTGATTCTGTCCGGCCGGCCGGCCGGTTGGCCGGCCGTAGACACGATAACTGTCGACAGAAGTAAGCTAGCAACTTGAAACTTTCAGCATAGGTTGCGCATCGGAATGCCGCGGTTAAGTTCGTTAATGGGCCAAATCGATCGAATAGTTTCGGAGTTATAGGCATTTGAAGTTTTGAAGTTATTTATTTTTTATTTCAGAAACTACCTGAGCGATTGGATTCAAACTTGGCAGTTAGATGAAGTACAACGACGCACAACTTTAAGCCAAATTTCGTCAGGATCATATCGTCAGTAATTTAAAAAAAAAATTTTTTTCGAAATTTTTTTCCAAAAAAATTTTTTTTTCGGAAACCATTCATCATATCCAAAAAAAATTATACTCACACTTTGACCTTCTAATTTCACAGCAGTGTACCTAATTTCAGTTCGATATGATCATAAGTTTTGGAGATATCGGGAAAAAATATGTCAAATTTCGAGGTTTTCTTCTCGATATCGTTGATTTTTTCGGTATAACTCGAGAAATACTGATTCAGTCCTGATTAAACTTCACAGCTAGTTTTAAGATGCTAAAATATAACTTTATGCAAAATTTCGTGATAATCGTGTTATTAGAACAATTTGAAAAAAAAAAAATTTCTATGATTTTCTCATCATATCATCCTCATTAAATTCTGTATGAAACTTCGAACTGTTATTTTCGATGAAGTACTGGATTTCAATTCGATCTGATCTGTATTTTTGGAAATATTGGAAAAATAAAATTTTGATTGGGTATATCTACGGAATCATTGGGTGGATTTTACCCATTCACGAATTCGGCCTTCGTAATTAAGGTCCAAACCTTCTCTGCAAATATCGAGTTTCTAAGTTGTTTCTTTCGGAAGTTATTGTGTTTACGCAGTCGGCCGTTAGGCTGACCTTCAAAGTATTCGTAAGATTGTAGACATTTAAAAGTCTGCGTTTGCACCTTGTGCAGAAACTACTATTCGACACCTCGAATGTAGTATATTCACAGCATAATTCAATTCCTCTGAAGCTCTGAGTTATTGATTTCAGACATTCAAGTGACCATATATCCATTTGATACCTAAAACAGAACTAATAATAAATATTACAAATAGAATTTGGGTACAATACAATATATATCCTACCTTCAATCATTGTTTAATAAGGCTTCAGTCCACATCGTCTTCGTACATCAACTTATTCACTCCATCACTAATATTAGTCCGCGAGAGGACAGAAATAATTATTAAATCAAAAGAAGTGCCCATAAAAACAACTTCAAACTGTAAAAATCCATCAAAAACATTAATAAGTATCCACTGTGTTTTCGTTTGTATGTCATTTCACCTTGGGGCTTGTAATGAGAATTGCCTACAAATACAAATTCTAAGGAAAAACAACACGTTGCCAAACTGTCACATTTGGCCGAATCTAGACCTCACTTTCGCATGTGAAAGTGATTCGGATTACTAGAAAACAGAGACAAGAGAATAAATTTATGTTTAGTAAGATATTACCACAGACTAACTGGTCTGTGATATTACGATGGGAGTTAGACCTCATCCGAACTGACGGAATATATGTACATATATCCAATCCAAAGAATTTATTTCGTTAATCAGGTACACAAGAGCTGTTCTCAATTATAATCTGATGCTTTCTCATGAATGTAAAACACATTATTTGTTTATTTGTCATAGCATTGTATAAATTTATTGTAATGGTCATAGTTGAATACTTGCACTCGATTGGGAAAAGAATTAAAGTTTCGCACTCATCAAATGTTTATGAATTTTTTATGTACTTTTGCCCAAAGCAGCTGCAATGAAATGGAAAGAGATGCTTTCTAATGGCTAGGGAAAACACGTTTTTCATAAAATAGCAACTTGCATTTGATTGGGGAAAAAATACCGGAGTCGGACTAAACAAACTTTCATGAATTTTTTTAGGTACTTTTACCCACAGCAGCTGCGATAAAATAAATACAGGGATGAATTCTAATGGCTAAGAAGAACTCATTTTTCATGAAATAATCACTTGCACTTGATTGGGGAAAAATACCAGAGTCGGACTGAACAAATGTTCAGGAATTTTTTAGGTACTTTTGCCCTCAGCAGCTTCGATAAAATAAATACAGGTGCTTTCTAATGGCTAAGAACACATTGTTCATGAAATAATCACTTGCATTTTATTGGGGAAAAAATACCAAAGTCGGACCGAACAAATTTTCATGAATTTTTTTAGGTACTGTTGCCCACATCAGCTGCGATTAAATAAAAACAGATGCTTTCTAATGGCCAAGGAAAACACATTTTTACGCGCTTGTTCTGGGGAACAGCGCGTTATCATTTCGTCACGATGTCTGTAATTTTCGAATTTTGAGCCGAAATTGGTCTCAAACGACTAGGTTGGACTTACTGATCAAGAATCCGTGGTCAATATTGATTCTGTCCGTTCGGCCGGCCGGCCGTGTGCGCTTTAACTTTCGAAAGGAAGGACCTAGAGTCTTGAAGTTTTCAGGTTATTAGGTTAAGATCCGGAATACCTCGGTTAAGTTCGTTAATGGGCCAAATCCGCCGAATGGTTTTTGTGCTACAGCCATTTGAAATTTCGATTTTTCAATAACTCGAAAAATATTTATCTGATCGAAATGACACTTGGTTGGAAGATGAACAGTGTCACTAAGAAGATCAATTATCCATGGAAAAATTCGAAAAAAAAATTTTTTTTTCTGAAAATTTTTATGTTACATTGAAATTTCACTGAAATTTGCAAGTCATCATTTCGCAATGTGAACAAACGCGTAAATCTGCTGACTTCACGTCAGTGCTTTTCTAGATTTTTCATAAAATAATCACCTGCGCTTGATTGGGGAAAAATAACGACGGACTGAACAAACTTTTATGCATTTTTTAAGGTACTTTTGTCCACAGCAGCTGCGACAAAATGAATACAAATACTTTCTTATAGCTGAGAAGAACACATTTTCCATGAAATAATCACTTGCACTTGATTGGGGAAAACTACCAGAGTCGGACTGAACAAACTTTTATACATTTTCAACTGTACTTTTGCCCACAGCAGCTTGTGATTAAATAAATACAGATGCTTTCTAATGGCTAAGAAGAACATATTTTTCATGAAATAATCACTTGCACTTGATTGGGGAAAAATACCAGAGTCGGACTGAACAAATGTTCAGGAATTTTTTAGGTAATTTTGCCCACAGCAGCTGCGATAAAATGAATACACATGCTTTCTTATGACTAAGGAAAATACGTTTTTCATAAAATAATCACTTGCACTTGATTGGGGAAAAAATACCAGAGTCAGACTCAACAAATTTTCACGAATTTTTTAGATGCTTTTGCACAGTGCAAACTTATTTTTCACTCATTTTATGTTATATGTTATTATTAAGCGAAGATGTTCATATCTTGATATTTTTAAATTTTTTTTTCAAACATGAATGTCATACTATGATTATGTATTGTTATTAAAATGGAAAAAGAAGAAATGATTTGTGTCCATCACTACTCGAATACACCATTGAAAGAACAGGATATAGGAGATAGGAAAAAAATTATTTTCATTTCTTTTTAAAATGATTTTGATTCCATGATAGCAATCCATCAAATAGTCAAATATGTTGATGAAGATCAAATGTTAATGTTTTCTCTCCTCTACAAAGTATATGTCGTGCGTGCAATAGGAACAAATTTTTGGTTAAGCATTCATCCCTATTGAGCTGTTTGATTAAACTGAAAATATAATTTGATAAAGTAAATTATACCGTCAAATGTATTTTCACGTATGTTTATTTCTTGGAGTAACTCAATAAATGTGGATGTAGTCTTTTGGTGAATTGATTGAGTTTTATTTCCTTTTCACAGAGGTCAATTATTTCTGAAGGTTCAAAATCACTAGAAAAATTATTCTAGTTCTTCGAAGGTTACTGGAGAAAATTCTTTATATTTTAAATATACAAGGTTTGTCCAAGTTTTTTTCGAAATCCCACCATTTCAGTGTAACGGCTGAGTTTAAATGAAATGAATCGGTGATTTTGTCAAATAATACCCCTTGCGATATTTTAACAAGTAGATGTAAAATGTGTAAACCATTGAAGAGAGCCCAAAACAACAAGACCTCTTAGACAACAGGTAGGTACAAGATGTTGACAAAGAAATTATTGTATTGATCAATGAAGACGATAGATCCGCTACATACAAGACAAATAAATCTACATTTGCGATAGCTCTACCATATCAACTTTCAATTGATTTCATGAAAAGGAAATGAGGAATGAAACACCTACATTTTTACGCGCTTGTTGTGGGGGACAGCGCGTTATCGCTTCGTCACAACAGAGCCGGATCTAGGGCGTGGCGAGGGAGGCATTTGCCACGGGCGCCAACCAACTAGGGGCGCAAAATTATGATTTTTTTTTGAAATTATGTTTTTTCACTTCAAAGTCCATTCATATTTTAGTGCGGTGCTATATGTAGTGCATGCACCTGTTGTACAATATGCGGCGACAAGTAGTTACCAATAAATTAACGGATGATAAATTTACACTTGTCGGTCGCCCTACGATTCCCGATCGCGTCCAGATGTTTGTTATTCGAACACTGAAAACCTCAATTAGCGGCAAGTTCAAAGGGAGTTTAATGGTTCGAGCTAGCGGCGGTAGCACTCCGTTTAGGGTCGGTTTCTTGACGGCATGACAAAGAGATTCAGACCGTCCACATTATTCGCCGAATCGTTCATCACACCGGCTTTGATAAGGGTAATGTATTTCGAAGACGTTTACGACTGATAGGCTTGATGAAATCACCCCAGCCATACTACTTTTTTTCTCGCATGTGGGGTACTTCCATGCAGCGGCTCAGTTGATGGCATCAATAAGAAAAATAGGAACCAGGAACTTATCATTATATTTCATATTATGTGCAATACCGCAAATAACGTGATCGTGCAAGCGGGCCGGGAAATTATTTGTGCTGGAAAAAGTTTGAAAATTTCAATCAGGTATGTTTGAATAATTTTATTTTGAGTTGAGGATTTTTGCGCGCTCGGTTAAATTATATTCTGTCCGTGCACACGAGAGTCAATCATTTTCGAAAGATATAACTTAGAGACTGCAAAATTTATAAGGTTATGTTTGGGTTAGGAATATGTCGGCCATATTATCGTTCGAATTTTATTTGCGAGATCCCAAATTATACCGATTCAATTGAAATTGCGTTGTACCATGATTACACGAGTTTTCATAAATATAAGAAGAAGTTTGAAAAAAAAATCAAAATGTTGAGAAGAATTAATCGTATCTCTGGTATTTTATTAATCAGCTTCTTAGCTATGGGTACTACAGAAAGAGGATCAAATGTCGATCAAATGAATAGTATGATTCTTGAGTTTCACTGGAACATGAAACGTTTTTCTGTTCTCCTGACATTTGTCGAGCATTGAGACAATTCAGATATGAATATAAACGAGCGCGCAAAACATTCCGATTGGACTTCCATGCATTTTCAGAATCTTTTATAATTTTAGGTTGACATAACCAACTGAAATGGTTTTTCTGTTACAATTATTCTCTTATGACCTTTATTGGCATGTGTATTCTCTAATGTATTTCAGTTTTTCATTTACACTTTCATTTATTGTTTTTTTTGAAGCTTTGAATGCTTCTATATCATTTTGAGAATAAATTATTTTATTCGTCGTTTTGTTTTCTTCAAACCCTCATTATGGTATATTAATACGTTTGTGAGTTCTCTTCACTACCTTATAAGATACATGGGAGATTATAGTAATTTCTATACATATATTGTTTGATGAACCTAAGAATCGAATGCTCGTTTTCAAAAGAATATAATAATAGTAAAATATCTTAGGAATAGAATAAATATCATTCATGAAAAGTATGTTGTCACTGAAAAAAAAATTGAAAAGGGCGCATTTCGATAACTTGCCACGGGCGCTGAAATGCTAGATCCGGCTCTGCGTCACAATGTCTGTAGGTCTCAACTTTTGAGCTGAAATTGGTCTCAAACTACTAGGTAAGACTCACTGACGAAGAATCCGTTACATGTCATTAGTTCGATTCCTTCTCAGAATGTAAATTTTATGTGTTCCACGCCCGCAAACAATAATTTTGTTCCTGATGGTGAAATGATTAGTGTCATCGAAATGGAAAGTAAAAAAATCTAGAGAAGCACTGACATGAAGTCAGCAGCTTTTACGCGCTTGTTCACATTGCGAAATGGTGACTTGGAAATTTCAGTGAAATTTCAATATGAAAATTTTCAAAGAAAAAATTTTTTTTTCAAATTTCTCCATGGATAATTCTTCTTATTGACCCTGTTCATCTTCCAAGCAAGTTTCATTTCGATCAGATGAATATTTTTCGAGTTATTGAAAAATCTAAATTCCAAATGGCTGTGGCACAAAAACCATTCGGCAGATTTGGCCCATTAACGAACTTAACCGAGATATTCAGGATCTCAACCTAACCTGAATATTTCAAGACTCTAGGTCCTTTCTTTCGGAAGTTACAGCGCATACGGCCGGACAGGATCAATTTTGACCACGGATTCTTTATCAGTGAGTCCAACCTAGTCGTTCGTTTGAGACCAATTGCGGCTCAAAATTCGGAAATTTCTGACATCGTGACGAAATCATAACGCGCTGTTCCCCAGAACAAGCGCGTAAAAAGATGAAACGTTTCAACAACATTCAGACAAGGAACCAATAGATTTTTTCAATAGAATCATCGAGGATAGAGTTCTTGCATGAAATTATCGTGATAACTTAGAAAATCCAATGCTGGAGAAAAAAGTAGATATAACCCCTAAAAAATTTAATATTAAAAAAATTTCAACTAGTCGAATCCAAGCAGATTCCAACGAACGCTGTTAATGTTGAACAATTACCGAATTACCGAAAAGAATTGTATAATTTTAGAAGGATCTTTTCAGATAAAGTATGATATAATGGCTCATATAATGAAGGTCAAGGAAAAGCGGCAGCCGGTCGGACCGACAGAATAAAATTTGACCACGGATTCTTCATTAGTGAGTCTAAGCCAATCGTGTGACACAAATTCCGGCTTGAAATTAGAAAATTATAGACATTGTGACGAAACGATGATGGGCACTTCCTCCAGAAAAAGCGCGTAAAAATTGCATTCGTTTATTTTTAGATAACAAGCTTCTTTGCAAAATGATTGGTAATTTTTTTACGCGCTTATTCTAGGGAACCGCGCGTTATCATCCTGTCACGATGTCTGAAATTTTTGAATTTTAAGCGGAAAATGGTCTTAAAAGATTGGGTTGGGTTGGGTTCTCTCTGAAGAAGAATCCGTGGTCAAATTCAATTCTGTCCGTCCGGCCGTCTGTATCTGCTCTAACTTTCGAAACGAAGGACCTAGAGTCTTGAAATTTTTAGGTTAGGTTTTGATCCTGAATATCTGGGTTAAGTACGTTAATGGGCCAAATCTGCCGAATGGTTTTTGTGTTACAGCTATTTGGAATTAAGATTTTTCAATAACTCGAAAAATATTCATCTGATCGAAATGAAACTTTGTTGGAAGATGGACAGTGTCAATAACAAGAATTATCTATATGGAAAAATTTGGAAAAATTTTTTTGTCCAAAAAATTCATATTTCATTTAAATTTCACGTGCTTTTCTAGGTTTTTTATGCATTCGTGCAATAACCGAAAAGAATGCAAAACGAACACGTCTTCAGTGGAGCCAGCTAGTAGGGCACCAGTGGGTGGGGAAGCTTGATATACTGCGAGTATCTAGGTGGCCGCTCTAGTTGATTCTATTCTCAGTGATCTTGGCGCTCTTTCAGCTTAGCACTATACTGAATTCAACCAAAATTAGTTATAAATTCACAAGAGCATATGCCATATGAGATCTTCATTACCTTCATGGCTCTAAACTATAGAGTTATATTCATTCCGAGGTTAATTACTTGCTTCAAGAAATATCGAATATCTTTTTCTTGGAACCATTCAGTTTCAGAAGAGAGTCCAATATATTCTTATTAAGCCATTCAGTGATCTTTTATCTTGATGTCTAGCCGAATTATATGTGATGAAGTTCTTATTTTCTATTCGAAACTTAAAAACCGGCATTATTCCTGTTCCCCAGAAAATATATCATGCTATCATTCTCTACGAGATGTTTTTGAAGGGAATGGTAATGTGGACTTGATCGCAGAAATCACAGGGAAATATCCTTGTAGAACGCGTTGTAGTCATCTACTTGAAACAAATTATTTGATTTTCAAAAGCATCGATATGAACTGGATGCCATCGCTCTTACCTGTTCTGTTCCCTTTTATTCATTTCAATGTATTTGATTTACATAGATGTCGACATCGACCGCGAGCCCAACCTCCACCTTGAATGCAACCCACTTGTTCTATTCGTACTTAAAGAATTATTTATATTTTGATGATTAAGTAACCTTTCTCCCACTATAGTATTGATTTAAACTCAATTAATAATCTCAATTCACTGCGTACAATCATTGTATATAGGTGTCTCTATACAATAATACTGATGAATATTCCAATGGATTCTGGGTGAAAGACTTGCATCATACAACGAACATCGAGCTTTTTCAACTAAAGTTCGTTTCATGCGCTCATCATTCTGTTGTGGAGTGTACGCATTTGTTTCCTGGTGCAAAATACCATGCTTCCTACAGAAGTCTCTGAATTTTTTGCTGTTAAATTCATCACCTTGGTCACTGCGAAAAATTTTTGGCACCCTTCTGATTCTCTTCGAAGTTCTTACATTCCTGACATTTTTCATAAGCTTCATTTTTATTCCTTAAAAAATATACAAAAACCAGTCTTATATAGTCGTCCTCTAATACCATGGAGTATTTGGATCCTCCAAGCTATGTCACTTCCATCGGGCCACATTAGTCTCCATGTATTGTCTCCAATACATTATTAGCTCTTGTTCACTTATGACTAAATGGAAGGCGACATTGTTTGCCCTCATAACAAATTTCACACAGTTCATCACCCTTAGTCAACGAGCCTTTGAATTCAAAACCTGTTACTAAACCATTTTTCATCGAGTTTAAATCACGGTAGTTTAAATGCCCAAATCGCTTATGCCAGACTTCTTTAGAAACTGTCAAGCCTGCTAAATTCAACTGTGGTCCCTTGAAGTTTAATTTATAAACATTGTCCACTAAATCAGCCCTAGCGATCATTTGTCCATTTCTATTATAAATATGACCGTTTTCATTGAAAATTACTTTATTATGGTTTTTAATCAGTTGACTCACCGATAAGAGGTTGGTCGTCCACTTTATTGGTACATAGCAAACGTTAGAAATTGTCACTGGATGTTCCTTCTCAGCCTCTGTTGTGATTTGAATATCACCTGAACATTCTATAGGTAATTTGGTTTTCTTTGCCACCTTGATTTCCCTCACTGACGACTCATCATTGACATTTTCAAGCCAATCCCTTCGTGATGTTAGAATAATAATTTTTCGAGATAAAACCAACATTTACAATTTTATTCTGATAACAAGCGCGTAAAAACGATTTTCTTTAAGATTCAGTGGGACAATGATTTCCCGGACATTTTGATCTGATTCATAGGTTCAACAAAATACAAATATGTGGTAGCACAACTTTAAAAAGAATTATAATAATTTGGAAAATAAGATGCCCTTCGAAACGTATGCAAATGTTGACTTGAAACTGGGATCCTATAGTGCAACTTCAAGGGTTGCATATCATCGCATTCGAACGTCAGGTTGAAAGACACAATATTGAAGAATGTATTGCTCCTGAAAGATAATGTTCTGAAGGCTTAGAAATCCTTTTGAAACCCACAACATCCGACAAATGAAAGCATAGAAAATGCTTAAAGGTGCATTCAGAGACTGACATTCTCTCGATCTGACAAGCAAAAAATGTTCAGAAACTCAATACGAATAATTTACTCCGAATTGATAAAAAACCCAAAAACATTCAGATTGAAATACTCGACAGGATACGAATCTACGCGAAAAAATATTCTTCTCACAAAAAATAGCACTGTAATTGTTCAAGGTATAACAGGAAAACATGGCACATTTCACACCGAGCAAGCCATACAATATGGCACAAAAGTAGTTGGGGGAATAACTCCCAAGAAAGGTGGCCAAAAGCACCTAGGATTACCAGTGTTCAACAACATGAAAGAAGCGAAAGGAGCTTTCAAGAAAATAGATTGCTCTGTGATCTTCGTTCCTCCTCCAACCGCTGCAAGAGCAATTTTGGAGGCTATGGAACAAGAGATACCGTTAATAACTTGTATAACTGAAGGAATTCCTCAACAGGATATGGTTCGAGTGAAGCATAAACTGGTGAGACAGAGTAAATCGAGATTGATTGGGCCCAATTGTCCTGGTATAATAGCTCCTGGCGCGTGTAAAATCGGTATTATGCCAGGATTCATTCATAAGGAAGGTGTGGTTGGAATTGTTTCTAGGTGAGGAATATTTTTTAACGTTTGCATTCGTGAGTTTGTCGTTTCTTTTCATCTTTCATCTTGAGTTAAGCCTGTTTTACCTGTGGCATACATAAACTTATTTCTTTGAGCAGCATTTCGAAATTCTCATTATCCAGATGGTTGACTACAATGCCATAAGAAAAGGTGAGTTTGATACTAAATCGAGTACAATGTTTGTTCGAAAAAGCTCATGAAAATATATATGGTCCGGATGAATCAGTGAATTTGAGAAAAATGTCTAGTCCGGTCGAATAAGAACTAAAAACCTCAAAATCCACTGACATGAGGTCAGGAGCTTTTATGGGCTTGTTCACATTAGGAGCTATTTCCTCAAGACATTCTGATTTAACTTTTACTCCGTCATTTTCCAACCAAGTGCAGAATGTCGATTCGATAATATCCGCGTTATTGGTAATATTCGGAAAATAAAATTTCGGATGGATATGTGATATAGTTGCCCAACTTTTTGAAATGGGGCATCAACATTCAGAAGATGAGCATTCAATAATCTTATACTTTGTAAATGGTTTATGTACTTATTAATGAAGATAATAATTCAGAAACTTTGATTATATTATTTGATTAATTTCTTGAGTGACAAACAGAATGAACAAGTCTTATAGTTGAGAATAGAGGTCTACTGTGTGGGTGAGAAGCCGCGATGGTAGTTTGAATCGTGGGATAGTTGCCCTGAGGAGTAAATGAAAAAATATGTTGATTTTCTCAACTTTTATCATCATAAACTTAACGGAACAGTAAAAAAGTATATTGGGAAGGCGAAATATTTCGATCTTTTATTTAGCACAATAATCTTTGGTACCTACTGAACTCAAATATTATTATCATAAAAAAAATCACATTTCTTTTCTGTTTTTCATTTCTTTTTGGCATTTCTTTTTTTTTACCATATTATTGTAGCTTGGGGTTTTAGGCGGAATGCCATATCGACGAGAAATTCCATTAATAGGAATTCTTTCTTGTCTCAGCTCTGCAGGGGCGTTCAAAGGAGCGTCTTTCGTTCACACAGCCCGAGGCTTCATACCTGTTTTGCGAAGGTACTTTCGTGGCATATCTAGAAAACGAGAAAATCCATTATATTTACGATAGTTATGCATCGTGGGACAGATACCCTAAGGGCATCTATACTCACAAAATCTGGGGCATCTATCCTTTATTGTGAGGATAGACGCCCTCCAATTTTCCAAAAATATCGTGTAAAACTTTACTTAATTAACAATTAACTCATTTCATTCAATACATATTTTGATCATAAATACACCCAACAAACACAACATACAGCAATTGTACAGTTTCTGCATCACAAGTGCCACCAGAATGCAGTACATAAAATGTTGTATTAAAACTGCACAGTCTCTGCATTGGTAATACTGCTGTCCTAAAAATGCAGTATTTTAAATACAGCTGATGTACAGCTTTTGTGCAACAATATCGAAATGCTGTATGAGACAACGCTGTCTCTGTCTTTGATGCTATATTTCGTTCTAATAGTCAGCCATCGTTGTCTGTGCCGATAGCCGGTACGTTAGAGTAAGAGAAGCGTTGTCGATCGTCGTCGTCGGCCATGCTGTTTTGTAACGGAAATATGTTTGTTGTGTAGTAAATTCGTTTTTGGTTCTAAGTGAATCGCGCTATTTGAACTGACCGTTTTTTTCGAGTTGATGGGGTGCAAGTGTGAAAAACTTATGTTTCGACATGATCAATTCCCGAAAAAAAGAAATAATGCAAATTAGACTGATCTGAGTGGCTAAAATAAATATTTAGATGATGCCGATTCTTTTGGAACTGGAATAAATAGACAATAGAAGAAAACACCTGAGTCTCTACCTCAACTGGACAGGGTCAACAGAAAACAGAATATCGAAGTACATAAACATCAATGAAGGAATTTTAGGTATTATATTCACACAAGGTAAACCTGTTTTTTGTATCAACTCATTTTTCACCACTTCAAGTTGCTGTACGAAAGAACAGAGAGAGCAAAAATGATTCACCAACCGATATTGAAAAAAACATCATGGTATGATTGGGAAATATGTATCTACTTATTTTAGAGGACTTAGAAAGGAAAGAGAGAGAGTCACCCAATAATATATTATACCATGTATAATATTTGATATGGCCGGTATTTGTGTAAATTCAAGTTTTTTCCATTAAAGTCATGTTCTTAGAGCAATATTTTTTTTTATTGAGCTCAATATAAACTAGGTTAACCCGATTCCTAAGACAACCAGTATGTTTCAGGAATCCGGCTTACCTCCGAAAAAACTTTCAAGTAATCGCATTGAAATTCTGGACTTACATACTACAGATTGTGTCTTTTGGTCTAACCAGAAATGGCCGTACGATTTTTCAGATAATGTTGTGTACATTTTTATATATTTGAATTCCATGTTGAATTTTTGGTGAAATGTGAAAAATTAAATAATTTGATTATTTTTCTGTTGATAATCAATATCTAGATACAGAAAGCATTGCACTTATTTTTCTACCGCAAGGCAAAGAATTCGAATATGCAAAAATATGAACATCACATCATATAAGAAAATCAAAATTTATTTGGCAATCTCTGAATAAACTGGAAGGACAATACTCACTTTTTTACATTTATCGATGGTAAATAATTTAGTATCAATGTGCACAGTGTCAATTCAATCTCTAAAAAAATAATTATTTTTTCGGGAGTGAGTCTTATTCCAGTGAGTCTGGTTATACAGCCGAGCTTCTACTGCATTATTGCTACTTAGAAACTTCATATCGAAGTAGCACAGTTGGTCCATTATTACTATGTGCAAACTGCATTACAAAGTGGCATAGCTCCTGCACAACTGCTGTATAGTGGCTGTACTTAGAAAGCAGTTTGAGCTGTACAGTTTCGATGCAATTCCGCGGGACATATACGGTCCGTTTCGATACACTTACTGTACCACTATCGCTGCACTTCAAGTGCAGCAACGCTGTACAGTTTTTGTACTCTTGCTGCGTTTTAGCGTCTGCTGGGCAGAAATATATGCTTCTGCCTTAGTTAAATGTTCTGGGCGCGTGAAGAATACTGCAGAACCAAATTCAGCCATCTGCTGTTGCGTGAAATGGTTCTTTCGCCAGAAATCACAACATGTCAGCTGCAGTGAATACTGTGAATAGCAAGCCGTTGACTGGTTGAGTAGTGTTGCCACCCTCCGTACCTATTGTTTCAGTAGAGAGCTTCGAAAAAATCGGTAGATTTTGGTAGGTTTTTGGATTACATACCTTTTCACCTTTTTATGGGTTATTCTTGTTAAAATACCTACAATTTATTCGGAATATTGGGCCTGAAGGTTATTACGAATGAAGCAAAATTGAAAAAAGAATTTATTCATTAAATAAATTAATATTTGAAAAACTAAACTTTCGAACAAAAAATCAATATCATCACAAAATAAATGGGTATTCGAAAAATTAATAACTTTTGGAAACAAGGAATATGCAAAAATGAATATGGTGACATGCCCTCATTCACAAAATTTATTTTGGGGGATCACAAACTGCTCCCAGTTCTCAGCGAGGTATTTATCAGCTTTAGGAAGCGGCAACCTGTAATACATAAATCTGTATTACGTGTAGTATACTTTGCGTGATAGATTTGTCAACGTATAACTAAAATTTTGTATCAGATTATAGGTCCTTCCGTTTGCAAAGAAAGTGTAGCACTTTCTATGCAAACAAAAGGACCTAATGTTATGGTAAGGAAACCTTCAAAATAATATCGTAAAAGTCATGATGTCAAAGTGTCCTCATCTGAAAAATGAGTGACGTCAACTAGCAGAAAATACAAGAAGTACAAAGAGTATAACTCTTTGTATTTTCTGACGTCACTCATTTTTCAGATGAGCACACCATGTTTTCTACATCATGCACTCCATCAAGTTTCGGTAGATTTATATGCCTTTTCGGTAGTTCGGTAGATTGAGAAGAAAATCGGTAGATCTACAAAAAAAACCGGTAGAGGTGGTAACACTAGGTTGGAGGAAAGAGGTAACCTTCACAAAACAGAAAACACTGCGCGTGTCGTATTCCTACAAGTCGCTACGTCCCTACTGAGGCATTAATCCCCCTACCCTACGGCGTCTATCCCACTTTTACCTTATCTACGAAATCATTGGGGGGATTTTAAGTTTTCACTATTTCGACCTTCTTAATCAACCCCGAAACCTGCTATGAAAATATTGAGTCTCTTAGGACCGGTATTATAGAACTTATTTAGACCACAAATAGCAGTAAACTCTCACTTTTGAACCAGAATTCACGAGTTAACTTCTAGTTATGTTTCCAAAAAGCTTTATAACACTGACCCTTAGTCGTTTTTTTTTGGTGTTATTATAGTTAGGGTTGGCCTAAATGTCAACCGTACGAGTAAAATGGGAATCCATTTGAAGACTTTGTACTTGTTGAATTCTGTCCGTCCGGCCGCCCGGAGATATGGAAAGATTGAGGTTATTTCCCTATTATCTCAAGAAGAACAGACGATCAGATTTAAACTATGTAGTTAGTTGAGGAATACCGAAGCCCGACCTAACGCAGAATTTGGTAAGGATTGAAGAGGTAGAAAATTGTAAAAAGTATTCGTGCATTTTGTAAATTTTTGTTGAAAAATTTTTTTACCGGAAACTATTCAACAGATTTCCACAGAATTGTTGAAAACCTCGAGTCAGTATTTTACAACAGTATTTCAAAGTTCAGTTTGATTCAATATTCATCTTCGGAGATATTGGAAAAAATGTGTCAAATTTCTTGGTTATGTCAACTCAAAAAACATTGAAATAATGAAATTTAGAATGGTAAATTTATATGCGGAATCATTGGATGATTTCACCATTTCGCGAATTTGGCTTTTGTAATTGAACAGGTCCAACAAATATCCAGTCTCTAAATAGATTTTTATTTGACGGTTTTGACAGTTGAGCTGGCGTTGACCACAATAACATACGAAAAAAACGACCTAGAGACTCGATATTTTTTTAGCAGGTTTGGGGTTTCACTAACAAGGTCGTTTTCGTGAAAACTTGAAATGATTTCGAAGATATATCCCTTCGAAATTCGTCAACAAATTCATGAATGAATGATGATAAGTCACTCAACTAACCTAAAAAACATTAATTGAACTCTAGAATTCTATTAAAAGTCTGGTCCATAGACATGGACTGCGTCTGTGGTCTGGTCACGAAATAGCATAGACCCAAATTTGGTCTATGCGAAATAGATAAAATTCTGTGTTCCAGGCAAATGTGGGCGAGGATTAATTCCCGGCTTCACTAGCTCAGAGGCGGATCCAAGAAAGTAGGGAAGTTTCTTGGAAATTCATCAGAGTTTTTAACAATTAACGTTGAATATCTCGAAATCGGTTCGTTTGAGGAGAAATATTAAGGTATTCTGAAATGATTGAGGATTCTTTTAATAACTTAAGATAAACTTTATCTGCAGTCTTCGTGCTAATTTCTTAAAGTTGAGGATAAAATTGATTAATGAAGAATACGTGGCATGGAAATTTATTGCATTCAGAGGAACCATGTCAATGCTACAAAAGAAAGACTGATTTTTTTTTGGGAATTTCAGCAGCCTGTATCTTTTATCGGGGCCGAATCTGGAAATATGGTGAATGAAAAAACCCAGAAGAGCACTGACGTGAGGTCAGAAGCTTATACGCGCTTGATACCATTCGAAGCCATTTCCTCAAGATATTTTGCATGAACCTTCACGCCGTCATTTTTAAGTGCAGAATTTCGATTCAATAACATCTTTGTTATTGGTAATGTTGGGAAAATAAAATTTCGAAGGGATATATCTTCGAAATCATTTCAAGTTTTCACGAAAACGACCTTGTTAGTGAAACCCCAAACCTGCTAAAAAAATATCGAGTCTCTAGGTCGTTTTTTTCGTATGTTATTGTGGTCAACGCCAGCTCAACTGTCAAAACCGTCAAATAAAAATCTATTTAGAGACTGGATATTTGTTGGACCTGTTCAATTACAAAAGCCAAATTCGCGAAATGGTGAACGGAATATCTCCGAAGATGAATATTGAATCAAACTGAACTTTGAAATACTGTTGTAAAATACTGACTCGAGGTTTTCAACAATTCTGTGGAAATCTGTTGAATAGTTTCCGGTAAAAAAAATTCCCAACAAAAATTTACAAAATGCACGAATACTTTTTTACAATTTTCTACCTCTACGATCCTCACTAAATTTTTCATTAGGTCGTGCGTTCGTATTCCTCAACTAACTATAAATATATATAATCGATTCCCTTTTACCATGTAATGGTGTAGGGTATTATAACAAAAGAATACTTCAAATTCTTTCTTCATAGACGAACTTCGACCATTCCTTCTTGTTGGTTGTCATCTTCTTTGCTCTTTCCCAAGTCTGTCCTCTTTCTCGAATTATCTCTCCCATTTGCTTGTCCCAGGTAGTAACCGGTCTCCCGCGCTTTCTTTTTCCCGTGGCCTTTCGGTCTTTCGTGATTCATCCTATTCAGATGTCCCCACCAACTCAATTGTCTCTTTTCTATGAAATCATGTGGAGGCTCTATTCCGATGTCTTCCCTGATTAGCTCATTTCTCACTCTGTGCATCTTTGTTATTCCCTTTACTCTTCTAAGATTTTTCATTTCCATTGCCTGCATCCTGCTTTTCTGTCTTCTATCGAGTACCCACGATTCGCACCCAAATGTAAGTATTGGTCTATATATCGTCTTGTATACATTCATCTTCTTGATATTTCTTTTCTACTTAGGAAGTTCTTATTCATGGCATGGTATAGTTTTAATGTATTCTCCAATCTACTGTTCATCTCCAGATCTTGTTTTCCATTTTCTTCTATCTGCACTCCTAAGTATTTGAAAGATGTCACTTGCTCCAATCTTACACCTTCTATCTCTATATCAGCCTTTTCCTGAGAATTACCCACCACCAGAATCTTCGTTTTTTCTTTATTCATTTCCATTCCGAATTCTTTCAACACCGCATTCCAGATGTCCATATTCGTCTGTAGATCTCTCTCACTCTCAGCGATGATGACAATATCGTCCACAAAGGCACATTCTGACATCACCACTCTCTTTAAGTTTCTGAACCCAACTTGAAATTTCTTGGATCTTCTCGTGCACTCTTTCAGAATTTCATCCATAAATATTGTGAACAACACAGGGCTCAAACTACCTCCCTGTCTTAAACCTACTCTTGTACAAGATTCTCCAGATGTTCGGTTGTGGCTGATTATTCTATTTCTGTTCAGTTCATAAACATTCTTAACAAGTCGTATAAATTTTCTTGTTCATTCCTCTACTTTCTAGAATTCTCCATAATTTCCTTCTTTTAACCCTGTCAAAAGCCTTCACGAAGTCCACAAAACTCATGTAAATCCTTCCTCAACTAACTACATAGTTTAAACCTGATCGCGTCTGTTCTTCTTGAGATATTGAGGAAATAACCTCAATCTTTATAGGTCTCCGAAAATGAATATCGACTCGAATTGAAATATAAAGCACTCTTTCAAATATGTTTAAATAACAAAGAAATTTGATGAGATTTTTTCCTAATATCTGCGGAACTTACATGTGATCAGATTGACATTTAAAGAACTGTTGTGAAATACTAACTTCGAAGTCGGTGCCGAATTTCAACGAAATCTGGTAAATTAATTCAGAAAAAAATATTTTTTTTCGATGAGGATGTGAATAATTTTCAAAACACAATTTTTTTCAGAATGTTCTAACTGCTAGATTCGCACGAAACTTTGCAGTAAGTTGCGCGTTGATATTTTTCAACTAATTTTCACTTAATTTGACATATTTTTACGCGCTTATTCTGGGGAACTGTTATAATGTCGTCACGATATCTGTAATTTTCGAATTTTGAGCCGAAATTGGTTTTAAACGACGAGGTTGGACTCAATGATGAAGAATCCTTGGTCAAATTTAATTCTGTCCGACCGATTGTACGCGCTCTAATTTTCGAAGGAAAATACCTAGAGGCTTGACATTTTCGAGTTAGGTTTACAGCCTGAATATCTCGGCTAAGATCGTTAGGAGGCAAAATCGGCCGAACAGTTTCGGAGTTATATCTATATGAAATTTTGAGGTTAATTCCTCGATATCTCATGAATGCCTGTTTGGATTTGGATTCGAACTTTGTAATTAGTTTTTGAATAACAACGCGCAACTCACTGCAAAATTTCGTATGGATCAAATTGTCAGAAAATAAAAAATTTTTTTATTCGAACATGTTTGAAATTCTTGTTGGACAGTTTTTTTTTCTCGGAAAGTGTCAGATTTCAATGAATTTTGGCACAGACCTCAAAATAATTATTCAACAACAACGTTCCAAATTTCAATTCGATACAATATTTACTTTCAGAGATATATGGAAAAAAATATGTAAAATTTCTTGTCTTTCGAAAATTTTGGGTTATTTCCATAATATCTCGAGAATAATAGTAGATGCGATCAGATTTAAATTATGCAGTTAGTTGAGGGATACCAACGTATTGGTGAGGATCGTAAAGGTAGAAAATTGTTAAAAATTATTATCAGAAACGCGCAATTTTGAATTACAAATGGTTTCTAGGTGGAAAAACTGTTTGGCAGGAGCTGTCAGCAGTTTATTCGAGTTTACCCGTGGTAAAACTTGACAGTTCTTGTCACCAAAAATTACAATACCTTTTAAAACCTATACATAATGCATGCAGAATAATCTGTTACTCGTGAAATAGTCTTGTCAAATCTAATCTAATTTTTCTTGTGAAAAAAATCGAAAAAACACATTGCAAGTAATATTTTTTAACAAAAAGCATTCGTGCAGGTCCAAAAATCCTCGTCTTCTACTTGGATTTTTGTTGCCATTAGCACTCATGCTTCTTGTTGAAATATCGTGTTTTTTCGGTTTTTTCCGGAAAAAATGTCCTTATGATATTACTCACGAAAATTTTTTTACCGGAAACTATTCATCCGATTTCAATAATATTGGCAAAAACCTGGAGTCAGTATTTTCAACAGTGCTCAAAAGTTCAGTTTGATTCAATATTAAATCTATCTTTGGAGATATTTGGAAAAAATATGTCACATTCCTTGGTTATTTCAACTCAAAGAACACTGGAATAATGAAATTTCGAATGGATATTTATTTATATGCGGAATCATTGGATGATTTCACGATTTCTTGAATTCGGCTTTTATTATTGAACACGTTCAACAGATTTCCTGTCTCTTAATGGATTTTCAATTTACGGTTGACAGGTAGGCCGTCTTTAACCGCAATAACATCCGAAAGAAACGACTCAGAGACCCGATATTTTTTTAGCAGGTCGGAGGGTTGATTAAGAAGATTATTTTCATGAAAACTTGAAATGATTTCGTAGATATATCCATTCGAAATTTTATTTTCCCAACATTACCAATAGTACAGATGTAAATTGTAAATTCTGCACTTAAGAAATGACGGCGTGAAGGTTCATGCAAAATATCTTGAGGAAATGCATTCGAATGTGAACAAGCGCGTATAAGCTCCTTGTTGGTAGTAAATCAACACTTATATTCTGTGACCAATATTCTATGAAAAACCATTAACACTTATCTATGGTGTATGTATCTGTGAACCACCCCTTGTAACCACGTGTAAAATAAATAGTCTTAAGTTGAATCTCAACGAGTGCGTTTCATTTTCTTTATAAGCTGCTTACAATAATTCTTCCAGCCTAATTTCATCAGGTTATGGGCCCAGATACACTTTTATTCAGTGAAGAATAAAACATCAATTATTGTTCGTGCTTTGAAACAAGAAAAAGTGAGAAACAGTAAACATTCTGTAAGTTGTTGATCTAAGACTCAAAAGTTGTGTAGTGTAAATTCAAAATGGCCGTCAACTACATGTCGAGTGTCCCCAAATTACTCGGTCGCGAAAATTTCGCGGAGTGGTGTTTTGCTATGGAAAACTATTTCATTTTAGAAGGTTATTCTGAATGTCTTTCCGGGAAACAAACGGACACAGTGATGGTGGCCAAGGCGAGAGCGAAATTAATCCTAACTTTAGACCCATCTATCTACGTGCATATCAGAGATAAGAACACGTGCAAGGAAGTTTGGGATACTCTGAAGAACATGTACGAAGATAATGGATTCACACGTAAGATTGGTCTACTCAGAACTTTAATTTCCCTTCGATTAGAAAATTGTAGTTCGATGGAAGCCTACGTAACCCAAGTAATAGAAACTTCAAGAAAATTGGACAGGACGGGATTTCACATAAGCGAAGAGTGGATTGGATCACTTCTTCTTGCAGGGTTGCCCGAGCGTTTCAGTCCAATGATAATGGCGCTGGAGCATTCAGGAATCGTAATATCTTCAGATCAGATTAAAACGAAGTTATTAGACATGGATGTAGATGGCGACGTGCACTGCTCAGCAGCGAACGCCTTCGCCAGCAGGACCAACTATCGGAAGTATCCAAAAGGTGGCAGCACAAGTTCTGGACAGAACGTCAACAATACAGAAAATGGCCGTCCAATTCGAAATAAGAATAACAAGATCGTTTGTTACAAATGCAAACAGCCTGGACATTTCAAGAACAAATGCCCTAATTTACATCAAAAGCATGACAATTCAAAAGAAAATACATCGAATGCATTTAGTGCAGTTTTTCTGACATCCAGTTTTAATGATGATGATTGGTATTTAGATTCTGCAGCAACTAACCATGTAACCTCAAGAAAGGATTGGTTAATAAACATTGAAAAAGCCAGCATAGATCACATAACTGTTGCAAATAATGAGCATATAAGTGTAGACTGCGTCGGACAGGCAAATATAATAACAGTGGTAAATAAACAAAAGTTTGACATCGTGGTTAATGATATTTTGTTTGTTCCACAGCTTTCGACAAATCTCTTGTCTGTTTCACAACTGACCAAGAGAGGCAACAGGGTAGTCTTCACTGACCAGGGTTGTCAAATATACAACAGGAATGGTACAATGATTGCAACTGCGGACTTGGTAAACAATATGTTTAAGCTGAATCTGAACCAACCCGAAAAATCATTTCTGGCCACTGCAGTGTCAGGAGATATTTGGCACAGGCGATTCGGACACATCAACTATAAGGATCTCTCATCAATGCAGGATGTTGTGCAAGGAATGGATGTTAAGGGAAAACTAAATAATCGTCAACCATGTAATATATGCTGTGAAGGAAAGCAGTGTCGTTTACCCTTCAAGAATGTAGGTACCAGAGCAACACAAGTGCTGGACATAGTACATGCTGATCTGTGTGGACCGATGGAGGTAAGCTCCTTAGGGGGATCTAAGTATTATTTTCTTCTTGAAGATGATTTTAGCAGGATGACATTCATTTACTTTCTGAAGCATAAGAATGAAGCTCTCAAATATTTTAAAGTTTTTAAATCATTAGTTGAAAACCAGACAAATAACAAAATCAAGGCCCTCAGAACAGACAACGGTGGAGAATTTTGTTCCTTAATTTTCGAGAAGTTTTTGTCGGAACATGGCATTGTACACCAGAAAACGAATCCTTATACACCCCAGCAAAATGGTATGGTGGAACGTATGAATAGAACACTGGTAGAAAAGGCACGTTGTCTGCTTTTTGATGCGGGACTGGAAAAATGTTTTTGGGCTGAGGCAGTCAACACAGCTGTGTACCTCCGAAACAGGTCAGTTGTTACTGGTTTAAAAAGAACACCTTATGAAATGTGGACAAAGAAGAAACCGAACATCAGTGATATAAGGATCTTTGGAAGCGATGTAATGATGCTGATACCTGCAGAAAAGAGGAAGAAACTTGATAAAAAATCCAGAAAAACTATATTGGTTGGTTTCTGTGAGAATACCAAAGGATATAGATTGTACGACCCAGAATCGAGGGCAATTATAAACAGCAGGGATGTGATTATAATGGAGAAAACATCTGATAAACAAGATACATTTAGTCATATTTTCCCAGATGAAGTTGTTCCAGAAGAAGCATCAGTCTCAGTGGGGGAAAATATAGATTCCACTGTCGAAGCTGAAGAATCGCTAAACAGCACCGATGAATACGATCCACAAGAAGAATCAATAAATAGTGACTCATCATATTTTCAGGAGACTAGTGGTGACACAAATGATGAAGTTAGAAGATCGGAAAGGGTGCGAAAGCCAAGAAAGTTTGATGATTTTGTGACATACGCATGTGTAACAGATGGGAACATGGGGGACTTACCCACAAATGTGGCAGAGGCTCTTTCTGGACCTGATAGAGAAATGTGGAAAAATGCCATTGATGCAGAGTTGAACTCCTTTGAAGCCAACGATGCATGGGAATTAGTAGAAAAACCACAGGATGCAAGTGTTGTTCAGTGCAAGTGGGTGTTTAAGCTGAAGCTTGATAGTGCGGGAAATGTAACTCATAGAGCTCGTTTAGTGGCGAAGGGTTTCACGCAAAAACCTGGTGTTGACTATGACGAGACCTTTTCTCCCGTTGTAAGACATTCTAGCCTAAGATTTCTAATAGCCTTGTCTCTTCATTTAGATCTAGAAATAAGTCATTTAGATGTAACTACAGCCTTTCTAAATGGATCCTTGAATGAAACAGTGTACATGGTACAGCCTGATGGTTTCAACAAGATTGTTAATTCGAATAAAGTGCTCAAATTGAAACGAGCCATTTATGGCCTCAAACAATCATCCAGAGTATGGTATGAAAAAGTAGAAAATATCTTACTTTCTTTAGACTTTATCAAATCTAAATATGAACCTTGTCTTTTTCTGAAGAACAAAATGAATGTGAAAGTAATGATAGCATTGTATGTAGATGATTTTTTCATTTTTTCCAATTGTGACAAGGAAACAGAGAATCTTAAAAGAGAATTAAAATCAAAATTTAAAATCAAAGATTTGGGCCGATTGAAACATTGCTTAGGAGTAAGGGTCAATTTTGACAAAACGAAAGGCCAGATAACGTTAGACCAGGAAACTTTTATTGATAGTTTATTATCAAGATTCAATATGAGTGATTGTAAACCTGTGAGCACTCCTATGGAATGTAATCTGAAATTGGAAAAGGGTGAAGGAAAAAACCTAAATTTTCCTTATCAACAATTAATAGGAGGATTAATGTACTTAGCAGTGCTCACAAGGCCTGACATCGCATTTTGTGTAAGTTATTTAAGTCAATTTAATAATTGTTTTAATGAGACGCATTGGAAAAGTGCCAAAAGGGTACTGCGTTACCTAAAAGGTACTAAATGTAAAGGTCTTATCTTTAGAAAATCAGACTCGCTAAAGTTAGAAGGTTTTGTTGACGCTGATTGGGCAGCGAATATTATAGATAGGAGATCATATAGTGGCTATTGCTTTAAGCTTTCTGGTGCAATTGTTTCTTGGGAAAGTAAAAAGCAATGTTCTGTATCTCTTTCTAGCACGGAAGCAGAGTATATAGCGATCTCCGAAGCATCAAAAGAAGCTATTTATCTGTACAATGTGTTTGGAGAGCTAACAGGAAACTTTGAATGCATATCCTTGTTCAATGATAATCAAAGTGCACAGAAGCTGTGTCTCAATCCAACGTTTCACAAGCGAACCAAACATATTGATATACGATATCATTTTGTTAGGGAAACTATAAATAAAAATATTGTTTCTATTCAGTATTTACCTACTAACAATATGCCAGCTGATGTACTAACAAAAGGTTTATGTTTTGCTAAGCATGATAAATTTTTGAAAGAATTAGGCATATTTGAAACAAATAAATATTGATTTAGTGGGGGTGTTGGTAGTAAATCAACACTTATATTCTGTGACCAATATTCTATGAAAAACCATTAACACTTATCTATGGTGTATGTATCTGTGAACCACCCCTTGTAACCACGTGTAAAATAAATAGTCTTAAGTTGAATCTCAACGAGTGCGTTTCATTTTCTTTATAAGCTGCTTACAATAATTCTTCCAGCCTAATTTCATCACTCCTGACCTCAGTGCTTTTCTAGGTTTTTTTCCATATATCTCCCAAAGTAAATATCGTATCGTATATATTAAAAAGTTGTTGTTGAATACTGATTTCGAGGTCTGCGCCAAATTTCATTGAAATCCGATCGACACTTTTCAAGAAAAAAAAACTTTCCACATAAATTTCAGAAATTTTCGAATAAGCATTTTTTTTTAATTTTCAATCATTAGATCTATACGAAATTTTGCACTAAGTTACGCGTTGGCATTCAAGAATTAATTACAAAGTGAATTGCTCTTCTTCAAACATTTCTCGGAAAACCGGTGGTGTGCCGAATAAATCAAAGACCTCTGTAGAATCTAAAACGAATGAGAATGTTTTGGAAAAGCAATGTACAGGGTGTTTTTGTCCAACTGCACAATTTATCTGAAATTCTGAACTAATCACAATTTCAACCCTATTTTTTGATAGATTTTTGCAATTATTGAATGTACTTATTCAGATTGTTCTACACTGCAAATTTCATCAAAATTGGCTAAACCATACCAAAGTTATTAATAAAAGTAGAATCGATTGGAGCAAAACTTCGACACTGTCTTTTTTTGATGAAATTTTATCAAAAAACTCGAAGTGTGCCAAAATAATTAGAAACCCTCAAATAATGACTACCATAGAAGAATCGCAAACAGATAGCGCAGTTTTGGAAACGCGATGTGCAGGGTGTTTTTTCAATCTGAACAATTAATCTGGAATTATCACCATAACAACAGCTCATTTTGAAAATTTTTTTCGAAATTAATGAATTGTACTTTTGTAGTTCACTGAAAATTTCATTAAAATCGAATGAGCCATGCCAAAGTTATCAATAAAAGTAAAATCGGTCGAATCGGACAAATCACCCTGTATATTCTCCATAGAGATCCCTAACCATAAACCAAACATTGTTTCGAGACTGTCTGACTTTTGTAAACTTATCCTAAAATCTGACGGTCTCCTCCGGAATCACCCTGTAAAACGGATCAAACTGAACTTTGAAACACTGTCGTGAAATACTTACTCAAGGTTTTTGCCGATTTTATCGAAATCTGATGAATTGTTTTCGGTAAATAATTTTTTCAACAAACATTTTCAAAATTCCTTAATACTTTTTACAGTTTTCTATCCCAACCATCCTCACGAAATTTTGCGTCGATATTCTCCAACTTACTACATTTGATTGCTTCTGTTCTTTTCGAGGAATAACCACAATCTTTCCAAAAATGAATATCAGATCAACCTGAAATTGAAAGCGATGTGTTGAGAGATGACTTCACGGTATATCTCAAGTTTCAATCTGATCGTGTCAATAAGTATTGAAATATCTAGGAAATATTCTGAAAATTTCAAATGACAACGAAACTCGCCATATTTTTTTCCTAATATCTCCAGAAATAAACAACAGATCGAATTTGAAGAACTTTAGTGTAATACTTTCTTCAAGGTCTGTGTGTCGAATTCCATCGAAATCTGGTGGACAAATCAGAAATGAACTATTCCTTTTCTATGAAGTATTAGATAATTTTCGAAAACTATTTCAATGTGATGGCATCTGTACCCCTTGAGATATTGGGGCAATAACCCCAAAATTTCAAACAACAACGAAATTTAACATATTTTTTTCCATATATCTCCGAGAGTAACTATTGTATCGAATTGAAATTTGAAACAATGTTGTTGAATACTGATTCAACTAGATCCATGCAAAATTTTGCATTGAATTGCACGTTGGTATTCAAGAACTGATCACAGAGTTTCAATCCGATCGCATCAGTACTTAATGAGATATCGAGGAATTAACCTCAAAATTTCATATAGGTATAATTCCGAAACTGTTAGTCCGGTTTTGCCCACTAGCGAACTTAACCGACATATTCAGGATCTTAACCTAACCTGAGAATTTCAAGACTCTAGGTCTTTTCTTTCAGAACTTTAAGCGCGCGCTGCCGAACAGTCGGCCAGACCGACAGAATAAAATTTGACCACGGATTCTTTATCAGTGAGTCTAACCTAGTAGTTTGCGACAAATTTGAAAAATTACAGACGTTGTGATGAAACGATAACGCGCTGCTCCCCGAACAACCGCGTAAAAATAGGGATGAGGTTACAATAATTCGCAGCCAGCTGATTATCGGTAGGTTCGCACCATCATAAATGAAATTTAAAACTTCCTCATTGATTCGACACTTGAAAAAAATTTACTCGGGGTCGAAGGTTACAAAAACGGGGTTTTCGCGGTTTTCATCAAAACTGTAAGTTTCATCATAAAATTGTTGATCAGATATAATTTATCTAAGGAAAATGTTTCACTAAATTGATCGACAAAAAAATACTACCTGCCCTGAAAATTTCACAGTTTACATTTTTCAGTATGTATGTAGATTTGAATGAACTAATAAAAACATTCGTCCGTCCGCCGTCTGTACACCGAGGCTTTCCTCTGAAAATACTGAAACGAAATCCGAGAAACTTGGTAGAAAAATCGTGTGTCACTCGAAATGGATCCTCCAAGATTTTCAGCAGGATATGTGCACCCTAAGGGCTCAAAACTGGGGGTAGGAAAAAAACTAATATTTTTCGAAAACTTACAACCGAATTTTTATGAAACTCTCAACGTTGATTACTGTTGCATAGCTCAACCTAAAAATTTTCACCCGGAAGATTTTCGACTAGTAGTCCCCGAGTTATAAAGACAAACGCTGAAAATTTCCACTTATCCCGAAAATTAATCATCGCATTCGGTTCTAAGATTGGATTTCATTGGAATAATCGCTGAACTTTTCATCCAGGATCATATATCTAAAAGTAGATGAACAGATTGATTACCAAATTTCCAACACATATCGAGAAATACTTAACTGATTCGTTTATTATTTTATAAACACAAGGTGAAAATGCTCTATTGATATTCTTAACAATTTCATAATCGTAGTAAGCAGTTCGAATTAATTATTTTTGGGTTTTCTCTGCTGATATCTGAAACATAATCACTAAAAATCGGATAAGTTATTATTTATAGCCATCACCCTGCGGATTACGGGATTTAAGATTAAATTTCTTCAAGGAGCTCATTCATATCTTAAATGAAATGTATATATTATACATAAATCATTAGTTTTTCACAACACAAAAAAACCAATTCCATAAAAAAATTCATTTGAATCATAGAAATCTCAATGTTTAACTGAATACCACTTTTACATGTAGAACGCGAATTAAGTAGCGTAATTTCAAATAATGAAGATTTCCAAAAAATTCGGTTGATCGAAGGTTTCCATCAATTTTGGTTTGGATAGTACAATTATCGTCAACATGTGGATATCCGTTACTGGTTTCAATCGAAATCCAATATTTTTTGTACCGAGAGTTTGAAATATGGGTGAATATGAAAGATAATGAGCATGTATATAATAACAGGATAAACAAACACACTTGACTTATATAATAAAACGAATTGGGGGATATATGCAAAAAATTAATAAAAAACCGGAAAAATCCTCAATTTTTGGTATTTATGGGGTCATATTGTATCATCCATGTCCTTTATTTTTATATAGATCCTTATTTTAAAGTCTCTGTAAGAAAAATATTGGATATCGATTCAATCCAGTAAAGAATTGGTTTTTGCGTTGTGAAAAACCAATGAGTTATGAATAATATATAAGTTTTATTCAAGATATCAATGGTATTGAGTTATTTACTGAGAAAATAATGAACCCTTGTGTAAAATTTGCAGCGTTTTTTCCTAAGAGCAACCATTTTCCGAGATATATCGATTCAAAAAGATGAAAGAATTGTAATTCTTATATTATGCACTGTAACGTTACAAAACGCTCCACTGTCGATTTCAGTTTCCATCGCGAAAATACGTCATACTATTAATTTCAATTCCGATCTCAAGCAAAAACGCCTTACTGAGATTATACGATCGGTCGCTAAAAAACGAACTTCGCTTTGACAGTTGAGTGTGTGTTTCGCATGCGTGACCCTAATTCGGTCTAGCCGATGGAAAGTTCTTTCTTTTGGCGTAAGAATTTGGAGAGTAAACACCTTGCTAGAGTTTAACGAATAAACGAACTTCGTAATCCATTAACATCGTGGAATTTTGAAGTTTTATTGTTTCTTATAAGACGTCTATTCAAAAGGCGGTAAGTACTACGTATATCCCGACCAATATTTTTGCTCTTGTGAATGCCAAATTTTGATTTCTGATTCATTTCATTCCATGCAGGTTACACCGCTTAACATTTTCCTTTGTATAATATTGTGCATTTGATTTCTTATCTCATTCTTATTATCGAATGACGTGCTCTTATTCCTGAGTTCTAGATATTTCATCTCGTATTTATTAACTTGTAAATTGTTTCAATAACGTCTAGAGTCGTTGGGAATGAGATCACGTGTTACAAGCACTATCTTATAGTTTTTAAATTTGCAGTCTTTGTACCGGGGCTATCGCACACTGAAACATCTTTGTACCGGGGCTACTGCTCACTAAATCATCTTTGTACCGGGGCTGTTGGCCACTGAAACATCTTTGTACCGGGGCTACTGCTCACTTAAACATCTTCGTACCGGGGCTATCGCTCACTGAACCATCTTTGTACCGAGCTATCGACTGCTGGATTACCTTTTTACTGGGACTAATGCCCATTTGAACATCCTACTACCGGACCCAAAGTTTAACTGGATCATCTTGGAACTGGGACCAATCATTACTGGATTATCTTAATACTGGGGCTGATTATGACTGGAATACCCTTATTCAGAAGCTAATTATTACTGGAACATCTTAATTCTGGACTTTATTCTGGTTGGAATCTCTTGGAACTAGACTACCTGCATAGTACCTGTATTTTGGAGGATCATACCACCGGATCCTTACTTTTAAGATAAGTGTCTCTTCGAATCGCGGATCTCAGATTCATTGTACCTGATTTTGTGTTTGTAAATAGTAATTTTTAATTGTAAAGTTGAAATAAATAGATAGGGAGTAAGAGGTTGCATCATTACCACCAGATTAACGATTAGGGGTACATTCAGGAGTTAATTTAATTTCACTGGCGCCCAACGTGGGGCCACGAGTAACTTTTTTTTGAGTAACATTTCTTCCCTGAGTGTGTCTTTTTCGTTTTTCTGGTTGTGAAGGTGACTTCGTTATGAGTCTGAGCTCCGAGATCGAATGTTAAATATTACCATCTTTTCAACTTTTACCTTATCGTTATCTTATATTAGTATTGTCTGAATAACTGAATCATGAATCCCGATAACTTTAAGTCTCACGAATTGAAATATGTACTTCATTCTCGGTACCTTTAATGCTTGGTAGGCCTGGTTGATGGCGGGCTTAGTTTTTGGAGCCATCATACGCTTGGGAAGTTGACCATCGACTATCTGATGGGTCAAAGCAATTCTCATTGCGGTTTATTCGTGAACGATTGTACTGTGTTCGTGTGATGGTAATTTGTTGTTTGTAGTATGTCTGTCTAGCAAGGTGTATGAATGTTATCGCATCCACCAAAAAAAGAAATATTTTGTTTCTTGTTATGTGTGACGAAGGCAGTTATGTTTTTGTATGGAGGTGATGATTGGTCGTTTTTTTTTGTGTATCCAAATTTCCTAATACCTTTTCTCCTTTTCCTATTTTAAGGCAAGTGTCGGTCTGTCTGGTGCAAATATTTATTAGTTTTTTTTCTTTTTGGTTGTTTACATGTCGATTTCGTGAAGATGGCGATTAATCTTTCGAGTTTAACGCAGCTATGCAGTGCCTTGAATGGAAATTTGAGCGTAGTCTGCGGTTTACTTTGAAGTTTTCTCGGGTCTTCGATTCGACAATTACCGTATCATTTTCCTTACCGTGTCTTACGACAATTACCGTATCTTATCGTGTCTTATGACAATTACCGTATCTTATCGTGTCTTATGACAATTACCGTATCTTATCGTGTCTAATGACAATTTATCTAATGCCGGTTGGCAAATACCGTATCTTTTGTGTCTCGGACACCTATCGTATCTTATGCCTGTGGGCATCTTATCTTTTAATTTTTTTTTGAAGTTTAGAGCGGCTATGCAGTATCTTGATTGAAAATTTGGCGTAGTTAGCGATTTACTTTGAAGTTTTCTTTAATCTGTGAGTCTCACAACGTATCTTTTAATATTTTGAAGTTTAGAGCGGCTATGCAGTATCTTGATTGAAAATTTAGCGTAGTTAGCGATTTACTTTGAAGTTTTCTTTGATCTGTGAGTCTCATGGAGATTATTTTTCTTGCATTTTTGGATGCAGTTATTGTTTGTACCGACGGGCGGACACTTCTCTTTCTCTTTCCTTACCTGTTGTTTGTATCTATCCCTATTACCTATTCTCTATTACCTATTTCCTATTATCTATCCCTATTACCTATTATCTATCCCTATTACCTATTTCTATTACCTATTTCCGCTTCCTTATATCGAACCTACTTTGCGATTTGTAATCGCTGGCGCCCAATCTTATCTTTTCTTTCCTACGTATTTCCGGGAGTGTTTTTCCAATTTATTATCTACTTGAATTATTTTCGCATATTGGGGATCGCTTTCTAGGAGAGGCCTGCTTGGGAAGTGATCTTTTGATATTATTAGTTAGATCATCTACACATACACATTCAACATCTTCTGTGTGATAAGTTAGCTTTAAATATCTCTTGACATTAACATTCAACATCTTCTGTCAGATAAATTAGCTTTAAATACCTCTTGATATTATTGGTTACATCATCTTCACATACATCTCTTACACCTTCAGTGAGATTAATTAATTAGCTTCAAATTTCGAGCTTTGAAACTTGGAAAACCACCTCGGGATATGATCAATAGTACTTTGCCTGATAATTTTTTTTTTTCTCCTCGATTCCTTCCTTCCCTTCCATAATTTCCTAACAGTTTTGTTTTTTTTATCTGCATCGTGCCACTTGTTAGACTTCATTGCTCCGGAGAGAAACATCTTTATCTTGACTACTGTTGCCTACCGTTCATTTCGTAAAATTTATCGATTTTAAGTACCTCAGTCTGGATAATTTCGGGATTCCATTCGTGTAGACTACCTTACCTGTCGATTAGTCGATACCTATCTTTTCTTATATCTACACGTCTTGACTCCTGATTTTATCTTTCGACTTCTTCACCTGTACGACGATTATTACCTAATATTTTTATGTTACTTTAACCTTGTCTTTCAAGTTGCGATTCCTTATTGTTTGCCGTGTAAATTTCATGTAAATTTATGTTTCAGTTATGCTGTGTGACCTGCAAGATTAATTTCCCTCTTATCCATTTGACTTAACTTTCAGTTTGGCATTTAACGTGAAAGAACTTTATTTTCCTCGTAGTAACTATTCTATTTTTCAAAATTAATCGAAACTTATTGGCTTTACATTTTTCTAAAAAAATTTCTTCAAAATTTTTTTTTCCTGGTAAGTGGTGTGTGTAACGTTACAAAACGCTCCACTGTCGATTTCAGTTTCCATCGCGAAAATACGTCATACTATTAATTTCAATTCCGATCTCAAGCAAAAACGCCTTACTGAGATTATACGATCGGTCGCTAAAAAACGCACTTCGCTTTGACAGTTGAGTGTGTGTTTCGCATGCGTGACCCTAATTCGGTCTAGCCGATGGAAAGTTCTTTCTTTTGGCGTAAGAATTTGGAGAGTAAACACCTTGCTAGAGTTTAACGAATAAACGAACTTCGTAATCCATTAACATCGTGGAATTTTGAAGTTTTATTGTTTTATATAAGACGTCTATTCAAAAGGCGGTAAGTACTACGTATATCCCGACCAATATTTTTGCTCTTGTGAATGCCAAATTTTGATTTCTGATTCATTTCATTCCATGCAGGTTACACCGCTTAACATTTTCCTTTGTATAATATTGTGCATTTGATTTCTTATCTCATTCTTATTATCGAATGACGTGCTCTTATTCCTGAGTTCTAGATATTTCATCTCGTATTTATTAACTTGTAAATTGTTTCAATAACGTCTAGAGTCGTTGGGAATGAGATCACGTGTTACAAGCACTATCTTATAGTTTTTAAATTTGCAGTCTTTGTACCGGGGCTATCGCACACTGAAACATCTTTGTACCGGGGCTACTGCTCACTAAATCATCTTTGTACCGGGGCTGTTGGCCACTGAAACATCTTTGTACCGGGGCTACTGCTCACTTAGACATCTTCGTACCGGGGCTATCGCTCACTGAACCATCTTTGTACCGAGCTATCGACTGCTGGATTACCTTTTTACTGGGACTAATGCCCATTTGAACACCCTACTACCGGACCCAAAGTTTAACTGGATCATCTTGGAACTGGGACCAATCATTACTGGATTATCTTAATACTGGAGCTGATTATGACTGGAATACCCTTATTCCGAAGCTAATTATTACTGGAACATCTTAATTCTGGACTTTATTCTGGTTGGAATCTCTTGGAACTAGACTACCTGCATAGTACCTGTATTTTGGAGGATCATACCACCGGATCCTTACTTTTAAGATAAGTGTCTCTTCGAATCGCGGATCTCAGATTCATTGTACCTGATTTTGTGTTTGTAAATAGTAATTTTTAATTGTAAAGTTGAAATAAATAGATAGGGAGTAAAAGGTTGCATCATTACCACCAGATTAACGATTAGGGGTACATTCAGGAGTTAATTTAATTGCAGCACTCGATTCTACGTCTTTGAGGTAGTGATCCGGTTTAATTTGAAACTATTGCGTGTGAAAAAAATATAATTTCAACACTTTTCAAAAGTAGATAAACTTTTCTATGGATATATACAGGGTGATTCCAAAGATGATGTGAACCTTGAGGGAGGTGTCTCATCTGCTGTCGTTTAAGCCATATTTATTAGTATTGGAAAATCAACAGTTGATTCCCATTCAAAATTTCATTTTCCCAATATTTCCAAAAATACAGATTAGATCGAATATAAATCCAGTACTTTATCGAAAAATGATAGTTTGAAGGTTCATACAGAATTTAATGAGGATAACATGAAAAGAATCACAGAATATTGAATATTTGAAAAAAAATTTGAAATTTTTTTTCAAATTGTTCTAATGGCAAGATCATCACGAAATTTCGCATAATGTTGTCCCTCAACATCTTCAAACAAGCTGCGAAATTTCATCACGATAGAATCAGTATTTCTTGAGTTATATCGAAAAAAAAATGATATCTAGAAGCAAACCACGAAATTTTACATATTTTTTCCCAATATCTCCAAAACTAATGGCCGTATCAAATTGCAATTTGGTATACTGTTGTGAATTATGAAACTCAAGGTATAACTGGAATTGTTCTCCAAGAAGAACAATGGTTCCAGAAAAAAAAAATTGTTCGGAAAATTTTTTTTTAAATTCAGTGACCATAAGATTTCAACGAAATTTTGCATGACACGCAACTTTTTGCGAAATTT
Source organism: Myrrha octodecimguttata (assembly GCA_958510865.1). Lineage (NCBI taxonomy): Eukaryota > Metazoa > Arthropoda > Insecta > Coleoptera > Coccinellidae > Myrrha > Myrrha octodecimguttata. The sequence continues at coordinate 26,057,428 of OY294056.1, forward strand.
TGTTGAGATCGTGCTGTCGGTGAATTGAAAAAATTTTTTGCAAAAGTTTTTTCGAAAAAAAATATTTTTTCAGAATCTATTGATAACATTTGGACCAAATTTTGCTTTTACCTTGAGCTTCATATTTCGTAGCAGTGTACCAAATTTCAGTTCGATGCAATAATAATTTTTGGAGATATGAAATGAAAAATATGTCAAATCTCGTGTTTTTTTCTCGATATCGTTGTTTCTTCCGGATTAACACAAAATATACTTATTTAATAGGGATGAAATTTGTCAGCTAGTTTGGAAATGCTGATAGGCAACATTGTGCGAAATTTCGCGATGATCATGTCATTACAACAATTAAAAAAAATCAAATTATTTTTTTTCAAATACTCAATATTCTGTGATCTTCTGATCACATAATCTTCATGATATTCTGTATGAACCTTCGAACTATCATTTTTCGTTAAAATACTGGATTTCAGTTCGATCTTATCTGTATTTTTTGAAATATTGGGAAAATAAAATTTTGAATGGGTATATATATCTGCGGAATCATTGAGGGTTTCCGGAAGAAACGACTTAGAAACTCGACATTTGTAGAGTAGGTTTGGGGCTTAATTACGGAAGCCGAATTCGTGAATGGGTAAAATTCACCCAATGATTCAGTAGATATACCCCTTCAAAATTTTATCTTTCCAATATTTCGAAAAATACGGTTTGGATCGAATTGAAATCCAGTAGTTCATCGAAAAAAAACCAAAAAAAGCTCTACCTTGAAGGAGGCAGCTTTCGCGCGCATGTTCAAATTCGTTGCCAAATCGGTCATTGCCATTGAACATGCGCGCAAAAGTTGCTGCCTTCACGGCAGTGCTTTTCTAGATTTCCTTCCTCCGATTAGCAGAACAATAGAACCTATATATCTTATCTATTGAATGTCACGATCATTCAGTAACTCCAATGCAATTCATTTTCAGATACGATGAATTCCTTTTTCAAAAAAAGAACAATGTTATTCACAAACTTGAATTTTCGAGGAATTTCAGCTCTATTTCTTCATTTTCATTGTTAAACCATCATTACAGATCTGGAACTCTCACATATGAAGCTGTGAACCAAACAACTAAGGAAGGTTTAGGACAGTCTTTGGTGGTTGGAATTGGTGGTGATCCATTTAACGGTACAAATTTCATCGACTGCATCGATATTTTTCTGAAGGATAAAAGAACAAAAGCTATCATACTGATCGGGGAGATAGGAGGCGAGGAAGAAGAAAAAGCGGCTGAATATTTAATTGACAAAAATATCGGATCCAATTTCAAACCGGTCGTTGCTTTCATAGCAGGAAAGTCTGCACCACCAGGGCGTAGGATGGGCCATGCTGGTGCTATAATTTCAGGGGGAAAAGGAAAAGCCTCCTCAAAAATCGAAGCTCTCAGAAAAGCTAACGTTGTTTTGTCAGATTCGCCAGCTACGATGGGGATAACATTGAAGGATGAAATGCTACGTTTGAAATTGATTTGATTATTTCTATATGTAACTACTTAGATTCAATGTGTTCAGTTATTTTGTAGGAATCTTGCAAACTGACGAAAAAATATATACTGGCAAGGGAGAATTATTTCAAATTTTCATATATGATGTCAAGTTCTTTTTTTAGGGGCTTGTTCTGGGGAACAGCACGTTTTAGTTTCGTCACAATGTATGTAATTTTCGAATTTTGAGCTGAAATTGGTCTCAAACGACTAGGTTGCACTCACTGATGAAGACTCTGTGGTCAAATTGTTCTAACTTTCGAAAAAAGGACCTAGAGTCTTGAAATTCTCAGGTAAGGTTTCGATCCTGAATATATCGGTTGAGTTCGTTGATGTGCCAAATCTGCTGAATGGTTTTTGTATTATAACCATTTGAAATTTTGATTTTTCAATAACTCTAAAAATATTCATCTAATCGAAATGAAACTTCGTTGGTATATGGACAGTATAAATAAGAATAGTTAATTGTCCATAGAAAAATAAGATTTTTTTTGAAATTTCATATTCCATTCTGATTTTTATATTTCAACTGAATTTCACTGAGTCACTCCAAGTCGCCATTTCATAACCGAGTACTCTATTTCAGCCCGATCAGATTTGTATTTTTTGAATTATGAGAAACATAAAACAAAACAATAAAAGGTCTCTTGAATGTAACACGAATTATCATATTTTTATGTTTTTCTCATTCTATATCGATACGAAATCATAATGTATGCTATCACACACTTCAATAATTCGCGAATTTTCAATAATTCGGTATTAAAAATGGCCAAATCGGGACTCAAGGTCGAAGCGGGAGAAACGCGTCAGATCGCCTCTACGTCATTCGTTATTGTACGATTCACTGATCGATACCTACAGCCCGACGCTGTCTATTGGCTTGCTAGTGAGAAAAGTACACGAGAAGAGTGAGAGAGTGGATATATCCTCATACGTCACGGAAACCGTGAAGTTTCGTCCGTTTAAACATCCCACATGCGGAGCCAAATTTAAAAGAGCATTCTCTCGTTAAAAATTGAAATTTTTGATGGCGGTCAAAGAAATATTTGATTCCAAAGATGTGAAAAATTCATGCAAGAGACCTATTATGTATGTAGGTAGTGGGATAAAGGACAACTTTTACCGAAAGAACTGGATTATTTAGTATTCATCTATATTGAGCATCGATTCGCAGAGTGTCTCATCTGCTTCTTCAGGCCTAGAAAAGGTTTCCATTCATTAAATATAAGACAAATAACTACGGACAACACAAAACTTTCTGGATCGAAACATCAACCATTTTACGATATAAATATAAATACAGAAATTACATAGTATAAAATACAATTGTTTTCTTTATCGGATATCTTTACGATTTCGAACCCGAATAGGTGGTTCATGTTGAAGAATTTGGAACATAGGGCAGTTTTTTCGTTGTTTTTCGGATTCTTTGAGTCGTTTTCATGTTGGATCGTCCTAGATTTTAAATACTGTTTTTTTTGACCTACATCCTACACAGCACATGTACGTTCAATTGACATACACTGGATTTCCATTATGGACGTTTGAAACATTCATTGGACGTCCAGAATTTCGTACATTATACATCCAACGGACGTTCATTGGACATCTAGGACACTATTATGGACATACAATTAATTTACAGAAAACTTCCAATGGATGTACAATGTTGGTACGGTGGACGTCCATTGTACGTACAATGGATGATCAATTGACGTTGTTTATATATGGATATCAAAAACATCCATTGGACGTCCAGAATTGGTACATTATACATCCAATGGACGTCCAGGACACAACTATGGACGTACAATTAATGTCCAGAAAAGACAATGGATGTACAATATTGGTACGTTGGACGTCAATTGTATGTCTTGCGTAAATACAATGGATGATCAATGGACGTTGTTTATGGATATTGAAAACATCCCCTGGACGCCCAGAATTTGCGTATTATGAATCAATGAATGACGTCATCGGATATCCAGAGCGCCATTTCTGAGGTACAATACAGGTCCAGAAGACTTCGAATAGATTCACATTGTGCGTATTTCGGCCATTCAATGTAGGTCCATATATTCAGTACAACAGATCTCCAGAACATGTCCAATATAATTCAATCTCACCACAGAAGCTATCCTTTAGATATTTGGCAATACTTGGACACTATTACTATACGTACACCGTTGTTCAGTTCGGGGCATATTCTGTTTTAAATTGTCATTTCCATAAACTACCAGTTTAAATACATCTGCAACCAAATTACTCCTTGAGATAACAGAAACATTGATGTAGATTTCTTGAAAATGTATACTTCAACAAAACTGTAAAACAAATGGGCTAAAAAATATATAATAAAAATATTATAATAACTCGGAAATAAACTTATTCTTTTCCAACAAAATGAATGAATTGATGAAAATATTTTGAGAAGATTATTTTCATTCATTAGCTCTCCTTCTAGCCATCATTTTACTTCCTCAAATAAACAAACAAATAAACGGAGTCAACAACAGAAGCCAGCCGTACATTTGTGGTCTCGGTAAAGAGACTCTGAATTCCAGGGCCGCGTAAAGTTAGCGAAAAGTTGATAAAACAAATTCCGAAAGTAAGTTCAGTATTTAGTTTCGAATTTGTTTCAATTTGTTTTGTAGGAAACTTTTCATGCACCATCATGGTTTTTGAATAAATCGCATTTCTATGATTTGGTGCTGACTTCACACTCCGGACCAATATTTTCCAGTTTTGAGAAAATTTTGATGCTGATAATTATTCAGTGGAATACACGGAATATACATTTCAAAAAGTGTGACCGTAGCACATGATGGGTTGAAACAAAACATTAAAGTGTTAGGGAGTAGGCTTCAGCGATACAATGAGAGAGTTGAAATATACAAATTAACAAACTCTTCTGTGAAAATCAACAACAGTTTTTTCGTCAGCTCGAAAATGAAATCTTTATAGTAGAAGACCGGCCAACTGAAGAAGACATGCACCTGTTCTAGAACACTGGATTAGAGACACCGAAATTGAGTCATCAAGATACTGTATGGATGACGTAAACATTACAGAAAAATACATCAAAGCCACCTTGACAAAAACAAACCATTGGTCGGCCCCCCAGCATAGATAATATTCAGAATTATTGGTGGAAGTACTTGCCAGCAACGCATCAAAATCTTGCAAAACTGTTCCAGGAAGCACTTGAAGACAACGGTCCATATGGTAACGCCAGCCAACTTATAATGCAACAGTGAATCGAAAAGCAGAAAAAAGTATTTGATTTTTTTCTCATGTAATATTCATGTGAATAGCAACATATCATACATTTTTGAAATCAGCAGAAATTTTGTAGCAAGATGGGAGAACTTTCGACTATAGTTTACATTCGAAAAATCATAAATCCTTCTTATTTCTCGAAAATAGCTGGTTTGAAAAATTCAATCATATTATATTCGAATTACTCATAAAAAAGTGCTCGTGAAATGTAAGAACAGATTTAGAATACGAGTTCAACAAAGCGTGTTATTCAGCATTATTGAAAATGACAATTTCTCAATTTTCGTTCATAACTCAAAATCTATGAACGATAGGCTGGATCTGTTTTTAGATTCTGATTAGTCAGGAAAAAAGAGCTCTAGAATGTGTTATCAGTTTTCTTCTAGCTGCTATAGTTCTCGAGGTCATTTCAGTAGACAACGAATTTTGCCCACCCTGTACTCTTTCAGAGTGATTAAATGGTAAAATTCAGATATGAAAGGTCTACACCGGAAAGCACGAGCCCTCCTAAACAGACATGGCGTACATCATCCACACGCGTCTGTGAACAGATTATACATCTCAAGTAGCGAAGGAGGCCGATGACTGAAAAACCTGGAGATAGTGCACATAGTAACACAGTTTTTAATATCATGGGCTGTCTCCTCTCTAAATAATACTCACCATTTATCCAGACTGTGTGTCAAGAAGATGAAAACTTGAGCCCGTTGAATCTGGCAGGTCAGCTGGAATCACCCTGAAGCACCCTCGAGAAAATGTCCCAGGAATGGCTTAGTAAGGTGTTGCACGGAAGGTACCGTGGAAGCTTGGAAAAAAAGCGATGTGAATAAAAAGGAGTTACTTACTTACCTGAGAGCTGGATACTTGTTTTCCGAAACTGAAGGTAGAATAGTTGCAATACAAGATCAAGTGGTCCCAACAAGATCCTACACAAAGAATATTACAGGAAGAAACATACCAACAGACAAATGACGGAAGTGACTACATGCGACCGAGCCCGTGCAGCACATTACTTCATCGTGTCCGGTGCTAGCACCAACGGTCTACACTCAACGGCATATCGGGATGGCAAGGGTATATCACCAGGCAATCGCCAAGAAAAGTGGCCTAATACGACAATTGAAAAAACCATGTGAGTAATTAACAGCTAGTATTCTAGAAAACGAAAACTACAGGTTCTACTGGGATATGTTTATCGACACAGATAGGCCCATCAGTCATAATAGGCCAGATATAGTGCTCTTCAATAAAAAAGAAAGATGAGTCGAAATCCTGGACGTGGCAATTCCTGCCAATGACAGCCTGTACAAAGCATACATTAAAAAGGTGACAAAATATCATGATCTGGCCTTCGAGTAGAAGACCATACACAACCTCAAGACAACAGAACGAATGAAGCTTATAATATCGACCAATGGATCGGTTGAAAAGCATCTTGTGGAAAACACTATCAAATTGGATCAAACTAGATGAGGAACTCGTCAGCACAGCACAAAAAGAGGTTATACTCGCGAATGTAAGAAAAGTTAGGAAATTCCTCACATTAATCTGACATGCCTTGGCATAAAGGTTTGCCCGGCACTAGGAGCTACCAACCCTTTGGGGCGATAAAAAACGAATATATATTTTTGAGAATTTTTTATATCATACAATATGTATTATAACAGTATTAGCAGAGGAAATGTAAACGGGGTACCATACATTTTTACGTATGATACAAGAGCACAGATAAAACCTCAGGAAAAATTCTGTCTCCCCGTAGGAGTATACTGAAATTGTTGTTTGTTATTGAAGGGCTTCTTTTTCATGAACGAAACAAAGTTTCTTCTTTACTTCCGATGGAGGTCGATATCTCAAAATCACACCTGAAACAAGAAAAGAAGACGAAGAAAACCAATATAAACTAGTAAATGTTATATTAATCATTAAATTAATTTGAAGTTCACGATACATCTCAAAAAAAGTAGACACCCAATGAATTGCTTCAAAACCATCGTCAAATTTATATATTGGACACCTATTAACTAAATGTTCTATTGTTTTCTCTTCTTCTACGCATTCGCACCGTGGACTTTCGACCAAATGCCACTTGAAAACGACCATGACTGGTTCTAGGTCGATTCAAAATGCACCAAATTTTCCTAGGAAGATTAAACCATGAACTTTTTCTGAAAGATCGCTGATCAATCCTTTGTTGAAAACATTACACTAATTCCATTCCGAACGCCAAATTTCTTTGTCACTTTACTAGGAATAATGAAATTCGTTAATCCATAATGGTTTACGAGATTTCAATCTTGAAATTTTAGAATCCGGAATATAAGACATTATTGGGAATGAGTTCAGAAAGGAATGATATTTATTCTAAGATTTCACCACTTCAACCTATCTACGAATATGGGGCGGTAAAATATTGGAAATAACTGGTAACCACTGTACAAGTGTAGATCTTATGGTCCCACTAATGATTCCCATGGCCAACATTAAGCTGTGTATCAATTTTACTTACATGCGCGTTGTTGCAACGAACCGGACCAACAATATTCAGCAGCAGAAAAAAACCAAAGCCAAAGCTGCCTTACGAAGAGTAGTAGGGTCAGCACCCCATGAAGAACCAGCTAGTTTTTGAAGAATATTATTCCTAGATTTCAACTTAAATAATAAACGTCACTCAATAAAATAATTTTTCAAAATTTTCGAATCTATATGTAGGGTTTTTTCAATAATTTGAAAATCAAAGTGAAGGAAAGCCAGAGCAATATCATCTGCATTGGTGAATTCCTCTGAGAACTGGTAGGAATATCACATAAATATAAATTAAATAGAAGGGGAGCTAAAACTGATCCTTGTGGGAGTCCATTAGTCAAAGATTGGAAACTTCTGCTCACATCATCAACAAAAACACGCAGTCTTCTATCAGACAACATATTTTCGATTAATTTAATTACTTTTCCACATTTCAGATGTTTATGAAGTTTGAGTATTAAACCATCCTTCCACACTGTATCGTAAGCTGCTGAAAGATCCACTAATAAAGCCCCCATTTTCAACTTTTCATTGAAACCTGTTTCAATGAATGTAGTGAGACTAACAACCTGATCAGAATAATTTCTATTTTTCCTAAAACCCTCTTGACAATTTTGCAGAATATCTTCAACACATGATTCTATCCAGAACAAAATTAATATCTCTTAAATCTTGAAAAGTACACTCCATGAACTTATGAGCCTATAACTACTTGGGTCTGATTGATTTTTCCCAGATTTCAGAATTGCTATTACTTTTGTCTTGCGAAATACAGTTGGAATATCATTATGAAAAGATAATAACCAAGATAATGCCTTTTTGCCTAAATGTTTTATGAACTCAGGACGAATCCCATGAAAACCAGCAGCTTTCCGAGATTTTGTACACTTTATTGCAGACTTCGATTCATCAGAACTGAGGACGATGATCTCAACCTATGCTAATTTTTTTTCATTTCTTTAATCTTTGAACTAGAAATTTCAACCGAGTCAGAAACATTCACAAGCCGACGAGCAACCAGTTCCGGATTAATTTTTGAGGACGACTTAGCAAGAGGAGCTGCTCCACCTAATTTCCCAAAACATCCCAAGAACTTCTACTCGAATGAGCAAAATTCAAATTCGAAACCACATCAGTCCATTTATCTTTACGAGCAATGTTTATAGATTCCAAATTATTATTTGTTTGACTTATCAAGACTTGGGGAACTTTGATACTTATTGTACAGGGTTTCTGCTTCAACCGACCATCCAGGAATATAATTTTAATAAATAATATTATTAATTTTGGAATGAATTTTTTTGATGTTCCTTTCACTACCCTAATGAATCTCCAATAATTTTTATAAGAAGGGCGCAACCATCTTGTATCACTTTCAATTCTTTCTCTAAATTTATCCCATCGAGCTTTTTTGAAATTCCATCTGAGTTTTAGTAAAGATGCATTTAAATGAAGAACATTTTCTACAAGAATTAAAATTGGACGATGCTCACTACGTGGAAAATTATTAAGAACCTCATGATCAACAGAAAGAGGTTTTGAATCATTATCACGAGAAACTATACTCAAATCTGGATTGTATCCTCTATTCCATCACGAAGAATGAAATGAAGACCTATCCTTCGCGTCAAAAACAAGATGAAAATCTTCAATCAATTCAGTTAATGCTACACCATTTCTATCATTTATTGCATAGCCCCACATATTACGATGGCAATCGAAATCACCACAATGAATTGAAGGATGTGAAAAAATGTTATTGAAGTTTCTAGGCCAAAAGGTATTAGGAGGTTCATAAATATTGATGATAAAATATTACAAAATTTGAAAGCTATAAAAATACTTCATCATCTTCCCCTTTACGTATTAATTCAACTTTGCTGACCAACCTCTACATAACAAGCTAGTCCATGAATAGGGCTCAAGAGAAAATCAAATAATACATAACTTGCTATAGAACCTCTTTCACGGAGTTTTTCTTCAGTTGCAGTGTGCGTTTCCTGAATAAGTATAATCATTGCATCACAGTCGACAGACAATTTCGATAAATAATCACCTTTGTTCTTGGAAATCCCTTCAATATTTAAATTCATTATACTAAATCTGCTCTCTGATCGGGAGGGTCTATTAAACCAGGTCCGGTTCTCCAAGCGATGATTTTCCATCTAGAAATGCTACAGGCTCCTAATATGGTGGAATCATCTCCCATAGTGCTCTTTTTATCTTGAATATTCAATTAATTTATGGAGTTCGATTCGAAAGCTTGTGACATTATTATGACATACGTCATAAATCATTCGGAAAAATAGAAGCACTCTGTTCCCCCAGAAAATGCGTGGAAAAGCAATCGCGAGACATCAGCCTTCATGGAGACGCCAAAAAGAATTTTCTCCCGGAATGCAACATCTAGAAAAATTTTCTGAATACATAGAGATTTCCTCTCTACCAAGATTTCATGCATAATATGCATATTTTAAATAACCTAGCCATATATTCAAAACAACAATTTTGAAATTTCATATAACTATCATTATTCAGGTTAATAATTGATTTTGATTGTCAACATCCTCGGAATATTAAGCCCTTGGATACGCATCATTCCTATTCGGCGGCATCTCAGAGGGCTGGACATAACATCTGCCATCCAAATGTTATTGTCAAACCATCTGTGTAATAATTATTGTAGCAGGGCAGGCCCTTCGGCTAGCCCCGTTCGCCATAAGGCCATCTGATATACACCACAGACGGCTTACAGGTAGAGAAGATATAAGGGGGCCCCAAGGTGAAACTTTTGGCAAGCGCGTGCCAGCCTACATGGTTTATCACCTTGTTGAACGAAAGAATAGGCTCAAATTTCTTTTAAAGGCCTGTCGAGTTGAATTGCAGTGGTATTCGACACCTGTGCTAAATTCCGACACGAAAATGTTCCTACCACGATACTTTGGTTCAGTTCAGAATCATATTAATTATTAGGGAACTGAATTGAAGTATTCTGGCGAACATGTTCTATTTAACGCTGCTTGGGTTTTGTTGTGGGATGAAAGAAAACAATGTTATTCATTAAAATATATTTTAAAGTTACTAGTGAACGCATCCCTTTTCGAGCTGTTGATTTTTTGTATAAACGTGAGAAACAAATGGTTCAACGATTCTGGAGCATGCGACAAATGATTGTCCATCTGAAAAGCATTCTTTTTACACGCTTGTTCTGGGGAACACCACGTTATCATTTCGTCACAATATCGGCAATTCTCGAATTTGGGGCCAAACATGGTCTTACTCGACGAGGTTGGACTCACTGATGAATCATTCGTGGTCAACTACAATTCTATCCTTCCGTCCGGCCGGCCGTCCGGCCAAATGTGTGTGCTCGAATTTTTGAAGAAGAGGACCTCGTGCCTTGCAATTTTCAGGATTGGTTTGCAGCCTGAATATCTTGATTAAGTTTCTTACTTGGCCGAATTGGCCGAAAAGTTGCGGAGTTGTACCAATTGGAAATTTTGAGGTAAGTTCCTCGATATCTTGTGAAGTAATGATGTGATCAAATTGAAATTTCGTTTTAGTTGGATATTCCCAGCACACAGCTTGATGCAGAATTTCGCGTAGATCAAGTCCTTACAATATCGAAAAATAAATATTCTTGAATTTTCCAGATTCTTATTGAATTTTTTTTTTGAGATTTTTAATCATATTTAAATGAAATTAGAAACAGACTTATGAGTCAATATTTAGCAGCAGCAGTTTGATTTGCAGTTTGATCTGATATTCAGTTTCGGAGATATAGTAGAAAAAGTATGTCAAATTTTCTTTGTTATTTGAAATTTTAAGATTATGTTCTAATCTCTAGAAGTACTATGCGAACCGATCGAAACTTCGTAATTACTTGAGGAACTCCAACGCAAAATCAAGTGGAACAATTGGTGTAGATCTAGTCGTTCAAAATTCAAATTTTTTTTTTCGAAGACTTACAGTGGGTTTCACAAAGCTCTGATTAACTTGATTGTTCTGATCAAGACAATTCTATGTTCAATTTCAGTTCATTTTTAGCGATACCACAGAATATCAACGCGTTGATCAGAGGATTGAGCTTTGTGAAACCCACGGTATGTGTTTGAATTCAATTTGGCACAGACCTGGAATTCGATATTTAATAACAATGGTACTAACTTCAATTCATTTTCATAGATATAGGCAGAAAAATATGTCCAATTCAGTTGTTATTTCACATTTCTAGTTTAATTTCCCAATATCTCCAAAAGTACCTATCCGATCAGATTGAAATTTCGAAGTCAGTAAGAGAATAATAACTGGCAACTCAGAGCAAGTTTTCATGTGAATTTAGTCGTTATTGTTCAGAAAAATGAACAATATTAATTTTGATCAAAATTCTGAGATGTGTCCAACCATATATTGAGATATACTTTTACACATGTATTCCTGGATGTGTCTTTAAGTTTATAAAATTCATGATATTTAATAAACCTTGCTACATATTACATCTAATAAATTTTTCTAAACGAAAATTTTATGTCCAAGACCATTTTTCAAAATTTCATCGTAATAACTTGAACTTGTGAACTATCGAAATTTTTCGTCATAATATTTGAAAATTCGATTCATTTGCTGAATTCCCATGTTCCGCTATGTTAAAATTCAAATCTTTTCTCTCTTTAATTTTGGAGTAACTGCTCTGTAGAGACCACAGACGGAGGGCCAATCTAGTAATTTATATTATTCGATCATTGGTAAACATCCATTTTATGTCGAAATGCCCCCAGAATAAACGGGACAAAAGTTCTGAAAGACATACAAAAACCACGTTCAATACTGTTTTTCTCACTACAAATTTCAGTAAAAACGATTGGTTTTTGGATTCAGGAGCAAGTGCTTCCTTAACTTGCAGAGATGATTGGTTGTTGAATGAAAGCGAACCCCAAATCTGGGATGTTATGGACGCAAATAACAAAAGAATTCAGGTGGAATCAAGCAGTGAAATAGACATTGTCAAACTCATGGAGGTGAAAGAAGGGGAGGGAGCATATACTATATTTCTCTTGTACCAAAAGTGTCGTACAGTTTTGAGAACCTTCTGTGGATTTTCCCCATACCAATATGGCCGACAACTAGAAGGTAAATATTGGTATTCTGTGGTGTACAGCAAATGAGACAAACATATGCAGTTCAAAGTTGGCCATATTGGTATTGGTATATCCACAGAAGGTTCTCAAATTGTACGACACTTCTCAAACATTATGCCTCGTCCACTCTTTTCCTACCTTCATGGTCAAACTCATGATACAAATACCTGGTATGCTACTAACTTTCCTTAGTTTGGACAGCTTTGCGCATCTCGAAATGACGTAGTCATACTAGAGCCTACGATTGGCCCAATACAAATACCCGGTATACTATCGGATATAGGAAGAGAGATGGAGAATGATCTCACTTACACAATATGACATATTGTTCGACGGGAGAAAGCATTTACTCAGGAAATGTGCGAGTGAAATCATTATCCATCTCTCTTTCCATGCGCAATAGCATACCGTGTATTTGTATCGTGGTCATACTGAAAGGGAAACTCATGAGGTACAAATCCCAAACGGTCAATATATTCCAGACCTAGCCACAAATTTGTTATCTGTGAGTGAATTCAGTCGAGTTTAATGATGAATGCCGAATCTATGATGAAAAAAGTTTTGGTTGCAGAAGATGAACTTATCAATCGAGTTTATAAGCTTGTCATATATGATAAACTTTTACTTGCCGCTAAAGCAGAAATTACTGGTGGAATATGACACAAATGATTGGGTCATATTAACTCAAGCTATTCGAAAAAAATTCGAGATTGTATGGCAAAGAGAATCGATTACAAAGGAGACGTGAAAATTTACCTGCAAAATTGCGAAGTATGTTGTGGAGGAAAACATATTTTGTTGAGAAGCGATTTGCAATTGTTCCCATTCTATAATTGGCTTCGGCTGTTGAATGGTGTATGAATTAAATAAATAAATAAAAAAACAACATATATTTCCCTTCGGTCATTCAAGTACCAGAGCGACTGGACTATTTGATGTAATTCATACTGATCTAGCAGGCCCCATGGAGAAAACATCTTTAGATGGTTCTAGATATTATGTAGAATTCCAGAATTATTTAGCCGCATGTCCTTTGTTTATTTATTAACCACGAAAGATGAAACCTTGATGAAATTGAAAGAATTTTAGAGTTTAACTGAAGAACAAACGGGCAGAAGAATCAAGGTCTTGAGATCCGATAACGGAGGTGAATATGTGAGCAAGAAATTTAGTGATTACCTCAAACATCAGGGTATAATTCACCAAACCACGAATCCACCCACACCTGATCAAAATGGCCGTTCAGAAAGACTGAATAGATCCTTGATAGAGAAGGCTTGATGTTTACTGTATGAGGCAGATTCAGACAAACGTTTTTGGGCTGAAGCAGTAAACACAGCTCGTTATCTGCGGACAGATCCATGGTTGCTGACTTGTCGACTACACCTTATGAGTTGGTTTTTCATAGGAAGCCAGATCTAAGCCATTTTCGAGTATTTGAAAGTCAAGCAATGGTGTATATTTTGAAGAAGAAGAGACAAAAATGGGATACGAAATCTGAGAAGCTTATTCTGGTTGGATTTCCTGAGACCACAAAAGCTTACAGGCTATACAATGCACAAACAGGTCAGATCTCTACAAGCAGTGATTTTCATATCAAGAAAAAGGAGGATAATAATAGAGTAAAGGACATAGGTGCTGGTAACTCAAAAGAAGTAAACTATTGGAAAGAAACAACTGATGACGAATTTCTTTCAGTACCAGTCGGGAATAGAGGGTAGAAGTTCTAGATGGGAATTATATTCTTGGAAGTTCCTTCGAAGATAAAAATTCTCTTGAGAATGAAGATAGTTCAGAAATGGTCAGAGGATCTCAAAGAATAAAGAAACCAAAGTTATTTGAAGACTTCTTTGTTACTTATTTTACTCCAGGGAATGATGAATACCCAAAAGATGAAAGTCTACTTTCAGTGGGAGACCCAAGTTAAGTGGAGTTAAGTTCTTGCTGGATCTAACCGAATGAAATGGATTAGTGCTATGAAAGAGGAAATTTAGTGTTTCAGTGAAAACCGTGCGTGGAAATTAGTCGATCCTCCGAATGATCAAAAGCATGTCAAGTGCAAGTGAATTTTCAGTGGAAAGCTAAACAATGATGTACTTATTACATATAAAGCGTGATTAGTTGCAAAAGGTTTTGATCAAAGACCTTGTATTGATTTCGATGAAACTTTTTCTCCAGTGGTTAAGCATTCAAAATTGAGACTACTCTTTGCGTTGTCAGTTATGTTCAAATTAGATTTACAACATTTGGGTGTAGTCAAAGCCATTTTTAATGGAAAACTGGAAGAAACTATTTTCATGGAGATACCAAATAATTTCGATCGCGAAATTTCTAATCATTGTAATAAAGTTTTGAAACTGCATGAAGCTGTTTATGTTTTGAAACAGTCCTTTAGACCTTGGTACAGGGAAGTGGAAGATGTTTTGATGAGTTTAATTCATACAAAGAGTAAATACGAACCTTGTGTATTCATGAAGAAGGGAGACGGTTTAATGACCATAATTGCAGTCTATGTAGACGATTTCTTTATTTTCTCTGACACTTTGAATGAAACAAATTTTTTGAAGAAGAAGCTAGCCTCTAGGTTCAAAATTAAAGATTTAGGACAGTTAAATCAGTGTTTAGGTATGAGGGTCAGATATATTGATTCCATATCAAAAAGGTTTAACCATTTAACATTAGCGACTGCAAACCTCCAAGCACGCCCATTGATAAATGTCAAATTTTCATGAAATAGATTCTGATATTTGTACAAAGGATTTGCCTTGCAAGCAACTACTGGGTAGTTCAATGTACTCGTCTGTGTTGACTAGACCAGATATCACCTTTGCTTCAATTATCTGAGTCAATTTAGCTATTCAATTTCTGAATCTCATTGGAAAAGTGCGAAAATAATTTTGAGATACTAAAAAGGCACAAAATCACGGTATTAAGAGTTCGCTAATGATAAATCGGATTTGATAGGATATGTCGACTCGGACTTTGCTAGCAGCAGTCATGACAGAAGGTCATTCTCAGGTTTTGCTTTCAAGTGGACAGATGGAACTCTATCGTATGGGAGTATGAGAAGCAGCCAACAGTAGCCTTGAGCTGTACGGAAGCTGAGTACATGGCTATCACAGAAGCTTCTAAGGAAATAATCTATTTAAAGTACATCCTATCTGAGCTTTTAGGATCTAATTATGGTTGCAGCACAATTTATAACGACAATCAATGTGCTCAAAAATTTTCTGCTTATCCTGTTACGAACAAGTGATCGAAGCACATTGATGTGCGACATCATTTATCCGAGAAGCTGTCGCAAATAAATTATGTGTCTTAAAATATTTGGCTGCGAATGAAATGCCAGCAGACGTGTCAACAAAACCATTGTTTTCTTTGAAAGATATCAAACATTGTTCAAGTTTTAAACTCAAGATGTATTTTTTTGTTTTGTAATTTTTGGTTCTAACCCTCATTGAAATTTATAGTTGCCGCTTAAACACCCGAATATTTTTCTAAATAATCTATTACACATCTCCAGAGCACGAATCGTATACAGATATTGCATGTTGAAATTTTCATCTACTCAATTTGTTCATAATTTAATCGAACATTTAATGGTTGAATTGCCCGAACTTCATAAAGAAAATTTGCCGGATATATAGTTTTTGGGAATTACTTTCAAACAAATCAGGAAAACTCACCTGATAATTTCATTGCTGAAAGATTTTGCTGTGGAGTCTTGACACATTTTCGCAAATTCCACACCTTGAATAACATGAAACGCCTTAATTTGCTTCAATTATAATGAAAATAGGTCAGTCAGGTTGAGATTTCAATAATAGAAGAATTCTACATTCCATTTGATTACTATACGGGAGAAATGAAAATACTATAGTTGAGACAATAAAATTATATTTTCCATACATATCCTAAAATATATGAGAGATTCTTCGTACCATTTTCGGGTTATATAACAGAAAACAATTAAATAACAAGATTTACTAAACAGGCTTGCCAACATACCTACTCTTGCACCAACCGCCCCCTTACGTCAGGTACCCCCTGGTCTGAAAGCTCATTCATTACGGAACCTCCCTATCTAGGCTGCGTGAAGTTAGCGAAAAGTTGACAAAACAAATTCCGAAACTAAGTTCAATATTTAGTTTCGAATTTGTTTCGATTTGTTTTGTATGAAACTTTTCATGCACCATCATGGTTTTTCAATAAATCGCATTTCTATGATTTGGTGCTGACTTCACACTCCGCACCAACATTTTCCAGTTTTGAAAAAAAATTGATGCCAATGATTAGTCAGCAATTTGTTTCAATTTGTCTTGTTGAAAATATCTCAATATCTTCAGTAGATGTTTTTATATTCGCATCAATAACATTTAGTGCCAACTTCACGCTCAACATCAAAACTTTTTGGTTTCGAAAAAATTTCAATGTCAATACTCGGTAACCAATTTGTTTCAATTTGTTTTGTTAGAATTACTTCAATATCTGTTTAAGTTTTCGAGTAATTCACGCTTGCTTTTAATGAAGCGTGAAGTTAGCGAAAAGTGTTCACTTCTTTAACTTTTTTTCACTTTTTTTTTGCGCCAATAATTTGTAGTCAATTTGTCTTAATTTGTCACGTTGGAATGAGTTCCAGAACATCGGTAACTTTTGAGTTATTAACAATTTTGTGTTTCACACACAACGCCATCTATGAAAACCAATCCGTAATTGAGTTTTCAACCCCTCATGGCAGTGTTCAGAGCGGCTCTTTCAAAGAGAGGATGATTATGTCGTAAACATAGTTTCGGGATAATGGAAATATGGTCGTAAATCAGATGTGACAAGTGTGCGTTGCTTTTATGAAAATGGAAGCAAGTCGACAAAGGTGTTTTCCTTATGATATATTCGCAGATTGAGATTCGGTTTCGTCAGAATTAATTTGTTTTATTTCTTCCATCAACCTGTATTTGCAATCATCTAAAAAGCAGAATTGAATCACATTTTTGACTTTTTTGCCACTTCAATGAATTTTCTGCGTAAAAACCTTATTTATTCGAATTTGTTTATCGATCTAAAAACTGGCTATTATTACTTAATACAAGTACCCGCTTATGTTATCGCGATTGAATTGGAATTCGAGTAACGAAAATGAATAAATCACTATATGAAATATTTCATTAGTTTCTGAATAATTATGTTTTTGCTCTTGGAAAACCACTTTTTAAAAAATACTTAGAGAAGTTTATTCAGAAAATGTTATATACGTTTCACACAACTGATATGTATCGACTTCTATGTATTTGATTAGAATATTGTCTTATATAGTAAATTCTGAGTCAGTAGTACGATAGCGGGCGATGCCTTGTCGATGCTGTCAAGCAATATTATGTATTTCTATATTTTAACTTAAGTGTGGTATCGGCTCACATATCAATATATTAAGGTCTCTTTTTCTATACAAAATTAGTGACCCAGCTAAATTTGATTTGGAGGTAACTGAACCGTATTTATGCTTCTCTTATGGGTTAGGCCATAACCGAAACTCTAGTAGGTTTTTGACATTTCAAAATAAGCCGACCTATATTCTTGACTTGAATTGAAAAAAAAAACTATAGTGTAATTAACGACAAACCAAATACTTATTCGAACAGATTAATATTAGCATGAAAATATTTGGAAGATGTGGGGAATGTAATGCAACATTAGGAGCGGTGAATTCTGATGGAATAGGTATTCACGTACCTCCCATTCTCATTCGTAAACTATCTTTTCTTAACGATGATTGTTACATTTTTATATCTCCAAGGTCGAAATAAAATTTTTCGAGCTGGAAGAATAGAAAATTTTGGGAGCCTTCAATGAAATTCAATATTTTTTTCGTTCTACTGACTTAAGGTGCCACCTCAAGAATTAAAGGTAGACATTGTTTGTATTTTATTATACAAAATGAACTAAAATTCTGGAAAACCACATAAATAAAATATAACAAAAATATAACTACTTATTTGATTTGAATGAACTAATAAGAAAAATCCGTCCGTCCGTTGTTCGGAATTTCTCTCGGAAAGTAGTGAACCGAGATTCGTGAGACATGGTAGAAAAATCGTGTATTGTTCGGTAGACTAAAGTAGAAGCCGATGATCCACCTGATTCAGTTCTATGATTCAAAATTGGAAAGCAATTTTTCCAGCCAGGTAGGAATTTGAAATAATAAATGAAATTAAACAGTTTAAGAGATATCTCGCCAATATCGCAGTTTTCTGAATGAATATTCCCGAATGCAAGAGGCTTGATACGATATTGGCGAAGAATCTTGAAAAATGTTTTATTCCACTGTCAAATTCTCAGTTGCGGTACTCGCGACGATAAAAGTGTGATAAGTATCGCTGAAGAATTTGCACGTTAAGCTGGGAAAATAATGAACCTTTGTGTAAAATTTGCAGCGTTTTTTTCACTCAGGGTCTACCTAGACAGTTTAAAAAGAATTGGATTTAATCGCCCGCAAGAATGCATCGATTTTGATCCCCCATCACATTCAACTTCCAAAAAATGTGCAATGGAATTAAGCTTTGAAAGAAAATATACGGAATATTTATTGATTGATTGTGATGTGGGAGGATCGATCATTCTTAGGCAATGCCCATTAGAACTGATTGTTCAGTCCAAAACCTACATCCTTAGAGGAGTTGCCAATTTCATAAGTCCGACGGCAGGAGTAGGGATCGGCCATTATACTTCTTTTTGTCGTCGAAATGATGGACAGTGGGAAGAGTACAATGATTTGGAGAAAGAATTCAAAAATGTTAGGAATGATATTTTAGTCAACCCTCATTTACTGCTTTACACGATTTAATTATAAGTAGTTATATTTTTGCTATATTTTGTTATATTTTGTTTATGTGGTTTTCCAGAATTTTAGTTGATTTTGAATAATAAAATACCAACAGCAATGTCTTCCTTTAATTCTTGAGGTTGCACCTTCAGTCAGTAGAAGGAAAAAAAAATTGAATTTCATTGAAGGCTCCTAAAATTTTCTATTCTTCCAGATCGAAAAATTTTATTTCGACCTTGGAGATATAAAAAAGTGAGAATCACCGTTAAGAGAAGATAGTTTACAAATGAGAATGGGAGGTACGTGAATACCTATTCTATCAGAATTCACCGCTCCTAATGTTGCATTACATTCCCCACATCTTCCGAATAATTTCATGCTAATATTATTTTGTTCGAATAAGTATTTGGTTTGTCGTTAGTTACACTATATATTTTTTTAAATTCAAGTCAAGAAAATAGGTCGGCAAATTTTGAAATTTCAAAAACCTACTAGAGTTTCGGTTATGGCCTAACCCATAAGAGAAGCATAAATACGGTTCAGTTACCTCCAAATCAAATTTCGGTGGGTCACTAATTTTATATAGAAAAAGAGGCCTTAATATATTGATATGTGAGCCGATCCCACACTTACGTTGAAATATAGAAATACATAATATTGATCGACAGCATCGACAAGGCATCGACCGCTATCGTACTACTGACTCAGAATTTACTATATAAGACAATATTCAAATCAAATACATAGAAGTCGATACATATCAATTGTGTGGAACGTATATAACATTTTCTGAATAAACTTTTCTTAGTATTTTTTAAAAAGTGGTTTTCCAAGAGCAAAAACATAATTATTTAGGAACTAATGAAATATTTCATATTGTGATTTATTCATTTTCATTACTTGAATTCCAATTTAATCGCGATAACATAAGCAGGTACTGTTATTAAGTAATAATAGCGAGTTTTCGGATCGATAAACAAATTCGAATAAATGAGGTTTTTACGCAGAAAATTCATTGAAGTGGCAAAAAAGTCAAAAATGTGATTCAATTCTGCTTTTTAGATGATTGGAAATACAGGTGGATGGAAGAAATAAAACAAATTAATTCTGACGAAACCGAATCTCAATCTGCGAATATATCATAAGGAAAACACCTTTGTCGACATTATCCCGAAACTATGTTTACGACATAATCATCCTCTCTTTGAAAGAGCCGCTCTGAACACTGCCATGAGGGGTTGAAAACTCAATTACGGATTGGTTTTCATAGATGGCGTTGTGTGTGAAACACAAAATTGTTAATAACTCAAAAGTTACCGATGTTCTGGAACTCATTCCAACGTGACAAATTAAGACAAATTGACTACAAATTATTGGCGCAAAAAAAAAGTGAAAAAAAGTTAAAGAAGTGAACACTTTTCGCTAACTTCACGCTTCATTAAAAACAAGCGTGAATTACTCGAAAACTCAAACAGATATTGAAGTAATTCTAACAAAACAAATTGAAACAAATTGGTTACCGAGTGTTGACATTGAAATTTTTTCGAAACCAAAAAGTTTTGATGTTGAGCGTGAAGTTGGCACTAAATGTTATTGATGCGAATATAAAAACATCTACTGAAGATATTGAGATTTTTTCAACAAGACAAATTGAAACAAATTGCTGACTAATTATTGGCATCAATTTTTTTTCAAAACTGAAAAATGTTGGTGCGGAGTGTGAAGTCAGCACCAAATCATAGAAATGCGATTTATTGAAAATACATGATGGTGCATGAAAAGTTTCATACAAAACAAATTGAAACAAATTCGAAACTAAATATTGAACTTAGTTTCGGAATTTGTTTTATCAACTTTTCGCTAACTTCAACTCGGCCCCCTAGGCATGATGTCTGTAGGAGCAGTAAAACTTCGAACTATCGAAATAAACAGAGAATTACAAGGTGTCGCTGCAATTTATTGCCGAATATGATATTCGTCGAGATAAGGCCAACGCTTACTTATCGGCAACGGCCCAGCCCACCGGAATTTTTTCTTTCTATATAATTGAATAGTTCAGCGCGCACTTGACGGCTACGGACCACGGGAAATCAGCAGGGAAACGAATTTCCGTTTTGTCATGGTGCGGTCTGTTGCCGATAAGTGAGCGTTGGCCTTCAGAAGTAACTAAGTATTTCCAATATGAGTCAGATTCATTCAAATAAAATAGAAAACTTACTGGTGTCAAACTTCTACTGTCATCCCGATAGATCCCCGAGGTAACTTTTTTTCAATTTTGAAGTTTATTTTGTATATAATGGGTCAGCCGGTTACAACTTTACACAGGATGCATCCATCTATATCCGTCCATTTCATTTCCCCTAACCGAATCGTTCATAATTATGCCCCTTGTGCCCTTAGATAATGGGAACCATCGATCCTTGACGCAGGTGGATATTGTTACCGAGGGCCGGATTCCAATATGTACAATGAAATAAACATTCCACTTATTTTCACTAGATACATGCACAAAATGAATCATCGATATATTCTCGAAATTTTCTCTTACCATCGCCGTTCAGAGATATTTTCGAAATAAATGAAATGAATCTTAGCCTGTACGGTGCATTCGTCATTTCTATTGAGACTTCTTAAACTACCAGATATAAATAAATAACAGCAGCAAAATCCTTGGCCAAACTCAATTCTGTCCGGCCGTTCCTATATGCCCTATGTTTCGTAGAAAACAATCTAAAAACTTGAACATTTTAAGAGACCCGCTATCCTTCGTTACCAAGATGTGGGATTTGTATATTCAGAACATTTAGAGATAGTGGCATAGCCTTTTAAAAGACCTGATATCTTTTGTTCAGTGATTTCGTTTTGAATTCATGAATCTCGGCAACTAACCAAATCCGCATAATATGATTCCGGCGGAAAACTCATTATGGCTTTTTTCAACAATTTATTCTGATATTGGCGATCTACTCAAGATGAAAATATTGCTCTCCCTTAGTTCACATGATGATTAATACTTGATAAAAATTCTAGAAAATACTGACGTGAAGTAAGCAGCTTTTGTGTGCATATTCGCATTTGATAGCGAAAAACAAATTTTGAATTTTTTTAGTCGATTGTATGATGCCATCATCACGAAATTCCGCACATCAGAATCAGCATTTGCGAACTAGCTACCAAGTTTGTTCATCATCAGATGAGTAGTTTTCGTGGTATTCCGGAAATAATACAAAAAATAATACTGAGCCTGATATCAATCACCATAGGTGATTAACCGTATGGACATTACTATGATGTATTTTACATTGGGATAATATCAAAAATTGATCGGAACAATGAACGTCAGTGATTGACCAATCACTATTTTGATCGTTATAACGAACGCTAGGCCATTATTATAATGTATTCATTACATTGTACTAATGATGAAATACATCAATTCAAGGAAATTTGCCTCAGGATAATGTAAAAATACATTGAATTAACGTCCTGGAAGTGATCCATTCACTGAAGTGTCCATTCACTGCTGTTAGAAGAAAAACAATAACCTCTTCAGCTTGTGGTAAAATATTACTACTGAACCCAGTTCCAATATCCACATATCCTGTGAATTTTTTCCAGCTCCACTCTACTTTCTGCCGAATTGCCATTTCATCAACAGACAAACTGCACAAAATTTTCCTTTTACTCCCCACTGTGAAGTCCTTCAGAGCAGTGATTGCCTCACTAGTGAATCCCGGTGAGCCATCCACAGATTGATACCATGAAGATAAAGAAGATGGGTGGGGTAGGGACCGATTAAACTTTTCCCTCACGTATATGCCCTAGGCGAATAAAAATGGAGAGTGAGTGCAAAATATCTAAACTCTGGTAAATACTTCGCACGTTTAGGTACTTTCAAGACACGTTTAAGCAGCTCTCCCACATCTTTGGAAACAGCAGACTGAAGTAAATAGTTAAGTTAGATACATACTTACACATACAATTCTTTATAATTCCCTACCTCCATAATCTCTTCGGCTGATTCCGAAAGAATCAGAATCACTTATGTCCCCAATGTATGATTTCCTCCTGAAAAATAAACAATTGAAAAATAATATCTTAATGTTTTTCACTCTATAGAATGCATACTAACTTGATACATACCTTCTTTGTGGTGGTGAAGATCTATCATCATTTAGTGGGGAAACACTGAAGTTCAATACTAGACGAGATGCTATTGGAGATTCTGATGCAGTAAGGTAGAACTGGTAGACAGTAAGAGTTTCACTCAAAGAAATAACGGAATATCCGAAGGCTTGTCAGTAGAATCAATTGCTATATTTTCTTCAAGATTATCAGTAATATTCATATGAACCGATGAAGTATTTGTACTCTGTTCTCCTGGCTCCTTCGAATCTTGAAAAGTAGATAAGCTGGAAAAAAAGCCCCATCAGATGATGATCAGAAAATTCACACTTTAGATATGTCTAATAAATACTCAATAGTATCTCAGCTTAGTAACAACAAAGAAGAAAGAAATCCACATACTTTAATAATGAGTTTGGCATGAGGGATGGCACAGCACTATTCTTTAGTCTTTTAGATGTAGGTGTATCAAGAAAATCAGGTGGATTGAAATGTTCTGAGCACACACGGTCTTCTGAAGAAAAATAATCCAAACCAACACCAAGAGCAGAGGCCTGCATCTGTTAGTTTCAAATCACGTGGTATCCTATATTGAATAACAAATATTATCTGATGATTCAATTCGATGGCGAAAGAATGGTTCAAATCACGTGTTTAGTTTATAACTTAACAATGCATCCAAAATATTGACGACGCCAATGGCGAGGAAAGCAAAATACTAATCTATGCACGGAACAATTATTTTCCTTTTCAGCATTTTTACCACAAACTACACACTTTACAGGCATACTTAATACTATATAATTGTATTACACTTGAAAATATTCGACAAATTCCATCGAAATATCACAAATAACAATGAACAATTTTGACGTTTTGGAGAAATGTAAATTTGAACACAGAGATGTTTGCCACGCTTTTCTGTGTTGTTTACTTCATCTTCTCTTTCCTCTATCTACGGGTTGGATTCACTGATGAAGAATCCGGTGTTGAAATTGATTCTGTCCGTCCAGCCGGCCTTGCACACGATAACTGTCGAACGGAGCAAGCTAGCGACTTGAAACTTCCAAGGCAATTCGTTAATGGGCCAAATCGTCAAAATGGTTTCGGAGTAATACCCATTTGAAATGTTGAGGTTTTTTTTACCGATATTTTAGGAACTACTGAAGTGGTTGAATTGAAACCTGGTAGTTGGTTGAAGCATAACAACGCGGAACCTTGAGCGAGATTTCGTTGGTTTCCTTCGGTGACTTAATTTTAAAAATAATTTTTTTCAATGTTTTTTCGAAGAATTTTTTTTAGAACCTATTGATCTTATTATATAATATATATGATTATATGATCGATATTGGGAAAAAATATGTGAATTCCTTTGGTTTTTTTCTCTATATCTTTGTTTTTTTCGGTATAACCCAAGAAATACTGTTTCAATCATGATGAAACTTGGCAGCTAATTTGAAGATGCGAAAGGTCAACTTCGTGCAAAATTTCGTGATGATCGTGTTATCAGATAAAACAATTTGAAAACAAAAAATTCAATTTTTTTTCTCCAAATTTTCAATATTCTGTGACCTTTATTATATTATCGCCATTGAATTGCGTATGAACCTTTGAACTGTAATTTTCCGATGAAGTACTGGATTTCAATTCGATCTTATCTGCATTTGTGGAAATTATATTTTCTCAATATTTCTGAAAAAACACATTAGATCGAATGGAAATCCAGTGCTTCATCGAAAAAAACCTAGAAAAGCACTGACGTGAAGTCAGCAGCATGTTGAAAGGATATCGCCAAAAGTGAAAATGCGCTCACGAAATTCTGAATGAACTTTCAAGCTGTCATTTTTCGATCAAGTACTTCGTTTCGATTCGATTCAATCTGATTTGGTTATTATTGATAATAATAATAAACTTCAGTGATCAACAAAAAAAAATTACTCCACCTCAAAATTTCACAGTTTACATTTTGAAGTATGTAGATTTGAATGAACTAATAAAAAAATCCGTCCGTCCGCTTTTCTCTGAAAGTATTGAACCGAATTACGTCAAACTTGCTAGAAAAATCGTGTGTCGTTCGAAATTGATCCTTCAAGCTTTTCAGCAGGATAAGTGTACCCTGAGGGCTCAGAACTGGGGGTAGGAGGAAAAAAATATTTACGAAAACTTACCACCGGATTTTACTGAAACTCTCAACGTTTTTACTGTTGCATAACTTAACCTAAATTTTCACCCGGATGATTTTCGACCAATGGTCCCTGATTTATGAAGAAAAACAATGTAAATTTCCAATAATCCCGAGAATGAATTCAGTTCTTAGATTAGGAATCAGTGGAATAATGGGCTAACTTCTCATCCAGAATGATATATCTAAAAAGATGAAAAGATTGATAACCATATTTTCAACACATATCGAGTTTTTGTGTTTGTGAAAAACCAGTGAATTATGAATAATATATGAGTTTTATTTATGATATCAATGGTATTGGGTTATTTAACTGAGGAATTAATAAACCCTTGTATAAAATTTGCAGCGTTTTTTTCGAGAATATTGGGGAACCAAAATTTATAATGGGATGGGATGGAATGCCGAATCATTGGGTGGATAAAACCAATTCGCGAAATACCTTCGTGGTTAGACTTAAGATCTGCTGTACAATTATTTAGTCTCTAAAAAGCATATTTTGGTATGTTCATTGTGTGAGATCGGTGGTTAGGCCAGGCGTTAACACAATAATTTCCAAAAGAAACGATTCAGAGATACAACATTATTTAAAGAGTTGGTTTGAGGCTCAATCACGAAGGTCAGATTTTAAATGGAAAGAATTCTCCCAATGATTCGTAGATATATCCATTCATTCTACCAATGTTTCCAAGTATACATATCAGATCAAAAAGAAATCTTGTATTTGATTGAAAAACCTCGAAAAGCACTGACGTGATGTCAGCAGCTTTCACGCGCTTGTTCAGCTTCACGAATTCGGCTGCCAAATTTAATCTCTTCATTTATGGCCTAACCGCTGATCGTAAACAGAATAAGTACCGAGAGAATCTGCATAGAGACTCAATAATTATGGGTCAGGTTTGGAGTTTGATTACGAAAGCCAGATTATTGAAATTCATTCTGCGATTCCGCAGATATACATACCCTTGCAATAGATGATCGTATGTATAGGTATTTTTTGAGTTATTACGGCAATAATTAACAAAGATATCGATGAAATCAGCACGAAATTGAACACATTTCTTTCCAATATCTCCCAAGATGAATATGCGATCAAATTCCGAAAATTTGATATAAGTACACTGTTGTTAATTGGTGACCTTAAGGTCCATGCAGAACTCATGAAAAGGTTATGAATAGTTTCCGTAAAAACAAATTTTTCAACAGAAATCTCAAACCTTTTGCGTCAATTTACAAGTTTCGTCATGATCGGATCATTATTTTTTGAGTTTTTTCGGAAATATCAATCATTCTCAGGAAATCAGCACGAATACCTCAGGATCCAGTAAATGCTTCGACTGTTCACTGGTAGATGTCGTGAAGGGTTATTGCAAACGAATATTCTAAACTCTAGATCTGATGTTTAGGAAAACCTAAAGGAAACATATGATATGATTGGACAGAAATAGTCTGTGGTGTCGATTAAAGTAAAATTTCAACTTAATCGGAGATATGGTTCTTGAAATTTCTTGAATGAATTTCCCAAATTTTTCTATTAATTTAAGAGAATCAGGAAATCTGATTGGGCTGAAATTAAGTACTCGATTATGAAATGGCGACACGGAGATTTCTGTGGAATTCAAATGAAATATAAAAGTTTTCGAAAAAAGAATATTTTTCCCCAATTTTTCTATGGATAATTCTTCTTATCAAATGTGAAGACGGATTCACATCATTGAGTTCAACCTAGTCGTTTGAAACCAAATTCGAAAATTACAGACATTCTGACGAAACGATTACGCCAAACGCGCTGTTCCCCAGAATAAGCGCGTAAAAAATGATAGCTTGAAGATTTATGGAGTATTTGGTGGGGACCATATGAAAAGGAGAAATTATTTTTTTCATCAGGAAGTAGAGTTGTGGTCAGGGTGAAGTGAAGACCTGAATAGGTGAATAGGATTTGGTAACGACTTTGAACAATATCTCAATAATACAAGTAGCAATCAGAATAAATCTTCGTGAATAGTTACAGATTACCTATCCACAACTTGCTGCAAAATTTCGCGTGGATCGTTATGGTAGAAAATTGAAAAAACCTGGATAAGTACTGACGTGAGGTCAGGAGCTTTTACGTGCTTGTTCAGTTGGCACAGCGGTCATCTATACACGTATTGACCCCGCCAAACGCAGATCTCCGTTTAAGATGGTCCTCACGAAATTCTGCATGAACCTCAAGCTATTATTTTGGATCAAGTACTAGATTGTAATTCGATTCAAATTTTTAATGGGTCTAACTATCTAAGGAATAACTGGCGAATTCAAACCTTTCAAGCATTCGACCTTCTTAATTACACTGAAAACCTACTCTACAAATATATTCCCTATATATGTAGATTCTTCCTAAAGTTAAGTTTATGGCCGGCCTAACCACTGATAGTAAACAAAATAACTTCCGGAAGAATCTACTGAATCTAATCAGTGGTTTGATAATTGTAGAGTGAGTTTGGAGTTTAAGAGCAAATTATATCCGAGTATATCACGGTGTTTTCTGGAGGCCAGAGCTCGTTTTTTTCAAAAAACTTTTTTGGTGCAGATGGTCGCAAAAAATTATAAGAATGCCCAATGTTGCCACTTTTTTATATTGAAGAATTTTCGGGAAAATAAAAACTGAAATGGAGTTAAAATTGAAAAATAACTAACATTGTACATCCCAAAATGAATTTTCAAAAAACACTCACTGAAGCCTGCAGAACGACACCCCGTTTTCTCGTATAAACGTGGAAATTTCTCCGAATTCTAATATTTCACGAGGCTATTGGCAACGTTGAATCATGTAGACTGCATCCAGGTGCCTGACCTTGAGACAATAACGAGGCTTAATGAAACTTGAATGTGGCTGCGTTGCCTAGTCGTATCTTAGCACCACGTGGTATTGTTTGCTCTTAATTACGAAGTCGAATTGGCGCAGATATTTCCTTTCAAAACTTCAGTTTCCCGATATTACATTTTCACCATTCCAATCCTAGGGACATTTAACCTTGTGTTGCGCGAAGGTATTCTAGAACTATTAACGAAGTTGTAATCATGAGATCACTATGACTACGATCAGAATAATATAATGGTAATTTGATGATTTGCAACAAACAGTACTATTCGAAATAGTGTCGAAAAGTTCTTTCCAATCCATGTTTCTTCCATTCAATACAAACGTTCCATTTAATTTTGTTATTATTTTTTGGTAATTAAAGAGCACACCAATTTTACTGCTACATTTTCAAAAGTGATACTTCTAATGAAAATGATATTTCTGATGCCGATTCCTAAGCTTCAAAAGATTCAATATTAAATACTATAAATTTTCCTTTATACAATTTATAATGAGATTGAATAGCAGTTAATAAGACCGTCACGAAATTTCACTATGGTTCTCCACAAAAAACTCCAAATAAATGTTTGATATACGTTATACGTTCTTGGCATTTGTAAACAAAGCTGATGTCACACAATAGAAACATTGACATATTGAACTCTTCTGCTTAGCTATCGACCTACGGACTACAGTTACCTCCAGTGAATTTATACTCTTGTATAAAATCACTGTACAGTTACCTTAGGCGGTCTTCGACATCATTTTTCATTTCATTTGAATTTCACCCAAATCTCCAAATCGCGATTTCATAACCGATTACCTTCTTTCAGCCCAATCAGATTCGTATTTCATGAATTATAAGAAAAATAAAATAAAAGCTCCAATAGGTCTCTTGCATGAATTTTTTCATCATTGGAATCAAATATTCTATCCGTAAGACCACTGAAAAACTTTTACCGCCATCAAAAATTTCAATTTTTAACGAGAAAATGCTCTTTAAAATTTGGATCCGCATGTCGGTTGTTCAAAAGAAAGAAACTTCGCGGTTTCCGTGACGTATGGGGATATATCCACTCTCTCCCTCGTCTCGTGTACCTTTCTCTCTAGCAAGCCAATAGACAGCGCCGGGCTGTATCGATCGGTGAATCCCGATTTGGCCATTTTTAACACCGAATTATTCAAAATTCGCAAATTGTTGAAGTGTGTGATAATTCCATACATTATGATTTTCTATCGATATAGAATGTGAAAAACATAAAAATATGATAATCGGCGTTACATGCAAGAGACCTATTGGAGCTTTTATTTTATTTTTCTTATAATTCATGAAATACAAATCTGATTGGGCTATAAGATAAGGTAATCGGTTATGAAATCGCGATTTTGGTGAAATTCAAATGAGAAGAAAAATGTTTTTTTTTTCGAAACTTTCTATGGATCAGTTTTCTTGAAATGGAAGAATTTAATGTTTCAGTTAGGTGGTTCTATAGTTTAAACATCAGTCTTGAATAATCGTTTATCAGCAACGATATTTAAGTAACGAAAAACAACGTTATATTGAGGTTGAATTCAAAATGTATTCAAAACGTTAATAACCCGTAATGAGGGATAATTACGTAGAAACCGAAAAGAAGCGTTATATTTCAGTGGAATTTTCGTTACAATGTGAATTTCAGCAACGTTTGAATAACCTTGACAAAACGTGACAAAGTAACAATACTTAACTTCGAGAATGCAACGTATTTCCTAACGACAGGTTTTTCAATGTTGTTTGATGGCGACGTTACTACAATAATTCAACGTTGTTTTGACGTATCTGTGTTTACTGGGATTCTTCATCTGTGAGTTCAACCTAGTCGTTTGAGACCAATTTCAGCTCAAAATTCGATAATTACAGACATTGTGGTGCGTGCGGTTTCCCAGAACAAGCGCGTAAAAATATTTGTTTTCGAAAATTCACCTATTTATTCATCAATTTTTTTCCGGAGACTATGTAATAGATTCAAATGTAATTTGGCAAATACCTTGGAGCAACAGTGTTTGAAATTCAGTTTGATCGTATATGGATCTTGGGAAAAAAGATATTGAATTTCTTGGTAATTTTGGAGGTGTATTTTCAAGATACCTTGAATAATACTGATCCGATGATGATGAGACTACTTGCTGATCAGCAAGTTTGTGCAAAAGTTGGTGTGGGCCATTTTATTGGATCAATAAAACAAAAATTCCAACCTGAATTGGTGACCGCTTTCGTAACGAATTCGAATAAGCGCGTAGAAGTTCCTGACGTGAGTCAGTGCTTCTATGAATTACAATTCGATATGATCTGTAACTTTATAATTTTATTGAATTACAATTTCGAATGGATATGTCTGCTAAATTTTCGGGTAAAGTCTTTCCATTCACGAATTTTTTCTGCTTAATAAGAAAATTGGTTTTATCAATCAAAAGTTATTTAGAATTACGAACATGATACGTATTTCGTATTGAGTTGTATTGTTTAACTGCTTACAAATGCTTTTTCTTCTTTTTTGCACTCATGTACTATAAAACAGCGTGCTATAGTTTAGTCCAAAGGTATGTAGTTTTCAATTTTATTCCGAAATTGTTTCAAACGAATTCGATGTCAAAATCGATTCAGGCCGGTTGGCCACGGCCAGGATAACTCTCGAAAGGAACAGGTGATCGACCTAAAACTTTCAGGGCAGGGGAAAGTGATCACCCTTCGTACACGTAGTTCGGTAATTCATTTAATTTTAAACTGAGTTACAGTCTACGATCCAAATGTGAAGGATATATTGTGGTTAACTGAAAAGGAGTCTGAAACTATGTTGAAGGGTTTAAAACTTAAAGCAATTTTTCTCGGATAAGATTTCTATACGAAGGTACCCCACATATATAGGGTACATTCGTATAGCAAGCGGGTTACTTTCATTCACCATGTGGAAGATTCATAAATAGCATTTAAAAAGTCTTTTCAATTGTTTTATTTTTTCAAACACAGTTATTATATATTTAAAATCAGAAAATACTCGAAAACGTTCAATTTTACTTCTGAAAAAACTTTAATTCGAAACGTAACAAAAAATTAAATCTTTCACACTTAGTTCAATATTTGGTTGATAGTCTTGAATTTATTGCAGATTAAAACTTTTCGAATCAAGTATATAAGTCAAAAGTCTGGACATCTCTGCGGTACAGTGTGAACGTGGTTGTAGATCGAAAGGATCATTACAACGTCACTGATACGCAAAGTGTGTATATCTTCTATATTTGGAAAACAAACTACCATAGGATCCTGTTTTTTCCGAAGATATGACACTTTAAGATCTGTATCTGAATATTACTTAGATTGTTCGTCCTTTTTTGTCGATTCGCCATCGAAAATTTAATCATTTCACAATGTTGTATCTTCAGTTTTACCATGTTATGTTTCTGTTCCAAGTAATAGTTTAATGTTTTGAATGTTCAAACCTCTATGTTGTTTAAAGCCTGAGGAAGAGAACGAAGTTTCTCGAAACGTTGCTGAACTGATTAAATTATTTCAATGAATTAGTCCCTTAAGACTGATATTATTTACCCTCTGAATATTTGGGAACGATATTATCCATTACTATTACCCGAAACTTTTGCTACGTTATGTACAACGGATCTCTTCTCTCCAAACTTTACCAAAATGAAACAATTGTCTCTGATATTGTGTGTTATCACATTTGTATGAATATCTTTATTCTAAATATTCTAGTTCTGGCTTTTCTATCATGTTCAATTCTTTTCTTTTAGTTTGTCTGTATCTCTCTTCTAGTTCTATTTTAAGGTGTATCCGTGTACCTATGTACGAGATTTGCTCGTTAATCTCCTCCTATGGATTTTTCGGATTTTAACAACTTTGGGATATGGTCTAAGCACTTCTGAGGTCACAGGAGTATTGACAGATGGATCAGCTTGAATTGTAGCTATGGAAGTAGATGGTTCACATGTTATGATGATATTTTCTGGCTGTAGAATGGATATCAAAATTTGCATATTTCATGGATATCAGTTAGTTGTCCGATGGAAAAAGTTTTCAGCAATATAAATATTTGTGATGATTCTCAATTAGGCAATTTGTTGTTGAGTAAATTTGTTAATGAGGGAAGTGCAGTCCTAGAAATTTATGATTTTTGTATTCATCTGAGATATTCACCTGAGTTAACTATTATTTTCCATCAATAATAATATATTTCTATGGATATCCACAAGTTTTCCAGCTGCATTGGACGAAAATGTATATCCGTGGGATATGAGATGATAATCCGGTATACATATGGAAATAAAATAGTTTTCTATCCCCTTCATTACTGTCTGAAAGTACATCTAGTCCTCGCAAAAATAAATTACAATTTCATATAGGTACTTACATCGAATTCAGTTTCAAAAACCTACAAAAGCACTGACGTGAAGTCAGCAGCTTTTGCGCGCATGTTCACTTATGGTCAGCTGCTGACTTCACGTCAGTGCTTTTCGATTCAATCTGTATTTTTGGAACCTTCAGGAAAATACAATTTTTAATGGGTATATCTACGGAATCATTGGGCGGATTTCACCTCCCAATGATTAGAGTATGTTTGGACCTTAATAACGAAGGCCGAATTCGTGAATGGATAAAATCCACCCAATGATTCCGCAGATATACCCATTCAAAATTTCATTTTCCAATATTTCCAAAAGTACAGATGAGATCGAATTGAAATCCAATACTTCATCTCAATATGACAGTTCGAAGGTTTATACAGAATTTTATGAGGATAATATGATCAGAAGATTCCAGAATATTGAATATTTGAAATAGAATATTCGAATTTTTCACGAAAAAAAATTACAAAATTTTGCACAAAGTTGCCAATCAGCATTTCCGAACCAGCTGCAAAGTTTCATAATGATTGAATTAGTTATTTTTGAGTTATTTCATAAAAAACAACGATATCTAGAAATAAAACCACGAAATGACATATTTTCACGAAATATCTACAAAACTCATTTTCAGATCGAACTGAAATTTGGTGAACTACTGCAAATTATGAAGCTCAAAGCACGAGCAGAATTTTTTTTGACTTTATTGAATAGTTTTCCGAAAAAATTTTTTTTCAAATTTACTGATAGTACAATCTCGACGAAATTCTGCGAAACGTTGCTTGTTGTTATACTTCAACTAACTGCTAAGTTTAAATCTAATTGTTTCAACAGTTTCTGAGTTATCACGGAAATAACCACAAAATTTCAAAGGGCTCTAACTCCGAAATCTTTTGGCCGGTTTCGCTCATTAACGAACTAAACAGTCGCATTTTGAAATGCAACCTACCGTAGAAGCTTCAGGTTGATAGGATTCTCCGTACGCCCGTAATCGTGCATACGGACGGCCGGAAACAATTGATTTCGACATCAGATTAGTCATCAGTGAGTCGAACCTAAACGTTTGGCACCATTTTCGGCTCGAAAATTGAAAATACAGACATTTCGACACAAGGATACCACTTTGTCCCCCTAGAACATGCGCGAAAAATATATAGAATTGCACTCACAATGCGATTAATAACTTATATATATATATATATCGGTGTTATAGCGTTCTACGCCTTCCGATTCCCAGCTTCCATCCTCTTCTATCTTCCCAGTCTCCTGGCTGTAAGTTCCGTTCAGACATTGCTTTGTGTACTCCGCCAATCCATGTTTGTTTAGGTCTTCCTCTTTTTCTTTTTTCCGCTGGCGTCCACCTTAGAACCATTTTGGGAATTCGATCTTCCTGCATCCTTTCTACATGGCTGTACCATACTAATTGCCTTCTCTGCACTTCATCGACTATCGTGTTTTCCACTTTCATAATCTCCCTTATTTCCTCGTTTGTCACTCGCTCCAATCTCGACTTACCAGCTGATCTACGCCAGAAGTCCATCTCGAGAGCCATAATACGACGTTCCAGATTTGTATTCATTTGCCACGTCTCGCAGCCATAGAGCACTATGCTTTTGAATATGGCATTATATATTTGGTGTTTCCGCTCTCTTGATATTTCTTTAGCCCATAGGATAGACTTCAGACATCCGATGACCTGTCTCCCTTTCACGATACGATCTTCTATCTCTTTTTCCGTTCGACCTCCTTTATCTATTTTTGCTCCAAGGTAGGTGTATTCCTTACAAGAGCTGATACGAGTGTTTTCATCTACTCGGAGATCTTCTACACCGCTGCTGCCAACTCACAGATACCGCGTCTTCTCTCTGTTGACCGACAAACCCCATTCCTCATATTCCCTAAAGAGCCTTCTGGCCATAAACCCCAGATCTTCTGCGTCCTGAGCCACCACTACCTGATCATCTGCAAAATGCAATGTATAAAGTGTTGTATCTTCGGTCAGTGGTATCCCCATTCCTCTGCATGCTTTTCTCCACTTCTTCAAGGCTTCATTCAGGTATATTTTAAACAGCGTTGGGGATAGGCAACATCCTTGTTTAAGGCCTTTAGTTGTTCTGAACCTCTCTGATAGCCTATCTCCCACCTTAACTCGAGACACAGATCCATCATACAGTTGCTTAACAGCTTTTATTATAGTGTTATCTATAGGAGACTGTTCCAAGACTCTCCAGAGCTTTTGAACCGGTACCTTATCATAGGCCTTGGTCAAGTCCACAAAGAGTAGATGAACTTCCCTATTTGTCGCGACTCTCTTCTCATTCAGCTGCAAGATGCTGAAGACATGATCGATGCAGGATCTACCAGCTCGAAATCCAGCCTGCTGCTCTATTTCATGAGGACCATATTCTTTTTCGATGATATTCCTCAATATTTTACCGTACAGGCGACTCATCGTACTAGTGACAGATATACCCCTATAGTTATCACAGTTATCGGGTGGTCTTTTTTTATGGATGGGTGTTATCCATGCTTCCTTCCAACATGATGGAATGCTGTCCCCATTTATGTATCGGGTGAAAAGCTCCCGGAGGTGTTTTATTCATTTCTCTGTTCCATTTTTCAACAGCTCAGCAGGTAGACTCTCCGGTCCTGCAGCTTTTTTATTTTTCATGGATTTTATAGCTTTCCTTATCATATCTTCAGTAACCTCTATGTGTTGGCCTTGTATATTGTATTTTGTTGGAGAAGTGCTAGTGTATTCTTGCCTATCTTCTGCAAGTTCTTTGGAGTAGTGTTGCTGCCAAACATCCATCTGAACTGGCGATATCCGCGTTTTATTGGAAGTATTAGTTCTCAGGGTTTTTATTAATTTCCACGCCTCCGACGATCTTGTACCAACCATAAAGGAATCCAGCTCTCTCAGTTTATTCTCCCAAGTCTCGTTCTTACTATGATTAATTAATGTCTTGTAATCTTTTTGTAACTTTTTATATACTAGTTTATCGCTTGGGTTTTTACTGTTTAGCCACTTTTTAAAAGCTTCCTGTTTTTTTGTTCTGTGTTCTTCGAGAATTGTATTCCATGTAATATTATTGCCCTGAGTTGTATGGTTTATACCCTTCTGACCAATAGCTTCACACGCCGCAGAGTGCATCGACTCAGTTATATGCTTGTATAGATGTTCCGTCTCATGGGTAAGATACTCGTCCTTCAGCTTGTCATCAAGTCTAGACTGGTAGAGCCCTCTGGTACTCTCGTCATACAGGCCACCAAGGTTGTATTTGATTTGATCTAATTTTTGATCACGTGGTTGATTTTCTGACCTACAGTTGGATTTGAATGGAACTCGAATTCTTGATGTGAGGACGTGGTGGTCTGATCCGCATTCTATACCCCTGTATACTCTGGTGTCTTGAACATAAAATCTTGTTTTTTGTCCTATAATGGCATAATCGATGATGGATCTCAAGCCTCTTGTATCTTGGTACCAGGTGTATTTATGTATGTTCTTATGTTGAAAGAAGCCGTTTAGTATTTTAAGTTTATGTTCTTTGCACACATCAATTAGTCGCTGGCCATTTACGTTCAATGTTTCCTCGCCATACTTTCCAACCACGCAATCGTTGTCCCTGCTTTCCGTTCGAGCATTAAAGTCTCCGAGCAGTATAATCTCTCGTTTATTTCCCACTTCAGCGATTGTGTCCCCAAGTAAGTCATAAAACTCATCTTTTTCGGTTAGGTTTGCGTCTTCGTTGGGAGCATACACACCTATAAGCGACACTCTGTGTCCCCGCATTTCAAGATTAGCTGTAACAATTCTTTCATTTATTGCCTTCCAACTGACGAGCCATTTCTGATAACTTCGGTTTATCATAATTGAGACTCCTTTGCATGCTCTTTTGGATTTTGGTACTCCGCTGTAAATGTGTATATAGCCCGCAGTATATTCGACTCCGTTTCCCTTCTTTTTAGTCTCCGACAGTACAGCCATATCGATCTTCGCTTGTTTTAATCCCTTGAGTACATCTTCTGCTTTTGTTTTTAATCCCTGAACGTTCCAGGTTCCAAAAATCATTTCCTTTTTCCGTTGCCGTGGTCTGTTCCATTTATGTCCGTCCAAATTCCGAGGCTGTGTGCTAGGATTTTTAGCAAAAATTTTGTTTTACAAGTAATGGGTAGCTGACCCATTGCCCAAACCCCCAACCTGGAGGACCAGGTAATTTGTCGTCAAGGTTGTCTTCCTCTAGTCTTTGATGAACCAACATCCGCCTACAAGACAGCAGCTTCGCCGTACCCTGGCAGGGGCCCTAACAGGGTGCTATCATCCGGGCCAGATGAACCCTGGTTTTTTAACGAGGTTGTTACTCCTCCTCCTTTCTCCTCTCTTTCGAGGAGACCCCAGGCTTGGGACTGGTATAGCGGAGTTTGCGATTAATAACTTCAGTGAAAAAATCTAGAAGAGCACTGACGTGAGGTCAGGAGCTCCTACGCACTTGTTCAAATTTGTTCCAAAAGGAGTCACCTGCTTAATGATCACTCCAAATGAAGTTTTATTTTCTGATAGACTGATTTGGGGATCTTTTTTCCATATAGTTAGATTTTACTCATTCAGGAATTCTACTTTCGTAATCATGCCCCAAATCTTCTCTACGAATATCGAGTTTTTAAGTCATATCTCTCAAAAGTTAATTTGTTTGCGGCCGGTCTAACCAGGGATCGTTAACAGAATAACTGAGAGAATATGCCGATAGACTTGATAATTGTTGAGCCCATTTGGAGTTTGATTTCGATAGCCGAATTCGCGAATTGCTTAAATCCACGCAATGATTTCCCAGATATACCTATTCCGAAAATGAAAATCGGATAGCATTGATATTGATAATTAACTGAAAAAAAGAATATGAAGGCTCATGAAGAATTTCGTGAGGACCATATGATTAGTCGATCGCAAAATATAAATTATCTGAAAATATTTTTCTTCAAATTGCTTTGGAACGATCCTCACGTAATTTCGCTCATATTTGCACATCAGTAGTTTCCAACTAGTTACTCAGTTTCATTATGATCGGATCAGTATTTTTTGAGTTCATTCATAAATAAGAGCGATAACAAGGAAAGAACCGAATATTTTGAAATAGTTTTTTCCGATATCTCCGAAGATAAATACCGGATCAAACTGAAATTGAACACCGTTGTTAAATACTGACTTTATGTTCTGTGTGATTTTCGATTGAAAACAGATGAAAATTTTCCAACTTACATGTTTCTGGAAAGTTGGAACATTTTGTAATCAGCTTTGATTTAAATTTTTTACCCGTTCCTTCCCACGTTATTTTGCATATAGTTGGTCGTCGGTATTCTTCAACTAACTAGGAAGTTAATTTCTAATTGTGTTAGTTATTCTTAACCTATTGGAAAGATAACCCCACAATTTCAAAAAGCCATGAATGAGAATAAATGTCATATCAAACACGAATTTGAAGCACTGTGGCAAATCTCATTGAAATCTGATTAATCATTTTGGAAAAAAACTATTTTTTCGAAGAAATATCTTCCTCACTTTCATTTATGGAATCGGACTCCAAAGAAAATTTTGTAGAAATTTTTGTAAATTATTGGATTTCAATTCGAGCGAATCTGTTTTTTTTGGAAATATTGGGGAAAAAAAATTTCGAATGGGTATATCTGCGGAATCATTGTGCGGATTTCACCGTTCATGAATTCGACCTTCGTTATAAAGCCCCCAAACCTTCTCTACGAATATCGAGTTTCTAAGTTGTTTCTTTCGAAAGTTATTGTGTTTCAGGTCGGCTGTTAGGCAACAGGTTTCTATAGTTTCCAAATATTCCCCAACTCCATCTTGATTGATAATAACTCATCTTTGATGGCATTCTAGCAGTGTCGGTTGCTCAATAAGGCCGTGGAGCCGCGCGCTCTCCCTAAAAAATATATT
The DNA here is from genome assembly GCA_958510865.1 of Myrrha octodecimguttata. Classification (NCBI taxonomy): domain Eukaryota; kingdom Metazoa; phylum Arthropoda; class Insecta; order Coleoptera; family Coccinellidae; genus Myrrha; species Myrrha octodecimguttata. The sequence goes on from OY294056.1 coordinate 26,096,211, forward strand.
GTCGTACAACACAATTATTTCTTTCTGAAATAATTAATATTTTATCAAGAAACATCAATCGTTAGTTGATACACCAACAAAAAACACAAACATTCTAACTATCCCAACAGAATACTTCTTTATTTACCGTGGTGTTATTGAAAATTCATCTGGGTCGCGAAAAATTCGCGATCTAATGGCCAGGCTAACTCACACTCACAATGCGATTAATAACTTCAGTGAAAAAATCTAGAAGAGCACTGACGTGAGGTCAGGAGCTCCTACGCACTTGTTCAAATTCGTTCCCAAAGGAGTCACCTGCTTAATGATCACTCCAAATGCAGTTTTACTTTCTGATAGACTGATATGGGGATCTTCTTTCCATATATTCTTACGAATTTTTGCATGAACCTCCGAGCTATCATCTCTCAATCGAGTGATAGATTTCAATTCGACCCGATCCGTATTTTACGAAATATTTGAATGTATATATCTATAAACCATTTTACGGATTTTACCTATTTACGATTTTGGCCTTGGTATTTGTGTCTTAAATCAATAAACTTACAAGTACTAGATTTGAATTGTATCTAATCTATTTTTTCGGAAATATTGGAAAAATAAAATTGTGAACCTCATGGCCAGGCTAGCCGGAACCCTCATATAGGAATAAACAACCATAGTGAATGCTATCGAATGACCCCGATCAACTCCGAGCTATAAGTACACCAGGGGCGCGAAATTTTTGCGGCCTCAGTTCGAGTTTCACACGTATTGAGTTGTTTATCATTTTATCGGGTTAAAGTTATAGACTTTACCTTGTTGGTAATTTCTTTGTGTATTAGGATTCATAATGAATTCAGCAACATTCTTGAACTGAATTTTGATTGGCAGGAAAAGCTGTAATTAGCCGATCAATTAAAAATCAAGGAAGTGGCCCTTGCCAGTTATGAAGTTATCACGAAATTGTGAACCAAAAGCCGAAAATAGATCTTTTCGCGACGTTTTTCAATAGAGATTTACAGAAAAAAAACTGGATATAAATACGAAAAGAATTTGTTATATTGTTTTCCGTGTTTGCTATTTTATAAAGTTGACTCAAGAATGGATCCCAACTTGGCAAAAAAAGGAATCAGTGAGTTACACCATCTTCCAGAAGAAAAAGGGGAAACATGAATCGTCTCGTGACCACATAAATTCTTGCACTACCTTTGCCTTACTTGGTCAGGTAAATTTTATGTCCCAGTTAAGCTCTGCATACAGTGAAAGCATTATTTCACATAACAGTAAGGTCAAAAAAATAGACACATTTTAAAACGAATCATTTATTACGTAAAATTTTGTTCCACTTTTTATTTGGCCCTTAGAGGTCACGATGAAAGAAACTGCTCTGAGAATCAAGGAATATTGAAACAGTCAATTAATCTCACTATAGAGCTCGACAAAAACTAAAATCAACCTACAATCTTTACTAGAAATTTTCATCTTCAAATTATACCGAAGATTGGAAAGCAATATTCATTATTATAGTAAATAATATAGATTGATGAACTGAGGTGACTAGAAAATAACAAAAATCAATACGAAGTGTCAAACTGTGATCGACAACCCAAATTGGTAAATGATGTGGGACCTCAATACATCTTATTTTAACAGTGAAACTCATCTGGTACACTCTTGAAGGAATTGACAGATGGCTAATGTTTGACACTCACGGGCAGGGAGGCGACTTCAGCCTTCGAAGGCTTCGTTTGGGAAACCGTTCTCCACGTAATCGTAGGTCCGTAGTAGAAGAAAATACACAATCAGACATGCTGTAACCATAGTTTTAGAATTGATGTTTCAAACAGACCCCAAAATTAGGAAAATAGGATTTATTGCCCACGATATTTCACTTCTTTTTCCTTTAGTTTCACTATAGGATTATTTTAATAATTGATTTTATGAAATGAGTCAATTTAGTCTTTCTGTTCCCAGTCTTTGCCTACAAATCATATAGATTGGACCGTAGTCATCATCAGCTTAAGAAGATTAATTGATTCGGACAACAACAAATTTTTGTGGTTTATGGCCATCCAATATTATGATGATTCACTTTCACATGCTTTATGGTGAATAATGATTGACCTATGATAATTGATGTAGTTCCAAAGAAATAATTGTAAATACATGATCATTTTAGGCGATGCATTCTTGTTTTTGCGCGGATAATTGAAGGTCATCGAAAATTCAGCTATCGCTTTTCTCCAATTTGCAATACCACTTCCTTCTTTTACGTTTTGAATTGAGTTTTATATGTAGTTGTAAAGATCTCCTCGCCATATTGCATCTCCCTCATGATATTTTCCAATAAGTGAATCAATTATCTTGAAAAGAAAAATATATTTAAGGCGGTGAATTCATCTTTGTTCAGGTTGAAAAGTTCCATTGTTAGATGAAAGTTTTTTCAATTGAACTACCCTTTTTTTTATACTCCCTTTTGCCCAGACTAATCCATTTATTTTTTCCTTTCATTGCTATAGTTTTATGTTTCTTTCAGAAACAATAATTCGTGTAGATATATTCCGATAATTTTCTACTGAAATATTATTTTTTAATTCAGGTTTTCAAAATTTCATTTTAAATCTTTATCCACAGAACCTCTGAGCTCGAGTTGCTCCATGATAACGTGGTACCTTGAGGCTTAAATTTGCACGAAAATATTCTGTCTTTATAGTTTGAATATTCCGAAGGTTTCGGCAATTTTGTTGTTTCTATTTGATTTCATTTTCGAAGTTTTTTCTTGAACAACTTTTCGAGGAGGAATTATTTCGTCTACCTATTATCTGAAAAGTTCAAAATTTCACTAGTGAATGTTATATCTGGAAGAGCTGGCAGTAATGTAACAACGTATACATTTCCTCTGCACTTTCGATCAACATCTAGCTGCCGCCCAACCATTATCCGTGAAAACAAATTAATAGGTACACTCGATTTCAGACCACCCTTCTACAAGTTGAGGTTTTTGACTCATTCAGGTGAGCTCACACTGAATGTTGAAATATGTGTGAAATTGTGTGATTTCATTAACCTTCCATTTGAATTTGCGTTTTTTATGGTTGGAATATAAGAAACAAAAACTGAGCTAGCTTTTAAAATATTTCATATGAAAGGTCGATAAAATATATGGAATTAAAATATGAATACAGGAGAAACGGCAAAAAACAGGTTGAGCTTTAGAGGATTTTGCTATTAATTTTATAACCTTGTTTTCGTTGGTCTATTCGATAGTAGAAAACAGGCATGTTATAGTTTTTTCTAATTTCTCATTCCATATCATTTTTATACTGAAATTCATCAAAAACGTTGGTAGTATACACCTTATATTATAGTTTCGAATCATTTGACCGAAAAAATTTTGTAGTAATAGTCATTTTGAAATTTTGAAATTTTTTTCCTAACATTTTAGGCACTCCTTGGGCCATTGATTAGACGCTTTGCAAGATTTTGTTGAGATCGTATGCCACCAGAAACAATTTTTTTTCGAAATCATTTATCACATTGAAAGAACATTTTACACAGACCTTGATCTCAATATTTCACAGCAGTGTACCGAATTTAAGTTTGATCCGATTATAATTTTTGGAAATATTGAAAAAACAAATTTCTTGTTGTTTCCTCGGCATCGTTGATATTTCCAGAATAACTCAGAAAATACTGATCCAATCAAGATAAAGTTTGGTTACTAGTTCGAAAAAGCTGATGCAAAACTATGTGCAAACTTTCGTGAGGATCGTGGCATTAGACCTTTTTGAACAATTTTTTTTTGATACATATGTACCTCCAATCTATTCTATATATTATGTTATCTTCTGATAATCTTCACAAAATTCTGTATAAACCCGTATAAACCTTCAATTCTTCAATTGAGTACTGCCTTTTAATTATATTTTATAGGTAATTTTGGGAAGTATTGGGTGCATAAAATTTTCAATGGGTGTATCTATGGAATCAATTGGTATATTTCAATCACTTCTCTACAAATAACGAGTTATTTCTTTCGGAAGACGCTGGTAAACACAATAATTTCCGAAAGACGAATATGTGGGTAGAATCGCCTAACTACACTGAACTGTTTATCTGGAATTTTTCTAGCTACGAACTAATCTAAGAATAATCCTCAACAGGCAAATGTATATAGGTTATTCAAAACATATGCCTTTAATTCTAACCTTAGCCAGTTAAATGTTCCGTTCAGATGTCACTCCTCACGGACCAGGCCTGCACGATAACAAGGATGCCCTGAATCCATAAAGGATCCATGACCTTCTTCGCCTTTCAGTATTGCCGTTGAACGAACTCCTAGGAGACCTCTTAAATCTGTTAGTCCGACCCTGTGGGATTCCGGATGACGGAGGGTGTAGAATAATGGTTTTCACTTTATAATAATCAAACTAAATAAACGAGGGCACGATATTCGAGCTCTGTCCGACGGAAGTATAGGTCGGCTCTTATCATTACCGGTGTTCTGAATATGAACCGGTTGATTTAGAGAAAATTCACCGAACATTTTGATATTATTCCATAGTGGACTCATCCGACAGATCGATTGCTTTAATGATTATTGGGCTAATTATAAGTAAAAGTGATCTAAAATGTATAGACCTGTTGGCAAAATTCAGATTCTATACGATAAACAAATAACAATATAGAAATGTTCGCTTATTCTCGAGTTCAGCTATAAGCTGGCTAGAATTTTCGCGCTCATCTTCCTGCTATCACTTTGTCCGACTTCGATTTTCGAATTTCCTCCTGAAAAAAACCTAAAAAAGCACTGAAGTGTGGTCAGGAGCTTTTATGCACTTGTTCAAATTCGAAGCCATTTCCTCAAGATTTTGCATGAACCTTCACGCCGTCATTTTTAAGTGCAGAATTTCGATTCGATCACATCTGCATTATTGGTAATATTGGAAAAATACATTTCTGATGCATATATCTATAATCATTCGAAGTTTTCATGAAAACGATATTTTTATTCCACCCCTAAACCTGCTTAAATTATATCTAGTCTCTAAGACTGGATATTTGTTGAACGACTAAGAGACTCGATATTTTCATAGCAGGTTTGAGGGTTGATTAAGATGAGAAGAAGACCGAGTTGGTGAAAACTTAAAATCCCTTCAATGATTTCGTAGATATATCCATTCGAAATTTTACTTTCCGAATATTACCAATACCTAATGCAGATATGACAGAATCGAAATTCTGCACATGGTTGAAAAATGACGTGAAGGGTAATGCATCTTAAGGAAATGGCTTCGAATGTGAACAAGCCTGTAACAGCTCATATCACTGCGTTTTTAGATTTTCAAATATTGACTTCAAGGTATATTTCAAGTTTCAGACTGATCGCGTCAACAGTCATCGAAATATTGAGGAAATATTCTCAATATTTCAAATAACAACGATAGTCGACATGATATTTTCCTAATATTTCCGGGAATAAATCCAATCAAATTGAAATTTGGAGTATTGCTGTGGAATACTAACTTCAAGTTCCGTACAGAATTTCAACGAAATCTGGTTGTTGAATTCAGAAAAAATTTTTTTCGTTTCGATGAGATTGTGGATTTTTAAAAATGTTTTAATTATTGGATGTGCACGAAACTTTTCAGTGAGTTGCGCGTTGGTATTATTCAACTAATTTCCAAGTTTTGATGTGATCGCGTCTGTACTTCTTGAGATATTGAGGAAATAACTTCGAATAACAACGAAATTTGACAAATTTTTTTCATATATCTGCGAAAGTAAACATCGTATCGAATTGAAATTTGAAGCGTTGTTGTTGAATATTGATTTCTAAGTGTGCGCCAAATTTCATTTAAATCTGATCAACAATTTCCGAGAGAAAAAAACTTTTCAATGAACATTTCAGAAATTTCCGAATAAACATCTTTTTAAAATTTTTTAAGCAATAGATCCATGCGAAATTTTGCTCCGAGTTGCGCGTTGGCATAATTACTGAGTTCAAATTCGATTAAATCAGTTCTTCATGAGATATCGAGGCATCAACCTCAAAATTTCATATAGATATAACTCCGAAAGTGTTCGACCGAGTTTGCCCACTGACGAACTTAATCGAGATATTCAGGCTCCAAACCTCTTTTGAAAATTTCAAGACTCTAGGTACTTCGAAAGTTAAAAAAAGTACACACGTTCGGACAGCCGGAAGGTCAGACGGATGTACGGCCAGACGGACAGAATCAAATTTGACCACGGATTCTTCATCAGTGATTCCGACCTAGTCGTTTAAGACTAATTCCGTAGGCACGATTACTTCCGAACCGAAAACAAAACCGAATCGAAACGTTAATAGAATATGTTTAATTCCACAAAATACGACGGTTAACTTCGTATATGGGACAAAAAGGCGAACCGTTTCGGAGTTACAGTTATTTGAATTTTAAAAATTATTTCCTCAATATTTCAGAAACTACTTGAGCGATTTGTTCAACATAACGACTCGCAACTGCCCGAAAATTCAGTATATCGAAATAAAATTCTACATTTTTTTTCTGAATTTTTTTTTTCGGGAACTATTCATCAAATTAAAATCTGAACGGACCTTCAAATGTACTATATTCATCGATTTTGTCATAGAATTATCTTAACGAAATTCAGAATGGGTATATCAGCGGGATCATATATAGATTTTACCTATATTCACGAGTTCGGTCTGCGTATCGAGTTTTCAAGTTGCTTCTCTCGAAAGTTATTGTTTTCACGATCAGCTGTAAGCAGTTAGGTAAATTATTTAGAGTATTCAACAATTCATATTTGTGTTGTTATTGATCAATCAAGTCTAAACGGAAACTTCTTCTTTATTGAAAATCGATTATTTACAGTACATGAGTAGGGTTAACACATGCGTAATAATGTTTTAGATAATACATTATAATCTATATCATGACATCTCCCCTTTTTGCAAAATAATGTTTTTCTCAAATCCCAACAATCTCCCTTTCTAAACAATTTCTATAAGCTTATTAATCTATGGACAGAAAATTTACAAAATATAAAAGTTTTTACAATTCAGAGAATTTACAATGTTGAAACCTTAAAATTTTTAGTACCCTATGGTGTAAATCTATCTGGAGGTTTGGACATTCTTCCGAACCTTGTGATGTAATGAGGATTTTGTAATTGTGCATTTGTGTTCTCAATAATTCTAGAATTAGTTAAATCGGGTTTTATCTGATGCCGATTTCTAGTTACTATTTTATTTGAATCACTCAATTTTATACTGTATCTCCTATAACGTTCATCAATATTTGTTATTATTCCAGGTAAATTATAAAAACCATTATTCTTAATGAACACTTTTTGCTCGAGTTCGAGTTTAGGTAAATTTTTTGAGTTTCTGTCGAAATATCGTTTATAATTTTTTTGTTTTTGACGTAAATTAGTACTGTGATGTTTGTTATTTATTATTTTAGGTTTAAGATATTCTGAAGTAACAGGCAAAATACTTTTCAAATTTCTGTGCATCAGGATTTGTGCAGGTGAATATAAATTATTGTCAATGGGTGTATTTCTAAGTTCTAACAAAGCTAAATTGAAATCTGTGTTATCATATAGACATTTTTTCAAAATTGATTTAAGAGTCCCTATTGTTCTCTCTATTTGACCATTAGATTGTGGAAAATAAGGACTGCTTGTTGTGTGCTGAAATTCCCACTCCTTGGCAAAAGATCTGAAAGCATTTGATGCGAATTGTGGACCGTTATCTGAGAAAACTTCATCTGGTATTCCAAATAAAGAAAATATATGTTTTAAGTAGTCTATCACACTTTCTGAAGAAGAATTTCTATTCAAACATTTCACGTCCATGAACTTTGAAAAATAGTCAACCAAAGCTATGTAATACCTACCTTTCAATTCAAAAAGATCTATACCGATTTTTTGCCATGCTCTCCCAGGAATTTCATGATTGATTAATGGTTCTTTTTGTGGAGTTTTCGAAAAAAGTATGCAAGACTTACATTTTGAAATTAAATTATCAATATCAAGCGACATATTCGGCCAATAAAATAGTGTTCGTGCGCGATATTTAGTTTTTTCTCTACCCAGGTGACTCAAATGTAATTTTGAAAGCATATCTCTCTGTAGACTTTGTGGAATAATTAATCTGTTATTGAAAAACAACAATCCATTCGAGAATGATAAATTATCTCTATTTATAAAGTATGATTTTAAATTATCAGGAATTTTCTTTTTACATGGCCAACCATCCTTCATAAAACCAAGAACCTTCAACAGGTTCAAATCTTTTTTAATTTCAGATTTGATATTTTCTAAATTCGTAGTAGAAATAGGTAGGTTTTTTTCTATAGCTAGAACTTGATATTCTATATTTTCATTCAACAATGTTCCATCTTTATCATAAGAACATTTATTCGAGTCATAGGCGCGAGAAAGAGCATCTGCTAATACCAATTTTGTACCAGGTTTATAAATTAATTTTATGTCATATGGCTGAATGGATATCAACATTCATTGTAAACGCATGGGACAAGCATTGAGAGGTTTTTTAATTATTGAAATTAAAGGTTTGTGATCTGTTTCGACTGTAAAATGTTTTCCATATATATACTGATGGAAACGTAAACATGAATAAGTTATCGCGTACATTTCTTTTTCAATTTGCGCCCAATTCTTTTGCGTATCTGATAATGATTTGGAAATATAATAAACAGGCAAATTATTCTGTAGTAAAACAGCACCAATAGCATTTTGAGATGCATCCACAGATAACGTAATAGGTAGTTCGTTATTGAAAAATTGTAGTACTGGCTTATTCATTAAAATATTTTTGAGTTTTTCGAAATTTTCTTCCTGCTGATGACCCCAGTGCCATAAAACATCTTTTTTAAGAAGGATTCGTAAATTTTCGGTTTCAAATGACATTTTTGGTACGAATTTCGAAATATAAGTAACCATACCCAAAAATCTTTCGACATCTTTTTTACATTCTGGTTTTTTGAAATTTTTTATCGCACAAATCTTCTCCTCATCAGGTTCAACGCCGTTTCTTGAAATTATATGACCCATAAATTTTAGTTTATCTACCCCAAACTCACATTTTTCCAAATTCAGCTTCAAATTAATTTCACGAGCTCTCTCTAATACTTTTTTTAATCGCATATCGTGTTGCTCTCGGGTGGATCCCCAAATTAAAAAATCATCAACATATGATAAAACGCCTTCCATATCGTCGAAATTTTGTTTTATGTATTTTTGAAAAACTTCAGACGCAGGCTTAACTCCATAAGGCAAACGCAAAAATCTGTATCTACCAAAGGGTGAATTAAACGTACATCTGAAGGAACTCTCCTCACTTAATTTAATTTGCCAGAAGGCCTGACTAGCATCAAGTTTTGAGAAAAATTTTGCATGTGACAAAGAAGCAATTATTTCATCCAATGTAGGAAGAGGAAAATTTTCAGAAATTATGGCTTTGTTCAATTGCTGTGGGTCCATGCAAATTCTGAGATCACCATTCGGTTTGTGTACTAAAACCAAACTATTGACCCATTCAGTTGGTTCATTGACTTTAGCTATAATTTCCTTTTTCTCAAGATCATTAAGCTGGTTCTTTAATTTATTTTGCAACGAAAACGGAACTTTTCTTGGAGGATTTATCACCGGTTGAATAGAATTATTTATTTTAAAAGAACATTCTTGACATTTAAGAGCTCCGACCCCTTGAAATACATCCTTGAATTGACCAATTATTTCCTTTTTATCAAATATTTTTTGTTGGATAGATCCAATGAATTTAAGTAATTTCATTCTCTCGCATTCTTGTTTTCCCAAAATAGCAGGAGAATATTTGTTATTCACAACATGAAATTCAACATATCCATGAAAATCGTTATGATGACATAGTAAGTTGCACTTACCCAAAATATCAATTCTAGTACCAGTATAAGTCGAGATTTTCAAGTTACATGGTATTAAATTATTCACATTGATATTCAATACTCTCAAATATCTTGCCGGTATGGCATTAATTTCAGCACCAGTATCAAGTTTGAAGTTGAGCAGAATATTATTTTCGAATTTTAAATTTATGTTCCATTGTGAGTTGGAATTCTCATTCTGCTTACCAATTGAATTTACGAAAAATTCTGAAAAAGAACATGATTCATCAGAAATTACATCAGTAGAGCCTGAATTGTTTAGAGAAATTTCTTTCACTGATCGACAATATTTCGCGAAATGATTCACTTTACCACACTTTGCACAATTCTTTCCATAAGCCGGACACTCGTTTATTGAATGTTTATTACCACAATTTCTGCATGTGAAAACTTTGCTGTAGTTCGAAGATCCTTGATGTCGTCCAGTGTTTGGTTTCGATTTGTTTTTGTGTTTTCGTTCATTGAAGTGGAATTTTTTCTCTCCCTGAAATTTTGGATTATATTTGTTGGACTGTGTGGTATTGTTGTCATTTCGAGATTTGTTTATCTTATGTATCGACGATCCAGCTACTTCATTCGCAAGAGATCTCATTTGTTTTTCCGTTCTTTCTGATATCTTACATAATTCCATTGCTTTTTCAAGAGTTAGATCTTTCGTTTGAAGCAGATTTTGCCTGATTTTCGAATTTTGTATTCCCAAAACCAGTCGGTCTTTGATTAAACTGTCACGAAGGTCACCAAATTCACATGTAGCACTAAGTTGGCGCAATTCCACAATATATGCATCGATGGACTCGTCATCTTGTTGATTCCTCGTGAAGAATATATATCGTTCATATGTGATATTTTTTTGTGGTTTGAAATGTTCATCAAATTTGCGTAGAATCGTTTCATAGTCCATTTTATTTTCATCTTCATCTTCGTATGTGAAATTATTATATATTTTTAAAGCTTCATCGCCAATAACGCTCAATAGAATTGAAGATTTTGTCTCCGAAGATTTTTTTGTGAGATCTGTGGCCTTCAAATACAGCTCGAATTTTTGTTTAAAGAAGGTCCAATTTTCATCCAGTGAACCATTGAAATTCATATGTGTTGGTGGCGTGATTCCAGTCGCCATATTGGAGCGTTTTGAATTTATCAACTTCAGCTTGATGTAGTTGTAGTTGTAGAATTTTTCACCTCGAATTTTTGAATATTCAGCGTTATTTCAAAGGTGTGAATTTTCTTACGGAATTTGCAGTTTTTAATTTTTACGAATTTTCGACTGACTTATCACTTATGTTCGCAGCGCCATGTGTTGTTATTGATCAATCAAGTCTAAACGGAAACTTCTTCTTTATTGAAAATCGATTATTTACAGTACATGAGTAGGGTTAACACATGCGTAATAATGTTTTAGATAATACATTATAATCTATATCATGACAATATTCATATTCATGATCAAGCTTCCAACATACAACAAATATGCGGTTTCTTGTTTGTTCCTACTGACAAATTTTTCTGTTATTTGAAGACATGGAATATGGAATTTTGATAGCCGATTTTTCATTGTGAAAACAACATTATTTCCGAAAGAACAGTTCAGAGACTCGAAATTTTCCGAGTATATTATAAAGGAGCTCAATTACGAATATTAATGTATGCTTAAGCAGTCCGTCGAATCAGAAATAGGAGTACCTAACTAAACTCGTTATCCACTCATCCCTCTCAAGCAACAATTCAAGACTTTTAGAAAAAGTCAGTTTAATCGATGAGTTCGATGAGAATCGATATAATTCATCTTGAAAATAAGTGACCTTAAAACAATGATGAATACAGGGTAATTCAGAAATACTTTGACAAACTTCAAGAGGTGATTCCTGGCGATGTTCTAATATGAATTGTTCAACTAAATCACATTATCCTTTATTAAATAAATGGATCATTTCCTTCATCCCATCCTAAGTCCTAAATATCAGAATGCAATTTTTCGCAACCCAGCAATGAATCATTTGTTATTCATGAAGTATTAAGATAAGGATATCTCATAAATTGAATTGCACCTGTTTATCCAATAGGAGGAATGTAGTTAGGAGCTTGGACGCATTAGTCGTGTACCGTTGTATTCAAAATAAATTATTTTTTAGAACAAAGTTTTCAATCTGAAAATTATATTTATATGTTCAGAATAATTCCATTTCCAAGATACAAGGACTTAAAGTTTTATGTATATGGACGTACCCCCAGAGGTAATGACCTCTTCAAAGGAGGAATAACATCGGGTACGAATTCGACAACTCTAAAGACTTCTCAATACCAATTTTCGTTTAATTAAGGTCGGTATTTCGAAAGTTATCTGAGAACACCCTAGAAAAGCACTGCGCGCATGTTATTCACTTTTGGTGATATCTTTTGAGCATGCGCGCAAAAGCTGCTGACTTCACTACAGTGCTTCTCTAGGATTTTTTCGATAAAGTACTGAATTTCAATTCGATCTCATCTGTATTTTTGGGAATATTGAGAAAATAAAACATTGGGCGGATTTTACCCCTTCACGAATTCGACCTTATGGCCGACACATTAACCTCCTTAAGAAACAATTTAGGAACTTGATATTTCTAGAGTAGGTTTGGACCTTACGAATGAACGAAGGCCGAATTATTGAATGGTTAAAATCCACCAAATGATTCAGCAGATATACCCATTAAAATTTTCATATTCCCAATATTCCCGAAAACACAGATTAGATCGAATTGAAATCTTAAACTTAATTGAAAAATGATAGTTCGAAGGTCTATACAGAATTTAATGAGGTTATTTGGATGAGAAGATCACAGAATATTGAATATTCGACAAAAAACACTTTGAAATTTTTTTTCCAATTCTGTAATAACCCGATCATCACGAAATTCCGCACAAAGTTGTCCTTTGGCATCTTCAAACTAGATGCCAAGTTTCATCTTGATTGATCCAGTTTTTCTTGAGTTATTCCGAAAAAAACAAGATTATCGAGAAATTTTACATATTTCTTCCCGATATATTCGAAAACATTCTTCGTATCAAACTGAAATCTGGTACACTGCTGTGAAAATGGAACACATGTTAAACATATCTTTCAATATCAACTTCCATTAAACTTATGTACTCTCAGCGAGCGATAACCTTTTGTCAACCGATAAGTTGAGATGTAGGTGCAAATAATGGGAATTCTCGTGTTGCAAAAAGGAGCAGGAGCCGGGATCGATTGCTTACTTCGTAGATATTGAGATTTTTAAAAAAATACTCGGTAAAGGCGAAACCTCACGCCTACTTCCTCTCAAACTTCTCCCATAGAAATCAGAATGTCGTCCGACCATTTCAAAGAAAACTAGTGAAATTAATCATAAAGGTCGGCAGACGAAATTTGTAGAGCTTTTTTGGGTGCTTCTCATGGATCGATAAAATATAGGGTGTTCCATTTGAAATAAGAAAGATTATGCTAATTTTCATTTCCAATGTGTGGCAGGCTGTTTTCCATACCCTGTATATCGCAGTTCGATTTCAGATATATATCGTTCGAGAGAGTAACCAATGTTGAATATTTGATCAGGAATAAATTCCAACGGTACTTGATACAACATCATAATCACAAATACTCTGATTGACGAATCTAGGAAAAAGAACCTTGCAGGCAGAATATCTTGAAACCCGTTAATATTTTTTTCGTGAAAATATGTTCAAGGTGAATAGTGATTGGTCAATCACTGAACTTCATTGTTCTGATCAATTTTTGACATTGTCCCAATGTAAAATACATCATAGTAATGTCCATACGGTTAATCACCTTTGGTGATTGATATCAGGCTCAGTATTATTTTCTGTGGACTATTTATAATATTTCATGAAATTTGGTACAGACTTTGAAGTCAATGTTGACCAAAACTATTTATAATTTCAATTTTATTCGATATCCATTCACAGAAAAAAGTATGTTAAATTTGTTGTTATTCGAAATGTTGAGGTTATTTCCAGAATATCTCAAGAAGTACTGACGCGATTAGATTGAGATTTCGTGACTAGTTGAGAAATACTGCCGCTTAACATTACTAAAAATGTCTTGAGGATTAAAATGGTGAAAAATGTGAAAAGGTTTTCATTGACAAGAATTGTTTTTCGGAGACCATTAATCAGACTGCAATAAAATTTGGCACAAAATTTTAAGTCATTATTCAGCAATAGTGCTTCACATTTCAGTTGGTTAGGATATTTATTTTAGGAGATATTAGAGGATAGTTGTAGAATGCCAATGTGCAATTTTGAGCGACATTTTCCAAGAATCGTACAGACAGAAAATTTTTCACGAACTAATTAATCAGATTTCAGAGTAATTTAGCACGGACCTTAAAGTCACTTTTCAGCAACAGTTTGAATGAAAAAAGTGACGTCATCATTGGTAATCACGATCACAGAAAGGCAGATGAGCAACTCATGTTCTGTTCGCATCATGATTTTAGGCAACCTGACTGAAAACATAATAGTGCTCTATGCTGAAAAATAGATAAAATATAGAAAGGAGAGAAAGAGAAAAATACAATGTTCAAAAATTAATATCTTCTGAACTATTAATTTGCAGGAGTTGAGAATGGTACCGATCGATTTGTTATGGAAAACTGCATCTACCAAAAAATTACGATAAAAATCGAGCACCGTCCCTAAAGTGAAGACGAGACAAACATAATTTGACATTGGCAATGTGAAAATTCCTATTGACACTTCTAACGGTCTCACTTCTTTTCCACCAAACTGTCGTCAGTTCACATCTCCATAGGACGAATTAATAATAAAAGTCTTCCCAGATGTTCAAATGAATTATAGAAACCATGGTTGGCTGGATGAATGGGTCATTCTAGTGCCAAAAAATAAGGATGTTGTTGGATTGAATCTAAAAATTCAAAATAAAATTGATGAACCAATACATTCTTTATAGTCGATCGATTTCATTATCGATCCAAATAAGGTTGTCAATTATCCAACAGTTTTAAGTGCGACTTGAATTTGAAGTGACAATCAATAAATCACAAGGTCAATCATTAGAAATTTGTGGAATTAACCTTGAATTACCATGTTTTTCGCATGGACAGTTTTACGTTGCGTGCTGGAGAGTTGGTGAGCGATCTGCTTTATTTGTGTTCTGTCCACAAAGGAAAAACAAAATGTTGTACTTCATAGGGCATTGCAATGAAGTATAATTTGAATACTTGGGTGTAATATCATTTCATATCTGCTCTATTTGTTTTCTCGCCAGTAAGAAAAACCAAAAATGTTGTACATCATAGGGCATTGCTATAAAGGTTAATTCAAATATTGGGCTATTATTATATCATTTTTTATTTCATAATATATTTTGCCTCAATCTTTTTCATTACTTACACTACCCGTGCGAAGCCGGGTCGGGCAGCTAGTATACAATATTCTCTGAAGTCAACATTCAAAAACAGTTCGTCAAATTTTAGTTCGATACGATATTCATTTCCGGAGATATTGAAAGGTTGAGATTATTTCCCCAATATCTCAAGAAGAACAGACGCGCATATCAAAACTATGTGGTAAGTTGGAGAATACCATCGCACGACTTATTACAAAATTTCCTTCACGAGCTGTCAGCACCTTGACGTGGTGTGAGGGCTTGAGTAGCTGTAAGGATGCTTTGGGCGACGTCGACGGAACACGGAACACGGTCCAAGTTGAGCGGTGAAAACTAAGACTGACATAACGTAGGTAGAAAACCGCCGCAGTAGCCGAATGGTTTGTTGGAAACACTCCCTATTTGCCTCCCTGTTAGGTCAGGTCTCTGCAGGGAGTGCAAATGGGCGGTAGGGACCCGCTCGAGTAGTTGTTCAGGTTTGCTCGAATCTATCCCTACCAAGCCAGTGGTGGAATAGCATACACCGAGGGCTGCGTGGCCAACGGGAAGGTTGGTCATTAATATGCAAACTCCTGGTACCGGGGGACCCGAGGTTTAACTGCCCCTGCTGCCTCAAAAGGCTCTGATGTAGTGGACTGTTTATTTCCTTATTAAACAACCACGTCTGGATGAACCTTGTACAAAAAACCAAGAGTCAACAGGGGAGCCGCTGGACACACCTGTGTCCACGGTTCTCATGGAGACTGACGAGGCTCAGGCACTTGAAGGCCGAAGCCTCGAGACAACTGAGGCTCAGACTGTCATCGGTCAAACCTCAAACACAGCCACTTCTGTTACGGGAGTGACAGCCGAATAAGATCTGTTTCTTGAAAGCTCTTCTCCGGAGAGATCTAAGCGAGCTCAGCTTGAAAAGCAGTCTAATAGCCCCCATCGACTGAAGAAAGCTGAAAGGAAGCGCTATAAATGGTTGGTGAGCCATGGACTTACGCCTGAAGAGGCGTACAAGCTATGTAAGCTGACCATTGCTGAGAGAGAAGGCCACAAACCTGCTTCTGCTACTAAGCGGATCAGGTCAGAGGACTCCACTCCAAACAAAACTCCTTTGAAAAAGATCAAAGGAGACAAAGCTGGCGAAAAGGCACAGAGTTCGTCGACCGAGCGAGCTGGTTCAGAAAAGGGACCTCAGCGAACGTCGACCGCTCAAGCTGTATCACGACCACCCAAATCCACCTACAGTAACATTAACAAATATAGTTTTCACCTTAGAAATGTCGTATTTCGCCCAGGCTTCATGGTCATCAGCTGTGATAATCAGGCAACAGCCGACTGGGTGAAATCGATGGAAGGGGAGCTGCAGCTTCCTAACACTGAAGTCCCGGTCAAGGATGAAAAAGACATCCCAGAAACGGCGGTAGCCACGGCTTATTTTCCAAATAGCCTGAAATACTCCGTCAAGGAGATCCGGACCTTCTTGGAAAAACAAAATCCCAGTGTCAAAACCGCTCAGTGGAGGGTGCGGAAGGTTGGCGATACTGGGAAAAACTGCAGAGAAATCGTTTTCTCCCTGGACTGTGGAAGCCTGGAAGCCTTGCAAGCTCTAGATTTCACGGTCAATTAAAGACTGGGTAAGGTGAGGTTTTAGGTGAAGAAGTCCACCAACAGTCAGGCGCCAGTAGCTACTGGAGAGACGGCTGCTGACAGTCCTGATGCTGCGGCTCCGGCGCCTGCGACAGTGAGAACGGGAGGCTCGGCGTCTGTGTCTGGAGCCTCCACGCTTATTCCAATGGGGGTGGCTGGCCCTTCTAAAAAGGAGAAGGCCACGCCAAAGGAGCCCAAGAAAAGGCCAGTCGGAGTCTCTCCACTTCTACGAGAAGAGCGAGAACGAGTGCCAATTCCCCGGAACGAGGGGAAGCCATGGAAACACCGCAATGAAGACCAAAGGAAACATCATAAGGTGTCTTCAAATCAATCTCCACCATGCCAAGGCCGCTACAGATGCGGCCCTCTGGAGGTTGATCAAACAGAACCTGGACATCATGGTGGTCCAGAAGCCTAGGGCCGTCGGAACCAAGATCAGGGGACTTCCTGAGAGTTCAGGTGAGCTAATATATCATGAAGGAGAGGCTGCTCCAAGGGCAGCTCTATATATCGAGAGAAATATTAAATATATGCCTCTCTCTAGGTTTATACAACGCGATATCGCTGCAGTAGTGTTGAATGCAAGCCTTCCCGGTGGTAGTGTCAAAGTTGTTGTAGCTTCAACCTACCACCATGAGGATGAGCCATCCCCACCAGAGGAGGTAATGAACCTAGTGAGATACTGCAAGACGAAGAATATGCAATTCATCATTGGATGCGATAGCAACGCTCATCATTCCGTCTGGGTGAGCTCCAGCATCAATAAAAGAGGTGAGTCTCTATTTAAATTTCTTGTAACTGAAGGGGTGGGTCTAGCAAAGCGAGGTAGTGAGCCTACATTCCGAAATTCGATAAGGGAAGAGGTATTAGACCTCGCACTTATCAGCCCAGCCTTACAACATAAAATTTCAAACTGGTATGTCTCAGCGAAGGCCTCCCTATCTGATCACAGACAAATCCGGTTCGACATAGGATTGCAGCCAATGCTACAAGAACCCAGAAGAAATCCTAGACGGACAGACTGGAACCGTTATCTTGGTCTATGAGGGACCAACAACGAGCTCTTAGGAATCCGAGAAACTGATTCTGTGGAGAGCATAGGTTTGATGGCAGAAAATCTCCAAAGTAGGATTTTAGCCGCTTATGAGAACAGCTGCCAACCCAGGGAAACGATTCCCAACAAAAACGTACCCTGGTGGAATTCAAATCTATCAAAGCTACGAAAGAACAGCCGCAAACTGTACAATAAGTGGTCTACTACTAGGACACTAGAAGACAAGACTGCGTACTGAGAGGCAACAACTAAGTACAACAAGGAATTTCAGAAGGCCAAGCGAAGGTCGTGGCGTGCCTTCTGTAAAAGCATTGATGGAACGCCCACGGCTGCTAGACTCCAGAAGGCCTCATCGAAAGATCATAACAATGGTCTGGGACAGCTTAAAAAAAGGGACGGTGAGATGACTAGCACAGACGATGAAACATTGTCTTTAATGTTAGAGACTCACTTCCCAGGCTCCCAAATATTTCAAGGCAGCAAACCCAGCGAGAACTTTTCTTCACCCAGAAGAGGGGCTAGACAAATAGCTGCCAAACTTTTCACCGGGAAGAGGATTCGATGGGCTGTTGAATCCTTCAAACCATACAAATCCCCAGGTGGACATGGCATATACCCAGTGTTGCTTCAGGGGGGCTGACGGTTCTGTCTTTTGTCTTATTTCGAAAAAGCTACACATGTGGAATATGTGCCTGAATGCTGGCGAGACGAGAAAGTGAGTTTCATTCCTAAGGTCGGTAAACTACCGGGATCAAACGCAAAATCCTGTAGCCCCATAGGCCTCTCATCCTTTCTATTGAAAGCGATAGAAAAAATTGTTGATCAAGATATCAGAGCTGGACTACTGACAAGATCCCCTCTGCATAAGGCTCAATTTGCATACCAAGCAAGTAAATCCACAATTTCTGCTCTTCATAGTCTCACCAGCAAACTGGAAAAAGCTATAGAGCATAAAGAAATAGCACTATGCGCATTCATTGATATTGAAGGCGCGTTCTCAAATACGCCGCGACAGTCCATTCATTGCACGCTGGTTAAAAGAGGTTTCGAACCAGCGACGGTGGCTTGGATTATGGCAACACTGAACAGCCGGTTAATCAATCTAAAACTAGCTTCTACATCCCTGACTGCGACACCGGGGACGGGTGTCCACAAGGAGGTTGTTTATCGCCACTACTATGGTGGTTGGTCGTTGATGAACTCCTGAAAATGCTTTCGGATTCGGGCTTTGAGATCTGCGGATACACCAATGACCTTGTGATAATGGTTCGGGCCAAGCATGACGGTACGGTTTGTGACCGCACGCAAAATGCCCTCACCTTAACGCACGAGTGGTGTTTCACAGAAGGACTCAGCGTGAACCCTAAAAAGACGATTCTAGTACCGTTTACTAGGAGAAGGAAATTCTCTCTAAAAGTAATTACGATGAAAGGAATCACCTTAGCCCCCACAGATCACACTGAATATCTTGGTGTTATCTTCGACCAAAAGCACTCTTAGAGCCTACACCTCGAGGCAGCGATTAGCAAGGGTCCGAGAGCTCTCTTCACATGTCAGGGGATGGTCGGAAGCACGTGGGGACTCAAACCGGAACTTACCAGCTGTATATATAAATCCATTGTGCGACCAATCGTCAGCTGAGCAGCCTTCATTTGGTGGCCGAAGGCGAAATCACAAACGGGACAAAAGACCCTGGACAAATTGCAAAGAACGGCATGTTTGTCTATATCAGGAACATCTCGCTCCTGTCTGACTGCTGCCATGCAAGTTATCCTGGACCTGCGTCCTCTAGGACTATTCTTAGAAAGTGAGGCGGCTAGGTGGGCTCTGCGGGTGGCGAGAGAGCGGCAGCTTAAAACTGGAGACTACAAAGGCCGTCTTCGCATTCTGAATGAATGTAAGGAGCTTTTAAATGCGGTCACAGATAATCTTACCCTGAAACAGGCGGTGTATACGGCCCCTCATTACAACTAGCCCTGCCAATGGGCTTCTGTCCATCGGTATTTCAAGCCGAAACCTTTGCGATAAGGCAGTGCATAGCATATTGTGCGGGATGTAAATACCGGAAAAAAAGGTATACATACTATCTGACAGCGGAGCAGCTCTACTGGTTTATTCAACATCAATCCGGTCAAAGCTAGTCTGGGAATGCAAAATGTCACTCAACGCACTCGGTTCAAATAATCAGGTCAACCATATTTGGGTGCCTGGTCATTCTGGAGTGCATGGTAACGAAATGGCTAATCATGCAAGGGAGGGGACCAGAGCCAGGCTAAGTCGTTCCTCTCGTACTCAACGAGCTGGACTAGAAAGCTCTCTCACTTAGCAAATTGGACCTGAGGCATACTCACGGTACACTGTCCTGTGAATTATCATCTTCGGAACATGGCGAAGGTTCCTGATGATACCTGTCCCTTCTGTCAAGAAGCCACTGAGACAGCGGAACACCTGCTATGCAAATGTGAAGCTGTCCTCGGAAGAAGGCTGCAGCATATTGGCTCCTGTTTCTTAAAACCGGAACAAGTAATGCGTGTAGCACCCAGTAAGGTAGTAAAGTTTATCGAGGCCTTGCTACCTGACTGGTAAACAGCGCGGGGTTACACAATAGATCTTTAGGTCAAGGTGTCAGCAAGGTTAAGCTTAGCCTTATCGCCCCTCCTCTAACTAATCTAATCTAATCTAATACAAAATTTCGTTAGGATCGTAGATAGGGGGAGAGAATTGTTGAAAATTATTCGAAAATTTCAGGCTGACCTCAACCACAATCACATCCGAAAAAAAACAACTTAGAGACCAGATATTTTATAGCAGGTTTGGGGGATAATTAAGAAGGTCGAATTCGTGAAAACTTGAAATCCCCCCAACTATTTCGAAGATAAATCCATCGAAATTTTGTTGTCCGAGTATCACCAATCATGCATATGTGTTTGAATCAAATTTCAGCACTTGGTTGAGAAATGACGGCGTGAAGGGTCATGCAAAATGTCTTGAGGAAATGGCTTCGAATGTGAACAAGCTACTAAAAGCTCCTGACCTCACGTCAGGAGGTGAGGTGAGGTCAGGAGCTTTCACGCTCTTGTTCACATTCGAAGCCAATTCCTCAAGATGCATTACCTTTCACGCCGTAATTTTTTAATCAAGTGCAGAATTTCGATTCGAACACATCTGCATTATTGGTAATACTGGGAAAATGAAATTTCGAATGGAAATATCTTCGGAATCATCAGGTGGGATTTCAAGTTTCTTGATTAACCGCCAAACCTGCTATAAAAATATCGAGTCTCTAAGTCACTTTCTTCGGATTTGATTGTGGTTGAGGTCAACCTAACTGCCAACCGTACGAAAGAAATGGGAATCCATTTAAATACTTATATATATATATATATATATTCTTTTGAGATGAGCATTACAT
The DNA here is from genome assembly GCA_958510865.1 of Myrrha octodecimguttata. Taxonomy (NCBI): domain Eukaryota; kingdom Metazoa; phylum Arthropoda; class Insecta; order Coleoptera; family Coccinellidae; genus Myrrha; species Myrrha octodecimguttata. Next base: position 26,117,645 of record OY294056.1, read on the forward strand.
TTTTTTTTATATCAAACAATTTGTGTCATAACAGTATTAGCAGAGGAAATGTCAACGGGGTACCATACATTTTTACGTATGATACAAGAGCACAGATAAAAACCTCAGGAAAAACTCTGTCTCCCCGTATAAGTGTAATGAAATTGTTGTTTTTCATTGAAGGGCTTCTTTTTCATCGACAAAATTTCCTCCTTCCTATGCGATGCAGGTTGAAATCTTGGAAACATACCTGAAAACAAAAAAGGAGACGAAAAAACTAATATGAACTAGTAAATGATTTAGAACTCATTAAATTAATTTGAAGTTCGCAATCCATCTCAAAAAAGAATCAGACACCGAATGAATTGCCTCGAAACCATCGTCAAATTTATATATTGGACAAGTATTTACTAAATGTTCTATTGTTTCCTCTTCTTCTCCGCACTCGCACCTTGGACTTTCGACCGAATTCCATTTGAAGAGGAAACAATTACAGCGACCATGACCGGTTCTAAGTCGATTCAAAATGCACCAAATTTTCCTAGGAAGATTGAAACCATGAACTTTTTCTGAAGGATCGCTGATCAAACCTTTGTTAAAAACATTACACGAATTCCATTCCGAACGCCAAATTTCTTTGTCACTTTTATTGGTGTAAAGAAAATCGTTGATCCATAAGGGTTTACGAGATTTCAATCTAGCAATTTTAGAATCCGGAATATAAGACATGATTGGGAATAAATTCGGAAAGGAACGATATTTATCCCAAGACTTTATCACTGCAACCTGTCTACGAATATGGGGCGGTACAATATTTGAGAGAACTGGTAACCACTGTAAAGGTGTAGATCTTATGGTCCCACTAATGATTCTCATAGCAACATTAAGCTGTACATCTATTTTACTAACATGAGCGCTATTAAACCAAACCGAACAACAATATTCAGCAGCAGAAAAAACCAAAGCCAAAGCTGCGGTACGAAGAGTTGTAGGGTCAGCCCCCCATGAAGAACCAGCTAAATAAATAAATACTTGATACTTTTGAACCGGTTCAATAACACACGCCGAATTCGAGAATTGATAAAATCATCCAATGATTCCGGATATATATCCATTGGAAACTTCATTATTCCAGTATGTTCTTGAGTTACTCCGTAAATAACAACAATACTGAGGAAATATCCAGGAAATTTGACATATTTTCTCCCAATATCTCTGAAGACGAATATCTTATCAAACTTTGAAACACTGTTGTGAAATACTGACTCTAGGTTTTTTGCCAATTTTGTCAAAATGTGATAAAAAGTTGCCGGTAACAAAAATTTCCAAAATTTTTGAATACATTTTTACAATTTTCCACCCCCACATACGATTCGCACGAAATTTTGCATTGGTATTCTCCAACTTACTACGTAGTTTGAATCTGATCGCGTCTGTTCTTCTTGAGAAATTGAGGAAATAACCTTTATCTCTCAAAATATCCAAAAATGAATACCAGATCAGACTGACATTTGAAGAACTATTCTTGAATATTGACTTCAAGGCATAACCTAAGTTTTGATCTGATCGCGTCAATACTTATCGAGATATTTATGTTCTCGAATTTTCAAATAACACCAAAATTTGACATAATTTTGCCTGGTATCTCGGAAAATAAACAACAGATCAAATTGAAGTTTGAATAACTGTTAGGGAAGAATAACTTCAAGGTCTGTGCCGATTTTCATCGAAATCTGATCAATAAATTCAGGAAAAATAATTTTTCGATAATGATGAGGTAATTTTAAATATATAAACAATTTTTGAGAATTCTCCAACAACTCGATCCATACGAAATTCCGCAATGAGTTTCGGGTTGGTATTTTTCATAGAATTACGAAGTTTTGATGTGATCGCATCTGCACTTCTCGAGATATTGAGGAAATAACGTCAATGATTCAAACAACAACAAAATTTGACAATTTTTTTTTTCATCTCCGAGAGTTAATATCGTATCGAATTGAAATTTGAAACGTTGTTGTTGAATACTGATTTTGAGGAATATGGCAAAAAAAATTTTCAACAAAAATTTAAAAAATTTTCGAAATTATTTTTTCATACTGGATCAACACGAAATTTTGCAATTAGGTGCACGTTGGTATAAATCTTTCAATCTGACTGCATCTGTTCTTCTTGAGACATTGCGGAAATAAGGAATATTGGCATTTTTTTCCTTTTATCTCGGCAGCTAAATATCTGATTCAAATTGTAAAGAACTGATTCAAATTGTAAAATACTGATTCAAATTATAAAATACTGATTTAAAGGTCCAAATTTCGTTGAAATCTGATTAATCGACCTTTAAATTTCAAATGGGCCTAACTCGGGAACTGTTCGACCGATTTGACCCATTAACGAACTTAACCGAGATATTTTGACCCCAAACCTAATCTGGCAATTTCAAATTGCTAGGTAATTTCGTCCGAAAGTTAGAGCCATACGGACGGACGGACGGATGGGCAGAATTGAATTTGACCACGGATTCTACTTCAGGGTGTTCAACCCAATCATTTAAGATCATTTTCGATTACAACATGTTGATCCTTTCGTGGTAAAACCTCTCTCAAAATTCGATTCAGATATTATTATATTCTTGTCACGGAATACATTACTATGAAATGGTGATGACAAACGCAACTGTTTTACAGGAAAAGTGTGGTGTATAGTAACACCACTCATACTTTTTCCTCATCTCAAGTGAGTGGATATGTCTAACGAAATCAAAAATAACTTTCAATTTCAGGTATACATGAAATATTGAAAGATGTTTCATTATTTTGATAAAAACTTACTCAAAATGCGATTCAGATAATATTTTATTATCATCATGGAAAACGATAGTATGAAATAATTATGACAAACGCATTCGTTACAGTAAAAGTGTGGTTAGAAGTAATACATCTTATATTTTTTCTTCATTTAAGTAAGTGGACATGTGCGACGAAATCAAGAACAATTTTCAATTTTATTTAGAGGTTTCAACGAAATCTCCGAAACTGTTCATTCTGTCGATCCAAGTCAAAATGCATTTTATATTTTATTGTCGTCATGGAATACATAATACTATAAAAAATGAAAATATTACGAAAACTTAAATTTTCTTGAAAAAGCATACTGTGGGTTCATTTCATAGAACTATAATGTAATTGCATACCAAGTAGATTTCGAATATTTTGATTGTGAATTCATATTGAAGTCAGGAATATCAGAGGAATATTTTAAAAACCCACTAAAAAACAATTCAATTATATAGATATTTATATTTCATAAGTTAGTTATAGATCTCTTAAGAAATCGTAAAGAATAATTTCAAAAGAGATTTTATAATTCCGCTATGTAAAGATTTTCGTGACAAATTTACAAAATACTCGAGATATCCACAACGGGTTGGAATTTTTCCAGCATTAATATAATGAATTAACATTCAAGATTTTGATATAATACTCATAAAATGAAATAGTTGCGAATATTCAGAATTAAACGACAACTTTGCTTGTTGGGACATTCTAGTCTTGTTGGAGAATTCCTTCCTATGCCACACCTGTAGGAGTAATAGACTAGAATTTCACATTTACATTGTAAATTTACTCCTCTAAATTTATTGTCAGTACGTTGAGTTAACCGTTCTCAATTTACGTTGAAAGCTGATGGTTATGACCCAACCCCCATTAGGGAGTTTCTTTCCGGATGTATTTTTTAACGGTCATAAAAGATTGTTGCGTTCTCTTCTCCATTGTATCTGATGAATATTTTTATATTGACGGATGCGTTGAAAGGAGAGTCACCTGCAATTTTAATGGAGATGTATCTAGAATAAAATTTCGCTTCATACTAACCACAATTACAAACTTTCTGCCACGATATATTCTAGATTTCTAGATTCTTCTAGTTTTAGATGAAGATTTAAACTTTCTGAAATGGACTGGATTCCGAAAACAATCGAAAAAACTTGTTGAGAAATTGATTATAATTCGGTTTCGATATTTTTGAGGATGGGTGTGCAACATCATTTAGCAGAGGGCCCGATTCATAATTTTCGTCATTGAACCGGGCCTAAGCAAATGATCACCAAAAAAAAGGGGTTCTGCTCAAAATTACACGTCTTTCCTCTAGTTGTGTTGATTTTATTTTGTTTTGTATTCTGTTTTATTCACAGCAAAACACCTACTTTGTGATCCGATGATTGGCTCTTCGATATTTCTAGATCCAGCCATACCGTTCAAGATTTCCCAGACCAAGAATGAATGATAAAAGAATCTAGGTGAAAGAAGTACATAGGGCGAAGTTATTCATTCCCGTAGGTCTCAAACCTCCTTTCTTGATATCGAGTTCTTGTATATATTGTTGGCCAAACGGCTGGATGTAAGCAGAATATCTTCCGACAGAATCAATACTATCAATAAGATATTTTCTGCGCTATCAGTTTCCCGGACAGCACCAGATATTCCTAGAATATTCCACGAATATACGTTTTGGCATATTCGAATATTCTATGAATGTGCGCCTGGCAATTTCTCAGATATTCATAGAATATTCCGTAAAGAATACTGGAATATTTCGAATATTCATAGAATGTTCCGAGATTATTCTTTATAGAATATTCTCAGATAATTCGGGAAATAACATTCTAGGGATATTCTGGATATTCATTGAATATCCTAGGCATATTCTAAACGAAACATTCGTATAAAATCTCAGAAGGATATTCATAGAATGAATGTATGTATATTATTCAGAATGTTCTAGAGATATTCTGTGGATATCTTAAAATTGACCATTTGAATATTCAGGGAATATAATTCAAGGCTCATATATATGCATTCTCATGTATTGAATAATATTATTGCATTTTCAGAAAAATAGATTATGCATTATATGGGTCTGGGTTCTGTGGCGTAAAACGAAATTTATTTGCAAGGCATCGTACCCTGAAAAACAATTGAGTAACAAGTATGTTAGATGGTTAGGTGCAGAGTTGATTTTTCTTAATTGATAATAAAAGAAAAAATCACTTTCACGCCTTCGGATCTACATCCAGTAAAACTTTTGCGGTTGATGTCCAAAACTTCAACATTTTGTACCTGCTGGATAAGAAATGAGAATAGTATTGAATAAACCGAGATATTTATTCAAAAAAAATCAGTTAATTAAATCAGTTGCTGGAGGTGGTGCTGTTGGACCTGCCAATACGCTGAAAAAAAGCATTTTTAATAGTTTTAATGGATTGACCAATAACACGACATTGTAAATAGGTATTACAATGTGAATACGAATGAAAATCTTTCTACACACCCTGAAAGTATTTAAGGAAAACTACTCACCCAATTCTGCTCAGTTTCTCCTAGGCCGCTACGAGGAAGGTAGACGTATACTCCGTTCACTTTTATAAAGCAGCCCAGTTGGCCATGATTTAGGTCTATCATGTTTTTGTAACTAAAACCAAGGCAGGTTGGCGCTCCTGAAATATCGACAATGTCAAAATAATTCGACGCGACGTTGCCAATTTCTACTCTCTTTCAATAACAAATAACAATTCAGCTCCAGCCATAATAAACTAATGAATTAACATTTCGCTTTGATTCGAAATTGAAAGTACATAAAGTGATCTGAAGAAGCAAGGACAGAGTATCAGGAAGTGCTATATAGAATTGCGCTCATTCCGATAGTAACCTATATTTTGGAAACGATTATTCATCAGAAGCTATCTTACATCGAGATGTATGTGAGTAAAAATCAAAATATTATATTTTATAAGAAATAATATTTCTTTTTTAGCTACACGTCACCACGATCAGAAAGATTTATAATGAAAAGGAAGCCAAAGAGTTTCTGGTATTACAGTTTTCTTCTATTGGTGCACCAAAAAAGAAATTCACTGAAGATTTTATTTTGGAAAACTGATCTGCAACGTACCGTTTGGAATTATAATTTGAAAAATTACCATTTTTCGATGACACACTGCCGAGCACCCTACTCTTTTTTGTGAAGGAACATTTGGAATATAATCAAGGAAGCATAAACACAAAATCAATCGGTTGCTAATACAAAATGGGTAAAACACAAAATTTTATGTGAACAAAAACATGTTATTGCAAAGATTCTTCATTATTCAAGGCATGTAGGATTCTCGGTATACAGTGAGGATCTGAAAAATCATTGCTTGGCGAGCCAGATCTGGTCGAAAGACCTTTCAAGTCAGGTCACAAATGAAGGTAAAACTATTTTCAATTTTCTGCTAATTTTCTATCTTCTGTTCTGTTGCAGATACGTTTTCAAGATATTTTGTCAGTTTTAATCCCATAAGAAAGAAGAAATTCTGTCTTGGAAATCAAGGCCTTATGAATATGTCAGCCTATTTGTCTACACTTATGCAAGGGGACACTATACTTTTTTTAGGTTTATATATTTATGCTCTTGTATCATAGTTATCAACGTATGGTGTGAATATCTAATGATATTAGCAAGTTATATCTCCTACTTGCATATTATTGATATTTTATGTATCGAAAACGAGTTTTTTCTATTGTCTTAATGGTTTCTCAAGTTTTTGACTTCAATCATTATTTGTCAGTTGATATAATAATTAAATTAGTAATTCAAGACTTGATAGGTACTTTGAATTTAATGAAAGTATATCGTAATATATTGTAACGTTTTCTTAGTTTTCAAAACGTTTAGAATGATTAAACTATTTATTTACACTATTTACACACTACTGTTCCAATAACTAAACAACTATTTCTATCAAAGTCTGTTCACAATTTATATACACACTAATTTATTTTCACTGAACTCTTGCCGCTACGAATCACTCTGCTGAATTGGTCCCTGTGCTGACCGCGCCTACCTTTTTATTAGGTGTGAAATTTCCAGCAGTTTCCAGAATGCTCTAGAGCGAGACGGGTGACTCATAGACTGCTCGGGCCTTCTGGAGCATTCTAGAATAGACAGGGCCGTACTCGTCACACTGTCCCCTCCTTAAGCCTGTTCTGTCCCAGAACAGATTCCACGAATTCCTCAGAGGACCGTGATGAAATCTGCAATCGTTACCATTTCTGCAGTAGCCCCTCTGATGGAAGTAGCAATCTACGGTTTTGCTGGGCTTTACGTTTTGCTTTGGGTTGAAATTGCATACCAAAATCTCTATACCTGTCTTCTGGAAGACTACCTCAAGCATGCTTCGCACAACCCTCCAATTCAGTTGATCCAGTCCACAACCTAGTTTGGGGACAGCTAATTTCCTAATCCCAAAGCATTGCAGTTCTTCTTTCAAGCCATGCAGTGCTGTCCATGAATTCTGGTAGGTGGGCTTCTGATATGAGTACTGTTTGGTGACTACGTAATAAATGAATCTACCCTCTGACTTCAGTCTCAGGCATTTTCCGATTCTGGGCTGCAATCTCATCAGTTCCTCTTGACGTCCAAATTTATTTCTGAATACTCTTGCTATTCCTCTACTCATCCTTAGATCCGCTGCTACACAATGAGCAAGAGAGTATTCCTCGGGAACTGTAAACAGGTCTTGTTGAACTTCCTTTGTAACGCCAAACCGTGCAACTCGTGTTCCCCCATAACTATTCATGAATTCCTGAAAATCGTCACTTTCCTTCGCCGGAACCTCGATGAAACGTACTTCTTCTTCGTCATCCTGTGTTGACGCGTACGGAGCCAATCGATTGAAATGGACTACCTTAGGTTTTCCTCTAGGAAGCTTCCGTATCCGGTAAACTACATCATTTATCCTTTTCATGACTTCATACGGTCCTTCCCACTGTCTCTGCAGCTTCGGAGAAAATCCTCTTTTTCTTTGAGGGTTATACAACCACACCAGATCTCCTGCGGTGAACCCTCCTTCAATGGCCTTGATGTCATAGCGCATTTTCATCCTATCACTTGCTTGCTGCATTTGATTACGCACCTTGTCATGGATGTAATCTAGCTTACTCCTCAATTTACTGACGTAGTCTTCCCCGGCTACATCTTCTCCAGGCTTACAACCAAACTCTAGGTCACAAGGTAGCCTAATTTCTCGGCTGAACATTATATTGGCTGGAGTTTCCTTGGTGGATTCTTGAACCGAAGATCTATATGCCATGGTGAATAGATGCAAATACTCATCCCAGTCCCGCTGGTGGTCGGAGACTACTTTGGCAAGATGTTTTCCCATGGTCCTATTCATTCGTTCTACCATGCCATCTGATTGGGGATGTAGAGCTGTTGTCCTTGTTTTATTAATCCCCAATTTTCTACAAACTTCTTGGAATAATGTCGACTCGAAATTTCTTCCTTGATCACAATGTAGCTCTAGGGGTATTCCAAATCTGCAGAAGAATTCTTTGACCAATTTATCGGCAACCGTACTCGCTTCTTGATTAGGAATACCGTACGCTTCCACCCATTTGGTAAAATAGTCCATTGCTACCAAAATGTACTTGTTTTCGTGATCTGTTTCGGGAAAGGGGCCCGCGATGTCGATAGCCACTCGTTCCAAGGGAGATCCGACGTTATATTGTTTCATTGGGGCCTTCCCTTTGCCGTAAGGACCGTTAGCTGCAGCACAAGCTTTACATGTTCTACACCAGTCTTTAACGTCTTTCTTACAGTTGATCCAATAAAACCGCTGCCTAACTTTCTCCAACGTCTTAGTAATCCCGAAATGTCCACCTGAAGTTCCATTATGTAGTCTGGTCAAAACGTCTGTCACTCGACTCTTCGGCACAATCAACTGGAGCCTCTGTTCAGATCCATCATCATTCTCCCAACAACGCTTCAGAAGACCTTTATCGATCTTCAACGTTTCCCATTGTGCCCAATACGACTTAACATTTTGACTCAATCTGGATACTTCTTCCCAAGTAGGTCGTCTACCACTCTTCTTCCAACTCAGGATTACTTTCAAGTCTGAATCTTCTTCTTGTGCCCGTTGGATTTCTTGAGGTAGCCAGTCATCTTCAACTACTGTGGTCCGTCTCACATCGGCCACACGTGAGCAATGGCTGTTATTCTCGGGGTATGGTCTTCTTGATAAAACATCTACATCTTCCTTGATCTTGTTCGAGGCAACTGTGCTCAACACTTCAGGGGCGTTTTTAGCTTGAGTCGGTTTATGCCCCTTATCACCGACCCTTTTCAGTTTCCCTGTCGTGGCTCTGTTCCTGCTTTTAATATGCCCACTTCCATTACAGTACCAGCACACATCATCCTCTTTCCTCGTACACAATAACCTGTTGACTTCTTCTCTTATGACTTCTTCAACAGGTCGGTCTATTTCTTGGACTTGTCTTACACGAACGTGTCCTCCATGCGACGCCTGCTTCGCTGCCTCGAATTCTAAAGCCTGAGCCAAAGCATCATCTATGGTTTTAGGGCGTGCAAGTCTCAGAACTTGTTGTGTCTCACCGTCCTTGATTCCGTCTACAAAGGTTTGGATGGATAGCTGTTCAAGGAAGCTGTCTGGAGCAGTTGGGTAAGCCAGTCTAACTAACCTAGCCACATCGGCTTCAAACTCCTGGAGAGTTTCCCCTGTTTTCTGCACCCGGTTCTTGATTTGGGCATGATAAACTTGTTGTAGATGAGCATCACCATATCTCATCTGAAGTTTCGATGTAAGAACTTCATAACATGCTTGTTGGCTCTCCGGAATCGTTTGCAGAACATTGAGTGCCTCTCCTCTTAGAGCTATTATCAATGCTGTGGCTTTTTCGTTATCGCTCCAACTGTTTGCCATCGCAGCAGCTTCAAATTGTTTTTGGTATGTCGACCATGGGACTTTTCCATCAAATGTCGGTGGCATGATCTTCATTTTTCCACTTTCACCGTTATTTTCCATTTTCATGTTGCCATAAGGTGATGAAGCCGGATAATCTTTTCCAATTGACATTCTTTTCAGGGACTCTATCATTTTAGAATGCTGTTCAATTATTTCTGTTATTTCTTCAAATTTTCCGTTAACTTCTTCATATACTTTGTCAAATTTTCCGTCAACTTTTTCATAAACTTGGTCAAATTTTTCGTCAACTTTTTCATAAACCTGGTCAAATTTTTGGTCAACCTTATCGAATTTTTCATGCACCTCGTCCATTCCTTTCTTCATTTCATCCTTTATGGTTTCCATTTTCTCATCCAATTTGCTTGCAAATTGACTCACCAGTTCATTGCTGTTCCTAGAATTTTCTTCCATTTTCTCATTGATTTTCTGAGAATTTTCTTCCATTTTCTCATTGATCTTCTGGGAATTTTCTTCCATTTTCTCATTGATCTTCTGGGAATTTTCTTCTGCCTTATTTTCCAGTTTATCCATTTTCTCATTGAGTTTACTCAAAAATTCTATTATCGCCTGCGTCTCCATTGTGCTCTGCAGTCTTGTAGTCACTGGCATAAATTTCAATCAATAGAGCTTATGTACTAATTCGAGCGATGTCGAACCGCACACCTGACACCAATGTAACGTTTTCTTAGTTTTCAAAACGTTTAGAATGATTAAACTATTTATTTACACTATTTACACACTACTGTTCCAATAACTAAACAACTATTTCTATCAAAGTCTGTTCACAATTTATATACACACTAATTTATTTTCACTGAACTCTTGCCGCTACGAATCACTCTGCTGAATTGGTCCCTGTGCTGACCGCGCCTACCTTTTTATTAGGTGTGGAATTTCCAGCAGTTTCCAGAATGCTCTAGAGCGAGACGGGTGACTCATAGACTGCTCGGGCCTTCTGGAGCATTCTAGAATAGACAGGGCCGTACTCGTCACAATATCAATCTCAACAGATATGAGAAGGAATCACAGAAAAATCTATTTATTATTCAAAATTTTATTGAGGTAAGTAGGTAGTCATGTTTGAATTGAACAAATTCCTTAATGAATAATTTCAAACATCATATATTTCGTGGAATTGTTTCGATAGGAAGTAGTAATGAACTTGGTATATCCTATCTTGGCAGAACATTGAAATTTTACGTATGAAAATAAAATGAATTACACAATATCTCATTCAGTTTTATTTTTTCTAATATTTTAGGAATTGCTTTTTTCTGGAAATTGAATCATTGAGTTGACTTCAAAGTATGTCCATAAAACATAATTCCATATCTTGCTTTTGACTCGAATACTGAATGATAGGTAGTTTACATGGAGAATTTATCCAAATATTTTGTCATTACAACCAATGATAATAGACTGAAGCTAAGCTGTATGTATCCAAGTTTAGAAATATGTTGATCCAATCCAGTGTATGTATCATTCACCTAGATTCCCAAGAACTGTTAGTTAGTTCTTTTGAGGTTAATTGTGACACAGGTTTCGTAGTACTACTTCATTTTCTTACTGGAATATTTAAAGTTGTGCAACAAGGTATTTAAATGACTTCTGTAGGCTTATTTTTTGAGAATTTAGAAATGTAGGGAATTCCATAGGTCCGCCCATTCGTTCAGAAGTTTTACTGCCGGGTTATTCGAGTACTTTTATTTTTTTTCGAATGAACTATCGCAAAGTAACGGACTGCTCTATCCATCATTTTTCAGTAAAATTCCAAAACACTCGATTCTTGATTTCCGTACAAGAAAAAAGCATAACTGAATCTTCCAACCATACGTGAAATATTAACAGAGAAAAATGTTTTTTCAACATTCGCCAGGTCTTTGGAATGATTGAATTCACATAATATTTTCTCACATTCATCACTTTCCCAATGTAGATTCACATTTTGAAAAATAAGTAATTACTACGACCTCTTCGTAGAGAGGACAACGTTGTGCAGTTATCTGACAGGAAAATGACTATAATATAATATTTTCAAAATATACACGGTGAAATCTGTCAGGATGTCATGGCCAACTGGGCTACTTTATAAAAGTGAATGGAGTATAGGTATTTCAATGTCCTTCATTTTAGCATCACTGCATAATTGTACTGCTCCTGAAAATAAAAATAAACTGAATTTTACTCGTATGAAAGTAAATGTAGTTTCACTCTGATGTTATTTATTGAGATACTTGCGTATCATCTTAACAGAATGACAGTACCATACATATATCGCTGTCCAATTCTTACCGAATCATACCGAATAACTCTCTAGACCTAGAGCCTCTAGTCCTATCGCAAGTCGTACCGACATCGCTACTTGGCATCTGCTTACAATTCACAGTCGTCAGTACCGGAATGGGACGAAACCATTATAAATTCATATGGGTGGATGTCCAGCAAAATGAATATTAACAATATATATTTCTGGAAGGAACATGCCACCCCCCTTCAAAAGAATCTTTATCTTTTAATCATTGTCGTCGTTCATGAATATCAAATGAAAAATTACAAAAAATAGAAATCGTTTGTAATGAAATGGAGTTTCTCCAAAACATTTTCTTTGGTCCACATGGATGAGTTTTTCAATAAAATAATCAATATTACAACCGGGAACGAAGTCTTGTTTATAAAAATATGATTTCGAATTAAAAATGAGAATAATGTTATAAAATTCACTTACCTTTATATTATGCACAAAATTGAATCGGGAATAACTGTCTCACTATTCCACTGTCAATTCCGATTCATTTTTTGAATCTTTTAAATAAACGATTAGAAATTCACAGATTAATAATGAAGCTGTTAGCAACCTAGCAATGCTGATACGCTTAGAAATACGAGAATAGGTTAGAAAACTAAGGAAACAAAGAAGCTAACGAAGTCGTGAACCTTGGCGGTGAAAAAAATGTAAATCCTATTGGCTGTTGAAATAAGATGGCGGGAAGTTATAATTATAAAAGTGCACCTCAAAATTAAGGAGATTTATTTGAATTCATAGTAACAATTGAATGAAATAGAAGCGTAAGTGCTGAATAGTATATACATAATTCGATACAGTCACAATCTGCTTATTGCGGTCCGAAAATATTTTGAAAATTCATTTTCAACGTATAAATACGTCATATGAAAATAATTGATATTCCATGAATATGTCAGATAGAATATTCCAAGAATATTATGTGTCAAATATTCCACAGATGCCCCACAGAGAATATACAATTCGGAATTTTTATGAATATTCTGGGAATATTCTATGGGAAATATTGATTTTGAAGCATTCCTATCATATATTCCTGGAATATTCGTATCGAAATATTCCCGGAATATGCGTTATGGGATATAGATATTCTGTGATATCCTATGAATATTCTACAAATATTCGGAATATACATATCCCATTTTGCAAATTCAGGGGATATTCAATGAATATCCGGTGCTGTCTGGGTTACTCTGATTTACCCGTATCTATATATTGCTATATAGAGTCGGCTTCTTGCTTTAGAGAACTTCGTATTGACAATTTGGGCTAGAGTTGGTCATAGTGCAGTTAAAATTAATTCGATTGGTTTTCTGAACGAATATATCCCAGAAGGACTTTATCAATTCCAACAACATAGAATTCCGTATCTGAGAGCGAAGTCACAAGTCTTATTTTTACTCAATGATAAAATTGTGAGCAAATTTTGAACTTGAATGAGAAGGTCGGCATTTAGAACTAACGAATGTTTTATTCGGTATTTTGTAGGTATTTTAATGTAACTTTTCCTTCTATAGGTTTTTAATATGAGGTATAGATGAAAGTATCATTGTTGTACAATATTTTTCACTTTTTAACTCGGTTAGGATTTTATCGATTTATGTTACATTGTACAATAAATTATTCATTTAATTATATTCATCGCTTCATTGATATACTTTTCCATTTTCTAGATTGAATTACTTCCAATCTCATTCCAATTGAACTAAATATTCATCAAAAAAAATCTGTGTTGGCCAGAATATTCATGGAGGACTCCCCGCGAAAAAACGAGATATTTATGGAATGATTTTTGTGAAAGTACAGAATATCGGTGAAGGTTAACGTTTAGGTAAAAACACAGAATTGACCGAGGGTTGAATATCTACCCCAAATGTTGTACACCATAAATCCTCGTTGGCAAATAAATACTCTGAAATCTCTGTAAATCATCAATAAATCCTCATTAGTCGGAATTAATTTACTTGGGAAACAGTTATGCCCTGAACAGAATATTTCAAACACAAAAGCGAGCAATCAGAGTTATGTATAGAATGAAATACAAGGAGACTTCTAGAGGTATTTTCAGGAGAAATAAAATATTGACGTTTGCAACAATATATGTGCTGAGGTGTATTATCTTCCTGCAAAGCCACAGTGAACTGTTCGAAAAGTTTGAGAACAACAACCGTACTAGGAAAATTGATCCTTACATATGCCCGAAACAACAATATTTGACACTAGTACAGAACAATGCAAAATACGTGTGCATGAAGATTTATAAAGCGTTACCCAAACAGTTTTATTCGATAAAAATGTTAGTATATTGAAGAGGAAATTGGTGACATTTTTGAAGAACATTGAACCATACAACATATCACAATATTTTGAATCATGTAAAGCTAAACTCACAGCAACCTTGTTACCAGTAATTATTGCGATTAAGTGACTTATTCCCCATTATTGTAACACAATAATTGAATAAACATTCATTATTGTTAAATTCCCAATAAATTCTCATAAATCCGCGCAAATCCTTATAAGTCCTCGTAAATCCTCGTAAATCTTCAGAAGCCCTCTATAAATCCTCATACATCCCCGTTAATCCTCGTAAATCCCCATCAATCACGATATCTGCATTTTATTAGCCGTGAATCGATATGTTTATATGAATATCAAATATTTGAGAACAGCACTGATATGAGGTCACGAACTATCACGCCCTTGTTCAAATTCGTCGCCAAATAATGTCAAATTTTTTCGAAACAAAAGGTATAATATGGCTAAAATTGGAAGATTGCTTTTGAATATTTTATTCAAAGTCTCCACCACATTCCATAGAAATCTGATGAATTGTATCGGAAGAAAAAAATGTTTTCAACGAAAATTTGCAAAACTCTTGAAATCTAATAAGATGAAGTCGAATTGCTGTTATTAAAAATTATTTTGATTTCCGAATGAATTTATTGAGCCAAAAACCAGGTGACTGAAGCATAATGTACGTGAAAAACATACAAATAGGATAAGCTGATTGAAAGAATTTCAAGAACTTTATAATGATGAAACCATACACAGTGTTTTCACGTGATCTCGAAAATCCCTGTGAATCATTTTAAACATAAATAAATCCTCCGTAAATCCCCGTAATTCCTCGATGTTGTACACCATATATCCCCAGATATTTACTCTTCGGAATAAACTGATATTTCAGCACAGAACATCTAGCCAATAACAATTGCAAAAATAGAGTAAATATGTTGGAGCACATGCGTTGAAACACACAAATAAATTACTACTGTGAAAGTAAACAATTTCCTTATAGAAGCTTTTGCGAAAATACTGAAACTAACTGGAAACTCCTGTGAATATGCAACTGTAGAAATGCTGGAGGCAAATGAAACTACATTGCTATAAATACAGAGTATTTTTGAACGGTAATTTCTCATTTCGGTTTTCAGAAAATGCATATTTTCTGTATTTTCACAGTAGAAAGGGAACCGAGAGATCCATCACAGAATTTATTCTAACATATCACATTGTGAAAATTTGTAATATTTCTTGTGAAAATTAAATCACAGGACCACCGTAGTCTACAGAGGATATGTAAAATACACACAACTTCTGGAATATTTACCACGAAAATCGTAAGTTATTTGTAACCAAGGATTTTTGTGGTAATTTCATAGGATCTCTTGCACCTGATGATGAACGTTCCCTGAGGGTAAGGCCAAAGTGCATGCCAAAAGAAAAATCTTTAGTAGAGTTTTCGCTTTGGAGAATTTCGTTTCACAATTTGGGAACTGCCAACGTGAGAGTATGTCATAGGCCATAGTTCAGGTAGAATAAAGCCGATGCGGAGGTTCTCATTCCGAATACATTTATCCTGATAAATGTGTTTAATTCTATTCGGTCGATGGACGATGTTGTCGGTATGAGTCCTCTAATGTGGTTGAGGATTGGGAGGGCTATTTCACGGCTGAAAAACACAGCTCAAACCTCAGAACTATATTCGATACTTTTCTTATGTTTTTGGATGTATACGAAAAGCTTATATCAGATTGAAACTACTTGATTGTGAATGCCAATGTCATGTATGGCGTATGTTTTACTGCTGTTGACAGGAGAAAAATTCGAGGGTATTCTCAAATTTTAGTTGAGTAGATCAGGATGTAACCATTGGAGTTGTTCACTTGGACTTCACCATGAATGCAAAATGAATGTCATATAATTAGTCTTCAGGATAGAGCTATCCCAGGAATACATTGCTTGTTGCTTAAAGTACTTAGCGAGAAACAACTCGCTATATCGAAATCTTGCATGCACTAGGGTACGGCCAAAGTGCCAGCGAGATTGCGATATAGGGAGTACGGCTTGTCACTTACGCGTATTTCGTTTTGACAATTTGGAAAACGCCAAAGCTGAAGATGGCCATGGTACAGGTGGAAATTATTCCACCTGCACCACGACCATCTTTTGCTTTGGTGTTTTCCAAATTGTCATTAATTAATCCATTATTGACAATGACCTCATTTGTTAACTCTTATTTCTTACAGATTGATCACGAAGCGAGAAACGGCCTCGCTTTATTCCAATCTCGGGTGCACATTGGCCGTACCTCAGATAAATACAAGTAGTGTGGTTCCATTTTAATTTTTTTTCCTACTAAATCATTATGAAAAACTATGGGATACCAGTTGTATTTCATACTGTCGCCATAGTCATCACAAAAGCCACCAATCGGCAAATCAGAGGAATCCGAGCACATGACACTTATAATGATAATTGTCGTTTTGCTTATTGTTGAAACATGAAATGTTAATTCAAATAACGCCACCTACAGTGGAAAAATCGAATTCTATCGATATCCTCAACATTCGGCGAAACAAAAGCGCATCTTTGAATTAACCCTATTTCTATGCATCTTTGCCGTACTCTTAGATTCCTTAGGGGTTAGGGTACAAGGTCCATTGCGATATTCGGAGTCGAATTTTCGTTTTAATATAAAACTGTAAGCAGTAAGAGGTAAACGTACCCTACCACGTCTTGAGTTGATGTTGCCCAAGAGGAGTTCCTAGTATTGATTTTATATTTGAATGTTTGACTCCTACCTCAAAATTCCATCTGTCAGTGGAATAGAAAGAAAAGTAGGTGAAATCTCCTGAAGAATACTTACATGCAGGGCCCCTGCTAACATATGTGCAAAGTGTGCAATGCACACGGGCGCCACCGTTTAGGGGCGCTAAAACCCAGGGTCTAAAAAAATATCGGAAGAATTTGCATAAAAATTTCAAAATAAGATTTGAGAAATTGAATAGGATTATGTATAAATACACACGATATTTCATTATAATATCATCCAGTTACTGCCGATTCCCATGTTGCGGGAACCGGTCAGGCGGTAGTTCCTCGATTTTTCCTTTTCAGACATGAATAATGCCTGGAGCGCTATGAAGGCGATGTATCGCCCGGGGCGTTTCAATAATCAAATTTCGTTCACTGAAAGAACCGAACCGTAAACACAATAACTTTCGAAAGAGACAAAAAAAGCCCGATTTTTGTAGAGTAGGTTGATAACGAAGGCCGAAGTCATGAATGGGTGAAATCCACCCAATGATTCCGCAAGTACACCCATTCAAAATTTTATTTTTCCAATATTTCCGAAAATACATATTTGATTATCGAAATTCAGTACTTTTTTAAAAATTACAGTTCGAAGGTTCATACAGAAAATCATGAGAATATTATGATCAGATGATCACGGAATATGGAATAATATTTGGAAAAAACGATATCGAGGAGAAAATCACGAAATTTTACATATTTTTTCAGCATATCTCCAAAACTTGGTATTGAACTTAAAATTGATACACTTCTGAGAAATGTACAGTTCAAAGTATGACTAACATTTTTCCCGAATGTACTAAACTGGGTTTTATCCTTAAACAGTTCCTTTCCTTCCACTTCCCAACCTCAGATCACCACTTAATGATTTTTTCTTCCTGTTAAGGAAATGTTCACTTTTTATTCTGTTAGCTGCATAAAATTCAGCCAAATTTCGAAATGATAGATAATATAACATAATAGACTACTCCTTCCAGAATTTGGCAAGCCTCGGACCGGCCTGAGAATATTCAATTTTGATTTGAAATTCGAAATCCGAAAATATCATCTTCCAACAAAAAAAAATTGTATTTCGCCCTCACACTCACATATTTATTCCTCATAGAACTCCTTGAATCTTAGTATTTCCATCAACAGATGTGAATTTTTGAATATTATAGCAATCGTATCCTTTTATGGATAAAGATACGGAAGAAATCGAAATTCTGAATCAAAATTCTCATTGTTATATCTCAATGGTAATATAACGTGTTTTCCAATAGGGATAATACAATTTGGACACCTTTTGCGCGCATGTTGTGGGTACAGCATGCTATCATTTTGTCCGAATATCTATAATTTTTCAATTGTTTTCCGAAAATGGTCTCAAACGACTAGGTTAGGCTCACTGATGACCAATCCGATGTCAAAATCGATTCTGTCCGACCGGCCTTCCGGCAAATTTTCAATATTCTGTGATCTTCAGGTCATATTATCCTCATGATATTCTGTATAAACTTTTAAACTGTCATTTTCCGATAAAATACCGTTTTTAAATTCGTTCTTATCTGTAGTTTTGGGAATATCGGGGAAATAATCTCAAAACTTCAAATGGCTGTAACTCCGAAATTGTTTGACCGATTTTGCATATAGGTAAGTGAACAGAACCCTAGCATTTTGAAAAGCAACTGAACTTTAAATTTTCAAGTAGATATAATCTTCCGTACGGCCGTTATCGTGGTGACGATCGGCTGGACAGTATAGATTTTGACACAGGATTCGTCCTCAGTGAGTCCAACCTAGTCGTTTGAGACCATTTTCGCCTCAAAATTCGATAATTACAGACATTTGGATAAAATGATAACAAGCTGTTTCCCTAGAACATGATCGCAAAAATGATCCAAATTGCCTTAAGGGGCGCCAAAACCTTTTTTTGCACACAGGCGTCAGAGGGGGGGCCTGCTTACATGTACATTATATAGTTAAATTTGTTTTGTATAATTCGTTATCATCATGAAAATAAATCTTATCATTTATATTTCAACAATCATGACTTCCCTATTGTAATTGATACTCGGCTTGTCTATTAGACGAAAAACATCCCAGTTGTGCACCACTATTACAATTATTTAAAGCTATATGTATAAAGTCCAACAATGCAATTTAATATGCGATATATCGGCATATTGGAATATATCATAGTACGAGATCCGGCTACAGAATTAGTACGCTCATCGAGTATTTGCTGAAACAAATTATTTAAATACATTTATTATATCCACAGGGTTGCCTATCAAAATGTGGCAGCAAGTATTTTTGAATAAAAAAAATTAACTGTTTCTTTGGAAGAAATTGCATTCACTTGTTCTTTCAAATATGATATCATCCACCTCATAGCAATCTATGTGAGGACTTCGAAAAATCACGACGTAATTGGTCGCATCCTTCGCAGCCAGAAATGAACAGATATGATTTCGTTACTTTTTACGTTCATAACGTACATCTATTATTATTCATATATCAAATTACAGCTAATTTTTTTTGTGTGATGACGTAGGGTTGCCTAAGTAAATCTGCCGAAAATAAGGGTTGCTGCCTGTTGAATATTCTGATGAGCCACCCCGGAGATATACAGGGTGTTTCGTCATAAACTGGTCAAACATATATAGCCATATGAATGACATTGAGAAAGTCATTTTTGCCTTATGACATATACCCCGTTTTCGAAGCATAAGCGAGATACAGGGTGTTTAATGTAACTTGGAGCAATATTATTATGGTGAGTTATGCGTGACCTTTTAAATAACGGTTTTTGATCACATCTCAGTATTTTTTTGTGGTCAATTCAATTGTCGTGTAGAATTCGGAAAAAAATATTTTAAAATGGCGGCAGACTTACAAAGTTGGAATTTTTTGTTTTCGGTTGCCAAATTGGATAGCATTATTTCAATGCACTCAATTTTCCAACATTTGTATGAAAAAATTTTTCCAAAATTCAAACTCAACTTTTTTTTACATGTCTACAGTGTAGAACTGTGGAAATCTTTTGAGGTTGAACTCTTCTTCATTTTGAACACTGGTGTGAAAACAGAATGAAAAAATATCCTTTGGCTTTCGTTTTATAGCCTTCCAAACATTCCACTCGGAGTACTTAAATAAATTTTTATTCGAGAAACTGGTGGCCCTACGAAGGCAAAAATTGTGCTAATGGGTCCCCAGAATGACCCGGATAGAAATATGAATTTATCAAAAAAAATTTTTTTTTTGAAAAAAACTTTGATGGGATTCGAACTCGCTCCATTTAAGGAGAATAGGGTCGCGTATAAATGGGATTTATTCTGATTATAATGACGTCCGTTACCAGGCAACGGTAGTTCATCGAATTTGACCCTATTTTCCGAATCCGGAGCGAGTTCGATTCCTACCAAAGATTTTTAGAAAATATTTTTTTTCTTGATAAATTCATATTTCTATCCAGGTCACTCTGGAGGCCTATCAGCATAACTTTGGCATCCGTAGGGTCATCAGTTCCTTAAATGAAAATTATTCAAGTACTCCGGACGGAGTCTTTGGAAGGCAATAAAATGAAAATCAATGGATATTTTTTCATTCTGTTTTCACAGAAGTGTTCAGAATATAGGTTAGTGCAACTTCAAAAGATTTCAATAATTTTGGGTGAAATTTTTTTGTCACTGTAAACATGTAAAAAAAAGTTGAGTTTGAATTTTGGAAAAATTTTTTCACAGAAATTCTTAGAAAATTGAGTATATTTAAATAATGCAATCCAGTTAGGCAATCGGAATCTAAAAATTCCAACCTTGTAGGTTTTCCGCCATTTTGAAATATTTTTTCCAGAATTCTGAAGAACAGTTGAATTGACCACCAAAAAATACTAAACTGTTATTTCAGAGGTCACGTATAAACCACCACAGTTATCAGAATATTGGTCAAAGTTGACACTAAACACCCTGTATCTCGCTTATGCTTCGAAAACGGGGTATATGTCATCAGGCAAAAATGACTTTCCCAATGTCATCTATACGTTTATAGTGGAACACCCTGTATAATTGTAGATTATGATAGCACTGACAAAATCTGCAGAATAATAAAGTGGTATTTTGAAAATTTGAAACATTAAATCTTAAAGCTTAAATCAATGTTTTTACTTGAATTGACACAAATATTTTTGTTATTCGTTATTGGGGATGGAAAACCCAACCATTTATTAATTTTATTTTCACTAAAGTTATGCTAATAATTAATCGTACCACTGTGCCGATTCTTCAAGCTTCCAAAAATAAGAATGAATGATGTCAAATACCGCAATTTTTCCTTCGTACGGTTTTTAATATGAATGTATCATTTGAGATTGACTATAAGTTAACCAGATCTATTATAACGATGCTTCCCTCATAATAAATATTTATGTATCAAGGGAGTTTTGAGGATGTTAATTACCGAGGGCAGCAGCTTTCAATCCCGAGGGACGACAGTTTCAAGGGATTGCAAGTTGCCAGAGGTTGTTAACATTCAATAACTCACGTGATAGATAATTACTTTTCTTTCATGCTGATGATATAAGAAAACCAACTTTTGTTGGTATTCAAAATCAAACGAACGTTGTTAAAGAATGAAGTATATTGGCTTGATAACCATGGATATATCAACTTACAAGTTTGTAAATATTTGTCAAATTTATTTATTTGTGAAAATGGATGAAAGCTCGATGATAATTGAGATATAAGGCAATTTGTTGCAAAACGCTGAGAAAGCTCGTGCTGTACTACTACCGATAAAGTCGAAACCAAAGGATAAATGAAAAAGAATATGACAAATTCCGGCAGTGGTTAAGAGTTATCCATTTCGAAACCAAAAATATGAGTGACAGTATGATGTTGGCTTACTTTCAAGACATGGCATGAATTTGATCTTCTACATTCTGGTCTAATTGAATTGATTTATTTTTGTTACAGTCCGAAGTGGTTAATATCAAAATTAATGATGAGAATTTATAAGGATACATATGTGAGTGAGTTTCATGAACTGTAAAATTCGAGAATTGTCGGTTTGTTTCTGTGAATGATTTAGGGGGACTTAAAGATTCACAACAGCTAAGTATAACTCCCAAGAGAATTATAGCCATCTTTATGGTTACGGTAACTAAGGCCTGAATTGTCTATAATGTATAAATGTGACATATTTCAATAAAATCACCGCAAACTCCAAATATATGGTTTTTGCTAATGTCAAAAAAACTGATCATTTGCCTCCAACCAAACCAGTATCTTCAGAAGTCCTGACAGCGATCAGAGCCAGATTATGTTATTATTCGTAAAATATCGACGTACAAATTTTGTGAGGATCGTATAGTTAGAAAATTTTCAAAACAGTTTTGTTCTAGAAATTTTTTTCAGTAAACTATTAATCAGATTCCAATGAATTCGGCACAGAAGTGAAGTCAATATTCTAAAACATTGTGACAAATTTCAGTTTGATTTGATGTCAATTCCTGGGGATCTAAGAAAAAAATTGGTCAGATTTTGTTATTGTTATTGTGTTAAAAACAATAAATTTCGAAAGAAAACTCGATACTTGTAGAGAAGGTTTGAACCTTAATTACTGAGGCCGAATTAGTGAATGGGTAAAATCCAACCAATGATTCCGTAGATATACCCATTCAAAATTTTATTTTCCCAATATTTCCAAAAATACAGATCAGATCCAGTACTTCATCGAAAAATTACAGTTCGAAGGTTCATACAGAATTTAATGGGGATGATATGATGAGAAGATCATAGAATATTGAATATTTGAAAGAAAAAAAAATGGAAATTATTTTAAAAATTGTTCTTATGATACGATCATCACGAAATTTTGCATAAGGTTGTCCTTCAGCATCTAGCTGCGGAGTTTTTCCATGATTGAATCAGTATTCTTTGAGTTATACCGAAAAAAACAACGATATCATGAAGAAAACCTCGAAATTTTACATATTTTTTTCCGATATCTACGAAACTTTTGATCGTATCGAACTAAAATTTGGTACACTGCTGTGAAATATAAAGCTCAAAGTCCAAGTGGAATTTATTTTGAATATGATAAACGGTTTCCGAAATAAAAATTTTTTAATTTACTGACAGTATGTCTCAAGTAGTTTCTGAAATAAAAAAAAATAATTTCAAAATTTTAAGTGGCTATAACTCCGAAACTGTCCGACCGATTTGGCCCATTAACGAACTTAACCGCAGCATTCCGATGCACGACCTACCCTGAAAGTTTCAAGTTGCTAGCTCACTCCGTTCGACAGTTATCGTGTCCACGGCCGACCGGACAGAATCGATTTTGACACCGGATTCGTCATCAGTGAGTCCCATATAGTCGTTTGAGACCATTTTCGGCTCAATCATCGAAAATTACAGACATTTGGACAGAACGATAGCACGCTGTTCCCTTAGAACATGCGGTTTTCAGCGTTTTTTTTTCTTATTTGCCTAAATTATACATACAAGGCTAGTTACAAGAGTAAATATGCAAGAGGTAATTGCTTAAATTATAGGTTGCATACTAGCACCTGATCATTGATCTTATCTAACAGTATGGTTGTGTGCAATGCTTTTGGTTTCTAAATTGATTTCTGATTAGTTTTCAGAAGAGGTATGTGGAACCAATAAAAAACATATTCATCCCTGGTGGGGTAAATGTTGATTGTTTAGTGGTTTGGTCATATGAGTAATAAATGATGTATCATTATGTTTTAATTCAATATTTGTGTTTTGGGACGTTGTCGTTCATAAATAAGTATTTTGTTTTGTCTAGTTTATTTGTTGTGAGATTGAAAAATTTTTTGGTTTGTTTGGATATTGCTTCGTGAATGGTTTCAGTGTTACCAAGCTCTTGAAGTTGTTTGACTATTTTTGTTAAGTATGATTCTTAAGAATTTGCTTTGAAGATGTTGTAGCTTCTTGTAATTAGTGTACGAAATTTTGCTCCAAATTGGATTTTCATACAAGAATGCTGTTGAATTCCACATTGAAGCGGATCGTTGAATTTGCGTTTCTGGGTGAATCGTGTTAGGGTTGTTTTCTTGGCGTTGATTTTGGTTTTCCACTGGTTGTAATATCTTTCTAGGTCATTTACATGAGCATGAATATATTTATTCGAATTAGGAGCGCTAGGATTGTCGGTTCTTACGTCTGGTGGTTAGATGACTTCGAGTATTGTTTAGCACGGTCGGAATTGATATTCATTCTTCTTTCGTATTTCGGATATGAATGAGATCCGCGAGATGGCGAGATCCGTGAACAAGATATACCAGCCGAAATCGTTATATGTGCGCTTAGATTGTCGGTTTTTACGTCTGGAGGTTAGATGGCTTTGATGAATATTGGTTTGTATTCTTGAAATGAATGGAGATTAGTTATTGGTTCTTGAAAAAATATATTCATATCACTATAATGGGTATATGGAAACAAAATATTGATTTGTAATCCCTGTTCGTATTTGAAAGAGAGATGTGTTGATAATTTCTTGAGGAAAAACAACGGATCTCAGATTGGTCGCTATTCTGATGAATCTCTTGTGAAAAACATAAAGCAATTTCGATTAAATTTTGGATATTCTCCCGAGAATTCTCGAAATTCTCCAGATTTGAGAACGTAATTCCCACTAGCATAATGTACAAGTTTTCTGTTGTCTAACCAATACTGGTAGTGAGTTTTATTCCAGAAATATGATAATGTGAAAAAGAAAGCTTTCTTCGCGATAAATGAAGTCATAAATGCTACTTGATTAGGTTCGTTCCTGTTGGTTAACAGTGAATAACTGCATCTAATTGATAATATTTATTATTAATGCTCACACAGTTGAAAATATGTGGGTAAATACGAACGAATACAGATCGAGAATTATAAAAATATGACATGCGTTACCGTTGACGGTAGTAGGCAGACCTGACTGTACTGCTTGCTTTATTGCGTATGACATCATGATTTATGAGCATATCAATGCTGGGTATGCATGGGTTCGTTGGATTTCAACACCCGTCCTCAACAAAAACATGCATCATTGGTTTTTTATTAGTCCGCATGCTTCAGCCATTCACTTGAGCTTGATTCTGTCCAATGGTTTTGTGAGCATATCTGCTATATTCTCATTAGTAGGGCAATTCTTTAGGCTGATCAAATCCTTATCTTCCAAATCTTTCACAGAATGAAATTTTGTATCGATGTATTTCGTTCTGTGGCTGAGTCCGTTATTTTCCATAATTTTTGGGCAACTTTGGTTATCTTCGTAGAGGCAAACCTTTTTCACGATATTCAAATTAAAGTCATTTAACAGTCTACTTATCCACATGGCTTCTTGAGTTGCTTCTGCTAGGGCGTGAAATTCTGCTTCTGTTGATGAGAGCGAAACTGACGACTGTTTACGAAAGCTTCAACTGATTGCAGCATTCCATAGCTGAGAAATATGACCGCTGTTTGATTTTCGGTTATTTTTCATACTGTCCCAATCTGCATCTGAATAACCGATTAAGTTCTGTTGTTCATCATGACCGCCAAGTACGAGTCCATAATTTAAAGTCCCTTTTAGGTAACTATTTTTCACTCGCAATGCTGTCCTGCTCCTTTCGCTTGTCAGACTGATTGTTCTTGCACTTCTTATATGCATAACGTTCTTTCTTCAAGTGTCCTACTTTTTGACAGAAAAAACAAGCTGTATCTTTACCTTTTACTCGGTGGTTTTTCCTTAGACTGAACTGCCTTCATTACTGATTCACTACTTCCTGACACATGATATTCTTTTCTTTTATTAATGTTGCTAGACACCTCTTACTTGTTAATACTGGTTTCAACCTGAGTTGGATTAACTCCTTCACCGAATGTATAAAAACGCCGCGATTTTGTACCACAAAATTTTTCATCATAACCTTCCGGAAAATCCGGCACCATGAATTAAAGCCAGTAACGAAATATGATAGAGCAATGTGAATTATGTTTTAACTGATTTGTTTTTGGTATGTTGGCCGATTATCCTAAGTTATTCATTTCGTTCTTATGAATCAAATACATATTTTCCTATGTAAAAATAGTGGAGAATGAAATTATCTACAATTTCTCTTTGTTGAAACTACGCATGAGGGATATCGTAAGAAATTCTGCCTTATGTTGGGATAACTTCGGGAACGTTATAACAACTTTCAATTGTTGTTACACTCGGGATGACCTTTGGAGCTCACATTGCGAATTTTCTATCCTGGGATGACTTAAGCTGTTAAGCTGCATTCAGAATCAATTCGCGGGCGAAGTGCGACTTCGCCTTGTGTACGAGTTCAAAGACAGCCACCTAGAAATTATCTTGCCCGTCCACAATTTTACTGGTAACTGCTAAGAAAACGAGATTTTTAATGATGTTAAATTGTTTCGGGTAGCAATTATTACATATTTTAGGTTCCCATGAAATGAATAATTTATTGATAGAATTTGTAGATGTCAAGATTGTCAAGTAATTTTTTTCACTATAAAGAGAAAATTTCGTGAAGAAAATATTAAGCTACTGTCAAAAGTTTCAATAAAATATTCCAACATACTCGAACAATTTCTTCAATTAAGAAGCAAATACAAACATTCAACAATACTTTCCTGAACAAATGAACTGATTAGATTGAATATTCTGGAAATGGTAAGTAAGACATGTTTGAAACGATTTGGATTTCAATACATCAGTGCTGAAGCCTTTGAAGATGGTGAAAAGTGAAAAAATAATAGTATGATGAAACTCATTGAAAAAGGAAGAGGTTATGACAAGAATCAAAGGAAAAATAATTTAGTGGAGATATTAGGACGGAAAATGGAGAGTGGTTCGTTTTTGAGGGTGAAACACGGCTCATCTCGATTTTCAGCATAACTACAAGTCCTATGGAAAAAATTGTTGGTGATGAAAGAATCTTTAACTTCAGTATCTACACTTTCTTCACATAAGCTCAAAATTCATGTTGAAAATTCAAATCACCAGGGTTTTGTTTTTTTATTTTATCTTCAAACGCACTTAAATGTCTTCGATGTCAAATGTTCATTTATTCACTTTATTTTGACTTATTATCGAAAAAGCCCTCTAAGTTTTAATCGAAAAGTCTAACGTCGAAATATCTAAATTTTTGAAGAAGTTAGTGGCCTTTTTCTTTGTTGAAATCTTTTCTTTCTGCTGGTGTGAAAAAAAACCATTAAATTTCCTTAAAGAATGCGAAATATTCTACTTTAATTAACAACCAAATAAATTAATGAACTTAATAATTGTTGAGACATCTGCAATATTTCAAGAAAATTGTAAAACTTTCTTCGAATTATATGAGTAGATGCCTATTCAGTCCTATTTCAAAATAACTGTAACTGTAACTTTTTTCCATAGGACTTGTAGTTTTGCCGTTTGTTCACCCTCAAACACTCACTCTCTTCCACTTCTCGACCTCAGATCGTCCCTAAATTATTTTTCCTCCATTTTGTTTATTCTGTTTCTTTTTCAAGGGGTTTTATCCTAGTATTATTTTTGTTCTGGTTTGGAAAATTATCGATCCTGGATTCTTATCACACGATTGATGCAGTCTTCACCGGGCAGCGTATATATATTCATATCGATAGGTGTCATAATGAAATTATGATAACATTTGAATTTTTCCCTTAAAGTCAATATTTTTTAGTAGAATTTCTTATTTGTGTAGAAACGCATCCTCTAATTCAATACATGAATTATGAATTGACTAATAATTAAAGAATTTTTGATTGAAATACGTTCTTTGAATTATTCCACCAGGAATCAGTTTTGAAATTCAACCTGTATAATAACATGATATTGCGTTAAAAAATGCATCTCCTCAACTCATACATAATATTCGCGATTAAATGTTAACCAGCTCCAGTAGCTACTGATAGCTCCTTTATGAATCTGAAATACCATATTTCTGATTCCTGTTTATACCGCAACTGTTATCCTTGCAATAGATTCGAATAATTTTGGTTTCCAGATGAGGTTCGAATTAACTAACTCGTTTTGCACCTGCGGGCAGCTGCAACATACCAGCATGTGGGTACTGGGTACAGAAGAATAAAACTACTAGTACGAACAGATACATAAGCGACAGTTGTGAGATTACGAGTTTCGGATTATGTAGAATTACTCTGATGATACCTTATGAGTAATTTCCATAGTTTAAATTTCAG
Organism: Myrrha octodecimguttata; assembly: GCA_958510865.1. Lineage (NCBI taxonomy): Eukaryota > Metazoa > Arthropoda > Insecta > Coleoptera > Coccinellidae > Myrrha > Myrrha octodecimguttata. The sequence continues at coordinate 26,146,026 of OY294056.1, forward strand.
AATCCTAAAAATACTCTTCTTTTTGAGATTACAGTTTAATTCTTTTGAATTTGTTTCAGAGTATTCATCATATCAGGATATACATCAGATGTTTCAGTCAAGTTGCTTTTTATTTTCTAAAGAATTCTCAATATATCCCTCAGCAAAAATGCTTGAATTACTAATACCATGCCTCTTTAATTTCAAATATGAGCGCCACTATCAGCCAATAAAGTAGCAGCCCTTTTTTTTTTGAAGCAGTGGCCAGTATGTGTAGCAGAGTTCGAATGTGCAATATCTTTTGGCAGACTGCTAAATGGATCAATTGAGACAGTAGATCTAGTATATTTTCCATATACATATTTAACGGAAAATCTGCTGTGTTTGTTATTGTTGTGGAGACGCAACTCAATATATTTCCTTATAATTTCAATGGTATTCTTATTTTCACTGTCACCAGTACTGATTGCAAACTGCAGTATAATTTTGTTTTTGACAGAGAGATATTTACGCGAAAGTGGCTTCCTTCGTCTAAAACATTTTCGAATGGAAGAAATGTTAACTGTGCGGTTCCGCAAGCTCCTGTCATTCCAATCATTACAACGCTAGCCATTAAGTGATTTTTGTCATCAGCTTCTCACAAAATTTGGTAAAATCTTCTTCGGTAAAAACTTCACATGGCACGGTGGCCGTCCCATTGCCTTTCGAAATGCGCTACAAAATTTGTGTGTTTTTTAACGTCAATATTCTCCTTCAGATTCAATTCGAATCTTCACATTGAGTAATCCGGATAGCTTCAGATTTTTTATACCCTTAAAATATGCAAGTGCGACTTATTAATATTGTTTCATCTTCTTACAAGATATTGATTTTTTCGTTAACTACCTTTGATTTTCTGGGAATTACTGATGAAAAAGCATTACCTGCTGCCTCTTCAACATTGCTTGGTAGCCTTTCAGAACTTGAATCACTTATTTGTGAGCTTTTGTAGAATTAACGCAGCATAAAATGCTATTTCATATAGGTACAGGGTGATTCCAGAGGAGACCGTCAGAGTTGAGCAGAAGTTTAGACTACTAAAGACAGTTTTGTCGTCACTGTTTGATTTATGGTTGGAAGTTTCTATTGGGACTATACAGGTTGATATGTCCGATTCGACTTTTTTTTGCGCGCATGTTCTAAGGGAACAGCGTGATCTCGTTTTGTCCAAATGTCTGTAATTTTGAATGCTTTAGCCGAAAATGGTCTCAATCGACTAGGTTGGACTCACTGATGACGAATCCGGTGTCAAAATCGATTCTGTCTGGCCGGCCGTCCGGCCGTAGACTCGCTAACTGTCGACAGAAGCGAGCTAGCAACTTGAAACTTTCATGATAGGTTGCGCATCAGAATGCCGCGGTTAAGTTCGTTAATGGGCCAAATCGGTCGAATAGTTTCGGAGTTATAGGCACTTGAAGTTTCGAAGTTATTCATTTTTTATTTCGGAAACTACTTGAGCAATTGGATTCAAACTTGGCAGTTGGGTGGAGTATAACGACGCGCAACTTTGAGACGTATTTTGTCAGGATCATATTGTCAGTAAATTGAAAAAAAAATTCGATTCGATAACTCCAAATTTCTTCCAAAATACGCGGTTGCTTTTGTTGGATTTTCAGATAAATTGTGCAGGTTGCAAAAATATCTGTATATTGCGTTTCCAAAACTAAGCTACCTTTCTGTTTACGATTCTAACATAATGAGTCATCATGAAGCATTTTTTTGACATACTTCTTTTTTTCGAAAAAAGACAAAATGAGCAATTGAATATGAATTCCGAATTTGAAAGAATATCTTTAGACGATACAGTTTTACCACTCAGTGCTGAATATTCTCATTGCCGATTGAGGAGGAAAAAATGGAGCATAACCTCAAGAATGAGTTTTTTTTGAAGGTGCTGTAGAGAATGAGAACAGGTTGCATTATTTTTTATTCTCATGATTGTATGTAATATTAGTAGTTAATGTTAAAATTCGCAATTTCGAGAATGTCACAGCATATACAGCTGCTCCAAGGAAAATAAATGTAGGTTACATCGATTAGTTAATAACAGTGATAGATCATGTTTGTATTTTGTTATATATTCCAGATAAAAACTTCTATGAAATTTGGTGCATATCTTGACTTCAATATTCAATGACAAGTGTTCCATATTTAAGTTCGATGAAACATTCATATACGGAAATTTCGGGAAAAATATGATGAATTTCGTTATTGGATTCCAAGGTTCGTTGGTATTTCCTCAATAACTTTAAAAATACCGCTTCGGCAGCGAATAAGAACGAGCGCGCAATATCTCCCGAACTCACGTCGATGATTTAGTGGAATTTTAAGAATTTTATATTTGTACTTTTCCAAGTCCTGATTGAGGAGGAAATAATGGAGCCTAACCTCAAGAATGAGGTTTTTTTGATGGTGCTGTAGAGAATGTTAAAAGGTTGAATTATTTTCTGTTCTCTTGATTGTATATAATATGTAGAAGTTGCTGTTAAAATTCGCAATTTCAAGAATGTCACAACACATACTGCTGCTTCAAGGAAAATGAATGTAGGTTACATTGATGAGTTTATAACAGTGATAGATCATGTTTGTATTTTGTTATATATTCCAGATAAATGTTACGAAACTATCGATAAAACTTCTATGAAATTTGGAGCATATCTTGACTTCAATATTCAATAACAGCGTTCCATATTTCAGTTCGATGCAACATTCATTCACGAAAATTTCGGGAAAAATATGATGAATTTCGTTATTGTATTCCCAGGTTTGTTGGTATTTCCTCAATAATTTTAAAAAATACCGCTTCGGCAACGAATTAGAACGAGCGCGCAAAATTTCCCGACCTCACGTCGGTGATTTTGTGGAATTTTAAGAATTTCATATTTGTACATAGGTCTAATACGAATACCAATTGAGATATCACAGGAGAAACGAAGGTAAATCACGACTTCGAACATTATTCACTTGGATAATGTCTGGCATGAAAAGGCAGAAATTTTTGCATGAAATTTCAACAAGTGACAAGGTATTTTTTTCATTATTTTATTGCACAACAAACTTGGAAAGGAACGTACGGTAAAAGCTTGAGAATCGATGTGTTTACTGAACTTCTCATTTATTTATAAATCGAGTGTTCTCCGAGCAATTACCAGCTCCAGACCCACTCTGAAAACAAAGCCACCGATCTCTTCTACACATATTTTCCATTTGCCGACAGGCAACACGTGCGCCAGCTGCTATCTGACGTCTGCCTCGTGACCTGCACCTTTCTTCTAAACCAGGTAGGTAACACCCGGCTTTTTCGCCTCTCGTTGAATACTTGAAGAGGTAGATGGGCCCAGTCCATGTACACAAACTTCCATTTCGGGTTTTGCGCAAGAGAATTAGCATCATCAATTTGGAATGAGGAAAGATTCCGGAAAGTTTTCTGACAAGGATGTGAAGGTTTCGAAATTGAACTGAACGATGATACTCACCGTGTGCCACTTTGACAATGAACCACCCTCAATATCTCGGCCCCATGGAAAATCAGAATACATGCAGAACAAATCTGGAAAAGCACTGATGTGAATTCAGGAGCTCTTACGCGCTTGTTCAAATTTCAATCCCATTTCCTCAAGCAATGCTGCATTATCACGCCGTCATTTTTTAACTAGTTCTAAATTTCAACTCGATCACGTTTGTATTTCGATATTTCTCTATAATCTTTGAGCAGATTCCACCCATTCACGAATTCGACATTCGTGATCAAATCCCAAACCTTCTCTGAAAATCTCAAGTCTCTTAGTATAATTAGAAACAGTCGATCTCATTAGTTGCTAAAATCCACCCCATACATCCATGGATATATCCATTCGAAATTTTATTCTCACGACATTTCCAAAAAAACCTTCATCGAGAATTCGTTCACAATCGGACAACATAAATCTTTTTGTTAACCCATTTTTGTGCATTGTCATCAAAAATTATTTTATAAGCAACCGAATCATCAATAACATACCAAAGTGTGTATTATCGAAAAGTTTATAACTAAAATTATCACAGACATTGCAGCCCCAGCACTCAACAAATGCTTTTCAGTTTCGAAATAGTACATAATTTTCAAGAAATTCATACATCTATCCCACAAAATCTTTTCATTTGAATGTCTTGAATTATTAGTGTCATATCATACGATTAAGGCTTTTGGTTACTGTAACAAAAGAGGAAGTTTCAGAACCTGGCGAAAATAAAATTCTCAAAATGACGAACCGCGACAGTATGTCATGTCCTATGAAATCGAAGAATATTATGAAATATTTACAAAGTATTTTTTTTACGACCTCGCATCAAAATGTATGAATAAACGAAAGGAAATCAGGAATTAATGAATGCATTCATGAAAAATTCTATCTTTTTCGTTTCGGAAGAATACCGCCCCACCATATATTGGAAGATTATAGAGGTTGAGGAGTATTCAGAATATTTTTTTTAAAATTTCCAACCGAATCACATATTCCTTCGAAAAAAGTTGCTTTCTATCAAAATATGTTAGTCAGAAGTTAAATTTTTCGTATTAATCTCTATCCATCCACATTTGCGCGCTTATCCGATACTGTTCGAAATATCCGAAATCAACTCCTTCAAAACAATATTCTTTCAAACGTTTTTGTTAATGTCCTTCTCTGATGCAGGCTCAGAGAAAATTAGTTTTTTTTCACGTGAAACAGCTTCGGAGCTGAGATTTTATATTACTCATTTTATATGCGAATAAACACACAACATTTCAGCATCATATTTCAACTAGTACATGGAATGTCCAAGAATTTAAATTTTTTTTAAATTTTATTATGTCATGATTCTCACGAAACTTTGCATACTTCCCCACTTAGTACGATCGGTATTTTTCAAGGTCTTGAGGAAACATAATTTCAGCTGGCTTCAACTCCAAAATATAGTTTGTCGGATTTTGCCCATTAATAAACTCAACCGAGATATTCATGCTGCAAACCTTTCCTGAAAATTTTAAGACTGTTGATACCAACAGTCTTAAAATTTTCAGGATAGGTTAACATACGTTAAGTATCGATTAAAGCTTTTTTTGGAAGGATTTCACATCATTTCACAGGTTTTTTATGGGTTTCCATTTGAGAAAAGTCTCAGATCGAAACGAAAAATCGAAAGAAAATAATTCTTGAAATTTTTTGCTTTGTCAGATGAAAGAATCAGATTTGTACTCTGAAACGTCAGTTCGCTTTCTTTATCGTTTGTATTGTTCCTGTATTGCTCATTAGGCAATCTGTTTTGCAAGAAACTGCCCTTGACGAATAGTTTGCTACTGCAATCCGCAAGGGCGTTTTTCCTGAAAAAACAATTTTTATTTAATTTTTAATAGTTCTTTTTCAGATATTGGGAGTGAAGACCCATAAAAAACCTAAAAAATGTTGGGATGTTCCTTCGAAAGTTGGAGCACATACGGCTTGTCGGAAAAACAGCCGGACAGAATTAAATTTTACCATAGATTCTTCTTCTGGAAGTCCAACTTTATCATTTAGGACCATTTTCGACTCAAAATTCGAAACTTCAGCCCCAGAAGAAGCACGTGAAAACGTTAAATTTGGTTCGAAGGAGGATATTTTCTATACAGCTGCTTCCAATCTAATTGTACCAACCCTGTGATCATGATGAAAGCAACCCCTATAATCTCAAATGGGAGGGGGGGTTGAATGACATCTTATTTCGAAGGTTATTCCATGGTGTTCCCGAAAATGTCGTACACCTGACCTTTTTGGTTAGCACCTAGTAGTTGATTCAGTTTATTCTATTTCTCGGAGGTAATATTTGGGAACTGATTGCTCGTCGGCTTGTAAATGTTTCCAACTCGGATGAAATTTCTAGTTCAAAGATTGAAGAAATGGGGAAAAATTTGCATAGGTTCAGATAATCGTCATAAGTTTTGGATGCTGTATCTACTCCTTTCAACAATTCTGCAATAAAGTATACGAAATTTCGGAAAGCTGGTGATTTTGATGAGATTTATCCTGAGTTCATAAAACATTTTGGCATTATCTTTCTGTGATGATATTTCTAATTTCGGAAAGATTCCAGGAGAATTTCGTGGGACAAAAGTAATAATTCTGAAATCTGGAAAAAATTCATCTTACACAGATAGCTAAAAAGTTGATCACAGAAGTGTGGAAAGATGGTTTGAAACTAAACTAATAGTTTTACACCTTTACAGTGGTTACCAATTCTTTCAAATATCGTACTGCTACATATTCGTAAACAAGTTTCAGTGATGAAGTCTTGGTATAAATATAATTCTTTTCTGAATTTATTCCCAATCATGTATTATATTTCGGATTCTGGAATTGCTGAATTAAAATCTCTTGAATCTTATGGATTAACGATTTATATAACCATAGTGCTCCAATTTCAGTTCAAGCGAATATTTATCTGCAGATAAATTGAAAAAAAATATGTTAAATCTTTTGGCTATTTCAAATTTTGAGATGATGTCCCCAATTTCACGAAAAGAAGTGAGTTTGCCAAAATTAAACTTCTTTAATAGTAAAGCTAATAGATAACTTTCGGTATTCCTGTCAAAAAATTGTTTTCGGTTCATTACTTGATGAAATCAAATAATAAACTTTACTGATCGACAAAAATAAAAAATTACCCCCTTCCCCCTAAAAATTTCACAGTTTACATTTTCAAGTATGTAGATTTAAATGAAGTGAGAGAAAATCTTTCCGTCCGCCTTCATTTTTCCGGGGCTTTCCTATGAAAGTACTGAACCAATATCCGTAAATTGGTAGAAAACATCTTGTGTCGCTTGAGATTGATCCTCCCAGTTTTTCAGCAGGATCAGTGTACCCTAGGGACTCAAAACTGGGGGGTAGGAGGGAAAAAAATCATTTCTCGAAAACTTACAAACGAATTTTCATGAAACTCTCAACGGTGATTACTAGACATCGGAATATATGCATTTGCATATTTGCATATGCAAATGCATATAACGCGATATTCTAGGCATTATTGCATATTTTGGTACTTTTTTGTAGAAAGAGCATATTTCAATAGTGGGACGTTATCCTGGTGCATAGATCAACCGGAAAACGTTGTACGGGTGCGGAGCTATAGAAAGATTGAATACCAAAAATCTTCTTCTGTTCAAATCCACGGAAATTTTAGAAAGAATAATCGAATAGAAAGATGTCCTTACTAATTTACTGTCAGAAATAATCCATGACAAATTTAAAAACACGAAGCTCGCAGCAACTAAGAAGATAGGAGTATATGTCAACGCCACAAGGAAAACCTTGTCTACAAAAATATCTTCAGAAATGGCGCAAAATTCTAGTCTCTTTACGTTAATGGTCGAGGAGGAATAGTTTTCGGCCTATAAGTTGATATTAACAGACATACGTAACAAGTTTTCTTGAGTATACCTAAAAAACCTGCAAAAGCACTGACGTGACGTCAGCAGCTTCTATGCGCTTGTTCACATTGCGAAATGGCGACTTGGAAATTTCAGTGAAAATTAAATGGAATATGAAAATTTAAAGAGAAAAATTAATTCGAATTTTCCGAGGATAATTCTTCTCATTGGCACTATTAATGTTCCAAGTTTCCTTCAAACCAGATGAATATTTTTGGAGTTATTGAAAAATCAAAATTTCAAATGGCTGTAAGACAAAAATCATTCGACAGATTTGGCCCATTAACGGACTCAACCGACATATTTAGGATCAAAACATTACCGGACAGAATCCAATTCGACCACGGATTATTCATCTATATCCAACCTAGTCGTTTGAGACTGATTTCAGCTCAAAATTCGAAAATTACAGACATTGTGACGTAACGATAATGCGCTGTTCCCTAGAACAAGCGCGAAAAAAATGTCTTATTTTGTATAGTCACAAAATTATAATCGATTGATGACTGAAAATTAATCGGAGACACAATGGAAATTAAAATTTTTTTAGTGCATATTGTGGGCATATTTCACCCTTTTTAAGTACATATTTGCATGCATATTTTGCCAGTTTGTTTATGGATATAATCCGATGTCTAGTGATTACTGTTGCATAAATTAACCTTAAAATTTTAGCCCGGATGATTTCTGACCAGTGGTCCCTGAAGAAAAACGCTGCAAATTGTGTTGTGAAGAACCAATGAGTTTAGAATAATATATGAGTTCTATTTGAAATATCAATGGTATTGGGTTATTTAAAGGGGAAAATAATAAACCGTTGTGTAAAATTTGCAGCGTTTTTTGAAAACTATTTATAACCGTGCCATGGAGGTTGGCACAGATGTTGAAGTCACTATTTAGTAAAGGAACTCATATCAAATTTCGGAATTTAATCGGATATTGATCTTGGGAGATATTGGGAAGAAATATGTTCAATTTCGTGCTGATTTAATCGATATTATTGTTGATCATTTCCGAAATATAACTCTACATCTGATCATCTATAGCAAGGGTATGTATATTTGCGGGATCACAGGATAGATTTCAAAAATTTGGCGTTCGTAATCAACCTCCAAACCTGCTCTACAATTATTAACTCTCTGAGCATATCCTCTCGGTATTCATTGTGTTTACGATCCGCGGTTAGGCCAGACGTAGAGAGTTTAATTATGAATTTGTGACATTGAACAAGCGCGCAGAAGCTGCTGACTTCACGTCAGTGCTTTCCTAGGTTTTTTCAACAGAAAAATCGATAGTTATGCATTACTATTAAAAAAGTTCAATCTTGAATACCTCACTCGTTTTCGAGAAATTCAGGAGATCATCTCAAAATTTGAAATGGCCAAGAAATTTGAAATAATTTTTTCCAATTTCTTTGCAGATAAATATTCGCTAAGACTGAAATTTGGAGCACTATTGTTATATTTCGACTTCAAGGTCTGTGCCAATCGTCATTGAATTCTGATGAATATTCATCGAAATTACGAAATTATTTTCCAATCGATGAAGACCATTTTTGGCTCCAAACTTGAAAACCACAAACACTGGGTAAAACGATAACGCTTTTGCTGTCTAGAACGCGCGTAATGAAAAAAATAACTTCTTGTTCAATATTTTTATAAAATGGAATAAATATCTGATCGAGTTGAAATGTGCAACATTGTTGTATCAACTGTATCAAATTACATCCGTATCTGATTCTGATTCGTAGTCTCTCGAAAAAAATGTTTTTGAAAAACAGTTGTTTGAAATATTTCTAACGGTTAGATCATCTCAAAATTGTGAACAGGTTGCGCGTTGGTATTCTTCAATTTATTACGAAGCTGCAATCTGATCGCATCGATTAATTTTGGAACAAACCTCAAAATTTCAAATTGTTATAACTTCGAAACTTTTCGGTCATTTCCGCCTATTAATGAACTTAGAGCCGGATCTAGGGCGTGGCGAGGGAGGCATTTGCCACGGGCGCCAACCAACTAGGGGCGCAAAATTATGATTTTTTTCCTTGAAATTATGTTTTTTCTCCTCAAAGTCCTTTCACATTTTAGAGCGGTGCTATAGTGCATGCACCTGTTGTACAATATGCGGCGACAAGTAGTTACCAATAAATTAACAGATGATAAATTTACACTTGTCGGTCGCCCTACGATTCACGATCGCGTCCAGATGTATGTTATTCGAGCACTGAAGACCTCAATTAGCGGAAAGTTAGAGGGAGTTTAATGGTTCGAGCTAGCGGCGGTAGCGCTCCGTCTAGGATCGGTTTTTTGACGGCACCCCAGTCTTATCAACACTACTTTTTTTCTCGCATGTGGGGTTCTTACATGCAGCGGCGCAGTTGATGGCATCAATAGGAAAAATAGGAACCAGGAATTTATCATTATATTTTATATTATGTGCAATACCGCAAATAAGGTGATCGTGCAAGCGGGCCGGGAAATTATTCGTGCTGGAAAAAGGTTAAAAATTTCAATCATGTATGTTTGAATAATCCAATTTTGCGTTGAGGATTTTTGCGCGCTCGGTCAAATTATATTATGTCTTTGCACACGAGAGTCGATCATTTTCGAAAGATATAACTTAGAGACTGCAAAATTTATTTTATTTTATGCTTGGGTTAGGAATATGTTGGCGATATTATCGTTCGAATTTTATTTGCGAGATCCCAAATTATACCGATTCAATCAATATTGCGTTGTACCATAATAACACGAGTTTTCATATATATAAGAAGAAGTTAGAAAAAAATCGAAATGTTGAGAAGAATACGATAAATTTATCGTGAATACGATAAATTTATCGTATCTCTAGTATTTTATTAATCAGCTTCTTAGCTATGGGTACTACAGAAAGAGGATCAAATGTCGATCAAATGAATAGTATGATTCTTGAGTTTCACTGAAACATGAAACCTTTTTCTGTCCTCCTGACATTTGTCGAGCATTGAGACAATTCAGATATGAATATAAACGAGCGCGCAAAACATTCGATTCGACGTCCATGCATTTTCAGAATCTTATATGATTTTAGGTTTATATAACCAACTGAAATGGTTTTTCTGTTACAATTATTCTCTTATGACCTTTGTTGGCATGTGTGTTCTCTAATGTATTTCAGTTTTTCATTTACACTTTCATTTATTGTTTTTTTGAAGCTTTGAAGTCTTATATATTATTTTGAGAATAAATTATTCTATTCGTCTTTTTGTTTTCTTCATACCCTCATTATCGTATGATAATACGTTTGTGAGTTCTTTGGACTACCTTATAAGATTCATGGGAGATTATAGTAATTTCTATATACATATTATTTGATATACCTTAGAATCTAATGCTCGTTCTCAAAAGAATATAATAATAGTAAAATATATTAGGAATAGAATAAATACTATCATTCATGAAAAGTATGTAGTCGTTGAAAAAAAATATGAAAAGGGCGCATTTCGATAACTTGCCACGGGCGCTGAAATCCTAGATCCGGCTCTCTAAAATTCGATAATTACAGATATTGTGATGGCACAAAATGCGCATCAAATTCCAAGTTTCGTCATGATCGGCTCGATATTTTTTGAGTAATTTCGAAAATATCAATGATTCTCTGGACATCAGCATGAAATCAGAATTTTTTCTCAATATCTCCAGTGACGAATATCCAATCAAGCTGAAATTCGAAACACTGTTTTTGAGTAGTAACGATGCCGATACTCATGCGCAACAAAGAAGAACCGATAAAACTTCCAGGGAAAGGTTGATCAAACGAATATTCTAAACTTAGGTCTTATGATGTTGCCCTGGTGTTTCACCTTGTTTTTTTGATGTCTCTGATTTTATTGACTTAGTCTGTACAATTTGGTTAACTAGGTAGTGGCATATTCTTATTTGTCGTGTATTGTTGTTAACTTGTTTGTTTCTCATTCTAGCCTTGATGGAGGAGAAATTTTGATTTTGAAACGTTGGTCTTGTTTTCAGAGTAATAGACAATAAAATATAAAAATTTCCAATACTTTTCTATTTATTTGGGTCTTATGTTTAGTAGATTTCAAAGAATATATATCTGATTAAACAGAAACAGAATCTCCGAATTTTCAGTGTCGATTAGAATAGAATTTGAACGGAATTGGAGATATGCTTTCTGAAATCAATTTCCTGAATTTTTCTATTGATTTGTTCCTCAGAGAAATCAGGAAATCTGATTGGGCTGAAATAAGGTACTCGGTTCTATGAAGTTGTGGCTCGGAGATTTGAGTGGAATCGAAATTCTAATTGGTACTGTTCATCTATCACCCAAGGTTCAATTCGACCAGATACATATTTTTCGAGTTATGGAAAAACCAACATTTCAAAAGGCTATAACACGAAAACCATTCGGCAGATTTGGCCTATTACCTCAACTGATATATTCAGGATCAAATCTTACCTGAGAATTTCAAGACTCTAAGTATTTTCTTTCGAAACTTAGAGCACAAACGGCCGTCCGGTCGGACGGCCGGCCAGCTGGACCGAATCAAATTTGACCAGGGATTCTTCCTTCACCAGTGAGTACAACCTAGTTGTTCATTGGGACCAATTCAGACAGACGCGATCAGATTCAAACTATATAGTTAGTTGAGGAATACTAACGTACGACTTAATGCAAAATTTGGTGGGGATCGTAGAGGTAAAAATTGTAAAAAAGTATTCGAAAATTTTGTAAGATTTCTATTCATCAGATTCCAATAAAATTGGCAAAATCCTCAAGTCAGTATTTTACAACAGTGTGACAAAGTTCAGTTCGATGATATTTATCTTCGGAGATAATAAGAAGAAAATGTGTCAAATTTATCGGTTATTTAAATCCAAAAAATCACTGAAATAATAAAATTTCCAATGGATATTCATATGTGGAATCAGTGGATGTTATCACCATTGCACGAATTCGGCTTTTGTTATTGAACAGGTCTTTGAATGGATTTTCGTTTCAAGGTTGACAGTTAGGCCTTAACCACAATAATATCCGAAAAAAACGACTTATAGACTCGATATTCTTTCAGCATGTTGGGGGGTTAATTAGGAAGGCAGTTTTCGTGAAAACTTGAAATGATATCTTTGATATATCCATTCAAAATTTTATTTTGCCAATGTAACCAATAATGCAGATATGATCGAATTGGAATTCTGCACTTAAAAAATTACGCCGTGAAGGTTCATGCAAAATGTCTTGATGAAATATCTTTGAATATGAACAAGCGCGTAAAAGCTTCTGACTTTACTTCAATGCTCTTCTAGTTTTTTTTTGAGATGGATCATGTACTTCAAATTGATTTGATGAATAATAACAAATCATTTTCTAGTTCATATTTGATTCTCGTCTTTTTCGTTTTCACTTGTGATTTCGAAATATCAACCTGCATCAGAAAAAAAAAATGTTGTTTCGTTGATGAAAAAGAGGCCTATCATAACAAACTCTAATTTCACTATACTCAGACTCTGAGCCCACCACAAAACCCTGCAGGACATCGAGAGCTATTCTTCTATCATGTGAGGAATATATTCACACTACTACACCATTACTGTTAGTTGCTGATACCTACTGTTCGCGAGAATTAGAAAATGTGGAGCAATCCATTCGATGGCGATATATTATGTCAACCTGACATTATATAACATGTCACAAGTTTTTCAATTCATTCATGATATTTAATTAGATTTATAGTTTGAAATAGCCATTTATGGATCTATGGGAGATGATCGCCTAATATAAAGGGCCATTAGCGTTGTCCGTTTATCTTGGGATCTGAAATATCATTGCATGAAGGACCAGACCTGGTCGGAAGACCTTCCCAGTCAGAGAGCAAATTTATATATAGGTGATAATATTTAATGCTACCTGCTGGTTTTCTGTCCCTGTTTTTGTCGCAATAAATTCAAGATGACGAAAATTATTTTCCATTGAAAAAGATGTTCCATGTTCTTCAAACAAATTACTACACTTATACGGAGTGACATAGTTTTTGCTGAGGTTTTTATTTGTGGTCTTGTATCCTACGTATAAAGTATAAATGTATGGTAGCCCGTCCACATTTCCTCTGCTAACACTGTGATATACCTAAGAATTTGATGCTCGTTCTCAAAAGGGTATATATGTTTATATACAGTCAACTCGAAAAAAACTAGACTTCTTCGATAAAATGACATGATTCATACACTCGGACGCCCTTCTCAAGCTACAACCTCAGACCAACAGCGCCCTCCACTGCCTCAATACACCTAATAATCCTATCGAACTCGCAGCAGTATCGGCTAGGTAGGAATTAGTTAAGTTAAGAATTCTTGCTGATTAATTTCAATTATGTTTTATCTGAAGAGAAAATTTGGCTTCTTCACAGTATGAAATATAAGACGAATTGAAAAAAGAAGACTGGTTGGTGTTAGATAATGCTGGGCTACTGTTGCACGAAAGATTGGAAATAAGTATTTCATCATTTGATATTCATTTATATTTTATGTGTTAGTTTTGCTCCAGTACTGAGACAGTTCCAGTTTCGGGGGACCATACAAGCTTTCGTGGTTGAGAGAACAATTTACAGTGCTATTACTGAATTAACGTAAGAAAACTGTAAAACAGTCATTGCAGTACCACTCGATGTTTTAATTCGCACAGATTTACGAGAGCTCTATTCCAAATTCAAGACTATCGCTAATATGATATGAAATAATATCTGATCTTGAATAATTCATCTGTTATTCTGATCAAAAAGTCATTTCAATAGAATTGAAACGAAATTCGAGTTATGGTTATAGTGCACATAAACAGGGGTATTCGACGGAAACGTATCGATATCGGCATATGCCCTTTCATTCGAATAAATTCACATATACATGATTGATGTTCTCCAAATATGTTGATGTCTGAAATCTCAGAGCACTCAACGAATTTTCCACACATTCGTTCTTTTTCTTACATCGCACTGAAACTTGACGATTTCTTCCAAGCAGATATAATTCACTCAGTGAGTACGATGATAAAAGGCTCCCAGGGAATGGTTCACAAAAATTTGGAATCCACCATATTAACCAATAAATTTTTTCTTAACCTCTGTATCACGTGAAAAAGGAGGTGACTATACCTTTCAACTCCCTCTATATATCAGTTCATGATGGTATATAATGCTTGTATCAACATCAAAATGATTAGTTAATCTTATCATTATTCAGTAATGAAACTCGTTTGCCTTGAGTAAGACCATGGAGGTTAAAGAAGGGGAGGGAGCATATCCTATATTTCCCTTGTACCAAAAGTGTCGCACAGTTTTGAGAACCTTCTGTGGATTTTCCCATACCAATATGGCAGACAACTACCAGGTAAATATTTGTATTTTGTGGTGTACAGCAAATGAGACAAAAATATTCAGTGCAAAGTCGGCCATATTGGTGTGGGTAAATCCACAGAAGGAATATCATATTTTAACAATTGCAAGAGCATTCATCGCAAACAACATGTAACTTTCTCTAAATCTTTCTTGAAGATTGGAATGAGAGGCTGCAGTCACTCTATGTCCATACAAAATTATGACATTTTTCAAAAGAAAATACTATAGACAAAAGTTCCTTTTCAAACGGTGCATCTGTCCTTATTGTAGTAGAACATAACCAAGACCTCCGCAAGAAGCATCTCATTGAATTGTAATTTCTTTCTTCGGATCAAAGAATTAAAGTACTGGGGTACAAGAAAGTTTTGATTCATTTTCATCTTCCCAATTAAAACTAACATCTTTCCTAGAAAGATTTCTGAGACAAGTAAGTTGTGAAAGATTGGGTATAAAATTAGAGAAAAACTTAGCTAAAAATTTCTTTGAACTAGCCTTTTCAACAGCTTTCGATGCTGCAACATTCTCATCATCAGGTTTTACACCATTCCCTGATAAAATTTGACTTGTTTCAGCTTAAATTGAAATTTCTTAGTGTTGAGTTTATGGTTTTCTCATGTGCTTTCTTAAAAACAGCTTTAAATGCTTCGTCATGACCTTTTTCGTCCAAACCTGTGATAATTAAGTCGTCAAAATAGATTTTTACATTTGGAATATTGCCAAATATTTTAAAGTTCTTCCTTTGAAAAATGCCAAGCACACTTCCGTAAGGAGTGTTGAAAGTACATAAATCTGAAATTTCTTCATCTGACTGTAACTGCCAAACTCCATCCTTCACGTCAATGACACTAAAAATCTTTTACCACTCAATCTGCTTATAATGTTATAAGTAGGAATCATAAAAATTTCACGTTTAATCGGTTTGGGATCTATACATAACCTTAAGATTTTATCTGGTTTTTCTACAATAATCACACTATTTACCCATTCCTTGGGTCTATCTATTTTTTCAATTATCTATTCAACTACTAGAGAATCCAACATTGAAAGCAAACAATTCCTGGAATAAATCGGGGTAACTTTTGGAGGCCAGAGTTCGTTTTTTTTCGAAAAATTTTTTTGGTGCGAATGGTTGAAAAAAATTCTATGAATGCGAAATGTTGCCACTTTTTCATATACAAGAATTTTCGGGAAACTAAAACTGAAATACAGTGAAAAATGGAAAAATAATTAACATTGCGTACATCCAAAAAAAAAATATTCAAAAAATAATCACTGGAGCCTGAAGAATGACACCCTGTTTTCTCCTAAATTTTACGCATTTCCAATATTTCTAGAGGTTATTGGCAACGTTAAATGAGGCAGACAGTGAGAAGGTAGAGATATTAACGAGGTTCAATGAAATTTGAATGTGGCTGTGTTGCCGAGCCGTAATTTACCAACACGTGGTATTGATTCCTCTTAATTTCAATTCATCATGTAAGCTATATGGAATTTTCCTCTGACATTATACAACTGGTTTTGGATCATTTGCTCCTTCCAATATGCTGAAGTAACTTAATCAATCCTTGTGATCAACCTAAACATCCAACAATCTTTTAAACCTAATGAAGATCTGCCTGAAAATCTACCTACGTAGTTCAAGAACGACTCAACAAATATACCGCGACTGCATATTCCTTTTAAAGTCATGAATATTTCACTACCATGATGTTTAAAAATGTAGGAGAGAGGAAACAGCATTGCCAAACACCAGTCTGTATCGATTGAAGCTAATTTTGGGAGGATTTTGCATTATATTTTTCATGTTTTCTCAAAACTGTCAATGTGACAAAAGTCTCAAATCGAAAAAAAAAATTCTTGAAATTTTCTATTTTGTCTGATGAAAGAGTCAGATTTGTACTCTGAAACGTCGCAGTTCGTTTTCTTCATCGTTTGTATTGTTCCTGTGTTGCTTATAAGGCAATCTTTTATGCAAGAAACTGCCCTTGACAAATAGTTGATACTGCAATCCGCAAGGGCGTGTTTCATGAAAAAAATAACTTTTATTTGATTTTTAATAGTTCTGTTTCAGATATTGGTAGTGAAAACCCATAAAAACCAAAAAAATAACCAGTCTGTATCTATATATCTTTGAAGTATTTATCCCGAATCTTGCTGTTAGATTATGATGGAGATTATGGATATGATTCTATAGGTATCTTGTCATCTATTTCAGTAGCCGTGATATATCTCATCAGTTCATCATACTCGCTTGAAGTTTTTTTCAGTATAATTAAGAAAATATATGCTTACATCGTGATTAACATCTCTGTACTATCACCTGCAATGCGGAGGCTCTCCTGTATCCAGTGCTTTTCCTGGGCCATACTGTCTTTTTCCTGACCCTGGTTCGCTTTTGCTGTATGTATGCGTCAAAAATCATTTTCCAAAATAATTTACTGACAAAATAATCTATAGTACTTACAAGTTTCACAGGATATATCTGGAATTGGCACGAAGGTTGACTGCAGCAAATCGTGAGGTATGTTTCCACTATGATATATCATTGACGAAATCATCTTACATATTTAGGAATTCAGGGACGTTTTTGCACAATACTTTCAACAATCGCTCAGGTATTTCATCAGGACCTAGTGCTTTGTTGTTTTCAGTTAGAAGAAGCCTTTTCAACCTACTAATTTGCCAACTACTATGTCATATGTTTGCCACATTTTCATTCACACCAAGCCGATTTTCCTGAAACATTTTGTCAACATATAACGATGTAAGTGCTGTGATCTTCATCTTCTTGTGCAAGTTGAAATGCTTCTATTCCAGGTGATCCATATCCTTGCATCTTCCACTCACCCATTCTTACTGCAATCTCATGCATTTCTTCCTTTTGTTCCTCTTTTTTCCAAATGTTTCAGTCTTTTCAGCAATAATTTGTCATGCCAACTTACATTTTTTTTGGCATCAGTAATACCCTCAATTGTCTCCAGCCCTAGTTGAAGTGATTGCAGAAATTTCTGCTTTATTTGCTGCTGTTGGAGTATTCTCATGTTAAACTTTTAAATTATTTTCAATGATAATTTTCTTCAGTAACCCGTTAAGTTGATACAATACAGGATTCTGATCAGAGGCAATATCAGCTCAGGCGTATGTTTGAGTTGATTTAACTGATTTGCAGAAGCTCTTATCAACTGCTACATAATCTATTTGATTTCGAGATATTCTTTCACTTACATCTGCAGGTGATCTCCAGGTACAAATTCAGTTGACAATCGAAAAAATTCTGAAAGAGCACTGAAGTGAGCCTCCAATTCGTTGCCACAGTAGTCATCTTTTCAAGCATTGACCCTGTGAAACGCACCTTCACTTCCTGATATAAATAATTGGCGATCAACTTTTCAAATGCTACTCGTGAAATTAAGCAAGAATTTTCAAGCTATAATTCTTCAATCAATACTAGATTTCAATTCGATCCAATATCTATTTTTGTAAGATTTGGGATAACCAAATTCTCAAATATAGGCTTACAATAAATACGATAACTGAAAGAAACAACTGATAAACTCGATATTTATCGAGTTGGATTCGACCCTAACAGCGAAGGCTGAATTCGTGAATTGTTAAAATCCTCCTAATGATTAGAAATTTCATCCTCCCAATATTTCCAAAAATACAGATTGGATCGAATTGATAGCTTCCAAGTTCATAAGGACAAGATGAAAAACAGCGCTATATCTTTTCTCCAGGAGAAAAAGGTGCATTTGGCAGGGTTAATACATGAAAAGATGACTTCTTTGGCAAATAATTCGAATGACACGATCATCAAGAATTTTCACATTTTTCAGCCAGTTACAAAGTTTCGTCCAAATAGGACCAGTATTTTTTGAGTTGTTCCGGAAATAACAACAATACCGACCAAAATATCAAGAAGTTCGACAAAATTTCTTCCCATTATTTCCATTATGACCCCTATTCCTGCAGAAAAGTATTCATCAGCATTTCTCGACGATAAATCAAGTCTTATCATGATTTGATCAGTATTTTTTGAGTGATTGCAGAAATAACATCAATACCGAGAAAAAAACATACAATTTGACATATTGTTTCTACTCTCCGAAAGTTGATCTCGCATTGAACCAAGGTTTGGCGTACTGTTGTGAAATCTGACGTTCGAGGTCTATGCAAAATTCTGTTGCTATCAGATGAATTACTTTGGAAGAAAATTTTTGAAGAAACATTCCATAATTTTTTTAAGTCACTGACCACAGGATCTCGAAAAAATTGGTTGTTGTGCATCGGAATGTTACACTTAACAATTAAGATTCAATTCGATTGCTTGCATAGTTTATGATATATTGGGGAAATGAAATCGTAAGTATAAATGGTTCGTACTTCGCAATCATTTGGCCTATATGACCAATAACTTAATCGTAACATTCAATGGGCGTCATAAACTAAATGTTTCAAGTCACTAGCTTGCTCCTTTTGACATTTATCGTGTACTTGGCTCATAGGCTAGACAGGAAGAATCGATTTTGACATCTTATTCTTCATCTCCGAATCCAACTTTAGCGTTTGAGACCATTTTTGGGGAAAAATTTGGATGAAACTGTAGCACACCGTTCCCCAGAACATACGCGAAAAAAGATGTTACGAATAATTCATTGATCTCCTTGCAGAATTGTGTCGATCATCGCACTCCAATCCTAGGTATTCGGCTTTATTCAAAGGCTGTACCAACTGAAGGGACTCTTTTAGAAAACAAGAGAGAATCGAAAAAACGAATAAGAGCGGCCTCAGGTATTGTGAACAGGCTAGCGAATATGTGCTCTCATTCTCCCATTCACTGGTGCCCTAACGTCTCTTCATCCGGCATGTTATATGATGCTTTCCACCGCTTTCACAGGTGCTATTCGCTCTGGTTTTCATTTCTTTCAAGTTTTTAAGTGGATGACAGTTGATTAAACAATATGGTTATGACAAATCCATCAAAATTCAATTAATCAGTCGAATTCATTGAAAAAAACGATATGTGAGAGAAACATATATCAGTCCGTGAAAATGAATCACTAGTTTTTTAAGTCTCTGGCGCACTCTTTGTTCATCGACTCTGGTTCTGGTCAAGGATGTATGTTTTAATTCTAATGGTGATATAGGCTTTCGCCCAGATAACACTTTCCATCAATTCCGTTCTTATGGTTGTCTTCTCCATTGATTGACGAATGATTTGATTCAATGAAAGAGTCCATACTTGAAGAGTCTGAAAGTAAAGCATTGGTGTAATTGGTGATGTTGCTATTGATCCAATTTTTCCGAATCGTTGCTTTGATCATTTTTCATAGATTTTACAAATACAACTATCATCTGATGACGGTATTTGTCCTTTCCGGTATTCGAATAATATTAAATACGTTGTCAAATTCTGAGGGTAATTTTCCTTGTCGAAAGTTATTGCAAATGAAATTTTTCTGACTTGATCTTCCTTCTGACGCATCGCAAAATGTATACGGCGATAAATATTCAGAAAACTCAGGGTAGTAGCAAAATTTCGGTATCGATCATGATGTAAGTTCCGCCTTCCAGGATAATAATAATATCTATTCATCCAATTAGGCACAGATAAAGTGTACATATAGTCATAAATTTATCAAACAAATCAATAATTCAATAATCATTTAGAGATTCATCAACACTCCAATAACATTTGCAGAATTCTATACTTTTAGGAAAACTTGACAGATTCAGAGATTTTACCAAAGCAGGAAAACGATTGTACAAGATGATAGGTAAACTGATATTTTTCTGATGTTTTTTACTCAGCTCTTTCTATGTTTTGGAATGAGATGAATGGGTATTTTTTGTGATTCCCTTTTCATAGGGCAGAAATCATTTTTTGAAATACTTTTTAATAAAACAGCACGAAATTTTTCAACCATGGCTTTTAAATGAGCAACTTTAAATCTTCTCTGATTCAATGTTCTTTCTCGTTTCGCTAGCTTCTGTTCAGTATCCTCGAGTTGTTCTGAGGTTATAAGATGTTTCTAGATGAGTTTTAGCTATTTTTCTGCTATTGGAGATATAATCGGAGGGACTACGTTTCAAGACTTTTATCGGGGGTTTGGAAGATGTTGGGGGCTGTAAATGAGGCAGAAATGAGGAGAAAACCGATGAAACAGCAATTTCAAGTATCTACGAGATGAATTATCATAATCATTTTCTTCAAAACCGTCAGTTAAAACATGGCTATGATCGGTTCGTTTCCAATTAAGTTCCACCTAATCGCTGGAATCCATCTTCCTTTCAAAAAGGGCCAATAAGACGAATTACACTGAGAATAATGCAATTCTTATAAGAGCCTACTAGTGGCCTAGTACAAGTCAGCCAATGATCTGATTAATGATATATAATATATTGATCTGATGATGTTTTCAAGCAAATATTCAAGAAATAAAGTGAATGCAAGATATCAAGAAATTTCAAATCCGAATATAAACATAACATTCGGTTCCATATGCGCAGTTCATGTCTACTTATTGTTTATATTTAACTTAGAAAATCGACGCAAGCATATGACATTTGTCATACTCTTCAATTCTTGATCGAGATTCAAGAATGTACCTCCTGGTAATTGGTAATTCTACTCTCAGTGAGTAAAACAGTGAGCCATCATAGTCAACAAGGACGCGGAGAAAGCCTGCTAGATGCGCATTCATTTCATCTCATCTGAAATTGTGTGGATAATTTACTACTAATCGCAATGATTCAGTTTGATCGAGTTCACATTTTTCGATTTATAGATGTAACAATATACTCACACTGACAATTAAAAGTATTTTGTTTGCAGACTGCCCACCGGCCAAGCAAAAGGGGCATATTTTCTGTTGAACAGAAACTCATAATCATTGAGACCATCCTGATCTTCAGAAATAATATTAAGCTCAAAATTTCGAATTGAAGAACTTTGGGCGAAATAATAACGCTTCTAGAACAAGCACGCAAAAGAACGATACTGAAATCTAATAGGTCTCTTGCATGTTACACGAATTATCATATTTTTTGTTTTTCTCATTCCATTTCGATGAAAAATCTTAATGCATGCTATCTCAAACTTCAACAATGCGTGAATTTCGAATAATTCAGTATTAAAAATCGTCAAATTGCGACGCAAAACCAAACTGGGTGAAACGCGCTAGATCGCCTCCTATGTCACTCGTTATTCCACGATGCCCCGATCGATACAGCTATTCCTATTGGCTTGCTAGAGAGAAAGGTACATGAGAAGAGGTAGCGAGTGGATATCTCGCGGTACGTCACGGAAGGCGCGAAGTTCCGAGTGTTAAAACAACCAATATGTGGAGCCTTATTTAAAAGATCGTTTTCTCGTTGAAAACTGAAATTTTTGACGACGATTTATGTTTTTCGGTATTCTTATGGTTAGAATATTGAATTCCGATTATAAAAAAATACATGCAAGAGACCTTGGACTGAACCACTATCTAATAGGATTTTCTACCGCCAGTTCTTGTTTCAGATATTCTTCTCTATGGAATCACTATTCAAGTGAGGGTTAAGGAGGGAAGCCTTGTTTAGAGCCTAGGGAACAATGCTGAAAATCAGAAACTACTCGGCTAAAATATACATTATATGGGCATAGTGTTCGGAATGATAAAACAGAATCAAAAGTACGTTCGGAAAAAATAACGCGAAGTGAATTACGAATTCCCGAACAGCCTAGCCCAGTTAACATCGACTTTGTTTTTCCAAAGAGCTCAGCTGGCGGATTATTATGGAAGCATAAAGTTTGGGCACGTCAGAAACTTTTAACTTCCGTTTGTGTTTATTTTCAGTTTTCCAATCGATTTATCCAACAACTCTGGACGATATCCGGTTCTGCATATACTTACTCACATATGAATGAAAAATGTATTCCACAATGTTGGAATGTGATATAATTCAATTCAATATCGCATCAAAAAAGATAACAGCTGCACATCTTTTTTGAACGAAAACAAATGGTTTGGTACTTGAAATATTCGCCATAGAAGATGCGCAGGATGACCGTGCATATTTTGTCATATTATCTGAATGGATTTCATACAGTATCCGACTCTTGATTACCATAATTTCTTGATTTTGAGAAAGGTCTTGAAATAAGGCGATGCATATTTTATGTTCACAGGTAACTTATATTTGGATAAAATTATCGACAACTGTAAAGACTATAAAATTCGAACTACCAACTGGCCTTTCGCTGTCTCGGAAAAAAAATTTCCCATATGCGAAGTTGTGATGTAGGTTTGCTTCCTATCTCATTTTTAAATTCTCTGAAACTGTCTATTATATTCATGTCATCAAACAGATGAACTCTTATACGATGGTTGAATAGGTTTTTTCCTTTTAATGTCAAATACTCAATGGAATATTATTATTTCAATTTACCGAGTATAATGCTGCAGAAAGGTCCAAAAATATTTGTAGAAAAAATTATTTTTTTTCGGGAATTGGTAGTACATTATTTCATATAAAATATCTGTAGTCACAGTATAAGCAGAGGAAATGTAAACGAACCATAAACACATTAACTTTAGGAAGAATCGACATAGGGAATATATTTAATGAGTAGGTTTTCAGTTTAAATAAGAAGGTTGAATGCTTAAATGGGTTGAATTCGCCAATTTTTCTCCAGATAGTTATACCCATTCGAAATTTTGGATCGAATTTCAATCTAGTACATGGTCGAAAATTAAAGCTTGAGGTTCATGCAGAATTTCGTGAGGACCATATGAAAAAACTACGTTTGGCAGGGTCTATTCTTTTATAGATGATCGCTTTGGCAACTGAACAAGCGCGTGAGAGCTCCTGATCTCACGTCAGTGCTTTTCTAGAGTTTTTTTAATCCATAAAAAGACTTGAAAATCACAAACACTGGGCAAAACGATAACTATTTTGTTCTCTAGAACATGTGCGAAACGAAAGAAAATAACGTTTGCCTAATATGTTCCATTTAATTAAATGCTTAATTGATCGAGTTGCAAAGTTGTCAATTATTGACTTCAATATATCCCAGAACAAATATTCGATCAAGCTGTGATTTGAAACACTGTTAAGTATCGACGATAAACTGCTCATGCGCTACAGGGAAGTACCGATAAAATTTCCAGGGAATCACCTCATGAGGCATGGAGTGTGAACATACGCTGCTGTCCCGCATTATGTGACTGTAGGGTCCAGTAAATGCTTCGACTATTCAACAGTAAGTGATGTGAACGGTCGATGCAAAGGACTATTCTATATATCCTATGTTTCGGAAAATTTGAAGAATACATATCTGTTTAGACTGAAACCGAGTCCTCGAGTTTTCGCTGTCGATTATATTTCATATATGACATATGTCTTTCTAAAATAAATTTCCCGAATTTTTCTATTCATTTGTTCCTCAGGAGAATGAAGAAATCTGATGAAGCTGAAATATAGTACTCAGTGATGAAGTGGTGGTTTGGAGATTTCAGTGAAATTTGAATGAAATC
This sequence comes from Myrrha octodecimguttata, assembly GCA_958510865.1. Lineage (NCBI taxonomy): Eukaryota > Metazoa > Arthropoda > Insecta > Coleoptera > Coccinellidae > Myrrha > Myrrha octodecimguttata. The sequence continues at coordinate 26,170,369 of OY294056.1, forward strand.
TGAAAATTTTCGAGAAAATGATTTTTTCTTGAATTTATCTATAGAAAACTCTTCATATTGCTACTGTATATCTACCAACAAAGTCTCGTTCGTAACAGATGAATATTTTTCGAGTAATCGAAAAATCTAAATTTCAAATGGATGTATCACAAAAACCATACTGCAGATTTGGCCCATTAACGAACTTGACAGAGATATTCAGAATCAAAACCTAACCTGAGAATTTCAAGAGGTCCCTTGGTCCTTTTGTTCGAAAGTTATCGCACACACGGACGGCCGGACAGAATCAATTTTAACTACGGATTCTTCAACAGTGAGTCCAGCCCAGTCGATTGAGACCGATTCCGGCTCAAAATTCGAAAATTACAGACATCGTGACGAAATGATAACGCGCTGTTCCCCAGAACAAGCGCGTTAAAAGGTAGAATTCAAACAGGTAGTTTGCTGACAACCAGATGGTGACACATGCAGAATTTTATGTCTACGCTATATCCCTTTAGGTCACGACCAGGCACAGACTCCATTCAGAACAAGTGGATCTTCGGCTCCTATCTTAGTCTAAGGCTCCTACCCTTAGTATCAGATTCTTGACAAATGATGAGATTTCTAGATTGTTATTGATTTTTTTTGCATTTATCCTCCAATTTGTTTTATCATATACATGCTCATTATCTTTTATATTCACCCTTATTTCAAACTCTTAGTACAAAAAATATTGAATTTCGATTGAAACCAGTAACGGATATCCACATGTTGACGATTATTGTACTATGCAAACCAAAATTGGTGGAGACCTCTAATCAACCGAGATTTCGGAAATCTTCATTATTTTAAATTACGCTACTTAATTCGCGTTCTGCATGTGAAAGTGTTATTCAGTTATACATGAGTATTTATTGGGATTTCAATGTTTCAAATGAAATTTTCATGGAATGGGTTTTGTATTGTGAAAAACCAATAATTTATGAATAATATATAAGTTTTATTTAGGATATAAATTAGCTGTATGAAGAAATCTTCAATCCCGTTATCCGCAGGGTGATTTCTATCAATAATAATTTTATTCGATTTTTAGTAGTTATGTTTCAGATATTGGGAAAGAAAACACAAAAATATTCGATCTGAACTACTTACGATTATAAAGTTGTCAAGAATATCGATGGGGCATTTGCATATTGTGTTTATAAAGAATAATAAACGAATCCGTTGAAAATTTCCCGATATGTGTAGAAAATTTGGTAATTAATCTGTTCATCTACTTTTAGATATATGATTCTTTATGAAAAGGTAACCTATCATTCCACTGAATTTCAATCTTAGAACCGAATGCGATGATTCATTTTCGGGATTATCGGAAATTTGCAGCGTTTTTCTTTATAACTCAGGGACTACTGGTCGGATATCATCCGGGTAAAATTTTAGGTTGAGTTAGGCAGCAGTAACCAACGTTCAGAGTTTCACGAAAATTCGTTGGTAAGTTTTCGAGCAATAATTTTTTTCCCTTCAACTCCCAATTTTGAGCCCTCAGGGTACACTGATCCTGCTGAAAAGCTTGGAAGATCAATCTCGACACACGTTATTTCTACCAAGTTTCACGGATTTCGGTTCAGGACTTTCAAAGAAAAACCCCGGACGACGGACGGCGAACCGACGGTTTTTTTTTTATTGGTTCATTTAAATCTACCTTTTCTAAAATGTGTATTGTGAAATTTTCAGGGGGGTGATTCTTTTTTTTTGGTCGACCACTAAGGTTTATTATTTGATTTTATCAAACGATATATATTGTAATGTATCAATAAGAAATAAACTTATTCAATTCTATTCGACAGCGAATGATTTATGATGATGATTGAAAAACTCATTCAAGACTTCTTTCAGCATAAAATTCTAATAATCAGACATTTGCGTGGAACGATGACAATAATGTTGCCCGAAATGTGCGTATACTCCATCACCCACTCTCATGAAGTTAGTCGGTAGGCAATGGAAGTTTGACATATTCGACGCTATATAACTATAAAATGGGATTGTAATTCTTCTGTAAGACAACCACGCGGCAATGTCGGTTCTAAACAAAGTTCGTAGTCATCACGTTGTAACAAACTCAAATCACAGAATCATTTATGAAAATATAATATATATATTTGATATGATTGAAATTGATGTATTGACAACGTCCCACCTAATTGAATTATTTTGACATGGACGAAATTTCACTAGTGCTAACCTTTCTCAGTTTAAGCCATAAAAACTTGATGAAACTATCCTGACTGTCGTCATAAAGTATGTCAAATATGCAGTATTGTAATTATTCTTTTCGAAAGTTATTGTTTTCTTGATTGGCTGAGATAACTTCATGAAAATATATGAAAGTTTGAAATCCTAACGTGAAACATCTATTATCTGGTTACTAAATTCATCGCACTTGTTAATACCCCTTATCCATTTCGAAAGGCACAATATAAAAAACGCTCCCCAAATGCAAAGGAGTTTAGGAGAGTTTATCGGCGTTTATCAGGAATCTAACGAATGTTTCCTTCGAGAATTTTCCTTACGTTAGTAAGGCAGAAGTAACCGGAGTGAAACATCGAAAAAGAATAATGTGCTACTTGCAGACAGTAAATCACGATTAATAGCTATTCCATTCAATGGACGATTTACGAAATAAGTCGATTCAATTTTTCAACATCATCAGCCAAAAAGTTTCCCTATTCGTTGGAGTTAAACTTAAATAACTTCGAATCTGCAATAATGGCAGGAGCTTTTGTGCCACACGGTTTTTATGAATTATTCAGGCTGCTTCATTGGACCATTTTCCGGTACATTATGAGGAGCACACGATAGACCTCTGAAAATTTATGACTGTATAATGCACTGCGAATTAATTACAAGGTAACTTGCGCAAGGAAAATTCTGACTCGACTGCTAGTACTCAGGACGAGATGGCGTATATTCCAAGCTTGATGTCAGACGGAAAAATAAGGATTTCATGATGATAAATTGTAGAGGAGTATCGATGCGATTTCAGAAGTTTCTGCGTTTGTTGACTTTGGAGCTATTTCCTAACGAAATTTCGCATGAACCTTCACGGCATCATTTACCGATCAAGTACTGAATTTCGATTCGATCGATACGATACGAAGGCTGAATTCGTGAATGACGGTTATCCACTTATTGATTCCGCAGATATATCCATTCAGAATTTTAATGGTTCAAAATTTCCCAAATTCAGATCAGATCAAATTTGAATCCAGAACTTTATTGAAAATGACAGCTTGAAGGATCGGAGAGAATTTCTTGAAGGATATGATCAGAAGATCGCAGAATATCGAACATTTGAGAACAAAATTTGAATATGGTCTAATGACACGATCATCACGAAAATTTGTACAAAGTTGTCCATCGGCATTTTCAACCCAGCTGCCAAATATCATCATGATTGAATTAGAATTTTTCGAGGTAATTTGGAACAAACAACGATGTCGAGGAGAAAAACACGAAATTTGACAGAATCGATTTGCCACCGGATTCGTCATCAGTGAGTTTAACCTAGTCGTTTGAGACCTCAAAATTCGAGATTTACAGACATTTCTACAAAACTATAGCATGTTGTTCTCCAAACAAGCGCGCGAAAAAAGATTTTGGATAGACTTTAAGCGCCATTTGTATTGTGATAGCACACTTGTATGCTACTGATATTGTCATCGGCCTGAATATAAACTACAAAGCCATGCTACTCTAAACTATTGATTAAAACGTTAGTTATAGTTAGTTATGGTGGTGCTACTTTTTTGAGGTAAGAGATTACAAATATTTTTGCGCGCATGTTCTATGAGGACAGTGTGCTTATCGTTTAGTCCAAATATCTGTAATTTTCGAATTTTGAGCCGAAAACGGTTCAAACGACTAGGTTGGACTCACTGAAGACAATTCCAGTGTCAAAATCGATGCTGTCCGGCCAGCCGTCCGGCCGGCCGGCCTTCACCATGATTACGGGCGTACGGAGGATTCTATCGAGAATCGAGAATTTCAGGGTAGGTGGAATTTCAAAATGCGAAGGTTAAGGTGGTTAATGGGCAAAATCGGTACAACGGTTTCGGAGTTATAGCCATCTGGTTTTTCGGTTATTTCTCTGATATTTTGAGAAATACTGAAGCGATTGGATTGAAACTTGGCCACTAGTTAGGGCATAAGGATATGCAAATTCCGCGAAATTTTGTCGAGATCTTGCTGTCGGTGAATTGAAAAAAAGTATTTTTTTAAAATTTTTTTTTGATATAATTTGTTTTGCCGGAAACTATTGATCATAAGATAGGAATTGGTGAACGAAGAAGAAAAAACTCCAATAATAATAAAAAAAATTATGTTATTTTATGTTATTTTACTATTCTATACATGGAATAAATTTTTACGATTTATTGAGATTTATATTTCACAGCAGTGTACCAAATTTCAGTTTGACACAATAATGAGTTTTGGAGATATTGTAGAAAAATTTCTCAAATTTCGTTGTTTTTTCCTCGTTATCGAAGTTTTTCAGAATAACTCCAAAAAAACCTAGAAAATCACTGCCTTGCAGGCAGCAGGTTTTGCGCCCATGTTCAATGGAGAAGACCGCTTTGGCAACGAATTTGAACATGTGCGCAAAAGTTGCTGCCTTCGCGGCAGTGTCTTTTTGGATTTTATATTTTGAATTTGAAATAACCAACAGTAACTGAATCAATGGACTGAAATAACTTGACGATATGAACATATAAACATATTGTTATGGTTTTTTCTAAATCGGTATTGAAGAAACATAAAAAATTAACTTACCAGTGAACACAAGTTCATATATTCAATCCTTTATTATCATTATATACAATTAAGTCAATTCCAGGCCTCAAACACAGTAAATTCTATCGTAAAATATAAGAAATGTCCAAGTCAATCACGATCCAGTAACAAATCCAGATAATTTATTCCAGTATTTCAATAGTTTATTTAGAGCACTGAATCCTTCAAAATTATCCTTCTCAACAGACTTCTCATGATCTGAAGGTACAAGAATTTGTATTTATACCTTGAATTTTATAAAATTGCCTTATCTAGTTAAAAAGTGGGAAATTATGAGGAATTTAAGTAATATTTTGTTGAAAATTATTATGATAGGTTTGAATTGAACAGAACTAGCAATTACAAGTAGAAATTCGATGTGGAATTTCAAAGAAAATGTAAATTTAGGATAGAAGTTATGTCTCGACCCATAAGTTGCACATAATGTAATTATCAGGTTTCCGAAGGAACAGAATTGCAGCTATATTTCAGAAATAGGGTTTATTCAATAAAATGAAAGTATTTTTTGGCGATTGTAAGCAGAAATTCAAGAATACTAGGCATATGAAATTGTGAACTTAGAAAATTGAAACATTTAGGCATAAAATTTAAAAAATTTTATATATTAGAGATTTAGAATATAGGCAAGAGGCACATCAAAATACGGAGAAAAATACGGCCGAATTTTCTAGACCAGGTAAGAAGAAGGAAAACTCACCTCTGAAGAGAAAACTGCGAAAGTATCATTTTTGGAAGACTTTTTGAGAATGCATGCCCACTAGATTTTGAAGAAAATTTAGAAAAGGTATAAATACCGAAGCTCGAGCACAGAGAACTTAGTCCATTTTCAACCATCGTGAAGACTGTAGCTGCTCCCCGTTCAAATCTTTCGAAACATCGTATTATTCCAGTCAGAAACCGAAGTAAATCCAAATTGAATCAAAGTGACTGGCATCCTGGAAGCATATTAGAAGTTAATAATGGAATATTGAAGAAAAAAGAGAAGATAAACTTACCAGAAAAGAAAATCCAGCAAGCTTGCTGTAAATAAACATCACACACTCTGGAGGTTATCCAGAAATCCCGAACCACAGAAGAATATCAAGCAACAAAGTGACATAGACTAGAAACACCGTGGGTGAAAGCAAAAAAGGAAATTATTATTGTAAGTTTTTTAATTTAATTTAATTATTTGAGTTAGGTAGTAAGTTAGTTCGGCATTTGAATCAATTTCCTTGAATTCTTTTCATTAAATATTATTTTTCGGAATTCAACAAACTGTCATTATTTCACATCATAGAATCCACCTGAGAAAGAGACAGAAAGCCGCGGAAAATTTAAATCAAATTCAAAATTCATATTTATTGTTATTGGATCCTGTTAGAAATTCAAAATTATTCCATATTAAACAACAGTTCGATTCCAAACAATATGTGAATAACTACATGACATATTCAATACACTAAACAAATACAAAATATAACTCGCATTCTATCCATTAAGTAAGTCGGCAGACAATTCCTCTTTCTCCTACTAGGTCTCTTGCATATTTCTTTTAATTATTGGAATCAAGTATTATACCCGCAAAAATAATGAAAAACTTCAAATGGCGTCAAAATTTCTATTTTGAACGAGAAAACGATATTTTGAATTTGGCTCCACCTATTGGCTGTTCAAACGGACGAAACTCCGCGCCTTCCGTGACGTACCGTGATATATTCAATTTCTCTTTCTTCTCGTGTATTTTTTTCTCTAGCAAGCCAATAGACTGCGTCGGCTGTATCGATCGTTGAATCTTGCAATAACGAGTGACGTAGAAGGTGATGTGATACGTTTCAGCCGTTTCGACCTTACGTCCCGATTTGACTATTTTCAATACCGAATTATTGAAAATTCGCGTATTGTTGAAGAGTGTGATAGGTTACATTATTTTTGGAGTTTCACTCCCAATACCTGAAACATAACGAAAAAATGAGGCGGAATCCCCCCCAAGATAAGCTTTAATCGATAGCTCACATTGTGATTTATGTCTATATAGAAGGAGAAAACATGAACATATGATAATTCGTGTTACATGCAAGAGACCTATTGTATTCAGAAGAGGCGACCGAGCATGAAACGCATGTCTTCCTAATGCCAAATGTTGGTCTGAATCTTGTATAAGCAAAATACTAGAGTGTCATGGTTCAGGGTACTGATTACCTCCAGCCATATCTTGTCTATGGTTCAAGTGCTGATAAAACTTTGGTGTGCTGGTTGGGCTACGAAAGAGTGTCATAAAGCTGAAGGTTCTCGTGAATTGTTTCAAATTCTTGCCATATTTCATAGTTGTATGGCGGTGAAGTGGTTTCTTATTCTGAAAAGAATGTAAAATTAAACAGTGAATCGTTTTCTGCTTGGTGTTGATTACTGGTAAGTACTTAGGGATTGCCAAGCTCTTAAAAATGAATATTTGGGTAGGCAGGTGCCCAACTAGCAGTAACGATATGTCGTTGACAAATAAAACTTGGTTTCCGAAACGTGCGTAGGACGCAGACATTGTAAGTGGATTAGAGAGTAGTTACACACTGTTTTGTTACCAACTAGCGGATCTAAAAAACCTATTTCTTGGTTCACTACCATAATCTGGTGACGCTCAGCTGCCTTCTGCGTTGTTGTTATGACAACTAGGTTGGCTTGTCTGAAGAAAAACTCAAGTTTTGAGGGTTATGGGTAGGTTTTACGTAACCCTGACGTCAACAGCATGTTTCAGCCTCTCTCGCCTGCGTTGTGCAGAATTTTCGGTCCCACTGTTAATATCATCATTTAGCCAAATACAATGATTGGATTTTTACCATAGTGCGAGTGTTGATGAAGTTTTCTTGTATGCCCGTATAGATAACGTTATCGCCAACTATATACCAACTAGCGGATCTAAAAAACCTATTTCTTGGTTCACTACCATAATCTGGTGACGCTCAGCTGCCTTCTGCGTTGTTGTTATGACAACTAGGTTGGCTTGTCTGAAGAAAAACTCAAGTTTTGAGGGTTATGGGTAGGTTTTACGTAACCCTGACGTCAACAGCATGTTTCAGCCTCTCTCGCCTGCGTTGTGCAGAATTTTCGGTCCCACTGTTAATATCATCATTTAGCCAAATACAATGATTGGATTTTTACCATAGTGCGAGTGTTGATGAAGTGTTCTTGTATGCCCGTATAGATAACGTTATCGCTTCACATCACCTGATTGAGTGGAAATCTTCCATCTACTATTCACCGTATGTTGCAGGAAAATAAATGTCGTCTTCAGAAAGGGTTGATTTTTGAAATTATTTATTTGCTCAATCTCATCATGTTCCATGATTCACTTTTATGGTCTTTCCCGTCCTACTTACACCTCCTTAATCTCACCTCAAGGCCAATTGTTATTACCCGACCGACGCAGCTCAGTATATCACCGCACCAGAGAATCTTTCAGTGGGTTTATTTGGACTAATTCACACTATCCTTCTACGACCCTTCAGCCCCAATGTAAGAAAAATCCTATGGCGCAGTGGAATGGAGGTGTGGCTGTCGGATTATATATATATATGAATTAACCTTCACGCACCATGTTTTTGGGTTACACATTGAATACTAACGATAATGATAACCAAAGCAAATGATAAAAGTAGAGGATTTCACAAAAAAAAAATTCCGGGCCGATTTTTTCCCCTCCACGTCAAGGCCGTTTTGAAAATAATGTTTGTTCTACATAGTACAGAGTCTACAGAGTATTTTTTCCGATTCAACCGATTCTATTATTATTAAAAAACCTAGAAAAGCACTGCCGTGAAGGCAGCAGCTTTTGCGCGCATGTTCAATGGAGATGACCGCTTTGGTAAGCAATTTGAACAAGCACGCTAAAGCCGCAGTGCTTTTCTAGGTTATTTTCGATGAAGTACTGGATTTCAATCTGATCTAATCTGTAACTTGGGAAATATTGGGACAATAAAATTTTGAATAGATATGTCTATGGAATCATTTTTTACCCATTCACGAATTCGGCCTTCGTAATTAAGGGTATTGTGTTCACGGTTTGCCATTCTGGAATAAACAATTCGATATTTGAAGATTAGATTTGGACCTTAATTACGAAGGCCGAATTCGCAAATGGGTAAAATCAACCCGATGATTCCGCAGACATACCCATTCAAAATTTTATTTTCCCAATATTTCCCAAAAATACGGATCAGATCGAATTGAAATCCAGTACTTGAAAAACGACAGTTCGAAGGTTCATACAGAATTTAATAAGGATAATATAATAAGAAGATCACAGAATATTGAATATTTTTCAAAAATTATTCTAATGATACGATCATCGTGAAATTTCGCTCAAGGTTATCCCTCAGCATCTTCAAACTAGCTGCGGAGTTTTTTCATGATTGAATCAGTATTTCTTGAGTTATACCGAAAAAAACAACAATATTGAGAAGAAAACCACGAAATTTGACATATTTTTTCGTATCGAACTGAAATTTTATACACTGCTGTGAAATATGAAGCTTAAAGTCTTAGTGGATTATTTTTTTTGAATATGATTAACGGTTTCCGGAAAAAAATTTTTCGAATTTCAGATTGTTGAAAAAATCAACCTGTATTGCGTTTTCAACTCTACTCTATCAGTTTTAAATCCATTAGTAAGGTGTGATTTTTTGGGCTTTCTATTAATGTGAGGGTCAACTGAATATCCGTTAACTCTTTCAACTTTTCGGAAATTATTTCACCGAATATATTGCAAAGTGTACATATCTGCTCTATGTTCTTTCAGCATGGTGGAGCACCACTCCATTCTGCTTGGAATGTGAGAAACCACCTAAATAGAAATAATCCGAATAAATGGATTTGTTCGTGTCGTGGAGCTCCCATTGCTTGTCAACAAGGATCACCTGATCTGAACCCTGCAGATCATTTTGTCTTGGAACATTCGAAAACAAATGACTATGAAAATGAATTAGGAGTACTGAACATCTAATAGGAAGAATTTTCGAGGAATGCAATGATTTGAAGTGAAACCCAAACCTCATCATAGGGTTTATACGAAATTTATTTGAAAAGCGCAATTTTGTATTCAAAACAGCGGAATCCATGTCGAAACTCCGATGTGAATTCTTTGTTTGGTTTCTCCCTCCATAGTTCCCGCATATTTTTATTGAAACTTTGTTTCCATTTATGTATGTTATCTTCGTGTATGTGCATATGAAGAAATTTTTTGAATTAAATAATTTTACACATGATATAAGCAACTGAATATGAATTTCGAATTTGCAAACTGTTTCAGAATTTAGGAACAGCTTCGAATCTTTGAAAATAGAGTATTACTACCTAGTTCAAAATATTCTCACTGCATCTGTGCGAAATTTCGATAGTGTTTTTTCTCAACACTAAAATCCGCAGGTTTGCCCAAAAAAATAAAAACACATTATGGTATACACTGAATCGGATAGCGAAGTTTTTCAACCTGAATATATGACCTGGAATTATCATCACTTTACCAACCCTGTAAACTCATTTATATCGTAATAGACTGAAAATATCATGAAAATTGAATGTTCCGTCCCATAGTTATCAATTGAAATAAAATCTGTCTAATCGAACAAATCGCCCTCTAGAGTCTCAATTGAGTACCCCAACCATAATCCGAACATTGTGTTGAAAATGTTTTGACTAATATAAACTTCCCCAAAAATTTGACGGATTTCTCCGGAATCACCCTGTATATCTATATATTTTTGCTAACGGCTGAAGTGAGAAATAAACTTCACAGACCTAGTTTGTCGAAAATGAAAAAAACTTCCGTTTCGCATTTCGAGAAACTGTTGAAAAAGGTGAAAGGTTTCGAGATAATGTGGAAAAACCGAACAAAGGGGCCTAAAATACAAAATTCAGTATGAAATTTTTCGGATATGATCAAGAGGAAGGCCCAAAAAATATTTTGAATAATTTTCAAAACTATGAGATTTTTCATTCTTATTTTCGGTGATTTTGACAACAGATTGACTGGGCTACTAGGTACCACATTTTGAGTTAGGTGGACTCTACCATTTCGTAATTTATTTATTCAAATTATATTTGCTCAATTCAATAACTTCACTGTATATAGGTATACCGAAGATCACAAAAAGCAGGTGCACCCACAAAAAATCTTCATTTTACAAACTATCAGATTGAAATTTCGCAAATCCATACTGCAGATTGTTTTACATTGAATGAGGTAAAATATGTGTGTCTACGACTTCCAATTTCACCCGAAACAGACTTTTGATTTCCTCATTTGAACTGATGTTTAGTTTTGCATACAAAAATAAAATGAGGAAAAAAAACTTTTAATCGAAAAGCTTTTGTTCTGTGTTTGACACTGGATAAATTGGAATACTAGAAATATTGATTCTCGACATTATTACGAACCATTGAAACATTTTCTATTCAAAATTCACTATATCGATAGAAGTTAAAGGTTGTTAGTTTCATATTATTAGTCTCTGCCCAGGGGTAAGCCCTCTCTGCTCCAAACTTTAATTGCACTGCGTCTTGGTTTATGAAATTTTGCACTCATACTGTCCGATCAAACAGTAATTGCATGGAGAAATTATTCGAGTGATTTTCGAATTGAATTTCTGTGAAAAGAGGTGAGAAAATGAAATCAAATCTACTGCTAAAATCTAGGTGCGCCCTTAAGAGCCAACAGTACCTCAGGCTGATAAAATACGGCTTCGTGGATTTCGGCAACATAGCCATATTCAAGTTTCAAAAAACCTCTTTCATATCTCAAGGACAGGCCTGCCCATGGTATGCATGCTTAAACGTTGCCAATAGCTGCGAGAAATATTAGAATGTGTGAAAATTTCGAACTTAGAAGAAAAAAACCTGGTGTCGTTCTGCAGGCTTCAGTGATTATTTTTTGAAAAATGTTGTTCTAGAATGCACCTCATTATTTTGTGAAAATGCGCAATGTTAGTTATTTTTCATTTTTAACTCCATTTCAGTTTTTATTCTGCCGAAAACTCTTGAATATAAAGAGTGTCAACATTGCGCATACTTACTTTTTTTAAAACCATTTACATTTACATAAATTTCAAGAAAAACTTAGAAAAGCACTGATCTGAGGTTAGGAGCTTTTAGGCGCTTATTCACATTTGAAGCCATTTCCTCAAGTCATTTTGGATAAATCTTCACTTAAGTGCAGAATTTCGATTCGATTACATGCATTATTGTTAATATTGCAATATTGGGAAAAAAAAATTCGAATGGAAATATCTACGAAATCATTTCAAGTTTTCACCAAAACGACCTTCTTGATTAACCGTCAAACCTGCTGCAAAAATATCGGGTCTCTGAGTCGTTTTTTTTTTAGATATTATTGTGGTTAATGTCGGCCAAACTGTCAACCGTAGAATGCAAATTTATTTAAAGACTGGATATTTGTTGAACTTGTTCAATTACAAAAGCCGAATTCACGAAATGATGAAATTATCCAATGATTCCGCATTTAAATATCCATTCGAAATGTCGAATTTTCAGTGTTTTTTGAGTTTAAGTAAGCAAGGAATTTAACACAATTTTTCCTCAGTATTTCCGAAGATATATATAAGATCAAACTGAACTTTGAAACACTATTGTTAAATACTGACTCGAGGTTTTTGCCAATTTTATTGAAATCTGATGAATAGAAATATTGCATTAAGTCGTGCGTTGACTACATATTATGTAGCTCAAATCTGATCCCATGAGATATTGAGGAACTAACGTCAATTTTTCAATATCTACAAAAAATGAATATCGGCTCGGAGTAGAATTTGAAGCACTGTTTTCAAGCGCTTGTTCTGGGGAACAGCGCGTTATCATTTCGTCATGATGTCTGTAATTTTTTGAATTTTGAGCCGAAATTAGTCTCAAACGACTAGATTGGACTCACTGATGAAAAATTGATTCTGTCCGTCCGGCCGTCTGCGCTGTAACTTTCGAAAGGAAGGACCTAGAGTCTTTAAATTTTCAGGTTTGCTTAAGATCCTGAATATCTCGGTTGAGTTCGTTGAAGGGCCAAATCTGCCGAATGATTTTTGTGCTACAGCCATTTGAAATTTTGATTTTTCAATATCTCGAAAAATATTTATCTGATCGAAACGAAACGTGGTTGGAAGATGGATAGTATCAATAAGAAAAATTATCTTTGGAAAAATATTTTTTTTTTCCTAATATTTCCAGAAATAAACATTTGATCGGATTGACATTTGAAGAACTGTTGTCAAATAGTAACTTTATGGTCTGAGCTGAATTTCGACGAATTAATGAATTCTGAAAAAATATATTTTTTTCGGCAAGAATGTGGTTTTTTCGAAAAACCCTTTTTTGAAAATGTTTTTACCATTTGATTCAGACGGAACATTGCAGTAAGTTGCTCGTTGATGTTCTTCAACTAAATACAAAGTTTCGATGTAATAGCATTCAACTTCTTGAGATATTGAGGAAGTAAACTCGAAATTTCGAAAAACAACGAAAGTTGACATATTTTTTCCATATATCTCCGAAAGTAAACATCGTATCGTGTTGAAATTTCAAACTTTATTGTTGAATACTGATTTTGAGGCCTCTGCCGAAGTTCTTCGAAATCTCATCAACACTTCCCGAGAAAAAAAAATCTATTCGAATAAATTTTCATGAATTTTTGACTAAACATTTTTTTGAATTTTCTAACCACTAGATCCATACGGAATTTCACACGTAGTGGCGCGTTGGTATTCCAGAATTAATTGCAAAGTTTTAATCCGATGCAGTCGGTACTCCATAAGATGTTGAGGAATCAACCTCAAAATTTCATATAGATATAACTCTGTCCAGTCCCCAAATAACAAACTTAACCGAGATGTTTAGGCTCAAAATCTAACCCGAAAATTTCAAGACCCTAGGTACTTCGAAAGTACTCCGGACGGGCGGCTCAAAATTCGAGAATTACAGACATCGTAGACCGTAACGAAATGATAACGCGTTGTTCCCCAGAACAAGCGCGTAAAAAAGTACTCTGGCCACACTGTTATATTCGAGGTACTGTTTGCTCTCAAAGTTCGCAAGTTATTTTATTCTCCAAAAAACTATTCGAAACTATATGATTTAATGCATAAACCCCAAAACCTTAATATCTCAAAATGCATTGAACTAGTCTTAGAACGGAAGATATAATGGATCTAACATCCACATGATGGCATGCATTTTACCATAACTTCCCTACCTTTAGTCCAGAAAAATTGCTCCGAAATAAAGGTACCTTCGCACACCTGGCGAATAGACGCCTGCGCCTCCGACCCCGACCTATCGCTCTTCCTATAAAACAATGTCGGTTATCTCGCCGCCATTCAGTTCTTCCGCCAGTGTGTCAGAGCCTGCTCGATCTTCGCGAATCGAGATGCCGTGCTCTCGCTTAATTTTCGTCTTTATCGCTACATACATTGGACTCGCCGTCGCGACGCACGATGACGGTTCTAGTGAGCTTAGAGAACAGTTGCGTGTTTTGAGCAAACAGGTGACCGCGCTCTTGGAACGTCGCAGGGAGGACTTGGAGATGATCGAGGAGAACATGAGGAAAAAGTTGTACGAAACGCCGGAGTTGGAGGATATTAAGAACTCCCTGAAAACGTTGAGGTAAGGCTGAATGTCGTGTTTGTCTGTCGGAGTTGAGGGGTTGTTGAAGTTGCGTCACAAGGAAGTTTGGGAAAGAATAACTATCCTAGGGTAGTTCGAATTTGTTGATCTTGCTTCATTAATTCCTCTATTTGAATTCATGAACCTTCAGAATTTCAGTTATTGATGTAGGGGATGTTTTGGCTCTTCAATGTGAATTATATTAGGACTAGAATACTAAAATTTGTTGAATCGTTCTGTTGCAGTTGCGAGGGACGTTGATTTCAATGATCGAATAAAAAAAATATTCACGCATTTACTCGATCGGTCATTATTATTTTCTTTATAAAAAATTTTTGAAAATATGTGTAACGGTTCCAATATACAACAAATTTCAGAAACTAATAATTCTGCCAAAAATAAAACAATTGATTTGAGAAATGGATTCAACTCTCAGCCTCTACGGATATATCTTTGTTTCCTCAGAAAAAAATAATCGAACCAGAACGAAATCAGCCAGAAAAACTGCTTTTCCAGAACATAGTTTACTTCAAGTTTTTAGTTTTAAGCCCCCAATGCATCCGCAGGGGATGAACATTTTTGCTCCATTCATAATTCTATACATAGATATTTAAGGTATGAAAATAGGAGTTAATACGTAAGGGCCCAAAACCCTATTTAATTTTGAAACTTCGTTTCGCGAGATTCTAAATTGGGGTGAAAGAAAACAATTCAAAGCCCAATACTATAGTCATTATTGTTTTTTTTATTACGAACGTAGAAGAAATAAATATTTGAACACAAAACTAAATGGTACTACTGTGTATCAGTTCATGTACGATTTTATGAATGTCAATAAAAAGTGGATTATTTGCGATAAGGGTTCATTTGGAAAAGGTTTGATCATTGGTTTCCGAAAAAGAATGGTAAGTTAACACTTTTAATCGATACGCCCAAATTATTTCCAATTTTCCATCCAACATTTTCACACGTCACAAGCTGTGAAAATGTATCGAAAAATAATTGGACAAGGGTAATTGAAGTGATGTCGTGATATTTCCCGATCTTCTTATCTTCTTCCAACCTCTGTGACAGCAACATATGGAGGATAGTTCTTGAGATACTGAATTTTTACGAGCTTGCTCTGGTGGACAGTGCGTTATCGTTTCGTCGCAATGTCTGAGTTTTCGAAATTTGAGCTGAAAATGTTCTTAAATGTTTGGTTTGGACTCCCTGAAGAAGAATCTGTGGTCAAATTCAATTCTGTCCGTCCAGCCGGCCGTGCGACCGTGCGTCCGTATGTGACGTAAATGAAGGACCTATATCTACTTGAAATTGTCAGGTAAAATTTGGAGTCCAAATATCCCAGTAAAGTTCGTTAATGGGTGAAATTTGAAATTTTTTTCAAATTGTTTTAATGACACGATCATCACGAAATTTTGCACAAGGTTGTCCTTCCGTATCTCCAAACAAGCTGCGAAGTTTCATCATGGTTGAATCAGTATTTCTTGAGTTATACCGAAAAAAACAACGATATCGAAAAGAAAACCAGGAGATTTTTCATATTTTTTCCCAATATCTTCAAAACTAATAGCCGTATCGAATTGAATTTGGAACACTGCTGTGAAATATGAAGCTCAAGAATTTTTTTTAATTGAGTGATCATACGATCTCAACGAAATTCTGCACAAAGTTGCGCGTCATTATGCTTCAACTAACTACCAGTTTCAATACAATCGCTTCCGTGGTTCCTGAATATGAGGAAACAACCTCAAAGTTTCAAATTGCTATAACTCCGAAACCATTTGGCCGATTTAGCCCATTAACGAACTTAACGGCGGCATTCCGATGCGCGAACTACCCTACAAGTTTGAATTCGCTAGCATGCTCCGTTCTACAGTTATCTATCGTCGGCCAGCCGGACAGAATCGATTTTGACACTAGATTCATCATCAGTGTGTTCAACATAGTCGTTTGAGACCATTTTCGGCCAAAATTCGAAAGTAACAGACGTTTGGACAAAACGATACCACGATTTTCCCCTAGAACATGCACGCAAAAAGTTCATATTCCCATACCTACGAAACCATTGCGTTGATTTCACCTACCAATAAATTTAATAGGCGCATGTAGACCTCGAGACCTTACCTATAAACGGAGACTCCCTCAGTTGGAAAGTGACAGTTATCAAAGATGGCAGAATCGATGTTGACCACAAAGTTTTCATCAGCTAGTTAGTCCAGCATTATCGTTTGTTAAGATTCTCATCCTAATCCGATGTTTACAGAAAATGAAAAAATCATTAAAGGTCTCCTACCCTAGGAATAACCGAACAAAAATACTTGAATGAAAAAATTGTATGAATTTTCGAAACCTCTCAATCATTGTTTGATATTTGAACATTTGAAATTCTCGTTTCAAATTCTCTGCTAGGGTAGTTTTTTCATCTTCTGGAACTGCTTGTTCCCCCAAATGTGCCGCAATTTATCCATTATTTCTGCAATATTTTATTTACACTAATGATTTTACTTGAACAGTGCAGAAGTACCATTAATGTTCAATAAAATCAAAGTCGGGCGAAAGATAAGGCCATGTATGTACTGCACTTCACTGAAGCCCTCATCTCCGAAACATTATTATCAGTTTTGATAACGAAACGACCTCCTACCAGATAATTGTCCAGGAGGGATGTAGCAATTTACGGTTCTCTAGAATTTCATGTATTTTTTCTTCAGTACCATAAGGAGTTGGAAGAATAATAGCGAATAATTTTTCACCCCCAGTAATTTTCCATTTGAATATCAAACTCACTTTTGAATTATCATAGCAATGTCACATATTTTCAGCTTTTCAAAGTGATTATGATAAGTACTGAAGAGGCAAGTAAACTTTTACGAAATCAGTTCCTACAGCATTATCTTATAACTTATTGCTTGGCTTCGACGAGGAATGGAAGCATGAAGTTATTGCTACTTTAATCCCCTGAATATCAAAATAATATGGCTGAATAACTTCGAGACGAAAATATCCTACTCCGTCGTCTTGATGCTATATAATATTTCACCCTCGTAGCTAGTTAATATTTGAGTGATGAAGTGTTTCTCGAACAAATTCCATTAGACATCTTCGCGTGAGTCGGTGGAAGTTAAATAATTGTTTTCCCTTGTGCCATGCCAGCGCAAAACTCTTTCAAAGCGGAGGAGAAAATGTAAAGGATGCGTGACCAAGATAAACCAGAACACAGCAGAGTAGTTTTTTTGGATCCATCTGTTACTTTTATTTACTGATTAAATTAGATATATCAACTGCTAAAAGGATTAAAAAGAAGGCCAAAAATAAGGGAAATCGGAACTTCCTTCAAGACTCTTTTCTCGGATGAAGGTTTTTACTCGCTTTTTTTGCGAACAGCGCGTTATCGTTTCGTCACAATGTCTGTAATTTTCGAATTTTCTTGAACGATTGAATTGAACACCCGGAAGAAGAATCCGTGGTCAAATTCAATTCTGTCCGTCCGTCCGTATGTGCTCTAACTTTCGAAGCGAATGACCTAGCGACTTGAAATTACCAGATTAGGTTTGGAGTCCAAATATGTCTCAAATTCGGTTGAGTTTGTCAATGGGTAAAATTCGAAGTAAAATTGGTCAAATAGTTTCGGAATCGCGCACATTTGAAACTTTGCGGTTAATTCCTCGATATCTCATGAAGTACTTACTCATCCGATCAGATGAAAATTTTGTAGTCTGTTCACAAATACCACAAGTCCAAAACTCATTTCGATCCGATATTTATCTTGGAAATATAAGGAATGCGATCAGATCGAAACTTCGTCATTATTTGGAGAATACCAACCAAAAACTTATTACTCAATTTCGTATGGATCAAGTTGTTCGAAAATAAAAATTGAAAATTTTTTTTTCAGAAATGTTGATCAGATTTTAACGAAATAAGGCACAGACCTTAAAATCAGTATTGAACAGTTATGTTCCGAATTTCAATCCGATACGATGTTTACTTTCGGGGATAAATGAAAAAAAATGTCAAATTTCGTTGTTTGAGACTTTTAGGATATTTCCTCAATATCTCAAGAATCACACCAAAACTTCGTTATTATTTGAAAAATATCGACCCACAACTTCACGCAAAGTTCCGTGAGTCTCCAGTCATTAAAAAATTTGAAAAAATGGTTTTTCTACAATAATCCACATCTTTATAGAAATTTTTTTCTGAATTTATTGACCAGATTTCGATGAAACTCGGCATGGACTCGAAAATTTTGGAAATGTTGTTAAAAAATTTTTTTACCGGATACCATCTGTCAGATTCGAACAAAATTGGCAAAAACCCAGAGTCAGTAATTCACAACAGTGTTTCAAAGTTCAGTTTGATCCGATTTTCATCTTCGGAGATAAAAACTGTGTAGAATCTCTTGGTAATTTTGTCAGTACTGTTGTTATTTACAGAGTTATTCAAAAAATATCGAAATTATGACATTTTGAATGGATGATTTTACCAATTCGATAATTTTGCTTTCGTAATTGAACCGGTTCAACAAATATCAAGTCTCTGAATGGAGTCTCATTTCACACTTGGCAGAAAGGCTGACCTCAACCACAAATACATCCGAAAAATCGACTTAGAGACTCGATATTTTTATAGCAGGTTTATTGGTTAACTAAGAAGGTCGAATTCGTGCAAACTTGATACCCAGTGGATAATTCTGATGTTTTCCACGGGGATTCCTTGCTCTGCTTTAAAATGCAAAAATGTATTTTTTCGCTAAAATGATTCCAAAGAATCACTTGAAAGAATCATCGTTTTTTTTCCGTTCCAAAAATATTTAATTCCATTTGTTGTCAGTAGGGATTTCCTTAACAAGCTTGTTCAGTTGATATCACGGGGGTTCACAAAAATTTGCCCCGATATTCACGCATTTTCAGCCGATAATAATATCGAACCATCAAAGTTGAGTTTATTTTCTGGATCCCGAAGCACATTCACATGTACTTATACCATTGTATAACAATGTATATATACAATACATACTTTATACAATGCTCAGCGGGAAACTATACATTGTTTCACGGTGAATAGATGGTACATTGGGGAGCCAAAAAACGGGATTTTTGAAATTTATTAACTTTGGCGGAATTTTGGATATATACAATTTCGAAGACATTAAACTAATTTACTTCATATTTGACAAGTATCGTCATTTTTTGCTATCGAACTGTTTACGGTAAAAGTCAATTCTTTTCGAAACATTCGAGTCAGTTTGCGGGTAAGGCTGGAGTCCCAATGTACCGGTTCAAAAAAGGAAATAAACCCATTCGGAATTTTATTTCGCTAGTCGAAACGAACCGATTTGATCGAATCAAGAAAATTTTATTGAAAATTAGGACACGAAGAGACAGAAACATGGCCTAAGCTAATAAATTTCAAAATACTTCATCAAAATATTTGCACGAGAAATGTCGTTACATCGATATTTGACCCAACTTAAAAAATCTAATGATTTGAATATCCAAAAAAAGCATGGAGGTGAGGTCAGCATATATTGTCCGAAAAAAATTTTCAACTTTTTCGTAAATCAGTATTTTTCGAGTTATCCCTAAAATAATAGCTATATTCAAGAAAAACCTTGAAATTTGACATTTTTTCCCAATATCTCCGAAATTTGATATCTGATCGAACTGAAATATGGTAAACAGTGTTCTGATATATCCATTTCCGGATCTGTGCAGATTGTTACTGAAAAAATCTGATAAATAATTACCGAATAAAAAATTTTTTCAACAAAAATTCATTAAATTTTCGAGAATTTCGCCATTTTTTCATTTTTAATTGTTTTTACGCGCTTGTTTGGTTTCTAACTGAACGATTCCAATAGAACTGTACAGAAAATTATCCTACAACTATGAACCAGGTTTCAATTCAATAGTATAGTTAGTAACTGAGGAAATGACCTCAATGATTCCAATGGGTATGATCCGAAAAACGATTTGACATATTGAAACCATAAACGGACTGAATCGGCGCATTTTTACATGGGATTCTTCATCAGTCAGTCCAACGGAGTCGTTTGAAAACTGGCTTGGCGTCTCCACTGGCTCCGGCACCCCAAAAAATGTCCTGGAGCCAAGCATATCCATTAACTCCTCTTGTGGTCAAATGGAGTCATCGTCTATGGATGGCTTGCACTAAAGATTATTCAAATTTTCAATAATTAATCTCGAAAAAACATCAGTCGTACGTGTTCGCCGGTTTTCATCATGCTCTCCACTCTCAATATTCAACCGTGGTTGTTGTCGAGCGCAAGTTTTATTGTGTGCCTGGGGATCTGATGGGACGTTTTCCCGCTTTGGATTCTTTCGTACGGGAACAATACGAATCGTCGCCTCGAATTTCCATGATTTCAAACTCGTTTTTTTCGATTTTCGGATCCTTTGAACGTTAACACTTGTGCGAGGTATTGTCGTGTCTTTTCATTGGAAATTCTTTGGCGTGCATTTGGTGATGCAGTCTGTGCTGGATGTTCATGTTTCGGTGGAATCGAGGTTTGCCATCGTAACCTATTTATTGTTTGGGACGTGCGCAGCCATTATCGGTTTAGTGAATATATATGGCGGACCCGACGTTTTCACTCGAGTGAATTCGTAAAACGTACTCAGGTGAAAAAGTTAGTCTAAGTTAGATCGAATCTATATTTCTCTCAAACTTTTCCACCACCTGAAATTTCCATGGTCGTCAATCTGGCGTGGTTTTATTTCTTCTTGCTTGTATGATAAAAGATATTTCAGGGAAGTGGATTGTGAGTCTCTGTGTGCCGACCAATTTGAACTAGTGAGATTACTTTATGCGCGCATGTTCTAAAGGAACAACGTGCAATCGTTTTGTCCAAATGTCCGCTATTTTCGAATTTTGAGTCGAAAATGGTCTCAAACGACTAGGTTGGAATCACTGATTTTGAGTCCGGTGTCAAAATTGATTCTGTCCTGCCGGTTGTCACCACGATTACGGGCGTACCATTTGAAATTTCGACGTTATTTCCCGATATTTCAGGAACTACTAGATCTATTTGATTAACACTTGGCAATTAGTTGGAACATAACGACACGCATCCTCCCGCACAATTTTGTTGTGATAAGTAGGCGTGTAAGAAAATTAAAAATAAAATATTTTTCAACTTTTTTTTGGAATTTTTTCCTCGAAATTATTCGTCGAATTCAAAAAACAACAGTGTACTAAATTTCAATTAGATAAAATATGTAAAATTTTTTTCTCGATATCATTGAAAATGCTGATGGACAACTTTTGCAGAATTTTTCGTGATGATCATGTCATTACATTAGAACAATTAAAAAAAATTTAAAATTTATTTTTCAATATTCTGTGAAGTTCTCATGAAGTTCTGTATGAATCTCCGAACTGTTATTCTTCGATGAAGTACTGGAACTCAATTTGATCTAATCTATATTTCTGGAAATATTGGAAAATAAAAATTTGAATGGGTATATCTGCGGCATCAATAGGTAAATTTTACCCATTGACGAATTCAGCCTTCGTAATTAAGGTCAAACCTTCCCTATGAATACCAAGATTCTAAGTGGTTCCTCTCGGAAGTTATTTTGTTCACGGCTGACCGTAAATACAATAACTTAAGGAAGAAATTACTTAGGAACTCGATATTTGTAGAGTAGGTTTGTGGCTTAATAACGAGGTCGAATTCGTAAATGGGTGAAATTCGCCACTATGATTCCGTAGATATACCCATTCAATATTTTATTTTACAATATTCCCAAAAATACAGATAAAATCGAATTGAAATTCATTACTTCAACGAAAAAAACCTAGAAAAGCACTGACGTCAAGTCAGCAGCTTTTGTGCGCATATCCAAAGGATATCACCATAAGTGAACATGCTGCTGACTTCACGTCAGTGGTTTTCTGGGTTTTCGAAAAACGTTACGTTTTCTTTATAACGCTGCACGGGTAACCTACAAAAGAGTTATTCTGTAACTATTTTCGTAGTTTAAACTGGAGTCTTCCAGTTCAATAAACCATAAGACGATTTTTTAAAATCTGAAATATCTCGAACAGGTTTCGAACTATAGCGGCTGAAATTTAATTTCACCAATTTTTCCGAAATCGATTTCAAGTATGTATTTAAACATACACATATAGAATATTTCTTAAAAGTGGCATGAGACATGAAAACTGTCAAAGAAAATGTTTTCTTCAAATGAACGTTTGAAATTTTCAGATTGCTTCTATGAAGATGAATGTTTTCGCAGGATACATCCACAAGAAGATTGATAAAGTGAAAGCAATGAGCCATATATTTGGGGGTTGAATATGACCGTTTCCATTGAAATTTTGGGGAGGACTATCGAAATGATTCTTCGTGTTCTTCCTAATTCAAACAATGATCAATCTTATTTCAGTTGCTTTTATTTTAAGCGGAAGCATCAATGCAACAAAAAAGTGTTGTTGAAATATTTCATGTTGTTCGAAATAAATTAGTTTCGAATTTTTCATTCGGTAACGATCGAGATTCGAAGAATTTGGCTTTGCGTATCAGCACAGCCAGTGATGCCTTTAATCGTGTTCAAAATGAAGTTAAAACGAGCTGTGGACACACCGCTGTTCACCCCCGCACAACCGACAGGCTCCAATTCCCGCCCACGATAAATTTGAATTTTTATTGGGTTAATTCGAATCATGACGCTCTAATCTCTCATAGGATCGAAAAAGCCAGTAATGGCGGAAGGACTGTTAAAATTATTATTTTTCCTCGGAAGACAACACGGAGCTTCCCCGAAACTGCTGCTCCCCACACTCCTCTGTTTTCGGAATAATGGCACGAATTTGCATATTTTTTCCTTTAATTTTTTCGTCGGCTCTGCTTGATAACCGGGCCGATATTTGAATGTTAATGGGCATGAAAGGAAAAGATAGAAAAGCTGTTTGAAAATACCGTTACGGGCACCCATTAGGGCAGACAATTCAAACTGTAACCAAATTATCTGATTTTGTTCATTTTCGTGCGCGAACAACTTGAACAGATAGGTTTCAAACTATTATAAATATCGATGGGAGGATTTTCTTTGGGGGTTTTGTATTTATTTCAGGTCTTGCCTAATGTACAATAATTTCGATCTACGGAGTCAATTGTATTGTATCGACAATAAAGCGAAAACGTGCAGAATTATTTTCTTGCAATGTATTATTTCTTCAGTTTTCTGGTTGCTAACCAGACCAGCCTGATCACGGTCCCTTTTTTACGCGTTATCATTCTGCCCATTATGTATATATATTTTCTTGGTCTTGAACGACTGGGTTGGACCATCTGATGAGAAGTTGGATTATTCAGGTAGATTGCGCATTCGTTAATTTATTTTCTCAGTTACTCAAATAGATGCTGATTTTACCGAATTGATATCTAATAGTTGTGAATTAACGTCGCTCAACTTCTTGCCAAATTCTAGTGCGGATAGTGTCATAAGAGTAAAAAAAAACTTTCGACGTTTTTTTCAATAATCTCCTATGTCGACAAAATCATTCGAAATTTTACGCTGAAATTATTCAAGTACAACTCAGTTCCAAATTTCAGCTAATTCGGATATATTTGTTTGAATATAGCATAGGCACTTGCTACCCAAAATAGAGTAAATGTCGCTCGATTTTTCCGCAAAAAAAATTCGATTCACGAAGATTCGGGATAATATGTCCTTAGTTTCTAAGATTTGTTCGAGATAAAATTTCCTGTGATATTTTGATTGCAGTCCTCAAATAGACCTCAAAACGTAAAATTTCCAAATAAATTCATACCGGTTAAGAGCAACTGAAACCTCGGATATAACGGGGTGACTTCTGGAGACCAGAGTTCGTTTTTTGCAAAGAAACTTTTTGGTGCAAATGGTTGAAAAAAATCGTAGGAATGCGTAATGTTGCCACTTTTTATATTCAAGAATTTTCGGAAAAATAAAAACTGAAATGGAATGAAAAATGGAAAAATAACTAACATTTCGTATTCTCGCTAAAAAATTAAGTACATCCCAAAAAAAAAATTTCAAAAAATCCCGTTTTCTTCTATTAACGTCGAAATTTCTCCGAATTCTAATATTTCACGCGCCTATAGGCAACGTTAAAGCATGAGACAAGGTCCAGCGGCCTGACCTCTAGATATAAACGAGGTTTGATGACATTTAAATGTGGCTGTGCTGCCTAGCTGTAATTTACTACCACCTGGTATCAAGGTAGAAGTTCAAATGATAAATACTATTTCATTATAAGTTCTATTAATTAACTTTATAATGTGTCACGATTGATGATGAATTTTATCGTGAAATTAACGTAACATTTGGATCTGCACCAATTAGAAAAACGGACACAATTGTAAACGCATGGAAATTGAAAAATGAATTGGATAGAACAATGACGAAATTGACGATGCCTTGAGTACTATTCAATCAATAACAATATCAGAGGATAGAAGTTTAACAAAGCTGGATTTTTCATGAGCAGGGTAATAGATTATTCAGAACAGAAAAATTTAAATTACACCAAACCAAAAATCACAAGTAAGAACATTCGTCAGGGAGAAGATTATTTATCGAGCATCGCAGGATGAATTCTCGCTATTCGATTCTCATTTTACTGTTCATGAATTCCGCTTCAGGCCATCGGCGTTTGACCAACCCTTGATGAATTCAAGTCTAGTTTTTTCGATGGAGTCCTTGTCCTGAATATTTAATTACTGCCCTGTTTCGCGAAAGATTGAAATTCATCCAACTTTCCTCATACGAGTAATCACTCGTAAAAATTTCATGATGTTTTGAATTAATTTTCGTTTGATCAATTAGTGTATTTTTCCCTAATGATGAATCAGAAGACTTCCTGAAAAGCTCCCTCATAAACCGGATTATACAGTTCCTGAACACACAGTAATTTTCGGAGTAGGTATCGCATAAAAACCGTAAATCCTGCAGGCACTTCGAGCATCTACGGGTACAAGAGATGAAATGATTATGAACAATTCCGAAAGCCCGGGTTACTTTACGACTGTTTATGGAGTAACTTTCCGTACTGTCATGTAAATTACCTAACTGGAGGAGAGGTATAATATCTTCCTTTGAATTATACCATCAAATTCAGTATACCGTCCATTTCCACTCCCGAAATATTTATAGTTGGACCAGAATACCAATTCTTCCTTTCTCATTATACACGTCAAATTAAGCGGTATAGAATATATAAGATTGTTTACTTTTTGGTGATGTTTTAATACGAGAAAAATATTTTTAAAACATTTTTCTTTGAGTCTAACGTTTCATTGAAAAAAGAAATGATGAATTCGAAGTGAAGAATAATTATGAAGGTTCTAGGTATGATTGAGACACCACTCTCCTAGTCAATCTAGGACACTGATTAGACCAAAAAATAAAAATTGTTGGGTGCGTTGGAATTTTTATCAATACTCAAAATCTCTTTATCATTGTTAATGCGAATTGCATGTTTATCCAGATTATGGTACGCCATAAAATTTCACATATTGGTTCAGTTGTTTTTCAACATTTAGTAGGTACATTATCTACATCATGTCTTTTTGTCGACAAAATCGTTTACCCTTTTTTAGATGAGTTTATTTTTATGTTCTCAGTTTTCAATTCAATACGTAAAGTAGAGCCCTTTCTAGAGGTTTGTGAAAAAATTATGAAATGAACCATTTTGTGGGTCGCTATCTTGGAGTTGGAATTTTACGCGCTTGTTCTGGGAAAAAACACCTCTTAGGGTCGGTATTAAAAAACTTAACTGGAAGTTTTTTTTAACCTTAACCTACAATTTTGACAGTTATATCCTAAACTGAACGCCAAAACTGTCAGTTACAGTTGAAGATAACTTCCAGTTAAGTTTTATAATACCGGCCCTTAAACGGATAAGCTTGACTCACTGACGAAGAATCCGACGTCAAATTATACCAAATACTAAAAAGTACTGATGCGATCAGATTGAAACCTCGTTAATATTTGTAAAATACCAACACGCAACTAAATGAAACTTTTTTTTTTAATTCTCCCCACTGAGGATTTGCTAATAGGCAAATCAGCCGAAAGGTTTTGGAGCTAAACGCATTTGAAATTTCGAGGTTTTGTGCAGGATATCTTAAAATGTACGAATGCAATGGAAACGAAACGACGATACAGATCTTGAGTCGGTATATTAAAACAGTATCAAATTTACACTCGATCCGATGTTCATTCTCAGTAATATGGGAAAAAAGTATCAAAATTTTCATCTATTTACCAAGTGTTCAAGTTTCACCATGATTGGAACAGTGTTTTTTTAGTGATTCCGGAAATAAAAAGGTTATAATCGAAAAAAAAAACGAAATCTGACTAGATCCGAAAACTAGAATCGGATCGATTTAAGATTTGGTACGCTCTAATGATATATTGAAGGTCTGTGCAGAATATCATTTGAATCTAATGAACAGTGTGCAAAGATTTTTTTTTTCAAATTTACCAACTTCACGATCCAGTAAATTTTGCGAATAGCTGGGCGTCAATATTCTATAATTTATAACGAAGTTTCAGTCCTATCTTATGAGTAGTTCTCAGAATATTGAGGAGATATCAGCAAAAATTCGAATTATGGTAACTCCAAAACAGTCGGGTCAATTTGGCGTATTAGCGAACTTTATCATTCCATCGCATTTGCTTTCAAGTGCTCATGATAACAGCCAGACCACCGGCCGGGTAGAATCAATTTTAAAATTGGATTCTTCATCAGTGAGTCCAACCTAGTCATTTGGCAGGAATTTTCAGACAACTTTGCCCGAAACGAGAATATCACATACCTATTTAATTCAAACGACTTCGAGGCCGTCAACAGGAAAATGAACCTCCCTCACCCCTTGCAGCAATACGGAACTAGCAAACAATGATTCAATTTCAGTTGATGTCGCTCGTAATGGCGTATCGATTACGATGCCGATTTAGCCGTTGTGTATTGGTACAATATGAATACTCGATTCCTGATATGAATCGACAATGTATCCCGAAGGAGAGCTGATTTATTGCCATTCCAATTTGGCAAATAGACTTTCAATCAATGGAACGTTTAATTATTAATCAATGATAACGAGCTCCGCTACGATGTTCGCCTTTCATGTCATTTCGGTTTAGAAATATCGTAGGTAGGAAATCCACTCTCCACATACAGGTTGTTTGTCAATGGGAAATAATAGCTTCGCATGGTAATAATCATATTATATTTTCTGAGTGTTTTTCGAATCCTAAAATTTATAGTTGCTGAATGATTATGTAGGTGGCGTAACCGACGCGCTTATGCTGCATTGGAATGCGGTAGCTAGCTTGGGTCGGTTAGTGGCGCCATCGCCTGGCAACTCAGTTAATCTACGCCACCTACAATTGCATAAAATAATATGTGAATTTAACCAAATATTTTAACCGTTTTGGAATGAAGTGAATAGAGAAGTGAGGAATCAACTAGGAGGGTCTGGGAATTACTACATGATGTTTTCCAAAACAATTCACAATTACTTATAATGTATACTTCATTTGACACCATCAGAGAGTAGAGATTTCAGTGAACAAAGAGCCTACCAAGTTTTTTGAAAAGGTGGATAATTTTACGTAAGGATTTTCGATTGAAAATTAGTCTCAGATGAAAATAAATACCGAAAACTAGGATATTTGAATTTTTTCACATACATTTTTAGGTTATGTGGAAAAAGTTTGAATATAAGAGTTGTAGGGCTTTTCATTACCTACAACTTTGTCCCATAAGACACGAAGTTGTGCAGGAAATCGAGAAAAACCGTGTTTTTTTCCTTAAACACTCCCCCCCTCTCACTTTCCGACCTCAAAGCGCCTCTAAATTATATTTCCTTCGATTCCCTTTTTCAATGTGTTCCATCCTACTATTATTTTTTTGGTTGAAAAAATTATCGATTCTGGTCTAAAAGGAGCAGTATTGTAAATAAAAACTCAGAAATATGTAAAGAAGCTTGTAGAACATAAGCAACAACATATCAGATCTTAATACATATCTAAACATTTCCATAAATATCGTCTGTTTCGTTTTGAAGTTATTTTACTTTGTTTCATATTTCACTCGAACATGTTTATCTTCTTTTAGCTCCGATCAACATAGATCATCTTTAAAGGATGCACGAAAATGCAAATTGTGTCGAAACTAGTTTCTAACGAATAATTCGAATTCACGTAGTTTAGTTAATCCGCTTGTCAGTAAACGGAAGTTAAACTCCCAGGTCTCCTTCAGGTAATAGCCTTATCCAATTCATGTAGATCCTCTTGAAATTTTCCATGAACCTGCAAGCTATTATTTTTCACCAAGCACTAGATTTCAATTCAATCAGGTCTGAGTTCACGGGAATATCGGAAAATGACCTATGGACGTACTCCACCCATTAACGAATCTGGCATTTGTGTTTGAGCTCCAAATATGCTTAACAACTATCGACCCTTTTTAGTCAATTCTCTCGGAAGTTATTGTGTTCAAGGACAGCCTATGAATTGGCCAATCATCAGTAAATTTATTTCTTTGATGTATTTCGGAAGACCCTCCCGGTCAGAGAGTAAAAATGTAGGAAATAGTATTCACTAGTTCGTGTTGGTTTCTCCTTTTTTTCTGTTGCAGATATGATTTCAAGATATCTTGTCAATCTAAATATAATTAGCGTGCGGAAAAGTAATACTTGGCACACTTGATGAAACATAACTCTCTTCGAAATTGATCTATATACGTCAATCCACGGAAATATTTCCGAAAAACCGCATCCCCCACGAGTTCTCCAGATATATCCAAGAATGAGAGACACCATCAATAATAACACAAAAGGGCATCAACATATTTCCGTTCAGTTCATCTTTTTCATGGATGATTTTGAACCAAAAATCCTCCTATTCACGCAACGCCAGGAAAAAAAGAACACGTAAATTCAAAAAAGAACGGTACACATAAAGACCTATCGATTTATCTTTATGACAGAATCGCCAGCCTTCCTGAATAGCAAATAGGAACGGAAGCTTTGAAATTCATCGAATAATGGCAGATCGAATATTCAACCCTTATTGGAGTTGTAGTACGGTCGATATCAAAGGGAACCTGCCGCATGACTCGCGATTGTAATAATTACTTATTAAATGTTGAATAGTTCATTTATTAAAGAGAAATTTGCTCAGATCAGGATTTATGACTAATATGACCTTCTCAAGTTTTTGGGTGCATGTTCCTGTGAACAGCTATCGTTTTGTCCAATTGTCTGTTATCTTCGAATTTTTCCGGGAGTTGTCTCTTGTGATAGACTCACTGATGGTGCATCCAGTGTCAAAATCGAAACGTGGGTACATAGAATTTCATCGACTTGAAACTTTCAGGGTAGGTTGCACTTCAAAATACGACGGTAAAGTTTGTTAATAGGATTCGGCTTTGGAGTTATAGTCATTTGAACTGAACGGAATCGAACTTGGATTTTAGTTAAAGTTGAGGAATGATTAGTGAATTAAACGAACTTTTCAGATATGTTTTTCGGAGACTAGTTATCAGATGTGAAAAAAAATTCGCACACACCTGGACTTCTATATTTCAAGACAGTGAACCAAATTGAATTTGGATACAATGTCAGCTTTCGGGAATATTGGTAAAGAATATGTCCAATTTTCTAAGTTCCGTTGTGTTTTCCAGAAAAATTGAAAAAATAATGTTCAAATCATGATGAAACTAGTTAATGTTTTGGAGAATGCTCAACTTTGTGCGAAATTGCGTGATAGGCATATCATTAGAACAATTTTAAAAAAATTAATTTTTCGAAATATTAAATATTTTGCGATCTTCTAATTGTATTATCTCGAGCTACCCATAGAGAGGTTAGTAGGTGAAAAGATGTTTTGGCAACGAATTTGATAATTCGCGCAAAAATGCTGACGTCAAGTAAGTTATATTTTTCTATTCTTTTCCAAAAGCTTTAGACTGAAATTCAAAATATTCGTGGATTCAGCGGTTGCTTTTGATGAGTTCGGTATCCTGAACTCTTAATGTTAAAGGAGTATGAAGGGAGCCTTTCGAAACTCATCGTCGGGATTTCGGGAAATTTGTCGTCTCTCTCGGATTCTTATGAAAGTAGATACTGAACCCTTTGAAGGTAACTTCACTCCGCGAAAATTCTATTCACATAATAGAAACACGCGTAGAGTCAAAAGGAGAAGAAAAAACACGAGAAACTTTCCGAACACAACCGTAACTCGACTAGAGATTAGAGCTCAAAAACACAAGTCGAACATTCTCCTAGTCGTTTCCTATGACAAAAACTCCTCCGGTCGTAAAGGGTTTCGCAGACCTCAACGTCTGGAACGAAGTCAATTTGATTTTCTGTTAATTAAATTTATGATGGAATTTCTTCGGCTTTCAGCTCTTCAGAATGGGAACAAATTATCCCGATTGAATTTTGCTGCTGATGATATTCCGGGAGCCTTCAGGGGAAAAGAAGTTTCCACTCGAGTCCCGCGTGGCCATTGAAATATCGTCAATTCATCAATTTCTCGCTTCGATTTCCGTCCTCTCCGTTTGGAAGAGAGCAGTTTTAAATTACCGTTCCATATTGGTCTGCACGTGAAATCTCTTAGGACGTGGGAGTGCATTTTATTGGATGGATTTAGGAAATTTAATAACAACGTTTCTGCAGAAGTAAATATTATTCTTTTGTCAAATAGAGTTTGATGTCGAGGTGGATGGTACCGCCCAATTTATGTAAATGAAAATATTTGAAATATTTTTTCGATTAAAATTTAAAAATAAATTTCTTCAATTAATGTGTGTATTCTTTAGTGAAAACAGACAAGAACTCATTTGAAAAAACTATGAAATACCCTATGAAAATGAGGTTGACGATCTGTCAAGAAAGAGGAAATGTAAAACCAATAGAAAACATGACTATGGCGCAAATTTGATGAAAAATTAAGGAAACTATTATTTATTCTGTCATTGAAGTGGAATATCGCTCAGAGTTAAATTTGGTATTTGGTCATAAAATGAAGACTGGGAGGAAAATTTCTAGAATATGGTTTTCTTGTTTGACTCGATCGTCACATTCCACATGAAGGTACTTTCACAACTCATTCACGTGTTTCAATTCAATACTTTTTATAGTTCTCGAAATCCAGGTTCTTAGCAAGCTTTCGATCCAAGACTGTTGGAAAGGCTATGTTGAAATGAAAGAAAGGTTCGTCTTTCTTATGCAATTTCTTTATTGGCAACAAATGCACTTGGAAGGTTTCTTCACTCATAGAGTGTTAAATGAGAACTAACTCTAATAATCTAGAAAGAATCTAGCATTCCTTAAAACACGAAATGTAAACTTCTTCATAGACCCTCGGCTCATGCACGTGTATAATGTAAACATTCTGAAGAGGCATTTCTGCTCGAAGTCAACTATAACAATCTTAATCTCATTATTTATTATTTCGGAGTGAACCACAAATAAACGTTTCAAGGATAAACTAATGCGACTTAATTTTTGAACATTCAACAGGGATCTGAAAAACCAACAAAGACTTCGATTTCCAGTGGAGATGAATCGTACTCACATCATCACAATATTATCGTAAATTTGTTTCCTGATGCAATCCATTGTATAATTAGGAGTAAAACGAGAATCCTAATCGGAAGCAGCGTGTTTTTCAATACTTCAGCTTCGATTGACGGTATGATATTCTCTCACATCCGCCCTAATCTGAATTTTTCGAAGGTGACGAGTTTCACAATTCAAGAAAACCTAAACCAACACTTCACATATATTTGCAAAGTTCCAATGCGTGTCCATGAATAGCCTCTTGACGCTACGCAATCCCTCATTAAGTTTCTTCTCTTCTGCTATTCAATGCATTGCAATTTAGAAACCCGACAACCCTCGCACTTATCAGTCCCTCTCCTTATTTCTACACACATCTTCGCCGACACCCTAAGATTTATAGGCAGAGAGCCGGCGTCGCATTCTAAGTTGTCATTCCAAGAGACTGGAAAATTCAGGAGTTCAATGTTGAATAACTTCTGACTATAGAGATAATTATGGAAGGGTCCAATTTATACTACTAAAAATACTAGAAAAGTACCAACGTGAGGTCAGGATATTTTACGCGCTTGTTCAGATTTTAAGTACCTACCTACTAGATCGACAAAATTCCGCACTCAGTTGCGAGTTGGTATTTTTCAACTGATTACAGAGTTTTAATCTGATCGATTTCGTACTCCTTCAGATATTGCAAAAATGAGGTTAAAATTCCAAATAACAACGAAATTTGACATATATTTCTTCTTATACCTCCGAAAGTAAATATCGAATCGAATTGATATTTGAACCATTCTTATTAAATACTGACTGTGAGGTTACTGCTGATATTTCAGAAAATTTCGAACGAAAATTCGAAGAATTATGGAATAAATATTTCTCTGAAATTTTTGACAACTGAATACACAGGAAATTCTGCACTTAGCTGCGAGATGGTATTCCAAAACAATATACGAGGTTTTAATGTGATCGAATCAGTTCTCCATGAAGTATCGGGAAATTAACCTCAAAATCTCAAATGAGCCTAACTCCGAAACGATTTGTTCGAATTAACGAACATAACCGAGATATTCGGACTCCAAACCTTATCTGACAATTTCGAGTCGCTAGGTCCTTTCCTTTGAAAGTTAGAGCACATACGGACGGACGAAAAGAATTGAATTTGACCACGGATTTATCTTCAGGGAGTCCAACCTATTCGTTAAAGACCATTTTCGGCTCGAAGTTCGATAATAACAGACATTTTGACGAAACGATTACGCGCTATTTCCCAGGAAAAGCGCGTTAAAAAAACCTGGAACGTTTGGATCCAAAAACATCTCAATACGTTGTAATTTTGCAGTAAACGAAATAATGGGGTCGTTCAACCCTGCACAAAGCTATTTCAACCCAATATGATTACTTTTGTGGCACTGCTAGTGGTAGAACTATGTACAAACAGGTAACTGTTATTTCGTGTTGTATAGAAACAGTACCATAACACGAGGTGTTGTATCTTTTTTTGATGATTTATAGAAAGTTATACGTTACCCAGACGGTTTCGGTAAACATCGAAGGAAGTCATTTAGCGTTTTATCTAGTCATACACACCCATGTCATATAAACTTATTGCTTATCTAAACTCAAAGTAGATACAAGTGAGACTCTGTTACTTAACTACTTCCACACCGGTAAAGAATCGTGCTGTTTTGTGTTATATAGCAAAAGTTATATAACTTTTTGTAAATGTAAGAAGGAACAGTTATAACACACGATATTCTGTTACTTTTGTGATGTTATATTGCTGGTTATAAGTTACGCGACGGGATTTGGCAGAGATCAAAGTAAGGTATATAGCGAAGTTATTTAGAGTGTCATATAGTCATCCACATCCCATAGCTCATCTCAACTCAGAGTAGATATAAGCAAGACCCTGTATCCTAAGCTACGTCTTCAACGGCAACAAAACTTCCTTTTTTGTGTTATATATCAAAAGCTACATAAATCATTGGAGATTTCAGTGGGAAAAGCACAACATTGTTATGAAAAATTGGCTTTATTACTTCTTTGTACAGTTTTACGGTAACCGGTGGGGAAGTAGTTGAAGATGCTTTACTCTGGAGGGTGATTAGTCAATACTTGGTGATATGCTATGTGTTTGAATCCTGCAGTGTGAATTGTCCTCTAGGCTATTACTAGTCTTCATTATGATCTCAATCAGTATCTCCTTTTCTTCTGAACCAGCTTTTTTCGGCAACTTAAAATCTCATAAACGATGTGAGCACAACATCTTCTACTGAAGAATTCATGGTCTCTACTGAACTCAGATGAATCAACTTTGAATAACGTAATGGCTACACCCCATTGTAGACAGGTTTGTTGAATAACTTTATTGGTATGGAATTTTTTGTTTCCGGTGTGGACGTAAGCTAGGGCGCGCTAAACTTACCCATTCAAGTGTGAACTATCGGCTTGTAAAGTCATGCCGGCAAACAATACAGTTCCTCCCCCGATCTACTTCTTAAATTATTCATACCTGTCCAAAAGGGAGGAAAATGAGAGAACATGGTAGTCATGACCAAATATTGCCATTTTATTCATTACTGAATCCATATTACGCGATATAATATTTAAATCGAGAGGAAAATCCTGTCTATATATCTACCAGACCCAAAAAGGACTTATGCGTTTGTTTTCGGCCAGCAAGACAGTAATTGGTGGAAAATTTGAGTTTTCAGTTAGGTGTTATTCATAGCTGACTATTTCGTGGCTTCATAAAAAACAACCACTTCAGCTTCGGATTTCTCCTGCTTTCTGAAGTCTACGCTCGGACATCCTTGAATTCTATATTGAATTCTTTACTAAACGTGAAATCTGAAAAATTAAGGTTCGAAATTCGAAATAGTCAGACATCACCTATTTGATGGAGATGTAAACTGTAACTGATGCTTAGGATTTCGTATTCCGTACACGCTAGATATTTGGCTGAAAACAAACACTCATACGATATATACCTGCTTCCAAACTTTTGCTATTTCACGGATTATGGTTCAACAATCTGAAAACTGGGACCGTGGTCATACAAAACAGAGGTCAAGTGACAGATTTCCTGTGATAACATTAATGGAATTTTAAAACTGCTGAGCTTACGGTCGGAAAATCGACTGCATAAGCGAGCTCAATTCTGGCTTGTCGCTGTCCTCGAAAGCAGAAAACTTCAAAAGTTCATTAAGTTGGAATTTATTAGTCCTGCTCGAATTGAAATCTAATTACCGATATCTGAAATGAAATGAATAATTCATCTCTATGATTGGTCGACGGACGCTGAGTTGAAATAGCGAGCGGGCAGAGACAGAAGTCTCGTTCGGATTTTACGAACTAGTAGGTTTGAGTATTATAAATTCAATACTCTTGGGAGCCGAGCTCATGGAATCAACTTACCCTATATTGAATTCGAACAACTTAAAATTCCGTATGGAGAGTAGTGTTGAATTTAGGCTACTGTTAAAATATTTGAACTGCATTAAGGCAGATCGAGCGGGAGTTGCATTATTAAGGGCTAACCAAATTTGGGATGAAGAACGTTAGACAGAAAAAAATACATCACTAACATCATGAGAAGCTAAGAGGGTGCCACCTATTCTGAGGAAGTTATTAGACATAAAGCCTCAGAGTATGGGATTTTGAAGTTTTGGGGGAGACTATAATGCTTTGAACAAGCTAACATTCTGCTATGTCGAATATTCAATGAATGACACAGTGGTTACAATTTGAAAGCTATAATCACAAACGCTTAACAGAGCCAGAGCAATGTTTTTGGTGGAACCTATACACAAGCCAGTATAAAAACATACCGTGTGTCAATTTGGAAACGTACCACCTATAATAAATCAACCTTCATACAAAATCAGAAGACATTCTAAAAGAGGTGAGCTACGTTATGTAGGGACATATTTTATTCGGTTGGTTCCAATCAGTTCGTGTCAATCTCATGAGCGGGAGGACACCAACTCCTGAAATCTTGAGGGGGGTTAAGCGACACTTTGTTTTTGGGGTAATTCGATAGCTTTTTCAAAAATGCCGTACTCATGACCTTTTTTTCATTAGTTTTGAAATTCATCACCCCGAAGACGTGGAAAAATAACTGAAGAATGTAACAACTGACTACACGAGGGATTGGCTGTTATTCAAGGAATGCTGCTATTAGACGTGCTAGTAAATGTTCATTGCAACTTTTGCCATAGGTATATATTCTTTTGTTTTTGGAAGTAAGAACGAAAAAAGTCAAGTGTACGCCATTTTGGAAAAATACAATTCTGAACCGAGAAGTAACTCAACCTCTCTGTCCATTTAAGATTGCCGTCATCATGCTCACTCACATGAACTCATTACCAGCTTCTATGCATTTTGCATTCAATCATGTCTTCAGCGACTTTTAAGTAGCTGAATCCTTGTGCAGTGGCAAAACATTTCATGCCCCATCTACCACTCAAAATAGTACGAATTCATTTCAAAGTTGAATGACAGTATGCATTCACCATTTCTCTAATTTAAGCGTAACTAATTTCAGTTGAAGAATTGTGGAGCCAGTCGAGGCACGGCAAATCTTACATCTCGGCAGCCTTTGATTTCATGTACCACTCATACATACGATTTTTGGTGAAGTTGATTCTCACAAAATTACATTTGTACTTCGAAATTATCTCAAACTCTTCGTTGTTCAATAATTTGATACATTTCAAAAATATAAAATCCTATTGTTATGAAGTGAAAGAGCAGAGCATGGTTTAAGCTGAATAAGAAATTGGCACTCTAACTCCGCGTGCGTATGAGGGCTCAAGTTTCGATCATTCTTCCAAGCGGGAATGTTCTGTAATCAATTTTCGGAACTTTTTCGACAGAATCTCTGATATGTTGAAATTAGCTCGCACTTAAATGTTTAAGTCTTGAGAAAGATCAAAACACGAATTTGAACTTGCACAAATCATTAAAGATTCATTCGATTTGCCCAGAACTCAAGTCATAAACCTAATTATTTCCGTTGAATTCAAGGAAATGAAGAAGATAATATGCAGTTTATAAACTACACACTGCAACGCTTTGCGCAATAGCGATTTCGAGAATCAAAGGTTAAAATTTTTCCTGGCGCATGCGTCCTATTTATAAAAAAAACTCAAAAATGGGTTATAATATTTGAAGTCACCGTACAGCGCATAAAATCTTTTTTTTTCGGAATCGATGATAAGAAAATTACTTATTCGTCCTGATGTTCAATACATCCGATAAAATTCAACTACTAATATTTCTTAATAGAAACTATTTTTTTGCAGGAAAGACGTAGATATGGTCCGACTTGGCTCTCCGGATATTCCGATTCTGCAATCCCCCAGTACTGAAGAAAAAAACGAACGCCTAACCATCAAATGGCTGTCGAACGCCGTATCCGAGCTGAAGACGGAATTTGGAGAGGTTCAAGCCGCTGTCAACTCGACTGTAATCCTTCAGAACCATGAGCAACTGGATACCGAATTGAGTTTGTTAAGGAGCGACGTCACCAATCTTAACAGCCAGTTGGAATTGGCGAAGAACAAGAACGAGAAATACGAGGCCAAACTGCAGATGCTCCAGGAAGAGATAGGAAATCTGAGGGAATTCAATAAGGCAACGGCCACCAACTGCGGCAGATTGAAGCATCAGGTAAACCTTATTTCATACATTCTAGCGGTAACCGCTTTTCTTTATCTTGTGCGGAAATAATGCGCCCGTTGGTAATACCTAATCCGATTTCCGTTGGTTTATGTGATCGGAAAGGGATTTTTCCGTTTTCCCGCGTCGTTTCTTCCTTCGCGAATTTCCAATGAAAAGTTTCGTCGAAGGAATTGAAGTCGTTTCGAGAATCCTGATTTGGTTTTGAATGGACGATCTTATTGAAAAATGTTCAGAACCGATTATTTCAAATGACAGCATGATTTCGTGCTTTGTTTCGCTCATTTTACAGTTGATGTTCTCTGCTCATATGCAATCCAATAGAAATTTGTAGGATTCTGTGATGAAGAAGTGCACAAAGTATGTTGTTTATGCACTGGGCACTTTCAAAGTTGGTTGTATTCAAAATGCGACGGTTAAGTTCGTTAATGACAACTTTTCGCGAAATTTTGTTGAAATCATATCGTCAGTAAATGTGAACAATTTTTTTTTCAGAATTTCTTTCGAATAAATTTTTTTCTCTGGATACTGTTAAATATATTTGAAAGAAATTCAGCGCAGACTTTGAGCTTCACATTTCACATCAGTGTACCAAATTTTCAGTTTTTTTTTGCGTACATGTTCCGGAATAACCCGAAAAAAACCTAGAAAAGCCATGACGTGAAGTCCGCAGCTTTGCCCTCACGTTCAAAAGATAACATCAAAAGGGAACATGCGCGTAAATGCTGCTGACTTCACGTCAGTACGTTTCTAGGTTTTATGAGGCCACTTTGTAGGCCATGAGAATTCGACTCAGTGGAATTGAAAAATGTGGAGTATATTTTCTGTTGGATAACTTCGCGGCATTGTCCGTTGTACACAGAAGTCTTAGTAATTCCGGATATAACTTCAGCGAACCAAAGGTTCACCTTGGCAACATTTCACTAGTGCCAAATTGTCTCAGTTTCAGTTAGAAAAACTGACCTCATAGCAGCGAATGAAGTACATATATGACAAGATTCAATCCATTTCAA
This sequence comes from Myrrha octodecimguttata, assembly GCA_958510865.1. Taxonomy (NCBI): domain Eukaryota; kingdom Metazoa; phylum Arthropoda; class Insecta; order Coleoptera; family Coccinellidae; genus Myrrha; species Myrrha octodecimguttata. The sequence goes on from OY294056.1 coordinate 26,209,126, forward strand.
ATAAATATCAGTTTGGACAGATAAACGATTCTGGATGTCTAGCGAATGTGGGGTGGTTATCAAAAATAACATATGATGACCTGTTTAAGAATAAAGGAAGCACAGTCTCGATAGTTTCAAGGTTTATGTGTTCCTGAAATGAAGAACAAAGTGATTTCTTGGATTATATATATCAAGAATGGAAGTTCTTGAGTACCCGATCATTTCAATTTCGGGATGAAGGTTTGGATTTTTTCAAAGTTTCCTTTATGGTTTCCACATTTTTAATATATTCAATTGAAATCTGACGGATACATCTAACTTTGAGGTTAACATCATATATGTCAACTCCTTGTGAGAATCTATGAACATATAACAATTTCTTCTGTGGATCAATGTTTCCTTTCCCCCCCAGAACTTTTTTGTGGTGCGCCATTGTTATGCTTAGTTTGAAATTTTTAAGGAAGAATATTTCTAAATTTCCTTTTTTGGAATCTGATACTATTTTAGAGGAAAATTGATACCTTATTCATCTTTCCCATATTTTCCAACCTTCAAATGTTGTACCACGAAAAAATTTTTGTGGCTAAAATTGCACATTGTTATAATAATCACCTTGTAGATTTCTGTCAGGGTCATCTTTCTCAGAGAAAATCAATTTTTTTTCCATATTTAGAAATTAAAAGCTAGGAATTCTAGGTCCAAGTTTGAAACTCTCTCAATCTAAGCGGTCTTCAAAATGGTCGTTCATGTTTCAGATTTTTCAGCAAAATAGGCATCCACCTTGGTTTCACTCGATTCGAGAAGAAATACCGTCGATCTAGGTTAACACATAAATCAATCTTTGATAGAATCACTGTACGATCCTATGTCTGATACTTGGCAGATTCGAGAATCTATAGGTTTTCCACTGAATGACCATTAGGAATTGCATCGACCCGATCGTTTGGATGTATTAAGAGGTGATAATAAATGAAAGTCCGAGTGAAAATCAGTGATCTGGAATAGAAACTAGAAAGGAAGCCTAAACTTTCCTAAAAGTTTGCGGTATCGAGTCACTGAACTGGATTTCTGGATATCGTTTTGATGATGCAAACAATTCGGTGTTGTTTCTACGGGATTACGGGAAATATTGCAATTATTATATAACTCACGGTTTAGGCCACGTCCGCAGAGACAGGTGGCTTGCTTAGTGCCTAGATCCTAGTAATTTGTCACCTAGCGAGTAGCTCAGTGAAACTAACTTTCACAACCAGAAACACTAGTCGCTTGGGGTGTATCGAAGTAAACAAACTCGTTGGATTTTTGTCACTAGACGCGAGGCATTTGAGAGGTAAAAATGGATGCAATTTTAATTGCATCAGTTTTTCAAAGAGAACATCTGTGGAATCCAGCTAATGAACCCAATTAAATGCAGTACCCTCGAAGAAACTTACTGTTTTCTGAAAGCCTTTTCTGCTTTCTATGGAAAATATTTCATTGAGGCGTAAACTGAGATTGGGATCGAAAATTAAAGACTTGATTTCTCCTGGAATTGAAGCTGATTAAAATGACCATTCAACAATCGGTACCTCTAATGCATCTTCCTATCCTAAACATAACTTAACAATCAGTGGAATAAGAACCGCAAGATTCATCTGACCAAAATGGAATTCATAATGTATCCATGAAAATGTTGAACGACTCTGCTTTGTTGAGTAACATAAACAATTACAAGTAATGGAATGAAGATATGGCGTTCACTGAGATCTAAACCAAATGTTTCTCTTCATACGCGAATATTCGTTTTTCATCAAAATTATACAGAACATCAAAGTCCTCATGACTTGACCGTGACTTATTTATGTCATAAACCCATCAAGGTGCATGGGCGTGGAATGGTATATTTTAACGATTAATTTTTGGTGAGTAGCTATCTTTGAACTATTCGTGAAAATGAAATCTCGTCAACATGCCAAAACGCAAATGACAAAGACAACTAGTGATTCACCATGCAGTGCGGCCAATGTTAATCCTAGCAAATCGTCAGAATGCAAGACATTAGGCTCTAGGCGCGAAGCAAGCAGTTTGTCTGTGCGGGCATGGCCTAATCGCTCTGGTGTTTCATGCCGAAATGTGGATTTTTTCATATTGCCTTTCTTTGAAGTTAACCAAAAAACAAAATAAAAGTGAAGCTCAATGATATTCTGGTGAATTTCTTGAAATTCAGGGCCTTGGATATGGTTCTAGTGGTAAAAGAGATCAAGAACTTTGAGCATAATACCACAAAACAAAATAATTATACGTGGACGTGCAGACAACAGAGAATAGAAAGAATAAACAGTAAAAACCCAATATTGATCGATGAAAATGGATATTGAATCGTAACGAATACCAACACGAACATATTCAATATATTTAGATTTTACTAACCTCTTCACTCGACGCATTTTGCTCTTCAATAGAGCTGTGCACTATGGTGATGTTTCCCATGATACGTCTTGAGACTCAGTGTATAATTGAATGTTGAGTATGCTTTCGTGATATTATAACTGAAAAAACCGAAAATTTTTTACTTAATGGAAGTTCAGTTGAGCTAAAAGATAATGATAGATAAATTTTTCAAGGAAATATCCATCATTATTTTATCTATCGGAGTAGTGAATCTCATTTTACAAAACTAATGAATCATTATTTTTCGCGTTTTCTGATTATATTTCATTCAGTTTAATTATTCTACTGATATGAATTCCAGAAAGAGCCCAACGAAAAAATTCAACAGTATTTGAATTTTTTCAGTTAAGCCTCGGAAAGTCTGTAGAATGAAAGAAACCCTGCCAATTAAACGTAGATTCAGTTTGCCTCCACCGATCTTATTTCATTTTTTTGAATATCGAATAAATATTTTTCCATAATAAATCATAGTGATTGAAAGAAAATCAATGTTGAATTATCTGGATAAAAATGATATGGAAGGAAATTTCGAGTATCAGTTGCTCCATTGTAATAATAGTTTATTGAAAATGAGAATTAGGTATATTTTCCAGGTGATTTGTTTTCCCATATTTCAACAATCTGAGTACAAGGTGTTTTTTTCGCACAAAAATTATTATATGCATTCTCCAGAGTCAGATATTTATTTTCGGTTCGATGTCATCGTAGTTTTGGATAATGTTCATCAGTAAAAAATCAATAGATTTGATTTATTCTTTGTGATCTGGGACTGATCGAAATTCAGCCAAAATTATGAATGAGGTTCGACCGTTGTTATAAGAATGATTATAAATATCCTTGATGCCTTCTTTATCCAATTGAAATTATTCGCGGAATACCCCGTATGCACGTTTATCTCACCCCCAAATTCCTCCTATAAACAGGTCTTTATCTCTATGTTTCCGTGTAACGTTGTCAAACTTTTTATAGGCTTTGACATAGGTCTATGAAAAAAAGTATACATGTTTTCTGTGAAAGAGAATGTCAAAGCTACACAAACTGAATTACTTACATTATTTGGAATGTCGACTATAGGGTGGAATCCGAAAAAATTTCGTTAGATGATCGGGTGTAGGGTTAATTTGATGAAATATTCTATGGCGCTGAAAATATGCTCGATAGTTCCATACAGAGATAAAACGCAGATTTCAACACTGAGGATGTTGTATGTCCCGAGGCAATTAGAGTCCTAAATATTTCAAGAACAATAATTATGTTGCTCATTCCATTTCAACTAACCACAAAATTTCAGAAAGAATCGAGTTAACAAATTAATTACAGCACGACAGCACCTCTAACTTGAATGTTAATGAGTTTTTATGATAAGCATATTCTGTTTGAGAATCATCCACCCATGGGACTCGTCCCCACAATTTCTCTTCATTTTCATTTGTAATTAAGATCATTAAGGTCCTTTTAGTAAATGTTTTAATCCACGTTAGTTATGTTTTATTCGTTCTAGCGAACCCTGTGAGGTTGAGGTTATCAACGTTTTCAAAGGAATGGAAACGAAAATAGTGCGGCTGTTTTGCCTTTGTTGTGATTCATGGTTCCGCTGTTGTCACATACTTTCGATTCGAATTCACTAGTACAAAGGGATTATATTGGATTTTTTCATGTAAAATATGCGGAAGAACATACTTCGAATGCTATCGTGAAATTCGCCGCTTGAAAATTTGCCTTTATAAAATAGCTTTGATTATTTTGCTTGATTAAAGGTCATAGTAGTAATAACATATCTCAAATTCCCTTACTTTTCTTCAGGTTTGTAAATGGAGATAATGTGTGGAGTCGAATTATGCGCCCAGTTACTCCTTAAGTATAACCTAGAAAATTACAGGTTTATGTTATTTTTTTCAAAACTAAGGAACACTACCCAAAATAATGCGTGAATTCAAACTATTCAAAAACTAGCCGAATCATTCAGATCTCAAGCCTTTTATGGAAAATTCAAACTTTTAAGTTCCGGTCGTCTAGACAGACAGACAGAAATAAAAGTGACCACGATTCCTTCATCAGTCAGTTTAATATTAATAATATTTTTTCGAGAATTTCGCCTCAAAATTCGCAAAATACATGAAATACAAGAGTTCACAAAAGCGTAGCAAGCTTGCAGATGTTTAAACGCTCAATGCTTCTGATAAAAATTGGTTAATTTCAGAATATCTATTTGTTGTGATTATAAACTTTTTTCTCAAGGTCTAACTAGACACCCTTTCAGAATTGTAAAATTTGAATAGTCTTATGCGTGAGAGTGTCTCATGAAATTTGACACATGATAAGAGGGTATTATCCATATTTTCAGATGAATGAAAACCTGATTGATAATAATATCTTTCGTTGAACAGGGTACATACCTGAAACCAAACGCCCATGAAATATTGATATCTCAAAGTGGGATTTCGTCCAAATTGTAACATAAAGCACATCCCAAGCATAATGCAGATCCATAAATTTGCAAGGATAACTCTCTCGAGGTATCAAAGCCTTTCCAGTTACATTTCTTCCGTTTGCGACGTTACCGTCGTATCTTTTCATCTCGGAGAGCAACGAAAAACAAGCAAGTCAAAAATCGCGAAATATAGCAGCTAATGATTCGGAAGGATTCCAACAATGAACCCAGCATGTCATCCAGCCCGACAGTTTTCCAGGTTATTTGAGGCACTCTCACGAGCCAATTTCGATTTATATCAACCTGTCATAACGGATTTTTACGACCTTTTATCCTGAGGGAACGCGGACGTCCGAGCACCGAACGACAACCTGGAATTCCATTTTTATGTCGCGTATCGAAATGGACAAGGTGGCGGAATGGGAGGCCAATAATAATCCTGTCATTTCGACCTGAAACCGTTTTAGGAATTGCTGGACTGTCATTGAATAGTTTTTTATTGCTCGTAATGATATGAATGGAATAAAATCGAAATTGGATGATGACCTGAAGCTTTTCACTATTTCAGAGGTCAGATGAACAAATTATACAGGGTGATTCCAAATCAGACGTGAACCATGTAGGAGGTGTTTGTATAACTCATTTGAAGTCGTTTGAGCCGTATTTATTGGACACCAAAAAATCACCAGTTTCCCAGATATTCGAGTTCTTGTGATTTTCAGTAGTTGTCTGCAATTTTTGGATTCCACCATTGCTGGTGTATGCCAAAGTCATTTTGGAAACTTACCGTCTTCCTTCTTCATTCTCTTGAAAAAATTCCGTCAGGAGGAATTCATTAGTTAAGTTTCAGCAGAAATTTATTTTATAAGGAACATTCGGAATGTCCGGCATAAGGAATATGCGTGTCTACCTAATCAAAATGAATCGAGATCCCAAGTGCAATAATGTTTTTTATCTTCAACATCTAATACAGCATATTTTTGTTTTTTTTCAATATATCATATTCTTGTCTGAAAATGAACCGAAATTATAATTGAATTTGGTGAAAATAGAACGACAGGTAATGAGTCATCGTAACTCCTTCCCCAAGGTTGACGTCTTATTTGGAATCACACTGTATTTTACGTTGATGATACTGTTAGATAAAGAACATACATACAGATACAGAATTTTGAACTTTGAATCCCGGAATGTACAGGTTACAAAAATCTGTAGGAAAAAATCCGCATTATCCAAAACTACTGAAAAAAATCGTGAAATTGCAAAAGTTGCGAAAATGATAAGAAAATCAAGAATAGTTTTCTACGATATTAATGAACAATACTGGTTCAACACTTCTGAAAATTTAATGAACATTCAATTTTTTGTAACAGATAAGAAAGATAAGTTGAAGAGACCAGCGTAACATTTATGGAACTTTCTTGAATCAAATAGAAATAAACAACCCATTTAATTATTGATCGACTCCTTAGGTGCTTTCATCGCTAAATCCCTCGCGGAGTAACAGATTTTTGAAATTTTCATAACAATTCGGTTTTTCGTCGAAAGTAGCCGAATTCGATTTCCTCTTCTCTTGAAATAATATATAAATGGAAATAAAATGAATCTGGCAACTATTCCTTTGATATGAATTATTTTGAATTGATTTTTTTGTAAAATTTTAGTCGGAGAGGGACAAAGATTGAATATACTGATGAACTCACGATCGAGTTCAATTCTGTCTGCCCTTCGGGACATCCGGTCGATACCATTCGTATGTAATTACGATAAATAATATCTGGATATTTGAATTTTTGAGTAAGTTTGAGGTTCTAATGTGCCGATCGAGTTTGTTTGAATGGACGAAATCGAATTGAGTCTTGGTAATTAATTGTTCAATACTGTCAGGGAAATATGAGTCCACTCTTGTGAGAGCAGTCAAACTTGAAAATTATTTTTTTCAGTGGAAATATCGCGAAAACTGAACACATGTAATCGAAATTTTGCACGTGCGTTCAAATTTGTATAGTTCAACGGAGAGGTTTGGTCGATAATATTCGAATTAAAAAATTGTAACTTCTAATTTCTTGAGGAAACATTGAGATTAAGCGGATGGTGCTCATTCTTCAACTCACTCCAAATCTACTTCACAAATACTTTGCGGCTGAAAAAAATAAAACACAATAACTCTCAAGAGAAAAAACTCTTGTTATCGACGATTTATATATCGCTGAAATCGGGCGTCAACATTTCTTAACCTCAATCAAATTCCTCGAAAACTCACCCCATTGTACTGAATTTATCACAATTCCTCTCTTACCTGCAGATATACTACCAATCATTTCGGAGAAATCCTTGTATCAAAAGAATTGCTGCTGTGAATACGTCGTTCTGGAATTCTGTTGTCCGAGGTACAGACTCGGGTTGCAAAGTCCTTCACCGGTACCGACTGACCGACATTATTATAATACTCTTTGTGAAGCTTATGTGTCTTTTGAACTCGCCCGCATGCCATCCGATATTGTTCGTAAAGCGAAATGGTTTTTCATTTCAAGTTGTACCAGACACCAGGATTTAATGGACATAGTATAGTATCGGCTAATGTGTGCTGCGAACTGATATTAACTCCAATTATTGTTGAATTCCAAGTGACAACAACCGAACGACATAAGCAAAAAAACTAACGAAGCTCTCCGACAGCTTTGTCTGTAATTTCGAGGAGAAAAACTCGAAACTCCCAGCAAAATTACTCTCGAGTTACCTTCGTTCGACGGAAATATGCTTTTGAGGAAACAATTGCAGAAAAATGATCCCGTACCTTACGTAAATTGTAATTTCATTATATATGGAAGAGATTTTTCCTCTGGATTCATATTTCATTCGAATTTTTTTTTCACGTGGAAATACTATCTTCATAGGAATGTGGAGATACTAATGTATTAGTTTGTTTGTGCTTATATGATAGAAATTTGAAGAAAGCACTGACGTGAAGTCAGGACCTTTTGCGCGCAGGTTCGAATTCATGGTCGGAGTGGTCACACATGCACACCTCACCCAACGCTGCTTGAAAATAAAGTTTTTAAAATCTTTCAGGCTTCAAAACGTTCTTGATCAAGACTGAAAATTAACTTCCACAATAAATTACTCAGACAGTCGATATTCACTAAGTAGTTTCGAAACAATATAAAGGTCGAATTTCCCCCACTAATTTCTTAGAAACTAAAATTCCGAGTGAGGTCGATTTTCTCCTTGAGCGAACTACACCAGCATATTTTGACCTGAAAACTCCACGAAAGTCTTGAAAACCCTTGGTAATTTTTTTCGAAGGTCATAGTGTTTGCGGGTGAATAGACACTCACTGATTTGTTCATCAGTGAGTCTAACCAAATTATTCAAGTACATTTTCAGGATGGAAATGGAAATGGAAGAAAATGATAATGCAGGCTCTTGTTCCCTTGAATTATATGATTTTTTATTGTTTGTCGATTTTTTGACCACCACTGAATAGTGATTCTGAAACTTGAGATGATTAATTCATGAGACTATTAATTTCTAGTATTTGACTAATTCGGTCCTCACTTGAGATTATACCGAAATATATCTCACTAACTTACGTGGCTAAAATTTTTTAAACTATTGCTGATTGTATCCTACAGAAGAAAAAATAATTTAGGAATTTTAATCAAAAACAGAAAAGAAAAATCGAATGAAGACAACAGATCTGAAGTCTGAAAGTTAAACTGTTCATTCGAGAAGAGAATACGAGATCACCAGAGAAGCTCTATAACAGACATCTCACACCCCACATATGCAAAACACTTGAAAGAATTCCGAAATCATTTCAAATACAGCCATGAAATTCTGCTCTCCGAAAGTGAAAATTTCTACTTACTTCTAGAATTTTTAGAGATCATCCTGAGGAAATCCCAAGTAATCCCATTAAACGGGTTAACAGATGTTGACAGATCTTCCTTTGAAGGAGGCAAATCACCGACAATAATTTTCACTGTCATTCATATAATGTTCAATTTCACTGCTTCCGCAAAACCGAAGTGTTTTTTTTAAAAACCATGTCCATTTGACATGAATTCAAAACGTAATCCTGAAAACGCCACAGTGTGATGAAACAATATTAAAATACATTAAAACTATATGTAGAAATTGAATTTTTATTCCACTATTGGTTAATTTTCTTGTAATATAATGATTTTATCTCGTGTAACTTACGAATGTCATTTTCTTAAGTTATTAATATTTCGTATTCGAAGAATTTCGAGCCAGGAGTGGTAGCAAATCCTAGTACTGGAATAACAGATGATTGAATTGGTTCTTTGTTTTATCGATCCGTATATGAAATAACTCAAAAAAAGTTATTGAGATGATGAAAATATGCAGACTTAAATCTTTATTTGAAATCGATTCGTTTCGGTTCTCTCAAAAAACCTACTACAAAATAAGGCCGCCTTTGTGATGGTCATAGTTTTGTGACTTCCGAGCTGTTGCTTTTTGTGCGTTGATTTCGGTATATTATCCTTCAGACCAAATCTGTTTTATTTAAAATTTCGAGCCAAAAGCGGTCTCTACAATCATATGTGATACACCGATCAATGTAAAGGTTAGGTTTCGAATGTGAATGAGCAATTAAATTTCGTGAATGAATACAAGAAATGGTTTCAATATTCATTTCAAATTCCTTTTATCCATGTCACGAAGAATAATATTCGAATTGAAATGCTGTAGGAAGTAGGTGGCTAGTTCGATTATGGTACCTGCGAAAATTGTTTCACATTATTTAATTTTCCTAACCTGGTTCGAGTACTATATTGAATATTTAATCAATCATTTATTTATTGTCATTGACGAATAACTCCTAGTAAAATAGGTATACAGATCTCCAGTTACAACAATGAGTGCTTTTCTCGGATATTTTCTAGACAAAAAGTTTCATAACTATATAGTATCTATTCGGATCGGTGAAAATACCTACTGAAGCAGCTGCAATAAGCTCCTCAAGCTGAAAGAGTACTTTTTCCATATTTCAAGCCTCCATCACCTGGTCTCATACATCATGTAGAATATGAAATAACTCTCTCGAAACCTCTCTTTTGCTTAGTACTTCCGAACATTCCATATCGAAATCAAGAAGTTGATCATTCAACTGCTTCAGTTTCTCTTCGGAAGAAGATCTATAATCCAACAACATCCGAAATTATAGTCCAAATATTTGACTACTTTCCTCGTAATATTCAGTTTTACCTTACCGATTCGGAATCAGGTAGTACCACGGCAGACAGCAGAGGCTGGAGATCAGACCATGCTGATTGGTCCATCAGGGCAGGTGTACTACGTCGAAAAATGGAACGCCACACGGGCTGCTGCATCAATGAACACCTGCCGACCGGAGTATTGTATGTCAGTTGCGCGACAACTGGAGGAACTTTTTACAGGTCAGGATTCAGTTTTGGCGCAACCGGTATGTCGATCCATCAAAGTTTTTGATTGAGCTCACTTTAATTTAGGCATTCGTAAGAGTATTTTTATTATGCCGCATGAGCGTCATACTATAAAAAATCACACAACAGATGAACATGCATTTTTGTGCGCCTGTTCTGGTGAAACCCTTTCGGATTGAAGCTTCAGGTTTGCATTTCAAAATGCGACGGTTCAGTTCTTTGAAATTTTGAGGTTATTCCCTAATATTTCAGGAAACACTTGAGCGATTGGATCGGAACTTGGCAGTAAGTTGAGCATAACGACAACGACGCGCAAACCTTTTGCAAAATTTGCATGGTAAAAAATTGCACGAAATTTTTTACAGAAAAAATTTTTCGCAGAATGTATTTATCAGCTGTGGAAAAAGTTTTTTACACAACTTCAATTCTGAATTTCACTATTGTGTACAGAGTTTATGTTCGATACCATTAAATTTTTTATGTTGAAAAAATATGTAAAATTTCTTGTTTTAATATCAATCCAGCCATGATGAAACTTGGTACGAATTGTTGATGGACAACTCTGTAGAGCGTATCATTAGAAATTTTGAAAAAAAATTGTTTTCAAATATTCAATACCTGCTAAATTTTGCTGTGAACTTTCGAGCTGATATTGCGTCTTCGGAATAACCAGAAAAGTACTATCTCAATTGAGTGAATTTTCAGCACCATTGGATATGTACCTGAATGAGCAAAGTCTGCTTAATATAATTTCGGAACTATACTCATCTGGAATTTGGGAATTATTTCCTCTTTATCTCAAGAATTTCTAATACAATTGAATCGAAACCATAATTTTAGAATGCCAACATTGAAATGCAAGCTATATCTTTTAAAAATGGAAAGATCAATAAAATTCTAGCTCGACCCCACATTTATGGAAATATTATAAGAAATACGGCTTGGACAAATGTTTTAAGGCTCTTGTCCGCAAGTCATTGATTTTCGGGTTTTTTTATTTTGATTTATCAGTCACAGTTGAAACTCAACTGCTGAAAGCACCTCTGGACACATTCATCTTGTTTACCGTTTTCGAATTTTCGAAGTTAACAAACATTCTTTCGCTCGCTTCTTGGAACCGCAGTGCTTATTCAACATTTGCGATCCTGTTTTATTTTTTTTTGCATCGGTCTTATAGTGTCATATAATTAAAGAGAAACCGCCCGGAATTTTGTACGGTCGGAATTTCGTACAATTGGGCGTTACGGACAGACGTAACTACTATCTAATTTAGGGAATTTCACTTTTACGGTCCCCCCCTCATGTTTTTATGTAGTTTGAGGATGAGGGGATGGAGGGCGAGCAGCGAAATTGTATTGTATGTTGTTTATGGTTGGAATGGGAATTGATGGAAGTGTAGACGGCTCAAGAATAAATATTCATTTTTTTCAAACGAGAAAACAAATTTTGTTCCCTATTTCAAGTTATAGCTAATAACTGATAATCATACTTCTGATGAATTTTTGATAATGTCATTTTATTTCATACAACGTGAGATATCGACGTGGATCATTCTATACGTTCTATTTCTTCCTTTAGAATCTTTAGTGAATATTATTATTACAATCCATCACAGAAAAACGATAATCAAAAGACAGATAATACTTATTTACATCTTCAACATAATTCGAATATAAAAACAATATCGAACTTACGAATCAACCAACTGTCGATACAGAAACTCTCGTATAGTCAATGTTCTGAACAACAAACAATAACACATTACTGTACATTGAATTTTGGAACGAAAATTGTCTGTATTACGGTGCGTAAATCATGATTGATCAAAAAACCTAGAAAAGCACTGACTTGAAGTCAGCAGTTTTTACGATATTGTTCATATTGCGACATGGCGACTTGGAAATTTCAGTGAAATTCAAATGAATCATGAAAATTTAAAAAACGAAAAAAAATTTTTAAATTTGACCACGGATTCTTCATCAGTGAGTCCAACCTAGTCTTTTGAGACCGATTTCAGCTCAAAATTAGAAAATTACAGACATTGTGACGAAACATAACTAGCACATAAAAAAGGATGTATGGATTAAAGCTCAATCTGGGGGGGATTTCTCATCATCTTGTAGGTGTTTTTTTGAGTTGCCTTTCCCAATATCTGAAACAAAATAATCAAAAATATATAAAATTGTTTTTTTCATGGAAAACGCCCTTCTAGATTGCAGGATTGATCTTTCTGTCGAGGGTAGTTTTCTGGAGAACAGGTTGCCTAATGAACAATGTCGGAACAACACAAACCATAAACAAAGCGGACTGTGGCGTTTCAGAGTACAAATCTGACACTAACGTCAGGCAAACGAAAACATTTGGAGAATTATTTTCCTTCGATTTTTCGTTTTGTGAAACTTTTGTCTGATGAAAGAGTCAGATTTGTACTCTGAAGACTCACAGTTCGCTTTGTTTATCGTCTGTATTGGTACAGTTTTATTCATCAGGCATCTTGTTTCCCAAAAAATGCCCTTGACAAAAAGTTCAATTTTACAATCCGCATGGGTATTTTTCATAAAAAACAATTTTATTTGATACTCAATAGTTTTGTTTCAGATAGTGGATGTGAAAAAGAAAAAACCTACAAAATAAAATTATGTATGTTTGAAAGGTACAACTTTAATGTTAAAAATTGATCATGATATGCGTAGTCTAATTTGATAATGCGTAGAAAGCACGGACGTGAACAAGAACAATTCTGAGCGATTGTTCAAATTCATTGACATAAATACGATATTTTTCTAATCCACAAACGATACGATCCGAATAAAGATTTACTATACGTTAGTATTGTTTAACTATTCGTATGTCCGGCTCAAAATTCGAAAATAACATAAATTCGGGAAAATCGATAGCATGCTGTTCCCTAGAACATCCGCGCGAAAACAAAATGCACAAATAGCTCACGAAAGGAGATATTTCTGGCCCATCACGATGAGAGCAGAAAGGAGTGATTGCTTCTGAAAACAGGGGCAATTCTTTACGGGATGGTATGCAATAAAGGGTAGGTAAGTCTGCAGACACCCATTCGCTGAGGTCTATGACAAATCATGCGGAAAATGGGTCATTTTCCCTGCAGGGCAACGTGATATGTGATCTGGATAATTTGGTGAGGCTCGCACAGTAACCCAGGAGATAAACGTTGTTATAACGGATCCTTCATAATAACATAGTAAGCTACTGTTAAGGGTTATATATAGCTTTCCCGGTATTTTTTTCTGTAGTACTGCTACCGAAGTGGATAATAATGGGTATGTTTTATGGAACCTTGTCCAGTATATTTGTTCAGATGATTTAGTCTCAATTGAAGAGAGTGGTTATTGAGGTATCTTGAAAATAAGTCTAGAAAAGCACTGACGTGAAGTCAGCCTCTTTTTTATGTATGTTCAAATTCGTTTTCAGTCGTTCATCTTTTCACGTATTGACCCCGACGTCAAACGATTGTTCACTTCGTAATCATATGAAGAGGAAATCGCCAAATCTTTTCATCAGGAAGTAGAGGTATGTTTGGCGTGGGTCAATACGTGGAGAGATGACCGCTTTCGCAGTATTACTAACTAGTTACCAGGTTTGATGATGGTTGGATTAGTATTTTTCGAGTTTCATTCCGGAAATAACAACGATACCGATGAAAAAATACGAAATTTAATTGAATAAATTAATTTTATAATGGGTTCAAAGTTAGTGCTAATTCTTCCCGAAATTTGATGAACTATTTCCGAAAAATTTTTTTTTAAAAAAACTTTCGACAAATTTGCACACAAAATTGTTCTAATGAAACGATTATCACGAAATATGGCACAAAATTATGCCACTTTCTTCAACAAGCTACCAAGATTCGTCATGATTATACCAGTATTTTTGGAGTTATTCCGGAAACAACAACGATACAGAGGAAAAAATCACCAAATTTGACATATTTTTCAAAATATCTCCGACAGTTGAAACTAGATCAAACCGGAATTCGGTGCACTGTTGTGAAATATATAATTCAGAATTCGTGATTACATTCCAGAATGTAATCCACAGCGTGTTGAAAAATTTGTTGAATGAATTGAAACTATATACAGGGTGTTTCACCATAAACTGGTCAAACATATATAGCCGTATAGATGACATTGGGGAAGTTATATTTGCCTCATGACATATACCCTATTTTCGAAGCATAAGCGAGATACAGGGTGTTTCATGTCAACTTTGAGCAAATTTCTGATAACTGTGGTGATTTGTACGGGACCTTTGAAACAATGGTTTTTGGTCACATCTTATTATTTTTCGGTGGTCAATTCAATTGTTCTGTAGAATTCTGGAAAAAATATTTCAAGTTCTGGATGATTAATGCTTTGCTCCAATAGTTTTCCCAATTTTAGTTATTCAATGGACAAGTATCGATAATTATAAAATATTGAATTTTGAAACTTGTTTATTTCATCACTTATTGTTCAGATCAACAGTTCCCAAGATTTTTTGCTCCCTGACACAGTTCATATATTTTGTTGTTATATTTTAGTTGATGTTAGTCGCTTCAGTATTTTGCTTCTTATGATGATTACTATGGTTCTGCTTGTGTGCTTGTCAGTATTTTTTTTATTTTATCACCCCAATGAAGAACTAGAGTTAATTCGATTTATTGAAAGAATAATTGTTTGCTAAACAAAATTGCCAACATACACAAGAATCTTGGTTCCATCATAGGTATATACAATGTATGTATATACCTATACATCATAGGTATATATAGAATGTATTCAGTATTGGCATCTGTTTCACTCATACAAACGTTTCCTCCGAACATTTCAGCTAGATATCGCACTAAAGGTCTTGACCTTCTATACCTCATTCTGATCCTTCGAGCTGCTTAATTTCCTGATGAAAAGGAGGTCGAATATATCTCCCGACCAAATCCTCTTTCCTCGAACATAGCCATAAATTGGCGCGGTTTTCATTTAGCTACAAGCAATAAGAACCCGACGCAAAATACCGCACCGAATAAATTGAGCGAATGCATTTAATTATTTAATCAAGTTACAACGTACATATTAAATATTAAAGGAAACTGGCTAACTGAACTAGTTATATGGACTCGCCGAACCTGGAACGTTTTTATCGCAGAAGTTTCCACTTTTCTCTGTTTATCTTGCTTCAGTGGCGGCGCTTGGTTATTGTTGATGCGACATGTTAGTTACTATCGATGGTTTCACATATAACTCCGATGAAAGAATATCTATGAACTCTGACGTAATCCTTCATTTGTTCAAGATGAATTAATATACTTATTTGAGTAAAATTCTACTCTTTTTCTTTGTGCCATTTTATACGTAACGAAGGTTGTGTTTTTAGTCCTTAAAGATACAAAATAGTACAAGATAGAAATTTTCTTGGAATGAAGTCTTCATTATTATTATATTGCACATATTTTTCAATTATGATTTCGCAACTACAAGCTACAATTTCTCGCTACATTTTCCTATGAATCTGGCCTTAAGGAGTCTTGGCTTCTGTTGCTGGCAGAGTTGCTGGTTTGTCAGCATAATAAGCCAATGACTCAAAAAAAACCCATAAAAAGTAATCAAGAGGCGTTGAGTCTTACAAAAGGAGGTGCCCATTAACAGGACCACTTCTGACAATAAAGTTGTCACCAAATTGCTTTCGCAATAAATTGATGGTTAGCATGGCTAGATACCTTCATATTCGAGACTCTGTGCTACAGCAGTAATATTTTTTTCGGTGAGCACATTTAGTTGCCTGTTGATATCCGATGTCAAATGACTATATCAATTATATCGTTTCTTCGAGAATTATGAATGTCACTCAATTTTATAAAGCCATATTTTTGGAATGTTATGAATTATTTATCTTGACTCAATGTGTAGTGCTATATATTTTATCATTCAACTTGCCCTTATTATATACATAATCATTCACCCCGGCTCATATTCTACTTAATCCGTTCGAAAATATCAACTATAATAATAATCTAAATGAATAATTCTGTAGGATCATTTCATGAAGACCTGAAGCATATAATAGTTAGGCTATATTGAAATTTGCAAAATATACATTTTCTTGAAGATTACGAGTCGTCACTGTCTTTAATCTGATTTATTAAGTACGTGGATGGCTACACCAAAGGGAGGTGAGAAAGCAGTGGGTGATGCTGATACAGGATGTTGAAGGACTTCACATGATTACTTCCGCGGATTGGGATTCGTTTGTTTGCACGTTTTTCTTTCGCTTGTTTCGTTTTGTTGGAGGAAATTGAAAGATGGTTCCCTTGTGTGATATTGCGCTCTGGATTCTGTTTATGTCATAATATGCTGTGTAAAAGATGAAATTAGAGAAACTTGGCGGAA
The DNA here is from genome assembly GCA_958510865.1 of Myrrha octodecimguttata. Lineage (NCBI taxonomy): Eukaryota > Metazoa > Arthropoda > Insecta > Coleoptera > Coccinellidae > Myrrha > Myrrha octodecimguttata. The sequence goes on from OY294056.1 coordinate 26,225,796, forward strand.
AGAAGTTATTGAGACGTATTATATTCATTCACCAACTCAGTGGTTAATTTTCGCGTTGACCACATACGGACTGAAAAGAAATTCGATTTTCCTGATGACTCGGAGAAAATTGTTCAAAATTTTTCTTCTCTAAAACGTAATAGAATTTGAAAACATTGCAGGGAGTCAAAACGATTCGAACTTAAATGCGTTTCATTTTGAATCTGTTGATTCTTTTTCATATTTTGTTGGAACTTTCGCACTACAAACCATTCCCGGAAGAAAAGATAGCAGATTGTTTCAAGAAAAGTATGGATATGGATATTTTCATGCAGTTAATTGACATGTCATGTGAGCAAACAATGTTCAAACATCATTGTTATCCATTCAATTCCAGCTGGTTTTCCAAAAGAATGCAAACGCTATGTTGAAAACATTCAAAAAATTCAAACTTCAACACCCTGTGTATTGAAAACGAAGCATTCGAGTACAACTGTATATTTGACTCAAACTCCCGATCATAATCACCCTCCTCCGTTTAATTGTTTAGTTTATGAAAACTCTTCATAAGGAAGACAATAAACAGGAATATTCAACTGAACCCGAGGAAAGATGTTAACTACACGAGAAAATATACTGAGATTTCGAATTGTTGTTCTTACATTATGAAAATTTTACTGATTCGCTCCCTATTGGAAATACGATCAGGTGGAAAACCTTACATAAAAGCTATTCATATTCAACATGAAAATAAACCACCCACAACACTGCTGGTGATCTGACTCTGAAAAACCATATATCTCGCCAGTAAGTCTTTCAGATCATGAAGTTCAGAATCCAATGGGAAAAGTTTTTATCGAATTGGTTAGTTTAGAACTTGGAAAAGATACTTTCCGAAATTGATAATATCGCTGCTGCAAGTTTATTGTGCTACTAAATGCTTTTTTGTGGTTGAATAGCAAATATAAGAAGTTTCTGTTATTCCAAAGGTTTTCTGAAATGCCACAAAATGGCGAATGCGCTGGTCACCCAGTACTTTCATTTCCTTAATTTCCATAGATAAATCTCACAAGAACATAAAATTGGGAAAAGTTCAAACAAGTTCTCCTTCAACTTTTGAGAGATACTTCATGTACCTTAGTACAAATAATGGAGCTTTTCAAACAAATGAAAGAGTTTGATGAGAGTATGATGACGATGTTTTCGATAGATCGGCCGCTGCCAATGAAAGTAGTAGAATGAAGGAAGAACCATATCAATATTTTGATCATTCAGTCACATTATTATAGAATCAATTCAGCTACACTGAAGAAAACTTTTCAAGGGAACGTTCAGCTTTTCTGGAGAAGCTTTAGATAATCCACTTATGATAAAAACCAAATAGTAAAACATTTTTGTTCCCAAGATCATAGGGTAAACTTGAGAAGATTTATAATTCATAAAAGAAACGAAATGTATTAGAGTTTTCGATTATTATGCCTTCATATGATATCTTGAAAATATCAAATTTGGGTAATATGATTCCTCTCTGGATAACATCACTCCTTTATTTCAATGCTCAAATTAATTTGAAATTTTATCATGTATTTCGCTAGACCTTGGCATTGAAGGAATTGAGTTCCCTTCTGACTGCAATATAATCTTTTAAGTGTGAACAATAAACCAAAAGCTCCACGTTCCCGTGAGATCAAAGCAGAAAACAGGAGTCTCATAATTTCAAACATATAATTTTGCAGATATGAGTTTCTCTCTTCTCTCCTTCACGTAAAACAAACGTGATAAGACCCACAGGAAAAAAGCATATTTGGGTGTTGCCGGATTCGAAAAAATCCATTGTAAAGGCCATCAAGCATTCACTCGCTGCATTTTGAAACAAAAGGAAAAAAGTAATTCAATAACGACTGGAGGGGTTCGTCCGACATGAGAATATAAACTTTTCTCCACATTGTGTGCGGAATTATCGATTTGTGTGTCAATACGTGCGAAGCAGTCTTCGTATAGTCCGTATTTCTGTTACTTCTTTAACGTTGCATCAGCGCCGATAGATTCGAGGCAACTTTCTGACTGATGTAATAGCACACAAATAATGAAAAAGAAATGGAATAGAAAAAATCTGCACGGTTGGGGTTGAACGAGAATATGTTATGATGGACATTCTGTGCTATCGAAGAAATGTTTTCCATCGTAGAACCTCTTTGTTTATTTATCGAGTACCAATTTATTTTACGGCCTCAAAGGCACCGGTAATGCGTGTCCATCGATTATTCTGTAAATATTTGAATGAATTGTTATTTCTCTTAGTAGTGGTGGTAGAGGGAAGTAGGAATTCTAATCCAATTTCATGCTCATACATAATGAGTGAACAAAGAAATGTTTGAACGAGCATGTGATTTTATATTTGGAATTTTCACCCGCGGGTTCTAACGAACGTCGTGCTATGATTTCGTTCAAATGACAACTTTTTCTGGAAATGATCTTAAACGACAACGTTGAACTCACTGATGATGAATCCGATGTCAAACTCAATTCTGTCCAACCGGACGGCCGGCGGAGACACGATAACTGTAAAACAAAACGATCTAGCGACTTGAAACTTTCACGGAAGGATTCGCCTCGGAATGCGACGGTTAAGTTACTAAGTGATAGGACAAATCCGCCTAACGGTTTTGTAGTTACATATACTCATCTGAATTTTTAGGTTTATTCCTGATTATTGTGGGAACTGAAGATAGGATTGGATTGAAACTTGGTTGTTACTTGAAGAAGAACAATGCAAAACTTTTTTCGAAAAACTATAGTATACTGTTAAAAATTCAAAGGAAAGTTTTAGCAATTTTTTGTTTCTGAAACTATCTAGAACCTAGATTTCAATGAAATATGTCAGAAGCCTTGTAATATTTAACTTATGATAGTGCACTGAAATTCATCCTAATGAGATATTTTCCTCGGGAATATTCAGAAAAAAATACGTCAGTTTTGCAATTATTTCCACACTATCGTTATTCATTCCTGAATTGCTCAAGAGATAATGGCTTTTGCAACATGCGCGCAAAAGCTTCTGAATGCGCGTCTGTGCTATTTTTAAAGTACAGCTTCTAATGGACTTTTGGATATTGAGGCACACGGGAGCTCATTGGTGAAATACTGATGGAAAAAGGCTTTCGCAATATTCCTCAGAATAAATTGTGATTGAATTCTGCATGGCACTTCACACGGGAGTACTCAATTTGAAATTATTTTCATAAATATAGAAAATATAGAATTTTGACTGGTTGTGTAATAAATAGTACTAGAGGTTAGATTTCATCAATCACGAATGCAGCTGTCTTAATGAAGCTTTGAATATTCGAAATCGATCTCTTAGATAAAATGGGATCGAACCTGATGGATTAATTTTCATCATGATCCTTTCGGGTTGAAACCTAAGCTATTAAAGTTGGATGGTCTTGTATTGAAATGAAGTGTTTTTCGTATCCGATTGCTCGTGGTCTTGAATTATGAAGTCCTCGGGTATTTTTGTGGAAAACAATTTCCATCTCCATTTATCACATTGTAATGATATGAAAGCATGAAAGTAATTAAATCTTAATCGTTGGTGCACTTAATCGGCGTCGACTATAGTTGTACAAATACCACTGGGTAACAGCAGAAACTAGATTTGCATTTAGCGAAACTGAGCTTAATGTTAATTCAAATCGAAACTTATTGTTTAGCGTCTGAATTTCGATCTAATCGTTTAGTCCCGTGGCGTAACCCAACTCCCATCGTACTTTATCGTCCGTACGGGTATCGTTAATCCACAAACACTCGATAAAACTCCAATTTCTGAAGTGAAGCACGATCAGGAATCTATTGGGGTAGGTGACTTGGGAACGTTTCGGTATACTTCGGTTTTAGGGGACGGAATACGTGTTCGAGAAACTGCTAGCTTTGTGGAATTGTTTGGAAGTAGCTTTTCAGAAAGGAAATGGTATCTCTTGTGCCTTGCGGGTTTTCCATAGGGATGACTCCCAATTATACTAAATTATTCGACGTCAAGGATTTATTCATTAAAATGAGCTCTTGCAGAGTGAACTTCTTCCAACAGTAAAATTTCAACCTTAGGGTGAATTCTATTGAAAAATAATGAAATGCCTTAATCATTTAGCAGGATTGAGTTTGAAGGCAAAATATCCCTGTAAATTCTGATGAACCTTATATAAGATTGTACATGCGAGCAGGAAAGCATAAGTTTCCTCTTTCAGTGATCCAATAGCTTGTAGGTATATTATATCGTATCATCTATGCAATAGATTTCAACAGATTGATTGAGCCTTTAGTATGGAACACCCAACAGTTAGAAAATTGCCAAATTTCCTTTTTGTTATATTGATAGAGTATAAACAATCTTGCTGTTTCTTGAACAAAATCATTAGAGAATATTTGGACACTCATGCTTTGTGAGAAAATTCTAGCTTATTTATTCAATATATTTTTTAGTTAGTAGTCTGGCTTGAATTTATTTTATAATTATCCGAAGAAACCCAGATTAATTCAAGTTGGATTATGTTCACTCAGATTATAGCTATTCTTGTCGAAATTTAAAAGAATCATATCTTTCGACAACATAGTTAGTTAAACATGTAATTGGTATTTTTAAATTTCTGTGCTATGAAGTTAGTAATCTCCATTAATTTCCAATAGAAAATATTCTACGTGGTTGTTAATGGTCAATTTTTGTGCATATCATAAAATTTAAAGAATTCACGTTCTTTTTTGTGTGGCAAGATATTTATGTTTGAATATGCAGGGTGCTCCAAAGAAATATATATTCATTTCTTTAACAACCAACAATTTTCATAGGAAATTGAAGCGGACGTATTTTTTACTCATAAAGAGATTTGTTGAAATAAAAAAGTGTTCCGAAATATTGCATAGGCACAATTCCATCGATTTTTAATCAATATCTATGATTTTTCACTCTGAAAAAAGACACGTTCTTTTAGTTACAGCCACATAGTATTGATAGATTGTTGAAATATAAAGGGTGTTTTGAAAAATAAATAGGCACAATATACCGACTATACATCAATATCGAAGATTCCTCTTCAAATATATTACATATAGCTTCAAGGTAGCCCAATTCAAGGATGAAAAAAACAAGGTGGCCCAAAATGAATGAAACCAAATCAGTGTTTCTGATTTATGAACACCATATTCGTACTGAAAAACTTTTTAGTGGGCAAGAAAATTACTGCAAATTCAAAACATTCAACTGAAAGGCAAGAAAGAAATATCTCCTACATCTGATCTATCTATCTACACTTTTTCGATGGCCTGTCCAAGATGTTCAAGAAATTATTGGTCGCTTTGTAATTTTTGTCATCTGATTCATATAAATTTCAAGTCGCTGAAACGAGAATTATATACAAAGAAGAACATCGATACTTCTAAAAAGTCCACAATTGAAATAACTGACGCGAAGAATCAGATACGAATTTCACTTGGTACGAGCTTGAGAAACAAATAATAAAAAATGTCACGCAAATAAGAAGTCCTGAAACCATTGAATGCATGGCCTAAAGGAAAAAAATGCAGATTTGAACTATATGTCTTCCTTTTTATGGAAATTGAATGCATTCACCTTGATGCTTTCATTTTCAACCGAAAATACTAGTTTCCAACTCGATTAGATTTGTTTTTTGGTAAAGATTATACCTATTCGTGCATTTGACTGAAATTCAGAAGTTAGAATACCCATGGCCAGTTGAAAACAGGCATTGAGTCATATCATGAAAATTAAAATATGGACATTTCATGTCATGTGGATCTATATTTTGAACTTTCATGAATATGAATTCCACAATACGAATCGTAGACCGCCAAAAAGGCTATTTTCTCGTTAGAAACGAAAATAATTTTCTTCACAAGTTTATTTGCAACCAACGACTCAACCTTTTCTATTCTATCTCAGATAAACAAGAATACAATCCGAATTAATAAAGTCCTTTGTGAAATTCAACAATACTCTGCTGAAAGTGTACCACACGAATGAGCTCCCAAACAAATTGAGTTCATAAACCAGAATATAATACAACGTTCCGCGAATAATATTTAAAATTACTTCTCCTGGCGAAGCAAATATGGAATTTGTGAACATATAGGTACTGGATATCCTTTGCCTTAATGCTCACCATCAAATTGAAAAAAAATTTGAATTTATGACGTGAGAACGGGCTTTTACTGATGACTAAATTAGATAGTTAATATATACTGTATGAGAAACTTTGAATCATCATGATATTACAATGAAGTTTATTTTCTCACGAATGAATTCATGAAGGGCAATCCAGATCTCTAATGAAAGATAAAAATGAAGAAGAGGTTCAAGCAGAAAATGTTCGAATCTGAAGTAATTCAGTTTAAACTGCGAAATTGGGATGATAATAATTTAATGCTTTGCATAAACACATAATCTCTGTCTATCAAGATGATTTCGAGAAAACTCCCTGAACTATTTTCTCCATTAGTGTTGTTAGCTTTCTGAAAACAGGTTAATCCATCTCTTCTTTCACTTGCTTCAAAACGGAAAATATTCCTCTGGGCATAATAAAAGAAATGTTGAACAATATTACTAATTCTTCCAACATTTACGGTTTCAACAGTTACTAGATTTTTTGTTTCCGCAAATGATAAAGAAATTAGTGATTTTAAAAAGAGTATAGTACCAATCGAAATATTTCGATGTGGCATAATGAACTTTTGTGTGAAATTTCATTCGTTATTTACTTCTATTCGCCTCAAAATCACAAAATATAATATTTTATTCGCGAATAAAACATTCTCCTTATCTGCTCTTTGATTCCGAAGGTATTTTATCGGAATAATTATGAGCAGAAATAAGAATTGATCTGAAGTATTGCAAAAAACAGCTTCAATCTCCTTGTCTACGAATTTTCATTATTATTATTATTATTGGAAATTGTATAATGTAGGAGGCAAAAGCCTCTTAACTTTCAAAATAGGAAAAAATCAAATACAAATTCTTATGTTATAACAAACAAAATAACAAGTGGTAAGCAAACCCAACATAAGTTACAATACAGAAACATACAAAAGAAAATCGTAAACAAAACAATAATTTCAATCCAAAAATATTACGCTAGCATGTCTCTGAAAAACCCAACGGGATTGAAATGGAACATTAGGGTGTGTGTAACTGGAACGATAGGTTGGAAATTATAACATGCATAAGGCTTTTCCACCGAAATATTTACAAATGAACTGATTTTCAAGTTATATATGATTGTCACTTATACTTTTGATATGAATTAAAGGAATGTTCTGATTTTTCTTCATTACCGTTTTTTCTTGCGAAATATCGCGATCTTTCATGTATATCGAAGTCCGCTTTGTTCTACCATTCCGATAGGTTTCAACAATAATTTAGTCTACTGATGAGAAAAGTGACACAGACAAATATATCTTCGAATTTTCGAGGAGTGCCATCTAGCGGAATTCGAGTTTTGGGGCAAAGTATCGAACAACCTTAAGTGGACGATAGAAGACAAATGGTAAAACCGAGGGTAAAGCTCAATGGAGAATAATAGTTTATCCCGAAAAGTCTGGAGTTATGTTCCACATGGTAACATCTTTGGACCGATAATTCTCCTGATAAACAGAAGAGAAAGAAACAGAAACCTGAAGAGTTGAATAACTGGATTTGAATATATTTGTTAAGAGTTAATATGGAAACTAAGATTGCACTTCTATCTCCTTTCAAGTATCTTTGCTTGCCTTAAGTCGCATTTTTTTCAGGTTCATCAGTTCGATGAAAATAAAAACGCACCCAATTTTACAATAACGAGAACTACCAAGATATCAAATGTGCCTCGAAATATCTGTCGATAACATGCTGTTGGTCGTTTCGCGTACCCGTAACTTTTTGAAAATGATGCACCAATCTGAAATTATGCCTGACAAAAAAACATACCGTGGTCCCTTGATGGAATTCATTAATGCAAATTTGTTGACTGTATACATTTCAAATTTAAATCGAAAAAGCTGGTAGAACCTCGCGAAACAGCCCGATGTCAGAGAATCCCGCGTTTGATTAATTTTTCGAATTAGGCGAACGTATACAAACTCGACATACCTACATTATTTCGAAATCGATACGAATATCGTGATATTTGCCGCGATGTGATGCATTCGATCTGATTTCAATTGGGGTGTACATGATTCATGGTAAAATATCTTCTGTTGAACAAATGACTGTGAGTTTTATTGGGGTTTGCCTCTGATATTTCCGAATTATCTGTAGATATTCAGCAAAGGAGGTCTGTATCCGATAACACTAAAATTATTTGTACAAACTGGAGTTTATTATTCCGATTAAAAATGAGTTTCCACCTAGTAAAGACCGAATCAATACGATATTTCAATATTGTAGTGTTTGAAGGACCAAAAATATTTCTTGTTTTCAACTAGATTAACTAATTTCAGGTTGAAAAAACGGAAACATTCATACGGGGGCTGAAAAATGATATAGCTTCCAATACCCTGGAGGTTTTGGTATCGCAAGGATAGACTTGCAAACACAATGTTAGGAAATATAATACCAATTCCAAAAGAAAACTGAACAGTGTGGAAAAGGAACCCTCTGCTCTTCCTGTACTTCCACTCTCTCACTGTGAAGAAAATAACAGTATATCTTCCTGCTGTGCAAGAAAATGGAAATCCAACAGAAATAAGGACATAAATTTTCATATTTCTCGTGGCAAAACCGAGCATATTTTATTTTCACGAAAAATATCATCTCGTGTTCAAATAAAATAGAGCACTCACCTCCTAATCATAATCTATGTAGAATTTTAAACTTCAGTGTTCACAGACCCTGTTGAATTCATGCGCGATCGATCCTCCGGGCCACAGATATAGTTCCATCATATTGTTTATTACGTATAAGTTATCACTTTATTGATTACAAATCAGTTGATCAATTCCATTTACGTGTAAGTATTCTCTATCAGTTACCTCATTTAGATTTCTCTAGATAGCCAAGTGAAATACATTAATTCAGTATTGTTATTTTTTCGGCATTATTTTCGACTTTACATTATGAACGAAAAAAAAGAACACTTACTTTCATTGATTTAACTACTGTTCCATAAATGCGAACAATACGCACTCTTCTCTCTGGAGTGATAGAAATACCTTTCCTGTTCTATGAATCCTTTGCAGAATTGTGTTGGTGAGAATTTGACAAAGTATCTAACCGAAAGCAATTTATTTAGAATATTTTCGTGTCGATGTCGAACGATAAATAGCCATTAACTGCTATCGGTATTCCAGCGATAATAAAAAGTTGAAAAAATTCGACGGAAGCACGGAGCTGCCGGAGCTCACCGATTTCCATATTTGAATTAGTTTAGCATAGTTTTTCAACAAAAAACTCTCGTTGGTGCCACCAGAAGTTGCTTCGTTTATGAAGAAATTCCATTCAATTCATCACGAAATTCAGTGGAAATTGGCAAGAGAAATTTGGTGAATCAGAATATCATCTTTGAGAGGACTGTGACGTAGTTTGTGGATTTGTTATTGAAGCTGATCAAAAACATACTATTCATAAGAATATTCTATTGGCTATCAATTTTAGCAATGAGTCATCAGCAGGCCAGCGAAAAATCACACGAAATGAACATTAACATCTGAAAATAAACACAAATATCCTATCGAACATTTTTTTTGTCTATTATTAAGTTCAGTTTTTGGTATTCACTGTGAATCATTTGGAGGTTGGGAATGTGCATCTTGTTCTCACCGTCAGCGATGGCTTATGACCAAAATCGATTGGCAATATAATGTTTTTATGGAAGGTGCGTTTTTCAATTATGCTCATTAACATTTCCACACATAAAGGCGAAGTCACAACCGAAAATGTACATTTGTACTATCATTCCCTTCGAATATTTGACCTTCAAATTTTTTAGATCGAAGAGCTTTTGAACTGATAAACAATGATACCTGATTATCTGAAAATAAAAATCGAGTTGGAATCTGTTACGGATATGTGAAATGTCCCTCATTATAAGGATGGTCATTCAAAAAGGTCAAGATCGATTTAAGTCGAAACGCAAACCAAAGATATATTTTTGCGCGTCAGAAATGTTTCTCGACCATTATTGCTATTGAACAAAAAACGTATGTTCGGCATACCTCACTATTGACTATGGAGCAGAAGACAAAAATCTACATCAAAATCGGTGATACAAATAGCGAAACTGAACTCATTGGTATTACTCCAATTACTACCTACCTACAAATCTAAAATATTTAATTCCTGAGTTTTTCCACGACGAAGACTTCAGCAGGAATAGTAACGATTGAAGTTATAAATTCTTAAGAACTTCCACACAAAACATGTTAACATTCACCCTGTAGATCTCAATCATCTCTTATTTTCTAAACTGCGGCAGAAAACCCCAAAAGAAATATTTTCTCCACATTATTCGATATTTTCCCATCCAATAACAACATTAAATTGAGTAGAAAATGATGGTTTACCCTCCGCAAAATTGCCTGAACGCTTTCAATCGGTAGGCACCGCAATGATCAATTTACGAGATAATTTCTAGAGGGGTTGAAATTATGCCTGAAAAAACTAAATTAACAGAAACCGTTTCCCAGGAAGTTGAAAATATCGTTCAAAATTTCATCTGAATTATATGGATGAAATTAAATTTTGGCTCGATTAGCGTCAAGCCAGCACCACGGTCCCAAAACTATGTGGTAGCCTCGGAGTCATAACAAACATCGCCTTTATTAAGCGATAATTTGATGGAACCCCTTCGATGTTTAATTCCCATTTGTTAGTTGCGTTTTATTAGCGGCTCCTGAATACGAGGAATATCTAGAGATAAGCGGAACAAAAACCGATATGCCTACCGGGATGCTTCTTAATTGGACCTGGCTGCCCAACGTAAATTACATGATAATATTGTACAGCCTATGGTTAATCCGGATACGACTCCCCCAGTAGGTTATCGCGAAACATATTTTTCGAAGGCTTAAAATGGGTTTTATTTGTACCGGAATTCTTTCGATCCAAGAGGGGCATCCTACCAATTATTATAATCAATTATAATTAGAATCGCTACTTTTTCCTTCTGTAAGGGTATCGAATTACTTCCTAATGTTGCAATACAGCTTGTTAAACCAAAACATGAAAAATTGCAAAGAAATTATCGAAACCTTGGCAGAATCGCAAACTTTTATAGAAATTGAATGTGTTATCCATCATATTCATTGGAGATCATTAATCAAATGAATGAATGACTCGATTTCAGTCTAAACAGACATGTATCCTTTGAATTTTCCGAAACATAAGATATATAGAATATTCCTTTGCATCGACTCTTCACGACATCTACTGATGAATAGTCGAAGCATTCAATGGATCCTACAGCCACAAACCTTGAAGTTTCAGCCATAAAGGATCTACAGAACAATGAGCCAAATAACTCTCTGCATTCAAAAAATGCAGGAGGACTCTTTTTTTTGCTCATTGTTCTATAGCCCCTATTTGGCTGTAACTTCAGGGTGGCATTTTCATTGAAAAGCGATTCTATCTATGGTTTTGAAAATATAGGGAATCTGAAATTTTCAAAGGATATATCTGCGGAATCATTCGATCGTTTTTACTAAGTCGACAATTCGGCCTACCTAATTAAACATCAAACTCAGTCTACAATTATCAAGCTACTGAGTAGTTTCTTCCGGAAGTTATTTTCTTCACTATCAGTTTTTAGGCCGACCGTAAACATATTAACTTTAGTGTCGACACAGTGAATATATTTGTAGAGTAGGTTTTCAGTTTAATTAAAAGGTCGAATGCTTGAATGGGTTGAATTCGCCAATTATTCTTCAGATAGTTATACCCATTCAAAATTTTGGATCATATTGCAATCTTTTACTTGATCGAAAATTAAAGCTTGACATTCATGCAGAATTTCGTAAAGACCATATGAAAAAAAAATCTATGTTTGGCAGGGTCAATCCTTGTTACCGCTTCGGCAAGGGAACAAGCGCGTAAAAGCTCCTGACCTCACGTAAGTGCTTCTCTAGGTTTTTATCTGAACGGATGGAAATTTACATATTGAGAAGTATATCAAAAATTATTCAATTGAGAAGCTCAAAACGAGACACTGTTGGGTTAAATTTGATTTGATAAAAAATCAAGTATACCTTCTCATCTTCAACTCCCCCGGCAGGAGGAAAAAAATAAAATTTAAAATAACGAAATAGAAGAAAAAATTCAACAGAAAGTTTAGGATGATTTCCTTCAATAACATCGAATCTAATCACTCTGATATTTTTCTCAAGAATTCCTCTGTACGCTGGGATGACAAATACGCAGTTATTATTATATATACACATACAAGAAGTTAATCTGTTAGACCTCAAAAATATTGGGCAGACCCCTCTCTAAATTTCAAAATGATATTTTTCCTTGGGTGTACATTTCAATGTTTTATTGAGTTCATGCATTGTTCACGAACTCGCAATTCCATATACAATTCTATTTCGTGAGTAAAGACACCCTGTTTCCACTTAATTCGCCATTTTAGCTTCCAAGAGGATTGTCTTCTTCTATATCGTGTGGAATAAGCCTTGTTTGTCTTCCTTACTGCAGTCCTTTGTTCGTCCACATATAAGAATGAAAGGCGTAGCTCAACTCTCTACGGTTTTCCTGAAAAGTTGAGCTACAGTTAGGTTATGTCATCATGTTATTTCAAGCACATAAGTAGGTTCAGACGAAGTGAATTTCGAGTTTATAACGACCTATTCAGTTGAATCTAGAGAAGAGTTCTTGTCAAAAATAAGGTTCATCGGTAATGTTAATTTTTCATAATTCACGACTGAAATTTACTCTGGAAAGTTCAAATCTTGGAGCCATTCCTTTTGAATGTTATTTATTACTCCTAAACGCTGCGTGGAACTCGTTTTTTTCCAATATTCCAATGGTTTGATGCTCACAATTTTATTATTCATACCTTTGGCATCTTTTTGATTACATTAATTAATTTAATATCAAACAACATGAAATCATGACTTATTATTTTTCATCGAGAATGTTAACGTGTTTCGTCTTCACAACGAATCACTATAGATATCACAAAAATATCTGAATCATAATTATGTTCAATATGACATGGATAAGAAATAATTAAGGATACCCAGCATTCAATTATTTCGGATCAGTATATTGGGAATGAAAAAATTTCATTCCGATGAGAATTGAAATGAAATACTTATTTGTTGTGGATGCTGAAATGGTAACAAAAGTGGAATGGAATTGCTTCGGCTCTTGTACGTCTTCAGCAGTGAATGTATAGGGGTATTTCTGTTATTTTTGTCTCAAGGCAAGTTCGAACTCTTCGATCTTCTAAAAGGAAATGAAAATGCATCGAGGGTTCCCGAGAAACTCTAATTGGTATTTCGTTGATTAAAAAATGAGTTTGTTTGACCGCAGCGGACCAAGATTTCAATCGGAGTTTTAAGTAAACGTGCTTTGATGAAATTTTTGCTGGATTTTTTACAGTGCAGTTTGCGATCATTCGATTTTTGGTCGAAATATTCGAAGGAGTTTCAATTATTTTCAGTATGCTACTGAACCTTTCTTGAAAATGAGTGTTCTCTTTTAGTTTGAGTGATTTTTTTTATCTGTAATAATTATTTTATTGAATCAAATATCTGTGAAATTACTGCAGTTTCGCCTAATTCTTGAAAACGTTTTCTGTTAGATCGGTTATTGATGAACAAGATTTGGTAGAAATGAATTATTTTTAGGAATATTCATTATTTTCTCTGAATAAAATTTTGCCAGTATTAGCATAATTTATATCGATGCTGAAAATGCCGCTCCTTATTCATTTTGCTGCGAAATCCAAACAACTGTCTCGAATTAATGGACATTCTCTGATCAAAAAGTTAAATGGCTGTCTAAAGTGGCACTCGCTCTTTGAGGATTGCTTTATTGATATCAATTCAAAATGCTTGAAGTAAGGTGCATGAACACGTAAGTTGTTTCAAAAACTACTAAATAATACACACATATCTCCAGATATACCTCTGAGAGGAAAATTCAGATTTTTTGGTAATCTATGGTCTATCAAATTTTTTTTCAGGTATTCAAGCTCAGCTCATGAAATTCCTTCCAAAAAATACTCAAAAAATTTGGCATACTTCTCCCAAATATTTTCGAAACTTAATTCTCACTCGGCTTACAAGAAACACAGATCTTCGGCTTTTATAACCTTTTTGTATCGGATTGAGAGAGACATGATTTTGGCTATCAACCTTGAGGTGTGGTAAATATCACTAAAACCGAAAGATTGATTGTCTCTTTTCACTCTGTTCCATAATAATTCCACCATAAAGAATGGCTTCCGGCAAGAAAAAGTCCAGCAGAAATTCGAAAATTTTTAAATTGGTTTGGATTTCTTTTCGATTTCCAATAAGATGATTCTTTTGAAAATCTGCAGTTAGAATTCTTCAACTCATAACGAAATTTCAGTACGATCACTTATGTATTTGTTGAGTTATTGAGGAAATTACCCAGAAAGTTCATATGGATATAGCTCCCGAACCTTTCAGCCCATTTTGCCGATTAATGAACTCAACCGAGATCTTCCGACACAAAACATTCCCTGGAAATGTCATGCTTGTACGTAGAGTCCTTCGACGGTAGAAGAGCTGGAGGGCCAGACCGACGGAAATGAATTCAACATCTACTTCTTCATAATTGAATCCAACATGGTCGATTGAGACCATTATCAGCTCAGAATTCGAAAAGTATAGACACTCAGGGGAAACGATAAAACGCCTTTCCCCAGAAGAAGCGCCTAAAACGATCAATTCTTCCATATATTTCAATATTCCATGTCAAAAAACCATTAGCGGTACAGTCGTTGATTACTATGGCAATATTCGTACATAGTTATACTGCATTCTTCATTCAATAATAATCATTTTATATCGAATCCAACTCTGCCATAGAGAAGAAACACATTTATTGAAAATAATCGATACATTTAATCCTGACGTGCGGCATAAAATATCGCATGAAATGAAATGAAATTTTATGGGTGGCTTATTTTCGAAACGAATTGTTCCATATTCTATTATTGTCAGAATAATCTGTTTTGCAGAATAACTATAACATGTCGATGATATCACATAGACATGACATGAAAATAGGAATTGTTATACGAAATCATTGTTCAGTCATTTGTTTGACCGGTTAAGTTCGACTCATTGATGAAGAACCCTGAACCATGAATTTCCATTGAACCGTTCTTCAATAACGAAAGCTGATCGTGGATAATGGCGTTAGGCCCGGTGTAAACATCTTGTTTTTCAAGTTCCAGCGCTGTTGCGGTTCCGTACCCACTTCCGTCCCAAAGATGGAAAGATGGAAGAATGCACACATCCGGCCAGCCCGGCGCGGAACCGTTGCCGTGCCGCTTTGGTAGATTTCGCACTTTCTCTTAGGCCGCAAGAGCTCCAAAAATGTTACTACGGTGTCTATGTTCTTTGTTTGCATTGAATTTATCAGGCCCCGCAACAGCGCCGGAGCTGGAAAAACTGGATGTGTACACCAGGCCGCACTGCTGCTGTTGACTTCACCTCTTTTTTAACGCGCTTGTTCTAGGGAACAGCGCGTTATCATTTTGTCACGCTCTCTATAATTTTCGAGTTTTGAGCCAAAATTGGTCTCAAACGACTAGGTTGAACTCACTGATGAAGAATTCGTGATTAAATTTTGTTTTGTCGATCCATGTGTGCTCTAACTTTCGAAATAAAGGACCTAGAGTCTTGCAATTCTCAGATTAGGTTAAGATCCAGATTATCTCGGCCAAGTTCGTTAGTGGGCCAAGTAGGCCTGATTGTTCTTGTGTTACATCCATTTGAAATTTTGAATAACTCATCTTCATCTGATCGACATGAAAGTTGATTGGTAGTATTAATAAGAAGAGTTATACATAGAAAAATTTGAAAAAAAATTTTTTTTTCAAATTTTTATGTTCCATTTATATTTCACCGGATTTTTTAAGTCTCTATTTCATAAGCGAGTACTTTACTTCAGCCCAATCAGATTTGTATTCTTTGAATTATAAGAAAAATAAAATAAAACCTTCAATTGAGGGAGCATTATTCCGTCGTCGCGTTGGTATATGTCGCAGACTGCCGTTAACTGCAGTCCACAGGTCTACCTACTGCATACTATCAGCTTTGTTCACAAAAGCCAAGGACGTATAACGTATATTCAATATTTATTTGGAGGTTTTAATGAAAAACGAGTGCAATTTCGTGATATTGGATCTGATTAACTGCTATTCAATCTCAAACGACTCACATTAGCGGTATGAAGGACAAGTTGCTGTATTTAATATTGAATCTTGTCTTTTGAAGCCTGAAGAATCGGCATCAGAAAAATCATTTATTAGAGGTATAACTTTTTAAAATGTAGCAGTAAGATTGGTTGACCTTTTTATTACCAAAAATAATAACACAATAAAATAAAACGTATGTATGGAATGGAAGAAACATGGATCGAAGAAACCTTTTCACTACTATTTCGGAAAGTAGTGTTGTTGCAAATTATCATAGTGATAACACTGTGATATATCTTATAATGTTATGCTCGTTCTCAAAAGAATATATATATATATAGTGATCTCATGGTGAAACTTCGTGAATAGTTCTAGAATACCTTCGCGCAACATAAGGTTGAAAGTTCTTAAGATCGGAATGTTGAAAAATTTAAATGAAGTTGTTTTCGACTATTTTCCAAATTATTCTTCAAAAATGATGATTTTTCGGAAACTATCAATCAGATTTCAATGAAATTGTTCCAAATTTCAGTTTGACCCGATGTTCATCTCAGAAGATATTGGAAACGAATAATGCAAAATTACGTGGCTATACGAAATTTTGAGCTTATTTCCTCAATATCCCAAAAATAGAACACGCGATCAGATAGTATTTTGAAAATGTTGATGAGCAAATTGGTGCGGAATTTTTTGACGATCGTGCAATAGATGAAAAAATTTAAAATTTTGTTTTCAAGTATATCTATTAGCTAGCTAATGAAATGATTCAAAAAATCCAATCTAAGTACTTCGAGAACAACTAACGAAAACGAATAGATATAATTATCATTCCAATATTCCCTTCTGGACTACCTTATCCAATATGGGGCATTGAGAGTTATCGAAAAAAAAGCAGACTATCCCTTGTACTTGGTTTATACGATTTATAAGATCATTCAATTAGGAGATCAAGAAATTGATTGAAGCCAAGCAGAATTTGGGTACTTCAGTACTTGAAGAGCAACTGTAACGAAGTAATAACTCGGAGACTCAAAATTATCAGTTTGGATACATGACGTGAAAAGACAGCTCCAGACTTTACGTCAATGCTTTTTCAAAATTTTCCAAAACCAGTCGGTCAAATTTGAAAGGAATATCATGTTTCTCCAGCCTTTTCGAACTGAACTCATTGGAATATACTGGTGTGAATGAAAATACGAGATGAATTCTCATGCCAATAGTTTTCGTCACGATGTGGTCATTCGATGTTAATAATCGCGAGGAATAATGAACGCTTACCGGAAACGTAACAATAACAAATCGGATATTTTGAAATAATTAGTACTTATTGCCTCTGCTCCAGCGAATTTGCGATTCAACCGAACAAAACATTCCGCCTGATGCGTGTTTATTCGCTTCGAACCAAAAAAATACAGAATAACAAATTGTTATGTTCGGATCCGAATAAAATGCGACAGACAATGTACCAATGTTTATTCAACGCGCGACACGAAACACGAAAAATTGTTGGATTCATCGTGATTGCGTTTTCGTGAATACCTTTCCTTTCGTTTTTGCTTTAACACAGAGCACGGTAATTCGTGTTCGAAAATATTTTTTTTCGTTCAAAAACGAATTGAAAAAAAACTTTACTGTGAATGTTTACCCTCAGAGCGTCCAACATTTTTTTTCACAACTCGATTTCAAAGTCAATTGGAAGATATTTACGCTTTATCGGATTCGTTAAACACGTAAGGAACAGAAAAATTTTAATTCAGGACTTTCCCTGAACGTTTCGTGAACTCCCCAAATTCATCTGACAGTTTTACATTCTTCCAATTTAATATATATTAATGCATAATACATAATGACTTTGCATCGGATAAAAACGACATTGCGGCTGCTCAAATATCTCCTTACCAGATTTCGAGTAGGCTCATCCTTTTTAGATTGCTCGTACTGGGCACTGAGAACCCAAGTTAGTCGCATTAGATTGTGGCAAATAATATTATCTGGAAATAGAAAAAGAGAAATTGCTTTGTTTCCTATCCTTATGTTTTATTGAAAGTTTTATAGTGACTCGAGTTCCGTTGTCCTACTACATTTTCACATTTGGTGTGTTGCAAGTTGTGCAACAAAGTATTTGAATGTGTTTCGCACGGTTATTTCTTGAGAATTTCGGGTGGCGAATCCCGAAGAACAGAATTGAATAGAAAAAATTTATTCATCTCAACAGATGAAGTCGAAAAATGTGTACATGTATATATGTTAAAGGGAATATAGTACATCACAATCATCGAGCGTATATCTACGGAATGACTGGGCGGATTTTACCCATTCACGAATTCGACCTTCGTAATTGAGGTCCAAACCAACTCTACAAATATCCAGTTCTAAGTCGTTTCTTTCGTAAGTTATTGTGTTTACGGTTGGCCTAACGAAGGCCGAATTCGTCAATGGGACTCCGCGAGTATACCAATTTTATATTCCCGATATTTCCAAAAATACAGGCTAGATCGAATTGAAATCCAGCAGTTCATCGAAAAATGACAGTTCGAAGGTTAATACAAAATATGATGAGGATCATATGATCAGAGGATCACAGAATATTGAATAGTTCTGATTACACGATCATCACGTAATTTTGCATAGTTGTTCATCAGCATTTTCGAACAAGATACCAAGTTTCATTATGATTGAATTAGCATTTTTTGAGTTATTCCGAAAAAACGACGATGTCAAGAAACAAACCAGGAAATTTTACATATATTTATCAATATCTCCGAAAATAATAAACTCATCGAATTGAAATTAAGTACACTGCTGCGAAATATGACGCTCAAAGTCAACGCAGATTTTGTTCCAAATATGGTGACCAGTTCCGGTAAAAAAAATTTTTGGGAAAAAATTTACTGACAGTACCTTCTCAACAAAATTTCGCGAACAGTTGTGCGTCGTTATATTCCAACTTACTGTCAAGTTCCGAACCAATCGTTCCAGTAGTTCCCGAATTATCACGGAGAAGAACTCAAAATTTCTCAAGGCTCTAACTCCGAAAACATTTGGCCGATTTTGCCCATAAAAAAACTCAACCGTCGCATTTTGAAAGTTTCAGTTCGATGGAATTTTCAGTAGGACTGTAATCGTACATACGGCCGGACAGCCGAACAGAATCGATTCTGACATCATATTCGTCATCAGTGAGTCCAACCTAGTCGTTTGAAACCATTCTTGGCACAAAATTCGGAAATCACAGACATTTGGACAAAACGATAGTACACTGTTTCCCATGCGCGCGAAAATATCTATTTTGAATGAATTTCAATTGCCAAGATGAAGTTGTGTTTTTATTCCCGAAAAATAATGGATACTACAATCTCGTAATATTTGATTGTCTCAGTCTTTATTTGTCGGAAATTCATCTTGATGATTAAGAAGTAAAATAACTTATTTCCGCTTTATATATTTATTTTCACAACAATAGTTTCGTCATGATAACGTGACTTCATCAGGTGAGCATGGTAACTGACGAGTTACCATGCTCACCGTCATGTTATCATGACGAAACAATTGTTGTGAAAATAAATATATAAAGCGGAAATAAGTTATTTCACTTCTTAATCATCAACAATCTCGTAAGTTTTATTTATTGATAAAAGTGGTAATTGACAAATTCAATTCAGCCTACGTCATAATTAGATGTAAACGTCAAGTTAGAATTTTTTTTTGGAAGATGGAAAAAATAGAAGAGTTTTCGTTGTTAACGCGATGGTAGTCTAGCAGACCCTACGTAGGTACTGAGGGTACCTAAGTAGTACCTCGGTACTCAAAGGTTAAATTGTAATGAGCATTACTGCTAAACCGCTACTCCGATTTCGACCATTAATAGTTGTGTTTTAATAGGAAATCTATCCTGAAAGTTTTAAGTCGCTTGCTTGTTTCGTTCTAAAGATACCGTTCCAAGGACGGACAGACGGACGGCCATCCGGACATAATTGAAGTTGCATCGTATTTTCCTTGTGATTTAAGACTCTTTTCGGAGAAAAATTCGAAGCACACAGATATTTACCCCGAATAAATTCATGCTGTTCTCTATATCAAGCGCTTAAAAACATAGCGGCACAGTAACATTTTTCACCACTATGTGGGAACAATTATGAAGTGCGAATTATATTCGAATCTGAAGAGGTAAATTTGATGATTTATCTTCCTTCAATCATTTTCTGATGTGAGCTTTTTATGTCACCAACCTCTAGCCTTCGTTCATGAGAAGGTCATTAATTTTAATCGAGTGTATTAAGGATATTTTTCTGGTAGGTAGCGCTGAACTTTTGTATTTGAGTCTCCCTGGATAATATAATACATGCCCTTGCAACAATCTCTCCGAAAACGATTAAAATCCCTTAAATAATAAACGAAAATTACTCACGCGGAGAGTTTCCATGAAAAGCTCTCATGGAATTTTGAGGAGGTAAACAGCCTGTCCGAAGGCTTCATGCCGATTTTTCCATTCTGGTCGAGCGCAGAGCTGAAATTATTCCTTTAAGGCCTGCTCTGAATTATTCAGTTATGGAGAACCGGATGTATCATATGCTCGGAATAAAAGAAAATATCTGGGATATCCGGCGAATTTTCCGCTTTCCCTAACGTTACACGTAAAAATTTCCATCTTTTTTCGCGGAACGATAATAATTTGAAACTAAACAAGTGCTGGAACGAAAAAGTATGTCGTGTTTGGAGTATCGGTTCTCTGATGCTGTTTTCCAAGAATGGACCCGAAAAATTCTGCTGATAACTGTCAGAATGCCGTCTCTGCAATATGAATAATTTCTTTTGAGAGGTGAGATATTTTCGAAGCGGAAATATCCCAGAAAAATATAGATAAAAGTATCTGAAGACCCTTCACGAACAATAAGAACTACTCTCCCGTCGATTGTGAATGGAGAATGAAAAATCTTTTCAATCGAATGCAAAATCGAATAATGCACTGGAGATCATATTGCTCTGATAGTGTTCTATAATCGAATTTTAATCAACGATTTATAAATTAAGTTTCTATCATTATGATTCAACTCTGGTAGAAACATATCTCTCACAGTTAAATTAAACATAAAGTAAAACAAAATAATGCGATAGTGGCATAGTCCCCAAAAACAAATCATCACCGGGATTTAATGGTCTAAATCTACAAAATTTTACTACCTTATAGTTCTTCAAATCGGATCAACCGAGAAATTGTGGAGGTTATCATAGGATTATATCAGGACTTCATTCAGATTTCAAATTTAATCAATGTTCTCCAAATGTTTTGCGAAAAATCCATAGACTTACCCTAGACAGCATACGCAGTAAGAACGTGGATATATTTAAAATCGATTAACGAATGTTTTCGGAGGTGCTTCTATTCTTCGAAAAACTTAAGGTTTCCCCCATTCATCTGAAACAGGAGTGACTGAAATGAAAATCCAAATATTATTATTTGAAATGAATTGTTTATGGGAAATGCTTCTGCATTTATGCAGTTTTGAGACTTCAGGAGAAATTTTTCGAAACAATTTCAGCTGATAAATAATATTGTGACAAAATAAATAGTTAAAGAATTTAAATGGAGCATTTCATGACCCATTTCGGACTCCCCAAATAGACAATTGGAAATTGTTTCCTTGATCGTGTCTTATCAAAAAAAAATTTCGTACCGCATTAACAATTTCTGTTGACAATTAGTATTTTATTCCCATTACTTTTGTTTAAAAAACCTTTTTTCATTACCTTATCAACTGGTACCTTATTACCTTTTTATGATTGCTCTGACTTTTGTGAGCACATTTATTTCGATAAACCGAAATTTGGCTTTATATTCTCATGATATTCGGAGTGTATATTCTAAAAGCATTTCACTTCATTTCCTGTGGATAAAATAATAATTGCTATTTATGGAAAGTTTCATCCCAATTCCACCAAGATTCAAATGATAGATACAAACAGTACTTGCGAATGTCAAAAAAAGAGTATAGGATAAGGGGTTCCCAAAAAATAATAAGCAGTGGCTATCAGAAATCGTTGGTCCAAAAAAAGGTTTTAACGGGAAATCGGAATCTTTGAATGAAAAAAATATGAGGAGTTTTTTACTTGAATGAATGATGAGAACGACATCGGTGTTAGTTATAGTTATAGTTATAGTTGTTAAGGGGTTACATTCAATTGCGACCTTAAGGTCTATTGTGCCCCCTTGTCGGAGCAGTTTTCGCAACCTACAGCTCGGCCTTCAGCTCTAGAGCTCTGATGAATTCTTATATCTGTGAGGGCTTCAAGGAGGCTAACTTCTCAATCCTCCTATAATGCCCCTGTCCGAGATATCTTTTGCGCAGGCTCACAATGGCGAGGCATTCTGTGATCAGGTGAACAGGAGTTTCCTCCTCTTCCCCACAATATCTGCACTCGTCAGTTTCTGATAAGCCCATTCTCATCATGTGCTTCCTTAGGCGACAGTGTCCTGTGAGGAAACCAGTGAGGAGGCGTAACTTATTCTTACTGAGATCCGAATGATTTTTGGATCTAGCAATTTCAAAGTTCCGAAGGAACTTTTTATAGTGTTCTATTCCTGGAGAATTCCTCCAGAGTGCCCCTCTTTCATTTTCTTCTTTCTCCAGAAACTCTTTCTTATAGGTACATTTGCCTATACCACAGAAAGGTTCTGGGCCAGTAGGTAGCGTTTGTGCTCACTTTCTGGCTAGAGTGTTGGCCTCTTCATTTCCTTTGATTCCTGAGTGCCCAGGAACCGGCATCGGTGTTAACTAAATAATCAATTTAGCGCGATCCAAGAGAATTGAATTTTCGTTTTATGGTATCATTAATCGCAACCGAAAAAAATTTTAGATTTGAAAGAAAATTTAGACATGAACTGATTCTTTTGTTGAAAATATTTTATTCACCAGTTAATCGATATTTTCTCAATTTTCCGTGTGGACAAACTTCATCCTACGTAGTTTGCTATGGATTAAGTTACGGCCAATGTGGAGTAAAGGAAATATGTATGTCTACAAATCTCATTTTTCATATAATGAAAAATCGCGTTTTTGTAAACCCGGATCAAAATGGATTCTCGATACAACATAAATGTAGCCTGGATTCGGGTGGATGGCAGTTAAAATCGTGAATGATCTGGAGTTACCGTCAAAATTTTTCTGAACAAATGCTTTATCCGCTGGAAAACTGTAATTTCAAATTTTCACATTACATAATTTCATTTCCTGTAAAAACTTCGGTTAGAAAAATGATTTCGGATAAGTTTGAATATATTCAAACTCATCCGAAATCATTTGTCTCTTGAAAAAACGAACGAACGTAGTCCAAAATGAGTCCACTCTATATAGGGTGTAATGATAATTATATTATACTTGAACCATAATAGTAGAGATTTTATTTAATGTGATTTCAAACTGAAGATAGAAAGTAAACTTTAAAAAAACCTTGCATGACAGACTATCCCTGTTTTTCGAAGAAGACTAATAGAATCCTCATTTTCTATCTGAGATAACATATTCTGTAAAACTCTAACTCTCATTGTACCGAAGATCTGAATAGAGCGTCGAAATAGAGTCTGCCGAAACTTGTTAATGATGTCTTTTTCGACTGAACAAATTCGGGATAAAAGAGGCCAGTAATTCTTCAGAGTCAAAGGAAATATATTGGAGAAAACCATTAGGATAACGACTAAACTTGAGATGACGGAATACGAGATAAGAAATCCAACAGCAGTCTGGATATTTATTGGAATACAAAGATGGATTCCAAGAATTGCGTGAAAATTTATCTACGAATGAGGTGAAAGCAGGAACGATAATTGCATTTGGGCATTACTCATTACATTTTGTGTTGAATTTGTTGACTATTCAAGTGCAATTGTTGAAAAATTCCTTGGTGAGGGTAAGGATATGTAAAATTCTAGTTTCAAGTATTACCCGTTCATTAAAGATTCAGGCATTTAGTAGCCAAAAGCCAAAATGGTGCAGGAGCTGGGAGCAATAACTTACTGTGTTGATCGCGTTTTTTGTTCAACTTGTTAGTTTTACTTTTACACTTCATCCGAATAAGTCGAAATATCATCGGAACTCGCCACGATGCATACCTTTTTCAATGATGATCAACGTGCACTTGTCGGACTGGCGAATTTTTGTTTATGTGTTGTGGGTATATATCTTTTCGAGAACAGAAATTAGTTCCGGCAATATTCTACAATATAGCGATAGGTATTGAATTGTGTTCGTTTATTAAGTATCGATGAAAGCTTATTTTGGGAGGATTTCATATCAGTTCAACTATTCAAAATTGAATCTTATTGGTTTTTCTTGAAAAACGTCCTTGCGGTTTGCTGGATTAAACTATTTGTCAAGGGGAGTTTCTTGGAGAACAGATTGTCTAATGAACAATACGATAACAATATAAACGAAAAACAAAGCGAACTGTGACGTTTCAGTATACACATTAGACTCTTTCATCAAAGGAGAAAATTTTAAGGATTATTTTCTGATAATTTTTCGTTTTGAGTTGAGACTTTCGTCTGATTAAAGGGTCAGATGTGTTTAATTGATCAGATTGACTACGGTTAGACAGGTTGGATTAAATTAAACTCTTCCTCAGCAAGTCATTATTATTCGCCATAGTGATGAAAAGTAGGCGCTCTCTTATAGAACAGGTACACAAAAATACATAGTTCACTTTTGGAATGGCTTCCCCTATGCTCCTCTCGAAATTGATGAACGACCTCAACCATTTTCAACGCATGCCACTCGAACGTCGATCTCGACATAATACAATAGGATATTGTAGGCACGTGCCGGCCCCCGCTTGCCCACAACCCTCAACCAATTTCCCATGGAAACTTTTCTAACCGGATCATATTTTCCGATGGATCCGGCAGTCTAGGCATCTGCTCCGAATGGCCCGATCGTTGCCCCTCCTGAATTATGAACCACATGTTGAATTCGGCATCGTTTCCTCTATTTCCCGCACAGATGGCGCCACATCCGGATAATTATGGCGGTAGCAGTGAATAATGCGGGAATAACAAGAAAATATACTCAAGATCCTTGGGGTCGGTTACTGTTTCCCTTGAACTTTTCACACGGCATAAATAAGGGAGGGAGTTGCAGGGTCGGTATGTGAATTCGATGAGTCTACTCCTTCCCTTAATGGTAGTTACCAAAGTTCTATGGAATTTATGACTTGTCGATTGCTCGAGTGGGAATAATATTCACCCGCCCTCATTTTGAAAAAAAGTCGGAGTCAATGAATGTATTCGAAACTCGAATTTTCTAATTCTCCAGAATGAATTGTATTGATTTCCTGCAAATCAGTTGATGACGGAATGTTTTGAAATTTGATGGAAATCAAAATATCGCCATAAGTTTCAGGTTGAATTTATGTTGATGCAGCTCACTGGTAGTAACCTTAAATGACCTAAGTAGCAGTCCATCTCTTGTAACAAGAAAAATGTTAAAATATTCACACGAAGTAAACGTCAATACTTTCTGATAAGGTCGTCTGGCTCCTAATGGTATCATGACATTAAAATGCTATCTTAATTATTTATAGTTTGTGTTGGTTTCATCATTGTGTCTTCACTTTACCTTTGACACAGCCTACTCTTAATTTTCATCCAATAGTGAATGATGTATCCCTCTTTCTTATAAGAAGCCTAACACTTTCTAACCTATTCTTTGAAAATTGATCCGTGTCTTTCTCAGTCCCATGATAGTGAATACACTTTTGTTAGCAGTGTGGTTCTAATGTGCATTGCATAACTATATGTATAACGTTTCTTCAATTATGAATATGGAATTAATTCTGACTGATATTCCATTTAACCAGCAGCTTACATGAGATTATGGGAAATTTCGACCTCTCAAGGTGATGCTCGGTTCGAACTCAATTTTGATTAAGAACCTACTAGTAGCGAACTCGTTTAATAATCCATTCTATTGGAGAGGCGCAAGAGCCCTTCCCTTCTATCTGAACCGATAGGTTCATTCGTATACACCATTAAATATTCATTAGTGCATCATAACACAGCTGACTGAAACAATCTCGGGCCTGGGGTGGAACTAAATAGATGAAATTTCAGAATATACAACATGGGTGCAACATACATGTTATTGGTTCCCAGACGCTGTATAATCAATCAACGTTAATTACAGCACTTAAAACAATTCGCAGGTCACAAACCGCGAATGTGGTGGTTGCTGCATTGTAGCAAATTCGAATCGAATATTTACGATGTTTGATTATTGCAAATATTTGTGAATAATCAACTTCAATCGTATGGTCGTTGGCATATAATTAAGTAATTTATCTATTCATCAGAGGAGCTCATGAAATGGAGAACAATTGTCATTTCGTTAAATACACTGCTTAGGAGCAAACAATAGCTCGAATATAGCGGGGTTAATTTAAAAAAAAAAAAATTTTTTTTGGTGCAAATGGTTGAAAAAAATCGTAGGAATGCGCACTATTGCTTTTTTTCTATATTCAAGAATTTCCGGGAAAATTAAAACTGAAATGGGGCGAAAACTGGAAAAATAGCTAACATAGCGCATTCTCACAAAAGAATTAAGTACATACCAGAAAAAAAATTTAAAAATACTCACTTAAGCCTGCAGAACGACAGCCCATTTTCTCCTACAAACGTCGGAATTTCTCCGAATTCTTGGATAAATACAAACATAAAAAATTTACTTGTGCTTCCAAGACGCTCTGAAGCTGTAACGAGTTTATATATACTTCATAAGAGTTGATTGTATAAGAAGAGAATTCGCAATTTCGCAACACTAATAAATTCTACCCGTTGGGTCTTTTGAACTACATGCTCAATCGATCTCTTGTGAAAGCAGAATCTATCGCCAGAGAGATTCTTTAGGTTTTGAATCAGTAACATTTTTTTGCCTTACTGGTATGGCCTTTGTCCCGTGTGGTTCGACAGCATAATATCAAATTTTTTTTAAATTTCTTTATCGTTCTAATGGCATTAGTATTTTTTCAACTTGTTACCAACTTACATCATGATCAGATCGGCATTTTTTGAGTCATTCCGGAAAAGACACTTCACTGGGGAAAAAATCTCGGGATATGACATATTCTTTCCGAATATATCCGAAAATTAGAATCGAATGAAAATGAAATTCGATATCTGTTGTAAAACATTCACTTCAACGTCTGTGCAAAATTTCATGGAAAATGATGAAAAGTTTTCGAGTAATTTTTTTTTTCAACAAAAACCCAGGAAATTCTAAAAATTTTCTAACAATACGATCCCAACAAACTTCGCGACCAAATGCGCATTGTTATTCTCAGACTTATTTTTAAGTTTTAGAGTATTTCTTAAGATATGGAGGATATCACCACTTAAATTCAAATGAGTCGGAAAAGCGTCTGGACAAATATGCCCATAAGCGAAAGTCTCGATTCAACATGGTTTTCTGTTCTCGCGTAATCGTGCCTATGGCCGGCCGCACAGGATCGATTTTGAGATTTGGTTCGTCATCAGAAATTCCAACTTAGTCGCTCGAAACAATTTTATGGAAAAAAACGGAAATTGCAGACATTTGGCAAAACAATAGTACGCTGTTCCCTAGAACATGAGAGCAATAAAGTTAAAAATTTTGGAAATAATTTTTTTCGATTCCAAACCTTAGAAATAAGCATGTGGAGAAGGCGTCTAAAAGTATTTTTGAGCTCACCTGCCTCAAATTTGATACTGAAACATCATATGGAGCATGTAGTTATTATATGAAGATGGATAAACGCAAACTCAATCGAATTTTACACCGATAAATATAAATGAAAATTGTGTAATGACATATATATAACATTTATTGG
The DNA here is from genome assembly GCA_958510865.1 of Myrrha octodecimguttata. NCBI lineage: Eukaryota > Metazoa > Arthropoda > Insecta > Coleoptera > Coccinellidae > Myrrha > Myrrha octodecimguttata. The sequence continues at coordinate 26,254,004 of OY294056.1, forward strand.
CCAGTTCGTTACCACAAATTTCCTCTTTATTGTGTTATATTCACATACGCATCATAGTATTTATACATTTGTGCAGTCTTAATGTTTTATTTATTTTCCAGATCAAAGCTATGCAACTGGAATCTGCCCAGAACTTCGAAACCCTGAAAAAACTCAGCGCCAGTGAAGAAACCGGTCCAGCTACTGAAGACCGCCCTTACCGACATCAAAGAATCTTAAAAAAACATATCGTCCAACTGGAAAAATCATCGAAGGCCCAGTTCAAAGAAACCCAACATATCAAAACTAAGTTATCCAGACTCGAAGAGGATATGAGAGTCTTAGAGAAAAATTCAAAAGGTTCCCTCAATACATTCGATAGGATAAACGGAAACGAAATCGAAAACTACGTCGAAAGCAACAGGGTGCACCAGATCAAAGAGAATTCCGACGAACGTTTGGCGAACCTGACAAGTCAGCTGAACGAAAATTCGGAAACTATCGCCAACTTAACTAGACAAATGACAGACTTCGATAAGTTGCATTTATCAATGCTGGAACTGTTAGAAAATGTGGAAAGTATCGAATTCAAAGTGGACAATAGCTTTCCAGATATTCGTAAGGAGATCTCCAAAGTGGAAGTTCAAGTCAACGAAGTGAAAGCCGAATTGAGTCAGCTCAAGGAGGAAATGTCGAATTCCAGGAGTTCAATGAAAGCGATCGGAGTAAGCGTCTCTAACCTGCAAGATAGAGGGGCTGAAGATCACAGGTTTTTGAAGGAAGTCGACGCCAGGGTACAGAATCTAATCAGATCAAACAGTTTGCAGAACGCCAAACTTCACGACCACATCCTGAAGGTAAGTTTACACAGATAGTGAAAGGTGTTTGTGGGATATACATCAATTTATTCATGAATTCCGCTCGAATGGGTGAAAAGGATTTCCTTCAGAGAGTGTTTTATTATGGTTTATTGTTTTTTGTTTGGATATCCTTTGGAATTTATATTTGAAATGAGGAAATTTTCAATAGCTTTTCATTTGAATTATGGAAACCTTTACTCCATTTAAGAGTTATTGACATCCCGAGCGGCTGTAGAAAATCGAAATAATGTTGGCAATAACCCATTCAGTAATATTTGGATTTACAGAATTCAGGTTGGTAGTGGAAAAATTACTGACATATTTTTCGAATTTTGTTGTGTTTGACTATGTTATTGATTTTGATCTAGCACATTGTGAAAATAATTCTAACACTCAGCGATTAGTTCTGAATTTGAAGTGAAGTGAAATGCCAAATCACTAGGTTATGTTCACATATATCACAATTCTATGAAGAAGGCATAGAAATTTCAAGTTATATCTAGAGACAAGAAATTAACCAGTGTCTTGATTTTCAAGGCCTTTTTCGATGTCAATAATTTGGGAATGCATTATATGTATCTGTTTGTAGCAACCATGACATGGTATAATTCTTTAATCTGAAAATTCGGAGAACAGATTACGGTCAATTTCCTCCATTGTTCTGATGGCTTTGGAAAAGTTCTCAAAATCGATCGATATCGTGATTGAAGCTCTCCTGCATGCTATTCGCATCAATTTTATTGAATTATAACATCAGTCATATTTTTTGATTCAATATTAGATTATTTTTCATGAAAAAAAAACTTGAGTGGGCTGAAAAAGTGGAACTTTATCAGTTATTCAATATTCTGAAAGAAAAAGAATAAATACTGAAAATTATTTTACATGGATTCATGAATTTTTGACTGAATTTTTGAATGGACCAATAAATGTATCGATAGATACGCAGGTGAGACGTAACAGATTGGCGGCGCTCTAGTATGAATTCGATGTTTTTTTTTACGTAGAAAACCTGATAACAACGTGGAAAAAAGATGGATAAGGTGCCCCGAAAATTTCAATGTTTAAAATGAATTTTGCTCAAAAGCATGAGACATATCAATTCAAGAATGTTTTGATGAAACAATGATTTAAAATTGGATCGATGGTTTTGAACGTATGATCATTTTCTAATTATTGTCTGATCATGACCATTATGATGAAAAATAACTCAGAAGTATGTAGTTTCCCGAATTCATACGATGGTCTTTGAAATAGGAAAATATTAAAGAATGGAATTCAATTTTTAATTTTCGTTTCAGGCTGAATCAGCAAGCATCGATTTGAACGCCACAAAATCTACGATCCATCTAGTCCAAGAACTCAAGTCGTTCGAAAAGGAGTACAAAAGCATCATCAACAAACTACCCTACGATTGCAGTTCCGTTTCAGGTCGCAACGGCATCTACCTCATATCTCCAGGTGGCGGTGAACCGATCCTAGCTAACTGTGAGGATGGTTGGACAATCGTCCAAAAACGTTACGACGGTTCGGTGAACTTCAACCAAAACTGGAACGAATATTCCAATGGATTTGGTTCTGCAACTGGGGAGCACTGGATTGGAAACCGGAACATCCACCATCTAACTAGCAAAAACTGTTCCAGATTGCAGATCAACATGAAAGACATATATGGAAAATACTGGCAGGCCAACTACGAAGATTTCAAAGTTTTGGACTACTCCAATGGATTTAAATTAATCGTAAACAAATATCACGGCAACGCAAGTGATGCTTTGGACTACCAGAACAACATGGAATTCTCAACAGTCGACAACGACAGGGATATTTCGAACACCCATTGCGCTAGTAATTACGAAGGTGGATGGTGGTTTTCGCACTGTCAACACGCGAATCTCAACGGGAGGTATAATTTGGGATTGACATGGTTCGATAGCTCAAGGAACGAGTGGATTGCCATCTCCAACAGCGAGATGAGGGTAAAAAACAGGGAGTCATGTTAATCGTAAGGGAACAAGTTTGATCAGCCAAAGGAACTTTTAATTGAAATATCTTCTCATGGGACGTTGATAATTGTACTGCTTGTTAGTGGAACAAGGAGCTGGAGCAAATATTTGAGATTTGTTCTTACGGAAAAGTGTCTGAAGAGGAAGGAAGGGTTTTCATGTAAATACACTTGTACAAAGCGAATGGATTGGCCAAAGTACACTGTTGTTCATTTTCATCAATATTTTTCATGATCTTTCATCATTGATTCTTATTACCAAGATATTGGTGTCTGCATGTTTACAGGGTAGACCAAATTATATACTTTTGAATGAAAAATTATATTCATGCCCCAGATAGGCGAAAACTAATGTCGGTCACAAGGTTCATGAAAAACTCATGATGATAACCAAAAATTGACATTTTTCCTCGTTCAAGAAAACAAGGATTTTTGTCGTCAATGTCTATTTTAATAAGGTTATGTTACGTTGCTCTCGTGAAAATTTTTCTGTTTCTATGGACAAATTTTTCAACCACTTTCTGGAAGAATTTAATAGTGCTACCAGTTTTTCTCAAAACTTGCCATTTGAGAAATCAATCATGGTTTATTTTCTCATTGGAATATTTATATTCAAATATTCTTAAAGATTTTGAAATTATAATGACAGTTGTATGGTACTATCGACATTTAAATTTTTTAATGGATTATCCGAAGTTTACTTTCTCCATGAGTCCATGATCGTTGAAACTTGGATAACTAACGATTAACGATTCAAAGACATGTTCATCGAAATATAAAGGCAATCGTGATTTCGAGTTCAATTGGACATCTGAAATGATAATTATACTAGACAGTGGTCGATATGGATTTTGACATCTAAAGTTATTGGAATACTTCTAGCATCGTCCGATTTTTCATAGGAATTGGTTCAGAAATGTTTTAACAGAAGCAACCACAACTTCTTGCAGAAGATTATAGCGTGCTTCTTAGAATGAACTTTTACGACAGACATCCAGTTATTCCGAATCGATTGAACATCTAGCCTCAAGGCTATCGCCTTTTAGTTCTCTATTAAAATTTAGCTTCGACATACCATTTCGCCTGTCAAGATCTTAAACAGAACATTATTTTCAAATGTGTTTAGTTTGGCTCACTTTGCGCTGGAGGCATGACAAGAAAATCCATGAAATTTCATCTCTGAAACACGGATCTGTTATTGTTCAACAATTTTTCCACATCTCGCAGAACTCACTATTTATGTATTTTCAATATTGCAGTCGATCTTCACCTATTCATTCTGCAGACTGAGAATATTTTGTAAACTATGTAAAAAATATCATGTATATTTATCAATTATAAATTTCGCAGAATGAATTTGAAAATTCAAATATTTTTTCGTCATTTCATAGGGAATAATACAACGTAAATCAGTATTCATCTATAATTTAGGATAATATTAAATTGCAAATGATATCACTTGTTGGAAGATATCATCTTGTATTCACCTGATGATTTTTGATCCAACTGTGAAGAAATTCAAAATTGAATAAAACAAATCAATTTTTCCAGAAGGAAGTTCCTTCAAAATGTCCTCGAATCATATCAAATAAACCATATCAATGTAAGTTGATTCGAACAGTAAGAACCAAAGACTATTCTAGTTCAACTTTTTTTATTTATGATGTATCTTTATATTTAAGTCGTATTTAATTTTGGCCTATTTTCCTTTTAGTGGTGAGGAATTAGATCTGTAGTTCTTTAGAAAAATGAGTCAGAGTCAGAAGTTATTGTTGTAGGTTGTATTTTTGACTGCCATATAATTTTACCATTTTAAAGATGTATATATTCTATAATTTATTGAATGTTGGTCATGTTTCTTGAGAATTTGATTGTAAATACCTTTGTACCAATGACTAATTTTTCTTAGTAAAACTTGAGTAATGATTATGTTGTTGTTTCGTTTCATTTCCAAAATAGGTCACTCCTTCCTGTTCATGTGCTCCTCTAATTGGAGTAATTGTGATATCAATTTGTCTCGTCTCGTTTTCATTCTATGTAAGTTCAACTTCGCCCTGAAGTAGGCCTTTTCAGTCTCATCATATTTTTTCCTGAAAATTGAATTCAGATATCAAACCAGAATAATTTATACTAATTCAGTGTTATGATATGATGAATTTTGATATAAATACTTAATGACATGAGCCTAATATTAATGAACAGCGAGTAGGACAACTGTTTTTTTAAAATACCAATACATTCGCAGATGGGTTATATGAACTAATTATGTTTTCTCAATAAATGAAAGTGGAATATTCTGAAAATTAAATTCAGCTATCAAACCAGAATAATTCATGTTGATTCAACGCCAGTGATATGAAATGTGATAGAAAAAATTATTGTCAACTGTTTTCTTTTCAGTGTGAGTAAATTAACGCAAGTGGGTAATATAAACTCATTATATCCTGCCCAATACCTGGAATGTGGAATATCATATTTTTCATTCAGACCTACCTAACTTTGGAACAGTAGGATTCACGTATTGAACGAAAAAACTAACTCTAAAATCCTGGGGTAATGATTGGTAGCCATTCTGAAATACCACAATTGTACCGAATATCTAAATTTCAAATTCCGATGTATAGAATAAAGAAATATTCATCTAGACCACAATATTCTAGAAAATTGATAGATGATGACACCATTAGCCGGGGAATCCGTTTGCTGGTAACAATAATTAATTGAATTTGCGTCTTTGCAGCAGCCGACTATATGAAAGCAAAAAAGCAATAAAATGAGCACTGACGTAAAGTTAGCAGCTTTTGCGCGTATGTTCAAAGGAGATGGCCACTCTGGCCACGAATTTGAAAATGCGCGCAAAAGATGCTGACTTCACGTCAATTGCTTTCTAGGTTTCTTCATTGAAGGACTGCATTTTAGTTGGATACGATCTCTTTTTTTGAAAATATTAGAAACATCACCTTTTGAATGGGCATATATGCGCAATCGTTCGATGGATTTCATCAATTCGCGATTTCGACCTTCGTGCAAACCTAAAATGCAACAAAAGCACTTTCGGTGGATTTCAATTCGATCTAATCTGTATTTTGGGAATATTTTGAAAATATAATTTTGAATGGGTACATCTACAAAATCATTGGGCGACTTTTGACCATTCACGAATTCCATCTTCGTAATTAAGGTCCAAATCTACTCTACAAATATCGAGTTCCTAAGTTTTTTCTTTCGGCTCTTAGACCTAATGGCCGATCGTAAACAACAATAACTTAGAAACTCGATACTTGTAGAGTAAGTTTGGATCTAAATTTGAATATTGAATGGTTGACAGAAACTTCACATATATATTTTTTAAACCTAATTCACGAATTAAAATGGAAAAAGCAGTATAATAGGTTTTCATTGCTAGATATTCATATAATTGAGCTGCGCTAAACCTTTGGATATGAGAGGGGATAAATGAATCACTACCTCATAAGATTTGTATTCCATGATATCAGGAATGGAAATCAATGATAATAATAATAATAATAATAATAATAATAATAATAATAATAATTATAATAATAATAATAATAGTGTTAAGTCCGAATATTCACGGGGCACTTGGTCGATATATTGGGGAAAACCTTGTTTTTTCGAATTTATTAACTGACCCGTTAGTTTTAAAAGGGGCCGTATAACTGGACTGCCTCATGATGTGATCAAGTATTGATTGAAAGTTAATTTCAATTCCTTTCGAAAAATTTAGTTATTTCAATAAATGGAAATTGATTTAAAGGACACCTACACAAAAGGCAAACTATCTCGCTGAATTTTCTGCTTGACGAAGCGAACTCTTCACTTTTTGGAGTTGAATTTTACCCGCCACAAAGATAGCTGCGTTTAGGCCTAGTATAGTTCGCGACAGCTGGCGAATTGTTTGTAAGGATTCAGAGAGTTTGCCAAGGCAATGAGTCGAGAAATCAACGAAAAATTTATTCATGTTATTAAGGAATGCATCTTCTGTACAAATAAATCTCTTCACAAGTATGTTGTTGGCAATCCCCTAACGATGAGCCCATTCATAATTGATGTCTGCTGACCCCAATTACTCAAACGAGTAGTTTTTCCTCTTCAGACACACTGCTGAAAGAGATAACATAGACCACTAGAGCTTGTTCATATATTTCAATGAATAACTATATTATACTCTCACTGGCTCGCTAGCCTGATTCAGGTTTTGTGAGACTACCCCTTTTCTCGGCGGCAAGATCTAATTTCGTGACAAAATTCCGCCTTGGCCAGTTCGTGTTCCATGTTCTTTTGTTTTTTCGTCCTCCAGTTTGATGAATGGAGAATGTGAAATCAATACCGAATAAGACAAAAGATACTCAGATACTCAGGAGTAGTTCATTTATGCTTCTAAATGAAAATAAATGATGAATTAATGGGCTATCGGTCTTCCTGCTAGTTGCCACACAATAGATGATATCGGATTTCAATAGACGACTTCGGCCCAAGTTTCCAACCCACAATTTTCTTCACAAATTTTGTTATCACTGGGGAACAGGAATTTCAGGACGAATTCGACATGATAAGGTTCGGGTTGTTTATAAATATGCGTAAAAGATGCCTCGGCTCCTCAAACAAGATAATTCCTTGCAAATATAGTTTTTCTTAGGCTGAAATTCAAGTTGGGATTCCTGATTTCATGTTAATAGTGTCAAGTTTATAAAGGATATGTTCCGCAAATTAACTTGGTTATTTCGTTTGCCGGTTTTCCGTTTTGTTATAATGAAATATTCGGTTGGTTCCTGAAAAAAAGGTTAATTACGGAATTTGATGGATGAAACAGCAATCTTTCTGCCACCAGAACATAGACATATTCAGTCTATGCACCAGAACGACAATCAATAGTTGAGTTACGATATTCCTGGCCAGTACTTGTCAGTAAATTTTGACAGTCGATTTTACTGGCACAGCTTAGGTAATTCTTCGTATCAGTACGAAGCGTTTCGAAATTACTGATACTGGCCAGTACTGATTGGGAATATCGAAATGCAACAAATGTTTTATGGTAACATATCCATCCATAGCATAGAACAATCTTTATTTACTTCATGATCCATAGACCATACCTAGTAATTTTTCCATTGTTGATTGTTGCCTTTCTATGTTCTTTGGATCATAAAGTGAATAAGGATTGTTCTATGCAATGGATATGTACCATAGAATCTTGACTGTAGTTCTGGTGACAGAAAAATTCAATTTTTTCATCAATCAAATTCCGTAATTAACCTTTTTTTCAGGAACCAACCGAATATTTTATATTTGCGGAATGGAAAACCGGCAATCGAAATAACCAAGTTGATTTGCGGAACATACTATATAAATTTTATACTATTAACATGAAATCAGGAATCCCAACTCAAACTTCAGCCAATCAGAGATGATCTTCACAAAACCCTATATTTGGAAGGAATTATCTTGTTCGAGGAGCCGAGGCATCTTTTTCAGATATTTATAAATAACGTGAACCTTATCATGTTGAATTTGTCCTGAAATTCCCGTTCCCCAGTGATGAAGAAAATTGTTGGTTGGCAGTTTGGGCCGAAGTCGTCTATTGGCTGAAATAAATCATTTACTAGTTTGAAAGGGGTTAACACTCTGCCCTATATTTCCTATCACCTGAATAACTTACTGCATTTTCTCATACTCCGTATCCGCAATATCTAATTCTGTTTTCAGCTCCATCAATTTACCTTTTATTGTCTGATATGAGCTATCAGACTTATCAGTTGGAAGGGAGGTCTTTTTCGCGTTTTGTATAATGGAATTTTCGAGACTTGCAGGGGTTGTCAGCTGATCTAAGTGTGGAATGACTTCGCTGATTGGAAGACAAATTGTGTCTTTAGAGGTGTTCGCGAAGTGGTCATCTGCTACAGCTTCGCTGATTTTCTGAAAGGTGATAATGATTAGAAGAAGAGGAGACACAGTCATAACTTTTGTCATTATTCATGTGCGAATCAGCTCTGTGAAAATATACTAAGTTTTTTTGTTTGTGTTCGAACTTATCCTGCCTAACAGAATCTTACTTAACAGTCCAACAGAGCCTTCTTGGTTATTTTGACATTTTACACTTTTCTCAAGCAGGTAGCTCAAAAATAGTTGAAAGTTCGAAAAAGTATGAATTCATATGAAAATTCATGAGCTTTCATCTACTATAATGCGCTTCCATGCATAAATTCTGGTGTAGACGTTGGGTTTTAGATGCTCCATAATTCTTGTACTGCTCTGCTTGCTGGCTTCTCTGTTAGCTTGCTATCTGTCCATTTCTGTCTAGTGCATATACTGACCTCGTTTGATGGTGTAGGAGTACCCAAGTAACACAAACTTCCCGGCGAGATATGTGAGAAGTCCCAATCCGGCTTTCACGCGAACTCCTTAAGTGATTTCCTAAAGTGATCACAAACACTACATGATTTGGGAATTCGCAATGCGAGCCCCTAAAGTTATCGCATACGTAACCAGAATTAGATATTCACAATGCGAGTTCCTGAAGTCATCTCAGATGTAACCAGAATAGGAAATTCGCAATGCGAGTTCCTAAACTCATCACAGACATAACAAGAAAGGGAAATTCGCAATGCGAGTTCCTGAAGTCATCTCAGATGGAACCAGAATAGGAAATTCGCAATGCGAGTTCCTACGGTCATCACAGACAGAACAAGAAAGGGAAATTCGCAATGCAAGTTCCTTAAGTCTTCCCAGACGTAACCAGAATAAGAAATTCGCAATGCGAGTTCCTAAAGTTATCACAGTCATAACCAGAATAGGAAATTCGCGATGCGAGCTCCAAAGATCATCCCGAGTGTAACAATGGAAAATTGTCTTAACGTTCCTGAAGTTATCCCGAACATGAGCCAGAATTTTTTACGTTATCCCTTGTGCGTAGTTCGAACAAGGAGAAATTACAGATAATTTCATTTCGTTGTCCACTATTTAAACATATAGGCAAAATATGTGTTTGATTCATACGAACGAAATAAATAACTTCGGAGAGGCTTCCTAGAAACCAATAGGATAATCGGCAAACATACCAAAAACAAATAAGTTAAACCATAATTCACATTGACTCTATCATATTTTGTTACTGGCTTTTATGGTGCCGGATTTTCCGGAAGGTTATGATGGAAAATTTTGTGGTACAAAATCACGGCGTTTTTATACATTCGGTGGAGGAGTAAATGCATTTCAGGTTGAAACCTGTATCAACAAGTAAGAGGTATCTACAAAATTTATAGTTCTGTTATTGAATGAAGACCTTCCTTATACAATGGTTTTATACTAAAACTATAGTTATCGACTAGTTTACTAGTTGATAACGAAACGAACCTAATTGAGTAGCATTTATGACTTCATTCAGCGCAAAGAATGCTCTCTTTTTCACATTATCATATTTCTGTATTGAAACTCACCACCAGTATCTGTTGGACAACGGCAAACTTGTACAACATTATGCGAGTGGAAATTACGTTCTCAAATCTAAAGAATTTCGAGAATTCTCGGAAGAAAACAGAAAAGCCAAAATTTAATCGAAACTGCTTCATATTTTTCTCAGATTCGTCAGAATATCGACCAATCTGAGATCCGTTGTTTTTTCTCAAGAAATCATCAACACATTTCTCATTCAAATACTGACAGCGATTCCAAATAAATATTTTGTTTCCATATACCCATCATAGTATTATGGAATATGGATATATTTTTCTAATAACGGATAATTAATCTCCATTCATTTCTGAAATACAAATGAATATTCATCAAAGCCATCTAACCTCCAGATGTAAGAACCGACAATCTAAGCGCTCATATTACGATTTCGTCTGGTATATCTTAATCACGGATCTCGCCATCTCGCGGATATCATTCATATCCGAAATACGAATGAAGAGTGAATATAAATTTCGACCGCGCTAAACAATACTCGAAGTCATCTAACCACCAGACGTAAGAACCGACAATCCAAGCGCTCATAAGTTACGATCATAGACCTAATATAACATGGACGGAGCTTTACGCCACTTTTAGACTGAATCGATTGTAATCTACATTAAAGAGAGAAAGAATATGCATTTTCTAGGGATAAAAAGGATGGAGCTAGAAGAGGCTTGGAATCTCAAAAAATACGAGTGAGAGGGTAGATACTATTTCGGAGAGTTCAAAAGAGGATGGAGCTAGAAGAGATTTGCCTCTTCTAGCTCCATCTCTCTCTTATGTACGTTACACTCCTCTCTTTCTAACGCTCCGTCCATGTTATTTTAGGTCTATGGTTACGATATAGCCTGGATGTTTTGATCAAGGAGCTCGCCATCTCGCGGATCCCTGGTAAAGTAGATCTGTAAATCCTTGTCTTGGGTATATTACCTGAGGCGCGCTACTCGTGAGGATTTTTGATCTGTGTAGGCAAAGTGCTATGTGTTAATGCTGCTATTTTCACAAAGCAAGTCGGCACAAAATCTATATAATTATCATCAAGGAATCTTTACAGAAATATAATTCACAAGTTAATATCTGTACTTCTGGATATTTTCGTTAGGGGCATTTCCTGAAAATATCGCATGTCGTACTCCCTGAAATCTCGCGATGGGAAGTATTTGAGAATTTCTTGAACTCTTCGCCATGAGACTGTGTGAGCGAATTTCCCATAGACCTCCCATTGTGGGAAGTTTGAGAATTTCCGCATGCGATATCTTCAGGATCTCTTCGAGAATATCGCTGTGGCGGACATTTGGAGGAAATATAGCACTCCCTGTGACTTCTTAGAGAAGTAGAAAAAGTACTCTCAATGTTCTGAGAAGATATCGCCGGGATATCTTTAGAACCTCTCTGTGTTGCCTGGGTAGTAGCTTAATGATTTGCTGCTAACCCTTTTCGCCTCCATGTTAGCTTATGAGTCTGCAGGTAGCGCAAATTGAAGGACGAAACCCACCCATGGTATGAGTTTCCTTTCAAGCTAGTGTTGAAAAGCATACTCCGAAAGCTGTGTTGCCAAAGGAAATGATCTCTAGGTTTAAACAGCACTGCTTCATCAATAGGTTCTGACGCTACAGCAGGGTTTTCGGCTGAAAAAAAGGTGAGGCTTCTTCTTGCTGGACATCCTGAAGGCTACCTCAGAGTAGAAGAACTCATCGTTTAGGAGAAATCAGCTCATAGCATTGTGAGCAATTTCGGAAATGTTGTATTTCGTGCAGGCTTCCTGGTTATGAGCTATGATAATCAGGTCACCACCCATTCAATCAAGAGAATGAGGAAGCTCCAGATCCCTCACAACGATTTCCGGGCCAGGGATGAGAAGGACATCCCAGATGTGACGGTAGCCTACTTTTCAGGTAACAATACAATACAATATAACATCGACGAGGTCGAGGATATTGTGAGGAAATGCTTAAGGGTTGATTCCTATAGTTGGACTGTGGAAACTTTAATTCCATACAGGAGCTAAATTGCAAGATCCCATACGGACAAGTCACAATAAGGTTTCAGGTAAGAACTGCCACGAACAACCAAAGCAATGTGGTTTCTGCAAACCTGTAACTAGAGTTCCTACTACTGTCACAACGAAAGAAGAATACTAGGCACCCCTTCCGGATATAGCTGTGCACAGTGTGCAGGCGGGATATCGGCCTGCACCCAAAGTCAGTAACAACAAGGACGATTGCCTCTTTTACGACAGGAGTGAGATCGTGATACGATTCCCTGTAGTGCATGGAGACGGCGGAAACACCTCAATAAGCGCCATAAGGAATCTGCTGCTGCCTGCTGGAGATTGATCAACAAAATCTGGACATCGTGATGATTCCAGGGTAGCTCTCTACATAAGAAATTATATAATATTTGCCTTCAGTCAGATTGATACCAAAAGCGGTGGTCAACCTTGTTAACTACTGCTAAAAAATTACTTCATTGGATCTGACAGCAACGCACCCCACACGGTCCGGGCGTACTGGAACATCACAGAAAGAGGTGATTATTCATTGAGTTCTCTCTTGACTGAAGGGTGATTTCAGAGAATTGACGTAGTGAGACTACATTCTGTAACCAGAAAATTCTGAAATGGCATGTATCCGGAGGAGCAATCCTTTCTGATTATATACAAATCTGGTTTGAAATGAACGTACAACCTATCTTACAAAAGTCCAAAACGAACCTTAAAAGGACCAACTGGGATCTGTACCTTGGTCTGCGTGATACCAACAAAGTTCTTTGGGGGGTCAGGGTAAACGGTTCGATGGAAGGAATAGTTTTAGTTTTCGAGTGCCACTGAAATAGGATATTAACGTTCTATTAGAAAATATGCTCAATCAGGAAAACTATATTCAATAGGTATGTGAAATGGTGAACATTGATCCTAGCAAAACTATAAGGGAAAGATCGCACACTGCATAATAAATGGATTACCACCAAGCCACTGGAAAACAAGACAGCATACTGAGCGGCAGCAACTAAATATACAGGATGTTCTTAAATTGTAGGTAAAAACGAATAGGGGAGAGTCTTCGAATAAATGGAAGGAAAAAAGTACCATAAACATAGGAACGTTTCATTTTCGAAATACAGGGTTTGAATTTTCTTCAAGTTTTTCCTCATCGTATCTGCACTTCATAAGAGGATTGCACGAGTTAGTTGAATCTTCACGAATCATTGCTACATTTCAGAAAATATCCATAAATACTTATAATGAATTTATATTCTGCAGTTTATTTAATATTATTATATTATATATATATATATATATATTATATGACAATTCATATTTTTGTTAGGATTTCGGGAGAATCTATTTTTTAAATCGGATTTAGACACGCCAAAGTAGAAAGGAGCCATGAAGTTAAGTGTAACAACAAAGCTTTGTTTTGAAAATATTTCAAACTTACAGTGGCTCAGCTGAAAAAGTTTTTGGGGATAAAAGTGCACAGTGTTCCGAAATGAATTACCCCAATCGACATTGGCAGGTCACATTGTGTGATTTCAAAAATGTATTATCCATGCCATATTTCAGTTGAATATCTTGTGAAATGGAGATACTATGAGAAGAAAATTCTGAAAAAAATTCGAAATTCAACACCCTATTTCTAGAAAACGAAATGTCTGCGGTTCAATATTTATGGACATTTCTGCCTCAAAATACGCTTAGTCGTCACCTCAAATTTAGGAAAACTCTGTATAAACGAGCTCAGAAAGGACAAACGACAAGTCGTAGCGTACTTTCTGCCCAGGCATTGAAGACGTACCGACGGCAACAATACTACACAAAGCTCTAACTAAAAATCATAATGGTGGTATGGGACAGCTGAAGAAAGAGGATGGTTAGATAATATATACAGAAGAGGAGACATTTTGGGTAATTCTAGGACAACACTTACCAGGCTCCCAATTCTTCTATGGTAGCAAACCATTTCAGGATGTTGCAATAGCTAGACGAAGAGCTAAACACAAAACTGCCCAATTCTCTACAGGTAATAGGATTAAGTAGGCTATTGAGTTCTTCAGACCATACAATTTGCCATTGTTATTATGATTCTTCAGAAGAAACTTCTGGTTTAACTGCCAGACACTATAGATAGTCATATTTCGACAGAGTTTTATATAGGGGTATGTGCCTGAATACTAGTGGTACGTGAGAGTAAGATTATTCTCGAAAGCAGGTAAGCACTCAGGGACTGAACCGAACTATTTTTGCCACATGAACCTTCTCCTTTTCGTTGAAAGCAATGGAAAATATCATTGATCAAGGTATCATATCAGGAATATTTTGCATCTGCAAAAAGGCCAATAGGCATACCAAGGAGGTAAATTGACAATAACTGCTTCCAATAGCCTAGAACACCAATAGTTTACGGAATTAAATTCTCTACTTTACCTACTTTGATAGAAAATATCAGGGAATATGGAATATAACATAGATCAAGAGAAAGCACGATTGTTTTCGGAATACTATAAGGGGAGGTATAAATTTGAGGAAAACCACAACGATAAGAAACAGATGGAGCACATAGATCAATGATTCAACAAATATTTATCAATCAGAACAAAACAATGGAAACAACAACAATAAATGAGGCGGATTACTACCAACAACTTCATAAAACTAAAAACAGCTCCCAAAGACAGGACGACAAAATACACAAGCACATTATAAAAATTTTTGAATACTGTTTCAACGAAATTATATTCCCGGAAATTTGGAAATCTGGACAGATTATAAATATCGCTAAGCCCAATTCAAATAAACAAAAGGTGAGATGTTATAGACCAATAACATTACTGCCTGTGCTAGGAAAGCTATATGAAAAAATAATAAAAGCAATACTGTCAACTCACATAGATCGGCCATTCCCAACTCCCAATTTGGCTTCAGAAAAAATAAATCAACGACCCATCCACTTACAATTCTAGTTTCAAATATCCAAAATGCAACCCTCAAAAACTATAAAACTGCAATCTTAAGTTTGGATATCGGGAAAGCCTTTGACTGTATGTGGCACAGAGGACTATTGTACAAACTCCATAAACTCGGAGTTCCATTCAAACTGATAAAGATATGTAAGAACTTCTTAGAAAAAAGAGAATTAACAGTAAAAGTGGGTACAAGATGTTCAGATTATTTTCGCCCCGAGCAAGAAACACCCCAAGGATCCCCACTGTCAACCCTCGTCTTCAACATATTCTGTCACGACATACTAGTAGTAATTTCTAATAAGTTATACATCCTGCAGTATGCAGATGACACAATACTAATATCACATGCAAAGAAACTAAATAAGTGTGTGAAGAATCTACAAGATCTGCTAGACTATGTCCAAAATTGGTTCAAAAAATGGAGAATAAAAATTAATGCAGACAAATCCCAATTTACAATATTTGAGCATAAAATCTCACCTACCCTGGAACTTGATCGGAAGAGTATCCAGCCTTTACCTGCAATAAAAAAAATACTTGGGAGTACAAATTGATTATAAGCTGAATTTCAACCAGCATACAAATATCATCAAGAAAAGACCTGTCTCCAGAGCCCAGTATTTTAGCAAATTGGTCTATCGTAAGCAAGGTACCAACATCAACACTGCTGCAAAAATCTATAAAACCATTTGCCGCCCATTGTTAGAGTATGCGTGTCCAATATATACCAACTGTAAAAAACTTTCAATGAAAAATCTCGAAGTGGCCGAGACAACAGCACTCAGAACAATCACAAGAATGAGATACCCTAATAACATACTCACCTCCTCAAGAAAACACCCACGGCAGACATAAATAAATATATTTAGAATGTAATATAAAATTCAATTCTGATTTTTTTTTGTTGAATACAAATTGTATATGAAAAACTTGGCCGAAGGACCCAAGGTCTATAGCCATTTGCTATGCAATAAATGACTGTTATTATTATTATTATTATTACGGAATAGCACAACTGCCAAAGACCACATTAGATACTTTTATTCTATCCTGAAGACTACACCTCAGAATCATGATCAGCAAGTGCCGACTTACTTTTTTCGCGTGGCAAACGATAGACGAGGGCTCAAATCTGAATTGATCAATTAGATCTAATAATCCATTGCATGTTTGTCTATCACAAGGGCTCTACGGTCCTTTGCAACCACTGCTTTAGGAGATCTTACACCTTCAGGTCGAATAGGCAAGAAGCGAGAAATAAAAACTGGCGACCACACAAGGGACCTTCGATACTAAACGAAAAGAAAGAAATCATGGATGTGGTTACGGATAATATTTCTCTGAAACACAAGTTCCAGAAAAATTACGAAGCTATATTTCCGAGTCATGCATGAACAATGGGCTAATGAAGAAGTGACTTTTGCTACAGAGTCTGTGGGGCTCTACACCGATGAAATCCTCGATATTGGGGATGGAATTCTTCATTGCGTGGAACGCAACTACCAGAAACAATGGATATACACAGCATACAAGAGCAGATCAGCCCAACTAGCACTCGACTACCCGCCAATTCGATCGAAGGCAGATGGCAGATTACAAGAGGTTACTCGAAGGACTCGGAAAAGACAATGACGTCAACCTCCATGTAGATCTTGGTCACTCTGCGTTGCAAATAGCTGACCAACTGGTCAGAACAGGAGGACCAACTAACCCCATTAGGTCAGAGCTATTTTGCGTCTTTTCAGTTGAGGTATGAAAACGACAGACGAATTTGGCGTATGGTAGATGGCTAGTGTTCAAGAAGGCCACGATATTCCTCTTTTAATCGTATTGCTTCGCAAAAAAAATCTTCGATCTGTTAATTGGAACTGAGGAATCTGACAGGTTAGCTCACGGGACACTGCCCTATGAATCATCAGCCGAACATACGACTGGTGACACCTTTCACTAGAAAACGTGTGGGTCTCTACCTGAACTGGACAGGGCCAACAAAAAACAGAATTTTGAAGTAAGGAATCATTAATGAAAGAGTTTTAGGTATTGCAGTCGCACAAGGTTGAACTGTTTTTGTTTGTTAACTCATTTTCATCCACTTTAATTTGCTGTACGAATAAAGAGCAAAGGGGGCAAATATGACTCACCAACCGATATTGATACAACCATCAAGGTATGATTGAAATATGTACTTATGTGAAAGGAATTAGAAAAGAACGAGAGAAAGTCACCCAATAATATATTACATTATGTGATTGAGTTTTCAAATATTTGAAAACTCAATGATTATGTATAATTTTTATATCACCGGTTTTCCAGTTAATTCTATTTTTTTCTATTGAAGTCATGTTCCTAGTGTAATATTTTTTTATATTCAGTTGAATTCGCTATGAATCACTTCATGCTTTATGTTCACTACGAACTAGATAAACACAATTCCTAATACAGTAGGTTTCAGGAATCAGATTCAGCTCCGAAAAACCTATATTTTTCGAGTAATCGGATTGAAATTCTGGACATGAATACTACAGACTGTTTTTGATCGACTAAGGCAAAATAGGGAGTTCTGTGTCTTTTGGTACAACTGGTTGGCCGAACTTCTATTTTTTCATATAATCTTGTGTATTTTTATATGTTTGAGTTCTATACTGAATTTTTAGTGAAATGTCGTAAAAAATTAAATAATTCAAATATTTTCCCCAGAAGTAATCAATATTCAGATGGAGGAAAATGCAGTTACTTTTCTACCTTAAAGCATAGAATTCGAATATGCAGAAATATATACATCATCATATGAGAAAATCGAAATTCATTCGGCAATTTCCGGATGAACTGGAAGTGGTAGACTCACTTTCATCACATCTGTCGATAATAAATAATTTTGTATCAATGTTCAAAGTTTCAGTTCATCTCTTAAAAATAATTATGTTTAAGGGAGAGAGTCCTATTCCTGTGAGTTTTGTTATACAGCCGAACTTCTGCTGCATTATTGCTGTGTAGAAACTTAATTTCGAAGTATCACAGTTGCTGCATTATTACTACGTAGAAACTGCATTACGAAGTGACATAGCTGCTGCACAACTGGGTCCCTATTCTTGAATTGTTGTCAAGGAAACGCGGTGCATTTCTGATGGAACGATAGAGAAAGTTCATTCCATCACATTCAAGAATAGGGCCCCATCCGTACACTCGCTGTGTTTTAAATGCAGTTTTAACTGTACGATGCAGTTCCTGTACAGTTACTGCACCATCATCGCTGCACTTCGAGTGCAGCAACGATGTACAGTTTTTGTACCCTTGCTGCGATTTAGTGTTTGCTGGGCCTATATACTCATTTATTCTAGTCATTCAGTTTGGCAATCAAAACTCTTTCCTTGAGACGCGGGTTCACTAAAAAGTGAGTTGATAATAATATTGAAATTGAATATTGAGTTCCTCAAATGAATAACCACTGCTTTACTCACAGGAAGTATAACGGGTACCAATAAAATGAAATGGTGATTACATAATAAAGAATGAAATCAACGAGTACGGAATCGCGTATTTTTAAGGTTGGACTACTATGGACTGTTCCTTACCTCTCCTAACTTCGAAGCACTCTCGACCATCATTTTCACTGCAATCACAGTATTATAGCTAGAATCTTCTGTATTATTTCTTGGGGGAATATAATTTTCGAAGCTTTCTTTCACATATCTGTCATAGCTCCTTTTTCTTTTTTCTGACTGGTATCGTTTTAACACAGGACGTGGTTCATTCGCATTCGTACCAAGTGAAGGACGATATGTTTGATTCGTTTGTCTTAGTTTCGGTTCTTTACCTCCTCTAATTTCCTTCATATCTGCTTCTGTGAATCCACTGAAAGGTATTACTAACCTTTGATAATATGACGGAGAATCTTCTATTCTCCTATTGCTTTTGATGGCTGACTTGATGGAAATGGAACTAGTGCTGGATTTGATCGAAGTTTCACTTATAATACTGATTGTGGTTGGAGATGGTGCAGTTTTTGACTTTGAAGGTTTCTAGAAATAAGTAACCCATCATTTGATTATATGGAAATCGTTTCAGAACTGCGCTGAAATATAAACTGACATAAAAAATAATTAATCAAATAAAAAATCAGTTGAACTTATTAGAACAGTAATGCCTCTAGTAGGGGATGCTCTAAATTTATTCACTTTGGAATAGATTGTCCCATTTATGACTTAGATAGTTGCCAGCTGACGTTTCTGTCTGAGGTTTAATATGGTGAAAAACCGAAATTTTGTACCTTAATTATTGATTGGAGTTTCAATTACAATTTTTGGATAATTTCATTTGAATGAGGCATTCACAAGTGAACATGAACATATTATGGTTCGACGTATCATACAATTCATTAATTATAACAGGAGTCAAAAAGCTTCAATCAGCCTTAATCAGGAAAAAATTATCAGAAACTATGAAAACTTGAAACATCCCCGAATACTATATCATTTGTAGTTCGTACAAAAAAGCTAAGGATAGAAATGGTCATTTACTTTGTGCAAATTTCTTTATAATCTTGTCATTCAATCTTGTTGCTTAAGCGGTTATCTCGCACTTATTGATCCAACCAAACGCACCTTTACTCCCAAATGGAATTATTTGGCCACATTCTTTACCTATGTCTTCACGGTCGGCTGGTCATTTGAGATACAAGTTTATTATATCTTACAGGAAAATAATTCTGAAACAATTTTATCTACCTTCTTTTCGTGTGCTACCGAAGTTTTCACTTCTATTTGAAATTCTTTAGAAGTACTGGGGAAATTAGATTGGGCCTCTGTTAACTGTTTAGAAATAATCTGTTTATCTGATCTATTGTTCCCGGTTTTCATATGTTGTTCACTGGGTTGACGGCTTGCAGACGAGGTACTCCTCCTTTTGTTGTATTTCGATAGTCTTTTCGATTCAATAATTGCTTCGTCTCGCACTTAAAGTAAAAATAGAATACTGAGGCACTATTTCATAGGTTGAAATGTCAACATGTTCAGAAATATTCTCTCTTCAACACTGAAGAGATAAATGTACAATATACAGGGTATACAATTAGTGACGTCAATGATATTTTTTTGATTCCTTACATCTAACGTTATACAAATATACCCAATGTATGTTACACGATTTTTCGTAGTTTTCGAGTTATACTTTCTCCTGTTTTTTTGAACTTATTATGCCAGCGAGGTTTCCAGAATTCATATTTCTTTATGTAGTGGATATTTTGCAGTTTTTTTTGTAACATAATCGCCCCGAACGTTTTTCCAATAACAGAATAACTCATCTTCCTGCAATCATTTGAAAATATCCAAAAACGGCACGAAAGATAGCTCTTCGCAGTAGGATTCACTCAAATATTCAACTTCGATTAAAAAATACAAAAAGAAGGTTTAATAGCTTCTGGTTGGTTCCAAGAACTTTGCACTGTTCAAACTACCAAAATCATAAGAAAAAGATAGTACTTCGAAAGCCTTTTTTGCTTTAATCGGCCTTCGAAGGCGAATAAGCAACAATTAATTCAAACACAATTAAAGGAATATACAATAAAATTGGTCCCACTACCGATAAATGTGAGCATATTTCAAAATTGCTAGTTGTGAGATCACTTGCTTTTGGATAAGATATTAAAAAGCGCAAATTAGTGAAAAATTACTATTCACAACAATGAATCTTCAAATTCCCTTACTCCAAGTGAAATACATAACCGTCAACGTTTTAAAAAGTTATGTTTCAATTGCCTGGAGCTAACTCGTTGTGAAATTTCCAAATAAGATATCGATTGGGTACAGGTCTGGTGGACGCGCCGGCCATTAGATCGGACCGGCAGGCCCAATTATTGCTTCAATTATTTTAATCTCAATTGAAATTACTATTAATCACATTTTCAAGTATAATTCACCATGAGAATGATGAAAAGTGGAAGAATAACTTTAATTCTGTTCAAATGATTTTTAGCCTATCCGCCTTCGAAGGCCGATAACATTACAAAAGGCTTATAAAGTACCATCTTTTTCAAATGATTTTGGTAGTTTAGGACCATGCGCACTCCACTAGAAGCTATAAAATTCTTTTTTGTATTTTTAAATTGAAGTTGAATGTTATAATGTATCCTACTGAGAAAAAAACCACCTTTCAAGCCTTTAAGCGTGAATTTAAGTAACTTCAGGAAGCTGAATTATCTTTGCTATCGAATCAACATTCGGGGAAATCATGTCAGAACACCTACTACATAAAAAGATATGAATTTTTGAGATCTTGCTGGCTTGATGAATTAGGAAAACACGAAAAATATAACATATAACATATAACATACATGGGATATTTGGGTACCTCCAAGTATGGGGAATCTAAAACAATGATTGACGTCACTATTTGGACCACCTGTATGTTGATATGTATCTTTCGGAATATTGAACATTTTTGGAAGGGAAGTACGAGGATCTTCTGAAAATGAAGCATGCTCTGGCCACTAGGGTGAGTGATCAGAATTCTCGACCTCAAAATCATGAAGAATATTAACTTACTTGCCATTTTCAGAAGAAATGGTTCCATGAGTTTTTTCGGTTTTTTTTTGTCGTCAGACATACTTTCCACTGTTACTTTAGCACGATATGAGATGAATTGGTAGTGATTATGGAACTACATGATAATCATAAATGAAAATTTCTTCATGACAGATTATTTTCTAGACAGTTTTGAATTTGGCTCATCAATAATCGATTTCAAGCGATGGACCAAAATCTTCGGTTATAGTTACGGTTATCCACATTGACAGATAATCCTTTGCCTATATGTCACTTTGGATAACCGCAACTATAACCGGAGCTTTTGGTCCATCGCTCGAAATCGATTATTATAATTAACCTATCTAGGTGATTGGGAACACAGTAGACGCCATCTGTCAGCCATCCACTGAAGCATAGAGAATAAATTCCAGATTTCTTTATGTGAAAATTGCCTGGGAATACGGTTTTATGATATGTGAATAACTGACTCAATAGGTGTCTCTAATCATCAAGCCCTTTATTCAAAGATGAAAAGTGAAGGAATTGAGGAAGCGGGGTTTGATTGTTCAAAAATGATAGACTAATTCTAAACCAGTCAATATTCTTACATTTGATGAACTTTTTCAACTTTGTATTCACTTTATAATGGTTTAATTCCTCTTTATATGCACACCTTTCACTGTTGTTAAGTCAATCATGTTTTTGGGCGCATGTTCTGAGAAACTGCTTGCTATCGTTTCGTCAAAATGTCTGTAATTCTCGAGTTTTTTCCCGAAAATGGTCTCAAACGACTAGGTTGGGCTCACTGATGACGAATCCGGTGTCAAAATCGATTCTGTCCGGCCGACGACACGATAACTGTGGAAAGGAGCAAGCTGGTGACTTAAAGATTATGTCGCTTATTGGAATGCGCCGGTCAAGTTCGTTAATGGGAAATATCGGCCGAATGGTTTCGGCGTTATAGTCATAGGAACTTTCGAGATTATTTCCCTGATATTTCAGGAAAAACTGAAGCGATTAGATTGAAACTTCACAGTTAGTTGAAACATAACTAAGCGCAACTTCTAGCATTTTGTTGAGATCTTACTGTGAGTAGGTTGAGAAGAATTTTTTTAAAATTTTTTCCGAGAAAATAACTTGTTTGAAACTCCATTTCATTCGGTAAAAGTTTCAGGCATACCTTAAGCTCTATACTACACAGCAGTGTACCAAATATCAATTCGATACTGTTATTATTTCTGAAATATTGGGAAAAAATGTGTAAAATTTAGTTGTTTTTTCTTGATATCGTTGTTTTTTTTTGAAATAACTCAAATAATGTTCATTCAATTATAATGAAACTTGTTATTCAGTTCGAAAATGTTAATGAACAACTTTGTGCGGAATTGCGTGATGATCGTGTCATGAGAACAACTTGAGAAAAAAAATTAAAATATTTTTTTTTAATATTCAATATTCTGTGATCTTCTGATTCCATTATCCTCATTAAATTCTGTATGAAACGGTCATTTTTCGATGAATTACTGGATTTCAATTCAATTCCATCTGTATTTCTGGAAATATTGGGAAAATAAAATTTCGAATGTGTATATCTGCTGAATAATTGGATGGATTTTACCCATTCACGAATTCGGCCTTCGTCATTAAGGTCTCAACCTGCTTCACAAATATCGAGTTTTAACTTTTTTCTTCCGGAGGAAACGACTAAAAAACTCGATATTTGTAATGTATGAATATGATTGTATTTAGATTATTAGGTATAATATGAACACCCTTCAAGTTACATCGACAATGCCACCAAATAGTTATCTGACAGGCAAATAACTCCAACCTCATCATTTCTGTTAAAGTGGAATGTGTCAAATTTCCATTGCTTTGAAAGATTGTATTTTCCACTAAGATTCCAGACATTTTCTGGAAAAATATACATAGTTGTCCAACTCAATATAATAAAAATTGCGTATAAAATGGTTTGGTAGTTGTACACATTTGAGTTTTGAACTCAACAAAGCTGTCAAGAACTATTTAAGTGATCGAATTGATAATCTCTAAGAAATTTAGATGAGATTTCTATAGTAGTTGAGGAATTTCAACGGAGTTTTTTTCGGAAACTTCCATGATTTTGTTGAACATTTTTCTGGGAACTCTCCATCAGATTTAGATGGAGTTTGTATCAAACCCTGAAGTATATTTATTCAGGAATACTATGCCTTCATTCCAATTTGGCCAAATTTTTTTTCCTCAGAGAAGTTTGAAAATATTAAGTCGATTTCGTGGTTTTCCTCGGCATTATTTCAGAAAAATGCTGATCCAATCATGATGGTCTCAAACGACTAAGTTGGACTCACCGATGACGAATCAGGTGTCAAAATCGATTCCGTGCGGCTGGGCGTCCGTCCCTTCGTATGCACGATTACTGGCGTACGGAGGATTCTATCGAATTGAAAATTTCAGGGTTGGTTACTTTTAAAAATGCCAAGATGGATGTATGAATTCAGTCAAATGCTTTCAGAGTTAAAGCTATTGGAAGTTTTAAAGTTATTTCCCTGATATTTCGAGAACTACTGAAGCGATTGAATTGAAACTTGGCAGTAACTTGAACATAGGCACTCGCAACTTTCACGAAATTTCGTTGAGATAGTGCTGTCAGTAAATTTTGAGGAAAATTTTTTTCCAAAAAATTTTTTTTTAGAATCTATTAATCACATTTAGTAAAAATGTATGTCGAACTTTGAGCTCCATGTTTCTTAGCAGTGTAAATGCAGAACCTTTCGGTGGATTTCACCGATTCACGAAATCGGCCTTCGTAATTAAGGTAACCTACGTTACAAATATTGAGTTTCAGAGTTGTTTCTCCCGGAAGTAATAATTTCTGAAAGAAACGACTCAGAAGCTCCATATTTTAGAGTAGATTTGAGGCTTAATAACGGAGGTCGATGAATTCGTGAATGGGTAAAATCCACCCAATGATTCCGTAGATATACCAATTGAAAATATTATTTTCCCGACATTTTCGAAGAAACAAATTAGATCGATTTTAAATCCAGTATTTTATAGAAAAAAAACCTGACAGAGTGCTGCCGTGAAGGCAGCAGCTTTTGCACTTATTGTCAAATTCGTTGCCAAAGCGATCTCCGCTGAACGAGAGCGCAAAAGCAGCTGCCTTCACCGTAGTGCTTTTTTAGGTTTTTTCAAGCATGTGTGTAATAAAAATGACGGCAGCGTTCTGGTATCAATAGGCTGTATCTGGTTGACTGGCGATCCGCTATACTGTCCCTCCAATATACAAGGGTTTAGATAAGTCCCTGCCTACTAACCATTGACCTATTAGTTCGGTACCAATTGTTGCTAAAATGGTCTTTCATTTTTCGAAAAACGTCGCAGTTGGAATTATTTGCTTCTTTATTTTTTTTTCCAGTGGAATGTGGTTACCTTTATAACCGGCTGAGTTTATAGGTTTGTACCTCAACTCTGTAACTCTCTCCTTCAGAAATATTAAGAAATAATGATTTCGAAACACATGGGACTTCTCATTCAGTAAAATCATAATATTCCTGCTTGTTTGCGTCGGGCACTTGGCTATCTTACTCAACGTTTATATATTGTTAGGAGTTCTTGAAGATAATCTTTGTTTATGACAACAAATTTTTTTTTTCGCCAAGACTTCGCGATTTATGAGCTTTGGTTTGGGAGGTGCCGGTTCAACCTATTTTGCCATTTTATGCCTGGAAGTTTCGATCTAAGGGTGTTGAAATACACCAGTTCTATAATACGTTGCAAACATTTATTCAGCGTCATAACAGGACAAAATCCTTCGAGAGACTTCCACGGGGCTTAACTTCTGATCATCGCTGTCAACTGTCGCTGTGTAAAAAAATCAATATCAGTCACTGTCAATTCTCGATAGTCTCCAAGAAGTCCGCTCACAGCGCGATTGTTCTCGTCTGTCATACTAGTTCTTGTTCGACGGTGCCAAATAAACACTTGCGTCTTTTCGAGTATTTCATTTTTACGCGCTTGTTCTGCGGAACAGCGCGTTATCATTTCGTCACGAATTCTGTAATTTTCGAATTCTGAGCCGAAATTGGTCTCAAACGACTAGATTGAACTCACTCATGAAGAATCCGAAGTCAAAATTGATTCTGTCCGTCCGCCGTGTGCGCTATAACTTTCGAAAGAAAAAACCTAGAGTCTTCAAATTCTCAGGTTGGGTTAGGATCCTGAATATCTCGGTTGAGTTCGTTAATGGGCGGAATCTGCCGAATGGTTTTTGTGCTACATCCATTTGAAATTTTGATTTTTCAATAACTCGAAAAATATTTATCTAATCGAAATAAAACTTGGTTGGTAGATGTACAGTGGCAATATGAAGAATTCTCCGTGGAAAAATCTGAAAAATAGTTTTGTTTCCTCGAAAATTTTCATATTTAATTCAAAAACAGATTTTCGTGTGAACTTCATTGCTAAAATGTATGAACCACTTAGTATCATTCACTACAGCCTCACAATGCAAAATCAAGATGTCGTCAAAAAATCGTCATGTGCAGGAAGTGGTGGGGGGCATTTCTCCAAAGACTGGCAAAAATGTTTTTTCTGTTCATCTTCATCTAAGTTGAGTGTTCTTCATTCCTACAAATTTCTATCAAAATATACGATTCAGAAATATTTAATTTTAATTATCTGAAAAGTCGGATACCATGCGCTTATATGGAGTTCCTTATGATATAATCGCCTGCTCTAAAATGCATGTTTAAAATTATTATGTTCATTTCAATTTTGCTCGAAATTTGTTAGGAATATCGAAAAAATGTTTTATATAAACAGTTAACACTAGATTCAGATAGATTTTTCAAAATTTCAATAGGACCAATAGTTTTCTCAAGAAATAAGAAAATGTGTTCCCTTCGCCGTGGCTGAACGTGAAGATGCGAGTACGGAGCACTCTCGCGTGTGAACGGGTGTTGGACCAGAAATAAGCGTCCTTGTGCATCGAAGCGTTCATTAGGTTCAGTTTAAGGATCATTCAAGTAACATACACGTTGTTCGCCCATTTTTCAAATGTCATTATCAAAGTAATTAATTTTGTTTTGTTAAATATGTTTACACATATTTTATTGAGCTTCTGTTAACTTGTTGATAAATATAGTTATTTGCATAAGTTGACGAATCAATTTATTGGATGAAATTAATTTTTCCAGAATTTCTTCAATATGTATTTGAGTATATTCAAGTATTTATTCGATTTCTGTTAAATCGCGAATGAGTATACAAATACATGCAAACTTATTTGGATAGTCGATCAAAGGACATTTTGGGAGGATTTAAAATTTTTTTTCAGATTTCGCATATGGATTCTGAATTTGCAACTGAGATTATTGGTCCTCGGCGTAAAAAATTTGTGAATAGTCAATTCATACTAAAGAGATATTTTTCATTTCCTACATTACACCCCCCTACAACTGTAAGAATTATTTCGGTATTTACATAACGATTCACCTATACATCTTGAAAAAGCTCAATCACCCCTAAGAGTGGTTTTGAACCTAGAAAAATATATACGAAAATCCCTGTTATAATTTTTTCCTTGGATATCCACTGCGGTTTAATTCATAAAATCAAGAAACCAACATATATACGAAGATTCTTGATGCAATCACTTCGCAGACCGAGTGATAGTACTTCGAACTGGCAGGCAAGAATGTCTCCAGAGAACACCGTAGTTAGGAAAACCTAGAAAAGCACAGACGTGAGGTCAGCAGCTTTTACGCGCTTGTTCCGTTGCCAAAGTGGTCATGTATGTACAGGGTCCTGCAATAGTGCGTTAGGCCAAACCAGACGTTTCAGAAATTTAGTTGTAGAGCATTCCCTTTGAACTTTCAATTCTGATCACAGAAAATTATTTTCTGATATACAGGCTGTTTCCAAATGAAATGATTCAACAAATGAGTGATTTTTTAAATGGAACACTGCTTATATTTTCGCATATTTTGAATGCTTTTCAATACCTCTATCATAAAGGAAAATATTAGGGATATTTTTCGGTACGGATCTTATTCAGAAAAAAACTGCAAAATTTTTACGATACAGTAGATAGAAACATGAATTTGCTCAGAATTTCTTCTAACTTAGGAATTCGCCTAGTCATCCTTTCTAAATGATCAACCTCTTTTATACAGGGTGTCCGTTATCAATGCCCAAATATGAAGAATTTCAAATTGTGTTTGCTCGATTTTTTCAAATGTAACACCCCGTATTTCTTTCATGAGATGTACACAGTTTAAAACCTCAAATTTTTTCAGAAGTAATCAAAGGGCTTTTTTCACTCATGTGTCCAGCAGACACGAAAAATGACATTTCAACCAAAAATTTCAGGAATAATGAACATAATAATGAACGGATATTTTAAATGAGTCACACAAAAAACCAAACTGAATAAACAATTTTCGTGGTGCGAATTCATCCACGTCAACAAAAACGGAAAAAAGGGCGGAGTCGAAACACGAAATTCAAATCTCCGAAAAATCGTATAAATATATTTCGCTCCGCTCTCAAAAATCACTCTCCAATCCATGTGCATCCACCGCTTACGCCACCGCTAAGAAGATATTCTATACGCTGCATTCCTGACCCAACATCTGGCTTTTTACCACCCTCGAAGACGGAAACGCTTCCGATAGTACCGACCGGCGCCTAAGCATCCCTAGTTCCCCGATCGACCCAGCCTGGCGCCAGCGAAGAACTACCTGTCAGCACCCAGGGAGATTTACAACCAGAATTGTTAGCCTGAGCCTTACAACAAAAAGAATTGTATTGACTTTCGAATTAACTTCTGTTGTAACGCTCGAGAGTAAAATAAACAGGCTAACCCCTTTTCTTTATCGCGTGTTTGATTTCACAGGACACACGACCCCACATTCGAAAACTTTCAAACCCTTCCAAAATCATAATCAACATGAAAATGATAATGTTTGTCCGAATAAGTAACACATACATAGGTATTATTGGTAACTTGTGTATTCTAACGATTACAGAGTTTTATCGGCGTCCAAAAAATTATTATTCATGAAATGGTTCATATGATTTTCATGTCGGATAACAGAAACTGTTATCAAGTACGTCGATTATCATTATTGCTTAAAATATTGTTATTCAGAGCTCAAAGTTATTTCGGAATACAATAAACTGAGATGAATTTTCGTAAAGATGAAATGGTTGATATGACTTTCATGTTGCGGCAGTACCACAGAAACTGTTTATCAGCCAGTGGATCCTATGCTGTCGAATATCCCGAAAGAAGAAATCCACATGAGTCGAGTTTTCGAAGGCTTTTACTGGGATGACATCCTTGTTTTAAAGCATTTTATTTTTGTATTTCTGATTAGTCTGTGACATGACAACCCACAACATCTTTTCAAAACTCAACTGAAATCTTATTGCTAGTGTCCTCGAATGCATGAAATCGAATGGTTCTATTGGAAATATTATATGCATTTTCCGCTCTAATGATACAAGATATGCGAATCTGATTGAGTCGAAAGTAAGTATATTCAGTTATGATGATGACGAAAAGCTTTTTTCGAGGATTGTTTAACGAAAAGAATAAATATAGTTCGAATTATGTATCTGGACACCAAGCTGCGATTGACGGGGTCATTAACTGGATAGACAACGCTATGTAATTGATGCAATTTCAAAGGGCACCTGATTCGTAAACTGTCAGATAAAGCAGCACTCAATATCTTAAGTCTGTACATCAATGCTTCTATTGATTTCTCAAGGGATTTTTAATAAAAAAGGACGAAATTGAGTTAAACTTCAAGAAAAGACGGCTTTCAGAAATTAGTACGTAAATAGAGCCGCGTTGAAGAGCTATAATACTTACCTCAACTTCTACCAATCTTTACTGAGTTGATCAACTAGAGGGGTGTCCATCAAAAATATTTCATCGCCGAACCGCCTGTCATCATTGCGTAAATTTAGTTGCGCCGCCAAACATCTGCCGTACGCCCGAGCTCGTGGAAATTCGTTCATCTGAGTTTCCCGGCTTTCCATCTTCCGCAGTTAGTTGTGCGCTCGCAACCGAAGGTGTGTTTCGACCATTTCCCGCTTCATACTTCCTGTACTTGCTTCCTATTCTTCGCATAAACGACTCTAAGAGTTTCCGCAACTTTCAAGGTAAGTTTTCTGGAGCATGTAGATCGGGTAAAGATTATTCATCACAAAAAAGGTTCAAAAAACCTATTGAAATTATAGAAGAAAGTTTGAGTATTTCTAAAGGAATAATGTGAAATCATAATGTGTAACTTTTATTTACTTACGTTGGGTCAAAAATGAAAACGCTCTACACATGACTATACCTACATATCACCTCAAATATGTTTTGGGAAATGATTTTGATACTTCCACTAGTTATGGGGCAGATAAATTCAATGAAGATTAAAATACAATAAAAAAAATTGCTCGGATACCTTTATCCTCGTTAGCTATAGTGGGTGTTCCAGGAAGCAGATAAGAAGATATCAATTCTATTATTTGGGAGCAAGGCATACGTCTTCCTCTACCAGATAAGGTAACCAACTTGTTCTACAAGCTTCATGACGAGAGATGGTAGCTGTGCTTATTCTATTCTTTTTTTCCTATTAATATTGATCCGATTTGTTTTCGTTTAGAAGAATATTTCTTTCATATTCAAAGTTGAAGTTGGCCGACAAACGGGAATCCCGATTAGCACGGCAATTTTCGTATGTATTTAAAGGGTGATTTTTAAAAGCTTGAGACTTTCAAATAATCAGATGAGAAATCTTACTGAAATGAATTCTTATAATTTTAATCTGGAGATTATTTCATAGTATTTCTTTTCTGAATATGATTCCGTTTATGTCCGCCGCGGATATATAGAGTCCATTCGAACAGTCCAATTTTTCACTTCACACTTCTGAGGTGTTGTGGAATATAGAGTTAAAGATTTGTGCACAATTATTTCTTAATCTGTTGAATGATTTCAA
Source organism: Myrrha octodecimguttata (assembly GCA_958510865.1). Taxonomy (NCBI): domain Eukaryota; kingdom Metazoa; phylum Arthropoda; class Insecta; order Coleoptera; family Coccinellidae; genus Myrrha; species Myrrha octodecimguttata. The sequence continues at coordinate 26,284,815 of OY294056.1, forward strand.
CCAAATTTCGCAAAAACTTGCGCGTCATTAGGATCCAACTAATTTCCAAGTCAACCGACAGTTAGTTTCTGAATTATAAGGGAAACAAGCTCCAAATTTTAAGTCAATAATACTCCGAAACCGTTTGGCTGATTTGGTATATTAGAGAAATGCCTTTTACACAGTTTTAGAAGCATCTGGGCCAGCTCACGAGTGTGAACCGAAACAACGTAAACCAGCGAAACCATCATTTGCATTTACACCTTATAATATTTTACGGAAAGGATACTGGCAGGTTACGGAACTATAGTGAGAATCAACCTTTACGCGCTGCCAGTTTTTTTCGTATTCGTAGCGAATATCAAATTATCGATCGAGATCTTTGATGATAAAGGAAACTAATCAAAAAAAGTCATTATTATATCATCAAACCTGGCTCTATAGGCAATAGGTGAGAATTTACAATAGCCTCACAAATTTAGAAGAACAAAATAAATTCAGAAACGCTCAATTGATCCTGGAGTAGATTTATGTGCGAATGCTTTTATCAGTGAAATAAGTGTGATGATAAAGACATTTTTAATCTTCAGTAAAATAGTTCAAATTCATCGAATATTTTCCTAACCCTTCTAGACGGGTCCTTATGAAGCTTTCACAATACATTCATCTTCAGGATGAGAAATGAATATAAATTAGTAACAATGTGATGAAGCAATCGAATCAAACTGTTGAGTCAATACAACAACCGCTTGGCTTAACTTTTCATGTTTTCAACGGTTAAGTCATCACGACAAGATTTAATCTCTTCTATTTCTCGAGCAATCTGCGAAGATTGAGTTCTAGAGGGAATGAAAGTCAAACGCAAAGTGGAGAACGGTCCACGACTCGGAGATCAGCAAGTGGCTTGGAATTACCTGAATAATCCAGTTCTAAATGCTTGGGGGCGTAATGCCGAATAAACGAGAAGCAATATTTTGGTGATAACTCTTAAAAGCTGCTAATACAGATGGATGAATCGAAACAAAATAGATACTATGATGCATATTGCAGTGCGTGTTTTAGATGATCAAATAATATTTTCCTCGAAGCAAGGTTGATTGAATAATCAACTCGGTTAATCTGGTTAAATAACCGAATCGATTTTGAAGGAAGGGTAAGAGGGAACGAAAGTATCTCAATTCATATCCTACGATTCAGTTTATTCCATATCATCATCAGGACGAACCCATAGAACCAAGAATACAATCAGATTCAAACTGGAAACAACAGAAGTCAGAAGTTTTTAGTTTGACAGTCAACGTTCGATGTTACTAAAATGATCCTGAATAATATTTCTTGCCTTTCGATTATCTTGTGAACAATATCTCTATACTCTGTCTCACTCAATCACTCCACCCATGAAAAAACCTAGAAAAGCACTGCCATGAAGGCAGCAGTTTTGGCGCGCATGTTTAATAGATGACCACTTCGGCAACGAATTTGAACATGCGCGCATAAGCTGCTGCGGATGTGCTGCTGCAGAGTAAACTCGATATCTGTAGAGAAGGTTCAAACCTTCTCCAGTTACGAAGACCGAATTCATGAATGGGTAAAATACACCCAATGATTCCGCAGATATATCCATTCAGAATTTTATTTTCCGAATGTTTCCAAATATAGAATAGATCGGATTGAAAACCAGTCTTCTACCGAAAAATAATAATATTATTATTATTATCGTTATAAAAATATTACAAGCGTTGAGGATTAAAACCTATTAACTCAAAAAAAAATACAAAGGCTGGTACGCATGCACAATGATGAGAAATATGAAAAAAGGAAAAAATATTAAGTATTCGAGAAAAAAATAGAAGAAAATTTATCGGGGTTAACAATAAGTAGATATCCAGACCGTCGATTAGTGTTCTTGTTGCCGCTCCGACCTCCATCCACCGTACCTGTTTTTGAATGTATTCACTGAAGGGGCCTGTACAATAGAGTTTGGAAGACTGTTCCAGGCACCAAAAACTCTGTTAGGAAGAAAATTCTGACGCTGAGTTATTCTGAAGTTTTCGCGTTTCAGTTTGTAGTCGTGGCCTCTGAGATGGTTTCTATTAAGAGTGAATATGTTACTGGCTCTGTTACCCAGAAAACCGCGTATGGCTCGGTATGAGAATATTAGATCCCCACGAGCTCTCCTCTCCTCGAAATGTGCCAGATCCATTGATCTGAGTCGCTGCTGGTATGTGGGTCGAAATGGTCCACAGCCAATACGAGTGGTCCATCTTTGCGTGGTCTCGAGTAAGTCTACCTCGCCTCTTGTTGTGCACCACCAAACCGGACCTCCGTATTCGAGGTTGGGGCGGATATAGATTTTGAAGATGGTACCAAATGTTCTGTCGTTGCAACCCTTAAAAGATTTGTAGAACATGTATGTCAGTTGTTTGACCTTGGAAGAGATGTGCTCGATATGGCTACGCCAGCTAATAACAATAAATAGAGATAAGAAAAAATTTGTATAACAATGAAAAGATAAGGAAGGTAAGTTAACTTGTATGACAAAGAAAAAAAGGAAATGAATTGTTATATTTACGCCTTGAACTCACTCAACCTATTGCATGGAGAGGAAACTGAAAAACTGGATTACTAACCAATCCAATATATTAATCTTTCACAAATATCTACATATTTTTACGAACAATTTCTGAGCTCAGATTATGGAAACACAAGAAAAAATTACACTTATCTAACAATCGGCTAGAGCATGTGTGCTGGTGGTCGAAGATCTCAGGTCGTGGGCCTTCTTAATCCAACTTTGGTTATCGCTGGTTTGTGCTCTTGAATTGCTCGGAGTCACAGGTGGAATTGCAGGTTGCTACGCAAGCTGGTAAGTCCTTAGCAGGTACTGGTTACCAGGTATGTATGAGGAATTACTTAGATAATGCCAGACAAGTTCCAAAAGTAAGTAATATGTCAGGTAAATAGGTACTCGGTATCCAAGAAGTGAGAACCCAGAAAGTTAGGTTCCAAAAGTCAGGTTCCAGGAAGTTAGATTCCAGGAAGTTAGATTCCAGGAAATGTGCTAGAAAATTCGAAGAAAATTACCACATGTTCATTTGTGTTGGCTTTACCCTCCAGTCTTTCTTCCAAAATTTGAAAAGAATGAACAATGACAAAATTCGAGCAAGAAAAATATATAGACTGGAAAATAATCCACTTGAAGATTGATAAGATATGAACAGATAAACTATTTAAGTCGCAAAAGCTCCTGGTTACAACCTACCAAAATGGCGTTCCTACATGTGACGAAATATCGGAGAGAGAAAATAAAATTGATATATTAGGCCATTCAGAATAGTCAAACTTAAAGTACTTACCCCTAATACTTTATATAAGAACACAGAGGTAACAATTTCTCAAAATGAATGAGAATACTAAACTCAATTTATCGATACTGATCGTTAATATAAAATCGATCTTTGCACCTTGAAAACTCAGCCAGTAAAAGAAAGAAGCCGAACGAAGGAGCTCTCAGGCGCCGCATTCATCAGACGCGATTGCGCAACCGTATCGAAAACACAGAGTACAACATGTGTCAAGTAAAAATTGACCAACTGAAGTGTTTAACTACTACTTCGTTTATATTATTGTTAAAATGTACTTTTAAACCGTTACAAGCTGAGGTCATCCGAGACAATAATGCCAAGGTCGGATAGTTGGAAAACGGGTACCAGAACCTGACCACCTATGCTATATGGACGACGAGAGTTACTTCTTCCGATGTGCAGAATGGAGCACTTGCTTATGTTGAGAGGAAGCATCCAGTAGTAGTAGTAGTAGTAGTGGATTTATTAAATTCAAAAGTTATTGTATACATACAATAAAATTGATTATCGTCAAATTCATTAATTATTACAAAAAGTGAAATATTCGGACAATGAATATGGTTCACACTCTATAATTAGTTCATGCAGGGTTTTCTTGAAAATTTTTACATTTTTCATCATTCTAAATTTACTAGGACAATTGTACAATTTCATTCCAAGATAAAGTAGAGATTTTTCAGTTATTGCCAGAGAATGATGAGGATAAAAAAAGGTTTCTTTTCTTCTTGTCAAATTAACATTTCTGTGGACTTCAAAATAATGGGGATGAAGATACATGAAGATAAGAACTTTATATATAAATAAACCATAAACTGTTAGTAAGTTGTGTTGCTTGAAATGTCCTCTACACGATTCCCTATAATTTAACCCCAATAATGTTCTCAACATAGACTTCTGTCTTAAAAACACTAATTCAGACAGCGAACTACCTCCCCAGAAAATTATGCTATAACCTATCAAAGACTGAAAGTTCGCAAAATATACCATCTTCAAAGTTCGAAAGTCCATTCTAGTTTTTAGAACACACACTGAATATATCACCGAGTTTAGCCTCTTTACAAGATTGTCTATGTGAAAGTTCCACTTTAAGTGGTTATCTAGATGAACAATCAGAAATTTTGCAGTTGTGGACACAGTTACACAATCTTTAACATCCTGAGGTACACTAACAGTAGATCTGTCAGTACTGAAGACCATACACTCACTCTTTGCAACATTCAGGATAAGACGATTCTTCGTGCACCATTTATTAACATCATCCAGAATTGTCTGAACCATCTCCAAGGTGAACCCAAAAGACGGGGATCTCAAGATAACATTAGCGTCGTCAGCAAATAACAAACACTCCAAAAAGCTGCCAAAAATATGATCACGTAGGGCTGATGGAAGATCATTTATGTAAATCAGAAAAAGCAGTGGTCCAAGGATACTACCCTGAGGCACACCTGCCTTGTTTACTTCTTGTGAGGACTGATATTCACTGCCATTTATCACCATCTTTACTGTCTGAGGTCTATTCTTCAAGTAGCTCTCGATGAGTTTCAGCTGCTTATCCCTAATGCCATACTTTTCCAATTTCTCCAGTAATATTTATGTATCAACACAATCGAATGCCTTCGACAAATCCAAGAACAATCCAACTGGCAACTCCTTCCTTTCTAATGCCGTTACTATAGAATTATACAGCTCGAATATCGCTGTCTCGGTACTTTTTCCATGAATATATCCATGCTGACTTTGTGAAAAAACCTTGAACCTATTGAAGAATCTCAGAAGCCTATTGGCCAAAACTTCCTCGAATATCTTCGAAAATGTGGACAGAATGCTGATTGGGCGATAGCTTCCTGGATCTTTGGGATCACCCTTTTTGAAAATTGGCTTTATAACAGCAATTTTTAGGTCTTCTGGAAAAACCATATCCTTAAATGATTTATTCATTATAATAGCCAAAGGTGTTGCAATGAGATGTATACATGCCTTGATTACTTCCATAGGAACACCATCCCATCCTGCAGATTTGGAGTTTTTCATTCTTCTAACTGTAGCTATTACCTCATCTTCAGTGATATCAAACACGAAAAAGGATTTTTCTTGACGTTGTATACAATCAGAATCGTAATCTGACTGTTTTTCAATATTGAGTGATGACTGAACATTGATAAAGAAGTTATTAAAATTGTTCAACAGTTTGCACGGTTCAGATTCATATTCATATTTGCACGGTTCAGATGTTACACCAGCTGTTCAAGATGTCCAGGTCTTCTTGAAGTGTTGCATAGTTGGTAATTTGACAATTGTACATTTTAAAGTCATCGACGAAAAAAGCTAGAGTCGATCTCAAGTGAAGTGGCAAATCAGAAATGTACAAGAGAAACAAGATTGGACCCAAGACGGATCCCTGGGGTACACCAGAAAGAACCTGCCAAGACCTTGTAGAAAGCTCACCTCCGATACTGAAGCGATACGAACGGTTCGATAGAAAAGCCTTTATCCAGTTCAATAGTGTTCCTCTGATTCCCAGGTGTTCGAGCTCAGTTAGAAGTCGGCAGTGTGGAACCCTGTCAAACGCTCTCGGGAACCCTGTCAAACGCTTTCGAAAAATCAAGATAGATCACGTCCACCGGCTGACCGGTGTCCCACGCCTTGATCCAGTCAGACCAGCAGGAGAAAATGTTTGTGACAGTTGAACTCCCCGGAACAAATCCATGTTGTTGTTGTGGTATCACCTTGTATTCGAGGGCTCATTAATTATTCTTTCCAAAATTTTGAATGCGATTGACAGAATGCTTATGGGACGGTAGTAATGGGGTGACAGCTTGTCTCCCTTTTTAAAGATAAGAGTCACACAAGCGAAAAAAGCCAATCGGAAGGAAGAGAAGTTGAAACGAGATCCACAGTATATAATACTGAGGGGGACTGCAAATGCGTTGGCACAGCGTTTTAAGAAAAGTGCAGATATTCCATCACCAGGTGCCGAAGAAGTGTTCAACACAGAAAGATGTCTGCTAACAATTTCTTCGGTTATTTCGATATTGGAAATTTCGAATCGTGAACGAGGTGACTTTGGTAATGGCATGGGGCCGGGCAATTCGGGCGAAACAACAAGAGAGAGAACCTCAGCCAGGACATCAGCTGATTCTTTAGGACTGCTACAGGTCTCACCAGAGAGGTTCCTTATTAGTGGAATACCCACTTTGGTGTTGGAAGCGGACCTGATGTATTTGAAGAGTTTCTTCTTGTTTTTGGAAGTTGCCAAACTGTTTTCAAAGTTGTTTTTAAAGTTTTGCAGCGACGTGGAAACATAATTGGAGAAGTTACGGTGAGCGTTGTAGTCATCCATCGATCTCGATCTCAGGTACCTTTGCCAGAGTGCTTTCTTTCCTCTTATTAGACGAAAACATTGGTCGTTGATCCAGGGTTTTATAGAGTTATGCCTAACATTCTCCACTCGGGTATTCCGGGCAACAATCTCGTTGACGGTATCAAGAAACTTCCCTCGAAGGTTCACACAGAATCAAATGAGGATAACATGATGAGAAGTTCACCGAATGTTGAATATTTGAAAAAAATTTGGAATTTTTTGTCAAATTGTTCTAATAACACGATCATCACGAAATTTTGCAAAAGGTTGTCCCTAAGCATCTTCAAATTAGCAAGCTGCGAAGTTTCATCATGATTGAATCAGTATTTCTTGAGTCATACCGATAAAACAACGATATCGAGAAGGAAACCACGAAATTTCACATATTTTTTTCCACTTTCCCCAAAACTAATAGCCGTATCGAGTTGAAATTTGGTACACTGCTGTGAAATATAACGCTCAATGTATGAGCAAATTTTTTTCGAATATAATTAAGAGTTTCTGAAAAAAATTTTTTTTTTTATTGAGCGACCATACGACCCTAACGGAATTTTGCTTTACGTTGCGCGTTGCTATGCCTCAACTAACTGCCAAGTTTCAATACAATCGCTTCAGTAGTTTATGAAATATGAGGGAAATAACCTCAAAATTTCGAATGGATATAACTCCGAAATCATTCGGCCGATTTAGGGCGGGTGTTAAAAAACTATTTTGACAGATAATTAGAGCTCAATTTATGAAATCTGGTTCAAAAATGACAGTTAAGTGCTCTCTATGGTCAAATTTCTCTCATAATACCGACCCTTGATCCATTAACGAACTTGGCCGTGGCATTCTGATGCGCTACTCTACAAGTTTCAGTTATCTTGACCAAGGCTGCCGGCTGGCCAGATGGACAGAATCGATTTTGACATGAGTGAGTCCAACCTTGTCGTTTGAGACCATTTTTGGCTCAAAACTTGCAAATTACAGACATTCCGACAAAACGATAGCACTCTGTTCCCCTTTAACATGCGCGCAAATACAAAGAAAATATTTTCAGGCAAGATGGCCGTAGAAATGAGAGATGTTGACAAGAGTATCATGATTTTTAGTAGAAAAAATTGGTGCAGAATGTTAGAATCCTCTCCACACAACTGATAATCAAAGACTATAACACGTTCAACCTTATGGGTGCTAGAAATATGCAACTATCTGGAAGCTCAACACTCTGTATTGAAAGATTCAAGTTGGTTCTCCGAGATAGTCTTGAACTTATGAACGAAGAAACTGAACTGTGTGATTCACTAATATTAACTGCCTTCAAATAGTCTCTACCTGTTATCTGAAGTTCACATTACTGTCGACAATGTAAACAATATTTTCACATTTGTGCAAAGTATTTAAAGTTCTTATCTAATAATCAGTACATATTATCTCAACACCTGCATTATATACATTTGTACCATTTGTAAAGCCTCCAATTCTCTGAAGATAAACAAGAGTGCAAAACTACATTAACAAATTGTAGATATTGTGAAGTGAAAATATACACACTGGAAAAATTAGAGGATTTGACGAAATCTCAATGAAGTTGGCAGTAAATTTTCTCTTGAACCCTTAAGCCGATTTTCACATTTTTTTTTATAGTAGCTTGTTTTTTCGAGAACATGATGCTGAGACGCCGTTCTCAGTTGCTTCGTTCTTCGCTATATACAGGGGTGAACAAAAATAATAAAGAGTGAGTTTATTCAGAACGCCTTATGAAGAGAATCGTTGAAGAGAATGTTTACGAACACTCAGATGTTGCCTCATCTATTCAGAACATTTCGTTCTTTTAGTATTTGCATGACTACACTTCAGATGGTACCGTTCATTTTACCCATCTGCGAGTATTTTTTTTAATTCAATTCCGCATGTGTGAAACATTTCACGTTAAAAGCTAAGGAACTGAGCCTGGCAGCTGACAAAATCACAATTTGGGACGATCTGCTTCAATAGATTTGTCAGTAATGTCAATATAAGTATGGGAAGGCATTTGCATTCCATTATATCACGTGGAGAACCCACCAGACATCGAGCCAAACTGAAAATTTGATCACCTTTCAATTATTGTTATTGAGTATGAATTTGATGTTGTTGAAGGAGTGAAAGTTTTGAATCGCAAAGGTCTAAAAGTTAATGTCAAATGATTCTGAAATCATATAAAGTGTTGTGATTTTTTGCATAATTCAGATATTGCAATGAACGAACAAAGGAAAAAGTTCAGAAGAGATGAAGCAACATTTGAGTATTCATTATAATTCGTAATTGTCACCGATTCACTCCACGGAGTATTCCAACTCGTATTCGTATTTTCCGACTATCCTAGGCTTCAACGAAACCCGTCAGAAGCTTGTGCGAGTTAGGATACTGAGTGTCTTCTGTGTAGGCTTGCAATTCCTTGCGCCACGTTACGAACAGCACTGTTAATTGTTTACCCAACAGCAAATGGTCGAACGGTCCCCTGAAAACAACTAGAGGCTTACATCAAATTTTTCTGTTCACTCGTGAATACAACAAAGAATGAAGTAATTGGGGACAGCATCTGAGCAGTTATACTTGTGGAGAATCAAGCTTTAATTAAAAAAAAACATTGCCAAAATGAATGACAGAATTCAAAAGAAATAGAACTACAAATGTTGTTGAGGTTTGTCCATTCCCCTTATTTTGCCGGTCGATAAAAATTGGTATGGTATATTATCATTATTATATTGTTTTCTTGAAAATAAGAATTCGATTTTATTCAATCTGTATTTTTGGAAATGTTGGGAAAATGCAATGGAAAATAAAATTCAACGGTGGAACCCATAAACTAGCGTGATTGGAAGTACAGTAATTATGAGGGATAAACGAAGGAACCTGAGTAGTTTATCAATAGCCGAAATGTTTCACCTTAGAATAATTGGTATAACATTACAGTCAATAATCGGAAAGAATTAACTCGGGATAAATATACAGGTGTGCATGTTGAGTGAAAACACAACAGATTCTCGAAGAGTTTGCCAAACAATTCATATAAATATTCTGGAATATCTATCAATTCATAAGGGATCCTCAAAATTATGAAAACGCAAACAAGAAATAAATAGAACAAAAATAAAAGATAAGAGATTAGTTATTGATCTAATCGACAAAGGAAAAATGCCGGAGCTAATCTCTCCAAGTTTCGAAGGCAGTGACATAGCCAACCAATTTCAATATTTTCACAAAATCTGTATAGAAACACTTCCTTTGTAAACGTTAAATAAATTTCCTCCATTCTAATGATTATCATTCCTTCCATCATGGCGTCAATCTCGTTGAAATCTTCGTTATCGAATTCGTCCTGGTGAACTGATCAACAAATGAACGATACACGTCACGACATTGGGATTTAACTGTTCTAAATCCCCAAGCCGGTATCGAGTGAACGCTTGATCTCTCACCGGGTTCTTTCGTTTCACTTAATTCTCCTGATTGCATATTCCCAAAGGTTAACGTTCTTTGAGACTAGCGACGATACAGTCGCGAGGTTCTTGAATATCAAGCACTTCGGAAATTGCAAACTTGTGCGAAGGTAACTGATCGAATTCTACTGGATTTTGTCCTGTCTGTCTGCGAAAATGACAAAGCAAAAATGTCGCACGATGTTAGATTTTCTCAGCTGCGATGATCTTCGACCTGCGATGAAACAGGCGAGTTGAAACAAAAAGCATACACTACTATTAATACAAGTTTCATCTGTAGCGTAGGTAAAATTTGGGTTGGAACTTTGTAGATGCTTCATGGAAAATACTACTCGAGATAGAGGAGAAAATAAAATTCTGGGAAAGTAATGACGTCAAGTCAGGAGTTCTCCTGTTCAAATTCGTAGAGTATCGACTTCGTCCACAATACCTTTACTTCCTGATGAAATATGTTTTGATCATTAATATGATTTCCAAGTTTTGCATTAACTTCTGCGATTCCATTGCCAACCGCATACTAGATTTCAATTTCACAGGATTTTTATTTCTGGAAAACGTGAAAAAAATTTACTTTGGATGGGCGTCATTGGACGGAGTTCACCCGTCCTATAATTCGATCTTCCCCCGTTGGTAAATGAAGATAAGCGCTGCTCTCTCTTTGTGGCTATCAAAGTAACCCGATATAGTCAGATTATCACAGTCAAGTTAGAAGAAATGTCAAGGAACTAGAGATAGTTCATGTATTTTCCTTGGAATTTGTGTGATTTTTCAAAGGTTTTTCTGAGAAAAAACAAACTCAAATGTCCCTTCCGATATTTTTTCTCAAGCCGGTGTAAAATTTCGAGTTTGGGTAAAAGAGATTTCTTTCAAGAAGAATGTTTGAAAAACTTGGAACCCCATATTGGAATAAACAAACCAACAAGATTTATGACAGAATGTTACCTGCATTTTGGCGAAAATGATCATTTTTATATAGGTAAGCACGAATTGCTCGTGAAATAGGTATTAGATCACATTCATGGAGACAATTGCTTGCAGGCCCCTAATCCCAGCAGAGAAAGTTACTTGAAACAAATGCCTTCCAGAAATCCTGACGTTGGAATGATCATAAGAGAACAACGTTAATATTCTAGTGGTAGAACTGACCGATTGAAAAAAAAAATGTCTCAACAAATGAATATCGGTTGATGAGTACTCTTCACACAAAGTGCTTCTGCCGATTGAATCGAAGCTGCACAAGGTTTAAACAGCATCTCCAAGAACAATCTTATGATTGTTGGAAGGATTTTTGTGGGCTCACAATGAATTAGGCTTACGGTTCCAGTAGAATTGGTTTTATGTGAATGTATTCAGTTTATTTATAACATACTATGTGAATTGTCTTCGAATATAGAATTTGGCTCCGTGGCGCTGCAATATTGAATTCAGGTGCCAATCCTGCTCTGCAGTGGGATTATGTGGCCTATTTAAATCTTCATGTGGTTTTCTATAACTATTTGAGTTTACTGTGGATAGAATACTGATAACAGAACACTGTGTAACTACTCTCTAATCCACTTACACTTTCTGCTTCGTTTTCTATAGTCAACAGCCATGGTAGAAAGCAACAGTTGCCTGATTTTGTATTCTGTGTAGCTATAGTCTCACGTTCGAGTTGCTTCGGAATTATACTGCTCGAAGTAAAAACATAAGCTTGAATCTAGTTATTTTTATGTTGGTTCGTTGGCAGATCCACTCAGCTGTCATATTTCGATATCTCATCCAAGATATTTCGTCAACCAAATATCTGTGTTCATTTCTTTAAATGGAAGTATTCAACGATACTTTCAAAATAAAATTACAATGTCTCAAGTGTAATTCTTGGATTATTTTTTGTTGAATTCTGCCTCATGCATTGCTTACGAACTAAAGATGTTTCACCCATGGTTAACATAATGTAACCTCCTCAAAGAATGGTTTACTTAATATTGTTATGTATTTATTTGATTCCAAAAGATATTACACATAATTCAAGAGAATACAATACCATGATTATCACAGGCTTTCGTTTATAGGTTAGGTTTTTTTCTGAAACATTTTATCCGTCGAATAATTCAAAATGAAAATTGAAATTGACGGTGCGTTTTATTTTCATCCAACTGATTAATCGGTGTATTCTCCTTCTTCTCTTCTTATGTTCTCCACAAAAGAAGAAAGTGAGATAGGGATTTATCGATTTATCACTTCGATGAAAATAAAAATGCACATTTTTTCTCTCGATATTTTCCAGTCAAAAATTATATGAATGAAGAAATCAAACATTGCCTCAACATTTCGCGTTGCAACAAGCAAAAATGATCAATCGAAATAAAATCAAACTATAGTCTTCGAATATCAATCCCTATTATTCCTTTTTTGCTCAAATTGCTACTTACTCAATTTAAATAATTATTATTCAGAAGTTTAGTTCCCGGCACTGTACCCGGAATAAACCAATAGCGTCATATTTGGAATAGCACCACGAATATTAGAGTTGCTTCACTAGTTGTGACTAAACTTGATTTTATAGGCTGAAATATTGATTTGAAATTGTGTAGATATACCACTTTCGAAATGAACGACACATACATAAAACAAAACATTCAATTGTATTTACAGAGTTAAAAATTAGTTCAAGTTTCTTTTTTACAAATCTCCGAATAAACTCTGTGCTTTCACACATTTCTGTATGACATTTACACAAAATCAACACGAGTATAACTGTAGAAAGCTACAAGTTCCAAGATAACGCTTCGTGGCGATCGAATTTAACGTCTCGTTGCGACAATGACAGTACACAGAATGCGACTAGTGTAGAATGAAAGCGATGTATAGGATTTTTTTGGTTCCGAAATTCAAAACTGTCCTAGAACAGTTCTAGAACTGCGCAGAATCGATGCGCTGTGGAAGCCCGATTCTGAACTATCCTAGAACAGTTGTAAAAGCGATGAAACCAAAACACGAATTAAGTTTGGGTTCACATCGGGATCGTAGAGGAAAAAAAACTTCCGTTTGAGTTGGCAGAAAACAGGAATGTTAATCATGTCTTATATATTGTGTGTGGTTTAATTAAAAATATGCGAAAGTCCTTGTCGCACCATGATATTATATAAATATGATAATATATAAAAATATTTTTGGGAATACTTGCTTCCACTTAATTTTTTTTCTGAATTTTCTTCATTACTTCAATTATATTCCGAAATGAACGAACAAATTATTGGTTTATATAATAATGAATTTAATGACGAACGTATTTCAGATATGTGCTTTTTAGAGAAAAACTAATTATTATTCATTAGAGGAAGAGGACTCTTGCATTCATAGATTCATTTGAGGAATAGACATCCCAAGTGTGAATAATGGAAATAAAATCCATTAGATTATCCTGGGAGGTCGTAGCGAAGGAGTTATCCTCAATAACATAAATTTATATTTAACAGTTAATCACTTCCTCAAAAAATACAACAATCAAATCAGAAACCAAATCAACACGACGTCCAAAAGTCAGGTTAACCATTTAAATCGTTTACAGCCACTCTACGCTTGTGCGAACTACCCAGTTCGGACTCTCACGTCCGAACTCCTTTCCCAGTTCTAGAACAGTTCGGAATCGATTCTGAAAATATACGAAATAGGATTACTCAGATCCTGAACCGGTTCTGAAATGAACCAAAACACAAAATCGCAATCGCGCATGCGGAACCGTTCCAGAACAGTTCTGAAGTCGGAACCAAAACAAACCTCATATAATGCTATAGGACATAGAATGCCACTGCAGGATTCAGAACAGTTCGCTACGGTGACAGGCGAGTCACAGGGTGGAAATCACAGGTGGTGAAATCAAAACACATCTCTAGTAAAATATATCAAAAGTCGTGAGCTGAACGCCGACCTGATCGACCGTTCTATAGTGGAAGAACCTTCTCATTTACATACCGTGCCGCGGTGTGCAGCGCCGCGCATCGTTGCCGACTAAATAGATGGTCGGCTCTACATAGTCAAATTTTGATTTATATCTACAACCGAGTAGTTGTTGGTTAAAATTTGAACCGAACTGTTTATAGGAAATACTTCGGAAATTCAAGTTCGAATGGATATAAACACGGAATCATCGAGCGGCTTTCAGCCACTAACGAATTCAAGCTTCGTAGTTAAGCCCCAAGTTGATTTACGAATAACGAGTTCTGTCATTTCATTCAGATGATATTATATTTGAAGGCGAATCGTTGAGACGATTAATTGAAAATAATCAAAAACAGGGAAAATTAACATGAAACAGGTATGGAGCTCGATGAATCTATCAGTGGGTGAAAAACACAATATACAATTCGCGAAGAAAAAAAGTTTTCAATCCTGACAAAAGTCTGCACTACATTGATTAATTCTTAAGATTCTTATTGATCGGTTTATTCAATTATTTATTGTTGTTTCGAATACATTTTATGAAATTTATGTTTTTCTGGAAATTTTTCGAAATAACATAAAATGCTTATTTCCAAATAATAGGACAAGAATTTTTTTCTATTCATTAACGTACTTCGAATTTTCTGAGAATCTAGTGGAATGCCAATAATGAATCAAATCTTTCTGTGAAATTTTCGATAAGCACTTCAACGAGCGGAATGAAAAAATCAACTGATTCCAATAGACAATTTTTTGATTTCTTCAAAAAATTCAAATCCAATCTTGAAATTTCAATATATATTGAATCTCAGCTCGACAAAAGTACCATATTTTTCTGATATGGCCTGGAGATTTTCGAATATTTGAATATGAATAGATTGATCTGTATGAGTTAATCATATGTTCAATTTATCCAAGGATCATTTTGGGTGGTTCGAATGTTATCAGCAATTGAAAATATTGGTGTTTACAAGAAACACCCTGTATCATTGTTATGAAATTGATTAGATTCACTATGTATAGGTATTTTGGACTCAACTAGGGTAGCTCAACCTCAGGTTACCGTATGTTCATTTACGAATGAAACACCCTATATATGCCTACTCAAAATTGAATTTCCTCAATTTTTCACAATACACGAATCAGATCGAACCGAAATGTTGTTTCTAGTTAAGGAACTACAGATTGAATTTCGGTAAAGGGTGTACAAGTTGTTCCAAAGAGTAAGAATGCTTACAGTTCGATCTATATTCATTTTAATGCAGATGTGAAGATATTTGATGCTAGTACAATCATCCGTCCATCTGTTGTCATACCCAAAATGTTGGACAAGGGCCCAAGATGATCCTTGGTATCATGTTGCATGTATTTTATGAATATTTTTGAGTCTGATTGAATTCAATGAGAATTTTTTCATATTTTAAGATTTCTTGAATATTTCAATTATTTACTTGATTACTTGATTATTTCAATTATGAAATATTCAAGTAATATTTGAGCGTTGACAAGATGATATACATATACTCTTCTATAATAATCAAAATAACAAATTTCCCCGTAATTATCATTCAACAATTTATCTTTCTATTTGCCGTTCTATTTATATTGCATGCAATTTCTTGGAGCACACAGGAATTCATCCACAAAACCATTTGAATACTAAATACTACTAGATATTCTTTCAAAAAATAGCAATATATTGTTCAAAACAAGAATTGATTTTAATATAATCACAACATATTTTGTGACAATGTTAGCTTTCTTTATTGAGTACATAATTTTTTTTCCGAAACAAACTTAACCTAAAGATAATATGTGGAACGAGATGATCCATTCATGGATCATCATTGCCCCAATATCAACTTTAACATTTATTGTTCGATGGCATAAACTACAGCCCATTGACTATTTGCATGTTGTAAAAACAGAAAAGAGCTAATGGCAAAACCACTTATACAACATCCTCGAAAATAAATTACCCACAACATATTTCACATAAATTTTAGGTGAACCTTATCTTAGATCGAACTTTCTGATTTTTTTCCTGAAAACAGTTTTTAGTTATGACTTACATCATTACGAATAATTGTTGCGGAGGGCTATTGAATACTCGTTTTACTTAAGAAAATTGCAATCTGCAATAAAACAGGATCATCTTAGCCCAACAGATCATCTCGTACATCTTTCCCCTCGATACAAATTTCTAGCGATCTGAAATAATGGCCTCGAAGAAAAAATTTCATTAGTTTTATAATTTGTCTGGATAGACTATCCACACAAAATTTTGCATAAGTCTTCATTTCTGTAGTTAAGTGCCAATTTCCAAGGTTCAAACGAAAAATCGCGCAAATAAAAACACCATCGGAATAATTCTGTGTATTCTGAATATTAACTGAAACCAATCCATCCCGAGAGGTCCCGAATTATTACCTCATTACATCCAGGTGGATTCCGTGAGTTTCAAATCCACCCTTTCATTTTTCTGTGTGCTGTTGTCTCCACTCTCCGTAATGAACTAGTGAACAATGGATTCGTGACAGCGTTAAACAGTGAGATGGGTGCATTTAATGCGTCCTGATACAAGGTTGAATTAATAATTTCTATCATAGCTTTCCGCATGAAAGGTCCGTGGTTCTGAATATTGTTCCTCTGCTTAACAGGGATCATACGAGAACTCCGGTGAAACTTCAAGTGTAGGTAATTATGAAATTCTGTCTTGCAATAATGTATTCCCGTTTTGATACTGTCCGTTGTACGAAAAGTGGAGATAATTCAATTTGAAGAATTCCAGAAAAGCATATATGTGAAGTTGGAAATTTCTGTATGTTACTTAAACTTCATAGCCAGAGATGTCATCCATCCACATACTCATTTCGCTTAAAGCTGCTGGGCTTTCAGATCAGAACAAATTTATTTTCGACGCATTCGTCATCTCGAAATTTAAAACCTGTTCAGATCTATATTTTCATGAAATAAATTCGAATAGGTATATCTGTTGATTTTTTTGGCAGATTTTAATCGTTAACGACCAACAGTCAATGTATTATCATCTGAAACAAAAAATCGAAGATAGGTATCTGTCGACTTCGTTGGGAGCTAGATTTCGGAGCTTGAACTCATGAATGGGCAATACTCGCCTGATCTCATAGACATACTCGAAATTTTATTCCTCCAATATTTCCAAGAATACAGCCTGCTTTGAACTGTAAATATGAAGACATAGACCTTCCCGAAAAAACCTAATAGGTGTGATTTGATTTTGTCATTGTATTTTGAATAAATATACAAGATACCATAATATTTTCAATTAAATGAATTATTTTACAGTTCATTTGTGGGGAATTTTCTTGCAGTGTCATTCGAATTATTGAAGATTTCTCTAACAGGATGTAGTGTTATGAATTTCTGTTGTATATAATTTTGAAAAGATTCCGAAAGATTTCAATTCGTATAAGGATTCGATAACAATTTTTTTTTCTGATTTAGACTGAATTTCCTTCGACTCCTCCTTTTTCTCTCTCAAGTTAGATTTTGTTATCTAAACAACTTTAATCTTCGTTGAATTTGGAGAAATGAATTCAATAATAAGATTTTATTATAAAAATTAATCGATATAATGTACTACCTAACTAATTAAACTGAATGAAATCTAAAGTCCTTTAGTTCTTACTCACGGTGTATAAGTCTTTGTCACTACTATTCACTTCACTTCTATTCTGTGATTTCGGGTATAACCTCCATAGGAGTTCCAAAATGATCGTCACGCCGAGAAGACGTACTTTTCCTCGGGTCCCAGTTTGGAACCCGTAAATCATGTAAATTCAAAAATATTATAAATAAACCAACGAAGAAGATTTAATGATTGTGTGTTTATGTCATTTTGTGAAGAAATCAAGTGATTCGTAGTGTTAATTGTAATAATGTGTTAATCCACGTGAACGACGAAGAATAGAATTCTTGGGGATAAGAAAGTCCAAGACTCCCGCAGTTCCTCGGGACCTCAGGAACTCAACGACGATGGTTATACAATGATATTGGGCGCATAGCCTTCATGATCTGAGCCCAGATTGCCGTCTTCCCAGTCTAGAGGGGCTGCTAGCTGGGATGATGTGATTACCAAGAAAGAATAATAACAATATATAACCTCCATAGACCTAAAAAAACATGTTATATTAGGTCTATGATAACCTCCTAATTTTACCATATAACCATACTCCAAATTCCCAAGTAGAGATTTCGCAGATTTATTTCTAGTCTTTATTTGAATTCAAATTTTGGTGGGTTGATCACTTATAATTTAAATTTTTCATGAGTTCAATCTACATTCGATTTCAAGATACCTCTCTACTCTATTTCATGTAGTTTTACTTTGCTTATTCAGGCTGGAATACCACGATGTTATTGACAGTTTTTCCGAGGAACAGCTACAGTTTTGACGATGCTTGAAAATGGACTGCGTCCTCTATATTCGAGCCTTCAATATTCCTTCATATTTTTCTCAAAATCATAGTAGCCTTTCAAAATTTCTTCAAAATTATGATTTCTGAATTTCCTGCTAAGAGGTAAGTTTTCCTCCTTCGAAAGCACTCAAGTAAATTCGACAACATTATTCTTCACATTTTGAGCCATATTTGCCCATGTTCTTATTCTCTATAAACAAATTTTTACAAATTTACAATTTTTCCAAGTTTCAATTTTCATTCGCCTAGAATTCGTGAATTTCTTCCAAAGTATAAAACAAACCCTGTTTCTGAAATATAGCTGCGATTTTGTTCTTTCAAACACCTGATAATTACATCGTATATGCAAATTATCGGTCGATACCTAAATTCCTTCACAAACTCACATTTTCTTTGAAGTTCTACTCTTATTTCTGATTGAAATTGCTGTTTATGTTCAATTTGAAACTATCATCATATCTTTCAATTAAATTCACTCAAAATCCTTGCAATCCACTACATTTTGACTACATAATACATTTATAAAATTCTAGGTATTTATTCAAAATTCTATTTGTTTCAGATTATGAGGAGCCTCTCTCATTTAGTTAGAGGATGTTGATTTATTTGGACGTTAATTTTTAATTTAATATTTTATGGTAGGATTGACTATGTTTGGTGCCTGGATTTATCTTGGGTAATGGTATATTGCGATAATAAATGATTGAATTAGTGAAATTTGTGTTCATCGGTAAGTTATTTCCATGTTTTCATTAATCATTAAGAAAATACCATAAGAGTATGTTCCATTACCAATCAATAGATGCCTTCGTGTTGAATTTACCTAGTCAATCAAATATATTATCAATTTTTTTGTCCTCATCTAACAATATAATTGACAAATGTAATTTAAAAATACGTTTTTGCCATAATGAATATAGAAAACTGACATACAGAAGAATTTTCATTTCGGTTATTTTTCGGTATCTTTTTGGACAGTAAGCTCTCAATCAAAAGCAAGTTTCGTAAGTCCATTCACGCGCTTAATTAATCGATTATTTCGAACAACATTTCTATGAAATATTCGACTATGACAAAATTTTCACCACGCCGATTACTGGGCCTCCAACTTAGTATATTAACTTTCACCATGCCGATTTCAGAGCGTCCAGGCTATGTAGTCAGCTTGCGTAGTGAAGGTATGACCGAGGCTGCTCTAGAAACAAACAAGGACAGATAATGCGGACTCTGTTCAATGAATTTTATCGTGATAATTTTGATTCATTTTTGTCATTCTTAAGAAGTTTGCACATTCAAGTAGGCATTGAACTCGAGGATCAGATTACTATTAGTTGGTCATCTGAGCATACTTTACATGTTTAGCAATCTTACCCGACAACAAGAGTTTTTAGCCATGGTTCTCGCTTTTTCTAAATCGAATTCGATCTCTGGGACAGCTCTCCAGCAACAGTGGTTTAAATTTTGGTTTCGTCGGATATCTTCGAAGATATTAGGAAAAACTGTTCAATTTCGTAATTATTTCCTGGGTATCTTTGTTATTTCTGAAATAACTCGTAAAATACTGATCCGGACATGATGACACATAATAACTAATTGGCAAGTGCTGATGTGCCAACTTCTACAAATATTTTTGAATCAAGAAAATTCCGAATAACGTTTTCAAATATTTTATATCGAGCGAATTTATACTTACCTGTATGTAATTCACGAAATTCTTCAAGCTGTAATTTTTCTATCCAGCAAAGTCAATTTCGTCCAATAAGTATGCTTGGAAATATCGGCAAAATCCAATTTTTAATGGATATATCTGTGGAATCATCGTTTTGGTCGCTGTCTGTAGTTGAACCCTAAGGTCCGGTGTACTCATCCGGCTTTTCGAGCTTCGGCACCGTTGCAGTGCCGTATTTACGATCTGAAGTATCATCTGAAGCATCAGTGGTAGAAAGCACACATAAGTAAGGCACCGCAACGGCTCCGGAGCTTGAAAAGTCGGAAACGTACACCGGGCCTCACCCTGCTCTACAATAATTATTGATTCTCTCAGTATATTCTTTCGGTCTTTATTGTGTTTCGATTGACCATTAGGACAGCCGTGAATACAAATACTTCCTAAAGACTCAGAGACTCGATATTTACAGAGGAGGTTTGTGGATCAATTATTAGGGCCGAACATATGAATAGGGAAATAAGTCAAATGATTTGTAGATATACGCACTGAAGTTTCATTTTCAGAATATTTCCAAAAATATAGGTATAGATATAACCGAATTGGAATATATAGTATTCGATTGAAAAATGGTTGCTTGAAGATCCATGTAGAATTTTGTGACGAACATGTGGAAAGGAGATCGCCAAATCTTTTCATTAGATTGGAAAGTAGAAACAATTCGTGAATGGGTAACTGCTTCGGTAACGAATTCGAACTAGCGCGTAAAAGTTTCTGAGCTCACTTCAGTAATTTTCTAGAATTTTGTTACTTTTTATGTTTTCCAAGGAAAGAACCTTACATGCATGATATACATATTATATCGTTATCTATTTTATACTATTTTTCAGTGCGAGTCTGAAGAATATTATCTCGAAGAAAATGAATTACAAGGAAACATTGAGGGTTTTGTGCTGGGTAATTTTCATGGCAGGTTCTATATCTTTCGTATTGAATTCTCCTCAAGTTCGATGCGATATATTAAGGTATACTTGTCTTTCTTAAAAGCTGACAAGTAGCGATCGCGAACCGGGGATAATAATATTGAGAACGGTATTATGATAATACACAGGATAGATGTTTCAATGAGAACTCTAACCTGTTAAATGCAGCCTTGGTTGACTCTGATGGGGTTCATTTAATTTCCATTCCTAATTTTTTCCCCACGGCTCACTAATGCTTGAATTTATTATATTTCCTTTTCCCCTTTCAATCTTGAAATTCGTTTTCAGACTAGAATACATAACTCTGCTCCCCTTCTCGTTATATTTTTGGAAATAGTCTTCTGCCTTAAGAGGTTTCACCGTTCTGGTATTTTTAAAATATTAATCGAGAAAATGAGTGGATTTTCATTTGATGATTATTTTTCCAATGTGTTAAACTCCCCCTGTGCTGAGAAGTCTCTAAAAAAATTTAATGTTTAGTGTGATAGAGCTGCTTTTTTTCGGTTTTGGGAAAAGTGTACATAAATATAAAGCGCGACTCATTTGAATAATCTCGAATTAATTCAGTGAAATGAAATCATCCTCGCAATAATACTTACTTCAATTCCACTTCGTTTTTCGTGTTGGTTTATAAAGACTAAAAACTCATTAACTTATTCATGTATTGAAACCTTAAAACCTAGAAAAGCATTGACGTGAAGTCAGCAGCTTTTGCGCGCATATTCAAAGGAGCCAACGAATTTGAACCTGCGAGTAAAAGCTGCGTATTTCGCGTCAATGTTCGCTAGGTTTTTCAATCAAGCACTGGATTTCAATCCGATCTTATCTGTAATTTTGAAAATATTTAAAAAAATAAAATTTCGAATGGGTATGTTGGATAGGTGTCTCAATTTTACTTGTGTGAAAAAGCTTGTTGTAGTTAGAGACACAATCGTTGAAAGAGTAAAGGCGGATCACTCGATAATAATTAATTATTGTTTATAAGTAAAAACTATATGTGGAGTCTGATTGATGACATCAGTGAAAATTTCATTATAAGTAACGTACAGGGTATATCTACTGAATCATTGGTCGGATTTTACCCATTCACGAATTCCACCTTCTTAATTAAGCCCCAAATCTACTCTACATTTATCGAGTTTCCAAGTCGTTTCTTCTGAAAGTTATTGCATTTACGGTTGGCCTAACAGCCGATCGTGAACAACGAAGACAGAGTTCATGATAAGGTAAAATCCACCAAATGATTCCGCAGATAAACCCCTTCAAAAATTTATTCTCACTATATTTCACAATATACAGGTGAGGTCGAATTGAAATTCAGTTCTCGATTGGCAAATGAGAGTTTGAAGGTTCATAAAAAAATTAGTGAGGAAAATGTGATCAGAAGATAGCAGAACATTGAATATTTGGAAGAGAAAAGAATATTTTTTTAAAAATTGTTCTGAAGGAACGGTCATCACAAAATTTTGCACAAAGTTTTTCACAAGCATTTTCAAATAAGCTATCGTGGTCCATCATTATTAGATTAGTATGTACTGAGTTATTCCGGAGAAATACAACGATAACGAAAAAGAAACCACAAAATTTGACATGATTTTTCCCAATAACTCCGTATGACCGTATCGAGTTGCACTTTTGGATTCTGTTTGGAAATATGGAGCTTTACGTGTGGGCGACATTTTCTCGAAAATGAGAAATGGTACTCAAAAAAAAATTCCAAAGAAATAAGGAAATTTTTTTTTGATTAACTGACTGTACTGATTCCAACAGAATTTCACAAGAGATTGTGCGTCATTATGCTCCAACTAACTGCCAAATTTCAATCCAATCGTTTCATTAGTTCCAGAATTATTAGGTACCTAAACAACCTCTAAATTTTGAATACTTCTTACACCAATACCGTTCGACTGATTCTGCCCACTAACGAACTCAACCAGCTCATTCTAGAATGCAACCTACCCTGAAAGTTTCGAGTCAACGTACAATGTCAATGCGAAAAAAAAAATCGGCTGTCATAATCAATCTCTTTACGACTGGCCTAACGCTGATCGTGAACACAATAAGTACCGAGAGAATCTGCTAAGAGACTTAATAATTGTAAAGCAGGTTCCGAGTTTAACTACGAACGTCAAATTCTTGAATTCCATCCCGCAATCCCGCAGATAAACAATCTTTCCAACAGAAGTTAGGATAGGTATTTTTTGAGTTATTTCGCAACTAATTTACAATGATTTCGATTAAATCAGCACGAAATAAAACCTATTTTTTGCCAATATCTCCCAAGATGAATATCTGATCAAATTCCGGAATTTAATATAAATACTGTTAAATAGTGACCTTAAGGTATATGGCCATGTTAAGGTTATGAATAGTTTTCGGAAAAACATTTTTTTGAACAGAAATCTCCGAAGTTATGCGTTGGCATTACCATCAAAGGAGCTTAATTTTGACAATCCTACTTCTTTTCGAGAAATTGAGTAAATCATCTCAAAATTTGAAATAGCCGAGGAATTCGACATAGGTTATTCCAGATAGATAGTCGCTGAAACTGGAATTTGAAGCACCATTGTTATATTTCGACTTCAAGGTCTGTACCAATTCTCATTGAATTCCGATGAACTGTTTCCGAAAAAAAATCGAATTTTTTTTAATCGATAAAGACCATTTTTGGCTTAACACTTGAAAATCACAGCAACTGGGCAGAACGATAACGCTCTTGTTTCCTGAAACAAGCGCGTAATGAAAAAAGATAACTTTTGGCCCAATATGTTTTGTAAAATAAAATAAATATCTGATCGAGTTGAAATGTGGAACATTGTTGTTAAATATTGTCTTCGAAGTATGTGCCAAAATGTTTTCGAAAAATATTGGTTGCGCGTTGGTATTTTTTAACTTGTTACGAAGCTCCAATCTGATCACATCAATTGATTTTGAAACCAACCTCGAAATTGTTTCATCTCCGAAACCTTTCGGCCAATTTTTACCATCAACGAACTCATTCGAGATTTTCAGGCTCCGAACATAAACTGAAAATTTCAAGATTCAAAATCTTTTCCGTAGAAAGTTAGAGCACACACGGTCGGCAGAACGGAACTAAATTTGATCACGGATTCTTTCCCCGGAAGTCCAACCCAATCGTTCAAGACCAATTTCGATAACTACAGATATTGTGATGGGACGCTATAACGCTATCACCCAGACCCATATGATTAGAAGATATATTATAATATATAATTTATTTATAAACTAAAGTCATTACTGGAACTATTATAGCTGTCTTCGGAACTCAAATCATAAGATTCATATCTACATGATCATTCAGAACATATTCGGGAATTTCATCAATATTGAAGCCTTATT
The DNA here is from genome assembly GCA_958510865.1 of Myrrha octodecimguttata. Taxonomy (NCBI): domain Eukaryota; kingdom Metazoa; phylum Arthropoda; class Insecta; order Coleoptera; family Coccinellidae; genus Myrrha; species Myrrha octodecimguttata. The sequence goes on from OY294056.1 coordinate 26,309,380, forward strand.
ACCAGGTAAATAGTCTAGAAGGATTCTTAGCAAAATCGAGAAAATGCAGGTTTTTTTCGAGAACCTGTGATATTATCACAAAACTTTGACATTCTTAGTAAGGATTTTCATCTCAGGAAAATTCTCATATGAACTTAAGTATGATCGGGGAAGGTTTCATTGATGTTTCAGATATTATTACAGGAGCTAAATGAGAAAAGAATACAAAAAACTGTATAGAATATTTAGAAACTATTAGCTTATCTAGCCAGTACCCTTAGTAAACAACTCCATTTTTATTTTACCGGCAAAAATACTAGAAGTCAAAGTCAAATATCATTTCGGATCATCCAGTCCCCAGAAAGCTATACTTTCATATCTTATATCTCCCTTAATTTCGAGTGGCCAGTCACAGAAAATTGCTTACCATATTCCACTAGGAGTTTCACCCCCCTGGTAAGGATGGTAGCATGGTATAGCATTAGCCTCATAGACGATCCCGATACACTGCACATGCGCTACGGGGAAGTACCAATTCCAGGGTATCACCTCAGGATGCATAGAGTGTGAACATACCTCTCTTATAAGTCGATTGACCATCTATTCATCAGCAGATGTCGTGAAGGGTTGAAGCAAACAAATATTCTAAAGTCCAGATATTATGTTTAGAAAAATTCAAAGAATACAAAGGTGATTGGACTGAAATAGAGTCTTCGAGTTCTTGGTGTCGACTAGAGTAAAACTTCAACGGAATCGGAAATATGTTTTTTGAAATATGTATGAATTTCTGAAATGAAATTTCCTGAATTTTTCAATTGATTTGTTCCTCAGGAAAATCAGGGAATCTGATTGGGCTGAAATGAATTCCTGGGGAAAAATTTTTTTCAAATATTTCTATGGATAATTCTTCTCATCGATAGTGTTCATCTACCAACCAAGTTTCATCTGGATCAGATAAATATTTTTCGAGTTATTGAAAAATCAAAATTTCAAATGGCATAAACCATTCAGCAGATTTGGCCCATTAATGAACTGAACAGGTTAGGTTCAAAACCTAACCTGAGAATTTCCAGACTCTAGTTCCGTTCTTTTGAAAGTTGAAGCACACATAGCCGGACGACCGGCTGGACAGAATCAAATTTGACCACGGATTCTTCATCAGTGAGTCCAACCTAATCTTTTGAGACCAATTTCAGCTCAATATTTGAAAGTTATAGACATTGTGACGAAACGATAACGCGGTGTTTCTCAGAACAAGCGCGTAAAAATGGAAAAACAATTAAGCAGAGCTCTGATATTAAAAAAATTGGAGATTTTTTCACGTGAAACGAAATGAGATCGCTCCATACGAATCCACTTCAATTGGACCATGGTTTAAAAAACTATTCTCAACCTCGCAAATGCATCATTGAATACATTGATCCTAGAGCATCAACAACAAGTATTGTGCATGTCTGGCAATTGGAAAATGAAATCTGTAATTAGTTCCTGATGAACAAGTCATGAATAAATCAGCTGATCTCATAAGTCTAGGAGGAAAATTTAAGTTGAACTACGACTGAGACTAAAGAGCAAATATGAAGCTACAATAAATCCTGGCTACGAAAAAGACGACAGGATGAAATATTTCGGATTTCAGTGGATTCAATATCTGTCTAGCCTGCATATGAGTTACGTAGAATAAATATATATATATATATATATATATATTATCAAAAAAAACCCAATTACCATATAATGGTGTAGGGTATTACATTTCAACTTAATTAAATTTCAGTATATACAAAATTAAAGTATTTCATTTCTATGTACAAATTTGGTCCACAGTTTCTTATCCCCAGCCATATTCCTTGCTTCATTCCATGTTTGTCCTCTCCTATTAATTATTTCAGTGATTGTTTCGTTCCACGTCAGCTCTGGTCTTCCTCTCTTTTTCCTCTTTTGAATTCTAGCTTCCCATATCTGTTTAACAGGTCTCTCCACATTTGCTCTGTTCAGATGTCCCCACCAGCTAAGTTGTCTTCTTTCTACGAAATCATGTATTGGTTCAATCTCTAGGTCTTCACGTATTCTTTCGTTCCTTATCTTATTCATTCTGGTTACGCCCTTTACTCTTCTTAGGTATTTCATTTCTACTGCTTGGATTTTACTTTTCTGTTTATTGTTCAAGGCCCATGATTCGCATGAAAATGTCAGGGTAGGTCTATATATTGCTATACATTGATCCTAGAGCATCAACAACAAGTATTGTGCATGTCTGGCAATTGGAAAATGAAATCTGTAATTAGTTCCTGATGAACAAGTCATGAATAAATCAGCTGATCTCATAAGTCTAGGAGGAAAATTTAAGTTGAACTATGACTGAGACTAAAGAGCAAATATGAAGCTACAATAAATCCTGGCTACGAAAAAGACGACAGGATGAAATATTTCGGATTTCAGTGGATTCAATATCTGTCTAGCCTGCATATGAGTTACGTAGAATAAAAAGAAGAAATAACTAACCTGAATGCAACATGTTAAAGAAAGTTGTTCTGGACCCTTTCAAAAAAGAAACTGGAAACCAAAGTGCGATGGGACAAAAAAACTCAAGATTGCTGGGATCGCCTCACGATTGTTACATACAGATGCCGCAGTGCTTCAACGTTATGAAAATCTTTAGTGCCCCTAGTGTGAAACCGACCGCTTTGAGAGCTTTGGCGGAAAACTCCTGGAGCTATTGTTTGAACAATAATTCACTGAAATATAAAATACCCAGATCCCTCACAATATCATTGCGCCCCAGAAGACCGAACAACAATGATAAAATGATAGTTCGTTTCCTCGACATGTCTCTGCATTCAACGTCCCAGTAAACACACATATCTATGCGATGTCCCATTCATGTTGATTTATAAAACAATGAGAGACGTCTTCTTTATAATTATTCAGAGAGTCTAAAAGTGCCGAATAGTTCACATTATGCATCCCGTTTGATGTATATGTGGGAAAGATATGGACATCAATGTTTGATGCTCCCGTACTTTAAATGTGCATACCTTTTTGAGACCCAAATTTCAAATCATTGGTATCATAATATTGCATCCCACAATAAATAAACCGATTCACTTTTTACGAATTTTATCGCATTTAATTCGAGCTGATTCGTATACAATCACAGGAATCAATTGCACTGCAAGCTGGACTCTCGGTGGACATTTTATTTTATGGTCATACCATGTTTTCTTAATAATTAATTGGTAGCTTTTTTGCGGTAGAAACAAAACAGTCGGAAAAAGAAATTCATTATAAGTTTTCTGATTCGAGATCAAATATTATGAACTCCCATGGAATCCAACTATACGGCATAAGAGAATTTCAAGAGACACAGCATATATCTCTGATTCCGAAAAAAAATTCCTCTTTGAATCAATTATTATAAACCACCATATGAATCTGATTTTGACGATATCATAAATGAAATCATCGGTTGAAAAAACTCTCTCTCAAAGCAATACATTGTGAACTGATTCGCATCCCAGCAAAGGGACGAAATTTTCACGAACGAGGTTTTTTTTCACACATATCCTTCATTGGATAATCTCGAAACCTATCTATCACCCTAATGGAAAATTAAGAACATCACGATGCAATTTTAGCTATATGAAGAAGAAAAAGGCAATAAGAAACCAAACGGAGAATTCCATCAAAAATACATAAGAATTTATAGAATTTATTAATTCATCCAATCAGCTATTTTCTGAGCTATTTCGATAACGAAATGATCATTAAGGGTGAACACTTTTAATGAAATTGATCCCCGTAGCAACAATATATCCCATATAGGTCACATTTGGTGCACATTCTGTAGTGAATGTAAATTTTCCTTCTTGCAGTAATAAAGCCATAATGGAGTTGATCTGTTATACTTTTGAATTAGACTGCGTATTCCGAAGCATATTCGTTTTTATATAGGTATTCATTTCGATTGTGATGAATATCACGAAAAAAATATGAAACATTTTGGCTAGATGGGATGTGATATGGCATATAAGTTATAGCATATAGAAATTAAATGGCAACACTGAACAAGCGTTTTTTTGACGTGGAGCTTGTAGCTGCTTCAGTTCGGTAGCTCTTCCTCGTTCAGTTGACCTTCCTGTGAAGACATCTGAGTCAACGATTCCTTTCCTATGAATATGAGTGTTACCAGTGACAACTAATTGCGTGTTATTTCATTCTGGATTTGAGGAATTAAAATGAGTAAGTTTACAGTAGTTCATTTTTCCTTACTAACAATTTACAGGAGATATCTATATGAGTATTCAAAACGCCGCAGGACCTTCTTTTCGAAAACTAGAAATTCGAACCCCAGGAATATTCAACTGATTACGATGATCGAATTTCTGGTGAAAGTATATTTCAATTCGTAGCATAAATGTTACCCAAATTCCAGGTCTTGCTTCAGGAATTCTATTCTTTTCATGTGGTAATGAATAATCAAAAATATGTGTTATTGTTCAATCCAGGTATCGAAAGGACTGAAAAACCAAATCGCTCTAATTTTCATCGATGTTTTCTCAACTCGTAAATGTCTGATAGTGAATTTTTATAACGTGCATTTTCACCGTCAGCTGTGAATCGTGAAAAAAATCAGTCAGTAACTTTTGCTTACTCATTAAATTTAATGGAATCGAATTCGATTAGAGAATCCTTTCGATGTCTATATTCAAAAATTTTGATTGTTTGAGGGGAGAAAACAATTTTTCATCATAGACCTGGAATCCTGGCAATACTATTTGTTTTTGCTGGCGAATGTCATCTGAACGATTCCAACAAATTATCCTGGAATCAGGCTTCTATTTTCTAAGATAACAGCTCTTTGAGTTTTTAGCTATATGATATTTCAGATAGTTCTGATTTTGGAATTTTTGAGAGGATTCAACGCACACCAAACATAACCGGCGCATCAGGTTGTTAGACATATCCTTAATATTCCATTTCTTTTGTTATGGTGCACACAGCCGCTCTAATAGATGAATTGAAGTGAATTTGGTTACGGATTTTTCAACGGTGATTTCAGCATAAAAAAATTATTTGTGTAGGAGCAAAACGCTTTATGGTCATTATATCTACATTCGGAATTGTAAGTGATTCAGACAAAAAAATCTGTTTGGATTTGGAGAACTATTCATTTATCCCTAAAGAATTTGGAAAATTCAACGAGAGACTAGCTTCACCCCTTCGTCGCCATGCAGAGTAGACAACATGAAGCGCAAAATAATTTTGTACAATAATAATGTTCGGTTTTACATAATATTTGAAACTGATATTGGTATGTTTCTCGATGTTGAAGATTATCACGCTTTGCAGAAATTTGTTTCTTTATTTATCTTTATATTTTTCAATATAAATATTTCTGCTCATGTTTTTTCGAATAAAACTTTCTCACATATAACAATTAAATACAGATTTTTCTGTATAACCTTTACATAATATCTTTCGATATTGATTTGATATCTTACGATATACTTTTTATGTCTTCGACGTACTACGTCTTCAATGACAAAATTATATAGCGATCGATTCAAGGCCAGGCTTCCGAAGGGATTGCTCCCCCACCCGGCATCGGCCCTCAGGCCTTATGTTACTATTCTGAACATTGGGTACTTGAATCTTGGACAGGTGAGGGTTGTAAGCCCCCACCCGCACGTAGCTTTTCAGGCTACTGTGCCCCCTCTAATTGAGAGGTTAACACGGACACTAGGCTAGAGGGTGGCCGCTTGGAAGGGCTGCTTCCTTTCGTGTTAACCTTTCGGACCATGCTCTTTGCTACTCGTATATCGAATTCGACACGTCGAATCCTTGAGTATTACCGGCGGTACCACTAGGAGGTGAGCATAAGTCCTTGAGTTTTGAGAGGCTTTAACTTGCGCATCAAAACCCCGGACCATCGCATCCAAAGGTCGCTTGACGCGGCCCAAGGGGAGCGATCATCAGTAACTATGCATGCCCCTCCGCTTCAGCTTGAGAGAGTCCGGCACCGAGCAAGTACCACCTAGCAAGGAAACGCTGAGTGCGTAGGGGCCAGTACAGACTTTCACCCAATCGCAAACTTGCGAGAGTGATCGGGCAGCCTTAACCTGCACCCTATCGCTTTGATCTCGCACGCTTCCTCGCACCAGTAGCACCACTCTAGCTAGTCTCACTCTCGCCTCTGCTTCGGGTGACTCCCAACTCGGATACTAGTGACCTGCTGGACGCAGGCTCCGACACCTCGAACGTTAAGAGAGTCATAGTTACTCCCGCCACATATGTTCTAATTTTTCATGCTGCCGCCCATTCTCAATTCCAATTTCTATTCGATGAATAAACACGTGAAACTAGGAAGAAGATAATTTTGTAAGTGAATATGAAAAAAAATTTAACAATTTCTGATAATCTTAAACCTAAAATGTGAGTTACAGTTATTTTCAGTGAACAGAAATGGAAGTGAATGTGATATTCCTTAGATAAATGATATACTTCCCAAAGTGTTTCTATATTCATCTGAATGAAAAGCCTTTCGAGATTCAGAAATTTACTCGCATTAGCTAATCATGAATAAACACTTCCCCTACTTCACAACTCCACTCATTCATTTCTTCATGGGAGTTAAATTCCCTTGCCATGATTTAGCTCCCATATGATTTACATTCATATCATTCCGAGTTTTATTTCGAGTTCAGATGTGAAGAAAACAATGGCCAAAAGGGTTCGAAATAGCGGTTGCTGGGATGGTTTTTGGAGTTGAAAATCACTTCACTGATGAGATCTAAGACTTGAATTTGATGCCCACTAATATCTCTGAGATTATTTTATGTTTGCTGGGGTTAAACAGTTCCCAACACAACCACTTTTCGACACCTGTGGATTCGACTGTAACCTGATTACCGATGTCGGAAATGAAATTGATCTAAGGTAAAAGTCATCATCTAACAACAGAAATATCACAAGTCATAGGATTCTTGACTAAATTCTAGAGAAGCACTGAAGCGAGGTCAAGAGTTTTTACGCGCTTGTTTAAATATTCGGTGCCAATGGATTCGCCTGCTTATTGATCCCCCCAAATGCAGTTTCACTTTCTTATATACTTATTTGGAGATATTCTGTATATATAGTCCTACGAAATTATGCATGAACCTCCAAGCATTTATCAATAAAGCGATAGATTCAAATTCGATTCGATTCGTATAGCGGGAAATATTTGAATGTGCATGTTTATAAATCATTTGGCAGATTTAACCCATTCACGAATTACGGCTTCGTATTTAAATCCCAAATTTATGAATCTACCAGCTATAATTTTTCCATCAAGTACCTACTAGATCTGAATTGAATCTTAATCTGTTTTTTTTTGGAGATATTGGAAAAATATCAATCTGATCACGTTGTGACCTATCGAAATATAAGGGAAATATCCTTGAGATTTGAAACGATACCGAATTTGAATCATTATTTTCAAATATCGCCAAAAATCTACATAGGAATGAATTTTAATTCAAAATACAGTGGTCAAATATTGACCTGAAGGTCTGTCACTGATTTCTTCGAAATATGATCAATAGCCTGTGAAGAAAACAATCTTTTTAGAGATCAATTTGTAAAACATTTTTTACAATTTGCTAAAAGTTGCATCCTCACGAAATACTGCTCTGAGTTGCGCGTTCTTACTCGTCTGTAGCGAACGCCATCTTTCAGCCCCCACCTAAGATACGCGCGTTCGACTTCATCACTTGCGTCGGGAATACCCTACGTTATCTGCCTGTAACATACCTTGTAGATCTTCTCAAGATCTTACTATACTGCACATTTCCGATTCCATCATTTAATGATCTATTAAGAATTATTCGAAGAGATAATGCCTTCAACTCTTTACCTTTCATTTCCTTTCCATTTATACGGTACATCTGGGTGAGCCACTTCTGTAGACCCTATTTAGCTGAAACTTCGATGTGACATTTTTTATTGAAGGGCGATTCGATCTATGTTTTTGGAAATATACGGGAAACTGGAGTTTTGAAAGGGTATATCTGAGGAATCATTCGATTGTTTTTACGAATTCACCAATTCGGACTTTTTAATTAAACTCCAAACTTAATTTACAATGATCAAGCTACTGGGTTAATTCTTCCGGATGTTATTTTGTTCACTATCAGTGGTTAGGCCGGCCGTTAACACATTAACTTCAGGAAGAATGGACAAGGAGAATATATTTGTAGAGTAGGTTTTCAGTTTAATTAAGAATGTGGATAGTTATAACCATTCAAAATTTTGAGTCGAATTGCAATCTTGTAGTTGATCGAAAATTATAGCTTGAGGTTCATGCAGAATTTCGTTAGGACTATGTGAAAAAATTTGAAAAATCATTTTATAAAGTGTCAATCTTGAACCGGATGGACACTCATCCTGTCTATTTCCGAATCTGTAATACAAATTTTGGTGAACTGTTTTTGAATTTTTTCAATTCGATTAATATATTTGTGGTACAAGGGATTCTGAATTAGGGTTGCATATTCGATTATACTGCGAACCAGGAAAAAATACTATACTTTCAAGGTTTCTACAATCCTGAATTATCTCGAAATTCTAAGAATGAAACCAAGCATCCTGAAACTTCTGGGAACAGTATCGTCTTTGTGGTGTTCAAATGATAACTTCATTCATAAAATCTGCCCAGATCCTCCTGAAACCTTCGGGCATCGTCTGAATTTCTCAAAGCAAGGTACATCTTTAAGTCGTCCACGTAAAGTTCGAAGTTTACGTAGCGAAAATACCTGTGAACATCATTGATGTATAAAATGAAAAGGAGTGGTCCCAAATGAGAACCCTGAGGCACTCTGGACTCAACCCTGTGAACAGATGAAAAGGCATCATTAACAATGACAAACTGAAAGCTATCACACAGGTATGACCCAACCCACCTCAACAAATCCTCACCAACGCCATAATCCGAAAGAATGTGCAATAGTGTCGCATGATGAACTTTATAAAAAGCTTCAGATAAATCCGCGTAAACTGCGTCCACCTGGCTATCTCGATCCATATTCTGGACTATGTAACTTACATATGGCGACATATTAGTGAGAACTAATCTGCTCCTGAAAAACCATGCTGTCAAGTGCTAATTTTTGATTCAAGTGAACAAAACAGCAAGTCACTCATAATAGACTCAAACAGTTTCTCAAAGTGGTCCAGGATGGAGATGGGTCGATAGATGGGAATTAAATTCATCTTTCCACTTTTGTGGATCCGGGTGATTTTAGCAGGTTTTCACTTTCTAGGAAAAACATGAGTACGCAGCGATTGGTTAAAAAGAATATAAAGTAGAGGGACAAGTGAATCGGCACAGGATTTAATAAATATTGGAGGTATCATATCCGGAACCAAACCTTCATTTGTTCCCCTGATAACAAGCCCCTAAAGTCCAACGCTCACTTGCCGGCAACAGCTCGAACCACGGCAAAACGGAAACTTATTTCCTTCTAATTTACAGTGTTCCGTAGCGGTCAAGTGCGTCCCTTTCAATTGAATAGAAAGAATAAAACTCCGGTGTGCCGTGGGTTGGGCTGCTGTCGATCAGTGAGTGTGGGCCTTAAGGGAATCCTCAAACAAATCTGCGAAGAATTCGCCAAATACATTACCATAATTCTGATTTCCTTTGTATTCAACATCGTCATGAGTCACCGATCCGGGACATTTTCTGTGATCGACAACATCACCCGCAAACCCCACCAGAACATCCAGGGCGGGATGATGAACATCCTCAATGATAAATGGAGGAGATGAACCTTGTTGTTGAGTTGGAAGTTGAACTGTCCCAATGAACTGAAAGACGTTAAATCCTTGAATGCTGAGTAAGAGTTGCTCAGCACCGGATCACAAACCATATCACCATTGGCCCCTGCAACCCAGGAGGACTGAGGACTAAAAATCGCCGATGAAAACACCACCTCCATCCTTCTTGTTACTGGTTGTATCAGATATATCTCTCCTACAGATATTGTAATTTTCAGAAATGAACTCGAAATTGTTAACTGTTGGCTTCAACCATGATTCTTTCAGTTCAGAAGTGTAGTTCAAGGAAGACATGAGAAATTCAGACCTAAGACCTCGACAATTTTCCTGATAGGGTTGGGACAAAACACCCAAAAAACAGAAAAAAACATTTCTACAGAATAATTGATTACTGATGAGGCAGCTTGATCAAGTCCTTATCTGAGGTTAAACGAATAATTCTTGAAGTCTCATCCTTTCTCAACAAAATCTTTACGTCCTGAATTCAAATGTACCTGAATCATGATTTTTGGAGAGGAATTGAACAACTTCCTATTATTTTTCGACAGGCTTTCATTTACATAAATGGTACTCTCAAATCCATCGAAGCCAATGTCGCTCGCTACAATACCATTCTTCTTACCCCTATAGGCACGCAAGAAACTATTGCGGTATGAATTGATCTTAAAAACTATCACAACGGACCATCTTTTTTGGGCGTAAAATGAATTCTATGACAACCCTCAATGAACTCTGCTATGAAAGAAATGTTTAGCCTTATTGCAACCTTATCGACAATGCTCGACAACATTTTCTCGGGAACTCCGACAACATCTAGATAATTCGATTTCAACTGCTGCTGTAACATATCGACATTCTCACGAAATCCCTCCAAATTCCTGAGGCGTGTATCAACTACATCTGACTTCTTGTCCACGTTCTAGAAGGTGAGTAATTTGGACTCGAAATGATCTATCTTATTCCCAAAGTAGTTGAATTCAGCCTGCTGATTCGTTATGGAAGTCTGGTCAGATACAATTTTGTCAAGCTTTCCTCTGATATCTCAACCGCTAGGATTGATTGAATCCGAGGAGCACTCCTTACAAACACATTTAATCACCCCAGCATCTCCGGAATTCTTCAACACCATGAACGACACCCCGAGGCAAATTACATGTATTTCATTAGTACACGAATAACATTGCACAGCCGGTTTGTTTCTGCTGCCGGGTATCCCACATGATACAGAGTAGGCCACCATATCTTATGAATTCGCAGAAACGATTTTCGAAACACCAGATAATCAGGGAGAATCTCCCTAGTCTCTCACAGAAACTGAATAAGGTTTACAATGTCATCTTGCGCAGGCAACAAGGACCACAATGATACAAGATTTTGAAATTAATGAAGAAGAAAGCAGCCTCGAGTCTTCAAAAACTCCAGGAACGCAAGTAAACGATATACCTCCTGTGTTTCACGATTCCGTTTTCTGAGTAATTGTTCGTCGGACTTCACCAAGTCTTAAGCGAATGTCAATCTGGTCGAATCAGTATTTTCTGGAATATGAATTATTTTCTAGATTTTTCAAATCAAACAATCAACACGAAATTCAAAGTGTCAAAAGGTACCCAAAAACATCTAGAGAGATATTGAGGATGAAGAATATCAACATTGATTCCCAGTGGAAGAATTATCTCTAAATGCTGATGAAACTTCTGAATGAAAACACAAGATTTCATTGAATAATAATGGATTGCTTTTTGATTAGACAACTAATATTGAAACGAGAAATGCCCTTATGGAAAGCGATAAACAATATACTTATCGTCAATCAGTTTTATGAGTTAGAGTAACTGGACACAACTCGCCTACACCTATGATACCTTTTTCCCAAGTAACCCGGATGGATCTCTGGAGAGTCCTAAATCATTCTTTCATGCGAACTCCTTTTGAGATTTCGTGAAGTGGTCACAAACGAAACAACATTCAAGAATTTGCACTTTGAGTGTCTAAAATTATAGCAGACGTAACTGTAATTCACATTTGTTGTTTCCTAAGGTCATCGTGGACGTAATCAGAATGGAAAATGAGTAATTGAGAATTTCCTACATTCCTGGGGCTATGAAGGCAAATTTCCCAAAGACCACATGCGATGTCTTCAGCGGCTCTTTGAGAATATCATTGCGGCGGACATTTGAAGCTATTTTTGGAATTTCCTAGGACTTCTCACTGATGTCGCAAAAGTACTCTGAATGTTTTGAAAATATATAACGGGGATATCTTCAGAACCTCCCTATATCACTTTGATTGTATCGTATACGAAAACGCATCTGCCATAAAACTAGTTACAGTTAGTCTTAGCATTTCGAAAACACAGGGTCGAACATCAAAAAAACAATAATAATTACAATAGATATTATATCGTGAATCACTGCTTTCAAAAAGATTAGTAATCTGAGTTCAGAAAAATTGTTGAGACGAGAGACAATATAATCAATCTTCAAACAATGTTCAAGAAAAATTGGGGGCCAAGTATTTGGGGTACCAGTTGATATAAGAAATAACGAATTTCAAGTCAGAACTAAGCGAATATAGAGTGATTGAAGTGAAGAAACTCTCAACTGGGGGAACCAATTCCGCCTTCATTATTGGCGTGTCTAACGACTAACTTTTTGAAAAGGTTAAAAATCCAAAATTCTGGCCAACGAGACAATATACAGTGCGCGTCAAAATTATGGAACAAATTCTTTTTCTCAAGAAAAATATTTGGCAACAAAACCCTGAAACAGGTCAATTTTTGTTTCACTTTTACCGAATTTATATGCATTTTTGAAGGATTTTTGTTGCACCCTGTGCCGTCCCTATCAACCCTCTGAATTTTTGGAATAGCAAAAGTGGTCATGTGGTACTTTTTTGGCCAGGTCTTTGTATCTTCTTTACAGACGTGCAGAAATTTTCAAGAAAAAATTATTTTTTTCTGAAAAATTAGTTAGTTCAAAGAGATTTTCAGTATGTGCACTTTGTCATGGCTCATTCATTTTGAGACGATGGTACCTGATAAAATTTGTCACCACATGAAAGTCGACCGTAATGGTTCTGAAGATGTGTTGATCTTATATGAGGCTGTGTTGCCGAAGCTCAAATTGGCCAGCCCGCCTTACTGTTTGCTCTTAAGAGCAAACACTACCATGTGCTCGTAAATTACGGCTTCGTGCATTCCGCAACACAGCCACATACACGTTTCTTAAAACCTCATAAATATCTCCAAGTCAGGCACTTGTCCATGGTCTGTAAGATTTAACGTTGCCAATAGCTGCGAGAAATGTTGGAATTTGGAGGAATCCCGATGTTAATAGGAGGAAACGGGGTGTCGTTCTGCAGGCTCCAGTCATTATTCTTTGAATTTTTTTTTTGGAATGTACCTAACTCCTTCGTGAGAATGTGAAATAATAGTTGTTTTTCCATATTTCACTCCATTTCAGTTTTATTTTCAGAAAATTCTTGTATATTGCGCATTCTTACAATTTTTTTTTCAACCATTTGCACTCAAAAAATTTTCTGAAAAAAATGACTCTGGCCTCTAAAAGTTACCCCGTTATATTCCAGGTATTGTTAGCTCTTAACGAAAATACTCTTGATCTGCTGAAAATTCATTTGTCAAACAGAAAACGAATTGTGATATTGGTCAGAAAGAGTTCCCATTTTGAATCCTCGGAATATAGTTGCTGTAGTTTTATGATACTCGTTCTTAGTTTGGGTTGGTTATTTTCCTGAGGTTTTCCAGAAAACTAATGAGGAAATGGAGATCTATCAGGATGCCGAAGTGAAGATAGAAAATCACGAGGACACCAATGTGAATAAAGAGACCTACTTCTATGCAGATGAAACAATGTTGGTATCTGAAAGACTCAGAATTACGAATAATGGAATGAAAATTTATAAATAATATAATATCTGTAGTACGCGTATTGCTCAAGTTACTGGCTTATAGCTTGTAACGATAGACAGTAGCGGTAGCGAGGGTAATTGATATAATAAGTTGTAACAACCTCAAGTTCAACACTGCATAGTGTTACATCGTACTTATTTTTTTACAACATTTAAATTAGAATACCGGGATAGCTCAACCCTCGACGACCATATAATTTCAGAAGGCTCACAAACAAAATCATTAGGCAACACAATTGACACAGACGTCTACTGAAGGCCCGACACAGAGACAGACACTTTGAAAATAATTCATTTCTCTAACACCCGGCTACAAATATGACTTACGATATAATTTTATGGAGGGAAGCTCTGAAGCAGAAAATACTTTTATTTCACGAAATAAATATGCTTGATACAAAATTCACGACTATATGTTGAGAAATATTGAAAACTAAGATTGAAAAATACCAGGAGTAGGTACGTTTAAAGCGGGCGCCCCAGGATCCTGGTCTATCATCAACAAATTTTAACATTTCAAGATCTTGAAAACCGTAGCAGAATGAATGAGAGAAACTATTTATACTTTTTACTTTCTATAAGTTCACTCTAACTGAGCATAGTTGAAAGCATTGTTAGAACCCGTATTTCAGCCAACTGCTAAATGTGAACCATATTCATAACCTAGGTGACGTTAGCTCCTGGCCTGTCAGTTCCACGGGAACTTTTCATTCCACCACGGGCGAAAACATAATTTTTTTTATTTCTAAACAGGCGCACGTAATGAAGTAAGATTCATTTTATTGAGGAGTAAAAGAACAAGGAAAAACAATTTTTCGATCACATATATTAACTTCCAAGTCTGATTGATAGGATTTTCTGCTATTCAAAGAGAATTTTGTGATTTTAATATTTCCATTATGAGCGGCCAAGGATACAACCTAGTCCATTTTATAGAGGAAGGAAAATTCTATATATAAATAATTTTTCATCCAGATAAGTTACCCCTAAGGGTCCTCATGCCGGTTGAATAGATTTTAGTGATTTTAAGTTTTCAGAATAAACGGCCAAGAAAAACCTTGGTTAATATTATATGCAGGGACGAAAGGGCGATAAAAAGTTAACATTTCGTTCACATAGGTTTCCTCGGAGGGCCCAGCTTCAAGATCCGAATTGTATTATCTCATACCGACCAGATAGATTTTCGTGATTTTCATATTTTTCGAAAAGGCAGCCCAAAATGGATTTCGGTGTTTTCTAATAGAAAATTAAAACAGATTTAAATATATAATTCTTCGTACACGTTGCTCAACTCTAAGAACCCTGCTTCAAGAGCCGAATTGTAGGCTCCCATGCCAGCCGAATAGATTTTCGTGATTTTCTTCTTTTCCGTAAAGGCGGCCAAGAATGCTTTCGGGACTACTTAAAGGGGGAATAAAAACAATACATTTTTTACTCATTGGTTACCTCTGAGGGTCCAGCTGCAACACAGAGAAAGAGGATCTCTTAAATCAAATATAAACATATTCTTGAATTAAATAATCTTCCTCCAAGAATAATAATCTGAGATTGAACAATATACTTCTATCCTCAACTCATTCCGTTGTTTGCCTGTTTACATGAATTTTCTTGAATCGAATTTAGTTGAACCAAAACATACGTTCTCTTCAATTCAGAAAATAATTTCAGCTAATCATAGTTCTCTTGGATTTAGAATATCATTTCTTATTTAATGTGTTCTTATGTCGAAAGCACGTACAAGTGACATCCTAGAACAATAATGGAATGTAGAATCGCAGACATATGGATATTTAGATAGGAAACAACGCCATGGCCGCCATAGTGAATAGTGAACAAGTGCGTTTGTGTTTTTGATGGTGCATTATGAATTTGGTGTGAATGGAGAACTACTTTTCAACATCAAGGGAGTTTTTCGGGAACAGAGTTTCGAAAGTCAAGTAGAAAAGGTTGGTTTTAAGAATAAGTTTGATTACTCGAGAACACAGTTTGAATTGAAATATGTGGGTACATGCCTACATGTATGTGTGTTATGCACAAAAATTGTCACATGTCACATGTATACCTACATTCGTGACTACAGAATTCTATTTTAGATTGGAGATGTAAGTAAACATTGCAACCAAGCAAATTACCTCAAAAGACTTCCGCTCTTTGATCTTCGAAACCCTGTTCCCAAGAAACTTTCTTGTAAGAAGATGATCCTCCATTTGCACCTTATTTATGATTGATATCTTCAAAAATGATTATGAAAGGCCTCTTATACCATACTGTTTTAGTGTCTGAGAGCCGCTAATTGTAGAACATATTATGTTCTCTTGGTGAAAGAAATTTCGAATAAAAAAATGAGAAATCTTATATTCGTATCGAAGCCATAGTATTTCCGAATGAAAATATGAAACATTTAATATAGCAAACATAGTAAATAATTTTTGTAAGATTTCTCATTCGGACCAAACGTGATTTCGCTTGAATCAAGAGTATCATGGTTCACATGGGTCCAGAGTATTTCATCGAAAAATCAAATAAATATTTGCTTGGACCTATTCAAGAATACCATTCTCTTGAACGAATTCGATTGCAAATTGATTTAAGAGAACCTTTTTCTCTGTGAAGGGCCGAATTATAAGTTCTCATACCGGCCGAACAGATTTTCGTGATTTTCATATTTTCGGAACAGGCGGCCAACAATGAATTTGAGTATATTTCTTGAAGGAATGGAAGAACTATAAATTTGTCAGTATGTCGAACACATTGGTTAACTCTGAGGACCCAGCTCCACACAGAGAAAAAGGATACCTTAAATCAAATATAAACATATTCTTGAATTGAATAATCTTCCCTCAAGAATACTTATTTCAAACTGAACAATATACTGCTTTTCTAAACTCATTCCGTTGTTTGGCTGTTTACATGAATTTTCTTGAATCGAATTCAGTTGAACCAAAACATTCGTTCTCTTCACTTTAGAAAACCATTTCAGCTAATCATAGTTCTCCTGGATCAAGAATATCATTTCTTATTTAATGTGTTCTGATGTCGAAAGCACGTACACGTGACCCCCTCGACCAATAAGCAGTATTAGCGCTGAAGACGCGTACGGAATGTAGAATCGCAGAACATCAGATAGGAAACAACGTCATGGCCGCCATAGTGAATAGTGAACAAGTGCGTTTGTGTTTTTGATGGTGCATTGTGAATTTGGTGTAAATGGAAGACTACTTATCAACATCAAGGGAGTTTTTCGGGAACAGAGTTTCGAAAGTCAAGAAGAAAAGGTTGGTTTTAAGAATGAGTATGATTACTCGAGAACAAAATTTGAATTGAAATATGTGGGTAGATGCCTACATGCATGTGTGTTATGCACAAACATTGTCACAGATACCCTGATCTTCGAAACCCTGTTCCCAAAAAACTCTCTTGTAGGAAGGTGATCCTCCATTTGCACCTTATTTATGATTGATATCTTCAAAAATGATTATGAAAGGCTTCTTAAGATACCATACATTTTTAGTATTTGAGAGCCGCTAATTACAGCGAACATATTATATTCTCTTGGTGAAAGAAATGGAAATCTTCTAGAAAATTTCAAATACAAAAATGAGAAATCTTACATTCGTATTAAAGCCATAGTATTTTCGAATGAAAATGTGAAACATGTATAGCAAACATTTCCAATAATTGTTGTAAGATTTCTCATTTGGACCAAACGTGATTCCGTTTGAATCAAGAGTATTATTGTTTACATGGGTAAAGAGTATTCCGTCGAAGAATCAAACTAATATTTGGTTGGACCTATTCAAGAATACCATTCTCTTGAACGAATGTGGTTACAAATTGATTTAAGATAAACTTTTTCTCTGTGCAAGAGCCGAATTGTATGATCCGCCATGCCGGCCAAATAGATTTTCGTGATTTTCCTATTTTCCAAATAGGCGGCCAATAATGAATTAGTTTCTATCATATAAAAGAATGAAAGAGAATCAAATAGTTAATTTTGTACGCGAAATCGTTCTTGGCCGCCTATTCGAAAAGTATGAAAATCTATCGCGCAGGCATGAGATCATACAATTCGGCTGTTGGAGCTGGATCCAGGAGTAAACCAATGTGTACGAAGAAATCATTATTCAAAGCTCTTTCATTCCTCTTCAATTGGAATTGAATTTCGTCCTTGGCCACCTATTCGGAAAATATGAAAATCACAAAAGTATATCGCGCCGGCATGCATGAGATCATACATACAATTCGGCTCTCGGAGCTGGACCCTTGGAGGAAACCAATGTGTACGGATAATTTACTGTTCATAGCTCTTTCATTCCTTTTTAATATGGTTTCAATTTCATCCTTGGCCACCTATTCGGAAAATATGAAAATCGTTAAAATCTATCGCGCCCACATGAGATCACACAATTCGGATCTTAGAGCTGGGCCCGTAGATGAAACCTATGTGAACGAAAAATTAACCATTTAGGGCTGATTCACTTCTACATCATATTGACTAAGGTTTTTTGGCCGCCTATTCTGAAACCATAAAAATCACGAAAATCTATTCGTCTGGCATGAGATCATACGATGCGGATTTTAGAGCTGAGCCCTTAGAAGTGAACTATGTGAAAGAACAATTGAGTCTTTATAGCTTTCTCATTCCTGCGTAATAAAATGAAAGGAGCTTTTTTCTTGGCCGCCTACTCTGAAACCTTGAAAATTTGTTCGGCCGGCAAGAGAAACTACAATTCGGACCTTGGAGCAGGACTCTTTAAGCTAACCAATATGTACGAATATGTTATTAATTCATAGCATGTGAACAGAAAAATATCTTTTTCTAGCATTTTCGTGCCAGCATAATATTAACTAAGTTTTTTTTGATCGGCATTGCAACCTTCAATTCGGCCCTTGGAGCTGGAGTCTTAGAGGTTACTTATCTGAATGAAAAATAATTTATATAAAGAATTTTCATTCCCCTATAAGATGTACTAAGGTTTATTGTTGGCCACTCATTATGAAAGTATAAAAAATAACGAAAATATATTTGGCTGACATGAAATCCAACAATTCTATCTAGGAAGTGGGCCTTAGAGTAACGATAGGAGAACGGAAAATTGTTTATTTCTTGTTATTTAACTCCTCTATAACATGAGCTAATTTTATTACGTACACTTGCCCAGAAATCATAAAATTACGAAAGTGCATTCAACCTTGGTGGAATGAAAAGTTTCCTTGGAGCTGGCTGACCGTGAGCTATTACATGGGTGTATTCACCGTATGAATTCAAGATCTATTGTGATATACATTCATTGTAATTTTGTTATCTATTCATTTCGTGTAAGTGGACTTTCTTTCATCTCACTGTTCTTATCATTAGACTTCTCAAAATGATTAATATTACTTTCGATTCTGCACAAGTTCACGCATCGTCAATCTACAACTTATTATCAAGTTTGATCGGATCAGCAGTTTTTTTAGTCGTATGAGTATATAACAACAAAATTGAGGAAATTACAACGGAATTTCAGAGATTTTTATCCCAATATTTCCGAAAAAAAATACCATATGGAGGAGAAATTCAGACAACGATATTTAAAACGATTATAAAATGTCAACCTTGAGGCTAAAGAAATATAACAGTGAAAGATGATATACACTTTTTGATAGAAAAATGATCTTCACCACTTGAGGGTTACAGTCAGATAAGTAATTTACTTTGAAAATTTAGAGTCGATAACTCACTTTGTTCGGAGCTGCTCGTTTTATCAGCAGCTCGGACAGAACTGAGATCGGAAATTCTTCTGCCCAAACTGATCGTCATTCTTGAAGGGCCATTTTCAGCAAAACAATCGAAAATTACAGAAAAATGATGTTATCCAGAACGAGCGCGTAAAAAACCCTATTTTAGGAGCCATGCCTGACTGGGAGTATTGATCATTATTGTTCTGAAAATGAATTCTATCAAAAAAATAACGTTCATACTTCAACCCTCTATTCAAGCTCCCCTTAATTTTACGAATTTTGATATTTTCCCTGTCTAATGATATTAAAAATATAACTTTATAGAACAAGTGCGAAAAGCTCCTCGCTGACGGGATATCACCGCTTTTTGAATTTTTTTGTCATTTGTTCCATGTTCCGTAATTTCCACATATATCTGAAATTGACAGTAATGGTTATTTGAGCGGACAACAACGAAAACCAGTAGGAATATCGGCAGATGAATAGATCAATAATTAATTAAAACCTAACGAGCACTCATCCACCGACAAGAAAAAAATTGTAGATACATCAAACAATTTCATCATGATATTGACAACCTGGAATGGACTACAAGCAACCAATTATATTCAATTCAGTTAATTTTTATCTTGGAGCTCCAGTGTGGAGCTTCTATTCGAAACCATTTCACACACCAATAAAATGAGCTAACGAATGTCGGCTCGTTATACTTAATGGAACCCCTTTTTCCTCTTTTTCATCTGGGGAAAACGTCGTATTTTCAGCCATTTGTTGAAAGTGACTACTTGCTATCACCCTCGAAATTTAAATTACTTTCGAACAGAAATGGAGTCTGTTTCCTCACTGATTTTCATTTCACCCACTAAAAACCACTTCGCGACTTCCCGCTTTGATGAAAACCCATTTCCTTTGAAACGAGGATTGTTTTTTTCAACGAAAAAAAATTATCGAATTATAAGGAAATTGATAATAGGGTAGTAGAAAGACGCAATGCAGCTTTGCTGGATATAATTGTAGCGTGTTAAGTTTTTTTTTTGATCAATAATTCAGCAGCATTTTTTCAAGGTGCCACAATGCTAGTTTCTAGTTGAATCCTTTCGTTCTTTAGAAATGTACATGAGGAATACAGTCGATATGTCGATTAAATGCCAATACATGGTGGTCCGGCAGCAACTGTACATCGTATGGTGGTGAATAGATATATATTCTTTTAAGATTAGCAGTATATTTTGTATATCTTACAATATGTGTTATCACAGTATCAGCAGAGGAGATGTGAACGGGGTATCATATATTTTTACGTATGATATAAGAGCACAGATAAGAACCTCAGAAAAAACTCTGTCTCCCCGTGCAAGCGTATACTGAAATTGTTGTTTGTTATTGAAGGGCTTCTTTTTCGTCAACAAAATTTCTGCTTTCCTATTAGATTCTGATTGATATCTCGAAATCACAACTGAAAACAAAAAAGAAGACGAAAAAATCAAGACGAACTAGTAAATGATTAATTACTCATTAAATCAGTTCGAAGTTCACGATACATCTTAAAAAAGAATCAGACGCCGAATGAATTGCCTCGAATCCGTCGTCAAATTTATATATTGGACAACTATTAACTGAATGTTCTATTGTGTCCTATTTTCCGCATTCGCACCTTGGAATATCGACCGAATTCTATTCGAAGAGGAAACTATTACAGCGACCATGACCGTTTCTATATCGATTCAAAATGCACCAAAAGAATATGTGTGGTACAATATTTGAAAGAACTGGTTACACTGTGGAGGTGTAGAACTTATGGTCCCACTAATGATTCTCATGGCAACATTAAGCTGTGCACCAATTTTACTAATATGAGCGCTGTTAAACCAAACTGAACAATAATATTCAGCAGCAGAAAAAAAAACAAAGCCAAAGCTGCGGTACGAAGATGAAGAACCAGCTATTTCATACTTCATCCGTTAGTTTTCGAAATGAGCCTTGAAATTGAAAAAAGAATATAATTTCACTAACTAAGATATTTAGGAGTGAAATTTTGTTTGAGAACGGCATTATTAAAAGCAACTTCCAAAGTTTTAAACTTCTGTTGATTATTCAAATGAAAACAAGAAACTTCTGTTTCATTTGGATTTGGACATAAACGCCACTCAATAAAATAATTCTTTGAGATTTCCAAATCAGTATTTATAGTGTTTTAAATAATTTTAAAATCAGAGTGAGGAAAAGACAGAGCAATATCATCTGCATAGATGAATTTCTCTCAAGAACTTGCAGGAATATCAAATAAATATGAATTGAATAAAAGGGAGATAAAACTGATCATTGTGAAATAGATGGTACCTTGGAAAGCAAAAAAACAACAATTGAATTTGCGCCAAGGTTATTCGTCTCTAAGATCCAGGATGATGCATCAATTTTGGCAGAACTTCTGGATGATTATAGCTACTGAACTGCTCAAAAAATTCGCTCCGCAGGTATTGTCAGGTGAGGCCATCGAACTGTTTATATGAACCATATCGTAATGGTACAGACTAGGACTACGAAATTTCGATTTTCATCTCCACGTCTAAAAAACACCTCGTTCATGAAATATTTATTGGCCGATAATTTTTATTCGGTTCTGCAAAGATTTTTTTTTACTACTATTTTTCTCGTGAACGGACCACTACCTTACCTTACCTTCAATTTTATTCCTCAGAAATAAGTAAATGCTTATGATTTAACAAAATTCGATTGAATTATCAGAATTGAATGGACTATCACTGCATTTTAAGGCATGTATTCCATGAATAAGAATAATAAATATGCCATTCGAAGTTGAACATTGTAACATAAATTGAATGTTTGAAATTAAAACGAGCATTGAAATCAATATTATACTCAGTATCAGGAACATTGTTACATTATGCAGGGCCACAAGAGCTCTCACAATCAAAAGCATTCAAATATTTTCGAGAAAAAGAAATGAATGGTTGGCGTTGCGTTCACTTAAAAACAGCATTCGGAAGGAAAATCTATGCAGAATCAGGTAATCTTAACGAACAATTGATATTTCATATACAAGGTGTGTTTTATTAGATTTGGGAGCCAAAACCAAAATTAAGGAGACCTGGTCTGTACTATTTCGATATGGTTCATATGAACATTTCGATTGCCTGACCTCACCATACCTGCCCAGTTTGAAGCAAAAACATTGAATGGTTCAGTAGTTATAGCCATTCAAAAGTTCTGTCACAATCTTTAAATCACCCTGTTTCTCAAAAACGAGTAACTATGTACAATACTATGAGCAATTACTTCTAGACCACCCTGTATGAAATTCTAGAAAAGCAACCATGTGAAGTCAGGAGTTTTCACGCGCTAGTTCAAAGTCATTGTCAAAAAAGTATGTTTTGAATTATTAAGAAAGCAACACAAATACCTACTGAAGAAATAATATCGAATTTGATATAATTTTTTCCCGACAATACTTATCTGAAATGAAAATCACAGATCGAGCTAAAGTTTGTAAAGCTGTTGTTGAATTCTGAATTGATCTTGTGGCCAAATTTCATGGAAATCTGAAGGACAGTTTTTGTAGCAAAATAATCAAAAAACAATTGTTTTGAGGATTTTCTATCATTGCGATACTTTATCACCTGTCAGATTCCTCAGATCACTTACCCGGGTATTCCGTATGAGCAACGTCAAAATTTAGTAGGCAAAAATCTAGAAAAGCACTGCCGTGAAGGCAGCAGCTTTTGCGCGCATGTTCAATGTAGATGACCGCTTCGGCAACGAATTTGAACTTGCGCACAAAAGCTGCTGCATTCACGGCAGTGCTTATCTAGATTTTCTTTCGATAAATTACTGGATTTCAATTCGATCTAATCTGTAATTTTGGAAATATTGGAAAAATAAAATTTTGAATGGGTATATCTACGGAATCATTGGACAGATTTTACCAATTCACGAATTCGACCTAACGGCCGACTGCGTAATCACAATAACTTCCGAAAGATACAACTTAGAAACTCGATATTTGTAGAGTAGGTTTGGGGCTTAATCAGATATACCCAATCAAAATTTTATTTTCCCAATATTTCCAAAAATACAGATCAGATCGAACTGAAATCCCGTACTCCATCAAAAAATTACAGTTCGAAGGTTCATACAGAATTTAATGAGAATGATTGATAAGAAAATCACAGTTTTTTTTTCAAATTGTTCTGATGACACGATCATCACGAAATTTTGCATAAACTCATCTTTCAGCATCTTCGAACTAGCTGCGAAATTTAATCAGGAATGTGTTAGTATTTCTCGAGTTATACCGAAAAAAACAACGATATCGAGAAGAAAACCTCGAAATTCGACATATTTTTTCCCGATATCTCCGAAACTTATGATCGCATCGAACTGAAATTTGGTACACTGCTGTGAAATATGAGCTCAAAGTCCGAGTGGAATTTTTTCCCGGATATGATAAACAGTTTCCGAAAAAAAAAATTTTTCAAACTTACCGACAGTAAGTAAGTCAAGATTTGGCTCAAGGTTGCGCGTCGTTATACTCCACCTGATTGCCAAGTTTGAATCCAATCGCTCAAGTAGTTCCTGGAATAAAAAATAAATAACTTCAAAATATCAAGTGGCTATAACTCCGAAACTGTTCGACCGATTTGGACCATTAACGAACTCAACCGCGGCATTCCAATGCGCGACCTACCGTGAAAGTTTCCAGTAACTAGCTTCAAATCAAAAGGGTAGATGCATCTTGAATTTGATATATAGAGAAAACCCACTTTTTCTGACACTCTCATTCATAACAGTAGTTCACATCCATATCGAATTCAAATGTCAGCGTTTTATTCCCTTGTAAATAGATTAAATTGAACTCCGTTGTCAGATAATAATTTCAAAAAAGAAGTTGGAGTGTTGAAATTATTAGCGAAGAACAATGGCTTCTCCCCTGACAAAATAGATAAATTTATATTTAGAAAAAAACATGATAGTCTGTTGAAAAAGTATTTACCCAGATCCTTTCGAAAACCATATATATAGAAATTTATATATGTCAACTATATTCCGCAAGTAAGCGACAAAATTTGTAATATGTTAAGACGAAATAGTATTGATATTATATGTTCAAATAAGAAGAACTTAAGATCAATGTTTTCTAGTGGTAATGATTGACTGAATCATTCAGAAAGAAGTGGTATATATAAACTTTTCTGTGACGAATGCCCTGCATTTTATATTGGTCAGACCGGTCGGTCTCTCAAAGTCAGAGTGGAAGAACATAAGTAGTCAATTCTTCAAAACAAATCCACAACTGGCTTCTCCACACATTGTATAACTTGCAACCGTTTTATAGATTTTAACAAAACAACAATCTTGCATGAAGGAGAGAATGGAAAAAGACGAGATCTTCTAGAAGTTTTGGAAATATCATCGGCACATAAACAAAAACTACCAATTGTTAATGATCAACTGGAGTTCCGCTTATCGCCGGTGTTAACATCTGTAATGTGATGTATATTTGTGTAGTCCCATGTATTTTCGTTTCAGTTTTGATAATGGGGTGAAACCCGAAACATGCATGTTAACAAGATATTTTGAATTAAAAATTGTGAACGTAGTCAAATGTTTTATTTGTTTTAATGTTAAATACAATTTTATCACAATTTTGTGCTTGCATACAGTGGTGCTTATACCGTGGTTCTCTCGATATTCCCTAAAAATGAAGAAGTATTACTTCTCTATTCTGCGATATTGTTGAAAGCACTTAGTATGCATGTGGTTTCCTTTCATCCCTGCTTTCGGAGCAGAGTTATGAAAAGATGATCTGGGTAAGTGATCAGGTGATGGATTGAAAGATTTCCGAACGTAGGTAGATAATCAGATTAACTCGATCACTGGTAGGGCACGCAGGGTTAGGAGTCTTGTCAGCTCGATCAAGTTTCCCAAACCGCCTATATCGAACCTAGAATATTCAAAGGATTCGAGGGTAACTCCGAAACTGATTTCACCCATAAAGGACTCAACCAAAAATTCATGGTCCTTACCTATACTGCAAATTACAAGATTTCAAGACATAATTAATTTTTACCATTCTTCTTGCGGGAATCAAATTATATTCGGTTCATCGTAATAACAGGTGACGATAAACATACAAAACACCAAACAATATTCAATAAATTAGTGTTCTCGTTACAAAAATTCGGTGCTTAATAAGATTGTTGGAACATTGGTTGATATTTGCCACAATTTGAATATTGAAATCAATAACATGCATCTGACTGAGTAACACATGTTGGAGTCAACATTTCACTGGGGGTAATGGCTATTATTAACTAGTTCAATTATTTCATAGAATAAATGAAAGAGTTATTTGTTCACTTAGAGAGTAATCGAAATAATCGTAGGATATACAAACAGAAATATTCAAGTCGGGAGGCACACCATGCTAATCGGAGATTTATTCGTACGATATGGAAACCTATTGGATTTTGAAAATTAAAGGAGTTATCATTGAACACATTGTGTAGAGTAAACACTGCGGATTTCTGTATTCGTTTATCACCAAATTCAGGGGGTGCAAGACAAAATTAAATGAGTAAATGATGTATATCGGTGAAATTGAGGATTTGAATACTTAGTAAACTGAAATAAAATACGATGAGGCATAGAGAATGGCTTTCTTGATTGAGAATTGTTTGGACACATTTTGACGATTACCTACATATATTCAGCAGTGTTGCCGAGAAGTCTGATTAATGTAAGATTTGTAAGAAAAATGTTGAGGATAATCACGAAGCTGTGTTTTGGGAATTATGAGGCTAATGTGTCTTATTGAGGCACCGGAGGTTGTTTCAATATGACCCAGAAAATCTACAATAAAAAAAATCGATCCAGTCAAGAATGAATATGCGATGACTGCAAAAGAACAGTAACAAAGAATGGAAACAAAAATACGCAAATTCAGTCGGAAGAGTATACGCTAGTAGATGTCATGGCTAATTTGGAGAGTATGGAAAGTAAATATAGCCTTCTATTCAAAAAAATATGAAGAACAGATACATATCAATGAACAGCTTCAAAATGAGGCTATGATGACAAAAAAAAACAAAAAGGAATAATATTAATAATATAATAATAATATAGCCTTTATTGAAAATGATACAATCATTCTTCAGGTGTTAGGTATCAAACTGAAGCGAATTTTAGTCTAGGACTACTATCAAACTTAACTCCAGAAAGGCCCGAAAAATGAACATGTACGCTGCTCCAACCTTAACACAAAAATATCACCGACAAGAAGGCAAGAGAAAAAAATTCACAAACTGACCATCAGAAGGGAAATTCTGCACTTCAACGAGAAATTCGAACAATAAAATGGATAAATCTATTATAATATTTATGAATCTGTCTCTGAAATAAAAGGGATCTCAGATGTGTCCTCAATTAGGTGTTGAATGCAAATAAGAGTTCACAGCATTGAAAATTTTGGCAGCACAGTAAGAAAACGACCTTTCAAACCTGGTCCTGTGATGCGACGGACTCGTTGGCATATTAGTGTCAGGTATATGGCGATCGCGAATGCCATATCTTGGCATCAATCTGAGTCTCAAGTTGTGCACTGAGGGCAGGTTCATCAACTTGAACTCGGAACATCCCAAATGCAATGTAGCCCCATTGTCCATGCGCAACCAATTCAATTCATTTATTTTACCATAAATTTCTCTGTCAAATTTCCTCAGCGCACAAATTCTGAATGCGCTTTCAGGGAAAATGATTGATACATGAACCATATACAACGTCACTGTAATTGAATCTCGACAGAATCAATGTTTCACATAATATTTTCTTGAAGTCAACCGTCGGATATCTACGTGCATCGTGAATTAATTTTAGCTTGAAAAAAGCTAATTTGCATTATATGTTTCGAAAGATTCTAAGCTGTCAATTGTTCAGCCTAGATCTCTAACACTGTCACATACCTTCAGCTACACACCTTCGACGCATAGGTTTATATTATTTAAAACACTCTCCTAATCCCTTTTACCTGTGAAGACCATCATTTTACTTTTATCTAGGTTTGTGGTTTTGTGCAATACTTTGTAACATTTCTGAGTCCTAATTTATTCTATCAGAAGGCAGCAATATATCTCTTGGGAAAATCTCGAACGACAGTTGCGCATCATCAGCTAATAATTCTACTATGCAAAATTTCAGTTCCGAAAAAACATCGGATGTGCAGATGATGAACAAAAACGGGCCAAGGATGGATCCTTGTGGAACTCGAGATGAAATTCTCTTTCTACTTGCTGATTAATCACGCACCCTTATACTCCGTGTACGGAAGGCCAAACATAAAGAAACCTAGGCAAGTGCAGAGAGAAAGAAGCCAAAATATTTGAGCTTTGCACACAGCATCTCATGGTCACAGGCCTTGCTGAAATTGAGCATAACAATCACATCAATGAATTATTGATCAAGATCACGAAAAATCAGTCACCGATAGGAGACAAGCCGCTCTGCTACATCCCTTTCGAAGGCCAGGCTGATAGGATGGTAACAGCTTTTCTGATTCAAAATAATTTTGGATCTGCTCGAAAAGTACCTTCTCTAGTACCTCCGAAAGGGCAGGAAAAATTATATTAGATACTAGCCTTGGTTCTTGAACCTTCGGCAATGAAACACCCACAGCATTCTTTCAGTTGGTTGAGAACACTCTACCAAAAATACCACTTTTCACGAGGTAGGGCTATTGGATCAATAAACGGCCGACAACAGTTGGGCATCAAAATGTCTAAAGAGTCAGTACCCATTGACTTGGCTCTGATATCATCAAGCAAATCAGTAACAAAAGCTTGCTCGACAATTTGGAATTCAAAAGACTGTGACTGGTCAAATTTATTATCACTAGATATGTTCGCTCCATACAAAATGCATCGTTCGTACTAGTATTACTTCTGGATCAGATAATTCTTGAGATATCCACCTCTCAAAGCTGCCAGATAATCCAATATTTTTCTATGCGCTCCAAGCCTTTTTACTATTCTCTAACGTAGCTTCGCTAATGAATGACTTTTTCACTTTACGCATTTCAAAAAGTGCCCTATTCCTTAAGTTCTTATATTCTTTCTACATATCATCTCTTCGGTATTTTTGAACTTGTTCAAAGCTAAATCACGTTCCCTCATCAGATGTCTTATAAAATCCATTAACCAAGGAGCTTTAGGGCGAGTAACCTTTCTAGCTACAACAGTCGGACCCAGGCATCACAGAGACGTTTCAAAGATACCCGGTGATATCTTCTTAGAACATTGAGAATACTTTTGCTACTTCTTCAAGAAGTCACAGTACCATATTTGCTCTAAATGTCCCTCACAGTGATATTCTCAAAGAGATCCTGCAGATATGGCATGCGGAAATTCTCAAACTTCCCACGATGAGAGGTCTATGGGAAAATCGCTCGCACAGTCTCATGGCGAAGAGTTTAAGAAATTCTTAAACACTGCCCATTGGGGGATTTCTGGGATAACGACATGCGATATTTTCAGGAAATACCCCTAGCAAAAATATCCGGAAGTACAGATATATAAATATGTTTATTATGTTTCTGGAAAGTTTCCTGTTGATAATTTTGTGATGGCTATGTCTTATGCGGACTTGCTATGTGAAAATAGCAACAATGGCAGATAGCAAGGAACTCTGCCAACATAGATCATAAATCCATACGATAGCCCTAAGAAATATACCCATCAAGATTATCCAGATCTACATTAGCAGAGATCCGCGAGATGACGAGATACGTGGACAAGACATTCTAGGCGAGATCGAATGGAGAGCGCTTGGATTGTCGGTTCTTACATCTGGTGGTTAGATGACTTTGAGTATTGTTTAGTGTGGTCGGAATTGATATTCATTTTCATACGTATCTCGGATATGAATGAGATCCGCGAGATCCGTCAACAAGATATACCAGACGACATCGTAAGATGAACGCTTAGATTGTCGGTTCTTACGTCTGGAGGTTGAATGACTTTGATGAATATTGATTTGTATTTCGGAAATGAATGATTCTCAATAGATTAATTATCGGTTCTTGGAAAATTATATATCCATATTACTATGATGTGTATATGGAATATGTTCGTATTTAAATGAGAAATGTGTGATGATTTCTTGAAGGAAATGAACGGATCTGAGATGGTCGATATTCTGATGAATCTCTTGTGAGAAATATGAAGCAGTTGCGATTAAATTTTAGATATCCTGTTTTCTTCCTAGAATTCTCGGAACTCTTCAGATTTCCACTCGCATAATGTTGTACAAGTTTGCCGTTGCCTAACCGATACTGGTAGTTAGTTTCAATCCAGAAATATCTTAATGTGAAGAAGAGAGCTTTCTTTGCGATGAATGAAGTCATAAATGCTACTTAATTAGGTTCGTTTCGTAATCAACTAGTAAACTAGTCGATAACTAGTTTTCGTGTAAAACCATTGTATAAAGAAGGGTTTATTCAATAACAGAACTATACATTTGCTAGACACCTCTTACTTGCATTTACTCCTCCACCTTGCATTGCGAATTTCCTGTTCTGGTTACGTCTGTGATGACTTAAGGAACTCGCATTGCAAATTTCCTGATCTGGTTACGTCTGGGATGACTTAAGGAACTCGCATTGCGAATTTCCTATTCTGGTTACATCTGAGATGACTTAAGGATCTTGCATTGTGAATTTCGTATTATCGTTACATTTGGGATTACTTTATGAACTCGCTATGTGAATATCTTATTCTGGTTACGTAGGCGATAACTTTAGGAGCCCGCATTGCGAATTCCCAAATAATTTCGTGTTTGTGATCACTTTAGGAAATCACATCAGGAGGTCGCGTGAAAGTCCGATAAGGACTCGTCAGATGTCCCGCTGAGAAGTTTGTGTTGCTTGGGGAGCATGGTTATCAAATACGCTCAGTTAAAGAGTTCCACCTTTCTGTCAACATTCGGTTCCTACAAAAATTTATTTCACCTTTTACCGTGAAGGTCCTTGAGAAACACATCATAAGAAAATTGAGTTAAATCCCGGTATTTATCATTCTAGAAACCTTATTTTACCTCATCAGTTGTACCTCACAAAATGTGAGACAAAGATGACTTATATTATCCACGTTGATGACAACCCCAGATTTTATCTATGTTATCGGGAAATGAACAAAAATTGTATCCAATAGCTAACCACCACAAAAAGTAAATCTAGGAGCTTTTTTCTAGACTCCCTGAGATGACTCTTCAGAATATTCTCGTCCCTTCTATCCTTATCACACTGATCTTCACATATATAGTTTTTGGTTTCACATAGCTTAGATCTATTCTTGAGGACCAAGGTCTTCGCAAGAAACGAAGAAAACTCCACCTTGATGGCTCAGCTCGTTTACTAAGTCGACCTCTAGTCCTACTATGATTATATTATTCCTTCTAGCTGACTTCTCAGGTTTCAAGATCTCGAACTCAACACCATCCGAATGAGTCTCAACTGACTGTAGTCGGTTCCACACGGCCTTCTTTTCACCTTTAATTTTGGCCTCTATTCGCTCCAAATCCTTCCTTTAGGTCGCAGTTTGCTTGAATTATTCCTCCCTCAAAATCTTCACGAAATCCTCACCACCTGATATTCTTGACGTATACGAAAACCTTTAGAGAATTACAAACTCGCAGCGTATATAACAAATTTCTGATAATATATTATATATTATAATCAGTTCTTTAGATGGAAATAAACACCGCCTTCTCTAATTTACAATAAATGTTCAAAACTTCGCGACATGAAATTTTTTACTCCTAAGATGTTTCCAATATTCAGTTTTCTCAAAATCGCACCAATTTGAGTGTCACAAAATAACGCTTCACACAGAAAATAACGATTCACAGATGAAAATACTCAAGAAATAGTGAAAATAAGGCAAAGACAAATAACAGGTGACCCTGGAGGGAAAAGTAATGTAAGCAATACGACAAGGTCGTCAAGAAAACTCACCAATTAGGGTATCATTTGAGTCGAGTGAGAACTAGAAAAACCGTCTTACGGTCGATGGCAAGACTAATTCAACCACATGTGCATTAGGAATGGAAGGAGAAAAAAAAGATAATTGAATAACAACGCCTTCTTTCACGACTCAGTAATATGCAGATATTGTTTTTGAATATGGGTACTCCAATGGAAACTCCAGAAAAGCAGCTCGAGAATACTGAAGAAAATATCCTAAAAGACACCAACCTGCTCACACAGTATTTTGTGCATCATTCCGGAGTCTTAGAGAAACAGGCCACCCTGCTCCAAAGAAAGCCATTCGAAAATGTTATAGATGCAGACCCTGGCAACCCTTCGATTATTATTCGACGTATAGCTTCTAATCTTTATTTATCAATAAATTTCGTATGGTGTGTTTTGAAACGAGTAATGTTGCCCCCATTTCATAGATGAAATGTACAAGCTTTACGTGCTGACGATGGGTTACGAAGGTTAGAATTTTGTAGATGGTTACTTCAACAACATGTCCAAAATAAAAGAAGGCTTGTGTCACTGAGGACGGTATCAACAATAACCATAATGAACATGTATGGGCACTGCAGAATCCATATACCATTAGACAAAGACGATTTCAGCAAAGTTTCAATGTAAACGTTTTGGTGGGATTTTCAACGATGATTTGATGATGGTGTTATAAATGATCGTTTAAATGCAGATTCGACAAGCGTTTTTCGGATCACCACCTTTTTGACTTCATCGATGACTTGAAGCTCGAATTTGATGGAAATATGTGGATAATGGATAGGTAAAGAAGGACCAATACAATGATCACCTCGTTCGCCTGATCTGAATCCGTTAGATTTTTATTTATGGGGACATATGAAATAGCTTCTTTATTTTATTGAAATTCAATCTCATCAACAATTACTTGATATAATTCGAGATGCAGCGAACCAATCACGCAACGACCCGAATCTGATCCGCCGAGTTACGACATCTTCAGTTCGTCGATGTGAAGCTTCCATTCAAGCTGAAGGTAGACATTTCGAACAATTTTTATAGCCTCAAAGTTTTCATTTATTATTATGATTTGAACATAAAAATATAATTTTTCAGATGCTTGCAACTTCTAAACAAAAACGAATCGGATATATGTTCATAGAAAAAAAAAATTCAGAATAAGCACAGCTACCATCTGTCAGTGTTTGTCGTAGATCTCTTAGAACACTCTATATGTAAACCTCCATCCTGTTCGGACATTGATACTCTTGGTAGATCTGTTGAAATTTTGGGTGAGCATTCATGTGTGAATGTCGCAATAGGTGACTTTTATTATAATTTGTTGAAGAAAGAATCAGCATCATGTGAAAAATATTTGAATTCAATTATTTTCTTGTTATGAATTCTTTGACTGGGAATGAAAAATTTTAAAAAAATTAAATGTATAAGAGGGTTGAAAATAAACAAGAGGCAGTTTTTAGAAAATGACTACAAAAATTGAAATATATGATAACTACTCGAATCGGAATTCTAAAAAACAAGCATTTCAAAAATGACTGGAAGAAAGCACGTACGTACTTTTGTTACGGAATCGACCTCTGAACAAGGGATTATTGATATTATCGCCTGGAAAAAAAAATGGGCCACCTGGTCAAGACAAGATCACGGTAAGTGATATTAGTAATCTCAAGAAAGAAATTGCACCAGTGTTGGTGGCGTTTATTTTTGAAAGGAAATAAATATTCTATTCAGACAAAAAATAAAACTCAAACCTCAATCTGAGGATGAAAACAGATAGTTTGGAGCGTCTCGGGGATGTGAGGTACCTGGGTTCAAACTTGGACGAAAACCTGTATCGACAAAAATATGTTGATCATATAGGAAAGAACGTGAGTTTCCTGATTCTTGCTATATAAATGTAGATCTTACCTAACTGATGAGACAAACATGATGTATATCAGAGTTTTTTCCTCACACATGTTAGATACCTAAGTTAGATAAGATACCGAGTTAGGGCATTTTTGGTAAGTCGACATTTAAGAAATACAGATATGGAAGAATGAGTTTGTGAGAATACTTTTTCGTTAAGACAAATTAATGCCAAAACAACTTTATGAATCAAAGTAAAATTAAGGAGTACAAATTATGTGAACTGTTAACAAAATCTAATATCGCTTGTGAATAAAAAGGTGAAGTTCATCATGATCAGCATGCCACCAGGTCAGTCCCAAATATACATTCTTTGAATGTAAGAACAGATAAAGGTATTAACAATCCTATCGTGCAAGTCTACAATCTTCCACATTTCAGAAATATACAAAAAAATATTAATTTATTAAGGAGCTGAAATCTCACCTAGGCCTGTTTTGAATTTTGTATTGGATGCGGATGTCATCCTATGATTGTAAAAATTGTTTGTAATAATTTTGGTTGATCTATTAGATTGTTATTAAAGAATAAGAATAATTCATTGTCGTTGAATCTTCATTACAATTTAAGATAATGATGATCTCAATACCATTGCTGTAGACACTATTCGGAGACTAAAGTATCTATTGTATTTCACGAAAATTCAAATAAAATAATACTGATTCAAAAAAAATCAAAAGAAATCTGTCCACGAACATTGAATAATACGAACATTTCGATGGCTCTTGTTGAAGGAAAATGATAGGCATTAATCAATCCCGTGGATAATGGGCGTGTATAATGAATATTGTGCACTCTATGCATAGATCAAGAGAAAGTTTTGTCGTTTCTCGTACAAATTCTCGACAATTTCCAGCAATCACAAATAATGAAGTTGACCATTCGGACCACAATATCGTAGGTTGTTGAAATGCAGAATTATTCCAATTTTACCTACGAAGTCTGTTACGGTTCTAGTTTTCAAATCGTTATCTTATGTAGACGTATCGCCCCGATAACATGTATGCAAAAACTCATCTGTTAGAATACGGTCGAACCAGCGTGACCATTTGTGGTAGAAATCTACTTTTTTAGTGGATATAAGGCTATCTATGGTAGGTAAATTTTTCACAGTGGATTTCGGTAGATTTCTTCCTTATTCGACTAATAGGTGCTAGATGGCATAACATTCGCAACCTAAACCACTGGGTCCGGTGGATCCGGTGATGTTTTTGTATATATATATTTATTTATATATATATATATATATATATATATATATATATATATATATATATATATATATATATATATATATATATTGATCCAATAGACGCATCTAATCCCGATATATCATACAGGCTACCTAAGACCCACATGATCCAAATGACTTTGACGAGTATATAAAGTGGAAATGAGTTGTTTTAAAATATAACTCACTAGGCAGCCTGAGAGGGGAAAGAATTTCTTTAAGACAAAAAAGTTGTATAGTAGACAACGTTTCTCAAACCCGAACCACATTGCCACCATTCCGATCCCTCATATACCACGCAAACATATCCAGCCAACGTTCGAAATCCCAGCGCTGTTGCCAGATTTTCGGGACCAATAGCGTCGATTGTGATGTATGAACGGGTTTCAAAAAGGAGGTCAACTTGTGAAATCGTCGAATTTGTATAAGTTATGCTATGAAGAGATCCTAATGTCTACTGGAAACAAATTGATGATGAAAATTGAATCGAATGCGAATGAGATACTTCGGTCAAGTATTTCGATTTATTGTGATATTAAGATCAAATACTTTGTAAAATAGTGAAATATTTATTATTTTCTGAAGGTGTTCCAATCCTTATCAAATATTCGTATCCACTATGGTTATAATATTGTTATTCATTTTTTCATGTGGAGATGCATTTAGCCATTGAAGTCCCATAAATAGTAAAAAAAAATTTCTTGGAATTGTTCTGATGACACGATGCTCACGAAACTCTACACACAGTTGTTCATCCTTATTTTCGAACAGGCTACCAAGTTTTGTCATGCTGGAATCAAAATTTCATTAGTTATTCCGGAAAAAACAACGATACCGAGGAAACAAAACACGAAATTTCAAAAAAAAATTCCAAATATTTCCGGAAGTTGAAATCGTATTCAATTGAATTTTTATGACAATTACAAGCAATACGATCCCAACAAAATTTCGCAAATAGTTGCGCGTCTTTATGTTCCAATTGATCGCCATCCTTCAATCCAATCGTTTGGGTAGTTCCTGAAATATCAGGGAAATAACCTCAAAACAAATGAATCCGAAACTACCATTTTAAAACCAACAAAAATTACTGGCTCCATATTTATACATTAAAAAAAATCATTTAGTCTGGTAGATAAAATATTTCGAGGTCAGAAGTTGAAACTACGGAATAGACTATATGTTGAAATAAAATTCAATTTTAATTAGTAAGTACGGAACAAATACATATTGAGATATAATTTTGTTTTAATATGTCGTTTTTTCCGTATTTCTAGTTTCAACTGTTGACCTCTAAAACTTTTATTAACCTGAAATGATTTTATTAACTATGTGACTGCGAAAGTAGTAATTATAGTTGGTTTGAAAGTGGTAGTACAGCCAAACTTACGAAACATCTCACCCTGCATTGCATGAAGGTTCCAATAAAAATTGAAGTTTTAAGACCATTATTCCTCTTCTATGTCAGAAATTTCAGATGAATTACACATATAGTTCATGGGAATTCTCAAAATCTGTTTCTTTCGTCATTGATATTAAAATAGAAAATAAGGTATTTTTATGTCAGGTAAATTCACATTTGGTGATCTTCTAATTATATCATCATCACGAAATTCGGCCTGAACCTCCGTGCTGTCATTTTTCCATCAAGTACTGGATTTTAATCTGATCTAATTTGTGTTGTTGGTGACATTCCAAAAATAAAATTCTGAATGGGTTATCGGCGGAAATATTAAATAGATTTTATTCATTCAACAATTCGTTCTCACGGCCGATCGTGAGGGGAAAAAACCAACTTAAAAACTCGATATTTGTAGAGTAGTTTATACCTTAATAACGAAAGCTGAATTAGTGAAAAGGTAAAATCTACTCAATGATTCTGGAGATATATCGAATTTTATTTTTCCGATGTTTCCAAAAATTCACATTGGATTGAATCGATATCCAGTATTTTATTGAAAAATGATGACTGAGGGTTCGTACAGAATTTCGTGAGGATATGATCCGAAGATCGCAAAATATAGAATATACGAAATATAGATTTGAATTTTTGTTTCGAATTGTTCTTATGACATGATCATCGCGAATTTTTCTAAAAAGTTGTTTTTCGGACCTAGCTGGGCGTCATCATGATTGAATCAGTTTCTTACAAGTTATTCTGGAAAAAACAATGATACCGAGAAAAAACACGAAGTTCCACATTTATAAACATGTACTGAAATTCGCCGCGAAAGATTAAGCTCAAGGTCATAATGATATTGACCTGGTACTTTCAAGGCCTGTGTTTACAGGAAACACCACCAAATTCCAAATTTTCTCGAGGTTGAGACATCTTGAATATTGATTCACTAAATAACTACGGCACTACACTCTCATAAGTTTTCCTGACTGTGGTTTGTGAATCAGAGAGCTGAATGACTTAAGAAAATTTCCAAGATTTGTATGAGAATTTCATAATAAATATATTGAACTCTTTTAGCCCTTCACTATTAGGTAGTTGATCACGATTAAAAAGAATTTTTCATCACTAAGTTTCACCTCCAACAACCTACTCCCAACCTACTGGTTTGGGTATTGGGAGGAGAAAAAAACTCTAGCGAATAATGAGAATATAATTATTCCAGATTCAATAATTTCTTTCAAGGAAAATGCATATCCTTAACGCTATGTTTAAAATCCCGGTATAGGTCACAGATTTCATCTCGGTATATTTGATGGCGTCACCTACATGCTGCACTAAGTGCCAGGATCTTGGCGAATCTCGATAAAAAATCGTTAGCGGTTTCTATTCATCAAAGTGAAACCTAACCTTATTTTTTACGCTGTGTCTAGACTCCCGGTAACCGTCATGAATTTTCAACATTGACTTTTGATGATGCTACAGGTACCGAGATCTAAGTCAAGTTCGATGTTTCGAATGTATTTGTATGGTCATTTGGGATAATTTAAAATAATGTTAATTTATACGGCCAGTTTATTTAAATAGAATTTACTAATTTACTTCGAGTCAATACGTAAATATACAGTTTGGGATGTAACTCTTATGAAATAGGTATCTTTCATCTCACTTTTCTAAATTATGTAACATGTGGGGTATTTTACAGAAACTTGCAACATAGTTTGGCATAGACCTTGAGGTTACTATTTAGCAGCACAGTTTCAGTTTCATCGACTTATTTTCGGAGATATTAGGAAAAATATATGTCAAATTTCGAACCTATTTCTTCGGTTTCATTTGATTTCCGGAATAACTCGAAATGATGATCCGGTCATAATGAAACTTAGTAGCTTATTGGCGGAAGCTGAGGCCTAAATTTGTGCCGAATTTCTTGATAATCGTTCCATTAAAATAATCGACACAAAACATTTCAGAATTTTTTGATCTTCAAATCTCATGGTCCTCACGAAGTTCTGCCTGAACCTTGAAGCTGTAGTTTTTCAATCAAGTACTGAGGTACAGAATTTTTTTCCCATGTGTTTTGTTGATAATTTTTTGAAGATAAGATTTCTAATGGAAATATCTGCGGAATCCTTGGGTGAAGGTGAGGAATTCGCAAATTCGGCCTTCGTTATCAAACTCTAAACCTGCTCTACAAGTATCAAGTCTTTTTTGGGTAGTGGTCGAATTAACGATCGGCAGTAAGATCAACTGAAAACCCAATACTTTTCAAAAGAAACGACCCAGAGACTCGATATTTATAGAGAAGGTTTGGGTCTGAAGGCTCAATTCGTGAATGGAAAAGATCCGCCCAAAATATTTGAAAATATCCCCAATCAAATTTGTTCCATAAGTACAGATCGGATTGAATTGAAATCTAGTATATTATTAAAATGATAGCCTGAATCAACGAAATTGAACAAGCACTTAAAAGCTCCTGAACCTGAAGTTCAGAATTTTTTTTCTGCTGGCTGTAATCAATCAAGCGTCCCTTTTACAGCACTTTTTTTTCTTGTACAATTCCAAATTCTCCTCAACTTCCTCAAAATTTTTGAATGTTCTTCATAGAATGAAAACCATTTAAACAGTTTTTTCATGTTTGAAAACTCGGGAAAAAATGTCACTTTGACACATCAACGAAACGATTTAATAGTAAGGTCAGGTTTCACTTCGATGAACAGAAACCGCCCAAGGCTACATTTTTTACTGGAATTTGCTTGGATCCCGGTACCTTGTGCGTCATATGGGTGACGTCATCAACTATGCAATGATAAAATGTGTGACCGGTACCGGGATTTTAGAGACAGCGTTCAAAATATGCTTTTGTTATTGACTCTGGAATTTATGCGAAAAAAATCAACCATTAATTCCAACTTGTATAGCATGATTCAGAAATATACCACCAAACTCTAGAAGAATTTTCAGTGAACACTAAGAAAATTTTGTTCAATAATTGTTTCAAGTCTATAAAAGGCTCCATTCTCACTCAATCGTGACAGAATTGATTTTGACACCGGATTCGTCATCAGGGGGTCCTACGTAGTCGTTTGAGACTAATTCCGGCTCAACGTTCAAAAATTACAGACATTTGGACAAAACGATGGCACGCTATTTTCCAGAACATGCTCGCAAAACTAGTTGGAATAAGCACAGCTATTATTTGCCATGGAGATGGTAGTAAACCCTGTATAGTTCTGTTACTCGGGAAAATTTTTTGTCACGAAAAGTGCAATTTATTTTATTGGCTCAATATCCCCATGCTGAATTGATATCCAATGAAACCAAACTGTATACTTCATTCTATTACGGTTTGAATAAACTAGATTTTTAACATTCACAAAACTCGGGAGAAAGACATCAAAATAAAGAAATGTCCGCTCTGTACAAGTTCAAATCATGTGCCGATAGTGAACGTTTTCAAACTGTATGATCCGAATTCGGATCTATGAAATATTGAATCGATAAAAATCACGAACATGAAAACTTTCCAAGCCAAATATGAGTCATTGCAAAAACATTTTTATCGACGCTTGTATCCTTCACCGGGCTTGCTTAAGTTTTGACAAAGTGTTGATTTTCGGTGTGTATGTCGAGAGGATGCAATATCAAATATTCGAGTTCCATGTAATGAATATAAAATCAACGTTTCTCATGGCGACGGCATGCTATAGCGGGATCATATAAGCTCCGGAATTGTTTTTTTCGGCTTGCATATTATGTGGAAAAGCTGAAATATCCAATTCGAAGGTTCAGAATCAGGATGACTCATGACGATGACTCGCTATACCGAAGAACACTTCTGTGAACTTCTACAATCCCCCTGATACTTGCAGCTGGCCGTCGTCATGGGGTATGTTTATTATGAATTTTTATTACTATGTTTAAGTATCATTGATGGTTGTAAACAAGTCATAAAAATTTCGTTCCAACTGCGATCCAACTACCAAAAAGAAAACGGCTGAAACAGTTCGATATGGGTGCGTTTTTATTTTAATCAGTTGAAGCGATGAATTCCATCGAGCGATGAAAAAACGATTGACGTGACGTCATCAAATCTCCCGAAAAGTTTCTAAACATGAGGTGGAATTAAAGACAGAAATCAGTGAATTCTCGCTGAATTTCGGTTTTGGATTCGAATTTCAATGAACGGTTTTTCTGGTATAATTACTGATAACGAACACTTTTTATTATAATGTACAGAAATCAATTATTTCATTTGTTTTGCAGATATCCTATCATTCTGTGATAGTTATTTGCTGTATTTCTGCACATATTTTTACCAGAAATCATTATTATGGATGCGCAATTATTTCCGTTGTGAAAAATATGTTAGAAACTTGATGATAATTCTGCTAGTGATGAGGAATTCGTAATATTCGAATTGGAAAGGAAAAATAATGAAGGACATGTAAATACCAATAATTGTATCGAGGAAAATGTACCTAAATATCTTATTTTTGTAGCTAATATTTTTAAATCATCTGCACATCTGCACCATACATTTTTCCACTTTACACACCTAACAATATTCGATAAATCCACGAAAACTTCTGGTCAAAACATTGAAGTAAGGTTAGAATTATCCATCAGTTCGATCGACCTCCGAGTAAGATGGATACGCTTAGTAATCAGAAATTAATCGATTAAACTACGTTGAAAAAGAAGAACACCCTGCTGAAATTCTTCGGGATTTCTCTGATGAAAATATAAACTCCGTGGTGCATTTACGATTAATCGATTAGATATCTCGATTAAAGTAAAGACGCACCCTATTTTCATCATGAAATTTCTATACAGATCTTGAAAATTAAATATTTCATTCATCATTACGATTCACAAACAGAAAAACCACAGTCATGAAAAGCTCCACCAGTCCAGTGCTATCGTCATGTTCATTTCGTGAATCAATATTTTAGAGGTCAAGAACTTGAGACAATTTGTAACTCGGTGGTATGCTCTGTTAACGCAGATTTTTGAAGAATCAATTCTATGTCTACATCTTCCCGTTTTCCGTTTATTTTCAAAATTACGAAAGAGAGGCAATCAACTCACGTCGAGGATTAAAAATGTCAAGAACTCTGAAATGTATGCAAGAAAAATTATCCGAAGTTAAATACTTGCATAGGATAATTCAGAAATAGATCGCCAAACTCTAGAAGTGGAATGATGGCTGAGAGTAAATAAAATAATTAACTAAAACTAAATTAGTTTTCAATTCTCAACTCTCGCAGAAATTAACCCTCCCGAGGCACGGAAGATTTTTGTCGATTTAGGTTTTTTCCTCAGAACCCAATGATAGAACAGAAACAAAATTAGGTAGAAAAATCTAGAAAAACACTGACGTGAAGTCAGCAGCTTTCACGCGGTTGTTCACATTGCGAAATGGTGAAATTTTAATGAATTATAAAAATTTTCAAATAAAAAATATTTTCTTTTTCAAAATTTTTCATGGATAATTCTTCTCATTGATACTATTCATCTTCCAACGAAGTTTCATTTCGATCAGATAAATGTTTTCGGAGTTATGGAAAAATCAAAATTCCAAATGGCTATAGCACAAAAATCATTCGGCAGATTTGGCCCATTAACGAACTTAACCTAGAAATTCAGGATCTCAACCTGAAAATTTCAGGACTCTAGGTCTTTCCTTTCGAGAGTTACAGGGCACACGATTGGACGGACAGAATGTACAGATAGAATCGTATAAAAATCTAATACTTCAATGAGGAATGACCACTTCATGGTCCCAGCGGAATTTCATGAGGCACATATCATTAGTCGATCACCAGATATAATTCTGATTTTTTTGATCGATCCAATCGAACGAACATCACGAAATTTCGCAACAATTTGCTCATCAGCATTTTCCAACTATTTAGATTTTTCATCATGTCCAGCCCAGTGAAAGTATTTCAGAAATGACAACGATACCTAGTTGATAATTAAACAATTTGAAATAGTTTTTCCAATATCTCCGAAGATTATAATACGAGAAACCTGAAATTTGAGGGGCTGATGTCAAATGGTGAGTTCAAGGTCTGTGTCGAATATCATCAAAATCCAATGAATTGTTTCCGCAGAAAAACCTCGAAAAAAACTTGAAAAATTTTCGAAAAAAAATTATTTTTTGATTTTAAGTCCGTAAATCAGTCACGAAATTTAAATAATTGTTGCGAATTCCTTATCCACGACTATCTACGAAATTTGAATCTTATCGCGTTAGTCCCGTTTGAAATATTGGGGAAATAACATTGAATT
Organism: Myrrha octodecimguttata; assembly: GCA_958510865.1. Taxonomy (NCBI): domain Eukaryota; kingdom Metazoa; phylum Arthropoda; class Insecta; order Coleoptera; family Coccinellidae; genus Myrrha; species Myrrha octodecimguttata. Next base: position 26,351,695 of record OY294056.1, read on the forward strand.
TTCAAATAATATTTGGCATACACATTTCTTTACCAATATCTCCTGGATTTGGTATCAGATGGAACTGAAATTTGAAGAGCTTCTGTTGGATATTGATTTTAAGGTTTGTGCCAAATTTCATTGAAATCAGATCTGTAGAAATTATTTTCGTCTAGAATTCTGGAAATTTTTGAGAATACTTTTTTTTTCATAGCAATCCAGAAGACATATTCTAAAACTAGTCATGAAGTTTTTATATGATCACGTCATTTCTTCTCGAGATATTGGGAAAATAACCTCAAAATTTCGAAATTCTCCATATCTATTCTTCCAAGAACGTCCTGAACCGGTCGAAATACTTATTTATCGTAAACTCCCTTCTCTTTATATCGTTCGATCACTCCAGATACGATACGTGGTCACGTGACAAAAAAATCCGTCGTGTCTCGGCTGGAATTACCAGAAGGCCATTGTGTAGCAATAGCTCTGTAAAATTCCTCTGTGACTGATTAATTATTAAACTCCATAAAGAGAATATTATCCTTTCAAACTTTCTCGCAGCTTTCTCCCAAAATATTGAACCTCTCAATAGTGAATCAAATATGCTTAGTGATAACAAATTATTGTCTATATCTTTCTTCACAAACGGCGAATATCACCAAACTCCAAATGTTTTGAGAATTCGATACTTTAATTATTGATTCATGAAGGAACGAGCCTGATTCGAAATATTCAATTTTGAAACTCTGTATGAAAGATTTTCCATTAGGTATTGACCCTATGCCGAACTACAATACCAAAAAGCAACTTTCTATTTTATTGGTCAAAAAGATGAAATATCTACTTCAGAGTATCTGTATGCAGTCATATTATATGTTTCGAGTTCAACGCCCTTTACCCGGCGTCTTAGTTTGGATTTTTACTGTGTAACTCGAAAATATAAAATATCTCATTTTCGTTCGGTATGGAGAATTCACAATGAACTTTTCCCATGACGGTGACTCCCCATAGCGGGATCGTACAAGTTCCCATAATATAAGTTTCCAGGTTTGTATATTTGTATATCTCGCTGTACAGTGTTGCCAAGTTTAGGGACTCGAGACGTTGATCAACCATACGAAATATATACAGCTAGTTGATGCCCGCAGAAGCGCCCTCGCACTGGCCAAACCCTGAAACTTTCTGTGTATAATATGATGTATCACCGATTTTTTACACCCGGCTGAAATTTCGTTTATAGCATCCCCTGACCCCCCAGACCTCCAAAACATGGTCAGACGCTAAGAGACCCGGGACCGGGTCTGAACACGTCACTTTTGGACTGGAAAGGCGGTCGAGTGTATAGATTCGGGTCTGTATGTGCGGTCGAATAAAGCTATATATATATATATATATATATATATATATATATATATATATATATATATATATATATATATATATATATATATATATATATATATATATATATATATATATATATATATATATATATATATATATATATATATATATATATATATATATATATATATATATATATAAATCTGCTTCGAAAAACTGCGTTCACTGCAGTGTACGTTGTGTATATTTGAGATTTTTGATCTGAAACAATGATTAGTGTAAGCTACGCGGTAAGTGCAACTTGTTGTTCAATATCTTTACACACATTACAATGACTTGTCATATTGAAACTATTCGATGACCCCTGAGCATGCGCAAAACTAATATGGCAGATTTCAGTAGATTTCTGTCATCGTCGAGGTAGATTCGCTTTTTGGAAGATTTCACTGTTGGAAAAGTAAGAGAAGTTTTTGGAGGAATAAATGTGGCGCGCACCGATTAGGTCGGATAATGCTATATAATGAAATTTTGCTACAGGGAAATTCCTGTTCAGAAGAATTGTTGTACAACCCTTTATTGTTCTTACGAGCTCTTGATGATTCGCAAATATATTCAACTGTTGTAGTGAAAATTAATAAGTGAGTATAAATTATCACTGAGATTTTTTATTATTTATCGCCCTGCAGAGATCAATCAGCAGACGAAGAATATATCAGACTCGAATCTCCTGATATAGATTTCTAGGACATAACAAGTCGTGGATGAAGTATAGTATTTAACTCGCATATAATTGCTATTATTCACTTGGGTGATTTTCGACACTCGCCTACTGCTCACAAACTTCACCCTCGTGAATATTAGCAGTCATTTTAAGCTCATTGAATAATATACTATTATAATGTATATACCATTCCATTGGCGACTATACTATAATACTATAAATTTTCAGAAGTGTAGAAACTGAAATTGAAATACCAGAGAGCGTCAGATATTGAAAGCATATGACCAACGTATCTGAAGTTATTGGTGTACGTTAATCTGGCAGTTTAGGTGGTGTGGGACAGCTTTTACGTAGGGTTGAAAATAGAAATACGAACTGAAAGTTTCTTGAGCCATTTCAATTATTTCGTCTCGCGTGTGTGTTCGGAGTGAACGTCTCGCAGGCTGTTCCGAACAATATCAGACATTTGAGGTAACCTTATAAAAATGGCTGAACTGCCGCACAGATTGCAAGTCTTCAAGCACCTTTGAACGGTATTGCATTCTCAGACTTTCAGTCATTTGAAGTTTGGAGTTATTTGCCTGGAATTTCTGGAACTATCCAAGTGATTGGTTGAATCTGGGCAGTTAGTTGAAGCATCACGGCGCCCAAACCTTTTGCGAAATTCTGTCGAGATCGCACTGTTGGTAAATTAGAGAAAAATTTTCCTCAACATATTTTTTTCTCGGAAAATGTTCATCAAATTTTACAATAGCGTACCAGATTTCAGTTCGATACAATTATTTTTTCCGGAGATATTGGGAAAATATAACGGATTTCGTTGTTTTTCCTTCGGTGTCGTCGTTTTATTCCGAATATCTCAATAACTTCAATCATCATGGAACTTGGTGAATAGTTTGAAACTGCAGATGAACAGCTTCTTGCAGACCACCGTTATAATCATGAAATTAGAACAAATCTGGAGAAAATAATTTGAATTTTCTTCTCGAAGATTCAGTGTCCGATATTCTGATCATATTATTCTCACGAATTTCTGTACGAACATTCAAACTGTAATTTTTGAATCCAGTGCTAGATTTCAATTTGATATAATCAGCGTTTTTGGAGATATTGGGTAAATTAAATTCTGAATGGGTATATTCTACTTAGTCGTTTAGCGGATTCTACCCCTTCACGAATTAGGTCTTCGTTATCAAGGTCCAAACCTATCCTACAAATATTGAGTTTCTATATTGTTCCTTTCGGAAATCATTGCGTTATAAGGTTCCTTCGTGTGAACCGATATTTTAATGCGACTACTTTGAACTATATGTTTGAAGTTGTTGGACTTCTAACCAATCTAAAGAAAATGAAATGAAAATTTTTCGAATGAATCCCAATAACTTTCACAGGTTTTCTAGAATCAGACTCCCCCTGCATAATGGCATTGCTTCAGGTTGGAATGGGATAAACGTTTTTCGTTTCCTTGGAACATTTGGTACTCAACCGATTTTGTTCCACTGTTTGGTTCATTTTGGTTATTTTTCAAGTTAATATTGAAGAATTCAACGTCTCATTCAAATTCTATCACGAGATATTCATTGCAAATTGAAATTTTCGTTCTCTGTACAAATTCGAAATTTTATGAGAAGAAAATTGGGGATGTGACAATTTTCAATTGAATAAATTCAATACCGAGCATTGAAGCTGCATTGAAGCTCTTCTTGGAGAGGAAAATGCAATCAGAAATTTGATACACAAGCTGATATTTTCATCCTGAACACGTTGAATGAGAATTGATGAAACTGGCTCCGGAATAATGAAACAACTGCCTAATAGTAACGATAATAGAAGTAATAGTAATGTATTGATTTTCTTCATTTACATAATTAAGAAGAAAATCAGGTCATCAAAACATTGAACAGCGTGAATCCTCACAATGTCTGTGATTTTCGAATTTTGAGCCGAATATCTTTAACGATTAGGTTGGACTCCCTGAGAAGGAACCTGTGGTCAAATTCAATTCTGTACTTACGTCCGTCCGTATGTACTCTAACTTTCAAAGGAAAGCAATTATAATCTTGTAATTTCAGGTAAGATTCAGGAGCCTCAATATCTTGGTAAATCGATGCCATAATTTAACTTCGTGTCCTTATGTATTTAATAAAATAGTTGATTATTGGCTCTAGGACTAGGGCAAATTGAAATCTTTCTTAAATTGTCGACGTTTCGATCCGTCTTTGGATCTTCATCAAGACTTTTTAAATGGATTTACAAAGGAGATCGCAGCTTTTGAAAGGGGGCATAGATGAAGTCTGCTGTGTGTTGAATTGTACTTGTTTTGATTGTGCCTGTTTTTGATAGAGTGAAATTGTTCATCTATGCACCCATTCAAAAGCACCCATTCACTGAGAAAAAAGAATCCCAGAAAATTCCGGTTAGATGAATTCCTTTTGTTTTCATTCAATTATTATCATCACAAACGAAAAAGACCGTTATGAGAACAATCTGTACTTGAAATCTAACATGCCGATTCCGGTACAAATGATTTCTGTCGTATGAACAGAAAAACCAGTAAGTTTAGCAGTGATATTGTAACTTTAATTCATAAGGAATATTTCCTGTGTATGTAGAATAATATTCTGCCATATTTACAAGCCACGACCATTGTAAATATTACAGGAATATCTAGTAGAATATAATCATTTCGTAAGTATAACCCAACAATATTTGTTTGATTAACAGTATGGACAGGAATATTTCGTATTTCTCACATAAATTCAGATTATCAATAATATATTATTCCTGTTATCTCTACGATCGACGCAACTGTTCTAACAGCTCAGAACATTGATTTTAACAGAATTACTATAAATCACCAAAATCAATCCGCTACTCTGGGTAAGTGCGAGTCCACAACGGAGCACCAATCACTGACCATGGCACCGACCATCGCAAATTCTCGAATTTAACCTATACAAAATGTTGATGTGCTTGTAAAAAGACAAAATGAATTTTGAAGGTGAATGCTGAAATTAGTTCTACGGTCAGTACAACGGTCGATATCATGAATCGAGGTTGTTTGCTTTTAAAAACCAGGTGTAAAGTTTTCGCGGTGCCGTGCTCGGTTCGATACTGCGATTTGGTGCGCCGTTGTGGACGTCTACTAAGACGCGGTTCGTGTTGGTTCGTTGGTTGTTGGAACACGCATATGTAGTTGTGGTATTCGCCATTCTTCTGAACAAACGCAGTTATTGTGAATTTTGCCATTTATCGGAAAAATAGTTATGTATGCATCAAGTGCTGCTGATTATTTATATGATTTGGCCCATATTGTCTTTGGCTTAGATCAAAGTCAAGATGGGAATGAAGAGAAAATATATACTCCAATCATTGAATCTATAGAATCAATGGAAATGGCAGCCAGCGAGGATGATGTCGTAGGCTATTTAAGAGGATGGGTTTTAGTCAATCACGCCGAAATATTCAGAAGTAAGTTTATTTCATTATTTCAAGTTATTTGACTGTAAAGTGTCTGTGACTAAAACAAGCACCCTCATTCACTCCAGATCCAGTTTGTTTGGAAGTTGCTGCAGAAAAACTTGTGTGCTAGTATTGACATCAATGAAAAAACACATGGAAACGCTCATTTTGCAATAACAAAAATCGAACTCGAAAACTTCGTGGGGAGTTAAACTAGATATTTACCATGAGTGTTATAAATTTTGAACATTTCAAAAATGTCTCCCATTCTTACTCACTTCATGGAATCTATCCAAAGTATTTTCACGCGCTTGTTTATACATAGGTTCAGATTGAAATATGTTTCATTATAATCTTCGAAACCGAAGATATCTTTTCTAGATGGTAATAATTTTTGAATGTTAGCGTCTTTCTTTTAGTTGTTGGCTGACTTCAATGTTATATACTCAGACCATACAGAGTCACTTACTAGGACATTTCCTCTGACAAGGGAAACGTTGTTGAATGCCATCAAGACATGCATAGACTCATCCTCAGTACCCGACATGAAGGCCAATTTGAAAGAGCTACTGAAGTTTGCAGAAGCTATTTTTCGCTTTTACATCCATATTTTGTACGATAATAATGACAACAAAATATCCATCAAATCTCCGACGATGCTTGACTAGTCCAAACGAAACCAATCAGAAATATTCGAACACGGTGAAACATTCAAAAATGATTTTTATTTCACGTTTAAACAGTAACTAGGTACAGGATGTTGGAAATTACCTATCTATCATTAAGTTCAAGCAATATTAATGTTCAAATCAATGAGTAACCAGCTTATATCTCCCTAGCTTTTCAAAGGCTACACATTGATAATGAAAAATTATACGGGGTGATCAGATATTCATGAAAGGTATAGACTCGAGAAGTAGTTGAGCTGAACATTATATTGTTGAATAGGACTCACGTTAGATAGAGATCCCCGAGATCAGCTATAAGTTTTGGCTTTTCCAATGCAAAATAATATGACCCGTTGAAGTAATTTGGTCCAGTTTCCATTCTAAGTTCTAAGCTATAACATATCACTTTCTAATGCTAATAGGCTGTCTAGTACGCAAGTCGTTATTTATTTTTCAATTTCGATTTTAGGTGGAGAAGAACGTTGCAACATAGCACTTTTTCTTTCTATAACGTATCTACTTTATTTGAGTAGCGTTTGAAGGAGCCAAAAAGGTACAAACTGGATGCCATCCCGATTAGAATAAATGGAAGGTTTTTGAACACTTTCATTATAATTGTATGCCAAACATTATCAGATATTAGCTCCTACTATGTTATTGTAGACAAAACATTGTGAAATATTGTTTTTCTAATAAACAAATTCAACTTCGAGCCTATTGAAATTCATATTTTCATACCCGATCCATATTTGAAGTGCATACTCTGTTTCATCGGTATTCCGTAATCAAATAAGGAGATTTGAAAGCCTACTAAAAAAACTACGCAACTTATAGAAAGATTCGGGTTAGTTGTACCGTGAAGTATTGTTGCAATTCAGGGTAGGTACTTCCTCTCAATATTCAAGTGCTATTTTGTACAGGGTGCAGCGAAACAGACAATTCAGTTTTGAGAGGCTGTTAAGAAAAAATTACGAAACAAACAGAAATAACATTCAGTTTATTTTCTTTAGTATATAGCATGCCGTTTTATGTATCAAGTTTGAAAAATGCCATCAGAAAGATGACCATCCAGCAGCACCGGATTTGAGTATATGTAATTTTTTTCTGTGATCTAAATGAAGCAGAAAACTTCAGAAATCACCTTCATCAATGTATCGCCGCTGGCGGTCATCATCTTCCTGATGTCATTTTTAAAACTTGATACATAAAACGGTATGATGTGCTAAAGAAAATTTACTAAATATTATTTCTGTAAGTAACTTAGGTTTTTCTCAATAGCTTTTCAAAACTGCACTGTCTGTTTCGCCACACCCTGTACGAAAAAGCACTTCAATATTGACAGGAAGTACCCTAAATTGCAACAATGCTTCATGGTAGAGCTGACCGGAATCTTCCAGTAAAATTCCATGGAAACAAAACTCAACTGCACATGGAAATTACTGCCGAAACTACGTAAATATTTCAATAGTAAATGCAAGAAACTCCTGTTAAACACTAAGTAACTGGAAAAGATTCCTGTTAAAGCCCAGGTTATTAGCTTCGAATACAACTTACTAGTACTGTAATATATAAACGATAGTTTTCATTCCAATGCAATATTCCTGTTAAATCGATACTACATTTCCTTTATGATTAAATTATTTCCTCTTTCAGTTTATTGTTCATTACTGGAAATTCTTGTAGAAACTGAAGTTTGAAGCTTGGAATACAACTATCTAGTTTGTTTATTGAACAGGAAGTTCCTGTTAGATCGAAATTACAGCTTCGGTAAAAGTGAGGTAGTTCATTGAAATAACTAGAAAATTCCTGTTGAATCAATGTAACGTTTCTGTAAATAGTCACGTATATTCCAGTTTCCGTCACATTATTATTTTTCTGTTGAAATGACAAACTGTAGTTTGGTTGCATTAACTAATCCGAATCTTGTTATTTCTAAAGGAATTGAACGACAGGAATTGTAACGTAAATTCAACCAATATTCCTGCTGTCGCTTATATAGGGGGAATTTCCTGTAGAAGTCACCGAATTCCTGTTGTATATTCTGGTGAACTTCTTTGAGTGTTTATATTGTAAATCCATTTAAAAAGTCTTGATAAAGATCCAAAGAAGGATCGAAACGTCGATAATTTAAGAAGGATTTTAATTTGCACTAGTCCTAGAGCCAATAATCAACCATTTTATTATCTTGATAAAGTTCGTTAATGGGAAATATTGGTAAAAAAGAACTCATGGGATCAGATTAAAACTCTTCAATTAGTTGAAGATAAAGAGCGCGCCACTTAATTCAAAATTTGATGTGGATCCACTAGTAGGAAAATAAAAAAAATAAATTTATTCGAAAATTGAACAAATTTTCGTTGAGAATTTTTTTCTTACAGGCTTTTAATTATATTTCATTGAAGTTTGACACTGACCTTGAAGTCAATATATAACAATAGTTCTTCGAATTTAAATTCGATCTGATCCTTATATTCTTAGATATAATGAAAAATATACGACAAACTTGTTGACATTCGAAATGTTGATGTTATTTCCTCAATATCTCAGGAAGAAAAAATACGATCAAATTGAAGCTCAGTAGTGCATTCTATATGGATTCATATTCGAATTTAAACAAACGTGTAGAAGCTTTTGGTGATTCATGACAACCGCAGAGTCGGCTCAGCGGTAGCACAGAATAGTAGTAGAAGTATTACAGAAGCAACACTCTTTGACATTTCCATTGTTATCGATGTTCCCAAAATTCGTGACCTTGAAGGCCAACCAAATGGCTGGTAGGCGGCGAATTTGAAATTACATATCGATACTTACGTATGTTAAATGTATTATTACTGCGAGATATTTGAGACACCACTGCGTTGAATAATTTTATGGTTGCAGTTGTTTTATTTCGAAGTTTTTTCGGCGAAAATTTGTAGAATTGATTTAGTTAATGTGCTACGTGTTACTTTTATTTCTTTGTGTTTGATAGATTCTGTCTTTACTTGGTAGAAACTCATTTCAATTAAAAATAAGGAGTACTTGGTTTCCACAAAACATTTTGCGGAAACTAAATACTGTCTCCTTATTTTCAATTTCATTACCGCATTTGAATTATCTTTCCTGAAATACAACAATATCACTTTTATTGTATTATACAATAATCTTTAATAAATCGTACCAATAAGGTAAATGCTGACTCAATTTTATTATTTGAAATGAAGAAGCCTTCATCCATTTCATAGTAAAACTATCTTGCTTGAACGACATGCTTTCTGGACAGGAGGTGAATATTTTAATTCAGGACGAATGCTACCTCATTTATCTGGTGATTTCAATTGTTCTATTAATCAAATGAACTTTATAACTATACTCACCGTATATAATTTATTAATTTCAACATACTATGCCGTTCTTAATTCAAAAGAGATAATTTATAATCTACGCAAACCAAAGAAAGTCCTAATAAATTTTAATACCACTTTAGTAATGTTTAATTAATCGTTTTGAATGAAAATTTGCAAAAGTCTTCAAGGAACCCAGAATCTTCCAGAAGGTTAACACTACCTTTTTATTCCTTATATGTTCCGTCCACCATGATTCGGAGGAATAACTTTTTCTATAACCCCGGTACATACAATTTTACGCGAAATCTCTGCAAGAGTCATGTGGTACATATCATATGGGACTGGACAGAGAGTAAAACATAGAAGAAAGACAATCGCCTATGGGCAAGGAGATCACGTTCGATCGTACCGCTAATTCGCTTCTTGAAAATTCGAAAGTTTTGAAAACTCGTCATCTGACTAATAGTTTAGTTTTAATTAACAAGAGACGCCATAAGTGACTCTATAAGTGACGCTATAGTGCACCTAAAGACGTTGGGGAACGACCGACCAGTGAAAGGTGAAGGAAGGAGACGCTGGTGAGTTCAGCCCCAAAAGAAAGAAATAATCATACAGTCCATTAAAAATCGTACAGTAATTTGATCCTTGCAGAGCCGGATATTTTTACGTAGATTAAGGACTCTACAGAGTTTCTTAAATTCACTTTTTTTTTCATCTGAGGTTATTCCTTCTCGTCCATTTTTGCGCGCATGTTCTAGGGGAACAGCGTGCTATCGTTTCGTCCAAATGTCTGTAATTTTGGATGATTGAGCCGAAAATGGTCTCAATCGACTAGGTTGGACTCACTGATGACGAATCCGGTGTCAAAACTGATTCTGTCCGGCCGCCCGGTTGGCCGGCCGTAGACACGATAACTGTCGACAGAGGCAAGCTAGCTACTTGAAACTTTCAGGATAGGTTGCGCATCCGAATGCCGCGGTTAAGATCGTTAGTGGGCCAAATGGGTCTAATAGTTTCAGAGTTATAGGCACTTGAAGTTTTGAAGTTATTTATTTTTTATTTCAGAAACTAATCAAGCGATTGGATTCAAACTTGGCAGTTTGGTGGACTATAACGACGCGCAACTTTGAGCCAAATTTCGTCGAGATCATATTGTCAGTAAATTCAAAAAAAAATTTTTTTCGAAATTTTTTTACAAAAAATTTTTTTTTCGGAAACCATTCATCATATCCAAAAAAAATTATACTCACACTTTGACCTTCTAATTTCACAGCAGTGTACTAAATTTCAGTTCGATACGATCATAAGTTTTGGAGATATCGGGCAAAAATATGTAAAATTTCGAGGTTTTCTTCTCGATATCGTTGATTTTTTCGGTATTACTCGAGAAATACTGATTCAGTCCTGATTAAACTTCACAGCTAGTTTTAAAGTGCTGAAAGACAACTTTATGCAAAATTTCGTGATAATCGTGTTATTAGAACAATTTCAAAAAAAAATTTCTATGATTTTCTCATCATATCATCCTCATTAAATTCTGTATGAAACTTCGAACTGTTATTTTCGATGAAGTACTGGATTTCAATTCGATCTGATCTGTATTTTTGGAAATATTGGAAAAATAAAATTTTGATTGGGTATATCTACGGAATCATTGGGTGGATTTTACCCATTCACGAATTCGGCCTTCGTAATTAAGGTCCAAACCTTCTCTACAAATATCGAGTTTCTAAGTTGTTTCTTTCGGAAGTTATTGTGTTTACGCAGTCGGCCGTTAGGCTGACCGTAAACACAATAACTTCCGGAAGAAACGACTTAGAAACTCGATATTTGTAGAGTAGGTTTGGGGCTTAATTAGGAAGGTCGAATTCGTGAATGGGTAAAATCCGCCCAATGATTCCGTAGATATACCCATTCAAAATTTTATTTTTACAATATGTCCAAAAATACAGATATGATCGAATTGAAATCCAGTAATTTATCAGAAAAAAATTTCAAAAAGCACTGCCGTGAAGGCAGCAGCTTTTGCGCGCACGTTCAAATTCGTTGCTGAAGTGGTCATCTACATTGAACATGCGCGCAAAAGTTGCTGCCTTCACGGCAGTGCTTTTTGAAATTTTATTTAATTCATTTACGCATCATTGCGCGAATACACATTATCGCAATTAATTTCGTACCTATGCGCTGGTGTTTCTCTCTCTCCTAAATTATCTACCTTATGCAGTGTATAATTACCCGTATAGTTCGCTTCTCACTCTCGCTTTGATATATCTCGTTTTCTCATATTGTGAATCAAACGCGGTTGGAAGCAAAAGTTTTCCAATCAAATAATATAAAATTGTGAATCAATTCCGTTTTCAGATACCGGTCTGAAAAATATAGAAATTCAAAATCTAGTTACTTTTCCCTTCACTTTTACTCTCTCAATATGTCTTCAGATAAGAAGATGAAAGGTTTACTAGCACAACGGGATAGCATTATTTCCAAAATTAATGATTTGAAGCGAGTTGCAGATCAAGCATTGATCGACAATGATTTTCATGCAAATTTCAAATGTCGTTTTAAGCATATAGATGGGTTCCTTCAAAGGTTCGATATGCTGCATAATGAAATAATTGCTGTATATGCGACAATCGAAGGAGTTGATCTCACACCACAACACGATATTTCATCTGAGTTTCATGATAGTTACCACGATGTTCAATCTATATATACCAAACTCTTCGAAACTACCTCAACAGATAATGAAAATCATTGTAAGGTTAGATTACCCAAATTAGAACTACCCACATTCGATGGCGATCTTAGGCAATGGCAGACATATTCTGATGTTTTCGATTCTTTGATCCATAACAATGCAACTCTGTCGAACATAGATAAATATAATTATTTAATTTCTTCGTTGAAAGGTAACGCTCTCTCTGTAGTCAAGTGTACTCCAATAACCAGTGCCAACTATTTAATAGCATATTCTGCTCTGAAAAAGAGGTATGAAAATAAAGGATTGATTGCAGCAGCCCATTGGCAAACAATAGAAAGAACGAAATGTATAAACGTAGTTGATAATTTATCTGCCTTACGTGTTCTTCTCGATACATTTTCAGAAAATCTCGCTGCTTTAGAAAATCTTAAATTCTCAGACAAACAATGGGACTTTATCGTATTCAATATGCTGTTCGATCGTCTAGACTCAGTAACGCAAACCAGATTTGAGTTGGAACACGGTTCAAACCTTAATTTTCATGATTATTACAGAACTTTGTGCGAATTTTTGGAAAAACAATGTAACGCTTGGCATAATGTAGCTTTATGTAATTCGAATAGTAAAAAGGCAGACTTAACAAAATTTAAACACTTCTATAGACACATTTCAACAAAGGGTGGAATGAGTGCTAGTTTTTTGGTGAATTCGTCTGCGTCTACGTCTGCGTGTTGTCGCTTATGCACCAAATTCCATCAGATATATAGTTGTCCTCTATTGTTGAACAAGTCAGCTAAGGAAAGATATGCCTTAGTGAAGAACAAAAAGTGGTGTACCAATTGTTTGGGCGATAAACATACCGCATCAAATTCAAAGTCTGTTTGCAGAAAGTGTTCGCAACAACATCATACACTTTTACATTTCGGCTCAAATGGTACAACTGAATGTACGACGACACGCACAGCCGGCAATAATAATTCTGAGGATGTGGATGACAGCGTCAATTTATTTGTTAATTCCCAACGCACTATATTATTGTCCACTGCTTTGGTTCGGATACTCGATAGTTCAGGCAAATATCACACTTTGCGCGCCCTTCTCGACAGTGCCAGTCAGTCATCATTCATTACGGAGAAATGTTCTGATTCCTTGCGATTGCCCACGAGGACACTCTCTGTTAATATAAAGGGAGTTAATCAGACAACAACTGAAGCAAATCAAGGTGTTACTTGCAAGTTGAAACCGCATAGCTCTGATGAGCCTATATTGGATGTAGATTTCGTGATCATCCCTCAGATATGCTCCAATATGCCTCAAACCACTCTTCCGCGAAGTGAATTTGAAGAATTCAGTTGCTTGAAACTCGCAGACCCTGACTTTAATAAGTCGGTACCAATAGATTTATTACTAGGGGCAGACATTTTCGCACATGTGTTGAAAGGCACAAGTATTCGAGGTTCTACAGATGAACCAGTAGCTCTTGATACGGTTTTTGGTCATGTGATCATGGCAAATATTAATCTAGCTCCACCTGATATCATCAACTCATTTTTAGAATATAATGATAGTTCACTGGAAGGTTTCGTGAGGAAATTTTGGGAGCTTGAACAGGTTGAGACTCGCGTGGTATCTTTACCTGAAGATACATTGGCAGAAAAAATTTTCACTGAAACTTTGTCTCGAAACGAATCTGGTCGTTTTATCGTTTCACTCCCATTTATTGAGCCTGATCCTATGTTCGGTGATAGTCATGAAAAAACTTTGAAACGTTTTTTATCTCTAGAGAGACGATTAGTTTCGCAGCCGTTTTTATATCAGCAATATCGCGAGTTCATGCAGGACTATTTAGATCAAAATCACATGCAATTGATCACTAAAAGTTGTAAGAGTTCTTCTGCTTATTATATACCGCATCACTGTGTTTTAAAACCAGAGAGTTTAACTACTAAATTACGGGTTGTATTCGATGCTTCGCACAAAGGTCCTAATGGTTTTTCTCTCAACGATACCCTTCTTCGTGGACCTAAACTGCGCCAAGATATTTCATCAATTCTCTCGCGTTTTAGGCTTCATGCCATTTGTTTCACTGCTGATATACGGCAAATGTTCAGGCAAATACTAGTTAGAACAGAGCATCAAGATTTTCAACGCATACTCTGACGTTTTGAACAGTCAGATCCGATCAGGGAGTATAGACTGAGGACATTGGTTTTTGGAATTAAAAGTAGCCCCTTCTTTGCAATGCGCTGCATAAGGCAAAAAGCTCAGGAAAATAAATTTGCATATCCTATAGCATGTTGTATCCTCGAAGAGGATATTTTTGTAGATGACGTAGTGTCCGGCACTGATTCGCTATCAGAAGCTCTCAGGATACAATCTGAACTGAGTTTGATTTTAAAGAAATCAGCTTTCGAGTTGCGCAAGTGGGCGAGCAATGATCCGGAGTTTTTAGCTCATCTTTCGGATTCCGTGGATCAAATACAATCTATAACTCTCGATTTGGAACCAGATTCCACATTAAAGATATTAGGACTTCAATGGAATCCCTCAACGGATTCATTTTCCTATGTCGTGAAGCCCCTTAGTGCTACTTGCTCGAAACGCAATATTCTCTCAGAATTGGCTCGCATATACGACCCACTGGGTTTCTTAACTCCATTCGTTTTGAACTTGAAACATCTCATTCAGCAGTTATGGATTTTAGGATTGGACTGGGACAGTTCTCCTCCTGACAATATTGTTCAAGTTTGGTCTCATATCAGAGGAGAAATGTGTCAGCTCTCTAATATTTCAGTTCCACGTTTGTTAACGTCAAAGGGCATGCGATCATGCCAACTTCACGGTTTTTGTGATGCAAGTAATATCGGTTATGCTGCGGTTGCTTATGTACGATTGATGCACGCCGATAATTCGATATCAACGCATCTTCTATGTGCTATATCGAGGGTGGCTCCGTTAAAGCGAATCTCAATTCCGCGACTTGAACTCAATGCTGCTCTATTGTTAGCTGAACTTCTTCATAAAATATTAAAAGATTTCGAAAGCAAACTCAGATTCGATGGAGTATTCGCATACTCTGACTCTACTGTCCACATAAATGGACTTGTTTCGTCGCTAATCGCGTAACGGCTATTCAAGAGATGATACCTCCATCCTTTTGGTATCATGTGAGTTCGAGCGAAAATCCAGCTGACCCTGCTTCTAGAGGAGTGACTCCAGTCACACTTGTTGGGCTTTCCTTATGGTGGGCGGGGCCATCTTGGTTGAAGCTCTCAGAAGAAAATTGGCAACCGAATATCGTGTTGAAGGATAGTGAATTCTTACCGGAAACGGATTGCGAAAAACTTTCATCAGTTTTAACTGTCGCGGTTGAGGACAGTTCGGATTTTATTCAGGACTTACTGAAGAAATTTTCATCCCTGGATAAGATTCAAAGAATAATCGTTTATGTCAGACGCTTAATTTTTAACTGTCGTAATCCGAAAGGTACCATCAAGGGTTCAATCACTTTATATGATTCAGATTCAGCCCTCAATGAAATGATACGTAGCACGCAAAACATCATATTTTCAAAAGAAATAGTTCTTCTTTCTCGGAAGAAGGTTCTCTCTAAGCCCTTGAGCAAACTTAATCCCTTTTTGGATGAAAAGGGAATCCTGAGGGTGGGCGGTAGATTAGTCCATTCAGGACTCAAGTTTGAGCAAATACACCCGGCTATTCTTCCTAGTGATCACAGATTGACTCATTTAATAATTGAAAGTCTTCATAAAAAATATTTACACCTAGGTATACAGTCTCTCCAGAATTTGGTGGTACAAAAATATTGGATATTCTCGGCCAAGCGAAATATCCGTAAGGTTCTTTCGAAATGTAACCGCTGTTTTCGGGTAAAACCACTTCACTCTCAGCCTGTTATGGGTGATCTTCCTGCAGTGCGCATATCTCAAATTAAACCTTTTTCTAGCGTCGGAATAGATTACGGTGGCCCTTTTTCTATTGTGATGAGTAGAATAAGAGGATCTAAGTTTTTGAAGGCATACATATGCCTATTTGTTTGTATGGCAACGAAGGCGATTCATCTCGAGCTCGCCTCAGACCTCACATCAGATACCTTTCTAGCGGCTTTGCGGCGTTTTATCGGACGACGAGGTCAGTGCTATAACATTTATAGTGATCAGGGAACCACGTTTCGAGGAGCTGCTCGCCTTCTCGACAAAATCATGAAAGAAACCGCAGAATCTGAAGGTATTATTTTTCATACTATTCCGTCTTATTCCCCCAATTTTGGAGGACTGTGGGAGGCGGGTATTAAGTCAACCAAAGGTCATTTGATGCGCGTGGTGGGGGATCAGCACCTAACCTACGAGGAATTCTCTTCGGTTTTGGTTCAGATCGAATCAATTCTAAATTCACGCCCTTTAACACCCTTAAGCGCCGATCCTAATGATATGAATCCGCTAACACCTGGTCATTTTCTGACCTTGGCCCCTCTCAATTCTCTGCCTGAACCAAATTTTCTAGATTCCAAAATTAACAGACTTACTCGGTGGCAGCTTGTGCAAAGATTAAGTCAGGACTTTTGGGCACGATGGCCCAAAGAATATTTGCACACCTTACTGCAAAGGTCCAAATGGTGTAATCCGTCTGTACCTATTCAGGTTGATACGCTTGTTTTACTTAAGGATGAATTGTCTCCCCCTCTGAAATGGCATTTGGGAAGAGTTATTAAATTGCACAGTGGTTCAGATGCAGTAACTAGAGTAGTTACAGTGCGGACTACTAAAGGGATATTTAAGCGTCCTGTAAGCAAGGTTTGCCCGCTTCCCAATCAGTGATTTCGGAATGAGAGGAGCATGTGTATATAATGTTTTTTTTTTTAAATAAAATTAATCATTTAGTTTTAGATGGGCGGTATGTTCCGTCCACCATGATTCGGAGGAATAACTTTTTCTATAACCCCGGTACAATTTTACGCGAAATCTCTGCAAGAGTCATGTGGTACATATCATATGGGGCTGGACAGAGAATAAAACATAGAAGAAAGACAATCGCCGATCGGCAAGGAGATCACTTTCGATCGTATCGCTAATTCGCTTTTTGAAAATTCAAAAGTTTTGAAAACTCGTCATCTGACTAATAGTTTAGTTTTAATTAACAAGAGACGCCATAAGTGACTCTATAAGTGACGCTATAGTGCACCTAAAGACGTTGGGGAACGACCGACCAGTGAAAGGTGAAGGAAGGAGACGCTGGTGAGTTCAGCCCCAAAAGAAAGAAATTATCATACAGTCCATTAAAAAACGTACATTATATTTCTTTCAACAAATAAAACCACTCAAATCATATACTCCAACATACAAATATTATCATAGTGTGCATATAACAATTTATTTGATAATAATTTTAGGACAATGAAATATTCAATGAGTTTGATGACAATTATGAAAACGTTGGCCTGGTTAGAACAGAATTTCTTTGGCGATCCTTTCAAGGCTCTTCACAGGAGGTGAATAAAAGAGCTTCTCAAAAAATTTAAAAGCGCTTGGTCCCAGGAAATACAGAGATAAAGCGAATTTCTTCATATTTTGCATTATATCTCTAACCCTTCGCCTTATGCAGGTTCAACTCCGCTTGCATTCTCACAAAATCTGCTAATTCCTGAGGCAGAAACCTAAGGCAGATTTCGTGGAATTGATCCAAAGACATTAGTTCTTCCTCTTTTCCTTCAGATGTTTTCCTCATTTTTTGTTTGAGGGCTCTCACTTTTTCCTTGAGTTTTGCTTTCTCGTGCTGTATGAACTCAAAGAGAGAGCAATTTGTGTTCCTACTGATGAGGATATTCCCTCACCAACTGATGGTCCGTCATCAATTGATGATCTGTATTCAATTGAAGGTACGGTTCTGTCAATACCTGGAAAAAAACCAAACCACTATTCTGAAAATCTCATAAAGGGATGTTAAAATTCATGTGATTCAAACCTAAATTTAGAAGCTCTTTTAGACTGTGAATGGTGAATTTGTTCAACAGATTGTAATAAATCATACAAGATTACAGATTTAAGCATCTAAAATAATGCTTTCATACCAACTTGATATTGCCGGAGGAGTCGCACCAACTATACTGGTTTACTTGTGAACAAGTTTCAGATGAAAAACCCTTGTATATATGAAAAGAATGTTCATTTATTCTTGTTTTTTTTTTCTTCTTAAATATTCCAATTTGTTTGGAGGGTGATTGGGTATTGTTATTTTTGTGGGTTTTTTGTTATTGTTGTTTGCGCATCTGAAGAATAAAGGTGCGACGTTGTGTGTGACACATGGACGAACCAACCAGTAGCGCCGCAGATGTGTAAGAGAAAGAATTATCATTTTCCGCCGCATAAGAAAACTTCGTCAAGAAAACCGCTTAAGTTAATTTCCGCCGCTGGTGTTCTTTTTGGAAGAAAAGTGTGGAGCAGAACGGACTTATACTACGCTGGCCGGCGCGACAATCTCCATAGTTTGTTGAGGTGAGTCGTGCCTTTATTCACGTATTCACATAATTTCGCCCATATCACCAATTGCCCTATAATCTCACTTCATACAATTCAGTTCATTGTCTCTTCTCAAGAATCGAGTGGTCCTTCCTAAATTATTACTAAAAAATTATACATTGGTCCGAATTCGAGCCGAATAAACCAGAAATTAATTCATGTATTTTTTGAACACATAGAATTCAATTTGAATTTTTTCGATAAAATTATTTCAATTTCTTGCATATTGTAGGGAGACATAACATACGGTCATTATCGAAGCATCGAAACTTGTTCCTTTCGTTTCACTTATTCCAAACAAGATTCGCGCAACTCCAATTATTGTTCCTGCGTCTTTGCTGCCTGACAACATGATATTTCAGTTTGTCCGTTTTCATACTTCGGTTTGTTTACAAAAGAAGTGTCACTAGTTGAATCTTGTGTTGGATATCATTTAATTGTTGTTTCGATTTTTCAAATCGAATTATAATGAGTACAGCTCTGAAAAGGGTAGAAGCTCTTCGCTGTCTTCAACTTAATCGTATGACAAGTCTTCATCAGCTAGCTAAATTGTGTGATCAAGATGTTTCAAAGAGGCCGATATTTCAAGCTAAAATTGGATATTTCTGAAATAAAAGAAGCATACATCATTTATCAAACTCAGATTATCGAGTCACAAGCGCAAATTCCTGAAAGGCTGGACGAAGAAGTCAAGCGTTCGAAGATCTATACTACGAGATTCAAGAAATAGCTGCTAAACTGTTTGAGTGTAAAGACGAACCTCAATTGACTACTCCTCCAGTTTCCGCAGATTCAGATCGCTTTATTGCTTCTTTAATGCCTAAGTTACGCTTAGTAGAGTTCGATGGAGATATCACTAAATTTTCCACATTTATAGATATGTATAACAGTTCTGTTCATAAAACCCTGCTATTCCCACGCACGCTAAATTCAATTTACTCCTTTCCTATTTGAAAGGAACGCCGCTAAATGTTGTGAAACATTTACCTATTACCGACGCAAATTATCAAGTTGCTTATGATACTCTTCATAAACGATATGATAATCCCCGCTTAACTGCTCAAACCTATTGGCGAAACATAGTCAGTTTCCCACCTATAAAAAATGATGATCCAGAATTGTTACGTTCGCTCCTGGACGTTTTTTCTGAAAATTTAGAAGCTCTTAAATGACTCATAATTGAGTCATTTAAGAGCTTCTAACACTCAATTTTGGTGTTTTCCGCTAGCCAATATTCTTCTTGATAAATTACCTGATGTTTTATTATCGCGCTTCGAACTCGCTAATCAAAAAGCTAACGTAATGCCAACTCATGAAAAAATTCATGATTTTCTAGTCATTCCCTTCATTCAAGAAATAAATTTAGTGGCTCCAAAACAAGTTTTCTAGCTAAGAACTCTCAATATCAATAAGAACTAAAACATTTCTTGGAGCCCAGTCTCCTCGAGCTGATATTCGTACACAAGACGCTTGTGTTTATTGTAAAGGATCTCATTCAATTTATATATGCACCGCTTTCAAAAATAAGCCCGCTCGTGAACGTTACGAAATTGCTAAAAATCGACAACTAGTAATTGTCAAAGTTCGAATTTTTGTCGTCATTCATCATTTTGTTCGTCATCATACGTTAATACACTTTGTCCGCCAAAACGCTAATAATAATAATCATACGCATAACCTGCAACCTTCTTATTCACATGCTCAAGATCAGTCATCTTCTACGGCCCCTCAATGTTCAAAATTTAATTCTTCTAATACTTTGCCAACGCCTGAACAAGGTTCGACACAAACTTTCACTCAATGTGGATTCACTTCAGCTCAATCTCAAGTTGTGTTATTATCCACAATTTTGGTGAATATACAGGATGTCCGCGGTAATTTTCAATCTGTTAAAGCAGTTTTAGATTGCGGTTCTCAAACTACATGTTGTAGTCAGAAACTTGCGCAACGCTTAGGATTCCCTAAACGACCTACCCAAACTTTTATACAGGGTGTAGGTGGAAAAAATTTATCATCCAACCTAGGATCCGTTTTCATAAAAATTTGTAATATTTATCAACCTGATATTTTCGTTACTACTCAAGCCACTATTCTTTAAAAGGTGTGTCCTGAATTACCAACTGAAGAAATTGATATTGAAAATTGGCATTTCATCAAAAACATTCAATTGGCAGATCCCGGTTTTTTTCAGCCCTCACCGGTACATTTACTCATTGGTATGGACTTGTTTCCGCAAATTATAAAGGGTGAAAAATTTATCAGTTCCGATTCAGGGCATCCTGTCGCTTTAAATACAGTTTTCGGTTACATAATTATGGGTCCTATGAGCAATCACACCAAAACATTAAATTCTGTAAATTCGTTTTTCTGTCATACTGAAAACCAGTTGCTCTCAAATCTAATTTCCAAATTCTGGGATGTGGATTCAGTACCGCAAAAAAATCTGATGAGTCCGGAAGACGAAATTTGTGAAAATTATTTCATGAAAACAGTATTTCGAAATGAAGACGGAGTATATACGGTCTCATTGCCATTTCGCAACAATAGGTTTGTTCCAACACCCAGTTCTGTTACTGTCTTGAACTCATTCAGAACTGAATCAATTCACACGTCTTCGCTCATTCTAGTTCGGGACTAATTCTGAATAGATAGTTCGAAAGTGTTGGAAACGAATCATTCTTAGAAATTCCCTTGTCATAGCCTAAGGGCTGTTTGTCACCCGAAAAATGCATCCCGTCTCTGCCAGATGTGGTTTTATTGCCCCTTGCTGCATTCGAATGGCATGTAACAGATGACCGATTCAATTCCTTCTTCTCAGTTCTTGCCTTAACCCAAGAACTGAATTCACCGTTCCAGAACTGGTCTGACACAAATTCTTTTTACGTTGGAACACTTGGTTTGCAATTCCTAACCAGTTCGAAATTTATTGGAACGCTAATATGCGCAAACTCCGCCCGATTCAGAACTAGTTCCAGAGTGTGTAGGAACAGACTTAATATTTCCAGATCACCACTTTTTCCAAATATTCGACATGTGGCGCTCAGTAGATTTTTATCATTAGAAAAACGACTGTTGAAAAATCCTGAAATGTATTCAGAATATTCTAAATTCATGCAAGAATATTTAGATTTGGGTCACATGGAACTTGTCGTTGATGATGAACAGGATTTCGATAGTTATTATATTCCCCATTTTGCAGTGGTGAAAGATGACGCTGTAACCACCAAATTGCGTGTAGTTTTTAACGCTAGTGTACCAGATCCTGCAACGCATTTATCGCTCAATGACATTTTATTGCCAGGTCCTAAATTACAAAAGGGCATTGTTCAAATTTTACTCAACTTCCGTCTCCATCCTGTAGCTCTTATTTGCTATATACAAAAAATGTATCGGGGTATTATGGTTACTCCTGAACATCAGACATATCAAAAAATATTGTGGCGCTTCAATCCATCTGATAAAATATCGGTTTATAAATTACTTACAGTTACGTACGGCATTAATTGCTCACCCTATCTTGCTTTACGCACTCTGAAGCATTTAGCCGAAATAGAAAGAGAAAATTTTCCTCTTGCCGCACAGGTTATTCTTCAGGACACTTATATTGATGACGTCACCACGTCATGTGTGTCAGTCGACGCAGCTATCGAGTTGCAAAAACAACTTACAGATCTTATGAAAAAAGCAGGTTTTCATCTCCATAAATGGAGCAGCAATAAAGCAGAAGTTTTGTTGCATTTAGATCCTTCTCTGGTTAATCCTCACATATTTGCTCTTGATTCAGATGATGTCGCCAAAGTTTTAGGTCTCTGCTGGCACCCTTCTAGTGAGGAACTCAGATTTAAAATTATTAGTATTCAAGATAACTGTACCAAACGAAACCTTTTATCTCTTTTGGCTCGCTGTTATGATCCTCATGGTTATCTCACGCCTATCACCTTCACGCTTAAATTTTTGATCCAACAAATTTGGATATTGGGTCTGGAATGGGACCAAACTCCTACTCCTGAAATTATACGGCAGTGGGACCATTACTGAATGGAATTTCAATGTTTGCAAAATTTCAAATTGTCTAGGCATATCGATTTAACCAATGCTGATTCTATGGATTTATGCGGATTTTGTGACGGTAGTCAAAAGGGCTACGCATGCGTTATTTATTTACGAGTATTAAAGGGTAGTGAATACCATATCTCTTTTCCAATTGCTAAAAGCCGTATAGCTCCTCTTAAGAAAGTTTTGACCATTCCTAGGATTGAACTCCTCGCCGCTTCTTTATTAGCTGATGTTTTGAAATATACTTCGACATGTTTAGAAACAAGAATCCAAATAAATAATATATACGCATTTTCTGATGCTCAAATTGTCTTGCACTGGATTAAATCACATCCAAGTAAATGGAAACCATTTATAGCCAACAGAATTGCTTTCATTCAGGATAAAATTAACGCATCGCACTGGTACTACGTACCTTCATTTTTGAATTCAGCAGATGTCGCGAGTAGGGGTTGTTCACCTAATGAACTTCTCAATCATGCGTTGTGGTGGGCCGGACCTGCATTTCTAATGCAGTCATGCGACAAATGGCCAACTATGCCTTCTAGTAGCTCAGATGAATCAGGAATTTTAGACAATGAAAAGAGAAAACAAGTTACCTTAATCGCGAGTGATTCGTCAAATAATTTCTTAGATAACCTCCTTGAAAATAAATCCGATTTCTATCAAACGGAATATATCTTGGCCTCCATTTTACGCTTTTTAAGAAATTGTAAGCTACCTAAGGACGATAGAAAAAAATCTAATATTGATTCTTCAGATCTTCGGAATGCTTTGAAATGTTTGGCTAAACATGAACAACAAAAATATTTTACAGAAATAATTTCTCAAATCAATGCCAATAAAAAATTACCGAAACCTATACGAAAGTTAAATGTTTTCCTTGATCCAGATGGACTTCTGAGAGTAGGAGGTAGAATTCAACAAGCATCTATTTCATACAATAAGAAGCATCCCATTCTCATGTCACGTGATAGCTTACTCGCTGTACGGTATGTTGAGTATTTGCACAAAAAATACCTACATATAGGAGTTCAGACCCTTCAATATTTAGTTACTGATGTCTTTTGGATAATAGCAGGCAAGAAACTAATTAAAAACGTAGTCTCTCGATGTGTTCGTTGTTTCCAAGTAAAACCACGCCATTATGAGCCCCTGATGGGTTCATTACCTTCTTATCGTGTTAGTCCACAGAAACCTTTTGTTTTCAGTGGAGTAGATTTCAGAGGCGCTATATCCTTAACTGTTAGTAGGCATAGAGGAGTCAGATCGCAAAAGGGTTATATCTGCCTATTTGTTTGCTTAGCTACGAAAGCTATACACTTGGAGCTAGTCTCTGATCTCACAGCCGAGGCGTTTTTGGCTGCCCTTCGTAGATTTATAGCTAGACGAGGTTACGTTAAAGAGCTTTTTTCTGATAACGGTACTAATTTCGTCAAATCTAATAAACTTTTATTGACCCTCGCAAAAAAAGCCTCTTGTCAAGAAGCTATCACTTGGAATTTTATTCCTCCATCTGCACCACATTTCGGTGGTATATGGGAGTCGGGTATAAAATCCGTCAAACATCATTTAGTTCGGACTATTGGAGCGCAAATACTCAGTTATGAGGAATTGAACACAGTGCTATGCCAAATTGAGGCTATCCTGAACTCGCGACCGTTAACTCCGCTTTCAGCTGATCCCAATGATATTCAAGCACTTACTCCCGGTCATTTTTTGACTCAAGGCCCTCTAGTTTCGCTGCCTGATGAAGACTATTCAAACAAGCCATTAAATAGGCTAACTCGTTGGAATCTTGTTCAACGTTTGCATCAGCGCGATTTTTGGCGTAGATGGTCACAAGAATATCTTCATACGCTTCAAGTCAGACAAAAATGGTTGAGAACAGGGTTAGCACCCTCCATAGGCACTCTCGTTTTGATTCAAGACGATACTTGCCCTCCACTTGAATGGCGCCTAGGTCGCATTGTTGAACTGTATGAAGGTCCTGATGGACAAGCCCGTGTTGCGAAAATTCATACTTGTCATGGCGATTTCAAACGCCCTTTAGTGAAATTACATCCACTTCCACTAGAAAATGATTCTCATTTTGGTGGGCCGGAATGAACAAGTTTCAGATGAAAAACCCTTGTATATATGAAAAGAATGTTCATTTATTCTTCTTTTTTTTTCTTCTTAAATATTCCAATTTGTTTGGAGGGTGATTGGGGATTGTTATTTTTGTGGGTTTTTTGTTATTGTTGTTCGCGCATCTGAAGAATAAAGGTGCGACGTTGTGTGTGACACATGGACGAACCAACCAGTATCGCCGCAGATGTGTAAGGGCCAATTGCACCGTTTTCGTCTTAAGCTACAGTTAGTTAAGCAACGATAAACTTATTAAACTCTGCTTTAAATATTCGGCTTGCACCGAGGCTGAATGTAACTAGATTAAAATTAATCTACAAATCTGGTTACTTTCTCATGAATTGGTACTTGTGACTAGCTTCATGTTGTTTATTCTAACCCTAATTGGAGAAATATTTTAATTCAAAAGATGAAACCCATTATTATGGGTTACTACCACCATATTTCCATAAGTTATGAAAAATCAAGATGCATCTATTGAAAAACCCAACGAAAAAATATATATATGACAGACTTTATAGCTTCCATAAAAATATTGCATGTAATATTCCTGACTTGTTTATTATCATTAAGACTATAGGGATCTCTTACCACAGACCTGTGCTCTTACCTCTGCATCAGGCTTTAAACCTTATTCAAATTTATAGTCATATACTCAAGATTTAAGTTTCTGCATGGAATTACAATCCTGGCGTTTGTAAGATGAATAAATGAATAGTATTGATTTATCCGAAACAACTTTCCGATAAGGAACGGCTCACCTAAGAGTAGACTTTCTATTAAATTATTATAAGTATATTATGAATTGAGTTAATTTTTGGTCGAAGATAATGAAAACTCTGATGTGGATCCGCAGACTAAAAAGTATTCTATATAAATATTGAAGTATCATGGATGGATTGACAAAGGTGTACGTTTGAAGATTGTCTAACACGAGGATGCAATTTCTTTCACATTAATTCGTTTGTAGTTATATTTTGAGTCCAATTAATATATAATAGAGGATAAGGATAGCACAGAGACAGCACCTGCACAATAATGAAGTAGTACATGATAGCTTCCCACGTAATATATCACTGAATGAAATAGTACTGAAGAATCTTCATGAAACTATGTTTTCTCATTCCAAATATGTCTTCGATTTCATTCTGCTATTCGCTCTTGGAAATAAATGAGCATATCATTGTAACTTTTTCATTTCAAATAGTTGAAGGCTTATAGAAATACCATTAAGTTTACGAACTCAATGGAAATACTGGTGTTAATTCTTCATGCTTTAAAACATACGAATCAATGCCTACTGATGCCAGTTTCTCCCTATATCTTTTTTCATAAATATCATCTGAAAATCAACCACTTTTAATCAAAATTTGATTATCAACTTGTAGGAGTTCTCCATCAATGTCCAATGTAAACAAAAAAAAACGTAAACAAACTGGAGGTTACGTCCAGAAAAATGTCAAACTTGTACGAAATCGCTCGAAAGTAGGGTTAGATTCCGAAGCTTACCATTAATCCTTCTTTTAAACCCCCAAATTCGTAGGCTTAAATATAACAGTCTGTTAAGGCCTTTTAACGAGGATTACGTGACGGTGCAAGATAATTTTGTACCAAAACCTTGCTTATGGACCTAATCTATGGTTTTGTAATACGGTGCAATTGGCCCTAAGAGAAAGAATTATCATTTTCCGCCGCATAAGAAAACTTCGTCAAGAAAACCGCTTAAGTTAATTTCCGCCGCTGGTGTTCTTTTTGGAAGAAAAGTGTGGAGCAGAACGGACTTATACTACGCTGGCCAGCGCGACAATCTCCATAGTTTGTTGAGGTGAGTCGTGCCTTTATTCACGTATTCACATAATTTCGCCCATATCTCCAATTGCCCTATAATCTCACTTCATACAATTCAGTTCATTGTCTCTTCTCGAGAATCGAGTGGTCCTTCCTAAATTATTACTAAAAAATTATACAACTTGTATTGGCACTAATGGACAGATCTACATAAGCATCAATGACCATATCTGTAATGATAAAATTGGTTTTAATTGATATATTTTATAGACACTCTAAAATTTTCCATTTGTTAATGTGAGTATGGCAAGGGATATTCCCTAATTTCCAGATCATGTATTCGATCTTTGAAATGAATACAATTCCTAGAGCTGCAAAATTAATATATATATAATAGAATTTCTAATCTAATGGGTACAAGGAATATATATAAGAAAATCTCGAATGTCATGAAACCTGTGTGAATAGGAGTTTTCCTAGGACATTCGGTCTCGGCATGTTCCTCCTGTACAGCACCTTGAAATGAGCAGCACAAATCCTATATGCTTCCAACTGGGAAGGAGTTTTTCCAAATAGATCTTCCCTAAAACATACTGTTCACCAATGGTTAATTCTGGAAAAATAATAGTCATAAGATTTCGACATCGTTCCTAGTATCGAATTATTCCTACCTTTCAACCTTTCAGATTATTTTGGTGAACCGAAAAACGTGAAATTACCGTCTTTTGTCGGCCCAGACATCCACCTTTTTCATTCCTAGTCATGGTAAATGTAAAAAATATTCGAAACGAATCCAGCAGCATACTCGTGGAAGTCATTTAAATGTAAATATAAACAAACTTTGTAACCAGCAAAAAAATGGCGGATTGATGCATGCACATGAAAATTTTGGACCTAGAAAAAGGGAGACTGTCGCTTCTGTAAAGTTCTCTATTCTGTGACGGAAGCAACCGTTAAGGACGCGCTTGTGCTGTGTTGAAACGGGGTTGCCATCGTTTGGCCACTCAGCGAATAAACGCTGGCTCGCAGATTTTCACAAGCTCCTGGTCTGACTTCGGTAATTCTCTAGATTTTTTTGAATGAAATCTAATAATTCGGAAACCAAACGTGTGGCATATTGTTGTGAATATTACCAAACAAGCAATCTGATGATGTCAGATATGAGAAAAATATTTTATGGAGGTAGTTCATTTTAGAAAATCCACAAATGTAAATATTGTGAACAAAATTTTAATTAGTCTAATAGATCATTGCAGTGAATCACCATGTATATGAACTCCAGGAGAAAACCGCACACTGCGAAAAATTTCCCAATTATTTTTGCCGCGTGATTTTATTTGTATGTTGGTAAAATATACCTTTGTACGTTGCAGAACTCATTTTCCCGTCGATTTTCTCTAGAAATTGCGTAGCATACCTGAGTATAGAACGAATGATACTCATTCGCAGGGCAAATTCTGATTTAGGCGTCATATTTTTCCATATGAAAATGGAGATGGCTTGAAACGCAAGCTTTGTTGGGACTCCCTTCAATCGAGAGCAATCAATCCCGCGCCAACAGAAAGGTATTGTGTTGAGTTCGTAACAATCAATTACTATTGCTACGTGACGGAGATACCGAGAAGGTTCACAAGGCTGTGTTGTATATCGTCTTTGAAACGAGATATTTGCAGTAGATCAAATATCACTTTTGTTCGGGAACACTGTCCTTATTCGGTGGCGATGAGCAGCCTTTTATTTGTTCCTCTTATATGGTAGGTAGCGACATATTCAATAATCTATTGAAGGTTTATTTTGGGTTTCCATTGAAAAGAAAGCACTTGATTTTATTAAAAAGGCACTCTTATCATGTTGATTCAGAAAAGATGAATAAAATTTCAAGTCCTCAATTCACAACAGCTTACGAAATTTCAATTCGGTCGAAGATGTATTCTCGGAAATATTGTGAAAATAAGTTAATCAATGTCTAGTATACTTGCAATTATTGTCCGGGTTCTATTCGTTCATGAATTGGAATAATTTCTTTCACACCTTGTTAAGTTCGCGGGCGGTCATCTGACTGCAACCATTACATATATCATATATTATGCATGCGTGCACGACAAATGAAAGTTCCTTATTATCCATGCTTTTTGTATTTATTGAGGAAAAAATATAGTTAACAATCAATGCCCAAAGTTTTTCATAAGATCGGGGGGCTCTATAAAAGGTTTCCACATAAAGTGTATAACTATGCCAGAAGAACACAAATCCAAGGTACTTGTCGAATTATTCGCAATGAGTTATTAACCTTTGATTAGAAACCTTGGAAGCACGTTTTAGTTTCGAACAAACACAGAGCAACTTCACAAATTGTTCAGGTCTATTCTGTTTTGACTTGATATTTTTTCGACCTGCATACTACACATCGCCTTGTATGGTGCCTCTTACAGGCCGATGTACAGAACTGTGAAGTCTGACTATATTGATCGAAATAAACTGGCTTACTAATGCATCATGCAAATTTCAACTGAAACTACAACTATAGCTACACTCAAAATGTTGATTTCAAAAAATATTTTCATTTCTGATACAGAGTTAAGTGTGAAATTCTTGCTTTCTTGCGTAGCATACAAATTTTTGTGGATTACCAAGTATTGCAGCAAGGAGTCAGTAGAAATAAGATAAGAAAAAAACCATGGAGTTTCATTATGAACCTTGCGAGTATGTATGTATTTCCGCAGTTATGTTCAAATGATGGGGCTGCGGATTGACTACCTGGGCAATTCCGCACGTTGTAGAACGTATGTTCGAATCGTTACCTGTTTTGTATTTATGTTTTTGAACTAAATTGATATGATGGATTTTATCAACTCCCAATTACTCACTGATGCCATCTTCGATAACACTCAATAAATTTTCGATACAAATTGTCTTCTGCTTCGTCCTCATCAACAATAGATTCTGCATCGGATGGAATATTTTCTATTTTCTCCAGAAGCACATCATAGGCCAGTCCTTTCAATATGAATGACAAATATTGCAACTGGAACAATACTTCATTATCAACTTTTATATCCGTATGGCACCTGGGTACATATAGGATACCACTACTTTCTGGACTAAATATCGAAAAAATGTAAATACACTCACTTGATACGTATGCTGTTCTTGAAACTTAAAGTTTAAGCCCACTCAAAAAATAAATTGAATGGAATAAGAATGGTACTTGTTCACTTAAAATTTGGTTTCAATATTATAACGTGTTTTGTCTTGCAAATGCGTAGCTGAAACTAATTTCTGAGATATGCATTGTTCACATTTGCTCACGAAATATGCGGATCCTGCATATATCCACTCGATGAAATAAGTAGTACGTGTCACATCACATTTTCGATAAAATAAGTGGTATCTTAGTTAGACCACTGTGCTTTATTTGTCTGGAAAATAGTAGTAGCATTTTTACATCACCGTTCCAGTAAGGGTTGAATTAGTCATTCCAATGCCATTCCGAAGATAACAAGAAGAACTGTGATTCAGCTCAAGTTCAAGTTACTAGTAATTACTAGTACAAGCCCGGAGACTATGAGAAGCCACCCCAACCTAGTAGAAAAAAAATACGTACAAAACATATGAATAATCGGTTTCATCAGTTGTTGATTTTTCCCAACGAGATGTGGTGTACCAGTATGTCATCACTATACTATTGAAAAGAAAATTGAGAGAATGAATAATGTGAACAGAAAGCGTTCAGATAATAACTGATAACATCCGAAGGCACAACCATCACTTTTCGCGAAGTTGGCCTTGCCCAACGCACATCGATTATTAATAACATCCATTTTACGATATTCTCATTGAATAATCCTTACATTTTAAATAACTCTTTCGTCATCTCAATCATTGTACATGAAGTTTGTGCAAAATGCAGATGATTTATCTTTGTCTGATTAGTGATGAATCACTCACGAGATTTGTGAAATGTTGAATTCCAATTGAATGAAACAGATCCGATGTTATTCAGGGTGGGTTTTCAAGTTGAAAATCAATTTCAACGATTGATCCCTCTCATGAAAAAAAAAACACTACGTTTGTCCGTTGTGAGTTAATGAACTTCAGTATTGCACACCAGTTTAGATAATGAAGCCTTGATACTGCTCGGTGTGTTTTGTTGTGAACCTGCACTCTATTCGTTGCGGAAATGTTGGAAGTTGTGTAGTCACAGATTACGAGTGCAGTGTATGGAGTGAGGTTATCTCCTTTAATGGTTATGCGTTGATATAAATAATGATCATACACATTTGTTGTTGTTACTGGTCCTAGTCTGTTATCCAGATAGCAGTCACTGGATTAAAACTGTCCACTTTCTCCCTACTTCCATTTGCTTCATTTAAACGATCATAATCTTTTATTTTTATAGATTCTGTATGAACCTCGAGATGGTAGCAAAAATAAAGAAGCATAGAATTCATACATCTTGGATGGCACAAAATCATAGAACCGATTGAATTACACTGACTACATTTATTTTGTTATCTGTTACTATACTCAGCTATACAAATCTGCACTGAGAAGTGAATATCAGTGGAGTAAGTGTACAAGAACGTTTTCATACAGATACAACGAACAAACCTTCTATTTCTATATGCTGTTTTTCAAGATCCAACTAGAGCTGAATGAGTTCAAAATGAGTTAATGCACTGTTGGGATCATTACGTAGTCTTCACATTCTTGTTACTTTCTCCATGCTGTTACATGCTGCACTGTCAAATTGTTTTAAGGCTCTGGCATATGTCAACAGAAGAAACTTTATGTGATCTATGATATTGTTGCAAAAGCGGAAGGAAGTGCAACTACTTGGCTATGGTTTGATTTGAGGACTTCTCTATCTCACAGGCGAATCAAAAGTGAGATTTTTATCAGAGTTCGAAACATCGAACGTTCAAAATCTTGGGAGAGATGAGAAATATTTAAATTTTCTGAAATCTCGCACCATTGATATAGCTGATGACCTAAGGTTAATTGTATCTACATCTACGTACTCATTTCTTATAATCTTCTGAATCCGTCAGTCTGTAGCCAGAAGCGTGTCGAAGTACGAGAAATATGATGATTTTTGATATGTGATAAAGTTGTTATAGTAATCAAGAATTTTTTTTTGGTTCGAAATAATCATATTGGAGCTAGAGAATGACCATTATTTTTTGTGATTTCAATAGTCCAAATCTTTTCACCATGGACAAATCTAAGAAATTGTGAATGGGTTCTAGTTGCCGAGGTAAATCTATATGAGTGGAATAATATACAACGTAAGCCGTGAGTTGAATCAACTATTCATTGGATTAACACATGCGTTTGAGCTTTATTAGTGTGCATGTTCAAGAAACAGCTTGCAAAAGTTTCGCTCTAATTTCTGATGACGAATTCAATTTCAACAAACTCTCCAGCCGACCGATCGTAGGCACGATATCTTGAAATAGGAAAACCTTAGCGACTTGAAACCTTCAGGGTTATTTCCTCAATATCTCAGATACTTCACATTTGATCAGATTGAAGTCTAGTGACGAGTTGTAAAATAGCGACACGCAAGTATCAATGGATCTGTAGGTGTCCTATGTTATTGAATGGAATAAAATTATTTTTCAAATTTTGTTAAAAAATTATTTAGATGTGCATGAAATTTCGCACATACCTTGAAGTCATCAGTTCGAATTCATGTGAAAATTCTTAGTTTGATTTAAGTTTTCGGAGGTATTGGAAAAAAATATGTGAAAATTTCGTGTACCATTCTCAAAGTTATTTTCGGAAATAACTCAAAAAATACAAACCTGATCATAATTGAACTCAGTAGCTATTTGAGAACGGTGAATACACATTTCTTCAGTAAATTTCATAAAGATCGCCTCACTAGAACAATTTCAAACGAGATTCGAATTTTTTTTTTCGCTCCTGAATTTGAATGGAGAATCAGTAGAATTGTTTTCCCATGAAGTCAGGTTGACAACAAAGGATGATATGATGAAGAGGATCCAAGGCTTGCAGGTGAATGTTTTCATAGTAGAAATCTCGCTACAATTTTTGAGAGCCTTCCCCTCAGCCTAGCAGGAGCGAGCTACAAAGTAGTGAATTTACCTAAACTGTAAGTGAACAAGTTTTCGATTTCCACCCAACATAAAAATATTGGACCAAAGTGATCAATAATTTGACAGTTTGCAGGATCCTCAAGAAGAACTGATGTTATCACAACATCTGAAACTTCATTATAAACAAAAATTTTCATACGGAGATTGTCTCGCTGGAATAAATGAGATAAAGCGAAGTTCCTTTGAACATAATAATCCATTACCTCTATCGTTGACGTCAGTTCTGGAAAATGGAAAAGTTTGGATACAGGTCGAAATTCATAATTAAATTCGAACTATGGATCTTTCAGGTGCAGGATATGCTCAAGGTCATTCTGTAATCTTTCTCATTAACATTAATGAATTCGAAAGTATTGTTTGTAGTTCATGATTTGAGAATTAATTGATGTTTCAGCGTTCATGTTGTCGAGATATATTAGGACGTATCTTTTTACTGAGTATGAGAGTCCAACAATTGACTTGCCGTGCTGCTCTCTAGCGTCGCGAAGCCAAAAACAAAGGACCTTAATAATCTTAAATGCCAACAGAGACAGACCAGGAGACCGATTTTTGAATCTCGATCGAGAATTAAAGCGTACGACATTTGCCATATGTTTGCGTCGATTTTATAAGTGAATATAAACAACAAGTAGACATGACCTGCGCATGGAACCGAATGTCACTCGACAATCTAGTGTTATATCACCTATACTCCGAACCACTCGTTGCTAAGTCGAAGGAAACGGTGATAAGGTTATGTTTATATTCCGATTTGGAATTACTCGATATTCTGCATTCAGTTAATTTCTTTAATATTTGTTTAAAAACATAGTCGAAATGGCGAATAAAACTATCACAGATTTTGCAGATGCTCGAGAAAACTCAGAAAATCGACATGAATATATGACAATTCGCATACACTTCAATTCCTGATCGAGATTCAAGAATCGGCCCCCAGCACTGCAATCATAATATTGTGCATTTCATACAACTTCTGAAGTTCTTGGACATCTAAATATCGGTATATTTGTTTCCGGGAAAAGAGGATGGATGGGCACAAATGATAACTAACATGCAAAAGTATATAGAAATGATTAGCTTATGCTTGCAGCATAATGTTTTTATACACATCACCATCGTTACACCCTCAAAATTCAGCCCTAAATTCTCAACTTTTCATCGAAGTCTACAATTCCTAATTAATTGTAAGGAGGCATGGACTGAATATATTGGCGTTCATCCGACTATTTCCCCCGTCGTTATTCCCACCAATCAGAAACGCGCAATTTTGAATTACAGATGGTTTCTAAGTGGAAAAACTGTTTGGCAGGAGCTGTCAGCAGTTTATTCGAGTTCGCCTGCGGCAAAACTTGACAGTTGTCACCAAAAATTACAATACCTTCGAAAACCTATACATACATAATGCAGGCAGAATAATCTGTTACTCATGAAATAGTCTTAACAAATACCATTTGGGCATCTAATTTTTCCTGTGGAAAAAATCGAAAAAACACACTGCAAAGTAATATTTTTTGAAAAAAAGCATTCGTACAGGTGCAAAAATACTCGGATTTTTGTTGCCATCAGCACCCATGCTTCTTGTCAAAATATTACTTAGCAACGTGTTTTTTCGATTTTTTTCGGAAAAATCAGATGCCCTTATGATATTACTTACGAAAATCGCTCTGACCTTAATTCAGATATCATCGGAATTTTGCACAAACCCTGGAGTCAAAAATACTATACAACGGTGCATCAAATTTCATTCCGGTCCAATTTTAATTTTGCAGATATTGGGGGGAGAATATGTGAAATATGATTCTTTCGGTTTCCTTATTGTTATTTCCGAAATAACCCGAAACCGATTTTTCCGATCATGATAGAACTAGATGATGACTATATGGCAAATGCTAGTGTACGATTCTGTGCTAAACGTGATGATACCTACAAACACTGAATTAGTACATGCGCGCAAAAGCTCACATCGGCGCTTTTCTGAGTAACCAATTATACATTTCGGATATCCGTATTGAATATTGCTGATTCTGTGACAACATATATTGTTTGATATAAAAAATGTACACCCCATCCCCGAAAGAATATGTATATATATTTTGGTTGATGTATTTGTTGAATAGATATCCAGCTGCATTTTGGCATGAATCTTATTCACTGTATTCCCACTTGAGTTTACAGGGTGACTCTTTGAGTTGTACATGAATTTTGAACAAAGAGTCCCCTTATCAAATCAACCACTTTTTCACGATTTTTCCACACTGAAAAGTGAAGGTTGAAATTCCCAACAGAAATTTTTTTTCCATGAAATGACATACACTATAAAAATCAATTTAACCATACTTCAAATGGTTTCCTGCATACAACTATGAGAATGAAGCATATCAAATGCCGATAAAGTTACTCTCATGATAATTATATAAATCTTTTCACAGTCGAAAATACCAAATTATTCTCCTTCATTTGGGATGAAATTGTTTTAGTTATGGAGAAAACCTCCAGGTAAAAATTTAACATATGTTTGAAATTTTGTCCACCGAGTGGTAACAATCACTGTGAACAATTTGTACACTGAAAGTTCATAATACATTTGTAAAACGTGGAGAACTATACTGATTTCGCCGGAGAGCGTGTGGAGTTACATTACGAGTTTTATATTTAAAGTTACGTTTTGATATTTTACTACATCAAATCATGATAGGAGGGGCAGAAGAACTTTCGATAGGATATGTGTGGAGGAACAAATTCACCCCCAACTAGATATCGAGTCATTCAAGTTATTCAGGTTCAGGAAAATCAGATCAACTGGCAAACACAAATCTAACAAGTTGAGTGAGCAAATCCTGACAAGACGAGTGCTCCATTGAACTCGTTCAAGCGTCCCCATTATAGCGTAAGGCATTCGACAGAAGCTTGTAATTAGTAATATACCGACCAGAAATAGATTTGGATGTGATTCACAGCTCAATACAGGCTGAATGCTCAAATTCATTTAATCTACCGAGCTGATGAAACCTATGAAGAAACAATTGAAATCGTGATTATGTGAAAATTTAAAATTATCTGTCGGTCATAAAAGTATAAAAACTATAGAATATATAGAAAATTCATGCACTTCAGAACAAATAAGTTTCCTATCATGAGGTCAACCTGTTATGACGATGACATTGTCAGCCTTTAAAAATGTAAGTTTAACTTAGAACTCGTACCTAGATATTTAACGGGTAGTACAGAATACAACAAGGACAGACATAAACCAATCAACAAACTACAGTTACTGATCGAACTCTCTACTACAAAAATTATCAGTTTCGGTGTTGTATTTCAACGTTTCTGAGGAGAAAAATTTCAAATATTTTTGTTACTATATACATTAAATTCTCGATGAAGTCGAACTCTTGAATAAGTTGAACAATTCCTCCGGTCTCGACTCATGCATATATTTTCCTGTGTAATTGCACGTCAATGAGTCGAACAGTGATCACGTGATTAGCAGATTTCTAGAAATTTATGAAAACATTGAATATGTAAAATTATCTGTTATTAATGAAAAAGCATCTGTTGTTCACAAATTTGAAAAGAAAAAACTAAACAACTAAGATCAAGCGATTTATTCAAGAAATACCCGTATGTACTTG
The DNA here is from genome assembly GCA_958510865.1 of Myrrha octodecimguttata. NCBI lineage: Eukaryota > Metazoa > Arthropoda > Insecta > Coleoptera > Coccinellidae > Myrrha > Myrrha octodecimguttata. The sequence continues at coordinate 26,388,157 of OY294056.1, forward strand.
AATTTTCGATGTTTAATTTTGGTTGAGTGACTTGTAGGAATGAAAGCTTGTTTCTCAGTGAAGTAACTACTGATCTTGATTGCGTGTTGGGGTTCTACTCCCAATGAAACGAGCTCCCATCCCGGTAGCTCGAACGTTTGGTGAGCCGGAATTTTTATGCTCACTGAGAGTTCGACTTATCAAGACTCCACTGTAGTTGCTTTTATCACTTGTTGTAACATGTATATCGATGAATATATACACATCACATTATCGGGAACATGTACAGCCGAACAATCCACTGAGCATGATCGCTGTGTTGTTATATTATTTTTTTTTTAATTGGTAATATTTAAAAGAAATTTAATGCCATCATGCTTAGTTGATTATTCAGATGTACGTGTTCCCGATGATGTTAAACCATTCTTACCACTGTGTCCAAAGTTTTCTCGTCCTTTTAGTTCTAGGGAAGTCTCAGTTGTTGACATTCTACCAAACACAAAACACATTACTGATGAATCTGAAACTCAACAATGACCAGAAAAATAGTTTGAGAGCCAAAACATGTAATATCATCAACAACTTCTAAAACAAGCTTCAAAACACAACTAGAAGAAATCATTTGATCAAGTAACTAACTGCTTACACCAAGCATTTTCTTAACACCTAGAAAGATAAGAATATTAGTTACCGATGCAGATGATGGAAATAAGGTTTGTGCTAGTCAACAAAGGCGGATACAATACTAAAAGTGAACATTAGTTGTCAGAAACATCCATGTACAAGAAATTAAGACATGACCCCACTTAATCGATTCACAAAACGACATTGTCAAAAAACTCCATGTACTATTTGGATAAGTACATAAAGAAGGCAGATCTCTTAGGCCCATAGTTTCTTGCATTAATTCACCAACACTCAAAACCTCAAAACTATCAACATAGTGGGAAATTCTTCAAACAGAATAGGGGTGATGCCATGGGAAACCCTGTCTCACCCATTTTTGCTGAGGTTATTATGAATACACTTTTATTGTATGTGTGCACTAATATTTATTTTGACAGCACTTCATCTACATTGTCGCACGTCAAATTTTCTGACGGTGAAGTTGAGGTCAGTGCCCCTCGGGAAGATAGAGCGAGTGGGCGTGAGTAATTAACAAGGTGTTAACTTGGGCGCCAAGCAGTCTTATAACTGACCTATCGATAGTGACTTGCAATAAGAATCTACTAAATTATACAAGTAAAAGAAATTACGCTTGGTATTTAGAACGGTATATTGAAATTACTAAAATTAGACCTTTCCAAAGGATATCGCATTTAGCGAATCTATACAGAAGAGACTTTACGACAAACTGAATAGCATTTATTAACTTTACTACAAGACTTCTATGAAGTGACGTAGGCCTTCACAATTAGATTCTAATAACATCTACAATAACTACCAATGAAAGAGTTCCAGCGATACCAACGGATAACCTCCAGCTCTATAAAACTGAGATATCTAGTCTAAGCATTAAATAATAGTTGAAACGCAGTCAAGTTTGGTGGTGAGAGGGAGCACAGATTATGCTCTTCTAAACAGAAATGTTTCGGACTGACCTGATGTGCCGATGAACAGTAGCCTGCCAAGTTCATGCAGAATCTTACTTCAACTGTCTCACTAGAATCGATAGGTTATCTGCCATTCAAACAGCATTTGGTATTCCAAAGGTGTAAAGGTGTAACTAGGACCAACTGGGAAGGAATCTCCGGTGTTCTTCAGAAGTGAAATGGATGATTCCAGGTGGAAAGTTCTAAATGAAAAGACTGGTTCCAGGTGAAAAGAGAGAAAGGTGAGAAGGTGAAAAGACTTACTAGAAGAAATAGTTCAGAATATGTTCTACGAATTAGGTGAATGCGAATTACTCACGATGTTTCGACTCAATAGCGTGCTCTTCCTGTGGAGTGCTGTTCAATCCGAAAAATTCCTTCTGGGGATTCTCTTACGAGATAGTGCACGTTTTCCTTCACAACTCCAGAAAACAGCATAAAATGCCTTGCACATAAAAAAAAATTCTCAAAAAATGGTGCACGGAAAGTGAGCATCGAAAAATCGGCATTGGCGGATCTTCAATCGAATTTTACACCTAACAATCGATTAACTCCCAGAAAACACTAAATCGCAGCAAGGGTACAAAAACTATACGTCGTTGCTGCACTTGAAGTGCAACGATGTTGGTGCAGAAACTGCATCGAAATGGACCGTATACGTCCCGCCGAACTACAAGAAAACTGTACAGTAAAAACTGCGTTCAAAGTACAGCCATATTGTATAGCAGTTATGTCACTTTGTTATGCAGTTTCTACGTAGTAATAATGCAGCAGCTTTGTTACTTGGTTATGTATTTTCCCCGCAGTAATAATGCAGTAACTGTGCTACTCCAATATGAAGTTTCTATGCAGCCATAATGCAGCAGAAACTTTGGCTGTATAATGTGAATGAGACTCACTCCCAAAAAAATAGTTATTTTTTAAAAGATCGAATTGAAACATTGCACATTGATCCCAATTAATTCTCCATCGACAGGTGTGAAAAGAGTGAGTCTACGACTTCCTGAAACCTACTGGCTGTCTTAGGAATCGACTTGACTTAGTTCGTATTGAGCATATAACATGAAGTGATTCATAGCGAATTCGACTAAATAAAACAAAATATTGCACCAGGAACATGACTTCAATAAAAAACTAGAACATATAAAAATACCGGTCATATCAAACATTATAGATAAATAATATATTATTAAGTGACTCTCTCTAGTTCCTTCCTAATTCTTTCATTAAAAATTTTAATGATTTCGGAAACATGTTACACGAGAACGGTTATACCAGATTGATAATCAACAATAGATTTTTCTCATCATTTACGAATAATTCAGTTCACATTTCAGATAATAATGAGACTGAACCGCCCAGAAGAATATTTTCAACTGATTCTTGTTCCAACTCTAAACTTCACAACTTATTGATTCCTTCTCAAATAGCAGAAACCACATTATTTCCTCCCACAGAAAAATTATCAAATCCTTGTTCTCCAAATTGAAGGACAAAGAGCATTACAGTCTAATCTAATTTATAAAGAAAATTGTAAGTTATCTTATGTAGCATAAACGAAACAACATTTAAAAACTAAAATGAAACAACAGAAAAATTACTATAGAAGCGGTAATTTGTATACGGGACTATCTTTTCACCATTGCTATCGTTTTGTCCCACACTCAAAATCTCAAAATTTATTACCAACATTCTAGTGAAATTACGCCTATCATTGGAGTATACAATCAAAAATCCTTCAGTTTTGTCGAAATGTCTGTAATTTTCGAATTTTGAGCCAGAAATGGTCTTAAACGACTAGGTTGGACTCACTGATGACGAATCCTGTGGCAAAATCGATTCTGTCCGGCCGGCCGTGCACACAATAACTGTCGAATAAAGTGAGCGAGCAACTTGAAAATAGTAGGGTAGCTCGCGCATCGAAATGCTGTGGTTAAGTACGTTAATGGGCCAAATGGGCCGAATGGTTTCCGAGTTATAGTCATTTGAAATTTTGAGACTGTTTTCCCCATATTTCGGGCGCTACTGAAGTGATTGGATTGAAATTCTGCTGTTAGTTGGATAATAACAACGCGCAAGTTTGAGTGAAATTTTGTCGAGATCGTATGGTCACTCAATTCAAAAAATTTTTTTTTGCAGATTTTCTTTCGAAAAAATTTTTTTACAGAAACTATAGATGATATTCGAACACAATTTGGCCATACTTTGAGCTTCATATTTCACAGCAGCGAACCAAATTTCAGTTCGATACGGTTTTTAGTTTTGGAGATATCGGGAAAAATATGTAAAATTTCGTAGTTTTCTTTTCGATATCGTTGTTTTTTATGTATAACTCAAGAAATACTGTTTCAATCATGATGAAATTTTGCAACTAGTTTGAAGATGCTGATGAACAACTTTAAATTCGTAGTGCTCGTTCCATTGAAATAAATCAAAAAAAAAATATAAATTTTTTTCAAATATTCAATATTCTGTGATCTTATTATATTATTGTCCTCATTGAATTCTGTAGGAACCTTCAAACTGTTATTTTTCGATAAAGTACTGGATTTCAGTTCGATCTAATCTGTATTTTTGCAGCCACCTTCATGGCAGTGCTTTTCTAGCTTCTATTTTGAAGAACCTGAAATTATAGTCAGGGGAACGAACATTCAAAAGAAACTATTCAAGGAGATTTTTTACATCAAAACAACAAGAAAAATGTTGATGTTCAATCTCATACGTTCATGAATTCAATGGATAAAATAAATAAGAAAGATATTCCTGCGAAACGTAATTTGTGTTTCATTTTGTATGTTTTTAATGCTAGCCCTCATTTGCCGATACACAATATTGACGCCTAAAATTTTGTTCGTCTGTCCGTCAGCTAATTGAAATTTCAGATGAATGTGAGAGGACTAAACAATTTGTAAAGTATAAATCGAGCTCTCCGAGCACAATATCATTTAATTTTATCTATATAAATCTTTCACTGACATATTCTTCTATAGAAGAATCGAGGATTTCGCAGGTAGAGATTTAGGCAGTCCTCAATCAGCACATCGATGGAAAGTAAATGCAATCTTTCGTCATTCGATTTTAAAGTAATTTTTTTAGTGCATATGAGTTATTTAATGTTTGTTAATGTTAAGGAGTTCTGTTCATACCTTCGAATTGCACATACTACTATTTCATTTCATTTTAGTCTGACGAAGGCGAAATATATTTGCCGAAACGTTGCAGTAGGAATACAAGTATTTCATTCAGTCCCTGAAACCGATATTTATTTCCTGGTTATCTTTTTATTCGTATATATGAATACGTTCTGAAACAAATGATCTTAGGGCATGTCGAGACATCAGGCGAACGGGTAGACTATTGATGATATTGAGCGATGCTCCTGATATCTATAGTGGGAAAGTATTCACAATCTGAATCAGCGAAATACATAACAATTCAAATTGTGATTTTCGCAGGTTTTGCGAGAGTCTTATGCTTTCAAAAAAAATTGGGGAATTTCACATAACGAAATGAGGGTTTCTCAACCTTTGAGCTGAATACAATACAATCAATTATGGATTGATTACACAAAATGAATAATTTATATTTTTTGATAACTGAAATACAATTTTAGATTTCATCTAACCAGAATTTAGCAGCAGTGATTGTGAACATTTCGTTCACTGTTGAATGGTTTCGCGGAAGTGATAGACCAGTGAACGCTGATCATATGAAGACTATGAGTGGGATTATTTGAAAATGATATTGTCCTGTGATACCCTGAATGGATTCGACAGAAAAACTTTAATATCCTGGATGGATTCGACAGAAAACCTTGATACCGATTTCATCTTTGTAAATCACCTACTTTACTTCCGAAAATCGTATCTTCACCTTCGAAAAATTTTAAAACCCTTAGTCGGTAAAATGAAATCAAGTGCTCTGAATGTGGTACCAACAATGGAATTGAAATTTCTCAACTCCTGAAGCAACAGCAGAACTCCAGAGATTCTTTGGTGAACATCCGTCCAATAATACATCTGAAAAGCTCCTCTTCAGGAAAACCAATATTTATTCCTTCCTCGAGGATCTTTTAACCTCATAACGAATTAATGGATATGGTGATGAGTCTAGCCATTTGATCTGAGGGAGCTGCGAAACTAAAACATTAGTAGTCTAAAGCGAACTAGAATGTTTACAGATCGGCAACATTGAATTATAAATAAGCCATTGCAGCTTACGGCCATAATTGACGTTAATCTCCATTAGGTACTACAAGAATGGAACATAAGGAAAAGGAAACTGGCAATTTTGAAGAGACAGAAGCGAAAATAAAGAATGTAATTAAACAAGATAATTAATTTCAATTGACAAGTTCACTTTCATGAAATAGAACTGCTATTTCAAACGATTCAGGGCAAAAATGAGTGAAGTCGCATTTCGCCAATTACCCTGGGTTGTCCCAAGGGTCAAGTCAATTCGGCAAGACGTTGTCAAATCCTTCATATTTTTTGCGCGCGTGTTTCAGAGGAACAGCATGCTATAGTATTGTCCAAATGTCTGTAATTTTCGGCGGTTGAGCCGAAAATGGTCTCAAACGACTAAATTGGGCTCATTGATGACGAATCTGGTGTCAAAATCGATTCTGCCCGGCCGGCCGGCCGTGGACACGATGACTATCGAACGGAGTCAGCTGGCGACCTGAAACTTTCAGGGTAGGTCGCGCATTGAAATGTTGCAGTTGAGTTTGTTAATGGGCCAAATCGATCAAACAGTTTCAGAGTTATAGCCACTTGAAATTTTGAAGTTATTTATTTGTTATTTCAGAAACTACTCGAGATCGGATTGAAATTTTGCAATGAGGTGGAGTATAACGACGCTCAACTTTGAGCTGAATTTTGTCAGAATTATACCGTCAGTAAATTTGAGAAAAAATTTTTTTTCAAAATTTTTTTCCAAAAACTTTTTTTTTCGGAAACCGTTCTTCATATCCGGAAAAAAAAATCCACAGCGACTTTGAGCTTCATATTTCACAGCATTGTACCAAGTTTCAGTTCGATACGATCATAATTTTCGGAGATATTGGGAAAAAATAAATCAAATTTCCAGGTTTTCTTCTCGATATCCTTGTTCTTTTCGGTATAACTCAAGAAATACTGATTGAATCCTGATAAAACTTCGCAGCTAGTTTGAAGATGCTATAGGACAACTGTATACAAAATTTCGTGATGATCGTGTAATTAGAAGAATTTGAAAAAAAATTTCTGTGGTTTTCTTATCATATCATCCTCATTAACTTCTGTATGAACCTTCGAACTGTAAAATAACCTTATTGAAACTCTTCAACAATTCGATCTTTCGACTTAGAAACTCGATATTTGTTGAGTAGGTTTGGGGCTTAATTATGAAGGTCGAATTCGTGAATGGGTAAAATCCGCCAAATGATTCCGTAGATATACCCATTCAAAATTTTATTTTTTCAATATTTATAAAAATACTGATTAGGTCGAATTGAAATCCAGTAATTTATCGAAAAAAAATCTAGAAAAGTACTGGCGTGAAGGCAGCAGCTTTTGCGCGCATGTTCAAATTCGTTGCCGAAGCGGTCATCTACATTTAACATGCGCGCAAAAGCTGCTGCCTTCACGGCAGTGCTTCTCTAGATTTTTTCAAGAACTCTATGGCTTAGTTCACTTACAAGGTTTGCTTGATACGTAATTACTACGACCCTTATGTAAAATGGACAACGTCGCGACAACGTTAGGATCGTGATGGCGTATATATGGCCTCCACATTTGTACTCGTGATATTGTTGAGGTTTTAATAATTATAGTGAAGTGCAATGTGAATTGAGTTCTCAATTATATTAATGATCACCAAAGTAATAATCCTGAAAATTATTATTATTTTTCGTTCCGGTCTCACGACCTTTCGGTTGGTGTATTCCTAGCAGTAGATTGTTACCGATCAAGTGCAGCTAGGAAGCTTCTCATTCCAGGTCTAGAAATATCCGGGTGATGTTCGCTGTAGATAGAATGTATGTATGTCTGCTGATCACGCTACTGGAGTGTTTAGCTTTTTCAATGAGTCCAGAAGAAGCCCGGGCATCAAGCATAGTGTAGAGATAATAACGGGTACAAAACCACTTCTCGAATATTCCACAGAGTTCTCAATTCAAATCCTAATTGTTGGTATTTCGAGATCTTTTGGTTTCTAGTTTTTTCCAGGTTGTTGGCATTCATGACAGCAAAACCAACAAGGTATGCTTTGGGTTCTCTCTTCTTTCATCTCTCTGTGAATGATTTTACTGTTATTATTATTATATATAGACTAAAGCACTACTCAGCTTAAATCCGGTATGATTAACCTATCCCGAATACAAAGTATCAAAGGGATTGGGCCCAGTTCACTTAATAAACTTGCGTACTGTGTGGCAAGTATTCAGTATCACCGCCTTCTGGATGTTGGAGAAGTTGTTTTTAGTTAGTCCCAGTGTGGTGATACTGTCGTGCAGGGTCTGAGGTACGACACCAGTTGATGGCATAATAACTGGTACTATTCTCACATTTTTGCTGTGCCACATCTGTTCTGTCTCAATGGCGAGACCCGCATACTTGATCAGTTTCTCCTGGTGTTTGTTGAGAAGTTTATGTCGACGTCGACGAGAAGAACAGAATCGACTCTTTCATCAACCTCCACGATGTTGGGTCCGTTATTCGTCACCTGTCTATCGGATAATGGACCTGTCGTAGTAGAGTCTAAAATTGTCATTTTCAAGCGCCTTCTGCGGTTGGTACTTGAAGTACGGTGTATAGGTACCGAGAACACATGGTTGTTCTATGATTGCATTTGTGGGGAACACTGGGTGTTAGCCATACACCTAGGGTGTTGCTTGCTTGTTGGTTCATAGTGTTTTGCGTATTATGTGCGGTGTACTCAGTATCACTGCCTTTTGCATACTGATAAGGTTATGTTTTCCAGGTACTTTTTAATCGCGCTGCAGGTTGTACCAGATATGAGTCATGTTGCTCCGATGATTATTGGTATAACGCTAGTCTTCATATTCCAAATTCGCTGTATCTCAATTTGGGGGTCTCTATACTTGAGATGCTTTTCAGCTTCCTTCTGCGTGATGTTATAGTCGGACAGAATTGCGATATCTATTAGCAGGCATTGGTTTTTTCTTGTCTTTTCGGACTATATCTGGTTTTTAGGCGTTAATGATTCGGTCTGTCTGTATTTGCACGTCCCATAAGATGGTTACATTTGGGGTGCCCGTGACCGGATCTGGCGTGTGTTCATACCATTTCTTGTTTACGGATATACTGTAATGTTTGCATATGTTCCAGTGAAGTTGTGCAGCTACTTTGTTGTGTCGATCCAGATATGATTTTTCAGGAAGAAAGTGGATGAAATTTCTTGTTGATTTCTTAATCGGAATTTCCCACTGAAACTGAATACGGTGAATGACGCGTCTTGTTCTCTTTCGATTGAGAGCACATTTATTGCCGTGGGTCTTGTCGTTCCGGAGATATACTCTCTTTTTGGAGCGAGGTATGGAAGTTTCCAAAAAAGACACAAGTATTGATATCCGTTGAACCGGGGGGTTAGAGGAAATTTTTTTTCCGATCATATAAAACTGAATATTATTACACTAATGAAAATGTGATTTTGGTAAAACTGGCATGATATACATGCAATATACATACGATGATGCTCACAGAGAAAAATCCAACTCGTGAAACTCTCACCTTTATTCTTATAGAGTACACTACCCATTGTTCTGAAACAAACTGAAATATTTTTCACTCATAAGAGCAGACTTGAAAAACTATTACTCTAAACCACAGTATCATTTTTATAATTCCATAGTATTCAGTTGATTTTCGACATAAAATTTTTTGTGCATGTTGAATTTACGTTTTCTTTTTGGATTCGCATACTGGATTTTTTAGGATGCTAAACAGAACCAGGTTTGCTATTATTTAGCGATTTCATTAATTCGCAAATATATTGAATTCAGAATTCTTTTTGTTGTCGAGCTACAGGCTGCAATCTTTTTCAGGAGACTCAGTCATCCCTTTACGAGTTTCCACTACAGTTGTTTTCCATTCTTCAGCTTTCAGAAGGTAAGTTTATGGTGGACTCTCTTTGAAAACCTCGTTGGTGCAATATAGTCCTGATAACTGTTTCTTAGTTGAGCAGAAAAATACAGGGTATTCCTAAATTACAGGTTCAACCGGAGAAGGGAGATTCCTTGTATGATTTCGAGAAAAGAATGTCCCATGAAAAGGGGACCGCAAACGTTCCGTTTTTGAGGTACAGAGTGTTAGAGTTTGCATATTTTCAAGTTTTTTTCTAAAGTATCCGCACTTAACAATATAATTATACGAGCCTATCAAACCTTCATGAATCGTGGCCTCAGGTCCGGAGAAAATTCAGAAGAACTGATAATGACTCGAATCACCGCAGTTTACTAACTACATTTTCATGATAATTTGGATTTTTCTGAGGATTTCGAGATAATTGTTCTCAGAATCCGTAACGACGAAACTCCAAGAAACTATAAGGTTCAGTATAGCAACAAAGCTCCTTTTCACCATTTTTGAAACCAAGAGTGACCCATCATCCTGAGATCTGAATTTGAAATTCTTAGTTACGTGGTGTGAATATAAATTGTAATATATATGCCAAATTTCAGTTGCGTATCTTCCGGAATGCAGATAAAACGGAAAAAATACTCTGAAAAATTCAAACTACAACACCCTGTATCTCGAAAGCAGTACATTTGTGGTCCCATGTTTATGGGACTTCTTGTCGGAGTTAGGCAAGGAATCTTCCCATTTTTTGTACCTCCAATTAAGGAGTACCCTGTATTTTTAGGCTATAGCGGCTGTCAAAGGAATCAGGTTCGTTGACAAAAATTCTACATTTTCGAGATATTCAATTCAATTCAATCTATTCATCATAAAAAAATTTACAAAACATGAATCGAATACGAACCGATAAAAAGAAAAATCCAATAAAAAAATTATATAATGCAGAGAGAATAGCCTCAAATCCACTCGAATTCATCTTTATGTATGACTGAAGGAGATTCCTACATACCCTAGATTTTATGTTGAATAATGCCCCGAATTCATAGGCAAAAAGATTATGAAATTTGGGACCATAATACAAAAAGCTACACTGCGAATGTTTTTTGTGAAAAAGTAGAATTACCAGATTTCTATTCGGAACCTGCCTTGTTTGAACCAAATGCTGAACAAATTATTCGCTCTCTTTCATCTGATTTAGTCTAACCTCATATATAAAGAGTGGTTTAATATTTTACCGCTCAGATTCCAAAAAATTCTCTCAGTTCCAAACTTTCTACTCACTTTCAATATTATTTTCAGTACTGCCCTATGAACAATGTCCAATCCTCCTATATTATTCTCTCTGACACAACCCCATATTTCAATACCATACCTCAACAATGACATAACTAGAGACTCGTACACCCAAAACATTCTTTCTTCGACAGAATATTACTTATATTATAAAAACATAATAAAGTTTTCTAATGCGTTTGACAAAATGAGCTGTATGCCCACTCCACCTCAGATGTTGGTGGATGATTATCGAATCAAACTCCAGCTGTTTAGACACACTAAGAGGAAATGAAATAAATCTAGTCTTATTCGTATTCAAACTAAACAAGGACACTGACAACAACGTGATTACAGTTTCTGGCACGAAGCAACCAGTCAATGAAAACCAAAAATAAGATCGGTCCAAGCACAGTTCTCTGCGGGATCGCAATGTCCACCCTCAATAGCTTACTCAAAATACCCCCCATCTCAATACACTGAATCCGATTATCCAAATAACTTCGTCTCAAATTCGAACTAACTCCCCTGACACCAAGATGTTCCAGTTTATCAATAAGCAAAGCGTGATTCACATTGTCAAAGGCCTAAGCCAGATCTAAACACCGCCATATCATATTCGCGTCCATGGGGTAAAGGACACTTTCAATAAGTTCCTGAATTGCTTCAGTGATTGATGTATTCTTACGGAAACCCAATTGTCTATTATTCAATAATTTATTTTCTTCAAGATATGAGATACATCTCTCTTTCAGGCATTTTTCAACGATTTTATCAAAGTTATTAATTACAGAGATAGGACGGTAGTTTGTCATTTCAGCTCCATTTCTACATTTGAAAAAGCAAGTCACATGAAACTCCTTGCAGTCTGTCGGCACCAGCACCACCCGAAAAACACAAATTTATGACATGTACCATACGCTTCAAAACAAATTCATGTATATGTTTAATGAGGCAGTACGAAATTCAGTCGGGTCCTGATGGACCAGTTGCGTTTTTCAATGAGGTTATGGCGCAAACAATTTCATTTTCATCAACAGGTTTCATGTGTGTAGAGGACCTAGGTGGGGGAAAATCGGAATCAGTAATAGTTGATCTGTTTATATCTTGTGCTAACCGCTTACCGAAATTGACAAAAAAATAATTGAATTTATCCGCTTCCTCCTTCAGCTCATTAGGTATACCGGATTCAACTTTATTCGTATTATTTAAATGATTCAGAGTTTTCCAAAATCCCTTCCGGCTTGTTTGAACTGTTCCACATAATAAGATTCTTAGCTTTCTTCGACAAATTATTCAGTGAGTTTCTATAGGTTGTAAACTTGCGTTAATTACAGGATTGAAATTCATCCTCAGCCTTAATTTCATTTTATCTCTTCGCTTAATAGATGTTACCAACCCTAATATTATTCACGGCGGATTTCGTTTAAAGATTTTTATTTATACTATCACTTTTATTATATGATGACTTCTCTATATATTCTTTCGAAGATCTCAAGAAGTTAGTACAAGCCGTCTGGGGATCAGAGTCATACAGGACCTGTCGCCAGCTTTTATCTCTTAGGTAAGACACTAATTTTATCAAGAAAGGTTCGTTTCGATGGATTATTCTGACAACTATGCTTCTCTACCGGTTTACGCGCTTGTACATTGCAAAATGGCGACTTGAAAATTCGGTGGAATTTAAATGAGATATGAAAATTTTCAAAAATTTTTTTTTGATTTTTCCATGGATAATTCTTCTTATTGACACTATTCATCTTCCAACCAAGTTTCATTTCGATCAGATGAATATTTCTTGAGTTATTGAAACATTAAAATTTCAAATGGCTGTTACACAAAAACCATTAGGCAAATTTGGCCCATTAACGAACTCAACTGAGATTTTTGGACTTCAAACCTAATCTCACAATTTCAAGTTGCTAAGTCTTTTCCTTCGAAAGTTAGAGAGCACGTAGAGCACATACGGATAGACGGACAGAATTGAATTCGACCACGGATTCTTCTTCAGGGAGTTCAAACTAATCGTTTAAGACCATTTTCCGCTCAATATTCGAAAATTATAGACATCGTGACGAAATGATAACGCTCTGTTCTCTAGAACGCGTAAAAAGCCGCCCAATGATCCGTAATTAAAGTTTTTATAACACCAGAACAATGCAGCATTCTTTTTTGGAAATGAGTCTTAAGTTTTACATATCTATGGTCAATAATAGTAGCGGAAGTATCAGTTACTTGAGTAGGATTATTCATTTCAGAAATGTATTCATTTTCTCCCATCAAAGCTTCATATGTTTTTTGCATCTCCAATATCGATATTAATATCATCCAAGAAAATTTCAACATCCCTAGAGCCCAAGCTCAATAAGTATTAATTTTTTTATTTATTTTTGCCACAAGTATTCATTTAATTCCTCAATATATCGCTTCCTGTTAATAGAGGAAGGTCTATATGATGCAGATAATACATATCTCATATGGTTCATTACGAAAGATGAATGCAATGGGTCAACTTCAGTGAAATGTATTACTTGGACATTCACATTTATAGTTGACTTCACATATATTGATAAACCATCACATCTTTTATATTTGATTCATTATATAACACATCAAAACCAGTAATGCAATAATTTGAACCATCATACAATTCCCAACATTCAGACAGAACAATAATATCAAGATTGTCCAAATTCAAGGCATTCAAATATAACAATAGTTCATCATTATTTCTACATATATATTGAAATTAACAATATTCAGGAGTCTATCAAGTTCAATTTGTTATTAAGCACTATCAACATCAGAATATTGATCCGCATTCTCATCCTTTTCTCAGTCCTTCGTGAAGCGAATTCCAGCGGTCCGATTTGGTTTCCGTGGGGTGAGCCACCGCGTAGTCAGGGACGTGGTCACTGATCTCAAGAATAGTCCATCTACCGACTTTTATGGACTCTCGGTTGTAATAATCAGATGGAACATCAACCCCCTAATATCGCCACTAACGAAACTAGTGAACAGCTGTCTCAGGTTCGGCATCTTCCCGAGTTGTCTGAAAATCTCGAAGGTGATACCGGTCCACAAGAAGGGTGATGAGGACGACTTGAACAACTATCGTCCTATTTACTTAGTCCCCGTTTTATCAAAGATCCTCGAGGAAATAATCTCCAACCAAATTGTGGAATACTTCGAAGAGAATAAACTATTCTCTGGCTCGCAATATGGCTTTCGGCCAGGACGTAGCACCACAGATGCAGTAGAACACTTGATCACGTATGCTATCGATTGTTTTGAACACAAAAAGTACTGCTTGTCATCTTTCGTTGATTTGACGAAGGCTTTTGACTGCGTTTCTTGTGACAAGCTGCTCGAAAAACTGAGTATTTACGGATGTGATGAAGTGTCGACCAAATTGATCGGCTCTTTTTTGGGGAATAGGCTACAGATAACCCTTGTGAGGCCAATAGCACTTGGCGTTGGACAGGGGTCTACCCTTGGACTTGTGCTTTTTCTAGTGTCCGTCAACGATCTTCCAGAATATGTGCATGAAGCGGACACCATACTATTTGTTGATGACACGACATTTTTGCTCCAGGGTTCCGACCTGGATTACTTAGTGGAAATGTCGCGGAATATACGCTTGAAGTCTTTCGAGTGGTTCTCTGCGAATGGACTCAGCATAAATGAGGAAAAGTCTCAGGAGCTCCTCTTGAGTCTGAGGAGGGTCGAGGGTGATCTGGGTATGGTGGAATCGGTTAGGTTCCTCGGAGCTCGTCTGGATTCCTCGTTAACCTGGATGATTCATGTGGAAGAGCTTGTCTCAAGGCTAAGCAAGAACGTGTTTGCTCTGAGAGCTCTGTCCGGCTCTCTGTCTGGGGATGTACTCAGAAGTGCATACTTCGCTCTGGTAGAATCACATTTGAGATATGGGGTATTGCTGTGGGGAAATAGCTCTCACGCTTACAATGTTTTCCGTCTGCAGAGGCGTGCTGTCAGAATTTTGAGTGGACTAGGAAACCGCGATTGCTGTAGGAGGGCATTCAAAGATCTAGGCTTACTGACTTTTCCTTCGATCTTCATTTTGGAAAGCGTTTTATACGTTCACTCTTATAAAGACAAATTCCATATACAGTCAACTGTTCATACTCATAACACACGAGGAAGGTCACTGATTCGTAAGGAATTTCTTAGACTCAGTAGATCTCAGCAGGGTCCACTTCACAGCGCTGCAACCCTATACAATAAACTTCCTGGTGTGGTTAAGACTCTGTCAAAAAGAAAGTTCAAAATAAAACTCACTTCATTTTTAAGAAACGAGACATTTTATTCAATTGACGCGTTCTACTCTGTGACAGTAGATGACACAAATTTTACTTTGAGTTAACTGTAATTCGGGGACATTTCGCGTTGAATAGCCTACCTATATCTATGTTTTGTATACTTTGTTCGCTTTATATGATGTTAAACCTCAAAATTTTATTTATACACTATATAGTCCACATATTATTGTTAATTCATTTTGACTTGTGTAAACGATATTATATTGTAAGACACCAATAAATCTCTCTCTCTCTCCATTTCCGATTCGGGACACCCCATTCGGTAATTATTATAATTCACAAGGAAAAAAGAATATATCAAAAATTAAAATATAAAAAGATTCAACGAATTATTGTAATTTATATGAAAGTGAAAGATATGTAGTAGGTAATCCAACCAATGATCAATACCGATAAGTTATATCTACAATTAAAAACGAACCGCAAATTCTTTATCAATCATAAATCCATACTCAAATACCGAACAATCAAACTATATCTATATCATGTCTCTCTCTAATTGAAACTTTTCCTTTGTCGGTTCTAACCTTAATGACGCCATCAACAGTCTAAACATTTTTATGGAATTTTCATTTAGCGTACTTGAACCGTTCAATACGTTTTCGTGTGAGGTCTTCACATTGAAAAATCTTGAACTTAAGGAAGAATTTTCTTGCTGAGCAAAATTCATCACGGTGATATTCATTCACTAATTTGACGATGATCGGAGGTAGTCCATTTCGACCTCCTCTTTCCAAGCGATGACTAAATTCTATCGATTGTGCATCGATGTTTACGTTTCTTTCTTGACACATGGATATAAGGTTCTCTTTCACTGTCGTAATATCTGATTCGGAAACCACAAATAAAATTAAATTCGATTTTTTACCTTCTTGTTGCAGTTGTTCCAAGTTGGACTCTGCCTTCTGTAATTTCAACTGTAATTCTTTGAAATCCTCTTGAAGGGTAGTGAATTCATCATCTTTGAATGCTGCTTTTACTTTCTTTTATTCCTCTTCCATTCTGTCCTTGATCATGGTGATAACGTGATCAGCTATATTATCTAGGTAACTATCAAGTACTGCAATAACTGTTTTCCTAGTGTTTCCTTTATATCGGCCTTATTTTCACGGGTTAATCCCATTTTCAGGATTATATCGATAACAGAAACTTAACCTAAATACAGACTGAATCGAGTGAAAAAATGTTAAAACAATTTTTGTTTGTTTGCTGATTCAAAAGAAATGCTCGATATCTGATTTTTTTGGCGTTATAACGAGTCAGTCAAATTTGTTTCCACTATAAATTGACCACCCATATATTGTTTCAGTCCCTTGTAGGGGGTGAGCCTTCTGCTCTAACTCTAATTATACTGTGTCCAGATTCATGAAATTTGGCAAGCATGTTCTTTGATAGTACAGTAACTGGATAGAAAAATGAATTAATTTATTCTCCAACCATAAAAATTATCACAGAGGACCTTGTCTCCCCAATTCGATAGAGCATTCAATTTCATACCTCGAACGAAAATAGAATTGAAAGATTACTAAAATAATTTCTTTATTTGATTACTGACGTATACTAGAAGAGTGTGTGTGCAAAATGTCATAGACATAGACGCGTTTCCTCACATGTGAATTTTGTGTATTTTTGAAAAGCTTTCAATATAATTGTTTTAGACATCTAAATTTTATTTTAGTTCTTGTTATTCCAGTTTGAAACTAGTTGGCCTTTCTTCCAAGAAGTTTGTTTCGTGAAGCAATCTAGACCTACACTCAGAAACCTGTGAAAATACCCTTGAAAAGTAGTCGCAGTGCTATTAAAGTTAGAGCAAAAGGCTCACCCCGAGCAAGAGGCTAATACAGAATATCTATGGCTAAATGATCAGTTTTGAGTTAAAAAATTTTTCAATGGATTATGACCAACATGAGAAATAATATTTTCAGAATTTCAATTTTATATTTATTTTTGTTTTGACCACAATTTTTGGTAATCAAAGTATAATTCGAACATGCAACATGACTCTCGCCCATTTCTCGTTAAACCGAAAGTCATAGACCGTATTCACCATCCAAGATGAAAAACAATCTTTAACATCAACGTCCAACATTTCAATCCGATATCAAAACAGTGTGTAACTACTGTCTAATCCACTTACACTTTCTGCGTCTGACGCATTTTTTGGAAACCACGTTACTGGTAACGATATGTCTCTGGACGAAGGAAACGTGGTTTTCGAAACGTGCGTTAGACGCAGAAAGTGTAAGTGGATTAGAGTGAACTCAAATAGTTATTCTAACCCGATATCTTGTGAAATGAAGATTTTTTGGGAGTGAACCTGATTCGTGTCGGACCCGGTATATTAGACAATATTTGATCACATCTCTGGTTTACTTTTCAAAACGAACACTCCAAAGAATATAACTTAATGGTTTGATATTTTCACTCAGCATTTTGAATTGGAATGTGAAGAACGAGTAGTATCCTATGTTTGGAAGATGAGAATTTGTATCTTGGAAGTGCTCAAAAGTTCCTTGTTTCACGTAGTTGATTTTTTTCTGGTATTCTATTTGATTACAGTTCAGGAATTTTCGCGTGCGAACGAAATTAACTAGTTATATAGAAATTGAATGATATTCTTTCCATATTTTCACTTCGGAATGGGAAGACACATCTTTCTATATGGCAGACAAGATAAGAATCGGTGATTCTTATAACTATGGATTTCTGAAAACTAATATCTAACTGAATTTATTAGCTTTTCCTATAGTATTTCTCCGAGAGAACGTGTGGACCCGTCGATTTTCTATCCTGTAATTTTCCTTCACGGAGGAAATCAGTAATGCGTCTTAATGAAATTAATTATTTCAGCTTAATTTATGTGGAATTGATGGCTTTATGGATTTATTAGTCGAGCATTATTTTCGGACAAACATGATTTCAAATGGGTTTTTTTCCTCAGAAGAGAGATATTGTTGAACCAACTACTGAAAATAGATTATCGTAGAAATCAATTAGATCGCTGTTGGTTTTGGTTGCTGAGAAGGCGTTATATCAGTACTGTTTCAGGTTATTTCTAGGTTTTCACTTTAAATATCTGAGAAGAACTGTTTAAAAATGAATGGGAATTATTATATACAGGAAACTCACTTGTGGATTGCGGGATTAAAACTATCTGTCAAGGGCAGTTTCTAGTAAAAATGTTGCCTAATGAACAATATTGAAATAATGCGAACGATCAGCAAGGTGAACTTCAACGATTCGGAGTCCATATATGAATCAGACAATAGCGAGTTGGCAGATTCAATATTTTTTGTCGTTGATTCTACAATTTTCTGATTCAGTATACTGAAGCTGCAGTGGAGCTGCGTTTTTCAGTAGATGAAATTTTGGACTGCGAACAAATGGATGGATTTTTGGCAAGCAGCAAGTTTTTTTCGGGAATCTGCGATTTAGTAACACTGATTAGTCTATATACTGTTCGTTTATTTTTGGAAAATCATCCGAATTTGTCGTTAATCTATGATAGTTTTAGCTATGTGAACCTGGCAATTGACCTTGAAATTTTCTCGTGAAAATTTTGTGGTCGATTGTACCCGGTAGGTACCCGATTGTACCACAAAAATTTTCGTTTGTACCCCTAACGTTTTCTCCATACAGCCACTTTTATTTTTGCTGAAATCCCCATAGTTTTTTTTACACATCAATTCGAATTTTTTTTTTCTTCAACTCGTGATTGGCCGATAATTGATGGAATTTTTGTATGAAAATTCTGTGGTCGATTGTACCCGATAGGAACTCGATTGTACCACAAAAATTTTCGTTTGTACCCCTAGCGTTTTTTCTATACAGCCATTATAACTCTTGAACCCACCGGCACCCCAAAAAAAAATCGAAATTTCTTCATGAAAACTTGGTGAAGGATTGTACCAGGTAGGTACCCGATTGTACCACATTTATTTTTGCTGATATCCCCATGGTTTTTTTACACATCAATTCGAAATTTTTTTTCTCTTCAACTCGTGATTGGCCGATAATTGATGGAATTTTTGTATGAAAATTCTGTGGTCGATTGTACCCGGTAGGTACTCGATTGTTCCACAAAAATTTCCGTTTGTACCCCTAGCGTTTTTTCTATACAGCCATTATAACTTTTGAAACCACCGACAACCCAAAAAAAAATCGAAATTTCTTCATGAAAACTCAGTGAAGGATTGTACCAGGTAGGTACCCGATTGTACCACATTTATTTTTCCTAAAATCCCAATGGTTTTTTTTGCACATCAATTCGAAATTTTTTTTTCTTCAACTCGTGATTGGCCGATAATCGATGGAATTTTTGTTTGAAAATTATGTGGTCGATTGTACCTCAAACATTTTTGTTTGTGCCCCTAACGTTTTCTTCATACAACCATTATAACTTTTGAACCCACTGATACCCAAAAAATTTTTTTTTGATTTTTTCATGAAAACTTGGTGAAGTATTGTACCATGTAGGTACCCGATTGTACCACAAAAATTTTCGTTTGTACCCCTAACCTTTTCTCTATAGAGCCATTATAACTTTTGACCCACCGGCACCCAAAAAAAAAAATTCGAAATTTCCTCATGAAAACTTGGTGAAGGATTGTACCAGGTAGGTACCCGATTGTACCACTTTTATTTTTGCTGAAATCCCCATGGTTTTTTTTACACATCAATTCGGATTTTTTTTTTCACTTCAACTCGTGATCGGCCGATAATTGATGGAATTTTTGTATGAAAATTCTGTGGTCGATTGTACCCGGTAGGAACTCGATTGTACCACGAACATTTTCGTTTGTATCCCTAGCGCTTTTTCTATACAGCCTTTATAACTTTTGAACCCACCGGCACTCCAAAAAAAAAGCGAAATTTCTTCATGAAAACTTGGTTAAGGATTGTACCAGGTAGGTACCTGATTGTACCACATTTATTTTTGCTGAAATCTCCATGGTTTTTTTCACACATCAATTCGAAATTTTTTTTTTTGGGTGCTGGTGGATTCAAAAGTTATGATGGCTGTATAAAGGAAACGTTAGGCATACAAAGAAAAATTCTTGAAATACAATCGGGTACCTACCGGGTACAATCGACCACAGAATTTTCACACAAAAATTCCATCGATAATCGGTCAATCAAGAGTTGAAGAGAAAAAAAACTTTCGAATTGACGTGTAAAAAACCATGGGGATTTCAGCATAAATAAAAGTGGTACAATCGGATATCTACCCGGTACAATCCTTCACCAATTTTTCATGAAGAATTTCCGATTTTTTTTTATGGGTGCCGGTGGGTTCAAAAGTTATAATGGCTTTATAGAGAAAACGTTAAGGGTACAAACGAAAGTTTTTGTGGTACAATCGGGTACCTACCGGGTACAATCGACCACAAAATTTTCACACAAAAGTTCTATCGATTATCGGCCAATCACGAGTTGAAGAGAAACAAATCTTGGACTTGATATGTAGAAAAAACCATGGGGATTTCAGCGAAAATGAAAGTGGTACAAACGGGTACCTATCTGGTACAATCCTCCACCAAGTTTCCATGAAAAAATATAACATTTTTATCTGGATGTCGGTGGATTCAAAAGTCTCAATGGCTGTATAAGGAAAACGTTAGGGGTACAAACGAAAATTTTTGTCATACAATCGTGTACCTACAGGGTACAATCGACCACAGAATTTTCTCACAAAAATTCCATCGATTTTCGGCCAATCAAGAGTTGAAGAGAAAAAAAATGTCGAATTGATGTGTAATAAAAAACCATGGGGATTTCAGCAAGAATAAAAGTGGTACAATCGGGTACCTACCTGGTACAATCCTTCACCAAGTTTTCAAGAAGAAATTTCGAATTTTTTTTGGGTGCCGGTGGGTTCAAAAGTTATAATGGCTGTATAGAAAAAACGCTAGGGTACAAACGGAAATATTTGTGGTACAATCGGGTACCTACCGGGTACAATCGACCACAGAATTTTCATACAAAAATTCCATCAATTATCGGCAATCACGAGTTAAAGAGAAAAAAAAAATTCGAATTGATATGTAAAAAAAACCATGGGGATTTCAGCAAAAATAAATGCGGTACAATCGGGTACCTACCTGGTACAATCCTTCACCAAGTTTTTATGAAGAAATTTTTTTTTGGAGTGCTGGTGGGTTCAAAAGTTATAATGGCTGTATAGAGAAAACGCTAGGGGTACAAACGGAAATTTTTGTGGTACAATCGGGTACCTATCGGGTACAATCGACCATAGAATTTTCATACAAAAATTCCATCCATTATCGGCCAATCACGAGTTTATTTGTTTATTTATTTATTTATTTATTTATTTATTTCACTTATGGAGCACATACAGGTAATTCAATACCCAAAAAAATGTGTTCACAGATTAGAAAGAAAAAAATATTCAAACAGAAACATAAATTAAATCCGATTTCCTATAAGTTGAAGAGAAAAAAAAATTTCGAATTGATGTGTAAAAAAAACCATGGGGATTTCAGCGAAAATAAATGTGGTACAATCGGATATCCACCTGGTACAATCCTTCACCAAGTTTTCATGAAGAAATTTCGATTTTTTTTTGGGGGTGCCGGTGGATTCAAAAGTTATAATGGCTGTATAGAAAAAACGCTAGGGGTACAAACGGAAATTTTTGTGGTACAATCGAGTACCTACCGGGTACAATCGACCACAGAATTTTCATACAAACATTCCATCAATTATCGGCCAATCACGAGTTGAAGAGAAAAAAAAATTTCGAATTGATGTGTAAAAAAAACCATGGGGATTTCAGCAAAAATAAAAGTGGTACAATCGGGTACCTACCTGGTACAATCCTTCACCAAGTTTCATGCGGAAATTTCGAATTTTTTTTTTTGGGTGCCGGTGGGTTCAAAAGTTGTAATGGCTGTATAGAGAAAACGTTAGGGGTACAAACGAAAATATTTGTGGTACAATCGGTTACCTACCGGGTACAATCGATCACAAAAGTTTCACGAGAAAATTTCAAGGTCAATTGCCAGGTTCACATAGCTGATAGTTTTTTGCATTTTTCTTCCAACTATGCTTTTTTAGATTCAAATTCAATTGAAATTTCTAAAAAAAACTTTGATGGTTTGCACGGAAATTCGGCGATCGGACGATCAGCAGATTGCTGGCTGTGTCGAATTTGATCGGCCTATCAACGCACTTTGGTTCTACAAACTTGATCACTCCATCTGACCGATCAGAATAATGAAGTGTGACAACCTTGTATTTCTGCTACTCCGATCAACGGAACCACAAAATGGTATGAAAATTAGGTGATGTGTGTATATATTTGTGGACATAAAAGTTGCTTTGCGTTTGTTCGTGTATCGTTCCAATTCAAAGTGATGTGATAGCAAAAAAATGTAAGCACAGGAAAGGTTAACAAATGAAAATACATTTATTCCAAATCCAGAGAATTTAATTCAACTTTTCCTCCATATTTCTTCTTGACAAAGTGCTCTCAATATTTGAAATAGCATTATTTCCAAATTGAAATCAATCATGTTCTTCCAATTAGTACTCAGATAGTCTTTTTATCTTTTTCTCGGAGGATTAGGTGCAATCGTTTTTATGTTTATTTATGCATTTATTAATTCCACGAAGGAATACAAACAGGCGAGACAGTCACTCACAGATTGATATCAAGTAGAAAAAAAAACATTTTTAAAATAACCTAAACCTTAAAAAAATAGAATCAAAAAAATATTCTTTACCCATTCATATCAGTTCTCTGTAAATGCGTGTCAACGTTCGTTTTAAAACAATTTTGCTTTGGTAGAACATATCGAAATCATTCATATGAGAGTTACAGAGATGAAAAACTCTACATATAGGAGAATTAAACGCTCTATTTGTATTGCTGAAGGATATGTGGAAGGTTAACTGATGTCCGAGAGATCTCATAGGTACGTGGAACGGTATTCTACTGATGATTTTCGCTGAATCTATGTGGAATGGTATTCTACTAACTATTTCCCTCGTCGTAATTTCCACCAATCAGAAAAGCGTAATCTTGAATTACAAATGGTTTCTAGGTGAGAAAACTGTTTGGCAGGAGCTGTCAGCGGTTTATTTCAGTTTTCAAATTAATACCTATACATGCATGCAGAATAATCTGTTAATCATGAAATAGTGTTGTCAAATACCATTCGGGCATCTTATTGTTCCTGTGAAAAAAATCGAAAAAACACATTGCAAAGTAATATTTTTTAACAAAAATCATTCGTGCAGGTGCAAAACTTTTCGTCTTCGACTCGGATTTTTGTTGCCACCAGCACTCATGCTTCTTGTTAAAATAATATTTAGCAACGTGTTATTTCGATTTGTTACGGAAAAATTAGATGCCCTTATGATATTACTTACGATAATTTCGACTGACCTTATACCGTTGTTAAGTATTCTATGTTACGTCATTTCACTTTTCAGAACTTGTTTCCATCCTGGTTTGGTGAAATTTATCTCAGTCTTTATTATGACTTCATGCTCCCCCCTCGTCCCAGCCGAACTTTATATTTATCTGGTGTCTTATTGAGCAAGATGTGAGGGTTGATTCATTCAGTTATTCCCTTAATTATTTTTACTCGCATGTTCTAGGGGAAGAGCGTGCTATCATTTCATCCGAATGTCTGTAATTTTCTAATTTTGAGCCTAAAATGGTCTCAAACGACTAGGTTGGACTCATTGATGACGAATCCGGTGTCAATACGATTCTGTCCATCGGGCTGACCGGCCGTCCAGTCGTGGACACGATAACTGCCGAACGGAGCAAGTTAGCGACTTGAAACTTTTAGTCTAGTTCGCGCATCGGAATGACGCGGTTTAGTTCGTTAACGGGCCGAATCGGCTAAATTTTGTTATGATCGTGTCATTAGAACAATTCGAAAACAAAAATTCAAATATTCTGTGATTTTCATATCCTATCATCCTCATTGAAATCTCTATAAACCTTTTAACTGTCAATTTTAGATAAAGTACTGGATTTCAATTCGATCACATCTGTATTTTTCCGAAATATTGGGAAAATAATATTTTTATGGGTATATCTGCGGAATCATTGGGTGGATTTTACCCATTCACTAATTCGGCTTTCGGAATCAACGGCCAAACCTTCTCTAGAAATATCGAGTTTCTAACATCCGGAAGAAACGACTCAGCAATTCGATATTCGTAACTTAGGTTGAGGCTTAATTACGAATGTCGATTTCGTGAATGGGTAATATCCGCCCAATAATTTCGTAGATATACCGATCCGAAATTTTAGTTTTTCAATATTTCCGAAAATACAGATTAGATCGAATTGAAATCCAGTACTTTATTGAAAAAACCTAGAAAAGCACTGCCATGGACGCACCAGCTTTTGCGCGAATGTTCAAATTCGTTGCCAAAGCGGTCATCTCCATTAAACAAGCGCGCAAAAGCTGCTGCCTTCACGGCAGTGCTTGTCAAGGTTTTTTTTTGAGTATTCATTTTTATTGCGCGCATGTTCTAGGGGAACAGCGTGCTATCGTTTTGTCCAAATGTCTGTAATTTTGGATGATTGAGCCGAAAATGGTCTCAATCGACTAGGTTGGACTCACTGATGACGAATCCGGTGTCAAAATTGATTCTGTCCGGCCGTAGACACGATAACTGTCGACAGAAGCAGCTACTTGAAACTTTCAGGATAGGTTGCGCATCCGAATGCCGCGGTTGAGTTCGTTAATGGGCCAAATCGGTCGAATAGTTTCAGAGTTATAGGCACTTGAAGTTTTGAAGTTATTTATTTTTTATTTCAGAAACTAATCAAGCGATTGGATTCAAACTTGGCAGTTTGGTGGACTATAACGACGCGCAACTTTGAGCCAAATTTCGTCGAGATCATATTGTCAGTAAATTCAAAAAAAAATTTTTTTCCAAATTTTTTTACAAAAAAATTTAATTTTCGGAAACCATTCATCATATCCAAAAAAAAAAATACTAACACTTTGACCTTCTAATTTCACAGCAGTGTACTAAATTTCAGTTCGATACGATCATAAGTTTTGGAGATATCGGGAAAAAATATGTAAAATTTCGAGGTTTTCTTCTCGATATCGTTGATTTTTTCGGTATTACTCGAGAAATACTGATTCAGTCCTGATTAAACTTCACAGCTAGTTTTGAGATGCTGAAAGACAACTTTATGCAAAATTTCGTGATAATCGTGTTATTAGAACAATTTCAAAAAAAAATTTCTATGATTTTCTCATCATATCATCCTCATTAAATTCTGTATGAAACTTCGAACTGTTATTTTCGATGAAGTACTGGATTTCAATTCGATCTGATCTGTATTTTTGGAAATATTGGAAAAAATAAAATTTTGATTGGGTATATCTACGGAATCATTGGGTGGATTTTACCCATTCACGAATTCGGCCTTCGTAATTAAGGTCCAAACCTTCTCTACAAATATCGAGTTTCTAAGTTGTTTCTTTCGGAAGTTATTGTGTTTACGCAGTCGGCCGTTAGGCTGACCGTAAACACAATAACTTCCGGAAGAAACGACTTAGAAACTCGATATTTGTAGAGTAGGTATGGGGCTTAATTACGAAGGTCGAATTCGTGAATGGGTAAAATCCGCCCAATGATTCCGTAGATATACCCATTCCAAATTTTATTTTCACAATATGTCCAAAAATACAGATATGATCGAAGCGTTTGCGCGCATGTTCAAATTCGTTGCTGAAGCGGTCATCTACATTGAACATGCGCGCAAAAGTTGCTGCCTTCACGGCAGTGCTTTTTGAAATTTTTCTTTGTTGGGATATTCAATTGAGTACACAAGGACTGGGATTATATTCGAGTTTGTTTCGTGAACCAACAACTTCGGCATACTGCTAAACTCAGTTGATCTCAGTGGTGAGAATTCAACAAGGTAAAAGAAAATATTATCCCTTATCGGTCAGCCAACAAGCACTTTACGCCAAATTCTGGGATTTACTCCAGAGGAGCATCCGGACAAGTCACCAGTGGCGGGGTTGGTGGTTTTCCGGCAGAGCCCGTGTTGAGGGATTTATCTCATGGAAATGAACAATAGACAGTCATTGAAACACGTGTTTTCTTGAACTGTAGCAAAACGATCTTTGGTCTATCATAGTTGGTAAGGAGTTACGTTCCACTGCGACCTTAAGGTCTATTGTGCCCTTGGTCTATCATACTTCAGTACAGTAACAGTAAAAAAAACTTAATCTATGTACAGATACAATTTTCTTACAGTGCTCAAATTGTAACTTGAGGATGGCGTTAGGCCGAAGCAGGCAGTCACATTGACAACACTAGATGAAGCATACTGAACAAAGAAAAACAGTTTTCTCTTATAAATTCCTATTGATTGAACAGTTCACAATGGATTTCCGTCAAGTAATAACAATGGTACCTTGCACAAAATAACGAAAATTCAAATATTTCGGAGAATAAATAACGAGCTGAAACTTCAAACACAGTTGTTGAACATTGGCTTCAAGATATGCACCAAATCACACATAATACTGTTGAATAGTTCTAGCTTCCAAACTTAGGCGAGAAGATGAACGTCAGTATTCTACAACGAATCACGATGCTTCAATCTCACAACATCGGTGTTCTTGTAATTATTGACGAAGTAACCTGAAATTTTCGAAAAATCCAAACTCCAAATCCGTTTGATAGATTTCGCCCTTCAGAAGGTAACTGTTACATTTAATAATAATAATAATAATAATAATAATATTATCTTTATTTCACCAAATTGAACCTCAAGGGGAAGTTCACCAAGAAGGTGCTCTACCACTTAACCCTTGTTACATAAATAATTGAATTCGAATGATCATTGAAAAACAAAAAAAGGAGAATATAATGGAAATGAACAAAATAAAGCAGAACTAAGATAATAATAGAAAAAAAGCATTCAAGACATTGAGTACTACTATAGTTTCTGTAGACAATCAGGAACTTTATATATTTATCGTACGGAAAAGATGAGCCCTGATTTCTTTCCTAAATCTAACCATT
This sequence comes from Myrrha octodecimguttata, assembly GCA_958510865.1. NCBI lineage: Eukaryota > Metazoa > Arthropoda > Insecta > Coleoptera > Coccinellidae > Myrrha > Myrrha octodecimguttata. Next base: position 26,415,460 of record OY294056.1, read on the forward strand.
GTGAATTTTTTATATTCGGTTGGAACCTCATTGTAAAACTTCACTATATTATATGAGAAACTTCTTTGAAAGATCGATGTTCTGTGCTGGGGACAAGAAAGCAGATTCCTATGCCTCACGTTCAAGTTATGAATATCAGTTCTATACCTCAGTTTCTTGTGAAGATATGGCGGACACTTCTCAATTATGACTTTGTGATAAGTACACAGGGCATAATATTCAAAACAGGTTTTCATAGGCAACCAACATAACTCCTTCAACTTATGCGAAACATGCTCATATTTTCTGATCCCATATACAAACCTAATGCAGCTATTTTGAACACGTTGAATTCGACCTAATGTCTCTTGATCAAGACAAAAGCTATAAACAGGGGAGCAATAATTAAACTTAGACAAGACAAGACTCTCACATAGAACCCTTTTTGTAGGGATGGGCAAATACGATCTATGCTGGTACAGCATCCTAAGGGCCCCATAAGCTCTCCGAACTGAACACGCCACATGTTCACGAAATCTTAATGAGCCAAGCCCAAGTCCCGAGCGTTCTCTACAAAATGTTTATTATCACCACCAATTACAGGCCTAAAATTATTTTCAACGAAACTTCTTATATTTTTGGAACCAAAGACCAGAGCGAATGATTTTCTTGAATTCAAAATGAGGGAATGTTTCTCCGCTATGAGTGCCAACCGATTCAGATCCTCAATAATTCTCATGGTTGCGGTGTTAAAATCTTCAATGGAGAAATCGAAAAAAAGTTGAAAATCATCAGCAAACATGTGAACCTTGCCGTGACGGATGAACTTGATGAATTGGCTTGTGTATATTATAAATAGAAGAGGCCCGAGAACCGATTCCTGAGGTACCCCACTCAGCACAGACTTAGCAGAAGAGATTTTATCACCCAACTTCACGAATTGTGTACGCCCAGTGAGGTAAGAGCTCAGAAGGCGAAGAGCCTCACCTGACACTCCACAAGACTTCAAAATAGCCACAAGAACATCATGCCGCACAGTATCGAAGGCTCTACTGAAATCCAGCAGGAATAACATTGCACACTTAGAATCATCAATGGACCGAAAAATGTCATCAGTCACATCGAGAAGGGCACCGGTAGCACTGTAACCTTGACGGAAACCTGACTGAGTCGCAGGAAGAATCCCATTCAGCTCAAAATACTCAGAGAGTTGGACTGCCATTATTAGTATAGATAAACCAGGCAGTATACTGATCGGTCTCAGATCTGAAAGCTCATGTGGACTACCATTCTTTGGGATAGGAGTGACCTGAGCACACTTCCAAGAAGTAGGGAACTTTGAACTCAGTAAAATACTGTTGAAAATATTGACAAGAAATGGAAGAATATGGGGACAACAAATTTTAATGAACGATATCGAGATATTATCAGAACCCGGCGCACTATTCTTGATTTTTTTCAGCTCTGCAATTATATCATTTTCTTCCACTAAGCGGAAACTGAAACATTCAGAACTTATTGGATTGTCTCTGTAGTAGTTAGTAACCGAATTGTCCGAATTGTTACCCGGAATATTCAAAAAATAATCATTAATCTCATCAGGATCTCCAAACTTCAATTCGACATCGGATCGTGACTCATTCAAAATACCTAAAGACTTCAACTCCCGCCATTGCTCCTTAGCAGACGCATTCATAGAAATATTCTGAAAATACTTCCGCTTTTCCCTCGTTATAGCGTGGTTTACTGAATTTCGCAGGCGCTTGTACTCTTCCCACCTTACTCTTGATCTGCTACTCCTATATCCCCTCCCAGCTTTATCCCGCTCCTTCATCATTTCCCGCAACTCGTCAGTCATCCACGGCGCGCGCCTCTTAGAAATTCTCACAACCCTAGGAGGAAAATGTTTATCGAAACGATCCACCAAAGTCTCAGAAAACAGTCTTACCTTATCATCAACATCAGTCATGTGATATATATTCGGCAAATCCGAATCTAAAATATCATCAAACAATAACTGTTTATTGAATTCTCTACAGTCCCTCAGTGTCAAAATTCTGGGCTTAAACTTTGGTTTTTCAATTTTCACAGTACATCCAATACATTCATGTCGAGAGAAATCAGATGGACAAATGAAAGTAGAACCGATTATTTTGTTTTCATTACATATTATAACATCTATGAGAGACTCGGAACCCGTCGCAATGTGGGTTGGTTCCTGTACTAGTTGTTGCATACCGATAGAAGAGAGCATAGAACTGAAATACTTTACTGACGGTAAACGATCATCAAGAAAATTTATGTTAACATCTCCAACACAGATAACATTTTCACATTTGAGCAATGCATAATTCAAACTATACTCTAAGGCATCAGTAAAAAGTTTATATGACAAGTTAGGCGGCTTATAAACTACACCAATAATCACAGAAATTCCATTATGTTGTATCTTAACGAATAATTGCTCGATATTCGAAGTGTTAGAAATATCAACTATTTCATAACGAAATCTACAATGTATATATAACATAACCCCACCTCCTCTCTCGCCAGTGTTTCTGTCACGTCTTGAGATATTAAAATTAGAAATCATCAAATTCTCCGAACTAATAGAATCGTTTAACCATGTCTCAGATAATGCCATAATATCAAATTTATTCTGCTCATTAAAAACCTTAAAATCATTAAACTTAGGTACTAGAGATTGTATATTCAAATGACCCAAACGAAACATATTTCTACAAATTCGTCGGCAAGCAACAAGTGCCAAAAGATACAGCCAGCCTTAAATCAATTAAACAAAACACCACTCAATTATACACCAGAAATGATTTTCTGAACAACAGACCCAGATTTCACATACACCGCTCCATTAAGCGTCCATACATTCTTGTAACCATACTTTTCAGACGATTCCTTGACCAACTTCAATCTCTCATAAGTTAAATCCTCCTTCATTATGATACTAGATCCCTTTAACGATTTTTTCTTCCCAAAAACTAAATTCTTGAAATCCAAATCCCTGAATACAACAATAAGATGACCAGGTTGCTTCTTATTTGTAGTCCTAGCTCTGTATACGTGAGAAATTTCATCCGTAACCTGCATGTTGAATTTATCAACAAAGAGTTCCTTGACCTTAGTGGAAACATCTTCTCCACGGGATTCCTTGCAGCCGATAAGCCGTATGTTTTTATTTTTTGTTTTCTGCTCGAGAATTTCAACTTTTTGTTCTAGTTTCTTGTAGGAAGTATCCCTGAATTCAACATCGACTTTATCAGAATTTGATTTGAGTAATTCAATTTCTGATTCCAAATTGGAAATTTTAGCTTTATATAGATCGAATTTCTCAGCAAACTTACTGCTGATGGAAATGATGATAGCTTCTTATATTTCCCTTATTACGTTGTCTGATTTGAGAGCTTCAATTAAGGATTTTTCAAATTCACTTTTCTGCCTAGTCGTCATATTTCACTTCACTACTTTTCAGTCAAACAACAAAACTTACGTTAGCAGTTTATAATGATGGTATTTATAAAAGAATATTCAAATTTTGAGATGTAGCTGTATCTCGCAGAGCACTATCAATCGCATGTGTTCTTAGCAACGAACATATTCTCATGATTTTCATGAGTAACGTACGCTGATGTTTCATGTAGCTACTTTGGTCCCTTCAAAAGGTATCCAGCCTAGTCAGTTTAGACCATTTTCGGAAAAATGATACAAAATTACATACTGAAGTATGATAGACCAACTTCAGTATGCTTCAGTATGTAATTTTGTATCATTTTTCCGAAAATGGTCTAAGCTGACTAGGCTGGATACCTTTTGAAGGGACCAAAGTAGCTACATGAAACATCAGCGTACGTTACTCATGAAAATGTAACAGTTACCTTCTGAAGGGCGAAATCTATCAAACGGATTTGGAGTTTGGATTTTTCGAAAATTTCAGGTTACTTCGTCAATAATTACAAGAACACCGATGTTGTGAGATTGAAGCATCGTGATTCGTTGTTGAATACTGACGTTCATCTTCTCGCCTAAGTTTGGAAGCTAGAACTATTCAACAGTATTATGTGTGATTTGGTGCATATCTTGAAGCCAATGTTCAACAACTGTGTTTGAAATTTCAGCTCGTTATTTGTTCTCCGAATTATTTGAATTTTCGTTATTTTGTGCAAGGTACCATTGTTATTACTTGACGGAAATCCATTGTGAAGTGTTCAATCAATAGGAATTTATAAAAGAAAACTGTTTTTCTTTGTTCAGTATGCTTCATCTAGTGTTGTCAATGTGACTGCCTGTTTCGGCCTAACGCCATCCTCAAGTTACAATTTGAGCACTGTAAGAAAATTGTATCTGTACATAGATTGAGTTTTTTTTAGTGTTAATTGTTTTGAAAATGAGCTCATTTTACTTACAAACTCAGAAGCTATGTAATATAAACAAGCTGTGTCCACATCGCCCAATTATCTCGAATAATCAACATAAACACATTACATAAAATTCACGAAGACTCCAAATGAAAACAAAATGGAATGCTATCTCGAAAAACGAACATATATGAGTGTAATTATCTATAACAACAATTATTAACCTAAATTGTGTTTGTTTTTCACGATTTTATTTCATTTTGTTTTCGTTTGGAGTCTTCATGAGTTTCATGTAATTTGTTCATGTTGATGGTTCGATGTGAACATAGCTTGTTGATATGACATAGCTTCTGAGTTTGTAAGTAAAATAAGGACATTTTCAAGACGATTAACAAGTATAGATATTCTCTTATAGTGCTCAAATTGTAACCTAAGGATGGCGTTAGACTGAAACATGTGGTTACATTGCAAACAATAGATAAGAGCATACTGAGTAAAGAATTAGATTTTTCTTCCATTAATTCCTATCATTGTGATTGCCTCGAGAATTAATTCGGTCAGTGCTTTTCTAGAATTGTTTTCCCGATTTTTGTCACGGAGTTCAGATCTTCATGGTAAGACAACTTCGATTATGGCATATGAGGGGGTAGTCATTGCCTCCAACCGTTCCTCCATACACAGCGTCTTTTTGCTGATGGCAGATATTCATCTCCTAGAGGAAACAAGAGGAACAATGATCTTCGAGGGAGCTTAGTGGGATACAAGAAAACTAGTGATGAAGGAGTTCTGAAAAAGTCTTCGGTCCGGTCGGCCGTATTGCGAAAGCCTGCATTTATGTATTCATTACACAGTGAACCACACTCTCAGGCGTACATCTAACAGCCATTGATTGGAAGCCAATTAGTATACAGCCAAAGTCAATGCAAGAGCTGGTCAAGGTGCAGGCAGGATATGTCCGATTAATCTTGAGGATAGCTTCCAAAAATACTTTATTCATTTAACTCGGAGTGCTTACAGTTTTATGACTAACCGAGAAATCGACTCACGATATCGCAACCTCGCATGCACTTCGGCTGTACCCTTATGAGTAAAGAGAATGAAGGTAACAGAGCAAGTTCATAATCTGATCAGTAACGACAACTACCCCTGAAATGCTTCAGAATCGAAGGCAGAAGCTTGATCCGACTTTATATTATTGTATAAAAGTATTCGGGACTAAGTTGGATCATGTTTAGATTAAACTATTCAGGATACTTTCTCGTTCTCCAGGACATATTTCAACCTCCGGCCGTACATCTTTGGAAATAGGTATCATTTTATGCTCCAGGTAAACTGGATAATACTGTAATTTCAAAATCTAATAGAACGAATACGAATGACGAATTCTCTAAAAAATATCTGTAATATTCCGAATGATAAGATATTTTAGATAACATATCGCATGACCTATCTTCCCTATCAAATTTGAGGGATTGGAATTGCTATGTAATGTTTGAGTCAACTGGCAGGATCGCCATGTGATGTGCCTTGGTTAGGGTTGGTTCGTCCAGTTGATTTTACACAGGAGAGGCTTGAAATAACACTCGGAACTCGATAAAGCGTTTTAATCAGTTCGGTTCACATAAGTATGAATAAGACGTCATTGTCTCTCTTAGTATTACTTGAACACATATATTATATATATTTTACCAAGGTGTTTACAATCATATTATAATAACAGACTTGGGATTCCAATATCAGTAGCTTGCATTCTGAGCAAGTCTTTTGGATGATGCGAGGTTGTCTGGACCTTGCTTGTCTAACGTATTCATTATATAGACTGTTTCTAAGTTACACCTTCCTTCTTTGAAGAAGAATTTTTTCTACGTAAGTTAAAATATTTTCTATTTACATATATCTAATAAACAGTCTCAATTGATCTTAAACCTACAATTCTATTATCTTTTATCTTACCATTTACCCTATCTTTTATTTACGCATATTCCTAATCCGATATTTACACCTTCTTCTTTCCAGTTAATATTAACATAGTTTCCTTTAATTTTGCTTTGTCCCAAATTTTCTGTAGCATCCTTCCATGCATTCTGTAATCTAAATTTTAACGCAATAGGATAGCTATCAAAATTTCAAATTGGAACCACCTGGATTTCAAAGTTTTGTGATTTCTACTTGGTTCACTAAAAACAAGTTCATAAGGGGTATAGAGAGCCTTAATAAAGAATCCAATTTCTTCAAATATGATTTTCTTCAGCTGAACTTACACGATTCACTAAATATTTTTGATAATATGCTGTGCCTGTATACGAAATTTTCGAAAAAAATTGTCTCAATTCTTTATCTTCTAGAGACATTCCTAAGATTTTATTTTTGTGATTTGACAACATATTCATGAATTTATATTACTATGGGGATGAAATGATATGACAATGGATTTTTGTAAGAAAATGTCTCCATCTAGAGCAAAATTGATGGAGATGAGTTATTCCAAGACATCTTGGTTTTTCTACTAGAAAAGACCCCAGTTTTTTTTAAAGTTTGACACACTGTATGAGAAAATTTGAAAAGTATCTGTTTTTTCAAAAACGTTAAGATAGGTATCGAAGTTGTTTTTTTCGAAAAGTACCTGCATACCCAAAGTTCATTCGGAAACTTTATCGAAAAGTAACTTAAATAGTATCTATAACTTGTTCCGAAGTATCTCTGTGGCTAACGATGGATTTCCGGTTTGAACTGAACTCTGTGTGAGCCAATTTTATACTTCAGCAATACGGGATGCATTTTTATAATCTGTAATATTTTCGAGACGGCCCTTGCAAATTCTTCCTTATCATCCATCGGACTCGAGGATTCTGGGCTCCTTCAAATCATCGAGGATTACATTGTATTGATGTTACAGGATGACATACTTATCTTTGGTGATTTCTCAAGTGGAAACATGGCTATCACGGATGGCTGTGGGATGTTCGGTAATATTAATAGACGAACATTCTTTATTGTGTTCTGAAATTTCTTACCCTTTCGATTTTCAATTGGAACAACATTTTTTTACTATGTTTTACTACCATCAATTATGAGAAGTTCAACCATATGTTAGATTTACATTTCTGTGACTAGTTTCTCTTTCGTATTTCGGTGACATAAAACCGCCAAAAATTCATGAAAACCTAAAATCAATATAGCATTCTAAACAGAAAATTAAATTATCCTCTCTGTCATTAAATGTCAAAGATTTGACTGCAAATTTACTTGAATCAGGAGTTCATTAATTAAGTTGTCCAACTTGCAGGAAGAAGTATAAAGGTCATATAGGACTCATTTCCAAGAATTGAAAATATAACATAAAATCTAAAGGAACGAAACACAATTACATGGAGTCCATTGAAATTTATGAATTTGTGAAAAAAATATTCTTTATATAATGAGCGACCGACCGAAATATAATAGTTTTCAAATTTCAATGCTTTTGAATGATACCTCCACCCGAAAAAATGTTTTTTCTATCATCAGTTGCAGACGAAATTCGTCTAACAGCCAGTTTCTATTATCACTGTGTTTTACCTGGATCTGCATAAATACCCTGAACCACGAGCCCAGAAGTCAATTGTATGAAGATAAAAGAAAGTTAGAAACTAGTCACGAAAATGTAAACCTAACATTCTTTTAAACATGTCAAAATTGTTGGTAGTGAAACATAGTAATACATTTTTTTAATAATGCTCAACTATCAAATAGTTACGGCTGAAACAGTTCTACATTCGAGATTTCCGATATTTTTTGTTGAAACACACGTTTCCAGGTCGTGTTGAAGATACAGCACTTCAGGTATTATCATGGTCGTAGCTTAGCTACGTCTTTTCTGTCAACCTTTTTGATCAGAAAAGTTAACGATTTAAGAAGGATCTCTATGAATATTTCGGAAATTCAGAAGAACGTTCAATAATATATATTAGAATTATTTAATTAAACCATAGAATGAATAGCATTTGGGGATACAAGCAGTAATATTTTGTGGGGATGCAGTCGGATCTTACAGCTGACCTGAGGAACTTACATCAACTCCGACAGTTGACTCTATGCCACCAATACATAACTTTCGCCGCTACACTCCTATAACACATATGTATAAGTTCAACGTTTCCAGCAAACTCTTACCTCAAACTATTTCAACATGTCCCAAACTTGGACTCTAAAATGATCGATTCTATCGGTTCCGTACCCTCCTCCGCATAAGAATTCTAGATAAGCACTGACGTGAAGTCAGCAGCTTTTGCGCACATGTGCAAATTAGTTATCAACGCGGTCATCTTTTCACGTCGTGAACCTGCTAAACGCACTTTTCAAGATTTTTAATTATATCATCCTCATGAAATTATACATGAACCTTGATTTTTCAACCAAGTTTTGAATTTCAATTCCATCCAATCTGTATTTTCGGAAATATTGAGATAATAAAGTATTGAATGGGTATATTTTACCCATTCACGACAACCTCCGTAATTAAGCCCCATTACTTAACAAATATCAAGTCTCCAAGTCGTTTCTTTCGGAAGTTATGGTGTTTGCGGTAGTCCTCACGGCCGATCGTACACACAATAACTTCGGAAAGAAATAAATTGGAAAGTGGATATTCGTGAAGTAGGTTTGGACATTGATTACGAAGGCCGAATTTGTGAATGAGTAAAACATACCCATTACAAACTTAATTGTCTCGATATTTCCGCAAATGCAAATTGGATCGAATTGAAATCCAAAAATTGATTGGAAATTGACAGCTATACCCATTATAATTATATCATTGACCCAATATAAAAGAAAATGGATTAAATTGATCCAATTTAGTACTTATTTAAAAAATTATAGTTCTAAGAATCATACAGAATTTCTTGAGAAGATCGCGGTATATTGAATATCTGAAAAAAATATGAATTTAGTTTCAAATTGTTCTGATGACACAATCACCACGAAATTCCGCATAGAGTTGTTCATCAGCATTTCCAAACTAGCTGTCAAGTTTCATTATGATTCAATTAATACTTTTCGATTCATTCCCGAAAAAACAGGGATATCGACAAAATAACCACGAAATTTGGCATCTTTTTTCTTAATATCTCCAAGAATTTGAAATCGTATCAAACTGAAATTTGGTGATGTGCTGTAAAATACGGAGCTACAGGTTTGAGCACATTTTTTTGAATGAGATGAATACTTCACGAGACAAACATCTATTTTTCGGAAACTTTGCGATTTTTTTTTATTTACTGCCTATCTAATCTCAATAAAACTCTGCATAAGTTGTGTGTCATTATGCTCCAATCAACTGTCAAGTTTCAATCCATTTGTTTCAGTGGTTTCAGAAATATCAGGGTAATAATGTCCAAATGATGAAAGTTTCAAATTGCTCCGTCCGAAAGTTATCGTCTCATCGGCCGGACGTGCAGCCGGACAGAATCAATTTTGTCACCGGATTCGGTATCATTTGGACCAAACGATAGAACGCTGTTCCCTAGAACATCAGCATCAAAAAAAAGATTTTTCTGCTTATCCCTAACCGGATCCATATCGGCTCCGTACCTTTCTGGAAACCGAAAAAAAAACACAAGTTATTCCTGCTTGTCCCTAGCTCTTAATAAATCGCATCTATCGGTTCCGTACCATTTTCGATACCAGAAAAAATCACGAAGTATACCCTCACAAATTCATTGTGAGCACAATCGCAACTATACAGGGTCTTTCACGAGGAACCTCACCCATATTTATACGGGAAACTACTGAACGTATTTTCATGAAATTCAGCACTTATAAGTATTTCACGATGCTGATGAAATCTAAAATATTTTCAAGGCGTGAACACCTCCGGTTTTTCCGGAAATGACGTCAACTTCCGTTTTTCAAATTAGAACACCATTTTTTTATTGCAGAAATAGATTCCTTAGAAATTTTCAATTTATTTTGATGTAACATTTTTCAGTTTTGGTTGGAAAATTCTCTCTGAGCGGGAAAATTCGAAAAAAAAATCGAAAATAGAGCTCCGCTGAAACAAGAATAACTTCGAGGTTTTTGAATGGAAAATTTTCATTTTTGGGATTTTTCAAGATGTAAGATTGATGTATCCACTTTAAGAATCGAAATTGCGATTCATGATACAGGGGGTGAAAAAATCGCTTTCAAAGTTAGGGATGACAAAATCGTGAAAAATCAATTTTTTCAAATTAGAACCCCATTTTTTTATGGCAGATATTGAATCTACGTTAAAAAATAATGTGAGTGTATGCATCACACCCTTGCCCTAAAATGGATATTTTCTGAGTTATCCACAAAAAACTGTTTTTCGTCTTGAATTTTCAGCTATTTCTTTTCCCTTCACGCCAAAAAGATGAAATTTTCAGGAACTGTTATTTGAACCATGCTGTAGATTTTTCACCTCTTCTTGAAACCGACTTCAAGTTACTATTAGGAGAACCATGGCAAACTTTCGCAGTTATAACTAGAGAAGATGCTCAAAGTTTTGACCGTTAATTTCTAGACATTTATTTATACGTCTCAGGAATGCTTCGTGCGTTGCTCTTCTTATTTCATCGGGAGGAAGAGATCTGCAAAAGTGTTTAAAAACCAAATTGAGTTTCAAAACTATGAATCTAAAAATCTAAACAAACCTGAACGCATTTCTGACTCGTTCTATGCAGTCCTCTTTATCAGTCAGGGGAGTTGAGTAGACAATATTTTTTATCCTACCCCAAACATAATAGTCTAAAGGAGTTAAATCGGGAGAACGTGGTGGCCAAAGATGTGGACCATTGTTCGCCAACCATCGATCTTCAAATAGCCTGTAGAGGATATTTGACACATTGAGTGAATTGTGTGGAGGCGCGCCATCTTGTTGATACCATAAGTCATTATGGTTCTGTACTAGCGGCTCAATTATTTGAGTCAATATGTCAGAATATCTATCTCCTAAGGGAGAACATTCTTTAAATAATGCAAACATGTGTAGTGTTCTATCTTACCAGTTAAAGTCCCATCATAAATGTGAACATCGAGAATTGCATTATTTTTGATGGCGCAAAAAACATTGAAACTCCAGGTCTCTTGAAAGTTCCATTGTCTGAAGTGGTGGTTGTTCTCTTCATCCCAATAATGACTGTTATGCCTATTGAAAGAACCATTCTTTGTGAATTTAGATTCATCTGTCCAAATTATACAGTCCAAAAAGTTTTCATTCTCTTGAAATCGAATCATCATAGCTTCGCAAAGCTCTGTTCTCCTGACGAAATCAGTTTCCTTCAAATGCTGTACCCTATTGAATTTATATGGGTGCATTTTATGTTTTTTAATATTCTTCAAACACTCGATTGAGATAATCCCAGATCAATCTCGGCATCTTTGAGAGAATTTTGAGGATTCACACGAAAATATGCAAGAACTGTAATTTCGTTGTTCTCATCTTCTACTACACTTTTTTCGAATTTTCCCGCTCAGAGAGAATTTTCCAACCGAAACTGAAAAATGTTACATCAAAATAAATTGAAATTTTCTAAGGAATCTATTTCTGCAATAAAAAAATGGTGTTCTAATTCGAAAAACGGAAGTTGACGTCATTTCCGGAAAAACCGGAGGTGCTCATGCCTTGAAAATATTTTAGATTTCATCAGCATCGTGAAATACTTATAAATGCTGAATTTCATGAAAATACGTTCAGTAGTTTCCCGTATAAATATGGGTGAGGTTCCTCGTGAAAGACCCTGTACTAGCAAGATACTATCATTGTATAAAGACCACATGTTGTCTTCATACAATGATACTATCAAAATTTCACTGAGTCTTCTGTGATTAACCCAATTATAGGGTTTTCTGAATATAATCATCCCACAAAGAACAGCATGTAATCCCACTACGATCTACGATAATTTTTGGGCTAACCCTGCAGATCTCCGAATATAAACTGCCTTTCATTCCAAAGAAGGGGGACTTCTTTCCCTCTAAAAGATTTCCTTAAGTCAGCTTTTCATACGATAACTTTGTTTAGGAAGTTCTCCCACGAAGATTGGACAAAATTTCAGTTCGACGTTTGTCCTACCTCAAGCTTTGGTTGGAAAATTTAGTCTTTCTATATCATTTTGCCAGAAACTCAAAATTCAATATTTTCCTCCGATTCCTTATATTTAGAAAAATTCGAATCCGATAATATTATAACATCTGTTTAATTGTTGCGAAAAAGGTACATTATTATCTTCTCATTGGAGTTCGCCGTCCGTTGTTCGATGTATTCATTTGTACTGAAAGGAATTTCACGAGATTGGGTCGAGCATAATTTTTTCGGTAATGCTTCTCATCCAGACCGTCTGCCCGATGGGCTGATAATGGGGGCTGGAATTGCAATTAAAATTCTCTGGAATCTCTGGAGTTACGCTTCAATAATTCACGACTAGCGGTTCACGAGTTAGGAAGAAATATCTAAATATTAAGAATGAACCTCCAAACAATTTATCACTTGACTATTAAGAACCCCGTCTTCATTTCTCTCACATGATTTTGAAATAGTTGAAATAAAAGAGGTAGCAGTACAGAAAAATCCGTACATTCCACTGTTATGTCAAAGAAAAACGAAATATCATTTATTGTTTTGATAGAATTGAAATATAATGTTTTTCACCAAGTCTTATTTATATGAAATGGATGGAAAAATCACTCTTTTCCCAAAAATTAATTAATTCGAGAAACAATTTTCTTCTCTAAATTCTTTGTATGTAAGATAAGATTTATATATTTGAGAAGTATTAAAGAGTTCATTGAAAAAATAATATCCTGCGAATATTTTATTGAATGCAGTTTATGCATCTCTGGTAAACAATCTGAATCAATTTATTTATTTCACTACCAAAGTTCAAATTCAAACCACTCACAGGAAATAAAGTGTGGTAACATAATGTTGAAATCAATGTTGATGCGAAACTTGGAAACTATACTGAAAAAATAATAAAACTATCTGGTGAAATTTCTAGCGTTTTTTCTTCCGAACATATTGATGCAAACAGATCTTATGCAGGTCGTTTTCTCCTTCTGAAAGTATAGATGAATTATTTAGGAAAAATAAAGTTGTGGCGATTACAATAATGGTCTATTTAGAAATGTCTCACGATCTTGAGACATTTCTTTACTGAAAACGCATTGTTAGGAATTTTCTGAATCCATTCATTTAAGAGGAATTATCTCAAATTTTTTTGAACGTAAATCTTGGCAAGACATAATATTTCATATCTCTGGAATGAAATTGCTGAATGTTGGGTTGAAGGTGAATGTAATACTTGCTTTCCAAAATGTTTTCAAACCACCGAGCTAGGGATCATTGTTGTTATTGTCCTTATCCGAGCGTGTGTTCATATTCGTTCGTCTTTCCAAGTATTGACATTCCAAACGCATCTTTACTTCGTGATGCGGTCCTCATTGGAACTCGGCATGAACCTATACAAGCTACCATTATGCTCAAAGTTCAGCATTGGCATTTTCCAACTGGCTGCGCAGTTTCATCATAATTGGATCAGTATTTAATAAGTTGTTCCAAAGATAAAAATGATACTGAAGCAAAATGGAAAAACGTAAAACTCGGTATATATTTTTCCAATATCTCCGAAACTAGCATTGGATTGAACTGAAATGTGGTACACAGTTGTGAAATATGAGGATCAATGTCTGTAAAAAATTCATCTGAAAGCTGAGGAATAGTTTCTAGAAACGATTTTTTTCTGAAATCTGGTGAATTTTTTTAAAGAATGTCCAAAAAAAAATTTTCACCATAATTGCCGACACGATCATCACAAAATTTTGCGTGGAATTCGGTATCGGTATTTCCAAATAGCTGTTCAGTTTTATCATGATTGAAATAGTAATTAATGAGTTAGTTCCAAAAAATAACAACGATACCGAGAAAAAAAACAACAAATTTGATTTATTTTTCTCCAATATCTTCAAGAATTAGTATCGGATCAAATTGAAATTTGGTACACGAAAATCAAGGTCTGTGCAGAATTCATTCAAAAACTGAAGGATACTTTTTCTGGAAAAAAATTTTCAGCAAAATTTCGAATTTTGTGCTTTCGAAACGATCATCACGAAATTTTGCAGAAACCTGCACATCAGCATTTTTTATCTAGGTACCACGTTTCACTATGATTGGGTTATCATTATTTGGAGTGGTTATGGAAATAATATAGTTACCAAGGAAATAAACACGAAATTTGACATATTTTATTCCCGATATCACGAATAATTTTAATCGGATCGCCCTGAAATTGGGTACACTGTTATAAAATATGATGTTCAGGATCAGAGCGGATTTATTAGAATCTGGGAAATAGTTTCCGGGAAATAAATTTTTTTTAGGAAAATTTCGAGGAATTTTTTTTTCAATCGTTGATCATCACGGAATTCCGTACGAAGTTTGGCATTAGCATTTACCTTCTCAATCCTGAATTTCGTCATCAATGGATCATAATAATAATAATAATAATAATAATAATAATAATGTGGAATGTTCGAGAAGTAGTAATTGTACCCGTTATCATCTCTACCCTAGGATTGGTTCCCGAGTTTCTTTTGGACTCATTGAAAAAGCTAAACACTCACAATAGCGTGATCAGCAGACTCCAACACACCGTACTCCTATCTACAGCGAACATCACTCGGAGATTTCTGGACCTGAAATGAGAAGCTTCCTAGCTGCACTTGATTGGTTACAATCCACTGCTAGGAATACACCAACCGAAAGGTTGTGAGACCTGAACGAATAATAATGATAATAATAATAATAATAATAATAATAATAATAATAATAATAATAATAATAATAATAATAATAATAATAATATTAATAATAATAATAATAATAATAATAATAATAATAATAATAATAATAATAATAATAACAATAATGATAATAATAATTATAATGATAATAATAATTATAATTTTAATTATAATCGACCGATTTACCTGGAGGTTTCAAGTAGCTGGCACACTTCTTTCGACAAGTCTCAATCACTCCCTTTGAAACCATTTTCGGCTGTGAATTCGAAAATTACAGATGTTTACACGAAAAGATAGCCCACCGTTCCCTAGAACATGCGCTCAAAAAGCGATCCACTTAGCTCCTATGGTTGTGGCTATACAGGGCGAGTGTTTAAGTTGTACACAAATCTTTTTTACCCTAGATTTCTGTCATTAAACAAAACCCCTCTTTTAATTTGCCATTTCTCCAGCTTCGAACCTGGTTAGAAGATAGAGGCTGTTGAAATTTTCGAACATAATCAGTCTTTCTTTTGTAGCTTTGGCATGGTTCCTCCGAGTGAATTGAATGTTGGTGCGAAGTCTTGTATAACTATGGCACGAATTCTACAGTATTCAATTGTATCTTACTTCAAATGGTTTTCTGGTTTTAGACTCCACAATTCATAAAACAATCAGTTTATCTTGAGTCATCTCAAGAATCCCCAATCATTTAAGAATACTTTATTATTCCTTATTATTCCTCCTCAAAACGAACCGTTTTCCAGATATTCAACGTTGAATGCTATAAAATCTGAAAACCATTCGAGGCATTTTCCAATTTCTGCAGATCCGCCCCTGAGCTAGCCAAGGCCGCGAATTAAACTCCGACTACATTTAACCGGAACACAGAATACACATAAATATTTATCTATTTCGCATAGACCAAATATTCGGTCCATGCTATTTCTGGACCAGACCACATATAATGTCCATATCTATGGACCAGACTTTCCATAGAATTCTAGAGTTCAATTAATATTTTCAGGTTAGTTGAGTGATGTGATATAGTTCATTTATAAATTTGATGAATTTTAGGATAACTGTGGAGTTTTCAATATAAGAATGGGCAAGAATGAAATTGTGTAAGATCTCATGGTGAAAACAACTGGATTTTGCACAATTATCGAGTGGAAGATTAGTGTTTCAATGGTCAAGTGTCATAAAATATTTCCTCCACAATTATACTACAGTACCGAATCATAAAAATTGAAGGAGTTCATAGGTATAATAGAAAAACACACTTTTTGATAAAAATAAACTATTGGCTATCGATTTCGGCCATAAGCCATCATCAGGACGGCTGAAAATTTTGTATAAAATTAACATTTTCATCTCAGAACATTATCAGTTATATTAAATTCAAAAAAGTCTACTTGTTAAAGGCTATTGATACAACAATTAAATACAGATTTTTCTGTATTACCTTTACATAATAATATCTTTCGATATTGATTTGATATCTTACGATATACTTTTATGTCTTCGACGTACTACGTCTTCAATGACAAAATTATTATATCAACTGGCATATAATGATCAAAGTAAAAAACCTTAGAAAAGGGTAAAAAAATTAAATACAACCTAAAAACAATACTAGACACAGTGTTTCATCTTCTATCTTTCGATTTAGAATCATCAGTAGCATTTATTCTATATTATATATCAAAAACTCACCACGTTTTCCCAGGTACACTTCACTTCAACGGAAATAACCAGATTTAAGTCCATACGCATGTTTGTTAGAATTGTGCATAGAAATAATAATGCCACAGATTTTACTTAAAACTTCTTCTTTCCTTGACAAATGAAATGCGGTAAAAACATTTTCCAAAATCTTTATAACCTCAAAAATTAAATGACAGTTTATATTGACCTTTGAAAACTATAAGTTTTCCTTCAAATATTACATTCAAAAAAGTCTACTTGTTAAAGGCTATTGATACAACAATTAAATACAGATTTTTCTGTATTACCTTTACATAATAATATCTTTCGATATTGATTTGATATCTTACGATATACTTTTATGTCTTCGACGTACTACGTCTTCAATGACAAAATTATTATATTAACTGGCATATAATGATCAAAGTAAAAAACCTTAGAAATCGAAAGATAGAAGATGAGACACTGTGTCTAGTATTGTTTCTAGGTTGTATTTAATTTTTTTACCCTTTTCTAAGGTTTTTTACTTCGATCATTATATGCCAGTTGATATAATAATTTTGTCATTGAAGACGTAGTACGTCGAAGACATAAAAGTATATCGTAAGATATCAAATCAATATCGAAAGATATTATTATGTAAAGGTAATACAGAAATATCTGTATTTAATTGTTATTATCAGTTATGATTTCAAACATTTTCTTGTTGTTAATTTTTAAATTTCGGGTTTTCTTTCACTATTGTGGGGTTTGAAGTGTACAATTTTTTACTCACCGACAACGATGAATATGAAATGTCCATATTTAAAATAAATATACACACACATAAATATATATAGAACATCTACAGATAGAAGGGTTGCTTTTTCTTTTTGGAAATTTCGATATATTTAAACCTAGGTACAACCCTCGAATACTATGAACAACGGAGACTTCTTAAAATGAAAAACAAGCGAGACAATAAACGTCAGGAAACAGATAAAAGCATGCGTACATTCTTCAGTCCTTATGTGATAAATAAATTTGGAAGGCGCGAGATATGAACAAGATTACGAGAACGGTTGTGAGGATTCGAATAAGTTTCTATCTGTAAATTCTGATATTTCATTCAATAGGTGTTCATTCTGTTTGTTCTTTAGAATTTCATATTATTCAACTAATAGCGGTCTATGATAATCATTTTCCTAGTGTAAAATGGTTAGATTTTCTACTGTGGTCTCATGTTTCAGTTCTATCAGATTCTAATGCTGAATTGGGTCGATTCTCTATGTGTTCAGTGAATCTTATCTTTGTAGAACGGGTGGTCTAGGGAAAACTATAAAAAAAAGGCTGAATACTATATACCGAATCAATAAATCAATATTCAAGAGAGTACATGGACAATATCTCGAAATCCATAAACTATAAAATGCTCCTCAAAAAGATATACCCACGCACATTCTTCGAATACCGATACATTTCTTTGCCATTCTTTGCGGGCTTTAATGATAAGATCAATTCAACTCTCGAAAAAACATAACTATGCATTAGTCAGCAAGCGTCATCAGACCTTACAGAGCATTTTGATCAATAATAGGACGAAGAGAGCAATGAACAATGCAGTGGTATCTATAAAATAACTTGTGCGCAATGCCCTTCCTTTTATACAAGTATGAACACCCGTTCTGCAAAGATAAGATTCACTGAGCACATAAAGAATCGACCCA
This sequence comes from Myrrha octodecimguttata, assembly GCA_958510865.1. Classification (NCBI taxonomy): domain Eukaryota; kingdom Metazoa; phylum Arthropoda; class Insecta; order Coleoptera; family Coccinellidae; genus Myrrha; species Myrrha octodecimguttata. The sequence goes on from OY294056.1 coordinate 26,434,004, forward strand.
ATCCAGCGTTAGGTAATCATCTGATAGAACTGAAACATAAGACCAATGTATAAAATCTAACCATTTCACACAAGGAAAATGATTATCATAGACTGCTATCAGTTGAACAATATGAAATTCTAAAGAACAAACAGAATGAGCACCTATTGAATGAAATATCAGAATTTACAGATAGAAACTTATTCAGATCCTTACAACCGTTCTCGTAATCTTGTTCATATCTCGCGCCTTCCAAATTTATTTATCACATAAGGACTGAAGAATGTACGCATGCTGTTATCTGTTTCCTGACGTTCATTGTCCCGCTTGTTTTTCATTTTAAGAAGTCTTCGTTGTTTACAGTATTCGAGGGTTGTACATAGGTTTAAATAAATCGACATTTTCAAGAAGAAAAAGCAACCCCTCTATCTGCAGATGTTCTATATATGTTCATGTGTGTGCATATTTATTTTAAATTTTGATATTTCATATTTATCGTTGTCGGTGAGTAAAAAATTGTACGCTTCTAACCTCACAATAATGAAAAAAACCGAAATTTAAAAATCAACAACAAGAAAATGTTTGAAATTATAACTGTCAATGTTCTGAGATGAAGATGTTAATTCTATAAAAAAATTTCAGCTGGCCTGATGGTGGCTTATAGCCGAAATCGATAGCCAATAGATTACTTTTATGAGAAAGTGTGTTTTTTCTATTATACCTATTTTTCAATCATGTTCATTTGAATTTCAAGCAACGTGTTGAAGTTGTGAACAATGCAGTAGTGTATTGATAAATTGAGAAATATTCAAATGCTTATAACTTTTTACTTGAGCCGAACCCGGAAGAATGGAAAATGAAAAAAGTGTTTGATTTGACGAGATGAATCTATGGTTAAGGTTATGGTTCAGGAAGATTAGTTTTCGGCCCCTTTGTAAGAAACTAAGAGAAAACTCAATGCAACTGATGAAATGTCTGCATAATATTATCATACCACCTCAGTAAATGATTTATTTGTTCTCTGAGAAATCGCATTCGTTCATTTCCTGTCGCATTTATTCATTATGATTTTCCACATTTTCATTCTTTGAAAAATTATTCTGATGCTGATTGATTTCAAATTCTGTTCTCCGAACTGCGAACAGGTAAACAAACATACATTTGGTGAACTCATTTCGATGTGAAGATTATTTTCTACAACGCCATCTCAATGGATGTCTCCTGGAAGGCTTTCCTCAAAATAATTGCCTTGCACAGAATTACGTCTGATTAAGGAATTCAATTAAAATTTGGTGGAGGAAGCCATATTGAATTTTAGGGTAATCTCAGAAGGCCCCCAATGACCCTTCCAATTCGTCGTGGAAAAATTATTGTTGTGAAGCCGCAGGCGTTGATTTTACAGCAACACCTGCTACATTTCCATTTGATGTACAAATATTTTCTGTACCGTGAAATGAGATTCGTTTGGTGCAGCTGATGAAAATATGGAAAAGGTATTTTGTTGAAGAGTGTCCTTTCGAATTGTGAAAGCATCGACTAATTAGGTGCACCCATATTGCGAGCTAGTTGCCCAACTAATTAGCTAAAATGAATCAGCTTCATTGAACTCAAATCGAGTATTGATTGGTTGAATTTTTTTGTCTCGAACTAAGCAACGACGACGCTATGAATATGAGTGAATGGAGTGTAGATACCTGGAGCCCGATTCTTGAATCTCGATCAAGAATTGAAGAGTATGACAATCGTCATATGTTTATGTCGATTTCCTAAGGTTTCAAGAGCATCTGCAGAATTTGTGAGAGTTCTATTCGCCATTTCGACTATGTTTTCAAGCAAATATTCAAAAAATAAACTGAAGGCGAGATATCGAGAAATTTCAAATCGGAATATAAATCTAACGTTATCGCCGTTTTCTTGGACTCAGCAACGTGTGGTACGGGGTATAGGAGATTCGCAACTACTGCTCAGCGATACGCCCTACGGCGATAGAAATTCGAACACTTCCAAGCTAGTAGTTTTTCGAGCTGTCTGTTATTCTAATGTATTTTGCTTACTTTTGGAGTTCATTTTCGAGTTTTTTTGTTGTTCTCCGAGTTGAAATTTTGGTATACCGAAAGTGTTTGTAATATTCATCAATCGATTCTTTTCTTTCCGATTAAAATTTTTGATTGTATTTATTCGAAATGGCATCCTCCCGAAATGACTATTGTTGTGTGCCTTAACTCAATGTTATTCATGGTCAAAGAAGAAAGGATCATCTACTACCTTAAGTTTTCATTTTTTCCAAAGCCAAATGAAAGTTAAGTTAATTTGGAAACAGCATTTGGCAGGGAACTCAATGATAGAAGAAAGGCCTAGATTTAGAAATTGAAGATTGGAAAACAGGTCACGAAATACATGAAAGTATGTTCACTGCATTTCTTTGCTGATGTTTATTTTCATAAAGGTAAATTACAATGTATTCATATCGTAACAACTTCATGTCATGATGTTTTTAGGTGTAAATGAAAATAAGAGAATTTTGATGAAAACTGCTGCAGAGAGACTACCGAACACTTCTGCAGCTACCTAATTCTCATACAACACGAAATCATATTCAAAAAGAGTGATCTGGTTGGGAACCTGACAAAAACTAGATATACTGTTATAGTTGATAATAGCTGAAGTTATTCATATAAATACATTCATATTTTTCATTTCTATACAGGGTCTTTCACGAGGAACCTCACCCATATTTATACGGGAAACTACTGAACGTATTTTCATGAAATTCAGCACTTATAAGTATTTCACGATGCTGATGAAATCTAAAATATTTTCAAGGCATGAACACCTCCGGTTTTTCCGGAAATGACGTCAACTTCCGTTTTTCAAATTAGAACACCATTTTTTTATTGCAGAAATAGATTCTTTAGAAAATTTCAATTTATTTTGATGTAACATTTTTCAGTTTTGGTTGAAAAATTCTCTCTGAGCGGGAAAATTCGCAAAAAAAATCGAAAATAGAGCTCCGCTGAAACAAGAATAACTTCGAGGTTTTTGGATGGAAAATTTTAATTTTTGGGATTTTTCAAGATGTAAGATTGATGTATCCACTTTAAAAATTGAAATCGTGATTCATGATACAGGGGCTGAAAAAATCGCTTTCAAAGTTAGGGATGACAAAATCGTGAAAAATCAATTTTTTCAAATTAGAACCCCATTTTTTTATGGCAGATATTGAATCTACGTTAAAAAATAATGTGAGTGTATACATCACACCCTTGCCCTAAAGTGGATATTTTCTGAGTTATTCACAAAAAACTGTTTTTCGTCTTGAATTTTCAGCTATTTCTTTTCCCTTCACGCCAAAAAGATTACATTTTCAGGAACTGTTACTTAAACCATGTTTTAGATTTTACTACCCTAATATGCAAGAGAAAAAAGTTACAGGTTGTTCCTAAATAGATGGCGAATTTGGATTCGAATTTGTATCGGAAACCTCTTTATTTCAACTAATCGGCCATCGGTTTTCTCTCCAGTGATAAATAAATAATTCCTTATGAACCATATGCGAAAACTTACCATGTTTTATATTATTTTTTTTTAATGATAGATATCATTAATTACATCTGCCAAATTCCTCTGTATTCAGTAGCATTTTGTGTTTACTATTAATTTGGTGATAATTCGTATTAAGTTATAAAATCGATCACTATGCCTAATTTTACCAATGAAGATTATTTAAATCTCATTCTACTTCATGGAGAATGTAATAAAGTTTTAGATAAAACGATTCGACTGTTCATTGAGAGGTTTCCTGACCGACCCAGACCAACGAGAGATACCATTAACAGAACCATGACAAACTTGAGAAATGTCGGATCTTTCGTTAAGAAAACTACACACAGAAAAAAGTGTAGTAGAAGATGAGAACAACGAAATTACAGTTCTTGCATATTTTCGTGTGAATCCTCAAAATTCTCTCGAAGTTGCCGAGATTGATCTGGGATTATCTCAATCGAGTGTTTGGAGAATATTAAAAAAACATAAAATGCACCCATATAAATTCAATAGGGTACAGCATTTGAAGGAAACTGATTTCGTCAGGAGAACAGAGTTTTGCGAAGCTATGATGATTCGATTTCAAGAGAATGAAAACTTTTTGGACTGTATAATTTGGACAGATGAATCTGAATTCACAAAGAATGGTTCTTTCAATAGGCATAACAGTCATTATTGGGATGAAGAGAACAACCACCACTTCAGACAATGGAACTTTCAAGAGACCTGGAGTTTCAATGTTTTTTGCGCCATCAAAAATAATGCAATTCTCGATGTTCACATTTATGATGGGACTTTAACTGGTAAGATAGAACACTACACATGTTTGCATTATTTAAAGAATGTTCTCCCTTAGGAGATAGATATTCTGACATATTGACTCAAACAATTGAGCCGCTAGTACAGAACCATAATGACTTATGGTATCAACAAGATGGCGCGCCTACACACAATTCACTCAATGTGTCAAATATCTTCTACAGGCTATTTGAAGATCGATGGTTGGCGAACAATGGTCCACATCTTTGGCCACCACGTTCTCCCGATTTAACTCCTTTAGACTATTATGTTTGGGGTAGGATAAAAAATATTGTCTACTCAACTCCCCTGACTGATAAAGAAGACTGCATAGAACGAGTCAGAAATGCGTTCAGGTTTGTTTAGATTTTTAGATTCATAGTTTTGAAACTCAATTTGGTTTTTAAACACTTTTGCAGATCTCTTCCTCCCGATGAAATAAGAAGAGCAACGCACGAAGCATTCCTGAGACGTATAAATAAATGTCTAGAAATTAACGGTCAAAACTTCTCTAGTTATAACTGCGAGAGTTTGCCATGGTTCTCCTAATAGTAACTTGAAGTCGGTTTCAAGAAGGGGTGAAAAATCTACAGCATGGTTCAAATAACAGTTCCTGAGAATGTCATCTTTTTGGTGTGAAGGGAAAAGAAATAGCTGAAAATTCAAGACGAAAAACAGTTTTTTGTGAATAACTCAGAAAATATCCACTTTAGGGCAAGGGTGTGATGCATACACTCACATTATTTTTTAACGTAGATTCAATATCTGCCATAAAAAAATTGGGTTCTAATTTGAAAAAATTGATTTTTCACGATTTTGTCATCCCTAACTTTGAAAGCGATTTTTTCACCCCCTGTATCATGAATCGCGATTTCGATTTCTAAAGTGGATACATCAATCTTACATCTTGAAAAATCCCAAAAATGAAAATTTTCCATCCAAAAACCTCGAAGTTATTCTTGTTTCAGCGGAGCTCTATTTTCGATTTTTTTTCGAATTTTCCCGCTCAGAGAGAATTTTCCAACCAAAACTGAAAAATGTTACATCAAAATAAATTGAAATTTTCTAAGGAATCTATTTCTGCAATAAAAAAAATGGTGTTCTAATTTGAAAAACGGAAGTTGACGTCATTTCCGGAAAAACCGGAGGTGCTCATGCCTTGAAAATATTTTAGATTTCATCAGCATCGTGAAATACTTATAAGTGCTGAATTTCATGAAAATACGTTCAGTAGTTTTCCGTATAAATATGGGTGAGGTTCCTCGTGAAAGACCCTGTATAGGTAGGTTGAACCAGCTGTGACATTTTTCATTTTGTATGTGTATCTTGAGCGGCTGTAATATGAAAATAAAATCAATCATAGGTCTATATGTTTTCTTTTCTTCAGAAATACGATGCAAAAGAACTTAAGCTGAAAATCTGTTTTCGTTTTATTAATTCACTCGTTTGTAAACAAAGAGAACAAGTCATGTCATTTGGACTGATTCTAGATTTACCAAATAATATAGCCTGCATTCAGCACTTCTTCACATTAATGAGAGTCCTTAAATTACTTATTGAGGTGCCAATTTTTCCAGAAATTCAAGTAAACTTAGATATTGGTTCATTTTGATCCACCAAGCAACATACACTAAAATAATACCGAAATTATTCTCCAGGAACGATTTAAAGCAAGATTTTTTGTCGTGATCCACACGAAAAGTTCCTTCTCAAGAAATCATACACGAAATTATAATAATTTCTTTGAATATTCAAGCTCTGCTTAATAAATATTCGTTCTCTACCACATTTCTAAGGTTTGTTTACATAAAACTACTAGCTTGGACAGGTTCCAAAGTTAACCGTTGGGGCGCTGGCATCTTCGCAGAAGTTCCCAATATAACATTCTATTGTCGAGTGACATTCGGTTCCATGCACAGGTCATGTCTACTTTCTGTTCATATTTAACTTATAAACTCGACGCAAACATATGGCAATTGTCATACTCTTCAATTCTTTTCCAGAAACCATAGCAACACAGATTCACCTTGTATGTGAGATTTTCAATCAATCCACTTTTCAGCCGAATATGCTTCATTTCTTGAGAACAATATGAAAGGAAATATTTTCGGCATGGAGCAAAATACAGGAAGACTCTAAAATTTTCCTCCTTAGATTATCTGTTTTGACATCAGTGTTTTTGTAGTATACCAATCTATCATGTAATTTCCAATGGTCGAACATACATGGTTCGCTCAGGTTGTTTTTGTGTTCTCGCTTTCTGATATCTAATGGCTGTGATGTTTTCCCCTTATATCTATTTCACAAATACAGGGGATACTATAAAAACTATTTTTCGATTTCTGTTTCAGAGACAACATCACCGCCCTTAGATATCAGAAAGCAATAAAACAAAAACAACCCAAGGAATAGAGGCATACAAAAATTCCGAATAGAGTGAACCATGTATGTTCGACCATTTGAAGTTACATAATAGATTGGGATACTACAAAAACACTGATGTGTTCATGTATGTTCATCCATTGAAAATCACGTGATAGATTGGGATTATATGAAAATATTGATGTCGGAATCATATAATGTGAAGAAAACAATTAAAGGTCCTCCTATATTTTGCGAAAATAATTTTGCCCATTCTTCAGCAGTCATATTTAATTGCGTTCGATGAGAAAAGAAGAAAACTTTCCTATCAAGTGAATCTATGTTGCTATAGTATCGTGAAAATGTCAATTTTCATCAAACATCTCGGGGAACGTAAATAATCGAAATCAAATAATTCTGAAAATATTTTCGTTATCTGATGCAAGAATCAGGTTCATACTCTGACACTTCACCTATAGTTCAAATTGTTGATCGTTTGCATTGTTCCAGTATTGTTCATTGAGCAACTTTTTCCTGGAAACTGCCCTTTACGAATACTTTCAATCCTGCCATCCGCAGGGGAGTTTCTCATACATAACAATTTTATTCAATTTCTCATAGATCTTTTTCAGATATTCGAAGTGGAAACCCAGAAAACACCTGAAAAAAAAAATTAAAATCTTTCCAAAATGGGCAGTCATCGATACTTCTTGTCTTTTTATTGAAAAATGGATTTCATTCAGAACCATGTGTCAGAGTGCCAAAGTTTGTTAATTCATTCGTTTAATTACTCCTCTACGATAATTCAAAAGACGAGATGTTCATAATTAAGAACTAATTACTACATCTGAAGATGAAGAAACCTAGCACTTCGGAGCAATCTAGAACCGTATGCGGAAAGCTAGGTTCGACTCACAGATGAGAATCCGATCTCGATTGTATAACCAGAAAAATGAATTCACAAATGGAACTTTATTAGGTAGGAATATGAGATTCAGCTGAAATGTTGCCTCATCTTCATGCCTTCGTTTTCCAACCAAATATGGATTTCAATTCCAACAAAGCAGAACTTCAGGAAAGGAAAATTTTGTATGGAAATCATTCGGTAGATTTTTCGATTCACAAATTCTGTCTTCTTTTTTTAGGTCCACACCTCCTCCACAAATATCTAATTTCTAAGCTTTGGTGTTCATGATTGGTCGATACAGGCTTGATATTTATAAAGCAGATTTGGGGCTCAATTAGTAAGGTTTTCCCAGAGCAACAATTTTTCTGACCAAAAGATTCAGTTACCATAGATTTCAGTTTCCTTCGATCTCCATTATTGCTTTAATCATTCAGAAATGAATTCATCAATAACTCTGTATTTGAGTGCGAAGCTTCTGTTTATCAATTAATTGAATTACTTTTTTACTGCAATTGGGCGGAGGAAGATTTTGGTGTTAATAATTAATCCTGTGCTTTATCATCATACAACCTTTTACGTCCATTGTTGCCAATAGGTATTTCCTGCTTCTGTTTTGTGCTTTCCGACTCCCGTTATTGAATATTCTTTTTATGTCGCCTGTCCAGCGTGTAGTGTTTTCTTCTTATCCGTGGGACATAAACGGTCCAGTTCCATTCAAGTTCTGAACAACGCTGATAATATCTTCTTCGCCAATTCTCCTTCGCAGATCTTCATTTTAAATGCTACCCTTCAGTGTTATACCCAACATCGAACTCTCCATCATTCTTTGCGTCACTTCAATCGTTCTGGAGGTTGCAGTTGTTAGAGTCAGGCATCAAAAATTGCAGATTTCTCTGTAATAGGTACCTTTACGTAATATCTTTCGATATTGATATGTTACGATATACTTTTATTATCTTCAACATACTACATCTTCAATGACAAATTATTCAGTCCGTTTTTTGTGAAGTGCTCATGAAAACACGTGGTAAGATTTTGAGATTTAATGTAGAATCGAAAGTGTATAAAAAGCCTTGTGAAAATGAGTGAAAGCCAATACCAAGGATCTTTTATATTCAATTGTTTTGTTAATGATTGTTTTTATACGTTGGAAGTGGTCATTCGTTGCAAATCCACGGCAAAAACTCGCTCGTTCTACAGGTTGATAACGGTAAATTTTATTTTCTAGCCGTGTGGCCATATTTCTAATGAAGACCGTATCAAGATGACTTAGACGGTTAATTGGCCGGTAGTTCTCCGAATCGGCTGTTTCGTCTTTTTCATGGAGGAGTATCACGATGGAATCATGCCAGCTTTTGAGAATCGACATATTGAAGAGACATAGGTAAAAAAGATTCATTTTCAAGCGAACCTAAGTCAAACTTCATTATAAATCAGAAATTATGCTCGAAATGATCTACACCATAATCTCATCAGTAGGTACTTTCCGGTCTTTCCGCTTGAAATTTATCCTCAATCTTCTCACTGCTTCGTCTATTCTCTCCACAAGTTGTTCACGTGAATTTATTTCCCTTTCATATACCATTTCTTTTGAACTGCCTCATACATGAAAATCTAAAGATGTTAGATCCGGACTTCTCGCTGGCCATGAAATAGGTCCTCCCCTACCTATCCACCGATTAGGAAACAATGCGTTCAAAAACAGACGACCAATTAGCCTAAATTGTGCGGGACACCCATCCTGTTGAAAAATTATTTCACGCCTGTCAATATCTCCAAAACTGATAGCCGTATCGAATTGAAATTTGGTACACTGCTTTGGAATATGAAGCTCAAGGTTTGAGCGAAATTGTTTTCTAATATGATTGATAGTTTCTGAAAAAAAAATTTTTTCCAAAGGTATATTGAAGAGATTCTTGCATCCGAAGGTCGATTTCATTTGGAAATGTAACTTTTTATCATCACAATGGCTGATGCTAGGATCTAGCTTTGTGGGATCTAAAAAAAAAATTGAGTCCTGGTGTCCTTCAGTTCTCTTGCCCTTGTCCTTTGTAGGGCAGATTTGGTATCTAGGGGTGGTTTTCCAAGTGCAGTTATGTTGATTCGCAGACCTGACTTTGTTTGCAATCGTGCCGTTTGAGTGCGTCTGAACTTTGGACTAATTCTTAGAGGTCATTATGATAGGCCTAGGAGTAGTTGCCTAATTACTATTTGAGTTCACTGTGGATATAATACTCATATCAAAACAGTGTGTAACTACTCTCTAATTCACTTACACTTCCTGCATCTAACGCACGTTTCTAAAACCACCTTTTATTCGTCCAGAGACATATCGTTACTAACTGCAGGTACAAGTCCACATGCTGAACAAGTGAGGACGGTTGTATAAAGGAGCAATAGGAAAAAGGTTGTTAGGCCATTAGGGTAGTGCTGGGTTATCAAGGGTTAGTCGAATCAGGTAATTATTTGGAATAATAGGTTACCAATGAAAGTAAGATCATTGTTTAGCAATCTATCTCTTCTTTTGTACGTATGTATACCTTCAAGCGTATTTGAGTAAGTTTTGCCCGAGCCTTATAACAGATTCACGGATTTTTCAGAAATTAAATGGCCGGTTGTTAAAACGTGATTGGCGACCACCGATTTGTCAGGATGGTTGTTACGGATATGGCTCATGTGTTACTTGAATCTCGTGTTGATGTTTCTTGCTGTCTGTCCGATGTAAGATCGCAGTTCGAATATTTCATTTCGTGTATGCCCGCTTGTAATTCATCCTGAATATTATCAAATCTATATCCCAAAAGTTGTCTGGGTTTCGTGGCGGTTGTGAAAGCTAACTTAATATGTACTTCTGAAAATGTTCAGCCGTTTCTTGTAAGTTTCAGAGTGATACGTAAATGCCCCGAAACCGTTATCTTTTCCCGTTTCTTTCAACAAAGTTATGTCTTTGAAAATTTTTCATCTTTATGTTTGGTAATCAGTTTTCGTACTAAGTGTTTATTGTAACCGTTGTATTCAGCGATTTGGAAAATTTTATGTTGTTCTTCATTGAAATTAACTGCACTGAGCAGTATTCTGAATAAACGATCAACCAAAAAGTTTAGGCTGGCTGTTTTTTGTGACCAGGGTGCCACTGAGTCGACCAGAATATAACAGTCCAAGTTTGTGTGGTTTCTATGAATGTTGAAACTAATTATTGTGGTGTTGTCTCAAGAATATTTTAAGTCGATAAATGGGAGGAAACTGTTGTTTGCGGTTTTTTTCTACCGGAAATGAGCTGAACGATTGAAGAACGATCAAAACATATTTTTCGCGAAAGAAAAAAATTTGTCGCGCTCTTTGTTTTTTTTTTAGGGGTGGCTCTGCTAACTTATTATTAAGTTAGCAGAACCATTCTAAAATATGCATCGAATTCGATCAAAGATGTTATGAGTAATTGTCGAGTATTTGTCGTAGACCATCTAACCTGAAAAAAACAGGAAAAATCATTTTTTATAGGTTTTAATGAAATGTTCTTGTTTCTTAGGAAATTTGTCAGATTCGGCAACACTGTATTGATAAATTGATATTTCAGGTATATTTTTCGTATCATTATTGACTGATATTGGGTTGTATATGTTAAATCTTCTATTTCCCGGAATGAACAATTTTCGTTTCAATACTAAAAAAAGGAATTATTCCATTCTCACGGATATACATCCACGTAACTTTGTGATACAAGAAAATTAATAAGATGACCGTTTTTCTACCGGAAATGAGCTGAACGATTGAAGGACGACCAAAACATATTTATCGTGGAAGAAAAAAAATTGTCAGTCAATAATGATACGAAAAACATACCTGAAATATCAATTTACCAATGCAGTGTTGCCAAATCTGATAAATCTCCTAAGAAACCAGAATATTTCATTAAAACCTGAAAAAAAGCTATAAAAATTATTTTTTCTGTATTTTTCACGTTAGATGGTCTACGACAAAAACTCGACAATTATTTATAACATTTTTGATCGAATTCGATACATATTTTAGAATGGCCCTGCTAACTTAATACTAAGTTAGCAGAGCCACCCCTTTCAAAAAAAATAAGAGGCTCTACAAATTTTTTTCTTTCACGACAAATATGTTTTGGTTGTCCTTGCAATTCGTAATGAATAAACTGTCCGAATTCTCTCCGATTTCGGCAGCGATGCTGACGATTTATGGCTGTCGCTTACTATAGAAGATGTCAAATTGTATCTATGTTGTGTTTATCGGCCGCCTGGGGATGACCATGCCTCGTCGTCTTTTGTGAGCATGTTGGAGGTCAACAGGGGTAGAATGCAGAATGGTTTAGTTTTAGTTTGCGGTGATTTTAATTGTTCTACTGTCAATTGGGTGAGAGATAAATCAAGTTCTTTTTTAGTGCCTTTAAATGTCGAAACTAAATTTTCTGGTATTATTGATGCTCTGATGTTTGCGGAAATGATGCAGTTCAACTGCATTTCTAATAATTCAGATAGAATGCTTGATTTGATTTTGTGTAATAAAAATAAAATAAAAGAAATTTCTCGGGCTGAAATACCATTTGTCAATGGAGATACACACCATCCCTGCCTTGAATTTTTGTTTGATGTCAAGTTTGTGTGGTTTCTATGAATGTTGAAACTAATTATTGTGGTGTTGTCTCAAGAATATTTTAAGTCGAAAAATGGGAGGAAACTGTTGTTTGCGGTTTTTTTCTACCGGAAATGAGCTGAACGATTGAAGAACGATCAAAACATATTTTTCGCGAAAGAAAAAAATTTGTCGCGCTCTTTGTTTTTTTTTAAGGGGTGGCTCTGCTAACTTATTATTAAGTTAGCAGAACCATTCTAAAATATGCATCGAATTCGATCAAAGATGTTATGAGTAATTGTCGAGTATTTGTCGTAGACCATCTAACCTGAAAAAAACAGGAAAAATCATTTTTTATAGGTTTTAATGAAATGTTCTTGTTTCTTAGGAAATTTGTCAGATTCGGCAACACTGAATTGATATTTCAGGTATATTTTTCGTATCATTATTGACTGATATTGGCTTGTATATGTTAAATCTTCTATTTCCCGGAATGAACAATTTTCGTTTCAATTGTCAATAATGATACGAAAAACATACCTGAAATATCAATTTACCAATGCAGTGTTGCCAAATCTGATAAATCTCCTAAGAAACCAGAATATTTCATTAAAACCTGAAAAAAAGCTATAAAAATTATTTTTTCTGTATTTTTCACGTTAGATGATCTACGACAAAAACTCGACAATTATTTATAACATTTTTGATCGAATTCGATACATATTTTAGAATGGCCCTGCTAACTTAATACTAAGTTAGCAGAGCCACCCCTTTTAAAAAAAACAAGAGGCTCCACAAATTTTTTTCTTTCACGACAAATATGTTTTGGTTGTCCTTGCAATTCGTAATGAATAAACTGTTCGAATTCTCTCCGATTTCGGCAGTTATGCTGACGATTTATGGCTGTCGCTTACTATAGAAGATGTCAAATTGTATCTATGTTGTGTTTATCGGCCGCCTGGGGATGACCATGCCTCGTCGTTTTTTGTGAGCAGGTTGGAGGTCAACAGTGGTAGAATGCAGAATGGTTTGGTTTTAGTTTGCGGTGATTTTAATTGTTCTACTGTCAATTGGGTGAGAGATAAATTAAGTTCTTTTTTAGTGCCTTTAAATGTCGAAACTAAATTTTCTGGTATTATTGATGCTCTGATGTTTGCGGAAATGATGCAGTTCAACTGCATTTCCAATAATTCAGATAGAATGCTTGATTTGATTTTGTGTAATAAAAATAAAATAAAAGAAATTTCTCGGGCTGAAATACCATTTGTCAATGGAGATACACACCATCCCTGCCTTGAATTTTTGTTTGATGTCAAGTTTGTGTGGTTTCTATGAATGTTGAAACTAATTATTGTGGTGTTGTCTCAAGAATATTTTAAGTCGAAAAATGGGAGGAAACTGTTGTTTGCGGTTTTTTTCTACCGGAAATGAGCTGAACGATTGAAGAACGATCAAAACATATTTTTCGCGAAAGAAAAAAATTTGTCGCGCTCTTTGTTTTTTTTTAAGGGGTGGCTCTGCTAACTTATTATTAAGTTAGCAGAACCATTCTAAAATATGCATCGAATTCGATCAAAGATGTTATGAGTAATTGTCGAGTATTTGTCGTAGACCATCTAACCTGAAAAAAACAGGAAAAATCATTTTTTATAGGTTTTAATGAAATGTTCTTGTTTCTTAGGAAATTTGTCAGATTCGGCAACACTGAATTGATATTTCAGGTATATTTTTCGTATCATTATTGACTGATATTGGCTTGTATATGTTAAATCTTCTATTTCCCGGAATGAACAATTTTCGTTTCAATTGTCAATAATGATACGAAAAACATACCTGAAATATCAATTTACCAATGCAGTGTTGCCAAATCTGATAAATCTCCTAAGAAACCAGAATATTTCATTAAAACCTGAAAAAAAGCTATAAAAATTATTTTTTCTGTATTTTTCACGTTAGATGATCTACGACAAAAACTCGACAATTATTTATAACATTTTTGATCGAATTCGATACATATTTTAGAATGGCCCTGCTAACTTAATACTAAGTTAGCAGAGCCACCCCTTTTAAAAAAAACAAGAGGCTCCACAAATTTTTTTCTTTCACGACAAATATGTTTTGGTTGTCCTTGCAATTCGTAATGAATAAACTGTCCGAATTCTCTCCGATTTCGGCAGTTATGCTGACGATTTATGGCTGTCGCTTACTATAGAAGATGTCAAATTGTATCTATGTTGTGTTTATCGGCCGCCTGGGGATGACCATGCCTCGTCGTTTTTTGTGAGCAGGTTGGAGGTCAACAGTGGTAGAATGCAGAATGGTTTGGTTTTAGTTTGCGGTGATTTTAATTGTTCTACTGTCAATTGGGTGAGAGATAAATTAAGTTCTTTTTTAGTGCCTTTAAATGTCGAAACTAAATTTTCTGGTATTATTGATGCTCTGATGTTTGCGGAAATGATGCAGTTCAACTGCATTTCCAATAATTCAGATAGAATGCTTGATTTGATTTTGTGTAATAAAAATAAAATAAAAGAAATTTCTCGGGCTGAAATACCATTTGTCAATGGAGATACACACCTTCCCTGCCTTGAAATTTTGTTTGATGTCAAGAAGCACCGCTATATCTGAGGGATAGTTTCGAAGAAAGAACATTGAATTATAAACGGGAAGATTATCTTGCAATAAATCGTCAAATTACCGATATTGATTGGGAATCAACATAATGTCAATGATGATGTCGATGTCTTTTATAGTGTCCTTAACCGTATTTTGCTTGAGAATGTGTCTGGCTTTAAGAAGCCTTTGCACTTTCCACTTTATTTATCACATAGGACGGTTAAATTAATTAAATCTGAGAATAAATATCATGTTAAGTGGAAAATTTATAACGACCTGAGAGATCTGATGAAGTTCAGAGCACTGAGAACACTTTCCAAGCGTTTTATGAGATCAGATTTCGAGAATTATTTGAGGGTCGTGGAGTGTGAACTTCCGGAAAACTCCAAGCGCTTATTCAGTTTCATCTCAACCAAAAAAAGCACGGCAGAATCCCATCACAAATGTATTTGGGTGATAGGTGCTCTTCGTCGGCACCCCAGATCGCGGAGTCCTTCGCTTCGTTTTTTAAGGACAATTTCGAGTTTTTTTTTACTCTGACAGCTCGTGTGGTTGGGAATCTGTTGACAATTGTTACGGCGCGAATTACTTGAGTTCGGTGCGTCTCTCCGTTGACGAGGTGACCGCTGCGATGAAATCTGTGAATATAATGAAGGGACCAGGCCCTGATGGAATCCCCCCATCGTGTTGAAACAATGCGCCTATGCTCTGGCTCGGCCGCTGTATATTATTTTCAATAAATCATTGACGAGTTGTGTTTTTCCAAACATATGGAAGGTGTCGGCTGTAATTCCGATAGTTAAGGGCGGTCAGAAGCATCGCATAGGGAACTATAGTCCTATTAGCATATTTTCTTCCTTCGCTAAACTGTTCGAATCCATGATTTACAAGTATATGTTCCATCAGGTAAAAAATTTAATCATCGATGAGCAACATGGTTTCATGCGAGGCAAAAGTGTTGAAACCAATCTCGTTCGTTTCCTGGAGGGTGTACAGGGCAGTCTTGAATCACGCATTCAGGTTGATTCGGTATACACTGATTTCTGTAAGGCCTTGTTGCGCGTCTTGCAGAAGTAGGTATTTGTGGTGATCTTTTGAGATGGACGAAGTCGTACATTTCAAATCGTTTCCAGTACGTTTCAATTAATGGTTATCGATCGAGAGCATTCGAAAATACGCAGGGTACTCATTCTAAATTTCTTCTCTTTGCTGATGATTTGAAGTTTTTCAGACCGGTGGAAACGTTTCGGGATTGCTTGGAGCTACAACAAGATTTTATGCGACTCCAAAGATACTGTAAAGAGAACTCCCTGTTTCTGAACTTTGGCAAGTGTTGTAAAATATCTTTCACCAAAAATACAAATGTTATTGATTTTGAATACTCGATAGATGGTAGGGTCATCAGAACGGTCGACAGTGTTTCGGATTTGGGCGTGATTTTGGATTCAAGGTTTATATTCGATTTGCATATTGAAAAATTTTTGCCAATAAAATGCTGGGTTTCATTATTCGTAATAGCGTGCAATTTAGAGGAAATAAAACACTCCTGACACTTTATTATTCTTTTGTCCACTGTATGTTGAAGTTTGCTTCTACTGTATGGAACCCGCGATATAAATGCTACACACAGCGCTTGGAGATTGTTCAAAATAGGTTCCTAAGGTTTTTAGCTTTTAGGAATAAATTCATGATTGTTGATCACGATTACACAGCTGTTCGACGTAGGTTCGATATGTTAAGCTTGTTCCATCGCAGACAGTTGACAGATGTATTGTTCGCTTGTTAAATCGTAAAAGGACATTTTTCGGTATCTGATATTTTCCATTTCTTGACGTTCAGGGTTCCATCTCTTAGCTTACGGTCTTTCGGTACTTTTTATGGCACGATGAGAAACACAAATTCGGCGCAAAACTCCCCACTCCATAGAATGATGACGACGTGTAATACGCTTTGTTCCAACGTAGATATATTCCATGATTCATTGGTTAAATTGAAAAGAGTCATCAAAACTGATCTTCAACGTTTGGAATATTAACTCAGATTAAACGGTTTGATTTTTTCTGGATTGTAATTATTGTTGTTATTTGCTTATTATTGAACATTGTTTTTAAAGTTTTTGGTATTTTGATAGTTTAGATTATATAAAGTTAAAGTTTTTGTGTTTTTTGATGGGCAGTTCCTTATGTTTGAAATATTTTTTTTGTTTATGTGGATACTTTGTTGGGCGAATGCCTGTTTGTATAACAATGTAGAATAAATAAATAAATAAATGAACTTTCTCGTATCACCAAGTTACGTCGATGTATATCCGTGAGAATGGAATATTTTCCTTATTCAGCATTGAAACGAAAATTGTTCATTTCCGGAAATAGAAGATATAACTTATACAACCCAATATCAGTCAATAATGATACGAAAAATATACCTGAAATATCGATTTACCAATTCAGTGTTGCCGAATCTGACAAATTTCCTAAGAAACCAGAACAGTTCATTGAAACCTATAAAAAAGCTATAAAAAATGATTTTTTCTGGTTTTTTTCAGGCTAGATTTTCTACGACAAATACTCGACAATTACTCATAACATCTTTGATCGAATTCGATGCATATTTTAGAATGGTTCTGCTAACTTAATATTAAGTTAGCAGAGCCACCCCTTAAAAAAAAAAAAAGAGCGCGACAAATTTTTTTCTTTCTCGAAAAATATGTTTTGGTCGTTCTTCAATCGTTCAGCTCATTTCCGGTAGAAAAAATGGTCATCTAAATAACGTTCCTGTATCA
Source organism: Myrrha octodecimguttata (assembly GCA_958510865.1). Taxonomy (NCBI): domain Eukaryota; kingdom Metazoa; phylum Arthropoda; class Insecta; order Coleoptera; family Coccinellidae; genus Myrrha; species Myrrha octodecimguttata. Next base: position 26,451,583 of record OY294056.1, read on the forward strand.
CAAAGTTACGTCGATGTATATCCGTGAGAATGGAACATTTCCATTATTCAGCATTGAAACGAAAATTGTTCATTTCGGGAAATAGAAGATTTAACATATACAACCCAATATAAGTCAATAATGATACGAAAAAGATACCTGAAATATCAATTTACCAATGCAGTGTTGCCGAATCTGACAAATTTCCTAAGAAACCAGGACATTTCATTAAAACCTATAAAAAAAATTATTTTTTCTGTTTTTTTCAGGTAAGATGGTCGACGACAAATACTCGACAATTATTCATAACATTTCTGATCGAATTCGATGCATATTTTAGAATGGCTCTGCTAACTTAATATTAAGTTAGCAGAGCCACCCCTAAAAAAAACTAGAAGCGCGACAATTTTTTTTCTTTCACGACAAATTCTCGACAAATTACGACAATTAATGAGATGGTTCTCATTGACTTCCGTGCAAGTGGCTCTTCTAACTTTATGGACATCTGCTACTGAGCTGATCATGTAAGTGAGTCCGTATCACGGACCATTGTATCATAATATTGCTTTACTACTTGGACATAACTCCAATGTACTCTCTAACATATTTCACTGTAAGTAGCCTCACACTTATATGCTTACACATTTTTCCGTTCATTAAACACCGCTATTCATTCCTTGGATCATTCTATTCGACACCGTTCCGTACATGTTATTTCTTCCATTTGTATTATCTGACCGTACACTTTGTAACACCGTTCTGCATATAACATTCTGGTTTCCATTATCGTTTGATCCGATTGTTTTTTTTCGGTTCATTTCACACTACCATTTTTATAATATTGATTGTGATAACGTTCATAAATGTTTTTGAGCTTAACTCACTGTACATACGATTTTCTTTCACCAACTTTTGTTTGCATAGTGTATTCAGATTGCCTTTGATTGCTGGCTATCCATTTTGATGCTTTGGCCATTTGAGACACAGTTTCTTTAATTTCCAACCGTTTCACTGATAACACATTGTTGAAATCCCCTGACATTGCACTCCTGTGTGGAGGAGACTGTCTGTCATCAGTGTCAGTGTTTATTGATTTATAATTATTGTGATAATTCTCCTTACAGTGCACTTCTGTCTGGACACTGCTTTCAGTGTCGGTGTTTAGTGATTTGTAAATATTGTTATAAAGTCTTACATATATTTGGAGTGTTTCACTGCTATAACTGTAGAGTGTCAGTGCAGTCTGAGAAACAACGCATACTTGTTAGTCGCTACTACCTTTGATTGAGTAGAATTCTATTACAACTATTTAAAAGCTATCCAAATGTGTTAATATAAGTGAGCAGTTCCGTAAAAGAGTTGCAACCCAGCAAAAACTATTGTAATTGTCGCCCGAGCAAGTTGAAGAGAAGTGAATTAAGCAGGTAACAACGTCACCTAGAAAAGGTGGTCACAATGGTCCTAATGAAATGAATGTGAATGACTCTTCAACCTTCACAATTCACCAGCAATAGATACTTGTATTAAAAAAAAAAAAATCGACACAAGAAGTAAAAAGTTTTCCGTATACGCCCCAGGCAACACAGAGAGGTTTTAAAGATATCCCGGCGATATCTTCTCAGAACATTGAGAGTACTTTTTCTACTTCTCTAAGCAGTCACAGGGAGTGCTATATTTTCTCCAAATGTCCGCCACAGCGATATTCTCGAAGAGATCCTGAAGATATCGCATGCGGAAATTCTCTAACTTCCCACAATGGGAGGTCTATGGGAAATTCGCTCACACAGTCTCATGGCGAAGAGTTTATGAAATTCTCAAATACTTCCCATCGCGAGATTTCAGGGAGTACGACATACGATATTTTCAGGAAATGCCCCTAACGAAAATATCCGGAAGTACAGATATTAACTTCTGAATTATATTTCTGGAAAGATTCCTGATGATAATTATATAGATTTTGTGCCGGCTTGCTTTGTGAAAATAGCAGCATTAGCCATTAACACACAGCACTTTGGCTACACAGATCAAAAATGCTCACGAGTAGCGCCTCAGGCAATATACCCAAGACAAGGATTTATAGATCTTCTTTACCAGGGATCCGCGAGATGGCGAGCTCCTTGATCAAAACATCCAGGCGATATCGTAACATATGAGCGCTTGGTTTGTCGGTTCTTACGTCTGGTGGTTAGATGACTTCAAGTAATGTTTAGCGCTGTCGAAATTTTTATTCACTCTTCATTCGTATTTCGTATACGAATGAGATCCGCGAGATGGCGAGATCCGTGAATGAGATATAATACCAGACGAAATCGTAATATGAGCGCTTGGATTGTCGGTTCTTACACCTGGAGGTTAGATGGCTTTGATGAATATTCATTTGTATTTCAGAAATGAATGGATATTAATTATTGGTTATTAGAAAAATATATTTATATTCCATAATACTATGATGGGTAAATGGAAACAAAATATTGATTTTGAATCCCTGTCAGTATTTAAATGAGAAATGTGTTGATGATTTCTCGAGGAAAAACAAGGGATCTCAGATTGGTCGATATTCTGACGAATCTGAGAAAAATATGAAGCAGTTTCGATTAAATTTTGGCTTTTCTGTTTTCTTCCGAGAATTCTCGAAATTCTTCAGATTTTAGAGAGTAATTTCCACTCGCATAATGTTGTACTAGTTTGCCGTTGTCCAATCGATACTGGTGGTGAGTTTCAATACAGAAATATGAAAATGTGAAAAAGAGAGCATTCTTTGCGCTGAATGAAGTCATAAATGCGACTCAATTAGGTTCGTTTCGTTATCAACTAGTTAACTAGTCGATAACTATAGTTTTAGTATAAAACCATTGTATAAGGAAGGTCTTCATTCAATAACAGAATTATAAATTTTCTAGACACCTCTTACTTGTTTATACAGGTTTCAACCTGAAATGCATTTACTCCTCCACCGAATGTATAAAAACGCCGTTGTGATTTTGTACCACAAAATTTTTCATCATAACCTTCCGGAAAATCCGGCACCATAAAAGCCAGTAACAAAATATGATAGAGTCAATGTGAATTATGTTTCAACTTATTTGTTTTTGGTATGTTTGCCGATTATCCTATTGGTTTCTAGGAAGCCTCTCCGAAGTTATTTATTTCGTTCTTATGAATCAAACACATATTTTGCCTATATGTATAAATAGTGGACAACGAAATGAAATTATCTGCAATTTCTCTTTGTTCGAACTACGCACGAGGGATAACGTAAAAAATTCTGCCTCATGTTCGGGATAACTTCAGGAACGTTAAGACAATTTCACATTGTTGTTACACTCGGGATGATCTTTGGAGCTCGCATCGCGAATTTCCTATTCTGGTTATGACTGTGATAACTGAAGGAACTCGAATTGCGAATTTCTTATTCTGGTTACGTCTGGGAAGACTTAGGGAACTTGCATTGCGAATTTCCCTTTCTTGTTCTGTCTGTGATGACCGTAGGAACTCGCATTGCGAATTTCCTATTCTGGTTCCATCTGAGATGACTTCAGGAACTCGCATTGCGAATTTCCCTTTCTTGTCATGTCTGTGCTGAGTTTAGGAACTCGCATTGCGAATTTCCTATTCTGGTTACATCTGAGATGACTTCAGGAACTCGCGATAACTTTAGGAGCTCGCATTGCGAATTCCCAAATCATGTAGTGTTTGTGATCACTTTAGGATATCACTTGAGGAGTTCGCGTGAAAGCCGGATTAGGACTTCTCAGATATCTCGCCGGGAAGTTTGTGTTACTTGGGGCTGCATGAAAAAAAGTAGTTACATGAGCATCTGTTTCAGGATGAGCTTATTTGAAATTTCGTCGTCCCAATATCTACAAAAATTCAAACACGATCGGGTCGAAATTCAGCACGTTGATAAACAGTTACTTTGAGCATTCATTCAGTCATTAAATCTATGATTCATTGAAAACACTGTGTACTTATTTGTTGAATACCACAAGATGAAATCGAAAATCTCATTTGATGTATCAAAACCAACACCGAAGCCATAATACTTAATAAAATAGAATTAATCACTTTACGCCTTGCCAGCAAATTTGAGCTCCTCATTTAAACTGCTGACTTCACGTCAGTGTGATCCAATGCGTATTTTCACTAAGTATGAACATTTGGTCTATTGAACAGGGAAGTCTTCTTGTAGCGTAATATGAACATACGGCTGCAGAATTAGTGCACTCTTCGATTATTTGCTTGAAAACAATTTTTCACATACATTCGTTATTAGGAGAATATATATCCACAGGGTTGCTCATCAAAATTTTACTGCATCATATTCAACTGGAAGCAACACATATTTTTGGCTACATTCACTCAAACAACCCTACGTTATCCTATATACACCGTAACTATTAGCTTTAATTTGATATACAGTGCGCGTCAAAATTATGGAACAAATTCATTTTCTCAGATGAAAAATCTTTGGCAACAAAATCCTGTTACAGGTCAATTTTTGTTTCACTTTTACCAAATTTACATGCAGTTTTGAAGGATTTTTGTTTGCACCCTGTGCCATCCCCATCAACTCTCTAAATTTTTGAATAGGGAAAGTAGGTCATATGGTACTTTTTTGACACGCTCTTTGTATCTTCTTCAAAGGCGTGCATACATTTCCAAGAAAAAAAATTTTTTTTGAAAAATTCAAAGAGGTTTTCAGTATGTGCACTTTGTCATGGCTCATTTACTTTGAGACAATGGTACCTGATGAAATTTTTCTCCCAATGAAAGTCGACCATAACAGTTTTGTTCATGCACTTGAATGGAGAAAAAAAAATTTTTCACGTGAGTGGGTTGAAAGGGGTTGAAAGTTGTGCATGAACAAAACTGTAATGGAAAATTTCTGCAAGCCTGTAAAGAAGATACAAAGAACGTGCCAAAATAGTTCCACATGACCTACTTTCCCTATTCAAAAATTTAGAGGGTTGATGGGGATGGCACAGGGTGCAATAAAAATCCTTCAAAACTGCATACAATTCGGTAAAAGTGAAACAAAAATTGACCTGTTTCAGGATTTTGTTGCCAAATATTTTTCTCTTGAGGAAATGAATGTGTTCCATAAGTTTGAAGCGCACTGTAGAAATGATATGAGTGTGCATACGTGTCTGCGAATAGGTCTGACCAAGTGCGAAACGGTAGTCGTGATTTTTCGGAATCGTAAAATATATCTTAAAATCAGGTGAATGCAATTTTTCCGAATTATTTACTCAGAAATAATTGCAGCCGCATTTTGATAGGCTGTAAAAATATATTCAGCTGTTAACGAGTGTATATGAAAATTATTCTAAAGCAAATACTCGATGAGCGATTCGATTCTGCAGTCGGATCTCGTACTGATGTGAAAGGAGGATTATTTAATATATCATTTCAACATGAAGTTTTAATATTCTAATCATTTTGCGCCGTGACAATTTCTCCAATCCAGTACACACCAGATATCAGAATGTTTTCAGCTGCAAAAAGCCGGTATTCAAGGGAACGTCACTAATTGAAAGGTTGTTCATGCAAAATGTGTCAGCAAGTCCTTTGTGTAACTTTTAATTGCTCCCGTGGAAGCTGCAAATCGCGAATACAGTTTTTGTGAGATATTTCAACAATTCGAATCAACGATTGTATGAAGTTTCTGATCGGGTCTAGCTGGTTGATCTCAGTTTCCAAGAGGAAACCGACACACTGTGGTAACATGGTATAGAGTTTCGTGTGAAGCAGTGGTAATTGGCAATCAAAATATCAGGCAAATATGAATCACACAAACACAACTGCTCTGTTGAAGTGAAACTTACTTCGACTCTTCTTCAAGGGGAAAATAATCACAATTGGAAACCATAGTTCTTACTGAATGTCCATGCGAAATCAAGAAGTTAATTATCAATATTAAGAATATTAAGAATGCGCTTTTGCGCGCATGTTCGAATTCTTTGCAAAAGCGGTCTTCTTTTCACGTATTGATTCCGCCAAACGCACCTTAACTTCCAGATGCAAAGATTTGGTGATCATCTGATGATTGTACTAATGACAGGATCATTACGAAATTCAGCATCATGAGCATTTTCCAATTATTCATTAAGTGAATTGGTGTAACATCCATGGAATCATCAGATGAAAAGAATAACAGGAATTTGGACGTATTTTCCGAACTGAGCCGACGTTTCGAAGGGTATTTTCCCTCCTTCTTCAAAGGCTAAAAAACAGATTACATATCGAGTTTCATTATGACTCAATCAGTATTTTTAAATTATTTCGCGAAGAAACGATACCGAGGTGAAAAAAATCACGAAACTTGACATGTTTTCCAATATCTCCAAAAATTTTAATCGAATCTAACTGGAATTTTGTATACCACTGTGAAATATGACGTTCAAGATTCAATATTTACTAACGGCACGATCTCGACAAATCTTTGCACAAAGTTACGCGTTGATAGGCTTCAACTAACAGCGGAGTTCAAATCAAATCGCTGCTGTTATTCACGAAATATCGAGAAGAAAATCTCCAAATTCCAAATGGCCCTATATATCTATGAAATTATATGACCCATTAACAATTTCAACCTCACCGTCGCATTTTGAAATGCAGCCCAACCTGAAAGTTTTAAGTCGATAGAATTCTCTGTAAGCCCGTAATCGTGCCTACAATCGGCTGGACAGAATCGATTTAGACACCGAATTCTCAGTAAAGGGTCCAACCTAGACTTTCGAGACCATTTTCTGAAAAAATTATGAAACTGGAGACATTTTTAAAAAAACAATAGCATACTGTTCCCCAGAATATTTGAGCAAAGATTGCACTCGATTGAGCAATATTGAAAAACATTTGTCGAAAAAACAACTAGAGTTTTCATGACAGTTGTATCATATTTTCATAGCAAATATTCTGTGGATTATTTCCGACTCAAAACTTTGGACTGTATACAATTCCGATAAATAACTCGGAAGTATATACTAATTGAATAAGTTGTGATTCATCGCTACCTTCAACTCAAAAAAAAATCGGATCACATTTCGACTTCTTTCAGGAGAAGTTGCGAAAAAGGGTTTGGCTAACAAGTGAACTGAAAAATGTTTACTTTCGAAGATTTCGAGTATCTATAAAAATTCTCAAAATCGACAAATTTACTCTGGTTTCCAAGAAGATTCTTCGATCCATCCATAAACTGATTAATTTAACAGGTTTCATTCGCTCATTAATGTATTTGGGTTGCACAAAACTTCATTACTCGATCAAGACAACCAATGAGTTAATGACGGTATACATTCTGACAACCTTGCAATTTTACTGCTGCGATTAACGAAACCACAGTAATGTGATGGAAATTAGGTTATGTTCATTTTTCTTGCGTGAATAAACATGATAGTTACTTTTTTTGTTCAACTAGAGGCGATGATAAAACGAATTGGATTATGGAAAAGAATCGATAAATTGGAAGAAGTTCATTTTCAGTCCAGAAAATGTAATTAGAATTGCTGAAAACATTCAGAAGGAAGTGTTGTATTAAGATGGAAAAGAACTTCGACAAACTGTTTCGATATGGATTCTGGAAGTAACAGAGACGATAAAATATATATTATTTCGAATGAAAGCATTGATTTTTGTAAGAGTAAATTTTGCTACTTATATTGAAGTTTGTCTTTATTGCATGTGCAAATAATATGGAGTTCATGATCAATATTATTTTCCCATAAATTCAATTCTAATTTTCACAAGACGTATATGAAAACAAATGAATCAATTTATGAGGATTGAAAGTAGGTATTCAATATCAGATTCCAAGCAACAATTAATTTCCAAATGATATTAGAGGATCATAACGTTATAAAAGTGATGTGTACAAAATAGGCAAAAATTACTTAGTTAGGGTTGATTATTGGAATATGATATTTTTCTGAGCTATATTTTGTCGGAAGTCATTGAGTATAGGTATATTCAAATGAATTGAACTTCAATTGAGGAGTTGAAATTTGTTGGAAGGACCACCAATAGTTTATTTGTGTTGATATGGACATTTCATCTGAAATAATAGTGAGAATCTTTTGAAAGTTTCAACAACCCATTAATTTTATTTTGTGTCACATAAAACAGTTATACTCAATCACGTCTACATAACACTGGCAATTGCATTCAGTGCAATTATCAGTACCTGTAACAACTCATATTTTATGAAAAATTTCTGAAGATTGTTGCTTGGTAACATCCCCCTGTTTTCGGCTCCAGGAACGAACCAACGAACAAGCCTACGATCGTCAAACATTTATCTCATCTATCATCAATGTCCTAGGAATATCACTCAAAAAAAATTACTATACAACCATGAGTTTATCTTACCAGAAATTACTTCTCAATAATTGCTATGATCCGCTGAAGTCAAGTGGAAAAGTGAAGGAACTATTATTTTTTAGGTTTTTCCTGGGTTTTCACTTACAATATCTGAAACAAAACTATTTAAAATTAAATAAAATTATTTTTCCATGAAAAAAGCTCTTCCGGATTGCAGGATTAAACTATTTGTGAAGGGCAGTTTCTTGGAAAACAGATTGCCTAATGACCAATACCCAAACAATACAAACGATAAACAAAGCGAACTGTGACGTTTCAGAGTACAAATCTGACTCTTTCATCAGACAAATTAGAAAATTTTAAGAATTATTTTCTCTCGATTTTTCGATTCGATTTGAGATTTTTGTCAAATTGACAATTTTGAGAAAACACAGCAACACAGATTTATTTGGTTTGAAAGTTTTTTCAATTCTACCTCTTTTGTGAGTAGATTCAGCCAAATAGGGTCTTTTACCACTTCATGAAAAAACAATTTCGATTCAATTTTTAATAGTTTTGTTTCAGATATTGGGAGTGAAAACTCAGAAAAAACCTGAAAAATGATGCTTCATCCTCTCAAAATAAGCTTTACTCGATACTTAAAGGAACTATTATCTGCAATTTTGCATTATACATGTTACGAATTCTGTACAAATTCCAGAAAATTTCATTACTCTGCTAATTTTGTATAAATCAGAACTTTCTTCTTATGAAAATTACTAGTATATTAGATGTGTTGGAAATCATTTCAAAATTAACCTGTGATCCACTAAATTACACTTCAATGTGGTAATTAGTCGGCTTGATTGCCTGAATTTCCACAATTAATCTGACCTGACGATGAAGGGTATTTTCTGTTTCAACCAGGAATTTTTGTGAAAACCAAGTAGTGCTTAGTCGGCAATCCACGGACTTTCATTGACGATTTGTCAGTAATCACGTCGCATCATTAATTGCCGATTAACTTAAATTATTCAGCATCGATTTGGTGTTGATCGGCCGATTAGATGCTCAATTCCCTGACTAACTGTGATCAACGTTTTATGAAATCGGCAGTAAGCAATCGAACCGTTTCTGCATCATTCAGCAACTCTATTTATATTAGGAATTGGTTCGTCAACAAAATAGAGTTTCAGTAATAATAAACTAACATAATCACAGGTACCAATATCTGCCGATAAATGAACAAATCTTTCACCTTGATCAGAGCTAATCATCCAATCAACCAAAAATCTACATTGAAGAAGCGGACCCAAAGAGAATGACTGCAGCTGTTTCGCAGTTATAACTGATGGTCAGGCCATTTTACCTGGGATAAAACCGCTGAGTATTGAATCTAGATACTTGTCACCTTACAGATAAAGTACTGCAGTATAATTACGTACATCCCGCCATCTTCTAGGAGCATCTTGCGAATACTACCTTCTAGTGCAGAATACTTTGATCGATGAGCATAAAGTTCATCCTTCTGTCGTATCAGGTCGCTGCATCTTCGATTTAAATGTTGTTTCACAACGTCCGTCACGACTTAGAAGGTAGGGTTCGCAAGATGCTCCTGGAAGATGGTGCGCTGTACGTAGTTATACTGCAGTATTCCATCTGAAAGGTGACAAGTATCTAGATTCCCTACTCAGCGGTTTTATTCAAGGTAAGATGGCATGGCGATCAGTAATAACTGTGAAACAGCTGTAGTCAGTCTCCTTGGGTACGCTTCTTCGAAGTAGATATTTTGGTTGATTGGTCGATTAGCTCTGTCCAAGGTGGAATATTTGATGATTTATCGACAGATATTCGTCTTTGTGATTATGTTAGTCTATGAATATTATTGATAATTCAGAATCATTCAGTGTTTTCGAAAACGACGCTTCGGTTGAACATGTTGTGTGACGTCCTTTTCCTCAGTGTCTCCATTTGTTGCTAACCTCTCCTCCGAAAATAGAGACCTCGGGCGCCACATCTAGTTTATAGTATTGAGGACACTCGGTACCTGTGGGCGGTATACCACAGGGGTCCAGGAGCTACAATCAGAGAAGGTTATGTCCAGGGTTCGGATGTTCGTAGAAGTCGGAGTAGTCCTCTGTCTCTGAGTAGGTATGTCAAGATGTTATCCAGGAAAATAAAACACTCAATAATAATAATAATAATAAAACCTCTATTCGGTGAATTTTTCTACATGCTGATGGTATGCAGGGTGAAAGGGTGAGCAAACGGCGCAGAAGCAGAAGAGGAATGTAACATGCATTTAAAACGGTGCCTGGGTACCTTTAGAAATCTACGGAATGAGTGAAAACGGTACAGTAAGCAAAGTTAAATGCGGAATCATGCGGTGGAAGCCGGGATGAAGCGAAAGTGCGTGCGGAAAATAGCTACAAAGCAATCTACGGTAATAACAAGCGGTAGGTTTAACATGGGCAAAATATATGACAATTTTAAATAAACGATCCTAAAACCTGCTGGCATAATTAAGGGGATGATTGGTAGGTGAAGATACGGAAAGGATTCTGCAGGGATGCATGATGCGCCATTTCAAGCTAGCATATACATCCCTGTATATCTCGAACTCCGGAGAGTCATGCAGGCCGTTTCAAGCTACTACACAACTCTAAGGAACTCGGGCGGTCGGTCGGTAGGAAGGGTACAAGGATGCATGATGCGCCGTTTCAAGCTAGCATACACACCCCTGTTTATCCCGAAACCCAAAGTGTCATGCAGGCCGTTTCAAGCTACTACACGACTCTAAGGAACTCGGGCGGTCGGTCGGTAGGAAGGATACAAGGATGCATGTTGCGCCGTTTCAAGCTAGCATACACACCCCTGTTTATCCCGAAACCCAAAGTGTCATGCAGGCCGTTTCAAGCTACTACACGATTCTAAGGAACTCGGGCGGTCGGTGGGTAGGAAGGATACAAGGAAAAGGTGAGGAAGAATAGAGGCGAATAATACAATAATACCAGCAAAGAGAAAATATACAGTATTACCCTAATACCTTGCCCATGCGGAACCTCTGGGGTTACTTACTTCTTCGGCGGTGTCGGATCGGTGGTCTGGCGGTCACTTTGTCGCTTCTACGACTTTCCTTTGACCTAATTACGCACGCGAATTTATACCCGCCAGCACTGCTGAGCCTGACCACGCCCATCTGTTCACTATAGGTACTCGCGACATACCGCACATACATATGTGCCAGTATTCCTCCGATTCAGCGGAACGAAAATTAAACAAAGAATTGCTTCGTTACATCCCCCTCCTTCTTCGGATAGAAAAGAGGAAACGAGTTTCCTCTTTTCAACTACCTAAACCTTACAATGCTAAATCATCTAGAAAACATAGTCAAAATCAAAATCTTTATTCACTTATAAAACACACCAAGAAAAAAAAACCTTCTATTTGTCCAAATTCCACCCTGAGCTACCGGAAGCCATCACCCGGATGAGGTCGCACTACACTCCCTGGTCCCTGGAACGTGGAAGTACTGGCCGTGTTTCCGTCGTTTTCTTCGGCGGACACCTACATTGGTCCGAACGGGTTCCCACTCGTCCACACCTGGAGCAAAAAGTCAGCGCGGGCCTCTGGCAAGTACTGCGGTCGTGGTCAGGATACCCACAACGCCAGCATAGCGGGAACTGGTTTACCGGGAGGTAAAGCGGATCGGACTTCTTCGGTTCTGGTTTCCCTTCGTCCTTCCTGGTACCTGGATTGGTCTGTCGGCCGTCGTTGCCCGAGGCGGTGCCCGGCTCGAGCACCACTTCTTCCTGCAGAACCAGCACGTTATCTGCCATTGTTGGATCTGTAAGACATACACGGGAGGGTTAAGACACAGAAAAAGACGTTTCGGTTTTCCTTTATATTAACAACAACAAAAAAAACAAAAAAAAAATAAAATATTTTTCAGGGGGCGGCGGGGATCTTGACCCATTTCTACTCAGGTCCGACGGTTAACTTCAATCGGAAGTATTTTTCGGGCGGCCAATCATACGGACGGATTATTTTGGCCAAACCCCAAATGTCCGGCGTCCTATTATCGGGGCCCGGGGGTAGCTTCTCCAACAGCTGCCCAAACCGTTCTATAAGCTACTCCCTGGTCGGCGGCCGGTGGAGTCGGCGGAAGGGGGCTTATTAACCTGGGCACCACGAGGTCGGGGAACAGCGGTTTCTGTTCCCTTCGCTTCGGAGGTGCCCTCATCTTCAGTGGTTTAGTCGATTTCGGCATATCGTCTGTAACATAATTGGTCGGTTCATCGTAGGGTTTGAGATCTTTAATGTATTTTCCGGACTACTTTTCCTGCTTCATCCCGCAAATCGTACACTACTGGCGATATGACTCGGCAAACGGTAAACGGTCCGGTGTATTTGGGGGCTAACTTCGCCGCGAAATCATTAATAGCACGCGAAAGAGGATGCTCCCGTTTCATCACCCTATCACCCAGATGACAGCTCCAAGCCTGGCGACGGAGATCATAGTACCTTTTCTGTTTATTGAAGGCCTGAGCTAGTTGACGGCGTACCAAAATGAAGGTTTCCTGAAGTATTTCCAAGCGGTCGGTGCGTTCTTGCAGGGAAACTGGACACGGTCCGACATCGCTCGTTTCTGTGGGATTCTTAGTGGCCTCCCTGTAGATAGTTTTTGGTGCCTCTAATTCTCTGGCAAAGTTCAGAAAGGCGGGGCTGAAACCTGTTGACTCATGCCGGGAGCTATTTATGGCGAAGGTGAGTTCATGCAGATGATGGTCACATCGTTTGTGGTTGTTCTCGCAGAACTGTGCGATAATAGTCTTCATGGTTCTGTTCGTCCTCTCGACAGGATTACACTGCGGTGTATAGACAGGAGTAAATCGGTGTTGAATTCCCATTTCCTTCATCATTCCCTTGAAAACCTTGCTATCGTATTGTGACCCGTTGTCGGAGATGATGGTTCTGGGGCACCCAAAACGTGTGATGATGTCCTCTAAGAGTGCCTTGGTCACAGCGGCGGCAGTTGCTCGGCGGATCGGTCGGCATGCGGTCCACTTGGTAAACCGATCGTGGAACATAACAAAATAGCTATTTCCTTCAGAAGACCGGGGAAGCGGTCCTATCAAGTCGGTGCTTACAGTTTCCCATGGTATGGAGACTGGATTCGGTTGCACCATTCCGGGTGGTTGTTGTTGAGACGGTTTGTAAGACTGGCAGACTGTATAACCTCGAACGTACTTGCTGATTTCACGGTACATGTTCGGCCAATAGTGGCACCGAGCTATACGAGCGGCGGCCTTGGCAATGCCTAAATGTCCGGCTGTGGGTACGTCGTGGTTCTCTTGTAGTACAGTTGTACGTTGGTGAGTTGGTACACATAGTTTCCAAGGATCAGTGTCCTTTTCTTCCTTGAGGTCGCTGAAGTCCCAGAAGTGTCGAAATAATTTCCCTCCACGTATGGAATAATCCGGAAAGTTCTCGGGTGTCTGTCGGACTTCTTTCAGTTTCCTATCGTACCACGAACACTGGTTTCGGGTGATTGTCTCTGCCTTTCCGTCGTTGCTACCATCGGTTTGCACAGAAGCAGTTGGTTCATGCAGCGGATCTCGGGATACTTTGTTCAAAACTCCTTTTCGGTATTTGATGTCGAAATCGTACTGTTGTAGGAAAACACTCCAACGGGCAATCCTTCCGGTCGGACTCTTGATAGAATGTAACCACTTCAAACTCTTATGATCGGTGATGACGGTAAAGCGGTAACCCTCCAGGTAAGGCCTCATTTTCTCTATACCCCATACGATGGCGATACATTCCTTTTCGGTTACGGAGTAATTTCGTTCAGCAGGCTGTAATGTGCGGCTAGCGTAGGCAATTATACGGTCATGTCCATCCTGATGTTGTAGCAGAGCCGCTCCTAAGCCTTCATCCGAAGCGTCTGATTGCTACTGAAACGGTTGGCTGAAATCGGGGCAGGCTAGTACTGATGATTCCGTGAGGCACTTCTTGAGTTCTTGGAAAGAACTTTGTTGATCGTCGGACCATGACCATTTTTCACCTTTCTTGAGTAAACTTGTCAGAGGTGCTGCGATCCTTGAGAAACTGGGTATAAACCTCCGGTACCAGGAACAAACTTCCAAAAAACGTCGTAAGGCACGGACAGTGGTCGGTGGTTTCATCTCTAAGATCGCTGCGACTTTGTCTGGATCAGTGCCAATTCCCTTGGATGTGACCTCGTGTCCCAGGTATTTAAGGGAACGTTTCCCAAATTCGCATTTCTCAGGGTTGAGTTGGAGATTGGCTGCTCGTAAACGGTGGAACACTTCCCTCAAATTATCTAAATGCTCCTCAAAAGTTTCTCCTGATACGATGATGTCATCTAGATAGGCGAATGCCCGGGGATCCATGTCTGGTCCGATAATACAGTCCAACAACCGTTGGAAAGTTGCGGCGGCGGAATGTAACCCAAAAATCCTAACTTTGAACTGGAATAGTCCACGACCGGGTACGGTGAAGGCGGTGATCGGTCGGCACTCTCTTGCCAGTGGAATCTGCCAATAGCCTTGTTTTAAGTCTATACTGGAGATGTACTTCGCTGTGCGGAGACGGTCTAGTATGGCGGAGATGTACGGTAGTGGGTATGCATCCTTACGGCTAACTTCGTTCACCTGTCGGAAGTCGATACAGAAACGCGGTTTTCCATCTTTCTTCTTAACAACGACGATCGGGCTACTCCAAGGACTATTGGAAGGTTCAATAATTCCTTCGGCCAACATTCGGTCTACCTCTTCATTGATGATTTTCTGCATCTTCGGATTTTGCGGTCGGTAGCGCTGCTTTATCGGTTCCTTCTTCAGGAGGTGAATTCTGTGCTCTACCAAAGGTGTCGTTCCTTTAATGCGTTCGAACTTGGCCAGTTTCTCCGACAAGAATTCCTGAAGCCGTTTTTGTTCTTGCGGTATCAGCTCCATGCTGGGGGTTGTACACTGGTCCGTCATACTCTCTTCGGCAATCATGTTCACACCCTGGGTATGCGGCACTTTCTTGTTAAGTAGGATTTCACCCGTGGCCGGACGTAGCTGAACGTCGTTCTGAATCAGGAAATCCATTCCCAGTAAGATATCATGATTCGCTCGGGGTAGATACATGAGTGACATCTGGACTATTTCCTCCTGGATCTTCAGCGGGATATCTACGGCAAACGGTATTCTTACTATTCTCCCGTCGGCCAAGAGTGCGTTCGGCATCTTCTCCTTTATTGTGGGCAGCTTCTGGATCTTACATAGGTCCCTCACGGCATCACCAAAGTAGGACTTTCTTCCCCAATATCTCGACTTCCAGATGAGGGTGGCGGTCTACATAAAGTTCGGCGGTGGCACACGAGGCGGAGGGTACAAGGGTCGGGTATGGCCTCGCGACAAACCATGCCCTTTTCAGTTTACCGGCCTGGGACAGTCGCAATCCTTGCTCATCACTCCTTTTCTTCCACATCTGGAACAAAATATCACTGATGGATTCCGGCAGTCGCCCCTTACGTGGCCTGATTGTCCGCATCTCCACCAAACCAAGGACCTGGTCGGGGGGGCTGATCTGACTTGATGCGCTGGCCGTGGTCGGTTAGGTGTTGCTGATCCGCTTGGTGATTCATGTGATGCAGATGTCCTATTCTGGCATCGGATTTCTGCCTTCAGGGTCTCTATTTCACGGATCTTCCTCAGGAACGTGGATATGTCGTTGATCCCTTGACTCCAAAGCATTTGCCGGTAATCGGGTAACAGGTTCCTCTGAAGCATTGACAATTCTTGTGCTTCGTCATACCCTCCGTGTCTCCTCATCATCGTCTGAAGGTCCGTTATGTACTTTGTGACGGCTTCTCCGGGCTTCTGGCGGCGTCGGCGGATTTCTTCTTCCAAGGTTACGTAGTAGTCTGTCGGAAAATAGAACGTCTTGAAAGCTTCCATGAAAGTAGACCAAGTCGCCAAGCTTCACTTGTTATTCCGGAACCATAGGGATGCGTCTCCGGTCAGAATCTGCGCTATTCCAGCCAGGATCTTTTGCGGGTACAAGTGTAATTGGGTGCGGATCTCTTCCAATCCTTCCAGAAATGCGGCCGGATCTCCTGTACCGTTGAAGTGGACGCCGTACTTGCGCAAATCGATAGGTTCGGGGTGATTTGTGCTGGCAGGGCTGGATGTGTTCACGTTCAATGGTGGCACCACTGGTTTTGCTGGTGGTCCTGCCTGGGTTGACGGGTTCGGTGTGGCCTGTCCACTCTTTATGAATCTGGTGAGCCTCTTCCTCATCTCTTCTACGGTCCCCTCTGGGTTGAGGTGGAACTTGTCCAATTCTGTCTCCAGCTCTTCCTACTTCAGCTTGTAGATCCAACTGGTGCTGGGTTCTGCGGTGGGTGTCGGTAGGGTTCCTTCGGCGTTGCTGGTCATCTTCACGGTTCTGGTTCACTTGTAGTCGTAGGTCGGTACAGAATTTAAATCACTTGCTTCTTCTTCCTTCGCGAATTAGCTACTTGTCCTCTCCTCTTCTGGACGACTCCTTATATATCATTTTCCCCCTCTGATGTTGGTGGTGAGAGTTCGCCATGATCTTGCGCACTACGACTCCTAGTCTGGCTTGGCATTTTTCGATTTCCTCCTGGTCCGTTGAATCTCGTTTCTGGGAAATTTCAGTCGGGTTGCGGTCGGAATGCGGTCGGATTGCTGTCGAAATGCGGTCGGAATGCGGTCGGATTGCGGTCGGAATGCGGTCGGATTGCGGTCGGAATGCGGTCGAATTGTGGTCGGAATTATATCGTATCGGTAATCGGTACTCACTCCTCTTCAAAGCTTCTTCCAGATGGTCGGTGGTAGATTCAGAACAGGTTGGTTCCTCGGTTCCTCTGCACTCGCTCTTGAGCCCCCTTTTCCATCCAGTCGTCAGGGATATTTCGGCGGATTTCAGCAACAATCTGCGAACAAGGGTCCCTGCTCGGGCGCCATTTGTGACGTCCTTTCCCTCAGTGTCTCCATTTGTTGCTAACCTTTCCTCCGAAAATAGTGACCTCGGGCGCCACCTCTAGTTTATAGTGTTGAGGACACTCGGTACCTGTGGGCGGTATCCCACAGGGGTCCGGGAGCTACAATCAGAGAAGATTATGTCCAGGGTTCGGATGTTCGTAGAAGTCGGAGTAGTCCTCTGTCTCTGAGTAGATATGTCAAGATGTTATCCAGGAAAATAAAACACACAATAATAATAATAATAATAAAACCTCTATTCGGTGAATTTTTCTACATGCTGATGGTATGCAGGGTCAAAGGGTGAGCAAACGGCGCAGAAGCAGAAGAGGGATGTAACATGCATTTGAAACGGTGCCTGGGTACGAACCTTTAGAAATCTACGGAATGAGTGAAAATGGTAAAGTAAGCAAAGTTAAATGCGGAATCATGCGGTGGAAGCCGGGATTAAGCGAAAATGCCTGCGGAAAATAGCTACAAAGCAATCTACGGTAATAACAAGCGGTAGGTTTAACATGGGCAAAATATATGACAATTGTAAATCAATGATCCTAAAATCTGCTGGCATAATTAAGGGGATTGGTAGGTGAAGATATATCCCGAAACCCAAAGTGTCATGCAGGCCGTTTCAAGCTACTACACGACTCTAAGGAACTCGGGCGGTCGGTGGGTAGGAAGGATACAAGGATGCATGATACGCCGTTTCAAGCTAGCATACACACCCCTGTTTATCCCGAAACCCAAAGTGTCATGCAGGCCGTTTCAAGCTACTACACGACTCTGAGGAACTCGGGCGGTCGGTGGGTAGGAAGGATACAAGGAAAAGGTGAGGAAGAATAGAGGCGAATAATACAATAATACCAGCCAAGAGAAAATATATAGTCTTACCCTAATACCTTGCCCATGCGGAACCTCTACCCTATCAGAGGTGATAATGAATTTATCTTGAAACAACACCTAGTCACTACAAAGCAAGAGGTCGATATTATTATTTGAGGCCATATGAGACACTGAACACCCTTCAGAAAATGGTGGTAGGCTTATTCCGAATACGAATGAATAAATATTTCCTAGGTATCGTAGGAACATATGAATGGAGCTCGATAGCCTCACACACACAACTCTCCCTCCTAGTTACGTACTTCGGGAATGCCAACCTTCGTATTTAATTTTGAACGAATGTATTTATAGAATTTCTTCTTGTTAGTGCTCGAGCCAATATTCGTTTCGAACTTGATTTCTGCCGCAGTATTTGCTGCTGAAACAACCATAGAATAATTTTTATGGCATCGATAGTCATGATCCCTGCAGCTTTTTTTGTATCTCTGTCACAAATCTCTATTCCTTCTGAGCATCCTTTATACTTCCTCGTTCATCCATGATTCAATTGGATACCTGACAGTTCTAAAAGAGGTTCACTTCTCAACGGACTGATTAACCAAAGAAAGGAAATGTTACCACGCGCTCTCGACATCATCTCTGCAAAGTATGTCAGTCCAATTGATCGAATCTGATATTTAGCGCGCCATAATCAATTATTTTCACTTCCCTGAGCGGCATTTTTGTGGTTCATTAACTGTCATCTGGATACATCCTGTGATAACCTCATGATCAGATTTCTCTGGTACTAGCGGTATCGTGTTGGACGGCCAATAAGTTGGTGTGAGTGCGAATTGTGAAGCATGGTGACGAAAGTATATGACGGTGAATTTTCAGAGGGTAGACTAGTCAGTTGCCAATCAAGATCAGGAAAGTTGAAGTCACCGGCCACGGAAATGTCCCTCCCAGATTCAGTAAGTGAAATGATGTGGTCGTACAACAATTGAATTGAAAGGTAGGATCTTGGTCGGTAGATACATCCGACAATAGGTGAGCATGTGTTGTGGCACAGATATTGTCGATAATTGGTGTGCGTAGAGAATACGATGTAATGTTGAAAAAAGTTACATACTCATTCACAATGTGAACAGCGACACCGCAATGACCCGGAGTAATGCTGTTATCACATCGATAAACAGTGAGGCCAGGTATACCGATACATGAATTAGGAATAGTACAATTAAGCCAAGTTGCGGTAATAAGAATGATGGATGGTTTCTCCATATCAGCGAGTCCAAGAGTTCCTGAAGTTTATTATTAATCGAGTTTACATTGGTGTACAAATATTTCCACTCGACGAGATTAGTTACTTTTTCGACATTGGTGTATGATTAGATCTCATCGGAACAATACATGGAGATCCCTTGCATATTTAATTGTCAGATTTTTTTTCATCAGAAGTGGTCCTTAGTTTAAGCTGTCCCCTCGGGCCAACACGGTGGAACCTAATCAGTTGATTGTAGGAGGATGGAACAATATGATAGATCATATTTCTTATTTGGCTGATGTCATGTGATGAATCAGAGCATTCTGAAGCGACTATATCCTCAGGGACACCTCTAATGATGACATTGTAAGCTCTTCGCACTCTTTCTAGAGTCCCATCTGAATCTACAGAATTGGAGCGGTTGGCAGCCCCAGCTGAATTCATCTCAAAGACATCCATTCTGCGTCCTAGCTCAGCCACATGAGATGACATAGTTTAGCTAACTTTCTTCATAGAGACCAACTCAGTCCCCAGAGAAGTGATCGTAGATTCATGCTCTGTTAGAACTACTTTATGTTCATCTAATGTGCTCTGGCAGCAGGCAATTTGATCAGAAAGGTCATCCTGCTTAACTCTTATTGCCGACACGTCTGCAGCAATCGAAGAAATCTTCTTCATTAGTTCGTTTAAACTCCACCAAGTGCCCGAAGAAGAGCTAGATCGAGCGAAACGAGCGTTCCTTAGAGAGGTTTTTCAGATCAACCTCATTCAGGCTTACACATCTTGAATCAAAAACACTGAAACATGAATCGCAAGTGGCGAAAAGCTGGGACGCACCGTTCTTAGATGAACAACTACCGCAGCGGTTAGACATCGTGATAAAATTGGGTTGTTCTCTACTTTAAGTCGCAAAATGAGTGAAAGAAATGGATTGAGTATACAGGGCCACACACTTCACTCCCATGGGCCGATTTGGGAGACTTATTTTTCAACAGATTACAAAAAAGGCCACGGAGCGAAGGATAATGGTATGATTGAAGGAGAAAATTCGAAAACATTAAAAGAAACCCCTTAGGATTGATAACAACGTTCATCATGCTTGAGACCCTTGTTTCGGAAAAGTTGGAAAATTGATAGGACCAGTTGTTTGATGCAGTTGCAGATAAAGGAGATTCCGGCAATACATGTGGTATTCAGATTACAGTGTTCGCAATCGGGAGAGGTGTTTCGGATAGTGAAACCAAACAAAACTGTTGTTAATATGCTGATTAGTACCGAAACATTTAACCTTCAACGGAGCCTTACCTTATACTGAAATTGGTATGGCAAACGATGAACCTACACCAATCAATCGAGCACTAATAATGAACTAATCACAGCGAAAGAAAACGTATGTTTCACATCTTCAATCTCAACAGTTAAAAATTCTTACATCCTACCGACTCAATGCTTTTGACTAATGAAATTATCCTGTATATTACGCTGATGAAAAATGAACCATTTTGTTTGCGAACGAGTGGATTATTCTCTCCAGTCTCTTTGACGTTATACGTGGCGATGTTTCAACATGACAGGTGATTAACCTAATTTCTTAACGTTGATATTTTGGGGTGTTGATGGAATTTTAATTTTTATTGAGTATGCTCCGTTTTATATTTTACTTAGAACGCAATCAGTTTTATGCGTTTGGTGAATCACGATGGTAATTGTCTTATTTGTTTGTACATTTCATTAGCGAATAAGATCGATAAATTCGAAAAGCTACTCCAAAATTGTATGCATGCAATGGTTTCAATAGTTTTTTCTGGTCTACTAAGTTTCATGCACTGATTCTACAGAAATATGATAGTTTTCGAGTTATTACCGAAAAATTATCTTTCATGACTACTTCAGACTCACTGATAAAAAAATGTCTTTTTCATTTCAATACTGTCCGTCCTAGACTCATGAGGATTTTGGGGTAGCTTATTGAAACTAGAATATATCGACCTTTTCCGCTGTTATGCAAAATACGCCAGATGGTTTCGGAGTAATAATTTTTTTTTCTAAAATATCTTCACGGTCGAATTGGAGCTCAGTAGTCCGTTTAAAAATGTATATGCCTTAATTTGTGAAGAATTTAGTCAGTATCGTAAAAACATTTCAGACACTTCAGAACTTTAAACAAACCTGCATGCAGACATGTTACCGAAGGGTACCAAAGTGAAGCTGGGGTGGACAACTATATTTTAAAGTATCAGAAAAAGCACATTTCGAATGCTAATATCTAAATTTTTGTTTAAATTTCATGGGAAGATGCGGATTACAAGTCAGCAGAGGGACAGATGAATCAAATTCACTGTACAGCATGCCAGAGCAGATCTAGAAGGACTTCTGCTCTAGAACTTGTGACGACCTTTTCTCGGGCTTGTGTGACTAAACGGTTTGAATTTATTTTCTCGGGCGCCAGTTGCAAATTTTGGTCCAAGGTTGCAACTCCTTGTCGTACACTTCTCTGTCCTTCCCAGGTAGCCTTTACACAGTTGGAGAAGGGTTCGGTGCAATCTAAGGTCTTAGCGATTGCTTGGTGGTAATTTCTTTGTTTATAGCGAACACCAATATCACAGGAATGAAACTCACACTATTTATGTACAGATATATTACAAAACTTTCACGATGTCACTTACACTGTTGACCACAATTATATTCACACAAAGAGCTGTCTGATATGGATTGTCAACGTGTCTACACTTGTTATGATATGACCAAAAAAATCAAAGTCAAAGCAATGAAACAATGTACAGTTAGATGTTAACAAAGCAGAAATGTGTAATCTTGAAATAAGCAGAACGGTGAACGGTATTGAGAAATGAGATGAGCGAGCAGAGCAGGTGATAAAAGCGGTAAAAAATGACGGTATCGGTAAATTGGTGAATGACGGACAATGAGAGCATATAATGAGCAAATACAAGTGAGAAAGCAGTAAACGGACAGGGCAGGCTCGACTACGGTATTGACCTGTGTTCCAAGAAAACAAGTTGGTCCAAATGTCTCAAACAACGATGAGTGTGTGGCCTGAAGGCGCACTCACTTCAATCCGTAAACGCCACGGCCAACTAAATCGACAGTACCTCCGTGTCCGTATTACCGGTTCAAACCCTTAATACTAGGTTCGACGTTCGACGTTCGACGCAACCCAATAAAAGAGGAAAATCCGGGAATAATGTCGACCTGCTCCAAAAATACTGTCGAGTATGACTAACCAAAATACAAGGCCGTCACGACAAAGCACTCCGTAAATCTAAAAGGGACTATCGGGAACGTTTCGCTAATTCAAACTCGAATCACAGCCTGTATCTTTCGCTCGAACTCAGCCCAGAGCGTCGGATTCAACCAGATAATTCGAGGATAACTCAGGTACAGTACCACCTCAATTCAACCCCTATGGGAGGGCAATTGAACGAAGGTTGTAGGTAATGTCCCTCACAACGTCCCCGAAAACAATCTACAAACGACCTACTAAAATATTACACTAGTGCTCCGAACTACAGAATGAACAAACCGGCTATCTCAGAAACGTTTCGCTAATTCAAACTCGAATCACAACCTGTATCTTTCGCCCGAACTCAGCCCAGAGCGTCGGATACAACCAGATAATTCGAGGATAACTTGGGTACAGTACCACCTCAATTCAACCCCTAGAGAGGGCAATTGAACGAAGGTTGCAGGTAATGTCCCCCACAACGTTCCCGAAAACAATCTAAAAATTATTCACCGGAATACCAAATAACATAGCTAAATTATTTCTCGATTCGTATTGAACGGAAAATGGAAATGGAACACGAGAAAATATACAGAAATCGAACGGAAAGCCGAATAAAGCCCAAAGGGTTCTTACCAGGTAAAACACCACTATCACTCACTGTATACGGTTGTCAAATTCGAAGACTTAATTACCTCTCAAATTTACTTGAAATAATTGTCGGATTTGACACGATAAAATGATAAAAACTAATTATTGCAGAATAGTGAATTGAATCGGGAATAGCAAAAATCTAACTAGACTTGACGGCTCGAAATACTCTCAAAAAGTTGTTCATTTCGTCTAGACTAGTCCTTTTATAACTTCGGAAAAGTGAGGGAGGATGTCACATGTCTAAAATTTCGAGAAATTTCCTAGGGTAGGATGCTTTACGGTTCCCTGATTGGTTGATTCAAATTTCTTTGTTCTCTGAAAGAATTATACAGCGAGTCGCGTAAACACGCATTTACCCGTTTTTTATAAAATTCAATCTCCGAGACCGCCACAAACATGTGAAAAAACGCTGCAAATTTTACAGAAGGGTTTATTATTTTCTCATTTAAATAACCCAATATGCCATTGATATCTCAAAAAACTAATATATATTGCATAACTCATTGGTTTCTCACAACACAAAAACCAATTCCATGAAATAATTCATGTGAACATTGAAATCTCAATAAATACACTTGTATAATTGAATAACATTTCGACATGCAAAACGCTAACTGAGTAGCAAAATTTAAAATATTTTGAATGAGAAGAGACGTTCCACAGTCGTTTCACCTCTTCGAAAATCTAACTATTTTCTACAATTAAATTTCGTGTCGGTATTCTACAACTGAAAATGAACTACAAAGCAGATAGGGTTTGTCCTTTTTGAGATATTAGGGAAATAACCTCAATATTCGAAATGGTCACGAAATTTTTTGCCAATATCTGCACAAATAAATATCGGTCAAAAGTGAAATTTGAAACACTGTTTCTAAATGTTTACTCTGAAACCTGTACCAAATTTCAATGAACTTTGATGAATATATATCCGAAAACAAAATGTTTAAAAAAAAATTTTGCATTAAATCGAGTGTCTATATTTCACAATTAGTCATGATGTTTGAATCCGAACGCGTTCGTATTCCTTGACACTGAGAAAATAAACTCAATCTTTCAAACTAACACCAATACGTAAAACGAAATTCAAGACTTTCCGCTAATATCAAATGTGTAGATGTGATTTCTACTGGGATTCAACTTTGTTCTGAAAAATATTAATGAAATGAAAAAAAAAACTCAATTTTCCTGTGCAATTGATCTGAAAAAAATTTTTTCCACAGCAGATATCCGATTCACCTGATTTACAAAGTATCCACCACACAAACTGAAAAACTAAAGTTATTTTCAATAACATTTCCGTAACAATTAAATATATCGTGAACCTCATCAGGTTGAATTCGAAAGAATAATTCTAGATTATAAACTTCGTTTGTTGTTATCGTCGTCAGATACACTCAACCAAGAGGGTGTCAAATCCGAAAGTCTGGTTGATGTAAAGACGTGAAATTCAAACAAGTAGTTTGCCGACAACCAGATGTTGATACATGCGGAATATTTTTGTCTACGCTATATCCCTTGTCTAAGGTCACAGACCCCATTCAGAACAGGTAGATAGATTATATGCTCCTAACTTTAGTCTGAGGCTCCAACCCTCAGTATTATATTCTCGACATTCGACAATTGATGAGATTTGCGGTTTGCTATTGATTTTTTTGCATATTATATCCTCCAATTTGATTTATCATATAAATGCTCATTATTTTCTATATTCAGGCTTATTTCAAACTGTCAGTACGAAAGATTTTGGATTTCGATTGAAACCAGTAACGGATATCCACGGGTTGACGAAAATCGTATTACGCAAACCGAAATTAATGGAAACCTCCGATCAACCGAATTTTTTGGAAATCTGCATTATTTTGAATTGCGCTACTTAATTCACGTTCTGCATGTAAAAGTGTTATTCAGTTATAAAAGAGTATTTATTTATTGAGATTTCAATGTTTCAAATGAATTCTTTCATGGAATTGGTTTTTGTGTTCTGAAAAACCAATGATTTATGAATAAAATAAAAGTTTTATTCAAGATATGAATGAGCTTCATGAAGAAATTTAATCTTAAATCCTGTAATCTGCAGGGCGATTTCTATAAATGATAATTTAATCCGATTTTCAGTAGTTATGTTTAAGATATTGAGGAAGAAAACCCAAAAATATTTAATCTGAACTACTAACGATCATGAAATTGTCAAGAACATCGATCGGGCATTTGCAAATTGTGATTATAAAATAATAACGCATCCATTAAAAATTTTTCGATATGTGTTGAAAATTTGGTAATCAATATTTTCATCTCCTTTTAGATGTAAGACTAGGGATGAAAAGTAAACCGATTATTCCAGTGAATTACAATCTTAGAACTGAATGCAATGATGTCATTTTTGACATTATTGGAAATTTGCAGCGTTTTTCCTTATAACTCAGGAACCACTGGTCGGAAATCATCCGGGTGAAAATTTGTTGGTTTAGTTTTTTAACAGTTATCAACGTTCTGAGTTGCATGAAAATTCGGTGGTAAGTTTCCGAGAAATAATTTTTTTTCCCCCATCCCCCATATTGAGCCCTTAGGGTACACCGATTCTGCTGAAAAGCTGGGAGCATCAATCCCGAGCGACACACAATTTTTCTACCAAGTTTCACTGATTTCGGTTCAGTACTTTCTGAGAAAAGCCCCGGACAACGGACGGCGGACGGACGGATTTTTTTTAATAGTTTATTCAAATCTACATACTCCAAAACGTAAACTATGAAATTTTCAGGGGGGGTTAAAATTTTTTTTTTGTTGGTCGATCACTAAGGTTTATTATTCGATTTTATCAAATAATAAACCAAAACTGCGATATCCAATAAATCGCCGAGTACGGCATGGTTTCTATA
The DNA here is from genome assembly GCA_958510865.1 of Myrrha octodecimguttata. Lineage (NCBI taxonomy): Eukaryota > Metazoa > Arthropoda > Insecta > Coleoptera > Coccinellidae > Myrrha > Myrrha octodecimguttata. Next base: position 26,477,731 of record OY294056.1, read on the forward strand.
CATAGGACGGAAACTGAAAATTCATCGAAATAAATATGATGGAATAATTCCTTTTGATAGGAAATTTCTTGAAACGAAATAAAATTAATTTGACAATTCCTAAATGACGAAAATCACTTAGTTAGAATAGGTTGGAGATTGAAATGCATCGGAATGGATTTGATGTAATAATTCTTTCATTCCTGCTAGGAAATCTCTCGAAACAAATGAAACAAATTGATTAATTTCTCAGTAACGAAAATCACTTCGTTACAAACTGACGCTACTGTTGCTATTCTGTGTAATATCAGGTTCGGTAATTCCTTCCAGTAGCCGACAGATTTACATATTTTCCTAGAAGTGTGACCATATAACATATGTATTTATATAAAGTAAACGGACGATACATATGAAAACAGAACCACCTTGTTTTTCGGTGTAAAAATATTTCGATCAAAAAGATAATCATCTAGTGGCTCCGATTCCCATTTCCGAATGATTATCGAATGGACCTCACTCCATAAATATGTAATGAACTAAGGATTCGGAGCAATATGAGAAACCTGAGGTGAGAACCGAATGCGGCTACTGGATGTCAAAGCGTTTCCATAAAGCTGCTTATATGACCACAGTCAACTTCGACTTCGATCGAATAATATGTTTTTTTTCATTCGAATCATAATGAGAAGACTTTACTTATAGATCAACTCGATCTTTCCATTTCAGCCCAAAATATATTCTGTCGATTTTTTGTAACTGGTTGTTGTGGAAGTAGCGCCAAATTTCTGTAATTTTCGAATTCTGAGGCGAAAATCATCTAAAACGACTCCCTGAAGAATAAAACTCCAATTCTGTCCGTACGGTCACATTTGTTCAAACTTTGGGAGGTACCTTTACAGTCTGGAAATTGCCTGGTTTGGTTTGAAACCTGAATATCTCCGTTGAGTCCGTTAGTGGGATAAATCAGCCTAACGGTTGCAAAGTTAGCTGGCTGAAATTTTTTTTTATAATTGAAAAAATTCCGATTTAACTGAAATTGGAGTTGGTTGGCAGTTGTCAAGTTACAACGTGAATATGTTTCCGTACTTTTGTGAAGATAACACTACTTCCAACTCAAGAAAAAATACAATTCTTCGATATCTAAATTATATTATGAATTTGCCACATGCTGATGAAATTTGCTACTTGCTGATGACATGGTCTTGCTAACGGGAAACTCTTAAATGAGATATATGCACTTTTGTTGACAGCTCTTTCATGGAAAATGAAATTGGGTTTTTATAGTATGATCATGGGTTTCCATTCCTAAACAACAGGACATGAAGAATGAATTTTCTGGAGTTTTGTAAACTCTACTGACAGGTTATTCCGGATAATTCGGACAGTTTTATTGAGTGAATTGAGGCTAACTTCTTGTGGAAAACGAATAATTTATACTGCATATCACAAAAATAAAAAAATTAAGCACTTGCCCAATAAATCTCATCTCTTCTGATGTCACATCCTTCAATTATTTTTTATGCAGATTCTTATTTTATGGATTTGTGGTCTCAGCTAGTTTTCCCTACTACATTGTTCTACTCTCTTTTCAATACATGTAAATTGTCATTTCGCATAAATATTTTCGCCGTTATATTCTCACAAAATTAATTGCGATCAGATCTGCTTTGTTTATCGGCTGAACTGAATTTAGAATGATATATCTGCGGAATCGTGAGGCGTATTTTACCAATTCGCGAATGCTACCTTCAGAATTAAACTTGTTCTACCGACCATTCACTAACTGAATCCTCATTGTATCTTGGATAGGCGGTTAGGCTCCATTTTTAACACGATAACTTTATAGCACGTTTCGGGTTTGATAACGAATGTCGAATTCGTGAACTTTCGAAATTTTATTGTCCTAATATTTTCAAGAATACGTATATGATCGAGTTGGAATACTTAGTTGAAAATGACGGTATGAAGGTTCTACACAATTTCGTGAGAAAAACGCTTCGCAATTGAACAATCGCGTAAAAGCTTCTGACTTCACGTCAGTGTTTCTCTAGAATTTTCCATTTATTAATTATAATTTGGGATGAGTGCGCAAAAGCTACTTTCTTCATGTCAGTATAAAACCTGCCAATATCCCTTATTACAACCAATAATTATTTATTAATAATTATAATAAATAATTATCGTATCTATGTCTAGTCGGGCAGAACGAGACTTGATGATTAGTTCCTCATCAGTAACCCTTCGGAATTTGTTAATCACATACATATATTTAGCAGCCAGAATGTCCACCTATAATACTAACAAAAAGGAAATCATTCGATGATTAGAGAAAGGGGTGTTAGTATATTCATTTATAATATTCCTGATTCATCTCCCTTCTGAAATATGAAATTGAGATGAAAAATACCGTCGAATGGAAGCTGATATTACCGACATTTGATTTGAGTTGGGTAGTAAAACAGTGGATTGGAGATTCAGTAACCAGTTTTTACTGTTTAGTTAACGGCTCTCCTCTCCTCTCTATTGGCTCAAGGGCCATTGTCACGGGAGATGAAGTTATATTGTGTTTGCGATAATTTTTATGACTAATCGATTCAACAGAAACGTGTTTTCGTTTATATCAACATATATCGGTCAATTTTGCGAGTTATCATAAAATTTTGTAGTCCGCATAGTTTATGTATCACCCAACAATATGTAATTTTCCAATTTTATTGTAGATCAATAATACAGTTTCTGAATAGCCACGCAATGATACCATTTAAACCAGATTAATCAACAGAAAAACAGAGAAATCATTACAAAATGTAATTTTTATGCGCAAAATGAATACCACGAATCAAAAATAAAATAGACGAACACTCTTGGAGAGGTTTTAATGTTCCCGAGAATGGGGTGTTAAAGTTTTTTCCCATGAAGTACGACGGAGTTGATATATCTCTACTAGTATCAATTTGAAGGATGGTATTGTCGGTTGCAAGTTTCCTGTGAAATCAAACAAGCAATGAAGAAAAGGGATCAGACAGTAACAACATAAGTGAAATGGATGCCTCACATAACACTTGGTGAAACATGATCAATCGAATAATAAAAGAACACAAGTGTTTACAAGGCCTTACAATTCTTGTCGTAAATCTCCGTGAGTGTTGACAAGAAGTTCGTCGCTGGCGCCAGGCCGGGTTAGATCTTGTAGATAGGTATGCTTAGGCGCTGGGTACTGTCGAAGGAGATTCCATCGAGGGTGATAAAAGTCATATGAATCTTATAGGATTTCTTCGTTTCTACTAGGTTAACGATGAATGCAGATGAATTGATGAGGTCAAATGATTTTTGAAAGCGGAGCGGAATATATTTTCATGTTTTTTTTCGAATATTTGAATTTTCCCTGTTTTTTAGTGTGGATGATCTCGCTACAAACTCCCCTGCCACTAATGAAGTCACGGAAATCACACATGAATTTGGTCCAGAAAATGAATTTTCCTCATAAAGAGAGATCTTCTTGATGATCGAGACCCTGCAGATTTGTTTGAATTGGCTTTTCATCCGAATGGTTGTCTGATAGAGGTTTTATTTTTTATCGGTGATGATGTTTACCGGTTTGACTCTGTTTTGGGATTGCGTCTCTACTTGAAATAGTCCATAGTACGGCACTTGTGGGCAAGCTTTTGGATCATCTTTTCGAACGGAGGCGCATTCCAGATGCTGGGGCCAGGTCTTTGAAAACGAAACTTTTCTTTTTTATGTCTGATTCCACTCGTGGGCATTATTTGTTACATTTGACCTCGTAAGTTCCTTGCAAATTCTGTTATAACATCATTGTCAGCCGTTCCATTTCTTTTTCCAGAAATTCGCCTAGAAGCAGCAGAGTTTCGATATATACCAGTTCTGCCGATGTTGTGGATTGGTGGATTGCTTCGTTCTTCCATTCCATTTGCTGCTTGGGGATGAGCGGTAGTTCGTTGGTGGTAAGTGCTAGTCAACTTATTCAGTTCTTTGAACGAGCATGATTTGAACGGTCTATTTTGATACGTCTACACCCTTAGGGGGGTTCCGAATTGGGATATCCGTTAGGAGTAGAATAGTGATTGTGGTTACTTCGTGTTTCTGAAAAGGCGGTCATTACAGTTAAGTAAATACTGGAATCTTTCAGAATAGGGCATTAAAATGATGTCCAAGTGGAGTTGCTCGAAATATCTGGAGCTTTGGAGAGCTGATTAAGTGGTGCTGCTACATGACGGGTGGCCTTAGCTTGTTGACTATTTTCTGTAGTCGGAACTGATTAAGGACCAGACATAGCGTTATTTGGGTAGTTTGACTATTGCAATGTTTCCTGGATGTGACAAACGGTGGACCATATCGAAAGCTAATCTACGAAATGGCTTCGTGATGAAGGGTCTAGCCATTAGTGTGGAGGTATGGCAACAGACTGCGACGGTTTTTCTTAGTGGCTTGACCATTTTCAGTTCCATGTTGCCATATAGGAGTTACTTTAACTGATCGTCGTTTTTCTGTTGTTGGCAAATGTTGCATAGTCAAGTGAAGTTGAAGTTAGTCGACCTGTGAGAGGGCATCGGCAACGACGTTTTGATCACCTAGTTCATAGCGGATATCAGTGATGAACTGCGAGATCGAGTCGAGGTGGCGGAACTATCGAGGTGACCACTTTTCGAACTTCTGTTTGAAGGTGAATGCTGAAGGCTTTTGTTCCGTTAAGATTGTTAAATTTTTTGCTTCTTCCGTGTACCGAAAATGCTTGATTGCGAGGAGTTTTCGATCATAAGCTTCATAGCGTGTTTCTGCTATTGATATTTTTTTCCGGAAAGAAGGCTAGTGGTTGCTTTTCACGGTTGTGCAATTCCTGTAGAGTTGCTTCAACTGCTTTATCCGAAGCATCACTTACATCAAGGGGCGCTTCATCCTTGGAATGTGAAATGGTGTATGAGCTTCGATACCAGTAATAAGTTGAGGGGTGATTAAGTGTGTGATATCCTCTTTATGACACGACGATAGAAGTTCATCATACCCAAAAATCGGCGATGTTCCTTGGCTGCGTTTGGTTCAGGATACTCTAGAATGTCATTAATTCTATCTGGTAGTGAGCGAGTGCCTTCAGTAGATATTAGGCACTCTAGGAATTTGATTCCGGGCAAGCCAAGTATTCCTAGAATCTTGCGAAGACGATTTTCAGATGTTGCATGTGTTCTTCGTTGAATTTTGAGGCGATAAGCACGTTGTCGATGTCACTGAATCAAAAGTCAAGTCCTCTTAATACCGCTCCGATGAAGCATTGAATGTTCTGGGCAGCGTTTCTTATTCCTGATTGTTTTGATAATCAGGATGTTGCATTCTGTGGCTCATTCTCTGTTAGCGAGCTTGATGGTTTCTTTCAAAGGAGCGTTGGTTTCTTACGCCCATCATTAGATTTTCTTATGTGACGAATCTCCATGTAAAATCTTGGCGTAGTCACTAATTCCGTGAGAGGATAATGGTACCATATGTTGCGATAATTGTACCATTGGCTTCTGCGAGGGTGAAGTCGGATTGTTTTCTTCTTACAGATGTTGCACTACGAGGAGAAATGCAAAGATCAGAAACTGCCTCTTTCATTCCTGGTCGGTCCTGAGTTGGGATCACTGGCCGTCATTGGACGGAACAGAGTTGTGTGCAATTTCTGGAGTTATTTCCAAACTGTAGGTGGTCCTTTGGTGCGTTGTCTGATGTGGCTCCTTGACCTGGAATGTTTCTGATGACGCTGCTGTGAGGTGCGTCAAGCTGGTGACCCATAGCTGGAATTAAGATATTTGAATATAATAGGTATTTTGTGCCCATTTTGTGCCAATTTGTGCCGTATGTGATGAATTTTGTGCTCGTATAGTTTTCGAGATATTTTGAGATTTCCAATAGGTCCCCAACTTGACGCTGTGAACCATATATTGAAATTCGTGAATTTTCTTTTTTCAATAAATTGTGCTCATTTTGTGCCGTATGTAGAGAATTTTGTGCCTGTGTAGTTTTCGAGATATTTTGAGTTTTTCAAGTGAGTCACCAACTTGACGCTGTGACTCATATTGAAATTTTAAATTTTTTTGTCACTATTGAATTGTGCCAATTCGTGCCCGAGATTGAAGTTGTGACTCATAAATGTATGTATTATAATTCGGAATTTTTCCTTTGAATTCAGCTCATTTCGTCTCCATTTGTGCCCATGTACTTTTCGAGATATTTGGAGTTTTCCAGTCGGTCACCCACCCAATGGTTTCAATTTGTAGGTACTGTATGTTATGAATTTGGTGCCCGTTCAGTTTTCGAGATGCTTCGAGTTTTTGCCATCGGTCTCCATTTTGATGCCCTCAGCCGTAGATTTTCTGGCCGTTTTCGTGCCTTACATTGAATGAAGAACTACTGATTTATGTATTGTACGTTATGAGTCTCTGAAGCTTTTTTCGGAATATTTCTGTTTGAGTATTGTAATGATATCCATTGAATGGATATAGAAAAATATCGAAAAATCTGACTCGATATAATGAGCCAATGTGACGTAGCATTTGATTATCAATCATCATTATATTTATCGAGAAAGTGAGGTAGTTACCCAGCAAATAATTTGTGTTTATAGCTAAACTAAAATTTTCTGAAAAATATGCTGAATCAGCTGAAACAATATTCGTTCAAACCAAGTGAGATAATAAATCAATACATTCTGGTGTATCAAAGAAGTTAACCCACGAATACATATACTTCAACAAAGAAGACATATTTTATTAAAATTTGTTGGGATAGGCCACAATGAGAATAATCAATGGGTGGAACTTCAACCATATAAATATCTTTTATATAATTTTCAGAACAAAACATAAAAAATTGATACAGAAAAATAACAAAACAAATTAACGTCTTTCAATAAAATTCTTTTTCAAAAATGAATAGAAGTGCAAAAGGTCCTTAACGAGAGAGCAGAAGATTCATTCACATGGTGTTAATCAATAAATATGCATTTATTATATATTTTTCTGTGTTTTTTGTCATTTTGGTCTGCATATCATTGTAGACTTCCCAATGGTTATTGTTTCGCCGACAAACTGCCAAAAATGACCAATACTGTCTTCTAGTGCTCTATCCGGCATCAAATTAAGAGATTTCGGTATTGCACCCAGAAGAAGTAGCAAGGGCAGCTCCTTCATGCTCTCCTCACTTAAAATATTCACTTCGATGAAAATTATGTTTCCGTAGCTTCTTCTTATTTGTTGTTGTTGCCCATAGTATTAGTTATAATTTATAGTTCGGTAAGGGGATACATTCCACTGTGACCTTGAGGTCCATTGTGCCCCCTCGTCATAGCTGTTTTCGCATTGCGGTACTGTCTGATGAATTCTACTATCTGTGAGGGCTTCAAGGAGGCTAAGTTCTCATTCCTCCTATAATGCTACTGTCCAAGATATTTCTTCCGCAGGCTTACAATGGCGAGGCATTCTGTGATCAGGTGAACAGGAGTTTCCTCCTCTTCCCCACAAAATCTGCACTAGTCAGTTTCTGATGAGCCCATTCTCATCATGTGCTTCCTCAGGCGACAGTGTCCAGTCAGGAAACCATTTCGTTCCGAAGGAACTTTTAAGAGTGTTCCACTCCTGGAGAATTCCTCCAGAGTGCTCCTCTTTAATTTTCTTCCTTTCCCAACCACTCTTTCTTATAGGTGCATTTGCCTATACCACAGAAAGGTTCTGGGCCAGTGGGTAGCGTTTGCTCTCCCTCTTTGGCTAGAGTGCTAGCGTCTTCATTTCCTTTCATTGCTGAATGCCCAGTAACCTAGACATTGAGTTTCCTTCGGCACTTCCATATCAGCTTTGGGTGGATAACATGGGAGTTCAGTGCTTCGATAACAGCCTGACTATCGAAATGGATCACTATGTCAGACCCTTGATAGTTTTTTCAGGTTTATCTCTATGCATCTTCGATTGCAAGTATTTCTGCCTAAAAACACTCGAGTAGGAGCCAAGCGATAGTGTACACTTAGTTCTAGAGCCGTATACTCCAGCGCCAGCTCCCATCGTGGTTCAAGAACCATCTGTATACCATTTAAAGGTATTTGAAGTTTTGGGTAGTGTCTTCCTTTTCCCATTCTTCCCTTCTCTTGCCGATCCTTACTTTTTTTAATTATGACATCACTAGTTAGGTTTGCTGATGAGATGAACTTATTCAGAGAGGATCAGGCTCTCTGACTTTTAATTCTCTCATTAACTGTACCTTTCCTAGAGATTCTAAGTATAGCTTCATGGGATACCCTATTGATCACTAGGTGTAGAGGACTGAGATCTATGCAGACCTCAAGCTTATCAAGTCGGGCTCGTTCTCATAGCCCCAGTGATGCGATCACAGGCAGGCCTTTGTACCTTGTCGAGTATTCTCCTCGTGCTTATCTGCCCTGCTTTAGCAAACCAGACTACTGCCCCGTGTCTTATTATCGGTCTTACAATCATGAAGTACATCCATCGTAGTATTTTAGGGTTACAGTCCCAAGTTTTACCGTATAGTCTTCTGCACACCATTATCGCTTTACTAGCAGTAATTTTAACATGCTTATTCCACAGAAGCTTACTATCTATGGTGATCCCAAGATATTTGACTTCAGACTTCCATTTTACAATAACACCATTTACCGAAATGGATTTCATAGCTGGAAGGTTTCTTTGCCGAGAAAGGGAATTACTATGGTCTTTGCTGGGTTACTGTTGAGACCCACTGATAAGCACCACTGCTCAATAATTCTGAGGCCCCTCTGCAACAACTCACATAGGGCATCCTCGAATTTGCCTCTTACTATTAGGAATATGTCATCGGCATAGCCTATGCATCCGAAGCCAAGCTCCGTTGGCCTGTGCAATAGTTCATCCACTACCAGGCTCCATAGGTGGGGGGATAATACTCCTCCTTGAGGTGTTCCGCGAGTGGTCCGACTGCCCACTAATGTCTCAGCTGTCCTCGTCGACAGCACCTCATACAACCACTTTATAATGTTATCATTTACTCCTCGCCTTACAAGTGACAGACACATGTGTTATGTTGTCAAAGGCCCCAGATATGTCTAGGAAAGCGCACAATGTGATTTCTTTATTGTTCAGAGTCTTCTAGATGCCTTCAGTCAGCCCATACAGAGCAGTTTCCATGGAACGTCCTGCCCCGTACGTATGCTGACAGTTGTGAAGTGGTTTCTTTTCTCCAGATTCTCCGTTCTAATGTAGTTATCTACTACCTTCTCCATCGTTTTGAGCAAACACGAAGTTAGGCAAATTGGCCTAAAAGATCGGGGATCAGTCCATTCTTTTTTTCCTGTTTTAGGAATACAGGTTACCTCTTTTCCAATTATCAGGTATTTGGCCCAATGATCTGCTGCTTCTTGTGATTTTCAGCAGATGGGGAATAATCTTTTCCGCTACCTTCTGCAGGAGTACAGGAAACGCATCATCTACTCCTGGTGATTTAAACGGCTGAAGTGTACTAATTGCCCATTCCAGTCGTTGCCTTGTTAATATTTTCCTAGCAATATCCCAATCATCCTTGCCGGATTTCTTGGTGTACTCGGTTGCCGTTTCAATACTACTCATGGGTTCTTTACCTGGAAAATGTGTTTAGAGAAGAATAATTGATCATTTCTCTTCTCCCTCAGTGTATGACCCATCTGACTTTTTAAGTGACAGTATGGGGTTGGTGCCCTCCTTTGCCATGACTTTTCGAAGTCTGAGTGCGATGGGAGTGGAAGTGATATTTTCACAAAAAGCTTGAAAGTTAAGCCTTTTGGCCTTCCTTATTTCTTTATTATTCTGTGTAAGTTTCTCGGTGTACTCCTGCCAGATATTACTCCGTCTTGCCCTATTGAGGAGCCGACGGACCTCCATTCATAGGTTTCAGAGGTTCTCGTTCCTCCAAGGTGCATCCTTACTGGGTTAAGTTTTGGTGAGCGGACATCTGGAGTCAAACGCCTTCATTATTGCCCTACTAACCTGCTTTGCCCTTGAGATCAAATCGAAATGTCGGTTCCCCCCACATCAATTTTTTCTAGATTTTCCTTAAGATGGTTTTTGAAAAAGAACCAATCTGTTTTTCTAGGATTTCGAGTCGCAGATAAATAGGTGTTATCCCCCTCTACTCTGAATTGTAATGCTCGTTCTCAAAAGAATATATATATATATATATATACTCTGAACTCAGTGATCCTATGATCAGTGATCCTATGATCAGAGAGTGATGGTTCGTTTATCACCCCCCAATAAGTAATGTTTTTCCTGACCGCAGAATTTACTATCGTTACGTCCAGGACCCTTGCTTTCGTTACGAATGTTGGAGTAGTTCCAACATTAATGGCCTCGAGGTTATTAGCTAAAAGATATTCAAGTAGGTACTCACATCTAAAGTTATTGTTGGTGATTTCTCATACTTATTGCACATTGTCACTAAAGTGACTGCATCATCAATCGCATACTGTAAGAGTTGGTTCCTTTCTGTGAATTCGTGTCAGCACAAACCTTTGTGGCAGGCTGGGAGGTTTGAATATTTCCACAATTACATTCCCCCATTTCTTGATAGCTTTTGAGATTAAGAATTTGCACTTTATGATAAATTGTTGTTTGGCAATCGACTGCATGGATCAAATTCAAAAATTCAGTTCTTTGAAAATATGAAGAAAGTATAGTAGCTCTCTTACTATAGGCATGTGGAAAACTATTTTTTATACAAAAACTTTAAGACGAGCTAAGTATATTGTTCAATTTATCTTGATCGATTTCAGCAAGAAACTTGCTGTCACAAAACCTTGTTGCAAGTCCTTGGATCAGTGAATCGAATGTGTTCGCCAGGCGGCTTTTTCCTTCCCCTGTTTGTCTTGAAGAATATTTTATTATTCCTCCATTCTTCAACAAACATACCTTCAGGGGCTTCTCTAACTGACTTTCTGTAATCTCAGCTGTCGACCATTGAGATTCTGGATTCAAAAAGAAACTCCGTTTAGATAGCTTTTTTTATGGAAAAAGGGGATCCAATTCTTACAATATGCTATTGATGATACAGTCCCTTTAGTGATATTGTGCAATAAGTATGGGCAACAACTACAAATAAGAAGAAGCTACGAGAAAATAATTTTCATCGAAGTCAATATTTTAAGTGAGGAGAGCAATACCGAAATCTCTTAATTTGAAGCCGGATAGAGCTCAACATTTGCGGAGTTGCGTCGCTCATGAAGAAGCTGAACTGGCATTGGTTATTTTTGTGCAGTTTGTCTTGCACCCCCGTTTATTTTCGAGAAAGTATTTTATTGGAACACTTCAATTTGTTTTGTTATTTTTTTATCAATTTTTTTATATTTTGTTCTAAAAATTAAATAAATAAATTTTCATTTGGTTGAAGTTCCACCCATTGATTATTTTTACTGTGGTCTACCCCCAACAAATTTCAATAAAATATTTCTTTGTTAAACTATATGTATGTGTGTGTTGACTTCTTTGCTAAACCAGAATGTATCGATACATTATATCACTTGATTTGAATGAACATGATTTCAGCTAATGATTGAGCGTTATTGAGAAAATTTCAGTTTCACTATAAACATAAATTATTCGCTGGTGTATCATTTCACTTTCTGAATAAATATAATGATGATTGGTGATGAAATGCTACGTCATATTGGCTCATCACATCGAGTCAAATTTTTCGATATTATTATCCATTCAAAGGGTATCTTTACAAAACTGTAACAGAAATATTCTGAAAAAAGCTAAAGAGACTCAGGAAGCATAATACATGAATCTGTAGTTCTTGATTCATTGTTGTTTTGCACAAAAAACAATATATGGCACGAAAACGGCTGGAATAGGAAAAAGCTACAGATGAGGGCATCAAAATGGAGACCGATGGCAAAAACTCGAAGCATCTCAAAAACTGAACGGGCACAAAATTCATAACATACAGTACCTACAAATTGGACCTATTGGATTGGTGACCCACTAAAAAATTCTAAATATCTCTGAAACTATACGGGCACAAAATTCGCTACATACGGAACGAATTGGCAGAAACTAGGCACAATTCAATGGTGAAAAAAACTTTCAAATTTCAATATATGAGTCACAGCGTCAAGTTGGTGAAAAACTCAAAATATCTCGAGAACTACACGGGCATAAAATTCGCTACAAACGACACGAAGTGGCACAAAATGGGCACAATCTAATGTAAAGAGGAAATTTTCGAATTTCAATTCAAATACAAAATTCATTACATACGACACAAATTGGCACAAAATGGGCACAAAATTTACATAATATTCAAATACCAAAATTCCAGGTATGGGTCACAGCTTGAAGCACCTGTACCGTGTGTGCATGAATTTACTAAGGAAAAAACCTATAGTCTTGAAATTTTCACTTTATGTTCGGAGCCTCAAAATTTCGGTTGAGTTCGTTAATGGGCAAAATTGGCCAAAAGGTTTCGGGGTCATAATAATTTGGAATTTTGGAGGTTGTTCCAAGTTTAATTGATGCGATAAGATTGAAGCTTCGTAATAAGTTGAAGAATACCAACGTGCAACCTGTTCACCATTTTCAGATGATGTAACCGTTAAAAAATTTCAAACATATGATTTTCGAAAACATTTTTGGCTCTTAACTTGAAGTCAATATTCAACAACTTTTCAACTCGATCAGCTATTCATTTTATCTCAGCGAAAAATTATTTTCTTTTATAACGCACTTATCGTTATCGTTTCGGACAGTGTTTATGATTTTCGAGTTTTGAGCCAAAAATGGTCTTTATGAATTGAGAAAATTTTGATTTTTTCCCGAGGAATATTCGTCAAAATTCAATTTGAATCGACACAGACCTTGATATCAAAATATAACAATAGTGCTCCAAACTTCAGTTCTAGCGAAAATTTATCGGTAGAGAAATTGTAAAAAAATGTCAAATTTCTCGGCTATTTCAAATTTCCAGATGATTTCCTCAATTTCTCGAAACGAAGTGAGGTTGTCCAAATTTAACTTCTTTAATAGTCATTAAATTAGATTTTGACAGGATGAAGGAAAGTGGTTTTTTGAAAAAAATCGATAATAGATTAGGACATTATTTTTTGTTATGTTTGTTATTCTTCAAGGAAAAAAGGAAAAAAAATAAAAAATTTATTGTAATTTTTGATTATACCTTCATAGAAGTTAAGTTTATTTTCGATCTTCTCTGTTGTAGCCCTGAAGAAGTGGAAATATATCCACGAAACGTCGGCATCAGTTGAATTGAGTTTTTTCAAAAAACCACTTCCCTTCATCCTGTAAAAATCTAAGTTAATGATGAACTTAGTAGGAAATGAAACATCGGATTCTTCTTTAACAGTAAGGCCAACGCATTACTTTCGAGATTTCTGTTGAAGAAAATGTTTTTTCGAAAACTATGCATAATCTCACCATGGAGTTTGGCACATACCTTGAAGTCACTATTTAACAACAGTACTTATATCAAATTTTGGAATTTGATCGGAAAATAAGCTTTCTTGAGTTCACATCGAGACTAGGTTATGAATTCGTTCAATTTTATTGTCGAATTGAGGAGAAATAAATAAATGAAATTTCCGAAATAACTCAAAAATACCTATATATCCGATCATCTATTGTATCTACGGGATCACAGGATGGATTTCAAGCTGTTAAGCCAGACTTGAGGAAATGAATTATGGCAGCCGAATTCGAGAAATTGAACAAGCGCGCAAAAGTTGTCAACTTCACGTCAGTGCTTCCCTAGGTTTTGTAATATAACCCTCAATTCCTTATGAGCCTCCGTGTTGGTATGTTACAACTTGCTCCAAGTTACAATTGAATCGGACCGATAATCTTGAATTCATTGGGCAGGTAATACGGATGGATATAAGCTTTAAATCATTAGACCGATTCACCAAATTGAACCGGTGCTTTTGGTTGCACCTAAGATCTATTCTGAAAAATGTTCATCATCTTATATGAAAAAAATAGAAGTCGGGACACTTGACCCTACTTCGTCCTTCCTCTGTAAAGATGTCTAGAGGAAACTGAAGCAGAGGAATTCTATAGTTATTATACTTCCAAACTTTCGATATAAGAGAAAAATGTTTCTTCAACAAACGATAGGTTACCACCCTAAGTTTAAGCTCACGCATATGAGTCTTATTTCAGTGATTGGCTTGAGTGGAGCCGATCTTTTCAAAATAGCTCGTGAAATAAAGAGGTTTCTCTAAGTAAAAAAATCAAGATTTTGGATAATCGTCCACCCGTCAATTCTGTTCTTTTGGCGGCCCATATTTACGCGTTTGTCCTGGGAAACAGCGGGTTATTGTTTCGTCACAATGTCTGTATTTTCGAATTTTAAACCGAAAATGGCTTTAAACGATTAGGTTGTACTCCCTGTAGAGTAAACCGTGGTCAAATTCAATTCTGTCTATACAGTTGTCCATCTGTATGTGCTCTAACTTCCGAGGGAAATGACATAGAGACTGTCAGATTATGTTTGTAGTCCAAATATCTCGGCTAAGCTCGTTAATGGGTGAAATCGGTCGATTAGTTTCGGGCCCATTTGGAATTTTGCTGTTTATTCCTCTATATCTCATGAATAACTAATTGAATCGGATTGAAACTTTATGAACAGTTTTGGAATACCAGCGGGTAACTCAGTGCAAAATTTCGTGTGGATCCAATTGTTACAATATTGAAAAAAATATTCGAATATTCTTCAAACTTTTGTTGAAACATTTTTTTTCTTCATAGATATTGACTGGATATCAACGAAATTCAGCACAGACCTTTATAGTTTATGGTTTGGTAAGGGGCTACATTCCAATACTACCTTAGGGCTTTATTGTTTTCGCTAAGTTACCTACAGCTCGCCCTCCAGCTCTAGAGCTCTAATGAACTCTTATATCTGTGAGGGCCTCAGGGAAGCTAATTTCACATTTCTCCTAAAATTCCCCTGTCCAAATCATTTCTTGGTCAACTGGAGTTTCCTCCACTTCCCGACAAAATCTGCACTCGTCAGTTTCTGGTAAGCCCATTCCCATCATGTGCTTCCTCAGGCGACAGTAACCTGTCAGAAAACCAGTCAGTAGGCGTAACTTGTTCCTACTGAGTTCCAAATGATTTTTGGACCTTGCAATTTCGAAGTTTTTTAGTGTGTTCCATTCCTGGAGAATTGCTCCAGAGTGCTCTTTAATTTTCTTCCTTCCCCAATCACTCTTTCTTATAGGTGCATTTGCGCATACCACAGAAAGGTTCTGGGCCAGTAGGTAGCGTTTGTGCTCCCTTTCTGGCTAGAGTGTTGGTCTCTTCATTTCCTTTGATTCCTGAATGCCCCGTAACCCAGGCTAACCTTGTAGTTCCTGCCTACCTCATTGAGTTTCCTCCGGCACTCCCATATCAGCTTTGAGTCGATAACATAGGAGTTCAGTGCTTATATAGCAGCCTGACTATCAAAATGGATCACTATGTCACACCCTTGATAGTTTTTTTTCAGGTTTATGTCTATGCATCTTTCGATTTCAAGTATTTCTGCCTGAAATCATCATGGTTTTGGAACCATCTGTACACCATGTAACGGTATTTGCTTTTAAGTTTCGGTAAGTGTTTTCCTTTTTCCGTTCTACCTTTTTACATAACATTGAGTTAAATTCCTTCTCGATGCTCACTTTTTCAATCATAACATCACTAGTTAGTTTCGCTGATGAGATGTATTTATTCAGAGAGGACCAAGCTCTCTTACTTTGAAGTCTCTCATTACCTGTAACTTCCCTAGATATTCTAATTATAGCTTCATGGGCTACCCTATTGCTAACTAGATGTAGAGGACTGAGATCTATGATAACCTCAAGGGCTCTAGCCGGGCACGTTCTCATAGCCCCAGTGACGCAAACACAAGCAAGCCTTCGTACCTTGTCGACTATTTTCCTCGTCATCTGCCCTGCTGTAGCAAACTAGACTACTGCCCCGTTTGTTATTATCGGTCTTACAATCATGACGTACATCCGTTGCAGTATTTTAGGGTTAGAACCTCAAGTTTTACTGGAAAGTCTTCTGCACACCATTGAAGACCTTATCGATTTACTAGCAGTAATATTTACATGCTCATTCCACAGAAACTCACTGTCTAGGGTGATTCCCAGATATTCAACTTCAAACTTCCATTCTACAATAACTCCATTTATTGAAGTGAATTCGTCTTCCGAATAAAGGGAATTACTGTGGTCTTTATTG
Organism: Myrrha octodecimguttata; assembly: GCA_958510865.1. Taxonomy (NCBI): domain Eukaryota; kingdom Metazoa; phylum Arthropoda; class Insecta; order Coleoptera; family Coccinellidae; genus Myrrha; species Myrrha octodecimguttata. Next base: position 26,493,954 of record OY294056.1, read on the forward strand.
GGTTAATGTTGAGCCACACTGATAAGCACCACTGCTCAAAGATTCTAAGGCCCCTCTGCAACAACTCACAGAGGACATCTTAGAATTTGCCTCTTACTATTAGGACAATGTCATCGACATAGCCGATGAATTCGAAGCAAAGTTCATACAACCATTTTATAATGGTATCATTTACTCCTCGCCTTACAAGTGCCTCTCTGACAGACACATGTATTGTGTTGTCAGAGGCCCCAGATATGTCTGGGAAAGCCCACAATACGATTTCTTCTTTGTTCAGAGTCTTCTGGATGCCTTCAGTCAGCCCATACGGAGCAGTTTCCGTGAAACGTCCCGCCCTGTATGCATGCTGACATTTGTGAAGTAATTTTTTCTCCATATTCTCCGTTCTTATCTAGTTATTTACTACCTTCTCCATAGTTGCGAGCAAAAACAAAGTTAGGCAAATGAGCCTGAAAGATCGGGGATCAGTCCAGTCTTTTCTCCCTGTTTTTGGAATAAAGGTTACCTTTGCCCTTTTCCAATTATCAGGTATTTGGCCGAATGCAATGCTTCTTCTTGTGATTTTGAGCAGATGGAGAGAATCTCTCCCGTTCCCTTCTGCAAGAGTACAGGAAACACACCATCTGCTCCTGGTGATTTATACGGCTGAAAGGTACTAATTGCCCATTCCAGTCGTTGCCTTGTAAATATTTTCCAAGCAATATACTCCTACCTGGAAAATGAATTTCAAGAAGAATCAATGGTTCCTCTTCTCCCTCAGTGAATTACCCGACTGGCTTTCTAAGCGACAGTATGGGGTTGGTGCCCCCCTTTGCCACGACCTTTTGAAGTCTGGCTGCGATGGGAGTGGAAGTGATATTTTAAGAAAAAGCTTGGAAGTTGAGCCTTTTGGATTTTCTTATTTTTATTATACTGGGTAAGTTTCTCGGTATACTCCCGCCAAATGTTATTTCGTCTTGCACTATTAAAGAGCCGACGGACCTCCTTTCGGAGTTTTGACAGATTCCCGTTCCACTAATGTACATCCTTACTGGGTTTAGCTTAGGTGTAGGGACAGCTGGAATCAAACGCCTTCATTATTGCCCTACTAACCTGCACTGCTCTTGAGTTCGAACCGAAATGTCGCCCCCCCACATCGATTTGTTCTAGATTTTCCTTTAGATAGTTTTTGTAAAGGAACCAATCTCTTTTCCTAGTATTTTGAGGTGTTATCTCCCTCCACCCTGAACTCGATGATTCTATGATCAGAGAGTGATGGTTCGTCCATCATCCTCCAATAAGTAATGTTTTTCCTGGCCGGAGAATTAACAATTGTTATGTCCAGAAACTGTTTCCTTGCTCTAGTGACGGATTAGGAGTTGTCCCAACATTAATGGTCTCGAGGTTGTAAACTAAAAGATATTCAAGTAGTTACTCACCTATAAGGTTATTGCTGGTGCTTCTCCAGACAGTGGTATGTGCGTTCGCATCACAACCAATTATAATTGGGAGGCGTTTGCCTTTGAAGTAACGTACTAGTTCCTGAACCTACTCTAGCGGTGTTATTGGCCTGTCTCCAGCGAAGTATGCAGATGCAATGATGATGTCTCGGCCAACGCCCCCAACATTGAGGTGTAAGTCCCGAGACATGTATTTTGAAACACAAATATATTTAATATTTTTATGTATGAGAATACAAGCACGTGGAGCTTCTTGCTTCATATCATAGATCGAATTGGATTTATTGGTTGCCAAACCTTTAATTTGGCCTTTTTTGTTGATCCAGAGGCATAAACCTCAAAATCAGTATTCTACAACAATGTTTCAAATTTCAATCCGATCCGAGGTTTACATTCGGAGATACAAGAAAAATAATATGCCAAATTCCGTTCCTATCCGTCCGTCCGGACTGACGTACGGACAGACGGATAGGCAGAATTGAAAATGAGTACGGATTTTCCATCAAAGTGTTCAACCCCATCTTTAAGACAGTTTTCAGTTCAAAATTCGAAACGTACAGACATTGTCACGAAACGATAACGCGCTGTTTCCCAGAACAAGCAAGTAAAAAACATCAACACAGAAATTATATTTCATAAACTAACCGTCAGCGAATTCATTCATGATTACTGATTCCCCATATCCAAGATTCTGAAAGAAACTGTGAAAACCTACTGGTATCCACTTCAACAGCCTCTGAAGATCTTTAAACTTCTTCGAAATAATCGGTTATAGAATATCTCGTATGGGGGACCACCGATTCTTGTACCAGTAGATGATTTCTTCCTCTAAGATTTTGCAGACAATAACATTAACTGAATCATAGCACATATAATCAGACAACGGCCTAAACATACACGCATAGACCAGCATTTTTTCTTGATTTGCGTTGTGATTATGGACCCGATACTGTTTTCGGATTGTATTATGTGAGACTCAATACTTTATTTTGGAAATAATTCTCTTTTGCCTTAGGTGATTTGCACTATGTTGAACATTAAACATATGTTTTGTTGGTGGTTAAAGTTCGTGTTTATAAATGCAAAAAAGTTTCTCAGGAATTTGGACAGTAGCTTATTAGAATCTATTTCACCATTATACTTCTTGAAAGTCAAATCTGAGTTATGAGACTGTCACAGAGAGAAAATGAATGTTTTATTTCACCAGACACATTCAGAATCGAATTAAATACGAGCCTTGAAAAAGAACCATGAAAGGTTTGAAACGTTGGCAATGTACTTATAGATTGTAATATACTCCTGAGAAACTTTATTGCATTTAACATATGATATTGTGTTATGGTATGTAATTGGGTTTATCCCGTGAATAAATAAATGAATAAATAAATATTGAGAGAATACTGTTTTGCTCCAGAATCGAAGTAGTCTTGATACTGTTCACATAATGCTATTTTCATTATTTCAAGTCCAATCATCTTAATGGTACACCACTGAATAGAGCCCGAAATTCAAGTGTAGGGGAGTCGAAAAATCAAAAAACTGAAATTTTGGACATAATACCATTTTGCTCTCAGCAACGGATAAATGATATTATTTTTGGAAAAATGTGTTAATTATGGCGAAATGGTCAACAAAAATGCGAATTCTTCAGAATTATATATTTATTAATGATTTAATAACTTTATACGGCGTATTCCAATCGAGACTACAGATTGACCTCAAATTACACTCTGAATAGTGCGCTGGGCCTCTCTCTCTGAAATAGTCCAAGATAGGTAGGGATCGAAATAAGTTCTAGTGGAGCAGAATATGGGTTGATACAAATTTTCAGTCGACTATCTCTCATAACTGGGTGAAATCCTTATTGGACTCGGATTGCATGACGCAGGAACCTGTCGACGTCGCACCGTTCGTGTCGGCCAAATAGCGTCAGCCACACATCGCGACGACCCATGTGCGAACGCTCTTGTCTAGGTTGCGTGTTACAAATACAAATTCAATACAAGTTCTCGTAATGAAGAGCATCGAGTGTTCATTTTCAAAATTCGAAGAGTTGCTATCGATACCAGAGGTTCTGAAGGAAGGAACAATTTTTAGTCGGTACATTTTTCTGATGAGGTTTTTAATCATGGGTATGAATTCTTCAATCAAAAGTTCTGAAATTGTTCGGAAATTAAAGAAACTCGATATTGCCCTAACGAATAATCATTCAAACATCCTCGAGGAAAGAGATTTTCGAATGGAATAAACTGATTATATCGTGATTTCGAATTTGCCCTAGTAATAATCCATAGAATGTCTGTTAGGGTTTTCCATTAAAAAGTTCGTATTTTGATACGGCTTGAAACTTTCGAGTCCTGCACGTGTACACATCCAGCTAACGAATAAAGTTTCTGTGAAAGCTATTGAGAATTTCTCAATTATGCAGTAAAAGCACTCTTCATCACTAAATTGAAGGCTTCATTTTTCGAATAAATCATTTTTCAAAAATCTAGGACAATCCATGAAGTTCTGATGAATTGAATAATCCTATTACTTCTACGCCTCCTGCTATGAAAAACGATTTTTTGAATGCGAAATTTTTAAATTGGTGGAAGATTGATAGAGAAGCGTGCTGGTTGCTTGGATCTCAACTGGTTAGATTAATTTTTGCTTAGTGACATTAGGAGAGTTTCATCCACAAGGAATATATTTTTGAACATCATTTTTCGTTGACAAAATCACCATTTCTAGAGCAGGCTATGATAACGGTATCAACGTTTTAGTTAGCATGAACAAGTTTTTTTGTCATTTCGTTTGTGAAGAAGACGGTTTATGAAAACTGAATAGTAGAATTATTCTTATTTCTTGACGGCAGTCGACAGTTCTTTCAGACTACGTCTTTCATATTGCTCGTCTCACTATTGGTTTAGGTTTATTATTTGATGAAATCAAATAATTCACACAAGCAATTCTACTTCAAGAGACATCGCTGAAAAGGTTATCAAAATACCTTTCATTTGATGTATCACAATCCATATATTTCCAGATGAAAAACTAAAGTAGTGAACTGAGAAATATCAAATTCAAAAAAGCACAGGATAAATTGGTTTTGAAATCAAAAATCGACGGGTGCGAGGATATTCCTTAATAGTTCTTCGTACACTCATTATTGACAAGTAATTTTACTTTTTTGGCACGCTGTATCAGTTTTATTTAAGATATCAATGGTTTTGGGTTACTTAACTGAGAAAATAATAAACCCTTGTGTAAAATTTGCAGCGGTTTTTCAATGAAGCTGACATTAATGGTTTCTGTGGCCAGTCCATTCAACGGATTCAATTTCCATTGAATATGTGTGAGATATGAGACTGTCTAATTTGCACCGACATCGATTGACTCTGGCACATTTCCAAGGAGTTCGAGTTGCAAGCAGAGTTGTAAGAAGTAGACATCGGACAACGTATTCCGAATGAAAAAAAAATAAGTTCTTCGTCCTATATTTACATCGAAGTATTACTAGCTAAGCCTCATCAATGCATATATAACAAGATAAAACAGCATATACCTACTTTTGAAACAAACAAACAAATACAAACTTAGGCTAGAAAATGCGGTCAGTTTCACAGAACTTCTAACGGCCGATCAACTCGTTGAAATCAGTTTGAACTCGATGTTTTGGTTGGAAATTAACTGTTATAAAGCACAGAATTGATTTCTGATTGGTATGACAACTATTGATTGGGTGAGAAAAGTTCTGTGGAACTAGCTATAGTCTTATTGCTCGAACAGGAATTCTCGACATACTGATAATTTAATGGTAGGATGTATTTAAGGGCCTCTTCAAAACTGTATAACAAATCTTCATCATATCTTCTAGTCGTCTGTTCTCAATTGATATTATGTGAAATTTATTTCCATGTCGGGATCATCTCTCCGTATTGTAGTTGAGTTACACTTTTTACTCTTTTTTGATACATACAATCATGATTGTTTTAAAAAACAATTGATTTTGAATAAATTATTACACGACTAATGCGTCAGGGCTCTGAGTAACTTCTTTCTGTTGAGCAGATGCAATTCAATTTATAGGGTAAGTAACGTTATCTGACTACTGAATGGACAACAAAATGATTCATTTCTGAGTTGCAACAGCATACATTCTTATATAGGTACAGGTGTTGCGGGATGACGAAAATCATTATGTTGTGGCGAATTCATCCACTTCAAGAAAAACAGAGAAAAGGGCGGAGTCGAAACACGAAATTCAAATCTCCGAAAAATCGTATAAATATATTTCGCTCCGCTCACAAAAACGCTGCAAATTTTACACAAGGGTTTATTATTTTCTCAGTTAAATAACCCAATATACCATTGATATCTTAAAAAACTCATATATTATGCATAACTCACTGGTTTCTCACAACACAGAAATCAACTCCATGAAATATTTCATGTGAACATTGAAATAAATACACTTGTATAATTGAATAACATTTCCACATGCAGAACACTAACTGAGTTGCAAGATTTAAAATAATATTTTGAATGAGAAGAGACGTTCAACAGTCGTTTCACCTCTTTGAAAATCTAACTATTTTCCACAATTATTAAATTTCGCGTCGGTATTCTACAATTGAAAATGGACTTCAAATCAGATAGGGTTTGCCCTTTTTGAGATATTGGGGAAATAAACTCAATATTCAAAATGGTCACGAAATTTTTTGCCAATATCTGCACATATAAATATCGGTCAAAACTGAAATTTGAAACACTGTTTCTAAATGTTGACTCTGAAACCTGTACCAAATTTCATTGAACTTTGATGAATATGTATTCGAAAAAAAATTTTTTGAGAAAAATTCGATTTTTCCAATACAATTCTCAAGAAATTTTGCATTAAATCGAGTGTCTATATTCCACAATTAGTCATGATGTTTCAATCCGAACGCGTTCGTATTTCTTGACACTGCGGAAATAAACTCAATCTTTCAAACTAACACCAATACGTAAAACAAAATTCAAGAGTTTCCGCTAATATCAAATGTGTAGATGTGAGTTTTACTAGGATTCAACTTTGTTCTGAAAAATATTAATGAAATGAAAAAAAACTCAACATTCCTGTACAATGGATCTGAAAAAAATTTTTTCCACAGCAGATATCCGATTCACTTGATTCACAAAGTATCCGCCACACAAACTGAAAAACTAAAGTTATTTTCAATAACATTTCTGTAACAATTAAATATATCGTGAACCTCATAAGGTTGAATTCGAAAGAATAATTCTAGATTATAAATTTAGTTCGTTGTTATCGTTTTCAGATGCACTCAACAAAGAGGGTGTCAAATCCGAAAGTCTGTTTGATGTAAAGACGTGAAATTCAAATTAGTAGTTTGCCGACAACCAGATGACGATACATGCGGTATATTTTTGTCTACGCTATATCCCTTGTCTTAGGTCACGACCCGGCACAGACCCCATTCAGAACAGGTAGATAGATAATCGGCTCCTAACTTCAGTCTAAGGCTCCAACCCTCAGTATTAAATTCTCTACAATCGACAATTGATGAGATTTGCGGTTTGTTATTGATTTTTTTGCATATTATATCCTCCAATTTGATTTATCATTTAAATGCTCATTATTTTTTATATTCACGCTTATTTCAAACTGTCAGTACGAAAGATTTTGGATTTCGATTGAAACCAGTAACGGATATCCACATGTTGACGATAATCGTACTACGCAAACCGAAATTGATGGAAACCTCCGATCAACCGAATTTTTGGAAATCTGCATTAATTTAAATTACGCTACTTAATTCGCATTCCTCATGCAAAAGTGTTATTCAGTTATGAAAGAGTATTTATTGAGATTTCAATGTTTCAAATGAATTTTTTCATAGAATTGGTTTTTGTGTTCTGAGAAACCAATGATTTATGAATAAAGTGAAAGTTTTATTCGAGATTCGAATGAGCTTCATACGAAGGCGTAGAAGGGCCACCCTCTGTCGAAAAAATTGTTCTACCTAATTCCGAGTTTAAACTCGGAGTTAGACTAATTCCGACTTTGAACTCGGAATTATAGACTAATTCCGACTTCAAACTCGGAATTATACATAATTCCGACTTTGAACTCGGAATTATAGACTATAATTCCGAGTTTAAAGTCGGAATTAGTCTATAATTCCGACTTCAAAGTCGGAATTAGTCTAATTCCGAGTTCAAAGTCGGAATTATGTATAATTCCGAGTTTGAAGTCGGAATTAGTCTATAATTCCGAGTTCAAAGTCGGAATTAGTCTAATTCCGAGATTAAAGTCGGAAGTAGGTGGAAAAGTTTTTGTCGACAAAGAGTGGCCCTTCTACACCTTCGTAATGTTTAAGATATTGGGAGAGAAAACCCAAAAATATTTAATCTGAACTACTTACGATTATCGAATTGTCAAGAACATCGATGGGGCGGGCATTTGCAAATTGTCTTTATAAAATAATAACGCATCCATTAAAAATTTCTCGATATGTGTTGAAAATTTGGTAATCAATATTTTCATCTACTTTTAGATGCATGATTCTGGATGAAAAGTAAACCGATTATTTCAGTGAATTCCAATCTTTGAACCGAATACGATGATGTCATTTTCGACATTATTGGAAATTTGCAGCGTTTTTCTTTATAACTCAGGAACCACTGGTCGGAAATCATCCGAGTGAAATTTTTTTGGTTTAGTTTTGCAACAGTAATCAACGTTCAGAGTTTCATGAAAATTCGGTGATAAGTTTTCGAGAAATAATTTTTTTCCCCCAACACTCCATTTTCAGCCCTTAGGGTACACCGATTCTGCTGAAAAGCTTGGAGGATCAATCTCGAGCGACACACGATTTTTCTACCAAGTTTCACTGATTTCGGTTCAGTACTTTCTGAGAAAAGCCATGGACAACGGACGGCGGACGGACGGATTTTTTTTATTAGTTTATTCAAATCTTAATACTCCAAAACGTAAACTATGAAATTTTCAGGGGGGGTTGAAAATTTTTTTTTTTTGACGATCACTAAGGTTTATTGTTTGATTTTATCAAATAATAAACCAAAATCACTCCATCTGCATTCACCGTTTACGTCACCGCTAAGAAGATAATCTATACGCTGCATTCCTGACTCGACATCTGCATTCATCGTTATCCTTGTCAAGGCGAAGAAACACAAGAAGATTCAGCGATCCAAGAACATCTGGTTTTTTTACCACCCTCGACGACGGAAGCGACCCCGACAGTACCGACCGGCGTTTGAGCATACCTGGCTCCACGATCGACCCCGGCCCGGCGTCAGCAAAGAACTACCTGTCAACACTCAAGGAGATTTACAACAAGAATTGTTAGCCTGTGTCTTTCAAGAAAAAGAATTGTATTGCCTCTCGAATTCACTTTTGTTGTAAAACTCGAGAGTAAAATGAACAGGCTAATCCCTTTTCTATTGCGTGTTTGATTTCACAGGACACACTACCTCACAATGTAATTCCTCCTCGTCTTGGAGAAAGGTTTAACTCGAAATTGTAGCTTTATAGAATACATTTCCTTTAAATGTCCCAAAGCAAAAGCAAAAATTTTCACTAAAATGAGAATAATTCAGATAACTTAAAGGGTTGTTCTATGGGGTCGAACATTCCACTGGTTTGAGTCTTCTTACAAAATACCTGGAATGCCTTATTTTTTGATAATTTTCTTATTTGAGTCATTCTTGAACGAATAGGTTTGCTTGGGTGAAATAATATCTTTCTCTTCGTTGATGGTGGTTACAGAAAAAATTTCCTTTTGCATGTTGCTTATTGCACAACTTGAATGCAGTTGAAGAAGTAAAGAAATATTCAATTTGTTGAGGGTATTTTTGATGAATTTTCATGTTTTCTGTGGATATAATACTCATCTTCCAATAATCTGATATGTGAGCGAGACGCAGTTTTCAATCTTGGAAATTTTTCTGTATGATTATTCAATACCTTCTTTTAGCATTTAATTCTTTTTTTAGTTCTAATATTTTCAGGAAAAATCTCTTCAAGGGATTCGAAGCTTCTATCATTAGAATGTTGTGATTACCTGAAATTTGCAGTCTGGGCAAAACTTTTTTTTTGGTTTTCGAGATTTTCAAATTCCTTCTGGTATCATTACCTTCAGCTGCTCGTTTTTCAATCGTTTCTTTACACTCTAAATATGTGTCTGCCTATTTTGTTCAATTCGTTCAGTTATATCATTCAAATTTTCTGCATAATTAGTAACATCATCTTGTATTTGTTTATTATTAGTTATACCAATGGGTGAAGAATAATTTGAGTCAGCTTTTATAATTTGCATGGAGGTCAGATCTACACTCGAATGATAAGAGTTATTAAACTGAGTAAAGCTTGAGAGAGTTTATTTTGGAACTTCTATTTTCAAGTGTTCTCAATTATTCAATTCACGTAGAATGAAACCTTTCTACCAACACATTTGAGTTAGGGTTATGGTTTGTATTATGATGAATTTTGAAAAACCTTGAACAAATTCGTTTTGAAATTTTCTTCTTTTGTGACTTGATTATTCAATGGGACTAAATCTTCTTCGATTTCGTTTATTTCAACTTCTCGATTAGGAATGGAATATTATATTTTATATAATAAATATAATAATATTGAAGAGCCTACAATAGAGTTGTCAGAATGGTAAACTTCATTCTCTGTAATTTCTGAAAACTGTCAAGCTCACGAGAAATGTCAAAACTTTCTCTCGATCTATGCACAGAGTGTATAATATCCATTATACACACCCATGATGTAAAAAACATGGTGTGCTCATCTGAAACATGAGTGACGTCAGCTAGCAGAGAATACAAAGAGTTGTATATTCTGTGCTTTGAGTTACCATGCAAATTCAAAGCACAGAATATACAACTCTTTGTATTTTAATCTTGCTGACGTCACTAATTTTTCAGATGAGCACACCATGTTTTTTACATCATGATACTCACCTTTGTTTCACAACTTCAACAAGAGCCATCAAAATGTATATATTATTCAATGGTCGTGAACAAAATAATTTTCGAAACAAATTAGTCTTACTAGGTATAGACAATCTGGACAAATATGCTCAAGATATATTTTTTCGAAAATTTGGCAAGGAAATTCATGCATTTGGAAGAAAAAATTTTACGGAAAAGGTTCTGCAAGATTCTCAGTTGTCTGACCTATGATAATAATTTACTTATAGCTATTCACGAGTAATAGCAAAATAGCTTCATATCAAAAATTCTAAAGGACCCGTTCGTTCCAATAAAAAGCCAATTTTAAATTTAGAAGTTAATTATTCATATAACAGTTTTCCCATACAAAATTTCGTGGGAGTTGAAATAAAAGAAGTAGGTACAAAAAACTTCGTATATTTCAATAAAATATTCAAAGAAACGAAATATTATTATATACACTTGTATGAAATTTGCACAATTTTGAAATACCAATTCCAAATATTTCCCAAACTTATGTTATTTTCTTGTTACCCAGTTCAAATTTGGATGAAAACGTACAGTTTGTTGCTTTGTATGAACGGGCAATGAGTTTTGTTGTCCCCCCTGACGCCGCTTTTGATATTCCGTATGATGAATGACACAATTATATTAATTTTCGGAGATACCATTTTCCATTCCTGTACAATTGCATTGAGAGTTCCGGCGTAATTATATTTTTTAAGGGGGTACTTTTTTGAACCGAGTGCTATACTTCTTCGCTTAATCGCACCGCAAATTTAGACCCATTTTTATGAGACAAGGAAACACCTGTATCTAAAGAACCATTATATTTCCCGATAAAAAAGCAATATATCGTAAACATTGTGATATTGAAACAGTCCAGTTCTTTACTTATTTTACCTACTAGTCAAATCTTGAACATCACACTTTTGGGAATTTTATTGCGTCATTTTACTCGCCTTCAAAGTTTAATGAATAACGTTCTTTACATTCTGTAGATAATCAGTTAGTTCCAAACTGTAATTCATTCTTGTATAATTGTGTTTGCTATATCTCAGTATGTATGATTCTCGAATGCATTTTTAGGTTTAATTGACTGACCAGATACTCCAATATATTGAATCATTACGTCCACGAATTCCTTATATACTATGTTACACTCCACTCATCCACAGTGAAATACGAAAATGTCTTCAACTAGTAACTAATCACCAACTACAAATAAATCATAGGTTGAGGGAAACCCATATCACAGCAAGATCAAAGCTGTCCAAATTACAAGGTATCGAATGATCCAATAGAAGCATATTATGGATTCGTAACTACGCTTCCTCCACATGCGGTCACATACAAGGGTATATGCTAGAATTGAATCAGAAACCCCAGGTCCATAAGCCTATTACGTTTAATTCACTCTGATATTATCACACTCTCTGAATTGGATATCCCCCAGCTGCAAGAAGAAATGGGATTTTATATGCCTTTACACTGCCGTATCAGATTTTTAGTTGGAAAATATGGGGAATTGAGACTAAATAAAAGGGTAGAAGTATCGAACCATAATTTTATGTATAGAAAATTAACAATGATAACAAAATGATATTTCATTCAAAATAAGCTCTAGGTATGTATTGGTGTTCATTCATTTTTCCCTCTTCCTGTTTGATCATACCACGTCGAAAAAAACCTAGAAATGCACTGACGTGAAGTAATGAGCTTTTACGTGACCCTGCCAAACGCAGATATTCTTTTCATATGGTTCCCACGAAATCCTGCATGAACCACGAGCTTTAATTTTTGATCCAGTACAAGATTGCAATTCGATACAGAATGTTGAATTGGTATAAATATCTAAGGAATAATTAGGGAATTCAACCGATTTGAGCATTCGACATTCTTAGTTGAACTGAAAACCTACTCTACAAATATGTTCCCTATGCAGATTCTTTCTGAAGTTGATGTGTTTAAGGCCATTCTACCCATTAATAGTGAATCTAATAACTTCTGGAAATATATCCACTCAGTAGCTTCATAGGAGACCCAGAAGACCTCACCAATTATAGGCCCATTAGCTTGATCACATCTTTTGCAAAAATATTCGAGAAAATTCTTGCTAATCGATTACTGAACTTCTTCAAGAAATTTAAAGTGTTATCTAACAATCAACATGGTTTCACAAAAGGTAAAGGTGCAGAAACGGCAGTGTTCGAATTTACTCAAAGAATTTATTCATCTCTCGAAAAAGAAAGAATTCCAGCAGGGCTATTTGTTGATCTTTCGAAAGCCTTCGATTGCGTTAATCACAAATTACTTTTGCAGAAATTAGAGAGGAAGGGTGTTAGAGGCATACCTTTACATCTGATAGAGAGTTACCTGAGCGGTAGAAAACAGGTTGTAGTTCTGGACATAAGGAATGAAAAATTCTTTTCATCGGAAGAAACCGCACTAGCTGGAGTACCTCAAGGTACTATCTTAGGACCTGTTCTGTTTATAGTTTACGATGATGATCTACCAGAGGTTTTGAAAGAAGACGTTGATGATGTCCATATCCCGGAGGTTGTGGAGTCGGAAACAGCTGATTATCAAGAACAGAGTGAATGGGATCTAAATGCGTACTTATATGCCGATGACACCAATGTTATTGTATCTTCTCATAACATAGGTAGTGTATCAGAAGGCCTAACATCTGCTGTATCAAAGATTGATGAATGGTGCAACTCTAACTCATTAACACTAAATTCGAATAAAAGCAATATTATGTACTTCGCCAATATTAGATCAAACTTAACTTTTCCACAGTGCATCAACCTTAATGACACTAGCATATCACCTAGCTCAAGTACTAGACTACTTGGAATAACAATAGATAGACACCTAACTTGGGCAGAACACTGTAGTATATTGGCATCTAAATTAAATTCAGTAATATATACAATGAAGGCTATTAGAAATCAAGTGGATGTGAACACATTAAAAACTATCTATTACGCAAACTTCCAATCACTATTGTCCTACGGCATTATTTTTTGGGGATCTAGTTCACAAGCTGAGCATATATTGATTATACAGAAGCAAGCCATTAGAACCATGTTCAATATGAAATTCAGATCATCATGTAGAAGTGTTTTCAAGTCAAACCATATTTTAACTTTGCCAGGGCTGTACATTTACCGTACATTACTGTTTTTTCGCAAGCATCCACATTATCTGGAAGAATATAAAAATAACAACTCGACAAGGAGAATTCACGAATATTTTTTTCCAATTCATAAATTTTCGATCACTGAACGAAGTACTTTGTATATGGGTATAAAATTGTATAATTCTCTGCCAATTGTCATAAGATTTATTTCTGATTACAATGCATTTCGTAGGGCACTATTTGTGTTTGTATTGAATTGTGAGCCATATTCCATCGAAGAATTTATAGATTTTTGTAGAACATAATGGTAGTTCCAAATTGATTATTTCCCGTGGTTTGCTGTATTGGTTGTTTGTTTTTGATTTTGACTTGTTTTCATTTCATTATTGTAATTGTATAATGGTGATTTTGAGAATAAATGATGTTATTATTATTATTATTATTATTTGTGGAGTAAGTTTGAAATTTGGAATTGATTTACATTTTTCACCATTCCAATCCTGAGGATATTAACATGGTAATTTGATAATTTCCATAAGTTAGTTCTATTCGTAATGGCACTGAAAAGTTTTATCCCATCCTTGTTTCTTCCATTCCATACATACTTTTCATTTGATTATGTTATTATTTTTTGGTACTGAAAGAGCTAATCAATCTTACTGATTTATTTTCAAGAATTATACCTCTGATGAATCATATTTCTGATGCCGATTCTTCAGTCTTCAAAAGAGAAGATTCAATATTCAGTATTAAATACTACAACTTTTCCTTTATACCGTTTATAATTATTTGAGATTGAATATCAGTTAATCCGATCCATTATCACGAAATTTTTCACTAAAAACTCCAAATAATAAACGTTGTACATCCTTCGCTTTTGTAAATAAAGCGGACGTCACACAATAGAAACATTGACATACTGAACTCTAGAGTTTCATATGTCAATAAAGTTCTCTACTTAGCTAAGTACTATTTTCCTCAGCTTTGTACTGTTTCAATCACCTGATTGACATAGCTTTTCATGAATTTGCAGTTATCTAATTTCAGAGATATGCAGCAGTCCAATCTTCCTCGAAAAACCTGTGTCTGCATACAGATTTCTTATCATGTCCCACAATTCTTTGCACGCGTTCGCTCCTCTGACGTGGACATACAAAGACGGATCAATTGTCAGAAGTTTTGCCTTTGCTTTTGATATCACAGAAAAATTTTTTTCGGTACCATCGATTGCTTTAGAAAGTCCTTCGATTATAAAAAGTTCTCAACTGCAAACGACCATAATTTCGTCATAATTTCCACGCCCGAGAAGCTTCGGTACACTGTTCAAGTAACTAACGAGAGACATTTTTCGCACGAAAACTGAATCTACTGCGTGAAGCAGAAAAACTCGATTATCTCGCAAAACCCACAGGAAGTATGATTACTTGGCCCATAACCTATTGGAAATCTTTGTAGGTAAATCATCCTGATCCTTCGGCAAATGAAAGATGAACTTTCTATTTACTTGTGTCAACGACACAATATAGAATATAATGATGCTACAGCTATACAATCTTGTATGAGACATGTAGGAATATTCTGAACTATTCACAACAAAAACATTCTTTCAAGACACCACAAATCATCTGCATGAATTTTTGCACATATCTTGATGTCAATAGTTAACAATATTCATTTTCTCTCATGAAACATATTGAGCAAAAAGTCATTTACTTCATCACGTGCTTGTTCTAGCGCGAAAATGAGCGTTATTGTTTTGCCTAGTGTCCGTGATTTCATGGGTTTTGAGCCTAAATTGGTCCTTATCGATTAAAAAAAATTCGATTTTTTTCCGAAAAATATCCATCAGAATGCAATGAAAATCGACAAAGGCCTTGAATTCAAAATATAACAATAATGTTCCAAATTTCAGCGAATATTTATCTGCAGAGAAATTGTAAAAAATTTGTCCAATTACTTGGCCATTTCGAATTTTGGAATGATTTTCTCAATTTCTCCAAAAGAAGTGAGGTTTGCAGAATTAAGCTCCTTCAATAGTAATGCCAACACACAACTATTCAGTTCGAGAGTTATTGGGAAAAAATATGTTCAATTTCGTGCGTATTTCATCGATATCATTGTTAATTACTTCTGAAATAACTCAAAAATACTTATATAACCGATCTTCTGTTGCAAAGGTTTGTATATCTGTGAGCTCACAGGATAGATTTCGAGAACTTGGCATTCGTAATTGAACTCCAAACCTGCGCTACAGTTATAAAGTCTCTAAGCAGATTCTCTCGGTACCTACTTGAAATCGTATTTGAGATCAGCGATTAGGCCGGACTCAATTACGGCAGCCGAACTCGTGAAATTGAACAAGCGCGTAAAAGCTGCTGACATCACGTCAGTGCTTTTCTAGATTCTTCTGAAACATGCTAGTTGAATTTATTTACTGAAAATCTGATTTGAAATTACTATTTGAGAGGAGATTTGAAATTGTATTTCTTCCTTTTTCTGTAAATTCCTTAGCAATGAAACCCTTATTATTCATCATTATTTCATCATCTTTTTCCGTTCAATTGGTAACAGAATACTTTTTTCGTCAAAAATGTGGAAGTTCAAGATAGACCAGAATATCTCTGCATTCTCTTGCAATGGAACTGCAACTAATTTTATACACCTTACCGAAATATTTCTGCTTTCGATCCTCAGTCTTGACTTTAGCAAACAAAGAAAGAACCATCTTTTTACGAGCTTGTTCTAAGGATCAGCGCTTTAGCACTTCATCACCATGTCTGTAATTTGCGAATTTTGAGCCGAAACTGGTCTCAAACGATTGGGTTGAACTCCCTGAAGGAGAATTCGTCGTCAAATTCAATTATGTCCGTCCGTCCGTTTGTATGTGCTCTAACTTTCGAAGGAAGAGACTTGAAATTGTCAGTTTAAGTTTGGAGTCCAAATATTTCGGTTCAGTTCGTTAAGAAAAATATTGATTAGATTCCAATGGAATTTGGCACATCCTTAGAGTTAGCATTTAACAACAATGTTCCTAATTTCAGTTCGATCCGATATTCACTTTCGGAGATATAAGGCGAAAAATGTTCCAAATTTCGTGGTTATTTGGAATTTTAACATTATTTCCGCAATACGCCGAGAAATACAAATGCAATCAGATTGGAACTTCGTAATCAGGTATGGAGATTACCAACACGCAACTAGGTACAAAATTTCGCGTTGATCCAATTGTTAGAATTTGAATAAGAGCAGAAAAGCTTATGACCTCACGTCAGTGCTCTTCTAGATTTTTGTGATAAAAGGATCACTAGTGTCATAATATTCTTCAGTTGTAGTAGTAGTAGTAGTAGTAGATTTATTAAATTCAAAAGTTATTGTATACATAAAATAAAATTGATTATCGTCCAATTCATTAATTATTACAAAAAGTGAAATATTCGGACAATGAATATGGTTCACACTCTATAACTAGTTCATGCAGGGTTTTCTTGAAAATTTTTAAATTTCTCATCATTCTAAATTTACTAGGAAGACAATTGTACAATTTCATTCCAAGATAAAGTGGAGATTTTTCAGTTATTGCCAGAGAATGATGAGGATAAAAAAAGGTTTCTTTTCTTCTTGTCAAATTAACATTTCTGTGGACTTCAAAATAATGGGGATGAAGATACATGAAGATAAGAACTTTATATATAAATAAACCATAAACTGTTAGTAAGTTGTTTTGCTTGAAATTTCCTCTACACGATTCCCTATAATTTAACCCCAATAATGTTCTCAACATAGACTTCTGTCTTAAAAACACTAATTCAGACAGCGAACTACCTCCCCAGAAAACATATACCATCTTCAAAGTTCGAAAGTCCATTCTAGTTTTTAGAACACACACTGAATATATCACCGAGTTTAGCTTCTTTACAAGATTGTCTATGTGAAAGTTCCACTTTAAGTGGTTATCTAGATGAACACCCAGAAATTTTGCAGTTGTGGACACAGTTACACAATCTTTAACATCCTGAGGTATACTAACAGTAGAT
Source organism: Myrrha octodecimguttata (assembly GCA_958510865.1). Lineage (NCBI taxonomy): Eukaryota > Metazoa > Arthropoda > Insecta > Coleoptera > Coccinellidae > Myrrha > Myrrha octodecimguttata. The sequence goes on from OY294056.1 coordinate 26,511,542, forward strand.
CTGTCAGTACAGAAGACCATACACTCACTCTTTGCAACATTCAGGACAAGACGATTCTTCGTGCACCATTTATTAACATCATCCAGAATTGTCTGAACCATCTCCAAGGTGAACCCAAAAGACGGGGATCTCAAGATAACATTAGCGTCGTCAGCAAATAACAAACACTCCAAAAAGCTGCCAAAAATATGATCACGTAGGGCTGATGGAAGATCATTTATGTAAATCAGAAAAAGCAGTGGTCCAAGGATACTACCCTGAGGCACACCTGCCTTGTTTACTTCTTGTGAGGACTGATATTCACTGCCATTTATCACCATCTTTACTGTCTGAGGTCTATTCTTCAAGTAGCTCTCGATGAGTTTCAGCTGCTTATCCCTTATGCCATACTTTTCCAATTTCTCCAGTAATATTTCTGTATCAACACAATCGAATGCCTTCGACAAATCCAAGAACAATCCAACTGGCAACTCCTTTCTTTCTAATGCCGTTACTATAGAATTATACAGCTCAAATATCGCTGTCTCGGTACTTTTTCCATGAATATATCCATGCTGACTTTGTGAAAAAACCTTGAACCTATTGAAGAATCTCAGAAGCCTATTGGCCAAAACTTTCTCGAATATCTTCGAAAATGTGGACAGAATGCTGATTGGGCGATAGCTTCCTGGATCTTTGGGATCACCCTTTTTGAAAATTGGCTTTATAACAGCAATTTTTAGGTCTTCTGGAAAAACCCCATCCTTAAATGATTTATTCATTATAATAGCCAAAGGTGTTGCAATGAGATGTATACATGCCTTGATTACTTCCATAGGAACACCATCCCATCCTGCAGATTTGGAGTTTTTCATTCTTCTAACTGTAGCTATTACCTCATCTTCAGTGATATCAAACACGAAAAAGGATTTTTCTTGACGTTGTATACAATCAGAATCGTAATCTGACTGTTTTTCAACATTGAGTGACGACTGAACATTGACGAAGAAGTTATTAAAATTGTTCAACAGTTTGCACGGTTCAGATTCATTTTTAATTTCACTTGTATTTTTGCGTTGTTTCCCCAATGTTTCATTAACAAGATTCCAAACGGTTTTTGATCTATTTGTTGACTTTTCGATGATTTTTCTATTATATTCTGTTCTTTCTTTTCTTATCATAATGTCATATTTACGTTTCGTCTCTTTGTATGCTGATAAATATTCGTCAGCCCTCCTGGAGAGTAGGAATAGACAGTCCAGAAGTTTTTTATATTCTTGAATGGTGGTACTTTTAGATTTACGTTTCTTGTTCTTCTGGAAACCAATAGTCTTGAAAGGAAAGCATGAGGTGGAAACCTCATTGAATTTTTCAAAAAATGCTTTCCACAATGAATTAGCATCATCATTCAAGTCCTCACATACCTCTGTCCAAAGTTGATCAGATATTCGATCAATAAACTTCTTCATGTTGCCTTCATTAATATCCCTGACTTGCTTCTTTTCAAATACTTTGTTTGATTGTTCTGTTTTAGGAAAGATAAATTTTTGAGCAGAATGGTCAGATATATGTTCTTCAATAACTGAGCCAGTTCCTACAACATCAGTTATAATATTATCAATACATGTAGCTGAAGTTTTAGAAATTCTTGTTGGTTCATGAATAGTTAAACGATGACCAAAAGTTGCGGAAGTATTGAGTAAGAAATCAATATTGAAATCACCTGCCAGTATTACATCAGCTTTTTCTTTTAAACAGCAGGACAAAATACGTGATAGCCTCTCCAAGAAAATATCATAATCAGCTGCAGAGGATTCAGGTCTGTAAACACTGATCATGATAACATTTCTCATATTTAGACGAACCTGAGCTGCACAACATTCAATAATGAACGGAATGCTGTAGTTGCTCAAATCGTCCCTTGTCTTAAATGGGTAATTGTCCTTGAAGAATAAGGCACTACCCCCGTGCTTACCATAATTTCTGCAGTAACTGGATACTAGGTTGTAACCTAAAAGTCTATAATGTTTCAGTTGTTCATAAGTTTTCCAATGTTCTGTAACCGCCAAAAAATCAACCTCATAGTCATCAACAATATGCTGAAGTGTGCTCAAAGCAGATGCAATTGACTGAACGTTCTGATGTATAAAACATAAACTATCATGGTGAAAATTACTGGATGTTTTTACTGAGCTAAAACCGAAGGTTTCTGGAGATTCCCCCGAAAAAAACCTCTGAAGTCGAAATCCCTTATTAGAACACCTTCTGGCCAAAAGTTCTTGTCCATTATTTCATTGTACTTGTCAGATGGCACACCAACACTAAAAGCTGAATTATTTTCTTTGCAAACTAGTTTCTTTACTTCAACATTTTGAGATTTCAAGGAATTACTCACAAAGTTCTTAATCGTGTTCCCTTCTACGTCATTTCCAATAACTCTGCCCAGATAAATCCACCTTCTCAGAGGGGCCCCAGAAAATGTTGAATTTTCAGATGTTGGTCCACTACAAATGGTTCCTTTCTTATGTTTGCTTCCATTTTTCCTTGATTTGACTTCTTTCCAATCATCTTTCACCACTAAGGATTCAGTTACTTTCACAACTTGCTGTTGTTGTTGTTTATCAAGTTGTGGATTGACAACACTGTTTGAGGTTATGATAATTTTATTCTTTTTGGGAGGAACCACAGAACTGTATGTTTTGTTAGTGGTATTAGTGGTAGAAGAAGAATTCGATGACCCTTGACCTGAATTTGAACCGAGATTTGAGATGGCCGTTTCACTTATGTTTACATCTTTTTCAACATGTGTTTTGTTTATTTCCTTCATCTTATCTTGATAATTTGTTTCGATCACCTTTATTTTCTCATTGAGCAATTGATTATTCTGTATTAATATTTTATTCTTGCTTTGAACCTCCAATATTAGTTTTTCCAGGAATTCATTCCGCCACTTTATGATGATGAACTCCATTTGTTGATCATTACTTGAATTCTTGACCACTTCATGAATGCATAGCCCCGATTTTTTATTCGATGATTGTGTCACACACCCAGGGTGAAATTGTTTTGTACACTTGATACACATCACAAAATCAACCACTTTCTTGGTACAGTGCGCACACAAATTTTCGTTTTTAATACTTTCTTTCAAAGATTTCACAGAGCGATCGGACGTATCACCTTCACTCTCCGCCATCTTGAGTTGTTCAGTTGTTCAGACAGTTGTTCAGACAACCCGCCTGCATACTACAATCTACTAGGAATAACTCCATATGTATTTCTGTTTATTATAATTAACAGTGATTATAGCAACAGAAAAACATCTGAAGTTATTCCTAGTAGATTGTAATATGCGAGCGGGTTGTCTGAACAACTGAAGAATATTATGACACTAGTGATCCTTGCGATAATATGTTGAAGTTTACTTCAACATAATATCGCATTTCTTGTTATTATATGGCAGAGCTGTGCCGAGCACTGATGGAAAGTGCTCCGAGCACAAAGCACTAAGCCCTTTCGAAAAGTGCTCCGGAATCTGAAGCACTGAGCACTCATTTTTTGTGAAATGCTAGCGATTACCAAGCACTTTCAAAAAGTAATTCGTTTACACGAGCACCGAGCACTAAGCACTTTTTAATATGAAACTTCGACTTTAAAACTTTTTCAGCCAATTGTCTATAATTTTGGCATTTCGGTTTTCCGAAGTCGGAAAACCATCCTAGGACCGACCATAATTTGGAATCCGAACAAAGATTTATCGTTTTTACGACTGGACAAAATCGATTTTGACTACGGATTCTTCATAAGTGAGTCCATTCTCGGTTTAAAATTTCAAATTTACTGACCAACATTCGATCACTTACAAAATATAGTTTTCGCCATAATAATATGCTGTCGAAAAATGGAAACATAAAGACATGGCTCAGAGAGTGCATGGCCTACGGCGAACTCGTTTTTTCGCGCATGTTCTAGGAAAAAGCGTGCTTTCGTTTGTTTGGTGTTTGGTTTGTCTGTAATTTTCGAATTTTGAGCCGAAAATGGTCTCAAACGACTAGGTTGAACCCACTGATCCGGTGTCAAAGTCGATTCTGTTCTGCCGGCCGTCCAACCGAGGACCCAATATCTGTCGAACGGACAAACTAGAGGCTAAAAACTTTCAGGATAGGTCGAGCATTCGAATGCCGAATTTGAGGTTATTTCCCTAGTATTGAAACTTGGTACTTAGTTGGGGCATAATGACACGCAACTTCCTGCAAAATTTTGTTGAGATCGTACCGTCAGTAAGATTGAAAAAATGTTTTTAACAGTTTTTCAGAAAAATTTCCATTATCGAAATCAGAACACTACATTCGAGAAAAATCTGCTTATACCTTGAACACCATATTTCATAGCAGTGTGCCAAATTTCAGTTCGATATGTTCATAATTCTCAGAGATATTGGGAAAAAATATTTAGAGGAAATTTTAGATGGTTTTTTACTCAGTATCGTTATTTTTTTCGGAATAATCAATCATTGTGAAACTTGGTAACTAGTTTGAAAATGCTGATTTGCAACTTTGTGCGGAATTTCGTGATGATCGTGTCATTAGAACAATCTAAAAAAAAATTTGTTTTCAAATATTCAATATTCTGCGATCTTCTGATCATATTATTCTCACGAAATTCCGCGTGAACCTTCGAGTTGTCATTTCTCAATCGAATAATGGATTTTAATTCGATCTTATCTGTAGTTCTGGAAATTTCTTTTGTTTACCTTCCTGTTTTATTATCGATGAAAATACTGTTTCAATGAGCTGACTTTTAAATTAATAGAACCCAAGATTCTTGATATCGAAATTGTATGACATTATATGGAAACATTGACAGGACATTAACCGCTTCCGAGGTGAGAGAATAAGTTTTGAAATACTACACTGTGTTGACTTAATTACGTTTTTAACTGTCTTATGAATATATAGCTTGAAGAAGCAACAAAATAGTTGCGAAACATCGCTTGAAGGAATGGATTAGTTTCTTATTTCCGACCTATTCCAATCCTACGAATTATCCTAGATTTTCGAAAATATTGGGTGTTAAAATTTTGAATGGCTATATCTGCGGAATCATTGGGTGAGTGGTCACGAATTCGGCATACGTAATTGAGGCTTCACAAATATCGAGTTTCTAAGTTGTTTCTTTCGGAAATTATTGTGTTTAATATCGGCCGTTAGGCCTGTTAACGAAAGCTAAAGAGCAAATTTGTACGATTTCTTGATAATCGTTTAGTTAGATTGAAATAAAATTCAAAATTTTTCATTGAAGTACTGGATTCAATTCGATTTGATCTTAATTTTTGGAAATACGGGGAATATGAAATTTAGAATGGGTATACATATTACGAAGGTGTAATTCGTGAATGGGTAAAATCCGCCCAATGTTTCGTGGATATATCGATTCAAAATATTATATTCCCAATATTTCTCAAAAAACGCAGATAATATCGAATTGAAATCCAATACTTGACGTGTTTGACTCCCTGATGATGAATCCGTGATCCATATCGATGTTCGGCTGTTCGGCCGTCCGAAAACACGATTACTCACCAAACGAAAAATCTAGAGCCCTGGAAAATTGCAGGGTAGGTTCAGAGCCTAAATATCTCGGCAAAGTTCGTATATAGGCATAATCGGTCGGGAAGTGATATTGACGTGAGCATAATTATATATTTTCGTCCCATTACTTCTAAAATGGACAGCTTCGTGCCAAATTTCGTGATGACCGTTTAATCAGGAGATCAAAAAACACTATTCATTTCTATTCTTCCCATCATATTACCAATAATCTGATTCAATTGATATTTATAGTATTTTAATGAAGAGATTGGTCATCTACCATAAATGACTTTAGTCACTCATCCAGGATTCAGTTAAGCTCAAGAAATATATTTTTCTTGAATATTCTGATTTTGCGATACTCTCGGAATTTCTCACGAACCTGCACGCAATCATACTACATCAAAGAATGCAAAATTTCATTTCAATGAGATCATTAGGTTCGAAATTATAGAGAAAAAAAAATGAAATTTTGAATGTGGACCGGAGTGTGTGACATACGAATACAAAAATTTAATAAGTATAATCCACGTGACTCCACGTCAGTGGATTTCTTGAGATTTTCAAACACTCTTCAGAACGGAATTCTAATATCCCCATGATCGAGATAGAATACGAAATATTGTATCTCGATGTTCCCAGCTGAAAGCTCACGCTTTGACACTTCGACTCTGAAAGCATTTTATTATTTTCATATAATAGTGGCACAAAACTAAACTTAAACACATATATCACGAATGTGTCGAATGAGGATCCTTGTATTCCTTGTCGAATGTCTCCAAACACCAGAGACAACCGATATATTAGTTCTCTTTGTTTACTGCAATCACGCGATAGCCCGACATTTTTCTGTTTCGACAAGTCTATGAAGGGCTTAGTGCTTAGTAATCCCGAAAAGTGCTTCGAAGCCCTAAGGTGCTCGGGAGCACTGCTGTGCTTGGGAGCACTTTCCGGTGCTCGGAAGCACTTTGCGGTGCTTAGGAGCACTTTTTCGAATTACTAAGCACTAAGCCTTCTCAAAAAATTCTCGAAGCACCAAGCACTAAGCACAGTGCTTAGGAGTGCTTCGAGTGCTTTCAAGAGCACTAAGCACAAGGCTTCGACACAGCTCTGTTATATGGTAATAAGTAGTATGAGCCCTATCTATAATTTCTCATTCTATCGTTTGATTTTTGAGTAATTTGTGGATATGGTTTTGGAATTTTTCCTGTTGATGTCTTTTCATTTGAATAAATAAATGAATGAAAGGAAAACATCATTAGATGAGGAAAAAATAAGCAATCAAGTACATAGACCTAGGGTAACCATTTTCCAACAGAAACGAAGTTTTTTCCAGAAAATTATTTCCCTGAAAGGAATCATGAGATCAATTGATAATTTCGTGTTGAATTGACTCATAATAGTAACTTTTTGTACTCTGGAATATGATCAATCAAAATTCAGTATCCTTCCAGAAGAAACGGGCTCACGGTAAAGATCATCAATTATTTTATTTTCCTTCTTGATTAACACGATATCCGAAAAAGGAATGATGCTATTTCATTCCAATTTATACGTAAATTCAGGATTCGTTTCAGTTGAATCAAAAAGATCAAAGACGATTTCAACACATAACACAATGGATATAATAACATCATCAACATACACATGAACAAGTGGAACATAAGAATCGACCCTGGATAAAAAAATTAAATAATCTTATCAACGAGCATCTCAGTTAAGATAGGGGATGCTGAACTACCCATGGCTGAACCCCTTATTGGGGGAAGAAGTCTTTGTTACCGCAATACCTGCTTTCAAATATATGTCTTAAAGTCTCTAGCTCAACAACCAGATCAAAAAATTAATATCTGTGGTATTTTCGTGAACAATTAAACAGCGTCCAATCTTAACATTTGGCTCTTTAACAAGGATTTGAAACGTCTTATACCACAAAAGAAAAAACATTCCATTAGTTTTTCGCCTGGAAAAAGTTGTTATGCGAACTCAACATCTATATCCTTCCACTATGGTTTCGAAGAAATGAAATGAAAATTGCCAAACGACTCCGAGAAAGTTTTCCACAGACAAAGATATTCCATAGAATTACTTGTCTTACTCTTGCTAGTTTTGGATGTATTTTCAATCAGACTTAGTGAGTTCATTGTGGGAAGCTTGTTTCGTTTGTCAGCAGTTGCTTGATTTGGAACCCAACTGCCTTTCAATCGCGTGAAAAACGATGAACAAAACTGGTTCACAGTCTGATAGGTCTTCAAGTTGAGCGAACTTCGGAATGAAAGCTATTTTGGAAGGTATTAGATAACTTACAGAAGAATGCACCCTTTTGTTCCAATTAGTTCAAACTAATACTCGGGAGAACTGGAAAATATCCTAGAGTATAAATAAATTCGTGTCTTTATGGGAAGAGAAATAAAGTTGAAATTATATGACAATTTTTTCTCATTACAGATACCCTGTACCGATAAACAGGGTGACTGGTGGCGTAAGGCACAAAGGCTTAGTGAAGATAGGGGGCTTCAAACTAAATGAGGATTGGGGTTCAAATGACCCATAAGGATATTACTTTCAGAGATACAGAGTGATTCATGAAAAATGCTAAAATTATAAACTTCCATATTTTCGTTATTATGTTATGACAAAGCTTTCTCTGATATTTCACAGGCTTGTTACTATGCGTTGTTTTCATCAGTTCCGAAAAATCGCAGGCCTGTATTAAAAATGTTCAATTTACGTTGTCATGTTAATGTTTGTTTTGAATGTTTGTGTGCATCCTCACCTATTGTAAGTTTTGATGACCAAGGTTTGAACTAGTTAGTGGTTAATATTCTCTTTGGGAACTCTTGTCGCGTCATCTGCAGGTATCCTTCATACTTTTTGTTTTCGTCGGTCAAGGTTCGAATTAATAAGTAGTTCATTTGTTGTTAGGTGTGAAACTCGATTGAAGATCTATCGATGTCGGTTTTTCGATGTTCACATTTCGTGCACCATTTTCTGGTAGTTTTTTTCTGTGCAAAAGCCATTGATAGTAAAAGTATTGACTTCAACGATTACACTATGGTGTTATCGTTGAGAAGAATTGGGATAATGCAAAAATACTGAATGTTGATGTTGATCAGATTATTCGAGAAGAGAAATCAAAGAGTCCTCTTGTATTTTGTTGAATGGAGATAGTAATTTTGCTAATTTTTCTGTAGAAATAGACCCTATTTGGCTGAATTTACTCAAAAACGAGGTGAAATCAAAAAACTCTCAAACCAAATGATGCTGTTTTCTCTCAAAAATGTCGACTCGACAAGAATCTCCACTCAATACGAAAAATCGAAAGAAAATAGTTCTTAAAATTTTTTCCTTTGTCTGATGAAAGAGTCAGATTTGTACTTTGAAAGGTCACAATTCGCTTCGTTCATCGTTTATGTTTTTCCCGTTTTGTTCATTAGGCAATCTGTTTTCCTAGAAACTGCCCTTGACAAATAGTTTAATCCTGAAAACCGCAAGGGCCTTCTTCATAAAAAAAACAAATTTTTAATAGTTCTTTTTCAGATATTGGGAGTGAAAACCCAAAAAAAACCCTTTTTCATTATCTCCGATTACTCGCTTCATCTTGCTGATGGGCATTGACCTCCACCGTCAGGAATGCGAGATAGAAAACATTCAAAAAGATATTTTGAAATGGACTGAAAAACTGAGTAAATATCTGTATTTGGTGAAATGGCACAATTTTTTTGGATTCTATGATATTTATATATTAACTTTCCACAGATATCAGAATATTGCTAAAAGTTGACATTAAACTCCTCGCATCTTGCTAATGCTTCGAAAACGGGCTCTCCTGTCATAAGGCTAAAATGACTCTCCCAATGTCATCTACACGGCTTTATATGTTCGTCGAGTTTAAAGTGGAACAACCTGTATATACGAAATATTACAGGATTTCCAACTTAATGAAATGATATTCTTGATCGCACAAAAATATTCAATTCGAGATATTGAAGATGAGTCTGACTCATTTTAATACCTCCAAGGAAAAAATGATTTCAATAGATGAAGTTATATCTACATAAATGAGCTTTACTCATTTTCAGCACTTCAGTGTTTTTATTCTATCAATAGTGACATTCAAACGAAAAACAGATCTTTACTTTTTTCAAATTTTCATTTGATTTTTTTTCATCCCACATACCGAGTAATATTTTTCTCCGTACAAGTACAAAATTTTTCAATGCATGCCTGCAATTTTTTCGGATTCTTGAATAACAGGTAACTTTTTGAAGCCAGAAATTTCGGGAAAATAAAACTGAAATGCATTGAAAAATGGAAAAAATAACTAATAATGCGCATTATCACAAAAGAATTAAGTACATTCCCAAAAAAATTTCAAAAAATACTCACTAAACGTCGAAATTTCTCCGACTTCTAAGATTCTACGCACCTATTGGCAACGTTAAAGCTTGTAGACGGCGTTGAGTTCCTGACCTTGAGATATTAACGAGGTTTAATGAAACTTGAATGTGGTAATGGTTGCTGTTAATCTCTGTAACCAATATTCACATGGGGCATTTAAACCCCTGATACTCATTCAGTTTGAGGTCCTCAATCTTCACTGAGCCGTTGTCCCTTATCGCATCCTATTCTGTATTGAGATTCTACTTTCAAACATGATGCTCGAATTCCATCAAATATACACTCCGCGCAGGATCTCTTCAAATCACTCTGGAGATATTTTTTCGTCCTTAGTTCAGCGACTTTTAAACACAATCGGAGGATTCTTCTAGAAGATAATAGCCAGATAATAATTCGTACCCCGTTAATGAATAGGGCAAGGAATTCAACATACATTCGAAATAGTCGGCTGCAAGTCGAAGATTTGAAAGAACATATACTTCTGTTGAAAAAATTAGAAGAGAGCAGATCACAAACGCCATCTATGAATGCTAGCTTGAAATTGAAAGGATTAACGGAAAAACAAAATCAACAAATTATTTCCATCGAAGAAAATGTTTATCACACGTTGAAGAAGTATGCATTGTATGCTGAAGCAGATGCTGAATATGAACAGGAGAAGAATAACAGAACCAAGGGCAATGCAGGAAACTGCCCCGGTAAAAGATTTATTCCAAAAGTCTCAAGAGGTGCAGCACTGCACAATCAACATAATCAATTTGAAGAAAGCGCTAATCGAATACTGAAGGATTCTCTATCACAACCAGCAAATGATAAGGGGAAGCACTATAGAAGATCAAAAACTGATTACATAGGATAAAAAAGAAAATAATGGGAGATAAAAAAAAAATTAGTGTAACTGGAACTATATAATACAGGATCGACAACTTTTTCGTGAGCGCAAAGGAGAGCGTGGATATACGTGAGACGAGTGGGCGAAAAAGTGGAAGAATCTCAAATAGATAAACACTTGAAAGAAAAATTCCCAGAGGAGGAATTCCTTACTGAAAAACTTTATAAACGAGAAATATCTAACAGTTCATCGTTTCAGATAGGTGCGAGCTTATAACTGGTGGATGAGCTTCGCAAGCCATATAACTGTACCACAGACGTCTTGAATACGGGATATTATAGACAAGCTTCTGTAACTGAACATTGGATGACTAATGATCAGATAAAAAGTTTTAGTATACCAAATTATAAGGTAGCTGGTTCGTTCTCTCGTGAGTCTTCAAAGGCGGTGGCTGCCTGATACTTAAAACGAAAGATTTTCATAGTGGCCCTATGAAGGTATAAGAGAATTTTCTTTCGGAAAGCATATACAGTGCGTGTCAAAATTATGGAACAAATTAATTTTCTCAGAAGGAAAATATTTGGCAACAAAATCTTGAAACACAACTTTCAACCACTCACAACCACCTCACGTAAAAAATTATCATGTGTTAAACACTGCGCTTCAGCTATGATCTTGAGTAGGTATGCTATTAGTACGTTTCTACTGAAGTTGAAACGTACTGATAATATACCTACTTAAGATCATAACTGAAGCGCAGTGTTTCACACAATCTAAATTTTTCACGTGAAAGGGTTGCATGAAGAAAACTGTGATGGTCGACTTTCATTCCATGACAAATTTTATCAGGTACCATCGTCTGAAAGTAAATGAGCCATGACAAAGTGCACATACTGAAAACCTCTCTGAACTAACAAATTTTTAAAAAAAACATTTTTTCCTGAAATTTCTGCACGTCTATAAAGAAGATACGAATACCTTGCCAAGAAAGTACCACATGACCCACTTTCCCTATTCAAAAAATTTAGAGGGTTGATGGGGATGGCACAGGGTGCAACAAATTCGTTAATGAATCTGATGGATTTCTTCCTTAAGTTAGGTTTCCTCGAATCTCTGATGAAATTTGCCATGTCGAGATCAATGAGGAAGTTACCAAGCGGCACTCACTACAGCTCAGAGATACTGCTTCAGGACTAGATGGTCTTTCTTCTAGACTTCTCCGGTGTTGCGCCAATTGCCTTGCTTCGCCACGCTCTAAGATATTTTCAAGTTCACTTGAATATTTCATTCTGCCGAACGACTGGCTATCTGCCTGCGTAACCCCGGTTTTCAAAAAAGGAGACAAACTATCACCGCACAATTACAGACCTATAAGTATATTATCAGCAGCTTCGAAAGTCTTGAAGAGAATCGTGTCTGATCATATAACCCAGTTTGCTTCGTCAAATGGTATTATTCCAACTGAATAGCATGGATTTTTATCTGGTCGCTCTACGGTGACGAACCTCATTTCATGCGTTAATGAGTAGACTAAGGCGTGGGACCAGGGAGTGCCTGTGGATGTGATTTATCTGGATTTCTCAAGGGCTTTTGATAAGTTCCCCCGCTCGCGGCTGCTTGCTAAGCTTTACCATCTTGGAGTCAGGGGAAGTGTTCTATCTTGGATTGAGGCTTTTCTATCAAACATTACCTTTCAAGTTAGAGTCAATCGTTCTTTTTCTTGTCCGGATAGACCTATGACGTCCGGTGTCCCCCAGGGTGCCGTTCTAGGCCCTATCTTGTTCTTATTATACACCTCCGATCTCCCTAAACTTCTCCACTCAGCTTGCTCAATGTTCGCGGATGACACTAAAATTTACAATTTTCCTTCGTCCAATTTCGAAACACTTCAACGGGACCTGAATGAGATTGACGTTTGGTGTGAAGACTGGTTACTTCCTTTGAAAGTGGACAAATGCTCTGTGCTACATATTGGTGGAAAGGACCCGAGAAAGGAATACATCATCAATGGTTTCACGCTGCGCAGTGTATCAAGTCACTGTGACCTAGGTTTGACTGTTACCGAAGACCTACGTTGGTCAAACCATGTTTCTTTCATCACTGCTAGGGCGGGACAATTGACCTATGCCATCCAGGGGACATTTAGCGAATGTGACATTGCCACGTGTAAACTCCTTTACACGAGTTACATAAGACCATTGCTGGAGTATGCTGGCCCGGTTTGGTGGCCCTCCACCCGTGATGACGAACATCATCTTGAGTCAGTGCAGCGTTAGAATACACGCATTTCATACGGAATAACTCGCCCTTCATACGAGGATAGACTCATTTTTTTTCGAGTTGCCATCTTTTCAATCACGACGGGAGAGGGGAGATTTAATATTCTCCTTCGTGGCCTATTCAGTGTGAACAACAACAATCTGAGAGGACATCACTTCAAATTGTCGAAGGAAAACTTTCGAACATCCCAACAACACAGTTTTCTGACTAACAGAATTTTCGAGAGATGGAACCGTTTGCCGAGTATCGTGGTCAATGCTGGAACCGTCAATGCCTTCAAGAATGCGTTTGATTTTTTTGATGCAAGAACTACTCATTTGTAAACTTTTTTCTGTTTTTGTGTTCTTTTTGATTTTATAAAAATTTCCACAACTCTACTTGTGTGTTGAATAATAATAATAATAGGAAATGGTTTCATGGAGAAGAAAGAGCTCCAGTAGTAATAAATAACATAATCACAAGGACGAATATCCGTCGATAAATCAACAAATATTCCCCCTTGATCAGAGCTAATCACCCAATCAACCAAAACACCTACACCGAAGAAGCGGATCCAAGTAGAATGACTACAGCTGTTTCACAATTGTTATTGATCGTCAGGTCAACTTAACTTGGATAAACCGCAGAGAGTTCTCTCGATACTTGTTACCTTTCAGAGGGATCGCTGCAGTATACAACTTACAGCGCGCCATCTGCCAGGAGCATCTTGCGAGTCTCACCTTCGACTTAAGTTGACCTGACGATCAATAACAATTGTGAAACAGCTGTAGTCATTCTACTTGGATCCGCTTCTTCGGTGTAGGTGTTTTGGTTGATTGGGTGATTAGCTCTGATCAAGGGGGAATATTTGTTGATTTATCGACGGATATTCGTCCTTGTGATTATGTTATTTATTACTACTGGAGCTCTTTCTTCTCCATGAAACCATTTCCTATCTTTGTTAGATGTTGGACGTTTTCGTCTTGTGGGAATCCACATGAACCGAGTGTTTCCAATGTTGATCGGTTGTTTGTAAAGCTGCAATATCGCAGTTACAGCGACCTGATGCGACAAAAGGATGAACGTCACACACATCGATCAAGGTATTCTGCACTCGAAAGTGAGACTCGCAAGATGCTCCTGGCAGATGGCGCGCTGTAAGTTGTATACTGCAGCGATCCCTCTGAAAGGTAACAAGTATCGAGAGAACTCTCTGCGGTTTATCCAAGTTAAGTTGACCTGACGATCAATAACAATTGTGAAACAGCTGTAGTCATTCTACTTGGATCCGCTTCTTCGGTGTAGGTGTTTTGGTTGATTGGGTGATTAGCTCTGATCAAGGGGGAATATTTGTTGATTTATCGACGGATATTCGTCCTTGTGATTATGTTATTTAATAATAATATTATAATAAAAAATCCTTCATTAATTCATAGAAATTTGGTGAAAGTGAAATAAAAATTGACCTGTTTCAGGATTTTGTTGCCAAATATTTTTCTTCTGAGAAAATACATTTGTTCCATAATTTCGACGTGCACTCAAGAAATATGTACAGTATCAGAGAAAGCAACAAAAACATTCTATATGTGCGTTTATAGATCACCCAAGGAAAGCTTTGACTTATTCATCGAGCAATTCGAGAAAGCCTTGAGCATGATAAAAAACAAACCGCATCATAACATAGTGATCGCAGGAGACTCCAATGTAAACTTTCTAGAAAATGAAAGACGGAAGTTGGAAGAAGTCCTGAAATCATATGGATTGCATTTTGTCTTCCGGGAGACATCCCTCGAAACATTAATATCAAGTAAATATATCGATAACGTTTTCACTGATACAAATCGAAACTCCTATAGAACAAAAACAGTAGATTATCCAATATCGGATCATCTGGCGCAGAGATTCGAATTGATTAATCTGGCGGGTGCAGGTGAGAAAAAGAATTACAAAAATGTTCGTATTGTGAATCATGAAAGTACCCGCATGTTTCGTGAAAGATTTGGGAACATTGATTGGAGTCTCATTCATGTGGGCTCGATTCATGACTCATACAGGAGATTCCATGATGTTTTTATTGGTGCTTATAATGATTGCTTTCCGGAGAAGAGAATAACTGTAGGGATGTCACGGCGAAGGAAATGTTGGGATAATAAAGAATTAATTGAACTCAAGAAGAAAATCGATGCGGCGTAAACTATATATGAGGTGAAAAAGGATGAGGAGTCTAGAAGACTTCATATCGGATTGAAGCAACAGATTAATAACAGATATTATATATTATATTATCAAGCTTTTAAAGATACACAAATATCACCAGATAATATTATCGTAGCGTTCATTCATACCAGGTATTTGGATGTAACGACAACAAACTTTTTATAGTGTTTAACAGTTTCCATTGATATCTTCGTCATTACAGGGAAAAACGTTAACACTGATACGAATAGACTCTAAGGCCCCGTCCGCATAGGTAGGCGGCTTGCTTAGCGCCTAGAAAAGAAAATCCGCGACCGGCCAAGCAAGTAGTGCCTCCGGTCGCGAAAGTTCGTTTTACTGTATGCTACTCTTTAGGCTCTAAGCGCTAAGCAAGCCGCTTGCCTATGCAGACGTGACCTAAGGATCAGTGTTTTCGCTTGATATATATTGGCTCACCTCTAGTGAACCTTTCGAATTCGAAAATAAAAAATCAACGGAATGTAATTTAGCGCAAAACGTTCATATATATTTCATATATATTCATATATTTCTCTCTCTTTCTCCGCTTCGCCATAGCGATTATATTCAATTATTCATTCTATTTATCAACCAAGATAAATATCATTTTAAGGATATATATAAAATGATTTTTTTTCATATTCAGCGAACTCATTTCATAGTTAGCAAGAGATATCTCGTTCCAAGCGATAATCGACACAGTAGAAATATCGGTCTAAGGAAAAAAACATGCATACTACTCCTTCACAACGTTTCGGCTCTTTATTAACAGATCAATGCTATTGTATATTGTAGTGCTCACATTTTACCCCATTTTCCATTATTTTAATGATTATTTCCTATATATGGAAATATTGATGGTTTTATTATTCTGACACCTAAAGAAGGCCCAATAAAGAGCCGAAACGTTGTGAAGTAGTAGTATTCATGGTTTGTTCCTTAGACCGATATTTTTACTGTGTTCATTTCATAAATCAATTTCAAGCGCTGAACCAAAATGTTTTGGGTTATTCGCCGTTAACTGCATTGGTTATGTGTCAAAGGATATAATGACGTCACAACCAATAACCACTGTCATTGTCGCTTGAATGCGTTGGTTTAAACCACAAAATACAAATCTTTTTTGCGGTGTGAAAACTATGTTGGCTTTTGATTCGAATAAAAGTCAAAGGTTTTGACAGTGTTCAGTTAAATTTTTGTATTCTTAATAATGGATATTCGTGGCAAAAAAAACTTGCATAGCTGCTATTGGTAACTTCTGCGAAGATGCCATCGCCCTAACGGTTAAATTTGGAACCTGTACAAGCTAGTAGTTTTATGTAAACAAACAGTAGGAATGTGGTGGAGAACGAATATTTATTGAGCAGAGCTACAATATTTGAAGAGAATATTATAATTTTGTGATATATTTCTTGAGAAGGAACTTTTCGTTTGGATCACGATATAAAATCGTGATTTAAATGGTTCCTGGATGATAATTCCAATGTTATTTTAGTGTCTGTTGCTTGGTGGATCAAAATGAACCAATAAAGTTTACTTGAATTCCGAAAGAAAATGAAACATGTATAACATATAAATGATTTTATTTTTATATCACAGCAGCTTAAGACACAAGCTAAATGAAAAATGCCACAGCTGGTTTAACCTTCCTATATAGAAATGAAAAATATCAATGTATTTATATGAATAACTTCAGCTATTATCAACTTCAACAGTATATGTAGTTCTTGTCAGGTTTTGAATCAGATCAGTCTCTCTTTGAATATCACTTTGCGTAGTAAGTAGGTAGCTGCAGAAGTACTCGGTATTCTCTCTGAAGGAATAGCATTCTTCATTAAAATTCTTTCATTTTCATTTATACCTAAAACATATCGACATGAAGTTGTTCTGAAATGAATACATTGTATTTTATCTTTATGAAATCCAGGCCTTTCTTCTATTAACGATTTCCATACCAGATGCTGTTTCCTAATTATCTCTACTTTCATTTGGCTTTGGAAAAGATGAAAAGACAGGGCAGTTGATGATCCTTTCTTTTTTGACCATGAATAACATTGAGTCGAGGAATACAATAATAGTCATCTCGGGAGGATGCCATTTCGAATTAATACAATCGAAAATTTCAAGCGGAAAAAAAGAAATATATTGATGAATGTTACAAACACTTTCGGTATAGCAAAATTTCAACTCGGAGAACAACACAAAAATAAGTATTACTCACCATTTAAGAGTAAATTAATATCCAATTTACTCTTAAATGGTGAGTTATACTTATTTAACTCACCACCATTTAAGAGTAAATTGGATATTTTATATCCTCCACCAGAACATTTTAGTCACACACAGTTTAGTGATAATTCAGGGAAATCAAATAAATGTTTTGACTGTTGACGTTTGCAGCCATTTCAAATATTCCGTAATTCCAACTATTTTGATGGACCGCTCGTGAAAAACAAGTCCAGAGCTGGGTTAAAACCGCAAAATTGTGGTTATAGTTGTGGTCCTTTCACAACTGATCCATGACGTCATGGAACCTGAACCATTAGAGTAACCAATTTCGCTTGAATGAAATGGTTTAGACCAAAAAGGATTGGTTTTAACCAATCTGTTTTGGTTACTCGCTTGAAATTGGTTATAGTATTTCGAGATTTCCTTGCGTTAGGCATGCTGCTTCAAATTCGTCATCTAAAGGTTGCTGCGAGTCAGCTAGTTATTCATAAAAGAATTCGGTGCGAAGTTGGTACTTTTTTCATGTTTTGAACCATGTTTTTCTATAATGTGCCGTTTGCAATAATTTCAACCTGAACCATCTTAATTCGGCTCTCGTTTCTGGAATGATATTCAATTATTACCTCGCTATTATCATCAGTAAATATTGATGATCATTCCTGATTTTGTGGTGAGATAAATTATTGTAATGAATGACAGGAAAATGGGGCTCCAGACCAAGAGTGGGCAACCGTTCTTTCACGGAGGGTCAGAAAAAGGGAATTTTTTGGAGCCAAGAAGACAAAATTCTCCTTCTTTAATTCTTCTAATTAAAAAAAGTAATCTTTCAAAGATTTTTTCGTTGGATTCCAAACAAATTTTATGTTGACGCACAATTTAGCGGAAAGGGTATATGTAACCAAATCCAACCCTCTCATGAGAATATGTCTTATGTGATTCTATATGTTATATAAGCGAAAACATTATCAAAGTATTCGTACTATCTGGCATCCGAAAATATATAATACCTCTCTAACGAAATTCCCAGCACGCAATACCGAAGAAAAAGTTGCTCGATATGTTTAATACCCATTTTTTGTCTTCAGTGTCAGTTCTAAACCTGAATTAGCCCTTAAGTTATAGAAATATTATGGGATAAGTGTCCCTTCGAATGAAGGTACTCACTTATTCGGCGGTGGTTATGTTCCTGATATATTTCCAATTATTTTTTTCATTTTATTCATTTACGCGCAGCTACGCGATTGTTCTATGAGATAAAAGCCATATTATTTCACCTAATTGTCAGTAGTTTTAAATTTTTGAGCCGAAAATATTCGAATGATCAGGATTACCAATGAAACTTCCCTTTATTTACTGGAAGTTGGCAGTATTTTTGCTCGCAGAGTGCAATCGTGTGACCGAATCGTCGAATATTTTGGAATATTGGGTAGGGATTTGCCTAGAATGATTAGGTTGAAACTCAATGATGATGAAGCCACCGTCATAATCAACATTCAATGTTAACTGTCTTTGAAATCTGGTTTCGTGTTTATAGATATTTGATGTGAAATTTCAAATAAGAATATAAATAAAGAATTTCATTATTCCGCTGACATCTTTAGGCTCAATTCAGATTGTAGAATTAGTGAATTAGTAAAATTTGCCCAATTATTCTGTGCAATTTTAGATACCCATATCGGATTGAAATTTGGTACTTGGTTGAAAAGTGACGACCTTGAGAGCTGAACATAATAATTTGATGACGTTCATGTCATTGGATAGGGTCTCAATCACAACATGTGAATGCATGGCCGGCATACTAGGATTTAAGCGACTATGGCGAATTATAAAAATGCGTCCTCAAGATAATTCATTCTTTAATGAATATACAGTTTACGTGATTGACAATATTCATTATATTGTGGGGTCTTGTGTCCTGTGAAATCGAACACGCAATAAAGAAAAGTGATTAGCCTGTTTATTTTACTCTCGAGTGTTACAACAAAAGTGAATTCGAAAGGCAATAAAATTCTTTTTGTTGAAAGGCACAGGCTAACAATTCTTGTTGTAAATCTCCTTGAGTGTTGACAGGTAGTTCTCCGCTGACGCCGGGCTGGGGTCGGTCGTGTAGAGGGCGCTTCCGTCGTCGAGGGTGGTTAAAAACCAGATTTTGATGCGTTGGATCTTCTTGAATTTCTTCGCCTTGACACGGATAAAGATGTATGCAGATGTCGGGTCAGGAATGCAGCGTATAGATAGAATTTCTTTTTAGCGGTGACGTAAACGGTGAATGCAGATGGGAGTCATTTTTGAGAGCAGAGCGAAATATATTTATACGATTTTTCTGAGAATTTGAATTTCGTGTTTCGACTCCGCCCTTTTTTCCGTTTTTCTTGAAGTGGATTAATTCGCTACAATATTTTGAAGGAAAGATTATCTTTAATATCCTATATGTTTTATGAGGGAGTTCTGAATTGGGATAATAAATATTTTTGCGAACTCAATTTTGCCTCAAAAAGCGCCACATATCGAATTGTGTACTATCCAGGAGTTTATAAATGATATTTCAAAGATTTGGCTCTAACGGAACTTCACTTATGTTTACCATTGATCTATCTCTGAAATACGGCTATAGTAATGAATTTATTCGAAAAATTGAATTCTTTTGAAAAATTTCGACATTTCACGACATTGCATCAACATTTCCGTAGAAAAAACTCATGAATTGATGAATGCATCCATAAAGAACTCTACTTTTTTCTTCTGAATAGGTAACGCCATACAGTGGCAGCGGATCATGGTCAAAGCGTATTCTGAATTATATTCATACATTTTCCACCTAAGCTCTCATTTTGGATAAATTCACGAATTTTTTTCGTAGTATGTTCAGCAGACATTAAAACATTTGAAATGAACCCATTTAAAACAACACCTCCTTCTAAGTTCCTCCTGATGTTCTTACTCGGTTTATAAACTCATCAAATCAGAAGAACTCAATATTTGTCACAGTTGATCCAGCTACGAAGCTGAGTTTTCATATAACCCATTTTAAATATATTATGGAGACATAACATTTCAGGAGCATGTAGCAAATGGTTTTTGAGATATGGATGGAGTTGAAAATATATACATATATTTAAATTTTCTAGTTGTATGATCCTGACGGAATTCTGCATTGGTTTCCACGTTGTAAATTGCAAATCAATTCAATCAGATCGACATTTTCCGAGTTATTTA
Source organism: Myrrha octodecimguttata (assembly GCA_958510865.1). Lineage (NCBI taxonomy): Eukaryota > Metazoa > Arthropoda > Insecta > Coleoptera > Coccinellidae > Myrrha > Myrrha octodecimguttata. The sequence continues at coordinate 26,532,263 of OY294056.1, forward strand.
GAAACCGACTTTCAGCACTTGTGTCTATCAAAAATCTTATCGAAATATTTATGCTAAAAACCTACATATTTGATTGTTTCGGTCTTTACTTGACGGAAATTCATATTGAATTGAGAAATAGAACAATTTTCAATTTCCGCTAATTTTATTTGTTTTCACAACAGTTGTTTCGTCATACCATGACTTCTTCAGGTAAGTATATGTAACTACTACTTGTACAAATGAAAGGAAGGTTCTTAAATAGTCAGTTTCATGCAAATAGGAAGGAGGGGGTGGTGAGGTCGACTATTGTTGGGGAATTCCGTGGTATCACACAAACAGATTGAGTAACGGTGATCTGTTCAAGTCTGTCTGATCATTTAGTAAAATGTGTTTTTTTTATTGTATCTGTTGATTTCGAAGGTTTCTAATGAATTCAGTCGGTGGCTTTTGTTTTCCATATGGTCGGCCTAATTCGTCAACCTGCTAAGTCCATTTCTGCATAGTTTACGGGAGAGAGAAAAAACTGAAAGATATCTTTCCTATTTTACATATAAGAATTCTGAAAATCCCGTTTGTTCCCATAATGTTCCTAGTTATTTTGTAAGTTTTAATAGTAAAATATCTTGTATCTTGAGCACAGCTTGAAAAAAGCAGGAAAATAATAACTTAGCAGCTTTTCGTTATGAAGTTCACATTTGATTGAGGACATAACAGTTTTTCCACTTGAATGAGCATGAAGAGACATTGTTTCCTCATAAATTTTTAATTGAGGATTCTAATATATTTAAATCAATTCAATCAGTTCAAATCAAAATATTTATTCCTCAAAGTTCCACAATACAATCAGTTCTCGAACAAGGGACAGTATCAACTATTTTATAAACAATATGTAAGTAAATTAACTAAAATGTTGTAACTATTCTTCACAAGCTAGACTTTTATATTATAATAACAGCCATGAATTATCTTTTCCATTGGAATCACAGTCATATGTGTTAATTAGAAATAATAATGAAGTCAATTGAAAATATTTTAAAAAACAATATTTTTTAAACAACAACTAAAATTCTAAAGAAAATTCTGAACAGAAAACAATATTCTTACTAGCCTTGATTCAAAATCACGAATATGACCTATTCATGAGGTAAATCATCATAATATTTATGATAATCAGATGGAAGGGTCTTTTTGATGTCCTGCAATTCCTCAAACTTCCGCAGAGTGATTTTACGACGATTTTCATGCAATTGCGTTGAACCACTAGTCTCACAAGGATGGAATCGTGGAGACCTTCTCTGCAGTAAAGGTTGCCAGTCATCCTTATGAAAAGTTTTGAAGAGAATGTATCCATTGCTCTCATAACGTAGAGCTCGAATACTTTTATAAAATTGTATTTTGTCAAATTTTATGAAGTAGGTGTGGTCCAGATATTTCACGATATATGGGGCTGGTAAGTTTCAGGCATGTTTTGCGATCGATATATATTTAGCTGGAATGTTTATAACTTCATTTTCACGATGACGTTCTATGGTGGAATGCATAGAGTCCATCTCCATTTGGGTATCACCCACTTCTAAAAATTTTTGTTCGATAGTTTTATTCTTGTGCTTCATAACAATATTCGAGAGAGCGTTGGATAAGATACAATTCCTGTTTTGGTAGGTGCAACAGTCACTGTACATTATAATTGTTGTAATTTTATATTCAGCAATATCACTTATCACTTCGTTCTCTAAAAAGTCTACCCAAATGGAAACAAATTCTTCAGCATTGAGTCCACCTTCAACTACGTTCCAAATAAAACAATATCCATTTTTTTTCTTCAAGTTGAAAAAGGAGATGTTGTGAACTTGCAGCTTTGTTTTATAATACAGTGTACCGACATTCGACTTAGGTGCCATTAACACAGCCTGTAATTTCACTGCAAAAACGTAGTTTTCTCCCTTTTTGTCTTCATCTTTCTCTTATCTTGCTTGTTTAACTTTTTCAATGTGTTCTCTGTGATTTTCTTCTGTAATTGTCCCTACTTTGGAACAGGCGCATTCTTCGCACAGATCCTTTTTGGGTTTAAATATTCCAAAATTTTTGCCTTCAAATTCATTTGAAAACAATGTTATGGGCAGTGGTTTTATATTTCGTTCCTTGCACAATCATTTACGTGAAACTGATTAAGGCTTTCTTTTGATTTCCATTCTGGCAATAAATACAACTTCTGAGAAGTTGCTCGACAATAGTGTGATTTCATTACAGGAAGAGAATCCAGAAATTGAATCAGTGATTGTTTGGGCTGTGAAACCACCGACTCAGAAGAAGGATTGTTACGTCTCAATGTACTAGGGGGCTGCATTAAGAAGTCCTTCTTCCAAATTTGTACAGTCCACCTTCCTAGATCTGAAGTGTTCAAAAACATCGTTCGACAAACTTTGACCTTTTCATTTTTAACTTTCAAGTGATAAATGAATGTATTGACTCTTTTTGTTATTTCTTTGTTGTTTCGATTTCGTGGTCTCAGTGTTTCAACACTTGTTACCTATTCGTTGACGAGAATCTTTTTATCACCCCAAGGGAAACTCCAGAATTGTTTGGAAATATCCTTTCTCGAATCTTCGTCTATGGTTTCACATTTCGAAGAACTGTACTTCCCGACTTCACAAGTGCATCTTGATTTGATGGAACGAGCCTCTTTTGGTTTCATATAATTATAGCAGTCTTTTTTCTTCTCTCTTCCAGAATAGCTTTTACCACATTCTCTTCTTTCTTTATTCTTCTCAGAAATGCATTCCTTTTTATTAACTTGAAATCGTTTCTTTCGTTTTTTACTTTTTCTTATTTCAGAAAGTGAGTCTGGGTCAGAATAAGGCACAAGTTTATTTTCTGTATCACTATCATCTGATATCGATGAATCAGGCGCAACTTGCCCAGCAAACACTAAAACGCAGCAAGAGTACAAAAACTATACAGCGTTGCTGCACTTGAAGTGCAGCGATGGTGGTACAGTAACTGTATCGAAACGGACCATATATGTCCCGCGGAATTGCATCGAAACTGTACAGCTCAAACTGCGTTCGAAGTACAGCCACTATACAGCAGTTATGGATGAGCTATGCCTCGTTGTAATGCAGTTTGCACATAGTAATAATGCACCAACTGTGCTTCTTCGATATGAAGTTTCTAAGCAGCAATAATGCAGCAGAAGCTCGGCTGTATAACGAGACTCACAGAAATAAGACTCACTCCCGAAAAAATAATTCTTTTTTAAGAGATTGAATTGAAACTTTGCACATTGATACTAAATTATTTACCTTCGACAGATGTGAAAAAAGAGAGTCTACTACTTCCAGTTTATTCGGAAATTGCCGAATAAATTTTGATTTTCTTATATGATGTGATGTATATATTTTTGCATATTCTATGCTTTACGGTGAAAAAAATTCTGCAATTTTTTCTGTATCTAGATATTGATTAATTTACAAAAAAAATATTTAAATTCTTTAATTTTCACGACATTTCACCAAAAATTCAGCAAGGAATTCGAATAAATAAAAATATACACATTATTATTTTGAAAAATTGTTCGGTCATTTCCGGTTAGACCAGAAGACACAGAATTTCCTATTTCCCCTCCGTCGATAAAAAACAGTCTCTAGTATGCATGTCCAGAATTTCAATGCGAACCTGAAAAATATAGGTTTTTCGGAGATGAGCCTGATTCCTGAAACATACTGGCTGTTTTAGGAATCGGGTTAGCCTACTTTATGTTGAGCATATAACGTAAAGTAATTCATAGCAAATTCATTTAAATAAATAGAAAATTTGCAGTAGGAACATGACTTTAATGGAAGAAACTTGAATTTACACAAATACCGGCCATATCAAATATTGTACATGATATAATATATTATTGGGTGACTCTCTCTCGTTCCTTTCTAAGTCCTCTAAAATAATAAGATACATATTTCTCAATCATACCATGATGGTTGTTTCAATATCGGTTGGTGAATCATTTTTGCTCTCTTTGTTCTTTCGTACAGCAACTTGAAGTGGAGAAAAATGAGTTAATACACAAAAGAAGGTTTACCTTGTGTGAATATAATACCTAAAATTCCTTCATTGATGTTTATGTACTTCGAAATTCTGTTTTCTGTTGACACAGTCCAGTTCAGGTAGAGACTCAGATGTTTTCTTCTATTGTCTATTTATTCCAGTTCCAAAAGAATCGGCATCCTCTAAATATTTATCTTAGCCACTCAGATCAGTCTAATTTGCCTTATTTCGTTTTTTCGGGAATTGATCATGTCGAAACATCAGTTTTTTACACTTGCACCCAATCAACTCGAAACAAACAGTCAGTTCAAATAGCGCGATTCACTTAGAACCAAAAACGAATTTACTACACAACAAACAAATTTCCGTTACAAAACAGCATGGCCGACGACGACGATCGACAACGTTCTCAAACGTACCGGCTATCGGCACAGACAACGATGGCTGTCTATTAGAACGAAATATAGCATCAGAGACAGCGTTGTCTCATACAGCATTTCGATTTTGTTGCACAAAAGCTATACAGCAACTGTATTTAAAAGACTGCGTTTTTAGGACAGCAGTATCACCAATGCAGAGACTGCGCAGTTTTAATACAACATTTTATTTACTGCATACCAGTGGCACTTGTGACGCAGAGACTGTACAATTGCTGTATGTTGTGTTTGTTGGGTGATGAATGGTGTGACTGAAAGGTGGTATGCTTTCTTCAGGACTATTGTGCATATTGTCAAAATGCTTAGCGTTGAATTCGGGGTTTCAGATAAAGCTTGAAGTGAATATTGATTCGGCTCATGACTTATTGTTTGGAATGCTTCCATGGTTGTTTAAATATTATCTGAACTATTGATATCGTTTGAAATCGAAATATCAGTGGTTTGGGATTCTACTTCCATTTGTGAAGATATCAAAATGAAATTCTCATTCGTAATTGCACTAATATGAACATTATATACTGAGCTTGTACAGCTATTGTACGGAATGTGAGAAGCAATTTTTGGTGTCATCCCTAATTGTAGACACTGTAATTGAACATCTTCGAGAACTTGTAATATTGTACTCGGATCATGGGTTTCTGAATAATGACCCAAATCCATATCTACCATTTTTTTTCCTCGGGACATCCTGAAATAAAGAAAAATTGTAAAAAGGACGAACCATATCGTGTTTTCAGTAAATTAAGTAAGTTAATACTACTATCTACTGAAGACATGCAAAATATTGAAAAAAAAACCATTCTTATTGATATTTCAATCGATAAACCAACTGAAATATGAAATTGATAAACTGCTATATAATTTTCTAGAGGGATATTATAATATGTAAACCTGCCAAGGCCTCAATATTTAGGCTATGAGTACAATGTGTTTGAACACACTTGATTGCCACACTGAATGAAAGTATATTTCAAATATAGTACAAAAAGGGACTTACCTTGTTTATAATTAGGGCCTTCACTAACACTATGCAATTGAAACTTCAAGCGTCCTAACAATCACGTAGACGGAGGACCATTTCAGTACAAAACTGAGGTCCCAATGGGATTTAGCGGGTTTTCGTTGTGTGTATTTGCTATTGAGTACAAAGCAGTTTTTCGTGCACGGCTTTTCTATCACATTGAATATGGATATCGACCTTATTCGCTATGCCATACGGTAGGTAATCGTCTGAACTTTATGATCAGCTCAAAAAGTAGAATTGACCAAAAAATGGATTTAGCAGGTTAACGAATTAGGCCGACGATATGTAAAACTTCAAAATCGTTGTTGAAGGTATGGCCTGTGTCTAACAGATGGTTTGCATATGTTCAGTTTCCTTTAATGTTGAGAAAACAGTTTTCAAGTTCCCTTATCCTTGTCTGGAATGATCTTCGTGTCTAGCCAACATATAAGTATAGGCAACTACCACAAGTTAACTTATTTTTGTTCCTTTTGAAGTATCTAGCAACCTGTTCAGTTTTTGGTCCTATGTAGGTTTAAGTTATATAATTTGTTTCATTGATGATTTTGGGATATGCCAATAAGATTACTTGTTTATATTGGATTTTCTTTAATAGATTATTTACGATTGATGGATTGAAATCTTTATTTGATGCTGTTTGTTTGATAATATTGTATTTATTTATTTATTTATTTATTTATTTCAATGGAATACATGACAGGACGGACCCAGATTATGTACTCACTAATGAGCTATTAATACAATAGTGCTTAATATTAAGAAAAATACATATTCAACATACAAACCAAAATTCGGAAAAGTTTTTTTTTTTTTTTTTTTTCTCTCAACAATGGCCTCTAAAGAACCGTCTCTAAACACCAGAAAATGCAAGCAAGGAATCCGAAAAAGGGTCGAGCACAACAAGGTTAGAGAGCGAGTTGTACGATCTACAACATCTACTTAAAGGGGAATTCAGAAGATAATTTGTTGAACTTTGATTCATATGAAATAGAAATTTATTTCTTGTGCAGTATGATGGCACATTGAAGGTAAGCATATTCACCAGTTCACAGCAATCAAAGGTATTTATAATTTTGTAAACAAATTTTATATCTCTCATCATTCGTTGGTCAGCCAAATTTGTTAAATTCAATTCTTTTATTATTCGACGTGGATCACTAATGGTATTCTGGTAACATTTTCTATTGACGTGTTTGATGAATTTGACTTGGACACTTTCCAATCGATTAATATAAATATTATAACTGGGGTTCCAGATTACAGATCCGAAACTAAGAATGCTCTGTACATATGCAACGTATAGAGTCCTCAGGGATTGATGCTGACAAAAATGTTTACAAACCCTGGTTATGAATCCTAGCATTTTATTAGCCTTCTGAGAAATGTAATTGATATGGTGGTCGAAAATGAGCTTTGAGTCATAAAAAATACCCAAGTCCTTCACCACAGTTGCTCTGGTCAAAATACTCTCGTTGATGGAATATTGAGCGCTTATAATGTTTTTGCTACGGGAGAAAGTGATGAAGTGACATTTACTCAGATTAAGAAAGAGGGAGTTTTTTTGGCAGTACTCGGTGAATTTATCTAAATCCTCCTGCAACCTAATCACGTCAAGCAAGCAGGAAATGATGAAAAAGATTTTCAAGTCATCGGCGTACATAAGAAATCTGGCATTTTTAAAGCAACTCGCAATATTGTTGATGTATATATTGAAAAGCAGGGGCCCCAAGTGGGATTCCTGGGGAACTCCAGAGGTGAGATTTTTAGGTGTGGAATAGCATCCACTGATGACAACTGATTGACGTCTGTCATCTATATACGAAGCAAACCACCTCAGCAGACTTCCATGAACACCGACCCCAGCAAGCCTCCGAATCAAGAGACCATGATCAATTTTATCGAACGCCTTGCTGAAGTCGGTGTAAACAGAATCCACCTGAAATCCAGCGTTCATTGTTTGAAGAAGGTATTGAGTATACGCGAACAAATTTGTCTCAATAGACCGTCCCTTCATAAACCCATGCTGTTCAGTGTTTATGATATTTCTCACTTCACTATTCTTCGTCGAAAATCATTTGTCTCATGAGTACGTTAACCAGTCTGTATATCAAACCATTATAATCTGCCATTTTATTAGAGTGAGGAGGATTTGAATTAAAATTTATGGAACTATCTGTGTGGGTTGGTTTTCCATATATCGAAAAATCATGTTTGTTATTAATTTTTGTAATTTTCAGATCTAAAAAGTTAACTGAATCATTTTCTTCTTCCTCATAAGTGAATTTTATAGTTGGGGATAGTTTGTTGACCATACCTTCAACAACATTGATGGAAAACAAAAGCCACAGACTGAATTTATTATAAGCCTAAGGAATCAACAGATACAATATTAAACAAATTTTACTAAATGATCAGACAGACTTGAACAGATCACCGTTACTCAATCTGTTTCGGTGATACCACGGAATTGTCCAACAATAGTCGACCTCACCACCCCGTTCTTCCTATTTGTATAAACCTGACTATTAAGGAACATCCTTTGAATTTGTACAAGTAGTGGTTACATATACTCACCTGAAGAAGTCATGGTATGACGAAAAAGCTTTTGTGAAAACAACTAAAATTCGCGGAAATTGAAAATTGTTTCATTTCTTAACTTAAAACCTACCCTGAAAGTTTCATGACTCAAGATGTATTCCTTCGAAAGTGAGAGCACACATAACCAGCCCGACATAATTGAATTCGATCACGGATTCTTCTTCAGAGAGTCCCACCAAAACGTTCCAGTCCATTTTCAGCTCAAAGTTTCAAATTACAGGCAACTGTGCAAAACGATAATGCGCTTTTCCACAGAGCAAGCTCGTTAAAAAACAGAATTTGTCCACAAAAATACTATGCCGGCATATTTGAGCAAACCTATTCTATAAATTACATGCTGTATCTTTCAAAAGATATCGTCGATATTATTATTAAGGACGGCTAGCCAGAAATAAATTACTTTGACTACGAAATTATAGCCAGTAAGTTGGACAGTATAATTCAATAACATTATGAAGTAAGATGACAGGCCAAAACTATGACTTCCATAATATCTCGAAACTCGTCCTTGCTGTTCAATACTGGGAAAAGATGCTTTTGACTTCAGGACTCTGTGGTGAATTGAAGACTCTTTATCGCATTGTCGAAATTTCGATATTTTATTGGGATCTCTTTCAGGACAATTTTGTCAGGTGTATAAGGATGTAGTGGTGAATGTTGAACTTCATTGGAATCTAAAAGTTTGGTTCTGCATCGCTTCTTTACGTGTCTCATATATAGTAACGTTAATACATTCGAATACGATGTTTTGTGTTGTTAAGTCTATATGGTATGGTGTTTAATTCCCCCAAAATTCTGAAGCCAATCGCACCTTTTCCCAGTAATAATATGACTATGAGCAAAAAATTGGCTTGTATATACAGTGCGCGTCAAAATTATGGAACATGTTCAGTTTCTCAGAAGGAAAAGATTTGGCAACAAAATCCTGAAACAGGTCAATTTTTGTTTCACTTTTACCAAATTCATATGCATTTTTGAAGTATTTTTGTTGCACCCTGTGCCATCCCCATCAACCCTCTAAATTTTTTGAATTGGAAAAGTGGGTGATGTGGCACTTTTTTGGCAAGGTTTTTGTATCTTCTTTACAGGCGTGCAGAAATTTGCGAGAAAATTTTTTTTTTTGGGAAATTTAGTTAGTTCAGAGAGGTTTTCAGTATGTGCACTTTGTCATGGCTCATTTACTTTGAGACGATGGTGCCTGATGAAATTTGTCACCGAATGAAAGTCGACCATTACAGTTTTGTTCATGCACAACTTTCAACCCCTTTCAACCCCCTCACGTGAAAAATTAGAATGTGTGAAACACTGCCCTTCAGTTATGATCTTAAGTAGGTATGTTATTAGTACGTTTCTACTGAAGTTGAAACTTTTCGATAAAATGTTGTAATGTATAATGATTCTCCGGGTGGTACTTCAATGTCGAAATAAATTTCCTATGTCACTTCATTTTTTTTTCCATTAAAGGGTTCGTAGGGGTTGAAAGTTGTGCATGAACAGAACTGAAATGGTCGACTTTCATTTGGTGACAAATTTTATCAGGTACCATCGTCTCAAAGTAAATGAGTCATGACAAAGTGCACATAGTGAATACCTCTTTGAACTAACCAATTTTTCAAAAAAAAAAATTTTTTTCTTGAAAATTTATGCACGCCTGTAAAGAAGAAACAAAGACCTTGCCAAAAAAGGACCACATGACCCACTTTCCCTATACAAATCATTTAGAGGGTTGATGGGGATGGCACAGGGTGCAACAAAAATGCATCAAAATTTGGTAAAAGTGGAACAAAAATTGAGCTTTTTCAGGACTTTGTTGCCAAATATTTTTACTCTGAGAAAATGAATTTGTTCCATAATTTTGACGCGCACTGTAGTTACTAAGTGAGTTCCATGTGTCAAACATATCTGAGTTCTGATTCTTGACGGGGATAGTATAGAACGTTCCATACAGAGCAATCCTCGGCTTGGTTCTCCACCCTCAGTTCAAAACGTCAAGTTATAGTATTCTTGAACATCAGGAAGCTATCCAAATGAGCGCTCGATGAAGAATGATGCCTATATAGTTGTGGGGTCGTGTGTCCTGTGAAATCAAATGCGCAATAAAAAAAAGGGATTAGTCTGTTCATTTTTCTGTCTAGTGTTACAACAAAAGTGAATTCGAAAGGCAATAAAATTCTTTTTGTTGAAAAGGCGGGCTACAATTCTTGTCGTAAATATCTCCTTGAGGGTCGACAGGTAGTCCTTCGCTGGCGCCGGCTGGAAACAAGGGATGCGTAGGCGCCCGTCGTACTGTCGGAGGCTTCCGTCTTCGAGGGGGGTAAAAAACCAGATGTCGATGTGTTGGAGCTTCTTGAATGAATTTCTTCGTCTTGACACGGATAAAGATGGAATGAAGATGTCGAACAGGAATGCAGCGTATAGATAGAATATCTTCTTAGCGGTGAATGCAGATGGGTTGGAGTGAGTGATACTTGAGAGCGGAGCGAAATATATTTATACGATTTTTCAGAGATTTGAATTTCGTGTTTCGACTCCGCCTTTTTTTCCGTTTTTGTTGAAGTGGATGAATTCGCTACACACTCCCCTGCCAGAAAATGAACTTTTCTTTCAGAGCGAGTTCGTCTTTCCTGATGACGGAGGTCCTGTGTTGTGGGTTGAATTGACCGTTCATCGGGCTGGTTGTCTGGTTGAGGTTCTGAATTTTCATCGGTGATGATGTAGGCTGGTTTTACTCTGTCGATAGTAACAGTCGTTTCCTTTCCATAGTAGTTGACGGTGAAAGTTTTTGGACTTCGTCTTACTACTTGGAATGGTCCATCGTATTGTAGTTGTAGGCAGGCTTTTGGACCGTCGTGACGAACGAAGACATATTCTGCTGTGGCCAAGTCTTTGAAAACCAAACTTTTCCGTTCTCCATGTCTTGTTCCGTTCGTGGGCCCTATCTGTTTGATTTGTTCTCGAAGACTTTTTACAAATTCCGAAACGTCGTCAGTTCTAGTTTTCTGTTCGTTTGTTTCGAGAAATTCGCCTGGTAATCTTAGTGGTTCACCATAAACCAGTTCTGCAGAGGTGGATTTTAGATCTTCTCGCCATGCTGCTCTCATTCCGAGTAGGACTGTTGGGAGTGTTTCAGTCCATCGGTCGTTTTGATGGCATTTGATCGCTGCCTTCAGTTGACGATGGCTCCTTTCTACCATTCCATTTGCTGCTGGGTGATAGGCGGTGGTTCGTAGGTGGTTAGTGCCTGTCAACTTATTCAGTTCTTTGAATAAGCATGACTCGAACTGTCTTCCTTGATCCGTTGTTACTCTGAGGGGGGTTCCAAATCGCGATATCCATTGGGAGTAGAACGCTTGGGCGACTGTGGTTGCTTCGTGGTTCTGAATGAGGATTGCTTCTGGCCATCGGGTGAATCGGTCGACACAGGTAAGGCGATACCGGAATCCTTCAGAATGAGGCATTATGATGATGTCCAAATGTACATGCTCGAATCTTCTCAGAGCTTGGGAGAAATCACCAAGTGGTGCTGCTACATGACGAGTGACTTTGGCTCGTTGACATGGGAGACAGCTTCTTGTCCATTTTCTGCAGTCGGAATTGATTGAGGGCCAAACGAATCGTTGTTTGGCTAGTTTGACTATTGCGTTGGTTCCTGGATGTGATAGACGATGGACGATATCAAAAGCTGATCTGCGAAATGGCTTCGTGATGGAGGGTCAAGCAAGTGGTGTGGAGGTATCGCAATACACTGCGACGGTTGATCCAAGCGGCTTGACCATTTTCAGTTGAAGTCCCGTGTTGCCATGTAGAAGTTTCTTCAACTCATCGTCGTTTTGCTGGGAGTTGGCCAATTCTGCCTAGTCGAGGGCGATTGAGAGTTCATCGACTCGTGACAGGGCATCGGCAACGACGTTTTGATCACCTTGTACATAGCGGATATCAGTGGTGAACTGCAAGATGAAGTCGAGGTGGCGGAATTGTCGAGGTGAGCACTTTTCTGGCTTCTGTTTGAAGGCGAACGTCAGAGGTTTGTGGTCCGTGAAGATGGTGAAATTTCTTGCTTCTACCATATGTCGGAAATGCTTGATGGCGAGGTAGATGGCAAGGAGTTCTCGATCATAAGCTCCATCGCGGGTTTCTGCTCCTGATAATTTCTTCGAGAAGAAAGCTAGTGGTTGCCATTCTTGATTGTGAAGTTGTTGCATAGTTGCACCAACTGCTGTATCTGAAGCATCACTCACTATGGCTAGGGGTGCATCGTCCTTGGAGTGTGAGAGGATAGTTGCTGTAGCCAGTTTCTTTTCACACTCTTCAAATGCCGCTGAAGCTTTTGGAGTCCAGTTGATTTTGGCCTTCCCTTTGAGCTTCGGTACCAGTAGGTCGTTGGAGGTTGATTGAGTGTCTGATATTCTGGGTATAAAACGACGATAGAAGTTTATCATACCTAGAAATCGGCGGAGTTCCTTGGCTGTGGTTGGTTGAGGATACTCCAAAATGTCGGTAACTCTATCTGGTAGTGGACGAGTGCCTTCAGCGGAAATGAGGTAGCCTAGGAATTTAACTTCAGGCTGGCCGAAAACACACTTGGCTGGGTTTAGTGTCATCGAGTGTTCCTGAAATCTTGCAAAGACTATTCTGAGGTGTTCCATGTGTTCTTCTTCGGATTCTGAGGCGATTAGTACGTCATCGATGTATCTGAAACCGAAGTCAAGTCCTCGTAGTACTTCGTCGATGAAGCGTTGGAAGGTTTGAGCAGCGTTCCTGAGTCCGAAAGACATGAATGGAAATTCGAACATTCCGAAGGGTGTCGTGATGGCTGTTTCGGGAACATCCTCTTCAGCAACTGGTATCTGAGTGTAGGCTCGAACAAGGTCCAGTGTGGTGAAGATGCTCTTTCCTTGCAGGATGTGGCAAAGTCTTGAATGTGCCTGACTGGATATCGATCTGGTATTGTGCGGGCGTTGAGAGCTCGGTAATCTCCGCAGGGTCTCCAACTGTCGGTTGACTTTTTCGGTGCCAGGTGTAGTGGGGATGACCATGACTTTTGGATGGACGTGCAATTCCTAGATTGATCATGGCTTCAAATTCTTTCTTCGCCGCTTTGAGTTTTTCTGGTGCCAGGCGTCGTGGTCTGGATGACAGTGATGGACCAGGAGTTGTTTGAATGTGATGCCTTGTATGGTGCTTGATGTTCATCGGGACTCCCTCAGGTCTCGTTATGTTGGGAAATTCCATGAGGAGGTCGTGGTACTTGGATGAACCGCTGATTGTTTTGATGACCGGGATGTAGCATTGTGTGGCTTCTCCTCTGGTGGTGAGCTAAGTGGTTCCGTCCAGGAGGCGTTCGTTTCTCACGTCCACCAGTAGTTTGTAGAAACTGAGGAAATCGACTCCAATGATTGGCTTGGAGACATCTGCTACAACGAATCTCCATGTGAAATTGCGGCGTAGTTTCAAGTTGAGCGAGAGGTTGATTGTACCATATGTTGCGATGTCTGTACCATTGGCTGCTGAGAGGGTGTAGTCGGAATTCTCTCGTTTTCCAGAAGTTGCACTGCGAGGAAATACGCAGAGATCGGCACCGGTGTCTATCAGGAACTGCCTCTCGGATTCCCGGTCGGTGATGAAGAGGTGCTGGTCTGGGATCACTAGCCGTCATTAGTGATTTCCCCTGTCGTTTCCCGACTGGAAGGAACAGGGTTGTGTGCACTTTCTGGAGTTGCTTCCAAATTGTAGGTGGTACCAGCAGAATCCATAAGTGCGTTGTCTGCTGTGGCTTCGGGACCTGGAACGTTACCGGTGTCGCTGTTGTGTCGGTCGTCTGCTGAGGGTTGCCACTTCTGCTCAGAGTGCTGCGATCTCTTGGTTCAGTCCCAGGGTGAGCTGCGCCATGTGGATGTTCATCATCGCCTCGAGGGATTGCGTCGACGTCGTTTCAGCGATCTGGGATTCGGGTGGTTTGGAGGCCTCGGCGATGTTGTCTGCGTGGGCTACCAAGTCCTCTAGCTCGCTGTCCTTGACGATGGTGAGGGCTACTTGAATCTGTCTGGGTAGTCGGCTCAACCATAGGGTCTTCATCAAAGCGTCGGTTACGTTGGCATCGGCTAGGCCCCTCAGATGTCGGAGGAACTGGGATGGTTTGCGGTTCCCAATTTATTCCCGTTCGAGGAGGCGGCGTGTTTTCTCTTCCTGGGATGTGCACAGCCGTCGGATCAGCTCTGTCTTGATTTTGAAGTAGGCCTCTGACGGTGGTGGCTTCAGGATGACGTCCTTCACTTCGGTTGCGAACTGTGCTGGTAGAGCCCCTACTACGTGTCCGAAGTCACGCCGGCACTGGTGAAGATTCCTTCTACTATAGCGAACCATAGTTCCGGGTCGGCGGAACTGAATTCTGGCATCCGGACTGCGACTCTGGAGATTTGTGCTTCGTCGCTCTGCATTGTGCTAGTTGGAGGTACGTTTTTCCTTCCTTCAAGAATTCGGGTCGGCCCTGATGTCGTCTACGCCACTGGAATTTCTTATTGCGGTCGTCGGGGGTCACCAATTTGTGAGGTCGTGTGTCCTGTGAAATCAAACGCGCAATAAAGAAAAGGGATTAGCCTGTTTATTTTTCTGTCGAGTGTTACAACAAAAGTGAATTCGAAAGGCAATAAAATTCTTTTTATTGAAAAGGCAGGCTACAATTCTTGTCGTAAATATCTCCTTGAGGGTCGACAGGTAGTCCTTCGCTGGCGCCGGCTGGAAAAAAGGGATGCGTAGGCGCCCGTCGTACTGTCGGAGGCTTCCGTCTTCGAGGGGGGTAAAAAACCAGATGTCGATGTGTTGGAGCTTCTTGAATGAATTTCTTCGTCTTTACAAGGATAAAGATGGAATGCAGATGTCGGTCAGGAATGCAGCGTATAGATAGAATATCTTTTTAGCGGTGAATGCAGATGGGTTGGAGTGAGTGATTTTTAAGAGCGGAGCGAAATATATTCATACGATTTTTCAGAGATTTGAATTTCGTGTTTCGACTCCGCCTTTTTTTCCGTTTTTGTTGAAGTGGATGAATTCGCTACATAGTACTTACCAAACAGAAAATAAGTATATTTCTAGAGATCACTCCAAGCTTACTTTAACATGTGAAATAATTCTTATTTATTCCAGAGAACATAAAATTTCTGTGATATGTTTTCGGTAACATTTTCTCATTATCAATGTAGCTTTTTAGAGGGTAGAAATGAAAATTTCAGAGAAGAAAAGATACTTTTTCAAGAACATATAGAAATGGAGTAAAGGAGCGGTTAACCGGATATATTTCGCAAACGCTGAAATTTATATGGTTGTGTTAGCAGTAAATTAAAGCGAGAAAAAATGTAATAAAGCTACTGTGAAATTCAAAGAACAAGAGGTTTGGATAATATCAATTTGGATCCTACATCAAATAGGTTTCGTTTGGAATGCTCATCGACACGTTGTCGCTCCGATTTCTAGAACTACAACATCCTCATCCTTAAATCCAACAGAGAAAAATTATCGAAAATGTTAACACCCAATGCCGTATCGATCAAATCTGAACGGCACACTTTTACACGGCTGAAATATCTGAAAACATATAAAGACCCCAACGAAAAATCATGTCCATATTCATCAAAAAACGAGATGATGGTACCATCTGTTAGAGAATGACTTAAACTAAAGCCCTTTCAGAAAAAATGCAAGAAAATTATAAATCTCTGATTTAATACCTTCAATGAAAATCGAAACTCTAAAATATGAAGTCCATACCCAGTTTGGATTTCTACTGATTATTTTTTTATATAGATTGCACCAACACACCAAAGCTTACCTTTTGTTATTCCAACAATATCGGATTGAGCCTAACTTAAACAAATTAACAGCGACGTTCCGAACGTTCAATTGCCGTTATCCCAAAACGAATAAAGAGTGACTCAACATGATTTCCCAATGTGGTCTTTATATAAATCTAGAATGAGCTTTTCCTGTTTCGTTCTCTCACAAGTCATATAGCAGATGCATCGATTGTTCTCTACATATCGCTGTTTTCAGAAAATGAGTGGGTGGAAACGCTCATTTCCTCCCATTTGTTTTATTCCCAGTGTTTCAAGAATCGCGACCCTGATCAAAAACAGTAGTTTATCCTGGATTCGCGAACCAGACAGTGGATCGAGAATCCAAGGGTCAGTCCTGTCATTGAGATTTTGTTTTTTATCGTTAAATACTGTCACTCCACTTTGTGCAACTAGTTTTATGAAACTCTCTAAACTAAGCTTTGGATTACTAGTTTGCGCCCGTAGAAAATGCCTCCTTCGCCACTAATTAGGCCTCTGAGTAGATGTTGAGTATATATAACAAATCCTATTCAACCATTTTCAAACCATCATCATCTCATCAATGTAGAACTTATAGAAGAAAAAACCTGGAAAAGCACTGACGTGAAGTCAGCAGCTTTTGCTCGCACGTTCACTGTTGGTGATATCCTACGAACATGCGCCCAGAAGCTGCACGTCAGTTCTTTACTAGTTTTTTTTTCGGGAAAGTATTGGATTTCAATTAGTTATGAGATTTTTTTTGGAAATGTTGGAAAAATGAAATTTTAAAAGGGTTGATCTACGTAATCATTATGCGGATTTTACCCATTCGTGAGTTCGACCTTCGTAATTGAGCCCCAAATATACTCTACAAATGTCGAGTTTCTAAGTCGTTTCTTCCGGAAGTTATTGTGTTTACGATTTACAATTTAGAACTTCGATATTTGTCAAGTAGGTTTGGACCTTAATAACGAAGGAGCAATCCGTGAATGGGTAAAATCCACCCGAAGAGTCAGCAGATATATCCATTAAAATTTTATTTTCCAATATTTCCAAACATACAGATCAGACCGAATTGGGATCCAGTACTTTATTGAAAAATCACAGTTCCACGGTTCATTCAGGATTTACTGAGGATCAGAAGATCACAGAATATTGAATATTTGAAAAAATTTTTTGAGATATTTTTTTAAACGGTTCTCATGACACGATCATCGCAAAATTCTGCACAAAGTTGTCTATCAGCATTTTCAAACTATTTGCTGAGTTTCATTATGATTGAAGCTGTAGTTTTCGAGTTATTCCGAAAAAAATAACGATATCACCAGAAAAAAAAATATATAATAATATAATAAATTTGACATATTTTTGCTCGCACATGTTTTAGAAACAGCGTGCTATCGTTTCGTCCAAAAGTCGATTCTGTCCGGCCGGCGGTCCGCCCGTAGGCACGATTACGGGCGTACAGAGAATCCTATCAACTCGAAACTTTCAGGGTTGGTTGGATTTCAGAGTTCATAGGTTGAGTTCGTTAATGGGTGAAATCGGTCTAATAGTTTCGGAGTTATAGCTATTTGAAGTTTTGGGTTTATGTCCCTGATATTTCGAAAATCACTTGAGCGATTGAATTGAAACTTGGCAGTTAGTTGGAACATAAAGACTTGCAACTTTTCGCGAAACTTTGTTGTAGATGTTGTTAGTAGATTTGAAAATTTTTTTTTTCAAAATATTTTTTTCGGCCCAACGGCCGACCGTAAACACAATAACCTCCGAGAAAAACAACTTAGAAGCTCGATATTTATAGAGTAGGTTTGGACACTAATTACGAAGGCCGACTTCATGAATGGGTAAAATCCACCCATTCAAAATTTTATTTTCCCAATATTTACAAAAAAACAGAAAATCGAATTGAAATATGGTACTGTATCGGAAAAAACCAAAACAGCACTGTCGTGAAGGTAGCAGATTCAGCGCGCATGTTCAAATTCGTTGCCAAAACGGTCATCTTCATTGAAAATGCTCGCAAAAGCTGCTGCCTTCACGACAATGCTTTTTTAGGGTTTTTCCTAAAATCTCCGAGAATAAGAGCTGTATCGAATCCAAATTCGGTACATTGCTGTTAAATGAAGAGTTCGATGTGTTTGTCGAATAATATGAACAGTTTCTAAAAAATAAAAAGTTCCAAAAATTTTGAAAAATAATTTTTAATTTTAATTTACTAAAAGCACTACCACAACGCAATTTTGCGAGATATTGCGTGTCGTTGTACTTCAACTGCCAAGTTCCAATCCAATCGCTGAATTAGCTGAAATATCTGGAAATAACCCCGAAATTTGATATGGCTATAAGTCCGACACGATTCGGCCGATTTTGCCCTTTAACGAACTTAGCTGTTGTATTTCGAAATGCAACCTACCCTGAAAGTTTAAGTCGATAGAATAGTTCCGTACGCCCGTATTCGTGCATACGGCCGGACAGAATCGATTTTGACACGGCTTCTTCATCAGTAAGTCCAACCTAGTCGTTCGAAACTATTTTTTGGCTCGAAATTCGAAATTAACAGACTTTTAGACATAACGATAACCACCTGTTCGCCTAGAACATGTGCGCAAAAATGGGAGATTCGAGTCCAGGGAAAAATTCGACAAACAATATGAAAACTGCACTTCGAGAACGGATATAAAACAGTGCGATTGCCGGACAATATGAAATTAGAGTTTATTACGGTGCTTTTTATTTCTCTGAAATTCACCCTTATATCAGTGGAGGAAGGTTGTTCGGCTTGGGACGATAAAAATCTAAACTACGCTTCAGACTGGACTCAAAAATTGGATCACCATTGTTCAAGGAATTCGAGGTATCGGGGTGATTTGCTAATAATAAGAGTAATCTAATAATCTTATTTACTAATGACACTATCTGAGAGTATAAATATGAAATTTTACTAATTCATCATAAGCCTAACGGCCGACCGTAGCTTCCGGAAGAAACAACTTAGAAATTCGATATTTGTAGAGAAGGTTTGGACCTTAGGCGTAGAAGGGCCACTCTTTGTCGACAAAAATTTTTCCACCTAATTCCGACTTTAATCTCGGAATTAGACTAATTCCGACTTTGAACTCGGAATTATAGACTAATTCCGACTTCAAACTCGTAATTATACATAATTCCGACTTTGAACTCGGAATTATACTAATTCCGAGTTTGAAGTCGGAATTATAGACAAATTCCGACTTTAAACTCGGAATTATAGTCTATAATTCCGAGTTCAAATTCGGAATTAGTCTATAATTCCGAGTTCAAAGTCGGCATTAGTCTATAATTCCGACTTCAAACTCGGAATTAGTATAATTCCAAGTTCAAAGTCGGAATTATGTATAATTCCGAGTTTGAAGTCGGAATTAGTCTATAATTCCGAGTTCCACAAATTTTCCACAGTACAGATATCCGATAAGAGTTCACTTGATTAACAAAGTATCCAACACACAAACTGAAAGATTGAAGTTATTTTCAATAACATTTCTGTAACAATTAAATATATCGTGAACCTCATCAGGTTGAATTCGAAAGAATAATTCCAGATTATAAATTTCATTCGTTGTTATCGTTGTCAGATACACTCATAAATGCTCATTATTTTTTATATTCACTCTTATTTTAAACTCTCAGTACGAAAAATATTTGATTTCGATTGAAACCAGTAACGGATATCCAAATGTTGACGATAATTGTACTACGCAAACCAAAATTGATGGAAACCTACGATCAACCGAATTTTTTGGAAATCTGCATTATTTTAAATTACGCCACTTAATTCGCGTTCTGCACGTAAACGTGTTATTCAGTTATAAAGGAGTATTTATTGAGATTCCAATGAAATGAATGAAATTTTTTAGGTTTACTTTTGCACCAGTAATCAACGTTCAGACTTTCATGAAAATTCGGTGGTAAGTTTTCGGGAAATAATTTTTTTTTCCCAGTCCCCCATTTTGCCTTAGGGTACACCGATCCTGCTGAAAATCTTGGAGGATCAATCCCGAGCAACACACAATTTTTCTACCAAGTTTCACGGATTTCGGTTCAGTACTTTCTGAGAAAAGCCCCGAACAACGGACGGCGGATGGCGAACGGCGGACGGACGGATTTTTTTATTAGTTCATTCAAATCTAAGAACTCCAAAACGTAAACTGTGAAATTTTCAAGGGGGGTTAAAAATTTTTTGTTGTTGGTCGATCACTAAGGTTTATTATTTGATTTCATCAAATAATTGACCAAAAAACAACGATATCGAGAATAAAACCACAAAATTCTTCATATTTTTTCCCAATATCTCAAAAACTAATAGCGGTATCGAATTGGAATTCAGAACACTGCTGTGAAATGAGAAGCTCAATACAAAACTAAAATTGTTCTAGAATAAAGACAATAGTCAAATAAAATGGACAATAGAAAAAAAATGATTCGAAGAAAATTGTGAAATTTTTTTATTCAATTGAGTGACCATATGGTTTCAACAAAATTTTGCTTCAAGTTGTGCGTCGTTATGTTTCAACTAATCGCCAAGTTCCAATCCAATCGCTCCAGTAGTTTCTGAAATATGAGGGAAATATCCTCAAAATTTCAAATGGCTATAACTCCGAAACTATTTGGCCGATTTGGCCCTTTAACGAACTCAACCGCGGCATTCCGATGCGCAAACTACCCTACAAGTTTCAAGTTGCTAGCTGGCTTCTTTCGATAGGCTAGCCATGACAGAATCGATTTTGACATCGGATTCGCCATCGGTGAGTCAACCTGGCCTTTTGAGAACATTTTCGCCTCAAACTTCGAAAATAACAGACATTTGGACAAAAAGATATCATGATGTTCCCTCAAAACATGAGCGCAATAACGGGAAAAATATCACTGCAGCATCATATGCAACCACTTTGCGTAATTTAAGGAAAGCCATCAAATGAAAAAGGCGAGGAAAACTCAAAGCGTGGGAGTTGCTGCTTCACGACGATGCACCGGTTCACAAGGCCCTCGTGGCGAATGAAGCTGTGCGGGAATGTGGCTTTGAAGAAATTACTCATCCTCCATACAGTCCAGACTTGGCCCCCAATGACCTATTCCCAAATTTGAAAAAACATTTTCCTGGAAAGCGATCATTCGACGATAAAGAACTGAAAGAACAATTAATACCTTTTTTGTGGAGAATTCGGAAGAATATTTTCCACAAGGTTTAGAGAAGCTCATTCCTTGATCTAACTAATGTATTGAAGTTCTAGGGGACTTTTTCTTTCATGTCTATACCGAGAATACATTGAACGCCCCTCGTATGTGTCGACACGATTTCGTTTGTTTAAGGCATGGCGGAATGATACTATTTCTATCTCCAATTCAAGAGGATACGTTCATCCACATACTATTTGAGGCTGAGCCGCTCATATTTTGCATACAGATTGTAACAGTCGTCCTACCCAGAGAATGAATAAGTAATAATAAATAAGAAATGTAAGTTTTAAAACAGAATGTTCCGAACAGTTTCCATAGTTTTGATGATTACTTCCACGAGAAAAAATGTATTTATTTATTTTATTTTATTTATTTATTACACTGAGGCACAAACAGGTAATTTAATATTCGAAAAAAATGTGTTTACAGATTCGAAAGAAAAGAAAACCTCTACAGAAACGTGAATTGAATCAGATTTCCTACTTCTTAATGAAACTAGACAAATTTCAACAAAAATTTTCGACCATGCAGGTAACAAGCATAAAATTGATGATAAAATAAGTCAATATGATTTAAACTTATGAAAGATTAATGAGATGTGGAAAGTGGTTATTCATTATTTTCTTCAAAGAACTGGATCTGTGGAAGAATATATCCAGTTAAAGGTTGATTCTCATTATACGTTCCGTAACCTTCCAGTATCCTCTCCGTATGATCCACGTCAAAATTTAGTTGGCAAAAATGTCATTTAGACGGAACGTGATCGGGACGTATAGTGTGCATACATCAATTCATTTACACCTTGTAATATTTTACGGGAAGGATACTGGAAGGTTACGGAACGTATAGTGGGTATCAACCTTTATCCTTTATCCATTGCAGTGTTCAAGCATTCTATAGATTAGATGGTTCATTTCACTGCACGAGTGTGTACTTAAAAAATAAAAAGATCCAACTGCCTCAATCATCCTATAGGAGTAGAATTTTGTAACTTAGGGATGACAGAGGCATTCCAGCTGATTGGTGATCAATTTATTGGCAAATATCACGTTACCGACTCTTCTTTTTCAAATCTAGAGTTGAAGTTATCAGGATCACCCTCGTCCAACACGTAATTACATTTGAAAGACAAATAAGTCAAGAGCTTTCCCTGAATTTTTTCTAATCGGTCAATATGAGTTTTGATAAATGAGGTTCACACAATAGTAGCATTATCCAACATACTTAAAAGATATGCACATTATAGGGACTTCAAAGTTTGATGATTCAATAAATGTCCACCTTGTCCCATAAAAAACTCAGAATCACATTGCATGAGATCACCAAACACTCCACATGCGCAGAGAATTTTAGCACCGAGCTCCCAAGTCTCTAACGCGCTTGTATTTTGGATCGTTTCAATTCAGCATTTCGCAGTTTATAGTCGAAATAAATGGCATTTCTATTTCGAGTGAATTACGTTACTTGATATTTATCGAAATCAAAATGAGGAAAGTTGGTATGGCAGTAGTAGACTAGTCTGTCTATACAGGGTCTTTCACGAGGAACCTCACCCATATTTATACGGGAAAATACTGAACGCATTTTCATGAAATTCAACACTTATAAGTATTTCACGATGCTGATGAAATCTAAAATATTTTCAAGGCATGAGCACCTCCGGTTTTTCCGGAAATGACGTCAACTTCCGTTTTTCAAATTAGAACACCATTTTCTTATTGCAGGAATAGATTCCTTAGAAAATTTCAATTTATTTTGATGTAACATTTTTCAGTTTTGGTTGGAAAATTCTCTCTGAGCGGGAAAATTCGAAAAAAAAATCGAAAATAGAGCTCCGCTGAAACAAGAATAACTTCGAGGTTTTTGGATGGAAAATTTTCATTTTTGGGATTTTTCAAGATGTAAGATTGATATACCCACTTTAAATATCGAAATCGCGATTCATGATACAGGGGGTGAAAAAAGCGCTTTCACAGTTAGGGATGACAAAATCGGGAAAAATCAATTTTTTGATTCATCACTCTCTTGCCCTAAAGTGGATATTTTCTGAGTTATTCACAAAAAACTGTTTTTCGATGACATTTTCAGGAACTGTTACTTAAACCATGTTTTAGATTTTACTACCCTAATATGCAAGAGAAAAAAGTTACAGGTTGTTCCTAAATAGATGGCGAATTTGGATTCGAATTTGCATCGGAAACCTCTTTATTTCAACTAATCGGCCATCGGTTTTCTCTCCAGTGATAAATAAATAATTCCTTATGAACCATATGCAAAAACTTACCATGTTTTACATTATTTTTTTTTAATGATAGATATCATTAATTACATCTGCCAAATTCCTCTTTATTCAGTAGCATTTTGTGTTTACTATTAATTTGGTGATAATTCGTATTAAGTTATAAAATCGATCACTATGCCTAATTTTACCAATGAATATTATTTAAATCTCATTCTACTTCATGGAGAATGTAATAAAGTTGTAGATAGAACGATTCGACTGTTCATTGAGAGGTTTCCTGACCGACCCAGACCAACGAGAGATACCATTAACAGAACCATGACAAACTTGAGAAATGTCGGATCTTTCGTTAAGAAAACTACACACAGAGAAAAAAGTGTAGTAGAAGATGAGAACAACGAAATTACAGTTCTTGCATATTTTCGTGTGAATCCTCTAAATTCTCTCAAAGATGCCGAGATTGATCTGGGATTATCTCAATCGAGTGTTTGGAGAATATTAAAAAAACATAAAATGCACCCATATAAATTCAATAGGGTACAGCATTTGAAGGAAACTGATTTCGTCAGGAGAACAGAGTTTTGCGAAGCTATGATGATTCGATTTCAAGAGAATGAAAACTTTTTGGACTGTATAATTTGGACAGATGAATCTAAATTCACAAAGAATGGTTCTTTTAATAGGCATAACAGTCATTATTGGGATGAAGAGAATAACCACCACTTCAGACAATGGAACTTTCAAGAGACCTGGGGTTTCAATGTTTTTTGCGCCATCAAAAATAATGCAATTCTCGATGTTCACATTTATGATGGGACTTTAACTGGTAAGATAGAACACTACACATGTTTGCATTATTTAAAGAATGTTCTCCCTTAGGAGATAGATATTCTGACATATTGACTCAAATAATTGAGCCGCTAGTACAGAACCATAATGACTTATGGTATCAACAAGATGGCGCGCCTCCACACAATTCACTCAATGTGTCAAATATCCTCTACAGGCTATTTGAAGATCGATGGTTGGCGAACAATGGTCCACATCTTTGGCCACTACGTTCTCCCGATTTAACTCCTTTAGACTATTATGTTTGGGGTAGGATAAAAAATATTGTCTACTCAACTCCCCTGACTGATAAAGAGGACTGCATAGAACGAGTCAGAAATGCGTTCAGGTTTGTTTAGATTTTTAGATTCATAGTTTTGAAACTCAATTTGGTTTTTAAACACTTTTGCAGATCTCTTCCTCCCGATGAAATAAGAAGAGCAACGCACGAAGCATTCCTGAGACGTATAAATAAATGTCTAGAAATTAACGGTCAAAACTTTGAGCATCTTCTCTAGTTATAACTGCGAGAGTTTGCCATGGTTCTCCTAATAGTAACTTGAAGTCGGTTTCAAGAAGGGGTGAAAAATCTACAGCATGGTTCAAATAACAGTTCCTGAAAATGTCATCTTTTTGGCGTGAAGGGAAAAGAAATAGCTGAAAATTCAAGACGAAAAACAGTTTTTTGTGAATAACTCACAAAATATCCACTTAAGGGCAAGGGTGTGATGCATACACTCACATTATTTTTTAACGTAGATTCAATATCTGCCATAAAAAAATTGGGTTCTAATTTGAAAAAATTGATTTTTCACGATTTTGTCATCCCTAACTTTGAAAGCGATTTTTTCACCCCCTGTATCATGAATCGCGATTTCGATATTTAAAGTGGATACTTCAATCTTACATCTTGAAAAATCCCAAAAATGAAAATTTTCCATCGAAAAACCTCGAAGTTATTCTTGTTTCAGCGGAGCTCTATTTTCGATTTTTCTTTCGAATTTTCCCGCTCAGAGAGAATTTTCCAACCAAAACTGGAAAATGTTACATCAAAATAAATTGAAATTTTCTAGGGAATCTATTTCTGCAATAAAAAAATGGTGTTCTAATTTGAAAAACGGAAGTTGACATCATTTCCGGAAAAACCGGAGGTGCTCATGCCTTGAAAATATTTTAGATTTCATCAGCATCGTGAAATACTTATAAGTGCTGAATTTCATGAAAATACGTTCAGTAGTTTCCCGTATAAATATGGGTGAGGTTCCTCGTGAAAGACCCTGTATAGATCTTGACGAGGGATAAATATCTAGGGATTTATGGTGTGAAGCCTCGAGGATTTATGGGGATTTACTGAGGATTTATTTATGTTTACGAGGATTTCCGGGGATTTACAGGATTTACGAGGATTTAACGGGATTTACGAGGATTCATCAGGATTCACGAGGATTTACGGGAGATTTCCGAGGATTTACGGAGGATTTATCGAGAATTTATTGAGAATTTACCAAGGATCCACCGATGGTTGGATCATCTGCTTATTCCTGGCGCATGCGCACAACACATGATTCAAGTTATTCTTACCTATGATTCGTATCTGTGGCAAAAAAAACACTCGTAATGAAAAGCCTACCTTCTGCTGGCTTCTAGGTAAAATGTTAAAAAAGTGAGGAAACAAGCAAAAATGCCAGTGCATCCATTGATAGTCTGAATTAAGGGACATACCGAATAAGACATATTGTTGCAATCGCAATTCCATTTGGTAGCTCGGATAGTTCTGTAGAAGACAAAATAATAGTTGAAAATGATAACTACAAAAAATCCTTCCATTATGTTGATATATAGCTAATACGGGATGAAATAGAAACTGAGAAAATGGATCGCATACTTACTAGTTCAGCTGTCTCAATTCTATAACGAAGTGATCATGACAACGGCTGATTTGTGGTTAGAGGGGAAATTTGTCAGAATTGTTGATGATGCCCACGCTAGTACAGTAATAAACGCAACATTCTTGATTTAAGATTCCAATTTGACCGAATTCGTTTTTTCAGATCTAGATAATCTAGAGAATTATCGGGCGGATTTTACCTATTCACGGATTTACCTTCGTATTCAAGGCCCAAACCTTTTTCTACAAAAAATATTGAGTTTCTATCGTATATTATTGTTTGGCGTTATGTATTCTGCATGGTTAATCTAACGTTGATTATGAACATAATCACAAGATATTATGTAAAGCAGATATGGAGCTTATTTACAAAGGATGAATTCGTGATTGGTTAGATGCTACATAATGATTCCTACGAGTTACTCTACAGAAATTGAGATGCTATAATTCCTTGTTTCAGAAGTTATTGCGTTTTAACTTCCGTAAAAATAAACTAATCCTCTCAAAATTGGTAGAGCATATTTGGAGCTTGATAACGAAGTTTGTGTTCATGAATGTGTAATATATACCTAAACATTCTGCCAATCGAGCTGGTGCACTATTGCATGTCAAAGGTTTATGTCAAATTTCAACTGAGTCTGATGAATAGTTTTTAAGGATACCATACCGACTAAATTCTCAATAGGTTTTCGCGTCGGCATTTTTCAACTAATTACATGGTTGGAATTTGATCGCATCGGCGTTTATTGATATATAAATTATATATTTTTTAATTCAAAACGGACATAACTCTGAAACCGTCGGGTGTTTTTTTTTTCATTGATGAACCAGAGCGAGTTATCGATACATTTTTGCCAAATTATCGTAGGCCGCTATACGTAGTACTTTGCGGCTTACGATAGTTTGGCAAAAATGTATCGATATTCAGGCTCGAAACTCACCCTGAAAAGTTCAAAGAACATGCGCTTCAGACAAGCGATTTCTAAGAAACAGGTGAAAACACCATGTATACTTTAATTATTATAAAGCTCTTGAGATATTTTCAATTAGCTTATCCTGATTGTATGTATTTTATATACATAATATGCTTCAGTCACCTGGTTTCGTTTCTGTCTTAATAAATTCATTTGGAAATCAAATTAATTTTCGTTAACATCCATTCGACTACATCTTATTAGATTTGTGGGCGAATTTATTTTTCATTGGTATTTAAAATAAGTACAATTACCACTGATAATTATATTCAAATTGTTATCATATCAATCATATGTCTGTGATTTGCGAATTCCTTAGCCAAAAATGTTCTGGAACGACTAGGTTTGATTCCCTCAAGAAAAATCCGGTATTAAATTCAATTATGCGTAGCCGCTCTAACTTCGGAAGTGAAGTACCTAAAGTCTTGAAATTCTTAGGTCGAAATTTGGAGGATATATCCTGAATATCTCGAAAAATACTGATGCAATCTGATTAAAACTCCGTATCTAGTTGAAAAATACAATATTCCGTGAGATTTTTGAGTTGAAAAAAAGGAAATTTCAAGCGCTTTGCAAAATTTCGTTGTAAATATTTTTTTCTTAGAAAACTAATCATCAATTTCTATCAGAAGTGGCGGAGACTTTGAATTCAAATATTCAACAGCAATCTTCCAAATTCAAGCTATATCATACCTTTTTTTTCGGTAAAATTTGACATATTATTTGGCGACGAATTTGAACAAGCGCGAAAGTTCGTGACCTCACGTCGTGCTGTTCTGAAATTTTTGATATTTACATTAACATATCAATTTACGGATAGTAAAATATACGGTGGTTTATTGGTATTTACGAGGATTTATGAGGATTTAAAGGGGATTCATAAGGATTTATTGGGGATTTATTCCGACTAATTTGTGGATTTACGGGGATTTCAGAGGATCTATGGTGTACAACATTTGGGGTAGATATTTACTCCTCGTATATATATAATTATGCGTTTAGTTGAGGTCTTTTTCTAGCAGTTTTTTCCTGTATGGGCCGAACTTCCCTCTTCATGGTTCATTTTCTGATATTCGAATCGTATAAATTTTGTACGAATCCCCTAGCTGTCATTTCATCGCCAAGTATACGAGATTCTGGCCAGAACGGGGCTTTATTTTCTGCGACATAAAAAACTGAGATTTTAAATGGCCAACCATCCAAAATCATGAGGCCTATTTATTCATTATCGAGTTCAACCGTCGCAATGAAGTTCAAGCATTTTCTCCACAGATAGCGAGTTATTTAGTTCTGCACTTTTTGTGTGGGCCATTTCTTTCATACTCCTGAGTTATATTTGATATTGATACCTAAATTTCTTTATGTGTAGTTCTAATTGTGAATTCATACTAAACATTATTCGCTCACTGCACCCAAAACCATTGATCCGTAACAATAACGTATTCAGTCACCTCCCCTGTGACGAAATACACGAACCGCAAGAACTGTCGAATCGGTTGAACGATCAAACGACAATGTAACATGATGGAAACTACTAGACTTCAACGACAAAAGGAAATTTCTGAGCATTCTCAACCTATGGAGTTATGGTGTTCTACATCAGACCATTGTGAAGCGACCTACAAATTGATTGCGTTCGAATATCTACAACTTTGCTTAGATCTGAGTTCTAAGCTCTAGTTTCGTGGTGTATAATTTTCCAATTGATTATGATGCACAAACTATTGCAATTGCACGATGACTGCACAACGTTCATTCACTTCATCTTCAGAATTTCCAAGGAAATAAATCTGGCGAAATTTGCATTCACTATCAACTGTTGGTAACACCGCTCCTGCACGATGGTAAATATTCTCCTCGAATCTGTTAACAAAATTTCGAAAAAGCTTCATTAATGAGTCTAAACAGAGCTTTTATATTTGTAGATAATGATAAAATCAATCTGTGATATGTTTGTTTGATGAAGAAAAAAAAAACTTCGAAAGTTGGATTGCATTCTCTTTTCGCAATCAGCTTTGAACCAAATGATGTCATTTGGAGCATAATATTGTAATGCTGATTTTTCTGCAGAAAATGTTTTAAAATAAGTTGTTGTCCTGAAATTGTCGAGTTCAGAGGTTCAGGTGGCAATTTGAGTTTCCTGTTCCAACAACATAATCCTGGGTGTTCGTTTCGAGATCTCAGAGCATTGCAGTATTGACAAATAGTGCTCTTAGTTCCACTATGGAATGTGGGATCAATATCTGAGTGCCAAACGTTTTCAAGTTGATGATTTCATTGGATACTATCTTTCGTTGAATCTCGCCCGGCATCGATAGTGTGGATTTATCCAGAGCTAGGACAGATCTTGCTTGAGATTGAGAACCTTTCATTCTGTTGGCCTCTAATCGCTCATTAAAAAGTCGTCTTGCGTTACGCGCCCTCAAACCAATATTAAGTTCGGAAAATCGACGTTCTGCTCTATTGTTATATAGAAGTCGATTGTATAGGCTAGATTTGTAACTTCGAGTTTCGGTCAGTGGCATACCAAGAAAAAAAACGCTATCAAAACCAAAAAATGAGCTTTAAATAGATGTAAAGAATATTTCATCGCTGAGAATCTCATTGAATGAATGAAAACTATTTCGGTAATTAAAGCGAATTCCTGGAACCAATTCACATACTATATAAAGTTTGATGCAAAAGCTCAACGTATATGGAGGAAGATGAACTCCATATCGGAAAGGAATTTTGGAAGTAGACCAGAAATGCCTCCGTACTCACTCTATCAAAAAAATTAACAAGAAACAACAGAAGATAGTTCATCGAACTATGATCCAAATTTTGTGGAAAGAAAGAGGTAGTAGGAATATTTCTGAACTCATTTGCATATTATTCAATGTAAACTGCCCTTCAGAAAAAAATCAACTAAAGAAGTCGACCTGCCAACTGCACTCAACATCACCTTGACCAGATAATAATACCGATGCCATGTTCAGACAGTTGTCAATTCAGATGGAAGCAGCAATACGTTATATGTACAATCCGTTGTGGGAGTAGAGTAAATATACGGTTGGGTTGAAACAGGCAATCATCATCCCCATACTCCCACCTGATAAACACCCCTACTTGCCACCAAATTATCGACGAATTATTTTACCAAGCTATTTGAGAAAATTGCTGGAAGAAACTGATAACTGCAACACAATCTACAAGGTGTCTCATTGGAAATGGTGCATATATAATAACTGAAGAAATAGCTCAAACTACGAAGCTTTATTTCGCACATTGTTTCAACACCTTTCAATTCTTTAAAAAGTAATAAAAGATGATCCTCTATTATCAGAGGCGTGCTATGGGGGTGGATACTCTTTTTTTCCCCAAAGAATCAACTTTTGAACAGAGTAGATTATATTGAAATATTATCTTTAAACGCAAATAATGTGAAGACACAACTCTATCGCATTGATACAGAAGAATGATCTTTATGTAAAAAGTAACGGGTGATGAAAAAAACATCATGAAATGATGATGACTTGACATCAGTGGCATGGATTCTATGGATGAGAAATAACCTATCCCTATTGGCGTCTGAATTTGAGATTGCAGTGCCACAGTGGCCAGTTTTAGAACCTTACATACAGACATAGTTTTTGTTTTGATGGTTGATTTTGTACTGTCTGTTAATGTTTGGTTTGATAATTTTTGATTTAACGATTTACTCAAAGACTTTTTAGACTTTTATAGTTGACGAGAGTATTACTGGGAGTACATATTCTATTCTTATAAAGTAGGTATGTATCATCCTTCAATCTACTTGAGTGAAGCCACTCTAAAATTACGAGGATATCTCCAAGGTTAGACAGTATTTTGATATTATTTATTTTCAGATCCAAATGGCAAGATTGACTTTGGTGGATTTCTTAGGCTGTCTTGAAAGTTGAAAAACAGATAGTATTGTAACATACTTTTTGGAATAATATACAAATACTCATAACTTTACTAAATACTCAATATATTGTGAATAAAATGAATACATTCACATGAAACTAATGCTACTTGTACCGTAAGCCTTATTGATTATGGATTGACAAATAAATTTTCCAACACTCATATGATTGGTCTTGAAAAAGCTGTAATAAAAGAGCCTTGTACAACTTTGCTTTCATCGGCAGAAGCACTTTGAGCGAAGAGTATTCATCACCAGATATTTCCTTGTTGAGACTCTTTTTTTGCAACAGTCAATTCTATCACTAGAACATCTACGTTGTTCCTTGATGATCAGTTCAACAGGCAGATTTCTGGAAAGCATGGCATTCCTCTCAAATTAATTTCTCTGCTTGGATTATGGGCCTGGAAAAAAATTGTCTTCATGAATGTGATCTAATATTTCATGAGCAATTCGTGCTTACCTCTATAAAAATTATCATCATCGGTAAAATGCAGGTAACAGACAATCTTGTTTGTTGGTTTTTATCGAATCTTCAACACTTTCAGGCCCGACTTGTTAAAGGAAGTTTCTTTTACCCTAACTCCAAATTTTTTACTGGGCTGTAGAAATCTATGGGAAGGGACATTTGAGTTTGCTTTTCCTCAGTAGAAGCACTTGTAAAATCACACAAACGCCAAGGAAAATGCATAAACTTTCTCATATTCTCGACATTTCTTTCAACTTGTCAATGATAATGTCTGTACCTCGGGTTACTCGGATAGCCACCAGAGGGAGTAGCGCTTATCTTCATTCGCCAATAGCAAGCTATTGGTAATAAAGGAAAACTATCTCTATAAAATAGTTTAAAGTTTTTTTTTCTGGACTTTTTGCCATATTTGAACAAAAATTATTGTAAGCTTTACCAACAATGGCCTCAAAGCATTTCAGAACATTCCTAATGAAATAGTTTGTTTCTCAGTGAGCAGACATATTTTACTGGTGCATCTTCAGCATTGACTCTAGTAAATATTTTCATATTTTTGAATATCTAGAATGAATTAAGGTGATTAGATAGAAGTTATTATAGGTTATGGAATTTCCACCTGCTGCTCTTCAGTCATAATCAAAGATAACCCCATTGTTTTATATGTGAACTTCGAACCATAAATGTCCGAACATCGACGAAATTCAATTGAGTTCAGTTCACCTTTCCGACATATGAAGTCCACTATAGCCCAGACTTCACCTCTTACTGTTAGAAATGGACATCAACCATCCTGCTAATTTCACTCAAGTGTTTCAAGTTTAATCTTCGTTTTGTGAGCCGAAGATTCCCCATAGTTATTATATGAATAATTTTTAATGAGACACCTGCATGTGTTCCTTATTATGGTGGATTTAGGAAGCACAGGCCGACTGTAGATCATTTGGTCCGTCTTGAGAATTTCATACATGTGTCTTTCAGGAGAATCGGCCGCATTGATTCAACCATATCTGAATAACAGGCAATTCAGAATTAAACTCGGGTATTCAATGTCAACTGAAAAGTTTCTCTGAGGGGGTATTGTACAGGTATCTCCTTGAGCACTTTTAAATGTCGCAATTGTGCAAGTGCGATATAGCAGCTAAGGAGAGGGACGGAGCTCTTTTATGGGGACGATCTAGAAATTGCATGTTATGGATACGAAAGGGAAAGCACGACTGAAAAATTCCAGTGAGAAATCGATTTTTCTGTAGGTCATAGGCAGAAAATAGGATTCAAGTTCCGTCTGGGCAAAACAACAAAAACTGAAAATACGTCTCGTCCATGTAACACGAATTATCATATTTTATGTTTTTCTCATTCTATATCGATACAAATCATAATGCATGCTATCACAAACTTTCGCAATTCGCGAATTTCGAATAATTCTGTATTAAAAATGTTCAAATCGGGACTCAAGGTCGGAGCGGGAGAAACGCGCCAGATCGCCTTCTACGTCACTTGTGAGTGAACGATTCACCTATCGATAGAGCCAACGCTGTCTATTGGCTTGCTAGAGAAAAAAGTACACGAGAAGAGGGAGAGAGTGGTTATATCCCGGTACGTCACAGAAGCCGCAAAGTTTCGTCCGTTTAAACAGCCAATATGCAGAGCCAAATCCAAAAGATCATTTTCTGGTTGAAAATTGAAATTTTTGACGGCGGTTAAAGTTTTTCAGTAGTCTCACGGATAGAATATTTGATTTCAATAATAAAAATTCATGCAAGAGACCTATTATTCCGAACCAAGTCTGTTCATGAATAGCACTACCATTCCATGAGTGGATATAGTAAAACTTCTTAGGAATGTCCTTCGATCGAAAGCTTCATTGGAAATCCTACCTTCGGTCAGTCAAAATAGAAATGTAGAAATTCCTTGACCTCATAAAAGTACTAACACAACGAATAGTGTGCTGAACTTGGAAATCTTCTCCAAATCTCCTGAGCTTTAGTAATGAATCGTCTGGACCATGGCAGTATAGTTTATTCCTCCATAAGTGAGAAAAGAGATTTTTCTGAATTGAATAGTTCTCATGATATGGGCATGAGCTTGTGTGTTGATGCGCTTATAACAAGCCTCAGTATGTAAAGAGCGGCTAAGTTAAGAGACACAATGTATCCCTCCGATAATATTAACAGGATGAAAATTTTGGAAATGATAACTATCCCCGAGCATTTCCTCAATTCAAAGAAGATAACCTATAAGATAAAATTGAATCGGATCATCAGGAATTTAGTATTCCAAATGATAAAATGAGAAATTCTTCAAAATCCCATTGATTGCGCACCTGTCAAAGCGAATCAAACGATGTCCAAATAATGAAAATGCCAATATTATTTTCTATAATTCAAGGACGATATCATTTACAGTAACTTGAACGATAAAATACAAAGTGGTCAGCTTATCTCTAGCTTAATATATAGGATCCAATTCAGACTGCAATGAAGAGTATATTGATCAATCAAGACGGTATTTGAAGAGCAGAATAAATGAACACAAAAATGATCTGAAAAATGCCAAAACTAAAGAAAGAAACTTTGGAACAAGCGGGCGAAAGCAGCTGAAATATTGGTAAAATAAAATTTTGAATGGGTATATCTACGGAATCATTGGGCGGGTTTTACCCATTCACGAATTCAACCTTCGTAATTAAGCCCCAAACCTTCTCTACAAGTATCGACTTTCAAATTCGTTTCTGCCGGGAGTTATTGTGTTAACGGTTGGCCTTAGGACTTGGACTTGAAACTTTCTTCCGAATATGATGAAATTTTTTCGGAAAAAATTTTGGAAAAAAATTTCTTCTGAACTTACTATCATTATGATCTTGACAAAATTTCGCTTAAAGTTGCGCGTCGTTATACTCCACCTCATTGCCAAATTTTAATCCAATCGCCTCAGTAGTTTCAGGAATAAAAAATTAATTACTTCAAAAGTTCAAATGGCTATAACTCCGAAACTGTTCGACCGATTTGGCCCACTAACCTACCAAACCCATTCCAATGGGCGACCTACCCAGAAAATTTCAAGTTGCTAGCTCACTCTGTCCGACAGATATCGTGTCCACGGCCGGCCGGCAGGCCGAACGGACAAAATAGATTTTGACACTGGATTCGTCATCAGAGAGTCCAGTCTTGTCATTTGAAGCCAATTTCAAGAAAAAATTCGAAAATAACAGACATTTGGACAAAACGATAGTACGTTGTTTCTCTAAAGCATGCGTGCAAAAACATTATTTTATTAAGGCTTATGCAATCAATTTCGACGGGGTAAGAATTTGTGAAAAGGAAAAGAGTTTTCAGGAAAGAAATGTCTTATAGATGATTTATATATTTTGTTTGAATCTATGAATTTCTGAACAGATACGGAACACCTAGCTGAACATAATGTTTTTATAGACCTCAAAGAATAAGATAGAATAATCATGACTAGATCAATTTTAATGTCTTTTACACTTTTCTTTTTCTGTGTATGTTGTTCATGCTACTATTTATACTCTCCTAAAAATGTTGGGTTGCTGTGTTAATGCGTATTGAGTAGACGTTATCCTTGTTATTTATTTCATTTGTTGACTGACGTGGAAAGGAGAATTTTGTGATGCATCCTTGATTTCGAGAAATTATCAAATATATTATTATTGTGTTCTGGATGCTGTTTTTTCTGAATTGTTGGATCTATTGAGTTGATACATTTCTTAAGTTTTCAATAATGTTGTGATGAATGTGAAGAGAAAATCTATAAAAGCGCTAACGTGAAGTCAGCAGCTTTTACGCGCTTGTTCACACTGCGAAATGGTGCCTAGGGAATTTCAGTGAAATTTCATTGAAATATAAAAATTTTAACGAAAAAAAAATTTTTTTTTTCGAATTTTTTCATAGATAATTCTTCTTATTAAAGCTGTTCATTTTCAACCAAGTTTCATCTCGATCAGATAAATATTTTTCGAGTTATTGAAAAATCAAAGTTTCAAATGGCTGTAGCACAAAAACCATTCGGCAGATTTAGCCCATTAAGGAACCTAACCGAATTATTCAAGATCCCAACCTAACCTGAAAATTTCAAGACTTGAGGTCCTTCCTTTCGAAAGTTGAAGCGCACACGGCCGGCCGGACGTCTGGACGGACAGAATCAATTTTCACCACGGATTCTTCAGTGAGTCCAACCTAGTCGTTTGAGACCAATTCTGGCTCAAAATTCGAAAATTACAGACATCGTGACGAAATGATAACGCGCAGTTCTTCAGAACAAGTGCGTAAGAACAGAAAAAACTATAGTACCATATTGGTCTGAATAAATTGCAGGCCTGAAGAAGTTGAAGGTCACATTTGCGAAAAGTTGCCACTGATGAAATAAACTTTCAACATCGTTTTGTTCCTAGTCCTATTTACAATTAATAAATTTGTTTGGATATTAACTCGTAAATTCAAAAACTGAATTTTATTACATTTGGTTGTTGAACACCATCGCCCCCGGCAAATATTGGGTAACTTAACACAGTTGTTTGGTAATCATGGACTCTAGATATAGATTAAACTCACCACCGCTTCCAAGGCCTTTTCATCTAACTAACGGCGTCGCCAGAGCACCTGCAACTTTAATCGACCGAATGTTCTTGCTAGGCAACGGCGAAACATTCTACACTCTACTAATTGAATGAGATATGGAAAGTGATGGGCTCAAACTTAAAATAAAAAGATTCGGAAGGAATTTCAAATCCTTTGTGATAAAATTGCGAGATAAACCCACAAGGCAACTAAAGAAAGTATCCTTTCAAAGTATCAAGTGTTTTTACTAAATTCGATGCGGTAAGTGATCTCTCCAGGATCCTGCGCCATTTTGCACCTCTGGATTATGGCTTTGTGGTTTTCCATAAGGCTTAATTGAAGGCCTTCACTAGTTTCTAACTAAGCCACATAAACTTAAGAAATTCTCTTGATTGAAGCGAGATAGGACGGGAACTCATCTCGTGAAATTAGAGGACGAGCACATATCTCGAAAAATTTGTTCAATTTTCCGATAAATCTTTCGGCAGCGGGAGGCATCGATCTTATTGTATGGATTGATTTAGCCGAACTGCTGTACCGCAGTCCTTTTCACGCCCATGTTCTAGGGAACAGCGCGTAATCATTTCGTCACGATGTTTTTAATTTTCGAATTTTGAGCCCAAAAAGGTCTTAAACGTTCGGATTGAACTAACTGCCTGAAGAGGAATCCGTGGTCAAATCCAATTTTTGCCGTCCGTCCGTCTGTCCTCATGTGCTTTAACTTTCGAAGGAACATATTTAGCGACTGGAAATTGTCAGATTGGAGCTGCAGTGCAAATATTCCGGTTGAGTTCGTTAATGGGTGGAATCATCTTCATAGTTTCGGAATGAGGCCCCTTTCAAATTGAAAAATCATGGAAACTAGGAGCGAAATTCCGTGTTGATTCAGTTGTTGGAAAATTGAAAAAAATTTATTCGAAAATTCTCAAAATTTTTGATGAAACATTTTTTTTTTCTCTGAAAATAAGGATTAGATTTCAATTGAATTTGACAGAAACCGTAGAGTCAGTATTCAACAACAATGTTCCAAATGTCAATTCGATCCGATATTTACTTTCGGAGGTATAAGGAAAACAATTGCCAAATTTCGTTGTTATTTAGAATTTTAACCTTATTTCCGCCATATGTCAAGAAGTTCAAATGCAATCTAATAGCTAGAATTTGAACAAGCGCGTAAAAGCTCCTGACCCCACGTCAATGCTTTTCTAGATTTTTATTCAACGCATTATCATTTCGTCACTATGTCTGTGATTTTCGAATTTTGAGCCGAAATTGGTCTCAAACGACTAGTTTGGACTCATTGATGAAGAATCCGTCAAAATTGATTCTCTCCGTCTGGCCGGCCGTGTGCGCTGTAACTCTCGAAAGAAAAGACCTAGAGTCTTGTAATTTTCAGGTTAGGTAAAGATCCTGAATATCTCGGGTAGGCTCGTTAATGGGCCAAATCTGTCGAATGGTTTTGTGCTAAGGCCATTTGAAATTTTGATTTTTCAATAACTCAAAAAATATTTATTTGGTCGAAATGAAACTTGGTTGAAAGATGAACAGCGTCAATAAGAAGAATTGTCCATGGAAAAATTCTAAAAAAAATTTTTTTTTCTGAAAATTTTTATATTTCATTAAAATTTCACCATTTGGCAATGTGAACAAGCGGTAAAAGCTGATGACTACACGTCACTGCTTTTTTAGATTTTTTTAGGTACCACAGGTTCAGTCGTCTAATCTCGATGACGTGATAGCATAATATTGATGTGAAGATGCAGATATACAGATCAAATAAATCTCGGTAAAAAGACACCGAGAATGTATTGATCTTGATTATCTAGGTTCTGATGTAATCTTCAGTAATAGCGGGATTGTTTTAATGGGATGAATAGCTAAATATATCATCATGAATTCAGCTAAAAGCATTCTCCTTGGAATGGAAAAATTACTGGTCCCTTGTGAATATACCAGTTCTGGTTCTACTGTGTAATGACAACTAATGGAACGAATAGATAACCAGCAAGATTTATGCCTATCATAGCTAAGATCAGAATTAATGCTGACTCTAAGACCTACAGAATATTTTGTTTACAGTCCAACAACTATTGCAAGAAAATATTCTCAAAAGGGAGATTGAATTATTTCTTTCAAAGTTTTTCTTTGTATTTACCATACACAGGGTGTTTCAGAATGAGGTACTGATTCTTGGGGTCAGAGTTTTTCGGATGGTTTTAGAAGACAAGTTCAACTCATTCAGTTTGGGGATTATATCCGCAAAATATGCTGATTCTTAATTATTTAAATCCGTTAACTGTTACAAGTAGAGAAGCTGAAATAAGTCCATTTCTTTAATTTCTCAACTTCAACTCCAGTTTATGGTGTTTTGGTATGTTATATTTCACCCCATGGGATTTATTATTATCGTGTGAAATAAACAAACAATGTTCGTGCATTGTCACATTTCATCGAATTGACTGAAGCATTCTCAATGAGAATGAAGAGAAAGAGAATATGGTTCTTACTATTCAATTTCGAATTGTTCTTATATTCTTCAAGCGATGATCACGTATGCCGCAATTGAGGACTGAACTGCGTTCAAAAATATATTTATTTTGGTCGATATTTCAATTATTTACAGCAATATATATATATATATATATATATATATATATACATAGCTTTATTCGACCGCACATACAGACCCGAATCTATACACTTTACCGCCTTTCCAGTCCAAAAGTGACGTGTTCAGACCCGGTCCCGGGTCTCTTAGCGTCTGACCATGTTTTTGAGGTCTGGGGGGTCAGGGGATGCTATAAACGAAATTTCAGCCGGGTGTAAAAAATCGGTGATACATCATATTATACACAGAAAGTTTCAGGGTTTGGCCAGTGCGAGGGCGCTTCTGCGGGAATCAACTAGCTGTATGAAATTCGTATGATTAATCAACGTTTCGAGTCCCTGAACTTGGCAACACTGTACAGCGAGATATACTAACCTGGAAACTTCTATTATGGATACTTGTACGATCCCGCTATGGGGAGTCACCGTCATGGGAAAAGTTCATTGTGAATTCTCCATACCGGACGAAAATGAGATGTTTTATATTTTCGAGCTACACAGTAAAAATCCAAACTCAGACGCCCGGTAAAGGGCGTTGTCCTCGAAACATATGATATGATTCCATACAGATACTCTGAATTAGATATTTCATCTTTTCGACCAGTAAAATAGGAAGTTGCTTTTTGGTATTGTAGTTCGGCAAAGGGTCAATAACACATGGAAAATCTTTCATACAGAGTTTCAAAATTGAATATTTCAAATTAGGCTCGTTCCTTCATGAATCAATAATTAAGGTATCGAATTCTTAGAACATTAGGAGTTTGGTGATATTCTCCGTTTGCAAAGAAAGATATAGACAATAAAAGGTCATCACTAAGCATATTTGATTCACCATTGGAAGGTTAAATATTTTGGGAGACAGCTATGAGAAAGTGTGAAAGGATAATATTCTCTTGATGGAGTTTAATAATCAGAAACAAAGGAATGCTACAGAGCTATTGCTACACAATAGCCTTTCAGTAATATCATCCGAGATACGACGAATTTTTTTGTCACATGACCACATATCGTATCTGGAGTGATCGAACGATACAAAGAGAAGAGAGTTTATGATAAATAAGTATTTCGACCGGTTCAGGACTTTCTTGGAAGAATAAATATGTAGAATTTCGAAATTTTGCGGTTATTTTCCCAATATCTCGAGAAGAAATGACGTGATCAAATTGAAACTTCATGTCTAGCTTAAGAATATGTCTTCTGGATTGTTGTGAAAAAAAAGTATTTTCAAAACTTTCCAAAATTCTTGACAAAAATTGTTTCTACTTAACAGATTTCAATGAAATTTGGCACAAACCTTAAAATCAATATCCAACCGAAGCACTTCAAATTTCAGTTCTATCTGATACCAAATCCAGGAGATATTGGTAAAGAAATATGTATGCCAAACTTCGTGGATATTTGAAAATTCAATGTTATTTCCCCAACATTTCATACGGAACTAACGCGATCAGATTTAAATTTCGTAGATAGTCATGTATTAGGGATGCGCAACAATTCTTTAAATTTCGTGAGTGTGTTACGGACTCAAAATCAAAAACTAATTTCCTTTCGAAAATTTTCCAAGTTTTATTCGAGGTTTTTCTGCGGAAACAATTTATTGCATTTTGATGATATTCGACACAGACCTTGAACTCGTGTTTTAATCTTTGGAGATATTGGAAAAAAATATTTCAAATTGTATAGTTATCAACTAGGTATCGTTGTCATTTCTGAAATACTTCAAAAAATACTGAGCTGGACATGATGAACATCTTAATAGTTGGAAAATGCTGATGAGCAAATTGTTGCGAAATTTCGTGATGATCGTTCGATTGGATCGATCAAAAAAATCAGAATTATATCTGCTGATCGGCTAATGATATGTGCCTCATGAAATTCCGCAGGGATCATCAAGTGTTCATTCCTCATTGAAGTACTAGATTTTTATACGATTTTATCTGTATTCTTGGAAATATTGGCCAGATTAAATATGTATGTTCGGGACCATTGAGTGGATTTCACCAATTCGCAAATTCGGCCTTCATAATTGAACTCGAAACCTACCCTTCATTCATCAAGTTTCTGATTAGATTATTTCAGTAGTCTTTTTTTTACCAGTAAGACCGGCCGTTAACACAATAACTCCCGAGAAAAACTTCGATATTTGTAGAGTTGGTTAAGACTGCAGCTTGTTCCTTTCCAGTCAAAAATTTCTAATCGAGAAGTTTTCAGGTAATTCCTCAAGATGAATAAGTCAGTGTCCAAATGTGTTCAAACTATATTAGTTTTTAAAACCTGAATCCAAGAATTTTGCTTCACGTGGTGTCACTTATTTTTTGGCATCCATTGTACAAGCCAGAAAGAGCAGCGTGGGTATGTGATACTTTCACGTGATGGCCGCGAAGGAATTATCGGTACGACTTAATCGTAAAATGAGCCTGTTTTAATAGAAGCACAATGCGGGTACATATTGTGTTATGTTCTTTAAATGAGTGTTCTTTTCGAGTATTGAACATTTCAATTTTCATCCTCTTATGGATGCAGTAGAGACTCTAACAAA
The DNA here is from genome assembly GCA_958510865.1 of Myrrha octodecimguttata. Taxonomy (NCBI): domain Eukaryota; kingdom Metazoa; phylum Arthropoda; class Insecta; order Coleoptera; family Coccinellidae; genus Myrrha; species Myrrha octodecimguttata. The sequence continues at coordinate 26,573,425 of OY294056.1, forward strand.
TGAGTGTGGTTCTATATATGAATACTTTTTACGCGCTTGTCTGGGGAACAGCGCGTTATCATTTCGTCACGATCTCTGTAATTTTAAAATTTTGAGCCGGAACTGGTCTCGAACGACTAGGTTGGACTCACTGATGAAGAATCCGTGGTCAAAATTGATTCTGTCCGTCCGGCCGGCCGTGTGCGCTGTAACCCTCGCAAGGAAAGACCTAGAGTCCTGAAATTTTCAGTTAAGGTTAAGATCCTGAATATCTCAGTTGAGTTCGTCAATGGGCCAAATCTGCCAAATGGTTTCTGTGCTACAGCCTTTTGAAATTTTGATTTTTCAATAACTCGAAAAATATTTATCTGATCGAAATGAAACTTGGTTGGAAGATGAACAGTGTCAATGAGAAGAATTATCCATGGAAAATTTCGAAAAAAAAATTATTGTTAATTTTTGGGAGAGTTGGGAATTGAAAACTAATATAATAATAATAATAATAATAATAACTTTATTTAATCCTTTGTGACACAACATGGTGTATAGGACAAGTCAGAATAAGAGTTATAATAAAAAATAACAATAAAATTTAAGAAACCAAAGAGTCACACAAATATTCTTGGACAGAGTAGTAGCCTTTTACTAAAAGAAGGTTCTTGACTTCTTTTTTGAACAACTTAGAATTCAGGGACTTAATAGGAGGCGGTAGATGGTTGAACAATTTGATGCTTCCATACAAAGGAGAGCATTCAAATCTATGAGTCCTATGTTTAGGAAGTAATAAAGTTTGAGAATTTCTGGTTTCATAGCTATGATGTTCTGACAATTTCTTCCATTTGCAGTTGTTATCCTTGGCATATAGCAAACACTTGAAAATATAAATACATGGCAAAGTTAAAATTTCATTTTCAACAAATACTGGCTTGCACGAATCCATCGAATTCAGCTTAAATATTGCACGTATAATCCGCTTCTGTGCTATGAATACTCTGGAGATGTCAGTACAGCTACCCCATAGCAAGATGTTATACGAAAGATGACTATACACCAAGCTAAAATAAACATTCATCAAACAACTCTTGGGCAGAATGTCCTCGATTCTGTTAATTGCAAAGTATGAGCTGTTCAACCTTTTACATAAAACGTCAATATGCGGTGTCCATTTTAAATTCGTGTCGACATGGATGCCAAGAAATTTAGTCGACTCAGATGTTGGGATAGTGTTGTCATCAAACTTTATGTTGAATGCTCCAATTCTGTTATTTTTCAAACAAAATTGAACGCAAAGTCTTGCTTATGTTCACCATAAGATGGTTAAGACGACACCAATTTACAAATTCCGCTACAATAAATTCACAGGCTTTCTGTAGCTCCTCAAGACTTCCTGCTGAAACAACTGCAGAGGCATCATCTGCGAATAATGTTAATAAATAACATGCTAACCACAAAGGCAGATCGTTTATGAATAATATAAAAAGAAGGGGTCCGAGCACGGAACCCTGAGGAACTCCTAGGACAATATGGCAACTCTCAGAATAACTTTCGCCTATTTTTACCATCGCTCTTTCGTTGAGGTAACTGCGCAACCATTCCAGGAATACGCCCCTGAATCCCAAATTGTAGCATTTTTCAAGTATGAACTTAAAAGAGAGTGAATCGAAAGCCGAGGTAAGGTCAAAAAATATACCTGCGACAAACAAGTTCTTATCTAGACACTCGTAGACTGATTCGAAGAAATTAACAGCAGCTGATTGTGTTGAATGACCGCTTCTGAAACCATGTTGTGCAGGGTTGACTAATTTGAATCTGTTTAAATAACTCATCATTCTGTTGAAAACAATCCTCTCGAATACCTTCGAAAGCACGCTGAGAATGGATATCGGACGATAATTTGTTATTTCATTCAGGTCTCCCTTTTTGAAAATCGGAATTATTATGGACCTCTTCAAAATACTGGGGAACTTTCCAGATGATATGGAGATATTTATTAGATGTGCAAAATGCCCACTTACTAATTCACTCATTAATTTTATGATTCTTGTGGATATTGAATCGACACCAACGCTCTTTTTATTTTTTAAGGATTTGATAGTTTCCTCCACTTCGATTTCGATGACAGGATAAAAGAAAAAATTCGTGCTAACCATAGGTATCGCTGTACAAGATTCTGATAAGTCATCACCATAACAAGATCTCAGTCTTGAGGTAGTTATAGTGGAAAAATGCTTAGCAAATATATCAGCTACTAAATTAGGATCATCACATAATTTCCCATTTAAATTTATAGAGATATCATTTCGGCTCTTATTTGTTCTTCCGGTGAGACCGTTTACAATATTCCAAACTGTCTTATTTCTGTTCATAGAACTATTAATAACTGAACTGAAAAATTTATATTTAGTGTTTTTTATCAGCGCAGAGTGTTGACGTTTTGCCATCTTGTAGTTTTCAAATGTATTATTTAGTTTTAGTTAATTATTTTATTTACTTCCAGCCATCATTCCATATCTGGAGTTTGGCGATCTATTTCTGAATTTTCCTATGCAAGTATTTGAATTCGGATCATTTGTCTTGCATACATTTTAGAGTCAATACCTATTTTCAGAGAAAAAGAAAATATTAAATCTACCTCTTCATGCTGAGTCAAATATAATTATATTTTTTAATGATCCTTCATTGTTCTTGACAGTAGTAATCCCCGTCGTAAGTTGACTGCCCCTTTGTCCTAATTTCGAAAATAAACGGAAAACAGGAAGATGTAGACATAAAATTGATTCCTTAAAAATCTGCGTTCACAGAGCATACCACTAAGTTACAAATTGTCTCATGTTCTTGACCTCTTAAATATTGATTCACGAAATGAACATGATGACGGCACTGGACTGGTTAAGCTTCTCATGACTTTCCGGTTTGTGAATCGTGATGATGAATGGAATATTTAATTTTCAAGATCTGTATAGAAATTTCATGATGAAAATATGGTGTGTTTTTATATTTTAATCGAGATATCCAATCGATTAATTGTAAATGCACCACGGAGTTTACATTTTCATCAGAGAAATCCCGAAGAATTTCAGCAGGGCGTTTTTTTCAACGTAGTTTAATCGATCAATTTCTGATTACTAATCGGATCAATCTTACTCGGAAGTCGATCGAACTGATGGATCATTCTAACCTTACTTCAATGTTTTGACCGGGAGTTTTCGTGGATTTATCGAATATTGTTAAGTGTGTAAAGTAGAAAAATGTATGGTGCAGATGTGCAGATGATTTGAAAAAATTAGCTATAAAAATAAGATACCTAGGTACATTTTCCCCAATACGATTATAAGCATTTACATGTCTTTCATTATTTTTCGTTTCCAATTCAAAAATTACGAATTCCTCATCACTAGCAGAATTATCATCAAGTTTCTAACATATTTTGCACAACGGAAATAATTCCGCATCCATAATAATGATTTCTGATAAGAATATGTGTGAAAATACAGCAAATAACTATCACAGAATGATAGGATATCTGCAAAACAAATGAAATGATTGATTTCTGAACATTATGATATAAAGTATTCGTTATCAGTAATTATACCAGAAAAACCGTTCATTAAAATTCAAATCCAATAACGAAATTCATCGGGAATTCACTGATTTCTGTCTGTAATTCCACCCTATGTTTAGGAACCTTTCGAGAGATTTGATGATGTCACGTCAATCGTTTTTTCATCGCTCGATGGAATTCATCGCTTCAACTGATTAAAATAAAAACGCACCCATATTGAACTGTTTTAGCCGTTTCCTTTTTGGTAGTTGGATCGCAGTTAGAACGAAATTTTTATGACTTGTTTACAACCATCAATGGTGCTTAAACATAGTAATAAAAATTCCTAATAAACATACCCCATGACGACGGCCAGCTGCAAGCATCAGCGGGATTGTAGAAGTCCACAGAAGTGTTCTTCGGTATAGCGAGTCATCGTCATGAGTTATTCTGATTCTGAACCTTCGAATTGGATATTTCAGCTTTTCCACATAATATGCAAGCCGAAAAAAACAGCTTATATGATCCCGCTATAGCATGCCGTCGCCATGAGAAACGTTGATTTTAAATTCATTACATGGAACTCGAATATTTGATATTGCATCCTCTCTACATACACACCGAAAATCGACACTTTGTCAAAACTTATGTAAGCCCGGTGAAGGATACAAGCGTCGATAAAAATGTTTTTGCCATGACTCATATTTGGCTTGGAAAGTTTTCATGTTCGTGATTTTTATCGATTCAATATTTCATAGATCCGAATTTGGATCATACAGTTTGAAAACGTTCACTATTGGCACATGATTTGAACTTGTACAGAGCGAACATTTCTTTATTTTAATGTCTTTTTCTCGAGTTTTGTGAATGTTAAAAATCTAGTCTATTCAAACCGTAAGAGAATGAAGTATACAGTATGGTTTCATTGGATGTCAATTCAGCATGGGGAATAAAATAAATTGCACTTTTCGTGACAAAAAATATTCCCGAGTAACAGAATTATACAAATAAATGCAAATAATAGCGGTGCATTTTCCAACTAGTTTTGCGAGCATGTTCTGGAAAATAGCGTGCCATCGTTTTGTCCAAATGTCTGTAATTTTTGCACGTTGAGCCGGAATTGGTCTCAAACGACTGAGTTGGACCCCCTGATGACGAATCCGGTGTCAAAATCAATTCTGTCACGATTGAGTGAGAATACAGCCTTCTATAGACTTGAAACAATGTTTAAACAAAATTCTCTTGGTGTTGACTGAAAATTCTACTAGAGTTTGGTGGTATATTTCTGAAGCATGCTATACAAGTTGAAATTAATGGTTGATTTTTTTCGCATAAATTCCAGAGTCAATAACAAAAGCATATTTCGAACGCTGTCTTTAAAATCCCGGTACCGGTCACACATTTTATCATTGCATAGTTGATGACGTCACCCATATGACGCACAAGTTACCGGGATCCAAGCAAATCCCAGTAAAAAATGTAGTCTTAGGCGGTTTCTGTTCATCAAAGTGAAACCTGACCTTACTATTAAATTGTTTCGTTGATGTGTCAAAGTGAAATGTTTTCCCGAGTTTTCAAACATGAAAAAACTGAAAAACATTCAAAAATTTTGAGGAAGTTGAGGAGAATTTGGAATTGTACAAGACAAATAAGTTCTGGAAAAGGGACGCTTGATTGATTACAGCCAGCAGAAAAAAAAATTCTGAACTTCAGGTTCAGGAGCTTTTAAGTGCTTGTTCAATTTCTTTGCTTCAGGCTATCATTTTAATAATATACTAGATTTCAATTCAATCAGATCTGTACTCATGGAACAAATTTGATTGCGGATATTTTCAAATGTTTTGGGCGGATCTTTTCCATTCACGAATTGAGCCTTCAGAATCAAGCCCCAAACCTTCTCTATAAATATCGAGTCTCTGGGTCGTTTCTTTTGAAAAGTATTGGGTTTTCAGTTGATCTTACTGCCGATCGTGAATTCGACCACTACCCAAAAAAGACTTGATACTTGTAGAGCAGGTTTATAGTTTGATAACGAAGGCCGAATTTGCGAATTGCTCACCTTCACCCAAGGATTCCGCAGATATTTCAATTCGAAATTTTATCTTAAAAGATTATCAACAAGACACATGGGAAAAAAATTCTGTACCTCAGTACTTGATTGAAAAATTACAGCTTCAAGGTTCAGGCAGAACTTCGTGAGGACCATGAGATTTGAAGATCGCAAAATTCTGAAATTTTTTGTGTCGATTATTTTAATGGAACGATCATCAAGAAATTTGGCACAAATTTAGGCCTCAGCTTCCGCCAATAAGCTACCAAGTTTCATTATGACCGGATCATCATTTCGAGTCATTCCGGAAATCAAATGATACCGAAGAAATAGGTTCGAATTTTGACATATATTTTTCCTGGCATCCCTGAAAATAAGTCGATGAAACTGAAACTGTGCTGCGTAATAGTAACCTCAAGGTCTATGCCAAACTCTTAGAAAAGTGAGATGAAAGATACCTATTTCATTAGTGTTACATCCCAAACTGTATATTTACGTATTGACTCGAAGTAAATCAGTAAATTCGATTTAAATAAACTGGCCGTATAAATTAACATAATTTTAAATTATCCAAATGACCATACAAACACATTCGAAACATCGAACTTGACTTAGATCTCGGTACCTGGAGCATCATCAAAAGTCAATGTAGAAAATTCATCACGGTTACCGGGAGTCTAGACACAGCGTAAAAAATAAGGTTAGGTTTCACTTTGATGAATAGAAACCGCTAACGATTTTTTATCGAGATTCGCCAAGATCCTGGCACTTAGTGCGGCATGTAGGTGACGCCATCAAATATACCGAGATGAAATCTGTGACCTATACCGGGATTTTAAACATAGCGTTAAGGATATGCATTTTCCTTGAAAGAAATTATTGACTCTGGAATAAATATATTCTCATTATTCGTTAGAGTTTTTTTTCCTCCCAATACCCAAACCAGTAGGTTGAGAATAGGTTGTTGGAATTGAAACTTAGAGATAAAAAATTCTTTTTAATCGTGATCAACTACCTAATAGTGAAGGGCTGAAAGAGTTCAATATATTTATTATGAAATTCTCATAAAAATCTTGGAAATTTGATAAGTCATTCAGCTCTCTGATTCACAAACCACAGTCAGGAAAACTTATGAGAGTGTAGTGCCGTAGTTATTTCGTGAATCAATATTTAAGATGTCTCAACCTCGAGAAAATTAGGAATTTGGTGGTGTTTCCTGTAAACACAGGCCTTGAAAGTACCAGGTCAATATCATTATGACCTTGAGCATAATCTTTCGCAGCGAATTTCAGTACATGTTTATAACTGTGGAACTTCGTGTTTTTTTCTCGGTACCTATCATTGTTTTTTCCAGAATAACTTGTAAGCAACTGATTCAATCATGATGACGCCCAGCTAGGTCCGAAAAACAACTTTTTAGAAAATTTCGCGATGATCATGTCATAAGAACAATTCGAAACAAAAATTGAAATTTATATTTCGTATATTCTATATTTTGCGATCTTCGGATCATGTCCTCACGAAATTCTGTACGAACCCTCAATCATCATTTTTCAATAAAATACTGGATATCGATTCAATCCAATGTGAATTTTTGGAAACATCGGAAAAATAAAATTCGATATATCTCCAGAATCATTGAGTAGATTTAACCTTTTAACCAATTCAGCTTTCGTTATTAAGGTATAAACTACTCTACAAATATCGAGTTTTTAAGTTGGTTTTTTCCGCTCACGATCGGCCGTGAGAACGAATTGTTGAATGAATAATATCTATTTAATATTTCCGCCGATAACCCATTCAGAATTTTATTTTCGGAATGTCACCAACAACACAAATTAGATCAGATTAAAATACAGTACTTGATAGAAAAATGACAGCACGATGGTTCATGCCGAATTTCGTGATGATGATATAATTAGAAGATCACCAAATGTGAATTAACCTGACATAAAAATAACTTATTTTCTATTTTAATATCAATGACGAAAGAAACAGATTTTGAGAATTCCTCTAAACTATATGTGTAATTCATATGAAGTTTCTGACATAGAATACGATTTCAACTTCCGGAAATATTTGGAATTTTTTTTGGAAATTTCGTGTTTTGTTTTCTCGGTATCGTTGTTTTTTCCGGAATAACTAATAAAATTTTGATTTCATCATGACAAAACTTGGTAGCCTGTTCGAAAATAATGATGAACAACTGTGTGTAGAGTTTCGTGAGCATCGTGTCATCAGAAAAATTCCAAGAAATTTTTTTTTACTATCTATGGGACTTCGATGGCTAAAAGCATCTCCTCATGAAAAAATGAACACAAGTAGTAATAATATTATAACCATAGTGGATACGAATATTTGATAAGGATTGGAACACCTTCAGAAAATAATAAATATTTCACTATCTTACAAAGTATTCGATCTTGATATCACAATAAATCGAGATACTTGACCGAAGTATCTCATTCGCATTCGATTCAATTTTCATCATCAATTTGTTTCGAGTAGACATTAGGATCTCTTCATAGCATAACTTATACAAATTCGACGATTCAACAAGTTGACCTTCTTTCTTAAACCCGTTCATACACCACAATCGACGCTATTGGTCCCGAAAATCTGGCAACAGCGCTGGGATTTCGAACGTTGGCTGGATATGTTTGCGTGGTATATGAGGGATCGGATTGGGGGCGAAGTGGTTCGGGTTTAGGAAACGTTATCTACTATACAACTTTTTTGTCTTAAAGAAATTCTTTCCCCTCTCAGGCTGCCTAGTGAGTTATATTTTAAAACAACTCATTTCCACTTTATATACTCGTCAAAGTCATTTGGATCATGTGGGTCTTAGGTAGCCTGTATGATATATCGGGACTAGATGCGTCTATTGGATCAATATATATATATATATATATATATAATATATATATAATCAAAAGACAGTTAAAAACCTATATAGTAAGATCAAAGATCCAATTCCAATACCGAAAAAAAGCAACGTGATTTACCAGATAGACTGCCAGGATTGCGAACGAATATATATTGGCCAAACATCACAGTGGGTGAAAAATAGAATATCTCTTCATAGATCTGATATAAATACAGGTAAAGATAGATGTGCCCTTGCAGCACATGCGCATACCATGGACCATAAAATAGACTTGAACAACATAAAAATACTGAAAACAGAAAAAAACTACCAGAAACGACTGATACATGAAATGATAGAGATAAAAAAAAGTAATAATTCAATAAATAAAAAAAGTGACACACAAAATTTAAGTAACATTTACAGCTATTTGTTGGATGCAGTGACGTGAAAGAAGACGAGAAGAAGAAAAGTGACATTGAGAGGTGACAATCTTTGGGAAAAACGCAATTAGACAACTGAGATAGACAAATCAAAATAAAAATTTTATTATAGAACGTAGAAAGATAAAATTTGAGAATTTTAAGAATGTACAAATTGATATCCATGAAGTTCGAATTAGTGTCTTGCAATTTAAGTAGAATATTTAAGTGTTAAAAACGTATTGTGTCATGATTGTTGTTGCTGGTTTCATGTTTAACCTCACTTTCGGTAGGAACCATGCAATATTGTGAATGTTTTTAATTTATTGATAGATGTTCTGTATTATAGAAACCCTGAAGAAGCAATAAACAAATTGCGAAAGCTTGGTTTAGAAAAAAGAGTACTTCCTTTTACTCCAACAACGAGAGTCGCTATACCCTGAAAAAAATACATTATATATATATATACATTATCTATTTATATATTCAGTTTTCGTTGTTATACTTATTTTTTTCCAAACTTGATATATTTATAAGTTGAGAGTTTCGAATACATAAGAATGTGAGATCCAATATATTAATTAGTTCGATCTATCAAATATCGTCCAGAGATGGCGCGTCGAAAGCTAACTGACAGTTTCCAGCAATCCAGCAATCCACTTCGAAACAGCTCAATAATATCGATAATCAGTTCTGTCTTCATATGGTTCGTGAATTTTAATGTTATTTCTCAAATATTCGTAGTGATTATCGTCATGAACTCCGATTTAAACAAAATTGCTGAAAATTGTGTATTGAAACTGGGAGTTTTCAGCGTACTATGGCTTGATTTTGTTCGACAGATAGAATTCATAAATATACTGGATCTTTCATTTCATATATAAATTAAATAAGAATAAAATGTATATATCGCCACTCAAAATGAATATATTAACTGAGAAATAAGTTTATTCGCAAACCTTATATTATTCCAAACGGCGCCTCGTGATAACGCGTTTGACAGGTAAAAACACAGGATTTGTCCCAAAATCAATTAGAGTATGAATTTATTTTGAAGAACTTTTTGTCTGCATTTCTCAAAAACCACCACTGATTGGAACCTTAAAACTTCCTACAGATAAAAAGTGGATACCCAGATAGCACAAATACGTCTTACGGACGTTCTTGAAACGTCCAGCTCGGACATTCGGGACATCCTCAAAACGTCCATTTTACGGACGTGGACGTCTTATGGACGTTTTCAGAACATCCAATGTTAATAATCAGGATGTCCTCAAGACGTCCATAATAAAGCCTTTCAGGATTTAATATGGACATTCATAGGACGTCTTACAGACGTCCTTTTAAGGACGTTTCATGGACAAAGTTGGGGGCGCATGAAGATATCGAGAGGTTATTCTACAGTGTGTCAGTTTGAAAAGGCACCACCTTTATATCTCGCCCTATGCAGAATCAGGAAAAATGCAAAAACGGTTAAACTTTGGTCTGTACAGGGACATTTTATACAGTTGGTTCCAATCAATTTTTATCAACCCTGTGGGTGATGACAGCAACCCCTATAATCTTACATGGAAAGGGGTGTTGAGTGACACCTTCTTTCAAAGGTAATTCGATCATCTTTCTAAAAAAGCCATACACCTGACCTTTTTTGTAAGTACTTCCGAAAAATTGATAGCAAGAGTTGCAATGAAACTCGAAAGTGCTTTTCAACATCTTCATGTTTCATTGAATTTTTTTCTATCAATTTTTCGGAAGTACTAACAAAAAGAGCAGATGTTTTTTTTTTGGAAGACAATCGAATTACTTTCGAACCGAGGTGTCACTCTACACCCCTTTCCATGTAAGATTATAGGGGTTGCTGTCATCAGGCTCACAGGGTTTATTAAAATTGATTAGAACCAATTCAAAATGTCCGCCCAACCAACCAAAGATTACCGCTTACTGCATATTTACTGATTTTGTATAGTGTTGTACCTTTTCACATTGACACACTGTGCATATCCCTGTCCTGTCTCCTTCAAATGAAATGAATTGATTCATTATTCATCAGAATTCTTTCAGGAAATAAGTGAAAATAATTTATAATTTTTTATTCAGAAGGAGTTTTTTCCAAACAATATTTATATGTTGTTTGATATCAAAACTTTTTGAGTTCACACCTTTCCTCTCCTCTGCCCTTTTCAACCATGCCAGAATTGACGATTCAGTTTCTTTTCTTGGTACTGTCTGGCTTCTCAGCTAAACCTGAAAATAAATTAAATTGCTTATCCAAACTGAATGGCAGATCAACATGCAATTCCAAATTCTTGTATCGATCATTATAAAGAAGTTTTTATTTTTTATTTTTTTGGAGAAAATCATAATTCAAAATCTCTGGTGTGTGAGAATTATATGGAAAAATGTGAGCACCTGTGTTCACATAGACCTAAAAAAAAAATCAATAAAATATTCTTTCAAATACCCCTATTTTTCAAGGTGAATATGAAATCAATTTTGGTGCCTAATATATTGTGATATATACTTCAATGTACAGGCCGTGGCTACAAAATACTCACTTCCTATTAGCCGAGCGACTTTCATGATACAAGGCTTCTTTACTTTTGGCCCCAACCAACTACTTGTTTGATCATTAGTGATCAATAAAATCAATATTTGCTTCACCACATTATAACTGTTTGTACCTCCTATTTTTGCATTTTTTCACCTGCAAAGTAATTTTCTAATTCATCACAAAAAACCTCTTCATTCTCATGATTCAAAGCAACATTATATATAGTACGAACAATAAAAAGCAAAAATATTAAATCAACTCATATTTTCATTTGTTTCAATACTTAAAATAGCATCAAATTCAATTATTTCTTGTTCCGAAATCAAAGGAAAATTTAAATTATATTTAGAGTTGTGAATTCCATCAGACTCCTTTGAATGGAAGGAAGATTGAGAATGGACGGAAGAGTCCAACATATCCTGGACAACTTCAGATGATTTACCATCTTATCAATCACCTATGAAGAAAAAATTAGATATATTCAAATATATTTCTGAAAGCAGTTATTCAATCGTAAATAATCAAAACTCAGCTAACCATCAATATTTTTAGCCTCTGAAACTGTCTCATTAACTGTAAAATGAAGAATATGTTATTAAACATGGTGTATGTGTATGTTGTTTTGAAATTCTATAAGTAACTATTTTTTTTATTTAAAAAGAAGGAAGAAGACTTATATCACATATTGATTCTTCATTGAAGAAAGAATTTGTTTCTGACTCGAACTCTGATGCGAAGTCACTTGTTCTTCAGCAGTTCTTGCTTTAGATCTTGCTTTCAACGGTATATGAAATATCGAACATACAACAACATTGTGGAGCAAGTTCTTGGAATGAGTTGCATCATTTACTCAATATCCTGTAATTGAATTTATCATGAAGATTGAAATGATTGGAACTCGTATCACTTGAATACTTTATTTGTGCCTTTTTGTCAGCCTGACTTCAGGGGAAACCTAAAACAATTAACAAAACCGGCTAGAACGCATACAAATTTGTTATGAACCGTCAGTCAGCAGACAAATAGGCACGAAAAAGGAATGATGTAATATAGGTTCATGAAACTCAAGTGAAAATGGGTGTTTAAGTTTCCTCAGTTAAGACATTATGATGTTTACTAACCTTTCGGTATCTCAATATTCCTTGAAATCACTGATATCCTTTGAGAATCTAATCTGATCTGAATACTAATCTGAGACTATGTCCCTGTAATAATATATTTTCCTTAGCTATTTTCATTTCTATCTTTCGTGTGACGTCCCACTAAAAATTGAACAACCACTGACATCTGACATGACACATGAAGGTCACACTTCACAAAAGAACACAGAACCACAATAACCGTCTCCTTCTTAGAATAAAGAACATGTTTCTTATTCAGAGGTCTCCTTATAGTCCTTATTCTTAATTCCAAGGATATGGTATTAACATTGTATAAAATGGAATTGTTTGAACATTCCCATTATACTTCTCCCATTGTTTGAACAATGATACTTCATACTAGGATAGTTTTGCAAATGTGATATAATTAATCCTCTTCCTTTTCACCAAGCATATTATTTATAAATTCTCAGGTCGATCAAAATCTTGATCTGACAGTAAAATCTATACAAAGAGGCAGAATCGGCATATTTATATCATGATCCAATTGCAAAATATACACTCGATCTGAATAATGCCAGTAATCACACAAATGAACAATTCGAAGATATGATCTTCGTAAGTAGAATGGACGTTCTAAGGAGGTCGCTCTCTGGACCTTCTGAGGATTCAACGAACTGGACGTTCTTAAAACGTCCAGAATCGGTCCTGGACGTTCCGACCAAATATGGACATGTAATGGACATCCTTAGGACGTCCTGTGCTATCTGGGTATTGATGATGAGAGGGTCCGTGCAAAATTTTATAGAAATATATGAGAATATAGTAAAGTAATGATTGGAGAGCCATTTCTCCTTAACTCCACCACCCTGCTGCTAAAAATTTAACGAGTTGAAGACATACGTTTATATGTAGTTTTTTTCCTAAAATCACCCATAGATTTATAACTTCAACAACCAGTTTCTCATTCTGATACCCTGTAGAGTCTATAGGATCAATAAAGAGGCTCGTTTGATAGAATATCAGATGTGGTTGATTAGCTCAAATTTGTTTTCGAAAGGTACTTTTAGCACTCCCAACTACCAAATGAGCCACACGAAATCAATTTCCTTAAAAAATATGACGATAACTGTAAGTGAGGAAGTAAGGATGCTGCAAAATAAAATACCATTTCAGTTTATTATTTGATTTTATCGAACAATAAACATTACTGATTGGCCTACAAAAAAAATTTACCTCCTCTGAAAATTTCACAGCTTACGTTTTGAAGTATGTAGATGTGAAAGAATGAATAAAATAATCTGTCCGTTCTCCTGCAAGTACTGAACTACAATCCGTGAAACTTGGTGTCATTCGGGGTTGATCCTCTCAAGGGGCTCAACATGAGGGGTTGAAAAGAAAAAAATTATATATCGAAAATTCACCATGAAATTTTCATGGAATTCTTAATATTGATTTATGATCAGAACCCAATCTAAAAAATTTACTCGAATTATTTACGACTAGAGGTTTGCGAATTATAAGGGAAAACGCTGCAAATTTCAATATCCCGAAAATTCTGTTCTGAGACTTAATTCAGTTTGAATGCAGAGACGTAATTCGACATTTTTTCATCCAGAAAGCAGAAAGCAGATGAAAATATTGATTAACTAATTTTTAACCAATCGAGAAATATTCAACTGATTCGTTCAAGAATTTGTTTGCCTGTAAAGTTTATATCTATTTTCATTAATCTTTTTCCGGATATTCAAAAAATAATCGTATGGATTTGGGTTATTTTCCAACCCTTCCTCCTCATAAGCCGCATGCAAAAGAGTGACGAATGATTTTAAATTTCATAGAATCTACCACAGTGCCCACATATATATATATTTCTTGCGATAAGCATGATTTTGGTTTTAAGAATAAAAGTGACTATCGAATCTCATTCTTTCAGATAATTATTCAGTATTGGTTCTTTAAACTAATTCCATGTGAATATTATTTCATAACATTTCTCAAAAATAATTTGTTCCCTCCGAATGAAAATCCATATTTACATTACGTTATAAGCGTTTTGGACTTCAATATTCCAACATGTGGTCAAAAGGATTTCTGGGCCAACAATTTAGTTTTGTTTAGTCTAGACTACTCCTTTTTTTTAGCTCATTAATATGTTTATGTATTTTGTTGATTATTCCTAGGCTTATAGTTGGTCGAGTTGGTTTATCGGGTGCGTTCTGGGTAGTCATTCTAACTAAAGGGTTTTCCAATAAGAGGTGTTATTTTGAATAGCCCGCTATTTCGGTAGATGTCACTTTTGAAGCTGTCATTTTTTTGACATTTGACAGTTAGAAAATACGCCATCAATGAAACGCTGCAAATTTCACACAAGGGTTTATTATTTTCTCAGTTAAGTAACCCAATACCATTGATATCTTGAATAAAACTTATACAGCATGCCAAAAAAGTAAAATTGCTCGTCAATAATGAGTGTACGAAGAACTATTAAGGAATATCCTCGGACCCGTCGATTTTTGATTTCAAAACCAATTTATCCTGTGCTTTTTTGAATTTGATATTTCTCAGTTCACTACTTTATTTTTTCAACTGGAAATGTATGGATTGTGATACACCAAATGAAAGGTAATTTGATCACCTATTCAGCGATGTGGCTTGAAGTAGAATTGCTTGTGCCGTTTTTCATTGAAAAATTGGGAAATAATTTAGAATTTTCAGTTAGGAGGGTACTGTAATCAGACCATTATTCTTTCATTAATTAATAATGACAATAATAATAATAATGATATATTAATTCAATCGAAAGATAAGTGGAATACAATAAGGTTTGTTTCGTAAAAACAGAATACATAACTCAAAACAAATTACTTTTACAAAAATCAAAAATTTCACTCTAAGGATATGGTTCACAGTCAACAATTGCATTATACAAAGTAATTTTGAAAACTTTCTGGTTGGATGTCCTCCTAAACCCTTGGGGTAGAGCATTAAATAGCCTCAGGCTCATGTACAAGCGCGACTTTTCTATTAAGGTTAAAGAGTGACGTGGGTACAAGTATGTGTATCTGTGCGCATAGTGTTTTTACAATTTAAATATTGTTGGAAGTATCTTCGTGAAAACGAGTACCCCATATACGTGTAGACCACATGATGTTAAAAGTTTGTTCTCTTCAGAATGCCCTCTACAAGATTCTCTAAAACCTAACTTCAGTATAATTCTCAAAATGAATTTTTGCCTCAGAAACACTTACCTTATTACTAAGGGAAATTCTCGAACCCATGGATTTGTGATTTAAATTGAATTAATATTTAACTTTCATTTTCGTTCACATAACTGAATTGATCATGAATGACCTTTGATGCGATATATCACATGCAATATTTGTCAAAAAAAAAACTGTTGAGGTTTAAGGGTATAAACCCCCAACAATGCATTTCTCAAACTTCGAAAATAGAAATAGAAATGAAAATAGGGAAATTCTCCAATCCATGGATTTGTAATTTATATTGAATTAATAATTAACTTTCATTTTCATTCACATAACTGAATTAGTCATCGAATGACCGTTTAAGGGTATCAACCCCCAACTCTAAAACTACATGCATTTTCTCAAACTTCGAAAATAGAAATCGGCGGGTAGGAGGATATTTTTCAATATTTATTATTTTAAGAATAAGAATCTGACACCTATCACCAATTGTTAATTTTCTAATGAAAAAATTGCTTAGCAAATTCTTTTTCAGTCACGCCACTCGATATGCAATGGAATGTACTTCCATTTGATATATCACAATCCATATATTACTATTTGAAAAAAAATCAGTATGGGGGTGTGGAGCGTAAAGGGTGGGAGATTTCGAATTCAAAAAAGCATAGGGAGACCTCCTTTCGGAATTACAAATCCTTGGATCCGTGGGTTTTCCTTAATAATAATTATTAAAAGAATAATGGTCTGATTGCAATACTCTTTAATCACACATTGTGAATTAATTCCTAATTTTTCATTGAAAAATGGCACGACATTTTTTTTTAGTCAAATCGCTGAGTAGGTAATCAAATTACCTTTCATTTGATGTATCACAACCCATATATTCCAATTTGAAAGAATAAAGTAGTGGGGTGCGGGGTTGGGGGTGAGAAATATCAAATTCGAAGAAACACAGGTAAATTGCTTCCGGAATTCAAAATCCACGAATGTGAGGATTTTTCTTAATAATTCTTCGTACAAGAATTATTGACTAGTTACGTTACTTTTGTGTCAAGCTGTATACTATTCATATCTCATTGGTTTTTCACCCCAAAATTTGCTGCGTTTTTCTTTATACCTCAGGAACCACTGGTCGGAAATCATTCGGGTGAAAATTTTTAGGTTGAGTTATGCAACAATAATAAATATTGAAAGTTTCATGAAAATTCGGTAGTGAGTTTCTGAAAAATAATTTTTTTCCCTCCAACCCCCAATTTTGAGCCCTTAGGGTACACCGATCCTGCTGAAAAGCTTGAAGGATCAATGCCGAGTGACGCAAGATTTTTCTACCAAGTTTCGCGGATTTCGGTTCAGTACTTTCTGAGAAAAACTCCGGACAACGGACGGCGGACGGACGGATTTTTTTTTATTCGTTTATTCAAATCAACATACTCCAAAACGTAAACTGTGAAATTTTCAGGGGGTTGAAATTTTTTTTTTGTTGGTCGATCACTAAGGTTTATTATTTGATTTCATCAAATAATAAACCAAAATGGAACGATACACGCTTCAACAACGCATTGAAATTATTGAAATTCACTATAAAATGGATGAAAATGGTGATAATTTGGCAGAGATGGTTCGTAAAACTCGAACTTTTTTGGTCGGCGTAAAGCACCTTGTCGGACCGCAATAAAGAAATTGGTGGAAAAATTCGAGCTGTTAGGACAAGTTGGTGATGTGAAGAATAATACCCGTGCACGTCGCTCAAGAACAGCCGAGAATATTGGTGTTGTAGCCGAAAGTGTTGAAGAAAACCCAGGTTTGTCCATTCCTTGTCGTTCTTTGGAATTAGGCATTCCACAAACGTCATTACACCGTATTTTGCATAAAGATTTGATCTTAAGGCTTATAAAGTTCAGTTAAGACAAGAACTCAAGCCGACCGATCATCAATAACGTCGTGTCGTTGCTGATTGGGTCGTTGAAATGCATGAAAATGATCCGGAATTCCATCGAAAAATCATCTTGAGCGATGAGGCCCATTTCCACCTCGGTGGCTTCGTCAACAAGCAAAATTGTCGCATCTGGGGCTCGAAAAACCCGAGAATTATTGTTGAAAAGCCTCTCTATCCTCAACGTGTGACTGTTTTGTGTGGTTTATGGTCCGGCGGAGTCATTGGACCTTACTTTTTCGAGAATGAGGCTGGAGCAACAGTTACGGTGAATGGATTGCGCTATCGAGAGATGATTAATGATTTTTTATGACCGGAATTGGATGGTATTCATCTGAACAACGTTTACTTTCAACAAGACGGCGCTACGTGCCACACAAGCAACGAAACCATTGATCTTTTGCGGGAAAAGTTTCACCCTTGACACAGTACTGTTGATAATTGACCCATGATGGTGGCCTGTACCGTCTAACTAGAAATTTTTTTTCAGTTCTATGACTAAATTTCTGAAAGCTCTTATTTCTTCAGCCAGATTGGAATTGGAATATGAAATGAAATTAAATAGTTTAAGATATTGCTATTCAATATCGCCGGTTCTTGGATGAATATTAGAAAATGCAAGAGGCTAGATACGGCTGCTCGCATTTCAGAATTTTTTTCAGAAAAGCTTTGAATCTCGCTTGTGGAAATAATACTCACTAGCCGACATTGGCAGATAATTTCGAAAATTGTTTTATTTCAGTGTCAAACCTCTGACTTGTGCTACTCGCGACGATGAAATGGTGATAAATATTGCTGAAGAATATGTACATTGAGCTGAAAAAATAATAAAACTTTGTGTGGAATTTTCAACGTCATTGTTAAGAACCTTTTTACCTAGATCACAGATATAACTCCTATACAGATCAAAAGCAAGGTGTCTCCAGATGTTTTGCAACAATGATAATTCTCATTTATTCCAAACCACACGTGCATACCGCATTTTCATATCGAAGGATTTACCGAATCTCCTTGAACCAAACCATAAAATTCTTTGAGTTTCTATGGCACTTTGATTTCTTCGAATTTGAAAGAAAAACATACCATAGAATAATATGGATCACATTCTCTTCAAATTTCATTTGATCGATGAGAAAGTCTAACACTTTAGGTCAATCATAGAATTTGTTTTTTGATTGGAATTTATGCACTTTCAGCCCTTCCAATTTATCGCAAGATGGTAACGAACTAGATATCTTGAAATTTTTTATTCGAATTGGATGGAGTATTCTTTTGTATGAGCGTCGAAGAGATCAGGATCTTGTATTGAAGTATCTAGCTCTGATTCAGTGACACAGTACAGAATTCAATTCAAGCCGACTTTGAATATACTACAGGGTTGGGACATACACCTAATCTAACATGGACGGAGCTTCACATCTTTTTAAGACTGAATCGATTGAAACGTACATGTAGGAGAGAACGAATATGCGTTTTCTAGGGATAAAAAGGATATAATACATGAGCCTCTTCTAGCTCCATCTCTCTCAAGAACTTTACAATCCTCTCGCTCTGAAGCTCCTTTCATGGTTTTTTAGGTCTATCGGTTCGGATAGAATATGGAACCAAGTAAATATCGTTTGAACGTAAAGGACAATATTTATGGAATTTGAAGGTGAATGCAATGGCGCAAAATGTATCTGATGTACAATTTTTTGTTCATAATATACTTCCGGTATACCTTTACAAATGCTGAAAAATATCGAACTCAATATGTGCGCATTCGAAATCTCAAGCTCTTTCAACATCTGCAAAGATATACAGGAGTTCCTATATAAATTGAAAAAGTTGAGTGTATTTTCCGGAAGTATATTATCAACGAAAATTGTACACCAGATGCATTTTGCGCCATTGCGTTCACCTATAAAATTTCATGAATATTGTCCTTTTCGTTCAAAAGATTTTTACTTGGTTCCATACTTTATCCCAACCCTATATATTATCTGAAGACGTCTCTGGTTGATCAATAAATTGCCACAGTATTTGCTGTACTTCTTAATCTCCGGAGAAATGTTAATTAACAAATCATCATATCGTTTAAGTTAAACCGTGAATCTAATAACGAAGTCATGCCCTACGGTTCATACAATCCCACATCCTGTGTATATCCTAATTTAGAATTAATAGAGCTAGTGTTACGGCGTAGGGTTATGTAACGAATTTTCAGGGTAAATTCAGCACATATCCTATTATTAGCGAGATTGTCCTTGTTTCGAGTTTTATTCCGTTCCTAATAACCGAGAGATTAAGTGCAACTAGTCGTGCAGCTCGAGAGAAGAGTGGTCGTTGCTATTTGCCCTTAAATAATAATATTATCTCCCTCCGTTGCCATATAATGATTATGTGAAAACTTTTGTAGATATCTGTGTATAGAAAACAATATAATACAAGAAAATTTTCTCTATAGAGGAAAAACTTCCGATGAAGCTTACTTTAAATTTGATTGCTTTCCAGAATGAATGCTTTAGAAAAACCTAGAAAAGCACTGAGGTGAATTTAAATATTGCCGCTAAAGCTGCTGACTTTATATCAATGTTTTTCAAGATTTTTTTTTTCAATCAAGTACTGGATTTCAATTCGATCCTATCTGTATTTTTGGAAATACTGGGAATCCAAAATTTGGAACGGCTATACCTCCGGAATTATTGGTCGGATTTTTTCTTTTCACGAATTCGACCTTTGTAACTAAGTCCCGAGGCCGATCGTAAACACAATTAGAAACTCGAGTAGAGTAGGTTTGGACCTCGATTACAAAGGCTGAATTCGTGAATGGTTAAAATCCAATGATTTCTCAGATATATCCCTCAGACATTTTATTTTCCCATCATTTCCAAAAATACAGAAAAGATCAAAATGAATTCCATTGCTTGATTAAAAATTACATCAGCATTAACATATTAATTATCGAATTTTATCGTGATTGAATCAGTTTTTTCTGACTTATTCCGGAAAAAAACAACGATACCGAGGAAAAATGCACGAAATCCGACAGATTGTTTCCCAATATATCTGAAAAATATTACCGTATTCGGTGCCTAGCTGAGAAATATGGTGTTCAAGGAAGAGCACGATTTTTTTCGAATATGATAAATCGTTTTTACAAAACAACATTTTTTTTGAATTTTGTAATAATACGATCTCAATTGAATTTCGCGAAAACTGGTGGGTCAAGTAACTGCCAAGTTACAAAACAATCACTTCAATAGTTCCTGAAATATTAGGGAAAACACCCCAAAATTTCAAATCGAACCACGGCATTCTGTGGCGCGACCTATCCCAAAAGTCTCGGCCGGACGACAGAATCGATTTTGACACAGAAACTGGTGTCATCAGTGAGTCCAATCTAGTCGTTTGACACCAATTTTGACGGAAAATTCCAGAATAACAGACATCTGAACCAAACGATGGCACGCTGTTTCCCTAGAACATGCGCGCAGAATCTCAGCTTTACTCACAAACTAATTTAATTCATCACATAACAAGTTTCGGAATCACCTCGGGAATAACTTCAGTTTAGTACCAACAGTGAGTAAACTAAGTTATAATAACTAGGGGAAGTGTGCCTGAGATGGCATACTTTGTTTTTGGGTACCTACTATGATTTTTTAATTTATGGCCAAAAAAATTTTTTATGTAGGAAATATATAAAAATGGAATAAATAAAGTGAGTTTTCAGAAAACCTAAACGGTTTTTCTATCAACAAACGAAAAATTATATTTCAAAAAAGAAGCATGGTATGCCATCTCATGAAAGTAACTATTGATGAGATGGCATAGTATTAAAAAAATATAAAACTAGGTACAAATTTCACATTTGAACATTTTTGTCTTTCTGTCTACTCCAGCACATTCTGCATGGGCCCATTTCTTACAGATGTGACACTGGAACCATAATTCCCTTGATAGAGACCAGGAGTAAAGTTCATTGGAATAAATATAAGGCGAGTCCTCCTCATCTAGGTCATCTCCTACGTCAAAACCCTCGGCTTGCTCATCTTCATTTTCATCCTCCATAACACATTTCTTATTCATAGTTCTTTCCGACTTTCTTATCATCCCTTCTTTTTTTTGTACATTATCGTCGTCAAGTCCCAAAAGCGACATTAAACGTTTTTGACGCTAGAAGCCACCCCATACGATTCGCCTTCACAGCTAAGATGGCTTCCTGCATATTATTTTCATCCCATGACTCTCTATTTGACTTTCTTTTGTAGAGACCCATGTCTAAAAAAACATTGTTTCCAATTAATAATTGAAGTTGCTGTGATGGCATACCATGCCATCTTATGAAAACTATTGTATGCCATCTCATAAAATTAAGGGTTATTTTGAAATAACACAATTTTCACTGAAAAATATTTTAAACTAGGTATTTGATAACTTAGATATAACATTTAATAAATTATCTATCGGAAAGTTACAATAACATACCTTCAAGTCCCTCCCGTTACACACCAAACTATCTGCGAACGACATCTAAAAATATTTTAGGTAAACAAAATGTGACAAACATAATTTTCGACCACTCAAAGACCACTGACCTGCTTCCGATTAACGCAATAGTTTGTTTAAGCCGGTGGCTTTAAGGGGCGCAACAAAAGGCACGTAATTCAAAATGAATGTACATTAAATAGCGATTATGCCAACTCAGCAAGTATGCCATCTCGGGCACAATTCCCCTACTGTTATACAGTGTTGAGCAATAGTCTGGAATGAAACTTATAAGTTTGTCATTATGCTTACCATGGATTCTTGCCTGAATAGATATCAATACGATCTGTCATGTATTCCTGGAAATATTGGAAAAAAAAATTTCGATTGCTAAATCTACGGAATGATTCGACAGATTTTACCCACTCCAGAATTCGACCTTCGAAATAGAAACACAAACCTGTTCTGAAAATATCGAAGCTCTTAGTCGTTTTTTTGAGAAGATATTGTTCTAATGATCGGCCCTCAGGCAACTCGATAATCGATATTTGTCGAGTAAGTTTGTTCCTCAATTATGAAGGTCAAATACGTGGAAGGGTGAAACCCACCCAATGATTCCGAAGATATATCCATTTGAAATCATATTTTTCCAAAATACACGTCGGATCAAATTAAGGTCGAGTACCTTCAGAAATTTAATAGCTTGAAGATAAATGCAAAATCGATAGAATAGAAAAAACACACTTGACAAAGTTTCACAATTTTTATTAAAATTTGTTGACACGCGTGTTTCGGGTTTTATCCCATTTTCAAAACTGAACACATATGAAAACAGAAAGAATACATTCATTACAATCATCAAATAACACATGCTAAAATCGGGGACAGGCGGAAATCTAACTGGTCGTTTACAATTGGGAGATTTTGTTTTTGGGCTGATGATATTTCTAGTATCTCTAAAAGATCTAAACGTTTACCTTTATCACCCTTATGTAGAATTTTCATATTATTAAAGTCTATGAAGTGGTTGAGAGTAATACAGTGAGTGGAGAAACCTGTTGTTGATTTATTTTGTAATATGGATCTTTTATGTTCATCAACTCTAACCCCGAGAGAACGACCAGTCTGGCCTACGTAAAATGCAGGGCACTCATCACATGACAGCATATATACACCACTCAACTGTGAATTATTCAATCGATCCTTCCCATTAAAAAATATAGATCTCAAATTCTTTTTATTGGTACATATAACATCAATTTCATTTTTTTCTGACTCTTCTGTAAAGTTGTTCACTGAGAGATGGGATGTAATTGATGTACAC
Source organism: Myrrha octodecimguttata (assembly GCA_958510865.1). NCBI lineage: Eukaryota > Metazoa > Arthropoda > Insecta > Coleoptera > Coccinellidae > Myrrha > Myrrha octodecimguttata. The sequence goes on from OY294056.1 coordinate 26,596,870, forward strand.
AAATTTCTTAATTTCATCATGAACTTGAGGTGGAGAAATTAAAGGTGGAAAATGACAACAAGTGTTTAAATTTCTTAGATATTCAAATAAAAAGAGTAAATGAACACCTCGAATTCGATATATACAGAAAGCCCACTTTCTCAGATATTCTTATTCACAACAGTAGTTCACACCCTTATAAAATCAAAATGTCGGCATTCCATGCCCTAGTACATAGGTTAACTTCGATCCCATTGTCTAAAAATAATTTTGAAAATGAAGTTAGAGTTCTTAAATTACTTGCCAAAAACAACGGCTACTCTCCTAACATAATAGACAAATTAATTTTCAAAAAACAACAAACAAAATTGTTATCTTTAATTTATCCACCTCAAGCTCATGATGAAATTAAGAAATTTGTGTACATCAATTACATCCCATCTCTCAGTGAACAACTTTACAGAAGAGTCAGAAAAAATGAAATTGATGTTATATGTACCAATAAAAAGAATTTGAGATCTATATTTTTTAATGGGAAGGATCGATTGAATAATTCACAGTTGAGTGGTGTATATATGCTGTCATGTGATGAGTGCCCTGCATTTTACGTAGGCCAGACTGGTCGTTCTCTCGGGGTTAGAGTTGATGAACATAAAAGATCCATATTACAAAATAAATCAACAACAGGTTTCTCCACTCACTGTATTACTCTCAACCACTTCATAGACTTTAATAATATGAAAATTCTACATAAGGGTGATAAAGGTAAACGTTTAGATCTTTTAGAGATACTAGAAATATCATCAGCCCAAAAACAAAATCTCCCAATTGTAAACGACCAGTTAGATTTCCGCCTGTCCCCGATTTTAGCATGTGTTATTTGATGATTGTAATGAATGTATTCTTTCTGTTTTCATATGTGTTCAGTTTTGAAAATGGGATAAAACCCGAAACACGCGTGTCAACAAATTTTAATAAAAATTGTGAAACTTTGTCAAGTGTGTTTTTTCTATTCTATCGATTTATCATGTTTCATCAAGTGTTAAGTGAGGAATCAATTTCGATAAATGCAAAATTTTGTGAGGTTGGTATAAATGCATGATCGTGTTTTGATGATCCGCAACTTTTTCTGAATGTTCCGAGTAGCTAGCTCGTCCCGTTCGAAATTTATCGTGGCAACGGATGGTAGGTCGGTCAGACAGAATTGAATTTGACATCGAAAATAACAGACATTAGTACTGACAATTATATAATATGATTTTCTCTGTGGATTGTCGTTGAGATATATTTCTGGAATAACTCAAAAAAACACTGGGGCGATCACGATTAGACTAGGAAACTAGGTGGCAAATGCTGATGCACGATTCTGTGAGGAATTTCGTGTCATTACATCAATTTAAAAGGAATCAAAATTTGTTTTCAAGTCACAATTGAATATTTTCATTTTGAGTTCTACTGAAAATGTACTGTTTTTTGGAATAAATTTGATATATATTATGGAGATATTGGGACTTCAAATCTTGTGATTTTGCGGAATTCAAGTGCTTAATTTTGACCCGATCATGTTTGTATCTTGGTACTGATAATTATAATATGTAAAATGCAGCACTCGGAGATATTATCCATATGTAATTTGCTGAGAAGAACCTTGAACTGATCTGGACACATTTAGCATCATTCGAATTGGCATCGCTTGAGAATGATGAATAGAAAAAACTCTATAAAGGAGAAAGCTGAAAAATAATCATAATAATTATGATAACAATAATAATAATAGTGGTGATAATAATAATACTAATAAAAATGATAAAAACCAAGCGTGGCTGATCAAGGAAGATAAATATTGAAAAATAACTATTTATCAATAGAGATAATTGAACAAATCAAAATGAAAGTACAGGAAAAACTTCAACACGCAACGGACTCCACACCTGGAAGTCAAAGCAATCTGACTGAATTAAGTGGGATGGAACAAAATGAAACTAAAGCGTATACCATACAAGAAATGCAAGATCATGTTCATTCAGAAGATCGAAGTGTAAGCGAATTGAATGAGCTACTGAATGAAATAATACAGAAATACAACGTCCTAGATCCAACTAGAAGACCACGTATTCCAAAACAAAAAACTTCAGTGAAGTTTACCAACATTGTAGACACACTTAACAGACAAATATTACCCACGCTTCTAGATGCTGAATCTTTTTCAGAAATACACACTGTTCAGCTTTAACCGCAGCGGTGGCAAATGGAATGAAAATCGTGGAGGAGATTGATGAAAGTAACAAGCAGAAGAATAATAATATACCACCGTGAAAAAGGAGATCATGGAAAAGATAGAAATCAAGCGAAAAGAAATAACTAGAGTGAAAGAATTCACCAGAAGAAAACCTAGAAATAAGTCGAGAATAAGAGCAGATAAGATATTTCAAAAATATCATGTACGTACTTCAAGAGATGAGCCCAATGGCGGGCTAAAAGACTTTCCGGACACTCTAAAACGAAACTTATTAGAATTCTCTACCAGATTGAGAAGATACTCTGAGATCAGCAAGCGGAAAACACAAAACAAATAATTTCGATTCAACGAGAACAAATTCTACCGTTTCAAAGGAAATGAGCCATACCACTGCCAGCACAAATGACGAAGTGCAGTGCTACGTGCTAATACGAACTGGATAAAAAAGAAGAGCAAAAAAGTGCCAATTGAAAAAATGATTGAAGTCAAAAACTTCCTTAGTTTTTGACTTCAATCATAATAATATGTCAGTTGATATAATAATTTAATTTCTCATTCAAGACGTGGTACAGCGAAGGCAATAAAAGTGTATCGTAAGATATCAATATCGAAATATATTATGTGAAGGATTATTGCGTTAATCACCTTCATTAGGTAAACTCGTTTGAATTCAATATTTGAAAATGAAGATAGTACTCATTATGATATCAGCCACATGTGTCATACCCAGAGACATCCATAGTAGCTTTGAGATACTAAAATTGGAGAAAAACCTATTCATTATGTTACAGAAAGTCGCCATTTGGAATACAACGAGAATGGAAAAAAAATTCCTGAGTCAAAAGTAGTAGAAAAGATGAACTCGCCTCCAGTCCGTACCGTGTCAGTAACAGGTCACCCTGAGAAAACCGAAAATAATGAAGATAATGATGATGGTGATAATAATGAAGTTTTTTTTTGAGGCAGACATCAAATTAATAGTAAGAATTTCACTTACATACAAATGAACTATATGAGTGATAGAGGCTCACGAAATTGACAACTGTTTAAGAACATTCAGGCAAACAAAGAAGACAATAAGCACCAGCTATTGGTAGCGCGGAATGATTTTAATAGAGCGTGGACGACATGCATTAAAAGGGAAATGGAGGTTGCAGGTGTAATAGAAGCGCTCCGCAGGCTATGTAAAGACTTTTTGACAAACAGGACGATAACGAGTTGACCAGTGACTAGGACGATGGTGACAGGTAGTCCACAAGGATCATACCTTGGGCCGACCCTCTGGCTGCTGATCATGTATGGTTGGTTCAGGATAATGGACGAGGCTGACAAAATATGGAGGATGGACGAAATGGTCGACGACAAATAGACATAGAATTAACGGACATACTTGCATCCATCCAAGCGTTTGCAGATGACGAATTTATTTCAGTGAGAGGCAAATCAGCGAAAGAAATAGAAATAAAGTGGAAATACATATGGAGTGACTGCAAGCTCTGGGAAAGCGAAAGCGGGTTGACATACAACGGGGACAAAACGGAGATTATGTTCATGTTCGAACGACGAAATGTGAGACCACCGACAATAAAGATACGAAACAAAACGCAACGGAGCAAAAAGATGATAACATACCTCGAACTTACAATAGACAGACAGCTGACACACGAACAAGACATAAAGAAAATAAGAGACAAAATAGGTGAGACAGCGACAAAGCTATTGGAGGCAATAAGCAGAACATACGGATACGACATTGACAAAGTCAAACAAATCACAGAAAACGTGATGAAACCGGCTGCGTTGTATACCTCTTAAATATGGGGCATCAAGGCAGAGTGAAAACTTATCAGAAGACACACGGACGCGCTACAGATACCCTTGCTTCTGCTCATCAACAGGACATCTCCACACCAACAATGGCCCTACAAGTACTGGCTGGACTACCACCTTGGTAGGCAGAAGCAGAACATAGACATAATGACTGGAAAAACAATCAAAGAAAAATAACGGAATTGAAAAGGAAGAAAATATACAGGACACACCCATCACAGAAATATATAAATAAATTTTAGCCATCACCGAAGACAATAAAAAAAAAAACCACAGGCAAAAGTAAATGACAGAATGGGGACAAAATTGGGAAAATGGAGAACGGGGACGAGAACTACGCGGACGTTGCAAACAGACTGGTGCAGACCGACCAGGATTGACCTTCATAGCACAACAACTAACGACAGGAAAAAGAAAGATAAAAGAATACCTACACATACTCAAACTAGGAAACAGGCAAAAAATGCCCGTACGAAGGCGAGGACGAAGACGTGCGACACATTAGACTGCACTGCATACTCAAAAACAGGAAAGACTTAAGGGATACGATAAAGGCCAAATATGGAAACTTAACACTGACATTGAGAAAGGAAGGTAGAGCTAACGAAATGGACATACGAAAAATAAACGACTGGACCGATGGAGAAATAATGGATACATAAAACTAACGGGCAGATGGACAAGAAGAAATAAATAAAGCTGCAAAAATAACATCACGATGCAGCCACAGAACAACTAATGCCGCAAGGCGGGGAGCTGAGTCAACAACATCGAAGAGGCTCACTTTATAAGAAGCTCACCTGTTTGTCCTAGAGAAAAATATATACAATCATACTACATATACGAAGAAAACATATATATATATATATATATACATATATATATATATATATATGACATATATATATATAGCCATATGATTACTTTTTGCTCGAAGGCGACGACGCAATTTAAAAAAAAAGCGTTTTTGGGCATTCGGAGCCTGACCTCCTTATTCAAACTTTAAACCTACAGTAGAAATTTTGTGTCTCTGATTCATTCTTTTGCAAATTCATCGTGTTCACAGTAGACAGCCAATAGCAAGTTTTATTTGGGATGCCCAGAAATACATAATTTGTACAAATTTAGGAAGAACGATGGCATATTGTTTTTTAGAACATGCGCGAGACTGTAGTTTTCATACACATCAAAAATTTTTCTGAGTGTATTTAGGTTTTAACTCTCAATATCTGAAGGAGAACCAGTAAAAGTTGAATAAAATTATTATTAATCGAAGACGCCCTTGCGGATTGCGATGTTTCTCGATGAACAGTAACGGAATAATATGAACGATCACAGTCTTTAGGACGGTTTCACACAACTTTTATTACCCGATCAAACGCTTGATTGTCAGTCAACAATAAATTTTCTGCTCTATTTCAGTTCATTTTCAACCGAACCATTGATGTCGAACTGTAATTAACGAGTTGTTCGACCGTCAAAAGTTTTGTAACACCAACAGTAAAATTGACCCCTTAATCGAACATTTAGAGAAAATGAGCAAATTTGGAAGCTCTGAAACAGTAGAGTTCACTTCGTTCATCGTTTACATTATTTAGTACGAATAGTTTGAATCTCGCGAGGGCATTTTCCATAAACGAAATTTCAATTCAATTTTCAGATATTGGAGGTGAAAACTTAAAAAAAATAGAAAATGATGCAGACTCCTCTCAAGAGGTCCGCTAATCTATATATCAGCTGTGTCGCGAGATATTCATTAGTATTGAAGTGACAATTGTTACTCTGGTTTAGGTTAATGGTCTCTGTTTTGTCTTGATGGAACTCATCTGTAACTGATATCTTCAGGAAATATTCCATACATCTATAAAACTTCATGCATTTCACCGCATATTCAAACTGGATCCAATATCGTGTTCCAAGTTTCGGGTTACACCAAAAAGGCATGCATTTCTGAGGCGAATATGGAATTCAACGAAAATGATTATCGCCTGAAGAAAGTTATATTCATGAGTTCACCTGGATTCCTCAAAAATTGTATACATTTATTGAATACATAATGCTGATCGTGACTCGCGTTTCGCCGATTTCTTCATTTCAGTACAGGATTTTCTGGAGGATACACTAGGGGGGAATGAGATTATGATAATAAAAGAGTATGAATGTGAGAAATAAGATAGCTCTAAAAGATATCATGACACAGTAGGAACTCGGATTTTTTGCTCGCATGTTTTAGGGGAATAGGGTGCTATCGTTTTATCCAAGTGTCTGTAACTTTCGATGATTGAGCCGAAAATGGTCTTAAACGACTAGGTTGGACTCACTGATGACGAATCCGGTGTCAAAATTTATTCTGTCACCATGATAACAGGCGTACGGAGGATTCTATCAACATGAAAATTTCAGGAAGGGTTGCATTTCGAAACACGAAGGTTGAGTTCATACATGAGCCGAATCGGCCTAACAGTTTCGGAGTTATAGCCATTTGAAATTTTGAGGTTAATTTCCTCATATTTCGAAAACTACCGAACCGATTAGATTGAAACTTTGCAGTTAGTTGGAGCATATCGACGCGTAATTTTGAGCGAAATTTCGTTGAAATCGTATGGTTACTCAATTAAAAAAAAAAAATTTTCAAAATTTTTTTCGAAAAAATTTTTTTTTCCTGAAAACATTGTTCATATTCGAGAACAATTTCAGTCATGCCTTGAACATGATATTTCACAGTAGTGCATCAAATTTCAATTCGATACGGCTATTGGTTTCGGAGATATTGGGAAAAAATATGTAGAATTTCCTGGTTTTCTTCTCGATATCGTTGTTTTTTTCGTTATAACTCAAGAAATACTGATTCAATCGTGATGAAACTTCGCAGCTAGTTTGGAGATAATTGTGGACAACATCGTGCGAAATTTCGTGATTATCGCGTCAATAGAATAATTTCAAAAAAACATTTAAAATTTTTTTTTCAAATATTTAATATTCTGTGATCTTCTCATCATATTATCCTCATTAAATGCCTTCACGGCAGTGCTTTTCTAGATTTTGTGAAATTGTTTCATATACTGTGTCCGAATTTGAAAAGGAACAACCCTTAATTTTTCGGTTTCCATGCAAAATCAGAAGAAATGCAAGAAGAGGTGAACTTTGGTTCGTTGACGGACATTTGAACGGTTGATTCATTCCAATCACTTTTTATTGATCCTGTGAGAATGCCAGCAACCCCTAAAACCTCAAATGGAAAGGGTACTTGAATGGCACCTTGTTTCAAAGACAGTTCGATTGCTCTTTCAAGGGTGCCATACACTTGGAGAGTAGGATAGTAAAGATACCAAGAGTTGCGGTGAAACATGAAACTGATGGGAAAATCTATCACAAATAGGTCTAATAACAGCATATCCTAGAATACCACTGAACCCTTTGTGAATAGGAAAAACAGATCTTCCAGATGCTGTGATAAAAATTTTCCGACAATGTTACTGTAATTCTTCAGTTGTTCTTTTTTTCAGAATAATGAATTGGAAAAGTTCTTCATGCAGTTCGTCGCACATAAATGCAATGGCTATATCCATCAAGTGAAAACAGAAATCTTGCAGCGAAAGATCTACAGGAGTGTGAACAGTCAAATTACCGTTCTCTATAGACAATAGCATCAGAAATCCTAAGCGATGCATCGCTTGTTCTCTGTGGAGTGCCGTTCCCAAGAATATCGTTGGATCGCTTGATTCGTGGATACTAACACATTTTTTAGTTAGTCCTCTTCCCAGGATTTCAAGAATAACGCTTCTGTATACTTGTCGTAAATCAGAAAAATTACAGACAATGCCATTGTGACGAAACGATAACGCGTTTTTCCCCAGAACAAAAGGTCACAAACTATGGTAGAGTCCGATCAGAACATTTCAACATGGTTGAAGGAAACATATTAGACTATCTATTTTATATGTTTTGTATGATTCGTTGAATTATCTATCATTTATATCTTCATACAAATTCCACCAATGCTCTAGCCGGCTAGTCCAATGGAAAAACCCCATCGCGATTGGGTATCTCTATCATACTCTTTACGATATACACTGTGTCGATTTGACACGTTACCTTCCCTAATATAGAATCAGGAAAAATACAAAAAAGGATAAACTTTGGTTCGTGTGGAGACATTCAATACGGCAAGTTAGTTTCAATGAATTTGTAATCACCCTGTCAGCGTTATGGCAGTAACCCCTAGTATCTTAAATGGGAAGGGAACTTGGGTGACATTTTTTCGAAGGTGATTGGATTGCCTTATCAAGACTGACATAAAACTACTCAACGCTTCTTATAAGTACTTCTTTACTTAATTTTTCTGAATAAGGACAAAAAAAACTTAAGATTAACAGTGATATTGTCGGAAAATCTGGAAGATCTGTTTTTCCTATTCACAAGGAATTCGCTGGTATTCTAGGAAATTCTATTACTGGACCTATTGCTGATATATTTTCCATCATTTTCATGCCTTACCGCAACTCTTTGTATATTTACTATTCTACTCTTCAAGTGTAGAGCATTCTCGCAAACTCAATCGAACTGAACTTGAAACAAGGTGCCATTCAAGTACCCTTTTCATTTGAGAATTAAGAAGTTGCTGTCAATACACTGACAGGGTTCACACAAATTCATTGAAACTAACTAACCATATAGATTGTCTCTGTATACGAACCAAAATTTAGGTATCCTTTCTCTTGCATTTTTTTGATTTTTTGATACATAGGCGCACAAATATTAATGGTTGTGCCATTTATTGACACAGTACATATAGTAAAAGAGATGGTACCAATACAGGAACGATACAAACTAAAAACAAAGTGAACTGTGACGTTTCAGAGTGCAAATTTGAATCTTCCAATAGACAAAGGAGAAAATTTTTAGAATTATTTTCTCCTCTATCCGATGAAAGTGTCAGATTTGTACTCTGAAACGTCACGATACACTTTGTTTATCGTTCATATTGCTCCTGTTTTGTTCATTAGGCAATCTGTTTGCCTAGAAACTGTCCTTGACAAATAGTTTAATCCCGCAGTGAAAACCTAGAACAAACCTAAAAAATGATGCGAAATCCTCCCAAAGTAAGCTTTAATCGATACTCAAAATAATTGATGAAATTTTTATAAAAAAATAAATGATAATTATTTTATCATAGTGATCTCATAACAATTCAACGAATTATGCAAGACGAATAGATAGTCCAATATGTCAACCATCATTAAATGTTCCGATCAAACTCTACCATATTTCGTGACTTTGTCAGGCTCTTGTTCTGGGAAAAAACGTGTTCTCGTTTCGTCGCAGTGGCAATGTCTGTAAATTTTCTAAGTAACTACAGAAATCCGAGCGGTATTCTTGAAATCCTGGAAAGGGAACAAACTAGAGAATGCGGACGTATCCACGGATCTGGCGACGAAACGATATTCTTGTGATTCTCTCACGATTTCTGATGGAACGATGGTATATAGAGAACGCTAACTCTCAGGTTATGTTTCGGCTGTTTTAAACTTTTAATCTGCTTGGCATTACGTTTCAACGATCTGCAAGATTTCTGTTTTCACTTGAAGATGGATGTAACGAGTGCACTTATATGGGACGAACCGTTGAAAAATGCGGAAATACAATACCGACTGGTTGTCGACTTTCTGGGCAATCTGATCGAAAAATTATTCTTATTTCTCTTATGGCAACAGTATAAATTCAAATCTAAATCATGACAATATATCACAGAAATATATTCTGTCTATGCAATATGCAATATGCATAAAGTTGGAAAAATGAATGAAATTAGTCGGAAAATACTTTTTTTTGTTTGGTTAGAATATTTGGCATCCTGCACAAGAATAAGAACTTGAGGTTTTGAAAAATGGAAGGGATATCGAATGCGAGATTGTTCTATAGGGAACGTTTCATACTATAGCATTCAAGAATAGCGACCCTGGCTGTTTGTGTTCTCTATCTCTTTCATGTGTCAACCTCATCTATATAACAGTTGTTTTTCTAGTGGAATAGAAGTAAAAAAATTCCTTCCGAAATTTTTTTATGAAATTATGCTGAGACTTCATATTTCGTGGAATTTTCTTGATTGGCAGTAGTGTATCAATAATAAAAATGTTAACTCCTATGTTAGCAAAACATTGAAATTTCGGGTATGAAAATAACATGACTTATACGGTATCTCTTTCTATTCTATTGTTTATAATTTTTGAGGTATCTAATGTTTTTTTAGGTGATTGATTCTATAATTCTCTTTATATAATGCTTGAACAATAACTGTTTACGTGTGAAATTGTCTGATATAAATAAATTCCATTATTCTTTTTGAGATTAATAGTGGTTCCATAAGTATTTTATGAATGTACATGCAGGGATTGCAGAAGTTGCAAAAAATTATAATTAAATATCTGAAAGTTTTTCATAACAGTTTAGCTGAAATCATATCTTCATTGCAGGGTATATTTGTTACATGATTGCAATATGAGAACCATATAGGAATTTTTAGGTCAGTCTGTACGCTTGGAAGTTTTACTGCCGGGTTTTTCAGGAACTTTTATTCTTCTTTCGAATGAACTATCACAAAGTAGCCGAATACTCTATCCATTATTTCTCATAACAGTTTCATCTTTTGATTTCTGTTCTTCTCGAAACCCTTGAAAATAGCATAACTGATCTTCCAACAAGTTCATATACCTACGTGAAATATTTCCAGGAACAGAGCAAACAGTTTCTTCAACATTCGCCAGGTTTATTCAGTTAACATATTTTTACATAGACATTATTTTTTCGGAGTTAATTCACATAATAACTACGACCTCTATGTAGAGAGGACAACGATGCGTAGTTATCTGACGAAAAAATGACTACAACCTAACATTTCCAGAATATACATAGTGAAATAAGTTATATTTTCATGGCCAACCGGGAGAATTCACAAAAATGAATTCATGACATACATACTACAGTTTATGTGAAAAATCGCATTCCTCAGACTCTAGATTTATATTTATGTTGTAATTCACAATGACGCAGTTATTTGGCCTGGTGCTTCACGAATTCTATTGATATAAATCATTTGAAGTAGTGAATTCATACTGGGATTGTTAAGAATGCTGATTTACTCCATAACACTCAAAAACCGAGAAAGTGGAGCTTTTTAACTTCCAATGTCTGACAAATGTCAAACCTTGCACCAAACCAATAATGATGAAGATTTATATCGAGTTTTCGATAACCTGTAGGTTTTTAACTGTTATTTCATAACACTCCGATTACCCCAAGAATTGGCGAATAGATCAGAATAAATTGAGACGAATCTAGACCCAAATTCTACAAACTGATTTCAGGAGATGTAGAATTGTTGTGGTTATTTGTAATTAGAATAGAAACATTGTTCGAGTTGTTTTGCAAAAACACACTTCAATAGAGAGTTCCGGGTTTAACTATGTGGTTGAAACAGCGAATTGAATATCCGTCAACACCGTGGTCCCTAGTTCAAGGGCAGGACTCGTTGACGGTTTTGTGTTCAAACTCAGCTCTGTTGGTAAAGATCCAACTGGTTTTGCTGTTTTGTTTTGTTCGAAACTGTTTGAACGTAATCGGAATTAGTGACAGGTAAAGTTAGTGTGCTAAAGGGAAGTCTGAAACAATTGAAATCTTAATGTATTAATCTGTGTGTTTATATCTATACCTCAATACGCATATCCAAAATGGATTTTCGAATATATAGGGTTACATTGGTAAATGAACATACGGTAACTTGAGGTAGAGCTACCTACCCTAGACGAGTCTCGAAAACCTATATGTGGTACATCTAATCGATTCCATAACTAAGATACAGGGTGTTTCTTGTATTCACCAATATTTTCAATTGCTCATAACTTTGTATATAATCTTGTAATATTTAGAACATATGATTAACTCATACAGGTCAAGTGAGTCACATTCAAATATTTGAAAAATTTTAAGTCCATCTTAAAAAAAATATGGGTTTTTTGTCAAGTTGAAATTTCAAAATTGGATATGAAAATTTGAAAACAGCAGAAATTTTTCAATTGGATTTAGTTGCTTTTTTCATCCCACACGTTAAATCGCTCATCGAAAATTCCATGGGAACTTTTACGCTCACGTTCGAGTTCGTTGCCAGAGCTGTCACTTATGAAAGTATATCGATTTCCCTCAAGGAAGCGTAATTTAATGATAAAACGATTTTGCGGTCCTTCAATCATATCGTGTCAATTCTGGAAAGATAAAATTTCTAGGAAATATAGAGACAATATTATAAGGCGAATTTCCCCATTCAAAAAATGAACCTTCGTTTTCAGTGCCCAAAACTAATCTACGAATATCGAGTTCATTAGTAGATTCATTTAGGCATTATTCTATTTATGGTGGACCAAATAGCTGCACAGAGAAAAAGGATCTCCTAAATCAAATATAAACATATTCTTGAATCGAATAATCTTCCTCCAAGAATGATGATTTAATATTGACCAATATACTTCTATTCTCAACTCATTCCGTTGTTTGCTTGTTCACATGAATTCTCTTGAATCGAATTTAGTTGAACCAAGATTTACGTACTCTTCAATTCAGAAAACAATTTCAGCTAATCAGAGTTCTCTCGGATCAAGAATATCATTTCTTATTACATGTGTTCTGATGACGAAGGCACGTACACGTGACCCGCTCGACCAATAGCGGTATTACTGCTGAAGATACGTGGAATGTAGAATCGCAGACGGTAGAACATATGGATATTTAGATGGGAAACAAGGCCACGCTCCATAGTGAACAGTGAACAATTGCGTTTGTGTTTTTGATGGTGCATTATGAATTTTGTATAAATGGAGAACTACTTATCAAGATCGAGAAAGTGTTTCGGGAACAGAGTTTCGAAAGTCAAGAAGAAAAGGTTGGTTTCAAGAATAAGCTTGGTTAATCGCGAACAAACTTTGAATTGAAAAATGTTTGTATATCCCTACATGTATGTGTGTTATGTATAAACATTGTCACATGTATATACGTGAACTCCAGACTGCACATTTTAATTTTATATTTGGAGGTCGTGAGTATACATAGTAACCGAGCGAATTGTTACAACCTACTTCTGCTCTTTGATTTTCGAAACCCTATTCCCAAAAAACTTCCTTGTTAGGAGGTGATCCTCCATTCGCACCCGATTTATGATTAATATTTTCAAGATTAATTATGAAAAGCTTTTTGAGATATCTTACATTTTTTGTATTTGAGAGCCGCTAATAGCAGCAAACATATTATATTCTCTGGGTAAAAAAATATTGAAATCTGGTTAAATACAATAACGAGAAATATTTCGTTCGTATCAAAGACACAGTATTTCAGAATAATAATATGAAACATATTTAGCAAACATATCCAGTAATCTTTGTAAGTTTTCTTATTAGGATTAAACGTTATTCCACTTCAATTAAGAAGATCATTGTTCACACGGGTCAAGAGTATTTCATCGAAAAATCAAACTAACATTTGGTTGGACCTATTCAAGAGTACCATTCCCTTGAATTAATGCAGTTACAAATTGATTCAAGATAACCTTTTTCTCTGTGTGATCGTAAAGAAAATGATATCCGAATTAATCGACTCAAAGACTCGACATTGGGTAGCAGGTTGAGTGCTTCATTACGAAGGCCAAATCCGTGAAGTCGTACCCATTGATTCCGCAGATCTACAGCAACTTCCACAGAGTATGATCTTCTGATCGCCGCATTCCTATTTTCTGGAGTCGCTAAAAATCAACTGAAATCAGACACAGAATCATCTTTACCTTTAAACACAATCAAAGTTTTGTGAAATCAGCTGATAACCATTCTAAATTCTCCGAATACTTATTTCCAACCTCAACCAATCCGATTGTATTGAACTCGAGCCAGTAGTTTGTTGAAAAGTCAAGTATAACAACAGACATGTGTCAACATAGATATGGACTTCGCCGATCTTTAAATACTGCGAACGAAGGTTACTAACGGTTTGAGAGGCACGAAATGAAGCACCCTCTCAAATAAATAGGAAAAAATATAGATTTCTTGAAAATCACGTGACATATTGATCATTTAAGGAAATGAAAAAGACACTTGGCTCTAGCTACGTGTGTGCATCAGAACCGTATCAGGATAGAAAAACATCGAAGGGAGTAGGAAGGTAAGTCCCTTTTAAGAGGGAATCGAGTTTCGCTAGTGCAAACCCAGCTTCATAGTACCACCATTCTTCAGCTTGGCTTCCTCGGCATCTTTCTTTCCCTTCCTCTATTTTCTTCAGTGCAACCTTTTAAATATGCTGGGTGTTCATTAATCATATGTTGTCATTTAAGAAGGCAATTCTTGGGGCCATTTCAGGAAAGGAACTTCAGATGATCCTATGTCGTTAACGTGATAACACACAGGGTGGTAAAATTTCCAGAGAAAATCTTCCTTATACAACCACGATTATGCGTCTGTAGATATTTCTATTAACTCTGAGACACGTTTTCACTATATCTATTCAGATACATTTTCTGATGTACAAAACATTATTGTTACCAGAAGCGTCTGTATGGGTTTCTTATGTACATTTTTGGGAAAAAATGATACCTACATTGCTTCTTTTTCTCAAATTGGAAATTATTTTTAGAATTCTAGTTGACACCTCAACAAATTCGATCTCTTGATTTTACATTGTCCGGATTTGACTTTTGGCGTTGAACAATAAAAGTAGTTTCACTTCAACGTGGATCTAAAGAAAATTTTGCCGATATGCGTGCAATTTCTACAGAATGGTTACCACATGGTATTTAAAGCATTAGTTTCTCGCTGAAGTTGAACAATTTTAATTTTTTCGAGCGAGAATCATGCGCTGGACCAAACAGAATCAAGAGATCAAATTCGTTCAGAAATCAATGAGAATTTCAAAAATAATTTCTGATTTGAGAAAGAGCGGCGTCAAAGGTATTCTTTTTTCCCAAAAATATTCAATAAGAAACCATGCGGACGCTACTAGTGAAAATAATGAAATAGTTTGTACATCAGATAATGTATCTCAATACAGTGAAAATGTGTGCATGAAAATTCATGAAAGTATCTGCAATAGCATCATTGTGTTTATATAAAAAGATTTTTTCTGGTTAGTTCACCACCCTGCGTGTTAGCACTTTCACGACATACGTTCATATGAAGCTTCTTTCTCAAAATGGAACCATGAATCGCCTCCCTTGAATATGAGCATATCATTAAGGAACACCCTGTACTTCCTATTGAATACCTTCAAGTCTTCAATCGTTTCAGTTCTTCTCTTTTTTCTATTAGTTTCACTTTACGGTAAATTATGCTAATTCTCATTAATTCGGCTTTGCGACATTAATTTTCAGCTTCAGGGATATTAATAAGCATTCGATGTGACCATTCCAGTGATTCCGCCAACAATGCTTGATCATCAGCATACTTGATCATCTGAATACTCTGTCTTGGTTTTTCATCCCAAAAGTTCTGATTCAGCTGAATTTTCCAGTTCGTCTTCGATCAATTTTTCTACCAAAAGCATCTCGTAAAATTCGCGAATGAAGTTCAACAACAATCAGAAAAACTTCTACAACAACCTGAAGTATACAGAGGCCCACCAATCAAGTAATCTACCAGCTATTGAAGATGTTAATTAATTCTGGGAACAGATATGGACCAACATAAGTATACACAACACAAACCAAGATTTCAATAACACCATTGAAGAGAACACCAGTAAAATACCAGTCATGACAAATAACCAAATAACAATGAATATCATGCAAACACAACTGAACAAAACACAGAATTGGAAATCCCCAGGCCCAGATAAAGTTCAAAACTTCTGGCTAAAGAAACTAACGAATCTTCATGAGAAGCTTTTGAACATCTTGAATGAAACAATTTCGGATCCGACTAAACTAGATGATAGCATATGCGAAGGAGTAACCTAACTAAAACACAAATCAGGTGACACTCAAAACCCAGGAAATTATAAGCCCATAACCTACCTCCACACAATAAACAAGCACACTACAGGCTGTATTAATCAAGTCATCTCGCAACACTGCACAGCAAATAACGTAGCAGAAGAGCAAAAAGGAGGCAGGGCAAAGATATTTGGTTGCAAGGAACAACTTAAAATAGACTCCATCTTAATGAACCAAGCGACAAAGATAAATCGCAACCTAACCACATGTTTCATTGACTATATCAAAGCATACAACACAATACCACACTCATGGATAATATTGAAAAAATACAAATTGAATACAACATACATAAAATTCATCGAAAATACAATGACTAGATGTAGAACTACTGTGAATATAAATAATGCAGAGCACAAATCATCCATCAACTCAAGCAAAATAAAGATTTATACAGAAATCTTCCAAGGTGACAGTCTGAGTACGCTTTTGTTTTGTATATGCATGAATCCTCTCTTAACGCTACTGGATAAGTAAGCAACAGGTTACAAAATCAAAACCAATGAGCAAGATCGAATCATCACATATCTGTTTTATATCGACGATCTGAAATGATATTCTAACAACGGATCAAATTTGAAAAACACCATCCGTATAGTGGACAACTTCAGCAATGGTATCGGAATGAAATAAGGAACTGCAAAATGTAAAAAATAGGCTATAAAAAGACGAATATTGAAGACATCTCCCTATTACACCACTACCAACAATGAGAAAATTGAAACCATGAACCCAGAAAGTTACTACAAGTATCTCAGGATAGAACAGAATAAAACTACCCAACATAATATGATCAAGAACAAATTGAAGCACTCATTCCACGAAAGAATAAATGCAATATCCAGAACACATCTTAACTCCAAAAATCTAACCAGAGCTATCAATGCATGTGCCATTTCACTCCTCACATATTCGTTCGGAGTGGTGAAATGGACAGACACAGAACTGAAAGAAATGGAAACGAGAATAAGAACCACACTAACAAGGTACAACAAACACCATCCTAAAAGCTCCATCGAAAGAGTCACACTACCTAGAAAGATGGGAGGACGTGAAATAACAGACATATGCTGCTAGTGCACAAAACAAATTGTAAGAATGAAAAATTACTTTCTCGAAAAATCTACAGAATCTACATTCATAAAAACCATATGTTAAGCCGACCAGAATTACACTCCACTCAACCTTAGAAATGAAGAAATATATAGCCTCGAAAGTCCAAGAGAAATCGAGAATACCCAAATTCAAAACAAATCAGTGCATGGAAAAAAAATCCCTACATGGAAGATATTACTCTGAACGGAACCACGATTATGTCGATAATAAGCAAACGCTCAAGTGGCTCACCACAGGGAAACTCTTTCCAGAAACTGAGGGATTCTTTTTTGCTATACAAACTTGTCGTGGCCACCAAGAACTTTAGAAAACACATTAGTAGAAAACCCTCACTGGAAAATGACTTGTGTAGATGGTGCAGAAATGAACCCGACACAACACAACACATATTAGCAGGATGCACAGCCCTTAGCCAAAATGACTACACACAATGGCATGACAGCATAGGAAAAATCTTAAATCAAGCCCTTGAGTTCAAATCGTTCAATAATGAAAGAGAAGAGTATTGGAAATACTTAATTAAAAGACACAAGTGTGGTTGATTTCTACTTTATTATAAACACATGACGCGTTTCACTAAATTGTAGTTTCATCAGATGGTGAGTTGCAACTGTCTCAAAAAGTGTGTTACAGTTTTACATAAACCGATACAGGTACAGAGATATTTCCAACGGGTCAATCATGGAAAAACCAAACCGGGCTCCTAGCTGAATAGGTTTAACAATGGTAAATTTGACAGTTCCTTCTGGTCGTTTAATAAATTCCCAGAATTTCTTAAACGGTTTATCTCTAGAGCCTCCAATAAATTTAACTTCCGCTCTTTGTTCTCTAGGTGTAGAATCTTGAAATTTTCGTCGAATTCGTGTTTTTCTATTATTAAATGTTCGGCGTACGTGAAGTTTAATTTATTTTTCAAAAAAGAACTTCTGTGTTCTTTCATTCTGGTCTTCAATGATCTACCCGTTTCACCTATGTAAGTTTCAGGACAGGAGCCACAGGATAGTTGATAAACTCCTGATAGGTTGAATTTCAGAATTTTAGGTTTATATTTTTTGAAACCCATCACTAAAAATTAAGAAATTGCTGAGAAAATCTGACATTAACATAGCTTTCAAAACCACAAACTCTTTGGGTAGAATCTTCAAAAACTATAAACCTAAAATTCTGAAATTCAACCTATCAGGAGTTTATCAACTTTCCTGTGGCTCATGTCCTAAAACTTACATAGGTCAAACGGGTAGATCATTCAGCACCAGAATGAAAGAATACAGAAGTTCTTTTTTGAAAAATAAACTAAACTCCACGTACGCCGAACATTTAATAATAGAAAAACACGAATTCGACAAAAATTTCAAGATTCTACACATAGAGAACAAAGAGCGGAAGTTAAATTTATTGGAGGCTCTAGAGATAAACCGTTTAAGAAATTCTGGGAATTTATTAAACGACCAGACGAAACTGTCAAATTTACCATTGTTAAACCTATTCAGCTAGGAGCCCGGTTTGGTTTTTCCATGATTGACCCGTTGGAAATATCTCTGTACCTGTATTGGTTTATGTAAAACTATAACAAACTTTTTGAGACAGTTGCAACTGAGCATCTGATGAAACTACAATATAGTGAAACGCGTCATGTGTTTATAATAAAGTAGAAATCAACCACACTTGTGTCTTTTAATTGAGTTTACAATGGATTTCTATCAAGTGAAGGCCACCACGATACGAAGTATTGAAAATACACACCAGAATCCGTTAAAGAAAACAATGGACTCTGCCTCAACTGGAATCGGTCAATACTTAAAGATAAAACCATAACGCACAATAGACCAGATACAGTGCTACGGAACAAAAATGAAAAGAGAGTAAATCTGATAGATAAGCAGTCGTCAACACGCAGAACATTACATCAGTATACAGTGAGAAGATGCGGAAATATCAAGAACTAGCGCTTGAGATACAACAACTATGGGGAGCAACCAAAATCGAAATCTTTCCTATCATAATTTCAACAACAGGAATTATATCCAAGTCAACTACAAAACACATCGAAGATATAGGCCTTTCACCTTTAATCTTATCATTGATGCAACATTCTGTAATTCTGTCTATATGCAACTTACTCAGAAGAACTCTCAACTAGTATTAAATCACACGTAAAATACTACACAAGTAGTATTAGCAGGAGCCTTCAAGGGGATACTCATAAATAATAATGATAATAATAATAATCAAAAAAATTTAAAAAGCTAAACACTCACAGTAGCGTAATCCGCAGACTCCAATACACCGTACTCCTATCTACAGCGAACATCACTTCATCATTTCTGGACCTGAAATGAAAAGCTTCCTAGCTGCACTTGATTGGTAATCGAATACACCAACCGAGAGGTTATGAGACCAAAACGAATAATAATAATGATTGAATCTGACATTCCTTTCTGATAGCGACAAACTGGAACTGTGGTCAAGAAAAGAACTTCATGGACGGCATGACCATGAGCTGAATCAGCCCCATATTGACAAGGATTCGTCCAACAAATGGTTGTCTAAGTAGGAACTGTTTCCCGAAACAGAAGGTTTTATGATGGCTATACAAGATCAAGTCATCTCAACCAACAATTACAAGAAACACATCATGAAGGATCGGACAGTGCCAACAGACATGTGTAGGATCTCATCAGAGATCTGAAACTATTCAGCATATAACTGCTGGCTGCGAACAACTGGCAAACACAGATTACCTCCACAGATATAACCAAGTGTGCAATATCATCCATCAGAAGCTTGCACTTAAGTTCGGATTTTTTTACTGCCTACAAGCCGTACTACAAATATCAGCCGCTACCAGTGTTGGAAAGACTGTACTACGATGTGCCTAATACCACTGACAGAACGGTGACGAATAACAGGCCGGATTTGGTGGTATACGACAAAAGGCGGAAAAAAGCACTGCTGGTGGACGTAGCCGTGTCCAACAACAACATGTTGAATGAGTACCAGGAGAAGATACCTAAGTACACCGATCTGGCTTTCGAAATCAAGGAAATGTGGCACCTCGAAGAGGTGGTTATCGTTCCAGTGATCATCTCGTCGACTGGATTGATACTCAGGAGCTTACACAACAGTTTGAATGAATTAGAATTGCATGCAAACAGCTAAATAGAGATGCACAAAGCTGTTATTTTTAAGACCTGTAGAATTGTTCGAAAATTTTCGTCAAATGTGTCGTGATCTAGCCTATTCCCTTTAATTATTGTATTTGGGAAGTAATAATAATAATGATTATTATTATTATTTTTAATCATCTAGTTGTTCACAGTCTATACAATGGGCGAACAGTATAGAAAACACGTTATACAAATACAACACGAATCAAAAAGAAATACTTCAAAATCTTTATCTACTTATAATGAGTTTTTTTTATTAACAAGATCATGTAGAGTTTTTTTCCGTAAGAGAGAATTCATTCCTTCAATTTTTTCCTGCTCAAGTTTTTCGATATTCTGAGTTGTCATGACCTAGTCTATCACCAGTAGAGATATTGTTTAGGGTTTACTGTCCGATAAACCTTATACTGTATACATTATTTTCAATTATCGTGAAGTTCAAAATTCACAATGAAATTTTCGTTTTCATGAACGGACTTAGCGAAAAAGTTACTGCTGGATTATCAGGTTTTCAAGGGGACTATGAAATTAGATCTCATGAGTTAATTTCTCGACACATTTCCGGGCGGGATGAAAATTAGCGACGGATTATCTTGCACACGTTTCACTTTTTCATGTAGGTACGTCCAATAAAAATTAATGGTTTCAGATGGCATGATGGAATTATATCCTTCCACCTGATACGGTGAAATAATTGATGAGAAAAGGAAAATGAGTTGGAATTTCGGTCGCCTGAAAATCCTACCAATGAAAATCGCATTAAATTTCCATTTCGACGAACACAATTTCTGCTTGTGGATTTTTATTTCCACAACACTAACGATATACGTTGTCATTTTGGAAATGGGGGTTATATCGTCCAATTTTTTGCAGTAAAAATAATTTCATGTATTTTTCAACTAACGTTCTCGTATGTCTGAATTTTTCTCGAATTAACATGAACACTTTTTGTTCCAGGTCTGCAGATTCCTTCATCTTTCGAAGAACTGGTGAGTTCTATCAATTGTACGCTTGAGAAATAGAAGTGGTAGTATTTTGTGTTTTGAATGGTAAAAATGCGAATGACTCTGAATTTATTTCTATACTGAATCAGTTTGTTCATACAGGGTTACTGACGGCTACTCATTGTCCAATGTTAGGTTGTAGTTGAAAAATCTGTTGATTGAAAACATGTCATAAAATTCGGCGCTTCATTCCAGAGATGAAGGTTGTAATATGGAAGATACGAAAATATTGTAGCTCTATAATTTTCGAACAGCTGTGGCTTATGGTTTGATTTTGTGTGTCATAACGCATTATTGTGTCAACCCCTATCTTCTATTTAAGTGATAATGAATTGAAAAAAATGGTCAGCGGAGTATTATTTGATTTGTACAAAAGTTACATACTAATTGTTGAATTTTTTTGATCATGAGTGTCAGAAGCTTAATAGTTAGGTGGACCGACGGACTTGCAGGTCTCGGGTTCGATTCAGGACCCGAAAAAAAATTTGTAGTCAGATGATACCGGCCTCCCTTCACTTTCGGATACAAACTCAACAGTGCCGTATGGCGGGTGGCGAAAAGATACAGTACCAAAGGTTACAGAAAAACACTTCATATCCAAACTCGCACAAGTTATATACAGGATCCCGAAACGGTGGCGGGGTGTTCCATATCTATATTTAGGAAAAATATAGGAATAGATCACAATATAATAAGAATATAATAATGATAAAAAATAATGAATTGATAAGCCAAAAAAGCAGTGCCAAATTTTCACATCATGAATGACATAAATATTAAAATTTTTCTCGTTGATATTTTAAATCGAAACACATTATTAGGTTTGCAAACCAATGAAAATTAATATTGGAGACAAAAGTCAGTAGTGTAGTGGAACATATTCTGTTGTTTAGCGTAAGTTAAGCGTTTGAACTGCATTGGGCTCAGTAGTGACTACTGTGCGTAGGTATTTGAAAGAGCCTTCAAAAGCTGGTGATCCAATGTCAGTACTTTTCTCAAATTGGTTTTGGTTTCTTTCGTTTCAGGAATTTTAAGTAGTGGATTGGTGATACTATATCGTCCAAATTGATTATTCGGTATTCAGTTCAACCAGTAATTTTTCAATTTTGTTTATTGATTTTAAAACCTAGAAATCTCAATTCCTTAAAATACCATGAAATGAAAATTCTGCACTTTTCTGTCATATGTAAGGTTCATTGAGTATGTGAGAATCCGGTTGTATGAGCATCGTCTTTGAAAAATCGTAGGTACATGGATGAATTTACTACGTTACTTTCCAAAGAGGATTTTTTTGCTACGCTATTGACTAATTTCTCTGAAATTCATTATCACTTGAAGATAGATAGAAGTGGATATACAAGTTTCTCTTTGATGATATGTTAATATTTCAGCGACAGGGTGTACGAAAATATATGTCTATCATAATGCACTTACACCCAGTAAGGGGTGTTAGTAAGAATACATAAATTCAATCAATAAATTTCATTGGTTCGCCAGGTTTGAAATTTCTATATTTTCTCGAAAATAACCTGTATCTCAAACAGTTGTTGGTAGTTAACATCCATGGTTATAAATTCAATAATGTTTAAAAGAATCACGGAAAGGTCGAAACGTTGACAATGTATGAATAGATTCGAAAAAATTATTGTCCAAATTCCTGAAAAACTTGAATATTAAACAGAATGTTTGAAGACCTGTTTCAAATCGATATAGATGTATATCTATTCCACCTAAAATTCGGACAAATTCCAACTATGTCAGTTGGCGAATGTCGTGGTACTCCACAAACTACGTTTCTTTGAGCTCATATCACTTGAATTTTGTTGATTCTAGCATGTCGCATTATATTTTGGGGTACATATACTCTGACGGTCTAATTTGGTAGCAATTGAACTTTACAATTACTGTCAATGTTTTCCTTCATTTCAAAGCGAGTAGAATGGTAGTTGGTAGTTTTCGAAACCCACTTATAATGAATGACTTTGAGGTTGTTGTCAACTGTCGAAGGTACATATACCGTCGGTTTCACTAATGTGCATAGAAGATAAGTTGAATTCGAAAATGCGTTTGTGTTTCGCCAATGTTGAGGAATTCGCTAGAATTCGTTTTTTCCACTGAAGGTGGCGCTATTTGGAAACTACGACCGGTCGTCAATGCAACTGTCGGTCAGAACTTTTTTTATAGACTACTGCAATTTAGGGACTGCTGTGTCTTTTGGTTCAACCGGCAATGGCCGAACTTCAATAATTTCTTATAATGTTGTGTATTTTATATATTTCAAATCTATGCTGAATTTTGAGTGAAATGTGAAAAAAAAAATTCAAATATTTTTTGCCAGAAGTAATCAATATCTAGATGAAGAAACATTTCCACCGCAAAGCAAAGAATTCTAATATGCAAAAATATATACATCATCATATGAGAAAATCAAAATTTACTCGGCAATTTCCGGATGAACTGGAAGTGGTAGACACACTGTTTTTACATCTGTCGATGATAAATAATTTAGTTTCAATGTACAAAGTTCCAGTTCATCTCTTAACAAATAATTATTATTTCGGGAGTGGGTCTTTTTCCTGTGAGTCTCGTTATACAGCCGAGCTTCTGCTGCATTATCGCTGCGTAGAAACTTCATTTTGAAGTTTCACAGTTGCTGCATTATTACTGCGTAGGAAATACACAACGAAGTAGCACAGCTGCTGCATTGTTACTACGTAGAAACTGCATTAGGAAGTGACATAGCTGCTGCACAACTGCTGTACACTCGCTGTACTTAAAACGCAGTTTGAACTGTACAGTTTCGATGCAGTTCCGCGGGACATATACGGTACGTTTCGGTACAGTTACTGCACCACTATCGTTGCACTGCAGCAACGATGTACAGTTTTTGTACCCTTGCTGTGATTTAGTGTTTGCTGGGTGTATTTCGGAAATATTGAAGAGTAAAATTTAGAATGTGTGGAATCAGGTGGATCTTACCCATTCAAGAATTTGACCTTCGTGATTGAGACCCAAACCTACTCTACAAATATCGAGTGTCTGAGTCGTTTCTTTCGGAAGTCACCGTGTTAACGATTGGCCGTGAAGACGAGAATTGAGCGTGAAATCGAATTCTCCATCAGTAAGTATATCCTAGTTTTTCCAGAAACAATTTTGGCACCAAAATGTGAATAACAGACATTCGGTAAAACTGATCACATGCTGTTTTCCTGAACGAGCGCAGAAAGAAAACCCATTTTGATAGAATGGAAGCGAAGCTAATTCAAAAGGAATAAATTAAGATAATCAGTTTTTTGCGTCACTTTTCACTGTTCATTTTGAATGTTTATGGTGCCGCCAATTTTTTCTAGAGTGCAGAGTTATTTCTTTGAGAGTCTGGAAATTTTGTGCATCTTGAAAATTATTAGGTGCGCAACTAAGTTCTCGCTGTTTGTCAGTAGATGGCTCTAGCAGTAAGAGCTAGTCGATTTTGACATATCCAAAACGTCATGAACCAAGCTTAGACATATGGTAAACAAACCGCTGCGACACATAAGTGATTTTGTTTTCGCATTATATACTTCTGGTTAAGTGAAAATGTCGAATTTCGTGCCAAACAATCGTCATTTGCGGGAAGTGTTGATTTTCTTTTTTCATTCGAAAAAAACGGCAGCTCAAGCGCATCGAGAGCTCCAAAAAGTGTACGGAAACGCTGCTCTAAGCGAAACAACATGCCGTGATTGGTTCCGTCGCTTCAAAGACGGTGATTTCGATGTTGACGACCGTCCACGTGAAGGAAGACCCAAAACCTTCGAAGACGCTGAATTGGAGGCATTGCTCGATGAGGATTCGTGCCAAACTCAAGAAGAGCTTGCTGCAGAATTAGGAGTTACCCGTCAAGCCATTTCCAAGCGATTGCATGCATTGGGGATGATTCAGAAGCAAGGAACTTGGGTTCCTTATGAGTTGAAGCCAAGAGACGTTGAGCGTCGTTTTTTCGCCTGTGAACAACTGCTCCAGCGGCAAGAAAGGAAGGGTTTTCTTCATCGCATCGTGACGGGTGATGAAAAATGGATTCATTACAGCAACCCAAAGAGGAGAAAATCTTGGGGACTACCCGGGCATGCTTCTACGTCGTCGGCTCGGCCGAACATTCACGCTGCGAAGGTTATGCTGTGCATTTGGTGGGACCAGGTCGGTGTTATTTATTATGAGCTGTTGAAACCGAGCGAAACCATCACTGGGGAACGTTATCGAACTCAATTGATGAGATTGAGCCGAGCACTGCGCGAAAAACGGCCACAATACGAGCAAAGGCACGAAAAAGTGATTTTACTGCATGACAACGCTCGGCCTCACGTTGCCAAACCTGTTAAAACCTACTTGGGCACGCTCAAATGGGAAGTTCTACCCCACCCGCCATATTCCCCAGATATTGCGCCGTCCGATTTTTACTTGTTCCGTTCGATGGCACATGGCCTGGCTGATCAACAGTTCCACTCATATGAAGACATCAAAAAATGGCTTGATTCGTGGATAGCCTCAAAAGACGTACACTTCTGGCGTCAAGGTATTCGAGCTCTACCAGAAAGCTGGGAAAAAGTTGTGTCTAGCGATGGGCAATACTTTGAATGATTCATTTGTAACCATTTTTTTATAATAAAGTTATATTTTCATCGAAAAAACAGCGAGAACTTAGTTGCGCACCTAATAGATTCGAATAGATTTATAGGACCGGTTATCAGCTTATATGCGATGCTTATTTTGGAAAAAATAATTTTAATCTTTAACTGGCATTTCCCTAATTCGCAGTGGCATTTCATGGTGCCCTGATTTTCAGTTAAAATGCAACCATCTCAAGCAGAGATCATAGATCAGCTAATGCATAATTGAATGAGCATCTCTACTTTCAACATTACTCAAATTGTGAAAATAATTTCACAAATATCATTAATTTTCCAGCCCCATCCTCTGAATGAAACCAAAAGTGCGTTAGTAATTTTAGCCTCAACTTCGATCGAAGTTTTCAACTTTTAAGGTCATTATTTCTATCCATATTACAGCCTATGTCTTCACTTCGAAAGTTTCTTGGTCGTTGGCTCTCTTATACTCGTTCCCCTGTTGAAACTTCCAATGGATATAACTTCTTTGATTATGAAGAATAATTTTTTCAACAGGGTGTGGAGCTTATCGAAATATCTATTTCACCTAAAGTAAAAACAACGATAAGTTATGTTATATTTAGAGAGCCATTGTTTGGTATGGGATATTTATATCGTTGATTGAATTTTTTTGAAGCGTGTTTAGTGAGGACGTGAAGGTTGGAACATTTTCATTCTCACCTCGTGGGATAAATAATAGTCTAACCGTCTGCTTGGCAACCATTGATCACTCAATCAACTTGTTGTTTAGAGTGTGAAATCGGTGGTTGGATTGAAAATGAACTTGAGCATACAACCAACTGTTGATTAATAATCAAGTCCTTGTTTTCTCAATCAAATGTTTTGTGAACGGGCCATAAGATACTAGGTAAGGTTGACCTTTATCCATCAGCTTGCCCGATAAAATTGAGTTTTTATCAATAATTATATTTCTGAACAATCACAAATAGGGCTAACGTAAAAATTCGTTTATGGATATGAGTTCAGGGAAATACATTCTTTCCCAACTACACCAACTTGTTGATGTCAAACGGACACAATTCCCCAAATTTCTATTACTTTTGAATTTTCACTCGAAAACGTTCATATTCAATTTTGGTCGTGCTTCCAGCCTACCGGCCGTATCTGCTTCAACTTTCGAAGGAAAAGATGAAGAGGATTAAAATTATTACAGTAGGTTTGCAGCTTGAATATCTCGATCGACGAAATCCACATGATATGATAGTTTCAGAGTAACCGCGTTATGAAATTTTGTTTACTCAATTACTCAAAATTACCATTTCGATGAAATCAAAACTTGATTGCAGAATGCCACTTTATGCATTTTCGTGGAAGTCCTTGATGATGAAAAAATGTTCTGAATTTGTTTTTGAAAAATTTCATTTTTTGGAAAATTTTCGCTATATCACAGTTAAACTTCTCCGCGACTTTGAGACATCGTTTTCTAACAATTATGTTGAGGAGAAGAAAATTTTCTAGGGTTGCATTTCTCTTTCGACAGTTGTCCCCATATTGGTTGGAAGTCACTGTTTCGTGTCATTATTATATATCACATCCATGTTCGATCAGTTGCAGAATGAACTACAACCTCGAACCATGCACGTAATGGCAATAATGGCATTCAGGATCGTGTTTCGTTGTAATAATACGTTATTACCGGTCGCTCAACATTCGAAATGCTAATGGATATAATGAAAGTATTGTATGAACCTTGAAATGAAGTTCTACCGAAAAATTTCCTGTGATTTGACAACTAATCAGTATATAGATTCAATTTTTTTTTCTTGCTTTTGATTTCGTTACAAATTATCTTCTGACGTGCTTGTTCTAGGGAGCAAGAGAATTATCATTTCGCTCATATATCTGTCATTCCCGAAATTTGTCCCTTAAAAGGTATAAATGGGTTGTAAGAACTACTGATGGAGAATCAGGGTTCAAATTGGATACTGTTTCATAGTTCTTCCGTTCATCTGGGTGAGAACACTGTTACTTCAAAAGGGTGTTCAAATATCCGTGTATCACAGGAATTAGTTTCGCCCCAAAAAATTCTTCAATCCAAAATATCGGATCGAAGATATGGACATTTATTCTTTACATTATTTTCCATCGAATGAGGTCAACAAAAATATCAAGAAATCTTGTTTTTTATTTTTACATCGAATTGATTGAAATTCTGAATATAATAATTTTCTCTGTTATTATAGATCGTTGAAATATTTTTCTACTCAAAATCAACAATTTGGAAGAAGCTTAAGGTATTTTGTTTAAGTCTTTCGCTATGTGTGACACTGCTGATCTAACTTTAAATACCTACACAACGTCTTGGTTTATGCAATTTCAAACCAATAATATCATAAAAATCATCTCATAGAGAAATAATTGTTGCAATTTTCGAATTATTTTTCTGCGAAAAAAAGAAAATATGATGATTCTAATATGAATATTGCTCTATTGCTGGAAAAAAAATTAAAACAATATTTCTCTGTCCCGAAATTATATAGTCAGAAAATATGGGTGCAGATTTTATGAACGCCCCTTGCGTGGGTTTGAAACAAAAAACGTGGTCAAAATCAAGTGAAAACTCATTTTAATGATTTTTTATAATGGGAGAAATTGAAATAGAGCACAAAGTTTTTTCAGTACTTGAACGCATCGATTGACATGGTCATAAGCCGTGTGTAGTACTATACGAAAAATTATTCTTTTATGTAAAAAAGAGTAATGAGACGATTTTTTTGACGTGAAGTTTTATTTGTTTATTAATATAAAACCAAGATTCATACATTAATTGTTACCTTATATTTCTATCTCCACAGAATGTCAGGCAATGTAGGCCTGAATTGTAAATTTCGCTTCCTGATTCACATAATGTACATTTCTTAAGTTAATGTCAAGTAGGTCTCAAGAAACATAAACAACAGGTTGAACAAAAAAAATACGATAAACGAAATATAGGGGTCAGAGGAGGCGCATAACCAAAATTAAAAGAAAAAAAATTAAAAGAAAACCAAACAGGGGCAAGTTTAAACTCGAAATATAAAAACAACGCTGCAAATTTTACACAAGGGTTTATTATTTTCTCAGTTTAATAACCCAATATATCATTCATATCTCAAAAAACTTATATATTATGCATAACTCACTGGTTTCTCACAACACAGAAACCAATTCCATGAAATAATTCATGTGAACATTGAAATCTCAATAAATACACTTCTATAATTGAATAACATTTCCCTATGCAGATCGCTAACTGAGTAGCAAAATTTAAAATAATATTTTGAATGAGAAGAGACGTTCCACAGTCGTTTCACCTCTTTGAAAATCTTACTATTTTCCACAATTATTAAATTTCGTGTCGGTATTCTACAACTGAAAAGTTCAAATCAGATAGGGTTTGCCCTTTTTGAAAAATAAGGCAAATAACCTCAATATTCAAAATGGTCACGAAATTTTTTGCCAATATCTGCACAAATAAATATCGGTCAAACTGAAATTTGAAACACTGTTTCTAAATGTTGACTCTGAAACCTGTACCAAATTTCATTGAACTTTGATGAATATGTATCCGAAAAAAAATGTTTAAAAAAAAATTTGATTTTTTCCAATACAATTCTCACGAAATTTTGCATTAAATCGAGTGTCTATATTTCACAATAAGTCATGATGTTTCAATCCGAACACGTTCGTATTTCTTGATACTGAGGAAATAAACTCAATCTTTCGAACTAACACCAATATGTAAAACAAAACTAAAACAAAAACTAAAGTTATTTTCAATACCATTTCTATAACAATTAAATATATCGTGAACCTCATCAGGTTGAATTCGAAAAAATAATTCTAGATTATAAATTTCGTTCGTTGTTATCGTTGTCAGATAAACTCAACCAAGAAGATGTCAAATCCGAAAATCTGTTCGATGTAAAGAAGCAAAATTCAAACAAGTAGTTTGCCGACAACCAGATACATGCGGAATATTTTTGTCCGCGCTATATCCCTTGTCCCTTGTGTTCTGAAAAACCAATGATTTATGAATAAAATGAAAGTTTTATTTAAGATATGAATGAGCTTCCTGAAGAAATTTAATCTTGAATCCGGTAATCCGCAGGGTGGTTTCTATAAATAATAATTTGATCCGATTTTAAGTAGTTATGTTTAAAATATTGGGAGAGAAACCCCAAAAATATTTAATCTGAACTACTTACGATTATGAAATTGTCAAGAACATCGATGGGGCATAATAACGCATCCATTAAAAATTTCTCGATATGTAATGAAAATTTGGTAATCACTATTTTCATCGTCCTTCAGACGTATGATTCTGGATGAAAAGTTAACCGATTATTCCAGTGAATTCCAATCTTAGAACCGAATGCGATGATGACATTTTCGACATTATTGGAAATTTGCAGCGTTTTTCTTTATAACACAGGAACCACTGGTCGGAAATCATCCGGGGGACCTTTTTTTGGTTTAGTTTTGCAACAGTAATCAACGTTCAGAGTTTCACGAAAATTCGGTGGAAAATTTCCGAGAAATAATTTTTTTTACCCCAACCCCCATTTTGAGCCCTTAGGGTACACCGATCCTGCTGAAAAGCTTGGAGGATCCATCCCGAGCGACACACAATTGTTCTACCAAGTTTCACTGATTTCGGTTCAGTACTTTCTGAGAAACGTAAACTGTGAAATTTTCAGGGGGGTTAAACATATTTTTTTGTTGGTCGATTACTTAAGTTTATTATTTGATTTTATCAAATAATAAACCAAAACGAACAATATTTCTGAAAGGAAATGAAAGGATGGAGCTCACGGAATGACGGAGGAATGTGCTCTTCCGCCGATTCTGCGCATTTTCAAACATTCTCAAAGCATAGTCATAGAAATCGACCCCAACACCTGCGCAATTTAGGAACCGTATAAAATTGTTGCACATGTCTCTACTGAGTGTTTTGCACTAACATCCTCGGTTTTATTGAAGTTCATTTATGTTATGTGCAACCCGCAACTCGTTATCCTGTTCATGATGATTGAATGATATAAAAGAATTAAAGAACAGCACTGACGCCATTAGCGCACATGTTGAAATTTTTTGCCAAAGCGTTAAGTTAACAATAATCTATAAAGTAGGCCTTGATAAATTTGAAAGAAAATGGCACTCCACTCAGTTTCACATAAAATTTAAATTTCAACCCTATAATCCACACAACCATTTTCTTGGAGAAATTTCAGAACATTTCACCATTTCTGTCAAGCAACACCTACAATTATTAATGTCTAGAGGTGGTTATTCAAATCCAAACTATAATTCAGTACACGCCAAACAGTCAATTTCATATTCTTGCATCTCTGCTTCCAGCTTCTCGGAACTTATTCCAGGTATATTTTGAAAAGAGATGATAATAGACAGCAGCCCTGTTGGAGCCCCTTCGAGCTGAAGAACCCAGTTGTCATTTTTGTCCCTGTTTTGATCTCAGTAATGAAATGATCGTAAAGGCTTCTGGCCGCAATATCTCTGAGAATTGAAATCAGGTCGAACAAGAATAAGGTATAGAGACTATGCGCAATTGCACAACCTACTCTAAAAGTTCAAGTCGAAAGCCCTTCACGTTCACCAGTTAACGTAGGAACGGTCAGAATCGAGTCTGACTCCTTATTGTTCATCAGTAAAACCAAGCCAGTAGTTTAAGGTCGTCTTCGGCAACAAATTCGAAAAATAAAGACGTTTGGGCGAAACTATGCCAAGCTGTTTCGAAGAACATGCGGGCCAAGAGGGAAAAGTATTCTTGATGCTGAACTAAGCAAGTACGAGAAGTCTTTCGATTTGTATTTGATCCATTCGTGTCTTCGTCAATAAACTTTTTCTTGCGCAGATTATTTCGAATGAATACATTCTTTGGAGGAAAACAGTAAAAATATTGACTTCAGAAATGCCTCCATCCTTTTCTTCTTCAAGGAAATTAGGTTTGGGGTGGAATTGAAGAGAAATATTTCTTGAACGAATGTCACGGAAAAATATATTATTTCTTTATTTGAGTCAGTCCATTCAGCTGCCACGGCCAATCACAATGTCAACAACGTACGGATGAAAATGCAGAAAAAGTATGAATCCAACTTTCAGCAACGCTTCAGGTTGTCGTTTTTATTGGATATCTCTCCAAACATCAATAAAGACATTTATATTTTCCATACAATTCGGATGTCTCGTGAAGGATATGTTTGGAATGATTCGGTATTGAAAACAGAAACAATAAAAATACATCTGCCCGCGAGATGTTGATTCAATCGGTATTTAAACGAGCTATGGAATTGCTGAATTTTCTCATCTGGTACGCGAGGGTTTCAAACGAGTGTTTGGTGTAGATGATTCAAGTTGAAAATTCATACCTACGCTCATTCTTTCATGTCAGAGGCCATATGGTTGAAACAAATATTTGCTTTTAACTTTCATTAACTCTAAAATACTACTGGATCCGCCTTTCGAAGCTTTAATGTGGTTTTGAATAATCAAATTCTGACATATTTTATACTAGCTCCCCTCCCGGACTTGCATGGGTGGTGCTTTACTCATGAAAAAAAATATACAAATACACAATGTAATCGCAAATATCAAACATAGTGATAAACTTCAAAGCACTTCCCAAAATAAAAGAATGCTGGGAATTACAGAGATAGTTAGTCTATGCAGAATCCAGTAACCTAACCTAGTAGTGGAGGAATTGTGACCTATTTCGACATCTTCCCGTTGAAATCTTGTTTTTCTTCATCACTAGCTCTCGGTGAATCTAAAAAAATATTTCTTCAAGAATTCATTCATGTCAGAATCGCGCTGTCTGAAATGCTTTTGCCTTATATCAATAATCCATATAATAAAAGAGGAAATAATTCATTTTTTGTTTCAATTATTCTACTTCCTGTGTGACAACCCAAAATACATTCAGGAATCAAAATCGTTGAATATTATTGTAGGAGTAGCAAATTGCTGTAGGTTTATGATAGTTTACTAGTTATTCCCGAATGAATTTTTGAATTTTTGAATTTTTGAATGGACACATTCTGTCAAACTGTCAAATTACTTTATGATTGCTCGCCTAGACGGAAGAACATGCAGCTTTCTTCTTTTCCAGAAATAATTCATTGTATTTACCTTATTCAGATGATAATGAACACAACAGAAATTATAATCCAATTTGGTGCAGTTGTTCGATTTACGAAATATGACTATATGTTTTCTCATTTATATGAATGAAATCAATCAAAGAAATTGGGCGGGTATTGAGATTATTCTTCTTAAAAAAATGGTCACTTTTGAACGAGGCATTTTATACATGCTGATTTATCATTTTCTGCAATCTCTACACTATTGAAGATTTAACCGAGTGTAAGTTGGCGGTGCCACTGGAGTGTATGAAGTGGGAGTTTCTGTCGAACTTCATGATAGTTCTTGCATTTTTCGACAAAGCTATGGACTTCCGAGACATCCATCCACTCGATGATCTGCTTTCTTCAACATAGGTAAAATCGACATTAATTGGCTGGTAGAATTCTATCACAATAAATGTCCATCTGATATCCTATTTTTTTCCGGATTTTTTAATGGATATCCATTTCATGTTCATTTAGTCTCGATAAAGCATAATTCTTGTATCACAGTGTGAATGGTTATTATATTGGGTTTTCTACAGAACACTACTTTCCGATTTATAACTGATGGGTGCCGACTAGTCAGTAATGTATTTTATCAATTCTACCATCTTTGTGATCTTTCAAGAAGTAGTTTTTCAAAATATGCAGAGTTCTCAACTGATGTTACACGAAGAAGGCACGAGGTACGTTATTTTGAGCAACCATCCTCTCTCTAACTGGATACCCATTGCTTTTGCTTCAAGCACGTTATGAAATGATCCACGAAGAATGCTTATCAAATCAATGTTCCTTTATATATCATGAAGGAAATCCACTGTACAAATTTTGCTGTTCTCTGTGCAGGAACTACTTGGATACCTCAGAAAGATACGGAGTTTGATAACCTGTGGACATCAGTTTAATGGATATGCAATACGGCATCCGGCTAATCCATGAATACAAAATAAATATACATCGAATGTACGTGTAGTGGTTGAAAGTTTATTTGTTTTACTTGTCTTATACATAAATTATTATGTTTTGAAGAATTAGTGAAATTATTATTAATATTATTGTTATTATTATAATTATTATAATTATTATTGTTTGAGTTCTGCACGCAGCTTTTGCGGTTTGTCTATTGTACTCCAGAGACCTAAATCCGACTGGTGTAACAATTTTTACTGAAGGAATTTCCGGCCCATGCGGCAGGTGTCAATTATTAATGCCATTTGCATTCTTTTTATTACTTCTGGTTTCAGATGCAGTAAAGTTAAGTTGTCCCGTATGGTGGTAGGAATAAGACCAACACACGATATTACAACAGGAACTATCCGTATGTTATGTGTGTTATGTAATGTGGCGGATTTTGTGTTCTTGTCGACTATAACTATGTCTGGTCTATTATGTTATCAAGTATGACCTGTGTGAATAGTCCTATCGTAATATATCTTGATGTTTTTGCTCTCAGTAACAGGTTCTGGAGTGTATGCATAATAATATGTTGAATTTGTTGATAGTTGGAGGCATTTTAGGAGTTCTGGGTGTAATATCTTCGCCACGTTGTTGTATCCTCTGAGGTAGTCACTTTGTCTAAGCGTCGGACATGCTGATATAATGTGGTCGATTTTTTCTCCTGGTACACCATATGTCCTGCAACGATCTTCTGGCTTATAAGGATCTTGGATTTTATATGTTTCATGTCATTTCGGGTTGCGATGACTTCATCTTGTATGGCTAGCATAAATCCCTCCGTTTCGACATACAAATCACTATCCATCACCTGTTTTACACTTGTTGGTCAACATTCACGTCGT
Source organism: Myrrha octodecimguttata (assembly GCA_958510865.1). Taxonomy (NCBI): domain Eukaryota; kingdom Metazoa; phylum Arthropoda; class Insecta; order Coleoptera; family Coccinellidae; genus Myrrha; species Myrrha octodecimguttata. The sequence continues at coordinate 26,631,808 of OY294056.1, forward strand.
GAAGGGAGGGATAATATCTACCGTGGAGATTTTTCAGAGCCCATCTTTCTTCGTTATGTCGACTGGTGGAACTCGAAGGTTGGAATTCCGCAGAGCTAGGGTTCAAAGTTGTAAGTCGCTGATCTACCCCAACTATCTCTTTGATAAGTTATGATCTTCTTGACTTGGTAGTGAAATATTCTTCTTAGACTCTCAATCTGCCTGTCACGCAGTAGCTCGATATCAAGCAATCCTCTGCTGTCCAGTCTTCGCGAAACTATACAAGATTTAGGATGATGGAAGTTATATTGAGTCATAGTAGTTCTAATTGTTCTTTGCAAGTTACGGAGATCAGTTTGTGTCCACTTTCCAAAGCTGTTAGTGAGGACAGAGACGACGAATGTGTTAACAGCTTTTATCAGGTTTTTGCCTTTCAGTTTGGATTTCAATAGCTTGTGCAAGCGGCCTTTAAATTCGTTTAGGAGTTTGAGCTTCATGTCCGATTGTGCTATTCGCCTATTCTGCATCATCTACAGGTTCAGAAAAGGAAAAAATACATCACCTCTTACTTAAGGAATAAAACAAAAATCTCTCCAAATTGAATAAGGGGAAGTTCTATATGAACCTGAAACAAAACATATCTGAGAACTTGGAACCTCAAGACCGGAATCACCTATAAAACGAATAGACGAATACTGGTCATCTCCCTGTTCTACTAGCGAAAATCACACTAACGCACAATGGATCGAAGATGAAGAAGCAAATCACAAAAATATACCCGAAATGGTATTTGCAGAAATAGCCACACCACAACTATCAGCTGCATAAAAAAGCCCAAAATCGGAGAGCATCTAGACGAAGGTTTGTGCATCTTGAAAATTAGATTCGAATAGATTTATAGGACCGGTTATCAGCTTCAAAAACTCAAATTCTCAATTATATGCGATGCTTATTTTGGAAAAAATAATTTTAATCAATGCGATTTGAAATCTAAATATGCGATCTTTCTTTTGAAGACTGGCATTTCCCTAATTCGCAGTGGCATTTCATGGTGCCCTGATTTTCAGTGAAAATGCAACCATCTCAAGCAGAGATCATAGATCAACTAATGCATAATTGAATGAGCATCTCTACTTTCAACATTACTCAAATTGTGAAAATAATTTCACAAATATCATTAATTTACCAGCCCCTTCCCCTGAATGAATCCAAAAGTGCGTTAGTTATTTTAGCCTCAACTTCGATCGAAGATTTCAACTTTTAAGGTCATTAATTCTATCCACATTACAGCCTATGTCTTCACTTCGAAAGTTTCTTGGCCGTTGGCTCTCTTATACTCGTTTCCCTGTTGAAACTTCCAATGGATATAACTTCTTCGATTATGAAGAATAATTTTTTCTACAGGGTGTGGAGCTTATCGAAATATCTATTATATTTCACCTAAAGTAAAAACAACGATAAGTTATGTTATATTTAGAGAGCCATTGTTTAGTATGGGATATTATTATCGTTGATTGAATTTTATTGAAGCGTATTCAGAGAGGACGTGAACGTTGGAACATTTTCATTATCACCTCGTGGGATAAATAATAGTCTAACCGTCTGCTTGGCAACCATTGATCACTCAATCAACTTGTTGTTTAGAGTGTGAAATCGGTGGTTGCATTGAAAATGAACTCGAGCCAACAACCCACTATTGATTAATAATCAAGTCCTTGTTGGGTCAATGAAAATTTTGTGAAATGGGTCATAAGATACTAGGTAAGGTTGACCTTTATCCATCGGCTTGCCCGATGAAATTGAGTTTTTATCAATAATTATCAATTGTTATTCAAAATGGCGGTTACGTGTATGAAGTGTTTGAAATCGATCAGTAGATATGACGATTCTATATCGTGTTCAAAGAATAGTTCGCACATTTTTCATATTGGATGTGTGAATATTACTGTGGAAAATTTGGAGCAATTGAAAAAGTACACTGGTTCACAAGACTGGCTTTGCTGTGTATGTTGTTCGGACGAAGCAATTCCTAAGATTGTAAATATGGTGTAGAGCATTGACATAAATACGGTTGAATTGGGAACCACAATGCATGCGGACATTGCAAGTGCATTGCAGGAAACCTGTTCAATTGTATTCGAGTCTATAAAACTGCAAATACTCAACTTAAAAACCAAAATAATCAGATTAAAGATCGAAACGATGAACTGCTTGAAAAACTTGGTAGAAGCAATGGAAGTTCTGGTATAGCTGCGAATGATTATACGAGGAATAAACAACGTAAGAAACAAGAAAGTGTCTGGACATTCCAGTGAATTGGATTTTAATGGAAAAAGGAATCAAGGTATCTGTGAATTGAAAATCAATGATCCCAAATCACCAACCCATGAAAGTATTGGAGCTCAGGTTCGACTACCAAATACTTAATCATCCTATTATAATTTAACAACAGCAACAACCTCCGTTGATGAGGATGGTTTCACCTTGATAGAAAATAAAAGAAAAAGGCGTAGTTGCAATGATTCCATACTGGAAACTTGCAAAAGTGATGAGATATCTATTGAATCGGCACCCAAATTTAAATATTTGCATGTCCGTTAACTCCATCCTGATATAGAGGAGGGAAATATTGTGAATCATCTTGAGAAGAATGGAATAAGTGATGTTAAGTGCACTAAGATGAAATCGAAGAGACCAGAAGGGTATTCCTCGTTTAAGCTCATGGTGCCCGAACATCTTCTTGATGCACTAAAAATACCGGAGACCTGGCTTGAAGGAGTACGTTTGAACAATTTTTTGTTTCGCCTAGTAAGGAAAGAGTTCAACGAGTAAAGCGGCAATACACACTCTTCCATCAAAATGTTTAATCGATCGAAAATAGCTTGAATCAACTAGAATTGTTTATAAATGAACTTGAAGTGTCATTTGTCACGATCACTGATCACTGGTAAAGTAAGGATGAACTTCTCTTCTTACTTCTTCTGACTTCCTCACTTACCCGTGAAACCGGTAGACACGGAGGCTGCGCCATATACTGTATTAGGAGTGGGATTGTCTGCAGAGAGCGAACCGACATCACATCTTCGATTCCATTTGTATTCGAGTGTTCAGCTGTTGAATGTTTTATCAATAACAAAAATTGGTTATCATTTGTATATACAGTCCCTCTTCTTCAGTGATAGCGGATATAAAAAATTTCTTTGAAAAATTGCGTGATATTTTGGTGAAGTTAACATCAAAGGAGTCTTGTCATTTTGTGATTTCTGGAGATTTCAACACTGACATTTTATCTGTTAATAATAATATATCACAAAGATTCATTTCCCTTGTTAATAATAATATAATAATAATAATATATGTTTATTCAAATTTCAAATTTCAAATAGCACAATTCGAAAAGATACAATAAACAATAAACAAACATGAGTTCCCCAGTAAAACCGAAGTTGTGCGTGGGTATTGATCTTCTGCTGATGTACCTTCATTTGTGGCAGTCGTGTGCACGTCACTGTGCCCCAATATCAGACAAAACAAACTGTGACAACAAATATCGACCATAAACCCCGACGAGAAACATCCCAAGATCATTCTGTGCTGTGGCTATTCGTTTCACCGGTCACCATTATATTGTGTACAGTATTTCTACTCAGGCTAAGTATATATCCTTTGAATATTTTCTTCAATAGGCCGATATTATTTATCTCATATATATACTTCTTGTACATCTCAGGTAAGTAGTTGAACACTTTGGTACTGAGATATCTATATGCGTGTTGGCCAATATTTTTCTTCGCAATGGTGACCTGTACGTTACCTTTAGCTCTGTTCCTGGTATAATAACCGTGATCTAACCTCCGTAGTGAACTTTTATTTCTATATATGAACAATATGATGTGATACATATATAGTTGCCTAATATCGAGTAGCTGTGAATCTCCATGAATACAATCGGATGGATAATCCCTCTTTTTAAAGTACATGATTCTGAGAATTTTCCTTTGTAATATTTCCATTTTTTTTAGGTGAGTATCAAGCAATCCACCCCAGCTGAGAATGACATATTGTAATCGAGACTGTACCAAGGCACAGTATATCATCCTGAGGTGAGTTATATCAAGGATCGATCTTAAATATTTGAATTTATATAACATGTATCTGAGTGTTTCCGAAACTTTGTTGATATGTATATCCCATCTCAAATGGGGATCTATCGTAACACCCAGATACTTGATGTGGCTTACTCTGGTGATCTTCATTCCTTTTCCATGACTGTAAAAATTTATTTCTTTATAATTGGGCAGTTGATTTCCGTAACTTGCAAATGGTAAAAAATTCGTTTCGTCAAAGTTGATTGTCAACGATTTGTGATCAAACCAGTCTTTAAGCACAACAATCTGATCCTCCACTTTTGCTTTCAGGCTATCCCAATCCTCCGCTGTGAAAAGTACGGCCGTATCGTCAGCAAAGCTAAAGATAGATGCGTCGCATTCCAGGTCAAGTAGACTGTTTATGTATAGGGAAAATAATAGGGGACCCAATACTGTGCCCTGTGGAATACCACAATTAATCTCCTCCTCCGAGCTCAGGACTCCGTTAACCCTCACTACCTGCTTTCGCTCATAAAGATAGCTTCCGAATAGCTTCAGTGGATTACCTCTTATACCCGAACAACTTAGGACCTCCAGCAAACGGCAATGGTCAATAGTATCGAAAGCTTTTGCTAGATCCAGGAAAACACACACTGCCGGTCTCTTGCTATCTATATGTTCGTATATTTCCCCTGTAAGTGCAGCTATTGCGTCACATGATGACAAACCCTGCCTGAATCCATACTGCCTATCAGATATTAAGCTGTACTTATCAACAAAGGTCATTAGTCTAGACTTAAGCAGTTTCTCAAAGATTTTAGCGAAACTAGTCAAAAGCGAGATGGGTCTATAATTATTAACTATTTCAGGATCACCTTTTTTTAATGTAGGACTGACTATTGACTTCTTGAATGCTCGCGGGCATTGACAAGTTTTAAATATTTTATTCATCAGGTCAGTTAATAGAGGAATAATCTCACTTGATGTCTCCTTAAGATGCTCGGCTCTGATACCGTCAAATCCAGGAGATTTTCCAGATTTGAGAGAGCTAAGTAAAGTTGCAAGTTCCCCCTCTTCGACAGGGCTCAGAAAAAATGATTCCTCGTTGGTACTCTGTTTAGGATCTGCAGTAAAAGGCTTGATTATTTTTTCCGCGTAACTCCTCCCTATATTTACGAAGAAATTATTGAATATGTTTCCTTTTTTTCTGTCGTCATTGGTTTTTTCTCCGCCTCCACCTTGAATTTCTTTTATTGAAGTATCTTTCTCAGGAGCATTAATTTCGTTTACAACTTTCCAAAGTTGTTTCGACCTATTTCGACCATTTTCAATTTCGGTTTGGTAGTACATCCGTTTCGCCATCTTTATCAGTTTATTGGTATAGGCTCTGTAATTTAGGTAGGAACTCTTCTTTGAAATATTTTGAGGGTCATCTCTGTATCTGCGATGTAAATCGTTTTTATGGTATGGAATCATCCAACTTGAATATTTTTTCGTGACTTCATGAAAATATGATCAATGCATGATTTCGATTCACCCTGTACCCTTGTACACTTATTGATCATGGATATGAAATTATACTCGCTTAGATTATTCATATAGTTTGAAACCACCTCGTTTTCACTGCGTATATCCAGATTCATATCACCTACAATAACATGATGATCCGTATTTATATCTTTTGTTTTTTCCAGGTATTCTTCGAAGTGCACTACAAAATCTTCTGCCGATGTAGATGGAGGTCTGTACAATGATGTTACTAGAGTTGTTACCTTCCCGAGAGTTAACTTAACCTGTATCGCCCTGCATTATCAATATATACCAATTCATGGTTGCATTCAATTTTTTCTTTAACAAAAACAACAACGCCATCATTCTTATTGTGCTTGCCTTCACTATATATCATCCGGTAACCATCAATACCAAAAATGTCTCTACAGTTCGATATGTCGAAGGTTTCTGTTAAAATGAGCAGGTCAAAGTCTACTGTTATCTGATTCAGCATTATATTGAGTTCATCGAAATTTTTCCTGATACTTCGTATATTCAGGTGGAAAATCCTCAAAAAGGGTCTGTTTCTGTCTTTATCGGTTATGGCGGTATTCAGCTCCATCAAATTAGAGAATTTAACAGTGTTTATTGAACTGTACTCACAGTATCTCATGAGTTCTTCCATAATCATAGATTTTCCTCGGGTGATCAGAGCAGTATAAAACACTCAGACCTCAACAACAACAACAACAACAACAACAACAACAACAACAAAAAATTTACACAAATGAAAAAGCCGAAAAAACTATTTATTAGGACGATAACTTCTTGTTCGCTCCCTCAATGAAGTTCCCGTACCAGTTGGTCTTTTGGATTCTTTTGCGTGGCCCTCCTTGGGAGTATTCGTATGGTTTTTTCTCTTTGGTTCCTTGGGAGACTTCTGATTGTCTTGTCTACCCTCTGTACCCAGGTTTTCGGACTCTCCAACCACTTTCCTGATGTTTGGCGTTGCCGGTGCACTGTTAACTTCACGCTCCTCTGAACTGTGAATACTATTCTGTAGCTCTTGGACAGTGTATGGTTTATTGTTGATATACAATCTATCTCCTTTTATATATGAGTGATCTGAAGGGTTTTCCCTAGCTTTACTCAAATATTCTCTCAAAACTCGTCTCTCACGTCTCTGTTCGATGGTCAGGTCATGCGAAATTGCGACACCAGTTCCTTTCAATTTCTTACACTGTTTAAAAACTTCCACCTTTTTCATATACGATGTGAACTCAATCTTAACGGGTGACTTTTCAGATTTATTCAGGTGATAAACGTTATTCATATCATTTTTCTCAATATCAACTCCCAATAGCTCTCCAAGTTGTTTTGTAACAGAAAACACCGGACTTTCTTCGGATCTGTCTAGCCCAAACACCAGAATATTATTCTTTCGTGACCCCTTCTCCAGAAACTCCACCCTACTTTTCAATATTTGGTTCTCAATTTCAAGATTGTGGTTTTTTTTCTTCAGCTCCTCTATTTTCAACAAGAGTCTTGCCTCACTGGCTTCTATGGCTGATTTTATTTCGGTTCTGTTCTTATAAATTTCCTCCTGTAAGCTTCTCATAGCTTCCATTTGTTCCGATTCCATAGTCGAATAGAATATCAAAATAAATTGAAATAAATTCGGTGTATGGTCTCCTTTAGATAACGTATGCGCCAAGAGTTCTTATCTTTCCGCTGTACGGTGATATATACCCCAAGGTTAATAATGTAAACAAATTACCATTTCTGGCCAAGATTTAGGTCGACAATATCAACTTTCCTTCAATATAGTAGTGAAACAGTTGTACACTATATGTATCAATTCCCAAATTTTTCAGTAACTTCTAACACACCAAAAACATCAAATCTTACAGCAAGAGTTTCACACACATCCGACCTTGATATTCATTCATGGATCCTTGTTCAAGGTTTTGATGCAAAATTCATGATATGGGAACCCACAAGGATAACACCGACTTCTGCCACATGTGTTGGTAATATAATTACTAATATTGAGGATGATACATCAGAGTGAATGATGAGCATATATTTGATCATACGGCACCAATATTTTTTTTTCGGCCTTTAAGAATAAATCTAACAGAAAAAAAATCCGCATTATAAATGATTACCACTGAGACATTTGCGAACGCCTTGTCTCAAGTGGACTGGAATATGTTCTCATCTGACTTCTGTACTGATGTGAACTCCTTGTGGAACAGATTTCACCAAACCTATAAAATAATATTTGATAATTCATTTCCTCATATTTTTATCAGAGATAATGACAAGATTAGAATTCCCTTAACACCTACGGTTCAAAAACTCCGAAATCGCTTGAGCTCTCTTTTTGTTATTTCTGAGCACAATCCCGATCATCACGGACATTATAAAATATGTATCAAGAATATTCCAGAAAATTTATTTCTGATAGAAAAAATAAATGTGAAACTTCTTGGAATATACCGGGCCAGCTTAGAGGAAAATATGTTAACAACAAGAATATTTTCAGTCATGTTTATAATCCGGAAGTACTTGCTGATAATTTCAATCGCTATTTCGCAAACGTAAGCTCAAAAGCGAATCATGGTTCAAATGCATCAGAGCAATTTCCATATGTATGCTGCCGTAATAATATTTCTTTCTATTTTTTCCTGTGAACAAGAAGGAGCTAATGAATGTGATTGGCAATATGAAAAATAAAGCGTCTTGTGGTTTTGATGATATACCTTTAATTATTCAAGACTGTTCATATAATTGCTAAGCCTTCGACACACATCATAAATCTAGCGTTTACAGAAGGTACGTTTCCATCGGCTCTTAAATTAGCTGTGATTAAACCTCTGCATAAAAAGGGAGATTATAATGATGTTGGGAATTATCGTCCGTTACTCACATCATTTTCGAAGATGTTCGAAAAGATTTTGGTAGATAGGGTGCTTAACTTTATCCATAAATTTGAAATATTCTCGAAAAAACAACATGGCTATTTACGAGGATTTACAACATTGGCACTTTATGAATTGACATTCGGGATAATTGATGCACTTGAGCAGGGTGAACTGCCTATTGGACTGTTTCTGGACTTGTCTAAGCCTTTTGATAGTGTGAACCATGCAATGCTCTTGGGCAGAATAGAATTGTATGGTATTCGTGACTGCCAGCTTGAATTGCTGCGTAGTTACCTGCGGAATCGAACACAAAGAGTTTCCGTTGATACTGGCCTCAGGGTTCATAAGTCCGGTGATGAAATTGTGGATGTTGAGGTACCTCAAGGGAGTATTATGGGACCTCTTCTTTTTATAGTATATATAAATGATTTACCTGAGACTATACGCAACTTAATCTCAAGAACTATTGAGATGTTATAATTCGTGGATGACGCAAACGCTCTAGTAAGAAATAAAGAACTGAAATCGAGCATCGAGCAGACACAGGCGGTATTCGAATGAACGTGGTGTAATCAAAACGGGCTCCTACTGAATGTCAATAAAACTGAGTGTGTCATGTTCAGAACAACCCAATCTAGAGTTGTTTTTCTGGAAACTATTGAATTTAACAAGACCGCGGTTAAAGTGGAAGATTCAACTAAGTTCTTGGGAGTATGAATTGGCTTCAACATAAACATCATCTCAGTAAAAAACTCAATCTAGTGCTGTATACGATAAGAGGGTTGTCACCGCGAGTGGATAGAGAACTCTTGAGATCTGTCTATTTTGCTAATTTCGATTCCCTGCTTAGGTATGGTATTGTGATTTGGGGTGGCAGTTCTGACAGCGGTAAGATATTTCTGCTGCAGAAGTCTGCTCTAAGGTCCATGATGGGTCTTGAATATCGAGGATCGTGTAGGGGGGAATTCAGACAGAATAAAATTCTTACTTTCTTTGGACTATACAATCTGGAATGCATTCTTTTTATAAGGAAATGTCCACATTATTTCAAAGATTCCAAAAATAATAATAATACCAATCTTTAAATTATTCAAACGAGAAATTACTGATTTGATTATAAGGGTAGAACCTTACTCGATTTCGGAGTTTTTGAATTATCCTTCTATGGATTCTACAGCTATATGATATTATTTTTGCTCATGTTGACGACTTCTTATTTTCTCATTGTATCAATGATTCTGAGAATAAAGTTATTGTTATTGTTATTGTTATTGATACTAGGTAAGGTTGACCTTCATCCATCGGCTTGCCCGATGAAATTGAGTTTTTATAAATAATCATATTTCTCAACATTCACAAATAAGGCTTACGTAAAAATTCGTTCATGGATATAATAAATTCAGGGAAATACATTCTTTCCAAGCTACACCGACTTGCTGATGTCAAACGGATTCAATTTCCCAAATTTCTGTTATTTTTGAATTTTCACTCGAAAACGGTCAAATTCAATTTTGTTCGTTCTTCCAGCCGACCGGCGGTATCTGCTTTAACATTCGAAGGAGAAAGATAAAGAAGATTGAAATTATTACAGTAGGTTTGCAGGTTGAATATCTCGATCGACAAAATCCACATGATATGATGGTTTCAGAGTAACCGCGTTATGAAATTTTGTTTTCTAATTTACTCATAATTACCATTTCGATCAAATCAGAACTTGATTGCAGAATGCCACTTTATGAATTTTCGTGGAAGTCCGTGCTGATGAAGAAATGTTTTAAGTTTGTTCTTGAAAAATTTCATTTTTGGGAAAATTTCCGCTATATCACAGTTAAACTTCCCCTGCACTTTGAGACATCGTTTTCTAACAATTTTGTTGCGAAGAAGAAAACTTCCTAGGGTTGCATTGTTCTTTCGGCAGTCGCACCCATATTGGTTGGAAGTAACTGTTTCGTGCCATTATTATATGTCACATTCATGTACGATTAGTTGCAGAATAAACTACAATCGCGAACCATGCACGTAATGGCATTCAGAATCGTGTTTCGTTGTAATAATACATTATTACCGGTCGCTCAACATTCGAAATGCTAATGGATATAATGGAAGCATTGTATGAACCTTGAAACTGAGTTCTACCGAAAAATTTCCTGTGATTTGACAACTAATCAGTAGATAGATTCAATTCTCGGTTTTATTATAGTTCATTTATATTATCTGCATCTCGTAATCCTGTTCATTATGATTGAATGTGATAAAAAAAAATTAGAACAGCACGGACGCCATTAGCTTTAGCGCACATGTTCAAATTTTTTGCCAAGGCGTTAACAATAATCTATGAAGTATCGAGGTCTTGATAAGGGTTGTAAGAAAATGGCGCTCTACTCAGTACTACATGAAAATTTGAATTTCAACCCTATATGTATATCCACACAACCAATTTCTTGGAAAAATTTCAGAACATTTCACGATTTCTATGAAGCAACACCTGCAATTAATAATCTCTAGGAGTGGTTATTCAAATTTAAACTATATTTCAATATTCGCTGAACAGCTAATGCCATATTCTTGCATTTCTGCTTCCAGCTTCTAAGAACTTCTTACAGGTATATTTTGAAAAGAGTAGGTAATAGTCAGCAACCCTGTTAGAGCCCCTTCGAGCTGAAGAACCAAGTTGTAATTTTTGTCCCTATTTTAATCTTAGTAATGCAATGATCGTGAAGGCTTCTGGCCACAACATCTTTGTTAATTGAAATCGGGTCGAACACTAATAAGAAACACAGACTATGCGCAATTGCGCAACCTACTCTAAAAGTTCAAGTCGCAAGCCTTTTATATTCACCAGTTAACGTGAAACGGTCAGCATTGATTCTGACTCCTTATTTTTCATCAGTAAAACCAAGCCAGTAGTTTAAGATCGTCTAAGGCGACAAATTCTAAAAATAACAGACGTTTGGGCAAAACTTTGCCAAGCTGTTTCGAAGAAAATGTGTGCCAAAAGGAAACAGTATTCTTGATGCTGATCTAAGCAAGTACTTCCACGAGAAGTCTTCCAATTCCTATTTAATCTATTCGTTTTTTCCATCATAAACTTCTTCTTGCGCAGATTATTCCGAATGAGTACATTTTTTGGAGAAAGATGGTGAAAATATTGACTTTCGAAATTCCTCCATCCTTTTCTTCTTCAAGGAAATTAGGTTTGGGCTGGAATTGAAGAGAAATATCTCTTGAACAAATGTCACGGAAAAAATATATTGTTTCTTTATTTAAGTCAGTCCACTCAGCTGCCGAGGCCAATCACAATATCAACAACGTACGGATGAAAATGCAGAAAAAGTATGAATCGAACTTTCAGCAACGCTTCAGGTTGTCGTTTTTATTGGATATCTCTCCAAACATCAATAAAGACATTCATATTTTCCATACCATTCGGATGTCTCTTGAAGGATATGTTTGGAATGATTTGGTATTGAAAACAGAAACAATAAAAATACATCTGCCCGCGAGATGTTGATTCAATCGGTATTTCAACAAGCTATGTATTTTCTCACCTAGTGCTGGAGGGTTTTAAACAAGTGTTTGGTGTAGATGATTCAAAATAAAATTGTCGTAACATATCCTCCCCACTAATAGCAGGGGATCTAGAGTATTTTTTTTTCGGGTGATTTCCTACCGAATGAATTTGACATAAATAGTTGTTACATGTTTACTACCAATTAAAATACTTCAGATAGTTTGATATGGCTAGTGGCCACACCAGCATTTTTTGGTTTAATTACAATAAGGGTCATTTCTGAATATAATTCGTGAACTCAAAATGAACATAAAAAACAATGGATAAAAGTCGCTGACGTTGATAATTTCTTTTAGTGTTTGAAAGCCTGTGATGAATTCGACCGGACCCAGAAGCAATAATATCAAGAAAAAGTGGAAAAGAAGAAGCGCACGTTTTTTCATTCATTCACAATGTTTTGAGGGGAATAATTTATCAAAGCAAGAAAATATAAATTTAAGTTAAGTTGTTTAAACAGGAGAATCCCAACTATAGGACACCACATTATATTGTACAAAGTTGAGGAATATAACAAAATGAACTGTACCCAAATAAAACAGAAAAAAATAACAATCAACAGGCTAATGATCAATCTGCTTGAAGACGTCGACATCAGCAAATATCCCATTGAACTGTTGACACCTTACATAAATTGGTGATATAATCATCATGTTTGTGCTGGGTATAGGGAGGTATAGCACCTGTTCAGGTCGAATTGGCCAGCAAATCAGGATATTCCATACAGTTTGAAGAGGAAAAAATATGAACAGTAGACTCTCCTGTTCTCCAATAACATTTATGATAACCTATTCAGAAGCGTATGATGGTCAAAATCCTGGCCTGGGTAGACACCATCCAATTCAAATGCTTAGATCTGACTTTAGTTAGTTGATGTGAACACTGTATGCTGGACTCAGACAGGACTGCCGTACTCAAGTCTGGAATGACAAATGAGTCGTAGAGCGCAATGAAATAGTTGGGATCATCGAAATCTCGACTTACCCTGAAAATAAGGCCAAGCATTCGCTTCGCAGTAGTTCTGACATTGTTATTATGAAGAATAAATGTTAATTCATGGTCAAATTCAATTCCCAAATCTTTAATTTGTCGCAGTTCCTTCAACTCTTCACGGCTTATAGTGTATTTGTACACAATGGATGTGTCCCTCAGGGTGTAGGTTATGGTTTTACATTCATTAATATTCAGTAGCAGTTTATTCCTGGTCCAGAACAGCCCGAAGTCGCCAGCTAACAATAAAAAGTAGCAGAGCAGATTGTCACCAATATCGTTTATAAAAATTAGCAAATTGCTGCCCTGGGGGACACCGCTGAACGCTGGTAAAGAACATGATCTATGACTTCTAAATTCCATATATAAAATACGATCAGTGAGGTAAGAGAGGAAAAGCAGGAACGGCTGACCATCGAAGCCGAAGTTCTCCAGGTTTTGCAATAGAATTGTGTGTACGACCCTGTCGAATGCCTCCGAAAAGTCAGTGTACACAGCATCTACCTGCAACCGATTGTCCACAGCCTCACACACAAATTGTGTAAATATTTTAAAATTAGTATTCCTAGATCCTTTCTTGATCGAACCATGTTTTTTATCCGATATGAGGGTCCTTACAGATGGAAATATTCCGATATAAACATACACATCTCGAATATATCAGCAAAGTTAGATAAAAAAAAGAAATAGGCCTATAAATTGAAATGTTGCTCATCTTTTCGTATTTAGAAACTGGACATGTTACGGATGTTTTTGCATGAGTCTGGAAAGGAACTACTCTTCTAGGCCAAGTTATAGATTGTCGGTAGTGTTCTGCACAAGACAAAAGCACAGTCAATCATTCAGAATAAATAAGGGAACACCATCAAAGCCACTGGTACAACTTCGCTTCAGGCGGTACAGGACCTCACATTCATCAAAGGACTGGAGTGTTATAATTGTATTGTCGTTGTCTGAGATTGGGTTCGAATTCGGAGTAGAAATATCAGCTGAGCGTTTAATATATGCACGTCGGATTTAATCAGCAAAAGCATTGATAAATCGTAGAGGGATTGCTGAACTCGAACGTAAAATACTTGCATTTCTTGAAGTTCTTTTTTTTTGTGGAAATAACTGCAAACGGTAGATGTTTCATTTATAGATAGAACGCGTAATTTTAGTTTATCTGGTGATGCCCTTACATTGGATTATTTTTTGTTTTCTACCTGATCTGTTCATACTTAAATATTCAGATATATCTTTTTTTTTACATTCAGTATTTCATTTTTTTTTTCTCTCTCACTTAGTGGTGTTATCAGAGAAAGAATGTTACTCAGGACAATCTGAATTCATACGTTGTCATTTAATTTTCGATGGTTTGCGTATTATCCAATTTCTGCGCATTCAAGAGGAGTTTCTTCTTATCGGCTGATTTCAGACATATTCTAGTTGAATTTTAAATTTTCATAAGGGTTCTCTACTTGAATCCTCTTTGTGTATTGACGGTTTCATAGCCATTCTTATACTGTGTTAGCCATTTTTGCGCGCATGTTCTAGGGAAAATGTCTAATTTTCGATGATTGAGCCGAAAATGGTCTCAAACGACTAGATTGGACTCACTGATGACGAATCCGGTTACAAAATCGATTCTGTCCGGCCGGCCGTGGACACGATAACTGTCGAGCGGAGCGAGGTAGCTACTTGAAACTTTCAGGGTAGGTCGCGCATAAGAATGCCGCGGTTAAGTTCGTTAATGGGCCAAATCGGTCGAATAGTTTCGGAGTTATAGCCACTTGAAATTTTGAAGTTATTTATGTTTTATTTCAGAAACTACCTAAGCGATTGAATTCAAATTTGGCAGTTAGGTGGAGTATAACGACACGCAACTTTGAGCCAAATTTTGTCAGAATCATACTGTCTACTTGGACTTTGAGCTTCATATTTCACAGCAGTGTGGGAAACTTCAGTTCGATACGATTATGAGTTTTGGAGATTGGAGGTTTTTTTCGCGATATCGTTGCTCTTTTCGGTATAACTCAAGAAATACTGATTCAATCCTGATAAAACTTCGCAGTTAGTTTGAAGATGCTGAAAGACAACTTTATGCAATTTCTTGATGATCGTGTGACTAGAACTATCATATCATCCTCATTAAATTCTGTATGAACCCCTGTGATTTTTCTATCAAATACTGGATTTCAATTCGATCTGATCTACAAATTTGGAAATATTGGGAATATAAAATTTTGAATGGGGATTTCTGCGGAATCATTTGGTGGATTTTACCCATTCACGAATTCGGCTGAACTCTAAATTTCACAGCAGTGCACCAATTTTCAGTTTGATACGCTCCCAGTTTGTGGATGATATTGGTATCGTTGTTGTTTCAAGAATAACTCAAAAAATACTGATTCAATCATTATAAACTTGGAACCAGGTTTGGGAACGATGCTGAACAACCTTGTGCTGAAGTTTCGTGATGATCATGTCTTCAGTACAGTTTGGAAATACTTTTTTTTTAATCATTCTATATTCTGCGATTTTCTGACTATATTTTTCTCAGAAATTCGATATCATCCTCCAACCCGTCCTATTCTAATCGAATACCGGATATAAACTCGATACAATCTGTATTCTCAGAGGTATTTGGAAAATTTAATTTTGAATGTGTATGTTTATCTGCGAAACCTTTCAGTTGATTTACCCAATCACGAATGCAACCTTCGTTAAGGTCTGAACCTACTCTGAAAAATGAAAATGTTTTAAGTTATTTTTTTCGAAGGATAATATGTTAACGATCAGTGGACAGTAGTCTGCCCCAAAAAGTTTTTCCAAGAAAATCTAACGAGCTTAAAAACCTTCGTCACTACTCTTGACGTATCCGCTCTGAGACTTTGAAGTCGAAACATATTGGAAACACCATGATGTCAAGTGTGTGACAGTTTCTTCCGGCAATAGGTCTGTTGCATGTAACACGAATTATCATATTTTTATGCTTTTCTCATTCTATATCGATACGAAATCATAATGTATGCTATCACACACTTCAACAATTCGCGAATTCTGAATAATTCGGTATTGAAAACGGCCGAATCGGGACTCAAGGTCGATGCGGGAGAAAAACGTCAGATTGCCTCTACGTCACTCGTTATTGTACGATTCACCGATCACGATACAGCCCGACGCCTTCTATTGGCTTGCTAGAGAGAAAAGAACTGGAGAAGAGGGAGAGAGTGGATATATCCCCATTCGTCGGTTTAAACAACAGACACGCGGAGCCAAATTTAAAAGAGTACTTCCTCGTTAAAATGTGAAATTCTTGATGGCAGTTGAAGTTTTTCAGTAGTACTACGGATAGAATATTTGATTCCAATGATAAAAAAATTCATGTAAGAGACCTATTATGTTCTAAAAATCTAAAATAGTCTTGAAAGCCAATTATCTGCATCGAATGGGATGAAAATTGTCCTCAACCATGTATTTGCTCTTATGAAGCAAGGATGCATCTGTTAGTGTGAATATCAATACCTAATTATTATTCTTGAAGATTTCTGCCTTTGCCGATGTATTTTTTCAATTTGAAAGTTGTTCTGACTTTGACGAACAAGTTAATAAATGAGTCCTCGCAACGACTATTCTCTGACTTGTTTTGACCTGGATCCCTTGACTGTTGAAGGGAAATTACAATCACTGAATGTTTCATCATCTCCTAGTCCAGACGGTTTTTCTGCTAGGTTGTTCAAATAATGCTCTCATACCCATATCGAACATTTTTTCTAAATCGTTGAACTCTGATAAGCTGCCACTATTATGGAAGAGTGCACTTGTATCACTCATTCATAAAAAAGGCGACGAACAAAATCCGAACATTTTTAGACCTATAAGCCTCACTCCTATTCTGTGTAAAATACTGGAAATTTTGATATATGACGAAATGCTTACTTTTTGGATCATAACGTCATACTAATACACAGCATAGTTTCATCAATGGAAGATCTATTGTCTCCTGCCTTTTCAGCTGCCTCAACAAATGGACCCATTTTTTGGATGAAAGTTTCTGTAGATGTCGTCTATCTAAATTTTTCGAGGGCCTTCGACAGAATACCAATAAATAGGCCTTTATACGAGCTGGACAACTTTGAAATTCGAGGATTGCTTTCGAAATGGATTGAGAACTTCCTGATTGACAGGTCGTTTGTGGTCAAGGTTGGTGCTACTAGATCAGAACCTCGATGCGTGCTTAGTGGCGTTCCTCAAGGCTCAGTATTGAGACCCCTGCTATTTTTGGTGTATGTGATCGATTTGATTGATGAATTCAAGTCGAAAAGTGCTTCATTTGCAGAAGATATTGAGTTTTTCAATTATCCCCTTAACAACTATGAAATCTTGCAGGCAGGTCCTTTGATGTTGCGCCAAATAGTTGATTCCACTGAACCCTTCAAAATGTCAAATTCTACATTTAGGTAATAACAATCCAAAATTAAAGTATTACGTTTTCCGTGGCAGTGGTGTGTCGCAAATCTCCCAAATATATATGTCGTATTTTCGATAAATACCCGAATTTGCCGGTCCGGTTTGGTATCCGTGGTTGTCAGATAACGCCGCATTATTAGAGAATCCACAGCGTCCTGTCACACGCATTCCCTTCGGAGTGAATCGTCCTTGTTATCAGTGACGGCTACAGATGATTGGTCTTCCTTCGTTGGTGGACCATCGATCAAGGGGAGACCTGATAGTTACATATAGAGCATTGCACGGCTTATTCGGCTCCGAAATGTCCCACCTGTATGAGCTCAATCCGAATCAACTACTTGGACATCGGCACAAGCTGAATAGAGAGGACTTTTGAACCAGATGCCTGATGAAACTTCCTATGCAACCGTGTGTTCAACCATTGGAACAGCCTGCCTGCCAAGATTTCGGATGCTGGATCGGTCAATGTGTTCAAGAATAGACTTGACCCATGGAGATCGAATGGAACTGTATGAATGGTTCAGCTGGCTTGTTGTAATGTCATCATTCTTGCAGAGTTATGTTAATTCTGTGCTCCTGTTTCTGGATTTCTGAATTCCCTTGCTTTTCGAATTTCATTTTACTTCAGTCATTTTACTTGTTTCTTTGTTTCACAGTTTTTATTTTGATTATATTTAAGTTAGAGATTAAAGGTAATAAATGTACCTCAACTCTCAACGATCATGTGAAAAATAAATCTGCATTCGTTGTTATTATTGCCGTGAAAGAAATCCACTTAAATGACGACGTGGTGGAACAATGAAAAAATAATCATATTTTCTGAAAATCTTGAACGTGATGTGGGACTAGGAACGCATGAAAATAAATGTAATAATATAATCTAAAGAATGGAAAACAAAGAAAATGAATTATGACAATGCGCTGGAGCTGCAATTTCATAGCCGGTCATTGCGAAAAAACTTATCATGTAGTAAGTAATACTTTTGATAGAAGCCATAGAAGTACTCGCAGAAATAATTCGGGTAGCGTGAGAGGCAGTGGAAATGGCTGAATATGATGAAGCTATTACCTCCACTGCTACTTGCCCTTCCCGAAATATTTCTGGAAATACTTCTGCGGAAATATCAAAGGCAGGTATTTACACTATATGCTCAATAATTTTTCTCGCAATAAGTTTTGACAATGGTAGACTACGAAATTGCTGTCTCAGTGTTTTACATTATTGATTTCAAGTCGTCAGTGTATATTTATTCTGTGCAATTCTTTTCCAGGTGTAGTAAAATGATGATTTATTCAGTACAATCTAAAGCTCATACAAGTCAATGAACGAATAGGTTAAATGTAAACATTTCCTTTTATGGCTACGTTGCAATCTCGAACGAACTGTGCTTTATTACGCCATCCATCGTTCAAGTTCAAAACCACACGACTTTTTTCCGCAAACTGAGCATTCCACCGATGTAGATTCACGGCATTTACCCTGATCTTCGTGTCTGACGAATAATTATTCCTTATATATATTCCTATAACAGGAATTGGTTTCACGGAGAAGAAAGAGCTCCAGTTATAATAAATAACATAATCACTAGGACGAATATCCGTTGATAAATCAACAAATATTCCCCCTTGATCAGAGCTAATCATCCAATCAACCAAAACACCTACACCGAAGAAGCGGATCCAAGGAGAAAGACTACAGCTGGTTGACAATTGTTGTTGATCGTCAGGTCAACTTACCTTGGATAGTAGTCATTCTCCTTGGATCAGCTTCTTCAGTGTAGGTGTTTTGGTCGATTGGATGATAAGCTCTGATCAAGGGGGAATATTTTTTGATTTATCGACGGATATTCATCCTTGTGATTATGTTATTTATTCCAATATTCTGGTTGAATGTTCGAATACCGAACCCTAGGCGTCATGCACTTTGTGGTTGAGTCTTTAATTTGTTTTCGTACAGTCCCATATAACTCTTCCACGTTCAACACTTTCCACAAGCGTAACAATTTTCACGTTGCTCAACTCCGACGGCATTTGATTGCAAATTTTTCACAACAATAATAACTTAACTACTGCAGATTTCATTTTCGCACGACCATAGCTAGGCAGAATGTGATCACTTACTGGCACATGAACTGCTGTCCTTTCAACTTCAGCTCGAAAAACTACCGATAAAGGAATCTTGTCAGTGGCAGCGGCAGACCCATGTGAAGCGATTCCATTTTCGCGTTTTCCGATTCCCTTCTCACTAACCTATTTCCCTTCGTAGGAATGAGCTGAGTGTTATTGACGCATTAAAGGTGTAAATGACTGAAGATACGCACACTACTGTTCTCCAGTCGGACGCTTACCTTTACACTCATAATTATTACTCCGCAGCGAATGAATATGGAAGGGATATGAGAGGGTTTCAGGACGTATAATGGGAATCCATCTGAAGAATACGCCACACTGCTAACTACCAAGCAGAATTTCGTCGCAAAATGAGATCTTGTAGCCGCGGGTTGACACACAGAACGCGCACCATAGTGGCCAGCAGTCAGAGATACCTTTGTCTTCATGCGTTGAATGTGTATGACCAAATATATGAAATTAGCTCCAGAATAGATAATTTCATGTCCAGCAGCGCCAGACAAGGAGGAACTACTCGTCTTCTGAGCACTGAGCTTTGTTTCAGCAATTCCTTTCAAGCCCTCTGCTTCTTACTAAATCTTTCTGAGAAGGATGATTCAAACAGTAAAGCGAAAGCATTTTGGCATAAAATATATTCTTCTTCGTCCAACCCGGCAAACTGTAGCAACTGTATAGTCGAACAGCTGGCGGCAAATTTGAGATACAATCCTCCGAGCATCATGTCCTAATTAACTAGATATATTGAATTGATGATCATTCTGATTGCAAGAGTTTCGAAGAGGAAGGAATAACTCCTCAAGAATGAAATCAGAGAAGGTTACTTGGTAGAAATGAAACCAGAATTATGTTACGAGTGGCTTTTAATGAATATTCAATAAATATGAACAGCAGTTGATAAAACCATGCCTAGTGATACAAATGATATAATAAAGAACACAATTAAAGTTGAAAAATTTGTGTTTCCTATTAGTGAGATTATGATGTCGATAAATTGTAGCTCTATATAGAAGAAAGACAGGTAATAGCATTCAACTTCATACAAGATTATTTTGTTGATGCAATTCTTGAATAACGATTTCTCTGTGCTACTGTTACGTTTTTATTCCTGTTGAATTGCGCCGAAGACCTCTCTGGGTCAATTGCCGAAGCTTGAGTCATGAGCTGGTTTTTTCATATTGATGGTCTGCGACTTTGATCGGCAATATCGATTTTCATCATATGAATAGCATATATGAAAAGCTTCCACAACATGCTTCCATAATTCTTTATAACATAGTTCAGCAGTATCTCCATTGTTTTCTATTTCCCACCTATAAGTAGGAGTTCTCAGCAGAGATTGGCTATTTAATGGCGGTTCAGGGTGCAAGGGAAGAAGAATTTGCAACAGATCCTCAAGAACAGCTCTTAATAATTTGTGTTGGTTGGTACAACAACGGCCCAACTCATCAGCCAAATCATTACTACTGAGAGGTCCATCTTTCTCAAGGTCATTAACAGAGTGCAGATCAGCTCCATGGATGAACTGACTCCTCAAATCATTACTATCTTCAGTTCGGTATAACATCGACATGACTATTTTCATTATTGAAATGCACAATTACAGGATTTTGAAGTGGATACGATATTTTCGTTATACATCATATCCTCAGAATTATTGTCATTTAAATCTATCTCTGTTATGATAATGTGAGATCTTTCAAGACTTGTCTGTATGGTTTGGAGTATTGCCGGTTTTTCTGTAGCTGCACTCTTTCACATTCAACTACGTCTCCCTTTATTTTCTTTTTCATCATTTTTTTCCACCATTTTTTGAACTTTGATATTTCAATTTTTGGACCTAATAACTCTCACGTCAGACTTCAATGGGATCGATAGGGTACTTGGAACTATTTATGAGATTTAGATCAATAATATTGGAGCAAGGCGTATGAGGCAGAATAAAAAAAAGAATGAGAAGAGTTCTCAGATTCTCAGAAAAAAATTGAAGAAAACGGAACATGAAGATCCCAAACTTTTTCAAACTTTATGATCTACCTTGTCCCTATGAGGAAAAGCCTCCAGCCTTGTTTTGCTTTTGTTCTCGATATCCTTGCCTTCCTTGAAAATTATACTTAATGAATAATGGGTCTAATAATAGAAAGTGAAAAGAAAATATGCAGACCACGGTGGTCCCTGAATATTTCTATGTTTTTTCAAAACAGTCTGAAACAAATCACCTAGAATTGCAGTTCTGAAAATGCTTTCAATTAGAATTTTCTCATGAAAACTTTAATCGGTTGCAAGTGAATCTAGCCTCAATATTTTCGAATCTCTGAATGAAAGATCTCGTCTAAGAATTGTAACCGAATAAGAAATCTAAAATATGATATGATGTTGAATCTCAATGGAAAGACGTTAGTTGATGATTCTCACGAATCGAAAAAGTTAGAAAGAAATAACTTATAACGTTATCCAATTGCGTTCTGTCTATAAGCAGTTACTCAAGAGCTTGAATATTTCCGAAAGATTCCAAGGGGAATGAAAATGGGAATTTCCAAATCTTTACGTCTTTTAATTTTTCATACCGCCAACATTTTATAGTTCTGTATTTTAACACGAGATAGAAGACTCACAATAGTTTCCATCTCATAACCTGTCAAAAAAAAAATGTGGAGCTTATAGGGTCAATTGCTCGATCTAATCAATCATCTGAGAAAGTTTTAATCATATTCAAATATCAAATAAGGCATGCCTTTTCATAGGTTCATTTATCAACATATTAAACACTCAATTCTCTGTCAACTCCTCACTCAATCATACAATTGAATGAATATGAATACATTCGAATGTTTATACATAGGCACTACCAGAAAAAATATACAATGACCTGTTGCGTCAGCCAAATGATTAATATTTGCAATAGTCTGTTAAGAGCAAACAACACCTCCAATATAGCGGGGTGACTTCTGGAGGCCAGAATTCGTTTGCGTCACAAATTTTTTTTGATGCCAATGGTTGAAAAAAATCGTAGGAATACGAAATGTTTTAATATTTAAGAATTTTCGAGAACATTAAAACTGAAATGGAGTGAAAAATGGAAACATAACTAACATGGCGCATTCTCGCTAAAGAATTAAGTAAATTAAGTAATTTTCGAAAATACTCACTGAAGCCTGCAGAACGACATCCCGTTTTCTCGTATAAACGTCGAAAATTCTCCCAATTCTATAAACGAGATATAAGCGGGGTTTGATAGCATTTGAATGTGGCTGCTGTAATTTACTACCATGTGGTATTGTTTCCTCTTAAGGCACAACAGAATATGAAAGAATAAATTTCTTCATTTCAGTATTTGTATTTTGTATTTGTATGTATGCTCTGTAGAGACTTCTTTACGAATTCCTTGTGCCACATGAGAAACAGCACTGTTAGTTGTTTAACGAACAGCGAATGGTTGCACGGTACCGAGAAACCGAAAAAATTCTTTTTCGGCTTGACCGTACGATCATGGGGCCTAGATTCTAACCAATGAATTTTCGCCGCTATATAAAAATTTCCTTCGTGTCTGAATGCACAAGTCTGACTGTCGGTTTCACAAAAGTTTTAGCTTCCGATCACTCGTTAATTAAGGTTCTCATTCGATGGTTGGGTTGAAAATGAACCGAACTTGAGCACATAATTAACTGTTGACTGCCAACCGCCCGTGAATCTAGATATTTTTGAATATCTTTTCCTTGCAATATTTATTTCATGAAGAAGAAGTCCTTCAGAGTTGCGTATTCAAAAAAACCTATAAGAAACATTTGCAACGATAAATAATAAGATTAATCTGTCGGGTTTGAAGTTCTGCTGATAAATTCGTATGAACATGAACAGCTGTGAATAATCCATATTCCAATAAAAATAAACATGAAAATTTTTTCGATATATTATATTATTTATATTATTTGTTTTAAACAATATCCAATAGAGTCCATATATCAATCCACCGTTCCGTTTTTACTGTTGTTTTGGCTCGGAAATGACTTCTGGTATACATAAAAGTCTTCCAACAATAATCCTCATATTATTATTGCTCCTTATTCTCTCGTACATATTCCATATTAGTAGATGTTCCACATTTGTTTAACTCCTCTCTTCAAAATGTGAGAATCCAACATGTCAAATATCTCCTTCATATTTTGGGAAATGATTTAATCGGATCTAATGAATTCATTTTTATTCACCGGATTTTATTTTTTCAATATATATAGAAATAATATGGGAACTGAAAATTCATGACGGGAGGTGTGTCAAAAGCAAAAACAACCTTTTTCTGTATTTCTCTCAACTAGGAGGACCGAAATGAATATTAAATAATATACGAACTGACTGCAACACCCAGAAGAAGCTGTTTAAATTTAAAATTTTTTTGGTAAAACATAGATAGTATAGCGAGGAGTAAATAATTAAAATTTGAAAAAAACAAGGGTTTCATAATTTTTTTTATTAAATTTGTCGATAATGTGTTTGTCCACCGCGGTTATCTATACACTCCTCAACACGTCTTGGCATTGATGCAAGAAGATTATTTCTTCTTGAGGGATACTCATGTACTTCATGTCTCAGTACCGCCAAAGTCCGTAGGGGCTGGGGTAAATTTCCAAGCCTTCTACCCATGATGTCCCAACCGAGCTCTATGGGCGAAAGATCGGGGGAACTAGGCGGCCATGGCAAAAGATTCACATGGGTCGCTCCAAAAAAGTTCAAACTAACTCAGTCAACATGAGGTAGAGCATTTTCTTGCTGAAATATTGACTCTCCAGCCGGTTAAGGCAAGGGAGAACATATGGCTCCACTATTTCTTGAAGGTAAGGCAGCGCTGTCATGTTACCTCGAATAAACACTAAAGGTGACCTTCTTGCATATGCAATAGCACCCCATGCCATAAAACGCCTACTGCCCGTGGTACATGACGATCAACATCAAAAAGAAAAGACGACCTGATGCCATTCCACATTCCAATGTTGTCATTCTCTGCTCCACCGTAATCGTTGCTGTCGATGCTCAACCGTAAGAGGTAACACAAGATGGGGTCGATAATGCTACAGTCCAGAAGACCTTATACGGCGGTAAACTGTTCGGACAGTTACAGGATGGCCTTGTTCTCCGAACCACTCATTAGCCAAAGATCGAGTTGTCCTAAATCTGTCTCCATAAGTCTTAGACGTCGATGTTGAACTTCATTTGTGCCCCTTGACGTCCAGTGCCTACTCTTCTTTGATTCTGGGCATTATCAAACGACGCGCGACAACATCTTATAACAATAGATTTCGTTTCGTAAGTTTAGCGATTTCTCGAAATGACAACCCCGCCTCCCGTAGACCAACAATTCGTCCTCTTTCAAATGCACTTAGCTGGCGATAAATTCCATGTACACGTGCTCTAGGCATTTCAACAACAACTAAACATCAACTTTGGATCTCCTCGAACAGCTAGTTTGTTGTAAATTTAAAAAAATTGCAAAAAGCGACTACTATATTTAGGTAACAAAAAATGTTCACATGAAGAAACCTTCACGATTTTTCTTCTCAAAATTTAAGTCATTTACTCCTTGCTATCCTATCTACGTTTTACCAAAAAAAAAAAATCAAATTTAAACAGCTCCTTCTGGGTTTCGCAGTTTCTATGTCAGCTAGTATATGTTATGTTCATTTCGCTCTATAGACAACGTTTCTAGATCCATTCATCAAACTTGAAGATCTAACCTTATTTCGCCATTAGTGATGAAATGATAAATGTTTTTCGAGATTAGGAAAACCTGTTGACACTGATCTTATTATAGATTTGATTGTTTTATTCACGAAATTATGATACTCCAAGGCTTGCCCGTTGAAATTTTACGCACTATCTACTTCAACTTTTGTATCCTGGCATGTCATGGAAATCTATGCATTCTGACTTGTTGACTTTTAATTTTTTATCCTGGCAACAGCGAATGGAATTTATTTTAACACATGATATGTAGAAGAACCAAGTAAAATATAACAGATATTCCACAGACTGGACAAAAACATAACTTACCCCTTTCAAATCTGGCACCTGCGTAGCGTACTGAGCCCTTTAAATTGACAAACAAGTTTCCGTCAAGAAGAAAATTTCGAGCGATAGATCACCTTCTGTGTGACGGGTCCTTCAGTAAGAAAAGCCTACTTCTGTCAAGATGACTTTGATAACATTTGATGTTTTTGGTTTATTATTTGATGAAATCAAATAATAAACCTTAGTGATCGACCAACAAAAAAAAAATGTAACCCCCCCTGAAAATTTCACAGTTTACGTTTTGGAGTATGTAGATTTGAATGAACGAATAAAAAAAAATCCGTCCGTCCGCCGTCCGCCGTCCTCCGTCCGCCGTCCGTTGTCCAGAGCTTTTCTCGGAAAGTACTGAACCGAAATCCGTGAAACTTGGTAGAAAAATCATGTGTCGCTCGGGATTGATCCTCCAAGCTTTTCAGCAGGATTGGTGTAACCTAATGGCTTAAAATTGGGGGTTGGAGGGAAAAAAAAATTATTTCTCGGAAACTTACCACCGAATTTTTGTGAAATTCTCAACGTTGATTACTGTTGCATAACTCAACCTAAAAATTTTTACCCGGATGATATCCGACCAGTAGTCTCTGAGTTATAAAGAAAAATGCTACAAATTTCCAATAATCCCGAGAATGAATCATCGCATTCGGTTCTAAGATTGGAATTCAGTGAAATAATCGGTTAACTTTTCATCCAGAATCATATATCTTTGAGAGGTTCACGATATATTTGATTTTTACAGAAAAGTTATTGAAAATAACTTTAGGTCTTCAGTTTGTGTATTGGATATTTTGTGAATCAAGTGAACTCTTATCGGATGTATGCACTGTGGAAAAATTTATTTCAGATGAGTTGCACAGGACGGGTGAGTTTTTTTTCATTTCATTTTTTTTTTGTTTTACGTATTTGTTGTTAATTTGAGAGTTTAAGTTAATTTTCCCGGAAGTTTCTCAAGAAATACTAACGCGATCAAATTGAAATATCATAACTAGTTGTGAAATATCGACGCTCAATTCAATGCATGATTTTGTGAGAATTGTATTGGAAAAAAATTGAATTTTTTCTGAACATTTTTTTCGGAAGCTATTCATTAAAGTTCAATATAATTTGGTACAGGTCTTATTCAACAATTTGAAACCATATTTATTTGCAGAGATATTGGCGGAAAATTTTGTGGCTATTTTAAATTTTGAGGTTATTTCCCTTATATGTCAAAAGGCGCAAACGCTTTCTGATTTGAATTTCATTTCTATTTGTGTAATACCGACACGCAATTTAATAAGTGATATCGTGAAGATCGTACTGGCAAAATATTAGTAAAAAATATTTTTCGGAAATTTAACTTAACTTCAACGAAAGAAACAACATAGTGACTTGACCTTTGTAAAGTAGTTTTTTAAGAAACTCAACACAAAGATAATTTTCTCTTCAACTCCAATATTTCATAGGAAATGTGATTTTGAATGAAAAAGATTTAAGATTTTTATGAATAACATCTTCTAGGCTTAATTATAAAGTGATTCTTTCAATTCTTTCCAGCAAAATTTCCGTTCTATGTTGATACCTTAGTGAATAGGTTCATCTACCATATTTCGGGAATATATTTAGATGAGACAGACAACATGGATACGGTAATTGATTATATCGGTGACAGGACTGATAATTCTGATGATCATTCGGACATAAAAACTCCATCTCATTGTCGTAACTCGACAGATTTGTCCCCAGATAATTAGGGAATACGGCCCTGTGCGGCCACCTGCATTCCTCGCACTTTTCGAGCGAGCTAAGGCGGTTCGCCCTTCAAGTGGTTTAGTGCGTTATTATAAACATAGACCTATTTAGGCATGTAAGATTTATCCTTGGGGATATTTGAAAATTCCAGACATAAGTCAGTCGGGATCGGAATTGGAAGCGATAAGCTTGAGGTCGAAAACGCCGAGGCTCGGCTCAAATATTTAAAATAGGTTTTTTCCGTTTTTGTTCATATTTTCACACGATCGATTATTTCGTATCGGCACTAGTCTAGTATATTCATTTTACAACTAGGAATCGAATTGAAGTGTGTTTTTTTTAACTGTTCAGTTTGATTTTGAAAACTTTCGAACCTCCTAGACGCCAGATCCTAACGGTGTGTAGGACTTCGGCGGGGAATTCACAACAGTCATAGTAATACTACGGAATCACAAAAAACACGAAGAAAGTTGCTAAAAATCTTCTTCAGGTATCTACATTTTACTGACTGATGGTATGTAGTACAACAAGGTTTAAATATGGTCCGGAACGTGCCTAAATAATTATACAAAGCGTAAAAGTGAGAGTAGGTAT
This sequence comes from Myrrha octodecimguttata, assembly GCA_958510865.1. NCBI lineage: Eukaryota > Metazoa > Arthropoda > Insecta > Coleoptera > Coccinellidae > Myrrha > Myrrha octodecimguttata. Next base: position 26,659,812 of record OY294056.1, read on the forward strand.
AAATTGGGGTTTGCCACAGAGTTTTTAGGTTACAGAAAAATATTCAGTAGTGGAGAGCTATTCACATCTGTTTGTTCATTCAATAGGATTTTCCGGGTGTTGTACCTATTGATTTCTAACGACTCTAGGAGTTATGTAGGTACTTTTGGTTTCGACGTGGATAATTTTGTAGTTACTATTGAATTTAAATATTTCACATGAATTTCTTCATGGAATTGATTTTCGTTTGGTGAAAAACCAATGAGTTATAAATAATATATACGATTGATTTGAGATATCAATGGTATTGGGTTATTAAACTGAGAAAATAATAAACCCTTGTGTAAAATTTGCAGCGTTTTTTATTGAATAACTGCTGACAATGAAAGTTGACATTTTGTGGTGTGAAGTTTTCATTTTCAGTAGAAATGATTAACAAGTCCAAGTTATAATGAAACTGATTTCATAATTCTCATTTCAGTTCTTCTCACTTCGAATTACGTTCGCCCCTACAAACACAATAATCATAGAAATTAATTATTTCGAACTGTACTTCTTTTCTAAACGACATTACATTCAACTGGTCCATAAGCTAAAAATAGAATACAATTCTCAACTCCGAATTGACAACTGCCAGCAAAGCATTAAGCTTTCTATAAATATTGAATGGATTTTAAATCTCAAGGATTTCGTGAAAGTAAAACAAAACCCTTTATTTCGAATAACGCTCATACCTCGAATACCCAGACTCCAGTTTATTGACTTGAATATGACCTTTGGAGGATATTAAAACTCCTCTGCCTTCAGTATAGAGGCCAATAGTCTAGTTATTATGTAAAAAGGGAGGAAGGAACTTGGCCAGGAAAGATTTTATTCTATTTCCTCCGAAAGCTCTTTGTGTTTATATTGTTGTGATAGATATTGGGTTCCGAAGTGGAACGTCCCTTTGAAGTATTTACCTTCATAATATGTCATGTCACGGTATTCAACATAAAAAGATGAAGTACTGAAATTTCGCAAGTATTGTTTAACCGACCGATTCTGTATACTTACAGAATATTGGATCCGGTGGAAAAAGTCTGCGATAACATGTGCTCATAAAGGAAAAGTAATATTGAGAGGGTAAATTGGTGACGTGCATAAAACCTGATCATCATTTTATTTTGATTTTTGATCCATCATGATATGAAAATTGGAAAAATCATTACGCAAATTTATGAGGTAGATGAAAAGTAACAAATATGGTTGAAAATCTTGATGGGATGAATGTATCAACGTAATTCGTTTTTGAGCGCACGTTCTGTGAAACAGCATGCTATATCTTTGTCCGAATGTCTGTAGTTTTTGGATTTCGAGCCGAGGATAATCTCAAACGTCTAGGATGGGATCACAGATGACGAATCCAGTGTCAAAATTGATTTCTCCTGCTAGCCGACCACCTGAGCACACGAAAACTGGCACGAACTAGCGACTTGAAACTTTCAGGGTTGGTCAGGCTTCTTTAGCGATCGGATTTATTATATACTATATTTGATGTACAGTTGCTTACATATACTACTCGGCTCCTCTTATGTCTTATTCTATTACAGCGTTAACAACGAATTAACGAATATTCTAGGTCTCTCCAGGGAAATATGACAAAGCGTCACTTCAGCGCCATCTAACAATATAAAGTTTGAGTGTAAACAAACAATATGAATAAACCTGTAATACCAACATGCCTCCTTTTATTTATATTAGTTTAAGACAATAATACTTTTAACATCTCTAAAATATTCAAATTTCTTAATATCTAAAGCATTAGTAAATATGTCAGCCATATTTTCACAGGAATCAACTTCAACAATACCTACCTATTAAACCATTTACATAATATTCATTCACATAATGATGATGTATTTCAATGTGTTTTGAGTTTTTGGTTAAATTACCATACTTAGCAATATCCAAACCACCTGAGTTATCCTCATATATTTTTATAGGTTCATCTGACTTAATTCCAAAATCTTTAAGCATTTCTTTCAAAAACTTTATCTCACTAACAGCCTCTGATAGAGCAATCTATTCAGCGAACGTAGATGATTTGGCAACACTATTCTGTTTTTTTTCCAATATATAACATTTCCGAATAATCTAATGACATAACCCGTTGTAGACTTCCTGTCCAAACAATCACCTGCCCAATCTGAATCTACGAAACAATCCATAATTTCAATTTCATCATTTTCACCATATACTAGTTTCAGATGTTTAGTGGAGACTAAATATTTTAGTATTCCTAATGCATATTGATAATGAGTTTGACTGTAACTGTTCTGAAATCTGTTCAAGTAATCGGCACTATAGCTTATGTCCGGTCTAGTTCCGGAACTTATATATAGAAGTGCTCCTATTAAGTTTCTGTATTTAATGTTGCTTATATTTTCTGGCAGTGCAGGCTCTAATCTAAGATTTGTCTCCATAGGAGTTTTGTACGATTTCCTATTTTTTAATTTATACTTTCTAGCTAAGGATTCTATGTATTTTTCTTGACTCAAAAAGATTATATTTTCTTGGTAATTGTAAACAATATTAATTCCGAAATGATCTCCTTTCCCCATATCTTTCATTTTGAAACGTCCAGATAATAATTTCTTGATCTTTTCAATTTAACTTCTATTTGAACAGCATATGAGTAAGTCATCAACAAAAATCATAATGTAAACCATATCTTTTTGATCAGTTACATAATACAAACAATACCCAACAAACACAACATACAGCAATTGTACAGTTTCTGCATCACATCGTTGTCTGTGCCGATAGCCGGTACTTCAGAGAAGCGTTGTCGATTGTCGTCGTCGGCCATGCTGATTTGTAACGGAAATTTGATTTTTGTGTAGTAAATTCGTTTTTGGTTCTGAGTGAATCGCGCTATTTGAACTGACTGTTTGTTTCGAGTTGAATGGGTGCAAGTGTGAAAAACTGATGTTTCGACATAATCAATTGCCGAAAAAACGAAATAAAGGTAAAGTAGACTGATCTGAGTGGCTTAGATAAATATTTAGATGATGCCGATTCTTTTGGAACTGTAATAAATAGACAATAGAAGAAAACATCTGAGTCTCTACCTGAACTGGACAGGGTCAACAGAAAAATGAATTTCGAAGTACATAAACATCAATGAAGGAATTTTGGGTATTATATTCACACAAGGTTAAATTTTTTTTGTGTATTAACTCATTTTTCTCCACCTTCAAGTTGCTGGTACAAAAGAACAAAGGGAGCAAAAATGATTCACCAACCGATATTGAAACAACGTCATCATGGTATGATTGAGAAATATGTATCTACTTATTTTGAAGGACTTAGAAAAGAACGAGAGAGAGTCACCCAATAATATATTATAGATCATGTATAATATTTGATATGATCATGTATAATATTTGATATGGCCGGTATTTGTGTAAATTCAAGTTTTTCCCATTAAAGTCATGTTCCTAGTGCAATATTTTATTAAGTTGAATTTGCTATGAATCACTTTACGTTATATGCTCAATATAAACTAGGTTAACCCGATTCCTAAGACAACCAGTATGTTTCAGGAATCTGGCTTACCTCCGAAAAACCTATATTTTTCAAGTAATCGCATTGAAATTCTGACTTACATACTGCAGATTGTGTCTTTTGGTCTAACCTGAAATGGCCGTACGATTTTTGAGATAATGTTGTGTACATTTTTATATATTTGAATTCCATGTTGAATTTTTGGTGAAATGTGAAAAATTAAATAATTTAAATAATTTTCTGTTGAGTAATCAATATCTAGATACAGAATTGCAGATTTTTTTTACCGTAAAGCATAGAAGTCGAATATGCAAAAATTAATATATCACATCATATAAGAAAATCAAAATTTATTCGGCAATTTCTGAATAAACTGGAAGTAGTAGACTCTCTTTTTTCACATTTGTCGAAGGTAAATAATTTAGTATCAATGTGCAAAGTTTCAATTCAATCTCTTAAAAAATTGTTTTTTCGGGAGTGAGTCTTATTCCTGTGAGTCTCGTTATACAGCCGAGCTTCTGCTGCATTATTGCTGCTTAGAAACTTCATATCGAAGTAGCACAGTTGGTGCATTATTACTATGTACAAACTGCATTACAAAGTGGCATAGCTCCTGCACAACTGCTGTATAGTGGCTGTACTTCGAACGCTGTTTGAGCTGTACAGTTTCGATGCAATTTCGCGGGACATATACGGTCCGTTTCGATACAGTTACTGTACCACCATCGCTGCACTTCAAGTGCAGCAACGCTGTACAGTTTTTGTACTCTTGCTGCGTCTTAGTGTTGGCTGGGTAGTCATATTTACTTCTTTGAAAACCTAAACCTTTCATGAATTCATCAAAGTAATTATACCATGATCTTGGACTTTTGCAAGCCATACAAGGCTTTCTTTAACATGCAAACTCTATGTGTACCATCTTTATACCCTATGGGTTGTTCCACATAAACTTCCGATATGACCTTCCCATTTAAAAAAGCGGTTTGCACACCCATCTGTTCAATAATAATTCCTTTGTAACAACAGTATGATAATAACAGTTTTAGAGTTTGTGATTTTGCCACAGGTGAATTAAAATCTTTTAAAATTTCCTTTTGTTGAACCCCTTTACAACCCACCTAGCTTTGTACTTATTATCTGATTTTATTGTAAACACCCATTTAACACCCAAATTTTCTTATTCTCTGGTTTTTCTACAAATTCCCAAGTGTCATTTAATTTTAAATTTTCTAATTCTCTATCCATAGCTTCTTTGGAAAATTTTGATTCGTTTGAATTTATTGCCTCCTCAAAGTTATTTGGGCTTTCTGCATTACAATAGTTGACATAAATATAATTGCAATAATCATCATATTTTGGATTTTGCTTTCTTATCCTAGTAGATCTTCTTAATTCAACCATTTCATGTCCATTTTCAATTACCTTTTTTTCTTTCAGTTTATTTTCATCATCTAAATCATCAATTTGTGAATCTTATTCATCCTCATTCAAGTTTACACATTTAGTATTTTTCTCAACTATATCAACATGTCGTGCTACTACAATTTTATTATTTACTAAAACTCGATAACCTACTTCACTATATCCCAGTAATATTCCCAAATCCGCCTTTCTATTCCATTTTGACCTACGTTTAACTTCTGGAATCCTTACAGAAACTCTACTACCATACATACGTAAATTTTCTACATTTGGGTTTTTCTTCATTAATATTTCGTAAGGCGTTTTCTTTTCAATTGTATTAGCTAATGTTCCATTTTTCAGATAAGCTGCTGCGCATACTACTTCCGGCCAATATTTTCTGTCCTATTTTGCTTCAGATAGCAAGCATCTAGATATATCCATCAATGACCTATTGTATCTCTAAGCTGTGCCATTCAACTCATGCACATAAGGTGGACAAGCATTTAAACATATACCCTTTTCCCTAAATAACCGTTTAATTTTCGCATTAATATACTCTGTACCATTATTGCACCTAAGTTTCTTAATTCTTTCCCTGTTAAATTCTTTATTTCATTCATGTATTCTACCAAACAATCATACGCTTCATCCTTTGAATTTATTGCATAGACTTTTCCTACTTTACTACAGTCATCCATAAAAGTTAAGAAGTACCTTTCACCATTTAGTCCAGTTATACTATGAGGTCCATTCAAATCTGTATGGATTAATTCTAAAACTTCTTTAGCTCTATTTCTGTTATTTTTAAAAGATAAGTTTTGCATTTTATTTTCAATGCAAGTTAGAAATTTCATATAATCCTTCTCAAATTCCGCAGGAATACCTTCTAACAATTGATTTTTACTCAAAATATTTAAATAATCAAAGTTAACGTGACCTAGTATTTTATGCCATTTTTCTTTAAGACTTAAGGTCGATTCATACTATCCGCTGCGTTACTTTCCGGCCGGCGGAAAGATCATTAGCCGTAGACGGACGTTGAATTCATGTTATCCGTTCAGCTCAGCTCAGTCAATAAGCATTTCGGTTGTCGAAAATTTCCGGTTGTATTCGAATCGACTCCCGATGCCTTTCAATTTGGGTTAGAAAAAATTTTGTTAAGATTTTTCCTAGAAAAACTATGTACTATTGCATTATTACTTGAAAAACATGAACAGGAAAAAAAGTTGGTGAAAAGATTATTTCCTTTTTATGGGCTTCACTATATTTTCTTTTATTAAAATCATATAATAATCCTCTTCACCAACAAAACTTATCAGTTAGTCCAGATACATCTCGTTTTTCAACTTTTTGTTGATGTAAAAGTGCGCTGGCGGAGATTGACTGAGCGGCTGCTAATTCACATTGTACGTTCAGTCGCCTTCAGGCAAACCACGCCCTTCAGCCGAGCCGCAGAGTATTCTCTCGAAGAATACCGTCCGACTGCCGTAAGCAGGCTGAACCATGCTGAAGAGTAGTAGAAGGATAGTATGAATTAGTCCATATAAAACCCACTGAAAGATTCTCTAGCGTAACTGAACTGAACTGAACTGAACGGATAGTATCAATTGGCCTTTACTTGTGTATCAGTTGAATTTGCTTGTTTGGATACAAAATATCCTGCTAACCAATATAATCTACCTTCCTTGAATGCTATAGAGATCAATTTATCATTATAGTGATATATTTTCAAGAAATCATTTTTTGAAACTACACTATTGTTTTTCTCAGTTATTCTAGATAGGCTCAATTGATTTTTCTTCATCTCTTCAACAAAATAAACATTTTGGATTTTGATGCATTCAAACTTATCATACACCGGAAAATAACATACAACATTTCCAACTTTAGTTGCCTGAACTAGTCCCCCATCTCCTACTCTAACATTAACTGGGTTTCTCAAACTTATACTTGTATCGAAAAATGTATCATCATTAATAACGTGGTCTGTACACCCACTATCAAGTAACCACATAATTTTTGTTTTGTTACCTGATTTATTATTTTCTTCGTTGCTTGAATCCTTCGTGTGAATTTCAGCATTGAATATACTTGTTCTAGATTCTTCTCGTGTATAATCTCTGCCTCTCTGACCTGTACCTCTATTAGTATACCGATTTCCACGAGCTCTCCGCTGACTAGAATTTCCTCGATTTGATGAATGATAATTCTTGAAACCAGTTGTCTCTCGACAGCCCCTTTGAAAGTGACCAGTTTTATTACATCTATAACATCTTAGGTTCTTCCTCTTCTTATCAATTTCTGATTGTACAGCATATGCATTCGATTTTATTTCAGTGTTTTCATTCCCACTTTCCTTCAAATTCAGCACACTTATCTTATCTTGCCTTTCACATATTCTACAGTTTGATCTTCCTCTTTCAATACGTCGATTAGATCTCCAATGTAGCTTAATGATTCTGGTAATGTTCTCAACATGAAGTCGAGTTTTTCTTTATTAGTAACATGTGCACCTGCTGCTTTCAAGTCATTCACATGTTTTTCAAAAGTATTGAAGAAATCTGAAATTTCACTGAAATCCTTCAACTTCAATCTTTCCAACTTGTTTCGAATAATAATTTGTAGGGGAGTAGATTCTTTCAAATATAATAAGTCGAATTTTTTAATGATGTCGTAAGCAGTTTTTTCTTCATATCGTATTCTGATTGTTTGTTGGTTATGGAACTATAATATGTAATTCATAGCTTTCAAGTTATTTTCTTCCCAATCTTCTTCGTTATCCATCTTTGTTATTCTTCTTGAAATAGCTGCTTCGCACTTTTTCATCCTTAAAAACAATGTGATTCGTTTCTTCCAACTACCGTAATCTTCTCCATCAAATACTGGTATCGTGATATCGGCCATTTTGTCGTTATTTGTACCTTGAATTTTTCAATTTACCTTCGTAAATCGTAACCTCGGACTGATACCATGTAAATATTATAGGTGTGGAGCAGAAATTGATTATGTGCACAGCTTTCCTATATACAATTTATTATATACTATATTTGATGTACAGTTGCTTACAAATACTACTCGGCTTCTCTTATGTCTTATTCCATTATACAGGGTCTTTCACGAGGAACCTCACCCATATTTATACGGGAAACTACTGAACGTATTTTCATGAAATTCAGCACTTATAAGTATTTCACGATGCTGATAAAATCTAAAATATTTTCAAGGCATGAGCACCTCCGGTTTTTCCGGAAATGACGTCAACTTCCGTTTTTCAAATTAGATTACCATTTTTTTATTGCAGAAATAGATTCCTTAGAAAATTTCAATTTATTTTGATGTAACATTTTTCAGTTTTGGTTGGAAAATTCTCTCTGAGCGGGAAAATTCGAAAAAAAATCAAAAATAGAGCTCCGCTGAAACAAGAATAACTTCGAGGTTTTTGGATGGAAAATGTTCATTTTTGGGATTTTTCAAGATGTAAAATTGATGTATCCACTTTAAAAATCGAAATCGCGATTCATGATACAGGGGGTGAAAAAATCGCTTTCAAAGTTAGGGATGACAAAATCGTGAAAAATCAATTTTTTCCAATTAGAACCCCATTTTTTTATGGCAGATATTGAATCTACGTTAAAAAATAATGTGAGTGTATGCATCACACCCTTGCCCTAAAATGGATATTTTCTGAGTTATTCACAAAAAACTGTTTTTCGTCTTGAATTTTCAGCTATTTCTTTTCCCTTCACGCCAAAATGATGAAATTTTCAGGAACTGTTATTTGAAACATGCTGTAGATTTTTCACCCCTTCTTGAAACCGACTTCAAGTTACTATTAGGAGAACCATGGCAAACTCTCGCAGTTATAACTAGATAAGATGCTCAAAGTTTTGACCGTTAATTTCTAGACATTTATTTATACGTCTCAGGAATGCTTCGTGCGTTGCTCTTCTTGTTTCATCGGGAGGAAGAGATCTGCAAAAGTGTTTAAAAACCAAATTGACTTTCAAAACTATGAATCTAAAAATCTAAACAAACCTGAACGCATTTCTGACTCGTTCTATGCAGTCCTTTTTATCAGTTAGGGGAGTTGAGTAGACAATATTTTTTATCCTACCCCAAACATAATAGTCTAAAGGAGTTAAATCGGGAGAACGTGGTGGCCAAAGATGTGGACCATTGTTCGCCAACCATCGATCTTCAAATAGCCTGTATAGGATATTTGACACATTGAGTGAATTGTGTGGAGGCGCGCCATCTTGTTGATACCATAAGTCATTATGGTTCTGTACTAGCGGCTCAATTATTTGAGTCAATATGTCAGAATATCTATCTCCTAAGGGAGAACATTCTTTAAATAATGCAAACATGTGTAGTGTTCTATCTTACCAGTTAAAGTCCCATCATAAATGTGAACATCGAGAATTGCATTATTTTTGATGGCGCAAAAAACATTGAAACTCCAGGTCTCTTGAAAGTTCCATTGTCTGAAGTGGTGGTTGTTCTCTTCATCCCAATAATGACTGTTATGCCTATTGAAAGAACCATTCTTTGTGAATTTAGATTCATCTGTCCAAATTATACAGTCCAAAAAGTTTTCATTCTCTTGAAATCGAATCATCATAGCTTCGCAAAACTCTGTTCTCCTGACGAAATCAGTTTCCTTCAAATGCTGTACCCTATTGAATTTATATGGGTGCATTTTATGTTTTTTTAATATTCTCCAAACACTCGATTGAGATAATCCCAGATCAATCTCGGCATCTTTGAGAGAATTTTGAGGATTCACACGAAAATATGTAAGAACTGTAATTTCGTTGTTCTCATCTTCTACTACACTTTTTTCTCTGTGTGTAGTTTTCTTAACGAAATATCCGACATTTCTCAAGTTTGTCATGGTTCTGTTAATGGTATCTCTCGTTGGTCTGGGTCGGTCAGGAAACCTCTCAATGAACAGTCGAATCGTTCTATCTACAACTTTATTACATTCTCCATGAAGTAGAATGAGATTTAAATAATCTTCATTGGTAAAATTAGTCATAGTGATCGATTTTATAACTTAATACGAATTATCACCAAATTAATAGTAAACACAAAATGCTACTGAATAAAGAGGAATTTGGCAGATGTAATTAATGATATCTATCATTAAAAAAAATAATGTAAAACATGGTAAGTTTTTGCATATGGTTCATAAGGAATTATTTATTTATCACTGGAGAGAAAACCGATGGCCGATTAGTTGAAATAAAGAGGTTTCCGATACAAATTCGAATCCAAATTCGCCATCTATTTAGGAACAACCTGTAACTTTTTTCTCTCGCATATTAGGGTAGTAAAATCTAAAACATGGTTTAAGTAACAGTTCCTGAAAATGTCATCTTTTTGGCGTGAAGGGAAAAGAAATAGCTGAAAATTCAAGACGAAAAACAGTTTTTTGTGAATAACTCAGAAAATATGCACTTTAGGGCAAGGGTGTGATGCATACACTCACATTATTTTTTAACGTAGATTCAATATCTGCCAAAAAAAAAATGGGGTTCTAATTTGAAAAAATTGAAAGTGGATACATCAATCTTACATCTTGAAAAATCCCAAAAATGAACATTTTCCATCCAAAAACCTCGAAGTTATTCTTGTTTCAGCGGAGCTCTATTTTCGATTTTTTTTTCGAATTTTCCCGCTCAGAGAGAATTTTCCAACCAAAACTGAAAAATGTTACATCAAAATAAATTGAAATTTTCTAAGGAATCTATTTCTGCAATAACAAAATGGTGTTCTAATTTGAAAAACGAAAGTTGACGTCATTTCCGGAAAAACCGGAGGTGCTCATGCCTTGAAAATATTTTAGATTTCATCAGCATCGTGAAATACTTATAAGTGTTGAATTTCATGAAAATACGTTCAGTAGTTTCCCGTATAAATATGGGTGAGATTCCTCGTGAAAGAACCTGTATACAGCGTTAACAACGAATGAACGAATATTCTAGGTCTCTCCAGGGAATTATGATAAAGCGTCACTTCAGCTCCATCTAACAATATAAAGTTTAAGTGTAAACAAACAATATGAATAAACCTGTAATACCAACAGATCCGATTCGAATTTTTGAAGAGGTAGGGAGAAAATGTGTGAACTTTTATGGTCTTCCTCACTATCCTAGATATCTTGAAAAAACATAGAATAGCGTAGGCGTGAGGTTAGCAGCATTTGCGCGCATGTTCGATGGAGTTGGCTGCTTTGGCAACGAATTTGAAAGTGCACGCAAAAGCTGCCGACTTCACGTCAATGCTTTGCTTTGTTTTTTTGAGTTATTCTGGAAAAAACTTCGATAACCAGTAAGTAAACCACGAAATTCGACATATTTTCTCACGATATCTCCGAAAACTATAATCGCATCAAACTGAAATCTGGTACACTGCTGTGAAATGTAAGGTTCAAGGTATGACCAGATATTTATCGGAATGTAATGAATCGTTTCCGGAAAAAAAAATTTTCTAAGAAATGTTCCCGAAAAATTTCGGGGAACCATACTTTTCAACTTACTAACAGCACGATCTCAACAAAATATTGCAAAAGTTGCAGGTCCTTATGCTCAAACCAACTGCCAAGTTTCAATTCAATCGCCTTCAGTATTTCTCGAAATATCAGGGAAATAACCTAACGTCAAAACTTCAAATGGCTATAACTCCGAAATCATTTGACCGAATGCAACCAACCATGAACTTTTCGTCCACCCGTAATCGTGCATACGGCCGGAGAGAATCGATTCTGACACCAAATTCTACATCAGTGAGTACAATCTAATCGTTTGATACCATCTTCGGCTGAAAATTCGAAAAAAGAGACATTTGGACAAAACTATAGCACGCTATTTCCGAGAACATGCGCGCAAAAATCCTGACCCAATCATGAATAACCATAAACACTATATTTCACAGCAGCGTTTCTCATCTCAGATGATCGCATTCAAATATTCGGAGATATAGGGAAAAAATATATCAAATTTCGTGGTTTTTTCCTCGGTATCGTTGTTATTTCTCGAATATCTCAAATAGTGGTGATTAAAACATGATAGATCTTGAAAACTTATGAAAGACTTATGCACAACTTTGTGCAACGGTTCATGATGAACGTGTCATTATATTTGAGACAGATTTCATCTCAAAATTGGTTAACAGATTTAGCAAACGTACACTATTATAATAATAATAACCCGATACAGAATTGAGGCGTCGCCTGTAAACTCAAAAATATTTTCAAAAGAAGAATGCTGTCACAGAAAAAGAAAAACTAACCAAAGAAAAAGTCGAGCTGAATATTTGTGAAAGTAATACGAAGTCACTATCACAATGTCACAACATTCCGCGAAGTCCACAAGGCAAATTGGTTCTCGAAACTGTTCACACCAGACGCACAAACTATCTCGGTCAGCCGTCTATTTCAAACCTCGAATCCTCTGTTGGATATAAAAGACTGCCTTATGATGGTAAAGAATCTCTCACCTGAAAGTTCGAACATCCCCTACGGTTTTTCCAGGATAGCACAAAAAGATGAGTGAGGTCACAACCGAAGAGACCACGTACCCACCTTTGAGGTATTATGAGATCGCCGTTCGTCCTCCTCTACAAGAACCTTGTAATATCTATGGGAGCCAATATATTTTTATAGTCTGAATGTAAAATACCATATGATATTCGGGTGACTCTCTGCCTAACTGATTCCAAGAGATTCGCGTTTCTGATGAGCCATAGATACCAGAAAGGACCAGCAATTTCCTGAACCGGGGGAATGTAGGTATTGCATAATTGTGCTGCAGTCATAGGATAGTAACCAACAAGGGCTTCCCGAGAAGATAGAGAAGCTTTCTTGCTTCGCTTGTGCTCTATGAAAGATCCTCCCTCATTATCATGCCCAGATCGCTATGAGCCAATACTTTTTCAACCAGCTGATCCTCACTGAAGTAGGAACTTTGCGGATTCCTCCTTCCCAAATGTAACAGCTTACACTTTCCGATATTCAACGGAAGCAGCCAGTCCATTACATACCGTGCCATAGTTTTGTCCAAATGTCTGTAATTTTCGAATATTGAGCCAAAAATGGTCCCAAACGACTAGGTTGGACTCACTGATGACGAATCCCGTGTCAAAATAGATTCTGTACGGCCGACACGATTACTGACGTACGGAGAATTCTATCAACTTGGTACTTTCATAGTTGGTTGCATTTCAAAATGCGACGACTAAGTTGGTGAATGGGCATAATCATTAGAATGGTTTTGGAGTTAAAGCCTCTTGAAATTTTCAGGTTATTTTCGTGATAATTCGAGAACAACTGGAACGATTGGATCGAAACTTGGCAATTAGTTGGAGAAAAACGACTTGCTACTATTCGCCAGATTTTGTTGAGATCATAGTGCAGTAAATTGAAAATAAATATTTTCGAAATTTTTTTCGAAAATATTTTTTTCGGAAACTGTTTATTATATTTGAAAAAAAATTTGCCACAGACTTTGAGCTTCATATTTCACAGCAGTGTACCAACCTTCAGTTCGATCCCATTTTAATTTCCGGAGATGTTTGGAAAAAATATGTCAAATTTAGTAGTTTTTTTCCTTGGCAAGTTCCGGAATAACTCAAAAAAAAACTAGAAAAGTACTGGCATGAATTCAGCAGCTTTTGCGCGAATGTTCAAAGGCGAACATGCGCGCAAAAGCGATACTGACTTCACGTCAGTGCTTTTCTAGGTTTTCGTAGAACAGAAGTTCAATAGCTTCGTTTCATCCGTGTATGAGCAGCACTGAGACGCTGTTTGCCAACATCTCAAAAGAACTACTTTTTCCATCAGTGAAAAGAAATGGAACATCATGAGCTACTACATAGATTTATGAAAAAGAAAATTCATGGAACTTGTCAGCCTGTGCTTTGATGGTGGATATTTTGTACGTGAAGCACAATTTTTCAAACAACTCGATGGCACTACCATAGGTTCTCCCTATGATGCATAGAAACCATCTTAACCAATATCCGAATGAAAGAATAAAACAACACAGGAGAGACTGTGGAAATATTACTTCAATGAAAGAGCCTTAACGCTCCATTAAATGACCACAGGTCATAAGTTCGACTTTGAGAATATGAAGATCTTGAATTTGAGACTTTGAGAATACGAAGATCTTGGACATAGAGAAATATGGGTATAGAAGGAACGAAGGCGAAATGATTCAAATCGAACAAAATAATACAATTAACCGCCGAGAAGATGTACAGGATATCTGCATCATTTATAGTAGCTTGATTAACGGTTGATAGATGTGAAGAAAAGGAATTATGAGGGAAGACAATAGTAGCCAAAGTTTTGTGTCGTTTTCATATGTGATTCGAATTTAATTTTATAAACTCTTACGACATGAGTGGATGTCAGAGGATAAACGAAGTCACTTCAAATACATGCGAAGTGCGATGAATGGGACGATTACGATGACCGTCATGCGTTAACAAATGTGTATATAATTATGTTTTAAAGGGAAGAAACCGTGTTTTTATTAATAAATCGACTTTAATAACTATAGGAAGCGTTTACAATCTACGGCTATGCCTACTGTACTATCTGATTACTCTCTCCTCGAGATTCACTGGATTATCGTATTTAATACATCGGTTTGTCTTAACAAGCACAAATTCATGTGGGAAAGAATAATTGCAACTATGCAACTCTAGTGTTCTCATATGGAGATTCTTATGTGGAAGTAAGTATTGTATATTACAGGAAAGGAGGGTTGGTATTACCTAACTCCTTCCCATTTTGGTTGAAGGCATGACCTTGTGGTGTAGCTTTAAAATTGAAATTTTTGAATTTTTTAGATATTTGAAAATTGAATAAATCACAATTATTGTTATTATTGTTATCATAAAATAGAAAAAGTATGAAAATGCAATTGGTTGAACACTCCATTGGTCCAATTCTTCCAATTTGATATCTGGGATGTCTTCTTCCATCAATTCTTCTTACGTCTGGTCCTGGGAATATCTTGTGAGTTTCGGTAAAATGATAAATTTTTCTTCACCTATCGAAGTGGCTGGAACAACTTCTTTTTCAGTGTTATTAATGGTACATTCAGTTCGTAAAATAGCTATTTCTGGTATGAAATGGTACTTCGTCTGTTGAGGGGCATTTTTCTCTTATTTTCTCATTTTTGATTGAGAAAATACTTCCATCCTCGAATAATTTCAAGTCTCTTAGGGAAATTCTTCTAACTCTTGGGCAATTTTCGGTGTGATTTTTGAGGATATTTTTCATACATTTCGGGATTTCTTCTTAAGAGTTTTGATCGCATAGGTAGTCGTTCTCTACTGGATGGTAATGATTGGTTGACCATTTCAACTCTTCTTCTCGTGAGAGCAAATAGGGATTGGTATAAGGAAGGGATTCATTATTTTGTGGGATATAATAAAACTTGTATAAATCATATTGTTCTTGGTAAACTAGTGGAATCGATATCAAAAATAATAGAGTTTTGTTTTTGAAAATTACTTTAGTATGACACAATTGGTAGTAATCTTTTAGATGACGAACTGGTATGATATTTTCGTCCTTGATCAATTCTGAGAATTTGGAATATGGTAAAACTGATTCATGTAACAAATGTAACCTTGCAAACTTACGGCTGTCTGTATTTCATCTAAAACATTTTTAATTTCTTTCAATCCAAACATCAAAAGGTGCATTTGTTGTACTTCTTCTAATTGTGGTACAATTTGAAACAATTTAAGGTTTTCCGACATCATTTGGAATTTATTGATAAATTTATTTTTAAGATCGTTAACGATTACAGCAATCTGTTTTTGATTTTTCGAAAATAGCTTTGATATAAGGCTTCGTCGTCAGAATCTAATGTTCCGAATAGAAATTTTCTAAATTTTTTCTCCTATGTTCACTAATTCTCTTTTGAATCGTACTTTTCGATTCAAGAGTTCTTCGAAAGTGTTAATTTTTATTTCATTTGAATGTCTCAAATATCTATAATTTGCGGTTCGAGCAAAGTTCAATTTCGAATTTTTGTAGTTATTTATTTCAGTTTGATAATTGCAAATGATTTCTTCTTTTTTGTTGAGATCCATGTGATAGACAAGTTGTAAATTCTTATGACTCAAATAAACTCTTCCTTTTAAAATTTTAGCTAGTATCAGAAGTATAATACATCAATCCATTTTTGAATCTGTAGCAAAATTTTGGAACTAGTTCTTTCTTTGTTTCAAAATTTTCTCATGATAAATGTGTTTGTTTTTCTTATCTTGAATACTATTCTTGTCAATTTCAGTTACATCTATCTTTTTGAATATAGGATCGAGGATTCGAGTAATTGGGTTTTTGATGTAGGTAGGATTTTTGTTCAAAGGGTGATCTTCTTTTGCTGGTCGTTTCTCGTTAGTTTTTTCCAAACGTTCGATATTTTTTGTTCGTTTTGTTCCAAATGTTTCGAAATATCGTTAAGGTTTTCGACATAATTTTATAATTTTTCATCATGGGTCTGTTCAATTGGTAATGAGTAATTCAAAGCTGTTTTAATGATTTGCATGGGTGTCATCCCTAAACTCGAATGATTTGAGTTATTGTTACTCAGTAATGCTTGGGAAACTCTATTTTGAAAAGTTAAATTTTTGTCTGCAATTGTTCGATAAATGTTGAATGAAATCTTTCTACTATGGAGTTCGTTATATAATGAATTTTGATTTTATGTACCTTACAATAATCTTGAATAACATTATTCTTGAATTCTATACCGTTGTCAAGAGTAATTTTGTTGGGAATACTATAATGGCTGAAGTAAATTAATAATTTATCTTAATTTTCTGTTCCTGTTTTTTGTAATAAGGGGTAACATTGTCCTAGTCTGGAAAAGGAGTGAACGACACTTAAGCAATGAGTTTGATTAAATCTTATAGTATCGCAGTAAATGTGGGTAAATGGTATTGATCCGATTGGGTTAGGTCTAAATTGTAATTGAATTGGGGTGCGTTCGTATTTACTTTTTTGACATAATTCACAAGAGTTGATATAATTTCGAACCTCTTTATCCATATTCGGCCAATAAAACTTACTTCTTCTTTAAACTCATCAAATTTTCTCGTAATCCGTGAGGTTTTTGTTTCGTGAAATTGCTGAATGCGAAGAAGTTTTTTATCTTCTACGTCTTCTAGAAAAATTTTGGAAATTTTTCGATCGAATGATTTATAATCAAACTTCTCTTGCAAAATTCTAATGAGAGGTTCTTCTAATTCCTCGGAAGCGAAATACGAAGTATACGATTTTTTTCTTTGAACGAATTCTTTGATGAATTTGAATAGGTCATTTTCAATTTGATTTATGGAAACTCTGAATCTAAGTTTGTCTTCAACAATTTTTATTTTCGTTTCTCTAAAATTTTGGGCTGCTTTGAAAACAATTTGAAGGGTTGCGGAATTCAAACTTCTTTTTGTAAATGGTAGTTCTGAAATGGGGGGTTTCTATATTACTGCGTGAACAGTGATGTTTTCCGTTTCAAAATCAATAATATTTTCGTTTTTATGTTCATTCAGGTCTTCGGTTGGGTTATTCGAATTTAATAAATCTAAACAATCGTCTAATTCTTCTGTTGTCACTTAATTAGCAATGGAAACTAAATCGTCTTCTATACCATTAATTTCAATATTGTTTTCCTCAATTCTAATTCTCGAAAGAGCATCTGCGTTATTGGCGAAACCTTTTTTGTATTTAATTTCGTAATCAAATTCCTCTAGTTTGATTTGCCATCTCATTAAACGTGAATTTGGTTCTTTCACAGAGAAAAACCAACATAAAGGTTTATGAACGGTGTCCAAATATAGTATATTAATTAAATTAAAATAATAAATAATTATAGTAATTCTTTTCCTTTCGTGCTGTATCTAGTTTCAGCGTCGTTCAAAGTTCTACTCGCGAATGCAATCGGTAGGTAGATCACTTGGAGGATTACATTGAGATAACACTGAACCTATCGCGTAACCTGATGCGTCTGTCGTCACTTTTTATAATAGCCTACTAAGCCAAGGAATGATTTAATTTCTCTTTGAGTTTTTGATCTATTTGTCTGTCGATCCATTTCCCATAGTTAATTCCATCCTCATTTCTGATAAGTATGAAAGTAAATGTTGTTATACAGGGTACCGCAACAGTGGCCCGGTGTTCCATATCTCTAGTTAGGAAACAGATGATAATCTGGTTTTCTGTGATGTTACCTTATTGTTCGAACTCGACAAATTGAAAATGTTTTCGGTAACACAGGGTGTTCCATTTTTTTGGGCGGGTGTTTTTTTAGACGGCAACCTATATTTTATATTAGCATTGTTTCTGCATAATCAGATCAATATTTTTGATTTATTTCAGAAATGAAAAGTTACTCAGGAGAAATCACGAAATTTCGACATATTCGCGATATTTCCAAAAACTGAAATCGGATTGAACTGATATTTGGTATGGTGTTGGCCGTGCCAAATTTCATCGAATTGTAATGGAAAAATTCGAAAAAAAATTTAAGGAGTTTTCGAGAGATTTCCGATAGTTTTTACATTTCTAACAGTGCAATCCAGTATTTTACAACAAACTCACAATTTTCAATTCGATCTGTTCAGTGGTTCCAACGGTATTGAGGAAATATCCTGAAATATTCTAGACTTAGTACAATTACGAATCCGTTTGGCTAATTTGGCTCATTAACCTTGTCATGTTGATGAGCCTTGATTGTTTCCATTATCTATTCTATTTTCGTATGAGCGTGCTCACGGCCGGCTGGATAGAATAGTGTCTAGTTTGATAATATCCATCAATGACAACAACTCTGATGTTTGACAGCATTTTTGGGAGAAAATCGAAAATTATAGACATTTGTTCTTGAAACATGCGGGCAAAAATTAAATTGGAATTGCTCATTCACAATAGGTTTGTTCGTTGCACCTCCAGTAACTTTACTAAATACACTAACTCAACTGATGCACTGATTGGAGAGTTTTTGAGGCATCTGAATCTTCCGTTACCTTTATTCTGAGTATGCGCAGATGAGTATTTCCGTTAACTTTATTAACGATAACAGATTCCGTAATTCATGGATGAATAACGTTGTGGTTATGCGTATTGTTATCGTTATGGTAAAGGGGCGCCATTGCCAAACTTTCCAGCTTTTCAGAGATTAGATGATTTTGAAACCTGAGGTGTAATTATTGGTTACTAGAATATTTAACATTCAGCTCGGAATAGGAACCCGTTTTTCACCCTTAACCGATTGATAATTCGTTGTAGTTTTTGTATTTCATAATATTAATGTGCGAAATTGAAATACTAGGTTTAAATATTCTGAATCCTCAACTTTGTCTCGGCTTATACCTCGGTTCGACTGTAATGCTTGATATGAGAATTTCAGTCGTTTTTGCAAATCACATAATCTATTTCGCTAAGAATTGACTTGGGCAGAAGTAACATGTAGGTATTTTGTTTTAGATTCATGTGGTGGGTGAGTCTTCTGCTCTAACTCCAATTATATTGAGAATAGGTTATTGAAATTTTTCATACATATTCTCGCAAGATACGATATCTGGATAGAGAAATAATTCCGTTCATTTGCCAAACATAGAGCAATATTTACAAGGACCTTTTATTACATTATGACGAATAATTCACTTTCTTGCCTCTTCTCACCAAAATTTAATTCGAAAATCACTTAAACTATTTATCTATCCAATTACTGTATGATTAGACAGTATGAGTGCAAAATATTATAAACCTAGCCGCGGTGTAATTGAAGTTAGCGTAGAAGGCTCACCCGTCGCTAAAGACTAAACAAAATACCAGTAACTTCTGCTTGAGTAGAAACATTTTCAAAAGATTTATAATCACATCGAGAATTGATATATGCAGAATTGCAATCCTTTTCCATGGCAAAAACAAACAGAAATTTTTTTGATCAAAAATTCTTCATTCAAATCAACGTATAATACGAATATGCATTAAAAGGCACCATTTCATATGAGAAAATCGAAGGTAACGTAAATTTCCGGTTAAACCAGAATTCATAGTCAAACCTCGTTGACCTCAGTCGATATGAATTGAAGGTTTTTTGTCCGGGGTCAACCTGTGACCACCGGTATAAGTGTTTTTCACACACAATCCTGGCACTGTATTTCTTCGTAAGATATTTCGCCCAAATATCTGTAATTTTTTGGCGAATGTAGATTCAAATCAGTGGATTCGTCTCACTGATGAGGATTGAAGGACGAATTCAATTCAGTGCGGCCGACCGTTCCTATCTTAAGAAACGAACGGAATGATGTAATAACTTGGAATATTCAGACCATAGCCTGAAAATTCTTTTGGAGAAATTTGCGCAGCGTCATTAATTCGAGTGAAATTAGTGTAATGAGCCGTCATATTTGGATGCGCATCCTATAGGATGCGCAATAAAATTCATAAAAATCCAAATTGGAGGAAGAAGAGAACAACCACATAACATTCTTGGACTTCTAAATAACACACTTTGACCAAAAAATTGTATTTAATGTATTGAGAAAACCCACATTCACTGATTTATGCATCCCACTGGACTCAAACCACCCATATGCACATAAAATTTCAGCATTTCGATCAATGATCCATAGAGCATTCACGTTACGATTATCCAAGGCGAATCGCGAAACTGAAATAGAAACTATAAAAACAATAGCTGCAAACAACGGGTAAACATACAATTATAGATAAGTTAGTTGAACACAAAATGTTACAAATAGTCATAAATCAAATATACCCCATTATTTAAACCGACAAAACCAAAAATTTCATTTCTCTCTCATACTTCCGCGATATAAATGAACAAGTAGCTAACAGCCTTTCTAAATCAAACGTCAATATTGCCTTCAAACCTATAAACATCTAATGGATTTCGTCAACAATTCGCAGCACATTGCATCGATAATAACCACCCTTTCCCTACAATTGACAACATGAAAATTATACATGAGGAATCAAAAGGCAGGAGACTAAACTAATTAGAATTCATCGAAATTTATAAGTTGGTTGATTAGAATAATTCTGAAATTATGAATGAACAAACAGAACTGTGTTATTCCATAATATTCGACGCGATGAAATTGTGTTTATTTGCATAACGTTCAAAAATGTTTTTTCCGTTTTGGTTCAATTCTATGACAACTCCTACCACCTTTTGAACCTGTGTTCACATGAATACTCTGAAAAATGTTAATCCAAGTGGTAGTAGAAACATAGGGATTATAAAACTTATTTTAATTGTGATTTATATCTATATATTTGAATGCGCATCCAAATATTCTGTATTATACGCTCATTACACTAATTTCACTCAAACAAATGACACGCTGCGCAAATTTCTTCCGGTGTTTTCAGGGCAGTGTGAGAGGTGAAAAGACAATTTTCTTACATTTAACAGTTCCCTGGTTGAACTAGATGTAAACATTAGTACTTATTTTTGATGCACATAAATGAGCCTATCAATAAAATGTGAAGAGTAACCTTGGGTTTCACATAGCTCAATCGTCCGATCAACACATTGATATTCCGTGGTATCATTAGAAATGAACTGAAATTGAACATAGAATTGTCTGAACCATAACAATCACGTTAATCAGAGCTTTGTGAAACCCACTGTGAGTATATCCTCCAACCACTTTCACGCGTAATATCGATAACAAGGTTTACAGTGTTAATAAATTTGAAAATTCGTATTGAATTATCCTCTACTTCGTTTGTGAACTGACTGAAACTGGATTAGAAAATTCATTAAACAATTTATTGCATCTCACTAAGCAGCTATCTCGCGTAAGCTAACTCGTTTTAATGACAGAAACCGCCGTTTACAGACTGTATCAATTTGGAAAAAAAATAATGAGGTTTTCGAACTAATTGTTGACGTTTATGCGTAATACTTTCGAACAATTATGAACCGATTGTGTTTAAAGGTGTATTCAGCATTGCTGAACGGTGATTCTGATCAGGTCTCAATTTTTACTACCACTGTTTACTCTTTTGGGAATATTTCTTCTGGACTAGATGATACGATGATACATTTCCCTATGATCTATGATGATTTGGCAATGTCAGGTAATTTTTCCTTGTTCTGATATCAAGTTATTGTATACCATATGTTTGAACATTCGTAACTTGGACTGCCAAGAGACTTAAATAGTCATCTTCTGTATTCAAATCTCATAATAGTGAACTGGCAGATTTTGTACATCATTATTAGGTATATTCGATTTCTTGGTAGGTATACCACCAGGGAAATTACCACAAAATTTCAAATGGCTATAGCTCCGGAACTATTCGGCCGATTTGTCCCAATAGCAAACTCAACCGGCGCGACCTAATCTGAAAGTTCCAAGTCGCTAGCTGGCTGCGGTCGACAGTTATCGTATCGTCGGCTGGACGGACAGAATCGATTTTGACACCTGATTCGTCATCAGTTAGTCCAACCAAGTCGATTGAGAACATAACCGGCTCAACATTCGAAAACATTTGAGGAAAACAATAACAAGCTGTTTTCCTAGAACAAAAAAATGTTTTTCCACTCCAAATGGTTGGACGGAGGGTATGGACAACATTTCATCAATTTGGCGTTTTTAATAGAGGCTGTTGCATCACATCCTCAAGATACCCAGGAATAACTGTACATTCCCTTAAAAGAGGTCGGGTAGTACTTGGCGAGTTCTGAAGTCTGACTTTCTAAAAAGAAGGGATGAGAAATATGAGGAAATTGATGAAACTTGAATTCAACTAGATGGAAACCTATAATCAAATAACTATATTGTATAAAAGGGCAGAACTAGGAAGAAAAGCCTAACAAGTTAATCGTTAAACCGTTATATCGAGCCCGGGACATAAGACTGAATTTTTCCCTTCACTCAGCCGATGTTACAGTATTTCGCAGACGATTACAGTAAGTTCCTTTGTAAGTTTATAACTCAACAGTGCTCTCTTTTTTAACTTCATCATTCACTTCATAGTAGGAGTTATC
The DNA here is from genome assembly GCA_958510865.1 of Myrrha octodecimguttata. Lineage (NCBI taxonomy): Eukaryota > Metazoa > Arthropoda > Insecta > Coleoptera > Coccinellidae > Myrrha > Myrrha octodecimguttata. Next base: position 26,682,791 of record OY294056.1, read on the forward strand.
CACGAAACAAATGTCTAAGTGATTTTCGATTCAACATATGGAGCGTGCTTATCAGATATTTTCGAGATACAACGAAAAATGGATATTTTTGAATCTACGTCATTAACATATAGGACGTAATCATAAGGGATACTATAAAAGTCTGACAAAAAGTCACAAAGGCGAGCTCACGAAAATCACGAAAACATATTATTGGGGACAAGAATTTATTTCTTCGAGTTGATCTTGCATAATACACGTTTATGGTTAGACATTGAATGAGCAGTGATACCAGAATCAATCACCAGTTCAGGCCTGCAAGTAAAAATCCTGCAGAGTTCGGAATGTAGCCATTATGCGTGTGGGTTCATCAATTAGCTGCTTCAGACCATAAGATCCGATGCAATCAGTAAAATTTCTTTCAATGAGATGATTCTGCCATTGATGAAAATTCATTCAAATAGTGGTTAAAAGTTGAAATAAAACACGCCTAGACAGACGTTCGATAAAAAAAAAATCAACAGAAAAGTCTCCCTACCCAGTCTGAGTTCGATCCAAATGATCTCCAATCTATTTTTCAGGTCAAAATGGACGAATACTCTCTATGACGATAGTGAATTCCTCACATAGAAACCAACGCCTCCCGCAACACGTTCAACACGATCGTTTCGCAGAACACGAAAACCTGAAATGAAACTGCTATCATCCGGAACATTTCAGTTCAGCCATGTGTCAGTTAAAATAACAAAATCAGTACTTTCTTTCAAATTTCCCAATAAGATCCAAATTGAGAACAAAGTTCGGATTTTTTTTATTTTTTCGAATTTTTTTTCTGAAAAGAATTTGGCATATTTGAAAAATGTTTTGCTGATACTTTGAGCTCCATATGTCACAACAGTATACCAAATTTCAGTTTGAAACTAAAATAATTTTCGCAGATATTGGAAAAAAATATTTCAAATTTTATGTTTTTTTTTTTCGATATCATGTTTTTTTTTATTATTTATAAAATCATAATAAAACTTGGCAGCTTCTTTGAAAATGTTGATGAAAAACTCTGAACTCATGATGATCGTTTTATCAAAACATCCTCACGAAATCCCGTATGAACCTTCTAGCTGTCATTTTTCGATAAAAAACTGGATTTCAATTTGGATCTGATCTGTATTTTCAGAAATATTGGAAGAAAAATTTTTAATGGTTATATCTGCAGAATCATTAGATGTATTTCACCAATTCACGAATTCTGCCTTCGTTAGTAAGGTCCAAACTTACTCTACCAATATCCAGTTTCTAAGTTGTTTCTTTCGGAAGCTATTGGGTTTACAAAAGGCCAACCGTAAGCACAATTTACAATTCTAATTGCAATTCCCAAAGATATAGATGAGATCGAATTGAAATCCAGTACTTCATCTAAAAATGTCAGCTTGAAGATTCATACAGAATTCCATGAGGGTAATATGATTAGGAGATCACCAAAAGTGCGTTTGGTGGGGTAAATACGTGAGAAGATGACCGCTTTAGCAAATAATCTGAACATGCGCACAAATGCTGCTGACTTCACGTCAGTGCTTTTCTAGGTTGTTTCAAAACAGAGAATTATCTGAAGCATATGATGAGCCTATCTGGATTTATTATTCTTAAATGAATAACTATAAACTCCAGTACGTGAGTTAATTTTTTTCAATATCCTCATCAGAAATCATGAATTATTTACAGAACATTTCATGAAATAGCACAATCTTAATTTGCCAGGGGTACGAAAACTTTCCGGAGATCTAATTTGAATATCGAGGGAGCGATAAAATGCGAACGCCTTGGGCTTTCAAGCTTTGCCAACTGGATAAAATTTCCACCAGTTCGTGCATGTTCTTCCTTAGGGAATAGGAAACTGCAATTTAATTTCTCAAACTCTGTTGAAATGTAATAATATGTGGGTATGTTGTTTTTCAAGATTCTTTTCGATGATAGCGGCTGGATTTAATTTCCTGCAGAGTTTTCCTCTCGAGGGTATATTGTATCTTCTTATACACGATACCCTACTAGGAAGAATATGGGTCGATATCTTCAAAAATTTAACAATTCTGAAATTCTTCATAAGGACAACCCCCAAGGTTCCCTTGGATATACCAAAAATAACTCAGCAACTTCCTTACTCGAAACGAAATAATCATTCATCTTGTTATTTTTATGCCGTGATGGTTTTGACTACATAATTGAGACTCTGTGCTGGTATGTTACGAAATTGTGAAAAGCTGAAGTATGCTGCAGACTTTAGTAGAAGTTCCTTTTATTGGTTCTTGAAAAATCTTCGAACTAGCTGGAGGAATGAATTCAGATTTGCAAGTAAATATACATGGTGCGGTCAGAAAGAAACATCGAAAATCAAGTGCTCTGAAGTAGACTATTCCGATATTCATTCTTTGATATTCATTCTCGATGAATGGAAGTCCATGAACTTGATGCATGTCATATTTCCCAATAATAGGGTATGAAATAAATTCTGAAATTTTCCGAATCATCCCTATGATTCGGTAACGTGGACTTTTTTTCTATAAGAGCTTCATCGGCATCAATAATCATCATTGCCATGTACGTATGTAGACGAATAATGTAGCGGACTGTCGTCCTAGCTCTGTTTGATAAAAGTATGGGAATGATTTTTAATAATACGTATGGTATCACACTGTGGGGACAGATCTGCGGAAAGAGATCTCCTCCAACGAAAGGCGGCCATGAGAGCGATATTCGAAGTGCATCACTCAGAGGGTTACCGAGATAATTCTAAGGGAGCCGTCTTACTCAACCGAGTCTCAGTTTTCATCTACAACATTGTAGTTCATGTTCACTGATACCTCGAGAACTTTCGGGGCACCCCTCTACTTTTTCAATTCCTTCGAAAACAATTTTTAATCAAAACTCGCATTTCTCAACACTTATATAAAATTTATTGTCATAATTTAACGTTCGGGTCCTTATGTATCTAATAGACTGGTTTATTATTGGTTCTAGGACTAGGGCAAATTAAACTCCTTCTTAAATTGTCAACGTTTTGATCCGTCTTTGGGTATTTCTCAAGACATTTCAAATAGATCTACAAAGGAGATCGCAGTTTTTGAATGGGTGCATAGATGAACAAATACCCCATCAGAATCCGGCACAATTAAAACAAGTATTGTGCCTGATTCTGATGATTTCCCCTGTAAATCTATTTGAAAGGTCTTGATATAAATCCAAAGTCGGATCGGAACGTCGACAAATTAAGAAGGATTTTAATTGGCCGCAGTCCTAAAGCCAATAGTAAACCATTCTGTTATAACATTAATTGATCTAATTTATTGGCATCGATTCAAATACAACAAATGATTTGAACTCAAAACCAGTGTAAAGAATTTAGTAGTATATCAGGTAAAAAATACAGAACAATATTTCGAGCATAATACGAAAAGGAAGCAAATTCCCAGTATTACTTTCAATAGGATCGCAAAAGCACAGCCGGTAGTAAAGAACACCTCACTGAAAATTTTTCATTCAACGAGATAATATATACCATCGAAAAGTCTTTATTATGTTCTGTTTGTTAATATGTATCAGTTATATGAACTCATTTTTTGTGTCCATTGCAGTCGTGTAGCATTTGAATTCAATATCCTTTTTCTATACACTTGACATACACATATGAAGTAATATAAATGAGGAAAATGGTATTTATATTGTTTGAAAGACATCTTTAGTAGAGTAATTATCACTAAATTGTCGCAAGATTTTCAAGACTATTGCCAATTTTCCTACTAAAGTGCCGAAGATTCGCCATGAAAGAAGTGGCTTCTGATATGAATCTCTGTTGTATTAATTTTGAAAGAATTTAAAAAAATTAAATTTATACCTGATATGAAATAATCATAATAATTCCAATTTTACAAAGATTAATATTCTGCTCTCCTGACTTATTACATTTGAAAATACTTTTGACGAGCAAACTGAATACTCGATGCTATAATCCATAGTTTCAGGGCAGAGCAAGTTCTTTACTAGTTCTTCAAATTCTTTTATTTCATAGAAATTTACATTCACATACTGATATGAAATAAACGTGATCTCAAGAATTTATTCAATATTTGGATTGCTTGATTCAAACAGCTTGCGAAGGCAAGAACCAAGCAAAGAAAACCTTCACTCCTCACTCCCTAATTCACAATACAACAGACATTACAATTTTCAAGTTTGCAAAAAATTATAATAACATATATTGATTTGAATCACCATGAAACATGGTGAGAATCTTCATTTAAGGAGCTCGATGTCGTGATGTTGTTGATTATTCTTCCAAGCATATTTTTGTCCATTCCATAAATATCAAAACTGCAGTCATTCTCCATAAAATTTTGGAAATTCAACCTCGGACCTGTGAAATTACAAAAATTTCAGATATAAAGTTATTGAGAACTTCTGCGAAGATGCCAGCGCCCTAACGGTTAAATTCGGAACCTGTCCAAGCTGGTAGTTTTCTTAAGAAGGAACTCACAATATAAAATCGTGCTTTAAATCGTCCCTGGAGGATAATTTTAGTGTCTGTTGCTTGGTGGATCAAAATGAACCAATATAAAAGTTGACTTGAATTTCTGGAAAAATAGGCACCTGAAGAGGTATTTTAAGGAATCTTATTAATGTGAAGAAGTGCTGAATGCAGGCTATATTATGTGGTAAATCTGTATCAGTTCAAATGATATGAATTGCTCTCTTTGTTTACAAACGAGTGAATCAATAAAATGAAAACAGCTTTTCTGCAGACATGTAATTGATTTTATTTTCAAATTACAGCAGCTCAAGATACACATACAAAATGAAAAATGTCACAGCTGATTCAACCTACCTATATAGAAATGAAAAATATCAATGTATTTATATATGAACAACTTCAGCTATTATCAACTATAACAGTATATCTAGTTTTCGTCAGGTTTTCAACCATATCACTCTCTTTGAATAGGATTTTGTGTAGTATGTGAATTAGGTAGCTGCTAGCTGCAGAAGTGCTCGGTAGTTTCTCTGCAGCATTTTTCATCAAAATTCTCTTATTTTCATTTACACCTAAAAAAATCTGGGTATGAAGTTGTCTCGAAATGAATACATTGTAATTTACCTTTATGAAAATAAACATCTTCAGAGAATTGCAGTGAACATACTCTCATGTATTTCGTGACCTGTTTTCCAATCTTCAGTTTTCAATTTTAATCGGAAATAAAGGAATCGATTGATGAATATAACAGACACTTTCGGTATACCAAAATTTCAACTCGGAGAACAACACAAAAGCTCGAATAACGTGCACGTCGAAAAACTACTAGCTTGAAAGTGTTCGAACTTCTATCGCCAGAGGGCGTATCGCTTAGCAGTAGTTGCCAATTAATAAAAATTGGTGGATATGTTAATAGTTCTAAACTAGAAGTTTGATTTAACAAACTTGGAGTGAAATTAGAAACGTAAAAAAAGCTATTGACTAAACTAAACATTACAAGTTACTATATCATTTAAAGCTATTATAAATGTTGACGATTACGTTTGGGAACTTTGCATCATATTTAATGGAGCTTTGAAGTTTTGCTTCTCTTGTACGATTTCGAGAAGGGCTGCTGCAAAAGTGTCATCATGAACTATATAAAACTAGACGAAGCATTCACTTTCTGTTATTGAAACCAACCAATAATTCTCATCTGACACCATTACGAATTTGTCTTGCCTATGTCAGGATTAATAAGTCCCAATTCTTTCATTTTGATGTAGCTTATAAATTAAATCAAAATATTACAAGTATACAAGTGACAGCAGAAGCAATAAACAACATAACTCAACTGTCAACAAGATACACATAACCTCACAAATTCAGATTAATCCGTCTCGTCGGTCAAAACTAGCCGATCTAAAGCCGCGTACAGACACGGGAGCAGAGCTGCTCATGAGCAGTTCGCGAAAAAATAGACACAGCGAGGCAGCCTTGAGCGAGATGTGAGGCCAAGTCGAGCCGCAGTGGCTCGCGAGCCCCTTCCCAGTAGCCCGTACAGCAGCGTAGTAAAACAGACGTTTATTATTTTACGAGAATTCATATGTATCAACGTGTACTGATATGACGAATGAGAATGATGCTAAATATAAAAATTATTAAATGGGTATGATTGGGGAATCTAGGTTTTCATGGAATGTGGTTGGAAATAAGGAACATTGATAAATGATTGAATTAATCCATAGGAATATTGTACATTATAAGCTTATTCAACGACAACGAAATATATATACACATTTTGAACCAACTGGAAAAGTCAAGAACAGAATTCGTTCAACCCTTTGATTATTCAAAGTAACTGATGTGGCCCCACGAAGCTCATGCTGAATGGAAAAGTTACATAGTTATATTATTCAAAATGCACTTATCCATACTCTCTCATAACTGTTTAATTTTTCATAGTGCATTCCAAAAAAACGAGCTTACCATTATATATCTAAAGATATTTTTCATCTGATAAATAACCTCGAAGTAATTATTATTATTTTCAATATGTATAACTCTGCGAGAATCGTTCGTTTTTTGTCTCTGATTATAGATTATTGACAGAATGAAAAGTAACGAATTTTGCATTATATCTATTCTTTCAGTGAGAATTATTCGGAAAAATATCCTATACGATTCAATTCACAAAATATATCTCACGGTTCGATCCGCATTTTTATTAAAATTCTATTTCATTAGAACTATTCCATACAAACGATACGCCTATTGTTAATTAGCATAATAATTTTGTTACTTTTTCCGAAGATCGAATAATACACCTTGATTAATAAATTGATTTATTTCTCCAACTCTACAACATGCCAAGCCGATACCCGATACACATCTGTCCGCGGCCGGACGAGTACGGCGTTATCACAAAAAATATGTCATATACATAAAGAGAAGCACAGAAAACAGAAATGCTATACAGAGTGGCTCAAACATTACCACCCACTTCATTTTATTTTATAAAATGATAGATTCAAAGGTACTGGCGTGACAAGAAAATGCAACATACAGAAATACATAAATGTGAATATAACCTTAACAAGCATCTTTACAAAGCAGTACAAGCTTGGTTATAGGTCTTACTAGCTCAGTAGTAGCAGTACGTATCTTTACAACTCTAACTAGTTTATCGGATCCAGGATAAGTATCAATTACCTTGGCAAGAGGCCACTTAGCAGGTGGACAGTTTTCATTCGTTAAAAGAACGAGATCACCCGCTTCAATTACTGACTGTTCAGTTTGCCATTTGTACCGCGTTTGAAGAGTTTGCAAGTACTCTTGGGACCATTGTCTCCACCAATCTTGCAGCATCTGTTGAATTTGTTTCCAACGCTGCATAGGAGGAATTTTGTCATCCGAAAGAGAAGGTTCAGGTACGATGTACGAAGCGGACTGTATCAAAAAATGAGCAGGAGTCAGTGACTGGATATCTGACAAATCCTCGTACAGCGGTAAAAGTGGACGAGAGTTCAAACAGGCCTCGATCTGAGTCAAAAGCGTGTAAAACTCCTCGAACGTAAGTGTGTGACTTCCCACAACACGACGTAAGTGGTGTTTGGTAGAATTAACCGCAGCCTCCCAAATGCCACCAAAGTGGGGGGCAGCAGGAGGGTTAAAATGCCATTGTGTGGATTCATCGCTGAGTTTCTTGGTGATGTCTTTGATGAAGGATGATGATTTTTTATACAGCTCCTTGAGCTCTTTGTCAGCGCCAATGAACGTAGTTCCTTGATCACTATAGAGATCTGTGCAATGACCTCGCCTTGAAGTAAACCGACGAAAAGCAGCAATGAAATCGGTACTACTATAACCGGACACCAATTCGAGGTGTACGGCCTTCGTGCACAAACAAATGAACACAGCAATATAACCCTTTGACGCAGTCTTACCCCTACCCTTGGAAGACCTTATGAGATATGGGCCGGCATAATCGACACCAGACTTTGAAAATGGCCTGGAAGGTTTTGTTCGGAAGGAAGGCAATGCACCCAGCTTCTGGTAACTAATAGTACCACGATATCGGATGCAGGTTGTACATTCTCTTATCACCTTTTTTACTAGCTGTCTGCAGCGAATAATCCAATATTCCTGCCTCAAACTACTGATGGTTAGCTTCAAACCACCGTGCAAAGATTTAGCATGGGCATTTCTAATAAGAAGCAAAGTGAAGTAACTATCAAACGGTATTATCAACGGATGTTTTTCTTCAAAGTTCAAATTAGCGGTATGTAAGCGGCCATTTACTCTCAATAATCCTTCGTGAATAAAAGGGTCAAGTTTAGTGAGGGAGTTGGACTTAGAGAGTTGTTGGTTTCTTGAAAGAAAGTTCAATTCTTGATCGAAAAAGGTGCGTTGAACAATGTTAACACAAGTAAGTCGAGATCTAGTGAGTTCGTCAGTGGTTAATTGAGGAGAAGAGTAAACAGTTTCGCTGATAGAAAACCATTTACAGGAATTTAAAGTCAATCGAGCCTTCAATGATGGTACCTTGTTTGAAGTGATGCATATAAAAAGCAGCACATAGCCCAGAGTTCGAACCAACTTGGGCAGCGAAGAGTAATTCTCAAGTACACTCCAAGTTTGAGGAACATCACTCTTACAAGAAACAACAAGGGCATTCGCATTATCTCTTTCAGAATTGCTGTTTGATTCGACACTAAATGATAATGACAAGTTGTGTAGCCAAGGTGGACCTGCCCACCAGAGTTCATGATCTATCAACGCTTGAGCACTAATTTCTCTAGAAGCACAGTCAGCAGGGTTTTCATGGGACTTGACATGTCTCCATGTGGCATGAGGACACTGTGAATGGATTTTGGAGCAGCGATTAGCGATAAATACAGGCCAGTGTGAAGGGTGCTTCTTTAACCAGCAAAGCACATCAGTGGAATCAGTCCACAGATGTACACTGCATTTCTCTATTGAGAGTGCCCTGTGTACCTTTTTGACAAGTTTTGCAAGTAGTGTAGCTGCACATAACTCTAACTTTGGAATAGTGTGCAGTGGCTTTACCGGAGATACCTTAGTTTTAGCCTGCAGAATGTGAACTTTTACTTGGTTCTCAAAGATCACACGTAAGTAAGTGACAGCTGAGTAAGCAGTCTTACTGGCATCTGCGAAACCATGAATTTCCACCACTTCTGCACTTCGATGATAACCTAACCATCTACTTACACGAATATTCCTCAGATGAACTAATTCCCTATACCAAGTTATCCACTTGTTAGCTAATTCAGGAGGTATTTTAGTGTCCCAGTCTATTTTGTGAAGCCATAGCTGCTGCAAGAACGACTTAGTAGTGATTATCACTGGAGCAAACCAGCCTAGCGGGTCGAATAATTTTGATGCCTTAGAGAGTAAAGACCTTTTGGTCAAGCAGAACTCCTCTTTGAGACTGTCAATATTCATTTCGATGCAGAAAAAATCTCCAGTATTCCACGAGAGACCCAGTACATTGAAACAGAAATCGGAAGATTCATTGTTCAATGAATCTGCTCGATCCTCGGATGGTAGCTGATCCACCAATCTAGGATCATTAGAAAGCCACTTATGTAGCTCAAAACCACCCACTTTGCACATTTTGATTAATTCGTTTCGCTTTTGCGAAGCCTCTTCTAGGTCATAGCCTCCAGACATAGCATCATCCATATAGGTTTCCTCCTTCAAAATTTCGGCGCCCAATGGATAAGCTAATAGCTCATCCTCAGCAAGTTGTCGTCGTACTCTGTTGGCCAAAAATGGGCTACTGATCATTCCATATGTGACTGTTTGTAATAAGAATATTTTTATAGGTTGATCAGATCGAAATCGCCATAAGATAGCTTGAAAATACTGATCGTTTTCAGCTACTCGAATTTGACGAAACATTTGTCGAATATCGGTTGCAAACACTAAAGGGTATTTCATCCAACTCAGTATCAAATTGGACAAATCTGGCAATAGATTGGCACCTTGAAAAAGCACATCGTTAATCGAAAGATCATTCGCAGCTTTCGCTGAACCATTAAAGACCGTTCTCAGTTTCACAACATTATCTTTCCGCTTTAAAATTCCATGATGGGGTAAAAAATAGTGGCAATCAGAAATCTTGGAAGGCTCTATTTCCCTCATATGACCAGCCTCAAGATATTCTAACATGAAGGCCTTGTATAATGCCTCAAATTGGGCATCCCTTTGAAACCGCTCTTCCATTTTAAGCAGCATGTTCCTTGCGATGTGGTATATATTGGGAAAAGTTGAACTTCGGGCACAATTTTTCAAGGGCAAATGGACTGTATAACGACCTGCCGCATCCCTGGAATGAGTTTCCATAAAATAGTTTTCATTCGTCAACTCATCAGGGGTTGGAGGTTTCATATCATCAAAAAATTCCTCCTGGACCACAAATCGAGAAAACATATCATCCAATGAAGCCTCCGATTCATTCAGATGTAAGACAATCGGCGAAACATATTCACCAGGCATTGCCGTGTTACCGGACACTATCCAACCTAAGCTAGTGTTCATCGCAATGGGTTCATCAGTTTTTCCACGAATCAACTCTCCTCTCATGATTTCTGCATGGACTACGGCACCCAATAGTATTTCTACGCATCCTTTTTCAAGATAATTTGGGTCAGCTAACATAAGAGAATCAAGATGACCCCACCGCGAACTATAATTCCAACTTGGTGAATACGATGAAATTTCTGGAAGTACAAATGCTTCCACTTTAGATGAGAAGTCAGAGACATAATGTGGTTTCAGTTCGAAATTCACAACTTTGCGACAAGTAAAACTAGTTTTTCCTCCTACACCAGAAATGGGTAAAACTACTGGTCTGTACCTCATTTTTGACCTCTGACATAGGGATTCGGAAATAAACGAGGATTGAGAGCATTGATCAATCAATGCTCGAGCATAAGTTACAGTACCATTATCGCAGCAAACTTTAACCAGAGCTGTAGCTAGCAGTACTGTTGCAGGTGATCTACAGAAATTTACTGTAGACCTGGTCGATGGACCAGCAGAAGTAGTAGGATGATCAGCATCACTGAGTGATGGCAGTTCAGGGGCATTTTGAACGGTAAAATGAAGTGATGAATGATGCTTGCCTTGACAATATTGGCAACGTTTGCGAGACTTGCAATCCCGCAGAGTATGTAAAGATAAGCAGTTAAGACAACGTTTTTTGCCTACAACAAAATCTCTTCTTTGAGCTGGGGTCTTGTTTTTATAAACACCACAGTATAGAAAAAAATTATCCTTCGAACAAATAAGGCATTTGTTCACACGATTTTCGGTATGATGGATCTTAGACGCCGGCAAAGCCGAGTTCACCGGCCTGGAATTAGAGCCCTTTTGCACAGAATCTGAATTAAATTTTGAACTGTTTTTATGAGAAGTATCCTCTAACGCTTCCAGAATGGAAATTTGACTTTCGAGGAAACCAGACAAGAATTTGAAACTGGGAGGTTCAAAAGAAGCCGAATTGTTCCCAATGTGATTTTCCCAATGCTTTCTAGTTTCAGCTTCTAATAACGACACCACCAAGTGAACCAAAATATCATCCCAGTTATCGACCGGGCGCTTGAGAGCTCTAAGAGAAGCTAGAGGAGTAGTTACTCCAGATAAAATTCTCTTAATTTCGGAAGATGCTTCCTTTCTCATTGATTTGACAGCAAAAATAGCATTAAGGTGAGATGAAACTAGCCTGCGCTTATTTTCGTATCTGCCCTTGAGAGTATTCCAGGCTAACTCAAAATTATCTTCAGTGATAGCAAAACTGTCTATTAAACGCTTGGCATCTCCACATAAGGTGGTTTTCAAATGGTGAAGCTTTGTAACATTTGAAATATTCTCTTTCTTAATAACTAAAGTAGTGAACAAGTCTCTGAATGGCTCCCACCCGCAAAAGTCACCACTGAAGGTGGGCAAGGAAATTCTAGGAAGTCTTTCCATTTCATCGGCCTGCATAGCATTTGAACCGCTTGAAACCCAGGAACTACCCAACTTCGAAGTCTCTGGTTGGGAATCCAAAAAGGTTTGAAATTCAATTTTTCTTTGCAAATACAGTTCCTCGGTTATATCGAAATGATTGTCTTTAAAATATGGAATAGATTTTGTTTCAGCCAATTCCAGACGGAGCAAAGCATAATGATTAGACTCGAAGGTAGTCCACAATTTTTCCAAATTTTGAATTCTTGTTTTGCAATTACTCACATTCATCTTGCCAGCTCCATCTTTCTTAAAGTTACTATAGGTACGATCAATTCTGCCATGTAAAATGGCCTGTTCAGTCAGCAATGCATCCATATTAAAAATGAAATTTGCACAAGCGAGTAGATACTTAACAAGATACGACAAACTATCATATACAGAGCAATTCTGATGAAAAAGCACTAATTATGTACACCACAAGGCCATAAACACTTTGAATAATTTCAAAAAAATATGAAATGTGCAATATGAAAGAAATATAAAAACAAAGCTAGCTTCCAACAACCAAGCAACTCAAATGATAATAATGCAATATAACTTTCTATCAAATAATGAAAAACCCCAAACAATATTTACCAAAAAATCAGAAAACACTTCTATGCAACAGTATCTAAGCAGTTTAAATTCACAATTGAGAAATCTGTACTATAATGTAATCAAATACTAAGAAAAATTGTAAATTAAGGAAATCTCCACTAAGAATTATTTGAAATATGCAAACAGCTCAAAAATAGGAGAACTAAGGCAACGATTATTGGGAAGCAAATTTCCTCAACTAAGTTTTCAAAGCAAGCATAAATTGTAACAAAGCAACTCAAATTGAGTAATTCTCCAAACAGAAATACGAAATTACAATAAAGCAAGTTTCAACCAATTAAATTCATAATAGTCTCTACAAATAGAAACAGTAAAATTCAAGCACAATAGCTTCCCTTCAATGGCAGAACGAAAAAATATATAATTCACAAATTGATAATGCAAGCAAGTAAATAGCAATTCAATAGCAGAATGAAAAAAAATATATATCAACTTCACAAATTGATAATTTAAGCAAGTGAATTTCATTCAATAGCAGAACGAAAAAATATTTCAAATTCATAAATTGATAATGCAAGCAAGTACGCAAATTTCAATAATTTCCTTCAGCACAAAAAATTATTATAACTGCGAAGTTAAAGCAAACTACAATAAGGCAATTGATATATTTGTTCAAGCAAACGAGCAAATATCTAGCAGCAGATTTGAATAAACAGCAAATGTTTATTTCAATAGCAATTCAACTTTTAGCGAAGTTTAAAAGGAAATTATATTTGGAAAAGCTCTCTAGCAAATAATTAAAATAAACTGTAATTGTTCATTTTGAAGCAAAGCATAAGTTTTATATTTTCAATAAAGTCTGAATAAGTCTCAAAATAACATCACTGAAGTTAATAATGTCTCCAATTCAAAAGCGTTTAATTCACTGTAGGCATACTAAATGTTCACAATCGTCGATTCCGTTTCGTCTCTTCAAAACAGGATAAAACAAAACGGATTTTCAGCATGAATGTTTATTCTTCATAAATATGAAATGTCCATTATTGGATGCAGATAAATTTCGAAATTCCGAATTAATTATCAGAAAAACTCTCTTATCCTACCTGGTTGCAGTTGTGAACATGTTTTTTCTACCTTATGGACAGCGGATTCGAGTTGTCGCAGTATCTTCGTACTGAAGGAATTATTCCATTTTCTTCAGAATGTGAATGTAACAATTTCTGAAATTCTTCTTTTCGTCTTTTCGAAGAATTCTAGCTTCAAAATCCGGTTCGCTAGGACCACTTAATGTTAATTAGCATAATAATTTTGTTACTTTTTCCGAAGATCGAATAATACACCTTGATTAATAAATTGATTTATTTCTCCAACTCTACAACATGCCAAGCCGATACCCGATACACATCTGTCCGCGGCCGGACGAGTACGGCGTTATCACAAAAAATATGTCATATACATAAAGAGAAGCACAGAAAACAGAAATGCTATACAGAGTGGCTCAAACACCTATGAATAACATCAAGACGGATAGCGTCACGAAACGCAGCTGTGTGCTCTCAACATCGTAAAAACATTCCAACGCTACTTGTTTACCGTCCAAACTGAGCCTGAGGAATCCTTTTGCCTCGCCGTAAAAACCGACATCGGATGGATCGAGTTTAGCGGCTCGCGCACCGCTCTGCTCCCGCTCAAAAAACCGTCTAGACTTGCGAGGCAGCCCAATTAACTTGCCTCACAAGCCGCTCAGCTCGCGTGTCTGTACGCGGCTTAACAGATCGCTCACAGATTAGTCGGATTCAATAACCGAACGATCGTGAGCTATCCCCTCCATCATCGGATGTAATAAACCAGCGATAACGATACGGACTGATCCGAGCAGTCCGATTTAAATATCAAACGCGGTACATGTTCAAGAGCTCCTAGTATAAACTTGTTTATGAGAGGACTCTTTCCTCTTCGTTTGTACCTCCAATTGTGCAACACTTTGTATAGCAATGTCAGATACTTTTAGTGAAGCCAATTATTAAAATGCTGGAGAAAAAACTGATCTGAGAGCAAACGTTCGAGTGCTCTTGTCCAAATGCTTAGCCAAACCGGCTATCCGTCTAGCTCAGGAGTTCCCAACCTTTTTCTGGTCAAGGACCACTTTTTTTCTTTCTTGTTAGCAGGGACCACTTTGTTGGTATAATAAAAACACAATAACGACTGGCTCACCGCCCGCGCTAAATTTGAAATCATTTCGCGGACCATTTTTAGGCTTCTGCGGGCCACTGGTGGTCCACGGACCACTGGTTGGGAACCACTGGTCTAGCTTCTCAACTCGTCCTTTGCAGCTTGGTTCCGAAAAAATCGACGGAGAAATCTTTTTGGCTGAATATCCCGAAATAACAGATATTTAGTCGAACTTACAAAGCTCATATTCTTTGAAACAAACGTGGAAAATAAGGAAAAATGCACTGACGTGTAGTCATATCTATAGCGGTCATCTATCCATCTTCTTTCGGAAAATGGAGTGTCCATGACTAACGAGTCAGACTAATGGGCATAATTGAATCCAACCAAAAATGATCTCCTCTAACCTAACTATTCCAGCACATTGTAGGCTCAGAAGTAGGAAATTGCAGATAATGATTATTGCTTCGAATAATTGCGTAATGTGATCAACAAATGAGCGGATGAAATCTTGCCGAAAGTGAATATCTCCCCCAGCTACCGTCTCAAATCCAATCTCGAACACAGAAGTGCTCGCAAATACGAATTACTTGCTAAAAAGACCCATCTTAGTAATCGCGGATATTCCATAAATAAAAGGGCTTAGTGTTCGACCCTCCAAACACCCAGTATTCTTGGGTGTTTGGAGGGAAAAGGAAGCTAAGCGCAGGAATCTCATCAAGGGCAAATATAGAATTGAAAAAAAAATGAGAATTCTTGTACACAGTTCAATACGGAAATGGGTCCCAATTCAATGCATTTAATTCAAAATATCGAAATCTCACTCTGATATTTTTTTTTCAAACCTCGCGAATGACTATTCATACACAGACGGAACTGTCCGATATAAAAGAATCCAATTTCAGTGCAGAATTTCTCTGCCTGCATGAATTTATGATGGCTCAAAAGCCACGATCTCCCTATCAACAATACTCTGAGAACCAATTTCGAGGCTATTCCGTTTTTCCGTTTCTTGTTCCAATGAAACAGCATTCAAAGTTTCGTGTACAACTTCAAGAAGCGTAGAAATTATTTTATCCGCTAGCTTTAGATGTCTGATGTATTCAAGAGTTTTTGTTGTTTGAAGTCGCCCATTTTATGAGCAATATGTTTGAATAGTGATGCTCAATAAGGAAACGTCAAGCATTTTCTCGCCCCAGGAGAAGTAATTCTTATTCTTATTCATTTGGAAGCTGTCCAATATAAAAGTTCCAGAAAAGTAGGATATTTGCCCTCCCGTACAAATTAATATTTGAATGTCTTCGTACCATTAACATATTCAATATGACATGGGGGGGTCTCATTGACAAACTAAGAAACAGCTTTCATGTCTACTCCAAGTCCAATATTAGTACTAGTTTTACAGGGTGATTCCGGAGAAGACCGTCAGATTTTGGGATTGGTTTACACTGGTCAAGACAGTCTCGAAAAAATATTTGGTTTATGGTTGGGGGTCTCTATTGAGAATATACAGGGTGTTTTGTCCGTTTTGGCCGATTTGACTTTTATTGATAACTTTGGCAAGGCTTATTCGATTTCAATGAAATTTTCAGCGAAGTGCAATATTGACGAGCACATTCATAAATTGCATTTTTTTTTCAAAATAAGCGGTTGTTTTGTGATAATTACAGATTTATTGTGCAGGTTGAAAAAACACCCTGTACATCCCATTTCCACAACTACGCTTGCCGTTCACGATTCTACTAACATAAGTCATTATTTGAGAGTTTCTAATTTTTTGGAACACTTTCAGTTTTCCGAGAAAGTATTTTCAAAAAAAGACAATGTCGAAATATCGCTCCAATCGATTCTACTTTTATTGATAACTTTGATGGCTCATCTAATTCTGATGAAATTTGCAGTGTAGAACAATCTGAATGAGTACATTTAATAATTGCAACAACCTCTGAAAATACAGGGTTGTAATGGTGATAATTCCAGAATTTCAGATTAATTGTGCAGTTGAATAAAAACACCCTGTACATTGCTTTTCCAAACTTTCCTATTCGTTTCAGATTCTACAATAATATGTTATTATTCAGAGGTTTTCAATTCCTTTGGCACACCTCCGGTTTTCCTAGAAAAAATTTTCGAAGAAGAGCATAATCGAAATTTGGCTCCGAAGCAGTGAGAGTATTCCGCACTAGGTAGGAAAGCTGTATTGTCCAAGGATGCAAAGTTCTTCGTCCATTCTTAAATATTCTTTTCAAATTCGAAATATATTCTGAATTGAATGATTTCATACAGAATATGAGCAATCAAATATGAATTTGGAATTTGAAGAGAATATTTTAGAACTTGAAAACTGCTTTGCATCCTTGGAATATACAGCTTTACTACCTGGTGCAGAATATTCTCACTGCTTTTGCGCCAAATTTCGATTATGCTCTTCTTCAAATATTTCTTCTCGGAAAACCAGGGGTGTGCAAAAGAAATTGAAAACCTCTGAATAATAACATATTATTGTAGAATCTGAAACGAATAGGAAAGTTTTGGAGAAGCAATGTACAGGGTGTTTTTATTCAACTGCACAATTAATCTGAAATTCTGGAATTATCACAATTACAACCCTGTATTTTGAGAGATTGTTGCAATTATTGAATGTACTTATTCAGATTATTCTACACTGCAAATTTCATCAAAATTGGATGTGCCATACCAAAGTTATTAATAAAAGTAGAAGCGATTGAAGCGAAATTTCGACACTGTCTTTTTTTGATTAAATTTTCTCGGAAAACTAGAAGTGTGCCAAAAAAATAAAATACTCTCAAATAATGACTCATTATAGTAGAATCGTAAACAGATAGCGTAGTTTTGAAGACGTGATGTACAGGGTGTTTTTTCAACCTGCACAATTGATCGGTAATTATCAGAATAACAATCGCTCATTTTGAGGAAAATTTTGGAGTTAATGAATGTGCTCATCAACATTGTACTCCACTGAGAATTTCATCAATATGAGTCATACCAAAGTTATCAATACAAGTAAAATCCGTCGAATCGTACAAATCACCCAGTATATTCTCAATAGAGACCCTTAACCATAAACCAAACATTGTTTCGAGATTGTCTTGACTAGTGTAAACTTATCCTAAAATCTGACGGTCTCCTCCGAAATCACCCTGTATATACAGAGTGTAACAGCCAAATGGAATAAATTCGATAACGAATAAATGAGGGCGTGTTGGGAAAAACGCTTGGACACGTCGATTTGTAATTTTAAATGAGCATATTTTTCGAGAAAATAAAATTATATAGGGTGTTCCATGCGACCTTGGCCAATACCAACTTTCTTATTTCATATGAAACCCCCCGTATATTATTTATTTTTTGGGTTCTTCAGAAAATTCTAGACATAATTCATGTACAATGTCCTATACCCATCTTCAACTTTTTCGGAAATATTAAGTGTTTTCAGAAATGTTGAGTAACGTTAGAAGACAATAGAGCACTAGCAGCACTCTATGGTTCAGCAAGAAGAGACGTCAAAATCAGCTGCTGGGGGGACAAACAAAGAGATTTCCCATAAGAGCTAATGTTAACGTTTGGTGTATTATCTGAGTGGAAAAACATTTTGAGACTGTTTTTTTCAGTTAATTTTGATCATTGAACCTTTTTGAATACCTTCAGGTAGGAGAATAGTTTGCAAGAGTGATTTGAATAAAGATTTTTCCAGTTTAAATATACGCACTCCTGTTTGTCACATACATTGTTATGTCTCCTTTTTCAGAATACATTCAACTATGGAAGTTTCTACAGCTGTGACGTGTAGTCATCGGCCCAATAATGATAATCACACCCATTTTTTTAGGTTTTTGTCGTTGAAAACTAAATAGAAGCAGGTAGAACCTGCCAAGGTGGAAAGAGGAAGTACGCTTGCTTTTACCTCTACATGGGGATGACTTCCCAGATGATAAAGTGAAAAATTCTTTTATTTTCTGCATTATCTTTAACAGGTAATGAACTAACAAAGTTACTTAACATATTTATCGATAAATATCTTTTCAGGACAACCTTATTTAAACGAACTTGGCATTGGAATGTTATTCAAGATACAATAACAATTATGAATTTATATAGTTACCATTAGCATGGCATTCTGAAATCATAAATAGAAGATAGATGATAACAGAACTAAAACACAACTGTGAACATTTTTGGCATTATTTTCTTGATGAGGATATGTCTTCTGGCAGGAGGCTGACGTTGAATCTATAAATCCTAATATAATTCCATTATTCTCTAGGAAATTCCTAGACCTTAAAAGTTTGTGAAAATACAGACCAATCATAGATATTGGCACATATTGCAAGTTGATGCCAAAAGATCAATATCGGCAAAGTCTCAAACAATCAGTTAAGCCTCAAACAGACTTTATTGAATGAAAATATTGACTACAGTTCCTTTTATTGTATTACAACCATTGCGAAAATAAATACATATTCATCTCATGTTATTATTCAAATATAAAACTCTCAACAACAAATTGTGTTTAATCAAAATTCACTACTTGAAGATGTGAAATCATCTATTCTCCTGGATTATGTTAATCTCAAGCCTCCAAAGTTTGCCAACAACTTAAATCTCACAGGCAAACAACCCAAACTCATAAAATGGACAATAATGTGCAGCAGCATAACAAATGTCAGTTTACAATAACAAACTCTTTGTTTGTCCCCCCAGCGGCCATGTTGTGACGTCACCTGCTAGTACTCTATTCTACACCAGATTAGCATGTTGCCAAGACGTTCGCGGCGAGCATTTTGAACATTTCCTACATTGACATTAATCGTTTTTTTGTTTTTTTTTTTAATTATTAAGAAATAATCAGTATTACTTATAAGGTTTTAAGTGTAATGTACCGAATTTGTGAAATAAAATAATTTTTATTCAAAACGTTGATTTTTGCACCAAATCTGAAAACACTTAATATTTCCGAAAAAGTTGAAGATAGGTATAGGACATTGTACATGAATTATGTCAAGAATTTTCTGAAGAATCCAAAAAATAAATAATACACAGGTAGTTACATTTGAAATAAGAAAGTTGGTATTGGCCACGGTCGCATGGAACACCCTATATAATTTTATTTTCTTGAAAAATATGCGCATTTAAAATTACAAATCGACATGTCCGAGCGTTTTTCCCAACACGCTCTCATTTATTCGTTATCGAATTTATTCCATTTGGCTGTTACACTCTGTATATTGCCCCACACAAAATCGTGGCAATGTGTATAGAGAAGCAAAACAGGAGTCTAAAACTAGTCTTTGAAACATTGAAGAGATGTTCTGAAGGTCACTTGTTCTGTTACTCTATTAACATTTCCTGAAGATCACCGGACTTTTGTAGTGGTCCAAATATATGATACAAAAGGAATGGTATATTGGAAAAATTATTAGCATTCATATTGAAATTGTTACTTCAATCGAAACAATGATTTCGATGTTCACAAATAACTAAATGGACATCTTATAGGAAGTTCAAAAAATGATAAACTCAAGAAGATGTGAGTAAAATGTCATGCCTTAAATAATTTCCGCTTCATAAATAATAATGTTCCATGTACTGTGCTTCTACTTAGGATGTGAAGCATGATAAACACCATTGAATGTTTAAAGATTAAATACACCGTTTTTATTGTTTTCGAAATTCGTGACGTCTTCGAGATATAATATCCGATTGCCACTCCCAGAACTGTCCAAGAATCTTGTGCTTGGTATCAAAGTACTTTGAGCACTTTTGGGCTTCTTATCACTGACTCGATACAGTGCTTGCGAGTTGAAGCCCAAAAGTACTCCATGTTAGTGACCTGAGATAGGGTTTCATTAATCTGTGCATATGGGAGAATCCAAAAAATAGTAAGTTCAAGCGAAATCAGTGAAAAATGTTTCAGAATGTCGAGTATTGTAGAGGGAACGCCTAACCTTACATACTGAGACCTATGAGTACAATCAATTTTATTGTTCAACACTTTGTAGATAAAATTATATCAGTGATCCTTCTGCGATGTTCAAGAGGAATTAAGTTCAACCTCCCATAAACTTCGGAGGTATTTCTTTTTGAAGGAAAGAATCTTGCCTGACAATGTCTCACAAACTTTTTCTGAATGCCCCCCAGTCTATCTATATGAATCCCTTAGTGCCAGTTCCACATAATGAACACAAAACTCAGAAAACTAACCAAATATGCAGAGAAAAGCGTGGGAGCCACATCGACACTACCAAATTCAAAGGTGTTTCTGAGTATGAATTCAAGCACTCGATTCGCTCTTTGTGAAGTAATAGAAACATGCTGATCAAATAGCAATTTAGAGTCCAATGTACCAAGATCTTCCACAGAATTAATATGTGAAATAGTTTCACCGAGAATTTCATATGTTGCAGGCACGAAGGCAGTGGATTATCTAGTAAATGTGATGACAACGCATTCAGACAAGTTTACGAATAGCTGATTATCTCTATAGAAATTCTCAAATTTTCCTCAAGAATGCGCAGTCTACAGGGTCTTTCATGAGGAACCTCACCCATATTTATACGGGAAACTACTGAACGTATTTTCATGAAATTCAGCACTTATAAGTATTTCACGATGCTGATGAAATCTAAAATATTTTCAAGGCATGAGCACCTCCGGTTTTTCCGGAAATGACGTCAACTTCCGTTTTTCAAATTAGAACACCATTTTTTTATTGCAGAAATAGATTCCTTAGAAAATTTCAATTTATTTTGATGTAACATTTTTCAGTTCTGGTTGGAAAATTCTCTCTGAGCGGGAAAATTCGAAAAAAAAATCCAAAATAGAGCTCCGCTGAAACAAGAATAACTTCGAGGTTTTTGGATGGAAAATTTTCATTTTTGGGATTTTGGGAGGATGTAAGATTGATGTATCCACTTTAAAAATCGAAATCGCGATTCATGATACAGGGGGTGAAAAAATCGCTTTCAAAGTTAGGGATGACAAAATCGTGAAAAATCAATTTTTTCAGATTAGAACCCCATTTTTTTATGGCAGATATTGAATCTACGTTAAAAAATAATGTGAGTGTATGCATCACACCCTTGCCCTAAAGTGGATATTTTCTGAGTTATTCACAAAAAACTGTTTTTCGTCTTGAATTTTCAGCTATTTCTTTTCCCTTCACGCCAAAAAGATGACATTTTCAGGAACTGTTACTTAAACCATGTTTTAGATTTTACTACCCTAATATGCAAGAGAAAAAAGTTACAGGTTGTTCCTAAATAGATGGCGAATTTGGATTCGAATTTGTATCGGAAACCTCTTTATTTCAACTAATCGGCCATCGGTTTTCTCTCCAGTGATAAATAAATAATTCCTTATGAACCATATACAAAAACTTACCATGTTTTACATTTTTTTTTATGATAGATATCATTAATTACATCTGCCAAATTCCTCTTTATTCAGTAGCATTTTGTGTTTACTATTAATTTGGTGATAATTCGTATTAAGTTATAAAATCGATCACTATGCCTAATTTTACCAATGAAGATTATTTAAATCTCATTCTACTTCATGGAGAATGTAATAAAGTTGTAGATAGAACGATTCGACTGTTCATTGAGAGGTTTCCTGACCGACCCAGACCAACGAGAGATACCATTAACAGAACCATGACAAACTTGAGAAATGTCGGATCTTTCGTTAAGAAAACTACACACAGAGAAAAAAGTGTAGTAGAAGATGAGAACAACGAAATTACAGTTCTTGCATATTTTCGTGTGAATCCTCAAAATTCTCTCAAAGATGCCGAGATTGATCTGGGATTATCTCAATCGAGTGTTTGGTGAATATTAAAAAAAGATAAAATGCACCCATATAAATTCAATAGGGTACAGCATTTGAAGGAAACTGATTTCGTCAGGAGAACAGAGTTTTGCGAAGCTATGATGATTCGATTTCAAGAGAATGAAAACTTTTTGGACTGTATAATTTGGACAGATGAATCTAAATTCACAAAGAATGGTTCTTTCAATAGGCATAACAGTCATTATTGGGATGAAGAGAACAACCACCACTTCAGACAATGGAACTTTCAAGAGACCTGGAGTTTCAATGTTTTTTGCGCCATCAAAAATAATGCAATTCTCGATGTTCACATTTATGATGGGACTTTAACTGGTAAGATAGAACACTACACATGTTTGCATTATTTAAAGAATGTTCTCCCTTAGGAGATAGATATTCTGACATATTGACTGAAATAATTGAGCCGCTAGTACAGAACCATAATGACTTATGGTATCAACAAGATGGCGCGCCTCCACACAATTCACTCAATGTGTCAAATATCCTCTACAGGCTATTTGAAGATCGATGGTTGGCTAACAATGGTCCACATCTTTGGCCACCACGTTCTCCCGATTTAACTCCTTTAGACTATTATGTTTGGGGTAGGATAAAAAATATTGTCTACTCAACTCCCCTGACTGATAAAGAGGACTGCATAGAACGAGTCTGAAATGCGTTCAGGTTTGTTTAGATTTTTAGATTCATAGTTTTGAAACTCAATTTGGTTTTTAAACACTTTTGCAGATCTCTTCCTCCCGATGAAATAAGAAGAGCAACGCACGAAGCATTCCTGAGACGTATAAATAAATGTCTAGAAATTAACGGTCAAAACTTTGAGCATCTTCTCTAGTTATAACTGCGAGAGTTTGCCATGGTTCTCCTAATAGTAACTTGAAGTCGGTTTCAAGAAGGGGTGAAAAATCTACAGCGTGGTTCAAATAACAGTTCCTGAAAATTTCATCTTTTTGGCGTGAAGGGAAAAGAAATAGCTGGAAATTAAAGACGAAAAACAGTTTTTTGTGAATAACTCAGAAAATATCCATTTTAGGGCAAAGGTGTGATGCATACGCTCACATTATTTTTTAACGTAGATTCAATATCTGCCATAAAAAAATGGGCTTCTAATTCGAAAAAATCGATTTTTCACGATTTTGTCATCCCTAACTTTGAAAGCGATTTTTTCACCCCCTGTATCATGAATCGCGATTTCGTTTTTTAAAGTGAAAACATCAATCTTACATCTTGAAAAATCCCAAAAATGAAAGTTTTCCATCCAAAAACCTCGAAGTTATCCTTGTTTCAGCGGAGCTCTATTTTCAATTTTTATTTCGAATTTTCCCGCTCAGAGAGAATTTTCCAACCAAAACTGAAAAATGTTACATCAAAATAAATTGAAATTTTCTAAGGAATCTATTTCTGCAATAAAAAAATGGTGTTCTAATTTGAAAAACGGAAGTTGACGTCATTTACGGAAAAACCGGAGGTGCTCATGCCTTGAAAATATTTTAGATTTCATCAGCATCGTGAAATACTTACAAGTGCTGAATTTCATGAAAATACGTTCAGTAGTTTCCCGTATAAATATGGGTGAGGTTCCTCGTGAAAGACCCTGTATAGAAGGCGTAGGAGGTG
The DNA here is from genome assembly GCA_958510865.1 of Myrrha octodecimguttata. Lineage (NCBI taxonomy): Eukaryota > Metazoa > Arthropoda > Insecta > Coleoptera > Coccinellidae > Myrrha > Myrrha octodecimguttata. The sequence continues at coordinate 26,706,996 of OY294056.1, forward strand.
GAATGAAGTGCTTTTAGATCATCGGCATTAAAGATTTCTCCGCAATATTTAGCGCACTTCACAATGTCAGAAAAGAAATGGACAATAGTGAGAGCGCTGTGGTAGTACCGAATGTAATGTGAACCTTTCCCAAGCTGAACAGCCGAAGTAAACACACTGATGTCTACCATAAACTTCGGAGGTTTTTCTGATTGAATTGAAAAATGTTGCCTGACAATGTCTCACGAACTTTTTCTGAATGCCCTAGTGCCAGTTCCACACGATAAATGCAAAGCTCAGAATACTAACCACATATTTCAAGAAAAGCGTGCGAGTCACATCCAAACTACCAAATTCAAAGGTGTTTCTGAATATGAATCCCTGCATTCGATTCGCTTTCTGTGAAATAATATAGAAACATGCTGATCAAATAGCAAATTAGAGTCCAATATAATACCGAGATCTTTCACAGAGTTAGTATGTGAATAGTTCCACCGAATGTTTCATATGTAGCAGGCATAGAGACAGTGATGAATGTGATGAAAAAGCATTCACACAAGTTCACGAATAGTTGATTATCCCTACCGAAATTTTCAAATTTTTCTTCTGAAAGATATAGGAGATGGAATGAAGTGCTTTTAAATCATCAGCATAACGGGCAATATTTAAAACACTCCACGATGTCAGAGAAAAATGGACCCTTGTGAGAGCCCTGTGGTACACCGGATGTAATGTGAACCTTTCCCGAGCTGAACCACTCAAGTAAACACGATGATTTCTACTAGTCAAATAGGATTCAAACCACCAGGGTAAACTGCCACACACCAACCTCAGCAAGTTTTGAGATTATAATAGAGTGATCGATATTGTCGAATGCCTTGCTGGAGTCACTATACAGGGCCCTGCAATAGTGCGTTAGGCTTCCATAGCTGCCAAACCAGACGTTTTAGAAATTTAGTTGGAAAGCATTCCCTTTACACTTTCAATTCTGCATCTTAGTGAATTATTTTCTAATATACAGGGTGTTCCCAAATAAAATGATTCAACAAATGAGTGAATTTTTAAATGGAACACCTCTTGTATTTTCGCATATTTTGAATGCTATGCAATACCTCTATCATAACGCAAGATATTAGGGATATTTTTTCAACGGTACGGATCTTATTCAGAGAAAACTGCAAAATTTCTGCGAAACAGTAGTTCGATAAAAGCCCTCTACCGATTTCCAGAATCGATATAAACATACATTTGATCAGAATTTCTTTTAACTTAAGAATTTGCCTTGTCATCGTTTCTAAACGATCAACCTCTTTTATACAGGGTGTCCGTTATCAATGTCCAAATGTTGTGATTTGGATCCTGAGGGACTAGAGGGCATTCAGAGAATCGGATGTTAGTTACACTGAAGTTATTATTGGGCACTAGATCAAGTATATTTTCGGATATATTGACGAATTTATTGAACTAATTCGAATCCCCCAGGGAGATAGCATCCACGAGAGAAATCGAACAGGGGCCCCTAGCGTTACCCGGAACACAAAAATAGTCGAATTGGTTAACATTCCACTTTATTGTTGGTGAGTTCAAGTCACCATAGACCACAGAAACATCATTAAAATTATTTTTAACAATATCACTCAGGTGATTGGTAAAAGGAGTTAGGGCCAACATATTTCTCTGTATACACATCCAATATGAAAACGAGTCTTATCTCCTCGATCAGGAATCACAGTGACACGAACGTCTTCAGCCTCCGTGCACAAAGAGTTCTCAGAATTGTATTGTATTGTTACTGATCCTCCTAGATTCTGCTGTGGAACCCCTCAGAATAGCTCATATGGCCATCTGATACTGTCACCAGGACACCACCTCCTCAACCCTGCAGTGATGGCGCTACACTCACTGTCTCGATGGTAAACTTTATGAGGATTATCGAGCACCTCCGAGTCCGACATACTGTCACTAAGCCAAGTCTCTGTTGAACAGATGAAATCCAGTTCACGTATGGAAGAGTTTTTTTGATAATTGATAATTCAGATTTTATGCCACGCACGTTTCGGTAGTAAACAAGAATAACCATCAAACGGAAGAAAGTTGGTTATTATAAAAAACATTCAGGGGTTCTATAAAATCCTGGAAAAATCTTCGTCGTCCATGATATTCACTATAAATGACATAACCCCGAGGACGAATATCTGTCGATTAATCAGCAAACATCCCAGCTTGATCCGAGATAATCATCCAATCAACCAAAAGATCTACACCGAAAATTCACTATTTTCGACCCATCATCCCTCCCTACGAAGAAACAGCCATTGCGCGTCGAAGTAAATTTGTATTTTTTGCTGCGAGAGACCTCCTCAGTTTTCGTTAGAAGTCTCTCATTTTTCGGGGTCGGATGTTCATTGACGAACTTATCGCTGGAGATGCTTTCACTCCTGAAACCTTTGTTGGGTCTTGCATACGATCTTGCAAGGCCATGATAGTGGATTTGAGCTGCATTTTCCGCAAGTCCTGGAGACCTAACGGAGATCCCATCGATGCATATATTACAAACAGGTATCGTTGAAAGCCGTTAGGAGCACGATGAGGATCGGATCACAAAAATTTTATTCTGAAACACACTTTTCACTCCACAGTGACCCGTTTGGAACACTTGAATTAACAAACAGAAAAGGTCGAGGAGAGAAAAGGGTAAAACGCAAGGAAAATCAAAAGGATAGAGTATGTACTCCTTCAAGGAAATATCCAGAATTAGCCAGATGCCGCACGAAGTTTATAATGTAATCTGAAGGTAAACAATCTCTTCTGAGGTAGAACGTCTAGGAGATGTAAATGAAGTTTATACTTACAGTTACATACTCACTTCACAAAAAAAAATTGTCAAGAGACTTAGCAGAATGAAGCCAATAAATGAAGCTATCTCAAGACGTGTATGACGAACTATATCCACACGAATGTTTGAGTTGAGCGATTGAGATTGGAAAGAAATTATGAAATGGAACAATGTCTATAAGTAACTTTTCTTCGACAGTAAAAACTTTTGAACGTTCTGAGTGCCCGTAACCATTAAATATTTCAAAAATCTTGGAGCAATGTGGATAAATCCATTGAATCAGAACGCAGAACTGCGCAAGATTTATGAGAGAGGAGAATTATTGGTTTCCAGCCACAGTTAATCTGAATGGCGCCTAACTTCATAGACAGCGAACGTGAAACTTCAATGCATCGATCCATCAGCCAAATTCCCAATCGATATCGAAACATGAATAATTAATGAAAGGGGCTGAAAATAGCTAGTGTTAGATATCACATTGTTTTACATGGCTTATAGTGCAAGCCGAAGTATGGAAAGTCTCATGTCTTGGGAAAAATCGGTATTCATGCATTTGGCGGTTCTGGAAATATACAAGGATGAAGATATTTCTTGATTGTGAGCTAAGAAATTCATTAATTAATATACAGATCGCTCCAAAATGAGATGCTTGTCTTTAAGAGCATTACATCTTAAAGGAATATCTTTGCAAACTTCATATTTTGTCAACAGAATGACTATATTCGAAGCATGCACGATATCAACGTTTTAAATATTAAATTCAAAAAAGTCTACTTGTTAAAGGCTATTGAAACAACAATTAAATACAGATTTTTCTGTGTAACCTTTACATAATATCTTTCGATATTGATTTGATATCTTACGATATACTTTTATGTCTTCGACGTACTACGTCTTCAATGACAAAATTATTATATCAACTGGCATATAATGATCAAAGTAAAAAACTTGAGAAAAGTGTAAAAGAATGAAATACAACCTAAAAACAATACTAGACACAGTGTTTCATCTTCTATCTTTCGATTTAGAATCATCAGTAGCATTTATTCTATATTATACATCAAAAACTTACCACGTGTTTTGTTACGCACAGTTCACCTCAATAACGGAAATAAGCAGGTTTAAGTCCATACGCATGCTTGTTAAAATTGTGCATAGAAACAATAATGCCACAGATTTTACTTACACCTGCTTCTTTCCCTGACAAATGAAATGCGGTAAAAAAACATTTTCCAAAATCTTTATAACCTCAAAAATTAAATGACAGTTGATATTGACCCTTGAAATCTATAAGTTTTCATTCAAATATTAAATTAAAAAAAGTCTACTTGTTAAAGGCTATTGAAACAACAATTAAATACAGATTTTTCTGTATAACCTTTACATAATATCTTTCGATATTGATTTGATATCTTACGATATACTTTTATGTCTTCGACGTACTACGTCTTCAATGACAAAATTATTATATCAACTGGCATATAATGATCAAAGTAAAAAACTTGAGAAAAGTGTAAAAAAATGAAATACAACCTAAAAACAAGACTAGACTAGATGAAACACTGTGTCTAGTATTGTTTTTAGGTTGTATTTCATTTTTTTACACTTTTCTCAAGTTTTTTACTTTGATCATTATATGCCCGTTGATATAATAATTTTGTCATTGAAGACGTAGTACGTCGAAGACATAAAAGTATATCGTAAGATATCAAATCAATATCGAAAGATATTATGTAAAGGTTATACAGAAAAATCTGTATTTAATTGTTGTTATCAACGTTTTAGTTCGTAAGGAGAAAGTGTTTTAGTTGTCATTTTTTTAAAACCTGAATATTACATTCGGAATCGTGTTGGCCGTTACTTGATGAAAACTAATAAAACCCATAGGTATGTGTTTCCTTCAAGTAATCGCTCGACAGTCCGTAAGTGTTGAAGTTATAGTTGGGCGTAACACATTGCCTCAGGTTCTAAGACGTCAAATTTATCACCATGTAAGGGTATGAATAGAACAAATGCTTCGCAGTCGAGGTGGAGGTTGAGGTCGATGCTACTGGTTAAGTCGATTTACAGCACATAACACCTGCAATGCTCCGTCCAGCTCGAAATGCTGCATGATTGCCAATTTGTGAGGAATTTCATTGCATATGAGTAATTTTGTGAATAGAGGCCTATTGTGAGTAAATTGAGAGCTATCACAAGTCAGTGAACAAAAGTCCATAATACAGGCCTCCTTTCTTCTAATTTGAGTAGCTAGCTCAAAGTTGGAGAGTTGAATTTTCCGTATTTCCTTCAGAGTTAATTTCTTGCTTCAAGGTCTATTACCTGTCCCTTTCTTGAAATCTTCCGAGATTTTCGAAACTGGTTCCATAAAATTTCTATCGACCCATCCGGGGATATTTGAGTCTTGGTGTATGGCCGAATTCATCATCATCATCATACAACCCTTTGCGCCCATTGTTGGACATAGGTCTCTCCTATACTATTCCACTCGCTTCTGTTTTGGGCTGTACGAATCCAGTTATTGGATATTCTTTTTATGTCGTCTGTCCAGCGTGTAGGCGGTCTTCCTCTACTTCTCTTGTCGGCTCGAGGTCTCCACTCCAGCAATCGCTTTGTCCACTGTTCCCCTCTCTTCCGTGCGACATGACCTGCCCAGTTCCATTTGAGTTTTGCCACTACGCTGATAACATCTTCCACGCCAGTTCTACTTCGCAGATCTTCATTTTTAATGTGATCCCTCAGAGTTACACCCAACATCGACCTCTCCATCCTTCTTTGTGTCACTTAAAGTTTTCTGGCAGTTGCAGTTGTTAATGTCAGAGTTTCGGCGCCGTATGTTAAAACCGGAAGAACGCACTTATTGAAAGCCTTTCTTTTCAGATGGATAGGAATATCACCCCTGAAGATATCTCTCAGTCTTCCATAGGCTGCCCATGCGAGAGTGAGTCTTCTGTTCAGTTCAGTTGTCTGATTATCTCTCGAGATACGAACCTCGTGGCCAAGATATATATAGGCTTCGACCCTTTCAACCTCACAACCATCAATGTCGATGTTAGAACTGGAAACAAGATTTGTCATGAACTTTGATTTTTTCATATTGATTTTCAGACCAATTTCCTCGCACACCTTTTTCAAGTCATTTATCATTTCTTTTATTTCCCCGAGGTTATCCGAAATGAGGACAATGTCATCTGCCAAGCGTAAGTTATTCAGGTATTTTCCGTTAATATTTATGCCTTTTTTTCCCAATTCATCCGTTTGAATGCTCTCTCAAGGACTGTTATGAACAACTTTGGGGACATCGTGTCGCCCTGTCTCACCCCACGACCAATGGGTATGCAGTTAGTGTTTTCGAACAATTTTACTGTCATTGTAGCATTTTTGTATATGTTGTAAATAAGTTTGGAATATCGAAAATCGACTCTACATTCTTGAAGTGCTTGCATAACTGCCTTTAACTCGACTGTATCGAAAGCCTTGTGGAAGTCGATGAACGCCAATACCAAGGGTCTTTTATATTCATTTGTTTTTTCTATTAGTCTTTTTATACTTTGGAGGTGGTCATTTGTTCCGAATCCGCGGCGAAATCCCGCTTGTTCTACAGGTTGATAAAGTTCAATTTTATTTTCCAGCCGTGTGGTTACAATTCTAGTGAAGAGCTTATAAAGATGACTGAAAAGGCCTATTGGTCGGTAATTCTCTAAATCGGATGTGTCACCCTTTTTATGGAGAAGTATGACGATAGAATCATGCCATCCTTTGGGAATCGAGCTATTGAAAAGGCAGAGGTTCAAAAGATCACTTAGTTTCCTAAGTAAACTCTGGCCACCTATTTTTATTGCATCCGACATAATATTGTCTTTACCTGGTGAACGGTTATTTTTTGTTCTCTTCAAGGCCTGCTTTATTTCCCCTATGGTGATATCAGGTATTTCTTCTGATCTTTGGTTGACAATACCTTTTCTTGAAGTTGAAAAATCTGCCTCGTATTCCTCGTCTACCTCCTGACGTCTTCCATACAGTATCTGATAGAACTCCTCCACAGTCGCTAGTATCTCGTTCCTATTTGTTGTAATATTCCCATGTTTGTTCTTAAGCTTATGTATTTCGCCTCTTCCATTCCTCAATTTTCTACGCAACACCTTCATGCTTTGGTTATTCTCTATAGTCTGTTCAATCTTTTCTTTTTTGTATTTTCTGATGTCTTTTCTTATGGCTTTGGATATTTGTTTGTTTATCGCTTTCATCTCTTCGTCGGTGGTCGTATTGTGGCTTCCCCTGTTTTTACTGTCTTCCATTAGAAGACTAGTTGTTGCACTGATTTTTTCTGCTTTTTGTGTCTTCCTTCTCTGAACTTTCCAATATCGGACGGAGGATGCCAAGGATTTCTTTTTGATTGGGTTATCATGTTTCAGCGCTGGCCGAATTATATGCAGTAAAATATTTGTTTTCAATTTGAATCTTGTAAGCTTTCATAATCTGGAATGACCCACAAAACACATCATTCTATGAGAGTTGCTATGAAGGATGATGGCAACTAGGCTTTGGTCGCACCAATCATAGGGAAGCATTCTAGTAGACCGCACAGATGACGTCCATGTGAAACAAATTATTCGATTTTCAAAAGAATCGATGTAAAACTAGTTGGTGGCATCGACCTAAGCCTCCACCGCGACTTAACTGTTTTGTTTACTTCCACTTACTTCAATGTGTTTGATTTGCATGGATGTTGATATCAAGTGCGACCTCGACCTCCACCTCGACTGCAACCCAATACAGATTTTGACAGGGGTAGAATTCGGTTTGAATGTCGGTTTGTTCTCTCGCGAGATTAGACATCCTTTATACAGGGTGAGTCTTCAAGTTGTACATACATTTTTACCATAGATTTCTCTAATCAAACTAAACACTTTTTCATGTACCATCTTTCCGGATCCAGCTCCGGTAAAAATATACAGGCTGTTGAAATTTTCATAATAATCAGTCTTTCTTTTGAAGCTTTGAAATGGTTACGCCTAATGGGATTAATTTTGGGTAGAAGTTTTCTTTAGCTGTGACAGATATTCTTCAGTAATCACTTTCAATATACTTCAACCTGTTTCCTAGGTATGGACTCGCCGATTCATGAGACTAGATAAAAGACATTAGCATGAATAATGCAGAGTAAGTTTATCTCATGTCATTTTAAGAATCTGATAAAATCCAAGCAATTACTTCATTTTTAAGGATCCGCCACTGAGCTAGTACAGGCCGTGAATTAAGCTGCGCCCACATTGATCTGGACCATAGAATGCACAAAAATATTTATTTTTTTCGCATAGACCTAATATACCCAATTTTTACTTTTTTATTGGGTCTATGCTCAGACCGCAGACATGAAGGCTATGTCTCCATGTCAATGGACCATACTTTCCATAGAGTTCAATTAGTGTGTTTATGTTAGTTGAGTGATTTCATATCATTCATTTATAAATTCGATGAAAATAAGGATATTTAAGGAGATATCCATATGAGAATGGGCGGGGATGAAATTGTGTATAGTAAGGTAGAATGAAATTGGATTGTTTCAATAGTTCACTGAAGTGTTTTTGTAACAATAATATCGCAAAAAGCATGAAGTCATGAGAATTAAGTGAGCAAATTGGTCTCACTCTTTTTTTTGTACTTCGAACATTGGATTGGTCATTCTGAAAAAGATCACCGTATGAGATATCTGTGTTGAACTTGCAAATAAAGTGCAGTAGTGTATTAGTGAATGCTTGAATCTTTATATCTGAGTCGAATCTGGAATGATGGCAGATGAAAAAAGTGTTTTATTTGATCAGAGGACTCCATGGTTGGAATAAATTTACAACTTGAAGACTAACCCTGTAAATATTGTTTTGAGAATAAGCAGTACATTTTCTGATATCCAACAATATGTAAAATTACACTATTGGCATCGAATTGCACTGCAATGACACCAATGTTCGTGTATCGTATATAGACAAATGATGGCAGAGAAATACGAAGCAGGCCTATTGGTCAACCAAGGCGTACCACAAAACGTCAAGATGGGTGCTTCAGGTAACTGGTTCTACGAAACGTTTTGGTACTATGCGTCAAAACGCTAATCAATTACTATACTATACGTACGTTATATCGCCGTTTTTTTTGGATTCTTTTCTACTGTCAAAGATAAGTGATGCCTTCAACTGCAGACCACTGTCTTCAATATTCGAACTGAAGCAGGTGACAACTGTATTGTGAGGCAAAATGGCAGAATGGCATAATGTAGGATTCTGTGAAAATCATATGAATATTACTTTTCAGTAACATTGAACACAATAAACGTCAAGTTGGGATGTTTAATCTAAAAGTTCTTTAATATCATGGTTCAAGGAAATTCAAAAACATATTTCTTCAATTCTCTCATATTTTTGCTGAGTTGAGCAGCCTTGGGTAATTTATCGTTAAATATTATACACCTTTAAAATGCTCCTTTCTAGCAGCGGCAATATGTGCTTCGGGCAATTATATAATCCAGCGTTCTGCTATGTCGAACTGTTTGTAGGAGTTATGCTTCGAATAAATAACTAGTGCTCATTGCTTATGGTATCCGATCACCACTACTTTCATACGAAGTAGTATGACAGCTGCGAGTTATTTTCTACTAACTAGTTTTCTACCCTATCCAAATGGTCTTTCGGGCGTAGGTGAGGCAACGTACGATCCGATATTGCACGATGAATTATAAACCTTCTTCAAGAAGCCGAAGGTGACATTTTGTTGTGGCCACCCCGTTTACAGGATTTAAATGCCACTGAGCATGTCGAATAAGCACGAAAGTCCACGAACTGGAACAGATAATTCACGAAGTTCGAGTTGCTTGGAACAAGTTGCGACAAGTAGACATCGAACATCTTTTTTCATCGATGCCTAGATGTGTGCAGGGGTAAATCATCAATTTTTTTGCTTGAATGGTATGAAATTATTTCATCGTGTCATCATTATGTTCACGAAATTATCATTTCTAATATCAATAGATATCTAATCAAGCGTTAAGTTTTCAGACCTCAGAACAGAGTGTGATCTACTATCAATTTCAATTGATACGGAAACATCTGTTGTTTTGCCCAAATATTTGGAGTGAACTTGGCCACCTACTGATTTCCATTATTTGCATGTATTCGATGTCGCGTTTATGACTACAAGCCCGAAAAGTACGGATTTGAAAAAACCAGGTGTACACTTACCAAGTCCAATGGCTCAAAAATCTGTGACATCTCTGACAATTTTAAACAATAAACACTTTTATTCACTTCCTCCAACGTAACAAATTCTTGTTGCTTAATTCTTCGTCTGCACTATATATTCCAATTAAAATGATCGATTTCTTTCTCTGCCTCAAACAGAAGGGTGTACCGTGGTGCTTGTTCATTACTATGTTTGTGACGGCCATTGTGGTCTTCTTGCACAAGCTCGTCATTTTGTTTTGGCATCACATGCCAACACTTCAATCAGTACGATACTGTAGAAGACGTTATTCTTCGATAGAGGTTCATCAATTGGACTTCACGAAAAGGATGAAAAATCTCTGAACATGGAACTCCTGCATTTTCGACTTGATTTTTTAATTCCACATACAATGGAACAAGAAAAGTGTAATTCAGAATAATATATCAAAATAAGTCCCACAGGCATTATGAACGGCATCAAATAATTATTCATCAGCTCCACTGATGAAATCGATAAATAAATACAATATGAAAATAGTGAATTAACGGCCCTAATTATGGAATCAAACCATGTTCGTTTCCAATCTAATTGGTTCGAAACCGCGTCGTAAACATGATAATTGGAATTTGGAGTTGTATTGATATTTTTAATAGGCAATGAGTTGTAGTTCTGGAGCTAATTTCATAATTTCCTCATTACATTTATAGTGTTTCATCAATATGACATATAGCTTTCATGAGTTGATGATTCAGATATTTCGTATAAAAAATATTTTGAAGAATTCGTGGAAAACGTTCAGACGTGAAATCAAGTCCTTCACTAATTTGAATTCCGTGAGGATCGTATCACTTATGACTCCTAATGGATAAGTTGATTGCCTTCTGAGATATTTTGGACTGTGTTCTGTCCAAAATTTGATTAAGAAGTTTAAAAAAAAAGTTGCCTATAGTTCATTATCTTCTGAGATATTCCTGTAGGTCATCCTTCAAAATTTGAAATGAAAGTATCAAAAAATATGGATTTTAGAAGGGTTATTGAAGGAGTAATTGTTTCCACGAACCTCTTGACTGCTAATTACGAAGCCCAAATTCTTGAATTAGTTGAATCCGCCCAAGGATTCTGCAGATATTCGAAATATTATTTTCTAAAGATTCTTTCAAAATTCATTTTCAGACTGAATTTACTCTTTGAAATATTGACTCCAAAAATAGAATTCCTAATAAGCATAATCGGCAGAATCATTTGGTGGATTTTAACCAGTCACAAATTCGGCTTTTGTTATAGAGATACAAATGTGCTCCATAAATCCTATTCTGCCAATATTTCCGAAAATACATGATGAGTCGAATCAAAATATACTTATAAGTTGAACAATGATAGCATGAAGGTTCTTGCAAAATTTTAGCTTATTCCGACTCAGATCATTCCTGTAGCAGCTTAACTTCCTGATTTGAAAATTTTGCAATCTGTTCATCGTGCTGTTCAGATGAAATTTGGCATGAACCTCCAAGCTCTCTTTTTTCAACGAGTACAAGATTTCGATTCGATCCGATATGAATTTTTGGAAAAATTTGCAAATATTCGGAAAATGGAATCGTGGGATTAAATATACCTAGCCTAGAAATCGACTTCAATCAAGGTCCGAACCTATTCTGCTGATTTAGAGCCTCTAAGTTGTTCATTCTGGAAGTTATTGTGTTTATGATCAGCCATCAGGCTGAGGAAAAAAACAAAACTTCCGAACGGATCGACCTCGCGAATTATTAAAATGCGCCTAGTGATTCCATAGATTCAGGGAAGAAGCGAGTAATGCCGGTCAATACTATTTTTCAAAAATATCACCGCATTGAAAGTGTATCTTTAGGTTTGTCCGTTGTGCCTGCATTAACTTCAATAACTCTACTGATACTGTTCGGTGTGTCTTGTTTTAAACTTGCACTCTGTTCGTTGCGAAAATGTTGGGAGTGTTGGACGTATTTATAGTTGCTCCTTGAGGCTTTCTTACTGAAGGCCGCCTTGAATTTGCTTTTCTCTGTAATGAAATTCAAGGCAGCCTTCAGTAAGGAAGCCTCAAGGAGCAACTATAAATACGCCCCTTAGTGTTGTCACAGATTACGTGTGCAGTGCATATAGCGAGGTTATCTTCTGTGGCAGTTATGCGTAAATATGATTCATAATCATAAACATCTAATGTTATATTTAGTTCCTGGTTGGACAAGTTAGTTCTATATGTGTGGTTATTATAACCTTAGTCAATTCAAAGTTTCTTTCCCTCCAGGCTAGTTCCGTTCGAGTTTGCATTTTCCATTAACAATTTATGAATTCCATACACAATGCGATGGTTGAATTGGATTTTAATTCTTGCGGAAAAATAACCTTGCCGTTGATTTGAAGCAAAATCTGTTCATTAGTAAAATTGCATAATTACCATTAAATTTGAAAAGATCAAAACAAAAGTCAGAAAGCTTCTTCGAAAGTAAAACAGAATAATCTTTTCGAAGACGAAATTAAAATTCATGCCCAAAATTGTAACTGTCCTGAAATGCATGCGAGAAAAGTTATACGATCGAGTTCAGGGATTATTTAATTTTATCATTCAACTAAATTATTTCGAGATATCGTGAGCAAAAGTTTTATGGATAGATCAAGGAATGAAGAAAATAATCAAAAAATTCAGAACGTCGCAAATAAGTCAATAGGTACCACTACGAAAATTTAGTAATGAAAAGAATCAAAATCGAATTGCCAAAGTGAAATTTGGAAAACAAACGGATACTCACTATCAGAGACGGAAGAGAAGAACAAATATCTATACCACAAAAATAAGATAAAACAATGAATAAATTCATCTTAATATTTCAGATATTCTGCTTTTTATACCCAGCTGAATTTTCTATGCTTTGTATGCTTTTAAGCTATCTCATTCATTTTTCCATTCAGATTCTTATAAAATAATCAGAACAATTTGAACTTTCTATACCTAAAAAAATGTAATTGAGTCGCAGATTATGCTCAAGATTTTATATTTCACTAATAAGTTTTACCGCAGTAGTCTAAGAAGAAGGAAAAAAAGTCTTGATGAAAAAATAGTGTCACTTCATCTCATTTCAATGAGGCTTATGCTTCAATAATCAACAACAAAGAGAAAATAATAACATCATAACATAGAATCTAAGAAAAGAACGAGGTCTCCTAACTTTAGGTGAAAAAATTGCAGAATATCTTTCAGAAACTTCGAATGCTGGGGACTAAAGTATTCACAATGCATACTCAAATACTTCAGAAAGTAATGAACGAATTGTTCCAGTTAATCAAAATAAAATTCAACAAAATGATGAAATTGTATCAAATTACCTTTAACTCATTTAATGGATTATCAAACGCTACGATAGTTATTAATACTTGCACTTTTGAGGGTAGTAAAAATGGCTTAAGAATTATATTACCTACGTAAATTTCCTTCATTTCTAATCTTTCATCATGTCCAGAAGTATGGTATACGCAACAATCCAATAACCATCAGAACAAAATGAAAAGATTACAGAATTATGCCTTCTACCTTGAGAAAATATGCCTAACCTCCAGGGCATTCACGATTAAAATCTTACCACAGTGTAATTAAGTGTACTGAATTCCATGATATTTTTTTTAGAGACCGGAATCATAATCTTCCTTCGTAAAAATATTGTGAGCTTTCGTTTTTGCACATTTCGAGAACATACCGATTTTTCTAACCATGCACTGATTCGTATGCAACAGCCATTTTAACTGGTATCATGTTACTGAAAATCTGAACACGATATTTGTTGCGTTCCGATATTCCCAATCAGTACTGGCCAGTATCAGTAATTTTGAAACGCTTCGTACTAACACGAAGAATTAACAAAGCAGTGCCAGTGAAATCGACTGTCGAAATTTACTGACAAGTACTTGCCAGGAATATCGGAACTCAACTATTGTTTCGAACTACACAGGGTGTGGAAGAGTAATATTTTTTTTCTTTTCCTCACACTTTTCGTGGAGAAACATATAGATTATTTTTCTATAAGTTGCTGTCACATCAAAATCCATGAAGAAAAATAATGAGGATTGTAAGATCTTGTTGAAGAGTTGGTTCAGTATGCGACTCCGTACATGTCACTTCTTAGTTGAGTAAACAAATTGATTTTAAAAGCATTCCAATAGCTCTGAAAGACAAAATGATATGACCACCGGAGGAAGTCATGATATGACGAAACAGCTACTGTGAAAACAAATAAAATTAGCAGAAATCAAAGACCATGTCATTTCTCAATTCAAAATGGATTTTAATCAAGTAAGCATCGAAACAATTAAATATTATATGAAAAAGGAGTAATCAGGGAATTGTTTGGAAACAGAAGAGTTTAGGGAAAGATTCCTCAGATAGCGTAACCGCGAACACGTGTTTCTGGTAGCTATAACCACCTGCGTGAACATCCGAGTACAGGATTTTGTTTGAAAACAAAAGGGACATATTGCTCAGAAAGAGTAACAGTAGACAAGTGTTTCTGGCTTCCGGCCGTCTTCAGTACTGTCAACAAAGTGTGAAAGATGAGCAACACTTGATAAAAACAAAAAACAAACGGAGTCAACAACAGAAGCGAGCCACACAATTGTGGTTTCAGTCAGGAAACTCTGCAATTCAGAACACCTAACGTCACACACGGAGACAGCTATATCTACCTGCGTGAACACCTGAGTTCGGGATTATATATGAAAAAGTAGCAATGAGGGAATTGTTCGAAAACAGAAGAATTCCAGGACATATCCCTCAGATAGGGTAACCGTAGACCCGTATTTCTGGCTTTCGGCATTCTTCAGTACGGTCAGAAAAAGTGAAAGATGAGCAACACTTGGTGAAAACAACTAACAAGCAGAGTCAACAACAGAAGCCAACCGACCATTTGTGGTTTTAGTCAGGAGACTCTGCATTCCAGAGCAGCATCTAACATCACATGGAGGCCGCTATAGCTATCTGCGTGAACATCCTACTCCAAGATTTTATATGAAAAACGAGTAATGAGGGGAGTATTTGAAAACAGAAGAATTTAAGGAAATATCGCTCAGATGGAGGAACCGTAGATACGTGTTTCTGGCTTCCAGACTTCTTCAGTACGGTCAAAAAAGTGCGAAAGATGAGCAACATTTGGAGAAAACAAAAAACAAACGGAGTCACCAACAGAAGCGAGCTGCACATTTGTGGTTTCAGTCAGGGACTCTGAATTACAGAGCAGCACCTATTGTCACTCACGGAGGCAGCTATAGCTACCGGCGTGAACATGCACTTTCCTGACCGTAGTGAAGAAGGCCAAAAGCCAGAAACACGTGTGTACGGTTACTCTATCTGAGGGATATGTCCTTAAATTCTTCTGTCATTAAATATTATGGAAAATTCCAAAACTCCTACGGGGGTTATACCAGTGACCGTGACTGAAATAGTATTTCGAAAAAAATAGCTGATCATTCGTACTCTCGTTGATATAATGCTGATTCTTCATAATGTGACTGTCCTGAAAGGTATATATTCGATTCACACCTCAACACAGCTTGACAGGCTTGGCCAATCTAGTGACTGGTATTACCCGCCATGTAGTCCAATTTCCGTCAGAGTTATATGAAAATTTTCTTCTGGAGTTGTATATATCAAAAATATTGGAATCCATTGATGTCAGATTCAACTCATTCAAGCATAAAGATTTATTTCGAAAACCAAACATTTTCAGACTCATTGTTCACGGTTGTCGCTGATATGTACCACATTTAAAATTATTTTATTGAATTAGCACAAAGGTTTAAACTCTGAACCACATCATATTAGGTTCAGAAAAAGCATGATTTTTTATGTCAAGGTCGAGCAAGATTCAACCTGGATAAAATCGAATATTGCAGACCATAATTATTCAGTAGGCGGCAGTCAACAGTCACATCAGAAGATTATTTTGATCATGCATTTTTCTCCATTTGTAGTCACCTTAACGTGCTGGCATAAACAGAAGAGTAATTTTCCAAGTGTTTGAATTTCGTACCAGTGTGCTATTAGGCCATTCATAATTTTATTGATGACAATCAAAAGGTACTCCTTAGATTCGTTGGATTGTTCAGAAAAGAGGAATTCGAGGAAATGTATACTGATTTCCTATCAGAAAATTAGTCTGAAAATGATTCGGAGTTTGAAGACGAAGGGAATCAGTAAGAACAGATGAAAAAAACGAATCTGAAAATGAAGAATTGCTTCCATTAACTTTGCTGCGTATTCTATCACTGTGAGAGGAAAGCCAATAATTATACAAACATTATTCTTCAGACCATCACGATAGTTGCATGAGGAACTTGATAACCGTATATAAATTTTGCTGGATTATCACGAATCCCCAATTCAATGATAATGTACTTATGCTAAATCGTCACTCTCCGGTCATCGACAGATTATATACAATTCGACTATTCTTTTCTCTTGTAAAATATATGAAACAATCAGAATTTAAGCTACCAACACGTCGAGGATCAGATTTGAAGGCTGTTCATCAGTGAAGTAATCCCCTTAACCAACCAATCAAACATGTTCAGAGATGTAAAGTGGTATCTATGAATTATCACTTTATTTTTGAAAGGGGAAATTAAAATATTCCAAACAAGTTAATTGTCATTATTGATGAAGCGTAGTCACGGAAAACATATTCAACCATTTTTTTTCTATACCACTAGGGTAAATTTATAATGGAAAATGCTATACCTGAAGGAGTTAAGAAGAAATATCCATTGGTTGCTGGCCTACATGATTTTCCCTCAAGTGACCGGTAATACCTAATCTTCCTACCTATTCAGGAATTCATATGCCCAATATTTCCAAAAATTAAGATCAGATCAAATTGAAATTGAGTTCTATTTCAAAGATGACAGCTGGGATGTTCATACAGAATATCGTGGGAATCATAGCATTAAAAGATCGCAAGTTCGTTTTAAAACGAAGCAAATCTGCCTTGAACTAATTCAATACGTGAATGAGTGACCGCTATGACTCAAGCAAATATAAACAGGGTTGGAATAGATGGAGTTATTCCTCTGAAAGCTATCCGGAATGGCGGTCGCTTCACTGTAAACAGTTTACGATTCTGCACATCCCGGTAAATGAATTTTCCCGAATTAAATGCAACGAGCTCTTTGGATTTTCCAATCGAGTAAGTTGATTGAACTAACTCAATGCTATAGTATGACATCCCATGTTTCAAAATGCTCATTCAGGTAGAATTTTCCAAATCATTTCGTTACATTGATCGACTGGAAATTAATCACTGAATATATTTTGCGGAATATATAATTTAATTTGCATCATTTGGTTGGCATGTGAAATAATTCGAAACTTATTACATGGTGACTTATGCCAGTCGAGTCATGATAAGATGCTTCTTCATGCGGTTTTATATTCATTAGATGTCGCGAAATCGAAATGTTCTGACTATAAATCCGATTCGTTCCCCATATCAGATAGAGGAGCTGGAAAATTGGAAAAATCCAAGCCATATTGGGGATAATACTCGGTTTGTTCAGTTCCCTAAGAAAAAGCGAATGATTTTCATTTCAGGATAACTGTCGAACGGAGCAATCAACAACTTGAAACTTTCAGGTTAGTTTGCGCATCGAAATGCCACATTTAAGTTCGTTAATGGGCAAGAATCGGTCGGAATGTTTCGGAGTTATAGCTTTTTTTAGTTTTGAGGTTATTTGCCTGATATTTCGAACCGCTTAAGCGATTGAATTAAAACTTAACAGTTAACTCAAGCAAAAGAACTGGCAACATTTCGCGAAATTCAAAAAATAATTTTTGAAAAAACTTTTTTCGGCAACTATCCATTACATTCGAAAAAAAATTTGGTCATAGCTTCAACTTATTATAATATTTCACAACATTGCACCAAATTGTGTGACAAATTTTCCCCGATATCGTTGTTTTTTTCGGAATAGCTCAAAAATATACTGATTCACTCATGATGAAATGTGGCAGGTGGGTTGAAAATGCTGATGTATAACTGTGTGCAAAATTTCGTGATGTCATTTGAACAATTTGAAAAAAAAATTCAACTTTTGTTTTTTCGAATTTTCAATATTCTGTGATCTTCTGATCATATCATCCTCATAAAATTCTGTATGAACCTTTGAACTATCATTTCCCGCAAGAATACTGAATTTTAATTCGATCTTATCTATATTTCTGGAAATATTGGGAAAATGAAATTTTGAATGCGTATAAGCGGCCGACCGTTAACACAATAACTTCAGAAAGAAACAGCTTAGGAAGTCGATATTCGTAAAGGGGGTTTGGGGCTCAAAAACAAAGGTTGAATTCGTGAACGGGTAAAATGGGTTCAATGATTCGGTATATATACCCATTCAAAATTTCACTCTCCCAATATTTCCACAAATTTAGATTAGATCGCATTGAAATCAAGTACTTTATCAAGAAAAAACAGAAAAGCACTGGCTTGAAGTCAGCAGGTTTTGTCCGCATGTTCGAAGGATATCACAAGAAATGAACGAGCGCGCAAGAGCTGCTGATTTCACGTCAGTGCTTCTCTAGGTTTTTTTTGGAAAATATGAAGAAATTTTTAGAAAATTCTCTACGCTTTTCATATTTTCAATACAGAATAAGAACCAGTACAAAATTTTCAATGCCCTGTCTGAAGTGTCAACCCTAACTGCGTCATCTACCGAATGATTTTGGAACCATAGCCTCCTGAAATCCAGTTTTCTCCGTAACTCGATGAAAACCTCTGCAATCGAATTTAAACCTAGAAAGAATGAAAGAATTGATTCGATGAGATGGGAAGAATAATAATTTTGATAATAATTTCAAACAATATTTGATAAATTCATAATTCAAGAAAAAAAACAGAGAACTCTCAAGTCTGAAATTGCAATTTGTTTAAAATATTTGTGGGACATTTGTTAACATTTTTCATGCCAAATATAATTGATGAGAAAGTAGAAGTGAGGCATTTGTCTTTAATCATCAGTGTTTTATAATAACTAAAATAGTTGGGATTCATTTCCATGAAGTCAAGACAACTGGAAAAGAGTTATTATATTCACTGACTTTTAAAACATCTCGACATAAGTTTTTGTTTGAAGGAAAAATCATGGTTCTAAAAGCCCCTTTCTCTTCGACTTAATTTTCTTTAATTCTGATAAGGAAATGCCACATAATTCCGTAGGACCCTGCCAAGTGGAGATCAGTAAAATATTCAACTCCCAACGATTCTCTTCCCACTTGTCGAGCCAAAATTCGAAGGCTTCAAAGTAGGTACGGAATTCTGCGTTTCCTGGAATATGCAAACCTGGTGCACCTGTAAATGCACTTATTCTTGGTGATGATAATGATTAAGTGTCATCTAAGATAAGGATTAATACCTCGTGTGAATTGATAGTTTCTGATTTTTCGAATTCTGAATGAGAAGGCTATAAAGTAAGATACCCCGTTTTATTAGAGTTAATTATTGTTGGACGGTTTTACGACCACCAATTAGGGATATGTTGAAAACCATGTTTGGGTAATTTTTACTGTATGTATGATCTACATACATGATCACTTCAACTGACACTCCAATATCTGTCAAGTAAGTCGGGAATTTTCGAATAGCATCAACTCTATGGTTCCGTAGATATTTTCCTCATCAAACTTTGCATTATTTGATAAGAGCGCCATAGTTTCTGAACCCAGAACCACATTCTGATTCGATCGACTTCGTAGTGAATTAGCATTTTTACAGTTCTACATCGTAGACACTGTCGGAAGACTTAGACAAGTCTATGAAAAGACTTGTGTGCTTTTCTCAAGTCTCCGACCCTTATGAAATATCTGTCTTTTTACCCATAAGAAACTTCTTTCTATATTGGATCAAATAAAATGGACAACTCCAGTCACTAGTTCACAAGCTACCACTATTTTATGCCATGCAATTATTTTTAATCAATTATGCTTTCAGCATGGCGTTTTCAACTTTTGGCAACCCATTTGGAGAATGTTCTCTGTGGACTCTGGAATTAACTGTGGAAATGTTACATCACTCACATTTTGACATCAATAGTTTCGTTGATAATATTGTGGTCCACCGAATATTTTAGCCTTGTTAAACAGTACTAATTCGAATGGGTGGATTTTACACATTCTCGAATAGGTCTCTTGCATGTAACACGAATTATCATATTTGCATGTTTTTCTCATTCTATATCGATACAAAATCATAATGTATGCTATCTCACACTCCAACAACTCGCGAATTTCGAATAATTCGGTATTAAAAATCGTCAAATCGGGACGCAAAACCAAAGTGGGTGAAACGCGGTAGATCGCCTCCTACATCACTCGTTATTCCACGATGCCCCGATCGATACAGCCCGACGCTGTCTATTGGCTTGCTAGACAGAAAAGTATACGAGAAGAGGGAGAGAGTGGATATATCCCCATACGTCACGGAAACCGCGAAGCTTCGTCCGTTTAAACAACCGACATGCGGAGCCAAATTTAAAAGAGCATTTTCTCGTTAAAAATTTAAAATTTTGAAGGCGGTTAAAGTTTTTCAGTGGTATTACGGATAGAATATTTGATTCCAATGATAAAAAAATTCATGCAAGAGACCTAGTTAGCCGGCAGGGTGAAAATCTTATCAATCGAATTGTGTCTGTTGCGAAATAACAAATTCCCTTATTATTCAGTCAGTATGCGTGAAAAAGTATATATTGGAGCCTCTGTGCACTAGTGTACTGGTTTCAAATCTTCTAAGATCATTTCAAATTTGTGAGGTATTTGGCCTTTGTGATTACCTACTACATACAGTGTGTCCACGGATTGGGCGCCAGTAGGGTGTAAATGACGAAAAATTTTCGAGTTAGACTCTGTTATTCTGGAAATCGCTCCTGCTTGGTCTCAAACTAAGATGTTGAGAAAATGAGACAAATAAATTAATATACAGGGTGGTTTAGAACTGCTTTGATGAAAATTGTTAGGAATAAAGTGTCTTCGTTTTGAAAGATATCGAGAAAGTTTATTGAGAGAAGTTGTTTGGAATGACGAGCTCAATTTTCAGATAAATTAGCCTACCTTGACTTATAAGTTCATGAATATTTTGTTAATCCGATACACAAGATATTTTGTCATGATCAAAAATTTAAATTTTGACACTATTTTTTTAACAGGGTTACGTGATACCGTAACATTTGGCCAGCGTTCATGGAATTGTCTTATTACTCCCTGATACGAAATGTCTGCACCTAAACCGTAGCACTCCACAATAAACACTCTTTGTTCTATGGTCAACATATTTTCAACTGGAAAATTTTCGTTTATGACGAATAAAATTTACGTTTCAAGTCACGTCTGGCATTTATTACCATGGATATTATCAAATATTTTCATTACCTATTTATAAAATCAAAGTTGATCGATTTATCTGAGAATCGAGATCTAGCCGTGTTGTAACGTATGTCAGACTAAACACTCTGTATAATCATTACTTGAAGACGAGCAAGGTCCGTAGAACCTCGCATCATCCATAAAACGTGGTCAGATGGATTACCTACTGATATTGAATTCCCACGTCTGTTGTCATAATATGCTTGTAAACACACTGACAAAACATAAATAATATTTTGTTATTGTTTTATGAAAACGGTGAGTGAATGAGAACAATGAAGCGGAGCGTTGATTGATGTGTCATGCCCATAGTAATTAAACCCTCTAACGAGTTCTTCGAGTGTTATTTCCAACCCTCTCCTGTACAAACCAACTGGACGAACCAACTCCAACCGGGGTACACCACATGGCGATCCTGCCAGTTAACTAAAACACCACAGTGTCTTTTGATTCCAAACAACTTTTCTCAATACCATTTCTCGATATCTTTTAAAACGAAGGCACTTTATTCTTAAAAATTTTCATTAAATCAGTTCTAAACCACCCTGTATATTAATTGATTTGGCGCATTTTTTCAACATCTTAGTTTGAGACCAAGCAGGAGCGATTCCCAAAATATCAGAGTCTAACTCGAAATCTTTTCGGCATTTACATCTTACCGGCACACAATCCGTGGACACACTGTGTATACAAATATATATATATATATATATCACCTCTCAAAGAGCAGCGGCCAATATCCGAACGATAGATTCAATATCGACATATATACACTGAGAATAGAATTAACTTAATTCGCTCTGCATACACACGGTCGCATGTGGCAGCGGTCACTAACGCTCGAAATTTGTTCGCCACTAGTGGCCATGTATCTGGTCGCTTCAAATCGTCTACTATGAAATTCAAATCTGTTGGTTGAACATATTTTAAGGGCTTGAATCGTGCAGAATTCCATCGAAACCCTGTGAAATTTGAATTTTATTCATAAGTGAATCTGGATTTTGTTCACTATGTAGGTACATTTTGTAGGGTATTAAATTAATCTTCAGGATACTTAAGAAGTAGTTGATAGAATCCTGAATGGAGACAAGAAACATAATGAAGTTGGTCGGTTAACAGACCACTACAGAAATTTCACGTCAGCCTTCGTGTCAGTATTCAATTAATACTGACACGAAGGCAAACGTGAAATTTCTTTTGGATCGATTGTCTGAGTTTTTTCAATAATTGTTATTTGAGTTATCCAAAGTTTCATAACTGAATTTAAACTCAGTTCCCTTTGTAGTGTGAAAAATTTTACCAAGATTTGCCGTAGGTACTAAAAAAGTGATAATCAAATCCTAAATGAAATGTGCTCTTTTAAAAATTGGCGCAAAGGTTGAAGTAAAATTCCTTGAGAATTATATTTTTGAATTTCATTCAGTAAAAATATTTATAGGAAATTCCACGTAAACTTTTGCTCCCCCATTATGTTTTTCATTTCCATGTTGAATTCGAATTTGAATGACAACGATGACATACCCTACCAGATTTTTTTTCACTTCTTAACGAACAATATTTATATTCAGAGATGGAACCGTCCAAAAAATGATATGCCTTCCACATCCATACCATTTTCCGTTTTTCATACTGGAAACAAATTAACTACCTACATACATGCTCCAATTAGTGACTAGCCAGTGTTGAAGCTGATTACTACCTCTCTCGAAAAAGAATTCTAAACCTCAAATGAACGCGTTTCAAGCCATCATATAAAAATTACAGGATAAAGGTTGATTCTCACTATAGGTTGTGACGACATTTTTTCAGTGGCGGTGTAACCTGATCATTTCAACTTTTTAAATTTTGTCGGGTGCCAGTTACAATAGATTTTACAAGGTTGTAACGCCTTGTTTTAATCGTGCACTCACGTTGTTACTTGAGTAGCCTTCAAACAGCTGGACAAGAGTTCTATCTAATCTGAGCTAGTAGTGATTAGTATGCAAAAGGTTTCTTTCTCACAACAGATACTGACACTGTACGGGTATAATAGTGAATCACACAAAGTCTATATAAAACTTCATCATAATATGTTGAGGTATAAAAGAAAATCAACACTAATAAGAGCAGTACCAACACAATGGTACAGGCTAAAAAAAGCTCAGTTAAATATGAGCACTCAAGTTGTCAGAATGACAAGACAAATATATATATACAATGTACGACACCGTGTCTGCGATGTGCTATCAAATAATCGAATATGAAGTGGTATGATGCCCCACAAGATGTGAGTAAACACAAACAGAAATATGATATACGGTGAGTCGGATGGTTGAAGTGGACTGAGAACAAAGCTGTGCGGTTAATATGAATGAATAAAATAAGAAATAAACAGAAAAAAATGTGATGAACAAAGTAAATAAGCAGAATGAATGAAAAGAAATGTCAGGTACGGAATGGTAACGGATAGGGTGAGACAAGCAATAGTAAGCGGTGATAAATGTACGGAATGGTGAAATAAAATACAAACGGTGAGAGGTTTATACGGTAAATAAATGAGATCACACAAAGTAGTATGGTAAGACGGTTAGCAGTTAAAAGTGTCGTGTCTTATTATGGAACTAACCTGTGCCCCGAATCAGAAATATTCAATCCGCAAATCGGTATCTGGACTAGACAGATCTTGGAAATCCACTCTCAAGGCTTTGTGCCTTGGGTCAGGTGTCTTGCTTAGTTCTGACTCAAACGCCCGTAGCGAGGAGCCCCAGCGGTGAGTAGTTTCAGACCAGCACTCAAAGTAAGCGTCTCGGGGAAACGATATAATCAACCTTATAAACAAACTCGGCAAGGAGGAGGCGGTTGGAGATCAGCACCCTAAGTAAGCGCCCTTAGGAATCGGTAGAATCAATAAAATGACGGACGGATGGTTCGGGATGTTCACTAAGAATGATCGTGGAGACCCACCCTTAGACACCAAGTCAAGTGATACACCTGACCCAATGGACTGAAAGGCACTGAGCCACTAACTCACGTCCGACTCAAGCGCCCAAAGCGAGGAGCACCATTAATGGGTGGTTTGAGATCAGCAATCTTAGTGAGCGCCCCTAGGAATCGGTATGATCAATAAAATGAAGGAACACGGTAACGGATAGACGGGCCGGGGTGTCCACTAAAAATGATCTTGGAAGTTCACCCTCAGACCCCAATTCAAGTGGTACACCTGACTCAATATACTGAAGGGCACTAAGACAATTTCTCACGTCTAACTCAAACGCTCAAAGCGAGGAGCCCTAACGGTGTGTCGTTGGAGGTCAGCACTTCAAGAAAGTATCTCACGGAATTGATATGATCAATTAAATAGCTTCTGACGTCCCCTGTATAGTCTCCCGACAGAATAAGTCACACCTGGACTGGCTCGATCCTAACAGACTCCGAAGCAATCCTTATCGCCCCACGTGTACGGATAAGATCGAAATTATTTATTAATTGTGAACGGAAATGTCTGTAATCGAAAAATTTAAGTGATCGGCACACAAGAGTTCAACAAACGGTAAATCAGACACAATCAAATGAATGTTCTTTCCATGGTTTCACTACTATGAGGACTACGGTAAAACTATCTCTATCTCGGAACTGTTGCACTATAATCGCAGGTTGAATTGTTACAGAAGTTACATTCTTGAAGCATTCTGGAGGCAGACTGTAACGTAGACTGATTTTTGAAAAGTAAGTAAATACTAATTAACTCAGTACGGCTCGAAATATTGCGGAATGAATCTTTCTGCGGCAGACGGGACTTTTTTCACCTCGAAATGAAGAGGGAGAATTTTCGTGAATTTTTCATGAATGGGGCTCGAAGTTGCTTATTGGTGGTTCGAAATTATCTGGTGTTCTAGAAAGATCTGAAACTTTTCAAAAAACGTAACGAAGGAGAATCATTCCACCTTTTTTGTGCTGTTCAACATTTGAAAAACAGAAACAACCACTGGAAAAAAAATCGGATTCAAACAATTGCGAACTGCAATTGTTATACGCACTTGTTTCCACATAGGATGGAATTAAACAATGATTCTTATTGAAGGAATTTATTCAGGCGAAATTAAAACTATCCGAAATGGATTTCTACAGTAATTTGGACGCAATGAAAATTGCTTCGTTACGTTGTTATGTTCTATAACATTCCCATATCCCTTCCATTTGAGCTGAGAAGAAATGGTTAGGCTGATAAATAATTCGTAGACAAGTCCATTGCGGTTCAGTGGTGTGAGCTTTAATATTTGAGAGCCACCCGATGTCTCGACATTTCAGAGTAGTTTTGGAGCCTTTGTATCTTGGATGCGTTCGTTAATGAGTAAAACACGTCCTTAGGTTGTTGAGTTATAGACATCTGAAAAGTTTTCTCTCTATATCCAGAAAAATGTCAATCTGGTCGAAATAATTGATGATAGGTTCAGAGCTGTGCCGAGCACTGATGGAAAGTGCTCCGAGCACAAAGCACTAAGCCCTTTCGAAAAGTGCTCCGGAATCTCGAGCACTAAGCACTCATTTTTTGTGAAATGCTCGCGATTACCAAGCACTTTCAAAAAGTAATTCGTCTACACGAGCACCGAGCACTAAACACTTTTTAATATGAATATGAAACTTCGACTTCAAGACCTTTTCAGCCAATTGTCTGTAATTTTGGCATTTCGGTTTTTCGAAGTCGGAAAACCATACTAGGACCGACCATAATTTGGAACCCGAACAGAGCTTTTCTCCTTTGAGATTTATCGTGTTTACGACTGGACAGAATCGATTTTGACTACGGATTCTTCATTAGTGAGTCCATTGTCGGTTTAAAATTTCAAGCTTATTGACATAAAGACATGGCTCAGAGAGTGCATGGCCTACGGCGAACTCGCTTTTTCGCGCATGTTCTAGGGAATAGAGTGCTATCGTTTGTTTGGTGTTTGGTTTGTCTGTTATTTTCGAATTTTGAGCCGAAAATGGTCTCAAACGACTAGGTTGAACCCACTAATCCGGTGTCAAAGACGATTCTGTTCGGCCAGCCGTCCAACCGAGGCCCCAATATCTGTCGACCGGAGCAAACTAGAGGCTTAAAACTTTCAGGACAGGTCAACCATCCGAATGCCGCGGCTATGTTCGTTGATGGGCACAAGCGGCCCAACGGGTTCAGCGTTATAGCTATTTGAAATTTTGAGGTTATTTCCCTGAAATTGAAACTTGGCACTTAGTTGGGGCACAATGACAGGCAACTTCCTGTGAAATTTTGTTGAGATCGTACCGTCAGTAAAATTGAAAAGATGTTTTTAACATTTTTTCAGAAAAATTTCCATTATCGGAAACAGTTCACTACATTTGAAAAAAATCTGCTTATACCTTGAGCTTCATATTTCTCAGCAGTTTGTCAAATTTCAGTCCGATATGTTCATAATTCTCAGAGATATTGGGAAAAAATATTTGGAGAAAATTTTGGATTTTTTTACTCAGTATTTTTTCGTTATTTTTTCCGGAATACCTCAAGAAATACGATTTCAATCATTGTGAAACTTGGTAACTCGTTTGAAAATGCTGATTTGTAACTTTGTGCGAAATTTCGTGATGATCGTGTCATTAAAACAATGTAAAAATTTTTTTTTTCAAATATTCAATATTCTGCGATCTTCAGATCATATCACGAAATTTCGTGTGAAACTTCGAGTTATCATTTTTCAATCAAATACTGGATTTTAATTCGATCTAATCTGTATTTTTGAAATTTTTTTTTGTTCACCTCCCTGATTTAATATCGATGAAAATACTGTTTCAATCAGCTGACTTGTAGATTAATAAAACCCAAGATTCTTGATATCGAAATTGTATGACATTATATGGAAATATTGACAGGACATTAACTGCTTCCGAGGTGAGAGTTTTGAAATACTACACTGTGTTGATTTAATTACGATTTTAACTTAGTGTTTCATGATTATAGAGCTTGAAGAAGCAACAAAATAGTTGCGAAACGTCGCTTGAAGGCATGAATTAGTGTCTTATTTCCGACCTATTCCAATCCTACGAATTATCCTAGATTTTTGAAAATATTGGGTGTTAAAATTTTGAATGGCTATATCTGCGGAATCATTGGGTGAGTGGTCATGAATTCGGCATACGTAATTGAGGCTTCACAAATATCGGGTTTCTAGGTTGTTTCTTTCGGAAGTTATTGTGTTTACTATCGGCCGTTAAGCTTGTTAACCGAAGCTCATGAGCAAATTTGTACGATTTCTCGATGATCGTTTAGTTAGATTGAAATAAAATTCAAAATTTTGTTTCCACAAATTTTATATTTGAATCATGTCATTTTTCATTGAAGTACTGGATTCAATTCGATTTGATCTTTATTTTTGAAATACTGGGAATATGAAATTTAGAATGAGTATACATATTACGAAGATATTATTCGTGAAAGGGTAAAATCCGCCCAATGATCCCGTGGATATATCGATTCAAAATTTTATATTCCCAATATTTCTCAAAAAAACGCAGATAATATCGAATTTAAATCCAATACTTGACGAGTTTCACTCCCTGATGATGAACCCGTGATCCATATCGATATTTAGCTGTTCGGCCGTCCGTAAACACGATTACTCTCCAAACGAAAAATCTAGAGCCCTGTAAAGTTGCAGGGTAGGTTCAGAGCCTAAATATCTCGGCAAAATTCGTTTATAGGCATAATCGGTCGGGAAGTTACAGTGTTATTGACGTGAGCATATTTATATATTTTTGTCCCATAACCTCTAGAATGGACAGCTTCGTGCCAAGTTTCGTGATGACCGTTTAATCAGGAGATCAAAAAACAATATTCATTTCTATTCTTCCCATCATATTACTAATAATCTGATTCAATTGACATTTATAGTATTTAAATGTAGAGATTGGTCATCTACCATAAATGGCTTAAATCACTCATCCAGGATTCAGTTAAGCTCAAGAAATATATTTTTCTTGAATATTCTAATTTTGCGATACTCTCGGAATTTCTCACGAACCTGCACGCAATCATACTACATCAAAGAATTCAAAATATCATTTCCGTCAGATCATTAGGTTCGAAATTATAGAGAAGAAAAATAATGAAATTTTAAATGTGAACCTGAATGTGTGACATATGAATACGAAAATTTAATAAGTATAATTCACGTGACTTCACGTCAGTGGATTTCTTGAGATTTTCTAACACTCTTCAGAACGGAATTCTTATAACTCCATGATCGAGATAGAATACGAAATATTCTATCTCGATGTTCCCAGCTTAAAGCTCACGCTTTGACACTTCGACTGTGAAAGCATTTTATTGTTTTCATATAATAGTGACACAAAACTTAACTTAAACACATATATCACGAGTGTGTCGAATGAGGATCCTTGTATTCCTTGTCGAATGTCTCCAAACACCAGACTCAACCGATATATTATATCTCTTTGTTTACTCCAATCACGCGATAGCCCGAAATTTTCCTGTTTCGACAAGTCTATAAAGGGCTTAGTGCTCAGTAATCCTGAAAAGTGCTTCGAAGCCCTACGGTGCTCGGGAGCACTTTGCGATGCTCGGGAGCACTGCGGTGCTTGGGAGCAATTTCCGGTGCTCGAGAGCACTTTGCGGTGCTTAGGAGCACTTTTTCGGATTACTAAGCACTAAGCCTTCTCAAAAAATTCTCGGAGCACCAAGCACTAAGCACCGGCTTAATAAAGTGCTTGCGAGCACAGTGCTTAGGAGCACAAAAGTGCTTTGATTGCTTTCACGAGCACTAAGCACAAGACTTCGGCACAGCTCTGGATAGGTTGTAGAATGCCGAAAATAGTCGTCGAACTCTACTCAATTCTGGGTCAAGTTGATGAAGGGAATCATCTATTCAAACTTCGATATTAGTCTCTAAACCTGATCTACAGATTGAGTCTTTACGTGGTTTTTACGCGCTTGTTCTGGGGAACAGCGCGTTATCATTTCGTCATGATGCCTGTTATTTTCGAATTTTGAGCTGAAATTGATCTCAAACGTCTAGGTTGGACTCACTGATGAAGAATCCGTGGTCAAAATTGATTCTGTCCGTCCGGCCGGCCGTGTGAGCTTTCGAAAGAAAGAAACTAGAGTCTTGAAATTCTCAGGTTAGTTTAAGATCTTGAATATCTAGGATGAGTTCGTTAATGGACCAAATCTGCCGAATGGTTTTTGTGTTACAGCCATTTAAAATTTTTATTTTGCAATAAGTCGAAAAACATTTATCTGATCGAAATAAAACTTGGTTGGTAGATGTTCAGTAGAAATATGAAGAATTCTCTATAGAAAAATTCGAAAAAAATTTGTTTTTTTTAATTTTCATATTTTATTCGAATTTCACTGAAACCTCCAAACCGCCACTTCATTACCGAGAACTTACAATGCAAAATCAACATGTCGTCAGAAAATCGTCATGTACAGGAAGTGGTGGGGGGCATTTTTCAAAGAACTGGAAAACATTTTTTTTTCGTTCATCTTCATCTACGTTGAGTATTTTATTCAGACAAATTTCTATCAAAATATAGGATTCAGAAATATTTTATTTTAATAATCTAAAAGTCGGATACCATGCGCTCATTTGGAGTCAAAAAGATGCTTCATATAAAAAGTGTTAACAGATAACACTAGATTCAGATAGATATTTTAAAATTTCAATAGGATCAATAGTTTTCTGCGAAATTAAAACACTTTGTTGTTGAATCCCCTTCGCCGTGGCTGAACGTGAACATGCGAGTAAGACGCACTCTCGCGTGTTAACGTGTGTTGGACCAGAAATAGGCGACCTTATGCATCGAAGCGTTCATAAGGTTCGGTTTAAGGTTCATTCAAGTAACATTCACGTTGTTCGCCCATTTTTCAGCTGTCATTATTTAAATAATTAATTTCTTATATGTGTTCGATTATGTTTATACATATTTCATTGAGTTTTTGTCAATTTGTTGATGAATATAGTTATTCGCATAAGATGACGAATCATTTTAGTGGATGAAATTAATTTTTCCAGAATTTCTTTAATATGTATTTGGGTATAATAACAAATAAGTATTAATTCGAATTCTGTTGGATTGCGAATAAATATACAAACGCATGCAAACTTATATGGATTTTGAGAGGATTTTGAATTATATTTTTCAGATTTCGCATATAGATTCTAAATTTGCAACTGAGATTATTGGTCCTTGGCGTAGGAAAATTTCGTGAATAGTACATTCCTACAGAGCTTTCAACTGTAAAAATTATTTCGGTACATTTACAAAACAATTCACCTATACATCTTGAGGAAGCTGAATCACCCTAAGAGTGGTTTGAACCTAGAAAAATATATATCAAAATCCATGTTATAATTTTTTTCTTGGATAACCACTGGGATTTGATTCATAAAATCAAGTGAGAAACCAACATATATACGAAGATTCCTCATGCAATCACTTCGCAGACCGAGTGATAGTACTTCGAACTGGCAGGCATGAATGTCTCTAGAGAACATCGTAGTTATGAAAAAACCTAGAAAAGCACTGACGTGAGGTCAGGAGCTTTTACGCGCTTGTTCCGTTGCCGAAGCGGTCATCTCTACATCGATACTAACTTCAAGGTGGCATTCTTCATTGAAGGGCGATTCGATCTATGTTTTGGAAATATCGGGAAACTGGAATTTTGAAAGGGTATATCTGCGGATCGATAGTTTTTTCTAATACGCCAATTCGGCCTTCGTAATCAAACTCTAAACTTACTTCACAATTATCAAGCTACTGAGTAGATTCTTCCGGAAGTTATTTAGTACACTACCAGTGGTTAGGCTGGACGTAAACACATTAACTTTAGGAAGAATCGACACAGGGAATATATTTGTAGAGTAGATTTTCAGTTGAATTAAGAAGGTCGAATGCTTAAAAGGGTTGAATTCGCCAATTATTCTTATAGTTATAGTTATAGTTATATCCATTCAAAATGTTGTATAGAATTGCAATCTAGCACTTGATCGAAAATTATAGCTTGAGGTTCATGCAGAATTTTGTTAGGTTCATATGAAGAAAAAATCTACGTTTGGCAGGGTCAATACTTGTATATATGAACGCTTAGGCAACGAAACAAGTGGGTTAATGCTTCTGACCTCACGTCAGTGCTTTTCTATGTCTTTCGGGGGAAGTTCATGAGTGACCACTAGGCCAACCTTGAATACAATAAGTCCCGAAAAGAATTATAGACACTCCAATACATGTCAAATGATTTGGGAATTTGTGAAGAGAAAGCATCAGCACGATGGTCCCGTAAATATTTTCCTCATCAATTTTCATTATTCTACATGAACGTCATTATTTCTGATCTCATAACTAGATTTTGATTCGATCAACTTTGAATATTTGGGAATATGTAAAATGAAATCTGGAATTGATGAACCTGCGGAATCCTTGGGTGTATATTACCCATTCACGACGTAAACCTTCGTAATTTAGTCCTAATTCAATTTTTCTCACTGCATCATCTGCATACATGACTACTTCACTTAAAAATGAGATCGAGATATTGAGCCTTTTAAATTTTGCTTTCGGAAGCTATTGCATTTACGGTCAACCGTCACTTAAAACACTGAGAGACTGGATATGTGTAGAAAAGGTGCGAGCTTAATTGTCCTGATGCCTATAATGCGCTGCAAAATAAAAAATCGGGGAAGAAATAAAAACGAAAGTGTTTTCGAATTAAGGTCAGGTCCCATTGATTGCTTTTTTTTTCATTGCAACTCTGAACGTTTTCAGCAAAATCCTACAGTTTGCTCCTGGGATAAGAGATTCGTGCAATTTTTATCGTTATTTTTTTCGCTTATTCTTTACAACGAAAATTTATGTGTATGTTGAGTAGAGACTGCCTGAAGATAACAGAAACAAAACAAGATATATCCTGCATAACCAAAAGGATGAATATCTGTCGACTAATCAACAAACATTCCACCTTGCTCTGAGCTAATCATCCAATCAACCAAAAAACATTTACACCGAAGAAGCGGCGCGGCGTCCAAGGTGTATGGTTACAGATTTTTCACATTTTTTACTGATTTTCAGACCAATTCACCTTGATTGAAATGCAGAATAGGAATATAGATACTTATCAAATGTCAGATGGAATACTGCAGTATAACAACAAACAGCGCGCCATTTCCCAGAGGCATGACGTTCCTCCTTTTGCCTTATTAGATCGCTGCATCTACGATATTGCAGTGAACAACATCCACACGACTTGGGTACATTTGATAAATATAATAAATAATATATATTGTCGAGGATAACGCTACCCTGCCAAGGAAACGAATTAATCAACCATATTTTCGAAAGAGTTGAAGGGTGAGAGTAGTTGGAAAATCTGGAGAGGAAATTAATGTTTCCATCACATTTCATTTATTATCTCTTACTACTACTTCTTCAGTTATTAAAAGGTGGATAAAACTAATAGATCTTCGTATGTCACAGCACTCGTTTTGAGGTATTCCAACCGATCTCACGTTTCAGGGAGCAATTGTGTTTGAGTATGTGATGTTAAAATTTTATTGTGGTCTGAAAATCCATACTGAATGGAATCATAGTTAGTAATCTAATAACGCCTTCTTCCAAAGAATTTGGCAAAGGTGAGGAATTTTCCTATACAAATCAGATCAGACAAACAGTTAGGTGTCGACATACCAGAGTTCATTGTGCCTTAAATGAACACTACCATTCGAATTTAATTTCCACAATAGATATGCAATTGACGGTGGAGATTTCCAATCAATTAAGTGAACTGAATGGACCTAATTCATTGAAGTAACGTGTATGCGTGCAACAGGTCCGACACTATCACAGGAAGAGGTTTATCTGATGATAGAGTTTGCACACTGGTAACCGAAGGACCGATGATAATTATGAAGCTCACTATAAGGAGGCTTAGTAGTTGGATGATTTTCATGTATATTTCCATTTTCACCGGATCAAACAATGGGATGGAATCATTTGAGGAGCACCGACATAAAATCAGCAGCTTAAAGTTGCCAGAGCGGTGTTCTCTTCATGTTTTGACTTCGCCGAACGCACTTTTACGTGCTGATGAAAAGATTTGACGATCTTCTTATCATATTATCCTCGCTAAATTCTGTTTGAACCCTTGAGCTATCATTTTTCAATCAAGTGCTGGATTTCATCTCAATTTTATCCATATTTTTGGGAATATCGAGAAAATAATAATTCCAAAGGGTAAATCTTTTGAATAATCGGGCGGATTTTACCCATTCACCAATTTCACGTTTTCACGTAATTAAGGCCCAAATCTACTCTACAAATATCGAGTTTCTCAGCAGTTTTTTTCAGGAGATATTGAAATTCAGAACTCGACTATAAAATGACAGCTTGGAGGTTCATACAGCATTTCGTGAGAATAGTATGATCAGAAGATGGCAGAATATTTCGGGGTAATGAATTTAAAATTTTTTTTCATCATCACGAAATTTTGTATAAATTTGGTTATCAGCATTTCCAAACTAACTTTAAATCAACATGATTGAATCAGTGATTTCTGAGTTTTTCCAGGAAAAACAACGATACCAAGTTCTGCATATTTTTCCCGAAAGCTCTGATTTTAATTGTTTGGAACTGGAATTCAGTAAACTATACTGAGAAATCAAGATATGACGGAAATATTCCTCAAATATAGTGGATTATTTCAGGAAACAGAATTTCCCAAAAAAATTCAAAAATTTTTACTGATAGTATGATCCCCACTGAATCATGTCAAAAGATGCCTGTCGTTATTTTTCAACCAACTGACAAGTTTCAATTCAATCGCTGCAGCAGTTCTCGAAATATCATGGAAATAGCTTCGAAATTTCATGACTATAAATGAAAATTATGCAACGAATAAGCGTTCATTACTTCATACAATTCAGGTATCTCTCTTTGATTGTTGTCGACATGTTATGGAAAATAGCAGATGTCGCGCGAAAGGTATGGATTCTATAAATGGATCAGGAACTTTTAGGGTCAGCAGTTCCTCTGTTTTGAGAATTATCCAAAAATTTGAGTAACGCCCACACAGAAGAAAGCTCTGGCAAGAGTTGAATAGAGATGATTTTGAGTGACATGCAGGATTTTATAAACGACGTAACACCTCCTGAATAATGACGGACAGCTTCTGTACAATATGTACTGGTCGGTTGAATATTAGTTCTCCTTAGGCAGATAGGTAAAAATCCCAACTGTTCATAATGGAGAGATGCTAGTCCACATTCAATGTAAGAAGAACGACCTCAACGAAAAAAAAACCTAATGTTTCGGATGGAAACTATGGAAAATACATCGTTGGAGTACAGGAGTTGAGAGTTACTTATGAAAACATAAAAACAAATTTGAAATCACAAAAAGAATACTTCCATGATTAAAAAACTATTCTGGAATAGAGTTCCATACATCCAAGCTATTTTTAATCTGTTTTCATAACAAGCTTTTATAACCACTGATGGCATCTGACTTTACGGCTTGAAATCCCCATCTGATGTAGCGAGGAGTTGAATGCCTTCTTATATATCTTGAAATAATGACCTCAAAAACTGTTAGTGTTCAGTTGAAAAATGTTTCTGATCTCCCCTCCAAAATAGCCATTGAGAGCACTGAATGTAAAAATGGGATCACCCCACGTACGATGTTCGGCTAAGCTGGGCAAGCCATAAATGAGTGGGCGATCTTCACAGGACATGCATTGGCATGGATATAGTAATGTGTAGTAAAACGTTTAACAGATTTCAAAAGATTTTCTTCGAACTCAGTTGACTGCTTCGAGGGGAGTTGTGGGTGAAAATATCTATGTACAAATTATCTAGATCCAGCCAATAATTGCCCTGGATGTGACCTGCCACAACGAATAGTTTCAAAACTGTTGGTTCGCTATACAGAATATCCTGTAATGTACAAACTCAGAACCTACAACTCTGATGAAATGATAGTCACTGATAGATGGATAGAATCAGGTTCGGAACAGTTCGACATCTATTCACTAAAGTAATTCGGATATTTCTTCATGCGTTTCGCGCTAAAAATAAGATCTGCTCTATATAAATATTTTACTTTCAACATTGAGTCACCACCACCCAAACTTCCATCCTAGCGCGCAACATAAGATTGACGAATTTGACGCTGAGTTGCTGGGAAGAAGTCTCTTACTTGAACCCACACAGAATAAGACCATCTTTCAGTCCCTACTCTCAGAAGAGCAACATCATCATCATTAAGATTGACACAGACACAGTGAAAGTGCTTTTTACACTTGGAACACTGTAGCAATAGGACATTAATTCTATTTCTTGAGTTTTCCCAAGTATTAAAATGGTTTCGCACGTTCTGTGAAATGGCCTTCTGGGTCACCAGATTCATTCGAATGGGGTTGCCTCAAACCTAAAATCCATCAAATAGAGTACGAAAGATTAAAAAAATGAGAAATTACAACACCAGAATTCCTCTAAAATGTACGTTAACTGCTCAAATGGATTTTTCGTTATTATATGTTACCAATTGAAGCTCATTACGAATATTTGGTTGCAATTGTTCTCCATTTTTGTGGATATTGAATAAGGATGAAACTCAAAACAGTAAATATTATTCATTTGGTGGACCCGTCAACTGAGAATCTCATTATAAATTTCTGTAAAGGAAAGTCCGAGCTCTTCAAAATGATGTGTCACTCAACCACTGTTCATTTTATAATTCTTGATGTTGTTACACTCCCTCTTGAGAGGTTGAATATCGCACTGAACATAAATACACGTATCTCATTGAATTTCGCTTATCATTATGATGTGGAAAAATCAGAGGTGGCTCAACTTTGTTACTACAGTTTTGAGTTGTGGATAAATTAGATACATATTGAAATATTAGTAGTAGTCAAGGAGGTAGCGTTAATTATGGAGGAGTCATTTAAGGTATGCTTATTTATCATTTTCCAAACCCGCTGTCTTGTAACTTTACAAATCGCGAAAATACGCTATACTTATAATTTCAATTCCAATCGCAAGAAAACGCCTCACTGCAATTATATGATTAATTGCTAAAGAACGCTCTTCGCTTTGAGGTTGAGTGTGTTTCGCATGCGCGACCCTACAAACTCGGTCCAACTGATGGAAAATTCTTCCTTTTGTTGCGGAGAAGTTGAAGATTCAACACCTTGCTAGAGTTTAGCGAATTAACGTACCTCGTAATCCATTAACATCGTGGAATTTTGAAGTTTTATTGTTTCTTATAATACGTCTATTCAAAAGGCGGTAAGTACTACGTATATCCCGACCAATATTTTTTGCTTTTATAAATGCCAAATTGTGATTTCTGATTAATTTCATTCAATGCAGGTTACACAGGTCAACATGTTCCTTTGTATAATAATGTGCATTTGATTTCTTGTCTCATTCTTACTTTCGAATAACGTGCTCTTATTCCTGATTTCTAGATATTTCATCTCATATTTATTCACTTGTAAATTATTTCAATAACGTCTAGAGTCACTGGGAATGTGTTACAAGCATCATCTCATAGTTTTGAAATTTGCAGTCTTTTTAGCGGGACTAACGCCCATTGGATCATCATTTTACCGGAGCTAATGCTCACTGGATTATCTTTGTACCGGGGCTAACGCCCATTGGAATATCTTACTACCGGAGCCAGAGTTTAACTGGATTATCTTAGTACCAGAGGCAATTATTACTGGATTATCTTAGTACTGGAGCTATTATGGCTGGAATACCTTTATACCGAAGCTAATTATTACTGGAATATCTTAATTCTGAACTTTGCTCTGGATGGAATCTCTAAAAACTGGACTACCTGCATAATACCTGCATTTTGGAGGATCATACCGTCGGATCCTTCACCATTAAGATAAGTGCTTTTTCGAATCCCGGATCTCAGATTCACTGTACCTGAATTTGTGTTTGTATATAGCAATTTTAATTGTAAAGTTGTGTTTGTATATAGCAATTTTAATTGTAAAGTTGAGATAAATAGATAGGGAGTAAGAGGTTTCATTATTACCACCAGATTAACGACTCGGGATACATTCAGGAGTTAATTTGATTTTAGTCTTTGTAGGAAAATGTTTCCGAAAAGTCATTTTATGCCAGCTCAACATTATTCAACTTTGGCAGCAGCGCACTTGTGATATTCGGTCACCATAATGAATTCAGCAATCTCCCGAAGCATTATATTAGAATTGTTATTCGCTCATTTCAGACGAGTCGATACGATACGGTTCTATTGATAGAGGGCAAAAGAAATGACGCATCGAAGTTGCTGAAATGAACAGCTTTTGAAACCCGGGGTACACATCCAGTTCTTCAAGTTCTGGCGCAGTTGTGGTGCCGTAGTTACGGTCTGAAGTACATTGCATCAGATAGGAGAATGCACACATCCTGCCAGACAGTTACGGCACCGTAGCTGCGCTACAACGGTCGATTTCAACTAGCACTCTCCTTTAGGCCTCAAGGTCACCGCAAATGGAACGCTTTTAGTTCTCCGTTATAAAGGTTTTGAGAAGACAGTCGGTTGGATGCGAAACCCAGCGTGATCTTACGAGGGTTAAAATAAAAAGGATCAGTGAAAGAATCAAAACCTCAGCGACGTGCCATATCAAATGAACGACTGCTGAATATGTGTAGTGGAGGCTGCAGTCCACGATACGCGATCGAAGGAAGTGCTTTCCAGTAGCTTACCAAACGGTAGTTGCGTGAGACCATATCGGTTGAAAATTAATACTACAATTTCATTCCATTATGAGAGAGGAATTTATTACCCACAATGCATTATTCAAATAATTTCCTATGTGAAAATAAGATTTCAGGTTTTTTTCGGCCATCAGGTTTAAAAATGAATAAA
This sequence comes from Myrrha octodecimguttata, assembly GCA_958510865.1. Taxonomy (NCBI): domain Eukaryota; kingdom Metazoa; phylum Arthropoda; class Insecta; order Coleoptera; family Coccinellidae; genus Myrrha; species Myrrha octodecimguttata. The sequence continues at coordinate 26,745,353 of OY294056.1, forward strand.
TTCTACGAAACTAAGAAATTGTCAAACAAGAACTATTGTCTCTTGAATTGATTGACCAACAAATTACCATATTTTTATTCAAATTTTGTCTTTCAGACTAAACATTCCGATCAATCAACTTGATTTCTAATCGATTTGGTCTAATTCACCTCAAAATTGGAGAGCTACTGGCAAACGCTTTCTTTGATCACTATACCTTCCACTATCCAGTATCTACCTCAGGTGGAGGTATATCTTAAATCGATTAAGAAAGTTATGATTTAAGGAAATGACGCTGTGGGAGACATATTTTAAGGAGAGAAAAGTAAGGGCGGTAGGCAGGCATGAATCCATAGAGCGAATGTTATCGCGTGAATGTCCTCAGGGTTCCATTGCGGGACCAAAACTGTGGAACGTGAGCCGGTACGAGTAATTGAAAATTTTCGATAACGAGTTAATTGCCTTTGCGGACGACTTGTTCATCATTGTGAAAAGCAAAAGTCGAATTCAGCTTGAACAGAAGGGGACGGGATGAATGACGCTTTTGAGCGAATGGGCAGCTTAAGGAAGGAGTAATCATCTCGGAGCAAAAGACTATTTGCATGATGTTGAAAGCGAAGTTGGCGTCTAATAGGCCACCTGAAGTAAATCTGAATGAGAGGGGCATTGAGTACGCTAGTAATGTGTAGTACTTGGGGATAAGGGGGGAGAAGGTTCTCAGATTCCATGAGCACTTCTCGGATGTTAGGGCAAAGCTAGTGAGACTAGCGGGGTGTATGGGCGTGTCTTGAGGAAAGACTAAAGACTAAAGAGAGGAAGTCGATGAAAGTTTTTTATGACGACAGGTAAAAGCATGCGCCGCGCATGTACGGGGTGGAAGTCTGGTACAAGGAGGTGGTGAACGAGCATGCACGCGGTGTGAAAAACTTGGGTGTAAGGATAGAGGAGGGTCTCAGATACCGGTATATTCCTTATGTTGACTTTGTCGAGAAAAACGTATGGTTTTTCCTTTTTTTGTGTTTGGGTTATCTCATCACAAGTCACGGTTGTAAGAATGAGTTCCTATATAAAAGGTGCCTCAGTAGGAGCGACAGATGTGTTTGTGGTGCAACCGAGTCGTGCGAACATATCCTGTGTGACTGTGGTAATTACGTTTATGGAAAGGAAGCATATCTGGAAGGTATGCAGGCCAGAGCTGGTATACGGGATTATGTCCAAAATTGTGTTACGAGCAGAAGAGCTACTTCCCCCGAGAGGTCTCCAGAAAAAGTATCTCAATTGAAAACTCGCTGAGGGATTAGGAAATAGATCTGAGTAAGGCTTTGTTGTGTAGGCTTATTTGGGTGTCTGTCTTGTCAAAACGATTCGCGGTAAAAAGGCTTTTCATTGAAAGTTTGGTTTTTGTCCAATACGAGACACTTGGTTCTAATGAGAAAGTATGGACATTAGAAGGCTGGATCACCACGGTAAATGAACGCATGTTTGAGAGGCCAGTTAGTACTGCAGCCAGGGTATCCTTGAGGATGACTAATCTTCAGAAGCGGAAAAGAGAAGTGTGCAAGGCGTGCGTCGAGTTTCAGGAAGTAAGCTAATAGTGTGTAATACTTGGGCGTAAGGGCAGAGAAGGGTCTCAGCTTCCATGAGCACTTCTCGGATGTTAGGGCGAAGCTAGTGAGACTAGCGGGGTGTATGGGCGTGTCTCGAGGAAAGACTGAGGATTCAAGATTAAGGCGATGAAAGTTGTTCATGACGACATGTTTAAAGCATGCGCCATGTAGGGGGCGGAAGTTTGGTGCAAGGAGATGGTGAACAAGCATTCAAGAAACAGCATGAATAGGTGCCAGAGTGTGGTAATGGGAGCATGCTTGGCTTGGAAATAGGAGTGATCTATAGGCTCACAACAGGGATAACGTTAAATCGTTTCGGCAGGAACATAACTGGTGAAATGGTAGGTGTAGCTGATCAGAGCTGAGGCAGGTGTATCAGAGAAGGTGGTGCGAAAGTAGAAAAGGTAGGTAGGTTTGAATTTATATTGAATGTGGACTTCCTCGGGAAAAATTAATGATTTTTCCAGGGTCTGTGCTTGGGTTATGTCATCACTGGTCACAGGAGTATAAACGAGTTTCTGTATGAAAAGAACCTGAGTTGGAGCAACAGATGTGTTCATGGTGCAACCGATTCCTGTTGTTTGATATTGGTAATAACTATTATGAAATGACGCGTATCTGGAAAGTATGGTGGCAAGAGCAGGCATACGAGATAATGTTTTTTGGCTAATTGGTTCGAACAGGTGTAATGAGTAGACTTGCTGCTTCTCTCTAGAGATCTTCAGGAAGAAAACCACAATTATAGACTCGTTGAGGGATTTATCTCTCATGAATTGACGGTCATCTGGAGGATGGCTCAGTAGGGTGGATTCATTTGGGTGTCAATCTCTCCGCGGAGATTTGAAGTTGGAAGTATTTTGATTCATTTAAACCGAGTTGGGCGAGTCTTGGTGCACAGTGGCAGTTTGTGGCTGAAGAATGAGATCAGCTTGTTTTGAGGGGTGGTGTGCAGGCATTTACTGAGATCATACGTACTCTTGGGTGTTCAAAATTTATTTCACGCTACTGTCGACTAGTTTGGTGAATCCATACAGGAAACCCTAACCTGCTTCAGCAAGGCATGGATTCTCGGGATCCTAAATTTGCAAGACAACACGTTTCCGTAGCATGTTAGACTAATGCCCTTAGGAGCGTATCTCTGAGTTAACCTGAGGGGGTGAGACAATCTTTCCTGCTGGATTTGGTTTCGTAGTGGCAGTGGTTGCCAGCCTGCATGCTACGCTAGAAAAGGGTGTATCCCTCTCCGGTGTGTGAGATGCGTCTTCAACTCGATTACTAACCTGCATAGCTAGTAGAGACTTAGATAGAGGGTTTCCTTCTGCCAATGACGGTGTATGACTTGAGATCTGAACTCATACTGGTAACAAAGCATTTCACATGTTCTGTGCGCTGATTAGGCGTACCCTTATCCCACGCCAATGGGGGCCGTGATCATCAACCTTAAGGTAGCAGGCTACTTCGAAGAAATTCCTCCGGTTGTCATCACAACAACTCCTTTCTTGTCCTTCAATAAAATAATAGCTCAATTTTATTTAATAATTATTTTGAAGAGTGTGACATTATTTAAGCTGTAATTCATGCGAATTCTGTAATTCATGAGAATTTCAGTTCAATCATTGTAATAAAAAAAGAATCAGTAGGAAATCCGTCCCAACCAAAAAAGTCTCAGCCGACGATGTTTCCACTACTTTCACTGCAGCTGAATGTTTTTTCCATAATATTTGGAATCTACTCTGCCCCCTGGATAATTTTCAGTTAACTGCCTGGAAACATTTTTTCACTAGTTTTTCAGCTCACACTTCAACCACCGAAGTGAATTTGACAGTCGTTAGGCTCAGGGTGAGGCAAAAGTGCATGCAAGATATCAGTATCATGAGTAGGCTTGTCGCTTAGTGCATGCAGTGAGGATTCAAAAAATAACGTCTTCCTGAGATAATATATCCATGCTCAAGACTAATCGAATCTGTTCTGCCTGCAATATGAATAACTCTCCCGTTCACGGTTCCAAAATTGCCAAAACGAATTTCTCGAAAGCTAGAAGCCGACTCGCAATTTAGCATTTCCACTTGAACTCTGGACGTCCTCTCATCCTCAAACTCACAAAGATACGGTAATAAATCAATAAGAATATTGCTGTGTCAAATTTAATCGGCAGATCAATAAATTTGGGTTTCACAAAACTTATACATTCCACCAAATACATCTATCAGTTGATCGAGGAAAACAGTCTGACAACCTTGCATTTCTTTTGCTTTAATCAGCGAATGCACCAAATGAAACGAAAATTAGGTTTTATAGTTATGTGACCTAAAAATTAAAGTTGTTTCGTTTTTATTGATGACTGATGTCTCATGATTATGAAATGAATTCGACTATGAAAAAGAATTCATTTTCAATTAAGGGAGTGTAACTAATATTTCTGAAAACATTTGAAAGTCAGTATTGGATTCACATTGTGAAAACTTTCAACAATTGTTTCGATATAAAATTCAGGCGTTAACGAAGATGTCAGATTAAAAAACATTTAAAATTAGGAAAGTTGATCCTATTCAGAACAGAAATAAAAATTGCTACCTACTCATAATAAAACATGTAAATGTTGATTGAAATTCATTCAGATGCCGAGTTCAAAATTCCCCACGGAATGAATTTCAATTTTCACATAACCGATTTAGTGAAAAGAATTGATTAATTTATGGGAAATCACAGATATTTGAGCAATATCAAAATTCAAGCACTAATTTGTTTCCAACCACAATATGAAATAATATAAAATGTTCCGAAATCAATCATTCCAAGTTGCTTGGCAACTCCTTTAATGTCCATTGGTTATGTAATATTTCGGCCATTATTTGTTGATGCACCCTCTATAACTGGCACGATACGTCATCGAGCTCTTCACCTCGATTACATTCAGGAGGTCCCAGGTTCGAATCATCACTGGGAGGTTATATTTTTTAGAATTCTTCTTCAAACTTCAAATTCTGCTAGCGTCCACTACAATTTTTCTGATGTTGATGATATTTTCATTGACACACACCTTGTGAAAGATTAAAGTATGAACACATGGTCGATTTAAAAGTTAGATTTCAAATCTCACTATGGAAGTGAATTGTGTTCTGAATGCTCGGAGAAAATCGATCTGATCGTTTCGAATGGTGTTAGTTGCTAGTTATAGAGTTTTAACACTAAGAGTACTGGAAAACTTTGTGTGGATTTTATGGTTTAAAAATCCAAAAAATTTCAAAATTTCCATAGGATGATTCAAAACGAAAACAAAAACGTATTTATATGACGATTGGACTGAATTCGCCTTCTACGAATATTGCCAGTATACGACATACAGGGGATGAAAATTCCATTCAAAAAAATATAAAATATTCATCAATGTTGCAAAGAAGCACCAAATGGAATGAAAATTAAGTTACATAGTTATATGGAGTAAAAATAAAAGTTGTTTCGTTGTTGTAGATAATTGATGTGTCATGAATATGAAACGGATTCGACGATGAAAAAGAGTTCATTCTCAATTGAGGGAGTGGAAGTGAAATTTCTGAAAAAATTTGAAAAGCAGTATCACAGATATTGGTCGATATTAGAATTCAAGCACTAATATGTTTCCAAACACAATATACAATCATATAATGTTCCAAAATCAATCATTTCAAGTTGCTTATCAAATCCATTAATGTTCATGAGTTATAATGCCTTGAAAGTCTATTTCAATATTTGTTGAAGGGGAAACATTGCAGATTGAAACGAACAATTAATATATAGCAAAAAACATACTGAAAATTAATTTATAGAGTGATTCCAAAATATGTATTATTGTAATTGATAACCAGTTATACACAGTTTTGGAAATATTTAAGTTCTGTGAATTTTAAACTGTTCCTAACCTCAGTTTATTTTGAGTCATCAGACAAGGATATGATATGTATGAAAATAGCAAAAGTATGGTGAGATGTTGAAAAGGGATAAGAAGGATTACATTTTGGATTTCGATCCTTTTTGATTACATATGCACCATTTTTCAAGCCGGACATTCAAAAGGTTGCTTAAATAAAATCTGCTGAAACGAAAGTACTGAATACATCCTATTGAAAACTTATTCAAGAAATAGCGAAGAAAGAAGGTGAGATTTCGAAATAATTTCGGCATACATAGTTTGTGGAATTCGAAAGTTGTAGGCAACTGTTGGAAATCACAAGAACTCAAATGTCTCCGAAACTATTGTTTTTCGGTTACCAATAAATACCGTTCAAATGACAACAACCGAGTCACACTAACACCGCCTCCAAGGTTCATTTCTGAGTTGGCATCACTCTGTATAGTCGTAATAGTTCCTTGAAATTAACTGGAAATGCAAAGAAACCCATATCTGCAATCTCGCATTGCTTGGTTCAAATTCTGTACCAATTCCAAATCATCCCATAAGTCTGATGAAATTGTATTCATAACTATTTTCGTCTGATAGGGAAGAAACTAATTTTTGAATACTGTTTTCTCGAAAGATTGCTAAAATTTTTGGAGATTCATAAAATTCTCAATAAAAATCAATTCGGATTCCCCCGTAATCTCAGCACGAATGATGCAGTTTATGCATTCTTGAAATGTGTTGTGGAAAATTTAGAGGCAGGATCAACCTCTGCGGGAATTTTTTGTGATTTGAGTAAGGCGTTCGATACGGTTGATCACAAAAGACTGATTGAGAAACTGAATGAATATGCTATACGTGGTATACGTGCTTTGAAGTGGATAAAGAGCTATCTCGAGAATAGAAAGCAATTTGTCCCTGTAAAAAATGCAAATCAGGAGTCTGTAAACTCGAAATTTCTCTCAGTGGAAATAGGTGTTCCTCAGAGCTCTATTTTGGGACCAGTACTTTTTATTCTTTATATAAACGACATCACTGGTAATATTATGTTCGAACATTTTTCTATATGTTGATGATGCTACGGCAATTGCATCGGGAAAAAATAATTCCTCCCTACAAATGGAATCCCAAAATGTTCTGAGTAATCTATGTAATTGGTTCAGTATGAATGCATTACATCTCAATTTGAGTAAAACAGCTTATATGATATTTCACAATTATAATGAGACCAACGATATAAAATTGAATTTGGAACAACAAGCGTTAACTAGAGTAGAAAACACATGATTTTTAGGTATAGATGTAGATGAGCATCTTGATTGGAAATCTCATTGTGAAAATCTAAGTGAAAAACTTAGCTCAGTTTCTTTTCTTTTCAGAAACTTGAGGGATGTTTTAGCATTGGAACAGTTAGTTCAATTATATCATGCGCAGGTATCGTCTCGATTAAGGTAGGGGCTGGCCTTTTGGGGTGCCTCGTCATTTGTTGAGACTGTTTTTGTAAGTCAGAAGAGGGTGATAGATGTCTAGCTGGCATTAGACAGAAAGAATCTTGTAGACCATTTTTCAAATCTCTGAATATTCTTACTTTGCCGTCAATTTTCATTTTGGAGTTGGCCACATTGGTATATAACTACAAGGGTACGTTCAGCAAAAACAGTGATTACCACCATTATTTCACTCGCAATCAAAACGATTTCACTATTCCTGCCTTTAAACTTAGGATAGGACGAAAATCACCAATGTATTTGGGAATGAAAGTCTTCAATACATTGAGTTGCGAAATAAGGAACGCAGATAATAAATTTTTATTGAAGAAAAGGTTCAAATCTTTCTTAGCTGATAGATGTTTCTATAGTCTATCTGAATTTTCCACACTGAGTTAGGATTTTGTATGTTATTTTTTTTTTCTCTTCAAGGGATCTTGGACCTTTCCTACAATGTATGTAAACATTTTATGGAAATAAAGTGATTATTATTATTATTATTATTATTATTATTATTATTATTATTATTATTATTATTATTATTATTATTATTATATTGTAGAGCATTTGAACATAGACTGGTGGTCCGCTCAATCACACTTCAATATTGTGATTAACTGGCTTGATTGCCTACTCATCTTAATCAAAAATCAGCAAGTGCTCCCAGTTGCAAAAGGCTCAACTCCATTTATTGTGTGGTAGTTTTTGGTTAACATTAATATAAATTAGGCTCTATTTCATGTATTCTTATGTCAATACCTGTCTTGAAAGGATGTCTATTCTTTCTTTATCTCTCCCCCGATAAATGTGCCCTCGTCGACCGACAACAGGAATTTCTATTTTAATCAGTACCTCAAAATTGTTTCGCGGAGCCAAAATAGTGCTTGATCGGAAATCAACGGTCATTGATCTACCATTTATCAATCGATCTGTTGAATTGTTGATTTCAGTGCCTTAGATCACTGAGCACAGAATGAGCGCTCGATTGTCCAATCAACAGTGATCAACGCTTTTTGCCAACCGCATGTCCCCAATAGTGAAGCTATAAGAAAAAAAACCTAGAAAAACACTGACGTGAAGTCGGCAGCTTTTGCGCGCATGTTCACATTTGGTGGTATCCTGTGAACATGCGTGTAAAAGCTGATGACCTCACGTCAATGCTTTTCCAGGTTTCTTCGATAAACTACTGAATTTTACTTCGATATTTAATCTATATTCTGGAAATTTTGATAAAACATAATTTTGAATGGGTAAATCCATGGAATCATTTAATCATTGACCAAAAACACAATAACTTACGAGACGAAAAATTTAGAAACTCGATATTTGTAGAGTAGGTTGGGACCTTGATAACGAAGGCCTCCCTTCCAAATATTTCCAGAAATACAAATAAGATCGAATTGAAATCCGGTATTTGATTGAAAATGGGCAGCTCGGAGGTACATAATTTCGTTGTAATAATATTATGATCACAAGTTTCTTCATGATTGAATGAGTATTTTTTGCGATATTCTGGGAAAAACACCGAGGTAAACCCACTAAATCTCATTCTTTCCTAATATGTCCAGAAATTTCACTCGAACTGAAATTCGGAACACGAGTGTTGAATATGAGTCTCAACTCATGAGCAGAAATTTTTTCTGAAATGATGAATGGTTTCAGGAAAAAAAATATCTTCGGAAAATATTTTGAAAAGATTTTACTGGCCTTTATCTCAACGAAATTCACCAAAATGCTGCGGGTCATTACTCTTTAACTGAATGCTAAGTTTCAATCCACTCGCTTCAGTAGTTCTTCAAATAGGTATCGGTGAAATAACCTCAAGATTTCAAATGCCATATAGTCCAGTCATTTAAGCTTAAATTAGGTGAGAATCTCGGAATTCGAGGTACCCAGCTGTTAGTCTGTAAATACTTGTATATTGACACCCTTAAAGTTGTCTCGAAACCTACATATGGTAGGGTGTACGCAACTATTAAATTTCAAGGTCAAAGTTCACAAAAATTGGTTTTTGGCGCTCTTGCTGTAAATATATCATTTCTTATGGGTCTTTTGCTATTTGCATTCATTATCAATATTGTAGAATATAAAATTCTCTACAAATTTTGTTTGAAAAACTTTTTTATACGATGAACCGTTTTCGAGATAGAGGGCGGAGAGCGCGCGGTCACAGCATCACTTCGGGTCAACCGGTGCCTCCGGTCGAAAACGCACCATATATAGTTGATGAACTATCGATAAATCAATGATCATAAATATTTGTCAATTTTCCTTAACTATTATATTATATTTTATCATTTCTTTCCTAACCTATTCACTTTTTATTCAGTATTAATTTATTTAACAACACTTACCTGCCCATGTTATTGCAGAATTGTTAATGAAAATATAGGAATTGTATTTGAATTTTAACCTAAATAATATCAATAACTTCTTACATGATGAAAAAAAACAAATAAATTATGAATTGATCTTTTCATTAAATAATTCAATACATTTATTTTTACTGAAAGTAAAAAAATGGAATAAAGGGTACAAAAACTACAATTTATACTTTGAATCATCGTCTTCCTCTTCATCGTCGTCTTCCGGCTGCTGGTAAATTTCAAACTGGTCTTCATTATCGTCTTCAACGACATTAGTCTCAAGTTCTTCCATGATTTCGGGGTCCAAGGTTCCATCTTCGTTTATGTCGCTCCGATATGGTAGATTATTGAGACAAGCTTGCCCATTACATTGGTCACAAGCTAAAGAGCATTGCAAGCCCGCTTTCCTGCATCCTTATCTCTCCTTATCTCTTATTATTCATCATCATTGTTGCTATTCTGCCCACGCACAAGTTTCACTTTTGTGGGTCTCATTTTATTCATTCATTATTACATATATATTGTATATTTGATTTGAAATTTCTGGCAAATAAATATTATTTTTATCATTATTTTTATTATTATTATTATTATTATTATTATTATTATTATTATTATTATTATTATTATTATTATCATCATTATTATTATTATAATTATTATTATTATTATTATTCAGTAAAACGAAAGCAAGCTATTTCCTATGCGCGCAAAAATGACTTAAACAAAAAGGTCCCATGAAAACTACAGTTTTCATGTCTGAATTGTCATTTATCGCACCTGTGTCTATCGATTATTCAAATGAAATGACTTCTTCATTTTCTAGTGGGTTTACAGCACATATCCTTCAAATCCCTACGGGCGAAATCGTTGCGAGCCATCTGCATGTTCTTCGTCCCTATAAGGGTAGCCCACAGCTAATCCGAAATGGAACATTCATAATTCTAAATTAAAGGTCGCTCTCTTGCTGTGCCGAACACGGTCGAATTCATTTCAAAACGATTTCGGACGAAAATCGGAATTAAATTCTTTCGAATGGCGATCGGACCGACTATTCATCCGCGGCACCCAGGCCTAGCGTCCTATCAGCATCGCACAATGACGCAATCGCTTGCGGTAAATGTCCTTATCGAAGTTATGTGAACAACTTTGTTTTTGTTGGTTGATTGGGGGAAATCAAGCTTGATGTCCGGAATTGTATTCGTTCGACAAAGGTTATCCGGAGCGCAGTTTGAAGGAACCATGATAACTGGAGAATTCGATGATAAGCTTTTGATGCGCCTTGGGAATGGATTGAATCAAAGAACCCTGAATATTTCATGGTTCTTTGGCAATTCCACTGACGTTATACAATTATCGTTGCTGCAAATTCAATCTATAATGCCCCTACGTACCATAAGTAAACTTAACGGATTGGTTGCCTAAACCTTTATTAGAATAATGCTACTAGCTGTTACTCCGACTCAGAAAAAGCAAATTTTTGAGGTGTACAAAGATTTGAGTACACGGTTATGTTCTCAGTTAGAGTGTTCAATTTCCAAGTTTTCTGAACGACTCAATTCTTACGCGCTAGTTATGACACACAGCACGTTATCGTTCTGCCCATATGTCTGTTACTGCATACCAAAATTCTAAAAAGCGAATAGGTTGGACTCAGTGGTGAAGAATCCCGTAGTCATTATTAATACTGTCCTCCGGAAGTCTTTATGTATGTGCATCCGAAGAAACATTCCTTAAGTCCTGTATAACAATTCGTTATCGTCCGAATATTTCGTTATCCGATCGTGACGACTGAATAACTTCCGTAAAGCTAAAGAACAACTTTATCGAATCTATACCAAACTTTAAAGATTATCTATATTCAGTAAAGTGATTCCTTGTATATAAATTCGACAAAGGCTTGCTAAAGTTCCTACACACAATATCTGTAACGAGAGTCGATAACTATTCGCAACGAATTCAGTTGAGAAAATCGCTAACGATTATTTTATATACCTAGGTAAAGAATATATAATGATTTTCGAAATTATTCCTATATCAAAAAGCTTTGCTTGTTCAATATTATCCTATAAATAAATTCTTCATAGATAATTCACGAAAAATCGATACAAAATAGATAATTTTTTAACAGAAAGATAATAATATATCTTAGGTCATGATGTAACAAAAACATAATGCCTGTTTTCCTATCTATGGTAAGTCTATTGGTTTCTTGCGTCGTTTGACATTTGTCATTTGTCATACGTTGGAGGTAAAACAACCTCACTTTCCTGCTTTGTTTATGTTATGAAATACAGCATTTTCAACAATTTCAGGATAAATTCACAAGTTAAAATGATTTATATTCATAGAATTGGTGAATTACTAGGCCCGTGAGACCAAGTTATTATGTCGTTGTGAAATGCAACATAAATACACCGAGAGACCAAGGAATACATTCGCTTTGTTCACATTGGCGAAGAGCGATTATTTGGAGATTTTAGTGATTTTATTCATTTTACGAGTGAAATTTCGTGATAATGGATCTGATTAACTGATATTCAATCTCAGATGATAATCATTCGAAACGATATAAATGAAAATGCAGTATTTATTCTTGTCTTCTGAAGCCTAGAGTATCCACATCAAAGATAGCATTTATTATAGGTATAACTATTGAAAATGAAACAGTAAAATCTGTGGCTCATTTATTCCTGAAAATAAACAGCAGAATGAAATCCAACAAATGTATGGAATGGAAAAAACATGGGTTCTAGAGAACTTCTCAGTACTATTTCAAATAACGTGCTATGTTGCAAATTATCAAATTACTACAATATTGGTCTGCAGTTGCTATGTCAGTGCTATCATATTATTCAATTATATATTTATTATACTGAATATATGTTACAAATAAAATAATTCATATGAAATTTTTCCTTTGAACACCGATTTCGATTCATACTCAGTGTTAACAAGAATTTTCAATAATTTTGATGAACTTGTATCTTTAATATTCTCTGTAATGTACCATCTTCTCAATTCAAGCTTCAAATCCGGTCTTTCAGAGATGTCTGATGGCACTTGTGATGACTCGTTTTTCAGTACTTCATCAGATATTATCGGTATTGATGCATCAGAGCTAGTTCCACCATCATTGTAGGGAACATTATTTTTTATGCCTTCAGTACCTGTGGTGATAAATTAAAGTAAATTATAACCTAAGTAGGTAACTTTTGAATATAGGATTTAAGACTAAGTACTAACATTGATCTCCCTTTTTTCGTGTCATCATAATGGTAATTTTCATTATTCATTTTCACTCTCGGTTCGACAGTTATATCAAGTCCTTTTTGCGCGCATGTTCTAGGGGAACAGCGTGCTATCGTTTTGTCCGAATGTCTGTAATTTTGGATGATTGAGCCGAAAATGGTCTCAATCGACTAGGTTGGACTCACTGATGACGAATCCGGTGTCAAAATTGATTCTGTCCGGCCGGCCGGTTGGCCGGCCGTAGACACGATAACTGTCGACAGAAGCAAGCTAGCTACTTGAAACTTTCAGGATAGGTTGCGCATCAGAATGCCGCGGTTAAGTTCGTTAATGGGCCAAATCGTTCGAATAGTTTCGGAGATATAGGCGTTTGAAGTTATTTATTTTTTATTTCAGAAACTACCTGAGCGATTGGATTCAAACTTGGCAGTTAGGTGAAGTACAACGACGCGCAACTTTGAGCCAAATTTCGTCAGGATCATATTGTCAGTAATTTTAAAAAAAAAATTTTTTCGAAATTTTTTTCCAAAAAAATTTTTTTTTCGAAAACCATTCATCATATCCAAAAAAAATTATACTCACACTTCGACCTTCTGATTTCACAGCAGTGTACCAAATTTCAGTTCGATACGATCATAAGTTTTGGAGATATGGGGAAAAAATATGTCAAATTTCGAGGTTTTCTTCTCGATATCGTTGATTTTTTCGGTATAACTCGAGAAATACTGATTCACTCCTGATTAAACTTCACAGCTAGTTTTATGATGCTGAAAGACAACTTTATGCAAAATTTCGTGATAATCGTGTTATTAGAACAATTTGAAAAAAAAAATTTCTATCATTTTCTCATCATATCATCCTCATTAAATTCTGTATGAAACTTCGAACTGTTATTTTCGATGAAGTACCAATATTTCCAAAAATACAGATCAGATCGAATTGAAATCCAGTAATTTATCAGAAAAAAATTTCAAAAAGCACTGCCGTGAAGGCAGCAGCTTTTGCGCGCACGTTCAAATTGGTTGCTGAAGCGGTCATCTACATTGAACATGCGCGCAAAAGTTGCTGCCTTCACGGCAGTGCTTTTTGAAATTTTTTTAATTGTATCCATTGCACCAATGATTAAACGCACTTTTGATGTCTTAACAACAAGGTGACTGGATGAGTTGGTTAAATCACAGGACAAACCGAACAGGGATGGAGTTGATGCAGGTTCGAACCCAAGTAAGGTACAAAAATTTAAACGTTAGCTCAATATAATTGTGATGGGAGGTAAAATTCAAGAGAACTTAAAAATTGAGCTTCCTGAACAATAAAACGCAGAAATATAAGAAAAGCTTTTAAATTTATATTCTCCGTTCCCATTTTCAACCGTGTAGTTTTTATAAATATCAGATATAGATTATTGTTTATGAATCGATATTCTTTACTTCAAAGTTACGTTTCATACTTCCAAAATACGCATCTGCTTGATAAAGAATTTCTGCAGCCAAACGTTACCGTTTGTCGGTAATGAGTCTTTAGCGCAAAAATTTGGTTTATCGTTATTTGATCTCTATCTAAGGGGTAGAGGTTTTTGATAACGTTTTGTTGCTGGTTTTGATAACGATATCTCGTTATCGTACCGGACCTTCAGATATTCTACCTTTAACTAATCGATAACGAATTGTTATACGGGGTATTGGAATAATCAGTGTAGCTTTCGATTCTGAATATCTCTATTAAGTTCGTTTATGGGTGAATTCTGCCGATTGTAGTCAGTGGTATAGCCTTCTAAAGTTTTGATTCTTTAGACTTGGGAGATATCTACCTGATTCGTATATGAACGGTATCAAACAAAACGATTCACAATAATTTCGTGGGGAACATATCGATATGAGTTTTTGCGCGCATGTTCTAGGGGAACAGCGTGCTATCGTTTTGTCCAAATGTCTGTAATTTTGGATGATTGAGCCGAAAATGGTCTCAATCGAATAGGTTGGACTCACTGATGACGAATCCGGTGTCAAAATTGATTCTGTCCGGCCGGCCGGTTGGCCGGCCGTAGACACGATAACTGTCGACAGAAGCAAGCTAGCTACTTGAAACTTTCAGGATAGGTTGCGCATCAGAATGCCGCGGTTGAGTTCGTTAATGGGCCAAATCGGTCGAATAGTTTCGGAGTTATAGGCACTTGAAGTTTTGAAGTTATTTATTTTTTATTTCAGAAACTACTCAAGCGATTAGATTCAAACTTGGCAGTTTGGTGGAGTGTAACGACGCGCAACTTTGAGCCAAATTCCGTCAAGATCATATTGTCAGTAAATTAAAAAAAAAATTTTTTTCGAAATTTTTTTACAAAAAAATTTTTTTTTCGGAAACCATTCATCATATCCAAAATAAATTATACTCACACTTTGACCTTCTTATTTCACAGCAGTGTACCAAATCTCAGTTTGATACGATCATAAGTTTTGGAGATATCGGGAAAAAATATGTCAAATTTCGAGGTTTTCTTCTCGATATCGTTGATTTTTTCGGTATTACTCGAGAAATACTGATTCAGTCCTGATTAAACTTCACAGCTAGTTTTAAGATGCTGAAAGACAATTTTATGCAAAATTTCGTGATAATCGTGTTATTAGAACAATTCGAAAAAAAAAATGATTTTCTCATCATATCATCCTCATTAAATTCTATATGAAACTTAGAACTGTTATTTTCGATGAAGTACTGGATTTCAATTCGATCTGATCTGTATTTTTGGAAATATTGGAAAAATAAAATTTTGATTGGGTATATCTACGGAATCATTGGGTGGATTTTACCCATTCACGAATTCGGCCTTCGTAATTAAGGTCCAAACCTTCTCTACAAATATCGAGTTTCTAAGTTGTTTATTTCGGAAGTTATTGTGTTTACGCAGTCGGCCGTTAGGCTGACCGTGAACACAATAACTTCCGGAAGAAACGATTTAGAAACTCGATATTTGTAGAGTAGGTTTGGGGCTTAATTACGAAGGTCGAATTCGTGAATGGGTAAAATCCGCCCAATGATTCCGTAGATATACCCATTCAAAATTTTATTTTTACAATATGTCCAAAAATACAGATATGATCGAATTGAAATCCAGTAATTTATCAGAAAAAAATTTCAAAAAGCACTGCCGTGAAGGCAGCAGCTCTTGCGCGCACGTTCAAATTCGTTGCTGAAGCGGATATCTACATTGAACATGCGCGCAAAAGTTGCTGCCTTCACGGCAGTGCTTTTTGAAATTTTTTAAAGAACATTCCGAAACATTTTTTATCTCGGGAATCTCAGATTCTGCTGAAATTTCGATCAGACCTTCATTTCATAACAGATGACGACTACATTTGTTCTCGATTAGATAAACATTTTCAGACAGAAAATGAAAATAATATTCCGAACATAAACAATAAGCTCTAAGTGATGCTGTAGATAATATTTCGATCATTAATTGTCAATATATCCTCTATTAGTAGCGCGATACGTCATCGAGCGCTTCACCTCGATAACATTCAGGAAGTCCCAGGTTCGAATCCCCACTGGGAGGTTATATTTTTCTGAATTCTTCTATGGAATTCCAATTCTGCCAGCGTCCACTACAATTTTCCTGATGTTGATGATATTTTTATTGACACACCTTGTGAAAGATTAAAGTATGAACTGAGAAAAACATGGTCGATTTATAAGTGAGATTGAAAATCTCACCATGGAAGCAAATTGTGTTCTGAATGACTCGAAGAAAACAAATCTGATCGAATCGAATGGTATTTGTTGCTATTTATAGAGTATCTACTCTTAAAAGGAATGAAAAATTTCGTGTGGATTTCATGATTTTAGAATCCAGAAAATGTTGAAATTTTCACAGGATGCTTCAAATCGAGAACAGAAGCAGAAACGTAATTAAAAGACGATTGAACTGAATTCGCCTACTATAAATATGGCCAGATAACGAAATACAAGGGGTGAAAGTTATTGAAGAAAATACATAATATTTATCAATGTTGCAAGGAAGCTCATAACGCAATCATTAATTATGTAATAATCCCTGATAGGAGCCTACTTGTTATGAAAGGAAGCGAAAGCCATCTAGGCGAAACTAGTATTACAAGCTGTATAAGTTGGGTTTTTCTAATAAATGCATTGAAACTTTTATCTTGAATAAGTCCAAACCAAAAAAATCGATTTTGTGAAAAAATTATAACCACATGAATCTGAAATGAAGATAATACTTTAAAGAAGATTTGAAATTCTATTATTTTCTGAAAATCCCAATGGAGTTATAACTATTAATCATTATTTCATCATATTTCATTCCGATAAATTCGCAACAGGAAATATCACCCCTTCTAGAAACAATGAGAATATGTTTCACACAATTTTGGAGACAAAGTACGCATATTTTTTGTTGAATGTTCACATCCACGTGGATATAATTTTTTCCAGAAAATCTGGCAAAAATAACGAGAATAAAATAGGTAGAAGTTGGATCTATCATTTTATCACCATTCATTGAAAAACTATATGAATTTTTGAAAGTTTTTCATGCGTCCAAAAAGCAACGCTCATTGCAGTATGTTCAAGAAAAATATATTTCCGATTCAGTACCAATTTAGACACATGTTGCCCGAACGTTTTGGGTACTGCCTCTCCTAAATGTTATGGGGCCAAATTACTTAGGAGAGGTAGCGATTTTTCACTAACTTCTGCAGCGTGCTATCATTTCGTCCAAATTTCTGTAATTAGCGGATTTTGAGCCAAAAATGATCCTAAACGACTAGGTTGGACCCAGTGATGACAAATCCGGTGTCAAAATCGATTCTGTCCGTCCGACCGGCCGTCTACACGATAACTGTCGAACTGAGCAAGCTGGTGACCTGAAACTTTTAGGGTAGTTTGCGCATCAGAATGCCGCGCTTTATAGCCATTTGAAGTTTTTAGGTCATTTCCCTATTATTTCAGGAACTACTGGAGCGGTTGGATCGAAACTTGGCAGTTAGTTGAAGCATAACGAGGCGCAACTTCAAGCGAGATTTTGTTGAGAGAGTATAGCTCGAGAAATACTAATTCAATCATGATGAAATTTCGCAGTTAGTTTGAAGATATTAAAAAACAACTCTGTGCGAAATTTCGTGATGATCCGTGTCATTAGAACCATTCGAAAAAAAAAATTGTCAAATGTTCAATAATTTGTAATCTTCTTATCATATTATCCTCACTGAATCCTTGACCCTTCGAACTGTCATTTTTCGATGAAGTACAGGATTTCAATTCGATCTAATCTGTATTTTTGAAAATATCGGAGAAATAAAATTTTGTATGGTTCTATCTGCGGAAATATTGGTTTACGGTCAGCTGTTAGGCAGACAGTTAACACAATAACTTCTGAAAGAATTGACTTAGAAACTCGATACTTGTTGAGTACTTTTGGAGCTTAATTACGAAGGTCGCATTCGTGAATGGGTGAAATCCGCCCAATGATTCCGTAGATATACCTATTCAAAATTGTATTTTCTTAATATTTCCAAAAAAACAGTTTAGATCGAAATGAAATCTATCACATTATCGAAAAAATCTAGGTTTTTTATATTCTGAGTGGTCATGACCTATTCTCCATTATAATATTTTTTGATGTTATACGGGACACCCTGTATGCATATTTTTCATTTGATAGTCCACCAACTGCATAGTAATTATGATTATTTTCAAGATGATTCCGCGAAAATCGTACTTTTAGACGTACGCAGAATACTTAGCGATCAAAGTATTCTACACTTGAATGTTGGACTGAGTATTTGCAACAGGCTCCTGAGAGATGACGCGCTGTATGTAGTTATACTGCAGTGCTCAGTCCAAAAGGTGATAAGTATCTTAAGTCTTATTGGCGGTTTACCAAGGTCTGAAGATCAGTAAAAATTTTCAAACAGCTGTAACCAAAGTTTAAAATTTCTCCTAGTTTCTGCACTCCACAAGATGATTGTATCAGTTTATCGAATCTTTTTCAATTATTGCTTTGGATCAGGAAAGGATCGGTAAAATCTTATAATGAATTTATTTTCCGCAGCTTACTAACTGGAATTTCATGACAACTTGGATTTATTGAGAGAATAGTTCAAAATTCTTTTTCTCGAAATTAGCAGCACATACGACACAACTACAAGAAATCCTTTTGTTAAATATGAAATAAAAGCTCCTTCTCACAATTGCTCGAACTACAGTGGCTAACTAAGAAAGATTCTGGAGGAAAGCAGCTGGCTTTTCCAGAAAAAATATTTCCCTGTATATTTGTATTGAATTTGGAACGTCACATGGTGTAAACTCGAAATTGTAATATCAATGACAAATTTCAGTTGAATATCGTAGTAAATGCAGGTAGTATGAGAAAAAAACACCCTGTATATCGAAAACGAAACGAATATTTCAAAACGATAAGAATTCCAGATGGGAGACTTCAACACGTCTTTTCGAATCACCTCGTACACACCTAGAGCAAACTAAATTCATTACCCTGTGCCTTGAAATTCAATCAGTAAACGATAATCTCTTATTGGTTGGTAATCTCTAGGATGAGGCCTTGGCAAGTGTCCTTTTGCGAAATACTGGAAAATTCAATCGTCCTAGCTAATAGGGCGTAAACGAACAAGACTGTCCTTCTATCTGTTCATCACGGCCAAGAATTCCCTCCGCTGTATAATTGATTATTGCTTTCGAGGCTCGATTGAGAACCACTGTTGTGCACTCTGGTAATGATCGAATTTGTCTTTTGATGCGCGGGCTCATCTGATCTGTCTCCAATCGAAACGGTCAAAGGAACGGCTATAAACTTGTTAAGTCTGGAGTGATCTGTTACCTTGGGATTTGAGTAGGTAAGTTTCGACCTCAAAGAAATACGAATAGAAACTGAGGGCTGATATTTGTGAAGGCAATGGATTCGTAGTTTCCTAATCTGAATGCTCATTCAACATCTAGATGCACCAATCGGTGGGTGCCTTTATGCTGGCCAACTGTTTAAAAATACTTCAGATACTTTTTTACGCAATTAATTAACGTTTACCTGGAAGCTTCAACCTTTTTTAGTATACAGGGTGATTCCAAATTAGACGTGAACCTTTGAGGAGATGTAAGTATGGCTCATTCGCTATCATTTGCGCCATATTTGTTATCAACAGATTCCGAGATATTTGAGTTTTTCCGATATTCAGAATATTTCTCACCTCAGTTAATTTTTCGTCAATTTTTTCTATGTTGAACAACTTTTGTAATGACTTTGGATTATAGTTATTAGAAAGAAATATAATATGTATGAAACAAGCAGAACCATGCTGTGATAGATATTAAAAGAGAATTAGTATGATTTGAAAGGTGACATATGAAGAAAAACAAAATCAATTTCTAATATCATTTGCCTGCAACTTTCGAATTCCACAATGTATGTATGCCACAATTCACAAAGATTTCGTTAGAAATGCGTTCACCATTGTATCTGTTCAGCAGGTTTTTTATACGCAACCATTTGATTTTTGTTTTTTTAGGTTGATTCAAATTTTTCTACATTGACCAACTTTGATTATAATTTCGGGTTATTTTCATCCAAAAAAATATATGATATGCATAAAAAAAACAAAGCTAGGCTGTATCAGATTTCAAAAAAGACTTAGTGTAATTTGAAAGGGATTATATGAAACAAGGAATAAATAACGAATTGAATATTTTTGTAGTAAACTATCTGAAATTTCCTTATAAATCATACTCGAAATGATCCAAACCATTCCTGAAACAAGCACGTGTCCTCTTTCTAATCTCATCACTTTACTCTTGAAATTTACCCTCGATCCTCTCGCTGCTTCGTCTGTTCTCTCCACAAGTTGTTCACGTGAATTTATTTCCCTTTCATATACCATATTTTTTGTGCCCCACACATGTGTTAGATACGTACGTCTCGCTGGCTATGAAATAGGTCCTCCCCTACATATCCACCGATTAGGAAACAATTCGTTCAAAACCAGGCGAAAATTTAGCTCATACTGTTGAAAAATGATTTCACGCCTGTCAATATCCCCGAAAATAATAGCCACATCGAATTAAAATTTGGTACACTGCAATGGAACATGAAGCTCAAGGTATGAGCAGAATTGTTTTCGAATATGATAAATAGTTTCTGAAAAAAAAATTTTCCGAAAAAAATTTTGAAAAAGATTTTTTTCGTTGATGGGCCAAATCTGCCGAATCGTTTTCGTGTTGCAGCCATTTGAAATTTTGATTTTTCAATAACTCGAAAAATATTTATCTGATCGGAATGAGACATGGTTGGTAGATGAACATCAGCACTCATAATCCATAGAAATATCCGAAAAAAAATAATTTTTTAAATTTTCTTATTTAATTTAAACTTCACTAAAATCTCCAAACCACCACTCCATAACCGAGTTTTTCGTTTCAGACCAATCAGATTTCCCGATTTTCCTGAGGAAAAAATCAACAGAAAAATTCAGGAAATTCATTTTAGACATTCATATATTTCAAAAAGCATATCTCTTATTTCGTTGATCTCTTACTCTATTCGATAGCAAAAACTCGATTTCATACTAAATGGATATGTATTCTTTGAACTTTCCTAAACATAAGATATATAAAATATTTTTTTGCATCTACCGTTCACATCTGCTGCAAGGTTGAAATTTTGAGGGGTTGTTCCAAAATTAATTGATGCGATCAGATTAGTGCTTCGTAATAAGTTGAAAAATACCAATCAATCGATAAGAAAATTTACAAAAAATGTTTTTTTGAAAGACTACTAATAAATCTGAATGATATTTGGCACATATCTTGAAGTCAATATTCAACAACTTTTCAACTCGATCAGATACTAAAGTATCTGATCATAAAACCTATTGAGCACTTTATTTTCTTTATTTCGAGCTTGTTCTAGGGAACAAAAGAGTTTTCGATTTGCAAGTGTCTGTGATTTTCAAGTTTTGAGCGAAAAATGGTCTTTATGGATAAAAAAAATTTCCGAAAAAAATTTATCAGAATGCAATGAGAATTCACAAAGACCTTGAAGCCAAAATATAACCCTATTGCTTCAAATTTCAGTTTTAGCGAATATTTATCTGCAGAGAAATTGGAAAATGTCAAATTTCTTGGCAATTTCAAATTCTGGAATTTCTCGAAATGAAGTGAGGTTATTAAAATTAAACTTCTTAAATAGTAATGCCAACGCATAACTTTCGAGATTTATGTTGAAAAAATTGTTTTCTCGAAAACTATTCATAACCTCACCATGGAGTTTGGCACAGACCTTGAGGTCAATATTTAACAACAGTACCTATAGTAAATTTTGGAATTTGATCGCTGATTTCATCGCTATCATTATAAATGATTTCCAAAATGACTCAAAGAATACCGAGATAATATCCGATCATCTATTGCGAGAGTATGTATATCTGCGGGATCACAGGATGGATTTCAAGAATTTGGCGTTCGTAATTGAACTCAGAACCTGCTCTACAATTATTGAGTCTCTGAGCAGATTCGCTCGATACTTATTGTGTTTACGATTAGCGGTTAGGCTTGACGTGTTACGAAACCAATAAGGTCAAAATAGGAATTGGTGATTAGGTCCAACCGTCCACGCGTGATGCCGCGACCAAGGAAAATGGGGATTTTACCATATAAAGATGAACGATGTTGAAAATATTTTAAAAGCGTCCATTTATACAATATGGATGCATAACTGGCACATCTTGTGAAATAATTCTGCTTCTCTTGAAACTTTATAAAGCTTTCTGTGAATATAACGATAAACCTAAATATAGCAGCTCTACTACTACTGTTTCATGGGATTTTTATTTTTGCGCGCTTGTTCTAGGGGAGAAGCGTGCTATCGTCTTGTATAAATGTCTGTAATTTCCGAATTTCGAGCCAATAATTGTCCCAAACTACTGGGGTGGACTCACTAATGACGAATCTGGTGTATAAATCGATTCTGTCCGGCCAGCTGTCCTTCACCACGATAACGGGCGGACGGAGGACTCTGTCGACTTGAACATTTCAGGGTTGGTTACATTTCAAAATGCAAAGGCTGAGTTTGTTAATGAGCGAAATCGGTCGAATGATTCCAGAGTGATAGTCATTTGAAGTTTTGAGGTTATCTCCCTGATATTTCGAGAACTGTTGAAGCGATTGAACTGAAACGTAGTGTTGAATTGGAGCATAAGGACACACATCTTTTTGCTGAATTTTGTTGAGATCTTGCTGTCAGTAAATCTTCAAAAAATTTTCATCTCAAATTTTTTTTCGAGAATTTTTTTTTCTTGGAAATTGTTCATTACATTTGGAAAAAAAGTTGATCATACTTCGAACTTATACAGTTTCCTCAAAAGAAAAATATTTGGCAACAAAATCCTGGAACAGATCAAGTTTTGTTTCACTTTTACCAAATTTTATGCATTTTGAAGGATTTTTGTTGCACCCTGTGTCATCCCCATCAACCCTCTAAATTTTTTAAATAGGGAATGTGGGTCATGTGGAACGTTTTTGGAAAAATCCACACTATATGATTCCGCAGATATAACCATTCAAGGTTTTATTTTCCCAATATTTCCAAAACCTCAGATTGGATCGAATTGAAAATGTAGTTTGGTACTTGGCTGAGATGAAACAGCTTAAAACTTCATGCAGAATTTTGTGGGGGACCACATGAATAGAAGACTGCAAATCTTATCATTGGGTATCGAAGCTGATTCTTGAAGTTCTTAGTTGGATTCCACTGAAATTTGTTTTCAACCGAGTACTAGATTCGATATATCTATTTTTGGGAAAAATTTTCAACTAAAATTTTTAACGGGTATATTTACAGAATAATTTGGTGGATTTAACATTTCACGAACTCAATCTTCGTTATTCTTTTAACTCAGAGAATCTATATTTGTAGAGCAGGTTTGAAACTCAATAACGAAGGCAGAATTGGTAAATTGGTGAATTCCACTCAATGATTCCGCACATTACATCCAATATTTCCAATAATACAGATCTGCTCGAATTGATATTAATTCGGTTGGAGAATGACCTCGTGAAGGTTTGCAAAATTTCAGCTAAACCTCACAGAGAGTACGTTAAACCGTGAGAAGAAATTCAATGGACTCATTACGGACAAAAAATCAATCTCCCCGTACAGGTTGCCGTACAATCTTCCATTTTTGGGAAGAGTTGATTAACTTTCAAGATTTTATTTACATGATATACTCATCTGCTGAGGCTGACATTTGATTTTCTGTTATCTTCCACAAAAAATTTTTATTTTTGGTGAAATTTGGTAAAAACTTTTTTTTTATGTCCCAAATACACTGTAATTTATTTGATTTTAAACATTTATTTTTTCACCTCATTTTGACTCAATATCGAAAAAGTACCTACCCTTATTTTCAATCGAAAACTCTCGTGTCAAAATATCAGCCTTTTTCGGAAAGTCGGGGTGGGGTGCCTTGTGTTCGTTGGAATCCCTTCTTTCCGATGGTGTGAAAAATAAACTACTAAGTGGTAATGTTTTCAGAAAATGCAAAAAATCGAAAAAAACTCGAATTCGAAATTTTTTTTAACTCTAGTGCGTCCAGATCCCTCATAGTGATAGTTATACCTAGGCGATAGATCTCATTTAATGATAGATCTACCTAGGTGGTAGATCTGCAGGACGATAGATCCATGTTTTTGGATAGATGAAAATATTTATTTGTTCAAAAAAATAATTTTAACGTTATAATATAGGCTTGAAGTATGATTCCCTATTTAGAATTATGACTTTGTTAGTCGTCTCCGGCAGACTGTAAACACGATAACTTTGCAAAGGAATAACTAAGAGACTCGAAATTTTCGTGGATTTAATGCTTAAATAAAAAGGTCAAGTTCAAAATATACAATATCCGCCTAAGGTTTAGTAGATGAACGCTTTTGAAATTTCGTCTTCTCGATATTTACAAAAATGAAGAAACGATTTATTCGAATGACGGCGCTCACATTCAAAGAAAAAATCCATGGATCAAATGTAAACACTCAGTACTGTGTAAAATTTCATTACTAAATGTTAAAACTCAATTTTATGTATCAAAACGACTAACAAACCCATAATACTAAATAGACCTGAATAGCTTGGTTTAATAAATTTTTTATCACAATTCTATTTTCGGTAATTTGACGCTCAAGATGCCTAAGACGACTATTAACGTAGTCGTAACAATCACCCTAATTCAAATTTCATAAAATCCACAGAGGAATACAGGGTGTTTCACTATAAACTGGTCAAACATATATAGCCGTATAGATGACATTGGAAAAGTCATTTTTGCCGTATGACGTGTACCCCGTTTTCGAAGCATAAGCGAGATACAGTGTGTTTAATGTCAATTTTTAGCGATATTCTGATAACTGTGGTGAGTTATGCGTGACCTTTGAAATAACGGTTTTTGGTCACATCTTAGTATTTTTTGGTGGTCAATTTAATTGTTGTGTAGAATTCTGAAAAAAATATTTCAAAATGGCGGAAAATCTGAAAAGTTGAAATTTTTTGTTTCCGATTGCCAAATTGGATAGCATTATTTCAACGTACTCAATTATCTAAGATTTTCCGAAAAACAATTCTTCCAAAATTCAAACTCAACTTTTTTTTACATGTTCCCCCAAAATTCTTGAAAACAGAATGAAAAAATATCCATTGGGTTTCATTTTATAACCTTCCGAAGATTCCGATCGGATAATTTTTATTCAAGAAACTGGTGGCCCCACGGATGCCAAATATATGCTAATAGGCCTCCAGAATAACCTGGATAGAAATATGAATTTATCAAGATAAAAAATATTTTCTAAAAAACTTCGGTGGGAATCGAACTCTTTCCGCGTTCGGAAAATAGGATCAAATTCGATTAACTACCGTTGCTTAATCTCATTGTATATAAATATATATCTATATATAAATCGTACTATTGAAATTAGATAATTTATTCTGATTACGTTATTCATTATAATTTTTTTGAATACATCAATCTTGTTATTAATAAATATCTTATCTTCAATTCTCATCATTGTCTATTAGTTTTTGTTTCTTTGATGTCATTTTGTCTTCGTTAGATTCGACTAACCTTCCCGATTCTAGTAGATCTTCAAAATCTTCAAGACCATCACCTTCTTCGCCTCCAATATTATTTTCAGTCTGCATTGGTTTATCATCCACAATTTCATCTGAACCATTAACTCCCTCGTATATTTTTTCTTCCCTATTGGAGCATTTTTCAGAACCATGACAATTCGAGCACAAATTTGAATTTGTGCATTTTAATCCATGTTTCCGGTAGCCACATTTTCAAGTGTTGCATCCAGTTTAACAGCTGCAGCAAATAGTTTTGATCAAAATTCCTGGAATTAATTCCTCTTCTGTGAACTTGAGCATAATGCCACGTTGATATTGCTTTCAACCCCAATTCGTTGCTGTCGGTTTGTTACCCAACCAAGTTTGAAGCTAAAAATTGCACCTAATGTTGAAAAAAAAAATTTGAATTCGAGTTTTTTTCAATTTTTTCATTTTCCGAAAACATTTACATTTGCTAGTTTATTTTTTTCACCATCAAAAAGTACAAATTCCAACGTGTTAGAATGTGTAAACTAATGTTGGTAACATTGAGTGTCTTTGGGTTGCCAACACTGATAGAATATTCTAGAAGTTTATCTATGTTTATGACATTTTTCAACAATTTGTATTAACGAATGGCGGTGCCACATGTAAGCTGAAGAAAGTATTAGTTATTAAAGTTATTAAAAATATCTGCAGTTTTTTTTTTAATACGATCCACAAAACTTTTATACAACGAACAAAAGGCATACCGACTTTTTGAAAAAAGCTGATATATTGACACGAGAATTTTCGATTGAAAATTAGGTTACTTTTTCGATATTAAGTCACAATGAGGTGAAAAAAAAATATTTAAAATCAAATAAATTACAGTGTATTAGGGACATAAAAAAGTAAGTTAAATAAAAAGTTAAATGAAAAAATAAAAATAAATGTGAAATAAAACATTTTTGTGGAAGATAAAAATAAAAATTACTAAATTTCGAGGATATGAGAAAAAAAGTTACATACGAAATATGTAGACTCGTTCAATACCTACAACTTTGCCTTTTGATTTTTTTTCGTACGACTTGTAGTTTTGCCGGAAATCGAGATGGGCCGTTTTTTTACTCTAAGAACCTCACCCCTTTCCACTTCCCGACCTCAGATCGCACGTAAACTATTTTTCCTTTGATTTTCCTTCTATACTGCTCCTTTCCTGATGGGTTTCATTGTACTATTATTTTCTTTCACTTTTGATCAGTTTAAAAGGCTTCTACTCTGGTCTATAAGTCAAATTTGTTCTTACTCACTCGAAATATAAATACAGGAATACCTTGGTTCTAAGTTGTATACATAGAGTTATCATTCGTCATTTAGAACATTCGAATTATGTGTCTGTTCTGTTTGAGAGTTGTGTCTTAAATATTCCGGAAATGGATCCATGATCTCAATATCCGTTCATGGATTAAAATTTTTTTCTCTGTTTTTTTCTTTTTATTCCATTGTGTAAAAGGTTGATATTCTTCTTGGTTTGTTTTCCATTATGATTTGTGCACTATGGAGTTGAGCGTAGTGCGTCTATATTGAATTTGTATTCCGTGACCACAAAATGTAATACTCACGAACAGGCTTAGCTTTTCTGAGCCTTCTTTGAATTTCATTGTTTTGCTTAGCTATGATTATCAATATAAAATTCCATAATATTATAATCATTATCAAATGAAAGATTGCTGAGATCTGAATTTCAGTCCTTACACCATTCGTCATTTTCCATCATCATGAATGTTGCCATGTTTAATGGCATCATGTCGCATAAAATAATTTTGTATTATTATAAAGCTTTCCGTAAGATTTATATTGATATGTTTCAAGTTGACAAGTCCTTTCCGTTTTGTCAACGTAAAGTTTTGTAAGGTGTGAATGAATTGATGTATGTGCATTATCCTTCCTGGTTATGTTCTTTTTCCATGCCTTTTTTGCCTACTAAATTTTTACGGAGCGTAACGGAACGTATAAATAGGATCAACCTTCGCACGCTGTTGCGTTCCATATCCTGGACCCAACATGTTACAATCCATTGTCCTTGTTGCTTCCGCAACCTGGGAGTCTGAGTTCTTTTGGTTCCCGAGAATATGCCCAAAATAAAATATTTTTTGTTTGTTGAATCAATTGGTACCCTGCTTCAAGAGCATTCCATTTGCGGTTTACTCATAAATTATTATTCTGCATGATAGAAAACTTTTAGATGAACTTCAAGCTCTTAGCATTCCAGGAATAGGAACTTGATGGGTGGCATACTTCGGACCATTCAAGGAAATTTCCTTAACACATCCGAGCTCTCACTATCACATCAACCAATCATTTTGGAATTCACAATTCAGAAGGGCTTCGCTCAGTTCGAAAAGCCAATTGAAATTTATATTCTCCCTCCTCAATGTAAAAAAAGGGAATTTCCTTAATTTGGGTTTCGTTAGTTTTTGAGAACTCTTCATTTTACCGTTGTTTAATGAACAACAATTCGCTCTTGAAATTGCAAACAAGACTTATACGTTGATTTCTGTATTGTAAAAATCGTAAAGTTCTCATTTGATTGTCGCTTCGAACGTTCTATCAAATAATATATAGAAAGAAGATTCTATTGTAACCATTCACTTGTATAACCTTTTGATCTTGTTTTCTAGTACGTATACAGAAAAATACATTTTGTTACGTGTTGAAAGTGCGTTTTTAATACACCTTAACAACATTTTCATATCACCAGTGCAACTATATTGATCAATCAGATCAATAAGTTATTCAATTGTCTTCTAATCATAGGAGCATCTACATTCTGATGAACACTCAGAAAACATTATTCGGTAGTGTCTTCTTCATTTTTGATCATTACAAAATTAATTAAGTGCGATTAATTCATCTACACGGGGTCTCTATCCTAAAAACCCAAAACTCCTGAGTAAACCAATTCAGGTCAACAAAACACGCTTTCGGATTACATTCAGCAGCGAAAAACGAGCTGATGGATGATACTTTCTGCGTCAGCTCATAAAAAACTGTAACTGAGCTGACAGAACAGAGCGCCACGTCAACTCCAATCATGGGGTTTCTTTTGGTTTCGAGTTCAAAACTGTTTTGGACGGTTGGAGTATGCGCGATTGCGAGTTTTTCTACATGAAATTACAATCCCGCATACTAAAATCATCCCGAACAGTCCCGATCTAATCAAAGCTAATTTATGGTACCATAGCGCAGCTCAACGAAAAGAGTAGAAACCTAATATTAGATCTGTGAAGTCACATCGGTAGGTTTATGAAGCGCCGCTTGGGACGAAAATGTGATTGCAAAGTTATTCGTTAATTTTCAATATATTTATTAGTTATATCAACATATATAGATTTCATTTCGATGTATTTATTTTCCATCTGACATAATATATTTCCGAATTGCCAATTATGAATATATATATATATATATATATATATATTCAAATATGAGAAGCATATATCCACTTAATCGATTTATCGAACATCGTCGAGAGGATGAGTATATGTGCATATCTCGTTGTAAGTAGTACAAGATATACATACCTACATATTATGTTTTTTGAAATCGCACTGCACATTATTATGAATCAGAAAAAAGAAATTTTTCACACAAGTACCTACTGAAAATTGTCAGGGAATAGTGCGGTAAGGTGGTTATGCAAACACGATTGTAGAAAAGAATATAAATTCTTTTGAGAACGAGCATTACAGTCTTTGGTATATTACAGTCTTAGCAGAGGAAATGTAAACGGGGTAACAAACATTTTTTTGTATGATTTGTATGATACAAGAGCACACATGGAAAACTCAGCAAAAACTCTGTCACCCGCATGAGTGTTGTTATGTATTTAAAGAACATGGATGGCATCTTTTTCATTGGAAAATTATTTTTTGTCATCTTGAACTTATTTTGACCAAATATCTTGACATAAGATCTGAAACAGAAACAGGGAAAGAAAACAGCAGTAAACAGTAAATAAAATTACCTACATTTGCTCTCGGGAGAGTCGTTCGACCAAGTCCGGTCCTCCAAGCGATGATATTTCAGATCCTCAGATGAACGAAAAACGCTACAGGCCCATTATATAGGAAAATCATCTCCCATATAACATAATTGCTTTTTTTACACTAAAAATCTATCAAAATATTGGGAATAAATTGAAAAACTTGTGACATATATTATGTCAGGATGACATAATGTGAACACTGTGAACATAAATATATGAAACCAACGAAAAGTTGAATTTGAAATTCATAAATGTAACTCACCCAGCACAAACGTTTTTAGATGAGGTCCATTATCTGTCACCTTATTTTTAATTTTCAGATAAGATTAGAAAAGAAATTATATTCTTCGGAAATGCAATATTTGAAGAAAGATAGATCAGACTGAAATGCTTGTTTCAATTAAGTTCAACACACTTTACACACTGACTAGGCAAAATATGGAAGTTTTATCTACATAACGTGTTATCATTATTATCGTGTTTACTTTGGGTCTCCAATATGTATGCATATTGAAAATAAATAACTCCATTCGTAGCATGGAAGCCCCTTCAAAAAGATCATCAACTGCACTGTCCACTGAACTGTGAATAGCGAGCTACAGCGGTATCGAAAAATGACCTGCCATATTCATTTCTCTCAGACGAAAATGCGGAAGATCGTCAGAGTTTATCCCCCCTCGGACCGAGTGATCCATACGAACGCCTGATTCCCCAATTTCTGTCAGAAACGGGCAAATTGTCCACGGATATTCAGTTACCCTTTAGACGTTGAATTAAATCTCCTCCCCCAATGTTTTCCTTGGAGACAAAGTGAGCGTTGCCTGACTCGACGACAGGAGAGATTAAATAAAGACAGTGTTTATTTTAAGTCCCTTTGAAAATCCGGACTGGTAAATGAGAAGTCTGTTAAATTTCCTGTTGGTGAAGTATTGAGAATTTTAGCAAGTTCAACATTATTGCGTAAAGTTCCACAGGGTAAATTATGATGTTCTATTTCATTTTCACATTTTAAAACGACATTATTGAATTCATGGCGAGGGTATGATGACGCTTATCCTTTAATTGAATGAGAAAAAGTTTTTTGGTTGAACTTTCATGAAAACATACATAATCATTCATGTTTTTCATGGAAGAAAAAATCACAATTATTAAGATTATTAAAATGCAGTTGTGAATTATCGCCCCCTAGAACAAAAACACACTCGGAAGTGGTGA
Source organism: Myrrha octodecimguttata (assembly GCA_958510865.1). Taxonomy (NCBI): domain Eukaryota; kingdom Metazoa; phylum Arthropoda; class Insecta; order Coleoptera; family Coccinellidae; genus Myrrha; species Myrrha octodecimguttata. The sequence continues at coordinate 26,776,286 of OY294056.1, forward strand.
TTCTTGTTCTTTGAATTTTCACAACAAAAATACAAGGACCGTTTTTTATCCCACCAAGTTTTTTTTCAGAAATGTTTACCTTGTTTTGTACGGAATCTTATAAACAAAAAACTGCAGAATTTGTCCCAGAATATACCAAACACAAATTGCACCTAACTAGATCTGCAGGCATTGTAAGTGCATATAGTTTTTTTCGAAGTTCTTTTTCTAGGTATTTTTTATGCCGGAATATTCTCAAGTATTGATAACTACTAACGACAATGAATTATAATGGAATAATGTATATCGAGACGAAAAAAAAATAAAAATGGTAGGCATATTATTTAAAGGATATTGAAAATAAAAGTTCACCAACCTTAAAATGGGGGAAGGTGTTGGTGGCTCTCCTTGTGAATACCTTCGACTACTATCCTGTGTCCTCAGTGACCATCAATCGAAGTGCTACCTTCAATCTCATTCCATAATATGTATTTTTTTTCTGGAACGTGTTGATGATTTGAATCCTTATCAAAATGGAATGAACTTTTGTGTACAACACATGTGTTAAAAATGTTTATTCGGTCAACTAATTTTTTTTATAAACCACTATTAGTGTGTACTGAATGTCTCAGGTTGGCACTTTAATAGTGGAATCAACAAATTCTCGTGATCCATCACAACGTGCACAACTAATCTATTGAAGGAGTGAGGAATTGAATTATTATCTCATTAGTCGAACTGTGGGCGTATATAGAGATTTACAAAAGTCCATAATAATATTAGCATCTTTTGAATCAGTGATTTAAAAAAAAGTTACAGCAGCTGAATTGATTTTGAATTGAATGTATTCTTTGGCAATAAAATGAAATATTTTCCTTCAACTCCTTAGCTGCAACCCCATTCTTACCTTTTTTTCAAATGCAAACATATGTCGTGTGTAGGCTCGTTGGAAATCTCGTTAAGGATGAAATGTATTTACGAGTGAATTAAACGTAGTAGATGCTGAAAATGCCCTCCACTATTTACTCGGCATGCTCCCAGGCGATTATAAAACTCGTCTATGGAACTCCGAATGATCTAAGCTGGTATGTTATTTGTTTACACTCTAATCCTTTTTTTTAGATCTTTAATAATAACCTGTTTTGATAAATTTTGTCTTCGAGACATCCCCAGGGAAAGAAACCTAGTGGCGTTAAGTCCGGGGATCTTTTTGTGGCCATTCAATTGCACCACGTTCTCCAATCCAGTGACCAGCAAATATGTGATCTAGATATCCTGTGACATTAACACCAAAATGTTGGGGAGTGCCGTTCTGTTGAAATAAAATTGTTTCAATATTCAATCATCTGGATCTACTTAGGAAACATAACACCTAAGGCAGGGACCAATTTAAACCTTAAAAAGTCTAACTAGCGTTCAGTTGTAAGGTTTTCTTTGATTAACTATGGCCACAATAATCTGTTGTTGATAAACCTGCCCATACAATCACTTTCTGAAGATGCTGCGTATGAGCTTCACATATACAGTGTTGGTTTTTCGTACTGCAGAAACAATAATTGTGCCTGTTCACCACTTTATTTAAATAAGAGGTGCTTCATCCAAAAAGAGTATGTGGAGTCAATAGCCCATATTCTCGCCACCGCGTCTCATCATTTTCTCACAGAATTGTTTGGACAAGATGCACCTTACAAGAGTGATATTGTTCTGCTTCAAAAAACCTTCCAATCGTACCTCTAGCCGCAGCCTGATTTTGGGCCAATGAAACCGTTGATACATGCGGATCTTCCTGCAGAGTTGAGGCGATGTCCAATTTTTGATCCTTATCTGAAACACGCGGCCGACCACTTCTCAGCAAGTCCTATACTATGCCATGTTCTTCCAATATGAAGAAGAAGTTGCAAACAGTAGCTTGGCAAGTTTAATTTTCCGGATATTTTGCATCAATTAAGTACACACTTCACTTTGACTTCTCATTCTATCCCCACATCTCAGCAATCTCAAGACTTCGATACTCTGCCTTTCTGACAAAACCATTTTTGAATAACAAATTGAAAGAGAACACTTTGAAGGTACAAAGATCAATAAACTGGGCGTTTCGATTCAATTTTACAAACAACTGATGAAAAAACATTATTTATGCAACAATTCATTTATCTTCTTGAAAGACATCATGTGCTTAAAACCTTCTGGTTATTTCATTTTGAAGGTGAAACACTCATTCTGAATAAAATATAGCATACCGATATCAGGTTCAATTAGGTTTTGATTTTCAAATAGTTTTTTTTTTCTAATAACCACATAAATTAAATGAAAAAAAATATTGAGGTAAGATTCCATCTGTCTCGAGCTTTTCAAGGAACCTACTCACGACATGAATGTTGACATTTGAAAAAAAAGTTAGAGTGGGGTTCCAACTAAGAGGATGAAGAAAAATATTTCATTTTATCGCCAAAAAATTCGTCGATTCCAAAGATAATAATTCCATTATTGTGATTTTCGCACAACCCTGTAAATAACTTGATTCACAATATTGTACACCAGTGTAAATATTAATGCACCATAACGTTCGGTGATTTATCTTGTAAACTCGCATTCTGTTTGTTGCTAAAATATTGTAGTGCAGTGTAGCCTTAGATTATTATTTGTCAAAACGAAAGGCGCATACAAAAGTAATCTTTGATATGAGAATCAGTGAACAGCTCTATAGTCCAGCACAATCTACTACACTCATCTGCACTGGCAAGTTAAAGGCACTGGGGAATAGTGTACAATAATATTGAGGAACAACGAACAAATCTTACGTGTTGAAAGGTAGTAAAATAATATTCTGATATCATCCTGAACGAGCACCGTACTAGGAAGTATGTTATATTCATAATTATTCCTTTTCGTCTGCCTAGATTAAAACAATATATAATTATTCCAACAATATTTCCCATTTCCCATTAACACTGTCGTTGAGAAAAAACCTTCATAGACATTTTCTTTTGTTCATCGATTTAGGAGTTCTCGGATTACATTGTTATTTTCAAGAGGCGGTTAACACTCTACAATACCGGTGAACTTTATGCTGGCAATGTATAGAACAAAGGACTCTTTTCATATTGCTTTGACCTGTCCTGATATTGAGGAAAAATTTATACCGGCTTCAGCATGACGAAGTATCAGATATAACAACTACGTTTAGGCGCAGCTCTGTTGGATAATTGGCATAATACATTATTCTAAGAATTTCGCCCCACCTTGAATATAGTCTCAATATTTTCACACCATGGATCCCAAAAGATATTTCTTATCGATTCAATGAATAATAAGATGGAATCCGAATATTGAGACATTGAAATGGCATAGAGATTGATTGTTTGGTATGATCAGATACTTTGGGAGCCGAAGATCCGAGCTTCAAAATTTTTGCCTTTTTGTCAGTTTAATTTTGCATGCAGAGAAAGTGAAAAATTCCAGAGATTATATTGGCAGCAATATTATTATATTCGTCCTTCTTTTTGCTAGGGTAATATATACATCTCGTATAGCCAGTTTCGATGGGAATGAGCCTTTTGAGGTCCGGTGTTCTTATTTCTGGGTTTCTCCAAAGCTGTTCTAAACTTGAGCCTTACTGTATTAACCTTCAAGGTGAATTTTGTGACTGTTTTAGCAGTGGCGAGCAATAATTCTCTTTTGAATACCTTGGACATATTCTCGTCCAATTCTAGCTCCTTGTGGTTCGTTTTGGGGATTTAGGGGGTTATTCCTTTCGTTTATATGAGATACATAATGGTTTTACTGCTGTTCTAATTCCGATGTTTCGATATTTTCTCTGTGTATTTTATAGTATAGTCCTCAGTGATCAGTTTGGACACCCTGAAGAAGAATCCTTGGTCAAATTCAATTCTGTCCGTCCGTGTGTGCTCTTACTTTCGGAAGAAATGATCTAGCGGCTTGAATTTCCAGATAAGGTTTGTAGTCCAAATATCTCGGTTAACTTCGTTAATAGGTGAAATCGTTCGAATAGTTTCAGAGGCCCATTTGAAATTTTAAGGTTCATTCCTTTATATCTCATGAATGACATGAATGATTTGATCTGACTGAAACTTTAAGAACAGTTTTGAAATACCAGCGCGTACCTCAGTACGGAATTTCGTGTGCATCCAGTTGTTTGAAAATTAAAAAAAAAATCTATTCGAATATGTTTCAAATTTTGTTGAATTTTTCTTTCTCTGGAAATGTTTATCAGATTCCAAGGAAATTGGGTTCAAATCTTTGAGTCAGTTTATTCTTCAACAATAGTCCAAATTTCAATTCGATCGGATATTTATTTTCAGAGATTTAAGGAAATAAATGTGCCAAATTTCGTTGTTATTTTGAATTCATTTATATATTTCAAGAAGCATATCTCCGATTTTGTTGAGATTTCATTCCAATCGACAGTGAAAACTCGGTTTCATACTAAATGGATATGTATTCTTTGAATTTTTGTAAACACAAGATATGTTAAATATTTCTTCGCTTCGACCGCTCACGACATCTACTGGTGTATAGTCGACGCATTTACTGGATCCCACACTCACATTATGCTGGACAGCGGCGCCAATAGATCTCCAATCGACGTATTACAGCCCTTTGTTTTTTTATTTTATTTTATTTCATTTTATTTCATTGGTACTTCCCTGTAGCGCACGAGCAGTATATCGGAATCTGCACTGCTCAACAAAAGTGTTTCAAATTTCAGCTTGATCGGATTTCGTCTTGGGAGATATTGGAAAAAAAAGGTCTGATTTCTGGGCAACAGCGTGATATCGTTCCATCACGATGTCTGTTATTATCGAGTTCATTGGCACAAAAAGATAACTTTCTTTGTTTTCGGACTTTATCAACAAACTATCCCCAACAATAAAATTCAAGTGAATAAGAAGAAAATGATTCAATTAACTCTTTATATCTGAAAATTACAGAAATTAATAACAAACATGATTTTCGATATATAGAACACTCACTCACACTATCAGACGCCATTTGGGACAAAAGTGTGTTTTCAAATATATGTATTTTCGAGCCAATATATTTTTCAGCTGCAGCAATATATTTATTTTGTGTGCCGATATATTTATTTTTTATAAGGCATAAATTGGCAGCAGGAAATAGGACATATATACGAATGAAGATGTTAAAAGCTTATTACATACGTGGCGACGTTTCGCAAAAGTGTCCCTTTGCTTCTTCAGGACTGCAATTTATTAAAATATGTACAGATTACAGGTTCTTCTTTCCCTTCATAATGTTTTCAGACTTACCAAATAATGTGAAACTCAACAGTATTTGCGCATATTCGGGCACATAGTACGCAAGAACACAGTGAAAATTAAAACAATTATTGAACACGGAATTCTTCAAAAAGAAGGAAAATGTAACATACTAAACTCAAATTATCACTTATAACTTCAGACAGGTATTACTTTTCAGGAGATAAAATGACAGATCCCATCGAACACGCATATGACACATATAAACATTCACTGATTGGATTTTCAGCAACCACACATTCTTACAAAGAGTACAAGCAATTGACTATACGCAACCTTAACATGAATATAATTCACGATTATTTCTATTTTATCATTTTCATTTCTTTATTATTTTTTATGAATTATTTTTTATGAAACACAATATATTTATGCGTTGGGTGTTACAAATATACAAATTTGTGTTAACCAATATATTTATTAATTCGAACTATCCCAAGTCGTCACGAGAGGTCGCGCAGGCAGCGTTTGGTACAGTTCTGCGCTTTTGGCAACATAGCGTATATATTAGTACATTAATCGCTCACAGTAAGCAATGGTTGGGAAAGGTTTTCAACTAACAGAGTTCTATCTCCCTTTTTCCTGACTTCATGGTTCCAAGTTCCAAAATAATAGCATTAGAAGACAACGATACAAATAACATAACCATATACATAGTTGTAGCAGATTACAAAGAGATTAGGTGCTTCTCCATTTTCATCGAATTGATAAATCGATTAACCCCTATCTCTCTTCTTTGGTGGAGAGTATAAGAGAAAAGAGAGGGAGATATACCGATTAATCAGTTCGATGAAAATGGAAACGCACCCATTCAAACGGCTGTACACAAATACTAACAATAACAAGTGTAAGTTTACTGTTTGGTTTGTGCTACTGCAAGAAGTGTTAAATGAGGATTATGAATGAATGATGCAACAATTGGCCATACCATAACACTGTATAAAATTTCACTTCGTGAAGTTCCGTTGACAAAATCGTAATTCCACATGTCTTACCATAGAAAACCACCAACCGAATCAACTAAATTGCACTTTAGTGTTTAGACACAAAGCAACTGCAATGAGGATTCCTTAATATAATACTATCTACTTATCTACAGGATAGATAACGAAGAAACATATTTTTGGTTATGATATACTAAATGAGTTCGTTTTCTGCTTTCAATGTCGACAATCTATAAGCCATCTATTTGCCAGTGTAGGTACTACACATTAGGAAGATAACTACGTGATATGTTGTGCTATTGGCTACGCCATGTTGCCATATGCTCGAAACTGTACTAAACGCTGCCCTCTCGTGACAACTTATCATAGGTCGAATTAATAAATATATTGGATACCACGAATTTGTATATTTGCAACACCCAAGTCATAAATATATTGTGTTTCGTAGAAAATAAATATATCGGAACGAAAGATAAATATATCGGCTCACAAAATGAATATAATGCTGCAACTAATGTATATATATTTTCTCGAAAATATATACAAAGTTGATTTCAAAATTATTGACATCAGAGCAGGCCATGAAAATCTAGTCGTGGCTTAATTTCTGGTTACATAAAGTAACTTAAAATTTCGCTGTTGATTATAGATTAAAATATATAAATATACCCTATAAAATCATTTTCAAGAAAAATTCGATTTGAAATTGTTGAGCATATTTATAATACTCTGATGCTCTTGAAGCTGTACAGCGGCAGTATATTATTTTCATCATTGTTGCATTGACAAATTTTCAAACTTAGTTTCAATTGCCAAAAGGCATATAGCTAAACTGACGACTAAAAATACACAACCACATTATTTCACTGCAGATCAATCATGTAAATTCAGGATTGATGATGAAATTAGCGTAGAATGCTTCAACATAAAATCAATCTAGCTTTCGAGATACACCAATTTTGAGATATCATACATTAAATAATGAAAACTTAGGTGATCAAAGATCACTTGAGGTTCCTTCTCAATGAAGATTTCACTCTTCAGCAATCTTTGTATTCTTGATGACTATTAGAAATTCATCCAAGTTCTAGCTCTGTGCTATTTTTTCCTCAGAATTTAGGAAGGAAAAGAATTAAATAAAAATTATATCCAAACTGATATATTCATGGCTTTTGATTTTCGAAAAAATAACGTCGTTTGACATCTCTTTGAAGGTATAATCACACTGAGAGAAATGCAAGGGTCAATAATTAAGATATCTTTATTTGGAACAGTTTTATTGATAATTAATAAGATTTATTAATTATTCGAAAATGTTATTCATAATTAGAAACTCTGGATTCTGAATTTGTTTCTGAGAAGCATTTGATTTATTTAGGCACTATTTATTTATAATAAGAAAAGTTTATTACTAGGAAATAAATGTTGTATCGAGAAGTAATGTTCAAAAAGATTATTAGCTATAAATAAACATTTATTTCCACAAATCAAAACCTATTTGAAATACAAACTGCAGTTATTCATGTCAAACAATTGTGCATTGAATTATGAATGACATAAAATTTATTAATAAATAATAATTATTGATTAGACACCAGTAAGTGTATATTAACGCCTGGATCTTTATTTTACCGCGAATCCGACAACGTGAAGAGACTTGTCGATTGCCACCTCTTCCTCGCCAAACCCCTTCAGGCTGCGAACCACGTAAATACTTGCATAACCCTTCGGTGGCGCGTTACTGTGGTAGTTTAGTTTGAGTGCTTTCGATTTACGAAACTGCTTAAAGAATATAGCTAGGTGAGTGGACTGAAAAAAATGGACTTCCAACATTTTTTGAGTGAAAATGATTTGAACCATTTGGCTGATGTTGTTGAAGGTAAGGTCTAAATTTCATAAAAAGTTTTAAAAGTAAAATTGGCTCTCTCGGAATATGATGCTTTATGATTGAAATACGACGCATATTAGTTTTCTTCACACTCGTACACTTTTACCAAAGAAATATATATATCGTTATTACAAATGGCATATATTTTAACTTTTTGTTGTTGACAAAATAAACACTGTCAATGAAATATAAAACAATCTCATCCAATTCAACAAAGGGAAAAATATTTAATATGCAATAAATTTCGTGAAAATAGATTAACTAAGGTGAAATAATTTGCTTGAATTTTCCAATAGTAATCTTTCAATGTCAATTTTTGAACTCATATCATCGAATTCGAATTTTACGTATTGAGAGGTTGATCACAAACATTCATTTGATTTGAAAATTTACCTCTTCGACCTATTTTTCTACAAAATAGTGGGTATAAACTGAAGATATGAATTATATGAGTTACTTTTTATTTATTCACTCTGTATATTACCCTGCTAGTATTTTCCGCTTGTGAGATCAGAATGGGATTACGTTTGTATTGTTTCAGGGAATGGTATATTGATAGTGTGGAATTACTAGAAGAATTTCTGAGGGATGATTCCTTCGAAAAATGGATTGTCAGACTTGGAGATTGTCATACTTGGAACATGGCTGTATGGAACACCTTGAGACATCCTGTATAGTCATGAATTGCCAAAGTTTGTTCATTTTTCGTTGAAGAATTTGCACTTCCAAGTTAATGTTCCGTCGTAGAATTTGTCATAGAACTTGTTATTTTAATATCTTTTTTAATTCAGATATTTTATTTGTAGAAATAAATTTATGTTTAAATACCAATGTTAAGTATTATATTAATATTATATTGATGTATAAATAAACATTAAGTTCGCAATTATTTCTCTCATTTATTTTTGAGCAAATGCACCACCTCTTCAGTGACCAGCGAATCATAATGTGAAATCAGCAATTTTCATCACAAAATTTTGAATACTTCAGTTCCTGTTGAATTGATCATATTTATTGGAAACATATTTGTTTCTAGGGAAAAACATCAAATAACATTGGTTTGTTGCTAATAACTCAATATTGAATGAAAAAATATCTTTCTTGACGACTACTAAACTCGTTGTTCAATGGAAATATATGAATAATTTTTATTATTCCTATGGAACAAATATGTACGAAATCTAAATATATGTTTGTTCATTGTAACTCAAGATAATAATTAATTATTTGATGCAAACTATCTTTCTTCAAAACTAATAAAGCCGTTATTCGATGAAAATATATCAATCTATAAAGTAAAAAACTTTTTCATCTACGAATAAATCATTTATTCGGTGTGAATAAAATTAATTTTTAAATAATAAATAGTTATTTATGAAACTCAAATAAAAGCATTATTTATGGCAAATAAATATTCATTACGCCATATACGAATCAGGAGGTTATTTAATATTAATAAACTTCATTATATATAAATAAACTATTCTCTCAGTGCATGTGGAATAGGTTTCCTTCCACTGCTTACTCCTGGCTGTACTGACTTGCCTTCTTTTTTTTTCTTCAAAATTCTTTGGACAGTACTTGGAGAAATCTAAAATTTCAAGACTTATTTATTAATCAGAAAACACCTTGAATAGGTATATGATTGATTACCTGAAAAACTATCGAAACGCGATTAATACTAGCAGAAATATCTGATGAATCTCTGAAAAACTCGCAGTAATACCGGTACACTGCCCCACGTTCTTTTGTAGTTAGGCGAGAGGTATCTTGATGAATTCCAGCCATTTTCAATTCGGTATGGTTTAAGGAATACTCAAATCCAAAACTTATTTGTCGATATGTCAAATGAATCAAGAACATACACAATCAGAAAATAAATTCAAAATACCTTCAGTAAGTTAACTCAAACATGAAAAAGTCATAAGTCAGTATTATTCTCAATACCAACACGAATCCTGCAAGACAAATGTTACGGACTGGTCTATTACCAACATAATTTTGAGTTCCCACAGCCGCCCCTGATGTCAATCACTCTGAAACGGACTTTATTTGAAAACGCACTTTTGTCCCAAACGGCGCCTCATACCACACAGATCGTACCATAAATTTCAATTCAAATCATCCTTACTCTCATTAAATAGAAGCATATAATAGTATAATATACAGACTGGATAACGTACCCATGACACAAATGAATTTCGATAAGGAATACAATATAATCAAACAAATAGCATCGAATAAGGGTTTCAATCCCTCAATCATAGATAATATATTAAACAAAACCCAATATAAACAAGCAATCTAATTGGATTATCCCAAAACTATCAATGAAACAAATTATATAACATTAACCTACATAGGACCAAAACCTGAACAGGTTGATAGATACTTGAGGAGAAACACAAATTTTGAAATATCGTACAAAACTATCAATTCCCTCGGAAAATTCATAAAAAAACAACAAAGACTAAATTTCTAAGAACAGAAAGTCAGGAGTTTTCAAGTTAACTTGCGGTACTTGCCCACGCGTATATGTTGGCCAGACAGGAAGATCATTCTAGACAAGGATAAGGGAACATGAAAAATGTTTTCTAAACACCAGAGAAAACTCATCATATGCAAACCATCTGTTAGACACAGGCCATACCTTCAAAAACAATTTTGAAATTTTACATATGGAAAACAAAAACCACAACCTGAATTTATTGGGAGCCTTTGAAATGAGCAGATAGAATAAAAAACAAATTTTACAAAATGACCAGACAGACTTGAACAGATCACCGTTACTCAATCTGTTTGGGTGATACCACGGAATTCCCTAACAATAGTTGACCACCTCCTCCTTCCTATTTGCATAAATCCCTCGTATTTGTATAAGTAGTAAGTAGTACATATACTCACCTGAAGAACTCATGGTATGACGGAACAGCTGTTGTGAAAACAAATAAAATCAGCGGAAATTGAAATTTGTCAAGTAGAGACCGAAACAATCAAATATTAATCGATTAGGTTGGATTTCCTGAGGAAGAATCCGTGATCAAATTCACTTCGGTTCTGCCGACCGTTTGTGCTCTAGCTTTCTAAGGAAAGGACCCTGAGTCTTGCAATTTCTAGTTTATGCTCGGAGTATGAAAATTTCGGTTGAGTTCGTTAATGGGCGAAATTGGCTCAAAGGTTCCGGAGCTATAATTTGAAATTTTGAGGGGTTCTTCCAAAATTAATTGATGCGATCAGATTAGTGCTCAGTAATAAGTAGAACAAAACACAACGCACTACCTGTTCACAATTTTGAGATGATCTAATCGTTAAAAAATTTCAAACAAATGTTTTTTCTAGAGACTACTGATCAGATCTGAATGAAATTTGGCACATAACTTGAAGTCAATATTCAAAACTTTTCAAGTCGAGCAAATATTTATTTTATTTCATGAAGCATATTGCGCAGAAAGTTATTTTTTGCATTTCGTGCTTGTTCTATGAAACAAAAGAGTTATCGTTTTGCTCAGTGTCTGTGATTTTCAAGTTTTGATCCAAAAATGGTCTTTATGCATTAAAAAAATCGATTCTTTTTTCGAAAGGAATTCATCACAATGCAATGAAACCTTGAGGTCAAAATATAACCGTGCTGCTCCAAATTTCAGTTTTGGCGAATATTTATCTGCAGACAAAATGGAAAAAATAAGTAAAATTTCTTGGCAATTTCAAATTTTGAAATGATTTCCTCAATTTCTCGGAATTAATTGAGGATGTCAAAATTAAACTACTTTAATAGTAATACAAACGCATAACTTTCTAGATTCATATTGTAAGGATTGTTTTTTAGAAAAATATTCATGACCTTTACATAAAATTGGGCACACACCTCGAGGTCACTATTTAAGAACAGTACTTTTATCAAATTTCGGAATTTGATCGCTGATTTTATCGCTACCATTGTTCACTATTTCCAAATGACTCAAAGAATACCGATATATCCGATCATCTACTGCAAGAGTATGTATATCTGCGGAATCACAGGATGGATTCGAAGAATTTGCCGTTCGTAATTGAACTCAAAACCTGCTTTACAATTATCAAGTCTCTGAGCAGATTCCCTCGGTACTTATTGGGTTTACGATCAGCGGTTAGGCTTGACGTGAAGAGATTGATTATGGCAGCCGAATTCGTGAAATTGAACAAGCGCATGAAAGCTGCTGTGCAGTCAGCTGCTTTTCTAGGTTTTTGTAATAAAACCTCGATATTAATTAAATCGATATATAAACTACCACGTATATCCTAAGTAATTTCTGATTTTTTTCATTGACAACAACATAGAAATAATGGTGGAGATTATATTGGCTGAATAATATTTATCATTCATCCATCCCCATGTTAGCTTCATTAGCTGTCAGGGGTAAATATTCTATGTAATCCATCGTTGACTTCGTAACATAAACAAGTCGAGATTGCTCGTCCCGCAATATCAAGCACACTGTGAAAACGAACAAGAAAGTTCTTGCATGGTTTATTAGAATACTTCACACCTCAATGCTCATGATTGCTTATTGGTGCCAATAAAGCGTCACGAGTTTTCTGCTAATCTATTATGTTCGAATGTTGAGTATAATTTGGAATTGGGATGAACGCTCGGGTCTCGAAAATTTCAGGTATTCGATTAGAATGGTTGTTAAAGAGTTTTCACAATTTTATGTTGATAGATATTGTATATTTTGAGGATGAGTTCATCTCTATGTTCAGCACGATTTTCACTAGATTTTAGAGTTACAAATTCTATGTTATTTATTGTTGAATTGGTTATACAAACAAGTCGAGGTTGCCCTGCTAATCTCACAATATCAGGAACATTATGAAAAAAACCAGGTACTTTCATCATGGTTGAGGAGAATGTTCGATACTCACTTTAAATTCATGATTGTTTATTGGTGCGAATTAAGCGTCACAAGTTTTCTGTTCTGTCGTTTGAAATCGAATGGTGGGTATCATTTGGAATTGAGGAAAGAGGAAAACGTTCAAGTTTCGAGAATTCTGCATTTCCATCCAAATATTTGTTGAACAGTTTCCACAATTCTTTGTTGATATTCTCAGAACGTAACAAAATTGATGATGCTGATTCAAGCTATCAATGGTCCAAGGTTGCGAATTTGTAAGTAATTACTCACATTCGTGAGGAATTTCATTGAGTGTGGGTAATTTTTTGAGTAAAGCCATATTGTGAGTGAATTTCGAGCAATCACAGGTCGGTGAACATTCAAAGTGCACAATATATTGCGGCTCGCAATTTTCCGTTGATAACGTAAGAATCTAACGCTATTAACGTCGCGTTAGTATGAAACTGAACCTGCGCACACAAATTGGACTCTGCAATATTTCTCTATAGACGACTTTGGCTCAAGTTGCCAACCTACAATTTTCTTCACAAATTGACTATCACTGCTATCACTACATTATTCGCGTTATTTATAAATATCCGTAAAAGGTGCCTCGGATCCTCAAACAAGATAATTCCTTCCAAATATAGGTTTTTGTTAAGATCATCTCTGATTGGCAGAAATTCAAGTTGGGATTCCTGATTTCATGTTAATATTGTCATGTTTATTTTGACATGTTCCGCAAATCAACTTCGTTTTTTCGGTTGCCGGGTTTCCGTTCCGTAAATAAGTAATATTAGCTTGGTTTCTGAAAAAAAGATTTTTCACTTAATTTGATTGATAAAAAAGCAATCTTTCTCTCACCAGAACATAGACATATTGAGTAAATGCACCAGAACGACAATGTTTAATGGTAACATATCCATAGCATAGAACAATCTTTATTTACCTTATGATCCATAGACATACTCAATAATTTTTTCATTGTTGATTGTTGTCTCTTCTATGTTCTATGGATCATAAAGTAAATGAAGATTGTTCTATGCTATGGATATGTTACCATCGAACATTGACTGTCGTCCTGGTGATAGAAAAAAACGTTTTTTCATCAATCAAATTCCGTAATTAACCTTTTTTTCAGGAACCAACAGAATATTTCATATTTACGGAACAGAAAACCGGCAAGCAAAATGACCATGTTGACAGATGCAGTGTAAACATTCGCTATCGGTTATTTCGTGTTATTACTGAGTTTCGGCATATTTGAGTAAATAATTGCTCTCAGCAGTGATTGTGAGTGGTGTTGATCGTCTGCGAGAATTTATATCTGCAAGTGAATGGTGAAAAATTTTAGAGAATTTCTTGAATTTATTTCAAAAATTTGTAGGTTACCTCTCATATTGTTAATCTGGTTTAGTTGCGCATCTCCGGGTCCCCACCAGCTCGTTTATAATACACTCGAGACCGGTTTTGCGACGTGTAGGGTCTAGGTGAACGCTGTCCATATTTGTTCAGTACCACAATAACTGAGGGGGACACGTTAGTGATCGCTCGATTTAGCTACGAAGTACTACGTAACTACGTAAGAATACTTCGTACGTAAGAATAATTATACCGTGTTTCTTTTCCAAATTTACCTTTCTCCTTTTCAATCCGCGGTCTACCTGTCTTTGTACATTTGAAAAGTCTCTCATATAGACCCGTGAGAGTGAAGCGAGTAACCTTTGTTTTTGTTCACATTTCTGTTTTTGATTTTCATATCAATTTAATACTTCCTAGCGCACTTTTCGTTTGCTTGTTAATTGGAAATGCCTGTCTGCTCTTCATGCTCCGGCTCTGTTGCCGACACTGACTCCCTAAGATGTTTTGTCTGCAAGAAGTTTTTCCATGCGACATGCAGTAATTTAAAGGCAAATGATCTGGAATACTTGAAGACCTCTCCGAACCAATGGAAATGTCAGTCCTGTATGACTAAGGGTAGATTGCGTAGTCATTCTGGTTCCAGTCAGAGTTCCGGTTCTGCTCAAAATCTGGATCAACCGATTACAATGAAACATTTTCAGGATCTCATGCAGGCTATTGCTACAATATCGTCGGATCTGAATGCGCTCAAGGAGTCTCAGTCTAATCTTACTGCTGATATTGGTGATATCAAGATAGCTCAGACTGCACTTCAATCTAAGTTCGACTCAATCAATGAAACGCTTGAGCAACATTCAAACACATTTATAGTACACAAAAATTCGATTGAGAAAAATTCAGATAAAATTCAGAACCTCACTTCTTTTTGTAACTCCGTTGATTCCAGGATCGCAGATTTGTCAGTAGGCATGAATAAGCTGGCGGAATCTACTGGTGCTACCACTGGTAGCGCTGCGTCAACATCCGAGTTATTAGATAGAATGAAACGCTCGCATAATATAATCGTCCGTGGGATTGTTTCTTCCGGTAATGAGGATGAGGATTCTGGTCTTCTTGGTCGGTGCGTCGATTGGGTGGTGCGTGACTCTTCGAGATTCATCACTGACACTGCTGTTCTTGGTGTTGATTCTTGGAAGATAGGATTTTCAAACCCACAGGTTGTCACAAAAATTCTAAGGAATAAAAAAGTCTTGGTGGGACACCGGGATTTCAACAAGGTGAGGATTTCGGATGATGAAACTCCACTACAGAGGAAGCGGTTGAGGAGTTTACGAGACGAACTGCGAACAAGGCAGGAGAGGGGGGAGGTGGACATCACTATAAAGTACTTACGAGGAGAGCCTACCATTGTTAGGACCCCAACATCTTCTTCTACCCAAAAAAACTAGAAAGTAGTCGATATTTTCCACTCAAAGAATGGAGTTTTATATATACTAACATACAATCACTTCATTCAAAGTTCATCGAATTATTAACCTTCGTGAAAACAAATAGGCCTCTATTAATATTTATCACGGAGACTTGGCTCCAGCCTACGATTCCTGATGCCCTTTATGCTATTCCGGAGTATTCAATCTACAGATGTGACAGTGTCACTACGGTGGGTCATGGTGGAGTTTGTGTTTACGTTCATTCCTCCATAAGCTCTAATTTCACGATCACAGCAAGTTCTTTACCAACACCAGGGATTGACAATATTTTTCTAACTGTTTCTAGCACAACTTTCACACTGAAATTGGGATGCATCTACAGACCCCAACCTTCACAAAACGACAACTGCGTATTTGATTTTATAAAAACTTTATCGAATTCCGATGCTCCTTTACTTATCGTCGGGGACTTTAACTGCCCAGATGTAAAATGGCCATTGTTAACATCAAACTTGCCTTCCTCCAGTTCACCCTCTTATAATTTTTGCGCCATGTTATTGGACTCAAATTTACAACAGCTAGTGGATAGACCAACTCGTTACCGACGCAATCAAAATCCTTCACTTCTAGATCTCATTTTGGTCAACGATGATAGCCTCCTTTCCGAGATTACGCTGCATCCTCCTTTTGGACTATCCGATCATGCGACATTAGCTTCTACACTTCAGTTCACTCCATCTGTTCCTGCTCGCAGGCAAACGAAAACCAAAAATATCATAAGTTTTCCTGAGCTTAATCTTGACCTTCAGGGAGTTGACTGGGACTCAGTTTTTCGGGACCAGTCGGTTGACGGTATGTGGAAGTCCTTCTCTGAAATATTGCACTCCTTTGTATCCAAGCACACCCGCGTCGTAAATAACACTGTCTTTCCATCGAAACCATGGATTACTTTGAATCTTCGAAAGATGATCCGATTGAAGAGGACCCTCTGGCAACGGTACAGACGCAGCAAAACTGAAAATGATTACAATAATCATAGAAATTACTCTATAGATCTGAGAACCAGGCTCACACAAGCAAAGCGAGAATATGAAGCATCACTTTTGAGTGCCCCGGATGGCAGAAAGAAATTTTTTAAGTATGTTCGAAGCTCCCTTAAAACAAAAGTCTCTGCTCCAATAGTGCGCGATGCCGCTGGAGAATTATGCGCGGATAACAGACGCTCTGCTGAGGTTTTGGCAGATTCCTTCGCCTCGTCTTTTACTGAAGAACCTCCCGGTCCACTTCCGACCATATCATTGCCCAGATCTGTAGAAAGTTTAGAGCAGATGTATTTTTCTGAAGGTGATGTAGAAAAACATTTGCTGGATTTGGATGTCTCGTCTGCTCCTGGCGCTGACAAGATATCACCATATGTCTTGAAGAACTGTGCTCAATCTCTTGCTCTGCCCCTCTCTTTAGTCTTCAACCGCTCTTTCACCACATCAACTTTACCTAGAGAATGGCTCAGAGCATCAGTTACACCGATTTTTAAGAAGGGCTGTAAGACATCTGCTTCTAATTACAGACCAATAAGCCTAGTGTCTGTGGCTGCCAAAGTATGCGAGAGAATGATAACATCTGAGATTCTCAATTTTGCTATTGCAAATGATAAATTTCCGGAAGACCAACATGGCTTCTTACCTGGTAGATCAGTTATTACAAATCTCCTCAAATGTCTGGATGATTGGACGAGGGCGTTGGATTCCAATACACCAATCGATGTTTATTTACCTGGACTTTGCCCGAGCTTTCGACAAGGTTCCACGTAGACGTTTGCTTGCTGAGCTTGAGTACTTTGGAATTCAGGGAGGCCTTCTCTCATGGATTGGGGCCTTTTTATCTGAACGTCAGTTCTATGTGCGTGTGGGTGAGTCTTTTTCAACTTCAAGGCCCGTTTTGAGTGGCGTTCCCCAGGGATCAGTATTGGGACCACTTTTGTTCCTTTTGTACACATCTGACTTGCCTGGGTTGGTCAAATCCTGTATCTCCATGTTCGCTGATGATACAAAAATATATGCTACGCCTGGAACTAATGGTGATTGCCTTCAGGAAGATTTGTACACCATCCAGAGGTGGTGCAATGACTGGCTCATACCCCTCAATATTGATAAATGTGCTGTCTTACACATGGGAAGGAGGAATCCTAGACAGAGATACACAATTAATGGTGTCATACTATCGCAATGCTCGAGTCACACTGATTTGGGTGTCACCATAACGGAAGATCTCAGTTGGTCGGATCATATACAGTCTACCTGTTCCAAAGCCTCCAGAATTTGTTATCTACTGGAGAGAGTGTTTGGAAGATGTTCCATCAATACATGCCGCTCCTTGTACACGACTTATGTGCGACCAATATTGGAATACGCTGGACCTGTTTGGGATGCGAGACTGGTTCGTGATAGAACTGCCTTGGAAAATGTCCAGAGGAGGGTAACAAGAATGGCTTTTGGTGTCGACCGTCCCAGTTACGAAGATCGGCTTAGAATGATGGAATTGCCCCGTTTTGAGGATCGTCGAATGCGTGGTGACCTCATTACAACATATAGAGCCTTGAAGGGTCTATTTGGAGTTGAACTTACCAGCTTATATCAACTCAATCCCGATCAGCGTCTAAGAGGTCATCAGTTCAAGCTTTATCGCGAGAATTTTCATTGCGCAGCGAGAGAAAGTTTCCTACCTAATCGAGTTTTCCACGCCTGGAGCTACCCTCGGTAGTAGTGAACAGTGGTAGTGTGAATTCCTTTAAGAACAATTTGGACCATTTTATTTCTCTTTAGTTAGATGTATGAAGTTTCACACTGTATCTGTTGTCCATTTATATGTATACTGAGTTTTATAGATTTCAATCTTAACTCTTATCTTCAATAAATAATAATAATAATAATAATAATAAATAATAATATTCTATATGAACTTGACACTATTAACATGAAATCAGGAATCCCAACTCAAATTTCAGCCAATATTGAGGGGCCATTTGTGCGAGGGAGATTCGGAGATTCACCCCATTGGTCGACGATGATCACGTGAGCGTCGTCGGCCAATAGGGAAGAATCTCCGATTATCCAAATACCCGAACCTCCCTTCCCCAAAGGTAGCTTTAAGGGGCCTTTTGTGCGAGGGAAATTCGGGTATTTGGGGAATCGGAGATTCACCCTATTGGCCGAGAGATTCATCCTATTGGTCGATGACGGTCACGTGATCGTCGTCGACCAATAGGGAAGAATCTCCGATTGCCCAAATACCCGAATCTCCCTAGCACAAAAGATAGCTTTGGAGATGATCTTAACAAAACCCTAGATTTGGAAGGAATTATCCTGTTTGAGGAGCCGAGGCAACTTCAAACGGATATTTATAAATAACGCGAACCTTATCATGTCGAATTTGTCCCGAAATTCCCGTTCCCTAGTGGTAGTGACTTTGTGAAGAAAAACCCATCTTGTGTCACCGTTTTTCTTTACTATCTGGACCGAAAACCAGACCATACTCGTGTTTGCAAAATGAAAGTTAGTATTAGAGACGCTATTCATTTGCCCAAAATCATATAATTCCATATTGCGTTAATGGTCCCGTAACAAAACTAAGTAAAAAAATGTTCAACAAGATTTGAATAAAGTTACGAACTATCCTCATCCAGAGTTCGAACAATACACTATTGAATATGCTGATAAGTCAACTACCGTATGAAAGCCCACTATTGATCCAACCAATGTAAACAGCCACATATATCCAGGGTAATCTCAGATTTTTGTATTCAACAACAAAACGAATTGTTGTTGGGAATTATATTGGCTGAAATAATATTTATCATCAACTCACCGCTATACTCAGCGCTACATTAGATTTCCCAGGTAAATATTCTATGTAATCCGTTGTTGAAATCGCAACATATAGAAGTTGTGATTTTCCGTGAGTAAGTCTCATTTTGTATGGAGGAAAATGTTCGAGTTTGTAGAGTTTCAGGTTGACAGTTATATTTGCTGGACCGATTCCACAATTAGTTTAAAAATTTGTAGTATACAAAAATAGAAATAGAATTTGTGAAATATTATTGCATTCATGAAGTTTTATCGATACATTTCTACATTTTCAAGACTAAAACCAAACAATAATAGATCATTTTTTTTACGTGCTATAATATTTCCTCTGAACACTAGTCCATTTCTTCAATCGAAAGTATACATTACCAATACAATAATATTTTGTTTCAACCAGGTGTTCATCTTCCTCATTTCAAACCTTAATAATAATAAAAATAATAATAATAATAAAAATGATAATAATAATAATACAGTTTATTCCACATATTACCAACATTAAGACCACTCAATTCACAATTTCATTACCTATTCAAAAACTTATGGTAACTCTTTTTATACACACAAGTGAGCATGATGAACCAAGTAGAGTAAACGATGATACCACAGAAGCTTCAGTTATTAACTATCGTTTGTACGTGGCATATAAATGGTGTTTGTGTATGTTAATGTTCAGCTACAGCTTGCAATACTGCAAAAAATTCGAATATATTTAAAACTAAAACCTTTTTTTCATCTTTCTTCTTCTTTTCTTCCTTCTATCCGTGTAGCTTCCAGTGTTTGACTTCTTTCCTGAATATTTTCAAATTATTTATTCGCTTAATCTCGAAAGGCAATAATCCATAGAGTCTGTGTGGGAGATAATCACATTCACCTTGGCCTATGGTCCTATCGCAGCAGAGAATACTTAAACATATTCCTTTAATCTTTGTGCTGTAGGAGTGTGAAATTGGTCTGGACTCGATTTACCCAGTTTTATATTGAACAGCATAGCAACGCTGAACAGTTACTATTTATACAGAAAACCAGAGTCTTCATTTAGCACATCTTTCGAAAATCGCAGAGGTTTTCCTGAAATAGTCCTCAGAATCTACCTATGGACAACGTTGAGTTGTTCAAGATGTCTTTTATTTACACCACCCCATCCAACTATTCCGTACGTTAATTGCGACTGGAATAATGATAATATATTGTTCTTAGGAGTTTCATATCAAGACATTTTTTCAGGTACTCGATTCGGAATAACATACCTGTTAACATCCTCACTTTAGTGATGAAATGTTTACATTTCATCAGTAGGTCCCATTTAGGGTGTCGGTCGATAATAATTCCAAGGTAGTCGACTCAATCTGTTTCGGGAATATGCACGTCTTTCCCTATAATTGAAGATCTCATTTCTGGTAATCCACTAGAATATGGCTTGTTTTCTCCAAATTAACAGTGAACTAATATCTTGGCCATCTTTGTATAATTCTAAAGTCATTTTCTGCTTCAGCCTTCAACAATTGCCATGTTTCCGATTCGTAGAATATCGTCTGCAAAGCATACCATGTTTCCTTGGTGTTAAGGGTTAATAAACTATTTATGTATAATTTGAAAAGAATTGGACCCAGTACTGTTCCTTGTGGAACTCAATATGTCACATACATGGCATAGCAAACAATGAATCTCTGGCCGGCGTTCGGCCCAATGAAGGCCAAGACGGCAACAATCTGGCATCGGCAAAGCAATATCGGCAAAATGCCGACCCGATGTACGGCATCCGCCAATCGGGCACATACAATCCAGCCACTAATGGCCTGATACTATAAAAACGGTACCGGGCAATGAAATCTTCGGCAGTTTTCCGGCCCGACGTCGGCTGAGTCGGCAATACGAACATGACGGTCCGATGTTGGCAGTGCAGCATCTACAATCAAGCCGAAATATGGACACAGATAACAGAGGGAGTTATCTGTGAATATGGATTTGTTTATTGCTTTGAATTCATCGCATAAAATATCCTCGAAATGAAAATTTTCATTTTGATATTTTGCTGTGGTCAAAATTCTGTGTCCCCAAACAAAGTACGACGTCTAATTCTTGAATCTGCCGGGCTTTTATTTCCACCGTGACCGTCACGTCAACTGTCTACTTGAAGTCGCGAATGTCGCGATGCCCGCGATCTAGTTTCTGCCTATCTGAATGACGAAGTTTTGAATTTGAATGTTATGATTAGTTTACCAGCAATTTAAAGTGCTTGTTGTTAAGTTGTCAGATAATAATCTTTCGAAGAAAAATATGTCTGATTCACCTGGAGTGAGGTAAGTGTTAATAATATCCATATCTTATTCCTCGTTCGCATGACAAAAGTTTGAGGTTTTAAATTATCTCACTCTACTTTGAAGTTCTTAGAACTCTTTTTTCAAGTTGCAATCATGTTCAAAAATTATTCGAGAAGTCATAAGTATAAAACAATAAGAAAAAAATTAAAAAAATATTTTGCCCTCACTGGAAGTGATGAGGCAATGTCAAGTCAATGCACAAGTTCTATTTCTGATTATACCTCTAGGTCAGAATTACTTTCGTATGTAAATGAAACTCTTCCATCAACTTCTGTTACCGAAACGGAACCTACAATTCATGAGTATTTATCTGAGGTTCCGGATAGTGATACAGATTCTTCAGTTAGTGAAGGACCTGGTTTTATGAGAGAACCCACTGATGAATCCTGCTCCTTCAGTTCTAGTGTTCGTGACAATGCGATAAGTTCAAGTGGTCAACTGGTCTCTTGAAAACAATATTACTCATAAGGCACTCTCTGAACTTTTATCTTGGTTCGCCAGCGAACCAGATGTCACCAATTTACCAAAAGATGCTTATACACCTTTTAAGATGCCCACCAAATTAATAGACATTGTTGGATCGAAACAATAATATAATTTTGGCTTGACAGAAAAACTCCATACAATGGCGAAAAAATATAATGTGCACAATTATTAGACAACTAACTCCAGTATATAAATATTGAATTTTAATTTTCAATTAATGTTCACATTCTGGTCAAATTTTCATGATGTTTGAGTCTATGAATGTACTTGTCTATCTTTTATTTTATTCATAAGTCATGCTTTGAACTTAATATGTTTGTTTTTTTCAGTTAATCAGGAGATAAACGAACATAGGAAAATATGACTACTCCTCTGAAAGACTGTGATAATTTAATTCTGTGATATGCTTTTTCCAAGGATTTTATTCTGTTGATTATACAAACAGCATTGTGATATTTTTTTTTGAAAAATTTTGTTTTGTTTTTCATATTGCGTTTTTTATCTATTCATGGAATTTATGTTTCCGATAGTAATGTTCAATGTATCAGCATAAATTTTCAGAATATCCATTTTTCTATTTTTTTCACACTCAACTGTTACACGTTCCTCTTACAAAGTCTCGTAAAAAATTTTCTTTATCCCAACATAGGTAAATGTCAAAAATGTAAATATCTATTTTGATAACAAAAACCTTGAATTATTTTTGGAACAAGTCTGTAAACCTATCGGTAAAGGTGTATGTTTGACTTTGTAGGTAGAATTATTCCTCAAAAAAAAAATATGTTAATTTTGTTATTTTTGAGTTTGTTGCTGTATTGATATTGATTACTTTTCTATTGACACTGAAGCCTCATGACAGTAAGATGAAAGAATAAAGTATTATTTCAAGTTTAAATCATGTTCACCATGAACGATATGCAACATTGATTATCATCTAAAGATATAGTTTCCACTAAGCTTCAGTCTGAACAGAAAATTGCCCAATAGAAAATCGTTAGAAGCTCTTAATTCTCAAAATAAACGTGGTTTTCAAGGAATGAATTGATTATTATTATTATTAAAAATACAATAAGAGTTGAGGTGAACACTCAAATAAGCTCACTTAGAAAAAAAATTCAATGTACACTTCCCTATAGTGAAGACAAACAGATGAGCGAATACAAAAAAAAGGAAAATTATTCTAAGAAACAGGTAATACAAATCAGCACCAGTCATAGTGAACGCATATCCATAACAACGTCTCATCCTAGTCTATCCAAGCCATTTTTGATGCCATTGGTGGTGGAGCTATTGACTACCGAACTGGGAAGACTGTTCCAGGGTGAAAAGATTCTGTTCGAAAGAAACATCTGTCTGGGAACTACGGAAATTCTCCTTCTTCAATTTGAAATTGTGACCTCGGAGATGATTGACGTTTTTGGGGAAAATAGCCTCTACTTCAGAACCAAAAATTCCGAGCATAAATTTGTATGAGAATATCAAGTCACCTCTAGCGCGTCTATCAGCGAACGAAGTCATGTTATTTAGTCGAGGACAGGTCTCATAATCAGGTCGGTCGAGTCCATATGGTATTCTGGTATTCCACCTCTGGACAGATTCCAGAGAATTTATGTCACTAGCAAGGGCAGTCCACCATACTGGGACAGCGTACTCCATGATAGGGCGTATGAAAAACTCATAAAGAAGTTTACAAACAGATTTGTCAGAGCCTCGGAAAGACTTCTGAACCAGCTAGGTAAGTTGACGGGCCTTAGCTGTAATAGAAGCAACATGGGTTGACCAAGTCAGATCGCTCGATATGGTCAAGCCCAAATCACATTGACTGGTGACAGAAGAAATGCAATGATTGTCAATTGTGCATGGAAGTTTGGGATTATTTCTACCTATGTGCAATACGTGACATTTATCCACGTTCAGTGGAAGTAACCATTCCCGACACCAAACAGCCAGTTTATCGATATCCTGTTGGAGAATTGTGGCGTTGAGAAGGGGAAAATTATAGATTTTAGTGTCATCCGCGTACATGGGGCACTTCGACAAAAAACAACCAGGGAGGTCAGAGGTATACAGAAGGAATATCATAGGACCGAGAACTGATCCCTGAGGGACACCACTACGAACATGCCACTCGGAAGAAGAGTAAACAAGACCTCCCCTCAAACCTAGATGGTTTAGTTTATGAAGAAGACAATTATGAGGTACTCGGTCAAATGCTCTAGAAAAATCGAGGTAAATAACATCAACCGGAATATTCTCATCATACGCTCTTGTCTTGTTGTTGAGACAACAGATTAAGTTAGTGAGGGTGGAACGATGAGAAAAAAATCCATGTTGTTGGCTGGAAAAAACATTCTGGACCGAGCAGAAGTCGACTACCTGATCACAAACTATCCTCGCCAAGACCCTAGACAAGACCGACAGCAGACTTATAGGTCTATAATTAAGAGGAGACAGCTTATCACCCTTCTTATAAATGGGCGTCACAGAGGCGGATAGCCAATCGAGGGGCATACATTAACAAGAACAAGAAAATGAGAAAAGGAACAAGAAACACACACAAACATTCTGAAAATCTTGAATAGTTAAGAGGTTTGCCCATAATCATGAATGGTTTCTATTGCTCACTCTTGTTGTTGTTTCCCGTTCTACTCCTAGTTAAAAAAAATTTATGAAATCACCGGTTCCGACGTTATTTCCAGCGATTTCACGGGAATATCAAGCGTCAACCATTTGGGCGTCTGACATCCTTCCTATTCTCCTCAATGGAGAACTGTTTCACAGGAGAAACTTCAAGACATACATTCGAAATCAATTATTATCTTGATCTACTAATTAAACTTCGTTACAAAGAAGCAGGATTGTTTAATCAAGTCTCTCTTCTTCGCTATCCTCGTAACAGGTTCCTGTTAATTGGAACTATGAATGCTGTGGCAACTTTCGGATAAACGTCATGTTTCAGTTTGGATAGTATTTATTTGTGCACGACGGAAAGTTTCCTCGTTTTGAAAAAGTATACCCTTACAGAAAGAGTTGCGACAAATATTTATCAATCTTTATTTCATAACTGATAATTTATCAGAGTTTTATTTCTAAAGCATGAACTTTAACGCGTTATCAGTTTGGGTGAGATAAATTAATCGAGCTTCGTTCAATCAGAAATTCAGTACTGAATCGACTAACCGAAGAATATTTGGAGCGTTTTGGGCAACCAGTATCGATGGATGTCCAAAAGGAGTCGTGGTCGATCGGAGCCTGCACTCGGGCATAAGACTTCGAGTTCCTACGTATATGGCCACATGCAACTGTCGATGCTCGAAGATAACATCTCGAAATTCCTTCCCAAAAATTATTGAATTTTAACGGTAGTCATCGGAATGTAGGTACAGAAAGAAATAGTATATTGAGTAAAGAGATCGGTAGTCCTTAACGTACGAGATACTCATAGCATTTTTCGCACGATAGACACACTTTTTACTCAAACTACAAAATAGTTATCCAAAAAATTAAAAAAGTCCTTCATCAATACTGTGTTGGAATATAGGGAAAGCCGTTGTTTTAGGGATGAAAGATTATTGATTGTAGACGGTGAAAGTGACAATACTCAACTGAATTTTCCCAAAATATAATTCAAAAATGAGCGATATCGAATATTCTGAAGAAAGCGAAATTCAAAAGGCCTGGGAAATCGATCAGCTATTCTCCAGTTATTCCCAAAAATTATAAAATTAATCAAATCTAAATGGTTTTTGAAATATGTCATTATTTCAATGAATATTTCTGATCATTCCCTCTCACTCACTCACCGTTCACTGAACGGTAAGTGATTCTTCTATACCGTTATGTTTGCGGTAACTAACAAACGTCGTTCTATCGTGCAAAAATTACATTTTAGAGAGCCAAAGCTCTAAGGGCCGTATTTATAGTTGCTCCTTGAGTCTTCCTTACTGAAGGCCGCCTTGAATTTGCTTTTCTGTGTAATGAAATTCAAGGCGGCCTTTAGTAAGGAAGCCTCAACTATAAATACGGCCCTATATTAGTTGAGTTCCGATATTCCTGGCCAGTATTTGTCAGAAAATTTTGACAGTCGATTTTACTGGCACTGCTTTGGTAACTGTTCGTATCAGTACGAAGCGTTTCGAAATTACTGATACTGGCCAGTACTGATTGGGAATATCGGAACTCTACTAATGAACAACGTTTCAACGTAGAAAATGCAAACGCAAAATGCATGAAAATTGTTCGAATTCTCCATTTATATGGTTCCTATTATTCCTACATTATTATTTTCTTTAAGGGGTTTTTTTCAACGTTTTGTTTTTTCAAGAATGTCCTATCCAACTATCCGTAAATTCTGTATTTTGAGCCGAAAATGATCTAAAACGACAAGGTTGGATTCGTTGGTGAAAAATCCGATGTCTAATTCAATGCTGCCAGCTGGCCGTTGCCAAGTGAACTTTCGAAGGAAACAAGGCAACGACTTGTAACTTTCAGGATAGGTTTCGTATAAAATTGCAAACATTGAGTTCGTTCATGAACAGAAAAATGAGAATCAGAATCAGAAGAACTGATGCCATCAGATTGCTACTTCGTCATAAGTTGTGGAATATCTACGAGCAAATATATGTACAATTTTTGTGATACTCATATCAGTAGGAAATGTGAAAAAAATATTCCGGAGCTTTCCAAATTTTGTTGAAAATTTTTTTCGCAAACTGCTGATCGGATTTAAAAAAAAGGCTTCACATTCCGATATTTGTTTTTCGAGATATACGAAATTGTCTGGATATTTCCTCAATACCGAAAAATTGACGAATTGAAAGATCACACCAGCAGTGACAACAATTGTTTCGTCCATTTCATATTCCTTCTTCTCTGAAACGCAAAAAGCAACGACTCATCTTGAGTGCTATACAGGGTGGTCACCGAGTAACTGTACATCGTTTGATGGTGAATAGATGGTACCTTGTAATGCCAGAAACAGCAATTAAATATGGGCTGACGCTATTCGCTTCTGAGGTACAGGGTAGTTTATTGAATCTGGCGGAACCTTTAGATGTCTATAACTCGTGAAACATTCAACGTATGAGCTTCAATTTTAGATATGAACTCTTTCATAGTATTTTCAGTATTTAATAAGTAGTAATCATAAGAAAAACACTATTTTTTGAATCATCATCAGGCCAGCTGAAAGTATACTGAATAAAATATACGATTCCTTTCACAAACTATGTCTTATAAAAAGTTAGTTTTTAGGTGAAGAGTGTGCAACTTATCATTAATTGAGATAAAATGGATCTTATTAACATCGATATATTATGTCTATATGATTATTTTTTTTCTCTCATGTAGGTTGTTTTTAGAATTTCTTAATTGTATTATTGTTATTCTTCCAAATTAATGTGATACTTTTTTCAATTTCTTGATGGCGTAGTATCATCTGTGATGAACCGGTAAAAGGAATATGCGCCGGTTATGTTGATAAAATGAAGTTCTCCTAGGTAGGGTGGGAAATTTGAAAAGTTGTTTATTTATTCTTAGATGTCTTCAAGTTTGAATACATTTTTTCTGGTAAATTCTTGATTGTCATTCAAGAGAAAATGATTGTTTTTAGTTTTGAGTATCTCTAGTTGTTCGAGTAATGTTAGTCTGAAAAATTAATTTCTTGTGTACTTTTTTGAATTATTTAAGTTTATTGTATTGTAGCGAATTCATCCACATCAACAAAAACGGAAAAAAGGGCGGAGTCGAACTCGACGACGGAAGCCCTTCCGACATTACCGACCCGTCCGGCGCCAACGAAGAACTACCTATCAGCACCCCAGGGGATTTACAACCAGAATTGTCAACCTGTGCCTTTTCAACAAAAATAATTTTATTGCCTTTTGAATTCACTTCTGTTGTAACACTCGACAGTAAAATAAACAGGCTAATCCCTCTTCTTTATTGCGAGTTTGATTTCACAGGACACACGACCCCACAGTATGTTGAGAATCTTCAAGGTGTGAACCCAAAGCAGAATGCGGCTGATTTCTTTCATGTTTTTCGAATCTCTTTTTTACACTACGTGTCGTCATTCCCATATGAAATGGAGGGCAGTCTTCACATGTCATTTCGTATATTTCACTGCATTGTTCTTGCTTTGGTTTTGTTTTATTGTTTACCATTATATATATATTCTAATATTTTGTGCCGTCTGCTTGTTAGATACTTTTTAAGTTCCTTCATATATAAGGTAAGAATTTCTCAACGTTTCAGATGAAGTAATGTAGTTACTTATTTTCTTGACTCAATTAGTTCGGAGAATAGAAGAATTTGTATGACCAAATTTCATTGACGCCAGAATTGGAGATTGGGATTCCTGCGTGAGATGGTCTAAAAATAACCTCCTCAAAGCCGGGCCCAGATGAGTGTAATGCGAACAGCAAATGCGATAAATCACAGGGAGTTTTATGGTTCGAGGCAGCGCTCTTTCTGCTCTGTCAGGAATCGATTTTCAACTCGAACGCTGCATTTCAATGTTTTATTCAAGGCTGTGCTCGAGTGCCGTCCACACTATTCGCCGAATCGTTAGTCAAATTTTATTGCATTCGCCGTTCGGATTATTCTCATCTGGACCCACCTTTGAATACAACAATTTCAAACAAAAAATGAATGATTTATAGAGTAATAGACAAAAACAAATTCACTTATTCAAAACAAAACTGTTTTTTTTTCATTCTCACTGTTCGAAGGAGAACTGGAAAGTTTTTTCTGAAAATCTGACAGGCTCAAGTCAGTATAAATGTAGTACAACTATATTAAACAATTTTTGACACAGAAAAATTACTAACTATTTTCCAAATCCTTTTTTTTGAAAAATTAGCCGGATTTCAGTGAATAATTCAACGGCACAAATTATCTCACGTATATCACAAGTTTTGACATATATATTTTCATTTCGAGAAAACGAAAGTGCTGGGGTAACTTATGTTTCACTTTTGCGATTACTTGGGAAACCCGATGAAATTTCGTGGAAATATTTACGACACAAGTCAGTACAAATGTAGCACAAATTGATTTTTCCACTCTATTTTGAGGAGGTTATTCTTCATTTATGATTGTTCAGAATATTAGAGGGACTTTCAAGAAAATTCTAAAGGCACAACTCAGTATATGTAGAGCACAATCTAATTCAGCCGTTCGAACTCAATATTTCGGAAAGAACTGGGTTGGCCTCTTCAGAAATTTTGAAGAATATCTTGTGAACTAGAATAAAAAAAATCAATGGCATAAAGCAGCACAAACCAAGAACAATTCAGCACGAAAAAGTGTTCTCGAAAACCGCAAAGCGCTCGCCCATCTTCACACACATTCGTCTAAAGAAACGTTTTTTTAACCAACAAGATACAGTTCCTTTTGAAAAGTATCTAAGATACTAGTTACTTTTCGCTAACAAAAAAAAGAACTATGATACAGTAACTTAGATACTTTAAAGTATCTAAGTTACTGAAAGAAAGTAACTTAGATATTTCAAAGTATCGAAAACCTTCATTTTAACCACCAGGTCTAATGGAAGCAGTCTTTACAAGAAATATCAATTTTCCGTTAATATCATCTGATTACTGATTCTGCATGGATATTTCTTTCGAACACTGCTTTCCAAGTGAAAGGCACACGAAAAGACTATTTTTTCTCAAAAATAATTTAACGCATATGAGAGCAGAGGAAGGGCGATAATCATAGAATGCGAAGTGGTTTGGAAATGCTTTATCAGAATACCTTATTCTAGACTAGAATATTCTCTCACATCCTCTCGTCCATTCGAATTGCAGAAATCATAAACAAGTACCATGCCGTTTTACTTAACGTTCGATAAACGAGGCATAAATCAAACGGAAAATCTCAGAATATAATAACCAGAAACAAAAGTTATTTGATAAGACATGTAAAATGAAATATTTCTGTACTCACAGCTTTTTAGGCATGTATTCCATAAATTAGTTATAAATATGCCATTGTTGGGTGAATAAAAAAATTCAATGTTGAGAGCTCTCAAAAATCATAAGCGTTAAATTTTTTTAGATGAAACAAAATGAGCAGTTGGTGTGCCGTTCACGTGGAAAACAGTATTCGAAAAAAAATCTATGCAGAATCAGAGGATGATTACAATAAATTGATGTTTCATGTACAGTGTGTCTTATTTGATTTGGAACCAGAAATCACAACTTTTTGGTCCTGGTCTGTATCGTTATTGTTCTTATGAGTAGTTCTATGGCTTGGGGTGTCAATACATACTAAATTTGAAGCGAATACGTTGAATGGTTCACGCCTTCTGAAGGTTCTACAAAATCGATAATTCACCCTGTATCTCAGAAACGAATAGCCTTGGGCCATATTCAATTGTTTCTTTTATGGCTTTATAGGGTTCCATCTATTTATCAACATTTACTCGCAGACCACCATGTATACTCCCGAAGAGAATGTCTCGTGAGTGCTGTTCTAGCGAAGGCCAGGAGTCTGATAGCCAGACGGCTCTCTCGAGCATCGATGCTGGCTTCCCAAATGCCCAAAAAAAAATCTTGTTAGTGGCCCGCATTTTTGGCCACCTTGTCTTATTTTGGGTATAAAATGAAAATTCAGTGGAAACAGAAAAGAAGCGGTTGTGATTTGAGACTATGGTTTTGCAATTTGTTTTTTGGCGAAGAAATAAGGTGGGCGTAGTGAAGAGACTTGATGAAACAGTTTTTTTGATTTTAAATCCATTAAATCTTAATGGTCAACATCCGTGTAACTTACTTTTACTTCGAATTATACAACCATCAAAATTTCTTCAATATAAAACAACTTCAAATTAGATGATATGGGCTTTTTCATGCGTCTAGATAGTAAAGATAGATAGAAGTTTTCGTAGACTCAAACAGATGTTACAATTAAATTACATTATCTATTATGCACTGATTTTTATTAAGTTTGTCGATAGGCCTTAAAAGTTTTACACATTCCACTCTCAGTGACGTTGCTCATTCTACATATAAAGGTTGTTAATAAGGTATGTAAATAAACCACACCATACAGTTTTTGATGAGAAAATGTGAGAATGGACAACTTCCCCTCAAATTATTTGCACCTTAACGCCAATTCACGATTGCCCAACTGAATCAGAACTAGTTACAAAAACATGATAGACCTATTCCAAAATCGAAGAACACCGATATACTTCTACATATTTCGATATGCTGGAGTCCAAGATTCTCATGAAAAATTCAGAATATTGATTTCAGAGTTGAGTTACATGAAGCATATACAAGTAGGTTGGCTTTCAATTCAATTAAATTATTCCAATTTCATATCTCAATAGTTCATGTTGTAACATGTAATTATACAAATTAATACCTCAATTAACTGAACGGAACAAAAAGCGAACGGAACAGAAGGTTGAGATATACAATGTGATTGCAGACGTTTATGTTCTAACACTGCTTTTAACTGCTCGTGAAGTCCCCCAAACAGCACATAACATTGACAGAATGTGATATCTAGGTTCTAAACGTTCATACTTTATATGTTCTACCTTCGTAGAATATATATAATATTACAGGAACATCATTTAGAAAACGTTCTCACCATATTCGAAAAAGATATTTATATCACATGATGTTTCGAACATCTTCGGAATATTCTTGAAGAACTAATAATCACAAGCTCTCAACAAAATTTTCAAGAAAATATCGCTTGATCATGCTCCCACTAACTACCAGGCTCCAATCCAATCGCTCGGGTAGTTCCTGAATATTAGGGAAGTAACCACAAAATTTCAAATGAATATCACTTCTGAGCTGTTAAGCCGATTGAAATACTCAATAACTGCGTTTTGATGATCGACCTTGTTATATTCTCCTTCAGTTTATTAGATTGTGAAAAATATAAATAGGACACAGCAGACTTTCAGGTTTTTATTCTCTTCACTCGTACCATTACAGGAACCCATTACTACATTCTAGCATGACATCTACGGCAAGACTCACTGTACAGTACTAGATGAATTACATCTCTGCGCCTGATATGCGCTACTCAATACTTCATTATAACAGACCTGAAAGTTTCAAATCGCTAGCTCTTTTCGTTCCACAGTTATCGTCTCCACGGCTGGCCGAACGGCAGGTCCGACAGAATGGATCTTCACAAGGGATCAGTGGGCCTTACCTTGTAGTTTGAGACCATTTTCGGCTAAAAGTATGAAAATGTACCATGTGTCCAAAGATGTTTCATAGACCCAATATTTCGTACCTCCGACAGGGTAAGAAAACCGAACGAAATCGTTTTGAATGGCATCAGAAACTCTACCAGCATCCGTCGTTGAAAACTTGTTTCTTATTACCACCCCTAAATAACTAACCCCCAGATAATTTTTTCAAATTGCATATTTTCTTTACTCTAATTGAGTCCTGAGTAAGAGGAAACATATTTGAAACAATTTTTATCATTTTACGTTAATTCAACCCTTAAAAATAATAACCCTGAATTGTAGCACATCCAGTATTTTTGCGATTTATGGTGAAATGTTTTCAGTGTCCCAAGATATTCAATAGAGACAATAAACGAAACCTTAACGCGAACAACACCTTGAACAATAAAATAACCTGATAATCATTTTAAATCAAAGTTAACGTAACAAACTTTCTACCTTCTCTCAGAGCCGAGATATTGGGTGCATGCATGATTTAAAAAACATGGTGTGCTCACCTGAAAAATTCAATTCAGGTGGAATGATAAAAATATACGAATTTAATTTGAACAAATACATCTGGAGGTAGTTTTTTAGGGGTGGTAATTATAGACGAAATTTTAATATAGGATCCTGGTAGAGTTTCTGATGCCTTTTGGAACACTTTTTGTTTCAACTTTCTACCTTGTCTGAGAGTCGAGATATTGGCTGTATGGAACATCTCGGGACATGACATGATTCTTTATTATTTCGAACATGAGCATAATGTGATGTGATGAAATTAACATATAATTCCCGCGTCTATACTGATTGAATCCTTCTTCACACTAGAGAAATATTTTGTTGAAGAACACGGGTTCATAATTAAAATGATGAAATATATTTTAATTTCCTCGAATGGATTGAACGCTGTCTTGGTGCGAAGCAAAATATTTGAGTTTGCTTGGACTAGTTCTTAGAAGCGAACAATATCTCGAATATAACGGGGTGACTTTTGGAGGCCATAGCTCGTTATCTTCAAAAATTTTTTGGGTGCAACTGGTTGAAAAAATTTTTTGAGAATGCGCAATGTATGCACTTTCTTATATTCAGGAATATTACAACTGAAATGGAATGAAAATGGAAAAATAACTAATTCATTCATTCTCACAAAAGAATTAAGTACATCACAAAAAAAAATTCTCAAAAATAATCACTGAAACCTGCAAATACGCACTCGGTTTTCTCCTATTAACGTCGAAATTTCACGCATTCTAATATTTTTTGCGGCTATTGGCAAAGTTAAAGCCTGCAGACCGTGAGCAGGTGCCTGACTTTGAGATATTAACGGGGTTTAATGAAACTTGAATGTGTCTGTGTTGCTGCAATGCAGAAAGCCGTTTTTCAGTAGCGTGGTAGTGGTTGCTCTTGAACGAATCGGAAGCCCAACTTGTTATCCAAAATAAAAGTTATGAGATTTTTCTGGCAATCATTCTTGAGTATATGTTCTACGGTGCTTGGTGGTAGCGTGCTGAAATTCTGCCCATACGTCTGGTATTTTGGAATTTGAAAAAAAACCGCTTAAACGGTTAATATCGATACACGTATGAATAGCTTGCGGTCGAAATCAATAATGACCTGTCCGTTCTTTATCACGAGAACTTTCAAATGTAACATATGACAGCGATTTGAAACTTTTCAGGCTAAGCTGCACATCTGAATGCTTTGTTTCCTCTACAAAGATATCTCAGAAACTACTAATCTGATCGGAAGAAACTTGAAGCTTGTTTCAAACACCTTCATAGGATAGTACTACTAAAAAAAATGGAAAAAATAAGGAATATATATTCAAACATTTAATGTTTCCATTTGTGTCATTCCGTTGAAATTTTATGCAAGCTTCCAAGACTCATTTTCAATCTCTCTGATACTCGGAAACATTGGCAAAATGAAATCTCGAATGCATATATCGACAGAATCATTGGATGAATATTGGTTGAACCTTTTCTGAATTCAGTTTCGAACTACCAACTGATCAACCGAAGAAAATTGAATTTCACCAAATTTTTTTTATGTGAGTTCAACCTTATCGTTCGAAACTATTTTGAACGCCAAATTCAAATTACCGACATTTTGTGACGAAATTGTGTCGTATTGAACTATTCGAATAAAGCGAGATGTCGCTTCACCAATAACAGTCGACTGCACGAGCTCCGTTAAAATATTAAAATTGCAAACGAATTTCTCAACAGAAAAGTTTTTAATTGTGTAAATTTTACATAATTATTTATAAAGAACCGAAGTGCCTAAAAGTTTTTATCGATAACATGGGTCCTAAACTAGCACAGCCCGACATAAAGGCGATTGTGCGAGAAGCCATTAAAGAAATCGTAAACGACGACGAGTTTATGGACAAGGTCGCCAGTAAATTGCTCGACAAAGTGAATGCCTTAGAACAGCTGGTAAATGAACAAAATGACGATATTATAACCTTACAAGGCAAAATAGAAAGAATGCAGTATTCTTACAAAAGTCGAAATCTTTGAGTGAAAAATTAACAGAAATCATCTCAAGCAAAATGCAAATCCCACTCACGCCAATGGATATAATCAAATGTTTTCGGACAGGCAAAACCACAACAAAAACCCGGCCAATAATTGTTAGCTTTGATTCTCAATCTAAACGTAATCTTATATTTAGAAATAAGAAAAAGCTACAAGGTTCCGGCATTGGAATTATGGAGGATCTAGGCAAGATACAATTAGAACTCTTTAGGAATGCACAGGAAACTTTTGAACGGAAGTCTGTCTATACAAGTGATGGAAATGTGTTTGTGTACCTCAAAAACAAAAGGCATTCATTAAAAAATAGTGAAGATGTTGCTAAATTACGTGAAAACTCTCTGGACATAGAGGTAACCTAATAAAATTATTTGTAATGCTCTTCGGTTGCACAGAATTAATATTTTCTTTTAAATATAGTTCAAATTATTAGTATAAATATATTTGTGTTGAATTTTACTAACTTCTATTGAGTTATTAGGGGCTATGCGATCAATGAGACAATATACGTACCTAAGCTATTATTTTGTTTATTTTTTTTTGGTAGGGTTATAAATTTAGTTATATGAATACTATAGAGTATGACGCGGAGCTCGATAACTATGCTAATATCGTTACTCAAACTCTAGATTTAAGTTCTTACAATACAATAAAAAGAAAATCATTTTTAAATATTATCCAACTAAATATAAGAAGTGTAGGCAAAAATTTTCAACAATTCCTAATACTTTTAGAAGCCTTAAAAACCAGATATGACATTATAATCTTAAGTGAAACATGGAAAGTCCATTGCTTGAATATTTTTCAAATTAATGATTATAATCTGTACTATTCTGAAGGCAATTTTAACCAAAATGACGGTGTTTTGGTTTTTGTGAGCAGCGGATTAATTGTTCAAGACTTTAAAAACATAAAAATTTCTGAAACGACTTTCTCTACATTAAATTTTACATATAAAATATAGATTTTCAACTTATTTCTACATACAGACCACCATCAACAAAAATTGAATCTTTTCAACAAGATCTTAATCAAGTATTAAAGCAATAATTCGATATGTTTTCTAGCCGGAGATATAAATGTTGATTTGTTGACTGTAAATAATCCGAACGTTAATTCTTATTTAAACACTTTGGCCCAAAATGGATTTAAGAGCTATATAACCGGCCCCACAAGAGTAACTGTTGATTCTGAGAGTTGCATTGATCATTTTTTTTTGTACATTCCTACAAAATATAAAAACCTTACCTGTATACCTTATATATTATTAAGTGACACTACAGACCATTACCCAATCACTTTAGAGTTTTCTATGAACCAACTTTCACCAATTGTTACTAAAAATACATCATTTAAGCGCATTAACTATAGTATATTGAGAGAACAACTACAAAAAACATGCTGGGATAATGTGTATAATAATTTTGATCCAAACATTGCATACAACTTCTCCATGAAACCATTTCCTATTGCATACAACAATTTTTTGTATAAACTGAGCCAACTAGTAAAAGAAATAACCACATACTGTGTAATAACATCTAAAACTCCGAAAATTAAACCCTGGATTACTGCAGGTTTAATAAATTCTATTCACTATAGGGATAAATTAAAAACTAAGTTAATGAAAAATAAAAACAATCTTAATTTGGTACGGCAATACAAAATGTATCGCAACCAATAATCTGATAAGGCAGGTTAAGGCAGATTATTTTAAAAACCAATTAAATATTAACAAAAATAATCCAAAAAAAGTATGGAAAACTATTAATGAAGAACTAAATCGAAAACAAGAAAAGCCAATTATTTTACTTAAAGATGAGAATAATATAATACAGAATGATGAAAAAAAAATTGCTAACATGTTTAATAATTTTTTTATAAATAATTCTACTTCAATGGCGAATAAACTTAAAAGAAACCACCAGGTAAATACCCAGTAAAGATCATAAGCACAAAAATGTGGTTAATAACCTATTTTGGTTACCAGTGGATGAGACAGAAATACTAAAAAATATTACTAAGCTTAAAAATAATTCTGCTCCCGGACTGGATGGCTTTACATCGAAATTGTCGAAAGAAATAAAAAGCGGAATAGCTAAACCATTGGTACATATTTTTAATAATTCTTTAACATCAGGAATTTTTGCAAAAGACCTTAAAAAGTCCATTATAACAACGGTTTATAAAAATAACGACATTTTTCAGGCATGTAATTATCGACCAATATCAGTAATTAATAATTTTGGTAAATTATTGGAAATGTCGCTTAAAGACAGAATTAATTCTCAAATTGAAAAAAATAAAATACTCTCCAAAAATCAAAAAGGATTTAGACAAAGTATGTCAACTGAAGATGCACTGTTTGAAGTGACTGATTTTATATACAAAGCTATTGAAAATAATAAAAAGCCACTTGCAATATACCTTGACTTAGCTAAAGCATTCGACACCGTAAGTCATGAGATTCTATTGGATAGAGTGTTGTGTTGCGGTGTTCGAGGATTACCCAGTAGACTTATTAGAAGTCACTTAGAAGATCGGCAACAATGCGTAAGAATAGGAGCAGAATATAGTGATTTTAAAACTGTCATATGTGGGGTGCCCCAGGGTACAGTCCTGGGTCCACTACTCTTCTTGTTATATGATAATGAGTTATTATTAATTGACATTTCTAGTAAGCTGATTTCTTATGCTGATGATACGGTGATATTACTTAAGGGAAATACTTGGACTGATGTTATTGAACAATCTGCATTGGACTTTGCACAAATTCATCAATGGCTAAACAACAACCTCCTAACCATTAATATCGAAAAAACAAAATTTATATCCTATAGTTTATACACTAGCCATCAACCCAATATACAAAAAATTAAAGTACACAGTATGGAATGTTTAAATAACAATAAATTAAATTGTTTATGTTCTGACGTTTTGGAAAAAAAAAACTCAATAAAGTACCTTGGAATAACTATAAATCAAAACATGAAATGGGAACAACATATAGAAAATTTAAATATAAAAATTCGAAAATTAATATGGAAATTCTATCAAATTAGAAATACAGTGCCACTATCAATTTTAAAAATGTTGTACATTGCTTTGGCTGAGTCAATAATTAGGTATGGTATTTCAATCTGGGGTGGTGCATTTGCTACATCTGTGGATCTTATTAATGTTTCTCAACGATATTTACTCAAAGTTATATTCGAAAAAGAAAAACGATATCCAACACAGCAACTTTTTCAAGATACTCAAATGTTCACAATTTCTCAACTTTATATAAAAAGTATACTCCTATTTGTATTTAAACACCCTGAATTAAAAATACAAAATTCTACACCTTACGAAACAAGAAACAAAGATGGTCTGCTTATTCCGCTGCACACGAAAACCACTTCACAAAGGTACTTAACCTATTTTGGTGTGAAGTGTTTTAATTTGTTGCCTGTTTCAGTAGAAAATGTCAAAAGCATTCACTTATTCGCGAAAAGAATGGATAGATTAATCAAAACAAACTTTGAAATATTTCATAACATCTTAAAAAGATAATCTTTTTTATCTAATGCTGTTTTTTTCTTTCTCTCATCTATTGGTTTCTCTGTTGTGCATTAACTTATATGAGTATCGGTCATGAATGGCTTGGGTTCTTGAGTTCTGCATAGTATGTAAGGATAAATGAATGGAATACTTGCTTGTACATCTGAAATTCAAATTTTTTTTTGTTCATTTTTTGAAGATTTTTTTTGTATAACGCTATTTTTATAACTACCTAGATTTAATTTAGTTATAAACTTTTTTATTTAATAACAAAACTCGTGGATGAGTTTGCACACACAGACAATTTGTCTAGGTGCAATAAAACATATTATATCTAAAATGCATTGTAATCTATATCATTGTAATATAATAATATAATATAATATAATATAATATAATATATAATATAAAAAATAGAAAGTTGGCGCATGCCAATGAATAAAGCAACCATATGCTATTAAATATTCATTTAGAATACCCAGTTGCAGATTAAGCGGTACGGTTAGTACGCTTGAGCGTAGGGCCCCGAGGTCCACAGAGGTTCCCGATCGAAACAACATTTCTTCATAATGGAAATTCATCTTGCAAGTGAAAATGGAGAATAACGTATAAATTGTCACAGTCACAAGAAACTCCACCAGACCTGAAGCCAAATTCAGCAGTCAGTTAAAAAATATCATCAAATGAAAGGTTCCGCTTCCGCAAGTTTTCTGCAATCCTTCTTATCTGTCTGCAATGAATTCAGGTGGCGGTAAAGCTGCCGGCATTCCTCTGAAATCAAGGTAACATCGATATTTTGTGGAGGCATGGGTGCAAAGAGCAAGGCACTTGTTGGTCATTTATATAGAATACGCCATGCTCATAGTTACTTGGGAACAAATATAGAACGCTCTGAGGAAGTTTCTGTCAAACTTCAAACACCTTTTTTGGTATTGCATGTGACTACCATGTATGAGACCCTTCAGAGACATCTTTAGAGGAAATACAGATTCAAAAATGGACCAGATAGAGCCTCATGCTGAAGAAATAAGTAACGATATTGAACAAGAATACTCCCAGGGTGCCTTCAATTAACGGATAAGAGAAATATTGCTCACGAATACGGAAATATAAATGCCAATTTTTTTTTTGGTAGTGATACATTTAGGGTCTAGATCCAAAATAGATTTTCAGCTTTCCTATAATTCTAAAATGATTGTGCAATTTAAAAGTATATTCGATATAGGGGATCTTTCGCAAGACATTGAATCGAGCAGTTACTCTTGGAGTATTATGAATAGGATCTTGAAGGAATTGACAGTGAAGTATCTCAGAAAAGTATTTAAAACCCACGAAACTTGAAAAAAACCCGAGTTGCTCATGGATTTTGAAAATAATTTATGATAAGGAAATTAAGTTTTTCGAACTTATAGCTTTTCGTTATTTTTAACGAGATGAATAACAAGTTGCAAACCAGAGCATTTATTTTTCATCTATAAAAATTAATATATAGAACAGTTATTGAGTTAGACAAACTGGAGTCCTCAGGAATACTTCCAATTGAAAGTGATATAACGAAGTGCCTCGAGTATGATGCTGCAAAAAATAAATTTGCAGACATGATCGTCCTTTCTCACAGTGTCTCAATATGTTACTAACCTCTCCTCCGAAAATAGAGACCTCGGGTGCCACCTCCAGTTTATAGTGTTGAGAATACTCGGTACCTGATGTGGGCGATATCCCACAGGGGTCCGAGAGCTAAAATCAGAGAAGGTTATGTCCAGGGTTCGGATGTTCGTAAAAGTTGAAGCAGTCGGTTGTAGTATGCCGAGGTATCATCCAGGAAAAAAACACAAAATAATAAGAAAACTTCTATTCGGTGGATTTAACTACATGCTGATGATATGCAGTGTGAAAGGGTGAGCAAACGGGGCCGAAACAAAAGCGGGATGTAACATACTTTTAAAACGTTGCCTGGGTGTAAACCTTTAGAGATCTACGGAATGAGTGAAAACAGTAAAGTAAGCAAAGTTGAATCCGGAAACATGCGGTTAAAGTAAAGATGAAGCAAAAGTGCCTGTAGAAAATAGTTGAAAAGCACTCGCTAATAACGAGTGGTAAAAAAACCTGCTGGCATAACTGGGGGGATTTGGTAGGCGGAAATACGGTGAGGATTCCGCAGGGATGCATGATGCGTAGTTTCAACCTAGTATATACATCCCTGTGTATCTGGAACTCCGGAAAGTCATGTAGGCCGTTTCAAGCTACTACACAATCCTGAGGAATTCGGTGGATTGGTCGGTAGGAAGGATACGGGGGTGCAGGATGCGCCGTTTCAAGCTAGCATACACATCCCTGTATTCCCTGAAATCCAAAGAGTAATGCAGGCCGTTTCAAGTTACTACACAATCCTAAAGAATTCAGGCGATAAGTGGGAAATATACATAGGTGCCTGATGTGCCATTTGAAGCTAACATATACACCCTTGCACACTCTAAGACCCCTAAAGTCATGTAGGCCGTTTCAAGCTACTACACGACCTCGAAGGCCTTAAGCAGTGCAGGATATGAAAAGGTGAGGCCAAATAGAGGCAAATATTACAACAATACTATTTAAGAGAAAAATGAATGGTCTTACCCTAATACCTTGCCCATACGAAACCTCTGAAGTTACTCTTTTCTTCGGCGGGGTCAGAAGGGTTATCTGCCTGTCGCATGGTCGCTTCATCGACCTCCTTCGACCTAACGACGCTCGCGAATTCAGTTCCGACATTGACCACGCCCATCTGTTCAATACAAGGTAATCGCGACATATCGGACATACGATATTCCCTCGATGCAACGGAACAAAAATTGAAATGAATAATTGCTTCGTTATAATGATAATAAGAAGGAAAGGTTTACATGATCAGTTTTTCGGATTTCATATTATGGATCATTTTATTTCTCTTTAATTTTGCATGATTATATTCATTTGGGTTTTTTTGTAGAAGGAAATATTGATGTGTTTTTTTTTCCTGATATAATCGTGTTAAGTTGTTTACATTCATGTTGATTCAATTTTATTTTTTATATTCGAATTGATGTGCCGACCTCATCTTTCATCGAAAAATTTGATGTTCGTTGTGAGAAAACCGAATTCTGATGAAAAAATAATTTCGAAACATATTGAAAGGGAAGAAGTGGGTTAGCCCGAAAGTATATCGTACAATATCAATCTCAACAGATATAATAAGAGGAAATTCTTCATATTATTCAATGATTGTATTGAGTTTCAATCAAGTAGGTATCCTTGTTTGAATTGAACATCATTCTACAAGGGAAATTGCATACACCAAGATTTCACCTGAACTCTTTTACCTCATCTATATTACAGTAGTTATTTTAATTAGATAGAAGTGTAAAGAGTTCTCTCAAAATGATCCCAATTAAATAATGTTAAAAGTTTCAAATTTCGTGCAATTTTCCTTATAGGAAGAAGTGTATGCAAAATGCAACAAGGCATCCATGTCCAAACCACATGCAATTTTCATTAAACCTCTTCAATATCTCAAGATCAGGTACCTGCTCGCTATCTGCTTTATTTAACGATGCCAATCACTGCGATAAATACTTCAAATGCGAGAAATGTAGGAGAAAACGGGGTGTCATTCTGCAGGCTTCAGTGATTATTTTTTGAAAAGTTTTTTTTGGGATGTACTTTATGTTATTCTTTTATGAGAATGCGCAATATTAGTTATTTTTCCATTTTTCACTGCATTTCAGTTTTCATTTTCCCAAAAAGTGGCAACATTGCCGCATTCTTATAATTTTTTTCAACCACTTGCACCTAAAAAATCTTTTGAAAAAATGAACTCTTGGCTCCAAAAGTCACCCCCTTATATTCGAGGTATTGTTTGCTCTTAATTTCGCAAATTTGGAAATTCCATAGGTCAGTCTGTTCGATTAGAAGTTTTACTGACAGGTTTAGGCCAACGCTAACTTATCTGCAACAGCCCAGCCCACTGCACACCGGAATCTTATTCTTCGATAAGGTAAAATCTTTGAGAATAAGAATTCATTATAGAATAGCTGCAGATGCCATGTCACCCCAATTGGAAATTTTACAACAATTGTTGATTAATGATTTAGCTACAGTCGTTTTAATTAGTAATAGTCCATCAGAAATTCAATCGTATTCATAAGACACTCCGGGATTAACATTAGATACAGCTATACAAAGATTTGAAAATCTTATTTCTAGAAAATCTCAATTGGACATGATGAAAACTTGCGAGGTTCCTTCGACGTCATAC
Organism: Myrrha octodecimguttata; assembly: GCA_958510865.1. Lineage (NCBI taxonomy): Eukaryota > Metazoa > Arthropoda > Insecta > Coleoptera > Coccinellidae > Myrrha > Myrrha octodecimguttata. Next base: position 26,819,293 of record OY294056.1, read on the forward strand.
TCAAATCATACAGAATCATTTCATTTCAATCATATATTACTTTCTCCTAATTTTCATCAGATGCAAAATTTTTATACCACTTTTGAGCAAGATTTCAGTAATTTTCCAAATCCAGCAAACGTTTTCGAACCGCAACATAATTTTTCCCCTCGAAATCATCCCACGCCTATGTCTACTAGGACCCATAATCTTCATTTAAAAATAGATCAACACCTAGGTCGAGCAATTCTCAAAATCATTCATCAACGAAACATAACTTGCCTAACAATTATGAAAGAAGTCATCCTCAGAAGAGATCAGCCAGTAGTTCTATTCGGCGACCCAATAAATTCTTCACCACTGGCCCACCAAATTTCTTCCAAAAAAGTCAGCATCAACCAAATTTCTCCGTGGAAGAATTGACTGATATTGAAATTAATGATACTGAGAAACATAATAATGAACAATCATTAGAGTATTCCCCTGGATCTGAAATGAAAGAAGATATTTCAGGAAATAAGAAAAATTTTACAACCACATCTAGGCCAATAATCGATTTAAATAATTTGAAAACTGGTTTTTATGATAATTGTTTACCATACATTGAACTTGAATATCCCAAATGCACGGATTGTTTGATAGACCCCCGTATAGTTGATTAAAATATTTCACATCTGATCTACCAAGAATCCGCGGATTTAATTACACCCCATGGACATGACCTAAGTTAATTCAAAGTGTCATTCCCTTTAGACTCGTTTGGTTTGAATAAGCATTTTCCGTTCACAATTTATAAATTCCATAAACAATGCGATGGTATTATTGGATTTGAATTCTTGCGGAAAAATAACCTCATCGTTGATTTGAAGTGAAATCTCTTAGTTCGTAAAAATTGTAAAATTCCCATTAAATTTGAACAGACCGAAAAAAACAGTTGATTTAAAAAAACAGTCAGAACGCTCCTTCAAAAATAAAACAGAATATTCTTTCCAAAGACGAAATTCTAATTCATGACAAAATTGATAAACGTCCTAAAATGCACGAGAGAAAAGTTAATAGATCGGATTCAGAGATCATTCACCCTTCTGATTCAGCTAGAGCATTTCAAGTTATGATGAACAAAAGTCATGTGGATAAATCAGGGAATGAAAAAAATTTTCAAAACTCTCGAAATGTCGCAAGCAAGTCAAAAGGTACCACTATAAAAAAATTCAGTGAGAAATCGAATCAAAATCGAATAGTTGAAAGGGAATTTGATGAACAAACGGCTATTTACCATCCTAAACTTTTTAATGCTGATAAGAAAGAAACTTCCTGTGAAATTCCGAGTTTCATAGCAGATACGCAAAAAAAAAGACATGGAAAACAGATATCTTTACCATAAAAATAGGATTAAACAATCAATGGGTTCATTCTAATGTTACACATTTGCTTCATTTACGCAGTTAAATCTTCTATGCTTTTAAGCTGTTGAGCTATCTCATTAATTTTTCTATTTAGATTCTCATAAATCAGATCAGAACTATTCAAATTTTCGACACCTAAAAAACAAACTCATTTACGTCGCAGTCGTCTAAGATGAGCAAAAAAAAAATGTTTGAAATTGTTTTAGTACATCTCATTTCAATGAAGCTAATGCTTCAATAATAATTAATAACGAAGAGAATTCAATAACACAACATCTCAGTCGAGAACGAGAACTCTTAAATATCGGTGGAAAAATTGCAATATATTTTTCGAAACTTTGAATGCATACTTCAATACCATACAAAGTAATGAACGAATTTTTTCAGTAAATCAAAATGGAATTCAGCAAAATTTCGTATGAAATCGACCTCGAAACATTTAACGGAACATTATACGATACAGTTATCATTAAAAAATGCATTTTTTTTGTGTAAAAATGGCTTATGAATTATATCACCTACGTACATTTCCCTATGAAAACACCTTGATACCCAGTAGAGTAGAGTAGAGTAGAGTAGATTTATTCATGTTTATACCAAATAGGTATAGGTCACAAAATCAATGTATACAATTAAAATTCAACAACAAAAAAAAACATATCCACGTGTACATGTATACACTAATATCACAGACAATATCACCCCTCATCAGATAAGAATCACTTTCAATCTTACAAAATCATCCACTGAATAAAACACATTTTCCATGAGAAAACACTTCAATCTATGCTGGAAAATCTTCATTGACAATCTTCCTACATTATTCGGTAATCTATTATGTAATTTAGGTGCCAAGTAGAATGGAGTCCTCTGTGACCCGCTGAGTCTAGCATATAGTACATGTAGATCATACTTTCCGCGAGTATCATATGAGTGACCATCTTTGTTCTGTTTCCACTGAGCATAATTTTTGTGAGCATACCATAGGATTTCATATAAAAATAGAAAGGGCAAAGTTAATATTTTTAATTTCTTGAAAGATAGTTTACAACATTCCCTATATCCCAAATTGTCCATAACTCTGATCCCCAGACAACGATACCATACCTCGCATGTGACTCAAAAAGAGCAAAGTAAGCCGTCCTTAACACGGGCAATGAAACGGCGGCTGACAAGTTTCGGATGAGAAATGTATTCTTAGCCAATTTTTTGCACAAGGAGTCAATGTGAGCCGCCCAGGTGAGTTTCGAATCCACTCGAATGCCCAAGAACTTCACATATCTTGTCTCAGCCCCGCGATTCGAGAACACCATCCTCTTCGTCTTCCTGTTATTAACACACAGGGCGTTACCAGCAAACCACTTGCAGGCCTCCGACTCCATAGTCCCCAAAAGATCCTCCGCATCCGATAGGCTGTCACAACATGTGGATATTGTACAGTCATCAGCGAACAACAGACTCGAATACTTCCTAATGTAGTCAGGGAAATCGTTAATAAAAATAAGGAACAACAACGGGCCCAATATGGAACCTTGAGGCACTGCCACTATGACCGGTACCTTCGCTGACCTACAGTTGTTCACTGAAACCACCTGATATCTATTTGATAGAAAAGACCGAATAAGTTCTATACTGTTTTTATTAAATCCATAATATTTCAACTTCTGCAAAAGAATCCCATGAGACACGCAGTCAAAGGCCTTAGTCAAATCTAAAAACAAGGACAGTGAAAACTTACCCTCCTCAAGGCACTGTACCACGAATTGGACGAAATTGACTACTGCATCTATGGTATTTCTATTTTTACGAAAACCGAATTTCAAAGATGTAAATAAATTATTCGTTTCGAAAAAGCTAACAATTTGTTTATTCAATATCTTTTCAAGCACTTTAGAGAAAATGGAAACCAGTGAAATGGGTCTGTAATTCCCGACATTATCAGAGTCCCCCCCTTTAAAAATTGGAATGGTCTTTGCTATCTTGAGACAGTCAGAAAACACATTTTCACGAATGCATCTATTAATGAGCTTACACAACGGAACGACCAATGCATTCATATTTTTCTTCAACAAAATGACAGATATATCATAAAATTCTTTTGACCCACTGGCTTTCAAAGAATCAATAACATCCCTCATCTCATTGAGTGTGACTTCTCTAAACGAAAAATGCAGGTCTTTGGGTATTTCAACATTGAACAGCGATTTTCCATTGAACTCATTAGCATCGAATTTCGAAGGCTTCTGTGAATTATCTAAGTTTCTTTCATTGTGAATCATGTTCCACATAGTTTTTATTTTATTACCACAATTCGATATTATTTTATCCTTTTTGCTATTTTAGCTCTCCTGATTTCTATCCTATAACGTAACCTCAATTTGTTTCTCAGAAGTCTAAGATTTTCAGTGCCATAGTTGTTATATAAGTCGCAAATCAAATTCAAGTCATTGTGCATGGTCTTGAGCTCCTTAGTGAACCAGTTAGAATCCAAACTGACTGTACTTCTTTCCATAGAGACAGTTTTGACTGGAAAAGCAAAACGATGTGCATCTACAAAAACCTTAACGAAACGATCAAACACATGATCAATACCACAATTTTCATCTCCAACAAAAGAACAATCTACACCGCTCAAAACATTGAAGAAACTACAAAAACCCCTTTGCGTTAAGGGCCTGACCTCTCGGAAACAGCCCCCCCTCGAAATCGACTCACCTGTGAAACCCAAACCGATGCGCTGTGCTCTATGATCCGAAAATCCGCATTCATTCACTGATACTTCCTCCTCAATTGTTTCAAAATTCAAGAAAATGTTATCTAGGCAATTTGCCTTCCTAGTTGGTTCAAATACCTTCCGTCTAAAGCCAAAAGAACTCAGCAGGTCACCCAGGATGTCCACTTCCCTACTTTGTGAATTGAAATGTACGTTAAAATCTCCACACAAAATGAACCTTTCCGATATGTTAATCTTGTTCAGAATTTTATTTAAATTTTCCATGATTATGTCAAAATCACCCTTTGGTGAACGGTAAAAAACAAAAACAGATATTTTCAAATGTGTCAGAAAAATGGCAGTTACCTCACAATGAAATTCGACTGAAAAACGACTTATCTGCACAATTTCTTTGTAATTTCTAGATTTAGAGAGAATAGCAACACCCCCCTGATTTTTCTCAGATCTACCATAGGTTGCCGCAGTATACCAGCCATCAACATTCATGACATCACATACTCCAGCCTTCAGGAAATGTTCACTAATGGACACGATATCCGGGCTACCCATAGCTTCAAAGAACACTTGTAATGCCCCTGATTCATCACCCAAACTTTTGATATTAAGATGTAAAAGAGATAGTGTATTGATCAATTGAGACCTTCTACTTAAGTTGAATCTACCTTCCTCAATTTTGCCCGAAAAAATCTAGTAACTAACGCCCCTTCCGGCCACATTTCTGCACTACTGGCTATGTCGAAGCTATCCTCATTTACAGACACCCTGAAGGATGAATATTTGTCAGGGTGCTTTGAGTCGAGCTTTTCACACAATGCTTCCTGAATGTTAACTTTAACCATTTTGGTAAAAACTTCCGAAATGCAAGATTGTCAGACTGTATTCTTCGATCAACTGATCAACGTATCTGAAGGATTGATTAAGTTTTGTGAAACCCAAATTCGTTGACCAACCGATCATATTCGACACATAAACCTGCTGATTGTACTATAACCTATCTTAGTACAACCCAGGGCGAGTCTCGTACAACGACGTACGAGCATTGGGCGACTGTGGAGGAGTAAAATAATAATGGAAACAAAATCGGCGTGAATATCCTTGTATGAGTCATTTCTATAATGGCGAGAATATAAGTTCAGTGAACATAATTTGCCAACAACGTATCAATAATATGAACATGCGCGAAGAGATCCTCATTTCAATTTAGTACTCTGGTCGAAATATGGTTTTATAATTTAATCAACCTAACCTTTTGTCTGATAGCGTTTCATTAGATGGGCAGATAATTCAAACTCTGAATCCGGCAGCAGTTAGGTTCGCGTTAGCCCTCGTCGTTTCTGTAAGCTGTAAGAAGACAAATTTTCTCCCCTGATCCTTGCGAAGACTAGATTTGAGTAAATCTCTTTGGAAACTTCAAATATTGACTCGACTCTAGAAGAACAATAGAAAGGCGTGTGTGGTAACACAACCTCTTTAGGTGTACATCTCGTATCCAGTTTCAATTCGTTATTAACAAAGTTCTATCCCGTGAAATTGAATTTCACGGCCTTATCGAGGTTCGGCACAGTTCTCGCGGCAATATGTTATCGGACGTTAACTCATTAAAATATAATTTAGAGGCAGTTTCCCTCCTGTCGTACATGGAACGAGTGCTGAGTCTGTCATTATGTCACCGCCATGTACACCGTTGAATGGAATTCCGTTTTATCAACGTTACCTCATGCAAATTCCGATTTGATATTGAAATTTTATTATCAACGCAGTTTCCAATATTTCAATGATGATGTTGCAATCGTTAAATACACGAACGTATCGACATCAATCAATATAGGATGTCCGATGTCTATTATTTCGGCCTATATAGAAATACAAATACACATATCAGATTATTGATCAATTGAATATTTGTCCTTTTCATTTATGAATCTGTTCATTCATTCGAAAATAATTGGTGTGTAAATCGTATCTTTCCTCTTAAGGAGAACATATCATAGGTAAATATAAAGGGTGTTTCATTGTTAAATGAACCTACGGTAACCTGAGGTAGAACTGCCCTAGACGAGTCTAAAAAAACAATATATGCTTGATCTAATCAATTCCATAACCAAGATACAGAGTGTTTCTTGTATTCACCAATATTTTTAAATGCTCATAACTTTGATTTCAAACCATATAAGTCACTCATAAAGGACAATTGATTCATATTCAAATAAGTGGAAAATTCCAGGTCTGTATTGGAAAACTATGGGACTTGTCTCAAGCTGAGAAAGATTTGATTCAATAGTGGAATTCCACTAAATTCTCTGAAAAATCTTACTTCGTGATGAAATTCAAAAACCATCTTGTCCCTCTCATTGAAAATCGGTATTTCTTAATATTTAGAAGGATTATTCCGAAAAATTTCCAGAAAAACATCAATACTGAAAAATTTACATATCCGAAATTCATAACAATGAATAATTCAATCAATTCAGAAGTACGAATCGCAATGCTGAATCCCAGAAGGAGTTTCGAAGTAACAACGTTTTGTTAAATTTCAATTGTTCGTCCCCAAATATAATTGAGAGTTTTTTGATTATGTTTGGATTAATATGTGTTTCATCGTAGGCCGTTTCGATATCTTTCCTTCCTATTTCCTTACTTTCCTACTTAGAAGAATACACTAAACATTTTCAATATTCCTTAATTAAATCATGCATAGGTTTTGAATCCATTAATGTAGCGGTCCAGATAAGCGGTCCACTTCTGCTCATCCACATATCTGTAAAGTTCTGATAGACAAATTTCCAGGCTATAAAGCTCAAGTTAGGTGGATCAGTAACTATCATACTAAAAACATATTTCTGCAATGTCCGGAAGCTTTTTAGGGGAATCTTAGTACATATCATCCTTAAGTCATTTTGGTAGCCCATATGGCCCAATCAATTGATTTGGACAAAACGTACATCTATTGGGAATCTGTACCGGATTTTCTATACCAGATCTCATGCGTATTTTTTTCAGCCTTGGTCAGGAAATTTCTGGGTTAGCACTTGCGAAATATTTGTATAGGCAGAGGTGGACTCTATAGCTGGACCTTAGATTACCCGATTTAAACACTATAAATTATTTCAGTTGGGAACAATTGAATGTTTACGTGTATTTTTCTGAGATTGGAAGTAAGGAGATATGAAATAGCAAGTAATAGCATTATTGTGATAACTATTTTTTAATTAATTTAATTATTCATTGTTGTTAATTTCAGAAACATATTTCAAAATTATTTTTTTCTGGAGTTTTTTCTGAGAATTTTGTGCAATTCCACTATTGATTGAAATCTTCCCGTGAAATTTTCGGTGAGCAATTCGACATGAGGGACGAAAAAATCAAATGAATCCAATTGAAAATTTTCTCCTCTCTTCAATTTTTCAATCCAATTCTGAAATTTCAATATACAGGGTGTTGAATACCAGCTTAACGGAAGTCCTATATTTCTCCAATACTATCCTGGAATGTTCCAATTATAAGTCACTTACGTGATCTGAAAGTCAATAGGTTATACCGGGTGGTTCCAAAGTTATGAGCAATTGAAAAAATTGGTGAATACAAGTATCTTGGTGACTAAATTGATCAGATCTACCAACTTTAGTTTTTGTGGACTCGTCTAAGGTAGCTTTACCTTAGGTTACGTATATTCATTTACCAGTGAAACACCCTGTGTGAAAGGTAGGCAATTTTTTGTAGTTCGAGCTCTCTATTATATCATTTGGGAATACACTGATATGATTAAGGGTGATAATTTTCAATTGTGTATATCTTATCTGCAGGATCTAATTCTCTTATTTTTGGCATTCAAGAACACACGAATATTTCTGCGATATTTCTTTCTTAATCATCCGTTTATTGAAAAAACGGATTACTACATCTTTGCATTCGAGCGATGAAGGTTTTATCTCGTGTACGGAAATAGCTTTGAAGATCCCAAATTTTTCATCGCTGATTCACTACAATCAATAGGGCGAATCTTCTATGATGAAGTGAACTGGATCACATGTTTTCACAAAATTAGATGATATCAGATTATAAGAGGATCGATGAGTACTTGTTAACCTACAGGTTTATTTTGCAAGCCCGCGCTGTTTGCCAGTCGGGTAGTGAAGTCTCAATTATCTTTACTTATAACCTTGTTGTAACCACCTCCTTCATAATCACAGAACCGTGGCTTTTTTAATCGACAAATAACATCGAGAACCTTTTCGATCTTGATACACACTGGGGAAGATTATGCAATACTGCCCCCAGATAACCCAAGGTTTTCGAGATTGCAAAGTATGATTTCAACTATTCGAAAATCGCGCAATGTATTGCACAACCTTTCAATATTATATGGACTCAATTAATTGAACTGAATCACGATTTCCAAATTGTGCACTACTTCGATGGCTTGGACCTACCCAACTCGAGCTTTTCCTTTCATTATCGAGTATGGTAACTGCAACTGAAGCAATTAGTTGAACCCCGTGAATCCATTGAACATCATACATACTCTGAAAGTGGATAGATGGCAATACATTTGTAGACGACAAATTGTTCCTGGCTTGGTTAATTGGTAGATAGCGGCATAGTGAGAATCCAAATCAACATTATACTACTCTAGCAAGTGACAGACCAGGGTAAGATATGACATGTCGCCGTGATAATCTCTCAATGCGTGCAAAAGTCTTCTAACTGTGCAAACAATGTAGAAGTATATACTCTTCAAAAGTTACAATCACTTACATAATGAATCTTTTATCGTTTTTCGTACATCACGAGTTTCAGATTCATCCACCACGTGAAGACTCCGAAGATAATACCAATCTTGTTGACTACTTCACGCGAATGTTAAAATTCGTGGATGAAAAAAATTCAGCCATTTTTTTTGATTATTCTAATGACAAGGTCAGCACCGATTTTCCCTCGAAATTGTGGATCAGTATCTGCCAGCCATCTACCGAATTTAATCATGAACAGATTTGTATATTTTGAATTATCCCCGAAATATCAATGATACCGAGTAAAAATCATGAAATTTAATATGTTGCTCATCCCAATATGTCTGGAACAATTTTAACCTCGAAAGTTTAAATGCGCATAACATCAGAACCGTTTGACCTATGAAGCTCATTGATGAACATAGCTGGTGCATTCTGATGAGCAGCCTTCCCTGAAGTTTCAAGTCGCTAGCCCTTTCCGTTACCAACTTATAGTGGCAACTGATGGCAGGCGCGCCGAGAAAAATAGATTTTAACATCGGATTCTTTGTCAGTGCGTCTGACGTATTCAGTCATTTAAAATCAACTTCCCGAGGAAATCCCAGACACTGGGACAAAACGATAGCAAAATTGTTGCTTAGAACATGTGCGCAAAAAGTCCGTAATCATGCATGTTCAGCTTAGCTATTGTTATACAGTTGTGATCTTTCTGAAAAATGAAATTTTCTTGGTATACTCAAATTTTTCTATTATTATTATTATCAATATTGATATAATAGCGCCATTTCTGATCATTCGAAAGCTTTTCAATGTCCATTTAGTTCACCTACTAGCGAAGGCCGTCGATAAACCCTAGCAATAGATAACTTTTTTAGACGTATCAGTTGAGAGGCATAGAATAACACAATCCTAGAAGTGGTAACTCCCTACTAAATCAGGGAAACAGAGTGGTCGCCATCTTTTGGGGTCGTGGCGGGAAAAGTAACAGCGATTCAAATATTCGTGCAGGTACCTTTATATGTTTAAAGGATTGGAATTTTTATTGTCTTCCATAAATCATAAATCGAACAAACATATTATCCGGAATTTATTAGGTCAAATAGATCTCACATAGTCGCTACAGAAGGACCATTTATTATGATTAGTTATCTGAGTAGTTAATCCGGAGATTAACTACTCAGATAGGCTAATTTGTTGAAGGATTCTCATTGATCCAAAATATAACAATTTACTTCAATGAACAGTGATCAAACAGTACATGCATCTTACTAAAATAACTGTTGATATTAAGAATACATTTTACATGGGACTGAATCTGAAAAATTGAAACATCCAGTTATCACAAACATATTTGTTGCCTTTCGAAATTCCCAACTAGAACTGGCCAGTAATTCGACCCGTTCAAGAAAACAATATAAACATTTCTTGATGCTATGAAATATTAAAAAAACAATCTCTCTAACACAAATAATTCTAATTCGATTAAATCTTGTTCGTGTAAAAAAATTAGTGAAATTAACAAATGATAATTAGTCTCAACATACGTCAAAGATTTCTAGTCGAACTATTCAAGTTCGATCATTGTCGAACAGAGCTTCCAAACGGAAAAATGGAAACTTATTTTTGGCAACTCAGTCCATTAGATCCGATCACAATCTGAATAAGGCACTGACTTGCTTATAATCTGAAATTTAATGGGAAGATTAATGATTGAAGTGAATTCACTTCATAAGCCATCATTGATCATTAAATTTATAAATTTTGGTTTCGTTTAAGCGAAACTAGTTTTGCCATATTTCGGTAGTTCTGTACTGTTTTCAATTATAGGTCAAAAAAGTTATGATATTTCATAGAAAAATAGAGGCGAATATCCAACATCTATCTCTAAATGGTGGAGTCACCTGTGCCCAAGATTAGCAAAGCAGTTTCATACCCCTCCCCTGTTGAGAGGTACTGAAGACATCGAACATAAAATGATCAGAACCAGAACCGTTTTCTCGAATTTCAGAATGTCAAAGGAGTCGGGATCGAATATTTTTTGGTCATGTCTCTTCTGAATTTTCTAAAAATACTCAGAGTCCTCGTGCAATCATGCTCCTCAGTTCACTTGCATTAACTCAAATGAGCTGTTTGTGAGTGCACGATGCTTGAAATAAGTATAAGGTGTAACTTATGGCCCAATGTATTCCATAGACGATGTGGATCATGAATTGCTGAATGTTGTGATCAAGAATTTATTCATTCCTTCGGTAGATGTCAAAACTGGTAATGAACTACAACATTAATCAGTGACAGAGTTTCAAACTGAAGAAAAAACTTCAGTTGTCATTACAAAATCAAAAAATCTAACTTTTTAATGGTCTTATGGTGGAGAATAATTCACTCTTGAAGTTCAAGATATCCGTTCTGGAGAAACAACTCGATGAAAAACACTGAAATTATTTCAGACCTGAATAAAGTCAGAAGACTCCATAAGTAAATCCGGTATCGTCATAGCCACTTTAGGTGAACAAAAACAAAACATAACCACGTCACAAGTCATACCAGATGATCAAAGATTCGCCGTATCTGAGCATATCAGGAAGTCCCAGTCTTCAAGTGCGAATCGATCTAACAATCAACATATAATGTATAATATCTATAAAAAGTACGAACACCGATGTTTAGGAAAACATAACCCCTGCGACGTCGTCTGAAGTTGATTCGAGAGGTTACTCGGATGTCCCTAGTCAGGGTATAAACCATTCTTAGCGTGGTACTGAATGGACCACTATTACCCGTAGAAAGAAAAATGAAAGGACCCGACATGCAATAGTTGTTGGAATCTTTTCAGGTGTCTATACGCTGGAAGGAATTATCAAATATAAGGTTATACATGTCGCAAACTCGAGGCCACCAACTACTGCTGACGATCTCACAGCATGTCTGAAAAATAAATTCTCTGAAAATTAATCGTCATTCAAGGTTTTTATCCCTGTTACTGAATATGATAAAGTGAAAGTTGAATAAAATTGGCCTATCAGGATCCTGCGTGACTGATCTGATTCGATTCAACTTTCACTTCATTATATTCAGTAACAGAGATTGAAACCTTGAATGACGAGCAATTTTCAGAATATTTGGATTTCAGGCACTCACATTCCACATTTCAGAGAAGTTATTTTTGAGATGTTGTGAGATCCTCAGCAGTAGTTGGTGGCCTCAGGTCAGTGATCAATGGCCTCATATATTTCTGATGCCCAAAGCAGTTCAGAATGTGGTGCATTGGGGTTTCGAATTGTACAGCTAAATGCCCAATCACTTACAATAACCTCAATAACTTGGGTGTTTTTATGGCAGATATCAATCCATCTATCATCAGTATCGTGGAGCATTGCTGTAAGGATATAAATCTGGACTTTATGTCAATACTTTGATTCAAACTAGTATCAAGTTTTTGTCGATCATCACGGGAACATGGTGGTACTGCAATTTTCGCAAGATCTGAACCAAAAGTGACCGATAGGGAAGTATTCAGATTCTCAGACGAAATGGACAGTGAGTTCTGTGCAGTAAAAGTCGTTCAAGATCGTTCGGAAGTGTGTGTTCTGAGTGTTTATAGACCTTCTCCGAGAAATAAAAATACTTTTCACGACAAATTTTTCGATGTTTTGGATGTCTGCAGTACCTCAGCAAGTCTCTAATTTTTGTGCGGATACCTCAATGTTTATAATTTGGGCAAATGTAGTGATAGTAGTCTCGTGATTGATTCAGCTTTTACTTTCAATGTGCCTCAATTATTTCTTTCAACCTGGTGTGAAAGCATCCACAAGAGCTCGAAGATCTAAAATATTACAAAATCTTGTGAAGGAGATTTCATGTACCAATTTTGATAGTGTATACATAGCATCTGATATCGATGACATTATACAGTGTTCAATAAATAATAGTTGTCCAATTAGGAATATCAGGATATTTCGGAAAGTACAAATACCAAGAAGCTAACTTCAGAGATTAAGTTGGCTAGTGAAAAATTCAAAGACCTGTTTTGGCTATACAAAAATAGTAAATGTCAACATTTTTTGGAGGCATATAGAAGTACTAAACCAGCAATAACGTATTGCTTCAATCCTTTGGATTGGAGTGCCTCAAAAATCTCATCAATTTGTCTGACAACAAGAACAAAACGGTGTGGAAAATTGTGAATCAAGAGTCAGGTAGAATGAAAGATGTTGATGTCATTAGGTTGGACTTGAATGGCTCATTATGATTTAACTTAAATACAGTGCGTGATGAATTTGAAAGTTATTTTTCATCGATTACAGAATATTGCATTCTTGATAATTATGGCAATAATGTTTTCCAATATTGCACTGTCACTTCTATTAAAATTAAAACTTTTTCTTCATCCTATAGATGAGTTAGGAATTATGAAAGTGATCAAATATCTCAAAAAGAAAAAGAGCTGCGATATTGATTCTGTGTCAGCTAGGATGTTGAAAGGAATAGCGGAATCCATAGCTGAACGCATTGCATTCTTGGTAAATTTTTCAGTTACAACTGATAAGTTTCCTACTATCTTTAAATCTACTAGTGCTTTAGATTTATAAAAGGAATGATTCGAATAATGTAGCCAACTATCGACCTCATCGATCCTCATTTTTTTCTTGAGGTCATTGATAGAGTAGTTTTGAACCGTATGACAATTTCTCTGACTAAGTTTAATCTTTTCTTTGATTGTCAACATCGGTTAAGAGCTAATTTATCAACCCAAAGTGCTGCTCTTCCCTTTTTCTATTATGTTTATCATTCTTTGGATAAAGGTCTCCTTGTTTCGGGAATTTTTTTTTATCTCAAGAGTGGTTTTGATTGTAGAGTACCTCCAGTTTATACCAACCAAATTGCACGATCTTGCTTTATGGGGACATCTCCAAAGTGGATTCGAAGTTTCACTTCAAACAGGACCATGTCTGTTCAAGTTGGAAATCCATTTTCTCGCGTTTTCCGGAATAATTTGGGAGTACCTCATGAGTTCGTTTTGGGACTTGCTCTTTATTCTTTTTATTATTGACCTGCCTGCATTCATAACTGAGTGAATTGTCATTATTGTAGATGATAGACTTACGGTCCGAGTTGTTGTATTCGAAACAAAAAGTCTTGTGAGCAGTCAATAACCACTCACAGCTTTGGTTATGTGATGCCATCCAAGAATTCAATCAAGTTTTTGGGCTTTTATGTTGACAATAACCTTAGATTGAATATCCATATAACCTATGACATTCGTCATATAAGATTCTCTATCACTTGAAACATGAGCACATATTACAGCTTGTGCTTTACTCATATCGCCTTCAATATAATGATATGGGAAAATTCTATAGATTTCATGAGAGTTTTCATCTCCCAAAAAATTCTCCTAAGAATGATTTTCTGCATTGGATCTCGAGAACATTGCAAACCTTTATTTGTTTCCCACAATATTATGAATGTGCTTTTTATCCATAGTTATAAATATTTATTACATGTTAAAGATAACAAACCCACATTTGCTAAATTGAGTAATTTTAACTGTTACACTAGAAGAAGTACTGGAACGCTGTCCTTGCCGGGGCACAGAACCATGAAGTTTGAAACATCTTTATAACACCAGTGTATCAATTTGTACAATCACTTGCGTGATTCTGTGAAAGGAACAAATATAATAAATTCCAAGAAAATAATAAACTCTCTGATGATTCGTGAGGCATAATATAGTTTAAAAAAATATTTGGAAGATAAATCTGTTTGAAAAATATTATTAAACAGGATCAATGATAAATTATTATTATTATTTTACTAATTATTATTATTATAGTTATAACTTTTATTTTTCTGATTATTATTATTATTATTTTCATCACTGTTTCATTTGTATTGTATTGTTACTTGTTAGCTCGTTCTTCCATATTTCTCCTGAAGAAGTCGGAATATCGTACAAATTTTTCATTCACACCGTATTGGATTGGTTTAGAATTGAATTGCTCCAAAGATGTAAGTGTTTAAATAAAAGTATGATAATTTCTCCCGGAAAACATATGTTTTTTTTCTGGGGAAAACTATGATCAATAATCTGCACTGCGCAGTTTCAGTTGTGCGATTGAGACTGGCAACCTCAGAAATGTTATATATCTTCATACTCTGTATTTTTCATTTGAAGAAAGTGTTCAGGTCACGATATTAAACCACCTGTTTTTTTTTCAGAGTTAAGAGCTTATTTTCAACTCAACTTCATAAAGGGACTGAAGTTGAATACATCAGTTGGATTTCTAATTCTAGAACCTTACTCGCATGATAAACGCAGTACCGCTTCATTCTAGTAAGTATTCAAAAGTTATGTTCGATTAGATATGAATAAGCGCTACGTCCGCCTTTCGACAGTGCGGTCAATAATATATGATATATGGTAGTGTTGCAATACGACTAATTATCTTTCTCCTAGAAAAATTTATCACATTTAGTGATATCAATGAATTTGTTTTAGATTCCTCACACCTGGGGGTGTCCAAAAATACCCCATGTTTGTTATGCTATTATTTGTAGTTTTTGAGTTATAGTATTTTTTATGTGTTTTTTCGATTCATTACGCCAGCTAGGTTTCAAAAATTCATATATTTTTATGTAGTGAGTATTTTGCAGAATTTTTTTCTGTTACATGATCTCTCTGCGTGTTGTTTCCATAACGATAACAACTTAGCTTCCTGAAATCACTCAAAATTTTTCAAAAAAGGTTTGAAAGTTAGAACTTCAGTTTTCAGTAGGATTCACTCAAACATTCAACATCAATTGAAGAATACAAAAAGAAGTTTTCATACCTTCATTGTCCTCATAGAATCACCCCTCACATTTTTTCGGTGTTATTCAGATACACCCTGTATATATCGATCATGTGGTCAGTAGATTCAATTGAATTCGTTTATTGCAGTCTTTAGCATCGGACGAGAATGATGTTTATAGTTATAATAATCTTTGTAAATATTATTTTGCATGAACCTTGAAGCCAACATGTTATGAAATTATATCAAAACAAAACTTCGAATCAATAAGTTTGTTCGTTGTATTTCCATGAACTTCAACTAATGTACACCAGTGTAGATAGTATAGTACTGATAACATTCGGTGTAGTTAGTTGTAAACTTGCACTCTGTTTTTGCGGAAATGTTAAAACTAAGTGAAGTCACAGATTACGGGTGCAGTGCATAAAGTGAGGTTATCTTCTGAGATTGTTGCATAGAAGCCTATGTTTCGCCAAAGCCAATGATGTAAATAATATGGTGTGCTTATCTGCATTTCTGTGGTCGTTTTTACAAATGGTGACGTATTAAGGAAGATTGGGTGAAAGGATTTGTGTCGTTTGCACAACAATGGATATATTCTCATGAATAGATTATTCTAATGGTATTCATTTTCTACACACAATCACAAACAAGTTGATTTTTTTGTGTTTTCTTATTAATACGGCATGTTTCAGAACGAAATTCTTCCCTAATTAAGTTTCATATTTGCATGAAATGGGAAAAATGTACTCAGTAAAATATAAATCTAGAAAAGTTTTTATACGAGCTTGTTCAAATTCGATGTGAATTTGTTAACCTATTCACGTATTGACCTGCCAAACGAAACTTTACTCCGTAATGAATTGCATTGGAGTTCCCCAGGATTATATGACTAGAAGATCGCAGCACTTTCTATCGATATTTGCAGAGCAGGACTGAAGCATAATTGCGGAAGTCAAATTCATGAATGGGTATAATCCACCCAATGATTCCGCAGAAAAACCCATTCGAAAAATTATTTTTCAATTGTAACAAAAATAGAAATGCAATCGAAAAGAAACCTGGTAATTTGTTCGCATAATTTCAGCAGAATCTTACTGATAAGGGCTGCAATATAACATTTAAGAATAGTTTTCAAATTTCCCTTTAGTGGTAAAATTAACGCGAATCTCTTCGTAATGAGTCCGCGTGTTAATATAATACAGTCACCTACCTAGTTACAATTCAATCGTATATGTATCGAGAGAAAATTATAATTCCCAGTTTGGAATTGCACCTGGATACCAACAAATATAATCGTATCTATCGATATTTCATTTTCACAATGATTTCAAAACTACTTATCCAATCGTCCTGGAGATCAAGTGCTTGGTTTAAAAATGATGCCTTGAAGATATTTCCAAAGTTTAAACTAATATTGATATGTAATTTCTGGGATAAAAATATCTTTGATTTTTTTTCCAGTGATAAGATTCCGGGGAAATTTTGCATAAGTTTTGCGCGTTCACTTTCCACATCTAACAACCAAGTATTGTTCAGTATGCTATAGTTTCCGAGGTATCAGATATTGAGTTGACAATATTTCAGATAGCTATAACTCCGAAAGTTGTTGGCGGATTTTTTTCCATTAAAGAACTCAGCCGAGATATTCAGGTTCTGAACCTACTCAGTAAATATCAAGACAGAATTTCAGTGAGCGCAAAAGTAATCATTTGAAAACGCTTTCGTCCAAAATTAGATAATTAGAAATATATATAGTAACAACCATAATTAATATTTGGAAAATAAAAATCATTTTGATCATCCGATTATAGTTTTTCATTGAATTTTACTTTAAGCCCATACCCATATTATTAGAGTTCTAATAAGTTCCTGGACAGAACAATACACAATTAATATTAAGACGGACGTAAAATTTATGTATTAAACGTAACAGAAATAATATACAGGGTGGCTGGTGACTAAGGAACAACGGCTCGGTGGAGAAAGAGGACCTCAACCTGAATGAGGATTGAGGGTTTAAATGTCCCATAAGAATATTTAAACCCCCAATCCTCATTCAGTTTGAGGTCCTTTATTTCCAGTGAGCCGTTGGCCCTTACGTCTCCAGTCGCCCTGAATATCAGGCATTCATAGAATGCTATTGACAACTGGCCAGAATTTTAAATTGTCTAGTACCCTCTGCTCCTTATACAGAAGTTATATTTATTTGAAATTCGTTCGATGGAATAAGTTTGACTAGCAAAGAATCAGTTCAGTCTATGAAAAAGCTATTCACAGTTAGGAAATGGAAGCAGACTTATGTTCTCAATAGCTTTTCAATAAAATCATCATGAAGAAATAAATCTTCAGAAGAGAATGGATTTTAATACAAATAAATGGTAAATTAAAGAACCAGTGCCAGTAAAATGTGAAGAACTAAATATAAGATTTAAAATATTTAATATTCTACGTATTCAATGAATTTAATGCATAGAAATTATATGTATAATTCTTATCTGCTTTCTTGGTCATACTGTCCTCTGCTGCCAACCATAGCATAATTTCGGCCTCCATACTGTTGAAAATCTGCCACAAAAACTTTCTTATTTTTCGTATTTTCCATGTGATGCAGGGACAGATTTCCAAAAAATTTGTTATCATATTCATATGCACTGTCCTCATAGAGAACTCCTGAATGATTCCAAGTTTCAACCTCTACATTATCTTTGTTTCATTTGAATTTAACTATATTGTTGAAAAATCCCTTTCAACAAATGTGGAGGGTCATAAAAATATAGTGGTACGATTTTTTCAAAAGTCAATTTGTATTCCAAAAAAATGATCTGAAGTTTCTTTACATAGCTTATTTATTGTAGCCCCCGTGGCAGAACCTTGATGACAAATTGATATTTTGACCAGTAGCCTAGAGTTTTGGTATGACCTTACCATAGCTCTTATGACTGGTAAGGATATCACTCTTCATTTCATCCTCACTGATGAAATAGGCTAGGCGTTGCTTCCATTCATTGAAAATTCCCCTGAATATAAATACCATCGCGTTTTATTATCTGCAATGAAATAACAGCGATTAACAAGTTTTCCATTGTCCTGTGAGCCCTCAATTGAATCATTGCTCTCATTATATTGCAGATTCTGATCGAATGACATTTCATTAAACAGAATAAAACAACAATTTCTCTTCTCATTCATTTTCTCTACCTTTCTTTCAATACATTTCATTGTGTGAATATAGCTTACCAATACCTTTTCCAAAATTAAGTTTTTTTTATCAATTTAATCAGAGTTCTCTTGGATGGAGCCACAAAAATATTTCTGAAGAATGTAAACTCCTTAGGTCTCTGTTCAGGGCCGTAGCTACAGTTGACTTAAAGGTTGGGCAATTGAAATTGAAGGTATGGCAGTGAAACTTTACATCAATCTCAAGGATTTTTTTTCACATTTAGATTTTGCCTTTCAAGATTGGGCATTGCCTACCTACCTGAACAGCAAAAAAAGATACTAACTAAACAAATCTATAAATATGTTAATTGAAGAACATAAACAATAGTTACAACGAGAAATCCACTCAAAGATACTATAAAACTATTACCTATACCTAAAGCTTCCGCTAAGTATCCTGATAGCTGGGTAGTTCTTTTCCCCATTCTGTGTACAGCATTGGAAGCGTGCATGGACTAAATTTACGACTGGTTAGCATTTTTTTTTTAATATACTATAATAATATTTAAAATGGAGGAAGATACTCACGTTAAGAAGTGTGAGTGTATGCAGAATTACAGGGGACGTCAGCAGTTTGGTATCTGAAAATTCCATTATTGAACGTCCAAAGAGATTGTGCACTTAACTATCTTAAATTTATAAAGTCGGCCAGCCCAGCACATTTCGAGAAAATGTATTTTGATTGCTGTTATAGATTGTGCTATACATATACTGAGTTGAGCTGTTCGATTTTTTCCGAAAGTCATATTTTTCGAAAAATGAAAAACTAAGGAAAAATTTATACCAGCACTTTTGTTTTTTTTCTCAATAATGAGTGAAAAAGTTTGTGCTACTTTTATGCTGACTTGTGCCGCGAATATTTTCTTGATATTCTGTCGGATTTTACGAAAATGTCGCAAAATTGGAAAAAAAGTTTGCCCAGCACATTAATTTTTTTGTGATGAAAACATAAATAAAAAATCGTTTCTTATGCGAGCTAATTTGTGCTGTTGAAATTTTCACGAAAATCCGGCTAATTTTCCGAAAAAAAGATTGCGAAAAAATTTTTTTCCAATATTATTCGATTTTCGAATTATTTTTTTGGACTGAATTGTGCTAGGTTCATACCGCTTTCTGCCGTTGAAATTTTTTTTTATTGCAGTTGGTTCTCAAGATATTCCACAAAATGTAAAAAATGGACCGCCCAGATAAGTGTGAAGATGGCCCAGCACTTTTCGATTTTCGAATAATTTTCGTGCTAATTTTCCGAAGGAGAAAATTCTGGAAGAAAGTCGGACTAGTACTTTCGTACTTTTCTCTGTCGAAAGTTGTTTCATTTAGTTGTACCACATTTGTGCCGGCTTGTAACGGTCAGATTCTCAGAAAAAAAATCGGAACTTTTTCTTCAAACGGTGGAGATTGGATCATCAGTATACATGATAACCGGCATGAGATTCAGAACATTGGAAAATGCAACTAGAAAGCGTTCTATTTGGATCAGATAACAGGATGTTTGATTTACTTCCATTTAGCATTGAATAGTTTCCTCTATCAAATTACGCTTCAGCTTTCGAAAAGATGCGGCTTGGCCCTAATTTTCATTCCTTCAAAAGATTTCGCAACAGTCAGCGAATCCGTGAAATAGAAGAAGCGAAAAATACTCATTCCCTTCACTTCTCTGGATTGTTTTTCCAGAGTCATAAGGTTACTCTTAGGAAAGCAATCTTCAGCCCAGATTTATTTGTATTCCAGTAACTTTCGGTGATTGATGCTATTCACTGTCATAGAAATCGAACAATTAAAAATTAAATTATAGATGAATAAAAAAAATAGTTTAGTAGAAGTGAAATCCACACATATATATTTAAGGGCTGGTATTATAAAACTTAACTGGAAGTTATGTGTAACTTTAACTGATAGTTTTGACAGTTATATTAGGACATAACTGTCAGATCTGTCAGTTAAACTTGAAGATAACTTCCAGTTACGTTTTAGAATACCGGCCGTAAAGGTGCCTCGTACGCTTATCGTAGTATGCCAGTCAGCTTAGGCTATTATAAATCATTCGAGAGTCGACGGCTAGCGTTGTTGGATTTCGTGGCAGCTTCTTCCATTTTTTTCCACGGTCTGAAGCTCGAGTCTGTTCCACTGTATACTGATATTCAAAGAATATGCTGGTTATTTTGAATTTCCACCGTTTGAAGGAAAAGTTTTTTTTCTGGAAATCTGACTAGTACAAGTCGGCACAGATGTGGTACAACTAAATGAAACAACTTTCGACAGAGAAAAAACTAGTCTGACTTTCTTCCAGAATTTTTCTCTTTTGGAAAATTAGCAGGATTTCCGTGAAAATTTCAACGATACAAATAAGATTACTTGAAGCACAATTTTCTTTATATGTTTCCTATCATTACGACATAACGAAATTGTTGAGCTAATTTTTTTTCTTAATTTTTATTTCTGGGAAAAAGGAAAAACTTTCAGAGAAATTTGAACGGCACAACACCCACTTTCTCAAAAAGTTTTAGCTGTCCTATTTCATACATTTTGTGGAATATCTTGGGAACCGTCTGGAATGAAAAAAGAATTCCAATGGCACGAAGCAGTACGAATCTAGCGCAACTCAGTCCACTAAAAAAAAATTCGAAAATAGAAGTTATAATGGACAATATTTTATTCGAAATATTTTTTTTTTTCGAAAATTCAGCCAGATTTTCATGGAACTTTCAACGGCACAAATAAGCTCGCATGAAAGACGATTTTCAATATACAGGGTCTTTCACGAGGGACCTCACCCATATTTATACGGGAAACTACTGAACGTATTTTCATGAAATTCAGCACTTATAAGTATTTCACGATGTTAATGAAATCTAAAATATTTTCAAGGCATGAGCACCTCCGGTTTTTCCGGAAATGACGTCAACTTCCGTTTTTCAAATTAGAACACCATTTTTTTATTGCAGAAATAGATTCCTTAAAAAATTTCAATTTATTTTGATGTAACATTTTTCAGTTTTGGTTGGAAAATTCTCTCTGAGCGGGAAAATTCGGAAAAAAAATCGAAAATATAGCTCCGCTGAAACAAGAATAACTTCGAGGTTTTTGGATGGAAAATTTTCATTTTTGGGATTTTTCAAGATGTAAGATTGATGTATCCACTTTGAAAATCGAAATCGCGATTCATGATACAGGGGGTGAAAAAATTGCTTTCAAAGTTAGGGATGACAAAATCGTGAAAAATCAATTTTTTCAAATTAGAACCCCATTTTTTTATGGCAGATATTGAATCTACGTTGAAAAATAATGTGAGTGTATGCATCACACCCTTGCCCTAAAGTGGATATTTTCTGAGTTATGCACAAAAAACTGTTTTTCGTCTTGAATTTTCAGCTATTTCTTTTCCCTTCACGCCAAAAAGATGACATTTTCAGGAACTGTTACTTAAACCATGTTTTAGATTTTACTACCCTAATATGCAAGAGAAAAAAGTTACAGGTTGTTCCTAAATAGATGGCAAATTTGGATTCGAATTTGTATCGGAAACCTCTTTATTTCAACTAATCGGCCATAAATAAATAATTCCTTATGAACCATATGCAAAAACTTACTATGTTTTACATTATTTTTTTTTAATGATAGATATCATTAATTACATCTGCCAAATTCCTCTTTATTCAGTAGCATTTTGTGTTTACTATTAATTTGGTGATAATTCGTATTAAGTTATAAAATCGATCTCTATGCCTAATTTTACCAATGAAGATTATTTAAATCTCATTCTACTTCATGGAGAATGTAATAAAGTTGTAGATAGAACGATTCGACTGTTCATTGGGAGGTTTCCTGACTGACCCAGACCAACGAGAGATACCATTAACAGAACCATGACAAACTTGAGAAATGTCGGATCTTTCGTTAAGAAAACTACACACAGAGAAAAAAGTGTAGTAGAAGATGAGAACAACGAAATTACAGTTCTTGCATATTTTCGTGTGAATCCTCAAAATTCTCTCAAAGATGCCGAGATTGATCTGGGATTATCTCAATCGAGTGTTTGGAGAATATTAAAAAAACATAAAATGCACCCATATAAATTCAATAGGGTACAGCATTTGAAGGAAACTGATTTCGTCAGGAGAACAGAGTTTTGCGAAGCTATGATGATTCGATTTCAAGAGAATGAAAACTTTTTGGACTGTATAATTTGGACAGATGAATCTAAATTCACAAAGAATGGTTCTTTCAATAGGCATAACAGTCATTATTGGGATGAAGAGAACAACCACCACTTCAGACAATGGAACTTTCAAGAGACCTGGAGTTTCAATGTTTTTTGCGCCAACAAAAATAATGCAATTCTCGATGTTCACATTTATGATGGGACTTTAACTGGTAAGATAGAACCCTACACATTTTTGCATTATTTAAAGAATGTTCTCCCTTAGGGGATAGATATTCTGACATATTGACTCAAATAATTGAGCCGCTAGTACAGAACCATAATGACTTATGGTATCAACAAGATGGCGCGCATCCACACAATTCACTCAATGTGTCAAATATCCTCTACAGGCTATTTGAAGATCGATGGTTGGCGAACAATGGTCCACATCTTTGGCCACCACGTTCTCCCGATTTAACTCCTGTAGACTATTATGTTTGTGGTAGGATAAAAAATTATGTCTACTCAACTCCCCCGACTGATAAAGAGGACTGCATAGAACGAGTCAGAAATACGTTCAGGTTTGTTTAGATTTTTAGATTCATAGTTTTGAAACTCAATTTGGTTTTTAAACACTTTTGCAGATCTCTTCCTCCCGATGAAATAAGAAGAGCAACGCACGAAGCATTCCTGAGACGTATAAATAAATGTCTAGAAATTAACGGTCAAAACTTTGAGCATCTTCTCTAGTTATAACTGCGAGAGTTTGCCATGGTTCTCCTAATAGTAACTTGAAGTCGGTTTCAAGAAGGGGTGAAAAATCTACAGCATGGTTCAAATAATAGTTCCTGAAAATTTCATCTTTTTGGCGTGAAGGGAAAAGAAATAGGTGAAAATTCAAGACGAAAAACAGTTTTTTGTGAATAACTCAGAAAATATCCATTTTAGGGCAAGGGTGTGATGCATATACTCACATTATTTTTTAACGTAAATTCAATATCTGCCATAAAAAAATAGGGTTCTGATTTGAAAAAATTGATTTTTCACGATTTTGTCATCCCTAACTTTGAAAGCGATTTTTTCACCCCCTGTATCATGAATCGCGATTTCAATTTTCAAAGTGGATACATCAATCTTACATCTTGAAAAATCCCAAAAATGAAAATTTTCCATCCAAAAACCTCGAAGTTATTCTTGTTTCAGCGGAGCTCTATTTTCGATTTTTTTTTCGAATTTTCCCGCTCAGAAAGAATTTTCCAACCAAAACTGAAAAATGTTACATCAAAATAAATTGAAATTTTCTAAGGAATCTATTTCTGCAATAAAAAAATGGTGTTCTAATTTGAAAAACGGAAGTTGACGTCATTTCCGGAAAAACCGGAGGTGCTCATGCCTTGAAAATATTTTAGATTTCATCAGCATCGTGAAATACTCATAAGTGCTGAATTTCATGAAAATACGTTCAGTAGTTTCCCGTATAAATATGGGTGAGGTTCCTCGTGAAAGACCCTGTATATTTTCACAACAATAAATTAATGTGCTGGGCAAACTTTCTCTCTAAATTCGCAATTTGTTGGAAATTCCGACAGAATATCGTGAAAATATTTGCGGCACAAGTCAGCACGAATGTAACACAAACTTTTCTACTTATTTTTGAGAAGAAAAATGAAAGTGCTGGGCTGATTTTTTTCTTAGTTTTTGATTTTTCGAAAAATTAGAGGGACTTTCGGAAAAATTCGAACAGCACAACTCAGTATATGTATAGCACAATCTTCAACAGCCATCAAAATCAACTTTTTCGAAATGTGCTAGGCTGGCTCACTTTATACATTTTGTGCAATATTTTGAGAATCGTACACAATAAAAAAAAATTCAACGGCACAAAGCAGCACAAACCCAGCACAATTGAGTTCGGGGCCAACTTCACACACATTGCACAATGATGTAAAACGGAGGGCAGTAGACGCAAATCGATAAAATATATTTCTTTTCTGCTAACAACAATATCTTTCTAAAGCATTAACAATGATATCAACATATTTATCTAGTATTGAACATTCATAACCAAATGTATACGTTACTTACAACGAATCCCAGTAAATCAGCCAATTTCTATATAATATTTGAATTCCAACAAATTTCAATTTTAATTCTACACGTGCCCACCATTTCGAAATAACACTAGCATATCTATATTTCCTCCACCTGAGTAGGTTAAATGAAATAATTATCATAACAATCTTGACTCATCGAAATTTCCACTGATGTCATTGATCAGACTATATAGGTATGGTTTTTACATATGAATATATAAACAATGAATGTTCATTACCTATTTCTCCGTCCTCACTTTCTCAACGCTTGTGTCTCTAAGTAACTTCAAGCTTTTCCACACAAGTCAGATAAGAGACACCTACCCAACAAAATGCTTGCGCAAGACAGTATAATTCAGAATCAGAATTTTCTAGTTATATTTCAAAGTCCAAATGATCAATATTTCTATTATCAAACTAGCACTACTATATATAAAACAAGGTGTATTAATCGTCGATTGTGACCTCAGTTCTTTCTCCAAACTGCTGGTGTCTGGATGACATAAATCCGTATTGCAATAAGCAAGGCAACTAACGTAAGCTGGTGAACAAGTTTGTGCATTCAAACACCCTCGGTATTCATGTTTTTGTCCTTCTATCGTCACAACAGCCACACCACATTGCTCATCCGGAAAAACACAAGTTTCCTTTTTCATTTCTCTTGAGAAGTCAAAAGGAGCTAAGAGAAAACATTCCAGAGAACAAACAAACTGCAAAGAATCACAAACCAGAAAGAGAACTAAAACTCGAAGATTCATTTCCTTCGATATTGAAATATATAATGATGGGAATTCGCTGGCACTTATGACATATCATAATTCTATGGATGTTCATTCTTATTTGAAAATAGCTGCATAGAATACGTTGTGTCATAGCCAGAACTGTGGTGATGCGAAGAAAGCATTTGCCACGGACGCAAAACAAACAAGAGACGCAAAATTGTGACATTTTCTTTGAAAATAATGATGTTCTACGATTTTTTTCGGAAGAAGAGCAAGTTTTCATTTAGCATAAATGTCTGTTATTTTTGTAATTTCGAACCTAAAATGGTCTGGAACGATTATATTTGATTTTCCGAAGAATTCGTGGTCAAATTTGATTATGCCTGGCCGGTTTAATCACCATTCTAATATATCTAATCTCTTAAAATGTTAAATCCTTCGGAAATTTTTATATATTTTAATATATGAATGAAAGTATTTCGAAATTAAGTTAATCTCAGCTAGAATTTCTAGCAATTGTTCAATTCACTTTTCTCAAATGTTAAATTCAAAAAAGTCTACTTGTTAAAGGCTATTGAAACAACAATTAAATACAGATTTTTCTGTATAACCTTTACATAATATCTTTCGATATTGATTTGATATCTTACGATATACTTTTATGTCTTCGACGTACTACGTCTTCAATGACAAAATTATTATATCAACTGGCATATAATGATCAAAGTAAAAAACTTGAGAAAAGTGTAAAAAAATGAAATACAACCTAAAAACAATACTAGACACGGTGTTTCATCTTCTATCTTTCGATTTAGAATCATCAGTAGCATTTATTCTATATTATACATCAAAAACTTACCACGTGTTTTGTTACGCACAGTTCACATCAATAACGGAAATAAGCAGGTTTAAGTCCATACGCATGCTTGTTAGAATTGTGCATAGAAACAATAATGCCACAGATTTTACTTACACCTTCTTCTTTCCTTGACAAATGAAATGCGGTAAAAAACATTTTCCAAAATCTTTATAACCTCAAAAATTAAATGACAGTTGATATTGACCCTTGAAAACTATAAGTTTTCATTCAAATATTAAATTCAAAAAAGTCTACTTGTTAAAGGCTATTGAAACAACAATTAAATACAGATTTTTCTGTATAACCTTTACATAATATCTTTCGATATTGATTTGATATCTTACGATATACTTTTATGTCTTCGACGTACTACGTCTTCAATGACAAAATTATTATATCAACTGGCATATAATGATCAAAGTAAAAAACTTGAGTTTTTTATGTATTATGTAAAGGTTATACAGAAAAATCTGTATTTAATTGTTGTTTCAATAGCCTTTAACAAGTAGACTTTTTTGAATTTAATATTTGAATGAAAACTTATAGTTTTCAAGGGTCAATATCAACTGTCATTTAATTTTTGAGGTTATAAAGATTTTGGAAAATGTTTTTTACCGCATTTCATTTGTCAATGAAAGAAGAAGGTGTAAGTAAAATCTGTGGCATTATTGTTTCTATGCACAATTCTAACAAGCATGCGTATGGACTTAAACCTGCTTATTTCCGTTATTGATGTGAACTGTGCGTAACAAAACACGTGGTAAGTTTTTGATGTATAATATAGAATAAATGCTACTGATGATTCTAAATCGAAAGATAGAAGATGAAACACTGTGTCTAGTATTGTTTTTAGGTTGTATTTCATTTTTTTACACTTTTCTCAAGTTTTTTACTTTGATCATTATATGCCAGTTGATATAATAATTTTGTCATTGAAGACGTAGTACGTCGAAGACATAAAAGTATATCGTAAGATATCAAATCAATATCGAAAGATATTATGTAAAGGTTATACAGAAAAATCTGTATTTAATTGTTGTTTCTCAAATGTGTAATTAGGAATCTTGCAGGATCATTTACGCCGTCATTGCGCTTCTAAATACTACATTCCAATGACATAAATCTGATCTTCTTGAAAATATTGGTAAAATAAAATTACAAATAAATTGATCTGCGAGATCATTGGGTGGATTTATAATGCAACGGGTTCTACAAATAAAAAGTCTCTAAACGTATTCTCATTGTATTCACGAACCAAATACACCCAATCATTCCGTAGATTAATCCTTTAAAAAATGTATTTACCCAATATTTTAGAAACTACTAATGGTCATTTAGTACTTGTAGATTGAAAAGTGACAGCGTGAAGGTTTATCCGAGTGTAAGAATCACGTGAAAGCTCCTCACTTAATATCAGTGCTTTTCTAGAATTTTTTACGCGCTTGTTCTGGGGAACAGCCCATTATCGTGTCGTCTCAATGTCTGAAATTTTCGAATTTAGAGCCGAAAAGGGTCTGAGTTGAACACCCTGAAGAAGAATCCGTAGTTAAATTCAATTATGTCGGTCCATCCGTCTGTATGTGCTCTAGCTCTCGGAAAAAATGACCTAGTAACTTGGAATTACCAGATTAGGTTTTTAGTAGAAGTATCTCCGTCAAGTTTGTTAATGGGTAAAATCGGTTGAATAGTTTCGGAATTAGGCCCATTGGAAATTTTGCTGTTAATTCTTCGATATATCAGATCAAAACTTTGAAGATAGTTTAAGAATACGAAGGCGCATCTCAGTGCAGAATCTTGTGTGGATCCAAATGTTGAAAAATACAAAAAAAAGGTTCGAAAATTTTTCAAATTTTGTTGAACAATTTTTGTTCTCGAAAAAATATTGATCAGACTTCAACGAAATTTGGCCCAGTCCTTTGAGTCAGTTTTTCGAAACAATAGTTCAAATCTCAATTCAATCCGATATTCCACTTCTGACATATAAGAGAAAAAATATGCCAAATTTAGTTGTTATTTGGAATTACCACGTTATTGCCGCAATATCTCAAGAAGAACAGATGCAATCAGATTGAAACTTCGTAATCAGTTGAAGAATGCCAACACACAACAAGGTTCGAAATTTCTTGTTGATCTAGTAGTAAGAGAATCAGGAAAAAATCATTTGAAAATTTTTGAAATTTTTGTTTTTTGTTTTTTTTCTCGGAAAGTGTGGGTCAGATTTCAACGGAATTTGGCACATACCTTAGATTCAGTATTCAACAAAACATTTTCAAATTAAATTAAAATTCGATACGATATTTACTTGCGTAGATATATCGAAAAAAATATGTCAAATTTCGTTGCTTGAAATTTTGACGTTTTTTCCTCAATATCGAAAGAAGAACGAGTGCAATCAGATCAAAACTTCAAAATTATATGGGGATTACCAACGCAGAACTCTTTGCAGGATTTTGTACGAATACAGTTGTTTCAAATCTTTATAAAATATGTTTATTCGAAAATGTTTGATATTTTTGTTGAAAATTTTTTTTTCTCAGAAAATGTTGATCAGATTTCATCGGAATAAGACACAGAACTCAGAATAAGTATTTAACAACAACGTTTCAAATTTCAGTGCGATACGATATTTACTTTCCGAGATGTATGGGAAAAAAATATGTAAAATTTCGTTATTTGAAATTTTGATGTTATTTCCTCAATTTCTCAAGGAGCCATCACATCAAACCTTCGTTAATGTATTGAGAATATCAACGCGCAATATACCGCAAATTTTCGTACGTCTCCAATATATGAAAAATTTTGAAGAGAAGGTTTCTCTGAAATTATCACATCTTCATCGAAAAAAAAAATATTTTTCTGAATTGATTGACCAGATTCGATGAAATTCGACAAAAACTTGGAAGTTAGTCATCCGATGCAGTTTTTCAATTTTCAGTTCGATCTTATGTTTATTTCCGGAGATATTATAAAAAATATGTCCAATTTCGTTGTTATTTGAAATTCCCTCAATATCTCGATAACTAATGACACGATGAGATGGAAACTTGGAATATTGAAGCCAATATTCAAAAACAGTTTTTTCGAATTCCTGTTCGATCCGATTTTCATTTTCGAAAAAATTTGAGGCTTAAGGTGATTTCCTCAAGAAAAGCCAGAGCGTAGAGGGGCCATGGTATAGAATAGTATTGAGGAATTCATATACATTTATGTATGAATTCATACTAAAAAGTATGCATTCATACAAAAATCTGTGAATTCATACTTTTTAGTATGAATTCATAAGAGGAAGTATGAATTCTTACAAAAATGTATGAATTCATAGATATTTGGGTGAATTCATACAAAAAAGTATGAATTCCGCAGTCCACCGAGTGTGACGTATTAATGATATTTTCTCCGGACATATTCGACCTAGAATGAACTAATTCCGATTTAATGAAATATCTTTAAATTAATTCGGTGCCAAACCAGAACTGCATGAATCTTTCAGAGACCTAAGTTTATTGTTCATTTTACTGATCCTAAACACGATATCTTCCGAATAGGATAAAACTTAGACACTCAGTGTTTGTAAAGCAGGTTTGGACCTTGAATAAAAAGACGCATTCGTGAATGGGTGGAATCCACCAAATTATTCTGCAGATACACCGATTCGAAAATATTTTGCCCAATATTTCCAGACCAAAATTGAACTGAAATCCTGTACTTGGATGAAAGCTTAAAGGTTTATGTATAATTTAGTGATAACCAAATGATTGGTAATGAAAATGAAAATATTTTTATCAGGAGGTGAAACTGCTTAGGTAAAGCACTCAGATGGAATATAAAATTTTTGAAAATATATTATTTTCTAGCCATACGATCAGCATTGAATTTCGCACAACTTTGCGAACCAGAGTTTTCCAACTCATTTTCAATGAGGTAGTTCTCCTCTGAAATATAAAATTTTCGAGGAAAAAATCTCAAGATTTTTTTTTTCTGATAAAATGCTAAGTTTCAATATGATCTCATCAGTACTTCTTGTGATAATAAGGAAATAACCTCAAACGTTTCAATTAGTATGTTATCTTCGAAATTATTTGCATTTTGAAAGGCAACCTACCCAGGAAGTCTCAAGTCGATGGCGAATCAAACTTAGTCGATTAGGACCAATTTCGGCAAAAAAAAATCGAAAAATTATATACAATTCTGCAAAATTTTAACTCGTTTGAAGTTAAATTTCAGAATTATACATACAGTTCTGCTCTCACGCCGAATTCATGTATGAAGTATTCCAATAATTCGATATTAATTGCTTTGTGATCACCATGAAGAAAAATCATTATAATGAAAGTCCTATCCACTTCAGCTCTATAACATCATTACTACATACACACACGGAGGACTACGAATTCATACTTTTGTGTATGAATCCATACTTTTTTCATGAATTCATACTTTTTTCTATGAATTCATACTTTTTTCAATGCATTCATACTTTTTTCTATGAATTCATACATTTTTGTATGAATTCGTACATTTGTGTGTCAATTCATAGATTTTTGAATGAATGCATACTTTTTAGTATGAATTCCTACATAAATGAATGAATTCCTCAATAAAATTCTACCATGGCCCCTCAACGCTTTCGTACAGACGCGATCAGATTCAAACTATTAAGTAAGTTGAAGAATACCAAAGCAAGACTTAATGCAAAATTCCGTGAGGATCGTATATGGAAGTGGAAAAGGGTTGAAAGTATTCGAACATTTTGGAAATTTTTCAATCTAACAACAGTATTTCAAAGTTCAGTTTGATTCAATATTCATCTTCGGAAAAATTGGCAAAAATTTTCGTCAAATTGTTTAGTAAATTTCTCGGTATTGTTGTTATTTACGGAATTACTCGAAAAAATAAAGTAATGAAATTTCAGGATATACATTATGAATGATCGGATGATTTTACCAATTCCGGAATTCAGCTTTCGTAATCGAACCGGTTCAACAAATATCTGGATGGATGTTATTTCACGGTTGGCAGTTAGGCTGACCTTAACCAAAATAACATCTGGAAAAAACTACTTAGTGACTCGATATTTTTATAGCAGGTTTGAAATCGCCTTAATGATTAAGAAGATATATCCATTCGAAATTTTTTATTTCCAGTATTACCAATAATGCAGATATGTTCGAATCGAAATCCTGCACTTGGTTGAAAAATGACGGGGTGAAGGTTCATGCAAAATGTCTTAAGGAAATGGCTTCGAATTTCAACAAGCGCATAAAAGTTCCGGACCTCGCGGCATTTAATTTCGCATATCAGCATATATACATGAGCAAACTCGTTTGGTACCAACTAACATTCTGTTAACACATTCTGTAGTGAGTTTTACTGTGAATTATATCTCTTGAGGTCATTCAAGATTACAGAACAAAATGTGCAGATTTTTGAAAGATATTTCGACTTCTCTGAGGGAAAGTTGAGAGAAAGAGCTAATAAGTGAACCAAACAACGGAATCCTTTACGATTCCGAGTATTTTCAAAAAAATCCCGCAATTTCGACACAGTTAGCGATCGATCCTCCCCGCAGCTCTCCCTAGATACAGAAGGACTAAAACTAACAACTGGCTCTTCTTGTCGCAAATTAAACTAATAGAGTATATTATAAATTGAGAATTATTTATCATAAGTCATTTTTATATCCCTTTTATCTTTTGCAGGTAAAAATGTACCTCAACTGCATTGAAAGAACCAACAACTGAATCAGTTCCAAATTTTTTCATCATTAAGAGACATTTATAATACCTTCGAATTAATAATGTACGTTCTGCGAGCATCAACTAAGAAGCACCGTAAGCAATGAACATAAGGAGAGAAATTATTTTAGGTAAATCTACATGAGTGAAACAAGGGAACAATTCTAGGTAGTCATGGCAGATTACGAAAGGACCAGACTAGTTGTCTTAGGTGGCGCTGGAGTAGGAAAGAGCTGCATTGTGAAGAGGTTTTTAGAAAATACTTATACGGATAAATACCGAAGCACCATTGAAGACTTATATAGCAAAGAATTCGATTTAGGACACATGGCTCTCAAGGTATGTTAAGTTGCTTTTTATTAGTCAATGCACAATTTAGAACATTATTAATTGATAGCTCCATCGTGCTGATTCATATTGTAACTTTTTCATGATTCATCAAAACGTTCATTTCATTCATACTTGCTACTATTATTATAATTAAACAACTAATTCTTTTGAAATCTGCGAGTAATTAATTCCACAGTGTTCATTCTCACTGATCACTTTCCTCCAAATGAATACTACTAATAACTCCGCTGAATAACTCCCCGTCCGGCTCCACCCCTGTGAATATGAACTCCATAGAACTTCTAGCAATTGCTTGAATTCGCCCAGATAGTTCTTTTCACCAGGCAAAGGTCGCACAGACATCCATGGATTTCTCCAATAGTTCCGCACAAGGCCGTACTCTTCACACTGCCCTCTCCTCAAGCCTGTTCTGTCCCAGAACAGATTCCACGAATCCCTCGGAGGACCGTGGTGAAATCTGCAATCGTCGCCATTTCCTCAGTAGCCCTGCTGATGAAAGTTACAGTCTACGGTTCTGCTGGGCTCTTCGATTTGCTTTCGGTTGAAATTGCATTCCAAGGTCTGATGTACACCTGTCTTCTGGAAGACTATTTCAAGCATTCTTCGCACAACCAGCTAACTTAACTGATCCAGTCCACAGCCGAGCTTAAGGACAGCACATTTCCCAATCCCCAAAGTATTGAAGGTCTTTTTTCAACCCATGCAGTGCTGTCTTTTAGTTTTGGTAGGTGGTGTTCTGAAGGGAGTTCTGCTTGGTGACTACGATATAAATAAACCGACCGAATCTTTCAATTCTAACAAAACCAATTTCCCAATCTCTACCAGAAGTTCCATTATGTAGTACGGCCAAAAAGTCTGTCACGCGACTCTTCCCAGCAACGTTTTAGAAGACCTTCATCGATCTTCAACGGATTCCATTGTGCCCAATTAGACTTAACATTTCGACACAGTCTGGATACTTCTTTCGAAGTGGGACTTCTACCGCTCTTCTTCCAACTCAGGATTACAGTCAAGTGTTGATCTTCCTCTTGTGGTCGTTGAATTTCTTGGGGTAGGCAGTCATCTTCAATTATTGTGATCCTTCTTAAATCTAGTCGTCAGGCGAAGGACGCACAGACGTTCATGGATTTCTCGAATAGTATCGCACAGGGCCAAACTCGTCACAATATTTTACCAGATCGGTATATTACACAAGCCATCTATAAATGATTTTCTCCTATCGAATAGTTCCCTAACTATTTTCATGCAATAATTTTTCAGAGAAATCAGACACGATCAGATCCCAATCACTCAAACATCGTATGAACTCATTATTTCTCAGAGGTCCTCAAACATATACAGGGTGTCTACTTTAAAAAGTCCAAAACTTCAAGGCAAGACGCTACATGTGATTTCCAACAAAAAAGTCGTATAACACATCGTCGAAATATCGACGGTAATTCTTAAATTCAACATTTGTGTTTTAAAATCCATCACACTCCAGTTATCCTTGTAGCCTCATCAAATTTGATCACATAGAGCGAAAGAGCATGAAATTGGCGTCAAAAAATTCTTGACTGCGGGCGTGGTAAGCAGATAAACATAGAAGTTCTTAGGTGAAAATTATCAATGATATTTTTCCAATAGGTTTATCGATGAAAAATGAATAATTGCGATGATGTTTTCTCTTCAGCAAAAACTTCCCTATTTAGTTATCTTCCGAATGACATATTAAATTTAGTACTAGCTGTTTTTTCTTAGCCTCAATATCATGGCTAACATGATAATAACAAAAAATAACAAATTATTCAAACATGATTTTCCTTCGTTTTGATTCTCTTAATGATTGAATCAGTTGTTTTTCTGATTGAATATTGAAGTTACTCTCAGTAGAACTGTGAATTTATCTGCCGAGTCAAACGAATAAACTAAATTTTATTAATATATGAATATTTCGGAGAACAATGGATTGGAATGTACAATCCAGTAGGATGGCCACCAAGGAGCCGTGGTCTTACTCCTTCGGATTTTTAAGTCTGGAAAACATTAAAAAAAGTCTATCAAATAAGCGTTCAAACTCAAGATGATCTGATGAATAGAATCGAATTGTATTGTACAGAAATGGGTTAGGAACGTTCTGAACTACGCAGAGTTGTAGACAAGGCGGTAGCCATTTTGAACATTTGCTTTGAGTTTATAGTTTGATTATTCATAGCGAGTTGTTACAGCATTTTTTCCTCTTTCTTAACTTCTTCTTTATAATATGTATTGATAAAATTTAATTCATTCGTTTGACTCGATAGATGAATAAACAGTTCTACTGAGAGTTACTACAATATTCAATCAGAAAAACCACTGCTTCAATCATCAAGAACATCAAAACGGAAGAAAATCACGTTTGAATAATTTCTTATTTTTCGTTGTTATCATGTAAGCTATGATATTGAGGCTGAAAAGACACAGCTAGTACAAAAGTTAATATGTCATTGGAAAAATATCATTGATAATTTTCACCTAAGAACTTTTATGTTCATCTGCTTATCACGCCTGCAGTAAGGAATTGTTTGACGCAAAAAAATTCTTGTGTAACAGCCAATTTGATGAGGCTACAAGGATAACTGGAGTGTGATTGATTTCATAAAAAAAATCGAGATAATCCGTGAAAACACAAAATGTTGAATTGAAGAATAACCTTCAATATTTCGACCATGTGTTATATAACTTCATTTGTTGAAAATCATCTGTAGAATTTCGCCCTGAAGTTTTGGACTTTTTAAAGTAGACACCCTGTATATTCAGGAATTTTGACTATATCTCTGATTATTTTACTCATATGTATAAGTTGATTTTTTCGGAACATTTTCTGTTATGTTTTTAAAGAAATCTATATAAATAAAAAAGGATCTATGGTCTATCGATATTTCGAACAAGCACTACGTTCAAACGACTGCACCAAATTGAATAATTTTTTTTTTGTTGTGTTCATTATTCTCAGGTCTAGGTTTGTATAACGGTTTATTTCCGAAAAAAATGCACGGAAAAAAGAACAAAGCCTTCCTTTTTCCTCCAACCATAGAACTCTATTAAACGTAAGTATGAAGTATTCCACGAGCAATCATAGAGTACTTTGACACTTTGTTGTTAGGTTACTGCATTTACATAAACAAACCACCTGTGGTATTTGTTATTTACAGTAAAACGTGTTTCATGAAAGTTTTTAATAGCATTGTGTTTGATATTAATCGTTGTGTTGTGTGTTTGTGCTACTCATTATCATTTATAAAAATGCCATCAATGAGGCGTCCAAATATTGGTCAGCGGACGCGTAACGCAAGACGACTTTCAAATCAGCGATTGGACAACAGAATGAGAGGCTCTCAAGCAAGATCTGTCTCAGCTTCGGATGAATCCATACTATCGATCTCAGGCGAGGTACAAGAAAATATAGTATCAAATGAAAACATCAACTTTGAACGTTTGGCATTTAGATATGATCCCACAGTCGATTATGCTGGCAATACAATGTTTCATTTCGGAACCATGAGCATTATTTGTCAATATTGCAATGCTCTGAGATATCCAAACGAACCCCCAGGATTATGTTGTTTGAACGGAAAAATCAAACTGCCACAACTGACAACTCCACCAGAACCTGTGAATTCGTTACTTTCAGGACAAGAACCTCTATCAAAACATTTTCTGCAGAATATTCAGCATTACAATAGTGTGTTCCAAATGACATCTTTTGGTTCAAACATAATTGAGGAACGAGGTTTCAACCCAACTTTTAAGGTATTTCATTTTCTATATCAAACAAACATTTTACACATTGATTATAACATTACCTGCGAACATGAAAATTCTGTTAAGACTCATTAACGAAACTTTTCCAATTTTTTTCAACAGATTCAAGGACAAATTCACCATAGTGCAGGAGCATTGTTACCACCTGTTGATGGTGAATACAAATTTCTTCAGATTTATTTCCTTGGAAATTCTGAGAATGAAGTAAATCAACGTTGTGCCATCAATCGTGCAGCAAGACGAGAAATCATCGTGCAATTGCAACAACTTTTGCATGAACATAATCAATTGGTACAATTGTTCAAAACAGCCTTAGAAATGATGCCATCAGACGAACATAAATTAGTAATCAGAGCAGATAAAAGGCCAGCAGGAGAAGATGAGAGACGTTTCAATGCACCAACGTTAAATGAAGTTTCTATTGTGGTAGTTGGAGAAAATATGGAGTCTCGCGACATTGTAATTCAACGACGTGATGGTGGCAACCTCAGACGTATCAGTTAAACACATCGTATGTATGATGCTTTATTACAATATCCACTAATATTCTGCCGGGGAGAAGATGGCTACCATTTTATGATCAAAATGATTAACCCAGCGACTGGTGAGTATTGATAAGTCATGTTATGAAAGAATATAGTAAGAATGCATTTCAATAAGACATCTTCAGAGAATAAGGTCCTCAGATTTGTGCACCCTGTATTATTTTCTACTATATTCTCATAGTTTTTACCACCAATTCGTCAGAGTAATGTTGTTTCAAAAATTCTATGTTTCAATTCCTTATTAATGTTGATTATTTTCTTACAGGTGAGGAAACAAACAAGAAGGTCAGCTCCATGAATTTTTATGCATATCGTTTCATGATTCGTCAAAACGAGGACAACCATATTTTGAAAGGCCGCCGATTGTTCCATCAGTTCGCCGTTGATATGTATGTCAAAATTGAAACGGAACGTCTAACATATATACGTTTGAATCAAAGAAAGTTGCGTTCAGAAGATTATATTCATTTGCGCGATGCCATGAACGCAGATGGAAATGGAAATAATGTCGGTCGACTTACTATTTTACCAGCAACATATGTGGGAAGCCCCAGACACATGCACGAATATGCGCAAGATGCAATGACATACGTGCGTCATTATGGTCGACCAGATTTGTTTATTACTTTCACGTGCAACCCAAAATGGTTCGAAGTCACTGATTTGCTATTGCCTGGTCAGTCATCCAGTGATCGTCATGACATCACAGCAGGAGTATTCAAGCAAAAACTCAAAGCGCTAATGGATTTCATTGTAAGATATCATGTTTTTGGAGATGTACGATGTTGGATGTATTCGGTAGAGTGGCAAAAAAGGGGGTTGCCTCATGCTCACATTCTCCTGTGGATGGCTGAAAAAATCAGACCCAATGAAATCGACTCAATCATCAGTGCAGAAATTCCTGATCCAGATGTAGATCCAGAATTGCATGAAATAGTGATAAAAAACATGATACATGGACCGTGTGGTGAACACAATCGTGAATCACCATGTATGATCGACAACAAATGCTCCAAGCGTTATCCACGTACTTTATTGGCAGAGACAATAACAGGTAAT
Organism: Myrrha octodecimguttata; assembly: GCA_958510865.1. Lineage (NCBI taxonomy): Eukaryota > Metazoa > Arthropoda > Insecta > Coleoptera > Coccinellidae > Myrrha > Myrrha octodecimguttata. Next base: position 26,857,446 of record OY294056.1, read on the forward strand.
GATGGTTACCCCCTGTACCGTCGTCGCTCTGTTGAAGATGGCGGTAGAACAATAACGTTGAAAGTTAAGAATAAGGATGTTGTAGTCAACAATACCTGGGTTGTTCCATATTCGCCGCTGCTGTCAAAAACATTCAAGGCACATTGCAATGTTGAGTACTGTAATTCGGTGAAATCTATTAAATATGTTTGCAAGTACGTCACGAAAGGCAGCGACATGGCTGTTTTTGGTATTACAGCTCCAAATAGTAACGATGAGGTGTCACAATATCAGATGGGAAGATATGTTAGTAGCAATGAAGCTATTTGGAGAATTTTTTCATTTGCCATACATGAACGTTATCCCACGGTAGTTCATTTAGCTGTCCATTTAGAGAATGGACAACGAGTTTATTTCACGGCAGAAAATGCGGCGCAGAGGGCTGAACATCCACCAGCCACAACGTTGACAAGCTTTTTTGAGACATGCATAAGAGATTCATTTGCAAAAACATTGCTTTACTCAGAAATGCCAAAATACTTCACATGGAATGCATCATCCAAAAAATTCCAACGGCGAAAACGAGGACACTCCGTACCGGGATACGTGAATGTATATTCAACCGATGCATTGGGGCGCATTTACACAATTCACCCGAGCAATGAAGAATGTTTTTACTTGCGTTTATTATTGCTGAATGTTCGTGGACCAACTTCCTTCGAATATTTGCGAACCATCGATGGTGAAATATGCGCAACATATCGAGAAGCCTGTCAACGTTTACATTTATTAGAGGATGATTTACATTGCTATCATACACTCTGCGATGCTGTTATTTCTTCTACTTCATATCAAATACGGTCACTTTTTGCTATCATAATTTCAACATGCTACCCATCGAACCCTCAGCATTTGTGGGAAAAATACAAAGACCATATGGCTGAAGACATTTTGCATCGAGTACGATCAACAACAGCAAATCCAGAACTAGAAATTAGTGCTGAGATACATAATGAGGTATTGATATCTTTAGAGAATTTGTGCTAAATGATGTCCCGCAAGATGTTGCATGAATTAGGAATGCCAGCGCCTAATCGCCCCATGCACGATGTATTTAATCGTGAATTTCAACGAGAAAAGGAATATGATAGAAATGCATTGAGTGAATCCGTACAAAGTAAGCTCCCACTTTTGAATCAGCATCAAAGGTCAGCATATCATACAGTCATGAAATCAATTGATGAGGACAACGGAGGTATTTATTTTCTCGATGCGCCCGGAGGAACTGGTAAAACATTCCTGATTTCTTTGATTTTAGATACGATTCGGGCACAACATCATATAGCACTGGCAATTGCATCATCCGGAATAGCTGCTACATTATTAGAAGGCGGAAGAACCGCTCACTCTGCGCTCAAACTGCCATTGAATTTGCATACGGTAGAGGAACCTACATGTAATATAAGCAAAACAGCAGCAATAGCGAAAGTACTTCAAAATTCCAAAATAATAATTTAGGATGAATGCACAATGGCCCATAAACGGGCGTTGGAGGCACTAGAAAGAACTCTAAGAGATTTGCGCAACAATCAGAACCTCTTTGGTGGTGCTATGATTCTACTGGCAGGAGATTTTCGACAAACATTGCCAGTCATTCCTAGATCAACGCCTGCTGATGAGATAAATGCTTGCTTGAAAACTTCGAATTTATGGAAATATGTTAAGAATCTCAACTTAACAATCAATATGAGAGTGGCTTTACAAGGTGACATATCGGCGGAATTGTTTTCAAAAACATTATTGGATATTGGCAATGGCAAAATTCCTGTTGACACTTCTAATGGTCTCATTTCTTTTCAACCAAACTTTTGCCAGTTAACAACGTCAAAGGACGAATTGATCTCAAAAGTCTTCCCAGATATTCAAATGAAATATAGAGACCATGCTTGGCTAAGCGAACGAGCCATTTTAGCGCCAAAAAATAAGGATGTTGATGAATTGAATTCAAAAATTCAAAATAAAATTGATGGACCAATACATTCTTTTAAGTCGATCGATTCCATTATCGATCCAAATGAAGTCGTCAATTATCCAACCGAATTCTTGAATTCGTTGGATTTGCCAGGATTTGCCCCATAATTTGCAGCTGAAAGTTGGCTCAGTAATTATCATGCTACGCAACCTTAATCAGCCAAAATTGTGTAACGGAACTAGACTTTCTGTTAAAAGAGTTTTTACAAACTTGATAGAAGGTACTATTATCATAGGAAAGTTCAAAGGTGAGGATGTCCTTATTCCAAGGATTCCACTAATGCCGTCTGATTTTCCTATTGAATTTAAACGTGTCCAGTTTCCAGTGCGACTTGCATTTGCAATGACAATAAATAAATCACAAGGTCAATCGTTACAAGTTTGTGGAATAAACCTTGAATTGCCCTGTTTTTCGCATGGGCAGTTGTATGTCGCCTGCTCGAGAGTTGGTAATCCATCTGCTCTATTTGTGTTCTGTCAAGAAGGAAAAACCAAAAATATTGTACATTATAGGGCATTGCAATAAAGTATAATTTAGACATTTGGGTGTTTTTTTTACTACATAATATATTTTATCTTAGTGTTTTTCTTTAGGTACACCACCCGTGCGAAGCCGGGCCGGGCAGCTAGTTGATTTTATAAGTCAGATTTTAGTTTTCCACTAGCTGGAACTATCTTTAAAAGGCCTATTACACTATCCAATATTTAGGGCCCTGCCGGCAGGGACTGGTTATAGTGAAATAAGGAACCGGGAGCTAGGGTCCTGATCTAGTTCGATCGAGTGGACCCGATCAGCCTAGCTCCCTGCCACCTGGCATACCGGGCAATCTAATAAGCTCTAGGGTATTCGTCGTAAGGGAGCCCAGTCGCATACGAGCGCAGAGAACATACTCACAGGAGGGGCACGGTATTTAGTGTAGTGTAATAAGCGATCCCCTATCCGGCACCCGATATACCGGGCCCTTGAAATTGGGTTGTGTAATAGGCCTATAAGTCAAATTATTTCGGATGTCCATTTGGATTTGCATATATATAATGTCGAAAACAAGCCACATACTCTCTATTGCAAAGGAACTTCCAATATATAATATCATTGTCGAATATATTATGGCATTGTCGAAATCTGCGATGCTTATCTTTAAAAGTGCTTGGGAGTAATCCATGAAACTTTGTTATCAATTGGATCAACTGAAATTGGAAAAAATAATTTCTCTGAACCTACAGTCAGATTTTCATTCAACTTCGACTGATTATCACAAAGCTCAATCTGAGACTTGTTTCATGAATAAGTTATAACCAGCATTTAACGAATAATAAAACTGCTGGCCGACCGTACAAGTTGATATCTTGCAGTTGGGTTGGAGTATAGTGAAATAAATTTCAATATATCGAATCCATTAGCACATCTGTCAGTATTCAAATAGACGGTTCGAAAGCAGGACAAGGCTGGCATTCGTGACATGTGGACGTTCGATGCTCATACCAATTACTGAACTAACCATAGACAACTTTTGTCCAAGGAACTAACTACTACCAAAATGCTTATGCGCATCGAATATTCACTTGTCAAGAATACGGGGCCAGTATATGAGATTTGTTTGTTATACAATTCCGATTTAATTTCAATTACCACCATTATCTTCAGGAAACCTAGAAAAAACTAAATTCAGTTATATTGCATTCTGTGAGGGGTACTTCACGAGTTAGCTTCGAAATTACGTGAATACGTTACACATAGACTCAAGAGGAAAAATCTGTAAAAGCACTGACTGAAGCCAGTAGCTTGGGAAAATGAATTTCGAATCGGTATATTTACGGAATTATTAGGCAGATTTTACCGATTCAACAATATTCGACCTTTTTATTTGAGCCCCAAACTTATACTTCAAAAATATCGTGTTTATGATGTAAAGAGAAAATCAACATAGAATCTTAATATATGTAAGGTAAGTTTGGACCTTCATTACAAAATCCATATTTGTGAATGGGTAAAATCCACCCAGTGATTCCGCGGATATACCCATTCAGATTATTATTGTCTTGATAGTTTCAAAATCACAGAAAAGATAAAATTGAAATCCGATACCTGATTGGAAAATGGCAGTTTGGAAGTTCGTACAGAATTTTGTGAGAAAAATTTGATCAGACAATCTAAGAACCTTGCATATTTGAAAGAGAAAAATTAATTTTTTTTTTCAAATTGTTCCAATGAAACTTTTAGACGAAATTCTGCAGAAGGTTAGTCCTCAGCATTTTCAAACCAGTAAGTGAGTTCCATGATGATTACGTAAGTGTTCTTTGAGATATTCCGGAAAAAAACGATACCGAGAACAAATCACGAAGTTCGACATATTTTTTTCCAATTTATCCAAACAATACAATCGGATCGAACTGAAATTTGATACACTGCTGTTGAATATAAATATCAAGGTCTGAGCTATTTTTTTCTCGACAATGATGAATAGTTCTCAGGAAAAGAAAACGTAAGAAAACATTTTCACTAAATTATTTTTCGAAATTTACTGACAGTACGATCTCAACAAAGTACGACAAAAATTGCGAGTCCTTATGTTCCAACTAACTGCAGAGTTTCGAATGAATCGCTTCAGTAGTTCCTGGAATATCAGGCAAATAACCCAAAAATTTAAAATAATTATAGCCCATTACGAACTTAACCGTCGCATTTTGAAATGCAACATATTCTGATAGTTTCGAGTTCATAGAATCCTCCCGATATCGTATTTATACTGCCGTAGTAACAGAATCGATTATGACTTTTGAGTCCAACCTAGTCGATTGAGACCATTCTCGGGAAAAAATTCGACAGTTGGACAAAAGGATAGCACGTTGTTCCCCAGAACATGCGCGGAAACATATATTATGATTGTTATGAATGTTCTTCTATGAAAGTATATTCTTCAATCACTACCTAGTTCGCGAGTAAGTGGCCCATATTATAAACCCTCAGAAAAGTTAACTTTTTTTGAGAGTAATTCTTGAACCTGATGGGTACAGTTAACTGATGGTTACCAGTCAAGATATTCTCAAAACACCGGGCCCTAAGAGATTGGATGATTCGGAAAATGAGAAGGAAACCATAGTTTCCTCTTAGTATTTCAAAGATACGAATCTGACGACCTCGTTTGAATTTGTTGGATCTTAATTGAAAATTTTATTTGCTATATCGCTAAGAGCGTAGAAGATTCATCACTATTAATTGTCGATTTCCCAGAATAATTGTAATATCATCCAATAAATTGACTTTAAATTGAACTGATGTGAAAATCAAGTGTGGTATACTTCACATAATATGATCTGAGGCAATACAGAGATGTTACATGAATAAATTATCAGAACTCTAAGAGCTTTTTTGCGACTTCTTCTAAAGTTCTCAGGAAGCTTCAAATCTCCTACAAATCTTACTAGCAGAATATTTTTTAGAAATTGGCTTGCTCAGATAAAGCGTCGTGGCGAGGAGTTTAAGAAATCCTGATAAAATTTCAGACCTCGGAATGTGATATTCTCAATTGTATTCTGAAAAAAAGGTAAACAGCTTGTTATAAAAGTGTTATGCGGTATTTAGAATGAGTGATAGGTAATATCATCGATATCATGTCTCATATTATGAAAGTAATCAACTACAGGGTTTTCCAATAAGAGGTGTTATTTTGAATAGCCAGCTATATCGGTAGATGTCAGTTTTGAAGCTGTCATTTACTGACATTTGACATGTAGAAACTACGCCATTAATATAAATGGAACGATACACGCTTCAACAACGCATTAAAATTATTAAAATTCACTATGAAAATGGTGAGAATTTAGCACAGACGGTTCGTAAAACTCGAACATTTTTGAGGCGTCGTGAAGCACCTTGTCAGACCGCAATAAAGAAATTGGTGGAAAAATTCGAGCTGTCGGGACAAGTTAGTAATGTGAACAATAAAACCCGTGCACGTCGCTCAAGATCAGCCGAGAATATTGCTGCTGTAGCCGAAAGTGTTGAAGAAAACCCAGGTTTGTCCATTCCTCGTCGTTCTTCGGAATTAGGCATTCCACAAACGTCATTACACCGTATTTTGCATAAAGATTTGGGTCTTAAGGCTTATAAATTTCAGTTAACACAAGAACTCAAGCCGTCGATCATCAACAACGTCGTGTCTTTGCTGATTGGGTCGTTGAAATGCATGAAAATGATACGGAATTCCATCGAAAAATCATCTTGAGGGATGAGGGCCATTTCCACCTCGGTGGCTTCGTCAACAAGCAAAATTGTCGCATCTGGGGCTCGGAAAATCCGAGAGTTATTGTTGAGAAGCTTCTCTATCCTCAACGTGTGACTGTTTGGTGCGGTTTATGGTCCGGCGGAGTCATTGACCTTACTCTTTCGAATATGAGGCTGGAGCAACAGTAACGGTGAATGGATTGCGCTATCGAGAAATGATTAATGATTTTTTATGGCCGGAATTGAATGGTATTGATCTGGACAACGTTAACTTTCAACAAGACGGCGCTACGTGTCACACAAGCAACGAAACCATTGATCTTTTGCGGGAAAAGTTTCCGGACCGTGTTTTCTCTCGAAGAGGTGATCACAATTGGTCACCGAGATCTTGTGATTTAACACCTTGCGACTTCTTCCTTTCGGGCCACGTCAAAGGGAAGGTCTACGCCGATAGCCCAGCGTCGATTAAAGACCTCAAAGATGGAATTCGTGAGACTATCGCGGACATAGGGCAGCCACTTTGCGATTTGGTTATGGAAAATCTCATTAAAAGGATATGGTCCTGTAAGCGTGGTCGTGGTGGTCATTTGCCTGATGTTATTTTCCACTATTAACGGCATAGCTTCTTCTTTATAATGAAATGAACATCTGATCATTTATAATGAAAAATGGCATTTCTCTTTGAATATCAAAATAACACCTCTTATTGGAAAACCCTTTATATTAACTAACACCGACACAAGGACGCTTATTTGGCGCTAAAATCAAATACTCTACCTTGATCCGACCTAATCATCCAATCAACCGAAGACTATCTACACTGTTGGAATTAATTCACTGCAATTTTACGGTTATTATTGATAATCAGAACGAATCATCTTGGAAAACGGTGAGATTCATGTTACTTATTGAACGAACGCCTTGAGTATGAAAATTATACAGCGTCATCTCAGGAGCACCTTACTAACCTCAACATTGGAGCGCAAAGAACTTTGATCGATGTGCAGAAAATTCATTCAATCCTCGTTTGAGTCAGGCGTCTCTGCGATTCTGCATTGAATTCCTTGGATAGCGCTTCTTCAGAAGATTAGGTTGATTGGACGATTAGCTCGGAGCAAGTTGAAGTATTTGTTCATTCATCGACAGATATTCTTCTCGGTCATTTTAGTATATAATTGAACCGTAGTTCCTTATTCCTCATGAACCATATATTTCCTTGTAATAAAGTATATTCAAAATTTCTTCTTTAAAATCGATTGCTGCAGTTAAATAAGAGTATTCAGTTCGGGATTTTTCATCTTGTTACCACTTAAATATGCTTGTTTGCGTTTTGGAAATGAAACTAACTAAACGCTGCAAAAAAATATGCAGAAAAAGCAACCTGAAAGATATTTATACTAAAGAGGCGATTTTTCCTGAGCAGGTTGACATACTCGACACTTCAGGTGACATGCAGTTTCCTGCTATGCGTAGATTATGCATCGCTACTGCTCACGCCTTCCTTCTAGTTTATGCTGTGACTTCAGCTCCGTCCTTGCAGTCCATAAAGCAGTGTTTCGAGGAAATCAGGGAACAAAGGGGGGACTTTCAGGAGATTCCTCTCGTAGTAGCTGGAAATAAGCTGGATCTAACATCTTCCCATAGGGAGGTTAGAATTGAGGACGTTTCTGAGTGGGTATATTGTGAACTACCCAAATTGAGGTGAGTGGTAAATCATTACAAATCAGTAGCCTTCGAAAGGAATTATTTAAGACACTTTAGTTACACTTAAGATATCTCATGTTGTGCTATTCGATTGAATAGGAATAAAACTTCGGTCGGAGGGAACAACCCAAAAGTTTCGAAAATTTTCTATCAATGAAGGAGAGGAATTTCAGAACCACTTTGATAGCTTGAGCTTCACTATATTTTCTAATATCCGCGAGCTGCTCCTTTTCTCTTCAAATCAGATAATTGGATCCAAATATAGGTATTCATCATGATCATGTCTGATTGGCTGAAAATGAAGTTGGGGTTTTTTATTTCACGTCAACAATGTCGTGTTTATATAGAATAGGTACAGTAAATCAACTCGGTTATTCGGGTTCTGGTTTTGCATTCAAAGAATATGTAATATTTGTTTGGTTCATGAAAGATGATTAGTCACGGAATTTGATCGATGAAAAAGCGATCGATTTTCTGTCCATAGAACGACAGTCGATTTCCTAGGATAGCATACGTATCCATAGATATATGAAAAAGCGATCGATCTTCTGTCCATAGAACGACAGTCGATTTCCTAGGATAGCATACGTATCCATAGATATTTCTGATTCAGTTAGACGAAAAACAACAATTCTTAAAGTTGCCAAGGTAACTCCTGTATTCAAGGCTGGAGACAGAACATTCTTGACGAATTATCGGCCAATTTCAGTATATTTATAGGAAAAATGTTCCAAAAAATCCACCAAAAGGCACGAATGGTTAAATTTTTGGAAAATATGAGATTTTGTTAAGTAAAATGTACAAGTCAACAGACCAATTGGGAATGCGAAGGCTAGCTTGATATCTAAAATGTATGAAGCAGTGGATTAAGGTGTTTCAGCCTTATGCATCTTTGTGGATCTGTCGGAGGCTTATGATACCATCTCGCACCGGGATCTGCTTTTGACATTAGAGAATGTGGGACTCAGAGGAACATCATACCAACTAATGAAAAGTTATCTAGAGAACCGGAGGCAGATTTTGGTTATGGACGGCGGCTGGAGCTCCAGGAAAGATGTGGAATATGGTGTTCCGCAAGGAATGGTCCTCGGACCATTACTGTTCCATCTGTATATTGATAGACTGTTGACATGAAGTTCGGTTAGCAGATGATACCGCGCTACTTTCCACTCAACCGCCTGGACTTCCCTTGAGATGAGGGCAGAAAGAGACAGTTGATTTTGGATTTATTCAGACAAAGTTCATTAACTGTCAACTTCGAGAAGACCTATTACATACCATTCTCAAGTTATGCAACTTCCTGAATTTCAAAACCCATACATCCACTCGGACCATGGACGGTTCATATCAGCAGAAAACAACATTCCAAATACTTTGGAGTAGTTATAGACTCATATCTTCGATGGGATCGCCAAATTAAACATATCTGCACTAAATTGAGACGACATTCAAGCTTGTTCAGGCATATGAGGGGATTTTGTGATTTAGCCGATCTCAGAATTTCGTTTATTTTCGGTTGGTGCAATCATTGCTGTCGTATGGTATTCTTGTGTAGAGTTGTGTTTATGCTATCCATATAAAGAAGTTGGAAATCCTGTAAAAAAAAATTCTGAAGATTATTCATAGAAAGAAAATCACCTACCCCTCTGATGAGATATTCAAGGAGGCTCGAGTTTTCGTCCTGAGACAACTATTCTGTCAGAGCATCTTGTTCTTTCATGAATATAAACGGAGAAAGAGAACAATTAATCACGAATTTCAGACAAGAAAAGCCTTACAAGGCACTCAATTCCCAGAATGTTGAAATCACTCGGACATAGGTGTTTCATTTACTAAGCACCATCCCCTTTTTCTTGCCAGTTAAAATGAAAAAGTTAAACACCTATAAAAATCCGTTGAGAACTGGATATTCTGCCAAACAACTGGGAGCTGTGGCTCATATAATTGACCTCGAGAGTGTATTATAGTTGAGTGCTCTCTCGTTACACCCGTGTTCCTTCTGAAGTACTTTTTGGATGCAGTTTTGAAGTTGTGATTTACCATTTTCTATTATCATATCGATAATATCGATATCATGTGTAGTATCTGAAACATCATAGTTTGTCTGTTTCTGTTCGTTTGTGTGCTATTTTATTTATTTTGAGTCACAATACTTACTTTACACAAGGGTTTTCTCTCATGGTACGAAATAGTTGCACTTTTAATATAGTGCGATGTTTGTTTTGAATTTTTTTACACTCAATTCTTACTAGATTGTGATAAAGACCATGTAATTCGTTTGAATATCTTTTATCATATTTATTTTTATTTTTTTCATCATAATAATGAGAACTACTCACTTTGGTCATAAGGTAAAAATGTATTGTTCAATGCTATAGATATGTTACCATAACAAATCGACTGTCATTCTGGCGACAGAAAATCAATCGGCTTTCTCATCAATAAAATTCCATGAAAAACCGTCTTTGTGAACTAACCGAACATTTTTTATTCACGAAGTTGAAAACCAGCAACTGATGTAACCGAGTTGGTCGGAACATATCCGATATGAACAGAGAGCAGTTAACGAGTATCAATGAATAACGTGAACCTCAAACCATTAGAATTCGTTCTGAAATTCTCCTTCTTCAGTGCTAGAAAATTTTCGAAATTCCTGAGATGGCAACTTACTCCGATGAGGTAAGTAGATGTGAAATATCCAATCTAACTGACATAAATCAGGAGCTTTTACGCACTTGTTCAAATACATAGCAAGATCTGTCATCGATATAAGGTTTTGATCCCGCCATATTATGGGGAATTGGTTCGTCGGGATGAGACTTACCGCAAAACAGTTCCACGATGGGTTTCGGAGAGGAACCAGTGCTGTGGATTTCGTTCCAACCAACAAAGCAGAAAAGTCGAAACCGATATCATTGGGTTCATCTTATTATCGAAATTTGACAGGACGGTACCTTCCAAAAACATTAGCGTTTATCGAGAAGTTATGACGGTGAGATTTTCGAGTTATTATCGGATGACTGAAGGCACATTGGATTATTCATTTCTTGACTTGAAAACCTATCAGGAATTTTAGACACCATATCTGTATGTTCTTTTTTTGAAGGCATAAGAAAATGCACTCCTCATGTGTATTTCGAGTAATCAATATTTTTTGTCAATCCCACTGATTTCAATTTGAGACTTCTTCCTCCTTCTGTGAAATTGTAATTATATATAATCAATGAACTTTCTGATGAAGCTGATTCCTTTTCACCTATATAAATAATAATATGCGGAGACAGAATGGTACCCACATACAGACTTGGTTGCTTGGATTTCAAGTACAAGTGGCTTTGAAATAAATGCAAAATGCTGTGTATGCGACAAAGAACGAACTATCTATATGGCTCCCCTACTCACTTCCTTGTGGTTGGCGCGTGGTGGCCTTGACGTACGGGTGAGTTCGATTTGAATCTCCGACAGTTGTGTGGGGATATCAACCAATGGCATAGTGACATGGACTGCGCCTTTTCTTGATAACTGTGGACAAAAATTGGAAACGATGTGAGAGAGATGCAACGAACTCACCTTCGATTTGATAGAAACAGTTTTACGGGAGCAACATTGACGTGAAGACATGGTCTGCGCTTTTTTTCGAAACTGTGCGCGAATGTCCGTAACGACATGAGAGAGACTAAACGAAATTCTTCCTCAACTGAATAGAAAATATATAAGGTAAACAATTTCTGTTTTTTTGCTGGGGGTTACCGATTTCGTAGTGTTATTGCGCAATCTATGTGTCATGTATTGGCGGGAGATAAGTTTGTGGGTTTCTATGGTTAACCGATTTTGTAGTATTATGTAGTAGCTATGTAGTATCATGTCTATGATATCGACCACGCGTTGCGTTGGTCGAGATCGACCGTACTGATATGGTGGCTGTGTGCGCGTCATAATACGTTTTCTTACTCATTATTGGCAGCTTTGTGGGCGGGATGTGGTGCATGGTAGTTGAGCATCAGGGCTGGTTTAATGAAACAATTCGACAGATATCCAGCCTTTTCCTCGGAGAATGAGGAGAAGAGTTGTTTTTATAGTATCAACCGTGTCAAACTTTTCGAGAAAAAACTCTGAATTTCAAAAATACTGTTGAAATCAAGACAAACTGTTTTGTACACAAGATATAAAAACTAAAGGTCGACTCTTATTATTCACTGCGTCACTTTCCTGCCGGCACGGTTCGAAAAAATTGAGTTCCCTAAAACTGCTCATCAGATAACATGGATTTTGCATGGATCTTAAGGTCGCTATTTAATATCAGTGTTCAGTTAGATCTGATATTCGACTTTCCTACATTTAATGCGATAAAATCGAATTCGCGGTGATAATTGTGAATTATTCGAAACGACATTCAGGACTGAAAACAATTGTACTTCGAAAGAAGTCAATTCAAGCGGAATAACAAGAAGAAAAAAGGCAGATTGCCATTATGTTATTATCTTGATAACGTCGGTCATCTGAAATCATGTGGCGTAATGCTTAATCCGTAAAAAAAAGCCCGGAATGATTTCCAATCAACTTGGGAGCCAACCAGGAATATCACTAGATGTCCCAGTGAACACGGTGGCGAGTTATATTCCGTACCCAAGTGCCCAAACAAATAAAACCTGTGTTTACTTCCGTCAAATGTCTTCAATGAGCGATGAAGATTTTCAAGGATACGTGGTAAGCGAAACAGAAAATAACAGATGATTGGTAGTGAAAACTACTTGTGAATAAGAAGAAAATGAATGCCGACAATATGAACAATATAATACTCCGAACGAAAACACCCAACAATTCATCAATAGCCTAAATAGAATCTCGGAATCACCTCTGATATTCATCGACAGTGTCATTGACTAGGGAGAAATGGGGAAGAAACTGAAAGCTGTTGCTGACGACGATGAATACATAACAAAATGTTTAGCAGGCAACGTCATCAAAGTAAATATAATTGCATCAGACACATATAGGAAACTCATAACGCGCATTTACGCGCGATAACATCGTAGTCTTCCACACGTACCAACCCAAAGAGAAACGTGCTAACCAAACAGTGATGAACACCTCCATTACACAACAGACACAAATATAATTAGGCAGAAACTGGCAAACGAGGTACATCAATCCAGGAACATGTAAGGATAAGACAAACTAAAGAACCATCAAATATGTTGTTAGTTAATTCGAAACCAGCTGATAACAATGAAGATATATACAAACTTAAGTATCTTCATGAAAAAGAGATACAAATCGAACCCCCAAGCAAGTGTGAAGGTGTGAGGATATCCGACCATTTGCCTGAAAATATTAAAAGATTCCTAACTAATAATTTTTCACTTAAATTCTAGTTCAGTGCGGTTTCCGTGAATTTCTATCGGTGGAATGCTGAGTTTGTGGAAAAGTATCGTGTGACGTTGAACTTTCTCCTCTAGAACAGCGGAACGGACTATTCAGTTCGCTAAATATCCTGCCAAAAAATCTTCAAGTGTTGTTTCAAACCGAAGAAACAACGGAAGGATGAGTTGCCAGCAATATGTCCACATACCGCAACAGGCCGTTTGTTTGTGACACATTCTGGGAACCACACAACACAGCAACTTGCAAAAACAATCAAAGAATCCCTAACAACAGGAGCTTATGTGGTGGAGCTCACCCAGCAAGTTATAAGGGATGTGAACTCTACCCCAAACTCATAAAAACTAATAATACTAACAACAGACAAAATATCCAACAGATCACGAGAATAGCCACCAACAACCAAACAACCTCAACAACACGAAAACAACAAACATCACCCCTCATAGATGACCAACAAGGTTACAATCGGGAAAAAACAAATCTGCCCCATAACTACCAGTAACCAACAAGAAGCTGGGCCAATGCAGTTAACAACATAACCGAGAACAACCAAATGATATCAAGAAAATCTTGAATGAATTCTTGGAAGAGTTCAAAATTATATTCCAACAGCTTATTCAACAGAACACCATGATGTTGAGCGTGCTAACAACGTTTTTCAGAAAAATTCATTAACGCCATTGAAATTGCAAAATGGAAAGGCAACAGCCTTATTTAACACAAAAACGAATTAGAAGTTTTCCTTAGTCACAATTCTATAGACATTTTGCTGATAAGCGAAACACACCACAGGGAGATCGTACTTCAATACACTGCAGTATACAACATAGTTTGCTTATCATCCAGACAATACTGCCAACGAAGGAACCGCCATTATTGTAAGGAATACTAAAAGCCATGCGGAACTGCCAAAATATGGGAGAATACTGATATACGGGACAAAATAAAGGTTGGGCTTGCATCATATGAAATGACAGTTGCCTCAGTGTACTGCTCCCCTTCGCCACAATATTAAAAGAGAGAACTTCAGCGACTTCTTCTCAACGCTTGCCCCCAAATTCATAGCAGAGGGGATTATAACAGTAAAATATATCATTTGGCTCAAGGCTTACTTCGAGAAAAGGAAGAAAACAAGCAAGTCTCATATAATAAAATGATCATTCACCTATGATAGCTACAGTCAGTGCTTTCGTGATCAACTAGAATTTCCAAGACTACACAACAGGAGAACCAATCAGGACGAATATCGAAAGAATACATAAGAAACCGTGAGCTCAGAAGTTGGTTTGAAAAGCCCAAGAGTAATAGAGAAAGTACTAGCGACACTCAACAACCAAATCATACAGGTAGTGAAACCAGCAACCCCAGAAATAATTGATAGAGAAGAGCAGATTTTCAATTTCACTGCTGAAATCGAGGAGTTTATAGCCCGAAAGAAAAGGGCAAGAGCAAAGTGGCAGCAAACACTCTCCAGCAGAAAAAAAACACCAACAAACTGGAAGCCAAAATCAAAGAGGCGAAAGAAACCTCGTTCAACATCTATGCATCAACACTTAACATGTATGACAATTTCTTTATCGGAAACAGTAAAAACCCTTCGAATGAAAAACAACAGGAAGGAGCATAACGCTTTTGTACTGCGTATAAGACTGTAACCTAGGCGCCCATATTGAACCTCCAAGTATGGACTCATGTGAGTCAGTTCCTTCGAACGAAGAAGTCTCGGAAAAAGTTGTTCTCTCCTTGAAGTGAAAGGGAAGTCGGCCATATGCAACCTCCATTCCGGATCCACGATGTGAAGCCTTATGCTCCTTCCTGTTGTTCTTTAGTCGGAGAAAAACCAATAGCACACATTCCTGCTATACGTAATTCCTCAACTCCTCACACACAATGGGCCAGGAACGACGAAGAAAAAGCCCAAGCCCAAGCCAATGACGCCACAGTGGAAGAAATAGAAAAAGAGCTCCTGGAGATACCTGGCCATTCAAAGCAACTGAAGTCCAAGAGGAAATCAGTCACCTAAACACAAGAAAAGCTGCAGGTGCTGAGCAAATAACTAAAGAGTTGCCAAATAGGAAAGGAACCTCACTCAAAGACATTCTTAACGCCATTCTGAAACAAAATTACTGGCCAGAGCAGTCCGAAACAGCAGAGGTCATTCTTATACAAAAACCAGGTAAAGATCCAAACAGCACAATCTCCTATGGACCCATTAGCTTACTTTCTGTCACTTCAAAAATCCTTGAGAGACTTATCCTGAGAATAATTAACACAGATCCGAATACGGATCAATGGATACCACACCATCAATTTGTATTTCGAGTAGCTAACTCAACTGTGCAGCAAATGCATAGAATCAGCCCCCTGGTGAATCAAATTCTTGACCAGGAAAAAAAAATACTCTACATCAGCACCCTGACCTACTATACAAAATTAAATTTCTAACAATAACCTACTTCAAACTCTAGGATCATATATTGACACGAGAAAACTTAGTGTAATAGTGAAACATCTGGAGTCCCACAAGGAAGCGTTTTTGGCCCGCTACTTTATATGTTGTACACGGTGGACCTACCAGCCAACTCACACATGGTAATGGGTGTATTAGCTGACGACATCGCTGCCCTAGCGAGTGACTAGAAACCTGTAGAAGCTTCACAAATGTTATAGAGTCACTCGAATCAGATTCAAAAATGGCTACATAAATGGAGAATGAAGATCAACAGGACCAAATATGTGCAAGTAAACTTCACACTGAAAAAGGGACAGTGTCAACCAGTACAAATAAACCACACTATAATTTCTTATTATAATGAAAAAAAATTCAATCAAGTACTGAGATTGTATTCGATCCAATTTGTTGATTCATATATCTTGAAAATACAGGAAAAATGAAATTTTATGCGCGAAATCATTTGCTGGAATTCACCAATTATTAAACCTCTAAGTGCATTCTTTTGGAAGAAACTATCTGAAGACTCGATAATTATAGAGTGAGTAATGACTCCTAGATACACCCATTCAAATTATTATTTTCCCAATTTTGCCATAAATGAAGATCGGATCGAATTGGATTCTAGTATTTACGTGAAAAATGATAGTTTTAAGGTTACTGCAAAGTTTTGTTAGGATCATATGAAAAGAAAATCGCCAAATCCCCCCATCAGGAAGTGAAGCTACGTTTGGCAGGGTAACGTGAATAAGTGACCGCTTCGATAAGGAATTCGGATTAACGGACTGCACGCCAGTGATTTTCTAAAACTTTATCGTTAATTCAATGTGTCTGGGAGTTATTTTTGCTATGCAAAATTCGAAACAGATGATCATTTGTTTCATATTATATCTAGGTACGATGAGAACGAACTGGCAATATGGGACATCGTGAATAAATAGGACAGTTTTGCCTCATAAACAAGAAGAATTTCGATGCTAGGATTTTCCTAATTGTATGTTTGCCTTATGATACACTTACTGAACTCGCTCCATACACGAATTAAATTCGAAAACGGTTAGTTGTTTGTTATGAAGCGAATTGTACTGATGAGTGAAAGCAGAATGATATTTTAAACGAAACTGCATGCAGTCGTTGGAATATGAAAAATTCCGCCTACCTGCTCCAAATTATCGTTGCTCAGGTTCAAAGAGAATAATTGCTCCAGATATTGAGTTCAGTTTCGAGAAACTGAAAAATGAAACAGCGGAAATTCAGATATTATTAATTCTTGACTCATCTCTTTCCAAAGGAAAAACTTGCTCAACAGAGTATAAAAGTCTTCATTACTCGTGTTATATTTGTCGTGTTTCAAAGGAACGAGTACATTTTAAAATCAAGAGGCTGTAATTCAGGACACAGCAATCTGAGACTGAAAGATGGCCAAAAAGCACGTGATTGTGTTTGAAATATATGATTCTTTATACGTTGCTAAAATCGTGATTCTTGAACAGGAAAATTTTAATTTCAACTGGGTACCTATTCAGATAGGCAGTCCAAAGGGTGATTATCATCATAGACTACATATGTGGTCTATGATTATCATGAATGAAAATATACACAGGAAAGTAATTGATGACGCTGAAAACCGGAGCCTTCTTATGCGATGTGATTATATGATCGTATCGTCGATGACAATTGGTGCTGTAGCAAAGTGATGTAGCCAAAGTATAATATGAAGAGTCGCGAAGGAAGTTAGCGACCAATAAGACGGAAGGTTTCCCTCCTGAAGTGTGACTCTATAAACACAAATATACCAACAGAAGCACTGTGTTTTGAATTTCTAATTTTCATTTCACCACTAATGTCTTAATTTTGATGAAAAATGGATTTTTTTTGTTCCAAGAAGGTATACCTTGTAACGATTACATTTAAGACGGAAATTAGTTTTATATCTCGGCCAGCAATAGGTACTGGAGAAATCTGACACAGATTGCAACTATTCGTTTAGGAGGGTCTTGAAGATCGATTCAATATCATTTGTCTTCTACGAATACCGTAAGAATATCGAGAAATTAGCGAGCCCTTAGGAAATTTAGGGTCTCAGATAGAACATTGTAATATACGAGGATCTAATCCTGGTTGCAGGTAAATAGTTCATTCTTGTGAGCAATGAGTTGGTTTTACTGTAACTTCATTTTTGCAGATTTTAATATTCGATATTTATTGAAGTATTGTGAAATATTTTCGAAACCATTCTCCTTAATAGAAGAAGTTTTTCAACCAGTCTTCAATTTCCTACCCCGCCATAGAACCCTATCGTTACAACATATAAATTAGGGAAGTGAATATCATGAAAGATAAATGCAGGCAATTAATGAATTGAAGTAAGTTGAAAATGTGATAGATTATCACTGTTTCCACATGATGCCATTTTAAAGACAGGTAATTATCTATTCTTTGAAATTCGGGTATTCGCAAAAGACGTGAGTGGCCGATAAGTAAAATGAATTTTATTTGTCTTGAAAAACAGATTGCCTAATGAACAATACAGGAACAATATAAACGATAAACAAAGCAAACTGTTACGTTTCAGAGTACAACTCTGACTTTTTCATCAAATAAACCAGAAAAATTTCAGATCCATTATTTTGAAAAGGTAGTTTAATTCTAAAAAATGTTATATAATTTTTGTCTAATGAAAGAATCGAATTTGTACAATAATAGAATAGCAATCCGCAGGGACGACATGAAAAATTAATTTGTATTCATTTTCTAATAGTTCTGTTTCAGATATTGGGAGTGACAACCAAAAAAAAACCTTAAAAATTATGCAAAATCCTCCCTGAATAATCTTGAAACGATACTTAAAAGAAAGATATGGTACTTTTGGGTGTGGATAATTTGCTGACCAAAATATAATCCTCTAAATCACGACCTTAAAGAATAATTAATAGAACCAAACTCTAAAACTGAGTTGTGTACATTGATATGTTCGTGCCACCGCATCCAAATTTCAAATCCACCCCAAATTGGGGGTAGTTTATTCTTGTAATTTTTCAAAATAATTTGCTGACCGGAGGTTTCCAGTTGAGATATTTTATCGAAACGCTATATTATGATTAAATATAGCATACCTTTTGTGCCACCATAAAAAAAATTCAGATCCGTTCCCGTTTAAGGGTAGTTTATTCTTGTGATTTTTCAGAAATCCTTGCTGATGGGGAATTTCCCGTAGAGATATTTGATTGAAACGATGTATTATGACTAACCGTAGCATACTCTTTGTGCCACCATAAAAAACATTCAGATCCACCCCCTATTAAGGGTAGTTTATTCTAGTGATTTTTCAGGAATCCTTGCTGATCGGAAAATTCCCGTGAAGATATTTGATTGCAACGAAGTATTATGAATAACCGTAGCATACCCTTTGTGCCACCATGAAAAATATTCAGATCCACCCCCTATTAAGGGTAGTTTATTCCTGTGATTTTTCGGAAATCCTTTCTGATCGATATTTTCTAGTGGAGATATTTCATTGAAACAAGGTAAAATAATTGCAAATCGGATACCCTCTGTGCCACCATACAAAAACTTCAGGTCCGACTCGTTTAAGGGTAGTTTATCCTCGTAATTTCTCGGAATACTTTGCTGACCGAAAATTTTCAATGGAGATATTTTATTGAAACAACGTATTATGACTAAACATAGCATAAGCTTGGTGCCACCGTGAAAAAAATTCAGATCCGCCCCTGTTTAAGGGTAGTTTATTCTTGTGATTTTTCAGGAATCCTTGCTGATCGGAAATTTCCCGTGAAGATATTCGATTGAAACGATGTATTATGACTAACCGTAGCACATTCTTGGTGCCACCGTAAAAAATTTCGAATCCGCCCTTGTTTAAGGGTAGTTTATTCTTGTGATTTTTCAGGAATCCTTGCTGATCGGAAATTTCCCGTGAAGATATTTGATTGAAACGATGTATTATGACTAACCGTAGCATACCCTTTGTGCCACCGTAAAAAATATTCAGATCCACTTCCTATTAAGGGTAGTTTATTCGTGTGATTTTTCGGAAATCCTTGCTGATTCCGCCCCTTAAACAGGGGCGGATCTGAATTTTTTTCACGATGGCACCAAGCTCATGCTACGTTAAGTCATAATACGTTGTTTCAATAAAATATCTCCACTGAAAATTTTCGGTCAGCAAAGTATTCCGAGAAATTACGAGGATAAACTACCCTTAAACGAGTCGGACCTGGAATTTTTGTATGGTGGCACAGAGGGTATCCGATTTGCAATTATTTTACTTTGTTTCAATGAAATATCTCTACTGGAAAATATGGATCAGCAAAGATTTCCGAAAAATCCGAAGAACAAACTACCCTTAATAGGGGGTGGATCTGATTATTTTTTACGGTGGCACAAAGGGTATGCTACGGTTAGTCATAATACTTCGTTTCAATGAAATATCTCCACTGGAAAATATGGATCAGCAAGGATTTCCGAAAAATCACACGAATAAACTACCCTTAATAGGAAGTGGATCTGAATATTTTTTATGGTGGCACAAAGAGTATGCTACGGTTAGTCATAATACATCGTTTCAATGAAATATCTCTACGGGAAATTTCCGATCAGCAAGGATTCCTGAAAAATCACAGGATTAAACTACCCTTAAACAGGGGCGGATCCGAATTTTTTTTACGGTGGCACCAAGGTTATGCTACGTTTAGTCATAATACGCTGTTTCAATAAAATATCTCCACTGAAAATTTTCGGTCAGCAAAGTATTCCGAGAAATTACGAGGATGAACTACCCTTAAACGAGTCGGACCTGGAATTTTTGTATGGTGGCACAGAGGGTATCCGATTTGCAATTATTTTACTTTGTTTGAATGAAATATCTCCACTGGAAAATATCGATCAGCAAGGATTTCCGAAAAATCACACGAATAAACTACCCTTAATAGGAGGTGGATCTGAATATTTTTTACGGTGGCACAAAGGGTATGCTACGGTTAGTCATAATGCATTGTTTCAATCAAATATCTCCACGGAAAATTTCGGATCAGCAAGGATTCCTGAAAAATCACTAGAATAAACTACCCTTAATAGGGGGTGGATCTGAATATTTTTTATGGTGGCACAAAGAGTATGCTACAGTTAGTCATAATACGTCGTTTCAATAAAATATCTCCACGGGAAATTTCCGATCAGCAAGGATTCCTGAAAAATCACAAGAATAAACTACCCTCAAACGGGGGCGGATCTGAATTTTTTTTATGGTGACACAAAAAAGATGCCACATTCAATCATAATGTAGCGTTTTGATAAAATATCTCGACTGGAAACCTTCGGTCAGCAAATTATTTTGAAAAATTACAAGAATAAACTACCCCCAAATTGGGGTGGATTTCAAATTTGAATATGGTGGCAAGAAGGCGATCCTCGATAGATCTCAGGTTTGCATTATGAGTCTCATATTCTTACTAGAAGTCTGAAATTGACGGTATGATTCTATTTCGGTCAGCAAAGTATTTTTACCCGGTACTTTTACTATCGTGGAAAGGAAAAATTATACAAATTTTTTCAGAATTAAACTACCTTCTCAAAGCGATTGATCTGAAAATTTTCTCGTTTATCTGAAGTCGTTTCTGTTCTTCCTGTAATGCTCATTAGTCAATCAATTAATGTTTCCCAAGAAACTACCCTATGACAAATAATTCCCCTGCAATCCGCAAGGGCGTTTTCCATAAAAAAACTTTCATTTAACTTAGGTACCTCAATGAATTCTAGTGTGAAAATTTTTCAAAATTGATAGAGCTCATTTGGAGCTTGATAACGAAGTTTGTGTTCATGAATCTGTAATATATACCTGAACATTCTGCCATTCGAAATATTTACATATCCAATCGAGCGGGTGCACTACTGCACTCTTGCATGTCAAAGGTCCAATTTCATCGTGTCTGATGAATAGTTTCTAATGATAAAATACTGACTAAATTCTGCATAGGTTTGGGTGTCGGTATTTTTCATCTAATTATCTGGTTGGAAGCTGAGCGCATAATCGTTTTGTAAATTCAAAATGGATATAACTCTGAAACCTTTAGGCGGTTTTTCCATTATTGAACTTAGCAAGATATTTAGGCACGAAACTTTTGACTCCTATAAAGAGTAGTGAAATGAATTAATAAGCTTATTTGTTCATCGAAATTCACTGCATATCAGCCTAACCTTCTACGATTTTGAGGAAACAGGTGAAAAAACCATTACATCATTATAAAGTTCTTGAAAAATTTTTCTTATTGTTTGTATTTTATGGACATAATGTGCTTCAGTCATCTGGTTTTGTTTCTGACTTGATTAATTCATTCGGAAATCCAAAAAATTTTTGTTATTAGACATTCGACTTCATCTTATTAGATTTGTGGGCAAATGTATATTTCATTGGTATTTAAATTGAGTCAAATTATTACTGATAATTATGTTCGAATTTTTTTCATTCCGATCATATGTCTGTGATTTTCGAATTTTGAGTCGGAAATGATCTTGAACTATTAGGTTGGACTTCCTCAAGGAAAATTCGGTTTAAAATTCAATTATGTCCTTAGCTGTTCTAACTTTCGAAGTACCTAAAGAAGCTATAGAGTCTTGAAATTCTTATGTTGAAATTTGGAAGATATATTGTGAATATCTCCGGAAATACTGATGCAATTGAATTGAAACTCCGTAGCCAATTGAAAAATACAATATTTCTTGGGTATCCTTACGTTATAAAAAAACGGAAGTTCAAGGGTTTTGCAAATTTCCGTAGCAAAAATATTTTTGTTCGGTAACGATTCATCAGATTTATATGAAATGTGGCGGACACTTTGAATAGAACATTCAACAGCAATCGATCAAATTCAAGCCATAACAGACCTTTTGTTTCTGAAAAATCTGACATTATTTTACGATTAATTTGAACAAGTGCGTAAAAGTGCGTGACCTCACGTCAGTGCTGTTCTGAAATGTTTGATTTTTGCTTTAACATATCGATTAACGGATAATGAAATGTACGGCGGTTTATGGGGATTAACGAGGATTCACGGGAATTTATGAGGATTTATAGAGGATTCATGAGGATTTACAAGGATTTATTGATGATTTACGTGGATTTATTCGACAAAGAGGATTTATGGTGTACAAAATTTGGGGTAGATATTTACCCCTCGTATAACAACGAAATTTGACGTAATTTTTCCCAATATCTCTGGAAATAAACATATCAGATCCAATTGGAATTTGAGAAACTAAAGATAAAGACTAACTTCAAGGTCTGTAAAGAGTTTCATCGAAATCTGGTCAATGAATTCAGAAAAAAATGTTTTTTTTCGATATACATATGAATAATTTTAGAAAAACCATTTTTTCAAATCTTTTCAACTATTATAGACGCACAAAATTTTGCTGTAGTTGCGAATTGATATTCTCCAAATACAAACGAAGTTTCGATGTGATGGCTTTTGCACTTCTCGTGATATTGATGAAATAACCTCAAAATTTCAAACAACGTATCTCCGAGAGCGAATATTGTATTGACTTGAAATTTGAAATATTGGTGTTAAAAACTGATTCTAAAGTATGTGCCTTATTCCGTTGCAATCTGATCATTACTTTCCGAGAAAACAAAAATTTCCAACATATTTCAAGAATATTCTAACTTCTGGATCCAAACGGAATTCTGGTGACTTTCGCTTTAGTATTTTTCATATAATTACAAAGTTTTGATCTGATTACAGCTGTACCTCTTGAGATATTGAGGAAATAAAATCAAAATTTCAAACAATTACAAAGTTTGACATATTTTTTTCCATATATCTCCGAAGGTGAATATCGTATCGAATTGAAATTTGGAATGTTGTTATTGAATACTGATTCTAAGAACTTTCCTCTATGCGTTGAAATCTGATCAACATATTCCGAGAAAAAAAAATATTGAAAAAAATTTTAGATATTTTCGAATGAATGTTTATTCGAAAATGTTGTGACGCATGGATTCATACGAAATTCCACAATAAGTTTCGCGTTTATTTTCTTCAAATAGTTACGAAGTTTCGATCTAATTCCATCAGTAATTCTTGAGATATTGAAGAAATTACGTCAAAAATTCAAACAACAACAAAATTTGACATATTTTTTTTATATATCCCATAAAGTGAATACCGTATCGGATTTAAATTTGAAAGTTGTTGTTAAATACTGATTCTTGAATCTGCGCCAAGTTTCGTTGAAATTTGATCAACAATTTTCAAGAAAAACAAATGTCTACAAAAATTACAAATTTTTTTTTAACTACTAGCTCAACACAAAATTTCGTACTCAGTTGCACGATGCTATTTTTGAACTTGTTCTGATATTTCAATCTGATTGCACCTCTTCTTGGGGAAATACCGTTTAAATTTCAAATAAAAATGAGATTTGACTTATGTTATCTCCGAAGCTGAATATCGGATCGAATTGAAATTTGAAATAAAACTGTGAAATGCTGACTCGAAGGTCTGGGTGAAATTTCGTTGAAATCTGATTGATATGATAATGATTCAAAAAATATTCGAATAAAATTTTTTTTTTTAATTTCAAACAACTGGATCCTCACAAAAATCTACACTTAGTTGTGCATTGGTATTCTTGAATCATCATTTTGATCTGATCGAATAAGTACTCCATAAGATATAGAGGAATTAACCTCAAAATTTAAAAACTGTTTTACCGATTTAACCCATCCCAACAAACACAAAATACAGCAATTGTGCAGTTACTGCATTACAAGTGCCACCAGAATGCAGTACATAAAATGTTGTATTGAAACTGCACAATATCTGCATTGGTGATACTGCTTTCCTAAATACAGTCTGTTAAATACAGCTGCTGTACACCTTTTGTACAACAAAATCGAGAGGCTGTATGAGACAACGCTGTCACTCTCTTTGATGCTATACCACACACCTACTATGCCGGTTGAGCCGTTGTAAATCATCGTCGTCGGCCATGCTGTTTTGTAACGGAAATTTGTTCTGTGTGTCGTTTTTGATTCAAGCTATTTGAACTGACTGTTTGTTTCAAGTTGACTGTGTTGCAAGTGCGAAAAACAAGTGTATCGACATGATAAATTCCCGAAAAAACGAAATAAGGCAAATTAGGTGTGTGGCTAAGTCAGTTTGGATGATGCCGTTTCTTTCGTAACTGGAATAAATGGACAATGGTAGAAAACATTTGGGTCTCTACCTGAACTGGATAGGGCGAACTAAGAAACAGAATTTCGAAGTACTAACATCAATGAAGGAATTTTAGGTATTTTATTCATACAAGGTAAAACTTTTTATGTTTATTAACTTATTTTTCTTCAATTTAAGTTGCTGTACGCAAAAACAAAGGGAGCAAAAATGATTCACCAACCGATATTGAAACAACCATCACGGTATGATTGAGAAATATGTACTCATTTTAGAGGAATTAGAAAGGAACGAGAGAGAGTCACCCAATAATATATTATATTTATAATGTTTGATATCGCCGGTATTTCTGTTAATTCTAGTTTTTTCTATTAAAGTCATGTTCCTAGTGCAATATTTCTTTTATTCAGTTGAATTTGCTATGAACCACATTCCGTAATATGCTCAACATGAACTAGGTTAACCCGACTCCTAAGACAGCCAGTATGTTTCAGGAATCAGGCTCACCTCCGATAAACCTATATTTTTCAAGTAATCGCATTGGAATTCTAAACATGCATACTACAGACTGTCTTTCATCGACTGAGGGTAAATAGAAAATTTTATTTTTTTTTCGCTTCAACCGGAAAAGGCCGAATAATTTTTTCGAAGAATGTTGTGTATATTTTTATATATTTGAATTCCATGTGTGTTTTTGGTCAAATGTCGTTAAAAATTAAATAATTTGAATATTTTTTTTGTAAAGTAATCAATATCTGGATACAGAAAAAATTGCAAATTTTTTTTTACCGTAATGCATAGATGTCGAATATGCAAAAATATATACATCACATCATATAAGAAAATCAAAATTATTCGGCAATTTCCGAATGAACTGGAAGTTGTAGACCCTCTTTTTCACATCTGTCGATGGTTAATAATTAAGTATCAATGTGCAAAGTTTCAATTCAATCTATTAAAAAATAATTATTTTTTCGGCAGTGAGTCTTATTCCTGTGAGTCTCGTTATACAGCCGAGCTTCTGCTGCATTGTTGCTGCCTAGAAACTTCATATCGAAGTAGCACAGTTGGTGCATTATTACTACGTACAAACTGCATCACAACGAGGTATAGCTCCTCCACAACTGCTGTATAGTGGCTGTACCTCGAATGCAGTTTGAGCTGTACAGTTTCGATGCAATTTCGCAGGACATATACGGTCCGTCTCGATACAGTTACTGCACCACCATCGCTGCACCTCAAGTGCAGCAACGCTGTACAGTTTTTGTACTCTTGCTGTATTTTAGTGTTTGCTGGGATTAACGAACTTAACCGGGATATTTGGACTTCAAACCAAATCTGACAATTTCAAGTCGTTAGGTCCTTTCCTTCGAATGTTTGAGCGATCGAGGACTTTACCTTAAAATTTCCAATGGGCCTAACTCCGAAACTATCAAACCTATTCAACCCAATAACGAACTTAACGTAGATAAGTATTTGTATGTGAAGAATCGAAATCATTGAAAATTGTCCACTTGCCCGATAGAATTTTATTCGATTAACCGAGATATTCGGACTCTCGACCTAATCTGACAATTTCAAGTCTCTTCCTTCGAAAGTTATAGCACATACGGACGGACAGACATAATCGAATTAGACCCCGAATTCCTCCTCAGGGTGTTCAACCCAATCTTTTGAGATCATTTTCGGCTTTAAAATTGAAAATTACACATTGTCACGAAACGATAACGCGCTGTTACCCAGAAAGCGCGTAAAAAATTTTCGAATATAGTGGTTATTTGAAATTTTCTTGATATCTCGAAAAGTACAGATGCCATCAGATCTAAACCTAGGAAGTAGTAGTTGGAGAATGATACTTACATGCAACACGATGGAATATTTCGTCTGGATCTAGCCGTCAGGAAATTGTTTTTAAATCTTCATTCGAAATTTTTTCAAATATTGTTGACAAAAATTTGTTTTTTGGGGACGATTTATAATGTAATGAAATTTGCACATACCTTGAAGTCGATATTCACCAACATTCAAAATTTTTAATTTCATCCGATATTCATCCATGGATATGAAGGTAATATATATATTTGTATATGTAGATTGTAGGATAAGGGATGTCGACCTTATATCAAAAGAATAAGATGTTAACTCTTTATTCACAGCCTAGCTTTCGAAACTTTCTGTTTCTTCTTCAGGGCAACTGTAATTACAAACAACAATATAAGTTTAATGTTAGAATGGACCGTATTTACTTACTGAATTACGAGGTTAAAATACACAAAAAAGGAACATGATCAGGTAAGTATTTGAAGAACAAAGCTCGTTCATTTATCAACTCTAAAGTAGCACTGATTCAATTATTTCCGTCACAGTTTCAAAATAAAATCGAACATTTTTAAAAACTTCCACACATACACACAATAAACAATGAGTTTAGTCTTCAACACGTCAAATTTTCCGACATCAAAACAACAGATTTACCGTAGTCTTCGATCTCCCCGATGGCAGCTGACATGATGTTCACAATCATCCATCTACAGGACCGTCGAAAAATGGTGTGTGGGAGTACTCTAGCAAGTAGGAATATATAGGACTCAAGTTTTGTGTGTCCGTTTTTTGGTTTATCGAACTTCCCTGATTTTTAATATGAATCATTTCCAAAATGCATCGTTTTCTGTAGTTGTTGTTCATATCGAGAATTCTTACGTTTCCAAGGTCTGCAGTATGGGATAATTGATTCGCCTGGATAGATAATGCACATCTAGGGTTGTTCTTTTTTATATCACTTTTGTGCAGTGCCAATCTACTTTTAAGCCATTGAGATGTCTGACCAACATATGTTTGATTACAATCTGAACACTCTATTTCGTATACCACATTTGATTTTAGGTCATTTGGTATAGGGTCTTTTAATTTCGAATAAAGTTTCGAAACATTTTTCCCCATACTACATCCAAAAGCTGAAGGTAAAACTCTCCATCGAACATGAAATATCCCGAGTCCAGAAGAAATGTTAATATTTGTTTGAACTTTTCTTGTGGTATTTTGCAGTGTGCCTTTATTTTATCCCAGCTTTCATCCAACGCAGCAAAAATGATTTCCCTGGAAATATTTCCAAATAAATTGATAACATCTAAGGAGATCAAAACATAATCTGCTGGTAGTTTGAAGTTGTTAATTTTAGTTGAAAAATCGAAGGAATCTTTTACATGGTAACTATTATCATCATCATAGGCGTCAGTCAGAATTTGGGCTATATACTCAGACAATTTACAAGTGGGACCTTGCACATCTGATACTATTGGCCGCATTGGGATATTCTCCTTGTGAATTTTTGGATTACCATACATTCTTGGGCTGGTTGAATTGTATGACTTCATTAGTTTAGCTTGATGAGTGGTAATTATTCCCTGATCTTCCAACGTGCTGATAATTTTGTTGGTTTTGGTTTGGATTGTAGATGTTGGATCCCTGGGTATTTTCTTGAAGTTCTCTGTGTTAACAATTTCGTACATCTTTGTGAAATAGTCAGATTTATTCATGACTACTGTAACTGAACCTTTATCACTATCAAGTACCAACAGATGGTCGTTAGTTTTGAGGAAGTATTTTGTTTTATTGTATAATCTCTCTATATTTAAGTTACTGTTTCTGTTTCTATGAAGTTCATTGGTGATTATACTGGTGATTTTCGCTCTGAGAGGGTTCCTCTTGTCTTCGTCAACTACATCTAGTATGTTCTCCACATCCGCTATTAGGTCTTTTATCTTCACCTCTTTGGCGCTGACAGGTATGTTAAATTTTGAACCCAGTGATAGAATGATTTTGGCCTCGGGAGGTATCTCAGTTCCAGACAGATTCCTAAACCACTTTTTCTGCACTTTATAGTCAACACCAACAGATTTTTCCTGGAGGTTTCTTATTTTGTTTATGTTTTTTGTTTTGACTTGATGGAAAGTTCTATTGAACAATACCTGCTGACGTTTGATAAATTCTTGCAGAAGTACTGATGGTATTACATTTCTTAATTTCTCATGTATGTTCTTGTTCCTCTTGCTCATGTGTGCGATCTTTAACTGTGTGTGTTCGATTTCTAGAGAAAGCAGTCTTCTTGTCAGATTTGTGTTGAAGTTTTCAATTTTTCTATTGAATCTACTTCCATTATGAAACTCGAACAGACTAAGGACATTTTTCACTCCAGCTCCTATATGGTTAGGTGTTAAACGCTGTCTCTTGCATTCTAACAAGAATATTCTTCTGTTTAGTAAATTCGAAAGTTTTCTGTTATTACCGCTCCATTCCTTCATTATATTCGATGTTTCTCTGCCATAAAGTGATGATATCTCTTGAAAAAATCCCATATTAATGAATAAGAATTTGTAAGTAACGGTCGTCGTATTAAAAATCAGGGAAGTTCGATAAACCAAAAAACGGACACACAAAACTTGAGTCCTATATATTCCTACTTGCTAGAGTACTCCCACACACCATTTTTCGACGGTCCTGTAGATGGATGATTGTGAACATCATGTCAGCTGCCATCGGGGAGATCGAAGACTACGGTAAATCTGTTGTTTTGATGTCGGAAAATTTGACGTGTTGAAGACTAAACTCATTGTTTATTGTGTGTATGTGTGGAAGTTTTTAAAAATGTTCGATTTTATTTTGAAACTGTGACGGAAATAATTGAATCAGTGCTACTTTAGAGTTGATAAATGAACGAGCTTTGTTCTTCAAATACTTACCTGATCATGTTCCTTTTTTGTGTATTTTAACCTCGTAATTCAGTAAGTAAATACGGTCCATTCTAACATTAAACTTATATTGTTGTTTGTAATTACAGTTGCCCTGAAGAAGAAATAGAAAGTTTCGAAAGCTAGGCTGTGAATAAAGAGTTAACATCTTATTCTTTTGATATAAGGTCGACATCCCTTATCCTACAATCTACATAAATACGACGACCGTTACTTACAAATTCTTATTTGTATATGTATATGTATAACGAAAAATGCTTGAGTATTTTAAGAGCAAACCCAAAAATCTTAAAAAAAAATTTCTCAAAAAATATTCACTGAAGCCTGCAGAACGACATCTCGTTTCCTAAATTTCACGCATTTCCAATATTTCTCGCGGTTGTTGGCAGCGTTAAATTAGACAGACAGCGGAATGGTATATTGACCTTGAGATAGTAACGAGGTTCAATGAAACTTGAATGTGGCTGTGTTGCTGAACCGTAATTTACCAACACCTGGTAATGTTTCCTCTTAAGGGTGAAAATGTGGGAAAAAAATTTTTTCGAAATTTTCAAAATTTCCCAGGAAGAATATCCAGTCGATATACAGGAGGGGTGCTTCAAATTTCAGTTAAATCTGACATATATTTTAGAGATATTGGAGAAGAAATATATCAAATTTAGTAGCTCTTTGAAATTTTGAGATATTCTCCTCAATGACTCAGGAACAACTGACGCAATAAGATTTAAACTCCATTAAAAGTTGTAGAATACCGATGCGCAATTTTTCGCGATCGTGCGGGTAGAAAATTGAAAAAAACTCATTTCTTTTCGGACATTTTTCAATATCATTAATGAAGAATATTTCCTAACCAACTATTCATTAGATTTCGAAAAATTGTGTGTTTGAAATTTCATCTTGATATCCTACAATGATGTTCGAGGAGAAATGAAAAAAGAATTGTAGTTCATGTGATACTTTTTTGGCAAGTTGTTTGTATCTTCTTTACAGGCGTGCAGAAATTTTCAAGAAAAAAATTTTTTTTTGAAAAATTAGTTAGTTCAAAGAGGTTTTCAGTATGTGCACTCTGTCATGGCTCATTCACTTTGAGACGATGGTACCTGATGAAATTTGTCACCGAATGAATGTCGACTATTACAGTTTTGTTCATGCACAACTTTCAACATCCTCACGTGAAAAATAAGAATGTGTGAAACACTGCGCTTCAGTTATGATTTTGAGTAGGTATGTTATTAGTATCTTTCTGCTGAAGTTGAAACTTTTCGATAAAATGTTTCAATTCATAAAAAGATTTCTGACAAAGCAATGTCATCAACGGTATGAATTGGTTAAGGGCTTTGATTATTGCATCCAGAACGATGGTAGTAATTTTGAACATTTATTTTAACTTATCAGTTAATGCACAATGATTCTCCAGGTGGTACTTCAATGCCGAAATAAATTTCTAATGTCACTCCATTTTTTTTCTCCATCAAAGGGTGCGTAGGGGTTGAAAGTGTGCATGAACAAAACTGTAATAGTCGACTTTCATTCAGTGACAAATTTCATCAGGTACCATCGTCTCAAAGTAAATGAGCCATGACAAAGTGCGCATACTGAAAACCTCTTTGAACTAAGTAATTTTTCAACAACAAAAATTTTTTCTTGGGAATTTCTGCACGCCTGTAAAGAAGATACAAAGACCTTGCCAAAAAAAAGTACCACATGACCTACTTTTCCCATTCAAAAATATAAAGGGTAAATGGGGATGGCACAGGGTGCAACAAAAATCCTGCAAAAATGCATATAAATTTAGTAAAAGTGATACAAAAATTGACCTGTTTCAGGATTTTGTTGCCAAATATTTTTCTTCTGAGAAAATGAATTTGTTTCATTATTTTGACGCGCCCTGTATAGCAGAGTATGGAATCTTTGAAGAAAAATGTTTAAATTTGCTAACTTAACGTCAGTACTTTCCTAGAGTTTTTTAATCACATCCTATACTTGACATCCAAATATACTAACAAATGCTGACTTATTCCGTTCACTAAATGAACTTATATTCAACTATAATTTTTAAATAATTTTATCATACATATTTCAGAGTGAAAGTTCTCGAATGCTCGGCTAAGGATGACATCAACATCCGTGAAGTTTTCCGGTCATTCCTCAATCTGTCGAAAATCTTCCCGAAGGATACTGAGGACCACAGTTCTGGTCTGAAGAGAACATCGAGTGCCTACATGTCTCACAGAGGTGGGAAGAAAACGGGTAGTCCATCCCTAGAAAGGTCCAAACCTGAAGGTTCAGATAATGGTGGCAGTTTTTCGAAGCCACGGTCAAGATCACTGATCAGAAGGACGAGTAGAAAGGCGAAACAACAACTTAGAGATGCCAGGAATGGTTGCGACGATTGCACTGTGTCATAAAGGGTTGTGTTTTACATGTTTCTTATATGTTGATGAGCTGAATGTGATAATGATGACACACTGTGATTGTAAAAGGTCTGTTTTATAGCTGAAACCCTAAAATTTATATGTGAATTCATTTCGAAATCTTTCTACATATTATGATGAGAGGCAATACACTTCCTCAAAATCGACCATTATAGAAAATCAGAGACGTGCATGCCATCTAGTAATTTCTTCGAAGAATAAAGTACAGACCAACATGATCAATTCCGATATGGATATATATACTTGAATTAGTCTGATATAAAAAGAATTGAAAATGAAAATACGAGCATAGCCGTCATTTACGTTCAGCATCAGGTTGTCCACCAAGATTTGAACTTTCATTGTCTTTTATCAAAACCCATACGAACTTTATTCCACTTATGAATTATTCGCTAAAATTCAACATGCACCTAATGCCCTCTATAACAACTTGCAAAATAAAGGTCGCAGATGATTTCCGTGAAACTTTTAGATCGGGCTTGACATTTCGAAATTGAAAGAAAATAATTCTTGAAATTTTCTGCTTTGTCTGATGGAAGAGTCAGATTTGTACTCTGAACGTCACAGTTCGTTTTCTTCATCGTTTGTATCGTTCCTGTATTGTTCATTAGGCAATCTTTCCTGCAAAAAACTGCCCTTGAAAAATAGTTTGATACTGCAATCCGCAAGGGCGTTTTTTATGAAAGAAACGATTTTATTTAATTTTTAATAGTTCTGTTTCAGATATTGGGAGTGAAAAACCATAAAAACCTAAAAAATAATGCAAAATCCTTCCAAAATGAGCTTCAAACTATAATTATAAGATTCAATTCGAAGGATAAGCAAAAAAACATGTTTTTGGTGACATTCGATTTCATTATTCCAAAAAGTTGTCTTGAAGGCCAATAAACTGATTACAGAGATCTCCCAGTTCTTCGTCACCATTTCTGTAGAACGGTTAGCCTTGGTTTCCGAAATAAATCTCAGTGACGATGATCATTTCATCGTCATCCTCCTTTCTGGGGTACTTTTTTTAAATCTGAGAATAGAAAATAATGACGGGGAGCCAAATCTAGAGAAAAAGGTGTATGGAAAAGCAATTCGTAGCTCAATGTATACAATATGGTTTACATTTCTGTTACGAACGCGGCCGTTTCTTGGTGAGTTCAACCTTCTTATGCTTCCACTACGCCAAATATTAGTGGCTGTTGACTCTCTCTCCCTTATAAGATAGTTGATAAAAACGATTCCATGTGCATTCTACGGACGCCATCACCTTTTAATAATATTTAATATTTAATAATATTTATTTTTGCACCATCAAATCAGTAATAACTCATGGTAAGTCAAGTTAAATCACATTATACAACTCGAGTTTAATAATAATATACAATGTATACGACGAATACTTGAAAAATCTAACAAACAACATATAAAAGCTAAAAATTATAACTGAGGAATTCCTCCACCGAATAAAAACTATAATTGAGTAACAACTCTTTCACCTCATGAATGAGTCTTTTCGGGTTCAGTTTTTTCAGACAATCTTGCAACTTGTTGTACAATTTAGCGCACATATAATTAGCACTAGTTTGGGTTCTTGTGAGACGGTGATGCCGAATGATTAGATGGTCTCTGTGTCTCGTTCGATAACCATGAGAACTTCCAAGAGTTTCAAAATCTCCAGCATTCTCGACCACATATTTCAAACAAGCAAGAATGTATGCGGATGGTAGTGTTAAAATTCCCTCATTCTTGAATAGTGATCTGCAGCTTGCTCTAGACGAGACTCTACACAATGCTCTCAGAGCTTCCTTCTGTCTCAGAAATACCTTCTGTGCACAAGAGCAGCCTCCCCACAAAAGTATACCGTAAGTGGCCACGGAATGAAAGTTGGCGAAGTAGGTAAGCCTGCAGACCTCGGATGAGGATACGACTCTCATCCGTCTAATTGAGTAAATGGACGCCGATAGTCTTTTTGCTAAGTCCAACACATATGGTCTCCATGTAAGATCGCTATCGAAGATAACCCCCAGTAATTTAGCCTGCCCGGCAGTATTATTTCGGCTGTTTCCAAATCTTTGAGGACTGTTGTGTTTTTTCACGCTTCATTTGAGGCTTGGCGCATACTGTTCACTCTTATAACTGTCCATTAGTCTCTGGAATGAGTCATGTTTCATCCCTTGCGAATCAAAAATCACAGGTGAACAGTTCCAAACACTGGTTCGAATGATCAACACGTTGTTGTATCTGATCGAATGTGAGCTCGGCGGCAGATGCGGCACCTACTTCGCAAAGAGCCTCATCTTTTGTTCGTGTAAAATGGTTATCCCGCCATATTTTGTAAGTTATGTCATGCAATTTTGATTAACGACTGGCCTGAGCACTTTCGTGGATTCACCTTGGACCACGTTTGAAATTGCCAATCCTTATCTACACTATTTGCCTGGATGTAGGGTCTCCTACATTCACCGAGATGCTGTTAATTTCAATATTTTGTTTTCCATTAAAAGCAATGCTTTATCAACACACGAAATAAAAATGTTTCACTATCCCGAAAATTGCAATGAGTTGAAAACCAATATTTAGCACGCATCATATCAAAGATGGCTGGTTCGAGAATAAGCGATAGAGATATATTCGCTTCGAAAGCTTCAAGAAAAAAAATTGAATTTGAATAAAGAATCTTCATACAATCAAACATTCGAACCCAATGTAAAGTCATAAAGCTGTAAGATGTGTAAGATCACAAAATCAATAGAACTTTATTCGTTGGATTACTCAGACTGCTTCGTACAAGTTGCCGAAAAAATTTTAATTTTCAAACTTAGTGCAGAACACATCTGAATTACAACATTCTTGACTAGTGATTTTTTACTCACACTATATTCGTTGCTAAAATGTTGTAAGGAAATGTTGTCGCAGATTACGAACTTCGTAGCATGTGAGGTCACTCAGAATTTGGAATGTAGTGGGCGATTATATGTTTATTATATGAATATTGAAGTAAATGTCTCCTGGCCGATAAAGATTGTACTTGCGTGATTAATTTCTAGAATAAATTACAGTACCGTAAAATGGGGTGACTTTACCTTGGGGGGTGACTTTGCCCATTCATTGTGGTGATCTTCCTGCACCTATAAGCTGCCGTCGTGGAAGAATTGTCTTTGGAGTTGACTTCAAGAACTATCAACTATAAATTAAATGCGACAGTACTTTGTTTCCCTTCTTTTTATTTTTTATAAACAGTATTTATGTATTTTTCAGTTTTTTTCGATAAATAAAATTTCTAACTTGCCTATGATTTTTATTTAAGCTATCCAAACAGGTTTTATTTGTGTTCAACACAACTAACTTTATTTTAAAAAACTTAAATATGCTTTTAAATGGGGTGACATTGATATATCAATGAAAATGAACAAGGTGGCAAAGTCACCCCATTTGAACAACTGACTTTACCCACCCGGTTATTTTTTTCCGAATTAATTTTTTTTTCATTGCGGAAAGGAAGTTACTAAAGCGTTGCCCTTACTGCCACTCGTTGCGTAGATCCTACGATTCATGGAGAATACGATACTATATAGAAGAAAAAAGGATTCAAAGTTCTAAATTGGGCAAATTCACCCCATTTCACGGTACTGTGCACATCCTCGAAATCGTAAGAGAAGCTTCATTCCCGAAAACGACCGGAACGTAAAATATTCTGATGACAATTTTGATTTGCGCAACACATTGCACTATACTCATTTGCACTGACGAGTGAAAGGCAGTGAGGTGAAGTGTAAAATATCATGTTCATGTGGAGACAACAAGCAATCATGACAGATGTGCATTGGATTCATAAAAGCTGTCCAAAGTTTCAGAAAATTCCGAAGTTATAGTATTGATCCAATTCTAGTAGTCAGTTTGCATGACTTATGAGACAAGGTGTGTTGTGGTAACACTAAAAAGCAAACACTACTATGTGCTCGTAGATTATGGCTTTGCGCATTTAGGCAACACAGCCATATTCAAGTTTCATTGAACCTTGTTAATATATCAAGTGCAGGAACCTGCTGTGTGCTTTAACGTTGCCAATAGCCGCGAGGAATATAGGAATTCGGAGAAATTTCGAAGTTATTAGAGAAAATGGGGTGTCGTTTTGCAGGCTTCAGTGATTATTCATTGAAAATTTTTTTTGGGATGTACTCAACTCTTCTGTAAGAATGCGGAATGTTAGTTGTTTTTTCATTTTTCAATTTATTTCATTTTTTATTATCCTCGAAATTCTTGGATATAAAAAAACATTTTTACAATTTTTTCTACCATTTGCACCCAAAAAATTTTTGAAAAAAAAACGAACTCGGGCCTCCAAAAGTCACCATGTTATAGTAGAGTTATTGTTTGCTCTTGATATCTTAATACTTCCGTCATCTTAACGATATCATCAAGTGGTCATTGTAGCATCAATATTCATTACCTGACCATAATAGAAATATATTTATACATCAACAAGTCAACCTATATTATTGACGATTTTGACATGATAGTGTGGAAATATTATCACATTCAGCCTTCATAAAAGAGCTCAAAGCTTCAAAATACTATTTACATGTTTCTGAATATAGCCTCTGTCCTTGCCCTCCCTAGATACTGCACGAAACTAAACCGTATTAAATGTATTGCCTATACCAACAAAACCTTTTTGAAAATATATACCTGTCTATGTCGTTGCCTATATGTATATGTATTTTTATATTATTTCTGTTGGTACCTCGAAGTACTGATTCATATTTACTACGACATGAATTCATGATATTCATGGGAAATGGAAAAATACCTCTTTCACGGTACGAAATATTTCAAATTTACTCAGAATTCCTCGATCCAAGTTAGTGAAATGCTTTCATGGATCAACATTATTTCATGCCACTCATGGATCAATTCCCGACTATTACAATTCAACAGTACAAATCTAACGTAGGAGTTACACAGAAATATCAGAATGATTCACATTGTCATTGCCATTTTGAAGTTCTGCTTCCTTAGAAACGATTTAAGTTACGTGCACATACCGGCATTTGTATGTCGGACGACACGGATAAAACAGATGGTGTTCTAGGTACATTTTTTCGTTATGGTATAGCAGCATATAGGTTATATGTTTCGCCAAACAAATTAAAAGTCTAGTGGAAAGATGTTTTCGTGTGGAAAGAAACTAGTCGTTGCTCTAGAAGAAGGAAAATTTGAAAAATTAATAGGTAATCTCAATTGAAGCAAAATTTTGGATGCTTCGTGGCACAAACTTCAAGTACCAGCACAACGGCTCCGGCTTCTCACTGAGTTTTTGTGTTTCGATACCTGTTGTCCGCACATATATCTATGTGTGACTTCTCATTTCATTGAAACCGTTTCTTTTCGATCTTCACCGTAACACCGTAACAGTGGCTGTATTATCACAGTGGCATTAGGAGCTGTCTTATTTTCTCATGGTTGATCCCGTCACGTGGTGAAATATGCCAAGTTCCTCCAAATAACAGAATAATCGTTGTAATTCCAATGTAATGAACAATTGGTTATCGGCTTCAGGCAGGAACGGGCCTCAGGGGGGTATGGTGGGGAATTGCAATATTCTGCCAATCATGGCATATTTATTACTCTTATTTTATGAAATACATACGCCCGAAATGCAGTGCCCACTGAGATATTTCATTCAACATTTCATATCAATGTTGTTATATTATGTGATATTTCATTTGAGTTAGACCTATTTTTTCGAACGTTTAGTATCACGATATGGTACTTGTTTATGGTTTATGCAATTCGAATGGACTAGCTATGGTGAGAGAATATCGAGAGATTTCCTGATTGAGCAGGCCAAATTACCAAATATTCTAAGATATCGCCCTTTTCCTGTTCTCAAAAATCATACGTGTTGAATTATTTTCAGGAAAGATATCAACGGTTGGTATGCCGTACACGTGGAAAACAGTATTCGAAAGAAATATCGATGCAGAATCAGATGATAGTTACTACAAATTTATATTTTATGTACAGAGTGGTTTGTTAGACCTGAAACTATAAATCGGAATTTCCTTGTCCTGCTTTGTTCTATTTCGGTATGGTTCATAAAAACCTGGCCTGAGATAAAATACCTGCCTAGTTGGAAGCAAACACGTTGAATGGTTCAAGAATTTTAGCTATCTGAAGGTTCTGCCAGAATCAACGAATCACCTTGTATCTCAGAAACGAATGGCCTCAGCTCATATTCAATTGTTGTTTTTCCAAGGTAACATCTAATCATCATCAATCGATGTTCAGTTACTCGTGAACCACCCTGTATAGTCGCTGTTTTACCATTTTTCTGATACCATACTTGTAGTATGCGCATATGCCCTCAAATTCCGCATTTTTGGATGAAATTCAGCAGCAGATTCATTACATCTTGCGGTTTAACGATCCGTTACCACGGAGTTTCAGAACTTGACAGACGTCAACTAACAGGTTTCCGCAGAAATGACTAGTCTCCCCACACGCAATACCACACAAGTACCTATTATTGTCTTATGCATGTGTTTGAGTTGATCGCGATCACTTCCGTGTCCCAATCGCCACCAGGAGCACGTTTATTTTGTGGAGTCCACTGGGGACTCCAAAAAGCAAGGAACCTTGAGGGATAATCTGATAATGATGGAGAAATAATTTTTCTGTCCTGCACCAGAAAAATTGTTCCTAAATAAGAACTCCCTAGATTTCCACATATTTACTTTCGTCAAATGAATCTCGAAACTTATTATATTATAGGTTGAATTAAAGGGGAGATTCCTAGGGTTCATAGAGAAAATTTATTGCAAGTCTCAATCCAGTTAGTTTTTTTGTATGAGTGGCGAAACTCAACGGAAATATCTATTCATTCTGCAGTGAAACTATCACAGTCCGAAGACGTCAAATTCGTCTTACCAAACGAAAAATTCCTTCACAAAAAGCAAGCAACATTTTGGAAGAGAAATTGGATATTATTTATTCAATTTAATTCATTTATATTAGTCAAGGACCACAAAATTCATTTGTTTCTGTTTCAATACTTTCGTCGTTAATTTTATTATCATGTAATAATATGCATTATTATGTCCTAAGGCAACACTTTAATGTTTTGTTGCCGCGATCGGTGGTTGGAACTAACCACTTAACGCAATCACTAATAATAATTAAAGCTCCTCATGCCTGCCACACACTCTCGGGTCTACCAGATAGGTTCCTGCACAGATTGACCGGAATTTGTTTTGATTTAGAGCTTTGCATGTTCTCAGACCAGCGCAGATGACTGGGGCTGAATCGGTATTCAATTATTCCTCATGGCACCGTACGGAAAATCTCAGCATATGTACTTTAGCGAAAGTCTGCGCATGTCGCGCCATACATGCCTCGAAGTCAAACCAGGTCGGCCTTATCCAAAGACTGGATCTAATGTAACCTGCATTGAAAGCTAGTGACCAGATCAGATCAGTCACTGATCACGGCTGAAAATAGTTGTCTGAGCTCGACCTCTCTAGAGCCATAGAAGAATAAACAGTTAAATATGGTATGTTTACACATGCCGCCATCAGCATTCACATGCTTCAAAATTCATTTTTTGCGCGAACTTGTCGTGTAATGACAATTATATTATCGTCTGAAGAAACAAAATGTTGTTGAACTCAAAATGAAAGTGAATAATTAAAATAAGTTTATATTGTCCCAGATATTTGTTTGAACTTTTCAGCATATGTAAAATTTTTCAGTTGCAAAGTCTAAACACCTTTCAAATAGGTACATAGTTAATTTCCTCGAATATACTGAACTAATAGGTGCTCTGTCAGATTAAAAAGGAAATATACTCAGTAGTTCATTCATATAGCCATATTGGAATAAGTTTAGCCTGAAGAAAGATACTGTTCGATATCGACAAAGTCTTTCCTAAAGTTCATGAACATTACCTACAGTTTAACGGAACAATTATTTCAGGAAATAGGACCAAATGAAAGATATTGTGGTTTAATAACAACCGTGGCGACGTTTCGCAGAAGTTGCCCTCTGCTTCCTCAGGCCTAAAATTTATTCGAAAACATGATAATACAAACTCACACAGAACATGAACAACTTTGTATATTTATGTTTTCGAATGAATTGATGGCCTGAGGAAGCAGGAGGCAATTTCTGCGAAACGACGCCACGGTCGTTATTAAACCCTAATATCTTTCATTTGGTCGTATTTCCTGAAGGAATTGTTCCGTTAAATTAATTACGGAGGACGAAAATTGTGGTATTTTTATCAACCACAGTTTCCATGACACCAAAGAAAAAACAATGAACCACTGAAACTGTAGGTGAGATGATTCACTTCTTTTACTGATCTTGTTCATTTTGATTGTCTATGGTACGAATGGTAACTCAAAAGTTCTGATGATTCATCTAGTATAAGTTGCAATTAAAAAGCCACATATTCGTCATAAATATTCATAGGATGCATTCTGGTATATACTTCCAGTATCTATTTTTTAATTAGCATTGACCACCATCCCAGAATCGATGGATTCACAATTATAATGTATTAATTTTATCAAGCAACATATTTTGAAGTCACAGTGAATAAGTTCAACTCAATACCTATACAGATTGTTATATCTATTATATCGATTCATATCAAGTAATTGTCACTAACATTCTAGATTCACTTATCTGTATTTCCATTTCCTGTGAGAATTTACTAATATAAGGATATAAGGAGTTTTATCAGAATACGAACAGGGTGATTAATTTTTCCATAGCGCACATTAAACATCAGAACGAACAACGTTTTCAAATAACTAAAACAAACATACACGGTTTTCATTACATGACTAGAAGGGAATTTCTAACTCTAAGATTATTTGAATACGTATTCTGCAAATGTCACATAGATTAATTTACTTCAAATTACTTACTCACCTACCTTTTATTATCAGTCATGAAATAAAATTTCATCAACGAGAACATGTTTCAATTTTTTAAGTAAAGAATACAGTATGATACGAGCATAAAAGACCCAGCTTCACTCATGTTGAGAAGGAAATTAATTCAATTGTCTCACTAGCTTCGATCTGATATTTTCTGAAATGTTCTTATACTTATTCATTACTTAAAAAACAACAAACATGACTTATTTTCATAAGTTTGTACACATTCCATACAAAAAAATGTTTATGATTACTATGTTCCTAATACTGAACTCTTATGTATATTTGAAGATCATTTACATAAAGTTTGAAACCGTTGTTGGTTCTTCAAAAAATGCTTCGATTGCATCAAATCAATTTTGACATATCCAGTAAAAAGAACATGAATTAACATCTTCTTCTTCGAATGAGAGGTGTTATATTGAAGTTCTTTGATGCGAAGGGATCATTTCCCAATCATGACCATATTCATTCGAATTTATTTCTTGGTAATTTGGTCACTGAACAACATAAGCAGCCAAGTGTTGGGATTTACAAAAGCTTCGATTTCAAATTCTTTAGTTGATATTATTCAGTAACTTATTCCTCCCTTATTTTTTTTTCGTTTATAAATCAAGATCTGAATTTGTAATACCTATTGGTCGAAGATACGAAAATTTAGCCTTTCAGGACAAATGTTCAATTATCAATCTCAATATTGAGCTTTCCCGAAAGTTTTCCGTGAAATGGGAATTCGAGAGAACCTTCATCTGGAATTTTGTATCATTGCGATCAATATATCAAAAGAATATCAAATAACGCTTATTATATCGGTAAATCAAAATTTCATTTGTATCGGACAAATATCAAAATACAATATTCATAACAATTGAATAAGCTTATCTCAATTCATTTCATTCCATGTAACTTACAAAGCTGGGTAAACTTATACATATAATGTGATCATTAAATGTAGTTTATATAATTGATTAGATAATATGTAAACTATAATTATTATATTACCATGTTATATTTTGTGATGTTCAGTTGAAATAAATTTTTTACTTGCATTTTAATGTTGAAATATTCGTTTCATTGGACTGTTCGTCTTATTATTGTTGACCACTAATAAACCGATAGATTGTAACGCTGGGCAGTTATTTCATTTAAATTATTTATTGAGTCCTCTAACTTACGTCAACTATAAATGAAGATTTCACTTTAACGTGTCTCTGTAACACGCATCCCATGAAGTTCAAAATAGGGTGCACCTCAGCGGCTTCTGTGAATTCACCGGGTTAATAAGCCGAATGCGCTCGAACTGACAGATAATGCTTTGATTCGAGCTGTCAGAGATGAGCCAGGTCAATTACCTGGTTTAACTTTCATTTCCTCAGAGTAATCTAAGAACACTTTTTTTTAGTTTGATTTCTCTTCTGTTCATGTGTTTCATTTCCCACCTTTTAGCAGCGATATTCTTGGTCTGCTGAGACAGACGATATCTCACCCCAAAAAGATTGAAGAAGACATAAGAAAGGTCTCTTGCATGAATTTTTCATCATTGGAATCAAATATTCTATTCGTGAGTCCTGAAAAACGGCCTTCAATAATTCCAATTGAAAATTTTTAAATTTGGTGCCACATATTCGCTGTTCAAACAGACGAAACTTCGCGCCGTGACCTACCGGGATATGTCCACTTAGTCTCTCTTCTCGTGTACAAGCTCTCTAGCAATCCAATAGACATCGTCGACTGTATCGATCGGTGAATCTTGCAACAGCGAGTGACGTAGAAGGCTATCTGAAGCGTTTCACTCGCTTTGCTCTTGCGTCCCGATTTGACCATTTTCAATACCGAATTATTCAAAATCCGCGCATTGTTGAAGATTGTGATAGATTATGATTTTATATCAATATAGAATGAAAAAAACATAAAAATATGATAAGTCATGTAACATACAAGAGTCCTATTATAGATCGCCTTTGTCCATAAAATTAGCCTTCTCTCATACGGATTATTGAGACAATCGTGAACTGAACATCTTTTCTGAATGCAATGTGCGCTGAACATACACTGAACCTTATACTGCCGTACTGAACTGTTCTGAATGAGTTGTAAGCAGATGAGATATCTCAATATGGGACAGCAAATCTAAATATTTAACAGTGCTTGGCAGCCTGATAGCATCAACTAGATAATCGAGCACTAATTAATCCTAACTGTATCTGTAACGGCATTACACTCCGAAACATTCATAATTTCATTGCATTGGCCTATCATCAAGCAAACAACAAATCTGGAGCTTCTGTGAAATTTTACTGTTCTATACTCACGTTATAAGAAGAAGAATCACAAGTCATCCACAAACATCAGTCAAATTTTGTCACAATTGAAATCACTTTAAATCGAATGTTTAATTATTAATGAAGAATGCTGACTGAACAAAACAAAACATCCTTGCAGTCGAAACTACTTTGAAACTGTTTTGTTCAGTCAGTATTTTTCATTAATAGTTGGAACATTCGATTTAAAATGATTTCAATTTTGACAATTCCACATATAAGAAAGAGAACAATATTCTTCTGTGCCATAAAGTTTCTCTCATTTTCTGTGACTTAACATTCAATAGACGACTTCGGCCCAAGTTGCCAACCCACAATTTACTTAGCAAGTTTACTTTCACTGGGGAACGGGAATTTCAATGTAAATTCAACATTATAAGGTTCGCATTATTTATAAATAACCGTAAAACATGCCTCGGCTCTTCAAACTAGATCATTCCTTCCAAATATAGGTTTTTGTTAAGATCGTCCCCGATTGGCTGAAATTTAAGTTGGGATTCCTGATTTCATGCAAACAGTGTCAATTTTCATAGGATACGTTCCGAAAATCAACTCTGTTGTTTCGGTTGCTGATTTTCCGCTCCGTAAATATGAAATATTCGGATAGTTCTTGGAACAAGCGCTTGAAAAAGGTTATTTACGGAATCTGGTTGATGAAAATGCGGTCGATTTACTGTCACCAGAACGATTTTCTATGGTAAATATCCATAGCATAGAACCATCTATGTTTACTTTAGGTTTGTTTTGGTTCCGCGTTCAGAACCACAGACTATTGGTTTATGCTAGAACAGTCCCGAACAGATCTGAACTCGGAACCAAAACAAACCTAAAGTAAACATAGATTGTTCTATGCTATGGATATTTACCATAG
Source organism: Myrrha octodecimguttata (assembly GCA_958510865.1). Lineage (NCBI taxonomy): Eukaryota > Metazoa > Arthropoda > Insecta > Coleoptera > Coccinellidae > Myrrha > Myrrha octodecimguttata. Next base: position 26,901,727 of record OY294056.1, read on the forward strand.
AAAATCCATCTGGTGACAGTAAATCGACCGCATTTTCATCAACCAGATTCCGTAAATAACCTTTTTCAAGCGCTTGTTCCAAGAACCATCCGAATATTTCATATTTACGGAGCGGAAAATCAGCAACCGGAACAACAGAGTTGATTTTCGTAACGTATCCTATGAAAATTGACACTGTTTGCATGAAATCAGGAATCCCAACTTAAATTTCAGCCAATCGGGGACTATCTTAACAAAAACCTATATTTGGAAGGAATTATCTGGTTTGAAGAGCCGAGGCATGTTTTACAGTTATTTATAAATAATGCGAACCTTATCATGTCGAATTTGTCCTGAAATTCCCGTTCCCCAGTGAAAGTAAACTTGCTAAGTAAATTGTGGGTTGGCAACTTGGGCCGAAGTCGTCTATTGAGTGTCGGTAATACGCCCACTCTGTTATGATCTTAGCCGAGTTTTCGAGATGGATTTGTAAAGAGTATTTGTTGTAGTTTTTATTATTGTTCTATTATTGTATTGTACCTTTCATGGTGTCCCGACTTAAATCTCTTATTGGAAATGGTTCATCATATCTGACAAGAACTCAATATTCATAAGTATAGTAAGTTGCCATGTGCTTCCTCGAATTTGAATTTTTCGAATAATCTAACAGCCTGGCAACTTGTATCAATTTCAATGTTATATAACTTTCAGATGGCTTTGAGAATGGTTTGATAGCCGAAACATGTTAGCCTGTATGAGAAGAGAGTGAAGAGTTCAAATATATGTATAGTGTATTAGATTTAACCTCCCTGAATAGATTCTACACTACCTATAGATTTTCGAGAATTGACTCTTAGTGAAAGATTAGGATTCACATGAAGTGGCCCATTTTGTAGCCACCACATTCTTTTGATTAGAACCCCGCTCACTTTTTTTATCTAGAGTTGTTACAAAGAACGTTTATACCCCGAAGGAACGGCATGCAATACAACACTCAGGGGCTGCCGTTTTTGAATTTCTCAATTGTTTACTAGGCGGCAAATCTAAAATTACAGTATGTCTCAAATGAAATTTATGATACCCAGTTGAGGTTCAACTGAACACTGGTTTATTGGATATGAGATTCAAAAGCCTCCAATTGAAAACCATCACCATATGTATGGCACCACCATTCATATCAAAGATAGGCAACCAAGTGATTTTGAATTGTTTGGCGCTGATGAATATTGTGAATGTTCTGCTGTGATTCAAACAGAACAGGATTCTATTAATAGTTTATAGTGAGATGCTTCCGAACCGACCTTATCAAAGATTCATTGGATCTTGAGAGCTGAAATATATTACCGATGTTCCTACTAGACACTAGAGGAACTCCATCGTCAAGTACATGCTTAGGTAAGTTTCCAGTTGGGCCGATTTCACTTATAGGTTTGAAATGAAATGAAAGTCATGCTTGTCAAGTCATTTTTGCTAGATTATGAGGAAGCGAATAGACCAACCGATGAAACTTGGAAAAGGGTATTTGCTGAAACAGATCCAAATGAAAGTAATTTTGTATGTAGGTAGTGAAATATAGGCAAAGTTTCAACAATTGAACTGACTACTCAGAATTCATTCATATTGAGCACCCTTATCTGCAGTCTGCAGTCTGCAGTCTTATCTGCTTTTTCAGGTCTGAAAAGGTTTCCATTTATTAAATATAAGATAAAAAACTGCGGACAACACAAAATTTCCTAGAATGAAACATCAATGACCTCTTTGATATAAATATAAATACAATATATTATTTTATTAGTAAGAGATGATCGATGGGAGTGGTGCTACTGTTTCCAATCAAGACAATGTTGGTAATTTAAGTGCTTATTTCTTCATGTTCACAATTGGTTCTACTGAGTATGGTTGCCTGTACTAACGCCTGAAAAACTCGACTGCATCTGATGGAGAAAATCTGCACTCGTCAATTTCTGATAAGCTCATTCTCATCATGAATTTCCTTAGGAGACAGCTTCCAATCAGGAAGCCAGTAAGAAGCCGTAACTTGTTCTCACTGAGATTCAAATGATTTTTTGACCTTGCAATTTTAAAGTTTCGAATGAACTTTTTGGCATGATTCATTCCTGAGAGATTCTTCCATATTGCTTCTGTTTCATTTTCTTCCCTCTCCAGAAATTCTCTTTATAGGTGCATTTGCCTATACCAAAGAAATGTTTTTTTTACAAAATAAATGTTGCATCAACCTTTCAGGTTATTAGCAACACCAGTGAAATACACTATATGTAATTATAAAGGTTTGTGTTCTTGAGGTATCGTACAATATTGCATGCTACATGGGCACTTAATATATCTGACATTGAGGCACTTGAAAATATAGGTCTATGGTTCGTGTATTTCGGGCACTCTGATAACACATGTTTGACGGTGATTGTGGTGCGGCATAGTTCGCATCTTGGAGGTGACTCATGCTTTAGAAGATAACCATGTGTAAGGTTTGTATGACCAAGGCGTAGACGAGTCACTTTTGTTTGGTGTTGGCGATTTGCTGGAAAACATTGCCATTTTTTGTAAATTGGTTTTATATCGCGGAGTTTAGATTCTCACTGAGACCATTCGGATTGCCACGAAGTTATCAATGTTCGATTGATATAGCTCTTCACATCCGCACTCACCAGGAAATTCGAACTTCTGTTTGAATTGGTTGCATTGCGCGCGCATATGTCAGCTTTCTCATTACCAATTATGCCAATATGAGATCGGAGCCAGAAAAGACCACTTCTTTGCCGTTTCGGTTGCTTATGCAGAGTTGACTCTTGATGTCTTGGGCTGTCTGGTGCTTGCCATACAACTGCTCCAGTAAGAGTATCGAACCAAGCCAATCTGTAAAGATTACAAACTTTTTCTCAATTTGGCTGAGGCTGTTGATGTATTTTGTGGCCTGATATATCGCGTACAACTCTGCCGATAAGATGCTGGTGTGTGCATGTAAACTGTATGAGAATTCCTGGTCTGGCGTGATTATCGCGGCCCCAACTCCTGTAGATGTTTAAGAGACGTCTATGTAAATGTGATGGCAGTCCTGGTAGTTTTCGAATAATTCATTCACTTTAGCCTTGATAATGTGAGGACTGGTATTATGCTTGTCGTATCTTGTCAGGGTTGTAACGGCTTTTAGGGGTTGTTTCATCCAGGGTTTTATGTCATGAGTGATGGAGGGTATCTCTGATAAAGTTAACTTTAGGTAGTTTCGATACGATTCCAGTCTTGCGAAAGAGGCTTTGTTGTTCTGGGTCTATTGGTGGAGAAATCTCCTGGGCTTTTTTGACAGTGTAACGGCGTACTGGGTTGAAGTAGTTTACTGAAACGGAGATGGAGTAGGTCAGGCTTAGTGATATTCTTCTAGAGGCTAAACTAGTGATTAATTTATTAGCAAGAGATGATCGATGGGAGTGGTGCTACTGTTTCCAATCAAGACATTGTTGGGAATTTCAGTGCTTATTTCTTCATGTTTCCAATTGGTTCTACTGAGATTGGTTGCCTGTACGAGCGCCTGAAAAACTCAGCTGCATCTGATGGAGATGATTCCCCAGAAAATCTGCACTCGTCAATTTCTGATGAGCCTATTCTCATCATAAATTTCCAGTCAGGAAGCCAGTAAGGAGCCGTAACTTGTTCTCGCTGAGATTCAAACGATTTTTTGACCTTGCAAATTTGAAGTTTTGACTTTTTGGTATGATTCATTCCTAAGAGATTCTTCCATAGTGCTTCCCTTTCATTTTCTTCCCCTCTCCAGAAATTATTCTTTATAGGTGCATTTGCCTTCACCACAAGAATTTCTGGGCCAATAAGAGGTGTTTGTGCTTCCTTTCAGGCTGGTATGTCAGCCCTTTCATTTCCTTTGATTCCTGAGTGCCCAGGAACACAGACTAAGGTGGCCTTGTTTTTCTTGCCTACTCCATTGGGTTTCCTTCTGCACTTCCATATCAGCTTTGAGTCGATGACATAGGGGTTCAGTGCTCTGGTAGCAACTTGACTATCAGAATCAATCACTATGTCACCCCCTTGATAGTTTCTTTTCAGGTTTATGTCTATGCTTCTTTCGATTGCCAGTATTTCTGACTGAAGAATACTCAAGTTGGAGCCTAAAGATAGTGTACACTTGGTTCTTGGCCCGTGTAGTCCAGCGCCACCCCTCATCGTGGTTTCAGATCAATCTGTATACCATTTATTCACTTCGAATGTTTGGGTAATCATTCCTTTTCCAATTCTTTCTTCTTACATAGCATTGAGTTGAAGTATTTCTCAATGCTTTTTCCTCTTATCACTAGGTATTTTAACTGATGAGATGTACTTGTTGAGAGAGGACCAGAATCTCCAGCTTCTAATCCTCTCATTGCCTGCACCTTTCCTAGATTGTTTGAGGATAGCTTTACTGGTTACCCTAATGATGACTAGATGTAGAGGACTGAGATCTGTGATGACCTCGAGTGCTCTTGTCGGGCACGATCTCATAGCCCCTGTGATGCCAACACAGGCAAGCCTTTCTACCTGGTCGAGTATTTCCTCGTGCTTGTCTTCCCTGCTTTAGCAAATCAAATTTCTGCCCCATATGTTATTATCGGTCTCTTAATCATGACGTACATCAATCGCAGAATTTCAGGGTTGAAACTAAGTTTTACCGGATAATCTTCGACACGCCATTAAAGCTCTTGTCGCTTTACTAGCAGTAATTTCAACATGCTTAATTTACAGAAGCTTGTGGTCTAGAGTAATTCACAGATATTCAACTCCAGACTTTCATTCTACAATATCTGATTCACCAAAATGGACGCAATTGCTGGCAGGTTCCTTTTCAGACTAAAGGGATTTACTGTGGTCTCGGCTGGGTTGGTATTGAGGCTCAGGAACAACCACTACTGCCACAGATATATCTAAAAAAGTTCACAATACAATTTTTTCATTGTTCAGAACCTTCTGGATGCTTTCAGTCAGCCCGTACAGAGCAGTCTCCGAAGAACATCCTGCTGTGAAAGCATGCTGACATTTATGAAGTGGAGTTTTTTGAAGATTCTCCATTCTTGTATAGTAATCTACCTTCTCATCCATTAGAGCAAAAACAAAGTTTGACAAAGCGGTCTTAAATAATCGGGGATTAGTCCCGTCCTTTTCCTCGTCTCAGGAATTAAGATTGCTCTTGCCTTCTCCAGTTTTTAGGTATTTGACCCAATGCAAAGCTGCTTTTTGTGATCTTCATAAGATCGGGAAGAATCTCTTCCGCTTCCCTCAGCAGTTATACAGGAAAAACATCATCTACTCCTTGTAATTTGTACTGCTTAAAAGTACTCATTGTCCATTCCTTGTAAATATTTTCCCAGCATATCTCAATCTTCTTTACAAGGATTCCTAGTGTGTTCCATTGCATTGCACATTATGGTTCTCGATGAACCCCTGCCAGCTGTTATACCGTCTTGCCATATTGATGGACTGACGGATGTCTTGTCGGAGGTTTGATAGACTCTTGTCCCAACAAGGTGCATACCTACTGGGTTGAGCTTTAGTAAGTTGAAATCTCTACTCTGGAGCTCAGATCGAAAAGTCTGTCCCTCATCACCTCGATCTGTCCTAGATTTTTCTTGAGTTTGTTCCTATAAAGGAACCAATCTGTTTTTCCAGGATTTCTAGTCACGGGAAAAAGAGGTGTTATCACCCTCCATCCTAAATTCGATAATTCTATTATCAGAGAGTGATTGTTTGTCCATCACCCTCCGATAAGTAATATTTTTCCTGGCCGCAGAATATACAATTGTTACGTCCAGGATCTCTTTCCTTGCTCTCGTGACGAATGGTGGTTTTGTACCACCATTAATTGTCTCAGAGTTAAAGGATAGTCAAGGAAGTACTCACCTTCGGGGTTATTGTTGATGCTTCCACAAACAGTTTTATACACGTTCACATCACAACCAATTATAATTGGGTGGCGTTTCTTTTGCAGTAACGTATTAGTTCCTGTACCTCCTCTGGTGGTGAAACTGGACCTTCTTCAGCGAAAAATAAGTCTGCAATGATGATATCTCTGACAACGCTTCCAACATCGGGGTACACCATAGTTGGTATCAAATTCCGAAACATGTTTTCTGAACCACTACTATGATAAAAATTGTTTATGAGAGCACAAGCTCGTAGAGCAACTTGCCTCTGATCATAGATCAAACCTGATTACTCCCTTGCCAAACCTTTTAATTGGCCTCCTTCGTTGAGTTGAGGTTCATGGATCAGAACAATGCCTATTTGCAGCTTCACAAACAAACTTGAAATCTCGATTAGAGAACTTTTCGCGTGATGCAGGTTTACCTGTGTAATTGTGGTGAAGAGGGTTTGTTTAATAGGATGCTTGTCCCCTCTCTTTTCACCTATCCTTTTCCGAATTTTTTCTGAGAGATTCCCTCACAAGTGTTCGAGCAGGTCTCATTCGGATCCCTGGACGCCAGACAACCCAGTCCACTCTCCTGAGATACAGATAAAGTCTCTGCCTTCTAGGAAGCCCCAGCGCAGCCATCAGGTTTCTGGAATATCGAGGACATCTCCTTATCCCTCTACCCCAGTGCAGGACCACTTTTTCACCTAGTTCTGAGACTGGGATTCACCTGAACCTAATATGAAACTTAGGTGGCATTCCTCTGTCCCCAGGACTTCCTTGGATTGCGGATCAATTCCATGTCAAGGCTTCTTTGGAAAAATACCGTTATTTTGGTAGCACTTTGGATGTAATCCACGCTCAGCGCCACTAACTCGGGGCCTTCTCAAGATCTCAGCTACGATACCGACTTCATAAGCTAGTCCGCAGACTCTTTAGAACAACACTCCACCAGCACCATTTTACTACAGAAATCTATCCCAGAGAAGTGTACCCCTCTCTCTGTGCGTTGGCACCACATTTCCTTCACCAGGACGTCTTCCAAAATAGAGAGTTGCTCAGCCTTAGGGATAGCACTTGAGTATTCCTTAGGGGTTATTCCTACTCTGAATGCCAACTTCTCTGCTTCGACCGCTGCTACATTCATTGGCTTGCCGGTTTTTGCTGCAGCCCTCTTTTGTTTTTTCAACGGAGACCGCGAAGGAGGGGTGATCAGTTCCGGATCTCTCTAGCCTCCACAGGTTCTAGCCCTTGATGGAGGAGTCGCATGTACTTCCGCAACGCTCAAATGAGCTCTATGCTCAGTGGGTCGTCTCTGCTACCTGGTTGTCCTAGTTTAGGCAACTCAATTGGCAGACGATTGGTTGGTCAATCATCAATAATGTCGCCAAGTTTACTAGTGTTAGTATGTTATTTTGAAGTGTTTATGCGTAGGAATTACAGCTTTCAAATACGTTAAAGTGTATGTGTGTGTAAATTATGAATTTTTTTCCCAGCAAATAAATTCCAAATCTCACTACACGAAAAGCTTCCTTTACGTAACTGAAAAATCACGAATTCTTAGGAAGAAGCAATTTAGAGGCCAAAGCGGCCGGTCTGCGCGGTTCATCAATAATTTGAAATAATGGTACGAGAGTGTACTATATGCTATTAATTTCTTTGAATCAACAGAAATGTGTTGCTCAAGATCGGACCATCTCCAGGAAATATTTTTCTTGAGTAGATTAATCAACGGCTCAGCCATTTTCGAAAAAGAAGGCTCTATCAAAATTGGCAAGCCGTAGTTGATAGTTGATAAGGAGTTACATTCCACTGCGACCTTGAGGACCATTGTGCTCCGCCGCCAGAGCTTCTCTCCTCACCACGCAACCTACAACTCGCCTTTCAGCTCTAGATCTCGAATGAACTCCAATATCTGTGGGGGCTTCCTTCCGTAGGCTTGCAATGGCGAGGCATTCTGTAATCAGTAGAACAGGAGTTTCCTCCTATTCTGCATAGAATCTACACTCGTCAGTTTCTAGTAAGCCCATTCTCATCATATGCTCTCTTAGGGGACAGTGTCCTAGGGGGAGCCAGTGAAGAGGCGTAACTTGTTCTTACTGGGATCCAAAGAATTTATGGACCTTGTATTTTTAAAGTTCCGACGGAACTTTTTGGAATGATCAATTCCTGGAAGATTCCTCCAGAGCGCTTCTCTTTCATTTTCTTCCTTCTCTAAAAAAACCACTAAGGTGCATTTGCCTATACCAAAGAAAGGTTCTGGGCCAGTAGGTGGCGTTTGTGCTCTTCTTTTGGCTAGGATGTTGGTCTCTTCATTTCCTTTGATTCCTGAGTGCCTAGAAACCCAGACTAATCAGACCTTGTTGTTCGTGCATACTTCATTGATTTTTTTCGGCACTCCGATATCAGCTTTGAGTTGAGTGTGTAACGGAGCGTTTTTCGTTACGTAAAAGAGCTCCGTCGAAAATTCATCTTTTGGTCATTTTTTCGTTTTCCGGTAGGAAATCATTGATTGCGTTTTGAATGAAGTAAAGCCTTATGCCTTTGCTACTTTCGAAAGTGTTTGCAGTTTTATTTTCCGTCTTACGAAAATTTAATTATGAAGTCCATTTTTCAAGGTTTGCAGTGTAGATGTTCATCCTGTATAGAAAAACTGCCGTTCAACAAACATCGTATGAAATTTCACGTCGCAGGGATTTTTATGGGTTGTTATACGGATTACAGATGTCAATCGACGCAAAAAGGTTTATCATGATGCCCATCTGTTGTTAGTCCGGAAAAATTCCAGAACTTTCTAAAATTTCAGGTGACCGAAATTGACCAATGAGAGAGATTTTTGAGCGAAATTTTGCATGTGTGTCCCCTTTCCAACCCCGAGGTTATAAAGATTCGCTGGCAAGCGATTAGAGGCATTATAGTTTCCAGTTTTGATCTTGCAGTTTGTCTCCGTAATTATCATTTAAAACTATCCACAGTTAATCAACGATTTTCTTCTTCTTCTTCATTTCTGTCTTTTAAAAGCGTCATTTGCGATAAGAATCACAGCGTTGTGAAGTCATTTTGCTGTTTAGTTAAAGTATACGAGATAGAGACTCAAAAGTACCATAGTGTCCATCCAGTTATATATATTGGTGAGCATAAGAATTTAGGGGCCGCACCCGTCTTTCCGTTTGATTCTCTCATGTGTCCGATCAGTGTAATCATTTCATTTCCTTCCGATATCTTCGTCCGAAATAAATTCGTTATCAGAACCGTACGCACATGTGACGAGAGTTTTCCATTGTTCGGTCTCTCCGCATGTGGGGAGTTGAATTCAGCTGGTAGTCGGAGCAACGTCGTATCAGTAAGATCTTTTGATATACAGGCGTTGGCGAAAGTCTATCGCGCCGGTTGTTGGTATTCCGAGGGATGCTTATTTGGCTTGGCTGATCGTTGGATGAAAACTTATGTGGAAACCCCGAGGTGGTTGTCCATCCCTGTCTTCACAAATTTTAGCCCTGCTGTTGCCTTTCAGTTCACTGGTCCTTGTCCTTTTGAGAACAGACTCCGTATCTAAGAGTGGTTTTCCGAGGTTATTTCTGTTGGGTCTTAACCCTTAGCTCGTCTTATATCCTGTCGGTTGTGTGGATTTCGAGAGATACTTATTCGGCTTGGCTGATTGTTGGATAAAACTTATGTGGAGACCCGAGGTGATTGTCCAACCCAGACTTGACAAATTTGAACTATCTTGCCTTTTAGTCACTAGTTCTTATCTTCTTCATAATTGACTTCATGCCTAGAGGAGGTGTTCCCCACCGCAGTCCTATTGATTCGCAGACCCGTTATCGTTCTTATCGCGCCGGTTGTTGAGATTCCGAGGAATACTAAATTGGCTTGGCTGATCGTTTGATAAAAACTGATGTGGAGACCCCGAGGTGGTTGTCCAACCCAGTCTTGACAAATTTGAATCCTTTTCCTTTTAGTCGCTAGTTCTTGTCCTTTTCAGGATTGGCTTCGTGTCTAGAGGAGGTTTTTCCCACTGCAGTCCTATTGATTCGCAGATCCGTTACCGTTCTTATCACGCCGGTTGGTGGGATTCCGTTGGATAAAACTTATGTGGAGACCAAGAGGTGGTTGTACAAGCCAGCCTTGACAAATTTGAACCTTATTGCCTTTTAGTCACTAGTTCTTATTGTCCTTTTCGGGATTGAACTCGTGCCTCGAGAAGGTCAGTATTTTATCCAGAGTGAACTCAAATAGTTATTAGAATAATACTGAACTTATATGTAGTGGAAATAAGCGTGAAATTTTCTCTATCGATTCAGTACCTATAAGGGAGCTTCCAATATTTTACCAATGACATACACTTGGTGGTCAACAAATGGGGCGGAATCAATAGATTGTAATTTACATAATTTTTTGCGATATTCCTCTTTTCCATGTCAACTCTGAAATTGGTTGAAAAAGATGTTTTCAAAGACTTCGGTTCGCGGAATTGATGAACGCATGCTTCGCTTCAAAATTTAGATTCTTCCAGAAAATGATCGTATAATTCGTATATACTTCATTTGAATTGATGGAAGTCGACACTGGCATTTTGAAAATAATACTCTACTTGCTAACTTATTTATTTTACTGGATGTTAAACCCTTTTACAACAATGGGTTCTAGCACAGGCTGGAAAGGAAATGAAAATGGCTTTTGCCACTTCTTTATTCTGATTTTTCTGATGAATTGTTATGAAATAGGTAAATATCAATCTGCAACCGAATGAAATAAAATGAAATCATTTAATTCTTGACCCGAGAAAAGTCGACTTGCTTACCTGCAACAGCCGAGGTATTTCGAAGTTTTTCACTTCGACCAAGGCTTGCTGGTTGTTACCATACGAAGAGGTTTATCTTTTATAAATGAATGAGATGAAATAAACCTGGTATGCCCGAAATATGTGATATTTCAATATGGAAAATCGCCATGCTGGTAGACAACCCGTAATATCACGAAAATATTGAATGAAATTTATATTCTGCTTTTTAAAATGCTTTTTAGAATTATCTGTGAAAGTCTTGTTGGGAAGAAAAATATTTCAGTGCTTAAATAAATATTTTGATGTATTTACTTGTGGTTGAATTAATATTTCGTATTTATATATTTCGTTGAGTATAATTTGTTCCCTCCTTTGCGTGTATTTCAACCTGAAACATTTACCCAACGACAATCCAGTCGTCCACTGAAAAGCGCCTCTTGTGACGTAATAGGATAGCTACGGGCTACGAAGGGGCTACGAGAGGTTGATGAATATGGTCGAGGAATGAATAAACAATAAATACAGAGGGATGCCAGATGTACCATAATTATAGAATTGTACCATGATTTTCTCCACAAATCACAAGCAGTCAATAAACCTACCATAATCCATAATTGTACCATAATTTTGGTCGATTAAATATTGTGCTCAAAAACTTTTCTGCTAAAAACCGATTTCCTTTAATTACCCATATAGTACTGTAGATACGGGAGCACTAAGATTACGGAAAAATTGCCGTACTTTTCAAAGGATTATTTTGTCGAATAAAGACAATTTTGTTGCAAAGCGAATCTTTTTTCTTACGGTCCAGATTCGGAGCCAAAAATGTTCTCTTCTCCCTTCAAAATAACCATTATTCGTTTCGGGCCTTTTTTATGACATCATCTGTTTCATTGAAGATCTCGCTTTTATGACACCCTTACAATGAGTGTAGTAATAATAATGATAATAATAATAATACTTTAGTAGTACAGACTCAACAGTAGGATAATATAACTTTTGCTCGGTTATCTACCGCCCAAGCAGATATGATAAAGCAAAATATCAGTTTTGAGATGGGCAAAATAAATTTGAAATAGCTGTTTTTTTTTCATTTTCGACAATCTTCTGGGCTGAAATTCTGGGAATATGACAAAAAGTTTCAAATACATTATTTCAACATTGTGAATTCAAACTCATTCGAAGTAAAAATAACGTTCTGAAATTTGTACCATAATTTTGCCTGAAATCCCATAATTCTGGCATCACTGCACCATAATTTCATCTTTGACATCTGGCATCACTGAATGAATGTATGAGGTTGAAAACTATTGAAATTTGGTTGATAGTGTAAAATAATTTCATCAACCAGTATTACCTATTTTATTACCACAGTCCATTCTATTGAAGTATAAACAAACCATTTGGACCTCCTGAGCCTGATAATTGGAGAAAATGGATTGATCAATCCATTGTGAAGTTACGAAGATGCCGAAGAGATAAACCAGGTTGAGTCCTTTCCTTTATCAGTATCGCTGAAGTAACCTAACATTTGAATAATTTGGTGAGATTCTTGGGATTTGAACAGGTAGTATTTTCAATTCAATTTGGTAAGTTTTTCGAGTTTGTTGTACTCTGAAATAGAAATAATGACAGGTCGAACAAATTAAATTGCTGAGAGGAAAACGTGGTTCAGTTAAGCACAAATTAATTAGTTTTATTAATTACCTGGATCCGATTAAGCTCAAATTTGAGCAGGAATCAGTTACTTTATCTGACAAGGTTTTGAATGAACTGAAAGTCAGAATTAATAATTTCGAGTCATTGTTGGAATCATTTGAATGTTTGCAGGTGGATATTGAGGCTCTGTGTGATGAAAATGATTTAGGTGATCAATATGGAGAGTGTGATGATTTCACTAACTTGTATTTGTATTTGTATTTTTCCGACTATCCTAGGCTTCAACGAAATCCCTCAGAAGCTTAAAGCTTCTGCGAGTTAGGATACCGGGTGTATTCTGTGTAGGCTTTGTTACTAATTCCTTGCGCCACGTTAGGAACAGCACTGTTAATTGTTTACCCAACAGTGAATGGTTGGACGGTCCCCTAAAAGTCAGAAAAGTTATTTCCCGACCAAGGGCTTGAACCCCAGACCTTACGATCATGGGGCTTGAGCTCTAACCACTGAGCTACCGCCGCTTGAAATACCGCATACTTGAAATGTTTAGCAGATGCAAAATATACTGTCTCAAAGTGCTCGCAGGATGAAATAAGTGATGGTGTTCAGTGTTCAACGAGTAATAATGGATTTGAAACTCTGCTTCAGAATAAGGAATCGGAAGTCAGGTTACCTCCTATTAATTTGCCAATTTTTAACTCAAATTTGAATAGTTGGTTAGAGTTTGAGGATACTTTTCAATCACTCATTAATAATAAGGAAAATCTAACAGATATTCAAAGGTATCATTACTTGAGGTCAAGTGTATAGGGTGATGCCCTTAAAATTATAAATAGTGTAGAGTTTTCCGCGAAGTCATATAGCATTGCATGGGAGAACTTGTTTGCTAGATTTAATAATTCTAGAATGCTCAAGGATAATCACCCTTTTCAATCTTGAAATAGTAACTAAGAAATCTGCTGAAGCTCTGCGTGATCTTTTAGACGATCTTTATAAAAATATGAGAGCGTTAAAGGCATTGTCGTTGCCTGTTGAGCATTGGGGTGCTTTGATTGTTTATCTCATTACTGCCAAATTAGATAAACTCACAATTCGAGAGTGGAAAAGACATGAGCTTTCTTAAAAGACAGTCCCAACTTCGAATGATCTGAAAGAATTTCTGAAGGATAGAGCTGATTTCTTAGCATTATTAGATTCGAAACAGAATACTCAAACTAGAAAGTCTGGTAGAATTTCGTTAATTGGCCACGATAAAAATACTTCATGTTCTATATGCAATAAAGCTCATGGCATTTTGAATCGTCTGCAATTCTGGAAGTTAGGTGTAGAACAAAGATGGGAGAAAATCAGACAAATTAAATTATGTTGTAATTGTTTAGCTGAAGGTCATTTTGCGCCGAAGTGTAGATGTGAAGCCGCTTGTACGAGTTGTAAAGGCAAACATCACACATGATTGCATAATCCCAATTTCCAAACTAAAGAAGTGGACAATGGAATAGACCCTAATGCAAGTTCACAAATGATGAGACAAGCTTCTGTCACTACAGAAAATAGTCAAACATTGACATGCTCTTGTGCCAATAATACTGATTATGTGATATAAGGGACGGCTTTAACAAATGTAAAGGATGATCAGGATAATGTTCATCAGGTAAGGGCAGTATTGGATTCGGTTAGCCAGTCATGTTTTATAACTGAGGATTTATGTAAAAAACTGCGGCTTAAAACAACCGAACTAATATAAATATTTCTGGTATTTCAAGTTCTCTAGCAACAGTTAAGTACAGATGTCAGATATCAATTTTTTCACGTATCAATGACTTCCATTCTGAAATTTCTTGTTTTGTTTTGAAAAAAATCACTTATAATTCACCTATTTTTAATTTCGATATTTCAAGATGGAATATTCCTCGAGATGTTGCCCTCGCTGATCCAGCATTTAATGTTGCAAGTAAAATTGATTTGCTCATTGGTGCAGAAGTTTTTTGGAATTTATTGAGAGATGCTAGACACAGTATGGGGAATGGTATGCCCCTTCTTCAGAATACAATGTTTGGTCATATTGTTTCTGGATATGTACCAATATGCGCCCAAAATAATCGGTGTTACTTAAACTATGAAAGTTTGCATGATTCGATAGAAAATTTTTGGAAATCGGAAGAAGTAAATCATACTAATTTCCTTCCAAGTGATGATGAAATATGTGAAAGGCATTTTGTTGAAAATGTTTCAAGGTCAAATAGTGGACAATTCATAGTAAAAATACCTTAGAAAATTCCATTTGGGGAATTGAGTGATTCAAAAAACTTGGCTCTGAAAAGGTTGATCAATTTAGAAAAAAGGTTCAATAAAGATTCAAAATTGAGAGAAAGGTATTCCGCATTCATGAAGGAATATGAGGAATTAGGCCATATGTCTTTGGTAAATAATGTGGATGATTCAGAGGTTTCCTATTTCGTTCCGCACCATGAAGTTATCAAACAAGACAGTATCACTACTAAATTGAGAACGGTATTCGATGGTTCAGCTGTAACTTCTTCTGGCAAGTCACTTAATGACATACAATATAAAGGTACAGCACTTCAAAATGATATTTTGGATATTTCATTAAGGTTTAGAATGCATCCGGTAGTTGTCACTGCAGATATCACAAAAATATATAGATGCATTTTAGTGCATATTCTGATAGTCACATGCAGAGAATATTGTGGCAGACTTCAAGCTCACAACCTGTGTCAGTATTTGGATTAAACACTGTTACCTATGGCACTGCTAGTGCACCATTTTTGGCAATAGACGACTTCGGCCCAAGTTGCCAACCCACAATTTACTTAGAAAGTTTACTTTCACTGAGGAACGGGAGTTTCAGGACAAATTCGACATGATAAGGTTCGCATTATTTATAAATATCCGTAAAACATGCCTCGGCTCTTCAAACCAGATAATTCCTTCCAAATATAGGTTTTTGTTAAGATCGTCCCCGATTGGCTGAAATTTAAGTTGGGATTCCTAATTTCATGCAAACAGTGTCAATTTTTATAGGATACGTTCCGAAAATCAACTCTTGTTGTTTCGGTTGCCGATTTTCCGCTCCGTAAATATGAAATATTCGGATGGTTCCTGGAACAAGCGCGTGAAAAAGGTTATTTACGGAATCTGGTTGATGAAAATGCGATCGATTTAATAATAATAATAATAATAAATCGCCTTCATTGACAATTGAATAATACATATACAATAAACAATAATGAATACAATGATGTGGCGAAGTCTAGCGTAGCTATTCAAACTGAACCACACCAAAGTAAAAAAAAAACAAAATAATTCAACCCCTCATCCACTTACTAACCTATAACCATTCACAATTACCTCATATCATAAAAAAAAATTAAGAAACTACCCTCAGAGATAAGTCAGGCATGCTGGACCACTAAATTTTGAGAACTGACAAGATGTATCTTATATTTAAGCTTGAATTGTTTTGAATTGAGAGATCTCAGTGCTTCCGGAAGTGAATTCAGTAGTAATATAGCGCAGTAAACAAAAGATCTACAGAACATGGCAGTCCGGTGACGCGGTACAAGAAACCTATTCCCAAATCTGGTATCCCTACCATGTCTAGAATCAACAGAAACAAAATCTCCTGTGAGGTTCGAAGGAGCATCTGCCGACTCCAACAATCTACGGGTGAAAACTGCCAAATGCAGTTTCCTCTTATTTTCCATGTTGAGCTAGCCAGTGGATACGAATGCTCCCCTTATGTGGTCAAATTTACGTAGACCACCTATCAGACGACAACAGCCGTTCTGTACTCTCTGTATGCGATCCTTCTCAACTTTTCGTAAGCAGGGACCATAAAGAAAGTCACAGTAATTGAACTGCGACAACACTAAAGACTCGCACAATTTCCTTCTCAATGCCGGGTTGAGTACATGCCTATTAGAATAAAGTAGCTTCAAATTACCAAACGCTTTACCCACTAAATTTTTCACATGCTGCCAAAATCTCATATCACAATCCAACGTCAATCCCAAGTTCCTTGCTGACTCCTCTATGACCAACCTAGTATTGTCAACGCACACAGAGACGCGATTCTTTAGAGCCTCCATATTCCTTTTTTGGGAGAAACAAAGGAGAACTGTTTTCTTCGCATTCAATTGGAGTGCATGCTGCCTAGAAATATTCGAAATATTAGTTAACTCCTCATTTAAACAAACATTGACAGCGTCAAAATCACAAGAATCGAAATGCTTATATATTTGGACATCGTCGGCGTAAGCCCAAACATTACAACTGGAAATGGATCGTATTATATCGGCGGTGTATATAATGAAGAGCAGTGGCCCTAAAATAGATCCCTGTGGTACACCACTTGCAACACCAGCAGGCGAAGAATATATTCCATTGTTGAACACCATCTGAAAACTATCCTGCAAATATGAACGCATCAAAGCTGATGCAGAAGACTCAAAACCATAGTATCTGAGCTTGGCGATTAGAAGGCGATGATCGATGGTACCAAATGCCCTCGAATAATCAAGTAAAACAAGTAAACTCGACATGCCTTTATCATGGGCATTCAATAGATCATTAATAACAGCCGTGAGTGATGTTGCTGCGCCGAATCCCTTTCTGAATCCACATTGGTTTTGAGGCAAGATACCTCTCTCTGTTGTAAACTGATGAATTTGATTGTACAAAACTCTTTCAAAGACTTTAGAGATGGCTGGCAGTATGCTTATTAAACGCAAATCATCATATCCCTCTACACAACGCTTCTTAGGAATGGGCCGACAGATTGAAAGCTTCCAGGAACTGGGAAAGTAGTTATGCTCAATACAGCTGTTGATAATATTTACAATAATCGTATCAATAAACGGACTACAGTATTTAAGTATGGTTGCTGTGATCTTGTCACTGCCCAGAGCATTAGATTTAAGGCTATTGATAATTGAATTTACCTCAGCGACAGAGGTCATGGAAAAAGTAAAGGAGTTGTCACAATTGAATTTAGTGCGTTCGAAATGGTTAATGGTTTCCAATGAAGCTCCAGAGGTACCACGGGAAAGAGATGAGAAGAAATTATTTATATCCTCAGGATCTGAAATGTTACCTGGAATAACATGATCTTTTCTATTACCCAGGCAACACAGAGAGGTTTCAAAGATATCCCGGCGATATCTTCTCAGAACATTGAGAGTACTTTTTCTACTTCTCTAGGAAGTCACAGGGAGTGCTATATTTCCTCCAAATGTCCGCCACAGCGATATTCTCGAAGAGATCCTGAAGATATCGCATGCGGAAATTCTCCAACTTCCCACAATGGGAGGTTTATGGGAAATTCGCTGACACAGTCTCATGGCGAAGAGTTTGAGAAATTCTCAAATACTTCCCATCGCGAGATTTCTGGGAGTACGACATGAGATATTTTCAGGAAATGCCCCTAGCGACAATATCCGGAAGTACAGATATCAGATATTGACATTTAAAATTTAAATTATATTTCTTGAAAGTTTCCTGTTGATTATTGAAATTATTTTATGCTGACTTCTGCGGACTTGCTATGCAAAAAATTAGCAGACAGCACTTCGCCGACACAGATCATAAGTCCTTACGAACAGCCTCGGGGAAAATTCCCAATGCAAGGATTTACATATCTACTTTACCAGGAATCCGCGAGATGGCGAGTTCCGTGATCAAGACATCCAGGCGATATCGTATAATATGAGCGCTTGGATTGTCGGTTCTTACGTCTGGTGGTTAGATGACTTCGAGTATTGTTTAGAGCGGTCGGAATTTATATTTATTCTTCATTCGTATTTCGGATATGAATGAGATCCGCGAGATGGCGAGATCCGTGAATGAGATATACCAGACGAAATCGTAATATGAGAGCTTAGATTGTCGGTTCTTACTTCTGGAGGTTAGATGGATTTGATGAATATCGATTTGTGTTTCGGAAATGAATGGAGATTAATTATCGGTTCTTGGAAAAATATATCCATACTACTATAATGGGTGTATGGAAACAAAATATTGATTTGGAATCCCTGTTAGTATTTGAATGAGAAATGTGTTGATTTCTTTGAGGAAAAACAACGGATCTCAGATTGGTCGATATTCAGACGATATGTCGTGAAAAATATGAAGCAGTTTCGATTAAAGTTTTGATATTCTGTTTTCTTCCGAGAATTCTCTGAATTCTTCAGATTTGAGAACGTAATTTCCACTCGCATAATGTTGTACAAGTCTGCCGTTGTCTAACCGATACTGGTAGTGAGTTTCAATCCAGAAATATGATAATGTGAAAAAGGGAGCTTTCTTTGTGATGAATGAAGTCATAAATGCTACTTAATTAGGTTCGTTTCGTTATCAACTAGTATTCTAGCCGATAACTAGTTTTAGTATCAAACCATTGTATAAGGAAAATCTTCATTCAACAACAGAACTATGAATTTGCTAGAGACCTCTTACTTGTTAATACAGGTTTCAACCTGAAATGCATTTACTCCTCCACCAAATGTATAAAAACGACGTGATTTTGTCATCATAACCTTCCGGAAAATCCGGAACCATAAAAGCCAGTAACAAAATATGATACATTCAATGTGAATTATGTTTTAACTGATGTGTTTTTGGTATGTTTGCCGATTATCCTATTGGTTTCTAGGAAGCCTCTCCGAAGTTATTTATTTCTTTCCTATGAATCAAACACATATTTTGCCTATGTATAAATAGTGGACAACGAAATGTTCCATTGTTGTTACACTCGGGATGATCTTTGGAGCTTGCATTGCGAATTTCCTATTCTGGTTATGTCTGTGATAACTTTAGGAACTCGCATTGCGAATTTCTTATTCTGGTTACGTCTGGGAAGACTTAAGGAACTCGCATTGCGAATTTCCCTTTCTTGTTCTGTCTGAGATGACTTCAGGAACTCGCATTGCGAATTTCCCTTTCTTGTTATGTCAGTGATGAGTTTAGGAACTCGCATTGCGAATTTCTTATTCTGGTTACATCTGAGATGGCTTCAGGAACTCGCATTGTGAATATCTAATTCTTGTTACGTATGCAATAACTTTAGGAGCTCGCATTGCGAATTCCCAAATTATGTTGTGTTTGTGATCACTTTAGGAAATCACTTTAGGAGTTCGCGTGAAAGCCGGGTTAGGACTTCTCAGATATCTCGCCGGGAAGTTTGTGTTACTTGGGTAATATGTACGTTCATATTCTTTAAGGTTTTCCAGGTTTTATAGGGATTATTTTCCGAACTAACTGAATTGAGATAATCACATTTTGCCCTTCTCACTGAAGTGACAGCTAAGTTACGCAACTTTTTATAAGTAACCCAGTCCTCCTCCAAACGTGTTCGCTTGAACAGCTGGAGTGCCCTGTCACGCTGTTTCATAATAATCTTCAAGTCATTATTTAACCATGGTGCTCTAGGCTTAGATACCTTCCTTTCAACCAGTGGGGCATGGTTATTGAAAAGATCCAAGATTAAATCATTGAAAACTGTGATCTTTTTATCAATATTTCTCTCAACTATCACATCCATCCATGGAACACCGTACAGATCGTTAAGGAATTCATTTACATTAAAGTGACTAAAGTCTCTGAAATAAACCAACCTAGGCGCCCGCTTGACGTGTTTCAAATCAAGCTCAACATAGACCATTGTATGATCAGAAAAACTGTCACAAGAAAGGGTACCCACTGTGTTGACTATATCATTATTCACCACGTAAATTGGATCAAGCAGTGTACTCGTGTCCCTTGTTGGTTCATTCACTATTGGGGAAAATCCGTATGATTCGAAACAATCATCAAGTACATTTCCCTGATTGAAAAGGACAACATTAAAATCCCCCAAACATATAACCTCGTCACTTGTTAGGCGTAAAGTTGATAAAATGTTGTCAATATCGGTTATACAACTATTTAAATTACCTTTAGGGGTCCTATAGAATACTCCAACCGTCAAATTGGTGTTACCAATCCTGAATCTAACTACATCATACTCCAAGTTACTCTGCAGGGTATAATCGAAAGTGAGTGGCAGACCTGAGTATATCTCCTTATAGTAAAAACCAACTCCTCCACCTCTCGTGGCTCTAGGCACATGCATGAAATTATAACCTCCTATTTTGACCGCATCACTTAGGATATCACCGGACAGCCAGATTTCAGTGACAGCTACTACATAAAAATCCTGCCCAGTAATTAAATTAGAAAATTCATCAAAACCTGCGAATAATGAACGAACGGTTATATTTGCAATAATAAAAGTTGAGATTCTCATTTGCTAAAGTAAGCCAAACATACCTTAACCCAAAAAATATATTCCCCTACATCAATTAAGCAAAGAACAACTAGTAAATAAAAAAAACAGGAAATAGATAAGAATATACCTGAATTTAAAGTTGAAAACTAATTTTACTAGCTGAAAATAGTAGTAATAAGCAAATATAAATGAAAAAAGGGAGTTCTTAGTCTAGATACGAAATTAATGAGAACAATGTGCAATGGATTATTACTATCAATATATTGACTCTGAATATCGGAAGAAGGGGAAAAAATACTACAAGAATGTGAGAACAGCTCTGATATACAAACTGAAACTTGACATAAATACATAGAAAAACCCCCAGCTGAACAAATCTATTGGCTGGCCTTATAAAAGCATAGTTCATTATAGGAAACTGAAAACTAGAAAGAATTACACATATTCAAGCACAGCTTTGAGACCGACTCGAACCAATCTGATCAGAATGCGGATTAGATGAGATTACATCTAAATCTGACCCCGGTTTCAAAGAATGTACCTTATTATTTATTCGAATTTTCACTATTCCTCGCATAGTCCAAACATTCTTATATCCATACTTTTCGATAGCACATTTGAACAGTTCCAATCTCTTTCTTGTTAAATCCTCTTTAATCTTTATTCCACCCTTCCTCAAATCCCCTCTTGACAACAACATTTTATTTCTTTGGGATTCCTGCATAAATGTCAGAACTATAGGACGAGTTCTGTCGCTTACTTTCCTTCCCAAGCGATAACAGTCGTATATGCAATGCTAGGCAACATTTACTCCCTTATCTGCACACATTGACGTTACCCTTTTTCTAAGATCTTCATTGTTTACCTCTGGAATGCCGAATAAAATCTCTCCTCAGTCTCTCGTAACTCTTCTTCAATTTGATTATATTTCTCATCAACATCGATTTTTCTCCTCTCAAAAACTTTCTTTGCCAGTTTATCCAAGTAACTGTCAAGTACTTCGATTATAGTCTGCTTCACCAAATCCCTAATTTCTGCTTTATTCTCACGAGTGAAACCCATTTTAATTATCACTCTAGTGATCGTAGTAAAAATCACAATATTTATAAATAAAGATGAGTACAGCTGAGTGATTTACTGTCACCAGAACGATTTTCTATGGTAAATATCCATAGCATAGAACAATCTATGTTTACTTTAGGTTTGTTTTGGTTCCGACTTCAGAACCACAGATCATTGGTCTATGCTAGAACCGTCCCGAACAGATCTGAACTCGGAACCAAAACAAACCTAAAGTAAACATAGATTGTTCTATGCTATGGATATTTACCATAAAAAATCGTTCTGGTGACAGTAAATCGATCGCATTTTCATCAACCAGATTCCGTAAATAACCTTTTTCACGCGCTTGTTCCAGGAACCATCCGAATATTTCATATTTACGGAGCGGAAAATCGGCAACTGAAACGACAGAGTTGATTTTCGGAACGTATCCTATGAAAATTGACACTGTTTGCATGAAATCAGGAATCCCAACTTGAATTTCAGCCAATCGGGGACGATCTTAACAAAAACCTATATTTGGAAGGAATTATCTGGTTTGAAGAGCCGAGGCATGTTTTACGGGTATTTATATATATTATATAATGCGAACCTTATCATGTCGAATTTGTCCTCAAAACCCCCGTTCCCCAGTGAAAGTAGAATTGCTAAGTAAATTGTGGGTTGGCAACTTGGGCCGAAGTCTTCTATTAGATGTATTCGACAATTAGCAGCAGAGTATGCATATGAATTCCCTATTGCAAGTAAAATTATTTCTCAAGACTTTTTTGTCGATGATTTGCTGACTGGATTTGAGAATGAGAATGAAGCCTTCGATATTTGCAGAGATATCTTTCAAATTTTGAATTCAGCGGCATTTTGCTTGAGGAAGTGGAATTCGAATAATCTTGAATTCTTGCAAAGATTCAGTAATGTTTTCAAAACTAAAAATCCCTTTTATATTTCAAAATCGCGAAATGATGACAAGCTCAGAATGTTAGGTTTGCAATACCTGAGTCAAATGGATAATTTATCGTACCAAGTTGATATAGGTGAGTCAGAGGAAGTGATCACTAAAAGAATAATCTTATCCCAGATATCAAAATTGTATAGTTCAACAATTAAATACAGATTTTTCTGTATTAACCTTTACATAATAATATCTTTCGATATTGATTTGATATCTTTCGATATACTTTTATGTCGTCGACGTACTACGTCTTCAATGACAAAATTATTATATCAACTGGCATATAATGATCAAAGTAAAAAACCTTAGAAAAATGTAAAAAAATGAAATACAACCTAAAAACAATACTAGACACAGTGTTTCATCTTCTATCTTTCGATTTAGAATCATCAGTAGCATTTATTCTATATTATATATCAAAAACTTACCACGTGTTTCACTACTCACATTTCACATCAACGGAAATAACCAGATTTAAGTCCATACGCATGCTTGTTAGAATTGTGCATAGAAAACAATAATGCCACAGATTTTACTTAAACCTTCTTCTTTCCTTGACAAATGAAATGCGGTAAAAAAAAACATTTTCCAAAATCTTTATAACTTCAAAAATTAAATGACAGTTGATATTGACCTTTGAAAACTATAAGTTTTCATTCAAATATTAAATTCAAAAAAGTCTACTTGTTAAAGGCTATTGATACAACAATTAAATACAGATTTTTCTGTATTAACCTTTACATAATAATATCTTTCGATATTGATTTGATATCTTTCGATATACTTTTATGTCGTCGACGTACTACGTCTTCAATGACAAAATTATTATATCAACTGGCATATAATGATCAAAGTAAAAAACCTTAGAAAAGGGTAAAAAAAAAGGTTAATACAGAAAAATCTGTATTTAATTGTTGTATCAATAGCCTTTGACAAGTAGACTTTTTTGAATTTAATATTTGAATGAAAACTTATAGTTTTCAAAGGTCAATATCAACTGTCATTTAATTTTTGAAGTTATAAAGATTTTGGAAAATGTTTTTTTTACCGCATTTCATTTGTCAAGGAAAGAAGAAGGTTTAAGTAAAATCTGTGGCATCTATGCACAATTCTAACAAGCATGCGTATGGACTTAAATCTGGTTATTTCCGTTGATGTGAAATGTGAGTAGTGAAACACGTGGTAAGTTTTTGATATATAATATAGAATAAATGCTACTGATGATTCTAAATCGAAAGATAGAAGATGAAACACTGTGTCTAGTATTGTTTTTAGGTTGTATTTCATTTTTTCACCCTTTTCTAATGTTTTTTACTTTGATCATTATATGCCAGTTGATATAATAATTTTGTCATTGAAGACGTAGTACGTCGACGACATAAAAGTATATCGAAAGATATCAAATCAATATCGAAAGATATTATTATGTAAAGGTTAATACAGAAAAATCTGTATTTAATTGTTGTATCAATAGCCTTTAACAAGTAGACTTTTTTGAATTTAATATTGTATAGTTCACTTGGTTTGGTGAGTCTTTGCATTATATTAGCGAAAATCTTTATTAAAAAACTGTGGCTTCTAATTACTGCTTGGGATGAACCAATACCTCATAATTTGGAAAATTACTGGGTCGAATTGAAGAAGGATCTAATCACTCTGGATAGTCTAAAAATAAAAAAACATGCGATTACGAAGGGTTGTAAAAAGGTACAATTGCATGGTTTCTCAGATGCATCCAAAAACGCATTTTCAGCTGTTATTTATCTTAGTAGTGAAGATGATAATGGAAATGTACATGTTTCATTATTGTGTTCCAAAACAATGGTAGCACCGGTGAAAGTTTCAACAATTCCTCGTCTGGAACTTTGCGGTGCACTTCTGTTAGTACGGTTGACTAAAGAGGTATTACAAGCAATTCCGCATAAATTGATATTTACCTTTGGTCAGACTCTCAAATTGTATTGCATTGGCTACATAGGAACCCTGTTAGTTGCAAGTTTTTGTAGCACATAGAGTTTCAGAAATACAGGGCCTTACTGATATAACTCGATGGAGTTAAATAAACTCAAAGGAAAATCCCGCAGATATGGCGTCAAGGGGAGTTTTTCTTAGTGATCTTTTGAATTGTTTCATGTGGTGGAATGGTCCCCCTTTTCTTTATGGCAAAGACAGTTAGCCTATCCATTTTAAATTAAGTCATTCGAGTTACCTGAGATGAAACCGAAAAGTTCATGTCTCATGGCTAAGATTGACTTCGAAATATTTCAAAGATATTCATGTTTAAATAAATTGTTAAGAGTATGGGCTTATTTCCAACGATTCATCAATAATTCAAGTAACAAAGTGAAACATGAAACACTTAAGGCTGATGAATTGAATAAAAGTTTGAAAAGCTTAGTAAGATTGGCACATCATGAAAGTTTCAAGGATGAAATTAATATATTGACTAGAGAACAAGATTTAAAGTCGAATCATCGATTATTAAGTGTGTGTCCTTTTTTGGACTCAGATGTTTCACTTGCAGTGGGAGGCCGATTGAAGCATTCCTTTGTAAAATTGGATATGAAACACCCATTATCACTCGATGGTAGACATTCTTTGAGTCACTTAATATTTCTGAGCGAACACCTGCGACTTTTTGATGCAATGCCTCAATTTCTCCTTGCAACTGTTCGACAGAGGTTTTGGGTGACCTCAGGTATGCAGGTGGCAAAGGAAACTGTTAGATCGTGTGTAAGATGTTTTCGGTATAAACCTCGACCTGCTCATACTATGGCAAACTTGCCCTTTTCTGGAGTGAATATTTCAAGCCCTTTCACAGAATTGATTACGCAGGTCCCTTTTTATTGAAGGATAGAAAGGGTAGCGGTTGTGAGACTTATAATTCTTACTTATGCTTATTTATCTGCTTTGCAACCAAGGCAGTAGACTTAGAGTTAGTTACTGGTTTGAATACAGATTCATTTATAGCGACTTTGAGGAGAAATTGTGCTAGAAGAGGTATGCCAGCTCACATTTATTCTGACAATGGCTCTAATTTTGTAGGAGTTCAAGGTTAATTAAAATCATTGTTTAAGTTTTTGTTGGAATCTCAGGAGTCTGTTGAAAATTATTGTAGTACAAGGAGGATTAGTTGGCATTTCATTTCACCAAATTCCTCAAATTTCGGAGGACTTTGGGAGTCAAACATTAAAGAAGTAAAGTATCATTATATTTAACTCATCTTGAAGAAACAACAAAATAGAAGACCAAAGGTTCCAATGTCTGGGTACTTTGGTTGTCATCAAGAATGAAAATTGAAGATGGCTTCTGGGAAGAGTAGTCTAAATTCATCCTGTAGATGATGGAATTGTGAGAGTGGTAACTATCAAGACAAGGAATGGTACCATGAAAAGTGGAATCACCAAAATCTGCGCCATGTCCTTGTCTGACGTTGAATCTGAAACTGCTACAGAAGTCTTGAACACGGAGGTGTCCAAGGGGAGAAGTTTGGTGACGTCATCCAGACGTCCACTGAGAAGCGCCTCTTGTGACGTAATAGGATAGCTACGAGCTAATCGCTACCGGCTACGAAGAGGCTACGAGAGGGAGGTGAAGATGGTCGAAAAATGAGTGTACAATGAATATAAGTATAGCTACTCAAAACTCGCGTCCTTTAGTTTCCTGATCATCTGACCCGAAAGATTCGAAGCGATTTCATCGGAGGATGAATTGCTGAAAATCAGGCTGGTGTGTAATTGTTAGGAATTCCTGCCATATCGACCGTTTACAATTTTCAGAAGGGAAAATATTGTAGCGAATTTATTTACAGTATCAAATTCAGAGGAGTTGGTGTAGTCGAAACACGAAATTCAAATTCTCTAAAATCGTATAATTATATTTGCTCTGCTTTCAACAATAAATCCATTCGAGTTCACCGTTTATATCATCTCTAAGAAGACACTCTACATTTCGACAGATTCAGCACCTCAAACTGACGTATGGTTTTTCTCACCGTCACTCCAGAAGCGACCTATTGACGCCACCAGTACGACCCTCGCAAGTCTTCCAGCAGTAGTTCCGCCGTCCATAGGCCACGCCGAATTGAATGATAACCTGCTGTCACCATCCACCGCCATTTGAGGGAGCATTTCCTATATTTCCCTTGTACCAAAAGTGTCACACACTTTTGAGAACCTTCTGTGGATTTTCCTATACCAATATGGCCGACAACTACAAGGGTGTGTTCAGATGCTACTCCGTGTGACGCCGGGCGCGTCCCGAAGCGTTCAGATGATTACGTCTGGTAAATGGTTAGGTCGTTCAGATGCTTGGGAGAAACTTTACCGGGCGTCCAACCGTCCAACCCAGCCCGTACATGGGTAGAAATTGACCCGCATGCGCTTTGCAGTTTATAATGACAGAAGTGAGAAGTTTGGGTTATGTTCACAATTTCAAAATCAGATTGAATAGTTGTTAACTGTCGAACTGGTTGTATCTCAGAGGAAGACATATATGTTTCATCCTCTGTGACTTGTATATGCATTTTTGCTTGGCCAAAAAGGAGGTTATCAAAAATATTATGTTTTTGGGGTTAAGTAAGATAAGATGAAATTTGACATTTATACCACATCGTTCAGATGAATCTTCTAGTCAACGGCTACAACTAAGAAAAATCCTACCTTGCGATTTTTGTCTACCGGGTAAAGTATCTGAACGAACTCCAAGGTGTATATTTGTAATCTGTGGTGTACAGCAAATGTCACGAAAATATTCAGTTCAAAGTCGGCCATATTGGTATGGGTAAATCCAAAGAAGGTTCTCAAAAGTGTGTGACACTTTTCAAACGTTATGGCCCCTCCATTATTTTCCTACCTCCATGAGTAGAAACTTCTGCGAAGAAACCAGCGCCATAACGGTTTAACTTAGAACTTGTCCAAGCTAGTAACACAGACCTATACTGATAGTTGATTTGGAGCTACATAGTGATCATGATCAATGTTTCATAATGCTTGAATATTCTGATCAAATGTACAACTGTTTTGTGTGAACATTGTATATATGAAGCTCCAATTATATATCAATTTACCCATCTATCTATTGTTTATAATCCGTGCAACTGAGTCTTTTCATGCAACCAAATATCATGAACAAACATGTTGTTGAAAATTGAAAATAAGGAATGTGTAAATTTACTGTGAGGCTATTCACAACCGGTCATTTCTAGCAGCCAAAAATTTAGTGGCGTTGCTAAAACTTTCGACTAACGAAACAATTAGTTTTTGAGGTGTAACCAGAAGATATAAGATATTGAGTAAACGTAATCGACTCCACTGACGACTAAATAGTATTTGAAAAGGTTTAGCCAAATCGATACCCTGCACAGTTACTCTCCATTTGGTAGAAGGTAACATATCGTTTTATAGTAAACAGATCGATTCATGTATACCGTTGTTGTTGAGACCTGTTAATCAATCGAAAATTCTACGAATCACCATTTCAGGAATGTTTAGCCAAGTTGAAATTAGGCACAGTAGGTAAATCATATTATATCAGGAGCTGATTAACTTGCAGGTGTGAATTACAACTGTCAATTCAGGAAAATTCACGAATCACGAAGTAGTCATACCCACCCCTTAGACAGCCTGCAAATCAATACGATTCTGATATGTTATTCTCAATCAATTGAAGAATAGGTAATGAATGCTTGGCTTGACATTTTTGAAAGTGTGATTCTTGAGATTTTATGAAAATTGACTGGTGTGCACTCACCTTGAACGGTGAACAATCTGTCCTGATGTAGTTCTGTAACTATCGAAGAACGTCCTTGACAAATATAAACCTTTCTCGGTATTCTCAGAAAACTCTTTCTGTATAATTTTCGAAAAATTGAGAAGTGTAAACTATCCCTATAGACGGACAATAGTGATGCTCACGAGAGTCTCGTTTTCGAGAGTCTCGTCTCGTCTCGAAAACGAGACGAGACAGTGAATTTTTATTCGAGACGAGACGAGACTTTTTTTGGAGTCTCATACGAGAGTCTCGCAGGTCCCGAAAGTTTCGTTTGGTGCCATTCCATTCCAATCAAAATATCTTTATTTTTTTTCTCATTAGCTGAAAGTTCAATTTCAACAGAACGTTCTCATATTGAATATAATTCAAATGCTAAACTTCTAATCAGTAATTGAATCAATTGTACTCGGAGATCGATAAAACGAAATGCATTCAAACAAGGCATTGAGGCTTTAACGATCATATTCTTGCCTTACTTATTGATGAGCTTGAAATAATTAGTGAGTACATCTTGATAATGAATTTTGAAATATTCCCGTTCAGTTTCAGAAACATCAAATATACACTGATCGAATTCATCGAAATTTGTCTCACATTCGATCTTATATTCATCAAATGATTAGTGGATTCTCGATACCTTCAAAAACATTAAAGCATTGTATTATGTACTCCATTACAGTTCATCTTCATTTTGAAATTTTGTGTTTTGTAATACTGACCATGACTCTCATAATTGAAATTGAGGAGCACCAAAACCAAAAAATAATATGAAAACTGCAATTATACCGTCATTTAAAAATTCGAATTCATTTTTAATGCCAAGATGGACACAACAAATTCGATGATGCAGGAGTTTATAAATTGAATTTTCAAGAATACAATTGCATCTAAATAGGACAAAAAGGTTGAACCAGCGCAAAATAAGGTTTGAAGAGCAACAGACATCATTCAAATACCGAAAAGATAACTCAAATTTCGCGCGCCATTTCTTCGGAACGAACCATACATTCCCAGACCTGAATAATCTCGAAAGTCTACATATGGTACCGAACAGAAGGAAATTTTGCGTTTCGGCATAGTTTGAAAGCAACAAGTACCTGAATAATACGGCAGTAAAACTTCTAAACGGACAGATGCTCCTACGGATTGCCCCACTTTTCGAAATTTTCAAGAAATGAAAACAGATGTGCAAAACACATTTGAATTTCTTGTTCCACAACTTGAAAAAGAACAGTACGAAAATAAGTAGCACTTCGGTTAAACCATAAAATTTGGTGATGGCAAATAAAGTAATTTCTTTTATTATATTTCAAACTATCACAAAGTATCGGACTACCCTATCCAATATTCGCACCAACATTTAACCGCAGTTAATAAACAAACATATGTTTCCCTTAAAAGAGCAGCCGCGAAATTTTTCTACAATTATTGTTCTCTATGAGCCATAAATTTCAAACGAGGATGAGATAGATGTGTAGTTCGAAAATTTTAAGCCCATTTTATTTCGGTTTCGCGAGGAAGAGTTATTTGAATCTTATGAGCCTTCAGAAGTTCTGAAGCAGAACGCTCGTGAGAAATGGACGACTCTAGAAAAAACATCGATGTCATATTTTTGCGCGGATGTTATGGGGAACAGCGTGCTATTCGTTTTGTCCAAATGTCTGTCATTTTCGAATTGTTTGCCGAAAATGGTCTCAAACGACTAGGTTGGACTCACTGATGACCTATCCGGTGTCGAAATTGATTCAATCCTTCCGGCCGGGGGCCGACGACACGAACGAAGCAAGATAGAGACTCAAAACTTTCAGATAAGTTCACGCATTGGAATGCGTTTGTTTGTTGATGGGACAAATCGGTTCAATGGTTTCGGAGTTTTAGTCATCTGAAATTTTGAGATTAATTCCCTGATATTTCAGAAACTTCTTAGGCGATTATTGAATTGGAACTTGATGATTAGTTGGAGCATAACAACTCATAACTTTGTGCGCTCATGTTCTGGGGAACAGCGTGCTATCGTTTTGTCCAAATGTCTGTATTTTTTTATGATTGAGCCGAAAATGGTCTCAAACGACTAGGATGGACTCACTGATGACGAATCCGGTGTCAAAATCGATTCTGTCCGGCTGGCCGTGGACACGATAACTGTCGAACGGATTAAGCTAGCGACTTGAAACTTTCAGGGTAGGTCGCGCATTGGAATGGTACGAGAAGTAATAACTAACGCAATCATTATTTTGAAATATATGATGGCATCTTCAAACCAATTGAGGATTGCAAACTGAAATCGACTAATGCATTGGCAAGAGACTTCGAGACTTTTGCGAGACTCTCGTTCGAGACTCGGGATGAGACGAGACTAAGGACTGCAAGACGAGACTCCGATTTCAAAAACGAGACGAGACCCGACTTTGGGAGAGTCTAGTCTCGTTGGTTACTGGCATAACATTTCTGTATACATCACTCATAAAATTTCCGAAAAAATTACAGATGTAAACTACCCATTGGATGGCCTGCGTTCAATCTGATTCTGATTTGATATCATCTTCCTTTGCGTTAGCAACAGTGGCAAATACCAACCTGTTTGAACGTTTTGAAAGAGTTAATTCGTGAACATACAAAAATTTTGTCACGAAAAGCTATTGCGACTTCAATGAAGTCGATTCAGTCTGTTTAATATCCAATTCTTTTGGTTAGTCCCCAAAAATTTAGGGATTAAACGAACTTATCTGTAAGTGAAGTTCAATCCAAATTTTACGAAGCGTCTCGTCCCAATAGATCACATTTTTAGTATACTCTTTTCGGCTAGGAGCAGGCCACAATTTGAAAGAATAAAAATGATACAACTATGGTCTCCCGATGTAACCGCACTTCCGCGCCATTATGCTTCGAATCGGTTTTAGGTTTCTGCGGGAAATATAAGATCTGGGATTTTGTGGGTAGGGAGGAAAGTGATCGATTTGGACGAGACACTTCGTATAATTTGGATTGTGAAGGTCCGGTGAATGTTGAAATCTATTTGGGGCTGTGGTTTTGACTCTTGCAAGTATTTTGATAAAAACTTGATCTCCAATCTGAATATTATTGATTTCAATCAGAAACAATGTCTGGACTCTATGATCTGTCCCTAACTTGTAAGACCTTCATTACAAAAAAATGGACTTAAATAACTAAGCACTGTATCTGTTTCAATATCCTATTATACCTTGGGAGTCGTGGTTCTAGTTTCACCACGCCTTTCATCTTAAGCCGTACTATGTCTTTAACTCCTGACGTAAAACTAGGATCCAGGCTGATCTTGCTGTACTAAAGGAACTAAAAGAACCAGTTTCCACAACTCCTTCAAGGTACGCATTCTGCTCAGTTCTTCCTGTTAAAATCTGTCCCCACAGTAAGGCGGCGATGTAGGGTATGTGGTTTCCTTTCAATGGACAACAGTAAATCTTTACTTGGTTCAAAGAGATTGGTTCTTTTATTAATTAGGAGTTAAAGAATCGGAAATCAAAGCTGTGTAGGCCAGAAGGGAACATCTAACATTCCTGCAGCTGTTTCCGAATTGATATTTTGTATAAAACGGGAATTAAAAATGAATGGTGGGAATGCATGAAAAAGTTTTCATCCCACGAAATTGTGAAAGCACCCACTGTTTCTGCACCAGGGTATAAATGCCAGGATACAAATTTAGAACAATTTGCATTCACTATGAATGCAAAAAGGTCTATTTCTGGTGTACCCCCAGGTTTCTAGTTATGTTAAGAAAATCTAAATTCAATTCATGCTCTTCTCCGGTTACCTAATTCGAGATTCAGAATCTGCTCCCATATCCTCAGTAGATTGTATGAATGAGAAGCATATATTATGTTAATATTTCTATTCTCGCAAAAAATTGCCGTGGTGTTATCAATACGCATCAAGATATAACAGTACCGTAAATGTGTTGCGAAACATTGCAAAACCAGGAATGCTGCAAGGAGTTCTAATAATTTATATGAAGTTGCTCTTCTTCCTCTTACCAAAGCCTGTGTTACTTCTTCTAAGATATCTGCTTCAATTAACTTTGGACTTTCCATTCTAGTTTCATAATTCTAACCTGATCTTTCAAAAGCTTATAGTTTAGCATGCATAGATGCATCAAGTTCTATAATAGTTTACCGATCCACTTGAGGCAACTAAGAGATCTGAGTAATTCAAGAAAAGACTTAAAGATTACCTCGTCCAATCAGAACCCTAATCTCTAGATGATTTTTTGATTTAGGTTAAAATGTTAACAGTACACTACCCTTGTAACGCTATTTCATTAGAAGTCGAGGATTTGTTACGAAATGAGGAAGATTTATCATTATTATTATTTACTGCTGGACATAATGAATACCAGGATACCCGAATTTCTTGCAAATTCTTCAATTTTGCACATAGGTTGTGGTTTTTCTTTGATTGATTGAACCTTCTATTTAAATAGTTCCGGCGTCATATTCACCAAATTATTTAAAAGAATCCCAACCATTTGATTCCTTATGTCGGAATTAGACAAGTTTTTTCATTAATGATAAGAAGCCCTAATTGTTAAGATCTTTATGGTGGCAATGATGTTACTCATGCATTCTTCATAAGACTTTTCTAAAAAAGCTCTTAAGTAAGCCAGTAGAGGTTTAATTCGTTTGGTGAGAGCGTAAAGAACGCTATTCAGAACAAATTGAAGGCATATTCAAACAATTTATTGTTAAAGTGAACCTCAAGCCCCTTTCTTCCTAATTGATGTTGACAAAGCGATATAGATCCTTTAATGTCAACAGATAGGGAAGATTGTAAAAATGACTTTTCAATAGTCTTCTAACTTAAAATGAAAAATATGAATAAAATCATTGAACTTATTTGGATTTTGAAATAAAATCAAACCATTCGACACATCTGCCTTCAATGAATGCATTGTTCTTCATTTGGCTGGCATACATTCCCATATCTTTTCAAACAATTTTCGCCAAAAAGATACCCATCTATTGCAACATCTGACAATTAATCTTCCAGAGCCATATTAACGTAGGGGAAAGTGAGCTTTCCTCTTTTCAAAGACTGTTCATAATGCATTGTTGACAGATTCTTTCCTGCTTTTGAAAATGTTATTAACTTGGTGAGCGCTTGACCAATTTCTGTTAAAGAATCCCCATTGGATCCTGTGTTTTCATAATTTCTGTACTTTTACCAATATTGCCAGTAATGGCCCACTTCATTAAATCTTTGGGCTCAAACCAGGGAACAATTCGTCAGTGGTAGGTATTTTTTCATAATCTTTACCACCTTCTTCTCTTCTAGTTCAGAACGGAAAACATTTTCCCAGCTTTCAGCTGTCTCGGAATTGCTGGAGCAACCCTTTCAGGCATCTGAAGCCAGGATGCTTAGGATTACAGATTCCTAGTTTTCACCTTCCTCTTTCACCTCCAGTTCTTCATACTTCACTGGGTTTTCATACTAATCATCTGGGGAGAGAAAAAACATAAATAATCATACCTGTGGTTCTTTGACCAGCAAATTTGCATCTAGCAATCTTGTCGTTGGGACCTGTTGATTATCCTTATAATCAGCTCACTGATTATCTTTGTAATTAACCTGCTGATTATCTTTGTAATCAACAGGACAGAACTTAATGTACAGATGCTGATTATCTAAACAGCAGAGCTGCTAATTGTTTGTTTCAGACACCCTTGATGTCCAGGTTCTAAAATCAGCTAACTGTTAGTTCCAATCATACTTACTGAAAGATAATCCAGCTTCATTGAACTCGGAGATGGTCCATGCATAGAATGTGGTCCACGGTCCGCTCTTTCCGAGTCGGTAATACTTTTTTCCTTCGACCTATGGGAGGCTCCTCCTTTACAGCGCTTCAGCCGTCTCATTTCTCCTTCTTCACTTTCTGACGATGAAAATCTGAAGCTGTAGAATATCTTCTTTTCCCCATTTCTCCAAATGCGTTTTCTAGAAAGTCTCGAATACGTTCTTCCTGTTCAACAAAAAAAAGAATAATGGCTCGAGATTGGCGGAAGTGCGGTTATATCGGGATACCATAGAGGTATCTTTTCATTTTTTCAAAATGTGCCCTGCTTCTCGCAGAAACGAGTATACTACAAATGTGATCTAGAGGACGAGACGTGTAGTATAATGGATTCTTTAGTCTGCTAAAATGTCACCGACGCCACTGAAAATTTGGCTGATGTAAATGGCTGGTAAGGTCACTCCGCGCCGGTCTATTAGCAAGGTCATCAAGTACTCTATTGATTTTCATTGATATATCCGGTAATTATCGAAATGAGAAATATGCGATAAGATAACTCGATGATTGTATATACATTCTGAAAATTTTCTCATTCATCAACAGAATATAGAAGAGTTAATATGATTCGGCCTGTACTAATATTCGCTGTATGCATTTCATGCATACAAGCACAAGTGCCAGTTCAAAAATGCCCTGAAATTACCAGCGTCCAACAAAATTTCGATTTAAACAGGGTGAGTATGATCATTTTTTCGAGTCAGACCAATAGCTTAGGTAATTGTTGCTCAGTTTGAACGAACTGTTGATTTTCAATGTAATTGTAGCCTTCGGACTAAGCTTGTTAATAAATAGTCTCCAAAAATTTCTTAACACTTGTTCTGGGGAACAGAGTGATAAATATTTTCGAAATCTCTGATATTTTCAAATTTTTTGCCAAAACCGGTCTTGATCGACTAGGTTTCGTTGCTATCCGCCCGTCCGACGTTGCCATGATAACTCTCGAACGGAAGGAGCTAGCGACATGAAACTTTCAGAGTTGGTTGAGCATCAAAATGTGCTAGTTGTTCGTTAATCGGCGACATCCTCCAACAGTTTCGAAATGAAAACAATTGAAAATTTTGAGTCATTCCCTCAAATACTTCAATTTTAGAATGCCGACGCGCAATCATAGACAAACTCTTATAGTGTCGTTACAAAAATTCATAAAAAATTTGGACTTGGGAGCAGAAATAGTCTTCAAAGAATAGGACTTTTTTTACGAAAATCGTTCATTTGATGTGGATGCAATATGGCATGAACATTCGAATAAATATTTTTCACCAGTGTACCACATTCTATTCCTATCGGATATTTACCCATCTTCGGGAATATTAGATAAAAAAATATGTGAAATTTCAAAAATATTTCCTCAGAATCATTGTTATTAACTCAAAGAAATACTGATTCCATCGATATGAACTTGAAAATTAGGTAAAAATGTTGATGCGCAAAGTTGCACAAAATCTATTCCGAGTTTAATTCCATGGAATATTGATCCTGCCGAAATGACACTTGGGTATTTTTAGTGAAAAAAGTCTACATGCAAACTTGTGCAAAATCTCTAGAGGACCAGATCACTTGTAGAATCAAAACAACTGTCCCATTTTTTCACTCAGGAGTTTCCCGTTTTATGGAATGATGACCCAACTGAATTTGACCTTGGTTATTGGTTGAATGATACCGACACGAAAATTCCTGCAAAATTGGATCGTTCCACTAGAAAATTGACGAAAAATATCTTGAAAAGTTTTAACTCTGGCTTAGTGCTTTCCCGAACCAGCTTCACTCTCTGATCAAAAGGTTCTGTTACAATTTTTTGATCATGTTCTTCAAAAAATTCTGCATGAACATGATCTCATTTTGCAACCAAGTGCTGGATTTAAATTCGATAAGAATGGTTTCTGTAAATATTCGAATTTAATGGGTCTATTCACGGAATCATTTGATGGATTTCACCCATTTATGACATTGACCTTCTTAATCAAGCTCCAAAACTTCCTTACAAATATCGAGTCTCTGAGTTGTTCCTTCAGGAAGGTAATGCGTTTTTGATCGGCCATTACACCCATTCATTGTGTTTTGCATAAGAGAATGGTACCTAGTAGGATCAGCTGAACTGTTCAGAAACTTATGTGTCAGTTGATACGTTACCACTCTTTATGGTCTTTGAAATAAAAGAGACATTCATGTATTCTTTCATCTCTGGATCTTGATTTGCAGTATTTTGGTACTTGGTACCAAGAAGAAGTATATTTCGCAGTTTTTGAAATCAGTGGAAGATGTAACGCTGCTGAATATTCTCTGAATAGAAATGGAACCATAAGGGTTTACAATCATCAAATTGATAAAGTGTGAGTATTTTTTGCTTTCAAACATTCAGAATGAAATTAAAAGGTCATTGTTTCAGTACCGGAAAAGAAAAACAAACTGAAGGTTACGCCAAGCTTGCAGGTAATAAAACCGAAGGAAAATTGCTGGTGAACTTGTCAGGCCAAGAGGGTGAGTATTACATTTAATCACTTTCATCAGGTCAGCACCATTGAATTTTGAGTTCAAAACAGAAAAATTGGGGCTTCAGTTCATGAAATGTTTTCCTTTTGTTCTTCTCGATATTTTGGAATAGTAATAGTGCGTACTTTCTCAATCCACTCAATTGGAGTCTGAAGTCTTATCCATACTACCAACACAAAGTTACATACTTAAAGTAAACAAACTGCTTTTTTTCAGTAGCATTGATATCTTCGCCAAAAGACGAACCCCTATCCCTTGTTGCAGAATAAATTTCCACGCACGAAGAAGTGAAATATGGATTTCGGTTTTACAGGGAAATTTTGCAAGTTAATCAATATGATATGAATTATATGAAGGAAGGAAATCTTTAAGATTCAGTGGTCTTTCTTATATCGAAAATGAAAAATTTTTCGAGCAATTGAAACCCTGCGTCTGCAATTTTTGTACCTAACGAAGGCGTTTGATTGCATCATGCCTGATCTAATTAGAACACTGCAGGAATGTGTAGTAGGAGGCAACAGTCTGAATTCGTTGAAAACATACCTAGTTGTTAGGAGACGATGTGTCAAGATTGGTTACTCCATAAAAAGTCTCATTAACCCAACCTGTGGAGTACCGCAGGGTACAATACTTGGAACAATGATATTCATTTTATATATGAATGAATGAATGCATTGTTCTCTATGAACACTCGTGGCACTATTGTGTCTTTCACTTATGACACTGCAGTAATCTATGAGGGTGAAACATGGGGTGAATTAAAAATATTGTTGAGCTCTACTTCACAAATTTTGAGGACTTCTTGGATTTCAAATTCCTCACGTTGAATCTTGACACGACTAAATTCCAAGCATTTTCTAATACCGCATATACGTTAATAAGTTATCATTCTCTATATATTGAACACGAAGGAAAAAGTGTTACTGTCGAATCAAATACCTGGATTGTAGCTAACGATTAAATAACAGAACGAACGTTTTGTGGAGAAGTTTCGTTCCTCAATTTCTTTATTGAAATCCCTTAAGAAGTTCTCTGACGTTAACTAGCTCGGAAAAATGTGTTTGGTTCTGGTCCAACCACATTTAAGTATTGTAGGTTGGGGTGGTATCCTCAAATGTACAACTTTTTTCAACATTGATAATTTTGAAACGAGAAACAGAAAACTATTTATCTATACGCCAATAGCATATAAAACTATCGGACAACGAGCTCCTACTTTTCTGGCTCATAAGGCTTTCAATTACCCTCCAGAGAATATTGAAGAGTGTTCAATTAATGAGTAAATTCGAAATATTTCTGAAGCGCTGGGTTCTAAGTTTTCATACATTCGTGTTTACTGATCTGATTAGCGTCAAGAATGGTTTCATACATGCTGCTCATTACTGAATGTTTTTTTTTGTGAATGTTTGTCTTGTTTCCGATATTTTTATATACCCTTCAATTTTTTTCGCTGTAAGAAATGATTAAGATTTTGTTAATTAGGTTTTCATGTTGTGTAATCAATATTTGTAGTCGAGAAATACATAATACTGTACTCATGCAAAATTTTCCATGGAAAATACCACGATGTTCTCTCAAAATGTTTGTCATTTTTTCTGTTTGCGATTATTTTTTTTGTTACATGGTTGTACAGGGTGATTCATTAAGGGTGGCCACCGGCCGTATCTCGGAAACCGTTCATCCTATAACTTCCGGAAAAAAATTTTTATGTCAAAATCGGCCTCTAGAAAATGATTAAAAATATTTTCAAGTTCGTAGTTCCCCACTAGAGGGCGCAATCTATCACTTGTAAAATATAATCTTTTTTTTTACGAAATATTCTCCAGCAAACAGTGGTAAAGAATAATAAAATAAGAAAATACTCATCCCATTCAACAACTTTTGTTCGAGTAATTTTTCGATATTTCCTTTTTTTTAGTGATGGGATGGAAAAACTTTTCTTCACAAGAAAAACACTCTCACTTCTGTATGCGTGAACCGATTTTCACGTTCTTTGATTTCATTCGAAGGCCATCAAAAGTAGATCACAGAAAAATATGACAACAATATACCGGGTGATCCAATAAAAAAGTACAGGCTGTTTTATGTCACTTCACCCTATTTATGCGTTTTACTTGAGAATTTCAAATGCAATGTTATAATTCTAACCGACTGAGAATTAGCCAAGCATTATCATCTATTGACTTGTTGAAACCGCAGACAGATATCTTTGGTCATTTCGAAGATATTAATATTTTTGTAAATTTTGATCAATCCTGTGAAATGCAGGAGGAATTGAGTTGTTTCATCGTCCAAACAATTAGGTGAAAGAGAAGAACTCATCAAATATGTATGTCACTAACAGCACAAGTTAACATAAAACAAAAGAATCATCTAATACCTGATTATTCATAAATCCCACCACCTTTTTCTATGAGCAAGTTCCCTTTCAAACAAGCTGATGCAGATCCAGTAAGCTTTGGCGTTATTGTTTACTTTCGGTTTCTATAGCTGTCAAATTTAATTAGGTAGTTTGCAAACAACTAGTTTATGATGCCGAATTATTCAAACGAAGAAGCATATGATATGCTTAATGTTTATTTTGAATGTTTAGAAAATGCAGTACTAGCTGAAAGGGAATACCCGATACGATATCCTGAAAGACGTCGCTATTCCAGGACAGTATTCAAAAGATTGGCACGAATAGTGCGAGAAACTGGTAAGGTTCAATATGTTGGAGGAAAAAATAGAAAACGTAGAAGCCGTAATGAGGATAACATCGTAAACGTTTTGGCTTATGTTTATGCTGAACCACATTTAAGCATCCGAA
The DNA here is from genome assembly GCA_958510865.1 of Myrrha octodecimguttata. Taxonomy (NCBI): domain Eukaryota; kingdom Metazoa; phylum Arthropoda; class Insecta; order Coleoptera; family Coccinellidae; genus Myrrha; species Myrrha octodecimguttata. The sequence goes on from OY294056.1 coordinate 26,941,246, forward strand.
AAATTGCAAGTGATTTGGGATTGAATTATTCGCTAGTTCAGAGAATACTAAAGGACCATAAACTGCATCCATATCATGTTGTCTTGCACCAAGAATTGAAAGAGAGAGATTTTGATCAACGTCTTGACTTTTGCCATTGGTTAAAAGGAATGTTGAACGACGATCCTAACTTACTTCAGAGAATATTATGGACGGACGAGGCAACTTTTTCTAGCAATGGTAGAGTAAATTTACACAACGGCCACTACTGGTCATATACCAACCCACATTGGCAAAGGGAAGTCAATAATCAAAACCGCTGGAGTGTTTACGCATGGTGCGGAATTTTTGATGGAACAGTTGTCGGGCCATTTTTCTTCGAGAGTACCTTAACGGGACAAAGGTACTCGCAATTTCTAACGCAAGATCTTCCAATTCTTTTAGAAGATATTGCTATTCAGAGCAGGTTAGATATGTGGTATCAACAAGATGGTTGCCCGGCGCATTATGCAGCTAACGTTAGGGAATATTTAGATACCGTCTTCTCAAATAGGTGGATTGGACGTGGGAGTATTTTTCCATGGCCAGCGAGATCACCGGACCTCACAGTACTAGATTTTTATTTTTGGGGGAGAATAAAAGACTTAGTTTTCCGAACACACCCAACTACGAGGAAGGATATGAAAAATAGAATTCGGCAAGCAGCTAGAACTATTTCTCGTACTGAAATTGTGAACAGTGTCAACTCGACGAGAGAAAGACTTGATTTATGTATAGAAAAAAAATGGTGGACATTTTGAGTATTTGAAATGATTAGGTGTAAGGGCTGTTTTTTTTGTTGAAATATTTTCGTTGTTGCTAATTTTGTTTCATTTTGTCATATTATTGTTACTTTATGTGTGTTGAATAATTTGTTGCTTTGTCATGACGAATAAAGTCATTCCTTGTTTTTCCAAGCTCACAGAAATGATCAATATCGATCAAAATTTACAAAAATGTTAATATCTTCGAAATGACCAAAGATATCTGTCTGCGGTTTTAACAAGTCAATAGGTGATAATGCTTGGCTAATTCTCAGTCGGTTAGAATTATAGCATTGCATTTGAAATTCTCAAGTAAAACGCATAAATAGGGTGAAGTGACATAAAACAGCCTGTACTTTTTTATTGGATCACCCGGTATATTGTTGTCATATTTTTCTGTGATCTACTTTTGATGGCCTTCGAATGAAATCAAAGAACGTGAAAATCGGTTCACGCATACAGAAGTGAGAGTGTTTTTCTTGTGAAGAAGAGTTTTTCCATCCCATCACTAAAAAAAAGGAAATATGGAAAAATTACTCGAACAAAAGTTGTTGAATGGGATGAGTATTTTCTTATTTTATTATTCTTTACCACTGTTTGCTGGAGAATATTTCGTAAAAAATGAGATTATATTTTACAAGTGATAGATTGCGCCCTCTAGTGGGGAACTACGAACTTGAAAATATTTTTAATCGTTTTCTAGAGGCCGATTTTGACATAAGAATTTTTTTCCGGAAGTTATAGGATGAACGGTTTCCGAGATACGGCCGGTGGCCACCCTTAGTGAATCACCCTGTACAGCTAATTAGAGATTGGAAAATCGTTCTAACTAGAATTCAAAGACTGCAAGTCAATTTATCTATTGTACCAATGTTAATGAAAAAATATCAGCAAAATATCAACAGTTCAGCGATACTATTTGGGACCCTATTCTGGAATGTGATGGTATGAACGTTCTCTATTAGACCATCAAAAATGCACCGTGTTCGCTTGACAACAGCGTCGACACGCCTATTTTCTCCTATCCCCGATTCAAGAATAGGAACCTGGAGGCTTTTCTATTCACAGGTGGAGGTCCCAGTTGAAAAGATCCAAACCAGAATGTTATCGAAAATAGGTCAGTAAATTCGAACTTTATCGTTCAAGAGACCGAATACAATATCTCCAGGGATATGAAAAAAGTGCTCTACCTCGTTTTAGGCATCATGCTAATGGACTTGTTGTCGAAAGTGCACAAAATGCAGAAGAATAATATGGTGGGATGAATCCGAAGAGATGTTAACCAATCCATGGCTTCAGTCAGAGAGGAATGAAGTGCGATGTGCGTCAGTGCGAAAATCAAATAAGTCATGTGACAAATACGTTCACAAATTGGAGAGAATTGAAACGAGTCAAACTGTATCTAGTTTATAAGTAATATTATAATTTCGTAACTGCCAAGTGAAGATGTAGACAAAGTGAAACTCAAGTTGATGAATGTCAATATTCCACTGAATAATCAAGCTAAATGAATCTTGAAAAGGAATAACCCTAAAAATAAGTCAGTTCCAATAGAAATTCGAGATAATTCGGTGACACTGTTCAATGAATTCATTGATATATTTAACTGATTCGTGAGTAAAATTGAGTCTGAATCAAGCGAAATGGTTTTATCTTTTTCTCAACTTTGCAAGCAGAATATTGCTGATTCAGTTTGATGGTGAAACAGAAAATCTTCAATCATTTTTGGATTCATTAGTGTTACTGAAGGTGAATGCCACTGATCATAGTGATAATGCTGCAGCGTTCCTCAAGACCCATTTAGTAGGCAAAGCTCGCGATTTGATCTCCGAGAGTGACAGCCTTGAAATTATAATGTCAAAATTGAAAGAGGAAGAAAGAACGAGAGTTCGAAACTTTCATCTTCAAAACTGAAACGAAGGCATCGAATGCACATTTAATAGAAGCACTTTGTTAGTCGACAGAGGAGCAGACATTTTTCCATATTAAAACGTAATGTTATACCCGAAAATAGGTCAAGGCCTATAAAAATTCGAGGAATTACAGAAGAACGTACATTTTCTTTAGGTGCATTAAATGTCTCAGTTTTGACAGGAGACTACTGGTTGAGCCACGTATTTCATGTAGTTGAAGACGATTCATCCATTCCAGGAAATGGAATATTAGGCAGAGATTTCTTGATACGCTATAGTGCGAACGTGGATTATGTTGACTGGACATAAAACATCAATTTCAAAAACCCAGAAAACACTGCCGTGAAGACAGCAGCTTTTGCACGCATATTCAATGGAGATGAACGCTTCGACAACGAATTTGAATATGCACGACAAAGCTACTGCCTTCACGGCAGCGCTTTTCTTTTTTTTTCGATAAATTACTGGATTTCAATTAGATCTGATCTGTATTTGTGGAATTATTGGGAAAATAGAATTTTCTATATCTATATCTACGGAATCATTGGGCGGATTTAACCCATTCACGAATTCAACCTTAGTTATTAAACCCCAAACCTTCTCCACAAATATAGAGTTTCTAAGTCGTTCCATCCGGAAGTTTGAAACCTATTCAAAATTTTATTTTCCCAATATTTCTGAAAATACGGATTAGATCGAATTGAAATCCAGTACTTTATCGAAAAGTGACAGTTCGAAAGTTTATACAGAATTTAATGAGGATAATATGATAAGAAGATCACAGAATATTGAATGTTTGAAAAAAAAATTTTTCAAATTGTTCTTATGACACGATTATCACGAAATTTAGCACAGAGTTGATTTTCAGCAACTAGCTGCGAAGTTGCATCTTAATTGTATCAGTATTTCTTGAGTTATAATTAAAGAAACAACGATATCGAGAAGAAAACCACGAAATTTCGCATATTTTTTCCAGATATCTCCACAATTAATTTTTTTCTGAGATTGTTTGTGTTACTCACTGATTCCTTTCATTGCCCAGTTAGGATTCATTCTCGAGTCAACTTTATAAAATAACAAACACGGAAAACAACAAAACAAATTTTTTATTTCACAGTCACATATCTAGTTTTTTTTTTGTAAATGTCTATTGGATAAGGCCACGAAAAGATTTATTTTCGGCTTTTCGTTCACAAGTTTGTAATAACTTCATAACTAGCAAGAGCCGACCCAGTTCGTTAGTTTCTAATTCATCGGCTAATTGCAGCTTATATCTTGCCAATCAAAATTTTGTTTAAGAATGTTGCTGACTGAATTCATTATGAATTCTTACACACAATGAAAATACCAACGAGGTGGAGTCTATAACATCAACCCGATAAAATAATAAACACGTAATTTCGCAAAAGGACGTTCGTCGACCCAACGAACAGCAGTAATGAATCAGACCGCACCTGAACTCGAACTGCGGCCGCACAAATTCCACGGCCCTAGTGAACTTATATAGTTCGGAGTTGATCAGGGTAATTCGACAGCATTCGATGTGGTTGTTTGTTCCTATATGAGGGTTCCGGCCAGCCTGGCCATGCGGCCGCTTATTTGGCGCTCCCATGGTCAATAAAGACGTATTCCGTTAGGGGTGGATTGATGAATCGTTAGGAAGAATTGATGTTTGTGTTGTTTGTTGGAATATTAACTTACGGTTGCTGTTTCTTAATAGAATATTAATTATTTTGAAACGAATTAAATGTGTCGTACGACAATATATTTTTTGGGGAGGGCGCGCGGCCACGCGGCCTTATTGAGCTACCGTCACTGGATACATTCATTATCAAGAAAATATATCCAAACTCTTGCTGGTACATAACAAAAAAATCCTAGGGTGTTTTTGTAGCTAGATCTTTAATACCACCAGTTAATCCACAAGTAAAATTATGAATACCACTCTCGAATGTGCGGTTATTGAAAACATAAATTTAGAGATAGATGATCTGAATAAATACGATATTTTTGAGATTCAATCCGTACAAAACAACACATACTCACAATTAGAGAAAAAAATGAATCAGGACATACCAGATGATGTGAAACCCGATGTTTTGAAACTATGTGAGAAATTTTCAGATATTTTCGCCTTGAAAACAAATTTTTTGCCATGAACAATTTTCACAAACAAAATTAACCGAAAATTCTCTGATATATGTTTTCTTTTTATGTCAAGTTTGATTGATATAAAAAACATTAAATCTAATTGACCTGATATCAATCAGGATATATCAATATAATTTCTTCACTGAAATAAGAACAATAAATATTTTCTGTAAGAGTTGATCATATTTACTTCAAAAAATTTCTCCGGTGTATGACCAAAGTGTAAGCAGTTCTGCAATACTGATTGGAAGGTTTCCTATTCACAGGCCGACTATTTTGAAAGCAATCAATAAACGTTCAGCGAATCGACTAGTATGATCTCAATACGAATGAGCTACTTGGCTTATCCACAGGTAATTGTCGTAGTGTCACGTTAGTTCAATAAAATGATAATACAGTTTTTCAAATTCAGAGTAAATTCCCGAGAAATGAACATAGGAACTTTCTTTTCTCCACAAACCATTCCTCATTCTGATTATTTTTAAGCATCAATCCAGTCACAAGCATGGTAATAGGCTCAGTGAGCTAATTTATTATGCATTTGATCATGATGCATAAATGTTTTAACTTTAATGCACAGGTTTAATATTTTCCTTTGCCTAAGACCATACTTACATCTCAAAAATGAATAAAATTCTGTCTTTTATTTTAGGTGATGATTCTCCGTACTGGGTTTTAGAAACAGACTACGACAACTACGCTGTAGTATGGTCATGCGTTGAAATTTCTCCAACTTCTGCTATAGGTAAGTTTTTCTAAGACTTCCTGAAACTATGCCTTTCAATGGGTCGATTGTTCTCAGAATTCGCTTGGATATATACGAGAGAGAGAATTCCATCTAAGGAGGTAGTGGATAAAGCAAAAGCAGTATTTGATAGGCTGAATCTCAGTAAGAAGGAATTAGTCAAAATAGACCAAACCAACTGTTAACATAATATGTTACTAAATAAATATGATTCCTTCCCTTAATTGAAATATATTATTTATTCTTCAATTACTTCGTGCGTACTAGGATGCAGGGATACCGCCTGTGAGCACATTCCTAGTTTTAAAACACCACGTTAATTGAACATTAATTTCAGCTTATATTGGCAACACAGGTCAGGAAGAGGGAATAAAATGTTCGAATTTTAAATACAGGGTGTCCCACGAGGAACTTCACATACTTCTTCCATACATATGGTCTATCATCAGCATCACGAAATGGCCACTTAGAAATGTCTCATATCTTTCATTACCCATATACAGGATGATTCATTCATTCTGACCAAAATTTCATTTGAGTATATTTCTGATACTGTAAATCAGAATTGAATGATTTTTTCAGAATTTGTAACACTTTATAGCATCTATTGGATTACTTAAACCGATTATCATATTTCCAGTGCCGTACTCAGGAAAATCAATTTTGACTACTGATGTAAAAATGACCACCCTGTAGGACACTTTCTGGAAATTTTTTTACATTTATTTATTTTACATTTTTTGTTACACCTCTACACGTTTCATAAAGATCCACTTAATCTGCAGATACAGGAACATTATAAGAATTATTCATTATCATTCCAACCTGGGAAGGTCGAATCCAAAAAATTCCTTCATGAATTATTTCATAATGAACGAGCAAATCAAGAATAAATGTTCGTTTTTTTTTTCATTCAACATAAAAAGATATTTTCATCATATTACATCTTGTAATGGAAAATGGTCTTTATTCATTGTATGTCCTGGATTCTTGATGTATGCATTCGAGAAAATTCAGATACAAAAAATTTTATAAAAAAAAAATTCGATTTAATTATTGAAGAAAAACACATAAATTGATAATTGTTCGAAAAAAGGTGAGTGAAATTTACAAGCAGATCAGATGTTTCCGATTCACAAAATCTGTTCGAAGTGGAAACCACCAGTTTCCACACATTTTCTGCACGTTTCATCAACTGGCCATTTGCTTTCCTTATGGTTACACCATCATTGCGGATAACATTTGTGAAATGTATAATCCTATCTATTAATTGCTCTCTAGTTTCAATATTCACAGAATAAACCTTTTGTTTTAAATGATCCCGAATTAAATAATCTATGGGGTTGAGGTCTGGAGATCGTGGGGGTCATGCAATATGACCACCACGTCCTATCCAGAAATCCAAGTGATTTCTCATTTGGACAGAGAAATGTGGTGGTGCGCCGTCATGCTGGAAATATATACTTGGTAGAATATTCTGAAGAAAATCCAAATATGATTCTCCACTAAGGGGGCTATTGAAGAAATGGGTATCAATCAGGTGGTTATTATTCACTGCAATCCATGTGTTAACGGGAGTTGCGCTCCCGAATAGAATTTCTCTTCAGCCCATTCATGCAAATTACGAGAATTATGTATACCATCTCTTGTAAATTGCGCTTCGTCTGAGAAAAGTGTGCGGTAATTTAATGGTCTTTTGTTCGTTAACCATCTACAAAAATTTGAACGGTGAATCTCATCTCCGGGATGTAATCAGCTGGGCAAGCTGAGTATGATAAGGATGCAGTTGATTTCTTCTCAACGCCCTATGGACATTTGATCGAGGAATACCCAGTTGTGTACTAACTCGTTTCATACTTATTTCAGGATCCGCCTCCACAGTAAAAATTTTTTTCGAATTTTTTTTCTGAAACTATTGTTCATATTCGAAATGAATTTTAGTTATACTTGGAACTTCATATTTCACAGCAGTGTACCAAATTTCAATTCGATACTGCCATTAGTTTTGGAGATATTGGGAAAGAATATGTAGAATTTCGTGGTTTTCTTCTCGATATCATTGGTTTTTTTGGTATAAATCAAGAAATTACCGACTCAATCGTGTTGAAACTTCGCAGCTAGTTTGGAAATGTTGAAGGACAAGATTGTGCAAAATTTAGTGATGATCGTTTCATTATGAAAATTCAAATTTATTTTTTTTAAATATTCAATACTCTGTGATCTTCTCATCATATTATCCTCATTAAATTCTGTATGAACCTTCGAACGGAAATTTTTCGATATAGTACTGGATTTCAATTCGATCTTATCTGTATTTTTGGAAATATTGGGGAAATAAAATTTTTAATGGGTATATCTGCGGAATCATTACCCATTCACGAATTCGACCTTCGTAATTAAGGTCAAAACCTTCTATACAAATATCGAGTTTCTGAGTTATTTCTTTCGGGAGTTATTTTGTTTACGGTCCGGCCGTTAGGCCGAGTTGCCAACCCACAGATTGCTTCCAAATTTACTGCTTCTGGGGAAGGGGAATTTCAGAAGAAAAATGACATGATAAGGTTCGCGATATTTATAAATATCTGTAAAAGATTCCTCGGCTCCTCAAACAAGATAATTTCTTCCAAATGTAGGTTCTTATCAAGATCATCTCTGATTGTCTGAAATTCAAGTTGGGATTCCTGATTTCAGGTTGATAGTGTCAAGTTTATATAGGATCGAGTCGGCCGTTAGGCCGACCGTAAACACAAAAACTTCCGGAAGAAACGACTTAGAAACTCGATATTAGTAGAGAAGGTTTGGGGCTTAATTACCAAGGTCGAATTCGTGAATGGGTAAAATCCGCCCAATGATTCCGTAGATATTCCCATTCAAAATTTTGTTTTTTCCATATTTCCAAAAATACAGATTAGATTGAATTGAATTCCAGTTATTTATCGAAGAAAATCTAGAAAAACATGTGCGCAAAAAGCTGCTGCCTTCACGGTAGTGCTTCTCTAGATTTTTCTATTAAAGTCGTGTTCCTAGTGCAATATTTTAGCACGCATGTTCTGAAGAACAGCGTGCTATCGTTTTGTCCAAATGTCTGTAATTTTCGATGATTGAGCCAAAAATGGTCTCAAACGACTAGGTTGGACTCCCTGATAACGAATCCAGTGTCAAAACTGATTCTGTCCGTTCATGGACACAATAACTCTCCAAAGGATTGAGCCAGCAACTTGAAACTTTAAGGGTAGGTCGCGCATTGGAATGCCGTGGTTGAGTTCGTTAGTGGGCCAAATTGGTGGAAAAGTTTTGGAGTTATAGACATTTGAAAGTTTAAAGTTATTTATTTTTTATTTCAGAAATTACTGAAGCGATTGGATTGAGACTTGGCAGTTAGGTGGAGTATAACGACGCGCAACTTTGAGCAAAATTTCGTCAGGATCATAGTTTCTGTGAATTTCGAAAAAAATTTTTTCAAAAAAAATTTTTTTCTCGGAAACCATTCACCAAATCAATAAAAAATTTTCACCCGGACTTCGAACTTCAAATTTCACAGTAGTGTACCAAATTTCAGTTCGATACAGTGATAATTTTTCGAGATATTGGAAAAAATATGTTGAATTTCGTGGTTTTCTTTTCGATATCGTTGTTTTTTTCGGTATGACTCAAGACATACTGATTAAATCCTGATAAAGCTTGGCAGCCACTTTTAAAATGCTGAAAGATAACTAAGTGCAAAATTTCGTGATTAGAACAATTTGGAAAAAAATTCCAATTTTTTTTCCAAATATTCAATATTCTGTGATCTTCTCAACATATTATGTGTATATGGGTTTTAAACAGACTATATCTGCATTCCCACGCTTAAACGCCATCTTGTTCTGTCCTGGGCATCCTCTTCATTCAGTTGCCGATCTTCCATGGACCTCCTCACTCCTTCACTCCAGGATCTACGCGGCCGGCCTCTCTTTCTCTTTCCTATCGGTTGCCAGTGATACATTCGATGTGGCCATCTGTCGGGGTTCATTCTTAGAACGTGTCCAAACCATCGAAGGCTTCGTTTTTCTATTCTGTCAATCACCGTCTCCCGTGCATCCATAACTCTTCTGATCTCATCATTCCTTACTTTTTCCCTTCTAGATCTTCGAGCACCTCTCCTTAGATAATCCATTTCGATGGCTTTGAGCTTTCTTTTAACCTCTGCACTCATAGTCCACACCTCGCTGCCATACGTCAGAACGGATTCCACTAGTGTCCTTCCAATTCTTACTTTTGTACTGTTGTTAATATTCTTGTCCCACCAGATGGAATTAAGGCTTCCCAAGACCCTCCTGCTCTTTTCCATTCTGCTTCTGGTTTCTCTATCCGATGTTCCCTCCCTACCGATTATTGTTCTGAGATATTTAGTTTGGTCCACTAGTTTAATGGATGATTTATCATCTATGGTGATTTGAAAGTTGGCGATAGAGTTCACTACCAAATATTCGGTTTTTTCTATATTGATCTTTAGACCCCATTCCTTGTATGATGAGTGTAATCTTCGTAGCATGAATTCCAAATCAAATGCAGCCTGAGCTATAACTATTTGGTCATCAGCAAAATGAATGTTAAACAGAAAATTATCCCCCACCGGGATACCCATTTGCCGACATCTACATTTCCAATCTTTCAGGGCCACTTCCAGGTATATATTGCACAGGTCGGAAGAAAGGGGACAACCCTGGCGCAATCCCCTCGTTGGAGTTACTGGTGGGGACAACGAATTTCCTATTCTGACATAAGCAATGTTTTCATTATATAACTCTTTTAAAATTTTGAATAATTGAGGATTCACTCCAAGATAATGGAGTGCTTCCCATAACTTTAACCGAGGTACCGAGTCATACGCTTTCTCTAGATCGACCAAGGCCAAATGTGTTTCTTCACCATGAGAATTTCTTTTTTCTATAAGCTGTTGAATGATGGAAAGGTTGTCTATGCATGATCTGCATTTTGTGAATCCACTCTGATCCTCACTTATTTTATCTTTCGTAGCCTCGTGGAGCTTATTCTTAATAATTTTTCCAAACAGTCTAGCCAAAGTACAATTAATACTCAGCCCTCGGTAGTTGTTCGGATCACTGCGTTTTCCTTTTTTATATATTGATATTATGTAGGAGGTTTTCCATACTTTGGGCAGCTTGTAAGCTTTCAAGCACATGTTAATTAAATCAGTCAACTGTTGCAGTAATAGATCTCCACCGTATTTTATCATCTCTGCCATTATTTCACCTGGTCCAGGGGCTCGATTATTCTTCAATGATCGGATAGCCTCTCTCACCTCTTGCGTTGTTGTTTGCAGATATACTTGTGTTCCGTCTGATGGCTCTTCCTCGTCATCCTGCTTTATGAACTGTTGTCGTTTCTCCTTTAGCAGTGATCCATAGTGGTCCACCCAACAACCCATAGTTACCACCCCAGTATTCATTGCTTTGGTGTTAGTTTTTAAGGATTTCAAACATCGCCAAACCTCAGTCGATCGCGATCCTCCTAATTTACTCTCTATTTCAGCACACATCCGTTCCCATAAGCCATTTTTAACCTCCTTAACTGTTCTTCTCACTTGTCTCTGCAACTGTTTATATTTGTTTCGATTTTCTGCCAATCTATTTCCCAGCCATTCACTGTAAGCTTGATTTTTCTCTACTATCAAACATTGTAGCTTCTCCGTCATCCAATGTGCACCTTTGTTGTTATTGTACTTTCTTAGACCGAATGCTTCCTTTGAGGCTTTATGTATCGCATCGACTAGTCTTTGGTGCTCACTATCAATGTTCGCGTGTGGTTGATTGTTGCGCAGTAATGTATTCAATCTTCTTGTATACAAATATCTCACACTTTCTTCATGAATAAGGTGTATGTTGTATTCTGGATATAATGAAACTTCATTTGTTACCTTTTCAGACTCTTCGTTACTTGTACGCTGGCAAATGAACAGATACTCAATTTCGGACAATAAAAGATAGTGATCCGATCCGCAGTTCGCCCCTCGTTTCACTACCACATCGTTTACTTTTTCATTGCTGTCCTGTTTCGTGATCATAAAGTCAACTATGGACTTTTGATTGAGAGACGGTCTCTCCCATGTGTACTGGTGGATTTTTTTGTGCTGAAAGAAAGTGTTATTTATTCTTAAGTCATACTGATTACAGAAGTCAATTATTCGATTTCCACTGTCATTTACTTGAGGATCTCCGTATTGGCCTACCACCCGGTCCCCAATTCTCACCCCAACTTTTCCATTGAAGTCTCCTGCCAACAAAATAGATCTCATACTGGAGCATTCATCAAGCTGTCCACAAAGGCCCTGATAAAATGCATCCTTTTAGGCATCACTTGAGTCATCTGTTGGAGTATATACCGCGATAATACATATGTCTCTTCCAAACCGCCTCAAAACGAGCCTAATTATCCGCTCGTTTACAAATTGGACATCTACCACATTCCGATATAAATTATTTCTTATCATGATGGATACACCCGCTTTGCTTCTTTTATGTTTTTCAACACCAGACCAAACGTGTACATAGCCTTCTAACTTTTCTGTACCCTGACCCTTCTTCTTTGTTTCTGACAGACATACCACATCTAGTTTGTATTTCGTAATTTCGGCCACGATCTCATCCTACTTTGTCGATATGCCCTGTACATTCCAATTACCAAATCTCAAAATCTGTTTCCGTTGCTTAGTTCGTTTACCGTTAAGACCATCCACATTCCGAGGCAATACTTTAGGCTTTTTAGCAGTGATTGATTTTACGAGAGCCAGAGAGCCAGTCTGACGCCTCAACCTCCTGTCTTGGAGGATCAGGATTTTCTGTTAGGGTTAACTCCCTTAGCCGAATTGTCCCCGCTTTTAGGCGCCGAGAATTCGCCTTTCACCCTCTTCCGTCTGCTACATAACGCACATCCATGTACGTCATGCATTGCCCAGGAGCCACGACGAGGACGTGGAAGTAGGATTTGTTGGTAGAGCTGTTATGTCAGTGGGCTTTTCCTAGGGTTTTATTGATATTCAGACCTCGGCTGCCTAAATATCCCCCAAGACCCCAACCAACCTTTGGTTCCTCCTCTCAACATATTATCCTCATTAAAATCTGTATGAACCTTCGAACTGTCATATTCCGAAGGAGTACTGGATTTCAATCCGATCTGTTTACGGCCGACCGTAAACACAATAACTTCCGGAAGAAACGACTTGGAAACTCGATATTTGTCGAGAGAGTTTGGGGCTTAATTACGAAGGTCGAATTCGTGAGTGGGTAAAATTCGCCCAATAATTCCGTAGATATATCCATTCAGAATTTTATTTTCCCAAAATTTCCAAAAATACAGATTAGATTCAATTGAAATCCAGTACTTCATCGAAAAAATCCTAGACAAGCACTGCCGTGAAGGCAGCAGCTTTTGCGCGCTTATTCAAATCCGTTGCCAAAGCGGTCATCTCCATTGAATATGCGCGCAAAAGCTGCTGCCTTCACTGCAGTGCTTTTCTAGGTTTTTTGAGAGCATGTTATAGGGAAACAGCGTGCAATCGTTCTGTCCAAATGTCTGTTATTTTCGATGATTGAGCCGAAAATGGTCTTAAATGACTTGGTTAGACTCACTGATGACGAATCCGATGTCAAAATCGATTCTGTCTGGCCGGCCGTCACCACGATAACGGGCGTACGGAGGATTCTATCGACTTGAAAATTTTAAAATACGAAGGTTAAGTTAGTTAATGGGCCGACTCAGCCAGCTAGTTTCTGAGTTATAGCAATTTGAAATTTTGAGGTTATTTTCCTCATATCTCAGAAACAACTGTACTGATTTAATTGAAACCTGGCAGTTAGTTGGAGCATAACAACGCGCAACTTTAGTCAGAATCTCGTCAAAATTGTATGGTCACCAAATAAAAAAAAAATTTTTTTCAAAATTTTTTTTCTGAAACTATTTTTCATTTTCAAGATAAATTTCAGTTTTACTTTGAACCTTATATTTCACAGCAGTGTACCAAATTTCACTCCGATACTGCAATTAGTTTTGGAGATATTGGGAAAAATGTAGAATTTCGTGGTTTTCTTCTCGACATCATTGGTTTTTTTGGTATAAATCAAGAAACACTGACTCAATCGTTATAAAACATAGCAGCTAGTTTGTAAATGTTGAAGGACAACATTGTGCCAAATTTCGTGATGACCGTGTTATCAGAACAATTTTAAAAAAAAATTTAAATTTATTTTTTTTCAAATATTTAATATTCTGTGATCTAATCATATTAACCTCATTGAATTCTGTATGAACTTTCGAACTGTTATTTTTCGAAAAAGTACTGGATTTCAATTCGATCTTATCTATATATTTGGAAATATAATGATCTTCGAACGGCTTAGCTGAGAAAGCTGTATTAATTGCTAAGAATATCCTCAAAAAACAGGAGGAAAAGATGGTTTTAATTACGCTTTGTTGAATTACAGGAATGCACCTCTCGAATATATGTTATTCTCCAGCGCAATTACTGTTCAGTCGGAAATGCAGAACAAAGGTGCCTATTTTCAACAGGTTATTGCTTCCTGAGCTATGTCAAAATGCTCAAGAAAAATTACAAAAGAAAAGAGGAATTTATCGTTCGAATTTCAATGAAGATTGTATTAAGGATTTACCTGCAATTGATAAAGATGACAATGTTACTGTTTATTTATGATCATCATCATAAGAGATGGGAACCAGGAGTTGTAATAAATAAACATGAGGATCCCTTACATATTTGAGGATAAGTTGGGGAATTCTATCAGAAGAAATCGCCATGATATAAGGCCCTCTAATAAACCTTTTATGGTAAAACCCAATTATGACTTAACAGATGAAGAAGACGGAAATTTGCCACTTGAAGAGCGTAATAAAATATCTGCGACTTCTTCTAATACTTCACCACAACGCCAGCTCAAATCAGAAGCCGAAATTTAATTCAGGATATGCCTTGAATTTTGTGTTCTGTGTTGTTGAGGTACTTGGTTAGGTTAGGTTAGTTTAGTATAGGACCGTGCTTATTCAACTCTGGAGGGGGAATTAATTATAGAATAGTGCTCTTATATTTCGTGTTATGGGTTGTCGAATTTCTTGTTACATTGGGTTACATCAATTTCGGACAGTGCCAATTCAGAAGAGGGCGGTGACCTTCAATTTCATCTTCAAGTTGTTGAGGTACGCGGATTTCATATTGACATGAAGCTCGTGGAGATTTCGAACGCAGATTACAGACGTTGTAATCTGTGATTTCACATGAGTAACAAGTTGGTGACCATCCTTAATGTACAGAATATACTTCTATGATTCATCTTCGAATATTCCATGGGCCTGCTAGACAAATACACGCTAATCATAGAAAATACGGTTCATATGTAACCACTTCGTCAAACTCGTTACAAAAAAATGTGAAATTCAATAATTAATATCTTCTTCTAAGAGTTTGCCGGAGTCTAGACTGAAATCAATCGATTTTCTATGAAAAACTGCATTCATTAACAAATCAGGTTCGAAATCGAGTTTCAGCTAAAATGCACAACAACTGGCTAAGACTTTCATTTGACTACTGCGAGTGACAGAAATCGTTTGGGCCGAGGCCGTAGCACTGCAACGCCACTAGGCTGTGACTGCCGGGAAGCGTCTCCCAAGATCGGAATGCAACTTAAAGGAATTCAGATACTGCAGTTTCTCGGTTTCACCCATCATTAGACTGGCTCGGTTCAGAAACAGTAGAAATGATTCTAAGGATTCTTTATCACCTATCGTATGATTGTCGGTAGTATTATGAATATAATACAGCGCCACCTAAGGAGAATCTTTCGAAACCCTTATCTTCGATTGCTGAAAACTATGAGCAATGTGCATGACGTTCATCCAGTTGTCGTTTCAGGTCACTGTTCCTGCGGTTCTGCAGTTTGTGGGGAATTATCACGACGAGGAAACACTCGGTTCATGTAGTTTTAATACAAGAAGGTTATTCGATACATCAATCCAAATGGGGAATGGTTCGTGGAGAAAAGAGAGCTCCAGTTTGATCAGTTTAACTGACATGACACAAGGACGATTGTCCGTCGATAAATCAACAAGTATTTCACCTTGATCTGAGCTAATCATCTAATCACTCGGAGCTCCTACACTGAAGAAGTGCTGTCTAAGAAACTCAGTTTCTGCAGTTCAATAGTTTTATCGATTATCAGTATGTCAGACAAGATTTTTTCAGGATCTCAATATTTTCACGTAAGACAAGAAGTCGACTTTGATTGGCCACGTAGTGGATTTTTCTAGTAGGCTTTTGTTGTTGAGCAATATATTGCTCTCTGTCAATTTTACATTCGATCTGTACTCAACTTACTCTACAATATCTGATTTTTGCACATATTCCTCTTTAAACCGAAAATAATGATCTCATGAAACGCAATGATACTATTTCTCCTCTGGTTAGTCTCAAGAATTTACACCCTATTCCTCAGCGTCCTGTTCACCTGATGATCCGCTTGAAAAAGTCGGTGACCAAATTCCTCAATCTTAACATGAGCCTGCAATAACGCCTTCAGTTCCCTATTTCAATGAAATCAATCAAATTCCTCCCAATATCTGAGCCACGAGTTGTCTGTTAGTAATTTCCTGGCTGTTCATAGTGGTGCGTGTATGGCAGCCTTTTATACCTCTATATTTTTATGTGTGACAGTTACCTTCAAGAACTCCAAGATTAATTTCTTCATTATCAGGCTAGTTTCATTATTCATTACATATTAAGTGTAAATTGAAATCTTGTCATGTAACATATAACACCAACATAATAACAAGGACGAATATCTATCGATAAATCAACAAATATTCCACCTTGATCAGAGCTAATCAACCACAACATCTACACCGAAGAAGCGGATCCAAGGAGAATGACTACAGCTGTTTCACAGTTATTATTGATCGTCAGGGCAACATATATCGAATAAAACCGCAGAAGGAATCTCGATACTTGTCACCTTTCAGATGGACCGCTGCAGTATAACTACATACAGCGTGCCATCAGATATTCGTCCGCCTGATTTTTTATTACTACTGGAGCTCTCTGCTCTCCATGAATCAATTCCTATCTGTGACATATAACTTTCATTCTATTACTTCGTTGACGCTCCGCAAGCGATGACAAACATTCACATTTGAACAGTTCCTTGATATAGATCTAGGATGTTGTATAATCGTGGGCAAACTTAGGTGACCAACTGATATTACTACAGACAGTCATGCCACAGGTGATAAATTTCGAGCATCCTTTCTGGCGTTTCTTAGGGGGTCAGTCTGGTGATCGGTGAAACCGTAAGACTGCAGTAACTGAGCTCCTTAGACAGCACTTCTTCAGTGTAGGGACTCTGATCGATTGGATGATCAGATCAAGGTAAAATACTTGATGATTAATCGACAGATTTTCGTCCTTGTGTCATGTCGGTTTATGTCATTAAACTCGAGCTCTCTCTTCTCCATGAATCATTCCTCATTATTATGATTTTTTTACGTGTCGTACAGGTAAAATCGAAATTTTGCATAAAATTATGCACTGGTGTGCCACAGTTTACAATGTATTTTAATTTCGATAGCGTCGGTGCTTTAAATATTGATTAATTAATCTGAAAAGTTTGAAAAGCCACGAAATTGTTATATTCATTTCCAATATCTCTATAAATAAATTTTGGATCAAACTTAATTCAAAGCAATATTGTTATATTTTGCATCTGAGGTATTTGCTAGATTTCATCGACATAAGAGAAAAAATGTTTTTGAAAAAATATTTTTCAAAATTTTTTACCGATATCATCCACAAAATTTTCCATTATTGTGGGCGTCGGTTTTTTAACCACTATTCATATATTTCTTATCTGATCGCTTCAGTATTCCTTAGGAGAAACGAATTCCACGTGGTGGTAAATTAAGGCTAGGCAACACAGCCACATTCAAGCTTCATTAACCTTGATTAATACCTCAATGCCGTCTACATGCTTCTAACGTTACCAGTAGCCGCATGAAATATTAGAATTCAGAGAAATTTCGAAATTTATAGAAGAAAACGGGGTGTCGTTCTGCAGGCTTAATTGAGTATTTTTGAAAATTTTTTTTTGGATTTAGGTACGTAATTCTTTTGTCAAATGCGCGATGTTATTTTCCCATTTTTCACCCCATTTAAGCTTTCATTTTACCGTAAATTCTATAATCTAAAAAAGTGACAGCTTTTCGCATTCTTACGATTTTTTTCAGCCATTCGCACCAAAAAAAATTCTGAAAACGAACTCTGGACTCAAGAAGTTATCCCGTTAAATTCGAGGTATTGTTGGCACTAAAGATTTTGAGGGAATGATTTCATAATTGCAAATTGAAAACAAAATTTTCATATTTCATCGGAACTTCGGATCGAACTAAAATTTGAGACCAATTTCGTGTCAAAACTCGAAAACTACAGACATTGGGACAAAACCATAACGCATTGATCCTAAGAGCAAACGCGGTCAAAGTTGAAAAAGCTAGAAAATTAAACACCCTGTAACTTGGTTATTATGCGTTTTTTTATTTATTTATTTTATTTATTTAATAACTCGGTATGGAATACAACGGGACAAGCCCAGGTTACAGTATTCACCTAGTTTTAAAACAAATATATCGTCACATTTAAACAGAAGAAACCAAACAAAAATGATAGGTACCAAACATGAAACAAAATATACACTCAGATATATATACCAATCTACAAACTAAATTACTCATGCCATGAGAAAACATTCCTAAGGTAGCGTTTTAACTGGGCCAGGCATACACTGAACAAATCTAAATCAGTGCAATAATCATTACAAGTACAAATCATTCTATAAATAGGAGAATTTGTCCACTGGTTGTTCTCCGGAAAGGGGCATAAAAAGTGCTATCATTTCGAAGTCTCATATCAGGAACTTTAAATGGAATAGACCCCAAAATACTAGGTGTATCTAAAAATCCGTTGAGTAACCTGAACAGCAATACAACATCAGTCATCTGTCGACGACTTTCCAACTTCAACAAACCAAACTTGAACCGTATATGGGAATATTCATGATAATTATAAGCAATATTATTTTTGAAAGCCAAAAACCTCAGAAATTTATTCTGTATCCTTTCAATTCTGGTTATATAACAGTTATAATGTGGATTCCAGATTATCGACGCAAAGTTTAAACGACTATAAACAAATGAATAATACAATGCCATGTAGGTTTTATTATGTTGGAAGGTCCTGCAATGTCGAAGGACCCATCCAAGCATCTTATTGACATCCCTTATTAATCGATCAATATGCCGATCAAATATAAGCTTCTTATCAAAAACTACTCCAAGGTCGGAAATGCCATCCACCTCAAGAAGAGGGCGTCCAGCCACATCATATTGACAATGAATCAGGTGAACATTTCTGCTAAAAGTTATTTTTTCGCACTTGTCAAAATTGAGGTATAAGCTGTTTTCTATACAATAATTTTTCAATCTATCGAGATCTTCCTGCATCAGACGGCAATCCTCCAAGCTATTGACCGCTCTGAAAAACTTAAGATCGTCAGCATAAAGCAAAAAGAAACAGTTTCTGAAACACATTCCAATATCATTCAAATAAATGATAAAGAGAAGCGGCCCCAGATGTGAACCCTGGGGAACGCCTGAGGTGTTATAGAATATGAAGGATCGGCTACCATTAATCGAGACGAATTGGGATCTTCTATGTATATAAGAGGATATCCACCTCAACAGATCTCCGCTTATACCCACCTCAGCGAGTTTCCGTATCAATATCTCATGACTTATCTTGTCGAACGCTTTCTTGAAGTCCGTGTAAATTACATCTACTTGAGTTTGTTGGTCCATACATGCTTGAAGATATTTGGTAAAGCTTATGAGGTTTGTTTCAAGAGTTCTTCCTTTATAAAATCCGTGCTGTTGTTCTATTATGGTGCTTTTAACATGATTGAAAATATATTTGTAAACCAACGTTTCAAAAATTTTCGGAATGGCGGACATTATGCTTATTGGCCTGTAATTTTCAACATTGTAGATCGGACCACTTTTATGTATTGGGATTATGGAAGAGATTTTCCACGTTTCAGGAAACGTTGAGTTGGACAGTGAAAAGTTAAAAATGTGGAGGAGTGGTGGGGCCAAAGCAGGCGCGCAATTCCTCAGAAAAATCGGAGGAATGCCATCCGGTCCAGCACCCTTCGAACAATCAATTGAACCCAAGGCACTCAATACTTCCTCCAATTCAATGGTTATACCCAGCAGATAGTTACTGCCATATAAGTTTAGGATATTATTAACATCCGGATAATATTGACCTCCAGGCTCATAGACCTTTCGAAAAAACGTTTGCGACCTTGAGTCATGGACGTTCTTCATTTCGGAATTGAACATTAATATTTTACCGTTATAGTCATTCGACAAGAAATAAAACAGTCCGTATGATCAACATGAAAGGTTTTGGGCGCTCACACATACGAGCGATAGTCGCCGCGTTTTTGGCCGCTATGACATGCGTCTACCTGGCTGCGTGTGCACTGATATATTAAATCTAATGTCTGCATGTCGTAACTACAAACGCAGCCACTCGGCGTACAAAGTCGCCGTGTGTGCGGCTACCGTTCGACTTGAGGGAGTATGTTTTTTCGAAGAATTTGGAATGGAATTCAAGGAGTAGATTTTAACCAACATGAATCTCTCATTAGATTATAGATCCTTATCTGAAGATCAAATTCTTCAAGAAGAAAACCTAGACTCGATCATGCTAAGGGAATATTCCATGAATAATGTCACAACATATTCTCATTTACGAAAATTGAACCAAGGGGAATCAAACATCATCATCTTTTCAACATTACTTTCTGCAGTGGACATCCATATTCCTGTTTGAAATGAATCCTTCTATTTCAGCCTGTTACTTCCGAATAGCAGAGAAATAATTAATTTCATTCTTCAAAGCTTGAATAGAGTTACACAAAAAATTTGAACGTCGCGTCTGATGTGTTGTAGTTTACTAAGTGGTTTATTGATTATAAACCCTATGAGGAATTCTATTTTCGAATGAGGTTCTGCTCATTACAGTTAATTTGCTGCATCAATCTTTGTCTGATTATGACCTAAAAATCCAACTCTTTTGTAAAGTCCTTGATTCTGAGACTTATAAATTCTATTTCATCTTCCTGGCCTGTGTGGTCCGTCGATGAAAATGAAAATGAATATTCAATTTAGGTAGTGTTTCATAACTAGAAATGTCGAAGTGTGGTTACAGAAAGTAAGGCGGTATGCCTGCATCAAAACGAAGTATCCGAAGAATAAACAACATATTTCAATTAAGGTATCATATTTATTGCAAAATATAATTTATTAACAGTTGGTTTGTTCTATTTTGACCAACTCCTTCTTACTCAGATTCAGCCTATCAAATACTGCTTTTGCTTTATCCACTACCTCCTGAGAAGGAATTCTCTCCCTCGTATATATCCAAGCGAATTCTGAGAAAAATCAGGTCATTGAAAAGCATGGTTTCAAGAACTCTTGAAAAAACTTACCTAAACCCGAAGTTGGAGAATTCTCAACGCATGTCCATATTACAGCGTAGTGGTTGTAGTCTGTTTCTAAAATCCAGTATGGACTTTCACCACCTGAAAGAAAAGAAAAAATTTTGTACACGTTTGAGATGCAAGTAAAGTCTTAGGCATACAAAAATATCAAACCTGTGTATTTCAATTGCAGCATTTATTATGGTCTCGTATTAACAGAGTTACTTTACACCTTATGACTTATATGCTCACTATTACGCTATGCTTGAGGTTGAAGCCCAATCTATACATAATATTCTAATAATTTCAGTCCATGAGCATAATATTTGTCTTGTCACATAAAAACAACAGCAAAGCTGTGCATTTCAGTGGGAACATTTATACATCATGATCATAAGCACAGCAAGTTAGCTGGCTAAGCCTATGACCATGCTTGTGATTGTTAAAATGAGGATCAAAATGATATATAAATGGTTCATAGAAAAAAGGGAGCCTTCAGTCTAATTAATAAACAAACATGACACAATAATGAATATCTGTCGATGGGTGAACAAATATTCCAACTTGATCCGAGCTAATCATCCCATCAACCGAAACATCTACACCGAAGAAGTGATGTTCAAGTAGTGCATTCACTGAATTTTAACGGTTATTACCGATCATCAGACTGACTTACCTTGAAGCACGTAGATGAGACTCTAGATACTTATGACCTGTCCGATGTGATACTGCACTATTAAAAACATAGAGCGCCACCTCGCAGGAGCATCTTACGAATCCTAACCTTCGAGTATATGACGTTCATCTTTTCGTCGTTTGGGTTGATTAGATGATTAATCCTGATAAAGGTGAAAAATTTGTTGACTGACCAGAGATGATAATAATATATGTTCATTAAATTTGAACACACACAGATAAACAATGGACATAAGTTTTCAATTTCACACCTAGGCACTATGTAACAAAAAATAATCGTGAACAGAAAGGAATAAGAATAATTTAGAGAGAACCTCGAAGGTATTTTCCATAGAAAAACCCTGTATGGGGCCCGTATTTTGCATTTCTCATCGAAAAAAATAAATTACACAACAAGAAAACTCAATTAATAGAATCGGATTCATTCTCACTCAAAAAAAAAGAAAACTTTCAGGGTATATGAAAATATTAGAAACAAGACAAACACATACAAAAAAAAAACTTTTAGTAATCAGCAGCCTGTATGAAAGAATTTTTGCGTCTATTAGATCAATTAACAGGCATCTAGGACCACTAAAAACCCAGCGCTTCCGCAATATTGCAAATCTACCTAGGGACAGTCTTCAATATCGTCTGGAAGATAACTAAAATCTCTAGGAGCCACAAAAGCAAGAATTCTTTATCGGATAGTTCTGTATGCTCTTGACTTATGTATACAGCGTCTTTTGTTTCTCGTTTCATGAATATGATTGTTGAAATCAGTTGGAATCCTATTTCAAAATAATAAACATTAACATTTCCCTGAAGTATAGCCACAAGTGGGTGTGTTACGAATCAATCAATAACTGCAAATTCAATATCCATTAACAGGTACATACAAACTTACGAACCACAATTTTATGACTATCCAATAAAATTGCTGAGTAATTACCGTTGTTTTGGCTTCGAAGTGATTTTTTGTATGCATGAAAGTCTTATGAAAATAAATCCCATATTGCTTCCTCATTCTCATATACATATACTATATTATAAATCAGTAGATGTTGCATATTTGTTATACTCGTATATAAGTAAGAATGCGGTAAAGCGATCGAAGTAAGTGGACAGATCCATCATTTCGAATATAAATTATTGTATTCTTAGGAAATAGTTTCATCAAATCAATCAGATTATAGCTCAGATCATCTTCATTCGCGGAATAAATTGTATAGATTTGAAAAAGCAACCGTAGCGCCATCATCAATTACAGAGATAAACAGAATAATATTTGGCAATTCAACGACCTTGTTTTAGCCCCAAAATTTCAGAGGAAACATTACCATTTGGTAGGAAATTACAGCTAGGCAACACAGCCACATTTGAAAATCATCAAACCTCGCTTATATCCTAAGGTCAGGCCGCTGGACCTGTTCTACATGCTTAAACGTTGCCTATAGGCGCGTGAAATATTAGAATTAAAAATTTCAACGTTTATAGAAGAAAACGGGGTGTGGCTGCAGGCTTCAGTGAGTATTTTTTGAAAATTTTTTGGGATGTACTTGATTCTTTAGCGAGAATGCGCAATGTTAATTATTTTTCCATTATTCGATTCATTTTAGTTTTCATTCTGCCGAAAATTCTTGAATATAGAAAAGTGGCAAAATTGCGCATTCCCACGTTTTTTTTCAACCATTTGCACTAAAAAATTTTAAAAAAAAAATCGATCTCTGGCCTCCAAAAGTCATCCCGTTATATTTGAGGTATTGTTTGCTCTTAAGTGGCTAATAGTGGGAAAGCGTCGACACCTGGGCTCTCATTCTTTACTCAGACATAATACTAGTACAAAAAAAGAAACTGGTAAGTTATTCGAAACGAAACGCCTGTTCCACTCACAGAGAAATGGAACTGTAGATGAAAAAGCACAAGCCACTTTGTCATTATCCATTGAAGACAATCGATAGTTCATATATGCAAATGTATGAATACAAGAGAAATGTGGAATGAACTACAAATATTGCATAAAAAAGTTACTCAAGTAATAAATTATATTCATTGAGTACGTTGTATCAGTCTGAAAAGAAAGGAAAATCTTTCACGTAGCTATTCTATTATTAGGTGGTTTACCAGACAGTAATGCAACTCTTGTGATAGCACTAGGTTGAAGACCAGATGATGTTAACTTTGGAATATGACGAAGGAGAACTGTTAAATGAAGCAGTAACTGAGGAAGCAGGTGGAGTTGCAACGAATACGAAGAAACGTACCTACTGACACATGAAAAAGGACTGTTATTCTTTGAAATGAGATGGTGGGAACAAGGAAGAGGCAAAAGCTGCTTTAGAGAAAGGTGATTCAGAATCTGAATTTTGCTTCAATTTCATACTTGTGACCAGAAAAAATGAATAGTACATAGACTCAGGGTCTTCAATTAATACATCGAACGCTTTGGGTAGTTTTACAGAATTTGAACATATAAGATCAGAACATAATATTACTGCAGCTAATGGACAACGCATAAAGATGAATGTGAAAGGTATTGTGATAATGATAATAGAAGTAAATGGTGTAGTAAGAACCTCGAAGTTCTAAGAAGTTTTGTATATTCCTGAGTTGGAAAATGATCTTCTGTCGATTCCAAAGATAGCTAGGGTTGAATATGATATAAGATTTGATAAAGATGAATGTTTGATAATAAAAGGCAAAAACTTAGCTGTAGTTTCAGATTATCAAATTGAGAATTTTTATGAAGGAAAAATGACTTGCACACATAAATCGCATAGGTTAGGACACAGAAATATTGATACAAGAAGAAATTTAGTTAAGAAATGGCAACGGAAAAAGGAATCAAGAATTGAAGAATAATGAAATAATGTGTGTCTTGAAGTGAAGAAAAAATTACTATTGAACCTTTTCCCAATCGAATTCTGTAGAAACTAAACAATATCTCGATTTAGTACATACAGATGTGGGCGATGTATAAAAAGCAGCACAGTAGGCGGTAAAAATATTCTATTACTATAACTGATGACTTTTTAAGATATACGATACTGTATTTAATGAATTCTAGGGATCAAGTCATGGATAAATTGAAATTATTTTTGCAGAAATGCAGAATATTTATGGGAAATATCCAAGAATCGTTAGATCTGACAATGAAGGAGTATATAAAATGAAAAGATGAAAGACTTATTATAAAATTAAAAGATGAAAGACTTATGATAGAGAACCATGGAATCGAATTTCAGCACACAATACCGCATAGCCCACAGGCGAAAAAATAAAACATTGGTAGAATCTGCAAGGTATGTGCTCCCATATGCCAAACTGTCATATAAATATCGGGGAGAAGCAGTGAATTATTATATAATATGGATAGACAACCGAAAAAATTTAAAAAAAAACTCCATATGAGCTATGAACCAAAAAGAAACCTGACTTGAAACATTTAAAAACTTTTGGAAGTAAGACATTTGTGCATGTACAAAAAGAAGGAAGGAAGAAATAAGAATCAAAAGCTAAAGAAGGAATAATGGTCGGTTATAGTGAAACAAGGATAACATAATTTTAGATCCAAAAACTAATGAAGTCATTGTAAGCCGCACAATCACATTCAACGAATTCGATAACGAACCGTTGCGTGAAATCAGTGGTTGTCAGCTGAGAATGATACTGACAAATATCAAAAACATTCGTTACTATTCAATGTCGTCAACACAAAAATTAAATGAGAAAAAAAATCTCTTCCGAAAAAACTTTGTTTTGGACATCTGATCGATTTAAATTCGGAATAAATTAATTGTCGTGGTTATAACCAAGCATTGAATAATTTTTCTATTCAAAGTTGATCATCTAGACAGAAGTTATAGGCATTTTATTTTAATCTCTTGCCAGGAGTGAGCTTTCTGCCCTAACTTCAATAAAAATAAGTCTAGATTTATGAAATGTTCACTTGTAATCTTCGATCTTCAATATATTTTATGGTATCATTCCAGTCAAAATTCAATGTAGAATTTGATTATGCAAAAGTATACATCAGTTCATAAAAAAACCAAGTTACTTCCACTTCCGGTTAAACCGGGAGTCATATAAACACCTCAATTACTTCAGTCGATTAGGAACAGTCTGATATCTTGGAAAATATTGATTTTTTGTTGGTGAACCATATTCCGGTGACACCCGGTATAGCTTGACAGTCATCAAGAATTTGGAACATAAAAGTTAACAATTTACTGATGAAATTGAATTTCAAACAGCCGTGTCATAAGCCATAATAAATTTCCTAAAAGTATGTAAAATGCCCAATAATCACTATTGGTGTGTATGTGGATGACTTTCTAGTTTGCTCAAATTCAAAATCATTGAAAGGAAAATTAAAAGATGAGTGGTCGACGCTTTTCAAACTGAAAGACTTTGGTCCAATCAAATATTTTTTGAGGTTAAATATTAAGTATGACAAAGAAAAACATGAATTGAGAATTAATCAAAAGAATTATTTACTTTCAAGTAAGGTTGGAGTAAGTGAAACAAAGAATGTTTCGACACCCATTGAACCCGGTTTGAGACCGAAAAATGATGCAGTCAGATACTTGAGCCAATTTTACACCTGTTAATGTCCTGAATACTGGAAACATCTGAAGAGAATTTTGAAATATTTGAAGGCTACTATTATTGATTCAAACTAAATATATTCAAAATCAGAGAAAAATTTTATTGGATATGTAAATTCTAATTTTTCTAATGAAATAATAGAAAATCTTATTCAGGATATTTCTTCAAAATGTGTTACGGGGTAATACCCTGGAAGACTAAAAAACAATCATGTGTAGCCTTATCAAGACAGAAGCAGAATATGTTTCTATCACTGAAGCTAGCAGAGAACCAGTTTTTATCACTCAAAGAAATTTTTCAAATTAAAGACCCAATAATCTTAAATAATGATAGCCAAAGTGATCAAAAGCTCATAAAACCCAATTCATCCTAATTTATCCTAACAGAACTAAGGATACCTATAAAAATACGAAGTATCATTATCATGGGGAAATTGTTCAAAAAGGTATTATTATTCTGAATTATTTATCAACCGACAAAATGATAAGTGATATTTTTACAAAGGGCGTATATAGTTCAAACATAAGTTTTGTGTTGAAAATTTGGGATTAACAGAGTCCGCGGATTGGAGGGAAATGTTAAAAGTATGATCCCTGAACTAATCAATGAAGTGACTCTATGATTCGTCTTAGATACCAAGAAAACATATGGGACTTGTTGATTTTTGTTTTCGGTTTATGATTTCACAGAAGTGTCAATCGATTCGATAGAATCATGATTTATTCAAATAGCTTGTATTTTTGAGATTCTTCATACTACCACTTTCATGAAATCACTCTAAACCAAAAACAAAATTCGACAGGTCCAGGAATTTCTCCCATCGAAAAATTTGGAAAAACCAACTCGCAAAATTTTCCTTTAAAACCGATTTCCATTTTTCACTTCTTCGTGCGAGGATAATTTCATTTTAAAATTCTGCAATAAGTAATAGGGGTTATCCCAGTACCTTTAGCAATACATTTCAGCAATATTTTGTTTCTTCCTTCTGCCAACTTGTTTTTCTGAGAAAATGTTCTGTATAAATAGTAAACGGAGATCTTATGGCCGGTTTCAAATTTCAGGCCGACAAGGCGGCGTTCGGGGTGGAAGTTTGTATTTTATAAAGAATCTTGTCACCTTGAAATTTGGCACATATGTTGCCTATGAGTAGCAAACGACGATACAATACTCAGTTTTGAATTTCCGGCAGTCAGGGCGGCATTGCGGGGGTGGAAGTCTTCCAGCAATATTTTCATAAAGCATTCTGCCACCGTAAATTTGGCATATATATTGTCTGCGAGTAGCAAATGACGAAACAATACTCAGTTTAAAATTATTTTTTTTTCAATTTCAGCAATATTTCTATAAATCATTCTGCCACCTTGAAATTACAATACATACATATATGCCAAATTTCAAAGTGGCAGGATGCTTCGAGAAAATATTGCTGAAAGACTTCTAGCCCCTGCCGTATCGTTCTGACGGCCGGAAATTTAAAACTGAGTATTGTTTCGTCGTTTGCTACTCGCAGACAATATATGTACCAAATTTTAAGGTGGCAGGATGCTTTATGAAAATATTGCTGAAAGACTTCCACCCCCGCCACGCCACCCTGACGGATTATTTCGTCGTTTGCTCCTCATAGACAACATATGTGCTAAATTTCAAGGTGGCAGGCCTTGTCAGCCGGAAATTTGAAACCGGCCATTAGACCTCCGTTTACTATCTATACAGAACGTTTTCTCAGAAAAGCGAGGGGGCAGAAGAAAGAAATAAAATATTGCTCACATTTATGGCTAAAGGTACTGGGTTATAGTGGTTTGCCTTTTGGAAAAAATATCAAAGCTACTGCAAAATAGCAGTTCGTTTACTTTAAGTATATAACTTCGCTTTGGTACTATGATTTGGTAGAAGATTGAGAAAGTTCACACTGTTTCTTTGTTCAAATATCGAGATGAACAGATGAAAAAAATTCACTTGAACTCAAAATTCAATGGACCTGCTGTGATGAAAGTGATTGAATGTAATACTCACTTTCTTCGCCTGAAATGTTCAGTACCCATTTTCCTTCGGTTTTATTGCCTGCAGGCTTGGCATAACCTTCATTCTTTTTCCATTTCCCAGTACTTAAACAATCATCATTTGATTTCATTCTCAATGTTTGAAAAAAAAAACTTACACCTTATCGATTTGATGAGTGTAAACCCGAATGGTTCCATTTAAATTCAGGGAATATTCAGCAGCGTTACATCGTCCACGAACTGCAAAAGCTGCGTAATATACTTCTTCTTGGTACCAAGCACCAAAAAACTGCAAATCAAGATCCATAGATGAAATGGTATTATTCACCGAAAGTTACTCAACTGCAAATAAATCTGGGCACTGGAAAGAGTACCTCAATGACTCTGGAAACAGAATACAGAGAAGTGAAGGAAATAAGTATTTTCGATTTCTTCTACCTCACGAATTTGCTGACTGGTGCAGAATATTTTGAAGGACTTTGAAGTAAGGCCAAGCAACATCTTAGGTTGATAGAAGTAACTACTCGATACTGAATGCCAGTAAAACAAAATCATCCTACTTAATCCGAAAAGATACCCTACTGGTTGCGGTTTCCAAAGGTCTGAATCTCATGCCTGTTCTTATGTACATATACTGGTTTCTGATTTTTCGAAAGTTAGAATTACTTTCGCAAAACTTCGAACAACTCGGTATGTGGAAAACAAAATCTATTTCTGCCGTTGACAACCCACTTTTTCGAAAAATTTTAGCTGCCCTATTTCATACATTTTGTGGAATATCTCAAGAACCGTATATAATGAGAGAAAAATCTCAACAGCACAAAGCAGCACAAACGTAGCAAAATTCTGGACAAGAAGAATTTTTTCGAAAACCGAAAAGTGCTGGGCCAACTTCACACATATCTGGGCGATCCATTTTGTACATTTTGTGGAATATCTTGGAAACCATCTTGAATAAAAATTCAACGGCACAAAGCAGTACAAACCTAGCAGTATTCATTGCGAGAAAAAAAATGCGAAAATCGAAAAGTATTGGACTAAATTTTTTCTTTCAACATTTTTTTTCGGACAATTAGCAGGATTTTCGTGAAAATTTAAACGGCACAAGTTAGTTTGCATAAGCGACGATTGTATGTCTTGGGCAAACATTTTTTTCAACTTAGTATATGTATAGCACAATCTATAACAGCAATCAAAATCCACTTTTTCAAAATGTGCTGGGCTAGCATTTTGTGCAATATCTGAAGTACCACACGAAATAAAAAAATTTCAACGGCACAACGCAGCACAAACCTAGCACAATTCAGGGCAAAAAAAAAATTCTCGAAAATCGAAAAGTGCTGGGCAAACTTCACACAAATGAATATAACTCGAAATATAATTTGCACAAGTGTGCGCAAAAGCAATTCCACCTAATTTTCGAGTTTAATATCTATGGGATCAGTATTTTTTGAGTTAATAACTATGATTCTGAGTAAATGATTACTAAATTTCACATTTCATTTATTATGAATTTCTGAAACTGAGTGAATATCCGATAGAAATGGAATTGGGTACACTGGTGAAAATTTTACAGTACTTGAGGAACTAACCCAAAATTTTCAAGAGTTATAACTTCGAAACTGAAAATTTGAAAATAACAGAGATTTCGTAAAAATTATATCACGCTGTTTCCCAGAACCAGATCGTAAAAATGTTTGGTGACTATTTATTTACAACCTGAATCTGAAGGGTGCAATTTCATTGAAAAACAACTCTGGCTTGAAACAATTATTATACTCACTCTGTTCAAATCGAAATTTTGTTGGACACTGGTAATTTCAGGGCATTTTTGAACTGGGATTTGTGCTTGTATGCATGACATGCACACAACGAATATCAGTACAAGCTTAATCATATTTACTCTTCTTTATTCTGTTAATGAATGAGCAAGTTTTCAGAATGTACATATAATCATCAAGTTATCTTATCATTCGAATATTTCTTATTCAAATAATTATTGAATATTTCAAGGAAAATCAATAAAGTACTCGATGACTTTGCTAAAAGGCCGGCGCGGCGTGACCAGGCATTTCCAAGCAGCTGAATTCTTTCCAGCAGCCAAATTCCCAGTGGCGTCCGTAAAATTTTAGCAGAATGTGCAATAAATTTTTGAGGACCAACGCAAAGCATTTGGTATTGAGCACACTGAATCGATTTCATTGAAGTCATAATAGCTTTTCGATACATTATATACAGGGTGTTGGCCATATACTGGACAAACATATATAAGCGTATAGATGACATCGGGAGAGTAATTATTGCCATATGACATATGCCCCGTTTTCGAAGCATAAGGGAGATACGCGTTGGTTAGTGTCGACTTTGAGTAATATTCTGATAACTGTGGTAAGTTATGCGTGACCTAGGAAATAATTCTTTCTGGTCACATCTTAGTATTTTCCTCTGCTCAATAAAACTGTGGTGTAGAACTTTGGAAAAAAAAATCAAAATGATTTTCCATGAAAAATGTTTGCAAAATTCGAACTCAACATTTTTTTACATGTCTACAGGAAGAAAAATTCAAATTTATTTAATATTCCAAAGTAGAACTTTTCTTCATTCTGAACACTTATGTAAAAAAAAAGAATGAAAAAATCTTCTGAAGATTACGCTCAGAGTACTTACATAACTTGTGGCCTCACTAAGTCCAAAAGCTACAAGAATGAGCTGGATAGAGATATGAATTCAGAAAAAAAATTTTTTTTTCAAAATAACTCTGATAGGAATGGAACTCTCTCCATTCACGGATAGTAGGGTCACGCTACCTCTCGAGTATAAATTGGATTTGTTCTGATTTTATTGATGTCCGTTACCAAACAACAGTAGATCATCGAATCTGACAGTAATATTACTCAATATTATTTTCCGAATTTCAAGCAAAAATTATATATTCAATTTTAGAAAAAATTTAGACATGTGAAAAAAAGTTGACCTTCGAATTTAGAAAAAAATGTTTTCACGAACCTTAGAAAATCGTGTACCTACATTGAAATATCGCTATCCAATTTGGCAATCTGAAATGAGAAATTCCAACTCCAGGTTTTCCGCCATTTTGAATGTTTTTTCCGAAATTCCACACTACAGTTCAATTGAGCAGCGTATAATACTAAGATGTGACCAGAAAGCGTAATTTTTAAATATGAGAGTGGGCGAGGATGTAATTGTGTATAATTTTAAAGTGGAATGAAATCGAATATCTCAAGAATATCAAGTGGAAAATCCCTGTTTCAATAGTCCAGTGTTGTGAAATGGTTACCTTATAATTCGATAATATCGAAAAGCACCAAATCATAAGAATTAAGTGAATAAATGAGTTTTTCAATATTTTTTTTGTTAATTTCAAACACTGGATTGGTTATTCTGCCAAAGAGATCACAGTAAGAGATATCTGTGGTGAATTCAAAAAGAAAGTGCAGGAGAGTGTTAGCACATTGAGAAATATTTAAATGCTTATAATTTTTCACCTGAGCCGAATCTGGAAAAATGGCAAAGGAAAAAAGTTTTTTTTTGATCAGAGGAATCTATGTTTAAAATTAATGTACAACTCAAAGGCTTACCCTGTATTTGTTGGTCCAGGTTTTGGTGAAACAGCCTGTATATGTACTAGTATTTTTAAGAATGAACTCTTCTAAAATGTTTCACCAAGTTGATATTTATCACTGTTGCTGATGCAAAGGAAGATAATAATGTACCAGAATCCATTCCATAATGAACCTTTTCAGAAATGTTGGGCTGAATTGATATTCAGCATAGTTACTCTTTGAAGGAGACAGAAAAAATATCGAAAACATCGGAAACATATGTATTCGTGAGCCATCTGAGGGGTTGTTTACACTTTTTTTCTTATTCACACAAATGATTTTTTAGAGAATAATGAGAAAGGTTGATATTTGGCATAGTGGTTCTCAAATAGTTAAAGAATGACATATCGGGAGCAGATTTATTTGTTTACCTTCTAGGTTAAGTTCAAACTAGTCAGTTTTCGGAAAATTACACGAATTACACTTCAGAATTTCAGTGATTTGTAGGTTCTCCAAAGGTTACCAACAGAACTTCTCAATTCGTGAATTTTACTAAATTACATCAATGCATCCCTGAAATGATATTTTCCACTTATTGAAGAGAAAATATGTCGAATATCAACCTGTGTACTGGAAATGGCCGGTTGTTAATAGCCTCACAAGAAATTCAGAAATTCCTAGTTTACAATTTTTAATAACAAAATTTTTGTTTATAATATTTAGTAACATGAATGGATGGTGGCATAGATTCTCACCGATAGATAGATAAGTGAATAGATAGATTTATTGGTGCTTCACATACAATATTCACACAAGTCAGTTGTGAATTTGAGTCGAATATTGAAGCATTTTATAGAACATGGATCATCATATGGCTCTAAATGAACTAACAATCTTTTCACTTCATACATAAAATAGTTGAATGTCAGAAATCTAATTTTGTTTAATTATCAAATTGTATCTAATAACAAACTTTAGTGATCGCTACAAGAAAACAAATTGTCATTCCCCCCCTGAAAATTTCATAGCGAAAAATCACTCCATCTGCCTTACGAAGTTCAGAATTTTCTTCGAAAGTATGGGACGGAAGTTCACTAAATCTGGTAGAAAAATCATGTCCTACTCAAGGATGATGATCCAATCTCTTAAACTGAGTCGAAACAACTTAAGGGGTGTCAATTGGTTGGAATTGAAGAAATTAATGAAACTTACCGACAGATATTCGTGAACATTTCATTATTGATTTTTGTTGCATGAACCAATCTCGAAATTTTTACTAGGATGATTCAAGACTAACAGTTCGGGAATGATAATGAATTTTCTGTTGAAAATCCGAACACGCCAAAAAGCAAAAAACGTTCTACTTGAAAAGCCAACAGGTAAAATTGCAATAATAGCATCAATTTCCAGGCAATCCATCCTGTAGATTTACAAGAAACTTTGTAATCATATCATGCAGGATGTCTGGTGAAAAGTGGGACCAGAGCATGATATTATACAGTGTCCTGCAATAGTGCGTTAGGCTTCCATAGCTGCCAAACCAGACGTTTTAGAAATTTAGTTGAAAAGCATTCCCTTAGTACTTTCAATTTTGCATCTCAGGAAATTGTTGTCTAACATACAGGGTGTTCCCAAATGAAATTATTCAACAAATGAGTGATTTTTTGAATGGAACTCCCCTTATATTTTCGCATATTTTGAATGCTCTTCAATACCTCTATCATGACGCAATATATTAGGGATATTTTTCCAACGGTACGGATCTTATTCAGAAAAAACTGCAAAATTTCTACGAAAAAGTAGTTCGGTAAAAGCCCTCTACCGATTTCCAGAAGCGTTAGAAACATGAATTTGATAAGGATTTCTTTTAACTTAAGAATTTGCCTAGTCATCGTGCCTAAATGATCAACGTCATCTATACAGGGTGTCTGTTATCAATATCCAAATATGAAGAATTTCAAATTGTTTTTTCTCTCAAATGTAACACCCTGTATTTTTTTCTATGATGATGTTCACAGTTTGAAACCTCACATTTTTTCAGAAGTAACCTTAGGATTATTTTCACTCCTGTGCCCAGCAGATACGAAAAATCACATTTCAACCAAAAATTTCAGGAATAATGAACATAATAACTAACGGATATTTTAAATGAGTCACACAATGAAACCAAACTGAATGACCAATTTTCGAAAATCCTTTCCAAAATCATAATCCTTGACGTTCAACATGAAAATGATAATGTTTCTCCGAACAAGTAACACATACATAGGTATTATTGGTAACTTGTGTATTCTAATGATTGCAGAGTTTTATCGGCATCCAAAAAAATTATTATTCATGAAATGGTTCATATGATTTTCATGTCGGAGCAGTGCTACAGAAACTGTTATCAAGTACATCGAACATTATTATTGATCAAAATATTGTTATTCAAAGCTCAAAGCGAATACAATAAATTGAGATGAATTTTGGTAAAGATGAAATGGTTGATATGATTTTCATGTTGGGGCAGTGCCACAGAAACTGTTTATTAGCCAGTAGATCCTATGCTGACGAATATCCCGAAAGAAGACATCCACATGAGTCGAGTGTTCGGAGGCTTTTAAACAGATCTGTAGAGACAGGAGATGTCAAGTATAAAAAAGAAGAGAGGATAAAATCGGCCACTAACGAAGACAAGGAGCTCGATGCTTTACTGCATGTAACTGAAAATCCACTCACACCAGCCAAAGGGAGCTTGGTTTATCCTGTATTATAAGTGAGCGTTCAGTTCAAAGAATCCTCAAAAAGAATAAGTATCATGCCTACCACATTCAGCAGATGAACTAGGCGCTTACCTATAGCGATTTTGAAAACCGTCTGAATTTCTGTAACTGGGCAAGTTTTCAAATTGAACAGAACCCTACATTTTTTTAATTTGTTTTTTTTAGTGATATGAAGCAACCTTCCACAATTCCGGAGCCGTCAATAGGCACAATTTCCATTATTACTCTGAAGAAAATCCAAGAATTATAAGGGAAATAGACAATCAACACAGGCATTGTCAATGCATTTATACAATGACACATGTGGTCATTGAATGTATGCGGAGCAGTAATCGGCAATCATGTGATAGGCCCTCATTTTTTCGAAGGAAACTTAGATGGAGCTGCATATTTGAATTTCATTCAAACATTCTTCGCGGAATGTAAGCAGTGTTACCTACGGAAATACGAAATGAAATATGATTTCAGCATGATGAAGCACCTGCTCATTATTCTCGTCCTGTGAGGGATTTACTGGACCAACAGTTTCCAAATAGATGGGTTGGTAGGGGCGGACCGACAAGATGGCCTGCTAGTTCACCGGATCTCACCAAAATAGATTTCTTTGTGGGTATACATAAAGGGAATCGTGTATGATGAAGTTCCAACAACAGCTTCCAATATGCGAGAGAGGATTGTGACTGCTTTCCGAAGCATAACTCCAGCCATGCTGATGAGGGTTAGTGGGTTATTCAACGATCGGATCGCTTTGTGTTCCAAAGAAGGCGGACGACACTTTGAACATCTCTTGGATCATTAACACAATTTTTCTTTGTCTTTTTCAATTCCCGTTTGTTTTTATATTGAATAATTGAATAAAATTATCCTTTCTGATTTCATTTTTCGTGCCTGCTGGACACAGGAGTGAAACTAGCCCTTCGGTTACTTCTGAAAAAATCCAGAAAAAACATCTTCATATTTGGACTTTGATAACGGAAACCCTGTATAAGAGAGGTTGATCATTTAGGAACGATGACTAGGCAAATTTTTAAGTTAAAAGCAATCCTGATCAAATTAATGTTTCTATCGATTCTGGGAATCGGTAGAGGGGTTTTACCGAACTACTGTTTCGTAGAAATTCTGCAGATTCGTACCGTTGGAAAATATCCCTAGTATTTTGCGTCATGATAGAGGTATTGAAGAGCATTCAAAATATGTGAAAAGATAAGGGGTGTTCCATTTAAAAAAATACTCATTTGTTGAATGATTTCATTTGGGAACACCTTGTATATTAGAAAATAATTTCCTGAGATGCAGAATTGAAAATGTAAAGGAAATGCTTTCCAACTAAATTCCTAAAACTTCTGGTTTGGCAGCTATGGAAGCCTAACGAACTATTGCAGGACCCTGTATAGAGGACATCTGTGCAAATTGGAAAATTAAAAATTACATGACGTCTCGCCAGGCAGCAGGGAGACGTCTACGGACATCCATTTTTGGTCTCAAAAGAGACGTCATTGAAGGCGTCAGAGGGACCCCTAATGGACGTTAAAATGTCACATCCATAAAAGTTGATTCTCACAATACGTTCCGTAACCTTCCAGTATCCCTTCTGTAGGACTTACGTCAAAATTTAGTCTATTTTCGAATTCTTGGATGAAATAATACTGGATCTCTGTAAGATTCCCTTTCTAACCTATCTTGTTATCAAGCATAGCAAGTACTATTTTGAGGTTGCTAAGATAGCAATATTGAAAGCAAGATTCTTGTTAAAATGACAGATCATATTGCTCAAAACCGTTGATCAGAATACCAATAATTCCAATCTTGTTATGATAGCAATATCTTACTTTATAATATCTTACTGGCAAGATTGCTATTTGCAAACAGAATTGACCTGAATATCGTGGAAATGTAAAACTGGCTCCTTCTCGCCTTTTTATCATTCCACCATTGTACAAAGACAATTGTCTTTATACAATGGATTCCACGTACATCTCTCTCCGAATGTCTGTGTGTGTTTACTGTTTAAATTATACCTGGCACTCAGTTTCGAGTACCTACCTATCGGACCGAGGGAGCTAGTTTGCTAGATGGCACAAAGCATAGGGAAACCTTGAAATACGTAAAAACTCAAAATTCAATACTTCTATTCGATTCATTAAATTTAACAGTAAGCAAGGCCAAGAATATACGGTTAACGATCTTTCTCATTGTTACGAAGAAGGGTTTTGTGTGCTATGTATTATATTTTCGCGCGTGTTTGAGGGTCGAACGGAGCCAACCAGCGACTTGAAACTTTCAGATTATGTCGCGCATTGGAATGCGGCGGTTAAGTTCGTTAATTTAACAAATCGGTCGAATGGTTTCGGAGATATAGCCATTTGAAATTTTGAGGTTATTTCCCTGATATTTCAGGAACTTCTAGAGCGATTGGATCGAAGCATAACGACGCCCAACTTTGAGCAAAATTTTGTTGGGATCGTATGGTCACTTAATTGAAAGAAAAAATTTTTCGAAATTTCTTAAGAAAAAAATGTTTTCTTCAGAAACTATCAATCATTTTCGAAAACAATTTTGCTCATACCTTGAGCTTCATACTTCACAGTAGTGTGTCAAATTTCAATTCGATACGGTTATTGATTTTGGAGATATTGCAAAAAAATATGTAAAATTTCGTGGTTTTCTTCGCGATATCGTTTTTTTTTCGGTATAAGTCAAGAAATACTAATTCGATCAGGGTTAAACTTCGCAGCTAGTTCGAAGATGCTGTAGGGCAACTTTGTGCAAAATTTCGTGATAATCGTGTCATTAGAACAATTCGAAAAAAAAATTTTTTTTAAATTCAATATTCTGTGATCTTCCTCATTGAATTCTGTATGAACCTTCGAACTGTCATTAGGAAAAGAAAATTTTCCTCCTTGGCTGGATTTTATCTATTCACGAATTCGGCCTTCGTAATAAAGGTCCAAACCTTCCCTACAAATATCTAGTTTTTGAGTTGTTTCTTTCGGAAGTCGGCCATAGGACGACCGTTAACAAAATAAACGACTCGAAGAAAACTCGATATTTGTAGAGTGGGTTTGGGGCTTAATTACGAAGGTCGAATTCGGGAATGGATAAAATCCGTCCAATAATTCTGTAGATATAATCATTCAGAATTTCATTTTCTCAATATTTCTAAAAATACAGATTATATCGAATTAAAACCCAGTACTTTATTGAATAAAACATAGAAAAGCACTGCCGTGAAGGCATGTTCAAATTCGTTGCCAAAGAGGTCATCTTCAATGAACATGCGCGGAGAAGCTATTGCCTTCACGACAGTGCTTTTCTAGGTTTCTCAGTTTCCTACTGCACAATGGAAATACGAAACAAATAACTTGAATCGTGGGCAGACAACGGTACACCAATGAGACGGTATGCGGTATGTTAGCCGATACCATAGTATAATCACAGACCAACAAGACAAATCACTTCATCGTTTGCGGGAATCGCGTCTCTCCGACCTTGAGAAATATAACAGACATAACCACACTTTCTCCTTCCTCGAAACAGCTGTCAAATTGAATATTTGATTTTGAAATATCTAAAATCGAAATGTAAAAACGGATTTGTCGGGATTCAGGAATCACAAAATCAAAATCAGACTAAGATTTTTCGATGAAACCATTTGAAAAGCAAATTTCCAATACCAAAGCGAGTGTTTCGTCAAACTCCTGTAGAAGAACTCGGTTGGAGTGAATGAAAACTTTGGAAAAATATTATGGAAAACCCGTTTACCTTAATAAGAGATTCTTTGTAGTTTCACATCAAATGAGATTCATTTCAATATAAAATCAAACTATGAATAGACCAACTTTGTTCTATTCCAATCCTAGTGTGCAATCATATACAATTTTATTAGACATCCCATCGTTTTAATTGAATAATGTAGGTTGTAATGCTTTTACCTCAGTTGCGATTCCTTTATATTATATAAAATGAACATTATGAATGAGTCCACCTAAGTTCGATTCCAGTTCTTGTTGTATAATTAAAACATATAATGAGGACTGTCATCATAAAATAGAACCTCAAAGATGACTAAACAATTGATTTGGTTGTAAAAAACTGTTTGGATTATATTCTAAAATGGAACAGATACGAAATTATTCATCAATAAATAGGATGAAAAATTCATTTCAGTTTGTTTACATGTTTATAACCTCTTCAAGCGAGTCCGAAAGCGGCGAGAGTGACGTAATTCTATTCCTGCAATCTGATTGGCACCCCAAAGCACCCCAAACGCCTGCTAAAATTCTGATTAGCTCGATTCAGGGTCATATCTGCGTTGACATAGATTTCCTAAGTAAATGACTCGAGTGGTTTATCTGGTTGATCTGCCGATACTCTGTCATAATTCCGTCGTCGCACAGGTCTTTCAGACAATATAATATTCCCAAAATAAAGCGGAATTCTTTTGAGGGTCCAATAATAAATACTCTTTCAGTAATGCATTTCAAATTTTAACAGATTAGTATCACGTTCATCATGAAATTGTATAATAAGTTATTATTCGAGTATTTTTCAGTACTAAATTCTCGTTCATACCTTTTATATCAAACCATAAGGAGGATACCTAAGACATATTGTAAGGGCGGCCGCGAACTGTTGAATTTTAGTCAGCTTGGTGAATATTCACTGCCACTGTCACGTCACTCAAAACTTTTGAACCCGGGCACTACCAAGTGAATTTCTGTTTTCTGTCACCCTCATGACATTCTGCCACTTCGGAGCACAGGTTACCGACTTGATAACTCTATATGTGCTGCAAACCAATTATTCGCATAGAGGATGAGATTGTCTTTGGTTATTCGCCAATTTGGACATCGAGGAGGCATTTGTCTCTGCACTCATCATAAGAATGGTAGAAATAAAAAGATATAAATATTGGCTTTCTCCATTTTGTGAAGGAAGGCATATAAATGGCCTACTCTTCTCTATACTACTTTCAGAATTAGCTTTATAATTTCTGAGCATTTATTGAAATCGACCGTGAAATAAAATGATACCATAATGAGATCATCTTCCCCTTTCGGAGAAACCCTTTTTATAATCTCAAGTTACTGTTGTAAATTTTGGGTCTAGTGTTTTCAGTTGCTCGTTGAAAATCAATGTTCTCTATGATTTAATATAAAAGAGATTAACACTCACTAATGAGAAGTTTTATAGAACTTGTTGTACTAATCATAGTTTCGTTCAATATTAAAATCAAAAAATAAGTGAAAGTATCATGTTGGCTCACTTCCGAGGCATGGTATGTATTTAAATAATCTTGAGGATGACTGGAGAGGTCAGAGAGGCAAAGAAACAGCTTCAATTCGGCCGACGTTTCGACATATTTAATGTCTTCAGCAGGGCAAAATTGATTTGGTTTCCTTTAAATCATGAATAAAAACAACAACAAACATTCAATATGACACAGAGGAAATCCATCAGCAAGAACAGAGCAGTAAGTAACACTGTTACTTACTGTCTAAAATATAAGGGACCCATTTAAAAGTATCTGAGGATCTACACAATTCTCCGGATCTAACACAAAAAGATTTCACGCACTCATCAATAACTAACTAATAATCTTAAGGAGGCTGAGAATACATAATTAAATTCGGAATGATAATTGTCGAATTACCATTGATAGTGTCATGCGCTCTGATCCCAGTTTGGTCTTATGATTTAGTAGGAAAACAAATGGAAATAAAAGCACCATTATTCTATTCATTTCAGACTGAAGGGCGAACAATAACCTAAAATGCATTATCATGGTGAAAGCGATTTATCCGTGATTTCGTATCCATTTGGAAATTTTGGACTCATATATTCAGTTTTTTCGATAAGGATACTATAAATTTGGTGTGCTTGATATAAAATTAGTCATTGATTTCATGAAAGGGTTGAATACAAATTACAAATAAACACACCTTTCGTTAGTTCAGTTCGCCGTCTTTCTGCATTCTAACTCATTATATATGGTCTGATGCACATATACGGTTTTTCAAGCTCCGGCGCCGTTGCGGTGCCGTACTTATGTGTGCATTCTACCACTGATGCTGTGTACGTCAGACCGTAAGTCCGGCACCGGAGCTGGAAAAACCGGATGTGTACACTGGACCTCTCCGTCACCGCAACGGCGCCGGAGCTGAAAAAGCCGTATGTGTGCACCGGACCTAATACTTTCATATGGAGATGAAATATAGTGGAAAAAATTTGTAATATCCTGCTGATAACTTTTTCGTTCCTAGCACGTTGAGTGCCACCATAACTTCCGAAAAAACTGGCCCAGAGGCCACATTTTTTTTCTTGCATTTGCATCTTCCTTGATGTTGAATTGAATAATATTACTGAATGTAAAATCAATTTTCTCGTTTTTTGAACTACTTTTGATGCCGAATTTTTGTGGTGACACATTGGTTTCACGTGACTCTTGGATTGTCCCAACGATCCAGCAAGCCACACGAGACCAATGTGTCACCGCACAATTCGTGTCTAGATTTGCATTTCGCCGTCTGATGAATTAGCGTTGTTGCACACTTTATTCATTCTTAGATCCGACAACAAAGGTAAACGTATTACGTGATGTCCTACGAAAGAAACAAGCACAAATGCTTAAATTGTGGCAGGAGAGTGCATGTCTGATGAAGAAATAGACGAATTAAATGATGTTTTGAAATCAGATGGTTCAGCAGATGAATATCATCCAGATGGAGATATGTCCGAGTCCGAATCGGATACAGCTTTGCCACAATCGAAAAATATTAGAACGAATGCTCAAAATGGAGAGGCGGGATCATTTTCCAAGCAAGAAACTAACAGTATAGATGAAACTATAAGAGAAGTGATAAGAAACAGTAATGTAATAATTTTGAATGGTCTCCTTTCTCTTATAAGTATTTGAAAAATATAGAATATAATGGGCCTAGGATTTTGTATTGAACTTTGATGAAGTTTTTTTTTATTCTATTTGACTCTAATTTAGATTTTTGCAGTTTTTCACATTTTATTTCGATTTTCTTCTCATATTTTCGATTTTTGTCCATGGATATCTGAGAGAAATATTTATAAAATTAT
Organism: Myrrha octodecimguttata; assembly: GCA_958510865.1. Lineage (NCBI taxonomy): Eukaryota > Metazoa > Arthropoda > Insecta > Coleoptera > Coccinellidae > Myrrha > Myrrha octodecimguttata. Next base: position 26,983,136 of record OY294056.1, read on the forward strand.
GGAAAAAAAGAATTGGCAAATATTCAATTCCAAAAAAATCCCACCTTCCCAAAGCATCAAACCGCAGGCCAAATACGAAATCGTCGCATCAGACCATGCTCTACTATATAAATTACTTCCCAGTTGGAAACGTGAGACAACTGAAGAAATACGTGAACTAGATATCAGGTGTGGGCCGAGAGACCAGGGGCCTTATTCTTGAAATACGATGGTATAGAACGTTCTCTATGGCACAATCTCCCGTTCGACCTTCCTCCCCTTTGTCAAAACGTCAATTCCGTATATTCTTGAACATCAAGAAGCGCTATTCATGAATTCTGGGAAGATAACGTTTCGACGCCGTTGGCAAGGAAACGCAAGCATTTATGATGGAACGATAGAGAACGTTTATACCATCGCAGTTAAGATGGGGAGCAGTCCGAATGAGCGGTCATAGACAAACACTCATGCCCATGCCAAATGTTCTAACCATTCAAAAACAAGTATTTTCGACAGAGATGAAGCTAACTTCATTCATGTAGCCAACTTTATGTATAAAAAATCGACATAGACTATATTTCTGTGATATATTGTCATAATTCAAATTTGAAATCATATATGATTTCAAATTTGTTGTTGTTGCTGTATACAGTTGTCATAAGAGTTGGGAGCGTATTTCGGAAAATTATAAAATGAATCATTTTGAGAAAAAAAGATCACTATAACTACAACTATAAACAGAAGGAGCGGCTCACCGACTACATTACACGAAGACCTGAAATGTACATAGGTCGGATAAATGCAGATTATACAAGGGAGCATATGAAAAAAACTGGAAGTAAATCACAGTGTTCCGAGTTGAGCTTTAGTTAATCTAAACATTTTGATAAATTTTGGATCAGATGGACCAAACGGGTTCCATTTAGAAAGCACATGGAGACCTAAATTGTATTGTTGTTCTGCATCTTCCACATCTTGATTCAGTACTTCCCACATAATAGCACTCGCCATGTCCATTTCCGAGTGAAAACAGAAATTTTGTAGTGAAAGTTGATGCCAAACAGATCAAAATTGTCAAATATCCGAAACATAATTAGCGTCCTCTATGTATCGTTCCATCACAAATCGTAAGAGATACATCGCTCGCTCTCCGTGAAGCACTCATTCATTTCAAGAATACCGTTTCCCTGAAAAACTCGTAGACACGCCCCCTTTCGATCAATCGTTCTCTTCCCCGGTTTCAAGAATAGGCGCCCAGATTAGTCTCGTACGGCTCACCGATCGCAAAGATCTGTGAAGCCTCTGCTGTCTCGCATGGCACTCAACGTGCTAGACAAGGCCAAGTATTCCTGGCTGTAGTACAGTAGAGCGGTGTTACTTCGTGCAGATTCTAAACAATTTTGAAAATTGTACTTTGAATTCTGAAGACTTATCCTATCTTCTCTTTGTAGCTTTAACTTGTATGTATGTGTCGCCGAAATTTTTGTAAAAGAATCAAACTTTTGGGTACTTATATATTTTTATTATACCGAAATTGTGGCAAGGTAACCTTTAAATTGGCGTTACTTTACCGTTGCTACCAAAATGGGGGTTAAAACAAATTATAACGGATTAGATTGTTACTTTGCCAAATGACTATATTCAAAAATATTATGATCAACCCACTGTCTTCTGTTCGTAACGAATGGAAGACAAAATACTGAAGGCAACAACTAAATTACGAAGAATAAAAACAAAAATATAATCAAATATAAAAAACAAACTGAAAAATGCATTTTTTAACGTGAAATTCAATTGTACGAACGTTTCATATTTTAGGTTTTTTGAGTTTTCACTTATCTGAAACAGAAGTATTAAAAATAAAATAAATTTTTTTTTATGGAAACGCTCTTGCGGATTGTAGGAATTAACTGTTTTTCAAGGGCAGTTTCTAGGAAAAAACGGAGCAATAGGAACGATGTACAAGGCGAACTATAACGTTTCAGGGTATAAATCTGACTCTTTCATCAGATGAGCGCAAAACTTAGCAGAACTATTTTCTTTCGATTTCTCGTTTTTTGAGACTCTTGTCGAATCTCAAAAAACCACAGCAATACAGATTCACTTGCTTCGAGAATTTTTTTTAGGTCTTCCTCTTCTTCGAGTTAATTCAGCCAAAAAGAGGCAGAATAAAAAACTTTCAAACCAAGTAAATCTGTGTTGATGTGATTTCTTCAAAATGTCAATTCCACAAGAGTATCAGAGAACGAAAAATCGAAAGAAACTAATTCTGCTGATTTTCTCGTTTTCTGAAATTCCTACTCTGAAAGTTTTGAGGAGACTGGATTTCTTATTTTATAGACAATGAGAATCTTCCTCTAATTTCCTTTCAGAGGGGCGTTATAACCTACATCAAGTGGTGTCAATAAGAAGAAACACTTTTGGATAAAGAGCATTGTCGCCATTTTGACTTTTCCAATTAACAGTGGGTATTTGAAATCAGAGCGCAGAAACATGATTTCTTCGCCAATGACAAATTTCTTTCTTTCGAGTTTGAAGACAAATGATGCAGATGCAATCTCATAATCCGTTGAAAGATGAACGCAGCACAAAAACACTTTCACACCATTGATCGTGACTACAAGCCATATATTCGGCCTCACTATTGAAGTTCATCAGAGGTTCAGGTTTGAGCTGATTTGCAACAGCGAGAAGCACCCCGCTACCGTCCTTCTTCAAGGAAGAGATGGATCCTTTCGGAAAATCGAATAAAATTCACCGTCAACCAAAACCATCCACGGTATCATTCAACCACGAGTCTATAATGAACAAAATATCGTGAATCAATATTTTAGTTGAGTGATTTGTGTATGGAATTTGGTGAAAGGAACTAATTTTTCTTCTGAGAATCATCGCATATATTTCGAAAATCAGGGCTGAAGTATGACAAAAATTAAGAATAGTCGTATGGCCAAGTAACCTGCAAAATATCCGTCAAATGGAAAAAAATCATGCCAATGTGAATAGAACTATTATTCTTCGAGCTAGTTGTTTCGAGTAGTTAACATTACTAATACTATCATGGTAATAATGACATTCATGTAATGTATTCGGATTATTCTTGATGAAGCTTGGATTTCAGACTTTCGGTAGAGCCCAATTTCTCCCGAAATGTTCATTGATATGTGACTCACCTTACGCAGTCAGCGTTTGTTCACAATTTGCCATGTACATGGCAAATCTCTCTTCAAACCTCCCGATTGGCGATCATTTTTGCGATTGTTGCCATATAATGGCAAATTATTCCGCAAGTGCAAAGTAATACCGCTCTACGATTTATAGGAATAGTGTATTGACACGGAATTGAAGACCGGAATTCCACGTTCCGTTCCAGCTCCAAGTGTTGAACTTATCAATAGTGATGTATCGTGTTTGCTGGGATCCCTCTCGGATCTCTCGTTCGATGCTTTCCTGAGTGTTGAATAGGTCTATGGTTTTCTCAGAGATTAAAATTTTCACTTCACTAAATCGCAATAACACTGATGTATCGAGGGAAGAAAGAAGCATCTAAAAGTCACAAAAAAAGGGACAAAATCGGATAGAAGTGTTATAATTGGGTACCTACATGGTACAATCCCTCACCAAAATTTCATGAGAAAATTAAAATTTTATTTTTTGGGTGCCGATGGATTTGAAAGTTATACTGGCTGTATAAAGAAAACGTTAGGAGTACAAACGAAAATTTTGTGGTACAAGCAGGTACCTACCGGATACAATCGACCACAGAATTTTTACACAAAAATTCCATCGATTATCGGCCAATCACGAGTAGAAGAGAAAAAAAAATTCGATTTGATGTATAGGAGAAACCATGGGGATTTCAGCAAAAATAAATGTGGTACCATCGGGTATCTACCTGGTACAATCCTTCACCAAGTTTTTATGAAAAAAAAAATTTTTTTTTGGTGCCGGTGAATTCAATAGTTATAATAGCTGTATAAGGAAAACGTCATATGGGTACAAAGGATAATTTTAATGGTAGAATCGGGTAAACTCCCGGGTAAAATCGACCACAGAATTTTCACACAAAACTTCCATGGATTATAGGCCAATCACGAGTCGAAGAGAAAAAATAATTCGATTTGATGTGTGAAAAAACCATGGGGATTTCAGCAAAAATAAAAGTGGTGCGATCTAGTACCTACCTGGTACAATCCTTCAACAAGTTTCCACGAAAAAATTTGATTTTTTTGGTGCCGGTGGGTCAAAAGTTATAATGGCTGTATAAAGAAAACATTAGGGGTACAAACGAAAAGTTTTGTGGTACAATCAGGTACCTACCGGGTAAAATCGACCACAAAATTTTCACAAAAAAATTTCATCGATTATCGGCCAATCACGAGTTGAAGAGAAAAAAAAATTCGAATTGATGTGTAGGAATAACCAGGGAGATTTCGGCAAAAATAAAAGTGGTACAATCGGGTACCTACTCGGTAGAATCCATCAGTAAGTTTTCATCAAATAATTTCAATTTTTTTGAGAGTTGGTGGGTTCAAAAGTTATAATGGCCGTATAAGGAAATCGTTAGGGGAACAAACGAAAATTTTTGTGGTACAATCGATCACAAAATTTTTACAAGAAAATGTCAGGGACAATTGCCAGGTTCACATAGCTTCAGTGTAAGGGTATTTGATGTTTTCACAACAAAATCATTCGATTGCTGGGTTGATAACACAAGCCGTTGAAGCCCTAAAATTGTATGAATATATTTTACACTTGTAGTTTTCACATAACACAACCCATCTTGTAATATTACCCGTACGGTACTAGTATTAACGAAAGAATCTTTACATATGCAAACGTTTTCTGTATCACGAAATTTACACTCTTATAGTTGTGTTACCTTATTTTCAACCAGTGTAGAGAATGTTTCAGCTATCTTCGACTCCAGGTAAATGCACACTTCACAGTAGTATAACGACAATTCCCGTATTATGAACACGTACGTTACTGGCCCTCCAATATGTGATACTGAAAGTGACTATGAAGATTTGCCTAAAGAATATCGCTTCAGTATTAGGAAATCATTCGCTTTTCTTACAGATAACGAATTGAACGAAAGGTTTCGTCTGAACCGAGACAAATTTTAAAATCTCTTTCGGTATATTGGACCAAGGCTAGCAGATAAAACAGTTCGATGGTATGGATTGGCATCACCGCATAAGATATTAATTGCCTCGCACTGATAGGAAATGGAGGTCAGTACCATGGTTTTTGTGATATGCATGGGGTATCAGAAATGATTCTGTGTAGATGCATGACACTGTTGGTATTGATAATGAGATGAAATTCGACGAAATAGTTTCATGGCCCAAAATATCCCAACTAACACTAATCCGGCTTCCATGCGAACTTCTTTTGTTATTCCCCAAAGTGGTCACAAACACAACATGATTTGGGAATTCGCAATGCGAATTCCCTAAAGTTATCGCAGACCTTACCAGAATTAGATATTCAGATTTTGAGTTCCTTAAGTCGTCTCAAATTTAACCATAATGGGAAATTCTCAATGCAAATTCCTGAAGAAATCGCAGATGTCGGTAACCAGAATAGGAAATTCGCAATGCGAGTTCGTAAAGTCGTCACAGTCGTAACCAGAATAGGAAATTTGCAATGCGAGCACGTAAGGTCATCCCCCATATAACAACAATCGAAAATTTTCAAAACTTTCCTGAAGTTATCCCGAACATGCAGAAGAATTTTGTACGATATCCCTAGTGCGTAGTTTTAATTACAGATAAATTCAATTCGTCATCCACTATTTATAGGTAGGCATAATTTGGGTTTGATTCATAAGAACCAGGTATACATATATTTATATGAAAATGGATGAACTGCTATCTTACGTTGAATATATTAAAGCTAACTTGAGAAATCTCATACAAGATAGGTACAGGCAAAGATCACTAGTATAATAATTACATCAAAACAGAGATAAAAAATATTCACTAAACAAGTACTTCAATGATACTTATCACTATCTGAAAAATAACAGGGAGCAGTGACACAAAGTGACAAAGGTGGAACAACTGTAATAATGGAGAGAGATCAATACCATACAAAGATGATGGAAATTCTTGGAGATAACGAGGAGTTTGAGGAAGTGAAAACAGATCTAACAAATACAATACAAACAAAAGCGAATGAGCGTTTCAAAGATTCAGCCACAAAAAATATTATAACAGGAGAAGAAGAAAAAGTTATGAAGGTTATGATGGAACATGCCCCAGAATTTACGGAAAACCGAAAATACACAAAGATAATATACCCCTAAGACCGATAACATCGGGAATAAAATCGCCCACTACGAGCCTAGCCGAATATCTGACCACAATACTGAAGGAAGCATAAGACAAAGATAACGAATGCTATATAGCTGACACTTTTGAGTTTGCAGATTTCACAAGAAACCTAACAATCAAAGAAGGTGAACTACTGCTGTCGCTGGATGTGGAAAATTTGTTTGGGAACATTGACATTTAATTTAGTAAGACAAGCCATTCAGCACAAATGGGATAATATAAGCACACAAACAATTTAGGCATGAAAAGTTTCCTCAATCTGATCAAGTTTGTTTTGGATAATAATGTATGGGTATACAAGGGATGATATTACAGATAAATCAAAGAATGTGCAATGGGATCGAAACTCAGCCCTATACTGGCACAATATTGTCTAGATTATGTGCTTGTTGAAGAAATACCAAAATTAAAATACAAACCATCATTTGTAAAAAAATTTGTAGATGATGTTTTCATGGCAATTCTCGAGATAGGGATAGAAGAACTTATAGAAGTGTTCAATGATGGGGAAATGGATAAAAACTTAAGATTTACAGTGGAGAGAGAAATCGAAGAACAATGGGTACCATTTCTGGATACAAAGGTCATAAGAAATAATACTAGACTGTTACAAAAACCGACCTCAACAAACAGGACAATCCACTACATGTCAAACTACAACATCAAAATTAATCACTCAGGGAGAAAAATTTCAGAATACTAAAGCAAACACTGGAACAAAATTGCTATCAAAAGATGTTCATAAATAGAGTAGTGAGGAGACGACTAAACGAGCGGACAGATGAAGAAGGAGGAAGGGAACAACAGACTGAAAATGAGAGATCGGTTTACTGTTTTTTACCGAATATCGAGCAACTAACAGCGAAGATCATAAGGGAGTTCGAAAGTGAGAAGATTAAGGTTGCAAGGAGATACACACAAGACGAATAAACTATTCTCTAAAACAAAAGATGAAAAAGAGATCCAACATTGCTCATTAAATACCATGTGCAGAATTTGAAAAAGTTTATACAGGGAAAACATTACAACTGATGAAAAATAGAATAAAAGGACATAAAAGTGATATAAAAATCACTCAGAACGATGCGCCTTAGCAAAGCATAGCACCGAAAGACACCACAAAATTTATTTTGAGGAAGCCTCGATAATAAAGACGGAAAAGAACAACAAAAAACGTCTATTTGTAGAAATGTATTACATAAATAATGAATAAAATCCAATGGACATATACAATTATGACAGACTTCATTCACCTTGTAGAAAGCTTTCTTCTTCACATAATTATATTTCTAGACCAAAATTCACTACCAGTATCGATAAGACAAGGGCAAAATTGTACAAGTTAATGCGAGTGGAAATTACGTTCTTGAATATGTAAAATTTCCAGAATTCTCGGAAGAAAACAGAATATCTAAAATTCAATCGATACTGTCGACAAATATGAGATCCGACGTTTCTCATAGAGAAATCATCAACATATCTCCCATTCAAATACGAACAGGAATTCCAAATTAATATTTTGTTTCCTTTGTCCTTCATGGTGATATGGATATGTTTTTTCAAGAAGCTATAATTCATCTCCATTCATTTCCGAAATACAAATAAGGACAATTCAATTCTGACCGTGCTGAACGATACTCAAAGCCATCTAACCAACAGACGTAAGAACCGACCATCTAAACGTTCATATTGCGATTTCGTCTGGTATATCTTGTCCATGGATCTCTTCATCTTGCGGATCTCGGGTAAAGTATATCTGTGATTCCTTGCCTTGAGTTTATTCGTGCGGATTCATGATCTAAACCAGCAGAGGAACTGTCTGCTAATTTCACATAGCAACTTCTCATAGGCGATCATGAAAATCTCAACAGGAAACTTTCCAGAAATATAATTCACATATTTATATCTGTAATTCCGGAAATTTTGGCTAGTCGCATTTCCTGAAAATATCGCATGGCGTGCTCACATGTGAGCGAATTTCGCACAGACCTCCCATTGTGGAAAGTTCAAGAATTTCCACATGCGATATCTTCAGGATATCTTTGAGAATATTGCTGTGGCGGGCATTTGAAGGAAATATAGCACTCCATGTGACTTCATAGAGAAGTAGAAAAAGTATTGCCGGGAAAAGTTTAAAACCTGGGATGTTGGACGTTGTTCAAAGATTTCATGCAATAGCAATAGCATTGGATCGAAAACTTATGATCTTAGACGCTACCGTTATTAACGGATCAGCCTATGGGGATCGACATGGTAAACACTCAATCAACTGAATGGCTGTTTGCGGTCCAGACATTAAATTCTACTATGTTAGTGCCAACTGGCCTGCTAGTGTTCACGACGCACGGGTACAGCTAAATACTTCTTTATTTCGCAGAATGGAAAATGGTTGCAGACTTCATTCCAATACTGCAATTCTCAGAAATTCCGCTTAGCTACTGAAGTGATGGTCGATTCCACCAACAGATGAAGATCCATTGAATCCAGCACATAATAATTTCAACAGAACACATATATAAATTAGAAGATTAATTGAAAATTATTTTTTTTTGTTCGAATCATCTTCTTCTCGATCATGTATTTGCCGCATACATTTTTACATGTTTAGCAGGTCTATTCATCCCCGAGAGAGATCAGAAGCAGAAGATTTTGCAATAGAAGATGATGAAAACGTCCTAAATGCAGAAAACCATGTAAATACTGAAAATGATGCACCGGCTGCCGTCAAGGCCCAAGATAGATAACAAGAACTCATCAATTATTTCGTGACAAATTTACTTCATTATAGTTGGAAGAAATCAATATTTTCATAATTTAACACTTTTATATGTATTTTCAGAAATCAACACGAAATCACAACGAAATAATTATATGGTCCGTACTATGTGAGGTTGTAGAAGCAGCTGCCATTTTCAGTTGCGTAATTATATTATGGTATCGTTGCCATAAACTCTGACATTTTTAATTTCCCATTATGATGACATTTGGGATGACTTTGGGAACTCGCAACGTGAATTTCTAATTCTTGTTACGCCTGTGAGAACTTTAAGAGCTCACTTTGCGAATTCCCAAATCATGTTGTGTTTGTGATCACTTTGGGAAACCACAATAGGAGTTCGCATGAAAGCCGGATTCGGACCTCTTAGATATCTCGCCGGGAAGTTTGTGTTACTTGGTCTTTAAATCCTGCTAGCATTTCGTCTGCGGTCATAAACTCTGATTGATGGTAGCCATGCGCACAATTAGCGACAAAATGATCAAAAACATCGCGTATTGGTGCCAATTTAACTCTCTGCTGTCGCATAACTCTTGTCTCTTCGCTCTCAAATCTTAGTGAACGAATAAGCAATCTAAATCTTTGCAAGCTCATGGTGAGGCGAAAAATCTCTACACCAGAACTATCTGTACTCTATAAGTCAGTATTGAGACGATTCGCATGAGAGATGCCAGCCATATAAATAACTCTAAAGAATGCACGAATTTCAATTGGAGTTGTTGGGGTTGCATCGCTCTCTATCGAGAAAAATTCTTAACAACAAAATAAATATATTCGTTAGTAGATTGCACAATGACATTTTTTATCTCATCATTGAGATTATTCTGGGTACTGGACGAATACGTCAGTCTTCACAGTGCTAGCCATAGAAGGATACCAACGTTTGAGGTGAAGAGCCTGTGTTCTACAGGTCACTAGTATCCGAGTTGAGCTCCTCACTGGCGACCGTTACTATTCAATGGTAGGCCTTTCTAGGATAATAAGGGTAGTGCGAGGAGGGGGAGCCCCACTAGGCGATGGCTCCTGGTGTCCCCTCTTTGGGATGACCTCGCACGGGCCGTGGTTTTTGCTAGATACCCCTGGATGGACCACTGTGAATAACTCCATGAATGTTTCAATCGTCCTTGGAGCTGGTAAGAAGAGTGTCAGGCATCGTTAAAGATGTCGGGGGTTATTGAAGTACCCTAGTGAGCGAGATGAACTGACGTCCACTTCAACCCTCTGAGCGCCAATACCGGAGGTTAGTTCCCCACCTAATCACTGAAAATACGCGAATTAATGAGGTGTGTGAAATAGAATAAGAAACACATAAAATATAACAATTCGCGTAATATACAAGAGACCAATTTATCTCTTGCATGTATTTTTTTTATCATTGGAATCAAATATTCTATCCATAAGAATACTGAAAAACTTCAATCGCCGTCAAAAATTTCAATTTTCAACGAGAAAACGATCTTTAAAATAAGGCTCCACATATTGGTTGTTTAAACACTCGGGACTTCGCGCCTTCCGTGACGTACCGCGATATATCCACTCTCTCCCTCTTCTCGTGTACCTTTCTTTCTAGCAAGCCAATAGGGAGCATCAGCTGTATCGATCCGGGCATCGTGGAATAACGAGTGACGTAGGAGGCGATCTAACGCGTTTCACCCACTTTGGTTTTGCGTCCCGATTTGACGATTTCTAATACCGATTTATTCGGAATTCGCGAATTTTTTAAGTTTGAGATAGCATACATTAGATTTTTTATCGAAATGGAATGAGAAAAACATAAAAATATGACAATTCGTGTTACATGCAAGAGACCTATTCCAGATCGGTACACGATGAGGCACTAACAAATTATTTCCGCATCCTGCAAGGAAGGACACCATTCGGAATGTTCGAATTCCCATTTCATGTCGATCGGACTAAGAAATGCTGCTCATACCCCCTATCGGTTCATCGAATTTTGCTTCAGCTATGTAGAACTAATCGCCACATATACCGAAGAAGAACCCATGGAAAATCTCAGAATCGTCTCCGCAAGATTTCGGGAATAATCGATGACAACTGCCAGCCTGAAATCAATACTTAAAAGTTATCTCAACTTGCCTAAGCAAAGAAACTCTGCCGATTCCTCTATGTATAATGAACTTCTACCGTCGTTTTATACCACGTATATCAAACACAAAACAATAACTTCTCAACGATCTTCTGATACACACTCGTAGGAAATTCCCAAAAACCAAGGAGTTTCGAACACGTTTACTTGGACATCATCATAATGTCACCTTTTGAAGGATTCTGAAATAACTCAACCGGTTTCGACCGATCCACCAAATGGACAAAAGCACTCCTCTTTCAGAACCGAGAAGCAACCACTGTCGCCCAAGTATTCAAGTCGCAATGGATCTCCTGATTTGCACCCCACCCAGAGTAACGACTCATGAAGAAAGATAGTTCTAATCGTGCTCGTTCAAGGAAATGATAAAGTTGACTGGAACGAACCACCGCTTACCACCAAGCAGCTAACGGAATTGTAGAACACAGCTATCGACAACTGAATACATCAATCAAATGTCATCATGAACAAGAACAACGAATAAGTTTCATTTTCGAAGACGTCGCCACAACATAACACTTCTGTATTCGTTGCGGCGTTCCGAAAGCCAACCCACAACTTCTACCACGTATGATGGACCATTCCAAGTAGCGAGACGTAGTTCAAATCTTTCAACGTTAACTTCTATGAAAATATTATATAGTGACCATCAACAGACTGAAACCGACTCATATCATCATCCATGAAATCATTCAACTTCACACGGACAATCAGCCGTAAAAATAACAAAAAACATGGTGGCAATCATCAAAAAGACGAACTCACTCTGGAGGAAAAGTTCATTTTCCGGACCGACTAAAAGTTGAATTTTCGAGACTTCATCACTGGCAGTCGAAACACAAAATTCAAATCTCCGAAAAATCGAAAGATATATTTCGCTCGGCTTGTAAAAATCACTTCATTTCAATTCATCCTTTCTATTGACTTTAGGGAGATGGTCTACAGTTCGACAGAACGGGTGCTTCAGATCCAACAATCTTGAAATTACTATCAGTAATGAAGACTCGGCGCTGTGCTGGGCTGGGCTGGAATTACTAGCCCCTGTCGTTTCCAGAGTGGTACAAACGGTGTTGTCTGCACTTCCAGGATATGCTTCCAAACTGCAGGCGGTACCAGAGGAAGCCATTGGTAGGGTCCTGAGACTTCGTGGCCTAGCTCATTATCCTTGACGATGGTAAGGGCTACATGGATGTGCCAGGGTAGTCGGCTCAACCCTAGGGAATTCATCAGGGCTTCTGGAACGTTGGTGTCCAAAGAACTTGGATGGTTCGCGGTCCCCAAGTGATTCCCGTTCAAGGAGGCGGTGTGTCTTATATTTCTGGGATGTGCACAGCAGCCGGATCAATTTCGTCTTGATTTGCTTTGACCCAGAGGGTGGTGGCTTCAATATATCGTCCATTACCTCGGTTGTGAACTTTTCTGTTTGAGCCCCTACTGCATGCCCGAAGGCCGTCACTGGAGAAAATTCCGTTTACTATACCATAGGTCTGGGTTGGTGGATATGAACTCTAGTATAGGGACTGCGAATCAAAAGATTTGTCTTGGGTCGCTCTGCATAGTATTGATCAGTACGTTCTTTCTTGCTTTCTTGAATGCAAATCGGCCCTGTTGTTCTAGGAAAGATCTGGAGATTAAATTTTGAGGTTTGGTTTGGAGCCTGAATATCTCTGAATATTAGGTTCATTGGTGGGCAAGATCAGCCAAACCGCTAGGTGTTATACCGATATGAAATTTTTAGGTTAATTCCTCGATATCTTATGAAGTACCACTTCGATCAGATTTAAACTTCCTTATCAGTTCTACAATACCAACTCTCAACTGGCAGATTTTTTTTCTCAGAGACTGTTGATCTGATTTCAATAGAATCTGGCACACACTCAGAGTCAATCAACAATGGTTCAAATTTGAATTCGATCCGATGCATTTCGAATTTCGTTGTAATTCGAAATTTCGACGTTATTTCTTCAATATCTAATAAATTATAGATACGATCAGAATGCTACTTCGAAATCAATTGGAGGATATCAACGCGAAACCCTGTGCAGGTTTTCAGGAAACCATTTATCAGACTGCAATTAAATTTGGCAAGAACATTAATGTCAATATTATTTAGCCAGGGTGCTTCAAATTTCAGTTCTATCCGATATTCATTTCAGGAGATATTTGAAAATAAATATATCAAATTTCGTAGCTATTTGAAATTTTGTGGTAATTTCCTCAATAACCGGAGAACAACTGACGCGATCGGATTCATACTTCTTTGAAAGTTGTACAATACCGATAGGCACTTTCGAGCAAATTTTTGTGAGGATCATGAAAGCAGAAAATTGAATAAATTATTTTTTTTCGGCAACTTTACAATTTCTATTCGAAACTCTCAACGTGGGTTTCACAAAGCTTAATCCTCTGATCAACGCGTGATATTCTGTGGTATTGCTAAAAATGAACTGAAATTGAACATAGAATTGTCTTGATCAGAACAATCAAGTTAATCAGAGCTTTGTGAAACCCGCTGTTAGACTCCTAAACAGAACATCTGCTGATCAGCAAATTTGAGAAAAATTTCGTGATAATGATTCGATTAGATCAAAACATTAAAACTTTTTCTCAAATATTTATATTTGGCGGTCTGATAATTATATGGTCCTCACGAAATTCCGCATGAACCTTCAAGTTGTCATTTTTCATTTGAGTACTGGATTTTAATACGATATGATCTGTACTTTCATCAATATTGGAAAAATACAATTCTCAATGGGTATATTTGCGGAATCATAGGGTTGATTTTTCCAATTCGCGAATTAGGACTTCGCAATTAAACTCCAAACCTACAATGCAAGTATCAAGTCTCTAAGTAGATTCTTTCGAAAGCTATTTTGTCGCTATCGGCGGTTAGGACGGTCGATAACACAAAAACTTCCGAAAGAACCGACTTGAAGACTCGATATTTATGAAGTGGGTTTTCTGTTCAATTACGAAGGGCTAATTCGAGAATGTGTGGAATTCGCCTAATTTTGATAATTGATAATATTGTTGTTTCTCCTAGGTGTCACTATGTAACCCCTCAGAAGCTTGTACGAGTTAGGAGACCGATTAGGCTTTGATTCCGATTCCTTACGACACGTCAGGAACAGCATTGTTGATTGTTTACCCAAAAGATGCTTCCGGTGTTGTCGTAGATGCTGACCAGAAAATAAAATCCGGTGGGACAGCATACTGAAGTGAAATGCTTAAATAAAAATTTTGTAACGTGATATCGGCATAATATTGAGAAATGGTGGATGTATAGAAATAATTACTTCATCCTGAAGTCCTCCTTGTTACAGCTCATTAGTATTCGATCCAACAGTTTATGGTCACAGGTCGCGGGTATAACTCAAAGAATTTTCTTCAAATCTGAGATGAAAACTTTTCATTGCTTATTTAATACTCTCGCCACTGAGCTTGCCACTTCTCTGTTGAAAAGGTCTTACCTTTTAGACCTCCTTCTGTGTTATATGCCTTATATATTATATATATTCCTTTCATGGGAAACATATTTCAATCCATGCAAGTATGAATTGGTCGACAAGTATCTGTTCAACACACAAAAACATATACAATAGCTACATTACAACAGAATGATTGGGGAAATTGTTTATTGAGTTCTTCAAGAAATACATATGTCACTCTTAAAATAAGGTTCATGTTTTTCGGTGAATAAAAGTTACTATTATAGAAGATAGGAATACCATCAGAATCAATTCCATCAAATTTGTTAAGGATATTGAAGTTATTCGAATATATCAAATCAATTCCTCATTGAATGAAAGAGGTGAAATAATTTTCGAAAAAAATTTCATCACATCCATTATTATTTTGATTATTTGAAATCAGCCAGTATAAAAAATCACGTAGCTATACTTATAAATAATTGAAATTTTTTTAACACTACAACAAGGTGAAAATTTCAACTGTTTATTTGTTAAATTAAAATGAGCATACTGGGGCTTTTATACAACAATACAGAATTAGTGATTTACGTATTTCGCTAGATTTAAAGTAAGCTACCTATAACATTAAAGCTGCTCCAATAGTTTATTAATTTCAATCGTTTTCAACATGTATTTATATTTCTATTCAGTACTCATTTTCATAACCACAAATACATTGGCACATGAAATGACCAATAATTACTCTTTCGGCGATAATAAAAATTTTTCACCTCTATACAAAACGCCGAAATATTTTTCTGCTAAAAACATATTTTTCTCAATTGAAAATATCTGCCTTAAAATGTGGTTCGTTTAATACTGATAATTCGAATAAATTCCAGATGTTTTTTACTATACGATTCTGAGCTGAATATATTTCTTTCGAGGAAATTCTTCTCAAATATGATGAACTTAATATAATATACCGAAATTCGAATGTTCGCTAATGGTTTATTAGAATTATATATTGTATCATATCAGGAAAAAAAATTATGAAATTTTGGGGATGTGTTTGTTGCTGATTATTTTACACAACTCTGAAAAGTACCTATGAAAATTTCAGTCATTCCCATGAGGCAATTGTACAACATAATATCTGATAGGAATTTGATTGATATTATGGCGATCAGTCATTGGCACGACAAATGTCATTAAATTGCCTGGTGGCATATAATGAAAAACTTACTACTGAATATAGTGAAATATTTAGCAAGGTTACTTGGAGACCTGTCAACAATGAAGAATTATAATAACCCTCCTCTGGACTGTATATTTATTCAATTCAGAATTGCAGATTGAATTTGCTGGCTTATATTCTAATTAACAAAACGGCATTATTGTACATTTATGGATTCTGTACATTTCCACTGTATTTTTTTTTTGATCATGTTCACAAAGAATAAATTAATTTCTGGAATAATAAATTATATCTAGTTAAGTACATAAGGCAAGGACAAAGAACATTAGACTGATTCCATCACCTGAGTGAAGACTTAAGAATATTTAAGATGCACACAATTAACAAAATAAAGGCATATAATAATTAAGATTGAGTATTGTTAAATCACATTTGCCGGTTCAAGATCAAATTTTTAATACAATAACATGGCATAATTCTCAGTTGATCTGCATGTAGCAAAAATATAAATACACAAACAAAAAAATACTTATACACTCATACAAAGAAGTCGGCAAGTTCCAGATCGAATGATTTGGAAAACAGAGAAAAGATAATATACAGAAATGCTATCATTAATTTAACTGAATGCTTTTGACCGAATCAAGAGATATTCCAAAGTTAATAAAATCGTCGAGTGTTCGAGAAAGAGTCTTTTCGAAAAAAAACTCTAGCCAGAAAAATACAGTGATACAATGGTTGTGTTCTCATTTCAGAAACAAACTAGAAACAAGTGGAATGGATCATTTCAGCGAATGATTATTTTCCGCGATTAATATTTAAGTGTATTTTCTTTATGTCGAAGATTCAATATAAATGCGCGTAAGAATTGTTGAGATCTCATATGCGATAACGACTACTTATACAGACTTATCATTATATAAGATCAGTATGAAAAGCTACAAACAATGAAAATTTAATACATCCCTATGAAACATTATAAAATACAAAATCGATCGACAAGAAATTGATATATATGCTAAGACTGGCGTGAAATTATCAGGAGGACGGATGTAATAATCATACACAATAGAATACTAAGTAATATGTGGGCAAAGGAAATCAAAGGCTTTGATAGACTGGCGAGAAAATTCGCTGAAGTTCTGAACGACTCTTCAAGCAGTGCAGACCAAAGTGCAGGCGAGATTGTGCGCCGTTTGGGGCGAAGTGGAGTTGCAAATATATTTTTTTTTGAGGTAATATATTCATTACTTGCAGCAATATATTTGTGTGACGATATATTTGTTTTTTGTTCCGATATATTTAATTTCTACCAAACACAATATATTTACGAGTTAGGAGTTTCGAACATATTAAAATGTAAATTGCTATATATTTATTCATTCGAGCTACCAGACACCGACAAGAGATAGCTCACCGAAAGCTTCCAGTTTCCTGTACAAAATTTCAAACAATTTCGATTGAAATCTGAGTTTACTACAACTATTTCAGGAATTATTTTTAAGCTCTTTCGAACTCGGATTGCAAGATTGTGGAAAACTCTCGTAAATATATTGGGTTTGGAAGAATATAAATATATCGGAATGAAAAATCCTTATACGAAATACAATTGATACAGCTAATAAATAATATATCATTTTTTTACATTTTTTTTCTGGGTTTTCACTCCCCATGTCTGAAACAGAACTATTGAACATTAAATAAAAATTATTCTTCATGGAAAACGCCTTTGCGGGTTGCAGGATTGAACTTTTTTTCACGGCAGTTCCTGAAAACAGATTGCCTAAAGACCAATACAGGAACAATACAAACGAAAAAGAATAAAGTAATTTTTTTAATAGTTCTGTTTCAGATATTGGTAGTGAAAACCCAAAAAATAACCTAAAAATGATGCAAAAGCTCTCCCAAATCAGTTTTAATCGATAAATAATATATTGACTCGGATATAAAATATTGGCAAACGCAAAGGTATTCAAACTTCTATCAGCATCATCAGTTATTAAGCATTTCTGATGTTTTCACCTTTCAAAATTTTGAAGGCTTGTAGGCCACCAATAAATTGTCTAGAAACGATGTCATGAGCATATATAAAAATTATGTTCCAACACATTTCAACATCTAATTCAGGATTATTTCCCAAGTAGGATGAATACGAATATGTGGATGAATTCAGTTCATATTCGCAATAACATGCACAAGAAAACGGTTTTCTGGCAAGATTTTCAAGATTTCGAGAATTTGTCGCGAGAACTGCTTTCGCGTCAACAGTAACTAGTAACAAGACAGTCAACTCACTATGTAGACCGTGCAAGACAGGCAGGACCTCTCTTTGGCCACCGATCTTCGTACACTCTTCGTTTGAAGAAAACGTTTTTTATTTTCAAATAATTTTAGGAAAAAACTGTAAAATGTAAATATTGGACGGTGGAGGGAGAAAGATCTGTAAGGGACAGTCTTTATTCTCATACAGAGTGATACCGGCATATCCCATCCTGATGCATGCAGTCATGGCTGTTCCCTGCCCTGCGTATCAACATTCATTTTCTAAGCGAGCGAAAAAGAACGACCCGTGTGCGAAAACACTGAAGTAGTACAGAAGCTGCTTGCGTAGGATTGTCACAACTCGCCAGTCTAACCATACCTTAACAGTTGGAAATAAAAATTGTGGTAAACCTCCTTTTGTCTCTTTTGGTCCAACCTCACGCAACAAAACTGTTTCAAATTTTTAACCAACAATTTTAATATTCCTAACTAGATAACTGAGTAGCACGAGTAATTGAAAATAATAAAGATTTTAAAGGGACTCGAATTTCATACTTCCACGATTGGTGCTATCCAAAATTTCCTTATATTGCTGTTACTTACTGATGTCTTCCAAATATATACGATAAATTATAATGTATTAGCAATGAGTTATTTCATTCGAAATTCCTAATGTTGTGATATCGAATATCGAATGAGTGCCGAGAGAACAACTTTTAGCCTGAGAAGTATATAAGTAGCTTAGGATCGATAAGGACAAACTGCTTTACTTGTTTATATCAGTAATCATGTGAATGTTAGGAAGTATAAGAACGGTACCTTCCAGTTTAACCCTTATTTATTCTGAGACGTCTTTGCATTCTCATTTACACAATCTCTATCCAAGAATTTAGCTTGAAATGGATAAATTGAAGCTGAGGAATGCCTGCTACAGCTATTGCGTTATTCTGACAGGGGAGCCGCTCATAAAATTCACTTGAGTGAGTCTGCTGTATCGAGAATTTACCGCGAGGATAATGAAACACTGTTAACTTAAACCCGGGAAGAGATTCTTAAAAAAACGATTGTTTCCAGAGAGACAATGTCAAATATAAATGACAAATGTTCCTTCCATCGGCTCAATTCGTTTAACCTGACTTCATGAGAAGTAACGATTGGACCGAGCAGCCAATCTTCTTTTCGCAAAAGAACACGTTGGTTGGGCATATACAGAGTGTAACAGCCAAATGGAATAAATTCGATAACGAATAAATGAGGGTGTGTTGGGAAAAACGCTCGGACACGTCGATTTGTAATTTTAAATGCGCATATTTTTCAAGAAAATAATATTATATAGGCTGTTCCATGTGACCGTGGCCAATACCAACTTTCTTATTTCACATGCAACCCCCTGTATATTATTTATTTCTTGGATTCTTCAGAGAATTCTAGACACAATTCATGCACAATGTCCTATACCTATCTTTAACTATTTCGGAAATATTAAGTGTTTTCAGATTTAGTGCAAAAATCAACGTTTTAAATAAAAATTATTTTATTTCACCAATTCGGTACATTACACTTAAAACCTAATAAGTAATACTGATTATTTCTTAATATTTAAAAAAAAAACAAAAAAAACCTTAATCTCAATGTAGGAAATGTTCAAAATGCTCGCCGCGAACGTCTTGGCAACATGCGAATCTGGTGTAGAATTGTCTTCTAACGTTACTCAACATTTCTGAAAACACTTAATAATATCCGAAAAAATTGAAGAAAGAGAGGTATAGGACATTGTACATGACTTATGTCTAGAATTTTCTGAAGAATCCAAAAAATAAATAATATACCGGGGGTTACATTTGAAATAAGAAAGTTGGTATTGGCCACGGTCGCATGGAACACCCTATATAATTTTATTTTCTTGAAAACTATTATCGAATTTATTCCATTTGGCTGTTACACTCTGTATGTATGACCAATGGCAGCATATTACTTTTTGTGCTAAAAGTGATCTATTTCTAAAGTGTTGCTACATTGAAGAAAATACTTCTGCAACCGTTGTGCGGGTATTCTCATTAAAGTTAGAACATAATAATTAAATCAGGCAGTTGTGGAAGACTCATAACGTAACTCCGATTTACTGTAGTATAAATCCCCTCCACACTGTACAGCTTTCATACGGTACTACTGCAAGATGGGTAAAACGAATAGTACCATATTAAGTGCTACAATTTCTCTCAAAATTAAGACATCGCAACGAATGAAAAGAGGAAATGTTCAAAAAATGTGAGGCCACATCTAATTTTCGTGAACATTCTCGTCTGTCAACGATTCAGTCTACAGAATGTTCTGAATAACAGCTTACTTTTCATTATTTTTATCCATCCCTGTATATAACAAAAAACGAAGCAACTGAGGTTATCTAAGAGCTTACGTAACCGGGAACCAAGCTACGATGGAAAATAAATCTTCTTAAATCGACTGAAGGGATCAAAAGAAAATTAATTACAAATATCATTGAGATTTTGTCCATTCCCCCCATTTTGTCGGTGTTTACACACATGCAATTTCGCTTAAAATTGACATATCGCAACGAACGGAAAATCAAAATGTTTAGAAAATATGAGGAAACGTCTGAGTACTGGTGAACATTCTCGCTTGTCAACGATTCATTTCGCATGGTGTTTTTTTTGTTCAGCTTCACACGCGAGCTATTCGACTCATGAAATGACGGATGCTGTTCGAAAGGAATTCCTTGTTGAAGAAACACATGTGATATTATGAGTAAGACTATTATGGATGAAAAAACGTGTCATCAATCGTTCATTCAGAGCATTAGCCTGGCCGTCCACTGGAAACGATTCGGGGCTTTTATGAGATACGCGTTTTACGAGCGCCGATGAGCTTTTACGATCCGAGCGGTGTCAGGGTCAGGGTCGTCCACTGGCAGATAGTTCGCGAGGTTTCGGTTCGTTCTTGTTCTTGCGTAGCAGAGGATTTGTACTTCGGATTTCCATGTTTATTGAAGGGATTGTGATTCGGGATGGATTCAGAATTAATATTTAATTTCTTGCATAAATCTTTCTTGATCAGGCGTTTGTTAGCTACGGAATTGGAAAAATTTTTGAGCTAAGGTAGATTCAAATTTAGAAAGAATGAAATTACCGGGAAAAATTCACCATCTTGATAATGACTCGGAAAAACCCTCAAAACTTTACAGATGTAGGCGGCGTAATTTAACTGAGTTTCCAGAAGACCGCCAAACAGATTATTATCGAATACTCATTTATAATACTGCAATGGAAGTTGAAGTGTGAATGTTGATGACCTGGGTACTTCGAAAACAAAGGATGTGGAACTTCGAAATTATGGCTGATTTGAGTTTTATTTGTGAAAAGTCACCTTCAGAAAGGAAATATGATATTAATGTATCTAGAACGTGACTTCAAAACTTCAAAAACTGCAAAAATCGAAAGAAATGATGGTGACACAAATATTCAGAAATTCTTAAAAGTTTGCAGGAGTGCATGAGTATTTTAGAAAACAGGTCACTAGTAAAACATCCGTAGCGTTCGATGAAGAAAAAACTATGTTTATTTTGTGATCGAAAGGATCGTTCTGCATATGAGATTGATTGGAACGTAGTTGAATCAATACAGTACGTATGGACCAAAAACACTTTGAGCATATAGAAAAATGTTCGGAATAAAATTGGTCACATACTAAAAAACAAATTGATAATAGATATTGGGATAATAAGAGCTATAAAAACCGAGACAATGGCGAAACGCGCTGGATAAATTATACTTGGAATGCTATACAGCCGATTATTTACAAATCGTCCAATTTCAGGTAGGCTACTACACCTACAGAACTTCTGGATGTGAGTTTAATGTGAGAAAAGAGACAACATTCATTAACAATTCAATCTGATCCATCTTAAATTCGGCAACAATAAACAACGAGCTTCAACAAATATTCCGCTCACAAACCATACATTCCGCTTGCCGTCGGATAGCTCTTCTTTTCGAGCGTATAGACGCGGCAGATTCAAACTGATCGGGATACGATTGTGCCGCTCGAATCCTCTCGAAAACGCCTGTATGAACTCGCTGCCAGTCGACGGTGGCACCTAGAATTCCATTCATTTGGAGCTGTCGCGCAAGTTCGTTCATTTACGCTCCTATCGCGCCTCTCGAAATCGCGTGCAGTGGACGACCAGCCTTATGACAGTGATGATAAGGCTAAATGATTTCCGCACTCTCTCTGTTCTGTTTTGGGTGAGGACAGAGGAAAGATACCCAACCAACTAAGGTGTAGAGGAAAGTACCTGAAAGCCTTATCGAAGTAAGTTTTAAATTCATTGAAGTTGAATCTTATAGCGATTATTGATGATTGTCAAAGTCAAACTCGAACTTTCCTTTAGACCTATCCATTTCGTTGTTCTCGATGTAACCATTGTCCCTAATCAGAAAACATTTTTCAAACAAATCTATTAGGAGCGGCCGTACACACGGCGGCTTTGAGAGCTGCGTTCGGGCCAGAGTTTGACCGTGTGTGCGCCGATATACAGGGTCCCCAATTGAAAATGTTTTCGGTCATACAGGGTGTCCCATTTTTTCTGGGCGGGTCCCAACTTTGTTTTCTTGAATGGCAACCTGTATTTCATATACACTTTATATCTACCTCTTCTACAAAAATATCAACGGTTCTCGAGATATTCTGCCTGACATGTATTTTTTTTAAATTTGGCACTCAGAGTATTTGAGATTATTAAGTTGTGACAGGTGCCATTGGAATTTATATCAGGTCAAATATTGAACATCGGTTACTCCCTCAAACGGTTTATCTCAAATCGAACTGGGATATACAGAGTATAAGAAATAGCCGGTCACATATTGGAAATAAAAATTGGCAGAATCTTCCTTATTTCAAACGGAACACCGCATATTTAATCGATCCATAAGAAGCCCAAAAAAAAAATTCTAACAATTAGATCAACACGAAATTTTGCACCTAGTTGCGCGTTGGTAGTCTCCACCAGATAACGAAATTTCAATCGGATTACATTTGTACTTCTTGAGATATTGCGGAAACAACGTTAACATTCCAAATATCAACGAAATTTGGCAATTTTTTTTTTTCTATTTCTCGGAAAGTAGATATCGGATCGAATTGAAATTTGGAACATTGTTGATGAATACTGACTGTAAGGTTTCTGCCGAATTCCATTGAATACAATCAATAATTTCAGATAAAAAAAAATTTCATCAAAAATTTTAAAAATTTTAAATAAAATTTGTTTGAATTTTCCAACAACTGGGTCCACACGCAATTTTGCTCTAACTTGCGCGTTGGTATTTCAAAACTGTCCACGAAGTTTCAATGTGAGTCAATACTTCATGAGATATCGAGGAATTAACCTCAAAAGTTCAAATGGGCCTGACTACGAAACTATACAACTGATTCCACACATTAACGAACTCAACCGAGATATTCGGACTCCAAACCTAATCCGACAATTTCAAGTCGCTAGTTCTTTTCCTTCGAAAGTTAGAGCACATACGGGCGGCCGGAGAGAATTGAATTTGACCAAGAATTCATCTTCAGGGAGTTCAAACCAATCGTTTTAGACCATTTTAGGCTCGAAATTCGAAAATAACAGTCATCGTGACGAAATGATAACGCGCTGTTCCCTGGAACAAGGGAGTAAAAAGGCTCTACAAATTTTGACTGGTAGTCCTTAATTTCACTAGTTTTCTTTAAAACAGCTGATTTTTATGAAGAAGCTTAAACTCATTTCGACTTCATTGGGAGAAATTTATGAGGAAAAGCTAACCAGTAGACTCAAAAACGTGAGGTATTGACTATGCCGAGTATTTTTTTAAAAATCTCAAAATTGACGGAGCAAGCTATCGATCTCGGCTCATCCTCCTTTTTGCAACTCGAAAATCTCCTTTGCTAGGTTTTTTGCACCTACATCTCAAATAATCGGTCCAAAATGCTCGAAAGACTGTTCTACCCTGTACAAAATAGCTGGTGTAATTTGCCAAGGGTAACCGTTATTCTATACCGCATCTTTTCGGAAGAAGTTGGTGGCTCGACGTGAACCATATTTAATGAATTCCTATAAGTAAAGCTAGTTTTGTGAAATCAGGTGGGCCACCACAGTTGAAATTAGCATATCAATATCAAGTCGTTGAACGAAATCATAGCGAAGCAATATGAATAATTACCATTTTTCATAAAATGAGCTGTTTAAAGTAAAGCTAGTGAACTTAACCGAGAGGACTACTGAACGAAATTTGAAGAGCTTTTTTGGTGCTTCTTATGGACCGATAAAATATAGGGTGTTCCATTTGAAATGAGTAAGATTCTGCCAATTTTTATTTCCAATATGTGGCATGCTGTTTTTCATACCCTGTATAACCCAGTTCGATTTCAGATATACCGTTTGAGAGAGTAACCAATGTACAATATTTGCCCAGAAATAAATTCCAATGGCACTTACCACAACTTAATAATTTCAAATACTCTGAGTGACGAATATTGGAAAAAAAAAGGCATGCCAGGCAGAATATCTCAAAAACCGTTGATATTTTTGGGGTAAAGATATGCATAAAGTGATTTTTATTTTTATGTAGAAACCGAAAGAGCAATAAAAATACAGGTTGCCATCTAAAAAAACAATGCTGGGATCCGCCCAGAAAAAAATGGAATACCCCGTGTTACCGAGATTCCTATCCATTTCCTAACTAGAGATATGGAACACCGCGCCACTGTTGCTGAACCCTGTAATAAATATATCGGCTGTTGTGGTCGCCACAGGTCGCCGTGTTGAAACATATGCTGCAAGTAGGTTATCATTGAATCATAGTGACAGATGTAATACTCAGCATTGAGTCAAGGTCACAAAAATTTGACCCTTGAAATGATTCGCTTCTGTGTTAGGTATTCCATAGGCGGTTTCGGAAAATTGCTCGGATTAACACGGGTAACTCTCACCCGGGTTACCCAAATGACAGATAGAGCGTTCCACATCTGTCATTTGAGTGATCCGGGTGAGTTACCCGTTTTAATCCGATCAAGTTTCCGAAACCGCCGTATGAAGTTAGTCCGCAAGAAGGGAAGTGGCTATCACCCATAAGTCATAATGATAATTTTCCATGTAAGGACAGTCCAGGTGAGAATGCCATATCGCAAGTAGGATTCTTGCCAGAAAACCTCGTTTTCAGAGTTTCGGTGACACCAACGGGGGAGGTTGTTAAATTGCAAGTAAAACACGTTCCAAGAAGACACTATTTGGTTATCTCTAGATACTGATAGTGCTCAGAGAGCCGACTCTCGATATCGCAATCTCCAGTACACTAGGTACGTATCCTTCGCTGAAGATGCACCCTCTACAGTAGTTCGTGCTATCACAGCTTGTATTGATGCCCACGAGACAATACCCTCCTGAGGTCTCGTCGCTTTCTTTTGAAATTGATGTCTCATCTCGAATTCCTCATTGGTATCTCTTCTAGAGTCTCGCAGTTCCGTGCCACCAAAAGATTTGAATTATTTCGTCATGTATTTAGGCCAAAATTCAATGAAAAAATGTTGACAAACTTCAATAAAAAGTTAACTTTACTTTTTGAATAATGAAATTCACTAATCAGGGTAAACCTTCAAGGCGGTGATCATAAGGGCCCCATTTACATTTCCCTTTCAAATCTTCAATGTTAGTTTTGGCTGATAATTATAAATTATCTGAAGCTCTATATTGGACAATTGAAACTCATTTGAAACGTGTATTACTTTCATTTTGTTTCACTTGAGTCAGTAATTCAATTTGACGAGGGGAATTTGAGTATTAAGAAATTCACTAAACCTCTGATGAACTTGAAATCCGAGCGGAAGGAAATTTTAATACAATTAGTTCATAAAAATGTATAATATCGTTCCCAAATATTCAGAAAGGAAATGCTATTAGTCGTAAGGCACTAATTTATTAAGCTTATTCACTAAAGCGACGTTTCGAGAAACTTTTTTTTCTTCCTCAGGATTCTGGATAATTAATCAAATAGGTAACCTGAACAATTCAAATTCGTAAATTCGTTATTTAAAATTGGTGTAAATAACATTTTGGGGACTCAGAAATTCTCCTGACGTATCAGTGTTAAATATTTCATTACTCTTCATCACGATACAATTAATGATTATTGATCGCTTTCGATGAAATCCAACGAAATTTAGGGAAAGGAAAAAATGTCATCGATATCATAAAAGGTTAGGTTAAAAATATTCCATCGTGGCGATCACCAAGAACGATTGGTTCATTGAATGGTTCAGTTGATGAAATCAAAAGCAAATTAATACGATACATCTAGTAGACATTTCGCTTAAAATGATACGACACCTTACGAGACATTCTAGACTTGTTCGCGGCAAACCTTACTAAGATCTCGTCTCGTCCTGAATTATGAGCTCACGGTATCGTTTCGAGTCTATTCTAGTTTACAAGACGAGATGAGATTGTCCATAAGGAGGCTCTCGTGGGCATCAATAACAGCTTGTTAATTGAGCCGCATGTTGTTAGGTGTTCACATCTGTACATGTTTTCAAAATGATTATCAACAAAGACATACAGAAATAAATAACGTGTGTACTGGGTTGAATCTTAAACAACACTGATACACCGCCAGAATAGACATACCTCTTCAAGGCAGAAAAGACTATTCTTCCTACAAAATCAGAAGTAAAAAATTCGAACCCAAATCGTGCACATGCCTAAAAATTCTGATAACAGACTGAGTAATTACAATTGGATATTAAGTTGTCTAGAAATGTTAATTATCTACAGATTTTCCTAAGGATAAAGTGTTATGCTCAACACAATATAGTTACCAATGAATAATTATCTATTTTTTTATTTTCTTAATGAGTTTCCTAAATGAAGCGGTCCATTTGGTCCGCGTTAACTTGGCACATTCTGCATCGTCCAAAGTGGCTGGTGGTGTATAAGGAGAAAATTTTTCCCTGGGTGTTGAAGCAGTCAACGTATAGTTGGTACATATATCGGAGGAAAATCCTGAATCACTCTCGAATCCTAGAAAACGAATAGATTTCTTGTAGTCAAGGAGCCCCAGAAGGAAATTACGGGATTCAATCGAGCGCGTCAGATTAAGGTAGGGTGAGTTTATTAGATGCCGAGATGTGAACATTCAAATAATCAGACAATCTGACAGTGCGACGAAACTGCGTGGGAGGAATACAAAGTTGTAAAATAAAAGTTGATTATCAGATTTTCTCGAGCGCACCAGATTCAGGTAGAGTGAGTTCATTAGAGGCTGAAACATTCCACTAATCTGACAATTTCGGTGTGACGAAACTACGTGGGAGGTTAACAAAGCTGTTAAAAAATGGTGGTCATCAGATTTTCTCGAGAGTCAGATTTGGTAAGGAAAGTTAATTAAATTCTGAAAAGTTTACATTCCAATAATCTTACAATTTCAGTGTAACTTGGTACCTGGAAGGGCTAGAAAGTAGTAAAAAAAAATTGATCAGATTTTTTCGATTGCGTCAGAGTAAGATAACTCCGAATGATCTTCAAATTATGGGTCAGCACGTCTAGGACATTAGGATCAACTGTATATATCTTAATCTGACGCACTCAAGTTTTTCAAAATGACATTTTTTGCATAACTCAATAATCTCAGTGAGCTTGCATTATGTCTGAATCGTCAGAATATTAAATTGTTACCATTTTTGGGTTCACTAGAAATCTCCTTGAAATATCTGACGCCCTCGATAGTTTTTTTTCAATTTTCAACTTTTATGTATAGGATGATTCATGAAGTTTGGCGACCGGCCTTATCGGAAACCTTTATCCTAGGGTTGAGTGACGTACAACAAACCGTAGTTTTTAATTGGAACACCCGGTACGTTGTTGTAATATTTTTCTAGAATCTGCGTTTAATGGCCTTCGAAGTTGGTGAATACAAAGAGTAGTTTTTAATTACTCTTTACCGTTGTTAGTTAAAAAATATTTCGTGAAAAATGCCATTTTATTTCACGAATAATAGATTGCACTCTTCAGTGGAGAACTCAGAACTTGGAAATATCTTGAAATCTTTTTTTAGCGGCGATTCTGTCATAAGACTTTTTTTCTGGAAATTATAGGATAAACGTTTTCCAAAATACTGCCGGTCGCCAACCTAAATGAACCCGGTTCATCCATCCATACCATTAAAACCAACAAATAGACACACCTACATTACTAAAGATACCTGAGGCATATATGGTATCAATATCTTACGAGCTCGAACATATCCATGTTACAGGTTTTTTTACATTTTTGAAGATCTGTAGGCACTTCCACACCAATGGACGGGTATGCATTATACAACATTTTTTCAAATTTTAGCATCTGAGCACTAAGCTTCAAAATCCAAAAGGTGTCTGAGACACTAGAGTAAATCCCCGTTTAGTATCATGGGCTCCCCTTCTATAGTAATGGTCCCTATGATTGCCATATTACGAATAATATAATCATAGTCATTTCGTAAGTAAATACAATTTTTTGAGAAGGTAAAATAGCTCTGGTAGTGGTGCATTCATTCCAATACAACTGCGCTTTTTTGGGGTGATATTTTTTGAAACGCAAGTAATTTTTAAAAACACAAACGGACATGCTTTAAAGAAATCAACTTGCATAGGTTGGTTTAGAATTCAGGGATGTCCAACTTTATACGGTGGCTGACCATACTGAACATTTTCAGCAGCACTGCAGCAGGCCAACCCAGCACTATTCGTGGACGGAATGAGAAGATTATAAAGGCTCGAATAGTGCGATATGAAGTAAAGTATCAGTTGTACATTTGACGCATAATAGCAAAACGGCGTCCTAGAGTAAGTTGCTGTGGCAGATATCTTGACGTTATGTGGTAAATCACTGTTCACCAGTTGATATTCGTGTTTCTCTACCTTCGTTTGCCCACACACGCATTGTCATTGAAGTACAATTAACAAGACGGCTAATTTCGCCTGAGGACAAACAGAATCGCAAACATGATGTTTATGTTAACGTCTCCGAACTCGAGACATTTTTTCACGCTCAACTATGACTCAACACCAGTGGACTGCTGGACAATGCCTACGAAATAACTTAGCTACACAGATTTTATGGAGTGCTTTCTTCAAAAACAAAATAACAAAAAAATTATGCAAACTGAAGCGTTGATATCTTTATCATGCCATGAATATGAATATGGTCAAAAATGAATTTTGCATAGTTATTATTTCTGGATGTAACGCTTCTGATGACCCTGACGGCCGGTTTCACAAAGCCTCGATCACCGTTGACTAGGCAAGCAAGCGCTCAATTGGTGGATCAACACCTTATTATATGCTAAATAATCTGATTTGATCGGTGATTGAGGATTTGACGGCTCGATCACCAAATGGTCTATCAACGGTCGTTGATTGCCGATCAAGCAATATGTGGGTGTCACAAAACATTTTTGAGTACCTTCTGATTAACATAGAAACTTCACTTGACGGTCGATCAGGTTGACTGGACAAATTTGGGAAACCAAGCCAGTTAATCACAGTATTGAAGTGTAATTTACTGGATCAGTCTTTTTTGGAATGTTTCGCAATATAATTCCTTCGTTACTTCATCAGAAGGAAATAATTATGAATATGAAATCTGCAGTTATGGAATTTTCTGAAATTGGTATAGAATTTGACCCGAGCAATGTGAGATGGCAGATATTTGTTGCTGAAGTTTTTCGAGTTTTGGTGAGATAAACTCAAGACTGTATAAGGTGGGCAAAATTCGTTGTCTACTGAAGGGATCTCGAGAACTATTGCAGCTAGAAGAAAACTGATAACACATTCTCGAGCTCTTTTTTCCTGACTAATCCGAATCTGAAAACAGATCGAGCTTATCGAACTTGATTTATGAGCGCAAATTGAGAAATTGTTATTTTCAATAATGCTGAATAACTCGCTCGTTTGAACTCGCATTCGAAATCTGTTGATACATTCTACAGGCACTTTTTTAGGCGTAATTCAAATACAATATGACTGAATTTTTTACTCCGATTTTGGATTTTTCAAATGTAAACTATAGTCGAAAGTTGCTTTTCACATGAATATAACATGAGAAAAAGTTCAATACTTGTTTCCCGCTTTTCTATTCACTGTTAAATTGTTATGAGTAGGCTGGCGTTACCATAGCGAACATTGAATATGGATATTTCTAGAAATAGACTTCCCTTCCAACTCGGCTATTTCCATTCGCTTGAATATAGCATACCAACATATCGAATTTTTCGTAATTTGGAATATTTCGGGCCATTAGGGATAATGAACAGATTTTCCATTGCTTATCTTAAGAACTATGACAAATTAAGCATAGAAATATTTATTCAGCAATCGCTGATTCCAATCATAGAGGCGAAGTTCACACAAAGATAATGCATATACAATCGTCGCTATGGTAACGTCAGCCTACTCATAATTCAACAGTGAATAGAAAAGCAGGAAAAAATTATTGAATTTTTTCTCATGTAATATTCATGTAAATAGCGACATATGATACATTTTTGAAATCAGCAAAAATTTTGTAGCAAGATAAGAGAACTTTCGACTATAGTTCACATTTGAAAAATCCAAAATCCCTCTCATTTCTCGAAAATGGCTGGATTTAAAAATTCAGTCATATTGTATTTGAATTACTCCTAAGAAAGTGCCTGTAGAATGTATCAACAGATTTCGAATACGAGTTCAAACAAGCAAACAAGTTATTCAGCATTATTGAAAATGTCAATTTCGCAATTTTCGCTCATGAATCAAGTTCTATGCGCGATAAGCTGGATCTGCTTTCAGAGTCGGATTAGTCAGGAAAAAGGAGTTCGAGAATTTGTTATCAGTTTTCTTCTAGCTGCTATAGTTCTCGAGATCCCTTCAGTAGACAACGAATTTTGCACACCCTGTATAGTAATATTCAAAAACATTTCAGGTGAACTGTTGTTTGGCGAAATTTGGTAGTCTGCAGTACAACCCTTTCAACAGATATCTACTTTTCCATCAAGTTTATTTGGATATATTCACACAATAGAGTCTCATAAAAATATAGCTCAGGAACATATTAGGAGTCAATGAACTTGTGAAATTAGAACAACCCATTTTTGACCATTCGGAATACAGAACTCTTGTAGTTATGATCCTCTTTCGATATTTGAAAATATAATAATGCTTGAAATCTGACAATGACTACCATCTGTAATTCCTGATAGATTGATTAAAAAATATCACTACATAATATCCACATGGAATTGGATTATCAGCCACATGAAATAAAAATAAATTTCAATATGAATAACAATTTTTATTTCTCAAATACTCATTCCGATTATCTAATGATTGAACTTTTTCGTTACTTCCAAATTCCATATCGAAACAAGTCGTGAAAGTTCTTCAAACTTCTCTCCTTTATTGCCTTTCAAATATTTTCAGCAATTTCACATTACATATTATTGTGTGCTAATGAATATCTTCCAATTTCATCTCTCTTTCGTATCATCCAATCCATTTAACAATCAAATCACTTTGAATTCATTATGAAATGATATATCCACCGTCAACAAACACACGGCAATTATCATATAACCCCATTTTCATCCCATTTCTGTGGTTTCGTTAATCGGAGCCGCGGAAATGCAAGGTATCAGACTGTATTCCTCGATCAACTAATTGACGTATTTGACGGAGTGATGAAGTTTTGTGAAACCCAGCCGATCAAATTCGACGGAGCAATCTGTTGATCGTACGATCACCGTATCTTTGTGAATCCAGGGTTAGAATCTTTTTATATTTTTCGCCTAACCATTATGACTATCACTATTGTTAATGAAATAAATCCTCATTTTCAAATCAACCTGTGTATCGATCAGCCTACTCACCTCTCATACTGCTGGAAGCTGCTCCAAAGTGACTAGAAGCATCTGGCTTGTCATGATCGAAGGTCGAAGATAGGGTTTCTGAAGAATCGTCAATATAAGAGATGCCCATCTCTCCGAACGGAATACTCAACGAACAGCACTCGCTGCTATCTTCCTCGTCGTCGTGTCCATCGTTCAAGGGACAAAACCATTCAGACAGACTTCCACCTTCGCCGTGGATAGGAGACGGGGGAGGTTTAATTATATTGCGCATCTCAAGAAATGGAGTCTGCAAGCAGCCCAAGAGTTTTTTGCTGTAACGAAAATCTCAAATGAAGAGAAAGTCGAAACATTCGAGTCCTGGAGAGTATGAAAGACGTCGTTGCATCTGCTGCTTCATAACGCCCCAGTAAAATGAATGTCGGAATTCGAAACTCAAGTGAACACGAGAATTCACTCACAATATACACTGTGTGCTGGAATTAATGGGAATAAAATTGGATATAGGTTCAGAGCCCAAGAATATAACGAGAAGTTACTATGGAAAGCGTTCTGTTAAAGAGTTAGGTTGCTTCAAAGCGGGGTCGTTAAAACGGATACTTTTTGGTCTAAACCATTTCATTCAAGCAAAATCGGTTACCATATAGGTTTAGGTTTTATGACGTCATGAATCTGTTGTAAGGTACCACAACTGTAATCAAACTTCGCGGTCTCAGTCATTGCTCTGCAGTTGTTTTACACATGAACGGTCGCGACAGCGGAAAATTTGAATAAGCCGAGATGGGTGAAAACGTTAGCAGCATTATATGGTGGTGGGCACTGGACGACAACGTAAATGCCAATTTACCTCTTTTGGCATTTTGTTTAACCGTTTATCCTATGTACATGACATTCTATCCAACATCAATTTCAAGCGATGGACCAAAAGCTCTGGTTATAGTTACGGTTATCCAAACTGACCAATAGGCAAAGGATAATCTTTCAATGTGGATAACCGTAACTGTAAACGGAGCTTTTGGTCCATCGCTTGAAACGTATGTTGGTTTTCGAATTTTGAGCCGAAAATAGTCTTCAATTACTAGGTTGGCTCACTGATTGAGAATCCGTAGTCACGTTCAATCTTGTCCGTTTGGCAGTTATTACTATGACTTCCAACGGAGATCACTTCTCTTGAAATTTTTCGGTTGGTATGGTAGAGGCCGCCAACGGTGTCGTAGTTATACCCTTCAAAGAAATTTGTATTTTTCAGTTGAAACCAATGCATTCAAGCGACAGAGGCGGTGCATCGTTGTCGTGACATCGTGATATCGTTCGACTCATATCCAATACGATTAACCGCAAATAACCACAAACATTTTGGTTCATTGCTTGAAATTGATTATATTCTTTTGTCCACGAACATTGAATAATATATACAGGGTCCGGCAACAGTGGCGCGGTGCTCCATATCTCTAGTTCGGAAACGGATGAAAATCTGGTTTTCTATAATGTTACCTTATTGCTCGAACTTAACGGATTAAAATTGTTTTCGGCAATACAGAGTGTTCCATTTTTTCTGGACGCGTCACAACTTTGTTTTTTTTAATGGCAACCTTTATTTTTCATTACTTTTTCGGTTTCTACATAAAAAATAAAATACACTCTATAATATATCTCAAAAATATCAACGGTTTTCGAGATATTCTGCCTGACATGTCTATTTTCCAATATTCGTCACTCAGAGTATTTGAAATTATTGAGTTGTGCCAAGTTCCATTGAAATTCATTTCTGGTCAAATATTGTACCTTGGTTACTCAATCAAACGGTATATCTGAAACCGAACGGAGATATACAGGATATGGAAAACAGCCTGCTACATATTGGAAATAAAAATAAGCAGAATCTTTCTCATTTCGAATGAAACACCCTATATTTTATCGATCCATAAGAAACACCAAAAAAAGCTCTACAAATTTCGTCTGGTAGTCCTTATGGTTTGGTTCACTAGTTTTACTTTAAACAGCTCATTTCATGAAGAATGACAATTTTTCATATTTCTTCGCTATGAATTCGTTTACCGGTTCGATATTGATATGATAGTTTATACTGTGGTGGCCTGCTAGATCACCTGATTTAACAAAACTAATTTTTACTTATGGGGATGCATACAATAAAAGAAGACGAATCTAACGAAATTTTCTTCGGGATACTTCAGGCGTCCACACTCTGGACACACACTGGTATTCATGACCGTAGAATTGGTAACACAATGTGTTGAGCAAATATTTTCTTTGAAACCGTAAGTAGGATTTCATAAAGCTTTTTTTATTCCATTTCGAATATAAGTCCTGGTGAATATTGCCTGTTATTTCTACAAAATGATGTTCCTGAAAACAACTCTCGTGTTCACCAATGAAACCCCTCTCGGTATCACCTCGTATATGCAAAGAAATATTGAAAAGAATTTTCATAATATGGTTCCAGACATAATAAAATAACAGTCAGGTATAAATAAGTACTGAATTCGTAATTACCCTCTCAATAATTTGTTCTCCATCGTGTACTAGAAAGTATTAAAATCAGGGACTCAAATGAGAGAAATTTTGCAAAAACACTATGAAGCGTTGAGTTTTAACGTGTGGGGCAGTATTTTTTCACATGGCAATAGATACTTTTGCTTCTTGAAGTATGTATTTTCTAACACTTCCAAATACAATATTTTTTGCACGATCAGGAGATCCTTACTCGAGTGCAGAAGAAATCTCGTTAAACGCGACATTTTCTGTCCAATGAAATTGTCGCGCCAATTCAAATTTTGCTATTTCCAATTAGTTTCGACTTCAAAATAGCATGAGCCAGCAACATCGATTTTCCGATTCAATATATATACTCTCCACATTAGAATCAAAGTCTGGAACACAGTTTTATCAAGCAAGATTCTTATTTGTGGATATCAATTCTCAACCTCTATTGTGAATACTTTGCTTCTATACAACAGATTATTTTAGAGGAATTGAGAAAGCGATATGAACCTGTAAGATGCTATAAATGACTGAAGGAAATCTTGCAGTCATTTATATGGTGAGTCTGGCAAGGCTTGATAAATGAATTATTGCAGTCTTACAAGGGATCTAAATCAGAATCAAATGGTCGATATTCAGAGAGGTATTGCTTCAATTGACCAGTCCTGAAGTCACTTTCTTCATTGCTGGCAAATAGGAGGCAAAAAAAGAAAATTACCATGTTTATCTGAATGTTTTTTGTCAATTCACATTGAACATAAGTCCTTATGCATACTTTTGTTGATTTTCTCCAGCTATTATCAATGAGGATACCTTACCAATTCATCTTAAATTGATAAAAAATTCAGTGAAATATCTGGAATTGGAGATAAAATTGTCGATTTCTCGATACAACTCGACAATTTGTTTATTTCCGAATGCAATATTTGAGAATTAGACATTTAATTTTTCATTCGACAATATCAAAATCTCGCATGCGACATAAGAATACGGAGAGAATGTAAGCGAGATGGCGAATGAGCGAGTCCAGGAATCGCATTCGACAAATTCGCTTCGACAGTTTGGGTAACGCCAACGCGAGAGGTGGTCATAACGCAGGTAGAATAAATTTGTTAGGCCAGAGCATGGATATATCCCAGAAATACGATACTGAAGTAACTCAACCGCTTAAAGTTTTATCACGAAGCGAGAAGCCGACTCGGGATATCGCAATCTCGCGTGCACTGTGGCGTTACGAAATTCCAAACCAGTAATACGACCCGTTCCGAAATTACTGATTTCCATAGAAATCAGTGACTGACAGGTAACGGTTAGTACTGGTTGTGGCATTTCGAAATTCCCAAACAGTACGAGCCAGTAATCCAACCCGTTCCGAAATTTCAAAAGAGATCAGTGATTGAAAATTACTGGCCAGTGCTGGTTGAAATTTTCGGTATGCTATATGTGATATTGATAATTGTAACACAATTCTTCGATGTATCCATGTTTTCCATAACTGAAATATCAAAATTCTAGAGTAGTACTGATGTGAAGTCAGCAGCTTTCGTAAAATTTTTTTTTCTAATTTTTTTGAATATTGGCCCAAGCACTCCTTCACTTTCTGATGAAAAGATTTGATCTTCTAACTATACTATCCTCAAGAAATTTTGCATGGACCTTCAATCTGTCATTTTTCAATCAAGTACTGAATTTCAATTCGATCCAACCTGTAGTTTTCGAGATATTGGAAAAATACGACTTTGAATGGGTATATTCACGAAATAATTGATCAGATTTCTTCCATTCCTAAATTCGAACTTTTCAATTAAGGCCGAACCTACACTACAAATATCGAGTTCCTAAGTCGTTCCTTTCGGAAGTTATTGTGTATACGATCAGCCATGAAGACGATCGTAATAATAGTATTCATTCACAAGCATCATTAAACTTGAAATAAACTGAAAATACAATAATAAAAATTTGAAATAAATCGATTGACCGCTGAAGGCAAACCTTGAAAGCGGTGTTTCATCTCAACAATTATCCGAATATAGAACAACATTCAGTTTGAAATGAAAAATATATATTTATGACTATAAATACCATAACTCATGAATTTTATAATGTCCCCAAATAATATTTTCACAAATATCTAATTCATAAGTTATGTATGTATGTACCTATTAATAAATATTGAAATCTGAAATTATGAATTTGTTACATACCTATGAGAATATTTCGAACTAATGTTTATTTTCATTATTATTACAATATAAATTACTTATTCCTGTTCATATGTTATTATACATCTGTAATAATAATTATAAGAAAATATCAAGATTCAAATGTGTGTATCAACAGATGAAGGGTACCTCATTATATATTTTCACTTATTTGACTGATCATGACTTAAATTTGTCATGATGAATTTATTTTCGTAGATTAGAGATTACGGTATTGTATAACTTGGGGAGTCAAAAAAATGACCTGATTTGAGATGTAGGTAACTTCCGTTAATATTTCAGATTTTATAAGGCAGATTTCCCGTTGCCGGTATATATCGGCTGAAACTAAATCAGGAATAACGCTGTATTTCAACAATAATTATACGAGTTTTCAGATGTCAAACTGTGTCTGCACTATGGCTTCTATGCATATACAGGGTCTTTCACGAGGAACCTCACCCATATTTATACGGGAAACTACTGAACGTATTTTCATGAAATTCAGCACTTATAAGTATTTCACGATGCTGATGAAATCTAAAATTTTTTCAAGGCATGAGCACCTCCGGTTTTTCCGGAAATGACGTCAACTTCCGTTTTTCAAATTAGAACACCATTTTTTTATTGCAGACATAGATTCCTTAGAAAATTTCAATTTATTTTGATGTAACATTTTTCAGTTTTGGTTGGAAAATTCTCTCTGAGCGGGAAAATTCGAAAAAAAAATCGAAAATAGAGCTCCGCTGAAACAAGAATAACTTCGAGGTTTTTGGATGGAAAATTTTCATTTTTGAGATTTTTCAAGATGTAAGATTGATGTATCCACTTTAAAAATCGAAATCGCGATTCATGATACAGGGGGTGAAAAAATCGCTTTCAAAGTTAGGGATGACAAAATCGTGAAAAATCAATTTTTTCAAATTAGAACCCCATTTTTTTATGGCAGATATTGAATCTACGTTAAAAAATAATGTGAGTGTATGCATCACACCCTTGCCCTAAAATGGATATTTTCTGAGTTATTCACAAAAAACTGTTTTTCGTCTTGAATTTTCAGCTATTTCTTTTCCCTTAACGCCAAAAAGATGACATTTTCAGGAACTGTTACTTAAACCATGTTTTAGATTTTACTACCCTAATATGCAAGAGAAAAAAGTTACAGGTTGTTCCTAAATAGATGGCGAATTTGGATTCGAATTTGTATCGGAAACCTCTTAATTTCAACTAATCGGCCATCGGTTTTCTCTCCAGTGATAAATAAATAATTCCTTATGAACCATATGCAAAAACTTACCATGTTTTACATTATTTTTTTTTAATGATAGATATCATTAATTACATCTGCCAAATTCCTCTTTATTCAGTAGCATTTTGTGTTTACTATTAATTTGGTGATAATTCGTATTAAGTTATAAAATCGATCACTATGCCTAATTTTACCAATGAAGATTATTTAAATCTCATTCTACTTCATGGAGAATGTAATAAAGTTGTAGATAGAACGATTCGACTGTTCATTGAGAGGTTTCCTGACCGACCCAGACCAACGAGAGATACCATTAACAGAACCATGACAAACTTGAGAAATGTCGGATCTTTCGTTAAGAAAACTACACACAGAGAAAAAAGTGTAGTAGAAGATGAGAACAACGAAATTACAGTTCTTGCATATTTTCGTGTGAATCCTCAAAATTCTCTCAAAGATGCCGAGATTGATCTGGGATTATCTCAATCGAGTGTTTGGAGAATATTAAAAAAACATAAAATGCACCCATATACATTCAATAGGGTACAGCATTTGAAGGAAACTGATTTCGTCAGGAGAACAGAGTTTTGCGAAGCTATGATGATTCGATTTCAAGAGAATGAAAACTTTTTGGACTGTATAATTTGGACAGATGAATCTAAATTCACAAAGAATGGTTCTTTCAATAGGCATAACAGTCATTATTGGGATGAAGAGAACAACCACCACTTCAGACAATGGAACTTTCAAGAGACCTGGAGTTTCAATGTTTTTTGCGCCATCAAAAATAATGCAATTCTCGATGTTCACATTTATGATGGGACTTTAACTGGTAAGATAGAACACTACACATGTTTGCATTATTTAAAGAATGTTCTCCCTTAGGAGATAGATATTCTGACATATTGAATCAAATAATTGAGCCGCTAGTACAGAACCATAATGACTTATGGTATCAACAAGATGGCGCGCCTCCACACAATTCACTCAATGTGTCAAATATCCTCTACAGGCTATTTGAAGATCGATGGTTGGCGAACAATGGTCCACATCTTTGGCCACCACGTTCTCCCGATTTTTGGCGTGAAGGGAAAAGAAATAGCTGAAAATTCAAGATGAAAAACAGTTTTTTGTGAATAACTCAGAAAATATCCATTTTAGGGCAAGGGTGTGATGCATACACTCACATTATTTTTTAACGTAGATTCAATATCTGCCATAAAAAAATGGGGTTCTAATTTGAAAAAATTGATTTTTCACGATTTTGTCATCCCTAACTTTGAAAGCGATTTTTTCACCCCCTGTATCATGAATCGCGATTTCGATTTTTAAAGTGGATACATCAATCTTACATCTTGAAAAATCCCTAAAATGAAAATTTTCCATCCAAAAACCTCGAAGTTATTCTTGTTTCAGCGGAGCTCTATTTTCGATTTTTTTTTCGAATTTTCCAGCTCAGAGAGAATTTTCCAACCAAAACTGAAAAATGTTACATCAAAATAAATTGAAATTTTCTAAGGAATCTATGTCTGCAATAAAAAAATGGTGTTCTTATTTGAAAAACGGAAGTTGACGTCATTTCCGGAAAAACCGGAGGTGCTCATGCCTTGAAAATATTTTAGATTTCATCAGCATCGTGAAATACTTATAAGTGCTGAATTTCATGAAAATACGTTCAGTAGTTTCCTGTATAAATATGGGTGAGGTTCCTCGTGAAAGACCCTGTATTGCACGCAGCAGTCTTAAATTTACATAATAATGAAACCTCAAAAAACTAACTACTTCCTAAAATAATGAAACAAAGAAAAATGAGATATAGAAAGAAAATACTTTTTTCTTATTTTCGTACACGAATCCTTAGCACGTATCTATTTTACCTCATGAAGATTTCTCAAATTTCAAAAAAAAATTGATCGCAAACAGAAAATAATAACACCAATCCCTAACCAGGTTAGGCTAGGTATAGAATAAAATAAGAATTGTTGGGAAGTGCAATAATTTTATTTGTACATTGAGAAACGATTCAATCATTTCCCCGAAATCAATACTATACAGTGCACAGGTTGAATATTAGGAATGTTTGAAGTTGGTACAATCACCATATAGATATCGTAACACCTCATATTTTCCATTGGATCACTTATGTGAATATATTCCAGAAAATCCATCTAAGAAATCAAACGATCTTTCCAGTTTTTTTGAGAATATACCGACCAAAAACTTATGCAAAAATTTCAAATGAGGTTCGAACAATTGGGAAATTCGTGATACTTTTCGACAGACTTCGCTGAAATCAAAACAATAATAATTCAAGTTACGTATACAGGTGTCCGTGAAAGTCGTTAGTTTAGTAGGCGATTCCTGAGGTCAAAGTGCGAGTACCATGAAAAAGGGGTCCGGAAATGATTCCTAAGGTAAATACAGGACCCTGACAATGGGATCCTATATCGGGTTTTTGATTTTTTTGAATTATTTCTGGACTTATTATTGCTATTCATTCAAAACGTGACATCCAAAAGTATTGTGCATTCAGAAACGATTTCTGTTGTCAGAAATGCGCTATCCAATACAGTGCTGTCACAGGGTGCTGGTTGGAAGTCTTTCGGCAATAATGGTTCTTTGGCACGTAAAAAGGGCTCTTCGATCCTAAAAGCATCGTTTTAGAAGGAAGCTATTCTCTGAATCAGTGTGCGCTTTAATTGTGGCAGATATCAAATTTCTTAGGTATTTATTTAAGCTTATTTCGGGAGGATTTTGCATCATTTTGTAGGTTTTTCTGGGTTTAATGGGTCTCTTGCATGTAACACGAATTATCATATTTTTATCTTTTCCTCATTCTATATCGATACAGTATCATGATGTAATCTATCACACACTTCAATGATTAGCGAATTTTTAATAATTCGGTATCAAAAATGGCCAAATCGGGACTCAAGGTCGAAGCGGGAGAAACGCGTCAGATCGCCTCTACGTCACTCGTTATTGTACGATTCACCGATCGATACAGCCCGACGCTGTCTATTGGCTTGCTAAAGTGAAAAGTGCACGAAAAAAGGGAGAGAGTAGATATATCTCCATACGTCACGGAAACCGCGAAGCTTCGTCCGTTTAAACAACCGACATGCGGAGCCAAATTTAAAAGAGCATTCCCTCGTTGAAAATTGAAATTTTTGATGGCGGTTAAAGTTTTTCAGTGGTTTCACGGATAGAATATTTGAATCCAATGATAAAAAAAAATTCATGCAAGAGACCTATTCAATAAAAATTATTTAATGATACAATATTGTTTCGCTATTGTTTGGCAACCTGTTTTCCAAGAAACTGCCCTTGACAAATAGTTCAATCCGAAAATGCGCAAGGGCTTTTTTCACGAAAAAACAATTTTTATTTAATGTTTAATAGTTCTGTTTCAAATATTGGGAGTGAAAACCCAGAAAAAACCTACAAAAATATTAAATTGCTAGCGCTGGAGCAAGGGAACCTCTTTCAAGTGAAGCATTCACAATTTCCTATCAAGTTGTGAAAGATGTGTTTTGGGACATTTCCTGAGGCATTGCCTCCTTGTGATGACCCTAGAATGAGTAAGATATTCAGGAATACATAAATCGATTCTGCAAGTAAAAAAAAAGACCACAGTATCCCGAATTTCAAATTTCCATCATGCATTTGTTTGGAATTTTTTTGAAAAGCACAATATTGGAGGAGCTAGCTCTCTTGGAAAACATTTCCAGTTCTGAAGTGATAGAAACCTTTTCACGCGCTTGTTCTGGGGAACAGCGCGTAATCATTTCGTCACGATGTCTGTAATTTTCGAATTTTGAGCCGAAATTGGTCACAAACGACTAGGTTGGACTCACTGATGAAAAATCCGTGGTCAAAATTGATTCTGTCCGTCCGGTCGTGTGCGCTGTAACTTTCGAATGGAAGGACCTTGAGTCTTGAAATTTTCAGGTTAGGTTAAGATCCTGAATATCTCGGTTAAGTTCGTTAATGGGCCAAATCTGCCGAATGGTTTTTGTGCTGAACCATTTAAAATTTTGATTTTTCAATAACTCGAAAAATATTCATCTGATCGAAATGAAACTTGGTTGGAATATGAACAGTGTCAATAAGAAGAATTATTCAGGGAAAAATGAAAAAAAAAATTTTTTTTCCGAAAATTTTTTTTCGGACATTTTTGTATTTCATTAAAATTTCACTGAAATTTACAAGTCATCATTTCGCAATGTGAACAAGCGTGTAGAAGCTGCTGACTTCACGTCAGTGCTTTTCTAGATTTTTCTTACTGTGAATCAAGAAATGGCCAAATAAAATGTACTAACGACTTTCATGGACTTTCATGGAAAATTTGAATGAATTGGTTGGAAACAATGATATGTATGACATTCAAGAGATTTTAATAAATCATGATAAATACGCATAATGAAGAAGGACTTAAATACATAACTTAAATTAGTGACCCTTTGAAAGACATGAAACGATTTTCCACCACCAAACAAGGACACCATTTCAGGCACTTCAATTAGCACTTTGATTAGATGGAAGTTATTATGAGCTCGAAATGTAAAGATTTTATAGGATTATACATTTTTCTGTAGGAACTACTGCTTTAAATACGAAATGGAAAATATTCTTTCGAAAGGACAGTTCATCACTAGTCGTTTTAATGCGCTCACCACAGGGAGTAAAAACGTTACCATTTCGTTCAAATGTGTGTAATTTTCGGAATGGCGTCGGGTTAGGCCAAACAGGCTGTTGAAGGTCATCCCGTTCTTTCATAAGGGCAGCCGTAAGCAATGTCGAAAAAAAATTACGTCTTACTTAACTCTTCAAGATTTGGAATTAGAAAAAACATTATAGTTAGCTTCCAAACTACTGATCGTGAAATACTGTGATTGAAATTTCGCAATAAGTGATCACCAAGTACCCGATATTTTCAACCAGTTTCCTATATTCCTCACCCAATACAGTACGACATTAGGCGGGGTAAAAGTTTTGGTTAGAATCAGTGCAGATTACAACCACACGTATTCATACCCTAGATGCGCAAACATATTTAAGAAATATTCTGCAATTTATGTGAAGTCGGTATCCGTTTGTTTTTTAAGCGCTTTGTCGCCAACTATCTGAAAGTTTCGAACTTTCTGTGCCGAAAATGGTCTCGATCGATTAGATTGGATCTATTTAGGAGGAATCCAAGCTCAATTTCAATTGGGTCCGGCAACCCGGCCATTGCTAAGTTTTATTTCGAAAGAAAGAAGCTTGTGACTTCAAAACTGTCATATGGTCAGAATCCGATAGGATTGATATAGGAATTCGTTGTGAAATTCCGACGTACAATTATTTGCAGATTCTCGAGATCAGAATGTAAGAAATACAGAACAAAAAAAAATGGTTTGGAATATGTTCAGAATTTTCGCTGAAAAAAATGTTTTTCTTCGGAAATACTTGCTCAGATTCCGCTGGGATTCTGCATAAAACCTTAAGATATTTAAGATTTTATTTTCCAAAATTGTAATTTCGAATGGCCGTATTAATAAGTTCCGAAATGTTGAGTCTTATCATTAGTTATCTTTTTCAGAAGATTGTGTTTACAATCGTTCGCTAGGTTGACGATGAACACAGTTAATTCTTGAAGGAATTAAAAACTCGATATTTGTAGAGAAACTTGGGGATTACGAAGGTACAAGTAGTAAATCCAATGATCCGTAGATGATTCTAACGAAATTCTGTATAATATAAACCTCCACGCCAATTTTTTCCACTGAGTAACAGTTTTCGATTCGATGGGATCTGCAATATCAGAAATATTGCGATAATAAAATGGGTTCATCTGCGGAATCATTTGTTGGATTTTACCCATTCACACATTCGGTTATCTAGTTGGAAAATTATGGTGTACCCAATAACTGCCGAAAGAAATGATCCAGAGACTCAATACTTATTGTGGAACATGTTTCGATTCCAATCCAAATTAGAAGGAGGCCGGATTCGTAAATGCTTTACGTATTTGCGAATTCACCCAACAATT
Source organism: Myrrha octodecimguttata (assembly GCA_958510865.1). Taxonomy (NCBI): domain Eukaryota; kingdom Metazoa; phylum Arthropoda; class Insecta; order Coleoptera; family Coccinellidae; genus Myrrha; species Myrrha octodecimguttata. Next base: position 27,027,105 of record OY294056.1, read on the forward strand.
CCGAAAATAAATATCTATTCGAAAGTTGACATTCCCATAATTTTCAAGATTACAGGTCCTATAGTATTTAAATCTAGTGCTGGTTTAAAAAGTGACGCTGTGAAGTTTCTGGTAAAATTGCATAAGGAAATAGCATCGAATATGAACAAGCGCGTTATGACGTCGGTGCTTCTCTGGCAATTTTGTTGATAGCTTTTCGAAAAAATTAAATCGAATTCAAAAGATCAGGCCGCTAGGCTGTTGTCATCAGATTCATATTTTCTGATACGTTGGAATGTGATTGATAAATAATGCATATGATAGCGATGTCATCGATGCGCTCGACCCAGCCAGAATGTAGTCGAGAATGAGTATGTATTCTACCAGGGACCCTATTCTTGAATGTGATGGAATTAACGTTCTGTATCGTTCCATCAAAAATGCACCGCGTTTCCTTGACAACAGCGTCGACACCCCTATTTTCCCCCTTTCCCGATTCAAGAATAGGGACCCAGGAGTCAAATCTATTATGATAAAATTGACAGACGTTCATGCATCGAGAATATTTGAATTTACTTCTATCGGGATCGCGTTCTTAATGATGAATAATAAATGAGATTGTTCAGGTAATATTCTCCAACCAAAAGGATATTATGCATAACTTACAGAAAAACATCTTTTTGATCTCCTTGTAGAGTTTACTGAATTTCATTCAACTTAGCAAACGCTGATAGCAAATAGATGTTTCAGCAGACATATATGTAGATTTTAAATATATGTGGAGTTCTCATAACTCACATGTATGTCATGTTTGTTATAGCGATATTTTATTATGTTAACACAAATTGTTACATATTTCCCTACTTCTTTATGGATCCTTATAAAGTATATGGGAGTTTCAGTTTAAAGCTGAAAATCGCTTAATGGATTTCCGATGGTAATAACATCTCTTCATCTTCAATGTGTTAAATTGTTCAACAACGCCTACGCATCCCTTTCCTATATACCCCATCCTTTAATATCAGCACATGATAAGCTAATATTTGTCTCCTCAAACACAGATCTAAGCAAAAATCATTGACAATTGTGAGATTATTTATAAAGTTTTCCACGCTAATTACAAATTCTTGCGCACAACTTCTAGTGCGCCAACATTCCATCCAAATGTATGCTCAGAATTGTTCGGAAACAATTATTACATTGAACTCAATCATGAAGAAACCATGACCAAGTTTAACATGCAAGAGATGTAATTGTCCAGGTAAATTTGAGGCCTAAATGTGGTGGTCAATTTCGGGAATGTGTGGAATCCGTGTAACAGCTCTTGATTCTACATCAGTGTTTTTCCCAAGCTTTAAATTCTCAATAGTCCATAGAAATTCTCCCCAGGTAGTTTCCGATGCAAAGTATCATTTTGGATGCAATTTTTGCAAGAATAGGTGTAGCTACTCTTGTTTATTTTTCCAGAAGTATCTTACAGAGAGACATTGATGTTTTCTGATTAAAAAAAAGAATAAAAATATATAAACAAAGGAACTGTTACCCAAAGAAAATTCACTTCACTCCCATCCACATAAATATACTTTTTGATCGTATTCTAAAAGATCATTGGAGTGCAGACTAGGAACCAACTAATCAGAATAATTATGGAAGAAAATGTAAATTCTTTGGTGTCACTAATTCTACAACTGTGCTTCGAATATGAGTACACGAGCAACTGACAGAAACCAACAAAAAAGTTGATTTTGTATCTATATATATATATACATAGTATTTTGAAACAATAAGAAAAACACTGAAAAAAATGGTTCTCAGCTTTTGCAGAATTCTTGAAATTGTAGTTTTTTTAAGGAAGACCTGGGGATTGGAATGCACCTTAACAGGCGAATCCAGGCTTCACAAATCACATGAAAATATGCACATTCATTATCAGTTATTCTGTTCACAACTGATATAGTGAATGGTTAGACATCATTAAGTCCAACAATAAAATCCGCATCAGAGAGCCTGAGGTAAAGGAATCTGACGATTGAGGATAAAATGATAGCGCACTAGATGAAATGCGCAAAGAATAGTGAAAAGCAAACCATTACCTACAGAAGTGGTGCACGTATTCTCGGAGTGGTGAAAGTTCAACATGCATGCATGCAAAAAACAACATTTCTTACTCTTTTTGTCTGTTACTTGAAGTTTTGGCATAAACAGACTTTGTGTAAGAACAAACAGAGCATTTTTTTCTCTTGCAAGTAGCCAAGTGTTGTACGGCTTTTTGAAATTGTGATGTTAAATTGGCATTCCGTTCTAACTCAGTCTACAAATATTAATATCATTAGTTTTAAGCCAAATGAGCTAAAAATTGAACAGACCTGTTTTTGTGTATGTTCCATCTCATTCTTTTTCTTCCTTAAATTGTGTATATACCTTTTCATTCCCTGTCTTTCTGCCTCTAGAGTTTCTTTCAATTGATCATTCTGAAATTGAAATAATCAGGTTTTTGGTTACAGTTTTGAGGAATTAATACACCAAACTCACCTCTTTTTCTAGGCATTCCTTTTCATCTCTCAATTTTGTCATATGCCTAACTAACTCATGACGGGCAGTTTCTAATTTTTTTATTGTTTTCTCAGATTCTTTAGACTGTAGTAATAACTATAAAAGAATCATTGAAGAAATAAGAAGAAAACATAACAATCGATTCAAACCTTTTCACACTGCTCTTCTAAATATAATACTCTCTCAAATTGAACAAATACTTCATCTTCTTTATCACGAACTAAACTTTCACATGACTCCAATCTCTGCGTCAGTTCCTCCTTCCTAGAAAGGAGAGTATCTCTCTCCATCTGAAATTTATGCAAATCCAGTATTATCAACATAATTACAGAAAGGGTTTTTCATACCTTGAGTTCATGGTATTTTTCTTCCAAATAATATGCAACATTCTTGGCTTCTTCATATTTTTGAGATAGAAGTAAGTACTTATCATAGTGCTTCTTAAAAAGAACAAACCTGAAAAGAAAAATTATAGTTCATCACCCCAATGAACACAATGCTACAAACTCTCATTAACATAATATTTAATTTATCGGTATACCAATTCATCAACTGCAAAACCATATAAAGATTCAGACACCAAAGAATTTGGTTTCTATTTTTGGACTATCACGAATAGTCATTGAACGAAACTCTTATAAACATATAGTATCACTTCTATTACATTTCGAGGAATAGTGTGAATAATATTCAGTTTATTCCAAATGAACTTGTATGTAACTTACTTGTAAAAATCATTTTCTGATACGATATCTCTGATACTATCTTCTGGGTCTACTTTATCATAAACTGAAACCCTTTTACTTTTCCTACAGGTATTAGGTCGAATAATCTCCGAATTCTGGAGACATTTATTCAATTCCTCTTCAGCGGGCACATCTAGTATATTTTCTGATCTACCATGGTGTATTTCACAAGAGACTGGAATATCAGTAGGATTTTGCAAGATCAACTCGTCACTTTTACTGGCCTTTAACTCATTGTAAAGTGGTTCACTTCTATTATAACGAAATTTATCCATAAAAGTCCTTGGAAAAGTGTCGCCACGACCCATTAATAACTCTGTCATCTTGAAACAATCATTCACTAAATCACTAAATACAAGTCGAACAAAAATATCAACTTTCCATATCCAAAACAACTCACGAAATCAGGTGTCATAAACAAAAATAAATCTTATTGAAATGACATCACTTGATTGACACTGACATTTCTGGGTGATGATGTAATCACAGAGTTGGGTGACTTCTTACTCTTAGTAGATAGTACATAGTCTTAGATGTGAGAAAGGTAATAGGGGCATTGTTCCAGGAAACAATGATAAAGGTCATCTGGGAAAGTAGAGGAGGGGTATTCAAAATCGTCAAGCGAATCTTGTTTTATACGAAAGTTTTCTCGAAAATTGTAGACATATCATGTGGTCTTACTTAAAAATTATGTATGATTCATGATGTTTTGCTTACATCATGGTATGATTGATTCATTAATCATATTAGATTGCACCATATTCAGATGTCATAAACGCCACTAGGTGAATTTTCACAAAACTTTTATTGTACCAGTCAGCCATACATCATCGTGGGAAAATTTTAGAAATGCACTTCCATGAAATTATAACTTTTGTGCTCTTGTTCAAGCCAAAAGCGAACACTCATCCAGGAACTAATCCTACACCCTCACTTCCTTAAAGTCCAAAAAAATAATTTTCGCATTCTTTTAATGGTAACATCCTCACGAAATTATGATTGATAACTGTCAAGCCCCCATTCTCATTTGGTGTGCAAGATCCACAAGCGGTTCTTAAATTCCAAGTGGGCATGCACCGACAATGGCCTTTTTGTTATTGCTAGCTTCTGCTTGTGCAGACCCCTATTTTTTTTAATCTGAAACCTATTGTCTTAAGCACTGACGTGAAGTCAGCAGCTTTTGATTCTGCAGGCATACCCATTCGAAATTTTATTTTTCAAATATTTCCAAAAATACAGATGAGATCGAATTTAAATCCATCAGTATTGGCGTCTGAATTTAAGATTGCAGCACCACGGTGGCCAGTTTTACAACCTTACGTACAGACATAGATTTTGTTTTGATAGTCGATTTTGTACTGTTTGTTAGTGTTTGGTTTGATAATTTTTTATTTCACGATTTATTCAAAGACTTTTTAGACTTTTATAGTTGACGAGAGTATTACTGGAAGTACATTTTCCATTCTTATAAAGTAGGTATGTATCATTCTTCAATCTTATTGAGTGTAGCAACTCTAAAATTACGGGGATATCTCCAAGGTTAGACAGTATTTTAATATTATTTATTTTCAGATCCGAATGGCAAGATTGACTTTGGAGGATTTCTTAGGCTGTCTTGAAAGTTGAAAAACAGTATTGTAAAACATTGAAATAATAGACAAACACTCACTACTTTACTATTTTTATAGCGAAGGGGTTAATACTGAATATATTGTGAATAAAATGAATACATTCACATAAAACTAATGCTACTTGTATCGTAAGTCTTATTCATTATATGGATTGACAATTAAATTTTCCAACACTCATATGATTGGTCTTAAAAGAGCCTTGTACAATTTGGCTTTCATCGACAGAATCACTCTGAGCGAACAGTATTTATTCATCACCAGATATTTCCTTGTTGAGACTCTCTTTTTTCAATAGCCAGTTCTATCACTTGAATATTTACGTTGTTACTTAATGATCAGTTCAACAGGCAGATTTCTGGAAGGCAAAGCATTCCTTTTGAGTAAATTTCTCTGCTTGGATTAGGGGCCTGGAAAAAAAATTTCTTCATGAATGTGATCTAATATTTCATGAGCAATTCGTGCTTTCCTCTTTAAAAATGATCATCATTGGTAAAATGCAGGTAATAGACTCTCATAAATCTTGTTTGTTGGTTTTTATCGATTCTTCAACACTTTCAGGACCGACTTGTTGAAGGAAGTTTCTTTCACACTAACTCGAAATTTTTCACCAGGCTGTGGAAATCTATGGGAAGGGACATTTGAGTTTGCTTTTCCTCAGTAGAAATACTTGTAAAATCACACAAACGCCAAGAAAAATGCATATACTTTCTCAATTTCTCGACATTTCTTTTAACTTGTCAATGTTAATGTCTGTACCTTGAGTTCCTCGAATAGCCACCAGAGGGAGTAGCGCTTATCTTCATTCGCCAATTTCATCGAGAAACGACGAGTTTATACAGAATTCAATGAGGATAATATAATCACAGAATACTGAGGATTCGAAAAAAAAATTTGAATTTTTTTTTCAAACACATTTGAAACTTTGATGACCGCTTTCACAAAATATATCAGCAGATCAACTAGTAAATTTCAGTTCGAATTCAATGGTTAGATATATATAAACTGATACATAGTCAAGTAGGTACATAATTCACTGTTGAAAGACAATAAAGCTCTTAATCGGAAAATCGATATTTTGTGAAACTTGCCAGGAGAGTTTGAGGAATAACTTAAAACATATCAATCACTTTCAATATTTCATTTCAACGTAAATAAATCTACAACATAGCAACATTCAACAATAATATTCTTTCACTTATATTATTGGTGGGTATTGAAAATTTGTGAGAGCAGCAAGTACTTAAAAAATAATAGAAGTCTGTGAAAAATAATATTGAGTGACTCTGCTCAAAATGCCGAATCTTTCGAATCGCTCTTTTAACATGGATTCTCGATTCTCCGATTTTTTGTGTTCCATACACTAGTCCATAAACGTATCAATTAATTAATTATTAATTAATTCATTATTAATTAAATTAGGATAATAGTCTATGCACTAGTGGTACCGTAAATTGCGGTGTGTACTCAAAAATGGTGGAATATTTAGGGATACACGATCTGGGAGTAAATCCTGAATCGGAAATCCCTTGTCTGCCAATATCAGATCACCAGGTTCCATTTGGTCTAAAATTCCACAATGACTCACAATTTTTTTGTCCGAAGTTGACCCATATGATATGCCTTACTTGCATAAGTTATGACACCTCTTTAGGAGCTACACCTACCAAGTGTTTCCAGGTATTCATATCTTCATATTGACTGTAAGTAAATCTCTGGTTTTCCATAAGAGAAGGAACTGTTGATTCTATTTCTGTGCAGTCTAAAACTTCTCGACAGGCCTTAAGATTTAGAAACACTGCAGAGAGACAGGCTTGATTCTGTATTTTCCCTGGTATTCTCTTCATCAATTGACTGGAAAATACATCGTGTAGTGCAGTGCATATTCATCCATGCACAAATTTTGCCACTGTAGCTTCGCTGCAATTGAATCGTCTTGCCAAATCTCCATGGGATGGGTTTAGTCGCAGCTTCTTCATCGGCATCATCAACATGCAGTTGGTCTATTTTTCGCAACAACTTGACGTTCCAGTTTGAATAATATTTCAGGTCGAATTGATCCATCGTTTCAAACACCACCATGTACAAGTCATTTGTGGGGATCATTGTGTACATGAGAACCTCCGAGTATTATTTTTAATTTCTTCGTGGCTGAATCGGTTCGATGAATTCTTCAATTTTCTTGAAAGTTATTCTATTTCTTTTTTTCTAAAAGCAATTTTCCACCTCTTGAGATGCACTCATCAATTGTTGAGACTTCCAGAAGAAGATGGCATATCTTCTCCAGCAGAACTTCTGTAAATTCCTGAAGGACTTGCCAGTTTTCTACTTGTGAAAAGGACATTATCCTCAACCTCGGACTCAACTTTGGCTTTGACCATTTATGTACTGAAAATCTAGAAAAGCACTAACGTGAAGCCAGCAATTTTTGCGTGCATGTTCGCTTTTGGTGATATCCGTTGAAAATGCGCACTTTTGTTTTCTTTCGATAAACTACTAGATTTCAATTCGATCTTATCTGAATTTTCGGAAATATTGGAAAAATAAGATTTTAACACGTTGAGCGCCACGTGCACACCGGTGGACATTTTGAATTTTCAAAGCAGGACCAAGTGATCACTGGTGGTCATTGTTGATTTTCATAGATCGGACAGCATGACCACCCGTGGTCACATTATGTATTTTATTGGGGGACCGCGTGCTCATCGGAGGCTACGTTTTCTATTCAGTTTAACATTAGGAATGTAAGGTGTGGTCCCAGGGTGTGACCATTTTTCACTTGGACTTTGTAGTTTGGTCCAGCAATGTGTACTAATTACTGGATAATAATTGGAAAGGAAAACTCCATATTTCGTGATTGGATCATATTTATTTGAACTTTCTGTAGCATTGAAACTTTATGAAATTAATATAAAAATGTCTTGACATAAAGTATATAAAAAAAATGTATATTATGGCGAAAATATTTCAAATGAAAACAAGAATTAATTTAACCAAACGAAACTTCTCTGAAAATTAAAGTACACTTGAAATTATCAAACTTAACAGAAATGGTTCATTTATGATTATTAAAACATGATATACACATTGGTTGTTCACATTGCTCGCAAATTGTGTTGACCTTTTTAGCATTTTTTCTAGCATAAGTGGAATTGTGCTGCCTTGACATACTTTTGTAACACATACTACATCTCTTTCTGGTCACCCTCTTTTGTCCCTCCACTTCTTTTAATTTATTTATTTATTTTTACAACATATATAAATAAATAAATAAATATAAGGCGTTCACAACTGTCGTAGCTGTTATTAGATGAAAAAGTAAACGTTTATACCATTTTACGGTACGGCGACAATATGGAGCGTATGCAGCCATTTGATCAGATAAATCTATAAATGTTTTTCCTTTGTTGTAATCTAAGACCATATCTGGCTTGGTACATTCTCTACCTTTTTTGGAAAAAGTTGTAAGTGCATCATCATGTTTGGTACTTAGCATTAGCACATCTCGTTTATCTTTCCACTTCAGTACCACTGTTTTATTTTCATTCTGTCGTGCTACTACTTCCCCTTTTTTCAATTTTGCTTTTGTCACTTCTGGAGGATTACCCTTTCGATTTACCCTTAAAGTTCCAACGAGATGTGTCTTGTTCTCAATCATTTTATCGGCTAATGAGACACTTGTATACCATTTGTCCGTAAAAAGTGATCTTCCTGAATTCAAGGGTCCATCCATCAACTCAGTTACAACTTTTTCCGAGACTGCTATGTTTTCTGTCCTCTCCTTGCCAGTGTAAACTTTAAATGCCCAGGTATAACCTCCTATTACACAAAGTTTAAAAACTTTTATGCCATATCTATGGCGTTTGTTTGGTATATATTGCCGAAAATGTACTCTTCCACGGAATGGAACGTTACTTTCATCAATACAAACAATATTTTCTGGTACATATGCTTCTTGAAATTTGGACTGGAGCATATTCAGGGCATCGGATATTTTATAGAGACGATCATTCAGATCTCTTGGTTTTTCATTATCACAGGTATGAAACATGCTCAATATATTTTCAAATCTATTGCGGCTCATTATAGTAGGAATTTTATTTTGATATATAAGGCTCCTTGTCCAATAATCCCTTAGTTGTGGTACTTGAAACAAGCCCATCCAAATAATGATTCCCAAAAATTTACGCATTTCCGATTGATCGGTATCAACCCATTTTGAGATTCTTGTTTTACATATCTGGCTTCCGGAGTTGGCGGCGGTAATGATCTTTTGTGGAGCAAACCTGTTAGTTTCGGTAACGAACAGATTTATAATATCGTCATCTATAAAATACTTGAAAAACTCCACCGGATCTTTTCCAACCAAAGCAGCAGCTATGTCTGGATTTACTCCTGCATTTGTGGGCATTTCATTGAAGGTAAGACGGTCTCCATTAACAGGCTCCCATTTTCGACTATTTATTAGGTTTGCTAGTGGGACAATGTCTTCGAGTTCTTCTTCCGAGCTATTTTCACATTCTTCAGTATCAGATTCTGAATCAGAACTGCTCTCCCCTGGCTGAAATTCTCGATCATCGGTCGAGTCATCAGAAAACCCAGTTATTTGATCCTCATCACTAAGATTATCGAGATTAGCGGCAATTTCGTGAAGTTCTTGATATGTTAAAGCCTTTTTTCTATTCATTTTGAATCAATCCCTGAAAAAAAAACCGATATTGAAATTAAAAACGAGATGCCCACTGGTGGACATTTGGTGCCGAAATGTGTTTTAACATTCTGGGACTAAGTGACCACCGGTGGATCATAAAAATAAAAGAAAAAAGAAGTACAAAAACTAGATTCTATTTATTACTTATGAACACCAAAAGTACTTACTCGATGTGAAATGTTTGTTTCACTGACTTAACGATGTTGGTCCCAGCAAGTCACAACAAGAACTGCTGAACGTCAGCAAGCGGTCTACTGCGCAGAATCGAGAATGACCACCGGTGAGCACGTGGCGCTCAACGTGTTAAATGGGTATATCTACGGAATCATTGGGCGGATTTCACCCATTCACAAATTCGACCTTCGTAATTGAGCTCTCTAAACGTTCTCTACAAATATCGGGTTTTTAAATCGTTTCTTTCGGAAGTTATTAAGCTTACAATCGGCCAAAAGTGACAATGAGGATAATATGATCAGAAGATAACAGAATATTGAAGATTTGAAAACAAATAATTTGAAATTTTTTTCAAATTGTTCTAATGAGACGCTCATCACGACATTTTGCACGAAGTTGCATTCTCGAACTAGATGCCAAGTTTCATTGTGATTAAATAAGCATTTTTTGGATTATTCTGAAAAATAACAACTATACCAAGAAAAAAACCACGAAATTTCACATATTTTTTCCCAATATCTCCGAAAATAATAACCGTATCGAACTGAAATTTGGTCCACTGCTGCGAAATATCTTCAATATCTTCGCTTAATTTCATCCAAATTTGATTCCGAAAAGAAATTTGTTTGTAAATTTACTGTCATATTATGACCTCAACGAAATTTCGCGAAAAGTTGCTAGTCGTTATACTCCTACTCCGAAACCATTTGGCTGATTTTGCCCATCAACTAACTTAACCGTCGCATTTTGAAATGCAACCTACCCTAAAAATTTCAGTTCGATAGGATTCTCCTCACGACCGTAATCGTGCATAAGGACAGCCGGCCGGACAGAATCGATTTTGACACCGGATTCGCCATCAATGAGTCAAACCTAGTCGTTTGAGACCTTTTTCGGCTAGAAAGTTGAAACTTACAGACATTTGGACAAAACAATAGAACGCTGTTCCCCAGAACATGCGCGCGCGAAAAAAATATGACAAATAGTAGAAGCCGCTGAAAATTAACGGTATTGAAACAAAAAATATGAGTGAAAGTATCATGTTGGTTTAGTTTCTCCAGTTCGTGAAACTCATTCCCATTTGTATCATAATAAATTATCATCATTAATTTTGATATTGACCACCATGTCTTGAAACTAAACTAGCATCATACTTCCAACCATATTTTTTGTTTCAATACGATTAACTTTCAGCCACTGCTGCAATTTGTCATATTCTTTCTAATTTATATTTTGGTTGCTACTTTATCGTTAGTGGTACGGCAGGAGCTTTCTCAGCCTATTGCCCTAAATCTCAACTCTCTACAAGCTTCCATTCATTTTCATGAATAAATAAATTTGACAAATATTTACAAACTTGTCAGTTGATACAATCATGTCTATACAGGGTGTAACAGAGTTGATGTAAAATATTCAAGGAGGTGATAGTACAGATTATTTCCAACAAATTATGTGCTTATAACTTTTGCCTCAAACCCCCCGGTTCTGCAGATATCAATTCTTTTTTCTTTATTGTAAACTTTCCCACCTTGCTCAAGAAAGGAGAGTATATCTCCGGAACGACAACACCTACGGCAATAAATGTGCCCTTACTCGAAAGAGAACAAGATGCTTCATTCACCATATTCAATTTTGCTCGAGCAAATTCAACAGGAACCAAGAGAACACAGATCCAATGAGAAATTCATCCTAATGTGAAAATCCACATGAGATTTCATTCGCCATTATTTCCAAAAATTTTCCAGGTAAGGTACTCGATTTTAGAATTGTGAAAACTCTCAAGTCTCCGCTTCTCAAATTCGTGGCACGTTCATCAAGAAAAAGGCGCTGAAATAGAAAAAATGAGGTAAGTCGATCAGAAATCGTAAGCGCCACAGTGGAAAAAAAACATCGAAGTAGGTTTGAGGTCAGGTATGTAGAAGCAACAATCTTCTATGAATTGTCTTATCATCATAGAGAGCTTCACTGTAGAAAGAGGGCTGAATTAGCGATTAAGTACCCATAGTTTACTTCTGGTATTTTGTCGACAAATCTGATTTGCGTATAATGGCTCTCGAGCATAGCAATATTGAGTATGCTGACATGGTCTACATGTACGGGTTGGCAGATGGCAATACCTTGGCTGCTGTTCGAGAATACGAGCTTCGCTTTCCGGGACGCCGAATCCCACATCCTCGAACTTTTCAAGCTGTGTATAACCGTGTTTGTGAAACAGGTAATGTACAGAAAACGAAAAATGAAGTTGGTCCTGTACTCACTCTCCAATCTGATGCAATTTTAAGATCAGTCGATGATGAACCAACTTTGAGTACTCGGCGCATAGCTTTAAGGTTAGGCGTATCTCACATGACGGTGGGCCGAACTATCAGGATAGATAGTATTCCTCCATACCATTTTACAAAAGCACAAAACTTATTGGAGCCTCACTACCGGCGGTGGGTTGAATTTTGCCAATGGTATTGACCAACATCTTGGACATGTTTTTTGGAAATAAAATTTTATGGACTGACGAGTCTACTTTTACTAGATGTGGTATTATCAATCTACAAAAGTCGCATGTTTATAGCCGTGAGGACCTACATGCCATATTGGTCAATCACTTCAAGCGTGACTTTAGAATTAATGTGTAGATGGGACAAATTGGGCCTCATTGACTTGGACCAGTATTCCTTCTTCCTGGATTGTATTCGGAATCATTTCTAAATTCTCTACAAAACAACATATATCACTGACGCCATGGAGGAACTACCATTAAACATAAGGCAGGATATGTAGTTTCAAATGGAGGGTTGTCCTGCTCATAATGGGCGCATGATATCAGATTACATGAATGCAGCCTTTCCAGGTAGATGGATTGGTCGATTTGGTCCGATAGATTACCCAGCAAGGAGTCCGGTCCGAAGGAGTTGATCCTTTGGATTTTTATCTGTGGAGCAGGCTGATGTTTGACGTTTATAAAGGTACAGTTGTGTCGCTAGAAGATTTGAAGATGGAAATTGAAGAAGCCTGCGATATGGTCCGCGGCAATCCGCAGGAACTGCAGCGCGTGATAAACACAATGGGTAAAAGATGATCTCTTGTCCTCCAACACGGTGGAAGGCACATCGAGCAGTACATTTGAGTAAAGAAAGTGTCGTCACCGAAATACCTTCTTATGTTTTGATTTTCACTATTATACATTTCTGGATCATTCTTAATTTTCGTAAATTCTTTCCATTCTTACCAAGCAATAAATACTCGCAGTTAAATCGAATGTATATGAGCTACTTGAAAGCCAACATGTGTTCATTAGAAATTCGCTAGGCAGTCTCAGATATCTACTGCAATGTTTTCCATTGTGGCGCTCACGTTTTCTGGGAGATTTGATTCGTTTTTCCTACGTCAACGATTTTCTCTTGGTGAATGTTTCACATATTTGGAAAGCTGAGACTAGCGAGAAGTTTTCACAGTTATAAAATCAATACCTCACCTCGAGCATTTTTCGAGAAAACGGCGGATGAAATTTCATATCGTTTTCCTTATTGGTCTAAATTTTTCACTGAACCTGTGTTCTCCTGGTTCTTGTTGAATTTTCTCCAGCGAAACTAAATACAGTGAATGTGACACCTTTTTTTCTTTGGATTAAAGGCTCATTTATCGCCGTAGGTCTTGTCGTTTCAGAGATATACTCTCTTTTCTGGAGCAATGTAGGAAAGTTCCCAAAAAAACAAAAGAATTGATATCTGTAGAACCGGGGGGTCTGCGGAAAAAGTTATGAGCACATTTTTTGTTGGAAATGATCTGTACTGTCACCTCCTTGAATATTTTACATCAACTCTGTTACACCCTCTGTACAGGGTGATTCATTAAGGTTGGCCACCGGCCGTATCTCGGAAACCGTTCATCCTATGACTTCCGGAAAAAAAATCTAATGACAAACTCGGCCCCTAGAAAATGATTAAAAATATTTTCAAGTTCGTAGTTCCCCACTAGAGGGCGCAATCTATCACTTGTAAAATATAATCTCATTTTTTACGAAATATTCTTCAGCTAACAGTGGTAAAGAAAAATAAAATAAGAATCTACTGTTTATATTCAACAACTTTTGTTTCAGTTATTTTTCTATATTTCCTATTTTTTAGTGATAGGGTGGATAAACTTTTCTTCATGAAAAAAACATTCTTACTCCTGTATGGGTGAACCGATTTTCACGTAATTAGATTTCATTCGAAGGCCATCGGAAGCAGATCACAGGAACATATGACAACAATATACCGGGTGATCCAATTAAAAACTACAGACTGTTTTATGTCACTTCGCCCTATTTGTGCGTTTTACTGGAAAATTTCAAATGCAATGCTATGATTCTAACCAAGTGAGAATAAGCCAAGCATATTCACCTACTGACTTTTTAAAACCGCAGACAGATATCATAGGTCGCTTCGGAGTTATTGACATGTTTGTAAATTTTGATAAGTATTGATCAACCCTGTGAAATGCAGGGAGAATTGAGTTATTTCATCTCTGAACAATTAGATGAAAGGAAAACACTCATCAAAACAACGAAACAAGCTGATTTAGAACCAGTAAGCTTTGGCGATACTGTTCATTTTCGGTATCCATAGCTGTAAAAGTTTTGTAGGACGATTGCAAACCACTATTTTTTGATGCCCCATTATTCAAACGAAGGAGCATATGATATGCTTAATGTTCATTTTGGATGTTTAGAAAATGCAGTAGCTGAAAGGGAATACCGGATACGATATCCTGAAAGACGTCGTCATTCCAAAAGGGCATTCAAAAGATTGACAAGAAGAGTGCGAGAAACTGGTAAGGTTCAATTCTTGGAAGAAAAAATAGAAAACGTAGAAGCCGTAATGAGGATAATATCATAAAAGTTTTGGCTTATTAACAAGACAAAGGTGCTTGAAATTTTAACGGAAGATCTTCCAATTCTTTTAGAAAATATTGCTATTCAAAGCAGGTTAGATAAGTGGCATCAACAAGATGGTTGCCCGGCGCATTATGCTGCTAATGTTAGAGAATATTCATATAACGTCTTCTCAAAGAGGTATATTGGACCAGGGAGTATTTTTCCATGGCCAGAAAGATCACCCGACCTCACAGTATTAGATTTTTATTTTTGGGGGAGAATAAAGACTTAGTTTTCCGAACACCCCCCACTACAAGTGAGGATATTCAAAATAGATTTCGACAGGCAGCTTCTTCTCATACTGAAATTGTGGCCAGTGGCACCTCGACGAAAGAAAGACTAAATTTATGTGTAGAAAATGATGGTAGACATTTTGAATATTTGAATTGATTAGGTGTAGGTGTTGTTTTTCTGTTCAAATATTTTCGTTGTTGCTAATTTTTGTTTTATTTTATCGCATCATTATTATTTCATGTGTGTTGAGTATTTCGCTGCGTTGTCATGACGCAAAAAGTCACTTCCTTGTTTATTCAAGCTCACAGAAAGGATCAACGTTGATCAAAATTTACAAAAATGTCAATAACTCCGAAACGACCTATGATATCTGTCTGCGGTTTTAAAAAGTCAGTAGGTGATAATGCTTGGCTTATTCTCACTTGGTTAGAATCATAGCATTGCGTTTGAAATTTTTCAGTAAAACCCACAAATAGGGCGAAGTGACATAAAACAGTCTGTAGTTTTTAATTGGATCACCCAGTATATTATTGTCATATGTTTCTGTGATCTGCTTTCGATGGCCTTCGAATGAAATCTAATGACGTGAAAATCGGTTCACCCATACAGGAGTAAGAATGTTTTTTTCGTGAAGAAAAGTTTATCCATCCCATCACTAAAAAATAGGAAATATAGAAAAATTACTGAAACAAAAGTTGTTGAATAGAAACAGTAGATTCTTATTTTCTTATTCCTTACCACTGTTAGCTGGAGAATATTTCGTAAAAAATGAGATTATATTTTACAAGTGATAGATTGCGCCCTCTAGTGGGGAACTACGAACTTGAAAATATTTTTAATCATTTTCTAGGGGCCGAATTTGTCATTAGATTTTTTTTCCGGAAGTTATAGGATAAACGGTTTCCGAGATACGGCCGGTGGCCACCCTTAATGAATCACCCTGTACATATATTTCATTTTTAAACAACGTTCGTTTGATTTCGAAAACCAACCAAATTTGGTTTTCATATTTAATTATTTTGGAATAATATCATATTATCTATTATTAGTTCGGGCAACTTAAAGTCCCTCGACACTGACATTCCTCGGTATTGAAATCTCCCTTGATACATAAATAACTATTTCGAACTGATATATAGCTTTCAAGTGATTTTTAACATCGCCAATAACGAGTTGCGGAGCCGTCTCCATTTTCCAAGTTATATATTATGAAAAACGAATATAGTAGGTACAGTTGTATGGAGAAAAACTGCAGTTCTTAGGAATACCTTCGATTGAATGTTATATAAGGAAGGGTCTGGATACATTACTGCAATTAAAGAATTTGCAGACATGAAAATAAAAAAAGATTTGCTTATCTGTTTTTCGACAAGTCATATTATATTTAATTTTTCACGCGCTTGTTCACTTTAACAGCGTTGTACCGTTTTTTCAGAATTTCTGTAATTTTAGAATTTTGAGCTGAAAATGGTCTCAAAAGAAGAACAACTGGTGATTATATTCAATTCTGTCCGTCCGTATGTGATCTAACTTTAGAAGGGAAGGAGCAAGCGACTTGAGTTCGTTAGTGGGTGAAATCGATAGAATAGTTTCGGAGAAAGGCCCATTTAAAACTTTGAGGTTAATTCCTTGATATCTTATGAAGTTGGTTCTCATTGGATCAGATTAAAACATTGTAAATCGTTTGGGAATACCAACGCGCAACTCAGTGCGAAATTTCGTGAGCATCCAGATGTTAGAAAATTTCAAAGTATTTACTCGAAAATGTAATTTTTTTTCTCCGAAAATATTGATTAGATTTCAACAGAGTTTGACACAAACCTCTAAATTAGTATTTATTACAACAATGTTCCTAATTCAAAGTAAATCTGATATTTTCTTTCGTAGATCTGAAGAATTTCTGTTGTTATTCGGAAGTTTTTTCCGCAATATCTCAAGAAGTATGAATGTAATCAGATTTAAAATTCGGGATCGGTTGAAAAATAGGGGCAAAATTTTGTTTTGATCTAAAAATTAGAATTTGAACAAGCGCGTTAACGCTCCTGACCTCACTTCAGTGTGCTTTTGTAGTTATTTTTCATATTCATGTTTTTTTTGTAGAAAAAAATATTGATTTTTATTTTTGCCTGATATACTCCGATAAGTTGTTTATATTTGCGTTCATTTCAGTTCATTTGATATATTTAAATTGATGTACCTACCTTTTATTATATTTTATGAATAAATTTCATGTCTGTTCTGAAAACACCGAATTCTGATTGGAAAATTGTTTCGAAAGACATTGATGAAGTAGAGGGGAAGCCCTGAAAGTTTTCAAGCTTAGGCCCCCGGCAATTGTCCATCCGCCACTACAATGAACAGAAATTTCGCACCGGCGATGAAGAAGCAGGGGAATTATAATAGGTTGGTTGCTTGGGAAATACTGCCCTTATGTTTTTAGTACATTATGGTATATAGAGTATCAAAATACAATTCTAGAGCTTTTTAGAAAATTAAATTCATATAAATGTGCATTTCACTATTACCTCCTGAACCCGTGGAGAAATAACGCGCAAGTTTTTTGGGGTTGAACAAAAACTGGTTAAATGAAACTTGAACTTAACTGTATAATGAACTGAATGAATTACAGTATGAATTCTTGAACAAAAAAAAACTTCTAAAAACATTGGGACGGAGACTCAGTCGCAGATTCCTCTTCAAAAACACCTCCCTCAGTCTTTCCAAGCGATTTATTTTTTGCTTAATGAAACATTCATATTCATATTGTTAGGAACCCCATGCTACCGGATTCCGCCTATGAGACAGTTCATCCCATAGCAACGACCCGCTCTTCCAAGAATTAGATTATGCAAACTATTCATTTTCATTCTTTTCTTTTGAAGTAAATATGTAAGAGATAGTTAGTTCTAATCTGACCATTGTAACGCTTATTAGGGCTCACAAAATAAACACCTCCTTCCGTAGTGTATTCTTTTCATTTAGCTTTCAATAAAGTTGTGATTAAGAAACCTAGAAAGATAAACTCTTTTTAAAAACGGACTTTCGGAGACGTGTTACATAATTGGCGCTGCGAACAGGATATCGCAACGGGGTTTTAGTTCGAAAAAAAACCGAAATTAGCTTCCATTGTGAATACGAACTGTGACCGGATCGTGTTCGAGGAACTCCCGTTGAGTTTTAACTCTTAGTGCGATATCAAACCAAACCATCAACATCCAAGCCAGAAGGAAGACAATTCCAGAAGCAACCACTTCGATTCAGAAGGAAGACCTGCACACTTTAGGATGAATATCTTGGTGTTGTAAGTCCATCAGTACATTCCTCAAACCCATCAATTAAAATTCAAATGACAGATATCAGTGAATCTCAATACGAATTGGAGATAGTTGCTGAGAATCAAAAAACATTAGAATCAATCGAATTTATTGACAATAATCAATTAATTAGAAAAAGTAGATTTCAACCCTATCCAAGAAGAAATTTGATACACCCAGAAATGAATAACCAAACTTCTTCTAACCCAACCATTCTAGAAAATATGTCGAGACAAGACATTCAAGTTCTTTTAAATTCTATGCCGGAGTATTCTCCTGGTGACAATTTGTCAATTTTCATAAATGAAATAGATTATCTAGTTAGTCATCTTCAAGGAAGATTAAGCCCAGACTTAACCTATGCCTTGAATTTCGCTATCAGATCAAAAATTAAAGGTGAAGCTAGGGATTTCATTGCTTTTCAAAGCGCCCTAGATTGGATTTCTATTAGAGGTGCATTATTACAGAGATATGGTGATCAACGAAACGAGGATTTATTAGTATCATCACTTTCTCAATGCGTTCAGAGAAAAAATGAAAGTTATCTAGATTTTCATAGTAGAATATCGAAAAGTTTGAACGATGTTTTACAACATTTGACTTTAAAAATTCAAGATCAAAATTATTTACAGTACAAAAAACATGACATGAATAAATTGGCTTTGAAAACATTTCAAATTGGACTTTAAGAACCCTATAGGACATACATTAGCAATTTTGAATTAAACTCCCTAGAAGAATGTATTAATAAATGCCAATATTATGATAACCGCAAACAAGAATGGGAATACTGTGAATTCCTGAGAAAATCACAAGACGTGAATAAAAAACCAATTTTCCTCCCTCCTCACAACAACCAATATAGAAATAATCATGAGTATCGAAAACCGATTATTCAAAATCAACATCAGGCAACAAATCCAACTCAAGGATTTCCGTATCCCATAAATAAACCAATTTCGAAAAATCAAAATTTCCCAACCAACCGACAAGTTTTTGGAACCAAACTAGGTTCAAATTTGATTAAAAATCAACCGAAACCCACTCCAATGTCAATTTCGACACGGAATACATTTAGACAACCCTGCATGTCTGTTTCTACGAGACAATTTTCACAAAATCAACCACAACCCAATTTCATGTCACAGGAACTCTTTAACGTACAATCCGAGAATGAAAATCTTTATGATCTAGAACCTGAAACTTGCGAATATGACGGAATCGTTGATTTTCCAGAAAATTCGGAAAATTATAATGAAGAAGATGAGAATTTTCAGACAGTAGCCTCGAAATTCGGAAAAACATAGACTTGAATTGCGTAAGAATCAAATCAAAATTGCCTTATATTTACCTCCCAAATATTGATTTAAGAATTCTTATCGACTCAGGTGCTACAAATTCTGTAATAAATCGAAAACCCGCATTTGAAAAATTTTCCCAATTTTTGTTTAAAGAAGAGTTTAGCGTATCAGGCTTAGGAAATACAATACAGGCGAATGATAATCTCAATTTCCCAATTTTATACGAACTAGGAATTTTTGAGAATATTCATTTACATGTAGTAGATTGGCACAAGAAATTCGATGCTTTATTAGGAACATCTGATCTCCAAAAATTAGGTGCAAAAATTGATTACAAAACTCATACATTAGAAATCAATGATTTGAAAATACCTTTTACCCTTGAATATTCTTCTACTAAAATCCAACCACGCAAATTTACCGCGAAAAATTTCGTAAAAGTACCTGTCACTATAGAAAACGGTGATGTTTTATTACCTAAACTAAATTTTCAAGAATTTTCGACTCCCAAATGCATTGCTCACGCAAAAAATGGATTTTGTTACATACCGATTGCTCAACCAATCGAAAATGAAGTACAAATTAATTTTTCCGAAAGAATACAGGTAAAATCTATTTTAGAAACTGAAATATCTAACCCTCCGCTAGAAACTCAGAATTTTAAACTCGCGAAAAATATCCGAACCGCCCACATGAATTCTGAAGAATAACGAGAAATTTTAAAACTTTGTAGCAAATTCAAAAATATCTTTTATAATGAAAACTGCGATCTCTCATTTAGTAATACAGTCAAACACAAAATTAGAACCAAAGACGAGGAACCCGTTTATGTAAAATCTTTTAGACACCCTCATCACATGAGAAAAATTATCCAAAAACAGATTCAAAAACTGCTCGATGACAAAATCATACGTCCATCAATTTCACCCTACAGTGCCCCTGTTTGGATTGTAGACAAGAAAAAAGATGCGTCCGGAGAAAAGAAATATCGAATGGTCATAGATTACCGCCGCCTCAATGAAAAAACTGTTGAAGATAAATATCCCCTCCCACGAATTGAAGAAATTTTGGACAACCTTGGAAAAAGTTGCTATTTTTCAACAATTGACATGGCGAAAGCATTCCATCAAATAGAAATGGATCCGGAATCTATCGAGAAAACTGCTTTTACAGTTAACAACGGTCATTATGAATACCTTCGTATGCCCTACGGATTGAAAAACGGCCCAAGCACATTTCAACGTGTTATGGACGATGTATTAAAAAAATATCTTCACATATTTTGTTTCGTTTACATGGACGACATCGTCATTTTTTCTAAATCATTACAAGAACACATTTACCATTTGAAATTAATATTTCAGAAAATTAAGGAATTCAATCTCAAAATCGAACTCGATAAATGTGAATTTTTAAGTAAAAACGTAGAATTTTTAGGACATGTCATAACCCCCGAAGGAGTATCTCCTAATCCTTCAAAATTAAAAACCATAGACAATTACCCCATTCCACGTACTGTGAAGGAAATAAAATCATTTTTAGGTTTGGTAGGTTATTACCGCCGATTCATACAAAATTTCGCACACATTGTTTCACCATTCACTAAATGTCTGAAAAAAGGCGCAAAAATAAAACCTGACGATCCTGAATATTTACATGCATTTCAATTATGTAAAGAGTTATTAACAAATGCCCCAATTTTGGTTTACCCAGATTTTGAAAAACCTTTCAAATTAACTACCGACGCTTCAAATATAGCCATTGGAAGTGTTCTTTCACAATCAAATCGTCCTGTAGCTTACTATTCAAGAACTTTAAATTCAGCCGAGAAAAATTATTCCACAATTGAAAAGGAATTACTGGCAATCCTAGATTCCACCAAACATTTCAGACCATACCTTTTTGGACAAAAATTCACCATTGAAACCGATCATAATCCCCTTGTATGGCTCTATAAAATTAAAGAACCCAATTCTCGATTAATACGTTGGAAATTGAAATTGGAAGAATTCGATTTTAACATAACTTATACCAAAGGTAAAGAAAACAAAGTGGCTGACGCACTTTCTCGTGTTGAAATTAATAATCGTGAAAAAGACGATAATTCATTACTGACAGACAACGACCTTAATGTCGATTTAGCTTCAATTTTACCAAACACTGATGAAATACCAGTATTAGAAGATGACGAAGTAGAAAAAATTTTAAATTCAGAAAACAATCAAAATCTGATTAACCAACCTGAAAATCAAAACCAAGACAATAACTCCGATGCTACCATTCATTCCACCCAAGAAGATAACGGAAAAGTTATACCAATCACCGAATCATCTGTGAACATTTACCCAAACAGAATTATTTTGGACATAGGGGAGCAATATAACTTGAAATATACGAAACCTTTCGGGAAAAATACTTACAATGTATCAATAAGACAAAATCGAATGGAAACAGTCTTTTCCATCCTTTTCAAAGAAATCTTCAGACCGAATGAAACCTATGGAATTTACTTTAGAGATAATAAGTTACGACTACCATTCGTTCGATTCTGTAAAGAGTCATTTAATTATTCGGTGAAACTTTTTATCACTAAAAATTATCTATTGGATGTCAATTGTGACGAAAATAAAAAAGAGATTGTTTCCGAATATCATGATAAAAATCATAACGGTATCTCAGAAACCTACAATCACTTATCAAAAAAGTACTACTGGCCTAAAATGAAACAAATAATTACCCAAATTATTAATCAATGTGAATTATGCCTTCAATCTAAATACGAAAGGCATCCTTATAAATTGAAATTTTCCGGTCCCCTTCTAGCGAAGAGACCTTTTGAAGTTATTCACATGGATACCTTTTCTTTTCAAAATTCTAAGTTTTTAACAATTATTGATTTATTCTCTAAATACGCCCAATCGTACCTTGTGAAAGATGGTACTGGTCTTACTATTTTGAAGAAATTACGACATTTTTTTGCTCATCATAACATCCCTCAGAAAATTGTGTGTGACGAAGGGAAAGAATTCCATAATAAAACATTCATCGAATTTTGCAAACTTAACAAAATAAATTTACATTTCACCACTGTAAATAACCCAAGCTCTAACTCTCCAATAGAGAGATATCATTCAACTATTCTAGAAAAACTCAGAATTCTTAAATTGAAGAATCCAAATGAGAACCCTTCCAACCTCATGATCACAGCTACTTTAATTTATAATCAATCGATATATTCTGCCACTGGTTATTCGCCTTTTAATTTACTGTACGGACCCTACGATAAACCACCAGAATTCGATTTAACCATGACTGTGTATGAACAATACAATGAAAAGAGAAAACAAGAAATTTTGCCATTTTTCGACAATATCTACGAACGAAATCGAGAAAAAGCACAGAAAAATTTAGATAGATTGAATGAGAATCGAAATGACCCTCCAAATTTAGACCAAAAAGAAGTTTATGTTGAGAGGAACAGACCTAGAAAAACCGACCCTCCCTTTGAAAAAATTACTGTCGAACATCAACAACAAAACAAAATCAGTGGTTTAACTCAGAAATCTCGAGAAACCACAGCTCATATTGGAAAAGTAAAGAAATTAAGAAAAAATATTCTCTCTTTTCAGGATACCAATATCCCTCCTGATATTGACCCGAACCTACCAGGCCCTTCAGGTCTACAAAATAATAACTAACGGATACTTTGAAGAGCCCCTAAGTGAAGCAAGAATACTTGATCACTATCATAACTTCCTTTTCACAATTAACTTAACTAATTTGATGAATAGTTACGATCAATTGAAACTTAATTTTAAAGAACTTCATGAAAAATATTCCTACGATGAATTTCATCATAAAATCTGCCTTCAGTTGAATGCAACTCATGTCCAGATAGAGCAAATACTTCAAAAATTTGAAAACAATAACAAGGTTAAGAGAGGTTTGGCTAATTTCATTGGAAAAGGCATCAAATTCATTACTGGAAACTTAGATGACGATGACCTAAAAATCATAAATGAAAATCTTGAAGAACTACATCAAATTAGAAATAACGAAATAGAAAGAGTAGATAAATTAACTTCTTTTGCTAATCATTTGACTAAGAGGTACTCAGATGATGTAGCTTTGTTAAATCAAAATATTCAAAAAACAAAATCACTGTTTGAAGAAATTAAATCTAAAGAATCTTTTGCAATCCTTGTACGGAATGAAATATTCAAATCAGAAATTTTACTCAATCATTTACTTATGATTGAAAGAACAATTAGTTTTTCAATCAAAGAAATACCAAATTTAGAACTCATCAAAGTCAATGAACTTCAATCGATTGAGAAATATCTTCAACAAATTTATAAACCACAGGAATTATCACCAATCAATCAGGTTCATCCTTACAAAATGTTAGAATTTTCAAAGATATCTGTCGTAGGAACGAATAAAATGATAAGTTTCCTCCATAAAATTCCCATACTTAAAGAATTCATAGCTAATTACTCCCGAGTGTACCCTATACCTAACCACCAAGATATAGCTATTATTCCACCAAAGAAGTACTCGATAACAATCAATAATCAAGAATATTGGACCAATGAAGCCTGTCGTACCCTAGATAGTTCCATTGTACTGTGCCTTCAGCCACCTGCCAAGGAAAATTGCACTTTATCAACACCAGAATATTGCCGAACAATTCTAATCGACAATGATTTCAAAATTATCCATGTTTTAAAGAATAAACAGTTACTGACTCTGTTCAAGAAATCTCAGATGGTACTAGAAGACTGCCATGGTATCATAATAAAGAAGCCTATCCAAGGAACAAATTTACTTGATTCTCCCTGCAAAATTATCATTGAGAATTCAATTTTTGACGATTCCATTCCAATCTTCGAAATAAAAATCCAAAATATTTCAAAAATTTCTTTCAACTCAAGACAGAAAATTGAGCTTCAGTTAAGGCACCTGAAAGAGCCAGACTCGATCCTACAAGAAGCTGAGAAACTTTTGGACCAACCCATGTACCTACATCCAATATCTCAGTTAACACACTATACCATAACTGGAATTTTGCTCTGTTGCATAATTACTGGAATTTTCATCGTAACGATTAACAGAGCAAGGATAAGAGACCTTTTGTACAAACCAAGGAGAATTATCCACATCGATCTCAAGGACCCAGGTGAATCCGCTGACAACGAGGACGTTGCCGTCTAAAGGGGGAAAGTGTTAGGAACCCCATGCTACCGGATTCCGCCTATGAGACAGTTCATCCCATAGCAACGACCCGCTCTTCCAAGAATTAGATTATGCAAACTATTCATTTTCATTCTTTTCTTTTGAAGTAAATATGTAAGAGATAGTTAGTTCTAATCTGACCATTGTAACGCTTATTAGGGCTCACAAAATAAACACCTCCTTCCGTAGTGTATTCTTTTCATTTAGCTTTCAATAAAGTTGTGATTAAGAAACCTAGAAAGATAAACTCTTTTTAAAAACGTACTTTCGGAGACGTGTTACATAATTATATTGTTAGCTTCTGCTAAGTCGAAAAGCAATGCGCTGAAATACAGAGTAGATACCAAGATACATTTCAGTATCATTGAAGCTGAACAGGGTTTCAATCGAGTGTCTTGGAGACTTGGATTTTGAAGCTTAGATGATAAAATGAAAAAAAATTAATATAATCTATATCTGTTCATCGGCTCGATGAGTGCCTACAAAGCTTCAAAAATGTGAAAAATAACAGTTATATGAACATTTCCGAGCGCGTCAGATATTGTACCAGGTGATTCATTAAGGGTGGCGACCGGCAGTACCTCGGGAACTGTTTAACCGAAAAAAATTCTTATGACAAAAGCGGCCCCCGAAAAATGATTAAATATATTTTCAAGTTCGTAGTTCTCCACTAGAGGGTGCAATCTATCACTTGTGAAATATAATTGCAGTTTTTAGGAAATAATTTTCAACTAACAATGGTAAACAATAATGAAATGAAGAACTACTCATTCTATCAAACAACTTTTGTTTCATTTATTTTCCTTCATCTTCTTTTGTCCAGTGGTAGGGTGGATAACTTTCCTGGGCCAATATAATAAAACACCCTCACTTCTGTATGCTTTGAAGCCGATTTAGAAACATATAGCAACAACATACCGGGTGTTCCAATAAAAAACTACAGGCTGTTGTATGTCACTTCGCCCTAAAATAATGGTTTCCGATATATACTTCCGTTCGCCACCCTTAATGAATCACCCGTTACATAAGGGTTGAGAATGAAAAAAAATTTAAATTATCGAGCGGATCTGATATTTTAAGGCGATTTAAAGTGATTGCAGAAATAGCTACAATTAAATATTCTGACTTTTAGGACGTAACGCAAGCTCAAGGCGATTATTGAGTTATGCAAAAAAATGGTCGTTTTGAAGTACTCGAGCGCGTCAGATTAAGATATTCACGGTTGATCTTGATGCCCCAAATGTGCTGGCCCATATAATCTGACCGTTATTTGGAGTTCTGTCAGTCTGGCGCGCTCGAAAAAATCTGATGATGAACTCGTTTCTATGACTTTGTAACCCTCCCACCTAGTTTCGAATGTGAACTTTTCAGTTTCTAATTACCTTACACTACCTTGATCTGATGCGCTCGAGAAAATCTGCGATGATCAACTTTTTTCACAACTTTGTAACCCTCTCACGTCCTCACTCCATACTGAAATTGTGAAATTTATGACTTCGTAACCCACGTATAGTTTTATCACACCTAAATGTCAGATTATTGGAATATACACTCTTCAGAATCTAATTCACCCACCCTCCCTTAATCTGACGCTCTCGAGTTAATCCAGGAATTTCCTACTTCGTATATTTGGCATGACGGACGCCGTAGACGAAAGTGAAAACAGTGCCACTAAATCTACTAATTTGAAAAACCCAACGATGAAATTTTCCGCGAAATCAAGCTCAGTGTATGTGTGTAAAAGCTGCCTATCAGTTTTCCATAAAAACTGTGCAGAAAAAATGAAACTGAAACTAAAATCTGAGAATAAAGTCGAATGCGGCCGAAGTGAGGTTAAGAATACATCCAACGCGGAAGAAAACCACCTCATTATTCTCGAACGGCAACAAGTGGAAATGGAAAATAAATACCTTAAGGAACTACTCCAAGAGATGAGAGACAAAAACAAAATCCTTAAAATGATTAACGATCTCTTACTTGAAAAAATATACCATCTCGATAGAGCTCAGGTAATTCAGAGATCAGAAAATGATTACAAGAGCAATACTAACACTGCCAATAAAGTAGTGGAGGTCCCAGCACAGCCTGTCGGACCTAAAAGGTTCTCAGTTCCAGCAATAGAGAAGAATACGCGAACCCAAACCAAAATTATTCCAAACAAACAGATGGCTAGTAATGGAAACCAGGAACGACCAGAAACAGAAAATCTCAACATCCCGGCAAATGAAACCGTTAATAAGAGCAACCAGAAACAGTTTGACGAAAATAGTTTCACAACGATACAGCATCGGCGAAATAGAGGAAGGAAGAGGGTGTTGATAGGAACGGGTGATGAAGATGATTTCAAGGGAAAACAAAAAGTTGTGTATAGAGATATACCGTATTCATGAAGATGAAACCTGGTTTTGCGGAAATTGAAGTTGAGGTAATAGCTCCATTCATCAGGAAAGATTCCTTTTATAATCCAGAGTTCTGGCCAACAGAAGTTGGGGTAAGAAGCTTCAATTTTCCCAAGAATCAAGATTTTTTGTCCAGTTTGCATCCGTCTTTTTCATAGAAAAGAAAAAACTTTTTCCGTTTCATACACCAGAACATCCGAAAAGACACCAAGGAACACGAAGGAACAGCAGTTTATGTCAGAGAAGGAATTCAAAGTAGGACTAGAAACGATATCACAGAAGTATCTAGCCAGGGATACCTAGAGTGTTCCGCTTGTGAATTGAAGTACAAATCTAATGAAATATTGGTGACATCTATATATAAACCCCCACACAAGACCAGAACACAGTTTGAGTTCATTAAGAATTCTAGTGAAATTATTGGCTAGGGTGAAGGCAAAAAGTGTCATCATCAGAGGAGATTTCAATATGAATGTTTTGAATGACGCTTATGATAAGATTCAATTCAGTTCGTTGTTGGAATCTTTCGGTGTTCACTCTACTATGATGAAACCTACCAAAATCAGAGCATGTTTATGTATGGAGAGCTGTTAAATACATAACGAGCAGCTCAAAATATAGGAGAAATA
Source organism: Myrrha octodecimguttata (assembly GCA_958510865.1). Taxonomy (NCBI): domain Eukaryota; kingdom Metazoa; phylum Arthropoda; class Insecta; order Coleoptera; family Coccinellidae; genus Myrrha; species Myrrha octodecimguttata. Next base: position 27,054,920 of record OY294056.1, read on the forward strand.
TCGAAATCCCAGTCCCAGGAGAAGCGAAACCTATAGCCAATGAATTCAATAAACTTTGCACACGATCTGTAAATAACTTCTTATCACAGTTACCATGTGTACCTTTTACCAATAACATCAATTCGGTCGATAAATCTATGTTAGTAAAATCAGTCACAGAAAAAGATATAATAGAGATCGTCAAAATCTCAAAAACAAAACTAGCAGTGGCCGATGTGAAAAACATGGTATCTCATCAGTATAGCATCATGGCAGTGGCAACGACAGCATTCCAGTTACCATAGTAAAATTTTGTATAATCGAAATAGCAACACCTCTCTCATATATTGTGAGTAACTCACTTAGATATGGAGTTTTTCCTCATAGCTTGAAATTGGCCGTAGTGAAGCCAGTCTACAAAAATGGTGACCAAACACAATTATCCATCTACAGACCAGTGAGTGTACTACCAACCTTCCCCAAATTATTCGAATCGGCAATGTGCGTCCAAATAGTAACCTGGATGGAGACAAGCAACTTGTTGAGTGGAGTTCAACATGGTAACAGAAAAGGAAAATCCACTGAAACCGCCATATTCCAGTTTTTGCAGCAGATGCTACATTGCTACATCTATGGAAGATGACAAGCTAGTTCTATGCACAAGCCGCAAACTGCTCGTAATACGAGAACAATAGATTATTCATTTCCTCAATATAGATTGAGTTTAAAAGGGAAAGGAGCTGTAAGATATTGAAGGAGTAATGCTTGGAATTTGTCAAGTAGGTATATAAAGACTTATATTCAACATAACATTCATTTCTTTACTGGTTGCATTAGATGCGTTCACTTGAAAAATTATCTTTTTTACACATATACAAGTATCTGTATCGGTTTCCCAAGACGTTTCGGTCTTACACTAACTTCATTATCGTTCAATCAGTAACAGCAACAATATCATTTTTGTCTTCAATTGCCAAGTCTATCCCATCAAAAAAGTTTCCATTCTCAAAGCGTTTTCCTCCAACAAATTCGAATCTCTAAACCGAAATTTATTTATCTGATTCAGATGCCTCTTCCAAATAACATTAATCAATTCTGGAACTTTTACAAGGTGAATAGACTTGCCAATTCTTTTATAAATAATAGAAAATTCTGTGAATCTTTATGGAAATATTTGTCTATGTTTACTTTCCTGTTGCCTCGTTTAGAACAAACAGAAACTAAATGTCCTTTTCTTTCGCAAATATGACAATAACATTCACGAAAAGAACAATGGTCCGAAGTATGGTTTTTTTTCCCACATACATTGCATCTTGAGAATTCAGCTATTGATTGTTTACTTTTGATAACTGTCTCCCTGTGCTGATTTCCACTCGACGTACTCATCGGAATACCTATAAGTTTTATTAGATCTGGCTCTAGCTTCTGCGTAGTACACTTCAGATTCCTTTTTCACGGAATGGTTGGTAGGAAATGAAAATGGCAGTGCTGCAGATTTTGCTGTATCGATCTCGATAGCTTCGATGAATGTCACCGTCCTTTTCTCCTCCAACAGCCATTCTTGGACTGAGCCTGTATCGTATGCAATAATGAACATATCTCGAAGTAAGAATTTCAATTGAGCAGCCTCGAATTCACAGCTGAAAGCCATATTTCTAAATCTTGCCCACCATTCCTTTGCAGTTTCACATTCGGATTTGCGGCACTATAAAATTCTAAGCGTGCTGCGAAGATTGTTCGTACTGGCTTGAAATATGTACTTAGCACTTGCACTAATTCTTCATATGCTTTTCGTTCCGGTTCAATCGGAATACATAGATCGAATATTAATTGATAAGCATCTTCCGATAACAGATTCAACAATACAGCACGTTTTCTTTCAGGGGCATCTATTGAATTTGCGGTAAAAAAGTTTTCAAGTCGCCTTTTATTATAAATTTTCCAATCCGTATTTACGGGATCGAATTCACGCAACCGTCCTACATTTTCACTTTGTATAGGTTGGACCTCCACATTGTCTATTGAAATGTTTTAAGCACTAGTTTTTGCTGTTGGGTCCGACGTGTTTCACTTGCAAACGAATTTAATTTGAGATTCTGCAGAATGAAACCAGTGAAAAAAATCTTCGTCGCCTCTGTAAGATATTGAAGGAGTAATGCTTGAAATTTGCCAAGTAGGTATATAAAGACTTCTATTCAACAAAACATTTATTTCTTTACTGGTTGCATTAGCTGCGTACAAAACTGAAACTGAAAATCATATATACACACGCGCATTATAAACTCAAATATCTATATATAATATATTACGGGAGCATTTTACAACTGCATAAAATTCTATAATAAGTTACCAAAATTAATCAAGCTGAGTTAAAGTATCAAACAATTGAAGGAAAATGTTTTTGACCTGCTTTTAGAACTAGAACCATATAGTGTCACTGAATTCATGAATCATTGAGATCAAAACTTTGACGATTACTTCGTTCTAATATTACTTGTAATATTCAGGAAATAAAATAGATTTATCATTATTATTATCATTTGTGGAGTAGTTGTTACATCTACAAAATCACATCTCCACTAATCTCCGAAACTGAATCCTTTTTAGAGGCTCTAAAGACATACTATACCATGGAAATGGAATCGAAAAACTGTATTACTACTATAATCGTTGTATCTCCCTCGAAGGCAACTATATACAGGTGTATATGAATATCACTGAAAAAATTCAAGCGGTGATTCTGTGATGAAAATTAAGGTAAGCATTTGGTATGAAACAATGATATCTAGAAAAAACCAAGAGTTTGCCTTATTATTCCCCGAAATCTACGAAAACTGATATCATATCAAACTGAAATTTGGCACACTGCTGTGAAATATAGATCTCAAGGTATGAGCCTTTCTTTCAAATATAATGAATTGTTTCCGAAAAAAATATTTTTCGAGAAAAATTCTGAAAATTGTTTTTTTCAAAAGTTACTGACACTATGATCTTATCAGTATTTTGTTGCGGGCTGTTATGTTCCAAATAATCATCAAGTTTCAATTTAATCGTTTTCGTTGTTCTTGAAATATCAGAAAAATATTCTCAAAAGTTCAAATGACTATACCTACAAAACCATTTACTGATTCAGCCAATAAACGATATTAACCGCCGCGTTTCGATGCGTGACCCACCCTAAAAAGTTTCAAGTCGCTAGCTTACTCCGTTCGAGAGTTATCGTGTCGTCTGCTGGAAAGCCGTCCGATAGATTTTTGACAACGGATTCGTCAACGCTAATCATTTGAGATCATTTTCGGGAAAAAATGAAAATCACAGACATATATATGGCAAAACAATAACACGCTGTTCCCCAAAACAAGCACGCAAAAAAAAATCGTTAACTCAAGTCTTCACAGGAAGTCAACTTAACGAGAAAGGCTGCTGTGCTGAAGCAGCTGCAACCTGCACGGTCTCCACGTCAAGGGGACTCTTGTTCATCGTTACCACATGATTTCTATAATCAATAATCTATCTAGTCGAATTATCCTATATTTTTTTTCATAATGTTAATCATATCGAGGTTGATACCTATATAATTATGTGCAACCTAATTCAAACAATCCATTCGGCAACAGATAAAACTTCATCCAATCAAATGCAAGAACATCTTCCCATCATCTGATGCAGATGGATGTAAGTTAAATTTGCTACATAATGTGAACAGAATGTGACTCAAATTGTACACCAAATGTTACCTAGATTGGATTTACTGTTACTATGGGGGATCAACTTCATTAAAATTTCGAAAATCGCACAGAAAATAGCACTTTGCCCTCCGATCCACTCTGTAGGTACCCATAGCATATTGCAGCAGTTGAATCAATTCGAAATATACAGGTCACGAGCATGACTTGGGGTAACATAAACCATATCTTCTAAAAGACCCCAAAGAAAAAAGGCTGGAAGTAATAAGGTCTGCATTTCGAGTAGGTCTACAATCCGAAGTTTTAATTCGATCTCGATACGATTTCGATCGGCGATCTTGATCAGGATTCGTGAGAATCAAGCTTTTCTGCAATGCACATACCGGTTGGTCATCTTGCATACAAAGATTAAAGGGACACGCAAAGACTAAATGATTAATCGGTACTTATCATCAAAATCGTCAATAAGATACGAAGCAAAATATATTTTTCCGCAAATCGCTAAGAAATTTCGACATTCTAGACGAGTCAAGATTTCCTAACTGTTAGGAGATATTCATTTCCTTTCTGTAAGGAAATGATATTTCCTTATAGTTCTTAGTGTTCTACATAAATGATTGAAAACGCGTTGTTTATAAGTAATTGTATTGAGTCAGCATGCGAATGTAATGTGTAATGCCTGAAGGAAGTGATGTACTAACTGATTTCACACAAAACTTGGTGAACTTTTTGTCTTTCATTCCAGTCAACGTACGTGAAATTTGTGAAGTGTTGAGGTTTTTGTTTCGATTTTTTCAGTGAATAGTTCCAAATCTAGCACACAAATTCGGTGAAAGTCGAAGAAAGTCAAGCAAGATAAACGGTAATTACACCATATTGTCTGAATATTGGAATTGATAAACTGCGATAAGATGACAAACAAGGTATCATGTTATTGTTGTAATAAACAATACGTGAATCATCAGGTCTTATCATGCATCATATGTAGGAATACCTTCGGAGGTGCATTTGTTGGTATGGGGAACTCTGATATTCGCATTCAAAACGAGGAAATCGATTGCGTGGTATTGCCCCAACTGTGAAAATCTGGGTGGCGATGTTGCATCGTTGAGAGCAGTTATTGCTTCATTGCAAGCTGAAATTCAACAGCTTAAGGTCCCTGTTCGAATTCTCTCGTCACATCCACAAGAAGAGAAGATTGATGATGGAGAGTTTGAGGAAATTTTACTGGAATTCGAAGAGCGTCAAAGGCGTAAAAATAACTTGATTATACATGGAATGCCTGAAAGATCGGATGCAACTGATGCAGTGAATGAAGTGGGGATAACTGGTGACCGTGAAGCTGTTAATGAAATATTTCGGACCATTTTACCTGATTTTCCCCTCGGTAAAACCTTCGCAGATGAAACGTTTGGGCAAGCAGTCATTGGATAGTGAAAAGTCAAGACCACTGAAACTTATCATGACTGATATTCAACTCGTACTTAGAGTTTTAGAAAAATCTAGGATGTTCAAGAGGGATTGCAATGTGTTTATCTCCTCTGACAGGACCCCAAGGCAGAGAGATTATTTAAACAAAAAGAAGCTGAATTAGAGCAACGGAAATACTTGGGCGAGAGTGTGGAGTTGAAGTTTATGAAGGGCATTCCTGTTGTGATAACGTACGTGGCCTCAATTCAAAGACTAATGAACTTAAGTCTTCTGTATCCGGTGGTGATTTCTAGATTATATGCTTATAGCTTGTAGGATCATGTATGGACCTCATTCTTTCACTGAAGTGGTGTTATATATTCCACCACGAACTGATGCTGCAAGCTATGAACAGCTATTCGATTCCTTGTCTTCATTCAGTTCATTACTAGATAGTAAAATAATTGTTTTTGGGGACTTCAATTGTCCAGGGTATACTAAGGAGTCTTTGACAGACAATCGCACTTTAATACTCAAAATGTTTTCAGAATCGCTTGAATATCACCAGTTCAATAAAGTACAAAATTGTAGTGGTACATTATTAGATTAAGTATTTTCGAATTTTGAATGTTATGTTTCCAATTCAGACTTTTCACTTGTATCAGTGGACTCGCATCATCCACCGGTAGAGGTCTCTTTCTATCCTGAACAATACAGGAGAAACTTCAATTTTTCTGTCTCCAACTCTCACTGTGCTCGTTCTGATGAGTACAACTTTTCAAAGGCAAACTATGTAGAAATGTACCGCTATATATGGGAAACAGATTGGACATCTGTGACGGATGAGAGTAACGCTGAGTTGGCTTGTGCCAAATTTTATTCAATTTTGCATCGGATATTTCAGCGCACTGTACCAGTCAAAATTGTGAGAAAAAGGCGATTTCCGTCATGGTACACAACCGAAATTATTAATACGATTAAACTCAAGCAAACTGCCCTAAAAAACTATAGGAAATTCAGCAATGACTTCAATCTTCTCCGATATAAAAAACTAAGAAGTTTGCTCAAATCGAAAGTAAGCACAGCTAACAGGAATTATATGAAAGCTTCCGAACAGAAATGAATTGCAGAACCTTCAGGTTTTTGGTCGTTTGTGCAGGAGAGCCGTGGTCATTCTTGTATACCCGGTGTATTGAATGATGGTCATAAAATGTTGAATAAACCACAGGATATTGTGTGAATAAGTGTAAATAAATAGGTTAATTATTCTGAACGTTTTGATAAACTAGAAAACGTTACAGTAAAATTATAGAAACTGATGTAATACGGACATCCAAAAAACTATCGAATAAGCGTACCGCCGGGCTTGATCAGGTTCCAAGTTTTTTAGTGAAGGACTGCATAGGTGTTCTCTCTTTACCTTTAGCACATATTTTCAACCTGTCTCCATCCTCGGGCACATATCCTTCGGTTTGGAAGCGGTAAAAAATTATACCGGTTTTTAAGAAAGGTAATAGATCATTTGTGGCTGATTATCGTCCGATTTCCATCCTGTCAAATTTTTCGAAGATTTTTGAGATCATTATTTATAATTCCATGTTTCCTGCTATCCAGCACAGGATCAAACCGAACCAGCACGGATTCATGCCGAAAAGATCAACCACTTCAAACCTTGTCTGTTTTTGGTTTATTATTTGATGAAATCAAATAATAAACCTTAGTGATCGACCAACAAAAAAAAAATTTTAACCACCCCTGAAAATTTCACAGTTTACGTTTTGGAGTATGTAGATTTGAATGAACGAATAAAAAAAAATCCGTCCGTCCGCCGTCCGTTGTCCAGAGCTTTTCTCGGAAAGTACTGAACCGAAATCCGTGAAACTTGGTAGAAAAATCATGTGTCGCTCGGGATTGATCCTCCAAGCTTTTCAGCAGGATTGGTGTAACCTAAGGGCTTAAAATTGGGGGTTGGAGGGAAAAAAAAAATTATTTCTCGAAAACTTACCACCGAATTTTTGTGAAATTCTCAACGTTGATTACTGTTGCATAACTCAACCTAAAAATTTTCACCCGGATGATATCCGACCAGTAGTCTTTGAGTTATAAAGAAAAATGCTACAAATTTCCAATAATCCCGAGAATGAATCATCGCATTCGGTTCTAAGATTGGAATTCAGTGAAATAATCGGTTAACTTTTCATCCAGAATCATATATCTTTGAGAGGTTCACGATATATTTGATTTTTACAGAAAAGTTATTGAAAATAACTTTAGGTCTTCAGTTTGTGTATTGGATATTTTGTGAATCAAGTGAACTCTTATCGGATATATGTACTGTGGAAAATTTTTTTTCGGATAAGTTGCACAGGACGGGTGAGTATTTTTTCATTTCATTTTTTTTTTGTTTTACGTATTTGTTGTTAATTTGAGAGTTTAAGTTAATTTTCCCGAAAGTTTCTCAAGAAATACTAACGCGATCAAATTGAAATATCATTACTAGTTGTGAAATATCGACGCTCAATTTAATGCATGATTTCGTGAGAATTGTATTGGAAAAAAATTTAATTTTTTCTAAACATTTTTTTCGGAAGCTATTCATTAAAGTTCAATATAATTTGGTACAGGTCTTAGTCAACATTTTGAAACCATCTTTATTTGCAGAGATATTGGCGGAAAATTTTGTGGCCATTTTAAATTTTGAGGTTATTTCCCTTATATGTCAAAAGGCGCAAACGCTTTCTGATTTGAATTTCATTTCTGTTTGTGTAATACCAACACGCAATTTAATAAGTAATATCGTGAAGATCGTACTGGCAAAATATTAGTAAAAAATATTTTTCGGAAATTTAACTTAACTTCAACGAAAGAAACAACATAGTGACTTGACCTTTGTAAAGTAGTTTTTTAAGAAACTCAACAGCAAGATAATTTTGTCTTCAACTCCAATATTGCATAGGAAATGTGATTTGGAATGAAAAATATTCAAGATTTTTATGAATAACATCCTCTAGGCTTAATTATAAAGTGATTCTTTCAATTCTTTCCAGCAAAATTTTCGTTATATGTTGATACCTTAGTGAATAGGTTTATGTACCATATTTCGGGAATATATTTAGATGAGACAGACAACATGGATACGGTAATTGATTATATCGGTGACAGGACTGATAATTCTGATGATCAGTCGGACATAAAAACTCCATCTCATTGTCGTAACTCGACAGATTTGTCCCCAGATAATTAGGGAATGCGGCCCTGTGCGGCCACCTGCATTGGTCTCACTTTTCGAGCGAGCTAAGGCGGTTCGCGCTTCAAGTGGTTTTGTGCGTTATTATAAACATAGACATATTTAGGCATGTAAGATTTATCCTTGGGGATATTTGAAAATTCCAGACATAAGTCAGTCGGGATCGGAATTGGAAGCGATAAGCTTGAGGTCGAAAACGCCGAGGCTCGGCTCAAATATTTAAAATAGGTTTTTACGTTTTTGTTCATATTTTCACACGATCGATTATTTCGTATCGGCACTAGTCTAGTATATTCATTTTACAAGTAGGAATCGAATTAAAGTGTGTTTTTTTTTAACTGTTCAGTTTGATTTTGAAAACTTTCGAACCTCCTAGACGCCAGATCCTAACGGTGTGTAGGACTTCGGCGGGAAATTCACAACACTCATAGTAATACTACGGAATCACAAAAAACACGAAGAAAGTTGCTAAAAATTTTCTTCAGGTATCTACATTTTACTGACTGATGGTATGTAGTACAACAAGGTTTAAATATGGTCCGGAACGTACCTAAATAATTATACAAAAGCGTAAAAGTGAGAGTAGGTATAAATTGGGGTTTGCCACAGAGTTTTTAGGTTACAGAAAAATATTCTGTAGTGGAGAGCTATTCACATCTGTTTGTTCATTCAATAGGATTTTGCGGGTGTTGTACCTATTGATTTCTAACGACTCTAGGAGTTATGTAGGTACTTTTGGTTTCGACGTGAATAATTTTGTAGTTACTATTGAATTTAAATATTTCACATGAATTTCTTCATGGAATTGATTTTCGTTTGGTGAAAAACCAATGAGTTATAAATAATATATACGATTGATTTGAGATATCAATGGTATTGGGTTATTCAACTGAGAAAATAATAAACCCTTGTGTAAAATTTGCAGCGTTTTTTAAACATGTACTCCAATCCGTGAATGATTCCGGTCAAGTAGACGTAATATACATATACCGATTTTCAAAAAGCCTTTGACAAGGTTGATCACAACATTTGTTGAATAAACTAACATCTCAGTTTGGTTTCGGGCCAAGATTGGTTGATCTTGTCAAATCATATTTGACTAATAGGATATGCATTGTTGAGATTGAGAATTGGTCTTCTATTGAGTTCGGTGCATCCTCTGGAATCCCTCAGGGATCCAATCTTGGACCATTGCTTTTCCTCTTGTTCATCAATGATATAGTTGATTTTATGGATGTGGCATTTCTGTTGTTCGCAGATGATGTAAAGATATACCGCAGGATATTGGGGCTTATTGATTGTATCAGACTGCAAGCAGCTCTTGATCAGCTCTCAGTATGGTGCGATAATAATAGATTGAGCTTGAATATCTCAAAATGTCACATCATGACATATACGAGGAAGAAAAAAATGATAACGTACAATTATACGATCAGTGGCTTGGTACTTTCTCGCGTAACTGAAATTGGAGATCTAGGAATTTTATGTGACTGTTTGCTCTTTTGTACCACATATCAATCAGTTGATTCTAGCTACCAATAGAACATATGGGTTTATAGTTAGAAACTCTAAATTCTTTCAATATTCCAACACTTTAATAGCTTTATTCAATAGTTTGATAAGACGTAGGTTGGAATATTGTAGCTTAATTTGAAGACCTATTCATGAATATCACAGGAGAAAAATTAAGTCGATACAGAGGAAATTTTATAACTATTTGATTTGGAGGGAAGATGGTTTTTACCCACACATAGGGTATGATCATAAATTGCTGCTCTCGAGATTCGGTGCTCAGTCAACTGTAAATAGGGTAAAAGTATGCGCATTGATGTTTGTCTATGATATTGTAAATAGCAGGATTGATTGCTCGGAAATTTTAGCTAGTTTGCCATTTCTGGTTCCCCGTTTGGGTTCTAGGGGCGTAGAGGTGTTCTACTGTGGGACGGGGAGAACAAACTCGAGTCATAGATCACCTATTTATTATTCATGTAAACTGTTCAACTCACTTGCAAGTATTTGTGATTCTCCTCGGTCCATAGTGGAAGCCTATTATTTTCACAGCTCAATGAGCTGATTTGAGGTTTGAGTTTGTGTACTTTTATTTTTTTTTATTATTGTGTACATTGCTATTCGTAATGGGTTCCACATGAATTGTGGGAGAGTTATTACTATGGAAGTGTCGTAATATAATTTTTGTGTTTTCCTGTAATTGGGGGTGAACCCTGTTGGAAATGAACGACTTATTATTATAATAATTAATTCATATTTTGCAAGGGTTGACTGAAGATTGGCCAACAATATTGAGAGTTTCATCAATTTCATGACGAATTTCAAAGCACCATTTATTTTTGAATAAAATATTATGCGATTTCAAAATTAATCATTATTATGTCGAATTTCAAACGATTTGCAGAAAAATAGTATGTTCACCTCGTATAATACTCGTACATCATTGCAATATCTGAGTAAAAAGGCGGTTTTTGCACATGATTGCATAGGTGTTTATTATAATATAATATGAAGAGTATATTCCGGTACAGATGCAGGGTTGGAAAAAGTTTCATAATTTTGTTTTTTTTACCGCCCTATGACAAGATTGTATTCCATAAAATGTCCACGAAACTACCCTAGACTGAGGGAAATTTTTTTCTTTGTGATGATGTACAATCGATTCTGCTTAGAATGAAATTATTTTTTCATGCTATTTTTTCGATGAAAAATTACAGAACATTAGAATATTTTATGGCGGTAGCATTCAGCATAGAAATCACACATATTACACGAATCATCACATTTTTTTGTTTTGTTTCCCCATTTTATGATACAAAATCATAAAGTATGATATCACACACTTTAACAGAAACTTTGAATAATTCGGTATTAAAAATGGTCAATTCGGAAGACAATAAGTTCGAATTAGATGAAACACCTCCTACGTCACTCGTAACTGAATGATTCTGCTATCGATACCGCCAACGCTGTCCATCGGCTTGTTAGAGAGAAAGGTACACCAGAGAGAGAGAGAGAGAGAGAGAGAGAGAGAGAGTGGATTGTGAATCCAAAAGCCCCCACCATGAGTAAATCACAGAAAAATTATTCTAACTGGTCAGAATTGACGCTACAGTGTAGCTATATGTTGGTTTATCTGTAGTGGGACATCCTGAAAGCCAATGATATGCCTAAATATTCCGATTGCAGAAGAATGTAGATAAAATAACAAGAAATCTCCCAAGTGGAAAGAAAACAAATCCTAAAATAATAACATACATGGAACAAATTCTTACACTTTTCTCCTATTCTTGCACATAGGGATGTGTTTTTTCATATTTTCTGAAAATTCTACCAACTTATCGTTTCAGGATTTCTTATTGTTCAATCATGTCACTATAAATTCGCCATCTATCCACTCAGCAAATCCGACAATGATTCTGGGAATATGATGCTTATTTGGAATATAACTTTTTACATATCGCCAGAAATACAAATTTAAACTAGTTGAAATCTATTACAGGCTTGCCAACTATCAGAGGATTTTTTCCATCAAAAAACCGAGCAGTTTCAAGAGTGATAATTTGGATGAGTTGCCAAGGATTGCTCAAGGGCTTCTGACGTTACGTCAGTAGTTTTTGTTTTTCTTTAATGATACTAAACCCTCATACCGTCAATGAGCATGAAAATATCTTCAAAATTGGTTCCAACGATCGCGTAAGGATAGAACTGGAAAAGGAGCAACCGGGATTATCCTATTTATGGATACTTCAATTGATTACTTTTGCTTACTCAGTTTATTTTTTTATATAACAATATCTACATCTGAATTATTTTTGATCCAGTCAAGATAAGCGCCCACCCTGGTGTATATAGAAGGATAACACTCTTCACATCTCGTTGAACCAATAGATGAAATTCCAATCAAGACTCCGTCGTACATCAGTGGACCACCGGAATCACCCTTGCATGTCCCTTTGTTTTTATAACCTGAGGTGCAAAGGTTCGATTTCGTTATATAGATGGCGTCTTCGTCATTATAATACTCTCCACAAACATCAACATTCATTATAGGTACAGAAACTTCTTGTAATATATCCGACATATCATCGATAGTTGGCGAAGATTTGTCTTGAATCAATCCCCAACCGGTTGCTACGGAGAAGACATTGTCGTATGAGTTATCGGCTTGTGATGCAGAAGGAACTTTAATGGTTTGAATTGCATATGTTAGAGGAACTGACGCATTCAGTTTGATCAAGGCGATATCGTTTTGATGAAGATTTGCATCGTACTGCTCATGGATTTTGATCTGGTCTCCGCGAAGTCTTATTTGCGTTGTCTCATTAATATCGGATACGTTATGGGCTCCCAATACTATTTCTACTGTAGAAATCCTGAAAATAAAATAAGGTATGACAATCCTTCGAGATAATGTAAAATGTAGCATTGAATCATGCATTATACAATGTTTCTATTCAACTTTTCCTGAAATTAAGTTTGATTCTTGTATAAACTCAATCACTCAAAAACTTGAATTCGAAAGAAACTGTAATTTATGAGTTAATGGGGGAGCTATCAACAAAATTCCATCAGGTAGGTCTACTGCTACGTTTTATTCTCGGATTATTTTATGTTTGTGATTGAATTTCCATATTGGAGACCTCCATTGGTCAATTCCGGAACCGTGTGCAAGGATGTAAGTAATATTGTTCTTTTATCTCGATCAATGTTAGATTTTTCAGTTGTTTCTATAGTTTCGGACACGGTAGATTCGAAAATTTTATTTCGCTGTTATTTTTCGACGTCATTTTTTTTTCGCGATCAGCTGTCCATTCAATTTTTGCGAAAGATTCTAACGCTCTTTGAAATCATGGAGATTTTTTTGGATACCATAATTGTTTTGAGCGGATTGAACAGAATACATCGCGAAATCCATATTCAGGCTAATCTTGTTGTAGCATTTTGACGCGTTTGTTTTGAGGAACAGCACGATATCTTTTCGTCACAATGTTCCTAATTTTCGAATTTTGGGCCGAAAATCGTCTTAAAAGATTGGGTCGAGTGCCCTTAACTAAAATCTGTGGTCAAATTACATTCTGTCTGTCCATCCGTCCTGCCGTCCGTCCGTATGTGCTCTAATTTTCGAAGGATCTGCTGATTTTATCAGACTGAAACTCTGTAGATAGTTTTGGATCACCAACACGCAACTAAGTGCGAAATTTCGTGTAGATCCAGTTGTAAGGAATTATAAAAAAATATTTATTTGAGAATTCTTTGAATTATTGTTAAAATTGTTGTAATCCGTAAATATTAACTACATTCCAACGAAATTCTAAAATTCTACACAAATCCCAAAGTCAGTTTTTCACAACAATGCTCTAAATTTAAGTGCGATTCTATATTTATGACCAAATTTTGTTGATATTTGAAAAGGTAAATGTTGAATAATACCAACGCGCAATTGAGTACAAAACTCTGTGTTGATCGTTTACTTAGAACTTGAACAAGCGCTCAAAAGCTCATGACTTCATATCAGTGCTTTACTAGAATTTTTAACAGAAGCATATATTCTTTCGAAGAACATCAAAAATGAAATGAAAAATATTGGTAGTGGGTAGTCTTGAACAGTGCCAGATTTATATTATGACGAGTGCAGGCCAACTCATATCCGCCGTCCCATATACCTTTTCTAAATAATAATTTTCCATTCGTATTTAGAAAAACTACAGAAATCTGCCAATTCTTGGACGTTGTCCCTAGTAGGATGTGGCCTATACGGCCTATTGACAAATCCGGGACTGGTTTTGAATTTATTACTTGAAGGACTAATACCGTTCTTACCAAAACTACATGGGAAGTAGACTATCTTTCTGGGACACCATCATCTCCAGACTTAAAATGTTAATTTTGGTTCACCGAACCGAAATTATTATCTCCGGAGCCCCTATAGAAAAGCATCGTGAATAACGGAAGAAAATAAACGTACCAAGACATGTAGCTCATGTATGAATCCAGATTCCCTATTGTTTGTCCATACCTTTTATTCATTATTGAATTATTATAGTTGAATATTTGTACAGTTGTTTACTTGGGAACCGAAATAAGCTCGTTTTATTTATTGATGGTTTGAGTATAGTTATTAGCAGTATTTAGTAAGCTCATTTATCAGAATAGCTTCTAGCTGAACTTTCACCTAATGAAGACGATTCATTATTATTTTCCCTGGTTTTTCTATGGACATTGTTGTATGTAGGCTTGAAGATAAATCTAATAGCTATAGCTTTTCCTGTCCGACTGTACCTATTGTTATTTGTTGGGATGGTAGGTTTTATATAGTTGATGAACTTCGTTTTCCTTTATTTCCTCATCTCTACCCTCCTTAACATTAGACTATTCCGAAATCCCTAGGCTATTTTTTGCCTGAATCCTCAAACCCCCACTATTCGAGGCTTATATTCCCTGAACTGTTCAACTCTGAAAGCATTGGGCGTATTTTGTCTATTAACCACGGATTCTTCATCATTGAGTTCCATTCAGTTTTTCAGACCATTTTTCGGTCAAAATTCGAAAAAAACGGAAGCACGAGATGCAAATCTTCACAAAGTCGTATAGATATTATTCGTTTCGCTCCCAAAAACCGTTTCTATTGACGCCGATGATTAACTGCACTCGGACAGATTCAGCAATTGAAGAGTAGAATCGAATATAGGGCTAATTACTGGCCAACAGACAAAAACAAAAATCGGATTGAATGAAAATTAAAAATTCACCCACAACAAGTAGAACCAACTAGGATAGGTTTCAGCAAAACCGTTCCTATTGACGCCGATGATTACCTGCACTCGGACAGATTCAGCAATTGAAGAGTAGACTTGAATAAGGGGATAATTACCAAAATCGGAAAATGTTCATTTAATCTTCAAAATGATGGTAATTACCATGCTTCACGTTCTTCAGGGGGTCTATGTACCAAACGAATATTTCGTTCAGTAATTCACTAAGAATATTGAATATTCTTTTAATTTGAAAGCGATGCTTCTCATGAGAGGGGCTATCTATCATCATTTTTAATTTTGGCACTCAGCCCCATATTCAAGTCTACTCTTTAATTGAGAGTACACCACATGACTTGTTTCTATCGAATAGCGCCTTTTGATTGGTGCCTCTTCATCTGCAAACTCGCGAAGATAAACTGCCAGACTTGAAAGCCTGTATCATTTTACGACAAAAATTACTGCATATCGATCTCATCTACCATTTTCTCTTTACAGAACAATATGGAGCAGGTCCACCTCATCCTTTCATTGTGTGTTTCATTTCACTGAATAGCCATCCACAAATTGGTGAATCTTGACGACCCTGATTAGGTATTTCAGTGAAGAAAACAGGGGCGATCCAAATTCGAGAAGGAAGAAAGAACGAACTCACCAGCAACACAATGCATAGCTATAAACCACAAGTCTGCAGGATCGCAGTCTGGATGCAAGAATTCAATTCTACTGATCCGGGATTAAGGTTTACTACAGTAGAGGAAAGCTTCACCATAATCGACGTATGTTCGGACAAAACGAAGTTTGGACATGTAGTCGGGGAAGTAGCAGCGAATATTGCAACCGAGGTAAGGGATATTATTATGGAGCCTCACCTTCGAAATTAAGACCAAGCTAATTCTATGGCTTTGCACATACCAGGAAGAGAAGACACACCTCCCTGAACGTTAGGATATTGAAGGCAAAAAACCTCTCGATTTCCCGACGCATTGGTGAATTCTCTATGGTAGAACCGGTTATCCGGACATGAAGGAGGAAGACATGGCAGCCCACTCAGACAACATCACCAAGGCCTTCCGATTCCACGTTTTCCACAGCAGAGGAAATACGTTCCATCAGGAACGTCCAAATGGGTAGCTCACGCTGGGACGCAACCGGGAAAAACAACACAAAGAAAAGACATTTCTCAGCAGATGGCCGAAACAACACCGACACCGGGAACGTTCCGGATCACGAGGCCACAACAAGCAACGCACAAATGCACTCTACTTATACCAACTACAGTTCGGAAGCAAATCAAATGGCGGCTAGTGATCCCAGCTCAATACACTTCATACTTCATACTGATTGTTATTGACTGGAAAGTGAAGATGTATTTTCTGATAGACTTTGGAGCAATGATCAATTTGGAAATTGTTAGACCATTCAAAAGCCCATATAGTCATCCCACTGCCCAAAGAACCCAAAAAAATACTGACAATTGGATGCCGTGCGGATATAACCGATCTCTCAATACCAACACAATTCCAGACTGGCACACAGTGAGGCAAATACAAAGACTTTGCCCATATCCTGTAGATGAAAAGCATCTTAACTACAACGGACCTTGCTCAGATCTACAATTAGATATCTGAGGCTGAAGATGACGTTCCCAAACAGCCATCACGACACCATTCGGAATTTTCTAATTTCCATTTATGTCATTTATACTCACAAACGCTACTCAAACCTGTCAACAATTCATACACGAAGCTCTTTGGACGAAATAACAGAATTTGCCAGAAAATTACGGGTTGGAATAGGTAGAACAAATCAGGCCCATGAACGACAAAGTTACGTTCTCAAAGATCTAGATACAATTGAATAAGTATGCTTACTGCATTTGTAAACAAAATGAATTGAAATGGCTAAGTTTATTCATCTAGCTACATGGATTGCTTATGAATGGGCTCCGAAATCGCACAAATGAACTGACAACATTCATGAATCTTGATCAAATAGATGTTATGCTGATATTAGAAACCCACTTCACTGATAAAACAGTTTTTCAAATCCTACTTCACTTACTCCACTCAACATCTAGACGGCACTGCCCATGGTGGTACAGCTATTCTTATCCAAAAAAGCCTAAATCATCACTGACTGCTTGAATCGGAAATAACCACTTTCATTCGGAATCACCTCCTAAACTATCATCTGACCATTCATCGGTTTCAATAACCCTACACAAGATATCCAGATTGAATGAAAATTAAAAATTCACCCACAACAAGTGAAACCAACTAGGATAGGTTTCAGCAAAACTTTAGGAAGATGTAGATTTGAACATGAACATCTGAAGATAAAGGAATAGTTGCAAACAAAATAACAAATATAATACGAACAGCTTTCTGTACTGCTCCGCGCTCGTTATCATATACTTTGTGGAACTAATAGTGATATCTAGAATTTATCCGGAAAGCTCCCCAGGCGAAGGCCGCACAGATGTCTGGGAAGCAGACAGGGCAGTACTCGTCACACTGTCCCCTCCTTAAGCCTGTTTTGTCCCAGAACGGATTCCATGAATCCCTCGGAGGATCGTTGCGGAATCTGCAATCGTCGCTATTTCTACAGTAGCTCTTCTGGTGGGAGTTACAGTCTACGGTTTTTCTGGGCTTTTAGATTTGCTTTGGGTTGAAATTGCATACCAAGATCTGTATACCTGTCTTCTGAAACACTACTTCAAGCATACTTCGCACAACTCGCCAATTTAGTTGATCTAATCCACAACCAAGCTTGGAGACAGCTAATTTCCTAACCCCAAATCATTGAAGGTCTTCTCTCAAGCCATGCAGCGCTATCCACAAATTCTGGTAGTTGGACTTCTGATAGAAATACTGCTTGGTAATAAATGAACCGACGACTTCAATGTCAGGCATTTTTCTATTCTGGGCTGCTGTCTCATCAGTTTCTCTTGACGTCCAAATTTATTTTTGAATACTCTTGCTATTCCCCTACTCATCCTTAGATCGGCTGCTACACAATGAGCAAGAGAGTGTTGATGAACTTCCTGTGTGACGCCAGACCGAGTAACTCGTGTTCCCCCACAGCTTTGAGTGTTATACAACCACACCAGATCTCCCGCGGTGAACCCTTCTTCAAAGGCCTTGATGTCGGTCTACTTCTTAGACCTGTGTCACACAAACGTGTCCTCTATGCGACGCCTGCTTCGATGCCTCGAATTCTAAAGCTTGAGCTAAAGCATCATTTATGGTTTTAGGGCGTGCATGTCTCAGGGCTTTTTGTATTTCACTGTCCTGGATCCCGTCCACAAAGGTTTAAATTGATAGTTGTTGAAGGAAGCTGTCTGGAGCAGATGGGCAAGCCAGCCTGACTAATCTAGCCACATCGGCTTCAAACCCTTGGACATTTTCTCCTGTTATCTGCGTCCGGTTCCTAATTTGAGCATGATAAACCTGTTGCAGATGAGCGTGGCCATATCTCGTCTGAAGTTTCGATGACTTGCTGACTCTCCGGAAGCGTTTGCAGATTGTTGAGTGCCTCTAATTGTAGAGCTGTTAATAATGCTGCGGCTCTTTCGTTGTTGCTCCAAACTGTTCGCTAGCGCAGCACCTTCAAACTATTTCTGATTTGTCGACCATGGCACTTTTCTATCAAATGTTGGAGGCTTGATCTTCATTTAACCACTTTTATGATGCTATAGGGTGATGAAGCCGTATAATTTTTTCCAATGGACATTCTTTTCAGGGTCTCTATTAACTTAGAATGCTGTTCAATTATTCCTGTTTTTTTTCAAATTTTTCTTCCATTTTCCGAGAGTTCTCCTTTGCCTTATTTCCATTTCATCCATTTTTTCATTGATCTTCTGAATTCCATTATCGCCTGCATCTCCATTGCTTCCTGAAGTCTTGGGTCACTGGCATGAAATTTGAATCGATAGAATTTATTTATGTAATTTGAGCGATGTCGAACCGCACACGTGACACCAATGTAACGTTTTTCTTGGTTTATCAAAACGTTCTGAATGATTGATATAAACTATTTATTAGGACTAATAACAAATAACTCAACAACCAAACCTATCAAAGTCCATTCACAATTTATTTCCACACTATTCATTTTCACTGATCACTTCCCGCAATAACTTCTACGAGACCTCCACTGAATGACCCCCCGTCCTGCTCCGCGCCCGTTGCTATACAGAGTGTCTACTTTAAAAAGTCCAAAACTTCAAGGCAAGTTTCTACATGTGATTTACAACAAAAAAACACTATAACACATGGTCGAAATATTGACGGTAATTCTTCAATTCAACATTTTGTGCTTTTACGAATATCTCAATTTTTTTTATAAAATCAATCACACTTCAGTTAGCCTTGTAGCCTCATCAAATTTGATCACATATATCGAAAGATCATGAAATTGGCTATAACACAAGAATTTTTTGGTGTCAAAAAATTCCTTACTGTGGGCGTGGTAAGCAGATCAACATAAAAGTTCTTAGGTGATTATTATCAATTATATTTTTCCAATAGGTTTATCGATGAAAAATGAATAATTATGAACACGATTTTTCCACAGCAAAAACTTCCATATTTAGTGATCTATCGAATAACATACCAACCTGCTGTTTCTTTTCAGCCTCAATATCATGGCTCACATGATAACAACGAAAAATAAGAAATTATTCAAACCTGATTTTCTTCCATTTTGATCTTTTGATGCTCTTAATGACTGAATTAGTTGTTTTTCTGATTGAATAGTGGAGTAACTTTCAGTAGAACTGTTCATTTATCTGTCGAGTCAAACTAATTTATTAAATTTTATTAATATATATTATTAGAAAGAAGTCATGAAAGAGGAAAACATGCTGAAAAAACTCGCTATAAATAATCAAACAATTAACTCATAGCAAATGTTAAAAATGGCAACCGCTACATTTCACACGTTTATTCCTACTGAATCTGTACAACCCTGCGTATTTCAGAACGTTTCTAACTCATTTCACAATTCGATTCTATTCATCAGATCACCTCCAGTTTGAACGCTTACTTGATGAACTTTTTCTTTCAAAGTGTTCCAGACATAAATATCCAAAGAGGTAAGATCACAGCTTACTGGACCGTACCTTGCGATCCATTCTTCTCCGAAATATTCATTTAGTTGGTCCCTTACATTCCGGGTATTACTAGCTGGTCAGCCATCTATTTGAAACCAAACTTTGGTCAGTTTTCCAGAGGTATTTCATCTAATATGTCTGTTAGACTGTTTCGGGTTAAATGAATGAATTCTGCAGAGTTGAGGCGGTCAGGAAGAATAATATGTCTAACTGAGATACTATGGATGAAATGCCTCAGGAAAACGTTTGGTTTAAAATAGATGATACCCGGAATGTAAGGGTCTAACTCAATGAATATTTCGGAGAATAATGGATTGCAAGGTACGGTCCAGTAAGATGGCCACCAACTAGCACTGATGTTACTACTTTTATGTCTGAAACACATTAAAAGAAAGAGTTTATCAAATAAGCGTTCAAACTCGAGATGATCTGAAAAATACATATAATCGAATTGTTTTGTGCAGAAATGGGTCAGAAACGTTCTGAACTACGGAAGGTTGTCGATTCAGTAAAAATAAATATGTGAAATGTATTGAACAAGGTGGTAGCCATTTTGAACATTTGCTATGAGTTTATTGCTTTATTATTTAAAGCCAGTTTTTTCAGAATTTTCTCCTCTCCCATAACTTATTCCTTATAATATGTATTAATAAAATTTTGTTCATTCGTTTGACTCGACAGATAACTTAATACTGAATCAGAAAAAACAACTGATTCTATCATTAAGAGCTTCAAAATGGAAGAAAATCAGGTTTGAATAATCTTTTTTTCTTCGTCTTTATCATGTTAGCCATGCTATTGAGGCTGAAAAGAGCTAGTACAATAGGTGATATGTTATTCTGAAGATCACTAAATAGGGAAGATTTTGCTGCAGAGAAATTAGATTCATAATTATTCATTTTCCATCGATAAACCTATTGTTTCAATATGATTGATAATTTTCACATAAGAACTTCTATGTTTATCTGCTAACCACGCCCACAATGAGGAATTTTTTGTGTGTAATTTCATGCTCTTCTGTGATTGTATTGCTTCAAGTGACGAAAAAGGACTATTATTATCATTATTATATGTGATCAAATTTGGTGAGGCTGCAAGGATAACTAGAGAGTGGATGATTTCATAAAAAAAATGAGATGTTCCGTGAAAACACAAAATGTTGAATGTAAGAATTACCATCGATACTTCGACCTTGTGTTTTATGACTTATTTTGTTGAAAATCACCTGCAGAATCTTGCCTTGAAGTTTTGGACTTTTTAAAGTAGACACCCTGTATACTTCGTGGAACTCCTAGCGATTGATAGAATTTATCCAGAAAGTTCAACAGGCGAAGGCCGCTAAGATGTTTGGAGATTTCTAGAACAGACAGGGCCGTACTCGACACAATATTAACAAACGCACAAACATCTTCCAAAAATTTGTTGTCCTCTGTCAAAATATTTGGTAAGGGAATACCAAAGTTGAATACCTCGGCGTACATCTAGACAACGTCTCGATTGGAGGCAACATATTAATACTAAGAAAACTCAAATAAGCCTGAAGATTCGTCAAATGTACTGGCTCGTAGACAGAAAATCAAAATTGAACCTTCAAAGATGCTACATACTCATAGGGCAATCATACAAATCAATATGGACCTACAGCATCCAATTATGCAGTTGCACAAGAGCATCAAATATAAGGTTCATAGTTCAATGCACCTTGGTAAGTCTTCAACCTCACCATCCTTAATGATTTGAGAGTTTCATATGTCATAACCGAAATCAAAACCCACCCAAGAAAATATCACAATAAGCTAGAAGGACAAAATCCATTCAACTTACGAAGGTTACAATGGACCTGACCAAAGGACTTTATTTGAAGTTATAACAGTCTACACATACATAACATTTACTAAATGCTTGATGAAAGTAGACTGTAAATTTCAATCAATGTTAAAAAAAAAAATCCACAGAGCAGACACTCCACGCGTCAGTAAGAGAAACTACTAAGTGCTTACTTCAATCAAAATAAAAGCTTTTCTGAAAATTTCTTTTTCCTAGTGACATGATCCACACGAAACTCTGGCTGACGTTGCGCGTCGGTTTTTTATAACTAATTACCAAGTTTGAATTATATCGGGTCATTATCATCAAAAATGTGAAATTTATGAGAAAACGATATAAATGATACTGGATTTTTGAATGTCAGTGAAAATTTTCTTCCTACTTTCTCGTATTTTACACTTCTCTTAATTTCATGAAAATGTAGACATAATTATGATATCCGTAACTTACACAATAGCGCAATGTGCTGCAGTCAGCACATAATTCTGAGATAGCAAGCTGCCTCCGCAAAAAGACATTCCTCCATTTATTGATAGACCAACTTGATATGGAAAGGCATGTGGAGCTGCTTCGTCACCTCCTATTATTCTGCCACCCACTCTCCTATGAGGAGGATGTATTCTCGGTTTAAGTGATACAGTATTCGTAAAACTCTGAAATGCAATAAATATAAGAAATTCATGAAAAAGATTGTTCGAGGCGCTCAAAAAGCATCTGACTGAGCCGCATGGCAACGAAACTAAAGTATACGATGGTCTGAAAAACCACAATGTTACCCACCTAACGGGAAAACAGACCAAATATGGATATAATTGATTCAGAACCAATCAATTGGGTGACACTAAAATTTTGATTTTATTATTGATTCGCTATGAATCATCCGTTCCATCTAATAAAAATTCGGTAGTAATAATTAACGTTACCAATAAGTGTTCAATGACAGCCATAATTATGTGTCTACAGTAAAAAAAAAATTTCACCCAAAATAGTTGGAATCTTTCGAGGTTGAACTAACTTTCATTCTGAACACTGGGGTGAAAACAGAATGAAAAAATATCCATTGGTTTTCATTTTATAGCCTTCCAAAGACTTCTCTCGGAGTACTTAAAAAATTTCATTTAAGAAACTGGTGGCACTACGGATGCCAAAATTATGTCAATAGGCCACCAGAGTGATCTGGATACAAATATGAATTTATCAAGAAAAAAAAATATTTTCTAAAAGACTTTGGTAGGAATCGAACTCTCTCCGCATTCGGGAAATAGGGTGGATGAACTAATGTTGCTTGGTAATGGACGTCAATATAATCAGAATAAATCCAATTTATACGCGACGCTAAGTCCGTAAGTGGATCGAGTTCGAATCTCTTCAATGTTTTTTTGAAAAAATAATTTTTTTTTGATGAACTCATATTTCTATCCAGGACATTCTGGGGGCCCATTAGCACAATTTTGGCCTTCGTAGGGTAACCAGTTTCTTAAGTAAAAATTATTTAAGTACTCTGAGCGGAATCTTTGGAAGGCTATAAAATGAAAACCAATTGATATTTTTTCATTCTGTTTTGACAACAGTGTTCAGAATAAAAGTGAGTTGAACCTAGAAAGATTTCAACAATTTTGGGTGAATTTTTTTTTCACTGTAGACATGTAAAAAAAAGTTGAGTTTGAATTGTGGGAAAATTTCTTCACGGAAAATCTTAGAAAATTGAGTACATCGAAATAAATAATGCTATCAAATTTGGCCATCTAGAACAAAAAATTCCAACTTTGTAGTTTTGAAATAATTTTTTCAAAATACTACAGAATAATTGAATTGACCACCAAAAAATACTTAGATGTGACCAAAAACCGTTATTTGAAAGGTTACGCATAACTCACCACAGTTATCACAATATGGCTCAAAGTTGACAATAGACACCCTGTATCTCGCTTATGCTTCGAAAACGTAGTATATGTCATAAGGCAAAAATGACTTTCCCAATGCCATCTGTACAGCTGTATATGTTCGACCAGTTTATGGTGAAACACCCTGTCTACCTGTTTTTTTGGTATGTGTGTATCGTTTTTTATTCGTGAATGTTGAGTCTGTTTTCAATCGTGAGAAATATTTCAGCGATCATTCAAACAATCATTATAAGGTAGGTACAGGCATTTTATATATGGAGATAAAATTGAATGAAATGACCAAAATACATGGTTTCCACAAGCACATACGTTCTATTTTCTTACCTGCAGTGCAAATAGTGAAATAAAAATTATCAGTGATCTCAACATTCTTACTTTTGGAATGTAACGAAAGTGACTATGCTAATCTCACTGTTGCTTCCCGCTATAAGTATTGTCTTGAAATATAGAGATAAGATGTAATGATGAAATTGGTACAAACCCAAACACACCTATTCACGTTGATACATTGATTCAATCATTATTTTACAAAATATTTTATCGAAAAATTTATTGCACAAAAAAGAGTAAAACTCAGATCAAAGCCATCTGCCGATAAATTGGTTTGGTTATCAGTTTTTCATACATTCGAATTATTACATTTTATGACTTAAACAATGTATGTTTTTCAATTATGGAAACATAAGCTATAAATGAATTGACAGAAACTCTCTCTCTACGTATTGGATAATCTGGAAGATATTTAAATGTACTCAGTTACAAACTGATGCCATCCAGGAACAATATGGACATCAGAAACTCGAGATATTCAATCATAAAATTTCGGTATATTGTTTGGTACCTACTCAGATTTTATAAAGTTTTCGTGCTTTGTGCAGAATAAACACCGATCATTGGCACGTACAAGGATATGCCACCACTCAATTATCAACAATCGATACCCAGGAGGCAGAGTGATCTAAGAGATCTCGGTCACTGAAGTCTCTGATTCATATACATACATATACAGAGTGAGTCTCTGAATAAAAGAAACATCCTGTATTTTATCGATCCATATAATTTTAACTTTTTTCCTACAACATTTTTTCAGATTCGGTTTGGGCGAAATGCTAAAGGTAGTTGAAATTTTCAAAAAATTCAGTTTTTCTTTTGCGATATCGACATGGTTGTTCCGAATGAAATCAATTAATCAATTTCTTCTTTCTCCAAAAACTCTTTCTTATAGGTACATTTGCCTATACCACAGAAAGGTTCGGGGTCAGTAGGTAGCGTTTGTGCTCCCTTTCTGGCTAGAGTGTTGGCCTCTTCATTTCCTTTGATTCCTGAGTGCATAGGAACCCAGACTAAAGAGACCTTGTTATTCTTGCCTACTTCATTGAGTTTCCTTCGGCACTCCCATATCAGCTTTGAGTCAATGACATAGGAGTTCAGTGCTTTAATAGCAGCCTGACTATCAGAATGGATCACTATGTCACACCCTTGATAGTTTCTTTCCAGGTTTATGTCTATGCATCTTTCGATAGCAAGTATTTCTGCCTGAAAAACACTCGAGTAGGAGCCTAGCGATAGTGTACACTTAGTTCTAGGCCCGTATACTCCAGCGCCGGCCCCCGTCGTGGTTTTAGAACCATCTATAAACCACTTAACGGTATATGCTTTGAAGTTTTGGGTAGTGTATTTCTTTTCTCATTCTTCCCTTTTACGTAGCATTGAGTCAAAGTTCTTCTCCCAGACCAGACCCATATATATCATAATCTATTCTCCTGAAAATGCAATATTATACAATACCTAAAAATGCATATATATGAGCCTTGAACTATATTCCTTGAATGTTCGATTTGTCAATTTTAAGATATTCATAGAATATCTCTAGAACATTCTGAATAATATAGATACATTCTATAAATATCCTTCTGAGATTTTATACGAATATGCCGTTTAGAATATGTCTAGGATATTCAATGCATATCCAGAATATCCCTAGAATGTTATCTCCCGAATATTCTGGGAATATCCTATGAAGAATAATTTGGGTACGTTCTATGTATATTCGAAATATTCCAGGAGTATTCTTCACGGAATATTCTACGAATATCTGAGATATTCCCAGGCGCACGCCGCACTTTCATAGGATATTCGAATATGCCAAAACGTATATTCATGGAATATTCTAGGAATATCTGGTGCTGTCTGGGGTAGAACCTCAGAGATGCCTAAACAATTGATTTTGTTGTGAAAACTGTTTTCATTATATTCATCCCAGTTTGTTTACATATTTATAACCTCTTCAAGTCCAAAATGGGTGAGAGTCACGTGATCATACACCTGCAATTTGATTGGCACCACCAATGCCTGCTAAAATTCTGATTAGCTCGATTCACGATCATATGTGCGTTGACATAAATTTCCCTAGTAAATGACGCAAGTAGAACACTAGATTAATTTCTGGTTCCTGAATGGATATATGGAGGAGCGTGCCACTCTTGCCGGAGCCGTAGATCAGAGAGTTGTCCATGCTGAACTTATAAATGAATTGTGGGATGGTATTAGCAGTATGAGCACATTGAGAAATTATTAAATGTTTATTGCTTTTTACCCATGCCTAATCTGGGATTAGGATATATAAGAAGTGTTTTATTTGATGAGAGGGATCTATGGTTGAGATTAATGTACAACTAGAATACTCTTTATTATGTAGGCGTCCTTAATAATAATAATAATAATAATAATATTTATTTTCATGATCGAAATTTACATTCTGAAACGAAAACAGGTCAAACATAACAAAAAGATGAAAATCGTTTACCACTTAACTACTTGAATAACATATAGTTACGCTTACACAAGAAAATTATAGTTTGAATAATCATTCATACAATATGGTTCTAAAACAATCAGAAAATTTCGAACAATGTTTTTAAAGTTTTTATTTCCGTTATGTTTTTATGATTTTTGGGTGATTCATCGAACAAAACAAGGCACATGTATTCGACGTTTCTCTGTGTTAAAGTGAGAGAGCTTTTTGGGAGATGGAATGAATGGATTCGTCTGGTCATATTCAAATTTTGATATTTTTGAAAATAATGCAGGTTACTCTTCAAAAACACAAGACAACGAAATATGTATAAAGCAGTCAATGTTAGGATGCTTTCTCTTTTGAATATTCCTCGGCAGGATGTTCTGGAGGATAGGCGAAGCATAGTTTTTAGTGCTCTTTTCTGAATTACGAACATTCTATTGATTTCAGAACTGTTTCCCCATGCAATGATTCCATAACCCTTGATCGACTGGAAATTCGAAAAATACACAATCTCCAGCAATTCTAGGTCAGCCTGCTGCACCAGAATCCGAAGAGTATAGAGCACCGAATTCAGTCTTCGCTGAAGTGTATCGATGTGATCATACCAGTTCAGATGCTCATCTATTGCAACTCCCAGAAAACTGGTACAATGGTTGACTTTAATTTTATAACCTAGAAGATCAACGGTTTCTGGTTTCAGTAATTTGCTATGTGAGGTACAAAAAAACATATATTCGGTTTTCTGGAAATTCAAGCTGATATGATTCCTAAGGCACCAGTTTTCGATTGCAGAAAATTTTCTTCGAGTCAATCTCACCACTTCCGTCACGTTGGAAGTAGCTGAGTTTGATGTTATTCGGGTTGGTTCGCGAACTGTGATATTTGCGCCGAAACCTTCAAGAATTGACTAGAATTTTTGTGTTTCTGAGTTGTTGGAAAGTATATTTACATTGAAGTCACCGGCTATTATATATTGGTTGTTGGAAATTGTGGGATTCTGTAGAAGATGATAAATTTTTTCAAAAAACAAGTTAATATCGGATCTGGGAAAGCTGTTGGGTCGATATATGGAAATAATTATATATGATTGAGTGTCTACATAAGCTTCTATTGCAGAACATTCGAGAACATGCTCTAATTCACCAAATCTGAACGCTCTCTGTACAGTATCTCATCCCTACAATAAATGGCGCATCCACCATGAGAATTTATCGGCCGACAGTATTTGGACGCCAATTTGAAACCACAGATATTGATTGCCTTCAGTTCTGCAGTACTTTGCCAGTGCTCTGTGAGAGTTAGAAAGCATGCGTTATTATTATTTACAAATTGTTCTAACCTTAAAATACAATTTCTCAAAGATTGAACGTTTTGATGGAGAACTACGCATTTTTCTTTGGATTTAATGAATTGCTTCTTCTGAGACGGAATAAAAAATGACTAATTCTACTACCTTCGGGCCATAAGTCAGGATTCTTGATTTCTTCGAAGTTCTGTGCAGGTACAGTTACCTTGAAAGACGAGTATTCTTTTGGTCTTTTCGAATCCAATTGTTCGCAAATTATTCCAGTGAAACCATTGACAGTAAGATGTTTAACCAATACAGACGTGTAGATATCCATACCTAACGGCTCCCTTTATTGACATTCCTTCCGGCTTTCCACTTCCTACAATGCTTTTATCAATTCTTCTTGTTTTTCTGTTCCTTACAGTTATGAATTCTTCTTCCTTGGGTTCATGTGCCTCATACTTGCTTGTACTAGAATTAGTACTGATTTTTGTTTCGGGTGCTTTGGAACTAGACGGTGTTTGTTCCTGTTGCTGATTTATTTCGACGACCTATGAAGCACTCGCTGAGGATTTATTTCTACCATTTTGATCAATATTAGATTTGATTACTTCATTGAATGACCTTACTTTGGGCTGTATTTTAGTTTCTGGATGAGTAATATTTCTCAGAAGTTTGGAATTTTCATCTCTCAGATTCGAAATCTGACCTTGGAGATTAGCTATTTCAAGCTTCAATCCTTCTACCACGGGCAGAAATAGAGATTTGAAGGATTGGGCAATTATACCCCCAATGATTTTTAGGAGGTTTTCATTAGAAATCTCATTTCTTGTCGGTGAACCCTCCAATATATAAGTTTTAGAGGTCAACTGATGAACAATCATCTCAAAACCGTTTTTTTCATCGTTTTAAAATTCTCAACAGATAAGTTGACACACTGAATATGAAACAAGTGAGAACTATCTTCAGAGCATGGTATAGAATGGTCGTAACGACTAATCGTTTTAGAGCACTTCCAGGGCTGGGCAGTATTTCAATTACTTGTAATTGAAATACGTATTTGAAATACAAATACGTATTTTGTATTTGTATTTCAATTACTTCTTGAAAATGTATTTTGTAATTGGTATTTCAAATACCTGACACTGAAGTATTTTGTATTTTGTATTTCGATACTTTTGTCTTCGAAATACTTTTGAACAAATACATATAGCGCTGAGCGCTCTACAGAAAATAGTCTCTGAATCTCCCTTCAGATAGCGCAACATTCATCTGCTTCATCTAGTTCTTTTGCTAGCAATCATGTTTTCGGCAATTGAAAAGGGAGAAAAGGTGCTTCGCAATGGTCATTTCAACATGGAGTTAGAGTTGGTCAATTTCCAAAAACGATAAGAGCAAAGAGCTTACCATCCTTGAACATTATCCTAATATAAAAAATGTGTTCATACAATATAACACAAGTTTGTGCTGATCAGGACCTGTAGAAAGATTGTTTTCTTTAGCTTGTTTTATTCATTCCCCAAGAGGCTGTTTTTTTGATACTACATTCAAAAATCTTGTGTTTCTGAAAGGAAATTCTTGATTTAGCGATTAAATGGCTAAGCTGAATTAGTTGTCCTCTTTTCACATTTTACGTAACACCTGAATGTATTTTGTAATTTGTATTTCAAATACAAATAGTCAAAAAACTGAATTTTGTAGTTTATATTTCAAATACCTGATTTGAAAGTATTTTGTATTTTGTATTTCAAATACCTGGCGAGAAAGTATTTTGTAATTTGTATTTCAATTAGGCCAAGCATGTATTTTGCCCAGCCCTGAGCACTTCTTACACGTAACGGCCATCTTGGCATGATGAGGAGTCGAGTCTATAGAGTACATGGTGGTACATGAAAGAAACTGACAATTGAGTTGGTTTGGCGTATAGACTACATATATTTGGGAACCGCTTTGTTGAACATCACAGCTAACAGTGCTTCAAGTTTGCTTTGGAAAAAAATGATTCATCCATTGTTGCTGAACGAGAGTAAAAGGATATTTTCAGTAGTTTTAATCGTTTCGTTAAAATGTCTATAATTTTCGAATTTTGAGCTGGAAGAAGTCTCAAACGACTAGGTTGGACTCACTGATGAAGAACCCGTGGTCAAATTTGATTCTGTCCGGCCGCCCGGCAGGATGTGTGTGCTCTAACTTTCGGAACAAAGGACCTAGAGTCTTAAAATTCTCAGGTTAGGTTTCGATCCTGAATATTTCGGTTGAGTTCGTTAAGAGCAAACAGTACCGTCGAGTGATGAATTACGGCTTCATGGATGTCGGCAACACAGCCACATTCAAGTTTCAAAATTTTGCGGCAATATCTCAAGGTCAAGCAACTCGGTCTGCATGCTTCAACGTTGCCAATAGCCTCGAGAAATATTAGAAATGCATAAAATTTCTTCGTTAATAGGAGAAAACGTGGTGTCGTTCTACAGTGTGCCAAATTTCATTTCGAGTGACAACACGATCTCAACAAAATTCAGAGAAAATTGAAATTCCTTATGATCCAACCAACTGCCAAGTTTCAATTCAATCACTTCAGCAGATCTCGAAATATCATGGAAGTAACCTCAAAACTTCAAATGGCTATAAGCTCCGTGATAGTTCGGCCGAGATTGCCGATTAACGAACTCAACCTTCGCATTTCGAAATGCAACGAAACCTGAAATTTTCAAGTCGATAGATTCATCTGTACTGCCGTAATCGTGCGTTCGGACGGCCGGCCAGACAGACCATTTTCGGCTCAAAATTCGATAATTACAGACATTTGGACTGACCTGAAGTCAGCAGCTTTTCATGTTCATATTGACCCCGCCAAACGTACCTCTACTTCCTGATGGAAAGATTTGGGGATCTTCTAATCATATCATCCTCACGAAATTCTGTATGAATCTTCAAGCTGTCATTGTCATTCAAGTACTGAATTATTGGGAAAATAAAAGGGTACCTTCATCTGCGGAACCATTAGGTGCATTTCTCCAATTCAGCCTTATTTATTAAGATCCAAATCTAATCTACAAATATCTAGTTTCTGAGTTGATTTTTCAGAAGTTTTTTTGTTCTCTAGAACTCCTAAAAAAATAATCAATGTTTTGGAAACAATTAATTGAATGCACTTTGAATTTCACAGCATTCATCAGGAAAAAAATCTCAAAAATTGCTTGTAGTTCTCATTCGAACGATTCTCGGCAATTATAGTGTGATTATATAAAGTTGAAATTAATATTGGTGGGAGAATTGGAACATCATCCTGGGTAGATACCAAACAATTGTGTGAAATTTGTCCCTTTTTTCATCAAAAAACTGAGCGTTTGGGTGATATAATAAAAAAAAAACATTTTTGTGAACTTCCCACAACTTGATTATAATGGTATCCTTAACGTGCATGCAAATTTTTGGCTTGTTTGGAGTTCATGCAATGGTGTCTCTTTTCTTGTACTTACTTTACCCAACTATTAAACACCTCAACTTAGATGCACGTGCGAAACCAGGTTGATAAATGTGTATGATACTATTGAGTTTTCAAATATTTGAAAAGTCAATAATGATATATTCATAGGGTTATGAATTGTATAAATCAAAAGAAGATACATATTTATTTTATTTTAACAATTACCATACTAACTATCACAATATTATTTGAGTGCTTTGTCAAATCCTATAAGATAAAAGTCAACAAATATAAAAAAATTTCTCGAAAAGTCTATCACATTATTTGAATTCATATTTGGCTAAGTACAAAATATAACATTTGGTATTGAAATGGAATTAGAAATTTAACGGACGGAATGGTTTCCTATATACTCTCGCTTCATACCAAACTTTCAGAATCAGTTCATAGGAAATATTGTCTCTACTGAGTACGTTGGGGTCGAGATAGCCAAAATACCGTCTATCTTTATTCATTCCCAGAAAACATAGAAATGTTCTAAGTCACCGAAATCATTCTGTCATTTTATAGAGTTCGATACAGAATTTTTATTACTAAGGACTTTGAATTGAAGACAAAGAATGGGATAGGTTACATAGTAAAGATATGTAATCAGCAGTGCGAATAAGGCAATAACGGTGAAATCGGCATAGCATTCCTAGATCATCTGTATGTGTATGATAAAAAACAGGTATTGGGACAAATTAAATCTTCCTAAAGATATTCATTCTCGTCCGAAAAGTCTGATGGTTCGGTGTAAACAGTTTCTTCAGTATCATCAAAGGCCATGATGACTAATATTGAACTAATACGTTGCGTAAGTGAAATATATTTGAACGAAGAAGTTATCCCAAAAAAATTGTATCCTCTATTGGATGATTACATACTTATGACTGTGGGTTTTAAGCCCTTCAGCAATATTCTTTCGAAAGTTTACTCCATTTTCCGATTCCGAAAATAAATCATAACAGATGGGTCAGATCAGACTATATTCTGTTAATTGTGATATGTTGATCAAACCTCTCTGATCAATCTCATGATTGCGAACAATCTGAATTTTCAATTTTAATCGCTTTTCCCTTTCATAATATTAAGAAATCGGAGTTTATTTGCCGAATTCCCATATACCGCAATGTTGAAATTGAAATCTCTGCCAGTTATTTCGTAACCACTTTCCACCTGTCTCACTTGCGCATAGTGGGAAGCCTTTAGGCTTTTTCTCCCTTTAATGTTGGAGTCAATGCTCTGTACAGACTACAGACCTAGGACCCATCTAGTAGTTTATACACTCACAGGCACAGACTGACAATATGTTGGTATGAACGTGTCTTCACATGCAAGCTATTGACAACAAAATTCAAGTTAACATGAATCAAATGGTGAAACTTCTGGTATGTTATGTATGTATATCTGGGATCACGCGATTGTAGTGGAAGTTCAAGTAAATTACCAGATGAGTTCAGGGAACTCGAAATATAGATATTGTTAAAACGAAGATCAAAATCATTTTAAATTGCGGAAAATTTTCCTCATTATCATATGATTATTCTCAAACGCGAGTAAAAAATGTACTCCAGTTCGAATTATTCTGGAGAAGTATCTTTCAAACTTGTTCAAGATCCAAGTTGAGATAGGCTATTGTATTATCTGCTGAAAAATTTGTATTGGTTTATGAAAAAAAAAAAAAAAATACTCGGGTATGAGATCAAATAGTGTGTCCCTGACAAAAAAACCAAAATTAGCGGTATTATTCACAAGCAGTCACAATTATGATCTTGCAGCAATATAAGTTACTATAATGGGAGGTTTGAATTTCCCAACCTTCTCTCGAGAGTGCACCTTTTCAATTTTCGCTTGAATCTGGCGATTCCGGCTTGATCATTATATATATATATATATAGGAAGAAAAAATATTTGGGTACTCGGCAAGTTATGGTGAGGGCAAAGATCAATAAAATATCGTCTTCAACATCTATATTTCAAACCTTCTGCGGTTCTTCTTCAGGATGATCTGACAGGATTATTGTTAAAATGACAAGGACTGCATAGGAACAACCTCTGCTCAAATACAATATTAATAAAATTTGTTCAAGCAACAGTTGATGTGGTTAGGTTAAAATTTTAAAATTTTAACCTAACCACATCAACTGTTGCTTGAACAAATTTTATTAATATTGTATTTGAGCAGAGGTTGTTCCTATGCAGTCCTTGTCATTTTAACAATAATCCTGTCAGATCATCCTGAAGAAGAACCGCAGAAGGTTTGAAATATAGATGTTGAAGACGATATTTTATTGATCTTTGCCCTCACCATAACTTGCCGAGTACCCAAATATTTTTTCTTCCTGAAATTTTACGGCAACTATTTTCATTACATATATATATATATATATATATATATATATATATATATATATATATATCTATAAAATGTAACTATTCGAATCCTACTTACATGTCCATTTGCCTCCAATTCGTAGTCTTTGATAGGTGCCCTATATGTTTTATTTATATTTCGTGAAAGTATTCAGAATATCTGAGAAACGATAGATATATTTTGAACTAATCACATGAAATCATTATGTCTGATTGGCTTACGTCTTGAAATACTTTTCCAGTGGAGCATTAGATAGTGAATTTCTAAACAAATTATCACCAAACATACGAAACTAGTTAAACCAATAATGACATTGAAAATATTATATAGTTCGAAACAACTCAAATCAACATAATTCCAACTATTGTTGTAGATAGAAGTTGACATTTCTCTGTCCTTCAGTCGGCAAATGCAGGTTTCAGTTAGGAGGTCTGGTGGAGCACAGTTCATGTAGGGAAATGAAACTAAATGGATTACTCCATTGAGGAGGTAAACCAATGAGGTAACTGAAGCAATTATGCTCGTGGTGATGCTGAAAATCTGAAAATATAAAATATCAATATTCATGATCTAAGGTACCTACTGAAATTGACATTCTGCACCGAATGCACACAAAGGATGTCGGCAATGAAAATACTCAAAATGGAGGGAAGTGTGATATGCTCTAAAAGCCATAGTTGGGGTAGGTCCTCTCTCAACTTCCTCAAAAAATTGTATACTCCATTCATTTTCATTTCAAGTTTTTGTAAGTAGAACTTAGTTAGGTGGGAACTTCTGAAGTGTAACCGAGATCAATATAATTCAGCAGAACGATGTCATTTTCCACATATTTTTTTTAAACTGTATGGTTTGGTTTGGTTATTCACAAACGTTTTGCTACGACTATATGTAGAATGGACAATTTCTCTGACAGAATAACAATAATTCTAACCATTCATTTCTTAATTATATACACTGTGAAATGAATCGAATTTCCAAGGCATACCGAGGAGTGAAAGTGAATGGAATATAAAATTGTGTGCGAGTGTTGGGAAAGGACTTCCCTCAACCGTAATGTGAGCATATCACACGTCGCTTTCATTTAAAGTATCTTCTTTGCCGGTTTACCAATGTTAACCTATTTCAAGGCCTACTGAGTGACTTCTTCAAAGTAAATGTTATATAATATCATGTGAGTTTCCATATCAACGCTAAGAAATAATACTGAAATATCGAATTAATTTCTTCATATTTCTAGTGATAAAATCCTCAATTTCCTATGAGCCTTCGTGTCGGTATGTTACAACTTGCTCCAAGTTCCATTTGAATCAGATCAATAATCTTGAATCAATCGAGGAGATGATCCGAATGGCTTCAAATCATTAAGCTGATTCACCGAATTGAACCGACGCTTTTGGTTGCACCTAAAATCTATTCTGAAATGTTCAACTTTTCAACATACAGGTTTGGCCAAAACACTCGGCACTATGCGAAACCCCATGTAAATCTAGATCAGTTGAGATTATAGTCCGCCAGTTGAAGAACTGAAACCTTAGCGCGATGCCATATCGAATAAACAACTGTTCCTTTGCAGGTTGGTGAGGAATCTCTAGTTCCTCCATACGCGATCGAAGTAAGAATTTGCCAGTCGCGCTTCAGTCGTGAAAGGTGTCATACCATATCGGTTGAAAATGAGGTAGATTCTCCTCGTAAATCGAAATGTTTAGCGTGAAAGAAAAAGTTCGAATCATAAAATGGTATCTTGGTGGTCATTCAAATTCCGCTATTTCCAAAATAATTAAAAATTCGAGGAACATTAGTGTTTACAAACATGCATGCAGTGATTGCAAACACCAAAAACCATCAGTGAAAATCGTCTGAATAAAGAAGTAGATGTGTGTGCTGCTGTTGAAACCAGTTCACCTTGTTCCGGTAGACATATTTCTGACCAAGTCGATATGAGCGATAGAAGTATTTTGAAAAAAAATGGTTCTCGATGTTTTAACGTTGAGACCACATCCGAAAAATGGAATTTTGTGAAACGATTGTTGCGTCCCGTAGCCTCGACCCAGCATTTTATGATATATTGTCTTTTCTTGATTTTCCAACGTCGTAGTCTGAATTCTTGGTTCCCAGGAAATATGCCCGAAATTCAATATTTTTTGGTTTAAATCAATTGACACCGGCTTTGAGAGCATTTTATCTCAAGCCAACAATAAAGTAATATTTTGCATGACAGAAAACACGCAGATGATATTCAAGCTCTTAGCTTTCCAGGAATCGGAGCTTTGTGGGTGGTACTCAAAGAATCCAGACATCACATATGACAGTTTATGTAATTTATCTTATTAGGCCATTTAGGGAAACTTCCTTCACACATTTTGTGCTCTCTCTTTTGCACTAGCCAATCCGAGGTGTTTTTTCGGATCTTAGAAGGGCGTCACTCAATTCAAAAAAACCAATCAAAATTTATATTCTCCTTCTAAAATGTGAAGAAGGGAATTTTCTTAATTTGGGTTTTAGTTAGTTTTAAACACTCTTCATTTGACCGTTGTATAGTAAACAACATTCGCTCTCGAATTTATAAACAAGACTTATACGTTAATTTTTGTGTTGTAAAAATCGTAACTTCTCATTTGAAAGTCGCTTCGACCTTGCTATCGATAAAGACTGAATTAATCAAGTGCGATTAATTCAACCAAGCAGGGTCTCTACTATTGAAACCCCCCAAACACCTGAATAAACCAATTCAGGTCAAAACAACGATGATGGAAAAAGAGAATGAACATAGCTTATTTCTAAGCAATATCTCATTCACCAATGAGTCATCGTTTTCCCTGAATAGAAAACATAACCTTTCAGTAGTTGATATTGGTCTACGGACAATGGCACGATCAAATGGCCCTCCAGATCCCCAGATTTATATTCAAATGATTTTTTTATCTGGGAATATCTGAAAACTTTGGTTTATGGGCTTTGGTTTATGGGCACGAGTTTGAACTAAGGTTCAAAATAATCCAACTTTGTGCCAAAATAACAACAATGCCTAATCTTCTCAGAGTTATGAGATTTTCTCTTTATAACAGATTTGGCTACCGCTGAGCACAACCAGGTGGATTATTTAAACATTTAATTGAAATTCGACCTTCAATTCCGCATTTTTAAATTTTTTTTTTTGTTTTCCAATTTTTGACTTCTGTAGTATTCATTTTATTTTCAAGCCAGTTATGGCAAGGAAGAACCCAAGTACTCATTTTCACAGGAAATTATTCGTCATTCTTTGTCCAAATAAATTCCTCTTCTTCAATGAAATAAAATTGCTGCATTTATTTTCCAGCGATATGGTCAAAGACACCACGTCTGGAATGCGATTGGCATACTACACTGGCAAATTTTACTTAGGGACTGCGGACTGGAGACTCCACCAACCTCCAAGAGAACAATGATTTATTCGATATAGTATCGCGCTGAGGTTTCAGTTTTTCAACTGACGGACTATATTCTCAACTGATTGGAGTTTCGCATTGTGCCGAGTGTCTTGGCCAGACCTGTATATGAAAAACATAGAAGTCGAGACAGAACCGACCTGGATTTTCCTATGTGAAGATGGCCAGAGGAAACTGAAGCATAGGGATTCTACAATTATTTTACTTTCAGATTTTCGACATAAGAGAAAAAATGTTTTCAACAAACGATAAGTTACCACCCGAAGTTTAAGTTCACGCATATGAGTCTTATTTCAGTGCTTGGCTTGAGAGGTGCCGTTCTTCACACGATAGCTCGTGAAATAAAGAGGTTTTTTCAAGTAAATATCGAGATTATGGTAAATAGTACAACTGTCAATTTTGTTCTATAAGCGGTCCATTTTTTCACATAAAATCCATCATCGTA
Organism: Myrrha octodecimguttata; assembly: GCA_958510865.1. Lineage (NCBI taxonomy): Eukaryota > Metazoa > Arthropoda > Insecta > Coleoptera > Coccinellidae > Myrrha > Myrrha octodecimguttata. The sequence continues at coordinate 27,092,654 of OY294056.1, forward strand.
TCATTTAGTGCATCTCCGCTGGATCCTATTACAACTCATCATATTTTTTTATACAGGGTGATTCCGGAGGAAACCGTCAGATTTTGGGATAAGTTTTCAATATTCAACACAGTCTCGGAACACTGTTTGGTTTATGGTTGGGGGTCTCTGTTGAGAATATACAGGGTGCTTTGTCCGATTCGACCGATTTTACTTTTATTGATAACTTAACTGGTATGGCTTATTCGATATCAATGAAATTTTCAGCGTAGTACAATAGTGTTGAACACATTCATTGATTTCAATTTTTTTTCAAAATAAGCGGTTGTTATTGTGATAAATCCAGATTAATTGTGCAGGTTGAAAAAACACCCTGTACATAGCGTTTCCTAAACTACGTTATCTGTTTACGATTGTACTATAATAAGTCATTATTTGAGAGTTTCTAATTTTTTTGGCACACTTCTAGTTTTCCGAGAAAATTTCTTGAAAAAATGATAATGTCGAAATTTCGCTCAAATCGATTCTACTTTTATTGATAACTTTGGTACGTCTCATCCAATTTTGATGAAATTTGCAGTGTAGAATAATCTGGATGAGTACATTCAATAATCGCAACAATCTCTCAAAACACAGTGTAGTAATCGTGATAATTTCAAAATTTCAGAATAATTGTACAGTTGAGAAAAAAAACACCCTGTACATTGCTTTTCCAAAACTTTCTTATTCGTTGCAGATTCTACAATAATATGTCATAATCCAGAGATTTTAAATTTTCTTGGCACACCTCCGGATTTCCTAGAAAACGAAGAAGAGCATTATCTCACGAGCAGTGAGAGTATTCCGCACTAGGTAGGAAAGCTGTATCGTTTAAGGATGCAAAGTTGTTCGTCACTCCTAAAATATCCTTTTCAAATTCGAAATATGTTCTGAATTGAATTATTTCATATAAAATATTAGCAATTAAATATGAATTTGGAATTTGAAAAGAATATTTTAGAACTTGAGACCTGCTTTGCGTCCTTGGACAATAAAGCTTTCCCACCTCGGGCGGAATACTCTAACTGCTTGTGAGCCAAATTTCAATCGTGCTTTTCTTCAAAAATGTTTTTTAGGAAAATCGGAGGTGTGCCAAAGAAATTAAAAACCTTTGAATGATGACATATTATTGTAGAATCTGAAACGAATAAGAAACTTTTGGAAAAGCAACTTACAGGGTGTTTTTCAACTGCACAATTAATCTGAAATTCCAAAATTATCACAATTACAACCCTGTATTTTGAGAGACTTGTGCGATTATTGAATGTACTCGTTCAGATTGTTCTACACTGCAAATTTCATCAAAATTGAATGAGCCATACCAAAGTTAGCAATGAAAGTAGAATCGATTGGAGCGAAATTTCGACATTGCCTTTTTTTGATGAAATTTTCTCAGAAAACTAAAAGTGTGCCAAAAAAATTAGAACTCTCAAATAATGACTTATTATAGTAGAATCGTAAACAGATAGCATAGTTTTGGAAATGCGATGTACAGGGTATTTTTTCAACCGTGACAATTAACCTGTAATTATTACTATAACAACCACTTATATTGAGAAAAACTTTGAAATTAATGAATGTCCTCATCAATATTGTACTTCGCTGAAAATTCCTCTAAAATCGAATAAGCCATACCAAAGTTATCAATAAAAGTAAAATCAGTCGAATCGGACGAATCACCTTGTATATTCTCAATAGAGACCCCAACCATAAACCAAACATTGTTTCGAGACTGTCTTGAAAAGTGTAAACTTATCCTAAAATGTGACGGTCTCCTCCGGAATCACCCTGTATATTTGACTTCTAGAATATGTTTCAAGAATGTGTCAATTCGGCCTTACTAGGGAAATGTTCTAGACTGCTGCAGCTTTTTTAGTTCTCAGCTCTTGATGATGATATAAGTCGTCGAAACTAGTTGGGCAGACAGGATTTTGCAGTCCTTAATGAATGAATCCCCCAATAATATATAGCCTTTATTAATTCCCTACTCATAGTTATGGTAGACGCCAAAGGGTTCTGAGAAACAACTACTTCAATTCTAGTTTTTACGCTTGTTCTGGGAAACAGCGCGTTATCATTTCGTCACGATGTCTGTAATTTTCGAATTTTGAGCCGAAATTGGTCGCAAACGACTGGGTTGGACTCACTGATGAAGTGAGTGAAGGACCTAGAGTCTTGAAATTTTCAGGTTAGGTTAAGAATATCCCGGTTAAATTCGTTAATGGGCCAAATCTGCCGAATGATTTTTGTGCTACAGCCATTTGAAAGTTTGATTTTTCAATAACTCGAAAAATATTTATCTGATCGAAATGAAACTTGGTTGGAAGAACAGTGTCAATAAGAATTATCCATAGAAAAATGGCAAATTTTTTTTTTTTCAAAATTTTATATTTCATTGAATTTTACTGAAATTTCCAAGTCGCCATTTCGCAATGTAAACAAGCGCGTAAAAGCTGCTTCTCTTGATTTTTTATGTTTTGAATATTCATATATCACGATAACTATGAGTTTGAGAACAAATCAATATTTTTTCCATCCGCGTTATTAATCATTATCCTATTGCACTGCGCTTTCTTTTTCATCACCTCATAAGAGATATAAATAGCTTCGAAATAGTATCTGCGGAGGATTGTGGGGTGTTTTAGTTTAACAGTACGCAGTTCTTCAGCATATTCTATGTCCAATAATTATATAACCGGAAAACAATTCATTGAGGAAATTCACAGTGTTGCATTTGACTTGAGAACATAAAAATCATAAACTTCTTCAGAAAGTATGGAAATATTTAAGTTCAACACCCTGTGATTACTGAAGCCTTTTTAAGTACCAAATTGTCATAGGTCGTTTTGGAAGCACAAGGTCAATTTCCGACGTAGAATACGAGATTGTTGTGTGTGTATATCTGTGTGTATGTGTGTGCATACACCTTCCGAATTGTTCGTTCATAAATACCTTGATCGACTTTTCACAGGCATTTCTCCGTACTCCAGGATATTCTTTTCTGCAACAAGTGAGATGAACGAATCCGAAGATTCCTGATAGAAGAATCTGAAATTGAAAAGGGGAAAAATCGTCTTAATGGGTTTTATAGTCACTCAAGTGTGAATTTTCAATTTATAACATTTCAAATTTTTGAGAACAGGTAACCTCACCTTTTATCCACATATACAGGGTATTGGTAAACAGTTGCGGAAAAATTACCAGGTGATTCCTTATCAAAGTATAGGGTGAGCCTTTCATATGTATTTTACTTTTTGAGCAGCCCCTGTATATATACAGCCCACTAAAGATGCTGCCAGAAAAACATTGTGTACTTTTTCTCTTGAAAACCAATTATCTCATGAAAATGAAACTTACTAGACATTTTAGGCTAGCGAGGAGGCACACAGCAATATTTTTCATAGTGTTTCTCTATGATTCAACATGAAGTTCAAAAATAGTTCTTAGCCATAAGAATAATAGGTTCATTCGGGTTCCAACAATTACTGTTCTAGAACTGTCAGGAGTTTGCGCAGTGGAGTTGGTCACGTTCGGGTTTTGTCGAACTGTTTCAGGACCGACTTAATCTGTGTTCGAGTTCTGCCAGAATTATCCTCGGACGGTCCTAGAACTGTCCGAAAACAGTACCTGCTTCCGAGTGGGTACTGTTTTAGGATTTCTACCGCCGCATGGTCAGATTTTTTTATTTTGGACAATGCCATTGAAATCCGATTATTTGAATATAATAATTGAGAGTTATGTTTGTGTTTGGATGCGTTTTTTTAATTTTAATCCATTGGTCTATCATTGACTACCTAATCGTTAACGGATAAAAGTATATTTTTTCTTTCAATCAGAAAAATGCCGATGACAATTTCAAAGTTGTGTTTTATTTTTCAACAAAATTAAATTTCCGTTTTGAATCGAATTATAGATTTTTATTTTTAATATTCGACAAGGCAGTGTATTGTGAAAAAACATCAAATATAAGAATTTTGTTTGAGATATGGAAAATGGGAAAGAGTTTTTTTTTTCATACTCATCTGGTTGGTCGAGAAATTTGATGACGTTTTGTCGATTGTATTACTATATCGCCAGATTGAATTCATTCTATCATTGAGCTGATCTAAATTTAAAAAAATTATTCTCCTCTGCCTCTTTCTGTCCTTAGTTCTGTTCGGGTTTTCATGTATTTTGAACTGTCCTAGGATAGTTCTAGGACTCGATAGGTCTGCTCATCGGTTCTGCGCAGTTCGAGAACAATCCTAGGATAGTCCGGAAATTGGAACCCGAATGAAGCTAATGATACGTATCAGTTGATAATCTTTTTTCTGCGAAACAGTAAATTTCTTGTTCAGAATAAATAAAGCTATCTGAAGTTTATTTCAGATGGTATAATTATGAATGAAGAAAAAAGTTCGGTGCAAAATTAATTTTAGAGGTGATCTCGGGGGTGATTTTTATACCCTTGAAATCATACAGCAACACTATGAAAAATAATTTTGGGTGCCTCTTTGCTCGCCTAAAATATCTGCTGAGTTTCATTTCCGTGGAATAATTGGTTTTCGAGATAAAAATTAAAAATCGCTTTTCTGGCGAAATCTGCCGGAGGCTGTATCTGAGTAGGGACTGCTCAAGAAAAAAATCATATGAAAGACTTAGGTACCGTATTTTTCGACAAGGAATCACCTCTTAATTTTTTTTCGCAACTATTCATTTACACCCTGTATAGGTTGTGCACTGCAACCTCACAATACAGTCTTGTTTTTTTTTTTTCATACAAGTTATACTGAAGGTTTAAAAAGGATCGAAATTTTTTCATGACCGTTTTTGAAAACTGTGTCATAAAAATTCGAGACAAAAACTGTTGGCTTGGTGAAATTATTACCCAGAACAGTCGCCGCTATCAATGAACCAGCTTGATACGCAGCTTGACCTTCAGATAGGGACGACTTTACCATTCTCACAACATTTTGCAAATTTGAAGTTACCATGTTCCAATGACGTTCTATATTTTCAATCAAATCGGACCTGTATATTGGAAAATATTCAGAAAATGGAATCTCAAATGGCAACGAATTTGAATGAGCGCGTATGAGCTCCTGACCTATAGTTAGTGTTCTTCTAGAATCAAATTTGTCTCAGATACATGATCTTCGAATTATATTTCGTATAAGTATTACACATTTATTTACCATTATTCAATTCGATGGATTGCCAAAATATAACTACATGAACAACTCTGCCGTCTAGATTAGATTAGTTTTGATTATATGAAGCCTTGCAAATCCCTTGAACCATTTGGACTTGCAACTTGGGCAGAAAAGCAGTAAAGTAGGATTAAATTCCACTACCTTTCTAGGTGCAACATGCATTGTTTCTTTCAGTTGTAAAAACCACGAGCCAAAGTTATGTAGCATTTTCCTATGAGCTTGATAATTGAGACATATATTCGGCTATCTCAGTGGCATTACCACAAAGGCAAAAGGTACCATCGGAAATCATTCCTGTGAAATCCCTTGCAATGCAGAATGAACAGAAACCACGCGAACTTGCTGCCAGCAGACGACCCTGAAGCTCATAAACATTCCAAATCGTTTTCAGTTGACGGCCAGGTTGAGGGTACGTCCAGAGAATGAATGTGATCTTGAGTCGAAAAACGCGCTTGAACAATCTCGGCAACGTTAACACGAGGCCAAATTTTATCACGAATCGATTTCCCTTTTCTGTAATATTGGGAAAAAATATGTCGAATTATGGTTTTGGGAACGAATTTGAATAAAAGCGTAAAAGCTACATTCCTCACATCGGTACTTTTCTAGATTTTTTTCGTGTTCTAATAATATGAAATGATAATAGTTAGATACTTACAGGTACAGCAGTATAAAATGGATTCAATTGGGGTCTTGAATTTGGAGCATATATTTGTTGACTCGAACACTGGAATGACATTATTATTCCCACAATCAAAATAATCCACATCGTAGTTTTCGCCCTGTCATGGTATGTGATAATTGGTGGCAAGAATTCAATGGGCACTGAAAAAAATTACAACAATCTATATTTTAGAAGAAAACTTTGAAAGAATATAAAAGTAACTTGCACCGTGCTATAATCGCGACCAAAACTGAAATCTCTCAGGAAATAAATGAAAGTTTAATCGTTAACTCGGAAACCTCATTTCAAGCATCTTATCTTCAATTCGCCAACATATCGCAATAATTTTCATATTTCGTTAGATCGCTCAGTATCACCCAACAAAACAAATAACAAGTAAACAGAGCATCATCTCAACTGAAAACTAATAATTCTAAATGTTTCTCAACTAAGCAGTAAAAATGCAGACGTAAATCAATCCTTGAAACGGCTTCAAACGCGGTTGCTTGCGGCGACCACTTTCGATTGTTAATGGCCGCCACAACATGAGTGCACATGAGGCCACAATCTGATGGAGTTCAGGTCACAATCAGTGACAAGTCTATTTTAAGTTGCTTTATTCGCAACTACTGCTAAGCGATACGCCCTCTGACGATAGAAATCCGAACACTTTCAAGCTAGTAGTTTTTCGACGTGCCTGTTATTCTAACGTAATTTGCTTACTTTTGGAGTTCATTTTCGAGCTTTTGTGTTGTTCTCAGAGTTGCAATTTTGGTATACCGAGAGTGTTTGTAATATTCACCAATCGATTCCTTTCTTTCCGATTAAAATTTTCGATTGTATTAATTCGAAATGGCATCCTTCCGAAATGACTATTGTTGTGTGCCTCAACTCAATGTTATTCATGGTCAAAGAAGAAAGGATCGTCTAGTGCCTCTAGTTTTCATTTTTTCCAAAGTCAAATGAAAGTAAAGTTAATTTGGAAATAGCATTTGGCAGGGAACTGAATGATAGAAGAAAGGCATAGCTTTAGAAATTGAAGATTGGAAAACAGGTCACGAAATACATGGAAGTATGCTCACTGCTTTTATCTGAAGATGTTTATTTTCATAAAGGTAAATTACCTACAATGTATTCATTTCGAAAAAACTTCATGTCCTGATGTTTTCAGGTGTAAATGAAAATAAGAGAATTTTGAAGAAAAATGCTGCAGAGAAACTACCGAGCACTTCTGCAGCTACCTACATACTACACAAAATCATATTCTAATAGAGTGATCTGGTTGAAAACCTGACAAAAACTAGATATACTGTTAGAGTTGATAATAGCTGAAGTTATTCATATAAATACGTTAATACTTTACTTTTCATTTCTATATATAGGTATAGGTTGAACCAGCTATGACATTTTTCATTTTGTATGTGCATCTTGAGCTGCTGTAATATGAAAATGAAATCAATTATATGTCAATCTGTTTCCTTTTCTTCAGAAATACGATGCAAAAGAACTTGAGCCGAAAATCTGTTTTCATTTTACTGATTCACTCGTTTGTAAACAAAGAACAAGTCATATCATTTGGACTGATTCTAGATTTACCACATAATATAGCCTGCATTCAGCACTTCTTCACATAAATAAGAGTCCTTAAATTACTTATTGAGGTGCCTATTTTTCCAGAAATTCAAGTAAACTTAGATATTGGTTCATTTTGATCCACCAAGCAACATACACTAAAATAACAACGAAATTATCCTCCAGGAACGATTCAAAGTACGATTTTATATCGTGGTCCAAACGAAAAGTTCTTTCTCAAGAAATCTTGCACAAAATTATAATAATTTCTTTAAATATTCAAGCTCTCCTTAATAAATATTCGTTCTCCACCACATTTCTAAGGTTTGTTTACATAAAACTACTAGCTTGGACAGGTTCCTAATTTATCCGTTAGGGCGCTGGCATCTTCGCAGAAGTTTCCAATAGCGGTCTTCGAAACTTAAGCTGCATTCAGAATCAATTCGCGGGCGAAGTGCGACGTCGCCACGCGTGCTAAGCATATTGGTTCCAATGTTGTCATTCACAATGAATTTCGTGCCAGCACGCAAGTTGAAGTCGGCAAAATTGTATGCATGCTTGGAATTCGACTTCGACCTACACTCCGTGCTGACTATCGCACATGCGCATTCCTTCTGTTGTGGAAGGTTTGATGTGTTTGTTTGGAATTTTGCATGTATTTTGCTTATATTCATTCATTTTATATTATTAACTACTGAATAAAGGAAAAATGGATGAGGACTATGGAATTCTTTAAATCCTCTTGTATAGAGCAGTTCCAGCTCTCTATGGTTCATCGAAAAGAATCAGCTGATGAGGGGACACATGTCACAAACAGATGGTTTCGTGCAGGGGGGTGAAGCTTTGTTCAGAATCTTGGCATCAGACAAAGAGGTCTCGCCATCCAAAAAAAGAAACGGAAGATATCCATTCAGCCAATCAACGACCGAGTGCTTCTGTCATTTCAACTTGAAGCAAATTGACTTATCATTATCACCCGTTGACAAATGTCATGAAAATGTATATTTTTGTTTGATGTGATGGGATAAAATGAAATGATTGTTGAGAGATTATATTCATTTGAGAGGTAATATATTCGTTGAATATTGCCAATTTCAATTCACTCCAGGTTTAAAAGTTCTATTTCAGAGTCCATCACCACCCTTAACTAACATGAAGTGAAACCATTCTTCTCAGGTGATGAATCATGGAGAAAGTTATTCTGTAAAGAACTACTATATAAATACCATGTCTCTTACAATAATAGAACATTACAAGTCATATTTAAACGGGTAATATTGATATTCAAACTAAAATCTATTTGGAAATGAAAATATTGGTTGAAGGCGATCAGAATATGAGGAAACTTTTGTCAAAAGACCCATGTATATACAATATGCTGTTGCAAGATGAGCTACTAACATTTCAAATCGATATTTATATAGTTGCAATCAACTTATCAGGCAGATCATTTGCATGATTGTTTTTACCAAGAACTAGTTTCACCTGATGAATCTAAAACTTTGATGAACTCAAGTTTTAATGTTTCAATAGAGGTATGAACTCTTTGTTAGTAGGTATATGTATTGGTTTTTTGAGTGGAACAAAAAAGTTCAAATCTCCACATTGATAATCATGTCTTTGTTTTCACGATGTAACATTACCAGTCATTCAACTTACAGTTTTGTGCAAATGGTCACATTATTCATTATTACTTTTAGTTGGTTGTAGAACATTTTTGTAATGTACTTCTCCGGAAAGATTCTCTTCTGAATTCCTTGACCAACCAACATTTTCATAAAAAATATTGAATATTCATTTCGTTCAATATTGTGTTTTTACATACTGTCAGAAATACTTATTGATCATTGTACTTGAATAATATTGTGAAATTGGTGTATCTATTGATTCGTAAATAAATTTCTTTCTCAAAATATAGACTTTAATTCAAGAATGTACATAATACAATTATTTGAAATGCAATATATTCCCGCCAACGCATCGCCGCCCAGATTCACGGTATAGAATTCCCTGAATTTCTATTATACCGTGCAACTTGTTAGTTCGTGCCATCCCCGGTGAGGGCGTATTTTGTTTCCGTCGTTTTGAAAGGACGTTTCACTTCTTATATATTTGTATTCTGTGGTTTCGTGCGTCGTTCGGCATTTGTCATACGTTGGACGTAAAACAACCTCACTTTCCCCGTTTGTTTATGTTATGAAGTAGAGCATTTTCAACAATTTCAGGATAAATTCACTAGTTAAAATGATTTATATCAGTAGAATTGGTGAATAACTAGGCCAAGTTATTGTTTCGTTGTGAAATACAACATAAATACACCGAGAGACGAAGGAATCCGATTTTTCAGATATATGGTACTGTAGACTTTATATTTGAATATTTGCATTTTTGACCCATTCCCCTAAATTTTATCTGATATTGGAAGAAATAGAATACTATGTGAACTGCCCCAGAGAAGGCAGACATCATTTATTCTCGCCATAAATTGAAAAAACTGTTCTGACAAAGTAACAAACTATGGTAGTTTGTTGGAGACATTTCCACACTGGTGAAGAAATTATGTTAGACTATCTACTCAATTCGTTCTGTTTAATAAGTTGAATTATGATGAGATAACCATGATATGAATATGTCGTGTTTGTTATACACATTTCAAGAATTATATCAGAATACGACAGCTGGCATTATGATGGACAAACCCATCCTGATTGGTTACCACTCACATCTCTGTATTATATTATATATAAAGCCAATCAAGGCAAATTGTAATGTGATAGATTTGATAGGTTTCTCAAAATATTGCATGTATTTTAAATATTAATGAACCAGATAACTTCCTCTGCTCTCAACCGAACACGTTCCGATGTGGCTCAACTACCCAAGGATGGAACTTCTACATTTTGTTATTTGTAATATGTTTCGAATTTATCTTATTGTCAATTAAAGATTATGAAAGCCCTAATGTTGCATCTGCATAATAAAAAATATTTTATATGGATAGTAAAGCATTTTCTGAGGATGAATCGAAATCGGTGTTCGAGAAAAAAATTTCATATGAATTATTTTATTTGTAACATATATTTAGTATAATAAATATATAATTGAAGATTATGATAGCACTGACATAGCAACTGCAGACCAATATTGTAGTAATTCGATAATTTGCAACATATAACGTTATTTGAAATAGTACTGAGTAGTTCTCTGGAACCCATGTTTTTTCCATTCCATACATTTGTTGGATTACATTTTGCTGTTTATTTTCAGCAATAAATGAGCCAAACATTTCACTGTTTCATTTTTAATAGTTATACCTATAACAAATGCCATCTTTGTGTTGATACTCTAGGCTTTAGAAGACAAGAATAAATACTGCTATTTTCATTTATATCTATTTACTTATTTATTTATTCATCAATCTTAGATACAAACAGACATAAGTCCAACAAAGTATCGTTTTGAATGATTATCATCTGAAATTGAATATCAGTTAATCAGATCAATTATCACAAAATTCCACTTGTAAAAAAAATTAAGTCACTAAAATCTCCAACTAATAGCTCTTCGCCAATGCAAACAAAGCGAATGTATTCCTTCGTCTCTCGGCGTATTTATGTTGCATTTCACAACGACATAAAAACTTGGCCTAGTAATTAACCAATTCTATTAATATAAATCATTTTAACTTGTGAATTCATCCTGAAATTGTTGAAAATGCTGTACTTCATAACATAAACATCGCACAAATAACAAATATCAGTTTTCACAACTGCCATTCTTCGGTCAGAGAATAGATTCCTCTATATTCTGTGCTTTGGCTGTCCCCCCATCGGCCATGTTGTGACGTCAGCTGGAACTGCTCTATTAGTTAGATCTAACATAAGAACATAAACCATAGAATTGTCAAAAATCATTTCATTGTGAATAGTCAATTTCATGCCAACCTGCGTGCTGAAGTTGCACTTCGCCCGCGAATTGATTCTATGCAGCTTCAAGAACGGTGATAAGTAAGTTCGTTCCAACCAGTGAGCGTTGCCATGATTCGTGGTTCGAACGGAGCACCCAGTGGCCATATGACCCGACCTCGGGTCGACCACAAAACTGCGTTTGCCTGTGGTAAGTAGCGAACTAGTGGAAAAACGCATCATATCGCGTACACGGTCGGCTTTCTTCAGTCCATCTCGACCACAGTCGCAACGCAAGGTCGATATCAGCCGTTTATTCTGTTTTTTTCGTCAAAGCAGAATCCACAACAGTGCTTCATTTCCGAGAGGAATGTGGCATGCATGTCTGCGTTACTTACACGTACCACTGACTGACAATAGGTCTAAACCAAGGTAAATCTACTATGTTCATTAAATTCATTACCACCATGTTCGTGACGCATTAAAGCCTCGACTGGCAGAGTTACCTATTTCGCTAGAATGGAGAATCGGTTTTTGAATACTGCTACGGATTTGATAGTTCACTTCCGTTGGAAAAAACTCGCAGTCGAGTTACTAATCTTGGTGCCGAAGACTGTACACCAGTTTAAATTCTCAAAAAAGCATTATAACGAATTGGCATTGAAACGAACCTTCACCATCGTACAGTCTTTTTCATAAAAAAGAATGAAATGGAGCTTATGGAGCAGCAGGTTCAAGAAAAAAGTAACGAAAAAACCAATAACTCATTAATAATATACAAGTTTTATATAATATATCAATGGTATTGGATTGGGTTATTCAACTGAGAAAAACCCTTGTCTAAAATTTGCAGCGTTCCTACTACACGAACTGTTATGAATCTTCAGGGGAAAATATTTTCTCAAGTGCGATATGATATTTGTTACTGAGTACAACTGTAGGTCTTTTTCTTTCCATATTTTTATTTAGTCTGATGCATACTCTTCAAAGTTCTCCCTCCTTTTCTTGCTAAATGTCCATAAATTGTTCAAGTAAAGATGAATCATTTGGCTATTCATCAAAATTACTCAAAATTTCTATTGTATTCAATAGGACATTTTAGCAAGACTGGTGGCAATTGGTATACGCTCGAGATCATAGTAACCGGACTTTCTGACAACCACATTTGGAATGACAATCTTGAAAGGCTCAACTGAGTTCTGAGTGCTCATCCCAAATGTAAGACTTTTTTATTGCGCATATGTTCTGGAGGGCAGCATGCCCTCGTTTTGTCCAAATGTCTGTAATTTTCGATGTCTTCCCCGAAAATGCTCCCAAACGGTTAGGTTGGACTGTCTAATGACAAATCGGGTGTCAAAATCGATTCTGTCCTGCAGGACGTAGGCAAGATTACAGGCGTATGGAGAATCCTATCGAGTCAAATCTTTCAGGGTAGGTTTCATTTCAAAGTGCGACTGTTGAGTTCAGTAACGGGCAAAATTGGTTTCGGAGTTATAGCTGTTTGAAATGTTGAGGTCATTTTCCTACTAAATTCCTAAAAAAATTTGAGGAATTTTGTTAAGATCGTATTCAAACTCAGACCTTGAACTTCAAATTTCACAGTAGTGAACTAAATTTGAGTTCGATACGATTATAATTCCTGGAAATATTGGGAAAAAAAAATGTCAAATTACGTGTTTTTTCCTCGGTATCATTGTACTTCGACTCAAAAACTACTGATTCAACTTTAAAGAAACTCTGTTTAGTTTGAAAAGACTGATAAACAACTCTCTGTGAAATTTCGTGATGATCGTGTTATTAGAACATTTTGATAAAAAAGAAATTGCAAATTTATTGTTCGAATATTTAATATTTCGCGATCTTCTGACCATATTATCCTCACGAAATTCTGTTTGAACCTTTAAGGTGTCATTTTACAATCAAGTACTGAATTTCAGTTCGATTATTCCCATATTTATGGAAATATTGGAAAAATAAAATTTTGAAGGGGTATTTTTGCGGAATCATTTTACCCATTCACGAACTCGGCCTTCGTTATTAAGTTCATGAAATACTTTACAAATATTGAGTTTCGGAAAGTGACTCAATATTTGTAAAGTAGGTGTGGGGCTTGATTACGGAGGTCGAATTAGTGAATGGTTATAATTAGCCCTATGATTCCGTAGATATACCCATTCCAAATTTAATTGTTCTAAAAATACAGATAACGCAGTACTTGATTTTCTGGAGTTTTTCTTCTTATATATCTCGCATACGGTTGGAATAAGAACAAACCTTTCGAGCATTTTGTCTTCAATGATCTTTCATTTTGTGAAATTGTGTATTCTCGAAAGATACGATAGTTTTCGAGATATTCTGAAAAAATCTAGAAAAGCACTGACGTGAAGTCAGCAGCTTTTACGCGCTTGTTCATATTGCGAAATGGTGAAATTTTGATGAAATATAAAAAAATTTTTACAATTTTTCCTTGGATAATTCTTCTTATTGACACTGTCCATCTTCGAACCAAGTTTCATTTCGAAAGGTAAATATAATTCGAGTTATTGAAAAATCAAAATTTCAAATGGTTGTAGCACAAAAACCATTAGACAGATTTGGCCCATTAACGAATTCAACCGGAATATTCAGCATCTTAACCCAAACTGAAAATTTCAAGACTCTAGGTCTTTTCTTTCGAGAGTTACAGCGCACCCGCCGGACGGACAGAATCAATTTTGACCACGGATTCTTCATCAGTGAGTTCAACCTAGTCATTTGAGACCAATTCCGGCTCAAAATTTGAAAATTACAAACATCGTGACGAAATAATAAGACGCTGTTCCCCAGAACAAGAGCGTAAAAACCGAAAAAGGGACCTGGAATATAAACTTGAGGCAAGTTGCACACCTCGTTTAGGGTTTTTAGGTTATGGTGAGAAAAAAGGGTCAGAGAATATTTGACTATGCTAAATGAGAGAAACTTTCGCACAAAACAGAAGTGCACTGAACAAAAGCTCAAAAGTTATTATTTTTCTAGAATTTGATCTTACCTCTTGGTGCTTTATTCAGGACAATCATTCTGCTGTGCCTCAGGCTATTCCTAGTGGGAGCATGCTTGTCCCCAAGTTTGCAATTGGCTAGATTTTGTGGAACTGTTGTCACGAGTCCATGTGTCAGTGTTGGATATCCCTCGTTTTTTAGATGATGATAGCCTGATTTATCTCTAATTTCCGCACTGATATCTTCCTGCTTTTCATTCATTTCGTCAGCGTTCTCGTCCTGTTTCACTGTCCAGTTGTTATTGTTTTCAATCATTGAGAAATGCTGTAAACAAATGATGAATATTAACTCATGAAATTATAATAAATCACCATTTAAGCAACATCAAGTATGAAACTCAGTATCTGGTAAGTTTTGTGAGAGCATTTATTCTTCATCTAAAATGAAGGAAGACGCGTTCATGCAAAAACGCTGTTAAAAATAGTACCAGCAAGCAAGCATTTTCTGGACACGCAGGATCTCATATGAAGACATAGATACATGAGCTGCACAATAACACCACAAAATCTATCTAACAAACATAGACATTAATGACGTAACGATAAATACACTTGAGCTCCCTAATTAATATTCGAAATGTTTCATCAAGTGATTGGTGAGAAATTAATATTATATTTTCCTTTCGACTTTAGGGGATTTCCTTACGTCGTTCTCGCACTGCACCGTTACCAACTTTCGTTCACAGTTTTGAGAGAATGTCGTAGTATATGTCTCTTTATCTATGAACAAATATAAATATGAAATTTCGCATTTTGTGGCGATTAAAAATAGAAAACTACTACCAAATATCGTAGGGACTTTCATATTTAGGAAATCTAAGGTTATAGCCATTACATAAATTCGAAGCGTCTTTGAAATTACAAATAATGAAAATTCTTTTGACAGTTTTTTTCGCCGTTTAACGGACATACTTTAGCCATTTTTGGAGCAGCTACGAGATTGTTCAAATTCTTTGCCAAAGCGGTCACCTAATCAAGCTGTCATTTCACAATCAATTTCGATCTGATCTATATTTTGATAGAGAAAATCCCAAGTATGTTAGACAGCTTGGACCATGTACCTTTTGATTGTAATTTACCCATGAACTCGAGATCTATGCATTTGAAACCAACAAACCCTAATGAAATAGAGGATATAATAATTAATAAAATCAAGAACAAATATTTTAGCGGTGATGATGGCGTCCCGGTTAATTCAATGAGAAGCTGCGCTTCTGAGGCTGCGCTTCTGAGTTGAAGATTATAATTTCATATTCAGTTAATAATTCACTTAAGTACGGAATATTTCTCAAGCAATTGAAATTGGCATTGATAAAGCTCCTATTTTAAAAAGGAGATGTGAGTTCGTTTCAAAGTTACCGCCGACCTATAAGTATTTTAAGCGGTTTTTCCAAAATTTTTGAACATGTTTTCGGTGGTAGATTGTTGGGTTTTATGGGTGAATGCAAGGTTTTTAATAGTTCTCAGCAAGGTTACTTGAAGGGATGTTCGGTTCAGACTGCTTTATTTCAGATCACTGAGAGAGTGGTGAAGATTATTGAAGATGATAGGCTTGGTCTGGGCTTGTTTATAGATCTGGCTAGTGCCTACGACTCTCTTTTCAGGCCTTTTCTGTTGGATAAGCTTGAGAGCTTAGGAGTTAGAGGAATAGCAAAAGAGTGGATTAGGTCGTACCTTTCTGAGCACTCGCAAGAGTATCAGTTGCCAAGGATGGTGGAGAGGTAAGATCTGACGTACTTGAGTCAAATTTTGGGGTTCCCCATGGTAGTGTTTTTGGTCCAATATTGTTTATAATTTTTCTAATTGACATATGTGATTTGAATTAGGAGATCTTGAGATGGTTGACCTCTTTCGTTGATGACACAAACGTTATTGTGGAGGGATCCGAGTTTGATGATATTAAATCTAAAGCATTATCAGTATTTAGTGAAATAAAATTGTGGTTTGCTAAAAATAAATTAGTGATGAATGAAAGCAAGACATCAGCGGTTCTTTTTAGTACTAGCAGATCAAAAAAAACAAGAGAAAGTATATTGAATCTGGATGGTTGTGAGGTGAAAGTTGAGGAATGTGTGAAATTTCTGGGGGTGTACCTGGATGGTTTTCTTGGGTGGAATCATCAAATAGATTACCTTGCAGGAAAGCTTTGTCGTGTGAGATTTGGTATCAGAGCTGTTTCGGCATATTTGAGTGTTAAAAATCTAAAGACAGTATACTTTGCTAATTTTGAGTCCTTGATTCGATACGGCGTGACTTTCTGGGGATCGAGCAGTGTGGTGGAAAGACTGTTTATCATACAGAAAAGAGTGGTGAGGTATATTTTCTCGATGAGTTACCTTCAAACATGCAGGGGAATTTTTAAGAAGAATAAGTTACTCGCAGTACCTGGGATTTATATTGTAGAATGTTCAGTTTTCTTTTTCAAAAATAGAGCTATGTTTTCTGTTCATACAAGTAGGAATGATTACCCTCTAAGATCATTGAGTTTTCAATACCCAGTACATAAACTGTCATCATCTGAAAGGCATCCTTCATATGCATGTATCAAGATTTATAATAGATTTAATTTAAGAATTTTTAAGAGAAAAGTAAGAGAACGTGTTATTGAATTGGAGACATATTCTTTGCCTGATTATTTGTGCTAAATGTTGTTGCTTGACACTATTTCTATTATGTTGATTTACACACTATGAAATAAAGATATCTATCTATCTGTCTATATGTTCGAAAATATTGGCAACATTTTTGATGTCTACGGAATTATTGGGGGGATTTTTCACATTTATACTTCGGCCTTCGTAATTAAGTTCCAAGCCAAATCTGCAAATAGCCCGTAACGAAGACTGAATTCGCAATTCACCTTAAGATTCCAAAAGTGACCAAATTTTTTTGTATTTCAAAGATATGGATTTTTTTAATTGGAATCTGATATATTATTGAGATATGACAGCTTGAAGGTCCATTGAGAAATTCTTGAGGCCAAAATGATTAGAAGATCGCAAAATATAAGACATTCAAAATAAAAATTTCAACTGTTCTATAACGAGAATATTTGTGCACCAGCATTTGCCATCTCATCATCAAGTTTTATCATGATTGGTCATTATTTCTGAAAACAACGACACTCAAAAATTAACAACGAAATTTCAAATATTTTTTACCAGATATTTCTGATAATGAATATCATAAATTTCATCTGATGCACAGTTTCAAAAAAAGTTTCGACAAATTTCAAATTCTTCTCAAATTCCTAGTGATGAAATCTTAACGAAGTTGTACAAAAAGCTGCTCGTCGCTATTTTTCAACTAATTACGAAGTTTCAATCCGATATGTCAGTAATTCTTAAGACAAATGGAATGTATACTCGAAGTTTCAAGTCGTTTGAAATGATCTTACAGAAATTACAAAATTTTATCAAATCGATTATACGCTGTATCCCAGAGAGTATTTCTAGAAAAGCACTGAAGTCAGGAGTTATTACGTGCTTGTCCAAATTTAAACCCATTCCCTCTCTTAATTTTGCAGGAACCTTTTTGCCGTAATTTTTCACCAAAAAGGTACGATATTTCGATTTTATCGAAATTTAATTTCAGCAAATACTGAGAGAATAAATTTCAATTCATAAGCAGGAATCTCGTTACTAAGCTGGTGTTCGTTCCCTACTAATTTCGAGCCTATAAGTTGATTTTTCCGCAAGCTGTTGTATGCTCAGCCAGCCGCTAGTTTGGACGCTAACACAATACTTCTGAAAGAAGCAACTTTGAGACTAGGCATTTGCAAAGCAGATTTGGAGCTCAATTCCGAAGGCCTTATACATGAATGGGGAAAATCCATCCAATAATTCCGCAGATATTTGCCTTTCAAATTTTATTTTTCTAATATATTCAAGATAGAATTGAAATATAGTAGGTATTTGCTCGAAAAATATCGGTGTGAAGGACTTTGCGAATTCCGTAGAAGAGAGTCCAAATTCAGAGCATGTAGTCAATATATTCGAAATACGGTATATTGACTGTGAGTAACAGTTACTTCGACCAACAACCAGCGCAAGCATTTATTTCAACTGTAGTAAAACTGGGTAACGAACACTAAGAGAAAAAATTGGAAACTTGTTGGCTACTATGAAATAACCATTCTATAGTACTGAATTATAGTGATTCATTTCAATGAAACTATATATATTATCCTTACCATTAAGGTGTTTCCTTATTCAAAAGTAATAAGACGTCAAAATAATAAAAATAAATATACGAATATAGTTAAAATATCACATCACTGAAAAGGCTTCTCTCATTTCCAAGAGATGTGAGAGGTACAAAATGGTAATGAAGAGTTTCATTACGAACTATAGCAAAAACAAAAAAGCGGAAATAATTCAACATAAAATCTGCATTAAACAATTGTAATACAGATGGAATCGTGGAAGATAAAAAGCTGAAATCTAAACAACACGAGTAACATAATCAGTAGATACGAGAGGGTATGGTTGAGATGACCGAATGTATTTGCGAACGCTCAACAAATTGAAACACTCGGCTCAGTTGTCGATACTGTAATTGAATGATGAGGAATTCATCCATGTGTAAATTTTGAAAATTTTGAAAATTTCCAAAGAATGTTCTTTACAGCTGAACAAAACAATAACACATACTGATCTATGTTGATGATATTCTCCCTATTTCGTTACAAATACTTGGAATTTGTTCCCTTCACGAAATCATTCGATTTCGATTGTCTATCAAGGTTGTTTTCAAATTCAAAACTCCTGACAAAGGTTGAGATCCGCATGAAATTGTTCCCAATGAAAATCGAGGAAATATCGATCGCACCAAGATCTGATATTTTGAGTTCATTTTCGGTACCAAATTTGAGAATAGTAGACAATAGAAGCGAAATCATAATGCGCTCGTTCCAACTAACAAGCGCACAAAAATGGATGATAAGATCAACAAATGTGTATGTGAAGTGAAGTGAATCTATTTATCTATGTATTTTATTAAATTTTTAAAGCTCTACATATAGTTGCTATGGACAATAAGCTTATAGTCAACTCACTGAAAAGATCGAGTCACAAATAGACTCGAAACATCAATTCAGAGTCAGTGATGAAGTAATCGTGGTGGAACAGAATCAAAGTGTGCTTGAGTTGTTAAATGGACCTCAACTACGAAGGCCGAATGCGTGAATGGGTAGAATCCACCTAATGATTCCGCAGATTGAAAATTTTCCAAAATTGCCAAAAATACAGATGAGATCGAATTGAAATCCAGTACTTGATTGAAAAATGATAGCTTGAAGATTCATACATAATTGCGTGAGGATAATATGATCCGAAGATCTCAGAATATTGAATATTTGAAAGAAAAATCTAATTCGCTTCAGTAGTTCTTGAAATATCAGGCAAAAACCTTGAAATGGCTATAACTCCGAAACCGTTCGGCCGATTTTGTCCATTAGCATCGTATTTCGGAATGGAACATATTCTGAAAGTTTCAAATCGATGGTATACTCCGTAAGCCCATAATAGTGCCTACAGCCTACGGATTTTCACACTGGATTTGTCATCAGTGAGTCCAACCTAGTCGTTTGAGAGCATTTCCGGGAAAAAATTCGAAAATTGCAGACATTCGGACAAAACGGGAGCACTCTGTTTTTCAGAACATGCGCACAAAAATGGAAAAACCTGAAGTTTCAAATAACCGCCTTTCAATTTTAACGTGGTTGTTCTCAGGAATAGCGCCTCAGTATTCCACTCAATTGTTTGCCGAAAATGGTTCGAAATGTTGAAATCGATTGTGTACGGCCGAATGGCCGACCGTCTAGCACAGCAACGGTAACTTTCGAAGGAAAATCAAAGAAAATTTTTTTCCTCCCAAAATTCCACAAACTTTCTCTATCACTTACAAGTGATAACATTATATTATGAGAGGTTTTGAAAGGGTACGGATCTCACGGAAATCAATTATATCATCTCTAGATTGATAGTTTTGGCACCTAATAAAAAAATTGAGTTCACTTCATAGCGTTTGAATGGTTTTATATCGAATAATGTTATGCTCTTGATGTCACTTGAATAGGGGATATATTTCTGAAACTGGGGGGAGTCCCATCCTCTCTCTGAATCACAACTAACTGAATGAGCCCCATTATAACAAAACTAAAATGAATTGTATATGTAGATATTTTTCGAAAATATATGAAAAAATGAATAGGTTATAGGTACTTGTCAGTAATTTTGTCAAGAAGTTAGTTACGCCGCAGTACCTATCTTTCTATCTGCATCAGATTGACTAAAGGTGTATTGAAATCCAAGAATAATTAAATAATTTGTGGACTGTTTGAGAGCTTAATCTCTGTATTACTCATCATCTTATTTAGTATATCGAATATTTTTTCTTTCGTACTACTATACCGAACTTGACTCAATTTTGGGCAACAACTCTCGACCAAGACATCAGGCACTCATAAAGGTGAGAGCTCATGAAGAAATCATAGAACAAACGATTCGTGTTTCATTTGTGTGATCCCTCAGGATATCCTCTAGTTAAAAATACCTTCAGGCCACTATATTTATGAATTACCCCATATGTGCCGGTAATTTAAGATAACTAAAAATCACTTTCGAAATTAATATAAACCAAAATCTCACGAATATTAGTGCTACTGAGTCGTCGTATGTCCTCAAAAAAAAAAATATATGAATCTCCTACACAATAGCTGATGATTGTCTAGTCCGTCGGTACTTTACAAGTCTAATATCCCGAATAGTTTCTAAGCATTGTTCAATACAATCTGAAGTAAACGAACAACACAGACAAAATGAGAACCATAGATTACCATTATCAATTATTTTCACAGGTTGAAGGCAGTTAAAATATATTTTGTAACGTATAGATAAATTCCTGCCTGAAAAATAATTATATACCTATATTCTCGTTTCTCCTTACTTATAAATTTTAATTCGAATTTTTTTCTTCGTAACTTGTAGCGTGGTACATCGCTTATTATTCATTGTGAGTTTCTTGACAGGAGAAAACGATGAAGATTCGATGATATGCAATGCGAATATCTACATACCGACTTATGTATACCGATGCGACGAACACATCACTTTCTTTTTCATTCCTGATATCTCGAATATCTTGAATGCGATATTTTTCTCTAGATTCTACTTCGCTGAAGTTTTGATAAGAATCTATTTTCAATTTTCGTAATAGTGTTCGAAATCCCTCGAAAAAGGGGTAAGTTTTCTCATCATTTAAGTAAGGAGAAGTATACGACGGCTTATTAGTGCCACTGCGATATAGATAGAAAGATTTAATCTGGCAAATGCAACATTTAATCCTACAATTGCAACATTTACAGCGGGTTTCACAAAGCTCTGATTAGCTTGATTGTTCTGATTAAGACAGTTCTATGTTCAATTTCAGTTCATTTTTAGTAATACCACAGAATATCAATGCGTTGATCAGAGGATTAAGCTTTGTGAAACTCACGGTTAATCTGGTAATTGAGAGATTTACCGTGGGTTTCACAAAGCTTAATCCTCTGATCAACGCGTTGATATTCTGTGGTATTGTTAAAAATGAACTGAAATTGAACATAGAATTGTCTTAATCCAAACAATCAAGTTAATCAGAGCTTTGTGAAACCCGCTGTATATCTAGCAATTGCCAGATCAAATCTGACAATTTTAAACCATTCGGACAGTTACAGGTGGCATTGTTCTCCTAACCACTAATCAGGGAAAGATCGAGTTGTCGCAAATCGGTCTCTAATGGCCATAGGTCTTAGACGTCGATCTTAAACTTCATCAGTGCCTCTTCGACGTCCAGTGCCTACTCCTCTTCGATTTTGGGCATTATCAAATCGCTTTTGACAACATCTCATAACAGTAGTTGGATTTCTGTTCGTACTGTTAGCGATTTCTCGAAATGACAACCCCACCTCCCGTGGACCAATAATTCGACCTCCTTCAAATTCACTTAGCTGGCGATAAATTCCGCGTACACGTACTCTAGGCATTGCAACAACAACTTAATATCGACCTTGGATCTCCTCGAACAGCTGGTTTGTTGTAGAATTTGAAAAATTTGTAAAAAATGTTTTTCTCCAAATTTTAATCATTTACTCCTTGCTATACTATCTATGTTTTACCAAAAAATATTTAAAATTTAAACAGCTCCTTCTGGGTATTGCAGTTTCTTTGTCAGTTAGTATATAAAATGATAGATGCAATACATTCATCAATTCGATCTGCCGAACAACGTCAAGAGATGGCGCGCTGGAAACTTATATTTTCCAGTATATAGTTACCGGCACTTTTGATTAAAATCTGAGTTTACGACGATAATCACTACAAATATTCGGGAAATAACACTAAATTTTCACCAGCCATAACAAAATCAAGACTGACTATCAATATATTGAAGCGCTTTCAAACTTGGATTGCTAGATTGAGGAGACTGTTAGCGAACTTCCGACGCGTCATCTCTTGACGTTGTTCGATGGATCGAATTACTAAATATATTGGTTCTTATAAATATTTGAAACTCCTAACTCTCAAATATATCGTTACATAAAATACATTTATTGCTGTGTAACTACACTGAGAGATATGCAAGGGTTAAAAATTGAAATTTCTTTATTTGGAAAAATTTCATTAACTATTGATAAAATTCATTTATTATTGAAAAATGGTATTCATAGGATGAGACTCTGAATGCTGAACTAATTTCTGAGAAACGTTAGATTTATTTCGATAATATTCATCCTCAATAAGGAACGTTTATTACTAAGAATAAAAGTTGGTATCGAGAAGTAATGTTCGAAAGGAATATTAGTTATAAAAAATTTGATTTCAAACAATAAATTGCTTTTCCTACCATTTCTGTAAGACTTATCAGAAAGAAAAGTGCAGGAGTGTATTAGCACATGAAAAATATATGATTATTTTCTGTATATTTTCGATTCAAGGGAACTTCTCAGAGGCTTAAAGCTTGTACGAGTTAGGAAATCGGTCCTGTGTACGCTCTGTTAATTCGTATTGAATGAATTTTTGAGGAGTGTTTTGTAGAACGACACATTTTTCAATAATCACCTTTTCCTTCTTATACGGATTTTCTAGTAACTACTCGATTTTGAAAGTATTTTAAATCAGTTCGAATGATCTAGATTAAGTTCATTTCGCTCCTTTCGAAAATTTCCAATCATTTGAGAAATTTAAATTATTCATTATAATTTCTCCTGAATGTAAGGCAAATCTGAGCTGTAAAAGGACACATATACTCCATTCACTTTTATAAAGTAGCCCAGTTGGCCATGATTTAGGTCTATCATGTTTTTGTAACTAAAACCAAGGCAGGTTGGCGCTCCTGAAATATCGACAATGTCAAAATAATTCGACACGACGTTGCCAATTTCTACTCTCTTTCAATAACAAATAACAATTCACCTCCAGCCATAATAAACTAATATATTTAAATTTCGCTTTTATTCGAAATTGAAAGTACATAAAGTGATCTGAAGAAGCAAGGACATAGTATCAGGAAGTGCTATATAGAATTGCGCTCATTCCGATAGTAACTGATATTTTGGAAACGATTATTCATCAGCTATCTTACATCGAGATGTATGTGAGTAAAAATCAAAATATTATATTTTATAAGAAATAATATTTCTTTTTTAGCTACACGTCACCACGATCAGAAAGATTTATAATGAAAAGGAAGCCAAAGAGTTTCTGGTATTACAGTTTTCTTCTATTGGTGCACCAAAAAAGAAACTCACTGAAGATTTTATTTTGGAAAACGGATCTGCAACGTACCGTTTGGAATTATTATATAATTTGAAAAATTACCATTTTTCGATTGACACACTGCCGAGCACCCTACTCTTTTTTGTGAAGGAACATTTGGAATATAATCAAGGAAGCACAAACACAAAATCAATCGGTTGCTAATACAAAATGGGTAAAACACAAAATTTTATGTGAACAAAAACATGTTATTGCAAAGATTCTTTATTATTCAGGGCATGTAGGATTCTCGGTATACAGTGAGGATCTGAAATATCATTGCTTGGCGAGCCAGATCTGGTCAAAAGACCTTCCAAGTCAGGTCACAAATATAGGTAAAACTATTTTCAATTTTCTGCTAATTTTCTATCTTCTGTTCTGTTGCAGATATGTTTTCAAGATATTTTGTCAGTTTTAATCTCATAAGAAAGAAGAAATTCTGTCTTGGAAATCAAGGCCTTATGAATATGTCATCCTATTGCTCTACACTTATGCAAGGGGACACTATATTTTTTTTAGGTTTATATATTTATGCTCTTGTATCAAAGTTAGCAACGTATGGTGCCATATTCATTCCCTCTTGCTTATACCGTGATGCTATATTGTTGAATGTATCAAAGAACCTGCTCTTTTTCAATAAAAATGTAAATATCTAATGATATTAGAAAGTTATATCTCCTACTTGCATATTATTCTATTGTCTTAATGGTTTCTCAAGTTTTTGACTTCAATCATTATTTGTCAGTTGATATAATAATTAAATTAGTAATTCAAGACTTGATAGGTACTTTGAATTTAATGAAAGTATGTATATCGTAATATATCAATCTCAACAGATATAATGAGAAGGAATTACAGAAAAATCTATTTATTATTCAAAGATTGTATTGAGACTTAAGTAAGTAGGTAGTCATGTTTGAATTGAACAAACTCCTTAATGAATAATTTCAAACATATATTTCGTGGAATTGTTTCGATAGGAAGTAGTACACTGAAAATGAACTTGGTATATCCTATCTTGGCAGAACATTGAAATTTTAAGTATGAAAATAACATGAATTATACAATATCTCATTCAGTTCTATTTTCTCTAATATTTTAGGAATTGCTTTTTTCTGGAAATTGAATATTTGAGTTGACTTCAAAGTATGTCCATAAAACATAATTCCATATCTTGCTTTTGACTCGAATACTGAATGATAGGTAGTTTACGTGGAGAATTTATCCAGATATCTTGTCATTACAACCAATGATAATAGACTGAAGCTAAGCTGTATGTATCCCAATTTAGAAATATGTTGATTCAATCCAGTGTATGAATCATTCACCTAGATTCCCAAGAACTGTTAGTTAGTTCTTTTGAGGTTAATTTTGACACAGGTTTCGTAGTACTACATCTTCTTACTGAAATATTTCAAGTTGTGCAACAAGGCATTTAAATGACTTCTGTAGGCTTATTTCTTGAGAATTTAGAAAAGTAGGGAATTCCATAGGTCCGTCCATTCGTTTAGAAGTTTTACTGCCGGGTTATTCGAGTACTTTTATTTTTTTCGAATGAACTATCGCAAAGTAACGGACTGCTCTATCCATCATTTTTCAGTAAAATTCCAACACTCGATTCTTGATTTCCGTACAAAAAAAAGTATAACTGAATCTTCCAACCATGTTTATATACGTGAAGTATTAACAGAGAAAAATGTTTCTTCAACATTCGCCAGGTCTTTGGAATTATTGAATTCACATAATATTTTCTCAAATTCATTACTTTCCCAATGTAGATTCACATTTTGAAAAATAAGTAATTACTACGAGCTCCATAGAACAAGTATAGATATTTACTATACATATTTACTTTATGTACGAGCTCTTCGTAGAGAGGACAACGTTGTGTAGTTATCTGACAGGAAAATGACTATAACCTAACATTTTCAAACTATACACGGTGAAATCTGTCAGGATGTCATATGGCCAACTGGGCTACTTTATAAAAGTGAATGGAGTATATAAGGGAAGTCCACTTCTCTATTCAGTGTCCACATTATCTATTGAATAAAGAGAGTTTATTGATTATCTTATCATAAGTATCATGTATCATAAATACATGAATTTGATGCAAAACATACACTTACTTATAAATGGCAAGTTTCTGTTCATTGTCTTTAGAATATCCATGAAAGTCATGGATGTGCTTACTTCGATAAAGTAATTTCATATAGTTGATTCATAACTTTGATGACACATTTGTTTTTGGCATATTCAATATGTGAATGGGGAATGGTGAAATTGTGTATAATCTTATAATGGTTCCAATTGGATTTTGACTGAGAATCAACTGGAAATAACAAATGCTGCAAAGAGAATTGAGTTAGTAAATAACAATTTCCTTCCTTTTTCCTGAGAGCTTTCCAACTGTGATGCATATTTATATTGAGAGATATTCGAATCGCCACTTTCAGAAATTTTCTATCCATAGTTCATCGTCCATAATTTGTACCATGTGAATTTCGCAGCGTCTTTGCAAGACAAGATTTAATGGAAATTAGATCACTTACTCCTTCAAACCATAAAAGTTCTGACGTCGATAGCAGAACCTGTCATGGTACTCCATTCCAAATAATTAATATTGTGTAATACCCAAACGATAATGATAGACTTATTGTTGAAGAATTCACTTCGAATAGGCCTCGAGCAGTTTTGACAGTTGAGAGAGACTGGAATACCAACAATTACCTAAAAATCATTGTTTACTATGGTTAATTTTTTTCGATTAGAATAGTATAAATTAGGTGTACTTAATATAAAATTAGTCCCTCATTTCATAAACAGGCACATAAAGAGAACTTTCGTTAGTTCAGTTAGCCGTCTGTCTGTGTGTTGTAGTTTATTATATAGACACCTTGTTACTTTCAAATAGAGGTAGAATATTGCGAGAATATTTTATGATATCATCGTGCCGATAACTTTTTAGTTCCTAGAAATTGCTAGGTATTCCTGGCTGTAGTAGATAGGAATAGTGGACACAGTGGATGATTTTTGTTTCTAAAATACTACTCAATGGTGATCAAATTTGGCTAAAATGCCGATAAGTGATGATTAAGACCTTTTTTTTGTAAAAGCAAACCAGAATGTTCATCAAAAACTGACGATTTTACGAAAATTCCTTACCTGGATCTGCATACCCTTACAAAACATTGTCATTAGTAATACTGCACCCAAAGTGAGAATCACCTCAAAATTTGACTGTATTAAATACTTGAATGGAAATATTTTTCAATAAATCCTGCCTTGTTCAAGTAATGAAGAAATGCTTATTAAAAACTTATGATTTTTCATAAGTCCATAACCGGAATCATTCCGCTTGCCCAGCTATAACATTGTACATGATATTACTCCACTAAACATGAAAATCAGCTCAAAATTCGATTCAATTGCATACCTGAATGTCAATGTTATGAATCAATCCTAACTTATTCAAGTTTTATTGATTGTGAAGTGTAATCTCAATCCTATGTTCTTTACCGAGGCAACAGATAAGTTCAAAAGTAACTTTTATTCTGCTAATTTTCCATTTTTCAAACGCAGTTATAGATTGAATGAACTCAGAAAATATGATTTTTCATTTCATAAGTAATAGAATTTTCTCAGTTTTCTCTTTTAAAATGGATAAGTTGAGTTCCTCTCCACATCCGGATAGTACCATTGAAATGAAAATACTTCAATAATTTCATTGGTAGTTTTCATCACTTTGATGTTTGTTATTTCAGTTTGAATATCCAAATTTAAATAAAAACACTTAGGTTTCAAATTGTATTTCCTGCCTTACTGAACCAAGCAACATGCAAAAACGGCAAGAATTGTATTTATTCGAAAAATTCTATAAGATAAGTAAAGCTGTTACTGTAACAAGATATTATATACTTTAATATAGTTCCTAGATAATGTAATAGTAATTATTTCAGTCCAAAATGTCCAAATTAATACAAACTCACAAGTCAAATCGCTTTTTCTCATAGTAAACAATGCATTTCAGGTCCTCCAGTCTCTCTCAACATGGCCTATTGTCCATTTAGTCTACTATTTCGAAGTACTCGGTAAAAACTACCGAGAAATATAAAACTCCAATGGACCCAATCGAATAATTGAAATCTCCTAGAAAAGCACTGAAGTGACATCAGGACCTCTAAATGGTTGAATTCGAAACAAAACCGGCTACCTTTTCCCGTATTGACCCAGCCAAATGCAGTTTTACTTCTTGGGAGCAAGAATTGGCGATCTTACTTACATGAGGTCTTCACAAAATTCTGCATAAACCATCAAGCTATCATTTTCCAATTGAATACTATAGATTTCAACCCAATTCGATCTGTATTTCTGGAAATATTGAGAACATGAAAATTTGAATGGGTGTATCCGCGAATCATAGGGCGAATTCGATCCATTCACGAATAAGGCCTCCGTAATAGAGCTTCAAACCTACTCTTCAAAAAAAAAACTAGAAAAGAACTCAAATCCTGAAAATTTCAAGACTTTAAGTCCTTCCTTTCGAACTTTAGAGAACACACTGCCGGCCCAACAGAATTAAATTTGACAACGTATTCTACATCAGTGAGTCCAACCTAATCATTTGAGACCGATTTCAGCTCAAAATTCTAAAATTACAGACATTGTGACGAAACGATAACGCGCTGGTCCCCATAACAAGCGCGTAAAAACTTGTTTCACAATTATTCTATTCCTCAGTAGATTTCTCGGTAATAATTGTGCTTAGGATCGTCGGTTAGGCAAGCCGTGAAAACAATATCTTCCGAAACAAACTACTCAAATACATATTTCTAAAGAAAATTTGAAGTTCAATTATGAATGCCGAAAAAATTGGTGAAATCCACTCAATATATCCGCAGATATACCCATTCAAAATTTTCCATGCCAAACATCATTGTAAGCGAATGAATAGTTTTCGAGAAAAAAATTATAAAAAATCTGGAAAATTCACGAAATTTGTTTGAAAATGTCCATCTATACGATCGTCGAGAGATACTACATGAAGTTATGCGACGGTATTTGATAACTAACAATGAAGTTTAATATTGATAGCTTCAGTTCTTCTCGAGGTATCAGGGAAATAGTCGCAAACTTTCAAATAGAAACGAAATTTTACATATTTTTTTTTCAATTTCTCTGAGAATCAAGATTGAATACAACCGAAATTTGAAAAAATATTGTTAAATTAGCTTCAACTTCTTTACCAAATTGTATCAATCAATTGTTTTCGATTCAGATATTTTTCTCAAATTTTCCACTGATACCATCCTTTCGCATTAAGGCCAACGCTCACTTATAGGTAACAGCCCAGCCTACGACACACCGGAGTTTTATTCTTTCTATATGATTGAATGGGAAACGAAGTTTGAATCTCATCGCTCCAGCATTTTTTTTTGGATATTGAGAGATATCGCCGAAAGTAAATATTGGTTCGAATTGAAATTTAAAAAAACACTTTTTGAAATTTGACTTCAAAGTCTGTACCAACTGTCATTGTAATGTTTTCAATAGTCTTCGTAAAAACAATTTTTTGTAACAAAAATCAGAAAAATTTGCGACAAAGTTGTTTTCATTTCCCAACCGGTTGATCCTCACAAAATTCTGCACGAAGTTGCGGATCGGTATTCTTAAACTAATTTCGAGGTTGCAAACTGATCACGTTAGTTATTTTTGGAATATTTAGGAACTAATCTCAAAATCAACAATTAGCACAACTCCGAGATTATATGACCGAATTAGCCCTTTAACTACGTCAATTGAGATATCCAGGATCCATACATAACCTAAAAATTCCGAGTTAGATCCTTCCCTTCGATATAGCTCATACGGACGAATGGCCGAACAGATTTGAATTTCAACACGGATTCTACTTCTGGCAGTTCAACCTCATCGTTTAAGTCCCTCTTCAACTCACTATTTGAAAATTATACATTTGGGCGAAACGATAACGTGCTGTTTCCCGGAAAAAAACGCGTTAAAAAAAAATTTAATAATTGAACGCACTGCCGTGAAGGGCTTTTGCGCGCATCTCCATTGAACGTGCGTGCAAAAGCTGTTGCCCACGGACGGACCGCCGACCGTGAACACAATAACTTCCGAAAGAAACAACTTAGAAACTCGATATTTGTAGATAAGGTTTGGATTTTAATAACGAAGGAATGGGTAAAATTCAACTAATGATTCCGCAGATATACCCATTCAAAATTTTATTTTCCCCATATTTCCAAAAATACAGATTAGATCGCAATGAAATTCTGTACTTTATCGAAAAATGACGGTTCAAAGGTTCATACAGAATTGAATGAGAATAATATGTCAACGAGATCACAGAATATTGAAACTTTGAAAAAAATGTTCTGATGACCAGATCATCACGAAATTTTACATAAAGTTGTCTTAAGACATCTGTAAACTACCAGCAAAGTGATGGAATCAGTATTTCTTGAGTTATACCGAAAAAAAAACAATGAACCACGAAATTTTACATATTTTTTTCCCAATATCTCCAAAACTAATAGCCGTATCGAATTGAAATTTTATACATTGCTGTGAAATATGGAGCTCAAAGTTTGCGCTCAATTTCTTTTCAAAGGTGATGAACGGTCCGTGAAAAGTTGCTCGTTGCCATACTCCAACTAACTAAGTACCAAGTTTCGATCCAATCGTTTTATTATAGTAGTTCCCGAATCGACGGCAAAATAATGTTAAAACTTCAAAACGCTCTAACTCCGAAACCATTTGGCCGATTTTGCCCATTAACGAACTTAACCGTCGCATTCTGAAATTCAACCTATTCTGAAAGTTTAGATCGATAGGGTTCTCCGTACGACCGTAAACGTTCCTACGGACGGACGGACGGCCGGCCGGCCGGACAGAATCGTTTTTGACACCGGATTCGTCATCAATGAGTTCAACCTAGTCGTCGCGCGAGTTCAGTTTCGGCTCAAAATTCGAAAATTACAGACATTTGGACAAAACGATAGCACGTTGTACCCCAGGACATGCGCGCACAATGGAACAAACATAACAACATTGTACAAGAACTTTACCTTTTAAGTAGTAAATGATGAAGGAATATTCTGCGAATTCGCATAACTAATACTAGTACTCAGACTTATTATTTTCCAGATCATATCATTTATTCTGTACACAAATAATGAAACTGATACTTGACATAGGAGTCCATAGCCTCGAAATAGAAATCGATATATCTATTTGAAAACATAAATTCTTTTTGATGCATTCCATGAAACGGAGAGTAATTTTCAGTTCTGCCTTCCGCGTTTAGTTAATTGGATTTTATCTGGGTGTACAAGGATATGCAAACAAACCAGATCATAAAAACTATCTTTTCTTTATCTGCGTGCGGAAATGACCCCTCGGGTTGAGCCTAGGACAATGGTTCAATCGTAAAAATATCAGATTAGATGGAGTTTTTACTTCATCGAATCTGATGACATTTTTGACATCTGAGCCATTCTACTTACGAAGTTGATTGAAATAACTTGTTGTAATCACTTCAGCCACTCGAATACGTAGTTTTGGATAACAGATTAAAAAGACTTAGACAGAGTTTCAATGATAACAATATTCTAGAGAAGCACCTGCGTGAGGAGCTTTTACGCGCTCAATTACTTTGTTGCCTAAAGGTACGATTCGGATCTCAGCAGTAGTTTTCAAAGCAAAATTTTATAAATAAAATTCGGTTATCTTGGAAACCAAAACAATTTTTTAATTTTCTTCTTGTACTATCCTTATGAAACTTTCAAATAGCCAAGACATTTGACATATTTCCTCTCCAATATTTCCCAGAATAAAAATCATATAGGGCTGGAAATTAGAAGCAGTCTGGTTCAACACTGACCTCAACCTTTGTGCCAAATTTCATTGAAATCGGATGAACACAGATCTGCACAGAATTTGGCAGCTGAAAATTGGTATTCTCCAACTAATTACATAGTTTCAATTCGATCGCATCAGTACTTCTTGAGATATTTAGGAGATATTCCAAATATCAACGAAAACTGACATATTTTTTCCTATATCCCCGAGAGTGAACCTCGGAACAAATAAAAATTTGGAATACTTATGACAAATATTAACTTCAAGGTCGCATTGTAAAAATTGGTTTAATTTTTCAATCAATTTTCTTCTCAAATTTTTCAACTACTGAAAACACACAAGACTTTGTATCCAGTTGCGCATATGTGAGTATTTTCCGACTCATTACACAGTTTCAATTTGATCCCATCAGTACGGGTGCGTTTTTACGCGCTTGTTCTAGGGAGCAGCGCGTCATCATTTCGTCACGATGTCTGTTATTTTCGTATTTTGAGCCGAAAATGGTCTCTAACGATTGGGTTGAATTCCCTGAAGAAGAATGCGTGGTCAAATTTAATTCTGTCCGTCCGGCCAGCCGCCCGACTGTATGTGCTGTAACTTCCGAAAAAAAAAGACCAAGAGTCTTGAAATTTTCAAATTAGGTTTGGATCCTGAATATCTCGGTTAAGTTCGTTAATAGGCCAAATCTGCCGAATGGTTTTGTGTTACAGCCATTTGAAATTTAGATTTTTCAGTAACTCGAAAAATATTTATCTGATCGAAATGAAACTTGGTTGGAACACGGACAGTATCAATAAGAAAATAATCGATGGAAGAATCCGAAAAAAAAATATTTTTTCCTTGAAAATTTTCACATTTCGTTTGAATTTCATTGAAATTTCCAAGTCGCCATATCGCAATGTGAACAAGCACGTAAAATCTGCTGACTCCAAGTCAGAGCTTTCCTAGATTGTTATTCAGTTAAATCCATGCATTCCATCGAGCGATGAAAATACGATTGACGAGACTTCATCGAATCTATCTATACTAATCATTTGGTAAATATAAAGACATGAATCAAAGAATTTCGTTTATTAACTTGAATTTCGAATAAGCGGTTTTCTGGTGTAAAGATTGATAAGGAACACTTCAGATCATAATGTACAAACATTAGTTTTTTCACTTATTTTGCAGATATCATATCATTCTGTGGTAGTTGTTTGCTGTGTTTTAGCACATATTTTACCGAAATCATTATTATGGATAAGGCATCATTCCTGTTGTGAGAAATATGTTAGAAACTTGATGATATTTTTGCTAGTGCTGAAGAATCATCTTCACCACATCTTCACAATTAACATTTTCTACTTTTCACACCTAACAATATTTGAGAAAAACACAAAAACTTCCAGCCAAACATCGAAGCAGGGTCAGAAGTATCCATCTAATCAGTTTGACATATCGAGGAATTAACCTCAAAATTTCAAATTAGAAAACAACAAACTTAACCTTCGCTGAGTGCTCACCTTCTCAAGTGAGAGCACCTATCGACCATCATCAGTGGGTCCAACCTAATCGTTTAAGACCATTTTAGGCTCAAAATTCGAAAATTACAGATATTGGGCGAAACGTTGGATCGCTGTTCCCCAGAACACGTAAAAAGAGTACATTGTACTCTGGGGTTCTCAAAGTAGATAATTTTTTCCATCAAATCTGACATTTATATCATCGGCGTGCTATTTGTCGTCGCTCAACCCAAAGCGTAATTTGCGTACGCCACTAGGATCTTCTCCCAAATAAGAATTCATCAGTTCATTAGTAATTCAAAAGATGCATTTTTTTACTCAAAAAGCACAATTCAAAAGGGATTCATTTCATTGCCATTTATTTGAGAAAAACAATCCGAATATTTAAAAAGCAATGCTTTCACCTTAGTTGAATTGAAATCTGGTAATCTCTGTTCGGAAACGATGACTAAATATAGCATCAATTAGAAATCACTAAGATGCAGTTAATGTTAAGGAATGTGGATATATCCACCTGATCAATTTGTTCATAGCGATTGGAACTCATGGAATCATCAGTATGGTTTTATTTCAATCTTTTGTCATATGAGCAAAATACTTCATTTGAACTAGAGCAATTGTTGCTTTATGATATTCCTGGTAAATCTTAAAACAAAAAGTCATGAATAAATACATGCAACATGATTTAATAATTTAATTGCTGAATAAAAATTACTCCAATGACATTTTTAATTGGAAAAATATCTCATCGGTCTACTATCTGAAGGTGAGATAATTCGAAAATATTCTTTATAATTAAAATTCGGTTACAAAATGACTGTTAAATCTCCTTTCAATACAGGACAGTACCATTTCGTACAAATATTAAATACTTTTTGCTGAAATATATGATCTTCGGTTTATAGGTTCTACTTGAACCCTTATTTCACCCAAATCACAATCATATTGAGAGCTAACCTGGAATATAACAGGGGTGACTTCGTTTTCTTCCAAAAAATTTTGGAGCGCGGAAAATAGTAAGAATGCGCAATAATATTGCCCATTTGTATATTCAAAAATTTGAAAAAAAAATTTTTCTCGAAATTTTTTTCGAAATTTCACGCATTCCCATAGTCCTCACGGCTATTGGCAACGTTAAAGCATGCAGACCTTAGGGTATTAACGAGGTTTTTGAAACTTCAATGTCACTATGTTTCCGAAATCCACGAAGCCGTAATTTGTCAGCCGGAGGTACTGTTGACCAAACAATACTTCGAACATAACGGGGTGACTTTTGGAGGCCAGAGTTCGTTTTTTCAGAAAACATTTTTCGATGCAAATACATAGTTGAAAAAATTGTAAGAATGCGCAATGTTGCCATTTTTTTATATTTAAAAAATTTTCGGGAAAATAAAATTTGAAATGGAATGAAAACATTTGGCATTCCCAAAAAAGAATTAAGTACATCCCAAAAAAATTGTCGAAAAATAATCACTGAAGCCTGCTGAACGACAACCCGTTCTCCCCTATTAACGTCGAAATTTCTCCGAATTCTACTATTTCTGGCGGCTATTCCCAAACGATTAGGTTTAACTCACTGAGGAAAATTCCAATCCAAAATCAATTTTGTGCTACGAGCCGTCCGTCGCCACGATAAATGGAGAACGAGTTTGCGACTTGAAACTTTCAGGGTAGGTTGCACATCCAAATGATCATCATAAGTGACCAAATCGGCCATACGATAGAGTTGTTTCACACATTTGAATTTCTGAGGATATTTCCTTGATATCTCAGGAACTTTACTTCTGCGATCGGACTGAAAATTCGTGCTAAGTTGTAGAATGCAGAAATGCAACTGTTAGCTAAACCTTGTTCGGATCGTATCCTCAGTAAAATATAAAGAAGATTTAGGTAGGTAATATTTTTCCTATTTGCCTTCTGTATCGTACCCACGAGTCTTTCAGGAGTATAAAAGGGAAAATTCGAACACACCAAACTTTTATTTACTAATATACTCTCGGCTATCGATTTCGGCCTTCAGGCCATCATCAGGCCAGCTGAAAATACAGGGAAAACAATTTCATATACATATATAAAAAACGTTTTTCACATGAAACATTTACACGATCTAATTGATAATACTTTAGTTAAAATCTATATACTCAAATTAGTTTTTTCTAGAATTTTTTGTGTAGAAGTAAGTGACTTCGAACTATGTCTAACCGTCAGATTTGCGAAATACAAATTTATTTTTCTCATCCTTTGTTGTTGTTATCATATAATATTCTTGATATTTGGGTCGTATTTTCTAAAATATATAGGATCTTAAAATTCTGTGGAACTTACAATGCAAACAATAAAATGGAAGGAAAGTAAAAAGGTTCAATAACCTGTCACTGAACCTGTCAAAATAAAATGTCAAATCAGGGGAACGAATATTACATCAAATTTGAACTAACGTTATAATTAGTTTTCTCTAAATAGATTTAAAAAGGTGTCTCTCTGTTAACTCGGAGATATCATTTGATAGGTGGTTATTATTTTTATTTTTTAGGATCTCATATTGCTCTAGAAGAACCAGTTTTCTATAGTTGTTCTCTTTATGTATCAGTGTTAAATTTTCCATTGTAGTTTTATGTTTACTTTCTTTAAAATGACTACCTGGAGCCGATTTAGGGCGGTTCTTCATATGTTCCGTGAATCGTATTTTGGCTGCGCGAGTGGTCATACCTATACAGGGTCTTTCACGAGGAACCTCACCCATATTTATACGGGAAACTACTGAACGTATTTTCATGAAATTCAGCACTTATGAGTATTTCACGATGCTGATGAAATCTAAAATATTTTCAAGGCATGAGCACCTCCGGTTTTTCCGGAAATGACGTCAACTTCCGTTTTTCAAATTAGAACACCATTTTTTTATTGCAGAAATAGATTCCTTAGAAAATTTCAATTTATTTTGATGTAACATTTTTCAGTTTTGGTTGGAAAATTCTCTCTGAGCGGGAAAATTCGAAAAAAAAATCGAAAATAGAGCTCCGCTGAAACAAGAATAACTTCGAGGTTTTTGGATGGAAAATTTTCATTTTTGCAAGATGTAAGATTGATGTATCCACTTTAAAAATCGAAATCGCGATTCATGATACAGGGGGTGAAAAAATCGCTTTCAAAGTTAGGGATGACAAAATCGTGAAAAATCAATTTTTTCAAATTAGAACCCCATTTTTTTATGGCAGATATGTAATCTACGTTAAAAAATAATGTGAGTGTATGCATCACACCCTTGCCCTAAAATGGATATTTTCTGAGTTATTCACAAAAAACTGTTTTTCGTCTTGAATTTTCAGCTATTTCTTTTCCCTTCACGCCAAAAAGATGAAATTTTCAGGAACTGTTATTTGAACCATGCTGTAGATTTTTCACCCCTTCTTGAAACCGACTTCAAGTTACTATTAGGAGAACCATGGCAAACTCTCGCAGTTATAACTAGAGAAGATGCTCAAAGTTTTGACCGTTAATTTCTAGACATTTATTTATACGTCTCAGGAATGCTTCGTGCGTTGCTCTTCTTATTTCATCGGGAGGAAGAGATCTGCAAAAGTGTTCAAAAACCAAATTGAGTTTCAAAACTATGAATCTAAAAATCTAAACAAACCTGAACGCATTTCTGACTCGTTCTATGCAGTCCTCTTTATCAGTCAGGGGAGTTGAGTAGACAATATTTTTTATCCTACCCCAAACATAATAGTCTAAAGGAGTTAAATCGGGAGAACGTGGTGGCCAAAGATGTGGACCATTGTTCGCCAACCATCGATCTTCAAATAGCCTGTAGAGGATATTTGACACATTGAGTGAATTGTGTGGAGGCACGCTATCTTGTTGATACCATAAGTCATTATGGTTCTGTACTAGCGGCTCAATTATTTGAGTCAATATGTCAGAATATCTATCTCCTAAGGGAGAACATTCTTTAAATAATGCAAACATGTGTAGTGTTCTATCTTACCAGTTAAAGTCCCATCGTAAATGTGAACATCGAGAATTGCATTATTTTTGATGGCGCAAAAAACATGGAAACTCCAGGTCTCTTGAAAGTTCCATTGTCTGAAGTGGTGGTTGTTCTCTTCATCCCAATAATGACTGTTATGCCTATTGAAAGAACCATTCTTTGTGAATTTAGATTCATCTGTCCAAATTATACAGCCCAAAAAGTTTTCATTCTCTTGAAATCGAATCATCATAGCTTCGCAAAACTCTGTTCTCCTGACGAAATCAGTTTCCTTCAAATGCTGTACCCTATTGAATTTATATGGGTGCATTTTATGTTTTTTTAATATTCTCCAAACACTCGATTGAGATAATCCCAGATCAATCTCGGCATCTTTGAGAGAATTTTGAGGATTCACACGAAAATATGCAAGAACTGTAATTTCGTTGTTCTCATTTTCTACTACACTTTTTTCTCTGTGTGTAGTTTTCTTAACGAAAGATCCGACATTTCTCAAGTTTGTCATGGTTCTGTTAATGGTATCTCTCGTTGGTCTGGGTCGGTCAGGAAACCTCTCAATGAACAGTCGAATCGTTCTATCTACAACTTTATTACATTCTCCATGAAGTAGAATGAGATTTAAATAATCTTCATTGGTAAAATTAGGCATAGTGATCGATTTTATAACTTAATACGAATTATCACCAAATTAATAGTAAACACAAAATGCTACTGAATAAAGAGGAATTTGGCAGATGTAATTAATGATATCTATCATTAAAAAAAAATAATGTAAAACATGGTAAGTTTTTGCATATGGTTCATAAGGAATTAATTATTTATCACTGGAGAGAAAACCGATGGCCGATTAGTTGAAATAAAGAGGTTTCCGATACAAATTCGAATCCAAATTCGCCATCTATTTAGGAACAACCTGTAACTTTTTTCTCTTGCATATTAGGGTAGTAAAATCTAAAACATGGTTTGAGTAACAGTTCCTGAAAATGTCATCTTTTTGGCGTGAAGGGAAAAGAAATAGCTGAAAATTCAAGACGAAAAACAGTTTTTTGTGAATAATATCCACTTTAGGGCAAGGGTGTGATGCATACACTCACATTATTTTTTAACGTAGATTCAATATCTGCCATAAAAAAATGGGGTTCTAATTTGAAAAAATTGATTTTTCACGATTTTGTCATCCCTAACTTTGAAAGCGATTTTTTCACCCCCTGTATCATGAATTGCGATTTCGATTTTTAAAGTGGATACATCAATCTTACATCTTGAAAAATCTCAAAAATGAAAATTTTCCATCCAAAAACCTCGAAGTTATTCTCGTTTCAGCGGAGCTCTATTTTCGATTTTTTTTTCGAATTTTCCCGCTCAGAGAGAATTTTCCAACCAAAACTGAAAAATGTTACATCAAAATAAATTGAAATTTTCTAAGGAATCTATTTCCGCGATAGAAAAATGGTGTTTTAATTTGAAAAACGGAAGTTGACGTCATTTCCGGAAAAACCGGAGGTGCTCATGCCTTGAAAATATTTTAGATTTCATCAGCATCGTGAAATACCTATAAGTGCTGAATTTCATGAAAATACGTTCAGTAGTTTCCCCTATAAATATGGGTGAGGTTCCTCGTGAAAGACCCTGTATAGAAGGATGGACATTCATTGCAAGTGATTTTGTAGATACCACTGCAACACTCATTGTCCACCTTTGTTTTGTTGTTAACTCACATGTTTTCTAATGTTCACTGTCGTCTATTGACTATCGAGTAATCGAATTTACTTAGGGAAGAACTAATTTTCTCATTGAAACCTTTGAAATACGGAAGTGAAATGTAATGTTGTCTAATAGAAATGTGGGGATATATTTTCTTGTAAAGGATTTTCCTCTTTATGGACTTGAATATATTGTCAATATATGTTCTTGGGTATTGATTCGCCTCTGCAATTTGATATATGGTACAAGTTTCCTTGTTATAGTTTCTTTCAGACAATGGGACATTCGTAAGTCTATGGAATAGAAATCTAAATGCTGAATTTTTGATAGAGGATGAGTGGTATGATCCAAAAGGCATAATGACATCTGTTTGCGTTGGTTTTCTGCAAATATCGTATGAGAATGTATTATGTTCACTCAGGTTTATAGTCAGATCTAAAAAATTTAAGGAATTATTCAACGCTTTCTCTAAAGTAAACTTAATCCTGAACCTTATAGTGAGCATATTGAAAAAGGTAGTCAATTCTTCTTCAGTCCCAGACCATATACAAAATACGTCGTCAATATATCTCCTTCCAAAGTTCAATATGTTTTCCTACAGATAATATCATGATCTTATTTTCAACACGACTCACATAAATATCAGCCATTTTTCCGCTAAATGGGAAATGATATCTCCGAGTTTACAGAGAGACACCTTTTTAAATCTATTCAGAGAAAACTAATTATAATGTTAGTTCAAATTTGATGTAATATTCGTTCTCCTGATTTGACATTTTATTTTGGCAGGTTCAGTGACAGGTTATTGAACCTTTTTCCTTTCCTTCTGTTTAATTGTTTGCATGGTAAGTTCCAGAGAATTTTAAGATCCTATATATTTTAGAAAATACGATCCAAATATCAAGAATTTTATATGATAAAAACAACAAAGGATGAGTAAAATAAATTTGTAT
The DNA here is from genome assembly GCA_958510865.1 of Myrrha octodecimguttata. Classification (NCBI taxonomy): domain Eukaryota; kingdom Metazoa; phylum Arthropoda; class Insecta; order Coleoptera; family Coccinellidae; genus Myrrha; species Myrrha octodecimguttata. Next base: position 27,132,876 of record OY294056.1, read on the forward strand.
TTCACAAATCTGACGGTAAGACATAGTTCGAAGTATTATCAATTAGATCGTGCAAATGTTTTATGTGAAAAACGTTTTTTATATTATTATTAATATTATTATTATTATTAATATTATTTTATATTATATATTATATTATATTATATATTATTTATATTATTACAGAGAATTTTAAGATCCTATATATTTAAGAAAATACGACCCAAATATCAAGAATTTTATATGATAAAAACAACAAAGGATGAGTAAAATAAATTTGTATTTCACAAATCTGACGGTAAGACATAGTTCGAAGTATTATCAATTAGATCGTGCAAATGTTTTATGTGAAAAACGTTTTTTATTAATATATGTATATGATATTGTTTTCCCTGTATTTTCAGCTAGCCTGATGATGGCCTGAAGGCCGAAATTGATAGACGAGAGTAAATTAGTAAATAAAAGTTTGGTGTGTTCAAATTTTCCCTTTAATACATTAACCTTACACACTTATGGAAGAATTCATAACTAAACTTTCAGGAGTATTCCATTTTTTTGTTTAGTGGATGTAAAGAGACCAATATTCGTAGGTATTTCTTCTATTTGATCAAGAATGAAAGAATGCACAGCATTGACCATCAGGATCAGATAAATCAATCATTTCTTATATCCAATTGATTTCTCAAGATCCATTCATTTCTTCATTGTGCAAAATAAATTCTATATAGAAATTTTTCGAATCGACTTTAGCGCTACCATCGTTTTCTAACTGCATTGGATTTTTACGGGGACAGCTGATATGATATTCTATTGGTATGCATTGTGTTTCAGAATTGAGCAGGTGAACGGTAGGCGCACAATATCAATGTATATCAAACTACGTTCTCACCAGGTGTATGAACACCTGCATGTCACGATGCAAATATATAAAACGGGATAAGAATTCGTAATAGGAGCCACCATTAGGATAGTAAGAATTGGAAATCGAAAAGGAAACGACGTGATTTGTCAATATACAAACCTGACCTGATTTACCTATGAATGGTTAGTAATGGAGCCGCCTTAGTAATTTTTTAATGATTTCTAGAAAACCACTTTTTGCGAGCATGTTCTGGGGAAACAGCGTGCTATCGTTTTTCCCAAATGTCTGTAATTTTCGATGATTGAGCCGAAAATGGTCTCAAACGACTAGGTTGGACTCACCGATGACGAATCCTGTGTCAAAATCGATTCTGTCCGGCCGGAAGGCCATCACCACGATTACGGGCGTACGGAGGATTCTATCAACTTGAAAATGTCAGACAGGGTTGCATTTCAAAATACGGAGGTGAAGTTCGTTAATGGGTCGAATCGGCCGAATAGTTTCGGAGTGAAGCTATTTGAAATTTTGAGGATATTCTCCTAATATTTCGGAAACTACTAAAGCGATTCGATTGAAATTTGGCAGTTAGTTGAAGCATAACGACGCGCAACTTCAAGCATTTTTCGTTGGAATCGTACTCAATGAAAAAAATTTTTTTTCAAAATTTTTTGCGAAAAATTTATTTTTTCTGAGAACGATAGTTTAAGAATTCGAGAAAAATTTCAGTTATACTCCATATTTCACAGCAGTGTACCAAATCTCAATTCGATACGGCTATTAGTTTTGAAGGTATTGGGAAAAAATATATAGAGTTTCGTGGTTCTCTTCTCGATATCGTTGTTTTTTTCGGTTTAACTCAAGAAATACTGATTCAATCGTGATGAAACTCCGCAGCTAGTTTGAAGATGTTGAAGGATAACATTGTGCGTGATTTCGTTATGATCGTGTCGTTAGGACTATTTGAAAAAAACATTTCATTTTTTTTCGAATATTCAATATTCTGTGATTTTCTCATCATATTATCCTCATTAAATTATGTATGAACCTTCAAACTGTAATTCTTTGATGAAGTACTGGATTTCAATCCGATCTAATCTGTATTTTGAAATTGTATTTTGTATTGGGGAAATAAAATTTTAAATTGCTATATCTGCGGAATCATTGGGTGGATTTTACCCATTCACGAATTTGGCCTTCGTTATTAAGGTCCAAACCTTCTCTACAAATATCGAGTTTCTAAGTTGTAAGTTGGGCGGTCATCTCCATTGAACATGCGCGCAAAAGCAGCTGCTTTCACGGCAGTGCTTTTCTAGGTTTTTTTCTCTTCTGTTTAAGTTTTGGGATATCTTATATATTGGCAGATTGGATGTGATTTTATGGGATGATTTTCAGCTGAATTTTTGAGAGACATCAGGACGAAATCCAAGCAAGTGCAATTGAAGAATATTTATACAGATTATGTTCGTTCTTCAATATATAATCCATAGCTATAAACATCAACAAATTTGTAGATCGAAATAAAATTTTCTTCACCCATTTTGATTAAGTTATATCCATAAAATACATTTGTGTAAAGACTCAATTGATGATGTTAGTCTAGAAAATTTCAACATTTTTTTTTTTAGTTTCAGAATCAAGAATCATATGGAAGCAACAATTCAGAACTCTGTTGAATTAGGATCCGTATTTGAAAATAATCTCTTTTCAGTCTAAACCTGCATTCTTAGTTCAGTTTTCACGATGTTATACGGAAGCGAATTAGTGCCACTGCGAAAATTAAAAAAAAAAGTCAACCGGCAGATCTAAGGCTTCAATGGACCGAATAAATCTGTCTATTGACAGCATTAATTTGTTAATTTCAGATCAGCTCAAATGTTATTGAATATTTTGTCATTCTAACCAGCCATAACATTTTCTTACGTGATAAGCTTGGATCTTTGAATAAGACTCTTTCTACTAAAAGATACCAGTTCATTGAAAAATAATAGGTGGAAGGTAAATGTAGAATTTCATGGGGACCATATAAATAGAAATCTCTGTAGCATAAGGTAAAGGTGCGTTTAGTGGATTCAACGCAATTTGAATTACTCGATCATCACGCAATTTTGCGCATCAGCATTTTTCATCCAGTTACCAAGATTCATCATGATGATCAGTATTTTCCGAACTATTTCGGGAAAAACACCACAAATTAATTATGATAAGATCATTATGTCTTGAGTGATTACAGAAATAACAACGATACCTAGAAAAAACAACGGACACTGACATATCCTTTACCTCCTTCAAAATTCGAAATCAAATCGAATTGAAATCTGATACATTCCCGTGAATTAGTCGCTTCAATGTCTGTACAGAATTCCTTGAAGATCTGATTGCTAGTACGAGAAAAAATTTTCAGAAAATGTTTTTGAAATTGTTCCAATCGAACCATCATCACGAAATTCTGCATAGAGTAGTGCATCAGCACTTTCAAGTTTTATCATGATTGGATCAGTATTTTTCGGAAATAACTATTATATAATCGGTGAAAAGACACAAAATTTTACATGATTTTTCCAATATCTCCAGAATCTGAATTAATCTCGAACTGAGATTTGATTCACTGTTGAGAAATATATAGCTGGAGATCGGTGCACCATATCGTCGAAATTTGGATTTTTGGATAAAATTTTCAAGAAAAATTTTGAGGATTTTTTTTCATTCCCAATAAAAGTTCACGATTTGTTGAGCGTCAGTATGAATCGAATTACCACAAAGTTTCAATCTAATTTCGACTGTAGTTTCTGAAATATAAGGAAAATAACCTCAACATTTCAAATGACTATAACTCCAAAACCGTCGAATTTTGAAATGCAACTGAAAGTTTTAACTCCATAGGATCCTCCGTACGACCTTAATCGTGTCTACGGCCGACCGGACAGAATCGATTTTGACACCAGATTCGCCGTCAGTGAGTCCAACCTAGTCGTTTGAGACCATTTTCGGAAAAAAAAATCGAAAATTATATGACATTTGAACAAAACGATAGCACGCCATTCCCCAGTTCATGTGCGCAAAAATCTTCTGCTCTGCTTTTGCCAATATTTTTTATCGCTGAATATGGAGAAGTGAAAGCACATTGCTACAAGTGAACAAAAATTTCAATTCCCATTCATTTAAAATGCAACGAGAAAGGCTTATCACTAATTCGTTATTTCCATTTTGAATTGAACATGTACGTATCGAGTTAGGCGAATAACCCATTAATTTATAGCCATGTTTGTGAAGAAATATTCAATAATAACAACACAAGGATGAATAGAAAAGATAAAATTATAGTCGATAATTTTTCCTCCTTAGATTCTTACTCTTTCACATGCATGGTCAGACGATAGCATAAAAAATGCATACGGTATTCGATTCATGTGACTAACTGTTGTTCTCCTTCAGATTTCTATCTAATACCACATCATCATTCGCTACCTTGACTGCGTTGAGCTGATGTCGAAACTGAATAAGATGTAAACAAATTATGAAGTCTGGAATTGTTTTGCGAATCTCTTAGAGATTTCTGACGTTTTAACTCTCAGAGAAACATTATAGTTTATTTTTGAAGAGTTCTGGAGGCCGTAGGTGTTATCACAAGTATTCATTCAAAACCAGCTGATTAGTGAGAAATTTCCGAATTAACGTGAGGTGACATTCAGTTTTGGCAGTTGAGAGAGACTGGAGGACCAACAATAAACTGAAATGCATTGTTTGCAATGGAAAGAAGCGACTTGGCGAGGTGATTATTCTTATGATATCAACAACATCCCTTTGAATTGCCAACAAAGAGTTCATCGAATTTCGAATTATCAACGCCGGCATGAAATTGCTACATGTGATATCTGGCAACGATGTTTACATGAATAAAAAAAGTATTAGCTAATGAGAATGTGTACAAGGTTCTCTAGAAGATTTAATTTCAAGGAAAAGTCTTAGAGTAAAATACAGGCATAGTGGACAACAGCTGAGATGATTATTCTTATCATCTCAACAACAGCAATGCCTTTGAGGTGCCAACAAAAAAATTTATCGAATTTCGAATTATTAACGTCTGAATAAAATTGCTGCATTCGATTTCTGGTAACCAATATTCTATTGGTATCCAGTAAATTGGTTATTAGTCAATTTGACCCTTTTTGTTTCGTAACATTTTTCATTAAGTCGATGTAAACATGAATAACGAAACCTGTAAATAGAGGTTATGTTTTCCTTGTAGCTCTGAAGTCACAAAATACAGAGTTTTCAGCTCTAAGGTCACCGATTATGGAAGTCCATGTTAGCAATATTGCTACGACAAAAATCATAACGAACATTGCTATAATACTCGAAACAGAAGACGTAATATCATGGCCATATTGCTATAAATTAGAAAGATAGCAATATGACTAGAATCGACCCTAATATCTTGTTAGAGTAACAGCTTTACTAAACATATGAACATTTTCGAATAGACACAACTCTTGCTAGTTAATGCCGTCTTTGCATGTTGCTGGGTTTAGTAAGGCAGGAAATACAATTCAAAACCTTTTTTTTGTTCTGGGGAACAGCGTGCTACCGTTTTGTCCAAACGTCTGTAATATTCGAATTTCGAGCCGAAAATTGTCTCAAACGACTAGGTTGGACCCACTCACGATGAATCCGGTGTCAAAATTGATTTTGTCCGGCTGACCGGTAGTCCGGCCGTCCGTTTTCACGATTACGGTTATACGGATAATCCTATCGACCTGAAACTTTCAGAGTTGGTTGGCTTTCAAAATGCGACGGTTAGGTGCGTTAATGGAAAAAATAGGCCAAACGGTTTGGGAGTTAGAGCCTTTTGAAGTTTTGAGGTTAATTCCGTGATAATTCGGGGACTACTGGAACGATTGTAATGAAACTTGGCAGTTAGTTGAAGGAGTATAACGACGCGCAACTTTTCACGGAATTTTGTTGAGATCATACTGTCAGTGTCTTCAGAAAAAAAGTATACAAATTTCGTGCTCATACCTTGAACTTCATATTCCACAGCAGTATACCAAATTTCAACTTGATATTTCCTAATGACTTCGGAGATATTGGGAAAAAATGTGAAATTTCGTTGTTTTTTTCGGTATAATTCAGAAATACTGATCTAGTTATGATGAAACTTGGCAGCTAGTTCGAAGATGCTGAAGGACAAGTTCGTGCAAAACTTCGTGATGATCGTGTCATTAAAACGATTTGAAAAAAAATTCCAATTTTTTTTTAATATTCTGTGATCCTATCATATTATCCTCATGAAAATCCATATGAACCTTCGATCTGTCATTTCTCGATGAAGTATTGGATTTCAGTTCGATGAAATCTGTATTTTTGGAAATATTGAGAAAATAAAATTTTGAATGGGTATATCTGCGGAATAATTCGGTGGATTTACCCATTCACGAATTCGACCTTCGTAATTGAGGTCCGAACCTACTCATCTAATATCGAGTTTCTAATTCGTTTCTTCCGGAAGTAATTGTGTTCACGGTCGGTTGTAAGACAGAAACGACTTAGGAACTCGATATTTGAAGAGTATGTTTGGACCTCAATAGATTGAATCGAAATCCAGTACTTCATCGAAAAAGCCTAGAAAAGCAATGACTTGAAGTCAGCAGCTTTTGCGCGCATGTTCAAAGGATATCACCAAAAGTGAATTTATCAGAAATGTCAAGCATGATGAAACTTGGCAGCAAGTTTGAAAATGCTGTTTGACTACTTTGCCCAACATTTCGTGATGATCATGTCATTAGAACATTTTGAAAAAAAAAATAAAAACTTTTTTTTTCGAATATCCAATATTCCGTGATCTTCTGATCATATAATCCCCATGAAATTCTATATAGAGCTTCGAACTGTCATTTTTCGATAGAGTAATGGATTTCAATACGATCTCAAATGTATTTTTGGTAATATTGCCGACCGTAAACACATTAACTTCCGAAAGAAATAACTGAGAAATTCTATATTCGTAGAGTTGGTTTGGACCCTAATTACGAAGGTCGAATTGGTGAATGGGGCAAATCCGTCTAATGATTTTGCAGATATACCCATTCAAGATTTCATTTTCCCAATATTTCCAAAAATACAGATTAGATCGAATTGAAATCACCAAAAGTTAACATGTGCGCAAAAGCTGCTGACTTCACGTGGTAAAGAACATAGGGTAGAGATAAAACTCAATAAAACTTGAATTATAATAGATAGGATTGATTTAGCGCATTGACATTCAGGTATACAATGAAATTGAATTTTGAGCTGATTTTCATGTTTAGTCAACTACTAAATCTACACACTGTTTTGGTAAAGCTAGACGAATGATTTCCGGTATGAAATTTTCGAAAAACCTTGAGTTTTAATAAGCATTTCTTTATTACTTGAGCAAGACAGTATTGATTCGAAATATTTCCATTCAAGTATTCAATCCAATCAAATTTTGAGCTGATTCGCACGTTATGTGAATTATTACCAACTATGTTTTGTTTGGGCATGACGATTGATCCCAGGTAAGGAGTTATGGGGGAATCGTCAGTTCTTGATGAACATTTCTGTTTTTTTATGAAGAAAAGGTTGTATTTTGCAGTAAACAACGAAAAGTTATGAGCACGATAATATCACAAATTATTTCCGCAATATTTTACCTTCTTGTAAAAGTAAAGCAAGGTGCCTATACACTATGTTCGGTAAACATGTGTCACAACCTTAAGGGGTGTTTTTTAGAACTGTTTCAAGGGTATTTTGTTCCTTGATGATTTTTTAGAAATCGTACCGTTTCAAAGATACAGGGTGAAAAAATATGAGTCAGCTACAACATTTTATTATCAAAAAGTACATGTTTAGTTACTCAATCTACAATATGTATTCACAATGACTTCGACCCGCTTGGAAACACTCATCAGTGATTGCCGAACTCTTTCAAATTCACCAGGTTCGTTTTGAATAAGATCACTGGATTGGTCGTGGTGGATCGATCGCCGGGCTCAAACCCCTTCGATTATTTGTTGTGGGGTCACTACTTCAGTAATGAATTTGAGTGACTTGCGAAATTGGATAACTGCTGAATGTAACTTCATTTGAAACGAGCCTGGTGTGTTTGAAAGAGTTCTGCAATCACTGATGAGAAGGATGCAGTTTGTATCCAAGATGGAAGTAATTTTGAACACTCATTGTAGATTGAGCCACTTAACATGTGCTTTTCGATATGTTGACTGTATCACCCTGTATCTTTGAAAAACCACCCAAGAACAAATTATCCTTGGAATAGATCAAAGAATCATCCTTCAAAGTTTTTTTGACCTAACACCCTTTATAATAAACTACAACACAGAAAGATGGCAAACTGAACTAACGAAAGGTCTGTTTATGTGCAATATTTCACCTGCTTATGAAATCATTGAGTAATATCTTATTGAGTACACCATATTTATGCTATTCTTATCGAAAAAATATATCAGTCCCAAATTTCCGAATGAATACTAAATCAGAAGAGAAATCGCTTTTCGCCATAGTAAACAATGCATGTTGTGTTATTGTTGGCCCTCCAGTCTCTCTCTACTGTCAGAGCTGCCCGTGACCAGCCGGACAAAATCGGTTTTGACACTGGAGTCATCATCAGTGAGTCCAACCTTTGAGTCCAACGTTTGAGACCATTTTCGGGAAAAGAACGAAAATTACAGACATTTGGACAAAACGATAGCACACTGTTCGCAAGAACACGTAAAGGTAAGTTTTCGACTAATAAAAACCTTTTCTTCTCGAGTCGGTAAAAAAGGTGAAAGTCACGAAGTGCTATTTCAACCTACAATGATATTTTGCGATTGTTGCTTCTTGAAAACGGAAAAATCTATAACAGGAAGAGAACACATGAGTCATATTCTCTACCAGTAATGGGTTTTCAGAACGAAAACTCAATAATACCCTTGGTCAACTATGTCACCCAGTTACTTCCACTTAGCATAGTGTTAAGATCCTTTAAGATTGATGGCGAGTTCAGTTGAAACTCATTAGTTCAGAAATAATGAAAAATAAACTTTTCAAGAGGAATGATGTAAAATTTTCTTGCGTTATACAAATTTTCTATCTGAATTTTACTTATTTCTCAATTCATTGGCTTTTATCGTGTTTACTGGTTTGACGGTGAAGCTTTAACCAGAAGAACAGAGGAAAAGAAAAGTGTTGATTGAAAAATTGATATCAGATTTATTCAAATATCCCTTACCAAAATCCAGGTTTTCAGGAACAACCATTCCAAAGAAAGTGGTGGAAGGTAATAGAAAATATAATTGTCTATAAACATGGGCTTTGATGATGAGTGTGCTACCCAACTGAACTCTGAACTGCATTAAAACTTAATATAAACTATTTATTAGAAATTTTTTTGGAACTGATCCAATGACGAAATTGATTCATCAGCATTTTCAAACTAGTTACCAAGTTTCATCTTGATTGAATCAGTATTTTTTGAGTTATCCGTCAAAAACCACGATCCGAGGAAAAACAAAGAAATTTTACATATTTTTTCTCAATATCTCTGAAAACTATGATCGTATCGAACTGAAAGTTTGTATACTGCTGTGAAATATAGGATCCAAGGTATGAGCTTTTTTTCGATCTGATGAATAGTTTTTTTTCCAATTTAAAAACAGTACGATCTCAACAACATTACACAGAAAAATTGAACGTCATTAAGCCAAAACTAACTGCCAAGTTTCAATCCAATTGCTCGACGAGTTCCTGCAAATCAGGAAAATAAGCTTTGAAACCGTTGACCAAAGCGTTAGCACGCTGTTTTCTGAAACATGCACACAAAAAAGTAGTAATCTTGAGATATATCTCAAACAGTTTGCCAGCATCAAAGCATTCGTCTACAAGATGGTGGCAAGTGTTCCAGTATGTTCGACTCAGTCACTTTCAACGCGAGCAATTATTATAATCACCCCAAAATATCAAAATACAATAATTTGACGGATAAAATTGCTTTGAGATGCTTTCATAATTCTGTTCACAAGGGTCTCTAAATTAAAAACTTCTGCCATATAATTACAATTAGAATTTGAACTTAAAATTATGATAAATTGCCCACTTTCCACTTGGTGGATTCATTCAGACTAATGAGCGTTAGAGCTATGTAGTTTGCAGATTCGTTTCAGCAGATAAGTTCAGCATTTAAACAACAACGAATATTAGGGCCTTTGGGGATGATATGTCTCGAGAGCGGATATCTCATTATTACCCCGAGGACCGATGTATACAACTATTTCAATTAAACCGCAGTTTATATATAAACTTTTATGTCTTATTGTTCTTAAATATTTGACAGTAAATATCGGCATATTCAATTCATTGTTATCAAACGACACTGACATCAGTTGGCGATTTCCGGAAACTATAATCAGGTCACCAAGAGCTTATCCGTGGATTATCGACCAAGTAAGTTTTCGAGAACCCTCAAAGTTGTAATAGTAGACATTCGTTATTGTTTTAAAAAACCGAACGTATTTCACAGACATATGTATAAAAGTTCAGGATTGCCTCACGAAAATGACAAGAAAGACAATGATACGACGTTCGACCACAGAAATCTTTTTTGTGCCCCTTCAAACCTTAAATACAGAAATCGACTAGGTTGATATGAACATAACTGGTATATACCAAGGTGACTAAAGCATAGTCTTTATACAATGGCTAAAGCACTTTAACAAACTAGTTTAACATTATTGAATTCGCAACAGTTCAGAGTTTCATGGGGTAACTAAAGCTTTATGGATAGATCGTTGAAATCGTAGTTTCAGACTAGAGAAAAAGAGTTAGGATGGTACAGGCCACCATTTAGAGTTATAGGCCAAAAATTAAAAGTGCTATGACTAGGATCAAAAGCAACGCCTACACACAGAACACACCCGAAATCATTCATTACTGTCCCAAGCTTCTGAGAGGCTTCCTCGGAACCAAGAATAATCGACAGAATACGAATACAGCAAAGGTTTCCAGCTTCCAAAGAAACTGAAAATACTACATTTCTAGAGTCCCTACCATTATTGCTCGTGAATGTTTCGTTCGATTTCATTATCTTGCGCGCACAGGAACTCACAAAACATAATTCATACTTGATCACCATTTTCTCGACGAACCTATATGCAGTTTTCAAATAGAACTATTGATTTTCCGATACAACTATTATCTCCTCTATCTGATATTTCTACATACACATAGATATTATTTCGGTGCGGAAAGAATTAATCATACTTACTAGTGAAGGAAATTAATTTATTCAAACGATAGATAACACTTTTTCGACGAGATTTTCTACTGATCCCACTAAATTTTCGGGTCGAAAACGTGGTCCTAGAATTGTCAAATATTGTAGTCCTTGGCTCTGAAAACGATGATAGCGCTTACGTCGCTTTGTAAAGTTCATACAATTGATTCCACTGAATAAAATCAATTGAGCTATGATCTGATGAAACGCTTCTCACAAAACAAGAAACTAGATATTTGAAATGATGCATCTATATATAGTGACTATCATCAGTTGACCGCTACTAGGTTGAATTTTTACGAATATAGAACATGAGCATAATAAGGGAATAACGAACAATATGATATTCATTGTTAGAACACTGTCATGAATACAAAGATTTCATTTCGAAGCCAAAATAACGGTAAAAACGGAACGGGAGATTGATATATTGTTACTCATGGATTCTATGGGATTTTTTGGATCTCCTTTCATAATAATATGGTTTATAAATTTTGTATGTAACTATTGATAAATATTTCATCCAAAAGTCATAAATTTTTACATTCTTTTGAAAACGTTTGAGGCATTGTTCATGTTTATTTTATTGAAATATAAATTATTCACTTTCATGTTCACGAATTCATCAGAAGAATTTCAAATCCAACAAATTAATTGTAGTATTTATCGTTCCAAAATTTTCCTATAAGTATTTTTGAATACGAATCTCCTTAAGCCTTTTTCTCCATGAACTAAATATTGAAAAAAATAAATACTTCTTGTATTGAATTGGTATTCGAAATATCCATTTTCAGACTTGTGTTATCAGAGACGAAGGAAACTTTTATGCATATATTTTCGCCATTCTGACTCAATGAAATGAATAGTCATAACTGAAATTTGTCGAAATGAATTCTCGGGAATTGTTCAAATAATGTATGTTCAAATACTTTCAACTCGGAAAATCAAAAAAAAGCTCTGATATGACTAGTTATGATATGACATGTCGGTAACTTCCGTAAATTTTCAGATTTCACATAGCAGTTTTCTCGAGACCGGTATCTATGGGCGAAAACTGAAGTAGGACAATAAAAGCCGTTTTTTAGCAACATTTGGACCGCATTTCGGAGCCAAAATATGTCAAAGAGTGTCTCTAACATGTATTCCAAGCATTTATGTTTGTTTCAATGGTAGGTACACTTGTTGAAACCTTAACGGCCTTGTCATCTGTCCCTTTTCAGGGTAAGATGTCAGGTGAGTGACATTTGATTTGGTTTGATTGATCAGACGAAAAAGAACCCAAGGTATACCTTGAACTAGAGAAATATTGGGTTGACCAATTCATTTCTGCGTTGATTTCCTGATTATTTTCTAGGAAATTTCAAGTTACACAAAATGGAAAAAGGTAGAGACCCAATAAATATATTTTTTGTGGTTTAAAGCTATAAAAACCTGCTAACAGGTGACGATCGAACCAAACATATCTTATTCAAAAGATAACCGTTACATATATCAAATATCAACAAGTGCCTTTTCTTATAGCTTTCCAAAGCTTCACAAACTTTTTCGATGGGACTAACATAACATATCATGGGTCACGTTATTTTCCTTGAAGAACGTCAAGCGCTGACGATATTAATAACGTCATGTAATTCTGAAACTGAATCTGCACATACTTAAGATGGATGTTCATTTGAGCAAATATGCGCGCACAAAAAATTTTGGTTATTTGTCACGTTCACGTACGTCCACATTGGTTCAAATTAATACCCACCTGTGAATGTCAAAAAAAAAAGTTTGATGTAATTACGCCACTTTGTATCTTCTTTTTTTTATAACATTTATATCAGTTCGTATGAATACTTGAATATTGTTCTGAAAACTCCAGATTGAACACTCAAAAGTCTTCTGAAAAGACCTTCAGAATTGTGCAGTTGAGCAATGTTCACGGTTTATGATTTGAACTGTGTATAATAAAAAGTTGAAGAAGAATTCAGGGAAAGATCAAACGCGAATTCAGGAACTTTCGCGTCCAATTCCAAAAGTTTGTTATAATTTTGCTTTTTTTAGTTTCAGTGGTTATTCATTTCACGGGATAGAAATGATTTCTGAAATTGTTAGTGATATTATAGATGCACTATCAAACTGAAATGATTCATTCGGTGAATAACTCTTCAGGCGGTGCAAATACCTAAATGTACGCAAAGATTTCGTTATTTGCCTTGTTGTCGTCCATAGTTTGACGAATACTGGGTGGGCGTTCACGCACGCTGTCCTTTGCTCCATCTTTAGAGAGACAATATTGACAACGACACAAAATCCAAATCATAATTGAAGTTCATTTTCCGACAGTGAAAGAAGACAACCCTTCTTACCTCTAAAACATATCACTGAAAACAACTAAAACTAAACTGACTTTTTCACAGTGACTTCTCTCTGTTGATTATAGAATAGAATGACCTGCTTTTGTCGAATAATTTCAACTAATGAAAATTCACAGCACTTGGAGTTGTTCCTATTTCATAACCAAAATGATGTACACCCGAAACAAATTAACAATCGCTTTAGAATCCGGTAACAATCGTTTGACGTAAACTGCTAATGAATTTCTAGCAAGTAATTACTCGTGAGATGGGATGACTTGAAAATATATTATTTTGTATCACCAACCATATTTATCCTAGAAGAGCATCAAAGTTGTATTCACCTTTACTAGCATTATTTGGTTGATGAATACACAGGTAATACTCTGTGTAAAATGTAAAGGTTACTCAACATTTGCTTTCTCATTAATCACCTGGGGCATAATGGTTAAATAGCAATAACGTAAGTTAAACAGAATACGAGTCATATGAATACTACTTTATGCTCAATTCTTTCTCATCGGAGGCGCAAATCTATGAAATATACCACTAGATTGAAACTCCCCATTCTAAATAGCCAGGAAAAGATATTATGATTGAAATACATATTTTAAAGGAGTAATTCAATTGCGAAAGCATCAAGCTTGCGCCTCGACTTAGCAACACAGAGTCCAGGAATGTGGCTTTTCCTACGAGGTCAACATACTTTTTTTTAGTTTTGAAAAACTGCTGAATTATTTCATTCATACATAAATGGTTCTTTGACATTCGTAATGAAACTAGTTGCGTTACTATGGAAACGTATTAATGTTGAATTGTCAAACTTGACACATATAAATTTAATTGCTGATGTTTTCGAAAAGAAAACAGTGTAGAATGATAAGTGATGATGAATTTTCAGTTTAGACATTTCATCGAAGAACTATTTCAGATATATTCGTTGTTTGATTGAAAAACGTCTACTTTATCGAACAACCATTCACGTGACATTTTAGGGAATTCAACTTCGGTCATCAGTGAAGTTTGGCATCGATGCACCTTTCCTATCTCGTACGTGAGGATCTCCCAGTCCAAATAAGAAGATGAGATTCAAGAGCACCTCATTGAATCAAACTACTCTAACCTAGGCCCTTAGCAAATGTATCTGGATAGATTGATCAAACTCTAATATTTTCATTTCAATTACCAGAGTTTATGAGTAATAATTCCCTTGAATGACAGATGAAATGGTTGTTCGGTTGGTTCGTTGGTTGTTTTTTTAGTCAAACAGCAAACACCACCGGTCATTGTGAAAAGGCTGAAGGATGGTTTTTGATTTAACTTGAAGTAATTACCAATTTTTCTTATAGTAGAATCGATCTGAAAATATACTGTTTCGAAACTTTGAAGGCCCATATCTTCGAAACTAAGATAGACCTTTGACTTTTGGATGCAGATTTATGCCGAAAGAATAAGTCGACAATACAAAACGAAAAATTATTCAAAAGATGACAAAAGTATCTACCGTATATTTTTCCGTTATGTTAGGATTGTTGCGTTGAATATTATATCATAAGTACAACCCTGTTAACGGTACATCGAGTATGAAGAGCGAACTTCGATATCAACAAGAGCTATTCTCCTACTAGCGATGTTTGTCTCCCGAGAAAATAAGATGAAATAGAAAAATTTGCGGACGAATATTTACCTGAAAGATCGAAGACCTGATAATAATTATTATTTCGACTTTCAAAGAATGTAACTATAAATATTCAACTCTGAAGTATTAGAGAATTATTAAGTACGAACCTGTCAACTAGATATGATCGCATAAAGCACTCTCACTTTCCACAGCACACTCCGCCACTCCGATCGATTTTTCTACAGTCCTCTCAAGTCAGTTACTCCAAATAGTCGAACATCGTTGTGCCGGGATAGCACCTGAACTAAGAAAGTATCATTCACTTGTTTCTGTTCGGAATCGAATTCGTTATTTCATGGCCAACTTGTCGTAATTTCACCTAATTTTATAGCGGAATCATATGTCGGCACGCTCGAAGAGCATCGACTTTGAGTCTAACAACTGACATTCTAGAAAAACGATCTGCTAGTATTGGTAGTAGTCTGGTACCTTCAACAATGGGCGACCCCTCCATGGTGAATTGAGTCGGTTTTACCATATCATCAGTCGTCCATGAAGAAAAGGATTGTCGATTCTATTTAGAACAAAGTTAATTAGGCTTGCGGTTATTGTTTATGAGATGGAAGGAAATTGCTCGGTTGGAATCGTGAGGAATCGAAGGAAGTGATTGTTTTCGGTATGCAGTACTTTCAGAACATTCACCATCGTTCTCGAATACGCGGTGATTGGTAGTTCCAATATTTCGTGGAAGCTAACTAGCGATACCTACCAAAAATGCCACAGTTTTGGTGTAGCGGTATATGAAATTCACATTCGACCATGATACAAATAAATGTATTTGTATCATGCATTCGACGATAGTAATACAAATAATATTGATATACGAACCGTACGGTAGACCTTAAGCAACAATAAACTAGGTCATGAGCATTCATAATATTAAAAATTTTTATTTGAAATTAGCAGTGTTCTCGATATAATCTGCTTTTTAGAAATCACCGTTTTTTGGTTTGGTCATTTACAAAAAAATGTTTATGTTAAACTTTGATAATGTACAAAACAGTTCCGAAAATGATAATCTTTGAGAGAAATGACTACGATATTCCATATTGTAATCCTACTCATTCTGGTGACGTTACTTTCGCAGGATTTTCCTGCTAGAATTTTATCATTCTAATTTTTATTCATCATTCATTTCCGAATTATGTAAAATTTTTCAGGTCCTCAAAATGGTAAAAGAATTTATCGACATGTTATGGTGGAGTAAGTTAAATGATTGGCAGGGCCGTATCTAGGTACCAAGGCGCCTGTGGAAAAATAATAGACAGCGCTCCCCATTTGCGTAGATTTTTTTCAATTATTTTTTTATTGAATTATTTTTGTCTTCAAATTTTGGTCATATATTTTCGATTATGTTTTGAAATAATACACAATATTATAGGCATTCACTCAAATTTATTGAAACCATTGAAATACAGATTTCATACCTGAAATACCACAATTTCATTTTATGGAAGTCATACATAAAACAATAAATTTAATTTATGGCTAGAAACTCGAAAACACACTAAGCAGTCAACGTAGTTTGAGATATACTTCTTTCGCTAGAATAGAAATGTGGGAATATTCAGGATGTCTCGTATTTATATATTTTCCCTCTTCTTGGGGTTCAAAATTCTGTTGGTGATGGTGAATTGAAAAAAAAAACAATTTCTGGAATACCAGAGAATTGTATCAAAGAGGCCGCATATCACCAAAAATATGTGGTGCCGTTGGTCGAAGAGATACCGACAAGCTTGATGAAGCGCAAAAACTCGTGAAAATAGGGGTAAGCACACATGCCGATGCGCGACAGTATTTATCATTTTATGATCTGAATGCGGCATCTTTGAACATGCCGACGCCCGACAGCAATATTTATGACTAAATTGCGACACGCTTGAACGCCATATTTATATATTTTTACCTTGAATTGAAGTTTTGCTGATGTAGTGATTATTTTAGGCTCAGTACGCAAATTCTAGGGAAGGCCAGCAATATTTATGTTTCAAGATTCTTCGGCATCCCTTATGGCGAGGCGTATACTTGAAAACCGAGATGTGATCTACCGAATCATTTCACCTGGTGCTCGTATTTTTTTATCTTCCCTGCGGAGCTTGCGCCCGTGGCAAGTGCCACCTTTGCCGCGCCCTAGATACGGCCCTGATGATTGGTAGAGTGGAATTGTTTATCACTGTAGCCTCCTTTCTGCGTTGTAGTCAGCAGTGGCGCATCTAGTGATTTGGTTGAGGAAAAGGGCGCTAATGACTGTGTTCAAGAAGTATTTTCTGTCAAATATATTGTTAGATGTATGTTCAGTACCTACCATGATGCACTATCGATAATTAAAAAATGTTGGGGGCGGGGAGTTGTTACTAGTATGGTTCTATGATTCAATGTGATAATGGAAGGAGGGGGGGGGGGGGGGTGTATGTCGTTGTCAAGAAGTTGTTTCCATTTTTTTCCTGTAATTTCCTCACAAAATTTTCATATACAGTTGCGCGGCTGTATTATAAAACTCACTACGAGGTTGAAATCTTGAATTAAGGCACTGATATTCAGCATCGAAATCAAACTCTGAGTCTCATTTCTACGAAAGCTGATGAAAAGTTTCCAAAAAACAATTTTTTCGAAAGTAATTGAATTTCACCGATTAGGTATAGGTACCCACTAAATTTCGCGTGAATGTGCGCGTGGGTATTCTAAAATAATGTAGATAACTTATTATTACTTTGATTTACTATCAACAACTATGAGATGTTTAACAATATGTAATGTTTACATTTTTGTGATTCATTTCGAACTTTCGTTCATCGTCAGATAATAAAAAAAAGTGAAAAGTGAAGTTTTGTCTGCAACCTATGTTAGGAAAAATCCATTTCTGGGAATTATTAGGGTGTAGGTATCATTTGAAAGCATTGATAATTTGGGAATTATATAAATCCGTTTGATCGTTCATTATTCCATGAATATTTCTCTGCAATAATTCAGAAATGTAACTCAATGGTACATTTCCTTTGATTGTACCTATTCTCAATGCAATGGGTTGCGACGGTGTACTTTGGCATTGAATAACAGAAACGATAATTGTTTTTCGGTTTGAAAGCTAGATTGACATCGAATTTTGATGAATTATTGGCAATTTTTTCACTTATATCTACGAAGTAGGAAAGAGAAATGAACTTATTGATTTTTTCGGTTCTTATGGAAGGGTAAGTTTCATGACTAATTGGAAAATTTTGCCTGCAATTATTTTATCTATTGTTTTGTGATTGAAAACATTGTTTTCAGCTATTGTTTCCATAATATATTGATTTCAATTTCACTGTTGTTTTTGGACAGAGCTGACGAGAAGGCTATATGGATCATCGATCGGAAGGCTGAGATTTATGTGTGTATGGGTGATTGGAGTCTATGAATATTTATATATGTCATTTGATATGGGTTTTCTGAACACGATGAATTTAAATTTTCTGTTTGAGTAGCATTGTGATTTCACGTGTTAAAAAAACCCACATATGTATCTACATCCACACTCCAACTACCCATACTCACATAAAATCTCAGCCTACCGACCGATGATCCATAGAGCCTTTTCCTCACCCTTGTTCAAAAACAACCGTTGAATTGAGATTAATATATTATGAGGATAATAACTCAAAAAAACGTTTTCAAGCACAAAACAACATAATTGCACGCAAAATTTTCCGAATAGCCATGAAACAAATTTACCCTTCCATTAAAACCGAAAAAACCAATTAGTTCATTTTTCTTTCGTACCTCGGTGATATAAGTGAAAGAAAAGTCGATAATTCATCAAACTTTAACGTAAATCTATCTTTCAAACCAAAAGAAAATTATCGTCTCGCGTATCCAAAGATTCAACCTCAAAAGTACTTAAATCAGGAGTCAACATTTTCAATTTGCAACAAGAAAGATTTGGGTCAGACGTTCATTCAAGTCAAGATTCCATGAACATCGAATGGATTGCACCAAAATAAAAGCAAATACACAGTGGCAACCCACTGCATTGGGAATGGCCATGCATTTCCATATAAATAAATAATCTGAAAATATTACATGTATAATCAAAAGGAATGAAACTCAACTATCTGGAGTCCATTGAAATTTTTAAATTAGTGCTGTGGTAGTTGTGTACTTAACAAAAGAAGTACAAATCGAGGTTGATGTAGAATGTATTTAATTTCCACAAATAATCACAATCGAAAAATATTCGAGACAGATTCAATATTTACAAATTGGGGCGTTCAAAAGAATCATGAGATGACGATCGCTATATGAACAAACAACAAAATCGATTTCAAGCGATGGGCCAAAAGCTCCGGTTATAGTTGCGGTTATCCAAACGGACATATAGGCAAAGGATTATCTGACAATGTGGATAACCGTAACTATAACCAGAGATTTTGGTACATTGCTTGAAATCGGTTCTAGTAAAGCAAGTATAGACCTGACAGTTCACATACCAATGTGACATAACCGGAAGTGAAGCCAGTTATACCTAACAGTAATAAATAGCAGTGAATAAATGACAGTAAAGAATAGCAAAACTGAGGAATTCAAACGTTGGATAGGCACCATTAGCATGAAATTAATATCACATGTCTAACGGTAACATTCAAAAGTGAACCTCCTTGTTGACTAAAGTTTTTTTCCCTGCTTATAAATCCCTCTGGTACTTCGTCTGGAGTATTATGCTACTATCATGGCAATTACAAGTAATTGAAATACTGCCCAGCCCTGGCCGTCAGTAACAAAAATCACAACATCCTACTTCTTCATGGAGTAGAGGAAAATCGAAATAAAAATTCCGATTATAATATTTACGATGACGTTATCCGGATTGTAACACATGGAATGCAGGTACAATTATCGGAGAGTGACTTGAATTTCTGTCACCGGCTTGGAAAATTCAAAATAAACGCCAGTAAACCGAGGCCCATCGAAGTGTATTTTTGTTATCGTTGGATGCGTGAGCGAGTTTTCTTTATGAAGAAAAATTTTAAGGGCTCGCGGTATTTAATAACAGAATTGCTCGATCCGGAAACTCTAGAATTATTTAAGGCAACACGTAGGAGGTTCAAGAACACTTGTTGGACAACTCACGGAAAGGTTTTTGTTTACAGTGATGGTTCAAAGGTGCATATTAACTCCATGGAAAAATTGGAAGAAATTGCTCAATCGGTGAGTGAAAGTGACAATTTCGATGATGAGCAAAGTTGAAAAATTTCTGTATGTGTACCTGTTCGGTTTAAATTTTGCGGGGAATAGATGTAAGTTACGATTGGTTTTTCTGTTCTGTTTATTGATTTTCATCCCGAAATATTGTTTCATTTTACTGCTTTATTTCGATGATTCCTGAATGTATTTTCTTACAGTATGGGTTCAGTTTCAGTGATCAAACATAACACTCATTTCCGATTCCAAATGCTTTTCATGTCATATAGATCACCATAATCCTTTCCGTGAAATGTTTTTTTTTCCTTCTGAAAAATTATATGGATACGATGTGCAATGATCTCCTTATGAGATATTGTATTTATGCTGAAGAAGGTGATTGTTTTCTGTTTAGTTTTTAAGTTATTTGGGAGCCTAGGGATGCGTTGGGAGGGTTCGCTATGATATATGAGAATTAATTGCATTTTAAATAATATTTCAGATGAAACATGAGAATTTGAAAGGACGCGCAGGAGATGATAAAAAAAGAAACAATAAACTATTTTGTGTCGCGCATCTGAATGTGCGCTCTTTAAAAACCGGTTTCGACGAATTTACACGTATGATGCAAGATTATAAATTTGACGTTATTGGAATCCAGAAACATGGCTCAAATCAGAGGACGATTCTGTATCATTTGATATTCTGGGTTATAATTTGTTGAGGCAGGACAAGGACGATCGAGGGGGTGGCACGGGTTTTTACGTAAAAAATTGTGTCTCGAGCTCAAGGGTCACCTTTGAAGACATTCCTGAAGAATTCGAATATATAGGTATCAGCTTGACAATAAATAAAAAAAAAATCCGAATAACAACTTTATACAAACCCCCAGATTACAACACTGGTATATTCTTGGATGTCTTAGAAAACATTTGGCTTCAATCTTTTGTTTCATATGACTTATTGATTTTTTTGGGGGATGTAAATGTAGATTTCTCGAAAATAACTCAGAAACAAGAAAATTTCTTGATCTCATCTGTAAATTCAATTTCAAGCAAAAAGTCAATAGTTATACAAGATTTGACAAGAGAACAGGTTCGCAAAAACTGATCGATGTAATCATTACAAATGACAATGACAGCTCTATAAATACTTCTTCTGTTCTAATTCCAGAGGCGCTAAGTGACCACAATCTCATTTATGCTCAATTCCAAATGCAAAGTTTCAAAACTGAACCCAAATATATAAAATTTAGAGACTATGAAAACATAGACATGGATCAATTTAATGCCGACGCCTCTCAAGTAAATTGGGAAACAATTTACAGGATCACCGATCTAGACGCAAAAGTTGATATTTTCAATAAGAACATCCTTGAATTGAAAGATAAACACGCTCCGTATAAACAAACAAAGTTATACGAAAGACCTTTCACACCCTGGCTAACTACTAATATTAGATATATGATGAAACTTAGAGATGTGGCTCATCGACGCTACCAAAAAAATAAAACGCAGGCCAATCATCAATATTATAAAGATCTGAAAAATTACACGAAGCATGCATTAATCCGGGAAAAAATTTCATACTTTAATCACATGTCTTCAAAAGGCGGAGGAGATTTTTGGTCGAATGCAAGGCGGTTGAATCTTTTAGGCAAGCGGAAGAACTGCCTACTTCCAGATTCTTTGTCGGATCCGAATAAAATTAACGAATACTTTGGTGAATGCATTAACGTAAACGATACGACATCTCAGGAAAAAATTGATTTTTATAATAATAACAAAATGATAGACTCAGAATTCAACCTTCAGCTTATTGATGAAAACACTTTAAAAAAATATATAAACGAAATTAAAACCTTTGCAGTAGGTGAAGACCAAATTTCAATTAGAGACATAAAATTGTGTTTGCCATTTTGTTTCAACCCCCTAATTAACATTGTTAATACGTCTATTCTCAATAAAAAATTCCCTACTATCTGGAAAAATTCTATCATAAAACCATTAGCAAAAAAACGGACCCTAAAGATTTTCAGGATATAAGGCCGATAAGCATATTGCCGGTATTATCAAAAATCCTAGAAAAACATATTTACAATCAAATGAGTGACTTTTGTCTACTCCAATCAGATCATTCCCGGCTGTCAATCTGGTTTCAGGAAGAACTTCAGTACCACAACAGCACTAACAAAGATTCTAAATGATATACGCTCAAACATTGATAAGGGCCAAAATACATTTCTTGCGCTGTTAGACTTCAGTAAGGCGTTCGACACTGTAAATTATGACTTGTTGTTGGCCAAACTTTACTATTTTGGATTTTCGGAGGACTTCATAGAATTATGTGAAAACTACTTGAAGGTCGAACGGCAACATTGCACATCTATCAAAGTGGCATTTAATGAAAAAAAATCTGCATACAGAAATATGTCAGCCGGTTTGCCTCAGGGATCGATTTTGTCACCCTTATTTTTTTCGCTGTACGTTGCGGATATTTGTCAGAATATCAGGCGGGGAGAGTTAGAGGAATTTGCTGATGATTTACAATTGCACATGCCGTTTGAGATAAAAAATTTCGAAGAGGCACAAAATAACTTTAACAAAGACTTAGATAACATAAATGAATATGCAACGAATCACAACTTAAAGATTAATCCCCAAAAATCCACCTTGCTGGTATTTTACAGTGACAGCCAAAATGAAGAAATCATAAATGACACGTTAGATATAAAAATCCAAAATAAAAGTCTTCCCATTGTTAAGGAAGCGAAAAATTTGGGGCTGATTTTTGATAATGTTCTGACTTTCAAATCGCACATAAATAAAAAAATACAATCTGCTTATACGCGTCTTAGAGGGTTATATAGGTACAAATCTTTTCTTCCAAATAAGACGAAATACTATCTCTGTAATACTTTGATTCTGTCCTTATTCAATTATGATGACATAGTTTACGGCGAATCAAGCACAGCGGAAGTGGCACATAGTATTCAAAGGGTTCAGAATGCATGTATGCGCTTTTCGTTCAACATACCCTTCAGAAACCATATAACACCACGTTTAAATGAACATTCAATTTTAAATATGAAAAATAGAAGGAAATATCATGCCTATATGTTCATCTATAGAATTTTGAGGACAGGTCAACCACCCTACTTAAGACATTTGATGCAACCACATAAACACGTCCATAATACAAGAAACATCTCAAAATTTAAAGTTGTCAAGCACAAGACCACCCAATTTGAGAAATCATTCTCTACTTCAGTTAGCTTTTGGAATGAGCTGCCGTTGGTCGTATTAGAGTTTCCTCTTGCAAAATTTATAATCAATAGACTTTTGGAATTACAAAAAGGCAATCAAACTCTCCTGACTACGCGTTCATAATAATCTACTCCTCAATTTTTAAATTATGCATTGCCATCTTAGCGATACGCTTCCTTTTGCGTCCGTGGGTTCCCTAGTTTCCTGTTTTTTTCTGTGTTTTTTTGGATATTTTTTTTCTTGTAATATGAATTTCGTTTTTTAAGTTCTACTTGAGTAGGTTCCTGCGTCTGTGCTACACAGTATGTGCCGTGGCACATGCTGTGATCGGCTTATGTAGTCGCTGCACAGTTCCGCTTTTGCATTAACCTCCAAGCTATCATTTCTCAATCAAGTGATAGATTTAAATTCGATCCGATCCGTATTATTGGAAATATTTGAATGTGTATGTATCTATGAATCTTTTGGCGTATTTCACTACTATATTCTATTCTCTCTGGATTTTACCCATTCACGAATTTGGTCATCATATGTAAATCAACGCACCTACAAGCAGAGCTGTCAAAGACACTTCAAAAAAGGATCTAAATTCTAGATAACTAAGATATCCTTATGATGATTATTTAAAATAAAAAATAAGAAATATATCAACCTGTGTCATATTCGTCATCTTATCCTTTCTGGAGGGTAAGATGACGAATTGTGTAGGGTCAGATGACGAAATCTGGAAAACAAGATGACGAGGTACTTATGTGAATAAAAAGGAAAGTAATCCTGAAAGTTAACGTATAAAAGCAAAATAAATCTATTCTTGAACGAAGGCAACATTTATAATGTACATTTTGACATACATAAAAGAAGAAAAAAGATAAGAAGAATTCATTCTGATTTGAAAGGATTCATAACGTTCATTTTTACATGCACCAATCACAAGTCCATTGTTTCACGTTTGCTTCTCTGTTATCCATACCAGTGCATTCAGCGTGAGCCCACTCCTTACACAATATACTGCAACCTCTTTCAACCTCTGAATCATTATCCGTGTCGGCATATTCAATATCCATTGAAGATTCAGAAGAGTCATCAAACATTATTTTTCTTTTTATTGTTTAGATTTATCCATTGTCGACTTTTATTATTTTTTCGTAGGTTCAAGTCTTCGTTTTGGTTTTCTCTTTTCTTCTGCTCTCTCATTTTCCCTTTCCTTTTTTTTTCAATTCTTCGACATTCTTTTCTTCTAAAACCTTTTTTACTGGTGTACTGGAAAAAACGAGTGAAGGCAATTTCTTTCTGGTTCGTTTTGATTTCACTCCAGCAACAGGTAATTTAATTAATCCATTATCCAATAAACGATTTGATACTTGGAGAGGAGTGTGAGCAGCTAGTGCTGATGTAGATAGACCTGGCGTAGTTGGAATAGCTATTTTCGAAATCTCGTTGGTGATTTGATCAAACGATATTCCTTTCTTTCAATGAAGATTTTGATGAATTTTCTGAAACATCTGGAATTTCTCCTAGTTCTGCAGATACTGGAGCTTTAGTTGATATGAGATTATCTCGATCTGTTGCCAAAGACGCCTCAAAATCAAGTACATCAAATACCTGGCTATTAATTGGGTATGAGCCGGTGGCTCTAAAGCCACTCAAAGCATTTGCAAAAGTTGCTGCTTTTAAGTATACTTTTCTAAAGAGGGTTGAAATATCGTACAATGTTATTACACGATCTGGAATGCTGGTCAAAAAATATTCGCAAGTTCGTGAATACGTACGCTGTTTTGAGAGGTCCGTATATCGAAACACCCAGCGGTTGCACCAAGCACAGTACTGTGATTTTTCCTACACAGTTCAATGGCGTCCAATGAAACGTGACTAGTATGATTGTCCATTAACAGTAGCACGGGGTTGTACACGCTTGGGTGAGCATATTGTATAAAATGCTCCAAATATTCCAAAAAAATTTCAGACGTCATCTATCCAGAAGGATGAGCTACTGCCATGGTTCCTTTAGGCGCTCCATTTTTCAGAGCTGGTTGCATCTTCACTCTCGGAAATATGAGGATAGTGGTATAAAATTTTCAATAGCATTCATGCCACAGACAGCCGTAACGTTAACTCCTCTCTCTGCTGAAGAAATCTTGACGTCTCTCCGATTGCCTGTTGGAGTTAATACTTTAGGGTACTTGGTAGGTACTGAGAAACAGCCGGTTTCATCTATATCATAAATCTGAGTAGCAGAATATGAATATAATTGATGAAGTTCTTTATACACCTTGAAGAAGGCATCTTCGTTTACTTTGTTGAAAGCCATTAATCTAGCAGCGAAAGATGCTTCTGGTTTGCGGATTGCTTTATTACATTTTTTCATGAACGCTTTCGTCTTTCCCAACCATTTTCTTGGTTGTTGAATTTAACTGCAACTCCACAGTGAACTGCAAAGTCGAATGCCATTCTTCTGAATTGGTCTCTGGTTAAACCAAATACCCTTTCATCTATATCTAAGACATATTTTCTCAATTGATTTAATTGTTCAACCGAAAATGTTGGTTTAAAACGACAAGCGTTTTTTGGAAAATTCTGCAATAAAAAAGGCGTTGATGAAAAAATGATGAGCATATACAAACGTATTTGTTCACCTCATCGGAATATTTTTTTGCATATCTTCTGAGAGTAGCTTCTGGGATATTATATGCTTTGCAAGCTACATTAACACTCAACTGTTGATTTTTAACTTTTCTCCGTGCACTTTTCATGTTATTTTTTGACCATGATTGCCTGTCAGTTTTTCTTTGATATATTTTACCCATATTTACCTAAACCTGAAATCAAAAAGATGACATAATATTAATTTCAAGTTGTCGGGTAAATGACGACTGGATCGGGTAAGCTGTCGAACAACCCGCCATCTTAACCGCAAGTGCCGTTTTCAATTAGGACATTCATAAATCGGAATTCATTATTCACAGGAAATATTCACAAAATGTATAAGTTTTTGGAAAGAAATGCAGCAGTTCATCGATACTTACCAGAAAGAGTGAAAACCGTACTGTCGGAAGCACAAATATTTTTTGGCAACCACACCCTACCGGTTAGAAAATCGGGCATTCGTCATATTAGCCTATTCGTCATCTTACCCACCTTTTCTCTACTAGATACTCTTCAACAAAAGGAACTTAGATACGTATATTAAAGTTCCTTTTAGAAAAAATCAGATACTTTTTAAGTTCCTTTATATATAAGGTTGAAGTTTACGTGAAATAGCCTGAAAGCAACCTCTTAAAAAATACAACCTCAAACATACAATAAATGATTTGAAGAGAAAAAGATAACAGTTCATTTACTTATTCAAAACAAAAATGATATTTTTCTAATTTCCACCCTTCGAAGGAAAAGTGGAAAGGTTTTCCTGAAAATCTGACCGGCACAAGTCAGTATAAATGAAGCACAATATATTGAACATATTGAACAATTTTTGCCACATAAAACCAAAGTGCTGGGCTAATTTTTTTCCAAAACCTTTTTTTTTGAAGAATTAGCAGTTCAACGGAAAGAATCGTCTGAAGTATATAGGTATATATCACAAGTTTTGGCATATATATTTTCATTAGGAAAAAAAGGAAAATGCTGGGCTAACTTCAGTTTCAGTTTCGTGATTTTTCGGGAAACTCAACAATCGACTCTACTCCTTAAATGTGAATAATCTCAGAGGCCATGCATTAAAACTCCGAAGAGAGGATTTCCGAACAAACCAGAGGCAGCAATTTATAAGAAATAGAACTTTTTATCTTTGGAACAGTCTGCCTGTAGACCTGGTCAATGTTCCTTCCACTAACGCCTTCAAGAATGGTTACGACTCCTGGCTTACTCGACGGTGATCGAACGACGCATCTGCCACATTTTACTTCATATTTTTTTTTTTTCATAATCTTTTTCATAGCTGAAGCACATATTTCGTTTGAATGTTAGTTTAGTTTGAGTTTATAGGTTTTATACCTCTACTCTTATTGTAATTATAATAATAATAAAAATAATAATAATTTCGTAGAAATATTCACGGCATAATTCAGCACAAATGTAACAAAAATTTTGTCACTCCATTTTGAGAAGAAAATTCTGCATTTATGATTTCTGGAGAAATTGGAGGGACTTTCAGCAAAATTTGAACGGTACAACTCGGTATACGAATAGCACCATTGTTTAAGGAGGATATCAGTTGAAATGAATGCTTCCCTTAGGTTTGCTTTTAATAAGATGGAGCCTAATATTCTACCTGCACTCAGAAAAATAATCTTGTAGCCATTACAGAAATAAAATAACCCTAGCACAGAAATAATTTTCTGTTATATCCAATAGATGATTATAGTACTTCAATTTCTATCGAAGGAACAGTTTCTATCATCATGGAAATTAATTGTAGCCAATCAAGGAATTAATTCCTCTACAAAGTACAGGAGTCCATTCCTGTTATTTCGAATTGACGTACTAAAACTGATGTTAGGTCTTACAGTATTATTATTTTTTAATGCAACAAAATATTCCAGTAATATATGAGCAAGAAAAGCTCTGCCTTCAGTGAAATACTGAGTTTTAGTTATGTTTGATAATGTAAACATCATTTCTACAGTTTTTCTGTTTCTCTGTGATCTGTTGTATTTGTATTTTGTATTTTTCCGAATATCCTAGGCTTCAACGAAACCCCTCAGAAGCTTAAAGCTTGTGCAAGTTAGGATACCGGGTGTGTTCTGTGTAGGCTTTGTTACTAATTCCTTGCGCCACGTCAGGAACAGCACTGTTAATTGTTTACCCAACAGCGAATGGTTGGACGGTCCCCTAAAAACCGGAAAAGTTATTTCCCGGCCAAGGGCTTGAACCCCAGACTTTACGATCATGGGGCTTGCGCTCTAACCACTGAGCTACCGCCGCTATGTAATTCCAATATTGTAATTCCATACAATAAATTTTATTCAATGCAGGAGATTTTTCTTCTGCTGCATGAGAATATTGAATTGTTCTATTCAAAATAAATAAAAGCACATAATAACCATCTAATTAGATGTAGTAATATTTTCCATGTACCTCCTTAAACAATGATAGCACAATCTGTTTCAGCAGTTTGGAACATGGTTTTCAGTAAAGTGCTGGGCTGATCTCTGGTCTATAGTGGGTATTTTGTGGAATATCTTGAGAACAGGAATGAAGATAAATTTCAATGGAACAAAGCGGAACAAACTGAAGCAATTCAGCACAAAAAAATTTTTTCGAAAATTGCAAAGCGCTGGATCATCTTCACGCGCATTTTTCTAAAGGAACTTTTTTTTAAGTAACAAGACACAGTTCCTTTTGGAAAGTATCTAAGATACTAGTTACTTTTTGCCAACAAAAAAGATACTTTAGATACTTTAAAGTACCTAAGTTACTGTAAAGTAACTAAGATACTTTTTTCCGACAGCTTTGCCTACAAGCTACTATTTTCCATCAAGTACTAGATTTTAATTGTATCTTTTCTGTATTTTAGGAAATATTGGAAAAATAAAACTGTGAGTGGGTATATCTACGAAATCATTGGGCGGACTTCACCCATGCACGAATTTGACCTTCGTAATCAAGCCCCGAACCTTCTATACAAATATAGAGTTTCTCTCAGCAGTTAATTTGTTTACGGCCGATCTAACCACGGATCGTTAACACTATATAAATGGAAGAATATGCCGATAGGGTAGATAATTGTTGAGCACGTTTGGAGTTTGATTTCGATAGCCGAATTCGCGAATTGCTAAAATCCACCCAATAATTCCCCAGATATACCTATTCCAAAAATGAAGATCGGATCGCACTGATATATAAATGACTGAAAAACAATCTAGAAAAGCACTGACGTGAGGTAAGGAGCTTTTACGCGCTTGTTTGAATTCGTTTCCATGTCACCTGCTTATTGATCCCTCCAAACGCAGTTTTTCTTTCTAATATAGATTGATTTGGAGATGTTCTTTTCATATACTCCTATGAACTTCTGCATGAACCACCAAGCTGTCATTTCTCAATCAAGTGGAAGATTTAAATTCGATACGATCCGTATTTTTGGAAATATTTGTATGTGTATATCTATTAATGATTTGGCGTATTTTACCCATTCACGATCGCGGGCATCGTTTTTGAGTCACAAATCAATGAACCCACAAGCTATTATATTCCATTAAGTACCAAATTTAAATTGGATCTAATCTGTGTTTTTGGAAATATTCGAAGAATAAAATTGTGAATGGGTATATCTGCGGAATCCTTGGACGGATTTAACCCATTCACGAATTAAACCTTCGTAATCAAGCCCCGAACATTTTCTACAAATATCGAGTCTTTAAGTCATTTCTCACAGAAGTTAATTTGTTTGCGGCTGGTCTACCCACACAATCAACACAATAACTGAAAAGAATTTGCCAATAGACTAGATAATTGTTGATCACATTTGCAGTTTGATTTCGATAGTCGAATTCGTGAATTGTTAAAATCCACCCAATGATTTCCCAGATATACCTATTCGAAATGAACTATTCGAATATTAGGTATTAGATGGCATTACATTCACAATCTAAACCACTCGTTCCGGTGAGGTAAAGTAATAATCTCATTTATATATGATGACGATTTAATCTTATGGATGTAACTTTATTTGACAGAAGAAAAATGCTGAGTTGTAGGTTACTTCACTTGAGTTCACTCTCGAGCTTAGTCGGTTTCAGATATGTGTGGATGGCACTTGGCACTCCAAATCTCTTCGTCTTCTCGTGATAAAAGCGACTCTTGACGGAGCACATCGAGCGCTACCTAGAATTATCATCGGAAACAGTTCAAAATATCCAATTGTGGATCTATAGGAAATGATTTCCCAATATTTTGTGAGGATCTGAAAATCATCGCTTGGAGTACCAGACCTGGTTGAAATACCCTCCCGGTCTCAGAGAAAATGTAGATAACATTATTTATATACTGCTTTCTCTGGTTTTCTGTTCCTTACTCTGTTTCAGATATAATGTCACGATAATTTTGTCAAAATGGATTCAAAATGACGATAAATTTATTATCCAATGGAAAAGATGCCATCCATGATTTTCAAACAAATTACAACACTTATACGGGGAAACAGAGTTTTTGCTGAGGTTTTTACCTGTATTCTTGTTTTATACGTAAAAGTGTATGATACCCCGTTTACATTTCCTCCGCTAACACTGTAGTATACCGCAGAATGTAAACTCGTTCCCAAGGTTACTGCAATACTTTGTATTTTTCTGTTCAATGTTTTTTCTTTTCTTTATTTTCAATATTTTGCTGCATACAGCATACTGCATACAGCTCGTTTTGCTAGATTTTCAATGAGCAAAATTTTGCAAACTTTACCAAAAACAAACCTAGAAAAGCACTGACATGAGGTCAGGAGCTTTTACGCGGTTGTTCCGTTGCCAAAGCGGTCATCTATACAAGTATTGACCCTGCCAAACGTAGATTTTCTCCATATGATCCTCATGAAATTCTGTATGAACCTCAAGCTATGATTTTCGATCAAGTACTAGATTGCAATTCGACCCAAATTTTGAATATGTATAACTATCTAAAGAATAATTGGCGAATTCAACCCATTCAAGCATTAGACCTTTTCAATTAAATTAACCCACTCTACAAATATCTTCCCCATGTCGATTCTTCCTAAAGTAAATGTGTTTACGGTCGGCCTGACCACTGATAGTACACAAAGCAACTTCCGGAGGAATCTACTCTGTGGCTTGATAATTGTAGAGTGAGTTTGGAGTTTAATTACGAAGGTCGAGTTGCCGATGTGGAAATCATCCAATGATTCCGCGAATATACCCTTTCAAAATTTCATTTTCCCGGTATTTCCAAAAACATAGATCGAATCGTCCTTCAATGAGAAATGCCACCTTGAAATTTAAGCCAAATAGGTTATACACAGGACAATGAACAAGATAACTCTCTTCATTTAACAAAATGCAGGAGGACTTATAATTTTTTTTTGCACCCTATTTGGCTGAGACTTCAAGGTGGCATTTCTCATTAAGGGCCGATTCGATCTATGTTTTTAGAAATATGGGGAAACTGAAATTTGGAAAAGGTTTATCTGCAGAATTATTTGATAGTTTTTACTAATTCGGCCATCTGACTCTACAATTATCAAGCTACTGAAGAGTTATTTTGTTCACCATCAGTGGTTAGGCCGACCGTAAACACATTAACTTTAGGGAGAATCGACATAGGAAATATATTTATAGAGTAGGTTTTCAGTTTAATTAAGAAGGTCGAATGCTTAAATGGGTTGAATTCGCCAATTATTCTTTGGATAGTTATACCCACTCAAAATTTTGGATCGAATTACATTCTAGTACTTGATCGAAAATTATAGCGGGAGGTTTGTGCAGAATTTCGTGAGGACCACATAAAAAACCTAGAAAGGCACTGACGTGAGGTATTGACCCTGCCCATAGCAGATCTTCTTCTTATATGGTCCTCACTAAAGTCTGCATGAACCTCAAGGTATAATTTTCGATCGAGTACTAGATTGCAATTCGATCCGACATTTTGAATGGGTATAACTATCTTAGGAATAATTGGCGAATTCAACCCATTTAGGCATTCGACCTTCTCAATTGAACTGAAAACCTATTCTACAATTATACACGAAATCTTGCAGTGGGTTGGGTGTTGATATTCTTCAACAAGTTACAAAATTTCGTTGTGATCGCATCAGTACTTCTTGAGATATTGACGAAATAACCTCAAAATTTCGAACAACAACGAAATTTTACATATTTTTTTCCATATATCTCCCAAAGGAAACATTGTATCGAATATTTTCAACATGGCAAGTCAGTGTTATATGTGTTGAAATACTGACCAACAAGTTGCACAGATACTGTGTAGGTTACTTCAATCATTATTTGAGATCATAAATCTTCAAATATACACACACACACACACACACACACACACACGCGTACCTGCACTGCGGTGAACGAATTTTTTCAAAGCAGATATAACACAAATAACAAAAACCTCATAAATCGTCATCATATATAAATGAGATTATTACTTTACCTCAGGCAGGGGATTCACAGGAACGAGTGGTTTAGATTGTGAATGTAATGCCATCTAATACCTAATAGTCGAATAGTTCATTTTTGGAATAGGGATATCTGGGGAATCAACGGTGAAAATAATATACAATCGGGAATTATTAGAATAATAAATTAGTTTACTTCAAATCTTGAGGAAACTTTGAAAAGATTATGTTGTCTGGTAGTACACTCCTTTCCCCTTATTCTTCATTTCTATGGAGATGATATATCTTATCTGTATAAGAGGGCGAGAATTCGGTAAATTCGGTTGAAAATGTTCTTCAGAAATAACCCATTTCATTTTTTCAATTATTCGTTTAAAAGAAAACGATTTTTTCTGAGAAAACATTGTCTTAAATACCTACATGGTTTTTTAGATTCATTATCCTATACTCTCGAGATTTCCAATAAACGATCATTATGTCATATTGAAATTCGTTTCGATTCAAAAGGATTTATATTTTTGAATTTCTCTTTAGTGTATTTATGCACTGGACCTTTCCCAATTTTTTTTCAAAAATTCTTGGCTTCAGAAATGAACTCGGTCAGGAATGTTCATCAAATAAAACCTGGTGTTCCTGGTTTGGAGATCCAAACGAAGTACGGAGATTTCTTGCATAATTTCAATGAAAAAACTTTTATTAATATAGCCGCAATCGTTTCGTTTTCTCGATACAGGGTATAAAAGATCGAATTTTTTCGATTTTTTTTCTCGTAGTATATGAACTTCACAATACAATTATACGAGATAATAAAATTTTCATGAATCAGTGCCACAGATCGAAAAAATATTCCTAAAAACTTAAGACTGGATGTTCATGACAATTTCCTGAGCAATTTCCATTTTTCTGTGGATTTCGAGAGAATCGTTCAAAATTTGTTTCCCGTTTTCGACGCAACTACAGAAGAACTTGAAGTTTAGTATAACAGCAAAGCTTTTTTTTACAATTTATCAAAGTAACAGTCGATTACCAAAAAAAAATCTGTAGGAGAGTAGCGGACATGCAGTGTTCCAGGAATGAACTTGTAGATTCGCAATCGAAATTGGCTTGCCACATGGTGTAAACTTCGAATTGTAATATCCTTGCTAAATTTCAGTTGAATATCTTGTAAAAAATAGATACTATGAGGAAAAAAATTGAAAATCCAAAGTTGAACACCACATATCTCGAAAACGAAACGTTTACGGTGCCAAATTCATGGTACCTTTGTTCCTTAAAATTAAGCAAGGAATTTCTCCTCTCAGTTTGTACCGTCACTTCAGGAACACCTGTATATTATTTTCAAGGCCCAATAATAATGACTGATTTTGATTCATTCATCAGTCAAAAAAGTTTGAATCCAAAATATACAATTACGAGGCCAACGAGCACGCTTTTCTTCCCAGTCTTTCTGAATGGAGTGATGACTTGACTCGAAAAAATGTAACCGCTATAATGGCGACCACTTGAATTATTTGTGGTAGTGCTGTTAAGGTAGCTTAGTGAGCAAAGGCCTGAAAAATTCACAAAATGCTGTGTACGAATTATGACCTCGGCACTGATGTTTCACTCATAGAATCAGTGTATCAAATATCAATGAGTTGATTGATTTTTGGTACCTATTACTTATACACTCATGGATCAATATATACTGGTACTATGTAGGCAAATTTCTTCCTCTACACCCCAGAAATGCCAAGGGTGAAACATTCGTATAATCTGTAGCTCTACCGCATGATTTGGTGTGACAGCCCTGAGATCCAGTGTTAAGAGGAAGCACGTGGTAGTAAATTACAGCTAGACAACACAGCCTCATTTAAATGTCATCAAACCTCGCTTATATCTCAAGGTCAGGCAGCTGGCCCCAGTCTACATGCTTGAACGTTTCCTATAGGAGCGTAAAATATTAGATTCCGGAGAAATTTCGACGTTTATAGGAAAAAACGCGGTGTTGTTCAGCAGGCTTCAGTGAATATTTTTGGAAATTTTTTTTTGGGATGTACTTGATTCTTTAGCGAGATTGCGCAATGTTAGTTATTTTTCCATTTTTCACTTCATTTCAGTTTTATTTTCCCGAAAATTCTTGAATATAAAAACTGGCGACATTGCGCATTCCTACGATTTTTTCCAACCATTTGCACCAAAAAATTTCACCCCGTTATATCGAGGTATTGTTTGCTCTTGAAGGTTTTGGAGCCTATTAAACAGAAACACTCAAAATGACACATAGTGGTTATATATAGTTTTATCTATGTGTTTTCGAAAGACTGCTCTAATATTTTACTTTTCAAAAAGTGTTTTTGCTTAACGAAGAGGTATTCCCAAATGAGCACGCTTCAATTCGCTTTCGAAGAACAGACATAGCTGGTGGTGTTATAATTAGGATAGAGAAAACAAAGACCAGAGTTGTATCTGGTTATACCCTATTTATTCAATAGGTATAACAGTGCTATACCAGTTCGGTGAAGAACTGTCTGGTTCATTTGAACGA
Source organism: Myrrha octodecimguttata (assembly GCA_958510865.1). Classification (NCBI taxonomy): domain Eukaryota; kingdom Metazoa; phylum Arthropoda; class Insecta; order Coleoptera; family Coccinellidae; genus Myrrha; species Myrrha octodecimguttata. The sequence continues at coordinate 27,168,042 of OY294056.1, forward strand.
ATAGTAAATTTTCCATTAAAAATATGGAACGTAATGTGGGTGACATTTCCACACTCTGATTGAGCGACCTGGGTTACTTATCAACAATTAGAATAAGAAGGTCAGTAATTCATTTGAGCTCACTCGAGTGATGTAATATATTGGTTATGGAAAGATTTCGAAAATTGCCGTCCTTGTGAAACGATGCAATCGCTATTTTTACAGGGAGCAAGATTTATGATGCATACATAAATGAAAATTGCTTCTCGCTAGATAGCACTTGATGTGAATTATAGTTTTATACTGCAGCTTTTATCAGCCACGCAAGCTACTTTTTGGGTAGCCTACATCCTTAATTCGCTACAGTGTCTGTGATGTGTTCTTTTTGAACCAAAATAAATTGAGTTCAATCATTATATACATATATTTTTACAATGAACTTACTTGTGGTGAAATTCAGTAAGTTCTATAGATACTCTAGTTTCCGAAAAAAAAAACAGCCAATTTCTGGGCATACGGGGCTCGAATCTAACAATCTATCGAATTTTGATGAGTAAAATTTCAAGTCACCAGCTTGTTCCGATTCTTTTCAGAACAAGCAATTTGAAAGGTCTGTTTGATTTGAAATTCTGGAAGTAGGGATTTAAGGCTTCATGGAAAATTTGATGGAAACCTGAATTATGAGTATTTCGGATTGAAAATATATACATATTCCTTGAATATGATCCCTTCCAAATTTTCCATAAGTCTTCTTATGCTTTAGCATTATTCACTCAGTTCAACTTCGATTATATCGGTATTTTTGGACGAAAAAAAACCATGACTCAAACCCCGTACCCCCAGTCGAGTCTTGCAAATTTACGTAGTTGACTGGCGGCGCATTTGGACTCTTAACCTACTCTTTAGTTCAAAATCGCTAGGTCTTCTCTATCAGGAGCTAAAAAATTTACTGCTGGAAGGAATTGAAAATACTCTTCGTCATTGAACCTGATGGTTTGAGTTTAATTTTCCACATGAAAGCCAGAAATTACAGAAAGTTTGGTAGAATGAATACAAAATAAGTGCACTTGAGGTAACAGTTGATATGGTATCAATTAAATATTAATGCTGTGTTAATAGTCCATTGATGAGTGGTCATTATAGGGGAACACCAAAGGTGTTCAAACAATGAGTTTGGTATGGATCTAAAAAATTCTGATTGAGAATTGCATGTATAATAATGATAATACTAAAAAAATAATAATAATGACAATAATAATAATAATAATAATAATAATGATAATAATAATAATAATAATGGAGATCTATTTCCAGAGACAGAAGGTTTGATGATATCAATGAAAGACGGAGTGACACCTACCAGACATTATAGAAAAACCATTCAAAAAGAACCCATACAGTCAGATCATTGCAAAAATGTAATCAAACTGTGGAAACCTCAGAGCACATAATAGGGGCTGCGTACAACTATCTCAGAGCTACTATAAAGACAGGCACGACAGAAATACATTTAGAAATCGCAAAACAACTCCAATTCATAAGTAAACCGATACCATCAGATTATCAGTATGTACCTAAACCAGTGCTTCAAGACCAGCATAACTTGTATACACTCTACTGGGACAGATCAGTCCTCACCGTAGATAGAGGAAAGAGAAGATACCGCATTCCCCTTCATCCTTCACTCAATGTTTGCAGCCAACATCTCTTGTGTTTATTGTCAAATATTTGTTTACATTTCTCCAATGCGATCATTGGCGTACGCATCATAAGGTAGAAAGGGATTGTACTAGTTAACGAAATGATAATATAATTGTATGAAGAGATTTATACGGTGATAATATTGAGCAGTTCTGTGGTGGTATTCCACCCAGAAACTTGCTTTTCTCACGCAAATTACAAAAAAATGCTTCAAGTAAGCTTCAGAATCTGATTTAGGTTAATATTTCAGACAAAACTGAGAGTCTAGTGAGTTTCTCTCCTGAAACCCAAATATTTTCTTTGCTATGAATAAAATTCAGGAATTGGATCGAATAAGCAACTATATTCAGATTGCTGGATGACGTCTTATATCAATGCATCCAAATAATTGAATGGTTTCTAGATAAATTTCATGGTCGTATATTGTTTATTTTTGAAAAGAGATAATTGTATGGTTACTTGTATTAATATAGGTATATTGAATACGGAAAATCCTCTGAGCTGATATTCAAGTAATAAAGAATACCTTTGAATATTGAACTCCTCGCTTGGACAATACAATATTTTATAAAAACCAATTCACCGAGGAAGAGACTATGCTAACTACTTCCTTTCAGTCTACACATTCGGAAGAGATTCATAATATTATTGAAAAATTGTAAGGAAACTCCTCTCCTGGTGAAGATCAAGCCACAAGGATAGTCCATTATATTGGTGCTATGAGAAGATTTGCTTTATTTTTGAACAAAAGATCCAATGACTTATTGAATAACTCATTAATAGCGCCAAATCTTAGTATGTCATACCTTGTTGGGAAAACTTCCTCAACGACCTATTGATCCAAAATAATATGCTGATTAAGGATCATAAATAAATCTTTGAATGAATAAATATTGGTATCATTTTGTATTGGATCAAATTGTATATTTCAGGAGCAGGTTCTTAAATAATGTTAACAATTTTCTCTCATGTATACAGTCATAGTATATATATTGGAAACGAATAGTACATATCAATATAACAAATAGAATGCAAAAAAATCATACATAAATAGTTATATAATTGATGTCCGAATAACATCTGCATCCAAAATATTGAAGACGTACGCCAATGGCGAGGAAAGCAAAATACTAACCTATGCTTTTCAGCATATTTACCACACACTACACACTTTACTAGCATCCTCAATACTATATAATTGTATTACACTTGAAAATATTCAACTACTTCGGTCTAAATATCACAAATAACTGAATAAACAATTTTGACGTTTTCGAGAAATGTAAATATAAACACAGACATGTTTGCCACATTTTTCTGTGTTGTGTACTTCATCTTCTCTTTCCTCTATCTACGGTCCTCACAGACAGTACGACCATGAGTAACCGACCCGACGTCATCCTGTGGAAGAGGCAAGAAGAGACGGTATACCTGATAGATTTTGAGGTCGTGAACTCAAACAACTTGGAGAAAACCAGAACGCAGAAAATAACGAGGTATCAGCAATTAGCATGCGAACTGAAGGCACTCTGGAACGCAAGAGAAGTATATATGTACTTCCTATAATACTTTGAACGCTCGGACCGGTACCGGAGTATTTAACAGAAACCCTGAGAAGAATCAATAGAGAGATATTGCAGTGTCAACTTTGTGTGACGTTAATACCGCAAACGTTATTTTTGACCTTTAAGCATGCGCAGATTCAGTTTCAGAATATCGCGACGTTAATAGCGTTAGCGTCTAACGTTATTTACGGAAAATTGCGAGTCGCAATTTACGTTGCGCTATTCTATATCGAAAGAAAAGCTGTTTGTTAACATGTTATTTGGTGTTAATTACACAACTTCGTCAGTCATTTATTAGTGCTACCATAGCAATTTTTTTCATATATAGGTATAGTTGTTACTTTTTCACGAATTAAGAAATACTTTTGGAAGCAACATGAGGAGTTTGGAATTAGGAATAGTTTGAACCATGTCAATTATATTGTGGAATATAACTAGTTCCACCTTCTGCAATAGCGCATCAGATGAAATTACCGCTCCCGATTCCTTTTTCATTTTGTCCAGAATCAAAAACTAAGGCAGAAATGCAAATGATTATTAAACTGTGGGAGTTTTAACGTGAGTTTGTAACACAAAAATCTTACGTCACACAAAACCTAACCAAACAAAATGATATCTAACGCAACGGTTACAAAAACGTATAGCAATACGTCTACTTTTGGAACGACCGTTAAAACGAAAACGTAATATTTAGCGTAACCGTAATAACATAACGTTTGCGCTATTTGAAAGTTGCAATATCTCTCTAATATCCACCCTAACGTAATAAGTAGACTTCAACACTCTGTTCTTTTATCTATACGGCACATACAACGAGAAAGTTTTCAAACTCAAATTAGAGATCCCTGTCAGTATCATTTGATCAATGTGATCCACTACTGAAAGAAAAAAAGCAAACAAAGTTGGTGTGAACAAGTGAACAAGGATATAATAATAATAATAACGATAATAATGATAATAACAGAAGATCAGTAAATACATCGACTTAGCTTTCGAAATGAAACCAATCTACCAATTAGACGACGTAACTATCCACCCTCTGGTAGTATCTGCGAATGATCTCGTTGAACGCCACGTCAAACAAGAATTAATGAATTTAGGAATAGAGGACACACAAAATGTAATACGCAAACAGAAGACCGCCGCCATATTGGGAACCTGTCGAACAGTCCGAACGGTACTCACATATATGACTAAAATAATAATAATGAAGTTTATTTCAAAAATTATCTATGAAAATATTATTTCATTAGTATAAAAGTTTTGTGGATCGTATTAAAAAACTGCAGACACTTTCAACAACTTTAATAACAAGCATACATGTGGCACCGCCATTCGTTAATACAATTATTATTAATCACAGAACATCATATCAGTGTTGGCAACCCAAGGACACTCAATGTTACCAACATTTGTTTACACATTCTAACACCCCCTCTTAAACTAATGTTCTACATATAAACAGTAAATTAACTACAAGAAAAATAATTCCAATATTCAATGACTACTGACACAAACTCAATTGATTTACATTTTTTTCAAACTTGATTCTACCTAAAGGTTTTGTTAAGATGTCTGCCACATTAGAAATTGAATCAACTTTAATTACTTCAATGTCACCATTATTTATCAAATCTGTAACAAAATGCATAGCTACACGTAAATGACGCGATTTCTTGGTGAAATTGCCATTCCTGGCTAGACAAATGGCACCAGAGTCATCTTCAAAAATCTTAATATTTTTCAATTCATTTTCGTCACATCCCAAATCCAGCAAAATATCTCTAACATACAAAACTTCATCAATGCAATCCGCCAATGCATAATATTCAGCAAATGTTGAAGATCTGGACACAGTCTTTTGTTTCACAGACTTCCATACAACTGGGTTTCCATACACATAAATGACAAAGCCTGTCACCGATTTAGAATCAACAGAATCGGCTGCCCAATCTGAATCAGAATAAGCAAACAGTGGTTTAAGACCCTTTTTAAAACACAACTCCAAGTCTCTACTATGATACAAATATACAAGAATTCTCAGAGCATACCTAAAGTGAGATGGTGAACTGCATGACTGAAACCTACTCAAGTAATTCACTGAAAATGTAATATCCGGTCGAGTAGCATTGGCAATATATGCCAAGGCACCTATTAAACTTCTATAGGATGTATTATCTTCAGAACCAGGTTCCAATTTCAAATTTTCCTCCATTGGAGTATATTTCACATTGGATTCAGTAATAAAGTAATCATTGGCCAATTTATTAATATATTTTCTTTGATTCAACTTCATTGTTTTTCCATCATATGAGATATCTATTCCTAGATAAGTGCTTACTCCACCTAAATCAGTCATCTCAAATTTATTTTTAAATTTCCTTTTGATGTGGTCAATATTGGATATATTTGAGCCACAAATTAATAGATCATCAACAAACAAGATACACACAGTTTCATCACTGCGCACATATAAGCAAATATCAGCAGAACTTTTTATGAAATTCAACTCAGACATAAAATTATCAAAACACTCGTACCAATTTCTAGGCGATTCTCTCAACCCATAAAGGGATTTCTTTAAAAGAAAAACTTTTGAGGGATCACCATTGAATCCATCAGGCTGCTTGACGTAGACCTCTGACTTTATTTCACTGTTCAAAAAAGCCGTTTTGACATCCATCTGATGAACAATACAACTTTTTGCAACCACAACCGATAACAACGTTCTGAGAGTTCCAATCCGAGCAACTGGTGCATAAATATCAGACAAGTTATTTTCTTGCTGGTAACCCCTAGCAACCAACCTTGCCTTGTACAAACCATTAGACTTGTACTTATAAACCCACTTCACATCAATTATCTTTTTATCATTCGGAATGTCAACTAATTCCCAAGTACCACAATCGTTCAAACACTTAATTTCATCATCCATTGCCCTGAACCAATGCTCCTTATCATCCCTGTCCAAAAATTCCTTATAAGATGTGGGATCTGCTGAACAAAAACCTGCAAATACAACATAGTCATCGTAACGAGACGGTAATCTCCTGGAACGAACATGCCTAACCATTTCCTGAATATGTTCCCCATTATTTTGTACATTGTTGTCTACTTCCCTGCTAATAGCCTCACCTTCCTCCGACACTTCCTCGTCAACATCATCAGGTATAATAATACAAGGAGAAAAATTATCAACGAAACGGACATCCCTAGCTTCGACCACTCTTCCATTAACTAAAATACGGTAACCTAAATCTGTATACCCTACTAATGCTCCTTTGACAGCTTTACTATCCTGTGTGGTCCTCAACTCATCTGGGACTTTGACATAAGCAACACTACCATACTGCCTCATGTTCTCTACAGTAGGTTTATTACCTGTAAAGATCTCATAAGGTGTTAACTTTTCTAATGTACTTGAATTCAACAAACGATTCCCAATATAGCATGCTGTTTTAACAAACTCTGGCCAATATTTCCTATCCAAATTTGACTCACGACGAAGACACCTTGCACGCTCCATTATGGTCCTGTTGTACCTCTCTGCAACACCATTGAGTTCATGATTATAAGCTATACTAGGCCTGATTCGAAAAACATTGTTCACAGCAAATTCAGAGAAATCCTTATTCAAATATTCCTTTCCATTATCACAACGAACTTCCTGTAACCTATTACCTGTTATATTCATGACATAATTTATATATGATTTGAAACAACGGAAAACTTCAGCCTTCGACTTAATTGTAAATACTCGTGCAGCCCTAGAATAATCATCTATAAAAGTAACAAAATATTTTTGCCCATTGTAACCCTCTACATCCATATACTTTACATCAGTATGAACAATCTGACCTACATATTTCGCGCGTTTCCTATTATTATCAAATTTAAGTCCTGTCATTTTGCATTCTAAACAATATTCACATTGCAAATACTCATTTTCTAACGGTGGCAAACCCTTCACAACATTATATTTTTCCATTTTTGTAAGATCTCTGAAATTTACATGGCCCAAAATTCTATGCCATTTTTCTTTACTAGTCACATTTACGTTTGAATACATTGTAGATATATGACCTGAGTAATTCTTATCAACAACACAACTTATAGGATATAATGAATTTTGCATAACTGACCTAAATAGTAGTTTATCTTTTTTATCAAAAACTTCAGCAGATTCTGCATGCATGAAAACTGAATTTCCATGATTTGTTATGGCTGATACACTCAATAAATTTTTAGTAATTTTTGGTACATAATAAACACACTGAATATTAACTTTACGATCATCAATAATACATAATATATTGCCTATTTTAGTAGCTTCAACACAGTTGTTATTGCCTACCTTAACTTTAATGGGAATTTCCAAATTTTTCCAAGAGTAGTAGAAGTTATCGCTGTTAACAATATGATGTGTGCATCCAGAATCGATTAGCCAAACCAATTTCATCGTACTATCTGGTGTAATCTGACTTATATTAACTTCAGCTGTTAAGCTGCTCAATTCTACCTCTCTGGCATCACCTGCACCTTCAGCGTTACCTGCAAAGCCTTGCCTGTTTCCATTCTGTCCGTGGGCACCTCTTGTCACATTATTTGGATATCTGCCTCTCTGGTATCTTCCTCTTCCATAATTTCCCCTTGCAAAACCCCTGGAAATTGAATGCTTCTCTGGACAGTTTCTTCTGATATGACCTGGTTTTTGACAACCATAGCATATAATTTCTTTCTTCATAGTCACTTTGAAAGCACTTGGATCATCATATTTCTTAAGACTTTCAGTTCTTCCTTTATGTTCCACAGAACTAGCATATAACTTTCGGGATATGATTTTTTCTCTGATATATTCTACAGTACGTTGATCTTCTGGAAGCAAGTCAATTGTTTCCACTAGATGTCTGTAACTTTCAGGTAAACACAGCATTAAGTAGCCTAACCTTCTTTTTCTTGAAACATCACCACCTGCATTTCTTAGATCCATAATTTTTCTGTCGACTAATTCGAAAAATTTATCCGGCTCATGTTCGTCAAATTTTAGACTATTTAATTGTTTCTCAATCATCAGCTGCTTTGCTTCAGATTTTTTCATGAATAATCCATCCAGTTTGCAGAACATATCTCTTGGTGTTTCACATTCCATAATTAGATCAGGTTCGACCGCCATTGATAAGTAAAATTTCGCTTTGGCGACCATTTTGTTCCAATTTCCTTCGGTCATTTCTTCCGGTTTAACCTCATTATTTAAAGCTTCGGCGAATTCTTTAAACTCAGCCAATAACATGAACTGGAATCTCCATTTATCGTAATCTGTCCTACCAGATTCAAATTTCGGGAGGATACCATCCTTTTCCATTTTCTTCCCTTGGAATTTAATATTCCGATCCTTGAAAAAATATATCCTGACTCCTGACTCCGCCAACAACCACGGACTGCTACCATATAAAAGTTTTGTGGATCGTATTAAAAAACTGCAGACACTTTCAACAACTTTAATAACAAGCATACATGTGGCACCGCCATTCGTTAATACAATTATTATTAATCACAGAACATCATATCAGTGTTGGCAACCCAAGGACACTCAATGTTACCAACATTTGTTTACACATTCTAACAATTAGTACCAACTTATGAAGCTCCGTGCTAACTCTATTTACATACAGGAAAGCATGTCGAACCCAGTAGAGTAAACGAAGATATAACAGAAGCTACATTCATCTATCCCTCGGACGTGGGATACATGATCTTTGTGTGTGAATGTTGAGCTGCAGTTACCAGCACTACGAAAACTTTAACTATATTTCTTCTTATTTTTATTTTTACCCTGTTTTATTCAATTTATTTTTCGAACCAGTTATTGAATTTTTTCAAATTCGTTACCATTCAACATGAGCAACATAAAGGGTTTTTTCAACCTCATTCAATACTACAACTGCTGAATATTTTCAACAAAGTTTTATAATAATGGTCGTTACAGTCATACATGAATACATCCGTTTGTGAAACGCTATACATATTTCATACAAATTATTCGAGAAATAAGTTTACTAATCCAAAAAATATTTTTCAAATTTTAGGGTGAATCTATCTGACTGAAAACCTTGTGGTGTAAAATGAATCCACACACTTCCTACTTAATTCTTCCAAAAAAATCTTCTGACGGAATAAATTGTTGGTTCTCATGATAGGATACATTTAACTTATTTTCAAGAGATTTCTTATATTTTTTCTATGAAATATAAATCCGAGAGAATTTTAAGAAATACTATTGTGTAGTCAGGAGCTTTTAGGTGCTTGTTCGAATTTATATTTGGCCTGATCGGATTATTGGAAATATAAAGTTTCCAACGGCTATAGCTACGGTATCATTGAGCGCATTTTTCCAATAATGAATTTGATCATCATCATATTGATACTCAATCCTGCTATACAAATATCGAATCTTAAATCAATTCTTTCTGAAGCTATTGTGTTGACGATAGGTCGTCTCGCTGACACAATAGCCGAATAATTCCGCACACACCATCAAAATTAGGGGATCGGAAGAATATCCAGGTCTGAACGAAAAAGAATGAAAAGAAAGCTTTCATTGGTATTACCTTGTGGAGTAAATCGTTGACGAGCAAGGATGTTCATGAGGACTCAGATGTTGCTCCATCCCTTTTGGAAATTTCCTTTTTTCATTCATCGCGACATTAATTTCGAGAGAACTGACATCACCATATATGCTTTAAGTGAAAATTTGAATTATCGTATAATTATTTGCGATTCAAAACATTAATTTCTCGTTCAACAACATCAAATTTATACGCAATTACGATAATTCGCAGGTGATCTTATTTTCAGTTCTGCGCAATATCTGGTAGGTCCTCCACGTGATCTTATGAACGCAACCGTTTTTCCGTTCTCAGAATAGCCCTACTGATAAATTTATTCAAGCATCAGGTCATTCCGCAGATAGCGATTAGGGCTGCGGCCAATTGCCATTGTTAAAAACTGGCTTCAGGGTTCCTATTGAAAACAGATGAAAATTTTTCAAATCAATCGTTTTTGGAAAGTTGAAAAATTTTCTTATCATCATTGATTTCAATTCTTACTCGTACCATCCCCACGAAATTTTGCATATAGCTGCTCGTCGGTATTCTTCAACTAACTAGGAAGTTCACGTCTAATCGCCTTAGCTCTTCTCAAGATATTGGAGAAATAACCTCATAATTTCGAAAAACCATGAATGAAAATGTCGGATCAAACTCGAATTTGAAGCACTGTGCCAAATTCCATTGAAATCTTATGAATAATTTCCGAAAAAACTATTTTTTCGAAGGAATATTTTCTTCACGTTCATTTATCGAAACGGTCTCCAAAAACATTTCGTATAAAGTGGCGCCTCCATATTCTCCAAAGAGTTCCGATCCAATCGCGTCAGTATTCGAAATATGAAGGAAATAATCTGGAAATTTCAAATGAGATCGAAATTTGACATATTATTTTTCCAACGTCCCCAAGAATTAACTTCGGATCAAAATGGAATTTCAGAAACGGTTGTCAAATATTGATCTGTTACTAATTTCATGGAAATGTAATCAATAATCTCCGAAGAAAACAATTTGTCCAGACAACATTTCGTAACACATTTTTTTTAAATTTTTTAACTTTTGTTGCATCCTCAAGAAATACTGCTCCGAGTTGCGCGTTTTTATTCTTCTGTTGCGAACCCCATCTCACAGCCCTTACTTGACGCGCACGCTCTATTTTACCATTTTTGCGTCTGGAGTGAACACCTCGTGCAGGGGACGCTAGCGCTCACGCTGCACCTCGTAGATCTTCTCAAGATCTTATAAGACTGCGCGACTCCGTCTCTCTGTATTTCTGGCGTATTACAGCAGTTCAGAGAATGTGTATCAGGTAATGGTCTAAGGGCCAATTGCACCGTATTACAAAACCATAGATTAAGACCATAACCAAGGTTTAGGTAAAAAATTATCTTGCACCGTCACGAAATCCTCGTTTAATGGCCTTAACTGACTGTTAAATTTAAGCCCAGGAATTTGGGGGTTTAAAAGAAGGATTAATGGTAAGCTTCGGAATCTAACCCTACTTTCGAGCGATTTCGTACAAGTTTGACATTTTTCTGGACGTAACCTCCAGTTTGTTTACGTTTTTTTTGTTTACATTGGACATTGATGGAGAACTCCTACGAGTTGATAATCAAATTTTGATTAAGTGGTTGAATTTCAGATGATATTTATGAAAAATGATATAGGGAGAAACTGGCATCAGTAGGCATTGATTCGTATGTTTTTAAGCATGAAGAATTAACACCAGTATTTCCATTGAGTTCGTAAACTTAATGGTATTTCTATAAGCCTTCAACTATTTGAAATGAAAAAGTTACAATGATATGCTAATTTATTTCCAAGAGCAAATAGCAGAATGAAATCGAAGACATTTGGAATGAAAAAACATAGTGTCATGAAGATTCTTCAGTACTATTTCATTCAGTGATGTATTACGTGGAAAGCTATCATATACTACTTCATTATTGTGCAGGTGCTGTCTCTGTGCTATCATTATCCTCTATTATATATTAGCTGGACTCAAAAAATAACTACAAACGAATTAATGTGAAAGAAATAGCATTCTCGTGTTAGACAATCTTCAAACGTACACCTTTGTCAATCCATCCATGATATTTCATTATTTATATAGAATACTTTTTATTCTGCGGATCCACATCAGAGTTTTCATTATCTTCGACCAAAAATTAACTCAATTCATAATATACTTATTACAAACAAAATAATTTAATAGAAAGTCTACTCTTAGGTGAGCCGTTCCTTATCGGAAAGTTGTTTCGGATAAATCAATACTATTTATTTATTCATCTTACAAACGCCACGATTGTAATTCCATGCAGAAGCTTTAATCTTAAGATATTACAAAATACAAGTTTACTTGAGTATATGACTATAAATTTGAATAATGTTTAAAGCCTGATGCAGAAGTAAGAGTACAGGTCTGTGGTAAGAGATTCCTAGTCTTAATGATAATAAACAAGTCAGGAACATTACATGCAATATTTTTATGGAAGCTATAAAGTCTGTCATATATATTTTTTCGTTGGGATTTTCATAACTTATGGAAATATGGTAGTAGTAACCCATAATAATAGGGACAAAGATGATAAACTGACCAGGAACGGAGTATATAGGTTGACTTGTAACACATGTGGGGCTTATTATATAGGAAGAACAGTGAGGACTTTTGAACAGAGAATAAGAGAACATTTGAGAATTTTAAGGTTAGGAAATAACTATGACAGCTCGCATTTTGGAAACCACTTATATGAGTATCAACATGAATTTAAAAAAGAGGATAATTTTGATATCTTGCATGCTAATGTTAGTGGTTGGATCATTGATGGTTTAGAAAAATTTGAAATTTTAAAACACAAAAAATTTAATGATAGTTTGATGTTGAATGCTCAGATGGATTTTGGTAATGATTGTCTGATGAAATGTTTATTGTAGAATAATATGTCAAAAGAAAAATCTGTATTGTTTCTGTGATTCCAGTTTTTTGTTTTCTATGTTAGTTGTAGCCATCTTAAGAGAATAAGAAATTGTAGATCGTAGATGAGATTATGTTGAGATTTTGTACTGAGAATAATACCTGTACCTTTTTAGTAATTATTGACGAATCTGGTTGAGAGTTCAGGTGAGGGAATATTGGTGTGTAATATGTAATGTCGAAACTCTTGTATTTTGTGATTTTTAGTGGGACTGGTCTGATGATGCTCAGATGTTCTTGAGTGAAACTAGTCACCAATAAACGAACTAGGAAGTAACAAATCTTTTTATTCCATAATAATGGGTTTCATCTTTTGAATTCAAATATTTCTTCAATTAGGGTTAAAATGAACAACATGAAGCTAGTCACAAGTACCAATTCATGAGAAAGTAACCAGATTTGTAGATTAATTTTAATCTAGTTACATTCAGCCTCGGTGCAAGCCGAATATTTAAAGCAGAGTTTAATAAGTTTATCGTCGCTTAACTAACTGTAGCTTAAGATGAAAACGGTGCAATTGGCCCTAATACATTAATACATATATCATGCTTTGTTGGTGTTGATGTGCACTCCGCCAGTTAATGAGGAATAGGATTAGGGATGGCAGATCTCACGAATAATCGTGAGATTGAACGATTTCGATTCCGATTTCAAGATCTCACGAATGAGGAAACAATTTAAGCGATGTTTGAACAAATCACTTTCGAAGGAACAATTGCATTGAAATTAAAGCTAACCAGCTAAATACTGTCAAATTTCTTGATAAAATTACCAATCAACTAATTTACTCCGCCCCTGTAGTAAGTTTATGATGGCTGTGACAAGGGCTTAATTATTATCAGAGGGAACAAACAAGGACTCCATGTCGTCTAAAAGTACAACATTATCGAGCGAAATGCCTAGGTGAATTTGTGCGTTAAAATTTATCCGTATATACATCGTTTCTTACCTAAAAAGATGAAGTTTTTCATATGGGTGAATACATTGAGGGGTACTCATCGTTACACCTGTATAGGTTATATCATATAGTATTGAAATAATTAATGAACCCTAATAGTATCTGTTATATTTTTCATTTTTGATGAGTAATTCTTAATCCCCAGGGCTATTTGTCAACCAAAAGTTGCGGTCGTCTACCCACCCAGTCGCTGTTTCATTGCCCCTTCCTTACAAATCAAGGCTTCGTCACGTAATTATTCGATGTTTTTTATCGCTCAAAGATATTTTTTCGCTGCTTCCTGTTCATTTATTCGTTGGCAGTTTTACGCTTTCTTGTCGTAACGTAACTGTCGTAGCCTAATGTTCGTAGGTCTCTCACGTTTCTGATATTTTTTATTCATAATTCCTGATTCAGAAATATAATAGTTCCTTTGTATTTACTTGGAACAACATTCTTGAAATAATGTTGAATATTGTCCTATAACATGTTTCAATAAATGATTGTTGATAAAATTATTCATCAGCTCAGTATATTATGGCGTTTTTTAACAGTTATGGAGCAATTTGTGATCTACGAAGGCGTAGAAGGGCCACTCTTTGTCGACAAAAATTTGTCTACCTAATTCCGACTTTAATCTCGGAATTAGACTAATTCTGACTTTGAACTCGGAATTATAGACTAATTCCGACTTCAAACTCGGAATTATACATAATTCCGACTTTGAACTCGGAATTATACTAATTCCGAGTTCGAAATCGGAATTATAGACTAATTCCGACTTTAAACTCGGAATTATAGACTAATTCCGACTTCGAACTCGGAATTAGTATAATTCCGAGTTCAAAGTCGGAATTATGTATAATTCCGAGTTTGAAGTCGGAATTAGTCTATAATTCCGAGTTCAAAGTCGGAATTAGTCTAATTCCGAGATTAAAGTCGGAATTAGGTGGAAAAATTTTTGTCGACAGAGAGTGGCCCTTCTACGCCTTCGTAGTGATCTCACGATTTCTCGTCATTGAATTTCAGAATTCCTGCTCCATCTCATCTGGCAACCCTGAATAGGATAACCTGACGTCACTGTCTCACCTAAAGATATGATATTGTCGCCGGTATGGGTATAGACACGGACGAAATTAGGAATCAACTCAAAATTTAGCACCTTGCTGCGCGTTTTTGGAACTCTTCAACTGATTATGAAGTTTCAATCTGATTGCATTCGTACTTCTTGAGCTATTGCGGATTTAATGTTGAAACTCCAAATGAGAACGAAATTTGGCATATTTTTTTCCTTATATCTCCGAAAGTAAACATAGGATCGGATTGAGATTTGGAACATTGTTGTAAAATACCGATTTCAAGGCTTATGTCAAATTTCGTCGAAATCTAGCCTGATATTTATGGAGAAAAACAAAAATTCGAAAAAATTTCGAATGAATATTTTTTTTTAACATCCGGATCCACACGAAATTTTGCACTGAGTTGCGCGTTGATATTTCAAAACTATATGCGAAATTTCAATCTGATCGAATCAGTACCTCAAGAGATATCGAGAAATTAACCTTAAAATTTTAAATGGGCCCAACTATTCGACTGATTTCACCCATTAACGAACATAACCGAGATATTTGAACTCTCATCCTAATCTGACAATTTCAAGTCGTTAGGTCTTTTCATTCGAAAGTTAGTGCACATACGGACGGATAGAATTGAATTTGAGCACGGATTCTCCTTCAGGGTGTTCAACCCAATCTTTTAAGACAGCTTTCTGCTCTACATTCGAAAATTACAGACATTGTGACGATTCGATAACGCGCTGTTACTCAGAAAAAGTACGTAAAAACGAAGCAACTAAGGACGGCAACTAAGCAGTTATGTTCGCAGGGAAATTACCTCAATAGAAAAAAAATCAAAATCGCCTATTGGGTTTATGAGGAAATTTGGTCCGTTCCTCTAATGTTCCTGGTGTGTACAGGTATTTTCTTGTCGAAATATTATCTTCACAATATTTTAGAAAATCCGTTATAAATATAATTCCAGTACCTACAGTTTCGAGAAATGAAGGAGAAAAGGTTAATGTAAAATTTGAATTCACAAATTGAACAAAAACTAATGAAGCTTAGACGAACTGAAATTTCCACATTCACTTGGTTCAACCCAAATCTATAACACAATTTGACATACTTACTGAAGAAAAAATTGAAATAAGTGGTGAGTGGATAGGTGTATTATATTATATTATTTTTAAGATTTTCTTATAATGTAGGTATATAAATATGTAATACCATGGTTTGAACAATGTCAGTACCAGATGAAGAAAGGGGAGGGAGTTTATCCCATATTTCCCTTGTATCAAATGTGTCACATAAATTCCGCCATTTTCATATGAGGAAGTTGTGAAGTGTATTCGGTGTATTTGAATGTTTTCAATTCGGAGTTTCTTCTGTTGACTTGAATGATTATGCATGTCTCTTCACTGCAACTGTTCACAAACAATAAAATTCAACGTTTAAAAAGTTCGAAGTCGGCCATATTGGTGTGAGTAATTCTTCGTTTTATTGACGTGGCTCTTTTCAAACCGTTATGCCCCCTTCACTCTTTCTACCTTCAGGCGTAATACATATTTAATTGTCCTATCAGATCCTTGAATAATTATCTTTAACACATGTACAGTTTCATCATAAACTGGAGAAACATATATATGACATACATCCGCCCGCTTTCGAAGCATAAGCGAGATACAGGGTGTTGAATGTCAACTTCTGATAACTGTGGTATGTTATGCGTGACCTTTGAAATATCGGTTTTTGATCACATCTAAGTACTTTTTGGTGGTCAATTCAATTGTGGTGCAGAAGATATTTTACATGTCTACAGTAAAGAAAAAATTCCACTCAAATTTATTGAAATCTTTCAAGGTTGAACTCTCTCTCATGAACACTGTTGTGAAAACAAAATGAAAAAATATCCATTGCTGTTCATTTTGTAGCCTTCCAAAGATTCCGCTCGGAGTGCTCACATAATTTTTATTTGAAAACCAGTCCAAATTGTGCTATTGGGTTAGAGGATGATCTGCATAAAATATGAATTCATCAAAAAAAAAAATATTTTTCAAAAAACTTTGGTGTGAATTGAACTCTGTCCACTTTCGAGCTGTAGGGCCACGTTACCTCCGAGTATAAATTGGATTTATTCTGATTTTATCAATGCCCGTTATCGGATTGACTCTACCTAAGTTGATGATGTGTTCATCACGATTTCGCATGATTTCCTTTTTTTTCAGATAACAGTACTCCACGCAGGGCTGGGTAGTATTTCAAATACCTGACGCTGAAGTATTTTGTATTTCGATACTTTTGTCTCCGAAATACTTTCGAACAAATACATTTAGCGCTGGGCGCTCTACAGAAAGTAGTCTCTGAATCTCCCTTCAGATGGCGCAACGTTCATCTGCCTCATCTAGTTTTTTTGCTAGCAATCATGTTTTCGGCAAATGGAAAGGAAGAAAAGGTCCTGCGCAATAGTCATTTCAACATGGAGTTAGAGTTAGTCAATTTCCAAAAACGATAAAAGCAGAGAGCTTACCATCCTTGAACAGTATCCCAATATAAAAATGTGTTCATACAATATAACACAAGTTTGTGCTCATCAGGACCTGTAGAAAGATTGTTTTCTTTAGCAGGTTTTATTCATTCCCCAAAAAGAGGCTGTTTGTCTGATACTGCATTCAAAAATCTTATGTTTCTAAAAGGAAATTTCCTATTTAGCGAAAAAATAGCTGAGCTGAATCAGTTATCCTCTTTTCACATTTTACGTAACACCTAAATGTATTTTGTAATTTGTATTTTGTATTTCAAATACAAATAGTCAAAATACTGTATTTTGTTTTTTATATTTCAAATGCCCGACTTGAAAGTATTTTGTATTTCAAATACCTGCGAGAAAGTATTTTGTAATTTGTATTTCAATTAAGCCAAGCATGTATTTTGCCCAGCCCTGACTCCACGTAATTTAATTCTTGAATGTTTTGAAGTTGAGTAATGTTCAGCTCAGAAATCTGCGCGCGGAAATTCCCCTGGCTATCCCTCCTAAACAATTCGCTTCATAATAAACCTCAGCTTATTTTTGCGTCAATTCATATTCGTTTCAAAAACTCCGAAAATAATATTCAGTAAGTTTCGAATAAACTGAAGAATTCGATGAACTACCATTGCTAGGTAAGGGGCATCAATAAGATCAGAATAAATTCAATTTATACTCGAGAGGTAACGTGGCCCTACTGTCCGAATATGGAGAGAGTTCGATCTTTTTCTTGATGAGTCCATATTTCTATCCAGGTCATTCTGGATGCCAGTTAGCATAATTTTGGCCTTTGTAAAGCCCCCAGTTATTTAAATAAAACTCATGTAAGTACTCCTAGCGGAATTCTGGAAGTCTAACAATTAAAACCCACAGATTTTTTTTTATTGTTTTCACAACAGTGTTGAGAATGAGGGGGAGTTCAACCTTGAAAGATTTCATAAATTTCGTGTGAAATTGTTCCTTCACTACAGACATGTGAAAAACAATTTGAGTTTGAATTTTGGAAGAATTTTTCCACGGAAAATCTGTGAAAATCGAGTACATTGAATTAATGCTATCCAATTTTTCATCGGAATAGCAATCCAACTCCGCAGGATTTCCGCCATTTTGAATTTCGTTTCCAGAATTCCCCACCTCAATTGAATTGACCACCAATATGTACTGACATATGATCTAAAACCGTTATTTCAAAGGTCACGCATAACGTACCACAGTTATAAGAATATTGCTGAGTTGGCGTTAAACACCCTGTATCTTGATTATGCTTCGAAAACAGGGTAGGGTATATGTCATGCGGCAAAAATGAATATCCCAATTTCATCTACACCAGTTTATGGTGAAACACCCTGTATGTGTACTACGTATGTCAAATTGTGTAATGAGTTTGAGTGAAACTAGAGGTGAGTATAAGTATATGATCTACAAATTATAATATTTCCAAAATAAGGCCAATTTTACGGCATCACGAATTCATTCCACTCTGAACACTATACCAAGTATACTGGCGTGAAGTTAGCATGTTAAATTCCCGAGTTTGCCCGAGTGCTCATAGACGTCCGTCATCAGACCCGCTAAATGAAATCAGGTTTGTGAGAGAAATCTCGTGTTTCCATAAACCTTTTGGTTTCCATTATCGTGTATAATCTCCGTCGGAAATTATTTTGTAAGCAAATAAATCAGCGAACTCATTGGTGATAACAAACCAAATTGTTTATTATTGGAATGTTTATACGTAAAAGATCAATTGTATTGCTGTACTTGAACTTATCCAATGGTAAACATTATTTGAGGCCAAGAGATCTTTTTCAAATACTCCAATTCATTATCTCTATCTTCCATTACAAGTTTTTTCTCCGGAAGTTAGATTAGGTACTGATGGCTGGCGGCCAATTTGACCATCGATACTTTTTTTTTTTTTTTTATTTACAGAAAAAAAATAATGCCAAGCATTTGAGATGCTTCGACTTCTAGGTCATTTGCATCTCCTACTACACATTACAAAATTGACAGGTTATAAAAACTTTAAATATCATTTACAATGTTAATAGCATTCAAATAATGAAACAATCGCCTTGTGCTAATCGGGTCTACATTCAGAACATCGTTTAGGCTGTCCCCCAATGCTGCAGCTCTTCTCTCCTCTTCGAACCTGGGGCAATCTATAAGGATATGTTTCACGGTAAGGTTGTGGTTGCAGGTGGTACATATTGGTGGTTCAGTGTTTTCTAAGTGATATTTGTGTGTTATGGCTGTGTGACCTATTCGTAGTCTTCTCAAACTGATTTGCTTCTTACGATTGAGTGGTGTTACCGAAGCTTTTTTGACTGTTTTTTCGCATTCGTGTAGCTTTGATTTTGTTTGCGTCCAGCGGGTTTGCCATAGTTTGTGTGCTCTGGATTTGTAATATGTTTTCACATCTTCCGGGGATTGATAGTTCTCCAATGGTGTTGATTCTTCAGATGCCGTTTTTGCCAAGATGTCAGATCTCTCGTTTCCTGGCACTCCTATATGAGATGGGATCCACAAAAATGCCACCGAAACGTCCTTCTCTTGTAACCGATGTATAATGCTCATTATTTGGATCACTAGTGGAGAGTTACTGTTGCACGTCTTCAATGATTTGAGAGCTGCCAAGGAGTCGGAACAGATTAATATGCGTCGATTATCTGTGCCTGTTGTCTCTATCTGTTCTAAGGCTTTCCAGACTGCGAATAATTCTGCAGTGTTTATTGTGCATATTGATGGTAGTTTGTATTTCAGCTCCATATTTTCTGAGTACACCGCACTTCCAACGTTGCGATGGCAGTCTGATCCATCTGTGTATATGACCAAAGAGCTATAACTAGAAATTTTTTCCATTGTTCTCTGTTTCATTTCCGGTTTTGTTGAGTTATATTCACTGCGTGTCGTTAGTGATAAGTCTACTATTGGTTTTTTTAATTTCCATGGAGGGACTTTCAGAGGTGTAGTTTGTGTTGTATTCTGAAATAGTTGTATGTCGGATGCTTCGAGTATCTGTGCTGGTGGTTTTGGGGTACGTTTTTTTGAGTTCTATTTCTCGACATATGCTTTATTGAATAGTTCGCTGTAGACTATGTGATTGCGATGTGATGAAATTTTCGCTGCATACTGGAATAAGTTGTACTGCCTTCTTAGGTCCAATGGAAGCTCATTTGCCTCTCTATAAATACTTTCTATGGGGCTGGTAGGGAATGCTCCCAAGCAAATTCTAAGGGATACATTGTGTACTGAATTCAATTTTTTCAAATCTGTTTTATTAGCAGATGAGTAGACTATTGAACCATATTCCAGTTTAGACCTTATAATCGCTCTGTATATCTTCAACAATGTGTCTTCGTCTGCACCCCATGATCTGTGTGAAAGGACACGTAGTAAGGTAATTCTTTTTGTACTTTCTTTAAATACTCTATGTGTGGTCGCCAAGTTAGTTTGTTGTCCCATATAAGCCCCAAGAATTTGTGTTGATTGACTGTTTCTAATGTGTTCCCATATATTTGAATATTAATTATTTCATCTTGTGTGTGACGTGTAGTGAATATCATTACTTTGCTTTTTTGTGTAGAGAGAATGAATCCTGTTTCCATTGACCATTCTTCCAGTTGATTCAACGTGTTCTGCAGCTGTAGTCTGACGGTTTCCAGATTTTTTCCTCTACACATGTAACATTTATCATCTGCGAACTTCATACACTTGACCGGTTTACATATTCTTTTTTCTGAGTCCACTTTGTCTATTCCTACTTTGAATAGAGATGAGCTTACGACCGATCCCTGTGGTATTCCATTGGGCTGATTCTTGGTTGTTGATAATACCCCATTCACTCTTACGTTGAATTTTCTGTTTGACATAAAATTATTCATAAAATGTATTATATTACCATTAAGACCAGCTTCTTGTAAATTATTTAGGATGTTTCTGCGCCAGCATCGGTCATAAGCCTTCTCCACATCACAAAACACAACAGCAACTATTTCGCCATTTGCGAAGGCATTTGTTATTTCCGTTTGCAGGAGTATCAGGTTGTCGAGTGTACAATGGTTCTTCCTAAATCCTGTTTGTGTTCTGCTGAGTTTGTTTTCGGAGTCTAGATACCATGTGAGTCTTTCATTAACCATTTTCTCCAGGATCTTACAGCCAGTACATGTGAGTGCTATTGGACGATATGATTCCGCTTTCAATTTTGGTTTATCATTTTTGAGCATTGGTAGAATTGTTCCTTCTTTCCATTTTTGGGGAAAAATATGCTCAGTGTACATTTTATTATATAGCTCTAGGAGGTGTGTCAAGAGTTTTTCTGAGAGATGTTTATAAGAGATCATGGGAACATCATCTGGTCCAGCTGCTGAGTTTTTGAATTCTGAATAGCTGTTAGTAGTTCTTCTTCAGAAAAGGGGTCATTGATGCTATGATTGTTGTTATCGTCTATGTCCAGAGGTATTCTCTCCAGATTTTCTTTTCTTGCACGATATTCATCATTGAGGCTGCGGTCACTGAACTGTTTTTCCATAGTATTAGCTAGGTCTTCTGCTATGAAGTTGGGGCTTGTTATAATATTTCCTTGTTCATTTTTTAAAGCAGCTATATTGAATTGTGTATGATTCCCTTGAACACGTTTTATGTTGCTCCACACTTCCCTGGGTTGAGTTGAACAGGATATCGATGATACAAAATTTTGCCAATTATCTTTCTTCTCATTCTTCAAAACTAGCTTTGTTTTTGCCTTTTGCCTTTTTACTTCTATGAGATTATCCAGGGTTTTTTTGCCTACCATATTTGTTAAGTGCTTTTTTCCGCAACTGAATTGCTTCTGTGCATAGTTCTGTCCACCATGGAACTATTTTGGATTTAGATCTGGCTTGAAATTTTCCTATACTAGATTCAGCTGCCTTTATCAGGTGTTCTGTAAACTTAGCGACATCAAAATCTATGTCCCCTATGATAACTTGATCCTGTACTAGTTGTAGTTGTTCTTCGAATTTTTCCCAGTTGGCATGTTTGATTTTCCATCCTAAATGTTTCAATTCTGGTTGTGGCTCATCTTCTCTTTCTATTAAGATAGGGAAGTGGTCGCTATCATGTAGATCATCCAAGACTTCCCATTTAAGTGTAGGCAATATGCGTGGGTCGCGGAAACTCAAATCGATGTTTGAGAATGTACCTGTAGCCTGGCTAAAATGTGTTGGAACTTCTGTGTTCATGAGACCAATATCCAACTCATCTATGGCCGAATGAATAAACCGTCCTCTACGACAACACCTTGAAGATCCCCATAAAGTATTGTGAGCATTAAAATCTCCCACTAAAATAAATGGTCTAGGTAGTTGATTTACTAAGTTCTTGATATCATTCTTAGTAAAGGTCTTTTCATTAGGTATATACAGAGTGTAACAGCCAAATGGAATAAATTCGATAACGAATAAATGAGGGCGTGTTGGGAAAAACGCTCGGACACGTCGATTTGTAATTTTAAATACGCATATTTTTCAAGAAAATAATATTATATAGGGTGTTCCATGTGACCGTGGCCAATACCAACTTTCTTATTTCAAATGCAACCCCCTGTATATTATTTATTTTTTGGATTCTTCAGAGAATTCTAGACATAATTCATGCACAATGTCTTATACCTATCTTTAACTATTTCGGAAATATTAAGTGTTTTCAGATTTAGTGCAAAAATCAACGTTTTCAATATAAACTATTTTATTTCACAAATTCGGTACATTACACTTAAAACCTAATAAGTAACCTAATAAGTTCCGAAAACACTTAATATTTCCGAAAAAGTTGAAGATGGGTATAGGACATTGTACATGAATTATGTCTAGAATTTTCTGAAGAATCCAAAAAATAAATAATATACAGGGGGTTACATTTGAAATAAGAAAGTTGGTATTGGCACGGTCGCATGGAACACTATATATAATTTTATTTTCTTGAAAACTATGCGCATGCAAAATCACAAATCGACGTGTCCGAGCGTTTTTCCTAACACCCCCTTATTTATTCGTTATCGAATTTATTCCATTTGGCTGTTACACTCTGTATATATTACAAATTGTGATTGGATTGGGAGTCCATACTTTTGCTGCTATTGCTTCAAATTGTGTTGTTATGGTTACTTCCTCAGCATGTAGACTATCTTTCACAAATATTGATGATCCTCCACTTGCTCTGTTGTTCGTGGATCTTATTTTGTGAAAAGCATGTAATGGCTCAATTTACCTGTTTTGTTTTCCTTGAAGTTGGTTTCTTGAATGCATATAATGTGTGGGTCGGTTGACTTTACTAAATTTTGGATATTTTCTAGGCGTGGATAAAATCCACAGCTATTTCATTGTAGTATCTTGAATGTCGTTATCAGATTATGATGTGGTAATATCTTCAGTTTGGTTTAATTCAGTTTGGGAATTTTGAAGTGACTCACATTCATCTGATGTTTCTGTGTCGCTGTATCCTTTCAATTTTCTACTAATTCTTGTGATTCTATACTTCAGAGAATGCTGTTGTATATGAGGATATAAATCGTGTAACATTTTTATTAAACCGTCAATGTCGTCTGTGTAACGTTTCGCTTCTGATATTATATCGTTTTTTCCAAAAGATGATTCTAAAAACCCTATGAAATTGATGTCTGATATGCTTTGATTTCCTGGAAGTGTTTTTATAACAGAGCTTAAATAGTTGTGGTCTATAAGTTGTTCTGTTTTTTCGGATGATGATGATGGTGGTGTTTTTGGTTTTTTCTTTCTCCTTGAAAGTTTTAATTTTTCTGAGTCTGGTGGTCTCATATCTTGGCCATTTGTATCATTTTTGGGAGATTCTCGTGGAATATCTGATTGCTGATTAGACAAAATTGAATTCGATGGTGAACGCGGTCTCTTTTTCGTGAAAGGTTCTTCTTTATGTGATTTCTCTTCATTAGATATGAGGTCGACTTCTGTAAGGTTCGGTTGAATAGCACTATCATTCTGTTCTTTTGCAGGGGTTTCCTTCTCTGCATTATACGAGCTGTTTTCTTGTTCTTGTTCAGTTTCATGCGGTGTTTTCGATATAGTTTCTGGACAGTTGCTAGATATATGACCTGTTTTTTTACATATAAAACATTCCATAGTGTCAGTGGATATAAAAATTCTGTAACTGGTGTTGTCGTGTGTGATTAGTAATGATGTATTGACAATATTTTCGGTTTCGTCTACATATACCTGTCGTCTGAAACTCAGTACATGACTGAATTCATCTCCTTGAATTCCAGCTCTGAGTGGTAGAATTGGGGATACTAGTTTCAAGTTTAATGATTTCAAAGCTTCTTCTATGATCTCATTGGGAATTGAAGGACATACATTTGAAACAATGAGTCTTTTTGCTAGTGATATCAATTTTCTCACTATGATTTCTTCGTTTTCGATGGTGATGCTGTTTCTTTCAGTGAGAAATTTGTCTAACAGTGCTTTACTATTCAGAAATATGCATATTCTATTATTTGATATTCTTGATATATGGGTTATGTTTTTTGCTCCTACGAATGTTGCTGTCGCTTTGGCGTAGTCCACTATTTTATATTTGTCGTTGAAAGTCATTACCATGGCTTGATCTCTTGATGGATTTCTAACTGTTGGGGATTTCTTAGCTGCGTTTACATATGATTGTGTTAGTCCACCCCTGTACTCAGAGGAGGACTGACCAGGTGTGTTCATTTTGTTATCTCAACTCGATTAATTTCAGATAGTTGGAGTTTCCGATAAGAAACATCTGGGAATTCCCTTGTGGGAATATCCCTGAGTGTAGTCTGATCTTATTGATGGTAATATAGAAAAAATATCTCACTCTCAAAAATAATCACTAATTCACAATTTTAATTGCACCAGGAGGTAAATGATTTCGGATTTACACACTCATTTCCAAATTCATGCCAGAAACACTGCATAAACTCGTGATATGAAATGATTAATTTTCCCGTTATCGTAACACTTCTTCAGTAAGTCCCAACTGAGATTTGAGGAAATTTTGAGCTGCGAATTCTAGAACTACACATATTCAGGCATAATGATCTTGTTCGATAGAACAATAGCCCTAAAATATCCACTATTCGAGGGTGTAATTTTCATTCTGGAAATTATGCGTAGGTATAACTTCCAGCAAAAAATATTTATAATATGCTGGCAAAGGGAGGTGATGAATAGATCCATCCAATGAATAAGTGAATAAGTAGACACACAAAGAACTAAATGGTTCAAAAGATGAACACACAATACAAGTTGGCCAGGACTAAACTATCCATTCAAACCTAGTGTTGCTTCTCATTACTACAATTCATTGTGTAAACTTCCCTCATCATCTTGCAATTCATGAATGAATGTAATTGTTGCATTTCAAATAGAAAATAGAGGGTCACAGGAGGCTAGCAGGATTTTCGATTATTCTTTGGAGAAAGAAAACATCTACATCCGATATTTTCCTAATGTAGCAAAAAGTAATTCTCATGCAAAAGAATGTATGTATGAACGCAATTTTCTGAAACACTATAAACGACCATGTCTTATTAGTTTTCTACTAATCCTGGTATTCTCCGTTTTATGAAGCCGAGCTTGAATTATTTCTCTTGAAACTTTAACAACAAGAAGAATCGAACACAATTCGGTTCGTCCGTCTGTCCGTTTTTCTGTTTGTGCTCTAACTTAATAGTGTTTCTAAACCGCCCAATAGTTTCAGTGCCAGAGCCATCTGAATTTTTTTTTCAACAGCTTGAAAAATATTTACCTGATCGAATTGAAACTTGATTTGTAGATGTATGATATCAGCAACAAGATCTATGCAAAATTGCAAGGCAGATCAATAAAAAATTCAAGAAAATTATGCAATGTTGTTGAAAAATTTTATTTCATAATTTATACGTCCGATCCCGTTGAAATGTCTCTCAAGTCTGATATATGCTATATATCTCTAATCATCATAAAAATAATCAAAACTCGAAAGTAATTCACGCTCTTTCAGGTTTATTCTAGGGAACAGCATGTTATCATTTCGACCATTTCGTCACGATGTCTGTAATTTTCGAATATTGAGCCGAAAATGGTCTTAAACGATTGAGTTACACTCCCTGAAGAAGAATCCTTGGTCAAATTCAATTCTGTCCGTCCGTATGTGCAATAACTTTCGAAGGAAAATAGTTAGCGACTTCAAATTGTTAGATTAAGTTTGAAGTCCAAATATTTCGGTTAGGTTCGTCAATGGTTGGAATCGGTTGGATAGTTTCGGAGTAAGGCTCATTTGAAATGTTGAGGTTGATTCATCGATATTTCATAAAGCACAACTTAAGCAAAATTCTGTGTGGATTCAGTTGTTTTTGAAATTTCTGATGAAAAATTCTTTTTTCTCTGAAAATATTGACTATATTCCGATAGAGTCTGACTCAATCCTCAGAGTCAATATTCAACCAGAATATGTCAAATTTCAATTCGATCCCATATTTACTTTCGGAGCTATAAGGGAAAAAAATGTGCCCAATTTCGTTGTTATTCCGAATTTCAACGTTATTTCCGCAATATCTCAAGAAAGCAAATGCAATCGGATTGAAACTTCGTAATAAGGCAATTTCATAGTTCATACATTTTTAAGTATGTAGATTAGGCTGATCTAATAAAAAAAATCCGTCCGTCCGCCTTCCGTTGTCTGGGGCTTTTTTCCGAAGATATTGTGAACCAAATCCGTGAAACTTGGTGGAAAAGTCGTCTGAAGCTCGTGATTGATCCACCAAGCTTTTTTGCAGGATGGGTTTACCCTAAGGGCTCAAAACTGGGGATAGGAGGGAAAAAAATTATTTCACGAAAACTTACCACCGAATTTTCATGAACCCCTCAACGTTGATTACTGTTGTATAACTCAACCTAAAAATTTTCACCCGGAAGATTTTCAACGAATGATATCTGAGTTATGAAAAAAAACGCTGCAAATTGAGTTGTGAAAAACCAATGAGTTATAGATAATATATAAGTGTTTTTTAAGATATCAATAGTATTCGGTTATTTAACTGTGAAAATAATAAACCTTCGTGTGAAATTTGCAGCGTTTATTTCATTGACACTGAATTCAGTTGATGTAATGTTTCACTTGAGAACCTTCCTTTTATTCATAAACACTTTGTAAAATTGAAAATATCGTTGAGTATATCTGATTTTTTTCTCAATAGCTTGAAGAATACCGCTTCGATTGAATTGTACTATACATGGTATTATATAATACATGGTGGAAATATAATGATATTCTCACCATAGTATTATAGTTGGCTGAATAGTACAGGGATAGTATTCTAGAAAATTGAACAATGGATGCACATCCGCATTTTGGTAGTATACCTAGTTAGTTCGGGAATTCTTATGCGCATCGAAAGTTCACTTCTCCAGAATACAGGCCCTGACACGAAGACGAATGCAAATCGGAAAAATTTCCAACCTGTTGGAAACATTTCAAAGGAATCGGAAAATTTTCAAAGTTGTTGAAATAATTTCAAATCAGTCAGAAAAATTTCAAAGCATTTGGAAAATTTCAATGGATGGGGTTGAAATACATATTTCCAAGAGATATTTTCAAAATAAAGTTTGCAATCAGTGCAGCAACAAGAAAATGTTTGGCCGGATAAAAGCAAGCGGGGAACAGAGACAGGATAACATGAAATAACGCCAACTGTACAAATTCTTGATTCGTGTATTTGTGGACGATAATGAATTGTATCCATCCCAATGTTGTTACCAAGTGTTCGAAAAGATGAAACATATTTTTTTTGCGTTATCCTATAGAAGGTAGCTAGTTGTAGATTTTTCAGTAACGTCATGAATAACCATCTGGTATCATCAATTCAAGCTGATTCTCTCAGTCTGGCAGAATTCATCATTACGCTCTATGTACCTTCTGTTATAATTGCGAAATAGTAGCGTGAAAATAAATGAAAAATGAACCAAAAAAGGTTCACTTTGGCTTGAAAATGTAAATTATAGGCGCCTCCTCTTCAAGTACGATTTTTGCGCGCATGTCCTGTGGAACAGCGTGCTATGGTTTAGTCCAAATGTCTGTAATTTTCGAATATTTTCTCGACAATGGTCTCAAACGACTAGGTCAAAATCGATTTTGTCTGGCAGGCCGACCGTCCGTCCGGCCGACGACATTTGAAACTTTGAGGGTGGATCGTGCATCGCAATGCGGTCAATTGGCCAAATCGGCAAAATGTTTTCGGAGTTATAGTCACTTGAATTTTTGAAGTAATTTCCCTGATATTTCAAGAACTACTACAGTGATTGAATTGGAACTTAGTCGTTTGAGACCATTTTCGGGGAAAAATTCGAAAATAAAACACATTTGGACAAATCGATAGCACGCTGATCCCCAAAACATGTGCGCAAAAAGTCAAAAAAAAATCAAAATAAAGACCCTCTAATAAAATATTATTCGGCTGGTGATGTTCTATTTAATTCATAACTTCATAATTACCTTATATAAGCATGGGTTATTATTTCATAATTTTCAATTCGAAATATTCCAAAAACGTTAAACAGCATCGAGTTTCACTAGGAGTGCCTTTTTGCTGTAAAACTTAATGATGTTTGGACTTCACTGATGACGAATCCAGTGAAAGTTTGAGGTTATTTTCCTGATATTTCAGGAACTACTAGAGCGATTGCATTGAAACTTGGCAGTTAGTTGAAACATAACGACGTGCTACTTCCTGCGAAAGTTTTTTGGGATTGTATTGTCAATCAATGTAGAAAAAAGTTTTCCAAATTTTTTTTTTTAATTTTTTTTTTTCGGAAATATTCATCGTATTCGGAAATCATTTTGCTCATACCATGAGTTCTATATTTCACAGCACTGTACCAATTTCAGATCGATACAGTAATAATTTCTGGAGATATTGCAAGAAAATCATCAGTCATATTTTGTGGGTTTTTTCTCGGCATCGTTGTTAATGTTTTCATAGTTTTTTTTTCTGCAACGCCCTTTATCTTAAGAACGAATGGCTTTACGAGAACTTTTACAGAATAAACACTAACTAATTTTCAATTTTCTACCTATCCTAGACACGGGGTCACCTTTTTCTGAAACACCCTGTGTTATGAAGTTTTCGGCGACCGATATCGGTTCTGAGTATTCGAAGTTTAAAACTGGACATGAAACCCTCTATTTATGTAGACGTTCCTGACCGGTGATTTCATTCCATTTCCTGCGAATTAAGGAATGCGCAAACGACGGATGATCGTCAAAATTAACTGCAATTATAGGTGAACATAGGTCACGTAATGGAGGGCCCTTCATTCGTAAAGCCGTCTTCTAAATCGGATAATCTAATGAATGGTACCTAAGATTAAATGAAACACAACTCCCGTCCCCTACAATTGTCCACTACTTAGACCTAATAAACGTCAAATTGTTACTTAACGGCCTTTCAGTTCCTATTTACACTACCTACAGACGCATTCGCGCCATTCCAACAATGTTCCCTAGAATTTTAGTTTTAAGTCTTTTCGTTGTGATTTTTTTCGAGTTTTCTTATGCCGCGCTACCGGTTGTTACTGAGTTTTTGAGTGTTCCTACTACAGTGAAAGCCAGGGAGAATAACAGTGTGTTGCTACCGTGTTATTTGAATACAGGATCTAGTGGAGGTAATTCTAGTTGAGAACTTCAGATTGTCAGAGTTCGCGAATTATTGAAAAAGGCACAATGAATGATCAATTAAAGAGGAAAATTCAGTGTTTGGAAAAGGAATTTTTGCGACTGATAATTCATACGACTTTAAGATTATATATTCATATGAGAAAGAGCATTACATACAACAACATAGAGATAAAACTTCAGCAATTATAATCTGTCTTTCTGTATAAGTGAAGCGAAGTCAGATTTGGTAAAAAAAGCTATAATATTCATAAAAAAGGGCATCACCTCCATTGAATTCTTCTTCCTTTCTTCTACCTTTTCTAAGGAACGCGTGCTTTCATTTTGCTTGTAATTTTCGAATTCTTTCCCGAAAATGACCCTACGACTAGGTTGATCTCAACCTTAAGAATCAAATCATTTCTATCCATCATGCTGAACGGCAGTCCGTTGCAACGACTATTACGAGTACGGAATAGTCAGCGATAATTTGATAATTTTCGGAGATCTATCAGATTTCAATTAATTATTCCACAGTCCTTTTACAACTTGATACCTACCAAATTTAAGTTTCGATCTGTTGTCAAATTCGATCTTGTCCGTTTGAATGTGCTCTAACTTTCGAAGGAAAGGACCAAGCGACTTCAAAGTGTCATGTCAATTTTGGAGTCTGAATATATGGGTTAAGTTTGTTAGTGAGTGAAATCGTCCGATCTGTTACGAAGTTTTGTAGTTTGAAAATTTTGAGGTTAGTTCTTCAGTTAGTTCTTCTTGAAATACTGATGCTTTCAGTTTGGAGTTCCGAGAATATTTCCAGGATAACAACAAGCATCTTACACATAATTTTTTTTTTCGAAAATTTTCCTGATTTTTGTTGAAAAGTTTCGTGTTTTTGGAGATTATCGACCAAATTGAAATATAGAAATTGGCTGAAACCTCATAGTTATAAAAAAAACAGTAAAATGAATTCGAATTCGATCCAATATTCCTCTTTGGAGATATTTGAGAGAAACATAAATAAATTCGTTGTTAATTAGAAGTTTTCTCAATATCTAGAGAAATACTGAATCGATCAGATTAAAACAATATAAACTAGTTTAAGAATACATGAACAAAAAGTCATATTATTCCGATAGAAAAGTATTTCTAAAATATCATCGAAAAATTGTCGAAAATCTTTAATGAGAATTAATTTTTTTCAAAAAGATTTTTTTTGACACATTTTGGTTTTTCGGAACCTTATGGAAATTGTCACAAACCTTGAGATCACTTTCTAAATAGTTTTTACATTTTAGTTTGGACGGATGTTTATCTTCGGGATATTTGGTAGGGAATATGTTTAATTCCGTGGGTTTTTTCTCGGTTTCGTTGGTATTTCCTGAATAACCCAAAAATGTATTAGTATGACAATTGTGTGAATCTAGCTTCAATTAGGTTTTCCATGTGATGTACGTACTCTATTTTCACTGAAATGAGCTATCTTTCAGTGATCTAACATCTAACCTAATATAGGAAGGTGTTTGTTGAAGAAGGTCATCATTAAGTTTTGTGGAATAAATATTCATTCAAAGAAATCTTGGTCATCTACAATTTCTATCTCCATACTAAACTTTGAGAACTTAGAAACTCCACAAAATACTGGATTGATGAAACTTGATATAACTAATTGGCAAATGGTAATGCCCAATCTTTTGCGAAATTTCTTGATAATCAAGGAAACAATTTAAAAAATAATTTCGAAGTTTTTAGGCTAGTTTCCTAATATTCCAGGACTACGATGTTGATGGCAATTAGTTGAAACATAACGACGCACAATATATATTGCAGAATTTCATCGAGATCGTATGAGTGAATACCATGAAATCTGTATTTTACAAAAGTGCACCAAATTTAATTTCGATCCGATTATAATTTTCGGTCATAAGAAAAAATAAATCAAATATCGTGTTTTTTCCTCAATATCGTTGGTATTTTTGAAAAAAGTCAGAAAATTATGGTTTTATCATAATGCTTATGCGTTACTCTGCGCAGAATTTCATGATGATTGTGTCATTAGAACAATTTAAAAAAAAACAAATGAGTTTTCAAATATATTCTGTATTCTGCGATCTTCTCATCATATTATCCTCACGATAACCTTCAGGAACGTTTAGTCTGTCATTTTTCAATCGACTCCTAGATATCAATTCAACACAATTTGTCATTTTTAAAATATTGCGAACATACAATTTTTAAAGGTTATATAGTTTTACTTTACATTGATCAATTGAAATTATTCCAATTCGCAACCTTCATAATTAGATTCAAAACCTTCTGTGGAATTATCATATTCTCTAGATAGATTCTTTCAATAGTTATCGTGTTCACGATGGGTGTTTAGAATAGCCGTAAACACAATAACTTCCGGAAGAAATTATTCAATTATGAAGGTTGACTTCGTGAAAGGGTAGCCATCACCAAATGATTTCGCAGATCCACCGATGGAAAATTTCATTCTTCCAATATTTTGAAAATACATACAAAGCCGAATTGAAATCTTGTATTAGATTGAATGAAGAATTTTTTGGGATCATGAATATTTGTCTGAATAGTTGCTCTAATGACACGGTTTCACGAAATCTTCGTTTCCGCATCAGCTTTTGCCATCAATGTACCGTGTTTCATCATAATCAGTTGAGTAATTTGCC
Source organism: Myrrha octodecimguttata (assembly GCA_958510865.1). NCBI lineage: Eukaryota > Metazoa > Arthropoda > Insecta > Coleoptera > Coccinellidae > Myrrha > Myrrha octodecimguttata. The sequence goes on from OY294056.1 coordinate 27,200,735, forward strand.
TGGACGGACATAATAGACTTTGATATCAGATTCTTCATAAGTTTGATACCATTATCATTTGGGCAAAATAATAGCACGCCATTCCATAGAATATGTGCGCAAAAAATTGTTGTATAGACAATCAACACAAAGAAAGCCTACACAGAAAACACGATCTCCTTTCTCTCACAAACTCAGAGCTTCAGAGAGGATTCATCGAAACTATTATATTAGTTTTTTCACGAGTGCGTTGCATGAAGAATTGAATCCCATTTTGATAGGGATTTGAATGAAAACACACTCCAAAAAATAGGGTTTTTCATTGACTTATATCAATAGGTTTTTTCGTTGTACCTGAATGAACCTCACCACCTACACTAACTCTACTGACTTCCAATTCTCAGTGAAGCTGAGTGTTGTTGAGTGTAGTCACAGATAACATAATGAGTGGAGTTGGTGTAGTTTGATATTTTCTATGATTCTCACTGAATACAAATAAACGATAGATGATTTTACGCGAATCCAAGGTGACAGAGTTCTATGCTTCTTTTGTTTTCGCTACCATTTCGAGGAAATATTGATTTGTCGTAAAGTTTTTCTAAGGAATTCACGAAAAAAATTACCTTTCGAACAAGGATATCATGAAAATTAATTTCGTCCAAAATAAACACACATACAGAATAAAAACGTAAAAACATACATATACAACAGAACACACTCAACAGAATCAAATTCAAATTTAAATACAAAATATATTCATTTCTCTCTTTTGATAATACACGAAATGGTATCATTTATGGTATATATATATATTCTTTTGAGAACGAGCATTACATTCTAAGATATATCACAGTGTTAGCAGAGGAAATGTAAACGGGGTACCATACTTATTTGCGTATGAGCACAGATAAAAACCTCAGGAAAAATTCTGTCTCCCCGTATAAGTGTCGTAATTTGTTTATAGGAGATGGATGGCATTTTTTTCATTGGAAAATAATTTTTTCGTCATCTTGAATTCATTTCGACAAAATATCTGAAACAGAAAGAGGGACAGGAAACCAGAAGGAAGCAGTAATAATATCACCTACATTTGCTCATGACCGAGAGGGGCTTTCGACCAGGTTCAATCCTCCAAGCGATGATTTTCAAATCCTCAGATAAACGAAGAACGCTACATGCCCCTTTTATTGGGGAATCATCTCCCATAGATCCATAACTGTTCATTTCGAACTAGAAATCTAATAAAATATCGGGAATAAAGTGAAAAACTTGTGACATGTATTATGTCATTTATGGTAATTCATTTGTACATAATAGTTCCTACAATCAAGTATAAGCTATAATTTTCATTTTTATGTATATGCTATATTAAACGGAATTGGGGTGTTTGGTTGTTTATTTTAAACTTTATTTTCTTACATTAAAAAAGGTTTCGTTGGTTTATACAGGAAAATAAAAAAACCTGTTCAAAGTGAACTGAACAGAATCTGTGGAGTGTGGTTAGTGTTGTTGCAAGTACAACAAACAAATCCAATGACATTGCTTCGATTGGTGGTTGTTATAGGGCCTCGAGTATTGGATATATTCGAAAAAGATTCTTCCAAGAAATTTAATAGTGAATAAGAAGCTATTCATGTAATTAGTTACGAAATGCCTAATTTTGTGTGACGCGTGACATTTTTATGGAACGAACGCAGTGGGAGTACTACTCACCAAGAACCCATTCGATTGAATTGGTATTTATCGGAGGTATTGAAAATATAAAATTTCTGATTGCTGTAATTCCAAATCCATATCTGCCTCGTTCCTTCCGAAAACAATTGGATACAAGGACGGACAGGCATAATTTATTTGGGTCACGGGTTCTTTCTTCATTTAGCGAGTTCAGCCTGATCTTTTCTGCTCATAATTCGAAAGGAGACGGAAACGAATAATTTTTTCCTAGAATAAAATAGTAAAATAGAACAACAGTATGGCTAAAAAATAAAAAAGAATTGAGTTTGACTCAGAAGGTTCCCTGAAAAATCAGAACACTAAACAGGGTGTACATCGTTTGATGTTAAATAGATGGTACTTTGGGAAGCCAAAAAACAATATTTAAATATGGGATGAGGTTCTTGGTTTCTAAGATACAGAATGATTTCTGATTTTGGCAGAACTTTTGGATGCCTATCTATATCTCTTGAACCATTCCTGGAATTCGCTTCAAATTAAGTAGGATATTGTCATCTCAGGCCTTCGAACTATTCATATTTGCACCATACCGAAATAATAGAGACCAGGACTAGGATATTTCGATTTCCAATTCAAGGTAATTTGTTGTATTTATCATCTGATTCTGCATAGATTTTTCCTTCGAATTCTGTTTCCCACGTGAAAAGAATAATTTTTGAGATTAATTGATTCCGACAGAATTTTTGGATGGCTATGACTTCTAAAGTGTTCAAGTAATTCGCTCCAAATTTTGTCATCTCATACCTCATGAACTGATCATATGAACCATACCGAGATAGTACAGTTCAGGACAAGGAAATGTCAGTTTTTTCTTCCAGATCTGATGAAACACTCTGTACATGAACATCAATTTGTAGTAACTACCATCTGATTCTGCATAGATTTTTCTTTCGACTACTGTTTTCCCCCAGAACGGCACACTAACTGTTAATTTTTTTATCGAAAACAATTGAAAGCTTGTATGATTCCTGAGAGCTCCTACGACCCTGCATAATATAACAAGATGTTCTTGGTATTGAATTTAAAAGCTCGTTGTACTTCTGGAAGTTTGGATTGGCAATATTCAGCCAACAAAGGCGTACTTGTACTAACTACCCTCATTTATGGAATACATTCCTGAAACGCAGTGACCACAGGACTATTTCAGTAAACATTTATTATCAAAAATATTTCGTTGCTAGTTATTAAATTGCGAGATGTTTTTTTGGGTTATGCCTCGTTTTTCGATCGTTGATGGTTACGATATGGTACCTGTTCATGGCTTCTGCAGTTCGAATGGACGAGCAACGGCGAGAGAATATTGTAGAAGGTATTCTGATATGGCAGTTCCTGACCACCAAACATTCTATGATATCGTACGTTCTCTACTCTTAAAAATCTAGGAAGGCACTGACGTGAAGTCAGCAGCTTTAACACGCTTGTTCACATTGCGAAATGGTGACTTGGAAATTTCAGTGAAATTTCAATGAAATATAAAAATTTTCAAAAAAAAATAAAACTTTCGAATTTTTCTATGGATAATCCTCCTTTTTGGCACTGTTCATATTCCAACCAAGTTTCATTTCGATCAGATAAATATTTTTCGAGTTATTGAAAAATCAAAATATCAAATGGCTGTAGCACAAAAACCATTCGACAGATTTGGACCATTGATGAACCTAACCGAGATATCCAGGATCTTAACCTAACCTGAAAATTTGAAGACTCTATGTCCTTCCGTTCGAAAGTTACAACGCACACGTCGGACGGACAGAATCAATTTTGACCACGGATTCTTCATCAGTGAGTCCAACCTAGTCGTTCGAGACCAATTTCAGCCTAAAATTCGAAAATTACCGACATCGTGACGGAATGATAACGCGCTGTTCCCCAGAACAAGAACAGAAAAACAGAACAAGACTTCGAATTGATAAAAATCGAAATTTCTTAGTCCTAGTCGGTAATATTTCGGTATGGTTCAATTGAGTAGTCCGATGGCGTGAGATGAAAATTCCTTCCAAATTTGAAGCGAAGGCCTCGAATGGTTTACGAGTTATCTACTATCCAAAGGTTCTGCCATAATCAATAAATCACCCTGTATCTCAGAAATTAATAGCCTCAGCCCATATTTAGTTGTTTGTTTCTAACATCTGGAGTAGGTTTGGTGCTTAATTTCGATGGTCGAATTCGTGAATGAGTAAAAGCCGCCCAATGATTCCGTAGATATACCCATTCAAAATTTTATTTTTCCAATATTTTCAAAAATACAGATTAGATCGATATGAAATCCAGTAATTTATCGAAAAAAAAAATCTAGAAAAGCTCTGCCGTGAAGGCATACGCGCATGTTCAAATTCTTTGCCGAAGCGGTCATCTACATTGAACATGCGCGCAAAAGCTGCTGCATTCACGGCAATGCTTTTCTAGATTTTCATTTTCATCGAACTGATTAATCCGTGTATCTTCCTCGTTCTCTCCTTTTGGTCTCCACCGAAGAAGATAAAGATAGAGGTTAATCGATTAATCATTTCGATGAAAATAAAAACGCACCCAATAAGGAGAATCATCAATCGAAAAATTTGGAAAAGAATTCTTTAATTTTTAGATTTCATTTCTTTTTCACTAAAATCTCCAAATCGCATTCTCATATCCGAGTACTTTATTTCAGTCGAATCAGATTTGTATATTTTGAATCATGAAAAAAATAAAATAAAATCTCAAATTCAGGACGCATCATTTCGTCGGCGTGTTTATAGATTGCGCAGACTGCATCAGGTAACTGTAGTCCGTAGGTTGATATCTACGCATATATTTAGTCTAAGCTAAGCAGAAATCTTTATCTAGAGTTTAATATGTCAATGTTTGTGACATCAGCTTTGTTCACAAATGACGAGGACGTATAACCATTGTATAAAGACAAAGTCTTCATTCAATGATAAAACGTATCTTTATTTATAGTTTTTAGTTTTTTACGAGTGAAATTTCGCGATAATGGATCTGATTAACAGCTTTCCAATCTCAAATGATACATTTCAAAAACGCTATAAAGAAAAATTGCAGTATTCAATATTCAATCTTGTCTGAAGAATCGGCATCAGGAATATCATTTATTAGGAGTATAACTTCTGAAAATGAAGCAGGAAGAATGGTTGGCTCTTTAATTTCCAAAAACTAACAACAGAATGATATAAAACATATGTATGGAATGAAAGAAAATTTTTCAGTACTAGTTAGAATAGTATTTTATATTGCGAATTATCAAATTACTATCATATTATTCTGATCATTGTTATCAGAGTGATATTATGATTGAATCTAATAGTAAATAGTTCTAGAATATCGTCGCGCAATATGAGGTTAAATATCCTCACGATTGAAATGGGGGAAAATGTAAATAAAATGTGTTTTGAATATTTCACAAATTTTCCTTGCAAAACAATGTTTTTTCAGAAACTATCAATCAGATTTCACTGAAATTGTTTCGAATTTCAGGAGTTATTTCTTTCACTATCAGAGGTAGGCCGGCCGTGAACACATTAGTGAAAACTCGACATAGGAAATATATTTGTAGGGTAGGTTTTTAGTTTAATTAGGAAGGTCGAATGCTTCAATGGGTTGAATTAACCAATTATTTCTTAGATAGTTAAACCCATTCAAAATTTTGGATCGAATTGCAATCTAGTTCTAGATCGAAAATTATAGCTTGAGACTCATCTAGAATTTCGTGAGGACCATATGAAAAGAAGATCTGCGTTGGGTTTGGCGGAGTCAATAAGTGTTTAGATCACTTTGGCAACGGAACAAGCGCGTGAAAGCTCCTGACCTCACATCAGTTCTTTTCTAGGTTTTCATTCCGATATGTTCATTTTCTACACAATGTATTTACGAGTTGGAACTTCCAAATTGATACTTATGCAAATATGTGAGATCCAAAATTTTACCTAATTCGATATATCTAAAATCTTCAAGAAATGGCGCGTCAGAAGCAGTTTGGAGATCAAAGTTTGAAAGAGCCTAAAATAAAAGTATTGGTAATCCATCATGAATTTGATTTGTGGATCAAATATTAATTGATCGTAGCCGTGAATTAAGATTTCAATGCAAATTAATGTAAAAGGTTCGCTGGAAACTGTGTGCTTCCGACGCGCCATCCCTTACGATATTAGATAAACGAAATTAATAAAAGCATGTACTGGATCTTACGTTTTTGTTCTGGAGAAGAGCGTTCTATAGTTTTTTCCGAATTTCTGTAATATTCAAATGTTTTCCCCACAAAGGTTCTGAAACGAGTATGTTTCACTCACTGATAACGAATACGTTGTCAAAATTTATTCTATCCGGCCGCCCGAAGACACGAATACGTGAGTTGGTACAGAGAATCCTATCTACTTGAAATATTCAGGGCAGGTGGCATTTCGGAATGCAAACTTTATTGGGATCGTATGGTTGATAAATTTAAATTAAAATTATGTGGAATTTCGTGGTTTTTTCCTCGGCATCTTTGACATTTCAGTGGTTCCAAAAATTCTATTCTAATGATGTTGAAACTTGATTTCCTGTTTGAGAAAAAAATCAGAATATTCTTCAAATATTCCTTATTATGTGATCTAATCTAATGATATTATCCTCACGAGATTGGGCATGTATTTTCGAATTCTCAATTTTCAATAAACTACTTGATTTCAATTTGATTCGATCTGAATTTTCGGAAATATCGGGAAAATAAAATTTTGAATGGATATATCTGCGGAATCATTAGGTGGAATTTACCCATGTACGTGCTTACGATTGGACGTGTGAGGACTTTTTCTTTGTGAATGAAAATAGTAATACCCACTTTCTGTTGGATAACACTATTTTGTATGAACATTATCTGAAATAAGAAACGGAAATGATTCATTTATCTGAGATGCGAATACTGACTGTACCTATATATTCTTCAATGTAGTACTGAGAGGTCAGTGCTGTTTTCCGTAACTATCCAAAGAATGGCAATCAGGTTAACGTTCAGTAAAACCAGGGACTCTCTAGAATTGGAAACGTCGATTTGAAAGCATAATCTGTAAGCTCATTAAACACAATAATGTATTCTGAAGATGACCCCAATTTTGAAGGGGTCGAAACATATGTAGCGTTATATTTGTTAAATATATGTTTGGAGTAGACGTGAAGAATTCATTTCCATTATTCATACCTCCAATGAATATGATGAATGACAGATTGAATATCCTTGTTTCGATCTCATAATGTCTGAATCTTCGCCATTGACTTCACAAGTCAGTCATTGCTGTTTTAATGAAAATTGCTTTGAATATACCGAAAATTCTATCTTACTCAAAAAAGACAACGGGATGATGATGGTTAGGCCCTACATGTCTGTGGTCTGGTCCCAAAATAGAGATATATCCCTTTGTATTTTGTGACCCGGATGAACGTGGGAGCAGCTCAATTCAAGATCTTCAGTAACTGTGGGGCGTTTCTCGAGTTTTAGCAGATTTTATGAAATCCAACTGTACCGAACCCATGGCCAATACGCTGTGATCGTCTAGTAAACTGAAAAGGACTCTACGTTGTATTTGCAACCCAAAATACTTTCATATTCAGAGAATGAGAGAAAAGATTGAGATGAGAGAAAGGTCAGGTTAGAATGAATAGGACGACAATTTGGCTATTCGACGCGGCTCTCTTGCAGGAGCAAAAAGAATGCCTCAGATAAACTCCAGAACCGATTTTTATCATAACATAACATCAGAAACAATTTGTAGTAAATGGTGAAGTCAATTAGGTGCAGGCAATCGGTGAGATTCAATAGTATATGGCGAAGCTTATTTGAGATACAATATACAGGAATGGTGACTAAGGGGTTGAATAGCGGGGCCCTCCTATTTACGGAGCGATACCCCTCCTTAGCGACCACCTGGGCAACAATAATAATAAATCAGTATATGGCGAATGTTATTTGATATACAATATACAGGTATGGTGACTAAGGGGTTTAATAGCGGAGCCCTCCTATTTACGGAGCGATACCCCTCCTTAGCGACCAACTGTGTAACAAAAATAATAAATCAGTATATGGCGAAGCTTATTTGAGATACAATATACAGAAATGGTGACTAAGGGGTTGAATAGCGGGGCCCTCCTATTTACGGAGCGATACCCCTCCTTAGCGACCACCTGGGCAACAATAATAATAAATCAGTATATGGCAAAGGTTATTTGATATACAATATACAGGTGTGGTGACTAAGGGGTTGAATAGCGGAGCCCTCCTACTTACGGAGCGATACCCCTCCTAGGCGACCAACTGTGTAACAATAATAATAAATCAGTATATGGCAAAGGTTATTCAAGATACAATATACAGGTATGGTGACTAAGGGGTTGAATAGCGGAGCCCTCCTATTTACGGAGCGATACCCCTTCTTAGCGACCACCAGTGTAACAATAATAATATAATAAAATCTGTACCTCATAAACAGCAGTGGCAAATATATGTAGAGAAAATATACAAGTACCTAGTGGAATCTAGTCTAACCCTTAAGGTTGAATTCAAGGAATCTACGCATAAGCAACCTTATGTGTGAAACATCCAGTAGCAATGAACCTCAGTCAGATGTATCTACACTACTGTGCTATTGTTATAACGTCAAGGGCAGTCGATACCGAACTTATCACCCAAGGTACATAGACAGGTCTCGCGACTACAAAAGATACATCAGGCTGTCGATTCCGAACTTCACCGAGTCTCAGTCATAGTGGGGGATTTGATACACAAATCTACGTGCTAATATCTCACAAAGATCCATCAATGACTGGGAAAGTAGCAAACACAGACAAGCACTAGTGAATTTAGATAAAATGATACAAATGCTTCCACTATGCAATCCATACAATATCTCTTTAATTATTCGCGAATGAATAGATGAGTATTATAACAGTTCAAAATAGTAAATCAATGTAACGAAGACTTACTTGCTAAGAAGCTGGAAACAACTATAAGTACTAAATGCACAAAATGGCTGCCTATAAAATGGGCCTGTCGTTCGTCGTAATTCGAAAGAGGGACTGTACACTTCTAGTTCCTTCTGGAATTTTGAAAGCGAATGAATCTCTCCGGTGTTTCCTTTTCCCTAGTTTCAAGGTTAGTTCAAGTTATAATAATAAAAATAATAATAATAATGATTTGGAAGATCTTCAGAGAACCACTCGCACCATGTTAACCCAGCATAATGAACACCACCATAGGTCATCCCTAATGAGAACTACACTACCAAGGAGGGAAGGAGGAAGAGCTTTAGTCGATATTGTGAACTTACATTCTCATCAAGAGGCTAAACTGACAGAATTTTTCAACAATAAGGCCCAGACTTCGGACATCCACGGTACTGTGGTGTTAGCTGATAAGAAGTACATAATGTTGAACCTTACTGTGGGCATGTTAGACCTGCCAGTGGTCTCTGATGCTCAAAAAAAGGATCAGTGGGCACGAAAGGAACTTCACGGTCGTCACTGTCATGGTATTAACCAGCCCCACATCGACAAAGATGCATCTAATCGATGGCTAACAATCGGACAACTATTTGGCGAAACAGAGGGTTTCATGATGGCAATCTAGGACCAGGTGATTAATACCAACAACAATAAAAAGTTCATTACTGGGGATACAACTCTCATATCAGATAAATGTAGGAAATGCCATCAGGAGTCCGAAACAATTCAGCACATAACATCTGGCTGCACAAATTTGGCCAATACGGAATATCTACATAGGCACAATCAGGAATGCAATATAATACACCAGAAGATAGCTCACAAATACGGCCTCTTGGACAGCTACACACCGTATAACAAGTACCAGCCACCACCAGTGCTAGAAAACGTCTCTGTCAGGCTCTACTACGATCGATCTATTATTACCGACAGAATGGTGACGAATAACACACCAGATATTGTTGTATTTGACAAGGAGGCTAGACACGTGTCTCTGGTTGTTGTTGCAATCCCTTACAACAGCAACATAACTCAAAAACATCTGGAGAAGATCAATAAGTATGCCGATTCAGAATAGAAATACAACAAATGTGGCATGCTCAAAGAGTAGAAATCATCCCAGTGATCATGTCATCGACTGATCTCGTTCCAAAAACCCTCACTGAAGGACTCAACAAGCTGGGGCTGCACAGGAACAGCTATATCGATATCCAGAAGGCGGTTATCCTGAACACTTGCCGCATAGTCAGGAAATTTCTGCAGGTTTAGTGACCGACACGTACCCTTTTGATACTCATATACCTGGTGTTGGTGGAAAAATCCAGTCTAGGCTGAGAAAAGAATAAAAATAATAATAATAATAATAATAATAATAATAATAATAATAATGACGGTTTTTTGTAATGCTGCAATATCGCAGTTACAGCGACCTGATGCGACAAAAGGATGAACGTCATACACATCGATCAAAGTATTCTGCACTCGAAGGTGAGACTCGCAAGATGCTCCTGGCAGATGGCGCGCTGTAGTTGTTATACTGCAACGGTCCTTCTGAAAGGTAACAAGTATCGAGAGAACTCTCTGCGGTTTATCCAAGTTAAGTTGACCTGACGATCAATAATAATTGTGAAACAGCTGTAGTCATTCTACTTGGATCCGCTTCTTCGGTGTAGGTGTTTTGGTTGATTGGATGATTAGCTCTGATCAAGGGGGAATATTTGTTGATTTATCGACGGATATTCGTCCTTGTGATTATGTTATTTAATAATAATAATAATAATAATAATAATAATGATGATGATAATGATAATGAACTGACTTTATTAACCCAACATCACTACAACAAGGAAACAAAATGTACAATTTTCAAAGATCTAGAAGAACCGCTGGAGCGAAGTTTAGTCGAGAGACTACTCTTACACTTAACTCCACCGATTCTCCTACATTTATACAGATGACAACAATGCATATAGTACCAAAATGAAACCACTAAGATCCAAGTAGCTATTCCAAAATGAGAAGCAAAATACTATTCAATTACAAAAATCAACCTAAAAGTAACGTATCAAACAGCACTGTCTATTCCAATCAAAAAAATAAATTCACACTACTACTACTTCGAAACCAAGAATGACTTCAACCGAGACTTAAAGGCAAACAAGGATGAGAAACTTCAGACATCCATATCAAGAGAATTGATTATTTTCACGTCATTGAAGGAAAAACACCTACGGAACCTGGCCGTCCGATGAGTTGGATTGCACAACCTGTAAGGGTGTCTAATATTGACAGAGTGAACATCAGATCTAGGAACCAGTCCATCCATTACACCTATCAGACTCCTTAGAAGCTTGAACACAAAGCAACCCATGTGTAACTTAACTCTACTTTCCATCCTCAGCCATCATCCCAGATCTTTAATTTTCTGTGACACATGATCGAATTTACGGAGCCCAAATATAAAACGACAGCACCAATTCTGCACAAGCTGAATTCTCCTTTTATGAAACGCATCCAAACAGGGTCCATAAATAAAATCACAATAGCTAAAAATTGACAGAATCAACTGCTCTGACAAATTCTTTCTCAACTGAAAAGTCAAATACTTACGTGAAGAAAAGAGCAGCCTCAACCTATAAAAGGCAGACCTAACTAGTATTTCCATGTGTTTATTAAATCTGAGGTCTTCATCAAATTGAACACCGAGGTTTCTGGAACTATCGCATATCACTATCCTGTCACCATTGATGTTAAGGTCTAAGCTAACGTTACTATAGCTTTATCCTTCTTTTACGCATAAACAATACACTTAGTCTTCGATGCGTTAATGGACAAATTATGTGTCGTGCACATCAGAAGAATCAAACTTAAATCCGGGTTAACCCTAGCCGAAGCAAAATGTAATTCGTCCCTACGCAGTCGAAACAATAACTGGAAATCATCAGCAAATGCTTCAGTAGTGCAGTACTTCAAGTCTGACGGAAGATCTGCAACATACATGATGAACAATTATGGTCCCAATATGGAACCCTGTGGAACACCTGCCAAGATTGACTTTTGTGTTGAACAAATTTACCCGCACCTTCAAATATCGAAGTGATAAAAATGACCTAACCATCGAAACCGCCGACGGAGAGAAACCGAAATATTTCAGCTTGGTACACAATAGAGAATGGTTTTTTATTGTCGAAAGCCTTCGAAAAATCCAACAGAACATGGACGACAGAGAAACCACGATCCAAATCTCTGAATATTCTATCGGTTACCGATGCCAAGGCTGTAGACGTGCTATCATTCTTGCGAAAGCCAGACTGTTATGAAGGCACAGATCAAAGTCATCAACATACTTGGACACTTGCTCCAGCAGAACCTTCTCCAAAACCTTGGATAAAAGTGGCAGAATACTAATGACTCTCAGATCGGCAAATGAGGCAGGATCCGGAGTCTTCGGAAGCGGAACACCAATCGTACATTTCCACTGTGAGGGAAATATATTTGTTAATAGGCAACTGTTGATCAAATGTAGAATATATGGTTCAATTATTGGAAACACATGCACAAGCATATCGAAAGTGATATCATCATCTCCCACGGCTTTAGTATTAATATCGCCCATTATCAATTTCACTTTCTCTAGGGTTACAACTTCGAAATGAAACGATAGTCCCCTTCTGTAAACATGGTTGTTATAAAAAGAAATATTTTCAGCACATGGACTATCATTCGCCATTCCATTATACGAGGAGAAAAAAGTACTAATGTCCTCCGCATTCCGCAAATCCTCTGGTATGTCTCTGGAGTTCACCCTCGTAACATTTAGGGTCTTCAATGCCTTCCGAGTAGTTTCACTTCCATTGGAGGCAGCAGCCGAAATATATAATTTTTTACTACGTCCAACTTCTGAGAGTCTGATTCCTCGTTCTCTTATACTTATTCCAATCTACCTCAGATCCAGAGCGTTTCTTTCTATGATTGAATCACGGTCCAACACATAGGCGTAACATTTGAATATAGGAAAATATTATTATTTAAAACCTGGTAAAGTTCAGTAACCTAGTACAGTACACAACTTTGAATATCTTTCAAGAATAATTATGAGGAATAATTTTGTGTTCTGAAATGATTGAGGATTTATATAATGACTTGAGAAGAACTCTATTCGCATTCTTTATGCTATGCATATATCATGGTTTTTTTCATATATAATATACAATTTGTGGTAATTTCAACATTGATATATTATTCATTATTATTTATGTGACAATTTCTATATTATTAATATTGCAGATGGTGCATACGCAGTGACTATAAAATGGTACAAGAATAAGGAACTTCTTGTGGATAGCTGTGATCCAGATCTCCATATGCCGGATGGACTCATGTTGTGGAACAATGGATCTCTGGAAATTATTAAGGCACAACCAGAAGATACAGGGGAATATGTCTGCGAAATAATCAGGCCTTCACCGTGGTCAACAGTAAGGCAGTCTCACGCCATAGAAGTTATGCGTAGGTGAAAAATTTATTTTTCATTTGTATGAATAGGGACAATGAGAACAAAAACTGACATGAAATCTTGGTTTTCAGTTTCATTTGTACAACTTAGGTTATGCACTCGATATTATGAATCGTATTACACATGCATAACCGAGCGACCGGTTAAATTTTAAGCCCATACTGGCGTCTGAATTAAAAATTTCAGCGCCACGGTGGCCAGTTTGAGAACCTTAAACAGATAGGAGCTAGGTTTTCAAGTACTCGCTTGTAAATTTGATTGATTAAAATTCGATTTTACAATTTGTTCAAAGACTTTTTCAGTTAACACAAGTGATAATGTGTACATATTTCATTTTTATTAAATATTGATGTATCATCTATTCTAATTCAGAATAGCAATGCTGCAATTACTGTATGAAGTTTTTTGATATAGACTTATTTCAAGTCTAAGTGGCAAGGTTAATTTCAAATCATTTGGAGTATCTTGAAGGCACAGAAGCTAAAAGTGTTCAGGAAGATGAATGTGATATTATGTTGCTATCATTTGCAGAACTAATAAACTCTCAACTTTTTCACTTACCCAAATTCATCATTGTTCAAATACCCCCTCAGATCTTCAACTCTAAAAGTTAAAAAAAAGATAGTACCTATTGCATAGCATACTTTTTGGAATGATAGACAAATACTCATAACAACTTTCATATTTATATAGGGAAGGCCTCAATCTACACAATATATTATGAACGAACTGAAAACATTCACATAACATTTATGATACTCGTATCGTAAGCCTTATTCATTATGGGTTGACAAATCCTTCCAACACTCATAAGATTGGTCTTGAAGAAGCTGTAATAAGCCTTGTATAGCTTCAATTCCATCGGCAAAAGCACTTTGAGCGAAGAATATTCATCACCGGATATTAATTTGTTGAGACTCCTTTGTTTTTCTATTTCTAAAACATTTACGTTGTCTCTTCATGATTAGTTCAATAGCAAGATTTCTGGAAGGCATAGCATTTCACTTATTGAGGAACTTCCTCTGCTTGTATTAGAGGACTGGAAAACAATTGTCTTCATAAATGAATTTAATATTTCAAGATCAATTTGTGCCCCCCTCTAAAAACATAATAATCATCGCTAAAATGCAAGTAATAAACTCTCATAAATCTTGTTTTTGGTTTACCAATTTTAAGTTACAAGTTATCAAGGTTTTTAGTCTAGTCTAAATGCATAAGCCTCAAGAACCATCGAGCCGATATATTAAAACTTAGTAGGGTACCCACCAGCTTCATACAGGGACGGATCCGTATTTTTGGAAATATGAAAAAATCAAAATGTCGAGTCAAAAATCGAAGATAGTTAACATGTCGACGTATAGCTCTCGATTTTCAGAATAACAGCGCAAAAGCATAATGAATTCGATATCGGCGTTAGTATTTTCTCGCTGTGTTACCATTACCTATACTACATGCAACTAGATCTACCGGCAAAGGAATAAAATTGAAGAATCTCACTTCAGAAAATTTTTGTCTCCACCTACATTATTTTTATGATTTATTATGCAACATCTATCAGAGTTTATTATATTCATCATTGAATATTTGGAAAACCTTGCATGTCAGAAGAAGTTACAAGAAACAATTAAATTTACTAAAATGATTGAAGATTCCTTTTTCCCTATTACAGACTCAATTATATCTGCATTATTCATGCATATCTCTTATAGTTTCGAAAAAGGATAAAAGTTATTACTTCCATAAAACTTTATTTCCTTTGGAATAACCATGTTTAAATTATAAAAAATCTCATTTAGTTTGGAAATTTCAACAGCCTGTATCTTTTCACCTAAACCGAATCTGGAAAACTATTGAAGGAAGAACATGTTTTCTTTGAAGGAGGAATCTATGGTTTAGATTTACTTTCCATTGAACAGGAGCTCCTCATTCTCGTGAACCATTAATTCTTTGCTCAAATCAATGTTCAACTCGAAGACTCACCTTTTATACATTTTATTTTCAATGATTATTTCTAAAGATCTGAAGTAAACATGACTACAATAAATTATAATTGCGTATTTCAGATCCTCCTTCAGTTTCACCTTTTCCTCCAACCGGTTTTCTTCAAGTCAAGCTGGGGGAAGAAGTGAGGCTATCTTGCACACCTTCAGGAGTTCCATATCCAATAGTCACGTGGAACTTTCAGGTATTTTTTTGGTTTTCTCATGAATTTTCATCAACAAAGTAATCTCGTATCCGCTTTTCTTTTTCAGGACGAAGAGCTTAAACTGATCGACCACAGAGAAATGTTAAAATTCACTGCTTCAGATAGGCATCTCGCTGGTATTTATGAATGTATTGCTGTGAACGGTGTTGGTGAACCTGCCACAGCCCAGATAGAATTGAATATAATATGTGAGTTTCAAAATACTCATAAATAATTTCGAAGAAAAGATCATCTCAAACTGCTACAAAACTGGGAATTAGCAGAATTTACTTGGTTGCTAGTTGATTTTTCATAGAGAAATACCTTTCTTCGTCATTAGTCTGAAAAAAGAACCGAAATCAGGAGAATTTGGTAGCTATACCTATCATCAATTCGAATCGATGCTCTGAGATATAACTTTCGAAACTTAAATATTTATTATGTAGGGGTTTGTTCTTCAATGAAACGACATATTTGTTTTGGACATTTCTTGACTAGATGTGAAGTTAGCTTGATCATTCGTTCGAATTTTGAAATTTAGGTAGGCCAATTGATAAATGAGAGATACTCGCTACTACAACGTTTGCGAATTATGAATAAATATATTGGATCCCACATTTCTGCTAACATGTTGTAGGATACAACGTGCTATCGAGTTCGATGTCAAAGTCGATTCTGTCCGATGGGCCGAGGACACGATAACTATCGACAAGAACGAGAAACGAGATACCGACTTGAAATTATCAGGGTAAACGAACGAACTTGTGCGACAAATCCGAATGAATTGAATTCAAGCTACCCTCGTCGACTGGCAGCGACTTCATGCGGGCGTTTTCGAAAGAATTCAAGCGGAGCAATCGAATCCCGATCAGTTTGGATTTGTCGCGTCTATACGCTCATATAGAGGAGCTATTTGACGGGAAGCGAATTCTTGTGTGTGAACGAAATAATCGTTGTTTATTGTTGGTGAATTTTAGAGGGGTCAGATTGAAAGGCTAATGGATGTTGTCTTCTTTCTTACATTAAACTCACACCCAGAAGTTCTTTAGTTGTATTAGCCTGCCAGAAATTGAATTCTTTGGCAATAATCGGCTGTAAGGCATTCAAAATATATTTAATCCAGCGCGTTTCGATATTATATTGGTTTTTATAGCTCTTATTATCTAAACATCTATTATCCGAACATTTTTCTATATGATCAAGTGTTTGGTCCATACGTACTCTAATGATTCATCTGCTGTCAAATCAATCCCATATGCTGAACGATCCGTTTGATCACCAAATAAACAAAGTTTTTTCTGATCAAACGCTACGGATAATCCACTAGATAACTGTTACCTCAAACACGCAACCACATCTGCAAATTTTGAAGAATTTCTGAATATTTGTTTCACAGTCATTTCTTTCGATTTTTGTAGCTTTTAAAGTTTCGAAGTCACATACTAGATACATTAATAACATATTTCCCTTCAGAAGGTGACTTTTCACAAATAAACTCAAATCAGCCATAATTTCGAAGTTCCACATCTTTTGTTTTCGAATAACCTAGGTCATCAACATTCACACTTGCATTGCAGTATTATAACTCAGTACACAATAGCAATCTGTAAAGTTTTCGGGCGTTTTCCGATTCTTCATTAATATGGTGGTCTGCCTCGGTGGTGCAGTGAGTTATTGCTTGTAAAACCGAAGGTACTGGGTTCGAATCCCGGCAAGGACATGGATGTTGTAAAATGTCCAGGTGGTGGTGATTTGGAAAGAATCTAAAGTAAATGATATGTTCAATGTGACGATGGTTTATAGTGGCTAAGCACAGTAAAAGATAAAAAAAATTAAGATGGTGAATTTTTCCCGATAATTTCATTTTCCCTAAATTTGAATCTATTAGCGTGAAGATGTTTCAGGTGCGGATATATTGAATATTTCCGTTGAGCAAATTCAATAATGAGCTAAATCCGCTGAACAATTCCGGGGATATACAAATCTGAAATTATATTGTTTTCCTAAATAACAAACTCAAAAAAATTCTACTTCCACACAAAATTAAAACTTGATAATTAGTTGCATATAAATCTCATCAGGATCGTATCTATATATACCTATATTAATTTATTAACCAATTGATTAACATAAAAATTCACGTAAATCTTACAGGCGGGTAATCGTAAGCAACATTCAAAAAATTTGTTTACAAAAAAATTTCTAACCTTCAAAGCCGACATATGTTTTAGAACCCAGTACCAGATCTCAGCTCCATCGGATATCTTTATTATATTTCTGATAAATATATTATGTGTTTAAAACTACAGAGGTTTATTTCGCCCTTTCATGAATTCTAACTTGAGGTCCAAATCCGTGGATTTACAACTTTTATGTCTAAATTATTTGTTCTCAAAGTTATTGTGTGTACAATAGGTGACTGCAGGCTTTCATGAACCGATATTTGTTGAGTAGGAGTTTTGCTGCACAAAGACCAATTCGTAAATGATTCCAATCCGCCTGATGATACCATCATTGAATCCATTTTGTTTTACCCATTCACGAATTTGTCCTTTATTGATATTAGGCCCTAACCTCTCTCAACAAATACCGAATCCCTAAGCTTTTCAATGAAGTTCACAACTCATTACCAAGTTTCAATTTTGTGTACGCAGGATATTTCATCACTGATATTCCAACCATGTCGTTCAACGCCATTTGCCATTCGTGATTCGAAAATTGCAGAATTGTTGGTAAGATGATAACGCTTCAAACTGTTCTTTAGAACAAGCGCGTAAAAAAAGGACTGATTTTAATGTTACAAATTTTCCAACATTTATACATACTATTACATAAAAATCCAATTTCTCGTCTAAAATGGGGAAATACACAGTCTTGGTTACATGGAAATCAATGAAAAACATACGAGTTCGAGGTAAAATACTGAATGGAACCAAAGACACATCATAGAGAACAGTCATCATTCACGTTGCGAAATTCAAAATTACTGCTATTCCGCGTTTTCTCTGATTGGCCTATTTCAACCTTCATCTCCCTATCTCTAGTCGCATGTGCACGTCGAACTATTTTCCACTTCATCTAGATTAACGTAGGGTTTCGCATTTGAACCAGTGACTTTTCCAAACCTGTATACTTTTGCGATTGCTAGAATTTATCCAGAAAGTTCCCCAGGCGAAAGCCGCAAAAATGTCCGGAGATTTCTTGAACAGACAGGGCCGTACTCATCATAATATTCATAGAGTCTATCATCAAGCCTTCAAGTTTCTCTAAATTCCAAAGGAGGTAATCGAATTTATCTCTCGAATCTAGCTCGCCCTTAATCCCCTTTGTATCGCGTTGTAGTTTTATTAATTGACGAAATTTGAATGAATCCTCAACTCAATTATAGATCCAAAAATATAGCAGGTTCTGCGATTACATCTTTCAACCAATTGGCCAAAACTGTTTTGACTTTTATGATTAGTTTCGTCTTCGGAAACATTAAATGAATTGTGAAATTATTGACGTTCCAAAATACAAATGGTCGACATAATCAGAGAAATTATAGATTTTGTATGATTAGATTTATTCATTCCCCAGTGCTGCTATACCGATCACTATTTCGCGAGTGAAAATTTGATGAATTGATTAAATTTATTGACTTAAAGGCCTATTACACTATCCAACCTCTAGAGCCCGGTATGCCGGGTGCCCGGTTTGCCGGGTAGGGTGTCGCTTATTAAACTACCCTAGATATCGGTCTGACTTCTGTCATCTGAACGTCAACGTAGGGACATTTACAAATATCCAATCGTTATGTCCCCGAAATGATCGAAAAGACAAAAAGTTGCATTAGTGGTGAGTTTGGCGGTCAGTACCTTGAAGTCCACCAAACGGAAGGAAAGGGAAATATGAGTGAAAAAATATTTGCTCCTCAGAGAAAAACTCTCAAATATGCAAATACTTCGCTGTTTAGACCAAGCTGATTCACTGAACTACTTGAGACCATACCAGCTGACCAATTTGAAGAGCTACTTAACTCAGTAGCTTCGTTAATAAAAAAAAGATGATACCATTTCAAAACAAAGCTTAAGTCCACAACAAAGACAGAGTTCTTTGATATCTCAACCTCTCTTATAAAACATTATAACCTTGACTGTTGCCGTTTCATCGAAGTTTTCATATATTTTCTTAGATTTCTAAGATAGCCATCATTCCTCTAGTCTTTGTGATCTTTCTTCCACAGATACGGCATTTCCATGTATATTTCTATTATATTAAGCAAGATTGCTTTTTCTCTTGCGCATGACATCTCACAGAATAACGCATTCAGGCTTATGACACGTTTATGTGTGTTGTACGCTCTCTGCGTTGCTATGCGACTGTTCACCCTTACTCCCAAGCGCTTATTACACTGCACGGTATGCCGGGTCCAGCAGATTGGGTCTCCTCAATCGCCCTAGATCAGGAACCTAGCTGCCGGATGCTCATTACACTACCCGGTCCCTGCCTGCCGGGCCCTGGAGATTTGATAGTGTATTAGGCCTTTCAGTAGGGTGTAGCATTGTGTCATGTAGATGACTTATTGAATATGAACTATTTTATGCCCTTCATCCTTCTGTACCAATCGAAATATATTTAAAAAAATGCACTTCTGTTACGTATTCACATAGCGGCTTCCTTCAAGCCAATTGGCCTTCTGCTTCCCGCTATTTGCTTTGTGGCGATATAGTGTTCATGGCTCTGTGCTTCTGCTTCAGAAGGCTGTGTCATTAAAATGCTCCATTGGCCAAACGGTGTCGAAGCTATGGTCATCAGTTGAATGTTTTAGGTTATTTCCTCAATATCTCAGAAACTTGAGTGATCGAAATGAAACTTGGAAGTCCGTTTTAGCATACCAACCATACTGTTTGCAACATTCCGTTCGGAGATCTTATGCTAAGTAAATTGGACACAAAGTTTTTTTTCGAATACTTTTTATCGTGTTTCAACGGAATTCCGCACAGACCTTGAACGCTATATTTCAGATCAGTTTATCAAATTTCAATTTGATGCAATTTTCATTTTCATATCGTTATTCACAAAATTGCTGAAAAATACTGATCCTATCATAATAAAACTTTGTAACTTGTTGAAAAATGCTAATGCAAATTTTTCTGCAAAATTTTTGATGATCGTGTAATTGGAGGGTATTATCTAAAAAAAAATTATTTTTTTTTTTCAAATATTCTATATTTTACGAACATATTATGCTCTTAAATTTCTGCACTAATCTATAATTTTAAGCGCTTGTTCTGGGGAACAGCTTGTTATCGTTTCGTCACAATGTATGTTATTTTCGAATTTTGAGCTGAAAATTGTCTAACTTACTAAGGCAAGGGCATAAAGTGTTTAAATTTACAGGTTTGGTTTGAAACCTAAATATCTCGGCCAAGTTAACTATTGGGCCAAATTGGCCGAACAGTTTCGGGGTTATATATTGTAACGTTTTCTTGGTTTTCAAAACGTTCAGAATATTTAAATTATTTATTTACACTTATTTACACACTATTGTTCCAATAACTAAACAACTATTTCTATCAAAGTCTGTTCACAATTTATATGCACACTAATTTATTTCCACTGAACTCTTTACGCTACGTATCACTCTGCTGAATTGGTCCCTGTGCTGCCCCGCGCCTGCCCTTATATCGTCCGTCTGGTTTCCAGCAATTACCGGAACACTCTCGAAAGAGGGTGACTCATACGCGCCTAGAGTATTCAGGCACATTCTAGAATAGACAGGGCCGTACTCGTCACACTGTCCCCTCCTTAAGCCTGTTCTGTCCCAGAACAGATTCCCTGAATTCCTCGGAGGACCGTGATGAAATCTGCAATCTTCACCATTTCTACAGAAGCCCTTCTGATGGAAGTAACAGTCTACGGTTTTGCTGGACTTTTCGGTTTGCTTTGGGTTGAAATTGCATACCAAAATCTGCATACCTGTCTTTTGGAAGACTACTTCAAGCATGCTTCGCACAACTCGCCAATTCAGTTGATCCAGTCCACAACAGCTAATTTCCTAATCCCAAAGCATTGAAGGTCTTCTTTCAAGCCATGCAGTGCTGTCCATAAATTCTGGTAGGTGGGCTTCTGATATGAGTATTGTTTGGTGACTACGTAGTAAATGAACCGACCCTCTGACTTCAGTCTCAGGCATTTTCCGATTCTGGGCTGCTGTCTCATCAGTTCCTCTTGGCGTCCAAATTTATTTCTGAATACTCTTGCTATTCCTCTACTCATCCTTAGATCCGCTGCTATACAATGAGCAAGAGAGTATTCCTCGGGAACTGTAAACAGGTCTTGATGAACTTCCTTTGTAACGCCAAACCGTGCAACTCGTGTTCCTCCATAGCTATTCATGAATTCCTGAAAATCATCACTTTCCTTCGCCGCAACCTCGATGAAACGTACTTCTTCTTCGTCATCCTGTGTTGACGCGTACGGAGCCAATCGATTGAAATGGACGACCTTCGGTTTTCCTCTAGGAAGCTTCCGTATCCGGTAAACTACATCATTTATCCTTTTCATGACTTCATACGGTCCTTCCCACTGTCTCTGCAACTTCGGAGAAAATCCTCTTTTTCTTTGAGGGTTATACAACCACACCAGATCTCCTGCGGTGAACCCTCCTTCAATGGCCTTGATGTCATAGCGCATTTTCATCCCCAAGTAACACAAACTTCCCGGCGAGATATCTGAGAAGTCCTAACCCGGCTTTCACGCGAACTCCTAAAGTGATTTCCTAAAGTGATCACAAACACAACATAATTTGGGAATTCGCAATGCGAGCTCCTAAAGTTATTGCATACGTAACAAGAATTAGATATTCACAATGCGAGTTCCTGAAGCCATCTCAGATGTAACCAGAATAAGAAATTCGCAATGCGAATTCCTAAACTCATCACTGACATAACAAGAAAGGGAAATTCGCAATGCGAGTTCCTGAAGTCATCTCAGACAGAACAAGAAAGGGAAATTCACAATGCGAGTTCCTTAAGTCTTCCCAGACGTAACCAGAATAAGAAATTCGCAATGCGAGTTCCTAAAGTTATCACAGACATAACCAGAATAGGAAATTCGCAATGCAAGCTCCAAAGATCATCCCGAGTGTAACAACAATGGAACATTTCGTTGTCCACTATTTATACATAGGCAAAATATGTGTTTGATTCATAAGAACGAAATAAATAACTTCAGAGAGGCTTCCTAGAAACCAATAGGATAATCGGCAAACATACCAAAAACAAATCAGTTAAAACATAATTCACATTGAATGTATCATATCTTGTTACTGGCTTTTATGGTGCCGGATTTTCCGGAAGGTTATGATGACAAAATCACGGCGTTTTTATACATTTGGTGGAGGAGTAAATGCATTTCAGGTTGAAACCTGTATTAACAAGTAAGAGGTGTCTAGCAAATTTATAGTTCTGTTGTTGAATGAAGATTTTCCTTATACAATGGTTTAATACTAAAACTAGTTATCGGCTAGAATACTAGTTGATCACGAAACGAACCTAATTAAGTAGCATTTATGACTTCATTCATCACAAAGAAAGCTCTTTTTTTCACATTATCATATTTCTGGATTGAAACTCACTACCAGTATCGGTTAGACAACGGCAGACTTGTACAACATTATGCGAGTGGAAATTACGTTCTCAAATCTGAAGGATTCAGAGAATTCTCGGAAGAAAACAGAATATCAAAACTTTAATCGAAACTGCTTCATATTTTTCACGACATATTCGTCTGAATATCGACCAATCTGAGATCCGTTGTTTTTCCTCAAAGAAATCAACACATTTCTCATTCAAATACTAACAGGGATTCCAAATCAATATTTTGTCTCCATACACCCATTATAGTAGTATGGATATATTTTTCCAAGAACCGATAATTAATCTCCATTCATTTCCGAAACACAAATCAATATTCATCAAATCCATCTAACCTCCAGACGTAAGAACCGACAATCTAAGCTCTCATATTACGATTTCGTCTGGTATATCTCATTCACGGATCTCGCCATCTCGCGGATCTCATTCAGATCCGAAATACGAATGAAGAATAAATATAAATTCCGACCGCGCTAAACAATACTCGAAGTCATCTAACCACCAGACGTAAGAACCGACAATCCAAGCGCTCATATTATACGATATCGCCTAAATGTCTTGATCACGGAACTCGCCATCTCGCGGATTCCTGGTAAAGTAGATATGTAAATCCTTGCATTGGGAATTTTCCCTGAGGCTGTTCGTAAGGACTTATGATCTGTGTCGGCGAAGTGCTTTCTGCTAATTTTTTGCATAGCGAGTCCGCAGAAGTCAGCATAAAATAATTTCAATAATCAACAGGAAACTTTCAAGAAATATAATTTAAATTTTAAATGTCAATATCTGATATCTGTACTTCCGGATATTGTCGCTAGGGGCATTTCCTGAAAATATCTCATGTCGTACTCCCAGAAATCTCGCGATGGGAAGTATTTGAGAATTTCTCAAACTCTCCGCCATGAGACTGTGTGAGCGAATTTCTCATAAACCTCCCATTGTGGGAAGTTTGAGAATTTCCGCATGCGATATCTTCAGGATCTCTTCGAGAATATCGCTGTGGCGGACATTTGGAGGAAATATAGCACTCCCTGTGACTTCGTAGAGAAGTAAAAAAAGTACTCTCAATGTTCTGAGAAGATATCGCCGGGATATCTTTGAAACCTCTCTGTGTTGCCTGGGTCCTATCACTTGCTTGCTGCATTTGATTGCGCACCTTGTCATGGATGTAATCTAGCTTACTCCTCAATTTACTGACGTAGTCCTCCCCGGCTACATCTTCTCCAGGCTTACAACCAAACTCTAGATCACAAGGTAGTCTAATTTCCCGGCCGAACATTATATTGGCTGGAGTTTCCTTGGTAGACTCTTGAATTGAAGATCTATATGCCATGGTAAATGGATGTAAATATTCGTTCCAGTCCCGCTGGTGATCGGAGACTACCTTGGCAAGATGTTTTCCCATGGTCCTATTCATTCGTTCTACCATGCCATCTGATTGGGGATGTAGAGCTGTTGTCCTCTTATTAATCCCCAATTTCCTACAAACTTCTTGGAATAATGTCGACTCGAAATTTCGGCCTTGATCACAATGTAGCTCTAGGGGTATTTCAAATCTGCAGAAGAATTCTTTGACCAATTTATCGGCAACCGTACACGCCTCTTGATTAGGAATACCGTACGCTTCCACCCATTTGGTAAAATAGTCCATTGCTACCAAAATGTACTTGTTTCCGTGATCTGTTTCGGGAAAGGGACCCGCGATGTCGATAGCTACTCGTTCCATGGGAGATCCGACGTTATATTGCTTCATTGGAGCCTTTCCTTTGCCATAAGGACCATTAGCTGCAGCACAAGTTTTGCATGTTCTACACCAGTCTTTAACGTCTTTTTTTTTCACTAACACTACAGGCGAGGTCCAGGGGCTATTGGATGGTTCAATGACACCTTCTCTCGCCATGTCTTCAATAATCCGTTCAGCCTCTTCTCTTTTTGCCAGAGGAAGACGTCTAGGGTGCTGTCGGATGGGTTGTGCATCACCAGTATTGATTTTATGCTGCACAATATCGGTCTTTCCTGTTCTTTCGTCAGTGGCAAACACGTCCGAGAATTTCTGAATCAGTTTTCTCACTTCGGCTAGTTCATAACGGTCCAGATCTTGACATTTCGAGGTGAGAAGGGTCACCAGCTCTTCAGTATTCTTCTGGCTCTGCGAGACTCCTGCATTGCCAATCCCACCAGAAATATGGTACACTGGTACCCCTTGTCCAATCAAGGTATTCTTCTTCAGGGTGACCGGAAACCTGTTGACATTGAGTAATCGGATGGGAATACTGTCTGTTACTCGTACCAATGCCTTTCCCAGGAACATTCCTTTAGCTAGGATTGCATCGTCACAGGGTTCGATCACTTTAACGCAGCCTTTTTTCGTAACGCCATCACATATACCACTCACTATGCCTTCAGTTCGACCTGGCAACGTGATGTCCTCGGCCAATCGAATCCGATATATCTTATCATCCACATCATTGAACGGGATCTCTTCATTTCCCAGTCGAAGCACATCACTCTTCATATCCAGTTGGCATCCAAGTTTCTTAACTAGGTCCAATCCCAGGATAACTTCTTCCGTGATTTCAGCCACTAGAACTTCGTGCCTTGCTGTTGTATTTCCCAATTCAATAGTGGAGAGGACCGATCCATAAGTTGGTATTTCCTGTCCAGACGCAGTTCGAAGTTTGATCATAACTGGACGAATTTTAGATCCTTTAGCTATTTCTGGGCGCACAATGGTTCTGGTCGATCCAGTGTCTACCAGGATTTTCACATTTCGATCATTTATTTTTCCGGGAACTACTATGCTGGATAAATCTGTGGACATAATTCCTCGGATTATCACTTCAGGGGTATCTACAGCTTGAGAAGATGTATGCCCCCCATCACCGGCCCTTTTCCGTTTACCTGCTGCGGCTCTTTTCCCACTTTTTGAGCCATTCTGCTTAGTATGCCCACCTTGATTGCAGTACCTGCACACAGCATCTTTTTTTTCATTACTCAATAATCTGCTGACTTCTTCTCTTATGACTTCTTCAACAGGTCAGTCTATTTCTTGGACTTGTCTTACACGAACGTGTCCTCTATGCGACGCTTGCTTCGCTGCCTCGAATTCTAAAGCCTGAGCCAAAGCATCATCTATGGTTTTAGGGCGTGCAAGTCTCAAGGCTTGTTGTATTGCACTGTCTTTGATCCCATCTACAAAGGTTTGGATGGATAGCTGTTCAAGGAAGCTGTCTGGAGCAGTTGGGTACGCCAGCCTGACTAATCTAGCCACATCTGCTTCAAACTCCTGGAGATTTTCTCCTGTTTTCTGCACCCGGTTCTTGATTTGGGCATGGTAAACTTGTTGTAAATGAGCATCACCATATCTCATCTGAAGTTTCGATGTTAGAACTTCATAACAGGCCTGTTGGCTCTCCGGAATCGTTTGCAGAATATTGAGTGCCTCTCCTCGTAGAGCTATTATCAATGCTGTGGCTTTTTCGTTATCGCTCCAACTGTTTGCCATCGCAGCAGCTTCAAATTGTTTTTGGAATGTCGACCATGGGACTTTTCCATCAAATGTCGGTGGCTTGATCTTCATTTTTCCACTTTCGCCGCTATTTTCCATTTTCATGTTGCTATAGGGTGATGAAGCCGGATAATCTTTTCCAATTGACATTTTTTTCAGGGACTCTATTATTTTAGAATGCTGTTCGATTAATCCTGTTATTTCTTCAAATTTTTCGTCAACTTCGTCAAATTTTCCATCAACTTTTTCATAAACTTCATCAAATTTCGAATTTACTTTCATATAAACTTCGTCAAATTTTTCGTCAACTTTATCGAATTTTTCTTTTATGGTTTCCATTTTCTCATCCAATTTGGTTGCAAATTGACTCACCAATTCATTGCTATTTCGAGAATTTTCCTCCATTTTCCGAGAATTTTCTTCCATTTTCCGTGAATTTTCTTCCATTTTCTCATTGATCTTCTGGGAGTTTTCTTCCATTTTCTCATTGATCTCCTGGGAACTTTCTTCCATTTTCCGTGAATTTTCCTCTGCCTTATTTTCCATTTTATCCATTTTCTCATTAATCTTCTGAGAATTTTCTTCCATTTTATCCATTTTCTCATTGAGTTTACTCAAGAATTCCATTATCGCCTGCGTTTCCATTGCGCTCTGCAGTCTTGTGGTCACTGGCATAAATTTCAATCAATAGAATTTATTTATTCGATTCGAGCGATGTCGAACCGCACAGCTGGCACCAATGTAACGTTTTCTTGGTTTTCAAAACGTTCAGAATATTTAAATTATTTATTTACACTTATTTACACACTATTGTTCCAATAACTAAACAACTATTTCTATCAAAGTCTGTTCACAATTTATATGCACACTAATTTATTTCCACTGAACTCTTTACGCTACGTATCACTCTGCTGAATTGGTCCCTGTGCTGCCCCGCGCCTGCCCTTATATCGTCCGTCTGGTTTCCAGCAATTACCGGAACACTCTCGAAAGAGGGTGACTCATACGCGCCTAGAGTATTCAGGCACATTCTAGAATAGACAGGGCCGTACTCGTCACAATATGAAATTTGGTTATTTCCTAGATATCTCATAAAGTATTCGATCAGATTGACATTAGGTATTTAGTTCTAGAATAACAATGCGCAGTCTAGTGTATTCAATTGTTAAAAAATAAAAAAACTATTAAAAAAGTTCTCAAATTTCTGTTGAAAAAACTTTTTCCTGCGGGAACTATTAATCAGATTTCAACTGAATTCCGCAGTCAGTATTTACCAACAATGTTTCAAATTTGAATTCGATCCGATATTTACTCCAGGTGATATAAGGGAAAAAAATGGAATTTGAATTTTGACGTTATAAGAAAATATGAAGAAAAAAAAAATTCTACATTTTTTTTTCGGCGGACTATAGATCAAATTTCTATGAAGTTTGGCTTTTACATTGTACAATTATTTCAGAAATGTAAATGTAATCCGCTATTTAATTTCGTATATATAGGGAAAAAATATGTGAAGCTCCGTTGACATTTCGAGGTTATTTCCTCAATAACTCGAGAAATGCCGATGCTTTCAGATTGAAACCTCGAAATTATAAAGAGAATGCTAATATGTTAGAAAATTTTCAGAAACTCATAAGAAAAATTTCAAAATTTTTGTTGAAAAAGATTTTTTTTTCGGGGACTATCGATAATAATTCAATGAAATTTGGCACAGACCTTAAAGTTAATATTTCGCAATAATGGCTCAAATTTGAACTTAATTCGATATTGTTGTTATAATGGTGAAAAAGGCGAAATTTTTTTTAGGAAGTAAATTGTACGAATATTTTTTGAAAATAATTGGTTTTTCGGAAACCATTAATCAGAATGCAGAGAAATTAGACACAAACTTTAAAGTTAATATCCAGCAAAGTTCCCTGAATTTCAGCCTGATCCGATATTTTTATCAGGAGATATTGGAGAATAAAATAAAAATGTCAAATTTCGTGGCTCTTTGAAATTTCCTCAATAACTCGAGAACAACCAACGTAGATTATTGTAGAAAACCGATCCTCAATTTTTCGCAAAATTTCCTAGGGATCGTACAGGCTGTTATGGATAGTTTCCGAGAAAAAAAATTTTTCGAGAAAAATCGTGAAAAAAAAAATTTCTAAATATTCGGATAGCACGATCTCAACAAAATTCCGCAAAAAGCTGCAAGCCCTTATGCTCCAACTAACTGCCAAGCTTCAATTCAATCGCTTCAGTACTTCTAGAAATATCAGGGGAAAAACCTCAAAACTTCAAATGGCTATAACTCCGAAACCATTTAACCAATTCTGCCTATTAAATAATATAATCTTCGCATTCAGAAGTGCAATTCATTCTGGAATTTTCAAGTCGATAGAATCCTTCCTCCGTAAGCCCGTAATCGTGCGTACGGACGACGGGCCGGCCGGACAGAATCGATTTTGACACCGTAATCGTTATCAGTGAGTGAAGTCATTTAAGACCATTTTCGGCTCGAAATTCGAAAAATTATAGACATTTGGACAAAACAATGGCACGCTGTTCCCCGGAACATGTTCCAAAAAAAAAACAAAAATCGAGAGATAAATAATATTATTCTTAAATCCCAATCAATTCAAAGAGTGTTTGTAAAATGACATAGTGTGCCATTTTACCTTCATTTACAGCTAGCTATGTCGTTTTATCGCAATCAAACGTAGTCTCCAGTTGTAACCGAATTATTTCATCTGGATATTGGACGACAATTTCTGCGTAGGTACACTTGCAATAAAGCATTTCAAAAATTTCTACACCGTTAAAAAATATTTTTCGAGGTAACCTTTTACATATCATGGCCGCAAATCAAATGGAGAAGAAACTGTTGATCTTGTGTATTCAAAACTACTTCTGTTCCCTAAATAGAGTTATCCCAAACATGAGCAAGAATTTTTTACGATATCCCCCCTGCGTAGTTTGAAGAAAGAGAAATTGCAGATAATTTCAATTCGATTCGGATACTAGTGACATGTATAACACAGGTTCCAACACCTCAAGCGTTGGTATCCTCATATGGCTAGTGCTGAGTCTAAACACATATTCGCCCAGTACCCAAAAGGCTTGGGACAGGGTAGAACCATGCCGATTTTACCGGTGTACGCCCAGTGTTGCAACGTACACCGCGTGTTCATGTATGGATGAAGCAGCAATACTGATATCAATTAATACATACCCAATAATATAAATCAAAAATCGGTCCCAACATTTCTCAACCGAGGACTTTATCTACTTTCCGTCGTAAAGTCATATGTATCGTAGTTGGTAGAAAATGTCATTTCAAGTCCATGTTTATTTGTGATTCAGATCCACCAGAACTAATAACCCCGAGATCATGGATTCACACTGCACCATCACACAGAGCTCAGTTAGAATGTAAGGTGTCAGCAGATCCGCAAGCTACAGTGACCTGGTTGAAGGGGGAGATACCTGTACCTCTCAGCTCCAGAGTAATCTCTTTAGTAGAAGGCGATAAGCATACTCTTCTGATCAGAAACGTTCAAAGAAGTGATTTCGGTATATACACATGCAGAGCGATAAATGAACTTGGTCAAGGAGAAATCACCATTCAATTATCAGGTAATAATAATGATCACCATAAAGAAAGAATGTGTAATAATAATCATCAATTTGCAAAGTCGAAAAAAATTTAATGAAAACTGAAAATTGCATGTCCACAACTACAAGAAGTGAATACTTTCTTTATCAATAGAATAGAGGACAAGTTCCATAGATCACGTTCATATAATTAAAATGAGTTCAAAAGCATAGCTATGGTCAATCAGAATGAGAACAGACTCCGTATACTTATTGACTGTGCTTGTATTATAAATAATGTTCGAAAGATATGTTTCGCAGATAAATCCTGTCCAGAATGCAGAAATGCAGGTGAAATTTCACTACTTACCAAATCCTATCCTTATATGATTACCCCTCATTATCTCAAGAGGAATAGGTCAAACATTAATGTATAATTGTGTTTGCAGTAACTTGCTAGAAACCTATTGTGCACTAGTTGAATAAAATAAACAGGACAGAATGCAGCCACTATAATTCACGCAGACATAAATGTTTACTCCTATTCATTTTGAACTAAAACATAAGTGCGCATACACCACGGAACGTCGATCCTAGCTCCAACTACAGCATCGTTCTATAACCTGGCGCACAAAAAAAAATTGATACACAATAATAGATTTGTGTGTTCGCATCGAAGCGCCACTTAGCCATGGCTTCGTGCAAAGGATGGAGCAAAGGCCTAATACGACGCTATGTTGGAGCATCCAGGGTATCATACAATGTGCAGGGCGATGCTTCAAGCCATGATCGAGGTTATAGTCGGAGCAAGGTCCTCGTTGTGTCCATAGTCAAACGCGCTCCCCTGTATTTTAGCTTCTTCAGATTTTGAAGCAATTGATGAAAATGTTTCCAAGTCTATTCGAGGGGATTCATGGGTTGATAATATCTTATATAGCTTATTTGTTATTTCGGAAAGACCAACTGAACTCCTAAAAGCTAGAGCTCTAGAAAATATTGGACTATATAGGTACTTGTTTCTGGTCAATTCGTTATCCACAAACGATGTACAGATACTACAGTATAATAAGCATGGAAGCATTAATAAGATTCCCTTTGGGTTTAGAAAGACTTAAGTTTCACAATTATCCCTTAAATTATACTAATAATCCCACCATCTCCAGAAAATTTCCATCATGACTTGAATTGAAAAACAATTAGCAATCAAAAACGGATATTGATCATCATTAATAGGCAATATTGTTTGTAGAAAAACAATTTGAAATTGCTATTTCTCAGGTACACAACCCAAGTTGGAAACACAAAAAAAAATTGAAATCATCCAGCTTTGGTAAACAACTCTACAAAAAAAAATTTCTGAATAATAGTAACATCAGCATATTCCTCAACACCAATAACTCCTTTGATAAGATCTTGAAGAACTCTGAACCGATAATAGATCAAACAAAGTTATCAGATATTTGCCTCTTATATTGTGGTACCTGCTCAAAAAACTTATAGTGAACGATCAGGTAGCTAGATCTTTTAGTGCAGAACAATTTTTGATGAAAAAGCACTACCTTGAGGAGCATTTTAAGATTTCGCACAAGGAAGCGGCCTCAAACTGAAAAAGATCTATAGCACTAAAAGCTAATGCAATTTTTCATTTGAAGGAGTTCCTAATCCTGGCGTCTTCAAGAAGACGGACGACAAAACAATGGCAGGAACAAATTCCTACAAACTCATATGGGAAGTTGATAGTTACACTCGTATTATCGAATACAGTTTGTGGTTTAGACTCTATAGACCACGAAATGGTTTGAGTAAACCAGATTGGATAAAACTCACCATACCTACAGAGTACAATTCAGGTCCGATCTACTCAAAGTCATATACTATCAAAGGACTGAAGGAGGGAACTATTTACGAGGCTCTTCTAGTATCATGTAACAGATACGGCTGGTCTAAACCGTCTCCCATTTTGAGGTTTGCAACACTTGGAGCCGGTGAGTATCACTTTGAAGAATACCTAAAAATATTCACAAAAAAATTCAGGAAATCACTGCCGTATAGAGGGTAAGTCTGTCATTAGTACATTAATTTTAACCAACCAAGTTCCTCTCATCAAATAGAAATTTTTCTTCAGTTACCATTTTTTCAAGTTGGGCTCAAATGAAAAGTTGTGAGCTTTTAATTATTTCTCAATGTGCTAATACACTCCTGCAATTCGTTTGAAAGTTCAACATAGATATTCCATACGGTAATCTGTATTGCAGAATTAACAATCCTTTGCTGGAAATTTAGGTAGAAAATTAATGGGAAAACTTATTTTGTACCTTGATTCTTATGATTCTTTTTTGCGGTATTATTGTAAAGGAAATATATTTCATTACACTTAATGACTATTAAAACACTAATCTTACAGTTCATATCACTGCAATATTCAGTTGTTTCCAACATAGGATTACAAGTATTATAATTACTTATTGAAAATTCCATAATTATCCTAAGTTGCATAAATTTCTTGAATATGAAATCACTCAATTTCGCGTAAACACATTAATTCAACTCCACGAATTCGATGGGAAGTTGTAACGAAGCGTTTTTCGTTACGTAAAAGAGCTCAGTCAGGATTCATCTTTTGGTCATTATTCCGTTTTCCGGTCTGAAATCATTGATTTCGTTATCAATAAACCAATTTATTAATATCATTGCGACCTCCGAAAGTTAAAGCAGATTGATTTATCTGTCTTAGGGAAATTTGATCATTTAGTTCATTCATTAAGGTTTCCAGTGTAGATGTTCATCCTATATTGAAAAACTGCCGTTCAACAAACACCGCATAAAATTTCACGTCGCAAGGGTTTTTTTTAGTTGTTATTTGGTTTTTTGAGACGTCTAAAGGCGCAAAAAAGGGTAACATGTGTTCCCTCTCTGTTATCGGTCCCGAAGAGTTCCAAATCCTCCTAGAATGTCACGTGACCGCAATCGACCAATGAAAGGGATTTTTGACCGAAATTTGGCATTTGTGCCCCCTTCCCTAGGCTGACGATATGAAAGGGCTTGTTGAGGGCAATGAGGGTAATTCCGTTCAGATTCCCGTAAGATTGAAGTTTATTAGATTCCGATTCAATTTCCGTAGATTCTTTCTACATTTATATTCTAGTTTTCAGTCGTGACTCGGTAGCTTCTCTCCGAAATTATCACCGAAAACTATCCGCAGTAGATTACTGATTTTCAAAAAGTTTTTTACAGTTTTCAAGAGTGTCATTTGCATTGAAAATTATAGCGTTATGAATTCATTTTGCTGTTTAGTGAAAGTGTACGAGACTCCAGTGTACCATAGTGTTCATCCAGTTATATCCTTTGGTGGGCATAAAATTTTGGGATCATCCTGTCTTTCCGTTTGATTTTCTTGTGTTTCCGATCAGTGTAATTATTTCATTTCATTCCGATATTCCCGTCCGGAATAAATTCGTTGTCAGTACCGTACGCACACGTGGCGATAAGAGTTTTCTATTGTCCGGTCTCTCCGCCTGTGGGGAGTTAAATCACAGACTAACATAAACCCGTCTTTTATCGCACCGGCTGTTGGGATTCCGAGGGATACTTATTGGCTTGGCTGTTCGTTGGATAAAAACTTTTGTGGAGTACCCAAGGTGGTTGTCCAACCCAGTCTCGACAAATTATAGCCCTGTTGCCTTTTGGTTCTCTGGTCCTTGTCCTTTTAAGGACAGACTTCGTGTCTAACGGTGGTTTCCCAGGTGCGGTTCCGCAGCCTTCACTTTTCTAACTTCATACAAGGCTTAAAATCTGAAGACAGTTATTCGAAGTTTTCTGACTGATCACCTGATCTGGAACGCAAGTCAATTTCACTATCCCCCGTATTATTTAGGTTGACCATTTACACAACACCACATTGAACGCTCTCATATATTTTCTTGCTCCAACCTCATACCATCCGTGTTTATACATATACCCTTCCGTTCATTAATAATCACTATTATTGCTCGAGTCATTCTATTCAATACCGTTCGTTGCAGTTTAGTTACTCTGTGCATATAACCTACTATAACACTACTCCGCCATACACGTCATATTAACATTTTGACTTCTTTATATTTTGATTGACATTCCTTTTATTTGCATTTCTTATATTCATACATCCTTATTGAGTTAGATCGATTGCTGTCCGAGTTTGTGTTTTGATCACCAGGACATAGTGTGTTTATTCCTGATCGTTAACTGCTTAGACATTGTTGTAATTCTCCTGACACTTCACTCCTGTTTGAACACTGCCTTCAGTGTCGGTGTATATAAATTTGTCAATATTGTGATGAAGCTGTACATATATTTTGAGTGTTTTACTGCTGTAACGATACAGTCACTGTCAGGGCAGTCTGAGAAGGAACATATACTGATTAATCGCTGCCACCCTAGATTAAACCATAACCCTTCTCCAACTGTTTCAAAGCTACCCAGAGGTGATAAACCCAGTAAGCGATTCTGTGAAGGAGTTACAACCTTTTAAAACCAATTGTAACTGGCGCCCGAGCTAGTTTTGGAAAGGTAAGCAACACAGGTTACTCCATCACCGAAAAAGGACGTAATAAAGTCTGGTCCATAACCTGTCTGTCTGTGGTCTGGTCACGAAACAGATCATTATTTTTATGTAGTCTGTGTTCCGAATAAACGTGGGCGGATCTTATTTCACGGCCTTCATATACAAGCTCGGAGGCTCACAAACAATTCTCTTGAATTTATATCAGATTTTATAACATTCAACGGTGAGTTAAGGGAAACATTATAAAGAATTTTGTTGGTGGTGTTTATCAATTCAATAATCTCTTAGTACATCGAAAAAGAACCACGAAAGGTTCTAAGTACTAAGAGATTCGAATGAATTACTGTCCAAATTCCTGAGAAACTTTATTGAAATTATGAAGAATAATCAAGTATTATAAAATTACTTATAGTTTTATGAATCGGTGAGTCTATAACTAGAACTAAGCTTCTAGAAGTAGAATGAAAGTGAATACTGAAGAATAAATGTGTCATAGTTATAAAAAATTTATCACGGAAATTCATTTCATTCGGAGTATCCCTGTCAAATCTACAAAACTAAATCTCAACAACCTGTATCTTTACTTTTTACCGGAGCCGAATCTGGAAAGGAGGCAAATAAAAAAGCATGTTATTTGAAGAGAGGAATCTATGGTTTGAATTAATGTTCGACCAAAAGACTCACCCTGTATATGTAATACAAAGTGGTCAGCCATCCAAGCACTCCCCTTACTAAACACTGCTTGACACATTCGATTTTTTTCACAATCTTTTAGAAGTGATACGAAATTTGATAAGAACCTCCGTAACCTATATTTTGCAACAAACTGGTCAATTAATCAATTCGATCAAATTCGGAATCTAAGCTACCCTGAAAAGATGCAATATCTTTTCTTTTAGAATTTACTATGAAGCCTACAAACGGAGCTTTTACCTATTCAGCCGAAAGGAGAGTACTAGGCATATTTAATTCATACGGTAGAGTATGGGCCGGATTCTTCAATGGTCTTGTGGTCAAAGGCATTTTTATTATTTTCTGAGTCATTCTGTAGAATTCGATATAATCGAATTCAAACTTGGATGTTCAATTGTATCACAACGACGTATGCAAAATTTGGAGGCTATCGTATCACTACAAAAACAATCTTCCACATTTTCAGGGCGATTAAGCGGTCATTCGAGTATCAACTTCAACTCGACTGCATATATTAAGTTTACCTGGTAGCCAAGCGTGTACTTGTACCATTGTATAAATTTATTTATACAGTGCTTGTACCATAAGCAATAATCTTATCCCAATGGGAAATTTTCCAATCATATTAGGTCATGTCTGATTCAAACTCTAAAGCTGAACGCGATATACTTGGCAAATTCACCTCGTAAGTCGCGTCATGAAAACGCTTCGCAGAGTAGATAGGTCATAGCTTCGGGCAATTCTTTCACCTCTTCGTCGCTATGATTTTGCAATTTCATTGACTGGCCGGAGGCAAAATATTGACTCATCAGTGAAGAGGATCGCATTTGCTCTTGAAGAAATAATAGTGTTTTTTTGGATGTTTCAAGAGGGTTTATAATTGCGTTTATACTTGCAAAAACATTCTTCAGCTACTAGCAAATGTTCAAGATTCAATTTTTATTTCAGATGTTTCCAATGACTTGGTGTCTCCAGTACAAATACATACGGAGGATGATAACAATATCATTCCATTGGACTTAACTGCTAGTGCATCCAACCCATATGAAAGTTCAATCCCAGCATTACTAGTGTTAGTTGTACATATTTATATTAATAAAAAGTGATGAAAAAATTTGATAGCATATCCCTCCCAGTATCTGTAATATAAATCAATCTAACACTGATGGCACTTCTATGCACGGATTTTGCATTGGTTAAGTCTGTCCATATTCGTGAATTCGACCTTCGTGATTAAACCCCAAATCTCTACAAATAGGATAGTTATTGGGAAACGAGAAGACCTAACGGCCTATCGTAGGTTATGAAAGAAATAACTAAGAGAATCCACTAGGATATTCAAGGGTATAAGAGTGCAAGAAAAGGATGATCTTTATGCGAATTATGATTACGAATAACCCAGTGTTGCACCTGTAGGTAGATACCCGATATCCGATTGTACCACAAAATTTTAGTTTGTAGTTGTAACGTTTTCTCTAACCAGCCAACTCTTGAATCCATGCCTTCGATGAATCGGGCAAACTGATGATTTGCGATTCCTGAATCAGATCGGGTGAAATATACTCGCGAATAATTATCGAAACGGATTTGATCTGGGATGAGCATATAGATGTTTTGTTACGGGACCTTAGGTGTTTACTGTCAGTGTTCATATAGCTGAAAATATTTGGACATAGTACAGTTATTGAAAATTATATACAACGCTCTAAAATTGCTCACCAGCAAATAATATACAGGGTGATTCATGAGTGACCTTACATACGTCCATGGCGGATAGAGTACATCAAGGCGAGTCAAGATCCGCCGAAAAAATTTTTTTGTTCATTTGTTACGAAGATACAGGCTGATTTTTCTGTCTGAAATAAAACTTTGATGAGCGATATTTGTGAAACACTTGAAGTTATTTTAATGAAATTTGCTAGAACCTAATATTCCTTTGTTTGCGCTTGTCAATTTTTTATTCTGGATGAATTCAAATCCAGGGCCGGATTGGAAGAATGCTATTTGTTAAAAACTTTTTCTTACCGCTTTTTTGAAAAACTATTCTTTGATTCGAGAAGCCAAAAAGAAATGCTGCAATAATCGCTCTTCAATTTGGATGGCACACCTACAGTATTTCAACAAAAAATCGACAAAGAAAAATTCGTAATAAATAATTATTGTTTGACTCAATTTATTGAAACTCATTTTTCGGTTGAACCATGAATCTTGAAAGCAACAAGTAATATTTATTGAGTATTGTATAACACTAAATCCATAACTTGAAAGAAGCAACCCAGAGTGAATTTTCAGAGTGGCCCCCTCTGACTTCGATGCATTTCCTGCTGCGCTTCAATAAATTTGAACTCGCTTTCTGAATATTTCGCCTGTTATCCTGCATTACATCAGCAACTGCCACTATTCGCTCCCTAAGTTCCTTTCTGCTATTAACTTCGGTTTTGTAGACTTCCAGCTTCATATGGCCCAACCTAGCAGTTTGAGACCATTTTCAGATCAAAATTCGAAAATTACAGAAATTTTGACTGAACTATAGCACGCTGTTCCCCAGAACATGCGCGCAAAAATGAATTTTAGTGAATTCACTCATAGGAACGTCCGGTCAAAAATGAAAACTTTCTTACAAGAAACTTTGCCAATTTTTTTTGTTGTAACAATTTAGATGGGCCATCCAAATTGAAGAGCGATTATTGTAGCATTTTTCGTTGGCTTTTTCGAAACAAATAATTGTTTTTCAAAAAAACTGTCAGAAAATGAAGTTTTTCAACAAATAACAGGAGATCATATTTTTTCCAGCCCGGCTATGGGTTTGAATTAACCCAGAATGGCACATTGACGAGTTTTAACAGAGGAATATTACTAGCGAATTTCAACAAAATAACTTGAAGCGTATCAGAAATATCGCCTATCGAAGTTTTATACCAAACATTCGAAACACCCTGCATCTTCGTATAGTAAGAACAAACATTTTTTCCTGTATCTTGACTCGCCTTAAAGTGCTTTATCCACCATTGACGTATATGTCGATTCGAAAATGAAAACTTTCTCACAAATTTTTCTTAGCCAATTTTTTTCGTTGCCACAGTTTAAGTGTGCCATCCAAACTGGAAAGCGATTATTGTAGCATTTTCCCTTGACTTTTCGAATCCAATAGTAGTTTTTCGAAAATGCGGTCAGAAAATTAACTTTTTCAACAGATAACTGTAGATCACAATTTTTCCAGCCCGGCCCTGGATGTGAATAAATCCAGATTCGCATATTGACAAGTTCAAATAGAGGAATATTACTAGCAGATTTCAACATAATAACTCCTAGCGTTTCAGAAATATCGCTAATCAAAGTTTTATACCAACCATACAAAACACCCTGTATATTCGTAACCAATGAACAAAAAAATTTTTTCGGTGGATCTTGACTCGCCTTGAAGTCCTCTGTCCGCCATTCACGTATGTAAGGTCACTCATGAATAACCTTGTATAATTACAGTAGTCATATCATAAGAGAGACGAAATGAGCGAGTCCCTACAGATATTGATACCTGAAGGCGAGCGATCTATGATGAAAAGTATCGTGAGAAATTTATAACCTGCTGTTGTTACCGAAGTTAAAAATGTTGCCACGAAGCCATCGCAAGTCAAAGTGACTCTAAGGCGGCTCGCATACCGGAGCAATACGCAACTAGCAACGGGCAACGAGCAATAAGCAATATTATCGTCAGTATGTATTTCACATTCATTTATATGGCAGCTCGTACAACGCCGCAACGAGATATCGTTATCGCCTGTGTGAGCAATGTATGTTGCTAGCTTAGACAAAGGAATCCTTTGTCTAAGGTTGCTAGCGACACGACGTGCGTATTGAAATGCAATTGCCTGCGGTTCAGCAATATTTGCCTTCACCCAAGGGTAAACATCAACATTTTCGAGTCAAGAAAAAATCCACAACCTTAAGCGCAATGTTCGTATACTGCAGGCATGGGACCTTCTGTGAAGCGGCCACAAATTTCTAAACCTACCCTTAATGAAGATTATAAGTGTTTAAGAAATATGTCAAGTCAAAAACTTCAATTTCCACTTCCGCAATAGAGAAGCCTAAATCCAGATCTGTAGTTTCTCACAAGTTTGCTCCTAGATGCAGTAAAATTAGTTGACCCTCAAATGAGACAGTTTAAAAAAAGAACACTTGAGCTTCTAGATGAACTTTTATGTGACGGACGATCTCCTATCCCTGTTTATTCCACCTACTCGAGTCAGTCCAATGTGTCCACTCAGTCCAGTCCTTTTTTTCAGCAAGAGAATATGGAGAACAAAAAACACCTGTCCAAACATGTATTCACACTTTTTCACCTGATATGTCAGATGGCCACGATAAACAATGCTCTCTTACAGAACTTAAATGTGAAAATTTTAATGCATTTGTTTTTTTAATAGGTCTCTTGCATATAACACGAATTATCATATTTGCATGTTTTTCTCATCATACAAAATCATAATGTATGCTATCTCACACTCCAACAATTCGCGAATTTCGAATAATTCGGTATTAAAAATCGTCAAATCGGGACTCAAAACCAAAGTGGGTAGATTGCCTCCTACGTCACTCGTTATTCCACGATGCCCCGATCGATACAGCTCGACGCTGTCTATTGGCTTGCTAGACAGTAAAGTATACGAGAAGAGGAAGAGAGTGGATATATCCCCATACGCCACGGAAACCGCGAAGCTTCGTCCGTTTAAACAACCGACATGCGGAGCCAAATTTACAAGAGCAGTTTCTCATTAAAAATTAAAATTTTTGATGGCGGTTTAAGTTTTTCAGTGGTCTAACGGATAGAATATTTGATTCCAATGATGAAAAAAAATTATGCAAGAGACCTATTTTCATTACAATACTACTTTTTCTATTTAATAACCTCACATGAGTGTAATAAATAGTTTCTCATGTGGGGTGAGAGCATCTCTGTAGTTAGTATCTTGTTTGGTAATATAAGGTGATAACATCTCCAGTAGTGTTGAAAAAGTATCTGGACTCATCCGATAGCAGTTCTGAAACTGTGTGGAATGCGCCTTTAATTCGTCGGCACACACACTTGCTCCATGATTCTTGAGCACTTGAAATGATGGGTGAATCCAATATCGCCTTCGTTTCCTATTTCTTCGCCTATATTTCAGCCTCATCAGACGACGACATTTTGAACTAGTGATATTTTATCACTTTGGTGTGCGAGATAGCTTAAAATGCATTGCCTGTTGCTCATTGCCTATTTCTGGCTGCTTATTGCTCCGGTGTTTGAGCTGCCTAAGTTTGGGCTATAGTCATCGCCGCGTTGGTGGGCGCTATGAGATGCGTCTTCCTGGCTGTTGAGTGCGTTTATCTATCAAATCTGACTAGCACATCACATGTTTAAGATACTCATGTAGTAGCGGCTACAAACTCGGTGCTTAATACAGGTTTTCCAGCCAGATTCGTGAAACCCCTGGGGCTTCACGCACACTCTATTACGACTTTTACTTCTTACTGTAGTGGATTACCGTGCATGGGACCTCTGGAGATCGCATCGGGTTCACTTATCCCAGAAGCAGACTCGGTCAAGTATTTGAGAATACCGATTGACCGACATCTTTGGATTCACAAATGAAAAATTTGGTAAACGAACTGAGAGGTATTTGGTACAAATTAAAGTACCTAAGACCTTGACATAAGACACCTAAAAATGTTGTACTTCGAGTTGGTACAGTCGCAGTTGATGTATGGAATTGTGGGTTGGGGTGGTATGAGTGACACGCATCTTGAGAACTTGGGTGTGATCCAAAGATGGATCCTCCGGATCTTGTATAGTAGACTGATTACTTTCCCCAACGAAAGAATATATGAAGAGGCTGAACTATTGGATGTGAGGCAACTATTTTATACGAATATGATGATCAACATTAAAAAGACAGAAATCTCTGTCAATCGTGTCGTACACTGTTATAACACATGAAATAAAACGAATACCCTGAGTGTGCCTCATTGTGTCACAACTATAGGACAGCGTCACTGTGACTTCCTTGCACCGAAACTCTTCAGCAAACTTCCTCTTGATATGAGACTTATTAACAACATTAATTTGTTCAAGCAAAAATTGAAGTAATGGATTCTCTCCTATGGAAGAGAAAGGCTGCATGATTTTGTGATTCAAAAATACTTATCATAAGCAAAAAAAAATATATATATAGTGATTTTCTATGCTCGTTGTATTTGTGTTATTTGTTTTTTATACTGTTCACCCATCGTATAGTTATCTAATCTGAATTGTGTCATCACGTACAAGCGATAGCTCCTTGTAGCTAAAGCTTCTGTGATATCGACTATTTATTCAGCTTCTGTATTAGGCTTCAATTTGCTGGTGATAATGTTATTTTCAATATGAAATACTAAGTGAATAAATATTATTATTATTATTAATGTACCTAGTACAATCGATGAGACATCCTTAACCAATCCTAGGGCACCCATATATCAATGAACTGAAATCTTTTGATTAATTTAACTTGTAATATTTGAACAAGTTTTGACGAAAAATGATTGCAATGGACATAAACACCTGAGGTGTTTTTACATGCTTTAAAAAAATTATTGTGAAAAGAACATAACTCCGCTTTAACGTTGCTTGGAAGAATATCATATCTGAATCAGAAACGATAGAAAAAATTAAATTTTTCTCTAAATATTAGCTAGTGCAGATTATTGCTTGAAACTCCGGTTTGAAGATATTATTTCGAAGAATATTTGAAATATCATTTTTTTATTTTTCTGAAAATTCCTCAATGATGTATCCATTATATTAATCACTATTCCATCATCTTATATCGTTAAACAACATATCTCGACTGGTTAAAGATCAATAAATAGTCAGTTTCCAAGAAAACTTTATTTGCCGACAAAAGTTGGCAAATTGTCATAATGTTTTCATGCGGAATCCCCCCCTGAAGTTTTTCGAACTTATTTACTAATACCCTGTACATTAGAGAAACGGAAAATGCTTCCAACAAGAACAAAGGGGAACTGATTTTACACTGTTTCAACATATTATAGAATTTCGTCAGCACGCAACTGGCAGAATAAGTATTTTCATGATGACATGCTCACCTGCATTATCAGATTTTACTGCGAAAATAATAAACATTTGTAAGAAA
The DNA here is from genome assembly GCA_958510865.1 of Myrrha octodecimguttata. NCBI lineage: Eukaryota > Metazoa > Arthropoda > Insecta > Coleoptera > Coccinellidae > Myrrha > Myrrha octodecimguttata. The sequence goes on from OY294056.1 coordinate 27,243,256, forward strand.
TATCCGATTTTGGACGCATTCAAATATATGCATTTTCCATTCATGGTAGGAAGTATTAAATTTATATTACATAAAGAAACGTTTTCTACTTGCTAAGAGTAGGTATGGTAGGGAATTGAGAGACAAATCTTTTCTTCAAATTTTATATTAATTTTACTGGTGCAACTTGAGAAACTTCAACAGGTACACTCTTCAAATTCTCGTGAATGTGCGTTTTTCTTTTGCAAGTTAAAAAATTGAATACAGCCTGGACAATACTATTGATGAAACCTGTAAATAAAATTAATTCTCATTGATGTTCGACACACAAGGGCAACAGTTAAATTTTTTAATGAATTAAAAAATTCACCATTGGATGGTATAACAGATAACATTTGTGAAGTTCATATAGTTACTTAAATTTTATAGTCGCCTTCAATTTAGAGTGTTCATGGACATAATGGCGAATCTATGAAAATATTTTCCTCCAAGGGAAAGTCATTTTACTACGTTTCAAGTATTAGCATTAAATTACATAGGAGTAACTCAATTCTACTCAAGTGATTTATTATTTCAGTTGCTGACACAATTTCTAGAATTGAATAATATCCTTCGTTGATAATTATTCCCTGAAGGGAATATTGTGTGCAACTATCCCTCGATACAGTACCAGTAATACAGAGGAAAAAATTGGAGCACAGAGACGACCGATTTTTGCGCGCATGTTCTGGGGAACAGCGTGCAATCTTTTTGTCCAAATGTCTGTAATTTTCGAAGATTGAGCCGGAAATGGTCTCAAACGACTAGGTTGGACTCACTGATGACGAATCCGGTGTCAAAATCAATTCTGTCTGGCCGGCCGTAGACACGATTACGGTCGTACGGAAAATCCTATCGACCTGAAACTTTCAGGGTAGGTTGCATATCAAGATGCGACGGTTGAGTTCGTTCATGGGCGAAATCGGCCAAACGGTTTCGGAGTTGGAGATCTTTGAAGTTTTCACTTTATTTTGGCGATAATTCAAAAACTACTGAAACGATTGGAACGAAACTTGACACTAAACTGAAGTGTAGCAACGCGCAACTTATCGCGCAATTCTGTTGAGATCATACTATCCGTAAATTTTGAAAAACATTTTTTTCAAAATTTTTTTCGAAAAAAAACTGTACATCACATTTGGAAAAAAATTCAGCGCGAACTCTGAGCTCCCTATTCCACAGCAGTGTATCAAATTTCAATCCGATACGGTAATTAGTTTTGGAGATATTGGGAAGAAATATATGAAATTTCGTAGTTTTCTTTCCGAGATCGTTGTTTTTTTCGGTATAACTCAAGAAATACTGATTCATTCACGATGGAACTTCGCACCTAGTTTGAAGATGCTGAAAAACAACTTTGTACGACATTCCGTGATGATCGTGATATTACAACAATTTGAAAGAAAATTTCAATTTTTTTCTTTCAAATACATATTCAATATTCTGTGATCTTCTTGTCATATTATACTCATTAAATTCTGTTTGAACCTTCGAACTGTTATTTTTCGATAAAGTACTGGATTTCAATTCTATCTTATCTATATTTTTGGAAATATTGGGGACCTAACGGCCGGACCGTAAACACAACACTTCCGAAAGAAACAACTTAGAAACTCGATATTTGAAGAGAAGGTTTGGACCCTAATTACGAAGGTCGGATTCGTGAATGGGTAAAATCCTCCCAATGATTCCGTGGACATGCTCATTCAAAATTTTATTTTCCCAATATTTCCAAAAACACAGATTAGATCGAATGGAAATACAGTACTGCTTCGAAAAATAACAGTTGGAATGTTCATACAAAATGTAATGAGGATAATTCATAAAAAAAATCTAGAAATGCACTTCCGTGAACGCAGCAGCTTTTGGGCGCATGTTCAAATTCGTTGTCGAGGCGGCCATCTACATTGAACATGCGCGCAAAAGCTGCTGCCTTCAAGGCAGTGCTTTTCTAGATTTTTCTACAAAGAATGGGAAAATTGGGGACTGTTAGAAAGATTCTCACCTGAGCAAACATACACCCCTCCAATTATTGAACAGAGTCTCACCAAAAACATTCCCAAGTGGTCTCTTTCCTGACTTACGGTAACTTTAAGTGCAGCCACGTCATATTTAAAAAATAGTCCTGGCATGCCATGGCTTCCCCTATCATGATTTATAGGCCGAGCCAACTGTTTAACACTGTACTGATATGTTTTTACTGTAGTGAGGAATGTTTTAACGTCTGTAGGAACAACTTCTATGAAGTAGTTATAAAGAGTCATTGCTGAAAAAAAATTGTTATTTGCAAAACAGGAAAATTTTTAACGTAATATTCATAATGTCGGCGCCGTTTACATAAAGAGGGTTTCAAAGTTGACCCTGCAATTTTAAAAGATGGTCTGTGAGACCTCAACTTCATTCACAACTATTCCAAAATTTCGAGTGGAAGGTAACTCATACTTGATCTAACTTCTTGATGGGTTTCAACAAAATGGTAGTACTGATTTTATCGTTCAAAGTTAACAATATGACGGAATATTTCAGCCTTCGGTTTCAGAGACCGGCGCGACTAATCACGTTTTAATTTTTTGCATAGTTCTTGTTCAATAGAGGTTTTTCCTGAATTTGGGTTATTACTTCAAATGCAAATTTGAACATAATTATTATGGGTTTGATTCATCGTTTCCCCAAATTACCTTCAGAAAGTATTCAAAATCAGATTTCAAAATTGGGTTTTTAAATTTGAAGGGATTTGCCAGGCACGCACGAACTGGCAACGGTGTTTAGTAGGATAGCTTGTTCTCCTGAAGAATAATGAAATATTCATTCCTATTCTGTGGTACACACGTGTTATTTGCAATACAACCAAACAATTTGTTATTCATTTCCGTTTGTGATTCAATTCCTTTGTCGTTATCTTCTACTCTAACCAGATCGAAGTATAATAGCTATCCCTGTTTTGCTAAGCAAAGTAACACATTTGACGTCCTTTTCTTTCCGAGAAAGCTGAATTCGACGTTGCCATATCGTGCACTCAACACAAATCCCATTAAATTTCAAATCCCTATTTTTATTTTTCAGTTTTAGCTAATCAAACATTTTTTTAAAAATATAATATTGAAATTATATGCTTGAAATGTGATGTTCTAAAAGTTTTTCATGAAAATTACTGCATTTTCGTTCAGTGGAAAACCCCCATTGTAAGATCAGTTTAAGTTCTTTTTGTATTACGTATGAGAAAGTAACAATACTATTTTTAGCAATATGGTTTCAGGAAAAAAGACAGGCGCGATTACAGAAAATGCTAGAAAATTTAAACGACAAAAGCGGAGAAATTGCAAAAAACGAACATTCAGATGAAAAAGAGCCTGATGGCGTGAAATAGCAGCTTGAAAACAGTGATTCAGAGTAGATTTTATCCGATAGTGAGAAAAAAATTCACAGCTCCACATTTTCGTTTGAAGATAAGTAGAAAATCTCATAAAATAAATATCATGAGTGCCAAGAAAAAGATATTTCCAAGGAATGTCAAACAAAAGTCCTCCACTAACTTGAAATGTGTTTATTTGACCATTTTTTGCAATGCAAAGGTATACCGTTCTCGTTATTTTTAGTATTTTCATTATTCGATTTTGATTTTTCTGTATGTGATTGAATAAAAGTGATGTTCCCACTGAAAAACGCAGTTTTCGAATTGCTTGATTTATTCGGAGAAATTAGCAACACTAACTGAACTTGCATTCGCTTGGACATTTCAATGTATGGTTAACCTTATCTACATGTATTTTTCGTGCAACTTATTCCACCATGTATTTATGGGCTGATAAGTAGATTCGGTCTCTGAGACCGAAGCGACTCCCCATGTTCGAGTATATCACGCGACTATTCAAGGGTTAAATGTTTTTGTAACATATTTCTGCTACATCAATGAAACGAACGATGCCAGTGCTGAAGAAAGTTTGTGTTGACCTTTTGTTTTGGTTTTATAACTCTTCTATTATATTCCTTTGTGTCCAGGGAATATTTAGAATGAAGATGTCTAGAATAGCTGGAACAAATGTCAAGACTCTCAACATCTTATTCCTTTGTATTTGGTACATCCAATTATATCAGACGCATTAGATTTATGGCTTTTTACTAGTGATGGGCACAATGGAATGAAAACTATAGATTCAATCGATTGTTAAAACATCTAGATGCTCTCGAGACGTTTTCAAACATCCAAATGAATTCATTAGAATGATTCTCACCCTTCGGTCGGTCAGGGTGTTATGAGGACATGACTACCGAAGATCATGAATATTGCCGAATCTGCAATCTACACAACGACTGCTTTGTGATCTTTAGAACAAATGAAAACTATCGGTATTGCGTTGATTGTTGGTCGATTCTTTCGAGATATTTAGATATCTAGTTTGAAGCTTCGAGATGGGATTACTGTATTTGCCTTCCTGAATGCATGAAACCTCTGGGAGTTGACTCGATTGTTGGTTTGGATTATCCAATTATAGCTCCAAGAGGTTCGGATTCAAACAACTGTTCAATAATCCATGCATGCGTTTCTCTCATATCTCGGATTACTGATCGGTATCGTGATATAAATTATTCCCTTCAAAAAATGAAATGAAATGAGAAGCAAGTGTAACAATAATGAGATACAAATCAAATTTGTTTTGAATGAATAGATTTGATTTTTTTATTTACTGATTTCGCCAATGTTTATAATTCTCCATATCACAAAGAATTTATCGTCTAGAGGATTTATAAATTTACAGTAAATTCCTTGAAACTTTCAAATGTTCTGGCTCAGAAATCACTGATGCAACGCCTGTAATGAAATGAATTCATGATTTTTCAATAATCTCTTGATAAAATTCCTGAATAAATCTGAACAACCTTCAAAGTTCGAATGGCATTATGTATTCCAAATTTCAGTAATCTTAGTCATTGACGCAACATAGGGATGCCGGTACTGTTCAAATACAGTAATTCACCCTACGATCCAGTTGGGACTATTCCAGAGGTGGATCTCTCAAATAATCATTCGATTGTTCGAAGCTCTCAAATACCGACATTTCGACTGTTGAAATATTTCGATTGTGCCCATCAATTCTTTTAACCTTAGTTTAGTTATTTTGAGATTATCATGTGAGTAATTTTCTTTTACATGGTCTATTCTGATAAATTGTAATTCTTATAATAATAGCCAAAAATTGTTGAATTGATTTCATCATTCCAACCCCTGTTTGGATGATACACACCTTTGTCAATGTTTCCGCTTCTCCATCAGTACATTCAAAAATATGTTTCTTCCAAATATATGTTTTTCTCCTGACAGGACTCTTTTATTGCGCGTATATTCTAGGGTAACAGCGTGCTATCGTTTCGCCCAAATGTCTGTAATTTTCGAATTTTAAGCCGAAAATGGTCTCGAACGACTCACTAGGTTGGACTCAATAATGACGAAACCGGTGTCAAAATCGATACTGTCCGGCCGTCCGCACGATTACGGGCGTACGGAGAATCCTATCGACCTGAAACTTTTGGGGTAGGTTGCATTTCAAAATACGACGGTAAAGTTCGTTGATGGGCGAAATCGGCCAAGAGGTTTTGCAGTTAAGAGACCTTTGAAATTTTGTGGTTATTTGAGTGATAACTCGGAAACTACTGAAACGATTAGATTGAAACTCAGCAGTTAGTTGTATAACAACGAGCAACTTCTGCAGAATTCTGTCCAGATCATACTGTCAGTAAATGAAAAAAAACAAATTTTGTTCGAAAAAATATTTTTTTTCAAAAAGTATTCATCGTTATATTCGGAAAAATTTCACTCAGGCCTTGCGCTTCATATTTCGCAGTAATGTACCAAATTTCAGTTCGATCCGAAAATTAGTTGTGGAGATATTTCGACAAAATATGTGAAAAAGGGTGTTTTTTTTCTGGATATCGTTGTTTCTTATGAAATAACTCAAAAATTACTGATTCAATCACGATGAAACTAGGCAGCTAGTTTGGAAATGCAGATTGACAACCTCGTGCGAAATTTAGTGATGATCGTGTGATTAGAACATTTTGAAAAAAAATCAAATTTATTTTTCAAATATTCAATATTCTGTGGTCTGTGATCATATTTTCCTCGTGAAATTATGTATAAACATTCCAACTGTCCTTTTTCGATAGAGTATTGAATTTAAATTCGATCTAACCTGTATTCTCGAAAATATTGGGATAATAAATTTTGAATGGGATCATTAGCCATTCGCTAATCCGGCCTTTGTACTTCAGGTCCAAACCTGCTCGACAAATAAATAAGTTCAGAAGCCTAACGTCTGACCGTAAACACAACAACACAATTTCGGAAGAAACCACTTAGGAACTCGATATTTGTAGAATAGGTTTGGGGCTTAATTACGAAGGTCGAATTCGTTAATGGTTAAAATCCGCCCATGCAACGATTCCGTAGATATAATCATTCAAAATTTTATTTTTCCATTATTTCTAAAAATACAGATTAGATCGAATTGAAATCCTTTATTTCATCTAAAAATACCTGGAAAAGCACTGGTGAAGTCAGCAGCTATTCTAGGTTTTATATTTACAACTATTTCGACAAATATATATCGAATGAGACTATATAAAATTACCAGTAGCGACCAATGAACTGACCTACAAGGTTGAATGTCTTGAAACATACAAAATCATCCCTATACAGCAGCTCATTAAAGTAGAATATTTTCTTTTAAGCTGTATTTCCAAGTGAAGAACTAGGTTGTGTTGTTTGAAGATCTAACTAAAAACATACACTGTTTTGTTTCCACTGGCATGTTATTACGAGAACAAGTTTTATTAAGGATGATGACTCAATGCAAAAATTCCTGCGATTTTTAAGCAAATAAATCCACACTCATATTGGTCCTGAGAGGATTCGGCATTTTTCTTCAGAGTTTTTTGGGATTTCTCACCCAATACCTATGAAAGAACTATTAAAAACTCATTAAATAATCTGAAAGGATTCTGAAAAGAAGCAGTTCCATTCCTTATTTTATTTCAATATTGATTGCATGTTGAATATATTCATTAGGCGACATTTTACAAAAAAATAGTTTTAATCCTACAATCCATAGAGGCGACTTCTATAAACGATAATTTTTAATACTTCTTTTTCAGATGATTGGAAAGAAAATTTTCAAAAGAAGTCGAAATGTCATTCCAGTTTTTCTATTCCTAGTTTAGGCTCGCGATTATTCATACCTTATTCAACTAGTATAGAAAAGTATAGAACCATTAGCGGCGTTAGGGTGGGGCGCGGTTGAGCGATCGCCCAGGGCGCCGGATAAAGGGGGCGACGCAGGCGCCCCTTTGTAGCCTGTTGCTCATAGTTTGAGTTCTACTTAGCAACACTCCCTCTCGAGTAGCTTTATGATACAAACGAAACGCGTTATCATTGAGTATTAATTCTCAATGGCGGTATTCAGTCTATCCGATCTGAGCACTGCATGCAGTTCATTCCAATTTTCAATACGTACGTTGCGAGTTGCAACTGTTGCTAGTGACATTCCTTTTATCCAAGAAGTTTTATAAATAGTGTTGAAGAAGATATTTTGTTTTAGGACGAATTATTTCATTTTCATTCATTTCGATCAACAATATCCCAATCTAGATTGACAAACTTAGCAACTTTGTCAATTGAAAACGAAATTGCTGAAATCATCGATAACCTTATGAAAGAATTCGCTGATAGAAAGGCCAGAAAAGTAAAATTTTATTCGTTTTTTTTTAAAAATAAGAATGTTATTTCATTATATTTTTTCATAAAAAATAATTATTCCTTTTAATAAATGGTTATTTCATTATATGCTTTCTCTTTTTTGTATGGGTTTCGATTGCAGTTAGGGGACGCCGTACTTATCTCACCCAGGGCACTGGTAGTGTTCAAACCGGCACTGAGAGAAGTACTATCATGAGGTTGTTCAGGTTGCAATGTTGATAGAAAGTTACCTTTTTAAAATAACCAATCCTATTGCTCAGACTATGATCAAAATATTAATATATTATATAAATTCAACTCCCATTTTAACATTCAGTCAGAAACATTCTAAACAGGCCTTCTATCTTTGGATTCCAACTCATCACAAGGAAATTGTAAGCCAACTCACCATTATCTGTTATCATCTCATCCCCCTCTAGAGGATGGATAATTCCAGGACTAGTATCACCAAAACTAAACCTATCTATCCTATGAGAAAAATTATATTCTCTTTCACTCATAAATGCACTAATGTGAATATGTCCTCTGGGAAGGCTTAGACTCTTTCCAGCAGTGATGTGAAAATTTCCAGAAACTTTATTTATTTCCAGATTTCCATATATTCTACAGGCGTCATACGGACGGTCGGGAGTAATACTTCTGGTAGGTAGATTATTAAAAAGGCTGGAATAACTTTTTCTCCATAGGAGATCCTGAAATAAGTCAATAAAATTACAATTATTTCCTGTACAATTAATATTGATTGGGTATGCATACAAAAATGAAAGGATATTTCAAGATGAAAATGAAAAAAAAATATGAATGAGATTTGAGTGTTAGCAACACATCAGGAACTTTAGCACTGTTAGGTTTTTCTGGGAGCTCGATAAGGGTCGTTTCTTTGAAATTTCTATTCCTTCACGCATTTTATTATGTCCGTCCGTCTGACTATCCGGCCGCAAGCACAATAACTGGGATAGGGTTGTTATCAATTTCCACCCATTGCTCAGAGGTATTGCTACCTTAATATACGTTCTCAATAATGCGAAATATATCGATTCGATCGAATTGAAACATAGTAGCTTTTTGTAAAATAACAACACAAATCGAGCAAAATTATTGAAGATCATATTTTGAGAAAATTGGAAGAAACCAGACAAACAAGCACTCAAAACCTACCGACTTCAGTTCTGTCCTCGATTTGTTCATAGTAATTATTATAATTCAGTTCTGTATAGCAAAATTTGGATAAGGAAACTTGAAAAATTTAATTTTCACTGCAAATTTAAACCTCTAATATTGTTTTTAATGGGAAAAATCCGCCTGTTCGGCCAGAAACTATATAAGTTTGAGATTTGATTTTATAAATATTTGTACCGCCTGTTTCATTTATAATTGGAAATATACATTTGGAGATTACTCCAAATATGAAGACTATTAGTCAGTCGAAAAATTACGTCGTGAAGGTTCACGCAAAATTTCGTCAGTCTCATCTACGCAATTATCGGCAGATCTGACAGATTTATGAATTTTACCTTCGTAAAAGCCCCAAGATACTCGAGTCTAAATGTAACTTCTTCCACCAGCTAGTTGGTTTACGGTTAATCTAGCGACCGCCATTTGAAATATTATTTTTCCAATACTTCCGAAAATACATATCTGATCGAGCTTTGAAACGGTTTGTTTAATATAAGGTTTATATTGAATTTCGGCTGAATCTGATGGATAGTTTCAGAGATTAGTCTCTAATTGTATCAGCACTCGAGATTTTGAAGATTCCACCAGGCAAATTTTAACAAATTTGAATCCACTGGATTGATTTTACCCTTTTGAGAAATTGTTCAGGCACCAAACAAGCCCTGAAATCATGTATGTAACACCATTAAGTTTTTGAATTTGAAAACTCAATAATAATGCTAAAACTATCGATTAAAGGTTATTTTGGGAATTTTTATTTAATCTTTAATAGTTCTGATTAAGATATTGGGAGTGAAAACCAAAAAACCCTACTAAATGAAACACTGGAAGTGTTAGATGATTTTGCCTAGTAACAAGTTGACCCAACCTACCCCTCTAGTTTGTTACGTTAGAAGCTAATGGTGGCAGCAACCAGCCATCAAGACATAAATGAATTTGACTATGGATTCTTAATCAGTGGGTTAGACCTTATTCTTGGAGAACACTTTTAGCTGAGAATTTGAAAATATCAGACATTTAGGCAAAATGATAATGTTGTTGTTCCCTATAACAACCGTGTTATAATCTGAACAGAATGTTCCTAATGCAGAAGATTTGTTTTATACTCTTCCAAACAAGAAAACAAATATTGAGTACTTCAAGGCCTTCAGGAAATAGATCTAAGTGCTTATTTTGAATGCTAGCCATACATACACAGTGACAGTTTCTTGCTAGAGTATGATCCTGATATAGTTGGTGCAGTTAAGTATTTTTCTTCTATTGTTAGTGAATCTGTACACTAACGGTTAGAATGAACAGAATATTATTTTTATTGGAGGATCACCTAGGCCTCAGTTCCAAAGTATTTTAGCCAAAGATGGCCTCAAATTACGGTTCATTACATTTGGGATGAAATTTTCAAGTGTAGGTGTTAAGCACATATGAAGATGTCAAGTTGGTCAATGGACAAAAATCCACACATTGGGTCAAAAAATATGCTGTTTATAATATTTTTCTGTTTGGCTGTATTCCAGAAGATGCAGATCCTATCAAGTAGGAATCTAGTTATGATGTTTGAGATAATAACTTGATTCGCCATTTCACGTGTGCCAAACCAACTCAGTTCTAGTTACAAAAAAAAACATAATAGAAATATTCCAAGACCTATAGATGGACTTTATAGAAGTCAATAGATTATATTTAATCTGAATCAGTAAAGAGGCATATCTCATGTTGACAAATAAATTAATAGATTAGAGGCCAATAAACCTAATCAACCATTAAAATTTTCACAGGAGAGCATTATAGGTGTTTCTTTCAAGTGTTTCAACATATATTATTATTTCCAAAAAATTTATAATAGTTATTTTTCACATTGAATGAATAAGATATGTAGGTCCTAGGATCTTTTATTCTCCAACAGGAACGATATTTTTTAATTCCTAAGGCTGTCATATAAAATTTTCCAAACTGGACTTCGGCCGATTGGCCTCTGAATGGCTCGAATCCTTGTTAGACAATTTTCTGAATAATTATTGTGCGTTTTTGATTTGATTCATTATGTAACCAAATGAAAATTAATTTTACTATACTATGTTACAACATACAATTAAGCTCTTTGAATTTAGTAATAAACTGAAATTTTCAGATTTCCTCATTCAGAAGCAGAATTGTTTTACTTCAACAGAATCACTAAAATTATTAAAAGAAGAATTGACATTGCTTTGAATTGTGCGTCGATGAATCAGGAACATTAATCATGCCAGGTTAGAGAGGATATAGTCAGTCAATGATACGACGTGAATCGGGGTGGTGATTAATTAGAGGTCTATGTTGTGTTGAATATTTAAAAGGTCACTTAGGTTGTACAGAATTAGTACTGTTTCATTTTAGTGGAGTACCACAAGTGGCGACGAGGATGGGATTTATATCTTGCTTCAGAGGATATAGACCATCCAGAAAAAAAGAGTCCACAATTACAGGAAGTGGCCTATAACATACCAGATGCTATTGAGCCATATGATGCTCAGGAAAATAATAATGTTTTCAAGACATTAGTGGATAAATTATCCGGATATCATCATCTAAACAAAATTCTACATTCGAACGTCTTGTATTTAGAACCATATAAAAGGAAGAAGGAGAAACCTTTAATGAGTTTTTGATCAGACATCAATTAAAACATTATTACTTTGGTAGTAGTGCATCTGAAGCTACAGAAATTAATATAAAGGACAAAATAATTGATGGTTTGGCTACATCAGATGTGAAAAAAAAGCCTCTGGAAAAAGAACAGTCTCTTAGTGAAATTATTGAAATCTGTCAAGTGTACGAACAAATAACAAATCAGTCTACAGTGATGAATGCAACAACTGATATGCCGAGTACTTCATCTATGCATGTGAATGAAATTGGTGCAGAGAATATCACGCCTACCAATTCTTGTTCTAGATGTGGAAAACTTAATCATAACGGAAATATAAGATTATGTCCAGCCAAAGATGCAAAATGTCGGAAATGTGGATTCCAAGGACATTTTGCGTTATGTTGCAGAACTCGAGAAACAACAAGAGTATATTCGTCTTTGTTCAATCAAAATGGCAAACGCTTTAAATCGGAGGTGAATTTAATTGATACCGGAAGACCTGAAGTGGAATCCCAACAGAATAACATCAATGATGTCGACTGCTACAAATTAAACCATTTTGGGAAAAGAAACTCAAGCTGGGCATAGGTATAAGTATCTTGAACAAACTCGATCCATTTCCGAAAATAAAGGATGTCTTGGTAAGACTGAGCATTGACCCATCCACAAAAACAGTACAGCAGCCAGTAAGGAAGGTACCTATTGCTCTGGAAATGCAAGTTACAGACTAACTAAACGAAGCTTTGCTGAGAGATACAATAGAGCAAGAAGATGGTTCTAGTGAATGGATATCACCTATCCTCATAATTTTAAAGCCTAACGGAGACATTCGAATCTGTGTTGACATGCGTACAGCAAACGAAGCTATCCAGAGAAAAAACTACCTGTTACCAACATTCGATTCCTTCTTGACCAAAGTAAGAAATGCAACATAATTTTCAAGATTAGATTTATGCAGTGCCTATCATCAACTTGAATTACATCCGGAGAGTCGATCTATTAAAATTGTACATCAATAGAGCACAAAGGTATGTTTCTTTACAAACGGTTGATGTTTGGTGTTAATTCGGCACCTGAAATATTTCGAAAAACCTTTGAGAGAATCTTAGCTCCATGCAAGAACTGCTTCAATTATATAGAATTAGACGATATAATTATATTTGGCTCGTCTGAAGCAGAACATGATAAATGTCTCCAAGAAGTTCTGAAAACGTTAGAACAACATAACGTTTCACTTAATGAAACAAAGTGAGTATTCAAAGTTGAAGAACTTGAGTTTCTGGGTCATAAAGTATCTAATGAAGGAATAGATGCTGATGAAAAGAAACTAAAGGCTCTTATGAACTTCCGAACACCGGAAAATAAAGAACAACATTAGCATTCTTCGATCTTCAGAAGCGAACTCGACTGATAGTGGATGCAAGCCCTGTTGCTCTAGGAGCCGTTTTGTTACAGTTTGATGAGAAAAATGATCCCGGAGTTATTTCTTACTCTTGCAAAAGCCTGTCAAAAGTGGAAAGCCTTACTCACAAACAGAAAAAAAAAGTTTAGCTCTAGTATGGGGAGTTGAAAGATTCTATATTTACTTGGCTGAACTGGAATTTGAGCTGGTTACCGACCACAAACCTCTGAAAGCTTTATTCAAACCCACTTCGAAACCACCAACTCGCATCGAAAGATGGTAACTTCGGTTACAGGTAATATACCAATAACCAGAGCAATATTGCAGATTCATTTTCAAGATTATGTAGAATTGAAAAAGACCAGTTGTTCGATAATGGAACAGAACCACATATATTTTCTATTTTGGAAAAAACTGCACCTAAAGCAATATCAGGAGTTATTCCAGAGGGTAGGCTGACACAGAAATAGTAAAAATAATAGTAAAAATTAGTAATGATTCGTGGTCTCCAACTGAAAAAAATATATATGCACCTTTTGAGTCGGAATTGACTAGAATGGATTCTGTGTTACTAAGAGGAAATCGTCTTGTAATTCCACAATCATTGAGAAACCTAATAGTAGAACTGGTACACAAGGGCCATCCAGGAGAAACGGTTATGAAGAGACGTTTACGTTCGAAGGTTTGGTGGCCAAACACTGTCCTGGCTGCCTTCTGGTATCTTAACCCAACAAACCACCACCAATGTCAAGACACAAATTCCCTGAGCAGCCCTGGGAATGCATCGCTGTAGATTTGATGGGACCTCTACCAAATGGATACATGGTGCTGGTTAATATTGACTATTATTCGAGGTATCAAGAAATAATATTTTTAAAACCGACTACATCGTGTGTGATAATAGAGCAGCTTACTGAAGTATTTTTCAGACTAGAAATTCCGAAAAGTATCAGAGCCGATAATGGCCGACAATTTATTAGTCAAGAATTCGTTGAATTTTGTAGCATTCATAACATTAAACTGATTCGTACCCCACCTTATTGGCCTCAAGCAAATGGAGAAGTTGAAAATGCTAGTAGATCAATTCTAAAAAGATTGAAGATTGTGTATGCTAATAAAAGTGACTATCAAAAGGAAATCAGGAAGTATTTATTAATGTATAATGTAACACCTCATGGCACAACGGGAAAATCTCCATCACAGCTACTTTTCGACAGGGAGATTCGAGACAAAATCCCATCTATTTCGGATTCGATCAGTCAGGAAGGAGACCTAGAGGCAAGAGAAAATGATTTGATGAGCAAACAAAAAGGAAAAGAAAGAGAAGATAAAGCGAGGGGATAGAAGCCAAATGATATTCAGCCAGGTGATAAAGTTATAGCGAAAAATATGACACTAGCAAATAAATTAGAAAGCAGATATCACAACGAAGACTTCACCGTGCAACAGAGAACAGGAAACGAAGTTACGTTGCTGAACAAAGATGGCGTTATATACAAGAGACACACATAAAAAAAAACAGAACCAAATATAGAGTATGGTTCTGTTCACAACGCCTCAATCAGTAATTGTGACCCACAAAGTATGCCCAAAAAGATACCTCCTCTGAAGCTGGAAAGAAAAGAAGGGATGTGGAGACCTGCGATAAGCTGCTGCAACTCTTCTGAAGATCGGGTGACTAATAGTGCATCAATTAATCAGGAACATTAATCACGCCAGGTTAGAGAGGATATAGTCGTCAATGATACGACGTGAATCAGAGTGGTGATTATTTAGAAGTCTGTGTTGTGTTGAATATTTAAAAGATCAATAAAGTTCTACAGAATAAGTACTGTTTCATTTTAGTGGTTACCACAGTGGTGATCCGAAGTTCTTCAGAAAAAAGCATAAAACACAAAAGAAATTCAAGATTTTGAGTGAATATTTTGAATTCCACCAATTGGATTTTTCAATAAAATGAATCACTGATAATTACAATACGACTAAACTCACTTTAACAGCGTGGTATTCCTCCCTTAGATAAGAATTAAAATGTTTCTTGTTTTCGAAATGAATTCTCTGATTTGGTGCAAGTTCAAACCACGTATCTTCTTCCTGCAATGTACCAAAGCGAAAGACATTTTGGTTGGTTGAATCCAAGATATCAGCACCAACATCTGAAGGAAAATGTAAAATGAAAATATCAAAATATAGGCCATGTTCGGTAGTATTACTCACTAGAGCAAGGCATTGCGATGGTTATATCAACATTAATCTTTAGTTTGGCATCAAAGTCACTATCTGGGGAAAACCGAAATATGAATTGACTCTCCATGTAATATTTCACCTCCATATAAATTAGCCAAAGTATGATCAAAAAACTAATAACTGAAACTGAAATAATAATCAATTAAATTAACTCTTCTAATTTCTTGTAATCATACTCACAAGTACCACCAACTGACGAAGTCTCCTTATAAGGTTCTCTAAGTTTGGTAAAAAGGTCTATTTTCTTTATTTTATCTATTTTGGAACCCCTAAAACGGGGCATTGTTACTCTTTCTTTTTCCATGCTTGTGTAATTTATGAGTAAGATGATGTGACGAACTTTTTTCGTCTATAATTTGAACCCAATCACATCTTCCAACGTAAAGTAGACTTGACAGGTTCAACCTAACCTTCAAACCTTTCGTTTTGACAACAAAAACAAATCGTAGTAATAGAAGCATAGAACTATGAGAGAAAACAAAGAGGATTAGATTTTTTCTCCAATTAAATGGACATTCAATAATCATCACATCACTCAATATTTGATTTCGCATTATTGACTCGAAAATATACAATTCTGTTTAAGTACTCTTAGGTTTATCTGTACTATTTTCTTCACAATTATTATACTTCACAAACATACAGCAATATAAATAATCATTTTCTGTTAATTCTATGTTCAGAACTCAGAATCATGATCAGCGTTGTCGAAGCACCGATTTATAGGTATTTCTTCCGACTTGATGACCGATCTCCCGATAAACCGAAAATTGATAAATATCTCCCGATTTGTAAAGCTGCATTCAGAATCAATTCGCGGGCGAAGTGCGACTTCGCCACGCGTGCTAAGCATATGGGTTCCAACGTTGTCATTTACAATGAATTTCGTGCTGGCACGCAAGTTGAAGTCGACAGAAATTTATGCATGTTTGAAATTCGACTTCGACCTACACTTCGTGCTGACTATCGCACATGCGCATTCCTTCTTTTGTGTAGGGTTTGATATGTTTTCTTGGAATTTTGCTTATACTTGTAACAATTATTAACTACTGATTAAAGGAAAAATGGATGAGGGCTATGAAATCCCTTAGATCCTCCCATATTAGATCTGATCATGATGTATAAGTAAAACATGGTGTGCTGATCTGCTCATCTATGATCGTAATTACCAATGATGACGTCACTTTTGTTAATTCAAATTCAAGGAAATATATATTCTGTGCTTCGAACTTAAATGGAAAAAGTGACGTCATCATTGGTAAATAGATCACAGATGAGTAGATGAGCACACCATGTTTTGCTTATATCATGGATCTGATCTAAGAACATAAACTATTCGCAACTACTGCTAAGCGATACGTCCTCTGGTGACAGAAATTCGAACACTTCCAAGCTAGTAGTTTTTCGACGTGCCTGTAATTCTAACGTAATTTGCTTACTTTTGGAGTTCATTTTCGAGCTTTTGTGTTGTTCTCCGAGTTGAAATTTTGGATTACCGAAAGTGTTTGTAATATTCATCAATCGATTCCTTTCTTTCCGATTAAACATTTCGATCGTATTAATTCGAAATGGCATCCTCCCGAAATGACTATTGTTGTGTGCCTCAACTCAATGTTTTTCATGGTTAAAGAAAAAAGGATCATCTAGTGCCTCTAGTTTTCATTTTTTCCAAAGCCAAATGAAATTAAAGTTAATTTGGAAACAGCATTTGGCAGGGAACTCAGTGATAGAAGAATGGCCTAGCTTTAGAAATTGAAGATTGGAAAACAGGTCACGAAATACATGAAAGTATGTTCACTGCATTTCTCTGAAGATGTTTCTTTTCATAAAGGTAAATTATCTACAATGTATTTATTTCGAAACAACTTCATGTCATGATGTTTTCAGGTGTAAATAAAAATGAGAGAATTTTGAAGGAAAATGCTGTAGAGAAACTACCGAGCACTTCTGCAGCTACCTAATTCACATACTACACAAAATCATATTCTAAAAGAGTGATCTGGTTGAAAATCTGACAAAACTAGATATACTGTTAGAGTTGATAATAGCTGAAGTTACTCATATAAATACATCAATACTTTTCATTTCCTTATATAGGTAGGTTGAACCGGCTCTGACATTTTTCATTTTGTATGTGTATCTTGAGCTGCTGTAATATTGTAACGTTTTCTTGGTTTTCAAAACGTTTAGAATATTTAAATTATTTATTTACACTTATTTACACACTACTGTTCCAATAACTAAGCAACTATTTCTATCAAAGTCTGTTCACAATTTATATGCACACTAATTTATTTTCACTGAACTCTTTACGCTACGAATCACTCTGCTGAATTGGTCCCCGTGCTCCTCTGCGCCTGCCCTTATATCGTCCGTCTGGATTCCAGCAATTACCGGAAGACTCTCGAAAGAGGGTGACTCATACGCGCCCTTAGTGTTCAGGCACATTCTAGAATAGACAAGGCCGTACTCGTCACACTGTCCCCTCCTTAAGCCTGTTCTGTCCCAGAACAGATTCCATGAATTCCTCAGGGGACCGTGGTGAAATCTGCAATCGTTACCATTCCTACAGTAGCCCCTCTGATGGAAGTAGCAATCTACGGTTTTGCTGGGCTTTACGTTTTGCTTTGGGTTGAAATTGCTTACCAAAATCTCTATACCTGTCTTCTGGAAGACTATCTCAAGCATGCTTCGCACAACCCTCCAATTCAGTT
Organism: Myrrha octodecimguttata; assembly: GCA_958510865.1. NCBI lineage: Eukaryota > Metazoa > Arthropoda > Insecta > Coleoptera > Coccinellidae > Myrrha > Myrrha octodecimguttata. The sequence goes on from OY294056.1 coordinate 27,261,189, forward strand.
GATCCAGTCCACAACCTAGTTTGGGGACAGCTAATTTCCTAATCCCAAAGCATTGAAGATCTTCTTTCAAGCCATGCAGTGCTGTCCATAAATTCTGGTAGGTGGGCTTCTGATATGAGTACTGTTTGGTGACTATGTAATAAATGAATCGACCCTCTGACTTCAGTCTCAGGCATTTTCCGATTCTGGGCTGCTGTCTCATCAGTTCCTCTTGACGTCCAAATTTATTTCTGAATACTCTTGCTATTCCCCTACTCATCCTTAGATCCGCTGCTACACAATGAGCAAGAGAGTATTCCTCGGGAACTGTTAACAGGTCTTGATGAACTTCCTTTGTAACGCCAAACCGTGCAACTCGTGTTCCCCCATAGCTATTCATGAATTCCTGAAAAACGTCACTTTCCTTCGCCGGAACCTCGATGAAACGTACTTCTTCTTCGTCATCCTGTGTTGACGCATACGGAGCCAATCGATTGAAATGGACGACCTTCGGTTTTCCTCTAGGAAGCTTCCGTATCCGGTAAACTACATCATTTATCCTTTTCATGACTTCATACGGTCCTTCCCACTGTCTCTGCAGCTTCGGAGAAAATCCTCTTTTTCTTTGAGGGTTATACAACCACACCAGATCTCCTGCGGTGAACCCTCCTTCAATGGCCTTGATGTCATAGCGCATTTTCATCCTATCACTTGCTTGCTGCATTTGATTGCGCACCTTGTCATGGATGTAATCTAGCTTACTCCTCAGTTTACTGACGTAGTCCTCCCCGGCTACATCTTCTCCAGGCTTACAACCAAACTCTAGGTCACAAGGTAGTCTAATTTCCCGGCCGAACATTATATTGGCTGGAGTTTCCTTGGTAGACTCTTGAATTGAAGATCTATATGCCATGGTGAATAGATGTAAATATTCGTCCCAGTCCCGCTGGTGATCGGAGACTACCTTGGCAAGATGTTTTCCCATGGTCCTATTCATTCGTTCTACCATGCCATCTGATTGGGGATGTAGAGCTGTTGTCCTTGTCTTATTAATCCCCAATTTCCTACAAACTTCTTGGAATAATGTCGACTCGAAATTTCGGCCTTGATCACAATGTAGCTCTAGGGGTATTCCAAATCTGCAGAAGAATTCTTTGACCAATTTATCGGCAACCGTACACGCCTCTTGATTAGGAATACCGTACGCTTCCACCCATTTGGTAAAATAGTCCATTGCTACCAAAATGTACTTGTTTCCGTGATCTGTTTCGGGAAAGGGACCCGCGATGTCGATAGCTACTCGTTCCATGGGAGATCCGACGTTATATTGCTTCATTGGAGCCTTTCCTTTGCCATAAGGACCATTAGCTGCAGCACAAGTTTTGCATGTTCTACACCAGTCTTTAACGTCTTTCTTACAGTTGATCCAATAAAACCGCTGCCTAACTTTCTCCAACGTCTTAGTAATCCCGAAATGTCCACCTGAAGTTCCATTATGTAGTCTGGTCAAAACGTTTGTCACTCGACTCTTCGGCACAATCAACTGGAGCCTCTGTTCCGATCCATCGTCATTCTCCCAACAACGCTTCAGAAGACCTTTATCGATCTTCAACGTTTCCCATTGTGCCCAATACGACTTAACATTTTGACTCAGTTTGGATACTTCTTCCCAAGTAGGTCGTCTACCACTCTTCTTCCAACTCAGGATTACTTTCAAGTCTGGATCTTCTTCTTGTGCCCGTTGTATTTCTTGGGGTAGCCAATCTTCTTCAATTACTGTGGTCAGTCTCACATCAGCTTTGTCTTCCACACGTGAGCAATGGCTGCAATCCTCGGGGCAAGGCCTTCTTGATAACGCATCGGCATTGCGATGGGTAGCTCCCGTTCTATGTTCGGTATCAAAGTCATATTCTTGCAGTCTTTCAATCCATCTGGCCACTTGTCCTTCCGGGGTCTTGAAGTTCAGGAGCCACTTCAAAGCAGCATGGTCCGTTCTCAGCAGAAATTTTCTTACGTACAAATATTTGTAGAAGTGTTCTACGGACTTGACGACTGCTAAAAGTTCTCTTCTGGTCACGCAGTAATTTCGTTCTGGCTTCGATAAGACCTTGCTGAAATATCCTATCACCCTTTCTTGTCCATCCTGAACCTGCGATAGAACGCCCCCGATGGCTGTATTACTAGCATCCGTGTCGAGCACAAACTTTCCTTCAGCTCTTGCGTAGCTTAAAACTGGAGCTGTGACCAGGGCCTTCTTCAGCTGTGCGAAAGCTTCAGCGCAATCATAGGACCATATGTACTCCTGTCCATCCTCTGTTAATTTAGTAAGTGGTTTGGCAACTTTGGCGAATCCAGATACGAATCTCCTATAATAGGTGCATAAGCCTAAGAAACTTCGCAATTCACTCTTGTCTCTCGGTATAGGCCATTCCTGCACTGCTTTGATCTTATCCGGGTCGACTTTCACGCCCTCTCGAGAAACTACATGTCCCAAATAATTTACCTCTGTTCGGAATAAATTGCATTTCTTTGGACTCAGCTTTAGGTTAGCTTCACGAAGTCGCTGGAAAACCTCGGATAGGTGGTGTAGGTGGTCTTGGAATGATTTTCCCACCACTATCACATCATCTAAGTACACCAGGCATGTCTTCCAGGAGAGTCCTCTCAATATAGTCTCCATTAAACGCTCAAATGTGGCAGGAGCGTTGCATAAACCAAAGGGCATCACTTTAAATTGCCACAGACCCGTTCCAATACTAAAGGCAGTTTTCTCTTTGTCTCTTGGATCCAAGCCAACCTGCCAATACCCACTCTTCAAATCCAAGGTGGAAAACCAACGTGATCCCGAGAGTGTATCCAGTGTATCATCTATTCTCGGTAAGGGATAACTGTCCTTCTTCGTAACTTGATTGAGCTGCCTATAGTCTACACAGAACCTAGTGGACCCGTCCTTTTTCTTCACTAACACTACAGGCGACGTCCAGGGGCTATTGGATGGTTCAATGACACCTTCTCTCGCCATGTCTTCAATAATCCGTTCAGCCTCTTCTCTTTTTGCCAGAGGAATGTTGTTTTTATATTTATTTGGAATCGGTATTTTATTAGTTGGAACTCTGATGTATATGTATTTCTTTACTTGCAGTATATTTAAACTCACACACTTGAAACTCTTCTTTTATTTCATGCACCATCTAATTACAAAAAATACTCTTTATGTCAACTTGACATATTCATAGAATATTATATATTGCAGTCTTATCACTGCAACTAACACACCCCTCTAAGAGTGCAAATATATAATTATCAAAAGAATATATGAACTAAACTAATATAAATTAACATCGAAAAATATCCTATCGATTCAAAAACATTTAGTCATTACATTAGCAAGTTTTTCAAACTTTGTGGCATTCAAGGATTTCGTCATCAGGTCAGCAAAATTGTTTTCCGTAGGACAGTATATTATCTTGAACCAGTCTTTATTATATTCATCATGGACAAAGTGATATTTAATATCGATATGATTGCTTAATCTTGACAATTGTCCACTTTTCAACATCTTTATTGTGCTTTGATTGTCTATGTATAATCTCACCTCTATTTTCCGATTCAATATCTCCTCAATGAAATTCGTTATAGCTTTCATTTGCTTGCAACAATGGGCTGCGGCTATATATTCTGCTTCAGTCGAAGATTGTGCTACAACTGATTGTTTCTTTGTGCTCCATGTAATGGGTCCATTTGATAAGAACATCACATAACCACTGGTACTCTTTCTGTCTTTCATATCTCCTCCAAAGTCGGAATCACAATAAACATCCAAAATCATTTCGTTTTGATCTGCTGTATATTTGAGTCCTTTTTTCATTGTTCCATTTATGTATCGAAGTGTTCGTTTTATATTCACATAATCTTGTTGGGTCGGTTGTGTTACTGCTCTGCTTTCGAAGTTTACAGCAAAACATATATCTGGACGTGTCTTGCAACTCAGATAGAGTAGACTGCCCACAGCTTCTCTATATGGAAAATCAATATTTTTCATATCTTCAATGCACTTAATATTTCGTTGATCAGTTATCGGTGTATTCATCGGTTTTGACATTTCCATATTGTACTTCTTCATTAGCTGATTGCTATAGTTTTCCTGATTGATGTATATTTCTCCTTCACTTATTATTAAATTCATTCCTAGGTAACAATTTGGAATTTTATCTACTTTGACGTCAAATTCTTTGTCTAGCTTATTCATTAAGTCTTCCATCATTTGTTTGTCATCTCCGAATACAACTCCATCATCTACATGGACTGCAATTATGAGAATTTTATCAGCCTCCATATATTTAAACACACACTTATCTGATTTAATCTGTTCAAAATTTTGTTCTTTCAAGAAATTGGATAATTTTGTATACCATTGTAGTGGTGCTTGTCTCAGTCCATATAACGCTTTTTTCAAAAAACAAATTTTTCCAGGATGGTGGTATCCTTCTGGTATTTCCATAAATATTTCCTCTTTGAGATCCCCATTTAGAAAGGCTGATCTTACGTCAAATGTCATAGTTAACCAATGTTTGTGCGCTGCAATTGCAAGTAGTGTTCTAAGTGAATTTGTATGAACTACAGAACTGTATATCTCTTCGAAATTGAAACTTGATTTTTTTTGTTGACATCCTCTTGCGACTAAGCGGGCCTTGTATATTCCATTTTCTTTCTTTCTGAATACCCATCGACTTGTTATAACTTCTTTTCCTTCTGCTTGTTTTTCATCTACTAGTTTCCACGTGTCATTTCTTCTGAGATTATTTTTCTCCTCTTCAATGGCTTTATTCCATTCATGTTTATCATTTCCTGTGGTACATTCTTTATAGGTCAACATTACCTCTTCTTCACTTTCAAAATCACTCGTATAATCGTCAAATTTGGCAGGTTTTCTTATGTGTCTCCTCGGTCTTTCATTATCAGGTTGGATCTGGTCATTATTGTCTTCTTCATGCACTATATTGTCTCCTATTTCCTGTATATTTTCCTGTAATTCATCATTTTTGTTTTTTTCTTCGATCAAATTTTCCAAAGTTAATTCCTCATTTTCAAAGGTATTTCCATCCTCGAACTTGTTTGTAAATTTTATATCTCTTGATGCATATACTCTTCCTGTGTTTGGATTATATACCCTGTATCCATTTGGTGCATAACCTACAAGTATTCCCTTTTGACTTCTGTCTTCCAATTTTCTAAGATAACCTAAGTTCTTTGTATAAACTATTTGTCCAAATTCTCTGAGATTGGATAGATTTGGTTTCCTTCCATACCATTTTTCAGCTGGTGTTGTGTCTATTGCTGATGTAGGGCTCCTGTTGAGAAGATATGCTGCCGTCAACACTGCAAATCCCCACATTCGTTTGTTTTGTTTGCTTTGTAAGAGCATAGTTCTGACTTTGTTGAATAGTGTCAGGTTAACTCTCTCAGCTTTGCCGTTTAGTTCTGGTGAGTGTGGTATAGTGTAGTCTAGTTCAATTCCTCTGTTTTTGCACCATGTCTTTAATTCTGTACTTGTAAACTCACCTCCATTGTCAAGCCTTATCTTTTCAGTTTTCAGATTGAAATGTGCTTCACTTTCAAGTATATATTGTTTCAGGTATTCTCTTGCTTCATCTTTAGTCCGTAGTAAATACACTTTCAGAAAATGAGTATAGTCATCCATACAAGTCAAAATATATTCCTCCCTATCATAGGTAGTAGGGGAGATTTTTCCACAAACATCTATGTGTATAATTTCTAAGGGTCTTGTTGCACGAGTTCTTTCTGTATTAAACGGTTTCCTCACAAGTTTTCCTTTGATGCAGGATTCACACAATTCCTCCTTACATTTATCTATTGGGTCGTTTATTCCATCACATAGTTTACGTAGTTTTTTTAAATCGTTAAAGTTGAGGTGTCCCATTTTAATATGCCATTTCATCAAGTTCGTCATTAATGCTTGTTCTTCATTACTATGCATATCAACTACATAGAGACCATTATTTTGTTTTTCACCAGTAAGAACTATATCTTTGTCCTCATAGTGAATTTTTCCATGTACGATAACAACATGTTTGTCATCGAATACTGCGATGCCTCCTTTTTTTGTTACTTCATTTACAGAGAGAAGATTTTTAGATAAACCTGGAACTAATGAAACATCCGTTAACGTGACATTTGCTCCTTCCACACATCCCTTTGAAGTAGAAACGAGTTTTGCATCCTTTTTTGCACAGCCAATGATATTTTGATCAGTTTCTTTTACATTTGACAATATTCTCTCATCGTGAGTCAAATGATGTGTTGAGCCACTGTCGACTACAAATGTTGAGTCAATTTGTTCAGTATTTTCCTCTATAAGCTGTGCTTCGGTAAAGTAGCTCACTTTGCTGTCATAGATATTCCTTCTCTGGCTTGTTTCCTCATGTTCTGCTTTGAATATACATTTTTCTTCAGGATGATTGTTCTTCTTACAGTATCTACAAGCATTAAATTTTTTTCCAGCCCAGCATGTTTCAGCTGTATGACCTGTTTTCCTACATTTTTCACAATATTTATTTTTATGTTTTGACTTACAGTCTTTCTGATAATGCCCAATATTTCCACATTTGTGACATTTACCTTGTTTTTTTTGTTTCTTTCCTTTCTGTTTTGAAAGCAACCCTGTCCTGTTCTTTGGTTCCAAATTGTTCTTCTTCTTTCACTAATCTCGATCGTAAATTCTCCAAAGTTCTCTCACTTGCAGCAGTAGAATCCCATGCACTGCTGAAGTACTTAAATTTTTCTGGTAGGCTCACTAGAATTTTTGTTATTAGCATGTCCTCTTTGATGTCCATCCCTAGGCTGTTAAGTCTGAAAGCCATTGTTTGTAGAACAGATATATTGCTCATCACGTCTAGCGATTTATTGTAACTGAAATTAAAAAATTCAGCCAGTACTTGATTTTTCGTCTGAACGGTATCCTTTTTATAAATTTTCAGAAGGGTAGAGTACATTTCACTGGATGTATTGCAAGTAAGTATATGGGATTTTGTACTCGCATCAATTGTTCTCAAAATAATGTGTTTTGCTACAGCATCGTTTTTTAGCCATTCTGCTTTCTTTTTTTCGTCTGTCAGCGACTGGAATGTTGATTTTCCTTCGACAATTTCTCCCAGAGATTTTGCAGCAAACAGAATTGATATTTCGAATTCCCACATTGGAAACGAAACGGCGTCCTTCAGTTTTGGAATAGACTCGATTTCTTCCTTTGTTTCCATTGCGTTGCGTCCGTACGAAATGTTACTTTTGTAATTTCAAGTCGTACACCACTGGGCCCGTAACCTGTTGTTTTTATATTTATTTGGAATCGGTATTTTATTAGTTGGAACTCTGATGTATATGTATTTCTTTACTTGCAGTATATTTAAACTCACACACTTGAAACTCTTCTTTTATTTCATGCACCATCTAATTACAAAAAATACTCTTTATGTCAACTTGACATATTCATAGAATATTATATATTGCAGTCTTATCACTGCAACTAACAAGGAAGACGTCTAGGGTGCTGTCGGATGGGTTGTGCATCACCAGTGTTGATTTTATGCTGCACAATATCGGTCTTTCCTGTTCTTTCGTCAGTGGCAAACACGTCCGAGAATTTTTGAATCAGTTTTCTCACTTCGGCTAGTTCATAACGGTCCAGATCTTGACATTTCGAGGTGAGAAGGGTCACCAGCTCTTCAGTATTCTTCTGGCTCTGCGAGACTCCTGCATTGCCAATCCCACCAGAAATATGGTACACTGGTACCCCTTGTCCAATCAAGGTATTCTTCTTCAGGGTGACCGGAAACCTGTTGACATTGAGTAATCGGATGGGAATACTGTCTGTTATTCGTACCAATGCCTTTCCCAGTAACATTCCTTTAGCTAGGATTGCATCGTCACAGGGTTCGATCACTTTAACGCAGCCTTTTTTCGTAACGTCATCACATATACCACTCACTATGCCTTCAGTTCGACCTGGCAACGTGATGTCCTCGGCCAATCGAATCCGATATATCTTATCATCCACATCATTGAACGGGATCTCTTCATTTCCCAGTCGAAGCACATCACTCTTCATATCCAGTTGGCATCCAAGTTTCTTAACTAGGTCCAATCCCAGGATAACTTCTTCCGTGATTTCAGCCACTAGAACTTCGTGCCTTGCTGTTGTATTTCCCAGTCCAAAAGTGGAGAGGACCGATCCATAAGTTGGTATTTCCTGTCCAGACGCAGTTCGAAGTTTGATCATAACTGGACGAATTTTAGATCCTTTAGCTATTTCTGGATGCACAATGGTTCTGGTCGATCCAGTGTCTACCAGGATTTTCACATTTCGATCATTTATTTTTTCCGGGAACTACTATGCTGGATAAATCTGTGGACATAATTCCTCGGATTATCACTTCAGGGGTATCTAGAGCTTGAGAAGATTTATGCCCCCCATCACCGGCCCTTTTCCGTTTACCTGCTGCGGCTCTTTTCCTACTTTTTGAGCCATTCTGCTTAGTATGCCCACCTTGATTGCAGTACCTGCACACAGCATCTTTTTTTTCAGTACTCAATAATCTGCTGACTTCTTCTCTTATGACTTCTTCAACAGGTCGGTCTATTTCTTGGACTTGTCTTACACAAACGTGTCCTCTAAGCGACGCCTGCTTCGCTGCCTCGAATTCTAAAGCCTGAGCCAAAGCATCATCTATGGTTTTAGGGCGTGCAAGTCTCAGAACTTGTTGTGTCTCACCGTCCTTGATTCCGTCTACGAAGGTTTGGATTGATAGCAGTTCAATGAAGCTGTCTGGAGCAGTTGGGTACGCCAGCCTGACTAATCTAGCCACATCTGCTTCAAACTCCTGGAGATTTTCTCCTGTTTTCTGCACCCGGTTCTTGATTTGGGCATGATAAACTTGTTGTAAATGAGCATCACCATATCTCATCTGAAGTTTCGATGTTAGAACTTCATAACAGGCTTGTTGGCTCTCCGGAATCGTTTGCAGGATGTTAAGAGCCTCTCCTCTTAGAGCTATTATCAATGCTGTGGCTTTTTCGTTATCGCTCCAACTATTTGCCAGCGCAGCAGCTTCAAATTGTTTTTGATATGTCGACCATGGGACCTTTCCATCAAATGTCGGAGGCTTGATCTTCATTCTTCCATTTTCGCCGTTATTTTCCATTTTCATGTTGCCATAGGGTGATGAAGCCGGATAATCTTTTCCAATTGACATTCTTTTCAGGGACTCTATTATTTTAGAATGCTGTTCAATCATTCCTGTTATTTCTTCAAATTTTCCGTTAACTTCTTCATATACTCCTTCGAATTTTCCGTCAACTTTTTCATAAACTTGGTCGAATTTTTCGTCAACTTTTTCATAAACTTCGTGGAATTTTTGGTCAACTTTATCAAATTTCTCATTTACTTCGTCCAGTTTTTCGTCAACTTTATCAAATTTTCCATTTATAGTGTCTATTTTCTCATCCAATTTACTTGCAAATTGACTCACCAATTCATTGCTATTCCGCGAATTTTCTTCCATTTTCCGTGAATTTTCTTCCATTCTCCCATTGATCTTCTGGGAATTTTCTTCTGCCTTATTTTCCAGTTTATCCATTTTCTCATTGATCTTCTGAGAATTTTCTTCCATTTTCCGTGAATTTTCCTCTGCCTTATTTTCCATTTTATCCATTTTCTCATTGATCTTCTGAGAATTTTCTTCCATTTTATCCATTTTCTCATTGAGTTTACTCAAGAATTCCATTATCGCCTGCGTCTCCATTGCGCTCTGCAGTCTTGTGGTCACTGGCATAAATTTCAATCAATAGAATTTATTTATTCGATTCGGGAGATGTCGAACCCCACACCTGACACCAATGTAACGTTTTCTTGGTTTTCAAAACGTTTAGAATATTTAAATTATTTATTTACACTTATTTACACACTACTGTTCCAATAACTAAGCAACTATTTCTATCAAAGTCTGTTCACAATTTATATCCACACTAATTTATTTTCACTGAACTCTTTACGCTACGAATCACTCTGCTGAATTGGTCCCCGTGCTCCTCTGCGCCTGCCCTTATATCGTCCGTCTGGATTCCAGCAATTACCGGAAGACTCTCGAAAGAGGGTGACTCATACGCGCCTAGAGTGTTCAGGCACATTCTAGAATAGACAGGGCCGTACTCGTCACACTACATTCTAGAATAGACAGGGCCGTACTCGTCACAATATGAAAATGAAATCAATTATATGTCTATCTGTTTCCTTCTCTTTAGAAATACGATGCAAAAGAACTAAAGCAGAAAATCTGTTTTCATTTTATTGATTCACTCGTTTGTAAACAAAGAACAAGTCATATCATTTGGACTGATTCTAGATTTACCACATAATATAGCCTGCATTCAACACTTCTTCACATAAATAAGAGTCCTTAAAGTACTTATTGAGGTGCCTTTTTTTCCAGAAATTCAAGTAAACTGAGATATTGGTTTATTTTGATCCACCAAGCAACGCTAAAATAACATCGAAATTATCCTCCAGGCACGATTTAAAGTACGATTTTATATCGTGATCCAAATGAAAAGTTCCTTCTCAAGAAATCTTACACAAAACTATAATAATTTCTTTAAATATTCAAGCTCTGCTTAATAAATATTCGTTCTCCACCACATTTCTAAGGTTTGTTTACATAAAACTAGCTTGGACAGGTTCCAAATTTATCCGTTAGGGCGCTGGCATCTTCGCAGAAGTTCCCAATAGAAATGTCAAAAATCTCGGATTTCATTGTGAATGGTCAATTTCGTGGCGATTTGCGTGCTGAAGTTGCACTTCGCCCGCGAATTGATTCTGAACGGAGCTTAATTTTAACTTTTTTTTTCGAAATTAAATTTATATCGGAGAATGAAAATATATGCCAAATTTAATTTTCTAATTTCATACAGAATGACGAAGGTGATGGCTTCCTCCTATACACATATTCGTTCGTAATATCACTTTATAAACAGGGATCTTTATGCAATGGTATTATCCGGGGTTAATTTTGCTCGATACAGATATATGAGGCCAAGAGGATTCCCCGAGTGCATCTTACTAGTTTTTGATATTTGAAGCAGAGGAGATTCCCAGTACCGTTCTTGCTCGATTCAGATATGAACTTGAGTGGGTTTCCCTAGCCGTTATTGTTCTTTAAGTTGTACATTAATTTTAGCCTACTTTACTTTAACTTTTTTTATTTGCCATTATTCCAGATTCGGCCCAGGTAAAAAGTTATAAACATTCAAATACATATTTCTCAATGTGCTAATACACTCCTGCGCTTTGTTCGGAAGTTCACTAACTAATGTCTCTAACAGTTTTTTTTTTTTGAGAATAACCAATCCAAGGTTTGAAATTCAAGGAAACAAGATTGAGGAACCTCATTTACTCAGTTAATTCTTATGATTTCGTGCTTTTTCCGATATTATCGCAGAAAAACATTTCACTACACTGGACCTGAAACATGCAATATTCAATTTCAGTCCACTATAAGATTATACACAATGGGGGTTTTTCCTTTAAACGAAAATGCAGTAATTTTCATGAAAAACCTCTACAACATCACATTTCAAACATATTATTTCAATATTATATTTTTTAAAAAATGTTTGATCACCTAAAACTGAAAAATAAAGATGGGGATTTGCATTTAAAGGGATTTGTCTTGATTGCACGATATGGCAACGTCGAATTCAGCTTTCTCGGAAAGAAAAGGACGTGAAATGTGTTACTTTGCTTAGGAAAAAAGAGAAAGCTATACTTCGATTAGGTTAGAGTAGAAGACAACGACAAGAGCACAGACTATCATACTGACAAATCGCAAACAGAAATTGTTTGGTTATATTGACAAAGAACACGTGTGTACCACAGAAAAGGCATTAATGTTTCATTATTCTTTAGCAGAAAAAGCTATTCTACTCAATACAGTTGTCACTTCGTGCATCCCTGGAAAATCCCAAACCCCAATTTTGAAATCTGATTTTGAATACTTTCTGAAGGTAATTTGAAAAAATAATGAATCAAACCCATAATAATTATGTTCAAATTTGCATTTGCAGCAATAACCAAAATTCAGGAAAAACCCCCATTTCATCTTCGCCCATTCTCATATTGAAAACTCCATAATATTATCCTTTTTCACGAAATTTATAAAATTATATGAAATCAATCAACTAACCTGAAAAAATTCTAGAACTCAAAATAACATGTTATTCTATGTTTATGAATGTTATGGTAAGGTCTGTGGTATGGTCACGAAAAAGCATATAACTAAGTTCTATGCGGAAAAGATTAATGTTTATGTGTATTCTATGATCCGGATAAACGTGAACCCAGCTCAATTTACTTCCCTTATTAGATCAGGGGCGGATCCATAAATAATAGGTAATTTTTCGAATTTATCTGATTTTATAATATTCAACGTCGAATATCTGCCAAACGAAGCGTTTAAAGAGGAATTATAAAGATTAACTTCATCTGCATTCTTCATGCTAATTTCGTATAGATTCATGAATTGGCGAGTCTATAACTCGGAAACTCTATAAAGTAGGATGAAAGTGAATACTGAAGAATATGTGTCATAGTTATAGAAAACTTTACACCAAAATTCATCTCATTCGGAGTTACCACATCAAAGCTACAAAAGAAAAACTGATGTTTTTTGGGAATTTACTGACACCGCGATCTCAATGAAATTTGGTAAAAAGTTGTCAAGCTTCAATTCAATCGCTGAAAATTCAAGACGAAAAACAGTTTTTTGTGAATAACTCAGAATATATCCATTTTAGGGCAAGGGTGTGATGCATACACTCACATTATTTTTTAACGTAGATTCAATATCTGCCATAAAAAAATGGGGTTCTAATTTGAAAAAATTGATTTTTCACGATTTTGTCATCCCTAACTTTGAAAGCGATTTTTTCACCCCCTGTATCATGAATCGCGATTTCGATTTTTAAAGTGGATGCATTAATCTTACATCTTGAAAAATTCCAAAAATGAAAATTTTCCATCCAAAGTTATTCTTGTTTCAGCGGAGCTCTATTTTCGATTTGTTTTTCGAATTTTCCCGCTCAGAGAGAATTTTCCAACCAAAACTGAAAAATGTTACATCAAAATAAATTGAAATTTTCTAAGGAATCTATTTCTGCAATAAAAAAAATGGTGTTCTAATTTGAAAAACGGAAGTTGACGTCATTTCCGGAAAAACCGGAGGTGCTCATGCCTTGAAAATATTTTAGATTTCATCAGCATCGTGAAATACTTATAAGTGCTGAATTTCATGAAAATACGTTCAGTAGTTTCCCGTATAAATATGGGTGAGGTTCCTCGTGAAAGACCCTGTATATCAACACAAATCATGACTCTGCACAGTTCGTTCGAGTTTATTTCATGTTATCCCGCGCTCTCTCTCTTCTACGCATGCTTTTATCCGGTTTATGGGTTTCTTGAGCACTGCAATCAGTGCTTATATGTTTGAAAGATTCGAATTCCTTCATATTTCAAAAATTCTCTTGGAAATATGTGTTTCAACCCCATCCATCGAAATTTTTCCAACTGCTTTGAAATTTTGCCGACAGCTTTGAAATTTTGTCGCCTGCTTTGAAATTTTTCAACAGCCTTGAAAGTTTTTCGAATGTTTTGAAAATTTGCCAACTGCTCTGAAAATTTGCCAATTCAGCTCAACATTGAGGGGGATCGTCCCACCCCAATTGAATTGCGAGTAAGATGTATGTTATTTCCATCATCACAAGACGAAAGAATATAGGGGAAGAGGGGGTAAGATGACGCTAGTAAGCTCAAAAAATGTATAATTCTGTTATTTTTTTTCTCTAAGGGAATACCTGTTATCACGAGGTCATCGGCTGATATTAGTAGTTTACATATCAGATTTGGATAACTCAATGGTGAATATTCAAAGTGATAAATTAGAAATATATCAAACTGTGTCATATTCGTCATCTTATCCTCTATGGGGGGTAAAATGACAAAGTGTGTAGGGAAAGATGACGAGGTTCGTATTTGTAGAAAAGAGAAAGGTAATCCTGAAAGTAGATCAATGAAAGCAAAATATCTTTATTCTTGAACGAGTGCAAGATTTGAAACGTACATTTTCACATGCACAAATATAAACAAATAGATAAGTAATATTCATTTTTATTCAACGTATATTTCTACATTCACCAATCACAAGTCCATTGTTCTGCCTTATTTTCTCTATTTTCATATTCAATATCCATTGAAGATTCAAAAGAGTCTTTCAACTTGATTTTTCTCTTGATTGTTCGTTGTTTAGTTTCATTCATTGTGGTTTTCTTATTATTTTTTGCATGTTTAAAGTCTTTGTTTTGGGTTTGGTGTTTCCCTCTTCTTTTCTGCTCTCTTATTTTCCTTTTCCGCTCCTTTGCCAATTTTTCTGCTTTGTCTTCTTCTAAGACCTTTATCACTGGGGTACTGGAAATAACGAGAGACAGAGTCAGTCATCTTACCCGCAAGTACCATATTCAATTAGAAAAATCATAAATGTAATTTCACTATTTATAGAATATGCTTGCTATAATTATGTTGTTCACAAAAGATATAAGTATTATCGGAAGCACAAATATTTTTTGCACCATCACCCTACCGATAAGAAAGCATGTATTTTAATGAACTCGTGTCGTAATTTGCTTTTGATCAAATGATGGACCAATAGCACCAAGTTTTCGGTTTTGACCCAAGCCACCCTTGCCAAACTCGTACGTTCAGGAAATATAGGTAATTCGTCATCTTACCGGATTCGTCATCTTACCCACCTTTCCCCTACCAGATATCTATAATCAATTGTTTCGAAGGAAAGTTACAGACATGAGATGAGTTAAATCTATCGCCTAAACCAACTAAATATTCCACATTTTCACCTTTTCATTGAAAAGGTTTTAAATAATAACATAAATCATAGTAATACCAATAATAACAGATCTGAAGTTAACCAACAAAAAAAATTCTTCAAACTAACATATGTCGAAAACCTATCGGAAAGCATCTAGAATAAATTTTCTAGATCAAATTTAGAACTAGCATTCAAGTGTAATAACACCATTCAGAAGTTTTTCACAAAGATTAAAAGTAAAACCCACAAAGAGTGGCTAAGTAACGTTATTTATGGAATTTTTTGCAACGATTGCCAATCAACCTACATTGGACAAACGAGTAGGGGCCGAATAAATGAACACAGAAGAGTATCCCAAAATATACCTAATCCTTTGAAAAGGAAAAAAGATAATAATACAGCATTATCCGAGCATGTCTACAACAACCTTCATTCTTTTAACTTCGATCTAAATTCAATAAAAATATTAGGTGTTGAAACTAACTCAAAAAAACGCTTTTTACACAAAAAATATTAGTTTGATGAAAAAAATTAGAAAAAGAAATAGTTAAATTGCGAAGTAATCCTCCAGTTCTGTGAGTTTTTTTTCCATTTCGCACATTCTCCATCACGAATGACAATAAAACCATTTGTTAAAAACCTGTAGGTTTGACTATTAGTGTATGCCTAAATATAGATATTAAGATATATAGATGTTAGTACAATTTACATTGTCATTGTGTCATATTGATTGTTTTCGTATCGTTAACTGTTATTCACCATTGTACATTTCGGAGCCCTGAAGAAGACATCAGAATAAAGTCAAAACCATTCGGCGTTGTTTTTGAAAGAGTAGTTCTGTTTCAAACCTAGACTTTCTTTCTCTGAAAAACTATACTTTCTAAATCTTATGTTTAGGATTATTCAAAGAATACATATCTCATTGGACTGAAAGTGAAATTTAACGGAATCGGAGATATGGTTTCTGAAATGTATACATAAATTTCCGAAATAATTTTTCTTCATTTCTTTATTGATTTGTTCCTCAGAAAAATCAGGAGATCTGATTTGGCTGAAACAAAGTACTCGGTTATGAGAAGGCGACTCGGAGATTTCAGTAAAATTCAAATGGAAAAAAAAATTTCGAAAAACGTTTTTTTCAAATTTTTCTATGGGTACTTTTTTATTGATACTGTTCATCTACCAATCAAGTTTCATGCCGATCAGATAAATACTTTTCAAGTTATTGACAAATCAAAACTTCAAATGGCTATAACACAAAAATCAGTCGGTAGATTTGGCCCATTAAAGAACACAACCTAACTATTCAGGATTGAAACCTAACCTGACAATTCCAAGACTCTAGATTCTTTCTTTCGAAAGTTGGGGCACACACGGGCGGCCGGACGGACGGAATCAAATTTGACCACGAAATATTCCTCAATGAGTCCAACCTAGTCCTTTGAGACCAATTTCAGCTCATAAGTCGAAAATTACAGACATTGTGACGTAACAATAAGGAGCTGTTTCTCAGAACAAGCGCGTAAAAATTAGTGATATCGAAACTTCTGAAGTAAGCCAAATTCAACAAAAGGCCTGAGAAATATGCTGTTCCGCAGTTATCCCCGAGAAATATTGAATGAATCAAATTCAAATTGTATTTGAATTATTTCGATGAATGTTTTTAGTCATTCTCACACCGTTCTGTTTACCCTAGCAACCAGTAAAAATGATGCACCGATCTAGCAACACACACGAAACTAACAAAAGTCGTCCTATCCTGCAAAAATTAAATCAATGGAGTGAAGACGCCTTTGAAAAAACATAACTGTCAAATTTTCTTTGACAAGATAAAATAATCGTCTTATACTTTGGAAATTATATTCAATTCGAAGTATATATAATTTGCTGAGAAGGTTCATTTGTATAGAAAAAAACTGTATTTTCACTCCTTTGAAAATATAGAAACATCCACCAGTTTAACGGGGAAGTATCCCCATTTTTTCTCCCTGAACTTGATTCTCAGGTAAGCGAAAAATTATTGCCTGCTGTTATTGGATAATCCGCACATATCCTTGTTCCAGACTTCTGATTTGGGTCTGAATTACAAGCATGGCTCATTTCAACGAGGATGACGACTTCTCCATGATGATGGGAGTGGCAAAACAACTCGCTACTTTAGGTAAAAGACAGCAGAGCACGAAAGCCTTAGAGAAAGAGGAATCAGTAAAAGAAAGAATTGTGAGTTTATACATAATAAATGCTTGAATATACAGCTATAAACATTCCATCTATTTGCAAACGAAAAATGATCACCTCCATAAATAACGCTGTTCCAAAGAGTAAACCTCCGAGGTTTCAGTGCTTCTAAAGCGTTTGTTCTGGAGAACAGTGCGTTATCGTTTCGCCCGAATAAGTCTATAATTTTCGATTTTTAGTCGAAAATGGCCTTGAACTATTTGGTTGGACTCCCTCAAGAAGAATCCGTGAATAAATTTATTTCTGTAGGCCGTCCGTCGGTCAGTCCCTATGTGCTCAAAATGAGGAAAAGACCTAGCGACGTGAAATTGTCAGTTCAGGTTCGAAGTCTGAATATTCCGTAAAAGTTTTGCAGTCATTTGAAATTTGGCGGTTAGTTCTACAATATCTCATAAGATACTGATTCTGTAAAAGTTGATATAGTCTTTACGTTGGGTTTTTGAAAATATTATTGAACTTTCAATCCAAACTGTAATCTTTAGGCGATTTCGGAAACTTGATCGGATCAACACGGGTAACTTACCCGGATCGCTCAAATGACAGAGCGTTCAACATCTGTCATTTGAGTGACCCGGGTAAGTTACCCGTGTTAATCCGATCAAGTTTGCGAAATCGCCTATTGTTACCATTTGCAAGAGTAGAATTTTGATTTCTGTTTACATAGAACTATATAGAATACCAAATAGCTACTAAATTTCTCAACTGTCACCATTAATAGGATTGAATTAACTCAAAAAACTATAGGTTTGTTCGTTGTACCTACATAAACTACACTAATTACAATAACTCCACTGATACTGTTGGGTGTATTTTGTTGTAGACTTGCACTCTGTTCGTTGCGGAAATATCGGCAGTCAGTGTAGTCACAGATGACGTGTGCAGTCCATAGAGTGAGGTTGTCTTCTGTGAGGGTTATCCGTAAATATAATTCATAATCATAGACATCTGTGGTTGTCTGGATCCTGGTTGGACATGTTTTGTTCTCTATGTGTGATTTTTGGACGAATTTAATTTTCATCATATCGTTATTTGAAATAGAATTTTTGTCCGGGACGACTCTAAAAAAACTTTACGACAAATCTACATCACCTCGAAGCGGTAGCGAAATCACAAGTAGCATAGAATTCTGTCATCTTGGGATTGCGTAAGGGCCGTATTTATAGTTGCTCCTTGAGGCTTCCTTACTGAAGGCCGCCTTGAATTTGCTTTTCTATGCAAACAAATACAAGTTTGTTTGCATAGAAAAGCGAATTCAAGGCGGCCTTCAGTAAGGAAGCCTCAAGGAACAACTATGAATACGACCCTAAAATCATCTATCATATATTTGTATTCTGTGAGAATCATAGAACAGATTGAACTACACTAATTCTATTCATTCAGTTATCTGTGACTACACTTAGCTGCACTGAGAATTGGAAGTCAGTGGAGTTGGTGTGTAGTTAGTGCAGTTCAGGCAGGTACAACGAACAAACCTTAATTCATCTCAACTTACATTATTCTACAAAATTGTCCTAAAGGGATGCAGTTTCGTGCTCTTCGCACTAGGATTGAGTCTTTTGTTTTGATATTTTTCTGAGGAACAAGAAATCAGGAAATAAAAACCCAAATGGAGTACACTTATAAAGTATATTCAAATTTCCTTACTCACACAGAACTAGGTGTTCAAAATGAAAACGAAAGGACCAATATTATCAAAAACTTACTCCAACTGATTTTTAATACAATAAAATTCATTAATTTAACGAGAGGTTTCTTACTATCATGTTTATAACATAACAACAGACAAATTTCTCAAATATACTTTTCGAATCACATTTTCTTCATTGAGGAGACATCAGTAAAACCCATCAATTTTAACTCATTGTGTCTTACCAAAAATAAAATGGAAGGAAATCGAAATACGGTGGGTTAAACACATTAACATTGATTTTCCAAAATGATTTACCTTTTCCACACTAGTAGAAAGCTTATTCCATTAGGTGTAACTGAAGACCATACACCAACTACGACAGTGACCTCTATCCATGAGTACACTTCTTCCGCCGCGAACCCAAACGACCCTCCTAGCAAGCATATGATCAACCATTATCTCAAACTTTTACCGCGAGCTATTTTCACAGGTCCCTAACTCTGATTCTACAACGACCGAATCCATCAGTTCCGTACCCTCCTCGGCACACAGGAAAAACACAAGCTATGTCCGCTTGTCCCTCGCTAGGAACCTCTAATAACCGAATCTATCGGCTCCGTACTTTTCACGGCCCAACAAAAAAAAACCTCACGAGCTAACCTCGCAAATGCACTGTCACCAGAAACGCTATTCTACTAGGAAGGAATGGGTTTCATCAAATTCACTATATACTAACATTGATGAACCCAGCAATCTATTTTTCTAACTCTTTTTTGTCCCGAAGGACCGCCCGTCAACGGGGTACGATTTACATATATTTTTCATAGCTATTCCCACGGATCTCCGATATACAACTGCCTTTCGTACCAAAAAGTGAGGCTTTCACCCCTCTCAAAAATTTCTCCTAGTCAGTTTTTCGAAAGAGATACTTAGGAAGTTCTCCACGTAGGTTAGGCAAAAATCCAACTAATTTTTATTATCTTGGGCTTTAGTTGGAAAATATACTCTTATCTTTCGATATCGTTCTGCATGAAAACTGATAGCCGACAATATTCTATTTCACGACGTTCGGCCGTATGAAAAACGAAACTATATTCGAAGATACTTTGTCTCATTACTTTGACTTCTTGTCAACTCGTTCCAGACATCTCAATTCGAAAGATATTTCACACGGATATTAAGCTCTTACATTGTTGACATATAAAATTTGAAAAATTTCCACCTCATGTATTACAATTCAATCAGTATAAAGCTTCAGAATGAGTTGAAGATTACCAAAGCGCAAATTATTGCAGAATTTTGTGAGGATCTATTTTGCTAGGAAAAAAAGTTTTTCGAACTTTTATCGACTTTCAAGATGTCATTTTTCAATTCAAGTATTGGATTTGAATTCGATCCAAATTGTATTTTACGAAATATAGGAAAAATAAAATTTTGAATGGGTCCATCTGCGGAATTATGGATGTTACCAATTCTTGAATTCGGCCTTTGTACCAATCCAATTTTATTTTTCCGATGCTTGAATTGCACGATCCTCATAATTCAGCTATTTTTAAGCGCTTGTTCCGGGGAACAGCGGATTATCGTTTTGTCACAATGTCTATAATTTTCGAATTAAGAGCTGGAAATTGTCTTAATAGCGATTAGAAATTGTCACATTAGGTTGAGAGTTCGAATATCTCGGTTAAGATCGTTAATGGGTGAAATCGGTCGTATAGTATCGGAGTTAGGGCCATTTGAAATTCTAAGGTTAATTCCTCGATACCTCTTGAAGTGATGATTCGATCCGATTGAAACTTTGCATATAGTTTAAAAATGATATCTCGCAACTTGGTGCAGAATTATTTATTATATATTTTCTCCATATATATTGCTAGATTTCCGCGAAATTTGGCACAAATCTTAAAACTAGTATTTACAACAACGCTTCAAATCTCAATCCAATTCGATGATAACTTTCGCAGATTAAAGAGAAATAATATGCCCAATTCCGTTCTCATTTGGAATTTCTATTTTATATCCGCAATTGCTCAAGAAGTACGAATGCAATCAGATTGAAACCTCGTAATCAGTTGAAGAGTACCAATGCGCAAAAAGGTGCAAAATTTTGTGTGGATCTAGTACTTAAAATTCGAACAATCGCGTTAAAGGACGTGATTTCACGTCAGTGCTTAACAAGAATTTCTTGTCTTTTTTGAATTCGTCAGTGTCTCTCGACACCGTCTTCAGTGTCATATCTTGAGGTGAGAAAGTAACGTTAGGTTATCTTATTCCTCATAACCTGGCGGAGTCCACATCAGCATCAATAATGCAAGATATAATTTAGTGAAAACATATTCTTTAAGCTATTGTGATACGAATGTACTAGAGTACCAGAAACCCAGAGTGTCTGAGTCGGGCAGTATTACAAGATCTGGAAAAGATCTACGAGGTGCAGCGTGAGCGCTAGCGACCCCTGTACGAGGCGGCCTTAGGTATTCCATTATGGTATCCAGGAAATTGGTTATTGGTAAATTTGACTCTTTCTGTTTCTTAACATTTTTTATGTTGATGTTCTCATGAATAATGAAAGCCGTAGATAGAGGTTATGCATGCGAAATCATAAAAAAACTCACAAAGTAGGGTTATTTTCTTCTTCCTTGTAGCTCTAAAGTCACAAAATAAAGTGTTGTCAGCTCTAAGATCACCCATCTTGGAAGTCCATGATAGTAATTTTGCTATGACAAAATTCATAACAAACATTGCTATAACACTCGGAACAGAATACGTAACATATTGGCCATATTACTATAAATTAGAAAGATAGCAATATGACTAGAAGAGCAAGGTTTATAGCTAAACGCAAACAGAATCAACCTGATTATCCGTTTCCCTAGGACAATTCAAAAATCTTCGAAGGAATCGTGGCATACGCGTAAAGAAGCGCTATTCTTGCAATACTGGGAGAAAACCAAACGGGGAAAAAGTGGGCGTATCGACGGTGTTGGCAACAAAACGCAATGCATTTCTGATGGAACGATAGGAACGTTTTATACTATCGTAGTCAAGAATACCTACCGATTCAGGAAGATGGCATTTACAGAGTTGTGAATTGATCAATTCCAGAAATTATTTCAAGCCTGTTGCATAGTTGAAAACATAAAACAATACCTCACGAAACTTGAGAATGAATAAAATGAAGATCCCTCTTGTGCACATGACATAAGGAGCTGTTAAAGCTTTGATTTAATTGCTGAAAACAATTATTGAAGTTTTACTGTAACTTGATTATCTTTCAGGCTAAATTCAAAGATAGGAGGCTCAACCGCAGTTCCGCAATACAAATGCCACACAGATACATTTGCGACATGGTTGCCTTCTACCTCAATATCGATATGCAGTTTGTTATCGATGGGGTTTGTGATGCTGATTCATATGTTGACTGTATTGAAAATTTCCTTTCCAAGAATGGATTACAGGCCATAATTTTCCACTACCAAGACGGCCCCCCATATGAAGTTGGTGAGTATAATAACTTTCAACATTTTATTTTTCAGGCGTTTTCTAGGTTCTCACTCCCAGTATCTGAGAAAGAATTAAAACCAACGAATGAGAACTATTATTCATAGAAATCGCCCTTGCGTTTTGCAGGATTGAAATTATTTTTTGTAAAGGTCAGTTTCCAGGATAAATGTAGCCCAATTTACGATCGTTTCAGAGTCTGAGTCTGACTCCTTCATCAGATATCGAGAAAATTTGCAGAATCATTTTCTTTTGATAATTCCGTTTTTTGAGATTTTCGTCGAATTGAAATTTTCAAAAAACCACAGAACACAGATTCACTCGATATGAAAGTTTTCAAAAGGAGACTTTGGTTCAAGTTGCCAACGCAAAAGTTTCGACAAATTTCAAGTTCTGGGGAAGGGGAATCTCAGAACGAATTTGGCAGATTTTGACTGAAGGTGTTAATCAATATACATGAACTGCTCATTGGCTCTTCAAACCATATAATTCGATCCTAAACTAGGAATTTGTTAAGAAAATCTCTGATTGGCTGAAAATTAAGATGGGGTTCCTGATTTCACGTTTATATTTTCGTTTATATAGGATATATGTATCGTGAATCAACTTGTTCATTTCAATTGATAATTTATCATGAATATGTAATGCTCGGTTGGTTCATGGAAAATTTCTAGAAAAGCACTGACGTGAAGTCAGCAACTTTTGCTCGCATGTTCAAATTCGTTGGCACAGCCATCATCTCCTCAAGTATTCACTCCTGCAAACCCATCTTCACTTCGTGATGGAAAGATTTGGCGATCTTCCTTTCATATGTTCCTCACAATATTCTGAATGAACCTACAAGCTATTAGTTACCGCTCAAGTATATTAGTTCTTGCTAGGATTCATTTCCATCCAATCTGTATTTTTGGAAGTATTG
The DNA here is from genome assembly GCA_958510865.1 of Myrrha octodecimguttata. Classification (NCBI taxonomy): domain Eukaryota; kingdom Metazoa; phylum Arthropoda; class Insecta; order Coleoptera; family Coccinellidae; genus Myrrha; species Myrrha octodecimguttata. The sequence goes on from OY294056.1 coordinate 27,284,404, forward strand.
GGAAAATAAAAGTAATATTTAAACTCGAATCCTTTTGAATCTTGATAGCATAAGGGAAGATAGTTAGCCAGCCCACATGTCAAAGTGATTTCGAGAGCCATATCGTTCTCAAGTTTTAATACTACAATCAGAGCCGGATCTAGGATTTCAGCGCCCGTGGCAAGTTATCGAAATGCGCCCTTTTCACATTTTTTTTGCAATGACTGCATACTTTTCATAAATGATAGAATTTATTCTATTCCTAAAATATTTTACTATTATTATATTCTCTTGAGAACGAGCATTAGATTCTTAGGTATATCGAACAATATGTGTATAGAAATTACTATAATCTCCCATGTATCTTATAAGGTAGAGAAGAGAACTTACAAACTTATTAATATACGATAATGAGGGTATGGAGAAAACAAAAAGGAAGCGAATAGAATAATGTATTCTGAAAATAATATAGAAGCATTCAAAGCTTCAAAAAAACAATAAATGAAAGTGTTAATGAAAAACTGAGATACATTAGAGGACACACATGCCAACAAAGGTCATAACGATTATTTCAATATTACTTTTTGTAATTCGCCATGATGTAGGGTCATTAAAATCAACTGATTCAGGTTTAACCTCAGTAAGTCCTGATTCCTCGTCAAAAGAATTTTCCTTGTCCGAATTATCCGAAAAGGAATACTTTCTTACGAAAGGCTCGGTACTTGAAGAAGTAGAAGGAAATTCCGCTACATGATGGGCTTCGCTATTGGAACCACTTTTTGTCGACACAATACCCGCATCGTTCTTAAAGTAACTTGAGATATTACTAGTATTTTTTTTTAGGTCTAATAATTTTTTATCCCTGATCTTCCGAGATTGCGATCCTGATAATTTCTTGGGTGGCATTTCAGTTGGTTATATCAACCTAAAGTTATGTAAGATTCTGAAAATGAATGGACGTCGAATCGGAATGTTTTGCGCGCTCGGTTATATTCATATCTGAATTGTCTCACTGCTCGACAAATGTGAGGAGGGCAGAAAAAGGTTTCAAGTTTCAGTGAAACACAAGAATCACTCTATTCATTTGATCGACATTTGATCCTCTTTCTGTAGTACCATTAGCTGATTGATATAATACTAGAAATATGATAAATTTATCTTATTCTTTTCAACATTTGTTGTCTAACATCTTCTTATACCTTCGAAGACTCGTGTAATTATGGTACAACGCAGTTTTAATTGAATCGGTATAATTTGAGATCTCGCAAATAGAATTCGAACTATAATATCGCCGACATATTCCCAACATAAACATAACCTTATAAATTTTGCAGTCTCTAAGTTATATCTTTCGAAAATGATTGACTCTCGTGTGCACGGACAGAATATAATTTGACCGAACGCACAAAAATCCTCAACTCAAAATTGAATTATTCAAACATACCTGATTGAAATTTTTAAACTTTTTCCAACACGAATTATTTCCCGGCCGGCTGCACGATCACGTTATTTGCGGTATTGCACATGATATAAAATATAATGATGAGTTCCTGGTTCCTATTTTTCTTATTGATGCCATCAACTGCGCCGCTGCATGGAAGCACCCCACATGCGAGAAAAAAAGTAGTATTAATAAAACTGGGGTGATTTCTTCAAGCCTATCGGTCGTTAACGTCTTCGAATTACATTACCCTTATCAAAGCCGGTGTGATGAACGATTCGGCGAATAATGTGGACAGTCTGAATATCTTTGTCATGCCGCTAGCTCCAAACATTAGACTCCCTCTGAACTTGCCGCTAATTGAGGTCTTCAGTGTTCGAATAACAAACATCTGGACGCGATCGGGAATCGTAATGCGACCGACAAGTGTAAATTTATCATCTGTTAATTTATTGGTATATTGGTAACTACTTGTCGCCGCATATCGTACAACAAGTGCATGCACTATAGCACCGCTCTAAAATATGAAGGGACTTTGAAGTGAAAAAACATCATTTCAAGAAAAAAAAATCATAATTTTGCGCCCCTAGTTGGTTGGCGCCCGTGGCAAATACCACCCTCGCCACACCCTAGATCCGGCTCTGACTACAATAAAAATGGTCGGTGAAGAGGCTCCGCAAAAATGCAATTATTTCAAGAAAATAATATTTTCCTCTCTGTACTACACAGAAGGAATTGTGTTTTTTATATACAGGGTGTTTCATTGGTAAATGAACACGGTAACCTGAGATAGAGCTACCATAGACGAGTCCAAAAAACCTATATATGGTAGATCCAATAAATTCCATAACGAAGATACAGGATGTTTCTTTATTTATCAATATTTTCAATTGCTCATAACTTTTGAACCTCTCAGTATAGTCCCTTGATATCAAGAACATTTGATTAACTCATACAGTTCAATCGATTCATATTAAAAAAATTGAAAAATTTTAGGTCCGTATTAGAAAAAATGAGATTTTTGTCAAGTTGAGATTCAGTATATTGAAATTTCAAAACTGGATTTAAATATTGGAAGAGGCAGAATATCTTCAATTGGATTCAGTTGATATCTTTATCCCGCACGTTGAATTGCTTATCGAAAATTTTACGGAAAGATTTTATTCAATAAAGAAATTCCACTTAATCTGAAATAAATCGTGATGTACCTAAAGAGTTTCTTGTCCTGCCAATTGGAAATCAGTATCTCATGTTATTTCGAAGAAGTATTCAAAAAAATTTCCAGAAAAACATCATGTTTGAAATATGTATCCGAAATTAAGAGCAATCAAAAATGAAATTAATTGAGAGCGTTTCGTTGAATTACAATTCTCGCACGAAAAATTAACGTTTTTTTTCCAGAAATAGGCTGAACGATTGTAGGACGACCAAAATATATTTTTCGTGAAGGAAAAAAATTTGTCGCGCATTTAGTTTCCTTGTAAAGGGGTGGCACTGTTTACTTGAAATTTAGTTGGCCAGGCCACTCTCCAAAAACAAACTAGATGCTTGACATTTCTTCTTTCACGATAAATATCGTCGTCCAACAATAGGTCGACTAGGGAAAAAACGTTAATCTTATTTATTTTTTCGTACGAGAATTGAAATTTAATCGTGCATACGGACGGTCGATCGGACATAATCGATTTTAAAATTAGAGACATTTGGAAAGAACGATAACACGCTGTTTCCCTAGGACATGCGCGCAAAAATCAGAAGAGCACTAACGTGAGGTATGGAGCTTTTACGAGCTTGTTCAATTTCGTTGCCAATGCTGCTGCCACCTGTTCACGTATCGACCCCGCCAAATGAACTCATTTTTCGAAATACTAAAAAAATTAAATTTTAAACGGATTCCTTTATCTACGGAATCATTTGGCAAATTTTACTATCCATTAATTCTACCTTCGTAACCAAACAGAAAACCTACTCTACAAATATCGAGTCTCTCAGCCGTTTCTTTCGGAGGTTATTGTGTTCACGACTGCCCTAACCGGTGAAAGTGAACAAGTTAACTTCCGGAAGAATCTATTTACTTGAAGTCTTGATACTTTTAGGTTTGAAGTTCAATAACGAAGGCTGAATTCGCCAATTGGTAAAATCCACCCAATGATTCGTCATTCGAAATTTAATCTTTTCAAAACTACAAATCGGTTCGAATTAATATCCAGTACTTCAAATAAAATTACAGCTTGTAGATCCATACGGAGTTTCGTCAGGACCATCTAATCGCCATTCGCCATCTATACAATATTGAAAAAAATAATTCGAAATTTTTTTTTGCGCGCATGTTCTAGGGGAACAGCATGCTACAGTTAGGTCCAAATGTCTATTATTTCTGAATTTTTAGCCGAAAATGGTCTCAAACGACTAGGTTAGACTCACTGACGACGAATCCGGTGTCAAAATCGATTCTGTCCGGCCGGCCGTTACCACGATTACGGGCGTGCGGAAAATCTTCGAATCTTTCAGGGTAGGTTGCATTTCACAAAGTGACGGTCAAGTTCGTCAACGGAAAAAATCTGCCGAATGGTTTCGGATTTATAGCCATTTGAAATTTTCAGGCTGATTTTTCAGGAACTACTTGAGCGATTGGATTGAAACTTGGCAGTTAGTTGGAGCATAACGACACGCAATCTCTCGCAAAATTCTGTTGTGGTCATGCTGTGAGTAAATTTTGAAAATTTATTTTTCGGAAATTACGAGGGTCGAATTCGTGAACGGGTAAAATCCGCCTAATGATATACCCATTCAAAATATTGTTCTCACAATATTTCCCAAAATACAGATCAGATCGAATTGAAATTTAGCACTTCATCGAAAAAAAACCTAGAAAAGAACTGACGTGTTCAAAGGATATCAGCAAAATACATGCGCGCAAAAGCCGCTGACCTCACGTCAGTGCTTTTCTAGGTTTAAATTGATCTAATTGAACGATTATTACGAAATTTCTCACACATTCATTGATCAGCAATTGAACACTAATTACAAAGTTTCATGATCATCAGATCAAAATTTCTCAAGGTATTTCGAAAACAACAACGATATTTAGGAAATACCCAAGAAATTCAACAATATTTTTGCATATCTTTCCGAAGAATAATCAAACATTTTGAACACTGTTGCTGAATAGTGACTTCAAGGTCTGCGCTAAATTCCTCTGAAATCTGATGAATTTTTTGTGAAAAAATAAATTTGTTTGAATAAAATTGGGAAATTTCCGGAAAGATAGAAGTTTTTCACTTTTCTGCCTGCCAGATCCTTGAAAAATTTTGCTGAAATTGCGAATTGTTATTCTACAACTATCTCGGAGTTTAAATGGAATCGCGTTTAGTTGTTTTTGAGTTATTGACGAAATTACCTCAACATTCCAAACATTCACGAAATTTTACATATTTTTGGAGATACTGGAGAAGTAGGTAGGTACTCGAATATCTCCAAAAATAAATATGGGATCAAACTGAAATTTAAGCAGAGCTGCTAAATAATAACTGGAAAGTTTGTGCAAAATTTATGGCCGTCTGATCAATGGATTCCAAAAAAGAATTTTTTTTTCAATAAGTGCTTTCACATTTTCTACCATATAATCCTCAAGATATTTTTCGTAATTTTGAACGGAAGTTTTTCACAACTAGTTACGAAATGTCAATCTGGCCGCGTCAGTACTTTGATATATCGAGGAAATAACCTCAACATTTCGAGTAACAACAAAATTAAACGTAATTTTCCTCGTGAATGGATATAGGATAAAATCGAAACTGAAAATATTGTTGGTAAATATCGACTTAAAGGTCTGTACCAAATTTCATTGAAATATTATCAATAGTCTCCAGAAAAAAAACATTTTTCAACGAAAATGAGGTAGGTTTTCGAATAATGACTCGAAAAAAAATCTTAGGCTCTATCCATACGAAATTTCATTTCATGTATAGCATGTAAAAAATCTCCAATTTACTACGAGGTTTCAATCTGATGGCAATAAATATCGGATCACATTGAAATTCAAGATACTGTTTGTTCAATATTGGCCTCGAAGTATATGGCAAATTTCATAGAAAACTGTTCGATAGTTCCTGAGAAAGAAATTTTTCAACAAAATGTAGAAAGTTTCTGAATTTTTTTTTATTTTCTAACTTGTAAATCAACGAATTTCGCTGCATGTTGGTAGGTATTCTCCAACTGATTACGAAGTAACAAATCATTTGCATTTGTATTATCGAGATGTTGCGGAAATAACATTCAAATTACCATCGAAATTTTGCATATTTCTTCGAGCGTCCGCACACGGGTCGATCCGATGTGCTCGACGCGTTTCCAGCTTCGTCCCTTTATGCTGTTTCCTAGGCAATTCAAGCTAACGCCGCACACGGGTTGCACGATTCACGCGTCTGACGTCCGCACACGGGTCGATCCGATGTGCTCGACACGATCCAGTCTCGTCTCTCGAATCGGCTTCCCAAGCAATTCAAGGTGGCATCGTACACGGCTCGTTTCGAAATGTACGTTTGAGTTCCGTTCGCATGCCTTGTTTCACGCGACTGGCATGGAAGCAGAAAGTTCGAGAGGCTCGTACGTCGCTAGCTTTCCGATATAACGAAACGATATAAATATGATTCTTCCATATTTTCAACATGATTTTGATGATCATGCATAATCTATCTTGGAATTGATCATATAATTACATGTAATGATGGAATCTTTCTATTGATTGCCCGATTTCGTCCTCACGCAAGGAAAATACTATGTGGGATAATACTGACTTCATAATTAAAATTGTGAATTCTTATTATCTTTACCTCCTCGAATGAAATGAACGCTGTCTCGGCATAAAAAAATATATATCTATAATATTTTAACTTATGAAAACTAAAGACAATCACGGCATTTGTATGTGCCTGGACAAGTTCTTAAACAAATCGAAACTTATTATCCGAAATGATGCGAACAATAATGCGTCATTTTTGAGCGTATGTTCCAGGTAGCTCGATAACAGCGTGCTCATGTACAGAAGTCAGGTTTTTGGAATTTTCAGCCAAAGCCGAAACGATTAATATCGACACATTTATGGAAAGTTTTGGAGTTAAAATCAATTCTGTCGGCCCGTCCGACCTCTACCAAGATGATTTACGAAGGAAAAATGCCAGCGATTTGAAATTTCAAGGCTAGATAGCACATCTGGATGCGATGATTTTGCTGTCATTTCCTAGACAACTCGGGAAATACTGATCCGATTAAATGAAACTTGGAATTTTGTTGTCAAATACCTTTCGTGGAAATCGTACCACAAGAAAAACGAAAAAAATCAGGGATTTATAATCGAATCTCATTTTCTAGCGATATACCTTTTTTCCATTTGATATTTGGAAATCTCGAATGCATATATAGCCGAAATCATCAGATGGATATTGATCAAATATTCTCTGTATTTAGGGTCCAACTAACGACTGATCAAACGGATAAATTGCAAATGACCAAAAATTCTTCATATGTGGATCCTACCTAATCGTTCAAAACTATTTTCGGTGTAAAATATCAGACCTCTGTGATGGAATTAGTCACTCTCGTTTCCTAGGACATGCGCGTAAAAACTATCATCTAATGCGTAGATGCTCACCTAATTTATACGTCCAGCTTCGTATAATTAACATTTTTTGTGCGATCAATGCACAAAAACTCCTCACTATACAGGGTCTTTCACGAGGAGCCTCACCCATATTTATACGGAAACTACTGAACGTATTTTCATGAAATTCAGCACTTATAAGTATTTCACGATGCTGATGAAATCTAAAATATTTTCAAGGCATGAGCACCTCCGGTTTTTCCGGAAATGACGTCAACTTCCGTTTTTCAAATTAGAACACCATTTTTTTATTGCAGAAATAGATTCCTTAGAAAATTTAAATTTATTTTGATGTTACATTTTTCAGTTCTGGTTGGAAAATTTTCTCTGAGCGGCAAAATTCGAAAAAAAAATCGAAAATAGAGCTCCGCTGAAACAAGAATAACTTCGAGGTTTTTGGATGGAAAATTTTCATTTTTGGGATTTTTCAAGATGTAAGATTGATGTATCCACTTTAAGAATCGAAATCGCGATTCATGATACAGGGGGTAAAAAAATCGCTTTCAAAGTTAGGGATGACCAAATCGTAAAAAATCAATTTTTTCGAATCAGAACCCCATTTTTTTATGGCAGATATTGAATCTACGTTAAAAAATAATGTGAGTGTATGCATCACACCCTTGCCCTAAAATGGATATTTTCTGAGTTATTCACAAAAAACTGTTTTTCGTCTTGAATTTTCAGCTATTTCTTTTTTCTTCACGCCAAAAAGATGACATTTTCAGGAACTGTTACTTAAACCATGTTTTAGATTTTACTACCCTAATATGCAAGAGAAAAAAGTTACAGGTTGTTCCTAAATACATGGCGAATTTGGATTCGAATTTGTATCGGAAACCTCTTTATTTCAACTAATCGGCCATCGGTTTTCTCTCCAGTGATAAATAAATAATTCTTTATGAACCATATGCAAAAACTTACCATGTTTTACATTATTTTTTTTTAATGATAGATATCATTAATTACATCTGCCAAATTCCTCTTTATTCAGTAGCATTTTGTGTTTACTATTAATTTGGTGATAATTCGTATTAAGTTATAAAATCGATCACTATGCCTAATTTTACCAATGAAGATTATTTAAATCTCATTCTACTTCATGGAGAATGTAATAAAGTTGTAGATAGAACGATTCGACTGTTCATTGAGAGGTTTCCTGACCGACCCAGACCAACGAGAGATACCATTAACAGAACCATGACAAACTTGAGAAATGTCAGTTTCAAGAAGGGGTGAAAAATCTACAGCATGGTTCAAATAACAGTTCCTGAAAATTTCATCTTTTTGGCGTGAAGGGAAAAGAAATAGCTGAAAATTCAAGACGAAAAACAGTTTTTTGTGAATAACTCAGAAAATATCCATTTTAGGGCAAGGGTGTGATGCATACACTCACATTATTTTTTAACGTAGATTCAATATCTGCCATAAAAAAATGGGGTTCTAATTCGAAAAAATTGATTTTTCACGATTTTGTCATCCCTAACTTTGAAAGCGATTTTTTCACTCCCTGTATCATGAATCGCGATTTCGATTTGCAAAGTGGATACATCATCCTTACATCTTGAAAAATCCCAAAAATGAAAATTTTCCATCCAAAAACCTCGAAGTTATTCTTGTTTCAGCGGAGCTCTATTTTCGATTTTTTTTTCGAATTTTCCCGCTCAGAGAAAATTTTCCAACCAAAACTGAAAAATGTTACATCAAAATAAATTGAAATTTTCTAAGGAATCTATTTCTGCAATAAAAAAGTGGTGTTCTAATTTGAAAAACGGAAGTTGACGTCATTTCCGGAAGAACCGGAGGTGCTCATGCCTTGAAAATATTTCAGATTTCATCAGCATCGTGAAATACTTATAAGTGCTGAATTTCATGAAATTACGTTCAGTAGTTTCCCGTATAAATATGGGTGAGGTTCCTCGTGAAAGACCCTGTATAGGTACCAAATTGTATACGAGGTAAATAAATTAACACACAAAAACCCTTAAATTCAGCACAAACCTCGAGGTCACCTTTTAACAATAGTGTTTCGATTTTCAATTTAATTGGATATTTATATTCGGAGATCGGAAAAAATATTTCTAGTTCCCTGCTCATTTCCTCGTTATCATAGTTTGGTCCTAACGAAAATGTGCATCAACCCTCAAGCTCTCATTTTTACATCAAGTTCTTGATTTCAATTCGATTCGAACTGTATTGTTGGAGATATTAGAAAAATAAAATTTCGAATGGATATATCTGCATTTGGTGATATACCTAGTCAATTCGCTAATTCTGCCGTCTTTATTGAACTCCAAACCTTTTCTGCAATTATTAAGTCCCTGAGTAGATTATTTCGGTAGTTATTGTGTTTATGATCGGTGGTTAGGCTAGCGGTAGTCACAATCATTTCCGAAAGGAGCTTCTTTGAGACCCATAATAATAATATATAATTCAATATAAGAAAGTAGGTTGCGGGTTTGTTAATTACGAAGGCCGGATTCGTGAGTGGTTGAAATCGTCCTAATGATTCGTTGACATGCCATTTAAATTTCATTTTCCCAATATTTGGAAAATGGAAAATGGAAAAATGACAGATTGAAGGTTCATGCAAAATTTCGTGGGAACCATATGACGTAACAGTTCCTGACCTCTCGTCAGTGCTTTTCTAGATCATTTGGAACAACCTGTATATCTCATTCGAAAATCAAACCACTGTGGGTCCATACGGAACACAGAGGAAGATTAATCATCAAAATGGATATATAAACAGGAGAATAGTTCTAATTGATATTTTGAGACATCCTGTATATCTCATTCTGAAATAAGCCCACCCTGAAGCCATATTGAATGCAAACCAAGGGATATCATCAAAATATATCCATAAACAGCAGAATTGTGGAAATTAACTTCTTGTTACACCTTGTGTATTTTACCATGAATATCCTGCCGTAGGTAGGAATTATTTCCTAACAATTCATTCAATAGGAAGTTGGCGATGCCAAAGAATGGAGCAATTATGCCTTTTTATGTCTCTTAGGACTACCCTGTATATCTATTCTAGAGAGGAACCACCTCGTTGTCATTCTGGACCCAACGCAAAAAAAAATCATCGAAATCTGCCCCTGAGCAAAATAATTATTAAACTTAAAAAAATAGTTTTCCACGAATTGACAACCTTCTTTTTACGCGCTGACTTTGAAATCGGCACTATCTATGGTCAATATTGAATAAACTCGGATCCTATGATGTACGAACTTGCCGACGTCGCACTGTTCGAGTCGAGCACATCTCGTCGGCTACATCGCGTCGATCCGTGTACGGACGCTCTTCTTTATATCTCCGAAAGTGAATACCGGATCGAATTGAAATCTTTGACATAGTTGTTGAATACTGACATTAAGGCCTCTGCCAAATTTCTTTGACATCTGACGAGCAGGTTCCGAGGAAAAAATATGCTTAAACAAAAATTGAAGAAAATTTTTAGAGAACATTTTTCAAAATTTTTAAGCACCGAATTCTCACGAAATTTCGCATCAAGTTGTGCGTTGGTATTCTCAAAGTATCTGCGAAGTTTTGGTCTCATCGAATCAGCACCTCATGAGATATCGAGGAATTAACCTCAAACGATTTCACCAATTAACACACTTAACCGAGATAATCTGCCAATTTCAAGTCGCTAGGTCCTTTCCTTTAAGAGTGAATATATGCATCGAATTTGATGCATATTGTACTGCTACCTCAATATTAGGTTAGCAGTGCAACCCCTTACAATAAAAACTTAGAGCGTGGCAATTTTTTTCTTTCACGACAAATATATTGTGGTGGCCCTACAATAGGTCTCTTGCATGAATTTTTTTTATCATTGGAATCAAATATTCTATCCATAAGAACACTGAAAAACTTCATCCGCCATCAAAAATTTAAATGTTTAACGAGAAAATGCCCTTTTAAATTTGGCTCCGCATATCGGTTGTTTAAACGGACGAAGCTTCGCGGTTTCCGTGACGTATGGGGATATATCCACTCTCTCCCTCTTCCCGTTTACTTTTCTGTCTAGCAAGCCAATAGACAGCGTCGAGCTGTATCGATCGGGGCATCGTGGAATAACGAGTGACGTAGGAGGCGAACTACCGCGTTTCACCCACTTTGGTTTTGCGTCCCGATTTGACGATTTTTATTACCGAATTATTCGAAATTCGCGAATTGTTGGAGTGTGAGATATCATACATTATGATTTTGTATCGATATAGAATGAGAAAAACATGCAAATATGATAATTCGTGTTACATGCAAGAGACCTATTGTTCAGCCCCTTTCTGGAGGATGAAAACGGAAATGTAAGTAACTTTGTCGTCTCACAAAAAATGTGTGAGATATTTTCCATCATTCAGCTTTGAAACATGGCAATTTTCACGACAAATATATTGTGGTGGTCCTACAATTGTTCAGCCCCTTTCTGGAGGATGAAAACGGACATGTAAGTTACTTTGTCGTCTCACAAAGAATGTGTGAGATATTTTCCATCATTCAGCTTTGAAACATTAATTTATCGTGGAAGAAAAAAGATTTAACAACAACCCAATATCAATCAATAATGATACGGAAAATTAGCCCGGAGTATCAAAAAACAAATGCAGTGTTGTCGATTCTGCGAAATATCCTCAGAAACCAGAAAGTTTTATTGAACCCTAAAAAAAGGAATCAGAAATGGGTTTCTGATTTTTTTTAACATTAGGTGGTCTGAGACGAATACTCGACAATTAATAACAATCATTGTTATCGAATTCAATGCATATTGTAGAATGACTTGATATCAAGTTAGCAGAGCCACCGCTTTTAGTAAAAACTCAAAGCGTGATAGTTTTTTTTAAGAATATACAGGGTGTTTCATTGGTAAATAAGCATACGGAAATCTGAGGTTGAGCTACCCTAGACGAGGCCAAAAAACCTATATATGGTAGATCCAATCAATTACATACCAGGTTATTTCTTGTATTCACCAATATTCTCAATTGCCCATACCTTTGTACACCCGAGTAATGTCTGTTGATTTTAAGAACACAAAATCAACTCATACATGTAAATTGATTCATATTAAAATAATTGGACTTTCCGGTTCCGTTTTAGAAACTTATGGGACTTTTGTCAAGTTGAAATTCAACAGTATATTTAGAGCAAACAATACCTCAAATAAAACTTTTGGCCTTTTGGAGCATAGAGTTCGATTTTTTCGATGAATTTTCTGGGTGCAAATGGCTGAAAAAAATCGTAGGAATGCGCAATGTTGACACTTTTTAATATTCAAGAATTTATGGGAAAATAAAAACTGAATTGCATTGAAAAAGAACTCACATTGCGCATTCTCATTGAAGAATGAAGTACATCCCAAAAAAAAATTTCCAAAAAACAGTCACACATTTCCAATATTTGTCGCGGTTATTAACAAAATTAAAGCAGGCAGACAGCGGAAAGGTATATTGACCTTGAGATATTAACCAGGTTTAATGGAAATTGCATGTGACTGTGTTGCCAAGCCGTAATTAACCAACACGTGGTAATGTTTGCTCTTAAAATTTCAAAATTGGATTCAAATAATTCAAGAAAACAGAAAATTTTCAATTGGAATCAATTGATTTTTTCATCCCGCACGTTGACTTGCTTATCGAAAATTGATTCAATAGAGAAATTCCACTAGTTCTCAGTTAATTTGAAGTTCGTTATATAATTGAAAGAATTTCTCATACTAGGGTGGGCTAAGAGTCCGGCGGGTAAAAAGTCCCAACATACGTATCATGGTGTAAAACAGTCATAGAAACAAGCGAAATACGTAATTGGAATCAGAATGAGAAGCGAATTCGAAGTTGCGAGCCTTCAGTGGTCGCCGAACGCACATGCGAGTTTAAGCTCTAATGATAATTTGTTGCACTCAGAAGTAACGAAAAAGTTTGTATTTGTTTTTTTCATAGATCTGAACTGAAGGTCTATAAAACATTAAAGTAAGTTTGGATTACAGTCTTATGCTATCAGCTTGTAACGCATACTAACAATAGTTTCGTGATGTTAACCATTTTTGTTTCGTAACATGAAAAATCACAAGAAGTGGGTATGGGGCAAAAAGTACACTGAAGTCGTTCTACGTGTTCCCAAAGCTGGACCAAGGAAAACTTCTAATGCTAGAAAATGACGTAAAGCAACAGTTTTAACGGATATTCCTGAAAAAATAATTAGCTGAAGAACAAGAGAACAAGAAGAAAATCCAAGACAGTTAAAAAAAATAACAAGCAAAAGATCATGAAGAAGAAAGCTTCTAGAGAAAAGATGCCTTCATTCATGTTGCGAATCTTATTCAGAGAGCAAGTCAGGAGAGCAATGGATTCAATGTTCAATCTGCGAAGATTGAGCACATGAACGTTGTGTGGGTGTTGGTTAAAATTTCGATTTTATCTGTATTAATTGCAATAGTGATGAAGATTAAGAAAAGTCTAAATAGTTAGTATTATTTATTGAGGGATTCAGAACCAAGACTTCCTCTTTCATTTGTTTAAAATCAAACTTCGGAATAATTTGAGTATTGTTTTGATTTCCATTATAATTTAATGTTAACTTTGTTGCAGAATAGTGAGGTTATTTCGATTTTTCTTGAGTTTTGAGAGTAAAAATATTAATAGATGTTCATTTTCAATTAATACATTTCCATCAACCCTAATTGACCATACACACTTAGCCACAAGATAAGTGAAATTTTTTCCCCCAGCCCTGGACTTCTTACCCCGTGAGGGGGGCAAAAAGTACATAATTCCAACTTGCCTTTATCTCTTGGTTTTCAGTAACTCAAATAAATAGTCGCACTTATTACTCCTTGAATATTTACCTGATTAGTAGAAGTTTTTTTACAACTACTTTTGTTAGCTGTAAGTAGTCGAAATTACACCCTATATATGTGCCTTAGAATCAGAATTGGGACTATTAGCCCTGCCCTACCCTACTAATTGGAAATAAGTATTCCATGTTATTTCGACTGATTATTTTGAAAAATGTATCCTAAATTGAAAACAACTAATAATTATATAAATTAAGAAATAGGAATCTCAAAAATGAATCACAGATGAAGTTTCAAAATATCACCGCTTCGTTGAATTTTACTGCTTGTCCGTCTTAAAATACTACTGACAATCTTTTTGATCATGTATGGATTAATATGTGTTTCAATATTTCCAAATTCAAAAATAATCGACAGGATTCAAATCTGGTGATCCAGCGTTCGGAGTATGCGGTCCACTTCTGCCTATCCACATATTTGGAAAGTTCTGATAGACGAATTTCCAGACTATAACATTACCATGCTGAAAACACATTTCTGCACCGTCGATTATTACAGGAGCTGCTTTCGGGAGAAATCTGAGTACATATTATCTGTAAGACGTTTTGGTAGCATATCCGTGGGTTTCACAAAGCTTGATCGTCCGATTAACGCTTTGATATTCTGTGGTGTTGTCAAAAATGAACTGAAATTGAGCATAGAATTGTCTTGATCAGAACAATCACGTTAATCAGAGCTTTGTGAAACCCGCTATATGTGACCGATCCATTGATTATTATGTAGTATACACCATACGATTATAGGAAATCTGTACTGCATTTCCGTATATCCGACTTCATGCGCATTTTCTTCAGCCTTCGCTGCGTACACATGGTCAGGAAATTTTTGGATTAGAAACATGTTCATTCGTAGAGGTAAACTGCACAGCTGGGGCCCTAGATCAGCAGATTTACATACTGTCAATTATATTATTTGGGAACATTTAAATGTTTACTTTTATTCGTCTGCGGTCGGAAGTAAGGAGATAGGAAATAGCAAGTAATGGTATCGAAGCCACCTACTTTAAAGCACCTAATAATCCAGAAATGATAAAAAAAACAATCAGTAATATTTTAAGACGGGCGAGAATCGAAATTCAACGAAACGGGGTTACTTCTAAACTTCTTCATTGATTCATTATTGTGATTTGTATTTCTTAGTGCACTCAATTATTCATTGTGATTAATTTCGGATACATTTTTAAATATTAATCCTTTTCTGAAAATTTCCCGAAATGAACTTTCGAAATAACAAGAAATCCACCATGGATTCTTTTTCAGGTTGTTCAATACAATCGTTGAAGACCATTTTCGGCTTATAATTCGGAGGGTACAGACATTATGACGAAACGATAACCCCAGAAAAACTAAATGCGAGAGAAGTTTTTTCCTTTCACGACAACTTAATATTTTGGTGGGCAACCAATCGTTCAGCTTCTTTTTTGGAGGAAAATAGGGACATCTTTGTCACTTTTTCGTATCACAAATTTACGTCGGTGTAAATTCGTGAGAATGGAATATTTCAATCATTCAGCATCAAAACGTAAGTTGTCCATTTCAGGAAATAGGAGATTTCATAAGCAACCCAATATCAATCGATAATGATACGAAAAATGAAACTGAAATATTTACATACGAATACGGTGTTGTCGATTCAGCAAGATATTCTCAGAAATCAGTTAATTCTATTAAAAACTGAAAACTAGTATAAAATTATTTTTGTTTTTTTCCACGTTAGTTTGTCAACAACAAATATGCGACAATCATTTATAACCTTTTTGATCGAATTCGATCCATATTGTAGAATGGCACTGCTAAATTCATATTAAGTCAGCAGATCCACCCCGTTTAATAAAAAACTTCGAAAGGAATGACGTGAGGTCAAGTGCTTTTACGCACTTGTTCCGTTGCCAGAGCGGTCATCTATTCACATATTGTCCCCGCACAACGCGAATCTTTCCATATGTTCCTCACGAAACCTTCCTAATTAAACTGAAAACCTACTCTACAAATGCATTGCCTATGTCGATTCTTCCTGAAGTTAATGTGTTTACACCTGGCCTAACCACCGATAGTGAATAAAATAACTTCCGGAAGAATCTACTCTGTAGCTTGATAATTGTAAAGTATGTTTGAAGTTTAATTACGATGGCCGAATTGGCGAATTTCTAATTGAATAACTACAATTCTTGCTTGTTGAAGCCGTCTTTGTATGTTGCTGGGTTTAGTAAGGCAGGAAATACAATTTAAAACCTTAGTTTTTTGAAGTAACTTGAGATACTCGAGCTCGAAAAATCAACATGAAATCGATGAAAATAACCAATGTGTTGTTGAAGTATTCATTTGAAATGGTAGTTACTATCCGGATGTACAGTGGAACATAACTTATCCATTTAAAAACAGAGAAATGAAGGAATTCTATAAGTACTGAAAAGGGAAAATCATATTTTTTGAATTCATTCAATTTCGTTACTGCGTTAAAAACTGCACAATTGACCAAATAAATGTGTCAGTTACCTGGATAAAAAACATAGGGTGGTGATAAAACTTCACAGTCAATAAAACTCGAACATATGGGACTGATTAAACACATTGATATTCAGGTATGCAATGAAATCGAATTTTCATCTAATTATTATGTTAAGTCGAGTACTCTAGCATCCACAATGGTTTGAGCAGGGCAATACGAATGATTCAGGCTATAAAACTCTTGAAAAATCATTAATTCTTAATAAGTATTTCTTTATCACTTGAATAAAGCAGAATTCATTCAGAATATTTCCATTGAAGATTTAATGCAATCAAATTTTGAGCTGATTCTCACGTTATGTACAGTACTATTACCGACAGTATTTGTTTGAGCTTTCAGATTGATTCCAGGTTAGGAGTTTTGGGGGAATTCGTCCGTTTCTGATAATCATTCCTGTTAGTTTTTATGAAGAAGAGGTCTGAATCATCACTGATCTACATTTTTAGTCATGTGTGATCACAAACTAGGTATCCACTCCGCCAATACACCATTCGTATCTACTACAGCCAAGAATACCAAGCCGTGTCTATAAAAACGAAAAAGTTATCAGCATGATGATATCAAAAAATATTTTCACAATATTTTACCTACTTTCGAAAAAACAAGGTAGTATAAGATACAACACAGAAAGACGGCAAACTGAACTAATGACAGGCCTGTTTATTTGCAATATTGAACCAGTTTATGAAATAAGTGAGTAAAATATCATATTAAGTAAACCAAATTCATACGGTTATTATTGAAAAAAATGGAATATATCACTCCGGAATTCCCAAATGAATACAACATCACAAGAGAAATCGCTTTTCGACATGTAAACAATGCATTCCATGTTATTGTTGGTCCTCCAGTCTCTGTCAACTGTGAAAGCTGCTCGCGACCTATTGGAGACTTGATTTTATGTTTCTTATAATTTAAAAATACAAATCTGATCTAGCTTAAATTAAGTACTCGGTTATGAAATGGTGACTTGGAGATTTCAATGAAATAAAAAAGTTTTAGAAATTTTTTTTTTCGAATTTTTCATTGATAATTATTCTTATTGATACTGTTCATATATCTACCAAGTTTCATTCCGATCAAATAAATATTTTACGAGTTATTGGAAAATCAAAATTTCAAATGGCCTTAACACAAAAACCATTCAGCAGATTTGGCCCGCTAGAGAACTTAATCGAGATATTCAGGATCTTAACCTAACCTGAGAATTTCAAGTCTCCAGGTCCTTTCTTTCGAGTAAGAGCACACACGGTCAGAAGGACCGTGAAGGAATTTAATTTGACCACGGATTCTTCACCAGCCAATCCAACCTTGTCGTTTGAGACCAATTTTGGCTCAAAGTTCGGAAATTACAGACATCGCGACGAGATGATAACGCGCTGTTCCCTAGAACAAGCGCGTGAAAACTAATAGCGCGACAAATTTTCGACAATTATCCCACAATTACTGAGATAGATTTCATTTACTTCTGAGCAAGTGGCTCTGCTTACTTCAAGGACATCTATAATGTCGGAGATTTGAATGATGAACAGAAGTAACTGTTGAATGGAATCAAAGGTAACGCTTCGATTGATGGATGCTAGTGTACTGATTATTCAAATGTTTGCAATTATCATGAAAAATATGAAAATCTTCGAAAGGATTCACTAGTAAATTAATTCTATTAACAAAAGACTAACCGTCGGTTTCACAGAAACTTTTGACGGCCGATCAACTCATTGATTGCAGTTCGAATTAGATGGTTCGGTTGAAAATCAACTGGATCGAGCAATCAAAGTATTGTGAAACCGGCTGTGAGTTGATAGACGTCATTTTAAACCAGTAGCTGTGGATTGAATGATGATACGACAAATTGGTATAAAAATTAACCCCTATTTCCTTTGCATTACTCTGTATGTTGTTTGATTATTGTTTGCCATGACGAAAACTGTTTAAAACTCTTGGAACACACCCCAAACAGGTTGTTGAGTCGTGTTATGCAGCTAACTTGAACTTGGCCAGTGAGAAACACAGCCTCCTCTGTCGAGCTGAATAATTCATCGGATACTCCATTTTGCAATCCTTTGTATACATACATATACTCCATTAACTTTTATAAACTATCCTCGTTGGCCATGATTTAGGTCTATCAAGATTTTTTACTTAAAACTGACGCAGGTTGGCAGTCATGAAATATCGGCAACGTCAAAATAATTCTTAGAGACGTTGGCAAATGCCAATGCCAATTTATAATCTCAATCTCAACGTAATCATCATGCTTGGACACTAAGAATGCCGAAGTTAGTTTTGAAGAAGCAGAGTCAAAGTATCAGGAAGTTCTATGCAGAACTGAAATCTGCTTGTTCTGATAGTAACCCTGATAATTAGGAATCAATAATTTATAACAAGCTATCCAACACCCAAAGATAACAGACTGAAGCTAAGGTGCATCCTAGTTTAGAAATATGTTCATTTCAATTCTGTGTATCGTTGAGTTAGATTCCCAGGAACTTTTTAAATGCGGAGTTAGTTCTATTGAGGTTTAACTGCAACGCAGGTTTCGTAGTACTGGAGTATTTCATGTTGTACGAAAAGTTATTTAAATGTCCTCTGTAGGCTTATTTCTTTAGAATTTCGAGAAGTGGGGAATTCCATAGGTCTGTCTGTTCGTTTAGAAAAATACGTAAATACTACGACCTCTATGTAGAGAGGACAACGTTGTGTAGTTATCTGACAGGAAAATGACTATAACCCATGATATAAGTAAAACATGGTGTGCTCATCTGCTCATATGTGATCGTATTAACCAATGATGACGTCACTTTTTTCAACCAAATTCAAGAAAACATATTTTGCGCTTTGAATTTGAATGGAAAAAGTGACGTCATCATTGGTAAATACGATCACAGATGAGCAGAGGAGCACACCATGTTTTACTTACATCATGCTATAACCTAACATCTTCAAAATATACTCGTGAAATGTGTCAGAATATCATGGCCAACTGGGATAGTTTATAAAAAAGAATGGAGTATAAGAAGCGATACCAATCTAACGATTTTCAGAATCATCAGTTCGCAATTAGTTCTCCTTATTACATGTCGATAGTTTTAGACTTGTTAAGTTACTGCATTTTACAAATATTGCAAACTTTGAATTTGATTAGATAGGTTTATTTTGAATAATGATAATCATTCAGATGACCATAACATTGAAAAAATTGGTTAGATAAATATCTGACATTATTTCTGGATGGATCTACTTGCGACTGAGTATATTCGTTTATACTTCATTTCAGAGACTGGTAGAATGAAGGAGCCTCGTGGTCCACCAATTAAACGAATATATGTTTCATCTGGAAAGCTACCATTGGATAACAAAGGAGTCATCGTTTACAGAACAAGTTCACACCAAATCGATTTACGGAATATTAATGATGTGAGTACAGTAATTTAACCGAATAGTTGGAATTGACATTCCTCATGATCTAGACGAGATCCGTTTGTATATACTCATTCCTTCTCATCTTATTTTACTGTATCTATATATACTAACTGAATAATGACCCATTTCACAAAACTATGAGATCTAGCTGTTGCGTCATTCTTGGTCCAATTGATCTGTTTAGATTAGCGAATCTATCGCTACAGAAATCATTTTCAATATTTTATTCGGTGTGGCCAAAAAATGCGAAATATTTTCATTTCTATGTCACTTCCGGTCATGCTGAAAGCTGCTATCGACATCATTTTGAATCGCGCTCGGTCTAAAGAACAGAAGGCCCATTATTTTCCTGAATATATGCGATTTCAGAATTTCCAACCAAAAATGATACTAGATGTACGTATCTGCTATATGCTATATGCGATCAGATTAAATTAGAGATAAGATTAGATCTGATATGCCATCGTTTAATCCTGTGCAGACTTCCTTGAGAATCGCATACCATGCTCAAAATTCATCGAAATCTGAAAAAATTCTGTCCGATTTCGATTAATTTCCATATAAACCTTCGGATTGTGCACCGAATTTTGAACTCGATCAAATCGAAACATTTTTGCCAAATAATCGTAAGCCACAACATACTACGCAGCGGTTTACGATAGCTTGGCAAGAATGTATCGACATAGGTTTTATCGGCAATATCAAATAAATATCTCCAGTCAACGACGAACCGTGGTATTACAAGCACGTGTGACCTAAGTTGATACGAAAAACAGTGTTTCCATCTGGAGATGGTGAAATTATTTCAGATATGCTAATTATTCATTATTCTCTTATTGCGAACAAATTAATTTTCTAGAAATGAACAACCCAAATCCACCACCTCAACAACTGTCTTATTCAACTGCCGCTCAAACCCAAATACCGACTTCATTCTCGAAGAGGGATCAAGGTATAATAATGAATGCAAATGAAAAGTTGCAAAACACTGACTATGTTAAAGCAGTTGCAACTTTAATTGGACAAAAAAATATTAAATACATCTCTCGTCTCCCAAATGGAAGAATTTGTGTATTTCTGGATAGTAAACAGAGAATTAAACAATTAGTGGAAAATCACATCTCAATTTTAATAAATCAAATTCAAGTGAACTTTCGCAAACTGGTTACTCCTGCGAAAAGAGTAGTCATTTCAAACGCTTGTCCGTCTATACCACAAGAACCAATCGAAGAACACTTGAAGACCTTACCCCTGAAACCTGTAATCCGTTTCACGAATGAGTTTCCTTAGAGCAGGAATAGACGAACAAGAATTTGCTCATGTTCTCAGTTTTAAGAGACAGATATACAGCAATCCACCCGAGGATGATAATATGGAACTTACGAATCCATTTCTACTCACGTACGATGAGACAACATATAGATTATTTCTCTCATCAGATGGCTACACCTGCTTCAACTGTAAACAAACAGGGCACACTGCACATAATTGTCAAAACAACACTTCTGAAAAAAATTCTGAAAATAATACTGAAAATGCGAACAAAAATAAAGAACCAATTTGTACCCCAGTGGAAATAAATGAAAACTCTAATACACTCAAGGAAACCGACAATCCAAAGAAACGACGAGCCTCTACAAGTCAGCCTACTTCACCAACTGAAAACCATAATGAAGCTTCTGGGATTGAACATCACACCAAACCTTTCGATGATACTATCACTACTTTCATCTCACCAATCAAAGCAGCACCAAATCATAATAAAAACAAAAAATCACAGAGATATCATTTACTGATAAAGATATGGATAATGTCAAACAAATAATTGAATGAGATCCCTCCCAATTTCCATTCTCTTTTGAAAAGATAAACACTTTTGTTAATGATAGCTGTAACTCAAAAGATCCATTAACTGAAACAAAAAAACATTATTACTGATTGCACCACACTCTTTCGCATTCTGGAAGGAACTTATCCTCACTTACCCAGTAAAACTGCTGAATGGAAATGCACTTAAGTTCTAAAAAAATTGAAAGGACAACTTGACGATGAGGAGAATGAACCTAGCAGTAATTGGAGCGAATGTTCACAGGAATTCATTGTTACAGAAAGTGGCCGAATTTTAATTTCTCATCTTCACAGTAATACAGTGGAATTGTCGCGGTTTTTACCAGCGACTTGAAAACCTGCAACGATTATTAACAGAGAATGTCACTGATATACTATGCCTGCAAGAAACTTTTCTGAAAGGTGATAACGAGCCTCATCTTAAGAACTATAACGTATTCAATTTGAATCGATAAAATGCAAGCAAAGCAAGCGGCGGAGTAGCTACCTTCGTACATAAAAAATATCACTGTGAACAGATTCAGATTACTACGAACCTTGAGACAATTACAGTAACCATACAAAGTCAAATCAAGATCACCATATGTAACATATATATACCTCCAAATATTGTTTCTGAACAAGAAATAGTAAACATCATGAATCAATCACTGAAACTCTGGATTATATCAGGAGACTTCAATGCACACAGTCAATTGTGGGGCTCTGTAAGCACAAATAAAAAGGGCATTATTATAGAAAAAATTCTTTCTAATACCGACATGATCCTTTTAAATACACGAGAACCAACCCACTTTTTTGAAGCTACCGAAAAATTTCCAAGCATAGACTTAACAATGGCAGATCCAAATATCGCCCCACTACTCGATTGGAAAGTACTAGATACACTCTACGGTAGCAATCAAGACAATCTTCTCAATGGATGATCTTACTTCAAGTCCCAAAGAACTCTGGAATATTGAGAACTCAGATTGGATCTCATTCGCCAACCACATAGAAGAGAATATGATCAATTTTTTCATGACGGAATCGATAGTTGAAATCATAGCCAATTTTTGTGATATAATAATAGACGCGGCTCAAAAATTTTTCGATAAAAAGCATATTAATGAGAATACTAAACTAACACCCTTGTGGAACTCGGAATGTAAAGAAGCTATAAAAAAGGCTAAGAAGAATCAAAATAGCTGAGCATTCATTACTCGTCCAGAGCGCGTATTCCATATCTTGGTTGAATATTGTTTATCCCTGAGATATTTGGTTCCGCTTTCCTGTTTTTCATGATATTCGTGGCCTTCCTAGTTTGTGAAGTCTCCTGTACAGGTCCGCAGGAGTGAAGCATGTAATACCCATACCTATTCCTCATATACCTATAATATCATTTATATAATTATTTCAGACGAATCATGCCAACCCATGCGATGTTTGTGACAAAGCGGTGGAGAATACTGAATAACCGCAATGTGCAGGTTGTCGCAAGGTTTTCCATCTCAAATGCGTCAACCTATCTGTTGAAGATCTAAAGTTTATCAAAGATTCAAATTCCAAATGGAACTGCAACGGCTGTGAATCTCGTGAGATATCTTTACGCAGTAAATCCCGATCATCCAGTAGTGAACAGATTACCATAGAACATTTCAATTTGCTTATGAGTAAGATCTTCTCCATAACTATTGATCTCAAATCAATTAAGGATGATCAGTCAACTATTGTTGCAGAGCTGAGTAAGTGTCGGGAAACTTTTGAGAGTCACACCCAATTCCTTGGCGGTGACTCCACCTCTATTGCGGCTTGTGAGAAGAAGATAATTAATTTAGAAACCTCGCACGTCACTCTTGCCTCAGGTTTTCCTGAAGTCATAAAAAATGTGGAAGTTTTAAAAGCAAATACTCCATACGCTGGTCCAGTGGATACCAACGAGATTATTGAGCGAACTAATCGCTCCTTCAATATAATCATAAAAACATCCCTGAATCATCTTCATCTAATGATTCAGTTGTGGCTTCCAGCGTTTTGGAACAGGTAGATTCTGGGGCACCGAACTGTATAGAGTTAGAACAGTACGTTTGGGGAAGATACGCTCCACCAGATCTCGTATGTTGAGAGTTACTATGTCTAACCCAACTATTGTAAGTTCATTATTGCGCAATAAGAAGTCCCTGCAAAACAAAGCATCGTACAAAAACTTCATGAAAACTGACAATAAACCCCCAGAACAACTCAAAGCATTGGACTCGACTCGTGCATTATTGAAGGAAAGGGAATCATCAGGTGAAAGAAATCTCACTGTTAGGTATGTCCATGGGGAGCCTGTCACTGTTATGACACACCAGGCTACCAGTTCAAAAAACTAACCAACCTCAACGAGTGGTCTCTCTGATCAAAACATCGTGAGCTTCAAACTTTTGCTCAACTGTCCAATCCTAGCATTATACTTCTTTCATAGACATGGCTTCACCCAGGCATCCCAGATTCAGTGGTGCACATTTCCAATAATGTACTCTATCGTAGCGACAGTGAAAGTACCCTCGGCCACGGAGGGGTATGCATTCATATAGAGAAACGTATTGTCTACTCATCCACCATTTCCACCTCATCAATTAATACGCCCGGTATCGATAATTTGTTTATAGAAATTAAATGAAATGATTTCTCACTTACTTTTGGATATGTCTATAGGCCTCGGGCGTGTGTTAACGATGCTGTTCTCATAAGCCATCTGCAACAACTGGCTGATAGAGAAAACGTATTAATTGCGGTTGATTTCAAGTTGCCCGACATTTCTTGGCCACTACTGAATTAAAAAAAACAACGAGCGCAGGCTAGACTAGTATTGAAAGCAAGCAGAAAGAAAGCATGGATTGAATATGTCAAAACAATAACTAATTCAACTAGGACAACGGAGGTTTGGAACGAAATAAAAAACATCAAAGCTAAAAAACCGATTCTCAAGTAAAATCGCTTAAAAATCCTGAGGGGATAATAGTAACCGATAAAAAGATATTGCAAATAGTCTTAGCCAGACATTTTCGAAATCAGTCATCGAACTCCAGTTACAGCCGAGAATTCCTCCAATACAAGCAACAGAAAGAAAAAGAAAACGAGGATTACACTCCTGATGAGAGAAATAGCCCAATCAGTCTACCTATCACAAGTCAAGAACTTCAAGGTGCCATAAATTCGAGCAATAACATTTCGTCAGGTCCAGATAAGATACCCACCATTTTTGTGAAGAACTCACCGGATTTTGCCTTGGATATCCTTCTCAAAATCTATAATAAAATATGGGTCAACAGTTCTTTCCCCAGTACTTGGCGAACCATCACTTTCATTCCAATCCATGAAACTAACACACATGCACAAGATCCTAAGAATTATAGACCAATATCGTTAACATGTATTGTGAGCAAAATTCTTGAGAGAATCATTAACAACAGACTCTGGTGGTACCTTAACAAAAACAACTTGGTTAGAAATGCACAAATTGGCTTCCGAAAATATAGATCCACCGTTGAAAATTTAGTACAGTTCCCCACAGAAATACTGGATGCCTTTGCAAACAACCAGGATATCACAGCTGTCTTCCTTGATATACATATTTGATTTAACCTGCCGACTCAAAATACTGGAAACCTTGAGATCGTGGAACATTGATGGCAGAATGTACCGATATATTAGGGACTTTCTCACCCAGAGATAATTTCAGGTGAGAGTAGGAAATGAGCTCTCCGAAATTCACACCTTCGAGAATGGAAATCCATAGGGATGTGTTATCAGCACAAACTTATTCATAATAGCCATGAACGATATGATGGACATTATTAAAACACCAGTCAAAATATCAATCTACGCTGATGATCTCCTGATATACTGCAGAGGCAACAGAGGACAGACTGTCATAAAATTCTGCAGGCTGCCATCAACCAACTCGAAAATTGGGGAAAAACTACTGGTTTCACCTTCTCGACAACCAAAACTGAAGCCATGTCATTCACAAAAAAAATTTCGAAAATCCATCACCTAGAGCTATATGGTAACCCCATCGAAAATGTCTTCTTTTTTAGGAATTATATTCGACTCCAAATTGACGTGGGAACCGCATATTGAGAAGTTGAAAGCAGAATGTCCTAAACGTTTGAATATCATGAAGGCGTTAGCAAACAGTCAATGGGGAGCTGACGAACAAATTCTTCTTACCATATATCGTACTCTTAGAAGATCCAAACTAGATAACGGATGTATCATATACGATTCCGCCAGTAAAACCACGCTCGAAAAGCTCAATTGCATACAAAACACTGCATTGAGAATGGCGACTGGTGCCCTATGAACAAGTCCCACATTAAGTCTGCATCGAGAAAGAAGAGAACCTTCAGATTTTAGGAGACAATCACTGCAACTCACTTATGCAACTAGAATTACCGTAGATGCAACCAACCCTGTAAGAAATTCACTCTGCCAGAAAAGAAGTAATGCGATTTACAATAGATATCCCAAACTTAAAACCCCTATGTACTATGAAGTACACCAACAAATACCTCAAAACCAAATATTAGAAGTAATGACCCACAAAACAATCTCAGAAGCCCCCTGGAACATGCCTTCTCTCGTCTGTGATGATTCTTTGGCTAATGAAACAAAAGCAGACATGGTTTTTCAAAAAGTACCGAAAATGTTTCTTGAAAAATTGGATTCCATTAAACATGACCATGTCTTCTACACTGATGCCTCTAAAACAGAAGATAGTGTTGGTTGTGCATTCACTTCAATCGAACACACAAAGAGATTTAAACTCCCAACAATCAGTAGCATATTTACTAGAGAACTATTTGCAATTCATCAAGCAATGAAACATATTGGGGAAAATGCATTCATTAGCAACGTCATGTGCACTGATTCACTTTCAGCAATTTAGTCAATAAAGGCACGCGTTCTATCTAATCCATTAGTCAGAGAAATTCTGGATACCAACATAAAAATTTCCCACCAAAGTGAAAAAGCTATTCTTTTATGGATTCCATCACATATGGGAATAGCCGGTAATGAAAAAGCTGATGGAGAGGCAAATGACGCTAGATATTCGGGTACGTGTGTTAACAACATAACTATTTGGGACCTTAAAAGCTTTTGCAAGAGAAGTGTCATAAACGAATGGAACATAAAATGGCAGCAAACACCTTCCAAACTAAGACAGATAGAGCCAACCATCCAAAACCACATTTCGAAATGCTTAACCAACAGAAGAGATTTAATTACAGTACGGAGATTACGAATCGGGCACACCTCAACAACACATTCATATATATCCAATAGAAAAGACCTTCCCAAATGCACCTATTGCAATACCCATCCCTCAATTGAGCATATTTTAGAGCAGTGTCCAGGCTTACACACCAAAAGAAAAACCCACGATATTCCTTCGAAGATAGAAGACGCCCTCAACATCAACAATCCTAAGGTGCTGAATACCTTGAACTTCATCAAGGACATTAATATTGAAATGTGATTATTTTATCATCATAATGTAATAACTCAATGTACCATAAACGCTAATGACCTAGTTTTCGAAACGTATTTCAAATAAAAAAAAATATCTCGAATGACGAAATTTTTATATCTTTCAAACATTTATGAACATGAATTAAGCTTTAAACTTGCTCTACTCAGTTTGAATGATCGTAAACATGATCACTTTAGGAAGGAATCACATAAAATATGGATATTATCGAAATCACTAGGGGCTCAATCAGGAATTCATGAATAAGTAAAAACCGTCCGATGATTTGGTAGAAATGATTCTGACAGATTTTGTATGAATCTTCATGGCGTCATTTCTTGACCAAATATTGGGCACCTTCGTTCTTTCTTTCGGATGTTATTGTCTTAATGATCGGGTGTTAGTGCTGACCACCTCCTATAATGCTATAGGCTTAGAATCGAGTGAATCGCATCGAATCGTTGCCATCAATGCAAGTGGGCCAACAAAACAAATCACTTCGTCGATTGTGGACTCCACTTTCTGAGAACCCCAAAGTGTCATTAAAATAGGGATAGGGATAGCTGGATTCAAGGTCAGTATCGCGTTCATGTAGATTTCCACAGTCAACCCTGCGATTGCGAGGATCCAAGGCCCCATGTGGGAGGATCGATGATCCCCAATGGGTCCATACCCTAACAGTCGCCAGTCATCTTTCTGTCAATGGCACCAATATTTATTACAAAAGTTGCTATCCTGCGGGATATCTGCCTTTCGATAGAAACAGTAAATATCTTTGGTTTTTGACTGTTAGGTTACTGCCAGAGTGCAGGCTAGATTGTGATACCACGAGTCGGCTAATCGCTCTGTGCTAGCATAGAGCGATTAGCTGCTCACAGAGCTCTGTGAGCACTTGGAGTTAAGAGCAAACAATACCTCGAATTAAAAATGGTGACTTTTGGAGGCCAGAGTTTGTTTTTACAGGAATTTTTTTTGATGCGAATGGTTGAAAACAATCGTAAGAATGCGCAATGTTGCCACTTCTTTAGATTGAAGAATTTTCGGAAAAATAAAACTGAAATGGGGTGAAAGATGGAAAATAACTAACATTGCGCATTCTCACAAAAAAAATATTCGAAAAATGCTCACTACAGAACGACACCCCGTTTTCTCCTATAAACGTCGAAATTTCTCCGAATTCTAATGGTTCACGCGGCTATTGGCAAAGTAAAATCATGTGTACGGCATTCAAGTGCATGACCTTGACAATTTATCGAGGTTTAATGAAGCTTGAATGTGGCTGTGTCGCCTAGACGTAATTCATCATCACGTGGTATTGGTTGCTCTTAAACCAATAAATCCTTTCTGGCATATGATCGATGCGCAGGACAACTTGGATTCATTCTACCTACACCATTACCGCTCCTCGCGTTGAAATTGCCCAAATTGTCAAACCAAGTTGATCGAAAGCGAGAAGCCTGTTGAAATAAAAATGGAAGATCTCGATTCCTCGTCTCTTTATTGTGTCTTTATTCCATACAGAACGAGTGAACCACTAACGATCACGATGGCGTGCACCATAGCGATCACGCTCTGCCCTGAACTTACAGTGAGTCCGGATTATAATACGGTGGGATTTCATGAAATTATTTCTGATTTTTTGAAGGAGTGATTTAAATTCTTTCAGTATATTTGAAAAGAAAATTACTAGAAGTTTGTTTCACATTACTCTCTGTTGAAATCGTTACAGAGATCATTCTCGAGAAAAAGTGATAGTGTGATGATATGAATTTCAACCAAGCCATGATCTGCTTATCTCGACAAATATATTAAGCGTCTGCCACTTCAACAATATCAATGAAACATAGTCGGTGGTTCCGTTAGAATGCACATCAACACTTGTCGAGAATGATGCTCCGCAAATGGTGTTTTTATTAAAGCCTCCTTTATCATCTCTGTCACTAATAAGATTCAGTCAAGCTTATTCTGTGAAACAGTGCGTTATTTCATCACCAAACGATTCGGTTTCTTCAGAAACCTTCCTGTACGAAATTTCATTTGAATCGCCAAAGTTTGACGGAGCTATCGCCAAACTATGGTATTATGGAGGTCACATTGAAGAAGCTCTATCGATTGGGAGCATTCTTTCAGGATCTATTACGTTTATATGAAGTCCCATTCATATTCAGATCTGTAGACCCAATCCCCGAAATATAAGAACTTCAAATCCGGATTTCTCCGCAAGGTCTACATAAATCTCCATAGAAACTGCCATATCTTATGCCATGCAAACGTTCAATAGGGCACCTGAACGCTGCCAGGTAGCAGACAGATCTCGGCAAGTGTGTGCTGCTCCTTGCTCAATGTGTTTATACAGTTCTCGTCAAAATTATGGAACAAATTAATTTTCTCAGAAGAGACATATTTGGCAACAAAATCCTGAAACTGGTAAATTTTGTCTCACCTTTACCAAATTTATATGCATTTTTGAAGGACTTTTGTTGCACCCTGTACCATGCCCATCAACCCTCTAAATTTTTTGGATAGGGAAAGTAGGTCATGTGGTACTTTTTTGGCAAGGTCTTTGTATCTTCATTACAGGCGGGCAGAAATTTTCAAGAAAAAATTTTGTTTTTGAAAAATTAGTTAGTTCACAGAGGTTTTCAGTATGTGCACTTTGTCATGGCTTATTTACTGCAAGATAACGGTACCTGATAAAATTTGTCACCGAATGAAAGTCGACCATTACAGTTTTGTTCATGCACAACTTTCAACCCCTTTCAACCCCCCCACGTGAAATTTTTTTTCCCTTAAAGGGTTCGCAGGGGTTGGAAGTTGTGCATGGACAAAACTGTAGTGGTCGACTTTCATTCGATGGCAAATATCATCAGGTACCATCGTCTCAAAGTAAATCAGCTATGACAAAGTGCATATACTGAAAACCTCTTTAAACTAACCAATTTTTCAAAAAAAAAAAAATTCTTGAAAGTTTCTGCACGCCTGTAAAAGAGATACAAAGACCTTGCTAAAAAAGTACCACATGACCCACTTTCCCTATTCAAGAAATTTAGAGACTTGATGGTGATGGCACAGGGTGCCAAAAAATCCTTCAAAAATGCATGAAAATTTGGTAAAAGTGAAAGAAAAATTGACCTGTTTCAGGATTTTATTGCCAAATATTCTTCTGAGAAAATGAATTTGTTCCATGTGTGTGATTGCGGAGATGTGGCATTCACTTATCCCATAATAATTAATGTATGTTGGATTCACTTATCCCATAATAATTGATGTATGTTGGATTCATTCCTTCATTTCCCAAAAAGGGATTCTTTGAAATTAAGACGACATCCGCATTATTTTATTTCACGAATTTCAGGTTGTGTTCTTCATTGAATTTGACTTAGGATTTGTTAAGGGCAACGTTGTTTCTATTGGAAGTTTGTTGGTTAATGATCTTATCAGACAACCCCTTCTTATGAGCAGAGATTGGGGTGATCTGATGAAGAACGAAGCAGGATTAAAGCACAAACGAGCTTTTGAAGGCGATTACGTACAGTTCTGTACCTTCCTAGAAAGTGAGTAATTTTGAATAATAATTGTGATAAAATATTTATTTCCTATGATTGTCAATCCTCTGTTATGAATGAAATAAGCTTCACATTACGTTTTAGTTGTGAGTGCGTACAATGGAAATTATAGTTCAGAAATATAATAGCGCACTCTCACCACACAAGTTAAAAGATAATGAAAACTAAATATAGCTATTGTTCGAAGAATGTACTGAGAAGTGTGGAGCGGTGCATCGAAGTTAAAGTTTCCATTATATCTATTTCTATCAGAAACAAAATAAGAATGAAATGAGAAGTTTCAGATTCATCAGTGTATCGAAGCACGATAGAAGGGGCGTTATACTTCTAAAACAATTGCGATCTGTTCGACGCAATGTTGGATAGACCGGACTTCGCATCTCATGAGTTGAAAACAGTTGCTTCCTTGAAATTGCTCCCTTGTCTTAGATAAGATAAATTGTACTCAGTTGCTCATATAATTACGTAATAGGAATTTCGAGATGTTTGGGGATGCTTCATCCCCATTATCGGACAATATGATGTCGTTTAATGTTTGTTTAAGAAAGAATGTGGAATGTTTCATACCGTCCACCATTTGGATGCATATTCAACTTGAATATTCAATATTCAGGGGTGACTATCCCCTTGGGGTGAATAATTTTGAATTTTTTGCTCGTCATTTATCTGTTATAAATGTGTAAGAAATGCTGGTGCCAATACGATCACTAAATATTGCATTTTTGGAAAATATAGACTGCGTGGTGCAGCTTTAATCTAAAGTTGGCCCACGCCATTTTTCAGGAAAACGGGAGCTGTAATAAATTTTTACTTTGGGACGCAAATTTGTAATAAATGTGTACAAAATTCTGAGCAAAGCATTTTTGAAGCTGGTGAAGCTTTAGGGACATTGAATTTGGGGAATCGGCGCACACGGCGGCTTTCGAGCGATACTCGCAGCGTTTGTGGCGTTGTAGGCGTTATCTTGTCATCCAAATGTATATTATTTTGAAATTTTGTGCCGTAAATAGTCTTATGCAATTGGGTTGCACTGATTTATTCATGGTCAAATTCAATGCTGTCTGTAATTCCATGTACACCTTCCGGATAAAGGAGTTATAGAAAATGTTCATAGTAGATTTTGAGCCAAATATGCTCCCGCTCAAACTCGTGACCCCATATCAGTGCCTTTTCCGATTCTCCATTCGTTAGATTCCCTTCATGACACAATATATATTCCGCTCCACAACTAATCAAGGTTATAGTTCATGGTTTTTAGAACCGACAAGTGGCCAATATGCTTGCAAGAACCGGAAGCATTAGCGGTGATAAGGAACACTGGTGGTTGGGTGCACGTCGTGTTGCTCGGGAGCACCTTTCCGGATTACACTTATGGCTTTACGCATGGTCGATACTCCGTACTTGAGAACGTCTTAAGAGCAAACAATACCTCAAATAAAACAGGGTGACTCTTCGAGGCCAAAGTTATTTTTTGCGCGCATGTTCTAGGGGAACAGCTTGCTATCGTTTTGTCCAAATTACTGTAATTTTCGATGATTGAGCCGAAAATGGTCTTAAACGATTAGGTTGGACTCACTGATGACGAATCCGGTGTCAAAATCGATTCTTTCCGGTCACCATGATGACGGGAGTACGAAGGATTATATCAACTTTCATTTCAAAATACGAAGGTTGAGTTCGTTAATGGGCCGAATCGGCCAAATAGTTTTGGAGTTGAAGCTATTTGAAATTTTGAGGATAATTTTCTCATATTTCAGAACTGCAGCGATTAGATTGAAACTTGGCAGTTAGTTGGAGCATAACAACGCGCAACTTTTAGCAGAATTTTGTTGAAATCGTATGGTCACTCAATTTGAAAAAAAAGAATTTTTCTCGAAAAAATTATTTTTTTCTGAAATTATTGTTGATATTCGAGAAAAATTCCAGTTATTATCTGAACTTCATAATTCACAGCAGTGTACCAAATTTCAATTCGATACGACCATTAGTTTTGGAGATATTGAGAAAAAATATGTAAAATTTCTTGGTTTTCTTCTCGATATCGTTGGATTTTTCGGTATAACTCAAGAAATACTGATTCAATCGTGATGAAACTTCGCTGCTAGTTCGGAGATATGGATAGACAACATTGTGCAAAATTTTGTGATGATTGTGTAATTAGAAAAATTCGAAAAAAAATTTCATTTTTCAATTTTTTTTCAAATATTTAATTTTCTGTGATCTTTTCATCATATTTTCCTCATTGAATAGACGACTTCGGCCCAAGTTGCCAACCCACAATTTACTTAGCAAGTATACTTTCACTAGGGAACGGGAATTTCAAGACAAATTCGACATGATAAGGTTCGCGTCATTTATAAATACCCGTAAAACATGCCTCGGCTCTTCAAACCAGATAATTCCTTCCAAATATAGGTTTTTGTTAAGATCGTCCCCGATTGGCTGAAATTTAAGTTGGGATTCCTGATTTCATGCAAATAGTGTTAATTTTCATAGGATACGTTCCGAAAATCAACTCTGTTGTTTCGGTTGCCGATTTTCCGCTTCGTAAATATGAAATATTCGGATGGTTCCTGGAACAAGCGCGTGAAAAAAGTTATTTACGGAATCTGGTTGATGAAAATGCGGTCGATTTACTGTCACCAAAACGATTTTCTATGGTAAATATCCATAGCGTAGAACAATCTATGTTTACTTTAGGTTTGTTTTGGTTCCGAGTTCAGAACCACAGACTATTGGTCTATGCTAGAACCGTCCCGAACAGATCTGAACTCGGAACCAGAACAAACCTAAAGTAAACATAGATTGTTCTATGCTATGGATATTTACCATAGAAAATCGTTCTGGTGACAGTAAATCGACCGCATTTTCATCAACCAGATTCCGTAAATAACCTTTTTCACGAGCTTGTTCCAGGAACCATCCGAATATTTCATGTTTACGGAGCGGAAAATCAGCAACCGAAACAACAGAGTTGATTTTCGGAACGTATCCTATGAAAATTGACACTGTTTGCATGAAATCAGGAATCCCAACTTAAATTTCAGCCAATCGGGGACGATCTTAACAAAAACCTATATTTGGAAGGAATTATCTAGTTTGAAGAGCCGAGGCATGTTTTACGGTTATTTATAAATAATACGAACCTTATCATGTCGAATTTGTCCTGAAATTACCGTTCCCCAGTGAAAGTAAACTTGCTAAGTAAATTGTGGGTTGGCAACTTGGGCCGAAGTCGTCTATTCTGTATGAACCTTCAAACTGTCATTTTGAGTACTGGATTTCAATTCGATCTAATCTGTATTTTTGGAAATATTGGAAAAATAAAATTTTGAATGGGTATATCTGTGGAATCGTTGGGTGGATTTCACCCATTCACCAATTCGGCCTTCGTTATTAAGGTCCAAACCTTCTATACAAATATCGAGTTTCTAAGTTGTCCCTTTCGGGAGTTAATGTGTTCACGGTCCAGCTGTTAGGCTGACTGTAAACACAATAACTTTTGTTTGAAATGCAGCATGAGCAGACCTGAGACAGGCTTCATTTTCAATAATCTAGGATGCAAATAAAATATAGCAAAATGGCGCCTGAACCTGCCTGTCCATTAGGTCGGAAGCGAAACGATGCGCGGCACGCCACGGCACGTTATGGAACCCAGGAGGTCCGTCCACTACTGAGCGGTCTGCCAGTTCGGCGCTCAGTTCTCGGTTGACTGTCAATGTATTTACTAGAGATATGGGTTCGTCATTTCACTACTTGTGATTTTGGCTCAATGACTGGCCTGTCACAGTGAGTCACAGCTCCATAGAAATCACTGAAAATAAATCCTGTCGCAACACATCTCTCGTATTTACGGGTCAAGCCCACAGTCCATCCGAATGATATCGAGAATTGCCGATGTCGCATTATTCCAGCACTGATCTCCGTTCGACGCCGATCGCGTAGCGCAACCGACCTTATAGTATTTGTACTACAGAATAAAGCAATTAGAATACTGAATAACATGAGGTATGATCAATCATGTAGAGGTACATTCAAGAAATTGGGAATACTAACTATATATGCTATATACATTCAAGAATGTGTTATGTTCATCAAGAAGAATCCAAATTTATTTCATAAATATGAAAACCAAAAAAGGTATTATGGCACAAGGAATAACAATTAATTATACCCTAGGCATAATTTAACAAAAAGCCAGAAGCAAGCTGAGTACAGATACTTAAAAATGTACAACTCTTT
Organism: Myrrha octodecimguttata; assembly: GCA_958510865.1. Lineage (NCBI taxonomy): Eukaryota > Metazoa > Arthropoda > Insecta > Coleoptera > Coccinellidae > Myrrha > Myrrha octodecimguttata. The sequence goes on from OY294056.1 coordinate 27,319,429, forward strand.
GCCAAAATATATATCTATGATGTCTGATATAAAAAATTTAAAAAGAAACTGTATAAATATTTAGTTGAGTTAGAGCCTTATGGAAATGAAGATTATTTAGCATGATAGGATATAGTTCATATTTTTCCTTTTAGACACTATTCCATTTCATTTTCATGTACTGTTGTGATGAATATGATCTGAAATAAAGCACTATTATTATTATTATTATGGACTGATCTAGTTCATCTAGTTTCAGCACAGCGCTTCCGCTGTAGACCGTGCAGCGCTTCGCCACCGATCTAATGGACGAGCAGCTTGAAACGACTGCCTCGCGCCTAACACCGGCTCTGTGTATGTGAATCGGCTCTAAGTTTTCGAATGGAATGGAAACATTTAAAACTCTCAATAATGACAGCTTAAAGGCCAGCGCTCACTTATCGGCAACAGCCGGGACCGCGGCATACCGGGGCCGACCGGGATTTTATTCTTTCTATGTAATTGATGGGACAGCAACACACTATAGACCCGGTCGCCGCGGCCTTCTGGGCAGTCGTGATGTGGTCTTCTGTAGTCTGTAGTCATAAATAGAGAAAACGAAATGAACGAGGAAAAGCTTATACTTCTAGTCAGAGGATATCGGGAATTGTTTGATTTGAAAGATAAACATTACTCAAATCAAGAGAGGAAAAACAGTCGGAATGAAATTGTGGAACAGATGAACCACCCAGGTAAATTCGGGTGAAAATACTTTTATGACCCTCCTCGAATAATCTGTTGATTTCAAATCGACATCAGAATGAAAATAAGATGTCTGTGGATGAATCTACCGCCATTCATGACAGCTAGGTTTCATACTCGAAATTTTCGGAAAACTTTGTTGATGTGGGTTGCCAAGTGAATATTCAAATAAATTATAATTACTCACAGCACCCTCTTCGTGCTACCATGAAAAAATTTCATATTTATGCTTGTAATAATAGAAGAAATACTTCGCTGAACAGTGAATTATCATTTCGTGAGCAAATGTTTTCGAAAAGAAGTTGAAACAACACTGAAGACGGACTTGATTTGAATTTTTTCTATGGTGACACAAACATTAAATATCGTGCATTTACCGTTTCAATTATATATTTTCACTTGAAAAATCCCAAAAATTATGAAGCAATTTACTGTTTCAATGAAATAACCACTCCTTATTAAGGATTTACTTAAAATATCTATTTTCTAGGATTCTGATTGGTAGGGATAGTTTTTAGCCAATTATACACACTTGGGTGATTCATCCACGTAATTTTGAAAGGAAATAAAAAGTTCATAGTAAGATGTTAATCATATGTTTTTTAATCCGACTATCTGAAACCCTGTCGTACCATTTCAGCACAGCAAACTAACTATAATTACATTCGCGTCCATCTTCGGTAGAGTTTCCGTCGACCCTGACTAAAATTACCGGTCAATTGCGCGCAGGAGGAATAAAATTCCGGTGGGCCCCGGTATGCCGCGGTCCCGGCTGTTGCCGATAAGTGAGCGCTGGCTTTTATGCGCGGAAAAATGTCAACTCGCAGAAATTATGGAATTCTGGCGTTCATTGCGTACATAGTCCCTTCACGTATTTGATCACTACCTTTGTTTTTCCACCCAAATATCTCCACTGAATAAGAATGACAATCTTTCTATTTTTAACAGGAACTAAAGGTGATCTTCAAAGCATCATTACATTTGCGATCGACCCTGAGCTTGTTAAGGAGCTTAATGAAGGGAACAGGGATCAACATATGTTAGATAAAGAATTCATTCGGAACGTCGAACAAACTGTTCGACTTTGGAACAAAAAAATGGAAAGGGTAGGTATCCTTGCTCATCATTCGAAACTATAGTTATGAAATATCTTGTGCTTGTTTATATCACAACTAAATTCTAAATATGCGAAACACATCCATTCTTCCAATTGTATAGAGCGTGGTATTGAAAATATAGGGAAAAGTGATTTTGCAACATCACCACTCAGTCCTTTCAGTTTTAAAAATTCTTAAAGAATTTCAATGATGACTAAAATATCATTCAAAGCACTTCTCATATCTTTTGTTTAATAATTATTGCTTTGATTTGTTTCAAACTCGAGGTGGATTTGTGAGGTGAAATGATTCTAACAAGTGTTAAAAAATAGCTGAATATAATACACTTTCTCTGGTAACTTTTTCACGACTTATTCAAATGAATTCTCATTTCCTGTTACCAGATGATATTATCAGCAATCGTCCAAAAAATCCACATTGAAAAAATATAATTTATTTTATTCTGTAATATTTGACAGTGACATTGAGATAGATTTGGAGTGTTTATATTCTCGTATTCTAGGCTCTTGTGCAGTACCAGCAGTTGAGGAGAGAAGATGAATTTGTTGGGCCCCTCGTGGAAGTAGAATATTGGAGAAATCAGTTATCTAGATTTACTAGTATTATTGAGTTCATCACTCAACCTGATTGTCAGATTCACATTGCATTTTTGAGGCAGATAGCAAGCAACGTTCTCAAGGTAAAAATCGACTCAACTCAGTACATTTGCAATTTGTACTATTCCAATTTACAAAATTTTTAGGTAAGGGAATTTTATGTACCCAGATTAAAGTCTCAACATTTACCTACATTTCAATATCTTTAGTATCTCGAAGTTTATTCAGATGTTTTCAAATAATTAGAGGTCAATCTTCAACAGAAAAACTTCTCATAGTCTCGATATTCGTAGAGCAAGTCTAGGAGCTCTACATATACGGTAACACTTATGAATGGGAGAAAGCCACCAAAAGATTCCAGAGATATAATCCATTCATTCATATTCAAATCATTGCTAAACATGAATATGACTGAAAACAACAGCAAGTTTATGTGAAATGTTAGCAGAATCTGACGTAAAGTTTCGAGATTTCTTATCAGTTTAGAAAAAACAAAATTCCTTCAATTTGTACAATCATTACAAAACTGTCTTCGTGTCAATAGCCAATACCTCATATCCACCTATCAAATTCCAATTCGAATGGATCGGTATTTTCCGAGCACTGAGAAAAAATATATATTTATATTTGTATACTCATTCAATATTTTATTCCGAAAAAAATCCTAGCAAATACCTGATTGAGCGAAAATGCATTCGCGGATGAAATATCAGACTGTGAAGGTTCGTGTGAAATCCTGACAAATTAAACTTAATAATTCCAGGCAAGCACTGACATGACATCAGGAGCTTTAAAACGCTTGTTCGTTGCCAAAGCGGTAACCCATTCACAAATTGACCTCGTTCAACGCAGCATTATCTAGTTATGAAGCAATAGGTCTCTTGCATGTTACACGAATTATCATATTTTTATGTTTCCCATTTCATTTTGATAAAAAATCATAATGTATGCTATCTCACACTCCAACAATTCGCCTCCTGTACTCCATTCACTTTTATAATGTAGCCCGGTTGGCCATGATTTAGGTTTATCAAGTTTTTTCCCTTAAAACTGACGCAGGTTGGCACTCATGAAATATCGGCAATGTCAAAAGACGTTGCCAAATTTCAATTTCTACTATTATCAATATCAATCGATTCTAGATTTCTAAATCTCAGCATAATAACGCTTGCAAACTAATAAAAATGCCGAAGGTAGTTTTGAAGAAGCAGAGGAAAAGTATCAGGAAGTGCTATGTAGAATTGAAATCGGCTTTTTCTGATAGTAACCCTGATAATTCGGAATCAATAATTCAACACAAGCTATGCAACATTTTCGACGTATGTAAGTGAAAACCAAGGAATTATATTTTATATGAATAGATATTTAATTTTTAGCTGCACATCAACACAATAAGGAAGATTTTAAGTGAAAGAGACTACAAAGAATATCCTTCTATTGGTGCACCCAAAAAGACTGAACTGAAGACTTTATTTTGAAAAACCCGATTCTTGATTTCCTTACAAGAAAATAGCATAACTAAATCTTTCAACCATGTTTATATACGTGAAATATTTCCAGTATTAACAGAGACAAAAGTTTCTTCAACATTCGCCAGGTCTTTGGAATTATCGAATTCAAATAATATTTTCTCAAATTCATTACTTCATCAATGTAGATTGACATTTGAAAAATAAGTAATTACTACGACCTCTATGTAGAGAGGACAACGTTGCATAGTTATCTGACAGGAAAATGACCATAACCTAACAATTTCAAAATATACACGGTGAAATCTGTCAGGATGTCATGGCCAACCGGGCTACATTATAAAAGTGAATGGAGTATACGTCATTCGTTATTCCACCATGCCCTGATCGATACAGCTGACGCTCCCTATTGGCTTGCTCTTGCTAGAGATAAAGGTACACGAGAAGAGGGATATTGCGGTACGTCACGGAAGGCGCGGAGGTCCGAGTGTTTAAACAATCAATATGTGGAACCTTATTTAAAAGATCGGTATCTCGTTGAAAATTGAAAGTTTTGACGGCGATTGAAGTTCTCCAGTATTCTTATGGATAGAATGTTTGATTCCAATGATAAAAAATACATGCAAGAGACCTATTGTGTGATCTCCTTATCATATGTTACTTGCAAAATTTTGCACGAATCTTTAAAAAATCACATTCGTACATATTTGGGAATTTTGGGAATTAGAATTTTGAATCAGTAATCTGCGAAATCATTGGGCGGATTTCACCTTCTCACAAGTTTCACCTTCATAATTGAGCCCCAAACCAACTTGGCAAATATGTCGAGTCTTCAAGTCGTGTCTGTAAAGAGTTATATTGTTTGGGCTGTCGACCTAACGTCCGAACGTAATGAACTGCTGTTAACAATATCAGTGTATTTAACTATTGATATCTATGACAATACAGAATAGTTTTTAAACTGAATTGTACGTTTAACAATGATTTTTCAAATTTCAATATGATTCGATATTTATTTTTGGAGTAGCCAAATACGTGAAATTTCGTTGATATTTGAAATTTCAACAATATTTTCTCAATATCTCAAGAACTGGTGTGTTAAATATCAATGCGCAACTCTGTGCAAAATTTCGTGTCTACCTGATTATTACATAATCACTAAAAATTGTATTCGATCTTGAAGCCAAAATTTGTCAATAGTGTTCCGAAGTTCGATCAGATCCAATATTTATTTCCGGTGATAAAGGAAAAAAATTTTGTTGATACCTTTAATTTTCACATAATAAATAAAGAAAATTTTATTGAAAAATTCAAAGAATTTTTCCTTAGAAACTATTCCTTTGATCACTATTTCTTCATAAACACAGTTCGGATTGAATTTAAATGTAGTATTAGATCGAAAACTTAAGTTCAAGCAGAATTTTGCGAGGCCATATGAAAAGAATATCGTCAAATCTTTCCATCAGAAAGTAAAGCTGTATTTGGCAGGGTCAATACGTGAATAGATAATCGGTTTAGCAACCAATTCAAACCAGCGAGTGAAAAGAAGCTCCTGACTCCACGTCAGTGCTTCTCTAAAATTTTTGCGCGCATGTTCTAGGGGAACAGCGTGCTATCGTTTTGTCTAAATGTCTGAAATTTTCGATGATTTAGCCGAAAATGGTCTCAAACTACTAGATTGGACTTACTGATGACGAATCCGGTGTCAAAATCGATTCTGTCCGGCTGGTCGGCCGTGGACACGATAACTGTCGAACGGAGCAAGTAAGCGACCTGAAACTCTGAGGGGAGGTCACGCATTGGAATGCCGCGGTTAAGTTCGTTAATTGGCCAAATCGGTCGAACAGTTACGGAGTTATAGAAACTTGAAATTTTGAAGTTATTTATTTTTCAGAAACTACTTGAGTGATTGGATTTAAATTTGGCCATTAGGTGGAGTATAACGAAGCGCAACTTTGAGAAAAATTTTCTCAAGATCATACTGTCAGTAAATTTGAAAAAAATTTTTTTCGGAAACTATTTATCATATCGGAAGAAAAATTTCACTCGTACTTCGAGCTTCATATTTCACAGCAGTGTACCAAATTTCAGTTCGATACGATCATAAGTTTTGGAGATATTGGGAAAAAATATGTCAAATTTCGAGGTTTTTTTCTCGATATCGTTGTTTTTTTCGGTTTAACTCAAGAAATACTAATTCAATCCTGATAAAACTTCGCAGCTAGTTTGAAGATGCTGAAAGACAACTTTATGCAAAATTTCGTGATGATCGTGTCATTAGAACAGTTTGAAAAAAAATTCTGTGATTTTCTTATCATATCGTCCTCATTAAATTCTGTATGTATGAACCTTCAAATTGTCATTCTTCGATGAAGTACTGGATTTCAATTCGATCTGATCTGTATATTTGGAAATATTGGGAAAATAAAATTTTGAATGGGTATATTTACGGAAACATTGAGTGGATTTCACCCATTCACGAATTCGGCCTTCGTAATTAAGGTCCACAACTTCTCTACAAATATCGAGTTTCTAAGTTGTTTCTTTCGGAAGTTTTTCTGTTTACGCAGTCGGCCTAACAGCCGGACCGTAAGCACAATAACTTCCGGAAGAAACGACTTAGAAACTCCATATTTGTAGAGTAGGTTTGGGGCTTAATTACGAAGGTCGAATTTAAGAATGGGTTAAATCCGCCCGATGATTCCGTAGATATATCCATTCAAAATTTAATTTTTCCAATATTACCAAAAATACAGATCAGATCGAATTGAAATCCAGTAGTTTATCGAAAAAAATCAAAAAAGCACTGCCGTGAAGGCAGCAGCTTTTGCGCGCATGTTCAAATTCGTTGCCGAAGCGGTCATCTACATTGAACATGCGCGCAAAAGCTTCACGGCAGTGCTTTTCCAGATTTTGTTATATTTTAATTTTTTTTTAAAATTGTTCTAATAACACAATCATCACGAAATTCTGTACAAAGTTGTGTTTTAGCATCTTTAAACTAGGTGCGAAGTTTCATCGTGATTGACTCAGTATCTCTTGAGCTATACCGAAAAAAACAACGATATCGGGAAGAAAACTACGAAATTTCATATATTTTTTCCCATTATCTCCGAAAATAATAACCGTATAGGACTGAAATTTGACACACTGCTGTAGAATGTGGAGCTTAGAGTTTGCGCTGAATTTTTTTTGAAATATGATGAACAGTTCGCGAAAAAAAAATTTTTCTCAAAATTTTTTTCCAAATTCACGGATAGTATGATCTCAAAAAAATTTCGCGAGAAGCTGAACGTTGCTATACTTCAACTAACTGCCACATTTCGATCCAATCGTTTCAGTTGTTTTCGAATTATCGCCAAAATGAAGTCAAAACTTCAAAGCGCTCTTACTCCGGAACCGTTTGGCCGATTTCGCCCATTAACGAACCTTAACCGTCACATTTTGAAATGCAACCTACCCTGAAAGTATCAGGTTGATAGGATTCTCCGTACGACCGTAATCGTGTTTACGGACGGCCGGACAGAATCGATTATGACACCGGATTCGTCATCAGTGAGTCCAACCTAGTCATTTGAGAGCATTTTCGGCTTAATCATCGAAAATTACAGACATTTCGACAAAACGATAGCACGCTGTTCCCCAGAACATGCGCGCAAAAAGGCAAACATTTCAATTTTCTGTGAAAGGTATGTTTAAGGGAACATTCTGTTCATTATTTTCCCAGCCGGTAGATCTCTCCATTCTGATTTCAAAAATAAATATATACTTTGTCTTTATCAGTATTCGAAAAATACAGATTTTTTTCGTCTAAATTTAAGGTAGCTGTAGAACGCCACACGTCAATACTGCGATTTCTTATAAAAAGTAGTCATGAATATTAAAACAAATGATACTTGTTTCATTTAATTTTAACAAAAATTTGAGTTCAAAATGGCTCCCATTAACTTCATCACTCAATCGATATCTCTTATTAAGTTTTCAAAGGTTCTCCTTAATATTACTGGTTGTTTATTGAGATTGTCAATTTCTTCCTCTATTCTTTTGGAAAACTTAATAAAAACATATCGATTGTCAGTAATAAATAATGGGAGCCATTTCAAACACTCAATTCACATCAGTCCATTATCCATGGCTTCTTTGATATCAAAAATCGCACCACTGCCATGCGGCGTTGTACAGATGCCTTATATTCACACAAAAAACTCTATATTCTTTCGAAAACTGACGGAGATATTCTCAATAAAGCATATATAGGGTAAGTCTTTAAGTTGTACATTAATTTTAACCATAGATTCTTCTAATCAAATGAAAACTTTTTCCTTTGCCATTTCTCCAGATTCGGCTCAGGTAAAAACTTATAAGCATTAAAATATTTCTCAATGTGCTAATACACTCCTGTACTTTCTTTGCAAGTTCACCACAGATATCTCTTACGGTGATATCTTAGGCAGATTAACCAATCCAATGTTTGAAATTCAAGGAAAAATGATTGAACTCAAATTTACTCACTTAATTCTTATGATTTGTTGCTTTTTGCGGTATTATCGCAAGGTAAGCATTTCACTACGCTGGACTATTGAAACAGTGATTTTCCTCTTGATATATTGAGATATTCAATTTCATTCCATTATAAAATTATACACAATTCTATCCTCGCCCACTCTTATATTCAAAACTACATAACTTATACATGAATTATATGAAATCCATAGACTAACCTCAACACATTAATTGAACTCAGGAAGTCAGGTTCATAGACATGAAGACCTTGCCTCCATATCTGTGGCCTGATCACGAAATAGCATAGACTAGGATGCACAGAACAATGGTGCTCTTATTTTCATTTGTTTTCCTACTATATCTTTAGACCAAACTTTGGAACCCGGATCTATTTCATACTCTCGCCACCGACACAAACGCCACCAATCGACCAATCAGAGCGCATGACACTCTATTTATGGGAATTCGGCAATTGTCATTTTGAATTCATTTGTTTTCTCAGATTATTATTTTGTTATTGATAAGTGCGTGAAATCTTTTTGTGTTAGCTTCGAAGAATTGTGTAGATCCTCAGATACTTTTAAATGGGTCCCTTTTGTATTTTGTTTGGACAGTGCAGATGTAAATAGAAATAAGTGTTCGAATGAAGAGAGATACGCTTCATGAATCTCAGCAGCATATCATTCTTTTCACAATTTTCTTTCAATCATTTTCACTAATCGAGGATCAGTTATCAACCCCCAACTAAGCATACTATTTTCACAAAATGTTGTTTTTTTTTGGTTCTTTATTGAAAATACATGGATTGTGTGAAAATTTTTATTTACTTGAAACTGAAATTCACTAATATATGCTACTATCAAGGTATCAAGAGCTACGTAGGTACTAGAAAACCTCAGTTTTCAAATCTGATAAAATTAACCATTGAATAAAACACCTGTTTTCTAATTGGAAATCTTATGAATTTAAATGGAAAGGAACTCAAAATGAACTGGTTTAATAATATGGCCTATTCGATGAGTTTTTATTCTCTCTGAAACTTCAACTCTTGATAGGTCTCAGTCTGACTTAAAGTAAGGATGATGCTTGTTCTGTATCAACTTCCATAAACTTCCCGTCGCTTTACCAGATTCCTTTATATATGCGCACAATCTGAAAAACATTAAAATATTTGAACAAGCTATCGAATGATATAGATGTATCAGTAGATTCTGTAGAATAATTTCACATTGCTCACCTAATAATTTCACTCCTCTCTTGCTATAATATACGAAAGCATCGAATGATAGTGTATATTAGCCAAAAGTTGCAATGCATATTGAATTCTTAAAATATATCTCACTGAAAGTTATATAGAATATAATATGGTAGAAATTCATTCATCCAGATATTTTTTACTTTATGTCTAATGTAAGTTCATTTCTTACCGACAGTTGCTCTGACGACCAGTCTTAATTTCTTAATGTCGCCACCTTCAGTGGAAAAAATGAATTTTGCCAAATAGACGACTTCGGCCCAAGTTGCCAACCTACAATTTTCTTCACAAATTTACAATCACTGGGGAACGGGAACTTTAGGATAAATTCGACATGGTAATGTTCGCATTATTTATGAATATCCGTAAAAGATACCTCGAACAAGATAATTCCTTCCAAATATAGGTTTTTGTTAGGCTGAAATTTAAGTTGGAATTCCTGATTTCATTTTAATGGTGTCAAGTTTATAAAGGATATGTTCCGCAAATCAACTTGGTTGTTTTGGTTGCCGGTTTTCCGTTCTGTAAATATGAAATGTTCGGTTGGTTCCTGAAAAAAAGGTTAATTAAGGAATTTGATTGATGAAAAGGCAATCTTTCTGTCATCAGAACATAGACATATTAAGTCTATGCACCAGAACGACAATTAATGTTTTATCGTAACATATCCATAGCATAGAACAATCTTTATTTACCTTATGATCCATAGACCATACCTAGTAACTTTTCCATTGTCGATTGTTGTCTCTTCTCTGTTCTATGGATCATTAAGTAAATACAGATTGTTCTATGCTATGGGTATGTCGCGATAGAACATTGACTGTCGTTCTGGTGACAGAAAAAACGTTTTTCCATCAATAAATTCCGTAATTAACCTTTTCTTCAGGAGCCAACCAAATATTTTATACTTACGGAATGGAAAACCGGCAATTGAAATAACCAAGATGTTCTGCAGAACATATCCTATATAAATTTGACACTATTAACATGAAATCAGGAATCCCAACTTGAATTTCAGCCAATCAGAGATGATCTCAACAAAACCCTATATTTGGAAGAAATCATCTTGTTTGAGGAGCCGAGGCATCCTTTACAGATATTTATAAATAACGCGAACCTTATCATGTCGAATTTGTCCTGGAATTCCCGTTCCCCAGTGATAGTAAATTTGTGAAGAAAATTGTGGGTTGGCAACTTGGACCGAAGTCGTCTATTCCCAAACATTGGCGAAACAAAAGCGCATCTTGAATTCACCTTATTTTCTGTGCATCCTAGCATAGACCTAATAACCTAATATAGGTTATATTAGTTCTATGCGAAATGGATAAAGATTTCTGCGTATTCTATGTTGTGTAGACGGAACTTAATTCACCATCTTTACTAGCTCAGGGACGGATCCATAAAATGAGGTTATTTCTCTATTTTTATCGAATTTTATAACATTCAAAGTTGAATATCTCCGAAACGATGCGTTTAAGGAGAAATTTTAATGAATAATTGAGTATTCTAAAATGATTGAAAATTCTTATTATGACATAAGATAAACTTCATCTGCAATCTTCATGCCAATTTCATATAGTTTTATGAATCGTTTAGTCTGTAATTCGGAAACTATTTGAAGAAAGAAGTAAGTAGTTATTGCAGAATTTGTGTCATATTAATGAAAAACTTCACACCAAAATTCATCTCATTCAAAGTTACCATATCAAAGCTGAAAAAAACTATTTTTTTTGACGAATTTCAACAGCCTGTATCTTTTTACTAGAGTCGAATCTGGAAAAATGGTAAATGAAAAAATTGTTTTGTGTGATGAGAGGAATCTATAGTTGAAATTAATGTGCAATTTAAAGACTCACCCTGTATGTTTATTTGAAATCAGAAAAAAGAGCTCTACAGATTATAAATTAATACAGGGTATTCCATTGAAAAAAACAGTTAGCATATAATTCAAAGTTCAATATGGCCTTTTGCGTTTCCTAATACTGAGTTCTGACTGATCATAAGAAATACTTCATAGTTGCACATTTACAGGTTTTAGTAGGACCCATATGAATAGAAATATATTGCTATGGTGTAAAATATAAACAATCATCCTGTAGAAACACGTAAGACGAGCTGCTCTAAACCAGTTCAATTATGTGTGGGCGATGATAAGAGCTACTAGCGAGCCGCTCATCTCCGTCCACACCTGCGAACCAACCTAATTGAATTGACTCAAGAGCCATTCAGCTCGCGTGTGTGTAATTCTTCTTTATCTTAGTTTGATTGAACTTTCGAAAAAAGTTGGTGATGCGATCGGTTAATTTTTCCTTGGCGTCATACGATTCATGCGTTTCGTTCACTCTGATCTTGCCGCTCCAGAAATGAATGGAGGTTTTTCCTTCGAAGGAAAATGCAGTAACTTTCATGAAAAACCTTTAGAACATCACATTTCAAACATATAATTTCAATATTATATTTTTAAAAAAATGTTTGATCACCTAAAACTGAAAAATAAAAATAGGGATTTGCATTTAAAGGGATTTGTCTTGAGTGCACGATATGGCAACGTCGAATTCAGCTTTCTAGGAAAGTAAAGGACGTCAAATGTGTTACTTTGCTCAGGAAAACAGAGATAGCTATACTTCGATCTGGTAAGAGTAGAAGACAACGATCAAGGAATAGAAAAAGAAGAGCACAGACTGTCACACTGTCATATTACTGACAAATCGCAAACGGAAATTGTTTGGTTATATTGACAAAGAACATGTGTGTACCACAGAATTGGAATAAATATTTCATTATTCTATAGCAGAAAAAGCTATTCTACTAAGCACGGTTGTCACTTCGTGCATGCCTGGCAAATCCCAAACCCCAATTTCGAAATCTGTTTTGAATACTTTCTGAAGGTAATTTGGACAAATAATGCATCAAACCCATAACGATTATGTTCAAATTCGCATTTGCAGTAATAACCCAAATTCATGAAAAACCCCCATTGCCGTTCACCTTCAGCGGCATTCAAATAAGTGTGATGCGATCGGCGAATTTTCCGTTTAGCCCCTGTGTACACATCTGGCTTTTCAAGCTCTGGTGCCCTTGCGATGCCGTACGTATGTGTTTATTCTACCACTGCTTCAGTGTACTTCGGATCGTAAGTACGGCACCGCAACGGCACAAGATGTGTGCATTCTACCACTGATGATGTGTACTTCAGATCGTAAGTACGGCACTGCAACGGCGCCTGAGCCAAAAACACTGGATATGTACACCGTACCTTATGTGTGCACTCTACCACTGATACTGTGTACTTCAGATCGTAAGTACTTAACCGCAACGGCGCCGGATGTGTGCATTCTATCACTGATGCTATGTACTTCAGATCGTAAGTACGGCACCGCAACGGCGCCGGAGCTGGAAAAGCCGAATGTGTACACCGGACCTTATCGGCAAGATTCATGAAAGTTGAAACCGTAGATACGGTTGAAACGCTCGATCAAGGCGCTTATTCTTGAATCCGGGAAAGAGAACGAATGATCGAAAGGGGGCGTGTCTACGAGTTTTTCAGGGAAACGGTGTTCTTGAAATGAATGAGTGCTTCACGGAGAGCGAGCGATGTATCTCTTACGCTTTGTGATAGAACGCTACATAGAGGACGCTAATTATGTTTCAGGTATTTGACAATTTTGATCTATTTGGCATTAAGTCTTAACAATCTCAATTACCTTTAACTAAGACACTAAGATGGACATGGCGAGTGCAATTATGTGGGACCTACTGAATGAAGATGTGGAAGATGCAGAACAACAATACCAAATAGGTGTCGATGTGCTTTCTAAACGGAACCCGTTTGATCTATCTGATCAAAAATTTATCAAAATATTTAGATTAACTAAAGCTCAACTCGGAACACTGTGATTTCATTCCAGATTTTTTTTCATATCCTCCCTTGTATAATCTGAATTTAACCGACCTATGTACATTTCAGGTCTTTGTGTCGGTGAGCAGCTCCTTCTGTTTACAGTTGATTGGAAGTGATCTTTTTTTTTTCAAAATGATCCATTCTACAATTTTCCGGAATACGCTCCCAACTCTTATGACAACTGTATGATTTCAAATTTGAATTATGACAATATATCACAGAAATATAGTCTATGTCGATGCATTATACATTAAGTTGGCTACATGAATGAAGTTAGCTTCAAGTCTGTCGAAAATACTTATTTTTGATTGGTTAGAACATTTGGCATAATTTTTCGTCTATGACCGCTCATTCGGACCGCTCCCCATCTTGACTGCGATGGTATAAACCATGATGAAAAAACCATGGTGTGCTCATCTGAAAAATGGGTGACGTCAGCAAGATTGAAATACAAAGAGTTGTATATTCTGTGCTTTGAATTTGCATATTAATTCGAAGCACAGAATATACAACTCTTTGTATTTTCTGCTAGCTGACGTCACTCATTTTTCAGATGAGCACACCATCATCGATTTCAAGTGATGGACCAAAAGTACCGATCATAGTTACGGTTATCCAAACTGACATATAGGCAAAGGAAAATCTGTCAATTTGAATGACCGTAACAATAACCGAAGCTTTTGGTCCATCTTTTGAAATTGATGTATGTTTTTTACATCATGGCATAAACGTTCTCTATCGTTTCATCATAAATGCTTGCGTTTCTTTGCCAACGGAGTCGAAACGCCCATTTTTCCACGTTTGTTCTCTTCCCAGAATTCATGAATAGCGCTCCTTGATGTTCAAGAATACGGAATTGACGTTTTGACAAATGGGGAAAAGGTCGAACGGGAGATTGTGCCATAGAAAACGTTCTATACCATCGGATTTCAAGAATAAGGCCCCTGGTCTGTCCGAAATATAGGGCCAGACTCAAGATGCATAGAATATTTCAGGTGTCGACACTTTCCTACTACTACCCACTAAAATTTTGGGTCCAAAATGCGGTTCCGGAATGGTTAATTATTGTTTTATTTCTATCCAAAAACCATGATGGCGCTAGGGTAGCCTTATCAGGTCTATGCTATTAATATGCTATGCTGAATAAAATGAATTCAGTGTAGCCTGATTGATCTGATGAAACTTTTTCCCCAGAAATGAATAAGATATTCGAAATGATGGATTTGTCTGGTTGCTTGGATCAGTTGATCGCTCCTATCTTTGATTCTTACTAATATATAAGATCTACTGATTTACAATACGTATATGAGAGGAATCAATATGGGATTTATTGTTACAAGGCTTCCATATATGAAAAATGTAATTTTGAAGCTAGAGCAACAGAAACCACTGGGGCTGTTGATATCACTCATGAATTTTATTGGATATTGCTTGGATTTATAAATGTGTAACATACTTCAGGAATATGTCGAGGAAATGTGAATTATGAATCATTATTCTCTCTGTTGACATATTCATCATAGGAATGTGTAACCAGACGAGTTAATCGTATCTGACGTTCCAATTACTTTATAAAGGTGTTTCTGAATACAAAGCTCTGAAATTTTTTCCATGAACAATAAATAGTGGAATGATGAATACCATCATTGTACTAAATATTCAAACATATTGAATTTCAAAGATGAGTATTTAGAAAACCTGAACCTGAATATACAGGCTGTTTCACCATAAACTGGTCAAACATATATGGCCGTATAAACGACATTAGGAAAGTTATTTTGCCCTCATGACATATACCACGTTTTCGAGGCATAAGCGAGATACAGGGTGTTTAATGTCAACTTTGAGCAATATTCTAATAACTGTGTTGAGTTATGCGTGACCTTCGAAATAACGGTTTTTGATCAAATCTCAGTTTTTTTTGGTGGTCAATTCAATTGTTGTGTAGAATTCTGGAAAAAATATTTCAAAATAGTGGAAAACCTACATCGTCGGAATATTTCGTTTTCGATTGCCAAATTGGATAGCGTTATTTCAATGTACTCGAAGTTCTAAGATTTTCCGTGAAAAAATGTTTCCAAAATTCAAACTCAACTTTTTTTTTACATGTCTACAGTCAAGAAAAAATTCACCCAAAACTGTTGAAATCTTTTGAGGTTGAACTGACCTCCATTCTGAACACTGTGGTGAAAAAAAAATGAAAAAATATATATTGGTTTTCATGTTATATTCATTATGTATTCGGAAAATAGGGTCAAATTCGATGGACTACCGTTGCTTGGTAACGGACGTCATTATAATCAGAATAAAGCCAATTTATACACGATCCTATTGTTCGTAAGTGGAGCGAGTACGAATCCCATCAACATTTTGTTGAAAAAAATTTTTTTTTTGATAAATTCATATTTCTATCCGGGTTATTCTTGGGGCCCATAAGCACAATTTTGGCCTCCGTAGGGCCACCAGTTTCTTAAATAAAAATTATTTAAATACTCCGCGCGGAATATTGGGAAGGCTATAAAATGAAAACCAAACGATGTTTTTCAATTCAGTTTTCACAGCAGTGTTCAAAATGAAGGTGAGTTCAACCTCGAAAGGTTTCAACAATTTTGGGTGAAATATTTTTTTTCACTGAAGACATGTAAAAAAAAGTTGAGTTTGAATTTTGGAAAATTTTTTTCACGGAAAATCTTAGAATTTCGAGTACATTGAAATAACGCTATCCAATTTGGCAATCGAAAACAAAATATTCCGACTTGGTAGGTTTTCCGCCATTTTGAAATATTTCTTCCAGAATTCTACACAACAATTGAATTGTCCACCAAAAAATACTAAGATGTGACCAACAACCGTTACTTCAAAGGTCACGTATAAATCACCACAGTTATCAGAATGTTGCTCAAAGTTGACATAAAACACCCTGTATCAGCAAGATACAGGTTTTCGAAGCATAAGCAATATGCTTCGAAAACGGAGTATATGTCATAAGGCAAAAATGACTTTCCCAATGTCATCTATACGGCTATATATGTTTGACCAGTTTATATGGTGAAACACCCTGTATACATATTCGCATACTCATCAATCCCATTCACCACAACAAATACCACTTGGTCCTAAATTACGACTAGGCAACACAGCCACATTCAAGTTTCATTAAACCTCGTGAATACCTCAAGGTCAAGCATCTGACTCGCGAAGTACATGTTCAAACGTTGTCAATAGCCGCAGGGAATCCTAGAATTCGGAGAAATTTCGACATTTATAGGAGAAAACGGGTTGTCGTTCTGCGCAGGCGTCACCGAGTGTTTTTTCAATTGTTTTTTGGGGATGTACTTAATTCTTTTATGAGAACGCGCAATGTTACTTATTTTCCCACTTTTCACTCTATTTCAGTTTTTATTTTCCCGAAAAATCGGTATATGTATGTATGAAATCATTCAATCCGTAGGTATGGAAGAAACAAACCAACGCAGTTACTGATGCGAGAAACGAATGTGCGGACAACGTGAAGTATCTCTACTCATTTGAAACATATTGCGCACCCTTATACCAACTGGATCCAACGGAAATTCCTGCACACATTCCTTCTTTATTGAGGGCTATCAGAATGATATTCAATACTTCCCGTTACTACAATAATACCTGTAATGTTACTTCTGTTCTTGTGAAGGTTTCTAACCAGATCATCAACGTCTGCAGGAATTATTTGAATTGCAATGGCACCAAAACTGTTTGGAATCAGCCGAAGAAGGATGTCCTGTCCAAAGTTCAGGTTGATATGCATTTTCATTGATTCTATTTTGTTTCATATTTTCACTGTGATATTAATTCGATATTGTTTGTAGATTAAGTAGAATTGAAGGACCTTTTTTATTTTTATTTCAAAGATTTATGGTAACCTACTTACTACCAATATCTGTAATGTAATATTCAATACCGGATGTCACAGGAATCAAGTTCACTCCCAAAGTTTTCTACATTTTTCGAATTATGGGATCGGAATTTTCAGTATTGGTACTACAGATTACTTTCCATCATTGTCCAAGTAATTAATATGTGTCTATGACAGGATTTTCCGATTTAACCGGAAGTAGACGTATCTCTCGATTTTCTTATATGAACTGATGTATGTTTTTGCTTTTTTTGAATTCTTTGTTGAATTCCAAGTGGAATTTCCTCAAACGAATGATTGTTAAAAACCTAGAAAAGCACTGACGTGAAGTCGGCAGCTTTTACGCACTTGTTTAAATGGCAAAATAGCGACTTGGAAATTTCAGTGAAATTTAAATGAAATATGAAAATTTTCCAAGAAAAAATTTTTTTTCTAAGTTTTCGGTGAATACTCAAAATTTCAAATGATATTCAAGATAAAACCTAAACTGAATATTTCGAGACTCTAGGTATTTCCTTTCGAAATTTAGAGCACACACTGCCGGCTGGCCTGGCAGAATCAAATTTGACAACGGATTCCTCATCAGTGAGTCAAGCCTAGTCGTTTGAGAACAATTTCAGCTCAGAATTTGAAAATTACAGACATTGTGCAGAAGTTTCAAGTATTTTATTTCGAAGCCATGCAAGGTTCATGAAATTTTGCACCCATATGTTTTGCGATCATACAATTTCCGGACGGAAAAATAATTTCATTCATTCTTCGCCCATGGAGCAATTTTGTAGAGGACGTTTTTTCCACCTTTCGATTGAGCATTCGTTTTCTTACCTCTTCTCGCAAAAATATAATTCGAAAATTACTGAAGTTATTTCACTATCCAATTACTATGGTCGGAGACTATAAGTGCAAAATTTCATTTACCTTGACGTAGTGTAATTAAAGTTAGAACAGAAGCTTACTCCTTGCAAGAGACTGAAACAAAACACCAGTAAGTTCTTTCCAATTGGTGAATTTTGAATAGAAAAATATTTCAATGATTTGTAATAAAGTTTGGATTTCAATTGATCTGATACCAAAAAGACGACATTATACTCATAATTCAACATATGAGTCGAATATGCAAAAATGAGCATCAGTTCATATAAGAAAATAAAAAGTTTAGTCCATTTCCATTCGAACCGGGAGTCAAAGTCAAACCTTGCTTCTCTCTTTCCATGGAAAACAATCTCTAGTATCAATCTCTGAAATTTCAATCCGATATCATGTGAAATGAACATTTTTATGTGGCTGAATCTGATTCCTGTGACACCCGGTTTACTTAGCGTACCCTTACCCTGCTGACTAAATTTACTAATAAACTGAAAATTATTATACATAGAAACTGTGATTTCGGACATTAACTTGTCAGGAGCAAGTTTTGAAACAATATTGCTTCATGAGAAACACCCAAATAATATATCCAATAAACAATTTCGAATCTAAAATTTCAAATTATGGTTTTTCAAAAAATGCGAGAGTGTTTGAAGAAACTAAGTCTCGAAAATTTCAGACTGTTATCTGATGAATGAGTAGGTTATAATCATATCTTTACTTTCAGAAATGTTTAGACTTGTACCTCAAATATTATCAATGCTACAACCAAGTTTGCCATGAAATGAAAGAAGCGGGGGAAAATCTTTTTGGATGTTCCGAGATGTATGTCTTCGGAAAATTCGAAACCTTCAAGAAGAGAGTAGAGGAAGTAAGTTGATAAGAATGTTATTGACGCTAATATCTTTACGAATTTAGTGATAGTCGTCGTGAATCAATGTTTCCTTTTCTATAGAACGCACATTCCATTAACTCCCGGAACAAATGACATGAATACTTATAATTCAGAAATAAATTGAATATACTGATGAAATTAACAAAAGTATCGGGCGTCAAAAGTGAAACCGGTGGCAAATGTTTCAAAATATGCAGATTTTACAAACCTAAACACCCTCTATCAAATAAAATTTCAACAGACCAAAAGTGGACAATTCGATGAACCAATCAACTGAATAAAAAATAAAGTTGCTGACATGTTTCCCTTTTTCTTGTATGGTCAATAATTGTGGTGAAGTTGATGAATATTATTATTATTACTGTACACTTTTCTGAACTGTTTCGGATTACTATTGGCAACAGTTTCCCGCGATCTGTCAATGTACCCTGTGCGACGCTATAATTTCACTGGATATCGACAATCAAACTCTTGTTTGGGTAAACAAATAACATAGTTGTTTCATTCTGGAATCCAGTTTTGAGGACTTTTGAAATGTGAATTCAAGTCAATTCATATACAGCAAATGCTGAAAACTTCAGGAAGGAAAGAATATACAATTAACACGATTCGTTTGACTGCCATTCCACACACCGGTTCGTTTTAGAATTAACGTGATCCAACGTCATTTGTAACATTTCCAGTGTTACTGACATTCGTTCAGATAATTTCAGACTACAGTAATTTACCGAACCTGAATTCGTTTCGTCATTACTTACTGTCATCAGTAAATCTAGTGAGTTCGGAACGATACAACAACTTTAAATGACAAATTTCAATTTAATGTTATGGTGATAGCGCTCTAGTTACATTTTGTCAGGTGGACGTTTTGTCACGCCGGCAAAATGTCACCGGTCCTATACTTACCATTGACGTGCCTGCACTAGGCTATATTGCAGTTGGGTGAATTTTCGTCAATGATCTTGGTCTCGTTGTCAAATCCTCACATTTCATCGAATTCACGTTCGAAAATTACCACTGACAGTCGAAATGTCTAAACACATTGTTTTCAAAAATTTTGACTCAGGAAAATCACTCCACCTTATTATTTATTAGAATTTTGCGTTATTTTGTGCAGGATAAAAGTCTATACTTATGATGAGGTCAAACTGAGTTTTACGTTAAGAATGATTTACAAATGATAAATGAATGAATACCCCCCCTGAAAGTTAATATTAATATTGTACCGAAATTTGTAGTGACTTCCACAAATAAGTTCTAAAAAACTTTTATGAGCCAGTATTTATTTTTTTTACATCATGTAGCAGGACATCCTTTGTAATTGTATGAAATTTATAACAGTACCTTGAGGTCACAGAAGGTCTTGCTTCCAGGGATACATACTCTCATTATGGTTTTATAGAATACTATACTGGGTTTCCCACGAATACATATAGAATATTTTTGGGAAGGAATCGGAATTCACGTTTGCAATTTCGGACTCAAGCTTTTACTTGAGAGATCACTGAATGTAAATTTTTTGAGATTCGTCGGACTTCCGGTTTCACCGGAAGTGTCACCAACTTTCGTTTTTCGATTGGAAAGCCCCATATTTTATAATGAAAATAGATTCCTTAAAAAATTCTGTTTTGTTTCGAAATAAAATTTCCGAATTTCCGTCAGAAATTTTTTTCAACATGAAATTGTGAAAAAAAATTAAAAATGGTACTCTGCCGAGACATGGATATCTTCGAAATTTTTCATTGAAATAATTTCGTTTCAGGATTCCGCGAGAAGTAACAAAAATGCCCCTGTCACGATAGTCAGAATTTAAAATCATGATACAGGCGGTCACAAAGGAGTTGTCAAAGTTGGCAATTTCGAAAAAGTGAATTCTCAATTTTTTCAAATGAAAACCTTCTTTTTTTATAGCCATAATGGAATCTACGTTGAAAAATAATATAGGTGTGGAAACAACACCAGTGCCCCAAAATCCATATTTTCTAAGATATTCGTAAAAAACAATCTACGCGATTACATTTCAAATTTTATTCTTCTCAGAAAAAAAGTGCGGTCTCGAAGAGAATGGACATATTGAAAATTCATTTCAGATTGTACCCATAGAAATACTTAATTTCCAGTTTGTATATTTGAAAATATTGATATCAGATATGTAATCGCGACTGCATATGTCAGAAAATATAAATTTTAAAGCATTGGTGTTATTTCCACACCTACGTAACATTTAAACGTAGATTCCATAAGGGCCATAAACAAATTAGGTTCTCATTCGAAAAACTTGAGTTTTCACGCTTTCGAAATTGCCAACTTCAACAACGCTTTTGTGGCCTCCTATATCATGATTTTTAATTCTGACTATTGTGTCAGAGGCACTATAGCTACTTCTCGCAGAATCTTAAAAACGACATTTTTCCAATGAAAACCCTTGAAGATATACATGTTCCAGCAGAGCGCCATTTTATTTTTTTCCCAATTTTACGTTAAAAAAGAAATTTTTTATCGGAAATTCGAAAATTTTATATTAAAACGAGTCAGAATTTTATAAGGAATCTATTTTCATTATAAAATTTGGGGCTTCCCATTTGAAAAACGAAAGTTGATGTCACTTCCGGTGAAACTGGAAGTCTCACGAATCCCAAAAAATTTACAGGGAGTCATCTCTCAAGTCAAAGCTTAAGTCCGAAATTGCAAACGTGAATTTAAATTCCTTCCCAAAAATATTCTAACGAACGGTATTCGTGGGACACCCGGCATAGCTGATAGTTGTGTTCTGGGGTTGAGTTCTCATTTTCAGTCGTAACACCATGGTGTTTAGTTTTCCATTTAGGTATGCTTCTTTTTAAATGTGGATAAAGCTAACTTTCTCATTTTCGTATTTTTCCCTTTTTTATGGTGATGCACCTACGAATGTCGCCCAGCTTGGCGAATAGCTATTCTGAAGTACATATGACGAAGTGATCAAGTTTATATTCTGTGCTCTGTAGTGACAAAATGTCACCCTAAAGGATCTGAAAGATTCAGTGAAGAGACAGTGCTAGTGAATGTTCGTCAGGGTGACAAAAAGTGCGCAGCCGTCCTTAGTTTTTTTCTTTCGTGGGTGTGGCACCACCAACATGTCTTTTCAGCATTTGAAATGTCTTTACGTTTTCTTCGAATGGTTCACGATTTCGAGAAAAAAACTAGAAAAGCATTGACGTGAACTCAGCAGCTAATTTGCCGCATGTTCAAATTCGTTGCCAATAGACGACTTCGGCCCAAGTTGCCAACCCACAATATTCTTCACAAATTTACTATCACTGGGGAACGGGAATTTCAGGACAAATTCTACGTTATAAGGTTCGCGAAATTTATAAATATCTGTTAAAGATGACTCGGCCCCTCAAACAAGATAATTCCTTTAAATATAAGCTCTTGTTAAGATCATCTCTGATTGGCTGAAATTTAAGTAGGGATTCCTGATTTCATGTTAATAGTGTCAAATTTATATAGGATATGTTCCGCAAATCAACCTGGTTATTTCGGTTGCCGCGGGTTTTCCATTCCGTAAATATGAAATATTCGGTTGGTTCCTGAAAAAAGGTTAATTACGGAATTTGAGGGATGAAAAACGTTCTTTCTGTCACCAGAACGACAGTCAATGTTCTATGGTAACATATCCATAGCATAGAACAATCTTTATTTACTTTATAATCCATAGAACCTGAAAGAGACTACAAACAACAGTGGAAAAATGACTAGATATGGTCTATGAATCATAAGGTAAATAAAGAGGGTTCTATGGTATAGATATGTTACCATAAAACATTGATTGTCCTTCTGGTGCATAGACTCAATATGTCTATGTCCTGGTGACAGAAAGATTGCTTTTTCATCAATCAAATTGAGTAATTAACCTTTTTTTCAGGAACCAACCGAATATTTCATATTTACAGATCGGAAAACCGGCAACCGAAATGATCAAGTTGATTGCGGAACACATCATTTATAAACTTGACACCATTAACATGAAACAGGAATCCCAACTTGAATTTCAGCCTAACAAAAACCTATATTTGGAAGGAATTATCTTGTTTGAGGAGCCGAGGCATCTTTTACGGATATTTATAAATAACGCGAACCTTATCATGTCGACTTTGTCCTGAAATTCCCGTTCCCCAGTAACAGTAAATTTGTAAAGAAAATTGTGGGTTGGCAACTTGGGCCGAAGTCGTCTATTCTTCATCAATTAAATATTATGGCTTCCTCAGTAGTTTTGATACATGAAATTGGAGTTCCAATTTACTAGGAGCTTCCATATGAGCCATGAATTTGATGTTTGAATGAGATCTCATTGCCACCTCATATAGGTACACGTACTGAATTTTGACCCGATTTCATCTGTATTTGTGTAAATATTGCGATGGCGGAATTTCAAATACCTTAATTTACTAAACAGGTGGAAATTGTCTATTATGAACTCGACCTTTGTCTCGAAGCATTGAACCTAACCCAAACATTTCTAGTCTCTAAGTCTAGCCTTTGCGATGTTACTCCAATCACTGGCCATCCTTGATCAGTTCAGCTTAGAGAGAAATAGGAAAAGTTCTTCAAGAATATAACATTCACTCCTACGAAGTCAGTCGATTGGCTAGAGAAGTAAGATACATTACACTCTGTTTAATTGGAGAATATAGGGGAGGTTTGGGTCATTTTGCTGTAAGATAACTACCCGATGTTGTACGTTCTACATAAAGTGAGTACCGAAGTACTTGCCAAATCGAATCATTCACGGTCAGTTTCACAAAACTTTGATTGCCAGATCAAGGGCTTGATTGTCAGTCAATAGTAAATTCTGTGCTCGATTTCAGTTCATTTTCAACCCAACCATCGAATGCAAACCTTAATCAACGAGTTGATCAGAAGTCAAAAGGTTTGTGAAACCCACGGATAGTCTCTGATAAAATATGTAGTAATTGACATCTCACCGAATCATTTTGACTTTGATGACATTTCACGAGTGAGAACCTGGTTCACTTCTAATCAAGAAAACTTGATAGACCTATATTTCAGGTTCAGGGTTTTCACTGCCGAAAAGGGCAACGTTGTCCTTATGCATAAGGGTACGGCCAAGCGAGCACAGATAAATCCTGCAAAAAGAATGTACTTGTTCAGCCCTAACTGCTTACACTGTGGCGATACCCTCAAGCTTAAGGATAACAATGAACATTTTAATGGTATTTATTGACAGACCAATGAACCAGTCCGTCCTCGAGTATTGGGGGAACAATTATTGTTAACTACAGCTTGCTTCCATTCCATTTTAAAATTGAGAAATCATATCCTTTATGCATGGCACTTTTCTGTTGTAGATCTGTAATGTCATCCAAACTACAGTTACATATTCTATTTTGCAATCGAGCACTATTGAAGGAATTGATGTGTTCGCACAGAAATTCATTGATTTCTTCAAGAAGATTTCCAGTCAGAAATATGATGCTCTGAATCACAGACTTCCTTACTTCGACAAAGACTATGCCGAATACAGGCAAAATGTGGTTGATGCCGAATGGGAACTGGAAGAATTCGTTGGGGCCACTCTTTCGAAACGACCGGACGTCTATAACGTTCTTAGGCTACTAAAAAGGTGAATATGATGGTAGTTATGAACTAATGAAAACTTTCGAATAAGTTTTGGCCACATTTACAAAAATACATACCATTTTTCAAAACTAAAACAAGTCAACATATATTTTTCACAAGTTGCAAATGATAGGTTTTAATCACGATTTTTCATTCATAAAATTAATTTGGAACATAATAACAAAAAATAAAATGAGCTCAATTGAATCTACATGGAAAAAACAGTTTTAAGTAATCGTTATAAAAAAGTTGCGATTTTGCACCAATTGAGATGTTAGATGTGTCGCTTTCAGTTGTAACTTGGCCAATGATACTACATCGACAGTCAAAAAAGTAGAATATATAATTTTTGAGGCGAATTTTCAGAAATTCATTCAGTCGGATTGTAGGCACTGTAGTTGTTATAAATTTCATGAATTTCAATTGTCGAATTTTAACTCCGTGCATTACCATCCGAAGATGGCAAGTATCGAAATGAAATGGAGTGTTTAAAGTAAAGTATCAAATATTTTCAGGTGGAAGAGATTTCGATTTTTGCATATATATAATTCGAACTCCATCTAATGAAATAAAAAACTGATGGGTCATATTATTTCCAAACCTTAGAAATGAGTATTCAGTTTTTTTTTCGAAGTTCCCTTGCCAATTCAAACTTGTTTTTTTAGATCATGGGATATCTCCGCAGTTGACACAAATAAACTTATATTTCAATGATTTGATATGAGCGCAAATTAATATGCACTCATGATGTTCATTCGAAATAATAGAAAATGATATGCGAAAAGAATATAATTTCAGTTTGCGAATGATAATATGAGATTGGAATGAAAAATCAAGGTTTCCAATAAAGAATCGTCATTAACTTCAATGAATAGTTCTATTTTCGTAGAAGAAAAAATCATTGCCATAATGAGAAAGCGACGTGAAAGAATAAAATGTTCTACTCAAACTATCAATATTGTCGAACACTATATTCTGATTTAATTTAAATAAATTAATATCTGCGATTGAGAATATATGTTCGAGAAATTCCATAGTTTTACTTGAAACTACCGTTTTTCATGTGTATGCTTCAAGGAATATAATTTCCACAAGTTTCACGACCACGCCATTACAATTTGACTCACGATTTTGTTATGAAAAGCTGAATGCTCTTGGTTTATCACACTTTATATACTAACAATACCTATAACTGGAGGTATAGATGCATAGAATATATGGGCCGACACTTTTTGACATAGTTTGGGTCCGAAAAATGGTCCAAATGTCGGAATTTTGTCGAAATACAGCGTTATTGTTCTACTTCAGTTCCCACCAAGAGAAGCCGGCACCAGGAAATTGCCATAAAAAGTCTGAAATATTTACGAGAGTTACCGACATGTCATTTCAAAACTGGTAGAATCAGAGCTCCTTTTATTTTTCAAGATGGATCGTGCATTATTTTTAAGAATTTCCGAAAATGAAATAATTTTGAGTAATTTAGGATTTGATGATTCATGTCATTCAGCAAGAATGGCGAGAATATAACATGTTGAGGTACGTTCATTATTTTATATAAAAATTTGAAACTTGATATTTCTGAATATTTATTACAAAAGGTGAAAATTGATTCATTATTTAGTTTATGGAAAAGAAGTTTTTTAGAGTTGCGTATTCAAAAACACTCATAGGAAGTTTGGAGGGTAGGATACGATCATTTCATGTGGTTCAACATTCGGTTGACAAATTCGTATTACAACGTACACTCATATAAATAATTCATTTTAGAATAATAACAAACCTAATTTGATGTATTCTTATAAGTCAATAGAGAATTCATGACTTCCGGATTCAATATTTATTATTCCATGAAAAATCAGGAACCATAATTCTATAGAAAATTTTCGAGTAAATAAAATTAACCAATGAAATTCATAAGCGATATGAATCACCCGTTTCGTAATTACCGTTGTTATGAATGTATGTGAAATTACTTCTTGTATCCATCTTAGTCTTCTGGTAATAAGTAATATTGCTTCTTTCCATAGACCAATTCCATATTATAAATTGGTAGATGTTCTACAGTTGTTATATTCATCTTATATATAAGTAATTATACAAAAAAGGAGCGGTAAACTAATCGTGGCGACTAGGCAGATCCATAATTTTAATTATACAATTTATTTTTTAATAAATTCATCAGATCAATCAGATTTTAGCTCAAAAAGAGGCAATACCACCAACGCGAGCGCACCACTAGCGTGAAAGAGCTGTTCAACACGTGTAGAGAAACTCGCATATTTCTGTCGCATGATTTGTAACGAATCTTGGTTTTAGGTTCGAGAAGGTTAATTTACCCTGCTTGCGTTTGGACGAGAGGTATTTAGAAGCGATGATCCTATTTCAAGAGGAACTGGGAGGTTTGCGAGATCGTTATAATGAAGAGAGACAATCACCTCTAGTTTCCAGGAATATGCCTCCGGCTAGTGGACGAATAAGGTGGATCAGGCAGTTCTACCGACGGATCCAACAGCCTATGCTGATTTTCAAGACCAAAGAAAGAGTAAGTATACTTTTACTCATAATAAATATTACTCCCAAAGTTCTTACTTGTTGAGCAAGCAACGCAAAAGAACATCATTCATCGCCTGCTGCGAGATGATATGAAATGCGAATCTCGCGTACACACTTTTCACTTTTACAAAGTCAGTCCGTATATATACACAGTCAGTATGGGAATTAATTGATGGCCTTTACCAATTCGGAAATCTGAAAAACTATTCCAAGGCATACCAACTAACTTCATAAACGTGAATGGAATGTATATTACTTCATTCACTCTGTTCGTTGTTGAATTAATGTTATGAAGTATTATTCAACTACACTGAACTACACTCATCTGCACTGACCAGACAAGTGGAATGCAGTGGATTGTGGAGTACACTACCATTTTCATGCAGGGGCAACGAACCAACCTTCAAATAACCTTCCATAGCATTTCAAATGACTTTATAAGAGTGACTGGAGTATTATATGAACTATTGCAAATTTGCTTCCTTTGATCGTATTAATGTACTGATTTTTCCATAGCATCCTGAAAATTTCTCATATGTAATATTCGTTCAATTTTATATCACCATTCATGAAAAAAAATTGACTATTCTTATGCATCTGTACATCTTAGACTTGGCCTGTAAGAGAAGAGAGTCTTCGCTTCAGTTGTTCGAAGAAGGTATCAAGAAAAAACTAATTCAAATAATATTGAATACCTTCATTCTTAGATCTAGAGGGTCCTAGCTTACAAGACAATGTACAATATTGCTTTCCTATGTTTGTTACTATCAACATTTCTGCGGTCTTGCTACTTTACTGTTTCGAAGAGATATTGTTAAGGTGGGTATTCATTCGGCAAAAAGGCGCTCACTCATAGCTATGCGGTAAAAATTTTGTTATTCGCCAAGTTGACGTACGTCCACATTGAGCATATTTCCACGGATACTTGGTTTTCGCGCACTATATGTACGTGCGTGCTCAATTTCTTAAATGAATATCCACCTTGAGGAGGTCGCGCCTCCGCTTTTGCCCCAAGTTTAAATCATCGATAAATGTCTATTACTTATGCTAATGGAATTTGATACAACTGATTCAGCATTATCGTTCATGTATGGATATAGAAACAAAATGAAATGAAAATCGGAATAAATTGTGTACTTTTTTTCCAGGTTATTAGACATAGAAAAGTTCAAAAATGCATTCAACTATTTAACGCTTTGTCGAATGTGTTCATCCACTACGAACAATTATACCATGAAGCCTGGTATGACTACGCAGCACAGGTTAGTAGAATATTATGTGAAGCAATTGTTATTTATAGAATTCGAACGAATTACATTTGGGTTGTTTGTGCGTTTCGGAGTAAACATCAGTTGAGTGTAAACTTTCAACTACAAAGCGTCCCGAACGATCACCTTGAAATAGCTGTTCGATAATCCTTGATGGAATTTTTTTTCCACTCACCTGCAAAACCGACAACACATCAATTTCAGAATGAATTTTGCATGTAGGGGTTAGCATTTATTGAATACCATACAGCCTGCTCCTTGGGAGCAAGTACATATCAATATTTGTGAAGATCTTATCTCATTGGCTGATGATTGTGTCAATGATGTCGATGTAGTTTCTATAGGATATCTTCCGTTAATCAACTTAGTTATTGCGGTTTCGTGTTTTTTTTTGTGAATATGAAATGTTTTGTTGGTTCCTGGAAAATATTCTAGAGAAGCACTGACGTGAAGTCAGCAGCTTTTACGCGCATTTTTGAATCCGATCCACATCTTTCAATCATATTATTTTCACGAAATTCAACATGATCCTTTCAGCTGCCACTTTTCAATCGGAAACAGGTTTTTAATTCGATTCCATCTGTACACTTATTTTGAATTATTGGGAAAGACAATTTCGATTGGTTCTATTCATGTCATACATGGAACTATGTGATTGATTTCAAGACAGATTATGCATGAGCTTCAAAATCATGTTGAAAATAATAAAATTATATTCATATCTTCCTGTTGTATTGAAATGCCAGCGACGTACGACCCTCTTCTGCTTCCATGCCAGTCGCGTGAAACGAGGCATGCGAGTGGAACTCAAACATATGTCTTGAAACGACCCGTGTGCGGTGCCAGCTTGAATTGCTTGAGAAGCCGATTCGAGAGACGAGACTGGATCGCGTCGAGCACACTGGATCGACCAGTGAGTGTGCGGACTCCCGACGCGTGAATCTTGCAACCCAAACGTAGGTTTCAAAACGACCCGTGTGCGGCGTTAGCTTGAATTGCATCGGAAGCTGAATCGAGGGACAAGACTATACGCTTCGAGCACATCGAATAGACCCATGTGCGGACGCTCTCACGTATCAATAGAGATGCAAAAATGTCAAGTTTTTTTGAGAGTTGAACAAAAAGAATATTAATGATTTCAAGCGATGGACCAAAAGCTCCGGTTATAGTTACGGCATAGTATCTCTATGCAATAATTACGGTTATCCGAACTGAAATATAGGCGAAGAAGAATATGTCAATGTGGATATGCGTAACTGAAGGGTTTTTCAATAAGAGGTATTATTTTGATATTCAATGAAAAATGCCATTTTCCAATATAAATGATCGGATGTTTATTTCATTATAAAGAAGAAGCTATGCCGTTAATAGTGGAAAATATCATCAGGCAAATGACCACCACGACAACGCTTACAGGACCATATCCTTTTAATGAAATTTTCCATAACCAAATCGCAAAGTGGCTGCCCTATGCCCTCGATAGCCTCACGAATTGCATCTTTGAGGTCTTGAATCGACGCTGGGCTATTGGCGTAGACCTTCTCTTTCACGAGGCCCCAAAGGAAGAAGTCGCAAGGTATTAAATCACAAGATCTCGGTGGCCAATTGTTATCACCTGTTTGAGAGATAACACGGTCCGGAATTTTTTCCCGCAAAAGATCAATGGTTTCGTTACTTGTGTGGCACGTAGCGCCGTCTTGTTGAAAGTAAAGTTGTCCAGATAAATACCATCCAATTCCGGCCATAATAATCATTAATCATCTCTCTATTGCGCAATCCATTCACCGTAACTGCAGCAATATTCTCGGCTGTTCTTGAGCGACGTGCACTTGTTTTATTTTTTACATCACTAACTTGTCCCAACAGCTCGAATTTTTCCACCAATTTCTTTATTGCGGTCCGACAGGGTGCTTCACGATGACCTAAAAATGTTGGAATTTTACGAACCGTCTCTGCCAAATTTTCACCATTTTTATAGTGAATTTTAATAATTTCAATGCGTTGTTGAAGCGTGTATCGTTTCATTTTTATTGATGGCGTAGTTTCTACTTTTCAAATATCAAAAAATGACAGCTTCAAAAGTGACATCTATCGAAATAGCGGGCTAGTTAAAATAACACCTCTTATTGGAAAACCCTTTATAACCGGAGTTTTTGGTCCTTCGCTTGAAATCGCTTATTGATTCGATTGCTGAAAAAAGTGTATTCTCTGTCACCTGAACGAACATCGTTTTCTACGGTGATGTCGGTTTATCATCGGAACATCACCATAATGTTGTCCTTGGTCATTGCTTTCTTAGGTCTAACTGAATCAGAGGTATCTTCAGTTTGAATTACCAAGTTCCGAACATTACCTTTTTCAGCAGTCAAAAATTATATATTCACAGAACGTAAATCCAATAATTGAAATATTCCAGTTAATTTACGGAATTTATTTTATATAAAATACATTGATATTTCTTTTGTGAAATCTGAAACTCCAACACAATTTCCTGCCAATCAGACGTTTTTAACACATACCGAAATTTTTATCCAATTATCTAGTTCGAAGTGCCGAGGCGTGGGTTAATGAAATGGGGGACACATTCACGCGATGACGAACACGTTCATGTTTCAGTAGAAGTGTTTTTTTATTACATCTTATATGTAGTTCCGATTGCGAGCCTTAAATAGACTTAGCTCATACTTTGCCATTCAATTTGGTCTGGTTCAGAAACTACCATTACAATTTTATTTCCATTTTGAAATTTTTCTGGTCTCATTTATGATGAAAAATGATTACTCAAACCCGCCGATTTCTATAGTTTGAGAATTGCATGCAGTTTTGGAGTCTGGGGTTTAACCCTCAACCCTGAACAATTGCTTTTGATATATCGCATCAAAGGTCATTCGATGGCCAATTCAGCTATGTGAACAAAAATGAAATTTAACCTTAAATAATGTCGATAAACCAACGAACATTATTCCCTCTTGATCAGAGCTAATAATCATCCAATCAACCTCTTTCTTCTCCGTTAGATCAATTTCTATCTTTAACCTTGATATTCTTGCAATATAAATTTATACACAAGTTGGAAACAGCTTTTAATTAATGTATAAGGTGGCAAATAAAACAATAAAGAGATAGGGATGGTGGTGTCGCTTCGACATACATGAAGGTGTTCTCGACACAAATTGAAGGAGTTAGGGAAACTTTCATTTTTTTTGAAAGAATATTCTTTCGTCAATCTAGCAGATCAACTGAAGATGACAAAATGTATAGTATCGTTTCAGTGGCTAACTGATCTCTCTAAGGCGAATAATATCAAATTGCCAAGAATTTTCCATTCATTGATATGAATCAATTGGTTGAAAAGCAGCGAAAAGAAATCTTGATATTTCTGGGACATGGGGATCACAAGAGGACCCTTGAACAAGTTTGCGAAATTTTTAACGAGCGTTATCAAGACAGAAATCCTATTATAAGTCAAACTACTGTTTGTCGGGTGGGGTAAATATATCGTACAAACTGAAACTATTAAAAACTCCCCCAAAACTGGTAGAGCTTTAACTACGACATGTGGCGAAAGGCCCTCGACATATTACTTTCCATAGAAGAGAATCCGAAACAATCTGCACGAAAACTAGCCGATTAATGCGATGTGAGTAAGCAGTCAGTTAGTAATCTTCTTACAAAAACTTAGTTTCACCTACATAGGATTCAAAGCACACAAGAATCATCTGATGACGATTTCGACCGACGAGCGCAGTGTTGTGAAGTAATGCAGGAGAGATGCAATGAGGATGATATCGAGAATTCTTTCTACGAATGAAGCTACGTTTACTTGAATGGGTCTGTCCATCGACATAATTGTCGCTCCTGGTCCACAGCAAATCCTCATTAGGTGCAGACAGTTCACAAGCAACATCCCGAAAATATAAATGTGTGGCTGGGCACAATTGGCCATCTCATTATTGGACCTTTTTCGTAGATGGAAATTTGACTAGTGACTCTTATATAGAGTTACTGAGGAATCAAATATTACCTGCAGTCATTGAGCTCTTTCCCGGTGTAAATGGTCCGCAGAAGCCTTAATATGGTCCGCGAAATGATTTCAAATTTAGCGGACGGTGAGCCAGTCGTCATTGCGTTTTTATTATACCTACATAGTGGTCCCTACAAATAGGAAAGATACAAAAGTGTTCCCCGGCCAAAAAAAGGTTGGAAACCCCTGCCGTAAACGGAGCTCAATTCGAACATTGAATACATTAAAATTATTATCCATCTCTAAATAGAAAACTTGTCGATTTCAAAAAGCTAGTAACCATACCAAATTGATTATTTCCTTATTTTTCATTCGAGAAAACGGCACAACTATTTTTTCTTTCATTAGCACCGTTGAGTGGGTAATCAAATTACCTTGCATTTGATGTATTACAATCCATATATTTCCATTTGAAAAACTAAAGTATAGAGGTGCGGGGCGTGAGGGGAGCGAAATATCGAATTCAAAGAAGCATACGATGAATTGGTTTTGAGATTAAAAGTCAACGGGCGTGAGGATTTTCCTCAATAATTCTTCGTATGAGAATTATTGACTAGTTACGTTACTTTTTTGGTATAGCCTCAGACGATGGATATACAAGTATGTCTGAAATAGACTTTTCCATACGTGAGAACTATAAACTTACGAACATTAAGAAAATAGTACAATTATCTCACATAGGCTTTCACGAGACTCAAAATTCGCATTCTTTTATTTCTCGCTGCTATTGGCACCGTTGTAGCATTCAACTAAATTTTTTCCATTTTGTACAACTACCTGATTAATTAACACTGCTTTAGTCGCTTTTATCATTTGTGTTGTTTGGAATTCAAATCTTATTCCAGGAATATTTTCCATAATTGCAAACATTCGTTCTGTGGTATTTCTGGTTCAAGCTATGGGCTACTACATTTGTAGTGGACCAACATCTGAAAATTCAACATTTTCTGGGGCCCCTCTGAGAAGGTGGATTTATCTGGGCAGAGTTATTGGAAATGGCGTAGAAGAGAACACGATTAAGAACTTTGTGAGTAATTCCTTGAAATCTCAAAATGTTGAAGTGAAGAAACTAGTTTGCAAAGGAAATAATTCAGCTTTTAGTGTTGGTGTGCCATCTGACAAGTACAATGAAATAATGGACAAGAACTTTTGGCCAGAAGGTGTTCTAATAAGGGATTTCGACTTCAGAGGTTTTTTTCGGGGGAATCTCCGGAAACCTTCGGTTTTAGCTCAGTAAAAACATCCAGTAATTTTCACCATGATAGTTTATGTTTTATACATCAGAACGTTCAGTCAATTGCATCTGCTTTGAGCACACTTCAGCAAATTGTTGATGACTATGAGGTTGATTTTTTGGCGGTTACAGAACATTGGAAAACTTATGAACAACTGAAACATTATAGACTTTTAGGTTACAACCTAGTATCCAGTTACTGCAGAAATTATGGTGAGCACGGGGGTAGTGCCTTATTCTTCAAGGATAATTACCCATTTAGGACTAGGGATGATTTGAACAACTACAGTATTCCGTTCATTATTGAATGTTGTGCAGCTCAGGTTCGTCTAAATATGAGAAATGTTATCATGATCAGTGTTTACAGACCTGAATCCTCTGCAGCTAATTATTATATTTTCTTGGAGAGGCTATCACGTATTTTGTCCTGCTGTTTAAAAGAAAAAGCTGATGTAATACTGGCAGGTGATTTCAATATTGATTTCTTACTTAATACATCCCCAACTAAGAACTTCAGATCGATGATAGAGAGTTTTGGTCATCGATTAACTATTCATGAACCAACAAGAATTTCTGAAACTTCAGCTACATGTATTGATAATATTATAACTGATGTTGTAGGAACTGGCTCAGTTATTGAAGAACATATATCTGACCATTCTGCTCAAAAATTCATCTTTCCTAAAACAGAACAATCAAACAAAGTATTTGAAAAGAAGCAAGTCAGGGATATTAATGAAGGCAACATGAAGAAGTTTATTGATCGAATATCTGATCAACTTTGGACAGAGGTATGTGAGGACTTGAATGATGATGCTAATTCATTGTGGAAAGCATTGTTTGAAAAATTCAATGAGGTTTTCACCTCATGCTTTCCTTTCAAGACTATTGGTTTCCAGAGGAACAAGAAACGTAAATCTAAAAGTACCACCATTCAAGAATATAAAAAACTTCTGGACTGTCTATTCCTACTCTCCAGGAGGTCTGACGAATATTTATCAGCATACAAGGAGACGAAACGTAAATATGACATTATGATAAGAAAAGAAAGAACAGAATATAACAGAAAAATCATCGAAAAGTCAACAAATAGATCAAAAATAGTTTGGAATCTTGTTAATGAAACACTGGGGAAACAACGCAAAAATACAAGTGAAATTAAAAATGAATCTGAACCGTGCAAACTGTTGAACAATTTTAATAACTTTTTCGTCAATGTTCAGTTATCACTCAATATTGAAAAACAGTCATATTACGATTCTGATTGTATACAACGTCAAGAAAAATCCTTTTTCGTGTTTGATATCACTGAAGATGAGGTAATAGCTACAGTTAGAAGAATGAAAAACTCCAAATCTGCAGGATGGGATGGTGTTCCTATGGAAGTAATCAAGGCATGTATACATCTCATTGCAACACCTTTGGCTATTATAATGAATAAATCATTTAAGGATGGGGTTTTTCCAGAAGACCTAAAAATTGATGTTATAAAGCCAATTTTCAAAAAGGGTGATCCCAAAGATCCAGGAAGCTATCGCCCAATCAGCATTCTGTCCACGTTTTCGAAGATATTCGAGAAAGTTTTGGCCAATAGGCTTCTGAGATTCTTCAATAGGTTCAAGGTTTTTTCACAAAGTCAGCATGGATATATTCATGGAAAAAGTACCGAGACAGTGATATTCGAGCTGTATAATTCTATAGTAACGGCATTAGAAAGGAAGGAGTTGCCAGTTGGATTGTTCTTGGATTGGTCGAAGGCATTCGATTGTGTTGATACAGAAATATTACTGGAGAAATTGGAAAAGTATGGCATAAGGGATAAGCAGCTGAAACTCATCGAGAGCTACTTGAAGAATAGACCTCAGACAGTAAAGATGGTGATAAATGGCAGTGAATATCAGTCCTCACAAGAAGTAAACAAGGCAGGTGTGCCTCAGGGTAGTATCCTTGGACCACTGCTTTTTCTGATTTACATAAATGATCTTCCATCAGCCCTACGTGATCATATTTTTGGCAGCTTTTTGGAGTGTTTGTTATTTGCTGATGACGCTAATGTTATCTTGAGATCCCCGTCTTTTGGGTTCACCTTGGAGATGGTTCAGACAATTCTGGATGATGTTAATAAATGGTGCACGAAGAATCGTCTTGTCCTGAATGTTGCAAAGAGTGAGTGTATGGTCTTCAGTACTGACAGATCTACTGTTAGTGTACCTCAGGATGTTAAAGATTGTGTAACTGTGTCCACAACTGCAAAATTTCTGGGTGTTCATCTAGATAACCACTTAAAGTGGAACTTTCACATAGACAATCTTGTAAAGAGGCTAAACTCGGTGATATATTCAGTGTGTGTTTTAAAAACTAGAATGGACTTTCGAAATTGGAAGATGGTATATTTTGCGAACTTATACAGCGGGTTTCACAAAGCTCTGATTAACTTGATTGTTCTGATCAAGACAATTCTATGTTCAATTTCAGTTCATTTTTAGCAATACCACAGAATATCAACGCGTTGATCAGAGGATTAAGCTTTGTGAAACCCACGGTCAGTCTTTAATAAGTTATAGCATAATTTTCTGGGGAGGTAGTTCGCTGTCTGAATTAGTGTTTTTAAGACAGAAGTCTATGTTGAGAACATTATTGGGGTTAAATTATAGGGAATCGTGTAGAGGACATTTCAAGCAGAACAACTTACTAACAGTTTATGGTTTATTTATATATAAAGTTCTTGTCGTCATGTATCTTCATCCCCATTATTTTGAAGTCCACAGAAATGTTAATTTGACAAGAAGAAAAGAAACCTTTTTTATCCTCATCATTCTCTGGCAATAACTGAAAAATCTCCACTTTATCTTGGAATGAAATCGTACAATTGTCTTCCTAGTAAATTTAGAATGATGAGAAATGTAAAAATTTTCAAGAAAACCCTGCATGAACTAGTTATAGAGTGTGAACCATATTCATTGTCCGAATATTTCACTTTTTGTAATAATTAATGAATTTGACGATAATCAATTTTCTTGTATGTATACAATAACTTTTGAATTTAATAAATCTACTACTACTACTACTACTACTACTGAGGTATTCAATTGAAACCTACCACAGTATTAGTGTATTGTTGAAATACAAATATGCGGTTCATTGTGCAATATGTTGGTTCTACTGAAACATGGATGGTTTGAAGGAACTTATTGAATAATCTAGGTTTAAAATGAAAGTCTCATCATTCTCAGTAATGCCTTGTCAACAACGGAATTACATGATCCATTTCAGATTCGAAAGAGAACAAACTCAGAAAATTTTATAATAAACGGACAGCTGGTTTACATGTTATTAATCTCGTTAATGTTCGCCAGCATTCAAAAATCACCCTGTATCTCCGGAACTGATACCAAGCAACGTTTTCTTGAAGGCCGTGATGAATGGTTCATCATTCGACTATAAACAACCACTCATGTAATACCCTGTACACCTACTGCTAATGCTATTTCAGGTCCGCCATTGCCTTAATTCACCTATCATGGCCAAACATCCGACTACACGAAGATATATATTGAACTTCGACCCCCACATCCATGAATGTATTAGGGAAGCAGAGTATATGTATCGATTATTCTGTGGTGAGTATGTTTGCGGGAAAAAAATATAATAAATATTCTCGTGCTTGGAACTCAGTTAGAATTATTCGGGAAACCTTTATTGAAACGACAATATTTCACTATGTGGACTACAGCCGGTTCCAGATGAGTGTAATTCGAACATCGAATGCAATAAAACACAGGAAGTTTTTTGGTTCGAGGCAGCGCTCTTTCTGCTCCGTTGGGACTCGGTTTTGAACTCGGACGCTGCATTCGAATTCATTATTTAGGCCGAGTTCGGCCCAAGTTGCCAACCAACTTGGGCCGAAGTCGTCCCAATTCTCAGTGCAGCTGAGTGTAGTCACAGATAACTGAATGAGTGGACTAAGGGCCGTATTTATAGTTGTTCCTTGAGGCTTCCTTAAACTGAAGGCCGCCTTGAATTTGCTTTTCTATGTTTCTATGCAAACAAACTTTTATTTGTTTCCATAGAAAAGCAAATTCAAGGCGGCCTTCAGTTTAAGGAAGCCTCAAGGAACAACTATAAATACGGCCCTTAGTGTAGTTCAATCTGTTCTCACAGACAACAAATATATTAAAGATGATTTTACGCAAACTCAAGATGACAGAATTTTATGCTTCTTTTGTTTTCGTTTCCATTTCGAGGTAAGGAAGATTTGTCGTAAAGTTATTCTGAATTCGTCACGACGATCACCTGATCGTCGTCAGCCAATAATGTGAATCTCTCGGTCAGAAGGGTGAATCTCCGATTCCCCAATACCCGAATCTCCCTCGCACAAAAGGCTCCTTTGAAATATTTTCTACTGAAAATTATACAAAACCTAATATGGTCGAAATTCATTCATCCATATATTTTTCCCTTATCTATTGTCTGATGTAAATAAACGACTTCGGTCCAAGTTTGCCAACCGACAAATTTATTCCAAATTTACTATCACTGGGAAATTTCAGAACGAAAGTAAAGCTAACGTTTGTGCGAGGGAGATTTGGGTATTTGGGAAGACGATCACGTGATCGTCGTCAGCTAATAGGGTGAATCTCCGATTCCCCGAATACCCGAAGCACCCTCGCACAAAAGACCCCTTCAATGTTCTATGATAATATATCCATATCATAGAACAATCTTTATTTACTTCAGGATCCATAAAGCATAGACGAGACAACAATCAACAATGAAAAAATTACTGAGTATGGTCTATGGATCATAAGGTAAATAAGGATTATTCCATGATGTAAGTGAAACATCATGGATTTGTTCTATGCCATGGATATGGTACCATAAAACATTGACTGCCGTTCTGATGACAGAGTGATTGCTTATTTATAAATCAAATTCCCTAATTAACCCCAAACATGCTGTTTTGCTTACACCATGGAAGCAACTGAATATTTCATATTTATGGAACGGAAAACCGGCAACCGAAATATCCAAGTTGACATGCGGAATATATCCTATATAAACTTGACACTATTAACATGAAATCAGGAATTCCAACCTAAATTTCTGCCAAATAGTTATGATCTTAACAAAAACCCTTATTTGAAAGGAATTATCTTGTTTGAGGAGCCGAGGCATCTTTTACTGATATTTATGAATAACGCGAACCTTATCATATCAAATTTGTTCTAAAATTCCCCTTCCCCAGTACCAGTAAATTTGGAAGAAATTTGAGGGTTGGCAACTTGGACCGAAGTCGTCTATTCAATCCTGAGAGACTGTAGCGTTGCCTTGATAACCGGTCGTAATTTCTAAATAGCGCCACCTTCAGTGGAAGAATCAGAATTTACCCAGCATTGTAAAGACAAAAGCTTATCTTTGAATTCAACTTTTTTCTATGCATAGTCTAGATCTTCCTTTTTCTTTATTTAATAATAATAAGGTCCGCTGCGTTTTTGGTCACTACGACACGCGGACATCCTATTTGATAGATAGGCGAACACACAGCCAGGGAGACACATGTTTTATTGGACCAAACGCGGCGACTATTGCCCGAAAAGTGGCTGTGTGTGCGGGCGCCCTAAATAGTAATGATGTTACTGAATGAAAATTTTACTATAACTCCAGCCGTTCCTGATGTGGGTCAAATAATGGTTTTCTGTAAAGACAAAATCTTGGACTCCTATGCTGCAACTAACGAACTAATAGAAAGAAATGATGAATTGAGAAACAGCATCCCTCCACTTTTCGTTCAGATGATGCGTGCCCCTCTATACAAAATAGAAGTGGCGTTTTTACCGGCATTTTCAACTATAACATGGACTTCGAGTAAAATACCAGAATTTTGTAAGGAGGTGACAAAATTATTGGATGCAGTACAGATTTTCGTGAAGGAGGTGAGTTATCTTTGAGAAATGTTTAGCAATAAAAGTAAGATATTGGGTCTCTTGTGAGGTAATATGAAGCAATAAGAAACAGCTTAGTTAAACTGCCAAACTCAATGGAACAAAATATTAGAATATTCCTGTCCGCAAATGTCGATGGATCGAAGAACATTCAATATTAGAAACTTGATTGTCTCGTATATCTAATTAAAAAAAATTGTAGAAATTATAATTTACGTGAATTTTCAAATTTTAATCCCAAAATGGTCTCCGTTGGACTCTCTGATGAGGAATTCGGTGTCAAAATCGATACTGTCTGGCCGGGAACACTATAACTTCCGAACGGAGCAAGCAAGCAACTTTAAACTTGACCAGGAAAAACAGTTTACCCCAACTTTTGAACCTAATTTCACAAGTACATTTCAAGTTCTCTGACAAATTAGCTTTATAGTACTACCCCTTAATTGGCTGAATGGTTTAAGAGTTATAGTGAAATGATTGAAAATTTATTTTTTGGAAATTTTTCTGGAATTTTCGTTCTCGAAAAGTATCAGGTTCAGACGAAATTATTCGCCTATTTCAAAACTCCATATTTTCCAACGAGAAAAAATATTATGTAAAATTTTGGGGTTTTTCGCACGGTAACGTTGTTTTTTCCGGAATTATCCTAAGGCTGATCATTATGGAAATGCTGGTTTGAAAAATGCTGTTGTTCAATTTCATGCAGAATTTGGTGATGAGCGTGTGAACATGTTGAGGAAAAATTTCTGAAAATTTTTTTGAAGAATAATTTTTTTTTCTAAACTTTGTACCGTTGTGATTTCTGACACAGCTCGAAAAGTAGTCATCCAATCATATCGAAACTTCTCAACTATTTGACAGATGCTGATGAGCAATTTTTCGCATAATTCCTTGATTACGTAATTTTTGCTGAAACAATTACATCAAATGCCGAAGAGAATTTGCAATGACTTTCAACATTTTATGAAGCGCTTGTTCTAGGAAACAGCGCGTTATCATTTCGTCACAATGTCTATAATTTTCGAATTTTGAGCCGAAAATAGTATCAAACGATTGGGTAGATCTCCTTGAAGAAGAATCCGTGGTTAAACTCAATTCTGTCCGTCCAGCTGTCCGTCCGTATGTGCCCTGACTTTCGAAACGAAGGGCCTAGAGTCTTGAAATTTTCTGATTAGATTTTGATCCTGAATATATCGGCTAAGTTCGTTAATGGGCCATAACTGCCGAATGGTTTTTGTGTTACAGCCGTTTGAAATTTTGATTTTTCAATAACTCGAAAAATATTCATGAATGAAATGAAACTGAACATAGGAAGATGAACACTGTCGATGAGAAGAGTTATCTATGGAAAAATTTGAACAAAATTTTTTTTTCTTGAAAATTTTCATATTCCATTTAAATCATACAAATTTTTTCGGAAGCCTAGATCTGGCCTGCTGAATTCGTTCTGAAATTTCCCTTCCCCATTGCATGAAAATTTGGGATTGGCAACTTGGACCGATGTCTCCTACTGTGATGGTTTGGATACATGATGTAAAAAACATGGTGTGCTCACCTGAAAAAAAGGGACGTCAGCAAGATTGAAATACAAGGAAAAATATATTCTGTGCTTTGAATTTGAATGAAAAGAGTGACACGTCATTATTGGTAAATACGATCACAGATGAGCACACCTAAAGCGATTTCAAGCGATGGACCAAAAGCTTCGGTAAAGCTACTTTTTGTGCGAGAGAGATTCGGGTGACCGTCGTTGACCAATAGGGTGAATCTTTCGACCAATAGGGTGAATCTCCGAATCTCCAAATACCCGTATTTCCCTCGCACAGAAGGCTCCTCAATAGTTACGGTTATCCAACTTGACAGATTATCCTTTGCCTATATGTCAGTTTGGATAACCGTAACTATAACCAGAGATTTTGGTCTATCGCTTGAAATTGATTCATGTTTTACTTACATCATAGTTTGGATAGATTTCGACTTCAACGTCGCATGAGACAAATATTGTCAAATAACACGAGCCGGCAACATAGAACTCATACATGATGTAAGCAAAACATGGTGTGCTCATCTGCTCATCTGTGATCGTACTTACCAATGATGACGTCATTTTTTCATTCAAATTCAAAGCAGAGAATATATATTTCCTTGAATTCGAATGAAAAAAGTGACGTCATCATTGCTAAATACGATCACAGATGAGCAGATGAGCACACCATGTTTTACTTACATCATGGATTCATACCGTCGGTTTCACAAAACTTTTGACGTCGGATTAACTCGTTGATTAAGGTTTGCATTCGATGATTGGGTTGAAAATGAACTGAAATCGAGCACATAATTTATTGTTGACTGACAATCAAGCCCGTGATCTGGAAATCAAAGTTTTTGAAACCGGCCGATAGTTTTTCGTGATTTAATGAAACAAGTTTTTTTCAAGAGGACATAGGAAAGCAGCAATAGTTTAATGGAGTTGAAAAATGTATTGCATCAGGAATGAAGGAACATTACTATCAACAAGATTCCCTTGACTGCTAGTCCACACGACGATTTATTCACAAATTGCCGAGATCCAACCTCATCTTTGAAAACTACGATTTCACTGATATCCGTTTCGTTATTTCTATAGATAGTTATTCAATGGACAATGATTCTTTCCATATATTTGCTCACTATCATCAGCCAGTTCAGTAATTTTGGAAGGCGACAAATGTCCAAATCTCGTATGCGATATGAAATGACACCCTATGAGCACAAACCCAATGGTAGATACTGTTGGCAAATTTACCATATTCGTTTCGTCAAAATGCTTAGGCAGAAAATTAGCCACGATTCACTTATAATTTCATTCATTTTGGAGACGTAACTGGTAGATACCAAATTTTAGCAACATGTATATTTATATATAGTATATAATTAGATGTATAACAATATCACTGAAATAATTTCATTCTTATTTATTAGGTGAAAGATATGAAAGAAGCCAGAATTGACGAGGTGTTAGAGAGTATAGCTAATACTCCTCTGGTATACTTACCAGATTTTCCCTTGCGGCCTAAAGAATTTTATGATGAGAATATCAAATACAGCACCAAAATAGGTGAGTTGAACAAATTCTATGGTTGAAAAAATGATAGAGTAGAAAAGGTAATGGTACTTGAGTGTGGAATTTTATTTTCTGTAGCGACACTAGTAGACCAGAGTAGAAGCC
Source organism: Myrrha octodecimguttata (assembly GCA_958510865.1). Classification (NCBI taxonomy): domain Eukaryota; kingdom Metazoa; phylum Arthropoda; class Insecta; order Coleoptera; family Coccinellidae; genus Myrrha; species Myrrha octodecimguttata. The sequence continues at coordinate 27,362,496 of OY294056.1, forward strand.
TTTAGAACTGATCAAAAATGAAAGAAAATAATGGTAGACTAAAACCCATCGGAAAAGGAGGAGAATAGAATGAAAATTAAAGGAAAATAATTTACGGACGATCTGAGGTCGGGAAGTGGAAAGGGGTGAGGTTCTGAGGGTAAAAACGGCCCATCTCGATTTTCGGCAAAACTACGAGACCTATGAAAAAAAGTCACATGACAAAGTTGTAGGTAATGAAAAGGTCAACAACTTTTGTATGTACTTTTTTTTCACATCACCTCGAAATTTATGTAAAAATTCAAAAAACCAAGTTTTTGGTGTTTTCTTTTTATCTTCCACAAAAATTTTTAATTTTTGACGGAATTTGTTGGAAATAAACTTTCTTATGTTCCGAATACCTGTAATTCATTTGATTTTGAATATTTATTATTTCACCTTATTTTGACTTAATATCGAAAAAGTACCCTAATTTTCAATCAGAAATTCTTGTGTCAAAATATCACCTTTTTTCAGACGTCGGTATGCCTTTTGTTAGTTGGAATCTCTACTATTTGATGGTGAAAAAAAAAATTAACTACTAAATGTAAATGTTTCCAGAAAATGCAAAAAATTGAAAAAAACTCGAATTCGAATTTTTTTCAACATTATGTGCAATTTTGAGCTATATTTAGGAAAAATTTCATTTCAATTAGGTACTCTTAAAACGTAAGATTTAAGTTACATTGACAAACAAAAAATTGGATATCGAAATATACTACTTCAATTAACAATCGAAAGTTAACAAAGTTAATTCAACTAAAAGAGGAGAACGTAGTCGTTGACAATATTCCAGAGTTCGATTATCAAAAGCATACAAAAATACCATTTTTGAAAGAAAAATTTTTATCTAACTAGAAAAACAAGGACAAAATAATAAAAACACTAATGGAAAAGTTACAGTCACAAGGATTTTCCTGTAAACAAGTTGAAGAAGATGCTGATGCTGACATAATACGGACCTCGATAGAAATTTCCAGAGATACTAATAAAACTTTGTCATTGTGGTGGGTCAAGATATTTTGGTCCTTTTGAATCAATTAAATTCAAATAATCTTGACATTTATTTTCGCAAACCAGGTTCTGGAAATGCAAAAAAATTTTTTTTTTTCTAATAGTTTCACTTATGAATCCTTCAAAAATATTGTTGCATTTCTGCATTGTTTTTCTGGTAGCGACCAAATATCTGGATTTGCCGGAAAAGAAAAAAAGTATCGTAAATTCATTATCAGAGGACAAAAACTTGTCAAATTTGGTCAATATATTTTATGAAAAAGATGCAAGGAAAGAAAGTATCGAAAAAAATGTAGTACAATTAATCAAATCTGTTTATAAATGTAAGAATTATAAGATAACACTAAATTAATTACGATTTCAAAAATATCAATTAGTAAAAATTAAACCATCTTTTCTATTGGCAAACCTGCCACCCACAGAAAGAGCAGCAGGAAAATATTGTTACAGGGTATATTATCAGCTTCAAATTTGGTTGGGTAAGGAACTGACAGCAACGGATTGGGGCTGGAAGCAACATCAACGTGGCATTATGCCAAAATTTACAGAGAAGGAATTTATTTCAGAAATTTTGATTGAAACTATTTGCTGCAGCTGTGAAACTGGATGCAACATTTTAAAATGTCGCAGCCGAAAACATGGATTAAAATGCACAAATTTGTGCTCAATTTGTCATGGTTCTGAAAAATGCTCCAATATGGAAGAAAAAATATACGAAGAAGTTAATGGTTCAGATGAAATTGTGGATGAAAAAACCAACGCAGACTGAAAATGATATTGGAGAAGAAGAAGGTGATGGTCTTTAAGATTTTGAAGATCTTCTAGAATCGGGAAGGTTAGTCGAATCTAACGAAAACGAAATGACGTCAAAGAGACAAAAACTAATGGACAATGATGAGAATTGAAGATAAGATATTTATAAAGATTGATGTATTCAAAAGAATTATAATGGATAACGTAATCAGAATGAATTATCCAATTTCAATAGAACGATTTACATATATATTTGAATACTATTAGACTTTCTAATACCTAAATATAATTATTCAAAAAAAATTTCCAATTCCAGTTTTTTTCGCATTTTCTGAAAACATTCACATTTAGTAGTTAATTCTTTCACACCATCGGAAAGAAGAGATTTCAACGAACACAAGGCACCCCGACTTTTCGAAAAGAGCTGATATTTTGACACGAGAATTTCCGATTGAATATTAGGGTACTTTTTCGATATTAAGTCAAAATAAGGTAAAAAATAAATATTTATCAAATAAATTACAGTATATTTGGAACATAGGAAAGTTAATTTTCAGCAAATTTCGTCAAAAATTAAAAATTGTTGTGGAAGATAAAAAGAAAACACCAAAAACTTGGTTTTTTGAATTTTAACATAAATTTCGAGGTGATGTGAAAAAAAGTACATACAAAAGTTGTAGACCTTTTCATTACCTACAACTTTGACATTTGACATTTTTTCATAGGACTTGTAGTTTTACCGAAAATCGAGATGGGCCGTTTTTTACCCTCAGAACCTCACCCCGTTCTACTTCTCGACCTCAGATCACCCGTAAATTATTCTTCCTTTGATTTTCATTTTATACTCCTCCTTTTCCAATGGGTTTCATCCTAATATTATTTTTTTGTCTCAAAAATTATCGGCCCTGGTCTATAGAGGACATCAGGGTTTTTCGTCTAGCCATCATACCACGAGCATTATGTGGATAGGTTCAAATCATTACGGATACTGTACGGAAGAGGGCTGTATCTTGAGATTGAAACAGCATCGCCTTCATAATCTTCATTGATTTTTTATAATCCAACGTATCAAGATCTATGCTCTTCCCATAGCAGCTTGGCAGGCACTCTGAATCCGGTGTTTTCGATGGAATTTTCAATATCTTTGTTCTCGGGAATATCATAAAAAATAAATTCTAGAAAAGCACTGTCCTGAGGTCAATAGCTTTTTCGCACTTGTTAAAATTCTTCGCTAAAGATGCCACCTATTGATCTCAATCAGAGCTTTGCATTTTGATGGATAGAATTGGCGATCAACTGATTCTTCCGCCGTCATTTCAAAAAAAGGTAGCTACTGGCTTTCAATTCAAGCCGAACTTGTCTATTGGAAAGATTTGAAAAATAAAATTTTGAATGTGTATAGCTGCGGAATTTAAACTACCGTAAAACTTTCGAGTTACTAGCTCTTTCAATTCGAAAGAAATTGTGGCAACGGCCAGTAGGACGGCCGGCTGAACAGAATTTGATTCGACATGGGACTCTTTCAACCTATCCAATTATGCCCATTGAATCTACCATTTGTATTGATAGGCCTTCAAACTTTAATGGTCCCGTACCTTTTTTCCCTGAAACCCACCTACGTCTCATAATAGGTCTCTTGCATGTATTTTTTTATCATTGGAATCAAATATTCTATCCGTAAGACCACTGAAAAACTTTAACCGCCATCAAAAATTCAAATTTTCAACGAGAAAATGCACTTTTAAATTTTGCTCCGCATGTCGGTTGTTTAAACGAACGAAGCTTCGTGGTTTCCGTGACTTATGGGGATATATCCACTCTCTCCCTCTTCTCGTATACTTTTCTGTCTAGCAAGCCAATAGACAGAGTCGGGCTGTATCGATCGCGGCATCGTGATATAACGAGTGACGTAGGATTCAATCTACCGTGTTTCACCCACTTTGGTTTTGCGTCCCGATTTGAGGATTTTTAATACCGAATTATTCGAAATTCGCGAATTGTTGGAGTGTGAAATAGCATACATTATGATTTTGTATTGATATAGAATGAGAAAAACATGCAAATATGATAATTCGTATTACATGCAAGAGAACTATTGTGATCGTCTAGTTAGATGGAAAGGAATCTATGTTAGGTAGACAACCCACGTTACACTTGAAAAATGCAAGGAAAAGTGGCGAGAAGTTTGAAATTCAAACAGCAGATAATGTTCTAACCAATCATTCATTCAATACCATGAACGGACAATGTATTATAAGGATATAGATCAGTGGTGGATCGACAATTTCCGGGGCCCTACGCATGGAAACTTTCGCGTCCCTCCCTTCACTTTTTAAATTTCTTTCAAAACAATTTTTCAATCAGAATTCGGTTTTTTCAGCTCAAACATAAAATTTATGGATCAAATTTAGTGACATCAATTCAAATACAACAATTGAATTGAAATCACCGCGAATGTAACCCTCTTAACGGGGTGAAATTCAAAAATCAAGATTCTTCCTACATAAAAAACATAAAGACATGAAAAATTATTAAAAACTAGAATAATATTTAATGCCGAAGAACTAATCAAGTAATTTCTTTTTCTTCTTTTCATGTCAACAACTTACAAACTCGATATCCGTAGAGTAGATTTATTGGACCTTGTTTACGAAGGCTGAGTTGGTGAATGGGTGAAATCATCCCATTGATTCCGCTGATATACGCATTCAAAATTTTATTTTTTCAATATTTTCAAAAGAACAGATTATATTGAATTGGAATCCAGTACTTGAAAAATGACAGTTTGAAAGTTAATATAGAATTTCGTGAGAAAAATATGATCAGAAACACGATGATACCGAAATATTGCATAAAGTTGCACTAGTTGCAACTAGTTACCACGTTTCATCATTATCGAATCAGTATTATTCGAGTTATTCCGGAGGAAAGAACGATACCGAAGAGGAAACCACGAAATCGACATATTTTTCTCCGAAAATACTGGCCTCATTAAACTGAATAACTGAAATTTGGTAGGTACACTGCTGTGTTATGAATGAGGGCTCAAGATATGAGCAGAATTTTTTGTATATGATGAATAATTTCCGAAAAAAAACTCTTCAACCATTCAGCCGATTTTGCCCTTTAACAAACTTAATCGTCATATTTAGAAATGCAAATTACCCTGAAAGTTTCGGGTCAATAAAATCCCGGGTAACCCCGTAGTCGTGCATACAGACGACCAACCGACCAGACAGAATCGATTTTGACACCAGATTCGTCATCAGTGAGACCAATTCAGTCGTTTTAGACCATTTTCGTGAAAAAATTCGAAAATTACATTTGGAAAAAAACCATAGCACGCTGTTCCCCAGAACATGCGGACTATTGTAAGTTTGAAAGAATCTTTCTTAAAGCGCTCTAGAATTGTTACCAAAAATTACTTTCAGCATAGCGTTTTCTGAAATCTGAATGCAAAACAGGTGTCATGCACTTTGCACCCCTCCCTCCACACAATATTGACGGTGGCACGTCAACCTTATTACACCCTTTCGGGAATTTATCTCAGGCAGATACGATTTATTGGAGGAAACCTGCGGAAGCGGGACCTTTTCGATTTGATGATATTTTTTTACAAACAGCTGAATTTTTACATAGGTCTGGTTGTGTTTCGCGCGACTGCCAATTTTCACGTTATTTTTCATTTTCACTTGCATTTTTCCTTCTGAAAAAACTTCTATTCGTTCGGGGCCCCCTGTGGACTTCGAGGTCCTATATACGCTTAAGCGAACTAGGGTTGCGATCCGATATTACTGGCAGTACTGGCCATCAGTAATAAATATCGGAACGAAATCTGGTCCAATAGGTATCGATTGAAGCTTATTTTGGGTGCATCATTTTTCAGGTTTTTTTTTATGGGTTTTCACTCTTAATATCTGAAATAGAACTATTAAAATTAACAATTTTTAGTTGATTTTTAATAGTTGTGTTTCAGACATTGGGAGCGAAAACCCATAAAAAAACATAAAAAAAGAAATCTGGTCCAGTTAGCTACTATTGAAGGAAAATATCTGAACGGGTATCAGTACTATCATCAGTAACTTTGTATGACGTTGGCGGCAAATTCGAAATGAATGTGTATTTGGACTGTAAGTTGAAAGGATCTTGTTGAATGTGATAATATTTCTTTCTTAAGACGATAGCACCGGATATATTGTAGTTTTGATTTAATATTTGAATATTCGTATCACTTTTTCTGTCAGAATAAGAAACAGAAAACTTAATGGAATCTCCTAGAGAAGGCAAAGAGCCCCGGCCCCTATTCTTGAATCGGGGATGGGAGAAAATAGGCGTGTCGGCGCTGTTGTCAAGGAAACGCGGTGCATTTTTGACGGAACGATAGAGAACGTTCATACCATCACATTCAAGAATAGGGTTCAAGGAGTTGTGCTATAACGGAAGTGGAACTATGTTGATCTATCTATTTCTTTCGGTCTATATATTTCACTCACTCATGCCGAGATCACCACGATAAAAATAATTTGTACATGTTATACACTTTTCAAATAAAATAACCCAATGTTATAGGATAGCCAGCTCTGGCCTAACGTATGAAACACATATACTGATTTGGAATCACCTCGCTATAAATATGGTCTATGAAACCATCGAAACAATATAATGAATGATACACATAATATGTTTAAAAACCTATTATAGGTAGTTCATATAGAAAAAACAGAAGAGGTGTCCTCACAGTTAGGAATCGACTATTTCAGGGATGCATTTTTTTTGCAGTATTTTGTTATATATTTATTTTCTGTCTAGTTGATCTTTAGTTGAATATATCATTGAAGTATTGACATGGAATCTGCGGGATAATGAAGCATCTTATATGGTTGAATCAAAGAGGGTTTTCGGATCAGAATCTGATCACTCAAAAATGATATTTTATTGCTTGTAATTTATCAGGCTAGTAAATATTCCATATAAGGTCATCTAAGCTCTGATATTGCATCTGCAGAATTGTGTTCTATATGAACGATCGGAAATTGTTCAGTTTAGGAGCCGCTAACACAAGAATCAAATTTATTCTGCATAATTTGGTTTTATGATATATTTTTTCTTGAGTAAACACTGAAATTAAGATTATGATAACACTATCATGATTTTCACAACATAAGAAGTAGGAAATCGATAATTTGCAACTCATAACACTATTTGATATGAAATCTAAGTTTCCTCCAACCTATTTTCAAATACATAATTGTAGGTTTGATCTCATTCCCCTATTCCTCTTAAGTTAATAAGTTTTCAATGGTTCATATTCAATAGATATGCCCATAATCAACAATATCTCTGATGTGCATTCTTTCTGACACAAAAGATGAGGATCAACGCCAAATAAGGCTCACTATAGTTTTCTCTCAATATCGTTGAGCATAAAGAAAAGAGAAAAAAATTCCTCAATTCACTTCCATTGAAAAAGTAAACAAAGAGTCGACCCCACAATCTGGTGGAGATTCTGATTTAATATTCAGTGCACCAAATAGTCCGGCCCATGTAGCCCGGTACAAGCAATTGCTGATTGAGAATGAACATTGGATAACCGAAGAGGAATTGAAGATGAATTAGGAAATTTCTACTATTAACCAAGTACTGAACAAAGCTGAAGACTGGGAGGAATTAGAAGAACGAAGTCTCAATCTTCGGGAAGTACCCTGGTTGAATCTACTGAACATACTGATTAAAGAGGTGAAAAGAGATCACATCAAAAATTTCATCGAAAAAAATCACTCTAGAAAAACATCGCTCTGGTCTTACGTTGACAACCTTTGTGGAAAACACAAGCCAGAAATAGAAATCGAAATGATAAAAATTCAAACGGACAAGAACTAAGATTGAAGGAGCAGATGGTGGAAGAGTTCAATAATTATTTCAATAATATAGGAGAACAACTTGCCAACAATATAGGGGACATACCGGACAGGGAAAGGGTAGAACGATCAACTGATCAAACATTTTTTTTATATCCTACTCATGAAAACGAAGTAAACAGAACAATCTCGGAATTGAATAGTAAAGGTGCGCCAGGATATGATGGTTTTAGCGCAGAACTAATTGAAAATGTCAGTGAAGAAATTACAAAACCGCTAACGCTGCTAGTGAATCCATATTTTGAGACTGGCGAATTTCCTGATAAACTTAAAATAGGTGTCATTAAACCAGTTTCAAATCGGGACAAAACCGATGTTGCAAACTACAGACCGATTTGCATAATATCGCACGGCATAAGTAAATCTAAAATATTTACGGAAGTTACCGACCTGTCATATCAGAACTAGTGAAATCAGAACTTCTTTCTGATTTTTTGAGTTGGACATTACTCTCAAGAATTTTCGATAATAAATTCATTTTGACAATTTAAATTATGATTATTCATTTCATTCAGTCAGAATCGCGGTAATATCCTTCGTCTCTGAATACACAAGTCTGAAACTTTTTGAATACCTGCATATTACAAGAAGTATTTATTATCTGAATATTCAGTTCATGGAAGGGAAGTATTCCAGATTTGTGTTTTCAAAAATACCACAAGAAATCATTCGGAACGATAGATACTACAATTAATTTGGCTGGTTTGAAATTGGTCTGATATATTCGTGTGAACATGAATAGCAAAGGGAAAATTCATATATAAATTTCAATAATAATAAACATGGACATTTCCTCCAGATATTTGCATAAGTAGGTATTCAACATAATTCATAACTTTCGAATTGAATATGTATTAATATAGGTACATACAAAATTTAAAGGAGATCCAAACTATCCAATATAATCCATGAGTAATATCAATATCCCGTTCTGTTTTCACCGTTGTTTTGGCTTCGAAATAACTTCTTGTATCCATCAATGAAAGTGTTCTCACAATAAACCTCATATTGCTCCTTATTTCCTAACACATATTTCATATTATTAATGGGTAGATCTTCCACATTTGATAAACTTCTCTTATGTATTAGTCAGAATCCATAATGTCAAATATCTGATTCATTTTTTGGTGAATAGTTTCATCAGATTATAGCTCAATTCATTTTTATTCAGCGGAATTAAATGTATGCACTTGCCAAGGCGACGTAAGCGCCATCATCGTTTACAGAGCCAAGTAGCCCAAGATTTGACAATTCTAGGACCGCGTTTTGGATCCAAAATTTTAGTGGGTAATGGTAGGAAAGTGTCGACACCAGGGTCCCTATTCTTGAATCGGGGAAGGGAGAGAATAGGCGTGTCGACGCTGTTGTCAAGGAAACGCGGTGCATTTATGATGGAACGATAGAGAATGTTCATTCCATCACATTCAAGAATACACGGAAAAAAATGAATACTTCAGTCAATTAAATATTAATTGATCGAAGTAGATGATAGATTTATATATGAGCAAGATTATGGTAAAGTTAGGTCAAGTATACTTTTTATTTGAAATCCAAATATACCCTTCATTTCTTTCTAGTGTAATATACACTTGTATCTAATATACTTGCAATCATCACGTTGAGTATATGGGAAGTTTCTATTTGAGTATACAGTTGAAATTGAAATTAGGATATGATATATTCTAATTAAATAGAATAAATCGCTTTGTTCGAGTAGTCTGTATAATCGGATGAAACTCATACTCTACTTAATTCTTGTTTTTCTTAATATTCGAACGAAAACAATATATGCTCACATGAAAGGAATTATTCCCTTCATAGAAAGAAACACTCGATTTGAAACAAGTATGTCTAAACTCAAATTGAAATGACTTGTTATTTGGCAAAAGTGGACGATATACTCAGATGGAACTTTTATATTCCTTGAAACTGGTTGTTGCACTATTTGGAAGGAGAACTTTTTCTACTTGATTTGTAGAAAAGCTGCTTTCAATCCAAGGCTTTCTTTAAATAGATGCAAGGATATGATAACATGAATTTAAGATTTATTTCATTCTAATTTTGAACGAACGCTTTATTGATTTGAACTCAATATCGACTTCAGTTTGCTGTAAGAAATAAGTCACCTTACTCAAAATTTATCTAATTTCGCAGATTGTATACAGGTACATATTGAAAATGAATTTATCAATGAAAAAAATCACATAATATCATTGTGGAAAAAAGTATAACGTCATATCATATCGGTTGTTCCAAGAATACTCGGTGTTATACAGGGTGTTCAATCAAATTCTAAGCAAATTCTCGTACATGATAGCTGTACTTATTCTAAACATTTTTTTTTCTATGATCATGGATTTGATAATGATTCCAAAGGAAACTTGTCCTGAAAATGCTGACAAAAAGTTTGAACGATTTATCGAAGGCCTTACGTGCAGAGAAGAACTTCAAGTACAAGTCATCCACAACAATATAAAATCATTTTGGATGTAGCAGCGACTGTCCAAAATGAGCAAACATGGTCGTTTCCTTTGGAGAGCCTGCTCTCTCTTTTCCGCGATAAGAGTAGAAATATCTCCGGATATCTGAAAAAAAAAATGGATTTCAAAAATTGTTTTGCATGATCAATAAAATTCATTACCTTAACATAAACTCTTGGATGACTCCTTGTGTTGAAAATTTTCAATAGAATGTTTTCTCTGCAAACCATCCATCGGGGGGAATCAAAACTGGAAGACTACCTTGCATGAATTTCACATCTGAAAATCACATATAAATAAGATCATTGCATGTTCTGAAGTATCAATTCGAATGGACTTCATTCACATTATTTTTCCATTTATCAAGTGATGATTTTCTCAACTTTGGGAATGAATATTTTAGTTTCTATCATTGAATAAGTAATGGAAAACTAAAAAGCATCAAATGTATATCTGGGTATACAGGTTACATAATTTCTGGTGATTTTCATGTCAATAATGAAATCGAAGGAACATTAACACTGTTGAGAGTACATATTTATCATTTCTGCAAGTAATGAATGTTCGAAAAATATATAAATACCCATGAAGTGAGTAAAACATGGTGTGCTCATCTGCTCATCTGTGATCGTATTTACCAATGATGATATCACTTTTTTCATTCAAATTAAAAAAAAAATTTTTCAGATAACACGCCATGCTTTTTAAATCATGTATGTACGTAAGGCATCCTTACCTTGAATCCTTTCAGCAATCTTTGAACAGATTTGCCAATTTTCACTTTCACTCTACGACATCACAGGTTTTGTAATATTAGGTGCATGCGTCTTAACTCAATGAAGAATGTTTCGACTAATGACGATGGAAGAAGACCCGCGCGTAGACTTACGCCCTAATACGCCGACTCAACACGTTTCTATAGAGGGTGGGAATTAGTATATCTCATAATTTTACACTTGGTTTCAGTGTATGTAATGAATGTTATACTTGAAACACGTAGAATATAGTTTTTATAGATATTGCATCATTTTCATTGGTCCTTGTGAAAGCTTGGATTAGTATATTTCATAATATAATACTCAGTCTGAATGGATGTAATGAATTTCATACTTGAAACACGAAGATGAATTCTGATATTAGATCGTTTCCATAAAGGGCATGACTTAGCGTATTCATTCTTTATTATAGTCGATATTAGTTTTAATTTGATCTCAGTGGACCGAGTTGGGTTTCTGATCAAGAATCCGTTGCCGGAAAAAATTCTGTCCGGGTGTGTGTCTTTTTTGGCGCATCCGGAGTTTGAATTTGTATAAATAGGAATATTGTCTCGAAAAACTGATCGAAAATTAATATATAATATTTTTCCTCTCGCTTTGAATATGAAATGAAAACGAATCGATATCTCGCTGTTACCCAGAATGTGCTCGCAAAAATTATAAAATAGTTCAACCTATTTTTTTGTCAATAGCTGAAATTACTGTGGATATATGAATTTATTCTTCAAGAAACGATAGGCGTCTAAAAGTTCCAGGCTCAGTAACACTGATAAAATATTCTTTTGAATTTTCATTACGCAATCCTCACGAAATTTTGCTCACATATGCACGTTGTAATTCTGCACTCAAATACCGATCTATAATTGAATCAGATCATTACTTTCGAAATTATCAGAAAAAAAGCCAACTTGCTCATGATTTTTTACACCCAAACTGAATAAATATACTTTTCGACATAAATTTTAGAATTTGTATAGAAACATATTCTACCTAAATTATCAATAATCACTCAATCGATTATGCCCATTAAAGAACTCAGGCGAGATATTCAGAACCAGAGCCAACCTGAAAATTTCTGGATCCTATACCAGTTCTGAATCGTTTTATTACCTACAACTTTGACAATTAACTTTTTTCCATAGTACTTGTTGTTTTGCCTGAAATCGAGTTTAGCCGTGTTCTACCCTTAAACACTCACATCATCCACTTCACGACCTCACATCGTCTCTAAATGATTTTTCATTTAATTTTCGTTATATTGTCTCCTCTTTCCGATGGATTTCATCCTAGTATTATTTCTTTTGCTTCAGAATATTATCGACCCTGGTCTACAAAAAGACTTTGACAACGGATAATTCATCAGGGATTTCAACCTAAAAAATTACAAAAATTCTGGCATAACTATAACGGCCTTGCTCTCCAAGAATTATTTCTTGGAAACTCAACTGATATGCAAGCTTTTCCGAAATTTTTCAGGATTCATACAAAATTGAGAGGATGTACCTAGAACATAGGATTTCACCATATAAATCGGGATATCCGGGAGAAGTTGAATAATTCTGTTAATTCCGATATGTTTCAACAAACGTTTTCAATCCCCTTTAATATTTTAATGCAAGAAGCACACATATATGAATGTAAGTCTTCATATGCCCTGAAAGAAGATTTAATAAAATAAAATTATATATTCTGTGTCCAATATCAGTCGAATGTCATAGATAGTTGAATTCCATTGTAAACCAAATAATTTAGAAAGAAAGTTTCTTTTTCGCTATCCCCCGTAGATGCACCTGTGGTTTGGCTGGCAGCCAATACAAAATCCGAAAGAATTTCAATATAGATGGAGGGTGCAGGATACAAAGATATAGGTATTCAAATAGTATTAAAATAAGTAAACCAAGTATTTAATCTAATGAGTGTTTGTGAAGTATTGGAATGAAATAATGATAGCTTTGGAAGTGAACTATCCTATACTCTAATTCAATCTCGTAATATTCTTGATTTTGAGGAATCGACATATTTCCAATAATTATTCCATTTATTGTTTCTGAGTATAATAATCTTCATTTTGGTATATGAACCTATAGTTTCATCAGATTGATCCAAGAATACAAAATAACCCGATATTCTTGTTTTAATACAATATAGACTTGAGATAAGTGGAAATTTTCAAGAATATTGCGATTGTTGTTTTGAGAATAGTTTTCTCTCCGTGTAGGGTCCCCGATATATTGTATACATCTATTACAAATACCAAGGCCACTCAAATTGACAGTATTGTACGTATTGCTATTTGAAGCCCTAATACTAGGCTGAATAATTCATCCGAGCTCGGCCACAGGTGTTCGAGCCAACCCAATAATAGAGAAATCCGGGAGCAGCGTTGACCTGTTTCAACGACGGAGTATTCAGTCAACCAGAGGGTACCCGTTTGGCTAAATCAAACTCGGATCATAGACTTTATCATTCACTTGAACTCGGCCCAGAATGTCCGACACAACCCAATAACTTAGGCACAGTACGACTCCAATTCAACCTCTATGTGAGGGCAATTTAACTAGGGATGTAGGCAATGTCCCTCAGAACATCCCCAAAAGAACTCTAGAAATTATTCACCGAAATCTCAGATTGGTCAGTCAAAATATTGACTGAATGAACTGGTTGCCATAGTCACGTTACGCAAATTCAAACTCGAATCACAGCCAGCAAACAACCTTATACAACCTAAACAAACATCTGTTAAGAACAAAATTAATTAACTATTACTTTCATTATCACGTCGTTTCACCTGAATCTGCATAAATATCCTGCACCATGTGCACAGAGGTCAGTTGTCTGAAAATGAACGAATGTTCGAAGCTCAAAACAAACCAAATGATTTCAGATTCACCCATAAAAAGAACTGAGGTATATCGCATATTTGAAAAAAATATAAAATAATATTATTCCTGGGTGTGCTCATTTTGACGTTATATAGTCTTTGGTTATTTATTTGATGCATGTTGTATCTAGAGGTCGGGTTACACGAAGCCAGTGATTCGTTTCAGATACTTGAAGTGAGTACTGTAAATACCGTTTAAACAGCACGAAAATTTGTTTACAATATCACTGTTTCAGTAGTGTAGATTGGTATATAACTAAATCCGTGAAACTGATCCTCTATAATGCCTAATAAGTATAATACTTACTTCAATGAAGTTATTCGGTAGGACTTGGAATAAGTTTATCAAGTTCTTGTAACCAAAACTGAGCAAGGCTGGCACTAGTGATTGAAATAATTTGTGGAGACATTGCCAATTGTTACATGTTCTCATCAAAAAGTCTGGTTAGGTTTTGTCACAAACATTCTCCTTACGACCTTAGTAGGGAACGTACAACGCCGCATAGTTATCTGACAGGAACATGATATACCCATAGTATAATTATATTATAATTATACTATGCTACAACCTCAACCATACATTTTTCAATTATAATTAGTGTTTAGCATACTGGCTGACTTCATAAAAGCGAATTGAGCATACGTGCGGTCATAAGCTTCCGAAGTCAACTTATTACGATGTCTTCAAGTAATCTTGAAAACCTTACTAAGTTAAGAATGCTTGATGATATCCTTGAATTCAATGTGGTGATTTTTGTAGCTATTTCAAGAAAGAACTTCGTATTAACGTATGTCGTAAACATGTTAACTTTTGCTATACAAGGTGGTGAAGTTTTAAGAAAAAAATATGATTTTTCATAACCACAATGATGATATGGCAGATAGTTCTACGAAACTTGGTAAACGTGCTTACTGCACCGAGATACCTTTCAATATGTACAAACAGTTTTTTCATTCAACGAGTGGCGTCTGTATGGGTTTTGTATTGAATATTTCCGAATAAAAGAATGGTGCAAAACTCCTTTGATTGAGAAATAACTCCAACATCGAAGTGCTTAAATTTTAGCCAATACGCGATCAATTTCGACGGAATGTTCGTCACATGAAATTTTTAGTAGTTTCACGCTGAAGTAATGTGTTTTTATTTCCCAAGCAAAAACCATGTGTCAGATTAAGTTATATCAAGAGATCAAATTTGTACAGAAATAAGAATTTCAACAATAAATTTGAATCTCAGGAGAAGCAGTGTCGTAACAGTTTCTCTTCGAAAATATTCAATGTGACACCCGTACAGATACCACTGGTGAAAATAATGAAATTTTCTGTACATCAGAGAATGTCTGTTGATGCAGTGAGAACGTGTATCAAATTTCCTAAAAATATCTCATCACTGTGGTTATGAAAAAACATTTTTTTCTGTAAACTCTACGACCCTGTACCTCAAAAACTAGCACTTTCACGACATAGCTTTATATGAAATATTTTTTCTAGAATGGTGCCGAAAATCACTCCTTCAAATATTTGCATATCAATAAGAAACACCCTATATAAAGACTAGGGGAAATGTTTTTAATTGAGAAGTCAAAAAATTCATTGAAAAATTGATAAAAGTTTTTTCTCTCCAGTTAGAGAATTGGAATTGAAATCAGTCAAAACAGAGAGAGCTGTAATCGGTTTGATAACCAAATTTTTGGATATCATCGACCAGGAAGACTTGCAAGCTGGAAAATATAATTGGCTAAATCCCGAGTTAGCTGTGAAACCAGTTACGTCCTCTTCGAAACTGAATGTTGGTCCAGATGCAGGTTGGTAAACACTTTCGTTATCTAATATACCCTTCTCCCTCAATATCGTCTCATTCCAATTATGAATTTCTTACTCATATGGTTTTGGACGAACAAGTGATAAATAGGATAAGCTAGTATTCTATTTGTTGATTTGGTCTAGTGGTCAAAGGTTTCGCTCATCGACTGAGGTTGGCAGTACAAGTCCTAGGCTAGCACAGACATTTCCTGGTTTAGGGGGACCATCCAACAACCATCCGCTATTCAGAAATCAAATGAACTGCGATGAGCTAACTCTTACTCAACATCTGAGGACCATTTCATGCATCGCATCAGATCAATGGTTAGATTTCAAATCATTCCGATTCATTCTTAATATTCATTGACTTAATCTGTTGTAAGCTCTTGACATAATGGCAACAGCATGACTTCGTTCGATATACCCATATTCCATCTTCGGTATAATTTTCAAGAAGGTAATAATTCATATTCCATTTTTCCACATATCTTGAATATACGATAAAGTATCTATTTCATATCCCAAAAAAGTTGCAAAAATAGTCACAAGTAGCAATCTCTATAAGAAAATATCTCAATCTTATACCAGTAATTTCAATCTAAATGACATTATAATTCTGGTAGCATACCAGATATATTTTATATGTTATCATGGTTTCATAAACATACGCTTAAAACGAATAAAGTGTAGGTAGTCATAAATCAGACCACATATGATCTACTTCGTTCCTAAGAAGGCCTTCTCCAGGAATGGAGCACTCTAAAAAGTTCCTTCGGAACTTTGAAATTGCTAGATCCAAAAATCATTTGGATCTCAGTAAGAATAACTTACGCCTCCTCACTGGTTTCCTCACAGGACACTGTCGACTAAGGAAGCACATGATGAGAATGGGCTTATCAGAAACTAAAGAGTGCAGATTTTGTGGGGCAGAGGAGGAAACTCCTGTTCACCTGATCACAGAATGCCTCGCCATTGTGAGCCTGCGCAAAAGATATCTCGGACAGGAGCATTATAGAAGGAATGAGAACTTAGCCTCCTTGAAGCCCTCACAGATATTAGAATTCATCAGAGCTCTAGAGCTGGAGGGCGAGCTGTAGGTTGCGAAAACATCTCTGACGAGGGGGCACAATAGACCTTAAGGTCGCAGTGGAATGTAACCCTTTACCAACTATAAACTATAAGAAGGCCTAGATTTGTCGAAAGGCCGTATAGGCCGCGGCCTATAAACTCATCCTACTTTAATATGACCCATTCAAGAAAATCTGATGATCAACTTTTTTTTACTAATCTGATACTTCATCCTAGACGAAAAGCCATATACATATAGGTCTCATATACGGAAGAGGTACTCTGGAGAGTGCAGGGTATCCCCCTTCATATTAATCTACCGTAATAGAGTAAATCTCGATTTTCCCTCTTGGGCTCCCTTACT
Source organism: Myrrha octodecimguttata (assembly GCA_958510865.1). Lineage (NCBI taxonomy): Eukaryota > Metazoa > Arthropoda > Insecta > Coleoptera > Coccinellidae > Myrrha > Myrrha octodecimguttata. Next base: position 27,379,571 of record OY294056.1, read on the forward strand.
AACAGAAGTGTGAACAAGTAATGATATAGATGTAGATTATTTTTTCATTCAATAGTCGACTTCATAGCATAAAATTCACTGTTCAGATTCTACAGACATTATCTTCATCCATACTAACATAAATTGGTGTATTTATTTCTCTTCTACCGTCTGTTGTTCGGTACACCTTTATCGCAACTGATATGTGAGAAGAACCAAACACATTTCAAATTCTCACTTTCTCATGAATTTTCATCAAACTTCTTTCGAATAGTCATCATTTTCAACCCCTCCTCTCATTCGACTCCAGTAGTTTCTATTTCGTATAATTTGATTTTCTTAAACCCAAATTTATATTCCTTCATTGTCACCGATTGTATAATTCTCAATTTAGTTTTTATTTTGGTTACTAATAATCGGTTACAACCGTGAACCTGCAGTAAACGAATTCGAACAATGCTTCAGTGTAGAGACTTCGGTTGAGTGTTTGGTGATATATCGAAAAATATTCGGGTTTGTGATCATTCAGGTTTGTTATTTTCCATTTGTTCGTTGATATTCCATTGCTCTTCCTCTGGAGAGTGTTTTTATCATCTTTGCCTTCACTTATGTGATTGGCCTCCACAAGATGAGCTCTTATGACTCAAAGGAGGTCGAAAAGGTATTAAATCAACTTCGATTTCATCTTAAATAACATTTCACCATTATCCAAATAATAGGACATTTCATTCTTATTCATCCATCAGTTTTTTTTATATTGACACATCTTTGGAATAAGTGGCATATCAACAGTATTTGTGGGATAGAATATCATTGAATATTCAAGAGTAATACAAGTACTAGGTTGTGTTTTTACCACTCCCACTATGAAGTAGTAGTAATATTATATTGAGTCATCAAATAGAACACTACACATTCAATTCTATTTTTACTCTATACTAGCAGTTCGTTGAGAAGTAGGTGATACTTGATGACTTACCCCCCTTCAGCCAAATCCCACTAACTCAAGGAAAAAGTGGTCCTCAGCTATGGTATAATAATGAAAATAACTATATATTATTCTTCACTTGATGGAGTGACCGAAAATGGGTCATTTCCAATAGAAACAAAGTACCCACTTACTTTTCTCGCACTGCTTCCAATGGAGAATTTCTACTCGTGAAATTGTACTTCCAAATTGCTAATAGTTCTCTTGCATGTAATACGAATTCTCATATTTATGTTTTTCCTATTCTATTTCGATACAAAATCAGAATGTTTGCTATCACACCCTTATCAGGAATTTTGAATACTCCGGTATTAAAAAAGGGAAAATCGGGAGTCAATCAATACAGCCGATGCTCTGTATTGGCTGGCTAGAGAGAAAGGCACACGAGAAGAGATAAAGTGTAAACAGGGTGAGTCTTTGACCTTGCAGAATATTTTAACAGAATATTCCTGAAGCTGAAAGAAACACATTTGTCCTCTACCATTTTTTCCGATTCGGCCTAGATAAAAAGATATAGGCATTATAAATTTTCATAATAGGTTAGCCGCCCCTGGAAACCTGAACACTGAAGTTTTTCCAAGCCTAAGATATTCCATTCAAATCTTCGAAATAAGCAACTCTGTTATGAAAACAAGCGTCAACTTACTTTTTACATTCCAGTTGGTGAAAAAAGTTGTATTTATAGTACAATAAACAAGTTAGGTATTCCAAATTTCGTTGGCGATAAAAGTTGAATATTCTTCTCTTGGTTTCATTTTCGATAATGAGGAATTCATCTAGCTATCACTCATATTAGCTTTGAGATTCATCTTCAATTTGTAATTATTAATTTTCTTTGCTTATTTCATTTTCTCCAAGAATTATCAGATTCAGACATAACCCATTAAAACTTTCATTTTCATAAATAAATGAAACAGATGTACCTAATTTATCTATGAACGTACAAACGTTGCCAAATTGACGTACAGAAAGAAAGAACTCTTCGAAATCAAAGAACATGTAACGTATGTCAGACCAAACAGTCTGTATAATTATTAATTGAAGACGAGCAAGGTCCATAGAACCTCGCATCATCCATAAAACGTGCTCAGATAGATTACCTACTGATATTGAATTCCCACGTCTGTTATCATAATATGCTTGTAAACACCTTGCCAAAACATATATAATATTTTGTTATTGTATTATGAAAACAGTGAGTAAGAACAATGAAGCGGAGCGTTCATTGATGTAGTAGATTACCCATAGTAATTAAGCCCTCTAACGAGTTCTTCGAGTGTTATTTTCCAACCCTCTCCTGTACAAACCAACTGGACGAACCAATCCCCAACCGGGGTACACCACAAACACACAATATGCTAATTCTATGTATACACTTGTGTAGTCTATAATTCTGAACTGAACTATAAATCTGTGACTCCGTGGTTTTAAGGTTATGTCATGGTGGTTTTCTTCCACCATGGGTTGTTATGTTATGAAAGCGCATTGCGCATTTGAAGAATACCTCAAAATAAATACTATCTAAGTTCTGTATAAAATTTCAAGAAATTTGGGTATGCAGAAAGATTGCATTAAAACCAGTAAGAATCCCCATTATCATGGAAAAGTGAGAAGTTAATCGATTACACTACACAAATTAGCTCGAAATTGAAAAGCAAGCTTCTTGAACGGATAGTGGTGTGGAAATTTGCTTGAACATTAGGAGTATTTAAATTGTAGAAGTTGAGGTGAGCTTATTCATATAACTTCACTTTCGAACTAATAGCCAGTTTACAATGGACATAACTTAACCGTAAATTTACTTATACATAAAATGTAAGAATTAAACAACAGAAATCATAAGGAATAAGAATAGAAAAGTTGAACCTATTGTGAAGATTTTGGTACTTATGAATTTTGTAGTTTCCTCTTTGATTTTTACGCACGAGTTGCGGGATTCTCACGGTTACGTCCATTGTGACTTGGCCAAAGTCGGGTACTCCGCTTACAAATCATTACAAATAAAAAATGCTAGGATTCCATTCTCAACTTTCAGACGTGGAAACGCGGAAAAATTGAATTCTGTGAATTTTTTGAACAGAGTTGCATTCAGCCAAAGTACCCAATTCTCGGAATTTCACAGATATTTTTTATTTTTGAATTTCAGATTACTCGAAAACGGCGCATCATACGAAAAAAAATAAGAAATACTTTTACTTTCCAAAATGGTCAAGAGTTCGTTGAATAGCATTCAAATTATATTTTAAAGTTGTATTCTTTGAATTTCTGGTATTTTTATGAAATGTTATGGTCATATTAAAAAAACTGGGGGATGTGGATGGAATTTTGTAATCCAGGAACATTCATCGTATCAATAAAAAACTATATTCCAAAAATCATCTCCTTCGATCAGATCGTTCGCGAGATATAATCGAAAATAAATTTTTTTATGGATTTTCAACAGTCTGTATCTTACCAACCAAGCCAATCGGAAGAAATGGTAAGGAAAAACAGTGTTTCTTTTGGCTTCAGGAATCTTCTGTTAAAATATTCTGCAAGGTCAAAGACGCACCCTGTATAATCCGGTACGTCACGGAGGGCCCGAAGTTTCGACCATTAAAACAGCCAATTTTTTGAACCAAATCCAAAATATCGTTTTCTGGAAATTGAAATTTATTGGCGTTTTGAGTATTTCAATAATAAAAGAATTACATGCAAGAGACCTACTATACCTAATCGGGCCAAAACTGTGCAAATTCTGCGGGGTAGAGGAGGAAACTCCTATTCACTTGATCACAGAATGCTTGGCCATTGCAAGCCTGCGCAAGGAATTTCTCGGAGAATTACAGGAGAAATGACAGCTAAGCCTTTTTCAGCCCTCATAGACATTGGAGGTTATTAGAGCTCTAGAGCTGCAGGGACAGCTGTAGGTAGCTCAGTGTGAAAACAGCTCTGACGAGGGGCACAATAGACTTTATGGGCGCAGTAGAATGTAACCACTTACCAAGCTATAAAATATCAACTTAAATTAATTTTCCGAACAATAGTTTATAGCTTATTTCTTCCAACTCCATTTTCAGAGTTAAATTAGTTCAATTCATTTAAACTTTTCTGATGCAGCTTTCAGAGAACTCATTGGAAAAACACCTTTGGATATTCAGACCTTACACACAGACTGTCTTGAACTATTCAGCTATTTCAATATGAGATTGACGGAATCTTTGGTGAAGATGGTGAAAATTTCTCTGGAACAACTGAAACACAAAGCAACGAGGTAAAATATCTTTTTTCTATAAACTTCAAATGGATCCATAGTCTCAATTCGAAACTTGATTGATTTCCGCTCTTATGTCTGAAAAAGAGAGGAGACGTCGGTCCAAGTCGTCGACTCGAAAATTCCGAAAATTTTTCACCACTAAAGAATGGACATTTGTAAACGTATTCGAGGTGATTCAGTTCAAGTATTTATGCATATCCTCAAACTGAGGCTGGGCTCTTCGAACCAGATAATTGGAACCAAATATTTGTAAACATCATGTGTGCTTGGCAGGAAATTCTGTTGGGTCTCCTGATTTCATTTCAATAATGTCATGTAGTTTGCGTAGTATATGTTCCGTAAATCAAAGTGAAGCGCTTTCAAGCGATGGACCAAAAGCTCTGATTATAGTAACGGTTATCCACATTGACAGATTATCCTTTGCCTATATGTCAGTTTGGATAACAGTAACTATACCCGGAGCTTTTGCCCATCGCTTGAAATCGGTGATGCATATTTTGCTGGCTGGTTCCCCATTCCGTGGGTATGAAGTATTCAGTTGTTTACAGAAATTGGTGGCTGAATCAGTTATAGATTTTCTGTCACCAGAACAACAGTGAACTTTCCGTGGATAGAAAATCAAATGTCGTTCTATCACTTATTCGGCAACCAAATTCATATTTACGGAGTGGAGAACCTGCAACCAAAGTATCTAAGTATTAGTACGGCACATATCCTATGACAACTATATTTGACATAATGTTAATATATTGATATTATTGACGTGAAATCAGGGGACTCAATGCAATTTCCAGGCAATCAGACATGATGTTTACAAATATCGATATTTGAATCGAAATTATCTGGTTTGAAGAGTCGAGCCACCCTTTTAGGGATATTTTTATACAACATACACCTGGTTATATCGAGTTTGTTCTGAAATTGCCCCAGTGTAAGAAAATTTGCGAAATTATTGAATTTTCGACTTGTGCCGAGATTTCCTATTGAAATCGAACGAGATTCAATATCCATTTCATCTGAGCTGAGTCATTATATTGAAATCTTTGTTGAAATTGGCACACTGAAGAATTTCAAATATTGGGAATTGAAATACTATCAGTCTCAAGGATATTATTTATTGAGGTCGAATCTTGAACAATTCGAATTCGTCAACTGAAATTGGTGTAAAAAAACTTCCAGGGGACTCGCAAAATCTCCTGACTTATCGATATTAGATATTGGTTCATAAACCACTGTGTTTCACACCAATTTCAATTGACGAATTTGAATTATTCAAGATACTTATTATATCAATTATTCATAAGCCTGAGGAAGAGAACAAAGTTTTTCGAAACGTCGCTTTAGTAAATGAGCTTAATAAATTTGTTTCTCAAGACTGATAGTATTTCCATTCTGGATATTTGGGATCGATATTATATATCTGTAAATATTTAATACAAAATAATATAAATACAATAACCAGAGAAATATACAAAGAGAGTGAATTAATTGTTACCAGAAATAACCTCCCTATATTGAAACACTTTTTTCCTTCAGCATTTTTCTAGATTCCTCCGAGAAAAGAAACGGTCTATTTCCAAGAAAATATATCCATCTATATCAAGTTCGTTTTTGGTATTTCCGAATTGAATAAAATTTGTTGCTTAGTTTTGTATAACTATGGCACATATTCCGATTAATTTCCTGCTTATTGGAGGACGGCGTTCATAACACCTATATTTAAATCAGGTGACAAACTGGACAAATTGGCAAAAAACTACCGCACAATTAGTTTGGAACCAAAAGTCGCGAAAGTTTGTGAAAAGTATTATACTGGAAAAAATCATTAAGTTTTCACTTGACAACCACCTTGTTCCCAGGAGACAGCATGGGTGCTAGCCTAGCTGTTCTGCGATGTCCAACCTTTTGCTGTGCGTAGATGCATGGTCGAGAATGCTATAATCGTTCTCTTTTCAAGCTCGAGAGTTTGGGTATTGGAAATTCTCTCCTCCAGTGGATCGAGTCATTCCTCTCTGTCCGTGGTCGCGTGTGGGAAATCCTTTATCAGGTGCCAGGACAATTCCAAGTGGGGTATTTCAGGGTTCTGTCCTGGGTCCGATACTCTTTCTTCTCTACACTCTGGACTTACCTGGTACTATTCGATCCCCTGTTCACTGTTTGCCGATGACGCCAAAATCTATGGTTATCCCCTCTGCGAAGCTGGTAACATTCAGCAAGACCTTGAAGCCCTATATAACTGGTCTGAGACCTGGTGTTTGCCTCTTAATCTCCTGAAGTGTAGTGTCGTTTATATGGAAAGGAACAATTCCGCTGCTGAGCATCTTCTGAATGGCCACGCAATTTCCACCGAAAACTTGCACTGTGATCTAGATGTCGTGGTTTCTGAAGACCTCACTTGGTCTAATCATTTTCTCCAAACAGTTAACAAGGCAAAAAGAATTCTGTATTTGCTGACTAGATCGTTTTCCGGTTGCAATCCAGTCATCTGTTGAATTATTTACACTGCCTATCTCCGCCAAATCCTGGAAAATGCAGGGCCAATTTGGGCGCCCTCTCTGATTCGTAATGTGCAACTATCAGGGTGTGCAGCGTTGTGCGAACAGGGTCGCTATTCTTCAAGCGGGGACGGCAGAAAATAGGCGTGTCGACGCTGTTCTCAAGGAAACTATAGAGGACGTTGATAACATCACATTCAAGAATAGGGTCCCAGAATACCTTACGGTTTGCTGCTACCCAGCTATGTTGATCGGCTTGCTCTGATGGATCTGTCCCTGTTTCATCGACATACGTTCCTAGGTGATCTTGTTGTTACATATAGGGCGCTCTTTTAGGTGTAGAGCTGGGGAGTTATCGTGTGGCCATAGATTTTAATTAGGAGGGAAAATTTCAAAACAATCCGAACAGAATAGTTTCTGTCTAACAGAGTATTCTCTACTTGGAATCGATTACCACCCGCCATTGTGGAGGCCCGCTCCGTCAATGCCTTCAAGAACTAAAATTACAGGTGGATGCAGGGTCAATTGTCAACATTCATATGATGGACTGCGGAGATCATGCTTTGAATATTTACCAATTATATTCTTATTTTCATTTATGCCAATTTCATGTAATCCAATACTGTTTTTTTAATGATGTGCGTGAACCTCAATTTATTTTTTGTGGGTTTATGGAATTTCTTAACTCATCAAATGAATAATATTAATAATAATGATAATAATAATAATAATAATAATATTACTTATAATAATAATGATATTCTTTGCTCATTACTTTTACCCTACTCCAACCGGTTTCTCATTCTTATTAACTGGATGATTCATGAAACTTTAAATAATCAACATAAAAAATAAAAACAGTTTTCGTGGGAATTACTCATCGACTCAGAATGCTAAACTATTCTCCATACTATATCGTTAAACTTACCGTTTCCGAGAAATGCAACTTCGAATGCCACAAAAGTTGATGAGAATTAGAGTTTTTTAAGTGGATCCGTTCTTTAGCTAGTAGAAATCATGAGTCATCCTTCAACTACTTCCATGCAAACCACAAAGACATTAAGTAAGTGCTCTATCAGTTACATACTCTGTGTACAGAATTCTCAAAGATTGATTGATGTGTTCATGATAAGTATGATGGTTTGATTAGTATTACACAAGTTCTAATTTTATGAATTGTGTATTTAAAATAGATATTCCCCACAATCACACACCATCAGTCTGATATTTAGCAATTAACTCGTTATAAAATGAAAATGAATATGTGTCGTCCTCAAGACGGTATTTTTTTGACTGTTTGGGCTCAATGTGCCATTTAGAAGCCAATCTATCTAAGTCCAGTCTTGAAAATTTCACAGGAGAGAATTATTAATGTTTCGTGTAGGTATTCAAACATATCCTATCGTTTCAGAAAAATCTTATTATTTTCTACATACAATGGTAGAGATATCTGGGTCCTATTTTTTCCGAACAGAAACGATGTTTTATTTTCATTCATGATGCTCATTGATGATATTTTGGAAACTGGACATAGGTAGATCGGCCTCTGAGGGGCCCATATATCCCTTCAAATCTCGACCGATCAAGGGTGAAGTGGATTCCACAGTTCAGGCACTTAGACACTTGCACTGTTGACGATGTCATACCGAATGTTCCGGCGGTCTTGAATGTACCAACTTTCAAAAAAAAAATGAGAATATAATACATACAATAAATGGCATCAGGTCTGGTTGCTCCATGCTAATGAAAATGATAATATGCAATGAAATGAATAGTATAACATGAATGATGATTAGTTCACTGGCAAAATGCTCATTTTGTAGATTGCTCTATTCACATTTACGGTCTTGGTGCGAACACTCACGACACGCATACAGTAATGCAATCGCTATCTAAGTATGACGACTTTGATATTTGGTATATGATGCTCCTGTGGCCATTTTTCTGAGGTTTCAGATAGGAAGTGGGGTCCATGCCACCACATGTAAGCACTCTCAATATCGGTTGAATTTATTCCTCTGGATATTAATATCAGCAGGATTATCTTTGGTAGGGTTTCATCGAAACGAGAAATCTTGTCTCGGAGGCACTTTCTCGACTCGTCTCGACCATCGAGACGAGAAATAAACAAACTCTCGTCTCGATATTTTCTCGAAGACAATTTCTCTATCGGAATTCGATTCTCGAAATTTCGAGAGTTTCGAAAATGAAAACTGATGATTATTATTAAAAATTGCTATGTATAGGTTATAACGTAAAACACAAGGCCAAGTCTGCTTCAAAATACATTGTATTGAATTTTTCATATAGAAATAATTACGTCAATATACAGAGGCTATATACTATGAACTGAGAGCCACGTATACAAAACACACCAAGTATCAGCACAAAAATAGAAAATATTGTTACAAAAATGAAAATCGAACAAATCCTTGATGTTTTGAATTAATCTTTTATCCATACATTTAAAATTCGCCCAGATACAAAGGGTGAAAGTTAAAATTGTTTCTTAGTTTATGAAAGAAGAGTACGAGCAACAGTCGTCCATTAAAAAAAAGTTATCGATATTACACGAACTATTTTATCTCAATAGTAGGGGTTGCAATACTACATAGAGAAACGTATGCAGAAATGGTGCCATAAGGAGAAATTCGCCTGCATACATTTAAATAAAACTGCGTCCACTGCAGCGTCATAGTGCCAGGGCTGAGCGGAATCAGCCGAAGAATCTCTCAATGACCGTATTTCTACATCAATAAAACCCGCCCCGCCTAAGTAGACGCTGGACTAACGCACTGGCTAATTAACGTAAGCTTGTCCTAATAACGACTGTTCATAAGGTTGGTATAGATACAAACATAATATAATATACGTACATATAATCTAATAGAACACATATTATGTGTTCTGTGCGACTGTCGGCTGAAATCCCTCGATGCTAACCGGCATCTTGTTGTGTTGCAATGGACGCATTAGGCAATAATACTCGCCTCACCGTTGCCACCCCATCCGCCTTCAGTGTACGCTTACCTTTAGACTTAACAGAGTGTTATATTTTCGTCATAATCTCTGTAGTTTTCGAATTTTGAGAAGAAAATGGTCTTAAAATATTGGGTTGAACACCCTGAACAAAAATCCGTAGAACAATTCAATTCTGTCCGTCCGTCCGTATGTGGTCTCACTCCCAAACGAAAGGACCTGGCGACTTGAAATTATCAGATTAGGTCTGGAACCCAATGATCTCGTTAAGTTTGTTAATGGGTGAAATTCGTCGAATTGTTTCGGAGTTAGTTCCATTTGAAATTTTGGAATTAATCCCTCGATATCTAATGAAGTACAGAATCGATCAGAGTACCGTCCAACCATTCGCTGTTGGGTAAAACAATTAACAGTGCTGTTCCTAACGTGGCGCAATGAATTAACAACAAATCTTACACAGGACACCCTCGGTCTCCCAACTCGCCCAAGCATTAGCTTCTGAAGGGTTTCACAGCTGATCCTTCGAGAATTGGCAATACAATATCGCTCAGAGAACGTTATTTCGAAAGTTTTTCAAATTTTTATGTTCCTAATTTCAATTCAATCCGATATTTACTGTCGAAGATATAGGGAAAACATATGCCCACTCTGTTGTTATTTCGAATTTTTACTTATTTCCGCAATATCTCGAGATGTACAAATGCAATCAGATGTGATCAGGAGAATAATACCAACACGCAACTAGGTGCAAAATTTCGTGTTGATATAATAGTTAGAATGCGTAAATGCTACTGACCTCACGTCAATGCTTTTATAGAGTTTTAAATTCTCTTTCCTGGCGTATTCAGAGCTGTCAATAATTTAGCACATATATATTATTTTATTCGAGATCGAGTAATCTCCAAATAATCTCTGTCATAAATGCGCCACACGCCTGAATGGACGCATCACAAAATCTGTGTAGCTGTAAACTAACAGGATTTCTTTGAATGACATGCTGGGGAATTTTCAAAAATTTGGCATTTTGGAGCTGGTTGCAAAAATGTGTTCACGATCTGTATATATATTTAAACAAATGGGATCATCCCAATTGTGGTTGGCTAGCCAGATTTGCTGGAGTCAAATCTTTGCCTGAAAGATTACAGGACCGAGGAGACCTATAGCGTCGAAGATTTGGGAAATGGTAACTCGAATGTATCGTTAATCCGGTAATTTTATCAATTATTAAGTGGAGCAATTCAAATGACTAATTACAGCATGAAGATTGAGCTTTAGATTAAAGCACGTTTGGAAATATTGATAGGGTTTCGATTCAAATCAGAAATCGGCATATTCATTTGAGTGAAGTTTAATTTCAATTTCTCGAAAAGCTTTTTGTTTATGAAATTTTATTGGGAGCCACTCGGCCGGTTCCACAAAACTTGGATTGCCTGATCAAGGGCTTGATTGTCAGTCAACAGCAAATTCTGTGCTTGATTTCAGTTCACTTTCAACCCAACCATCGCATGCAAACTTTAATCAACGAGTTGATCGGAAATAAAAAGTTTTGTGAAACCGACGGTGAGTCTAGCAAAGCTCTGCTATTTATTGGTTCGTTTTTTTTTTATCGAAAACATAAAGCACGGCTATAGAGAGGATTGTATTAGTCTGCTAATTGACTTGAGATGACATTGGATATATATACAAATTATCAAAAATATTATTAGTACAAGCTAGACGATTCTTGGTGAGAATGACAGTCTTGAAAATTATTGCAAGTTGATAAGCTGTACTTTTTAGTCCTACTGATATAATTTGAGTTCAAATGTACAGACTATGGTGTTTTCTTTGGCATGATTGACAAGAAGTTTTGAGCGACTTTCGACATATTTCTTATTATATTGCCAATGTTGGTAAGAGGTATTGTTTTCGACGTCCAATGATTTCAAAAGAGAGCACCGCTGTGTAAGAAATGATTCGTAATCTTCAATGTTTGGGGTGTTATTGACTTGAGTGAAGATTTTCCATTCTTTTCTGGTTGCTGAATCCAATTTGGGGTTAAGCAATTAGATAAAATAGCATGCCATTCATCAGCATTCGCACCTAATCTGTCCAATGATCTGAAATGCTTCTGAAATTCATCTACGAATTTTCTCAACAGTAAGTGTATATTTGACAAATCGAAGATTGCTATCACGTGCGAATTGATAATAGCTTTTTTATTTTGATAGCGGTCGCGGAGCAATTTGTAATTGGCTTCAGTGTAATTTGATGACAGTTTTATTTGAAATCGGTCCCTAAAAAATGATTGGAAATATTCTCGAATTCGTAGTTCTCCACTTGAATTTTCTCGAACGTTATAGTATGAACAGTTCCGTATCCACCCTTGATAACCCAATATAACCCATTATAACTTACTTTCTCGTAATTTGATGACGCACTTTTTACTCTATTCACTTTAAGAGATATTTTCCCTTGCAGCGTTCGAAGTAATACAGACATTACTCCCATGATGAGGACTAAAATGCAGTTACAAATTCCGAACACTGTGATCAATCCAGATCTGACAGTTATACAGTCTATGTTTGCACAAGTTGTCTCAAATGTTCTAGAATGCAACAAATATATCTACTTGTGGGGACAAAGAGGCGTAGTCTCAAAGAAAACCTTACTGAAATCCAAGAAAGCATTATCAGGTAGGAATAATTTTTGCATTTAATAACATCTTTTTTTGTGGGGGTGAGTCTCAGTACCTAAGGGTATTCACATTTTTTCAGTGAAAAGTATGCATCTAAGTCCGTTACTGTCAGTGGTATAAGTCAACCTTTTTACGCGCTTGTTCTGGGGAACAGCGCGTTTTCGTTTCGTCACAATGTCTGTAATTGTCGAATTTTCAGCTGAACTTGGTCTCGAACAATTAAGTTGGACTCACTGATAAATAATCCGTGGTCAAATTTGATTTTGTTGAGCCGACCGGGTGTGCTCTAACTTTCGAAAGAAAGGCCCTAGAGTCTTGAAATTTTCAGGTTAGGTTTCGATACTAAATATCTCGGTTAAGTTCGTCAATGGATCAAATGCACCAATTGATTTTGTGTTATAGCCATTCAAAGTTTTCATTTTTCAATAACTCGAAAATTTTCAATCTGATCGAATTGAACCTTGGCTAGTAATTTCATAGTATCGGCGTTAAGATTAATACAAGATTCTGTTAGGAATATATCAATCGAAAAAAATTGAAGAAAGTATTTCAGAAGTTTCTATAAAAAAAATATTTATCTGATCGAAATGAAACTTGGTGCTTAGACGAACGTTTTCAATAAGAAGAATTATCCCTAGAAAAGTTTGAAAATAAAATCATTCAATCAGGTCTTTCAGGATTTTCCTGAGGAACAAACCAAGAGAAAAATTCATTTTAGAAATTCATATATTTCAGAAACCATATCGCCGATTGCGTTGATATTTTACTCTAATCTACATAAAAAACTATGACTAATTCAGTCCAATCAGATAAACAGGGTGTTCTGAATAAGTGTATCAATGGTCAACTGCAAACTTTTCATGAAGCAATAACATTTGTTTTTCTCTTCCATTTTTTCCTCCGAGTCTTCGTTTGAGAGATACAGGGTGTCAAAAATGTATATTTTTTTCAGTTTTTCGCTAATATCTCAGGAACCGTTTGAATTACAGAATTGAGGTTTTTTACACACATTGTCACTAATAATAGCTACTTTCTTGCACTTTACTCGATTTCATTGAACGTACCAGTGGCGGAGAAATTGAATTTGCACAAAGGTTGTCCCCCCAACTTTCACACCACTGGACAAATTTGCATATGCACAGCTAATTCTGATGCGCCAATGTGCTTCACATAAAAAAGGTTGCTCTAAAGTGAATCGTTTCCGAGAAAACTGGCATTTTATGATAAAAAAATGATTTTCTAACGCATTGTAAATTTCATGTAATTGGAAAAATTAGTAGTGATAATTAACGAGTTTATTAATTTCAACAAAATTTGACAACTAGGTGTTTAATTTCAAAGTGCGAAGTTATTTTTCATTATTTTTATCGACCATAATTAACAAGATTACAAGAATTGCTCGAAATTAAAGCAGTTGGCTTGAATGCACGCATTAGAATAAAGTCCGGATCATGTTCCTATGAACGTTGTTCATGAATTTTTATTTTGCTCTGCTGAGGCTTCAACGCTAGCTGTCAACTCTTCTACGGTGTTAACAGGAGTTTCATAGACAATGGTCTTCATGTGCCCCATAAAAAATAATCAATAGTAACTGTATTAATTGTCATACTGCTTTATTTCAATTTTTGATCATGAAATTCCAGTTTTCTAGAAAACGGTTCACTTTAGAGCGATGAACTAGGAGTACCTTTTTATGTGAAATATACTGGCTTATCAGAATTTGCTGTACAAATGCAAATTTGTCAAGTGGTGTAAAAGTTGGGGGGTAAAACCTTTGTGCAAATTCAATATCTCCGCCAGTGGCACGTCTAATAAAACCGAGTAAAGTGCAAGGAAGTAGCTATTTCTAGTGACAATGTATTTACAGAAACTCCATTCTGTAATTCGAACGGTTTATGAGATATTAGCAAAAAACTGAAAAAAAAATATAAATTTTTGACACCCTGTATCTCTGAGACGAAGACTTGGAGGAAAAAATGGAAAAGAAAAAAAAATGTTATTTTTCCATGAAAAATATACAGTTGAGAAAGTTTTATCGGTAGGTACTTTCCCGTAGGGCATGAGTAGTGTATCTGTCATCCTTACTAAACAATGATACTACAAACTGGCGCAGACCTTTGGATCACTACTACAACAGTGTTTCAAATTTCAGCTTGACCGGATATTCGTCTTTGGAGATATTGGAAAAACATTTGTCTGATACCGTGCAGATTTCTTGAAAATCATTGATATTTCCGAAATAACTCGAAAAATTCGCAAAATTTCTCAATCATTTCATTGGAAAAATCCAAAATTTGAATATTCAGTTCATAAATATCTTATATCTTCTAATCATATGGTTCTGAGCAACAGCGTGATATCGTATCACAATGTCTGCAATTATCGAATTTCAAACCGAAATTGCTGAAGAAGAATCCTGGATAAAATTCAATTTTTTTGGCCAACCTTGTGTGCTCCAAGTTTATAGGGAAAAGCTCTTGAGTCTTGATATCTGCAGTTTGTGTTCGGAACCTGAAAATCTCGGTTAAGTTCGTTAATGGGCTAAATTGGCCGAAAGGTTTCGGAGTTATAACAATTTTAAATTTTGAGGTTTGTTCCAAAAGTAATTGATGCGATCACATACGAGCTTCGTAATAAGTTGAAGATTACCAACGCCCAACCTTTCAATATTTAACAACAATGTTTCACATTTCAACTCGATCAGATATTCATTTTAATTCGTAAAAATATCGAGCAAGAAGTTATTTTCTTTAATTGCGCGCTTGTTTTTGGAAACAAGCGTTATCGTTTTGAGCCAAAAATTGTCTTTAGGTTTATTCGTTGCACCTGCATGAACTACACTAACTACACCAACTCCACTGACTTTCAATTCTCAGTGCAGCTAAGTGTAGTCACAGATAACTGAATGAGTGGACAATCTGTTCTATGATTCTCACACAATACAAATATATGATAGATGATTTTACGCAAACCCAGGATGACAGAATTCTATGCTTCTTTTGTTTTCGCTACCACTTCGAGGTGATTAAGATTTGTCTTGAAGTTTCTCTAAAGTCGTCACGGACAAAAATTCCATTTCAAATAACGATATGATCAAAATCCATTTCGTCCAAAAATACCCACACATAGAGAGCAAGGCACGTCCAATTAGGAACCTGAGACTACCACAGATGTCTATGATTATGAATTATATTGACGCATAACCATCACAGACGATAACCTCACTCTATGCACTGCTCTCGTAATCTGTGACTACACTGACTCCCAATATTTCCGCAACGAACAGAGTGCAAGTTTACAATAAAACACACCGAACAGAATCAGTGGAGTAAGTGTAATTAGTGTTGTTCATGTAGGTACAACGAACAAACCTTTTATCGTTTTGAAAAAATTCCGATTTTCTTCCCGAAAAATATTCATCAGAATTGCAGTTCAAGCGAATATTTATATGCAAAGAAATTGGAAAAAAATATGTCCAATTTCTAGGCTATTTCAAATTTTGAGATGATTTCCTCAATTTTCCGAAAATAAGTGAGGTTGTTAAAATTAAACTTCGTTAGTAGTAATACCAACGCATAACTTCCAAGATTTCTGTAGGAAAAATTGGTTTTTTCGGAAACTATTCATAACCTTACCATGGAGTTTGGCCCAGACCTTGAGGTCACTATTCAACAACAGTACTTATATCGAAATTCGGAATTTGATCGGATGTGCATCTTGAGAGATATTGGGAAAAATATGTTCAATCTCGTGCTGATTTCATACATACATTGTTAATTATTTCCAAAATAATTCAAAAAATACCTGTATATCCGATCATTTATTGCAAGGGTAAACTTAAAACCTGCGCTACGATTATTAAGTCTCTAAGCAGATTCTCTCCGTACTCATGGTGTTCAAGATCAGCGGCAAGGCCAGACTCAAAGGGATTAATTATGGCAGCCGAATTTGTGAGATGAAACAAGCACGTTAAAGCTGCTGAATTCACGTCATTGCTTTTATGAGTTTTTAAGTTCATATTCATCAGGAGTTAATCAAAAATTTAAATTTTTTTCGTGAATTCATCAGTATTAATTTGCACCTTTAAATCGATTCCTTATGTACCTATTCTCACAGTTGACACAAGGAATCGCGTATACCACCCCCGATCTTTGGAGCGTGCTTGTGAAATCCTTTAATCTGGAGAACAAATTATTGATAGTTTTCTTACTGATGTATTGGATAATCTTCTTTTCTTCTCTTTCCAACAACTTACAACTTCTCTGCAAGGGCATCTTGAAATATGTGACCATTCTAGTGGAATCATAATGATGTACCTGTTGCTATTCATTGACGACAGCATTGACAATACTTTTAGGAAAACCATTCATCCTAGCCAACTTCATGATCAGCTCAAAGTTTTTCTTTTCAAACCGCGGACGCGAAAGATTTTCTGCTCTATATGTTTAAGAGCCTTAAGTATCCCAATCCCTTGAAAATTCGGATGACCAGACTTGAAGTGCATGATTCTTTCCGAACTATAACCAATCAGTCAGTATAAAATTATTGGAATCTCGTACGAGGAGTATATCCAGGAAAGGAAGTTTTTTATTCACCTCTAGTTCGATGGTAAATTGCAGGTTTTCGATGATGAGTTGCAATCATTCAAATCTTCATCATTAGATCCCGTAGGCATTGATATGCAGATATCATCTACGTAGATGCACAAGACTGGCGGCTCAAAAGCTAACATTGGGAGCACATTCACTAAGAGTTCATGCATGCAGAGATTAGCAAACACAAGAACACGGGATTACCCATAGAACTTTCAAAGATCTGTGCATGAAAGTAATTGCAGTTTGTTAAGAAGCAAGATTGACAATCTTGAAAATCATTACGAGTTAATTAGCTGTAGTTTTGAGTTCTACTGATATCATTTGATTTCAAATGTAGCAAACTAAGGTGTTTTCTTCGGCACGATCGACCAGAACTTTTGGACTTTTACGGCGTGGTTTGAATGCCCAGGTCTAAGACAGTTGGAACATAATCTCAAGCGCTCAATTTTGGCTAATCTTTTATCTACAGGAATTTGTAAAAAAAGATTCACATATGAACTGAAATACATTGATTTTAATGAGCGGATACAGCGACGTTCAGCAACTTTCTTATTATATTGACTAGGTTGGTTAGAGGTATTATTTTTGGCATACAATGATTTCAAAAAAGAGCAACGCTTTGTAAGGAATGATACGAAATCTTCAATTTATGGGGTGTTATTGGCTTGAAAGAAGATTTCCCATTAATTTCTGGTTGCTGAATCCAATGTAGAGTTGAGCAATTAACTGAAAATAGTATGCCATTCATCAACATTCTCACCTAAGCTTTTCAGTGATCTAAAATGCTTCTGAAATTCATCTACGAATTTTCTCAACAATAAGTGTATATTTGACAAATCGAAGATTGCTGTCATGTGGGAATTGATAATAGCTTTTTTATTTTGATAGCGGTCGCGGAGTAGATCTAATGCAGTTTTGTAATTGGCATCAGTGGCATTTGATGACGCAATTATTTGAGCAGGTTCACCCTTGAGACAACTTCGTGAGTAAAAAAACCTCTGAAAATTTGTCAGTCATCAGAAGTCAGGACATCGGAAGTTTCTTGGAATTGCATCCACCCATCCTAACTACCGTTTAATTCAGCTAATTTAACATCAGGCAGTTTAACATTTGATAGATTGATATTGTATACGCCACTGGCTTAGTTGATTCTGCTAAAGTAACTACACTACCACTCAAGCTCATTGAGTACATAGCTGAACAAGGAAATCACATCTAGTGAAATAATTAAGCTCATAGCCATCAGGAAGTTTAGTGTTACGGATCATGTCCACAAATTCAGAAGAATTCATCACTAAAAAAAACTAGAAAAGCCCTGCCGTGAAAGCAGCAGCCTTTGCGCTTTGGCTTTGCACAAGCGCGCAAAAGCTGCTGCCTTCACGTCAGTGCTTCTTCAGGTTCTGAGAGGAAAAACTCAGAAACTCGATATTTTTAGAATAGGTTAAGACGTTAATTACGAAAGCAAAATTCGTGAATGGTTGAAATCCACCGAATGATTCCGCTGATATACCCATTCAAAATTTAATTTTTCCAATATTTCCAAAAATACATATTAGATCGAATAGACGACTTCGGTCCAAGTTGCCAACCCACAATTTACTTAGCAAGTTTACTTTCACTGGGGAACGGAAATTACAGGACAAATTCGACATGATAAGGTTTGCATTATTTATAAATACCCGTGAAACATGCCTCGGCTCTTCAACCCAGATAATTCCTTCCAAATATAGGTTTTTGTTAAGATCGTCCCCGTTGGCTGAAATTTAAGTTGGGATTCCTGATTTCATGTAAACAGTGTCAATTTTCATAGGATACGTTCCGAAAATCAACTCTGTTGTTTCGGTTGCCGATTTCCCGCTCCGTAAATATGAAATATTCGGATGGTTCCTGGAACAAGCGCGTGAAAAAGGTTATTTACGGAATCTGGTCGATGAAAATGCGGTCGATTTACTGTCACCAGAACGATTTTCTATGGTTAATATCCAAAGCATAGAACAATCTATGTTTACTTTAGGTTTGTATTGATTCCGAGTTCAGAACTGTACGGGACGGTTCTAGTTCGAAAATCATAGTCTGATTTGAATCTTGTGATTACTGAATCCCTGCAAATCCATTTAGGTATACATTTCGATTCAAGATATTCGCAAGAAGAGCTGTTTTGTTAAGCGGAAGAAATAAGTGTGGTTATGTCCGTTATTTTTCTCAAGGTCAGAAAGACTCGATTCCAGCAAAGGATGAAGTGATTTGTCTTGTTGGTCTATGCTAGAACCGTCCCGTACAGTTCTGAACTCGGAACCAAAACAAAC
Source organism: Myrrha octodecimguttata (assembly GCA_958510865.1). Lineage (NCBI taxonomy): Eukaryota > Metazoa > Arthropoda > Insecta > Coleoptera > Coccinellidae > Myrrha > Myrrha octodecimguttata. The sequence continues at coordinate 27,398,846 of OY294056.1, forward strand.
CTAAAGTAAACATATATTGTTCTATGCTATGGATATTTACCATAGAAAATCGTTCTGGTGACAGTAAATCGACCGCATTTTCATCGACCAGATTCCGTAAATAACCTTTTTCACGCGCTTGTTCCAGGAACCATCCGAGTATTTCATATTTACGGAGCGGAAAATCGGCAACCGAAACAACAGAGTTGATTTTCGGAACGTATCCTATGAAAATTGACACTGTTTGCATGAAATCAGGAATACCAACTTAAATTTCAGCCAACGGGGACGATCTTAACAAAAACCTATATATGGAAGGAATTATCTGGTTGAAGAGCCGAGGCATGTTTTACGGGTATTTATAAATAATGCGAACCTTATCATGTCGAATTTGTCCTGAAATTTCCGTTCCCCAGTAAAAGTAAACTTGCTAAGTAAATTGTGGGTTGGCAACTTGGGCCGAAGTCGTCTATTCAAATCCAGTATTTTATCGAAAAATGACAGTTCGTAGGTTCATACAGAATATCATGAAGATGATTCGATCACAGAATATTGAATATTTGGAAAAAACAATTTGAAATTTTTTTTTCAAATTCTTCTGATGACGAAATTTTGCACACAGCTACTCATCAGCATTTTCAACCTAGCTGCCAAGTTTTCATATCTTCAGCAATTATGGTTGTATCGAAATTTTTTTTTCTACACTACTGTAAAACACGATTTTTAAGGAACAGGTGAAAGTTTATTCTGATTCAATGAATAGTTTCCAAAATAAAAAAAATTTCGAAAAAATTCGAGAAAAAATATTTTCAGTCTGATCTCAACGAAATTTCTTGAGAAGTTGTGCGTTGTTATCAATCTAATCGTATGAGTAGTTCCTGAAATATCCGGAAATTAATCTCAATTTTTGCCCCCCAAGAAAAATAACCTTTGTATTTCGAACTGCTACACACCCTGAAATTTTCAAGTTGATATAATCCTCCGTAAGTACCTAATCATGGTGACGGCCGGCCGGACAGAATCAATTTTGACACCGGATTCGTCATCAGTGAGTCCAACCTAGTCGTTTAAGACCATTTTCGGCTCAAAATGTGAAAATTATAGACATTTGGACGAAACGATAGCACGCTGTTCCCCTAGAACTTGCGCGGAAAACTGAGGAGTGGGACTAACAGTTGAAAGGATCGCACTCACCCATTTTGAGATTTTGTAGCACGGTGATTGCACGCAAGAAACTAAAGGTCGCATTGTTAAACCGAACTTTTCGGTTTGAAGGAAAACCATAATGATTTTTAGGCTTTATCAACAAAATACTCATTTACTGTGTGAAAACATTCCTTCAACAACAATTCCTCGATACTTTCTAAGGTCTATTTCTATTAAGTTGTTGTATGCTCTGACTAATTGGAAACAATTCAAACTTTGAAGTCCTGTGTATAGAAACATTTAGGATTTCCTTATTTCCCGTATTGTGTAAATGAAAGCTTGAAAGTTTTACCAAGTTACTCTCATTTGCCTTCACATATACAAGATATCTCAAGGTACGATTCGGATCTCGGCAGTAGCTTCCTAGCAGACGCGACCCGGCATCGACCACCGTACCGCTTCCAGGGAATTACATACATGCAACACCTACCGATACCAGCAGCCGTGCAGCGCTGCTTGTATCGGTAAGTGTTGGATGTAATTCCCTGGAAGTGGTATGGTAGTCGATGCCGGGTCACGTCAGCCAGGCAGCTACTGCCGAGATCCGAATTGTACCTTCATAATGAATATACAGGCCACATTTTCTGAAACAACAGATCTGCAAGGGCATCATGTAACGCATTCGAACCTTAAGCGAATTATTCGTTTCTTGATCATGGAAACTCTGCCAATGTCAGAGGAATTACTCCATAGTAGAATGTTATACACTGTGAATGTATATCAAACTGTAATAGACATTATTGAGAGATTTCAAAGGAAGAAAGTTTTTAATTCTGCTCGAAGCACAATAGGAAAAATTGAGTGTTTCACAGACGGCATCAATATATGTATCCCACTTCGAATGCCTATTATCGATATGGATTCCTAGGAATTTCGTAGACGATTTACATAAAACAATTGTATCCAGATGCCGTATAATTGATGTTTTCTGATCTTCGCGAGACAACAAATAGTGAACACATACCGTTTTATCAATATTCACTATGATTTTATTCAACTTACACCATTCTCTGGAGCTTTGAACTAGCATTTCACATAACCGCTGCAATTCTTCCAAGGTCACTGCAGTGATCAACAACCAATATAAATCTGAGTATTGTGTCTAATAAGCTGTTGTAGTTTGTTACTTTGATGAACAGTTTTCTCAGATTTACCGAAAGGTCGATAACTAATAGCAAAAACAAAAGTGTTCCTAACATGGATCCCTGTGGCACACCTAACTTAAGGTCATGCTCACTGCAAAATGAACTTTCCACTTTTACGGACACGACTCTACCTCCGAAATAACTTTGAATCCCTCTGAATCGCAGATTATACATCCTGTCTAATATAATCTAATATAAACTGACGAGCAAAAATTTTGTATAGAGTTGACCATCAGCCTTCTCGTACTTGTAATTTATATTTTCTCGCTTATTCGGGAATAACATCGCAACCGAGAAAAAATCTTTGAAATGTGACAACATTGTTCCCAATATCTCCGTAATATTGAATCGGATCAAAAAGAAATTCGGCACACTGCTGTGAATTATAGAGTTCCAGATATGGAATTTTTTTTCCTTCCTTTGATTGATACAGTAATCAGAAAAAAATATTCGAAAAATTTATTTTTTCAAATTAAGTTATTATACCATTTCCACAAAATTTCGCAAGAAGTGATAGGTTATCATTCGTCAACTAATAACTCACCCTCCACTCGATCGCATCAGTAGTTCCTGTGGGGGAATTAACCTCAAACATACAAATGATATATATATATATTCTTTTGAGAACGAGCATTACAATTCTAAGATATATCACAGTGTTAGCAGAGGAAATGTAAACGGGGTACCATACATATTTGCGTATGATACAAGAGCACAGATAAAAAACCTCAGGAAAAATTCTGTCTCCCCGCATAAGTGTAGTAATTTGTTTATAGAAGATGGATGGCATCTTTTTCATTTGAAAATAATTTTTTCGTCATCTTGAATTCATTTCGACAAAATTTCTTGACATAATATCTGAAACAGAAAGAGGGACAGAAAACCAGAAGGAAGCAGTTAATAATATCACCTACATTTGCTCATGACCGAGAGGGTCTTTCGACCAGGTTCAGTCCTCCAAGCGATGATTTTCAGATCCTCAGATAAACAAAGAACGCTACAGGCCCCTTTATTGGGGAATCATCTCCCATAGATCCATAATTGTTCATTTCGAACTAGAAATCTAATAAAATATCGGGAATGAAGTGAAAAACTTGATACAACTCCGAGACCGTTCGGCCGATTTTGCCCATTAACAAACTTTGAATTTTGAAATGCAACATACCCTGAAGATTCAAGTCGAAATAAATATTTGTTCTCACGTAATCATGCCTATGGCAGGCCCGACAGAATCGATATTGACCCCGCATTTGTCATCAGTGAGTCCAATCTACTCGTATGAGAAGAAATTAGAGATTAACCGACATTGGGACGAAACGATACCACGCTGTTCCTCAGAGCATGCGCGAAAAAAGGAAAAATGTTATGGATGTGAATACGCGCATATAGTAATGAAATTTGTTCCTTTCGAAATCAAAGATGAATACAACCAGCAAATTCTCAGAGAGTAAAGCAACTCATTGAATGAATTGATATCCACCTACTTAGGTTCTTGGTTATCGACTAAAGACGAAATCACTGACTTTATAATGCTCCATTTTATGATAGATCAAAATATTTATTTTTCAGATTCAGATGCTCAGCCCCTAACAACAGTACCGTATAACTACTACAAACAAGTGGCAGATAATAAAGAAGTTATCAGACTTTATATGAGTTTGCAGGGAGCAATGTTTCTTGTGAAGCCGGACGTTGCCATTGTTTTGAATGTGAATGAAATATTTTTTCAAGTTGCTTAAGTTCTCACTACCTATTATTACAGAGATACCTCAATTACGCCTCCCTCTGGTCTGAAGATCGGGAAAAAGTTATTGATGATTTTTGCGAAAAAGGACCTCTTCCAGTAGAGATTACAGAGAAATTCAAAGAATATGAAGCGAAGGCAGAGGAAATAGAGGGCTTACCCGAAAATATCAATTTGGGACCAATTCAGATAGACCTAGGTAATGTGAAATTTTTATGTTAATCCTTGTATTTTCTTCTAATAATATTCATTTGATTGTACATGTATTGTACTGGAAGCGTTATGTAGACGATGTTTTCATTTTTTGGACTGGCTCGACTTCCGAACTAGAATAATTTTTACAACTGATAAATTCCTTCCATGATTCTGTCCAGTTCACTTTGGAAATAGAAAGCTACAATGAGTCCTTCAATTACTTCGACATTCAACTAACGAGAGTGGGCGACCATCTTGAATTTGACATTCACAGAAAACCTACTTTTACGGACATTCTTATTCTCAATAATAAAATATATCCCTATAGAATGAAAATGTCAGCTATGTGAACCTGGCAATTGACCTTGAAATTTTCTCGTGAAAATTTTGTGATCGATTGTACCCGGTAGGTACCCGATTGTACCACAAAAATTTTGTACCCCTAACGTTTTCTCTATACAGCCATTATAACTTTTGAACCCATCGGCACCCAAAAAAAAAAATTCGAAATTTCCTCATGAAAACCTGGTGAAGGATTGTACCAGGTAGGTACCCGATTGTACCACTTTTATTTTTGCGGAAATCCCCATTTTTTTTCTCTTCAACTCGTGATTGGCCGATAATTGATGGAATTTTTGTATGAAAATTCTGTGGTCGATTGTACCCGGTAGGTACTCGATTGTACCACAAAAATTTTCGTTTGTACCCCTAGCGTTTTTTCTATACAGCCATTATAACTTTTGAACCCACCGGCACCCCAAAATAAAAATCGGAATTTCTTCATGAAAACTTGGTGAAGGATTGTACCAGGTAGGTACCCGATTGTACCACATTTATTTTTGCTGAAATCCCCATGGTTTTTTTGCACATCAATTCGAAATTTTTTTTTCTTCAACTCGTGATTGGCCGATAATCGATGGAATTTTTGTGTGAAAATTCTGTGGTCGATTGTACCCGGTAGGTACCCGATTGTACCACAAAAATTTTCGTTTGTACGCCTAACGTTTTCTCTATACAGCCACTATAACATTTGAACCCACCGGCACCCAAAAAAAAAAAATGTCGAAATTTCCTCATGAAAACTTGGTGAAGGATTGTACCAGGTAGGTACCCGATTGTACCCATTTTATTTTTGCTGAAATCCCCATGGTTTTTTTTACAAATCAATTCGAATTTTTTTTTTCTCTTCAACTCGTGATTGGCCGATAATTGATGGAATGTTTGTATGAAAATTCTGTGGTCGATTGTTCCCGGTAGGTACTCGATTGTACCACAAAAATTTTCGTTTGTATCCCTAGCGTTTCTTCTATACAGCCCTTTTAACTTTTGAACCCACCGGCACCCCAGAAAAAAAATCGAAATTTCTTCATGAAAACTCGGTAAAGGCTTGTACCAGGTAGGTACCCGATTGTGCCACATTTATTTTTGCTGAAATCCCCATGGTTTTTTTTGCACATCAATTCGATTTTTTTTTTCTTCAACTCGTGATTGGCCGATAATCGATGGAATTTTTGTGTGAAAATTCTGTGGTCGATTGTACCCGGTAGGTACCCGATGGTACCACAAAAAGTTTCGTTTGTAGCTCTAACGTTTTCTCTACACAGCTATTATAACATTTGAACCCACCGGCACCCAAAAAAAAAATGTCGAAATTTCCTCATGAAAACTTGGTGAAGGATTGTACCAGGTAGGTACCCGATTGTACCACTTTTATTTTTGCTGAAATCTCCATGGTTTTTTTTGCACATCAATTCGAAATTTTTTTTTCTTCAACTCGTGATTGGCCGATAATCGAAGGAACTTTTTTGTGAAAATTCTGTGGTCGATTGTACCCGGTAGGTACCCGATTGTACCACAAAAATTTTCGTTTGTACCCCTAACGTTTTCCTTAGACAGCCATTGAGACCTTTGAACCCACCAACATCTAGAAAAAAGAATGTTATATTTTTTCATGAAATCTTGGTGAAGGATTGTACTAGATAGGTACCCGTTTGCACCACTTTCATTTTTGCTGAAATCCCCATGGTTTTTCATGCATATCAATTCGAAAATTTTTTCTCTTCAACTCGTGATTGGCCGATAATCGATGGAACTTTTGTGTGAAAATTCTGTGGTCGATTGTACCCGGTAGGTACCCGATTGTACCACTTTTATTTTCGCCGAAATCCCCATGGTTTTCTTTACACATCAATTCGACATTTTTCTTCTCTTCAACTCGTGATTGGCCGATAATCGATGGAATTTTTGTGAGAAAATTCTGTGGTCGATTGTACCTGGTAGGTACCCGATTGTATGACAAAAATTTTACATCAACCTGAGATTATAATCTGGAATTATACTGGGATATTTCATTTATGTACGATGAACAGCATTCCAGTGCTGCAAATCATAAAAGTGCAAATTTAAAGAGTCTACACCATGTTTATCTACGGCAACGAAATGTGCAGGTATATAATGTGGATAAGTTCACAGCTAAACGAGCAGTGATTAGTTGGTGATTCACATGGGTGAATAACTTTACCTTAGGTACTCTCGGTTTGATAGTTAGCACATATTTTGAATTTCAATCCTTGCTTATTCTATAATATAATATCTAGTACAATAATGCCTAAAGCACATTTCGGAAACAAATTCCTGTGTCGAGAGACATCGTTAAGTTCATATGAGATTTCTAGTCCTCCATCCATGAGACTGATAAAAATTGATTGAAATAAATTTCAATGGAGGTGTGAAAAGCCTCGAAAGTACAAAAGGAAATAATACAATCAAGCATCCATACAGCAATTATAATCCATCATACGATTCTCGAGGAAGAACACGAACTTATATTGAGCTGGATATAATCTTGATATCATACATTAATGATGTTTTTTTTTATAAGATATGGAATATTCTTTCCATTTTCGCAAGCTCCTATGAGAATGGAACAAAAAAAATCCAATCGCTGTGTAGCACAAATCTGGAAGTTCGGGCCGAAATGAGGTGGATATTCGCCTACCCTACGTACCTACTCGGTACAAATCTGAACTAAATTTTGACGGAGAAATTCCGATTTTTTCAGCTGCAGACAAATACAGAATTCATAATTACTGTATAGAACAAACAATATGAAAAATTTAAATTTATGTCCGATCACAGAATTTTGAAGCCAACATTTTCATTTAAATTGCAATTTATTTTGGGTGTCGGTGGGTTCAAAAGTTATAATGGCTGTATAAAGAAAACGTTAGGGGTACAAACGAAAATTTTTGTGGTACAATCGGGTACCTACCTGGTACAATCCTTTACCAAGTTTTCATGAAGAAATTTCGATTTTTTTTTTTGGGGTTTGGGTGGGTTCAAAAGTTATAATGGCTGTATAGAAAAAACGCTAGGGGTACAAACGAAAATTTTTGTGGTACAATCGAGTACCTGCCGGGTACAATCGACCACAGAATTTTCATACAAAAATTCCATCAATTATCGGCCAATCACGAGTTGAAGAGAAAAAAAAATTTCGAATTGATTTGTAAAAAAAACCATGGGGATTTCAGCAAAAATAAAAGTGGTACAATCGGGTACCTACCTGGTACAATCCTTCACCAAGTTTTCATGAGGAAATTTTGAAATTTTTTTTTTGGGTGCCGGTGGGTTCAAATGTTATAATGGCTGTATAGAGAAAACATTAGGGGTACAAACGAAAATTTTTGTGGTACAATCGGGTACCTACCGGGTACAATCGATCACAGAATTTTCACACAAAAATTCCATCGATTATCGGCCAATCACGAGTTGAAGAAAAAAAAATTTCGAATTGATGTGCAAAAAAAACCATGGGGATTTCAGCAAAAATAAATGTGGTACAATCGGGTACCTACCTAGTACAATCCTTCACCAAGTTTTCATGAAGAAATTTCGATTTTTTTTTTGGGGTGCCGGTGGGTCCAAAAGTTATAATGGCTGTATAGAAAAAACGCTAGGGGTACAAACGAAAATTTTTGTGATACAATCGAGTACCTGCCGGGTACAATCGACCACAGAATTTTCATACAGAAATTCCATCAATTATCGGCCAATCACGAGTTGAAGAAAAAAAAAAAATTCGAATTGATTTGTAAAAAAAACCATGGGGATTTCAGCAAAAATACAAGTGGTACAATCGGGTACCTACCTGGTACAATCCTTCACCAAGTTTTCATGAGGAAATTTCGAATTTTTTTTTTTGGGTGCCGATGGGTTCAAAAGTTATAATGGCTGTATAGAGAAAACGTTAGGGGTACAAACGAAAATTTTTGTGGTACAATCGGGTACCTACTGGGTTCAATCGATCACAAAATTTTCACGAGAAAATTTCAAGGTCAATTGCCAGGTTCACATAGCTGAAAATGTCAGCATTTTATACTTAAGTACATAGGTTAATTTCTGTTCCATTGTCTTGAAGTAATTTCAAGGAGGAGGTTGGAGTCTTGAAGTTGTTAGCTGAGAACAAGGGCTATTCTTCTATTATAATAGATGATTTAATTTTTGAGAATCAACATAAGAGCTTTCATCTATCCACCCCATTTTGAAACACAATTAGAGAAATTTGTATATGTCAATTATATTCCAACTATAAGCGATAAAGTGTGTAAAAGATTGAAGCAGAATAATATCGATGTAATCTGTACTAACAAGAAAAACTTGAGATCAATATTTTTGAATGGTAAGGACCGGCTGAATGATTCCGAATTGAGTGGTGTTCATAAACTTTTCTGTGCTGAAAGTCCTTCATGCTTTATAGGACAAACGGGTCGGTCTCTCAAAGTTATAATTGAAGAACACAAAAAATACATTCTTGGAAATAAACACACAATTGGCTTCTGCAATCATTGCATCACTTTTAATCATTTCATAGATTTTGGTAAAACGAAAATTCTACACAAAGGTGAAAAAAGTAAATGATTGGAAATTTTGGATATATCATCAGCATTTAAACATAAACTTCGAATCGTAAATGATCATCAGTTAGATTTCCATTTATCTCCTGTGTTAACATCTGTCACTTGAAGTGTATTGGTTGAGTATATATATTTTATGTTCAGTTTTGAGAATGGGTTGAAACCCAAAACACGCGTGTCACTTGTATATTTTATTTCTATTGAAATTGTGAAACGTATCGTCAAGTATGTTTGTTTACCCTGTTATCAAATGATATTTGACTCCAATTATTTACTACTGCTCGGGTCCAAACTCTTGTTTTATCATCTATCAAAAATATTGACTCTAGCAGTGACTAATATCACGTTTTGAGTTCCATTTGTTGATTTGCTGACATGGTAGGAACCTACGAAAAGTGGAGTTGCCAACCTATCTGCATGTTATGGTTTCGAATAGACATTAATAGATCTGAAGCTGTTATGTCATTAACAACAATATTATTGTATGCATTATCACTTCCTACACCCTTTGAGTTACAGTCCCTGGCCAAACTATATGTTTTAACAAGGTTGAAAATGCAATACTAATGTTTTTTTGAGTCACCTTTTTCCGCTATGAGAGCTGCATTTCTTCGCAGCATATTTTCATTGCAGGATTGTACAGTCTGCTACATTGTGGATGATTCGTGAATTATTCTTTTCAAGAGCTGTGTTCTGAATGTCAGAGGTATCACCCCGTCAATCTAAAAAAGGCATTTTTTGTTCACGGTAATAGGTTTTTACAAAGCGGGATGTGTGGCAGTGTGTCCCATCTTGCATGAAATCAAATGGATCTTCATTTGAGAACAAGTCTTTGACTTCTGGCAGCAACCGATTTTGCAATACTTTTTTGTACAGGTCTTGTCTCATTATGCCTTGTACCAAGTACAAACGTCCTGTGACTTTTTCGCAGATCACTGACCAAACCATCACTTTCGTAGAGTGCTCAACAGTCTGGAAAACGCAGTGTGGATGAAACTTTTCTCTGTGGAGACTACGTACGAACTGAGTTTCGTAATGCAAAATTTTCGATGTGTTCTCATAGCTGATGCAAACCCACCAATAACATAAAACAAGCATTAAAATACTAAAAATTAGTGCAGTTTCTTGATTGATTAATCCAAGATGATTTATTCGATATGAGATAACAGTTCTTCAGAATCCCACACCTTTTCTTCGTTATCGTTCGGTTCAATTCAAGTGCTTTGCCTTCATTGCAGCTGTTAAATTTGGTTTCTTGGCGGATCGGTAGGCTTTGAAATCCAAATCCCTCAACTTTCTGCGTACAGTGCGTTCAGGAGCTTTCACATGAGCATTTTTCAGTTTTGATTCAGTGAGTTTTGTGATTGCGAATCATTTTTCCAGACAAATTTTCTTCAAGCATCGCTCTGACCTTGTAGACAAATTGACTTTCTTCCTTATTTTTTTCCTTTTCAGGGTTCATTCTTGATAGGATTCAACTGCTGTCAATTTTGACACCGAATCAGTCGTCAATGTGTCCAACCTAGTCTTTTGATAAATTACAGACATTTAGACGTAATGCTAGCAAGCTGTTTCCCAGAACATGTTGCAAATATTAGAAAAGTTACCACTTCTACTGCTACTCATGCTACCAGAAATATTTTCCGACAGACTTCTGGGGCAGTGAGTATTTACACTAGCTCCATCATTCATCTGCCTATAAGTTTTGGCAATGGCGGAAAACGAATTTGAAGCCTAAGAGTTTTTTCATGATGAATTCTTTCATTGCTTTCAATTCATATGTATTAATATTCTGGCTGATTCTTTTTCAGGTGTTATTCACTTTGTTCTCGAGTCTATGGTTTGTGTTTGTACAATGCCATATCACTTTTTCACGTTCAAGATTTATCTACGTGCTTGTTCTCTGGGACAGCGCGGTATCGTTCCGTCACAATATCTGTAGTTTTTCGAATTCTGAACCGCAAATGGTCTTACAGGCGATGAAGTTGGACTCACTGATAACGTCCGTTTGTGCTTCGAACGAAAAGACATACATTATTGAAATGTTCAGGTTTGCTTTAGAGCCTGAATATATCGGTTGAGTTTGTTATTGGGCATTAGTGGCCGCACGGTTTCGAAGTTATACCAATATGAAATTTAGTGGATAATTCAACAACAATGTTTCAAATTTCAGTTGTTCGATCTGATATTCATTTTCGGAAGCAAAAAAAAAAATAACAATATGTCAATTTTGGTTTTTTCTTGAAATTTTGGGGTTATTCCCTCAATATCTGAAGAAGTTCTGATACGATCATATTAGTAACTAGTATATAGTATATAGTAACTAGTTTTTTGGAAGCTTTCAGCCAAACTTCTAAAAAAATAGATTGTATCGAAATGAATTCAAGTATTTGATCGCAAAATGACAGCTTGAGATTCAGAGTCGACAACTCAGAAACTCGATATTTGTAGAATATTTGTATTTCCATTATTGTATTCGTATTCCCCAATTATCCTAGGCTTCAAGGAATCCCCTCAGAAGCTTGAAGCTTGTGCGAGTTAGGATATCAGGTGTGTTCTGTGTAGGCTTTGCTACTGTAACCTTGCGCTACCCTAGACACATCACTGTTTATTTACAACCCAACAGTGGATGGTGGCCAGTGCCAATCTAGAAAATTTCTATCATAGTCCGGGATCGAACCCAAGACCTTTCGGTAAGAGTCGAACGCTCTAACCATTGAGGTACCGACGCAAATAGGTTTACATCTTAATTTTTTTCCCAATATTTTCAACAATACACACGAGATCAAACTAAAATTCAGTACTTCATTGAAAAATGACAGGTTGGAGGTTAATACAGAAAAAATATGATCAGAAAATAGCAGAATATTGACTTTTTTGGAAAAAAAATGAATTTGTTTAAATTCATATCACGAAGCTCTGCACGAAGTCATTTATCAGCATTTTCGAGCCAGTTTGTAAGTTTTATCGTTATTGAATTAGTGCTTTTGGTGTTTTTTCAGCAACACTGAGGAGAAAGCCTAGAAATGTAACAATTTTTTCCAATATCTCCGAAAGTTATAATCGTATCAAATCGAGATTTGTTACCCTGCTGTGAATTACAAAGTTTAAGTAACAAATTTTTTTTAATATGATGAATAGGAAAAAAATGCTTGTAAAGAGTTTCGGGGGAAATTTGGAGTTTACCGAGAGTTCGATCCCACCGAAATGGTAAAAGTGGGTATATTTTTGTAGATCAAGCCACGAAGATTTCGAACAATTACTGTTGAAATGCTTCACAATATAGGACAGTTTGAAGAAGTAATGCATGTGCCTCACTCACCTTTATTCCAAAAGTTCTGCTTCGGTTCTGTTAACGTTCGTACTAAAAGGAATACGGAATTGGTTCAGAACTAGACATGCGCACTTCAACGATGATGATGAGTGGATAAGAAGTTAGTTTAGAATAAATTCGTTATCGGATCCGCTAACATAGCTAATAGCTTTGTGTTGGTTCAGAACTGTTCTGAATGGTTCGAGAATGCGCGCTTGCGATTTTGTGTTTTGGTTCATTTCAGAACCGGTTCAGGATTTGAGTACTCCTGTCTTGGTTATTTTCAGAATCGATTCCGTACTGTTCCAGAACTGTGAGAGGAGTTCTGACGTTACAGTCCGAACTGCTTCAGAATCGTTCGCACAAGCGTAGAGTGTCTGTCAACGATTAAAATGGTTAACCTCACCTTTTCGGCATCGTGTATTGATTTGGTTATTGATTGTTGTATGAGGATTGTGTTAGGTGTTTAATCTAAACTTTTGTTATTGGGGATAATTCCTTCGCTACGACCTCCCTTAATAATCTGAAGGATTTTGCTTCAATAATTCACACCCGGGATGTATATCCATCTGATTAAATAAATCTTCTACCCCTTTTGAATAATTATGTTTCGAATTAATTTCTTCCCCAAAACGTACGTATTCGAGATACGTTCATCATTGAATTCATTATTATATGAATCAATCATTTTTTTCGTATAACTTACTTTCAGATTGTTGGCTCATTTTGTAATACAAATAATTGAATACAGAAAAATTGATTTTTCACAACATCAAAAACAATTGAAGTGGATGGAATATATATCCCCAAAAATATAAAAATCACATATAAAACGGCGACAGAAACTTTTGCATATTCTTTAATTATACCACAGACAATGAGACGTGAATAGCATTCCTCTTTTTGCCAACACCAACGGAAGATATTCTTTCTTCACGATCCCGATGAGAACCCAAACTCAATTCTTGTTTTAGTTTCATCGCTTATAGAACTGTTATAGGATAGTTTAGAATCGGGCTTCAAGAGCGCATCGATTCTGCGCAACTCTAGAACTGTCCTAGGAAAGTTCTGAAATTCGGGACCAAAACAAACCTAACATTAGTTATGGAGTTCGAACTTTATTGAATTACAGGGTATTGTAACTGAAATGACAATTGTTTTCCATGTGATATGCAGACTTGAGGCAAAGGTGCACTTAACGGTAACAGCCCAGGCCACGACGCGGGACGGAATTTTATTATTTCTATATTCAAGTCAACAATCTACAATATTATGTCAATTCAAGCTCGATCAGGGGTCCGTTCAATAAAACAACAACTAAAAATTTATAGGCGTGTGTATTTCACGTAGCACAGTTTTCAATGCATCCTTTAGAATGACCAATATCTTTTTGATTGCACAAATTAATTTTTTTGCCGATTCTCTTGAGTTTCTCTAGGAATCCTTTTCAGAAGCTATATACTTCTGCTAGTCATGAGACTTGTAAGCTTGTACCTTGTAACTTGTTGTTTCCTTGAACATATGTCTCTGATATGTATATATTTGAAAATTTTGGAAAATGATTTTTTCGAATAACATATATCTGCTGAATTATAGTGTGGATATCTCACTCGTTATTGAAATCCAAATTTGCCCTATAAAATCGAGTTTTTAAGCTGATTCCTTCAAAATAAATAATGTTTGCGATAGATCGCCACCGTTGGGGTGGCGGTTCAGTTTGGGGCAGGGTTGTTACTTCGGATTTGAACTCGAGTAAGCGCATGAAAGCTCCCAACTTCACGTAATTTACCTTTGGTTACGCCGCTTATATCGTGATAGTTTTCAATTTTCAGTTTCTCCGTTGTTAATTTTGTATATTTTGCTACAGATGAATTCAAATTGGCTTTATTGGTTGAATCGAATGCATGGAAATACATAATGGGAAATAATTTGGCTTCAAGGAATAAGCAAAGGCTTAACAAAATGGTGGACTTTATCAAAACACAGGAAAAAATAATGAGTAGAAAAATAAAAGACCTCGACGATTGCAGGTAAGTGAGAAAGTTTGAGTGTGGAAAAATGTTTCATTCTGAAAGCTCGATTCAAATCTATTAATATTTAACTCTAGACTTGCCATGCAATGCCTGGAAAGGATCCGAGATAATTTTATCGAAATGGACATGGAACTGGTCGCAATGGAAGAAGCATATGCGATCTTCACTAGATTCAAAATTGATGTCCCAAAAGAAGATATTGAGAGAGTTGATACTTTGAGATTCAATTTTGGTAACATGGGTGTTCACGTGAGTATACCTGAGTCAACCGTAATCCCATCATCAGAATTCATGTTTTTTTCAATATATAAATCTGGAAGCTTCAGAACCATATAGAGATACATAAATATTCGATAGGAATTCCAAAAGTGAAACTTTATTGATCATGGCAATTGAAAAACAAAATTGATAGATACGATAGCCTTCACTGCAAGTGACAAAACCATGAAATTATGTCAGATTGTCTTCGCGATAAGACACTCAGAAAAATTTTGTGAAAATACCTTCAGTTGTTCTCTCAATAATATTAGGTAAGGTTCAAAAAGCTCCCTGCATGTACACACTTTTTTCATTTTCCATTTTCAAGATTCGGCTTAGGTGAAAGTTACAAGCATTTATATATTTCTCAATTTGCTAATACACCCCTACACATTGTTCACTACGGATATTTCTTACAGTGATCCATTGTTCGGAATTCAAAGGGATATGATTGACAAAACTCCTTTACTCACTTAATTCTTATGACTTGGTGCTTTTTGCGATATTATTGTAACTAAAACATTTCACTACGCTTGACCAATGAGAAACTAATCTTCCTTTTGATATTCATGCACAATCCAATTGTTGTTATTTATTCTCATATTGGGAATTTCATCATTATCCTTATTTTCACCAGATTCATGAATGAATTATATGAAATCATTCAATTAACTCATGAAGACATTAAGTGAACTCAATGAATTCTTTGGCAAGACTGATCCGAAGATATGGGGAAATAGTTTCAATTCATAAGCTCCGGTCACAAAATAGATTAATGAATGTGTATTCAGTGGTCTGCATAAACGTAGGCGGAACTAAATTCAAAGAAATTAATAGCTCAGGGGTGGATCCACAAAAACAGGAAAATTACTCCTTCCTTCTCATATTTTAAACACTCAACGTCGAATGTCTCCAGAACTGTGCGTTTTAGGGTAAATTAGGAGGGGTAATTAAGTATTTTGAAATGATTGAGGATTCTTATATTGGCTCGAGATAAGCCTCATCTGCATTTTTCATGCTAATGTCTTATAGTTTTATGAGTCGGCGAGTCTATAACTAGAAACCGTTTGAAGAAGGAAACAGCGATTCCTGATGAACATGTGTCATAGAAATTTATACCAAAACTCATTTTTCGAAGTAACCCTGTGAAAGCTAAGATAAAAAGTCTCTTTTTTCAAATTTAAACAGTCTGTATCTCTTAACCAGAGCTGAATCTGGGGGAATGATAAATGAAAAAAGTGTTTTATTCGATGAGAGGAAGCTATGGTCAAAATTGATGTACAACTTAAAGACTCACCCTGTATAAAAACAGGGAACTTGAAAATATAAGGACACTCATCTCATTACAGTTAGTGATTGATTTATTTATATACTAATAAATTTTACAATACTCACCTATAGTTTCTTCCTTCAATCAAGAATATGATTCTAATGTGGTGTTTCCATTCAACTCCTCCGCATTCCATGCAAGTTAAGTTAACCCATTAACTTTTCCATTGAGATAAGAACACAGTTAAGCATCTGTATTCCACTTCGTACTTGATTTGAAATTAATCCGAATTTCAAAGAATCAAGGTCGCTATTCTTGACAGCGATTTTTTAGACCGTTCCCTTTCGTTCCATACAAACGCACCGCAAATCCTTACCAACAAAATGGAGACGCCCACTTTTTCTAGGTATTTCCCTTCTCAGGATAAGTCATTTCGAAATTCTGCATGAATTCCGAGCCTTCATATTACAACTAAGTAGAAGTTTTTTTATTCGATCCGATATTGGGAAAATGAAAATGTTTAATGGATATACCTGCAGAATCACTGGGTGAATTTCATCTATACACGAATTCTTCGTCACAAAGCTCTAAACGTGCTCTGGAGACATCGAGTTTTTGAACTGTTTGTTCAGGAGCTCTTTTCTTTTATTTGGACCTTATTTCGAGAGACGTTTTGGTGTATTTGGATAGTTTTTGGTAGTGCCCTCTGTCGTTATTTTGAACGAGCAGATAAAACTAATATATCTCATATCCTTCTCTTCTTAAACTACGTGTTTGGGTCTGGGTATCAAGTTTTCTACCGGATTTTATTCATGAAAGCTTTCATTCTTCATTTTGTGGGTGATATCGAGAGACTGAAATATTCTTCATTGGAAAATATTACAACATCTATCTATCTTTCTATGCCTTTCACATCAGGAGATAGTTTTCCGACTACATTGGAATCTATTTATACTATACTACTAATAGGCCTCTTGCATGTTACACGAATTATCATATTTTTATGTTTTTCTCATTCAATTTCGATGAAAAATCATAATGTATGCTATGTCACACTTCAACAATTCGCGAATTTCGAATAATTCGGTATTAAAAATCGTCAAATCGGGACGCAAAACCAAAGCGAGTGAAACGTGGTAGATCGCATCTACGTCACTCTTTTTTCCACGATGCCCGGATCGATACAGCTGACGCTCCCTATTCGCTTGCTAGAGAGAAAGGTACACGAGAAGAGGGAGAGAGTGGATATATCGCGGTACGTCACGGAAGGCGCGGAGTTCCGAAAGTTTAGACAACCAATATGTGGAGCCTAATATAAAAGACCGTTTTCTCGTTGGAAATTGAAATTTTTGACGGCAATTGAAGTTTTTCAGTATTTTTATCGATAGAATATTTGATTCCAATGATAAAAAAAATCAAGCAAGAGGGCTTTTCATCAAAGCACTCAAATATCTATTGCCCCAAAATACTTGCAACTTTCCACTTGTTCGTACACAATATTTAACACGTTTACTGCCAACTACGAGATAACTCGTAGATTGCGATCTCTGTCAGGACGCCGACTACGAGTCATCTCGTACTGTGTTTACTTGCCATAATCGAGCAGCTACGATCAAACACGTAGTATATCAGCGATAATATGGATAGATGGCTTCTGGGAAGAGATGAAGATATCAATGCTGGTTTACATGAACGGAAAATTTATCCATAAAGGAACAGATAATATAATTCTAAAAAAAAAATTCAAAACAAGAAGAGAATATATTTATTGTTCGTTAAACTTTCTGAAACAGTCTTCCACACAAAGGGCTGGTTTTTCTTCACAGATTGCACAAAAACAACTGGTGTCGCGGCGTTTTTTTCTTGGGTACATATACGACATGGCTGCGTCGGACGGATAATTTTTTTCCGAGCTGGGTGAATCTCTTCATTCTCTTATCCAACCAACGCGATGACGAATTCTCCTCTGAACTTTATCAGTTTTATTTTAGAAGTCATTTATCGATAAATTTTGTGCGAATTCTGTGAACGAATTAACTCGAAGTTGGGCTCCGCGAAGAGATTTCTGTTACGTAAGCCAACTACGAGATGATTCATGAGACCTTTTTTTTTTCGAAAAAATACATTTTCTATAAATTTTGGTGATAACTTTGTACTATAATTAGAGTTTTGGATAATATAATATGATTAACTCATTTTGGCTTTTCAGACCAGAATTCGGAAAATTGCCGTGGCAGTCAACGTGTTAAAAAGGTACCCACCTGGACAATATTCTCATCTATAACTATTGGTCAAACAGATATCCATCTATCTGGGAAAGTGCATTTCACCCTTATAATTTTTCCACTTGTACTAATTCCTTCGAAATGTGAAGGGTGAAATGTGTTTGGGGTGAGAGGCTCCTGATTGATCTAATTCAACACACCTGTTTCAACGAGAATCCGTTGCAAAATATGAAACAACTTCCTCACTAAGTTAAAATGCTAGGAAACTTCAAACTTGAACTACGCGGACTGGCTGATATAATATCATTAGTATAGCGTTTTCATTTCATGGCTACTTGCAAAATCAATATGGTTAAATTATAAAGCTTTCATATTGGCACACCTCGTTTGCATATAATGAAGCAAAACTAATTCTGAATACTCGCACATATTCAGGCAAAACAAACGCAAGAAGCTATCTATGACGTCCAAGCACCTCTACTAGATGAGCTGACAGCTGGCGTCGATAAGTTCGGCTTCGAAGTTGAAGCCTTCGATAGAGATTTCGAAGAGAAGGGTCCAATGGTAGTAGGTCTGGAAGCAAGGGAAGCCAGTGATCGAGTACTGGTCTTTCAAGATCGCTTCGATGAATTATGGCGCAAGTTCGAAATGTACAGTAGTGGTGAAAGATTATTTGGCCTGGAAGTCAAGGATTATCCCATTTTGCACAAAAGAAAGAAGGAATTCAATCTACTGAACAAACTTTACGGATTGTACTTGCAAGTGAACAAGAGCATAGATGGATATTATGATATATTATGGGCTGATGTTGATACAGAAGTCATTATAGCTGAGCTTGCAGACTTCCAGAACAGGTAAATTATACGTCATTAAATGAAAGTGATGAAAATGTAAGTGGAATTCGATGTATATTATATATTTTCAGTTATGATATCTTCAGTTGGGCTTTTTGCACACGCGTGCTCAATTCACTGACCGGCTATTTTGTCATCAGTTGGAAAAATTGATGGAATCACCTTACATCCTACTCCCTTACTCACCTTGTGTATATATATTTATATTCTCCGGTGCCAGAGCCCACGCGATATTGTGATATCGCGAGTCAGATTCTCCCTGTTAGCAGCTGGAATAAAACGAACGTCTTTTTGGTATATTTTAATTCTCGAGACTATTCGTTTTCAATCTGTTTACACTCTGAACACCTCTCGCGTTGACTTGGCCCTAATTTTCACAAGTTTCCCGATAGCCAGTTGCCGACTCGCGATATCGCAATCTCATCTGCACTCTGGTCACACCCTTAATGTTCCGCTTTCATAGGAATACTGTCACATTTAGAAGTAAACCATAAAAAAATTTGTGCATAGAGACATTTTTTGAGGTACAAATAGTTATGGGCCGTATTTATAGTTGTTCCTTGAGGCTTCCTTACTGAAGGCCGCCTTGAATTTGCTTTTCTATGCAAACAAATACAAGTTTGTTTGCATAGAAATATAGAAAAGCAAATTCAAGGCGGCCTTCAGTAAGGAAGCCTCAAGGAACAATTTTTTTCGAAATTCCCATTGATTTCTAAACAGACTCGATCTCCTGATTTTATTTTGTCCGGCGCATGGTTTTCGCCCAAAAAGATGAAAATTTCTGGAAAAGCACCGAGATGAGGTCAGAAAATTTCTCGTACGTGTTCCAAATCTTTGCCAAACAGGTCACTCATTCACGAATTGATCCCACCGAACGACATTTTACTTTCTGATTGTAAGGTTCGGTCACCTTCTTCTCATAAAATCCTCACGAAATTTTGCATGGCCCTTCAACGTACTATTTTCTGATCAAGTACCAGATTTCAAAAGCTCTCTTGCATGTATTTCTTTTATCATTGGAATCAAATATTCATCCATAAGAATACTGAAGAACTGCAATCGCCGTCAAAAATTTCAATTTTCGAGGAGAAAACGATCTTTTAAATTAGGCCCCACATATTGGTTGTTTAAACACTCAGAACTTCGCGCCTTCCGTGACGTACCGCGATATATCCACTCTCTCCCTCTTCTCGTGCACTTTTCTCTCTAGGAAGCCAATAGGGAGCGTCAGCTGTATCTCTAGGAAGCCAATAGGGAGCGTCAGCTGTATCGATCAGGGGCCTTATTCTTGAAATCCGATGGTATAGAACGTTCTCTATGGCTCAATCTCCTGTTCGACCTTCCTCCCATTTGTCAAAATGTCAATTCCGTATTCTTGAACATCAAGGAGCGGTATTCATGGATTCTGGGAAGAGAACAAACGTGGAAAAAGTAGGCGAAGGAAACGCAAGCATTTATGATGGAACGATAGAGAAGGTTTATACCATCGAAGTCAAAATGGGGAGCAGTCCGAATGAGCGGTCATGGACGAACAATTATGCCAAATGTTCTAACCAATCAAAAACAGGTATTTTCCATAGACTTGAAGCTAACTTCATTCATGTAGCCAACTTTATGTATAAATGAATCGACATGGACTATATTTCTGTGATATATTGTCATGATTCAAATTTGAAATCCTACAGTTGTCATAAGAGTTGGGAGCGTATTTCGGAAAATTGTTAAATGGATCATTTTGAAAATAAAAGATCACTCCCAATCAACTATAAACAGAAGGAGCTGCTCACTGACTACATTACACAAAGACCTGAAATGTACATAGTTCGGTTAAATTCAGATTATAGAAGGGAGGATATGAAGAAAAACTGGAATGAAATTTTAGTTTTCCGAGTTGAGCTTCAGTTGATCTAAACATTTCGATGAATTTTTGATCAGATAGATCAAACTGGTTCCGTTTAGAAAGCACATGGACATCGATTTGGTATTGTTGTTCTGCATTTTCCACGTCTTCATTCAGTACTTCTACATAATTGCACTCGCCATTTCCATTTCCGAGTGAAAACAGAAATCTTGTAATGAAAGTTGATTGTGATTGTTAAGACTTAATGCAAGACAGATCAAAATTGTCAAATAGCAGAAACATAATTAGCGTCCTCTATGTATCGTTCCATCACAAATCGTAAGAGATACATCGCGCGATCTCCGAGAAGCACTCATTCATTTCAAGAATACCGTTTCCCTGAAAAACTCGTAGACGCCCCCTTTCTTCCAATCGTTCTCTTCCCCGGTTTCAAGAATAGGCGCCCAGGACATCGTGGAATAATCAGTGTCGTAGAAGGCGATCAACCGCGTTTCAACCAGTTTGGTTTTGCGTCACGATTTGACGATTTTTAATAGCGAATTATTCGAAATTCGCAAATTGTTGAAGTGTGAGATAGCAAACATTATGATTTCTTATCGAAATGGAATGGGGAAAACATGAAAATATGATAATTCGTTTAACATGCAAGAGAACTATTCGAGAGTACAGCATTTTATTTTCGTTTCCTGTGTGAAATATGAATAGTACATATGCTTGCTTTAAAAAATGACTTCTTGAGATTATTTTGAGAAATTCGAACATCCAATATTTTTCGCCCACGTGCTTGTTTAGCTCAAATCAAAAAAAATTTCAATATTACTTACTTACAGATCAATCATAGTATATTCTTTCAACTTACTTCATAATCTCGTGAGAATCTGTGCATTTGAGACTGAACTAATTTGTTTTTGGGTCCTGTCACACATCAAACAACCAGTTTTTGAATTTAAAATAATGTAATAACCTTGGGGGGTACGACGTAATCATCATTGTTAAAGGTTAATCAAGAATGGCGACACCCCGAAGGTGGGTGTGGCCTGATGCAACATGGACCGTAGAAGTTTATTGAAAAATTGAATTTTTTTTTTTTTTTAATCGTAGTCCATCCTCCATGAGGAGAGAAAAAAGTATTAAATTACCCCTTAATAAGTCTTTCCATGCATTGTCAACTGAAGTCCTTTCTTTCGTTTCCTCAAACTTTTCTCTTCATCTGCTTCCTCTAGAGCCAAAGTAATCATTGCTGAATCACTTCTCAGAAATTTTTAAAACAGGATGGAGACCTTAGTTTGTGTTGATACTCATGAGAAATGGTTACCACCTACAGTAGTTTACACTAATTTCAGCTATTCAATAAAGCTCTTCAGGAATTTGAACAACAATTCATTCGAATCTATCAATACATTGCCAACGTTTCGAACCTTTCGTGGTTATTTTTCAAGACTTGTATTAAATTTGATTTGGAATGTGTTTGACAAAATAAAACATTCATTTTCTCTCTGTGATAGAGAGTCGACCAACTCCGATTTGTCTTGCAAGAAGTATTCGGTTCAACCGTTGGCAATGTATTAGCAGATTTGAATTCCTGAAGAACTTCCTGAAGGACTTTATTTAGTTTATAACCATGAACGTTAACCACCAACAAAATTCCAGCTATTTTTGCGTGTTTTCTGTAACCTCGAAAGGCTAGTTTACAGTTTCATCCCGAACATTTTCAGATGCCGTAAACTGCCAAAGGCCTTGAAGGATTGGCCAGCTTTCTTGGACTTGAAAAAGAAGATTGACGACTTTAGTGAGACTTGTCCATTGCTTGAACTGATGGCTAATAAGGTAAGCACTGTTAATTTCGATAAAATGTATGCAGAAACTAGGTTACAGAAACTATGGTTCAGCATGCATACTGATTCGATAAATCCAAGTGGATGTGACTTTGTTCGCACTCTTTTCACGGAATAAACCTGGATAGCACACCATATCCCCAGTATATCCTCTCAATATCCTATTCGTGGCGTATGTCCCAGGACATTGGGAGGATATACGGGGGATGTACAATTGGGGATATCCCTATGATTTAGGGTTCGTATATACCAAGTATGTCCTCTGAGTACCTGCAACCCACATTTAATTTACGACATTGAGAGGACATACTTGGGATGTACAACTTGGGATATCCGTACGATTTAGGATACGTATATCCCAATTATGTCCTCTAGCAGCTGCGAATGCTGCGATGCAATCCACGTCGATTTTTTCGGAATACGCCTTCGCGTTGATTGCTGGTTCAAATACCAATAAGAGCCAGAATGTTTATGGGTTGGATCTATGTTGTATCATTTAATAACGAAAAATATCCAACTTGAGGTGTGAAATTGAATTATTCACTTTTTTAATATATCTAGGTGCATATTTGAAAGCTGAGATCAATGAATATCATTTGTGGATTATGAAAAAATCAGAAATAATCTTATAATATAAGAAAATTCAATGTAGCAATATGAATAATGTAATAATATATTATTAGATCATTGATTATCGATCACACAGATTAGGAAGTTATAAGTTTATATTACTTTATGTTCTGTGGTTCATAATCTATGTTCGGTCAATCATGACATTTGACAGATTCTGCGTTGATCGATATTTTTTTATTTTTTTTGCTTCTTTTCTTTACTTGGAGTAATATTAATTATGGGCATCACGAAACACAAGAACTGATGAAATGGTATACTTTTCGTCTTCAGTAAACTCGTTCTGCATTCGTCCATTTCGAAAGTGGATTTCGGCAGTGATTTTGTGCTATATTTTATACCCTCTGGTATGTAAGTATAAAAAATTCATTAACTAGCTAACAAATATAAGATAGGGGTCCAACGACAAAAAGGAGTAATTTAATACAAGAGCTTGAAGGTCAAGCTTGTAAGATTGAAATATCTTTCTAGCAGTCAGTACAGTGATGGAAAATGGAGGTGGTATGATTCATGGAACCGACACATCTGAAAATCCCATGAGTTCTTGCAATATAAAAGAGTTAAATGATGTTCCATGATCCTATTATTCTTCAGAAAAAAACTTTACCGAAGGAGACTTTTAGTAACCCATGGTTTGTCAAAGATTGAAATTGTTTAACTACTCTAAGGTGAGTACAGCAGATAATTGTTCTATTTCATTGGCTAAATGGGCGATACTTCACAATGTTGGAAATAAAACAATTAATGGAAGGTATACTAATAGGTATGCATTCAAACTTGTGGAGGGATACCCGAACACTTCCAGGTACAATATGTGTTGTACCAACACAGGCTTCTTTTTATTTTGGGGTATACAATTGTTTACGAAACTCAAGAGCTGGTCGATGCAACTCAGCCAATCAGGAAATCGAAATCGAATTCAAAAGTGAACCAGAACTGGAATCGAAGCTCGATCAAGAACGCCTAGTTCATAAATTTAGTTCTGTTCCAATTAGCGTTTGGCCTCGCAATATAAAATCTGGTATAGGACCTAACATAAAGATCAGAATATAATATGAAGTTGGTGTTGTTCATAGTTGAATTTTTTGTAAACTCATGTTTGATTCTTTCTATTCATTTCACTGAATATTTTATTGCACTTTATATTATTTTATATATTTATTCATTTCCAGCATCAAATACAGTGAGTGGAAGAAATCAAACCAAGAGAATTTGAAATAATGTATGCAACAAGCATTGCACACAAAATAATTTGAACATTTGTGAGTTGATCAGGTGCAGTTCGATAAGACAGTATAATATGTGAAACTTTTAAGGTAATCAAAGTATGGTTACGACTCTGATTACGCAGTGTCACATTATCCCAAGTATTGTGTTGGATATTGTACAAGATGTGAAGAAAATAAAACAAAACCTAAAGGAAGCCCAAAAACCAGCAAACGATGAAATATCAACCAATAGACTGAAGGACTTCGGTCGATGCCCTTTTCAGAAAGAATAAAGAACGGTATTATTATTATTATTATCAACTAATTGTTATGATTCTTTGGATATAACCTTCCCAATGAATAGCTTAGATCTGGAGACATTTAAGATTTTTTTTAAGTGATGAGCTAATTTTTCATCTAGTTGTGAGTTCAATTAATAGTTTGTACATCAAGTGATTTAAATGAGTAAAAAGTTCAACCTATGAGTCCGAAGTGTCAATTCATTTTGATAAGGATTTAAATGATAATTTCTTCTCAGAAAAAAAGTATTTTAGGAAATAAGATTAAATGTATTGCTTCGATTAATGGTTGCTAGGTCACTGAGTATTTGATTGTCATCTTATCCTTGATGCTATGGGTTGACTAATGTCCTTTTAAATGGTCAAAATGGGATAACATGAATCAAGTTCAGGCGATGGACCAAAAGCTCTGGTTATCGTTCGGTTATCCAAACTGACTTATAGACAAAGGATAATTTGGATAACTGTAACCATAATCAATTCCAAGCGATGGACCAAAAACTCTGGTTATAGTTACGGTTATCCAAACTGACATAGATGAAGGATAATCTTTCAATTCGGATAACCGGAGCTTTTGGTCCATCGCTTGAAATCACATTTTGTGTTGATAAGTACTTGCAACTGTCTGAATGTCATTTGTCATAATGTTAATGTAACTTGCTGACTTTTAATTTTAGGCCAAAGAGATTGCACAATGCGGAAGAAACAATAGTTATGAATTTGTAGGAGGGGTAATGACTCCCCCAATCAGTGACAACGGCAATGCAGTTTAACTGGCGAAGAAAAAGAGGAAATTTGGGAGATTGTATAGTACAAAATTGATAAATGGTAGGCAAAATAAGTCTGCAATTAATTTATTGTTTCAATTTATATATTTTGTTTCAGACGCTGATGAAATTGCGAAAATTTCTACACTGCGAAAGACGGAAAAATCTGTTGCTGGCTGGCTAGAGAGATATAGGAAAGATGATTGAACCCTGTGATAAGTTGAGAAATATGTAATATCCCTTTTTTTTGTAGGATTTCTTTTAGAATAAAAATTATTGAAATTACGTACATTGCTTTAGTCTAATGACCCTGTAATGTGAAACTCCCCCCCTCCCTCTTTTCTAAATTAGGGATGTCCTATAGTCAACTTCGAACTATATCCCTAGAATATATGCGTAGACCGCTGGGGGAGTTCCCACTTTTCTAAATAAGTCATCCTCAGGATGTCCTCTTGATAGCTTATGGTCTGTGGAGTATATCCTCTGGATATACAAAAACACCACCTGGGGGATTCCCACTTAGTAACATTCTATATCCTCAGGATATCCTGAGGATGATGTATAGACGAATTCGGATTTCCCTGGGATATACTAATATCTCTGCTCGATAATCCCAAGAACATCCTCAGGATCTTATTGTGCTATCTGGGAAAAGCGATATGAATTAAACGAAATGTTGTTGAGACTTCAATTTGTACATCAATTTTAATTCTAGAATTCTCTCATCACATAAAACACTTTTTTCACTCACCATTTTCCAGATTCGGCCCCGGTGAAAAGATTGGAATTTCCAAAAAAGATCAGTTTTCCTTTTCTAGCTTGGACATGAATGAAACGAATTTTGGTGTGAAGTTTTCTATAACTATGATACATATTATACTGTAATCAATTTGATCGTACTTAAAACGGCTTTCTTGTTATAGACTTCCCGATTCATAAAACTATAAGAAATTAGCATGAAGTATACAAACTTTATCTCAAGTCATTATGAGAATCCTCAATCATTTCAGAATACTTAACTATTTCTTATTTTGTCTGCTCGAACGAACCATTTTCGAAATGTTTAACGTTGAATGTTATAAAATCGGATAAACTCGTGAAATTTTCCTATTTTCTTGCATTCGCCCTTGGGCTAGTGGAGGCAGTGAATTGAGCTCAGCCTTCGTTTACTTGGAACACAGAATTCACAGAAATATTTATCTATGATGAATAGAACATTTTCTATGTACCTTATCTAATTCGCATATACCATGATGTAAAAAATATGGTGTGCTCATCTGAAGAAAGTGACGTCAGCAAGATTTGAATACAACGAAATATATATTCTGTGCTTTGAATTTGAATGAAAAATGGACGTTATCATTGGTAATTGGTTATGGGGTAATGAGGGGGGAAGAAACTCCCTGTCCACGTGGAATGCCATACATAAATCTCAGAAATGAGTTTTGAAGTCTCTGAATGTGTCCAGAGTTACACGAGTTCAGGGCGGGACCATATACAGTATCACAGAAACTCAAATGGGACAAACGAAGGGATTCACAGAGCATTAACTTGGTTTTTTGGCTGAGACAATGTCTATGCGCATATATCTGCTTCAAAGTCGAGTAGGCCAGCCGAAGCTTCCAGTTGATATGCTCGGTGAAGTGAAGCTTGATGTCAACAATTAAACCTAAATTCCTAGCTGATTCCCTGAATTCCATCCCATCATCACCAATTCAAAGATTTATACTCTGCAGGAGTGTTAGCCTCACGTTATCAGAGCAAAATAGCAAGCAACAGATTTTAGGGCGTTTATCTCCAGATGATGCCTTTTCAACTCGAAGAATATGTTATTGAGGTCAACATTTATGCTCCCATTAGCCTGTTCCACGTCAAAGGGACCGAAAGACAATTGTATCTGAGCATCGTCGGCATACAAATGATAATCACAGTATCACATCACATATCATGAAAAGCAAAGGACCCAAAATGCTTCCCTGTGGAACTCCTCTTTCCACCTTCCGCTCACTAGAGAAAAAAATTCGATGGATGGGGTTGAAATACATATTTCCAAAAGAATTGTGAAATATGAACGAACTTGAATGTTTCGAAAATAAAGTTTGCAATCAGTGCTCAATAAACCCACAAACCGGATAAAAGCATGCAGAGAAGGGATATAGCGGGATAACATGAATTAACTCCAACTGTACAAAGTCGTGATTTGTGCTGACATAGCCGGCAATAAATAGTTTTCATCCCAATACCAAGTGTTTGAAAAGATGAAACATTTTTCTCCTTTTGCGTTAACCCGCAGCAGGTACTTGGTTGTAGATTTTTCAGTTACGTCGCATGGACTGTGTCATCAAAATCCACCTGGTATCATCAATTTAAGCTGGTTTTAATGTTTTTATCAGTCGGACAGAATTCATCATTACGCTCTACGTACATTGTGTTATAGTTTTGCGGAATAACAGCGTGAAAATAAATGAAAAATGAACCGAAAAGGATTCACTTTGGCTCAAAGATGTAAATTAGGAGCAGGCATGTTCTGGAGAACAGAGCGTACGATCGTTTAGTCCAAATGTCTGTTACTTTCGAATATTTTTCTAAAAATGTTTTCAAATACCCAGGTTGGACTCACTGATGACGAATCCGTGGTCAAAATCGATTCTTTCCGGCCGGCAGATCGTCCGTCTGGCCGATGACACGATAATTGCCGAACAGAGCAAGCTAGCTACTTGAAACTTTAAGGGCAGGTCGCTCATCGGAATGCGGCAGTTAGGTTCCATAATGGGTTGAAACGGCCAAATTTTTTGGGAGTTGTAGTCGCTTGAACTTTCGAGATTATTTTCCAGATTTTTCGGGAACTACTACAGCGATTGAACCGAAACTTGACAGTTAGTTGGTGCATAATGACGCGCAACTTTTGAGGAAGTTTTGTTGAGATAGTACTGTTAGTGAAATTTTAAAGATCTTTTCCGAAAAAAGTTTTTTTCGGAAACAATATCATAGGTATTCAAAAACATTTCTCATCCCTTGAGCTCCATATTTCACAGCAGTGTACCAAATTTCAGTCCGACACGATAATAATTTTGGAAGATATTGGAAAAAAATTATGTCAAATTTCGTGGTTTCTTTCCCGATTCTATTTTTTCCGGAATATCTCGAAAATACTGATTCAATCATAAGGAAGCTTAGCAGCTAATTTGTAAATGCTGATATCAAACTTTGTGCAGAATCTCGTGATGATCGTGTCATTGGAAAATTAAAAAAAAATGTTCATCCAATTATTCAATATTTTGTGATTTTCTGATCATATTATCCTCATGAAATTCTTTATAAACCTTCAAGCTATCATTTTTCGATAGAGTACTGAATTTCAATTCGATCCAATCTGTATTTTCATAATATGTATTTCCAAAAATGAAGATTTTATCGAATTGAAAGCCAGTATGTACTTGATTGACAAAATGCTCATGTAGAATTTCGTGAAGATAATATGATTAGGGGATCAACAAAAGTGTGTTTGGTGGGGTCAATACGTGAAAAGTTGACGGTTTTAGCAACGAATTTGAATATGCGCAAAAGCTACTGACTTCACGTCAATGCTTTTTTCATTTTGATTTTCATTTTGAATTTTTCGATAGATTACTTGTTCAATAAGGTATCATACTTTTATCTCAATGAATGTTGAGTGATCCGGCTATTTTTCACAAGCTCAAAAAGTCCCAACTTATTTCCAACTATTGCACCTTATATACTGTAATAAACGTCATTGGATAACCTTCGGTTATCCTTTTCTTAAACGTGCAGTTGGAAAATTTACGATGCTTCAAAATTCGCGAATTGTTGAAGTATGTGATAGCATATATTATGATTTTGTATCGATATAGAATGAGAAAACCATAAAAATATGATAATTCGTGTTACATGCAAGAGACCTATAGTAGGTTTTAATACCCCACAGAGATCATGTATGTAATTCTACGAAAGCGTAGAGGGGCCACGGTAGAATTTTATTGAGGAATTCATACATTTATGTATGAATTCATACTAAAAAGTATGAATTCATACAAAAATGTATGAATTTATACAAAAATGTATGAATTCATAGAAAAAAGTATGAATTCATAGAAAAAAGTATGAATTCATAGAAAAAAGTATGAATTCATTGGAAAATGTACATTCATACAAAAAAGTATGAATTCCGCAGTCCACCGAGTGTGACGTATTATTGATATTCTCTTCGGACATATTTGACGTTTTTTCTTGATTATTTCACTAATGGAAGTTGTTCAATCCAACAGAAGTTTCAGAGCGCAAATTGAATAAATAAACGCACGGCAAGGGTTGTGTTATTATAATTGTTTCTGAAAACTCCATAGCGATTCAAAAAGTGATTTGTGTAGCGGAGCTGGAATGAACTAATTCCGAATTAATGCAATATCTATAAATGAATTCGATGCCAAACCAGAACTGCATGAATCTTTCAGAGACCTGAGTTTATTGTTCATTTTACTGATCCTAAACACGATAACTTCCGATTAGGATTAAACTGAGACACTTAATATTTGTAAAGCAGGTTTGGACCTTAATTAAAAATTTCAAAAAGCACTGCCGTGAAGGCAGTAGAGATTAAAACCTCGAAATTTGACATATTTTTACCCGATATCTCCGAAACTTATGATCGTATCGAACTGAAATTTGATACACTGCTGTGAAATATGAAGCTCTGGGTTCTTTTAAGGGACTGATTGAAAATACTTTGACGTGAGAAGTTTTTATTGTTATATTTTTTGTTGGACGTAAGAAAAATGGTATATTAATTTGATTGTGATTGTTAACCAGAATTTATTTTTGTTACCAAGTGGATGCTGTATCGGACTTTAATCTGTTTGTATCCCATTTTCGCCTCATAAATAAATAGATGAATTATGTAACAACTCGACGATATAATAATACTTTTATTCACCATACGAAACGTATTATATTATATGCACTTTAATACATTATTGTTAGCTGTTACATATGGAGAAAAACAATATCCCCCATAGAAACCGTTAGGTTGTGGATGAGGTTAGTTTTTAACTTTCATCATGTTTAAGAAATGATGCCCCCATCTGAGAGAGTTCTTCTAATTAGGAATATGCGAATATGGCAAATGAAAAGAGGGTTTATTTGATGAAAAGAATATATGGTAAAATGTACACATTAAAGACCCACTCTGTATATTTATACCTATATCTTACAAATGCATGAAGTATGAATAATAATAAACTTGTGGTACGTATTCTGCAGTAAATTAAATGAACTCGTAAAATTGATAGTTCTCGCGATATTGGGAAATGACCTACAATACAAAATGCCAAACGGTTGCGATCCCCTCTCTTATGTGGTTTTTGGATATATTCAGGAGGAAGGTCTCAAGACCTATCAG
Source organism: Myrrha octodecimguttata (assembly GCA_958510865.1). Lineage (NCBI taxonomy): Eukaryota > Metazoa > Arthropoda > Insecta > Coleoptera > Coccinellidae > Myrrha > Myrrha octodecimguttata. The sequence continues at coordinate 27,430,000 of OY294056.1, forward strand.
ATTTTAGATTGTGAATTTGGATATAAGCGCACGAATCTTTGCACGTCGATCAGGAAATTTTCAATTTGACTTATGTAGTCAAAAATTCCTTTGTTTCTAAGGAACAACTATCGTCTTTATACACACGCTGAGTTTCAGTTACATTGTTTTTATGCGCGCATGTTCTAGGGGAACAGCATTCTATCGTATTGTAATTTTCGATGAATGAGCCGACTAGGTTGGACGCACTGATGCCGAATCCGGTGTCGAAATCGATTCTGTCCGGCCAGCCGTGAACACGATAACTGACGAACGGAACCAGCTAGCGACCCGAAACTTGCAGGGTAGTTCGCGCATCGGAATGCCGCATTTGAGTTCGTTAATGGGCCAAATCAGCTAAATGGCTTCGGAGTTATAGCCATTTGAAATTTTGAGGTTATTTCCCTCATATTCACAGCAGTTTACCAAATTTCAATTCGACACGGCTTAGTTTTGGAGATATTGGGAGAAAATGTGTAGAATTTTCTGGTTTTCTTCTCGATATCGTTGTTTTTTTCGGTATAACACAAGAAATACTGATTCAATCGTGATGAAAATTTCGTGATGATCGTGTAATTGGAACAATTTGAAACAATAATTCAAAAATAAATATATCAATATAATATATATAAATAAAATCATATATTTAATATTCTGTCAGCTTCTCATCATATTATCCTCATTAAATTCTGTATGAACCTTCAAATTGTCATTTTTCGTTAAAGTACTGGATTTCAATTCGATCTAATCTGTTTTTTTGGAAATATTGGGAAAATAAAACTTCCTGAAGAAACGACTTAGAAAGTCGATATTTGTAGAGAAGATTTGGGGCTTAATTACGAAGGTCGAATTAGTAAGTGGGTAAAATCCACCCAATGATTTCGTAGATATACCCGTTCAATATTTTATTTTCTCAATATTTTCAAGAATACAGATCAGATCGAATCGAAATACAGTACTTTATCGTAAAAAAACCTAAAAAGCACTGCCGTGTAGGTAGCAGCTTTTGCGCACATAATCAAATTCGTTGCCAAAGCGGTCATTTCCATTGAACAAAAAAGCTGCTGCCTTCAAGGCAGTACTTTTCTAGGTTTATTTTAAGTCTTCGATTTCATCAGTTCATCTTTAAATATCCGATTTTCATATTGGATCAAAATATCGAACATAGATTTTGGTTTGAATTTGCGATTCAATTAAATGGTACTTCCGAAACCTATCAATTTGTAACATTTGAAACGATTGTTGGCATGAAACAATTTTTCGCTCGACTATGGCTGAATGTTTCTCAAAAAATCGATCGCGTTAGCTAGAACGAGTCAATTCTTACTTGAAGAATGTATTGTAGCGGATGATGCAAAAACAAGCTGCCACATGGCATTTTCCAAGACGTGATATTGACATATTTCCGATCCTAACGGTGTTGTACACTAAGAAATCTTGTCAGAAAATGTTGCAGTTATTGAAAAATACCTATAAGTTGTGCATTTTTCGGTGTCGAAAACAAGACATATATCCCAAAAAACCAGATTTGTTGAAAAACTAAAGAATGACAATAACAGCTCATCTCTCACCTCATTTCCCTGATATGACTTCAGGAGACTTCTTCTCTTTACCAACCTGTCACCATGAAGTGGAATATTGAAGGATGTGCGGAAAATATTAGCAAACTCAATTTTAATTTAACCCTCGATATCTGATATTCAATATTGAACAGAAATATATTATGATTAAATAACCGATGAGTACAATAAAAATGAATAGTTTACAAATGATACAACTACTTTTTTATTCAGGCAATGAAAGAAAGACATTGGAAACGTCTCTCCAATACTTGCAGCTATAACTTCGATATAGACTCGCCCACTTTTACCTTGAGAAATGTTATGGAAGCTCCACTTCTGCAGTATAAAGACGACGTTGAAGACATCTGCATCAGTGCAGTTAAAGAGAAAGATATTGAGGCCAAGCTGAAGCAAGTCATCGCTGATTGGGCAGTGGTTGAGTTGTCTTTTTCATCGTTTAAAGCAAGAGGAGAGCTTCTGATGAAGGGAACGGAGACAGGAGAAATTATTATGCTATTGGAAGACAGCTTGATGGTAATGAACTCGCTACTCAGCAACAGGTAAGAAAAGTGGTAATTTACCTTCTCCAAATGATTCTCTCACATCTTGGGCATTGTCGATTATGTTATTTCCGTAAGAATTGATTTAAAAGGATATATGAAATCAAATTTCGGTCAAGGAACAACTTTAGAAAGGAAACTATTCTTTCAGCAACGTTTCGGCCCTTTATTGGGCCTTCTTCAGGCTAAAATGATACAAAAATAACAGATACTTGGTTTGATTAAAAGGATATATTTCACATGAACTTTGTCAACTACGTTATGAAACGAATTCATTTGTGGAACAGGTATAATGCAGAAAAAGAACCATCAAAAGTTATTGCAGAAGGTGATCTATCATACACTTTTGTTAAAAAAACCCTTCAATCCATATTGCTACACATTCATTTTAACTCGTATAATTTATAAAACTGGAATATCACACAGACATGGCTTTCGTTTTGCAAGTAACAGTTTATTAAATTTTCAGATATAATGCGCCATTCAAGAAAGAGATCCAACTATGGGTACATAAACTTGTAACAACATCAGAAATCTTAGAAAAATGGCTGCTGGTGCAAAATCTTTGGGTGTATTTGGAAGCAGTCTTTGTAGGTGGTGATATTGCCAAACAGCTACCAGCGGAAGCAAAAAGATTCAGTGTAAGTTTTAACAATGGGGATAATCAGGTATATCTTCATTATTATTTTCCAGAATATCGACAAATCTTGGGTGAAGATTATGGTTCGAGCCCATGAGGTACCAAATGCGGTAGAATGTTGCACCGGTGACGAAACCATGGGCCAGTTATTACCACATCTTCTCGAACAGTTGGAAACATGCCAAAAAAGTTTGACTGGATACTTAGGTGGGTACAACAACATAATTGAATAGGCGTCGAATTATCTTCTATTTAACATTGAAGTTGATAACTCCTGTTTAAGAACCAGAATGATCGAAGTATGCAGGGGTATTTCCTGAATATCATCTGTTATATTCTGGTGATAAAAATGCGTATTTTGAATATTCTATCTACATATCAACAAGAGTGGTATGAAGTAGGATTGGTTGAAATTGATTATCCAGTGTATTGGTTATGTTTGAGATTTTAGAGGAAATCACGTTCCTAAAATTTTTCGATTTGACTGAAAAACTTGTGAGGTAGACTCACACATAAGCCTGTCTGCTGCTTCATTCGACACGGTGAGGGTGTGTGCTGCGATAGATTCACTGATTTGGACTTATGTTGGACGCCATCAGGTGCTACAGGAAATACATGCTCTGTTATTCATTTTTGATTGCATGGGATGAATTTCAGACGATTGTTGTCATTGTGAATATTGAACAACTGAACGTTTGAGAATGCAATTACCTACCCCAATGGATTGATTGAGAAACACAGGCTAGTCGCCACTGGTTTGGCAGCAGAAAAAGGTTCTGAAGGAACGGAAAAGAGGAAATTTACCCTTTCTGGTTTATTATTTGATAAAATCAAATAATTAACCTTAGTGATCGACCAACAAAAAAAAAATTTTAACCCCCCATGAAAATTTCACAGTTTACGTTTTGGAGTATGTACATTTGAATAAACCAATAAAAAAAATCCGTCCGTCCGCCGTCCGCCGTCCGCGGTCCGTTGTCCGGGGCTTTTCTCAGAAAGTACTGAACCGAAAACGGTGAAACTTGGTAGAAAAATCGTGTGTCGCTCGGGATTGATCCTCCAAGCTTTTCAGCAGAATCAGTGTACCCTAAGGGCTTAAAATGGGGGTGGGGAAAAAAAAATATTTCTCGGAAACTTACCACCGAATTTTCATGCAACTCAGAACTTTGATTACTGTTACAAAACTAAACCAAAAAAATTTCACCCGGATGATTTCCGACCAGTGGTTCCTGAGTTATAAGGAAAAACACTGCAAATTTCCAATAATGTCGAAAATGACATCGCATTCAGTTTTAAGATTGTAATTCACTGGAATAATCGGTTTACTTTTCATCCAGAGTCATTCATCTAGAAGGAGATGAAAATATTGATTACCAAATTTTCAACACTTACGTTGTAACGAAGCAATTTTCGTTACGTTTCAATCCTGTGAAAATTCATTTCAGTTAATTTTCGTTTCACCTAAATAAATGCTGTTCAATAAGAATCAAAGTTAAAATCCACCCTATGTGAAAAAAATTCCGTATAACAATTGCAGTTCGCGATTGTCGCGATCCGCAGTTTTTTCCAGTTGTTGTTTTGGTTTTTCAGATGTTGAACAGCACAAAAAAGGGTGAAACGATTCTCCTTTGTTACCGTCTCTAGAAACTTCTAGAACTTTCTAGAACACCAGAGAATTTCAAACCAACCAATCAGGGGGCATCTTCGAGCCCTACTCAGGAAAATGACCGAAAATTTTGACACATGTCTCCCTCCTCCAACCGAGGTGATATAAGTCCCGTACGCCGCTGAAAAATTCATTCCGTCTTATTCCGAGTTTCATTCAGTTTGTTAGCTTTTTTAGTCTGCTTCAGCGTCTAATAGATTTTACAGTTTGCCTTTAAATTATTTTTCAACCGTAACTCCGTTTAAAATTCAATCCGCGATTAAAGTGCAATAGTTCCGAGATAGAGAACAAAGTTTTTCCGTAGTGCTCACCGTAGTGAAAACCAGGGTAAGAAAACTTATTTGATTGTGTCTAATTTACCGTTTGTTAAACTGTCTTGTGTGCCGATCAGTTATATTTTTCCAAATTCCGAATATATCCGTTCATAATAAATAAATTATTCCGGTCGTATCTTTACACGTGGGGCGATAAGGATTGTATTGCTCGGGGACCGCGAGTCGAGATCAAGCCGGTCTAGTGTGACTTATTTCAGACGATTTTCTTCGGGAACATTACCGCGAGTCGGGAGACTGTACGGGGGGCGTCAGAAATTATTTAAGTGATCGAATTAATTCTGTGGGATACTTTCTTGGAGTGCTGATCTCAAACTGCTCACCGTTGGGGCTCCTCGCTTTGGGCATTTGAGGTTAGACGTGAGTGAGTGTCTTAGTGCCCTTCAGTCCATCGGGTCAGGTGCACAACTTGACTTTGAGGTCTAAGGGTGGACATCCGTGGTCACTTCTACCGGGCGTCCCGAACCGTCTTTCCGACATCGTGTTCCTTTTTTTATTGATCACACGGATTCCTAAGGGTGCTTACTTAGTGTGCTGTTCTCAAACTACCCACCTTTGGGGTTCCTCGCTTTGGGAGTTTGAGTCAGACGTAAGTTGGTGCCTTGGTGCCTTTCAGTCCATTGGGTCAGGTTCATCGCTTGACTTGAGGTCTAAAGGTGGGTCCCCACGATCATTCTTATTGAACACCCGGAACCGTCCGTTTATCGTCGTGTTTATTTATTTTATTGATCATACCGATTCCTTAGGGTGCTTACTTGGTGTGCTGTGCTTAGACTACCCACCGTTGGGGCTCCTCGCTTTGGGAGTTTGAGTCAGACGTAAGTTGGTGCCCTAGTGCCTTTTAGTCCATTGGGTCAGGTTTATCGCTTGACTTGAGGTCTAAAGGTGGGTCCCCACGATAATTCTTATTGAACACCCGGAACCGTCCATTTATCGTCGTGTTTATTTATTTTATTGATCATACCGATTCCTAAGGGTGCTTACTTGGTGTGCTGTTCTCAAACTACCCACCGTTGGGGCTCCTCGCTTTGGGAGTTTGAGTCAGACGTAAGTTGGTGCCTTGGTGCCTTTCAGTCTATTGAGTCAGGTTTATCGCTTGACTTGAGGTCTAAAGGTGGGTCTCCACGATCATTCTTATTGGACATATCGGACCGTCTGTCCGTTTTCGAGTTTGTTATTTGACTGATCAATATCATTTCCGCGAGACGCTTACTTGGAGTGCTGTTCTCAAAGTACCCACCGTTGGGGCTCCTCGCTTTGGGAGTTTGAGTCAGACGTGAGTTAGTCTCTCAGTGCCCTTTAGTCCATTGTGTCAGGTGTATCGCTTTACTCGGTGGCTGAGAGTGGATTTCCGAGATTTGTCAAGTTTAAACACCCATTTGTGGATTTAATATTTCTGATCCGGTCACAAGTTAGTTCTATAAAAGGACACAACACTTTTCACTGTTTCACCATCTTACTATATTACTCTGTGTGCTCTCATTTATTTACCGTAATAACCTTTCTCCGTTTGTATTTTATTTCACCTTTCCGTACATTTATCACTGCTAACTATTGCTATACTCACCCTATTCTTCACCGTTCCGTACTTTACTTTTCCGTCCGTTTATTTTGCTAGCTAATATTCGTTTTTGACATTGTTGATTCCACTTACATAATATTTTACATTTCACATTTCTTTCTGTTCAATCCGTTTATTTATATATTCATATAAACCGCACCGCTTTGATTTCCGTCCACTTCAATCATTCTGTTCACCGCATATTATTATCACTGTTCATAAATATAACCTGCTTTGATTGTTGAGTTATTTGATTACAAACCGTAGACACGGTGTTGTACATTGCGTATATATTTGTCTTACCATTTTGACGATTCAAGTGATCATATTTATTTTGAACTCTCCTGACACTGTACCATTGTGTTGCTACTGCTCTTATTAGTGTTGATTTTCTTTTTAAAACTATGCATATTGTAATAAAGTTGTATATAGACTTTGTGTGTTTCACTACTATACCTGTACAGTGTCAGTATCTGTTGTGAGAAAAACTTTTACATACTAATCGCTACCAGCTCAGTTTAGACAGAACTCTTCTCCAGCTGTTTAAAAGCTACTCAGGTAAAACCGTAAGTGCACGATTCAACCAAGGCGTTACAACCTTGTAAAACCCATTGTAACTGGCGCCCGAGCAAAGTTTTAAGAGTTGGAATAATCAGGTTACACCGCCACCGAGAAAAGGTCGTCACAACGTTATTATTTTATAATCACAATTTGCAAATGCCCCATCGATGTTCTCGACAATTTCATAATCGTGAGTAGTTCAGATTAAATATTTTTGGGTTTTCTCTCCCAATATCTTAAACATAACTACTGAAAATCGTATCAAATTAATATTCATAGAAATCAGCCTGCGGATTACGGGATTTAAGATTAAATTTCTTCATGAAGCTCATTCATATCTCGAATAAAACTTTTATTTTATTCATAAATCTTTGGTTTTTCAGAACACAAAAACCAATTCCATGAAAAAATTCATTTGAAACATTGAAATCTCAATTTAAAATAATGCAGATTTCCAAAAAATTCGGTTGATCGAAGGTTTCCATTAATTTCGCTTTGCGTAATACGATTATCGTCAACCTGTGGATATCCGTTACTGGTTTCAATCGAAATCCAAAATCTTTCGTACTGACAGTTTGAAATAAGCGTGAATATGGAAAATAATGAGCATTTATATGATAAATCAAATTGGAGGATATAATATGCAAAAAAATCAATAGCAAACCGCAAATCTCATTGATTGTCGATTGTCGAGAATCTAATACTGAGGGTTGGAGCCTTAGACTAAAGTTAGGAGCCGATAATCTATCTACCTGTTCTGAAAGGGGTCTGTGAACTTAGACAAGGGATATAGCGTAGACAAAAATAGTCCGCATGTATCATCATCTGGTTGTCGGCAAACAACTTGTTTGAATTTCACGTCCTTACATCAAGCAGACTTTCGGATTTGACACCCTCTTGGTTGAGTGTATCTGACGACGATAACAACGAACGAAATTTATAATCTAGAATTATTCTTTCGAATTCAACCTGATGAAGGTTCACGTTATATTTAATTGTTACAAAAATGTCATTGAAAATAACTTTAGTTTTTCAGTTTGTGTGGTGGATACTTTGTAAATCAAGTGAATCGGATATCTGCTGTGGAAAACATTTTTTCAGATCAATTGCACAGGAAGATTGAGTTTTTTTTTCATTTCATTAATAGTTTTCAGAACAAAGTTGAATCCCAGTAGAAATCACATCTACACATTTGATAGTAGCGGAAAGTCTTGAATTTTGTTTTACGTATTGATGTTAGTTTGAAAGATTGAGTTTATTTCCTCAGTGTCAAGAAATACGAACGCGTTCGGATTCAAACATCATGACTAATTCTGGAATATAGACACTCGATTTAATGCGAAATTTTCTTTAAACATTTTTTTTTTTCGGATACATATTCATCAAAGTTCAATGAAATTTGGTACAGGTTTCAGAGTCAACATTTAGAAACAGTAATTCAAATTTCAGTTTTGACCGATATTTATTTGTGCAGATATTGGCAAAAAATTTCGTGACCATTTTGACTATTGAGGTTATTTCCCTAATATCTCAAAAAGGACAAATCCTATCTGATTTGTAGTTCATTTTCAGTTGAAGAATACCTACACGAAATTTGATAATTGTAGAAAATAGTTAAGATTTTCGAAGTCTCATTCAAAATATTTTAAATTTTGCTACTCAGTTAGCGTTCTGCATGTCGAAATGTTATTCAATTATACATGTGTATTTATTGAGATTTCAATGTTCACATGAATTATTTCATGGAATTGGTTTCTGTGTTGTGAGAAACCAATGAGTTATGCATAATATATAAGTTTTTTGAGATATCAATGGCATATTGGGTTATTTAAATGAGAAAATAATAAACCCTTGTGTAAAATTTGCTGCGTTTTCTGTACAGTTGTTGTGGTTACCTGGTCGATAAAAATAATATGAGGCCCTCCACAAAGTTGCTCAGTATCACTGTGGTTGAATTTCAAAATAATTCAGACAAAAAATGGTTCGAAAACTACGAAGAAGTGTAATACCGAACCAGCAGCCAGGATCCTGATCTAGGGCGATCGAGTGGACCCGATCTGACTTGCCTCCTACCGCCTGGCATACAGGGCAGTAACGCCGAGAGCGTTCATTCACGAATAAAATAGAAGCGGCCGGCATCTAGGGTGGTGTAATAAGCGACACCCGACCCGGCAGAATGGGCACCAGATATGCCGGACCCTTGAGATTGGATAGTGTAATAGGCCTTTAAACCGAAGTAATAATAAAAGATCGTTGTTCACCCCCGGCGACAAAAATTCTACTGCTTTTACATCAACCAAAATAACCAAGTAGTTTTACGGAACATATCATACATGAACTGCATTGACTTTCTTGGCGTGAAATTAGAAGCTCCAACAAAACTTAACTTAACCATAATTTGGTCTAACTACCTGGTTCGAAGAGCCAAGACGTTGACCTCAGATATATATTTATAAATAACACGGACCTCAGCAATATTCCTTCTCAAATTTCCCCTTTCTAATAGTTAGGAATATTGCCCTAATAATAACTCCGTCTATAAGAAAGATACTAATTAGATCCAATGAATATTCATTAAATGTTCAGTACAAATCGAATCTATTCGTTATTGAACTGGACATAAATAGATATTTATTTGAAATCTGATCGACATCAATTGCGCATTTGAATGGAAATCGCAAAAATTTAATCTCCAAAATAGGAATTCATTCGATGTATGGTCGATTATTCAAGAATTCCAATTTGGGTACTTCCGAAATGTTCGAAATTTTATCATCCAAAGAATACTACACTTCTGTCCAGAATGTAGATTCGGGTTTTCTGGCTCCTGAGAGGTTATATTTCATAAACTCCAAAATGTTTGCATATCGATGAAATTCAGACAACTTAGCAAGAGATTTCAGAGATATTTCGATACTAGATCCATAACTGAATTACATGCCCACTGAGAAGGTACTTTATTATACAATTTTCTAATTCTCTTCCAGAAAGCAAACGACTTCTGTTCCCAAGATTCTTCTTCATCTCGGATCCTGTGCTGTTAGAAATTCTAGGTCAAAGCTCAGATCCCACGAGTATCAGGCCACATTTGTTGAGTCTGTTTGATGCTGTCGCCTCAGTGAGTATTCGTCATTCATACAATCACTTTTAAGAAATGAAAACAAACCTCAGGTAACTAAAACATGGGTGATTCTACTGAACCTTAGTATTCCAGGATTTTAATTGAATCGAAAACTTTAAATGACCAGCTGACTAGCCATATTTTTTGCTCGCATGTTCTGGTAAACAGCGTGCTATCGTTCTCTCCAAATATCTGTTATTTTTGAATTTTTTCCCGAAAATGGTTTCAAACGACTAGGCTTGACTCATTGATGACGAAGCCGGCGTCAAAATCGATTCTGTCCGGCCGGTCGATACACGATTACGAGCCTATGGAAGATACTGTCGACCGGAAACTTTCAGGATAGATTGTATTTTGAATGCGTCGGTTAAGTTCGTGAATGGGTGAACGGTTTCGAAGTTATAGCCTTTTGAAATTTCAAGGTAATTTGACGTCTATTTCAGAAACTAATCGCTTACTAGAGCGATTGGATTGAAACTTGGCAGTTAGTTAACACATAACAACTCCGATCGAAGTTGCCAACCGACAAGTTTCTTCCAAATTTACTATCACTGGAGAAGGAGAATTTCAGAACAAATTTGAAATGACTAAGTTCGCGTTATTTATAAAGATGTCTCGGCTCCTCAAACAAGATAATTCCTTCCAAATGTAGGTTTTTGTTAAGATCATCTATGATTGGCTGAAATTCAAGTTGGGATTCCTGATTTCATGTTAATAGTGTCAAGTTTATATAGGATATGTTCCGCAAATCAACTTGGTTATATTGGTTGCCGGATTCCGTTCCGTAAATATAAAATATTCGGTTGGTACCCATGGTGTAAAAAACATGGTGTGCTCATGTGAAAAAAAAGTGACGTCAGCAAGATTCAAATACAAAGAAATATATATTCTGTGCTTTGTATTTGAATGAAAAAAGTGATGCATCATTGGTGAATACGATCACAGATGAGCAGATGAGAACACCATAAGCGATTTCAAGCGATGGACCAAAGTCTCCGGTTATAGTTACGGTCATGATGTAAAAAACATGGAGCGATTTCAAGCAATGGACCTAAAGCTCTGGTTATAGTTACGGTTATCCAAATTGAAAGATTATCCTTTACCTTTATGTCAGTTTGCATAACCGTAACTATAACCAGAGCTTTAGGTCCATCGCTTGAAATTGATTATGGTGTGCTTACATCATGGTTGGTTCCTGAAAGAAAGGTTGGTTACGGATTTGATTTATAAAAAGAAATCTTTCTGTCACCAAAACTACAGTCGATGTTCTATGGTAACATACCCATGGCATAGAACAATCCGTGATGTTTCAATAGACGACTTCGGCCCAAGTTGCCAACCCACAATTTACTTAGCAAGTTTACTTTCACTGGGGAACGGGAATTTCAGGACAAATTCGACATGATAAGGTTCGCATTATTTATAAATAACCGTAAAACATGCCTCGGCTCTTCAAACCAGATAATTCCTTCCAAATATAGGTTTTTGTTAAGATCGTCTCCGATTGGCTGAAATTTGAGTTGGGATTCCTGATTTCATGTAAACAGTGTCAATCTTCATAGGATACGTTCCGAAAATAAACTCTGTTGTTTCGGTTGCCGATTTTCAGCTCCGTAAATATGAAATATTCGGATGGTTCCTGGAACAAGCGCGTGAAAAAGGTTATTTACGGAATCTGGTTGATGAAAATGCGGTCGATTTACTGTCACCAGAACGATTTTCTATGGTAAATATCCATAGCATAGAACAAATAATAATAATAATAATAATAATAATAATAATAATAACCTTTATTCAATTCATAGGACATTTGAATGTACAAGAATAAATGTCAAAAAAAAGCATAAAAGTTAAAGGGTTACATTCCTTTCCCTCTTACAGAAATCCATAAATTCTTCTATATTATATGGTTCACATTTCATTATAAATTCATCTAATTTTTTAATAAACAAAATTTCCCCATTTACATTACGAAATTGCTTTGGTAGGACATTATACAATTTAATACACATATACATAGCATTATTGTGGGTCACAGTTAAAGAGTGTACTGGATAGAGATATTGATCAATTTGCCTTGTTTTTAAATTATTATTTTTGAACTTCTCGAATAATTCTTTGTGCTGCAGAAGAAACTTTATCTATGTTAACAGTTTTGGACTCGGAACCTAAAGTAAACATAGATTGTTCTATGCTATGGATATTTACCATAGAAAATCGTTCTGGTGACAGTAAATCGACCGCATTTTCATCAACCAGATTCCGTAAATAACCTTTTTTCACGCGCTTGTTCCAGGAACCATCCGAATATTTCATATTTACGGAGCGGAAAATCGGCAACCGTAACAACAGAGTTGATTTTCGGAACGTATCCTATGAAAATTGACACTGTTTGCATGAAATCAGGAATCCCAACTTAAATTTCAGCCAATCGGAGACGATCTTAACAAAAACCTATATTTGGAAGGAATTATCTGGTTTGAAGAGCCGAGGCATGTTTTACGGTTATTTATAAACAATGCGAACCTTATCATGTCGAATTTGTCCTGAAATTCCCGTTCCCCAGTGAAAGTAAATTTGCTAAGTAAATTGTGGGTTGGCAACTTGGGCCGAAGTCGTCTATTACATCATGGAACAATCTATATTAACCATAGACATATTAAACCCTCGTTTCATAAGTCTATGATATTAATAATAATAATAATAACTGTTCTTTATTGCTACGCAAATGGCCATCGACAATGGGTCCTTCAGCCTATTACATTTCTTACATATATACATTGATAGATCAATAATAATTTCCAATTGTGCAAAAGAAAAAAAAAAACAACAATAGCTATTTACTTTCAAGTATTCTAAATAGGGTTTGGGTTGGGCGTTTTCTCTTTGAGTTGTAGTTGTCATCATTGTGATAAAGGGGTAATATGTCATCCATTTCCTTGAGTTTTTTGAAAAATCTATGGTTAAGGGTATTCAGTCTTATTCTTATCGGTTCGACCTTAGTTCTGGCGTATAGAAGTTGATTAGGAGAGTTGGGTAAGATGTTATTGGGGTGCCTCATTCTTGTTATTATTCGTTGTGCCGATGTCTCTGCTCTCTGCTCCTCCTATATTTCTCAATGCTGGTTCCTTACAATTAGCGTATATTGGGTGGGCATATTCTAACAGTGGGCGGCATGTGGTCTTATAAGTTTTTGCTGCATTTTTAATATTCATGCCTTGCTTATTGTATGTCAGTTTGTTAAAGTGTTCTGTTCTTGAAATTACCTTTTTCTTCATAGTCTTTGTATGGAGGTTGAAGTTCAGTTTATTATCGATGTGTATTCCAAGGTATTTCATTGTATGTGTTGGCTTTACGGTTTTTCCATTAATGTGTAATGTAGGTGATGTAGGGGAAATTCTGTAGTCAATCATTACATATTGGGATTTATCTGGATAATTCTCATTCTCCACTTGCTGAACCATTCAGAAACATCCTCTAGAAGCGACTGCAGTTTTTGAATGCAATTTTTGAGTAATCTGTCATATGCTACTAGTGTTGTGTCATCGGCAAACTGTAGAATGTATAGGTTGTTTGTGATCTCTGTAACAATGTCATGGCAGAAAAAGTTGGAAAGTAGGGTTGAAAGTGGGGATCCTTGAGGCGTGCCTTGTTTCGGACAAAAAAAATCAGATATAATTTCTCGTACTTTTATTGCCAATTTTCTGTTTTCTAAGAATCGCCTGATGAGTCTGATGAGCTGGTATGGGACTCCCATTTCATCCAATTCATATAGCAGTCCTCTATGCCATATGCAATCAAAGGCCTTTTGGATGTCTAGACTTAACAATGCAGACTTGAATTTTTTGAGTGTTGTATTCGGAATGTTAGAGATTAAAATTGTAAGTGGGTGAGTTGTTGATTTTTTGTTCTTGAAGCCGAATTGGAAATGAGGAATATATTTTCCAATATGGGTTGCAAGTTTTTTCCTAATTATTTTTTCATATAATTTTCCCAATACTGGTAATAATGTAATTGGTCTGTAATTCTGTACTTTTTGTCCATTCAAATTGGGTTTTGCTATATTTATAATATGACCAGTTTTCCATATTACCGGAAATATCCCCTTATTCAAGCAGAATTCATAAGTTTTAATCAGCTGTGTATGTATTGATTCGTCTAACTTTTTCAGAATAATCCAAGGAATATTGTCACCTCCAGGGGTGCTGTTTTTTGTGTTATTCAGTGATTCATAGTAATCTGCCTCATCGATTGTCATTCTTTCTAAAGGGTCAACATGTTTGTTGAAATATTCATTATACCATGCATTTACATCCTCCATTGTATTTTTGTCGAAATTTTGGTCTTCGCTGAAATTATACCTTTTTTGGTTTTTTGTTCATGAAACAGTCTGGCTTTTTCTTGGTCTGTTACATATGGTTTATCATTCTCTATCAAGGTTGGCAATTGTGGAAATTGTTTGTATTTGGATAATTTGTTCACTTCTTGATAGAATTTTTTACCTTTAGACTCGTTTATTTTATTGCAAGCTTTAAGCCAGTTGTGTTCTCTGTACTGCTGTATCATTCTTTGGATGTTTTTTCTGTATCTATTTAGTTCTTGTTTGAACTCTGAGTTATGATTTTGACAATAATCTCTGTATATCTTCCTTTTGTGTTTAATAAGCTTAATTATATAAGGAGGCAGCTCATGTAGAAATTGATGTCTTCTTATAATGGGAGTATACTATCTTATGGTGTCCGATAAAATTTTACTGAAGGATTCAATGAATGGCTCATCAATTTCAGTGTTCTCATTTTTCCTTATAAACTCTTTCACTTCCTCATAGACTTTTTTCACCCTGCACAATTTATTGTACGTTGCTATCGGTATTGTTATTTCTGGTTCTATAGTGATGTCGAAGTCTATAATCATGGCAAGGTGGTTAGAACCCAAATCGGGAAACTGTTCTATTTTCGAAATATTTTGTTTGATATTATTCGTGTGCAGTATAAGATCAGGCGATCTGTCTGGATTTTCGTTCTCATCAGAAAGGTTGGCGCGGTCTCAGCCCTAGAAAAGTTGCTGCTTTTCAAGAATTTATTGATTTGACTCTTTTCCCCAGATGTGGCAGCATTAAAATCACCAATAATTATCGAATATTTATACAGTGATGCTTCTGTGAACACCGTTTCTTCTATTTTGCTGTTTGGGTGGAAATATACCAAAAATACATGCAGCTTGTCATTTTTGAAAGGAATTGTAAAGTGTGTTACTTCGTTGATATGATTATTTATTGCTGGCGGGTTTTCTTTACTGACTTTTAAAGAAGGATGGCACTGAATTAGAGTTCCTCCGCTTACGTTTTGTATTTTATATCCTATTTTATTAATTGTAGTCCAGTCTTTATAGTTCCCATTTTTGTAATTATCAATTTTTGCCTCTACAAACATTGCACACGCTATATTGTTTTGTTCTATGAAATAGTTGATCACATGTCTTGTAAAACTTTACTTTAGGGACATGTCCACATGTCTTTTTGGAGCATAACTGTTGATGTTGCTGTATAATAATTTAATTCGATGTGAATTTGCATATTTACCCTGTTGTTTGTTGGTTCTGTGGGCGAAGGTTCATCTGGGTCTTCCAAGTCAAAAATCAATATATAAATTCGGTTTGCGGAGAAGACGACGGTAGTATCTACATTATATTGGCTTATAAATCGCTTTTTCAGTTTGAGAATGAGTTCGTTTCTGTTGGTGTACATAGGATTGTTTATTTCACGGCAATATGTATTTATAATATCATCGTTTACTGAGATAGGTGCATGAATCCTGTTCGTTTTCTTTGATAGTTCTTCAATTCCTCATGTTCTTCTGTTCAGTGGCTTGATATTCGTGTTTGGTATTCCTTCAATCGGTGGGTGTTTGGGACACTTTAAGGACCAAGCCAAATGATCCTCCGCACCACAGGATAGGCACAGTGCTGTGCCGAGCACTGATGGAAAGTGCTCCGAGCACAAAGCACTAAGCCCTTTCGAAAAGTGCTCCGGAATCTCGAGCACTGAGCACTCATTTTTTGCGAAATGCTCGCGATTACCAAGCACTTTCAAAAAGTAATTCGTGTACACGAGCACCGAGCACTAAGCACTTTTTCAAATGAAACTTCGAATTCAAGACTTTTTCAGCTAATTGTCCGCAATATTGGCATTTCGGTTTCTCGGAGTCGGAAAACCATCCTAGGACCGACCATAATTTGGAACCTGAACAGAGCTTTTCTCCTTTGAGATTTTTCGTGTTAACGACTGGACAGAATCGATTTTGACTACGGATTCTTCATTCTCGGTTTAAAATTTCAAACTTACTGACCAACATTCGATTACTTCCAATTAAAGTTTTCGCCATTATATGCTGTCGAAATAATGGAAACATAAAGACATGCCTCAGAGAGTGCATGGCCTACGGCGAACTTGTTTTTGCGCGCATGCTCTAGGGAATAGCTTGCTATCGTTTGTTTGGTGTTTGGTTTGTCTGTAATTTTCGAATTTTGAGCCGAAAATGGTCTCAAACGACTAGGTTGAACCCACTGATCCGGTGTCAAAGTCGATTCTGTTCGGCCGGCCGTACAACCGAGGACCCGATATCTGTCGAACGGAGCAAACTAGGGGCTTACAACATTCAGGATAGGTCGAGCATCCGAATGCCGCGGTTATGTCCATTGATGGGCACAAGCGGCCCAAAGGTTTCAGCGTTATAGCTATTTGAAATTTTGAGATTATTTCCCTGATTTTGAAACTTCGCACTTAGTTAGGGCACAATGATACGCAACTTCCTGCGAAATTTTGTTGAGATTGACTGTCAGTAAAATTGAAAAAATATTTTCAACATTTTTTCCGAAGAATTCCCATTGTCGGAAACAGTTCACTACATTTGAAAAAAATCTGCTTATACCTTGAGCTCCATATTTCATAGCAATGTTCCAAATTTCAGTTCGATATGTTCATAATTCTCAGAGATATTGGGAAAAAATATTTGGAGGAAATTTCCGATTTTTTTTTACTCAGTATCGTTATTTTTTGCCGGAATAACTCAAAAAATACAATCTTAATCATTGTGAAACATAATAACTGATTTTAAAATGCTGATTTGCAACTTTGTGTGAAATTCCGTGATGATCGTGTCATTGGAACAATCTAAAAAATTTTTTTTTCAAATACTCAATATTCTGCGATTTTCTGATCATATTATTCTCACGAAATTTCTTGTGAACCTTCAAGTTGTCATTTTTCAATCAAATACTGGATTTTAATTCGATCTTTTCTGTAATTTTGAAAATATTGAGTGTTAAAATTTTGAATGGCTATATCTACGGAAGCATTGGGTGAGTGGTCACGAATTCGGCCTACGTAATTTAGGCTTCACAAATATCCAGTTTCTTAGTTGTTTCTCTTGGAAGTTTTAGTGTTTACTATCGGCCGTTAGGCTTGTTGACGAAAGCTAATGAACGAATTCGTACGATTTCGTGGTCGTACCTAGAAATGATGACGTAAGAAAGTATATGCAAATTCAAAGCATAGAAGATATATCTCCTTGTATTTTTATCTTGCTGATGTCACTCTTTTCGCAGATGAGCACATCATGTTTTTCACATCATAGTAGGCATCACCTGAAGTCATTAGTCGCTTTCCAGTGAAGTGCGTGAAGCCCCTGGGGCTTCAGCTATACGGGAACATGCCAAAACCACAGCACTGTGTCAAAACTATGAACTGTCAAATTGAACTAACCCCACTATTATTTTACTCTGTTTAGTACCTTCATGCTTCCTATTTGGACATTAATCTGTTAATATTTGAGTTCAATATAAGTTGTGTTCTTAAAGTTTTAAGTCGTGAAGACGCAAAACATTCACTAAAATATCAGAACTACTGTGTCCTTGTTATAATGGAGGAGTTTGTCTTGGTGAGTATTCAACTGGAAGTATCTGTGTTTTTCTCAGTCCAGTTCCGAAAATATGAAACTAGAATAATTATGAGATACATATTGTATATACTCGCTTTTTGAGAGATAGTTTTCTCGATACAGTTTCACACACTGCCATATATAGAATAGATGTAATGATTAATTACCAATATTTCGGAGAGAATTATTGAAGCAGCAAGAAGATATTTCATCTTCTAGTAGTAGCTCCAGTGCCAGTAGTGAAGAGCAAGGTCCAAGCTCTAGAATGAAGAGGAGGAAAATAGAAAACTTCATCGAAGGAGTGGTACCAAACTACGATGATGAATTATTCAAAGAACATTCCCGAATGTCAAGAAAGACTGTTCAAGTATTGATAAGTATGCTCACATTCATGAAATACTTATGTCATCATATTTTAACTGACTGTTTCTTCCATTACAAACAAATTCCAAAGAAGCTCCTGTTTGGCTTAATCCAAAAATCATAGTGAAATTCCTCCAGACAATACAGTTTTGTTGACTTTATGGTTCTTATCAAACACTGAAAGTTTTCGACAAATATCGGATAGATTCAACATTTCATTTAGTTCAGCTCATCGAACTCTGTTCAGAGTCGTTGATTTTATCTTGAGTTTAAAATCTGAATTCATTGAGTGGGCATCAAATGAGAAAAAAATCAGATAAGCTCTGAATTTAAAAAAAAACAAGGATTTCCAGGAGAAATTGGTTGTATTGATGGAAGCCACATACAAATCAACAGACCTGCCAATGACCAAGATTCCTATATAATCAGGAAAGGATATCACAGCATCTTAATACAAGGAATTGTGGATCATAAAAAGCAATTTATATGTTTTGTTGAGAACCATAGTCCTTGCATGACTCCAGATTGCTTCGAAGATCGAATATTTTCCGAAAAGCAGAAAATCCCGCATTTTTTGGGGAGTATTATTTGTTGGGAGACTCAGCATATCCATCTCCCTAGCTGGCTTATACCTCATTTCAAGGAAAATGGCTCGTCGTCTGAACAGCAAAAATTATTCAACTGTAGATTATCATCCACAAGAATTGTGTTTGAAAATGCCTTCGGTCTTTAAAAAAATAGATTTAGAAGCTTAAAATTTTTTGAAAATTTAGACATCAAATTAATATTTGTATATAAGATTGCAGCCTGCGTTTAACACATTTGTCTGTGGGATAATGACTTCATTGAATGTGAATTTTCGATGGAAAATGATGAAGCAGATATCTGAAAATACAGGCTTTTTGAATGTTACTAGGGATAAACGAACGATCATATTTGAGGATATGTTCAATTTGAATCCAATTTAGAACATCAGGTTCTATAAGTATGTTTTTTTGTATTATATATCAATTCAATAAAAATAATTATTTTATCGAATTTATTCTTTAAATTTATACCTGTCTTCATCACAAACAACAGTCTCACAGGATGAATATTCTTTGAAAGCTTGTACTGAAAAATCACATTTTACATATTGTAGAAAAAACTGTTTTTTGCCTTGAATTAATGAAAATAACACATATAATAACAGAAAAAAATCTCATTTCTTGTACAAAATGAAAGCTTTTCTACCTCTATCTCTATAACAAATCACAAAATATATCTCAAGAAAAATATATATTAAATCTGCCAAGTGCAATAAACAGAAAAGAAATATATGTAAAAAATGAAAAATCGACAAAAATCGATTTTTATCACAGTTTTCTTTAATTGACTCCTATAGAAATTCTTTGAGAAGTTTAACTTCACACAAAATATAAAATAAAATCTTTTCTACTAGACTCTATAAAAATCACAAAAAATATAAAATTGCAAAAAATGCAATAAAATTAAAAGCAATAAATGTGAAAAAACAGAAAAATCGACGAAAAATCAATTTTTATCATCATTTTCTTCATTTGAATTCCGTAGAAATTCTTCGAGAAGTTTTACTTTTTTTTCTTCCAACTTCACCTTTTCCCTTTCAATATCCATCCTCTCCCTGTGTCGAATCATTTTATTTTCTTCCGCAATACTTTTGAAATTCCTTTTCCCTCTCTTACTATGCTCGCTACTTGCAGTTTGTCTGCTGGTTGAAGGATCTGTGGGTGTTGAAGGTAGTGTGGAAGTTGAAGGACCTGAAGGTGTTGAATGTAGAGTGGAGTTGGAGGATGAAAAACCTACACAGGCTGAATGTCCCTGCTCGAAATCCATTAGTTGAGCGGGTTCAGGAACGTTAACATTATCTGAAACAACAATTTCACATTTTGAACTTTCATATATTGCTTCTGCCCAAAATGTTGATAGGGCAGAACTTGCGTTTAATTTCCTAATTCAACTGGAAATACGAATTAACACGAGAGATGAAAAAATTTTACATTCATCAATTATCTCACTACTTTCCAATGAAAATGGACACTTGTTGCTTGGCTTATTGCCAAGAATAGGATCCATTTCATCGAAAAACAAAAATCGACTTGGTGTTCTTCCGGTGCGGTTTCTATAATCTTCAGTAACTTTATAACTCCTAACCAAGGACTTCCATTTATTTTGAACTCCATTTGGATTCACTGAAAATCCTTGGCTCACCATGTCATTACAAATATTGTCAAAAACATTTATCCTTCTCTTCGGATGGCTCAAATTTCCGTAGTGAACTTCCATCGACTTGATTAAACAAATCACCATGCTCTTCAAAAAATTGGCTCGCATGTATTGACAAAGTTTAGCGGCTCGCTAATGGTCCATAAAGCGTCAACAAATGCGAGGTATGGACGTAGTTCTGGACAAACTTGTTATTCCTTGCAAAAAATGACATTTTCTGCTCATCATCAGTCACCAATTTCTCAAAAATATTGATTGACCAACATACATACCTAATATCAATATTTCTTAGGTCGATTTCGACGAAAAGCGTCCCGACTGTATCATCGATATGAAATCCGATAATGGCGAAGTCGTCATGTTCGAAAAAATGGTTCCATGTCAAGGTGGTGTTGAGTTTTGGCTCAATACTTTGCTCAATACTGTCAAATCTACCGTTCAGCAAGTTATCGCCATTCAAGCCCAATGTTTCGTTGATCCTGAATATAATTTCGTCACTGGCTTCCAGCAATTCTGCGGACAAGTGAGTATTGCCGAATTATAACACATTATCAATCATGTTTCAGGCCTGGCAAATAATTATGGCCAGTTCTGTTAGTTTGGCTATGATGAGAATATAATTATCCCTCTCCTCGGCAAAACTTCAATTCAAGACCTTTGTGACATCTTATATTTCCAAGATGTACTCTAAGGTTTGAAGCTTGAAGGTAAAGGCTGAGTCATCACGAAAAAAACTTTTTGCATTCTCTTCTATTGGCATTGGAGGGATTTCGTTTCAAATCATCGAAAGTAAATATGTTAACTTTCATTATCGATTTCTAGGCAGGCCTTGTAGGAGTCCAAATACTATGGACGAAGGATTCCGAAATCGCCATTAGAAGATCAAGAATTGACAAAACCATCATGAAAGTTACAAATCAAAGATTTTTAGATCTGCTCAATAATCTCATCGATTTGACGTCTAAGGATTTAACAAAGCTGAGAAGAACTCAATTCGAGACCATGGTAACCATACACGTACATCAAAAGTAAGACATCGATTTTTGTGGTAGAAATAATTGATATATAATTATCTGAGTGATTTCCCTCTGAAAATGAAAACGAGAAATGGTCTGCTTGGTTCGAAATTCTTGGTAATGAAACGTTCTCCAAAATGTTTAGTTTGTTTGTTTGTTGGTTGTGTGTCTATTTCTCACGTCTCATTTTTACTCATAGGAATAAACAACTAACAGAAAAGATTCTAATTCTCAAGAAATATCCTATACCATCTCTTAGCTTTTTTCTTATTGATTATCAAAACTACTTCGTTCATTATTATTATTTTTTCTCACGTCTTTTCTTTTATTTTATGTACTTACTTTACTCATATATATGGATAAACACAAAACAGAAAAAATTCTGATTCTCCAGAAATATCTCATGCCATCTCTTACTTTTTTTGTACATCAAAACTGCTTGGTTTGGACTAGTTGGAAATATCAAGTTATTGAAAAGTACAAATTTTTTTTCGGAACTACACCGCTCGCTGTTTTATGATATTTTTAAATAGAAATTTAGTTATGGCCGCCAGCAGTGGTACATTCGATGAAGGCGATTTATGAACTTTCCGGTCGCATTATAACACATTTCGATTGTTATCGCGTCAATTTCCTCCCGAATTCGCTCTTTGACTTCTTCCAAGCTCCAAGAATGTTCAAATAGCTTTTCATTACCACAAATAAATCACAAATGCTCAAATGCAATGAGCGCGCGTGCCACCTCACATCATCCCTCAATGAGGAGGTGCGTTGGGAAGATCTGTCGCAGTTTCGTAATTGCAACCCGAGCAGTGCCCTAGAATGGAGCAATGGAGAAAAACTAAATCTTGCAAAGTCATGCTTACCGAGCGGTCAGAAATCGCTAAAGCAATTGAATGCTTTCTGACAGAAAGCGCGGGCGGCTGTATATACAACAACTTTTCTCACTCGCCCACTTTCCGGGTCTTCTTAGACCCCTTGGTTTCAGTATAGGACCAGTTCCTTCAAATATACGGACCCAACTCGCGATTACCCTTTTTTTACCAAACCAAACCATGGTGGTAACTGATAACGGCATGGTTCGCCCAACGAAATACGTGAAAATGCAACCTTCCAAAACTGCACTGCTTTATTTGCCGCTACTTGTATAAGAAATCAGTACAAAGAAGCCATATAAAATCATTATCATATCCTTCTTTCATCCTGAAATGCACCTTTTCAGGGGTAGATATTCAACGTTGAATGTTATAGAATTTGGTACAAGTTCAAGAAATGTCACTATTTTTTTTGGATTCGCCCCTGAAATGAATGGACAATTACATCTCTATATTGTGACCAGACTATCCCAATGATTCATAGTTTCGTTAATGTGATTAAGGTGATATGAAACTACCAATTATAGATTTGATATTTATGGACTTTTTCTTCGAAATCTCAATATGACAACGGGCGATGGAAAAAATTACCAAAATTCTTATTACTTCAACTGGTTTTTTTCATATGCATTCTGTATGTAACATTTCTTTGAACTTCATCCAGGGATATTTTCGACGATATGGTTCGACTGAAGGTCCGAACAATACTAGATTTCGAATGGCAGAAGCAATCCAGGTTCTATTATTACGAAGACACTGATGAGGTGCAAGTGAAGATAACTGATGTCATTTTTGATTACCAAAATGAATATCTAGGGATAACGGAGAGATTGGCCATCACCCCACTCACAGACAGATGCTATATCACTTTAGCACAAGCTATATGTAAGAATCATCTCAGATTCATCATTAGCAGCAGTTTTTAGGATACTATTCGTGATAGTTTCTTAAATGAGCTATATCGAAGAGGGATTCACTGAAACCCATTTTTGACAGCTCGTTTCATCCTAACATTTCGTTCAAATATTTTCTTTTTTATTCAGAATTAGTGAGGTCTGTTGCATTGAACCTCCATCATGAATTTCAACTACGTGAAATTGTTTGGCCCGCCTGCAGTTACTAGAGTAGCCTTAGGGTCAGGTGTACACATCCGGTTTCACAAGTTCCGGCGCCTTAGCGGTGCCGTACTTACGGTCTGAAGTGAACTGCATCAGTTGGGAGGATGCAATGATGACTACACCCGGATAGCCTGTTACTGCACCGTTCTTACACCACAACAGTTGATTCCGCCTAGCACTTTCTCTTAAGTCGGAAGAGCGCTGTAAATGGTACTCCGATCTCTTTGTTTCAGTTCTTTGTTGTATTTCGAGGCGTTCACACATTATGGAAGCGATCGTTAAAACACTGGTGGTATTTTAAGGACGAATGTTCATTTAATTGAACCGGCACCGCGACGGTGCCAAAACTGGTATGCATTGAACTGATCCGGTCCCGCAAAGGCCCCAGAGCTGGAAAAATCGGATGTATACACCGGGGCTTCACGTTCAACGAGGACAATGGCACACTTATTGCAAACCTTCGCAGACTTGTCATCTGTTATATTGTAGGTTTGATGTCAGATAGGTGATAGTATATAGCCGTAAGTTAGAACATGCCCCGAAAAAGGTTAATGAACTAATTTCTGCATTGATTTCACGCTTAATTCTCCAAAAAATATTATTTTTATATAATATAAAGAATAAAGATTTAATCACAAACTTTCCTGTGAGTCATGGAAATGAAAGTAGGTACCAATCGAATAAAAACCAACTCATGATGATGATACAACTTCACATATTTATATCAAATAACAGGAACTCTAACGCCATTAAGGTCGCGTTATTCTGATGTGAGAGAGATATTGCAATTTTTGAATAGCACAAACGTTATGTTATTATGGTTACGCTAAACATTACGTTTTGGTTTTAACGGTCTCTCCAAAAGTAGCCGTATTGCTACACGTCTTTGTTACCGTTCGTTAGTTATCCGTTTGTTTTGTTAAGGTCTGTATTTATAGTCGCTCCTTGAATGCTTTTTCAAGAAAGGCCGCCTCGAAATTTGTTTTCTATAGTCCAAAATGTCACTTTCCTTGCATTCGAGGAGCGCTGAAGGTCTATAGAACAGAAATGACGTAAAAGGAAGCCTCAAGGACGAGGTAATATTCAAGGAAGAACTATAAATACCGCTAAGTTATGTGAGACGTCAGATTTTATGTCAAGCTCACGTTTAAACTCCTAAAGTTCAATTATTTGCATTTCTGCATTCGTTTTTTGATTCTGGATAAAATGAAAAATGAATCTGGAGTGGTAATTTCAGCTGCTGCTATTTCAGAAGAAATTTGACACTGCAATATCTCTCTATTGAAACTGCGTATGCTTGTATGCCGAAAATAGCGTTTGCTGTAATGACGTCACTCAAATTTGACACTGCAATATTTCTATAATGAATAGGGGTGCCCGAACACACGGAACTTAAGAGCGATAGTCACCGCGTTTGTGTTAGCTACAGCATGCGTCTCCCTATACTGGGTCACTACGTCTCCTGGGTGAACTCAAATCTCACATCTATCAAATCTGACATCCTCACGCCGTACCAGCTATAAACGTTACCACTCGGCACCTAACAATCACCTTGTGAGCTGGTGCCCTAAAATGAAAATTAGATTTTTACGGGTCTAATACGAAATTCGATGATAGAGGTGGGTTACAATATACCCACTTCAAATGTAAGTCATATTTTCATTGAATTCTATCCTCAGGGATCAACATGGGCGGTGCACCAGCAGGACCAGCTGGTACTGGAAAAACAGAAACAACAAAAGATATGGGGAGAACCCTTGGGAAATTCGTGGTTGTATTCAATTGTTCCGACCAGATGGATTTTAGAGGTCTGGGTCGTATCTTCAAGGTACATGCTAACATACTATGAATCAAGATATGAAAAAATGATAATTTTATAATATATTGAATAGCTAAAAGAAATCATTTCCGTTATTTTCAATAGGGATTGGCTCAATCCGGTAGTTGGGGTTGTTTTGATGAATTCAATAGAATCGAGTTACCGGTGCTGTCTGTAGCTGCTCAACAGATCTACATCGTACTACAGGCGAGAAAAGAGAGAAAAGCTATGTTTGTTTTCATGTAAGTATAATTGTCGATTATTTCCATGTTCACTTCTTCCGAAGAACAACTAACTGATTGGAAAACCTGGCGTTTACAAACCACTCTAACCGTCAGTCCCACAAAACTTTTGACGGTCAATTAACCCGTTGATTACAATGTTAATCGGATGGTTAAGCTGAAAATGAACTGAAAGCGGATACAGAATGAACCGTTGATGGACAATCAAGCTCTTGATCGGCAATCAATGTCTTATACTGGTTCATTATCCACATCCTGTACCACTTCATGTATTTTGAACACAAATTTTTTTTTTCATCCTGTTCTGGAGCATGAGGTGGTGGAAGCATTGAGTAAGCTAAGAAATAGTAAGAGTTCAGGAGCTGATTCCATCTCTGCTCGGATTCTGAAGTTGATAGGTTCAGAGATAGGTCGACATTTTGCTCATATCATCAATTTGTCAGTTAGCACGGGAGTGTTTCCTCAACTCCTCAAAAAGGCTATTGTTATTCCGGTCTATAAAAAAGATGATGAGGGCCATGTTCCGAATTACAGGCCTATTTCTATCCTCAGTGTCTTTACTAAAGTTTTCGAGCGAATAGTGTTTGGTAGAGTGATGAAATATCTAGATAAATTTCAAATTCTGGATACTGCACAACATGGTTTCAGATCAGGCCGCTCAACCCAAACTGGAGCAATACATTTTGTTGAGTTTGTTTATGAAAGCCTGGACAATGGGTCATATGTCGCCGGACTGTTTTTTGACTTGTCACGAGCATTTGACAGTCTCGCGTACGAGTTTATATTGGACAAGTTGTATAATTTAGGATTCAGGGGCGTGTTTCTGAACTGGATTAGAAGTTATTTAGAGGGTAGGGTCGCGTCCGTTAGAATTCATGAATCCTTTTCTAGTGAGCATAAACTTAGGCTAGGAGTGCCTCAAGGCTCTGTTCTGGGTCCACTCTTGTTTTTGTTATTCATTAACGACCTTCCTACAAATTTGAAAAAAATTTTCTTCAAGTTATTACAAAATAATTTGTTAACCCAAATAATCCGCATACTCCTGTTTGCTGATGATGCCTCAATAGCGGTTATTGCAGACACCCTGGAGGAGCTACAGAAGTTGTGTGAACTGTTGGTGCAGAGTTTTATGGAGTGGTGCCGTTCAAACAAAATTTTAATGAACGTCAAAAAAACGGAGTGCATTCACTTCTCACTCTCCAGTGATGGTCAGAATGAGTTGATTATTCGGCATCTGGATTTCATCATTCCTACCAAACACTGCACTAAGTTTCTTGGTATCCACATCGATAGACATCTGAGGTGGAATTCACATATTGACGCTGTTTGTAAGAAGCTAAATAGTTCTCACTACGCAATAAGTAGAGTTAAAGGTACACTTCCTTTGAAGTCTCTTGTTAACGTCTACTATAGTTTGGTGTATAGTCATTTGTCATATAATGTTCTATTATGGAGGAATTCCTCTGACGTCGGCAGAGTTTTTATCATTCAAAAAAGAATTCTCCGCATGATATTCAACGCCACTCCGCGGTCTTCCTGTCGACCTCTTTTCGTAGGAAATAATATCCTAACACTGGCCTCTATATTTGTTTTGAGATGCCTTGTGTATGTTAAGGAGAATGAGGGCAGTATTGTGAAACTCTCAAGTTATCATTCTCATAACACAAGAAATAAGGATATATTGGAGTTTCCTATACACAAAACGTCTAAGTTTGAAATGTCTCCGTTATATCAAAGTGTCAAACTTTTTAGTCATCTTCCACGAAGTATACAGTCACTTAATATAAGTCGGTTTAAGAAAATAGTTAAGTCCTTATTACTGAGTAAGTCTTTCTACAGTGTTAATGAGTATCTCTGTGATAATATCCAAAATTATTGAATGTTTGATTATTTCTTTCTTTCTTTTTTGACCTGTCCTATGTCTGAAAGGATTAATAAAATTATTATTATTATTATTATTATTATTATGAAACCGACCGTGACGAAAAATATTCCTCCAAACAAATAATTTTTGGAATCTT
Organism: Myrrha octodecimguttata; assembly: GCA_958510865.1. Lineage (NCBI taxonomy): Eukaryota > Metazoa > Arthropoda > Insecta > Coleoptera > Coccinellidae > Myrrha > Myrrha octodecimguttata. Next base: position 27,457,656 of record OY294056.1, read on the forward strand.
GCTGTCAAAGTTTTTCCACTAACCAATAAATAAATGAATAAGATACTTAGAAGATATCATGCTCCTAATTCATCATCATCACGAAGTATTGACTAATCCTCTCGTTCATGGACCAGCACCAAGCTGTCTATGGTCAGTAATGACTGATACGACAATCTTGGGATTTTCTCAAAATGTTTCCATTTCCATTTTTGATTTCGTATTTTCTGAGTCTATGCCTTCAGTTTGCTATCTTGAAATGTTCCCAGATTCATTTTTTTCCTGAAACTCCCAAACCATCTTACAGCCACTGTCATAAGGTAAAAAAAGAAGAGAACGAATTAGTTATGAGGAATATAGGTGAAAGTTTTAAGGTAGTTGGTTCACTTGTCGAATATAAGAATATATATAAGACTGACTTCAACATAATTAAATTTGACTTAAAGGGGATTTAGCATCATGGAGAACAAAAATATCCTAAAGTTCTAAGTACCTATCTTCTGTATTTCCACAATTATCAGGAGTCAAGCCAGGTGAATTTTCTTCATTGACAGTTTAATTTTTATTCCTGTCAGTAATATGCGTACCAGCATGTTCAGCAGATTTTGAAGATGATTAACCGGAGATGAGTGGAAACATTGAGTTTTTAAATATTTGAAAATTCAATGGAAGGAACTAGCAGATTTTTGACAATAGATTAACTTACGTTGGACAGGGTCCATGGAAAGAAATTGAGTGAATTATATTATAACATCTTGCAAATCAGCGACCAAGATATGCTATCGCCTCAACGTTAAATTTCGTAGTTCAAATAGAAACGGTGATGCTCAAACTTATGGGAAAGGTTTCAGCAATATTTACAGGAGTGGGTTTCTGTAGTTTTAAAAAATCATAATTTGAGCTCTTCGTCGAAATTTCTTATAATTACGATGGACTCACTGAGGTTTCAACACGTGGTTGAATTCAATTCTGTTCGGCTTCCCAGCTGAACTCAAACAATTATAATAGCTTCCAAAGGAAATATACCACACACTTGATATTTTCAGAGTGAAAAAATCATCCAACTCAAAATTCCCAATATTATCTCATGTGGTTTGCCTCTTTAATTTTAAGCAATATTTGCGTTACATTAAATTCACGGGGTAGAGTGAACCCAGTGATATATCGTGTCCGCAACCTAATGGCCGCTTAGTTCTGTGATTTTTTCAAAACTCTACCTGAAAATATTATTGCGTGGGAAGCCGTTCTAAAACAAGGCACGAGGTTTCATTTTAGACAACTTTCACATGAATCCTGGTGGCATTGTCATCGAATAAAAAATATAAATAATTGTAATAAAACCCTAGAAGAACCCACTGAGTTTCAGTACATGCCAATATTCAGTTTCATTGGGATTCGTTGTAAACTGCTCAAAAAGTCAAGGTTCTAAATGCACTACACTACTGGGTGTATTATATACCTACTCTTGATATGATATTTCACGAAGACATTTTTTTCAGGGATGGTGATAACGTATCCATGAACATCGAATTCGGAATATTCCTGACAATGAATCCAGGATATGCAGGACGGCAAGAACTACCAGAAAACCTGAAAATTATGTTCCGGAATGTAGCTATGATGGTTCCGGATAGGCAAATTATTATAAGGGTTAAACTGGCTTCCTGTGGTTTTAAAGATAATGTTTACCTTGCCAGGAAGTTTTTTACCCTCTACGCTCTTTGTGAAGGGCAACTATCCAAACAGGTAATATGAAATATCAACAAAGAAACAGAGATGAAATTATTCATCAGCGAATTTTGAAATTGATCGGGGTTCACTTTTATTTCATTGAATCCATCGGATCTACTGAAATAGATATGTTTAGGACAAGTTGTTTCGGAACTGTGCAATACTAATTTTTCCTTTCAGCCCATGCAACTTTTTGGTGAAGATACACTAACTTTCCGCCTCATCACTGAAGTATTCCAGCGCTTTTTTTTTGGATTTTTAGATAGCTCCGGTGCTGCCTCGGCGCAAAAAATACTACGCTCGGAGCACCTGAGCTATAATCCCAAAAGAACTTATGAAGAGTATCCTAACAATTATTGATATTACTATGTATATAAGCTTTCGAGTAGGGACGTGAATACATTTTATGTTATTCTACATGAACCTCAAGCTATGATTTTTCTATCGAGAACTAGATTCCAATTCGATCCAAAATTTCGAATGGCTGTAGGTACCTAATCAAACTGAAAATCTACTTTACAAATATCGAGTCTCTATGTGGATACTTCCGAAAGTTACTGTGTTCGTGGCCGGCCTAAACGCCAATGGTGAACAAAATAACTTCCCAAAAAATTCGCCCAGTGGCTCGATAATTGTAGAGAGAGTTAAAAGTTTAATCACGAAGGCTGAATAGGCGAATTTTTAGGAGCCACACAATGAAACCGTAGATGAACCCATTCAAAATTTCAATTTTATGATATTTCCAAGAAAATAAGTGATAACGAATTGAAATCCAGCACTTCAACGAAAAATTACAGCTTGAGGAATTCATGCCGAATCTGGGGAGGACAAATTAATTAGTAGATTGCCAAATATCATATATACTTGAAAAAAAATATTGAATTTTTGCGCTCATGTTTTTGGGGAACAGCTTGCTATCGTTTCGTCCAAATGTCGGTAATTTTCGACTTTTGAGCCAGAAACGGTCTCAAATGACTAGGTTGGACTCACTGATGACGGTTGCATTTCAAAATGCCACGATTAAATTCGTTGAAGGGCGAAATCGTCCTAATGGTTTACAGCCATTTGAAATTTTGAGGTTATTTCCTAATATTTCAGGAACTACTGAAGCGATTGCATTGAAACTTGGCAGTTAATCGAAGCATAATGACGCGCAACCTATCGCAAAATTCTGTTGATATCGTGCTGTCAGTAAATTTTGAAAGAAATATTTTTCAAGATTTTATTGTAAAAATCCTATTTTTGAAACTTTTCATCATATTCAAAAAACAAATTCGCTCGAACCAGGAGCTTTGTATTTTACAGCAGTTTGTCAAATTTCAATTCGATACGGTAATTATTTTCGGAGATATTGGGAAAAATATGTCAAACTTCGTGGTTTTGTTTTTTTCGGATTAACTGAAGAAATACTGTTCAATCCTGATGAAACATTTTTTTCCAAATATTCAATGTTTCGTGATATTCTGATCATATTATTCCCATTTAATTTTGCATATACCTTCGAAATGTAACTTCTCGATACATTACTGGGTATTAATTCGATATAATCTGGAGTTTTGGAAATATTGGGAGAATAAAATTTTGATTGGGTATACCTACGGAATCATTAGGTAGATTTTACCCATTCACCAATTCGGCATTCGTAATTAGAGTCCAAACCAACTTCACAAATATCGAGTTTCTAAGTTGTTTCTTTCGGGATTTATTGTGTTTACGGTCGGCCGTTAGGTCAATGAATAGGAATGTCAAACCTCAAAGAAATCAGGTCAAGCTAATAAAGACTATAGTTACGACTTTAGACGGCATTGGATTCACCATCTATCTAGCTTATTTTGGGAGGATTTACATCATTTTTTAGGTGACTTTAGTCCAAGCGCCGACCAATTGATGCTTTCTTTACTCGAGATATCATTTTATTGTACGAAAAAAATCTGGTTGAGCTGAAATATAGTTCTCGATTGTAAAATGGCGTCTTGAAGATTCGAGTGAAGTTTGAACGCAATCGGACTTATAGCTTCTGTAATATAGAAAATTTTAAAATAATTCTTTCGAATTTTTGATGGATATTTAGTCACGAAATTTCACATGAACCTTCTCCTTGATACTTCACATTCACTCACCAAGTTTTATTTGAATAAGATCGATATTTTGGAGTTATTGGAAAATCAAAATTTCAGAATAAAGATTTAATCACACACTTCTCTGTGAGTTATTGAAAGGAAAGTATGTAACAATCGAATAAAAACCAACATATGATGATGATATAACTTCACATATTCATATCCAATAACAGAAACTCTAACGCCATTAAGGTCACGTTATTCTGATATGAGAGAGATATTGCAACTTTTGAATAGCGCAAACGTTATGTTATTACGGTTACGCTAAATATTAAACGGATTTCGGTTTTAACGGTCTTTCCAAAAGTTGTCGTATTGCTACACGTTTTTGTTACCGTTGCGTAAGTTATCCATTTGTTTTGTTAAGGGCTGTATTTATAGTTCCCGATTGTAAAATGGCATCTTGAAGATTCGAGTGAAGTTTGAACGCAATCGGACTTATAGCTTCTGTAATATAGAAAATTTTAAAATAATTCTTTCAAATTTTTGATGGATATTTAGTCACGAAATTTTACATGAACCTTCTCCTTGATACTTCACATTCACTCACCAAGTTTCATTTGAATAAGATCGATATTTTGGAGTTATTGGAAAATCAAAATTTCAGATGGTTATAATACAAAAACCGTTGAGGGATTTGGCCCATTAACAAACTTGACAGAGGCATTTAGGATTCAAACCTACCCTGAAAACTTCAATACTCCAGGCCCTTCGTTCCGAAAGTTATAGAAGACACGGACGGCCGGACATAATCCGAGTTGACCAAGAATTCTTCATCAATGAGTCCAACCCAGTCTATTGAGACCAATTTCAGCTCAAAATTCAAAAATAACAGAGATTCAAACATTTATTGGGTGAATCAATCAATAACTTGAAACTTCTAGATATAGGAAGGAGAGTGTTAACACAGAAATGATCTGGAGGTTATGGAAAATCGAAGAAAGTAATAATATACCAGTTGTTCCATCCGAAGTATCAAAATGTTAGTAATTTCTCATTCAAGCGGCATTACAGCAGTGTTGTGTTCCTTTCAGATCGATATAGCAGTGGTTCCTTAACAAGAAACCGGATTTCTAATAATAATAATTTATTAATCCTTCAAAATTCATGCATGAGACGTGTCGAAAAAAACTTTTTCCTCGTAAAAGTGTAGATAGCATGGCTGACTCTATATAATTTTTACTACCAACAGGTGCACTATGACTTCGGTCTGCGAAATATTTTATCCGTCCTCAGAACTTTAGGAGCCCAGAAGAGAGCCAATCCTAACGATAGTGAAGAAACTACTGTTATGAGGGTATTGAGGTTTGTTCTCGAACGACTTATGCTCTCTCATGATGGAGTGAAGTAATATTTTCCTGTCTCGTCTCTAGAGATATGAATTTGAGTAAGCTGATTGATGAAGATGAACCTCTTTTCTTATCCTTGATCGAAGACATGTTTCCTGGAATCAAGTTGACCTCTCACTCGTGGAAGGATCTGCAGAAGGCGATCGCTAACCAGAGTCAATCCATGGGATTGATCAATTATTCCAGTTGGAACCTGAAAATTGTTCAGTTGTATGAAACTTCGCTTGTGAGGCATGGATTGATGGTTATGGGTGAGATATTACCATAATTATAAATATAAAGCTTCTGGTTTTCGAGAAATTCGTTTTGTCGGCAATTTTGGCAACGTCAAAATGAGATGTGGTCATAGTGGATAAAAATAAAAATCAAATCAGACTCAAAGATGAAAATCTTTTTTCCTTTGAAACTTACTGCTCACAGTGTTATCGCTAAGCAGGAAGCCGAGTCGCGATATCGCATTCCCGAGTGCCGTACCCTAAAGAGGCCTTTTGTGCGAGGGTATTTTTGTAATCGGAGATTCTTGCCTATTGGCCGACGACGATAACGTGATCGTCATCAGCCAATAGGGTGAATCTCTGTTTCCCCAAATACCCGAATCTCCCTTGCACAAAAGCCCCCTTTAGGGAGCGGCCAAAGTGAGGAGGCTTGTCGCTTTGAGAAAATAGTTTTGAAAATTTGGGCCACACAATCGCGAGAGATGGTCATGGTGCAGGTAGAATGAATTGATCTCGCATCCACTATATGCATACTGATGAATCTGTAAGCAAGTAGAGATAAACAAATAACGTCTTCGTGAGATATCTTCAGGCTCAAGACTTATCGAATTTATGCACTTATTGGCCGGTTTCTCAAGACGTTGATCGCCTATTCATGTACCAGATTTCAGTTCAATTTTAACCATACCATCGAATTCAAACTGTGATCAACGAGTTCATTGGTCGTCAAAAGATTTGTGATACCGAGAGTATGACAACTTCTCGCTTTGAGGTTGCTCAAATTGTCGGAACAAGTTTCACGAATGCGAGAATACCATTCGCGATATTGCGCTCACAATTACAATCACCCTTTGGGTACCTACACAGTTCATGCGAGAATGCTATGGATGTGGAGGTTGGAATATAGAATAGGGATCAGTGTAACCACAGAAAAGCAATCAATGAAAAGGGTCATAGACATTTACACTGTGGCTGAGAAACAAAAAGGACTTCATTATACTTAATTTAATGAGTAACTTATTAAGTATATTCGTTAATATTTAATAATTGAATCATTTCATTGAATTGTTAATTCCAAATTCAAAAAGCATCAATTATTTTCATATCATAGAATCCTCCTTGAGAAAGAGTCAGCCGCGGGAAATTCATTCAAAATCTTTAATCGTTAGTGGATCTTGATTTGAATGGAATTTTCAATATGAATTTAAAATTATATAGCAGGTCCATAACAGTATTTTTCATTACTATTTCTTTCTGCACTAAATAATGTCTCCGCTTGCCAGTCGCCATTCTAGAACTCATCATCACGAAGCAATTCGATTATCGAAAAAAGTTACATTATGATAGAGTGACTCAGGTGAGTATAAGTCCGAAACATTATGCGGATTGTGTGCAACTATATTGGCACATTCCGATACGCAACAATTCTATAGATGTCAAGCCTTAGGTCTCTCTCTACAAATTGAAGTAGTTATTTAAGTCCGAGCTGGAAGGGCGCACATAATTGAATTTGATCATGGTTTTGCATAACAGATTTCAACTTAGTCATTTTGGACACAATTCGAAAATTACAGACATTGTATATTATTTTTCGATTTTATCGTGTAAAGCTCGATAAATGTATTCAGTTAATTCAAAAGGGATGAAGTTCTCGAAATCAGACGAGAATAGTGAGTGAAACTATTGGTTCAATTTATGAGACCACCTGTGGCTTTATTTGGCTTTCTGTTTGATTTTGTGAATTGTCTTGTGTTCCATTTTCTTTTTTTTTTGTCTCATACGGATCGAATAATAAGTGCATTTTCAGTCAAATATTTCAGTGAACCGAATGCTAGAATGCTTCTGGGATGTTGTGAGGTAAATTACTTACAAACTTCGATCAACTGCTCTCATATAGGTTATCCTCGAATTATCAGGTTTGGTCGAACATTCTGGACAGAGTTTGACTCAACGACACATGCACACATCCTGCGATTTGAGTTTGAATTAGCGAAACTTTTCCGGAGGTGCCCCTTTGGTTCATTTAGTGATTCTTTGCCACGGCCTTGTGCTTTATTCAGTGATTCTTGACAATAATTTTGGAGCACTATGGGGTTCACTATCTGCATCCTTGGTTCAACTGCCCTCAAATAGGGATTGAATCAGGTTTAAATTACTCCTGGATATTCCTTTGGTATTAGGTTGGGTTGAACACCCATGGCCGAGCTCGGGTGAACTATTCAGCAAGGTATTATAGTTTAAATCAGCGATGCGGATACTCTGAGCCGAGTCCGTAAGAATTGCTCAGCAGGGCATAGCAAAAATTCTATTCGTGCAGGTTCCAATTTCTATCTTGAAACATCGACTCATTATTGTGCAGCATAAAATATATTGATGGTGTTGGTTTACAGAATTCATGAATTAAATCGGGTTTTAAAATGTATTAATTTTTCTGTACTGGGTTCTGTGGCAGCTCATTAATTTTTCAGTTAGTTCTGTCTTCCTCGATAACGCAGGAGTAGGCTTGTTCTGAAATGCAGAGCCTTATTGTTTCATCAAATTCACTTATTTCTGGCTGGTTATCCTTTGCCACAATCACTTTCTCAAGGAACCAACTAAAGAGTTGTAACTTCAAGAGTAAGTTGCGTATCGGAATGCGATTGGATGAGTTTGTCAATGGAAAAAATCAGTGAAGGATTTCAGAGATATACTCATCTGAAATTTTGAAGTTACTCTTTCGATATCGCAAGAATTACTGATGCGATCGCACTGAATATTCGTATATGATTTCAGAATACCAACGTTAAAATGTATGGAAAATTTCGTCGTGAATATTAAATCTTAACTATCCACCAGATTTCTAGAAAGTACCTTGAAGTCAATATTGAACAACAGTGTACCAAATTTCAGCTGTATTCGATATTTATTCACGGAAAAAGTGGAAAATATCTCAACATTCGTTGTTATTTCCTCTTTACTGCTGTTATTTCCTCGATAATTCAAGAAATACCTACCGCTTGGGCAACGAATTTCAAGGACCGCTCAAAAAGCTTCTGATCTCACGAAATCAAAATACACACAAGAAGAATGATCTGGCACAATATATTCAGCTCCCCAAGAACTGAATATTCCTTGAGGATAGTCTTGATTTCAGTTCGTCTATATTTATGTTTTGAAATATCATTCAGATATGAGGTGATAATAATGGTGTGGCATCAGACTGTACACACAGGCATCACTACATCCTACAATAATATCATTTTCAGGTCCCACCGGCGCAGGAAAAACAGAGTGCATGCATTGCTTGATGCGATCTTTTACAGAAATGGGAGCACCGCATAAAGAGCTAAGAATGAATCCTAAAGTATGTAGATGAAAACTCAATTTGCGTTATCACTGGGTTGATAATTCTAATAAATTTCAGGCTATCACAGCACCACAGATGTTTGGAAGACTAGACGTTGCTACCAACGATTGGACAGACGGGATATTTTCTACATTGTGGAGAAGGACTCTCAAATTCAAAAAAACTGACTTCTGTTGGTAAGAAAGGATGCGATCAAATTAACACCGCATATCCTGTGATCTGGAATTCTTCATTGCGCATTATATATATATATAAAAATTACTGCACATTCAATAAATTTCCAACTACCCGAATACCATTTTGGAATCGTGCAGAAAAGGTCTGGAAAACTATCAGCTGATACCACTAATTGTAGCATGCAGTGCGAGTGACCTCCCTGCAGTATCTGAAGATCCTACTGAGGTACCACGCTGGTAGGGTCTATATACACCATATGAGTTACCGATCAAGCAATGGATAGCTATTATGCACCTGTGTACTAGCAGCATTATTCACATGATTCTAAAAAAGAATTCACCTGAAAGGTTCATGCAAAATTTCCCAATAACTCTAGAAATCGGAGCAAACGGAAATTCGGAAGTTTGTTATCGAATCTTGACTAGGAGATATTCGTGAAATTTTATTCGAATCCAATGAATAGCTCCCACAAAAAATATTTCAACAGAAATTTCAAAAATTTGCGAAATATTCTTCAAATATACTAACAATACATCAACGAGATCTTGCAACAGTTGCGTTTTGTTATTCTCCAATAGACGACTTCGGCCCAAGTTGCCAACCCACAATTTACTTAGCAAGTTTACTTTCACTGGGGAACGGGAATTTCAGGACAAATTCGACATGATAAGGTTCGCATTATTTATAAATAACCGTAAAACATGCCTCGGCTCTTCAAACCAGATAATTCCTTCCAAATATAGGTTTTTGTTAAGATCGTCCCCGATTGGTTGAAATTTAAGTTGGGATTCCTGATTTCATGCAAACAGTGTCAATTTTCATAGGATACGTTCCGAAAATCAACTCTGTTGTTTCGGTTGCCGATTTTCTGCTCCGTAAATATGAAATATTCGGATGGTTCCTGGAACAAGCGCGTGAAAAAGGTTATTTACGGAATATGGTTGATGAAAATGCGGTCGATTTACTGTCACCAGAACGATTTTCTATGGTAAATATCCATAGCATAGAACAATCTATGTTTACTTTAGGTTTGTTTTGGTTCCGAGTTCAGATATGTTTGGGACGGTTCTAGGTATTTACCATAGAAAATCGTTCTGGTGACAGTAAATCGACCGCATTTTCATCAACCAGATTCCGTAAATAACCTTTTTCACGCGCTTGTTCCAGGAACAATCCGAATATTTCATATTTACGGAGCGGAAAATCGGCAACCGAAACAACAGAGTTGATTTTCGGAACGTATCCTATGAAAATTGACACTGTTTGCATGAAATCAGGAATCCCAACTTAAATTTCAGCCAATCGGGGACGATCTTAACAAAAACCTATATTTGGAAGGAATTATCTGGTTTGAAGAGCCGAGGCATGTTTTACGGTTATTTAGAAATAATGCGAACCTTATCATGTCGAATTTGTCCTGAAATTCCCGTTCCCCAGTGAAAGTAAAATTGCTAAGTAAATTGTGGGTTGGCAACTTGGGCCGAAGTCGTCTATTGAAAACAAAGTTTCAATCTGATCAAAGGTGTAGTTTCCGATATATTAGCAAGATTAATTAAAACATGCAAATGAGAGTATGTCTCCCAAACCATTCGGCTGCTTTGGGCCATTTACGGAACAAAGTCATCCGTCGCACACTGATGCATGAGCTACTCAGAAAATTTTAAGTCACCTGCCCTTTCTGCTTGGTAAACCGGACACAATTAAATTTCACATCAAATTCTTCATCTGTGAGTCGAAACCTAGTCGTTCAAAACCATTTTCTGTCGTATGATAGACGAGTTCCTGTTACCGCAATTACAGCTGCATCAAGGTAACAAAAACCGAATAATATTTTAGCAAGATAGTGCAACCCTCCACACATCTAGGGTGTCGATGAAAAAGTTGAGGTTGATTTTCCCGAATAAGCTGATGAGTTCGGAGATATTTCATGGCCCTGAGCTCATGCCTTGAGTTTTTTTTTTGCGGGGATACCTTGAATTAAAGGTTCACAATAATAATCCCTGGACAATTAAGGCCTTGCAAAATAATATTCGCCGGGAAATGTAAGACATTTCTTCGGCGCTATGCTATCGCGTGACTGCAAATGTAAGGGTCAGACTTCAGGGGTCATCATCTGAACGGTATCGTCTTTGAAAAACGAAATCCGCTTCGTAATGCTGTACTTCATTGATATAAAATGAACGAAACGATGAAGTTTTTTTTATGTTGTATTTTGAAATCGAAGAATATCCACTTGGCACCGTTTACTTCCGGAATAACTCGAAAAATACTCATTCCGTCATGATGTTAGTTGGTTGAGAAATGTTAGTTCAGAATTTAAGGAGGATTCTGTCGCAAGGAAAATTTGAAAGTAATTTCTTCTTTTCTTCATATGGTCCTCACCAAATTACGCATGAACCTTTAAACTATAATTTTTTTTTCAATTAAGTATAAGATCTCAAATCCAGCAATCTGTATTTCTGGAAATATTGGGGAAATCACTTTCGAATGGGCATAATCACGGAATTATGGGGTTTATTTTTCATATTCACGAATTCGTAATTTACTCTACGAATATATCTTGTTTTCAAGTTGTTCCTTTCGGAAGTTGTTGTATTTACGTTCGTTCTAGAAAGTAATAACAATTCGGAATATCCCGAAAAACAAAATAAGAACGACTTCTGACCATGAACAACATATGCCCCGGCTCTTGACAAAAATCAACTGCCTAAAACTATGAAGCTACCTATACATGTTCCTGCAATAGTGCGTTAGGCTTTCATAGCTGCCACACCAGATGTTTCAGGAAATTAGTTGAAAAGCATTCCCTTTGTACTTTCAATTTTGCATTTCAGGAAATCATTTTCTGATATACAGGGTGTTCCCAAATGAAATTATTCAACAAATGAGAGATTTTTTAAATGGAACACCCCTTATATTTTCGCATATTTTCAATGCTCTTCAATACCTTTACCATGATGTAAAATATTCGGGATATTTTTCCAACGGTACGGATCTCAATCAGAAAAAACTGCAGAATTTCGACGAACCAGTAGTTCGGAAAAAGCCCTTTACCGATTTCCAGAAGTTATGAAAACATGAATTTGATCAGGATTTCTTTTATCTTAAGAATTTGCCTAGTCATCGTTCCCAAATGGTCAACCTCTCTTATGCTGGGTATTCGTTATCAATTCAAATTGTTTTTCTCGATCTTTTTGAATGTAATACCCTGTATTTTTTTCCATGATGATGTACACAGTTGAAAACCTTACATTTTTTCAGGAGCAATCTTAGGATTATTTTCACTCCTGCGTCCAGCACTCACGAAAAATGAAATGAGAACGAAAAATTTTATTAAAATATTGTATATAAAAACGAACAGACGTTGAAAAAGACAAAGAAAAATTGTGTTAATGATCCAAGAGATGTTCAAAGTGTCGTCCGCCTTCTCTGGAACACAAAGCGATCCGGTCGTTGAATGACCCACTTACCCTCATCAGCATGGCTGGAGTAATGCTTCGGAAAGCAGTCACAATCCTCTCTCGCATATTGGAAGCTGTTGTTAGTACTTAATCATACACGATTCCCTTAATGTATCCCCACAAAAAAATCTATTTTGGTGAGATCCGGTGATCTAGCAGGCCATCTTGTCGGTCCGCCCCTACCAATCCATCTATTTGGAAACTGTCTAGTAAACCCCTCACAGGACGAGAATAATGAGCGGGTGCTACATCATGCTGAAACCATATTTCATTTCGTATTTCCGTAGGTAACACTGCTAACTTTCTGGGAAGAATGTTCTGAGTGAAATTCAAATATGCAGCTCCATCTGAATTTCCTTCGAAAAAATGATGACCTATCACATGATTGCCGATTACTGCTCCCCAGAGATTCAATGACCACCTGTGTTGATTTTCTGGGCTTCGGAATTGTGGAAGGTTGCTTCATCACTGAATAAACAAATTCAAAAATGTAGGGTTCTGTTCAATTTGAAAACTTGTCCAGTTACAGAAATTCAAACGGTTTTCAAAATCGCTATCGGTAAGCGCCTGGTGCATCTGAATGTGGTAGGCATGATACTTATTCTTTTTGAGGATTCTTTGAACTGAACGCTCAGTTTTACTACAGGCTACACCCAGCTCCCTTTGGATTGTGTGTGGATTTTCAGTTAGATGCAGTAAAGCCTCGAGCTTCTTGTCTTCGTTAGGGGCCGATTTGATCCTCTCTTCTTTTTTATACTTGACATTTACTATCTGTACAAATCTGTTTAAAAGCCTCTGAAAACTCGACTCATGTGGATGTCTCCTTTCGAGATATTCGACAGGATAGGATATACAGACTAATAAACAGTTTGTGTGGCACTGCCCTAACATGAAAATCATATCAACCATTTCATCTTTCTCAAAATTCATCTCAATTTATTGTATTCGGAAATAACTTTGAACTCTGAATATCAATATTTTGATCAATTATAGTAATCGATGTACTTGATAACAGTTTATGTAGCACTGCTCCGACATGAAAATCATATGAATCATTTCATGAATAATAATTTTTTTGGATGCCGATAAAACTCTGTAATCGTTAGAATACCCCAGTTACCAATAATACCTTTGTATGTGTTTCTTATTCGGACGAACATTATCATTTTCATGTTGAACTTCAAGGATTATGATTTTGGAAGGGTTTTTAAGTTTTTCGAAAATTGGTAATACAGTTTGGTTTCATTGTGTGACTCATTTGAAATATCTGTTGGTTATTATGTTCATTATTCCTGGAATTTTTTGTTGAAATGTAATTTTTCGTGTCTGCTGGACACAGGAGTGAAAATAATCCTAAGGTTTCTTCTGAAAAAATGAAGGGTTTTAAACTGTGTACATCAGCATGGAAAAAAATACAGGGTGTTACATTTGAAAAAATCGAAAAAAAAAAAACAATTTGAAATTCTTCATACTAGGACATTGCTAACGGACACCCTGTATAAAAGAGGTTGATCATTTAGAAATTCTAATCAAATTCATGTTTCTATTGCTTCTGGAAATCGGAAGAGGGCTGTTACTGAACTACTGTTCGGTAGAAATTCTGCAGTTTTTGTTGAAATAATTTTATTTGGGAACACCTTGTATATCAGAAAATAATTTCCTGAGATGGATATTTGAAAGTAAAAGGGAATGCTTTCCAAGTAAATTTCTAAAACGTCTGGTTTGGCAGCTTTGGAAGCCTTACGCACCATTGCTGGACCCCGTATAACAGCCTTGACCCCTGTTGTCTGTTGGAGGAGGTTGTTGACAGGTTATGAAAGGGTATTTTCAGAGCCTCTGGTTTTTCAAGTCGAAGTGGACCGTTACATTGAATAACGTGTTGGCTGGCTAGACCTTCTTTTTTGTCTCTCAACTTCGCTCGACAACTATCAATTGTGAAATGGGTTTGTGACTGAAGTTTTTCACCCAAAAAGGGGATAAAATAATCGATATGTGATAAAATTGAAATGAATTAAATACATTTCTGATTATGATCGGTGGTTCTGCAGCTCTGCAGCATTGTACCATTGTGTTTGATCGAGGTTGTTATTTATGAAATCACAGAATAATACAAATCATATGGTTCCTCTAACAAATGCCATTTTTTTGAAGCAGAAATGAAAAGGATCAAAAAATAATAAGGAATTCCTTCCTTCTTTGTTTTTTTTCTTCGATATGTATCGTTGCATATTGCAAGAAAATCATCATCAAAGAGTATTCCGAACTAAACATTTTCTAATGAATTCACGAAATTTTTCTAGGATGGTGTTTTTTCTGGCGTTTCGAAATTCTCTTCTAGACCCTATCCACAGACATTCTCTCCTCCCCAATGCTGTCCCAAATAAACCTTTCAAGCCACCTAATTGTCCAAAATTTTGATGGATGTGCTTCTATAGCCGAAAGATTCATCAAAAAAATCATAATTTTTTTGTCATATGGCAAAGCTTCGAAACCTCACTTATGTTACTCATTTTTGTATGTGAACACTAAATTTACGCATCGTGAATCAAATTCCTGATATATTGGAGGATATCGCAAAATTTTTCTATTGATATGAGCCCCACAAAAAATCACTAAAATCTTCATGTTTGATGCTTTGTATCTGCAAACCAAGTTCGAATTCGACCAGTCACCCATCATAAGATCTCCCAACTGAGATATCCAGGCTCCTTTCTGCTTGAAAATTTCAAGGTTAGTTTTTTCCATCGAAGATAAGAGCAAATACGACGGCCAGACAAAATCGCATTTTACTGCAGAGTCATCAGTGAGCCAAAATTTATGATTCGAGACCTCCGGCTCAAAATTCGAAAATTTCAGACATTCAGGCAAAACGGTAACTTCCTGGTGGTAAATACGAGAAAGTTTTTATTCTTTTCATGTGAATTATTCACCTCTCGATGTATTTCAATCGTTTCAGGCTGGTTCTCGACGGCCCTGTTGATGCAGTATGGATAGAAAATCTGAACTCTGTCTTGGATGACAACAAAACATTAACCTTGGCAAATGGTGACCGAATAGTAATGGCCAGTAACTGCAAATTGGTTTTC
This sequence comes from Myrrha octodecimguttata, assembly GCA_958510865.1. Classification (NCBI taxonomy): domain Eukaryota; kingdom Metazoa; phylum Arthropoda; class Insecta; order Coleoptera; family Coccinellidae; genus Myrrha; species Myrrha octodecimguttata. The sequence continues at coordinate 27,473,120 of OY294056.1, forward strand.
GAACCAGATAACGTTGATAACGCGAGCCCTGCCACGGTATCGCGAATGGGAATGGTCTTCATGAGCTCGTCCGTTCTACCATGGCCGCCGATATTAGATGGTTGGTTGAAAACAAGAACACAACAAGAAGGAGATGCGTTGAGGCCGATGTTCGGTAAAATCTACAGCGACGCTCAAGATTTTGTCATCCAAAAATTGAAACCGAAAATGTTCATCAGAGAGGCTGTATATATACGGCAATGTTATGATGTTCTACAAGGAATACTAGACGTTGGTGAAGAAGCAAGTAAGTACAGATCCCAACCTAAAACATAAGTACTGATGGAAACCACACACATAAAAAATATTCCCAGTAAACTAGTCAACAATAACAAACAGTGTATCACTACCCTCTTATCCACTTACACTTTCTGCGTCTAGAGCACGTTTCGGAAACCACGTTTCCCTCATCCAGAGACACATCGTCACTAACTACCAGTACAAGGTCACATGCTGAACGAGTGGGAAGGGTGGTATACAGGACCGATAGGGAAAGGGTTGTTAAAAGGCCATTAGGGTAGTGTTGGGCTATCAAGGGTGAGTAAATATTTGAAATAATGGGTTACTTATGGGGGCAAGCTCTCTTTTTTTGAACATAGGTATACCTTCAAGCGTATTTTAGTAAGTTTTGGCCGGACTCTTCAATAGCTTCACGGATTTTTCTGAAATTGAATGACCAGTTGTTGAAACGTGATTAGTGACCGCCAGTTTGTCAGGATGGTTGTTACGGGTATGGCTCATGTGTTCGTTAAATCTCGTGTTGAAGTTCCTTGCGGTTGGTCCGATGTGAGATTTATCGCAGTCCCATTAATAACCCATTATTCCAAATATTTACCTGAATCTCCCTTGATAGCCCAGCACTACCCTCATGTCTTTTTAACAACCCTTTCCCTATTGGTCCTGTATAACACCCTCCCCATTCGTTCAGCATGTGAATTTGAATCTGTACTTAGTAACGATATGTCCCTTCGCGAAACGTGCATTAGACGCAGAAAGTGTAAGTGGATTGGAGAGTAGTTACATAGTGTTTTGTTATCAGTATTCTATCCATCATGAACTCAAATAGTTGAGTAGCCAACAATGCTAGGGGGCAATATAAAGTGGATACAAATTAAGACTCTTTTATTCCTTGGCGTGATGCCGAAGGATACTTAGTATCATTATAATGTTCATTGTTTCCAAAAAAACACATTCTTCATAAGGAGCTTCCCCAACTAGCAATTTCATATTTTATAACTGTTGCAGAAACGTTTTCAGCCAAATGCTAATATAATATTGGTCTTCTCGGAAATGTTTCTAATGCTTTTAAAAAACTACTAAAAATACAAAATTGGCACATTTTATAAAAAAATTTTGCGACCCTCGAGATTTTATAAAGCCTCTCGTGAAAGTTGAAAGAAAACTATAAAGCAGCTTTGAAACTGTTTTATAGGAACTTCATAAGGTTTTTCACATGCCTGTTCTGAAATAAAAGAGTAATCTGGAATGTTATTTAAAAAATCGAAATACTTTTTAATCATTTCTTTCAGTTGCAAGAAACAATTCGGAATATGACAGTCGATGGGAAGATATTGAACGTCGCCTATCTTTACTCTTTAGCAGAAACCATTTTATTTATACGTTAATGCACTACGAGTCATAGTTCCCGAAATGGAGAACGAAAATATTGATGCGAATTGAATTTCATTGTGAAATAAAGCATTATATTAGTATATTATAAACGCGTTTCCAATTTTCGAACGTTTTCCATAAATAAATGAACAAAACATTAAAATGCTTCCTGGGTCTTATAATTTTTTTTTAATCGAAATATGAAACAATGTTTGCGAAACATCATCATCAAGTCATTTTTTACTCACTTTCAGAATTCGTCATTTTTTATCATCATAAATACTGCCATCTTTGATGTCGTCATCTTATAAAATAGTTTTGTATCTTTATGAAGCTTTCTATAATAATTTAGCTACTATACAACTGCTATGAAACATATTTAACACTATCGCCTTGGTGACTAATGGAAACATACAGCTACAGCTGATTTGATATAGAAAAAGTGTGGTTAGAATCAGAAGCACGCTCTGACTTCTCATTTTCATATATTTCCCAAACTCCAGTGAATGGATATGTCTCACAAAATCAAGATTGAGTTCCAATTACATTAATAGATTTTCACGAAAACTTCAAACATGTTGATTCTTTGGTCGTAACCTCACTCAAAATTCGATACAGATAATATTTTATTATCGTCACGGCATTAATATAAATTAATGATGACGAACCCAACTGTTGTAGAAAAAGTGTGGTTAGATTGATTAGAAGTACCACCCCTCATATTTTTTTCTCAACACTAGTGAGTGGACATGCTCGATGAAATCAAATACCTATAACTTTCAATTTCAGATATAGATTTTCATGAAATCTTTCAAGATGTTCATTATTTCGATACAACCTTACTCAAAATGCGATTCAGATAATATTTCATTATCGTCATGGAAAATAGAATAACAATAACAAACGCAGCTGTTACAGGAAAAGTGGGGTTAGAATTGTTTTTTCTCCATTAAGTGAGTGGACATGTCCAACGAAATCGAGAATGATTTTCAATTTTATTTATAGATTTTAAAGATATCGAATATTAAAACTAAATGCATTCCATATTCGATTATCGTCATGGAATACAATACTATAATAAAATGTGCGATCACGAAAAAATAAATTTTCTTATAAAAGCATACTGTTGGTGAAAGTTATTTTATAAAACGATAATGTAACTTCATACAAAGTAAATTTAAAACATTTTTTTAATGAATTTATACTGAAAGCAGGAATATCGTAGGAAAATGTTATAAACCCACTAAAAAACAGTTCAATTGTATAAATATTTATGTTTTATAAGTTAGTTATAGATCCCTTAAGAAATAGTATAAAAACAGTTTTATAAGATATTTTATAATTCGGTCATATAATCGTTTTCGTGATGAATTTATAAAAAACTTGAGATGTCCACAACAGATTGAAATTTATTTAGCATCAATATAATGAATTGACATTCTAGAGAGTTCAATATAATACTTATAAAATGAAAAAGTCGAGAATCATCAGAATTATACGACAACTTTGCTGGTTGGGTCTAATCGTTCCTATCATGATGATTTCCGAAGCAGACATGACAATTTCGTAATGCATTTGGGTTTGTTGAGTTTTGGACTTAGATCATTGCCCCTTGCATAAATATAACCATAACCTGTATATTGAAGTCAAATATAAGAGATGCGTCTGAAAACCTCAATCTGTTCATTCTGTCTTACATACCAGATGTGGAGTATATGCCAGAAACTCAAATATGACAGCCGTTGACCTTAAATAGACGACATCAGTCCAAGGTGCCAACCCAAAAATGTCGTCAAACGAATATATAACGATATCCTCAACATTGGCGAAATGAAAGCGCATTTTTGAATTTACCCTCTTTCTAATCATCTCAGACAACAATCTACGATGAATAACTACAAACAATGGTCTATGGATCATGAAGTTAATATAGTTTATTCTATGCTGTGGATATGTTGCCAAAGTAAATCGGCTGTTGTTCTAGTGACAGAAAGATCGCAACCGAAAAAACCAAATTGATCTACTAAACATATCCCATATAAACCTGACATCATTGATTTGTAATGTATGGAGCATAAAGGTTGATAATCACTATACGTCCCGTGACCTTCCAGTATCCAGGTGAAAATGCCATGTTGACGGAACGTAAAGTGGACATATAGTGTTCATACATCGATTCATTAACACCTTATAATATGTTAAGGGAAGGATACTGGAAGGTTACGGAACGTATAGTGAGAATCAACCTTAACCTGAATGAAAAACGAATAAACTGTCTAAGAAATCTCAAGCATTACCTATAGCAATGCAATTCCTTTGATACTTCCCTTAATTTATCACATCAAGAACATAATTCTATAATGAGATAAATGACCATTCAATATTTGAGTAATATTGTACTTCCCTTTTCCCGCAGAGTTTTGGACTGATAAACAACTCGAGCGTCTGTTCTTATTCTCCATGATGTGGTCACTTGGTGCTCTGTTAGAACTCGAGGATAGGTCTAAGTTAGAGAAATTCGTTCTATCCCACTCTTCGAAGATGGACTGGCCAAAAGTAGGTCCAAACGAAACCATCTTTGAATATTTGGTCAATCCAGATAATGGAAGATGGCAGCACTGGTCAGAAAGAGTGGAAGAATTCTGTTATCCCTCAGACAGTATTTTGGAATTCACCTCTATATTGGTACCAAACGTGGACAATGTGAGGACAGCTTTTCTCATTGGAACGATCGCAAAACAGACCAAGGCTGTTTTATTGATAGGTAAGATGGACATTCAATAAAATATACCTAAATATATGATCTCATGTTATCAAACGAACAGATAAATTCCATTCTATAGAACTCGCATTCACCTCAATTTGTTTTATTTGGATGACCACTTCCTATATATGGAAATATTGAGTTTTTTATTATTCCGACAGTGAGTTCTTCGTCTTATTCTGCTTACTTCCTTTTTTACGCGCTTGCTCTAGGGAACAACGCGTTATTTATTTTCGTCACGAATTCTGTAATTTTCGAATTTTGAGCCGAAAATTAGAAAAAGAATCCAAGGTCAAATTCATTTCTATTAGTCGGTGCGTCCGTCCGTCTGTCCGGCAGTCGGTCTGGCGGTCCGACCGTCCGTACGTATGTGCTCTTACTTTCGAAAGAAAAGACTTAGCAACCTGAAATTTTCAGATTAGTTAAGTTCGTTAATGGGTGAAATCGTTTGGATAGTTTCGGAGTTAGGCCCACTTGAAATTTCAGGGTTAATTCCTCGATATCTCATGAAGCATTGATTCGATCAAATTGAAACTTCGTGGAGAGTTTTTAAATACCGACTTAGAACAAAATTCCGTCTGGATCCAGTTGTTAGAACATTTTAAATGAAGAATTTATTCGAAAATTTTTGATGAGAATATTTTTTTTCTCTGACAATATTCATTCGATTTTAATGGAATTCGGCACAAAGCTTACAGTCAGGGTTGAACAACAACATTTCGGAGGTATAAGAGGTATTATTTCGTCAGGATGTCTGTAATTTTCGAATTTTGAGCCGAAAATCGTCTTAAACGATGGGGTTGAACTCCCTGAAGAATAATCCATGCTCTAACACCCGAAAGAAAAAATTTAGCGAATTGAAATTGTCATATTATGTTTGGATGAGTCCAAATATCTCGGCTAAGTTCGTTAATGGGTGGAATTGGTTGGATAGTTTCGGAGTTAGGCCCTATTGAAATTTTGAGGTTAATTCCTCGATATCTTATGAATTATTGACTCGATCAAATTGAAACTTCGTGGACAGTTCAGAAATTTTTTAAATTTTTATACGAAAAATTTTTTCGTGGGAATATTAATTAGATTTCAATGGAATTTGGCACAAGTCTTAGAGTCAGTATATTACAACAATATTCAAAATTTCAATCTGATCCGATATTTACTTTCCGAGATATAAGGATAAAAATTGTGCCAAATTTCTTGATTATTTGGAATTTCAACGTTATTTCCGCAATATCTTGAGGAGTGCAGATGCAATCAGATCGAAACTTCTTATTCAGGTGGAGATTACCAACATGCCACTAGGTGCAAAATTTCGTGTTGATGTAACATAGAATTTGACCTCACGTTAGTGCTTTTCTTGATTTCTGTTTATTATGTTTGTTCAATGATTATGTAGCATTATGTTTGATGGATTTCGACGTCAGTGATTATTATATCTTTTAGCCTGAAGAAGTCCTAATGAAGGACCAAAATATTGTGAAGAGTTAGTTTTTATGGTTTGTTCTTTAGATCGATATATTCACTGTGTTGTTCATCAGTATTCAGATAATTAATATAATGACAATGTAAACAAAACACATTGACGATACGTCTCAAGAATTCAATGGAAAATACTCATACAATATACAGTTGGGGTTTTCAACCCATTCTCGAAACTGAAAATAAAATACGCAGACTCGCACCAATTATACTTCAAGTAAAATATGGATAAGCGAAAATCTTATTGATCTCCGGTTATCTCCGGTATCAAGATCTGTTACCTAGAGTATAATTGTTGTGTTTTTGTATTTATGTTCAGTTCTGGGAATGGATATTTATTATTTAATTCGCAAAAAGTACCTTTTAGTGTGTTTTGTTCTCCCTGATATATTTATAGCAATGTCCCATAGAGTGATTAGAGAGCAATCAATTTCGATTATATATATGATATGAAATGAAATATTGGGAATTTTGACAAATTGATTTATTGTTCTTGAAACGGCGCCGACATTTCGAACAGATCGTTTCATTTTCAAGGATAAAATTCAAAAATATAATACAAATGAAAATTACAAACGTGATATCAAACAATGAATTAAGAACGTTGTTTTCAAACAATATCTTGAATTTATTCCTATAAATCTTCATTAAAATGTCCTGTCTGTTATTTTAATGTTAATCTGTTATTTAATGATCGTGAAATGGAATGGGCATTTTTATATTCCAACTAACCAGTTTCTGAAGAAACGAGAAACAACCGACAAAACGATGAAAACGACACAAAAAATACAGTAAACAACCGAAAAGATGAACAGCATGTCAGCAACTTGATTAACGGTTGATCAATAAGTAGAAAAGAATTTGAGAAGAAAGACAATTGTTTCCATATTATTTCTGTGTCATTTCCATGGTTTTTTCGTTCAATCGTATTATAGAAACGCCCATTGCTATTTCCACTTCTTCTGCATTAGCACCAAGTGAAATAAGCGCTTCCGATTCCATTTTCATTCTGTCCAGAATCAAAAAACTAATGCAGAAATGCAAAATATCAAGCTTTAGGGTTTAAACGTGAGTTTGTAACACAAAAATCTGACGTCTCACATAACCTAACCAAATAAACTGATAAGGGCCAATTGCACCGTTTTCGTCTCAAGCTTCAGTTAGTTAATCGACGATAAACTTATTAAGCTCTGGTTTGAATATTCGGCTTGCACCGAGGCTGAATGTAACTAGTAAAGTTAATCTACAAATCTGGTTACTTTCTCATTAATTGGTACTTGTGACTAGCTTCATGTTGTTTATTTTAACCCTAATGGATGAAATATTTCAATTCAAAAGATGAAACCCATTTTTATGGGTTCCTACTACCATATTTCTATAAGTTATGAAAAATCAAGATGCATCTATTGAAAAAACCGCCGAAAAAATATATATGACAGACTTCATAGCTTCCATAAAAATATTACATGTAATGTTCCTGACTCATTCATTATCATTAAGACTAAGGATCTCTTACCACAGACCTGTGCTTTCACTTCTGCATCAAGCTTTAAACATTATTCAAATTTATAGTTATATACTCAAGTAAACTTATATTTTGTAATATCATGAGATTTGAGCTTCTGCATGGAATTACAATTCTGGCGTTTGTGAAATTAATAAATAAATAGTATTGATTTATCCGAAACAACTTTCAGATAAGGAACGGCTCACCCAAGGATAGACTTTCTGTTGAATTATTTTGTTTGTAATAAGTATTTTATGAATGGGGTTAATTTTTGGTCGCATATAATGAAAACTCAAATGTGAGATCTGCAGAATAAAAAGTATTCTATATAAATATTGAAGGTATGGATGGATTGACGAAGGTGTACGTTTGAAGATTGATTACCACAAGGATGCAATTTCTTTTACATTAATTCGTTTGTAGTTATATTTTGAGTCCAGTTAATATATAATCGAGGAGAATGATAGCACAGAGACAGCACCTGCACAATAATATAGTAGCAAATGATAACTTGCCACCTAATACATCACTAAATAAAATAGAACTGAAGAATCTTCATGAAACTATTCCTTTTTCATTCCAAATGTGTCTTCGATTTCATTCTGCTATTCGCTTTTGAAAATAAATAAGCATATCATTGTAACTTTATCATTTCAAATAGTTGAAGGCTTATCAGAAATACCATTGAGTTTTCGAACTCAATGGAGATACTGATGTTAATTCCTCTTGCTTTAAAAGATACGAATCAATGCCTACTGATGTCATCATCTCTCTATATCATTTTTCATGAATATCATCTGAAATTCAATAACTTTTAATCAAAATTTGATTATCAAATCCATTAACTCGTACGAGTTCTTCATGAATGTCCAATGTAAACAAAAAAAAATGTAAACAAACTGGAGGTTACGTCCAGAAAAATGTCAAACTTGTACGAAATCGCTGGAAACTAGGGTTAGATTTCGAAGCTTACCATTAATCCTTCTTTTAATCCCCCAAATTCCAGGGTTTAAATTTAATAGTCAGTTAAGGCCATTAAACAGGGACTACGTGACGATGCAAGATAATGTTTTACCTAAACCTTGGTTATGGTCTTAGTCAATGCTTTTGTAATACGGTGCAAGTGGCCCTAACTTACGTAACGGTAACAAAAACGTGTAGCAATACGTCTACTTCTGGAACGACCGTTAAATCCACATTAACCACCAAAACGTTATATATAGCGCACTGTAATAACATAACGCTTGCGCTATTCAAAAGTTGCAATATCTCTCTATTGCTAACGGAAAGTACAGAAAAAAACCCTCAGTATGAGACCCATTGTCAGCTGCATTAAGTACCCAATCCATAATCACATAGGCAAATATCTGGAACATTGTCTAGTTCATCTTTCAATCTACAATAATATTCATTCTCATTGGTCTCCATCCTAAACGATATAGGTAACAGTCCCACCAGGTTACGTCCTCATATCATTAGATATTGTATCACTGTTTACCAACATACCAAAAAACTACTTGTCTCCATCTTTAAAAAGAGATAAACTTCATATGTTGTCACAAAGTATAAGCGAAGGAAAATTCCTAGAACTTGTCAGCCTGTGCTTTGATGGTGGATATTTTGTCCATGAATCTTAACTTTTCGAACAACTCGGTGGCACTGCCATGGAGTCTCCCGCCAGTCAAACATATGCGAATCTAGTGATAACACTCTCATATTAGTTCTGTCAGGAAAAATACAGTATACGTTAACTGTTTTCAACTCGTATCACTCAATAATTCAATGCACTGTTGAGGAAGAAAAAACCCATGCATACCTTTCCTTGATTCGCTAGTGATTAGAGGAGAAGCAGGCCTAAGAACTAATTGGTATACAAAGCCAATAAGCGTAGATGTATTAATTTTCATAGCAACCAAGGCATGCATTAAAAAAAAACATCATGAAAAACCTAATAAAAAGATCGTTAAAACTCACTAACACAAAGTTCCATAGTGCCAATCTAGAAAAAGTTGAAGAAACCCAGAATATCTATTCGATATATTTTTTGAACGGAATCATAAAGAAACATACCTTAAATACCATCGCCTATAACTCAAACACCCCTAATGATACAACCTCATATTTCAAATTCCTGTACAAACCTAGCCTTTCCCACCGTATTAACAGGTTGTTTGGTGATCTGAAGTGTAGATGCGCCTTCTATTCTAGCAAAACAAAGCTAGACAAAACAGAGAACATCTAATAGGTTGGAATCACAACTAATTTATAAGATAGCGTATCACGACTGTAACAAATGTTATTCAGATCAGACTAAACGATATCTGAATGAAAGAATGAAACAGCACAAAAGAGACTGAAAATATAGCCGACTATAATAAAACAGCCCTAACCCTACATCAAATGAGCCCAGACCATAAGTTCGACTTCAAATATACGAATATCTTCCGTAGAGAGCAATGTGATATAGAAGGGAATGATTCGAATTAAACGAAATAATACAATTAACCACCGAGAGGACGTACAGCATCTGAGCATCATCTATAGCAATTTGATTAACGGTTGATCGATGTAATAAATGTAAAAAATATATAAATATAATATTTCTCCATTCTGTCTCCATGAACTACACTTTTGTATACCCGTGTAGATAGAGTGAGGTTACCTTATGTGATGGTTATGTGTGAATATAAATCATGATCATAAGCATGGTTTGTTGTCTCTGGTTCTATTCTGTTATCTAGGTACCAATCACTGGCTTGAAATTGTCTCTTTACTGTACTGTAGTTCACAAAGAAGCATATAATTCAGTGATTTCGAATTTACGCAGAATCATAAAACAGATTGAACTACACTTGGGATGAATAGAATAATTTCTATTCATCTTCACTACTGTAGAGATAGTATAGTTCATTATAATCTCCTGTCTATGCATTATTCAAACTAAATGATGAAAGTTGGCAAATACAAAGAATCATTGTAGATTCAAAGAAGGTGAAAAATAACTGAATGAATGAATTTCTACCATAAGTATTATGTATTATAAAAGAGTATGTCAATTCAGGTTACATATATTTCAAGAACTAAATGAATCGAAACTGTTATCAGAGACTGTTTTGTTACTTTAGATGATAAAAGAGGTTCGAATTATCTCGGAAAACACGAAAATTTTGATATTGTGACACTTTCAACCATTTCCGTTGTATACTGAACGAGTTTGAAGGAAACCTTCTGACATGTCGGGATTTTGAGCTCCAAAATTTGAGGTTTCTTGTGCATCAATAGATGAGTTGGGTCTGAGGAAACAAAACGCATTGAAAGCATAAATAAATTCAAGATTCATGATTAAATGATGGTAATATTACCCTGGGGAACTCGTATGCCAAATGGGACAAATTCGATCCGAATCATTCCTACAGCTTTTAGTTCTTGCACGGTAATAATATCCGCCCCAAGAGAAAGAAAGATGTTGCAGGCTAAGACGACAGAAAGTTATCGAGAGAACAAACGTGCAACCCGGCTTGGATAGGAAAGGAATTTCCCCATCAGATGATATCGGCCGCCAATAGCACGGTATGGTTGGAAATTTTCAATGCTGTCACTGAAGAGTGTTGGCATCCTAGAAATGGAGATACCTCAGTCAGCTCGGCGAAAAAATGGATCTATAGATCATTAAGTGTTCCAATACCTTACGTCCAGACAATTAATCATTGTCTCAACTCTGCTATATCATCTGTGAGCTTCCAGTAGTCTATAGCAATTCATGGACATTGCAACTAAGAATAGAAAGGAATTAATATTTTCTGAATGCAAATCCTTGGGCGCATGCACAAAAAGGATAATTCATTTGCCCTGAGCATTACGAACCTAAAGCCGCGTATACACACGAGAGCTGAGCGGCTCACGGGGCAGTTGCCAGGCAGCCTCGCGTTGTTGAAATGGCTCGAGTCACCGTACACACTTGAAAGGCAGCCCAATCAACTTGCCTCGCAGCCGCTTAGCTCTCGTGTCGGTACGCGGCTTACGAGGGACGAATTCGAATAACACGAAGGTCAGACCGCTGGTAGTGGATGCGTTTACTCAGGCGGGCAACAAATATGTCGGATAAAATTCATTCAAAATTCGGCATTTCAGAAATAATTCCCACGTTTCAATTTGATCAGATCGATATGTTTCGAGTTATTGATGATACAATATTTCAGATGACCAAAACTCGAAAGAACGTTGGGTTTTAGATGGCAGCTTCAAATTTCGGAAGGTTTCTGATTATTATTAGACTTGATGCCAAATTTTTAAGTGGTTGTTTTTCGACTCAGATAATTATTTTACTTTGTGAACGATCCAGCGACCCACACACAGATTGGCGTACACGTTCTGTGACTATGTTTCGATTGAATACAATATTGTTTGAGTGTGTAACGGCTTCAGGATTGGACATGACTTCTCAAAAAAAATTTCGAGTAGATGCTACTTCATGGCGACCAAGTTTTGTGATATTTATATTAAAACACGATTGCTTTCTCAAATATGTTATCAAATTCATCAATTATTCACGTTATTTACACCTCATAATTTTGATTTAATGTTGCAAATTAGGGGTATCTGGATCATTTCGCAAATATAGCGTAGTCGTGTTTCCATTTCTTGTCATAAAAAATCAACTTATTCGAAACGAAAATGGAACTGTGGTGAATCATCTCGACAAAAACGAAAAACTTTCCTACTTCATTTTCTGTATGGCATTTCACTTCAACCGGATCAAGTTCTTTGAACTACTGGAGATTTTAAGTGCTTGTATACCTATAATGCATCATTCAAAAATGCTAATTAATCCGCAACTCGATCATTCGTGAACTCATCCACTACTATAGCTAATTCTACTCCCTGAAGTTTGTGTTCAAAACAGTTTATTGTGGATTATTTTTAGTGAATCGACATCTGATTGGCTCTAAGCAATATTTTTTAGTCAATCACATAATGAGTCACTGAAATATCGACATTTTTTCACCAAATTATCGTTAGCCTCAACGTACTACATAGCGGCTTACGATAATTTGGCGGAAAAATATAAATCGATAGTATTTGCAACTCATCAGCTTGATGTCTCACTTGTGCAAATGGGTCGGTCTTTTCGAGTGGGAGCTTCAGGTGTCCTCGAATTCTGATTATGGGTGGGCAAATCATTTCGTTTCGGAAACTTTTCACTTGCTGTCTATTTTTTATACTTCTTTTAATCGTGCAGCAAACGGTGACGTAGGACTGATGTGCATAGAACAATATGGTGCTTTTATTTTAATTTGGTTTCCTACTAAATCATTAGACCACCGACTCAAACGCCACAAACGCCACAAATCGACCAATCAGAGCGCATAACACTATTAATGGTAATTCGGCAGTCATTTTGAATTGATTTGGTTTTTTTATTTTGATTTGAACTTGCGTCCTGATTTGACCATTTTTTTAACCGAATTGAAAATTGGCAAATTTTTGAAGTTCGAAAGCAAACATTATGATTTTGTATTGAAGTAGAATGAGAAAAACATAATCATAGGATAATTTGTGTTCCATGCAAGAGATCTATTTCCACATATAATTATCCGAAGTACTATGTCATTGAACCATTACATACCTACGTCATAAATACTACATCTATGTAGAACTGACATTTTGCCTAGTTATATCACATGAAAATAAACGTAACCTTAAATTTTTTACTCCTACAGGGTAGGATGTCTCAAACTTCCATGACCTACAGATCGATCTTATGAAAGTGTGTGCTCTGAAGGCATGTCAGTTCCATGGCTTGTAATACATTATAGGGCGACCACTGATTTAATTTCGCCATTTTTTAGGCACTGTTACGAAATGAGAGCTTCAAGAAGCAACCGCGTAGAAATTATAATGAGAATGAAAAAAAGCCCCAAATAGTGATTGTCATTTATTATTTTATCATTGTTCTATCTTTTGAAATTTTTTTAGGTGAACAAGGGACTGCGAAAACAGTGATGATTCAAGGATATCTTCAATCTTTCGATCCAGAATATAAACTCAGTAAAAGTTTCAATTTCTCATCTGCAACTACACCAAATATGGTACAGGTGAGTTCATCTTCCTTTCCTCAGGCTCAGATGCCATCTCGGAATGAGTGTTATATTTCGAAGTTAAATCAATAATAATGAAGCAGTTAATTTCCCAGTCTCGTTGTTTCTATTTGATGAAAATCTAGAAAAGAACTGACGTGAATTCAGCAGTTTTTGCGCGCATTTTCATCTTTTCACGTAATGACCCCGCCAAAAGCCACTATACTACCTAAGAGGAAGATTTGGACACCTTATAATCATATCTCATCATATTTTACTAACGAATTCAATTTCAAACTAAGCACTGGGTCGAAAATGATAGATTGAAAATTCATACAGAAATTCGTAAGGATAATATGATCACAGAATATTGAATGTTTGAAAGAGAGAAAAATTAAATATTTATTCCGAATTGCTCTAATAACACGATCATCACGAAAATTCGCACAATGTTATTAATCAACATTTCAGAACTATTCATTGAATTTCATCGTTATTAAATCAGTATTTTTTTTCCTGAAAAACAAGGGTACCGAAGAAAAAACCGCGAACTTTGAACTATATACAAAGATGTAAGGAAAATTACATTTTGTATCAAACTGAAATATGGCACATCTCTGTGGAATATTGAGCTCAAGGTATGAAAAATTTTTTTTCGAATGATAAACGACAGTTCGATCTCAACAAAATTATGCAAGAGGTTGCTAGTCGGTATGCTTCAACTGAGTGCCAAATTTCAACCCAATCGCTCCAGCAATTCCTGAAATATAAGGAAAATAACCTCAACATTTCAAATGGCTTTAACCCCGAAACCTTTCGGTCGATTTTGCTTATTAACGAAAGAAATATGTCAAATTTCTTAGCTTCTTCAAACTTTGAGATGATTTCCTCAATTTCTCGAAATTAAGTGAGGTTGTCAAAATTAACCGTGTCTAATGGTGATAATAATGCCAATGCATAACTTTCGAGATTTCTGTTGAAAAAATTGTTTTCTCGAAAACTATTCATAACCTTACCATGGAGTTTGGCACAGACCTTGAGGTCACTATTTAACAACAGTACTTTCATCAAGTTTCGAAATTTTATCGGATATTCATCTTGGGAGTTATTGGGAAAAAACCCAATGGTTGAATTTGGTGCTGATTTGATAATATAATGTTTTTTCAAATTTCAAATAGCACAATTCCAAAAGATACAATTCACTATAAACAAACATGAGTTCCCAACTGAAACCGAAGCTGATCGATATCATTGTTTATTAGTTTCGAAATAACTCAAAAAAATACCTATATATCCGATCATCTATTGCCAGAGTACGTATATCTCCGGGATCACAGGATGGATTTCAAGAATGTGGCGGAATTTGTTTTTCACTGTAGACATGTGAAGAAAAAGTTGAGTTTGAATTTTGTAAAAGTTGTTTCACGAAAAATGTTAGAAAATCGAGTACAGTGAAATGAAAATATAATAAAAAAATCCAACTTTGCAGGTTTTCCGCCATGTCATGAGAAAAAATGACTTCCCCAATTTCATCTTAACGGTTATATATTTTTGTCCAGTTTATGGTGAAATACTCTATATAATTAATTTTCAAATTCGGAATTATACATAATCCGACTTCAAACTTGAAATAAGACTCATTCCGATTTCAAACTCGAAATCAAACGTAATTTATACTTCAAACTTGGCATTACACGTAATTCCGACTGACCGCTCGTGATATACAGGGTTACGCGAAAGTCCTCGATATAATTTATATCTTTCAAATCAGTGACTTGAAAAAATGAACGGAAACACGTTAATTGATTTTGAATAAAACGTATTTTTCAGCAATAAAATAAAATATTTTTCTTCAATCCCTTAGCTGCAACCCCACTTGACATTTTTTCAAATGCAAACATATGTCGTGTGTAGGCTCGTCGAAAAACTCGTGACAGATGGAATATTACCATCCTTTTTCATTTTAGTTATGTGGTTATTAGGAAATCAGACAAATCTTTTTGAAAAACAAAAACTTGATTGAACCTGATATCAGTATGCTATCTTTCATTCTGAATGAGTTTTTATGTTACATGTTACATCTTCAAAATAAAATAACAAGGAGGTATTCAGCAACTGATGTCTTTCAACGAGATAAATGAATTGTTGCATTTTTTGTGCCATTGACTCGATAAATAATATTTTTTTTCGTCATTTCAAAACTGTAGTTCTTTGTAAAATGCCATTGAGAAAATGAGAAATCAAAGTGGAAAATCAAATTTTCCTAGCTACTGTAAGCACCATCCTCCATCAATTTGAAGAACAAGGCACAGTCAAATACTTGCCCAGAAGTGGCCGGCCACGTGCTTTAGACCAGTATCAAAAATTGGGCATTGCCTTATTTCTGCAGGAACGTACGATTGGGAGGTTTTTGAAAGCAGAACAATATGACCCTCATAAGGTGCATCTTGTTCAAGGGCTTTTGGAAGATGACCATGACAGGCGTTTGTAATTTTGTGAGGAAATGATAAGGCACTGTGACGAAAATATGAGGTTTTCACTCAACATACTCTTTTCGGATGAAGCAACCTTTTATTAGTGTTAAACAGGCACAATTATCATTGCTAGAGTACGGAAAATTCACAATGTATATGTGAAGCTCATACGCATCATCCTCAGAAAGTAAATTTATGGGCAGGTAACATCAACAACAGAATATTGGGGCCATACTTTCTTGAAGAAAACCTTACAGATGAACACTTGTCAGACTTTTTAAGGTTTGAATTGGTCCCTGCTCTAGCTCTTATGTTTCCTAGTGAAGTAGATCCAGATATTCCTATTGAAACAATTTGGTTTCAACAGGATGAAACTCCCCCACATTTTGGGGTTAATGTCAGAGGATATCTAGATCAAGTATTTGCCGGACGCTGGATCGGACGACGTGGTACAACTAAATGGCCACCAAGATTTCCGAGTTAACGCCACTAGATTTATTTCTCTGGGGATGTCTCAAAGACGAAGTTTATCAAAACAGGTCAGCTAATATTGAAGATCTAAAAATAGAATAAGAGTGGAAACATATAGCATACCTACCAGCTGAGTCCATTCGGAATTCCATAGATGAGTTTCACCATCGCCATGGGAGCATGCCATGTAGATAATAGAGAGCATTTTCAACATCAACTACGTTAAATTCGATCGTTAATTGCACTAAGAAGGTATAAGTTTTTTTTTTGGTTTTCGAAGTCTTATGTACTAATAACCACATAA
Source organism: Myrrha octodecimguttata (assembly GCA_958510865.1). Classification (NCBI taxonomy): domain Eukaryota; kingdom Metazoa; phylum Arthropoda; class Insecta; order Coleoptera; family Coccinellidae; genus Myrrha; species Myrrha octodecimguttata. The sequence continues at coordinate 27,489,846 of OY294056.1, forward strand.
GTAAAATAAAGAAAAATAGTATGGTAAGATTCCATCTAACAGTAGCATTTCAATTAGCTTACACAAGACATATGTTTGCACTTGAAAAAAAAGTTAGGTGAGGTTGCAGCTAAGGAGTTGAAGATAAATATTCCATTTTATTGCCAAAAAATGCGCTTAGTTCAAAATCAATTCACAAGTAGCAGCTTTTTTTAATTCACTGATTTGAAAGATATTAAATTTATAAAGGTCATTTACGCAACCCTGCATAATAAGATGTTAAGTCCGGTTTCAAACTAGAAATTGGAGTCGGAATTGAAACAAATTATGACTTCAAAAAACTTGAATATTCCATGTTATGTGAAACCGGAATTATCCCAATTCCTAGTTTGAAGTCGGAGTAAAATCCGATAATTTCAGATTAAGATATGCATAATTCCGTTCGAAGTCGATATCAAAACTAATTCAGAGTTCGAATTTTGAATCAAGGATAATACCGAGTTGAAGTCGGAGCTTTATACCTACACATTGTAGGGCGTCACATCCTAATTTCAAGGCTCAATGACACTCACTTAATCGCTACGAATTTTACGACTCTGCATATGTTCAAATTCGTCAAGCCTTCCAGTTTACAGAACTTTCAAACGAAAAAATATGCCTACCTACAAACATACATACCCATACACCCACCCTTTGATAATACAAAGTACCTTCAGTAGGTAGTCAGGAAATAAATTAGTTTTTGAAGTAACCCTTTTATGTATTATATGCCAGGGTTTGCTAAAATAAGTATCGCAACAGAAAAGTGAAGATTGTTGATAAAAAACAAATTCGTTTCGCTTTTTTTCGACCATTTTCGTTCCAGAGGTTGCGTTTCTGAGATACCGAGGGAGTTCAATGAGTTTGTTCTTTACAGTTTTTCGTCATTACCCTTAGAAATTCCAAAACTATAAGACTGAGATGTTCTGCACAGATAACCTCTATAAGATTCGGTGCACATATACACTAGGCGCCAAGCGAGCAGTGCTGCCGGTCGCGAAAGTTCTAGAACACTAGTATAGAACGTTCGTTTTGCTATGCTACTCGCTAGGTGACTCGATAGGCGCTAAGCAAGCCGCCTGCCTATGCGAACGTGGCCTAAATGTTCGAGGGTTATTCGGCGGAAAATTCTTTGACAACTGTCGAACTCAATCGTGTTGTCAAAGTGAGTGATAATTGTACTGAATTCAATTATCAGTAGTAATACCATTGTATAATACAATTATTATACAATGGTAATACCCCTAGGGCTTTGATAATAACGAGTTAATTTTGTCATAGAAAATGCTGAAAGCGTGTCGCTTGATGATGTTTTCCTCAAGCAACAAGCTTGAAAGATTCTCTATGACAAAATTTTGAGGATTTATCAAGGCCCGAGGTGTATTCGAAAAGATAATTTTTACTTTGTAGATTTCAAAAAATTGATTGTCAATCTGACGTTCAATTTAGACTTGATAATCCTCTTTGTCGGAAACACCAAACTGAAAACACCACATGTAGAGTGTATCGCTGTAATCCATAGGTGATTGGATGAAATTTGACACTTGACTCAAAATTAAGTAATTTGATTGGTTACTCTAGTTAGTAAATAATTATCGTAAGTAATATCATAAGGGCATATAATTATTCCGAAGAAATCGAAAAAACACGTTGCTAAGTAATATTTTAACAAGAAGCATGCACGAATGCTTTTTGTTGGAAAATATTACTGTGCAATGTGTTTTTCGATTTTTTTCACAGGAAAAATCAGATGCTCGAATGGTATTTGACAAGACTATTTCATGAGTAACAGATTATTTTGCATGCATTATGTATAGGTATTAATTTGAAAACTGAAAAACAGGTACCTTATTTATTCCATCAAAAATACTACAAACTTAATTATTTATGGCAGGTACAATTAAAATATAAATTGCAAATTTTGGTACACGGTAGGGGTATTGTAATTTTTGGTGACAACAACTGTCAAGTTTTGCCGCCGGTAAACTCAAATAAACTGCTGACAGCTCCTGCCGAACAGTTTCCACCTAGAAATCATTCGTAACTCAAAATTGCATGTTTCTTACGACGAGGGAAGTAGTCAGTGTAATGTTGGCAAAATTTGTGAAACTGTCCCACATGAAACAAATTTGATAGGTTGTTGGAACTGTCTAAAAATTTCAGTCCAAAGATCTAGTTAGTTGGTAGGGACGGTTATTTTTCGATACTTACATACATCAATTCAGCAACAATGTAAATTTCTTATTTTCAGAGAATCATCGAGTCATATATCGATAAGAGGGTAGGAACCACATACGGCCCACCAGCTGGCAAGACTCTCAGTGTATTCATAGATGATATCAATATGCCGGTGATTAATGACTGGGGTGATCAAATCACAAACGAAATCGTGAGACAACTAATGGAGTGCAAAGGCGAGTATATTGCAAAAAACTCTGGAGCAACATTTGCAGGAAACAAATTATTATACGAACTTAATTATTCTCTACTCGACTAATTGAATAAATTGTGAATCGGGACAAGCTCAAACACAAAGTAGATAAATCTTGACGATATTTAGATCTTCAAGAATGGATTAAGAAAAAATGGACTGAAAAAGGTGATCCTTTGGCAATTGAAATATCTGGAAAAAATTCGAAATATCGACACAGTATCTAATCGATACCTACTCCTCCGCCAATTTGTAGATCTAGAAAGTTGCTCTAAAGTCGATGTCTTTCTCAAGGGCACGGTCCTAAAAGGCGTACCTATCACTAGGGTTGATTTATAGCCTCGATTTATTTTTATAATGAATTATTCTTACAATTTTCATGAGCCAATATCAGGTTATAGTTATTTCGTTTTTCAGTTGTAGGTACGGAATACCACACAATTGTTTCCCTTGAATACAATTATAGTATCATAATGTAATGAATACCTGAGATAGTTATATGTCCTTTTAATATAAGTGCTTCATTGCCGTGAGAAACATATTTGACATTGATGTATCGGGAACATATTGATCGAAGTAGCTTCGAATGTGTTGGTTATTTCCTACCAGATGCTGTGGAAGAAAATAGTGTTTCGAAGTCGTGTATTAGTGTTCTTGCAGAACGATATCGAAAGATAAAACTAAATTTTTCCAGTTGAGGTGAGTAAAATGTGCAGTTGAAATTTTGGCGTAGGATACCTTCCCAAGCGAAGGCCATGAATGAAAAGCTAACTTTTTTCGGTACAAAGGCAGTTGCTATTCGGATATCGGTGTGGTAAGCTCATTGAATGAAATATGTAGATCGTAGTGCGACAACTGGTTGTTATTGGGATGAAATATTGTCAAGAGAATCTGATGGTTGAGTTAATCAATGATGATTCAGTAAAATTTCGATAGTACTCAGTCGTTGCTAGTAGAGTATCCTTTTGGGTTTCAATAGGAATTTGCGAAAGAAGCTCGAGAGATTTTTTATATCGAGAAATGTTCGGAACCGATAGATTAGGTTAGTGGTTATTGGAGAGTCCGAGCTGGAGACAAGCGAAAAAAGCTTATGTTTTTTTGCTGAGGAGGTACGGAACCGACAGGTTCGGTCATACTGATGTTCAAGTTAACGACATATTGAAATAGCAAAAGGTATATGGATTTAAGAATAGATTTCCGATGGATTCGAATCTGAAATAATCGGGTAGACGAAGAGACACTTGGTTCAATGTTTTATTCTACTATTGTAGGTTCGAATAAATTCGAATGAGCTCATCTGATCTGATTTTTTTCGTATTATTTTTTTTATCGCCAATCTTGTCAATTACACTTCTAACTGTAGTAAAATATCATGCCTTCTATCCAAGTCTGGAGAATCCATTCTTGTCCGCCCACCTCGTTCAAGATCGTGAGCATCTCAAAGCTTTGTGAATACTATGAACACTTTTATGAAATCAATCTGTAGGTAGTGAAATATCGTCAAGGTCAAAATATTTTGTGCCAAACGTTGTCAATTCTTGCATAATTTTATCAAAGACTCTGCAGTTTGGTTTTGTTCAGTAAAAGCTCTATTTAGATTCGAGGGTTAAAAGCAAACATCAACATTCAATACCTTGAATATAACGGGGTGACTTGGAGGCCAGAATTTCTTTTTTTCAAAATTTGTTTTCGGTGCGAATGGTTGAAAAAAATCGTTAGAATGCGCAATGTTGCGTGAATGTTTGAGTGAAAAATGGATGAAGATAACTAACATTGCGCATTCTCAAAAAAAAGATTCAAGTAAATCCCAAAAACAAATATTCCACAAAATACTCACTGAAGTCTGCAGAACGACACCCCGTTTTCTCCTAAGAAAATCGAAATTTCTCCAAATTCTGAGTTATTCATGAAAATACCACCATCTGAAAGTCCAATTGATGTATCAAGACCATCAATCAATCCATAATAATCAATAGATACAGAACCGCTTAACGACTTGCGAACGAATTTGAAAATGAGCAGCAAAGCTGAATTAACGCCAATGCTTTACTGCATTTCCATTTATATCGAGATGACTCGAAAAGAATTGAGAGATGGTAATAAGTTCGCTTGTCTAATGCTTTCGGTGGAATCCATACTAGAAGTTCAATTATACACTATGTGAGACATAGCTTCAACAAACTGTATTTTGAGTACCTTGAACTATTCAATATTATATTTCGGGTATGGTATTCCAGGAATGGTGATTTTTCCATGTTAACGTTCATGGGACTTGGGCGAAAAGTACTCAAGAATACCACTCTATCGAAGTATAAGCAAATATATCAATCCCGTCCCTGCGCACTCGCACAGTTTCACATATGATTTCAAGGATAGCACCCCAGTGCACGCGCTTAAGTGTTTCCAGAAACTGATCGAGTTACTTATCCAGGTTATTTTGAATGCCATATCTGTCAATTTGTCAAATTCAGATATCTCGGTTGATTTCCAAACACTCATATTTCCGTTCTCCTGGATGTCGAAAATTTTGAACAGATATTCGAGTTCGGGGAAATAATATATAAGGGTACGGCCACAGTGCACGCGAGATTGCGATAGTGCGAATCAGCTTGTCGCTCAATGATAAAACTGTGAACACAGTTAAATGTTTCTGGTATTCATTAATGATCAAGGTTAATCAGATTTAAGTTCAACAGCAATCATAAATTTATTTCCCTGCTAATTTGCCGTGTTAGGTAGCGGCCAAGGGCGCGCCCGCCGTACCATTTCAATAATATAGACCTATAAGTCTGCTGTCGGTCTTGTCTAGGGTCTTGGAGAGGATATTTTGTGACCAGATAGTCGTTTTCTGCTCGGTCCAGAATGTTTTTCCCAGCCAACAACATGGATTTCTTCCTCATCGTTCCACCCTCACTAACTTAATCTGTTGTCTCAACGACTGGACAAGAGCGTGGGATAAGAATATTCCGGTTGATGTTATTTACCTCGATTTTTCTAGAGCATTTGACCGAGTACCACATAATCGTCTTCTTCATAAGCTAAATCATCTAGGTTTGAGGGGAGGTCTTCTCGAGTGGATTCGTGCGTTTTTGACCAACAGAACTTTTCGAGTGAGAATTGGCGATGTTTACTCTTCTTCCGAGTGGCATGCTCGCAGTGGTGTCTCTCAGGGATCGGTTCTCGGTCCTATTCTATTTCTTCTGTATACCTCTGACCTCCCTGGTTGTTTTTTGTCGAAGTGTTCCATGTACGCGGATGACACCAAACTCTATAATTTTCCCCTTCTCAACGCCTCAATTCTTCAACAGGATCTCGATAGACTGGCTGTTTGGTGTCGGGAATGGTTACTTCCACTGAACCTGGATAAATGTCACGTATTGCACATAGGCCGAAATAATCCCAAACTTCCATACACAATGGACAATCATTGTATTTCTTCTGTCACCAGTCAATGTGATTTGGGCTTGACCATATCGAGCGATCTGACTTGGTCAACCCATATTGCTTCTATTACAGCTAAGGCCCGTCAACTTACCTACCTGGTTCAGAAGTCTTTCCGAGGCTCTGACAAATCTGTTTGTAAACTTCTTTATAAGTCTTTCATACGCCCTATCATGGAGTACGCTGGTCCAGTATGGTGGACTGCCCTTGCTGGTGAGATCAATTCTCTGGAATCTGTCCAGAGGTGGAATACCAGAATACCATATGGACTCGACCGACCTGATTACGAGACCCGTCTTCGGCTGAATAACATGACTTCGTTTGCTGATAGACGCGCTAGAGGTGACTTGATATTCTCATACAAATGTATGCACGAATTTTTTGGTTCTGAAGTAGAGGCTATTTTCCCCAAAAATGTCAATCATCTCCGAGATCACAATTTCAAATTGAAGAAGGAGAATTTCCTTACTGTTCCCAGACAGATATTCCTTTCGAACAGAATCTTTTCACCCTGGAACAGTCTTCCCAGTTCGGTAGTCAATAGCTCCACCACCAATAGCTTCAAGAATGGCTTGGAAAGACTAAGATGAGACGTCTTTGATTGTGGATATGTGTTCGCTATAACTGGTGCTGATTTGTGTTACCTGTTTCTTAGAATAATTTTACTTTTTTTTTGTAGTCGCTCATCTGTTTGTCTTCACTATAGGGAAGTGTACATGAGTTTTGTTTTCTTTAAGTTAGCTTATTTGAGTTTATAGGTGTTCACCTCAACTCTTATTGTATTTTTTATAATAATAATAATAGAAAGAATAAAATTTCGGTGTGGCGTGGGCTAGGCTGTTGCCGATGAGTGAGTGTTGGCCTTAATCCTACCTTCACTTTGACCTGATACAGACCAGATTGTACTGATTTCATTACTGACTATCATTTATGGAGCCAAATCTATAAAAAAACAATTTTCCAGGATTCTACAGCCTTGACAAGCCTGGTGATTTCTCAACTGTCGTGGATGTTATGTTCTTGGCAGCGATGATCCATCCAGGTGGAGGCAGAAACGACATACCACATAGACTGAAGAGACAGTTCTGTATATTCAACTGTACTCTTCCAAGCACTACGTCCATGGATCTGATTTTTCGTAAGTCGAAACTGTGAAGAGCAGTGGACTTAACACAATGAAAGTGAAATTTTATCTCGTAAAAAATAATTTTAAAAACTTCTCCAGACTCAATTCGGTTGATATGATTTCCCTTCTGTTCGAGCCTTCAACTGAATAACGGAAACTCCTTGACCAGCAAATAATTTGAACTTTAACACGATGGAATTTCAAAACACATAATATCTAATATTTTTGTTTCTGTTGGTCCGATATAAGATATTCAGAATGCTGATTGTGATTTTCAGTCATGACAGTAATAAAGAATAGACGACTTCGGCCCAAGTTGCCAACCCACAATTTTCTTCACAAATTTACTATCACAGGGGAACCGGAATTTCACGATAAGCTCGACATGATAAGATTCGAGTTATTCATAAATATCCGTAAAAGATGCCTCGATTCCTCAAACAAGATAATTTCTTCGAAATATAGATTTTTCTTAGGCTGAAATTTATGTCGGTATTCCTGATTTTATGTTAATAGTGTCAAGTTTATTAAGAATTTGTTTCGCAAATCAACTTGGTTATTTCGGTTGCCGGTTTTTCGTTCTGTAAATATAAATATTCGGTTGGTTCCTGAAAAAAAGGTTAATTACGGAATTTGATTGATGAAAAAGCAATATTTCTGTCACCGGAACATAGACATATCAAGTCTATGCATCAGAATGACAATCAATGTTTTATGGTAACATATCCATAGCATAGAACAATCTTTGTTCACCTTATGATTCATAGACCATACCTAGTAATTTTTCCATTTTTGATTGTTGTCTCTTCTATGTTCTATGGATCATAAAGTAAATAAAGATTGTTCTATGCTATGGATATGTTACCATAGAACATTGACTGTCGTTCTAGTGAGAGAAAGAACGTGTTTTATCAATCAAATTACGTAATGAACCTTTTTTTCAGGAACCAACCGAATATTTTATATTTACGGAACAGGAAACTTGTTTGAGGAGCCGAGGCATCTTCAACGGATATTCATGAATGAGCGAACCTTATCATATCAAATTTGTTCTGAAATTGCCCTTCCCCAATGATAGTAATTTGGAAGTAATTTGTGGGTTGGCGACTTGGACCGAAGTCGTCCATTCGAGATAGATGCAATTAAATTTTGATTCCTGCAGAGCACCTAGAATGACAGCGAAATTTTTATTCGTATTCTGATCTGACTTCAGCTCACTCTCAAAATTTTATCTGACATGATGATCCTGGTATAAACACCATCAGATGTAGAAATAAAATTAATATGCGCTGGGAGAAAAAGGAAAGTTTTTCTGATCCTAGGCTATAAATCGGCCTGTGCTTTAAAGAAATCTAGTCAAATCTATTTTATTTGCTGCGGAAAGTTTTTCATATTCACGATAACTATACTCCATTCACTTCAATAAAGTCAGTTGGTAGGCTGCGGAATAGATTCATCAAGCTTTTGTTGCTAGAACTTTCACCGGTTAGCATTCGGGAAATGATGAAATGATCCCAATTATTCAGAAGACGTTGACTATTTCCGAATATTTCCGAAAAGATTCTAGAATTTGGTTTAGTTATAAATATACAAGATCCCAAAGAATAAGGTCAGTCAGTAGGTCTGATAATGAGTCTATCAAGTTATTATGTTGTGTGACAACAATGGGGTTTTTCCTGAATTTGGGTTATTACTGCAAATGCAAATTTAAACATAATTATTATGGGTTTGATTCATCATTTTCCCAAATTACCGTCAGAAAATATTAAAATTCAGATTTCAAAATTGGGGTTTGGGATTTGCCAGGCATGCACGAAGTGACAACGGTGTTTAGTAGAATAGCTTTTTCTGCCATAAAATAATGAAATATTTATTCCTATTCTGTGGTGCACACGTGTTCTTTGTCAATAGGTACTTTCGTTTGCAAAGAAAGTGTAGCACTTTCCTGCACTCGGTGTAGATTTACTATAGAATATCTACACCGAGTGCAGGAAAGTGCTACACTTTCTATGCAAACGAAAGAACCCAATACAACCGCACAAATTCCGTTTGCGATTTGTCAGTAATATGACAGTCTGTGCTCTTCTTTTTCTATTCCTTGGTCGTTGTCTTCTACTCTAACCAGATCGAAGTATAGCTATCTCTGTTTTCCTATGCCAAGTAACACATTTGACGTCCTTTTCTTTCCGAGAAAGCTGGATTCGACGTTGCCATATCGTGTACTCAAGACAAATCCCTTTAAATGCAAATCCCCATTTTTATTATTCAGTTTCAGGTGATCAAACATTATTTAAAAATATAATATTGAAATTATATGTTCGAAATGTGATGTTCCAAAGGTTTTTGATGAAAATTACTGCATTTTCGTCTGAAGGAAAAACGCCCATTGAGGAATATCATCAGGGTCAAAACAATTCGGCGCAAACTTGGCAATTACAACATATTTTCAATCAATAACACTATTTTTTGGTTAAGTAACATACTTACGTTATTACAACGCCCTTTATAAGGCGTAGTATAGACAATAAAACGAACCTAACCTGACATTTCTAATTATACAGAGTGTTATACTTCCATGGCCTACAGACTGACGGAATAAATGGAGTATACCAAACGTAATTGCTATAACCTTTACCGAAATGTCGCGTAGTTATCTGACAGCACTCCGATTCTGTTCCTTCCCAAAAGCCATAGCAATAGGTTATTCAGAACCGAGACACTCCAAAAATCACAACATTTCAACTTGTTCCTGATTGTTTCTGTAAAAATGAAATTTCTTGCAGAACAAATCGCTTGTGGATATTTCTGTGTGGAAAGGTTCCAAGAAGCTGTAGTTACCTTTGTCCCTAAGCTCATTCCTTTAACCAGACATATATGGGAGAAAACGAAGATTAAGATGTTACCAACTCCAGCCAAGTTTCATTATGTCTTCAACTTGAGAGATCTGTCCAGAATCTGGCAAGGAATTTTGACCGTGGCAGGCGATGAATGTAAAACTGAAGTTGATCTTTTGAAATTGTGGAGGCATGAATGCCACAGAGTCATATCAGATAGGTAAAATTTCTTAATCATAGAGTAAGTGCATCCTCAGTACTTCAATCAATAATTCCAAACTTCTTGCTTCAAGTAAGCATAAATGAGAAATTTTCCCATATTGAACTATTCCTACCCTCGTGAAAATGTTACATTAGTTGTATTATCCTAATGTGGAGTTGATACACATCAAACAGATCAAAATTCATTTGGAATTATACTGGTTTAAACTTGAAATTTCAAAACTCATGGACAACATGAGGAATCAGTAAGTTCTAGAATACTAATGTCTCACTTGGTTACTGATTTTACTCCTCTATTTAGGTTTAACACCTTTGCTCAGGAAATGCCATAACAATTATGTATGTTCATACAGAATTCAATGAGGATAATATGATAAGAAAATCAAAAAATATTTGATATTTGAACAAAAAAATTGAAATTTTTTTTCGAATTGGTGTAATGACACGACTATCACGAAATTCTGCGCAAAGATGTTCTTCAGTATCTTCAAACTAGCTGCGAAGGTTCATCATGATTGAATCAGTATTTCTTGAGTTATATCGAAATAACAACGATATCGAGAAGAAAACTACGAAATTTTACAAATTTCTTGTCAATATCTCCATATTTCGAATCACTACTGTGAAATATGAAGCTCATTGGACCAGAGCCATTTTGCGGCTTTCCATCAAGCCACCAAGCAATGGTGCTTAAAGAATGGGAACAAAAGAAGGCCAGATCCTGGCGAAGGATTGAAGGACAGAGACAGGCTAAGTGATTCCTCTCATACTCAACGAGCTGGACTAAGAAAGCTCTCTCACTTAGCTAATTGGAACTGAGAAAACTGACAGGCATACTCACGGGACACTGTCCTGTGAATTATCATCTTCGGAACATGGCGAAGGTTCCTGATGATACCTGTCGCTTCTGCCAAGAAGCCACTGAGACAGCGGAACACCTGCTATGCAAATATGAAGCTGTCCTCTGGAAAAGGCCGCGGAATCTTGGCTCCTGTTTCTTAAAACCGGAACAAATAATGGGTGTAGCACCCAGTAAGGTAGTAAAGTTTATCGAGGCCTTGCTACCTGACTGGTAAACAGCGCTGGGTTGCACAATAGATCTTTAGGTCAAGGTGTCAGCGAGGTTGAGCATAGCCTCATCGCCCCTCCTCTAATCTAATCTAATCTAATCTATCGTGTCCACGGCTGGCCGGCTGGACAGAATCGATTTTGACACCGGGTTCGTCATCAGTGAGTCCAACCAAATTACAGACATTTGGACAAAACGATAGCATGCTGTTCTCCTAGAACATGCACGCAAAAAGGCAATACTTTTTTTTTAGTATCGATTAAAACTATTTTGGGAGGATTTTATTCTGTAGTTTTTTTTTGAGTTTTCACTTCCAATATCTGAAAGAGAACTATTGGAATTTAATTATTTCTCAAGCGCACTTTCTTGGAAAACAGATTGCCCAATGAACAATATCGGAACAATACAAACGATAAACAAATGCGAATTGTCACGTTTCAGAATAAAAATCCGACTCTTTCATCAAACAAACGAGAAAATTTTCTGAATTATGGATTCTATCCCTTTGAAAGGGGGGTCAATTCTAAGAAACATAAGAAAACGGTATGGGCCTTTGTTTGTTTCAGAAAATTGGAAGAATTATATGAGAAACTATCAAACACAGAAAACAGCCTCACTTAAGTAATTCCGAAGTTTCCTAGAATTCAACTACAATTTCAAAGTAATGAAAGCCATTTGGTTGTTTTCAACGAGGTTATACAAGCGAACATCTACAATTTCATTCGGTCAATGCCTAGAAGCATACAGGACTGTAATCCGCTACGGGCTAGCCTAACACAATTTTGATATTTTTCAGGTTGAATGTCAGATAGATTCTCGTTATCATTTCATTATCGATGTCAGACTAATACGAAGTACTGAAATGGCGAGTTAAAGAGATAAATTCTTCAGATGTAATTGTCAATATTTGCCTCTTTTTACCTATCTATAAGGCTAATTCGTTTGTGTCACAGTGAACGATTCAAATATTATTTATGTCCTCTACTCCACAGATTTACTGAACAGAATGATAAGGATTGGTTTATCAAAAATCTGAAGGATACGGTTATCAATGACCTCGGAGATGATGTCCAGTATTATACCGATGAAGAAGTATTCTGGGTTGATTTCCTACGAGAGATCCCAGATGCCACTGGAGATGAACCGGACGATTTCGTCTTCGAAGCACCAAAAATATATGAAGAGATACCTTCGTGGGATTTCCTGAAAGAGAAACTATTCTGTAAGTTTTCGGAACATAGTATTGAGCTCCATGAATTGATGAATGAGTTTATTCTTTTATTTTCGTTCAGTTTGGTAGAAGAAACATATGGTAATTCATCTACGCGCAGATTGTCGGCTCGCTTAACAGAGTTCTGCTTGATTGATGATATTCTACAAATTTCAGCTGCATCTATAAGCTTGACGTTGCCATCCCCGCTTACAGTTACATTGGCCTTTCACAGTTCAAGACAAACAACAATCCATTTCTAAAAATGTCGATTGTAATCAGTCCAGGCCACGTTTATGGAGTTTGAACTACCTGTAACTCTGGATCTCCCTTTTTGATTTTGGAACGATCCATCCAAAAAACGTTTGACTTGATAATACTCCAGCTAAACCGCATATTATAAATTTGTCTTAGCCTCATTCTAACGGCTGAATCAGAACTGCAACGTCATAAGTAGAAACTTGGTTATCTCGATCGGCATCAGGAACAACAGTGTGTCGGCCAGCTGGACAGAATCGATTTTGACCCCGGATTCGTCATAAGTGAGTCCAACCAAGTCCTTTGATACCATTTTCGGGAGGAAATTCGAAAATTACAGACATTTGAAGAAGCGATAGCACGCTGTACCCCAGAACATGCTCGCAATGCCAACTTCGATTATTCGCTTCATTTTGGTTTCTAATTTCTAATGGTAACGTCAACTGCGAACAGAAACAGCAACGTCAAGCTTATGAATCCAGCTCGTTATGATTGAATACGTCGAAAAAACTGTTATATTTAATGGGTAAAATTAACATACAATTGAACAATTTTCCTTATATACAGGCTGTCCCAAGTTCGAGTGCCTATTAGACGTTTCTGAAGAAATGGGCACATTTGATATCTGAAAATTGGGATTATGATATTCTTCAAAATTATCTACTGAGCTAAAATATTTTTGGAGCCTGATCATTCCCGGTTATACAAGGAGTGAAAATAAATTTGGTCAAAAATTTCTGATGTCTGTTATGATTGAGTATTCCATGCTGAATACATTTATGTTAAAACCATTGTTTTCCTCCAGACAGTTTTCAAAATAACGAAAAAAACAACGGAAAAAAATATTGGAAGTCATTATTATGTTCATTTTTCTTATTCTCAACATCCTGAGCGTAAGCTGTTCTCATATAACATCAAAGTAGATGAATGCGGAAAGGTCATGGATCTTTTGAATTTCAAAAATATCATCACAGGGTGTTTCAAATTTTGTGTCATGATTGCGTTGGATTCTGAGAAGAAAAATGATGATAGTACTCCAAGATGTTCATCCTCCGTAATTCAGTAATTTCTGAGTTATTTGAGATTTTCTGGATTTATATTGTACGTAGTGTCCATAGTAACCATTGAAGTAAATTATCCCCTTTAGAAGTGACAGGCCTAATTATTAGTCGTTATCTTTACTTTTTGATTTCACAAAATGAATCGCTATTCTAGTAATGAAATTATGTATCTATTTTTTATACATGGTGAATGTAATTGAATGGATCTATGAGAGATGATTCCCCAATATAAGGGGCATATGGCGTTCTTCGTTTATCTGAGGATCGAAATATCATAGCTTGGAGAACCGGACCTGGTCGAAAGACTCTCCCAGTCAAAGAGCAAATGTAGGTTATTTTATTTACAGCTTCCTGTTGGTTTTCTGCCCCTCTTTCTGTTTCAAAAATTATGTCAAGATATTTTGTCAACATGAATTCAAGATGGCGAAAAAATTATTTTCTAATGAAAAGATGCCATCCATATTATGCAAACAAATAACTACACTTATACGATGAATTTTAGCTGAGGTTTTTATCTGTGCTCTTGTATCATACGAAAAAAATGTATGTGACCCCGTTTACATTGCCTCTGCTAACACTGTGAAATACCAACAAATGAAATACTCGTTCTCAAAAAAAAAAAATGTATTTGAATCATCAGTAGAACCTGCCGGGCTTTCAATGAGAAGTATCCCCATTTACCGTCCATGACAGAGAAGATTTTCATAAAAAATGTTTCAAAGTTTTGGAAGTGTAAGATCACCTAGGGTATACAAGAGAAGGTAAGTTGATTATGAGGAGAATGAAATACGTGTATTGACTTATTTCGAATTGAATGAAAATTCATCTATTCGATGTGCAGCTCATGAAACCAATTTATCCAGAAGTTCAGTGAACCGAATTTTGAAGAAACACAAAATGCATGACTATAAATTTGAGAACGTCCACACTTTAGAACCGGGTGACTACATAAAAAGATCAAATTTCTGCAGAAGAATATTAGACAGACTTGAAAATAATGAAAGTTTTTTGAAAAAGATTGTTTGGTCAGGAGAGGCAAAATTCAGTAATGAAAGTCTATTCAATAGAAAAAATTGCCACATTTGGAAAAGTGGAAATCCTCACGAAAAAAGATAGAGAAATGCCCATAAAAGATTCAGTTTCAATGTGTTTGCTCTTTTAATGGATAATAGAATGCGGTACTAAATTTACGAAGAAGATTTGAACGTAGAAAAGTTTTTGGAGATTCTGTACAACTTGTTTCTAATTTTCTAGATGAATTGCCGTTGAGTAGGTCTGATACCGCATATCTCCAATAGACGACTTCGGCCCAAGTTGCCAACCCACAATTTACTTAGCAAGTTTACTTTCACTAGGGAACGCGAATTTCAGGACAAATTCGACATGATAAGGTTCACATTATTTATAAATAACCGTAAAACATGCCTCGGCTCTTCAAACCAGATAATTCCTTCCAAATATAGGTTTTTGTTAAGATCGTCCCCGATTGGCTGAAATTTAAGTTGGGATTCCTGATTTCATGCAAACAGTGTCAATTTTCATAGGAAACGTTCCGAAAATCAACTCTGTTGTTTCGGTTGCCGATTTTCCGCTCCGTAAATATGAAATATTCGGATGATTCCTGGAACAAGCGCGTGAAAAAGGTTATTTACCGAATCTGGTTGATGAAAATGCGGTCGATTTACTGTCACCAGAATGATTTTCTATGGTAAATACCTAGAACCGTCCCGAACATATCTGAACTCGGAACCAAAACAAACCTAAAGTAAACATAGATTGTTCTATGCTATGGATATTTACCATAGAAAATCGTTCTGGTGACAGTAAATCGACCGCATTTTCATCAACCAGATTCCGTAAATAACCTTTTTCACGCGCTTGTTCCAGGAACCATCCGAATATTTCATATTTACGGAGCGGAAAATCGGCAACCGAAACAACAGAGTTGATTTTCGGAACGTATCCTATGAAAATTGACACTGTTTGCATGAAATCAGAAATCCCAACTTAAATTTCAGCCAATCGGGGACGATCTTAACAAAAACCTATATTTGGAAGGAATTATCTGGTTTGAAGAGCCGAGGCATGTTTTACGGTTATTTATAAATAATGTGAACCTTATCATGTCGAATTTGTCCTGAAATTCGCGTTCCCCAGTGAAAGTAAACTTGCTAAGTAAATTGTGGGTTGGCAACTTGGGCCGAAGTCGTCTATTGGATGGAGTTCCGTCACATAGTTCGCTCGAGGTTTCTGAGGAACTCAATGCAATGTTTGGTGATCGTTGTATTGGACGCCGATCTGCATTTTCTTATAAAAAATAAAGGGTATGAAAGACCAGAGAAAACAGAGAAGATTTGAACAGTCGTGTTGAGGATGCTTTCCAATCACTCAAGGGGGAGGACATGGAAGGAGCCAGTAACCGTGGTGCCGTCTACAAAAGTGTGTGGAGCAAAATGGCCATCATATTGAATATTTGACCTGATCTTGCATTTCATTGATTTGAGTTATCGAATGTATTTTTATTTCACAGTTTATTATCATGATTCCAAAAATGCAAAATCCAATTTCATCTATTTCACATGGAATAGATGATTTCCTATTCGCTTCCTAATAACTCAATGCATCTTCTATTCTCTTCATCGTCAACTACTCTTAATTCATATTCTCTTTTCCAAAGCTTGGAAAGTTTGAGACATTCTTATTTTCAGAATAAATGTGATAAATGAGGATACTTCTCATTTGATACTCGGCATTCTGTAGCATTAACCGTGAAAATAAAATAATGAATAATATTGAAAACTGTATTTGAATATGTATTGTGCATAACTGGAAGCTTTCAACATAAGAATTACATGCAGAATGGCATTTTTCAAATAACGACGCTTGATTTCTTTAAAAAATCGGGAAGAAGAGATAACGATCTGGTCCCCATACTCGCACCAGCATCAGCTTCTGAAGGGTTCCACAGCGGAACCTAGGAGAATCAGCAACAATACAATACAATAATTAGGCCTGTCACTTGTCACTTTTTATTAATGGGTTATTATATCTTCTATGGTCACAGAATCTTCTTATGCAACAGATTAGATGAATTCGGCTCTACGTACAACATAAATCCAGAAAATCTCGAATAACTCAGAAATTACTGGATTAAGGAGGAAGAACATTCTTTAGTACTGTCATTATTTTCCTTCGCAAAATCCAACGCAATCATAAAAAAATAGGGTTCCAATTTGAAAAAAAAAGTTATGGCCAATTTACGATCACAGTTTTCGACACCAAATTTGAAACACCCTGTGATGATATTTCTGAAATTCAAAGGATCCATGAACATTCCACATTCTTCTACTTTGATGTTATGAGAACAGTTTACGCTCAGGATGTTGAGAATAAGAAAAATGAACCCAATACTGACTTTTTGTTTAGTTATTTTGAAAAGTTTTCGAAGGAATAAAATGGTTGTGACAAATATATTCAGCATGGAATACTCAGTCATATCAGAAACGAACAAATGGAAAAAAAATGTTTTGAACAAATTCATTTTTACTCTTTGTATAACCGGAAATGTTTCGGCTCCAAAAATATTCTAGCTCAGTAGAGAATTTTGAACAATATCATAATCCCAATTTTCAGATTTCAAATATGTCCAGTTCTTCAGGAACGTCTAATAGGCACTCAAACTTGGGACACCCTGTAGTTCATTCAATCTATGTAGAAAGTTAACAATGTGGAATGTGGTTAGGAATTTTCCAGATGCAAAAGCATCATCATCTTTCATCAAACGGCGATATATTATAATGTGGAATATTGAACAGTGGTCTACATTTCAAGCGAATACGGAAATCAGGATTGTGAAGTTTAGAGAATATATCTTGGTTTCAGCATATATGGAGCAATACAACGAACAAATTCGTGGCTCATTGATGGATATGGTTTTTTTCCATGACGCGATGGTGAATTTGATGATAATATCTAGGATTATCAGAACAGCGAGAGGGAATGCTTTACTGGTTGGCGTTGGTGGTTCTGGGAAACAAAGTTTAACTAAACTAGCCTCCTTTATTGCTTCGTATAAGTCATACCAAATACAACTTACCAGGTAACATTTGATATTATTAATGCATGGAATTTTCTTGAAATATGTTCCAATGAGAGACTTCGTTTCAAATTTCCAACCCAAAAATTTAGCAGATTTCATACCACTAGGGGGATTTCAGAATAAATTCGACATGATTAGGTTACGTTATTTATAAATATCCATAAAATGCGACTTGGCACTTCAAACCAGGTAATTGAATACAAATATCGATATTTGTGAACATCATGTCTGATAGGCTGAATATGATGTTGGAGGACCTGATTTCACATGAAAAAATTAAATATAATTGAAATCTACATACAAAACAATAGAGTTTCGCGAACTGCATACGCACAAGTCAGAACGAAATGAGCGAATGAACAAAGTATGATAAAAAGATACGGGAGATCAGTTTGGTCAAGTAGTCTAGGCAGCTTCAGTCGAATAATCTTCGATAGGAAATATTTTGGCGTACATTTGATTTTGGGTTCTAAGAAGTATTTCGGACTGCTGACCACGAATTCGAGGTTTGTCAACAAAAATATCAGGTATTTTCGCGGAAAACTCACTTATAAAAGGCTTTTTCCGCTTTTACTCTCTGTATAAAGGCCATCACTTACTTATCGACAACAGACTAGACCACGGCACACCAGGTTTTATTCTTTTTATACGAATAAATAGTACAGCGGCTCTTAACAGAATAAAAGCAGATTTAGTTACACACATTTTGTGAATTCGGTGTTTTTCTCTAAGATGAACCGTTGAGGAGATAAAGCACCGCAAAAATGTGAGTCCCAAACAAAAAACTGCCAGAATCAACATATCTCTATTTCCGGCAATTATTGCGCATAATCAGACAGATGGTATGAGAACTATTTAAACAAGGTGTACATGCGTCCACCCAGATACACGCGGTATGTCAAGCTTCCCCCACTCTCTGGTGCCCTACTAGCTGACTCGTACTAGGCGGGCTCTTATAAGAATTGCATTATTTTGAAGTTAATTCTTTCATATTATCGACCCTTTTCGTTTTGATTGATTTCCATAGAAAGAATGGGCGTGCCCGTCGCTTTTGAATTGCAAGTACCGAGGAAAAAAACTTTTCTCTTTATCGTTTCCCTTAAGATCCCGAATTCGAAGGAAAATGAATTCTAGCGATTAGTAGAAATAATTGTGAATAAACCGATCATAGTTTAAAGTGCCGAGTTTGAAGTAAAAGATTAGGATAATTAATTCCATTTTCGTTGGCATTCAAAGAAAAATGATGTTCCATCGGTTTTCCCACATATTCGTCTCATTATCAACATCTTCCAAATCCTCAATGACAGTTTTAAATCATGGCCCCTCCCCGATTATTTTTCCAATAGCAGAAAAAATAGCTCAATCTGATCTGGAAATGACCTCAGAACAACTCGGAAATACTAAACAGAAACCAGTTGAAACGAAAATCGCTAATTCAAAAGACAGTTACGGAAAATTACAGGAACAGACTCTTATTTCATCAGAACGTGGTGATTTACTAAAGAAAATTTAAAAAAATTCTTTCTGTCTCTCAAAAGAATATCCATTCTCGTCGTTTCTGAATATATCGCAGTATCCCTACGTTGTTCGAGGCCTCAGGAGGAAGATTAAGTGTGAAGAATTTTACTTGCAATAACTTCAGACAAAAAAAATACCTCTTCGAATTTGAGAACGACTTTGATATCATTCAAAAACTGAGGACCGATACAACCTTTATCAGATGTGAACCGGATTTGTATTATATAATCTGTGAAAAATTATTCAGTGCATCAATAACAAAACCAATAGCAATATTACCAATTACACCTATGATTTACTCTCGTTCGTTTCAAGTATAAACTTTTTCATAGAATTAAATCATTAACCACTCAGTGGAGACGACAACCATAAGAACTAGTTAATTGAAAGTATAAAGAAAGTATATTTCACCATTAGAAATAAAAGGAAAGCCGTAACCAGAACCAGAGCCTCAATGAACCAGAAGTGCGACAGAAATTTAAAGAATTAATTAATTTTGAAGGACTGTAATAAATATTTTCCTCTAACATTCTGGTTTCTTTCAATGAATTCTATCGATTTACTTCTTTACATTTCGATTTGTTTTAATAGATTTGTCGTAACCATATTGCTAAATCAATTGTCATACATCTATCAATTTAAAAACTTGGAAGAAATAAAAATCAAAGCGAATAGCACCTGTGAAAGCGGTGGAAAACCTGATATAGCGGACCCGATGAATAGACGTTATCTTCAAAATACATAAATCATACCATGATGTAAATAATACATGCTGTGTTCATACACATCCCTAATGAAGATTTAAAGCATAGTGAAAATTCACATCATTTGAAGGAAATTTTCAATAAAGGAATAAAGAACATGATGAATGCTGAATATAGTTGCTTATGACCATTTTGAAATTTCATTTCAAGAATGACTGATACTGGTATCTTCTTACGTGTCGCTGTTTGAATTCATTTCGTTCATATTGTTTTTTTATCACAATTAAAAAGATTAATGGATTTCATTAATTTTTCATTTCATTTTCATAAAAAAATTCCGATATGTTATAACGACGATCAGTTAGATTTGACTAAAACTTCGCGAAATTTTTCAACGAGGTAGCAGATTTCAATTCGATTAGATTTCTATTTTTGTCAATAATACAAAAATAATATTTCGAATGGGTACTTCTACAGAATCATTGGGTGGTTTATACTTATTTATAAATTATGGGTGTGGCATACTGGAATAGACCTGTATAATTAACTATGAATGTAGAGTTTCATGAATCCATTATTTTGATATATTTATCCATCAAATGAGACCTCGGTTGTGAAGGGTTGGATGTAGATCTCATGATCATATTGATAGGTTTCTATGAGGAAAAAAGTTCTTTCAGCTTCTTATTAACCTAAGCTGCAGGTTCTTCTGTGAAAGATCACATACCGTTCTTGCACGCTTTTAGCGACTGTTGTGCGAGGGAAATTCGGAGATTTGGGGAATCGGAGATTCACCCTATTGGTCTGGAGAGATCACATGATGGTCGTCAACCAATATAGTGAATCTCCGATTCCCCAAATCTCCGAATCTCCCTCGCACAAAAGGCACCTTTATACGACATTGACACACTTCAATTAAGACAGAGTCAAGTCTCTCAACGCACTTATATAAATAGCCGGTCTTGCAACAACTATCCCAATTGCCTTGCATGATCCAGAAACTGGAAAACCTGTTAATAAATAATGTGGAATGTATTAAATCATAGAAATAAACATTTCATTTGTTCGGTTTCATTCGATAAAAATGTTGTTCCCCACGTATTGGTTTATTATTTGATAGAATCAAATAATAAACATAATATAAATATGCAGATTTGAATGCAGAAACGCTGCAAATTTTACACAAAGGTTTATCATTTTCTCAGTTAAATAACCCACTACCATTGATATTTAAAAAAAACTTATACAGGGTGTTTTACCATAAACTGGTCAAACATATTAAGCCTTATAGATGACATTGGGAAAGTCATTTTTGCCCGTCGACATATACCCCTTTTTTGAAGCATAAGCGAGATACAGGGTGTTTAATGTCAACTTTGA
Organism: Myrrha octodecimguttata; assembly: GCA_958510865.1. Taxonomy (NCBI): domain Eukaryota; kingdom Metazoa; phylum Arthropoda; class Insecta; order Coleoptera; family Coccinellidae; genus Myrrha; species Myrrha octodecimguttata. Next base: position 27,511,217 of record OY294056.1, read on the forward strand.
GCAATATTTTGATAACTGTGGTGAGTTATGCATGACCTCTGAAATAACGGTTTTCTGTCACATCTTAGTAGTTTGGTGGTCAATTCAATTGTTGTGTAGAATTCCGGGAAAAATATTTCAAAATGGCGGAAAACCTATAAAGTTGAAATTTTTTGTTTTCGATTGCCAAATTGAATAGCATTATTTCAATGAACTCGATTTTCTTAGGTTTTCCGTGAAAATATTTTTCCAAAATTCAAACTTCAAACTTTTTTTTACATGTCTACGGTGAAAAAAAATTCACCCAAAATTGTTGAAATCTTTAGAGGTCGAAATGACCTCCATTCTGAACACCGGTGTGAAGACAGAATGGAAAAATATCTATTGGTTTTCATTTTATAGCCTTCCGAAGATTCCGATCGGAGTACTTCAATAATTTTTTTTTAAGAAACTGGTGGACCCATGGATGCCAAAATTATGCTAATAAGCCTTCTGAATGACCTGGAAAGAAATATGAATTTATCAAGAAAAAAAATATTCTCTAAAAAACTTCGGTGGGAATCGAACTCTCCGCATTCGGAAAATACGATCAAATTCGATGAACTGCCGTTGCTTGGTTGAATCATTATAATCAGAATATATCCAATTTACACTCGGACCATTGTCCGTAAGTAGAGCGAGTTCGATTAGCACCAAAAAATACTGAGATGTGAATAAAAACCGTTATCAGAATATTGCTAAAAATTGACATTAAACACTGTATCTCGCTTATGCCTTGAAAACGGGGTATATGTCATAGGGCAAAAATGACTTTCGCACTGTCATCTATACGGCTATATATACTCCATTCACTTTTATAATGTAGCCCGGTTGGCCATGATTTAGGTTTATCAAGTTTTTTCCCTTAAAACTGACGCAGGTTGGCACTCATGAAATATCGGCAATGTCAAAAGACGTTGCCAAATTTCAATTTCTACTATTACCAATATCAATCGATTCTAGATTTCTAAATCTCAGCATAATAACGCTTGCAAACTAATAAAAATGCCGAAGGTAGTTTTGAAGAAGCAGAGGCAAAGTATCAGGAAGTGCTATGTAGAATTGAAATCGGCTTTTTCTGATAGTAACCCTGATAATTCGGAATCAATAATTCAACACAAGCTATCCAACATTTTATACGTATGTGAGTGAAAACCAAGGAATTATATTTTATATGAATAGATATTTATTTTTAAGCTGCACATCAATACAATAAGGAAGATTTTAAGTGAAAGAGACGACAAAGAATATCCTTCTATTGGAGCACCCAAAATGACACTGATTACAGACTTTATTTTGAAAAACTCGATTCTTGATTTCCGTACGAGAGAAAAGCATAACTGAATCTTCCAACCATGTTTATATACGTAAAATATTTCCAGTATTAACAGAGACAAAAGTTTTTCAACATTCGCCAGGTCTTTGGAATTATCGAATTCAAATAAAATTTTCTCAAATTCATTACTTTATCAATGTAGATTGACATTTGAAAAATAAGTAATTACTACGACCTCTATGTAGAGAGGACAACGTTGCTTAGTTATCTGACAGGAAAATGACTATAACCTAACATTTTCAAAATATACACGGTGAAATCTGTCACGATGTCATGGCCAACCGGGCTACATTATAAAAGTGAATGGAGTATATGTTTGACCAGTTTATGATGAATCACCCTATATATCATTCGTAACTCATTGGTTTTTAACCCAAAATTTGCAGCGTTTTTCTTTATAACTCAGGGACCATTGGTTCGAAATCATCCGGGTTGAAATTTTTAGGTTGAGTTATGCAACAGTAATCAACGTTGAGAGTTTCATGGAAATTCGGTTGTAAGCTTTCAAGAAATAGTTTTTTTCCTCCAACCCCAAATTTTGAACCCGAAGGGTACACCGATCCTGCTGAAAAGCTTGGAGGATCAATCTCGAGCGACACACGATTTTCAGTAGTTTCAGAGAAAATCCCCGGACAACGGACGGACAGATTTTTTTTGTTAGTTCATTCAAATATACATATTTCAAAATGAAAACTGTGAAATTTTCAGGGGTAATAATTTTTTTTTGGTCGATCCCTAAGGTTTATTATTTGATTTTATCGAATAATAAACCAACATCCGTCCGTCCGCCGACCACTTTCCGCTGTCCGGGGCTTTTCTCTGAAAGTATTGAACCGAAATCCGTGAAACCTGGTAGAAAAATCGTGTGTCACTCGAATTGATCCTCCAAGGTTTTCAGCAGGATCGGTGTAACCTAAGGGCTCAAAATTTGGGGGTTGGGATGAAAAAATTTTTTCTCGAAAACTCACCAACGAAACTCTCAACGTTGATTACCCTTACACAACGCAACCAGTGGTCCCTAAGTTATAAAGAAAAACGATGCGAATTTTGGGAGGGAAAATCAATGAGTTATGGATAATATATAAGTCTTATTCAAGATATCAATGCTAATGGGTTATTTTACTGAGGAAATAATAAACCCTTGTATAAGATTTGCAGCGTTTTCTTGTATATTTGCCTTGGCCGTAACTTCTGAATGGGTACTTCAGTGTTCCAAGTGGTGATCGAATTTTGATAAAACTATCAGAGAACTCTGTGCGAGTCAGATATATGTTTCAAATTTTTCGGTTCACAATTAATCCTCTTCTCTGAATATGTGGTCGCAGACATGGCTGGAACAAAACTCAATTATAAAAGAAACGTTGAAGTATATTAAGAACGTCAGATTGAGACATATTGGAATCGAACCATGACATTTCAGATTTTCAAAAATTTTCACATATAAAATTCACTCCTAGAGTCTCTTTCGTTCCTCCTAGTTCATTTCGTACTTATCTGTATGCGTAGGAATTACAAGTGAATATTTATGCTTTCTCAGGTCCTACAACTTAAACAATCTGATGGACGATATCAAGTACCTGTATAGAGTTGCTGGTCTGGAAGGCTCAGGAATAACCTTTATCTTCACTGATAACGACATAAAAGAAGAGACTTTCCTAGAAAGTTTGAACAATATTTTAAGCTCGGGTGAAATCGCTAATTTGTTTCCTAAGGATGAATTGGACGAAATCCAGTCAGATCTCATTCCTGTGATGAAGAAAATACAGCCAAAACGTCCGCCAACAGTGGATAACCTATATGATTTCTTCATAACTAGATCAAGATCGAATATTCATGTGGTATTATGCTTCTCTCCGGTAAGTTGTCGAAATTTTCATGAATCAATCATTTGTATGACCTTTAGACATTATAAATAATGATAATTTCGGACGCAATAAGCAATAGAGCTAAAAAATAAAACTTTCAATTAGTTCCTCACCAATCAAAGCCACACACTGATTCTTGCGACAGATTTGCCTTTTAAATCGACAACAGAGTCGGTAGTGCAAAAAACCGGTAGGAGACATCGACTGCAGTGCTATTTTATAGAGTTTCAAAATGGAGAAGGACTGGAGGCATATGTCCTCCTTAATCAAGAATGAAGTCATCAGAATGATTTCATTTATCATATAATGGTACTTATAAGTAAAAAAATCATCCTTAATGGTTTTTTCATTGAATATTCCATAAATATCGATTACAGTGCACAATAATCATGTATGCTTGACATCACAAATAATGAAATGGAGAGCACAACATTTAATGCAAATGATTTGAGGGATCGATGCATAAATTCTAGAAAAACAAAATAATATATACAGAATTCGAGCGTATTGAAAATTCGAACGAACTGGAGAACACAGAAATTTCATATACGAAATAATTCACCGACAGGTGGTATTGTTTGCTCTCAAACTATCTTTTGCAACTATTTCAAAGATCCATTAAGATCGGGCTGTTCTAAGTATCAACGGAGAATATTGTAGGTATTGCAAGAAAACGAAATAATCGAAATCGAATATTATTCTGAAATGAATGTTTGGGGATAGTTATTCGTATTTGTTACTTGGATATTACAGTTGCCCAATTTGCAAGCAATTCAGCTATAAATAAGATTTTCATTTCAGTCAGAAAAGAATCCGTAAACAAATTGACTAAACTGGATAAATATTCTTCAGTTTCCCACAGTTCAAATTATAGGAATTCAAAAGAAAAAATCTTGTTTTCTCATTCAAGGTTGGTGAAAAATTCAGGAGTAGGGCCTTGAAATTCCCTGGTCTCATTTCCGGTTGCACTGTCAATTGGTTTGCAAGGTGGCCTAGGGATGCTTTGATTGAAGTAGCAAGTCATTTCTTGGAAAACTTCGAAATAGTGTGTGTACCTGAGGTGAAGCACGAAGTCATTCATATAATGGGAGAAATTCAAGATGGCGTTGCTGAAACTTGTATACAATACTTCGAGAGGTAATTTTATAATTTATTATCTGTTCTTCGACTTTGAAGAAATATCGGTGATATTCTTAGGATTTTTCTCATTATGGTACACCAGTGTAGATCGTGTATCACTGATAACGTTCGTTTGTTGTAAACTTGCACTCAGTTCGTGAAATGTAGTAATGAAGTGTAGTAACAGATCATGAATTTATGACTTCGTTCTATGCGGAGTATCACGGAATCTGGGGCATAATTCTTGAAATCCGATGGTATAGAACGTTCTCTATGGCACAATCTCCAGTTCGACCTTCCGGGTCGAACTGGAGATTGTGCCGTATTCTTGACCGTCAAGAAGCGCTATTCATGAATTCTGGGAAGAGAACAATCGTGGAAAAATTGGCGTTTCGACGCCGTTGGCTGGGAAACGCAAGCATTTATGATGAAACGATAGAGAACGTTTATGCCATCGCAGTCAAGATGGGGAGCAGTCCGAATGAGCGGTCATAGACGAACAATTATGCCAAATGTTCTAACCAATCAGAAACAAGTATTTTGGACAGACTTGGAGCTAACTTCATTCATGTAGCCAACTTTATGTATAATGCATCGAAATAGACTATATTTCTGTGATACATTGTCTTAGTTCAAATTTGAAATCATACAGTTGTCATAAGAGTTGGGAGCGTATTTCGGAAAATTGTAAAATGGATCATTTTGGAAAGAAAAGATCACTTCCAATCAACTATAAACAGAAGGGTCTGCTTACCGAATACATTACATAAAGACCTGAAATGTACATAGGTCGGTTAAATTCAGATTATTCATGGGAGGATATGAAAAAAAAACTGAAATGAAATCACACTGTTCCGAGTTGAGCTTTAGTTAATCCAAACATTTTGATAAATTTTTGATCAGATATATCAAACGGGTTCCTTTTATAAATCACATCGACATCTATTTGGTATTGTAATTCTGATCTTCCACATCTTCATTCAGTACTTCCCACATAATTGCACTCGCCATGTCCATCTTCGAGTGAAAATAGAAATCTTGTAGTAAAAGGTAATCGAGATTGTTAAGACTTAATGCCAAATAGATCCAAATTGTCAAATACCCAAAACATAATTAGCGTCCTCTATGTATCGTTCCATCACAAATCGTAAGAGAAACATCGCTCGCTCTCCGTGAAGCACTCATTCATTCAAGAATACCGTTTCCCTGAAAAACTCGTAGACACGCCCCCTTTCGATCATTCGTTCTCTTCCCTGCATTCAAGAATAGGCGCCCTGGGGTATAGTCAGGATGCGAATAAAACATGGTGTACTCATCTGCCCATCTGTAATCGTTCGTACACATGATGACGTATTAAGGAAGGTTAGGGGAAAGATGTGGGTTATTTGCACCATAAAGTTAATTGTCTTGTGTTTTCTTACAAATACGGTAAATCCTATCAGAAGGAAATTCTTCCCTAATTGAGTTTCATATTTATTTGAAAGAGGAAAAACATACTGAGTAAACTATAAAAAAATCTACAAAATCTTTCATAACGATATTTGCAGAGCAGGACTGAAGCAAAATTGCATAACTAAAATTCATGAATGGTATGAATGGGTAAAATCCATCCAATGATTCCGCAGGAATATTTTCCAATGTTTATAAAAATAGAAATCCAATCGAATTTCAAACCTTGTACTCTGCAGCAAAAATTTCATCGAAATCTAACTGGGGTATGAAATTTCAGAATTTTGTTGAAATTTTTCTATAGTGATGAATTTGACAAGAATCTCTTCGTAATGAAGCCTACGTGTCGGTATCATACAAACATCCACGAAGTTACAATTCAATCGTAGGTATATATTATCCAGAGAAAATTACAAATTCCAGTTTGGAATTGAACCTGGATACCCACATGAAATCGCATAGCTAGGTATCTATCGGTATTTTATTTCCATAGTAACTCCAAAACTACTCGTCTAATCGTCCTGGAGATCGAGTACTCGGTTGAAAAATGATGCCCTGAAGATATTTCCGAAGTTGTAACGAATTTTGATACGGAATTTATGGGATGAATAAATAAATAAATAAATGACGTCTTTATTACACAGAAAAGTAGTAATACATGTACCCAATATCTAGCAGCGGAAGGCGAAATCTAGTGCATGGACATTAAGAAGAAGCTTATGTGTGAAGGAGCCCAAGTGATCATTTCGCCTCGACTCAATGAAGAGACCTCCATCCTCTCTAATTTTATAACTTATAGGCCATGCTGCCTGAGGTTTAGTCACTCTTCTCTCGATAAGTGGTGCATGTTTATCAAAATTACCAATTATTAAGCTATTGAAAATTTCGGCCTTCTTATCAATATCATCTTCCGCTATTAAACGATACCAAGGAAGATCTTCTAGATCTCTGTGAAAATCTGTCAGATCAAAATTTCGAAAGTCCCGGTATTTAATGAATGTTGGCTTCATTTTTACACATTTTAAATTCAACTCAATATAAACCAACAGGTGATTGGAAACATCAGGCGGGGGTTTCAGGGGATGACCCTCCACAAAATACACCAGTGAATGAGAGAACGATTGAAAAAGCTGCCGGGAGAGCGCCACAATCTGATAAATCTATCAAGAGAACATACGGAAGGAACACACGATTGCGCCTTAATTCGCAGAAAAGGGACTTGAAATAATCTCCAGAATTTACACTGCACTTCACCTTATTTGTTTTTTTTTTTTTTGTGTTGTCAGATCCAGGAGAGAGGGAGGAGGGAATCAACTATTTTCGTTTTCCATTGTCTGATTTGTTCTTTTTTTTTCAAATGGATCCATTCATTGGAGAATATCATAATAGGCCATCTTTGGCGAGAAAAATCTCCGATATAAACAACTTCGTGCCACCGGAACAAGCGCCACTTAATATCTTGCATTTAAATATCAGAAGCATAATAAAAAATATGGATGAACTGATTGTCTTTTTGGGTGAGCTTGCGCTGGATTTTCAGATGATTGTTCTCACTGAGACATTTATCGTATATGATTTGCAAGTATTGAAGATTGATGGTTTTACAACGCTATATAATGAGGGCATACTAAATAAGAACGATGGAGTCATAGTATATATCAAAGATGACATACATTTTACCCATACCGTGAAAAACCTGGGAGAGATTAAGTTGTTGGAGGTCTCTGCGGAGATTGAGTCTCAGCAAATTACCCTTTCAGCTATCTACAGGTCTCCAAGTACATGTCCGAAAAAATTCAACATGGACCTACAACAATATATTCAAACTGTGAAAGGAAATTGCATGCATATAATAACAGGAGATATGAATATAGATTTATTGTCGGATTCGGATTTCTGTGAGGAATACAAGAACATCTTGAGCGCATTTGGTTATGAATCATACATCAATGAATATACTCGACCACAAAGCCGAACTTGCGTTGATCATTTTTACGTGAGAACAAAGATTCCTAGGAGGATCCAGTCGTATATTTTTCAATGTTCCATTACGGACCACCATCCCACAGCATTAACAGTGGATTTAAGTTGAAAATCGGAAGCGATGTCTAAGGCGGATGACAGGTGTAAAAAATATATTGATTATTCAGCACTCAGGACGGCCTTGAGAGAGGAGAAATGGGAAAAATTTTACTGTTCACAAGATATAGACAATATGACTGATGACTTTATTGAAAAAATTAATGAATATATTTTTGAAAATACAAAAAGTATCAGATTGAACAAGGAGAATACTAGGAAGAAGAAATGGATCACTAACGCACTTCTTGTATCTATTGGCAGGAAACAACTTCTATACAGAGCCGCACAGAGAGATCCCGGCAATTCACTTTTGAGGATGGAATATCTGGCATATAAGAACAAATTAAGTAAATTAATAAAAATCGCGAAAAAAACATATGCCAAAAAGTTGATCCGAGACAACGTAAACCAGTCTAAAGCTCTCTGGGAATGCGTGGATCATCTTTGCAATCGGTCCAGGCCTGCAACAGAAATTAATAAAATAAAATCGATTGATGGCACAATATTGGAATCTAAGACAGAAATTTCGGATAGCTTCAATGAATATTATAGCTCAATCGGACCAATATACGCAGAAAAAATTAAAATCCCCGAAAACTATAAAGACGAAGATAAAAATATACAGAACTCCATGTGTCTCTTTCCTACGAACACCGAAGAAGTACATAAGACAATAATGCAGCTAGGACGAAGGAAGGCTCCCGGACACGACAATATAAGGGCGGAAACTCTGAGGAAAGTGGCCGATGAAATAAAGATCCCTTTTACCCACTTAATCAATCGTTGTTTTGATGAGGGATACTTTCCGAAGAGACTGAAGATTGGAATTGTCAGACCTCTATTCAAAAAAGGAGATAAATTGGAAATGAACAACTATAGACCGATATCTCTAATATCCAACATTGCCAAAATCGTGGAGAAAATACTAAAAAAGAGAATTACAGATTTTTGTTTAAAACATAAAATTATTTCACCACGTCAATATGGATTCATAGAAGGAAAATCAACGGAGGATGCACTCTATAACTTGACATCTCACATCTACAGCTCACTTGACAGATGTAAACCATCCTTGTGCATCTTTGTCGATCTCTCTAAGGCCTTCGATACGGTGTCTCACGAGAAACTACTAAAGAAATTAGATAACTACGGTCTTAGAGGAAGAGTGTATGACTTACTTAGGAGTTATTTAACTGATTGGGAGCAGAGGGTGGAAATCGATGGCGAACTGAGTGAACCCGCATATGTAACATACGGGGTGCCACAGGGTACGGTCCTCGGGCCGCTGTTGTTTACTCTTTATGTCAACAGCTTATTGAATGTCAGAGTCAGAGGCAGAATTCTCAGTTTTGCAGACGATATTGCATTATTTTGTGAATCCGATTCGTGGGAGACTTTGAAATTAGAGGCCGAGGCCGACTTTAGAGTTCTGGAAGATTGGTTCAGTTATAATACGCTTACCCTCAACCTGGAAAAAACAAGATACTTACCCTTTTGTTCATACTCCAGTGGATTGCCTTGTATGGGGCCTTTGTCAGTTGCAGTCAATTCCTTCATCTTGGAAGCAGAATCGATCAGGTATTTGGGTGTAATAATTGACCGTCATCTTAAATGGGATCTACAGATTAAAAACATGGTTGATAAGCTGAGAGGTGTGTTATATAGGATGAGATATCTGAGGGATTACCTTGATTTGGAACACCTCAAACTTCTATATTTTGCGTTGGTCCGGTCACAGCTTACATACGGAATTTTGGGTTGGGGGGGTGTCAATGATACTCACCTGGAGAGGCTGAACGTTGTTCAGAGATGGATTTTACGGATAATATATGGTAAACCACTTTCATTTTCAAATGATAGATTACATGAAGTGTCCGAAATACTCGATGTGAGGCAACTATTCTGTTTAAATATGCTGGTTAACATAAAAAAATCCAAGACAACTTCCGAACCTATTACTCACTCTTACAACACTAGGACTAAAATAAGCTCTTTAAGCGTACCTAGACGTGCAAAAACTATAGGCCAGCGTCACTGTGATTTTCTCGCGCCGAAATTGTTCAACCAGCTTCCTACTGACATCTTGAGGATAAACAGCATCAACCTGTTCAGAAAAGAGTCCAAAAAATGGATTCTCCTATATGGAAGAGAAAACCTCCACAATTTCATTAACCGTCGGTGAGGAAAAAAAAAAAAAAAAAAAAAAAAAAAAAAAAAAAAGAAAAGAAGAGAAAAGAAGTAATTAAACTAAATGTTTTACTGTTCGAATTGTGTGTCACTTTGAGTCATTTTGTTCATTCATCAGCAGGGGCGAATTTTTTTTGAAATGGCATCACGTACAAGCGATGGCTTCCCGAAGCTGGAGCTTCTGTGATAACCTATTTGTTCATATACACATATTATGTCATGTATTGGAATGAAAAACTGTTTTTGTTGAATAAATATTATTATTATTATTATTATTATTATTATCAGATGTATCCATGGTACCAATATCCAAGATCAAATCCTCTCTAGTAAAAAATATCGGATCAAGTAAGGTAGAAGTAGTCCGAGTTATTCTTGTTGACTCCCTTAAAAACTGCCTCAAATATCTTTGAATTTTTTCTCTCTAATGATACGATTCTGGCGAAATATTTGCATAAGTTTTCGAGATATTGAGTCAACAATATTTCAGACAAGTTAAAAACCGGAAGTTTTGGGCGGAATTTACCCATTAATGAACTCAGCCGATATATTCAGGTTCCAAATCTACTCAGTAAATGTCAAGATAGAATTTCAGTGAGCGCAACACTAAACGTTCCAGAACGTTTTCGTCCAAAATTCAAATTTCATGTGGGCAAAATCATAAAACCCTGTTGTTCTCAAAATTGAGCGCGTAAACCTACCGATGAAAATTTAATCCGATATTTGGTATTACAATTTTATTCTTCTTATTCAGGTCATTTCCCATTGTATTCCTCATCAATCATAATATCTCTTTTTCAGACTTGACGGTTTTTGCTACATATGACTTCTTGAGAATCTTTCATGAATTTCAGACATCCAATGTTTTTCACCCACGTGCTGTATAGCTGAAATATGAAATCATAAGAATCAAAATATTACTTATTAATCATAGTAAAGTTTTTCGACTCAACCTCGTAATCCTTTGCATTTCAACCTGTCATTCAACAAACATAACCCATTTTTATTTCAAAGATGGAGGTAAATTAAGAACGCGTCCAACACGATAAACAGAATTCAACTCATATCATGCAGACCATGCAGTTATGGTGGAAATGTAGTGCACTTGTGCATTTACACTTTGATTCTGTGAATCTGGGAACAGAATATATTCGCTTTAAATTTTCAAGCTGCCTACGTCACTTTTGAATGCACATGAGCACACCATGTTATTTACATCAAGGGTATAGTGTGGATGAGTTATATGAATATGAATAAATGTCATACTCATCCGATAGTTCCTAGTTGTAATTTTTAGCAACATTTACTGTCATATGCATAATCTAGAAATCGTTGTATTACTGTTCATTGCGAAAAGGAAAGGAGCATAGAATGGTCATATTGAATTTGAGCTTAATCTGCTAACAGATTGAGCTACACTGCACTACACTGAAGATGAATAGCAATATGGTGAATTCGAAGATGCGCTTCACGTTTATAAATAAGCAAAATGACAATTGCCGAATTTGTATTGAAAGTTTCATCCGCTCTGATTGGTTGATTCGTAGCGTTTACGTCGGAGGCGACAGTGGGAAATACAACTTATTGTTTACCCTATATGTTCTAATGATTCGGTAGGAAAACAAATGAAAGCACAATTATTCGATTCATTTTAACAACACTCCACTATACTCATCTGCACTGACAAGTGGAAAGTAGTGCACAATAGCATATTCATGCCGGTACTCACAAACAAACCTTTTGTTATGTTTCAGATTCCGGCGCAGAACTTTCGTAACACCAAAAACGTTCATTTCATTTTTGGATTTCTATAAAGTTCTGTACAAGCGGAAATTCGACGATATCCAGGTACTAGCGCACAGGATGAAAACAGGATTATCTAAATTAGTAGAAGCCCAGGCTAGTGTCGATGAGCTCAGGAAAGAGCTAGCCGTTAAAGAAATCGAAGTGAATAAGGCTTCCGAAGCTGCCGAAGAGGTAAATCTCCAAACATTCAATTTCACTTTCTTGTTTTTTTTTCACAACCCAAAATATATACAAGCCGGTTTAGAACGTTTTCCGACGTTGTCCGACGTCTAATCGGCACGTTATTCGATCTTTGCAATCTTCTTGCTTTAGCCTGGCCGTCCACTGGAAGCGATTTGGGGCTTTTATGAGCTACGCGTTTTACGAGCGCCGAGGAGCTTGTACGACCGAAGCGGTCTCAGGCTTCGGGGTCGTCCACTGGCAGATAGTTCGCGAGGTTTCGGTTCGTTCTTGTTCTTGCGTAGCAGAGGATTTTTACTTCAGATTTCCGTAGTTATTGAAGAAATTGTGATACGGAATGGATTTAGAATTAATAATTCATTTCAAGGATAAATCTCACTTGATCAGGCATATGTTAGCTACGAAATGGGGAAAATTTTTGAGCTAAGGTAGATTCAAAATTATAAAAAATGAAATTATCGGAAAAAAATTCACCATCTTGATAATGAATGATTATTATTGTATACTCATTTATAATACTGGAATGGAAGTTGAAGTGTGAATGTTGATGACCTGGGTACTTCGAAAACAAACGATGTGGAACGTCGAAATTATGGCTGATTTGAACTTTATCTAAGAAAGTCAGCTTCAGAAGGTAAATATGTTATTAATGTATCTAGAACGTGACTTCAAAACTTTAAAAACTGCAAACATCGAAAGAAATGATGGTGACACAGATATTCAGAAATTCTTAAAATTTTGCAGAAGTGCATGCGTATTTTAGAAAACAGGTCACTAGTAAAAATCCGCAGCGTTTTATAAAGAAAAAACTATGTTTATTTTGTGATCGAAAAGATCGTTCTGAATATGAGATTGATTGAAACGTAGTTGAATCATTACAGTACGTATGGGCCAAAAACACTCGAGCATATAGAAAAATATTCGGAATAAAATTGGTCGGAGACTAAAAAAACAAATTGATAATAGATATTGAGATACTAAGAGCTATAAATTCCGAGATAATGGCGAAACACGCTGGATTAATTATATTTGGAATGCTATACAGCCGATTATTGCCAAAGAGTACAACTTCAGGTAGGCTACTATACACCTAAAGAACTTTAATGTGAGAAAAAAGACAACATTCATTAACCTTTCAATCTGATCCATCTAAAATTCACCAACAAAAACAACGAGCTTCAACAAATATTCTGTTCACAAACCATACATTCCACTTGCCGACGGATAGCTCCTCTTTTCGAGCGTATAGACGCGGCAGATCCAAAGTGATCTGGATACGATTGCGCCGCTCGAATTCTCTCGAAGTCGTCCGTATGAAGTCGCTGCCAGTCGACGAGGGTACCTAGAATTCCATTCATTTGGATCTGTCGCGCAAATTCGTTCGTTTACGCTCCTATCGCGCCTCTCGAATTCGCTTGCAGTGGACGACCAGCCTTAGGTCTCTAACGCTCATGTATTTATACACAGCACTCTGCCATTCCAGTTTAGGTCTGCCTCTCTTCCTTGATTTTGACGGTTGCCATCCTAAGAGTTGTTTGAGCAGTCTCATATCAGGCATTTGTTGTTCTTGTTCATACCAGGGGCCTTATTCTTGAAATCCGATGGTATACAACGTTCTCTATGGCACAATCTCCCGTTCGACCTTCCTCCCATTTGTCAAAATGTCAATTCCGTATTCTTGATCGTCAAGAAGCGCTATTCATGAATTCTGGGAAGAGAACAAGTGTGGAAAAATGGGCGTTTCGACGCCGTTGGCAAGGAAACGCAAGCATTTATGATGAAATGATAGAGAACGTTTATACCATCGCAGTCAAGATGAGAGCAGTCCGATTGAGCGGTCATAGGCGAACAATTATGTCAAATGTTCTAAGCAATCAAAAACAAGTATTTTCGACAGACTTGAAGCTAACTTCATTCATGTAGCCAACTTTATGTATAATGCATCAACATAGACTATATTTCTGTGATATATTGACATAATTCAAATTTGAAATCTTACAGTTGTCATAAGAGTTGGGAGCGTATTTCGGAAAATTGTAAAATGGATCATTTTGGAAAAAAAAGATCACTTCCAATCAACTATAAACAGAAGGGTCTGCTTACCGAATACATTACATAAAGACCTGAAATGTACATAGGTCGGTTAAATTCAGATTATTCATGGGAGGATATGAAAAAAAAACTGAAATGAAATCACACTGTTCCGAGTTGAGCTTTAGTTAATCCAAACATTTTGATAAATTTTTGATCAGATTGATCAAACGAGTTCCGTTTAGAAAGCACATCGACACCTATTTGGTATTGTAATTCTGAATCTTCCACATCTTCATTCAGTACTTCCCACATAATTGCACTTGCCATGTCCACCTTCGAGTGAAAACAGAAATCTTGTAGTGAAAGGTAATCGAGATTGTTAAGACTCAATGCCAAATAGATCAAAATTGTCAAATACCCAAAACATAATTAGCGTCTTCTATGTATCGTTCCATCACAAATCGTAAGAGAAACATCGCTCGCTCTCCGTGAAGCACTCATTCATTTCAAGAATACCGTTTCCCTGAAAAACTCGTAGACATGCCCCCTTTTGATCATTCGTTTTCTTCCCCGCATTCAAGAATAGGCGCCCAGGTTAGTTGTTTATTCTCTATGTTTTGTATTATACTTCGTTCAATTCCCATTAGTTGCTTTATGGTATCATTTCTTGTGTGATACTTTCGTGAGACACTCAGAGATCTACTAATAGCATCCATTTCTACCACGCCAACTTTCCTCTTCAGTTTTTCTGCGATTCTCCAGGTTTCTTCCCGTACAGTAGCGTGCTCTTGACCATGCTCTCGTATATCTCGTATATGCGGCATTTATTGTTCTTTGTTATTTCACTACTCCAGAATAAATCATTACGGCAACCAATGATCTTCTTCGCCCTTACGATGCGTTTATCGATTTCCTCCGCATCAGTGCCAGTATCGTCGAAGGTGAACCCCAAATACACATAGTTTTGACAGTAAGCGATCTCATGTCTATTTTCAAGTTCCAAATCAGCAGGTTCTTCTCCCAAACACAAATATCGGGTTTTATCGATGTCAACCACCAATCCCCAGAGATCGTACTCCTCGATGAGCTTTCTCATCATGTAATGCATCATCTTTGTCATACGCTATAACGACCTGATCATCAGCGAACTCAAGGGTGCACAAGCAACGATCACCATTCTCAATACCTATCCCGCGAACTTTTCGTTTCCACAGTTCCAAGGCTGCGGCTACATAGATACATAGAGAGTTGGTGAAATGCAGCATCCTTGTCTCAATCCTTTAGTAACTCTAAATTCTCTGGTAACGTATTTGCCTATTCTTACTCTAGACTTGAAGTCTTTATACGGTTCTTTTGAAGCCACTATGTAAGTGTGATTCATATTGTTTTTAGTACTTCCAATAATTCGGATGTGGGGACAGTATGGTATGCTTTCTGGAGATGTACACACGTAAGATGAGTCTCCATATTTCTTGCAGCCCGTTTCTCTATAAGCTGTTTTAGACAGAATACCATATCCGTGCAAGATCTTCCCGCACGAAAGCCACTTTGTTCATCTTCTTCGGTTTCTTTGATCAATATTCTCATTGCTGTGAGGTTACTATAAGCTTATTGATACGAATTTGTTGCTCTAAATTGAAAAGAGTAATAGTGTTCACCATGTAGCTAGTTATTAGTGGCTCATCACATGGTGCGTATGAGACTGTCAAAGCACAGACCAAAAAGACAAATCACACCACCGTTTGCGGGCTTCCCTGTCTGCCGACCTCAAAACTACTTTTTGTGAGAAGGAGATTCGGGTATTTGGGTAATCGGAGATTCTTCCCTATTGGCCGATGACGATCACGTGATCGTCGTCAGCCAATAGGGTGAATTTTTCGACCAATAGGGTGAAACTCCGATTACCCAAATACCCGAATCCCCCTCGCACAAAAGGCCCCTTAAATCGTGTATTCCCAGCTGCAATGTGATTGGGCACTTCGACGTACCCCAAAATGCTTGAAGTATACGGCTACGCTCAATTCATGGTCACGAATAAGTGCACATAGATTTCCTAAGTAAATGACGCGATTGGTTCATCTGGTTGGTCTGTGGTCAAAGAAAAGACCATACATATGATTCTGACTGCGGAATGGCACATTGTCGAATCCAAGATAGTAGATGGTGATCAAAAGGTGACTCGGCTGAGAGGTATCGCAACCTCAATCGTATCGGTTCGACTCAAAGAATGATGATACCACAGTGTAGAATCTCAGCTCATTTCAAAGGTAAGGGAAATTTCTGGATTCATTCCAACGCATCAGATTCAAGTAGGGTGAGTTGATAAGAGGCTGTGAAGTGTCATTCCAATAATCTAACAATTTTAGTTCGACGAAACTACGTGAGAGGGTTAGAAAGTGGAAAAAGTTGATCATCAGATTTTCTAGAGCTAGTCAGATTAAGAGAACTCCGAATAATCAGCTCATCTATGGGATCAAGATCAACCGTATATATCCTAATATAACGTGCGTCAGAATTTCAAAATTTCATTGCGTTACTGAATGGTCAAAATATTAAATTGTAACCATTTTTGGGTTCACTTGAATTACTTGACGCGCTCGATACCTTTTTTTTTAATTTTCAACCCTTATAAGGATGTTTCACTATAAACTGGTCAAACATATATAGCCGTATATATATGACATTGAAAAAGTCATTTTTGCCTTATGACATATACCCTGTTTTCGAAGCATAAGCGAGATTTATGTCAACTTTGAGCAATACTCTGATAACTGTGGAGATTGCCAAATTGGATAGCATTATTTCAATCTACTCAATTCTCTAAGATTTTCCGTGAAAAAATTCAAAGTCAACTTTTTTGCGCGCATGTTCTAGGGGAACAGCGTGCTATCGTTTTGTCCAAATGTCTGTAATTTTGGATGATTGAGCCGAAAATGGTCTCAATCGACTAGGTTGGACTCACTGATGACGAATCCGGTGTCAAAATTGATTCTGTCCGGCCGGCCGGCCGTCCGTAGACACGATAACTGTCGACAGAAGCAAGCTAGCTACTTGAAACTTTCAGGATAGGTTGCGCATCAGAATGCCGCGGTTAAGTTCGTTAATGGGCCAAATCGGTCGAATAGTTTCGGAGTTATAGGCTCTTGAAGTTTTGAAGTTATTTATTTTTTATTTCAGAAACTACCCAAGCGATTGGATTCAAACTTGGCAGTTTGGTGGAGTATAATGACGCGCAACTTTGAGCCAAATTTCGTCAGGATCATATTGTCGTTAAATTTAAAAAAAAAATTTTTTCGAAATTTTTTTACAAAAAATTTTTTTTTCTGGAAAACTTCCATCATATCCAAAAAAAAATTCCATCCAAACTTTGAGCTTCATATTTCACAGCAGTGTACCAAATTTCAGTTCGATTCGATCATGAGTTTTGGAGATATCGGGAAAAAATATGTCAAATTTCGAGGTTTTCTTCTCGATATCGTTGATATTCTCGGTATAACTCGAGAAATACTGATTCAGTCCTGATTAAACTTCACAGCTAGTTTTAAGATGCTGAAAGACAACTTTATGCGAAATTTCGTGATAATCGTGTTATTAGAACAACTTGAAAAAAAATATTTCTTTGATTTTCTCATCATATCATCCTCATTAAATTCTGTATGAAACTTCGAACTGTTATTTTCGATGAAGTACTGGATTCCAATTCGATCTGATCTGTATTTTTGGTTATATTGGAAAAATAAAATTTTGATTGGGTATATCTATGGAATCATTGGGTGGATTTTACCCATTCACGAATTCGGCCTTCGTAATTAAGGTCCAAACCTTCTCTACAAATATCGAGTTTCTAAGTTGTTTCTTTCGGAAGTTATTGTGTTTACGTAGTCGGCCGTTAGGCTGACCGTAAACACAATAACTTCCGGAAGAAACGACTTAGAAACTCGATATTTGTAGAGTAGGTTTGGGGCTTAATTACGAAGGTCGAATTCGTGAATGGGTAAAATCCGCCCAATGATTCCGTAGATATACCCATTCAAAATTTTATTTTTACAATATGTCCAAAAATACAGATATGATCGAATTGAAATCCAGTAATTTATCAGAAAAAAATTTCAAAAAGCACTGCCGTGAAGGCAGCAGCTTTTGCGCGCACGTTCAAATTCGTTGCTGAAGCGGTCATCTACATTGAACATGCGCGCAAAAGTTGCTGCCTTCACGGCAGTGCTTTTTGAAATTTTTTTTTTATGTCTACAGTGAAAAAAAAATTCCACCGAAAATTGATGAAATATTTCGGGGTTGCACTCACCTGCATTCTGAACACTGGGATGAAAACAGAATGAAAAAATATCCATTGATTTTCATTTTATAGTCTTTCAAAGATTCCGCTCGGAGTACTTGAATAATTTTTATTCAAGAAACTGGTGGCCCTACGGAGGCCAAAATTGTGCTAATAAGCCCTAAACTTCCAATGCAATCAACTTGTTCTATTCCATCCCCTTCACTTCAATGTGTTTGATTTACATGGATTTCAACATAAACCGCGGCCTCCATCTTTTCCTTTACCGCGAGCCATTTGTTCTGTTCGTACCCTAAGTAGGCATCCACAACGGCGCACCAAATCACAGTATCGAACCAAGCGCCGCACCGGTTAATCTTTATACCTTGATTTTAAATGCAAAACAATCTCGATTCAAGTGTAATCAACCTTTGTACTGACCGAAGAACTAAATCCAGCATCTCCCCTCAAAATTCATTTTGTCTTTCCATAAGCACAGCATCATTTTGTATAGGTTAAATTTGTGTATTTTCAATGGTCGGTATCCTGATCAGTGCTTGGACTGCTTGGTTCTCCATTGTGGACTCGCTTTAAGGGTAAGAACAGATGAAGTGGGTCGCGGTCGATGGTATTAGTAGAGTCGCGATCGATGTCGGCAGAACAAGGAGGTTACCTGCGTTGCGCAAGTCAGCTTCGACAATTGCAAGGTTGTTTTGTGAGTAAAACCCCCATTTGTGAGTGAATTGTAAGCTATCACAAGTCAGTAAACATTCAAAGTGCACAATACAGGCCTTCTCCCTTTTAGTTTGAGGAGCTAGCTCAATATTAGGGAGTTAAATTTCTACATTTGATTGATTACTTACTTCGAGGCATATTTGAGTCCAGGTCCCTATTCTTGAATTGGGAATGGGAGAAAATAGGGGTGTCGACGCTGTTGTCGAGGAAACGCGGTGCATTTTCGATGGAACGATAGAGATTTTTCAGAGTAGAAAATTTATATTCAGTTTGAAACTTTTAGCTATCAAATTTTCGAATTGCCCACAAACACATCATTTTCTCATTCTGTGCAAGTTGCGAAGGAGAAGATGACAACAAGGGCTCGAACGCACCAATCACAGGGTAGCATCCTTTCAGACTACGCAGTAGGCATCCCTATGAAACCAGTTCTTCATTCTCACGAGCATCGATGTCAACCTACAGGAGCGCTATTCTTGAAATCGTGGAAAGAGAACAACCTAGAAAAAGTAGACATTTCCACGTTGTTGTCAAGGATACGCGGCGTATGTGTATGGAATGATAGAGAAGGCTTTATACCACAGCAGTCAAGAATAGTGACGCGGGGTGGCATCGCCTCAAATCTCCATCGCGACCAACTTGTTCAATTTTTTTCCATTCGTTTCCTAAGGGCACGAACAGGACAATTTGGACGAGGTCGAGCTGGAAGTCGTGGTCGATGCAATGGTCGAGTTGCGGTCGATGTCTACAGCGCATAATTTCTGCTTCAAGTCCTATCGAATATTCTTTTCTTGAAATCCTTCGATACTCACAAATTGGTAATATTTCAGTGGTTCCAGCTCGACTATGCATCGCATGTAAACTCCTCGTTATGTGTTGTCGACATCGACCAGAACATGACTAGTAGCATCGATCGCGACCACCACCTAGACCGTGACCCACTTGATCTGTTCGTACCATTCGCTACTTAACCTGAGGGTTACTCAGTAAAAAATGTTTTCCAAATTTCTAATCAATCAAATAAAATTCTATTCATAACCGCTTTCCATCCCTATGCATCTGACGTCTGACCGTGAGCACAATAACCAGGCCATGAAATGGATCACTTAGATTTTATGAAAGAGGAAATTGGAAGCTCACTTGCGAAGGTCTAATTTGTCAACTCGTGAAACCTCTGTACGGATTATTATATTTCTATTCGAAATTCAATTCTGCCAATAATTTTTTTCATCAACGGAAATCTTATCGAATCGAATTAATTGTGAAATGGTATGGTTTTCAAAAGTGCAAATTTGCCGTAGAACCCAGAGGATTGTTACCGGTTTATCTCTTTTCTTCTTATTTTTTTCCCTATTAGTGCTACATCACCAGTTTAACTGCGGTTTCTGAATGTTGGTATTCCGTCAGACAAAGCCTTAAGAGGAAACATCACCATCTGTTGGTAAATTAAGGCTCGGCAACACATCCTCATTCAAGTTTCATTAAACCTCGTTCATAACTCAATCAACATGCCTTCTCGCTGTCTGCCTGATTCAACGTTGCCAATAACCGCGAAGAATATTGGAAATGCGTGAAATTTAGGAGAAAATGAGGTGTCGTTCTGCAGGCTTCAGTAATTATTTTTGAAAATTTTTTTTGGGATGTACTTAATTCTTCAATGAGAATGCACTGTTAGTTATTTCTCCATTATCCACTGCATTTCAGTTTTTATTATCCTGAAAATTTTTGCATATAAAATAGTGGCAATATTGCGCATTCTCAGAATTTTTTTCAACCATTTGCACTCAAAAATTTTTTTGAAAAAAACGAACTCTGGCCCCCAAAAGTCGACCCGTTTTATTCAAGGTATTGTTTGCTCTTAATATGTTTGCAACTATCTCAGCTCCCCAAACGGGCACCTCTATAATATATCATCGTCATTCAAGTTATTGAAAGAGAATCGACTACTGACTACTTACTACAGATCCTCGGCATATAAAAACGAAGGTATATGGGTGATTGATGCTGTGCTCGATTTGGAGTTGAGCAAATGAACATTAAACGAATCGATAATTCAACCTTTTCGATTCATATCATCAAATCAGCTCTTTCGTTTTTTCGTTATAGTTCGGTCTTTGCCAGATTAATGTGAGTCTTTTGTTCTTTAGGTTTTGAGTGAGGTACTGGCTGCATCAGAAGTAGCCAATCATATAAAAGAAGAAGCCCTGACAGTCAAAATTAGAGCAGAGAATCTTGTCAGTATCATCAGTGTAGATCAAAAGGAGGCCGAAGAGAAGTTGCTAGCTGCCAAGCCCGCCCTAGATGCTGCTGAAGCAGCTTTATTGGTACTATCATTATGAATACACCTACTTCACGAGATATTTTCAAATTCTTCTAGACTGCAACAAAAATGAGAAATATCAATCCTTTCGAAATGAATTGAAATGTCGCATTATTTCAAGTAATCTAGATTCTACCGCATATACCATTTAAATTTATCTCATCTCATTTTGGGTCACAAAAATTTGTTATTTTTAACCCGTTTCTTCTATGTTTGATCGTTATAAAGCTATGTGGGAGGTATCGTCGATTTGCAATGAATTATTCACCTGACCAAAATCAACATCAACATTTCTATTTTTCTCTAGAATAGATAACCAACTAACAGATCTGATTTGACTAATTCTCCCCACCAATGTGACAGTTTCTTGTTAACTGAGGGACCTGAAACTGTTCAAATCGTTCAATTGGATTCGACCAAAATAGGTTCCATTTGAGATAAAAAGCATAAATTAAGGGTTCAGTCTCTAATCGCAAGGTGAGCGAGTGTAATTTCAGCTCCTGACTGAAGATTATTTTAGTTGGAATCAGGAAGAGTTCGTTTAGGAAAATCTGAACACTAGAAGAAATAACAGTTGTTTCTGATAGTCACTGCAAGTTTGAGATACTTTTTGCAAATCTCCCATTTCACGTTTTTTTATATCTATTTCAACATTCCTACGTAGGTAAATGATATGACTTGTTTTAATGTTTACGTAATTTTAAAGTGGAATCAAAGAGGTCATGTTATATTCAAAATTAACAAACTTGTGGGAAATAAGAAAAAGTTGTGTAACCATTTCATGAATTTAAACTGAAAGAGAATTATTCTCCCACAGAAAAATATCTTGTGGTAAAGTTATCATATAAACTGCACCAAATCTGAATTGAAATACTCAGTATGGTAAGGAAAAATATTTTCTCCTTAATAATTTCAGACCATAAAAGCTTCAGATATTGCAACTGTCAGAAAACTTGGTAAACCTCCCTACCTGATATTGATAATCATGGATGTGGTATTGATTTATTTCAAGAGAAAACTGGATAGGGTCCAAAGAGATACAGTCAATGAAAAAGATTTCATTCTACCATCATGGAATGAATCACTGAAGGTAAGAGTAGATTATTTCCGTAGTGAAATTACAATCATTTGTTTAGTCTTATCAAATCATATATTTATTATTCAACCGCTTTCAAGCAATTGATATTATTTCTAAACAAGCAACGTGAGTTAGAATATCTCACTAGTGTGACATATTATGATAAAACGGAAAAGAATGAATGGGAAATCCCCGAATGGGATAAAGGTCCTGCTCGGACCAAGGGTACGAAAAAACCTACAAAGAATCGAATGGAACAGCGCAATCATTCAATTCGATATTCATTTCCAGAGATATAGAGGAAAAAATATGTCATTTTAAAATTTTGAGGTTATTTCCTTAATATCTCAAGCACTTGGTTAAAACTGGGAAAACCTAAAAAAGCACTGACGTGAAGTTAGTAGCTTTTACGCGCTCGTTTAATTTCACGAATTCGGCTGCCTTAATTAGGGCCGTATTTATAGTTGTTCCTTGAGGCTTCCTCACTGAAGGCCGCCTTGAATTTGCTTTTCTATGTTTCTATGCAAACAAACTTGTATTTGTTTGCATAGAAAAGCAAATTCAAGGCGGCCTTCAGTAAGGAAGCCTCAAGGAACAACTATAAATACGGCCCTAAATCTCTTGAGTTGAGCATAACCTCTGATCGTAGACACAATAAGTACCGAGACATTAGAGCAGTTTTGGAGTTTAAATACGAACGCCAAATTCTTGAAATCCTTACTGTGATCCCTCAGATATACATACCCTTGCAATAGCTGATCGGATAAACAGGTATTTATATTATTTCGGAATAATACCGATGAACAATAACAATAATAATATCGATGAAATCAGCACAAAATTCAACATATCTTTCCCAATATCTCGTAAGATCACTATCAAATCAAATTCCGAAATTTGATATAAGTATTGTATTTGAACAGTGACCTCAATGTTTGCGCCATAGTCGATAGTAAGGTTATGAATAATTTTCGAAAACACAATTTTTTTCAACAGAAATCTCGAATATTATGGGTTGGTATTACTATTAAAGAAGTTCAATTTTGACAACCTTACTCCTTTTCGAGATATTGAGAATATCATCTCAAAATTGGAAATAGCCAAGAAATTTAACATATTTTTTCCAATTTCTTTTTAAATAAATATTCGCTTGAGCTGAAATTTGGAGAACAATTGTTATATTTTGACTTTGACTAGTTTTTCCACCTTAAATTCATTCACTTGAGGAAACTATAAGTAACTTCACATTCTATCAAGAATTAAAAAATTTCTAGTTTGGAAAATGAAATACTGAATATACTGATACTGATGATAGGAATGACTTCTCAACAAAGGTCCAAAAACGAAAGTCACTATATTTACATACCAATAGCTTTCTGACTATTCACTTCGGTCGGAAATGTACGTAATGTTGAATAAAAAGTAAAAGACTTACTTCACATTGAACTCTCACAAGTTGAATGGACAACTGATTTGAATATACCGTTTTATCAATACGATTGAGAAAATGTTTTCAGATGTTGGCCGATACAAGATTCCTGAATAAACTTCAAGAATACCCTAAAGATACGATAAATGCTGAGACGATAGATCTCGTAACACCTTATTTGAAACAAGAAATTTATACATATGAGATAGCGAAAAATGTTTGTGGCAACGTTGCTGGGTTGGTCTCATGGACAATTGCCATGGCTGCTTTTTACGAAGTCAACAAAGAAGTATTACCGCTGAAGGTATCACTTCCTATTCAATAAGCAATCACATTTTTATTCCTTCATATTTGCAGTTTGTCTCGAATAATATATGCTACTGTGTCGAGTTAGAGCCGTGAATCTTTGATGAAACCCAATATACGAAATATTCAATTTAATTCACGGTATTGCCCCCAGAGAAAACCTTGTCCTCAACTTGAGTCAACGAATTGTTGAAATATTTTCGATGTAAATTCAAGAATCGACTTCACTACTAACCGCGATTCTTATTTCATGTCCTCCATCGACCGAAAACGTATGCTTCAAAGAGCTCTAGAAAAAAAAAGTCAGTCGTAACAATATCATATCTTTTTCAAAGACGCCACATTACTAGGAAAATTGAAGACTACTACATCTCGTTGACTTGTCGATCGATCGCAAACCTTGAGGAACATTTTAGCACATCCCTCACCAAATTCCACTCATGCAGAATTTAGTTGAGATAACAGGATTGAACTACTCATCCATTGTTAGAATCGCAACACCCTGGCAATAAACTGACAGAATCGAATTCATATGTAACAATATATATTACAATCTGAAGGACATATATTTAGCAACTAAACCTGGAGTATATTGGAAATTTGTGCCTATTTCACAACGAAAATGATTCCGGCATCCCTATAAGCAAAATTTTCAGAGATTCATTTCCGACTCTTTCTTGACAGCATGAAGATTGATATATTGTTTTGGAATGACATCTACAATTACATTCACTTTCATAAAGTAACCCTGTAGTCCATGGAATAGGTATATCAAGCTTTTTTACTAAAACTGAGCCAGGTTGGCAATAATGAAGGTCAAACTGATTCGGCGGAACGTTGTCAATTCCTACATATTTTTATTAATATATGTATGGTTTGGTTTATTTGCAATATGTTATTACTATGAACTTTGTGTACAAGCGAAAGCGCCCCTTAGTTATCTGACAGGAAAAAACTTTAACCTATTATTTTTTATTATATAGAATGGAATGTGTCAAACTTTCATGGCCTACTGACTTACTTTATAAAATTGAATGGCGTATGGATTTGGGAATCTTCTACACAGAACATACCCGGTGTCCTAACCGGCACAAGCTATAAGCTTCTGAGGGACTTCGTTGTAGCCTAGGATAGTCGGAAAATAAAGACGTATAAAGTACTCTGGAAGATTATGCGTTAAACGCAGGTTCAAGGTTGAAGATATCTTACCTCTCAATAATTTTTCATTTGCTCATTATAAATGAATTCCTTGGCGGGCGTGAAAGCATATACTTTTGATTTTCCAAGAAAAAATAAAACGACTTGCTCGCAAATACAGTAGCCGGAAAAAAATACGTTAATTATTAGTATAGGTTAGTAGCTCAGAAACAAAGGTTGAAGGATAAAATCCACCCAATGACTCCATAAAGGTACCTTCCCAGTTGAAGTTTTATTTCCTCAATTTTTTCAAAAACTAATCTGATCTAGTGCAAACAAAATTTTAAGAAACAAAATTTGGTTTATATCAAATTCTTTTGCTAGGTGTTCTTTGGAGTGTAATTATGAATCGTCGCTCATATTAATCCAACACGTCGAAAATGGGATGGAAAAATTATCAATAGAATAACGTTTTTCCGCACATATCATTTTTCATCTACTAATAAGCGGATGTACTTCAATACATTTCGGATAGCATATATAAATATATCTATAAATTTTTCAGGCTAATCTTCAAATTCAGCAAGCCAAATTGAATAAAGCTCAGGAAGAATTAGACGCAGCCATGTCTCTTTTAGCTACCAAGGAAGAAGAAGTGAGACAATGTCAAATTCTATATGAAGAAGCCATGACACGTAAACAGGTCAGTTCTTCCCTCTCAGATATTGAACAGAATCAATGAGATACTTCAAAGGATTGAAGTTTGTTTCTAATAGCAGTTGTTACGGTCCTGAAGTTATTCGAATTCAGTTCGTCTACATTTGGTCTGGTAAAATTTTAATAGCTTGGTATTCAAACAACTCCATTTACGTTTATACTACTGAAACTTCACGTGAATTAAATGTCCTTCTTCAAAGTTTTCAAAAGACCGTTCGCAATGGATATCGCGCCAACACGTAAGCTAAATTCGGCAAAATTTCATTGAAGCAACAAAGTTCCACTTCAACTAGCACTTCCAGCCGCTATCCTTCATGCACATTGCTTGTGTTGTGGCAACTGTATTGAATTTATTGTGTTTTTTCGGAATTTCGGACGTATTTTGCTTTCATTTGTAACTTTTTCAACGAGCAAATACAGAAACAATATAGGGGAATCCAAAATTATTTTTATGCTTTCAAATACATCTAACTTAACAACATGAAGAAATAGCAGTGTCGTGTGTCAATTCACAATGCACGTTTGTCCGAGATTGATTAAGGAATCAGAAATATCGTGCGTACTTTTTGAGACCTTACCATGATCTCCATCACTTAAATCAGTATCATCGTTTTTATTGGAATATTTATCTTTTGTAATAATCAGGTACGGATAAATATGAACACCAAAGTTATATGTTTAACTTCTTTATTTGGAAACACACTGAATCGTCTTAAATGTACCTACAATCTGCTGCTAATAATTAATTACACAATGCAACTTGCTCCCATGAATTCTCGAAGGTTAAGAAGGAAGGATAAGGACGGCATCAACCATTACCACTTCCAATAGTATCTACGGAGCCTTCACTCTTCTTTTTCTCTAGGAATTCTCGAGTTCCTATTTCGTTCTAGACATGCGTAGGTCTTGTCGAAGAATGAATTGTCGGTTTGCCGCTGTCACTATTCTGGTTCCGATGAAGTAATTTTTGACTATGAAATCATTCATATTGTTTATTAGCGACGACTTCTTGGTTTTACAGTTTAGATTTTAGTGTATAGAAAAAACGAGAAGATTTGATCCACACAAAGAAAATAAAAAACGCTGCAAATTTTACACAAGGGTTTATTATTTTCTCTGTTTAATAACCCAATACCATTGATATCTCAAATAAATCGTATATATTAATTATAACTCATTGGGTTTCCACCAAACGAAAATCAATTCCATGAAGAAATTCATGTGAAATATTTAAATTCAATAGTAACTACAAAATTATCCACGTCGAAACCAAAAGTACCGACATAACTCCTAGAGTCGTTAGAAATCAATAGGTACAACACCCGCAAAATCTTACTGAATGAACAAACAGATGTGAATAGCTCTCCTCTACTGAATATTTTTCTGTAACCTAAAAACTGTGTGGCAAACCCCAATTTATACCTACTCTCACTTTTACGCTTTTGTATAATTATTTAGGCACGTTCCGGACCATATTTAAACCTTGTTGTACTACATACCATCAGTCAGTAAAATGTAGACACCTGAAGAAGCTATATTAAAGCGAAAGATTTTTAGCAACTTTCTTCGTGTTTTTTTGTGATTCCGGGGTATTACTATGAGATGGAGTTTTTATGTCCGACCGATCATCAGAATTATCAGTCCTGTCACCGATATAATCAATTACCGTATCCATGTTGTCTGTCTTATCTAAATATATTCCCGAAATATGGTAGATAAACCTATTCACTAAGGTATCAACATATAACGAAAATTTTGCTGGAAAGAATTGAAAGAATCACTTTATAATTAAGCCTGAAGGATGTTATTCATAAAAATCTTAAATATTTTTTATTCCAAATCACATTTCCTATGAAATATTGGAGTTGAAAAATAAGAAAATTATCTTGGTGTTGAGTTATCTTAAAAAACTACTTTACAAAGGTCAAGTCACTATGTTGTTTCTTTCGTTAAAGTTAAGTTAAATATCCGCAAAATATTTTTCACTAATATTTTGCCAGTACGATCTTCACGATATTACTTATTAAATTGCGTGTCGGTATTACACAAATAGAAATGAAATTCAAATCAGAAAGCGTTTGCTCCTTTTGACATATAAGGGAAATAACCTCAAAATTTAAAATGTCCACAAAATTTTTCACCAATATCTCTGCAAATAAATATGGTTTCAAAATGTTGACTAAGACCTGTACCAAATTATATTGAACTTTAATGAATAGCTTCCGAAAAAAATGTTTAGAAAAACTTCAATTTTTTTCCAATACAATTCTCACGAGTTCATGCATCAAATTGAGCGTCGATATTTCACAATTAGTTATGATGTTTCAATTTGATCGCGTTAGTATTGCTTGAGAAACTTTCGGGAAAATTAACTTAAACCCTCAAATTAACAACAAATACGTAAAACAAAATTCAGGATTTTCCGCTAATATTAAATGTGTGGATGTGATTCCTACTAGGATTCAACTTTGTTCTGAAGAATATCAATGAAATGAAAAAAAAACTCACCCGTCCTGAGCAACTCATCTGAAAAAAATTTTTCCACAGTGCATATATCCGATAAGAGTTCACTTGATTCACAAAATATCCAATACACAAACTGAAGACCTAAAGTTATTTTCAATAACTTTTCTGTAAAAATCAAATATATCGTGAACCTCTCAAGGTTGAATTCGACTGAATAATTCTAAAAGAGAAATTTCGTTCCGTATAGTTGTCAGATACACTCGACTAAGAGGGTGTGAAATCCCAACGTCTGTTTAATATAAAAACGTTCAATTCAAACAAGCAGTTTGCGGACCACCAGATGTTGAAACATCTCGGAATATTCTTGTCTGGGGTCCCCGATACACACTCTTCTGAACAGGTCAATTATCGGCTCCTGCCTTAGTCTAAGGCTCGTACCCTTAGTATTAGATTCTCGACAATTGATGAGATTTCCGGTTTGATAACTGATTTGTTTGCATATATCCTCCAATTTGTTTATCACATACATGCTCATTACCTTTTATATTCACCCCTATTTCAAAGTCTCAGTACGGAAAATATTGGATTTCGATTGAAACCAGTAGCGGATATCCACATGTTGACGATAATTGTACTACGCAATCCAAAATTGATGGAAACCTCCGATCGACCGAATATTTTGGAAATATTCATTATTTTAAATAACGCTTCTTAATTCGCGTTCTGCATGTGAAAGAGTTATTCAGTTACACAAGAGTATTTATTGAGATTTCAATGTTTCAAATGAATTTTTTCATGGAATTAGTTTTTGGGTTGTGAAAAACCAATGATTTATGAATAATATATAAGTTTTATTTAAGATATAATTGAGCTCCATGAAGAAATTTAATGTTTAATCCCGTAATTCGCAGGGTGATATCTATAAATAATAATTGTTATCCGAGTTTTTGTAGTTATGTTTCAGATATTAGGAGAGAAACTCCAAAAATATTCAATTCGAACTACTAACGATTATGAAATTGTCAAGAACATCGATGGGGCATTTGCACATTGTGTTTATAAAATAATTAACGAATCCGTTCGAAATTTCTCAATATATGTTGAAAATTTGGTAAAAATGTTTTCATCTACTTTCAACTATATGATTCTGGATGAAAAGTTAACCGATTTTTTCACTGAACTCCAATCTTAGAACCGAATGCTATGATTCATTCTCGGGATTATTGGAAATTTGCAGCATTTTTCTTTGTAACTCAGGGGCTACTGGTCGGATATCATCCGGGTGAACATTTTTAGGTTGAGTTATGCAACAGTAATCAACGTTGAGAATTTCACAAAAATTCGTTGGTAAGTTTCCGAGAAATAATTTTTTTTTTCCTCCAACCCCCAATTTTAAACCCTTAGGGTATACCAATCCTGCTGAAAAGCTTGGAGGATCAATCCCGAGCGACACATGATTTTTCTACTAAGTTTCACGGATTTCGGTTCAGTACTTTCCGAGAAAAGCTCCGGACAACGGACGGCGGACGGACGGATTTTTTTTTATTCGTTCATTCAAATCTACACACTCCAAAACGTAAACTGTGAAATTTTCAGGGGGGGTTAAATTTTTTTTTTTTTGGTCGATCACTAAGGTTTATTATTTGATTTTATCAAATAATAAACCAAAAGCAGACCTAGTCTATTCGTTTGCTCAGTTCTGCGTTGCTTTTTCGGAATCGAATAAAACTCTGTTGGAAATGGTGTGTCTTGACTGAAATACTGATGGTCTTACTGATTCCATCATGATTATATCTACTACGACACAAATTTGGGATACGAGGAGAGTGGAGTTCCATTTCTTTGTTTGTTCTGATGATAAAATGATAATATTTCATATTACCTCGAAAATGCAATTGACAAAGTTGCGACGATGCTATCGACAGAAGAAACTATGTCAAAATCAACTGAACAAGCCTGAGCGTCTTTTAAATGGAAGAATGCTCGGCACTGCAAAAGTCAGGCTGACAGTTTCACTAACGAGAATAGACCACCATTCTTTCAGATATCTAATTTGAGACACTATTCACGAAAAACGCACCCTCCGACTAAAGATAACCCATGTGTTTACTCCAGTCATTTTTATAAAGGCACTTGGTAGGCCACGGAAGCTTGGCACACTCCACACTGTTTGATTGAAAAAATGTTATGCTATTATAATTTTTCTGTCAGTTAGTAACTCAACTAAACCAAACGTTAGATTCATCGGTAAAATGTGTGAGATTTGAAAACTCCCAACTGAATTATTCTGAACTTGGCGATATTTCACTAGTATCTAGGTAAGTTCTTGATACCAGCAGTTGAGAAAGCTATTTTAAGGCCTACTGACTGAAAAGTAGAAGTTAATGGAAGTATAGGACAAAAAGTCAACCGAATGCGGTAAAACAGGTCTACTTCTACATATTGTATTAATATTCTATTCAACTGAACAAGCAATTTCCTCCAATAAGTTATCATGCATAGCCCACATTTGAACAAAACACGTTTCATATTTTTCAGGCGGTACTGGATGATGCAATGAAGGTAAAGAATAAAATGGATGCAGCAACAGCGCTCATCAATGGCCTAGCAGGAGAAAGAATTCGTTGGACAGCCCAACTACAACAATTCAAATCCGAAACAGAAAGGCTCGTTGGCGACGTTGTGATATTGGTCGGATTCTTAGGCTATTCGGGGCCTTTCAATCAGGAATTCAGGAATACCCTCCAAAAAACTTGGTTAGATACACTCATGAGAAGGAAGATACCAGCGACAGCTACGTTGAGTATTATAGACAGTTTGACTGATACCGCTACAGTGAGTTTTCAAAAATTCTATGAAACGCATAATACAGGGTCTTTCACGAGGAACCTCACCCATATTTATACGGGAAAAAACTGAACGTATTTTCATGAAATTCAGCACTTATACGTTTTTCACGATGCTGAAAAATCTAAAATATTTTCAAGGCATGAGCACCTCCGGTTTTTCCGGAAATGACGTCAACTTCCGTTTTTCAAATCAGAACACCATTTTTTTATTGCAGAAATAGATTCCTTAGAAAATTTCAATTTATTTTGATGTAACATTTTTCAGTTTTGGTTGGAAAATTCGCTCTGAGCGGGAAAATTCGGAAAAAAAATCGAAAATAGAGCTCCGCTGAAACTAGAATAACTTCGAGGTTTTTGGATGGAAAATTTTCATTTTTGGGATTTTTCAAAATGTAAGATTGATGTATCCACTTTAAAAATCGAAATCGCGATTGATGATACAGGGGGTGAAAAAATCGCTTTCAAAGTTAGGGATGACAAAATTGTGAAAAATCAATTTTTTCAAATTAGAACCCCATTTTTTTATGGCAGATATTGAATCTACGTTAAAAAATAATGTGAGTGTATGCATTACACCCTTGCCCTAAAATGGATATTTTCTGAGTTATTCACAAAAAACTGTTTTTCGTCTTGAATTTTCAGCTATTTTTTTTCCCTTCACGCCAAAAAGATGAAATTTTCAGAAACTGTTATTTGAACCATGCTGTAGATTTTTCACTCCTTCTTGAAACCGGCTTCAAGTTACTATTAGGAGAACCATGGCAAACTATCGCAGTTATAACTAGAGAAGATGCTCAAAGTTTTGACCGTTAATTTCTAGACATTTATTTATACGTCTCAGGAATGCTTCGTGCGTTGCTCTTCTTATTTCATCGGGAGGAAGAGATCTGCAAAAGTGTTTAAAAACCAAATTGAGTTTCAAAACTATGAATCTGAAAATCTAAACAAACCTGAACGCATTTCTGACTCGTTCTATGCAGTCCTCTTTATCAGTCTGGGGAGTTGAGTAGACAATATTTTTTATCCTACCCCAAACATAATAGTCTAAAGGAGTTAAATCGGGAGAACGTGGTGGCCAAAGATGTGGACCATTGTTCGCCAACCATCGATCTTCAAATAGCCTGTAGAGGATATTTGACACATTGAGTGAATTGTGTGGAGGCGCGCCATCTTGTTGTTACCATAAGTCATTATGGTTCTGTACTAGCGGCTCAATTATTTGAGTCAATATGTCAGAATATCTATCTCCTAAGGGAGAACATTCTTTAAATAATGCAAACATGTGTAGTGTTCTATCTTACCAGTTAAAGTCCCATCATAAATGTGAACATCGAGAATTGCATTATTTTTGATGGCGCAAAAAACATTGAAACTCCAGGTCTCTTGAAAGATCCATTGTCTGAAGTGGTGGTTGTTCTCTTCATCCCGATAATGACTGTTATGCCTATTGAAAGAACCATTCTTTGTGAATTTAGATTCATCTGTCCAAATTATACAGTCCAAAAAGTTTTCATTCTCTTGAAATCAAATCATCATAGCTTCGCAAAACTCTGTTCTCCTGACGAAATCAGTTTCCTTCAAATGCTGTACCCTATTGAATTTATATGGGTGCATTTTATGTTTTTTTAATATTCTCCAAACACTCGATTGAGATAATCCCAGATCAATCTCGGCATCTTTGAGAGAATTTTGAGGATTCACACGAAAATATGCAAGAACTGTAATTTCGTTGTTCTCATCTTCTACTACACTTTTTTCTCTGTGTGTAGTTTTCTTAACGAAAGATCCGACATTTCTCAAGTTTGTCATGGTTCTGTTAATGGTATCTCTCGTTGGTCTGAGTCGGTCAGGAAACCTCTCAATGAACAGTCGAATCGTTCTATCTACAACTTTATTACATTCTCCATGAAGTAGAATGAGATTAAAATAATCTTCATTGGTAAAATTAGGGATAGTGATCGATTTTATAACTTAATACGAATTATCACCAAATTAATAGTAAACACAAAATGCTACTGAATAAAGAGGAATTTGGCAGATGTAATTAATGATATCTATCATTAAAAAAAAATAATGTACAACATGGTAAGTTTTTGCATATGGTTCATAGGGAATTATTTATTTATCACTGGAGAGAAAACCGATGGCCGATTAGTTGAAATAAAGAGGTTTCCGATACAAATTCGAATCCAAATTCGCCATCTATTTAGGAACAACCTGTAACTTTTTTCTCTTGCATATAAGGGTAGTAAAATCTAAAACATGGTTTAAGTAACAGTTCCTGAAAATGTCATCTTTTTGGCGTGAAGGGAAAAGAAATAGCTGAAAATTCAAGACGAAAAACAGTTTTTTGTGAATAACTCAGAAAATATCCACTTTAGGGCAAGGGTGTGATGCATACACTCACATTATTTTTTAACGTAGATTCAATATCTGCCATAAAAAAATGGGATTCTAATTTGAAAAAATTGATTTTTCACGATTTTGTCATCCCTAACTTTGAAAGCGATTTTTTCACCCCCTGTATCATGAATCGCGATTTCTATTTTTAAAATGGATACATCAATCTTACATCTTGGAAAAACCCAAAAATGAAAATTTTCCATCCAAAAACCTCAAAGTTATTCTTGTTTCAGCGGAGCTCTATTTTCGATTTTTTTTTCGAATTTTCCCGCTCAGAGAGAATTTTCCAACCAAAACTGAAAAATGTTACATCAAAATAAATTTAAATTTTCTAAGGAATCTATTTCTGCAATAAAAAAATGGTGTTCTTATTTGAAAAACGGAAGTTGACGTCATTTCCGGAAAAACCGGAGGTGCTCATGCCTTGAAAATATTTTAGATTTCATCAGCATCGTGAAATACTTATAAGTGCTGAATTTCATGAAAATACGTTCAGTAGTTCCCCGTATAAATATGGGTGAGGTTCCTCGTGAAAGACCCTGTATATGGTAATTATCATTTGCAATCCAATTTTACTGGTTTTTCCCTCGCAACTATATGTCCATTGGAAAAAAAATTAAGCTTCGAAAAAATATGCATGTAGCTTAGAACTGCAAAATAGCTTCGACGGTGGTGTATTTCGAGCTCTTTGTTAGATTGTTGAATAATTTCCTCAGTGAACATTACGATTAACGATATATTTATTCACACCCGGCTTTACACCTCGCATAGGCTTATATAGGTTATGCATGGTTTCCTAGACAAACTTTTTCATCTGAAATGTTGACAAATTTCATAGGGATATCAGATATTTCCACATCCTTGTAGTGAATTATCTCGTGTCAGCGTCTGTCCGCAAATATTAAAAGAAAATAAATCAACGCTTCATTTCTACCTTCTTTCTTCACCTTGAGTAGATGAATCGAGAATTGCAGATCTCATATATTTTGAAACGACATATGCTTGTGACATATTCTATACAGAGGCTAAAAATAGGATGTTTGAGCGCGGACCGACGAGTAAATGGTTGTGACATTACGTACAGGTAATCTAGAAACATGAAGATTGACCGACCCAAGTAAATATGGACAGTCAATTTGTGAGCAAAGAATATTTCCCAGGAACAAAATGCCCAAATAAATTCTACTTCGCTGCAGAACCTGACCTAAAACTGGCTCAAAAAATATTCCTGAGGTGTACCTCGACTCACGACTCACGACGGCCGACTGCGTAAACACAATAACTTCCGAAAGAAACAACTTAGAAACTCGATATTTGTAGAGAAGGTTTGGGGCTTAATTACGAAGGCCGAATTCGTGAATGGGTAAAATCCACACAATGATTCCGCAGATATCGATCATCACGAAATTTCGCATAAAGTTGGCTTTCAGCATCTTCAAACTAGCTGCGAAGTTTAATCAGGATTGAATCAGTATTTTTCGAGTAATACCGAAAAAAGCAACGATATGGAGAAAAAACCTAGAATTTTTACATAATTTTTCCCGATAACTCCAAAACTCTAATCGTATCGAACTGAAATTTGGTACAATGCTGTGAAATATGAAGCTCAAAGTCCAAGTGGAAATTTTTTCTGGATATGATGAACGGTTTTCGAAAAAAATTTGGAAAAAAAATTTTTTTTGAATTTACTGACAGTATGATCCTGCCAAAATTTGGCTCAAAATTGCGCGTTGTTATACTCCACCAAATTGCCAAGTTTGAATCCAATCGCTTGAGTAGTTTCTGAAATAAAAAATAAATAACTTCAAAATTTCAAGTGGCTATAACTCCGAAACTATTCGACCGATTTGGCCCATTAACCAACTCAACCGCGTCATTTCAATGCGTGACCTACCCTAAAAGTTTCAAGTTGCTAACTCACTCCGTTCGACAGTTATCGTGTCCACGGCTGGCCGACCGGACAGAAGCGATTTTGACAACGGTTTCGTCATCAGTGAGTCCAATCTAGTCGTTTGAGACCATTTTCGGCTCAATCATCGAAAATTACAGACATTTGGACAAAACGATAGCACGCTGTTCCCCTAGAACATGCGCGGAAAAACTGATCAAGCACGAATCGTTTATAAAAATGATCAGTGGACCCAATATAGCCCCCTCTGAAACACCAGAGGATGCCAAAACTTCAGCCGATATCAAGTCGAAACACTGAACCCAAATTCTTCTGTTGGTGAGATAAGACTCCAAAAGACGCACAAAACCAATAGTCAACCCAAAATTAGACAACCTTCTGAGAAGAACTCCAGGGTCCAGTCGATCAAATGATAAATCTTTACGAATTTATCAAAGTTTTTTATTTAAACTAGTAGGATTGTTCATGTCCATTTCTAATAATAAGTATTAGAATCTTGGCAATATTGGACTTATTTTTGGGGAAGATGAATCAAACGAAATTCAATTGGGTTTGATTCATCTTCCCCAAAAATAAGTCCAATATTGCCAAGATTCTACTTGTTAATTATTTATTCCTTATGGATCAACAACATAATATACCTATTATGATATTGTTGTCCCTGAAAATTAAGTGTTGTCAGTTTTGACGTGGCTTCACTGTTCACCAGTATCCCACATGATCATATACTTGTTTTGTTTGAGTCACATTGGAATGAATAAAGATCGCATATCGATTCATTGAAGAAATTGCTGACACGGCAATGGGAAATCCGGCAGCATCTATCATAGCAGAAATAGTTATTGATGCAGTGATTGAGTACTTGAAATGGTTGATTTCCTCGTTGCGAAAGTTCATATGCAGATAATATCATTATGCCAGTGCCATATTACAAATTAAATTACATTTCGAATCTGCACGCTCACTCATGTTTTTCCTCATGAGGAGATTCTAGAGAGCAGACTAATATTCTACAGAATAACGTATACCCTATAATGTTGCAAATAGAATTTTCTTTTCTTCTACGTATATTTAACATGACGCACAGAAAAACAAGTTGACGTCTTGTTTGGATGATAGTTGGAGTAAGTTATTATATTCCTAGATTATTCCAGAGTATTTCAAGAGTTGTTAGATCATACAAACGAAAATAGCTCCCCACTACAACTTATTTTCACAACTAAAAAATAACATAGTGAAAAACAAACAATCAAGTCTCGTCTATCAGATTAATTGTGCTGGTTGTGAGAATAATAAAGCCATAGATATGTTACCGTAGAAAATAAACTGTTCTGGGGACAGAAAGATTGCTGTTTCATCAATCAAATTCTGTAAGGAACTTTTTTCGGGAATATTTCATATTTATTGAACAGAAAACCGGCAATCGAAGTAACCAAGTTGATTCGCGGAACATGTCCTATGTAAACTCGACAATATTGACAAGAGATCAGGAATTCCAACTGAAATCCCAGCCAATCAAAGATCAACTCAAAAAAAAATCCATATTTGGATACAATATATCAGTGAACAACGCGAACCTCATCATGTTGAATTTGTTCTGAAATTCCCATTCCCCAGTGATAGTTAATTTGACGAAACTTGTGGGTTGGCAACTTCAGGAGCTAAAATTCCAAATTCCAAATTCCGCATGAAAGCCGGAATGGGACATCTCAGATATCTTGCCGAGAAGTCCGTGTTACTTGGGAGGTCTTCATTGAATTATTAGAACCTAACTGTGAGTGGAATAATGTCGACAGGTGCTCATACTTACAGAAGCTTATAATTTTTGAGGGGTTTTCTAGAGAATCCTAGAATAATCGACACATATGCAATATAATACCATATATTCGAAATTTATTTGTCTCCATCACATACACATTATTGATTGATCAATTGAATCCATCAGATGGGTGAATGGAACATTCAAGGGCTACCGACTGACGAATTGTCGATCCAAAATGGTATCATCGTAACAACTGCCTCCAGATATCCACTGCTTATAGATCCACAAAGCCAAGGGAAGGCTTGGATCAAGAATAAGGAAAAGGAGAACAATCTTATCGTTACATCACTTAATCATAAATACTTCAGGTGGGTACGAAAGTATACCTCATGTTGAAACATTGATTTCTTGATGATATTTTGAGGGTGCAAAATTTTCAGGGGATAATACAATTTGAACCGCATGAAATTATTTCTATTTGCTTCTCGCTTAACGATGAGACAAATAAATTCTTTGGTCGTGCCTGTAAAGTACGACCTGAGTGCCCGCAAGATTGCTATAACGCGAGTTGGCTCCTTGCATCCTAGAAACTCGTTCTGACAATCCTGCAGAGCCGACGGGGCAGGAGGTCATAGTGCACGATCAGAGTGCACTCTCGATGGCTAATCGGCTTCTTGCTCATTAATAAAACAAGTGTTTGTGATATATCTATGCTCAAGACTATAATCGATTTACGTTGCTCAAATTGCTGAAATGAGTTTCTTGAAAGCGAGAAACCGACTTGCGATCTCGCAATCTTGCTTGAAGTGGGTCGTAACCTACAGATACGGCCAGAGTGCAAGCGAGATTGCGAACATCAACAGTAATCTTTGGATGAAGAAGATGTTTTAGTTTTTCAACCAGTGTCGTATATTTGAATGTTGGACCATATATTGGTCGGAAAATAAAATGCACGTCTCTGTTTTAGCTGAGAATGAAATATAAAAAGTAAATGAGAAACACACTTTAAGATTAAAATTTATTCTTTAGGCGATCGATTTCGGTTCAATGAACCATCATCAGGCCAGCTGAAATAAAATGCACAATTATCAAGAGACAATATTCCAGTGTTCAATACGTTTCACTGTGAAAGTGAGGTTATAAAAATATATACAAACATAAATAAAAAGACAGGAATGTGCAACATACCGTCCAGTTTAACAATCGAAATATCCACACAAATCAACATTCCAGAAGTGTACAAACCAAACGGTAAATTTTTCTTTCTAAATTCCTCGTCCAAACAACACAATTATCAAGTACTATGAATTCAATCTAGCAGTTAGATTGAATTCCATTCCATTCATTCAGCTGGCCTGATGATGGTTCATTGAACCGAAATCGATCGCCTAAAGAATAAATTTTAATCTTAAAGTGTGTTTCTCATTGACTTTTTATATTTATACCTGACACACTAATGGAAGAATTCATCTGTAAAACTGAGAATGAAAATCATTTTCGAAATTCATACTTATGAAAGGGCAAGTTGCATATCTTCACTTTTTACCATCCGACATGCTTTAATCGCGTAAACAATTTTATAGTTATTCATTATACGTATAAAATACATCTCATCAACTGTTAGTCAGATTTCGCTGGAATTCTGTATGAACCTGCAGCTAATATTTTCGAATCAATGGATTAAGCTTCTGACTAAGCCTACTATTGTTAACTCTTGAGGTATTGTCGTTCTGTGGTTATCGATCTCTCACAATAAAATGGAAAACCCAAATGAACTTAATGGATATTTTGTTTATGGTTAATGTCCATGTTTATAAATTCAATAAAGTTTATCAGGAATTTGTACAGCAATTTATTCGAATCTCTTAGTACATTGCCAACGTTTCGAAGCTTTAGTGGTTTTTTTTTTCGAATTAAATACGAGCCTTGAAAAAGATCCACGAAAGGTTCGAAACTTTGGCAACGTACTAAGAGATTCGAATAAACTGCTGTCCAAATTCCTGAGAAACTTTATTGAACTTATTGGATATGTTTTCAAGGAATCACATAGAAGATGCAGTGGGACTCGGCTATCCGATGATAATAGAAGATATTGGTGAAGAATTGGACCCAGTATTAGATTCTGTTTTGGAAAAATCCTACATTAAGTCCGGAACTTCATATAAGGTGAAGGTAGGAGATAAGGAGGTGGACGTCAATATGAATTTCAGAGTTTACATCACTACTAAACTTGCCAATCCATCGTACACTCCTGAAATTTTTGCCAGGACATCTGTTGTCGACTTCACTGTAACTATCAAGGGTGAGTTGTCATCGAGGTAGCTTTTTTTTAGCAAAGATAGGAACTGGTTCATGGAGAAGGAAGAGCTCAGTTAATAATGTATAAACTTGAACACAAGGACGAATATCTGTCGATAAGTCAACAATTATTCCACCTTGACCAGAGCTAATCATCTTGTCAACCAAAGCATCTACACAGGAGAAGAGATTCCCAAGGAGTAACTGCAGAAACATGTTAGCTTGTTTCTAAGTTCATATTAAGGAAAACATTTTACTTCAGTGAAGATAAATAACGGCGATGGCAAAAGCCCAGTTCATGTGCTGGCATTATTACCGGTGTCGTCTGGACACTACAGCCACAGACCAACCAGATAAACCACTCGTGTCATTTACTAAGGAAATCCACGTTCGTGAGCGTGAATCGAGCGTAGCCGTAAACTACAAGCATTTTGGGATGCGTTGGAGCGCCCAATCACATTGCAGCTGAAAATACGCGATTCAAGTCGGCAGGCAGTGAAACCCGCAAACGGTGGAGTGATTTGTCTTGTTGGTCTGTGCTACAGCCCTATATTGGCTCTGTCATATACAGGGTTAGTCTTTGACCTTGCAGAATATTTTAACAGAAGATTCTTGAAGCTAAAAGAAACACATTTGTCCTCTACCATTTTTTCCGATTCGGCCTAGATAAAAAGATATAGGCATTATAAATTTTCATAAAAGGCTAGCCGCCCCTGGAAACCTGAACACTGAAGTTTTTCCAAGCCTAAGATATACCATTCAAATCTGCGGATTAAGCAACTCTGTTATGAAAACAAGCGTCAACTTACTTTTCCAGTTGGTGAAAAAAGTTGTATTTAGAGTACACTAAATAAGTTAGGTATTCCAAATTTCGTGGTTGATTAAAGTTGAATATTCTTCTCTTGGTTTCATTTTCGATAATGAGGAATTCATCAAGATATCACTCATATTAGCTCTGAGATTCATCTTCAATTCGTAATTATTAATTTTCTTTTTTTATTTCATTTTCTCCAAGAATCATCAGATTCAAACATAACTCATTCAAACTTTCATTTTCATAAATAAATAAAACAGATGTACCTAATTTATCTATGAACGTACAAACGTTGCCAAATTGACAAACAGAAACAAAGAACCCTTCGAAATCAAACATCACACAATATTCTGTTTCTATGTACACACTTGTATAGTCTATGATTCTGAACTGAACTATAAATCTGTGGCTCCGTGGTTTTAAGGTTATGTCATGGCGGTTTTCTTCCACCATGGGTTTTTGTGTTATGAAAGCGCATTTGAAGAATACCTCAAAATAAGTACTATCAAAGTTCTGTACATAATTTCAAGAAATTTGGGTCAGCAGAAAAATTGCATTCAAACCGGTAAGAATCCCCATTATCATGGAAAATTAAGAAGTTAATCAATTATACTAAACAAATTAGCTCGAAATTGAAAAGGAAGCTTCATGAATGGGTTTAGGACCGAATCACCACTGTATAACACAGATTTAGTTTTGGGATGGAAGCCTATTTTGGCAACGCGGAAAAATTGATTTCTGTGAATTTTTTGAACAGAGTTGCATTCAGCCAAAGTACCCCATTCTCGGAATTTCACAGATATTTTTTATTTTTGAATTCCAGCTAACTCGAAAACGGCGCATCATACGAAAAAAAATAAGGAATACTTTTACTTTTGAGAATGGTCAAAAATTCGTTGAATAGCATTCAAATCATTTTTAAAAGTTGGATTCTTTCAATTTCTGATATTTTTATGAAATGTTATGGTCATATTGAAGAAACTGGAGGATGTGGATGAAATTTTGTAATCCAGGAACATTCATCGTATCAATAATAAACTATATTCCAAAAATCATCTCATTCAATGAGATCGTTCGCGAAATATAATCGAAAATTAAATTTTTTTATGGATTTTCAACCGTCTGTATCTTACGAACCAAGCCGAAGTGTTTCTTTTGGCTTCAGGAATCTTCTGTTAAAATGTTCTGCAAGGTCAAAGACTCACCCTATATATACTGTATTCAAGGTGTCGCAGTTTCTTTACATACCAGCTCAATTGCTATGTGCAAGAGCAATGCAGGAGTAAGAATATATTTCAGGTCAGTTTAGAGGTACTGTAATTCACTCTAGCCGACATTATTTCCAAATGAAATACAAATGGGGAATCCATTCTGTTGAGTAATCATAAGCTCAGCTGAAATATAATACTGCTATAGCACGAGCTTTAAGCTCGTGAATTGGCTATGGCGAGTTTCTTAGCCTGAATCCTTTTTTTTGGGACCCTGTTCATTTATCATCTTCAATTCAGGCTTGGAAGACCAGTTGTTAGGGAGGGTCATCCTCACAGAAAAACGAGAGTTAGAAACTGAGAGGACTCAACTCATGATAGACGTGACTGCTAACAGACGGAAAATGTCAGAGTTGGAACAAAATCTGCTCTACAAATTGACAACAACTCAAGGATCGTTGCTTGACGACGACACAGTAATCGGTGTTCTCAATATAACCAAAACCACCTCTCTGGAGGTCCAAGAAAAACTAACGGTAGCTAAAGAAACAGAGATCAAAATAAATGCAGCCAGAGAAGAATTCAGGTGAGCTTGGAAAATTAAAGTTTTTTCCGCCATAATATTTCATGTTATTCTCCACCGTGACATAATCAAAACTAGTGATATTCATATGAAAAACCTCTGTTCATGAAATGAGTTCTTCAAATATTTTCATCTGAACCGCGGTTTTTCATGGTATGAAATATAATCGCAAGGTCGATGACGATACCCTCACAATATGACTAGACACCATGTGGCTGCTTTCGGGAGATACTCAATAGTAGCGAAATCGGGACTCTTGGTTTCATTTGGTTGACCCAAAAAAATCTAGCCGATGAGAAATCTTTATATAATTAAATATAAGACTGAAAATGGGAAGTGAAGTTATAGACAGCAGCCAGCAAGTAGTGAAGTAACTATATCGGCGGCAACAGGGAGTTTATGCGAAAATCCTGAAGAATCATTCAGTACAAGGTGTGCCAAACTGGACGCTTTTGAATGGGAAGTCCTATTTATTGAGGGTACTACATAGACGAAAATTGATGTCGGTGTCTGAGGGACAAATTCCCGGAGAAACTCATTAGCGAAAACCACAACTCCATAGCTATCACTGTTGCACAGGGTTAGTCTTTGAGTTGTATATTAATTTTAACTATAGATTCCTCTCCTCTCTTTTCTCCATTCTCCAACGTGGGTGCAGCTTACTTCACAGCCTTTAGTAGCTCAGGGATGGACCCACGAAAATAAGGAAATTTGTCGATTTTCATCAACTTTGAA
Source organism: Myrrha octodecimguttata (assembly GCA_958510865.1). Taxonomy (NCBI): domain Eukaryota; kingdom Metazoa; phylum Arthropoda; class Insecta; order Coleoptera; family Coccinellidae; genus Myrrha; species Myrrha octodecimguttata. The sequence continues at coordinate 27,554,315 of OY294056.1, forward strand.
TATCTCGAAAGCGGTTCGTTTGAGGAGAAATAATAAAAAATAATTAAGTATTCTAAAATGATTTTTATAATGAGTTAAGATAAACTCTTTTTGCTTTCTTCATGCTTATTTCTTATAGTTTTATAAATCGAGAAGTCTATAATCAGAAAACTGTTTGAAGTTAGATGAAATTGATAACTGTAGAATACGTGAGATAGTTATGGAAAACCAAAACTCATTTCATTCGAAGGAACCATGTCAAAGCTACAAGAGGTATACTATTTTTTTTCGGAAATTTCAACAGCTTGTATCTTTTAACCGGGGCCGAATCTGAAAAAATGGTCAATAAAAAACGTGTTCAATTTGATGTGAGGAATCTAGGGTCGAAATTAATTCACCACTTAAGCACTCACCCTGTATAGTTACCGGATATTTTTTGTGAAAGAAATGTTTGAAATAAAACAAATAGTTTTATAGTCAGTATCAACTGCCATATAATTTTTGAAGTTTTAAAGATTTTTGAAAGTGTCGTTTACTACATTTTATTCATATAAGGAAGAAGATGACGTAGAACCTGCTGTCAAAATTGTTCTATGCCCAAATATTTGCGTTTGACAAGAGTGCCATAGGTTCTGGATCAACTTAGTCTGTTGGTAATCAGGTAAACACCTGATGTGAATACACGTGGTGAGATTTTGACATATATTATAATATGGATGCTACTGATGATTCTAATTCGAAAGATAGAAGATGAAACACTGTGTATAGTATTATTTTTGTATTGTATTTCCGTTATGTTACCGTTTTCTCTAGTCTTTTACTTCGATCGTTATATGTCATTTGCTATAATAAGTAAATTTGTCATTTTTACGTAGTACGCTGAGGACAATGAAAGTATATCGTAAGATATCAATATCGAAAAATATTATCAAAGAGTACCACCGAAAAATCTGTTTTTTGAATGATTTCTGCGAAATGATATTTTATGAGACATCGTTCTTAAAATTTTCTTCAAATGAGAACCCCAATATATTTTCACATATTTCGATAGAGCTTGAAATAACGATTTCAAAAACCTAGCATACTTGACATTTTTCGGGAGTTTTCTCTTGGATAAGTCGGTTTTGAAGGATGCGATGGGGATTGAAACCATATAAACCTTAGTTATCAAACGTTTATTGAAACAATAAGAGTTCTGTTCAGTACGCAACTTCTATTTAACTTTGTGCACTGAAATACGAAAATTATGAGAATAATAAACAATAAATGAAGGTCAATTTTAAGAGAATAGACCGAAGCAGTAGCTGAAGAATACATATTTTTTTAGGGGATATTGGAATCAATCCTAGAAATCCACTCGTATTATAGAAAAATTTACAGCAGTACCAAGAACGAATGTCAGAAAGATTCTGAGAAATTATAAATCAAAACTTTATAGAGCTAAGAGAGTTCGTCACCTCATGTCTGGAGAATGTGATATTGAGTTTTCTCAATGGTTCTTGCATAAACCAATCAATATTCGTATCATTTTATTTTCACCGCCGCACAGTCCAAAGCCTACTATACCCAAGCGGTAAAATTTGAAAACTGAATATCTCGAACATGACTCAAGAAAATATAAAGTATGCTATATTTTTGGAATGGTTATTTCAAGCACTATCGAAATATGTGAAATATTCGAAGGGTCCTATTTGAAAAAAATATTTTCATAGCGATGTCCCATGAATGATCAGTTTGCAGAAAATTCAACTAACGTCATTGAATCAATTCTACGTAGGGAGTTGCTTCGAGATGAAAAATATTCAACCGAAGAAAAGTTACACCAATATTTTGAAAAAGAACATTTTCGAAGATAGATATTGAGTAATGGTTTTCGCTGGTGAGTTTCTCATGGAAATTGGCCTAAGACACCGACTACAGTTTTCGTCAGTTTTCGTCTATCCAGTACACAAATAGGACTTCCCATTCAAAATTGTACAATTTTCGATTCGAAGTTTCGATTGAATTCAATATCTTCTAATGATATACAGCCGGTTATTGTCAAATATTCCAATTTCACCTCTAGAACGTCTCAGTGTGGATTCGAAGTTAAAAAAGACAACATTCATTAACCTTTCAGTCTGATGCATGTCGAAGTCACAATAAATTACGGATTAACGGAATATCTCGTTGACTAACAACGTTCCGCGTTCCCTCGCGTCCAATGGACGAAGCCCTTATACTCATTATTACGGCACAGGCACCATCTAGATACCATAACACTCAGCGCTCATATGATTTCCAGTAGAATAATGTCTACGAAATTCTGAATGAACATACAAGGACTTCTTATTTGAAACCAATCCGATCAGTATCTTTACAATCACACACTTCTGGACATTTCTGGACTGCAATATTTCGATTATTTTCAGACCGGTTGCAACGAGAGGAAGCGTGCTATACTTTCTGATAGTCAGCATGGCCATGGTGAACATTATGTACCAGACATCGTTGGTTCAATTCTTGGAGAGGTTCGACATTTCTATGATGCGGTCAGAAAAGAGTCCAGTCACTGCCAAACGAATTAATTCCATCAATGAATATTTAACATATGAAATATACAAATATAAATCAAGAGGTCTCTACGAAAGACACAAATACATGTTCGTTTTGTTGCTGACTTTGAAAATCGATCTGGAAAGAGGCACCATTAGTCACGAAGAATTTCAGAACTTTATTAAGGGTGGTGCTGCTCTGGATCTGAACACATGCCCTCCGAAACCGGCAAGGTGGATAACTGACCTAACATGGCTTAATCTTGTTGAATTGTCAAACTTGAGGCATTACCAGTATATCGTTCAACAAGTGAGTACAAGATTACTGCACGCATTTCTGGAACTGCGACACGTTTAAAACGGAAATATTATTGTATTAAGCGGAAAATGATTTCAAACGATTACTTGAAAAAAAATTCGTGATCACATTTTATTCTATACTAAAGAACCCCATAATGAATTATTATGATTTCTTTGTCCACATTTAGAAGTTCAACAACAAACAAAATTCAACCATCCATCACACGAAGTTACCTGCTCTGAATGATGAACTTCTCTGAAAGATTTCATGCGCTCAAAATAAACAAATTACAGTTATTGAACAAAATTTATATAAATGCCATAGTCGATCATGCAGGCAACCCAATTTTATTAAAAATGATATGATTATAGAATAATCATTTATGTTCTGCATTTGGTTGGTTAATTCTTTTATCCACCGAAACTAGAGATTTCATGGTCATATGTAGGTATATTTACATTGGTCCAGTCGAAAATCAAGAAATAATAATATTAGATTACTGAATTCTTCAGAGATATTCAGCTTTAACACAACAATAATTTTCTGGCGCAAGGTTCATGTTCAGTGAAACTGTCTAGAGGGTAAGATTTTGGTCGTTCTCGAATAAATGTGGAAAAAAAATGCTAAGGCAGTCTATAGATAACGCAGAAAATTCCTAAATATTAGTACATTCACTTTTAGAAAGTCATTCGTTTAGCCATTCCACTCAAAAAATGTTAGCAGTCAGATAACTACGCGGCGTAAGGTAGTACTTATGACCTATGTAACTATACCAAACGATAGTCGATAAGAATATGTTACAATTGACTACGTCCCGCTGAATTGTTTTGACCGTAACACTAATTCACTAGTGTCCATCTGGCTCAGCTGTGTACTCCACACACTTTCACAATGTAGGTAGGTTTTCGAAATTTGAGACATTCCACTCTGTATAGTTGGAATATGTTTAGTTATAGAAGTTTTTCTGTCAGTTAACTATTAGACGTTTTCCGTTGTACACGAAGGCCACAGTAACAACGTTTGTATCTAAACAAAATCGAAATCATTGATGAAAAAACCCAGAAAAACACTGAAGTCAGCAGCTCTTACGCGTTTGTTCACATTGCGAAATGGCAACTTCCAGTAAAATTTAAATGAAATAAGAAATTTGTTTATCAAATTTTCAGTTAAATACTTTTTGAGTTATTGAAAAATCAAAATTTCTAATGGCTGTAACACAAAAAACATTCGGCAGATTTTGCCAACTAACGAACTCAACCGAGATATTCAGAATCAAAACCTAACCTGAAAACTTCGAGACTCTAGGTCTTTCCTTTCGAAAGTTACAGCACACACATTCGGCCGGTCGAACGGTCGGACAGAATCAACCACGGATTCTTCATCAGTGAGTCAAACCTAGTCGATTGTGACCGATTTCAGCTCAAAACTCGAAAATTGCAGACATTGTGACGAAACGATAACGCGCTGTACCCCAGAACAAGCGCTTTAAGATATGTGGGAATTGACAACGTCTCGCCGATTTTTTTTTTGATCTTGACGACATCTCACTAGTGCCTGCCTGGCCCATTTTTCGCGCATGTCCTAGGGGAACAGCGTGCTATCGTTTTGTCCAAATGTCTGTAACTTTTGATGATTGAGCCGAAAATGGTCTCAAACAACTGTCATTTGAAATTTTCAGGTTATTTCCCTCATAATTCAGAAACTACCGAAGCGATTGGACTGAAACTTGGCAGTAAGTTGAAGCATAACGACGCGCAACTTTAAGCGCAATTTCGTTGAAATGGTATGGTCACTCAAAATTTTTTTCGAAAACAATTTTTTTTCTGAAAGTTTTATTCATATTCGAGAACAATTTCTCTTAAACCTTGAACTGCATATTTCACAGCAGTGTACCGAATTTCAATTCGATACGGCTATTAGTTTCGGAAATATTGGGAAAAATTATGTAGAATTCCGTGGTTTTCTTCTCGATATCGTTGTTTTACACAAGAATTACTGATTCAATCGTGATGAAACTTCGCAGCTAATTTGAAGATATTAAAGGACGATCTTGTGCAAAATCGAGATGATCCTGTCATTATAACAATTTGATAATAAATTTAAAATTTTTTGTTTTAAATAATTCATATTCTGTGATCTCACCCTCAAAAAATCCTCATTTAATTCTGTACGAACCTTCAAACTGTCATTTTTTGATAAAGTACTGGATTTAAATTCGATCCAATCTATATTTTTAGAAAATAAAATTTTGAATAGGTATATCTGCGGAATCATTGGGTGGATTTTACCCATTCACGAATTCGGCCTTCGTAATTAAGGTCCAACCTTCTCTACAAATATCGAGTTTCCAAGTTGTTTCTTTCGAAAGTTATTGTGTTTACGACGTCCGTAAAGCGTAAACACAATAACTTCCGGAAAAAACAACTGAGAAACTCGATATTTGTAGAGAAGATTTGGGTCTTAATTACGAAGGTCGAATTGGTGAATGGGTGAAATCCGCCTAATGATTCCGTAGATATACCTATTCGAAATTTTCTCAATATTTTCAAAAATACAGATTAGATCGAATTGAAATCCAGTACTTTATCGAAAAAAAAACCTAGACAAGCAATGCCGTGAAGGCAGTAGCTTTTGTTCGCATGTTCAAATTCGTTGCCAAAGCGGTCATCGCCATTGAACATGCGCGCAAAAGCTGCTGCCTTCACGGCAGTGCTTTCCTAGGTTTTCAGTTACAAAAAATTGATAGATCTTCCAACAGACTTTATGGAAATGAATGGAGTACCTTTAGTAAGAAAACATGATGAACTCATTCCAAGGACTATCGACTGACTTTATAGAAGTGAATGTATCATACGTTTACAGCATGTGCGGAAAATTGAAGAGTATGTTGCCGACATTCAAATGAGAAGAAAAAATCCTATGAACAAATATCCACAAATTTTCCGTTTTATTGTTATTTTTATTCATTCCGGATTAATTTCTGAATAGTCATAGATTTATTTTCCATTATTCGATTATCTTTTTCCGTAGAACTGTTTCTATTTCACCGACCATTCAACAAAATGAAAAACTTTTGGTTTTGGAATAATTTTATCTGTACAATTGTTCATAGATCATTCAGAATGATAAAGTATGGAAAACATGGTTTGACAAAGATGCACCGGAAGAAGCACCTTTCCCACTCACATATAATACACTTGATACCTTCAGGAAACTTCTTATAGTTCGGTAAGTACTTCACATTCTGTTCTCTACGACTTTGCCTCAAATATATTTTATTCCACTCAAAATAATATATTCAGCAGCAGACTATGTCGCTGACAGTGTCTGACGTAGGGTAAGGCCAGAGTGAACTCGGACTGGCGATATTGCGAGTCGGTTTCTTGCTTAGTGATCAACCTGTAAAAGTTAAACGGTTGAAGCTTTTCTGGGATGTATCCATGGTCAACGCTATTTTACTTTCACTTTGATCATCTCTCGCGTTCACGTTGCCCAAAATGTCAAATCGATATTCTCAATAGCGAGAACCCAAATCGCGATACCGCAATCTCGCTTGCACTTTGGCTGTAGCCTTAGGGCACCACCAGAGTGCACTCAAGATTGCGATATCGAATTCAACCTACCTACACCTATGCGTTGAAGTTGTACAGATTGTCAAAACAAATTTTACGAAAGCTGGAAGCCGACTCACTATATCGTACATTTTGGACGTGCCTTGATTCTGTATACTTGCTGAAGAATCAAAGGATTCGATAAGTGACGAAACGTTAACCGGCTGCAACGTACACAACGTTCGGGTATAGCCAAAATGCAAGCGTACCATCAAAGACGAAATAACTGCTACGGAAACAGAGCTCCACTAATTCCATCAGCAATTAATATTAATATACCATTGGAATTGCTGATAGAATTAGTGGAGTTCTGTTTCCGTAGCAGTCATTTCGTCTTTGATGGTGATTTTAACGAAAAACTTGATGACAGCGCAATGGGGAATCCTGCAAGCCCTATTCTAGCTAAATTAGTTTTGAACGATGCGATGACCGAGATTAGAAAGGTGTTGCCGATTCTTACACCATTGATGGAGATCTTCGTAGAAGACTCTATTGTGGCTGTCCCAGAGAATTTGTTGGACGAAGTATTGACGTAGTTTAATAGTTACCATGAGAAGAATAAGTTCACGATGAAGGTGGAGAAAGACAATAGTATTCCATTTCTAGATGTTAAGGTTATAAGAATAGAAGATGGCTCCCTTAAACAGACAGGTACGTAAAACCAACTCACTCAGGAAGAATTTTAAATTACTAATCTAATCAATCAATTGAACAAAAATAGGAGTGATCAAGGGGATGCTACATAGAATAACTAACATTAGCCACCCAACCTTTCATGAAGAAAACATTCGCAGATTGAAATTGTTATTACAAGAAAATAACTACCCACCAGTGTTTTTAAATAAATGTATCAACCCCTTTTTTAGCAGGCAACAGGTGAGTAGTTTAGATTCTGAGTTGATGAACAGTTTGGAGGCCAACTTGACAAGAAATGTCATAAAACGTGTAAGATTTCCTTTCATCGAAAAAATTTCATACAACATAAACAGATGTTTTAAGAGCCCTAACATTAGACTGGTGTTTTATAATCTGAAGCAAGAAAAGTCTAACTTTAAATGGTTGAAGGATAAAGTTCCTAGAGAAGATGAGTATGGTGTAGAATACAAGATACCATGTCAGTGTGGGGTATCGTACATTGGGCAGACCAAGCAACATCTACACAAAAGGGAAGCCCAACACAGACGAGATTACAACAACATTAGACAAGTTGAGCAAGATAGGCCGGCTGGTAGGGATTTGACAGTGGGTAATACTGCCTTATCTACACACCACCTTGACACTGGACACCGATTCGAATTCGAAAATGCGGTTATTCTTGATAGAGAAAGACACTGGAAAAAACGGAATATCAGTGAAATGTGTTTCATTAAAATATATGATACAGTTAATATGAGATCTGATACCAATAACTTAAATAGTGTTGACAACCTGCTTTTGAACCATAAGCCACAGGGGAGAAGAGACCAGTCCCAACGGAATAATGTAAATGTGAACAACTCTTCACAAGGTGTGAACGAACCTTATTGACGGATCAGCTGATTGTTTTTGTTCAATGGTTAGCCACCAGCGCATAGAAGACTCGCCATTTTAGAGATTATTACGCTGCCAGAAAATTCCACTTTGCAATGTACTTTGATTCATGATGAATTTCCTTTTGAAATTGACTATTGATGTTGTATTTGTTTAGGTTAATTTGTGTGTGTTCGGTTTGTTTTTATAAGTTGCCTCGTCCATTATGACAGTTTGTTATGATCATAATTTGTATTTCTGTTTTTCAGTGCTTGATAAAGCCTTGAGAAAAGACGAAACGTACAAAGATATTAATAAACATCATCAGATAATTTTATTTGTCCACATATCCCTTATACATTTAGTTCATCCTAATTATGGACATGATTAATTGTAACATAATCAATTTTGTTATCAATAAGTCTAAGCCAGTCGTCTGAGACCTTCTACTGGAAAAAATTTGAAAATTCGATAGCACGTTGTTCCCCAAAAAATACGCGCAAAAATATGGCATATATTGTTCATATTATTGTCTACCCCGGACACCCTCTATGAGATTCATCAAAATGATTAACATATTATTTCGATTTCTCACCTACGAAAATAAAGGGATGCTCTGATTTTTAGTTTCATTCAAACCCTGAATTCTCCACGATTTTGTAGTTAATAGATGCACTGTTTGGCTGTTGAATAAATAATCCCAAACAGAGTCTTTCATATTATTGAGGTATTTCTTAAATTGATTTCACTCTTTCACTAATGTATATCGAATCGTTTATCTTCTTGAGTCGAGGCCTTGACGCCTTGTGGGTTATTCATGATTGAGAACATGAAACCGAAAAACATTATCACAATGTTGTCGAATTGTTCTGCACTGTACCACTGAATCTGCTCTAGAAGGCATTATGCTTTTCTATTGAATATCAATTTTAATACTCAGTTGTTCTCTTTTTCTTTATTCAACACAGAGAAACATAAAACACAACTACGTGAAAGAAATTTGCGACTCACGAAGAAGGAAAAACGACCATTTATTATATTCTTTTACCAACGATGTTTGGAAACTGCCGACAAAAAGTAGGGGGTAAATTGTTTTACTGTCCCATTTTCCCACCTTAAAAACGCGAATCAATTCCAATGATGCGGACTATTTTGAATGAACCAAACGGGACGCATGTTGACTAGTCCTGTCATTATATTTGTCCTTCTCCCTTGCATTTGATAGATCAAATACTTTTCGGAGAAATTTTGGCTTTATGATCAATCGACAATAAAATATTTCAGTAAACTTCCAACCAAATCCTCGAATTCAAACTGAAATCAATCAATTCCCAGCTTCCGTGTAAAAATGCTCGACATGGACGTACTTCAACGTGACAAATGGCCAAATTTTTGACAAACAGCTGATGCGTGCGTGTACAATTGCTCAAATGAATACCCACCCTGAGGCTTTACTCACACGTACCACAACCCGACCACAAAACTGTGGTTGATCTGTCGCAGGTATCTCTGTTATCTGTTACCACAACTGTGCGACAACTTTGCCGCCAGGCAGAGGTACGTGTGAGTAGACATGCCCAACGCCACCAAAAAATTTCAGTATGGATGATAGCTGTGGTTGAGATGGACCGCAGAATGTCGAATATTCGATTTTCTCGATATGATGAATTTCCCTACTAATTAGCTTCTTACGACAGGAGACTGCAGATTTGTGGTCGGGATGTGTTACGTGTGAGTTGGGCGTAATAGTGTAAAATTCACACAAATAGCACAAATCATTATGGATAGAGTTGGCTCGAACAAGACCAGCGTTAAATATTGACATTTATATTCGGCCACTAGTTAAACGGAGTATTAACTATTAGATTCACTCACAGTTCAAATGAATGTTTTCATAATTTGCATTATTGTATATGCAAAAAAAATCCGGGAAGGCCTTGCCACTTTAATTGAAGTAATTCTTGGTTGTCTCATTTCCTATATACCTAACAGATGCTCAAACTGTTTACAGAGCTTGGTGTCCAGACCGAACAATGGTACAAAGTAGAAAATATATTTCAAACTCAATGGGTCAGAAATTTGCCGAACCAGTCATTCTTAACTTCGAAATTATGTATACCGAGTCCAGAGCGTTGACACCCATGGTCTGCTTCCTTAGTACTGGCTCCGATCCTACTCCTTATATCGAGCAGTTAGCCAAGAAATTGGAGTTTGGTATCAAGTCCATATCGATGGGACAAGGTCAAGAAGTGCACGCAAGGAAAATGATGGCAGCTGCAATGACCGATGTAAGCATATGTACTGGTAATCTCTATATGTTAAATAATTGTATGCTTTATTATGATATGAATGTTCGCATCCAAGCTCTTGCATATTGATTTTTCCAATCAAAGTTATTTTTTCAGAATATATGGCAATGTGTTTTATATTTCTTTATCACAGAAATCCATATTTACGTCTATTGTCAGTTGTCAGTCCGTGCTGTCGGTGCACAACCTTGTAGTGATATCGGAATATCATGTTATTATACAGGGTGTATCTTAATAGCACCGAAAAAATTCAATGGGTGATTCTGTGATGAAAATTGAGATGGATATTTTGCATGAAATTTTCTGAAAAACCCCCCCGAAAATGTTACACCCCTTCAAAGATTAACAACAAAAAATTTCTCTCTTCTTTATTTTCCTGCATATGGAGCTAAAGACACGAAACTTGGTAAATATCATTTATCAAGAAAACTACACATATTACGAGATCCCACTGCAGAATCAGAGCGCTCATCGAGTATTTGCTTGAAACTAATTTTCAACATAGATTCGTTAATAGGAGAATATATCTACATGGTTGCCTATCAAAATGTGGCCGCAATTATTTTTGAATGAACAATTATTGAGTGATTCATTGAAAGAAATTGAATTCACTAATTTTTTGAGATAATATATCATCCACTTCATAGCAATATATGTGGAGATTTCGAAAAATCGTGACTGCCGTTGCGCACATTGCTTCATCTTTACGCATTCAGGTATGAACAGGTATGATTTTGTTACTTTTTACGTTCATAACTTACATCTACTATTTATATATCGAATGAAAGCTAATTTTTTTCTGTCTGCGATGACGTAGGGTTGCTAAGGAAAATCCAGCCAACAAGGGTTGCTGTCTGTTAAATATGATGCGGCTACATTCAGATAAGCAACCCGGTAGATATAAATTCTCCCATTAACGAATACATGTGAAAAGCGCTGCAAATTTTACACAAGGGTTTATTATTTTCTCAGTATAATAACCCAATACCATTGATATCTCAAATGAATCGTATATATTATTTAAAACTCATTGGTTTTTCACCAAACGAAAATCAATTCCATGAAGAAATTCATGTGAAATATTTAAATTCAATACTAACTACAAAATTATTCACGTCGAAACCAAAAGTACCTACATAACTCCTAGAGTCGTTAGAAATCAATAGGTACAACACCCGAAAAATCCTATTGAATGAACAAACAGATGTGAATAGCTCTTCACTACTGAATTTTTTTCTGTAACCTAAAAACTCTGTGGCAAACCCCAATTTATACCTACTCTCACTTTCACGCTTTTGTATAATTATTTAGGCACGTTCCGGACCATACTTAAACCTTGTTTTACTACATACCATCAGTCAGTAAAATGTAGATACCTGAAGAAGCTATATTAAAGCGAAAGATTTTTAGCAACTTTCTTCGTGTTTTTTTGTGATTCCGTGGTATTACTATGAGATGGAGTTTTATGTCCGACTGATAATCAGAATTATCAGTCCTGTCACCAATATAATCAATTACCGTATCCATGTCTGTCTCATCTAAATATATTCCCGAAATATGGTAGATAAACCTATTCACTAAGGTATCAACATAAAACGAAAATTTTGCTGGAAAGAATTGAAAGAAACACTTTATAATTAAGCCTAGAGGATGTTATTCATAAAAATCTTAAATATTTTTATTCCCAATCACATCTCCTATGAAATATTGGAGTTGAAAAATAAGAAAATTATCTTGGTGTTGACTTTACACTTTACAAAGGTCAAGTCACTTTGTTGTGTCTTTCGTTAAAGTTAAGTTAAATTTCCGAAAAATATTTTTTACTAATATTTTGCCAGTACGATCTTCACGATATTACTTGTTAAATTGAGTGTCGGGATTACACAAATAGAAATGAAATTCAAATCAGAAAGCGTTTGCGCCTTTTGACATATAAGGGAAATCACCTCAAAATTTAAAATGGCCACAAAATTTTTCGCCAATATCTCTGCAAATAAATATGGTTCAAAATGTTGACTAAGACCTGTACCAAATTATATTGAACTTTAATGAATAGCTTCCGAAGAAAATGTTTAGAAAAAATTCAATTTTTTTCCAATACAATTCTCACGAAATCATGCATTAAATTGAGCGTCGATATTTCACAACTAGTCATGATCTTTCAATTTGATCGCGTTAGTTTTTCTTGAGAAACTTTCGGGGAAATTACCTTAAACTCTCAAATTAACAACAAATACGTAAAACAAAATTCAAGATTTTCCGCTAATATTAAATGTGTGGATGTGATTACTACTAGGATTCAACTTCGTTCTGAAAAATATCAATGAAATGAAAAAAAAAACTCACCCGTCCTGTGCAACTTATCTGAAAAAAATTTGCATATATCCGATAAGAGTTCACTTGATTCACAAAACATCCAATACACAAACTGAAGACCTAAAGTTATTTTCAATAACTTTTCTGTAAAAATCAAATATATCCTGAACCTCTCAAGGTTGAATTCGACTGAATAATTCTAAAAGAGAAATTTCGTTCCGTATAGTTGTCTGATACACTCAACTAAGAGGGCGTCCCAACGTCTGTTTAATGTAAAACCGTTCAATTCAAACAAGTAGTTTGCGGACCACCAGATTTTGAAACATGCGGAATATTCTTGCCTACGGTCCCCGGTAAGGACTCCATTCTGAACAGGTGCCTCAGGCTCCTACCCTTGGTATTAGATTCTCGACAATTGATGAGATTTCCGGTTTGTTAATTGATTTGTTTGCATATATCCTCCAATTTGTTTTATCATATACATGCTGATTTTCTTTTATATTCACCCCTATTTCAAAGTCTCAGTACGAAAAATATTGGATTTCGATTGAAACCAGTAACGGATATCCACATGTTGACGATAATTGTACTACGCAATCCAAAATTGATGGAAACCTCCGATCGACCGAATATTTTGGAAATATTCATTATTTTAAATAACGCTTCTTAATTCGCGTTCCGCATATGAAAGGGTTATTCAGTTACACAAGAGTATTTTTTGAGATTTCAATGTTTCAAATTAATTTTTTCATGGAATTATTTTTTGGGTTGTGAAAAACCAATGATTTATGAATAATATATAAGTTTTATTTAAGATATAATTGAGCTCCATGAAGAAATTTAATGTTTCATCCCGTAATTCGCAAGGTTAAATCTATAAATAATAATTGTTATCCGAGTTTTTGTAGTTATGTTTCAGATATTAGGAGAGAAACCCCAAAAATATTCAATTTGAATACTAACGATTATGAAATTGTCGAGAACATCGATGGGGCATTTGCACATTGTGTTTATAAAATAATTAACGAATCCGTTCGAAATTTCTCAATATATGTTGAAAATTTGGTAACAATCTTTTCATCTACTTTCAGATATATAATTCTGGATGAAAAGTTAACCGATTATTTCACTGAATTCCAATCTTAGAACCGAATGCGATGATTCATTCTCGGGATTATTGGAAATTTGCAGCATTTTTCTTTATAACTCAGGGACTACTGGTCGGATATCATCCGGGTAAAATTTTTTAGGTTGAGTTATGCAACAGTAATCAACGTTGAGAATTTCACAAAAATTCGGTGGTAAGTTTCTGAAAAATAATTTTTTTTCCCTCCAACCCCGAATTTTAAGCCCTTAGGGTACACCGATCCTGCTGAAAAGCTTGGAGGATCAATTCCGAGCGACACATGATTTTTCTACCAAGTTTCACGGATTTCGGTTCAGTACTTTCCGAGAAAAGCTCCGGACAACGGACGGCGGCCGTGGACGGCGGACGGACGGATTTTTTTTTATTCGTTCATTCAAATCTACATACTCCAAAACGTAAACTGTGAAATTTTCAGGGGGGGTTAAAATTTTTTTTTTGTTGGTCGATCACTAAGGTTTATTATTTGATTTTATCAAATAATAAACCAAAACGCTGCAAATTTTATACAAGGGTTTTTTATTTTCCCAGTTAAATAACCCAATATACCATTGATATCTCAAAAAACTCATATATTATGCATAACTCACTGGTTTCTCACAACACAGAAACCAATTCCATGAAATAATTCATGTGAACATTGAAATCTCAATAAATACACTTGTATAATTGAATAACATTTCCACATGCAGAACGCTAACTGAGTAGCAAAATTTAAAATAATATTTTGAATGAGAAGAGACGTTCCACCTCTTTGGAAATCTTACTATTTTCCACAATTATCAAATTTCGTGTCGGTATTCTACAACTGAAAATGAACTTCAAATCAGATAGGGTTTGTCTTTTTTGAGGTAGGTATTAGGGAAATAACCTCAATATTGAAAATGGTCACGAAATTTTTTGCCAATATCTGCACAAATAAATATCGGTCAAACTGAAATTTCAAACACAGTTTCTAAATGTTGACTCTGAAACCTGTGCCAAATTTCATTGAACTTTGATGAATATGAATCCGAAAAAAAATGTTTAAAAAAAAATTCGATTTTTTCCAATACAATTCTCACGAAATTTCGCATTAAATCGAATGTCTATATTTCAAAATTAGTCATGATGTTTCAATCCGAACGCGTTCGTATTTCTTGATATATATATATATATATATATATATATTATCAAAAACCCAATTACCATATAATGGTGTAGGGTAAATTTCTTGATACTGAGGAAATAAACTCAATCTTTCAAACTAACACCAATACGTAAAACAAAATTCGAGACTTTTCGCTAATATCAAATGTGTAGATGTGATTTCTACTAGGATTCAACTTTGTTCTGAAAAATATTAATGAAATGAAAAAAAACTCAACCTTCCTGTGCAATTGATCTGAAAAAAATTTTTTCCACAGTGCAGATATCCGATTCACTTGATTCACAAAGTACCTAACACACAAACTGAAAAACTAAAGTTATTTTCAATAACATTTCTGTAACAATTAAATATATCGTGAACCTCATCAGATTGAATTCGAAAGAGTAATTCTAGATTATAAATTTCGTTCGTTGTTATCGTTGTCAGATACACTCAACCAAGAGGGTATCAAATCCGAAAGTCTGTTTGATGCAAAGACGTAAAATTCAAACAAGTAGTTTGCCGACAACCAGATGATAAAATACATTCGGAATATTTTTGTCTACGCTATATCCCTTCTCTTAGGACACGACCCGGCACAGACCCAATTCAGAACAGGTAGATAGATCATCGGCTCCTAACTTTAGTCTAAGGCTCCAACCCTCAGTATTAGATTCTCGACAATCGACAATTGATGAGATTTGCGGTTTGTTATTGATTTTTTTGCATATTATATCCTCAAATTTGATTTATCAGTACGAAAGATATTGGATTTCGATTGAAACCAGTAACGGATATCCACATGACTACGCAAGCCGATATTGATGGAAACCTCCGATCAACCGAATTTTTTGGATATCTGCATTATTTCAAATTACGCTACTCAATTCGCGTTTTGCATGTAAAAGTGTTATTCAGTTATAAAAGAGTATTTATTGAGATTTCAATGTTTCAAATGAATTTTTTCATGAAATTGGTTTTTGTGTTCTGAAAAACCAATGATTTCATTATGAATAAAATAAAAGTTTTATTTAAGATATGAATGAGCTTCATGAGGAAATTTAATCTTAAATCCCGTAATCCGCAGGGTGATTTCTATAAATAATAATTTGATCCGATTTTCAGTCGTTATGTTTAAGATATTGGGAGAGGAAACCCAAAAATACTACTTACGGTTATGATTTTGTCAAGAACATCGATGGGGCATTTGCAAATTGTGTTTATAAAATAATAACGCATCCATTGAAAATTTCTCGATATGTGTTGAAAATTTGGTAATCAATATTTTTAGATGTATGATTCTGGATGAAAAGTTAACCGATTATTCCAGTGAATTCCAATCTTAGAACCGAATGCGATGATGTCATTTTCGACATTATTGGAAATTTGCAGCGTTTTTCTTTATAACTCAGGAACCACTGGTCGGAAATCATCCGGGTGAAATTTTTTTTGGTTTAGTTTTGCAACAGTATTCAACGTTCAGAATTTCATGAAAATTTGGTGGTATGTTTTCGAGAAATAATTTTTTTTTTCCCCCAACCCCCCATTTTGAGCCCTAAGGGTACACCGATCCTGCTGAAAAGCTTGGAGGATCAACCTCGAGCGACACACGATTTTTCTACCAAGTTTCACTGATTTCGGTTCAGTACTTTCTGAGAAAAGCCCCGGATAACGAACGGCGGACGGACGGATTTTTTTTTATTAGTTTATTCAAAACTACATACTCCAAAACATAAACTGTGAAATTTTCAGGGGGGGTTAAAAAATTTTTTTTGTTGGTCGATCACAAAGGTTTATTATTAATTATTTGATTTTATCAAATAATAAACCAAAATTAGTTTTAAGCAAATACTCAATGAGCGCACTTATTCTGCAGCCGGGTCTCAGACTAACATTTTGGAACATTTTCAACTCCGAAGCGTGCTTTGAAGTGGTTGAGATAGTCAACCCCTAAAATATTTTTTCTTTCAACTTGATGATCTGCAAAACCGCATTGTAGCATGGTGCGAAACTATAAGGAATACGATTGATACCTTAAATAGAATATATAATTTTCAAATTTTACACAAGGGTTTAATATTTTCTCAATTAAATAAACCAATGCGATTGATACCTTAAATAAAACTTATACAGCTTGCCAAAAAAGAAACGCAACTCGTCAATAATTCTTGAAGAAGAATCATTAAGGAAAATCCTCGCACCCGTCGATTTTTCATTCCAAAACTAATCTATCTTGTGCTTTTTTGAATTTGATATTTCTCACCCTCTACGCCCAGCACCCCACTGCTTTATTTTTCCAGATGGGAATATATGGATTATGCTACATCAATTGAAAGGTAATTTGATCACCTATTCAGCGATGTGGCTTGAAGTAGAATTGGTTGGGCCGTTTTTTTATTAAAGAATTAAATTATTTACAATCTGTGATTGGAGACTGCTGTAATCAGACCATTATTCTTTTACTAAATATTGTTAAGGGAAATCCACGAACTCCTGGATTTGCAATTTAAATTAAATTAATAATTAAATTGTGTTTCCGTTCACATAACTGAATTGGTCATCGAATGACCTTTGATGCGATATATCACATGCAATATTTTTCCAGAATAAAACTGTTGAGTGTCAAGGGTATAAGCCCCGAACTTTAAAACTGCATGAATTTTTCAAACTTCGAAAATAGAAATCAGCGGGTGGAAGGATATTTTTCAATATTCATTATTTCAAGAATAAGAACCTGAAACCAATCAAAATTTGTTTATTTTGTAATAAAAAAATAGCTTAACAAATTCTTTTTTCAGTCACACCGCTCAATGTGCAATCAAATATCCTTTAATTTGATATATGACGATCCATATATTACTATTTGAAAAAACAGTATAGGGGTGTGTAAAGGGTGGGAAATTTCAAATTCAAAAAGGCATATGGGGAGACCTGCTTTCGTAAGTACAAATCCATGGATTCGTGGATTTCCCTTAATAATAGTTAGTTGAAGAATAATGATCCGATTGCAATACTCACCAATCACAAATGTAAATTATTTCCAAATTTTTTATTGGAAAAGCGGCGCAATAAAAACAAAGAAATTCTTTTTTAGTCATATCGCTGATCAGGTTATCAAATTACCTTTCATTTTATATATCACAACCCATATATTCCCATTTGAAAAAATAAAGTAGTGGGGTGCGTGGCGTAGGGGGTGAGAAATATCAAATTCCAAAAACACAGGATAAATTGCTTTCGAAATTAAAAATCCACGGATGCGAGGATTTTCCTTAATAATTCTTCGTACAAGAATTATTGACGAGTTACGTTACTTTTGTGGCAAGCTGTATACTATTCATAACTCATTCGTTCTTGACCCCAAAATTTGCCGCATTTTTCTTTATACCTCAGGAACGACTGGACAAAAATCATCCAGGTGAAAATTTTTAGGTTGAGTTATGCAACAGTAATCAACATTGAAAGTTTCATGAAAATTCGGTGGTAATTTTCCGAAAAATATTTTTTTTTTCCTCAAACCCCCAATTTTGAACCCTAAGGGTACACCAATCCTGCTGAAAAGCTGAAACTATTTTTGTACCAAGTTTCACGGATTTCGGTTCAGTACTTTCAGAGAACAGCTCCGGACAACGGATGGCGGACGGCGAACGGACGGATTTTTTTATTCGTTCATTCGAATCTACATACTCCAAAACGTAAACTGTGAAATTTTCAGGGGGGGTTAAAATGTTTTTTTTGTTGGTCGATCACCAAGGTTTATTATTTGATTTTATCCAATAAACCAAAATTGTTTTTAAGCAAATACTCCATGAGCGCACTTATTCTGCAGCGGGGTCTCAGACTAACATTTTGGAACATTTTCAACTCCGAAGCGTGCTTAGAAGGGGTTGAGATAGTCAACTCCTAAAATATTATATTTTTTTAACAACTTGATGATCTGCAAAACCACATTGTAGCAGGGTGCGAAACCATAAGAAATTCAGCAAGCACATTTCATCGCATACGCATTTTAATGAGGAAAAGAGTGAATGGTTGTTTGAAGCTGAAGGCAGTCATTTTCAACATTTATTATAATTGTATTGTCGATACTCGACAGGTTTTTGATCATTGTTCGCTATTGTTTGAGTTGTAAAAGTCTTAACCTAGTTGAATCATAATTTGGTTAGCTGTTCAATGGAATGCTATTCAATATGAGTTATATTTTTCTCGTGAACAATCAAGTTTTCGAAAAAAGTCGTAGACATAAGGAAGTAAGTGAATGAATTGGCTTTTAGGGCATGGTTTTTAAAAGGAGAATTTTAACCAAAAAAAAAGTTATAAGAAAAAGTATCTTAGGGTTTGACTATTTCAACCCCTTCTAAGCATACTTTAGGGTTGAAAAATTCCAAAATGTATAGTTTTATTGAAAAATAATGTTTACCAAGTTTCGTGTCTTTAGCATATAGGGAAAATGAAAAATGTTAATCTTCGGAGGGGTGTTACTTTACCAGGGGGAGGTCTTTCGAAAAAATTTACCGATACCCACCTTGATTTTCATCTCAGAACCACCCCTTACATTTTTTCGTTGTTATTCACATACACTCCGTATAAAGCCCTCAGCTGGATTCACTTTAGTGACCTATTCTAATTTGTCATGTATTATTGTTAACTTGTTTGTTTTTATTCTAGCCTTGATAAAAAGGAAATTCTGTCCTCGAAACGTTGGCATTGGTTTCAAAGTGACAGATAATAAAATATACTAGTTCCCAATACCTTTCTATTTATTCGTCGAAATGCTCTTGGTATAGAAATCACCAAAAAGCTGCAGTGTACCATCCAGAAAAAGAGATTTTTTTTTGCACGCATGTTCTGGGAAACAGCATACTATCGTTTCGTTCAAATGTCTGTAATTGTCGAATGCATTTCCGAAAATGGTCTCAGGTGACAAGGGTGGACTCACTGATGAATAATCCTGTGTCAGAATCGATTTTGTCCTGCCGACCAGATGTAGGCACGACAACAGGCGTACGGAGAATCCTATGGACTTGAAGCTTTCAGGGAAGGGTGCATTTCAAAGGTTAGTTAATAGACAAAATTCGCCGAACGGTTTCGGAGTTATAGCTATTTGAAGTACTGGAGCGAATGGATTGAAATTTGGCAGTTAGTTGAAGCATAACGACGCGGGAAATCTTGCATTTCGTTGAAATCTTACTGTCGATGAATATAAAAATATTTTCGCCATTTTTTTTCCAACAATTCGTCAATTTTATCCATATTGTTGTGTTTACGAGCGACCGTCATTCTTAGTGTAGGTTTGGGGCTTAGCTCCGAAGGTCGAATTCGTGGATGGGTAAAATCCGCCCAATAATTTCGTAGAAATGCCCATTCGATATTAATTTGTTCCAATATTTACAGATTTGATCGAATTGAATTCCATTACTTGTTAGAAAAATGACAATGACAGCTTGAAGGTTTATACAGAATTTTGTGAGGATAAAATGATTGGAAAATCAACTAATTTTTCCATCAGGAAGTGAAAGTGCGTTTGGCGGGGTCAATACATGGAAAGATGACCGCTTTGGCAATTTGAAAATGCGCGCAAAAAGTGCTGACTTCAC
This sequence comes from Myrrha octodecimguttata, assembly GCA_958510865.1. Classification (NCBI taxonomy): domain Eukaryota; kingdom Metazoa; phylum Arthropoda; class Insecta; order Coleoptera; family Coccinellidae; genus Myrrha; species Myrrha octodecimguttata. The sequence continues at coordinate 27,574,744 of OY294056.1, forward strand.
GTCAGTCATTTTCTGATTTATTAAACTGGATTTTCTAGAATGACTTCAACAAAGGACCAGACCCCCAATTTTGCAGATTCCATATGAAAATTCCATCTCGCTCAATGATAAGTTTGGGAGGTTTTCAATTGACAATGAGGTATAGATGTAACTATAGAAAAATTAAGAGCGAACAGCTAAATTTCGGATTATACCCAGTTAACGCAGATGGTATTTCGAGTTGGTCTAGTCAAAGTCCGAATACGAACCTGATCAGATAAAAAACATTTCGAGAATTATAATTTAGAAAATAGAAATCCAAAATATTATATTGAATCAAATCCATGCAAATTCTACGAAATGGTTTATTATTTTCATAGCCGAATATGTAAATTCTCCATCGCAATTTATTACACTTTCATCGAGTATATCTAATGAAAAATTTGATAGTGAAATAATTTTTTTAATTACCTGGCAATATTACAGTGAAAATATTTTTTCCTGAAGAATTATTCTAAGTTTTTATGGAGAAAATTCTCATATTCGAGCAGCCACATAAGGCTTTTTGCATTTGAAAGGCTGCACCACAACAAGTTTAACCTATGCTTGGATGGAGGAATCACTCACATAAATATACACGCCAAAGTATTGGGTGTTTGAAATATATCGAATGCACGAAAACTTCCCTGTACGAATCCTACCTGCTTTCCCTACCATCGAAATTCCCTGACGACCATCAAAATTCCTCGAAAAAACGCTGCTAATTTTACTCAAGGGTTTATTATTTTCTCAGTTAAATACTCCAATACCATTGATATTTCAAATAAAGCTTATACAGGGTGAGACTTTGACCTTGCAGAATATTTTAACAGAAGATTCCTGAAGTAAAAAAAAACACTTTTTTCCCTTACCATTTTTTCCGATTCGGCTTGGTTCGTAAGATACAGACTGTTGAAAATCCATAAAAAAAATTAATTTTCGATTATATCTCGCGAACGATCTCATCGAATGAGATGATTTTTGGAATATAGTTTTTTATTGATACGATGAATGTTCCTGGATTACAAAATTTCATCCACATCCTCCAGTTTTTTTAATATGACCATAACATTTCATAAAAATACCAGAAATTCAAAGAATCCAACTTTTAAAAATAATTTGAATGCTATTCAACGAATTTTTGACCATTTTGGAAAGTAAAATTATTCCTTATTTTTTTCGTATGATGCGCCGTTTTCGAGTAATCTGAAATTCAAAAATAAAAAATATCTGTGAAATTCCGAGAATTGGGTACTTTGGCTGAATGCAACTCTGTTCAAAAAATTCACAGAATTCAATTTTTCCGCGTTGCCACGTCTAAAAGTTGAGAATGGAATCCTAGCATTTTTTATTTGGAATGATTTGTAAGCGGAGTAGCCGACTTTGCCCAATTCACAATGGACGTAACAGTAAGAATCCCGCAACTCGTGCGTAAAATTCACAGAGGAAACTACAAAATTCATAAGTACCAAAATCTTCACAATAGGTTCAACTTTGTTTTCGGCTTCCATAAGTCGAATGCATTTCCATTCATATTCCTTATGATTTCTGTTGTTTAATCCTTACATTTTATGTATAAGTAAATTTACAGTTAAGTTATGTCCATTGTAAATTGGCTATTAGTTCTAAAGTGGAGTAATATGAATAAGCTCACCTCAACTTCTACAATTTAAATACTCTTAATGTTCAAGCAAATTTCCACACCACTATCGAAGTATTGCTTTAGGCTCGTTACATTTTTTTCGTCCTAGAGGGTTGTTTGCCAGGAGCCCTACTTTCCCACATTCAACCACTTATAGTAAGTGCTCGAAATAAATAAATGAATAAATAAACCATTCAATTGAAAATCATGTTACCATGAAATATGAATTTCGAATGTCAATTGTTTTCTAATTTTCTAATCATTCTATGCGCATGACCGACCAACATAGAAGACTCGCGAACAATCAGTTGTTACAAACTTCAAATAATTTGTACGATTTTCATTTTATTACGCATTATAATATTAAACATAATAATAAGTATCATCTGAAATGTATAGTTTCGGATAACAAATTATTAACCGAAATATTGACGAAGATATAAAATTTTGAACGTCAATATTATGTGACTGAACGTAGTTCTTAGCACAGTATAGAAACTACCCAGTAGTTGCACTACCTGGATTTTTTTCGTAAATATCTACGATTTTTTTACTCCGTTTCCGACTCGCGCATACTTCGGTGCGTCTAACCTCAAATTCAGTTTAAATTGGTTCCGTTCACTTTCCCGGTTTGTTCCTCTTATGAAATACAGCATTTTAAACTTTTTTAGGACGAATTCACATGTTGAAATGATTTATACTAATAGAATTGGTGAAGCACTATGCCAAGTTATTGTGAAATGCAACATAAATACACCGAGAGACGAAGGAATACTTTCTATTGCTTACATTGACGAACAGCGATTATTTGGAGTTTTTAGTGATTTTACCAGTGAAATTTCGTGATAATGGAACTGATCAATTGATATTCAATCACAGATGATATTCATTCGAAACGATATAACTAAAAATTGCAGTATTTGACATTTATTCTTGTCTTCTAAAGCCTAGAGTATCAACATCAGAGATAGCACTTATTATAAGTATAACTACGTTTGGCTCATTTATTCCTGAAAACAAACAGCAGAATGAAACTCAACAAATGCATGGAATGGAAAAAACAGAGAACTTTTCAGTACTATTTCTGATATGTCAGTGCTATCATAATCTTCGATTACATATTCATTACACTGAATATATGATACAAATGAAATTTAATCCTTGTGGTAGCCGATCTTCAAATAAACACCGATTTCAATTCATGCACACAAAATGCTTCACAATCCATATAAAATGTGTTTTTATTATACAGATGCAACATTAGGGCTTTCTTAATCTACAATTGACTATAAGGTCAATTCGAAATAAATTACAAACAACAAAATGTAGAACAAGTTCCATCCTTGGGTAGTCGATCCACATTGGAACATGTTCGGTTGAGTTAATTTTCTGTCTTTCCATTGCCTATCTCGTTGACAATGGGATAGTTGTCTCGATCCAAACGCTCTTCATTTTATACAGAAATCTCTTCAATCTGAATGAACTATCACATCTTGAAGTTATTTGTTTTGTATCCATACAATTCCAGTGATGTATTCATCAGGTTTTTCATACTACAATTATTATCACCAAGACGGAATAAGAAGTTTCTCCAAAATAGGCTTCCATCCCAAAACTATATCTGTGTTATATGATTTGGTCCTGAATTCATTCATGAAGCTTCTTTTTCAATTTCGAGCTAATTTGTGTAGTATAATTGATTAACTTCTCACTTTTCCATGATAATGGGGATTCTTACTGGTTTGAATGCAATCTTTCTGCTGACCAAAATTTTTTGAAATTATGTACAGAACTTTGATAGTATTTATTTTGAGGTATTCTTCAAATGCTCTTTCATAACATAACAACCCACTGTGGAAGAAAGCCACCATGACATATTGACATAACCTTAAAACCACGGAGCCACAGATTCATAATTCAGTTCAAAATCATAGACAATACAAGTGCATACATAGAATTAGCATATTGTGTGTTGTTGATTTCGAAGAGTTATTTCTTTCTGTTCGTCAATTTGGCAACGTTTGTACGTTCATAGATGAATTAGGTACATCTGTTTTATTTATTTATGAAAATGAAAGTTCGAATGGGTTATGTCTGAATCTGATAATTCTTGGAGAAAATGAAATAAAAAAAGAAAATTAATAATTAAAAATTGAAGATTAATCTCAAAACTAATATGAGTGATAGCTATATGAATTCCTCATTATCGAAAATGAAACCAAAAGAAGAATACTCAACTTTTATCGCCCACGAAATTTGGAATACCTATAACTTGTTTATTGTACTATAAATACAACTTTTTTCACCAACTGGAATGTAAAAAGTAAGTTGACGCTTGTTTTCATAACAGAGTTGCTTATTTCGAAGATCTGAGTGGTATATCTTAGGCTTGGAAAAACTTCAGTGTTCAGGTTTCCAGGGGCGGCTGGCCTATTATGAAAATTTATAATGCCTATATCTTTTTATCTAGGCCGAATCGGAAAAAATGGAAGAGGACAAATATGTTTCATTCAGCTTCAAGAATCTTCTGTTAAAATATTCTGCAAGGTCAAAGACTCACCCTGTATATTATTCAAACCCCATTAGTTTTTCACAACACAAAAACCAATTCCATAAAAAAATTCATGTGGAACATTGAAATCTCAATAAATACTCTTGTATAATTGAATTACATACAGAACGCTAATGAGTAGCATAATTTAAAGTAATATTTTGAATGAGAGGAGACGCTCCACAGTTGTTTCACCTCTATAAAAACCTTTATCGTTTCCACACCACCGAAGAGGCAGAGTAAAGGGCGCTTATTTTCAGGTTGTTTCCCCTGTAAGCCTAATCCACATCAAGGTGTAGTATTAAAATTGAAATTTTCAGGAAATTCGATTGATCGGGGGTTTCCCAGAATTTTGGTTTGCGTTGTACATCAATCGTCAAAATGCGAATATCCTCTACTGGATTAAATTGATATCCAATATTTTTCTTACAGAGACTTTGAAATGAGGGTGGATATAAAAAATAATAGACATGGATGATAAGATATGACGCTATAAATACCAACAATTGATGAGTTTTCCAGTTTGTTACTGATTTTTTTGCATATATCCTCCAATTTGTTTTATCATATACATGCTCATTATTTTTTATGTTCACCCTTATTTCAAACTCTCAGTACGAAAATATTGGATTTCGATGGAAACCAGTACCACATGTTGACGATAATTGTACTTCACAAGCCAAAATTGATGGAAACCTCTGATCAACCGAATTTTTTGGAAATTTTCATTATTTTAAATCACGCTAATTAATTCGCGTTCTGTATGTAAAACAGTTGCTATTCAGTTGAACAAGAGTATTTAATGAGATTTCAATTTTCAAATGAATTTTTTCATGGAATTGGTTTTTTTGCGTTGTGAAAAACCAATAATTTATGAATAATATGTATTAAGTTTTATTCAAGATATGAATCAGCTTCATGAAGAAATTCAATCTTAAATCCCGTAATCCACAGAGAGATTTCTATAAATAATAATTTTATCCCATTTTTAATGGTTATATTGCAGATATAGAGAGAAAACCCAAAAAAAATTAATTTGAACTACTTACTATCACGAAATTGTCAAAAATATCGATGGGGCATTTGCACATTGTGTTTATAAAATAATAAACGAATCCACTAAGAATTTCTCTATATGTGTTGAAAATTTGGTACTCAATCTTTTCATCTACTTTTAGATACTTGATTCTGAATGAAAAATTCACCGATTATTCCACTGAATTCCAATCTAAGAACCGAATGTGATGATTCATTTTCGGTATTTTTGGAAATTGACAACTTTTTTCTTTATAATGTTTGAAAATGAGGCCTATGTGTAGAATTTAAATGAATTTTCACAGGTATTTAGGTCTAAGGTTTTCTTCACGAAACAAACTTTTCGGAAAAAAGGCCAACTTGTTTCAACTTTATTCTTAAGTCTTCATCAGGGCTCTGAAATTGAATAACATGAACTGCATTAAAATTTAGATGTCTAGAAACAATATTATTGAAATCTTAACATAAAATTCACAAAAACACGCATAATTCAAAAGTGAGGAAACAAGTTCGGATAAAATCATAAATAGCAATTTTCACTAACATTTTCTCTTTGTTTGGTCTCGTTGTCAATAATTAAAATCTTTCTCGAAATGATAACAACTACTTGCATGGGGGATCATTAAGAAGTGAGGTTCACAAAGTAACTGGTTTATTGAAGTATGCGCGGATCATGACAGCAGTCAACACCTGAGATTGAACAATATCCTCCTATTTTTTCTTTATAACTCAGGAACCACTGGTCTGAAATCATCCAGGTGAAAATTTTTAGGTTGAGTTATGCAACAGTGATCAATGTTCAGAGTTTCATGAAAATTCCCTCCAACCCCCAAATTTGAAGATGGAGGATCAATATCGAACGACACAGAATTTTTCTATCAAGATTTACTGATTTCGGTTCAATACTTTCCGAGAAAGCCCCGGACAACGGACGACGGACGGACGGATTTTTTTTCCTAATAGTTCATTAAAATCTACAAACTGCAAAATGTAAACTGTGAAATTTTCAGGAGGGCTAATTTTTTTTGGTCGATCACTAAGGTTTATTATTTGATTTTGTCAAATAATAAACCGAAAGACAGCGGGAATAAAACCTAATACTCTTATGTCAACAAATTCCGAACATGGCTTTCGAAAGTCCATAGTGTACACATAATAAGAGATTATGAAGATAACGCGAACTTATTTAAAAGAGCAAAAAATCAAATAAATTCTACTTCCGTTATGAATTTTCAGCTGAATTTGATGATTTGACTACGGATTCTTCATTAGTTAGCCCAACCTAGTTGTTTGAGATCAATTTCAACTCCAACGATAACGCGCTGTCTCCAGAACAAGCGCGTAAAAATCGAAAAAAAATCCACTGAGCTCTCTAAGCTCAAGATCGGCAAGAACATAATATTTCTTTTCAGTAAACAGGTTGCAAAAATTCGGTTATTGTTCTATTCTTGATATAAGGGAACCATGTGCCGGGTCGCTTAAAAAAAAAAAGAAAAGTATAGTCTCTTGGTGTGACACTTCTAATGTAGTCTATTGAGATTTAATTAGTGTTGTGTATGTCGAGCCTATTTCAGGAAGTATCTTCCAAATCAAAACTAAGACATCAAAAATATTTAAATTCATCTTCAAAAGAGTTAAGGAACCAACTGAAGTCTGTCAAGCGAATTGTTGCGAATATCTAGATTATGAATAATCATAGACATTTCGTAATGAATCCACAGGGATTTTGGGCGCTACTACAGAACTGTCATCTTTCCTTGGATTATGTCAACGAAGTACTCTCCATGTTCCTGGATCTGGAAAAGGGAATTGGAAGTGTGAATCCAGACTTCAGATTATGGATAACAACTGAGGAACATCCACAATTTCCCATTAGTTTTCTGCAACTTTGTATCAAGTTCACAAACGAGGCTCCTTCAGGTAATAATCAAATGTGGATGGTATTGATGTCTTCTTCATTCTATGAAAACATGGCACAGATTGAGTAGAGACTGAAAATTGCATCAAATTTATACAGTGCGCGTCATAATTATGGAACAAATTCATTTACTCAGAAGAAAAATATTTGGCAACAGAATCCTGAAACAGGTCAATTTTTGTTTCACTTTTACCAAATTAATATGCATTCCTGAAGGATCCATCCCCATCAACCCTCTAAATTTTTCGTAGGTCATGTGGTACTTTTTTGGCAAGGTCTTTGTGTCTTCTTAACAGTCGTTAAGTTAGTTAGTTCAAAGAGGTTTTCAGTATGTACACTTTGTCATGGCTCATTCACTTTGAGACGATCTTACCTGATGAAATTTGTCATCGAATGGAAGTCGACCATTACAGTTTTGTTCATGCACAACTGTCAACCCCCTCACGTGAAATTTTTTTTCTCCATTAAAGGGTTCGTAGGGGTTGAAAGTTGTGCATGAACAAAACTGTAATGGTACACTTTCATTCGGTGGCAAATTTCATCAGGTACCATCGTCTCAAAGTAAATGAGCCATGACAATATGCACATTTAGTAACTAATTTTTCAAAAAAAAATTTTTTCTTGAGAATTTCTGCTCGCCTGTGAAGAAGATACAAAGACCTTGCCAAAAAAGTACCGCATGACCCACTTCCCTATTCAAAAAATTCAGAGGGTTGATGGGGATGGCACAGGTTGCAAAAAATTTCCTTCAAAATAATAAAAAAATAAAATAAAATTTGGTAAAAGTGAAACAAAAATTTACCTGTTTTAGGATTTTGTTGCCTAATATTTTTCTTCTGAGAAAATGAATTTGTTCCATAATTTTGACGCGCACTGTATAATGCAATTACCAGCATGTTCGATTTTGTCCCACTTGCTGTAAGATAGCTACAGGTCGAGTTTTTTTGGACAAAATGGCAATTTGGCGCAATATTTACTCAATTCAACTGTTTAGTTCGCACACGTCAAAAGTTTATCTGATACGGGTGTCAAGGTTTAATCGTTTGCATCATATATGCTATATGTATGAGGTTCAATGTAGTCTCCATTTGTTCCCCATACAAACTTTCACATTGCAGAAACAATGAGTGAAAATTTCTATCTCTTTTATTTAGGTGTAAGAGCAGGTCTGCTACGAACATATACATCGATGAATCAGGACATGCTGGATTATTCTGATGCATGGCAATATATTCCTCTGATATACGCAATCTCCTTTCTTCATACCGTTGTTCAAGAGAGAAGAAAGTTTGGCCCTCTAGGCTGGAATATACCTTATGAATATAATTCAGCAGATTGGTTGGCAAGTTGTATCTTTGTTCAAAACCACTTAGACGATATCGATCCTAAACGTGGTGTCAGTTGGGTCACTTTAAGGTGGGTTTCTATGTCATTTCGGAAGAACAAATTATTAAATAACACCAAGTAGTACCTACATATAAGAAACGTAGCTAAGCTCCCGCTGCTTTTCGGTGAAAATACAACGTTGTTGTGCAAAAAAATTAATCATTCAATGTATTGTCCATTGTAAGCTATTACTTCATTCCATCCATCTGGGAGAGCTAGAAAACCGTTAAGTTGATAGTGTTCATTTTTTGGGGCAATCCACGAATCAAGCCTATTTTGATGTCTTCATATGACTGGAATTGCTGATGAGCCAGACTATGTGCCATCGACTGAAACAAGTAATAATCTCATGGTGCAATATCTGGGGAATACGGTGGGTAGGGTTGGACTTTCCATTAGATAGTTTCAAGATAGGTTTTAATGAGTCCAACAACGTGAGACCGAGCGTTGTCATGATGTAGAATCACTTTATCATGCCAGCTGCTCGTGTTTTGGCCGTTGTTTGATCATTTCCAACGCATGGGGTCGTTTGCAAATGGCTTGTCGAGTAGCTCTTAATGCTGAATAAAGCTTTTCTTGTGTTTGGCAGAGATACTCATCGAGCAATACCTCCAATTCAGCGCCTTTGAAGTTTTTTGGCCTTCCGCCACCCGAACAATCGTCAACATCGAAATCACCGTCTTCGCAGCGAAGGATCCAATAACGGCACATTGTCTCACCTACACCAGAATCTCCGTAATTTTTTTGGAGCGACAGAGTAAATCAAGACTTCTCGCCAGTGACGATTGTTCTGCACAAAATCAGACATATTCACACAACCAAAAGTAAATGACACCAAAACAAAATCAATAATGTATTTACCATATGTCTAAGTTTTGGATAAGTCACAATCGACCAGCACTTATTGCAGGAGTCATATATTGACAACCAGTGAGAACTCAATAATTAACGCATCAAGTGAATCAAGCAGTACCATCCACATAGATGCAGGACCAGGGGTTGTATTCATAGTTGCTCCTTGACTAATCCCTCTTCCTTGAGGCTTTCTCATACGTGATTTCTGTTCTATAGTCACCTAAGGTTGACTTCAGTGCTTCTCGAGTGCAAGGAAGGGGTATTCCGGACTGTAGAAAAGAAACTTCAATACGGCTTTTGGTAAAGCCTTCGAGGAGCGACTATAAATTTGGCCCTAGATGGTATAAGTTATGTTTGCGTCGGTCGTTCACTTATAGGCGACTTTAGTGTTCCTTAGCGGTGAAATATACAATGTCCCAATCAATTATACAGGGTGAGTCTTTGACCTTGCAGAATATTTTAACAGAAGATTCCTGAAGCCAAAAGAAACACTTTTTTCCCTTACTATTTTTTCCGATTCGGCTTGGTTCGTAAGATACAGACTGTTGAAAATCCATAAAAAAATTTAATTTTCGATTATATCTCGCGAACGATCACATCGAATGAGTTGATTTTTGGAATATAGTTTTTGCGCGCATGTTCTAGGGGAACAGCGTGCTATCGTTTTGATCAAATGTCTGTAATTTTGGATGATTGAGCCGAAAATGGTCTCAATCGACTAGGTTGGACTCACTGATGACGAATCCGGTGTCAAAATCGATTCTGTCCGGCCGGCCGTAGACACGATAACTGTCGAACGAAGTGAGCTAGCAACTTGAAACTTTCAGGGTAGGTCGCGCATTGGAATGCCGCGGTTAAGTTCGTTAATGGGCCAAATCGATCGAATAGTTTCGGAGTTATAGGCATTTGAAGTTTTGAAGTTATTTATTTTTTATTTCAGAAACTACCTGAGCGATTGGATTCAAACTTGGCGGTTAGGTGAAGTACAACGACGCGCAACTTTGAGCCAAATTTCGTCAGGATTATATTGTTGGTTATTTTTAAAAAAAAATTTTTTCGAAATTTTTTTCCAAAAAAATTTTTTTTTCGGAAACCATTTATCATATCCAAGAAAAATTATACTCACGCTTTGACCTTCTAATTTCACAGCAATGCACCAAATTTCAGTTCGATACGATCATAAGTTTTGGAGATATCGGGAAAAAATATGTCAAATTTCGAGGTTTTCTTCTCGATATCGTTGATTTTTTCGGTATAACTCGAGAAATACTGATTCAAGCCTGATTAAACTTCACAGCTAGTTTTAAGACGCTGAAAGACAACTTTATGCAAAATTTCGTAATAATCGGGTAATTAGAACAATTTGAAAAAAAAATTTATATGATTTTCTCATCATATCATCCTCATTAAATTCTGTATGAAACTTCGAACTCTTATTTTCGATGAAGTACTGGATTTCAATTCGATCTGATCTGTATTTTTGGAAATATTGGAAAAATAAAATTTTGATTGGGTATATCTACGGAATCATTGGGTGGATTTCACCCATTCACGAATTCGGCCTTCGTAATTAAGGTCCAAACCTTCTCTACAAATATCGAGTTTCTAAGTTGTTTCTTTCGGAAGTTATTGTGTTTACGCAGTCGGCCGTTAGGCTGACCGTAAACACAATAACTTCCGGAAGAAACGACTTAGAAACTCGATATTTGTAGAGTAGGTTTGGGGCTTAATTACGAAGGTCGAATTCGTGAATGGGTAAAATCCGCCCAATGATTCCGTAGATATACCCATTCAAAATTTTATTTTTACAATATTTCCAAAAATAGAGATCAGATCGAATTGAAATCCAGTACTTCATCGAAACTAACAGTTCGAAGTTTCATACAGAATTTAATTAGGATGATATGATGAGAAAATCATATAAATTTTTTTTTTCAAATTGTTCTAATAACACGATTATCACGAAATTTTGCATAAAGTTGTCTTTCAGCATCTTAAAACTAGCTGTGAAGTTTAATCAGGACTGAATCAGTATTTCTCGAGTAATACCGAAAAAATCAACGATATCGAGAAGAAAACATCGAAATTTGACATATTTTTTCCCGATATCTCCAGAACTTATGATCGTATCGAACTGAAATTTGGTACGCGCGCACGTTCAAATTCGTTGCTGAAGCGGTCATCTACATTGAACATGCGCGCAAAAGTTGCTGCCTTCACGGCAGTGCTTTTTGAAATTTTTTATTGATACGATGAATGTTCCTGGATTACATAATTTCATCCATATCCTCCAGTTTCTTTAATATGACCATAACATTCCATAAAAATACCAGAAATTCAAAAAATTCAACTTTTAAAAATAATTTGAATGCTATTCAACGAATTTTTGGCCATTGTGGAAAGTAAAAGTATTCTTTATTTTTTTTCATATGATGCGCCGTTTTCGAGTAATCTGAAATTCAAAAATAAAAAATATCTGTGAAATTCCGACAATTGGGTACTTTGACTGAATGCAACTCTGTTCAAAAAATTCACAGAATTCAATTTTTCCGCGTTGCCACTTCTAAAAGTTGAGAATGGAATCCTAGCATTTTTTATAGAGAAGCCGACTTTGCCCAATTCACAATGGACGTAACCGTAAGAATCCCGCAACTCGTGCGTAAAAATCAAAGAGGAAACTACAAAATGCATAAGTACAAAAATCTTCCATTCTATCTATCCATTCATGAAGCTTTCTTTTCAATTTCGAGCTAACTTGTGTAGTATAATTGATTAACTTCTCACTTTTCCATGATAATGGGGATTCTTACTGGTTTGAATGCAATTTTTCTGCTGACCCAAATTTCTTGAAATTATGTACAGAACTATGATAGTATGTATTTTGAGGTATTCTTCAAATGCGCTTTCATAACATAACAACCCATGGTGGAAGAAAACCACCATGACATAACCTTAAAACCACGGAGCCATAGATTTATAGTTCAGTTCAGAATCATAGACAATACAAGTGTATACACAGAATTAGCATATTGTGTGTTGTTTGATTTCGAAGAGTTCTTTCTTTCTGTTCGCCAATTTGGCAACGTTTGTACGTTCATAGATAAATAAGGTACATCTGTTTTATTTATTTATGAAAATGAAAGTTTGAATGGGTTATCACTGAATCTGATAATTCTTGGAGAAAATGAAATAAACAAAGAAAATTAATAATTACAAATTGAAGATTTATCTCAACGCTAATATAAGTGATAGCTAGATGAATTCCTCATTATCGAAAATGAAACCAAAAGAAGAATATTCAACTTTTATCGCCCACGAAATTTGGAATACCTAACTTGTTTATTGTACTATATAAATACAACTTTTTTCACCAACTGGAATGTAAAAAGTAAGTTGACGCTTGTTTTCATAACAGAGTTGCTTATTTCGAAGATTTGAATGGTATATCTTAGGCTTGGAAAAACTTCAGTGTTCAGGTTTCCAGGGGCGACTAGCCTATTATGAAAATTTATAATGCCTATATCTTTTTATCTAGGCCGAATCGGAAAAAATGGTAAAAGACAAATGTGTTTCTTTCAGCTTCAAGAATCTTCTGTTGAAATATTCTGCAAGGTCAAAGACTCACCCTGTATAGAAAAAATAAAATTCCGCTGCGGCCTCGAATGGGCTGTGGCCGATAAGGAAGCGTTGGCCTTAAAATATCTTTCCGAAACCGCTCGGAACCGGACGACGGTATGTGCATTTCAGTGTAAATCCGATGATGTGAGCATTCTATTGAGACCACTTTAAACAATGGTAGCAATTAGAACTTCGCTAGGAATACGGCCCGAGATATGTGCAGTAATAATAATAAGAATGAAAATAATAATGATAATATTTTTTCATTCTATGTATAAACATACAGGAAAACGTTCAGTACACCAAATAATATAAGTGTATATAACAATCGAAAAATCTGACATAACATCACAAACATAAAGATCCGTTTCAATTATCTTTCAAAAATATCACTATCAACGAGCTTGATTACCTCATCCAATGCCTTCCTCTGTAGCGCTCTCTTCACCTCTGCACGAAAGCGTCTCTGATCCAGATCTTTTGTATTATCTGGAACAATGTTGTAAAACGCAGGACCCCAGCTATCTACGAATTGCTGCAAAGGGTGAAAGGGTTTCTCAAGGAGTGTCTTATTCCGTGTGTTATGAAAGTGTCCGTTCGAATTTCTGGGAAACTGATGGATATTTTTGAGGACGTACTTGAGACAAGATAGAATGTAAACACTATAAATATTTAGAATCTCCTTCTCTATGAATGCTTTCCTGCAGCTATCTCTAGCGCCAAGATCATATAGTGCTCTTATTGCCCTCTTCTGAAGGCAGTTCACTCTTAATGACTCAGATAAACCTCCTCAAAAAGTATGCCTGACGAGTCACGCTAGTCGAAGCACGCATTCCCATTCTTCAAATCAAAAAAACCGCAACAGATAGTTTTGAAGTTATTGAATCGATATGTGTCTTCCAATCCAGTTTACTCTCCATATGGACTCCAAGAAACTTGATGTGTTGCCTGCAGGCACCGAATGTAAAAACAACATGTGTTGTGGGTTGCTTTCATCTACTTTCAATTTATTTGCTTGAAACCACTTTACCATGTGTGCAACTACTTGTCTCATAATTCAAACATCATCAGCATAAAGAATTCCTCCATACACTCCGTTTATGTACAGGGTGATTCATTAAGGGTGGCCACCGGCCGTATCTCGGAAACCGTTTATCCTATAACTTCCGGGAAAAAATTCTAATGACAAATTCGGCCCCTAGAAAATGATTAAAAATATTTTCAAGTTCGTAGTTCCCCACTAGAGGGCGCAATCTATCACTTGTAAAATATAATCTCATTTTTTACAAAATATTCTTCAGCTAACAGTGGTAAAGAATGGAAAAATAAGAAAATACTCTTCCTATTCAACAACTTTCGTTCGGGTAATTTTTCTATATTTCCCTTTTTTTAGTGATGGGATGGAAAAACTTTTCTTCGCATCAAAAACACTCTTACTTCTGTATGCGTGAATCGATTCTCACATAGTTTGATTTTATTCGAAGGCCATTAAAAGCAGATCACAGAAAATTATGACAGCAACATACCGGGTGATCCAATTAAAAACTACAGGGTGTTTTATCTCACATCACCCTTTTTGCGCGTTTTACTGGAGAATTTCAAATGCAATGCTATAATTCTAACCGACTGTGAATAAGCTAAACATTATCACCTATTGACTTGTTAAAACCGCAGACAGATATCTCCGGTCATTCCGAAGATATTAACATTTTTGCAGATTTCGATAAGTGTTCATCAACCCTGTGAAATTCAGGAGGAATTGAGTTATTTCATCATCTAAACAATCAAATGAAATAAAAAACTTATCAAAAATGTATGTCACTCACAATACAAGCTGATTTAGATCCAGTCAGCTTTGGCGTTACTGTTTATTCTCGGTTTCTATAGCTGTAAAATTTATTTAGGTCGATTGCAAACTACTAGTTTATGACGCCTCATTATTCAAACGGAGAAGCATATGATATGCTTAATGTTTATGCTGAATGTTTAGAAAATGCAGTAGCTAAAAGGGAATACCCGATACGATATCCTGAAAGACCTCGTCATTCCAGAAAAGTATTCAAAATATTGACACGAAGACTACGACAAACTTGGAAGGATCAATATGTTGGGAGAACAAATGGAAATCGTAGAAGCCGTAATGAGGATAATATCATAAACGTTTTGGCTTATGTTTATGCTGAATTACATTTAAGCATCCGAAAAATTGCAAGTGATTTGGGATCGAATTATTCGCTAGTTCAAAGGATACTAAAGGACCATAAACTGCATCCGTATCATGTTGTCTTGCTCCAAGAATTGAAAGAGACGACAGGACTTTTGCAATTGGTTGAAACGAGTGCTTAACGGCAAACCTAACTCACTTCATAGAATATCATGGACTGACGAGGGTACTTTTTCTAGCAATGGTAAAGTAAATTTACACAACAGCTACTACTGATCATCTAACAATCCATATTGGCAAAGATAAGTCAATAATCAGAATCGCTGGAGTGTTTACGTGTGGTGCGGAATTTTTGATGGAACAGTTTTCGAACCATTTTTCTTCGATATTATCTTAACGGGACAAAGGTGCTTGAAATTTTAACGGAAAATTGTCGAAATCTTTTAGAAGATATTGCTATTCAAATCAGGTTAGATATGTGGTATCAACAAGATGGTTGCCTGGCGCATTTTGCTGCTAATGTTAGGGAACAAGATACCGTCTTTTCAAAGAGGTGGATTGGACGAGGGAGTATTTTTCCAGCAAGATCACTCGACCTCACAGTATTAGATTTTATTTTTTGGGGAGAATGAAGACTTAGTTTTCC
The DNA here is from genome assembly GCA_958510865.1 of Myrrha octodecimguttata. NCBI lineage: Eukaryota > Metazoa > Arthropoda > Insecta > Coleoptera > Coccinellidae > Myrrha > Myrrha octodecimguttata. The sequence continues at coordinate 27,590,577 of OY294056.1, forward strand.
GAACACCCCCAACTACAAGTGAGGATATGAAAAATAGGTTTCGACAGGCAGCTGGAACTGTGACCAGTATCAACTGAAGAAAGACTTAATTTATGGAGAGAAAAAAATGGTAGACATTTTGAATATTTGAAATTATTATGTATAAGGGTTGTTTTTTGTTCAAATATTTTCGTTGTTGCTAATTTTTGTTTCATTTTAACGTATTATTGTTATTTCATGTGTGTTTACTGTTTTGCTGCGTTGTCATGACGACTAAAGTCACTTCCTTGTTGTTTCAAGCTCACAGGGTTGATCAACACTTATCAAAATTTACAAAAATGTTAATATCTTCGGAATGGCAGGAGGTATCTGTCTGCGGTTTTAACAAGTCAATAGGTGATAATGTTTAGCTTATTCTCAGTTGGTTAGAATCATAGCATTGCATTTGAAATTCTCCAGTAAAACGCGCAAATAGGTTGATGTGACATAAAACACCCTGTAGTTTTTCATTGGATCACCCGGTATGTTGTTGTCATATTTTTCTGTGATCTGCTTTTAATGGCCTTCGAATAAAATCAAACTATGTGAGAATCGATTCACGCATACAGAAGTAAGAGTGTTTTTGATGCGAAGAAAAGTTTTTCCATCCCATCACTAAAAAAAGGAAAATATAGAAAAATTACTCGAACGAAAGTTGTTGAATAGGAAGAGTATTTTCTTATTTTTCCATTCTTTACCACTGTTAGCTGGAGAATATTTTGTAAAAAATGAGATTATATTTTACAAGTGATAGATTGCGCCCTCTAGTGGGGAACTACGAACTTGAAAATATTTTTAATCATTTTCTAGGGGCCGAATTTGTCATTAGAATTTTTTTCCGGAAGTTATAGGATGAACGGTTTCCGAGATACGGCCGGTGGCCACCCTTAATGAATCACCCTGTATATTAAAAACAAGATTGGCCTGAATACCGAACCTTGTGGATCGACACGCTTGATACTCCTTGTGCCGGATCTGTGATCCAGCCACGTCACTTCCTGCTTTCTATCAGACAAATGCGAGGAAATCAGTAGATAGGCTACTCCTCTCAGCCTGCTGGCACCTTGAAAACAATTTATTCTCCTCGAAGAAGTCCACTTACCTCTTTTTATCATTTCGTCACGATGTCTGTAATTTTCGAATTTTGAGCCGAAATTGGTCTCAAACGACTAGGTTGGACTCACCGATGAAGAATTCGTGGTCAAAATTGATTCTGTACGTCCGGTCAGCTGGCTGTGTGCGCTGTAACTTTCGGAAGAAAGGACCTAGAGTCTCAAAATTTTCACGTTAGGATAAATTCCTGAATATCTCGGTTGAGTTCGTTAATGGGCCAAATCTGCCGAATGGTTTTTGTGCTACAACCATTTGAAATTTTGATTTTTCAATAACTCGAAAAATATTCATCTGATCGGAATGAATCTTGGTTGGAAGATGAACAGTGTTAATAAGAAGAATCATCCATGGAAAAATTCAAAAAAAACTTTTTTTTTTCAAATTTTTATATCTCATTGAAATTTCACTGAAATTTCCAAGTCACCATTTCGCAATGTGAACAAGCGCGTAAAAGCTGCTGACTTCACGTCAGTGCTCTGCTAGATTTTTGATGACCAACTCAATCACTTTCGAAAATACCGGTAATAATGCTATTGACCTGTAGTTTTCCTGATTGTTCGCGTCTCCGCTCTTATTTACGGGAGCTATACTTCTGCCCTCTTCAAACTCCTGGAAGACACCCCCTCTTCCATACATATATTAATTGCTTGAGCCTGGGGACGTGAAATTTCCTGCTTAACCTCGTTAAGGAGGATGTCATATATGTCCTTTGTCTCTTCAGCCTTTAGACTTCCTATCACCAACTCTATTTGTCTAGGTGAGGTAGGGTGAAAAAAATACGAATTCGAACTAGTCATTCCGGCATTCTGCATATGCTCCATTGGTTTCATATCCGTTGGTAGAATTTCAATGGCGATGGTTTCTTCCAATTTACGAAAATATACACTGGAATCCTCTGCAGTAAGTACAGTTTCTGGTGCATTTTTTTCTGTTTGGTTCCTTTCTGAAAGCAGTACAAATGGCTTTTGGTTTATTGCTGGCATTTTCAAGATGTGAGATATTTCTTTCTCTGGTTACTCGTTATTTCTTCTTGATAGCGCTGCTTGCACAACCTATATATCTGATAGTACTCCTCAGTTTTGCTTGTTACAGCTAGTGTTGTCAGTGCATCTAGATGATTTTTCATTTTAAGAAGATCATCTGTAAAATGGTGGAAATAGTCGGTTTTTTTTGTCGTATTCTTGGTTGGAAAACATTAATCAAAATCGTTAACAAAAAGTCTGTTCATCTTATTGAATACCTTCTCTGCTAATCCACTGCTAAGGATTTCTGGCCATTAATATTGAATCAGCTTCTTTGTGAAGGATTCAATGTTTTCATTATTGATAATTCTTATTTTTTCCTTTCTTTATCACAGTTCTTCATCACAATATGACTTTTTCTGGGGCTCACAAATATATTATGTCAATACAGGTGAAACTCGATTGAGTCACTCATGACAGACCAATGTTGTAATCCTAAGGTCATAGGATTCCAGGTCGCCTATTCTTGAAACCGGGAAAGAGAACGATTGATCGAAACGGGGCGTGTCCACGAGATTTTCAGGGAAACGCTATTCTTGAAATGAATGAGGGCATCACGGAGAGCGAGCGATGTATCTCTTACGATTTGTGATGGAACGATACATACAGGACTCTGATTATGTTTCGGGTATTTGACAATTTTGATCTGTTTGGCAATCAACATTACAAAATTTCTGTTTTCACTCGGAAATGGACATGGCGAGTGCAATTATGTGGAAAGTACTGAATGAAGATGTGGAAGATGCAGAACAACAATACCAAATAGGTGTCCATGTGCTTTTTAAATGGAACCAGTTTGATCTATCTGATCCAAAATTTATCAAAATGTTCAGATTAACTAAAGCTCAACTCGGAACACTGTGATTTCCTTCCAGTTTTTTTCATATCCTCCCTTGTATAATCTGAATTTAACCGACCTATATACATTTCAGGTCTTCGTGTAATGTAGTCGGTGAGCAGCTTCTTCTGTTTATAGATGATTGGATGTGATCTTTTTTTTTTCAAAATGATCCATTCAACAATTTTCCGAAATACGCTCCCAACTCTTATGACAACTGTAGGATTCCAAATTTGAATCATGACTATATATCACAGAAATATAGTCTATGTCGATGTATTATACATAAAGTTTGCTACATGAACGAAGTTAGCTTCATGTCTATCGAAAATACTTGTTTTTGATTGGTTAGAACAAATGTTCTAACCACATGACATAATTGTTCGGACTGCTCCCCATCTTGACTGCGATGGTATAAACGTTCTCTATCGTTCCATCATAAATGCTTGCGTTTTCTTGCCAACGGCGTCGAAACGCCCATTTTTCCACGGTTGTTCTCTTGATGTTCAAGAAGACAAATGGGAGTAAGGTCGAACGGGGGATTGTGCCATAGAGAACGTTCTATACCATCGGATTCCAAGAAAAAGGCCCCAGGAGTTTGTCACTTCATTGGTGTCTACCAAAAAATTAACATTGAAATCACCTGCAAGGAGTATATGATGGCTGCTATAATTCGGTGTTAACTGCGGCATCACTCCTTTGAGAGCCGAACTTGTAGTTGCTACTTGGGTATTCCCTAGTCCTTGAGGCTCCCTTTCACATCATTCCTGTTCTGTAGACAACTAAGGTTGCCTTCAGTGCTCTTCTAATGCAAAGAAAATGAAATTTCGGACAACAGAAAATAAACTTCGAGGCAGCCTTTCGTTAAGGCATCCTTGAGAAAGCCTTCAAAGAGCGACTATAAATACGATCTGTTTATAGACACAACAATGGATCTCTTCTTAATCAAGTCTACCGCAGAAATCTCAACATGTTCTATTACAGTAGTCCCGACTATATCCGACATGTCTTTAAATTTTAATCTTTTCTTGACCAGCATCATTACTCCGCCATGGTGCCTATTTTCCTTGCAAAAGGTGTTGGCTACATCATGGTTTTTCACTTCGAAGATTTTTATTCGGTCACATTTTGAGCAAATGTTCTGCCAAACCTACCACATCAGCCCCTCCCTTTTCCTCTTAAAGCACCACCTAAATTTCCGATTTTGTCAACAATGCTTTGTTTATTTGAATTCAGCAAAGTAAATCTGCTTTCTATGTTTTTAGTTTTTCGTTTTTTTGTGACTGAGAAAACCTTTCGGCCATATCTCATGTCGAAGCCCCTCCTCCAGAATTTTATGATCGAGAATAATCTTGAAAGATTTATTTTACCTTTATTATTCTCGGGCTTTCAATTTTCTTCACTATGAAATGGATGTTAGGAAATTGACGTTCTATGAAATTTTTGATATTGTCGATATTCGTATTCCTATTCACCTTGCCCACATATAACCATGCCAGACGATCAGCGCATTTGAATTCATCCTCAACATTCCTACTACCAATAATGAAGCCGGCATCGATTCTTTTATATATTCTAGCTTGTGAAGATTTATCTTTCACATTGTGGACCACATTTGAAGCATCCTGTAATGCAGCAGTTTTTCGCTTGGCAGTATGTTGGGCGTTATCGGGTATTTAAGATACCTGTTGAATGCAATACCGGAGGTAAAAAGCCGTCAAAACATTCAATTTTCCACCATAAAAATTTGGCTCCACATATCGACTGTTTAAAAGGTCGATACTTGGCGCTTCCGTGACGTTATATCTACCGTTTCACCCAATATGAACTTGCGTCCTGATTTGACCACTAATAATACCGAATCATTTGAATTCATATCACATAGAAAATTTTAAGGTTCACGGTGAATTTTCGAATTTTGAGCTGAAATACTCGTAGGTCTCAAACGACTGCGTTGGACTCACTGATGAAGTGTCCGTCCGGCCGGCCTTCTGCGCTATAACTTTCGAAAGAACGAACCTAGAGTCTTCAAATTCTCAGGTTATGTTAATATCCTAAATATCTCGGTTATGTTCGTTAACGGGCTGAATCTACCAAATGGTTTTTGTGCTACAGCCATTTGAAATTTTGATTTTTCAATAAGTCGAAAAATATTTATCTGATCGGAATAAGACTTGGTTGGTAGATGTACAGTAGCAATATGAAGAATTCTCCATAGAAAAATTTTAAAAAAACAAAATTTGTTCTTTAAAATTTTCATATTTCATTTTAATTTCACTGAAATCTTCAAACTGCCACTTCATAAACGAGAACTTACAAAGCAAAATCAACATGTCGTCAAAAAATCTTCATATGCAGGAGTGTTTTTTATTCAGACAAATTTCTATAAAAATATATGATTCAGAAATATATTATTTTTATTATCTGAAAAGTCGGATAACATGCGCTTAAATGGAGTTCCTTACGATATAATCGCCTGCCCTGAAAATACATGTTTACAATTATGCTCATTTAAATTTTGCTCGAAAACTGTTAGGAATATCGAAAAAATGCTTCATATAAAAGGTGTTAACAGATAACACTAGATTCAGATAGATTTTTCAAAATTCCAATAGGACCAATAGTTTTCTGAAAATATAAGAAAATGTGTTGTTGAATCCCCTTCACCGTGGCACTCTCGCGTGTAAACGGGTGTTGGACCAGAAATTAGCGACCTTATTCATCGAAGCGTTCATAAGGTTCAGTTTAAGGATCATTCAACTTGTTCACGTTGTTCGCCCATTTTTCAGATGTCATCATTTAAATAATTCATTTCTTATATGAATTTGAATATGTTTATACATGTTTTATTAAGTTTCTGTTAACTTGTTGATAAATACAGTTATTTGCCGAAGTTGACATATCAGTTTAGTGGATGAAAGTGCGATATTAGTACAAGATGTTGGCTACAAGGGTTCATCCTTAACTGGGTGACATCTTGTGGGTGGAAATATACACAAAATGGTGAACTGAACTACTATAGATTCGAGAAAAGTCCGGAGCTCGGCAGAATTATAGTCCAATGCTCAGTATTCCGGTCTGCACATCTTGATTTTCAAGTTGCGGCGCCGTACTTGCGGTCTGAAATAAAAAGTTTCAGATAGAAGAAAGCACAAATCCGATTTTTCAAATTCCGGAACCATTGCGGCGCCTTACTTGCAGTGCGTGGTACACATATCAGTGGTAAATTCCTCACATCCGGCTGGCTCTTTGCGGCACCGAGCAGGGAGAAAGTGCTAGCCAAAAAACCATCGTTCTGATGCAGTTGTGGCGCTACAACGGGCTAGTCGAATTTTTTGCATTCTACAACTGATGCTGTGTATCTCTCACAGAGCTGTCAGGGAATAAAACGCAGTATGATATTAGTACATGTGTTGAACCGCTATGGTACTGGTATTGTCTAATCCCTTCAGGAAACGCCTGTAAAAATTTATAACATATTGGGTGTTGTCTCATCCACATTAGGTCCAGACAGTTGTGTGTAAACACATGGTCAGTGTGTGGCTATTTCATCACATCATAGTATTAAACTTACAATGGTTATAGCCTAATCCTCATTTTTCAACAAAATCTCGAGCTGTCTTCTGCTAGACATGTTTCTTGTAAGGCTATAATCGCATTCGAATCACCTACATATAGATTTCTTGTCACTGAAAGCATATAGACTCCTCATCCATTTGTTAGCTCATCTACCAAGTACTCTGAGTATAAATAAAATACCAAAGTATTTCATCACCTCGAAATATTATCTTTCCAGATACATGTTGGGGGAGGTCCACTATGGCGGACGAGTTACGGATGATTACGACAAAAGATTACTGAATACATTCTGCAGATTCTGGTTCAACGATAGTCTCTTCGATAGCAATTTTGAATTCGCGAAAGGATACAAAATAGTGAAATTCAAGCAGATTTCTGACTATCTCGCTCATATTGATACATTCGCTCCAACCGACCCACCTCAAGTTTATGGCCTGCATCCAAATGCAGATATAACGTAAGTTCTGAATTCACAAAGTTACATATTCTGAGCTCTGACCTATAACGTCGCAATATGAAGTAAAAACTAATATAACGAAAAGTCGTGGTTTACTCTGAGTGGCCTCAAACTTTCTCGTTCATTAACGTGTTGTTTTGTCACCCTGACAGAATGTCGCCGGGTATAATACTAATGCCCATACGAGGCTGCAGGACAGTTGGGTGCTCTGAAGTGGCAACATTTCATCCTAGGTCACAAGTATCCACCTGAGTGCTTTTGTGATAGCTCAGCTATCAGAAGGTATACCACTATTCTTTTTCAGAAATAATGTCTTAGATTTAATTGTGCACATCACTTAATTATACGTTCGAAAGATACTGGGGTAAGAATCAATTAATTTTTGAGTATCTACTTCGTTAAAGATCCAAATACTCCAGATTCTGTCCGTGTGTTGATTCCTGAATCATGTAAACAGTGCGCGTCAAAATTATGGAACAAATTCATTCTCTCAGAAAAAAAATATTTGGCAACAAAATCCTGAAACAGGTCAATTTTTGTTTCACTTTTACCAAATTTATATGCATTTTTGAATGATTTTTGTTGCACCCTGTGCCATCCCCATCAACCCGCTAAATTTTTTGAATAGGGAAGGTGGGTACTTTTTGGCAAGGTCTTTGTATCTTCTTTACAGGCGTGCAGAAATTTTCAAAAAATTTTTTTTTGAAAAATTAATTACTTCAAAGATGTTTTCAGTATGTGCACTTTGTCATGACTGATTTACTTTGAGACGATGGTACCGCATGAAATTTGTCACCGAATGAAAGTCGACCATTACAGTTTTGTTCATGCACAACTTTCTATCCGTACGAATCCTTTAATGGAGAAAAAAAAATGGAGTAACATACCTACTTAAGATCAAAACTGTTTTTCACGTGAGGGGGTTGAGAGTTGTGCATGAACAAAACTGTAATGGTCGACTTTCATTCGGTGACAAATTTCATCAGCTACCATCGTCTCAAAGTAAATGAGCCATGGCAAAGTGCACATACTGAGAGCCTCTTTGATGTACCTAACAAATTTTTCAAAAAAAAAATTTTTTTCTTGAAAATTTCTGCACGCCTGTAAAGAAGATACAAGGACCTTGCCAAAAAAGTACCACATAACCTACTTTCCCTATTCAAAAAATTTAGAAGGTTGATGGGGATGACACAGGGTGCAACAAAATCCTTCAAAAATGCATAAAAATTTGATAAAAGTGAAACAAAATTGACCTATTTCAGGATTTGGTTGCCAAATATTTTCCTTCTGAGAATATTAATTTGTTCCATAATTTTGACGCGCACTGTAAACATGATTCAGGAATCAACACGCGGACAGGATCTGGAGTATTTGGATCTATAACGAAGTAGATACTCAAAAATCAATTGATTCTCACCCCAGTATCTTTCGAACGTATAATTAAGTGATGTGCACAATCAAATCTTAGACGTTATTTTTGGAAAAGAATAGTGCTATACCTTCTGATAGCTGAGCTAATACTAAAGAGAGCACTCAAGTGGATACTTATGACCTAGGATGAAATTTTGCTTCTTCAGAGCGACCTGTCCCGGAGGGTTGATGGGTGCAACAAAAATCCTTCAAAAATGCATAAAATTTGGTAAAAGTGAAACAAAAATTGATATGTTTCAGGATTTTGTTGCTAAATATTTTTACTCTGAGAAAATGAATTGGTTCCATAATTTTGCCGCGCACTGTATATGCGATAATCAGCATAATTACAAGGACGAATTTTCATTGAATAATCACCGATCATTCCACTCTGGGCTGAGCTACTCGTACCACCCTAAGCATTCACAAAGAAGAAGTATATTATGAGGGATTAACTTGGTTTTATATTGATTATCAATCTGGAACCCTGTCATCATCAGTAATCTTCTTTTTTATATATCTTATATTTTCCTTTGAGACGTAGCTGTTGTCACATTCAAAAAGAACCAAACTATTTCATTGTTGAATTTGCTCCCCAAATATTATTGGGCTTACATAGGATGTCCTTGATTTGGTCGGCTCTGTTGTTCAAAAATTCTTACGTCGAAAACTGCCACTAATTAAAGTCGAAGTTTCCTCCGCATGGTGCTAGCTCGCTTGCCTGACCTTGGAATTTAGATGGAGTTTTCTTGGGAAGTGGGTCGAGTTAGTATTATTATTGCTACCTTTAATCGCTTCACTTAAAACTCAACTGCTACATAAAACTTTCGAATGCCAACTTTCCTCCTCAGTATCGAGGAAGACCTTGAGCACTTGTTCTTGTTCTGCTCCTGGATTCTTGTCAGTTTGATAGTAAGTGGATCTTTATAGACCTTTCTTTTCGGATTCAGCACCCTCCAGCTTTCAATTTCTTGTCTGATTATGGACCAACCCTTCTTAATGAAGCATAAATTGAAATTTATATCTCAAATAATCATGTCCAATAAACTAATTCTTCAGATACCAGACTAACACTACCAGTGATATGCTAGCCCAAATGCTTTCTATTCAACCTAAAGAATCCGGAGGTGGAGGTGGAGAAACGAGGGAAGCTTCGGTCACCAGGCAGGCCATCGATATGCTGAGTAAAATGCCAGCGAATTATGATCCTTTCGAGGTGAAAGAAAGGATCCGTATAATGGGTCAATACAACCCACTCAATATTTTTTTGAAGCAAGAAATCGACCGGATGCAAAAAGGTGAGAAAATACACAAAATCTGCACAATACTATAACTTTTGAGTGCCTTCTGGAATGTTGTTTTCAACTGACCAAATTGTGTTATAGCATAATAATGGCCTAAAATTCCCAAACGTCTTTCACATTCGCTTCAATAGTTCACCATGATGTTGAAATAAACGTAGGCAGTCAGAAACTAACGAATAAATACAAGTCATGACGGTCAGATATGTTCCGGTCTACCGGGGAGGGTGACCTGCTAGTACTACACAGGTTGATTAGAATGTGTATAGTATTGAAGTAGATCGGAAGAGGTTCTAGGACCTACACAAGCAACACGAGAAGAATTCGATTTAATTTATTCCCGTGAAACCTCGCCACAGAATAGATAAATATTAAGCTACCTTTTGTACGAGGAAGATTGGGGTATTTGGGTTATCGGAGATTTTTCCCTATTGGCCGACGAAGATCACGTGACCGTCGCCGACCAATAGGGTGAATCTTTCGACCAATAGGGTGAATCTCCGACTACCCAAATACCCGAATCTCCCTCGCACAAAAGGTCCGTTTACAGAAGTGACACTCCTTGGCATTTCCATTGTTTTCAATATAGGGCGCGTTTTAATTCACCAAACTGGTGTGGTTGTGGTGGAGTATGGTGAACATAGAACATAAATGGTGAATGTTGGACTAGATAATTTGACATTTATGTCATTCAACCAACAATAAAAAAACTAGTTGGTGGATCCACCACACCGATTTGGTGAATTAAAAAACTCGGCAATAGCCACATTTTGTGATTTCTAAAAAATCAGTACGTACACTGATAGTTGAACCTAGCCACAGAAATCATATTATTATCACAGAAAAGTAATTATTACATATTATTAACTTTTCTATTCTGTGTACGAATGAAACGACACAATAAAAAAGTCACGGTATAAAGAACCAAAAAAAACAAACCTCAGTAATCCTGTATATCTAAGATTTTATATACCATATTCACCTGAAATTTTGCCTTTGAGCCATCATTTCGGAAGGATCTGCATTCTCATAGATCAAATCAATCAAATTTTGAACGAGTATATCTAAGGAATCGACGGGAAGTTTTCACCCAATCCTGTATTTAAACTTCAATTAGAGCTTCAACCTTCACTAAAATATCGAGTCTCTAAATAACCACAATTTCTTTCAAGAACATCAGAGACTTGGTTTTCGTACAATAGGTAGTTTCGGATGTAAGTAAGACAGTTGAATTCTTGAAAGAGAGGGAATTATACGATCAGAAGAGCAGAACAAGTTTTCATCTGGAACTTGAAAGTCAGATAAAGTTGGGCCTTTGGAACCTAATCGCTCTGTCAAGAGATTTGAGCCACATTCCAAAAGCTACAGATTACATGTCCGCACTCGTCTAGATTTTTTTCTATACGTCTTCCTTTTCAGTTATTGGTAACGTACGAACCACCTTGAAAGACTTACTGTTGGCCATAGAAGGCACAATTATAATGAACGAGTCACTGCAAGATGCCCTAGATAACATATACGATGCGCTAGTGCCAGGTGTTTGGTTGAAAGGCTCCTGGTCAGCAAGAACCCTTGGGTTTTGGTTCACAGAACTCCTCGACAGAGACGTGCAATTTAGAACCTGGAGCTTCAAAGGACGACCACCTTGCTTCTGGATGGCCGGTTTTTTCAATCCTCAAGGTGAATAGAAATTTTCAACCATTGTATTTGTATAGGTATATCTGTAATATTTCATACAAATCACACTCGATCAATTATTAATATTTCAGAAACCGTCCACATCTCGCCGGAGTTCAGTACCACATCCACCTCTCACATTTAGATGTTAAAATCAATCTATTGGAGTTGCTCGCCCAAATTCATAAGAAATTTTTTTGACATCGAAATGACCCTCGCAAAAATAGAGCAGTGTCTTTTTTTCTAAAAACTTTTCTTCTCATTTTCAAACTCTAATAGCTTCGGGGGATCTGTGAACTCCCTATTCATGAAGGTAATCTAATATTTCAAGAGCAATTCGTATTTCTATAAAAATGATCATCATCGATAAAATGCAGCTAACAAATCTTGTTAATTGGTTTATCAATTTCGAGTTCCAAGTTGCCAAGCTTCTTATCGATTCTTTCAGGACCGACTTCTTCAAGGAATTTCCTTTTACCTAAACTCGAACTTTCACCGGGCTGTGGAAATCTATCTGAAGTAGGAAGGCGCATTTGAGGGAAATCTTGTCGAAACTTTACGTGTACCCATAAGAGTTTGCTTTTTCCCAGTTAATAGTCTAAAAACACTTTTGTAAAATCACACAAACGCCAAGGAAAATGCATAAACTGTCTCTATTGTCTTGACATTTCTTCTAACTATGATAATCTGACTATATCGGGTTACTCTGATAACTACGAGAGGGAGCAGCGCTTATTTTCATTCGCCAATATTTCAAGAAGATCACAATTTTTATGTGTTAATGGTCGGAATGCATCAAGGTGCTCCCCTCGTGCTTATATCTATTTGAATGATATATCCTCGTGTTTTCATAATGCGAGATTTCGTCTGTTTGACGAAGATTCAAACATTTTTGTGAAGATAAAAAGCATAGTTGACGATTAACTATACAACAAGATTTGGAAAGATTACTGCAGGGGAAATTTTTTCTTGATCTGAATAAATGCTTCGGAATTTCCTTCACAAGGAATATCAACACGTTTCAATGTCACTACTCGACAGAGCAGAGTCAGCTGCGGCGAATGAGTTTAGTATTCGCGACTGAACGCAAGGTGGAATTTCATGGAACATATTGATATCGCCAAATTATAAGGGAAAAATGCGTAACTGTGGGTATAATGTATCATTCTCTTAGTCGACTTAATATTAGATCATTGGTCTGTCCCTTGTGAAAAATCTGTGAGCGAGATATCGAGTCCTGAAGTGTCTTTCTAGGATATATTGATGCTCAAGGCCAATATTTTTCATTCTGACTGCACCAGAGCACCTATAACGATGACTTGACCCAAATTGTCAAAACGAATTTTTCGTGTTTTCGATCGTTACAATTGAAGATACTAATTCTCATGAGGAATATATTTCGAATTGAGATCTCCTGGACGAGTCAATTCATTTAGATTTTACTTAACGATTACACCATTTTACAGCCTAGACAAATTATGTAATGGGTAAATTCACAATGAAAAAAGAGTACCATTAACCATAAGTTTCAAATTATCGTCTTCATTGCTTAAATATGGTAAGCACGAAAGAATCTAGAAAATCTACCCGTAGTGATCGGACGATGTATAAGGTGGTTATTAATATTGATAATATAGCAATTTGAACTTAGGAGACTCAACTTCCATCCTATCACATTGACTCCGGGGAAAACATCACCTAAGGAGCTGAAATCAAGTAGAGAAGCCAACAGATTTGAGCACACTTCAATCAGTACACCTGCACATTTCGTTTTACTTGTAAGCTCAAAGTATCGATCTTTTCTAAACAGAACATATCGCTCGTCACAAACCTCAGAATCTAATATACCAGACGATAACCAGGTCTTTTATATACATATCACATCAAAATCGCATTGGGCAATGCTATCATAAACCTCAAAAGATCTCAGTCCTCTAACGTTCTGATGAAAAAAAAATCAAATGAGCTGAATAGGCTGCAGAAAAATTTGTGGGATTCCTATTCCGCCATGATTGATATTTATAGAAACAAAATAGAAAACCTAAAAATATTCAGTATCTTCTTATAAAGGGTTTTTCAACAAGAACTTTGTTTTTTAAAACAAAATAAAACAAAGAATTTAGTGGAAAATGAATAAAATTTTTATTGTATTGCAAAGAGAAACGTTGGACAATTATGAATGAAAAATGATATCTGACAAATGTCCACCACGACCACGCTGACAGACGTTGATTCTTTCATCAAAATTTTTAATCACTTTTTGGCAAGATGGAGGGTCTATTTCGTTAATGACATCACGGATTTTGAGTTTTAAGGCTGCAATCGATTCGATTGGCTCCGTATAAACTCTGTCTTTAACATAGACCCACAAAAAATAATCCAGTAGTGTTAAATCACACGATCTGGCCGGCCACTTAACAGCTGAATTTTGCGAAATTATGCGATCGGGAAATTTGGTTTGCAATAAATTGATCGTTTCATTGGCTGTGTGACATGTGGCACCGTCTTGTTGAAACCACATTTCAGTGACATCCATGTCATCAATAATAGGCCAAAATTCAGGGGTTAACATCTCGCGATAGCGTGATCCATTGACTGTTACCGCATTTCCAGCCTCATCTTCGAAAAAAAACGGCCCAATCACACCTCCAGACCACGTAGCACACAGTGACACGTTGAGCATGCAAAGGCTTCTCAATAATTGCCTTAGGATTTCCAGAAGCCCAAATGCGGCAATTTTGCTTGTATTGACGTAACCTGACAAATGAAAATGTGCTTCGTCTGAAAAAATGATTTTTTGAGAAAAACCAGCAGGTTGTTCCTGAATGAACTGAGCGAATCTACGGCGATTTGAATGGTCGGTCAGCTTCAATTCCTGCACCAGTTGAATCTTGTAAGGCTTCAAAGCCAAATCCTTTCGCAAAATTCGCCATGTTGTGCTTTTGGATAATCCCAATTGTTGAGAACGTCGTGAAATTGATAACTTTTGATCTTCTTCAACACTGTGGCTCATGGCAGCGATGTTTTCTGTTGAACGACCCGGTCGAACACGTGTTGGTGTTGGCACATTTTGTACCGAGCCTGTCGACTCAAATTTCGCGACCAAATTCTTGATAGCGGTGCCAGAAGGACGTTTAGGTTGTCCGAAAATATCACGAATTTTACGAAATGTAACTTTAACAGAACGACCATTTTCATAGTGGATTTGAATTATTTTAATGCGATTTTCGAGCGAAATTGAATTCATTGTAACAATTGCCAAAGCATATACTGCGAATACGTCAAAAAAAAAATGTCAGAACTGTCATGTGGTGCCGGTGTTACCACATTGAAAAACAAAGTTCTTGTTGAAAAACCCGTTATATTGGACATTTCACGGCATCCCATACAGCATGACAAATATCAATTAAATCAGCAATACTACAGTTTATATACTTCTGAAAAGAAGTGATACAATTATTTAAAATATAATTACCGGCACATTTTGGACATACAATTTTGTGGAAGCAGCTGAACTGACTGTGATTGAAACTACTGCATCTACAGCAGATCTTCACATCCACGTAGACAGAGCAGGCATCGATGTTTACGAAGAGTTTCCTCCTATCCAATACCGAACCATAAGTTGCAGCATCTAACTCGATTTACACTTGGAAAATGCTCGGGTTCTTGCGAGTCGCCAAGGTTTTCAGAATCTTCAAAAAAGGTGAATCGAATAAAACATTGTTCTGTCCTCTTAAACATTCCAATATTTATGCCTTCAGCTGAATAATTCTCCTCAAGACCGACAATTCCAACCTTTGGCAGAAATCGCTCAACATCGGAGATTTTGTAATCTGTGGGAGGTTTTTCATTAGCAAGCATTTCGAAGTTGGCATCGTCGGGGTCGTCGCAACCAATGAGAATGCCACTCTCCTTAATCTGCTTGATTGGGGAAACCCTAAAATTTATTTGAATAGGATCAATATTCTTTATTATGTCCAATATAGTTTCAGAATTAGCCTGGACGGTATCCCTGGGTTAACAAGAATTCAAAGTAACGGGACTGAGTACCTTCTTATATATTCATGTATGTTGGTTATTTGATACGGCCGGATGCCGTGAAGGAGAATATTATTCTTAAGTCGCTTACCAGTTTTCTTGCAGACCGATATCTAAAGAAAACACTAAGTTTCCCAACTAAAGCTGAGGATAACAAAAATGTGGAATTGAATGAATATTTATTTGTCTAACCCACGTGACAGAACTTGCTAAGCGAAGTTCTTTTATGAAAAGCTGACTCTTCTGAGAGGGAGGAAAGCATCGCTTTTATTGGTGCGAAAAGCAGTTGCTATTTGGATATCGGCGGGGTTAGTTCTCCCATCATGTCGAGATCGTACCGCGATAACGAGTAGCCCTTTGGGACAAATAACGTTAGGAAATTCGATTGGGGGGTTGATCAATAGGTGTAAACAGTACAATTGGACATTTGCCTGTATGTATTCCAATGTGCAATAAATAAATAAATGGATAAATTTGATATAATCGATTCTTTTAACGTAGGTTAGCGTTTTTTGGTGACAGTGAATTTACGATGGTAGTTTCTGGATGTTTTTTATTGCCGAGAAAGCTACCAAACCGATAGATTAATCGAACAGGCGGGAAAAAGCTACCTACGTTATATTAGCTCCGCATTTGTGGAATTTCATTTGACCAATTATACCACTTAAAAGTTCAGAAAATCGTTAAAAAAAGTCAGGTATTTTCGTTATTTAGTCAGCAACAGAAACATTTTCATGGACCCTTTAAAATGTTCGAGGTCGACCGAAGGTGTTGGTACCCCATCAATTATACCATAGAAAGAATCAAAAAAGGTCAGATATTTTCATGATTTGGTCAGTGATAGAAATTTCATTATGAAGGTTTTAAATTTTTCAAGGTCAACCTAAGATGTTAGCACCCCAGTTGTGAAATTTTCATTGACCAATAATATCATTCGAAAGGTCATAAAAAGATCGGAAAAGGTCAGGTATTTCCATTATTTGGTTAGAAGCAGAAATAATTCTGTTAACCTTTAAAGATTCCCAAGGTCAAACGCAGATGTTATAGCACCTCATTTCTTGAAAATCAAAGGACTAAATATGTAATTCGATGGATAATTATGTACTGATAATTGGTCGCTGGAATTAAATACTTGGTCAGGTCGATTTCATTGAAAGAATAACGAATTAAGTGGCAGTGATAGCAACACGCATGTGTTGGGTATGCGGCGCAGTATCAGCATTCCAGCAATAATCGAACAGGGGTGGGCTCATTCGTGACTCCAATCAACGGTAAATCAAAATGGTCCACGTTCGTGAAGGATTTAAAATCGCGTGGTGGTACTGTAGATACACGCAAAATAATAATTTGAATGGGCTATATATATCTGCCGAACCATCTAGTGGATTTTACCCATTCACGAATTCGACCTTCGTAGAAATAAGCTCCAAACCTACTCTACAAATATCATGTCGTTCCTTCCGGAACATATTGTATTATGGTGATTATTATATTGATTTATCTATCTACCTCAAAAAAACATTTTTGCAGAACAAGTTGAAGTATATAAATTCACCGAACCCACGTGGAAATAAAATTATAAAATTTGAAATTTGAACAATCACGCGATTTTATGATGACAGATGCCGGCCAAAAATTTTGGCAGATCGGGTCCACTCAATCGCCCTAGACCCTAGCTATCGGATCCTCATTACACTACCCCATCCCTGCTTGCCGGCCTTAGATATTGGGTAGTGTAATAGGCCTTTAAGTTACTTGTTTTCTTTTATTTGACAACATATCTATTTTTATTAATTTCAGGTTTCCTAACTGCCATGAAGCAAGAAGTAGCAAGAGCTCATAAAGGATGGGCATTAGATCAGGTCTTCATGTCTAATGAAGTGACGAAGATGATGAAAGAAGAAACGATCAGTCCCCCTAACGTAAAATCCTTTTTCAATTCATTAATGTAGGGAGGCCCCGCTAAATATTTATTTGGCTATCTATTTATAATTTTCGATAATTTATCGTATTAATTCCATAGAAGTTTGCGACTCTGTTATGGTTCTGATAATATATTCGCCAAGGTTTGATTTCATTCAACCTGCAATTTAGGGTCTTGAGAATTGCGCTAGAGATAAGTTTAGCATTTTATGACAGTTGATGGACTTCCATTTAATTCAAAATCTCACTACTTAGGTATTGGAACATGTTACTATATCGTTGGAAAGGAAAAATTCTGCCATCACATGTTGGTCGCGGTTCTTGATAGCTGTAATGAATAACTTTTCATATTGGATAATACCTGGCTCGCTTCTCCTCTCATTTTACGGAACTTCAAGTCCGGATTCTTGAACATCAGGGATCTATCTATATAAAAGCTCATTGACGAGCAGTGCTTCCAAGTGTTGGAATCAATCAGAAACAAGTATTTTACCGCAAAGCACTTCATTCACTTTTATAAACCCAGACGGCAGGTCTTGGATTAGGTCTATAAAGTTTTCAACTAAAACTGAGTCAGGTTGGCACGCATCAAATACCTCTATGGTTTTAGTTACGTAAGAAACTTCTACTACTTTTATGTAGAACGTACAATGCCTCATAGTTGCCTCACATGAAAACAAACCTATCCAAACATTTTCCAATTATACAGAGTGGAATGTGTCTGACTTCATAAAAGTGAATGGAGTATTGTAGCTAGTCCCATATGTAGCTATCACATAGAATATACCTGTCATATATTTTATGTGTTATGCCTATTGTCATAAGCAAATATTTTAATCTTTGGTTGTATCATTATGCTAGAGGGTTAAAATGTATAACTCGAAGAAGAAAATATAATTTGTCCGAAAAGAATTAGAAAAAGAAAGAAAGGAGCTGTTAACCAAATATTGGCATTTCGAAAACATTATATCAGGCAAGGTAGAGGAAAACTGGTTTCCCAAACACCCCAAGCATTGGGTCAAATTAAAAATTTGAGAGTTAATCTATTCGTTAATCGAAGTATTCTTAATCAGCCATCAAAAAAAGAGATTCTAAACGACAACCATTTGGTCCTGTTTTTTATCCTGAACCTCCAATCTAGCAGTGAAATATTATCGAAGGTTTCAAAACCGTATAGATCCAATTTGATATTGCTGAAAATAACCGAAAACAGAAACTAAGAATAGGCGTTTTCTGTTTCATTCTCTCACAAATCCAGATGCATCGATTGTTCTCCAGAGATCACTGGTCTATCGTCATTTGATTCAAGAATGCAAAGTCTGTGGATACGCCCAGTTTCTCCCATATGATCTACTCCCAGATGTTCGAGAACCGCGACCCAAATTATATACAAATTCATCACATCTGGAAAAAAGCACTCATGTTTTTTCATGTCTGCATGCGTTTTTTTGAAGTCATTCAAAGTTACAATTTTGTCAATTGAAAATATATAGACCATGTTTCTTCTCTCATTGTACTGTGATAATAATTTGAATGAGAATGATCTACTCAGTGACATTAAGGTATCCACAAACTGGCATACATGCATGAAATGGAAGTAAACTGAACATGTGTGATATCCATGCGTGTCATTAACTGGGGTAAAAATACTTTGCTGACTGAAATAGAATTATACCGTTAATTTCAGTCTTCTAGTAAGAATATGAGACTCATAATGCAAACCAGATATCTATCGAGTATTACCTTCTTGCCACCATATTCAAAATTTAAATCCACTCCAATTTGGGGGTAGTTTATTCTTGTAATTTTTCAAAATAATTTGCTGACCGGAGGTTTCCAGTCGGGAAATTTTATCGAAACTCTACATTATGATTGAATGTAGCATACTTTTTGTGCCACCATAAAAAAAATTCAGATCCGCCCCCGTTTGAGGGTAGTTTATTCCTGTGATTTTTCAGGATTCCTTGCTGATCGGAAATTTCCCGTAGAGATATTTTATTTAAACTATGCATTGTGACTAAGCGTAGCATACTTGTGGTGCCACCATAAAAGAAATTCAAATCCGCCTCCTATTAAGGGCAGTTTATTCTTGTGATTTTTCGTAAATCGCATACCCTCTGTGCCACCATACAAAAATTTTATGTCCGACTCGTTCAAGGGTAGTTTATCCTCGTAATTTCTCGGAACACTTTGCTGACCGAAAATTTTCAGTGAAGATATTTTATTGAAACGATGTATTATGACTAACCGTAGCATACTCTTTGTGCCACCATAAAAAATATTCAGATCCACCCCCTATTAAAGGTAGTTTATTTTGTGATTTTTCCGAAATCCTTGCTGATCGATATTTTCCAGTAGAGATATTTCATTGAAACAAAGTAAAATAATAGGTCTCTTGCATGTAACACGAATTATCATATATGCATGTTTTTCTCATTCTATATCGATACAAAATCATAATGTGTGCTATCTCACACTCCAACAATTCGCGAATTTCGAATAATTCGGTATTAAAAATCTTCAAATCGGGACGCAAAACCAAAGTGGGTGAAACGCGGTAGATCGCCCCCTACGTCACTCGTTACTCCACGATGCCCCGATCGATACAGCCCGACGCTGTCTATTGGCTTGCTAGACAGAAAAGTATACGAGAAGAGGGAGAGAGTGGATATATCCCCTCACGTCACGGAAACCGCGAAGCTTCGTCCGTTTAAACAACCGGCATGCGGAGCCGAATTTAAAAGAGCATTTTCTCGCTAAAAATTTAAATATTTGATGGCGGTTAAAGTTTTTCAGTGGTCTTACGGATAGAATATTCGATTCCAATGATGAAAACAATTCATGCAAGAGACCTATTGCAAATCGGATACCCTCTGTGCCACCGTACAAAAATTTTAGGTCCGACTCGTTTAAGGGTAGTTTATCCTCGTAATTTCTCGGAATACTTCGCTGACCGAAAATTTTGAGTGGAGATATTTCATTGAAACAATGTATTATGACTAAACGTAGCATACGCTTGGTGCCACCTTGAAAAAATTCAGATCCGAACTTTATTCCTGTGATTTTTCAGGAATCCTTGCTGATCGGAAATTTCCCGTTGAGATATTTTATTGACACGATGTATTATGACTAACAAAGAGAATGCGACATTCTCTTTGTGCCACCATAAAAAATATTCAGATCCACCCCCTATTAAGAGTAGTTTATTCTTGTGATTTTTCGGAAATTCTTGCTTATCGATGTTTTTCCGGTGGAGATATTTCATTAGAACAAAGTAAAATATTTGCAATTCGGATACCCTCTGTGCTACCATACAAAAATTTCAGGTCCGACTCGTTTAAGGGTAGTTTATCCTCGTAATTTCTCGGAATTCTTTGCTCTAATGAGGGTTATTTATTCTTGAAAATCTTCGGAATAGCCTGCTAACCGGGCGTTTTCAGTAGAAATATTTCATCAAAACAATGCATTATTGTTTTTACCTTGAATAGGTGTATGTAATTCTTCGAAAAACTGTGGTGATTGGGGGAATTCTGTACAAGAATTTTCATTAGAGTTATCACAAGAATAAACTACCCTTGAACAGGGGCGGATCTGATTTTTTTTCACGGTGACACCAAGCGTATGCTACGTTCAGTCATAATGCATTGTTTCAATAAAAAATTTTCACTGAAAATTTTCGGTCAGCAAAGTATTCCGAGAAATTACGAGGATAAACTACACTTAAACGAGTCGGATCTGAAATTTTTGTACGGTGGCACAGAGGATATCTGATTTTTAATTATTATACTTTGTCTCAATGAAATATCTCCACTGGAAAATATCGATCAGCAAGGATTTACGAAAAATCACAAGAATAAACTACCCTCAATAGGGGGTGGATCTGAATATTTTTTATGGTGGCACCACAAGTATGCTACGCTTAGTCACAATGCATAGTTTAAAAATATTACAAGAATAAACTACCCCCAATTTGGGGTGGGTTCGAATTTTAAATGTGGTGGCACGAACATATCAATGTGCACAACTCAGTTTTAGAGTTTGGTTCAATTAAATATTTTTTTAGGTCGTGATTCAGAGGATTATATTTTGGTCAGCAAATTATCCACACCCATTAACTGTCAACATACAGAACACACTTTTTGTTTTTCAAATATATGAGTCTAAATGTGGACGATGAATGGAGAAGGCCAGTTTTATTGTTATTAGTGGCTAACACTCCCACCACTCGTTCTCAAAGGAATAAACAGCATAAGTAATATAAAATTAATTCCAACCCTTGATTCCTCTCATCTCTCATCAAATAAAATATTTCTTTTATTCACCATTTTTCCAGATGTAAAAAGATACAGACTGTTGAAATCTCCAAAAAAAATCAGTCTTTTTTTTGTAGCTTTGACATGGTTTTTCCAAATGAAATGAATTTTGGTGTGGAGTTCTTGATGACTATGACTCGTATTCTACAGTAATCAATATCATCTAAATTGAAACGATTTCCTGGATATCGATTCCCCGATTCAAAAAACTAGCATGAATAATGCAGATAAAGATTATGATAATCCTCAATCATTTTGGATACTTCAATTATTCCTTACTATTTCTCCTCAAACGAACCGTTATCGAGATATTCAACGTTGAATTTCATAAAATCTGATGAAAACTCGAGAAATTTCCATATTTTTGTGGATCTGCCCCTGAGCTAGTTAAGACTGTGAATGAAGCTCTGCTCACGTTTACCCGGAACATAGAATACACAAAAATATTTATCTATCTCGCATAGACTAAATATTAGGTCTAGGCCATGATGTAAGTTAAACATCATGGTCTATGCTATTTCGTGACCACAGACATAGTCCATACCTATGGACCTTTGAATACAGAACATGTTCTTTATTCAGAGCTATGGACCAAACTTTCCAAAGAATTCTAGAGTTCAATTGATGATTTATGGTTAGTTGAGTGATTTCTTATAATTTATACATAAATTTGATGAAAATTAGAATAATTATGGAATTTGCAATATAATAATGGGCAAGATTGAAATTATGTAAAATCTCATAATGGAAACAACTGGAAATTGCACTAATCTCAAGTGGATGATTGTGTTTCGATGGTCAAATGTAGTGAAATATTTTTCCAAAATAATACCGCAAAAAGTCTCGAATCAGAAGAATTAAGTTAGTAAATAAGTTTTCCAATCATATTTCTTTGATTTTCAAGCAATATATTGATTATACTACAATACAAAACACCGTAATTGATATCTGTCTTGAACTTGCAGACGAAGTGCAGGAGTGTATTAGCACACTGAGAAATATTTAAATACTTATAACTTGTTACTGGGGCTGAATCTGGAAAAATGGTAAATGAAGAAAGTGTTTCATTTTATGAGAGGAATCTATGGTTAAAATTAATGTACAACTTGAAGACTCACCCTGTATGTATTGAAACATTGCCTGACACTGACTAACAGAAATACATTAACGTCATATACAATTTGCCCACACACCAACATTCCAGCTTTTTGCTGCACGTTTTTTCGTTCAAGACTTCGGGCCAGTCCATAATTCTTGCGCGTCATACATGCTCGTGCATGCTCTCTCGAGGTGTATGACAAGCATGTAAGCTAGTTTTGAAAGCATTTGAAATAATTATATCTAAAAGGAATACCTAGCGAAGTTTATTTTTTGTCAAGAGAATGACCATATTTAAAAGCATGCCACGATAATGACTTCGACATTTTAGTTCGCGTGAACAAGGTTTTTTTGGTCCTTTTTTTTCGAAGAAAGTGGTTCATGAAACTTAAACCTTAATAGTACAGATATTTTTAGTTGTCCGGTCATCGACTTGTCAGCAGAGGCGTATCACAAAACAGCCCTTCACGCAACTGGCGTAACGTGACCGTTTTGCCACTATTCGTCAAATCGCTGATCGATAGTACAGAGGAGACTTTGCATCTGTTTCAGAGCTGTGCCAAAGCCTTGTGCTTAGTGCTCGTGAAAGCACTCGAAGCACTTTTGTGCTCCTAAGCACTGTGCTCGCAAGCACTTTATTAAGCCGGTGCTTAGTGCTTAGAGCTTCGAGAATTTTTTGAGAAGGCTTAGTGCTTAGTAATTCGCAAAAGTGCTCCTAAGCTCCGCAAAGTGCTCCCGAGCACCGCAAAGTGCTCCCAAGCACCAAAGTGCTCCCGAGCACCGCGAAGTGCTCCCGAGCACTGCAGGGCTTCGAAGCACTTTTCGGGATTACTAAGCACTAAGCCCTTCATGGACTTGTCGAAGCAGGAAAATGTCGGGCTATCGCGTGATTGGAGTAGACAAAGACAACTAATATATCGGTTGTGTCTGGTGTTTGGAGACATTCGACAAGGTATACAAGGATCCTCATTCGACACATTCGTGATATATGTGTTTACGTTTAGTTTTGTGCTACTATTATATGAAAACAATAAAATGCTTTCAGAGTCAAAGTGTCAAAGCGTAAGCTTTCAGCTTGGAATATCGAGATAGAATATATCGATCATGGAGATATTAGAATTCCGTTGATTCTGAAGAGTGTTAAAAAATCTCAAGTAATCCACTGACGTGAAGTCACGTGGATTATACTTATTAAATTTTCGTATTCGTATGTTACACATTCCGGTTAACATTCAAAATTTCATTTTTTTTTTCTCTATAATTTGGAACCTAATGATCTGATTGTAATGATATTTTGCATTCTTTGATGTAGTATGATTGCGTGTAGGTTCGAGAGAAATTCCGAGAGTATCGCAAAATTAGAGTATTCAAGAAAATTATATTTCTTGAGCTCAACTGAGTTCTGGATGAGTGATTTAGGTCATTTATGGCAGATGAGGCCAATCTCTACATTGAAATACTATAAATATCAATTGAATTCGATTATTTGCTATAGGATGGGAAAAATAGAAATGAATATTGTTTTTTGATCTCCTGATTAAACGGTCATCACGAAGATGTCTATTTTAGAAGCTATGGGACAAACATATATAATTATGCTCACGTCAATAACATTGTAACTTCCCGACCGATTTTGTCTATAAACGAACTTAGCCGAGATATTTAGGCTCTGAATCTACCCTGCAACTTTTCAGGGCTCTAAATTTTTCGTTTGGAGAGTAATCGTGTTTACGGAAGTACGAAGAGCCAAACATCGATATGGATAACGGATTCATCATCAGGGAGTCAAACTCATCAATTATTGGATTTCAATTCGATATTATCTGCGTTTTTTGAGAAATATTGGGAATATAAAATTTTGAATGGATATATCCACGGAATCATTAGGCGGATTTAACCCATTTACGAATTATACCGTCGTAATACGTTTACCCATTCTAAATTTTATATTCCCAGTATTTCCAAAATCAAGATCAAATTGAATCCAGTACTTCAATGAAAAATGACATGATTCAAATATAAAATTTTGTGGAGCCGAATTTTGAATTTTATTTCAATCTAACTAAACGATCATCAGGAAATCTTACGAATTTGCTCATTAGCTTTCGTCAACAAGCCTAATGGCCGATAGTAAGCACAATAACTTCCGAAAGAAACAACTAAGAAACTCGATATTTGTGAAGCCTCAATAACGTAGGCCGAATTCGTGACCACTTACCTAATGATCCATATAGCAATTCAAAATTTTAACGCCCAAAATTTTCAAAAATACAGATAAGATCGAATTAAAATCCAGTATTTGATTGAAAAATGACAACTTGAAGGTTCACACGGAATTTCGTGAGGATAATATGATCAGAAGATCGCAGAATATTGAGTATTTGAAAATAAATATTATTTTTTTAGATTGTTTCAATGACACGATCATCACGAAATTTCGCACAAGGTTGCAAATCAGCATTTTCAAACTAGTTACCAAGTTTCACAATGATTGAGATTGTATTTTTTTAATTACTCCGGAAAAAATAATGATACTGAGTGAAAAAAAAATTCCTCCACATATTTTTTCCCAATATCTCTGAGAATTATGAACATATCGATCTGAAATTTGGTAAACTGCTATGAAATATGGAGCTCAAGGTATAAGCAGATTTTTTTAAAATTTAGTGAACTGTTTCTGATAATGGAAATTTTTCTGAAAAAATTTCGAAAAAACTTTTTCAATCTTACAGGAAGTTGCGTGTCATTGTGCCCCAACTAAGTGCCAAGTTTCAATATCAGGAAAATAACCCCAAAATTTCAAATAGCTAAAATGCTGAAACCGTTGGGCCGCTTGTGCCCATCAACGAACATAACCGCGGCATTCGGATGCTCGACCTTATTCTCTAGTTTGCTCCGCTCGACAGATATAGGGTCCTTGGTTGGACGGCCGGCCGAACAGAATCGACTTTGACACCCGATCAGTGGGTTTAACCTAGTCGTTTGAGAGCATGCGCGCAAAAACGAGTTCGCCGTAGGCCATTTCAAGCAGATTTCATCAATAGAATCAAAGCTTGAATTGAAGGTTGAATTTGTAATGATGAGTTCAGAAAAAAATTGGCGTCATAAATTTCCTGATTTTGAATATATTAAAATTCATCAGTTTTTTCTCTTAAAAAAAAACTCATAGAAGAAGCAAAGTTTTGTTGAACCCACACTATTTATAGGAAGAGATACATGAGCATCGAGATGTTTAGTCAATATGTTCATCATAAACCATGATGTAATCAAAGCATGGTGTGCTCATCTGTGATCGTATTCACCAATGATGACGTCACTTTTTTCACTCTAATTCAAAGTAAAAAATATACATTTCCTTGGTTTTTAATCTTACCGACGTCTCTTTTTTTTCAGATGAGCACATCAACCCTTTCTAAAATCCTTTGAATTTTTTTTTTCTGTTTACACAGAATTTTTTCTAGTTCCGTTTTCTTTTATATTTAACGACCTTCAATGGATCGTTTCGATTTTTACTTGTCCCTTTTAGGATCTTTTCTATTTTTTTGATTATGATTGTCCATTTTTGGATCTTTCATATTTCTGTTTCAGTCTTATCATTTTTTTTTCATACAAAACATAATAGTTCCCTTGAATATATAAGAAATTCGGAGTTCCCGACTTTCTTTAAATATTATATATAAGACGATATAGTTCCGAAAATTTTCACAATTCAAAAGATTACAATAAATAGATATTGTTTTTGGTTGCAAGAATTTCTGGTTTGGATTTGGTAATAGTCTACAACCTGATATAGCATTCAAAGTTTCATAGAACCTCATTTGAAGAAAATAGTTCTATTGAAACTTAATATGTCATGAACATCCACTCAGAAATATTCAACATAAAATTAATAAATTTCTACATGAATACGGAAACGAATAAATAGAGAACAAATCTTCATTGCTAGTTTGAAAAAACTATGATTGAATAACATATAATTCGAGCATAGATCCGATCGTATCCTGTTGATTGAAATTTTGCAAATCGATCGGAAATTGACAGACTCGTCAAAGTTTGTTCAAACTACCTATAGTCTGAGGAAATAATATGCACTATGAACAGCACTAGTACAGTATCTTTGAATGCATTATACTTTATACAATCGAGTTTTTCAGTTCTTTCACATTTTTTTCTGTTTTCACTGATTGTTTTTCAGTTCCATTTTATCTTTATTCAATGTCCTTCAATGGATCTTTTCGATTTTTATTTGAATCTTTCTGGATGTTTTCTATTTTTTTGATTCTTTATGTCCATTTTCGGATCTTTTATATTTCTGTTGAGGTCTGATCATTTTTTTCATACAACAGTTTTAAACTGTGTACATCATCATGGAAAAAATATAGGGTGTTACATTTGACAGAATAGAGAAAAAACAATTTGAAATTCTTCATATTTGGACATTGATAACGGACACCCTGTATATGAGAAGTTGATTATTAAGGAACGATGACTAGGCAAATTCTTACGTTAAAAGAAATCCTGATCAAATTCATGTTTCTATCGCTTCTGGAAATCGGTGAAGGGCTTTTACCGAACTACTGTTTCGTAGAAATTTTGCAGTTTTTTCTGAATAAGATCCGTACCGTTGAAAAAATATCTCTAATATTTTGCGTCATGATAGAGGTATTAAAGAGCATTCAAAATATGCGAAAATATAAGGGGTGTTCCTTTCACAAAATCACTCATTTGTTGAATAATTATATTTGGGAACACCCTGTATATTGGAAAATAATTTCCTCAGATACAGAATTGAAAGTAGGTACAAAGGGAATGCTTTCCATCTAAATTTCTAAAACATCTGGTTTGGCAGCTATGGAAGCCTAACGCACTATTGCAGGACCATGTATATAATATGTAAAGAAAGTCAGGAACTCCGAATTTTTTGAATATTTGAAGAAATTATTATCTTTTTGTATGAAAAAAAATGATAAGACTAAAACAGAAATATAAAAGCTCCAAAAATGGACATAAAGAATCAAAAAAATAGAAAAGATCCAGAAAGGGGACAAATAAAAATCGAAAAGATCCATTGAAGGACATTGAATAAAGATGAAATGGAAGTGAAAACAGAAAAAATGTGAAAAAACTGAAAAACTCGATTGTATAAAGTATAATGCATTCAAAGAAATTGTACTAGTGCTGCCTTTAGTTCATATTATTTCCTCAGACTATAAATGGTTTGAACAAACTTCGACGAGTCTGTCAATTTCCGATCGATTTGCCAAATTTCAATCAACAGGATACGATCGGTGCTCCATCATGCTGAAACCACTTTTCATTTCGTATTTCCGTAGTTAACACTGCTAACATTCCGGGAAGAATGTTCTGAATAAAATTCAAATATGCAGCTCCATCTAAATTTCCTTCGAAAAAATGAGAGCCTATCACATGATTGCCGATTACTGCTCCCGAGACATTCAATGACCACCTGTGTTGTCTATCTATTTCCCTTATTATTCTTGGATTTTCTACAGAGTAATAATGAAAATTGTGCCTATTGACGGCTACGGAATTGTGGAAGGTTTCTTCATCACTGAATAAAACAAGTTCAAAAAATGTAGGGTTCTGTTCAATTTGAAAACTTGCTTATTTACAGAAATTCAGACGGTTTTCAAAATCGCTATCGGAAAGCGCCTGGTGCATCTGAATGTGGTAGGCATGATAAATACTCTTTTTGAGGATTCTTTGAACTGGACGCTAACTTATACTACAGGCTACACCAAGCTCCCCTTGGCTTGTGTGTGGATTTTCAGTTATATGCAGTAAAGCCTCGAGCTCTTTGTCTTCGTAAGTGGCCGATTTTATCATCTCTTCTTTTTTATACTTTACAACTCCTGTCTCTACAAATCTGTTTAAAAGCCTCCAAAAACTCGACTCATATGGATGTCTTCTTTCGGGATATTCGACAGCATAGGATCTACTGGCTAATTAACAGTTTCTGTGGCACTATACCAACATGAAAATCATATCAACCATTTCATCTTTACCAAAATTCATCTCCATTCGTTGTATTCGGAAATAACTTTGAGCTCTGAATAATAATATTTTGATCAGTAATAATAATCGATGTACTTAATAACAGTTTCTGTAGCACTGCTCCGACATGAAAATCATATGAACCATTTCATGAATAATAATTTTTTTGGATTCCGATAAAACTCTGTAATTTAGAATACACAAGTTACCAATAATACTTAAGTATGTGTTACTTATTCGGACAGTCATTATCATATTCATGTTTAACTTCTAGGATTATAATTTTGGAAGGGTTTTAAAATTTTTCGAAAATTGGTCATTCAGTTTGGTTTCATTGTGTGACTCATTTAAAATATCGGTTAGTTATCAAAATCAATTTCAAGCGATGAACCAAAATATTTTTGGTTATTCGCGGTTAACCGCAGTGGTTATGTGTCAAAGAGGATATAATGACGTCACAACCAATAACCACTGTCATTGTCGCTTGAATGTGTTGGTTTAAACCACAAAATACAAATTATTTTTGCGGTGAGAAAACAATTTTGACTTTTGATTCGAATAAAGGTCAAAGGTTTTGACAGTGTTCAGTTAAATTTTTGTATTCTTAATAATGGATATTCCTGGTGAAAAACTTGCATTACTGCAATTGGGAACTTCTGCCACCGCCTTAACGGTTAAGTTTGGAACCTGTACAAGCTAGTAGTTTTATGTGAACAAACAGTAGAAATGTGGTGGAGAACGAATATTTATTGAGCAGAGCTACAATATTTGAAGAAATTATTATAATTTTGTGTTAGATTTCTTGATAAGAAACTTTTCGTTTGGATCACGATATAAAATCGTGCTTCGAATCGTTCCTGGAGGATAATTTCGATGTTATTTTAGTGTCTGTTGCTTGGTGGATCAAAATGAACCAATAAAGTTTACTTGAATTCCGAAAGAAAATGAAACATGTATAACATATAAATGATTTTATTTTTATATCACAGCAGCTTAAGATACAAGCTAAATGAAAAATGTCTCAGCAGGTTCAACCTACCTATATAGAAATAAAAAATATTAATGTATTTATATGAATAACATTAGCTATTATCAACTTCAACAGTATTATCTAGTTTTTGTCAGGTTTTGAATCAGATCACTATCTCTTTGAATATCACATTGTGTAGTGTGTGAAGTAGGTAGCTGCAGAAGTACTCGGTAGTCTCTCTGAAGGAACAGCATTCTTCATCAAAATTCTTTCATTTCCATTTATACCTAAAACATATCGACATGAAGTTGTTCTGAAATGAATACATTGTATTTTACCTTTATGAAATCCAGGCCTTTCTTCTATAAACGATTTCCATGCCAGATGCTGTTTCCTAATTATCTTTACTTTCATTTGGCTTTGGAAAAAATGAAAACTTAGGGCAGTTGATGATCCTTTCTTCTTTGAACATGAATTACATTGAGTCGAAGAACACAACAATAGTCATCTCGGGAGGATGCCATTTCGAACTAATACAATCTAATATTTTAATCGGAAAGAAAGAAATTGATGAATGTTACAAACACTTTCGATATACCAAAAGTTGAACTCGGAGAACAACACAAAAATAAGTTTTACTCACCATTTAAGAGTAAATTGGATGTTTCAATATCTTCCACCTGAACATTTCAGTCACAGCTTGATAATTCAGGGAAATAAAATAAATGTTTTGACTGTTGACGTTTGCGGCCATTTCAAATATTCCGTTATTCCAACTATTTTGATGGACCGCTCGTGAAAAACAAGTCCAGAGCTGGGTTAAAACCGCAAAATTTTGGTTATAGTTGTGGTCCTTTCACAACTGATCCATGACGTCATGGGACCTAAACCGTTAGAGTAACCGATTTCGCTTGAATGAAATGGTTTAGACCAAAAAGGATTGGTTTTAACCAATCTGTTTTGGTTACTCGCTTGAAATTGGTTCAAGTTCATTATTCCTGAAATTTTTGGTTGAAATGTCATTTTTTGTGTCTGCTGGACACAGGAGTGAAAATAATCCTAAGGTAACTTCTGAAAACATGTATGGTTTTAAACTGTGTACATCATTATGGAATAAAATACAGGGTATTACATTCGAAAAAATAGAGAAAAAACAATTTGAAATTCCTCATATTTGGACATTGATAACGGACAATATGTATAAGAGAGGTTGATCATTTAGGAACGATGACTAGGCAAAATCTTGAGTTAAAAGGAATCCTGATAAAATTCATGTTTCTATCGCTTCCGGAAATCGGTAAAGGGCTTTTACCTATCTACTGTTTGGTAGAAATTTTGCAGTTTTTCTGAAAAATATCCCTAATATCTTGCGTCATGATAGAGGTATTGAAGAGCATTCAAAATATGCGAAAATATAAGGGGTGTTTCATTTACAAAATCAATCATTTGTTGAATAATTTTATTTGGGAACACCCTGTAAATTAGAGAATAATTTCCTGAGATGCAGAATTAAAAGTAGGTTTCATATAAATTCTGCAGTTTTTTCTGATTAAGATCCGTACCGTTGGAAACATATCCCTTATATTTCGCATCATGGTAGAGATATTGAAGAGCATTGAAAATATGCAAAAATATAAGGGGTGTTCCATTCAAAAAATCACTAATTTGTTGAAAAATTTTATTTAGGAAAACCCTGTATATCAGAAATTAATTTCCTGAGATGGAGTATTGAAAGTACAAAGAGAATGATTTTCAACTAAATTCCTAAAACGTCTGGTTTGGCAGCTATGGAAGCCTAACGCACTATTGCAAGTCCCTGTATAAGAAAATATAGTTCCGAAAATTTTTCACAATTCAAAAGATACAATGAGGAGATCTTTTTTTTGCAAGAATTTCTGATGATGGTAGATTTCTTTAGGTTGTGATTGGTTTGATTTCTGTAATAGTCTACAACCTGAGCATTCAGAGTTTCATAGAACCTCGTTTGGAGAAAATAGTTCTATTGAAACTTCCACTCTATATATCATGAACATCCACTCAGAAATATCCAACAAAAAATTGATAAATTTGTACATGAATACGAAAACGAATAGAAATAGTACAAATCCCCAATGTTAGTTCGAAGAAACTATGATTGAATAACATATAATTCGAGTATGAATCCGATCTTATCCTGTTGATTGTGATTTTGCAAATCGATCGGAAATTGGCAGACTAGTCAAAGTTTGTTCAAACTACCTGTAGTCTGAGGAAATAATATGCACTAGGTACAGCGCAAGTACAGTACCTTTAAATGCATTATACTTGATACAATCGAGTTTTTCATTTCTTTCACACTTTTTCTGTTTTCACTGATTTTTCTTCAGTTCCATTTTTATCTTTATTCAATGTCCTTCAATGGATCTTTTCGATTTTTACTTGTCCTTTTCTGGATCTTTTCTATTTTTTTGATTCTTTATGTCCATTTCGGATCTTTTATATTTCTGTTTTAGTCTTATCATTTTTTCCCACAATAACATAATAATTCCTTTGAATATACAAAAAATTCAGAGTTCTCGACTTTCTTCACATATTATATATAAGACAATATAGTTCCGAAAATTTTTCACAATTCAAAAGAATATAATGAATAGTACTTTTTTTTGTTGAAAAAATTTCTGATGATAGTAGATTTCTTGTGGTTGTGATTGGTTTCATTTTGGTAATAGTCTACAATCTGATATAGCATTCAGAGTTTCATAGAAAATCATTTGAAGAAAATAGTTCTATTGAAACTTCCACTGAATATATTATGAACATCCACTCAGAAATATCCAACAAAAAATTGATAAATTTGTACATGGATACGAACACGAATAAATAGAGTACAAAACCTCATTGTTAGTTAGAAAAAACTATGATTGAATAACATATAATTCGAGTATAGATCCGATCGTATCCTGTTGATTGAAATTTAGCAAATCGATCGGAAATTGACAGACTCGTCAAAGTTTGTTCAAACTACCTATAGTCTGAGGAAATAATATGCACTATGAACAGCACTAGTACAGTATCTTTGAATGCATTATACTTTATACAATCGAGTTTTTCAGTTCTTTCACATTTTTTCTGTTTCCACTGATTTTTTTTTTCAGTTCCATTTTTATCTTTATTCAATGTCCTTCAATGGATTTTTTCGATTTTTACTTGTCCCTTTCTGGATCTTTTCTATTTTTTTTATTCTTTATGTCCAACTTCGGATCTTTAAGATTTCTGTTTTAGTCTTATCATTTTTTTTTCATACAAAAATTGAATAATTCCTTCAACTATACAAAAAATTCGGAGTTCCCGACTTTCTTCACATATTATATGTGAGACAATATAGTTCCGAAAATTTCTCACAATTAAAAAGAATACAATTAATAGATCTTTTTTTTGTTGTGAAAATTTCTGATGATAGTAGATTTCTTGTGGTTGTGATTGGTTTGGTTTTAGTAACAGACTACAACCTAATAAAGCATTCAGAGTTTTATAGAACCTCATCTGAAGAAAATAGTTCTAAAGAAATCTCCACTGAATATATCATGAACATCCACTCAGAAATATTCAACAAAAAATTAATGAATTTCCACATGAATACGAAAACGAATAAATAGAGTACAAATCTTCATTGCTAGTTTGAAAAAACTATGATTGAATAACATATAATTCGAGTATAGATCCGATCGTATCCTGTTGATTGAAATTTTGCAAATCGATCGGAAATTGACAGACTCGTCAAAGTTTGTTCAAACTACCTATAGTCTGAGGAAATAATATGCACTATGAACAGCACTAGTACAGTATCTTTGAATGCATTATAGAGTATAATTGTATAAAGACAATCGAGTATTTCAGTTCTTTCACATTTTTTCTGTTTTCACTGAT
Organism: Myrrha octodecimguttata; assembly: GCA_958510865.1. Lineage (NCBI taxonomy): Eukaryota > Metazoa > Arthropoda > Insecta > Coleoptera > Coccinellidae > Myrrha > Myrrha octodecimguttata. The sequence goes on from OY294056.1 coordinate 27,624,258, forward strand.
TTTTTTTTCATTTCCATTTTTATCTTTATTCAATGTCCTTCAATGGATCTTTTCGATTTTTACTTGTCCCTTTCTGGATCTTTTCTATTTTTTTTATTCTTTATGTCCAACTTAGGATCTTTTAGATTTCTGTTTTAGTCTTATCATTTTTTTTCATACAAAAATTTAATAATTCCTTCAAATATACCAAAAATTCTGAGTTCCCGACTTTCTTCACATATTATATGTGAGACAATATAGTTACGAAAATTTCTCACAATTCAAAAGAATACAATTAATAGATATTTTTTTTGTTGTGAAAATTTCTGATGATAGTAGATTTTTTGTGGTTGTGATTGGTTTGGTTTTAGTAATAGACTACAACCTGATAAAGCATTCAGAGTTTCATAGAACCTCATCTGAAGAAAATAGTTCTAATGAAATATCCACTGAATATATCATGAACATCCACTCAGAAATATTCAACAAAAAATTAATGAATTTCCACATGAATACGAAAACGAATAAATAGAGTACAAATCTTCATTGCTAGTTTGAAAAAACTATGATTGAATAACGTATAATTCGAGTATAGATCCGATCGTATCCTGTTGATTGAAATTTTGCAAATCGATCGGAAATTGACAGACTCGTCAAAGTTTGTTCAAACTACCTATAGTCTGAGGAAATAATATGCACTATGAACAGCACTAGTACAGTATCTTTGAATGCATTATAGAGTATAATTGTATAAAGACAATCGAGTATTTCAGTTCTTTCACATTTTTTCTGTTTTCACTGATTTTTTTTTCAGTTCCATTTTTATCTTTATTCAATGTCCTTCAATGGATCTTTTCGATTTTTACTTGTCCCTTTCTGGATCTTTTCTATTTTTTTTATTCTTTATGTCCAACTTCGGATCTTTTAGATTTCTGTTTTAGTCTTATCATTTTTTTTCATACAAAAATTTAATAATTCCTTCAAATATACAAAAAATTCGGAGTTCCCGACTTTCTTCACATATTATATGTGAGACAATATAGTTCGGAAAATTCCTCAGAATTCAAAAGAATACAATGAATAGATCTTTTTTTTGTTGTGAAAACTTCTGAGGATAGTAGATTTCTTGTGGTTGTGATTGGTTTGGTTTTAGTAATAGACTACAACCTGATAAAGCATTCAGAGTTTTATAGAACCTCATCTGAAGAAAATAGTTTTAAAGAAATCTCCACTGAATATATCATGAACATCCACTCAGAAATATTCAACAAAAAATTAATGAATTTCCACATGAATACGAAAACGAATAAATAGAGTACAAATCTTCATTGTTAGTTTGAAAAAACTATGATTGAATAACATATAATTCGAGTATAGATCCGATCGTATCCTGTTGATTGAAATTTTGCAAATCGATCGGAAATTGACAGACTCGTCAAAGTTTGTTCAAACTACCTATAGTCTGAGGAAATAATATGCACTATAAACAGCACTAGTACAGTAACTTTGAATGCATTATAGAGTATAATTGTATAAAAACAATCGAGTATTTCAGTTCTTTCACAGTTTTTCTGTTTTCACTGATTTTTTTTCAGTTCCATTTTTATCTTTATTCAATGTCCTTCAATGGATCTTTTCGATTTTTATTTGTCCCTTTCTGGATCTTTTCTATTTTTTTTATTCTTTATGTCCAACTTCGGATCTTTTAGATTTCTGTTTTAGTCTTATCATTTTTTTTTCATACAAAAATTTAATAATTCCTTCAAATATACAAAAAATTCGGGGTGCCCGACTTTCTTCACATATTATATGTGAGACAATATAGTTACGAAAATTTCTCACAATTCAAAAGAATACAATTAATAGATATTTTTTTTGTTGTGAAAATTTCTGATGATAGTAGATTTTTTGTGGTTGTGATTGGTTTGGTTTTAGTAATAGACTACAACCTGATAAAGCATTCAGAGTTTCATAGAACCTCATCTGAAGAAAATAGTTCTAATGAAATATCCACTGAATATATCATGAACATCCACTCAGAAATATTCAACAAAAAATTAATGAATTTCCACATGAATACGAAAACGAATAAATAGAGTACAAATCTTCATTGTTAGTTTGAAAAAACTATGATTGAATAACATATAATTCGAGCATAGATCCGATCGTATCCTGTTGATTGAAATTTTGCAAATCGATCGGAAATTGACAGACTCGTCAAAGTTTGTTCAAACTACCTATATTCTGAGGAAATAATATGCACTATAAACAGCACTAGTACAGTATCTTTGAATGCATTATATAGTATAATTGTATAAAGTCAATCGAGTATTTCAGTTCTTTCACATTTTTTCTGTTTTCACTGATTTTTTTTTCAGTTCCATTTTTATCTTTATTCAATGTCCTTCAATGGATCTTTTCGATTTTTACTTGTCCCTTTCTGGATCTTTTCTATTTCTTTTATTCTTTATGTCCAACTTCGGATCTTTTAGATTTCTGTTTTAGTCTTATCATGTTTTTTTCATACAAAAATTTAATAATTCCTTCAAATATACAAAAAATTCGGAGTTCCCGACCTTCTTCGCATATTATATGTGAGACAATATAGTTCCGATAATTTCTCACAATTCAAAAGAATACAATGAATAGATCTTTTTTTTGTTGTGAAAACTTCTGATGATAGTAGATTTCTTGTGGTTGTGATTGGTTTGGTTTTAGTAATAGACTACAACCTGATAAAGCATTCAGAGTTTCATAGAACCTCATTTGAAGAAAATAGTTCTATTGAAACTTCCACTGAATATTTCATGAACATCCACTCAGAAACATTCAACAAAAAATTAATGAATTTCTACATGAATACGAAAACGAATAAATAGAGTACAAATCCTCATTGTAAGTTTGAAAAAACTATGATTGAATAACATATAATTCGAGTATAGATCCGATCGTATCCTGTTGATTGAAATTTTGCAGATCGATCGGAAATTGACAGACTCGTCACAGTTTGTTCAAACTACCTATAGTCTGAGGAAATAATATGCACTAAATACAGCGCTAGTACAGTATCTTTGAATGCATTATACTTTATACAATCGAGGTTTTCAGTTCTTTCACATTTTTTCTGTTTTCGCTGATTTTTTTTTTCAGTTCCATTTTTATCTTTATTCAATATCCTTCAATAGATCTTTTCGATTTTTACTTGTCCTTTTCTGGATCTTTCCTATTTTTTCGATTCTCTGTGTCCATTTCGGATCTTTTATATTTCTGTTTTAGTCTTATCATGTTTTTCCTACAATAACATAATAATTCCTTTGAATATACAAAAAATTCGGATTTTCCGACTTTCTTTACATATTATATACAGGGTCCTGCAATGGTGCGTTAGGCTTCCATAGCTGCCAAACCAGACGTTTTAGAAATTTAGTTGGAAAGTATTCCCTTTGTACCTACTTTCAATTCTGCATCTCAAGAAATTATTTTCTAATATACAGGGTGTTCCCAAAAAAATTATTCAATGAATGAGTGATTTTGTTAATGAAACACCCCTCATATTTTCGCATATTTTGAATGCTCTTCAATACCTCTATCAGGACGCAAGATATTAGGGATATTTTTACAACGGTACGGGTCTTATTCAGAAAAAACTGCAAAATTTCTACCAAACAGTAGTTCGGTAAAAGCCCTTCACCGATTTCCGGAAGCGATAGAAACATGAATTTTATCATGATTTCTTTTAACTCAAGATTTTGCCTAGTCATCGTTCCTAAATGATCAACCTCTCTTATACAGATTGTCCGTTATCAATGTCCAAATATGAAGAATTTCAAATTGTTTTTTCTCTATTTTTTCGTATGTAATACCCAGTATTTTAATGCATGATGATGTACACAGTTTAAAACCATACATGTTTTCAGAAGTAACCTTAGGATTATTTTCACTCCTGTGTCCAGCAGACACGAAAAATGACATTTCAACCAAAAGTTTCAGGAATAATGAACATAATAACTAACGGATATTTTAAATGAGTCACACAATGAAACCAAACTGAATGACCAATTATCGAAAAATTTTAAAACCCTTCCAAAATTATAATCCTTGGAGTTCAACATGAAAATGATAATGTTTGTCCGAATAAGTAACACATACATAGGTTTTATTGGTAATTTGTGTATTCGATTACAGAGTTTTATCGGGATCCAAAAAATTATTATTAATGAAATGGTTCATATGATTTTCATGTCGGAGCTTCAGAAACTGTTATTAAGTACATCGATTATTATTACTGATCAAAATATTTTTATTCAGAGCTCAAAATTATTTCCAAATACAATGAATTGAGATGATTTTTGGTGAAGATGAAATGGTTAATATGATTCAAATATTGTTATTCAGAGCTCAAAATTATTTCCGAATACAATAAATTGAGATGAATTTTGGTGAAGATGAAATGGTTGATATGATTTTCATGTTGAGGCAGTGCCACAGAAACTGTTTATTAGCCAGTAGATCCTATGCTGTCGAATATCCCGAAAGAAGACATCTACATGAGTCGAGTTTTTGGATGCTTTTAAACAGATTTGTAGAAACAGGAGATGTCAAGTATGTCAAGTATGCAAGAGTAGAGAGGATAAAATCGGCCACTAACGAAGACAAGGAGCTCGAGGCTTTACTGCATGTAACTGAAAATCCACACACAAGTCAAAGGGAGCTAGGTATAGCCTGTAGTATAAGTTAGCGTCCAGTTCAAAGAATCCTCAAAAAGAGTATTTATCATGCCTACCACATTCAGATGCACCAGGCGCTTACCGATAGCGATTTTCAAAGCCGTCTGAATTTCTGTAACTGGGCAAGTTTTCAAATTGAACAGAACCCTACATTTTTTGAATTTCTTTTATTCAGTGATGAAGCAACCTTCCACAATTCCGGAGCCGTCAATAGGCACAATTTTCATTATTACTCTGTAGAAAATCCAAGAATTATAAGGGAAGTAGACAATTACAACTTGTGGTCATTGAATGTCTCGGGAGCAGTAATCGGACAATAACACTTAGAGTGTTCGAAAGTTGTTGTTGATCAGTAAGAATATTCCAAGATGATAAAAATCTTTGAAATTCGGTTTCAAAGAATTCGAACCTGATATATGCTTATAAACAGGCTGTTATTCATTTTTGGACAAATTTAGATATTTGAATTTTTCCGTCCGACATGCGATCATCGCCTACAAAACAAACCAGTTCTTCAGAATGGGCATACCTTGACAAAATAACTGAAGCAGAATTAGTGAGACAATAGAAAGATAATAGAAGGGTGTTCACTAATTATTTGATCAATAAAAATTGATTGTATTTTATAACGAAATAAACGTGTGTCTAGCGTGAAGAGTTCACAAAATGGAATGTGTCGCTACATGAGAGGGTCTAAAAAATAACAACTAATTCTAAGAATTGGAGGGGCGTACACAATGTTGAAAGTCTTCTTCCTGAATCAATCCAAGGACTCGTGTCCTTAAGGATTGGTATGTTTTCTGGAACACCCCTATAAAGAGGTGAGCTTTGTTTGTTTAGTATGGCTAATCTCTGGAACAACTGGACCAATTATTATAACTCTTTTCTTGCTCGAAATAGTGTATTACGTTACTAGTGTGGAAAGTGACCCATTACAAATCAGTGGGGGAATGTTGTCGCACGAGGCGCCAGCGATATCCCACTGGTGTGATAAGGCACTTTCCACACAAATAATGTACACTATTTTTCCGACGACTACAGATTGTGTGCTATTTGCCATTTTCGCATATGGTCGACGGAAAAGGCTTTTTTCGGGTAGTCATAGGTTCCATTTCATTTCGATAAATGTTCATATTGGGTGAGAAAACTATTCATTCTGAAGGAAAAGGTCAAACGCTGGTAGCTTGTATGTATGGTTTTCACTTATAAATGTGCTCAATCATATAACCAGGACGGCAACTCGATGCGGCCTAACTGCCGAACCGTAAACACAATAACTTCCGAAAGAAACAACTTAGAAACTCGATATTTGTAGAGAAGGTTTAGACCTTAATTTCAAAGGCCGAATTCGTGAATGGATGAAATCCACCCAATGATTCCGCAGATGTACCCATTCAAAGTTTATTCTCACAATATTTCCAAAAATACAGATTAGATTGAATTGAACTCCAGTACTTCATCTAAAACTGACAGTTTGAGGTTTATACAGAATTTAATGAGATTAGTATGAAGAGAAAATCACAGAATATTGAATATTTGAAAAAAAAATTTGAAATTTTTCTTTCAGACTGTTGTAATGACACGATCATCAGGAAATTTAGCACAATTTTATCCTTCAGCATCTTTGAACTAACTGCAAAGTTTCATCACGATTGAATCAGTATTTCTTGAGTTATACCGAAAAAAACAACGACATCGAGAAGAAAACCACGAAATTCTACATATTTTCCCCAATATCTCCAAGATTAATAGCCGTATCGAATTGAAATTCAATACACTGCTGTGAAATATGGATCTGAAAGTATGACTGGAATACGAACAATAGTTTCAGAAAAAAAAAATTTTTCGGAAATTTTTTTTTAAATTCAGTGACCATAAGATTTCAACGAAATTTTGCTTAAAGTTGCGCGTCATTATGTTCCAAATAACTGCCAAGTTTCAATCCAATCGCTCCAGTAGTTTCTGAAATATGAGGAAATTAACCTCAAAATTTCAAATGGCTATAACTCCGAAACTATCTGGACGATTTGGCCCATTAATGAACTCAACCTGCGTTTTTTGAAATGCAACCCTTCCTGAAATTTTCAAGTTGATAGAATCCTTCGTACGCCCGTTATCGTGGTGACGGCTGGCCGGACAGAATCGATTTCGACACCGGATTCGTCATCAGTGAGTCCAAGCTAGTCGTTTAAGACCATTTTCGGCTCAATAATTGACAATTACAGACATTTGGGCAGAAAGAAAGCCGCTGTTCCCCAGAACATGCGCGCAAAAAGCGGTTCTAATTCGAAAGAATTTAGATTTCACGTTTTCGAAATTGCCAACGCTTTTTTGACCTCCTTTATCGTGGTTTTTGATTGACTAACCTTCTCCTCGCGGAAGCCTGCGAACGACATTTTTCCAATGAAAAACTTGAGAAGAATAGGTCTCTTGCATGATTTTTTTATCATGGGAATCAAAATTTCTATCCATAAGACTACTGAAAAACTTTAACCACCGTCAAAAATTTCAATTTTCAACGAGGAAATGATCTTTCAAATTTGGCACCGCATAACAACTGTTTAAACGAACGAAACTTCACGGCTTCCATGACTAACTTTCAATCTTCTCGTGTACTTTGTACTGTAGCAAGCCAATGGACAGCATCGGCTGTATCGATCCGTGAATCGTACAATGACGAGTGACGTAGAAGGTGATCTGACGCTTAGACCTTGAGTAGCGATTTGCCCATTTTTATTACCGAATTATTAAAAATTCGCCGATTGTTGAAGTGTGTATGATAGCATATATTAGGATTTTGTATCGATATAGAATGAGAAAAACATAAAATATGATAATTCGTGTTACATGCAAGAGACCTATTGTTTTTTGCAATTTGACGTTCAAAAAGGATTTTCTGACGAAAATTTGACATTAACACAAGTCAAACATTCGTAAGAAATCTATTTTATTATGAAATATGGAGCTTATCGTATGAAAAACGATAGTTGGTATCACTTCCAGCGAAACCAGAAGTCCCACGAATCCCAAAAATGTCAGGGAGGTATCTATCTAGCAAAGCTTAGGTCCAAAATGCAAACGTAAATTTCGATTCCTTTCTAAAAATATTTTGACGAACGATATTCGTGGGACACCCGATATATTGAATTGAGCCTTTCTATGAATTCACGCATTTACCCTGTAGGTTCGCATATAGTTGAATTTCTCATAACAATAGAATATAAAATTACAACAAGGTTATAGAATACCTAGAATACCAAAACAACCTCTGAATAAAATATATAATTACAGTTATGGAAAGTTAACTCACCACAATCTTTTGATACTTATTACGATCATGAAGACAACTCACCAGGAACTCCACTGAAATAAAACATAACGAAATGAATATGCATCAATACTTATTACTAACCTAACTTTATTGAAGCAAATTAGGTCAAATATGGTCTTTTTCATTAAAACATTTGAATTGAGATTGACAAGATATATGGGCTGAATTGGCTGGAAAATGAATTGGAACTAGGAAATTTCCTTGTCTAAAAAATCTACGTGCATGTGATTGTCGGAAATGTTGGTTTGGCCGAAATTTTTGAAATACAAGAATATTGCAAAAAAATAATTCTGATGATTTTGGATTTATTGTCCGGTGAAGGAATCGGATAGGTTTATAGTTTAGACTCTGGAACTGTACAGTTCTTCTCGTTTATATTTTGTACTGTTTGGATATTGTTCATAAAGCAACATTCTTCCAAGGAACTGTCTTCGAGGAAAGGTTTAATTCGCGCAATGAGTGGATGCAATTTCTATGAATAATTATCTTCAATTAATTTTCAACAGTTCTGTTTCATATAATGGAAAAAACCAAAAAAAATCCGAAAAATGAACAATGAATCAAAACCCATCTAAACAATAAAAAATGTTTCAAAATACTCGAAATATAGGTTACCTTGGCTCTTATTAATTGTATAAATAAATATCTCTCACGGGACTATTACAACTAAAGCAGCAAAATGAAATAACTTCACTTACAACTTTAAATTAATTCGACCCAATCAAAAATATAACTTTTTCGAGTTGTGTTCGTAACTACCTTTTCATAAAAATATCACACTGATTTAAAAAAAATTTACCAATTTGGGCTATTTCCTATATCACAATATGTGTCCCATTATAAGAAAAACTCCCACACTTGAGTACGGAATGAAATATGTACGTATGTTACTTATATTATATGTACGATATATCAGTAGAATTGATAACTCACCAAATATTTTTTCGATAGTAGACATCATTGGAGGGCTGAGACATAATGCCTTATTTTCTTTACGGGGTTGGAGTAAATCACGAAAGTAAAATGATAATGACGTTAATTCACTGAATAACCTTTTCTACGCACCAAGTTAGAAATGTTAACAGCGCAGTTCCTAAGTGTTGAACTAAGTCAAAACGGCCTAGTATTCAAATTTTCGATTCACAGGTCTCGGGAACTAAAAATTGTTCGCAGCGTCAACCTACAACGCGTCAAATCTACCTAGATAATGACCGCACATCTGCAGGCCACTTGCATAAACGAGGATAGCTTTGTTTTTTGCGGAATTATTCATGCACCAATACGATTAGCATTCGTTAATATACGGATTCCGACCGAAATGTTCCTCGATCAATATCTCGAAAAAAAAAATAGTAACGACTTTCCTGAAATTTTGTACTTGGAAAATTGTAAAAAGTACACAACTATACGGTTTAAATTGAGCAAATGCATGGTAATTTTTGTGATTCATTCTGTTCAGAAGCATTTTCAAAAGATGTTTATCAATACAATTCCATATATCGAGAATAAAACCAATATATTCCTTCACAGAATCTTAATTTTTGAAGTTATTTCCTACTCACTACCCACTCATGCGATCAAATTTAAACTTGATAACTATTTGGAGAATATCAACGCGCAACTGCCTGCAAAATTTTCTTGGATGGTAGTGAATTGAAAAAAAAAATCCCGAATTTTTGTTCAAAAAAGTTTTTTTTTGAAACTGTCATCAGATTTCAATTGAATTTTTCAGACCTTCGAATCAATATTTAAATTTAAATATTTTACCAAATTTCAGTTCGATCAGATTTCCATTTCCGGAAATATTCGGAAAAAAATCCGTCAAATGTCGTGGTTTTTCCTCGGTATCGTTGTGTTTTCCGGATAAACCCAAAAAAAGTACTGATCCGATTATGATGGAACTTGGAAGGTAGTTGGAAACGCTGATGCACAATTTTCTGCAAAATTCGTGATGATGGTGGGGCATTAGATAAGTTTAAATATTTTCTGGAGTTATAATAAGAAATTTTTTGATATATGCCCATATGCAGTTGTTTAGTGGATAATTAATTACAAATTTCAAGTGATAAGAGCTGGGTTAATGGGTCCGATTCCGCAATCAGTTCCTCACCGAACGCATGCGCATTTTGAAGAAGAGCGTTCATGCGTCGCAGAACTAGTAGATACGGTTCTTTCGGCGTTACCGAGGCTACCAATTTATCGGTTTTTCTACTGATTTTAAGACCGATGTCTCGATATACCGAAACCTGAGAAACATCTACTGCATTTAATTTTTACAGATACATATTCTATCGAAATTGAATTCATATCCAAAAATATAAATGTAAGCAAAAGTTCCCAATTTCCTTCGGAATGAAGAAGTAAGGTGACGCTTTCGCCCAATATACATATATACTCCATTCGCTCTTAAAAACTATCCCGGTTGGCCATGATTTAGCTCCATCAAGTTTTTTACTCAAAACTGACGCAGGTTAGCAGTCGTGAAATAACAGAGTTGTGCCGAAGCCTTGTGCTTAGTGCTCGTGAAAGCACTCGAAGCACTTTTGTGCTCCTAAGCACTGTGCTCCCAAGCACTTTATTAAGCCGGTGCTTAGTGCTTGGTGCTTCGAGAATTTTTTGAGAAGGCTTAGTGCTTAGTAATTCGAAAAAGTGCTCCTAAGCACCGCAAAGTGCTCCCAAGCACTGCAGGGCTTCGAAGCACTTTTCGGGATTACTAAGCACTAAGCCCTTCATAGACTTGTCGAAACAGGAAAATGTCGGGCTATCGCGTGATTCGAGTAGACAAAGAGAACTAATATATCGGTTGTCTCTGGTGTTTGGAGACATTCGACAAGGATTACAAGGATCCTCATTCGACACATTCGTGATATATGTGTTTAAGTTTAGTTTTGTGCCACTATTATATGAAAATAATAAAATGCTTTCGGAGTCGAAGTGTCAAAGCGTGAACTTTCAGCTGGGAACATCGAGATACAATATTTCGTATTCTATCTCGATCAGGGAGATATTAGAATTTCGTTCTGAAGAGTGTTTGAAAATCTCAAGAAATCCACTGACGTGAAGTCACGTGGATTATACTTATCAAATTTTCGTATTCGTATGTCACACACTCCGGTTCACATTTAAATTTTTTTTTTCTCTATAATTTTGAACCTAATGATCTGATTGAAATGATATTTTGCATTTTTTGATGTAGTATGATTGCGTGCAGGTTCGTGAGAAATTCCGAGAGTATCGCAAAATTAGAAGAAAAAAAAATTTCTTGAGCTTGAAATTAAATTAACTCCTGAATGTATCCCTAGTCGTTAATCTGGTGGTAATGATGCAACCTCTTACTCCCTAGCTATTTATTTCAACTTTACAATTAAAATTGCTATTTACAAACACAAATTTAGGTACAGTGAATCTGAGATACGGGATTCGAAGAAGCACTTATCTTAATAGTAAGGATCCGGTGGTATGATCCTTCAAAATACAGGTGTTATGCAGGTAGTCCAGTTTCAAGAGATTCCATCCAGAGTAAAGTCCAGAATTAAGATATTCCAGTGATAATCAGCTTCGGTACAAAGGTATTCCAGTCATAATCAGCTCCAGTATTAAGATAATCAAGCAAAGATTGCCTCTAGTACCAAGATGATCCAGTTAAACCCTGGATCCGGTTGTGGGATATTCAAATGGGCGATGGCCCCGGTACAAAGATAATCCAGTAGTCGGTAGCTCGGTGAAAAGATGGTTCAGTGGGCGATAGCCCCGGTACAAAGATGATGCAGTGAGCGGTAGCCCCGGTACAAAGATGCTTCAGTGGGCGATAGCCCCGGTATTAAGATGATGTAGTAGGCGGTAGCCCCGGTACGAAGATGATTCAGTAGGCGATAGCCCCGGTACAAAGATGATGATGATGATTACATGACTCAAATATAAAATTTGTGGAAACAAAATTTTGAATTTTATTTCAATCTAACTAAACGATCATCAAGAAGTCGTACAAATTTGCTCTTTAGCTTTCGTTAACCAGCCTAACGGCCGATATTAAACACAATAACTTCTGAAAGAAACAACTTAGAAACTCGATATTTGTGAAGCCTCAATTACGTATGCCGAATTCGTGACCACTCACCCAGTGATTCCGCAGATATAGCCATTCAAAATTTTAACACCCAATATTTTCAAAAATCTACGATAATTCGTAGGATGGGAATAGGTCGGAAATAAGACACTAATTCATTCCTTCAAGCGACGTTTCGCAATTATTTTGTTGCTTCTTCGAACTCTATAATCATAAAACAGTTAAAAACATAATTAAACCAACACCGTGTAATATTTAAAAACTTATTCTCTTACCTCGGAAGCAGTTACTGTCAATGTTTCTATATAATGTCATACAATTTCGATCTCAAGAATCTTCGGTTCTATTGATCTGAAACTCAGCTCATTGAAACAGTATTTTCATCGATATTAAAGCAGGAAGGTATACAAAAAAAAATTTCGAAAATAGAGATGAGATCGAATTGATATCCAGTATTTGATTGAAAAATGACAACTCGAAGGTTCACGCGGAATTTCGTGAGGATAATATGATCAGAAGATCGCAGAATATTGAATATTTGAAAAAAAAAATTTTTTTCAGATTGTTCTAATGACACGATCATCACGAAATTCTACACAAAGTTGCAAATCAGCATTTTAAACTAGTTACCAAGTTTCACAATGATTGAAATTTTATTTTTTGAGTTATTCCGAAAAAAATAACGATACTGAGTAAAAAACCATCCAAAATTGCATCCGAATATTTTTTCAGAATATCTCTGAGAATTATGAACATATCGAACTGAAATTTGGCACAGTGCTATGAAATTAGGTGTTCAAGATCTAAGCAGATTTTTTTTCAAATGTAGTGAACTGTTTACGATAATGGAAGTTTTTCTGAAAAAATGTTAAAAACATCTTTTCAATCTTACTCACGATACGATCTCAACAAAATTTTGCAGGAAGTTGCGTGTCATTATGCCCCAACTAAGAGCCAAGTTTCAATATTAGGGAAATAACCTCAACATTTCAAATAGCTATAACGCTGAAACCGTTGGGCCGCTTGTGACCATCAACGAACATAACCGCGGCATTCGGATGCTCGACCTATCCTGAAAGTTTTAAGCCTCTGGTTTGCTCCGTTCGACAGATATTGGGTCCTCGAGTGGACGGCCGGCCGAACAGAATCGACTTTGACACTGGATCAGTGGGTTCAACCTAGTCGTTTGAGACCACTTTCGGCTCAAAATTCGAAAATTACAGACAAACCAAACACCAAACAAACGATAGCACGCTATTCCCTAGAACATTCGCGAAAAAACGAGTTCGCCGTAGGCCATGCACTCTCTGAGCCATGTCTTTATGTTTCCATTATTTCGACAGCATATAATTATGGCGAAAACTATATTTTGGAAGTAATCGAATATCGGTCAGTAAGTTTGAAATTTTAAACCGAGAATGGACTCACTAATGAAGAATCCGTAGTCAAAATCGATTCTGTCCAGTCGTAAACACGATAAATCTCAAAAGAGAAAAGCTCTGTTCGGGTTCCAAATTATGGTCGGTCGTAGAATGGTTTTCCGACTTCGAAAAACCGAAATGCCAAAATTACTGACAATTGGCTGAAAAAGTCTTAAAGTCAAAGTTTCATATTAAAAAGTGCTTAGTGCTCGATGCCCATGTAAACGAATTACTTTTTGAAAGTGCTTGGTAATCGCGAGCATTTCACAAAAAATGAGTGCTTAGTGCTCGAGATTCCGGAGCACTTTTCGAAAAGGCTTAGTGCTTTGTGCTCGGAGCACTTTCCATCAGTGCCCGGCACAGCTCTGATCTGTTACTATACGAACGTTCTGACGCCGAATTCGAGCCTTTTGACTCCTATCATACCATCCACAATTATTGCTATGGACCACTTTCATCAACATTTGAACTGGTGCAGAGAACGGCAGCAGTGAGATGCAGCATGGCATGATGTCGTATTTAACAACGAGTCGTGATTCTGTTTAGGTATGCAGGATGGCCATAGAAGGCTAAGACCCTTCCGGAGAGAGTGACTGGATATTGCGCTTATTGTTGAGAGGACTTTTGAAGTTGGAGTTATGGTTTGGGAGCTATTGATTTTTATAGCTGAACATCACTTCTGTTAATTCGAGGCAGAATGACAGCTGCGCGTTATGTTGACCATGTCCTCCACTGCCTTATCCAAATGGCTGTCCATACATTCTCCTATGGCAATATAACGCAGGTGTCCATATTCGTAATTGAGAAAGTTCAAGTTGCTTGAAACGAGTTGTCACAAGGAGACATCGACCATTTCGTTTTTTCGCTGCCCAGACTTATAAAAGATAGTATTTAGCTGTGGGATCGTCGAACAAATTATCAATTTTTTTTTGCTTGAATAATATTTTCTAAAAATTATATCGTCTCATTCTTGATTTAAGACTACCACATTGCAAAAAAATGAATTGTACGAGGTTAATCCTTCTAGGTGTAGGTACCTACTACTCGTAACAGAGTATAATGATGATAAAATCGCCATGCTAAGCTTGCGTAATAGTAACATAGAGAAATACAAAAATCTGACATAATTGATTCCTATCATGAAGTCAGAAAACTCCGATAGTGATTCAGCAAAGTACAATGAAAATTTGGCTAAGATCTTTGGGACTGCACGAATAAATATATGTTTCATCAAAAACAAAACATAATAATGGGTTTGTTTCTATTCTGAGTTCAGAACTGTTCGGGACGGAGTATGCGCGATTGCGATTTTTCAGACTGAAAATCGGAATTGCGCATACTCGAACCGTCCCGAACAGTCCTGAATTGGTTCTGAAGTCGGAAACAAAACCAAGCTAATAATGACTGGAATTTCGTGATTAAAATTGAACAGCCGTTCAATCATAAAACTTCAAAATCGATTGACCTTCAATTGGAACGCATTTCTTTCAACACTTGTGCATTGTGCATTTTCGTTAGGAGTTTTACCTAATTAGGCCTAATTATAAATGATAATTGCAGGAAGGTGTATATGTTTATGGCCTCTTTCTGGACGGTGCTGGCTGGGACAGACGTAATTCCAAACTATGTGAATCCATCAATAAAGTATTATATGCAATGCTACCAGTTGTGTACATCACAGCCATATACCAAATATCTCAAACTGGACCCAATTTATACATTGTAAGTACATCATATTACTAAAAAAAATATTCCAATTTCGAAGAATTTTCAGCTAAGAAGCTTAAGCGTCTAGTTTCACTGTTTAGTTCATCAATAAGGGTGTAACATTCTGAAAGTCAAGCTGCTTTCGAAAGACTGAACTCCTATATCATCAACTCGAAGCTGATTCGGGAGTGTCAAAGGAAATTCAATGAAGTAGGCAAGAATAACAAGGTCTTCTTGGTCTGGATTCCAAGGCATTCAGGAATCTAAGGAAATGAAGAGGCTAACACTCTAACCACAAAAGGGAGCGCAAACGCGACCTACTGGCCCAGAACCTTTCTGTGGTATAGGCAAATGCACCTATGAGAAAGAGTTTTACGAGAAGGAAGACTAGCTTCCTCACAAGACACTCTCGCCTAAGGAAGCATACGATGAGAATAGGCTTATCAGAAACTGAGGAGTGCAGATTCTGTGGGGAAGAGGAGGAAACTCCTGTTCACCTGATTACAGAATGCCTTCCATTACAAGGCTGCGGTAGAATTATAGGAGGAATTCGAAAACTTGAAGCCCTCGCAGATATTAGAGTGCATTAGGAATCTAGAGCTGGGGGACGAGCGGTAGTTAGCGCAGTGCGAAAACAGCTCTGATGGGGGCACAATCGAACTCAAGGTCACAGAGGAATGCAACCCCTTTACAAACTTTACTGTTAAGTTCAGTTGCATCGAAAACTACTCAATTTCGTATATACAGCAGTGCATAGACTTTCGTTGCCGTACATACTACTAGCTATTAATGCTACTAATTAGCTTGTTAACTAGCGTTCATTTTGAGCACGCCTTGGAAACCAACATCAAATGGCTCAAGTTAGGCTGCGTGCGAGCTACTCAACTCGCAGGTATGTACGTGGCTATACTTCTGGATAATTCACTACAATTATCCGAATGAGTATCAGTGGCTTAGTGGGCAGAGCGCCAGACTCGGGAGCAAAAGGTCTCAGCTTCAATTCCGGACAAGCACAGAGATTTTCCACCAGAAGAGTATCGGTCACCAGTCACTGTTGGGTAAAAAATTAACAGTGCTCTGACTAGGGTGGCGAAAAGACACAGTAACAAAGCCTATTCAAAACAGACTTGATATCATAACTCGCACAAGCTTCAAACCTCACAAATGTACAAAATCATTTGAGTCGTTGGTTTACAACTACACAAGTGTAGAAATATAATACCGGAATTGATTTATAAAAATTACAATTCTGCTTCATTTTATAGGTTTGTTTTTGGTTATCACTTTTTTGCAGAATTATTTTCTTTTCTTTTTTCGTTTTCTAAGACTTTTGTCGAAATGATGCAAAATATGCTCTAATCAATACAATTATGCTGTTTGAAAATGATAACAAACATTTCATCCAAAAAAGAATATATTTCTATGTTTTGCTATGGATTAGCTGTATAAAATTTTGGACTTAATTTTGTGGATTTGAATTCGAATCCGGATCCAATTACAATAAAAATCTTTGAATTTGATTGAATTTCCCGCGGGGCTCTCTCTCTCTCTCTCTCTTTCTATCAAGGAGGTTTCTATGATCTGAAAAAAATTAATCGTTGTGAAATTTTGAATAAAAATTCAAATGGAATGATTCATTGTAAAAAAGAATTAACTGCTGAACTAACTAACTAAATTGAATGAAATATTATACAGGGTGATTTCGGAGGAGACCGTCAGATTTTGGGATGAGTTTACACTAGTCAAGACAGTCTCGTAAAAATGTTTGGTTTATGGTTGAGGGTCTCTATTGAGAATATACAGGGTGGTTTGTCCGACTCGACCGATTTTACCTTTATTGATAACTTTGCTGTGGCTCATTCGATTTTAATGAAATTTTCAGCGAAGTACAATATTGATGAGCACATTCATTAATTCCAAAAAAATTTTCAAAATAGGCGGTTGTTATCGTGATAATTCTAGATTAATTGTGCAGGTTGAAAAAACACCCTGTACATCACGTTTCCAAAACTACGCTATTTGTTTACGATTCTACTACAATAAGTCATTATTTGAGAGTTTCTAATCTTTTTGGTGCACTTCTAGTTTTCCGAGAAAATTTTATCAAAAAAAGACAATGTCGAAATTTCGCTCCAATCGATTCTACTTTTACTAATAACTCTGGTATGGCTCATCCAGTTTCGATGAAATTTGCAGTGTAGAACAATCTAAATGAGTACATTCGATAATTGCAACAATATTTCAAAATACAGTGTTGTAATGGTGATAATTTCAGAATTTCAGATTAATTGTGCAGTTGGAAAAGAAAGATTGTCTCTCCAAAACTTTCTTATTCGTTTCAGATTCTACAATAATATGTCATTATTCAGAAATTTTCAATTCCTTTAGCCCACCATCGGTTTTCCGAGACAAAATGTTTGAATCAAAATTTGGCGCAAAAAGCAGTGAGAATATTCTGCATTAGATAGTAAAGCTGTATATTCCAAGTATGCGAAGTTGTTCGTCACTTCCAAAATATTCTTTTCAAATTCGAAATATATTCTGAATTGAATGATTTCATACAGAATATGAGCAATTAAATATGATTTTGGAATTTGAAAAGAATATTTTAGAACTTAAGATCTGCTTTGCATCCTTGGAATAAACAGCTTTACTACCTAGTGCAGAATATTCTCACTGCTTTTGCGCCAAATTTTGATTATGCTCTTCTTCAAACATTGTTTCTCGAAAAACCGATGGTGTGCTAAAGAAATTAAAAATTTCTGAATAATGACATATTATTGTAGAATCTGAAACTGATAAGAAAGTTTTGGAGAGGCAATCTACAGGGTGTTTTTTTCTTCAACTGCACAATTAATCTGAAATTCTGAAATTATCACAATTACAACACTGTATTTTGAGAAGCCGAGGCATCTTTTACGGATATTTATGAATAACGCCAACCTTATCATGTCGAATTTGTCCTGAAATTCCCGTTCCCTAGTGATAGTAAATTTGTGAAGAAAATTGTGGGTTGGCAACTTGGGCCGAAGTCGTCTATTCAAACATATCAAACTATCTTTCGATCAAACATCAATCAAAATCATTGTAAATAACCTCTTTTGAACTACACAAAATAATGCTTTCAAGATTGAAGATGTATTCAAATCATTCTTCATTTCCAGATCATAAAAAATCTCTTTAATGGATAATAATCAAGGATTACCTATGTTTTCTGACATAAACTAAAATCGTGATATTAGACCCCTTTGGTTAATTATTGGATCATGAATAATTTTGGACATTTTAAAATTTCGATGGATTTGCTATCATAGTTATGAAAGTATTCACTTATTAGGTGATGTATTGAATACACACTATAGTTTGAAGTAAAATGAAGCTTGTTTGGCTTTCCATAAGAATTTGCCCGCAAGATTCAAATAATGAAGAATTAGAAGAAAATAGAAATGCTCATCAGCAACAATGAAAGATATCAAAGGACAAACTCGATCAGGGTGGGGAAAAAGTAGAGTATCCAAAGAAGTACATATCAGACAAAGCTAATTATATCAAAACCAACGATATTTCAAGTATATCAATTTGACACCGTGAATGAAAACCAGCTGAACAATACGAACAGAATATATTGAAATTAAGTAGAAAATCAGTTCAAAAGGAACATGATGTATGCGACACTATTACTGAAGATACTCCTTTATACATAATGTGACGTAAAACACCTAACAGTCGTTGGAAGAAGATACTTGAAAAATTACAGAGAAAATTGGAAAATAATTGGGGTAGTTACATCAAACAAATGTGGAAAAACATGTGTATATATGGACATATGCGCTTGAAAAAAAAGAGATCTGATTATGGGAGAAATATCTATGCAAAATTAAAAACTCCTTTTAAAGGCTCATACTATATTAATAATGAGGATGGTTTGAATAGTTGAATAGTAAGAAACTGGAATTAGAAGAATTTTTCATATAAACGATTTATACAAATTCATTCAAGGAACAAACCTCGTACAGTAGAAGAGTTCTCATTCATTTTCAACATTCATAAATGATATTTCAATTAAAAAATTTGGTGAATTGTTATGGAAAGTCAAACTAGCATCATTTCACTTAAAACTACATATGGGTATTTGATACATCACCAAATGAATAAATCCTTCCATACCTATATTAGCAAATCCATCAAAATTTTAAAATGTTAAAAATTATTATTCATGATCCAATAATTAACTAAAGGGATCTAATGGCACCATTTTAGTTAATGATGCACTAATTATATTATAATTCCCGATATTTATCCATCAAAGAGACTTCTTATGAACTGAAACTAAAAAGGCATTGGTATTTTGTGTTGTTCAACAGTGGTTATTTTCAGTGATTTTGATTAATGTTTGATCGAAAGAAAGTATGATATGTTTGAATTGAATATAAATAGCAGGTTCAAGTTGAAAGCATATGTAGAATTTCAAACACAATGTTAATTTGATAAGAAACTAGAATCGACCAAAAATTTGGGAATCGTATAACTGTTAGGGAACCAAATGAACCAAACTGCATTCATATTTTAGAGAAAGGTGCTGTTTTATAGAATAAAAGTATCTTTTGGCCAATGTCAGTAGAAATCCATGAATTTCAAGTAAATGAAATTAAAACTTCGAAAAATTTTAATATTTATGTGGAAATTTGTAATATTTTTTATGATGGAATTGAATAATGTGAGCGAATTGCATATCGAAATGTGTAGAAAAGTGTAGCCGAATTTTCTAGAGTTGTTTCGAAGAAGAAAAACCTACCTCAGAGCAGAAATTTGCGATAGCATCCTTTTCGGAGAAATTTTTACAGGCAAAGACTATAAATTAATAGGAGAGTTGAAACACAGAGGGGAGTTCATTTCCAACCAAACTGCAGATAGTTACTTCTCTCCTGAATTATTTATAAAAGATCGTCGTTTCCTACGTATAATTTTAAGAGAAGAATTCCATTAATTTCGAAGTAGGACTGGATCAGAATCTAAAATCAACATTAGAAGTTAAATGTGGAAAATTACAATAGAATCTTCAACTCACCTGAAATGTTCAAAAAATAACCAGAAACAAACAATTGTAATATTTGTATCCAGATTAATCATTATTCTTGTGAAAGCTTGCTGGAAGTTGGAAAATAGATTTGGGGCACGTTACAAATACCTGGTATGCTATTGCGCATGGGAAGGGAGATGGAGAATGATCTCACTCGCACACTTTGTTCTCTCGTCTCGAACTACAGGGTCTTTCACGAGGAACCTCACCCATATTTATACGGGAAACTACTGAACGTATTTTCATGAAATTCAGCACTTATAAGTATTTCACGATGCTGATGAAATCTAAAATATTTTCAAGGCATGAGCACCTCCGGTTTTTCCGGAAATGACGTCAACTTCCGTTTTTCAAATTAGAACACCATTTTTTTATTGCAGAAATAGATTCCTTAGAAAATTTCAATTCATTTTGATGTAACATTTTTCAGTTTTGGTTGGAAAATTCTCTCTGAGCGGGAAAATTCGAAAAAAAAATCTAAAATAGAGCTCCGCTGAAACAAGAATAACTTCGAGGTTTTTGGATGGAAAACTTTCATTTTTCGGATTTTTCAAGATGTAAGATAGATGTATCCACTTTAAAAATCTAAATCGCGATTAATGATACAGGGGGTGAAAAAATTGCTTTCAAAGTTAGGGATGACAAAATCGTGAAAAATCAATTTTTTCAAATTAGAACCCCATTTTTTTATGGCAGATATTGAATCTACGTTAAAAAATAATGTGAGTGTATGCATCACACCCTTGCCTAAAGTGGATATTTTCTGAGTTATTCACAAAAAACTGTTTTTCGTCTTGAATTTTCAGCTATTTCTTTTCCCTTCACGCCAAAAAGATGACATTTTCAGGAACTGTTATTTGAACCATGCTGTAGATTTTTCACCCCTTCTTGAAACCGACTTCAAGTTACTATTAGGAGAACCATGGCAAACTCTCGCAGTTATAACTAGAGAAGATGCTCAAAGTTTTGACCGTTAATTTCTAGACATTTATTTATACGTCTCAGGAATGCTTCGTGCGTTGCTCTTCTTATTTCATCGGGAGGAAGAGATCTGCAAAAGTGTTTAAAAACCAAATTGAGTTTCAAAACTATGAATCTAAAAATCTAAACAAACCTGAACGCATTTCTGACTCGTTCTATGCAGTCCTCTTTATCAGTCAGGGGAGTTGGGTAGACAATATTTTTTATCCTACCCCAAACATAATAGTCTAAAGGAGTTAAATCGGGAGAACGTGGTGGCCAAAGATGTGGACCATTGTTCGCCAACCATCGATCTTCAAATAGCCTGTAGAGGATATTTGACACATTGAGTGAATTGTGTGGAGGCCCGCCATCTTGTTGATACCATAAGTCATTATGGTTCTGTACTAGCGGCTCAATTATTTGAGTCAATATGTCAGAATATCTATCTCCTAAGGAAGAACATTCTTTAAATAATGCAAACATGTGTAGTGTTCTATCTTACCAGTTAAAGTCCCATCATAAATGTGAACATCGAGAATTGCATTATTTTTGATGGCGCAAAAAACATTGAAACTCCAGGTCTCTTGAAAGTTCCATTGTCTGAAGTGGTGGTTGTTCTCTTCATCCCAATAATGACTGTTATGCCTATTGAAAGAACCATTCTTTGTGAATTTAGATTCATCTGTCCAAATTATACAGTCCAAAAAGTTTTCATTCTCTTGAAATCGAATCATCATAGCTTCGCAAAACTCTGTTCTCCTGACGAAATCAGTTTCCTTCAAATGCTGTACCCTATTGATTTTATATGGGTGCATTTTATGTTTTTTTAATATTCTCCAAACACTCGATTGAGATAATCCCAGATCAATCTCGGCATCTTTGAGAGAATTTTGAGGATTCACACGAAAATATGCAAGAACTGTAATTTCGTTGTTCTCATCTTCTACTACACTTTTTTCTCTGTGTGTAGTTTTCTTAACGAAAGATCCGACATTTCTCAAGTTTGTCATGGTTCTGTTAATGGTATCTCTCGTTGGTCTGGGTCGGTCAGGAAACCTCTCAATGAACAGTCGAATCGTTCTATCTACAACTTTATTATATTCTCCATGAAGTAGAATGAGATTTAAATAATCTTCATTGGTAAAATTAGGCATAGTGATCGATTTTATAACTTAATACGAATTATCACCAAATTAATAGTAAACACAAAATGCTACTGAATAAAGAGGAATTTGGCAGATGTAATTAATGATATCTATCATTAAAAAAAAATAATGTAAAACATGGTAAGTTTTTGCATATGGTTCATAAGGAATTATTTATTTATCACTGGAGAGAAAACCGATGGCCGATTAGTTGAAATAAAGAGGTTTCCGATACAAATTCGAATCCAAATTCGCCATTTATTTAGGAACAACCTGTAACTTTTTTCTCTTGCATATTAGGGTAGTAAAATCTAAAACATGGTTTAAGTAACAGTTCCTGAAAATGTCATCTTTTTGGCGTGAAGGGAAAAGAAATAGCTGAAAATTCAAGACGAAAAACAGTTTTTTGTGAATAACTCAGAAAATATCCACTTTAGGGCAAGGGTGTGATGCATACACTCACATTATTTTTTAACGTAGATTCAATATCTGCCATAAAAAAATGGGGTTCTAATTTGAAAAAATTGATTTTTCACGATTTTGTCATCCCTAACTTTGAAAGCGATTTTTTCACCCCCTGTATCATGAATCGCGATTTCGATTTTCAAAGTGGATACATCAATCTTACATCTTGGAAAATCCCAAAAATGAAAATTTTCCATCCAAAAACCTCGAAGTTATTCTTGTTTCAGCGGAGCTCTATTTTCGATTTTTTTTCGAATTTTCCCGCTCAGAGAGAATTTTCCAACCAAACCTGAAAAATGTTACATCAAAATAAATTGAAATTTTCTAAGGAATCTATTTCTGCAATGAAAAAATGGTGTTCTAATTTGAAAAACGGAAGTTGTCGTAATTTCCGGAAAAACCGGAGGTGCTCATGCCTTGAAAATATTTTAGATTTCATCAGCATCGTGAAATACTTATAAGTGCTGAATTTCATGAAAATACGTTCAGTAGTTTCCCGTATAAATATGGGTGAGGTTCCTCGTGAAAGACCCTGTATAACTCCTTTCGTTTGCATAGAAAGTGTAGCACTTTCCTGCACTCGGTGTGGTAGTAGTTTCATATAATTTAGTTAGTTAGCTCATTAGATATTTTTTTTTATAATGAATCATTTCATTAAATTTTTCAACCAAAATTCAACAAGGATTAATTATTTTTAGATCATAGAATCCTCCTTGGGAGAGACAAATAGAGAGAGAGATCCGGGGTAAATTCAATCAAATAAAAATTTTTATTGTAAGTGGATCCTGATACGAATTCAAATTTTCAAAATTAATTTCGAAATTTCATATATTTTTTCCAACAAAGTAAATGATCGAACAGAAGCATAGTTTAGCTAGTTATTAAAATAACCAGTTAAGAACCAGTGGTCCGACTGCAGACGAATTTTGACACGTTCCATTTGAAGTGGCAGATATCATCCTACGGACCTTATGAACGACCTTTTACTTGCGGTACTCGAATCTTGGGAATAATCAACTGATTCCTAGCTGCATTACCCTCATCGTTCTCGAGAGACCTGTTCAGCAATCCATTCTCCAGAATGAGGTTATTCTGCGTCTAATAGGACTTATCTCTAAGATTCTCGTCACTCGCTGGACTTACTGGAGTGTTTGCAGTCTGTTTGACATGGCTTCCTAAACAGTGCACAAAGCTAAGCGAATACGGAGATACAGGCCACGCAGGGGATAGAACGTGTAGAATGCATTTACATTCATCAGCGTACACCAACACAGACACGTTCAACACAGGCGCCACAGTAGCTTGAGCGTTTACGGAGACGTAGTCCATGCAGCCGACACATTTCAGTCCAGTAAAGTTTTCTGTGAACAATGCATAATCATTCATCAGCGTTTACAGCAGGAATGCCAGATGTACCATAATTATGGATTTTTCCATAATTTCGACCCCAAATTACAAGCAGTCAATAAACGTACCATAATCCATAAATGCACCATAATTTCTCCTTTCAAAACAGTCATTACTAGGTTAGGACCCTTTCATCTGTTTCATTGAATATCTGGGTTTATGACACTCTCACACCCATATGGGTATATTTAAGACTCAACAATAGGATAATATACCTCTTGCTCGGTTATCTACCGCCTAAATGTAACGTCCTAAAATTTGTACTATAATTTTGTCTGAAATCCCATTATTCTGGCATCGCTGCGCCATAATTTTATCTTTGACATCTGGCAACATTGGTTTACAGTAACACGATCGCGAGCGACACAGACACACGTACCTGTACCGAATTGTAGTAGCAACCATGGTGGAAATATAAAGGTGTGCTCACAACTTGGGCTTATTTTCGTCCAGTTTACGCATGACGTCACTCAGAGAAATAATTCCGAGCTCTTGTACCTGTTTTCGAGCTTTCCAAAGGTATTGTGGTGATTCATCCGCATTTAAGGCTAGACCAGAACACGTGTAGCTGTTTGTTGTAAATTTTAACGTATTATTTGCGATTGAAAGACATTTAAGTGCTTCAAAATACCCGCTTGTGCTGTGGACGGTTGTAGTGATTATTCAACAAAAACTAAAGACACTGATGTGACAATTGCAAAAAATTAATTTACCGATTTTTATTTCAACATCTCCTAACAATTATATATGGTTTTTGGGATATAATATCCATGAAATAGCATTTGTTCATGAATAATTAGGCATTGCATCAGAGTTTCTGAATGCAAATCACTCAAAAAAATATTTCCATGAAACTTTGCTTATTTTTCTTCACAAATTTACAATCTAACAAATTGATGCTACTGCTTCAATTTTTATCTGAAGCTTTATTGAAAAACTCTTATATATCAATTTCAGAGAACAATTTCACTAAATTTAAAACAGTCATATCATTTTCAATTGAAAATATTTCATTCCTTTCATTAGCTGCCTAATTTGAGAGTATATTCTATGAATATGAGAGATATTTGGACGGAATGACAGCGCCAGAAAACTAGGTGGAGAAAAATCCGTTGACAATAATGTATTTCAAATTTCTGAAAATAAGTTCTTTTTATTCCATTTTATCTCGGTTGAGTAGAAGTATTTCAAGAATTTCTTCAGCAATTGTTTACCTAAGAGAAACAGATTGTAGATTGAGATTAATTCGCTGGTTTGTCGATAACGAAATCAAAGTATGGATAATAAATGGATTAAAGGATATATATATATATATATATATATATATATATCTATGTTATAGGGTAGTTTTGAGGACAGATTAAGATAAACATCGTATATTACGGGGACATTTGGTGCTTATGAGGTCGGTCCTAGTAAGGTTTTGTGTCTTTCGTGGGTTTCGGGGACCGTCCTCATAAGAATAAAGGTTGTTTTGGGGACAGTCCCCATAGGATGGTTCGGTTCTTTTGGGACAGTCCTCATAAGATGGATTGGTCCTTATAGGGACGTTCCTCGTATGTAGGATTGGCTCTTTTGGGGACCTAACTTCAACTCAATTCCGTAAGCGGAAGTAAAGTGTTTTACTCAGTTCAATATCAAGATTAATTTCCGTCAAGTAAAGACCGAAACAATCAAATATGAAATTTCGAATTATCTGCCTTATATACACGGGTGTGAATGTAGCAACGGTTTTTCAGCAACGGTTTTTTAGAACTGTCTTTAATAGTATCTGAGTGAAAACAGCCGCTACAATTAGGTGCTTTTTGGAAAATATCTTATGGGGCGAGTTGAATGAGCTTCATTCAAGATAATAATTTGTCACCCCTAATTAACCCCCCCAACCACCCCCAAGAGTGAAAAATTACGTTTTCCCTAAAACGACCGTTGCTGGAGATTTTTTGATGGAAACCGTTTATTTCGAGCCATATGAACACGTTCCATACAGTGAAATATTTTGTGACCCCTTTATAGCCCCCCCAAACGCCCCCTAAAATTGAAAATATCGCTGTCACCAAAACGTCCGTTGCTGGCGATTTTTTGATGGAAATAGTTTATTTCGAACTCTATGAACACGTTCCATATAGTGGAATAATTGGTGACCCCTCAATAACCCCTCTAACCACCCTCTAAAGTTGAAAATAGCATTATTCCTAAAACGACCGTTGCTGGAGATTTTTTGATGGAAATCGTTTATTTCGAACTCTATGAACACGTTCCATATAGTGAAATATTTTGTGACCCCTCAAAAACCCCTTCAAAAACCCCCTAAAGTTGAAAATATCACTGTCACTAAAACGACCGTTGCTCGCGATTTTTTGATGGAAATAGTTTATTTCGAACTCGAACTGGGATTAAAGTTGAGAATAGCGTTATTCCTAAAACGACCGTTGCTGGAGATTTTTTGATGGAAATCGTTTATTTCGAGCCATATGAACACGTTCCATAAAGTGAAATAATTTGTGACCCCTTAATAACCCCCTCAAACGCCCCCGAAAGTTGAAAATATCACTGTCATTAAAACGACGGTTGCTGAGGATTTTTTTATGGAAATAGTTTATTTCGAGACCAATGAACACGTTCCGAATAGTGAAATAATTTGTGACCCCTTAATAACCCCCCTAACCACCCCCTAGAGTTAGAATATTTTCAACTTTAGGGGGCGTTTGAGGGGGTTATTAAGCGGTCACAGAATATTTCACTATATGGAACGTGTTCATAGAGTTCGAAATAAAAGATTTCCATCAAAAAATCTCCAGCAACGGTCGTTTTAGGAATAACGCTATTTTCAACTTTAGGGGGTGGTTACGGGGGTTATTAAGTGGTCACAAATTATTTCACTATATGGAACGTGTTCATAGAGTTCGAAAAAAACTATTTCCATCAAAAAATCTCTAGCAACGGTCGTTTTAGGAATAACGCTATTTTCAACTCTAGGGGGCGTTTGAGGGGGTTTTTAAGGGGTCACAAAATATTTCACTACA
Source organism: Myrrha octodecimguttata (assembly GCA_958510865.1). Lineage (NCBI taxonomy): Eukaryota > Metazoa > Arthropoda > Insecta > Coleoptera > Coccinellidae > Myrrha > Myrrha octodecimguttata. Next base: position 27,651,572 of record OY294056.1, read on the forward strand.
TGGAACGTGTTCATAGTGTTCGAAATAAACGATTTCCATCAAAAAATCTCCAGCAACGGTCGTTTTACGAATAACGCTATTTTCAACTTTAGGGGGTGGTTACGGGGGTTATTAAGTGTTCACAAATTATTTCACTATATGGAACGTGTTCATAGAGTTCGAAAAAAACTATTTCCATCAAAAAATCTCTAGCAACGGTCGTTTTAGGAATAACGCTATTTTCAACTCTAGGGGGCGTTTGAGGGGGTTTTTAAGGGGTCACAAAATATTTCACTATATGGAACGTGTTCATAGAGTTCGAAATAAACGATTTCCATCAAAAAATCTCCAGCAACGGTCGTTTTAGGAATAACGCTATTTTCAACTTTAGGGGGTGGTTAGGGGGGTTATTAAGGGGTCACAAATTATTTCACCATATGGAACGTGTTCATAGAGTTCGAAATTAACCATTTCCATCAAAAAATCTCCAGCAACGGTCGTTTTAGGAATAACGCTATTTTCAACTTTAGGGGGCGTTTGAGGGGGTTTTTAAGGGGTCACAAAATATTTCACTATATGGAACGTGTTCATAGAGTTCTAAATGAACTATTTCCATAAAAAAATCGCCAGCAACGGTCGTTTTAGTGACAGTGATATTTTCAACTTTAGGGGGCGTTTGAAGGGGTTATTAAGGGCTCACAAAATATTTCATTACATGGAACGTGTTCATAGTGTTCGAAGTAAACGATTTCCATCAAAAAATCTCCAGCAACGGTCGTTTTAGGAATAATGCTATTTTCAACTTTAGGGGGTGGTTAGGGGGGTTATTGAGGGGTCACAAATCATTTCACTATATGGAACGTGTTCATAGGGTTCGAAATAAACGATTTCCATCAAAAAATCTCCAGCAACGGTCGTTTTAGGGAAAACGCTATTTTTCACTTTAGGGGGTGGTTGGGGAGGTTAATTAGGGGTGACAAATTATTATCTTGAATGAAGCTTATTCAACCCACCCCATAAGATATTTTCCAAAAAGCACCTAATTGTAGCGGCTGTTTTCACTCAGATACGATTAAAGACAGTTCTAAAAAACCGTTGCTGAAAAACCGTTGCTACATTCACACCCGTCTTATATACTCGTAGCAAATTAATTGATATTAATTTGATCGCCTGTATACCTTCATAAAAGATGAATATTCTTAAGTAAATAAATGTCTACAACATTTATGGTCCTAGTCTCTGTCAATGTTTACAGGAGTAAGTGTGGTTCTTGAGACACGTGGGTTTATACAATTCGCAATAATGAACTCTGTTTATTTTTCACAACCATTATAATTAATCCATCGATTTTCATTATGTTTGCATATACGTACATTTATTTCAATATTGATGTAGGACCTAAAATTTAATGGAAAAATAGGTTATAATTTGCAGACGCTAAAAAATAGTAATAATTTCATCATGTGTGCATAAATGAAGCAATAAAGCATAATAATATGGAGATGAGCCGCTTTAGATATAGAACCGGAGTTGTTCAATTTTTCTTATATTCGGTTCAGACAAATAAAATGAATATTCATGAATTGCCTTTTTATTGCGCGCATGTTCTGGGGAACAGAGCGTGCTATCGTGTTGTCCAAATGTCTTTAATTTTCGAATTTTTTTCCGGAAATGGTTTCAAACGACTAGGTTGGACGAATCCATTGTCAGAATCGATTCTGTCCGGCTGACGACTGTCGACCAGGGAAGGTCACGCATCGGAATGCGGCGGTTAAGTTTGTTTCGGAATTCGGAATTATAGTCATTTGAACTTTCGGATTAATGTTTGATATTTAAGGAACTACAGAGATTGAATTGAAACTTGGCAGTTAATTGGAGCATAACGACGCGCAACTTTCAACGAAATTTTGAAGAGATCGAGTCTCAGTAAATTTTAAAGAATTTTTTTTTTTGAAAACATTTCATCATATTCGAAAAAAATTCAGCTCGTACCTTGAACTTCAATTTTTTCAGCAGCTTACCAAATTTCAGTTAAGTACAATTATAATTTTTGAAATTATTTGGAAAAAATATGTAAAATTTCGTGGTTCGTGTTTTTTTTTTCGATATCATTGTTTTCTCTGGAATAACTCAGAAATCATGATTCAATCCTGACTAAACTTGGCAGCTAATTTGAAAATGCTGATATTCAACTTTATGCAAAATTTCGTGATCGTCATTAGAACATTTTCAAAAAAAAAATTTCAAATATTTTTTCCAAATTCTCAATATTCTGCGATTTGCTGATCATATCATCCTCATAAAATTCCTTGAAACCTTCAAGTTGCCATTCTTCGGTGAAATACTAGTATTTTCGAAGATATTGTGAAAATAAAACTTTGAATGGGTATATCTACGAAATCATTAGATGGATTTTACCCATTCACGAATTCGGCCTTCGTAATTAAGGTCCAAAGTCGAGTTACTTAGTTGTTTTTCTCATAAGTTATTGTGTTTATGATCTGCCGTGAGGACAAAATTTTATTTTCCCATATTCCAAAAAATACAGATTGGATCGAATTGAAATCCAGTACTTCATTGAAAATTGACAACTTGAAAGTTCATGTAGAATTCCGAGAGGAAAATATGATTTATAGTAAATCCTATATTTTCTGGTGTCTATTAGGTACGCTTGTTAGATATATTTTCGTCGCGGTAAATTTTAACAGGAGTAAATGCTTCAGGGAAAAATGGGTCTACAAAATATGCAACATCATACTCGCATGTCACTGATTATGTTGTAATGAATATTATGCTAATAATATTTGTCCGAAATTCGCACAAAATATGGGAAGAAAAGAACTATAAAAATCCAAATGTCATACGTTAACCGATTCAAGTGGTAATCTACAATATTTTGGGAGATTACTTGTGAGATGGCTCTGTATTCTGACATTTCATTTTCGGAAACTTAATGTTTATTTTCTATAGCTGAATTTTGGCGTTGAAAAATGAAAGCTATTTTTTGAAAGATATATCGTAATGACGTCAGCAGTTCGATGTTCGCTAAAATGGATTCTTTCAAAACCAGAAGAGTAAACCCCGATTACCGATTTTAGGGTTTATAATATTGGTGTTTACGTTTGTTTACTGCATGGTTTGTTATTTGCTTATTATTTCGAAATAGAATTAATCTGAATTTTCATGTGTTTCGGTGTTTTTCCAATATTTGGATATAATGGATTCTGATATTATTGTCAAGTTACAAGACGAAGAAAATATTCAAAAATATCTTCATTAAAAATAGAGATAACAAATTGTTAATATGGTATCGAGAGTTTTTTGGCCTATTCAGCTCATTAACGAACTTAACCTTCGTATTCTGATGTGTCAAAGTTCAAAATTGCTAACTGTGCAAAATTCTGTCGAAATCTGATCACTAGCTTTCGAAAATTCGAGAAAAAATGAAAATTTCGAAATTTTTTTATAGAATTAGTAACCAAGTTTCGTCATGATTGGATCAGTAATCTTTGAATTATTCCTGGAAAAAGCAAGGACACTGAGAAAAAACCACGAAATTTGGCAGATTTTTTCCCAATATCTCCAAATATTATAACCGTATCAAGCTGAAATTTGAAACACTGCTGTGACTTAAGGAGCTCAAAGTATGAGCCTATTTTTTTTCGCTTATGATGAATATTTTCCGAAAAAAATTCAGAATTTTTTTTTATTTAGTGACAATACGATCTCAACAAATTTTGGCAAAAAGTTGCCCGTCGTTACGTTCCAACGAACTGCCCAGTTTCAATCCAATTGCTTCAGTAGTTCCTGAAATATTACGGAAAAAACATCAAAATTTCAAATGGCTATAACTCTGAAACCATTCGGTCGATTCTGCCCATTAACGAACTTCGAAAAATTCGAGAATTACAGACATTCAGATAAATCGATAGCACGCCCTCTAGAACATGCGCCCAAAAATATATTACACATCACTAACTCAACGAGCAGATTGTCAAGATGAATTCTATTTCAGATAATCCAGCCTATACTCCTTCATTGAAATAATTTGATAGAATTCGGACTATTGTGTCTGAAGTCCTACTTCAAATTGTTGAATTCAAAAGTTGATAATTTCAACAACTAGGACCTAATCTGCAATATAGATTGATGCATTAACCTGCAATAGGTTGGGACATTACTTGCTAGATGACTATTTGATGTTTGCCAAATTCATTACTATTTTGCATTCAAACCCTTATTTCATGAAGAATAATCACACAGTAGTTCTGTATGCTAAGATTCATACCATAATCTATTACATTTTTCGTTTTAATACATAAGAGTGGTAGGCTGTTGTAACTGTCAATTTTCAGAGGAGTGAGGGTGGTTTTGGTGACACGTATTTATAGAGTTTGCAACAATAGAACTCACGATATTCTTCACAACCATGAATTAATCCTTTGAATTCCAACATGTTCTTATAGACCTAGGGTTCGAATAATTACATGATAACTAAAACATATGTAACATTTCACTTAATGGACGAGCAGATTGTCAAGATGAATGCATTTCAGAGACTCCAGCCTATACTCCTCCATGCAAATAATTTGATAGAATTCGTACTATTGGGTTTAATATGCTACTACAAACTTTCAATTGAATGAAGAAGTTTCTCAGAATCTAAAAGTTGATTATTTCAACAGAATAAGGTAGTCTGTTATCTGCAATATAGATTGATGCATTAATCTGCAATAGGTTAAGACATTACTTGTTTAATGGCTGTGCATTCTAGGATTTTATGTTCACCAGATTAATTACTACTTGCATTCAAATCCTCATTTCATGAAGTGTAATTTTAGACTGTAGTTCTGCATGTTCAGATTCAGCCATAATCCATTCATACCTATCTCGAATATTTTTCAATAGAATTCCGATATTCAATACACATTGTTCAAATCTACTATTAAATCCAATTTAATACCCATTACACACATACACATGACTACCCTTTAGAGTTTTCTGGCACGAAAATTTTTATAGGAAAACGCCGGCCATGACGGTGGAACAGTCGTCATAAAATACCCCCCTTCTTTTGGAAAGTTTTTTTTCCAAAATATACTCAACACCATCGTCAAATACCACAAGGAAATACATTTTTGAAGAAGAATGAGTTTATGTTCGCAAATAACAGAAAGACCATCCAACATTCCGGCAAGTAATAACGACATGAGGAGAAAGCAAAAATTTCCTCCCTTATATAACTTCCTATCATGCCTGGAAAAAACTCATTGGGAAAGAAGTTCTAGAAGCTTACTTCGCCGGAATTTTTTCATAACTTTAAATTCGGACATTTTAGTTGAGATCATCAGGTTACGCGGCCTTTCCTCATTTTTCCTAATGTCAGTTCGCAGTAGCATATAATTTTTAATGGCATAATTATTCTCCTAGGAATTCGGACATCCGAATATTTATAGTTATTCATGTCAAGAAATCAAAGCTCATGCCGCGGTATTATCTCCCCCTGATCCTGCACGTGCTAGTATCCCAGCGTTTCTCAAACTTTGGTCCACAACCCTGTGAAGATATACAAGCACGGAGCACGGGGTCGCTATGAAAGAAGAATACCGTCGATTACGGATTTTCAGGAATTACCTCAGCGAGTTTGGTTCTTGCTCTGGTTACGGAATTATCTTCTTAAGGATATTATCGTGATCATTTTTCACACAAATCGTGGCATGGTTCTCTGCGCTTTTTCAAAATGAGTCATTATAATCAAATTTTTCCTGTGAAGAAAGGAATATTGAGACACTTGTTATTTTGCCGATCATACAGAACTGAATCTCACATGAAGAAACTTGATTTTACATCAATTCATTTTCGTCTTTTTACCTTTTGTATATGCGTGAGGAATGAGCCATTCACTGAGATAAGTCTGCTTGCAGAAATCGTTATTGCCAACACTATTAAATGATAGGAACTGTTCGCCTGCTTGTTCTAGGGGAAGTGCTATCATTTTGCCCAAATGTCTTTGAATTTATAATTATTATCAAAAATGATCTTGAACTATTAGGTTGAACTCACTCAAGAGAAATCCACTGAACGGTTATACTCATTTGATTTCATGAGATTGTTTCCTCGGTATCTCAGGAATTACTGGTGCGATGGGATTCAAAATTGGTGATTAGTTCTGAAATACCGACTCGCGATTTTCCGAGGAGCTCCGTTGGGATCGCACCATCAGCAAATCGAAAAATATAATATTTATCGCAAATTTCCCGAATTTCTGTTGGAAGTTTATTCTTTCAGAAATATACATCAGATTCCAACACAGACCTTGAAATCAAAATTCCACAACAGTGTGCCAAATTCAGTTTCGATCCGATTTTCAGTTTCGAGGATGATGGAATAAGAATATGTCAAATTTCGTGGTTTCTTGGCACCATTTTTATTTCTCGAGTAACTCAAAGAAAACTGATCGGATCGTGATGAAACTCGATAACTTTAGTTGAAAAATGCTGACGCATTTACTCAAGATTTCGTAATGCTGGTTTCATCAGAGCCAATAGACAAAAAACACATGAACCTTCAAGCTGTCATTTTACAATCAAGTAGGATTTCAATCCGATTCAATCTGTAGCTTAGAATGGGTATATCTACGGAATCAATGGTTTGATTTTATCCATCCACGAATTCTCCGTAATTAAGACCCAAGCCTACTTTACAGAAATCTACAAAAGCACTGACGTGAAGTCAGCAGATTTTACGCGCTTGTTCACATTGCGAAATATTGACTTGGAAATTTCAGTAAAATTTCAATGAAATATACAAATTTAGAAAAATTTTCGAATAAAAAAATTTTTTTTTTCGAATTTTTCCATGGATAATTCTTTTTATTGACACTGTTCATATTCCAACCAAGTTTCATTTCGATCAGATAAATATTTTTCGAGTTATTGAGAAATCAAAATTCCAAATGGCTCTAGCACAAAAACCATTCGGCAGATTTGGCCCATTAACTAGCTTAACTGAGTTACTTAGCATCTTAACCTAACCTGAAAATTTTCAAGAATCTAGGTCCTTCCTTTCGAGAGTTACAGCGCACACGACCGGACGGACAGAATCAATTCTGACCACGGATTCTTTATCAGTGAGTCCAACCTACTCGTTTGAGACCAATTTCGGCTCAAAATTCGAAAATTACAGACATCGTGACGGAATGATAACGCGCTGTTTCCCAGAACAAGCGCGTAAAAATGAAGTCTCTGAATCACATTAAGTGTTTACGGTCGTCCTAACGGCCGAGCACTATTTCTCAGGAAGGTCGTATTCATATGAGGTGATTATTGTATAGGGCTTTCGTTCGTAGAATTCCACACGTTTGTCATAAAAATATTTCACAAACGAAACCAAATAGTTTAAAACTCTAAAATTTGATTGTAATTTTTAGTTTTCCAGATAAATCATAATGCTGAAGATTCTCAAAAATCAATGAATTCCATAAATTGGAAAAATAGCGTAAATTTTGAGCATCGAAATAACCTTCCAATTTACTGACTCATATTCATTTCCTTCTACCTTCTATAAAGGAGATCCTTGTTTTGAGCAAATCAATTCGTTTATTCATACGTATATTTGCATTTCAGCACAATCTGGTGAATTTGGATTTTTACTTCCTCATTGACAATATGCGTAGACCATATTGGGAAATCATGAAAATTTGCTACGATATTTGAGTTGTCATTCATGTTCACATATAGCTGCCGTTTAATACCCTTGCTGAATTATATTTTGTCTACGAATTCTTCTTGAATTGTTCCTAATCATCCCTGAACTCAACAATATCTTATATATTCACCTAAGTAGCAATAGTTCCCACCTCATATACTTCGCCTCATTATTTCGTATCAGTTATTTCTGATATCACTTGGAGCGAACCGAAAAAATTGTGTGAGAGCATGTTTTCTGCAGGTAGAATTTATGAATTCCTAAATACAGATTTTTTTCATTCATATTCGAAGGCCGAAATGTTTCATCGTCTGTAATCGGGTTGAAATGTTTGAGAAGCGCTGTATTAACGAGGAAGAGTAGACTCACACCATACGCGTATGCAAGTGCCTGCAGCTGGGCGTCTCTGGGAACCGTACGGGACCTAACATTTATTTAGTGTAATGATTTCGTCGTAGCTGATGATTTGGGAATGAAATATTGAATAGATAATCATTTATTTTATTAATAATATTCATTGTTGTTTCAACCTTACTTGTGAAATGAATACCAACACTAAGACGTATACACATTTCCTGAAATGAAAATCATATCACTCAAACATTTTTTCAATATCTACAAAAGCCATTTCTTCAGTTCCCAAGCAATTTCGAAGTACTAATTTTCAAGTCGATCTCATCTGGATTTTCAGAAATATCGAAAAAAAATCAATGAGTATATGAGTATATTGCGCGAATGGTAAACATTGCCGAGTTCAATTAGCTAATAAGGCCCACATCTGCTCAGCAAATATAAAGATTCTGGTAAATTCTTCACGGGAAGTTCGTGAAATATTTATTCGATATTGGTACCACAAATTTGAGGAATCATAATGTACTGGTTCCGAACATATACTAATTCAGTATTTTTTCACGGCTGATCGTAAACACAATAACTTCCGAAAGGAATAACTTATAAATTCAATATTTCAGAGTAGGTTCTGAACTTAAAAACGAAGGCCGAATTCGTGAATGGATAAAATCCACCAAATGTTTTCGCCGATATACCCATATGTATTTCCAAAAATTACAGATTCAATCTAATTCAAATCCAATACTTGATTGAAAAATGACAGGTTGATGGTTCATACAGAAATTCTTCAGGATAATATGATCAGAAGATCGCAGAATAAAGAATATTCAAAAAATCAATGGATTTTTTAAAATTGTTTTAAGATGACGCGATGATCACGAATATTTACAAGTCTTCTTAACCAGCATTCTCTAAATATTCGATGAGTTTCATTATGATTGAATCAATTTTCTTCTGATTCATTAGGGAAATATCAACAGTATCTAGGACAAAATCACGGAATTTGGCATATTTTTTTCCAATATCTAAAACCGGATCAAACTGAAATTATGTATACTGTTATGAAATATAGGGTCCAAGCTCTGTGCAAAATTTCTACAAAATGTAATATATAGGTTCCACAAGAAATTTTTTCAGAAAAAAATTTGGGAATCCTTTTTGCGCGCATGTTCTAGGGGAACAGCGTGCTATCGTTTTGATCAAATGTCTGTAATTTTGGATGATTGAGCCGAAAATGGTCTCAATCGACTAGGTTGGACTCACTGATGACGAATCCGGTGTCAAAATCGATTCTGTCCGGCCGGCCGGCCGTAGACACGATAACTGTCGAACGAAGAGAGCTAGCAACTTGAAACTTTCAGGGTAGGTCGCGCATTGGAATGCCGCGGTTAAGTTCGTTAATGGGCCAAATCGATCGAATAGTTTCGGAGTTATAGGCATTTGAAGTTTTGAAGTTATTTATTTTTTATTTCAGAAACTACCTGAGCGATTGGATTCAAACTTGGCAGTTAGGTGAAGTACAACGACGCGCAACTTTGAGCCAAATTTCGTCAGGATTATATTGTTGGTTATTTTTAAAAAAAATTTTTTTCGAAATTTTTTTCCAAAAAAATTTTTTTTTCGGAAACCATTTATCATATCCAAGAAAAATTATACTCACGCTTTGACCTTCTAATTTCACAGCATTGCACCAAATTTCAGTTCGATACGATCATAAGTTTTGGAGATATCGGGAAAAAATATGTCAAATTTCGAGGTTTTCTTCTCGATGTCGTTGATTTTTTCGGTATAACTCGAGAAATACTGATTCAGTCCTGATTAAACTTCACAGCTAGTTTTAAGACGCTGAAAGACAACTTTATGCAAAATTTCGTAATAATCGGGTAATTAGAACAATTTGAAAAAAAAATTTATATGATTTTCTCATCATATCATCCTCATTAAATTCTGTATGAAACTTCGAACTGTTATTTTCGATGAAGTACTGGATTTCAATTCGATCTGATCTGTATTTTTGGAAATATTGGAAAAATAAAATTTTGATTGGGTATATCTACGGAATCATTGGGTGGATTTTACCCATTCACGAATTCGGCCTTCGTAATTAAGGTCCAAACCTTCTCTACAAATATCGAGTTTCTAAGTTGTTTCTTTCGGAAGTTATTGTGTTTACGCAGTCGGCCGTTAGACCGATGCTGAAGCGGTCATCTACATTGAACATGCGCGCAAAAGTTGCTGCCTTCACGGCAGTGCTTTTTGAAATTTTTTTCAAAATTCACTGAGAATACGGTCCCAATAAAATTTCGCAAGCAGTTGCGCGTCGTTTTGCCGATTCGACTCGTTAACGAACTCGGCCGTTATATTTTGAAATGAAACCCACCCTTGAAGTTTCAAGGCGAAAGGGTTCTCCGTTCTCACGTTATCGTGCCTACGGCCTGCCACATTTCACGACTAATCATCGGTATATCAAAGATTTCTTCGCAAACAAGAAGGCGTCTCCCGTACTCTGTAGAACGTTTATGTAGATGAGGAAGATTCATACATACATAATGCAGGGAATATAGAATAAAGTTATGTAATTTATTTTATTCTCAGTGTGTTCATATGATCACGCCTTTTCAGATTTGCGTAAGGGAGTGCAGAACATGGTGCCTTTATTTTTCATATTTGAGAAACTCAAATGAACTATTTTTGCACGCATGATCTAGGAAACGAAGTACTTTCTATCATTTTGACCAAATGTCTGTAATTTCAAAATTTTCCCCGAAATTGGTCTCAAACGACTAGGTTGGACTAACTGCCTTACGGCCAACCGTGAACACAACAATTTTCAAAAGAAACAACTTAAAAACTCGATATTAGTATATTGTGTTTGAACCTCAATTACAAGGGCGGAATTCGTGAATGGGTAAAATCCGCCCAATGCTTCCGTAGATATACCCATTCAAAATTTTATTTTCCCACAATTTTAAAAAATACAGATTAGACCGAATTGAAATACAGTACTTCATCAGTGTTCAAAGGATAACACCAAAAGTGAACATGCGAGCAAAAGGTGCTGAAACATCAGAGTTTTTCTAAGGTTTTTCATATTCTTACGTATTCACGTATATACATCTGTTCTGAACTAAATGAACAATAAATTACATATGAACACATGTTATGCATTCTGATGATATCTGCTTTTTCAAAATACATTACTATATTTCATTCAAAATGTGTTTCATTTATTGCCACTATACATGAATTGTGTATTTTCATCAATTGCCAAATTTTAAAGGAGAAAAAGTGGTTTTGGCGTTCTTGGGTTAATAAAATTTTCGCGAAATTAATCGGAAGACTCATCCGAAACTGTATTTCAAATTGTCAGTAAATAGAAGCTTTATATGTCGAGGTTTTTTCCATATTAAAACTTTTTTCTGTATCATCACATTTGTTCGGTTAATGTTTCATCACGGTCAATTTTCACAGGAGTAAGGGTTTCGTGGATATATGGTTCTATTATTAAATATCTAGTATCACTCGCATCTTACCAATTATATTGTAATGAATAATATGGGAATGAAGGAATTGTATGAAAATCCAAATGTCATAATATATGCAAACGAAATCAAATGGCTATCTGCGAGATTACTCGTTAGATGGCTCTGCTTTCTGACATTTCATTCTCCCAAAATTCATGCCTTTTTCCATTTGAATATTAATTTCATATGGTGCCATTCAGAAAGTAGTTCTGTACGCTTGGATTTTCCCCATAATCCATTCAATTCTTCATTTAACTACAGAAGTAGTGGTTTCTTTACTGTCAATTTTTACAGGAGCAAGGGTGGTTAAGGCGACACACATGTTTATGCAGTTCGAACACTGGGTATTTTTCACAACCTCGAATGAATCCGAGAAATTTCAATATGCTTTTTTAGAAACACATGTCGATGATGATGTTAAATAAAACAACGAAAGGGCAAATAGTTTATGAAAAAATTCAATTTTACATGATGTTTCAAAATGTTATGTATTATAATTTTCTCCTAATACATAGCTTATTCCAAACTAATATATATAGGGGGAGGACTTGCTATAACCGATTTGTCATTATTATAGGAATAGAAACAAATGTTCAATTCGCTGACGCCAAAAATGTTGTAATGATCACACCATATTAATTCAGTATAGTTATCATTTCAGTTTTATACACCCTCAGTATCTTACGAAGATAAGCAGCTATAGTTATCGAACCGGAGATGTTCGATTTTCTTGCATGCACGTTCTGGGAAACAGTGTGCTATCGTTTTCTCCCAAATGTCTGTTATTTTCCCGAAAATTCGATCTATCTGTATTTTTGAAAATATTGGGAAAATACAATTTTGAATTGGTATATCTGCGGGATAATTAGGTAGATTTTACCAATTCACGAATTCAGCCTCCGTAATTGGGGTCCAAACCTACTTTACAAATATCGTGTTACTAAGTGTTTCTCTCAGGAGTTATTGTGTTCACGATCTGCCGTGAGGACAAAATTTTATTTTCCCAATATTTAAAAAAATTCAGATTGGATCGAATTGAAATCCAGTACTTTAATAAAAAATGACATTTTCAAGATTCCTACAGAATTCCGTGAGGATAATATGATTTATAATAAATCTTATTTTCTGGTCTCTACTACGTTTGTTAGATATTTTTTCGTCACGGTCAATTCTTACAGGAGGAAGTGTTTCAGGGACAATTGGGTCAATAAAATATATAACATCATACTCGCATGTCACTGATTCTATTGTGATGAATATTATGCTAATTGTCAAACATTCACTACAAAATATGGAAAGAAAAGAACTCTATAAAAATCTAAATGTCATATGTTGACGATATCAAGTGGTAATCTGCAATATGTTGAGAGACTACTCGTTAGATGACTCTGCATTCTGATATTTCATTTTCGAAAAAATTAATGATTATTTACCATCTAAATATTCATTTCATATGGTGTCGTTTAGACACTAGCTCTGTATGCTTGGATTTTCCCCATAATCCAGTCAATTTTTTATTTTACTACAGATATGCTTGGATCACTGTCAACTTTTACAGGAGTAAGGGTTGTTTTGAAGATACACGTGTTTATGCAGTCGTAATGATCGAACTCTGGATATTTTTCACAACCTTAAATGAATCAGAATATGTTTCCTTAGACACACATGAAAATGTTGATGTTGTAAAACAACGAAAGGTTATATTTTATGAAAAAATCGGCCGATCGTAAACAAAATAACTTTCGAAAGAGGCAACTTAGACACTAGATATTTGTAGAATAGGTTTGGATCTTAATTACGAAGATCGAATTCGTGAATGGGTGAAATCCAGCCAATGATTCCGTAGATATACCCATTCAAAATTTCAATTAAAGTTGTGCGTCGTTATGCCTCAAATTAGCTACCAATATTCAATATGATCGCTGCAGTAGTTCCTGATATATCAGGAAATAACCTCCAAATTTCAAATAGCTATAACTCCCAAACTATTCGGCCGATTTTGAACGTTAACGGACTTAACCGTCACATTCTGAAGTGCAACCTACCCTGGAAGTTTTTAGTCGATAGGATCCTCCGTACGCCCGTAATCGTGCATACGGCTGGCCGATTTTGACACCGCATTCGTCATCAGTGTGTCCAACCTTGTCCCATTTCGGCTCAAATCTCGAAAATGGATAGCACGCTGTTTCCATAGAACATGCGCGCAAATATCAGTAGGAATTCTTTCTCCCTAATACAGAACTTGAAAACTATTTTTGGATGCTTCAAAACTCTTAGGTTCTTGAGTTTGGCGATTTAACTGTTTGTTCAACATCACTTTTTGACGGAAAAGTTTAATTATTACATTATTATGTGAATGATGAGCATTACACAAATTGCATTATTTCGTGAATAATGAACTGATTTTGAAAATTTTAACTGGCTTGTTTACATAACATAAATAACTTTCAAACTGACCAAACCTCGACATCTTTTTCCTATTAAAAAAATGCCACCTTCATGTGGGTGTTTTTTTCGGAACAAACTCATGATGGAAATTCGTCCTCCTCAAAACAGAGGTTGACATCCCTTTTCGAAATCTTTGAAAATTCTTCGTTCTACGGGTCGAATTTTCGTTGGAACACCCTGTATACCCATACCATTGTTGAAGGAACAGTTCCAATACATATGAAAATATCGATTAAAGCTTATTTTGAGAGGATTTTGCATCATTTTATTAGGTTTTTTCAAGGTTTTCACTCCCAATATCTGAAACAGAACTTTTAAAAATTAAATGAAAATTGTTTTTTCGTGGAAAACGCCCTTGCGGATTGCAGGATTAAACTATTTGTCAAGGGCAGTTTCTTTGAAAGAAGATTGCCTAATGAACAATACAGGAACAATACAAACGATTTGTGACGTTTCAGAGTACAAATCTGACTCTGAAACGTCACAGTTAGCTTTGTTTATCGTTTGTATTGTTTCTGTATTGTTCTTTAGTCAATCTGTTTTCGAAGAAACTGCCCTTGACAAGTAGTTTAATCCTGCAATCCGCGATGGCGTTTTCCATGAAAAAACAATTTTTATTTAATATTTAATAGTTCTGTTTCAGATATTGGGAGTGAAAACTCTGAAAAAACCTAGCAAAACATATGAAAATGTCGAAAAAAGTATAATTCTGTAGATCGGATGAAAGTCTCAGCATACATCAAATTAAGGTCGGATATATGAATGATATATGCAGAAAAAATTTAATTTTTTGTTCGGTAATACAGTGTTTTTAGAGGTCTCTGTATATACCAAAATATGGAAAACAATGTTTTTTGAAGCCACTAATTAACAGTTTGAAAAACCGGCGGTATAGATCAACCATATATAGTTTTGTAGAACTATGTATACAAAAAAAAATGCGGTCCCCAAAACTACCCAATAACATAGATATATATATATATATATATATATATATATATATATATATATATATATATATATATATATATATATATATATATATATATATATATATATAGCTTTATTCGACCGCACATACAGACCCGAATCTATACACTTGACCGCCTTTCCAGTCCAAAAGTGACGTGTTCAGACCCGGTCCCGGGTCTCTTAGCGTCTGACCATGTTTTTGAGGTCTGGGGGGTCAGGGGATGCTATAAACGAAATTTCAGCCGGGTGTAAAAAATCGGTGATACATCATATTATACACAGAAAGTTTCAGGGTTTGGCCAGTGCGAGGGCGCTTCTGCGGGAATCAACTAGCTGTATAAAATTCGTATGATTAATCAACGTTTCGAGTCCCTGAACTTGGCAACACTGTACGGCGAGATATACTAACCTGGAAACTTCTATTATGGATACTTGTACGATCCCGCTATGGGGAGTCACCGTCATGGGGAAAGTTTATTGTGAATTCTCCATACCGGACGAAAATGAGATGTTTTATATTTTCGAGCTACACAGTAAAAATCCAAACTCAGACGCCCGGTAAAGGGCGTTGTCCTCGAAACATATGATATGATTCCATACAGATACTCTGAATTAGATATTTCATCTTTTCGACCAGTAAAATAGGAAGTTGCTTTTTGGTATTGTAGTTCGGCAAAGGGTCAATAACACATGGAAAATCTTTCATACAGAGTTTCAAAATTGAATATTTCAAATTAGGCTCGTTCCTTCATGAATCAATAATTAAGGTATCGAATTCTTAGAACATTAGGAGTTTGGTGATATTCTCCGTTTGCAAAGAAAGATATAGACAATAAAAGGTCATCACTAAGCATATTTGATTCACCATTGGAAGGTTAAATATTTTGGGAGACAGCTATGAGAAAGTGTGAAAGGATAATATTCTCTTGATGGAGTTTAATAATCAGAAACAAAGGAATGTTACAGAGCTATTGCCACACAATAGCCTTTCAGTAATATCATCCGAGATACGACGGTTTTTTTTGTCACATGACCACATATCGTGTCTGGAGTGATCGAACGATACAAAGAGGAGAGAGTTTATGATAAATAAGTATTTCGACCGGTTCAGGACTTTCTTGGAAGAATAAATATGTAGAATTTCGAAATTTTGCGGTTATTTTCCCAATATCTCGAGAAGAAATGACGTGATCATATTGAAACTTCATGTCTAGCTTAAGAATATGTCTTCTGGATTGTTGTGAAAAAAAAGTATTTTCAAAAATTCCCAAAATTCTTGACAAAAATTGTTTCTACTTAACAGATTTCAATGAAATTTGGCATAAACCTTAAAATCAATATCCAACCGAAGCACTTCAAATTTCAGTTCTATCTGATACCAAATCCAGGAGATATTGGTAAAGAAATATGTATGCCAAACTTCGTGGATATTTGAAAATTCAATGTTATTTCCCCAACATTTCATACGGAACTAACGCGATCAGATTTAAATTTCGTAGATAGTCATGTATTAGGGATGCGCAACAATTCTTTAAATTTCGTGAGTGTGTTACGGACTCAAAATCAAAAAATAATTTCCTTTCGAAAATTTTCCAAGTTTTATTCGAGGTTTTTCTGAGAAAACAATTTATTGCATTTTGATGATATTCGACACAGACCTTGAACTCGTGTTTTAATCTTTGGAGATATTGGAAAAAAATATTTCAAATTGTATAGTTATCAACTAGGTATCGTTGTCATTTCTGAAATACTTCAAAAAATACTGAGCTGGACATGATGAACATCTTAATAGTTGGAAAATGCTGATGAGCAAATTGTTGCGAAATTTCGTGATGATCGTTCGATTGGATCGATCAAAAAAATCAGAATTATATCTGCTGATCGGCTAATGATATGTGCCTAATGAAATTCCGTAGGGACCATCAAGTGTTCATTTCTCATTGAAGTACTAGATTTTAAACGATTTTATCTGTATTCTTGCAAATATTGGCCAGATTAAATATGTATGTTCGGGACCATTGAGTGGATTTCACCAATTCGCAAATTCGGCCTTCATAATTGAACTCGAAACCTACCCTTCATTCATCAAGTTTCTGATTAGATTATTTCAGTAGTCTTTTTTTTACCAGTAAGACCGGCCGTTAACACAATAACTCCCGAGAAAAACTTCGATATTTGTAGAGTTGGTTAAGACTGCAGCTTGTTCCTTTCCAGTCAAAAATTTCTAATCGAGAAGTTTTCAGGTAATTCCTCAAGATGAATAAGTCAGTGTCCAAATGTGTTCAAACTATATTAGTTTTTAAAACCTGAATCCAAGAATTTTGCTTCACGTGGTGTCACTTATTTCTTGGCATCCATTGTACAAGCCAGAAAGAGCAGCGTGGGTATGTGATACTTTCACGTGATGGCCGCGAAGGAATTATCGGTACGACTTAATCATAAAATGAGCCTGTTTTAATAGAAGCACAATGCGGGTACATATTGTGTTATGTTCTTTAAATGAGTGTTCTTTTCGAGTATTGAACATTTCAATTTTCATCCTCTTATGGATGCAGTAGAGACTGTAACAAATGAGTGTGGTTCTCTATATATGAATACTTTTTACGCGCTTGACTGGGGAACAACGCGTTATCATTTCGTCACGATCTCTGTATTTTAAAATTTTGAGCCGGAACTGGTCTCGAACGACTAGGTTGGACTCACTGATGAAGAATCCGTGGTCAAAATTGATTCTGTCCGTCCGGCCGGCCGTGTGCGCTGTAACCCTCGCAAGGAAAGACCTAGAGTCCTAAAATTTTCAGTTAAGGTTAAGATCCTGAATATCTCAGTTGAGTTCGTTAATGGGCCAAATCTGCCAAATGGTTTCTGTGCTACAGCCATTTGAAATTTTGATTTTTCAATAACTCGAAAAATATTTATCTGATCGAAATGAAACTTGGTTGGAAGATGAACAGTGTCAATGAGAAGAATTATCCATGGAAAATTTCGAAAAAAAATTATTGTTTTTTTTTGAAGATATTTATATTTCATTAAAATTTCACCATTTCGCAATGTGAACAAGCGCGTAGAAGCTGCTGACTTCACGTCAGCAGATTCTAGCAGGTTCTAGATTTTTCTTCTTCATTTTGTTTCTGTTCGATCATTGGTTTCGGAGGAACAAATTGAAATCGACAAAAATTTTTCGTGCCTCGGGAGGGTTAATTTTGGGGAGAGTTGGGAATTGAAAACTAATATAGTTTTAGTTAATTATTTTATTTACTTCCAGCCATCATTCCACATCTGGAGTTTGGCGATCTATTTCTGAATTTTCCTATGCAAGTATTTGAATTCGGATCATTTGTCTTGCATACATTTTAAAGTCAATGCCTATTTTCAGAGAAAAAGAAAATATTAAATCTACCTGTTCATGCTGAATCAAATATAATTATATTTTTTAATGATCCTTCATTGTTCTTGACAGTAGTAATCCCCGTCGTAAGTTGACTGCCCCTTTGTCCTAATTTCGAAAATAAACGGAAAACAGGAAGATGTAGACATAAAATTGATTCCTTAAAAATCTGCGTTCACAGAGCATACCACTAAGTTACAAATTGTCTAATGTTCTTGACCTCTTAAATATTGATTCACGAAATGAACATGATGACGGCACTGGACTGGTGCAGCTTTTCATGACTTTTCGGTTTGTGAGTCGTGATGATGAATGGAATATTTGATTTTCAAGATCTGTATAGAAATTTCATGATGAAAATATGGTGTGTTTTTATATTTTATTCGAGATATCCAATCGATTAATCGTAAATGCACCACGGAGTTTACATTTTCATCAGAGAAATCCCGAAGAATTTCAGCAGGGCGTTTT
This sequence comes from Myrrha octodecimguttata, assembly GCA_958510865.1. NCBI lineage: Eukaryota > Metazoa > Arthropoda > Insecta > Coleoptera > Coccinellidae > Myrrha > Myrrha octodecimguttata. The sequence goes on from OY294056.1 coordinate 27,670,412, forward strand.
TTTCAACGTAGTTTAATCGATCAATTTCTGATTACTAATCGGATCAATCTTACTCGGAAGTCGATCGAACTGATGGATCATTCTAACCTCACTTCAATGTTTTGACCGGGAGTTTTCGTGGATTTATCGAATATTGTTAAGTGTGTGAAGTAGAAAAATGTATGGTACAGATGTGCAGATGATTTGAAAAAATTAGCTATAAAAATAAGATACCTAGGTACATTTTCCCCAATACGATTATAAGCATTTACATGTCTTTCATTATTTTTCGTTTCCAATTCAAAAATTACGAATTCCTCATCACTAGCAGAATTATCATCAAGTTTCTAACATATTTTGCACAACGGAAATAATTCCGCATCCATAATAATGATTTCTGATAAGAATATGTGCGAAAATACAGCAAATAACTATCACAGAATGATATGATATCTGCAAAACAAATGAAATGATTGATTTCTGAACATTATGATATAAAGTATTCGTTATCAGTAATTATACCAGAAAAACCGTTCATTAAAATTCAAATCCAATTACGAAATTCATCGGGAATTCACTGATTTCTGTCTGTAATTCTACCCAATGTTTAGGAACCTTTCGGGAGATTTGATGATGTCACGTCAATAGTTTTTTCATCGCTCGATGGAATTCATCGCTTCAATTGATTAAAATAAAAACGCACCCATATTGAACTGTTTTAGCCGTTTCCTTTTTGGTAGTTGGATCGCAGTTAGAACGAAATTTTTATGACTTGTTTACAACCATCAATGGTACTTAAACATAGTAATAAAAATTCCTAATAAACATACACCATGACGACGGCCAGCTGCAAGCATCAGCGGGATTGTAGAAGTCCACAGAAGTGTTCTTCGGTATAGCGAGTCATCGTCATGAGTTATTCTGATTCTGAACCTTCGAATTGGATATTTCAGCTTTTCCACATAATATGCAAGCCGAAAAAAACAGCTTATATGATCCCGCTATAGCATGCCGTCGCCATGAGAAACGTTGATTTTAAATTCATTACATGGAACTCGAATATTTGATATTGCATCCTCTCGACATACACACCGAAAATCGACACTTTGTCAAAACTTATGCAAGCCCGGTGAAGGATACAAGCGTCGATAAAAATGTTTTTGCCATGACTCATATTTGGCTCGGAAAGTTTTCATGTTGGTGATTTTTATCGATTCAATATTTCATAGATCCGAATTTGGATCATACAGTTTGAAAACGTTCACTATTGGCACATGATTTGAACTTGTACAGAGCGAACATTTCTTTATTTTAATGTCTTTTTCTCGAGTTTTGTGAATGTTAAAAATCTAGTCTATTCAAACCGTAAGAGAATGAAGTATACAGTATGGTTTCATTGGATGTCAATTCAGCATAGGGAATAAAATAAATTGCACTTTTCGTGACAAAAAATATTCCCGAGTAACAGAATTATACAAATAAATGCAAATAATAGCGGTGCATTTTCCAACTAGTTTTGCGAGCATGTTCTGGAAAATAGCGTGCCATCGTTTTGTCCAAATGTCTGTAATTTTTGAACGTTGAGCCGGAATTGGTCTCAAACGACTGAGTTGGACCCCCTGATGACGAATCCGGTGTCAAAATCAATTCTGTCACGATTGAGTGAGAATACAGCCTTCTATAGACTTGAAACAATGATTAAACAAAATTCTCTTGGTGTTGACTGAAAATTCTACTAGATTTGGTGGTATATTTCTGAAGCATGCTATACAAGTTGGAATTAATGGTTGATATTTTTCGCATAAATTCCAGAGTCAATAACAAAAGCATATTTCGAACGCTGTCTTTAAAATCCCGGTACCGGTCACACATTTTATCATTGCATAGTTGATGACGTCACCCATATGACGCACAAGTTACCGGGATCCAAGCAAATCCCAGTAAAAAATGTAGTCTTGAGCGGTTTCTGTTCATCAAAGTGAAACCTGACCTTACTATTAAATTGTTTCGTTGATGTGTCAAAGTGAAATGTTTTCCCGAGTTTTCAAACATGAAAAAACTGAAGAACATTCAAAAATTTTGAGGAAGTTGAGGAGAATTTGGAATTGTACAAGACAAAAAAGTTCTGGAAAAGGGACGCTTGATTGATTACAGCCAGTAGAAAAAAAAATTCTGAACTTCAGGTTCAGGAGCTTTTAAGTGCTTGTTCAATTTCGTTGCTTCAGGCTATCATTTTAATAATATACTAGATTTCAATTCAATCAGATCTGTACTTATGGAACAAATTTGATTGGGGATATTTTCAAATTTTTTGGGCGGATCTTTTCCATTTACGAATTGAGCCTTCAGAATCAAGCCCCAAACCTTCTATATAAATATCGAGTCTCTGGGTCGTTTCTTTTGAAAAGTATTGGGTTTTCAGTTGATCTTACTGCCGATCGTGAATTCGACAACTACCCAAAAAAGACTTGATACTTGTAGAGCAGGTTTATAGTTTGATAACGAAGGCCGAATTTGCGAATTGCTCACCTTCACCCTAGGATGCCGCAGATATTTCAATTCGAAATTTTATCTTAAAAGATTATCAACAAGACACATGGGAAAAAAAATTCTGTACCTCAGTACTTGATTGAAAAATTACAGCTTCAAGGTTCAGGCAGAACTTCGTGAGGACCATGAGATTTGAAGATCGCAAAATTCTGAAATTTTTTGTGTCGATTATTTTAATGGAACGATCATCAAGAAATTTGGCACAAATTTAGGCCTCAGCTTCCGCCAATAAGCTACCAAGTTTCATTATCACCGGATCATCATTTCGAGTCATTCCGGAAATCAAATGATACCGAAGAAATAGGTTCGAATTTTGACATATATTTTACCTGGTATCCCTGAAAATAAGTCGATGAAACTGAAACTGTGCTGCGTAATAGTAACCTCAAGGTCTATGCCAAACTCTTAGAAAAGTGAGATGAAAGATACCTATTTCATTAGTGTTACATCCCAAACTGTATATTTACGTATTGACTCGAAGTAAATCAGTAAATTCGATTTAAATAAACAGGCCGTATAAATTAACATAATTTTAAATTATCCAAATGACCATACAAACACATTCGAAACATCGAACTTGACTTAGATCTCGTTAGGTTAGGTTTCACTTTGATGAATAGAAACCGCTAACGATTTTTTATCGAGATTCGCCAAGATCCTGGCGCTTAGTGCGGCATGTAGGTGACGCCATCAAATATACTGAGATGAAATCTTTGACCTATACCGGGATTTTAAACATAGCGTTAAGGATATGCATTTTCCTTGAAAGAAATTATTGACTCTGGAATAAATATATTCTCATTATTCGTTAGAGTTTTTTTTTCCTCCCAATACCCAAACCAGTAGGTTGAGAGTAGGTTGTTGGAATTGAAACTTAGAGATAAAAAATTCTTTTTAATCGTGATCAACTACCTAATAGTGAAGGGCTGAAAGAGTTCAATATATTTATTATGAAATTCTCATAAAAATCTTGGAAATTTGATAAGTCATTCAGCTCTCTGATTCACAAAGCGCAGTCAGGAAAACTTATGAGAGTGTAGTGCCGTAGTTATTTCGTGAATCAATATTTAAGATGTCTCAACCACGAGAAAATTTGGTGGTGTTTCCTGTAAACACAGGCCTTGAAAGTACCAGGTCAACATCATTATGACCTTGAGCATAATCTTTCGCAGCGAATTTCAGTACATGTTTATAACTGTGGAACTTCGTGTTTTTTTCTCGGTACCTATCATTGTTTTTTCCAGAATGACTTGTAAGCAACTGATTCAATCATGATGACGCCCAGCTAGGTCCGAAAAATAACTTTTTAGAAAATTTCGCGATGATCATGTCATAAGAACAATTCGAAACAAAAATTGAAATTTATATTTCGTATATTCTATATTTTGCGATCTTCGGATCATATCCTCACGAAATTCTGTACGAACCCTCAATCATCATTTTTCAATAAAATACTGGATATCGATTCAATCCAATGTGAATTTTTGGAAACATCGGAAAAATGAAATTCGATATATCTCCAGAATCATTGAGTAGATTTAACCTTTTAACCAATTCAGCTTTCGTTATTTAGGTATAAACTACTCTACAAATATTGAGTTTTTAAATTGGTTTTTTCCGCTCACGATCGGCCGTGAGAACGAATTGTTGAATGAATAAAATCTATTTAATATTTCCGCCGATAACCCATTCAGAATTTTATTTTCGGAATGTTACCAACAACACAAATTAGATCAGATTAAAATCCAGTACTTGATGGAAAAATGACAGCACGAAGGTTCATGCCGAATTTCGTGATGATGATATAATTAGAAGATCACCAAATGTGAATTAACCTGACATAAAAATATCTTATTTTCTATTTTAATATCAATGACGAAAGAAACAGATTTTGAGAATTCCTCTAAACTATATGTGTAATTCATATGAAGTTTCTGACATAGAAGAGGAATAATGGTCTTAAAACTTCAATTTTTATTGGAATTTTCATGCAATGCAGGGTGAGATGTTTCGTAAGTTTGGCTGTACTACCACTTTCAAACCAACAATAATTACTACTTTCGCAGTCACATAGTTAATAAAATCATTTCAGGTTAATAAAAGTTTGAGAGGTCAACAGTTGAAACTAGAAATACGGAAAAAACGACATATTAAAACAAAATTATTTCTCAATATGTATTTGTTCGGTACTTACTAATTAAAATTGAATTTTATTTCAACATATAGTCTGTTCCGTAGTTAAAGTTTCAACTTCTGACCTCTTAATTTTTTATCAACCAGACTAAATGATTTTATTTACTGTATAAATATGCAGCCAGTAATTTTTGTTGATTTTAAAATGGTAGTTTCGGATTTATTTTTTTTGAGGTTATTTCCCTGATATTTCAGGAACTGCCCAAACGATTGGATTGAAGGATGGCGATCAATTAGAACATAAAGACGCGCAACTATTTGCGAAATTTTGTTATTGCTTTTAATTGTCATAAAAATTCAATTCAATACGATTTCAACTTCCGGAAATATTTGGAATTTTTTTTTGAAATTTCGTGTTTTGTTTTCTCGGTATCGTTGTTTTTTCCGGAATAACTAATAAAATTTTGATTCCATCATGACAAAACTTGGTAGCCTGTTCGAAAATAATGATAAACAACTGTGTGTAGAGTTTCGTGAGCATCGTGTCATCAGAAAAATTCCAAGAAATTTTTTTTACTATCTATGGGACTTCGATGGCTAAAAGCATCTCCTCATGAAAAAATGAACACAAGTAGTAATAATATTATAACCATAGTGGATACGAATATTTGATAAGGATTGGAACACCTTCAGAAAATAATAAATATTTCACTATTTTACAAAGTATTTGATCTTGATATCACAATAAATCGAGATACTTGACCGAAGTATCTCATTCGCATTCGATTCAATTTTCATCATCAATTTGTTTCGAGTAGACATTAGGATCTCTTCATAGCATAACTTATACAAATTCGACGATTCAACAAGTTGACCTTCTTTCTTAAACCCGTTCATACACCACAATCGACGCTATTGGTCCCGAAAATCTGGCAACAGCGCTGGGATTTCGAACGTTGGCTGGATATGTTTGCGTGGTATATGAGGGATCGGATTGGGGGCGAAGTGGTTCGGGTTTGGGAAACGTTATCTACTATACAACTTTTTTGTCTTAAAGAAATTCTTTCCCCTCTCAGGCTGCCTAGTGAGTTATATTTTAAAACAACTCATTTCCACTTTATATACTCGTCAAAGTCATTTGGATCATGTGGGTCTTAGGTAGCCTGTATGATATATCGGGACTAGATGCGTCTATTGGATCAATATATATATATATATATATATATATATATATATATATATATATAGATTTGTTTGACCGCACATACAGACCCAAAACGTTATACCTCACCGCCTTTTCAAGCCAAAAGTGACGTTGTCAGACCCGGGTCCGGGTCTGAAAACGTCTGACCATACCACGGTACTCAGGGAGGTTGGGGGATGCAGGGGGTGCATTTTCAGCCGGGTCCGAAATTACGGTTATACTCTTCAAAATATACAGAAAGTTTCAGGGATCGGCCAGTGCGAGGGCGCTGCCTTCGGCACCAAGTTTTTGTATATCATTTTACTATAACACCAACGTCAAGAGCCCATAAATATGGCAACGCAGCCTTTCGACAGCTGCATAGCTGTATATTTCCATCCTTCACAAAACATACCCCAGAACGTCATCCGCGAAAGACGTGTACAAGCCCTAATACGGCACTCACGAAAGACGTTTACAGACCTGTTGTAGACAGTCGTCGTAGTGAAACATATTTATTTCGAAATATCCGATCAGATCTTAATATTTGAATGTATAGTTGCTTGACATACAGTATAATACGATTCAGAAAACGCATACGAGCCTACTATGCTGTGGCACCGACTCAGACCACTTCATTCATTTCGCCGAGATGACTAGAGTTCGAGAATTAAAAATTCTAGAGAAGCACTGACGTGAGCTTTTACGCACTTGTTCAAATTCGTTGGAAAAAGAATCGACTGCATATTCAAATGATTGGTCCCTTCAAACGCAGCTTTACTTCCTCATGGACTAATTTGGAGATCTTCATTCTATAGGGTTATAAATCACAAAACTCTGCATGAATCTTCAAGCCATCATTTTTCAGTCAAGGAATATATTCCAATCCGATTCGATATTTATTTCTGGAAATACTTACTGGAAAAATAAAATCTTGAATGTTTCTATCTACCAAACATTGGGGAAATTCAACACAGTCACGAATTCGGCTTTTGAAATTAAGCCCCAAACCTACTCTATAAATATCGAGTCTCTGAATCATTCCTTTTGGGTGTTATCATGTTTACAGCCAGTCTTACTACCGATCGCAAACGTAATAGCTCCTGAAAGAATAAACGACCTGATTATTGTTGTAATACCTGAGGTAGAAATTTTTCAAGTTTTCGATCTTAACAATGTAAGAGCTTTATATCCGTCTGGAATATTTTTAGAATTGAGATGTCTGGAACGAGTTGATAAGAAGTCAAAGTAATGAGACGAAGTAGCTTCGAATATAGTTTCGTTTTTTCATACGGACGGACGTCGTGAAAGAGAATATTGTTCATAGGTCGAGTATCAATTTTCGTGCAGACCGGTATCGAGCGATAAGAGTATATTTTCCAACTGAAGCCCGAGATAAGAAAAATGTGGAGTTAAATTTTTGACTAACCTACCTGGGAGAAGTGAAGTTCTCTTTCGAAAAGCTGACTAAGAGAAATTTTTGAGAGGGGTGAAAGCCTCACTTTTTCGGTACGAAAGGCAGTTGCATATCGGAGATCGGCGGAAATAGCTCTAGAAAAAAAATGTAGATCGTACCGCGAGAACGGGCGGTCCTTCGGGACAAAATAATGTTAGGAAATTCGAGGGCTGGGTTGATCAATTATAGTTAATAGTAAATTTGAAAAATCCGATTCTTTACTAGTAGAGTAGAGTTTTTGGTGACAGTGTATTTGCGAGGTTAGCTCGTGAGTTTTTTGTTGTGCTGAGAAAAGTACGGAACCGATAGATTCGGTTATTAGAGGGGCTGAGCGAGGGACAAGCGGGAATAGCTTGTGTTTTTTTTGTGTGCTGAGGAGGGTACTGAACCGATGGATTCGGTTATTGTAGAGTCAATTTCAAGGACATGTGGAAATAGGTCGCGTTAAGAGTTTGAGATAACTTTTGCTTTTATGCTTGTTAGGAGGGCCGTTTGAGTTCACGGCGAAAATAGTGTATTCATGGAGTAGAGGTCACTGTCGGAGTTGGTGTATGGTCTTCAGGCACACCTATTGGAATAAGCTTTCTACTAGTAAGGAAAAGGTGAAATCGTTTCGGAAAATGTATGTTAATGTGATTAACCCATCGTATTTCGATTTTCTTTCGTTATATTTTTAGTTAGATACAATGAGTTATTAAAATTGATAGGTTTTACTGATGTCTCCTCAATGAAGAAACACTGATTCGGAAAATATATTTGAGAAATTTGTCTGTTGTTATGTTATAAACATGATAGTATGAATTCACTCGTTCAATTGATGAATTTAATTGTATTGCAATATCGGTTGAAGTAAGTTTGTGATAAAACTGATGTTTTTGTTTTTATTTTCATGAACACCTCGAGCTGTGTAAGTGAGGAAATTTGAATATAATTCATAAAGGTACTTTGGATTTTTCTTTCCTGATTTCTTGTTCCTCAGCAAAATATCAAAACAAAAGACTCTATCCTAGTGCATAGAGCCCGAACTCTCATTCCTTTAAACGGTGACATTTGAAAGATAGAAAAGTCAAAATTCCATTTTTACAAACGGTGACAGAGAGAACAGTTTGGATTGTAAGTTCAATAATTTTCAAAAAGCAAAAAGTAAAGACCTATCTATAATAAACCTTATTTTTAGATTTCTAGCAATTGGATTCTCACGAAATCTCGCAGTGAGTTGTGCGTTTTATTATTCAACTAAGTACGAAGCTTTAATCTGATCGTATTTCTTGAAAATTGAGAGTCCTAACTCAAAAGTAATTTTCAGATTCAATCCAAATGATTCTTAAATGGCATGTTTACACAGTGCATTTGAACTTAATTGTTTTTTTTTACAGGCGTATCAAATCAAAATACCTCCTCAAATATCGATTTCTCAAAATATTATCAGGAACGAAGTAATTTTTCACCATAACAATCCACATGACATTTTGTGTTATGGAACGTGCTGCTATTCGTCAACAAGTTCAATAGTTTCAATCTGATCGCCTCAGTACATCTCGAGATATTATAGATATAACCTCTAATTCACAAAAAAAAAACAAAATTTGAGATGGATTTCCATGAATATCCGAAAATAAATATGGGATCAAATCGAAATTCGAAAAACTCTTGTTGAATATTGACTCTAAGGTCCCTGCCGAATTCATTCGATATTCGATCGATAATTTCCGAGAAAAATATATTTTCAACAGAAGTTTTCTTGTATTTAGATCTACACGAGACTTCGTGATCAGTTGATCGTTGTTATTCTTGCGCGCATCTTCTAGGGGATCAGCGCGCTATCGTTTTGTTCAAATGTTCGTAATTTCCTTATTTGGAGCCGAAAATGTTCTCAAACGACTAGGTCGAATCCAGTGTCGAAATCGATTGTTCGGCCATCCGTATTCTCGATTACGGGCGTACGAAGAATCTTATCTACCTGACACTATCAGGTTAGGTTGCATTACGAAAGGTCAATTGGCCAAAAGGTTTCGGAGTTACAGCCCTTCGAAATTTTGTGGATATTTGTTTAATAATCCGGAAACAACTGAAACGATTAGATTGAAACTTGGCAGTTAGTTGGAGTATAACAACGCGCAACTTTTGCGAAATTTCGTCGGGATCGTACTGTCAGTAAATAAAAAAAATCAACTTTCGAAAGAAACAACTCAGAAACTCGATATTTGTGTAGTAGGTTTGGACCTTAATAACAAAGGCCGCATTCGTGAATGGTCAAAATCTTAACGATTCCTCAGATAAATCTATTCAATATTTTGTTTTCCCAATATTTCCAGAAATACAGATTAGATCAAATTGATATACAGAATTTCATCGAAAAAAAAATGACAACTCGAAGGTTCATGCAGAATTTAATGAGGATAATGTGATGAGAAGATTACAGAATATTGAATTGGAAAAAAAAATTTTTTTTCAAGTTGCAATGACACGATCATAACGAAGTTCTGCACAAAGTTGTCCATTAGCATTTTGAAACTAGCTGCAAAGTTTCATTCTGATACAATTCGTATTTTTTGAGTAGTTTCGGAGGAAACAACGATATCAAGAAAAAAACACGAAATTTTACATATTTTTTCCCAACATCTCCCGAAATCATGACCGTGTCAAAATGAAATCTGGTACATTGCTGTAGAGTATGAAGTTGAAGATATGGGCGGAAGTTTTTCTCAAATTGAACGAAAAAAATTTTTTTTTTGCAAAATTTACTGACAGCAAATTGGAGTTTTTGTTTCCCCAATATTAACAGAACGAATGATTCCAAAGTAATAACATTGAATATAAAGTAATGAAAAATCCATCCATTAAATAGTGTATCAACACTAATATATTTCGGGGAGTCAGTTGAATTTGAACGACGGAGAACACCAAATGATCTAGAAGTCAAATTAATGAAACTGATGAATGAGGAATTTTCAGCTGATAAACGTGACTTGTGAAGAAAAAATATATTTTTCTCCAACAAAATTTGGAATGAAGGTTCAGAAGGAATGAAAATATTAACTAAGAAAATTTATTATAAATAAAAACAGGGAATACTCTCACTGCTTGTGAGCCAAATTTCGATAATGCTCTTCTACAAAAATGTTTTCTAGGAAAACCGGAGGTGTGCCAAAGAAATTAAAAACCTCTGAATGATGACATATTATTGTAGAATCTGCAACGAATAAGAAAGTTTTGGAAAAGCAATGTACAGGGTGTTTTTTCTCCAACTGCACAATTAATCTGAAATTCTGAAATTATCATAATTACAACACTGTATTTTGAGAGATTGTTGCGATTATTGAATGAACTCATTCAGATTGTTCTACACTGCAAATTTCATTAAAATTGAATGAGCCATACCAAAGTTCTCAATAAAAGTAGAATCGATTGAAACGAAATTTCGACATTATCATTTTTTGAAAAAATTTTCTCGAAAAACTAAAAGTGTGCCAAAAAAAATAGAAACTCTCAAATAATGGCTTATTATAGTAGAATCGTAAACAGATAGCGTAGTTTAGGAAACGCTATGTACATGGTGTTTTTTCAACCTGCACAATTAATCTGGATTTAATACAATAACAACCGCTTATTTTGAAAAAAAAATCGAAACCACTGAATGTGTTCAAAACTACTGTACTACGCTGAAAATTTCATTGAAATCGAATAAGCCATACCAAAGTTATCAATAAAAGTAAAATCGGTCGAATCGGACAAATCACCCTGTATATTCTCAACAGAGACCCCCAACCATAAACCAAACGGTGTTCCGAGACTGTCTTGACTAGTGTAAACTTATCCCAAAATCTGACGGTCTCCTCCGGAATCACCATGTATCTAACATTTTCAGATTCGCATAATTTTTCTGGTTATACATTCCTGATGAAATTTTCCATCAGTCTTAGTGTCAGTACTTCAAAGTCAACTTCCAACCAACAATTCAATCCTCAGAGTTACCTGTTGAGAAAGAAGGAATAACAAATACAAATACTTAGTCCAGATGGTTTGACGACAAAGCAGAATCGGAAATGTTCGCGGAGATATATTTTGATTCGAAATATGTAGTACATCGACGTCTCAAGACCCTTAAGTGTGCCCAGCTGAAATTATTACCTAAAAGAATGAGAAAAACACTGACGTGAGGTCGGGAGCTTTTACGAGCTTGTTCAAATTCGTTGCCAAAGCACCTGTAATCCTGTTCACTTATTGACCCCGCCAAACGCACAAATTTTTTAAAATAGTGAAAATATGAAATTTTGAATGGATGGGTACCTTAATCTACGGACTCATTAGGCGAATTTTACAATCCACTAATTCGACCTTCGTAACAGAAAACCTTCTCTACGAATATCGGATCTCTAAGTCGTTTCTTACGGGATTTAATGTTTTTACGACCGCCCTAACCACAGATAATTAATAAAATATCTTCCGGAAGAATCTAATTGGGGACTTGATACTTGCATTGTAGGTATGGAGTTTAATAACGGAAGCCTAATTTGCGGATTGGTAGAATACGCCAATTTGATTATTCCAATATTTTCGAAACCACAAATCATAAAGAATTATTAACCAATACTTCAATCAAAATAATAATAATAATACTTTATTGATCCTTCAAGACACAACAACGTGTATAGGATAAGTCAAGAAAGAATCACATTTTAGTTGTTATTTTTTTTTTGGCAGATTGAAAATTTATGCGGAATTTCGTGAGGACCATATAATTGCCAGGCCGTCATCTAAAAATTAATTGAAAAAAATATTGAAATCTTTTTTAATTGCTCTAATTTGAGGATTTTTTTATTGGTCTAATTTAAGGATCATCTCGAAAATTTGCACAAATTTACTGATCAGCAATTCACAACTAGTTACCAAGTTTCATTATCATCAGATCAGCATTTCTTGAAATATTTCGAAAGTAACAATGATATTTAGGATGGAACCAAACAATTTAATAATCTTTTTTCAAATCGTTCTGAAAATTAATATACAATCAAACTGACATTTTGAAGAATGTTGCTGAAGAGTAACCTCATTTTGAAGAATGTTGCTGAATAGTGACCTCAAAGTCTTCGCTAACTCACTCTGAAATCTGATGAATAGTTCGTGAAAAATTTTCTACCTGTACGATCACTGGAAAATTTCGCTGAAATTGCGCATTGGTATTCTAAAACTTTCTACGGAGTTTGAATGTAATCGCGTTAGTTGTTCTTGAGTTATTGACGAAATTACCCAAAAATTCCATAGAACCACATATTTCTTCTCCAAAAACAAATAACTTATCTAACTGAAATTTGAAGCACTCTTGCTGAATAATGACTTGAAAGTTGGTGCCAAATTTTATGGTAGTCTGATTAATTGTTTCCGAAAAACAATTTTTGTCAACAGAATTTGCACAATTATGATCCTCAAGACATTTTCGTAATGTTGAGCGGCAGTATTTTCAATCCAGTTAAGAATTGTCAATCTGATCGCGTCAGTACTTCTTGAGATATGGAGAAAATAACCTCAACATTCGAATAACAACAAAATTCAACATACTTTTTTTCGTAAATGAATATCGAATAAAATTGAAATGATAAATATTGCTGGTCAATATCGACCTCAAGGTCTGTACCAAATTTCATTAAAATATTATCAATAGTCCGCGAAAAAAAATTTCAACAAAAATGACGAAAATTTTCGAATGATGATTTTCAAGAAAAATCTTACGACTATATCCATATATCCATTTTTGTATCAGGTAGCATTCTTCAACTAACTTCAGAGTTTCAATCTGATGGCATGTTTATATCTTGCCATATTGAGGAAATAACCTCGACATTCCAATCAGCACCGAAATCTGACATTTCAATTAACACCGAAAGTTGAAATTTTTTTTTATATCTCCGATAAAAATAGTCACATTAAAATTTCAAATATTTTTGTTTAATACTGACCTCGAAGTATATGCCAAAATTCATAGAAATCGTTCGATAGTTTCTGAAAAAGAAATGTTTCAACAGAATGTGGAAAATTTTAAAATATCTTTTTTCCATTTTTTAACTATTGAATCAGAGCACTTAGTTGCGTGTTGGTATTCTTCAAATGATAACGGAGTTTGAATCTCTTCGCATCAGTACTCCTTGAGATATTGCGGAAATAACGTTACAATTACAAAGACCATCGAAATTAGGCATATTTTTTTTCTTATATCTCTGAAATTGAGAATCGGATCGAGTTGAAATTTCAAACATTTTTGTTGAATCGAAATCTAGTCAATTTTCAGAAAAAAAATTTTTCAACAAAAATTTTGAAAATTTTCGTATAAAAATATTTTTCGAACAACTGAATCAACACAAAATTTTGCTCTAGGTTGCGCATTGGTAGTCCAAAACTATCTACGAAGTTGCAATTTGATCGAGTCAATACTTCATGAGATATGGAGGAATTAACCTCAAATATTCAAGGAGGCCTAACTCCGAAAGTATCTCGGTGATTACACTCATCAACGAACTCAACCAACATATTTGGACTCTAAACCCTATCTGACTTTAACTAACTGTCAAGTTTCAATTAAACCGTTTGAGCAGTTTCTTAAATATCAGGAATTTAATTGAAAAATTTCAAATGACAATAACTCAGAAACCATTCAACCGATTTGTCCCATTAACGAACTTAGCTGCAGAACTCTGATGCGCGACGCAACCTGAAAGTTTCGAGTCGCTAGCTCGCTTTGTTCGACAGTTATCGTGTCGTCAGCCAGCCGGACAGAATCAATTTTGACACTGGACTCGATATCAGTAACTCCAAGATAGTCATTTGCGACCATTTTCAGAAAAAAACTTGAAAACTACAGACATTCGGATAAAACCACAGCTTTTTGTTCCCCAGAATATGCGCGCAAAAATGTCGCACGAAGTTGCGCGTTGGTTATCTCAACTAATTCCGAAGTTTCAAACTGATCGTATATCAGTACCTACTTCTTGAGGTATTAAAGAACTAACATAAAAATTCCAAATAGGCGTAACTCTGAAACAATTAAGCTGATTTTTCCCATTAACGAACTCAATTGATATATTTGCCCTCCAATCCTGAGCTGAGAATTTCGAGTCGCTAACTTCATTCGAAAGTTAGAGCACATACCGATGGACGAAGAGAATAAAATTTGACTACTTGTTCTTTTTCAGGGAGTCTTACTTAATCGTTTAAGTCTTTTTTCTGCTCAAAATTAAAACATAACAGACATTGTGACGGAACGGTAACGCGCTGTTCCCTCGAACAGGCGCGTAAAAACCAGAAGACACTTCTAGTAATCATTCGCATTTTCTAACATAGATAATATAGAAAGACGATAAATACTACTACATCATCCTTGTCGGACCCATTTATATAATATTATCGACGTGATTAGTCCCGAAGATCTGGCAACACCGCTGGGACCGAAAACGTTGTGTAACAGTGCTCATTTGTATAATGTGGGAGTGAGATGATGGCGGAAAGCTTCTGGCTCGAAGAAGAATATTGACTATGCAACTTTTTTCGATGAAAAACATTCTTTCCCCTCTCTAGGTACCTGATGAGTTATATTTGCAAAAAGCTTATTTCTTCTCTATATACACGTCTAAGTATTTGGGATCGGGTGGGTCTTAGGTAGCCTGAATATCGTAACGGGCCCGGATGCGTGGTTTAGACCACTATATATATATATATATATATATATATATATATATATATATATATATATATATATATTTTAGGTTCCTTCTCTTAATACATGAAAATGCCTACTAAAAATTCAATTAAAATTATTCCATTCTTTACATTTCTATGAATCATTATATCTGTATCAGATGTTACTTTATATTAAAAGTAGTTTTAAATAATGTGTTCTAGACTATGATATATGTACATGGTGTCTACTTTTAAAAGTCCAAAACTTCAAGGTGGAAATCTATATGTGATTTTCAACACAAAATGTCATATAACACATGGTCGAAATATTGACGGCTACGAGGACATCTGGAGTGTGATTGAGTTTATGAAAAAAATTGACACAGTTTGTGAAAACACAAAATGTTGAAGAATTTCTGTCAATATTTTGACCATGTGTTATTTGACATTTTTTGTTGAAAATAACATGTAGAATCTCGCCTTAAAGTTTTGGACTTTTAAAGTAGACACCCTGTTGGGATGAATTATGGAACCGAGTAAATATCTTTTGAATGAAAAGGACAATATTTATGAAATTTTGCAGGTTAGTGCAATCATCTGATGTACAATTTTTCGTTGATAATATACTTCCGGTTGAACCGGAATTTATGTGGGACCTCCTGTATATCTTTGCCGATGTTGAAAGAGGTTGAATCTCCACATAATGGGTTTGATGTCTTTCAATATCTGCAAAGATATACAGGAGGTCCCATATACATTAAAAAATGGGGATATTTTCGGTTCAACCGAAAGTATATTATCATCAACAAATAATTGTAATTCAGATGCATTATGCGCCATTGCACTCAAAAATATTGTTCCTTTTCTTTCAAAGATATTTACTTGGTTCCATACCTTATCCCAACCCTGTATAATATAAGGGTTTTCGAGAATTGATCAGGTTACTTATCCGGGTTAATCAAACGGCAGTTTTTGAACTATCAATTTTAGCTACCCCGGAATAGTGATCAGGTAAGTTTTCGAAAACCCCATATGAAGATAGATCTGTCGCTTGTAAGCCACGCAACGTAACTCTTCAATAATTCTTGTACAAAGAATTATTAAGAAAAATCCCCGCACCCGTCGTTTTTGCGCGCATGTTCTAGGGGAACAGCGTGCTATCGTTTTGTCCAAATGTCTGTAATTTTGGATGATTGAGCCGAAAATGGTTTCAATCGTCTAGGTTGGACTCACTGATGACGAATCCGGTGTCAAAATCGATTCTGTCCGGCCGGCCGGCCGTCCGTCCATCCGACGACACGATATCTGTCGACAGAAGCAAGCTAGCAACTTGAAACTTTCAGGGTAGGTCGCGCATCAGAATGCCTCGGTTAAGTTCGTTAATGGGCCAAATCGGTCGAATAGTTTCGAAGTTATAGGCACTTGAAATTCTGAAGTTATTTATTTTTTATTTCAGAAACTAGTCTAGCGATTGGATTCAAACTTGGCAGTTAGCTGAAGTATAACGGCTCGCAACTTTGAGCCAAATTTCGGCAGGATCATATCGTCAGTAAATTAAAAAAAAAGTTTTTCGAAATTTTTTCCAAAAAATTATTTTTTTTCGGAAACCATTCATTATATCCAAAAAAAATTTATATTTCACAGCAGTGTACCAAATTTCAGTTCGATAGGATCATAAGTTTTGGAGATATCGGGAAAAAATATGTCAAATTTCGAGGTTTTCTTCTCGATATCGTTGTTCTTTTCGGTATAACTCGAGAAATACTGATTCAGTCCTGATAAAACTTCGCAGCTAGTTTGAAGATACTGAAAGACAACTTTATGCAGAATTTCGTGATAATCGTGTCATTAGAACAATTTGAAAAAAAAAATTCTGTGATTTTCTTATCATATCATCCTCATTAAATTCTGTATGAACCTTCGAACTGTAATTTTTCGATGAAGTACTGGATTTCAATTCGATCTGATCTGTATTTTTGGAAATATTGGAAAAATAAAATTTTTAAGGTCCAAACCTTCTCTACAAATATCGAGTTTCTAAGTTGTTTCTTTCGGAAGTTATTGTGTTTACGCAGTCGGCCGTTAGGCTGACCGTAAACACAATAACTTCCGGAAGAAACGACTTAGAAACTCGATATTTTATAGAGTAGGTTTGGGGCTTAGTTACGAAGGTCGAATTCGTGAATGGGTGAAATCCACCCAATGATTCCGTAGATATACCCATTCAAAATTTTATTTTTCCAATATTTCCAAAAATACAGATTAGATCGAATTGAAATCCAGTAATTTATCAAAAAAATGTCGGTTGTTTAAACGGACGAAGCTTCGCGGTTTCCGTGACGTATGGGGATATATCCACTCTCTCCCTCTTCTCGTATACTTTTCTGTCTAGCAAGCCAATAGACAGCGTCGGGCTGTATCGATCGGGGCATCGTGGAATAACGAGTGACGTAGGAGGCGATCTACCGCGTTTCGCCCACTTTGGTTTTGCGTCCCGATTTGACGATTTTTAATACCGAATTATTCGAAATTCGCGAATTGTTGGAGTGTGAGATAGCATACATTATGATTTTCTATCGATATAGAATGAGAAAATCATAAAAATATGATAATTCGTGTTACATGCAAGAGACCTATTGGTTGTGCCGTTTTTTCATAGAAAAATTAGGAAATATTTAACAATTTGTGATTGGAGAGTACTGCAATCAGACCATTATTCTTTTACTAATTATTATTAAAGCAAATCCACGAATCCATGGGTTTGCAATTTCGAAAGTAAGTCTTCCTATGCTTTTTTGAATTTTAAATCTCTTACCCTTTATGCTCCACACCCCTCTACTGTCTTTACGCGCTTGTTCTGGGGAACAGCGCTTTAACATTTCGCCACGATGTCTGTAATTTTAGAATTTCGAGCCGAAATTGGTCTCAAACGACTAAGTTGAACTCACTGATGAAGAATCCGTGGTCAACATTGATTCTGTCCGTCCGTACGGCCAGCCGTGTGCGCTGTAACTTTCGAAGTAAAGAACTTAGAATCTTCAAATTCTCAGGTTATGTTAAGATCCTGAATATCTCGGTAAAATTCGTTAATGGGCCAAATCTGCCAAATGGTTTTCATGCTACAGCCATTCTAAATTTTGATTTTTCAATTACTCGAAAAATATTTATCTGAGCGAAAGGAGACTTGGTTGGTAGATGGACAGTAGCAATATGAAGGATTATCAATAGAAAAATTCGAAAAAAAAATTTTTTTCTGAAAATTTTCATACTTCATTCAAATTTCACTGAAATCCCCAAACATCATCCCAATCAGATTTCCTTATTTTCCTGAGGGACAAATAAATAGAAAATCCAGGAAATTTATTTCAGAAATCCATATATTCCAAAAAGAATATCTCCGATTCCTTTGAAATTTAACTCTAATCGACATTGCGAAATCTCGAAGACTCGGTTTCAGTCTAAACAGATATGTATGCTTTGAATTTTCCGGAACATAAGATGTAAAGAATATTCCTCTGCATCGACCGTTCACGGCATCTACTGGTGAATAGTCGAAGAATTTACTGGATCCTACAGTCACATTATGCGGGTTAGCGGCGTCTGTTCACACTCTTCTTCATGAGGTGATTCCCAGGAAGTTTTATCGGTACTTCCCCGTAGCTCATGAGCAGTTCATCGAAATCCTCACCACTTAACAACAATGTTTCAAATTTCAGCTTGATCGGATATTCGTCTTGGGAATTATTGAAATCTATATTTAACAACTTTTCAACTCGATCAGATATTCATTTTATTCAATGAAACATATTGAGCAAAAAGCTATTTTCTTTCATTTCGCGCTTGTTCTAGGGAACAAAAAAGTTATCATGTTGCCCAGTGTCTGTGATTTTCAAGTTTTGAGCCAAAAATGGTCTATATGGATTGAAAAAAACCTTAAAGAGCACAGACGTGAGGTCAGGAGCTTTCACGCGCTCGTTCCGTTGCCAAAGCAGTCATCTATACAAGTATTGACCCTGCCAAACGCAGATGTTTTCATATAGTCCTCACGAAGTTCTGCATGAACCACAAGCTATAATTTTCGACCAAGTACAATATTGCAATTCGATACAAAGTTTTGAATGGGTATAACTGTCTTAAGAATAATTGGCGAATTCAACCATTCAAGCATTCGACCTTCTCAACTAAACTGAAAACCTACTCAAGCAGCGAATATATTGCAAGAATTTTAAGGTACATTTTATTTTCGTTCACATAACTGAATTGATCATTGAATGACCCTTGATGCTTTATCACATGCAATATTTTCCAAAAAAAAACTATTGAGGGTAAAGGGTATAGACGCCGAACTTCAGAACTGTAGGCATTTCTCAAAACTTCGAAAATAGAAATCGGCGGGTAGGAGGATATTTCTCAATATTCATTATTTCAAGAATTTGAATACCAATCACAAATTGTTAATTCTGTAATAAAAAAATAGCTTAACAAATTCTTTTTTCAGTCACACCGCTCAATGCGCAATCGAATGTCCTTTCATTTGATATATCACAATCCATATATTCCTATTTGAAAAAAACAGTAAAGGGGTGTGGAGCGTAAAGGGTGAGAGATTTCAAATTCAAAAAAGCATAGGGCAGGTCTCCCTAACCTGCTTTAGGAATTATAAATCCATGGATTAGTGGATTTCCCTTAGTAATAATTGGTAAAAGAATAATGGTCTGATTGCAGTACTCTCCAATCACAAATTGTAAATTATTTTAAAATTATAGGTAATCAAATTACCTTTCATTTTATGTATCACAATCTGTATATTCCGATTTGAGAGAATGAAGTAGTGGGGTGCGGCGTAGGGGATAAGAAATATCAAATTCAAAAGAACACAGGATAAATTGCTTTTGAAATTGAAAATCGACAGATGCGAGGATTTTCCTTAATAATTCTTCGTACAAGAATTATTGACGAGTTTCGTTACTTTTTTGGCACGCTGTATATGTAATAACTTTAATTTAAGTTCTTTCTCAGATTTTGGGAGCGAAAGCCCTGAAAATGATGGAATCATATGTGTCATAAATGTGGAATATAACAGTTTATATCTGTTACAGTGTCCCGTTTACAAGAAGGCGAAGAGGACAGATTTGAATTACATCACCACTCTTAATTTAGTGACGACCAAAAATCCTGACCATTGGATACTAAGAGGTGTTGCTTTACTAGCCGATATACAGTGAAATCATTTTTTTTTATCAATTTACATCATGTAGGAAATATATTTATATACGATGTTATATTTGTTAATTTGAAATTCGGCGCCTGACGTATATCATGTCATCATAGAGAACACCACTTTATTTTCATCGTATTCTTTGTATGTATAAAGATATATACATCCCGCTATCTTAAGCTCCTCCTTACATGTTACCCTAACAAGATTCTTTGCAAAAAAAAAATTTTTCATACATTTTCCTTCATCTAGGTCCTCCTATCAGAAGTCCGTATTTTATTTTCCTTATAACTCAAGATGAATTAGTCCTCCGGCGTATATTTTCAATTATGAATTACAGTCCTCCTGGAACGATGTCAAGTTTTTCAGCAATAACACGCCGGTTTTTTACATGGAATAAGAACGTGGAAATATTAAATCCACATAATCGAGCGTTTTTATCATTCTCGTATCCTAGAACCACTAGGCAACGAAAACTTCAGTTTTATTTTCGTGAACTGATTGTTGGAATTTCTGTAACTTAGTAAGAATATAATGTTTTGTTCTTTGAATAAAGAAGTTCTTTATTCAGAGGTTTTGTCAGTAAAGTGTAATTGAAGGTTTTAATTTGGGTCTATAGATTAGATACCAATATATAGAATTGAATTTTTGCCATTTTTGTAGCAGTACGTGATTTCTAGTAATATCAGGCATAAGAAAATTGAAAATATCAAATCGCATTTAATCCAACCAACTACATCAAATGTGGACTGTTGGATTCATAGATTCAATATTTGATTATGTTATTGTAGAAGCATGACCGAATAATGTTTATCACAGGTGAAATAATCAACAAACTTTCCATTACATATCATAAATGAATCAGAGCAGGATTTTTTGATACATAATGATACATAAAGATTTACATTTTTCTGAATATCAGAATCATTCGAAATTCTGTAAGACCGATAAGCAACTATTTGGAAGAAACACAATTTATACTCTTCACACCAACCAACTCAAAAATCGAAGATACTGATCACATAATCTTGAATCAGGAAAGATATGACATTGCTCAATCAACCAAATTCTTGGGAATCTATAGATAAAAATCTAAATTGGAAAGAACACGTAATCCATCTGAGCGAAAGAGTAGCAGCATATATTTATGGTTTGCGAATTATTTCTAAATATATAGGAAAATCTTTTATGAAAACAGTGTACCATGCAATTGTAGAATCAAACTCAGGTTTGGTATCATATTTTATGGATCAGGGACTATGAAGTCACTGTTTGTGGTACAGAAGAAGGCGATACGAATAATTAACAACTTGAAATATGACAAATCCTGTAGAAACGAATTCAAGAAGACAGGACTTTTGACCCTCTATGCAATATACATACAACAATGCGTTCTCTTCATCAGGAACAATACCATACTATTCAAAAAATACGAAAACGAGAAAAAATTCTATGGAACAAGAAATGAAGACTATTTCTATCCCAATACAATTTGACAACATCCCAAAAAAAAGTTGAATATAGATGCCTTAAATTATATAACTCCCTACCAAATACAATTAAAACTATAAAAGATGGGAAAATTTTCAAGAGAAGATTATATAATTTTTTTTAGAGTTGGAGCCTTACTGTTTGAGATACAATTTCTAGGTTAACTGCATTGAATATGTATTTTGTTTTGACTCTATTTCATTTCGTCTCCGCATAACTTTGTAGTTCATGGATGGGATTTGAAATAAAGAAGTGTTATTATTATTATTATACTCAGATGTTCAATCTCAGTAAGAATTCTCGATGTAGCTCAGCTCTATTTTTTCAGGAAAAATATCACCGATTTTCGTGCTTGTTAAGCGCTATCAACTCATTAGTGGTCCTCCTATTTTTCAGATGTTCAACCGAAAATGTGCTTTGTGAACCGTGAACTTTTCGTTTTTCTAGATACAGGGTGTTGAAGTTTAAATGTTATTACCTTTTTTTCTCATCTTACAAATATAGAGTCGATTGGAACTAAGACTGATTCTGAATACAAAAACCGAAAGAAATTACTAAGAGCCTCAATATTCGAAGAATAAACTTTGGGCTGGTAAAGAATGTTCAAATTCGTGAATGCGTATAATATCAGCCTAAGGATTTCGTACATATATTCTTTGAATGAAGCGGATGGAAATCCTCTACTCGATTGAATATTAATAATAAAACCGTAGCAATTCACAATTCAGTGACATCAAATTTTGTTGCTCCTATTCCTTTTAGGTGCTGTTCCTGTAAATATTGTAAGGTTTTCTCGGTTTTCAAAACGTTTAGAATATTTAAACTATTTATTTACACTTATTTACACACTACTGTTCCAATAACTAAACAATTATTTCTATCGAAGTCTGTTCACAATTTATATGCACACTAATTTATTTCCACTGAACTCTTTCCGCTACGAATCACTCTGCTGAATTGGTCCCTGTGCTGACCGCGCCTACCTTTTTATTAGGTGTGGAATTTCCAGCAGTTTCCAGAATGCTCTAGAGCGAGGCGGGTGACTCATAGACTGCTCGGGCCTTCTGGAGCATTCTAGAATAGACAGGGCCGTACTCGTCACACTGTCCCCTCCTTAAGCCTGTTCTGTCCCAGAACAGATTCCACGAATTCCTCAGAGGACCGTGATGAAATCTGCAATCGTTACCATTTCTGCAGTAGCCCCTCTGATGGAAGTAGCAATCTACGGTTTTGCTGGGCTTTACGTTCTGCTTTGGGTTGAAATTGCATACCAAAATCTCTATACCTGTCTTCTGGAAGACTACCTCAAGCATGCTTCGCACAACCCTCCAATTCAGTTGATCCAGTCCACAACCTAGTTTGGGGACAGCTAATTTCCTAATCCCAAAGCATTGCAGTTCTTCTTTCAAGCCATGCAGTGCTGTCCATAAATTCTGGTAGGTGGGCTTCTGATATGAGTACTGTTTGGTGACTACGTAATAAATGAATCTACCCTCTGACTTCAGTCTCAGGCATTTTCCGATTCTGGGCTGCAATCTCATCAGTTCCTCTTGACGTCCAAATTTATTTCTGAATACTCTTGCTATTCCTCTACTCATCCTTAGATCCGCTGCTACACAATGAGCAAGAGAGTATTCCTCGGGAACTGTAAACAGGTCTTGTTGAACTTCCTTTGTAACGCCAAACCGTGCAACTCGTGTTCCCCCATAACTATTCATGAATTCCTGAAAATCGTCACTTTCCTTCGCCGGAACCTCGATGAAACGTACTTCTTCTTCGTCATCCTGTGTTGACGCGTACGGAGCCAATCGATTGAAATGGACTACCTTAGGTTTTCCTCTAGGAAGCTTCCGTATCCGGTAAACTACATCATTTATCCTTTTCATGACTTCATACGGTCCTTCCCACTGTCTCTGCAGCTTCGGAGAAAATCCTCTTTTTCTTTGAGGGTTATACAACCACACCAGATCTCCTGCGGTGAACCCTACTTCAATGGCCTTGATGTCATAGCGCATTTTCATCCTATCACTTGCTTGCTGCATTTGATTACGCACCTTGTCATGGATGTAATCTAGCTTACTCCTCAATTTACTGACGTAGTCTTCCCCGGCTACATCTTCTCCAGGCTTACAACCAAACTCTAGGTCACAAGGTAGTCTAATTTCCCGGCCGAACATTATATTGGCTGGAGTTTCCTTGGTGGATTCTTGAACCGAAGATCTATATGCCATGGTGAATAGATGCAAATACTCATCCCAGTCCCGCTGGTGGTCGGAGACTACTTTGGCAAGATGTTTTCCCATGGTCCTATTCATTCGTTCTACCATGCCATCTGATTGGGGATGTAGAGCTGTTGTTCTTGTCTTATTAATCCCCAATTTCCTACAAACTTCTTGGAATAATGTCGACTCAAAATTTCGGCCTTGATCACAATGCAGCTCTAGAGGTATTCCAAATCTGCAGAAGAATTCTTTGACCAATTTATCAGCAACCGTACTTGATTCTTGATTGGGAATACCGTACGCTTCCACCCATTTGGTAAAATAGTCCATGGCTACCAATATGTACTTGTTTCCGTGATCTGTTTCGGGAAAGGGGCCCGCTTTGTCAATAGCTACTCGTTCCATGGGAGATCCGACGTTATATTGTTTCATTGGGGCCTTCCCTTTGCCGTAAGGACCGTTAGCTGCAGCACAAGCTTTACATGTTCTACACCAGTCTTTAACGTCTTTCTTACAGTTGATCCAATAAAACCGCTGCCTAACTTTCTCCAACGTCTTAGTAATCCCGAAATGTCCACCTGAAGTTCCATTATGTAGTCTGGTCAAAACGTCTGTCACTCGACTCTTCGGCACGATCAACTGGAGCCTCTGTTCAGATCCATCGTCATTCTCCCAACAACGCTTCAGAAGACCTTTATCGATCTTCAACGTTTCCCATTGTGCCCAATACGACTTAACATTTTGACTCAGTTTGGATACTTCTTCCCAAGTAGGTCGTCTCCCACTCTTCTTCCAACTCAGGATTACTTTCAAGTCTGGATCTTCTTCTTGTGCCCGTTGTATTTCTTGGGGTAGCCAATCATCTTCAATTACTGTGGTCCGTCTCATATCAACTTTGTCTTCCACACGTGAGCAATGGCTGCAATCCTCGGGGCAAGGCCTTCTTGATAACGCATCGGCATTGCGATGGGTAGCCCCCATTCTATGTTCGGTATCAAAGTCATATTCTTGCAGTCTTTCAATCCATCTGGCCACTTGTCCTTCCGGGTTCTTGAAGTTCAGGAGCCACTTCAAAGCAGCATGGTCCGTTCTCAGCAGAAATTTTCTTCCGTACAAATATTTGTAGCAGTGTTCTACGGACTTGACGACTGCTAAAAGTTCTCTTCTGGTCACGCAGTAATTTCGTTCTGGCTTCGATAAGACCTTGCTGAAATATCCTATCACCCTTTCTTGTCCATCCTGAACCTGCGATAGAACGCCCCCGATGGCTGTATTACTAGCATCCGTGTCGAGCACAAACTTCCCTTCAGCTCTTGCGTAGCTTAAAACTGGAGCTGTGACCAGGGCCTTCTTCAGCTGTGCGAAAGCTTCAGCGCAATCATCGGACCATATGTACTCCTGTCCATCCTCTGTTAATTTAGTAAGTGGTTTGGCAACTTTGGCGAATCCAGATACGAATCTCCTATAATAGGTGCATAAGCCTAAGAAACTTCGCAATTCACTCTTGTCTCTCGGTATAGGCCATTCCTGCACTGCTTTGATCTTATCCGGGTCGACTTTCACGCCCTCTCGAGACACTACATGTCCCAAATAATTTACCTCTGTTCGGAATAAATTGCATTTCTTTGGACTCAGCTTTAGGTTAGCTTCACGAAGTCGCTGGAAAACCTCGGATAGGTGGTGTAGGTGGTCTTGGAATGATTTTCCCACTACTATCACATCATCTAAGTACACCAGGCATGTCTTCCAGGAGAGTCCTCTCAATATAGTCTCCATTAAACGCTCAAATGTGGCAGGAGCGTTGCACAAACCAAAGGGCATCACTTTGAATTGCCACAGACCCGTTCCAATACTAAAGGCAGTTTTCTCTTTGTCTCTTGGATCCAAGCCAACCTGCCAATACCCACTCTTCAAATCCAAGGTGGAAAACCAACGTGATCCCGAGAGCGTATCCAGTGTATCATCTATTCTCGGCAAGGGATAGCTGTCCTTCTTCGTAACTTGATTGAGCTGCCTATAGTCTACACAGAACCTGGTGGACCCGTCCTTTTTCTTCACTAACACTACAGGCGACGTCCAGGGGCTATTGGATGGTTCAATGACACCTTCTCTCGCCATGTCTTCAATAATCCGTTCAGCCTCTTCTCTTTTTGCCAGAGGAAGACGTCTAGGGTGCTGTCGGATGGGTTGTGCATCACCAGTATTGATTTTATGCTGCACAATATCGGTCTTTCCTGTTCTTTCGTCAGTGGCAAACACGTCCGAGAATTTCTGGATCAGTTTTTTCACTTCGGCTAGTTCATAACGGTCCAGATCTTGACATTTCGAGGTGAGAAGGGTCACCAGCTCTTCAGTATTCTTCTGGCTCTGCGAGACTCCTGCATTGCCAATCCCACCAGAAATATGGTACACTGGTACCCCTTGTCCAATCAAGGTATTCTTCTTCAGGGTGACCGGAAACCTGTTGACATTGAGTAATCGGATGGGAATACTGTCTGTTGTTCGTACCAATGCCTTTCCCAGTAACATTCCTTTAGCTAGGATTGCATCGTCACAGGGTTCGATCACTTTAACGCAGCCTTTTTTTGTAACGTCATCACATATACCACTCACTATGCCTTCAGTTCGACCTGGCAACGTGATGTCCTCGGCCAATCGAATCCGATATATCTTATCATCCACATCATTGAACGGGATCTCTTCATTTTCCAGTCGAAGCACATCACTCTTCATATCCAGTTGGCATCCAAGTTTCTTAACTAGGTCCAATCCCAGGATTACTTCTTCCGTGATTTCAGCCACTAGAACTTCGTGCCTTGTTGTTGTATTTCCCAATTCAATAGTGGAGAGGACCGATCCATAAGTTGGTATTTCCTGTCCAGACGCAGTTCGAAGTTTGATCACAACTGGATGAATCTTGAATCCTTTAGCTATTTCTGGACGCACAAAGGTTCTGGTCGATCCAGTGTCTACCAGGATTTTCACATTTCTATCATTTATTTTTCCTGGAACTACTATGCTGGATAAATCTGTGGACATAATTCCTCGGATTATCACTTCAGGGGTATCTACAGCTTGAGAAGATTTATGCCCCCCATCACCGGCCCTTTTCCGTTTACCTGCTGCGGCTCTTTTCCTACTTTTTGAGCCATTCTGCTTAGTATGCCCACCTTGATTGCAGTACCTGCACACAGCATCTTTTTTTTTATTACTCAATAATCTGCTGACTTCTTCTCTTATGACTTCTTCAACAGGTCGGTCTATTTCTTGGACTTGTCTCACACGAACTTGTCCTCTATGAGATGCCTGCTTCGCTGCCTCGAATTCTAAAGCCTGAGCCAAAGCATCATCTATGGTTTTAGGGCGTGCAAGTCTCAGAACTTGTTGTGTCTCACCGTCCTTGATTCCGTCTACAAAGGTTTGGATGGATAGCTGTTCAAGGAAGCTGTCTGGAGCAGTTGGGTACGCCAGCCTGACTAATCTAGCCACATCTGCTTCAAACTCCTGGAGATTTTCTCCTGTTTTCTGCACCCGGTTCTTGATTTGGGCATGATAAACTTGTTGTAAATGAGCATTACCATATCTCATCTGAAGTTTCGATGTTAGAACTTCATAACAGGCCTGTTGGCTCTCCGGAATCGTTTGCAGAATGTTGAGTGCCTCTCCTCGTAGAGCTATTATCAATGCTGTGGCTTTTTCGTTATCGCTCCAACTGTTTGCCATCGCAGCAGCTTCAAATTGTTTTTGGTATGTCGACCATGGGACTTTTCCATCAAATGTCGGTGGCTTTATCTTCATTTTTCCACTTTCGCCGTTATTTTCCATTTTCATGTTTCCATAGGGTGATGAAGCCGGATGATCTTTTCCAATTGACATTCTTTTCAGGGACTCTATTATTTTAGAATGCTGTTCAATTAATCCTGTTATTTCTTCAAATTTCCCGCTAACTTCATCAAATTTCTCGTCAACTTCGTCAAATTTTCCATCAACTTTTTCATAAACTTCATCAAATTTCGTATTTACTTTCATATAAACTTCGTCAAATTTTTCGTCAACTTTATCGAATTTTCCTTTTATGGTTTCCATTTTCTCATCCAATTTGCTTGCAAATTGACTCACCAATTCATTGCTATTCCGAGAATTTTCTTCCATTTTCCGTGAATTTTCTTCCATTTTCTCATTGATTTTCTGAGAATTTTCTTCCATTTTCTCATTGATTTTCTGAGAATTTTCTTCCGTTTTCCGTGAATTTTCTTCCATTTTCCGTGAATTTTTTTCCATTTTCTCATTGAGTTTACTCAAGAATTCCATTATTGCTTGCGTCTCCATAGCGCTCTGCAGTCTTGTAGTCACTGGCATAAATTTCAATCACTAGAGTTTATGTATTATACTTAATTCGAGCGATGTCGAACCGCACACCGGACACCAATGTAACGTTTTCTCGGTTTTCAAAACGTTTAGAATATTTAAACTATTTATTTACACTTATTTACACACTACTGTTCCAATAACTAAACAATTATTTCTATCAAAGTCTGTTCACAATTTATATGCACACTAATTTATTTCCACTGAACTCTTTCCGCTACGAATCACTCTGCTGAATTGGTCCCTGTGCTGACCGCGCCTACCTTTTTATTAGGTGTGGAATTTCCAGCAGTTTCCAGAATGCTCTAGAGCGAGGCGGGTGACTCATAGACTGCTCGGGCCTTCTGGAGCATTCTAGAATAGACAGGGCCGTACTCGTCACAATATCCTATAGCTGCATTCAGAATCAATTCGCGGGCGAAGTGCAACTTCAGCACGCAAGTCGACACGAAATTGACCATTCACAATGAAATCCGAGATTTTTGACAATTCTATGGTTTATATTGTTAAGGCGCAAACTGATGGACGCGTTTGTCGCTCAAGCGATGACATTTGAGTTGTCAAATGCTCTCCCGCCAAAATTGCGCGATTCTTTTTTTGTAGTTGAATAATTTCAACTTCAAGAAAATGGCGGGATATTCAAACATTCAAGAGATTGTTTATACTCGTCGGTCATGATTATAGGTACTTGTTGATACAATGGATGAGGTTTATTGAAGAGAATATCTTCAACTTATTGTTTTAAAGGAATTATGTATTTATGTACTCAATAGACGACTTCGGCCCAAGTTGCCAACCCACAATTTACTTAGCAAGTTTACTTTCACTGGGGAACGGGAATTTCAGGACAAATTCGACATGATGAGGTTCGCATTATTTATAAATAACCGTAAAACATGCCTCGGCTCTTCAAACCAGATAATTCCTTCCAAATATAGGTTTTTGTTAAGGTCGTCCCCGATTGGCTGACATTTAAGTTGGGATTCCTGATTTCATGCGAACAGTGTCAATTTTCATAGGATACGTTCCGAAAATCAACTCTGTTGCTTCGGTTGCCGATTTTCCGCCCCGTAAATATGAAATATTCGGATGGTTCCTGGAACAAGCGCGTGAAAAAGGTTATTTACGGAATCTGGTTGATGAAAATGCGGTCGATTTACTGTCACCAGAACGATTTTCTATGGTAAATATCCATAGCATAGAACAATCTATGTTTACTTTAGGTTTGTTTTGGTTCCGAGTTCAGAACTGTACGGGACGGTTCTAGCACAGATCTATGGTCTATGCTAGAACCGTCCCGAACAGATCTGAACTCGGAACCAAAACAAACCTAAAGTAAACATAGATTGTTCTATGCTATGAATATACACCATAGAAAATCATTCTGGTGACAGTAAATCGACCGCATTTTCATCAACCAGATTCCGTAAATAACCTTTTTCACGCGCTTGTTCCAGGAACCATCCGAATATTTCATATTTACGAGGCGGAAAATCGGCAACCGAAGCAACAGACTTGATTTTCGGAACGTATCCTATGAAAATTGACACTGTTCGCATGAAATCAGGAATCGCAACTTAAATGTCAGCCAATCGGGGACGACCTTAACAAAAACCTATATTTGGAAGGAATTATCTGGTTTGAAGAGCCGAGGCATGTTTTACGGTTATTTATAAATAATGCGAACCTTATCATGCCGAATTTGTCCTGAAATTCCCGTTCCCCAGTGAAAGTAAACTTGCTAAGTAAATTATGGGTTGGCAACTTGGGCCGAAGTCGTCTATTGCAATCATATGGTGACGATATATTTATCGCAGTATGAAATAAGCTTGTAATGTAATGTCTTTCCAACATCAAGACGAAAATAAAATGTCTTCTCTTATGATAAATTATTAAATTGATTTAGCTATCTGAAATAATCGTTTCTGCAGAACAAACGGACTCCAGCAAAATCAATTTATTCGATAGCTATGTGCATGCCCAATAAATCAAAAGCGTCTATTAATCCAACCAATCCCTATAAAAATATAGGTATAAAAACAATTACTAAACTTGCTGAAGAACCAGATACACGCTGTAATAAATTCATACAATTTGAAAAGTGATATTTCATTAACAATCGCGCGTTTTCTTAGTGACAGATGTCAGCGACAAATTACTGACATTGAGCGTAAAAATCGCGCGATTTTTATTTTTTGACGCGTCCATGAGTACGAGCTTTTAGATTGGATTTGATATAAAAGGATTTCAGGAGTTACATAATCCGCATTCATTTTTCCTTTATTCAGTAGTTAAAATAATCGTTGCAAATATGAGCAAAATACATGCAAAATTCCAAGAAACCCTCCACAACAGAAGCAATGCGCATGTACGATGGTCAGCACGAAGTGTAGGTCGAAGCTGAATTGCAAGCATGAATGAAATTTTGCCGACTTCTACTTGCGTGCAGGCACGAAATTCATTGTGAATGACAACATTGGAACCCATATGATTAACACGCGTGGCAAAGTCGCACTTCGCCCGCGAATTGATTCTGAATGCAGCTTTAGACTAGAATATCCAGTCTATGTCGTATCTATAGTTTCAATAGGTAAATATTTTTAGCGAGCGCTTGAAGCTCCTGGCTTCAAATCAGTGCTATTCTACAATTTTTTTCTGAATTGTTATGTGCATATTCTCAGACGATGAGAAAACCTGCTTATATAGGACCGTGACCCACAATTAAATCGATACCATTATGTGTATTGTATTTATTTTTCATTTTGAGACTCCTACTCAGGATCTACTCTCAACATTTTTCGGGCATACGAGAGGATTTTCCTGCATGGTTCGATGAAATATTGTAATCTGATTGCTTATCGTATTCGTTACGAATTCAATCTTTCGGCAAAAATTCGAATCAAAAAATCGAATGCACTATTCTGCTCGCTAGTCAATTCTAATGAAAATCTTTATTCTTTCCCTTGATGCAATGAAAAATCGAAATCACTTTAAATTTTTATTTTGTCTTGTTTTCGACAGTACCTATTCGCAAAAACCTAAAATTTTCAAGCTATAATAAATATTCGCGATACAAATTTCACCTCCATCTTATGCACCTAAATATTTCGATATTACCAGAAGTACTTAATATTTTATCAACATTCTTGCGATTCGATTAGTTGAGGAACAACAACTCGAAATCAAGTGGAAATATATGGTATGTCTAATCGTTGAAAAATTCAAAAAAATGTAATTCGAATATCAGAATCATTCGAAATTCTGTAAGACCGATAAGCAACTATTTGGAAGAAACACAATTTATACTCTTCACACCAACCAACTCAAAAATCGAAGATACTGATCACATAATCTTGAATCAGGAAAGATATGACATTGCTCAATCAACCAAATTCTTGGGAATCTATAGATAAAAATCTAAATTGGAAAGAACACGTAATCCATCTGAGCGAAAGAGTAGCAGCATATATTTATGGTTTGCGAATTATTTCTAAATATATAGGAAAATCTTTTATGAAAACAGTGTACCATGCAATTGTAGAATCAAACTCAGGTTTGGTATCATATTTTATGGATCAGGGACTATGAAGTCACTGTTTGTGGTACAAAAGAAGGCGATACGAATAATTAGCAACTTGAAATATGACAAATCCTGTAGAAACGAATTCAAGAAGACAGGACTTTTGACCCTCTATGCAATATACATACAACAATGCGTTCTCTTCATCAGGAACAATACCATACTATTAAAAAAATACGAAAACGAGAAAAAATTCTATGGAACAAGAAATGAAGACTATTTCTATCCCAATACAATTTGACAACATCCCAAAAAAAAGTTGAATATAGATGCCTTAAATTATATAACTCCCTACCAAATACAATTAAAACTATAAAAGATGGGAAAATTTTCAAGAGAAGATTATATAATTTTTTTTAGAGTTGGAGCCTTACTGTTTGAGATACAATTTCTAGGTTAACTGCATTGAATATGTATTTTGTTTTGACTCTATTTCATTTCGTCTCCGCATAACTTTGTAGTTCATGGATGGGATTTGAAATAAAGAAGTGTTATTATTATTATTATACTCAGATGTTCAATCTCAGTAAGAATTCTCGATGTAGCTCAGCTCTATTTTTTCAGGAAAAATATCACCGATTTTCGTGCTTGTTAAGCGCTATCAACTCATTAGTGGTCCTCCTATTTTTCAGATGTTCAACCGAAAATGTGCTTTGTGAACCGTAAACTTTTCGTTTTTCTAGATACAGGGTGTTGAAGTTTAAATGTTATTACCTTTTTTTCTCATCTTACAAATATAGAGTCGATTGGAACTAAGACTGATTCTGAATACAAAAACCGAAAGAAATTACTAAGAGCCTCAATATTCGAAGAATAAACTTTGGGCTGGTAAAGAATGTTCAAATTCGTGAATGCGTATAATATCAGCCTAATGATTTCGTACATATATTCTTTGAATGAAGCGGATGGAAATCCTCTACTCGATTGAATATTAATAATAAAACCGTAGCAATTCACAATTCAGTGACATCAAATTTTGTTGCTCCTATTCCTTTTAGGTGCTGTTCCTGTAAATATTGTAACGTTTTCTCGGTTTTCAAAACGTTTAGAATATTTAAACTATTTATTTACACTTATTTACACACTACTGTTCCAATAACTAAACAATTATTTCTATCGAAGTCTGTTCACAATTTATATGCACACTAATTTATTTCCACTGAACTCTTTCCGCTACGAATCACTCTGCTGAATTGGTCCCTGTGCTGACCGCGCCTACCTTTTTATTAGGTGTGGAATTTCCAGCAGTTTCCAGAATGCTCTAGAGCGAGGCGGGTGACTCATAGACTGCTCGGGCCTTCTGGAGCATTCTAGAATAGACAGGGCCGTACTCGTCACACTGTCCCCTCCTTAAGCCTGTTCTGTCCCAGAACAGATTCCACGAATTCCTCAGAGGACCGTGATGAAATCTGCAATCGTTACCATTTCTGCAGTAGCCCCTCTGATGGAAGTAGCAATCTACGGTTTTGCTGGGCTTTACGTTCTGCTTTGGGTTGAAATTGCATACCAAAATCTCTATACCTGTCTTCTGGAAGACTACCTCAAGCATGCTTCGCACAACCCTCCAATTCAGTTGATCCAGTCCACAACCTAGTTTGGGGACAGCTAATTTCCTAATCCCAAAGCATTGCAGTTCTTCTTTCAAGCCATGCAGTGCTGTCCATAAATTCTGGTAGGTGGGCTTCTGATATGAGTACTGTTTGGTGACTACGTAATAAATGAATCTACCCTCTGACTTCAGTCTCAGGCATTTTCCGATTCTGGGCTGCAATCTCATCAGTTCCTCTTGACGTCCAAATTTATTTCTGAATACTCTTGCTATTCCTCTACTCATCCTTAGATCCGCTGCTACACAATGAGCAAGAGAGTATTCCTCGGGAACTGTAAACAGGTCTTGTTGAACTTCCTTTGTAACGCCAAACCGTGCAACTCGTGTTCCCCCATAACTATTCATGAATTCCTGAAAATCGTCACTTTCCTTCGCCGGAACCTCGATGAAACGTACTTCTTCTTCGTCATCCTGTGTTGACGCGTACGGAGCCAATCGATTGAAATGGACTACCTTAGGTTTTCCTCTAGGAAGCTTCCGTATCCGGTAAACTACATCATTTATCCTTTTCATGACTTCATACGGTCCTTCCCACTGTCTCTGCAGCTTCGGAGAAAATCCTCTTTTTCTTTGAGGGTTATACAACCACACCAGATCTCCTGCGGTGAACCCTACTTCAATGGCCTTGATGTCATAGCGCATTTTCATCCTATCACTTGCTTGCTGCATTTGATTACGCACCTTGTCATGGATGTAATCTAGCTTACTCCTCAATTTACTGACGTAGTCTTCCCCGGCTACATCTTCTCCAGGCTTACAACCAAACTCTAGGTCACAAGGTAGTCTAATTTCCCGGCCGAACATTATATTGGCTGGAGTTTCCTTGGTGGATTCTTGAACCGAAGATCTATATGCCATGGTGAATAGATGCAAATACTCATCCCAGTCCCGCTGGTGGTCGGAGACTACTTTGGCAAGATGTTTTCCCATGGTCCTATTCATTCGTTCTACCATGCCATCTGATTGGGGATGTAGAGCTGTTGTTCTTGTCTTATTAATCCCCAATTTCCTACAAACTTCTTGGAATAATGTCGACTCAAAATTTCGGCCTTGATCACAATGCAGCTCTAGAGGTATTCCAAATCTGCAGAAGAATTCTTTGACCAATTTATCAGCAACCGTACTTGATTCTTGATTGGGAATACCGTACGCTTCCACCCATTTGGTAAAATAGTCCATGGCTACCAATATGTACTTGTTTCCGTGATCTGTTTCGGGAAAGGGGCCCGCTTTGTCAATAGCTACTCGTTCCATGGGAGATCCGACGTTATATTGTTTCATTGGGGCCTTCCCTTTGCCGTAAGGACCGTTAGCTGCAGCACAAGCTTTACATGTTCTACACCAGTCTTTAACGTCTTTCTTACAGTTGATCCAATAAAACCGCTGCCTAACTTTCTCCAACGTCTTAGTAATCCCGAAATGTCCACCTGAAGTTCCATTATGTAGTCTGGTCAAAACGTCTGTCACTCGACTCTTCGGCACGATCAACTGGAGCCTCTGTTCAGATCCATCGTCATTCTCCCAACAACGCTTCAGAAGACCTTTATCGATCTTCAACGTTTCCCATTGTGCCCAATACGACTTAACATTTTGACTCAGTTTGGATACTTCTTCCCAAGTAGGTCGTCTCCCACTCTTCTTCCAACTCAGGATTACTTTCAAGTCTGGATCTTCTTCTTGTGCCCGTTGTATTTCTTGGGGTAGCCAATCATCTTCAATTACTGTGGTCCGTCTCATATCAACTTTGTCTTCCACACGTGAGCAATGGCTGCAATCCTCGGGGCAAGGCCTTCTTGATAACGCATCGGCATTGCGATGGGTAGCCCCCATTCTATGTTCGGTATCAAAGTCATATTCTTGCAGTCTTTCAATCCATCTGGCCACTTGTCCTTCCGGGTTCTTGAAGTTCAGGAGCCACTTCAAAGCAGCATGGTCCGTTCTCAGCAGAAATTTTCTTCCGTACAAATATTTGTAGAAGTGTTCTACGGACTTGACGACTGCTAAAAGTTCTCTTCTGGTCACGCAGTAATTTCGTTCTGGCTTCGATAAGACCTTGCTGAAATATCCTATCACCCTTTCTTGTCCATCCTGAACCTGCGATAGAACGCCCCCGATGGCTGTATTACTAGCATCCGTGTCGAGCACAAACTTCCCTTCAGCTCTTGCGTAGCTTAAAACTGGAGCTGTGACCAGGGCCTTCTTCAGCTGTGCGAAAGCTTCAGCGCAATCATCGGACCATATGTACTCCTGTCCATCCTCTGTTAATTTAGTAAGTGGTTTGGCAACTTTGGCGAATCCAGATACGAATCTCCTATAATAGGTGCATAAGCCTAAGAAACTTCGCAATTCACTCTTGTCTCTCGGTATAGGCCATTCCTGCACTGCTTTGATCTTATCCGGGTCGACTTTCACGCCCTCTCGAGACACTACATGTCCCAAATAATTTACCTCTGTTCGGAATAAATTGCATTTCTTTGGACTCAGCTTTAGGTTAGCTTCACGAAGTCGCTGGAAAACCTCGGATAGGTGGTGTAGGTGGTCTTGGAATGATTTTCCCACCACTATCACATCATCTAAGTACACCAGGCATGTCTTCCAGGAGAGTCCTCTCAATATAGTCTCCATTAAACGCTCAAATGTGGCAGGAGCGTTGCACAAACCAAAGGGCATCACTTTGAATTGCCACAGACCCGTTCCAATACTAAAGGCAGTTTTCTCTTTGTCTCTTGGATCCAAGCCAACCTGCCAATACCCACTCTTCAAATCCAAGGTGGAAAACCAACGTGATCCCGAGAGCGTATCCAGTGTATCATCTATTCTCGGCAAGGGATAGCTGTCCTTCTTCGTAACTTGATTGAGCTGCCTATAGTCTACACAGAACCTGGTGGACCCGTCCTTTTTCTTCACTAACACTACAGGCGACGTCCAGGGGCTATTGGATGGTTCAATGACACCTTCTCTCGCCATGTCTTCAATAATCCGTTCAGCCTCTTCTCTTTTTGCCAGAGGAAGACGTCTAGGGTGCTGTCGGATGGGTTGTGCATCACCAGTATTGATTTTATGCTGCACAATATCGGTCTTTCCTGTTCTTTCGTCAGTGGCAAACACGTCCGAGAATTTCTGAATCAGTTTTTTCACTTCGGCTAGTTCATAACGGTCCAGATCTTGACATTTCGAGGTGAGAAGGGTCACCAGCTCTTCAGTATTCTTCTGGCTCTGCGAGACTCCTGCATTGCCAATCCCACCAGAAATATGGTACACTGGTACCCCTTGTCCAATCAAGGTATTCTTCTTCAGGGTGACCGGAAACCTGTTGACATTGAGTAATCGGATGGGAATACTGTCTGTTATTCGTACCAATGCCTTTCCCAGTAACATTCCTTTAGCTAGGATTGCATCGTCACAGGGTTCGATCACTTTAACGCAGCCTTTTTTTGTAACGTCATCACATATACCACTCACTATGCCTTCAGTTCGACCTGGCAACGTGATGTCCTCGGCCAATCGAATCCGATATATCTTATCATCCACATCATTGAACGGGATCTCTTCATTTTCCAGTCGAAGCACATCACTCTTCATATCCAGTTGGCATCCAAGTTTCTTAACTAGGTCCAATCCCAGGATTACTTCTTCCGTGATTTCAGCCACTAGAACTTCGTGCCTTGTTGTTGTATTTCCCAATTCAATAGTGGAGAGGACCGATCCATAAGTTGGTATTTCCTGTCCAGACGCAGTTCGAAGTTTGATCACAACTGGATGAATCTTGAATCCTTTAGCTATTTCTGGACGCACAAAGGTTCTGGTCGATCCAGTGTCTACCAGGATTTTCACATTTCTATCATTTATTTTTCCTGGAACTACTATGCTGGATAAATCTGTGGACATAATTCCTCGGATTATCACTTCAGGGGTATCTACAGCTTGAGAAGATTTATGCCCCCCATCACCGGCCCTTTTCCGTTTACCTGCTGCGGCTCTTTTCCTACTTTTTGAGCCATTTTGCTTAGTATGCCCACCTTGATTGCAGTACCTGCACACAGCATCTTTTTTTTTATTACTCAATAATCTGCTGACTTCTTCTCTTATGACTTCTTCAACAGGTCGGTCTATTTCTTGGACTTGTCTCACACGAACTTGTCCTCTATGAGATGCCTGCTTCGCTGCCTCGAATTCTAAAGCCTGAGCCAAAGCATCATCTATGGTTTTAGGG
This sequence comes from Myrrha octodecimguttata, assembly GCA_958510865.1. Lineage (NCBI taxonomy): Eukaryota > Metazoa > Arthropoda > Insecta > Coleoptera > Coccinellidae > Myrrha > Myrrha octodecimguttata. Next base: position 27,708,085 of record OY294056.1, read on the forward strand.
CGTGCAAGTCTCAGAACTTGTTGTGTCTCACCGTCCTTGATTCCGTCTACAAAGGTTTGGATGGATAGCTGTTCAAGGAAGCTGTCTGGAGCAGTTGGGTACGCCAGCCTGACTAATCTAGCCACATCTGCTTCAAACTCCTGGAGATTTTCTCCTGTTTTCTGCACCCGGTTCTTGATTTGGGCATGATAAACTTGTTGTAAATGAGCATTACCATATCTCATCTGAAGTTTCGATGTTAGAACTTCATAACAGGCCTGTTGGCTCTCCGGAATCGTTTGCAGAATGTTGAGTGCCTCTCCTCGTAGAGCTATTATCAATGCTGTGGCTTTTTCGTTATCGCTCCAACTGTTTGCCATCGCAGCAGCTTCAAATTGTTTTTGGTATGTCGACCATGGGACTTTTCCATCAAATGTCGGTGGCTTTATCTTCATTTTTCCACTTTCGCCGTTATTTTCCATTTTCATGTTTCCATAGGGTGATGAAGCCGGATGATCTTTTCCAATTGACATTCTTTTCAGGGACTCTATTATTTTAGAATGCTGTTCAATTAATCCTGTTATTTCTTCAAATTTCCCGCTAACTTCATCAAATTTCTCGTCAACTTCGTCAAATTTTCCATCAACTTTTTCATAAACTTCATCAAATTTCGTATTTACTTTCATATAAACTTCGTCAAATTTTTCGTCAACTTTATCGAATTTTCCTTTTATGGTTTCCATTTTCTCATCCAATTTGCTTGCAAATTGACTCATCAATTCATTGCTATTCCGAGAATTTTCTTCCATTTTCCGTGAATTTTCTTCCATTTTCTCATTGATTTTCTGAGAATTTTCTTCCATTTTCTCATTGATTTTCTGAGAATTTTCTTCCGTTTTCCGTGAATTTTCTTCCATTTTCCGTGAATTTTTTTCCATTTTCTCATTGAGTTTACTCAAGAATTCCATTATTGCTTGCGTCTCCATAGCGCTCTGCAGTCTTGTAGTCACTGGCATAAATTTCAATCACTAGAGTTTATGTATTATACTTAATTCGAGCGATGTCGAACCGCACACCGGACACCAATGTAACGTTTTCTCGGTTTTCAAAACGTTTAGAATATTTAAACTATTTATTTACACTTATTTACACACTACTGTTCCAATAACTAAACAATTATTTCTATCAAAGTCTGTTCACAATTTATATGCACACTAATTTATTTCCACTGAACTCTTTCCGCTACGAATCACTCTGCTGAATTGGTCCCTGTGCTGACCGCGCCTACCTTTTTATTAGGTGTGGAATTTCCAGCAGTTTCCAGAATGCTCTAGAGCGAGGCGGGTGACTCATAGACTGCTCGGGCCTTCTGGAGCATTCTAGAATAGACAGGGCCGTACTCGTCACAATATCCTATAGCTGCATTCAGAATCAATTCGCGGGCGAAGTGCAACTTCAGCACGCAAGTCGACACGAAATTGACCATTCACAATGAAATCCGAGATTTTTGACAATTCTATGGTTTATATTGTTAAGGCGCAAACTGATGGACGCGTTTGTCGCTCAAGCGATGACATTTGAGTTGTCAAATGCTCTCCCGCCAAAATTGCGCGATTCTTTTTTTGTAGTTGAATAATTTCAACTTCAAGAAAATGGCGGGATATTCAAACATTCAAGAGATTGTTTATACTCGTCGGTCATGATTATAGGTACTTGTTGATACAATGGATGAGGTTTATTGAAGAGAATATCTTCAACTTATTGTTTTAAAGGAATTATGTATTTATGTACTCAATAGACGACTTCGGCCCAAGTTGCCAACCCACAATTTACTTAGCAAGTTTACTTTCACTGGGGAACGGGAATTTCAGGACAAATTCGACATGATGAGGTTCGCATTATTTATAAATAACCGTAAAACATGCCTCGGCTCTTCAAACCAGATAATTCCTTCCAAATATAGGTTTTTGTTAAGGTCGTCCCCGATTGGCTGACATTTAAGTTGGGATTCCTGATTTCATGCGAACAGTGTCAATTTTCATAGGATACGTTCCGAAAATCAACTCTGTTGCTTCGGTTGCCGATTTTCCGCCCCGTAAATATGAAATATTCGGATGGTTCCTGGAACAAGCGCGTGAAAAAGGTTATTTACGGAATCTGGTTGATGAAAATGCGGTCGATTTACTGTCACCAGAACGATTTTCTATGGTAAATATCCATAGCATAGAACAATCTATGTTTACTTTAGGTTTGTTTTGGTTCCGAGTTCAGAACTGTACGGGACGGTTCTAGCACAGATCTATGGTCTATGCTAGAACCGTCCCGAACAGATCTGAACTCGGAACCAAAACAAACCTAAAGTAAACATAGATTGTTCTATGCTATGAATATACACCATAGAAAATCATTCTGGTGACAGTAAATCGACCGCATTTTCATCAACCAGATTCCGTAAATAACCTTTTTCACGCGCTTGTTCCAGGAACCATCCGAATATTTCATATTTACGAGGCGGAAAATCGGCAACCGAAGCAACAGACTTGATTTTCGGAACGTATCCTATGAAAATTGACACTGTTCGCATGAAATCAGGAATCGCAACTTAAATGTCAGCCAATCGGGGACGACCTTAACAAAAACCTATATTTGGAAGGAATTATCTGGTTTGAAGAGCCGAGGCATGTTTTACGGTTATTTATAAATAATGCGAACCTTATCATGCCGAATTTGTCCTGAAATTCCCGTTCCCCAGTGAAAGTAAACTTGCTAAGTAAATTATGGGTTGGCAACTTGGGCCGAAGTCGTCTATTGCAATCATATGGTGACGATATATTTATCGCAGTATGAAATAAGCTTGTAATGTAATGTCTTTCCAACATCAAGACGAAAATAAAATGTCTTCTCTTATGATAAATTATTAAATTGATTTAGCTATCTGAAATAATCGTTTCTGCAGAACAAACGGACTCCAGCAAAATCAATTTATTCGATAGCTATGTGCATGCCCAATAAATCAAAAGCGTCTATTAATCCAACCAATCCCTATAAAAATATAGGTATAAAAACAATTACTAAACTTGCTGAAGAACCAGATACACGCTGTAATAAATTCATACAATTTGAAAAGTGATATTTCATTAACAATCGCGCGTTTTCTTAGTGACAGATGTCAGCGACAAATTACTGACATTGAGCGTAAAAATCGCGCGATTTTTATTTTTTGACGCGTCCATGAGTACGAGCTTTTAGATTGGATTTGATATAAAAGGATTTCAGGAGTTACATAATCCGCATTCATTTTTCCTTTATTCAGTAGTTAAAATAATCGTTGCAAATATGAGCAAAATACATGCAAAATTCCAAGAAACCCTCCACAACAGAAGCAATGCGCATGTACGATGGTCAGCACGAAGTGTAGGTCGAAGCTGAATTGCAAGCATGAATGAAATTTTGCCGACTTCTACTTGCGTGCAGGCACGAAATTCATTGTGAATGACAACATTGGAACCCATATGATTAACACGCGTGGCAAAGTCGCACTTCGCCCGCGAATTGATTCTGAATGCAGCTTTAGACTAGAATATCCAGTCTATGTCGTATCTATAGTTTCAATAGGTAAATATTTTTAGCGAGCGCTTGAAGCTCCTGGCTTCAAATCAGTGCTATTCTACAATTTTTTTCTGAATTGTTATGTGCATATTCTCAGACGATGAGAAAACCTGCTTATATAGGACCGTGACCCACAATTAAATCGATACCATTATGTGTATTGTATTTATTTTTCATTTTGAGACTCCTACTCAGGATCTACTCTCAACATTTTTCGGGCATACGAGAGGATTTTCCTGCATGGTTCGATGAAATATTGTAATCTGATTGCTTATCGTATTCGTTACGAATTCAATCTTTCGGCAAAAATTCGAATCAAAAAATCGAATGCACTATTCTGCTCGCTAGTCAATTCTAATGAAAATCTTTATTCTTTCCCTTGATGCAATGAAAAATCGAAATCACTTTAAATTTTTATTTTGTCTTGTTTTCGACAGTACCTATTCGCAAAAACCTAAAATTTTCAAGCTATAATAAATATTCGCGATACAAATTTCACCTCCATCTTATGCACCTAAATATTTCGATATTACCAGAAGTACTTAATATTTTATCAACATTCTTGCGATTCGATTAGTTGAGGAACAACAACTCGAAATCAAGTGGAAATATATGGTATGTCTAATCGTTGAAAAATTCAAAAAAATGTAATTCGAAAATTTTCCAAATTTTTGTTAATTTATTTTCCGAATTCCGAATTTCATTTGAATTCGATTCTATTTTGCACAATAGTGGCACTGATTTCGATTTAATCCGACTTTTATTTTCGGAGATATTGGGAGAAAAATATGTCGGAGTTGGTTATTGTTATTCGAAATTTTGAGGTTGTTTCCTCAATATCTCTAGAGGTATCGATGCGATCAAATTGAAACTTCGTATTTAGTTGTAGGATGCTAAAAGGCAACTTGATGCAAAATTCGAAATGAATCAAGTCTTTAAAAAATGAAAATATTTCATTCGAAAATTTTCTAAATTTCCGTTGTAATTTTTTCCCCAGAAACTATCAATAAGATATGAATGGAATTCGACTCGAACGTTCAAGACGATATCCAACGACAGTTTTTCAAATTTCAGTTAGATCCGATATTTCTTTTAGGAGATAGTAGCAAAGAAATTTCGTACCCATTTATTGAAATTACGAGTTTGTTCCCTCAATATCTCAAAAAGTAATACGCGATCAGATTATTCACATCTGGTATATAGTTATAGAATACCAATGTATAACTTTTTGCGAAATTTTATGAACATCGTATACCTTTAGAAAATTGAAAAAATTGTACTTTTTCGAATATGTGGATTTTCATTCCAGTTGGATGAGATATTAAGTTTTGGAGATATTGGAACTATTCATCATATTTCAATGAAATTTGGCAATGACCCTAATTTCACTAGCAATAGTTTCCGAAATTTCAGTTTAATGCTGTAGCTATTATTATTATTAACAGTTCTTTATTGGAACAATCCAAAAGGCCATCGACCGAAGTCCTTCAACCAAGCTATTAATATCCGAAGATATATTCGAAAGAACATATGTCAAATATCTTGTTCATACCACTTGTATCGTTTTGTTATTTCCGATCATATAATAATGTTATTATACTCTGATTATAAAATAAAACTATACAGGTAACCAGTTGGCAAATGCTGATGAGCGGATTTTTTTTTAATTCCAGGAGGATCATTCAAATAGATCAATCAATTAATATTTCATGTTTGGCGATCCACTAACCATATTAATACGGTCTTTTCGAAATTCCACCTAAAACTTCAAGCTTCCATTTTAATAGATTTTGATTTGATAAATCAGTTTCGTTGGAAATATTGGTGAAATGCAATATTGAATGGGAATGTGTATCTGCCGAACCATTGGTTGGATTTTACCCAGTCGCGAACTCGGCCTTCGTAATTTATCTCCAAACCTACTCTTCAATTACGTAGACCCTTCCGGAAGTAATTTTTTTCACTATCAATGGTTAGGCCGGCCGTAAATACAATTACTTCGGAAAAAAACGACTTAAAAACTGGATACTTGGAGTGTAGGTTTTTGGTTTAATCTCGAAGGTCGAAAACGTGAATGAGTTAAATTCGCCTGATGATTCCGTTGATAAAGGTACCAATTCAAAATACTATTTTTTCAATATTTTCAAAAATACAGATTGGATCGAAATTAAATCTTGTACTCGATCAAAACATTGTGGCTAGAGGTTCATGCAGAATGTCATGAAGACCATATGAATTGAAGATCACCAAATCTTTGCATAAGAGAGTAAAGCTGATTTTGGCGGGGTTAATGCGTAAATAGGTAACAAACAACAGATTAACAAACAGCTTTTCTATTGCTGCTTTCTTTTTGACGATTTGGATAGCTCGGAGCTGCCCCCCGAGCAAACAATGAATCTCTGGCCGGCGTCCGGCCCAATGAAGGCCAAGTCGGCAACATGCATCGGCAAAGCAATATCGGTAAAATGCCGGCCCGATGTACGACATCCGCCAATCAGGCACATACAATTCAGCCACTTATAGCCTGATACTAGAGAGATATTGCAACTTTTGAATAGCGCAAGCGTTATGTTATTACGGTGCGCTATATATAACCATTGTATAAAGAGGGATAGTAAGCCAACCTTACGGAAATATCATTTGACGGCCCTGATACCACGGATAGATGTCGACACGAGCGCTGGTATCAGTGGCGAGTCGATTCTTAGTTCGGGTTGTCGTATGTCGTAGCTTGAACCACGTAGGCCCGTAGCTACGTAGCCAACTCTACCCGATAAAAGATGGCGCAAAATCTTTCAATTAAGATGTCTCTGTGATCGCAGATCATTCGGATGATAAACCATGGGCGGAACTGAGAGATGAGTACATTCATCTTATTCTGCCAAACATTGTATGAAGAATACAATTACCATAAAGAAATTAATATCCAAAAAAAATTTTGAAACTGATTTAACATCGGCAACTTCGATTAATATGTAACGGATAAAATATTAGAATACAGTCACCCAATTCGATATAAATCATCTGATTTTCAGTGAAAATACTTCAAAAACCTTATACACCAATGTTGAAGAAGGAATGCTTGATCTTAAGATTGTATAAAAAATACAATGATCTTTAAAAGGGTTATAGAATGATACAAATACTGAAAACTGTTGATAGTTCCTCAAATGACATAATAAGTAGTCAATTAAATCCCACAAGTCACGATATTATTTTTCTGAAGTTTCATTTGAAGAGAGTGGTAATTATTATCATAAAATATCATTGTATAAGTAATAATCTTTCTGATACGATGATAATGTATACAAATTATTAATATATATATATATATATATATATATATATGGATTGCTTTTTTAAGGGAATCGACCAAGGTTAACACCAATAAGTTACTCTGTTTTCGTTGCCGAGCTTTCGGATTTTATTCAATCCATCCTCAGGGCTTCTACAAGATATTAATTAAAATTATCAGTTACATTGAAGAAGAAAAACATAAAAACTACAATAATAAGGTTTTGTTACAATGGCACAAACATTTATAAAATACGAACGAATTGCATCTAATGTAAAACAACTAAAATTTACTCACTGAAATCGAGGTTAAGGTGTCATCAAATATATGTAAATCATGAAGTTCTTATTAAAATGCATAAAATATTTCAGGAATCTCAAAGTGACAATTCGGTATCTCATGTCAACAACGGGTAATAAAAAAGCAATCCATATAATTCGCGACCATTACTGCACCTGAGTTATATATATATATATATATGTGTAGTAAATATATATATATATATATATCAGTGATTGTTTAGAGTCTTCTCTAATATGTAGGGTTGGTATATCATATCATTTTAAAGTAGATATATAGTATAAAATATTGTTCGAAAGCTCGGTCAAGAAACAAAAAGGAATCATTCCATCAGTATATTTGTGAAATTATTCGTTCATTCGAATAAACATTGATAGATGACTTTGTGCATAATTGGATTTTCTTAATGTTAACGGAACATAGAGAGCAGGTAATATTATTCTGTGAAAAGTTCCGAAGAAAAATTAGAAAATCATTTTTCAGTTCTTCAGTGAAATCGTTAAGATTATATTATATATACAGAGTGTCTTTTTATATAACTTCCTAGAGATTTCCTAGAGAAACTTAGGTGAATCGGTTAGATACAAATAAGTACTGTAAAAGGTGATCTTTGAACATACATTGTTCGCTATTTGGGATTTTTGTATGTCTCTATTCCTTTGGTCAATGTGACAAAAGTCTCAAATCGAAAGAAAATAATTCTTGAAATTTTCTAATTTGTCTAATGAAAGAGTCAGATTTGTACTCCAAAACGTCACAGTTCGTTTTCTTTATCGTTTGTATTGTTCTTGTGTTGTTCATTAGGCAATCTTTTCTGTAAGAAACTGCCCTTGACAAATAGTTGATACTGCAATCCGCAAGGGCGTTTTTCATGAAAAAAACAATTTTTATTTAATTTTCAATAGTTTCCGATATTGGGAGTGAAAACCAAGAAAAACCTAAAAAATAATAATACAATATTATGTTCCATTTTGAAAGAGTGATAATTATTTTTGTATAACATCAATGCCAGGGGCTCCACGCCTAAGTGGACCTGTGCGTGCTACATTTATCCGTATTTTCATCGTTTCCTCCCAAAAGAGGCAGAGAATACATAAAGGGGCGTATCTAAGGCAGAAAAATGAGTCATACTCATCGTTACACCTGTAGAGGTCGATATATCATATAGTATTGATATGAGTATTGAATCGAATAATTCTCAAAAAAATTCCCTTGTTATAGCCCAAGTCTATTTGAAACCCGAAATCGTCGGTCGTCTACCTAGAGGCTATTTTATTGCCCCCTGTTTACATTTCAAGGGTTTCTCAAGTATTATTTTCGATGTTGCGTGTCTCTCGAAGCAATTTTTCATGCACTCGGTAATGAAAAAGAAATTTTTTCAAAATTTGTTTCCAAAAAAATTGTTTTCTTTGGAAACTATCCATATATTTCAAACGAATTTTTGTCATACCTTGAGCTTCATATTGAACAATATTATACCAAATTACAGTTGGATTCTATTATAATTTTTGGAAATATTGGGAAAAAGCAGTTTCAAAATACTGATGAGGAACTATTTCCAAAGTTTCGTGATTATCGTTTCATTAGAACAATTTGAAAAAAATTTGAATTTTTTTCTCAAATATTCAATATTCTGCGATCCTCTGATCTTATTATCCTGATGGAATTCTGTATGGACCTTCAAGCTGTCCTTACTCTTTCAAGTACTAGATATCTATTCGATCCAATCTGTATTTTTGAAAATATTAGTAATATTACGAAGGTCGGATTCGTGAATGGGTGAAATCCACGCAATGATTTCAAACAACGAATTTGAACATGCGCGCAAAATATACTCTTACCAGGGGCTTCACGTCTAGGTGGATCTGTGCGCTACGATTATCCACTTTTCCATCATTTTCACATAAAAAGGTAGCGTTTGCATAAGTGTAAATGAATGAAGGATTTTTTGTGCAGAAATTAAGTCACACTCGCCGTTCACCTCCATAAGTTGATGAATCATACAATATTGAAATAATTAATAAATTCTAATGAAGTATCTATTACATTTTGCATTCCAAACGAATAATTTCTAAAAATCCCCTGGTTATGGCCTAAGGGTTACTCGTCACCCGAAAGTGACGCACGTCCGATTCCAGATGGGGTTTTATTGCCCTTGCTTACAATTCAAGGGTGTGTCAGGTATCTTCATTCGGTGTTTTTGTTGTTTCAAAAGTGCTGTAGGAAAATAGGGGACAGTGTCCAGAAAAAACATCATTTTGTAGATTTGCAATCGAAATGGGCATGTCACATTGGGTGAACTCTAAAATATAATCTGTATGCCAAATTTCAGTTGAATATCTTGTGGACTGCATTTACTATGAGGAGAAAATTTGAAAAAAAATTAAACTTCAACACATTGCATGTTGAAAACGAAACGTTTGAGGTCCCATATATATGGGACTTTTTCCCTTAAAATAATGTAAGGAGTATCACCTCTTTGTTTGTGCGTCCCATTCAGGAACACACAATGAAGGTACAGACGCAGAGAGGAGATACCTTGCGTAATTGTAAGGAAAAAAGTCCCATTAACATGGGACCACAGACGTTTCGTTCTCGAGATACAGGGTTTTTTTAAGTTGATTTTATTTCAAGTTTTGTTATTAAGCATCTGCACTTCACAACATAATCAACTGAAATTTGGCATAGATATTAAATTTTATAGTTCACACAATTTGAACTGCCAATTTCGATTGCAAATCTACAACTACAAACCAACCAGCACTAGACATCTCTTCACTCTTCACCGATTTTTTTTAAATCTTCGAAAATTTTTCGTTTCTGAGTGGGAGGTCATATTCTCGTTCGGGCTCCCTGTATTCATGGATTTGCACCGTAGACATATTAAAAGAAAAAAACAAGCATTTACTATTCCCTAAGTAAATGGGAAATTGACTTCTCCTTGGTATTGATTACAATATACAGTTTTGAGAGTTGGTGATTAACGTGATTATTATTCGGATATGAATATTTAAAATCAATAACAATATCTGATGAATGACCCTATTTCTTTCAAATTTTTTTGGGCCGCTTTGACCTTACATTATGAACATTGTAGCTGAGTAGCGTGTGAGTTTGATGCTGATGAGTGAACTCATCGAAATTCATTACTCTTGATTGAAGGATTGGCATTTTCATTTTGTGGTGAAAAATCTTCCCCTTCGTCTTCCCCTTTTTCCAACCCGCTATAATAGAAACTCCACTTCAAGAATGGACTTCTACTTACAAACAAAAACATAATTTTAATTATCAATTATATATCCTCCTACAATATTAATGGCACAACACGGATTCATTTATTCTTCATGTACCAATCAATCCGATTTATAATGAAAGAATTCAAATTCTATTCGAAAAGCTTACGAAAACACAAACAACAGGGAAATTATATCTTCTATACACTATTTGTAATCTAATTCAGAATGGAATTACATTAAATAAGCTTTGAAATTTTCCGAAAACACAAATATATCTTTCAAAACTTTTAAAAATATATTTCAAACATTGATTAATAGAGTTTAATTCGTCTATGGTTTCAACCTGTTCTGCCTTTTTTGCCGTATTCTATGGTATATTGCCCGAACTAGTTTCATCCTTGTCCAGCACTCCCCAGTTCCCCCTCTCCCTAAGCCTTGTCCATATAGTTTCATAAGTATGGTTTGCACAGTTGGGATGAATAAATCAAATAAATTATTCAGCTCCACAAAGTAGGCTGTGTTTCCAACTTTAGGTTAGCTGCATAAGCACGGCTCAACTACATGGCTGAGGTATTTTTCGAGTTACAAAAAGCTTTCTACACTAAACATTCGATGTTTCCTCAGAAATGCACAATAACCTGAGTGAAAAAATCTTTAACTATTTATGCAATCAACGAAATACTCTAAAAGGGATGTTCGAATTGACTATTCGTTACAGCCACTATATAAGGATTTTGAATAAAAGCCTTAGGCGCTATTTATCAAGAAATAATATCGTGGACCATACACGCCACTGTCTCGGTCTTGTTTTATATTTTAAAGTCTTGAGATTAGTCTGTTCGAGTTGATTACAGTTTTCTAGATAGACTAATATAGAAAACTTCATCCCTTTCTTCTATAACCGAGAGAAATATAATAGTTCCTAAAAATAATTGCATTTTTTGCGGAGGTCGCCACTTTACAGGCCATTTTTATTGCAGTACCACAACGTGACAACCAGATGGCTCTGAAAATCGCTTCAAATCAGTTTAACATAGGGACTGGCTTACTATCCCTCTTTATACAATGATATAACGTTTTGGTGGTTAACGTTAACGATCGTTCCAGAAGTAGACGTATTGCTACACGTTTTTGTTACCGTTACGTTAGTTATCAGTTCGTTTGGTTAGGTTATGTGAGACGTCAGATTTTTGTGTTACAAGCTCACGTTTAAACTCCTGAAGCTTGATAATTTGCATTTCTGCATTAGTTTTTTGATTCTGGACAAAATGGAATCGGAAGCGCTAATTTCACGTGGTGCTAATGCAGAAGTGGAAATAGTTATATTACACAATATAATTGGCATGGTTCAAACTATTTCTAATTTCAAACCCCTCATGTTGCTTCCAAAAGTATTTCTTAATTCGTCAAAAAGTAACCAATACCTATTTATGAAAAAAAGTTGCTTAGGTAGCACTAATAAATCTTAATGTCTAACATCAGTTGTGTGAAAGAGGTATTGTAAAATAGATTTGAAAAATCTGAGGAAGTTGTGTAATTAATTCCGAAAAATATATTAACAACAGCTTTTCTATGACATCGATAAGAAACGGAAGAGCCCGAAGCTTAACGATTTCTTCCGATATGGAATAGTGCAACGTATAAATTGCTGCTCGCAATTTTCCGTAAATAACGTTAGACGCTAACGCTATTATCGTCGCGTTATTCTGAAACTGAATCTGCGCATGCTTAGATGTCAAAAATATCTGCAATATCTCTCTATTATCTTCCTTAAGCCAAAACATTAGTAAGAAATAAAAAAATATGAAATTTGTTCAATTGTTTTAATGACACGATCATCAATTTTGCAAAAGTTTGCGCATAAGCATTTCGCAACTAGTTACGACAAGTCATCTCCAAAATCATCATTTCAAATGAACTATATGATTTGAGGTGAATAATAACAAGGGATATGAGCTGCTTTTAAATAATTCACCACATTCTCAATTAGAATATTATTCGGATAAAATGAAATATATAGCTTAAGGTAGATATAAACAATCTATTCAATTCATTATCTGAATTTGAAAATTGGAGGGATATATATAACAAGAATTGAGGACTTTGAACAATATGATTTTATTTTTCGTTATTGATTCAAATGGACAGAACATGCAGAAAAACAAGTTATTCAAGAGCATGACATCATTTACTGTAATATAATTTATTTTCATTAACGAGCATTTTATATTCTTTTTCACATGTTTGTTTTTCTTTCCTTTTGAAGTTACCGGTGGGATTTTTCTGTACACTTTATTAATTGTTTGTTAGATTTATCTTTTGCATAAATCTTCAAAATGGTATCGTAAAACAGAATTTTCTTATTCTGGAAAGCATAGTATTATTGTAGTAACATTTCTGTGGGATAATTTCTCAGATCTGTAATTTTCGGGATCGTATTCATCACTGAATGATTTACAGTTAACTGAAATTTATCTCATAAATTTCCATCAATCTATTCTTATTATATAGAATTTCCCACTATGTTCATCTGAATATAATACAATAAAATACATTGATATGTTTCACATTAGTGTAGGGTATTTCATGTCAGCAGTTTTATTTGTTCAATTCTTAAACTCTGTGAAAATTGAAATAATTTTGAGAAACCAATGTTGCTTACCTCCTCACAAAACAGTATGGATATAGAACAAAATTTCACAACTATGGATAAAGTATTCCCTTTAGTAATTGAATATAGTACATCATAATTCCACGAAATCAAGAGTCGTTGGGGATATAGATGTGGTCCACGTGATTCCTTCAATCATTGCAAATTAAAATGGATATACACTTAGAAAAAGGATATATGTACCACAAAAAAAAAGTTTTCTCCTGATGCGATCACTATTTATATTCAGTGGATGTTGATCCAAGTAATTTTTAGCAGAAAAAGAATAAGCAAACCTCAAAAATGTTAGAGAATGGGCTTAGAAAAATCTGATACAATGATTATGAGTTGTATGCCCTTTCCACATAATAGGCTCATTTTATCACAGATTATCATCATTTTGGTGATAATACCTTCAAAAACTCTGGCACTAAATTGTCAGATGAATATTTCTCAATATTCATTTCCAGATTTTTCCTATGATTTCGTGCTAATATGGGATTCAGACAATAACATTTCAACCTCATGTACAAATCTTCAAGACCAGAATATAAACAATTTTTGGGGTATATTTCTGGATAAACTAGATTGTTTGGTACCAATGGAAAACACCCACAAAAGACAGCCTCTAACATGGATACTCCAAAAAATTCATGCTTTGAAGTGGACACCACAACATCGCATTCAATCAGTGCTTGAAAATACATTTGCTTCGATTGAATATATCCACAATGAACAATCTCATTCTCTAATTGTTTTCTAGATCTAGAAATTATTTCTGGTATTTCATTGTAACATTCTCCCAAAATAAATAATTTGAAAAATATACTTTCTGATTTCAATTTAAAAAGTAGGTTAAAAAAATCTTCAGGGCATTTATCAAACTCCCATCTATGGGGCCAAACAATGGTCAAAATATTAGTTTTTTTTTCCAATCTGTCGCCACAAAACTTTTCAGGAAAACCTATAGGAAAATACAATACCTTAGACTTTTCAGTGAGAGTGTCCTGTAAATTCTTAGGACGGTAATCTGGAATCAACTTTATAATTTTCTTAATATTATTTAAAAATGTATCCTTATTGAAATGCGAATTGAATAAAATAACATCAGCAGCCACGGATGAAGTAATCTGATTGTATGAGTACTGAATATCCCTTTTCTTTATTTCTTTAATAGGATAAATTAACTGATTTTCATGGAAATATATAACTTTCTTCAATTTATTCAAATCTGGTCGCAGTCCCATCAATTCAGCTAGATTCAAAACTGAACTGCAGAAAAGAACTTTTTCGGTAGATACTGCTGGGATTATCGTCATCAAGCATAACGCACCACATCTTGAGCGCCAATGCCATTTTTTAGATGGCAAAGTCACCAGCGTATATGAAAGAATACTTTGTGTTATGTTGTCTATCAATTCTTTATGAGAACCTCCATAAAACGGTTCTATTATAAGGATATCTGGCCTATTTCCCTTTACAAATATACCTTCACATTTCTCGTTTGTCATTTGTGTAATCTTTGAGTTTTGACCATAGACATATATATTTGTATTCTGTGATAGACATAGAACCAGCGTTGCCAACCTAGCTACTTGCAATTACCGTATCTGGTACGAAAAAATTACCGTATTCGGTGGACTTTTACCGTACACGTATATTTGATGTTCTGTGCCGTACACCGTACGACAGAAGAGAAATTTTTCACTCGGACGCGTTAGAAGACAGCCGTTTATTGTCTTTGTGATCAGTTTATTCCTACACTTCGTTTTAATCCTGTAGATTTCAATCAATACTCTTTCGCATTCTGTATTTTCATCCACCGAATTGATATTAAAATTCTATTACACATTTGGCACCTGTTCAGACACTTGAGCTTGAGGTTATATTATGGCTTATGATAACGAACGAAATTCTTTTTTTTTCCTCCACTGATATAGTTTTTGTGAGTTTATTCAATAGAAATATATTCCGGGTATTCAGTTTCACGAAATTAATTGAAAAAATGTGTTGAAATATTGGGAACTTCTGCGAAGATGCCAGCGCCCTAACGGATAAATTTGGAACCTGTCCAAGCTAGTAGTTTTATGTAAACAAACCTTAGAAATGTGGTCGAGAACGAATATTTATTAAGAAGAGCAGGAATATTTAAAGAAATTATTATAGTTTTGTGTAAGATTTTTTGAGAAGGAACTTTTCGTTTGGATCACGATATAAAATCGTACTTTAAATCGTTCCTGGAGGATAATTTTGGTGTTATTTTAGTGCATGTTGCTTGGTGGATCAAAATGAACCAATATCTAAGTTTACTTGAATTTCTGGAAAAATAGGCACCTCGATAAGTAATTTAAGGACTCTTATTTATGTGAAGAAGTGCTGAATGCAGGCTATATTATGTGGTACATCTAGAATCAGTCCAAATGATATGACTTGTTCTTTGTTTACAAACGAGTGTATCAATAAAATGAAAACAGATTTTCTGCTTTAGTTCTTTTGCATCGTATTTCTAAAGAAAAGGAAACAGATAGACATATAATTGATTTCATTTTCATATTACAGCAGCTCAAGATACACATACAAAATGAAAAATGTCACAGATGGTTCAACCTACCAATATATATGGAAATGAAAAGTATTAATGTATTTATATGAATAACTTCAACTATTCTAACTCTAAAAGTATATCTAGTTTTTGTCAGGTTTTCAACCAGATCACTCTCTTAGAATATGATTTTGTGTAGTATGTGAATTAGGTAGCTGCAGAAGTGCTCGGTAGTTTCTCTGCAGCATTTTTCTTCAAAATTCTCTAATTTTCATTTACACCTGAAAACATCATGACATGAAGTTGTTTCGAAATGAATACATGGTAGGTAATTGACCTTTATGAAAATAAACATCTTCAGAGAAATGCAGTGAACATACTTTCATGTATTTCGTGACCTGTTTTTCAATCTTCAATTTCTAAAGCTAGGCCTTTCTTCTATCATTGAGTTCCCTGCCAAATGCTGTTTCCAAATTAACTTCAATTCCATTTGGTTTTGGAAAAAATGAAAACTAGATGCACTAAGATGATCCATTCTTCTTTGACCATGAATAACATTGATTTGAGGCACACAACAATAGTCATTTCGGGAGGATGCCATCTCGACTTAATACAATCGAAAATTTTAATCGGAAAGAAAGGAATCGATTGATGAATATTACAAACACTTTCGGTATACCAAAATTTCAACTCGGAGAACAACACAAAAGCTCAAAAATGAACTCCAAAAGTAAGCAAATTACGTTAGAATAACAGGCACGTCGAAACGACTTTTTCCTCAGAATAATTATAATTCGGACTTTTTTCTCAGAATTTTCTATAATTCCGACATTTGTCTCAGAATTATAATAATTCGGACTTTTATCTCCGAATTATGAATAATTCAGACTTTTTTCTCAAAATTATAAAAATTTTTTTACATGTGGCCGCTCTACGCTTTCGTAGCCCTAAAATGAATAAAACCTAAAAATTCCAATGCAAATTTTTGAGGTGTTTTTCCCGCACATTTATTGATGACTTGATAAAAATATCAGAGATTTAATTTGAATTAAACTTAATCTTTGAGAAATAACAATTATGGTCTGGTTCTGGTCAGTAGTTGAATCTGAAGGCCAAAAATGCTTTAATCATTTGTTTGGGGATTTTTACTGTCAAAATTATCAAATGTCACTTTCTATGATACGAAATTCCTTTCCGACTAGACCGTCTGGGTCACCACGTGTTTTTTCTTGTGTTAAAACCTAGTTAAGTGAAGTTTTAGCCATCATGGCTCCCAAAGGTAATAATATGATTCCAAATGGCCATTTCCATAAGGATTGGCAGAGATTTGTCAAGACCTGGTTCAACCAACCTGCTCGTAAAATCAGAAGGAGACAGAACCGCATCAAAAAAGTAAATGCCATTGCTCCAAGACCAGCTAAAGGACCGCTACGTCCAGTAGTAAGATGCCCAACTATAAGGTACCATACTAAAGTACGTGCTGGCAGAGGTTTCACTCTTCAAGAACTGAAAACGGCTGGCCTCAATGCTCGTTATGCCAGAACTATTGGAATTTCTGTTGACCATCGCAGAAGAAATAAGTCTCTTGAGTCAGTACAACTGAATTCCCAAAGGTTGAAGGAGTATAAATCGAAATTGATTTTGTTCCCTATTCACAACAAAAAAAAATTGAGAACCGGTGAAGCCAATGAAGAGGAAAGGAAGGTTGCCACTCAACTCATGACTGATGTACTCCCTATTCGTCAACCGTCTATCAAGTTAAAGGCGAAGGTACCGACAGAAGAAGAAAAGAAATTCAGCCCATATAACACTCTGAGGAAGGCGCGTGCTGATGCTCGACTCATAGGAATCCGTGCTAAAAGAGCAAAGGACGCAGCTGAGAATGAAGATGTAACTAAGGCTGGTAAAGATAAAAAATCAAAGAAATAATTTCCTTGATCCTTAGTTTTATGTATAAAAATATAAGTTTCCTTAAAATTCTGTCTTTGATTCAGAGTTCCCTCATATAGTTAAGGTTTAAATTATTTTTTATTTAGATCCAGTGCTTCTTATCAGAACGATTCCATATTTTTGATTTCTCACAACTAGTTGCTATTTCATTCGATCAACTCACTATATATGTATGATAGTACAAAAGTAATTCGACCATGTAGCTTTTGTTGGAGAAGGAAAATTTTGATATTTTCTTTCATATGTGGTAGGAAAATTACGCTTAAAAAGTGTGGTTGAAATATTGACTGAGCTTCAAAATGATATTTACTTTAATTGTTTTTGATGAATGAATAATAGCCTTTCATGTTAACTGTGAATTTCTTTCAACTGAACATGGCTTAAATCACTGAGGAAGACATAAGCCCTTCTTCCGCTTGTTGCATTTCTATCATAATTCTAATAATTTATATCAATGTCTAGTTTATTTATAGGTTACATGCAAGATTCATATGATATAGGGAACAAATTGAGGAAGCATTGTGAAAAATAAAAAAAAAGGCTTGCTTATTGATGAAAAAATAATATTAAATTATCCTTTTTAAGTAAGTAGGTACCATGTTGAGAAAAGCATTCCAGATCAACAAATTCCTTTTTGAAAATTAATGATCAATGGTATAATGGGCTCACTGATGGAAGTGATATAGATGGGTTGATTTTTCTACTTGTAAATTGAAAATAATCTATTATAGGTTAATTTCAAAAATTGTTCATTGCTATTATGACATGGGAGAAAATCGCACGAATTTGTTTCTTTGTTGCGTCCATTAGTATGAACTTTAACAATGTTGAAATGAAACTTTGAAAATCTCTTTACAAATATTAATGAAACTACAAAATCTAATGTCAATTTATGCAATTTCATTTAAGATTTTTGATAATGGAGAATGAAATGTATCGAAAAGATGAACTTACAATATACATGTCATGTTTTTTGCTTTATGCATTGCTTACTTTATTTTCACATATTTGAAGAGCTCTTCTTTGTCAATAATATATTTTGTGGTAATGGTCTTATTATTATTGTCAAATAATGTGTATTGATAAAAAAACAACTCATTATAAAACAAATAACAAAGCTAAGCTTTATTAACTAAAACATGATTACACAATGCTTGAATTTTATAAATAAATATACAAAGCACTAAATAACCAAAACTGTTTCAATAAATATGTGTTAAAGGTATTGTCCTTTGGTCTTCATAAATGTTTTAGTCATCCTTTGCAGTTAAAGCCATTACCGTAAAGTTGACATCTTCAGCATCTCTTGCCATAAAATCTTTGCAAACTTTGGCAACATCCTACGAAGAGTATGATTATATCTTGCAATAACATATAAGATTGAAATAATTACATTAACAAAATTATCCATTGTTGTTTTTCCATGATTAATTGGAAATTCTTTCCTTCCATCAAGCTCATAAAGATAACCACCTTTCTCCACAAAAGCAACAAAATGATGATTTACTTTTTCATCAGGATTAAGCTGTGAATAAAAGAAATTAGTTGTTTCATTTAATGCAACAATTTTGTGAGGTACATCAAAATGATTCAGTTTCTATGGAGAATAACATCTCAAATCGTTAAAGTTGATTTATTCAACAGAAACAACTACGACTATGCAAATTGAAGTCGAACCAAGGCTCCTTCAATTTATACTTAAATATCGTAATGGAACCGCCAAAATATATATGTTATCACCCAGGCATATGGACATATGATAGACAGGTGATTTGAAAAGCCCATTGGTTTTTGCAGGTAGAGGCTCTGCTCAAGTCAGCAACTCAAGCGAAGTATGCCGATATTTAACTTGGTACGTGTGGTCCGACAGACACTGAAAGTTTCAAAAGTTACATGTGATAGCGAAATCGTATACTTCCGTGACTCTTCTTACCCCTCGAACAATCACTAGAATGCGTTCCTGGAGAGTGGCCGACGGTCGTGTTAGCGAGTGCAATTTTAGTGAGTTCTGATCTTTATAAGATCGCGCGTGGTCTGTCAGATCTCTCGTCTGTACTAAAGTAATTTTTTTTTCTGTACGAATTCTTTCAGATTTTATCAATTTTCGCTTCATTTTCAGTTAGTTATGAAAATGGATGAGCTGGAAACTTTGGGCATGAAGCACACAGCCATAAATGAAGGGCCTTCTTGAAAATAAAAATGAATATATAAATAGAATTGTCGGATTAGAAGCACCAAGGGAGGTGGGGGAGAAAAATAATCTCAAGAACATCAAATCAGAAAACTTTGTCACATCTGTCCTTCGAAATTCAGGTGTAGGACTACATACAAATGTGTCACATGTGTACCTACAAACAAGGCAATACAGCAAACCCGTTTGTAATGGATGCCTATAAACTTTGATATTTCCTATATTTTGATACCTGCGATTTTCGAGAAAATGTTCGATTCTATATAATATTTTTCCTTTCTTCACCTATTAATCTTCAAATAAAAATGAACCAAGGAAAAATATCCGTTTTGAATGAATTCCAATCGTCAAGATTGAGATTACAATATTATATGTTTATATTTTCTGATAGGAATGAAATTTGACAAATTTAATTCAACTTTCATCATTCAAAAATAAACAAAAATAAAAAAGTTTTGGTTCTTGAAGAGATGGTGAGGACAACATTTCGGCTCAGAAACTTCAGGATTCGATTCATCTCAGTTGCAGAACAGTGTGAGACCATAACTTCCAAAAATAAAATACCATGCATTCAATTACATCGAGAAATCTATTTGCGACAATGAATGACCCAAATAAGTTCATCTCTCAAAACTAGTACTCCATGAAAATAAAAACAAATTCTACTGGAAAATAAAAACAAATTCAAAATGAAAACTCTTTCCAGAAGTTTTCTGAATGGGAGGCAACTTTCAATGTAGATTGCTTATCGAAATGGGACGGTTGAGTTCATTAATGAGCAAAATTGGCCAAACAGAATCGTTAGAGAATTTCAATTTGTCAGCTTGATCCGATATTCATTTTCGGAAATATTGAGAAACAAAAGTGAAATTCCGTTATTTCCCCAAATATCTCCGAAAATACCACTTTGGCAACGATAAACAAGCGCGTTTAAGTCTCTAAGCTTGACTCTACATATGTGCTTTCAAAAAATTTCTGTTATGTTTCTAGCGATATGACCATCACAAAATTCTGTGTAAATCTTCTTGTTGATACTATACAACCAAAAACCAAATTTCCATTCTAGAGATTTTGAGGAACAAGATTTCAGATGACTGCAGTTACAAAACTACTGGATGAATCATGTCCATTGAAAAATTTTACCGGCACATACAGATGTCCAACCTACTCTGAAATTTTCTATCCTCTATTAGAGCATATACAGAATTGAATTTGAAACTTATTTTTCTTCAATGATTCAATCCTGATCATTTAAGACCATTTTTCAGCTCAAAATTCGAAAATTACAGCCATTTAGATAAAATAATATTATTCTCGTTTCTTAGAACGAGCAAGCACACATGAACAATTAATTTTACTGACTAAACTAAGATTTTCTAATAGGGATATTTGAAAAACACACCTTTATACGATATCCTATTGGCTATCGATTTCTGCCTTAAGACATCATCAGGCCAGCTGAAAATTACACAAAAATGAATATACATCTCGAAATACGTACAATTATCATCTCAAACATTTTTCTTCTCTGATATTCACTTCAGGTTTTTGTTATTCAATGTGAATCTTTGTAAGGTTGAAAAGGTGTAGCTTCTACTGACCGTCGGCGTTAAAATATAACTGGTCAATATTAAAAAAATAAATAGAAAACATGCCTATGCATGTATGTCCATACATATCAACACTTACACAATTATGGAAGAATACAAAATTGAAAAATTGGAGATATCCAACATCTTCCAACAGCTGAAGTATAATATGGACAAAGGACACTGCAATAGATACCACATAAACTTTCTTTAACAATGCAAACATCATGATGTGTTACCAAAATTTTTAAACGTCAAATTACGGTCAAATTATAAGTTGAGACCAAAACATCCAATACGAACAACCTTACTAAAAAAAGAACTCAGACGACAATATCATGAATCTCGTATCATACATACAATTGAATATCAAACATTGAGAACTTGGACGAAGATATTTGGTACACTAACTATAATGCAGACAGAAAGAGAAAATTGAAAATCACTAACATCATCAAGAAGAGAAGACATCAAGGTCATTCCTCCCTTTAATACCATTCAAGATCCTTGGTTGAGAATCATCAGACCAACCAGAGCTATATTTTTCACGAGAGAATCACCAACCTTAGTAATGTGAACTTCGATGAAGAAGAGATGCAACTTTTGAAGCTGGCACACAAGTTTGCTCAAATTCCAAAGTCACTTAATGTCTATGGGATGGCCATCAATATCGAAATACAGACAAGAAGAGATCCAGACTATGGTGCAATCGCAGAGGAAACAATTCAAACCCTTTAACGTTTTAAGGATAAAAAGGTAGAAGTAAGTAGAGGAGAACAATTGAGAGTCGAAAGGCAAATCCATTATGCAGTTGGAGGCTTTTGAGAGAAGATCTGGAAAAACAATTATATCGTCATCAAAGCGGACAAAAACGCAGGATTCTTCATCCTTGAAAAAGATGTGTATCTAGAAAAAACGTTGAATTATTTCAACGATAACAACATTTTGAAGAGTAGGAATAATCCCCTCTTGAAGTTCTCTAGAAAGGTAAATAACATCCTTATAATGACTTTACCAACTCGACAAAAATTCAATGAAAATATATATAGTATAAAAGAAAGAAATCCATACATTCCAAGATTATACAGCTTGATCAAACAACACAAACCAGAAAGGAGTATAAGATCCATCACCTTGCCTATCCATAAGGTTTTCAAATTCTTGAACAACCTAATAAATTAGAAATTGCAGTATAATTCTCAGTTTTCAGTTAAAAATTCACTTGAGCTAATAAATAGTATACTGTCCCTCAAACTGCAACCCCAAGGGAAATATTACATGCTATCTTTCGATTGCGACAGAATCGAGATCAAAGAGAATAATATTTTCTCCTTCGACATCAATAGAAAACCTACACAGACAGACACCATTATTCCATTCAATTCTTATTATTCCGCCCCAATAAAAGAACAGCTTTCAGATTTTTATTTAATCGACTTTTGAACAAACCTTTATCTAGAGAAATCTAAAAAAAACCTAGAAAAGCACTGACGTGAAGGCATGTTCACTTTTGGTGATATCCTTTGAACATGCGCTCAAAAGCTGCGACTTCACGTCAGTGCTTTTCTAGGTTTTTTTTTCAATGAATTACTGGACTTCAACTCTTTCTAATCTGCATTTTCAGAAATATTGGAAAAATAAAATTTTGAATGGGTATATCTACGGAATCAATTGGCGGATTTTACCCCCAAACCTACCCTACAAATAACGTTATTGTGTTCACGGTCGGCCGTTAGGCTTTTTTTTAAAGAAACTTAGGCCGATCGTTAACACAATACCTTCCGGAAGAAACAACTTAGAAACTCGATATTTGAAGAGTAAGTTTGGACCTTAATTACGAAGGTCAAATTTGGGAATGGGCAAAATCCACCCAAGGATTCCGCAGATATACCCATTCAAAATTTTATTTTTCGAATACTTCCAAAAATACAGAAAGGATCGAATTTAAATCCAGTAATTTATCGAAAAATGGCAGGTTCATACAGACTTCAATGAGGATAATATAATCAGAAGATCACAGAATATTGAGGATTTGAAAAAAAATTTGAATTTTTTTTTCAAATTGTTCTAATGACACGATCATCACGAAATTTTGCCCAAAGTTGTCCATTGGCATTTTCGAACTAGATACCAAATTTCATTATGATTGAATAAGTATTTTTTGAGTTATTTTGAAAAAGACAACGATATCAAGAAAAAAACCACGAAATTTTACATATTTTTCCCAAATATCTCCGAAAATAATAACCGTATCGAATTGAAATTTGGTGAACTGCTGCGAAATATGAAGCTCAATATCTACGCCAATTTTTTCTAAATATGATGAAGTTTCCGAAAAAAAAATTCTTTTCAAAAAAAAGGTACCCACCTGTCTATTTTCAACGCCGACGGTGAGTAGAAGTTACACCTTTCTAACCTTACAAAGATTAACATTGAATATCAAAACCTGCTTGAGATGATAATTGTATGTATTTTGAGATGAATGTTTTTTTGTGTAATTTTCAGCTGGCCTGATGATAGCCAATAGAATATGTTGTAAAAGTGTGTTTTTCAATTACCATTCACACACTTATCAAAGAGTACACCACCAAAAAAAATAAGAATTTCTAATTTGCTCTTTTATTCATGGAACTCTTAGAGGCTTACCTCACTTTCACTACTTTTGTTGAAGTAAAAATTAGTCAAATAAAATAAACAGTTGACCATATTGAGTAGGTATGTATAAGTTTATCAGAAAATAGAGTAATTACCTCAGTCTGTCCCTCCATTGCTAATTCCTGATGTGCGTTGATCATATCCATTACATGAGGATTATTAGGGAGATCTTGTAAAAGTTTGCCTCTTTGTTCCGGAGTTAAACTTTTTGAATCATCCAAAATTTTTTTGAAAATTCCATCTTGCAGATCAATTCTATAACATATAATAAGCTTTAGAGGCAGTATGATATTTTTATTCTGCAAAGAACCATTATAAATGATGGGATACGAAAATATCGTATACCAAATTTTCACAGGTTTATTCGAAGAGAAAGTTTATAACAGTTTTGATTGAATGTAATAATACCCAAATCTGACGTTGGAAGATTCCCTAACTCAGAGTTCTATACTTATAAATAGACAAAATCGATTCTAAACTTCATAGTAATGAATGCTAGCAGGAGAAAACATGAAGTTTTAAGCTACATAATCAGACATAATTCTTATTATTATTATACCTTTCACCATTATTGGCCACAGCATGTATGAGAGCTATAGTGCCACACGCATTTGAAACATATTGCTTCATGTAATACAGATCAGGTACTATGATTTGATCCTGCTGTTCCAGTTCCGTTTTCTGCTGCGCTGCATGTTCATAAAACTGAAAATGATTGAATATGTGAAATGAGAGAGGAATTTGAAACCTTACTTGCGCCACCCACTTTATCACTGCAGGGGTACAGTAAAATAAATGCAACTGCTGGTCTTGGAATCCAGTTTAAAGCATCTTCTTCTAAACTGTAGACGTCAACCAAATTCCATTTTTCTGAGACTCCAAGTTTGTGTAGGAACTGAAAATATTTTATCTGAATAAATAACGAATCATGGAAGTAGTATGTATGGGAGAATCATGGATAACCAGGGGCAGGTACTGGAAGAGAAAAGGCATAACAGATAAAGATGAAAAAAAAAATTATGTATATCCAAAACAGTATGTAGTAACAAGAATTCATTTATATCTAGGAATCATAACCACCTGTTTGTTTTTAGAAATCTTTGATGAAATAATTGTTATTGCATCATTCTTCAGGCAATGTTCGAGCTAATGTGTTGAAGAAAAAATATTAAGTGACCTGGGTGACCAAATACTTCGAAAGTACACTCAGTACTGCAGCATAAAATATTTCATAAACTTCCAGCTTGTATGAGAGCAGAATCAAACCTTAGGTGCTGCAAAGGAAAAATATTCAAGCTGTAACTAGAAATTAAAGCATTTTGGGCTAGGAAATTCTTGTAGTTTCGTATAAAGTTTTCGTTTATTGGATTGTTGCTTCTTTATTTTCTTGTTGACATTATTTCTTCTCTAGGTACTACAATGTAAATCATATATGCTGTAACTAGAAATGAAGCTACATTATTATTAATAATAATTATATTTTTTGATCCTTTAAGACATGACAATACATGCATAGTACATGTCAGAAAACAATAAAAAATAAATAAAGACAATTTCTAAATAAACAGAAGAATAATCATGATGATTTTAAGTGACTTTATATTCTTAGGGAGATGGTTGAAAATTTTCATGTATTGATACCTAGGTGACGTCTCAAACGTGGAAGTTTTATATTTAGGAATCGATAGTATGTTCTTATTTCTAGTATCATGAGAATGATAGCTTGACGGTTTAACAATACAACTCTCATTCTTCTATACATAAACTAGGTATCTGAAGAAGAAAAAGGAGGCTAGTGTAAGCATTTTATTCTTTGAGAATATGAGTCTACAAGAGTAACGTGGAGCATATAATTGGAAAGCTTGTCTGAATGGCCATAGCAGCCGAGGACATCTAAAAGAACAGAAGGAGAAGAACGTGGAGCTACATTGAACATCAAGCAAAGAATTTTTTTCGAATGATGAAGACTCAACCAACATCAGAGAAGTTCCCCCACAGCAGGATGTTATATGAAAGATGAGTGTGCAACTAAACTTTGATAAACATGTATGAGGGAAGACAGAAAGATCAACTTTTTGACGAGACAGTGCATAATATGAACCTTGAAGTTTTTTACTCAATACGTGTGTCGAATTCATATCAATGTGAAAACCAAGGAATTTCGTGAATTCCTTCGATGTGATGACAGTATCGAAATGACGAGTGGAAAATTCATTAACATCCTTAGATAATGAGAAGTATATGCACTCCGTTTTACCCACATTGACCATTCCACAAAGCAATGAACTAAGAGATCACAAAATTCTTTTAATTCCTCCAAAGTATCCGCTATAACAGCTAATGACAAACCACAAGCGAACGGGTAGTTTGCTAATGTCCTTCCGATACCTAGATACTTTAATGAAAAACTTTCTCAAGTTTTCCGGAAGATCGTTGATGTACAAGAAATATAGAAATGGCCCCAAGTCAGAGCCCTGAGGTGTCATATATGTATATTGTTTATATTCTTATAATGCGCATCCTCATTAAAGGTGGGGATGTCTAGGATTGTAATGAGAGAGGTACAATAAACCAGTTGTGATCTAGAAGTACAAGAGGAATTGATTATTACCTAATGATATGATATAGTATAAAATATAACATAAGGCACGCCCAAATTTAAATTATGCTCACTGGAAAAAGAGAGATTGACTCTGACGGACGCAACTCGTCCCTCACGATAACTGAGAATACACCTCTAAACCCCAGATTCTAACATTTGTCCAAAAGAACTGGAAATAGAGACTGCCGCATACCGGAAAAAAAACAGCAATCCAGCAGCGTATGATCCCCTAAATAAACTCCAGAAAATGCTAAACACACATTTGAATTGAACAACACGAATGTCTCCTTTATTGTAGACAGGAATGAAAGAGAATTTTTGAGGTCATCAGGAAAAACCCGTGTACTAATTGACTGGTTCAATAAATGAGCGAAATGTCGACCTTTATCAGGACCGATCTGCTTCAGAGGGGTGCGTTGAGATAATACTGTGACGAGTACGGCCCTGTCTGAGCTAGTACATTCCAGAAAGCTCCAGACGTCTATGAGTCACCCGCCTCTCTCTCGAATCTTCTCGCAATTGCTAGAAATTCCACAAGTGATAAAAGGGTAGGCGCGGAGCAGCACAGGGACTAATTCAGCAGAGTTATTCGTAGCGGACAGTGATCAGTGAAAATAAATAGTGTGGAAATAAGTTGTGCATAGACTTTGATGGAATAAGTTGTTTAGTTATAGAAGAGTAGTGTGTAAATAAGTGTAAATAAATAGTTTAATTATTCTGAACGTTTTGATAAACTAAGAAAACGTTACAATACGCTGGGTAAAGTCGGGCGCGTCCTAAGCGTTCAGAAGCTTACGTCTGGCAAATGGTTAGGTCGTTCAGATGCATGGGGGAAACTTTACCGGGCGTCTAACCGTTCAACCTAGGCCGTACATGGGTGGAAATTGACCCGCATGCGTTTTGCAGTTTATGACAGGCTTGTGAAGTTTGGGTTATGTTTGCAATTTCAAAATCTGCAAACTGCAGAAGAGAAGAAATAAATAATTTCTGCTTCTGGTACTTGTATGTGCATTTTGCCCTGCCAAAAACGAAAATATCAAAAATGAATTTTTTTGGGGGTTTAGTAAGATTTAGTAAATTTAAAAATTACAGATATTACCCCACATCGTTCAGAAGAATCTTCTGCCAACGTCCTACCGTGCGATTTTTGTCGTCCGGGTAAAGCATCTGAACGCACTGCAAGATTCTTGCAGAGACGAAATCAACGCCCGAACCATTGTAATTTCTAAATTAATCCAATACATTTGCAACCTTATCTTCAAAAAAATTCATGGCCCTCATAGAGAGGTGGTACGTGAGGAAGATAAAGTGTTCCTATAGTAACGATTGCGACTGGTCTCAGCAATAGTGGTGAAATGATTGGCAACGATCTTCGCTACAGTTCTGGGTTCAGCATACGAAATACTGTCCAATACAAGCATTATAAATTCCTGATTGAAATTTCTTCGACCTGGCATGGAATTCACCAGATTCTATACAGTTTTCTTTTATGGGCAGAAATCTCAATGAGATAAAAGTGGAAATTTAATTTGGTATTTCTATACAGTTTATTATAAGAATCATTATATTTTCGGGTTTCTTGTTATAATCATATACAGGGTGTCCGGTAAACCTTAAAATATATTTGAAATAGCGATAGACTAGGTCATGATCACTCATACATCGAAAAAAAATTAGGTAAAATTCTCACCGTTCTCGATATAATGGGCATTCGGGAAATTCGTGAAAAAACGCTACCTTTCCTGGATGTTTTAGATACCATGTCTCAAATTGATACTGAATGAAGAATTTTTTTTGGATGTATGAAACAATTCTCTGAATAAATTATAACTACATGAATGGTGAACATTGGTTGCGTTTTTATTTTCATCGAACTGATTAATCGGTGTAACTCCCTCTTTCTCTTCTTTTGTTCTACCCAAACGAAGAGAAAGATAGAGGTTAATCGATTTATCATTTCGATGAAAATAAAAACGCACCTATTCACGACAAAATATGCGCACTTTGTTTAGTCTTCAAAATTGTATAAAGCATACTCTAATTGTTTCTGGAAGGTGTGATATTTCCGTTGCAAGAGAATGTGGAGATGTTCTAGTCTATCCTCAACTTTCACTATTTTGACGAATAAAGTATTCTGTTGTTAATTTATCGAAATAAATGGTGAAATAATCATTCATTGCAAAGAATTCATTGCTTGGTAATTTTCAGAAAAATAAAAAAAAATTCAATTTCAAATCTTCTTTCAATTATTATCTTCAAACCAGAGTTTCAAGCAATCAAGTGCACTAACGAATATGTAGAGGAAAAATTGAATTGTTTTCTATCCTTTCTGATGCAGATACGGTATTCTTCCAAGAAGGACCACAGTGACTATATTACCACACGGTCATAAATCTGTCAAAAGTCCGCCATGTTCTGTCGAGAATTTTTGGCGGCATTTTATTTCGAATTTGAATTATCGGTATCGAGCGGCTATGTGTTGGTCTCAATTTCTTTTAGGGAGTGATATTATTTCCTTTGAATTCGATTGAGTGTATATTGTCTCGAATTAACTGAGTGATGGTATTATTTATTAGAAAGGTACAGATCAAAAATATTGGTAGGAAGGGTTTGATGAATTTCGATATAAGTTGCTGTTGCATTTACAACTATTTTTTATAATCTTCGCAGTATACATTCAGGAGATATTATTGTTCTTCTTCAGAAATAGACATTTTCGATAATTTCAAACCTAGAAATATGATATGGAACCCTATAATATTAATAGTTACCTCAATTTCTAATTTGTAAGTGAATTTCGAGTTGGTTTTTCCTTCTATTTTTCTTCTGACACTATTTTGTTCAAATACTCGATTTGTTGAGTTTTTCCTCAAAATGAAGATTGTTTATTATTATTATTGAAAGAAGATTTGAAAGATTTGAAATTGCTTATTTTTTATTTTCCTATATATTTCCAAGCGATTTATTCATTACCAGTCATCATTACATCATCATTTCATCTCGATAAATTCGCTGGGGACTATTGTAAACGATCAATTTCCATCGTCGAAAGAACTTTGTTGAATAGGTCTCTTGCATGTGAGACGAATTATCATATTTTCATGTTTTTCTCATTCTATATCGATACAAAATCATAGTGTAAACTATCAGTTTTGAATAATTCGGTATTAAAAAGGGCCAACTCGGGACTCAAGGTCGAAGCGGGAGAAACGCGTCAGATCGACTTCTACGTCACTCGTTATTCTACGATTCACCGATCGATACAGCCGACGCTGTCTATAGATTTGTTAGAGAGAAAAGTACACGAGAAGAGGGAGAGAGTGGATATATCCCGGTATGTCACGGAAGCCGCGAATTTTCGTCCGTTTAAACAGCCGACATGGGGAGCCAAATTTAAAAATCATTTTCTCGTTGAAATTTTTGACGGCGGTTAAAGTTTTTCAATAGTCTTACGGATAGAATTTTTGATTACATTATGAAAAAAATTCATGCAAGAGACCTATTGTCATGTTTCAAAATATATGAAGATAAATAAAATAGATGAGCGCCTTGGAGTTAATAATAATTATTTTGATTCGAGATGACATGAAACTGACAATCCTTTCCACATTTCATGTGATACTGGCTACGCCAAGCGAAATTAATGCGATAAGAATGTTAAGCATCTACAACTTCATGTTCAAGTTGATAGGTGCCTACCATTATAAGATATTTTAACAACATTTAAATAACAATATCCTGTCTATCCACATTGGAAGGAGAAAGTACTGCATAAAAAATTGGTCCGATAAACGGAGAAACATGCATAAGTTGATCAAAAACTAATATTTTCCTAATGATATTGAGCATCATAGACATTGTATATAAAGGAATCAACCCTGAATAAGTATCGCAGCAAATTTTCTAGTCACCACAAAGGGATACTGCAACTTACAAACTTATCTCTAAACCATTTTCAGATATGTTAATGTCCATCTAAAGCTGAATCATCAGAGAACAGACCCTGTTTTCAATCACTAATAGACGGTTCACTCCTGATGTAGACCGGCAATACTGAATCTCTGAATCTGAACTTTGTGTTCACTGGGAACAAATGTTTCTTGTTTTGATTTTAGCTGCTCAATTCTATTTCATTTATTAGGAGTAAAAATAAGTTTCTGAACCGCCTTATTCACCAGATATTGTTCCGTCCGACTGCCATATATTCTGGTCACTGACATATGCACATCTGAGCAGAGAGTCAAATAAGGGAAAGATGCCGAAAATGGGGTTGATTCGTGGATATGCTCAAAAGATATGGAGTTCTTCAGAGGTGAAATCCCAATGCAGCCTGGAAGATCGGAAGAAGTAGTTGCTAGATGGATAATACTTCGATTAAAAAAAACATGTTATTCCACAAAAAATTATTTTTTGACAAAAAACAGCGGAAACTCATTTTTACTTATATTGACTTATTCTTGAAAAGATCTCTTTACCATGGCACCGACCATCGCAAATACACAAACTCAACCTATACAAAATGTTCATGTGCTTGTAAAAAGACAAAATGAATTTTGAATATGAATGCTGAAATTAGTTTTACGGTCAGTACAACAGCCGATAACATGAATCGAGGTTGTTTGCTTTAAAAAACAAGGTGTAAAGTTTTCGTGGTGCAGTGCTTGGTTCGATACTGCGATTTGGTACCCCGTTGTGGAGCACATGTATCATCAATATATTACTTGCCTGCAGCATTCCACAAATTCTTGCATATCCCACACTTCTCCTTACATAATTTCATGAGAAATGAATATACAGACGTGCATTAGATAAAAGAATATCACAATCAAATGATTACTTGTCTCGGACAGTCAGTAACTTTTAGCAGTTTGTTCAAATTCGAGGCCATTTCCTCGCGAAATTTCGCATAAAACTTCATCCAGTCATTTTTCAACCAAGTACTAAATTTGAATTGGATCACATATGTATTTTTGGTACACTTGGGGAAATAAGATTTCAAATAGATACAGGGTGTTTCACCATAAACTGGTAAAACATATGTAGCCGTATAGATGACATTGGGAAAGTCTTTTTGGCCTTATGATATATACCCCGATTTCGAAGCATAAGCGAGATACAGGGTTTTATGTCAACTTCGAGCAATTTTCTGATAACTGTGGTGCTTTATATGTGACCTTTGAAATAACGGTTTTTGGTCAAATCTTAGTTTTTTTTTGGTGGTCAATTGAGAATTCTGGAAAAAATATTTCAAAATGGTGGAAAACCTATAAAGTTGAAATTTTTTTTTCCGATTGCCAAATTGAATAGCATTATTTCGATATACTCAATTTTCTACGATTTTCCATGAAACTTTTTAGGTTTTCCGGCATTTTGAAATATTTCTTCCAGAATTCTACACAACAATTGAATTGACTACCAAAAAATATTAAGATGTGACCAAAAACCGTTATTTCAAAGGTCACGTATAAATTACCACAGTTATCACAATATTGCTCAAAGTTGACATTAAACACCCCGTATCTCCCTTATGCTTCGAAAACGGGTATATGTCATAAGGCAAAAATGATTTTCCAATGTCATTCATACGGCTATATATGTTTGACCAGTTTAGGGTGAAACGCCCTGTATAGCGACGAAACCATCAGGTGGATTTTACCCATTCACGAATTAGACCTTTGCAATTAAACCCCAACCCTGATATAAAACTATCGTCTCTCTTAAGTACAGGCCACATACAGGGTGTTTCATCATAAACTGGTCAAACATATATGTTTAGCCATATAGATGTAATGGGGAAAGTCATTTTTGCCTTATGACATATACCCCGTTTTCGAAACATAAGCGAGATACAGGGTGTTTAATGTAAACTTTGAGCAATATTTCGATAACTGTGGTGAGTTATGCGTGACCTTTTAAATAACGGTAACTGATCACATCTTAGTATTTTTTGGTGGTCAATTCAATTGTTGTGTAGAATTCGAGAAAAAATATTTCAAAATGGCGGAAAACCCACAAAGTTGGAATTTTTTGTTTTCGATTGCCAAATTGGATGGCATTATTTCGTTTTATAACCTCCCATACATTCCGCTCGGAGTACTTAAATAATTTTTATTCGAGAAACTGGTGGCCCTACGGAGGCAAAAATTGTGCTAACGGGTGCCCAGAATGACCCGCATAGAAATATGAATTCATCAAAAGAAAAATATTTTCAAAAAAACTTTGGTAGAAATGGAACTCTCTTCGCATTCGGAAAATAGAGTCAAATTCGATGAACTACCGTTGCTTGGTAACGGACGTCATTATAATCAGAATAAATCCAATTTATACGCTACCCTAAGTAAAGCGAGTTCGAATCTTATCGAAGTTTTTCTTTAAAGAATTTTTTGTTTTGATAAATTCATATTTCTATCCGGGTCATTCTAGGGATCCATCAGCACAATTTTTGCCTCCGTAGGGCCACCAGTTTCTCGAATAAAAATTATTTAAGTACTCCGAGTGGAATGTTTGGAAGGCTATAAAACGAAAACCAATGGATATTTTTTCATTCTGTTTTCACACCAGAGTTCAGAACGAAGAAAAGTTCAACCTCAGAAGATTTCAACAATTTTTGGAGAAAATTTTTTTTCACTGTAGAAATGTAAAAAAAAAATTGAGCTTGAATTTTGGGAAAATTTTTGCACGAAAAATCTTAGAAAATTGAGTACATTGAAATAATGCCATCTAATTTGGCAATCGAAAACAAAAATTTCAACTTTTTAGGTTTTCCTCCATTTTGAAATATTTTTTCCCGAATTCTACACAACAATTGAATTGACCACCAAAAATTACTGAGATGTGACCTAAAACCGTTATTTAAAAGGTCCCGCATAACTCACCACAGTTATCGGAATATTGCTTAAAGTTGACATTAAACACCCTGTATCTCGCTTATGCTTCGAAAACGGGGTATATGTCATAAGGCAAAAATGACTTTCCCAATGTCATTCATATGGCTATATATGTTTGACCAGTTTATGATGAAACACCCTGTATACATGATCATGAACTTTTCTCACAAGATCTATTACAAACTCCCATATTTTTCTAAAAAGTCAAGCGATCGCTCGATATCACATTCAAACGCTGCCAGGTCGCGACAAGTGTGTGTTGCTCCACTAGTTCAATGTAATATGACCGCGAACATGTGGCCTCCCCTTTATTCGTTTTTATGGAAGTTATAATGTTTACGGGCGCCAAAGCGTACACAATAAGAATCTATTTGGAGACTCCCTATCTGTAGCGCCGGTTAAAAGTCGTATAAGCTAATTGGTAAAATCCACTCAATGATTCTGCAGATTTATTCATTGGTAACATTATTTCCAAATTCACAGATCGAATCGCATTAAAATTTAGTACTTTGTGAAAAAAGGACAGCACGAATATTCATGTAAAAATTGAATTCACACATTAAAGAAAAAGGAATGGAAAAATTGTAAGAAATACTAGATGAGACCAATTAATACTTCAACTTATGCCTAACTTTGCCCAAACTATAATTCTTCTTCTTCCTTTCGCTAGGACTATGTCCTGTTTTTTCCATTTGTTATTGAATGCCCTGTGACAATGAAGTCCAGGAGTCAGCCCACTGTTTTGGTGGTCTTCCTAAGAGCCAGGTTGTGTTTTGTATGCGGCCTTCGCAAGCCTATGGTTTTCCATCCTGCCCACATGCTCTATCCACTCTCTTCTTCCTCCTGACCAACCCACAACATCTGGCATCCTATCGCATCGCTCCAGGGCTTTATTGCTTTGCTACTTGCGTCTCAGTGTGAAACCTGCGATTGCTCGTAGGTCCTTCATTTAGGTTGTTCTAAGTGTTATTTTCGTCTGGTTTGTGTCTGCCCTCGTTTCTGCTGCGAAGGTGAGGATGGGCCTCACTGCTGTCCTGCAGATCCTGGCCTTGCTGGTTATCGACATGTGTTTGTTTTTCCAAATAGTATTATGTAGAAAGCCAGACACTCTTGCTGCTTTATTTACTTGTGTTTTCACCTTGTCATATATGTTTCGGCTGCTTGAAGCTAGTATCCCCAGGTATTCAAAACCTATTACTTGTTTGATTCGATGGTTGTTTAGTGCTAGTTTGAATTGTATCGGTTCCTTGCTTATGGTCATAGATTTGGTTTTCACTATCGAGAGGTTAATTCAGCTTGAATAGCTTCCATATCCTCCTTTGTGATTGAGGTGCCTGACTGTATTGTATTCGATATAAAATATACATAATATGAATATGTAAAAAAAGTTGGAGATAATAATACTTAATGAGACTTCATCAAGAAACTAAGTACAGAGGCTTCTGGAAAATGAATAAACTTCCGTTGGTCAGACAGATCCCATCTTTCCATAAACCTAATTGGTAGCTCATTCATTTCATTATCTTCATCACAAATTATTTTGTAAGCAACTAAATGACCGAATTGATCATTGATAGCATACCAAATTGTGTTTTTTGAAAGGTTTACAATTACTTCAGCTCTAAAACACTTCTTTATGTTGATTAAAGACAGAATGATAAACCACTACAAAAAGTCATCATATGAATTCAAAGAATCATACAAAATATCAGATTCTCCTAAACAATGTCAATTTTTTTTGAGACTTCCCAAAATTTCTGTGTAAAGAATAAAAAACCAGGAATCAATGAATGCATCCATGAAGAACTCTACTTTTTCCTTTGGAAAAGTACAGTCATATTGTGGCAGCAAATGGTGGACCATATTTCCCACCGAAGCTCGCATTTTTACACGTAAGTATTATGAACTCCAATGAGAGATTTTGTGAAGAATATAGACACCCATCAAAACTGCATCATTTCTCAAGAGTAGAAGTTTTGAATGGAAGTATCTGCATGATTCAAATCAAAAATAAAATAATCAAATTAACACTAAGCAATGTTCACATGAGATGCTCTCAATAAATTGTTCAGTAGAATATAGAATGGAATACAAACTGCATTTCTTCAGTTATTAGTCAAAATGATATTTAGAGTTATTCTTCCAATCCTTTTTTCCTTGATGAAATCTATCCATACTCAGAATTGAAATGCAACTCACCTTTGTCATGACCTGAAAAATTAAAGAAGTTATTATTACTCAATATCTCAGAAGGTTCCACATTAGATTCTATAATGAATTATTCAATTATAAGAAACTCTTGATGATGATTCCTCAAGATAATGATGAGAAATGTACAATTACAATATCATATTCATAATGAAATTATCGACTCAAAATCAGGAGTAATTTCTACATGAAGTTCTTTCTGAGTACCCGGCAATCAAAAAATTATGATGTTTGAATATATAATATTTATTAATATTTCACATACCTCAGGATTCGATTCCAATGGAAATAGAGCCATATCGAATGATACGTTGATTTTATGAGATTACTTTTTTAGGAATTAAATTTCAAATTGCTAATTATTCAATTTTTTCAAATACCGATCGAATATCGTCCATAAAGCATAAACATAGACATAGAATAATTAGAAGTCTATGTCATGATCATAGGAACGATATATATCGCGTTCCGAAATTCCCAACCAGTAAACTACTGTAGACGGAAATAACGGAACGCTTACCAGTAATAAATTCTGATATGTCAACGTTGACGTTTGTTCGCGGCAATTTGAACTTCGAAAATTCAGAAGCTGAATGTTTCACAAGAGTTTCGAAGGTAATTGTATTATGGAGAATTTTATAGTTGCGTTGGTAGACAATTTATTTGATTCTTCTACTGAGGACTCGAGTTCTAGCAGTAACGGTGAGGAAGAACCCGATATAAAGTTTGCATTTGTATAGCAGAAATTTATCTCTATTACAACATGCGATGTCAGAATATTCCTCTTCCAAGGATTCAAAATTATATAGGTGTGGTGCAAAATTATTCACCTAGTTTGTTCAAATCTCATTTTCGGTTAGTATTGCCGTTTATATCTGTCCTGTATGAATACCACCTTTTCAAGTATGAATTATACATGGAAAAATCAAATCATATCATCATTTCATTCACGTGTTCTGTGAATCAAATCAAAACCATAGACATATTAAACTCTCTGGACACGGCATACGAATCCATTTGTGAAGAGTCGAATGGGGATAATGAACCAAGTGAGAGGTCCGAGAGAGAGATAGAACTTTCAAACAGATTCATTATTATAGTCTATGGCTTCAAACTAATCTGTCTTATTTTTGCCGTATTTTATGATGGTTTGGCCCGCCCTAGTTCCCTCTTTGTCGGCCCGCTTCCTCTCTCTTTAAGCCATGTCCATATAGTTTTATAGGTCTATGATCAAAACATTTACGTAACCTCACTTTTCATGACGTACTGGCGCTCACACGTCCTTTTACTGGCAGTAGCCAACAGTAGATTGCTAGCCTCGCACAGGGTACTTCGACAGATGGCGGGGAAACGATGCCAGTAGATTTCAGTAATTTCGGAACGGGTCGGATTACTGATTGGGAATTTCGGCACGCGACAATATTATGTGGAAAGATTCACCCTATTGGTCGACGACGGTCACGTGATCGTCTTCGGCCATTAGGGAAGAATCTCCGATTACCCAAATTACCGAATCTCCCTCGCACAAAAGGAAGCCTAAAGCTACCTTTTGTGCGAGGGAGATTCGGGTATTTGGGTAATCGGAGATTCTTCTCTATTAGCCGACAACGATCACGTGATCGTCGTCAGCCAATAGAGTGAATCTCTCGGCCAATAGGGTGAATCTCCGATTCCCCAAATACCCGAATCTTTTTCGCACAGAAGTTAGCTTGAAGCTACCTTTTGTGCGAGGTAGATTTGGGTAATCGGAGATTCTTCCCTATTAGCTGACAACGATCACGTGATCGTCGGCGGCCAACAGAGTGAATTTCTCGGCCAATAGGGTGAATCTCCGATTCCTCAAATACCAGATTCTCCCTCGCACAAAAAGCCCCTTAAAGCTACCCTTTGTGCGAGAGAGATTTGGGTATTTGGGTAATCGGTGATTCTTCCCTATTGGCTGACAAGGATCACATGATCGTCTTAAGCCAATAGAGTGAACCTCTCTGCCAATAGGGTGAATCTCCCATTCCACAAATACCCGAATCTCCCACGCACAAGAGGCCCCTAAAGCTACCTTTGTGCGAGGGAGATTCGGATATTTGGGTAATCGGAGATTCTTCCCTATTGGGCGACGACGATCACGTGATTGTCGTCAGCCAATAGAGTGAATTTCTCGGCCAATAGGGTGAATCTCCGATTTCTCAAATACCAGATTCTCCCTCGCACAAAAGGCCCCTTAAAGCTACCTTTTGTGCGAGGGAGATTCGGGTATTTGGGTAATCGGTGATTCTTCCCTATTGGCTGACAAAGATCACATGATCGTCTTCAGCCAATAGAGTGAACCTCTCTGCCAATAGGGTGAATCTCCCATTCCACTAATACCCGAATCTCCCATGCACAAAAGGCCCCTAAAGCTACCTTTGTGCGAGGGAGATTCGGATATTTGGGTAATCGGAGATTCTTCCCTATTGGGCGACGACGATCACGTGATCGTCGTCGTCCAATAGAGTTATCGCTCGACCAATAGGGTAAATCTCCGAATATCCAAATACCCGTATTTCCCTCACACAAAAGGTCCCTTTAAGCTACCTTTTGTGCGGTGGAGATTCGGATATTCTGGTCATAAAGTAAATATAGATAGAGAGGAAACTTGCCTACTAAGCTTTGGAACAATAGTTTAGTTCCATAATCACTCGCGTGGAGCCGCTCACATCGCCGATTTCTGATTTTAAGTTTGCTTCTGTTTCCATAACATAACCTCGTTTTCGTTCCATTTTGTCAACAGTCGGCTTAATTGCTCGTTGATTTTGAATTTTATAAATTTATAAATATGTCGGTGTCTGGACCTGTTGAAATTGACAAATGTTGCGTCCCTAATTGTGAAGATCGGTATAGTAAACTCCATCGTTTTCCTGGACCAGATAAGGAACCTGAACTTTTCAAACTTTGGGTTGAAAAGTGAATAATCCTTCATTCGAAGTAAAAACAGAGGAGCAAATACGAAAAATGTAGTATGTCTGTGACAGACATTCCACAGATGAAGTGAAATTAGGTCGAAAAGGTATTTGGAATACAGCTAAACCTGTCTTATTTCTTACTGGTAAGATTCATTATTTATAATTCCACCAACACATTTCTCATTAGTATGAAGATGAAGATAAATTCACGTCAAACTTGTGTTTCACGCATTTTTAACCATTTTTTCATTATGATTTACAGGTCAAACTGAAGATACATATCCAATAATAGATAGCCATGTCGAAGGTACTCCATTGGATGCTGTCCCAAGCGAATTGGCAGGGCCTTCTAAAACTTGGACTTGAAGAGGACCAAGGAAATCTGCAATTAACTGGAGAGGACAAGCAAGGTTGAGTGACCGTAAAAAATATCTTTCTAAGAAAGTTATTGATTAAATTTGCAAATTGTATAGGACTAATAATTGGTTGGCCTCATTCAAAGAAAGATTAGAAAAGGCAGATAAACTTGATTCTTTTCCAAATTTTGTTAAATTGATTATGTTCCTCAGCCTACCTATGATTTCAACATTTCTCAAGTAAGAATTTTAAACCAATTCACTGCAGGTTACATCCTGAATCAGGAACTGCTGCCTGTAAGTTATTTGTTAATTTTTTGTTGTGAACGTGTGAATGCAATCACGAAAGGCACTGATTCAAAATTTAATAGTTTTTCATATCGAAGTGCACATGGTATGGTTGACCCAATCAAGGAAATTGTCCAAAAAAGTTTATCAATTCATCTAAAAACCCAACAATGCGAAAATAAAATAATATTTTGTAAACATTTGTGTTTTTTTCCGAAATTTAATCCTCACCAAGACATAAGATTATGAAACAAATGGTGATCGTAATATATCGATAGCATTTAGTATCTTCAATGTAATCAAATTGATTTATAATTAAATGCTCTATTATCGATATATCCGATTACTGTTTGTTTCCCTCTTGAAATCAAAGATTACAAATCTGTGTATACACTGGGCAGCATTTTAAATTTTCGCGGGCATTCGTTCCGAAAAACACCGCCAGAGGGCCAAATACTTCCCTAATCACCCGCATGAGGTCGCTTAAAACTGTGCCGAATCATAGCATGGCAGTTTCCATTCTATCTATACTTGTTCTATGATTCTGGTTATCGAAAATTCTTCCCTATTGGTCGACGACAATCACGTGAGCGTCGTAGGCCAAGAGGGAAGAACAGGGGCATGAAACTCCTAGTAGAATATTGGAAACATATTTATTCTGTGGTCCGACCCAATCAGAAGGAGACGGAAGATGAGGAAGTATAGCTTTCTCTGTCGGGACAGTATAAACGAAATTGACATTTGACTTTGACTTTTAATAGTTTTTGCCGGTAAAAGGAAAGTTGTTTACGTCGATTTGTGTAGTTCATTTTTAATATTTCTTACAGATTCGGTACGAAATTCATTTTATCTTTCACTATTTAGGTAATTTACTAGTTTCTGAATAGTCTATACAGCCTGTTATATAGTATCCTCATTTATCTTTAGTAAAAATGCTGTCCCCAGGTCTCCACAAATAGATGCTCCAAATGATCATAATTATGCATGTAGATATGAATATACTTGTTTAAGTTCCTTAGATAGCATCAATGCTTTCAGTAATGATCATAATTATGCATGTGGATATGAATCTAATTATTTAATTTCCTCATAGCATCAATACTTTCAGTAAAGTCTGAGATATCCTCAACATCAGATCAACCTTTAGTAGGAAGCCCCAATGTATCATACCCAACAAGCGATATTTCTAGTTCTGAAACTGGTTAAAATTTTACAGATAAACATTTATTTTTAGTCGAAAATAAACCTGGATTTTTGCATGAATTAGGACTCCACAAAACAGATTGGTCCCTTGAGCAGGAGTTCATGTACAAAATATATAGGACTCTTTCTTCGAAATTATCAAATATTTATTTAATAGGGAACTTACATAATTTGAAAAATTCATATGAGGCTGGTGAGTTTCATTGAAGAAAATTTAAATAAAATTACAATTGACTTTATAAACTCACAATTGAGAAATGTTGATAAGCCTCCAACAGGCCGTCGGTGGTCTTCAGGTGTTAAAGCTTTTGCTCTCTCACCTTATAAAAGGAGTCCAAATTATTTTATTATCTATGTTTTCAGCTTCCATCATCTCTCTTCAGCATCCATTTCTTTTGAATGTGGACTCCTTAAACCAGTTTTGGAAGTTTGGATCATATGATACAAGCTTTCCATTTCGACAATACAATGTGTACATATAAAGTTCTGAGCAGGATCAAAGAGTCTTATTTCAATTTCAGAGATTCGTACATAAAAATGAAAGTCAAGGTAGCAGCTCAACAACTAAGTCAAACCTAAATCAGGATCCTCTAGAAAACTTTTTTGGGCAGATAAGGCAGCATTTCCTTTGAAAGAATTCCAAAATCCACTTTGAGTTCCTTGAATGGTTCAAAAATTGCTCCTGACAAATAGTGCACAACTTTTAATGCAGGAGCATTTTCTAGTGACAATAAATTTTTATTTTATTTACTTGTGTTTCAGATATGATGGAAAACCTATGAAAAGTTTCAATAGACATTTTTCAACTAAAAAAATCCCATTTTGTATTAAGTTTCCATTTAATTTGAATATTTGGTTTCTAGGTTTTTACCACTGTTCCCAGGATCCAAGGATTAAATTAGTGGATTCACCAACCTTTGATGAAAGACTCCTTCGTATGTATCCGTAGATGACAATATTGTTATTATTGATTAATTTTGTTTATATGTAATGAAATTATTACTTCTTAAAATGTTAGGAAAATCTGTATATTCAACCGGAAGAAATAAATGAAAGAACATAATTTAATTAGTACATATATATATAATTGATTAATTTCACTTCATATTATTTTGGTTCGAGTCGGAATTTCCTTTTTGTTCCCATTTCATAAAGAAACAAGAAATTCCACTTGAATATGACGTGAAATTAATTTTCAATACCTTCTATCCTAAGTACAAGTCCAGCAGTCAATTCAAATATTCCCGCCACAAGCAAACTACTTCCAATTCTGTCCGTTAGGGTCGCTACTGAGCTCACTAACAAAACGAATACTTCCAATTTCAGCCGATAGAGTCGCTAGTGAGCATGCCAACAAAAATATGGTTCCATCCATAGAATAAATGTATATTCTTCTGTGGTCCGCCTATAATGGCCGCCAAATTGTTTCCACAGATTAGCAGGGAGTTTGCACTTCTTATATATTTGTATTCTGTGGGGAAGAATCTCCGGTTACCCAAATACCCGAATCTCCCTCGCACCAAAGCCAAAGGACCCTTAAGCCTTAAGGTCTATTCTATGAGATAATCAGATAATAATTGATATTCTGTGGTAAATATTTTTTTTTCCAGGAAAGAAAAATATTTTTTCTAAGCACATCGAAATTATGCTACGAGCTGTTCTTATTGATTTGAGTGGAACTCTGCATATAGAAAACCAAGTCGTTCCTGGAGCAATAGAAGCTTTGCACAAGTTACTAACCTAAATCTTCTCAGTATAAGTTTCAAATTATATTCCCTTCTTCATTTGCAGATTACTTGCTTCAAACGTCCGTGTTAAATTTGTCACAAATACCACTAAAGAAAGCAAGAATTTTCTACATAAAAGATTGACTCATCTTGGTTTCCAAATAAAAAAGGATGATATATTCAGTTCTTTAGCTGCTGCACGTAGTCTTTTGGAACGTAGAGGATGGAAGTCTCTATTACTGCTGTCTCCTGAAGCGTTAGAAGATTTTGAAGGTTTAGGATGTGAATTAGAAGAAAATCCGAATGCAGTTGTTGTAGGCTTAGCCCCTACTGAATTTCATTATGAACGACTGAATGATGCATTTAGGTATTTAATCTGACCTCAATTTTATCCCTCTTCATTTTTGTTCAATATTAAAGTTTTATCATCTTGCTGATAATCGAAATTGATACTTCACATAACATTTGGTGAAACATTAATAATTAAGTAATAAAAAGAAACACTTGACTAAAGTTTCACGGTTTTTAATTAATCTGGAGCGCGGCCTCTGACTCCGCAATGATCTTAGTATTATAGTAGTAATATAGTTGACATAAACGCAAATGTTCTGTATCACTGTAATAATCCTAATACCTGTTTACAACCAAGAAGTATTTACATAACTTAGCTTTTGCCTTGGTGGAACAGCATCTCCGATTTCATGCCTTTTAAATAATATTTGAAGGATTATGGACGCTAAAATGAAAGAGATTGTTTGAATAGGGACCTCAGAACCAGTTCAACAGATGTGGAACTTACGAGAGGTCGATGTGGCTTTTGTGATAAGAAAAAGAAGACCTACACGGTTTACATGTAAAAAATATATATGCCCATAACACTCTTCATTTACTCGCTCTGAGTGCTTTGAAGAAAATTCGTTCGATCAATTATAACAAAATCGAATATGTAGATGGTATACATATATATATATATAGGTTGTATATAAGATTTTTTTCTAAAATATTCTGTTTTGTATTGCAACAATTCGATTCGTATTATGATAATGGGAATATAAGTGTAAATTAACGGGATATTATTTTTTAGAATGTTGAAGATCATTTTTTGTTTTTCCTTTACATATTACATGTTGAAGAAATATTGATTATGTTTTGGTGGTTGAATCCCACTAAAATTAGGCAATTTTTAAAACAAGTCATGCGGACTCTCAATCGGACTGCCAGCCCTCATATCCTATGAATGAGCACCAGCCATGAAAGGTTAAAATATTCATTTACATGCATGTTTCCTGTTTTATCCCATTCTGAAAACTGAATACCAAAGATAATTTAATATTTGCTTAATGACAGATGTTTAAACTGGAGATAGGCGGAAATCCAGCTGGTCATTTAAAATTTTAAGGCTCTTTGTGTTGAAGATATCTCTAGGGATTCTAAAAGATCCAAACGTTTACCTTTCTCACCTCTGTAAAATTTTTATATTATTGAAATCTATAAAGTGGTTGGAATCAATACAATGATTAGAGAAACCAGTTGTTGATTTATTTTGTAAGATAGATCTTTTATGTTCCTCAATTCTAACTCCGAGGGAATGGCCGGTCTGACCTATATAGAATGCAGGGGACTCATCAGTTAACATCATATAAACACCACTCAA
The DNA here is from genome assembly GCA_958510865.1 of Myrrha octodecimguttata. NCBI lineage: Eukaryota > Metazoa > Arthropoda > Insecta > Coleoptera > Coccinellidae > Myrrha > Myrrha octodecimguttata. Next base: position 27,751,945 of record OY294056.1, read on the forward strand.
CTGTGAATTATTCAGTCGATCCTTGCCTTTAAAAAACATTGGTCTTTAGTTTTTCTTCTTGGTACATGTAATATAAATTTTTTACTGAGAGATGGCATATAATTGATATACATAAATTTCTTACTTTCATCATCAAATTGAGGTGAATGGACTAAAGTTAACAATTTTGCTTGGTGTTTTCTGAATATTAATTTGTGTATTATGTCAAGGGAATAGCCGTTGTTGGCTAACGATTCAAATAGATTGTTTTCAGGTGGAAATTATATTGAAGATGTGATTTATAATTCTTTCGATTTTGTAGAAATATTCTATGATGAAACTTGTTCAAATTTTAAGAAATTTTCATGTTACTTCAGATGCCTGCAAAACGGGTCAAAATTGATTGCTATTCATGCAGGAAAATATTATAAGAGGGAAAACGGACTTGCTCTAGGTCCTGGATGCTTCGTCAAAGGTTTAGAATACTCAGCTCAGTGTAAAGCAGAAATTATTGGAAAGCCATCTAGAGAATTTTTTCTCGCAGCATTAGGTGATATTCCACCAGATGAAGCTGTTATGATTGGTGACGTGAGTTACATAGTACTTGTGTTTCAATCCTTCTCTAACTGAATTTTTTTAATTCATATTTCATTAGGACGTTACCGATGATGTTCGTGGTGCTCAGAATGCTGGCATGAGAGGTTTTTTAGTTCAAACAGGAAAATATAAGGAAGGAGACGAGTTCAAAATAAGTCCCGAGCCTAATGCTGTGTTTCCAAGTATCGTTGAGGCTGTCGATTCAATATTGGATGAATTGAATGAGAGTGCAAGTTCTAATTATTCTTTGTAATTTTTTCTAGCCAGTATGAGTCTGATACAGAGTTTAGAACATTCAATAATAAGTCTGTCATTATTTGTTAAATTTCTTACAAGCAATAATTTCCCTACCTCAGATCAAGGATAATCTGGATGAATCTGGATCAAGTAATACGTAAAACCTCAATATCCAATTGTTAGAACATACTCATAAACTATGGACTCTTTCTACTTCCTCTAGAAGACTTGATCCATAAATTTAGCAATAATAATTTGAAATTTTCGGTGTGAAAGCGATTTTTCCATTTCTTTTCATATTTAGTTTCTTCAGGATAATTTCATGATTGCATAAAAATGTTCGATGAAATTTGATATTTCATGTACCATGGGTCACAGGCCTTCGCTCTTTGCTTCTCATTATACGTGGTGTTAACCATAAACTAGTCAAAACTAATTAGCTTAGTCATAAAACAGAAATAGATATATGGCAATGCTTCTTCTATAGGAAAAGGATCTTTTGAATTTGGTTGTTTAAACTGTCGAAACTCCCATGACGTATTGGGTCATATCCACTCCCTCTCTTCTCTGTTGTACCTTTCTCTCTAGCGAGCCAATGGACAGTATCGGTTGTATCGATTGTAGAATCATGCGGTGACGAGTGACGTAGGATGCAATCTACCGCGTTTCAACTATTTTTAATACCGAATCATTCAAAATTAGTGAATTGTTAAAGTGTGCAATAACATACATTATGATTTTGTATCGAGAAGGAATGATAAAAATAAGATATTTTGTATGCAAGAGACCTGGAAAGGTTTAACTTCCAGATTTTTTGCTTCTGATCTACTGGTAAAAATTTGTGATACATAAGACATTTGCATGGCCATCTGAACCAGAGAACAGCCCTAGCGGAATCTTTAAAGGATTTTAATGGTAAATTATATTAATTTGATACTGCATTATTTCAATTCACCCCAGAATTATTATGATCTTCCAAAACTTGTTTTTGCACATGGCGAAGAAGTCATTGATTACAGGCGGCAAGCTAACAAAGATGAATCAGGATTTCAAACGGCAAAATAAAACCAAATTCCTCGCTCATCTAGAAATGGTATTGAGACAAATAATATGTCGGACTTTATAAAAGGGTTAGGAGGTTTTTTCAACATTTTCGCTAGACGACAAGGTAGAACCAGAACGTCTGTGTCACAATAAAAAGCTCGTCTGGAGTACGATACAAATACCTGGTATGCTATTGCGCATGGGAAGGGAGATGGAGAATGATCTCACTCGCACAATCTGCTCTCTCGTCTCGAACTATACTACGTCATATTGTGTGAGTGAGATTATTCTCCATCTCTCTTCGCGTGTCCAATAGCATATCGAGTATTTGTATCGTGCCAATTGTGGTCTCTAGTATTACAACATAATATTCGAGATGCGCGAAGCCGACGAAAATAAAGAAAGTTTGTAGCACAACGGGTATTTGTATCGTGGTCTGGGGCAGAATATGCCATCTGCTGCCGATGCTTCAGAAAAAAATCTTCGGGATGTTAGAGATAATTAGAAGGTGAAGTCTAATAAATCGAGTGGCGTCGTCTTAGAAGCAAGCGGAGTGTTCGACCGGAAGTTTATAGCAGACCAGCGGAATATTATCTGTGTACCTGGAAAGAGCATTAGGCGCCGCCATTTGTAATGAGGTTATTCGATTCCCTTCGTGGTGAAAGCTTTCACGGTTCCCTGCACAGGAAGTTTATAATGAAATTTGATAAGTGAACATTCGAAGCGTATCCAAAGTTCAACTGTCAAGAATACAGGCACAGGCTCTCTAGTATTCCCCAGATCTTCCAATCTGGAGTCTGTTGATTTTTAGGCATAATTTGGAACACCAAGATAAACAAGATGACTTTACCCGTCAAAAATATTCAGCAAGTTTCGCTGAGCTTGCATCAACTGGTGAGCAGGATTTATTGGAGCTGGGAGTCAGGAACTTCCTTGATATGGTAGGTTGGGACTGGCGTCGCAGGTTACCCTGACAGGATGATTTATTACGAGAAGGCTGCGGCAAGCTTTGGTCGATTTTCATTGGTGGATGGTAAACCTGTCTACCTCCAAAAGGCTTTTTCTCCCCAAGCTGACAATGTTAATGTCAACGGATGCGTTGGGTACAGGTTGGGGTTTTCAGATGTGCCAGCTGCAAGTGTCAAGATTGTAGGCTCGGAGACAAGATAATTGGCTTAACAACAGGAAGTAATTTTTCACCGTGTCAATAGCATCGAGAAAATTCAAGAAATTATTAGTAGGCAAATCCATACTGATTCAGACATCGAGAATATTGTAACCAAGGGGGAAGAAATGAAAAGCTTTTCAAGATCTACCGAGAGGAATGAATCCGCTTGCTCACAAAATAGGAGCGCCGATATTCACTTATTATTATCTTCCTGAGCATTGCATCACAGTTGCGGATCGGAGTTCTCTTGAACTCCGATCGCTTGATCAAGAACTATAGGCATATGAAAACAGAAGTAACATCGACGGTTTTCGTCAAATGGGTTTCTTACCCCGAAGATTTATTAGCGACATATATATTCAGGTTTGTTGCTTTGTATTGAATAATAGTTGCACTGGATTTATAGGCAGCCTTCATTATTGCTTTCAGCAAGCCTTGGATTCAAAGTCGCTTGGGTAATCCCACCACCTCCTCTAATTCCTAAAGTGTTGCAACATTTTAACAAATCGCAGGGTATTTCCAAGTTGGAAGAAGGTATTCTAGAGAGCGGACCTCAAATGCAGAGCTGTTAGGTCTACACTTATTCTTCTATTACTTATTTGAAAATCCGATGAACAGAGCGCATCGGAAATTGAGAAGCCAGCGTTGTCAACAACTCCAGTTCATAAGTCGGTAGCGATATGCCTCCCTTTTCCTGATAGTATTTTCCATATCTCTTGACATACTGCTATATTGCTGCTATTGACCACACGCCGAAAGACTTAAAATCTAATGCCTAGCAGTTTTGATGAAGATCAATGTCTATAAACGGATTCTTTCCGTTACATTACTAAAACTAATGGACGGAATTTACGCAGTTCCTTCCCTTCAGTTTTATCTCCTTTATGGTGAACCAAACTTCTGTGATTCTGTTTGTGATACTATTCAACTTTCAAACTTACGTTAGGTAGGCCTTTGCTTACACAAGTTGAATATTTTTTTCGAGCATGTTCTGGAGAGCAGCGTTTGGTCCAAATGTCTGTAGTCTTCGAAGTTTTTCCCGATAATGGTTTCAAACGGCTAAGCTGGACTGACTCTCCGTCTGTAGCCACGGATAGGTGTACGGATATTCAAATTGACTTGAAACTTTGAGGGTGGGTTGCATTTCAAAATGCTATGGTGTCGTTGAGGATATTTCTCTGATATTTCAGGAACCACCTGAGTGGTTAGATTGAAACATGGCAGTAAGTTGAAGCATGAAGACGCACAACTTTTTGCAAAATTCTGTTGAGATCGTACTGCCAATAAATTTTAAAAAAATTCAGGAATACTATTCATCATATTCAAAAAAAAACTACTCCCACATTGAACTTGATATTTCAAAGTATTGTGTATTTTTTGCAGATGTTTGAAAAAATATGTCAAATTTCAGTTTTTCCTCGGGATCGTTGTTTTTCGGAATAACGAATAACTCAAAAAATTCAATCATGATGAAACTTGGCAGCTAGTTTGAAAATGCTGATAAACAACTTTGTACTAGATTTCGTGATGATCTTAATTGTCTTTAGAACAATTTGGAAAGAAAAATTGAATTTTTTTCCAGTATTTGGAATTTTTTTTTTCAGATATTCAATATTCTGCTATCTACTGATCATATTATCCTCACAAAAATCTGTATGAACCCTCAAGCTGTAATTCTTCAATCAAGTACCCACTGGATTTCAATTTGATCTAATCTGAATTTTCGGAAATAAAATATTGAATGTATATATCTGCGGAATTCACGAATTTGGCCTTCGTTATTGAAGTCCAAAACTACTCAAAAAATATCGAGTTTCTAAGTTGTTTCTTTCGGATATTCCAAAACTACCACTTGGAAACTCGATATTTGTAAAGTAAGTTTGGGGCTTGATTACGAATAGCGAATTCGTGAATGGGTGGAATCCTCCCAATGATTCCGCTGATATATCCATTGAAAATCTTATTATCCCAATATTTCCAAAAATACACAGATTAGATCGAATTGAAATCCAGTTCTCGATCGAAAAATAACAGCTTGGAGGTTTATGCAGAATTTTGTGAGAATAATATGATTAGAAGATCACCAAATCTTGTCATCAGGAAGTAAAGGAGCATTCGGCGAGGTCAATACGTGAGACGAATTTGAACATGCGCGAAAAAAGGGCTGATTCAACGACAATGCTTTTCTAGAATTTTTCTTTTTGAAGGATCTTCCTTTATGCCAGTTAGATCTCTTCACAGTTTCTGTACAATAAATTTCTGTGATTTTTCCTCTGAAGGGATTTTCTTTTACAAGGATGTATTGCTCATTCTATTGATTATTGTTCGATAGTTATATTCATTTTTATTTATTTTTATTTTTTCATTTATTGAACAAATGTAAGGCACATTACATACAATTTTAATGAAATGTATGTAATGTAAATCCTACCTTTATAATCTTGTATAATTTATATTCTACTAAAACCATTGGATTTATATATCTCGAATTCCATTTTTCTATTATTCCATCCTCTAGCATTTAATTGATTTCTGATGACACTTTTTGTTGTATTTATGAGGTATTGGGTATGATTTTGATATACAATTTTCTATTCCTTTCACTTCATTTTATGTACATAGTTCTCAGCAGTTCAATTTTCTTTTGTTATTAATCCTTGATGTTTGACTAACGATTCTTCTATTTTTCCATTCGAAATCACATGATATTTTCCATATTCTGTATATTCATGATTTCAATATCCATTTCATTTTCTTTTATCTCTCTATTTTCCATTATATATCACATCTTTCTTCTTCACATTCTATTATCTCCTCTCCGATCTGTATATGTCCATTTTTATAATCTATTATCATGTTCTTTCTGTCTACTTCATCTGTTCCCAATATTGCTTCATATTCCATTGTTTCCAAAACAAGAAATTGTATTTTGTATTGAATTTGTTTAAATGTTATTTGCTTTATTATTCCTTTTGTTACTTCTCCCAATTTTCTATTACTTGCACCTATTAGATTAGTTTTTGGTATTGTATAAAAATAATCTTCACACTCTAATTTTTGTATTAATTTATAATTGATTATTGATAACTGATTGGTAATGTAACTTCTGATCTTGTGTCAATTAGATTTCGATAGGTTTTTGTTGGAATTTTGCTTCTTTATACAGGGTGATTCCGGAGGAGACCGTCAGATTTTGGGATAAGTTTACACTAGTCAAGACAGTCTCGAAACAATGTTTGGTTTCTGGTTGGGGGTCTCTATTGAGAATATACAGGGTGATTTGTCCAATTCGACCGATTTTACTTTTATTGATAACTTTGGTATGGCTAATTCGATTTCAATGAAATTTTCAGCGTAGTACAATAGTGTTGAACACATTGATTGATTTCAAATTTTTTTTCAAAATAAGCGGTTGTTATTGTGATAATTCCAGGTTAATTGAGCAGGTTGAAAAAACACCCTGTACATCGCATTTCCAAACCTACGCTATCTGTTTACGATTCTACTATAAGAAGTCATTATTTTAGAGTTTCTATTTTTTTTGGCACACTTCTAGTTTTCTGAGAAAATTCCATCAAAAAAAGACAATGTCGAAATTTCGCTCCAATCGATTCTACTTTCATTGATAATTTTGGTATGACTCATTCAATTTTGATGAAATTTGCAGTATAGAACAATCTGAACGAGTACATTCAATAATCGCAAAAGTCTCTCAAAATACAGTGTTGTAATTGTGATAATTTTAGAATTTCAGATTAATTCTGCAGTTGAAAAAAACACCCTGTACATTGCTTTTCGAAAACTTTCTTATTCGTTTCAGATTCTACAATAATATGTCATCATTCAGAGGTTTTTAATTTCTTTGGCACACCTCCGGTTTTCCTTAAAAACATTTTTGAAGAAGAGAATGATTGAAATTTGGCTCACAAGCAGTGAGAGTATTCCGCACTAGGTAGGAAAGCTGTATTGTCCAAGGATACAAAGCAGTTCTTAAGTTCTAAAATATTCTTTTCAAATTCCAAATTCATATTTAATTGCTAATATTTTGTATGAAATCATTCAATTCAGAATATATTTAGAATTTGAAAAGAATATTTTAGAAGTGATGAACAACTTTGCATCCTTGGAATATACAGCTTTCCTACCTAGTGCGGAATACTCTTACTGCTTGTGAGCCAAATTTCGATAATGCTCTTCTTCAAAAATGTTTTCTAGGAAAACCGGAGGTGTGCCAAAGAAATCAAAAACCTCTGGGTAATGACATATTATTGTAGAATCTGCAACGAATAAGAAAGTTTTGGAAAAGCAATGTACAGGGTGTTTTTTTTCAACTGCACAATTAATCTGAAAGTCTGAAATTATCACAATTACAACACTGTATTTTGGGAGATTTTTGCGATTATTTAATGTACTCGTTCAGATTGTTCTACATTGCAAATTTCATCAAAATTGGATGAGCCATACCAAAGTTATCAATAAAAGTAGAATCGATTGGAGCGAACTAGAAGTGTTTCAAAAAAATTAGAAACTCTCAAATAATTTGAAAGAAAATATTGGGAATATTGGACACAATTTTATTTTACTGTTTCATTAGTAACAACGCCAAATCGAACAAACAGGCACGCGATTTCTGTTTGTTCGATTCGATTCCTTAAATGTCTGAATGTTTTTAATAAGTGTACAATATTGTTCACCGTAACTAGCCTTGAAAAAGAAACGAACAGTTTCGAAACGTCGGCGTTGTTACTAATGAAACAGTAAAATGAAATAGTGTCCAATATTCCCAATATTTTCTTTCAAATAATTGATAATGGATGATAACCAAACAATAATCTCTCAACTAATGACTTATTATAGTACAATCGTAAACAGATAGCGTAGTTCAGGAAACGCTATGTACAGGGTGTTTTTTCAACCTGCACAATTAATCTGGATTCATCACAATAACAACCGCTTATTTTGAAAAAAAAATTGAAATCAATGAATGTGTTCAACACTTTTGTACTACGCTGAAAATTCCATTGAAATCGAATTAGCCATACCAAAGTTATCAATAAAAGTAAAATCGGTCGAATCGGACAAATCACCCTGTATATTCTCAATAGAGACCCCCAACCATAAACCAAACAGTGTTCCGAGACTGTCTTGACTAGTGTTAACTTATCCCAAAATCTGACGGTCCCCTCCGGAATCACCCTGTATATTAATCCTTCAACATTCCCATAGTCTTCATGTTCTTTCAAATTTATAAATTCTCTTGGAAATTTTCCTGATGACTCTCCTGTTTTATCCATTGTTCTGGGTTATTTTCTTGTAATTCATTTCTACTTTGTATATGATTCATTCTCCTATTTTCCCTTTCCCAATTATTTCTATTATTTTGATTGGGTGTTCTATTTTATAATTATTTCTATTTTGTTCCATATTTTGTTCCCTATTAGAATAATTATTACTATGGTATATATTCTGATTATTTCTTTTAAGTCGATATTTCCGGTTCATTAAGAATTGGCATAGTTTTTCCATTTCTTTGAAATCATACAAGAATAATACATCTTCTAGATCTTTTTCAAAATTTTGAATTATCAAACTTACTACACAGGGTGTTTCATTATAAACTGGTCAAACATATATAGCCGTAAAGACGACATTGGGAAAGTCAATTTTGCCATATGACATATACCCCGTTTCCGAAGCATAAGCGAGATACAGGGTGTTTAATGTCAACTTTGAGCAATATGCTAATAACTGTGGTGAGTTATGCGTGACCTTTGAAATAACGATTTTTGGTCACATCTTGGTATTTTTTAGTGCTCAATTCAATTGTATTGTAGAAATCGGGAAAAATAATTTCAAAATGGCGGAAAACCTACAAAGTTGAAATTTTTTGTTTTCGATTGCCAATTTGGATAGCATCATTTCAATGTACACAATTTTCTAAGATTTTCCGTGAAAAATTTTTTGCAAAATTCAAAGTCAACTTTTTTTTTACTTGTCTACAGTAAAAAAAAAAAAATCACCCAAAATTGTTGGAATCTATCGAGGTTTAACTTACCTTCATTCTGAACACTGCATGAGAAAACAGAATGAAAAAATATCCATTGGTTTCCATTTTATAGCCTTCCAAACATTCCGCTCGGAGTACTTGAATAATTTTTATTCGAGAACCTGGTGGCCCTACGGAGGCCGAAATTGTGCTAATGGGTCCCCAGAATGACCCGGATAGAAATATGAATTTATCAAAAAAAAAAATTTTGTTCAAAAAAACTTTGGTAGGAATCGAACTCTCCCCGCATTCGGAAAATAAGGTCAAATTCGATTTACTACCGTTGCTTGGTAATGGACTTCATTAAAATCAGAATAAATCCAACTTATACGCGGCCCTATTGTCCGTAAGTGGAGCGAGTTCCCATAGAAAATTTTTTGCCTAAACCCAAGAACTGAATTCACCGTTCTAGAACTGGTCTGACACAAATTATTTTTACGTTGGAACATTTGGTTTGCAATTCCTAACCAGTTCGAAATTTGTTGGAACGCTAATATCGATATGCGCAAACTACGCCCGCTTCAGAACTAGTTCCAGAGTGTGTAAGAACAGACTTTATAACATGAAAACCAATGGATATTTTTTCATTCTATTTTCACACCAGTGTTCAGAATCAAGGTGAGTTCAACCTCGAAAGATTTCAACAATTTTGGGTGACATTTTTTTGTTCACTGTATACATGTAAAAAGAAAATTGAGTTTAAATTTTGGAAAAAATGTTTTCACGGAAAATCTCAGGAAATTGAGTACATTGAAATGATGCTATCCAATTTGGCAATCGAAAATAAAAAATTCCAACTTTGTAGGTTGACCGCGATTTTGAGATTATTTTCCCGATTTCGACAATACAATTAAATTGAGCACTAAAAAATACCAAGATGTGACCAAAAATCGTTATTTCAAAGGTCACGCATAACTCACCACAGTTATCAGAATATTGCTCAAAGTTGACAATCAACACCCCCTATCTCGCTTATGCTTCGAAAACGGTGTAGCGAATTCATCCACTTCAAGAAAAATCGTATAAATATATTCCGCTCCGCTCACAAAAATCACTCCATCTGCATTCACCGTCCACGTCACCGCTAAGAAGATATACTATCTATACGCTGCATTCCTGACTCGACATCTGCATTCATTGTTATCCTTGTCAAGGCGAAGAAATTCAAGAAGATTCAGCGCTCCAAGAACATCTGTTTTTTCACCACCCTCGACGACGGAAGCGCCCCCGACAGTACCGACCGGCGCTTAAGCATCCCTGGCTCCACGATCGACCCCAGCCCGGCGTCAGCGAAGAACTACCTCTCAACACTCAAGGAGATTTACAACAAGAATTGTTAGCCTGTGTCTTTCAACAAAAAGAATTTTATTGCCTTTCGAATTCACTTTCGTTGTAACACTCGAGAGTAAAATAAACAGGCTAATCCCTTTTCTTTATTGCGTGTTTGACTTCACAGGACACACGACCCCACAAATTGGTGACCCCCGACGACCGCAATAAGGAATTCCAGTGGCGTAGACGACATCAGGGCCGATCCGACTTCTTGAAGGAGAGAAAAACGTACCTCAATCAGCAAAATGCAGAGCGACGAAGCACAAATCTCCAGAGTCGCAGTCCGGATGCCAGAATTCATTTCCGCCGAACCGGAACTATGGTTCGCTATAGTAGATGGAATCTTCACCAGTGCCGGCGTGACTTCGGACAAAACGAAGTTCGGACACGTAGTAGGGGTCCTGCCAGCGAAGTTCGCAACCGAAGTGAAGGACGTCATCCTGAAGCCACTACCGTCAGAGGCCTACTTCCTAATCAAGACGGAGCTGATCCGACGGCTGTGCACATCCCAGGAAGAGAAGACACGCCGCCTCCTCGAACGGGAAGAAATTGGCGACCGCAAACCATCTCAGTTCCGACATTTGAGGGGCCTAGTCGATGCCAACGTACCCGACGCTTTGATGAAGACCCTATGGTTGAGCCGACTACCCAGACAGATTCAAGTAGCCCTCACCATCGCCAAGGACAGCGAGCTAGAGGACTTGGCAGTCCACGCAGACAACCTCGCCGCAGCCTTAAAACCCCCCGCATCCCAGATCGCTGAGACGACGTCAATGCAACCCCTCGAGGCGATGACGAACGTCCACATGGCACAGCTCACAGTGGGACTGAACCAGGAGATCGCAGCACTCCGAGCAGAAGTGGCAGCCCTCAGCAGACGACCGACACAACAGCGACACCGGAAACGTTCCAGGTCCAGAAGCCACAGCAGACAACGCACCAATGGATTCTGCTGGTACCACCTACAGTTTGGAAGCAACTCCAGGAAGTGCACACAACCCTGTTCCTTTCAGTCGGGAAACGACAGGGGCAATCACTAATGACGGCTAGTGATCCCAGCCCAGCACCCTCTTCATCACCGACCGGGAATCCAAGAGCCAGTTCCTGATAGACACCGGTGCCGATCTCTGCGTATTTCCTCGCAGTGCAACTTCTGGAAGACGAGAGAAGTCCGACTACACCCTCTCAGCAGCCAATGACACAGACATCGCAACATATGGTACAATTAACCTCTCGCTTAACTTGGGACTACGCCGCAATTTCACATGGAGATTCGTCGAAGCAGATGTCTCCAAGCCAATCATTGGAGTCGATTTCCTCAGTTTCTACAACCTACTTGTGGACGTGAGAAACCAACGCCTCCTGGAAACCACTAAGCTCACCACCAGAGGAGAAGCCACACAATGCAACATCCCGGTCATCAAAACTATCAGTGGTTCATCCAAGTACCACGACCACATCATGGAATTTCCCAACATAACGAGACCTGAGGGGGTACCGATGAACATCAAGCACCATACAAGGCATCACATTCAAACAACTCCTGGTTCATCACTTTCATCCAGATCACGACGCTTGGCTCCGGAAAAACTCAAAGCAGCGAAGAAAGAATTTGAAGCCATGATCAATCTAGGAATTGCACCTCCATCCAAAAGTCCATGGTCATCTCCACTACACCTGGCACCGAAAAAGTCAACCGACAGTTGGAGACCCTGCGGAGATTACCGAGCTCTCAACGCCCGCACAATACCAGATCGATATCCAGTCAGACACATTCAAGACTTTGCCCACATCCTGCAAGGAAAGAGCATCTTCACCACACTGGACCTTGTTCGAGCCTACAATCAGATACCAGTTGCTGAAGAGGATGTTCCCAAAACAGCCATCACGACACCCTTCGGAATGTTCGAATTTCCATTTATGTCTTTCGGACTTAGGAACGCTGCTCAAACCTTCCAACGCTTCATCGACGAAGTACTACGAGAACTTGACTTCTGCTTCACCTACATCGACGACGTACTAATCGCCTCAGAATCCGAAGAAGAACACATGGAGCACCTCAGAATCGTCTTCGCAAGATTCCAGGAACACTCGATGACACTAAACCCAGCCAAGTGTGTTTTCGGCCAGCCTGAAGTCAAACCTAGGCTACCTTATTTCCGCCGAAGGCACTCGCCCACTACCAGATAGAGTTACCGACATTTTGGAGTATCCTCAACCAACCACAGCCAAAGAACTCCGCCGATTTCTAGGTATGATAAACTTCTATCGACGTTTCATACCCAGGATATCAGACACTCAATCACCCCTCAACGACCTACTGGTACCGAAGCTCAAAGGAAAGACCACAATCAACTGGACTTCAAAAGCTTCAGCGGCATTCGAAGAGTGCAAAAAGAAACTGGCTACAGCAACTCTCCTCTCACACCCTAAGGACGATGCACCCCAAGCCATAGTGAGTGATGCTTCGGATACAGCAGTTGGTGCAACTCTACAACAACTTAACAATCAAGAATGGCAACCACTAGCTTTCTTCTAGAAGAAATTATCAAGAGCACAAACCCGCTATGGAGCTTATGATCGAAAAGTCCTTGCTATCTACCACGCCATCAAGAATTTCCGGCATATGGTAAAACCAAGACATTTCACCATCTTCACGGACCACAAGCCTCTGACGTTCTCCTTCAAACAGACGCCAGAAAAGTGTTCACCTCGACAGTTCCGCCACCTCGACTTCATCTCGCAGTTCACCACTGATATCCGCTATGTACCAGGTGATCAAAACGTCGTTACCGATGCCCTGTCACGAGTCGATGAACTCTCAACCGCTCTCGACTACGCAGCATTGGCCAACTCCCAGCAAAACGACGACGAGTTGAAGAAACTTCTACATGGTAACACGGGACTTCAACTGAATTTGGTCAAGCCGCTAGGATCTACCGTCGCAGTGTATTGTGATACCTCCACACCACTAGCTAGACCTTTCATCACGAAGCCATTTCAGAGATCTGCTTTTGATATCGTCCATCGTCTTTCACATCCAGGAACCAACGCAACAGTCAAACTAGCCAAACAACGATTCGTTTGGCCCTCAATCAATTCAGACTGCAGGAAATGGACAAGAAGCTGTCTCCCGTGTCAACGAGCGAAAGTCACCCGTCATGTAGCAGCACTACTTGGTTGATTTCTCCCAAGCTCCGAGAAGATTCGAGCATGTACATTTGGACATCATCATAATGCCGCATTCTGAAGGATTCCGGTCTTGCCTTACCTGTGTCGACCGATTCACTCGATGGCCAGAAGCAATCCCCATTCAGAACCAAGAAGCAACCACCGTCGCCCAAGCGTTCTACTTCCAATGGATATCGCGATTTGGAACCCCCCTCAGAGCAACAACGGATCAAGGAAGACAGTTCGAGTCATGCTTGTTCAAAGAACTGAATAAGTTGACTGGCACTAACCACCTTCGAACCACCGCCTATCACCCAGCAGCGAATGAAATGGTAGAAAGGAGCCATCGGTAACTGAAGGCAGCGATCAAATGCCATCAAAATGACCGATAGACTGAAACACTCCCAACAGTCCTACTCGGAATGAGATCAGCATGGCAAGAAGATCTAAAATCCACCTCTGCAGAACTAGTATATGGCGAACCACTACGATTACCAGGCGAATTCCTCGAAACAAAGGAATAGACAACTGGAACTGACGACGTTTCGGAATTTGTAAGAAGTTTGCGAGAACAAATCAAACAGATAAAGTCCACGAACGGAACGACTCATGGAGAACGGAAAAGTTTCGTTTTCAAAGACTTGGCCACAGCAGAATACGTCTTCGTTCGTCACGACGGTCCAGAAGCCTGCCTACAACTACCGTACGATGGACCATTCCAAGTAGTAACTCGAAGTCCAAAAACTTTCACCGTCAACTACTATGGAAAGAAAACGACTGTTACTATCGACAGAGTAAAATCAGCCTACATCGTCACCGATGAAAACACAGAACCTCAACCAGACAACTAGCCCGAAGAACGGCCAATTCAACCCACACAACAGGACCTCAATCATCAGGAAAGACGAACTCGCTCTGGAAGAAAAGTTCATTTTCCGGACCGACTTCAAGCAGGATTTTCGTGACTTCATCACTGGCAGGGGAGTGTGTAGCGAATTCATCCACTTCAAGAAAAACAGAGAAAGAGGCGGAGTCGAAACACGAAAAATCAAGGCGAAGAAATTCAAGAAGATTCAGCGCTCCAAGAACATCTGTTTTTTTACCACCCTCGACGACGGAAGCGCCCCCGACAGTACCGACCGGCGCTTAAGCATCCCTGGCTCCATGATCGACCCCGGCCCGGCGTCAGCGAAGAACTACCTGTCAACACTCAAGGAGATTTACAACAATAATTGTTAGCCTGTGTCTTTCAACAAAAAGAATTTTATTGCCTTTCGAATACACTTTCGTTGTGACACCCGAGAGTAAAATAAACAGGCTAATCCCTTTTCTTTATTGCGTGTTTGATTTCACAGGACACACGATCCCACAACGGGGTGTATGTCATAAGGCAAAAATGACTTTCCCATTGTCATCTATACGGGTATATATGTTTGACCAGTTTATGATGAAACACCCTGTATATTCTTCTGTGAAATTTTAATTTAGATATTGTACCGTACTATACACTTGCATTGCATATTTGTGGTAGGAGGTTCAGTCAATAATGATACGAAAAATAAATCTGAAATGTCAATATACGAATGCAGTGTTGCCGCCTTCGCAAAATATCCTAAGACATGAGAACATTTCATTAAAACCCATAAAAAATGGTTTTTTCTGTTTTTCTCTCGTTAGATGGTCTACGACAAATATTCGACAATAATTCATTACATTTTCGATCGAAGTCGATGCATATTTTTGAATGTCCCTGCTAACTCAATATTAAGTTAGCAGAGCCACCACTAAAAGCGCGACAAATTTTTTTCTTTCACGACAAATATGTTTTGGGCTCGTTCAGCTCATTTCCGTAAGAAGAAACGGTCATATAATTAAATTTCTTGTTTCTCAAGGTTACGTCGATGTATATCAGTGAGAATGGAATATTTCCATTCTTCAGCATTGAAACGAAAATTGTTGATTTCGGGAAATAGAAGATTTAACATACAACCCGATATCAGTCCAATAATGATACGAAGAATAAACCTGAAATGTCAATATACCAATGCAGTGTTGCCGACTTTGCGAAATATCCTAAGAAACCAGAACATTTTATTAAAACCTGAAAAAAGGTATAAAAAATTATTGTGTCTGTTTTTTTTTCACGTTAGATGGTCTACGACAAATACTCGACAATTATTTATAACATTTTTGATTGAATTCGATGCATATTTCAGAATGCTCCTGTTAACTTAATATTGAGTTAGCAGAGCACCCCCCCCCCCCCTCCCAAAAAACTAAAAGCGCGACAAATTTCTTCCTTTCACGACAAATATGTTTTGGTCGTCCTTCTCTCGTTCAGCTCATTTCCCGAAGAAAAAACGGTCATCTAATTAACTTTCTTGTGTCGCAAAGTTACGTCTATGTATATCCTTGAGATGGTCTACTACAAATACTCGACAATTATCTATAACATTTTGATCGAATTCTATGTATATTTAAGAGTGGCCCTGCTAAGTTAGCAGAGCCACCCCTGAAAAAAACTATAAGGGCGACAAATTCTTGACAAATATTCGACAATAACTGATATGGTTTTCATTGACTTCCGTGGAAGTGGCTCTGCTAACTTTATGGACATTGAATATATGGGACTGACTCAACACAGTAATTGTTGTTTTTAAACGTAACTTGTTTCACGGTCGCCAGGTGTTAAATTACACCAAGGACTTTATTGAAATTACACTCGTTCTCGGACAAGTAATTTATAATTGGGTAGAATGATAAGCACAGTTAACAGTCTAGATTTATTTCACAAAACACAGTTAAATCTATTTCACTATGTACTTACTCGTAAACGTGGTAGAGTAACAGCCTCTGACCAGCGTTACTGAGGAAGAGAGAAAGAGGCCCTTTCTGTCCGTCTCCGCTCTATTTATTTCTTTACCCCCACTCTTTTCCTCCCCTTCTCTGTAACTCGATCCTTGCCGAACCCCCGCGACTTAATGGTTCGCAAAGTTGTCGATACGCGGCGGAGTTATCAGATTTAACATCCTCCCACACGAGAAAAAGAGTTAGGGTATCACAACTTTGCAGGATCCGGACATTGGGCAATAACTTTTAAAAATGCAGAAAATACACAATATATACAAGACATTATCAAAAAAAACAATCAAAATGAAAACGAGTAAGTACAAACATCCATACAAAAAACATCATTACACAATATAATACAAAATTATTATTCATTTGAATCTGAAATGTCACTCGCAAAACGTACTCAAAAACAGCAACAAAAATACCTTAATACACGACAAAAATTTACAAATTGAGGCGGCTTGGATCTTTTGAAACACGACCGCTTCTAGTTTTAAATTGTTTTTCTTCATTGCCGACTCGTTCGTTTACACTCTTCGAATCGAGATTTATATCTTTCGTCATTTTGCCTGACGCGTTCTTTAGATCATTTTCGTCCCCAAAGGATGAATTCAATTCGAGCTGAAATAGGCGCTGAACAGGTCTTGTTATCTCCCCAGAAGCTGTAATCAGTTTCGCAACCCTCATATTACCGTCATTCCCAATTAGCAATTGCTTAACCCTGCCTAATGGCCAATCAATCCGCTTGGAATTATCGCTTCCTATTAGAACAACGTCCCCAACTTGTATTTGTTTTTCCATTACATTTTTACGCTTCGGGTAACTCAAGGCGCCTAAGTATTCATTTCGAAACCTTTGCCGCAAGTCCCGTTTTATTTTCTGCCTATACGCAAAACGCTTGTTCAGAACAACTCCTTCTATTCGGTCTAAATCCAAGACTCCGATTTCTTTCACTTCTTGCAGAAACATTGAAGGAGATAACGGTACAATTTCTTCATGTTTTTCCGAGAGATATGTGATGGGGCGGGAATTTATAATAGCTTCGCAATCTAGCAACGTTGTGAGCATTTCCTCATAATTCAAACATGATTTTCTGAGTGTTCTTCTCAATAATCTCTTAAGAATACCGATTAATCTTTCCCAGAATCGAAGCAAAATGTCCACCACTTCTTCCATCAGATTCGGCCCTTTTTCCAAACAGTTGTTCAGGGATGGACTACCTGCTGACGCATCGAATATGGGTCTCGTCCTCGTCGTAGATTCTTCCTTGAATACCGGTCTATGCGGTAAATATACTCCCCAATTGTCCTTCTCTTCTGCCGATACCTGCTCTATTATCCCTTCTTGGAGCCATTCGCGGAATCCCATCGTATTCTTGGAATTTTTGGGTATCTCGCAGTTTCTTAACCATCTTCTGCAGTGGTTCCAAGGCCATCTTTTTGTTGTCCCTAAGCTCTGGGTGGCAATCCAGCCAGGGTAATTTTACTTCGTAGCGGCCTTCTGGGTTTTTCACAACACCTTCTTTGAATGTCCTTTCTACATGAGTGTTGTGATCCTTCCGTGATTTATGGTCTATAGGATCGTTTATCCCTATAATATCCAATGACCACAAATCTTTTATGTCAACATCTTTGGTGAACATGGAAATGGCTGAGACGGCCAAATTTTCTCCATTTCCCATGCCGTTGTCCTTTGGTGGCAATTTTCCCATGATTGTCCATCCAAGATGGGTTTCGACGGCCGTTAACCCATTTGCTAGATGGTGTATTCACCCCGTCAATAGTTTGCCCGCTGTATCGGCGCCGATCAGAATCGATACGCCTTTTTCTTCACTATCGATGTCGCTGAATAAGAAACCCTGTTTATTCATTTCTTTCAGCCACGCACCTTCCTTGAGACATGGTACATCAGAACAAATCACTTTTTCCTCGAGCGCATCGAAATTGCACCAGTACGTTCCTTCGAGATTCCCGACACGCACTTTGAACTTCTGGTGCTTCGCGATATTTGATTTACTGCCGCCGAAAAGCAGATGTACCATTTCCTGTTGTCCGACCGGCTCATATGACAACTTTTCCGCAAGCTCGCTCAAGACGTATGAGTTTTGGGACCCGGTGTCGATCAACGCACGAACGACAACGTCTATCTCCTCATTTCGTACTCGCACCCTTAGAGTTAACATAAATGTCGTTGGTATTTCGGCCGACGAAGCTAACGCGCATTCTTTCGGAATGTTTATCGCGGTCACTGAGTTTTCTGAATTGGGGCGCGAACTTCTTTCACTTTCACGGTTTGAGCACATTATGTCCAGATGTCTCTTACCACACTTTGAGCATTTAACTTTTGCTCTGCAATGCCTCATAATATGTCCGTATTGTAAGCAAAAGAAACAAACTCTTTTCAACTTGGCTGCCTCTTGTATTTCCGCCCTCGATAATGTTTTGGCTTTGAAACAACGCGCACTCTCATGGTTCGACTTTCCGCAGAAAACGCACTCGTCCTTTTTCACAACCGAAACAAGATTTCGCGCACTCGGTACGTTCTTTTCTACTTTCACTTCCCGTTCCGGTTTACCGCCGACGTCGAATCCCTTGACGGCCATAGAGATTCTGAGTTCGTTTTGAACTTCGGCTTCCAAGAATCTTATAAGTCCAGCAAGTCGTGTTTTCGACACTTCCGACGCTTTTCCTAGGTTACCGTTTTCAGCCGCATTATTTGACCGCTGCCACACGCGCAGTAAGTCTTCCGGTAACGCGGATTCAACCAACGGATATAACATCGCCGCACACTTATCCGTGGTAACGCCAAGAGTTTCTAACGCCCGTAGATACGACTCTATTCGGTCATAGAGCGCAGCGAGCACAACTTTTTTCTTGGTTGTGGCATTTTCTAGGACCAGCTGCAACAGTTCTCTCACGTACACTTCGATCTGTAAGTCTTCGCGCCCGAAACGTTTGATGAGACTTTCAATCGCCTTCGTATAGTTCGGCCCGATCGGAGGGAAACTGTTGACCAGGTCTGCTGCTCTGGATCCTGGTACCATGGATTGAATAAGATACTGGAACTTGTCTTCATCTCGCAATTCTTCGTCTTCATGGATCTTTTTGAAAAGGCTCCAAAATTGAAGCCACTCGCGTATGCTTCCGCTGAATTTGGCAAGTTCTACTTTGGGGAGATTATACCTAACCCTGGAAGTAGAATTCCCACTGCCACAGACACTCGGGGATTTTTCTCCCAAAGCACACCTTTCTTCGAAACGGCATTTCGCTGTGAGAAATTGATTTTCGTACCTGTGGAGTTCCTCGCTAGTCTTCTCTAATTCCTCGTCGTTAGTGTCTTCAGCGGCAAACATCTGTTCCAGTATCATCGTCGATACTTCTTCTAATTCCTGGTACCTTCTCGTCAATGTTTCAAATGCCGCTTTGATCTCCACCGCGCTCGACTTCTCCTGGTCCGTCAAGGTGGTCAGTGCTCTCAACGCCTTCGTGAAGGAGATGCGCCTGGTGGTCCTCTTCCTCTGCTCCATCTTTTATTTTACCTAACACAACTCAAATTACTTCCGAATTCCGACACAATAAGTCCTTTCAGATTACAGGTTTGTGTCCTGTCACGGTCGCCAGATGTTGTTTTTAAACGTAACTTGTTTCACGGTCGCCAGGTGTTAAATTACACCAAGGACTTTATTGAAATTACACTCGTTCTCGGACAAGTAATTTATAATTGGGTAGAATGATAAGCACAGTTAACAGTCTAGATTTATTTCACAAAACACAGTTAAATCTATTTCACTATGTACTTACTCGTAAACGTGGTAGAGTAACAGCCTCTGACCAGCGTTACTAAGGAAGAGAGAAAGAGGCCCTTTCTGTCCGTCTCCGCTCTATTTATTTCTTTACCCCCACTCTTTTCCTCCCCTTCTCTGTAACTCGATCCTTGCCGAACCCCCACGACTTAATGGTTCTCAAAGTTGTCGATACGCGGCGGAGTTATCAGATTTAACAGTAATATTCAGGTATGCAATGAAATCGAATTTTCAGCTGATTTTCATGTCATGTCTAGTACTATTATCTACAATGTTTTGGTAGGGCAAGACGAATGATTCAGAGTATGAAACTTGAAACATCATTAATTCGAAATAAGTATATCTTAATTACTTGAACAAAGAAGAATTTATTCAAAATATTTCCATTCAAGTATTTAATACAATCAAATTTTGAGCTGACTCTCACGTTATGTACAGTATCATTACCGACAGTGTTATGTTTGTGCATTCCGATTGATTCCAAGGAGTTAAGGAAATTTGGGAGATTCGTTAGTTTTTGATAATAATTCCTGTTAGTTTTTTTGAAGAAAAGGTATAAATCATCAATGATCGGCATTTTAGCCATATGTGATTACAAAACTACCCACTATGTCAATACCCTATTCCTACCTACTACCATTGTTTAAGGATCCTTAAACAATGCTACTACAGACAGGAATACTTGGTTGTCAAGGGACGAAAAAGTTAGCATGATATCACAAAATATTTTCGCAATATTTTATATCCTTTGAAATTAACAAGTTGCCTTTGATGTATGATAAAATACAACACAGAAAGAAGGCAAAAAACTAACGAAAGATCTGTTCATTTGCAATATTGAACCTGTTTATGAAATAAGTGATTAATATCATATTAAGTACACCAAACTCATACTATTATTATCGAAAAAAAGTGAAGTTATCGCTCCAGAATTCCCAAATGACTACTAAATCACAAGAGGAATCTCTTTCCGTCATAGTAAATAATGCATTTTAGGTTATTCTTGGTCCTCCAGTCTCTCTCAACTGTCAAAGCTGCTTTTGAGACCCACTGGAGATTTTATTTTATTTTTCTTATAATTCGAAAAATACAATTCTGGTCAGGCTGAAATCAAGTACTTGGTTATGAAAAAGTGACTTTGAGATTTCAGTTGAATTTCAATGAAATAAAAAAATTCTCGAGAATTCAAAAAAAAAAAATTCTATGGATAAGCGCGTGAAAATCCAATGAGCAATTTTAATGGACATTCTTCACCCGGCTCGTTCGCCCTGATTTGACTCACGTATTGACCCCACCAAGCGTAGCTTCACGATGGAAAATGAAAACAAACAGGATTTTTTAAATTGTCATAATGACCATAACAAAATTAGGAACAATATGGAATCTTTGCCAAATTTCATTGAGATCTGATAAATAGTTTTCATATTTACGAACTATACTTCTTCTTCTTCTTCTGTTGGTGCCTATCCATTCTGGATGTTGGCTTACATGATGGCGACACGGACCTTATCAATTGCTGCCCGAATTAGCCCTGTGGTTGTTGAGTTGAACCAAATTCTCAAGTTCTTCAACCACGATATTCTTCGTCGTCCAATGCTTCTCTTTCCCTCAATTTTTCCCTGTAGTCTCAGTTATAGAAGTCGATACCTCTCCGAATTTCTCACAACGTGACCCAGGTATTCAAGTTTCCGTTTTTTTACTTGGTACAAGAACTCCTTCTCCTTGTTGAATCTCCGGAGAACTTCTGCATTCGTAATGTGGTCATCCCATGAGATCTTCAGAATACCACAGTACAACCACATCTCAAACACCTCTAATTTCTTTGCGCTTCTGTTAATGTCCATGCTTCGACACCATACAAAGGCACTGGGAAGATATAGCATCCCATTAGTCTTATTTCGGTCTTCATAGCTAAGGTACTCGAAAAAAGCTCTTTCATTTTGAGGAAGGCACTTTGGGCTTTCTCGATTCGACATTTCACCTCAATGGAGTGGATCCCAATCTTCATTGACGTTTGTTCCCAAGTAAGTATAGCTGGTGACTCTTTGTACAAACATGTTGTGAATCTTCAATTGAGTGGTTCGTTCTTTATTCTTCGATATGATCATGAACTTCGTTTATTTCAAGTTTAAATGTAGTCCATATTTTTCACTCACATCTACTATCCTGTCAATTAACCTCTGCAATCCATGTATATCATCCGCCATAATAACGGTATCGTCTGCATATCTAATGTTGTTAATCATAGGAGCTTATATAGATGTTCTACAACAATACATTCTGAAAGTTATGCATCGGAAATAGATAACATTCCCATCCGACAGTGTATACAAAATATCTAGAGTATTAGACTTAAGACAAATTTACGCGTTGAGGATTATCGTGTGTATACATCAAAAGAAAATTTCAGTTAGTACGAGGGAACAACAAGGTCTGGAGAACGTAACTTTGAGAGACTGAGAGCAGACACAAAAATTGGACAAAGGTATAGCGAATATATAGCTTCAAGATTATATACAATTGTGCCAAAACAGATAAAAGAGGTAAAAAATAGATATGCATTCAACACGGAAATAACAACATGGATTACTGAGGAAGATCGGACGTTGATACACGGTATAATAAATTCAACGTAAACAGGGAAATACGTAAGAATAAAACGACGATGATAGTGCGAACTCGATCGAAACAACGCAATTAGGACACAGTTTTCACCGAATCAGGGGCTTTTTTCTTCCGCCGATCAAGAGATGTACACCGACTGCGGAAAAGGGCCAGGTTAAAGCATTCATAAGAGGACATTTTTCACCTATTTGTGACTAGATTCTCCACCGACTGTGACAGAAAACAAGTTAGATTGAAATCGATTTGATGGGTGACTTATAGAAAAATGTTTTTATC
The DNA here is from genome assembly GCA_958510865.1 of Myrrha octodecimguttata. Lineage (NCBI taxonomy): Eukaryota > Metazoa > Arthropoda > Insecta > Coleoptera > Coccinellidae > Myrrha > Myrrha octodecimguttata. The sequence continues at coordinate 27,775,075 of OY294056.1, forward strand.
TTTTGTTTTATTGCCTTAAATTAGGGTTAAGAATTATGATTTTCATTGAAACTGTACACATATATCATCCCAGGGTGCATAACTCACAGTTATTTTTAAGAGTTTTTTGTGTAGCATGACTATCAATAAACCATATTCTATTCTATTTCTCCATTCACAACAATTCCATCTCCACTCTCCTCAAGGGCTTCCTTAAAGATGTATTCTGAATAGATATTGAAAAGCAATGGGGATAACCAGTTTCCCTGTCGAACTCCTCTTCTTATCGAAACTTCAGGCAGACTCCTCATTTTCTACTTTAATAGATGCTTGCCTCCAGTAGAGATTGGCAATGAACTATATACGATCCAAAAGAACAATGAGACTACCTTTGCGACTTCTTCAAGAGGTCACAGGCAGCGCTATATATATTTCCTCCGAATGTCCGCCACAGCGATAATCTCAAAGTGACCCTGAAGATATCGCATTAGGATCGCTACTGAGTGGAGAGCAAAGATAAAAGAGCAAAGAATTACTATTCCATCACGACTTGCTCGCAGTTCTTTGCTCTCTTATCTTTGCTACCGCCCCACTCTGTAGAGACCCTTAAAAAAGCAAATTCTCAAACTGTCAAAAATGCGAGTTACTTGGGAAACTGCAGGCGATATGTCCAGAAATTGTCCCTAGCGAAAGTTCAGATACATAAACAGGTAAATTATGTTTCTGTTTCCGGTTGAGATTTTGTGATCGCCCATTCGGACTTGCTGTGCGAAAACTACAGACAGCTCCTCTGCTGACTTAGATCATAAATCATCTGCAAGAATAGTTCGCATTGTGAATTCCCAAAATGAGGTTGTGTTTGTGGCCATTTCAGGAAATCATAATAAGAGTTCGTCTGAAACCAGATTAGGGCCTCTCAGATATCTCGCAAGCAAGTCCGAGATACTTATTGCGATCCAAACAAAATTTGACTAAAAATTGGGCGTTGGCATGCCACAACTTATTACCAAATGTTAATCGGATCATTTCAGATTATAATAACTCTGAAGACGTTCAGCGTTAGCCGATTATGTTGGATATGACTTTGACTTCAAAATAACTTTAGTGAGAGACGCTCACATGTCGAATTGAGCAGATACAGTGAGCCGGTTCAAATAAGCCGGAAAAATTTCAACTTGACGCCACAATTGAAGCGAAAATTCCATTTGAGTAGGTTTCTTACATTATCTTGCATTTATTGTTTGCATGCCGGCCTCTGTGATTTCAGATGTGGACAAACAGTATCAATGTCATCATCATCAACTTCAAATTTATATTAAACATATAGAAAAATTACAAAATAAACCTTGATTTCTGAACGAATTGTACAGCGCTTTGCGCTCGCGCTTGTTAGAAGATATTTATTTCTTGCTCTTCCGTTCAATCAAGTTGGTTTCTATTTTCACGCGCTTGTTCTGGGAACTGCGCGTTATTGTTTCGTCACAATAATGTCTGTAATTTTCGAATTTCGAAAATGGTCGAAAACTATTAGGTTGGACTCCCTAAAGAATCATATCTGTGGTCAAATTCAATTCTGTTTATCGGTCTGTCTGTGCTCTAACTTTCGAACCATTCTTAACCTCGAGACTAGTTCTTCAATAGTACAAGAAGTACTGATGTACGAAACTAGTTGAAGTATACCAGCGGAAAATTTTGTGGTCCTTCATTCGTGGAGAAATATATAAGACATTTTTTTCTTAATTTTTCTGATTTGGTTGAAAAAACTCGGTTCTTCGGATACTATTCGTCAGATAACGATAAAATTTGGCACAAACCTCTGGATTGATATTTGACAACAGAGTTTTGGAACGTCATGTCGGACGCAGTTCTGAAAGGCCGAACCAAGCAACATGACTCCGATCAAGTTACAATGTTTCAAATTACGATAATTCACTCAAACATTACAGAAAAATTATCTGCAAGGTTTCACCGTAGCCCAGAAGTATTGACAAAATACAAATATTTCCAAGAAATCTTCGAAAGCAATACTTCAACGCTAAATTCACCCATATTCCTTCTAATTCAAATGAAATACACAGTAATACAGGATAATCATGGATAATTTACCTCTGATTTGCTATTAGATGATAATAAATTTTTCATATAGGAGTATTGAATTTAAGTGCACTCTGTAATTCAAATAAATGGCTTCATGAAAGATTTTTTGCTTCAGTAGCAGCGAGAACTGACTCAGCTGGTTAGTTCGTTTGGAAAATAGAATGAAGTTGCTTGTGAATGTAATAATAATACTCAGTTTATCACAAATGATTTATTCCTTCAATATCAGCATAAACCAGAAACCTCCTCATTTTGCTATCGATTTCGCTATGAAAGTAGCCAAAAGCTCCCGAATACTATTTGTTGGAGAGAGGAATGGCTACTTCAGCTCATTAATTAGAAACACTACTGAAACCCACTCATCTTTCAGCAATCATCAGAAATTGAAGATTTCATTTCAATACAATATACTTCACCTCAATGAAATTGATGAATTCGAGGTAACTCTGAAGAATCTGCAAAGGCTGGAAATATTCGGAACCCGAAGGAATTATATATGTATTACCGGAAATGGCACTAATATCTTAAAACTAATAAATACTTTGTGGAAATTAAATATTTACAAATCGGTCGTTATACTAGAAAACAACGACGAACTTAATTTCTTTCAAGCTTATTATAAAAATTGCGGTACAAACATTGGCGTAAGAGAATTGAGCACTAGAAAAGAGCTTCTCAAATCATTTGAGTTGAAAATGGAGCATTTTTTTCGGAATTGCAAACTGAAGATTGCATTTGCCACTATAATACCCTGGATTTATCGTCAAAATGGCAGAAAATTTGGTCTTTTAGTTGATTTTTTGACATTGTTGGCGGAAAGAGATAGATTCAAGCTGACGTTTCTTTCACACGACTACGAGGAAGATATATCAGAATCTTTTAATTTCGATATCCTTTATCAAGATTTTGAAGATGGAAAAGGTGATGTATTTGTTGGGCTAGTTAATTTCTATCCCTCTCTTTATTTCGATGTAACAAACACCCTAATGGACGATTCCATTATTTTTGTGATTCCCAAAGGGCAAAAAATGCCATATTGGAAAGCTATGATGCATATATACTCCTTGAATAGTTGGGCTTTGACACTAGTGTTATTTCTCCTATTCTTCTTAACACTTTGTCTGATTAGTCATTCATCCGGCGATCTAAGTTTTCGATATCCAACCAGAAATTTCATTTTCGTCTACGCCGTGTTTCTTGGAATGTCAGTGCCGAAAAAATTGGAAACTACAACGATAAAATTCCTTTTTCTAACGATGTTTCTGATTTGCACAATAAATTCCATAGTAATTCAAGGAAAATTATATAGTATTTTTAGCGTTCCAGTGTATGAAAGGGATATAAATGATGTTGCATCTTTATTGAAATCTCACATACCTATAAAGTTTAGGGAAGGCATAAGTTTACTCTTTTCCGACCAGAAGGTTGAATCCAAAGAGATACTCAGAGTGTATAGCCCAACAAATCAGACGCTACGAGAAACTGCCGACGAACTCGCTAAGACTAAAGACTTCGCGACCTTGGTTGACCAAATACAATTAGTAACGAAACCATCGTTGAGGGAATTGGTAACTTCAATAGATGTTATCAATTTTCAAATTGTGTATTTATTCAAAAAACATCATTATTTATTCGAACGTCTCAATTTTCAAGCTGAAAGATGTATCGAATCCGGATTTATGGATCATTTATTGTCAATTTTCAAATGGAAGAGCGTACTACTGGATGAAGATTTCAAAAAATCCCACAAAGCTTTCAAGTTATCTCTGGAACATCTGCAAGGACCTTTCCTCCTTCTTCTGGTTGGTCTTCTTCTATCAACGCTTACATTTTTAGCAGAATCACTTCTGTATCGCACCATGAAACATTTGGCTTAACTCATTGAAATAATAATAGAAGTATGTATAGAAATGTTGCTAAAAACTACTTTTTTCTGCTCTTTGTAAATTATAGATCGTTATTTTTAAACTAATTATAGGTTATAGTTATAGGTTAATGAACACAGTTATACATAGCTTAAACCAAAACAAATTCTAGAAAAGCACTGACATGAGTTCAGGAGCTTTAACGTACCGGTCAAATTCGGTGTCAATGCGGCAATCTTTTTACGTATTGACCCCACCAAAACGAAGCTTTACCTACTTCCTGCGATGGAAAGATTTGCCAAATTTCAATCGAAATCCGAATGCGAATCAAAATAGGTCTCTAGCATGTATTTTTTTATCATTGGAGTCAAATATTCTATCCGTAAGACTACTGTAAAACTTTAACCGCCGTCAAAAATTTCTATTTTCAACGAGAAAACTATCTTTTAAATTAGGCTCCACATATTGGTTGTTTAAACACTCGGAACTTCGCGCCTTCCGTGACGTACCGCGATATATCCACTCTCTCCCTCTTCTCATGTACCTTTCTCTCTAGCAAGCCAACAGGGAGCGTCAGCTGTATCGATCGGGGCATCGTGTAATAACGAGTGACGTAGGAGTCGATCTACCGCGTTTCACCCAATTAATATAATAAATAAAATATATAAATAAATATGGTTTTGCGTCCCGATTCGACGATTTTCAATACCGAATTCGCAAATTGTTGAAGTGTGAGACAACATACATTATGATTTTTTAACGAAATGGAATGAGAAAAACATAAAAACATGATAATTCGTGTAACGTGCAAGAGACCTATTCATTCGATTGTGAATTTTAATTCCTTCAAATATCTGTGTGTTTTTAATAAGCTCACAAACAATATTTGTTTGTCGTAACTTGTATTTTTTCATTATGTCATATTGTATGCCTTATATTATATTTATGTATTAATTTTCAAATTTCAAAACGTTGGCATCGTTACGAATTAAACAATAGTAATGAAATAGTATCCGTTATTTTCGTATTCGACCCTACGGAACAATTAGGCGAATTTTACCCATTCACCAATTCATCCTTCGCAATCAAACAGAACATCTACTCCACAAATATCGAGCCTCTTAGTCATTTCTTCTGAAAGTTATGGTGTTTACAACCAGCCTAACCTCCATTAGTGAACAAGATATCTTCCGGTTGAATCTACGAAGAGACTTAATACTTGCATTGTAGGTTGGCAGTTTGATAAGGATGGCCAAATTGATAAAATATACCCACTCAAAAAAACTTCAACTAAGTCCCATAAATAATTTGTCCATCCAAATTTGTCAGCGTATGGTCTACAATTTTCGAAAACAACGTTCGCTTCCATGCATTTATAAAGCTGCATTCAGAATCAATTCCCGGGTGAAGTGCAACTTCAGCACGCAAGTCGGCATGAAATTGACCATTCACAATGAAATCCGAGATTTTTGACAATTCTATGGTTTATGTTCTTAGATTAGATCTTATTTAAGAGGACTTTCGAAAGGAAGGACCTAGAGTTTTGAAATTTTCAGGTAAGGCTAAGATCCTGAATTTCTCGGTTAAGTTCGTTAATAGGCTGAATCGTCCAAATGGTTTTTATGTTACGGCCATTTGAAATTTTGATTTTTCAATAACTCGAAAAATATAAAATTTAAATAAGAAGAATTATCGTGGAAAAATTTAAAAAAAAATTTTTTTTTTTGAAAATTTCTATATTTCATTAAAATTTCACCATGTCGCAATGTGAACAAGCGCGTAAAAGCTGCTGACTTCACGTCAGTGCTTTCCTAGATTTTTCCTTCATTCAGTAGTTAATAATTTTTGCAAATATGAGCAAAATAATGCGAAATTCCAAGAAAACACATCTAACTCCCCACAACAGAAGGAATGCGTATGTGCGATAGTCAGCTCGAAGTGTAGGTCGAAGTCGAATTACAAGCATGCATGAAATTTTGCCCACTTCAACTTGCGTACCGGCACGAAATTCATTGTGAATAAAGCTACATTCTTAATCAATTCGCGGGCGAAGTGCAACTTCAGCACGCATGTCGGTACAAAATTGACCATTCACAATGAAATCCGAGAATTTTGACAATTCTATGGTTTATGTTGTTCAATTACATCTAATATAAGATGATTTAAAGGGTTTCATAGCCCTCATCAATTTTTCCTTTGTTCAGTAGTTAATATTGTTGCGAATATAAGCAAAACCCATGCAAAATTCCAAGAAAATACATCAAACCCTCCACAACAGTAGGAATTCGCATGTGCGATAGTCAGCACGAAGTGTAGGTCGAAGTCGAATTGCAAGCATCTGCATGAAATTCTGCCGGCTTCAACTTGCGTGCCGGCACGAAATTCATTATGAATGACAACATTGGAACCCATATGCTTAGCACGCGCGGCGAAGTCGCACTTCGCCCGCGAATTGAATGCAGCTTTAGTTTGTTCCTACATACAATCATTGTATGAAGATATTTATACAATGATACAATGGGTTTGTTTTGGCTCCGAGTTCAGAACTGTTCGGGACGGTTCGAGTATGCGCGATTGCGATTTTTCAGACTCAAAATCGCAAATGCGCACACTCGAATCGTCCCGAACAGTCCTGAATTGGTTCTGGAGTCGGAACCAAAACAAAGCCATTGGAATCAATTCTGAATCGGGCGGAGTGTGCGCACATTGATATTAGAGTTCTAACAAAGCTCGAACCAAGTGTTCCAACCTGAAATGAATTGTTGTTAAACCGGTTCCAGAACAGTAAAATCAGTTCTTGGTTTTAGGCAAGAACTGATTTAGACGAAGTTTATATGTCATCCAAGTGCAGCAAGGTGTAATGAAACCACATCTGTATCCGGCATATATGTGCGCCACTTTCGGGTAACAAACAGCCCTCAGGTTATATCTAGGGAATTCATGAGAATCATTCGTTTGAAATGAAAATATAGCAGATACATTATTAGTTTTGATGATGAAATTCTATTTGTGTTCTCAGACTTTCGAACCATCATCAGTTCAGAATTAGCTCCGAACTAGGATGAGTAGACGTGTGGATTGATACAGTTCAGAATGGTTCAAGACAATAACAGAACTAGGTGTTGGAACAAACCTCGAATCATTGTTCCTTCAAACAATGCTTATATCATGATCCTAGAACCGTTCTCATTAGAAGCAATAGATTTCGGATTAATTCAAGAAAAAACAAAAGTGTATCTAGTTCATCTTATTACATAACTCAAATATTGAGAGACATAATGACTTGTAACTCTTGTGAGCTGAGCGGGTCACGGATCGTCTCAGTAAAGGCCGGTCGAAAGCGTGTACGTAAGCGTGAGCTGCTCAGCTCGCACGTCTGCACGCAGTGTAGGATGATCCAATAGGGGATCACTTAAGATTCAATGATAGGTGATTAACACAATTATAACATCTACTGAATGAATATATTTTGAAAATTATCATAAATACAAATGAATAAATTGAATAGATAATTCCCCCATCGACTGGTTGCCTTCACATCTTACATCCTATCGTAATCCCTCATTCCTTGGTATTTCTAATAATCCATCTTTCGGCATGCGGTAATTCATTCTCACCAGAAGAAGCATAGGTAATCATTATGGACCTACCGTCTAATCGAACTGTAAAAAATAAAAAACAGAATCTTACAGACATGAAATGGCACTTCGAAACACGATACAGTAATGACTTTTTTGTTGAAATCGGTGAATATCAATTTATTGGTTTTAACTCTGTATTTCGAAGTTTTAAACTTCATTCATTATTGTCTGTCTGTCATAATAGTACGAGATTCGGCTGCAAAATTAGTGCGCTCATCGTGTATTTGCTTGAAACAACTTTTTTAAGCACATTTCTTGATAAGAGAATATATCTACAGGGTTTCCTCGCCGCAAGTATTTTCGAATGAAAAAATATTAGTTGTTTTTTTGAAAGAAATTGCATTCACTTGATTTTTCAAATAAGATATCATCCACCTCAAGGCAATACAGGGTGTTCCTAAATAAGTGTATCAACGGTAGATTTTTCATGAAAAAATAAACAAATTTTTTATTCCATTTATTCCTTCGGGTCTTCGTTTCAGAAATACAAGGTGTCAAAATCTACATTTTTTTACGTTTTTGCTAATATCTCTTAAACCGTTTGAATACAGCATGGAGATTTTGTACACAAATTGTCACTAAAAATATTAGATGTTTATTAGATGTGCCAGTTTCGGAGAAATCGAATTTGCCCAAAGGTTTTACCCCCCAACTTTTACACCACTGACAAATTTGCATTTGTACAGCAAATTCTGATGCGCCAATGCGTTTTACATAAAAAAGTTAGGCTGTAAAGTGTACCGTTTTCGAGAAAACTGACATTTTATGATCAAAAATTAAATTGAAGCAGTATGAAAATTAAGTAACACACTTACCATTGATTATTTTCTATAGAGTCACATGAAGACCATTGCCTATGAAACTCCTGTTAACACCGTAGAAGAGTTGACCACTAGACTTTAAGCCGCAGCATAGATTATTAAAAATACGCCTCAGATTATGAACCACTTTCATAGAAACATGATCCGGACGTTATTGTAATGCGTGCATTTCAGCTAACGGCCGTAATTTCGAGCAATTCTTGTAATCTTGTTAATTATGGTCGCTTAAAATAATGAAAAATTACCTTGCAATTCAAATTAAAAACCTAGTTGTCAAATTTTGTTGAAATTAATAAACTTGTTAATTAGCACTACTTATTTTTCCAATTACAAGAAATTTACTATGCGTTAGCAAATTATTATTACTCATAAAGTGCCAGTTTTCTGGAAAGCGGATCACTTCAGAGCAATGAACCAGGAGTACCCTTTTCATGTTAAGCACATAGGTGCATCAGAATTTGCTCTGCAAATGTAAATTTGTCTACTGGTGTAATAGTTGGGGGGTAAAACCTTTGTACAAATCCAATATCTCCGCCACTGGCACGTCTATTAAAAGCGAATAAAAAACAAGAAAGCAGAAGTGACAATGTGTGTACAAAATCTCAATTTTGTAATTCAAACGGTTATTGAGATATTGGCAAAAAACTGAAAAAAATATAAATTTTTGACACCCTGTATCTCTGAAACGAAGACCCGGAGGAAAAAATGGAAGAGTAAACATTTAATTTTTTCATGAGAAATCTACAGTTGAATGTTGAAATACTTATTTAGGAACACCTTTTATATGTGAAGACTTCGAAAAATCGCGACTGCCGTTGCGCAATTTGCCGCACCTTTTCGCAGCCAGGTATGAATAGGTATGATTTCGTTACTTTCTACGTTCATAACATACATCTATTATTTATATATCAAATCAAAGCTAATTTTTTCTGTTTACGATGACGTAGGGTTGCCTGAGTAAACTTAACCGAAAATAAGGGTTGCTGCCTGTTGAATATGATGCGGCCACATTTTCATGAGCCACCCCGTAGATATATATTCTCCAATTGACGAATGTTTGTAAAAAATTGGTTTCAAGCGAATACTCGATGAGATCACTGCAGCGGGATCTTAGACTATCACGACTACACAATGAATAGAACAATCACATTCGACTTCCGGGATGTGTATGGGAAAAAATCATGTTTGTGGTGAATCAAATCTGTGAAATATCGCTGTTGGAACGAAACAGTTCTGAGTTTGTGAGAGTCACAGTTACCGCTGCAACTGATTGGAAATGTGCCTCATACCACTCATCATCTCAATGAAACTGAATGTCCTGTATAGCTTACAGCTATACAGATTTTCCGCGTATTTTAACGCTACCAACACACTAGACGGTTTTCGCCTCGGAGACATTTTTACCGTCGCCGTCGATCTCGTATTGCCAGGAAGATTCAAAAAAAGACTTCGGTCCAAGTTACTAACCAAACACTAGCACTAGCGAAAAAAGGGAAATTTTAGCACAAATTCGGCATGATGAAGTTCGCATTATTTACAGATATCCGTAAATTGTGCATCAGCTTCTCAAACCAGATTATTGGATCCAAATATAGATATTTGTTGAGATCATCTCTGATTGGCTGAAATTTAGGTTGGGATTCTTGATTTCACATCAAAAGTGTCAAGTTTATAAAGGTTATGTTCTGCAAATCAACTTGGTTATTTCGGTTGCTGCTTTTCCGTTCCATAAATATAAAAAGATCGGTTGGTTTCTGAAAAGAATAGATAAGGGTTTTGATTGATGAGAAAGCGATCGATTTTTTTGTCACCAGAATGACAGTGGATTTTCCAGAGCATAGGACAATCTTTATTTACCTCATGATCCATAAAACATAGCAGAGACAACTATTAACAATTAAAAAATCTAGAAAGCAATGACGTGAGGTCAGGAGCTTCTACGCGCTCGTTCAAATTCTAACCATGAGATCAATACGAAATGTTGCACCTAGTTGCGTGTTGGTAGTTTCACTATTATTGCATTCGTACTTCTTGAGATTTTGCGGAAATAATGTTGAAATTCCACATAACAACGAAATTTAGCATATTTTTTTTTCTTATATCTCCGAAAGTTTATATCGGATCGAATTGAAATATGAGACATTGCTGTGAAATACTGACATCAAGGTTTTCAAATTCCTTTGGAATCTAATCAATATTTTCAGAGAAAAAAAATTGTTTCATCGAAAATTTCCATATGATTTTTTTTTGATTTTCTAACAACTGGATTCGAACGAAATTTTGCTCTAAGTTGCGCGTTGGTATTCCAAAACTGTCCACTAAGTTTCAATTCGATCGAGTCGATACTTCATGAGATACCGAGGAATTAACCTAAAAAATTTAAATGGGACTAACTCCGAAAATATTCAGCCGATTCCACTCATTCACGAAATTAACCGAGATATTTGGACTCCAAACCTAATAGGACAATTTCAAGTCGCTAAGTTTTTTCCTGCGAAAGTTAGAGAACATACGGAAGGGCGGACGGACAGAATTGAAATGACCACGGATTCTCTTTCAGGGAGTTCAACATAATCGTTTAAGACCATTTTCGGCTCCAAATTCGAAAATTACAGACACCGCGACGAAAAATCGGTAGATTTCAGGGAAAATCGGTAGATCGATGATTAAAAATCGGTTGATATTTTTCAGTTTTCGGTATATCGAATCGGTCGAAATACTGATAAAACGGTAGCTTCGTCAACGCTGATGGATCATAAAGTACATACAGATTGTTCTATGCTATGAATATGTTACCATTGAAAATCGACTGTCGTTGTGGTGACAGAAAAATTGCGTTTTCATCAATAAAATTTCGTAATTAAACCATTAATTTTGTCCAAATGCCTGTAATTATAGACTTTTTGGACGAAAATGATATCAAACGACTGGGTTGGACTAGCTGATGACGAATCCGGTGTCAAAATCGATTCTCTCTGGCCGTCCGTCAGTATGCATTATCAGTACCGGCGCGCGTATTCTCTCGTAAAATTCAGTTGGAATAGTACTGTCAGTTAATTTCGAAAAACTATTTTTCAAATTTTTTGGAAAAAATGTTTTTTTCGGAAACTATTTATCGTATTCGTATTATTTTGCTCATACCTTGAACCCATGATTTCGCAGTAGTGTTACTATTTTCGGAGCTTGCTCTGGGGAACAGCGCTTATTTGTTCTCGGTTTGTTATTTCTCGGAATTTTCGAGGAAACAACTCGCTAGCTGCCCGAAATTGACCGAAAATCTACTGAACAAAATCCAGACTCTACCGAGTTGTTCATAGAACTGAGATTGGCGAAAATTCAAGAAAATGTGTCAATTTACCAACCTAATACAGAACTAGGAAATGGTTCTAATCGATGGCAACACCAGCATTTTTCCCCGTAGTCCACGTAGGCCTCGGTTAATTATGTTCTGTGTTCTACTTTGTAATCTATCACGTATGTGATTTTTTTTAACTGTCACGGTGGTGCAGTGGGTTGATAGCCTGCTTGAAAAACCGGAGGTACTGGGTTCGAATCCCGGCAAGGTTATGGATGTTGTGTTAAGTTTGTGGTGTAGGTAAATGTTTGTGTGTCTATAAATAAAAAGTCTCTAGTTGGTATGAATCTGAATGAATGTCAATTTATAAATGTAAAATTGAAAGCTTGTCTAAATGGCCATAGTAGCCGAGGACACTTAAGGTAGCGAATGAATGAAAGAATACGTGACAGATTACGTAGGCGACGATCGAATAAACTTATATGTAAGTTAACTATTTCTCATCTATTCGGTCATTTTGTGGTCGAGCCTCAGTTTCTCCCTTCTCACTGTTGCCAAATGTGAAAATATTCCTTTGCTCTGTGAACTTTAACTCAGGAAATACTTCCTCGATAAGAAACATGGTGTTTGTGATTGATTTGGAAAAATAAAAGCCTAGAAAAGCACTGACATGAGGACCGGTCCTTTTACGCACTTGTTCCGTTGCCAAAGCAGTCATCTATACAAGTATTGACCCTGGCAAAAGCAGAATTTTTCTTCATATGGTCCTCACAAAATTCTGCATGAACCTCAAGCTATAATCTTGAATGGGTATATCTATCTAAAGAATAATTGGCGAATTCAACCCATTTAAGCATTCGAACTTCTTAATTAAACTGAAAACCTACTGTATATATTCCCTGTGTAGACTCTTCCTCAAGTTAATGTGTTTACGGCCGGCCGAATCGCCCTTTAATTAAAAGTGCCACCCTGAAGTTAGTATAGATGTAAAGATATATAGATGACAACGGAACAAGCGCGTAAAAGCTCCTGACCTCACGTCAGTGCTTTTCTAGGTTTTCTTAACTACGAACTACGATGTTCTCCAGAGACATTCTTGCCTGCCAGTTCGAAGAACTATCAATCGGTCTGCGAAGTGATTGCGTCAGGAATCTTCGTATAAATGGTGGTTTCTTACTTCATTCTATGAATTAAGTCTCAGTGGTTATACAAGAAAAAAATTATAACCACTCTCTCTCTCTCTTAGGGTGATTTAGCTCTGTAGGAATTGACTATTCACGAAATTTTCTTACGCCAAGGACCAACAATCTCAGTTGCAAATTTAGAATCCATATGCGAAATCTGAAAAATAGAATTCAAAATCCTTCCAAAATGCCCTTTGATCGACTATCCAAATAAGTTTGCATGTATTTGTATATTTATTCGCAATTTGAAGAGATCGAATGAATACTTAAATATACTCAAATACATATTAAAGAAATGTTGTTAGGCAATTCACAATACACCATATCTGATCAACTGCCTAGTAGATGGCGCTGATGTTTATAATGTATCGATCAATGCAGCCATCGATAATTAGTCGAATATGAACAAGCACATGTTAAGGTTGTTATCTGTACTAAGGGTGATTCGAATAAAGAATAAATCTAACTATATCACTAAGGGTAGCTTCTTATTTAAACCTGCGTAATTAATAAGAAATTCTGGAAAAATTAATTTCATCCACTAAACTGATTTGTCAACTTATGCAAATAACTATATTTATCAACAAGTTAACAGAAACTCAATAAAAAATGTATACACATATTCAAACACATATAAGAAATTAATTATTCAAATAATGACATCTGAAAATGGGCGAACAGAGTGAATTGTTACTTGAATGATCCTTAAACTGAACCTTATGAACGCTTCGATGCATAAGGTAGCTTATTTCTGGTCCAACACCCGTTTACACGCGAGAGTGCGCTCTACTCTCATCTTCACGTTCAGTCACGGCGAAGGGGATACAACAACACATTTTCTTATTTTTTTACAGATCTATTGGTCCTATTGAAATTTTCAAAATCTATCTGAATCTAGTGTTATCTGAATGAAGAACACTCAACGTAGATGAAGATAAACGGAAAATAATTTTTTGCCAGTTTTTGGAAAAATGCCCCCCACCACTTCCTGCACATGACGATTTTTTGACGATATGTTGATTTTGCATTGTAAGGATGTAGTGAATGATACTAAGTGGTTCATACACTTTAGCACTGAAGTTCACACGAAAATCTGTTTTTAAATGAAATATGAAAATTTTGAAGAAAAATTTATTTCTTAAATTTCTCTATGGAAAATTCTTCATATTGCTACTGTACATCTACCAACCAAGTTTTATTCCGATCAGATAAATATTTTTCGAGTTATTGAAAAATCAAAACTTCAAATGGCTGTAGCACAAAAACCATTCGGCAGATTTGGCCCATTAACGAACTCAACCGAGATATTCAGGAATTTATCCTAACGTGAAAATTTTGAGACTCTAGGTCCTTTCTTCCGAAAGTTACAGCGCAAACAGCCGGCCGGCCGGACGGACAGAATCAATTTTGATCTTGGATTTTTCATCAGTGAGTCCAACCTAGTCGTTTGAGACCAATTTCGGGTCAAACTTCGAAAATTACAGACATCATGACGAAATGATAATGCGCTGTTCCCCAGAACAAGCGCGTAAAAACGCACCGAATGATTGCGTTTCATTCGACATCGAAATGATAAATCGCTTAACCCATATATCTGTCTTCTTCGTTGGAGAACAAAAACCGAGAGAGAGGGACATACACCGATTTATCGGTTCGATGAAAATAAAAATCTAAAAAAGCACTGGCGTGAAGTCAGCAGCTTTTACGCGCTTGTTCACATACTGAAATGGTGACTTGGAAATTTCAGTGAAATTTCAATGATTTCAGTAAAATTTCAATGATTTCAGTAAAATTTCAATGAAATATGAGAATTTTAAAAAAAAAAAATTTTTTTCCGAATTTTTCCATGGATAATTCTTCTTATTGACACTGTTCATCTTCCAACCAGGTTTCATTTCGGTCAGATAAATATCTTTCGAGTTATTGAAAAATCAAAATTTCAAATGGCTGTAGCACAAAAACCATTCGGCAGATTTGGCCCATTAACCAACTTAACCTAACCTGAAAATTTCAAGACTCTAGGTCCTTTGACCACGGATTTTTCATCAGTGAGTCCAACCTAGTCGTTTAAGACCAATTTCGGCTCAAAATTCGAAAATTACAGACATCGTGACGATAACGCGCTGATCCCCAGAACAAGCGCGTAAAAACGCACTCGCATTCATTAACTTTTGCCAAACAGCAGAGAGTTGGATGAAATTTTGTAAGCATTATCTGCCATCAGGGTAGCATATTTTTATATTTTGTAATGAATTACAGTAGAAAACCTGATCATCTATAAGTGAATATCTCGGTTAAGTTCGTTTTGTTGGGTGAAATCGGCCGAACGGTTTCGGATTTATGCATATTTGTGATTTTGAGTTGAGGTTAGTTCAATATATCAAGAAGTAGAAGCGATTAGTCCGAAGCTTCGAATTTAGTTGAAGAATACTAGCGCGCAATACCTTTGTTCAGAATTTTGAAAGGGTTCACTCCTTAAGAAATATTTGAAATGTTTTAAAAGACTTTACTGATTTTTCATGAAAAAACTCGAGTTTTCAAATACTTTTCGTCAGATAACGACGAAATGTGGCACAAACCTTCAGCTCGATATTTAACAATCGTGTTTGGATTATATCCGTTTTTTATTTTCGGAGATATGAAAAAGATCTTAGATGATTTCCTCAATATCACCAGAAATTGTTAAGTTATCAGAAGAAACTTTGTATCTAATTGTAGAATACTGACGCATAATATAACGCGAGAGGATAGAATAATCAGTGATATCAACATACATACATACTTATGGGGTTGTAAAACATCACGAGATCTTAAGATCGTACGGCTTCGGCAAACTGTCGAACCACAGACCTTAGTCTGTGGTCCAACCCAGGGAGAGAATCCGACGATTGACGAAGTACCAGGACCTGCTAGGACCTAGGACCCCACCGAGCCATCGAGGTGAAAATCAACCGAACAGTTTCAGAGATATAGACCAATATGGAAGTTCCTGAATATCATCGCGTAACTGAATGCAGGATTTTGTATGGATCCAGCAGTTAGAAAATTTAAAAAAAATGTTTATTCGAAAATTTTTCAAATTCTCGTTGGAGTTTTTTTTCTCGGAAAAATCTGGTCAGATTTTGATGAAACTTTGCACAGACCGTAGAGTCAATATTCAACAACATTCCTTTGCAATTCGATGTTATTCATTTTAGGAAGAAATTGGTCAAATTTTGAGGTTCATCGAAATTCGGATGATATTTCCTTATTATCTCAAGAAGTGCAGATGCGATCAGATTTTTGATCTACTATTTAGCATGTTGAAAAAATCGAAAATTTTCCACAATTCTGTAAAAAAATGTAATCTCACAGATTTCGATGATATTTGGCATATATTTTGAAGTTGAAATTGAACAACAACGTTTCGAATGTCAATGTGATTCGATATTTATTTTCGGAGAAACAGAGGATAAGGAATAATATTTCAAATTTTCTTGTTATTTCCTAAATATCTCAAGAAATACTGATGCTATCAAATTGAAACCTAGTAAAAGTTGGATAATGCCTAACTGCAACATGATGCAACATTTCGTAGGAATCTAGTCGTTATAAAATTTGAAAAAAAAGATTCGAAAATTCTCCAAATTCTGTTGTTAATGATTAAATGAATTTGACACATATCTTGAAGTAGAAATTTACTAAAAATTTCTCAATTTTGATTTTTTTCCGACATTTATTCACGGTGTGATATATCAAAAAAATATGTTAGTTGATATTCAGAATGTTGAGGTTATTTCCTCAATATTTCAAGGAGTATTGACGCGATCAGATTGATATTTCGTTCTAAGTAATCAAATAGGAACTGCCTCGCAACATAACGAGAAATTTAGGATTATAATGAAGAAATTTTTCTTGAAAAACATTGGTTTTTCGGAAACCATCGATCATACTCCAATTAAATTTGGCTCAAACAAGAACGAGATGAGTCAGATATTAGAAGAGAAATATGTCAAATTTCGTGGCTGTTTGAAAATTTGTGATAACATCCTCAATAACTCAAGAAGAACTATCGCGATCAGATATTAACTTCGTAGATTTTCGTAGAATAACGATGCGCAATTTCTCGCAAAATTTCCTTGATATCGTACAGGCCAAAATTGAAAAGAACATTTATTTCCAGAAATTTTCCGATTTTTATTCAAATTTATTGTTTTGCCAACTATTTATCAGATTTTCCAAACGAATTAGCGTAGACCTTGAAGTCACTATGAAGAAAAAATGTTTAAAATTTCAATTTGATGGTATATTAATCGTCGCAGATCCATGAACAAAAAATTTTTCAAATTTCCTGGACGTTTCCTAGATGGATATCGTTGTTCCACAAACACCCCAAAAAAATTTGATCCGATGATGATCAAACTTTGTAACTAGTCGGCCATTGCTGATTAAGATCAGCAGATTTGTGCGAAATTTCGTGATGACCGTTTTATTATATCAATAGAAAAATTTTTTTTTTAAATATTATATATTTGGCGGTCTAATAATGATATATTCCTCACGAAACTCCTTATGAAACTTTCATGCGAAGTGAAGGATTTTACTTCGATACTATCTGTATTTTGCAATCATTGGGAATCATTAGGTGGATTTTATAAAGTTCGCGAATTCAGTCTTCGTAATAAAACTCTAAGCCAACAATAAAATATATAATTTCTTCAAGTAGATTCTTCCGTAAGTTGTTTTTTCACTATCGGTGGTTAGGCCTGTCATGAACACAATAACTTCCGAAAGAAACGATTGAGGGATATTTGTAAAGTGGTTTTCCATTTAATTACGAAAGTCGAATGCTCGTTATGATTCACTAGATAAAGGTATTCATTCAAAGTTTAATTTTTTCGATAGTTTTGAAATTACGCATCGGATCGAATTGATCGAAAAATGCTTGAGGTTCATACAGAATTCATGCAGACTCGCTATAGTACTTTCGAAAGAAGCACCTTGGAAACTCGATATTTGTATAGGTTTGGACCTTAATTACGAAAGCCGAATTCATGAATGGGTAAAATCTTCCTAATGATTCCTCAGATACCTATGACCATACAAAATTAATTTTCCCACTATTCCAAAAAAGTACAGACTGGATCGAATTAAAATCCAGTTACTTGATTGAAAACTGACAACTTGTAGGTTAATGCAGGATTTCTTGAGGAAAATATGATTAGAGAATGGTAGAATATAGAATATTTTAAGAAAAGAATGGAGAACTTTTTCCAAATTGTTCTAATGCCACGATTATCTCCAAATTTCGCACGGAGTACTACATCAGCTTTTCTCAACAAGTCACTCAGTTCAAATATGATTCGATCAGTATTTTTTGACTTATTTTTTGACTTATTCCGGAAAAAAGATACCGAGGTAAAAATCACGAAATTTGACATATTATTCCCCAATGTAAAAAGTTGGAATTGGGTCGAACTGAAATTTGGTACACTGCGTTGTGAAATATAGAGATCAAGGTCTATGCGATAGTACTCAGATACTTGATGGATGAGATTTTCCAAAAAAAACTTTGAAAAAAAATTTAGTAAAATTGTTTTAACGACACTTTAATAACGAAATTTTGCACAAAGTTATGCATCAGCATTTATCAGCTAACGATTTTCATTATGATTGTGTTAGTGTTTCTAGAGTTATTTCGGAATTAGCAGGGATATCTAAAAAAACAACGAAGTTTGATGTCGTATTCGGATACGCAACCTACCCTGAAAGTTTCAAGTCGCTAGCTCGTTCTTTTAGACAGTTATCGTGTCTACAGCCGGCTGGTCGTCCGGACAGAATAGAATTTGACACCGGATTCATGACCTAGTTGTATGAGACCATTTTCGGCTCAAAATTCGAAAATTACAGAACTTCGGACGAAACGATAGCATGCCGTTCCCCAGAACATGCGCGCAAAAACAATACTACTCCCTGATAAGCTACCGAAGGACTGTAGTAAACCAGAAATTTCACATAAACGTATGATATGGCTCTCTAGTCTCTACTAAATTTGCTTATTTAACAGAAAGAATGCGTTTCTTGAGGAAGCACTGACCTGACGTGATATCAGCAGCTTCTGCGCACATTATTATTATTATTATTATTAAACCAGGTTACAGAGTTGAGGTACATTTATAACCTATAAACTCTAACTTAAAAGAAATTAAAAAAAAACACAACTGTAAAAAATAGAAACAAGTGAAATAAGTGAAGTAAAATGAAAAGTATACACAAGTTAAACAATAGAATCACGGAATCACAACAAGCCAGCCGAACAACTCATGCAGTCCTATTCGATCTCCAGGTGTCAAGTCTATTCTTGAACGCATTGACCGACACAGCATCCGCAATTTCGCCAGGCAGGCTGTTCCAATGGTTGAACACACGGTTGCATAGGAAGTTTTCTCGGCATCTGGTTCGGAAGACCTCTCTATTCAGCTTGTATCGATGTCCACGGAGTTGATTCGTATTGAGCTCATACAGGTAGGACATATCGACGCCGAACAAGCCGTGCAATGCTCGATATGTAACTATCAGGTCTCCTCTTGAACGACGATCGGCGAACGAAGGAAGACCCATCATCTGTAGCCGTTCCTGATAACAAGGACGATTCACTCCAAAGGGAACGCGTGTGACACGACGCTGTAGATTTTCTAATATTGCAGCGTCTCCCACCAACCACGGATGCCAAACCGGACCGGCAAACTCAAGTATCGGTCGAATATACGATTTATACACTTGGGAGATATGCGCCACACTATTACCACGAAAAGCGTTTTGGACGATATGTATAAGACGCTTGGCCTTATTAGTGATGTGCAATACATGATCAGTCCACGATAGATCACTAGATATCACTACACCCAGATCCACGTGGGATGAACATCCAAGGATGTTATGACCGCTTTGGCAACGAATTTGAAAAACAGAAAAAAAAATACCGAGGGAAAACTGACTGTATGATCTCAACAGAATTTTGTGAAAAATTTCGCTTCCTTATTACACTTCAACTAACTGCAAAGTTTCAATCCAATCGTTTCAGTAGTTCCGAAATTATCACGGAAATAACCTCCAAATTGCAAAAGGCTCTAATATAAATCAGGAATAGTTTGGCCGATATTGCCCAAACGAACTTAACCGTCGCATTTTGAAATGCAACCTATCCTGAAAGTTTCAGGTCAATGGATTCTCCGTACGCCCGTAATCCTGCATACGGATGGCCGGCAGGACAGAATCGATTTTAACACCGGATTCGTCATCAGTGAGTCCAACCTTGTCGTTTGAGACCATTTTCGGCACAAAATTCCAAAATTCAGACATTTGAACAAAATTATAGCACGATGTTCCACAGAACATCCGCGCAAAAAATTCTACTATATGTATGTTGACTCAGAGAGCAAATTAATTATAATGCAATATATTTCCATAAAATGCAAGTTCACGAATAGCTCGTTCAGTTATATTAGTTCAGACCGAGGTTCAGACAGAGCAAACCTATATACTTCTCCAGTGACTCATCAATTTTGCTCATTGAAAACTGGAACAACTGTATGAAATTGGATACAAGGAGTAGATAACAAACCATTATTTCGTTGATATACACTTCATACGGAAAAGTGTCTGATTCTGGATCTATCGCTACTCTTAACATTTCTTCGAGCTCATCTGGTTGTAAGGGTTCACCGCTTTCAGTCATGAGTGATGTAATCTCATCTCTCGTCAAAAATTTTTTGCTTTTGGTATCAAGCACTTTGAAGGCTTCTAGGAGTTTTTCGGCAGAAGCAGGTTGAAATCTGAGAAATAAGTCATATAAAAATTATGATTTTACAATCTATCTGTATATTGTTGCGTACAAGTTAGCAACAAGGCAACGTCGCACTTAGCGAATGAATGCAGGCATGAATACGAACCTTGAGACAGTTTTTACCATGGTGGAAAGTTATATTTCCACCCATGGTAAAAGTATACCTTGGTGGAATTATAACATGTGTTATATTTCCACCATGGTTTTCCGTTTTTATTTAGCCCCCCTTAAGTTAGGATAGAATTGACATGCCGAATGTATCATCTCTTCACAATAAAGTATTGTAATATTGCATATTGCATCATACATAAGGGAAAGCAATTCCTTATGTACCATCAACAATTATTGTAGTGCAAGCAGAAATACAGTCTACAGAAAGCAAGGAAGGCTTTTATTTACAATAACCGAACAACCAGTGCAAAACATATATTATGCCCTCTCTTTTCTAGGAGTAAAACATCTGCATACTTCAGCCAGCTAGTGATGAAAACGAAACGAGCTCGAGACGGGACAGTGAATTATTCATTCGAGACGAACGAGACTTTTATGAAGTCCCGTCTCGAGTCTCGTACGAGCGAGCGTCTCGCATGTCTCGTAGGGTTCCATTTCATTCCTCCTGTTTTATTTTCCTTAACTGAAAGTTGATGAATTTCAACAGAACGGTTTCATATTATTATTATAAAAGATTATACAATAGCTTGATACAATAAGTGAGTGCATTATGATAAAGAATTATGAAATATTCATGCTTGAGAAACAGCAAATATGAACTAATCGAATTCATTCGAATTCGAAATCAAAATTTGTCTCCAATTCACTCTTACATTGATCAGATGATTAGTGAATTAAGATACATTCAAAAACATTAATGCAATCTTATTCTATACTATACTAATTGAATAAGGTTGAAGCTGGGTCGAAGAGGTCATCCTACATATCAGGGATCTCCTTCGGTACCGTTACAGTTAGGGAAAAGGGGTAAATTCACATCGATAGAGGAAATATCACCCTACTTCTCATTCAAAGACACGATATCTCAATAAAATAGGCAATATGAAAAAAAAATCTAGAAAATGGTAAACGTTTCAACACCAATTCAGGTATATTCGACCAATGCGAAAACTGCATTTTATGGGCTGGGGCATGATGTAAAAAACATGGTGTGCTCATCTGAAAAATGAGTGAATTGAATTAACATTCAAATCCGAAGCACAGAATATACAACTTTTTGTATTTGTAAGTTTCGAACAAACTGAAAGCATTAATTAATTTCATTGATAAATTGACATGGAAAATTGAAGCGAATAATACCTATAAAATAAGAAGTCTCCAGGTCCTTCCTATATCGACGTACCAAAAATACCAAAGAAACTATGAACCAGGATTAATAATTTGCAGTGTTCTATTATTCAGGAGGAAATGCAGTGTTGAATAAGATTTACCTTTCCATCGAAATGTGTCTCGAATAATAAAATCGTAAGTTTTAAACGATCTGGGCGCATTCATTGATTCGATTGATAAATTCACATTGAAAATTCAAGTTAGTCACTTTCCTTTGAAGGAAGGAAAAAAACATGGTAGTTATTCTTGAGAGGTGTATTGAAACGAATAATAAAAAACAAGAATTGTTCTCCAGAACCTTCCTATTTTGACCAACATAAAATATAAGGAAAATTTGAACCAGGGCTAATAATAGCAGTGTTATATTATTCAGAAGGAAATCCAGTATTGAATAAGAGAATATAAGAATGATTACTATCTATAATACCCCTATCTCCTCCTTAAACAATGATAATACTATCGACGGATGAATTCTTCACATAAACCCCTGAAACACCCCATCTAATGGATATTTCTCAAATTCCTCAGTAATACGATGAATGTACACTTAAATTATTTATCTTTTCTTGGCATTTTTTTGTATCACAATATGTATTCTATTGACTATACTTCGTTATGAATGGAGAACATCATATCATGATTACTCGATTAAATTGGGACAAGTCATTTATGAATTGGTGTTCATTAACTAAACAGAAAATTTGAATGTTCATAATGCAGTCTTCTTTTACATATGACTATGAAGGAATTCATTATAATTTCTCTCAATAATAAATCTGACTACATGATCGATACAAACGACTATGAAGGAAATATTCTCAAAATGAATATTCATCAAACCCTGTTGTATTTGTTGAACTTCGATTATACGAAAATATGTGTTTGTAAGAACACCAACTAAGATTCATTTTTTTCATGAATATTGCGTAAATTTATTCGTCACCGAATGATTATATTTCTTCTGTGGACTTTATGGAATTTAAATTAGGGTGATTGTTACGACTACGTTAATAGTCCAATTACCGAAAATAGAAACGTGATAAAAAATTCATTAAACCCAGCTGTTAAGATTTATTTAGTATTATGGGTTTGTTAGTCGTTTTGATACATACAATTGAGTTTTAATATCTGGTAACAATACCTTACACAGTACTCAGTGTTTTCATATGATCCATGGATTTTGTGTTTGAAAGTGAGCACCTTCATCGTCTATCCACGAAATGAATTTCGACTCAATCGTGTCTTTATTTTCGTTAATATCGAGATGACGAAGTTTCAAGGGCGTTCATCTACTAAACCATTAGGCGGATGTTGTTCTTTTCGAACTTGACCTTTGTATTTGAGCTTCAAACCTGCCCTAAAAATTTCGAGTCTCTAATTTATTCCTTTGCAAAGTTATCGTGTTTATAACAGTAGGCCAGAGGCCTAATATTAAACAGAGAATCACATAAAAATCATATTTCAAGCCCTTATATCGTTAAAACTATTTTCTTGAATAAATGTATAGATATTTTCATCTATTCAAAAACATGGATCTATCGTCCACCTAGGTATATCTATCATTAAACAAGATCTATCACCAAGACACCAAAAGAGATCTGGGCGCACTAGTACTTACTATTCTGTGATAATGATACAATTTCTGTGGCCAGTTTCTATTAACAAGTTTCTAACAATTTTTCTATGTCACGAAATTTGGCTATATCGAAAACAATGGAAATGTCAAGGCCTGTCGCTTTTGTAATGCTACTCTATTCTGTGTCCGAGCTTTCACAAAGGAAATAACCTTTGTCTAAGGTTTCGAAACTATTTGAAGTAACTATTGCCCGTATGCATAGTCCGATCAAGAATCCTACTTGAAAAATTTTCCGCTGAAACAAGCTCAAATATTGACACATCCTTAGCAATGGTTCTATCTCTTAAACAAACCTTCGGCAATTCTCGGATATCCGTAAAATCATTTAGTTTTATAATACTTATTCGAAAACTCAATGGTAAAATCTAGGATGTTTTCACGTTTTCATGTTTGTCGCTTGCCAATATATGACAGTATCTGTTCAAGGTGTCTAAGAAGCCGCGCCATAAAATGAACTGTAATTCTGTTATAGCCGATAGAGTGGATGATTTATGGTATCGGTGATACTTCCGAGAAAGGGAAGTGCCTACTGATATGGGGGTCATTAAGAACAGGGGACTATACAGGGTCTTTCACGAGGAACCTCACCCATATTTATACGGGAAACTACTGAACGTATTTTCATGAAATTCAGCACTTATAAGTATTTCACGATGCTGATGAAATCTAAAATATTTTCAAGGCATGAGCACCTCCGGTTTTTCCGGAAATGACGTCAACTTCCGTTTT
The DNA here is from genome assembly GCA_958510865.1 of Myrrha octodecimguttata. NCBI lineage: Eukaryota > Metazoa > Arthropoda > Insecta > Coleoptera > Coccinellidae > Myrrha > Myrrha octodecimguttata. The sequence continues at coordinate 27,799,488 of OY294056.1, forward strand.
TCAAATTAGAACACCATTTTTTTATTGCAGAAATAGATTCCTTAGAAAATTTCAATTTATTTTGATGTAACATTTTTCAGTTTTGGTTGGAAAATTCTCTCTGAGCGGGAAAATTCGAAAAAAAAATCGAAAATAGAGCTCCGCTGAAACAAGAATAACTTCGAGGTTTTTTGATGGAAAATTTTCATTTTTGGGATTTTTCAAGATGTAAGATTGATGTATCCACTTTGAAAATCGAAATCGCGATTCATGATATAGGGGGTGAAAAAATCGCTTTCAAAGTTAGGGATGACAAAATCGTGAAAAATCAATTTTTTCAAATTAGAACCCCATTTTTTTATGGCAGATATTGAATCTACGTTAAAAAATAATGTGAGTGTATGCATCACACCCTTGCCCTAAAGTGGATATTTTCTGAGTTATTCACTAAAAACTGTTTTTCGTCTTGAATTTTCAGCTATTTCTTTTCCCTTCACGCCAAAAAGATGAAATTTTCAGGAACTGTTATTTGAACCATGCTGTAGATTTTTCACCCCTTCTTGAAACCGACTTCAAGTTACTATTAGGAGAACCATGGCAAACTCTCGCAGTTATAACTAGAGAAGATGCTCAAAGTTTTGACCGTTAATTTCTAGACATTTATTTATACGTCTCAGGAATGCTTCGTGCGTTGCTCTTCTTATTTCATCGGGAGGAAGAGATCTGCAAAAGTGTTTAAAAACCAAATTGAGTTTCAAAACTATGAATCTAAAAATCTAAACAAACCTGAACGCATTTCTGACTCGTTCTATGCAGTCCTCTTTATCAGTCAGGGGAGTTGAGTAGACAATATTTTTTATCCTACCCCAAACATAATAGTCTAAAGGAGTTAAATCGGGAGAACGTGGTGGCCAAAGATGTGGACCATTGTTCGCCAACCATCGATCTTCAAATAGCCTGTAGAGGATATTTGACACATTGAGTGAATTGTGTGGAGGCGCGCCATCTTGTTGATACCATAAGTCATTATGGTTCTGTACTAGCGGCTCAATTATTTGAGTCAATATGTCAGAATATCTATCTCCTAAGGGAGAACATTCTTTAAATAATGCAAACATGTGTAGTGTTCTATCTTACCAGTTAAAGTCCCATCATAAATGTGAACATCGAGAATTGCATTATTTTTGATGGCGCAAAAAACATTGAAACTCCAGGTCTCTTGAAAGTTCCATTGTCTGAAGTGGTGGTTGTTCTCTTCATCCCAATAATGACTGTTATGCCTATTGAAAGAACCATTCTTTGTGAATTTAGATTCATCTGTCCAAATTATACAGTCCAAAAAGTTTTCATTCTCTTGAAATCGAATCATCATAGCTTCGCAAAACTCTGTTCTCCTGACGAAATCAGTTTCCTTCAAATGCTGTACCCTATTGAATTTATATGGGTGCATTTTATGTTTTTTTAATATTCTCCAAACACTCGATTGAGATAATCCCAGATCAATCTCGGCATCTTTGAGAGAATTTTGATGATTCACACGAAAATATGCAAGAACTGTAATTTCGTTGTTCTCATCTTCTACTACACTTTTTTCTCTGTGTGTAGTTTTCTTAACGAAAGATCCGACATTTCTCAAGTTTGTCATGGTTCTGTTAATGGTATCTCTCGTTGGTCTGGGTCGGTCAGGAAACCTCTCAATGAACAGTCGAATCGTTCTATCTACAACTTTATTACATTCTCCATGAAGTAGAATGAGATTTAAATAATCTTCATTGGTAAAATTAGGCATAGTGATCGATTTTATAACTTAATACGAATTATCACCAAATTAATAGTAAACACAAAATGCTACTGAATAAAGAGGAATTTGGCAGATGTAATTAATGATATCTATCATTAAAAAAAAATAATGTAAAACATGGTAAGTTTTTGCATATGGTTCATAAGGCATTATTTATTTATCACTGGAGAGAAAACCGATGGCCGATTAGTTGAAATAAAGAGGTTTCCGATACAAATTCGAATCCAAATTCGCCATCTATTTAGGAACAACCTGTAACTTTTTTCTCTTGCATATTAGGGTAGTAAAATCTAAAACATGGTTTAAGTAACAGTTCCTGAAAATGTCATCTTTTTGGCGTGAAGGGAAAAGAAATAGCTGAAAATTCAAGACGAAAAACAGTTTTTTGTGAATAACTCAGAAAATATTCACTTTAGGGCAAGGGTGTGATGCATACACTCACATTATTTTTTAACGTAGATTCAATATCTACAATAAAAAAATGGGGTTCTAATTTGAAAAAATTGATTTTTCACGATTTTGTCATCCCTAACTTTGAAAGCGATTTTTTCACCCCCTGTATCATGAATCGCGATTTCGATTTTTAAAGTGGATACATCAATCTTACATCTTGAAAAATCCCAAAAATGAAAATTTTCCATCCAAAAACCTCGAAGTTATTCTTGTTTCAGCGGAGCTCTATTTTCGATTTTTTTTTCGAATTTTCCCGCTCGGAGAGAATTTCCCAACCAAAACTGAAAAATGTTACATCAAAATAAATTGAAATTTTCTAAGGAATCTATTTCTGCAATAAAAAAATGGTGTTCTAATTTGAAAAACGGAAGTTGACGTTATTTTCGGAAAAACCGGAGGTGCTCATGCCTTGAAAATATTTTAGATTTCATCAGCATCGTGAAATACTTATAAGTGCTGAATTTCATGAAAATACGTTCAGTAGTTTCCCGTATAAATATGGGTGAGGTTCCTCGTGAAAGACCCTGTATATTAAGCTCTGTAATTACTATAATTAATTAGTTGAAAATCATCTTCTTTCCTAAGAACAATCTGTTTATCGAAAATGATTTGAGCAGTTTCAAAAACATTTTAGTACCTTCGGACACTTTAGCTGAATTGAATTCGCAAATGGTAGGAAATTATCGCACAAAAGAAAGCATAATCGGACATGGGGTATCGTACATTATACAGAGCACAAACATTATAATACAAATAGCAATGTTGGGTTGTATAAAATCACGGAAAACGAATAATCTACGCTATTCTGTGTTTAAATCATGCTTGAGCAAGCCTCAAGAGGTAGGTCGTTGGTAGACTTGAGCAAGCATGCCACTGACGAAGTAGTGCTAGGCTGTCAAGTAACGAACAAGGGACGAACGCGTCGACTTAAGACGTTTTCAACTACGGAGTATCGACTATGCGTACGGGCAAATCTTAAGCCGCGTACAGTCACGAGAGCTGAGCGGCTTGCGAGGAAAGTTAATTGGGCTGCCTCGCAAGTGTCTGTACGCTCAGCTCTCGTGTCTGTACGCGGCCTTATATGAATCATACTTGGTTGTTCAATTTCCAGTTGTTCTGTATTCAAAGCTTGAACATCACCTAGTTCTTCATCTAAGCGGTATAGCACATAATATGTTATGAGTAGTTGAAAGCTTGTACCATTTCATCTCAAAGATATCATTGAAATTCCCATATCTACCTTCTTTCAGTGATCACTTGAACCATGTAGGGCAAAAAATCTGATAAGTGTACGTTTCCAGGCGAATCTTGATCCTCATTTGCAACAATAATTTCTTGAATTTCTGCTTCTGTTGGACAACAACCTAGGGATCTCACTATTGTTGAAATTTCTCTAGCATCCACTGTTTTATTCCCGGCATGATCAAATATTGAGAAAGCATCTACTATTCTTCGCTCCAAATCACTATTCATTGATACTGAAAAAACACAGTTACATTCAGAGGTATTCCCAATCAATCAATCAATCCTCATTCATTTTCAACTGCACAACAATCACATAGTTTCAAGAAAAAATAATCTGGAGGTACACAACAAGCTTGTACGTTATGAACCCCAGAAAGAAACAGATAAATTACCCACATTATATCCCCACATCTAAAACAAATCAATTTATTATTATAATTCTCAAACTTTTCTTTGTTTGTTTTTTGAGAACAAGAAAATTTTTCACCTATGAAATGAACCACAATTGCACCTGATGAAAGAACCGTTAGGGACTTCAAAGAAATTCGAATATTTCCGAAAATCTGTTAGTAGTGTTCAAGATATTTAGTTTGAGTTTTTTATGAGTTCTATTCCGTGGATTTATAATCTTAATACCAGATGGCAAGAGACGAAACAACTGGGTGTGGATAATTTCCTGACCATAATATAAGAATATAGGATTATAATCCTATGGATCAAGACCTCAAAGAATATTGGGACGAGTAGGGCCCTGTATGTTCTAGAAATCTCCGGACATCTATGCGGCCTTCGCCTGGTGAACTTTCTGGATAAATTCCAGCCATCGCTAGAAGTTCCACGAAGTATATAAGGAAGGGCGCGAAGCAGGACAGGGAGTCATTCAGCAGAGTTCTCGTAGTTATTGCGGAAAGTGATCGGAGACAATCAATAAATGGTGTGGAAATAAATTGTGCACAGACTTTGATAAAGTTAGTTGTTGAGTTATTTGTTATTAGTGTAAATAAGTGTGAATAAATAGTTAAATAATTCAGAACGTTTTGACAAATCAAGAAAACGTTATATTGGTGTCAGGTATGGGTATCGACATCGCTCGAATCGAATAAATATAAATTCTATTGATTGAAATTTATGCCAGTGACCACAAGACTTCAGAAAGCAATGGAGAAGCAGGCGATTATGAAATTTTTGAGTAAGATTAATGAGAAAACGGAAGGAAACTAACGATAAATGGAAGAAAATTCACGGAAAATGGAAGAAAACTCTCAGAAAACCAATGAGGAAATGGAAGAAAATTCTCGGAATAGCAATGAATTGGTGAGTCAATCTGCAAGTAAATTGGCGAAAATAGAAACCATGAAAGATGAAATGAAAAAAATAATGGACGAAGTAAATGAAAAATTTCATAAAGTTGTGAAAAAATTGGACGAAGTAAATGAGAAATTTGATGAAAAATTCGAGGAAATTCATGGAAAATTTGACGAAGTTTATGAAAATGTTGAAGGAGAACTTGACGAAGTTAACAAAAATTTAAAGAAATAACAGGAATAATTGAATAGCATTCTTATTTAATAGAGTCCCTGAAACTAATTTCAACTGGAAAATATTACCCGGCTACATCATCCTATAACGTAGCGAAAGCGGAAAATACAGCGAAAGTGCTTAAATAAAGATTAAGCCTCCAACATTTGATGGAAAAGTGCCCTGGTCGACATATCAAAAACAGTTTGATGCTGCTGCGATGGACAAAGTTGGAGCGATAACGAAAAAGCCACAGCATTAATAATAGCTCTACGAGGAGAGGCCCTCAAAATTCTGCGAATGATTCCAGGGAGTCAACAAGTCTGTTAAGAAGTTTCGGGGGGAGAAAACAGGAGAAAATCTCCAGGAGTTTGAAGCCGATGTGGCTAGATTAGTCAGGCTGGCTTACCCAACTGCTTTGAACAGCTATCAACCCAACCTTTGTAGATGGAATCGAGGACAATGAAACACAACAAGCCCTGAGACTTGCACGCCCTAAAACCATAGATGATGCTTCAGCTCAGGCCTTAGAATTCGAGGGAGCGGAGCAGGCGTCGCATAGAGGACACTTTCGTGTGAGACAAGTCAAAGAAATAGACCGATCTGAAGAAATCAGTGCTTAGAAAAAGGAAGCTTTGTACTGGTGCTGTAATTAAAGTGGGTATATTAAGCGAAATTGTTCAAAAAGTAGAAAAAGAGCAACAGCAGGGAAACTCAAAAGGGTCGGTGATATGGGGCATAAATCGATTCAAGCTGAAAACGCCCCTGAGGTGATAACCCGAGGAGTCGTGTCCACAGATTTATCAAGCATAGTTGAATCAAACCAGATCAAGGAATATGCAGATGCTTTATCAAGAAGACCTTGCCCTGAGAATTGCAGTCATTGCTCACGTGTGGAAGACAAAGCTGATAGGAGATGGACCACAGTAATTGAAAATGACTGAAGAAGAAGATCCAGACTTGAAAGTAATCCGGAGCTGGAAGGAAAGTGGTAGATGACCTGCTTGGAAGGAATCATTCAGACTGAGTCAAAATGTCAAGTCGTATTGGGCACAATGGGAAACGTTGAAGATTGATAAAGTTCTTCTGAACCATTGTTGGGAACATGAAGATGGATCTGAGCACAGTCTTCAGTTGATAGTGCCGAAGAATCTCGTGCCAGACATTTTGAGCAGACTACATATAGACCAGGGTCGATAATTTTTGAAACAAAAAAAATAATAGTAGGATGAAACCCATTGGAGAAGGAGGAGAATAGAATGAAAATTAAAGGAAACATAATTTACGGTGATCTCGATTTCCGGCAAAACTACAAGTCCTATGAAAAAAAGTCAAATGACAAACTTGTAGTTAATAAAAAGGTCTACAACTTTTGTATGTACCTTTTTTTCACATCACCTCGAAATTTATGTGATTTATGTGAAAAATTCAAGAAACCGAGTTTTTGGTGTTTTATTTTTATCTTCCACAAAAATTTTCTATTTTTGACGAAATTTGGTGAGAACCTACTTTTTTATGTTCCAAATACACTGTAATTCATGTGATTTTAAATATTTATTTTTTCACCTTATTTTGACTTAATATCGAAAAAGTACCTTAATTTTCAATCGAAAATTCTCGTGTCAAAATATCAGCTTTTTTCGAAATGTCGTGATGCCTTGTGTTCGTTGGAATCTCTTCTTTCCGATGGTGTGGAAAAATAAACTACTAAATGTAAATATATATATTTTATCTTCAATTCTCATTATTGTCCATTGGTTTTTGTCTCTTCGATGTTATTTCGTCTTCGTTAGATTCGACTAACCTTCTCGATTCTAGTAGATCTTCAAAATCTTCAATACCATCACCTTCTTCATCTCCAATATCATTTTCAGTCTGCATTGGTTTATCATCCACAATTTCATCTGAACTATTAACTTCCTCGTAAATTTTTTCTTGGAGCATTTTTCAGAGCCATGACAATTTGAACACAAATTTGTGCATTTTAATCCATGTTTTCGGCAGCCACATTTTAAACTGTTGCATCCAGTTTCACAGCTGCAGCAAATAGTTTTGATCAAAATTTCTGGAATTAATTCCCTTTCTGTAAATTTGGGCATAATGCCACGTTGATGTTGCTTCCAGCCCCAATCCGTTGGTAACAGTGCTTTTACAGTTGATGTGTATAGGAAATTTCATTTATCTGTTTGGTGCTGAAAAGGCATTAGCGTCAGCATAAAAAATTTTTTTTCATTCCACCTTCTGAGTTCTATGAGTTCACAGCAGATTCTGCGAAAATATGCACTCGAATGCAATATGCGCCAATTATGGTATATGGTTCAAAAATATGCGCCAATCGGCAACACTGATACACATATACATAAAAAATAGGTATGTAGTAAGGCCCAGACCCCCTTGAAATAGCAATAAATAGGCATCTAAGCATATAATTTAAACAAGATTCTACAACTTTTCCAAAATATTGTAGTTATTAAATACTAACTTTGTTAACTTATTCGATTTTGAAGTACTTAGTGTATTTCGATATCCAATTTTATTGTTTATCAATGTAACTTGTAATCTTACGTTTTTAGAGTACCTAATTGAAGTAAAAATTTCAATAAATAGCTCAAAGTTTAGCTCGAGTTTTTTTCAATTTTTTGCATTTTCTGAAATTATTTGCATTTAGTAGTTTATTTTTTTTTACTATCAAAAAGTAGAGACTCCAACGAATAAAAGGCATACCGACTTTTTGAAAAAAGCTTATATTTTGACACGAGAATTTTCGATTGAAAATTAGGGTGATTTTTCGATATTAAGTCAAAATGAGGTGAAAAAATAAATATTTAAAATCAAATAAATTACAGTGTATTTGGGACATTAAAAAGTAAGTTTTCACATAATTTCCTCAAAAATACAAAATTTTTGTGGAAGATAAAAATAAAAAATGTGAATTTTTCACATGAATTTCGCGGTTATAAAAAAAAAAGTTACATACAAAATGTGTAGAACCTTTCATTACCTACAACTTTGCCATTTGATATTTTTTCTTAGGACTTGTAGTTTTGCCGGAAATTGAGATCACCGTAATTTATTTTTCCTTTAATTTTCATTCTATTCTCCTCCTTCTCCAATGGGTTTCATCCTACTATTATTTTTTTGTTTCAAAAATTATCGACCCTGGTCAATATGTAGTCTGCTCAAAATGTCTGGCACGCGATTCTTCGGCACTATCAATGGGCCGTTTTTTACTCTAAGAACCTCCCCCTTTTCCACTTCCCGACCTCAGATCGCCCGTAAATTATTTTTCCTTTCATTCTTCTATTATTTTCTTTAACTTTTGATCAGTTTTAAAGGCTTCTACCCTGGTCTAATAATTTAACTTCAGGTGGACATTTTGGGATTAGATTACTAAGACGCTGGAGAAAGTCAGTCAATGGTTTAATTTGATTAACTGTAAGAAAGACGTTAAAGACGGGTGTAGAACTTGCAGAGATTGTGCTACAGCTAACGTCCCTTATGGCAAAGTAAAGTCTCCAATGAAGCAATATAACGTCGGATCTCCCATGGAACGAGTAGCTATCGACATCGCGGGCCCCTTTCCCGAAACAGACCACGGAAACAAGTAAATTTTGATAGCGATGAACTATTTTACAAAATGGGTGGAATCCTACGGTATTCCTAATCAAGAAGCAAGTACGATTGCTGATAAATTGGTTAAAGAATTCTTCTGCAGGTTTGGAATACCTCTTGTGATCAAGGCCGAAATTTCGAGTCAAGATTATTCCAAGAAGTTTGTAGAAAATTGGGGATCAATAAGACAAGAACCACACCTCTGCATCCCCAATCAGATGGCATAGTCGAACGAATGAATAGGACTACAGGAAAACATCTAGCCAAAGTAGTCTCCGATCACCAGCGGGACTGCGATGAATATTTGCATCTATTCACGATGGCATATATATCTTCGGTTCAAGAATCAATAGAGGAAACTCCAGCCAACATAATGTTCGGCCGAGAAATTAGACTACCTTGTGACCTTGAGTTTGGGTGTGAGCCTGGAGAAGATGTAGCCGGCTAGATTACTTCAGTAAATTGTTAGGCAAGCTAGATAATATTTATGATAAGGTGCACAATCAAATGCAGCAAGCAAGTGATCGGATGAAAATGCGCTATGACATCCAGGCCATTGAAGAAGAGTTTTCCGTAGGAGATCTGGTGAGCTTATGTTACCCGTAAAGAAGAAGAGATTTTTCACAAATGCTGCAGAGACAGTGGGAAGGACCTTATGAAGTTATGAACAGTATAAATGATGTAGTTTACCGGATATGAAAGCTCCCCAGAGGAAAACCGAAGGTCGTCCATTTTAACCGATTGACCCCGTACGCGTCAACACAGGGTGCCGAAGAAGTACGTCTCATCGAGGCGAAGGAAAACGACGATTTCGAGAAATTAATGAATAACTATGGGGAAGCACGCCTTGCACGGTTTGGCGTCACACGGGAAGTTCATCAAGACAAGTGTAGCAGCCCATCTAAGGATGAGTAGGGGAATAGCAAGAGTATTCGTTACTAAATTTGAACGTCAGGAGGAACTGGTGAGACAGCAGCCCGGAATCGGGAAATGCCTGAAATCGGAGTCAGAGGGTCGGTTCATTTATTAAATAGTCACCAAGCAGTAGTCCTATCAGAAGCCCACCTAGCAGAATTCATGGACAGCGCTGCATGGTTTGAAAGAAGAACTTCAATGCTTTGGGGTTATGAAATTAGCTGTCCCCAAGCTCGGTTGTGGATTAGATCAACTGAATTGGCGGGTTGTGCGAAGTATGCTTGAAGTAGCCTTTCATAAGACGGGTATACAGATCTGGGTATGCAATTTCAACCCGAAACAAATCAAAAAGCCCGGCAAAACCGTAGACTGTTACTTCCATCAGAAGGGCTACTGGTAGAAATGGCGACGATTGCAGATTCCGCCACGGTCCGCCAAGGATTTCATGGAATCTGTTCTGGGGGTTAAGAGGCTTAAGGAGGGGACAATGTGACGAAAACGGCCCTGTATGTTCTAGAAATCTCCGGACATCTGTGTAGCCTTCGCCTGGTAAACTCTCTGGATAACTTCTAGCAATCGCTAGATGTTCTACGAAGTATATAACGATGGCCGCGGAGCAGGGCAGGGAGTGATTCAGCGGAGTTAATCGAAGTCAGCGGAAAGTGATCAGTGACAATCAATAGTGTGGAAATAAATTGTGCACAGACTTTGATAGAGTTAGCTGTTATTAGTGTAAATAAATAGTTAAATAATTGAGAAAGTTTTGACAAATCAAGAAAACGTTACATAACGTTATAATTGAACTAAATTCTAAAACTGAGTTGTGTATATTAGGATGTTCGTGCCACCATATTCAAAATTCAAATCCACCCCAAATTGGAGGTAGTTTATCCTTGTAACTTTTCAGAATACTTTGCTGATAGAATGCTTCCCATTGAGACATTTTAATGAAATGATGCAACATGATTGTACGTAATCATTGAGTTTTCAAATATATATTTGATAACTCAATGACGTAATATATAATTTGTGCCACCATATAAAATCCAGATTCGCCTCTTTTTGAGGGTAGTTTATTCTTGTAATTTTTAAATTTTTGCTGATCGACCTTTTCTAGAGAAGATATTTCATTGGAACAATGCATTATGATTATCCGTAGCATACTTTCTGTGCCACCATTTCAAATCAGCCCCAGTTTAAGGGTAGTTTATTCTTGTGAATTTTCGGAAATCCTGGCGGATCGATATTTTTCAGAAAAGGTGTTTTAATGAAACGAAACATTATGAATGCACGTCACATATACTTTGGGCCACCACAAAAAATCAGATTTAAGGGTAGTTTATTCTTGTCATTTTTCGGAAATCCTTGCTAATCCATATTTTCTGAGATATTCCATTGAAACAAAGCTTAATTAATGCAAGTCGGATACCTTCTATGCCAACATACAACATTTTCAGGTGCTACTCTTTTAAGGGTAGTTTATCCTCGTAATTTCTCAGAATACTTTGCTGACCGAAAGTTTTCAGTGGAGATATTTGATTTGAACAATGCATTATGACTAAACGCAGCATACCGTTGGTGCCACCATAAGAAATTCAAATCCGCCCCCTATTTAGGGTAGTTTACTCTTGTGATTTTTCGGAAATCCTTGCTGATCAATATTTCCAAGTGGAGATATTTCATTGTTGAAACAAAGCATATTGATTGCACGTCTCATACACTCTATGCCGCCATACATTTCAGGTCCGACTCATTTAATGGTAGTTAATCCTCGTAATTTCTCGGGAAACTTTGCTGAACGAAAATTTCCACTAGAGATATTTTATTGAAATGCTGAATTTTTTAGACACCAAAAGTATGCTACGTTCACTCATAATGCAACATTTCAATAAAATATCTCAACTGAAAACTTCCGGTCAACAAAGTATTTTGAGAAATTACGAGGATAAACTACCCTTTGAGGAGTAGGACCTGAAATGATTGTATGGTTGCATCTGACTTGCAATCATTAGGCTTTGTTTCAACGAAAAATCTGCACTGGAGAATATGGATCAGCAAGGATTTCCGAAAAATCAACCTGTTTGAAAGCAGTTTGTGCGACTAAGTGTCAAACATAACATAATAATAAGGACGAATATCTCTCGATAAATCAACAAATATTCCACCTTGATCAGAGCTAATCAACCAAAACAATCAAAACATCAACACCGAAGAAGGGCATCCAAGGAAAATTACTACAGCTGTTTCACAGTTATTACTGGTCATCAGGTCAACTTACCTCGGATAAAACCGCAGAGGGAATCTCGATACTTATCACCTTTCAGATGAACCGCTGCGTTGAAACTACGTACCGCGCGCCATCTTCCAGGAGCATCTTGCGAATCCCACCTTCCAGTGCAGAATACTTCGATTGATGTGCATGGCGTTCATCCTTTAGACGCATCAGGTCGCTGCATCTGCGATTGCGGATTTACAAACAAAGTAATAACTGTGAAACCGCTGTTGTCATTCTCCTTGGATCCGCTTCTTCGGTGTAGATGTTTTTAAAATGAAATTTGGTGCACTGGTACACTGTTGGTAATATATAGGGTTTCAGGTGTGTGCAGATTTATTATAGAATTAAACGAATAGTTTTCAAAAAAAAAATGTTTGAAGAAAAAAATTTGTTCTGAAATTCAATGACCACAGGAACGATCCCAATAAAGTAATATCGTTGGTGCAAAATTGCAGCTTATTCTTCCTCGCGAGAACTGAAATTATTTTGTATGTTCATAAATTTGAAGGAAGAATGTATGCATAAGGCGCATACACATCCATCAGATTATGATTGATTACGAAACAATATAGTTCGAGCTTATTCTTTTTCTTTATTACGTTTTGTTTAATACTTGGGTATTGATATTTAATAGAACACTAGAGATTTGTACTTTAATATTTAATCGGTATAACATATACATTCATGTGATGTTACAACCGTGTGGTTATGATATCAATCTGACATTCCAGTAACTTGACCATAGAGTATATCTGACATGTTATAATATAGAATAATATTGAACACCTTCCCCTCAAAGATCTAAACGACCAGGGGGTTTCACAATTCTTCCAAAACGGGTCATATTATCTTTTACAGTTTTAGTTTCTATAATTGGGTTGTTCACAATATTGGATGTATTCGATTTGTTCAAATTACCACCATCTTTGTTATGAGGATCTGGTGAAAGTTGGTTCGGGCTCAATTCTGGCTGCAGAATGTATTCGCCACTATGTGGTCTGGTATATGATCGTTTTATATGGTGTGTATTACGTCTTAGTATTTGACCGTTTATTTCCTTTTTCAGCCAATAAGATCTAGGTTCTTTTGCCTTTTCTAAAACAATTGCCTTTTCCCAAATTTTATCATTTGGTGTTTTAATTACAACTTGATCGCCTTTTTTAAATTCTACTGGATTTCTACGTACTGTTCTATTATATTGCATCTTAAGTTGCAACTTTTGATCGCACAATTTTTTGAAAATACCTTTTTGAATTTGAGGTTGCAATTTATCGGTTGTTGGCGGTAAAAGGTCTCTAAGGTGTCTACTTTGTAAAATTTGTGATGGTGATGCTTTCAAACCACTAAGAGGCGTGTTATTGTAGTTCATGACTAGGTCTCTAAAATCTAGATTTTCCTCATTACTCTTTTTCAAAATTTGCTTGCCTATATTTACAGCTTTCTCAGCTAGTCCGTTGCTTTGATGATAATGTGGACTGCATGTTGAAATAGAAATATCTTTACTAACATAATAGTTCCTACATTTACTCGAAACGAATGGTAAGTTGTCAGCAATTATTTGCTCTGGGTAACCAAATCTGGTAAATATATTTTGAAAAGCGTCTATTACAGAATTTGACGTTTTATCTTTCAGTTTTATAATTTCAAGCCAATGAGAGAAATAATCTACTGTTACTAAATAGGAATTGGGTCCAAATTCCAATATATCTGTACCTACTTTATTGAATCTTAATCTTGGTACCGAGTGTGGTAACAATGGTTCCTTGAAGTTACTGGGACTGTACTTTTCACATGTCCTACAACGTTTAACATAGTTCATTATATCTGTTGTTAATTCTGGCCAATAAAATAAAGTTCTAGCCTTATTTATTGTTTTATTCATGCCTGTGTGACCTCTGTGCAGTATTTCAATCATTTGGGTTCTTAGCGTTTTAGGAACGATTATCTTGTCGTCAAGAAATATGATACCAGCTTCTACATATATTGAATCTCTTAGTTTATAATACGGTTTACATTGGTAGGGAATATTTTTCTCTTGAGGCCATCCGTTGTAATAATAATTGAAAATTCTAACCAATGTATCATCGTTACCGGTAGCATTTCTGAATTCAAATTTTTTCTCTTCACTCATGGGTAGATGCTTTGATATTGAATGTACCATCTCTAACATCTCAGAGTCATAACTGTCTATTCTTAATGAGGCCCTAGATAACATGTCTGCAAAATGTATATCTTTTCCAGGTACATAATATACATTAAGAGAATATTTTAATAATTTTATTCTTAGCCTTTGTAACCTAACTGATCCAATTTTACATATAGGCTTATTCATGATGGATATTATCGGTTTATGATCACACTGAACATCTACTATACTTTTATAAATAAAATGGTGAAACTTTTGTGTACCGAAGTAGATAGCGAGAAATTCCTTTTCTGTTTGACTATAATTTATCTCACTGTCATTCATATTGCGTGAAGCGCATGCTACCAACTTTAAAATTTTATTCTCATATTCTTGGAACATGCAGCATCCTAGACCATTTTTTGATGCGTCACACTGAAGGATTATTTTCCTACCAGGATCAAATGGAACAAGAGCAGGTGAATTACATACAATCTCTTTCAGCTTTTTAAAACATTCTTCATGCTTAGGTAGCCATTGCCATTCTACACTAGCTTTCAACAATTCGCAAAGAGGTTGTATGTGATTTGTCATATTGGGAACATAGCGCCTAACATAATTAAATGATCCAATGATTCTTTGCAATTCTAATTTGTTACTTGGACTTTTTAGTTCACAAAGTGATTTTGCTCTATCTTCGTCTATTTCCATTCCTCTACCAGAAAAAATTTGACCCATAAATTTAACACTGTCTTTACAAAATTGAAATTTATCTCTATTGAATCTAGCGCCTACTTCTCGAGCTCTTGCTACTACTTTTTCTACAGTTTTATCATGTTCTTCCCTAGTACCACCTGAAACTATCATATCATCATGACATATCAATACATTCTCAATATCGCCAAATCTCTTTTCTACTGCTTCTTCGAATAAATCTTGAGAATTTGATAAACCATAAGGTAACACTAAGTATCTGTAAATGCCAAATGTGGTTGCGAAAGAACATTTCCACGACGACTCTTCATCTAATTTTAAATGGTGATATCCTTCAGATAGATCAAAAACTGTAAAAAATTTTTTACCTCTAATATTTGAACAAATATCTTCGATCTTATGTGTCGCTCTAGGTTTGCGTATAATTTGTTGGTTTAAATCAGCCGGGTCTAGACATAACCTTAAGTTACCATTATTTTTCTCAACGACTACAATTCGATTAATACTCATGCCGGGGCTTACTTCATCAACTTTTACTATTGCTTTTAATTTCACGAGCCTATCCAATTCACACTTCAGCGCATCTTTTATAGCTAAGGGGATTTTACTTGGTGGATGACTGACAGCCTCAAAGTCTATTTTGGTAGTTACTTTATGCTCGCCTAGGAATCTACCGGGTCCTGAGAAAATATCCGAATTTTGTTCGATGAATTTATCTCTTTCCGAGACTTTTCCAGAAGGATTTATATTAACATTATTTACTCGCCTAATAATTCCTAAACTTTCACATGCCTGACCGCTTAAAAGGATTCTAGTAGCCCCCTCAACGATCACAAAATCCTCATAAAGACTCTTATTTTTATATTTACAATATAAATTTATAATTCCAACAGTTTTGGCCTGAGTACCTTCAAATCCTTTAATAATATAATTGGATTTACGAACTAAAATCTGTGTTTTTATTTCATTAAACTTTACTTCAGGTATTATACTAATATCCGCACCTGTATCCAATTTTACGTTGAAATTTTCACCTTCAATCTGAATAGTTTCATCCCACATTTTTTCATGACTACAGTTGGGATCACTACATTTACATTTTCCTACATAACCTACAAATACATCTTCCGAACTATGATCATCTTTCTCAACATTCTTAATATTCTTTACGAAACATGAAATGGCAAAATGGTTGAACCTACCACACTTTTTACACTTCTTTCCAAATGCAGGGCATTCACGTGCACCATGTGTTGACTGGCATCTCCTACATTTGAACTTTTCATTTTCCTTGTTCTGGCCCTGTGATTTATATGTGTTTCTTGGTTGTTGGTTGAACTTGTTTACAGCATGAACATCTGACCTCAATTCATTCTGGAACTGCTCGTTCTGTTGTTTGCTTTGTTCACTGGTTCGACAAAATTCAATTGCTTTATCCAAGCTCAACTTTTCGATCCGCAGCAATGCCTCTCGGGTTATAGGATCTCGGATGCCCATAACTATTTTGTCCCTCAGAGCTTTATCTTCAGCTGTCTGATTTGGGTCTCTTTCATTGTAATTACATGTGCGTACCAGGTATTTACATTCCGTGAGAAAATGTTCAAAGGGTTCATCCTCCTTTTGCATCCTTTTTAGGAAATTATACCTTTCGAAACATTCGTTAACCCTCGGGTTCACATATTTTTGGATCTGATCAATCGTATAATTATATTTGTTTACTTCTGTTTCGGGGATGACGAATGTAGACATAATTCTTGCTGCCTCTGTACCGATAATATTTCTCAATATTGATAACTTGATGTGGTCCTGGGATTCGTATTGTCCTGTCGCTATAAGATAGTCGGTGAATGCAGTTTTCCAAAATTTCCACTCCATAGCGGCATTTTTGCCTTGCAAGTCGAAATCTGGGGGTAGTTTTACCGGCCCCGTGTAGCTTGCCATTTTATAGGTTATAATAGAAATCTAAATTTATTTCTTGGATCCTTCACCTTTTCTTCGTATATCACTCAATTCCGTTACGACTGCGCCATGTTTAATACTTGGGTATTGATATTTAATAGAACACTAGAGATTTGTACTTTAATATTTAATCGGTATAACATATACATTCATGTGATGTTACAACCGTGTGGTTATGATATCAATCTGACATTCCAGTAACTTGACCATAGAGTATATCTGACATGTTATAATATAGAATAATATTGAACACGTTTCATGTTCCTTCATCAAGTTTTCTCCATCTCGAAAAAAAATTGGATATAATTAGTATCTTTCATTCCCCTAAAGTCGCCTTAGTGTAGCTAAACATTACGTTTGATGTTTCTTCGGTTTTTTCGCGTTTTTTCTGGGGAACAGCGCGTTATTGCTCAGCTAAAAACGTCTGTAATATTCGAATTTTGAGCCAAAGATGGTCATAAACGATTAGGTTGGACTCCCGGAAGAATAATGTGGTCGAATTTGATTCTGTACGGCTGCCCGTGTGTACTTCAATCTTAATAGGGACATAACTAGAAATTTAGGTTAAGTTTTAAGCCAAAATATCTCGGTTAGGTTGGTTTGATATTTTGAGGAGGGTGTCTCAATATCTCAAGAAGTACTTCTGCCGTCATTTTGAAGTTTCAAAATAAGTTGAAAAATATACCAACTCGCATGTAGGATTTTGATACGATTCACTCGTTAGGAAATTGTGAAAAAAAATATTTTTCGACCATTTTTCCTGATTTTTTTAGAAAAAGATTGTTTCAAGGGAGATTATTAGTCAGATAACGATAAAATTTGAAACTGCCCTCAAAACAATATTGAAAAAATCTAAAAAAGCACTGACGTGAAGTCAGCAGCTTTTACGCGCTTGTTCACATTGCGAAATGGTGAATTGGAAGTTTCAGTGAAATTTCAATGAAATATAAAAATTTTCGAAAAAAAAAATTTTTTTTCGGATTTTTCCATGGATAATTCTCCTTATTGACACTGTTCATCTTCCAACTAAGTTTCATTTCGATCAGATAAATATTGTTCGAGTTATTGAAAAATCTAAATTTCAAATGGCTGTTGCACAAAAACCATTCGGCAGATTTGGCCCTTCAACGAAGTCAACCGAGATATTCAGGATCTTAACCTAACCTGAAAATTTCAAGACTCTAGGTCCTCCTTTTCGAAAGTTACAGCGCACATGGCCGACCGGACAGAATCAATTTTGACCACGGATTCTTCATCAGTGAGTCCAACCATTGTATACATTATACAATGGTCCAAACTAGTCGTTTGAGACCAATTACGGCTCAAAATTCGAAAATTACAGACATCGTGACGAAATGATAACGCGCTGTTCCCCAGAACAAGCGCGTAATAACAGTTTTTCGGATTTCAATTCGACTCGATTTTATTATCGGAGATATTAGAAAAAAATATGTTAATTTCGATGTTTCTATGATGATTTTGATATTTTAATTCTGAATGAATCTGCAAACTGTATAGAGGATCTCAATTCGATTCAATTGGTGTTTTTGTAAATACATTGGGAAAATTTCATTTTGAATGTAATTATCTGTGGATCATAATAATTGATTTTACCAATTTATGAAACCGGCCATCGTAATTAGTTGCCAAACCTGCTCTCCAATTATCAAGTTTCTAGGTATATCTTTTCCTTAGTTTTTGTGTTCACTCTCAATGGTTAGGCCAGCAGAAATCAACCTAGAAACTATATATTTGCAGAGTAGCTTTAGGAGTCAAAAACGAAGGCCGAATTCGTGAATGGGTATAAAAGCCGCCCAATAATTCATAGATATACCTACCCATCCATAATTTTATTTTCTCAATGTTTCCAAATTATTATAATACAGATCGAATCGAAGTGAAATGTAGTATTTGAGTAAGAAATGATAGCCTGAAGGTTCATACAGTTCAGAAAAAGGCAACCGCTTTGGGAACTAACTCAGACTTTCTTTGTCGAAGGCAACGAATTTGAACAAGCTCGTAAAATAGCTCCTTACCTCACGTCAGTGGTTATCTAGATTATTTTTTTGCATTCTAAAGAATTTAAGCCTGTGAACTAATCTTACCTTACATTTGAGAATTATTTACCTGATGAATTGTGTTCATTCATGTCTGAATCAACTCGGTTTAAAATGCGAAAAACTATAAGTATATATTCTGTAACGGATAAGTTTCCATGACTTCGCAAGAAAATCAATACAAGGTGGGGATGCCATTAGACGATTCTTCCATTTAGCATTTTCTCACATACCATAGAAAAGACATACTGATAGCCGTAGCCAAAATATACCACCTATCCAACGGAATCTAGATGGAGTAAAAGGGTTGAAATGACAATATTTAAGAACCGAAAAGTGAATAAAGTGTAAGATTGACTAAAAATAACTCCGATGAATACACAAATCATTCATGAAAGAAATAAAAAAATTAAACATAAAACACGAATGCGAAATGTTTGTGACCATTTAAATGAAAACATAATATCGAAATTCTACAGAATTACTTTGAAATTTTATGGCAATATCTTAAAAAATACTGACGCGATCAGAATCTTTGTAACTGGTTGTAGAATACCGACACGCAGTTATACGTAAAATTTCGCAAGATTCGTTACGATTAAAAATTTTAAATTAATCTTTCTCAATAATTTTCCAAATGTTTTCTTGTGAAATATTTTTTTCTCTTTAAATATTCATCGGATTTCAATGAAATCTGTCACAGGTCTTGAATTCAATATTTAACGAGAGTGCTTCTGTTCGATCCGATATTCGTTTTCAGTTGAAATGTATGGAATTTTAAGGTTTGAATACATCAACGCCCGATTTTGTCGGCAAGAATTACCCCCACACGAGCCCCTCAACTTTTTTCAATAAAAAATTCGAAGTCTTCGAAATTCACGAAAACGAAATTTTTTCTTGCGAATATATGCTTATAAAGGCGTTCAATAAGAATACATCAATTCCGGATTTTGTCGGGCAAGAATTAACCCCACACGACCCTCTCAACTTTTTTCGAGGAAAAACTCGAAGTCTTCAAAATTCACGAAAACCAAATTTTTTTCCCTGCGAATATATGCCTGTAAGGACCCTCAATAAGAATACATCAACGCTCGATTTTGTCGGTCAAGAATTAACCCCACACGAGCCCCTCAACTTTTTTCAAGGAAAAATTCGAAGTCTTCAGAATTCACGAAATCAAATTTTTTTTCTTGCGAACATATGCTTCTGAGGGCGCTTATTAAGAATACATCAATTCCGGATTTTGTCCGGCAAGAATTAACCCCACACGACCCTCTCAATTTTTTTCAAGGAAAAATTCGAAGTCATCAAAATTCACGAAAACAAAATTTCTTCCTTGTCTCCTTGCCTCTTAAGATGATTAATAAGAATACATTAACCCCATAAGAGTCACTCAGCCTTTTCCAAGGAAAAGTTTGAAATCTTAATATATATATATATATTCTTTTTTAATCTTAATGATCTTAATGTCTGTGCTTTTCGAATTTTGAGCCGAAAATGGTCTCAAACGTCTAGGTTGGACTCACTGATGATGAATCCTGTACCAAAAACGATTCTTTCTGGCCAGCCGTCTGTCCGTAGGCACGATTACGGTCGTACGGAGAATCCTATCGACCTGAAACTTTCAGGGTAGGTTGCATTCGAAAACACGACGGTTGAGTTCGTTAATGGGCAAAATCGGCCAAACGGTTCGGAGTTAGAGCATTTTAAAGTTTTGACTTTATTTTGGCGATAATTCAGGAATTAAAGAAACGATTGGATCGAAATTTGACCGTTAGTTGGAGTATAGCAACGCGCAACTTTTCGCAAAATTTTGTTGGGGTCATACTATCAGTAAATTTTGAAAACAAATTTTTTCAAAAATTTTTTTCGAAGAAAATTTTTTTTTCGCGAACTGTTCATCACATTTGAAAAAAATTCAGCGCATTCTTTGAGCTCCATATTCAACAGTAGTGTACCAAATTTCGATTCGATACGGCTATTAGTTTTGGAGAGTTTTGTATAGGTTTTCGTGCCTTGACTCTCATCATTGAATTAATAATAATTATAATAATAATATTGGAAAAAAATATGTAAAATTTCGTGGTGTTCCTCTCGATGTCGTTGTTTTTGTTGGTATAACTCAAGAAATACTGATTCAATCAAGATGAAACTTCGGAGCTAGTTTGGAGATGCTGAAGGACAACTTTGTTCAAAATCTCGTGATTATCGTGTCATTAGAACAATTTGAAAAAAAAATATCTTTTTTTTCGACTTCAATATTCTGTGATAATATTATGATATTATATTCTCATTCAATTCTGTATGAACCTTCGAACTGTAATTTTTCGATAAAGTGCTGGATTTCAATTCGATCAAATCTGTATTTTTGGAAGTACTGGAAAAATTGAATTTTTAATGGGTACTTCTGCGGAATCACTGAGTGGATTTTACACATTCATGAATTCAACCTTCGTAATTAAGGTCCAAACCTTCTCTACAAATATCGAGTTTTTTCAGCTAGTTTGGAGATGCTGGAAGACAACTTCGTGCAAAATCGTTTGATGATCGTGTCATTAGAACAATTTGAAAAAAAAAATTAATTTTTTTTCAAATATTCAATATTCTGTGATCATCTTATCATAAAAAACTGGATTTCAATTCGATCTGATCTGTTTTTCTGGAAAAATTGAATTTTAATGGTATATCTGCGGAATCATTGAGTGTATTTCACCCATTCATGAATTCAGCCTTCGTAATTAAGGTCCAAACCTTCTCTACAAATATCAAGTTTCTAAATTGTTTCTTTTCGAAGTTACGGCCGAACGTAAACACAATAACTTCGGGAAGAAACAACTTAGAAACTCGATATTTGTAGAGTAGATTTGGAGCTAAGTTAAGAAGGTCGAATTCGTGAATGGGTCAAATCCACCCAATGATTCCGTAGATATACCCATTAAAAATTTTATTTTCTCAATATTTTCAAAAATAAAGATTAGATCGAATTTGAATCCAGTACTTTATCGAAAAAACCCAGGAAAGCCCTGCCGTGAAGGCAGCAGCTTTTGCGCGCATGTTTCAATTCGTTGCTAAAGCGATCATCTCCATTGAACATGCACGCAAAAGCTGCTGCCTTCTCGGCAGTGCTTTTCCAGGTTTTTTCTAATAGGACTTGTGATCAGATTTTAATGGAATTCGACACAGTCCTGTAGGTCAATGTTTAACTAGAGCGCTACATATTTCAGGTCGACTCGATTATATTTATTTCAGAAGATATTGAAAATG
Source organism: Myrrha octodecimguttata (assembly GCA_958510865.1). NCBI lineage: Eukaryota > Metazoa > Arthropoda > Insecta > Coleoptera > Coccinellidae > Myrrha > Myrrha octodecimguttata. The sequence goes on from OY294056.1 coordinate 27,821,405, forward strand.
AAATATCTCGTATTTCGTGGCTATTTGGAAGTTTGAAATTATTTCCTCAATACCATCTCAAGGAGAACCAACGCGATCCGATTTAAACTTCCTAATTGGTAGTAGAATATCGATGCGCGTCATGAGGTGATGATAGTACATGAAGAAAATTGAAAAAACAATTTATTTTCGAAAATTCTTTGATTTTCATTCAAAAGGCAACTATTCATCAGATTTCAATAAAATGTGGCACAGAAAACTATTTTCCGACAACATTACAAATTTCAGTTCGATCTTTATTAATCTTCGGAGATATTAGGGAAAAAATATGTTAAAGTTCTTATATATTTGATTCTTATATATTTGAATTTCCAAAATAACCCTATAAATACTTATCCTATCATGATAAAACTTGGTATAACTAGTTGACAAATGCTGATTGCCAAATTCTTGCAAAATTTCGTGACGATACGATTACATTCTATATAAAAAATGTTTATATTATATTTACCAGTGTGAAAGCAGGCACGAGTTTTCCAGCCACGCGTTTTCTCTCACGAACGTTGGCGATCAGGTCGACCGCGATAGGTTCAGTGATACAATAAACTCGTGCGTGGCGGTAACAGCCGGGCTATGGCTGCTTCTGATTCAAGGAAATATTCGAAGTCTTCAAAATCGACTAAAACGAATTTTTTTTTCTTGCGAATATATGCTTCTAAGGACTCTTGATAAGAATACATCAACGCCCGATTTTGTCGGGCAAGCATTAACCCCACACGACCCTCTCAACTTTTTTAGGGGAAAATTCAGTCTTCAAAATTCATAAAAACGAAATTTTTTTCTTGCGAATATATGCTCCCGAGGACGCTTGATAAAAATACATCAATGTCTGGTTTTGTCGGGCAAGAATAAACCCCACACGACCCCCTCAACTTTATCAAGGAAAAATGCAAACTCTTCAAAATTGAAGCAAACGAAATTTTTTCTCTCGCGAATATATGCTCCCGAAGACGCTTAATAAGAAAACATCAACGCCTGATTTTGTCGGGCAAGAATGAACCCCACACGATCCCCTCAACTTTTTCAAGGAAAAATTCGAAGTCTTTAAAATTGACGTAAACTTTTTTCTTGCCAATATATGCTTCTGAGGAGGCTCGATAAGAATATATCAATGCCCGATTTTGAATACTTCGAAATTTTCCTTGAAAAAGTTGAGGGGTCTTGTGGGGTTACTTCTTGCTCGACAAAATCCGGAATTGGTGAATACTTATAAAGCGTTCTCGGAAGCATATATTCGCAAGAAAAAAATTTCGTTTACGACAATTTTGAAGACTTCGAATTTTTCCCTCAAAAAGTTGAGAGGGACGTGTGGGGTTAATTTTTGCAAGACAAAATAAGGCGTTGATGTATTCTTATTAAGCGTTCTCAGGAGCATATATTCGCAAGAAAAACAATTTCATTTTTATGAATTTAGAAGACTGAATTTTTCCCGACAAAATTAGGCGTTGGTGTATTCTTATTGAGCATCCTAAGAAGCATACAGAGTGTAACAGCCAAATGGAATAAATTCGATAACTAATAAATGAGGGGGTGTTAGGAAAAACGCTCGGACACGTCGATTTGTAATTTTAAATGCGCATAGTTTTCAAGAAAATAAAATTATATAGGGTGTTCCATGCGACCGTGGCCTATACCAACTTTCTTATTTCAAATGTAACCCCCTGTATATTATTTATTTTTTGGATTCTTCAGAAAATTCTAGACATAATTCATTTACAATGTCCTATACCTATCTTCAACTTTTTCGGAAATATAAAGTGTTTTCAGAAATGTTGAGTAACGTTAGAAGACAATTCTACAGCAGATTAGCATGTTGCCAAGACGTTCGCGGCGAGCATTTTGAACATTTTCTACATTGACATTAATGTTTTTTTTTGTTTATTTTTTAATCATTAAGAAATAATCAGTATTACTTATTAGGTTTTAAGTATAATGTACCGAATTTGTGAAATAAAATAATTTTTATTTAAAACGTTGATTTTTGCACTAAATCTGAAAACACTTAATATTTCCGAAATAGTTAAAGATAGGTATAGGACATTGTACATGAATTGTGTCTAGAATTCTCTGAAGAATCCAAAAAATAAATAATATACAGGGGGTTGCATTTGAAATGAGAAAGTTGATATTGGCCACGGTCACGTGGAACACCCTATATAATATTATTTTTTCGAAAAATATGCGCATTTAAAATTACAAATCGACGGGTCCGAGCGTTTTTCCCAACACGCCCTCATTTATTCGTTACCGAATTTATTCCATTTGGCTGTTACACTCTGTATATTCGCAAGAAAAATTCAGTTTACGTCAACCTCGAAGATTTTGAATTTTTTTCCTTGAAAATGTTGAGGGGGTCGTGTGGGGTTAATTCTTGCCCGGCAAAATCGGGCGTTGATGTATTCTTATCAAGGGTACTTAGAAGCATATATTCGCAAAAAAAAATTTCGTTTTCGTCAATTTCGAATATTTCCTTGGATGAGTAGAAGCCACAGCCCGGCTGTGACATCCAGCCACGAGTTCGAATCACTGTACCTATCGCGGTCGGTCGACCGCTAACGTTCGTGAGAGCGAACGAGTGGCTGGAAAACTCAGGATACATTAATTGTCTCAATTCCAAACCAATCAAAATCGACGCACTTCCGAAGGAACCCGAAAGCTCTCGTGTGAAGTCGATTATCGATCGGCTCGATCGTGGCGGGATTTCTCGCTGCGATTGCGGTTTACTAACCTCTAATATTTGTATTCTGTGCCTGTAATCTATCTAACGCACCATGATACAAATACATGTATTTGTATCATGTAACGCACTAACGAAAACGAATTGATGCTTGCTTGACTACTGTTCTGTTACATTTTGAAGAATTATCAATACGAATTGTCCAGACGATTTAAAAAAAGCAATTATCATTGCTATACTAACTTTTAATCTAACTTACTAATGACTTGATACAAAGCAATTATCATTGCTATACCCGGCTAAATATCGTTAATAAATTACATCTTTACCACACAATTTCAGATTTTTCCCTAAATTATGGACACGGTGAGGTAAGTTCAGTTTGTGCATTATGGAATAGTTTTTTGATAAAATTTCGGTTTTTTTGCAGAGTGAATCCACTAATTCGTGAAGAATGTCGAAAGGAGTTCACCAGCGTATCAAATAAAAACAAGCACCTCCGGAATATACATAAGCATAATTCTCCAAAAGTGGAAAGGATGCAGAATATTATGTGTTCTCTTTGTCCCAATTAATACAGAGAGATGTTTTCATCCTATAATGATTTGGATCAACATTTCACAAATATCCACAACATAAGAATCACAGAAAGTATTATCAATTTCAGAAGCCATGAAGAGTTTGAAGCATGGCTAGCAGAGGAAAACAGAAATGTTGAATATGCTTGTACTAGGGCCGTTGAAAATAAGAAGGGGGATAGAATTGTATATTAACATTGTAATCGAAGCAATTATAGAGGTACGTAGGACACTTCTGATCATGGAGAATCAACTGTGTTCAATTTTAGGATACCAAAGTAACTGTGCAATACGTAACGTGAAGCTCGGAGGAAGTATTCACATTTAGGGAATGTGTTCTTCAAGATTTTCACTCAAAATTTCGACAGATGGTAATAACTATTAACTAACCATATATTTGTATTGATCTGATTTTAATACCTCCTGCTAGGCTTGTTTACAGTAACATTTGAAGAAACACACATGGGACATGAGGATGTTTCTTTAAGAGCAAAAATGTGGAATAAAATAATCAATGTTGAGAGACCTACAGCGAATAACTATCAACATAAAATCACTGTGGAAGCACACAAAAAAGCAGAAAAAATGAATGGTAAGATCGAAACATACGAATTTGGAAACTTCAAGGTACCATCTTGTTCGGTGAGTAATAAATTTTATATTGTGAATTGTAAAGAACTTTGTGATAGCGATTGTAGAGCAGGATTTTGTAAGATATGTAAAATATGTATACATAGATATGAGTGCCAGTGCTCAGAAAATACAGTTAAAAAAGTACTGTGTAAACATATACATGCTGTATCTTTGCTAGAGGAGAGAAGCGAGTCTGTTTTAGGTTCCTCACATTCAGATGAAAGCGATACACTGTATCTAAACGAGCCTACAGGAACCAAGCTGCGTTACCAGGATGATGTCGCCCATTTTATTCAGGAGAGCAGACCACATAATATATCCATTAGTTTCGAGGAAAGAAGAGAGGTATTAACCCTAAAAAAACATATTTTCCGAATGATAAATGAAACTTTCTCGCATGTTTTAAATTCATAATTTTCGGGATCTTTCCATATAGTTTTTCGTTATGTAAAGAATGTATATCTTCATCTTACAAAGTTGATGGTAGTTTGTGTTTTTATATAGCTTAGGTGTAGTTAACATTGCTAATGTTCATGATGCTTATGAATTGTGAAATGTGTATGATGTTTTGAAATTGGGGATTAATGCGATGTCTGTATAGTTACAGTACTTAACATATTAAGGTGCAAATAATAATTATAGTTAACACTCTATTAACACTGCTTACTTTCTTAAAGTAAAATATTCAATTTTGGAATTTTATCATTTTGGAATGAAATGTACATTGTATTTATACAAATATTGCATTTTGGTTCAGGTGTAGGGGAGTTGGGAGCCTGAAATAAAATTGAAAATAAACTAGTTTCAGACAATCCTTAATAACATTGTTATGTTAGCTTAGGTGTGGTAAATATTGCTTATGTTCAGGTTGCTTAGGAATTGTGAAATGTATATGAGGATTTGAAGGTGAGGATTAATGTGATGTGTGTATAGTTACAGTTTTTAACATATTAAGGTGCAAATAATAATTATAACTTAACTCTCTTAACACTGTTTACTTTCTCAAATTAAAAGTATTCAAATTTGGAATGAAATGTGCACTGTATTCATACAAATATTGCATTTTGGTTCAGGTGTAGGGGAGTTGGGAGCCTGAAATAAAATTAAAAATAAATAGACTAGTTTCAGTCAATCCCAAATGACATTCAAATTGTAGTTGGGATTTGAATCAATTATATGTGAAAAAACTGTTTTCTCTTTGTTAGCTTTGAATTACTAACCCTGGAAGTTATTAGAGATTAATTTTTCCATTTGTTATTGTAATTATTTGCTCGAAGTTCATAAAATAAACAACTTCAAATATGATTATTGTATATTTTCCCTGTTCCTAATTCCTTCGAAGTAATAACCCACTCTTCATTGACTATTTTATAACGAAAATTTCGTAAATTTATAAACTGAATCATTGATGAAATATAGATCCTTCACTGATTTGCAGATAAAAAACTGCCAAGTAGACTATTTTAAGACATACTAATTATTTATAAGTTAAATTTAATATTCAATGAAATAAACTCTAAAATTCAAAAAGTTATAACGAAGCTTCCTTCATTGGGACAGTGTTGCTGAGACAATAACAGTCAATGATTAAAAGAAAGTTATTTATCTAAGAATATATTAAGAACCTGAATATTTTTTTTGGGATATCCTGATGATTCAGAATTCATCATCATTGTGATAATTCATAGTGATATTCCTAAATCGTTCTCTACATCCACATCTAAATCTATTTATTAATAAAATGGTAATTGATACACTGCGAGGCCAAAACATTTCAATTTTGGGCAATGTACTGAATGAATGACTTGTTGAAATACTAATCTAAAGAAAAATGTACTTTACTGTTTGTTTATAACATACCTAATCAAATGGTGATTCAGTGCAATATACTGAATTAATGTAATATTATGTTTAATACTATACATTCTACTGAAATACAAACAGTTCAGTACAATTTACAGTTCACCACATATACATTAACTTCTTGCGCACAACGTGAGATGACAGTTTTGGTTAAGTTCAAATACTTCCAAGCAGAAATTCAATTCAAACTGGCGCCAAAGAGACCACGCCCACATCGATTTTGATTGGTTTGGAATTGAGACAATTAATGTATCCTGGAAAACTCTTGGCTGCTTTCACACTGGTGTGACGTCATCATTGGTAAAACGATCACAGATGAGCACACCATGTTGTACTTACATCATGGTTTCATATGTCATCATTTGTAAGTACGATCACAGGTGAGTAGATGAGCACGCCATTGTTTACTTACATCATGAGTTGAAAGCCTGATATAAGTAAAACATTAATCGGCAAAGGAAAATCTGTCAATGAGGATAACCGTAACTGTAATCAGAGCTTTTGGTCCATCACTTGAAATCGCTTATGCTGTGCTCATGATATAAAAACATGGTGTGCTCACCTGAAAATGAGTGGCGTCAGCTAGCAGAAAATACAGAAATACAGAGTTATATATTCCGAGTTTTGAATTAACATGCAAATTCAACGCTCAGAATAGGTGGGTGGGAGCTGTCAATAAGTGGTCGATTCTATATTTCCAGTTTCTTTTTTTCGCGATATATAACGATATAATAAGCGATTTAATACAAAATCTTTAACTCATCCAACTACCTAATTTGTTGTGTTGTTTTCGTCATACGTGGCTAAATCATTCATTCCTGTTCATTAATTGTTCATAACCTCCATCCCGGCTAGAAGTCGGCATGGGTGATACTTCGGGGGGACCCCAAAGGTCCCCTGGGTTTGTTCCCAGTTCTTCCAATTTATATGAAGTTCATCAGAGCATTACAGATAATAGTAATTCTGACATGAGACTTCTCTCTATGAAGATCGAAGCAGTGAAAGCCAACTGTTCTTCCGACAAAGAGCAACCCAAACAAAGACATACCCTTTTCCCAAACTCCTATTCCTTCCTCCATTGATACCCCCAAGTCTGTCCCAAAGCCAGTTTTGAGATTCCCTATTACCTGTGTGGGACCATTTCTGATCATTGCCGAGTACTTAGACGAGAAAAATCTTGGCAATATTCATCCGATGGATATCGGGAAAAAACTCTCTCGTTTTGGAGTACAAGGTATTAAAAATATAACTAAAAAAGGTAAAAAGAGATTGGGCATAGAATTCACGTCAGCAGCAGCAGCCAATGAATTCATTAAGTCTAATCCTTTAAAAAATGATTCTATTGATTGCTTCATTCCTTATAAACTGGTCACATGCAGAGGCATAATTAGTGACATAGGTTTCGACGTGTCAGAGGATGACACAAATGTCAAAATCATTAGTGCCAAACGACTAAACAGACGAACGACCTTAGAGAGCGGATCACCAGTCTATGTCCCCTCTAAAACCTGGCTACTGACTTTCGAAGGTAATTATCTTCCCGACAAAATTAGTATTTGGAGTTGCTTGAGACCCGTCACTCTGTACATTCCTCCAGTTATCCAATGCTATAACTCCCTACGTTTTGGTCATCTCAAGAATAACTGTAATAGCTCCCTGAGATGTAAAAATTGTGGTGAAAACCACGAAGTCTTACCTTGCATACACAAAGACAAGATCTGCTGCGTTTTTTGCAAAGGTCCCCATTCAGCTACTGATAGATCATGCCCGGAATATCTCAGACAGAAAGAAATCAACAAATTGATTGCCCATGAAAACCTGTCTTATTTTGACGCGTCTAAAAGAATCAAGAGATCATATGTTGGCCCTACCTCCTCTCCTCAGCAATATCCATCTCTATCCCAATCAAGTGACCCAAGTTCAGTTAATTTAATCTCGGTTCACAACCGTCACCAAATTTTGGATAAACCCACAAAATCCTCATCCTATGTATCTGTTGCCAAAAGACGTAAACGTCCTCAGAACTTCAGCGAAGGTTACAATTCCTCCCTTCACAGGGAACAACTAATACCTCAATCTGATCCATCATTTGATCCATCCTCTTCATTAATGAACAACTCAAAAACCTCTTCCTCACCTAAGGACCACTCACTCCAAGAAATAATAAATTTTCTTTTAAACAACTCACTTTCATCTCACGACAAAATTCTTCTGAAGAGCCTGGTAGCGCACCTTAATCACATCCTTACTGACAACTCACAAATTCAAGTATCCTTTCCATCGCCCAATTATCCTCCATCCTCTGATTAATTGCTTTCTCTTGTTTTTTGCCAATATCAATGAACATTCTTCAATGGAACATTAGATCGATCAATTCTAACATAAACAACCTGCTCTGCAACAACAGCTCTGACAATGTTCATATTCCCGGATAAAACATTGTCCGACAAGATAGAGTTGGCGATGATGGCGGCATTGCTATCCTGGTAATGCTCTCACTGAAATATCAAACCCTATCATTCCCTTCCCTCAGTCGCCCCGAAGGAATCCAGGTCCAATTCCTAAAATTAGACAACCTCATGATTTGTAACCTCTATTGTCCTCCCGACGTGATGCTCAAGGTCAGGCTGCTGGAAAATCTCCTATCTTTTTTGCACCCTCCCTTTATCTTGGCCGGAGATTTCAATGCCCAGAACCCCATATGGGGATCTGGTATAAAAAATAGAAATGGCTCATCTGTGGAACAGTTTTTGTTATCGCACGATGTTTTCCTTCGCAACACAGGATCGATTACCCGTATCACCCCTACAAATCAAAATAAAAGCTGCCCAGATATCTCTTTATGCAGTGATCACTTTCCTATCGTGATCTCTTTCGACTCATTTTTCCCTCCGTTCTTTCCCCCCCGCCTCAACCCTTTGACACGGTTTAAAGTCGACAGCGATACGTATGTCAAATTCTCGAGTTCGGTACTGGATGGTCTCTCCTCGAGTTCCGTCGACTCTCTTGACGATTTCCAGAGAATTGTGAGAGATGCTGCTCATGCTTCCTTCCAAAAAAAGTCTCGGAAAAAATCTAAATACGTTGTCCACTGGTGGGACGACACTCTGTCTAACCTCGTCGAACAGAGGGAACTTTCCTTCAGACTCTACATGACAGCCTCTTCACTTGAAAATTTCATCCATGCTAAACAAATTCAATCCAAAAGAAGACGGGAAATCAGGCTCAGGAAAAGAGATTCGTTTAGGCAATTCTGCGCGGACCTTTCACCCAAATATTTAAAGGACATGTGGTCAAAAATCAGAGCTTTTAAGACTGGTGTCAACCCGACCTCTTCTCAGCACCCCACAAAATCATGTGGTTCAGATATTCTTCAGATTCTGTGCCCCCCTATTATTCCAACTGAACGTCCTCTCCGCATACCTTCCAATCTACCTCATGACCTCATCAATTTCAGAATTGATGAATTGATATGCACCATAGCATCAAAAAACGAATCCTCCCCAGAGGAAGACAGTATAACGTACTCGATGCTAAAGAATCTTCCCATGGAAGCTGTTAAAAAACTATGTGAGTTGATTAACCTATCTCTCTCTCTTCGGCCGAGGTCCCTAAGTCTCTCAAGACCACCATAATCATCCCTATTTGCAAAAAGAATGAGTCTCCTGACTTAGCAGATAGTTATAGACCAATTGCCATAACTTCCTGCATCCTAAAAGTCAGTGAATCAATGGTAACAGTCCGTCTGGAAAGAATTTATGAGAGAACCAACCCCCCTTCTGAACTTCAAATGGGATTTAGGAAGGGCTACTCTACCACCGATGCCCTTGCGTTCCTCACTTCTACTATGCAAATTTCCTTTGCCAAGAACGAGTTAACTCTCATCAGATTCCTTGACCTCAAATCTGCTTACGACAGGTAGTGCACCACATATTACTCGAAAAGGTGGGAATTCTCAGTTTTCCAAAAATCATATCTGCGAAAGAAGAATTTCCTAGCATTAAAACTGGTACCAATCGGTTTGTTTTGATGTAAAGTACATTAAAAAAATTCACGGAGAAAATCGGTCACTGGTCAGGTACTGAAGTCTCGAAGGAAAAGGAGGAATGTTTCCAAAAAACCGCATCTTCCAAAGATTGTTGGAACTGCAATATGCATTGTACTATTTGAAAGGACGGAATTCAGCTCAGAAAAAATAACTATTAAAATCCTTCACTTCTCAGGAAATTTATTATTGGCGAAAAGGGGGTAGTCAATCATGATCGCACGTTTACGTACTCCCAACCATTTTTCTCTGTATTATTTCATTAGCCCCCCAAGGCAGTAAGTTAGGCAACCCAACATTCAGTCTGTTGTTATGGGATAGCTGGGATGTTATTAATCATCAGAAATCAATAATAAACAATATCGGATATGTTGTTCTATATTCAAAAGTAATTCCAATCTCAAATTTTAATGAAAATAATATAAATGTATTTGAATAATATTGAAATTTTTAACATTTCTGTGTTGATAATCATGATGTTCTATGATTTCTATGACATAACCTCACAAATTTGTGTAGAAAACGTCGAAATAGTACACCAAAATAGCAAATTTTAAAATTTAATATCTTCCGAACAAGAAATCTCCTAGAGTTGAGACTAGTACCAATGAATTTCTTGTGAAAAACTGCGTATTAAAAAAAATCCACGTCGAAATCGGTTACTGGCCAAGTGCGAAAGTTTTACCCATTTCCTTATATATACTCCATTCACTTTTATAATGTAGCCCGGTTGGCCATGACATCGTGACAGATTTCACCGTGTATATTTTGAAAATGTTAGGTTATAGTCATTTTCCTGTCAGATAACTATGCAATGTTGTTCTCTCTACATAGAGGTCGTAGTATTTACGTATTTTTCAAAATGTGAATTCACTTTGGGAAAATATGAATTTGAGAAAATATTATGTGAATTCAATAATTGTGAAAACCTGGCGAATGTTGAAGAAACCTTTTTCTCTGTCAACACTGGAAATATTTCACGTATATAAACATGGTTGGAAGATTCAAATATGCTATTTTCTTGTACGGAAATCAAGAATCGAGTGTTGATATTTTACTGAAAAATAATGGATAGAGTATAGTCCATTACTTTGTGATAGTTCATTTGAAAAAAAAATAAAAGTACTAGAACAACCCTGCAGTAAAACTTCTAAATGAACAGACAAACTTATGGAATTCCCTGCTTTTCGAAATTCTCAAGAAATAACTCTACAGGAGACATTTAAATACCTTGCTGCACCACTTGAAACATTCCAGTATGAAAGTGTAGTGGTACTACTATTGTCACCTTGAAAGAACTTACTCAATTTAAAAAGTTCCTGTAAATCTATGTGAACGATACACTGGGTTTTGACTCACATACGTCAAAAATGTTGGATAGCTTGTGATGTGATTATTGATTCCAAATCATCAGGGTTACTATCAGAAAAAGCAGATTTCACTTCTACGTAGCACTTTCTGATATTATGTCTCTGCTTCTTCAAAACTACCTTCGTCATTTTTAGTTTGCAAGCGTTATTATGCTGAGATTTAGAAATCTAGAATCGATTGATATTGATAATAGTAGAAATTGAAATTTGGCAACGTCCTTTGACATTGCCGATATTTCATGAGTGCCAACCTGCGTCAGTTTTAAGGGAAAAAACTTGATAAACCTAAATCATGGCCAACCGGGCTACATTATAAAAGTGAATGGAGTATAGGTGATTGAACCGGCTGTGACATTTTTCATTTTGTATGTGTATCTTGAGCTGCTGTAATATGAAAATGAAATCAATTATATATCTATCTGTTTCCTTTTCTTTTGAATTACGATGCAAAAGAACTAAAGCAGAAAATCTGTTTTCATTTTATTGATTCACTCGCTTGTAAACAAAGAACAAGTCATATCATTTGGACTGATTCTAAATTTACCACATAATATAGCCTGCATTGAGCACTTCTTCACATAAATAAGAGTCCTTAAATTACTTATTGAGGTGCCTATTTATCCAGAAATTCAAGTAAACTTAGGTATTGGTTTATTTTGATGAAGCAACATACACTAAAATAACACCGAAATTATCCTCCAGGAACGATTTAAAGTACGATTTTATATCGTGATCCAAACGAAAAGTTCCTTCTCAAGAAATCTTACACAAAACTAGAATAATTTCTTTAAATATTCAAGCTCTGCTCAATAAATATTCGTTCTCCACCACATTTCTAAGGTTTGTTTACATAAAACTACTAGCACAGATTACAGTTGGTCTGTGCTACTAGCTTGGACAGGTTCCAAATTTATCCGTTAGGGCGCTGGCATCTTCGAGAAGTTCCAAATCGCGCGTTTTCTTGATGACAGATGTCAGCCACAAATTACTGATATTGAGCGTAAAAATCGCGCGATTTTTATTTTTTGACGCGTCCATGAGTACGAGCCTTCAAGGCTCGTACTCATGGATGAGCACACCATGTTTTTTACATCATGAGTTAAAGGGGAATCGCTGGTTTTTTATCTTTACTCAAAGCACAGTTCACAAAGAAACACCTGTATTCTGTGGACCTTCGTAATCTGATTCTGTGCTAGAGAAGAGAATATAACCTAACCTCACTTAAATTCTAATTCAAAATATGTCCATGATTTGTATATAATAACTTTAAGTTTTGTTTGATATAACAGAAATATATTCAAATAACAAGATTATTCTGTAAAAGTGTATTGAGGATGACTGCTCTAAGAAAAGGAGAAGTTCTAACTTTCAAAGGTTGCAATTTATTTCGTCAGCGCTTAGTACTTTCAGTTTTGAGTTGCAAAACTGTTAAAATAACAGATATTCGTACATTAGAAGATGAGCCTGGTTTAAAGGAATTTGAAATAAGTCTGGTCAGACTGCTGGATAAAGTTACAAATGGATCATTGATAGAAATAAATGATGAAGGAACTTCGATATTTTTTCAACCTGGACTATTATTCGGAGGAACCATTGAACATGACTGTTCATTACAAAGAGGAATAGGTAAATCTTATTAATTCTTAATAGAGGACATATCTATCTCGTATTTTTTATTTAAGGATACTACTTAGAAGCACTGTGCATGCTTTCGCTATTTTGTAAGAAACCTTTGAATGCCACATTACGAGGAGTGACCAATAACAATATAGATCCTTCAGTAGACCTGATAAAAACTTCCATGATAACTACAATGAAAAATTTTATATACAATGATGAGAACCTGGATATATCAATCAAAAAAAGAGGTAAGAAAGATCTTATGGAATTAAATTTTATATTTGTGAATTTAAAACTAATAAAACAATTTCTTATATAGGACTACTACCCCTTGGAGGTGGAGAAGTTGTTTTTAAATGTCCTATAGGGCAACAGTTGAAGCCTGTCCAACTTCTTGATTCTGGATTGATTAAGAGAGTGAGAGGTACAGCTTATGCTCTCAGAGTTTCACCAGCAATAGCTAACAGGATAGTAGAGAAAGCAAAAGGAATTATGTTGAATTTTATACCTGATGTTTTCATAACAGCCGATCAAAGAAGAGGCAAACAATCAGGAAATAGTCCTGGTTTTGGAGTTCACTTAACTGCTGAAACTACTAAAGGAGTAATATATTCTGCTGAAAGAGTATGTATCTCACATAAGAAATGATACCTCTATTTAAGGTTTCAATAACATTATAACTACCTACATTGCTGAATTCTTCCTTATTCCAACTGAATGATTGTTATTCTTTCATAACCTCAGTACTTGATATTTTGTTTAAATCTTATACTGGTTATTTTAGGTATCAAATGTGGTAGCATTTGGTGAAGAACCTACATTACCTGAAGATTTGGGAGAAGCTGTAGGGCAAAGACTTTGCAATGAAATTTTTCTTGGGGGAATGGTAGATACAACATCTCAAGCTTTAGCTATTCTCTTTATGGCCTTAGGACCCCAGGATGTGTCAAAGATCGTAGTTGGTAACCTAACTGATTATACCATTGGATTCCTTAGAAATCTCAGGGATTTCTTTGAAGTAACCTTCAAATTAGAGAACTATCAGTCTATAGATACTGTTGAAGGTTCAGGTGGTCCCAAAGTACTGATAAGTTGTGTTGGAATAGGATACACAAATATGAGCAAAAGGACAATTTGAACATTTCATCTAGAGCAGAAAGAAGAAAGTTGTTATATAATAATAAATCTATGTTTTGTAATGATACTTTTTTGTGTAAATGAAATTCCCAGAAGTAACGGACCAACAGTGAATTTATAGAAACATCAGATGTTGATTGAATTACATTTCAAGTTCAACAAGTCCTTAGTGTAACTCTTGTATTTGTGAATTTATTTGCTTTGAAGTTATTTCATGCATATATATTTCAAATAACTTATTGTTATGTTATTTCTTCTAACGAATTAATGAAAAATTTTGGCAGATAACATAATTCTGAAATTTTGTCAGATTTTCCAGAATGTTAAAAAGTTAGCCAGTACTTTCATATTTTTGGTGATGAAAATATATGCGAAAAATTGTGCTAATTCTCCGAAAAATATTGGGAAAAATCATCTCATCAATACTTTTCAATTTTTGAAAAAATCATTTTGTTCTGGATTTGTGCTGCTTTGTTCCATTGACATTTCTATTTTATTCTTAATGGTTCCCGAGATATTCCACACATGGTATAAAATAAGCTATCCATAGTTGATTCGGAGTTGGCCCAGCACATTTCGAAAAAATATTTTTCGTGCCAACTGTGCTAGGAAAATTCGCCTGGCACTTTTGTTTCCCTGTATCAAAAAATGTTACATAGGTATAGTGCCTATAGTACAGGTCAGATTTCTCAGAATAAACTTCCACCTTTATTTCCTTTAAATGGTGAAAATTAGAAATCGGAAAATTTTCGAAAAATCAAAGTTTCCAATATTTCTTGTTCAAGCGCGGCAAACAGTTCACACATGTTAGGATACTTCATTGAAAATCGTTCACCAAAGGTGTGTTAAGGAAAAACTTTCTTTTTCCCCTTACTAAGATTTATAATTTCTAAATAGTTTTTCAATTGTTTCGAAAAGTGCTGAGCGATTTTTTTCCCAAAATTTTTTTTTTTTTTCGGAAAATTATAGCAGGATTTTTAACATTTCAAAGTGGCACATATCAGCTCACGTGAAGCAAAATTTTTCATCATAAATGTATTTTCATCCCAAATATAGGAAAGTGCTGGGCTAGCTTCATTTCCATTTTGCGATGTCATGGAAAATAAGCCTTAATTTCATGAAAATATTAACTGTACAAATTTTTCCGCTCATTTTCAAGAAGAAAATACAAACAAGTGCATGCTTCATTTTTCGGTAAATGCGAGGGACAAACAGGAAAATTCGAATTCTATATATTATGTATAGCACAATATATTACAGCCATTGAAATCCACTTTATCCGAAAAGTACAAGGTTGACCAATTTTATACATTATGTGAAGCAATATCTTGAAAACCGTATTGTATGAAAAATTTCAACGATACGAACCAAGAAAATAGTAAATTGCTGGGCCAAGGTTTCACACACATCAATGTCAATCATGTCGAATTTATCCTGAAATTCCCGTTCCCCAGTGATAGTAAATTTGTGAAGAAAATTGTGGGTTGGCAACTTGGGCCGAAGTCGTCTATTGGGAACTGCTACGAAGATGCCAGCGCCGTAACGGATAAATTTGGAACCTGTCCAAGCTAGTAGTTTTATGTATGAAATGTTAATTGATATGTCCACATTGACATCCATAAAAAAATTTACTTGCTCTGCTTGCAGTCACCCCGTTTCAACCCTATGCGCGACGTTTCGAAATCGTCAGCAATCTAAAGCGATTTCAACCCTTTGTAGCTTTTTGTCTTTCAGGTCTGCATTGATGGACCTATACGGAAATGTTAATTAGCACGTCCAGACGACGGGTGAAACGGGGCGAGCAAGTAAATTTTTCATGGATGTCAATGTGGACATGTTTTAATTAACATTTCCATACAGGTGTCATCCAATGCAGACCTGAATAATAAAAGTTGCAAAGGATTGAATTGATGCGACACGAATGATTATCTTCCAGGATAGATAATACAATTATATTAGAATTTGAAGAGATTTTCCTCTACTGATCATATATAATTTGCTCCAGCCCATCTGATATTTTGCCATAAATATTTCGTTCGAGGTTGTGAATCGAGACCATTTGTCAATCTTGAAAATGACCCATGGCCATAAGTCATTTCGATATATCCCGCACAATTAATGCTTAGTTATTACTTATTATTTCATGGAGAAACTACTTAAAAATTTTATATCAACATAGTCAGTACCACAAATTTCCTTTTCAAACATTATTCTAATTAATGAGTTGAAAATTTATTTCGTAACCCATATTGTGCTGCGCTACCGAATAAATGCACGCCACTGATTCTCTCAACCCGTTCGGGTATCTTCGGGAATCATTTTTGAAGCTTATTTCACACCGGTACCGGTAATATTCTATGATGCGCACGCCCTTTAGTTCAAGAAAGATGTCTGATCCTGAGATTTCAAACATAAACAAAGATTTGGTTGTAAATGATTTTGATATGAGGAAAAAATCAGAAAGTGATAATAAACCTGCCCTAAATCAAGATGAAGATTCGGAAGGAACAGAAGAACCACCTTTAGATATAGGAGAACATTATTTAGTGCGAAGATCCGATACATGGCGTAAGATACCACCTTGATGAAAATACCACTAAGTTGATTGTTGTAACCATTTCAGATCCTGCCGAAATAATTCAAACTAGATATAACGACACGGAACAGCAATATGAATACTATGTTCATTATGAGGGATACAACCGAAGATTGGATGAATGGGTAAATTCAGATCTATAGCCATTTTATGCAACAGTCTAAGAGAAACTTTATGCATCCCAGTTTTAGTCTTAAGCATAAGAACAACATTGAACCTGTGCATTTCTATGAAAGCGTTTATGCGTCTTAGTTAAATACAATGCGGACCATCGAGCATAGTATAGTAATTTGGCCCCTCAATCATAACATTGCATTCTCGACTCTCGCTTCTACCCACACGTACCAGGGACTACATTTTCACCTGTTGAGTGAAGATGAGCACACTATCAATATTTTCGCCTTATGCTTTGTCAGGTTTGGAAGATATTAGTTGAGTTCCGATATTCCTGGCCAGTATCAGTAATTTCGGAACGCTTTGTACTGATACAAACAGTCACCAAAGAAGTGCCAGTAAAATCAACTGTCAAAATTTACTGGCCAGGAATATCGGAACTCAACTATTGTTATTTCAAGTTCTGACATTTGTGATCTATGATGACAGCGATTTAATGTTGTGTACTCAGCTCGTGGGTACGAAAAATACTTCAGTTTTCATCCTAGCATTATGTACCTGGCCTTGGCTCCAACCCATGCATAAGCGATGGACAGCCCTTGGATGTGATCATACAGATCTAAAATTGTGTATTTTTGTTTTGTGTGGGATGAGCTATAGTATTATGCTATGATTGCAGCTACACTCAGTGCTCTGTTGTGTCTGTACACTTAGTTTTAACCATAAACATAAAATACTATGGAGAGAAAGAAGAGATGGGGCCAGAATATAAAATCTATTCTAGCTCCATCCTCTTTTGAACCCTTCAAAATGGTATCTACTCTCTCCCTCATCTTTTTAAGGATTCCAAGCCTCTTCTAGCTAAATCCTTTTTATCCCTAGAAAAAGCATATTCGTTCCCTCTTATGTGAACGTTTCAGTCTATTCAGTTAAAAGTGATGTGAAGCTCCGTCCATGTTATATATAGTTTTAACAGATTAGCACCACCTTAAGACTACGGCAGTGATGCCTAAGTCTGAAGCATAGTATAGTAATAAAGGAGGGCCATTCTAAGCATCACATCGTAGTTTTAATATCAAGCATATAAACAACACTGAACCTGAGCATTTCAATGGCAAGCATCCTAGTCATAACATGAGTATCAGAAATAAGCATGTCCTTAAAGTTAACAGAGCCACTTACACGGAACTCAATGAAAACTATCACAATTGACTACTAGATTGTAGAGAGTAGAATATATTAGAACTGCCACTGTATTGCGAACCGGCACTTATTCCCCCACTTCCCGGTGCCCTACTGTCTCTTCATCAGGCCCGATATATCATGGTTTCTACCTCTTTCATAGGTGCCATACGCTTCAATTTTTATTTATTTCAAGTTTTACGTTGACGGATGGATAGCAATTGATTAAACAATTTGGAGCAAATAAAACTTTAATATTTACGCAGTATGGTACGACAGATCTATTGAAATGCAAAGAAGTAAATCAATTGAATTATTTGAAAGAAAGCGAAATATAAGAGGAACATCAGTCCTTCAAAATGAATTAGTTTTTCGAGCCTCTGTTGCACTCTTTGTTCATCAATGCTCTGGTCCTGGTCATGGGTGTATTTTTTAATTCTAATTGTTAAATATGCATTCCCCATACTTTCGATCAACCAGTTCTTATGGTTGTCTTATCCATTGATTGACAAATAATTTGATTCAATGAAAAAGTTCATACCTGAAGAGTCGGAAAGTGGAGTGTTGGTCTAATTGGCAATGTTGCAATTGATTTTGTTTTTCCGAATTGATGCTTTGATCATTTTTCATAGATTTCACGAATTTGGCTCACATCTGATGACGGTATCTGTCCTCAGTTTTTGAATGATATTGAATACATTGTCAACATTTGTCTAAAGTTATTGAACAGAATTTTTCATACTTGATCCTCATCCTGAGGCCTCGCAAAATGTATCCTGACATATAATAAAAAGAAAATCAAAGTAGTGGAAAATTTCGACAACAATCATAATGTATTTTCAGCATCTTAGAATATAGTATCTATTCATCAAATTAAACACAGGTAAAGTGTATTGGACAAGTCATAAATTAATCAAACTAATCACTAAATACAATGATCACTTAGAAATTCGTCAAAACAATAATATTTGCTCAATTTAATACTTTTGGAAAAACTTGACACATTCGAAAATTTTACCAAAGCTGGTAAATGACACAAGATAATGCTCATGTTTCATACTTGGCTATTCTTTGTTTTGGAACAAGATTAATGGATATATTTTTGAGATTCCCCTTTAAAAAGGAATTTTTGGAAATATTTGTCAGTAATCAAAATGTGATATAATTCTGTTCCTGTAATTTTTTAACGTCTTTCAAATTAATCACTTGCGATTTCAATCTCCTTTAGGATTTCCTTGTTTCAGATAGCTTATGTTTAGTATTTTCTAGTTGTTATGAGGTTATTTGTTATTTCTAGATAGGTTTAACCTATTGGAGATAATCTGAGGGGCTGCGCTTTCAAACTCTCTGTGGGGGCAGAGCCCGATCTAGGATTTCAGCGCCTGTTGCGAGTTGTCGAAGTGTGACGGAATTTACTTTTCAATAACTAAATAATTTTCATAATCAATGTTATTCTTCATATTTCGAAGAATTTCTGTATTCCCAATAATCTCCTATATCTCTTATAAGGAAATTAATGAAAAGGCATATTAAAATGACCCTTCAGATACATGGGGTAGCATTTGCACCCACACCTCACAAGTCTCTGTTACCCCCAAACTCATCATAAGGTACTGGGGGAGTATCAAAACCGGGAAGTTGATACAGACCAATTTGATCATATTCAAATAGCTCTTCGCCTCGGTTTTCACTAGCCTCTCATTTCTCTTCTTAGTTGCTTGCTTGTCTGGTCAACTTGTTGTAATTTTCTACCAGTTCTTGTAAATGAGAGAACTCCTGCTTTTGTTTGGTCTCGTTCAGGCCGGGGTTTCCCGAATCCAGTTTTCTCTCGATGTCTTTGTCGTTTGAAGGCGTTGTCTTGCTTGAAGTGTCGTTTTCGCTCGAAGACGTACTCTCCGTTGATATTTCGGAAATGTTGTGGATTGTTGAATCGGAACTACTCACATTTTCAAAGTCAGTTTCGTATAAGTCATATTCATCTGCTTCGACGACATCGTCAGTATTATCTTTGGTTTCTAGTATGGGAAACGCAAGAGGTTTATTTTTAGGAGCATAATCAATGATGCTGCCGTATTTTATGTAGAAGTTCTTGTTCTCTCCGATTTTGAAAAAGATTCTGGGGTGTCTTTCTCATGAGGAAATTCTGGTTTCGAAGATGGTCTATTTTTTCTTATAGCTTCTTGATACTTGAGTCGGTTGTTGTTTCTTTAATGGGTTTTCTTCGTTCACTTTCGGGTTTATAAATTTCTACAGACCTTTGTCTAGCCCATTAACGTATCCTATGGTTGTCATAATATTGCTTACCATTATTAACTCTCTCTTCCTCGACTGATTTTTCTACTTCAGTTCTCGAATCAATTTCCTGGTGTCTATCTTCCAATTCTAATAGTTTAAGGGTGTTCTGAATTTCCTGTGTCTTCGTCTGTGTTCCAGTTTTTTTATTTCCGTCTCCAGAGTAAGTTTTTTGTTTGCCTGATCAATACTTGCCCTTCTTGTCGTTTTGGTACATTTTCTCCTTACCGATTTATTTTTTGTTAACATGATTGATTGTCAACAATTTTCTTCTCGATCCTCATGGACTGAATCTACGCTTTGGTTCACCTCACTATTTTTTGAAGTTCGGAATTGTTTCTTTGTCATGCCCCAAGTTCTCTTTTCTTCCAAACTTGTCAGGCTAAATGAATTCTTGACATAAACTCCTTTTTATTCCAGCTCCACTCCTTCGAAGTTTATGTCCTTCACGTCTCATGATCACTTCGGGGTTACCAAATGTTCAGTTCCTGGTCAAAAGTTCCACTATTGAACTCAGATTATTAATAGACGTCTTTTCAGTGTTTATTTCATCTTGTCATAATACTGTAAACTTTATCTTTATATTCCAACTATGATCCTAATCTAACAATAATAATAAATCTAAGGTATTCTGATAGTAGTCCATTGGTGGAGTTGGATAACAAATGAAAACAAAGGTCTGCCCACTCGAAAAGATTTAATTCCTTAAAGGTTGCAATGCATTTTAGCAAGGTCACTTGCCATCAGGCATTCTAAAAACAAAGGCGTCAAACAAATTAAAGGTTTAAAATCAAGATATAACCTACCAAAATATACATTAACGTCAACAACGGTGATAAAATTGCAAATGGGACAAAGACAGCATAAATATCTGAAAACTACATAATTGATGACATCGATATGGAATAAACTGAAAGACAACCGAATGTTCAACAAAAGGAAAACATGCGGAAACACATGAGATCATGCATGAAAACATAGATGTCGAACCGTTCCAACGTGGTCACTCATCAAAATTACAAAACCACAAAACAAACTAACAGTTCGAAAATAAATTAACAATATTACCATTCTTGGATTTCATTATCGATAGAAATAATGGTTTCCTGAATTTCGAGATTTTTCATAAGCCAACAACTACTGACTCCATAATACCTTACACATCTAACCATCCTTACAGCCAAAAGTTTTCCACCTTTACTTCCATGTTAGAATGTTCATTGTCCCCCTTAATACCACAAATTTTCAGAAACAATTAAAGATTATACAACCGATTGCGGCAAGAAATGACTATCCAAAACACACAATTGACCGAATTTACCGGAAGCACATAAGCAAACAACATATAGCAGGAACATAGCCAAATTGTTTGGAATGCAAACTGAAAATACTCAGATATCCTTCAAGACTGTTAATACTCTTTCTAAATATTTAATAAACACAAAGGACAAAATTCCAATCACACAAAGGTCCGGAGTGTACCAACTGTCTTGCTCACAACCACAGTGTAATGTCTGTTAAATAGGCCAGAGAGGAAGGAAAATAGAAACCAGGGTTAGTGAACACTTGAAACAGATGGGAAAAAAATAGAGGAAAAGGGATATTCAACACCTCATCCCAGTCTGCCAGCCACATATTGGCATCAGGGCACATTTTCTAAACAAGAACTGATGTGAGTGTTTTACATATTTGTGAGAAGGGCCTTCAATTAGATCTTCTGGAAATCCTAGAAATCAACTGAGCGCTCAAGCCCCAGAAATACACCTCTGTCAACGAACATACTAAGTTTGAATGTTTGGCGTTTTTCAACTCCCTACAAAGTGCTTGATTTCATTTTATTATATATTGTTAATTTATTTTCGAACTGTTAGTTTGTTTTGTGGTTTTGTAATTTTGATGAGTGACCAAGTTGGAACGGTATGACATCTATGTTTTCATGTATGATCTCATGTGTTTCCGCATGTTTTCCTTTTGTTGAACATTTGGTTGTCTTTCAGTTTCAGTTTATTTCATATAGATGTCATCAATTGTGTAGTTTTCAGAAATTTATGCTGTCTTTGTCCCATTTGCAATTTTATCTCCGTTGTTGACGTTAATGTACATTTTGGTAGGTTATATCTTGATTTTAAACCTTTAATTTGTTTGACGCCTTTGTTTTTAGAATGCCTGATGATGGCAAGTGACCTTGCCGAAATGCATTGCAACCTTTAAGGAATTAAATCTTTTCGAGTGGAGCAGACCTTTGTTTTCATTTGTTATTTTTTCAATCTAAGGTAACTCAACTCAAATTCTAGAAGAAGGGGACTATCAAATCCTTAAAGAATAAGAAGAGCGTTAGTGTCAATTCATCATACACTAGATTCATGAAATGAATGAGTGAAGTAGTTAGTGAGCATTTTGCAATTCTCATAAATTTCTCCAGAACATCTGGAAAGTTCCTCAGTATTTTGAAGAAATTTTCAACAACTCCGATATTCAAAAGTGGAAACCTGAATAATATAGCAAATTATCGTCCGATATTCAAACCCAAGCGTACTTTCAAAGGTATTCGGGAGGATTGTTTTCAACAGATGATGAGGAATATTAACATATTCAAATTTGTCAACCCTGCACAGCATGATTTCAGAAGCGGCCATTCAACACAATCAGCCGCCGTTAATTTCTTTGAATCAGACTGAAAGTCTATATAAGAACTCATTTGTGGGGGTTATATTTTTCGACCTTTCCTCAGCTTTCGATTCGGTTCTTTTGAGTTGAAAAATGCTACAATTTGGGTTTCAGAGGCGTATTCCTGAAATGGTTGCGCAGTTACCTCAAACGAAATAGCGATGATGGTAAACATAGGCGAAAGTTATTCTGAGAGTTACCACATTGGCCTAGGAGTTCTCAGGGTTCCGTGCTCGTACACTTTCTATTTGTATTATTTATAAACGATCTGCCTTTGTGGTTAACCTGTCATTTGTTAACATTATTCACAGATGATGCCTCTGTAGTTGTTTTGGCGGGTAGTTTGAGGAGCTCCAGAAAGCTGTTGGTGATAACACTGTCCCAACATCTGAGTCGACTGAACTTCTTGGTATCCATGTCGATATTAATTTAAAATGGACAACGCATATTGACGTCTTATGTGAAAGATTGAACAGCTCATACTTTGCAATTAACTGCATCAAGGACATTCTGCCCAAGAGCTATTTTTGAATGTTTATTTTAGCTTGGTGTATCATCCATCATACAACATTTTACTCTGGGGAAGCTGTACTGACATTCCCAGAGTATTCATACCACAGAAACGAATCATACATGCAATATTCAAGCTGAATGCGATGGATACTTGCAAGCCAGTTTTTGTTGGAAATGGAATTTTGACTTCGTCTAGTATTTATAGTTTCATGTGTTTGCAATATGCCAAGGAAAAGAGCTGCAAATGGAAGAAATGGTCGGAAGATCATGGCTATGAAATGAGGAATTCTTAAACTTCATTACTACCTAGGCATAGGACTCCTCAAGTTTTTAACCATCTACCACCTCCCATGAAATCCCTGAATTCTAAAATGTTCAAGAAAGAAAGGACCATCTTTCAATTAAATGCTAATATCCTGTAAAAGAATAGTTGTGTGACTCTTTGGTTATTTAATTTTTATCGTTATTTTTTATTATAGCTCTCATTCTGGCTTGTCCTATATACCATGTTGTGTCACAAAAAATCAAATAAAGTTATTATCATTGTTATTATCACTTCGACATTGAGTCCAAAGTTATTCATAGTCATTAAGATGACATTCGATGTTTATTTTAGGGCGGCACGCTCTGCTAACCTAATATTAGTAAGCAGAACTATCCTTTCGGACAAAAAAAAGGTACCAGTCACCTATTAAAGTATTGAATCCTCCATACCTTCATAGAAGATAAAAAGATTTGGCTATTTTTGTTTCATATGGTCTTCACGAAATTCTGCATAAACCTTCAATCTATTATTTTTCAATCAAACATTAGATTTCTATTCAATCCAATCTGTATTTTGGAAAAATTGAAAAAAGATTTTGTATGGGATATCTTCGGCCTTCATTATTAAGCTCCAAACCACTATCTAGTCTCTAAGTCGTTTCCTACGGAAGTTATTGTGTTCACGGCTGGCCTACAGCTGATTGACAAAACAAAAACTACCAAAAGAATCTACTGGGAGACTTGTAGAGCAGGTCAATTATTCACGTTTTGGCCCCTCCAAACGCAGCTTTACTTCCTGATAGACAGATTTGGGAGAGTTCTTTTCAATATGGATCCACGAAATTCTTCATAAACCTTCATGCTATCATTTTTCAAGCAAGCACTAGATTTCAATTCGATCGAATCTGTATTTTTGGAAATAATTAGAAAATCATATTTTGAATGGGTATATCTGCGGTATCATAGGGCGTAATTTACCTTTTCAAGACATCAACCTTCGTGATCAAGCTCCCAAACCTACTCTACAAAAATTGAGTTTCAAAGCCTAATTCATGAATGATTGGAATCCACTCTCGCAGATATACCCATACAACTTTATGAATGAATTCCTTCAGGATGGCGTAAGCTGAAACCGGTAGCCAATAGAGTAAATTTTGGAGAAGTGTGTTTTTTTCTGGATCATTCATACCTGTTCATAACCATACAAATTTCATTTTTCCCATATTTCCAAAAACACCGATTGGATGGAATTGAAATCCAGTAATTGATAGAAAAATTACAGCTTGGAGGTTCATGCAGAATTATATGAGGTTAATATGAGAAGATCGCAGAATAAAGACTGTTTCAGGAAATTATTTTGATTTTTTTTCGAATTGTTCTAATGACGATCGTCACAAAATTCTACACAAATCGGTATTGGATCAGTATTTTTCGAGTTATTACGGAAGTGTCACCGAAACCAATTATAATGTTTTTGGTTTATTATTTGATATCGAGATTGATCCTCCCAAGCTTTTCAGCAGGACTCGTGTACCCTAAGGGCTCAAAACCGAGGGTAGGAGGAAAAAAAAATATTTCTGGAAAACTTACCACCGAGTTTTCATGAAACTCTCAATGTTGATTACTGTTGCATAACTCAACCTAAAAATGTTCACCCAGATGATTTCCGATCAGTGGTCCCTGAGTTATAAAGAAAAACGCGCCTTTTACTCTACCTCTTCGGTGTTAGGAGATCAGGAAAAAAATGATAATAGTGCGGAAAATACTTTTCTATCACGACAATTACTGGTATAGGTTTCATTGTTTTTTGTGCAAGTTGCTCTGATAATCTTTATAGGTGTGAAAGATTTGCAAATATACTCGAAAGCTTTCACTTCTACTTAGTGAAGAATAAAGTATCAGTTCAATCAAATGAGTGAATTTCAATGATAAAAATAAATATTGTTCATATTTTCCACCCATGCAATGTACTGAAATTGGTGATGTCAATTTTCAAGGTACCTAGGGGTAGGATTATGTCTTCAAGATTCAACATGGGTGAAGGTCAAAGATTGAAATATGACAAAGGTTGGAAAGAAGGACCATTAATTTCAGATCTACTATCAGATAGTACAGATAGAAAAATCACAAGAAATCAAAAACGAAGACATGATGAAATTAATCATATACAAAAGAGGTATTAAAACTTTGTATGCATTTATACAACTCAAATATAATATTATATTTTGTTAAGTTATGCAGAGATGGACCCCACAACAGCAGCCCTTGAGAAAGAACATGAACAAATCACAAAAGTAAAATACATAGACAAAATCCAAATTGGCAGATTTGAAATTGATACTTGGTATTTTAGTCCATATCCTGAAGAATACGGTCGACAAAGCAAACTTTGGATATGTGAATTTTGTCTGAGATATATGAGATTAGAAAAGACTTACAGGTATCACATGAGTGAGTGTACTTGGAGGCAACCCGTTGGGAAAGAAATTTATCGTAAAGGCACCCTTTCTGTCTATGAAACTGATGGAAAAGATCACAAAGTTTATTGCCAAAGTCTGTGCTTATTGGCAAAGTTGTTTTTAGATCACAAGACCCTTTATTTTGATGTAGAACCATTTTTATTCTATATTTTGTGTGAAGTTGATAAACAAGGGGCACACATTGTTGGCTATTTCTCCAAGGTGAGTAAATTGAAAATCCAAAAACTTAGGTACTGATCATCAAACATGTGCTCCATTCATTTTTATGAAGTGAGTCAGTAGGTATGGGAATAGGTTTATCAAATTTCTGTAACTTGGCACTCGTGAAATATCATCAAGGTCAAAATAATTCGCCGAGATGTCAGTTCATGCATATTTTTTATCGATAACTCGGGATTGTTTTAGTTAGATAAGAAAATAGGAGGGCTTTGTAAAAAGAACGGCGTTGGGTAGTTATATTACTGGAAACTTTAGATAACCATAATTTTTTGATACAATAGAGTGGAGTGGGTCAAAATTCCATGGCCTAATGATAAAAGTAAATGGAAAAAGTCTATATTCCTTTGGTGTTTTCTAAATTCATTCCAATTCATTTATGTTGGCAGGAAAAAGAATCTCCCGATGGAAATAATGTGGCTTGTATTTTGACATTGCCCCCTTACCAACGACAAGGCTATGGAAAACTGCTTATTGCTTTCAGTTATGAATTGTCAAGACTTGAAGGAAGTGTGGGAAGTCCAGAATTACCGTTAAGTGACCTTGGAAAATTAAGTTATCGCAGCTATTGGAGTTGGGTCTTACTAGAGATTCTAAGAGATTTTAGAGGTACACTCTCAATAAAGGACCTCAGGTGAGTGATTATTTGTTTGTTTCCTTAGAATGGTACATAACCAACTGAGATTAATATGAAACAGATTCTGGTGGAACAGTTTGACATTCATGCTAGTATCTATTGCTATGTATGTGATTACGACATCGACAATTGAAGGTCTTTCAAGTACCTATTATCGCATTGGCCAAATATCTGTGATTTTCGAATTTTGAGCCGATAATGGTCTTGAATGATTAGGTTTGACTTCCTGACGAAGAATCCTTGGTCAAATTTAAATCCGTCTGGTCGTATGTGCTAGGAACGACCTAGCGACTCGAAATTCTCAGTTTAGATGCAAAGTGTTAATGTCTGAGTTAAGTTCGTTTATGAGTGAAATCGGCCGAACGGTTTAAGAGATATGCCCATTTGAAGGTTTGAGAACAGTTCTTCAATATCTCAAGACGTACTGATGGGATCAGTTTGAAGCTTCGAAATTAGTTGAAGAATTGCAAGGTGCAACTTCGTGCAGTATTTTGTGTGGATCCACGTGGTAAAAATATAAATTCCAATTGTTATAGCCAATTTCATGCCCTTTTGAGATATATAATCAAATTTGATGAGGCTACAAGGATAACTGGAGAGTGATTGATTTTATAAAAAGAATTGAGATATTTCGTGAAAACACGAAATGTTGAATTGAGAAATTAATAATAATAATAATAATGTTTATTGAAGGAAAATAAAAACACTTTCTAAATAACAATCATAAACACACTCCAATAAACAAATTTTGAACCCACAAAAGTATAAAACTTGTTCGTGGGGGAACAAAACAGATAATTTCAGCATCTAAAACAACCGCCAATATTCTCAGAAAATGAATATGTCAATATTTCGACCATGTGTTATACGACATTTTTTGTTGAAAATCACATGTAGAATCTCGCCTTGAAGTTTGGGACTTTTCAAAGTAGACACCCTGTATAGTATATGATTGTATGAAAACATTTTTTTCTAAATACTCTGCAATTTTTTTTTCAATCTGTATTCATTAGAATTTGGCAAATCTTTCCATAAGGAACTAAAGCTTCGTTTCGCAGGGTCAATACGTGTGTAGGTGACCGCTTCGACAACGAATTTGAACAAGCTCGTACAATCTCCAGTCAATGCTTTTTTAGAAGTGCCGTACTCAGTATCCAGAAATGTTAAATATTTGGGCTGAAATAATAAAAAACCTAGAAAAGCACCGCCATGAAGGCAGCAGCTTTTGCGCGCATGTTCAATGGAGATGACTGCTTTGGAAACGAATTTGAACATGCGCGCCAAAGCTGCTGCCTTCACGGCAGTGCTTTTCCAGGTTTTTTCGATTAAGTACTGGATTTCCATTCGATCTAATCTGTATTTTTGAAAATATTGAGAAAATAAAATTTTGAATGGATATATCTACGGAATCATTGGGCGGATTTTACCCATTCACGAATTAGACCTTCGTAATCAAGCCCCAAACCTTCCCTACGTATATCGAGTTTCTAAGTCGTTTCTTCCGGAAGTTATTGTGTTTACGGTCGGCCCAATGGCCGACCTTGTAATCCATTGTCTACCAGAATGAAGCGTGTTATGGACACCGGCTCTCTTCCTG
The DNA here is from genome assembly GCA_958510865.1 of Myrrha octodecimguttata. Classification (NCBI taxonomy): domain Eukaryota; kingdom Metazoa; phylum Arthropoda; class Insecta; order Coleoptera; family Coccinellidae; genus Myrrha; species Myrrha octodecimguttata. Next base: position 27,849,925 of record OY294056.1, read on the forward strand.
CGGCTTGGCGCCAGTCGACGGCATCACCTGTTTTCAAGAAGGGCGACAAATTAAAGGCTGAAAACTATAGACTTATAAGTCTCACTTCTGTCATCGTCAAGGTACTAGAGAGGATAGTATCAGCAAGTGCTTCAGATTGCTTTGTCGGAGTCTCACCGCAGCATAATGGATTTGTTCCTGGCAGTTCTATTCTTACCAACGTTTTGAGTTGCCTAGATGACTGGACTAGATGTTTGAAGCACAAAGTTCATCTGGATGTTTTGTATCTGGGTTTTGCCTGTGCATTCAACCGTCCAAGCGAAGGCTTCTCTACAAGATTGAACATCTTGGAATTCGGAGATCACTCCTGAAATTCATCGATGCATTTTTGTCCGATCTATCTTTCTCCATCGGGGTTGGGGATGCGATTTCTCCTTTGATGTCTGTACTGGGTGGTGTAGCGCAATGATCTGTACTTGGTCCTTTGCTGTTCATCCTGGAGTGCGTTCAGATGCTTTACCCGGTAGACAAAAATCGCACGGTAGGATTTTTCTTGGTTGTGCTTGGTTGTAACCGTTGACTAGAAGATTCATCTGAACGATGTGGTGTAAATGTCAAATTTCATCTTATCTTACTTAACCCCAAAAAAATAATATTTTTGATATCGCCCTTTTTGGCAAGGCAAAAATGCATATACAAGTGTCAGAGGAAGAAATATATATTTCTTCCTCCGAGATACAACCAGTTCGAGAGTTAACAACTATTAAATCTGATTTTGAAATTGTAAACATAACCAAAACTTCTCACTCCTGTCATTATAAACTGCAAAGCGCATGCGGGTTAATTTCTACCCATGTACGGGCTGGGTTGGAAAGTTGGACGCCCGGCAAAGTTTCTCCCAAGCATCTGAACGACCCAACCATTTGCCAGACGTAATCATCTGAACGCTTTGGGACGCGCCCGGCGTCACACGGCGTAGCATCTGAACGCACCCCTTAATATATCTGATCTACCTGCAATGTTTACTTCCCAATCAGCATGATGACACAAAAGGTCAGCCTACCACCAGGTTCTGTAGAACGATCTGCATTTGTTGGTTGGGTGGTCCTCTGACTGGATGCTTCCACTGAATCCATCCAAATGTCGGGTGTTATATTTAGGCAGCAACAATCCGAGACGTTCTTATAACATAGATGGTGATGCTGTGAAAAATTGTTGGAGTCATGTGGATTTGGGTGTCGTCATCAGCAGCGATCTTTCGTCGAGTCCTCATATTCTTAATCGCTGTAATAAAGCTGAACAACGTTCACATGCTCCAGCGGTGTTTCAAAGGTAGCCATCCAGATACATTATTTGCAATATACAAGACGTACATCCATCCAGTTTTGAAATTCGCAGGACCTATTTAGCATCCATGGCTCAGGCAGGATGCGCAGGGGGTCGAATCACTCCAACGAGTAACGCTTTTACCTGTCGGAATCAAGAGACCTAGTTATCATCATATGATAGTCACGTTCGGGGCGTTGGGTGGATATTTTCGCACCGATCTGTCGCATCTGTTGAGGTTGAATACGAACCACCTTAGAGGTCATACTCGTAAACTTGCTCGTGAAAGGTTCCACACGTTAGGCCGAAAATATTTTTGGATTAATCGGGTTTTTCGCTATTGGAATCGATTGTCACCGGATGTAGTTGAGCTCCCTCAGTGGACACCTTCAAAAACCGGCTGGACACTTGGAGAGCTAGTAACTGGTTTCAAATGGTCTCAAACGACTAGGTTGGACTCTCACTGATGTCAAAATCGATTCTGTCCGGCCGGCCGTCCAAGGACACGATAACTGTCGAACGAAGCAACCTAGCTACTTGAAACATTCAGGGTCGGTCGCTCATCAGAATACCGCGGTTGAACTCGATAATGGGTGAAATAGGCCCAATGGTTCCGGAGTGATAGCCATTTGAAATTTTGAGGTAATTTTCTTGATATTCCAGGAACTAAAACAGCGATTGGATTGACACTTGGCAGTTAGCTGGAGCATAATTACTCGTAACTTCTTGCAAAATTTTGTTGAGATCGTTCAAGTTGTCATTCTCCAATAAAGTATTGAATTTCAATTCGATCTCATCTGTATTTCTGGAAAACCTATTGGGGAAATGAAAATTATAATGGGCATATCTGCGGAATCATTGGGTGGATTTTACCCATTCACGAATTCGGCCGTCGTAATCAAGGTCCAAACTCACTCTACAAATATCGAGTTTTAAAGTTTTTTCTTTCTGAGGTTATTGTGTTTACGATCAGGCGTTAGGTGGTTGAATATGTTCGGCCTAGGCTTAACCTTCGGCTGGATTTTGGCCGAAGCCGAGGGTGCGGCCAAAGGCGACTTTCTTGGCCGAAGGCAATCATACAAACATGCAATCAATAATTGGAATAACCCAGAGCTTCTAACGGAATTCAAGCAATACAGGAATAAGTCAGAAAGACTACTGAAATATAGAAAGAAAAATTATTACTGAACTACAATAGAAAAAAATGAAAGTGAAGCAAAAAGTTTTTGAAAAATAGAAAGTAACAAATAACAAGTCAGGAGCAAAGTGAACAAAAACGAAAATGGTGAACTCATTGAGGGAGATAAGCAAATTGCAGATCAGTTCAATAAATATTTCATGAATGTCAAGACAAAACTGGTAAAAAAATTCAATAAAAACGACGGATATAAACCCCGAGCAACCCCTGAACACTTTAACTGTATAGCTTATTTTTATAAAGATAAGGCAGAAAAAATGCCAGTAATGAATTAAAAAATAAAAGAGCTCCTGGGCTTGAAACAAAGCCAAAACCTCAAAATGTGTCTCCACTAACATCGTGAGGCCACAGATTTATCTCAACGGAATCGAGAAACTACAAGCCTGCTATACAGAGGTTACTAAAGTTTTTGAAAAATTTTTATACATACTTATCCTTTTTTTTGCAAAGCATAAGGTATCGGCGAAAAATCAATACGAATTTCAAAGAAAATTCATGCAAGATGCCATCACGGCACTGGTTGACATGATTCTGGGGCTTTAGATAATAATGTTTAACAACGGTTTATAACAATATACTGCTATTCACATTGGAAAGCCTAGGACAGGAAACGGATTAACACTAATGAAGAGCTACCTAGAGGGAAGAAAACAGAGTTAAAATAAGAAATGATCTAAGTGAGGAAAAAACAGTCACATGTGAAGTGCCTCAAGGGACAGTTCTAGGCTCAAGAGGGACGAATAATAAGTTTTGCTGACGATGCAGTCGTCCTTTTCAAAGTGAAGACATGGAATGATTTGGAAATAACTTGCTTCAGTTCTTTAGAAGAAAAAGGTTAACAGTTAACGTGGATAAAGCAAGTTTATGGTATTCGGAAGTCTTGGGACCCGAATTTGATAAGCTGTGAATGAAAGAAGGACGCATATTTCATCTAGAAATCACCGAAAATATTGAATATTTGGGAATAATGCTAGACTCTTAATTGAGGTGGATAAAACAAGGTCATATCCAAGAAGGTTAGACTGCCGTTGGGTAGGTTTACATCTTTTTGAGAAATGTGTAGACTATGTTCTGAAGAAGGTAATATTGTACATTGGTTGAGCGAACTTGAAATATGTTATATTATCATGGGGAGGAATAGCGGATTCATATCATAAAGAGATAGAAGTAGCTCAACTTGGGTTATTGAAATCATGCGCTTCAAACCAATAACATATCCCTCAGAAGAAATTTTCAGGATGTCAGGTATATTCACTCTCGTCAGCTATATATATGTGCCCTCCTCACCTATGAGCACTAGTTGAGTACACCTTGAAAATACTTCGAAGAGACCATTACATAATCCTAAAAAGACGATTGGTTTGAGAGCACATAATAACCTCCTTTCTTCATAATTTACACCCAATGGACATAAAAGAAACATCATTTTATAAGAAAATCAAAGATTGGATAAACAAAAGAACCAGGTCAGTCTGATTTCTGGAATACGTTTGTAAATAGTAATTACTCCATATAACTTTTGTGAGAATCAAACAGTAATTTTTTGGGAATAAATATAATTATTCATCAGAATCATTATTACTATGATAAATAACAGTTCTGTATTGAAAAAATGAAGCTAAGATAAATAAACATGTTTTTATTCATCCTTCGTGATTAGATCCTACAATAATTCGTGGCATTGAATAGTAATTAAAAGATCTTCAAATTGTGTCATTTGACATAGTTCCACATCAAAAAGAGATGACGTCATCCCGGCCATATCAATGACTTAATCTCTTTCGCATGTATGTCAAGCATTGGGTAATCAGAAATATAAGTCGACGTGGTACAGCATTTTGAAGAAAAATAGGTTTCTTGAGAGAAGATGAAAACACGATAGATTGGAATTCTTTGTTACCAACTCCATTGTTATAATAATATGGCTATTTATCAATAAATTCATCTCAATACAACAGTACCTATATGTGACAACATACCTAGGTTGGTCCCACGTCTTAAATGTAACAAAACATTTCAATCTACTCAATCAAACATCACCTAGAAAGCCCAATCAGGAAATATATCAAAATCAAACAATATATCTAATCTCATATAATGAAATATCTATATTCTTTCAGTGAAATGACTAGCATAACTCAAACTGATATCATCTATACGCTTCAAAGTATGAATATGGTGAAATATTGGAAAGGTCAGCATGTGATTTGTGTGACACCAAAACTGGTAGAAGAACATATGAGATCAAGTCAATACAAAAGACCCCGTTTAAGTATAGACAGCAATAAACTCAGATGGACGCCACGTAGAAATAACAAATTGAATAAAAAGTAATTTAATGTTTTGTTTTGTGAAATTATCTGTATTATTTGTAATTAAGATCTTTGTATAAATTGAACTTTTTTTTCATTGACCCCTATCCTGTTTATATTTGTTGTTTCTTTGGCTGGAAACAACACTTGACGATTTTGTAGTAAGTTATTCGGCAAACTGGACAGAAGGGATTCTTGAGTCCACAGTTTGTCAGGATAGATATAGTTCAGTGATCAGACTTTGGTAGAGTTATTGATTACTATATAAAGCTTATATAACTCAATGAACAACAGGTAACATGTAACGTAAGAGACCCGAACGAACCGAGCTATTTTACGTCACCCATTGGTCTTGCCGGAAAGTTCAACGCCACACGACACTTTGCTGTGAACTCAGCATTCTACGGATGGAAATTCACGAAAATCACACATCAGGCTGATGCAAACTTCATTTGCAGGAAGGTGGTGCTGATTGTGTTGGGTACTTCTATCGTGTAGCTCTTCGGAGATTTTGCGGTAAAACAATCCTGCTCGGTTGTTGAGTGATGAATAATATGAACCGCAGTTGTTGGTTTACTCGTATTTGTTTGACCATGGTCAGGAACCGTGTGTTTGCTGACGTTCAATTTATAGCAGATGTATGCATTTATGAAGATTCTTCTTCGAATAATCTTTGTTTCGGCATGGAGTTAGATTGAAGTTTTGTTGGTGGTTGCTCAGAATCCTGATGCCTTCGATCACTCTTCCATAGTCCAATTGTCGAGACTCATGTTTCAAACTTTTTTGGGGTCATTTTGTATGCTCCTATTGTTGATAGTCATACCAGATGTGGACAGCGGATTTTGTTGGAGTATCCTTGTTGGCTCTGGAAGTATTAGTTTTTCATTTCTGGCCCTTGGATTCATCTTCGTGGATTGGAATTAGGCCGTGGGTTTTTCGGATGTGACCTTACATTACATTACTATATCAGACAAACTGGATCTTTCCTGAGATTTCTGGTTGGTGATAATAAGTTCCTTTTTTACATAAGTGTAGTAAAGCATAAAAACAATTATTGTTCGTACTTCAGAACAAGGAAACATGAGAAACAGTATACATTCTGTATGTTGTTATTTGTAAGATGCATTTACTACATGTCGAGCGATCCCAGATTACTCAGTCTTCTCGCAGGATTAGCAGAAAGATTCAGCGTGCTGGAGCACGCTGATTTAGGAATAGGAAACAAGAAAACCAGGATAAGAAGGAAAATACGTCGAATGCTTTCAGTGCAGTTTTCCTTAGTTCAAATTTTAATAACAACGAACGAGTGATACATACACTAGTGAAAAAAATTACAAATTTTTTTAGGTTGTTCAAGTGGCTGTATTTCCCTTGAAAATAGTCGTACTGGAATTTTAAAAGCAGGATTTTAAAGCTCGAAGTGTCTAGTTTTGAGATATATGATGACAAAATTATTCAAGGAACTTGTTCCGCTCAATCATCACCGAAAAAATATTCCAAATTTTTTGGGTTCTTCTTTTTTGGTCTACGAAGTTGGAAATTTTTTTTCCAACATAACCACTAAATGTATCGGATAACTTGTTCATTCAGCTTCAATTTGCTTTCTGAAAAATTCGATACGACCACTTCTCGCTGATTAATCGAACTTTGAACGGAAAAGGTTCTTTTTGTCTTTAACCATCAAAATCTCAGCAACTGCCACAAAAATCAGCTACGGTTTCTTGAAAAATAAATTTCTCTATTCCTTAATTTGAAAAATTGAGAAAAATTTTTCTTTTGGTGGCTTTTGGGAGAATCAGGCGCCAAGTTGATCTCAACCAGAAAACCAGTAATGTTGAGTGCGCGTTTTACAGTTCAATATGCCCACAGACACGCTACAAAGTTTCGATTCAATCCGTCGAGCCGTTTCTTTGTTTTATTCGATTGAATGTTCGAAAAAAAATTGAAGGATCACGATTTTGACTTTGAATGATCATTATCTTTGACAATATCACAAGATGCACAAAAATGTTCTTTTAGTTTTTTACATATTTTTATTGATAAAATTGTATAAATTCATGGAAAAGAGTTAATTTCAAAAAAAAAGTTTTTTGAAAAATTGTTGAAATTTTTTTTATGACTCCCAAAAATTTTGAACAGAGACTACCGCCGTTATCAGCATTACCCAAAGCACACTACGTGGAGGTTGCTGGTCGGATTTACGCTTCTCGTGTGTGATTCATTCTTTAGGAGAAATGAGACCCGGAGACTGGTCAGTTCCTCCGTATTTAATGAGTCCAAATTCATTCTCCAAAGTGTGTAAAAAAAAAATAATTCAGTTCTGTTTATATCGGGTATTGCCACCCCTGTTCTCAATAACGGATGCCAAGCGTTCAGCCATATTGATGCAGCGGGAAGTGCACAATTTGGTCAATATAGCGCTGAGCTGTTAAGTTTTCGCGCACAATCAGCAAAGGTGTTCTCCAATTTCGCGAAACGCCGACCCAGACCATGACTGAACCACCGCCGTAAGCGACAATCGGACGAACAAAAATCTGGCGAAAACGTTCTCCACGAGGACGCCAAACAAGGGGACGTCGGTCGCTCCCATGAAGGGCGAACCGGGATTCGCCAGTGAACAAAACATTACCCCATTGTCTTAATGTCCATGTTCGTTAGCATAAGCTAAACGTGCTCGGCGATGTCTCGCTGTCAACATGGGTAAACGATTAAGATGCCGTGCATTTAACACATGCGACTAGAGACAGGGACATGAAGGTTGGAATCGGCCAATCAGAGAGAACGCGATATGGCGGTAATTTTGAACTTCGCAACGTGAATGATGACTGTTCTATATGGTGTATCTTTGGTTACATACAGTATTTTATCTCGAATTGATATTTTTCATTGATTTTGTTTCCATTGATGTGTGTGTGTGTTTCTTTATTTCAGACGAAAAACTGGATATTTATGTGATAAGTATATTATGTATATAGGAAAATTTGTAACATGAAGTCGGTTCTGTATTTACGCGCTTGTTCTAAGGAACAATTCGGAGCATTATATTATCATTTCACCAACAATTCTGATATTTTGGAATTACGAACGGCAAATGGCCTTGAATGACTAGGTTGGACTTACACTGATGAAAAATCTTTCTTTGAATTAAAGTCTGTCAGGCCATAAACACTAACTTTCGAAGGAGAATAGGGTTAATTGAACTTTTCAGGTGATAGATACCTATACTGAATATTTCGGTTGAGTGAATGAGCTTAATCCGCTGAATAGTTTCGGGGATATACAAATCTGAAATTACTATTGTTGTTTTTCTAAATAATAAATTCGAAAAAACCCTGCGTCCACAAAATTGAAACTTGATAATTAATTATTATAATTTTCATCAAGATCGTATATCTTTATATATATGTATTTCAACTCCATCGGATATGTATAATATATTTCTAATAAATATATTACTTGTTTGAAAACTACAGGTGGATTTTACATTCATGAATTCTAACTTGAGCTCCAAACATCTCTGGCTCTACAACTTTGAAAGAAAGACTTTTAGTCTAAAAGTTGTTTGTTCTCAAAGTTGTTATGTTTACAATAGGCTGTAGGTCTACGTGAACTGGTATTTGTAGAGAAAGAGTCTTGGTGCACAAAGAGGCCAACTCGTAAATGATTCAAATCATCAGGCGGATGATAAACCATAACTACACCCATTCCAGATAGGTTTTACCCATTCAGGAATTCGTCCTTTATTGATATTAGTCACTAAACTTGCTCAACAAATATCGAATCTCTAAGCTTCTTACTGAAATTCAAAACTATAATTATCAAGTTTCAATTTTTGTGTACGCAAAGGAATTTTTTTTGGGTTAATTATTTAGGAAAGCACCATAATTTCAGATTTGTAAATCCACGAAACTGTTTGGTGGATTTAGCTCTATATATTGAGTTTGCTCAACCGGGATATTCAGTAAATACTCTAGTCTAGTATTCTCCTTCGAAATGAGTTACAGAGTGTTCACGGCCAGACAAACAGAATTTTATTTCAAAATGAATTTTTCATAACTGTGTTAGTCCAACCTAGTTGTTCAAGGCCATTTGCCGTTCGTACTTCGAGAATTGCAGAATTTATGGTGAAATAATAACGCTTCATCAAATTGTTCCTTAGAACAAGCGCGTAAAAAAGGACCGACTTTCATGTTACTAATTTTCCAATATACCTACTATTACATAAATATCCAGTTTTCATCTAAAATAGAGAAATACGCAGTCATGGTTTCATCAAAATTAATTAAGAATATACCTGTTACCTAGAAGTAAAGACACATCATATAGAACAGTCATCATTCACGTTGCGAAATTCAAAATTACCGCCATACCGCGTTCTCTCTGATTGGCCGATTCCAACCTTCATGTCCCTGTCTCTAGTCGCATATTGCATTTAACCCATAGTTTCACGAAGACGGTTGATGACAGTTAGGGAAGAAATGTTTCGCACTTTGTGTCGCTGTTGTACCCGGTTGGGGAAATTTCTTGTAACGATGGTCGCATTGATGAAAGACTCACGTCGAACTTGTCAGACAATTGCCCGATCATCGCGAATAGTCGTGACACGATGGCGACCTTGTCCAGGGCGATGATTGTATTGGTTCGTCTCCCGGTATCGCGCATACGTTCGGCATACGACAAGTTGACTAACACCATTGTATATTATTATACAATGCTAACACCCATACGAATGGCAACATGACGTTGACCGTAAATTCTTCAAGCAAAGAGATCAAACGGTCAACCTCTGGTTCTGATAATCGAAATTCAAAATGAATTTTTGATTTTTCCAAAATTATGATTTTTTTTGTAATGCAAAAGGGGTAGTTTAAAAAAAATGTTGTAAGTTTTACGGAAATTAACGATAAAAACACCTGAAAAGCGTATAGATCGAGTTCGAAATTCGATTGGATATATAAACTCCATTCAATATTTTATTTAAAATTTTAATTCAGCTTAAGTTTGAAAATTAAGGAAATCATGAAATGCAATTTTTTGCATTTTGTTGAACATTATGAACATTTAAAGTCGAAATCGTAATCCTTCAATTTATTTTCAGAAATTCGTTCGAATAAAACAAAAAACGGCTCAATGGATTGAATCGAAACTTTGTCGAGTTTCTTTGGGCTTATTGAACTATAAAAGGCACCCTAGACATTACTGGTTCTCTCGATATTTCCAACTTAGCCCCTGATTATCTAATAAGCCACCACAACAACTTTTTTTCGCAATTTTCAAATAAACGTTAGGAATAAAAAAAAATCGTAGCTGATTTTTCTGGGGGATTTATTCGAGATTTCTAAACTCCTTAATTTTCTTATGCGATCAGCGGTTGCTGAGATATTGATGGTTAAAGACAAAAAGATCCTACTTCGTTCAAACTGCAATCACTCAGCGAGAAGTGGTCGTATCGATCTTTTCAAAAAGCAATTTAAACTGAATGAACAAGTTATCCGATACATATAGTGGATACGTTGGGACAAAAATTCACAACTTCGTAGACCAAAAAAGAACCGAAAAAAGAAAGAAAGAAAAAAATTCACTACCCCCATTTTTAAGGGAAATACAGCCACAGTTGCAAATTGTAATGTCTTTGGATAGTTTAGTCCTTCGACCTCAAAACGAAGGTGTTCTCTGCACCTTCGTTTTGAAAGTTCATTCCGTCAACGACATACAATAAAATAACTTCGCTCTTAACTAAAATGAAAACTACACGTGTTCATGGCTTCAATGGGCATGTGCAACCCCACCATGAAAAGTACAATGTATGCCCAAATATATTACACTTACCATCCCCCCCCCCCCCCTTATATAAGTCTTACTAACTAGTAAATGTTAATATAAAATATACACAACATTTTTATTACCTCTACTAAATTTCATCATTAACTTTTTTATTTACATTCCCTTCACTACGTCTAATAATTGTTTAACTATGACTCATTTTCAGGAGATGAAACATTCGATTTAGATTGATGATTTACTAAGTTACAATTGTCCTTGTCTATCATCTTTGAAGAGTTCGTCGTGTTACTAATACTACCTTCTTTACCATTATTAAAGTTATTGTTATTCGCAGAAAAATTTGAATCTACTATTTGATTTATATGTCTGTGCCACGTTTTCTACAGCATAGGTATGAAACCAAAGTACGATTTCGAATCAATTTTTTTCTTTTGATGCCGTTGATCCAACTTGATTCATTTTGAAGTCTGTATCTCTAACGGCTACAGTTTCACCTCGTTTACATTCTCTCATTTTTCCTCGTTTATAATAATCAGTTTGTCGATTTTGCGCGACTTCAACTTTACTCTTTACAGTTTCAGAATCAGTAATATTTTTTTCTATATCTACGTCAAAATAATTATATTTGTGAACAAAAGCAAGTACAGATCTGTAATTCTATTCAACATCAATTTCGCAGGAGGAACGTGGGGCAATTCGATAAGACAGCAAAATGTTTAGAACCAATTTTGATTTTTGACAATCTTCTTTTAAAATACAATTTTTTTTGTTTTCACTGAGTTTTCAGCTTGTCCGTTAAGCTATCTTTTGTGCGAGGGAGATTTGGGTATTTGGGTAATTGGAGATTCTTCCCTATTGGCCAATAGTATGAATCTCCGATTCCCCAAATACCCGAATTTCCCTCGCACAAAAGGCCCCTTTAAAGTCAGGATAAATAAAGGAGCGGGTTCGTCAAAATGAATGGAGTTTTCACTCAAAAATGATTGAAATTCCTTGCGTTACCCAACACCAAGATATTCCATAAACCAAATCTAGCAGAGATTTCACGCCATGCATAGTCGTGGTCTATATATGAATTATTTGAAGTAATGATTGCTTCAGGCCATTTACTGTATGCATCTACCACTATCAAAATATAATATTTCTGAAAAATTGGACCAACATAATCAACATGAACTCGGTATCATGGTTTCTTTGGATATTCCCAAGTCTGTAATTAAACTTTGGAGGGTAAATTCCTTACAACTAAATAGTTTTCACAATTCTTAATCAATTTTTCAATTGCCTAGTTTGTATCAGGCCACCATACATAAGAACGAGCGAAACTTTCACTTCTAACCATTCCCAAATGTGTTCCGTGAAGAATGTTCAGGAATGACAACTTTGTGACCCAGCAACAAGCAACCTCCATCAATATTCAACTGATTCTCAAATTTCAAATCTGGTCGCATTAGTTGTTCTTGAGTTATTGAGGAAATTAAGTCAAAATATCTAGCATCCACGCAATTTGACATACATATTTCTTTTCCGAAATCTCAATGAAATTTGGCACAAACCTTCAGTTTGTTCCGATGTTTCGTTAAGGAAATATTGAAAAAATAAATATGTCAAATTTCGGGGCTATTTGAAACTTTGGCGTTATGTTCTCAATATCACAAAAATAGTTAATTATGTGATGGCTGTGGCAAAAAATTTGAACAAAGGTTGAAAGTCAAGCTATGTTTTTCTATACTTACTTCGTCATTAGTAGTTCTTAGGTTTAAATCATTGACATGATATTTTTCAGAGCATCCAATCATAAATTTCTATCATTATAAAGATAACAAGAGTGAGTTTTAAAACCTATTAACTATAAAAGAAAAATATAAAGGCTGGTACGAATGCACAATGATGAAAAACTTGAAAAAAGGAAAAAAAATGTTGAGTATTTGATAAAAAAGAGGAAAAAGTTTATCGTAGTTAACAATAAATAGATATCCAGACTGTAGATTAGTCCTTCTTGCCTCTCCATCCGCCATATCTGTTTTTAAATGCGTTCACTGAAGGGGCCTGCACAACGGAGTTTGGAAGACTGTTTCAGGCACCGAAAACTCTGCTGGGAAGAAAATTCTGAGGCTGAGTTGTTCTGAACTTTTCGCGTTTCAGTTTGTAATCGTGTCCTCTGAGATGGTTTCTGTTAAGAGTGAACATCTCTGTGACTCTGTCACCCAGAAAACCGCGTAAGGCTCGGTATGAGAATATTAAATTCCCGCGAGCTCTCTTCTCCTCGAAAAGGATCTGAGTCACTGCTGGTATATGTGGGTCGAATTGGTCCACAGCCAATACGAGTGGCTCATCTTTGCGTGGTCTTGAGTCTGCCTCGCCTCTTTTTGTAAACCACCAAACCGGACCCCCGTATTCGAGGTTGGGGCGGATATAGGTCTTGAAAAATAGTACCAAATGTTCTGTCGGTGCAACCCTTAAAAGATTTGTAGATTGTAGTTGTTTGGCCTTAGGAGAGATTTGCTCGATATGGCTACGCCAGCTGAGGTCATCCGAGACAATTATGCCAAGGTCGGATAGTTAGGAAACGGGTACCAGAACCTCACCACCTAGGTTATATGGACGACGAGGGTTATTTCTTCCGATTTGCAGAATGGAGCACTTGCTTATGTTGAGAGGAAGCATCTAGATGTTACACCAGCTGTTCAAGATGTCCAGGTCTTCTTGAAGTGTTGCATAGTTGGTAATTGGATAATTGTACATTTTAAAGCCATCGTCGAAAAGAGCTAGAGTCGATCTTAGGTGAAGTGGCAAATCAGAAATATACAAAAGAAACAAGAGTGGAACCAGGACGGATCCCTGGGGTACACCGGCTGACCGGTGTCCCACGCCTTGGTCCAGTCAAACAAGCAGAAGAGAAGGTTTGTGACAGTTGAACGCCCCGGAACAAATCCGTGTTGTTGTTCTGGTATCACCTTGTGTTCGAGGGAAAACTTCAGAATTTGCTCACTAATTATGATTGTTCTTTCCAAAATGTTGGAACCGATTGATAGGAGACTTATGCGACTGTAGTTATGAGGTGAAAGCTTGTCTCCCTTTTTTAAGATAGGGGTCACACAAGCGAAAAGCCAATCGGAAGGAAGGGAAGATGAAGATAAAGATCCCCGGAATATAATACTGAGGCGACTGCGAATGCGCTGGCACAGGGCACAGCGTTGTAAGAGAAGTGCAGATATTCCATCACTACGAGGTGCCGTAGAAGTGTTCGAGACAGAAAGATGTCTGCTAACACTTTCTTCGGTTATTTCTGTTGAAATTGGATAACCAAAGTTCATCCTCTAATGAATCAAGACATAATGACAGATGTGACAAGCTGAGGCTTGTCATGCAGCTTGCTATCTAAAAAATTGTTCTGCTGCTTCAAAGATCTTGAGAACTCAGTATTAATTATGGATAGGCAAAAGACCGAATGTCAGTCATCTTCGAGTATATGGGAGTGTTGTTATGGTGCATGTTCCTAGGGCAAACAGGCTAAAATGGGACCAGAAGGCAGAGCGACATATTCTTGTTGGATATGATGAAACCACAAAAGGGTATCGATGTTTCCATCCTGTTACCGAAAAGGTTATTATCAGTCGAGATGTAACGATTATGGAAAGACCGACTGAAACAGTACCTGGTAGAGGTGACGAAAACACAGTTACAAAGAAAAGTCCAAATTCAGTGGGGGAAGGAAGTGAATGCTTTTACTTCTAGTCCAGAAGAATTCCTGAATAATGACTCCGATAGTGACAGTGATTTTGTTCCAGATGTACAGTACGATGCCCCAAATATGCAAGAAGTCCCTAGACGATCACAAAGGGAACCAAAAAAGAAAACGTTCTTTGAATATGTCGCATACTGCTTCAATGGTTCAAATGCTGTTTCAGAACTAGACGATTCAAACCCCCCGAAGACAGCAGCTGAAGCACTATCGGGGCATAATACACATAAGTGGAAGCAGGCCATGCTGGAAATTTCGAATCGTTAACGAGATGACTTTGGTAATGGCTAGGGCGAAAAAACAAGAGAGAAAACCTCAGCTAGAACATCAGTCGATTCTTTAAGACTGCTACCGATCTCACCAGAAAGGTTTCCTGATAGTGGAATGCCCACTTTGGTGTTGGAAGAGGACTTGATGTATTTAAAGAGTTTCTTCTTGTTTTTGGAAGATGCCAAACTGTTTTCAAAGTGGTTTTTAATGTTTTGCAGCGATGCGGAAACATAATTGGAGAAGTTACGGTGAGCGTTGTAGTCATCCATCGATCTCGATCTCAGGTACCTTTGCCAGAGTGCTTTCTTTCTTATTATTAGACGAAGACATTGATCGTTGATCCAGGGCTTTATAGGGTTATGCCTAACATTCTCCACTCAGGTATTGCCAGCAACAATTTCGTTGACTGTATCAACAAACTTCCCTCACACCAGCTCGATGTCATCCAGAGGTGTAAGAAATGATTTCCAGTCAATCATCTTCAGCTCATTGGATATACTTTCGTAATTCAGCTTGTCTTGAACTGTTGGCTCTTGGTTATTGAGGAGTGAAACTGTATCTCTGTGGATATGGTGACATGATTAGATTTTCCAAACGGGGGAAGATATTTCAGATCTGAAGTGAGTTGAGAGTCAGAAACGAAGACCAAATCGAGAAAAGGCGGAGTTTGGCCGCTTCTATACCTGGTGGGTCTATCGACGATCTGTTGCAGGCCGGAACTAAATGCCAGCTTGGCGAATGGGTAAGATGATGATGTCGGAAAGGGTAGTGGCCATGTTAGGTCGGTGCAATTGAGGTCTCCCATAATTAGTGTATTTTTGTTATTAGAGGCTAATGAGGACAGATAGTCTACACAACACAAATGCACCGCATAGGCGAGGTAGGTATACACATCCGGTCAGAAGCGAAAATTGAGAGTTGTAAATTTTAAGGAAGATATTATCGATACCGACCCAGTCATGATGCGTGGATGCAATTTGAGATTATGTTCCAGATTATGAAAATGGCAAAAATATTATATTTGTAGAAAGGTGAATCAATTTCATGGATTGAGAATTTCAGGGAAAATGCGAATTGAAGACACAAAATATAAGATAATTCATTTTATAAAATTCTCATTGTTTCAGTAAAAACTGGAAGCCCAAGTCGTAATTGACGTTTATGCATCAACTGATTATGTTGTCGCAAAATATCTATATCCTTTTATCATGAAGAAAGAAGAATAAACTAATTCAATTCGAATATAAACATTGGAAAAGAAATGTAGGATGTACGTTGGAATACACTTTATCGAGGCAAGGATGAAGTTAGTTAATGTGACAGAGCTATAATAGTTTCGTATCATTTATTAAATATGTATACGTATGTACTTTTGATAAAAAGGACCCTAATCTAGCAGAATTGTTTATTTAATGGAAAAAGAAATAGTTCTGATTAGTAACGAAACCTAAGGATGACCCATCTCCAGTTCAATGCTTGTTTGAATTAAACGAGAGCTCGCAAAATACATGCATGATGATATATGCAACTAATACTGAAAGGTTATATACATATAAATATTTTTATGTTACTAATTAAGGAAACTACCAAAATCTATTCACACGTGAAAAATATAAAGATGATACTATTATTTCACTTGTTTAAATCAATTTTATAATATTATAAAATGACTAATCATTAAGAGAATTTGGCAAATTTTCTCATAGATATTTCTTTTTATCGATTCATTAAATTGTCTGCAACTTTGTTAATATTTATCTCACTTGTATATGACCTTATGCTACAGTACAATAATCAAAGATGAGTGTTGAATCAAAATGAATAAATGAATTATACAAAATTTGGCGACCCGAGTGAGGAGTTTGAACTACTGTTTTAAGTGTATCTGTATAAATCCATATTATTTATATTAATATCAACCGAAATATTGTGCCATTTGAAATGATTAAAATTGTTTTGAAAAAATCTCTTTCATGAAATTACCATTATTAAATTGAAATAAATTTCGAGATACGTAAAATGTCTGGTAGTTTCATTTAAAACTTTGTATCACAACCCAGAAACAGAAGTTAACTAAGTCTTGAACTATGTATTGAATAAATTAACTATTATAAATTATCTCATATAAACATATATAATTTATTCATTAGGTTTGTATTTGTTGAAAATGTCTGTCAATTCTTCTTAATGATATACAATAGTTCTGATGGATTCTTTGCAAATAAATAATCCAGAACTCAATATATATCAAACTATGTGAAGTAAAGGGTCCTTGAACGAAAATGGTGTTCATTTTACCTTACAGATTATATAGGGTGATTCCTGAGGAGACCGTCATATTTTAGAATAAGTTTACCCTAGTCAAGACAGTCTCGAAACAATGTTTGGTTTATGGTTGGGGCCTCTATTGAGAATATCCAGGGTGAATTGTCCGATTCGACCAATTTTACTTTTATTGATAACTTTTTGGTATGGCTCATTTGATTCTAATGAAATTTTCAGAGGAGTACAATATTGATGAGCACATTCATTAATTCTAAAAAAAATTTTGAAATAAGCGGTTGATATTCTGATAATTCCAGATTAATTGTGCAGGTTGAAAAAACACCCTGTACATCGCTTTCCGAAACTACGCTATCTGTTTACGATTCTACTATAATAAGTCATTATTTGAGAGTTTCTAATTTTTTTGGCACACTTCTAGTATTCCGAGAAAATTTTATCAAAGAAAGACAATTTCGAAATTTCGCTCCAATCGATTCAACTTTTATTAATAATTTTGGTATGTCCCGTCCAATTTTGATGAAATTCGCAGTGTAGAACAATCTGAATGAGTACATTCAATAATTGCAACAATCTCTCAAAATAAAGTAGTTGTGTTGTAGTTGTGATAATTTCAGAATTTTCAGATTAATTGTGCAGTTGAAAAACAAACACCCTGAAATACATTGCTTTTCCAAAACTTTCTTATTGTTTTTCAACTGCACAATTTTTCTGAAATTATCATTATTAAAACCCTGTATTTTGAGAGATTGTTGCAATTATTGAATGTACTCATTCAGATTGTTCTACCATTGTTTAAAAAATGGTTCTACATTGCAAATTTCATCGAAATTGGATGAGCCACACCAAAGTTATCAATAAAAGTAGAATTGATTGGAGCGAAATTTATTCGATGTTGTCTGTTGTCTTTTTTTGAAAACATTTTCTCGGAAAACTAGAAGTGTGTGCCAAAAAAATAGAACCTCTCAAATAATGACTTTTTATAGTAGAATCGTAAACAGATAGCGTAGTTTTGGAAACGCGATGTACAGGGTGTCTTTTCAACCTGCACAATTAATCTGGAATTATCAGAATAACAATCGCTTATTTTGAAAAAATTTTTAAAATTAATGAATGTGCTCATCAATATTGTACTTCGCTGAAAATTTCATTGAAATCGAATAATAAAGCCATATCAAAGTTGTCAATAAAAGTAAAATCGGCCAAATCATACTGTATATATTCTCAAAAGAGACCCTCAACCATAATCCAAACATTGTTCCGAGACTGTCTTGACTAGTGTAAACTTATCCCAAAATATGAAGGTCTCCTCCGGAATCACCCTGCTATATATAATCATTGTATAAAGAGGGATAGTAAGCCAACCTTGCGGAAATATCATTTGACGGCCCTGATACCACGGATAGATGGCGACACAAGCGCTGGTATCAGACATGTCGATTCTTAGTTCGGGTTGTAGTATGTCGTAGCTTGAGTTACGTAGGCTCATAGCTTCGTAGCCAACTCTACCCGATAAAAGATGGCGCAAATTCTTTCAATTAAGATGTCTCTGCGATCGCAGGTCATTTGGAGGATGGAACATGGGCGGAACTAGAAGATGGGTGTATTCATCTAAATCTACAATAGCATCGTTAAAGAATACAATGACAACAGAAAAATAAGTATTCAAAAAAAAGTTGTAGAAATTGACTCGCGCATCGGGTACTTCGAATGATATGTAAGGGATAAAATATTAGAATACAATTTGACCAAATTCGATTTTAATATTTAATTCTTTAATTAAAATACTTCACAAACATTGTATTATACACCAATGTTTAAGGCGGAATGCTAAATCTTAATGAAATTGAATACAATGATCCTAACAATGCTTTTTGGATGATATAAATAACGAAAACTTTTGATAATTTCCCACATGAAATAATTAGTAGTCAATTAAATCCCAAAAGTCACAATATTATGTTCCTGAACATCAATGCCAGGGGCTCCATGCCTAAGTGAATCTGTGCGCTACATTTATCCGTATTTTCATCTAAAAGAGGCTGAGAATACATAAAGGGGTATATCTAATGCAGAAAAATGAGTCATACTCATCGTTACACCTGTAGAGGTCGATATATCATATAGGTTTGATATGATTATTAAATCCTGACACATTATTTGTTATATTTTGCATCTCTTACGAATAATTCTCAAAAAAATTCCCTTGTTATAGCCCAGGGCTATTTGAAACCCGTTCCGGTTCTTCTAACCCGCTATATTAGTAACTCCACTTCAAGACTGGACTTTTACTTAACAAAAAAACGATAATTATCAATTATCTCCCCCTACAATTAATGGCACAATACGGATTTGCCATTATTCACCTAGCAATTAATCCGATTTAAAACTCAAATTTTATTCGAAAAGCTTACGAGAACACAAACAATACGGAAATTATATCTTCTATACGCTATCTATAATCTAATTCAGGGGCGCTATTTTCGAGTCATCCGAATCACTTTCGCATGCGAAAGTGAGGTCTAGATTTGGCCAAATGCGACAGTTTGGCAACGTGTTGTTTTTCCTTAGAATTTGTATTTGTAGGCAATCCTCATTACAAGCCCCAAGGTGAAATGATATACAAACGAAAACACAGTGGATACTTATTAATGTTTTTGATGGATTTTACAGATTGAAGTTGTTTTTATGGGCACTTCTTTTTTTTAATAATTATTTCTGTCCTCTCGCGAACTAATATTAGTTATTAGTGATGGAGTGAATATCTGAAAGTTGATGTACGAGAAACGATGTGGACTGAAGCCTTATTAAACAATGATTGAAGGTAGGATATATATTGTATTGTACCCAAATTCTATTTGTAATATTATTAGTTCTGTTTTAGGTATCAAATGGATATATTTATAATTACTCAGAGCTTCAGAGGAATTGAATTATGCTGTTGAAGCTTAGGATGTTCGGAAAAACTACAAATACAACACAAATACAAAATATACTACATATGAGGTGTCGAATAGTAGTTTCTGCACAAGGTGCAAACGCAGACTTTTAAATGTCTACAATCTTACGAATACTTTGAAAGCTCAAAAACTATTAAAAATTTATATGTACAAAATATAAGTTAAAATAACAAAATAAATGAAGCATATACAATATGGAGTGTTTTATTTACAAGTTCATGGTTGAAATGATGTATTTTCTGAATACTGAACAAAGCAATTTAAATACCTAATTTGAACTGTATTCTTGATGATCGCAACGAAATTGCATGTATAGTTGAATTGAACTCAAATGAAAATTTGTAGGTACTCAGTTCATCAGAAATCCACTTCAACTAGATTAATTACTTTCAGTTTGTGCTCATTTGCAGGAGAATTTTAATTTTGTTCAAATTGGGGTTTTCTCAAAAATGAATAAATTTTTTTCGGTTAAAATATAGTTGATTAATATTATACAGGGAATAATTGTTGGAGAAAATTCATAAGCGCACTGCAACAAAATAATATTGTTGAACGTGTTCTATATAAATAATTGATTTTTGGTGGATTGAACTGAAAACTTTGGTGGATTAAACTGAAAACTAATGATTTTCCACCTTCCCTACGCTTACAAAAATTAATTTTCCATATACAAACGCAAATTTCTCCAAAATGGTTTTCAAATGTTTCACCATCAAATGAGGGTACATATTAACATCGTATAAATATACAATGATATTAGCATATTGGTTCATGAATTTAGATCCCATAAAGGGTGAAGTAACTAGATTGGGATTATTTTAATATCTACCTCGTTCTCACTTTTTCTACTTTTAGGAACCCAAGAAAATCCTATGTACAGTGCCGAAAATGTGAAAAATTAAAAGGGTAGTTAATCATAAATCAGTAGAAGTTTGTTCTGGATCAACTATGCCACCCAGGAAGAAAGTTTTTCTGAATAAAATTTGAAATTTTTTTTTGAGTATGAATAAGATACTTTTTGACTGCGGGAAGTGAATAGCTTTTATCTATGGATTAATACACGGTTTTCGAAATAGAGAAAAAATTGCTACATATTACTACATATTACATATTAGTGAATCCGCATGCGGATTTGAATCCGCCTGCCTCGACCCATCCGATGTATTTCAGTCGAAAACGAAGCTATGCGCAAGTTCATTTACTAGTGCGCAAGTGCATATGAGTCATTTTTGTACCGTGCAAAGTGATCAGCACACCTAAAAAATAAGGCATTTTATCATTTCCCCTCTTTTTTGTGGTGATTTGGTTTTTTTAAATTCAAAAGTTATTTTAGAGTTCAGAATAATAATTGAAACATTCAAAATTATAATAAAAAAAGGGTTTTCGTGAATAAATCTTGCCCAAGCACTCCGTGAATACCATGTTGCCAAACTGTCGCATCGCCGCGAGAGCTCGTAGACGAAATGAATTCGGATGAGCTCGAAAATAGCGCCCCAGAATGGAATTACATTGAATAAGTTTTGAAATTTATCCGAAACCACAAATATTCCTTTCAAAACTTTTGAAAAAATATATTTCAAACAATGACTAATAGAGTTTTATATGTGGTTTCAAAATGATCTGTCTTATTTTTTCCGTATTCTATGATTTTGGCCGAACTAGTTGTTCCATCCTTGTGCCCGCACTCCGCAGTTCTTCTCTCTCTAAGCCATGTCCATATAGTTGTATAAGTCCATAGTTTGCACAGTTGGGATGAATGAATTCAATAATCAAATAAATTATTAAGCTCCACAAAGTAGGCTATGTTTCCAATTTTTAGTAGCTGCATAAGCTCGGCTCACCAACCTGGCTGAGGTATTTTCCGAGTTCCAAAAAGCTTTTTTTCGAATTTTTTAATGTGCAAGCAAAACACACTAAAAATTCGATGTTTCCTCAGAAATGCACAATAACCTGAGTGAAAAAAAAATCTTTAACTCTTTATGCAATCAACGAAATACTCTGAAAGGGACGTTCGAATTGACTATTCGCTACAGTCACTGTATAAGGATTCTGAATAAAAAGCTTCAGCGTTATTTATCAAGAAATAATAACGTGGACCATACACGCCACTGTCTCTGTCTTCTTTTATATTTTTAAATCTTGCGCTTAGTCTTTTCGGGTTGATTGCAGTTCTCTAGATAGACGAATATAGAAAACTTCATTCCTTTCTTCTATAACAGAGAGAAATAAAATAGTTCCTAAAAATAACTACATTTTTTGCGGAGGTCGCCACTTCACAGACCATTTTTATTGCAGTACCACAACGTGACAACTAGATGGCTCTCGAAATCGCCTCAAATCAGTTTAACATAGTGACTGGCTTACTATTTATATATTATATTTTGATGTTCTGTGCTATTTACTATCCCTCTTTATACAATGACATAATGTACATATAAAATATTAACTTGAGGCGAAACGGCGAAAGTAAGTTACCAGAAATGATAATTATCACTGATGATGACCTCATGTTGACAGCTATTTGAAAGGCCCCCAAACGTATGATAGCCTTTTAATAAAGGTCATTTCACTCACCTGGAGATAATGTGCCCGATAAAAACTCAAGTAGATTCGAGTTATGAACATAAATTTATTAGCAGACTTCCATCAGATACATATTTCTGGAAATTGTAATTGAGTTTTCCGCCATCTCTACAAGTATTATGCTTTAAGTTGATTCTTTCAAAAGTTATCGTGAGTAGGTTGATTGAGGCTTATAATTAATATTCAACTACTACAAATACTCAACGATAATATCCAGCGGATGATTCCGAGATAATTCGGATTTTTTGTTGCAATATTTCCCAAAGTACAGATCTGATAGTTCCCCAATGCAGATGAAGTCTCTGATAAATTGATTTTCAGAACGAAACTCTGCATGAACCTTATTCATACAGTCATATACCACCCAGTTTACTAGATAGAAATATCTTTAATGGATATTCTCACCTTTCCTTCTGCCATTCGAGTATTAAACCACGTGGTTTAATCGTAGATAGAGATATCTACTGGTTTAATACACATTGCTTCCTCTCTACAAATACCGAATATCTAAGTTGTTTCTTTTCGACACTACTCTGTTTATTTTTGCTTCGCCATCGTGAAGAACAATCACCAGACGAACGTGCGATCACAGGCAAAATATTGTGTGAACTGGTAAATGTTTGAATGCGTCGCAGAAATAAGATGAAAGTTCTACGATCGTTTGTTATAGCTGATAAAATAATTAACTAATGTGGAAAAATTTGGTTGCAATATCAGAGCGTTTGCTATATGAAAGTTCATTATAGGCTGGCAGATTTTGATATGTAATGATACATGCTTTTGGCTGGAATGTTATATTTGTTCGTTTTATCATGTGTTCAACTGTATATAGAAAACAATCTTTATATATATGATTTCATTATAGGTAACAACCTCAATGTAAGACTACCTGTATTCAGATTTTCTTTAGGATGGATTCCAAAATTGATTGAGCAATACAAAATAATTTAATTTAGATAGAAATGATGATACTAAGCAGTAAATAACTTTTTCTGATCAATGTATACTCGGGTCTTCTAACACACCTTTGGGAATCAATGACATATCACTTCTTTTATCTATATACTTGTTTGTCTAACCATTATTGTGTATCAGGGTTAGAGCAGTGCTAAGCAGGTTATCTTTTTTTCATCATGCGTTCCTTCAGGTATATACCGATGACTTTTGGTCCAGCTTTCAAATAGTTTGAAATTCAATGGCAGGAGATTGAAAGGTGCTTAGCGACCGCCTTTTACCAGAATAGTATTTATGATATGTGTAGTAACTACCAACAACTATCCGAGCGAATCAGCAGTCGCTAATCATGTTTTAAAGTATGGCCAATTCCATTTCGTACAAATTAGTAAAACGATTAAAAATTTTCAAACAAAAGGATAACCTGCTTAACAACCATTAAAGCCCCGTTGGTAAGTTATCATTCCAAATTTTCGGTAGATATTAGTTAGTAATGTTTAAGTATGTTTTATTGAAATAAAAAATTTCCTCCCTCAATTGGGAAATTGGATAACATAATTAAAAAGTGCAAGATTTGGCAGTAAAATCTAATGACTGTCAATAAATTGCAATTCTGATATCACCAGTACATTATTAGGAAGTGGTTTCGGTTGAGGAGAAAGTAGGGTAACTGTTTGTCTATCCACATCAACATTTGTAACACAAACAAAGCCGGCCACCTGTGTTTTGATTATATCTTCTTCCGCTTCACAGTCACAAAAACTAACAGCAAGTAAATGATGTAAAAGTCCAGCATTAGGTGTGAGAGGGACCAACTTTGTCATATGGTCCTTTGGTTTCATACCTAGGGGTAAACACGAATCTGGAAGAGGTGGTGCTCCAATTCTGAATATTTTTAAATCGGACCATTTGATTTCGAAGGAATGTGGGTATAAAGAATTTTTAGGTGTTCCATAGAAATATTCTCGAATTCTTTGGTTTCTAGCATCTGCTCTCACACTCTTCGATCTTTCGACTACTCCTCCACTTTTCTGTAGAAATATAACTTTAACAAAGTCTGGCATATCTCGGACTAATTCATTATATAATCTTTCCTGGTCTAAGACTAAAACTACATCAACTTCAAATGCTTTAGCATGATTCAAAATCAGTTTATAGCCTTCATTTTTCACCCATCCACAAGTATTTATGATAACACCTGAAGTTCTGGCCCTCTTATTTACTTCTAACTTCTCTTTAACAGCTCCAGCCAATTGTGTTATTAAGAGTGAAAACAGAGCTGTATTCTTTTCATGACTTTTATGTCCATAATTGAAAACTAAAGGAGCTTCTTGAGCAAAACCTTCATCTATTGAAGCGGGTCTCTCAATCAATAGGGCTCCAATACTTCCAGGCACCCCAATTGAACCTTGTCCTGCATCTAAGTCTACAAATATAGGTCTTCTTCCTTCTCGCACAGCATAATTCAACAAAATTCGGCAAAGTGTGGATTTTCCTACATCACAGGGTCCCACAATCATTGTGGTCGGTCCCTTGCTATTTTCTCTTTCGGCATCTATTCGCATATATTCTAAAGCTGCATGACAATTTGAATATACAACCATTGGGGTCTCTTTCGCAACATAAATGACATCAGTTTGACCTCTTATTTCCAAAGTACAACCAAACCATGTAAACACGGCAATTTTTGCACCTGCTGTGAATTCGTATAGTTTTCCTTTTACAATTTCTGTTCCAAATACTTCAGCTTGACCCGACCGAAGACTAAGGTATACTTTAGCTGATTTTGATTCTACTTCGAAGCGAAGCTCTTGGTCAGTTTCCAATTTAAATTCCTGAATTTCATTCTTTTGATCGTCTGCACCAGACATGTTTACAGGTGAAATAAACAATTCAAAATTTTCGAAATAGTGCAAATCAAAAAAAATCAAATTTGTTATCCATAGACTAATATCATGATCACAGAACATCAAAATAGAGGAAGTGCAACCTGCCTTGTAAACTATGCGCAACAATTGTGACATTTCTCCTGTCATAAAATAAGTGGGAATATTCCATTATGGTTCTAGAGGGGTGTCTGCCAGTTGAAGTATATGTCATTTTTCTCTAAAATTACATTGGTACTCTGTGGTTCAGTTAATATTTCTGATTATTCTGTGTTCTAAATTCAAATTAGGCAATCCAAACCACGTGACTTTTTAACCTCAAATATTGCGTTTGGCGGGCAAACAAAACATTGTTGCATTTCGCGCTGAGGTTTCAAGCTACTTTTATTGTATTTATTGAGCATTTTGGATAATTATTCTCTCATCTTAAGTGTTAAATCGAATTGTTATGGTGTTTTAACATGCAGAGCAGGGGGGTGAAACTCCTAGTGGAATATGGGAAACAATTTTCTGTGACTGTCCACTCGAGATTAAGGGAGATAGAAGATATGAAAGTATAGCTTTCTCCGTCGGGACTGGATGATCCGAAATGACATTTGACTTATAGTATTTTTGCCGGTAAAGGCGGTAAACAGGGGGGTGAAACTCCTAGTGGAATATGGGAAACAATTTTCTGTGACTGTCCACTCGAGATTAAGGGAGATAGAAGATATGAAAGTATAGCTTTCTCCGTCGGGACTGGATGATCCGAAATGACATTTGACTTATAGTATTTTTGCCGGTAAAGGCGGTAAAATAAAAATGGAGTTGTTTACTGAGGGAACTGGCTAGATAAGCTAATAGTTCGTAAATTTTCTATACAGTTTTTTGTATTCTTTACTCGTTTAACTCCTGTAATAATATTTGAAAAATC
This sequence comes from Myrrha octodecimguttata, assembly GCA_958510865.1. Lineage (NCBI taxonomy): Eukaryota > Metazoa > Arthropoda > Insecta > Coleoptera > Coccinellidae > Myrrha > Myrrha octodecimguttata. The sequence continues at coordinate 27,876,118 of OY294056.1, forward strand.
AAGGAAACCTTCCTCGATCAAACTTAAGTTCACATGAAAGTTTTCCTTAGATGAAAATCCATACGAGTAATGTCAAAGGTTTGTGATAATATCACAGGGTCTCAAAAAAACCTGCATTTTCTCGATTTTGCTACGAATCCTTCTAGATTTTTAACCTGGTAACAAGGCTTCAATATTGATGCAATTCCCGAATATGTTCTGAATGATCATGTAGATATGAATCTTATGATTTGAGTTCCGAAGACAGCTATAATAGTTCCAGTAATGACTCTGAGAAAATCATTGATGCCTTCAACATCTGATCAACCTTCAGTAGAAAGGCCTGATACAACAAGCTTTGCTTCTAGTGCTGAAGTTGCCAAAATTATATAGGTAAATGAAAATTCCTTTTTAGTTGAAAATAAACCTGTATTTTTAGGAAAATTAGGATTCTCAATCATATTTGTCCGTTGAGCAGCAGTTCTTATACCAAATTCGTAGAGAACCGTATCTTTCAAATTATTCAAACTCAAAATGAATAGTAGGCAAAAAAAATTAAAATTGTTTATAGAAATCGCCTCTGCGTTAACAGAGTTGTACATACTTTTCAAAGTTTGTAACGCTGTATTGATGCAGTAATGCAGGAGCAATTTGTTTCCATTACCAATAGTTTTCATTATTTTCACTTGTATTTCTAATGTAGGAAAGCCTACCAATATTTTATAGCAACATTTTTCACTTGGAAAAAAAAGGATTTCCTAAAGTTTTCAATTTTGAATTAATTTGAATATTTGATTTCTAGGTTTTCACCAGTTGCTCCAGGATCCAAGGATTAAATAAAGTGGATTCAGCAACCCTTTGCTGGAAGACTCATTTGGACATATCCTTGAATGCTAATATTGTTATTATTCTTTCAACTTTTCAACATATCATTTCGTTAATGTTAATAGTTAATGAATTGCAAATGACCTTTTGGTTATTTCTTTATATAATGTTGGTAGATTCTGTATAATTAAACAGAAGAAATAAATGAAGAATCGTAATACAATTAACACATATTACATAGGTATGTAATTGAGTTCACTTCATGTCGGTTTGGTTTTCATGACTGAAAAAGAGTAAAATTCCATTTGAAAACATAAAATGTAGTATGAAGTTAATTTCTATTACCTTCGATCTTATACCTAGCTCTAACAGTTAATTCAAATATTCCCGCCACAAACAAAATACTTTCAACTCTGCATGTTAGGGTCGCTAGTGAGCTTTCCATCCAAAATTAGTTCCCCATCTGGCCGTTGGTGTCTCTAGTGAATGTCCATCTAAGATGGCCGCCACTTTGTTTCCACAGATTAGTAGGGAGTTTACACTTCTTATATATTTGTATTCTATGATGCAGAGTACTTATTTAGAGAAGTTATTGCGGGAAAACCCAGACGTTGTTCAAAGGTGAATATGAAACTTTGATTGCTTTTTTTCCTTACTCGGTTAACTAGTGATATTCAATAAATCCTAATTTGTTTGCAGGTATATAAAGAAGTTAACAATTTGGATTTGGACACATTCATCTTTACAACTGGTGAATTAGACAAGTATCAATGGCATTCCACCACTTTCCACTTTCCCTGATATATTCTCGTATATTGTGTTAGCACACAGTTTCTAATCTCATGAACAGATGAAAGCCTACAAAACCCTTGATGCTCACAAGAATTTTTCCGCAGGTTTTGTCTTGAAAGTAGAAACAAGAATTTTGAATGATTTTCATGTCATTACGACCTTAATATGTTGCCTTTGAAGAATATGAAAGGGACATGGAAGAAAAACATGAAGAATTTACCATTAATGATGTAGGTGTATTTGCTAGTGCAAAACCTCCACAATTTGGAGCATCTTCAGACAGATTACTGTGTTGTGAATTTTGTTTGGGAAGAGCGCTGGAGGTGAAGCTCCTCATGCCAATGGCACAAAAGACATCGAGGAAATAACATCACATTAAAACCTGATCACTCATATTACCAAGTGCAGATTTTTATTTCTGATTTGAAATTCTGTGATTTCGTACACTGTTCTCAGTTACTTTTTCTACAGAACTTGTGATTTTTTTTTATAATGTAGGTGAAGTAGCACCTTGATGGTAATGTATTCATTAAATAATTGAGCGCAATTAAATTTATATTATATCTTTTTATAATAGTGAATAAAAATACAGAACAACAAATTTTAGTTTCTTTCAAATATTTTTTTTATTACTGAAACATAGGTACTCCCATAACAAAATAAACATTATTAGTATTACAAAACGAATAACTCACTTAAAAATAATTATGATTTATATGTGGATCACGATTTCCAAGAAACTACAACGCTTAAAATGATGTATGAAGTATAGAAATATTCCCACTTAAATACAATTTTGAAATTCTCATCAGTCCCTGGGGAGTGTTTTTAGCTTTTTTTCCAAATCTAATTTTCAACGAGGCAAAATTGAGCTGCTCGAGTTTTGTAGCTAACATGGTCATTGTAACGTCTGTTTATGTAGCACCGTTCTTCCACTGCCCAGTATCGCCCAAATCACTTTCTTCATCAAACTGAAAAATAGAAAATTTTTTCATTACGTATGTCTTATAAAACTAAAATTTGCAGATCACAACTTCTTCCTTAGGACATTACCTAGTTGCTTGGTCCATATACTTCATGACTTAATTTCATTCTTTTGTCTGCCGCAAATTTAGATTTACATCACACTTGCTTTTAGAATGGACTAGATTGATGATCCAGGTGATGTGATGGGACCCAATCTGGATGATTTTCATCACTCAAAGCACTAGATTATCCTACAAATTGAATCAATTATAAGTTTGTATTGGAAATAGGATGCTTTACATAAACTGAAATAGAGAACAACATTCACACATATGCTTTATCAATCAAGCTTGTATAAAACTGTAATATCAAACATCAGTTACACTCATATAGAAATACAGAAATATCTATTTTCTTCTTAGGTACCTACCTGTTGTGAAATGTCTGCTACAGACCCTTCGGTTTCTAATAATTGATTCAGTTAGATCTTCCCTCTTGATGGCTGCTAACCACATTTCCCTTAGTTTCCTTGAAAGATCGTTTATATGTGGGCAATGCCTCAGAGTAACAGTTACTCTGAGGGTAATGCAAAGAGCTTTTCTCAGTAGGTACTCCTAAGGTCCCGATTTGAAGGGCTTCCACAATTGACCATTATACATGTTACAGGCATTTTTTTCACTTAGTTCTCACTATATTTTTCAATAAAACTAAACGATATTATACACCAATCAGTGTGAAATACTCTGAAAAAGCTTCCAAAATAGAACTAGTTTACAAAGTAAACAAACTTGTTTGCCCTCCAAGCGCCACGTGGGATTATTTTGACAGGTCGTTGGATTCCCTAATTGAATGGAGAGGAATTTTTGTCTTCAATTAGAAGAAAGCTTTATAAATAATAGTTTATTTAATACAATAATTTTTGCAATTACATGTGTGTGAAAAACTGAATTGTAGGATAAACAAGTATCTGATATTTGTCTTTTACCTAACGAAATATGAATACTTATAACATAGGTTGCGGTTTTCTGGACCAAACAAATACAATTAGCTCCTAGAGAAACCAAATAAATCCATAAGGGTTGAATAAATATTTGTGAGAAGGTTAGCACTGATTCACAACAATCCTAATGTTGTCACAAAGATTAATATATTCACTTCACTAATTTACAATAACACTGATTCATCAAGGGAGGGGAGCGGCATCCAAAAATCCAGAAAGACTGCCAAAATCATGTAGAAATCTTCAGTCCAAGTCCTCCCTGGCAATACCACTTTTCTAGAAAATCAATCAACAATTAGACGATGAATATTGAAATAAAGATTAACTATAAATACTACAAATCAATCTTTCAAAGATAAGACTCCCAATAAGATAGTTCCCTGAATGAAGTTCATTAAGTAGTACTCCACTATGCTAGTAGAATATTCACACGAATTGAATTTATGAACTGTGAGAATAAATAAGTGATATAATCCCAAAAATATATTCAGAGATCAGTTAATACGATCACAGTTATAAAGGAGTACGATTAGGTGTTGAATATTTTTAGGTAAAATAACTTAAAATAATTTATTTACCGTCGTAAGCCTTAATGGTTGGAAAGGATCTATAATATAATCATCATTGGTAAAACTTTCACACCCGGCCAGTAATTATTATTCCTAGAATATGTTATGTTTCTGATGGATCAACTGAATAGATTTTTAGGCTGGAATTGCCGAATATACATACACCTAATAACATATCAAATTAGGTCTATGCGTATATTCAATGTCCAAATTAATTACCTAACATTATGCCACAGCCTTAGTATTAAGATGGACTTTCATACTGTTTTCACTAGAATCTAAGATTGAAAAATTGCGAATACACATGCCTAAATGATGTATTATTTGTACTGCATGGGTAATGATAGTCAAAGTAATTACCATTTTTTTTTATCTTATCATGGTTAAAAATAAGTGCTTGAGCTCATACATAAATGATTCCTCCGAATTCAACATTATCTGAATCCTGAAAATAAATATGGTTACACATATTACACCTGAAAAGATATTAACTTCATATTACATGGGTATTATTTTAATTTCATTTTTGAGTAACAATAACAAACTGCCACAAAACACGCTAAAAATGAAATTGGCATATCATTTGACATAATGTCATGTCATTCTACCATTTCGATATATCCGCGACATGTTTCTGACAGATAAAAATAAGTGGAAACGTATGTCCTTGTTTCTAGTTTTCTTACCGTCGCTTCACCCCCCTGATCATGATGTAAGCAAAACATTGTGTGCTCATCTGTGATCACACGATCACAGACTGTGATCGTATTTACCAATGAGGACGTCATTTTTTTAATTCAAATTCAAGCAGAGAAAATATATTTCCTTGTATTTTAATCTTGCTGACGTCACTTTTTCTTTTCAGATGAGCACAACTTGTTTTAAAACATGGTGCGCTCATCTGAAAAATTAGTGACGTCAGCAAGATTAAAATACAAAGAGTTGTATATTCTGTGCTTTGAATTTGCATGTTAATTCGTAGCCTACGTAGGCCTCGGTTAATTCAAAGCACATAGTATACAACTCTTTGTATTTTAATCTTGCTGACGTCACTCATTTTTCAGATCAGCACACCATGTTTCTACATCAATCGCAACTACTGCTAAGCGATACGCCCTCTGGCGATAGAAATTCGAACACTTCCAAGCTAGTAGTTTTTCGACGTGCCTGCTATTCTAACGTAATTTGCTTACTTTTGGAGTTCATTTTCGAGCTTTTGTGTTGTTCTCCGAGTTGAAATTTTGGTATACCGAAAGTGTTTGGAATATTCATCAATCGATTCCTTTCTTTCCGATTAAAATTTCCGATTGTATTAATTCGAAATGGCATCCTCCCGAAATGACTATTGTTGTGTACCTCAACTCAATGTTATTCATGGTCAAAGAAGAAAGGATCATCTAGTGCTTACAGTTTTCATTTTTTCCAAAGCCAAATGAAAGTAAAGTTAATATGGAAACAGCATTTGGCAGGGAACTCAATGAGAAGAAAGGCCTAGCTTCAGAAATTGAAGATTGGAAAACAGGTCACGAAATACATGAAAGTATGTTCACTGCATTTCTCTGAAGATGTTTATTTTCATGAAGGTAAATTACCTACAATGTATTCATTTCGAAACAACTTCATGCCATGATGTTTTCAGGTGTATATGAAAATAAGGGAATTTTGAAGAAAAATGCTGTAGAGAAACTACCGAGCACTTCTGCAGCTACCTAATTCACATACTACACAAAATCATATTCTAAAAGAGTGATCTGGTTGAAAAACCTGACAAAAACTAGATATACTGTTAGAGTTGATAATAGCTGAATTTATTCATAAAAATACATTAAAACTTTTCATTTCTATATAAAGGTAGGTTGAACCAGCTGTGACATTTTTCATTTTGTATATGTATCTTGAGCTGCTGTAATATGAAAATGAAATCAATTATATGTCTATCTGTTTCCTTTTCTTCAGTAATACGATGCAAAAGAACTAAAGCAGAAAATCTGCTTTCATTTTATTGATTCACTCGTTTGTAAACAAAGAACAAGTCATATCATTTGGACTGATTCTAGATTTACCACATAATATAGCCTTCATTCAGCAATTCTTCACATAAATAAGGGTCCTTAAATTACTTACTGAGGTGCCTATTTTTCCAGAAATTCAAGTTACCTTAGATATTGGTTCATTTTGATCCACCAAGCAACATACACTTAAATTATCCTCCAGGAACGATTTCAAGTACGATTTTATATCGTGATCCATACGAAAAGTTCGTTCTCAAGAAATCTCACACACAATTATAATAATTTCTTTGAATATTCAAGCTCTGCTTAATAAATATTTGTTCTCCACCACATTTCTAAGGTTTGTTTACATAAAACTACTAGCTTGGACAGGTTCCAAATTTATCCGTCAGGGCGCTGGCATCTTCGCAGAAGTTCATGCATGATGTATACTCCATTCACTTTTATAATGTAGCCCGGTTGGCCATGATTTAGGTTTATCAAGTTTTTTCCCTTAAAACTGACGCAGGTTGGCACTCATGAAATATCGGCAATGTCAAAGGACGTTGCCAAATTTCAATTTCTACTATTATCAATATCAATCGATTCTAGATTTCTAAATCTCAGCATAATAACGCTTGCAAACTAATAAAAGTGCCGAAGGTAGTTTTGAAGAAGCAGAGGCAAAGTATCAGGAAGTGCTATGTAGAATTGAAATCGGCTTTTTCTGATAGTAACCCTCAGGGGGATGAAACTTCTATGCGAATCTTGGAAACAGGAAACGTCAAACGACACCAACAATTCACGGTATGTAAATCACGGTATATGTTTTTGATCTGCAAAATCGAGCCAATCAGCGTTGAGGATTTGAAAAATTCTTGTTATGATGTTGTTACAATGATGGCGGTTGCTGTTTGACCGAATTGAATAGAAAGCCAAAAACCGGATCATTATCGGCTGGACTCCGAAATTTTAAGGTTTACCGATAGTACCATAAATTGATTTTAGGTAACAGCTGATGGAAATAATTCGTCTGGTAGTTTCCTCAATTTATTTTAAATTTATTAGTACGTCAGGAATTATAGAGGTTGGTTCTGCTAACGATTGGATCAAATTCATATCCTACAATCTACCCAATGGACATTACCGAATCAGATTCTTCCGAAAGAACGATCCCAATTATTGTATTAGAAGGAACTCTGCTCTTTTAGTCCAAGTAGAATCTGATTATATGAGTACGTCTTAATGTTATTTCCTGTCTGATACTCAAGAGGAATATGCATTTGTATACATCCAAAAGAGTGCCTTACGTTGAAACTCAGGGAAAATGGTTTAAACAACAATCATCAACATGATGCAGAACTTGTAAAAGTCACTGTGTATCCTTCAACATCAAAACAAACTTTTTCTGAAGGGGGTTTCAGGTGCTATCTGATATGGGGGATATCAACACTGAGGAGATCTTGCTTTGAAACAGGTTCAAATATTAATTTGGAATCATTCATTTTAGCAGCAATTAAATCAGGATTCTATGTGAAAAATTCAAAAGAATATATTTTCAAAATTGTCTGATCCAAAATTAGTGTTGAGGAATGAACGTATTCAATTCTTTGCTAAATTCATTTTTAGATGTCAGATTTGAAATTATTGAAGCAAATTCAAGAAAAGTTGTAGGAGTTCCTCAGATTCTTTTTCTATCACCCAGGGAAACAGTTAAGGTAAGGAATAACTACTACTTCTATATTGGTCGCTTTAACCTATTTCTGATCATTTCAAACTCCAAGTTGATTGAATGTATAGTTTAGATAAATATTGTGCTATCATATTGTATGAAATATCCTTGATTTCAGGGTAATTTCTGAGAGTTCTGTATAGAAACAACTCAGACTTGATTGATAAAACTAATATGTTTTTCTTGTTTCATACTCCAACTTACCACATGGAATGCTGAAAACCAAGTACCTGAGCAACCAAACAACACTCTTTTTCATTTTTAAAAGAACCTATATTTTATTAGGATCATTATATATTTTATTTATAATTTATTGAAGAGATAATTCATTTTGTGATTTTGAGTCGATCTTCATATTATGTAGGATTTCACAAGTGATTCACATGACCTCAAGTGGTATACTTTGATAAATCTGTCGGGGTTCTGAATACCATGGACCTTTAAATAATGAGGAATTTCATGTAATACCTTTGCTTGTTGAAAGTAGTTCATAAATATGAAGGTAAAAGCCTCTTCAGGTCAGTAAATAATTTTTTAAATTTGACATAACTGAAATTCTGTGGAAAAGGGTTCATAGCTTTATTTTGTTCTAAAATGCTATGTGAAAAAATCCCTTGAAGATCCATATGGAATACACTACGGAAACACCTGCATATATTTATTATTTGAAGCACTGAAACCCTCCTACATTATAGTAGTTGGGTTTCATAACTTCATGATTATGTGTTCATTGAAGCCAAATCTATTGTTTTGTATCAATGCCCAGAAAGCCTAATTCAATTTCACTCATTTTGAAGTAAGACTCTCATTATTCAAATAAAATCTTTTGTATTGATAGGGAATCAATTATTAAATGTAAAATTTTATTTATAAATATAATTTGTAAATGGATTTATATGTAATCATCATTTTATATCAAATATGTAAGATCCGATGACTTCAATACATTTTTGAAATAAAAATTTTCGTTTAATTTCAAAATATTACCCTACTGATAAAAATTCAAATAAACTAGTTTCCCGCCGTAATTCAAAATTATTCCCGCCATGACACCAACAAATGGCGGACACTTTGTTTCTCTGGTTTAGTGGGGAGTTAGCACTTCTTATATATTTGTATTCTGTGGTAACCCTGATAATTCCCTGATAGATTCCTAAGAACATAAATTGAGTTAGTTCTTTCAAGATGACAGGTTTTAGTACCTACTACTTCATTTTGATACTGGAGTATTTCAAGTTGTGCAATAATGTATTTAAATGTCTTCTGTAGGCTTATTTCTTGAGAATTTCGAAAAGTAGGGAATTCCATAGGTTTGTTGGTTCGTTTATAAGTTTTACTGCAGGGTTATTCGAGTACTATTATTTTTTTTTTTAATGAACTGTCACAAAGTAACGAATTACTCTATCCATCATTTTTCAGTAAAATTCCACAACACTCGATTCTTGATTTCCGTACAAGAAAAATGCATAACTGAATCTTCCAACCATGTTTATATACGTCAAATATTTCCAGTATTAACAGAGACAAAAGTTTTTCAACATTCGCCAGGTCTTTGGAATGATTGAATTCACATAATATTTTCTCAAATTCATTACTTTATCAATGTAGATTGACATTTGAAAAATAAGTAATTACTACGACCTCTATGTAGAGAGGACAACGTTGCATAGTTATCTGACAGGAAAATGACTATAACCTAACATTTTCAAAATATACACGGTGAAATCTGTCATGATGTCATGGCCAACCGGGCTACATTATAAAAGTGAATGGAGTATAAGTAAAACATGTTTTTACATCAAACGGATATTGTTTCTATGATCTATTATATATTTGTATTCTGTGGGAGTCATCACAGAATACAAATATACATAGAAATTAAAACTTATGTGATATCTATGCTCATAGGACACAGAATCCCCCAGAATATATATTTGTATTCTGTGGAATATATCTTGTCCATGAGAATTGAGAAACGAGAAACCCACTGCTGTGATTTGTGAAGAAAGCGAAAGTAAACAACTATAAAATATATATTCAAAAATAAAAGATTAATATATTTGATGTTCTGTGGAGTAATCTTTGTATATATTTGTAGTCTGTCGTAAAAATTGTTTGGCCATTCAGTATATTTAGCGTATCTTGTATATGGTCTTATTGGTCATTGATTTTAATTTATTGGAGAGCTGATAATTATGACTGCTGACCTAATAGTCGATCATGAAATAAGATTGTGGGTATTTTTGCCCATCGTCGTTATCACTTTTTTAGTAGGCATATTGAGGCATTACATTTCTATACTCTTAACCAGCCAGAAAAAAGTTGAGCTACAACAGTTGCGAGACAGTCAACTCATACTACGGGCAAAACTACTGCGAGAAAATGCTAAATATCTGCCAAAGAACTCATTCCTTATGAGGAAAGGTGCATTCAATAAAGAAGAGGAAGGTTACCTAACCCAGAAAAGACCTAATAACACACAAAATGTGATGACGGATCCATCAGTTATGACTGATATGCTCAAGGGAAATGTAACAAATGTATTGCCAATGATCATCATTGGAGGATGGATAAACTGGATGTTCTCGGGTTTCATTACTACCAAAGTCCCTTTTCCCCTAACACTTAGATTCAAATCGATGCTACAAAGAGGCATTGAACTTTCTCATTTAGATGCATCGTGGGTATCATCTGCTTCATGGTACTTTTTGAATGTGTTTGGATTGAGAAGTATTTACGCTTTGGTTCTTGGTGAAAATAATGCTGCTGACCAAAGTAGGCAAATGCAAGAACAAATGTCTGGTGCAGCTACGAATATGCCACAAGATCCTAGGGTACCATTCAAAGCTGAATGGGAAGCTCTGGAAATATTGGAACATCAATGGGCTCTAGCAAATATAGAAACTACTCTGATTTAGCATTTTATTTTGAAAAATTGAAGTGATTATATTGATGTGATGTTTCCATTTTTGTTGTAAATAATCATTGATTAATAAATCTTTCAATTATATGATTCAATTCAAGAATAGTTGTTATAAATTCAACTCTTGTATAATAAACTTATGAAGACATTTATTTTCAATATCACTTCCTGTATCTCCTGAGATAAAATGATGGGAAAGTCTTATCTAGTAGTAGTATGTTTTATATTTGCCTGCAGCATGAAGAATACTTTTTAAATTAATGCTTTTGTATCAGGCTGATATTATTAGGTTTTGAGGAAACTTCTGAGAAGCAATTTGTGTGATGTAGGATATATTTCCAGCTTGTTCTATGTAGCCTTTGATAGTGCTTCCTTAAGTTAACTAACACAACACTTGCAATTTCTGTTTGAGCCAATAGTGAAGTGTCGTTGACACAATACAAATATGGTCAAAATATATTGCAATGCTCTACCACTATGCTATCAACACCTTACATGGTCAGGAATATAAATTATGTAATGTTCTGATATTGATTTTAATAATATTTTTTGTTACTGAATTTTACAATAGATCTCTTGCATTTAAGTTATGTGCCTTGCCTTGACCTATCGGAGATTACCCTACAAATTCTTTTAATGAATAAGTGATAATACTTTACCCTAATCCCGGTGAATGCTACAACCCTGAGGGGAAATTCCCTCTCTTCTTCAGTACGCTGTTGATTCTTGACTAGTGAACAAGAAGTAGCAGTCAGCGAAATTATAAAATTGTTTTACACTGTAGTGTTTCGGATATAGTGATTTTATCTTTTTGGTGTCTAGTGGTTACTTTAGGAAAGGTGAGTTTAAAAGAGTCCTTTCTTTTCAGTTGTGGGAGGGCTAGGTGGCTACGTTCTACGAAAGCCGCAGGCTGGTCAGACATTGACGACGGCTCCACAGCCACGGCCATTCACAGTCAATAGAATATGATTGACTTCTCAGTCACAAAATTTCAGAGTTGCTGAGCACAGCTGTTCCGTCTTTTGCTTACCTTCGGGTCATTCAGCGTGAATGGGTTCTCTTTTCTACAGATGGCTCAGCCAACCCACTTTGTCAAGGAGGTTGATCTATTGGGCGAGTCCGCAGAATCCTAGAAGGAAAATTTAATTCTAGAAAGGTCGAAACTGCGGCTCCAGAACATTTGTCAGAAGGTCGAACGGAATGATAGAATAGATATATAGATTTATATTTCCCATCAACGAAATTACATGCCACGCACAACAATATTTAATCAAAATCTGTAAACACAATAAAATAGTAAAAGTTTCAAAATCTTTTTCCTCAACATATAAAATCTACGAAGGCGTAGAAGGGCCACTCTTTGTCGACAAAAATTTTTCCACCTAATTCCGACTTTAATCTCGGAATTATACTAATTCCGACTTTGAACTCGGAATTATAGACTAATTCCGACTTCAAACTCGGAATTATACATAATTCCGACTTTGAACTCGGAATTATACTAATTCCGACTTTGAACTCGGAATTATAGACTAATTCCGACTTCAAACTCGGAATTATAGTCTATAATTCCGACTTCAAACTCGGAATTAGTCTATAATTCCGAGTTCAAAGTCGGAATTAGTATAATTCCGAGTTCAAAGTCGGAATTATGTATAATTCCGAGTTTGAAGTCGGAATTAGTCTATAATTCCGAGTTTAAAGTCGGAATTAGTATAATTCCGAGATTAAAGTCGGAATTAGGTGGAAAAATTTTTGTCGACAAAGAGTGGCCCTTCTACGCCTTCGTAGAGAATACAGCTTCCTCATTGATTAATTTTGCTTGAGCAAGTTGCGTATTTTGCCCTTTCAGTCGGCCTGGTATATCATTGTATTAGCTTAGAAGCTAAGCTTATTCCCCCAGTAATCCGCGTAACATTGGGTCTTCTTTAAAGGTGTCCTTATTTGTTCTCTGTTATGTTTATTGTCAGTGGTGCCAGATCTCCTGTTTTGGGACGCAATCTACTGTTCTCCTGTTTCAACTCTAAAATCTCCTGTTTTTCATAAAGAAAATGTGTATGAAAATGGAATCGATTATTCACTATTTTTTTGAACAATCGCCGAAATTACCTAAATGCTATTATTGATACCAGCTAAATCGCAATTTTTCGATCAAATACGACTAACGTTTTAATAGCCATTCCGCCCCAATCGAAGATTTCTGCGGAAGGCACACCCCCAAATTAGTCACCGGTCTATCCCTTGGAATTCCTCAGCCGTTTTCTCGAAACGCCAACTCATAAAAATTATCGGATACTTCCGGGTTTCAAATATACAGGTTGTTTCACCATAAACTGGATTAACAGATATATGTAGCCATGTAGATGATATTGGGAAAGTCATTTTTGCCTTATGACATTTATACCCCGTATTCGAAGCATAAGCGAGATATAGAGGGTGTTTTGAGGAATATTCTGATATCTGCGGTAAGTTATGCGTGTTAAGAACTGTTATACGAGCTTATATAATACTCCCAGATCGACGCTCATGCATAGCTCAAGGTTCCTATTGCGCTTAGGCACGAACGGCTCAGCGGTTGCTAGAGTAACATAACATACCTCCTGTAAAAAATAATCAAAAATCAATTTAGAAACCAAAAGCATTGTACACAACCATACTATTAGCATTGTATAAAGAGGGATATATATATACTCCATTCACTTTTATAATGTAGCCCGGTTGGCCATGACATCGTGACAGATTTCACCGTGTATATTTTGAAAATGTTAGGTTATAGTCATTTTCCTGTCAGATAACTATGCAATGTTGTTCTCTCTACATAGAGGTCGTAGTATTTACGTATTTTTCAAAATGTGAATTCACTTTGGGAAAATATGAATTTGAGAAAATATTATGTGAATTCAATAATTGTGAAAACCTGGCGAATGTTGAAGAAACCTTTTTCTCTGTCAACACTGGAAATATTTCACGTATATAAACATGGTTGGAAGATTCAAATATGCTATTTTCTTGTACGGAAATCAAGAATCGAGTGTTGATATTTTACTGAAAAATAATGGATAGAGTATAGTCCATTACTTTGTGATAGTTCATTTGAAAAAAAAATAAAAGTACTAGAACAACCCTGCAGTAAAACTTCTAAATGAACAGACAAACTTATGGAATTCCCTGCTTTTCGAAATTCTCAAGAAATAACTCTACAGGAGACATTTAAATACCTTGCTGCACCACTTGAAACATTCCAGTATGAAAGTGTAGTGGTACTACTATTGTCACCTTGAAAGAACTTACTCAATTTAAAAAGTTCCTGTAAATCTATGTGAACGATACACTGGGTTTTGACTCACATACGTCAAAAATGTTGGATAGCTTGTGATGTGATTATTGATTCCAAATCATCAGGGTTACTATCAGAAAAAGCAGATTTCACTTCTACGTAGCACTTTCTGATATTATGTCTCTGCTTCTTCAAAACTACCTTCGTCATTTTTAGTTTGCAAGCGTTATTATGCTGAGATTTAGAAATCTAGAATCGATTGATATTGATAATAGTAGAAATTGAAATTTGGCAACGTCCTTTGACATTGCCGATATTTCATGAGTGCCAACCTGCGTCAGTTTTAAGGGAAAAAACTTGATAAACCTAAATCATGGCCAACCGGGCTACATTATAAAAGTGAATGGAGTATACAATGCTATTAGCATTGTTTAAGATTAGATTAGATAAGATCGATGATCAGGTGCTAATATGTAACCTATAATTCAAGCAATTAAATCTTGTATATTTCCCCTTGTAAATAGCCTTGTATGAATATAGTTTAGGAAAATTATAATAAAAACGCTGAAAAGCTAAAAAACAATGATTTTCTCTCCTAGGAGGAAAATATGGCCCAGTATACATAGCAATGATGACACCTCTGTGAGGTAATGTGTAATTCAAGTGAAAATAAATACGGTCAACTCATCAAGTTGAATGTGTTTTTTATCCACAAGTGCTGTGTGTGTCACGGTACACAAGGGTAAACCAAATAATCACACCAAAATGAAACATATTTTTCGTCCAATCGAGTCGGACGTGGAATCAAGAGTGAAATGACGATATTTTGTAACCACACTAGGAAAGCAGACCCAAAAAGCAGCATCCAGTTACCATCATCATGTAGAAGATTGTCCATGTGAAGAAACGGTGAAGTCAAATCATCAAGTCAACCTTCCCACCCATTTATCCATTCCTAACAAACCCCGACTATTTTTTCACGGTTTCGATTCATTTGTTGCGCATTCATTAATTACATTAACATTGTCGAGTCGAGAGTTGGACAGATATTTCGATGACTTCGAGACCATCCAAACCGAAACAGAAGAGTTGGATAGTAACCATAGATTACATATAGGTATGTATTCTATGATCAGGGATGCCCGATGTACCATAATTATTGTACCATAATTTATCTGACCCATAGACAAGATATACTGATTTGACCCCAAATCAAAAGCAGTCAATAAATGCACCATAATTGTACCACAATTTTGGTCGATTTAATATTTTGCTCAAAAACTTTACTGCTTAATATCGATTTCCTTTAATTACCTATATAATATAACGGCAGATACGAGCACATGAAGAAATACGGCAAACCTGAGGTACATTTCAAAGGATCATTTTGTCGAATAAAGACAATTTTATTGCACTGTGAACCTTTTTTCCACAGGTCCAGATTCGAAGCCGAAAAATGGGGTAAAAATACTTTGCTGACTGAAATAGAATTATACCGTCAATTTCCGACTTCTAGTGAGAATATGAGACTCATAATGCAAACCTGAGATCTATCGAGGATCGCCTTCTTGCCACCATATTCAAAATTAAAATCCACCCCAATTTGGGGGTAGTTTATTTTTCAAAATTTTTCAAAATAATTTGCTGACCGGAGGTTTCCAGTCGAGATATTTTATCAAAACGCTACATTATGATTGAATGTGGCATACTTTTTGTGCCACCATAAAAAAATTCAGATCCGCCCCCGTTTGAGGGTAGTTTATTCTTGTGATTTTTCAGGAATCCTTGCTGATCGGAAATTTCCCGAGGAGATATTTTATTGAAACGATGTATTATGACTAACTGTAGCATACTCTTTATGCCACCACAAAAAATATTCAGATCCACCCCCTATTGTGGGTAGTTTATTCTTGTGATTTTTCAGGAATCCTTGCTGATCGGAAATTTGCCGTGAAGATATTTGATTGAAACGATGTATTATGACTAACCGTAGCATACTCTTTATGCCACCATGAAAAATATTCAGATCCAACCCCTATTAAGGGTAGTTTATTCGAGTGATTTCTCGGAAATCCTTGCTGATCGATATTTTCCAGTGGAGATATTTCATTCAAACAAAGTGAAATAATTGCAAATCGGATACCCTCTGTGCCACCGTACAAAAATTTCAGGTCTGACTCGTTTAAGGGTAGTTTATCCTCGTAATTTCTCGGAATACTTTGCTGACCGAAAATTTTCAGTGGAGATATTTTATTGAAACAACGTATTATGACTAAACGTAGCATAAGCTTGGTGCCACCGTAAAAAAAATTCAGATCCGCCCCTGTTTAAGGGTAGTTTATTCTTGTGATTTTTCAGGAATCCTTGCTGATCGGAAGTTTCCCGTGAAGATATTTGATTGAAACGATGTATTATGACTTGACGTAGCATACTCTTTGTGCCACCATAAAAAAATATTCAGATCCGCCCCCTATTAAGGGTAGTTTATTCCTGTGATTTTTCGGAAATCCTTGCTGATCGATATTTTCCAGTGGAGATATTTCATTCAAACAAAGTGAAATAATTGCAAATCGGATACCCTCTGTGCCACCGTACAAAAATTTCAGGTCTGACTCGTTTAAGGGTAGTTTATCCTCGTAATTTCTCGGAATACTTTGCTGACCGAAAATTTTCAGTGGAGATATTTTATTGAAACAACGTATTATGACTAAACGTAGCATAAGCTTGGTGCCACCGTAAAAAATTCAGATCCGCCCCTGTTTAAGGGTAGTTTATTCTTGTGATTTTTCAGGAATCCTTGCTGATCGGAAATTTCCCGTGAAGATATTTGATTGAAACGATGTATTATGACTAACCGTAGCAAACCCTTTGTGCCACCGTAAAAAATATTCAGATCCACCCCCTATTAAGGGTAGTTTATTCGTGTGATTTTTCGGAAATCCTTGCTGATCCATATTTTCCAGTAGAGATATTTCATTGAAACAAAGTAAAATGATAGCAAATCGGATACCCTCTGTGCCACCATACAAACATTTCAGGTCAGACTCGTTTAAGGGTAGTTTATCCTCGTAATTTCTCGGAATACTTTGCTGACCGAAAATTTGCAGTGGAGATATTTTATTGAAACAACGTATTATGACTAAGCGTAGCATACGCTTGGTGCCACCGTGAAAAAAATTCAGATCCATCCCTGTTTAAGGGTAGTTTATTCTTGTGATTTTTCAGGAATCTTTGCTGATCGGAAATTTTCCGTATAGATATTCTATTGAAACAACGCATTATGACTAACCGTAGCAAACTCTTTGTGCCACCATAAAAAACATTCAGATCCACCCCCCATTAAGGGTAGTTTACGAGGATAAACTACCCTTAAACGAGTCGGACCTGGAAGTTTTGTATGGTGGCACAGAGGGTGTCCGATTTGCAATTATTTTACTTTGTTTCAATGAAATATCTCCACTAGAAAATATCGATCAGCAAGAATTTCCGAAAAATCACAAGAATAAACTACCCTTAAACAGGGGCGGATCTGAATTTTTTTATGGTGGCACCAAGCGTATGTTACGTCTAGTCATAATACGTTGTTTCAATAAAATATCTCCACTGAAAATTTTCGGTCAGCAAAGAATTCCGAGAAATTACGAGGATAAACTACCCTTAAACGGGTCGGACCTGAAATTTTTGTATGGTGGCACAGAGGGTATTCAAATTGCAATTATTTTACTTTGTTTCAATGAAATATCTCTACTGGAAAATATCGATCAGCAAGGATTTCCGAAAAATCACTCGAATAAACCCCTTAATAGGGGTTGGATCTGAATATTTTTCATGGTGGCACGAAGAGTATGCTACGGTTTGTTATAATACATCGTTTCAATAAAATATCTCCACGGGAAATTTCCGATCATCAAGGATTCCTGAAAAATCACAAGAATAAACTACCCTCAAACAGGAGTGGATCTGAATTTTTTGTATAGTGGCACCAAGGGTATGCTACGTTTAGTCATAATGCATTGTTTCAATAAAATATCTCCACTGAAAATTTTCGGTCAGCAAAGTATTCCGAGAAATAACGAGGATAAACTACCCTCAAACAAGTCGGACCTAAAATTTTTGTATGGTGGCACAGAGGGTATCCGATTTGCAATTATTTCACTTTGTTTCAATGAAATATCTCCAGTGGAAAATATGGATCAGCAAGGATTTCCCAAAAATACGAAGAATAAACTACCCTTAAAAGGAGGTGGATCTGAATATTTTTCATGGTGGCACCAAGAATATGCTACGGTTAGTCATAATACATCGTTTCAATCAAATATCTCCACGGGAAATTTCGGATCAGCAAGGATTCCTGAAAAATCACACGAATAAACTACCCTTAATAGGGGGTGGATCTGAATATTTTTTACGGTGACACCAAGAATGTGCTACGGTTAGTCATAATACATCGTTTCAATCAAATATCTCTACGGGAAATTCCCGATCAGCAAGGATTCCTGAAAAATCACAAGAATAAACTACCCTTAAAAAGGGGCGGATTTGAAATTTTTTTACGGCGGCACCAATCGTATGCTACGTTTAGTCATAATACGTTGTTTCAATAAAATATCTCCACTGAAAATTTTCGGTCAGCAAAGTATTCCGAGAAATTACGAGGATAAACTACCCTTAAACGAGTCGGACCTGAAATTTTTGTATGGTGGCACAAAGGGTATCCGATTTGCAATTATTTTACTCTGTTTCAATGAAATATCTCCACTAGAAAATATCGATCAGAAAGGATTTCCGAAAAATCACAAGAATAAACTACCCTTAATAGGGGGTGGATCTGAATATTTTTTACGGTGGCACAAAGGGTATGCTACGGTTAGTCATAATACTTTGTTTCAATCAAATATCTCCACGGGAATTTTCTGATCAGCAAGGATTCCTGAAAAATCACAAGAATAAACTACCCTTAATAGGGGGTGGATCTGAATGTTTTTTTATGGTGGCACAAAGAGTATGCTACGGTTAGTCATAATACATCGTTTCAATAAAATATCTCCACGGGAAATTTCCGATCATCAAGGATTCCTGAAAAATCACAAGAATAAACTACCCTCAAACAGGAGTGGATCTGAATTTTTTGTATAGTGGCACCAAGGGTATGCTACGTTTAGTCATAATGCATTGGTTCAATAAAATATCTCCACTGAAAATTTTCGGTCAGCAAAGTATTCCGAGAAATAACGAGGATAAACTACCCTCAAACAAGTCGGACCTAAAATTTTTGTATGGTGGCACAGAGGGTATCCGATTTGCAATTATTTCACTTTGTTTCAATGAAATATCTCCAGTGGAAAATATGGATCAGCAAGGATTTCCCAAAAATCCGAAGAATAAACTACCCTTAAAAGGAGGTGGATCTGAATATTTTTCATGGTGGCACCAAGAATATGCTACGGTTAGTCATAATACATCGTTTCAATCAAATATCTCCACGGGAAATTTCGGATCAGCAAGGATTCCTGAAAAATCACACGAATAAACTACCCTTAATAGGGGGTGGATCTGAATATTTTTTACGGTGACACCAAGAATGTGCTACGGTTAGTCATAATACATCGTTTCAATCAAATATCTCTACGGGAAATTCCCGATCAGCAAGGATTCCTGAAAAATCACAAGAATAAACTACCCTTAAACAGGGGCGGATTTGAAATTTTTTTACGGCGGCACCAATCGTATGCTACGTTTAGTCATAATACGTTGTTTCAATAAAATATCTCCACTGAAAATTTTCGGTCAGCAAAGTATTCCGGGAAATTACGAGGATAAACTACCCTTAAACGAGTCGGACCTGAAATTTTTGTATGGTGGCACAAAGGGTATCCGATTTGCAATTATTTTACTTTGTTTCAATGAAATATCTCCACTAGAAAATATCGATCAGAAAGGATTTCCGAAAAATCACAAGAATAAACTACCCTTAATAGGGGGTGGATCTGAATATTTTTTACGGTGGCACAAAGGGTATGCTACGGTTAGTCATAATACTTTGTTTCAATCAAATATCTCCACGGGAATTTTCCGATCAGCAAGGATTCCTGAAAAATCACAAGAATAAACTACCCTTAATAGGGGGTGGATCTGAATGTTTTTTTATGGTGGCACAAAGAGAATGCTACGGTTAGTCATAATACATCGTTTCAATCAAATATCTCTACGGGAAATTTCCCATCAGCAAGGATTTCTGAAAAATCACAAGAATAAACTACCCTTTAACGGGGGCGGATCTGAATTTTTTTTATGGTGGCACAAAAAGTATACTATATTTAATCATAATATATCGTTTCGATAAAATATCTCAACTGGAAACCTCCGGTCAGCAAATTATTTTGAAAAATTACAAGAATAAACCACCCCCAATTTGGGGTGGATTCGAAATTTGGATGTGGTGGCACGAACATATCAATGTACACAACTCAGTTTTAGAGTTTGGTTCAATTAAATATTCTTTAAGGTCGTGATTTAGAGGATTATATTTTGGTCAGCAAATTATCCACACCCCGAAAAATGTTCTCTTCTCCCTTCAAAATAATCATTATTCGTTTCGGGCCCTTTTTATGACATCATCTGTTTCATTGAATATCTCGGCTTTATGACACCCTTACAATGGATGTAGTAGAGACTCAACAATAGGATAATATACCTTTTGCTCGGTTATCTACCGCCCAAGCAGATTTGATATACGTAAAATAAAAGTTGAGGTACGCAAAAATTTAAAATATAATTTTTTTTTCACTTTCGACAACTTTTTGGGCTGAAATTCTAGGAGGGAATATGACGAAAAGTTTCAAATAGATTATTTCAACATTGTGAACTCAAACTTATCCGAAGTTAGAGTAACACGTGTTCTAACATATGTACCATGATTTTGCGTGAAATCCCAAAATTCTGGCATCGCTGCACCATAATTTCATCTTTGCGTATGATCTTTCAGTAGAAAGATATCAAAGAACCGGAAGAATTGTTGATAGTCATATCAATGCTCTTACTGGAAATTCCGTGCGCCACAAAGGAATCGGCTCAAATGCTTCGCGTAATAACACTAATAACGGATGGGTTTTATCGGCACGTAAAGATTCTGAAGAAAATGGATTTACCAGTAAAGAAATGAGATGCATTTCTTGTGTGTTGGATTACAAGTAAACTCGACAATATCACCCAACGGGATTGGGATTACTCATTGATGAAAACAAAATTCCAGAATTCGAAGAAATATTGAAATTCTTGAACGAAAAATGTTGTAGCTTAGAAACCGCGAGAAAAATAACTCAAAGAACTATTCAAAAACCCATCAAGGTGACAGACAACACACTTTGGCCGCGAAAAACCAAGGGTTCAGGTGTAACTTTCGCGAAAAAGGTCTTTGATCTTCAATTGCTCCGAGTTTTTGAAACTTTCAACACCGGAGAAATACGAAGCGGCGAAATCAAGAAATTTATGTTTCAATTGTTTGAGAACAAGTCATAGAAGTTCAGAAGGCAGATCGTCAAATTGTAAAAAATGTGATAGAAAGCACAGTACGCTTCTACACGCTTATGTGGTAGCTTTAAGCTACCTTTTGTGCGAGGACTGCGAGGGAGATTCGGGTATTTGGGTAATCGGAGATTCTTCGCTATTGTCCGACAAAGATCACGTGATCGCCGTTAGCCAATAGGGTGAATCTCTCGGCCAATAGGGTGAATCTCCGATTCGCCAAATACCCGAATCTCCCTAACACAAAAGGCCCCTTAGGTGTCGAGTGGTTTTCGATGGTTCGTCGAAATCAAATCTCGCATTATTCCTAAACAATAATCTCAGACCGAGATATACAGGATGTTCCTGAATAAGAGTATCAACGGTCAACTGTAGACTTCTCATGAAAAAAATAACATTTTTTTCTGTTCCATCCTTTCCTCCGGGTCTCCGTTTCAGAGATACAGGGTGTCAAAAATGTATATTTCTTTAAGATTTTCGCTAATATCTCAGGAACCGTTGGAATTACAGAATTGAGGTTTTGTATACACATTGTCACTAACAATAGCTACTTTCTTGCACATTACTCGGTTTCATTGAACGTGCCAGTGGCGGAGATATTGAATTTACACAAAGGTTTTTCCCCCCAACTTTTTCACTACTGGACAAATTTGCATTTGCACAGCTAATTCTAATGCGTCAATGTGCTTTACATAAAAAAGTTCATTGCTCTAAAGTGAACCGTTTTCGAGAAAACTGGCATTTTATGATCAAAAATCATTTGCTAACGCATTGTAAATTTCTTGTAATTGGAAAATTAGTAGTAATAATTAATTAGTTTATTAATTTCAACAAAATTTGACATCTAGGTGTTTAATTTTAAATTGCGAAATAATTTTTCATTATTTTTAGCGACCATAGTTAACAAGATTACACGAATGGCTCGAAATTGAACCCGTTGGCTTGAAAGC
Organism: Myrrha octodecimguttata; assembly: GCA_958510865.1. Taxonomy (NCBI): domain Eukaryota; kingdom Metazoa; phylum Arthropoda; class Insecta; order Coleoptera; family Coccinellidae; genus Myrrha; species Myrrha octodecimguttata. Next base: position 27,898,646 of record OY294056.1, read on the forward strand.
ACGCATAACAATAACGTCTGGATCATGTTCCTATAAACGTTGTTCATAAATCTGAGGGGTATTTTTAATTTGCTCTGCTGCGGCTTCAACTCTTCTACGGTGTTAACAGGAGTTTCATAGACAATGGTCTTCATGTGCCCCATAAAAAATAATCAATGGTAACTCTAAGCTGTCATACTACTTTATTTCAATTTTTGATCATAGAATGCCAGTTTTCTCGAAAACGGTTCACTTTAGAGTTATGAACTAGGAGTATCTTTTTTATGTGAAACATATTGGCGCATCAGAATTCGCTGTGAAAATGCAAATTTGTCCAGTGGTGTAAAAGTTGAGGGGGTAAAACCTTTGCGCAAATTCAATATCTTCGCCACTGGTACGTCTAATAAAACCGAGTATAGTGCAAGGAAGTAGCTTTTGTTAGTGACAATGTGTATACAAAACCTCAATTCTGTAATTCAAACGGTTCCTGAGATATTAGCAAAAACTGAAAAGAATATACATTTTTGACATCCTGTATCTCCGAACTACAACTAGCGCTTCGTTCTTAGCACAAAGATGTTTAAAACTATTGGCTCTAGAAAATCAGGCAGAATTTCCGCGTACCTGTGCATCTTCAATTCCCTTTATATGGATGATCTGTTGGTGAGCCTAAAAACAATACACGAAGTAATTGAAGTATACGAAGAATTAACACGTATTTTAATCAAGGTGGATATGATTTAAGAAAATTGGCTTCAAATGTTAGGACAGTTTCAAATACAATTTTGGAGAATTCGGAGATTAAGGAAAAGGCAGAAGAGTTCCGCGAAACGACAAATCTCAAGACACTAGGCATTTCATGGCTTTCAAATTCGGATACATTTTCTTACTCTTGGGAAAAAATTCAATTTCGAGGAGGTGAACAAAAGAAATGTTTTAAGTACTATTTCCAAATTATTCGACCCATTGGGGCTTATTGGTCCATAAGGTCAAAGGTATTTTTACAAAAACTGTGGCAATTCCATCCCACATGGGATGAGCCCTTGTCATCGGAATTATCATCAATTTGGTTGAGTTATGTGCGAGATTTACAAGCTATCAAGGATATCAAGGTGCATAGAACGGTGACAATAGAGTTGCATGGATTAAGCGATGCATCCGAAGCGGCATACGGTGCGTGTATCTATTTAGTTTCATCTGACTCTGCGGGTACGCGAAAAAGCGCTTTGTGCAAAATCCAAGGTGGCACCTCATAAAACTTGCACTTTGCCTCGACTCGAATTATTAGCAGCAACACTGCTGGCCAAATTACCTCGGTACGTTGTGGAAATTCTGAACATAAACATTGATATTGATGAAGTTTCCTATTATCCCGATTCGTCTATCGTCTTGGCTTTGCTCAAGATTGAACCACATAGATTAAAGAAAACATTTGTGGCGAATAGAGTTTCTGCAATCCAAGTTAAGACGTCGGTTCACAATTAGCAATAATACATTAATACGAAAGAAAATCCAGCTGACATAATATCCCCAATATTGAATTGAAGAATTCATAGATTTGGTGGTGCGGTCCTGAATTTTTAATAACGGGCGAGCTCACATGTATGACTCCTGCTGTGAAACCGGAATACGATGTGTTGCGTGAGCTTATAAGCAGGTTGAACTGATCACTCTAAACATGACAGAAAGCGATTTAGATTTAATTAAAAAATATTCTAACTTGTCAAATTTGCGAAGGATAATTGTCTTTTGTGTTAGATTCAAGGTTCACGTTTTAACTAAGGTTATGAGCCCTAGCTTCACCCTCACCGTCAGTGAGTTAGAGCATTCAAATAAATTTCTTTTGCGCATGATTCAGGGTCAATAATTCAAGGTGGAAATTAACGCACTCAATAAAGATCATACATAGCCTTCCCAACAAAAGTAAGCTATTAAAACTCCACCCTTTCTTAGGTAAGGATAAATTGTTGTGCGTAGGTGGGATATTGAAGCATTCGAGCATTGACTTTGCGTGAAAGCATCCTATAATCCTACCATCAAAGGCAAACAGATTAACGAATCTTTTATTGAGCACGAGCACAAAAAAACTTGCATTTGGGTGCGCAGAATTTATTATCCGTGATTAGACTTACTTGTTGGCCAATAGACGGCAAAAACTAAGTTAAAACCATAATAAGAACGGGTATATGCTGCTTCAGAAATAACCCAAAACCTACCAAATTCATTTGGGTCCCCTACCTAGTGCTCGAATAATTCCCAGTAGATCATCCTCAAAATGCGGTGTGGATTTTGCTGGTCCGATTTTAATCAAGGAAAAACACGCGGAACACCAAAATGATCAAAACATATATTTGCTCGCTTTGCTACACGAGCCTGTCACATTGAATTGGTTAGCGATCTTAGCATGTCAAGTTTTCTGAATGCACTAAAGAGATTCATGTCAAGGTGGGGTAAACCTTCGGAAATAACGTCTGATAATGGCACAAATTTCGTCGGTGCCAATAATCATTTTTTGGAACTTCACAAGCTTATGAATGATGATGAACATAATCAGGCGGTTCACAATTTCTTTTGCAAGGATAAAATCAGATGGAATTTTATACCATTTCTCTCACCTCATATGGGAGGCGGCCGTGATGAAATCCGCGAAGTATCACCTCAGAAGAACTATTAGCAATAATTCATTAATGTAAGAAGAGATTCATACTCTTTTATTTTATTCATTCAAGGGACTGATATGAATACCTTTTAATTTTTTAATTTCTGTAACCAATATAATGTTGAAGTTGAGATCTTTCAAGGGGGGCGGCATATGTTAAGAACTGTTACGAGCTTAATTCTCCCAGATCGACGCTCAGAGCTCAAGGTTCCTATTGCGCTTACGCACGAACGGCTCAGCGGCTGCTAGAGTGCGCAAGTCGCACCCTCGCTTACAAAATGAGGTGACAGGGTGGATTCACTCTCTTCTCTCATAGTACTTCGATTATGGCCCAGTATACAGCAATGGTTACACCTCTGTGAGATAATGTGCAATTCAATGTGAAAATAAATACGGTCCTCTTATCAAGTTGAATGTGTTTTTTATCCAAAAGTGTGTCACGGTACACAAGGGTTAACTGAATAATCACACCAGTATACAAGAATGCGTGACCTTTGAAATAACGGTTTGTGGTCACATCTTGGTATTTATTAGTGGTTAATTCAATTGTGTCCACTTTAGAAATCGAAAAGAAAAAATTACAGCTTTGCAGGAGTTCCGCCATTTTAAATATTTTGTTCCAGAATTGACCACTAAAAAATACCAAGATGTGACCACAAACCGTTAATTCACAGGTCACGTATAACTTACCACAATTATCAGAATATTCCTCAAAGTTGACAATAAACACCCTGTATCTCGCTTATGCTTCGAAAACGGGGTATATGCCATAAGGCAAAAATGACTTTCCCAATATCCTCTAGACGGCTATATGTATTTGTCCAGTTTATGGTGAAATACCCTGTATATAAGGAAGTAAGTGTAAGTATATTCTCTGCTATTTAAATACATTCTACAACTAGTGGTCGTCTTCAAGTTACACAGAGTCCTGATTGATCGTTTTTATAGCAGGAACAAATCCTGTGCAGCAGCAGATGCACCCCACAGGATGGTGCCATACGCCGCAACAGGATGGAATAAACTTCTTGACTACTAAATGATTTGGCCAGAATTCGGGATCTAGAAGTTGTGTGCTATGATTGGCAGGCACTGAGATCTGGAAAAGCTTCTGTACTTGCCAGATTTCACTTTCAGCTCCAAGATTTGAATTCAGTATTAGGTATTTTATTTTTCAGGAAAGGAAAAAAAAAGGAGTGGATGCCATAGACAACAGTTCACCCTCATCTCTGAATTTGACAGTCCTGTATTTTCCTCATGTTGTCTTCCGTTGATTGGCCAGTTTTATCACTTCCTGTCTTAGTTGGAAGCAATTCGAATTGTCGTTCAGCTCCATCTGAAGACCTTATTAGTGTGTTGTCAATGATTTGGATTTTCCCTGTCTTCACTCCCAAGGTAGCTTGAACATAATTCATTATTGAATCTTGTTTGTTTCTCTCCTCATAACCTTTTGTTACTGGAAACTTATTCTCTTTATGATATTTTCTTTTTGGAACATCTTTATTCATAAACTTGGATCTCTACGGTTGGTGGTGTTTCACTTTTTAGTGTTTTTCTTTGAACTGAGATTTCCATCTCCTATACATTCTTCTGAATTTGCCTAGTCTATATCAACTATAGGTTTCCCCTGAGAATCTCCACTACAATTTTTCTTTAGATCATCAAACAGTCCCTTATAGTCTTCATTCCATAGTGATGGTGGAAAGTGGTTCAGCTTTCAAAAAAACAATTTTTGGGGAATTCTTTGGTTCTCAACAAGATGAAATTTGCCTTTCCTATCATGGAAATTGTGAAAGCCTTTATTCCTGAAGCATATTAAGCTATCTATGTTGAGCTGGGAATTCTGTAGGGCCCTGCTTAGCCCAGCCATTACCAACAGATTGAGGGGTTCGGCCGCAAAATGGAAAAATTTTATCAGGCATTTGATGGTTTGAAACCTTGAATGGTTTCCAGACCAGTTGGGAGAGACATCTGAGGCTGAGTCAGAAGAAGAATTGTAGGAAGACTGCTACCCAAAAAGGCAAAGATGGCTCAGTAAAGAATTCAATGAAGAAGCTAAATCAGGATTTCGAACAGGAAAACTAAACCGACTTCCCCCCATCTGCAATTTTTTTTTGGAGATTAATCTGAAAAATTCCTAAAAGGGCAGTGAGGTTTTTGCTGAGGGATAAGGTAGACCTGGGACCAGAACATTTTCCCACGGGAGAAAGCTCGCTTAGAGTAGAAGTTGCCCTCTGAAACCAGAACAAAATGTAAGTACTCAACTAACTCTCCTGAAAATCTACGAGTTGTTAGGGGAAATCAGGCGTTCAAGTACAACAAATGTCATCATCCTGGAAACAAGAGGCATCTTTTGACTTGAAGTTTGTACCAGGTCAACCAAAAAATTTATGACTACCTGGGAAGAGTAGAAGGCCCCATGACCATCGGTGATAATGACTATAAAAAGTTATTCAATTCCCTTCGTGGTGAAAACTCCCACAGTTAATAAAGACATAGGCAGTCGGCCTAACTCTTCTCTCTCTTCTTCAACCATTATCGATCCATTCCTGAATGTAGGCCTCTCCCAATTGTTTCCATTCTTCTCTATCTCTCGCCAATCTCATCCACTGTCTGCCTGCTATTGCCCTTATGTCGTCTTCCCATCTCTTCTGAGGTCTGCCCATCCTTCTTTTTATCGTTCTTGGCCTCTATTCTAGGATTCTTCGTGTCCATCTATTGTCGACGTATCTGGCCGCATGGCCAGCCCATCTCCACTTCATCCCTACAACCTCCTCCACGATATCTTTGACCTTCGTTCTACGTCTTATCTCTGTGTTTCTAATTTTGTCCCTCATTGATATTCCGAGCATATTTCGCCCCATGGCCCTCTGGGTTGTTTGCAATTTTTTAATAGACTTCTTAGTGAGGGACATGGTCACTAATCCGTAGGTACACACTGATAGTATGCAGGTATCGTATAATTCCTTTTGAGGTTTATAGGAAAAGAATTATTTTTCAGGATGTATGCAAGCCTACCGAAAGCGGCCCATGTTCGTTGTGTTCTTCTTTTTACTTCTGCAGACGCGCTCGACGTTTTCTATTTCGTAGTTGTGTATTATTACATTTGTCTGATCCTGGCTAATTATTTTTGTTTTATTTGAAATCACCGTGCTCACAATTTGCGGATGATACAAAGATTTACAACAACCCTTTGTCTAGTTATTCCCTACTACAGTCGGACTTGGATGCTTTATCGCGCTGTTCGGAGGATTGGATGCTTCAGCTGAATTATGAAAAATGCGCCGTCCTTCATGTTGGGAGAAAGAACCCAAGACTCCAGACTTCCTTGGTGGACATCCTCTTGCAACCACGGAGTCACATTAGGATTTGGGACTGACCATCACGTCTGATTTAAGCTGGCCCCAACATGTAGCAAAGATTACGTAAAAGGCTAGAAGGCTCGTTTTTATGGTATCGAAGTGTTTTCATAGCTGATATTATATATAAAACCTATATAAGACAGATCCTGGAATTTACAGGCCCTGCCTGGCATCCACACATACGAGCTGATGTGGAACAGTTGGAGTCGTTACAGCGGTGGGTAACGCGTATTCGCTGTGGTTTCAGGTTTTCGGTTTAACATCCTTTCAGTAACGCCGACTCAGGGGTGACCTTATATTTGGTTATAGTTGTCAATAATTTGCTTGAAGTAAACTTGTCAACTTTATTCACCCGTACTCTTAATAAGTTGCGAGGAGACACGTTCAAACTGAAGAAGGAGAACTTAAGGACTACCCAAAGGCAGACTTTCCTCCCGAACAGAATTTTCGTAGCCTGGAACAGCTTGCATGCTGATGTTGTGTGCTCGTCTAGTGTGAACTGCTTCAAGAACATATATGATGCTTTTCGATTTCCTCCAATCGTCGTTTGATCGTGTGTGTTGATGTGTATACTGACATTTCATTTAGTTTGCTTTCTTTATGCTTCATCCTTTATTTCTAAATTCTGTGTACTCATAATTTTTTTTCTTGTGTATAACTAATGTACTGCCTATATTTTTGTATTTGCAGTCTGACCTTTAAAGGCGTAGCCTCAGCTCTTACAAAATAAATAATAATAATAAATATAAACTGCAGGAGGGTGTTACTGAAATGGACAAAACAATGCTGTTAAAATAATTTAAATTCATTGATGATCCAGCAGTAACATGATATAAATACAATTTATAAAATGTGTGAACTTTTATATTATTGGTGACTATTTATCACAGTTGTAATTCACGATTTCAAGAAATTGATTAAGTATCAAACTATACTACTGACATCTGCAAGGACTATTGAAATGGAAATATTAGTAATGATTTTTTTTTGAGATACATCGAGAAATCTTCGGATTGTACTTAAGATTTTCATTTTAAATATTATTTTCTAAAAATCACTCATTTTCTTAGTCTTTCATACATCGTCCCAGAATTCAATTTGTCATCATTCTTCAGAATTATTTAATCATATTCATGACTACTTTCCATTTGATTCAATAGGGCATCTTTCTCTTCTTCTGTCACTTCAGTCATATTTAGGAGAGACACCTTGTTTTTTCTAGAGTTTACACGACTTAATCCTTCTAATGCTCCTGATTCGGTGATTCTGAAAATTATATTATTTTTAAAACTTGTTGCTCTATGATTTGACTAACTTACGCTTGATCCAAATCATCATCTTCATCACTAACGGCAAAATATGGGTTATGTGAAGCAGGTCTGAATTTATAAGCTGTTAGCACAAAGAAAACATATGTTGACATCTCTCTGAACATTTCGTCGAGCCACTCGTACTGGAAAGGTACTGCCATTTTCAGTAAATAGACTATCATTCTAGTGGTGTAGATGTAACAGACAATCATGATATAAAAATGACGAAACAGTTTCAGTTTTTTCAAGTTCATTGCTGCTTTATCATCTGTGATGGAAACTTCCTGAAACAAAAAACTATGTTTATTGATGATAAATTCTCAAAAATATACGAAAATATTTCAATTCACATATCCTCATTGATTTCTAGAAGTGAGGGAAAAAACAGAAGTGAAAATTCTCTGATTGTTTTGGTATACGCTGGTACATGATAGGAAACTGTACTATGCTGCGCAGCACTTGTATATGCTTAGCCTAATGATGCACGGTGGCCACTTATAAATTTACTCCAGATAATAACATCAACTTACTGTTGAAATATTTATGTTCTAATTATCAGTAATGGTTATAAAAACGGTTCTTTATCGACTTACATAAAAGATCTCGAACTAAGTTCCTTCAACCCTGTACATTTCACATATTATAGAGAAAAAAATTATTTTTAATGGTATTACAGTATCATATAATATCCTTAGAATTATTTCAATGCTGTTTCATGAGGCTGCCTATAATACTCTGCTTTGAGTTTTTCCTGAGTAGTTACTGGTTCCCTGGGAAGCATACGTCTCACATCGTCTAGTTCTCTGATTCGTCGTGAGCATCTTTTATTCAGATTTATCAGTCTCTCTTCTATTAGTTGGATGTAGGTTCTGTCGAACAGAAGCTCGTTCAGTAGGATATGTGGCTTATTGAGAGTATGTCTCAACCTTTTGATAGTTCTTAATGCTGACCTTTCTCCTACCTCATGTACAGAGTCCGCAATGTTTGATTATAGGGGAGGTTCCTATTCTAAAATAAATCTACAAATAGTTTTGTATATCTTTGTTGCATTTCTTAAACTGATCCTGTCATCCATTGAAAATTAGTTAACTGGAATGATTCACTGTTGTAATTTTTTTTGCTTTTGGCGAATGAACATAAGCGCTACTCCCTCTGGTGGCTATCAGAGTAACCCGAGATAGTCAGATTATCGTAGACAAGTTAGAAGAAATGTCACGAAAATAAAGAGCATTTTCCTTGGCATTTGTGTAATTTTACAAGTGTGTTTACCGGAAAAAGCAAACTCAAATCCCCCTTCCCATAGATTTCCACAGCCCGGTGAAAAATTTCGAGTTTGGGTAAAAGGAACTTCCTCTACTTCTGAAATTGTTCAAAAGAATCGATAAAAACCTTGGTAACTTGTAACTTAAAATTGATAAACTAACAAAAAAGATATATTAGAGTCTATTACCCGCACCGATAATGATCATTTTTATAGAGGTGAGCACGAATTGCTCATGAAATATTAGATCACATTTATGAAGACTATTGTTTTCCAGGCCCCTAATCCAAGCAGAGAAAGTTACTTAAGAAGATAGCATTCCTCCTAAGCATAGCAGCCTTCCAGAAATTTTCCCGTTGAACTAAAGCTACATTCAGAATCAATTGGCAGGCGTAGTGCAACTTCAGCACGCAAGTGGGCACGAAATCGGCCATACACAATGAAATCCGAGATTTTTGACAATTCTATGGTTTTGTTGTTAGATTGGGTCTAATATAAGAGGATTTAAATAGTCTTCATCCATTTTTCCTTTATTCAGTTGTCAATAATTGTTGCAAATATAAGCAAAATATCTGCCGGAACAACGCAGATATTTCAGAGGTAGAACCGACTGACTGAAACAAAGGAGTCAAAGGAAAAATATCTGGCGATGCCTCTTCGTTCAAAGTGATTCTGCCGATGAAATCGAAGCTATACAAGGCTTATTACAGCTTCTTCAAGACCAATCTTATGAGTGTTGGAAGGATTTCTTTGTCAATCCATAATGAATAAGGCTTACTGTACAAGTAGCATTAATGTTATGTGAATATATTCATTTTATTCACAATAAATTTTGTAAATTGAGTCCTTCCCTATATAAGTAGAAAATTTGTTATGAGTATTTGTCTATTATAACAAATATTATGTTATACAATACTGTTCTTAAACTTTTTGAGCAGTAGATCTGAGGGGGTATTTGATCAACGATATGGGTAAGTAAAAAGGTTGGAAGTTTATTAGTTTTGCAAATAACATGCGATATCATATCATATGCACCTTCCTGAACAGTTCTAGCTTCTGTGCTTTCAAGACACTCTAAATAATTTGAAATTAATCTTGCCATTTAGAGTTGAAATAAGTTGATATTGAGATACTTCCAACAGTAATTGTAGCATTGCTGCTCTGAATAGATGATGCGTAATTCATTCATAAAAATGAAATATGTATGCACAGATTCCTTCTGTTAGCGTTTGAACAAATTGTAAGTGTTTGAACAAATTGTAAGATGGAATTTCACTCATACAAATATATAAGTAAACACTTGAAAACCTAGCTCCTATCTGTCTATCTAAGGTTCTCAAACTGGCCACCATGACGCTGCAATCTTGAATTCAGTACAGTGACTATATTACCATATATGGTATATATGGTAATATAGTCACTGTGGAATTCAGAAGTCAATGACTGAGTTCACTTTCATATTCGCTTTATTGTCAACTTCTATTCCCAAATATTTTATTGAGGAAGAGAGATATATTGTTTTCAATGGGAGCGTTCTTAATTACGTCGAAATGATTAATTGATTAACCTTTATCTTTCCCTTAAGATAAGATAAGAGAGAGAAGATACGCCGATTAATCAGTTGGATGAAAATAAAAACGCACCCAATTTGTCATGTGTTAGAAGATTATGATTTTTGATATTGTTGGGTTTGATTCGCCATTTGTTGAATCAAAAGGATAGTCTGTACATATATATTTTTAAGACTTTATGCGTTTCTGTTCTGTCCTTTTATGTAATGTTATGATCGTGTCATCAGCATAATTCAGGAGATATTGATTGTGCTTGGTTGAATCCTTTGTTAACATTGCTGCAGTATATGTTAAACAAATATTACTTTAATATTTAGTTGAAAGTCATTGCAGAAAGTGGTGGTCCCTGTGATGTATCTGGTTTTTTGGGCAACCAGCTGGGTGTTTTCTCTAATTTTCGCTGCAAGTTTTCTCTCTTCTAATGAGCTCTCTATTATTCTCAGCAAATAATTTGGTATGTTGGGTCTACACAGTTTGAAAAGTAGTCCTTTAGGCCATATCAAATGTCTCAAAAAAAACTAACATGACACAAGGACGAATATCTGTCTACAAATAGTTTTCTTCAATTGAGTTGAGTACTATTTGTGTTGGAGATGATTATCGAATGGCTCGTTGATTTTCTGGCCCTTATCCATATTGATGTTTGGGTATGACACTATTCATCTGTTCTATAAGCCTTCCTCTAATTTTTTTCTTCTAATTACCTTTTCAAATAGTTTCCTCAGTACTGGCAGCACAGTGATTGATTTATAGTTATGAACTTTATGATGGTCTGTAACTCAGGTCCTTCATTTTTTTGGTAAAGACTAACTAGTATCTTACATACCATTCGAAAGGAACCGGATCTTAGATATCGAAAAGTATCTTATAGATACAGCGAAAATAATTCTTTCATAGAAGCTGAGACTCGTTCGAAACGAGGATCTGAGTAATTACAGAAGGATTATTTTAATTCTATCTGAATGAGCTGTAGTCCACAGGCTATAGGTATGTTGTAAGTTGAAATATTTTCTGCATTATTCTATTTTATTTAGTTTAATTTTATTTCGAAGTCTCAAAATAGGTCGATAAACTATTATGTTCAATGAGATCAAAAATCAATGTATACTTTTTGTGCGCATATTCTGGGGAAAAGTGTGCTATCGTTTTGTCCAAATGTATGTAGCTTTAGAATTTTTCCTCGAAAATGGTCTGAAACGATAAGATTGGACTCACTGACGACGAATCCAATGTCAAAATCGATTCTGTCCGGCCGACGACACTCATCTAGATCTTTTTCCAAAGTGTATTTGGCAACTCTGATTATTTTCCACATTTCAGGGAATATTCAAATGATTTTTTCTTGTTTTCCCTTTATTTCATGAAAAATTAATAGTATTTTTTGTGAAGTAGATAGAAATGAATAATTATTTTGAAAACACTTCCTTTCGCCTCTCAAAATCGACCCGACTACGAGACATGGCTGCGAATATTTGGTCAGTCATCATTCGAGACACGTCGTACTAGAGGCGATTTGATCGTTGCTTAGCGAGCTTTGAATGATTGTTTTGGTGTGGATCTGGAACTGTCCTTTACTTATTATTTTGATTCTTTCCTTCCATAATACACATCGGTATTGAAGTATACCAGAGTTTGAAATTTTTGGGATTTCAACTCAATTTTGAGCCGAAATTTCAAATGGGCCTAACTCCGAAACTATTCAACCGATTAAACCCAATAACGAACTTGACCGAGATATTTAGACTACAAACCTAATCTGACAATTTCGAGTCGCTAAGTTCTTTCCTTTGAAAGTTAGAGCCCATACGGACGGACGGATGGACAGAATTTAAGTTGACCACGGATTCTTCTTCAGAGAGTTCAACCCAATCGTTTAAGACCATTTTTGGCTCAAAATTAAAAAATTACAGACATCGTGACGAAATTATAACGCGCTGTTCCCTAGAACAAGCGCGTAACAAAACCGCGTTGGTAGATGTCACAGACTGCCTAAGGTAACTGTACAGCTAATCTGTACAAGAGTATATAGTCACTGTAGGTAACTGTAGTGCGTAGGTCGATATCTACGCTAGCTAAGCAGAAAACTTTATTGACTAAACTCTAAGAGTTCAATATGTCAATGTTTCTATTCTATGACATCAGCTTTGTTTACAAAAGCCAAAGATGTATAACGTATATTAAATATTTATTTGAAGTTTTTACTGAAAAACAAGTGAAATTTCGTGATAATGGATCTGGTTAACTACTATTCCATCTCAAATGATACACATTAAAAACGATATAAAGGAAAAATTGTAGTATTTAACATAGAATCTTGTCGTTTGAAGCCTGAAAAATCGGCATCAGAGATATCATGTATCAGAAGTATAACTTTTGTTAACGAAGCAGTAAGAATAGTTGGCTCTTTCAATTCCAGAAACTAATAACAGAATAAAATGAAACATAATATGTATGGAATGGAAAAAACATGGACTGGAGAAAACTTTTCAGAACTTTATCGAATAGTACTGTATGTTGAAAATAATCAAATAACTATTGCTCTTCTATTTCTTCCAATGACGAATAGAATTGTGAGAAAAAGGTCAAATATAAAATCTACATTTCAATAGGTACCTATATCTGAAAAATTGTATTCCACCTACTGTCGATGTATTTATGTTTCACGATGACAAATTCACAATGTTATAACATTTATATCGATAAATTGCAGTTTCCCGATATCTGAAGAAGTACTGATGCGATCAGATTAAAACTTGGTAATTAGTTGCAAAATTTCCTTCGGCTTGAATAGTTGAAAAATTCGAAAAAAAAAATGCATTCAAAAATTTTCCAAATTATTTTGAAAATTTTTTTTTTGTCGGAGATTATTGATCAGATTTCACTGAAATTGAAACAGACTTTCAATTGAATAGTTACAATGTGTTATAAATTCCATCTTTATCTGTTATTTCATTTCGGAGTCAAATTTCGTTTTGGTTTGAAACTTTGGCGTTATTTCCTTGAAATCTCAAGAAGTACTGAGCGATCAGAAACTTCGTGATAAATTGGATAATACCAATGTGCAACTTAATGTTCTTGTTCACCACAGATATTGGAAACGAATAATGTCAAATTTCGTGGCTATTCGAAATTTTGTGCTTATTTCCTCAAAATCTTAAAACTGATCAATGTGATCAGATGATAATTTCGTGGATAGTTGTGGAATACCGACGCGCAACATATTCTAAATTTGGGGATGGTACAGATAGAAAACAATAATTATTGTTCAGAAAATTTTTCGAGTTTTTAATACAATTTTTTTTCTTGAAAATTATTCATTAGATTTCAGTGAAGTTTGGCACAAACCTTGAAGTCACCACCTAGCAACCTAGTTTGAAATTTCAGGTGGATCGTATATTGATCCTCGGTATCGTTTTTATTTCAGAAAAACCTAAAAAATACTTATCCGATCATTATGAACCCCCGTTAGTATTTTGCAAATGTTGGTGAGCAAATTTGCGCGGAATTTTTTGAAGATCATTCAATCAGATTAATAAATTCAAAATTTTGTTTTCAAGTATATATGTAATATTTGGCGATCTACTAATTATAAATTCCCCTCGAGATTACACGTGCAACTTCAAGTTGTCATTTTTCATTGAATGGCTGAATTTCAATTCGATTCGATCTATGTTTTTGAATTATCGAGATAATCAAGTTTTTACTAATTCGACAATTCGGCCTTCGTGATTAAACTCCAAACTTACTCTACAATTATCAAGCTACTGAGTAGATTACTCCCGAAGTTATTTTGTTCACTATCAGCCGGCCATAAGCACATTAACTTCAGGAAGAATCTACCTAAGAAATATATTTGTATAGGTTTTCAGTTTAATTGGATCGAATGCTTAAATGGGTTATATTCGCCAATTATTCCTTAAATAGTTATAGCCATTCAAGATTTTGGATCGAATTGTAATCTCGATCGAAAATTACAGCTTGACGTTCATGCAGAAATTCGTGAAGATCATATGAAAAGAAGATCTGCGTTTGGCCGGGTCTGGGGTCAATATGTGTATAGATTTGGTAGCGGAACAAGCTCCTGACTTCACGTCAGTGCTTTTCTAGTTTTTTTTTTTATTTTATGCCTCTAAAAAAACGGAACAATTGTAATGATAAGATGTCACCGTAAACATATCACATATAATAATAATAATAATAATAATAATAATAAGGTTCATATTTTCTACAGGTATACACCCAGTTAATATCATGTTTGAGTGATAAATATGAAGTTAGCTACATGTTCAGAGTTAAGCTGGATTTATGAACTTTTCGTTCCTGTTATCCCGTTCCCGTTTACAGCTGACGTTCCCGTTGGCCGCTCACGGTTCAACTATACCGCATTTATAAACTTGACTTCACGTTTATGATGTTTTATAGAGCTCAAATATCCCAGGAATTTGGGTTACCTTTTTAATATCTGACCAAACCACGTGTAACTTATCAATAAACAAACTGAACTCTGAATTACAAGTGCATCCTAACCTCACTAAATTGGTTAAAATCCGAACGGGAACGTCAAAAGATGAAACATGATCATCTTGAACATCAACCGAAAGAGCAGCAGAGCGGCATATCAACAGTCAGCTGATGCAGCTACGGTCTCTATAAATGCCCCTTCGCATTAAGTGCATTTTAAGTTCGAACGGAAACGGAAACGTCAAGCTTATTATAAATCCAGCTTTAGTTTCGAGTGATCTGTTGGAAAATATTTGTTCCTGATTGTTTAGAACATTTGGCAACATTGCTCGTAGAAGGGCGGTCATTTGGATAGCTACCTGATGTTCAATAATAAGAACTTAATGTTTTGAAAAACGAGCCATGGATTGCTCTATAGAGTATCAATGATACGTGGTTGCCAGGCTACAGGAGCCCTGAGAGTTTATGAGTGAGAAACTTCACCGATCCTCTGGACCCCCAACAAATGTTGATACAGGGCCCTTCGAAGGTCAGCTACGCCACTGCTTTCGCAGTCAACAATCGGAACACAGATAATACGAGACCTGGCTGCAGAATTAGTGCGCTAATCGAGTATTTGCTTGAACATACATTTGTTGATAGAATATTTATCTGCAGGGTAGCCTATCAAATAAGGCCACAAGTATTTTTGAATAAATAATTTTTAAGTGATTTCTGGAAGGAATGAAATTTACTTGCTCTTTTTGAAAAAAATATCATCCACTTCATAGTATTATTTGAGAAGACTTCGAAAAATCACGACTGCCGTTGCGCACTTGGTCGCACCTCATCGCAGCCAGATGTGAATCTAGCCAAAAAAAGGGTTGCTGTCTGTAGAAAATGATGTGGCAACATTTTGATAAGCAACCCCGTACTCTCCTTTCAACGAATGCTTGTAAAAAAATTGGTTTCAAGCAAATACTCGATAGCTCACTAATTCTGCAGCAGGATCTTAGACTAAGAGGTACTGTGCTTACTCCTGAACAGTATCTCATAATAATCTCCCTTCTCAATGTTTATACAGGATGTTTCACCATAAACTGGTCAAACATATATAGATAACATTGGGAAAGTCATTTTGCCTTATGACATATACCCCGTTTTCGAAGCATAAGCGAGGTACAGGGTGTTTAATGCCAACTTTGAGCAATATTCTGATAACTGTGGTGATTTATACGTGACCTTTGAAATAACGGTTTTTGGTCAGATCTTAGTATTTTTTGGTGGTCAGTTCAATTGTTCTGTAGAATTCTGGTAAAAATATTTCAAAATGGCGGAAAACCTACAAAGTTGGAATTTTTTCTTTTAGATTGCCACATTGGATAGCATTATTTCAATTTACTCAATTTTCTAAGATTTTATGTGAAAACATTTTTCCAAAATTCAAACTCAATTTTTTTTTTACATGTCTACAGTGAAAAAAAAATTCACTCAAAACTGTTGAAATCTTTCAAGGTTGAACTAACCTATATTCTGAACACTGCTGTGAGAACAGAATGAAAAAATATCCATTGGTTTTCATTTTATAGCCTTCCAGAGACTCCGTCCGGAGTACTTAAATAATTTTTATTTAAGGAACTGGTGGCCCTACGGATGCCAAAATAATGCTAATAGGCCACCAGAGTGACCTGGATAGAAATATGAATTTATCAAGAAAAAATTATTTTCTTAAAATCTTTGGTAGGAATCGAAGTCTCTCCGGATTCGGAAAATAGGGTCGAATTCGATGAACTACCGTTGCCTGGTAACGGACGTCATTATAAGCAGAATAAATCCAATTTATACGCGTCCCTATTCTCCGTAAGTGGAGCGAGTTCGAATCCCATCAGTTTTTTTGAAAAAAATTTTTTTTTGATAAATTCATATTTCTATTCAGGTCATTCTGGGGGCCTTATAGCACAATTTTGGCCTCCGTAGGGCCACCAGTTTCTTAAATAAAAATTATTTAAGTACTCCGAGCGGAATCTTTGGAAGGCTATAAAATGAAAACCAATGGATATTTTTTCATTCTGTTTTCACACCAGTATTCAGAATAAAGGTAAGTTCAACCTTGACAGATTTCAACAATTTTGGGAGAATTTTTTTTTCACTGTGGACATGTGAAAAAAAAGTTGAGTTTGAATTTTGAAAAAATTTTTTCACAGAAAATCTTAAAAAATTGAGTACATTTTAATAATGCTATTCAATTTGGCAATCGAAAACAAAAAATTCCAACTTTGTAGGTTTTCCGTCATTTTGAAATATTTTTTTCCGAATTCTACACAACAATTGAATTAACTACCAAAAAATACTAAGATGTGACCAAGAACTGTTATTTCAAAGGTTACGCATAACTCACCACAGTTATCAGAATATCGCTCAAAGTTGACATTAAACACTCTGTATCTCGCTTATGCTTCGAAAACGGGGTATATGTCATTCATAAGGCAAAAATGACTTCCCCAATGTCATCTAAACGGCTATATATGTTTGACCAGTTTATGGTGAAACACCCTGTTTTTACGTTTTCATTTGTCTGGAATACTGATGAACTAATACATCATGCCATTATTCGAAAACAGTTGCTGGCAGTGACCTCTACCTATTCTACATATTCTTCACAAAAACTTTTAGAAAAATCGAGTTTCTCACTACAAAACGTACGGAAAGTTGTGACATTTCAGAGAACCAAATAAGACCAGTTAGGGAGGTTCCATCCCCTATGAAAGAGCTAACATCAAATTTCATCTTTTCATTGAGAAATACTCCCAGTTATCAAACTTAAGACGAATATCAAAAAAATTTCGAAATTTATTCACAAGAAATAAGAATTAAACTTGTCATTGCATCTCAGAAACGAATAACTTTCTGACATGTTTGTAAGAAGTTTTCACAATAATAACTACGGAGTGAAGTTTGCTGAATCAGCTGGGTAGATCATTTCAATCTGAGTACTCATTTCCAACCCATCTGCTTATGGGTTCCATGATAATTGAGAATGTGATTGGGCAGAGTGAATTTTTTTTACTCCATCAAGTCTAACCATTGATGACATTTGATCCACTCTGGAGTAATTGTCATGCACAATTAAGAAATTTTCATCTTGATTTGACGCCAGGAACAAGCACTTACATTTTCTACACGTACTTGAGAAACACCCATGAGTAATAAGTTTCCATTGAAGCAGTTTATTTCAATGGGTTTTAATAAGCGTTTGAAAATCTTCACCTAACAATAATTTTTATAAACCAACATGAACACAAGGAAGAATATTCATCAATAAAACAAATATTGCGCCTTGATCTGAGTTAATCATTCCACCAACAACCTCATAAAGCATCGACAAAGAGGAAGTATAGTACATGGAATGCGTGTACATACTGAAGTTTCACGATTTTCACAGATCATTAACACAACTCACAACTGAGTTCTAAGTACTTAATCCCTATTTCTTTTTACATTTCACAACCAAATACATACCTGTAAATGTCTTATAGACCAAACAACTGGAAACAAAATGCAGCCACAGCAGAGTAGATCCACTAGTATGAAGATCCTCCTCCAAGCCAAATGTTCTTTCGTACCTTCCTCGCTTTCTTCCAAAATAATTTCAGCTACATTCGCCAGAACTTGAAGTGGAATAACTGCCATGAACAACCTCTTTTCTTTAGGTGCTAGCACGTGTTTTATGAATGTCCATCCTGTACCTATCAGTACTAGAACTACAAATAGCAATGCTCCCTTCAACAGATGAGCAATATAGAAAAGCACTGCCCAGGTGGCAATATGCACCCCTAAGTGTTGGATGTAGTGGTAATTCACCCCATGGAAAGCTAACGATATAGCTTTCAGGAATACAAGGACAGCCATCATGTAGTGAATTTTGAAAACAGGATGTTTTGATTGGCGCAATAAAAATACCCAGAACATTCCAGAAAGTAGGAAAAGTATGGACATCATACAGTAAAGGGCAGGTAGCGGCATTTCTCCAGCTGAAAGGAAATTGCTGAGGTTTGTTTCAACAATTTCAATTGTGAAGTCAACTAACACCTCCTGTCCTGATTCATAATTAGGGCAATTGTGAAAATAGAGGTTGTACAATCCTTCTTCTTCGATGGTTGACATGGAAATTGTAAACTGAAATGAATTCGAGTATTAGATTATGGTAACAGATGTCCTATTAATATATTGCATAAATTGTACGAATAACAATAAACAATTATAGCGAACTCCATTGGCAATGCTTGTGGTGCACTAAGTTCAAAAGACAACAGAAATATGAACCAAAAACACAAGCTTAGCGTGCACTAGTTCTTCCAAAGAAATTCGTTCATAGGTTGCTTATGCTCTGATGAATTAAATTCAATATTTGGTTTATTTTTATTATTATTTGGTTTATCATTCAACAATAATGTTATATAAATATAAACTACACAGGATCTGACATTTATAAAAAAAGAAACATTTTGCCATGATGGACGACTTAAGAATATATCCCCATTCTGAAATATACAGTTAATATTCAACCTAACTGAAATCTACGAACCTACAAATATGCACCCAAGTAATTTAACACTTGTTTTGTGCAGTTTTCTGCCGAAATATCTAAGAAAGTACTATTGAAAATTAAATAGAAGGGTTTTCCAACCCAAAGGTCGAGAAAACGGATATTTTAGGTCTTGCCAAGTTTTGACCAATATGAGATTACTCTGCAAATTCCTCCCATGAACAAGTGATAATTAATATTCGACCGAACCTTCGGCTTCGGCATCGGCTGCCTCCGGCCAAAAAAGTCACCTTCGGCTTCGGCCAAAATCCAGCCGATGGTTCGGCTCAGACCGAAGGTTACATATTCAACCACCGATGATAAAAGACATAACACGAACTTGCGCTTGCGTTTCACTCGACACCGGCCAACGATTCTAGCGGTATGCCGGGCAGTGATGAAAAAAAAACCTAGAAATCACTGACGTGAAGTCAGCAACTTTTACACTTTTGTTCAATTACACGAATGCGGCTGCCATAATTAATCTCTTTACTTCTAGCCTAACCGCTGATCGTAAACACAATAAGTACCGAGAGAATCTGCTTAGAGATTTAATAATTGAAGAGCAGGGTTGGTGTTTAATCACGAACGCCAAATTCTTGAAATCCATCTTGTGATCTCGCAGATATACATACCCTTGCAATGGATGATCGGATATATAGGTATTTTTTGAGTTATTTCGGAAATAATTAACAATGATAGCGATGAAATCCGCGATCAAATTCCGAAATTTGATGTAAGCACTGTTAAATAGTGACCTCAAGGTCTGTGCCAAACTCCATGGTAAGGTTATGAATAGTTTTCGAAAAAACAAAAAAACTTAAATCTGCATTTTTAAAATAAATGTTCAATTTGTCCTCCATTGACTTCCATACAATAAAACAAACTTGACTGAAAACAGTCACATGGTTCAGCAGAATTGTAGTTATTTGACAATTCGTTGGCGTAGTTCGTCCAAATTTTCAGGCCGAGTCACAAAAATCTTGGACATAGGCCCCACAAGAAGAAATTCAGAGGGTTCGGGTTAAGAGCTCCGACAATCCACTCCATAGGATCTCTTCTTCCTATCCAATGACCAGGGTATTGCAAATTGAGGTATTGGCGAACTTGTGCGGCGTAGTGAGGAGGAGATCAGTCTTGTTGAAAATGCAATTGCTGTTCAAGTAGTAGAGGATAGTTTTCTAATTTTTTTGTTATTAACATATTGATCGCATTTCAAGATAGATTTTGCCATTCAAATTACCAGGAACAAACAGAGGTCCAATTAGGTGGTCTCCCAAAATCCCTACCCGACGTTTAAGCTTTTCCGGATTTTGAGTGTGAGCTCCTCGAAATACATGAGGATTTGTATCGCTCCAAAATCTACTGTTATGCCGGATAACCTCTCCATTAAGTGAAAAAGTGCATTCGTCAGAGGTTATTGTTGATACGCTCGGCTATAATTTCGCAAAACTCTTGCCTTCGATCCAAATCATCATCATTTAATTTATGACTTAATTTAATTTTGTACGAATGGAACTTGTGTTTATGTAAAATTCTGAAAACGTTAGATTGGTTTATACCGGAATATGCAGAAAGTTGTCGTACATATTGCGTGTTTGGTATAAGTTGGACATGTTCCAATACCGCCACAGCTACTCCTTCATCATTCACAATTCCAATGAGTGCTTTTTTTTATCCATTACTGAACCCGTCTCAACAAATTTTGAAATCAATTTCATTACGTACTTATGGCGAACGCTAAGTTCAGGATGGTTTCGGTTAAATATCCTTGCAGTCTCTCGGGCACAATTTTGATTTTGGTAATACAAGCTAACCTACTCAACACGTTCTTGCAATGTGTACACCATAATTATTTTTAAAATTTCAAACAAATCATCAAAAAGTAGTAACTCAACCTATTGATTTATAATACTTCAAGTAATCCAAGAAACGTATTGTTACGAAAGGGGGGTTCGTTTTCATTAAAATAATAATTAACAGCTCCAGAAGGCCTTTTTTATTCGATACAACACTACAATTAACAAATTAATCTATTTCCTCCTATTAATGTCACTTTCTCCAACTGTCTCTCTCTGACAGTCCCCGCAAGGCTCACCTTGAATTCGTAACAGTATTATGCCAGATAAACACCTTCTGAGAACAAAAAACGAAGGCAACATACGGGAATAAGTTGATTCAATTTTTTAAGTTTGTAATAAAAAGGGCTTGATAAAAATAATCAAAATATTTCAAGATGGCTCATTTGAGCTAAAAAAAATTATTTTTGGCGAAAACGGTTCATCAAAATTGCGTTTTTCATACACCATTGTGAAGAGGTTTACAAGACCTTTCGAATGAAGTATCACTGAATCCCTCTCCCCAATTCAATTTTGAGTAGTTGAAGCACCCCCTTTTAGGGGGGTTGCTCGTTCAAGCCTCAAATATATGTCAAAAAATGTCCCCCAAACAAAATCATTCGCATGTTTCGGGAATTTTTTCCAATTACTATAGGATAATAAATATACGGAGTGGCTCGTCTGTGATGGAACACCCTGTATATGGGAGGTCATTGCTCTCTTGGAAAGGGTGAAGTCTACCTGACCTGTTTTCGTTTCATTGATCTTGATTCGCCACTATAAAGTCAATCTTCTATTAGATTAAGGTGACTGCAATACATTAGATGCCTCATCATGGTCTTTGTGAATTGCAATATCATCTGCGAAAGTCCTAATTATAGTATTCTCGCTTGCAGGAAGGAACGCTTCCTTGGGGGCTCCAGATTGGATTGGACAATTATCTGAGACTTCATCATTTACTCGTACCATAAATGTTCTTTTATCGAAGTAAGATCTCATCAACTCGAAATACGATATTGGCAGATATTTCCTCATTTTGTTTAGAAGGCCAGGATACCAGACTTTATCGAATGCATGACTCACATCAAGGTAGACAGATGTGCAGTATGTTTTGAGTTCAAGGGCTTTATTTGATTGGTGACTTAGTCTTTCAGTTTGCTGTATGGTGGAGTGGTTTATTCTGAATTCGAATTGGTGTTGGGGTATACATTCTTCTGATATCAGATATCATTCATGAAAGGAGAAGCTTTTCAAGAATTTTCGATATAACTGGCAACAGACTAATAGGTCGATATGAGGTTACAAATTTTGGATCTATACCTGGTTTCAAAATGAAAATAATTTCGCATATTTTCAGCTGTTCTGGCCAAAAGTTTTGTCTCAATTTAACATTCAATATATGTCATCATCAGTACTCCTTAACTGGGAATTCCTTATTATTTTTGGTGTTATTTTGTCTACTCCAGGAGCTTTCAGTATATTTGGATATTTTATTTCATTTTGGACTTCTCTTGTGGTGAATTTATTTATAGGTGTCGTGTTGGAAGGAATATCGGATAGTTTCCGTTCGATTCCGTCGTCAAATGCATCATCATAGGGTGTTCAGCAAATATTTTAGCATTTTCTTCATCAGTTCTCGCCCACTGAAGAGTTGATCCATTGAAATTTTGCAACAGAGGTATAAGCATGATTAGCCTTCTCAAATTTTTGATTGGTTTCCACACTGAATAAATCATATCTATTCAGGCCTGAGATGTGGTTATTAAATGTAAATTCTTCATATTCTGCCATTTTGGACTTCAACTGATTTGTTATTTTATTAAGAATTTGCTTGTCTGAAGGAGAATGCATCTGCTCCCATATCTTTCTTGCTCTCCTTTTCTGTTTTAGAAGTTTTTTTGTATTTCTTCTGGAATGTTCTGGGTTCAGGTCTGTTTTTCAGAAGCAGGGGTGGATTCTTCACCAGAATGTTTTAGGGTATTAACAAAAGTCATTACTGCTTCATCTATTTCTGATATCTAGATTTACACGTTCTTCGATTGAATTTTTACATTTACATTTATAGCGAAATGTTTGTTTTTTTGGTCCAAAATTTCTCAACATCCTACCCCAGCTATGAAAAATGTCAAGACGAGAAGGGAAAAAGATAGAGATAACTCAAAAAATTATATCACGCATGGCATAACACTAGTAGGTTTTATGATATGTCCTAACTGTTTATGTTGTTTAATAACAGAGGCAGTGGCTCATCTGAATTGTTGTGCTGGTTTTTCTTTTATGATGTTATTTTCTTTTCTCTTTAATGAAAGTTATTTTTTTTCCTCCATAGTGTCTGTTTTATTTTTTCTTTGTCATCTATTTAGTTTGGTTTCATGCTGTCCAGTGTTATATTCAGTAACCATGGAAGGCTGTATAGGAGACAAGTTTTAGCCTAGTCTATGCAGTTTTTTATTAATATTGAAATTGTAAAGAAATTTTGTTTATTGCACTGAATAAATATTATTATTATTATTCACACCAAACAATCAAGACACTGAGGATGAAATCGAAAGTTTTTAATCCAACATCCCTACAGATCGACCTACAATAAAACCTTTCACTTAAAGAGAAGTTCAGAAGGAAATTAGTTACCTTAATATTCGAAAAGCTCCCGATATAGATGGAATAACTCCCAAGAATGATTAAAGAATTACCTAAAAAGCAATACATCTGATAAGATTTTTTCTAACATCATTGTAAGATTTGCAATTAAATAATGAATTTCCGAGATTATTTTCGCTTAGCTTTTAATAACAATTTTCTCATTGAACTCAGGTTAAGGAGCAAGAGTAAGTATTACCTTTACACATCATACAGCATTTTCTCAATTCAGTGCCGTTTCCAGGAGCGGCTTATGAAAATTTCCCAATTCAATTTGATCTTAGTTTTGGAACAACCTGTTTGGCCCTTTATTGAGAAATAATCAGTTCTGAGCTGGAAAATTCTCAAAATGTTTCCAACCTATTAATTGTTTTAAATCTTAATACACAAAATTATGCATAAATTTCCCTTGGCCTTTAGAAAACTTAGAATAACAATCGGGACGTTGAAATCGTTAATAGATCTATTACGTGCTACCTGGAATATTCTTATTATTATCGTGGAACTACCCTTCCATAGCTCATTTCTGTTTGTGTAAAAAGACATAAATCACTTTCACGAACCCCTCAGTATTTTGTATCCCCGTCTGTCCTTTTCAATTGGTCATTAGGCTATAGTTGTGTTCTTTTAGTTCAAAATTTTAGATGATGACTGGATAGTGAAATCATTAAAGAAAAAAATGTATTTAAAAGAAGCTTGATGGAATATCTCCTACTTTTTTGTTATGAAAATTAAAGCAAACATGAATGAGGAAGACAAAATATTTTATGGAAATAATTAAAAAGAAAAATTAACATAACCAATAACAATTATTTTGGATTATTTTCAAAATGAATCCCTCCAACTTCCACACATTTCTGTTGTCTTATATTTAAATGTCTAGCTACCTTCCTGATTATACCTGGATCGTTCCTTATAATATTGGAACAGTTAATTCTTTTTTTTATCAATTCTTGGCGTGTGTTTGGAGGTTCTGCACCAGTTCTTTCAGTCGTCTCCAAACAAAATAATCAATAGGATTTAAATCGGGGACCTCGGTGGCCAAGGAATAGGACCTCCTCTCCCTATCCATCTGGAACCGTATGTTTTATTCAGATGTTGGCGAACAGCAACCGAAAAATGTGGAGGTGCTCCATCATGCTGAAAGTAGATCTACCGAACGTCGACATTAGCTAATAGGATGGGGAGAATATTTTGTAAAAAGTACAAATAAACTTCTCCTCTCAACAAGCCATCAAAGAAATGTGGAACTAGAAGCTGGTAATCGACTACGCCAATCCACGTATTTACCGAATATCTTAATTGTGAGCGTACTTCGCGGATTGCATTGGGATTTTCTTCGGCCCAAATATGAGTGTTCCTCAAATTGACAACACCATCTCTTGTAAATTGCGCCTTATCGGTAAATAAAGTTCTATAGAGAACGAAATAAATTGGGAAGTTTTCATAAGCCAGTCCTGGAAACGGCACTGAATTAAGAAAATGCTGTTTGATGTGTAAAAGTAATACATAATCTTGCTCCTTATACTGAATTCAATGAGAAAATTGTTATTTAAAGCTAAAAGAAAAATAATCACTGAAATTCATTATTTAATTGAAAATCTTACAATAATGTTAGGAAAAATCTTTTTGGCAGTTTTCCTCCATAATTATTATGGTTTTAACATTCCTCATCAAATATATAAAAAAGATAAACAGGGTGAAATTTTTGCGAAAGACCAAAACAACGAAAATTTTCAAAGCCGGACCTGGTTTTTCCAAATTATGAACGAGTCTATACTTTAACGTCCTTCAAGACAATATTTCCTGATAATTTCAATCAATTCGGGATAAAAGTTCAAAAGTTATGACGGATTTAATTTTACTGTAAAAACCGAAAATCGGCCTGTAAAAATTTATTAAGAGAGGAAGGCACTTTCAAATGGTCATTTGATAATCACCTGAGTAGTCTCTATACATGGTAGGAATATGATCCGTTCCTCGTAACTCACCCTGTATTATGTACTCAAAGCATGCCGTGACTATTTAAGTCACTTTCAACATATATTCAATCTCATCATCTCAATGAATGTGTTTCCAACCATGTGTAAGGTAGCTATAGTTACCCCCATCTTTAAGTCAGGTGCTAGGACCTGTGTGGAAAACTAAAGGCCCATATCTATAATGTGCACACCAGCTAAACTTTTTGAACAGATCATTTATGATAGTCATCTGATAGTGTAGTTTATGATGTATTATTGTTCAAGCAAAGTTCTCTGAGGTTGATGAGCAGTTATTTAGATGGTAGCTTTTTGAGTGTTTTGCATCATGGGAACTGGTCGGATAAATTTGAGGCTAATTCAGGAGTTCCTATGGGAACCAACTTGGGTCCACTTTTATCCACTTTTTATCAACGACTTGCCCAAAGTAATCCATTTCTCAGGATGCCTCATGTTTGCTGATGAGCTCAAAATGTTCAGATCTATACGGACTGCGAGGGACTGTATTTTATTGCAGAAGGATTTGGATAGTATCCATAACCCCTTTCCAGCTACCGTCTGGGGCGCCTCCGATGCGCCTCGGAGGCACGCCAGCATAGACAAGTCGTGTTCCAGTACACGGGAGCGTCAGACCCTCGCGCTTCCTACCCCTTTCCCCTGATGCACCACCCGAATTTGAGGGGCTTCACGCACGCACAGCTGTGAAACGCCGAACTTGTCATAATTTGCCGGTTTGTTTATCATCTCGTTCTCGAAATAGCATGGGCGTGAAGCCACAGTGCGTCAAGCCCCAGGGGCTTGACGCACTTTACTGGAAAGCTACTCATGAGTGGAGCTGTAGAAATAGATTATACTTCAATATCGAAAAACGTGATACAGTTTTTTTTCGATAATCAAATGAACAGAGTACCTAAAATGTGAGAAATCTCTGACTTGTTTATGATCAGGTTATCTCTTACGGAACACATATTGGAAATATCAAGAAATCAGTCAATCTTTTGAAAGAAAAACAGAGGTGGGAGATCTCAGGCCTGTTAATGATCAGGTTATGTCCTATGGAACACATACTGGAAACATCACAAAATCAGCCAATCATCTGTTGGACTTTATTTTAAGGCAAACGTCGAATTTCATCAGTATTGAAAAGATGAAGTTCCTATATTAAAGTTTTGTTAGACCCAAACTCGAATTTGTATAGTTTGCTTGGTTTGGCGAGTACCAATCCACATTGCAATGAGTTGAAAAAGTTCAGAATAAATTTTTAAGGTATCCATATTTCAGTGAAATAGGAATCGTATGGCCGAATTATGACAGTCAGAACAACATAGGTGAGAAAAGAATTCAGAATTTTATCCCTAGATAATAGAAGAAAAGTTAGTTTATCAATATTTTCATTCGAGATACTCAATAATGTGATAAATTCTCCTGCAATATTGTCTCTGTTGAGATTGCATGTGCAAGTCAGAAGAACTCGATCTTCTGTTACGTTCAATTTACCAACGTTATCATGTAGCTCCGGATCTCCCTTGCATGTATGCTCAGTTTAGCAACATAACTTGACATTTTTGTTGATATCAATTGGATCCGAAGTCAGAGTAATTCCTGAAGGCTAGTGAAGAAGTTTTCCGTCTTCTGCCTTTGGGTATCCTGGATGTAATTTGTTACCACATTTATTGTCCAGTTTTTGATATTCTACAGTATAAGCAAATGAGTTACACATATAAGAAGGATTGTAGTCTGTTCGGATAAATCTCGCCGAATTATATATATATATATATATATATATATATATATATATATATATATATATATATATATATATATATATATATATATATATATATATATATATATATATATATATATATATATATATATATATATATATATATATGGATAGAAGAAGAATTTGTTGTCAAAAAATTAAAAAAAAATAATTCTGACGATTTACAGTTTATTATATGATGAAGGAGTCAGATGTATATAAATATATACATACAGATATACAGTGCGCGTCAAAATTATGGAACCAATTCATTTTCTCAGAAGAAAAATATTTGGCAACAAAATCCTGAAACAGGTACAATTTTTGTTTCACTTTTACCAAATATGTATGCATTTTTGAAGGATTTTTGTTGCACCCTGTGCCATCACCATCAACCCTCTAAATTTTTTGGATAGGGAAAGTACGTCATGTGGTTCTTTTTTGGCAAGGTCTTTGTATCTTCTTTACAGGCGTGCATAGTTACTTCAAAGAGATTCTCAATATGTGCACTTTGTCATGGCTCATTTACTTTGAGACGATGGTACCTGATGAAATTTGTCACCGAATGAAAGTCGACCATTACAGTTTTGTTCATGCACAACTTTCAATCCCTACGAACCCTTTAATGGAGAAAAAAAAATGGAGTGACATTGGAAATTTATTTCGGCATGGAAGTACCACCAGGAGAATCATGGTGCATTACAAGATAAGTTAAATTAAATGTTCAAAATGACCATGGATGCAATAATCAAAGCGCTTGACATATTCTTCCTGTACCTTCTGGAGAGTTTCTGGAGTTATTCTACCTATCTCGAACCTTATTTGGTATAGCCCCATAAGAAAAAATCGAGCGGTGTCAGATTTGGAGACCTGGCTGGCCACTTTATGGGACCGCGTCTTCCAATCCATCTCTAAGGAAACGCGTTGTCCAGGAACTCGCGCACAGGTGCTGCATCCTGTTGAAACCATATTGTGCAATTTGGCAAGTTTGGGTCATTTTCATTCGGAAAAATATTGCCAAGAGCGGCCAAAAGCTCATTCTAAATACCTTGCACGGTTGGGGTTTCCATCAAAAAAAAAGGCCCGATTATTCTGCCGTCAATGATCCCAGCCCATACATTTACTTTCTGTGGGTGTTGCATATGTGCTTCCACCCTCTAATGCGGATTTTCTCGGCTCCAAAACCTGCAATTCTGTCGGTTCACTGTTCTGTTCAGAGAAAACGTGGCTTCATCCGAAAAAACAATTTTTTTGATGAATGCGGATTCTGGTTCAACGCATCTTGCATAATTTCACAATTCCGTCGATTGTAATCATCATTGTTTAATTCCTGATGTAGCTGAATTTTATACGGGTTATATTTTTCTGCCTTCAAAATACGTAAGGCAGTCTTCTGAGAAATGTTATTATGTTCCGCTAACTGTCGTGAAGTACTGTGAGGATTTTCTTCAATTTCCACCAAGACATTCAGTTTTATGTCTTCAGAAATTCTGGGTCGTCCGGCATTTGGTATATGTCTAACATGTCCGTACTCCGTGAATTTGTTTTCAATTTTTCTGACCGTAGGACCTTGGGATTGGTCTTTGTGGATATTTCGCGTTAAAAATATCACAAACCTCCTGTTGAGTACGGACTCTATCGCCCCATCCGATCATCATTGAAATTGCAATTCTGTTTTTCATTTAACTGAGGCATTTGTTTCCCGATTTTTAAAACAATGAACTCGAATTCGAGCAATGCATGCAAATTTTCTGAAAGTAAGACATTCATCACATGATATGATACCAGGCGCACTTGAACGCCACATGTTATGTACGTTTTTTTTTTCAGCCATGAGCATGAAAAATCAGCCATGAGCATGAAAAACAATTTTAATACTTCGAATTTCAAATCTCATTCATAACATTGATGACATTGCGTTGTCAGAATTCTTTCTTTGAATTGAAAACTTTTATCGAAAATTTTCAACTTCAGTACAAACGTACTAATAACATACTTACTTAAGATCATAACTGAAGCGCAGTGTTCCACACATTCTAATTTTTCACATGAGGGGGTTGAAAGTTATGCATGAACAAAACTGTAATGGTGGACTTTCATTCGGTGACAAATTTCATCAGGTACCATCGTCTCAAAGTAAATGAGCCATGACAAAGTGCACATACTGAAAACCTCTTTGAACTGACTAATTTTTCAAAAAAAATTAATTTTTTTCTTGAAAATTTCTGCACGCCTGCAAAGAAGATACAAAGACCTTGTCAAAAAAGAACCACATGACGTACTTTCCCTATCCAAAAAATTTAGAGGGTTGATGGGAATGGCACAGGGTGCAACAAAAATCCTTCAAAAATGCATATAAATTTGGTAAAAGTGAAACAAAAATTGACCTTTTTCAGTATTTAGTTGCCAAATATTTTTCTTCTGAGAAAATCAATTTGTTCCATAATTTTGACGCGCACTGTATATATATTGAGTTTGTTCCAACGCCCAGTTCTGTTACTGTCTTGAACTCATTCAGAACTGAATCAATTCACACGTCTGCGCTTATCCTAGTTGGGAACTAACTTTGAATAGATAGTTCGAAAGTGTTGGAAACGAATCATTCTTAGAAATTCCCTAGTTATAACCTAAGGGCTTTTTTTCACCCGAAAAATGCAGCCCCTCTCTGCCAGATGTCGATTTATTGCCCCTTGCTGCATTCGAATGGCATGTAACAGCTGACCGTTTCAATTCCTCCCTCTCAGTTCTTGACTATAACCAAGAACTGAATTCACCGTTTTCGAACCGGCCTGATCACAATTCATTTCACGTTGGAACACTTGGTTCGGAATTCCAGAATCTGTTCGAACGTCGTAGGAACGCTAATATCGATGTGCGCACACTCCGCCTGATTCAGAACTAGTTCCAAAGTGTATAGTTTTATTCGGTAATGGTTTGTAATGTTTCAATATTGTTCATTTGGCACAATTTTTTCATGAACTCCTGAAAATAGTTTGAATCCTGCAATCTGCAGAGGCGATTTTTATAAATAATAATTTTTTTATAATTTTTATGCGCTTGTTTTGGGACGCAGCTCGTTATCGTCTCGCCCAAGTTTCTGTAATTTTCGAAGTTTGAGCCAAAAATGGTTCAAAACTATAAGGTTGTGCTGAATTTCGAATGGATTCTCATTGAGTGTTGTTATATGGAAATATTGTTAAGATAAAACTTCGAATGGATATATCTGTAGGATCATTGGTTGGATTTTACAAATTCACAAATTCGACCTTTGGATATAATCAAATTGGAATTGGTTGAGAAATGATGGTGTGAAGGTTTTATGACTTCTGACTTCACTTCAATACTTTTCTGGAATTTTCATTAGTGTTTTTCAGATAATGGGATGTAAAACCCAAAAATCCATGAAGAAGCAAATCTTCCCAACATATCCTGCGATCGATATAATACTACTATATTTTAACTATAATTTTGTTTACATGGAGAAATTGGTGGAATTCGAGGCTTCACAGAACGGAGCATTAGATACAAAAATACCATTGTTCTCAGTAAGATTAAGTTACGCCTCCTCACTGGTTTCCTCACAGGACACTGTCCCCTGAGGAAGCACATGATGAGAATGGGCTTATCAGAAACTGACAAGTGCAGATTCTGTGGGGAAAAGGAGGAAACTCCTGCTCACCTGATCACAGAATGCTTCGCCATTGTGAGCCTGCACAAGAAATATCTTGGACAGGAGCATTATAGGAGGAATGAGAACTTAGCCTTCTTGAAGCCCTCACAGATATTAGAATTCATCAGAGCTCTAGAGCTGGAGGGCGAGCTGTAGGTAAAGCATGCGAAAACAGCTCTGACAAGGAGGCACACTAGACCTTAAGGTCACAGTGGAATGTAACCCCTTACCAACTATAAACTACAAAAATACCATCATGAACAGTTGCAGACAGAATGTAAGGGAGGTCAGTAATTCAAAATTGCTTATTGGTTCATTGAACTCCCATTGACTATATAATATCTTACATAAAATGATAAGACATGAAAATAAAACAATGAGAACTTACATTGGTACTATAGAAGGTAGAGCCTTTGATTGTTTTAGCTATAATATCAAAATTGTAATCATCACAAGGAGACTTTTTATCTCTTTTTCTCCTCTGCTGCTGATTAACAACAGATTCCATTATATTTTGAACATCATTTCTACTTCGATATATGTGTACAATGGCTTCTTGGTGACATCTTACCAGCAGTCTGTAAAATAAATCATTCTAAACAGGGTTCCAACTGCTTTTCGAAGAAGCCTACTTTTTATTCTTCAAATCAAGAATGAAGTGAAATACTTCAGCACCATTCTGTTTGATAATAGGTTCTTTCAAAATACAACCCTCTTGATGATTATTCAAATAAGGGTTCATTGCATCATTAACAGTTCTGTCTAAACTGAATCCAAACTGAAAATAAAAAATTCACAACTTTGTACAAAGATCAGATTGATGCTTACCAATGCAGTATCATTTTCGGGATTGGTTCTAAAATTTCGAAGTTGAACTTCCAGAATTCCCCCTTGGTAGAAACCAAAAGTACTCAAAGCTATGTATTTGCGAACATCATTCTGGAAATAATATTGAAGTAGAAATTATATAGTCAACACAAATCAGCTTACATTTAGAGTTAACGTATGATTACGTGCAGAACTTAATGCAGACATTAACAACAAGACAAATAGGCTGTGGAAATATTTCATTTTTTTAATGGGTTCTATTACTCAAGACTGAGATCATTTCCATATCAACACTTAGTTTTGAGGATATTCTTTATGAATGGAACATTATTAATGTATTATAGTAAAACACATGGGTACAATATATTGTGTTGTCCAATATTTATTATTTATAAGTTCCCAAAAATTTCTTCTATTTTATAAAAATTATTCATCGATTTTCTGTTTCCGTTTGACTTGTTTTCCTTTAAATGTCAAAGGCAGACACAGAACACAGAATACGATTGGATAATACTAAGATGCATAGAATATATCAAGATATCAAGTGTCGACACTTTAAAAATGTGAAGTTGGCAGGTAGAGCTGGCAGGCAAAACTTCCGGAGATACACGAACGGCCAGTGGCGTAGAAATCGAATGCTTCCGCGAATTAGATGAAAACCAGTCAGTTTATGTTCAATATGATGAAAGTTATACCTCATACAACCTGACGGAATATATCCGAACAATTTATTTCGCTACTCAGCTACACAAGAGCTGTTCTCAACTATAATCAGATGCTTTCTCATGAAAGTATTACAAATTTGTCATAGTTGAATACTTGCGAAAAGAATTCTTTGGTCTTCTGTCGGACTGAGCAAATCCTCACGAATTTTTTTAGGTATTTATGCCCACAGCAGCTGCGATTAAACAAATGCCTTCAAATGGCTAAGGAAAATACGCTTTCTATAAAATAATCACTTGTACTTGATTGGGAAAAAAATACCAGATTCGGATTGAACAAATTTTCATGAATTTGTTTAGGTACTTTCGCCCTCAACAGCTGCGATAACATAAATACAGACGCTTTTTTATGGCTAAGGAAAACACGTTTTTCATAAAATAATCACTTAGACTTGATTGGAAAAAAAAATACCAGAGTCGGAGTGAACAAATTTTCATAAATTTTTTTAGGTACTTTTGCCCTCAGCAGCTGCGATGAAATGAATACAGACGCTTTTTAATGGCTAAGGAAAACATGTTTTTTATGAAATAATCACTTGCACTTGATTGGGAAAAAATACCAGAGTTGGAGTGAACAAATTTTCATGAACGTTTTTAGGTACTTCAGCCCTCAGCAGCTGTGATAATATAAATAGAGATGCTTTCTAATGGCTAAGGAGAACACATTTTTCATAAAATAATTTCTTCCACTTGATTGGGAAAAAAATACCAGATTCGGATTGAACAAATTTTCATGAATTTTTTTCCGGACGGTCGGACGGACAGAATCAATTTTGACCACGGATTCTTCATCAGTGAGTCCAACCTAGTCGTTTGAGACCAATTTCGGCTCAGAATTCGAAAATTACAGATATCGTGACGAAATGATAACGCGCTGTTCCCCAGAACGAGCGCGTAAAAATTCATGAAAATTTGCTCAATCCGACTCTGGTATTTTTTCCCAATCAAGTGCAAGAAATTATTTTATGAAAAATGTGCTCTCCTTAGCCATCAGGAAGCATCTGTATTCATTTTATCGCAGCTGCTGAGGGCAAAAGTACCTAAAAAATTCATGAAAATTTGTTCAGTCCGACTCTGGTATTTTTTCCCCAATCAAGTGCAAGTGATTATTTTATAGGAAGCGTATTTTCCTAAGCCATTTGAAAGCGTCTGTATTTATGTTATCGCAGCTGCTGTGGTCATAAATACCTAAAAAAATTCATGAGGATTTGCTCAGTCCGACAGAAGACAAAAGAATTATTTTTGCAATCGAGTACAAGTATTCAACTATGACAAATGTGTTTTACTTTCATGAGAAAGCATCTGATTATAGTTGAGAACAGCTCTTGTCCGGATATATTCCGTCAGTTCGTATCACAGAACATCAAAATATAAGAAGTGCAACCTGCCTTGTAAACTATGCGCAACAATTGTGACATTTCTCCTGTCATAAAATAAGTGGGAATATTCCATTATGGTTCTAGGGGGTGTCCGCCAGTTGAAGTATATGTCATTTTTCTCTAAAATTACATTGGTGCTCTGTGGTTCAGTTAATATTTCTGATTATTCTGTGCTCTAAATTTAAATTGAATGGAAAGGAATTTTTGTCTTCAATTAGAAAAAAGCTTTATAAATAATAGTTTATTGAATACAATAATGTTTGCAATTACATGTGTGTGAAACACTGAATTGTAGGATAAACAAGTATCCGATATTTGTTTTTTACCTAACGAAATATGAATACTTATAACATAGGTTGCAGTTTTCTGGACCAAACAAATACAATTAGCTCCTAGAGAAACCAAATAAATCCATAATAAGGGTTGAAGAAATATTTCTGAGAAGGTTAGCACTGATTCACAACAATCCTAATGTTGTCACAAAGATTAATATATTCACTTCACTAATTTTCAATATCACTGATTCATCAAGGGAGGGGAGCGGCATCCAAAAGTCCAAAGAAACTGCCAAAATCATGTAGAAATCTTCAGTCCAAGTCCTTCCTGGCAATACCACTTTTCTAGAAAATCAATCAACAATTAGACGATGAATATTGAAATAAAGATTAAGTATAAATACTCCGAATTAATCTTTCAAAGATAAGACTCCCAATAAGATAGTTCCCTGAATGAAGTTCATTAAGTAGTACTCCACTATGCTAGTAGAATATTCACACGAATTAAATTTATGAACTGTGAGAACAATAAGTGATATAATCCCAGGTAAAGCTTTTGCACCCGGCCAGTAATTATTATTCTTAGGATATGGGAAATATATGTTATGTTTCTGATGGTTCAACTGAAAAGATTTTTAGGCTGGAATTACCGAATATACATACACCTAATAACATATCAAATTCCAAATAAATTAACTGACATTATGCCATAGCCTTTGTATCAAGATGGACTTTCATACTGTTTTCACTAGAATCTAAGACTGAATAATTGTGAATACACATGCCTAAATGATGTATTATTTGTACTGCATAGGTAATGATAGTCAAAGTAATTACCATTTTTTTTATCTTATCATGGTTAAAAATTAGAGCTTGAGCTCATACTTAAATGATTCCTTCGAATTCAACATTATCTGAATCCTGAAAATAAATATGGTTACACATATTACACCTGAAAAGATATTAACTTCATATTACACGGGTATTATTTTAATTTCAATTTTGAATATCAATAACAAACTGGCACAAAACACGCCAAAAATGAAATTGGCATATCATTTCATCATTTGACATAATGTCATGTCATTCTTCCATTTCGATATATCCACGACATACGTTTCTGACAGATAAAAATAAGTGGAAACGTATGTCCTTGTTTCCACTTTTCCTACCGTCGCTTCACCCCCCTGGTTCGTATGAGGAATAACCTTCCATCATATTGAACATAAACTGAGTGGATCTCATCGAATTCGCGGAAGCATTCGATTTCTATGACGCCACTGGCCGTTCGGCTATTTCCGGAAGTTTTCTTTTCAATCCATTCGAATTCAAAGCACATAATCAGGTCGATTCTGTTTGCGTATTGCTATGAACCTTGCTATTCTAGTCATATTGCTATCTTTCTAATTCATAGCAATATGGCCATGATGTTACGTATTCTGTTTCGAGTGTTATAGCAATGTTTGTTATGAATTTTGTCATAACAATATTGCTATCATAGACTTCCATAATTGGTGATTTTAGAGCTGACAACACTGTATTTTGTGACTTTAGAACTACAAGGAAGAAGAAAATAACCCTAATTAGTGAGTTTTCTTTATGGTTTCGCATACATAACCTGTATCTGTATCTACGGCTTTCTTTATTCATGTAAACATCGACATAAAAAAATGTTAGGAAACTTTGAATAAAGAACCTTTTTATTCAAAGTTAGGAAACGAAACGAGTCAAATTGACCAATTACCAATTTCCTGGATACCAATAAAATATTGGTTATCAGAAATCGAATGCAGCAATTTTATTAAGGCGTTAATAATTCGAAATTCGATAAACTTTTTCGTTGGCACTTCAAAGGAATTGCTGTTGTTGAGATGATTAGAATAATCATCTCAGCTGTTGCCTATGCCTCTATCTTAGTCTAAGAATTTTCCTTGAAATTAAATAATATTCTAGAGAACCTTGAACACATTTCCATTAGCATATACTTTTTTTATTCATGTAAACATCGACTTATTCGAAAATGTTATGAAACAGAAAAACCAATTAAAGTCAAATTGACCTATTTCCTGGATACCGATAGAATTTTGGTTTCCAGAAATCAAATGCAATTTTGTGCAGGCGATAATAATTCGAAATTCGATGAACTTTTCCGTTTGGAATTCAAAGGGATGGCTGTTGTTGAGACCATTAGAATTATCAGGTCAGCTGTTGCTTACTATGCCGGTGTTTTAGTCTAAGAATCCTTAAAATTAAATATTCTAGAGAACCTTGAACACATTTCTATTAGCACATTCTTCCCTATCTTCAATATTTTCGAATTCTTGGAAGAAATAATACTGAAACAAATGGATCTCTGAGAGACTCCTTCAGGTCGATTCTGTTTGCGTATTGCTATGAACCTTGCTATTCTAGTCATATTGCTATCTTTCTAATTTATAGCAATATGGCCATGATGTTACGTATTCTGTTCCGAGTGTTATAGCAATGTTTGTTATGAATTTTGTCATAACAATCAGGTCGATTCTGTTTGCGTATTGCTATGAACCTTGCTATTCTAGTCATATTGCTATCTTTCTAATTTATAGCAATATGGCCATGATGTTACGTATTCTGTTCCGAGTGTTATAGCAATGTTTGTTATGAATTTTGTCATAACAATATTGCTATCATAGACTTCCATTTTAGAGCTGACAACACTGTATTTTGTGACATTAGAACTACAAGGAAGAAGAAAATAACCCTAATTCGTGAGTTTTCTTTATGGTTTCGCATACATAACCTCAATCTACGGCTTTCTTTATTCATGTAAACATCGATATAAAAAATGTTAGGAAAAGAAACGAGTCAAATTGGCCAATAACCAATTTCCTGGATACCAATAAAATATTGGTTATCAGAAATCGAATGCAGCAATTTTATTCAGGCGTTAATGATTCGAAATTCGATAAACTTTTTCGTTGGAACCTCAAAGGGATTGCATTTGTTGAGACGAGTAGAATAATCATCTCAGCTGTTGCCTATGCCTGTATCTTAGTCTAAGAATTTTCCTTGAAATTAAATAATACTCTAGAGAACCTTGAACACATTTCCATTAGCGTATACTTTTTTTATTCATGTAAACATCGACTTAGTCGAAAATGTTACGAAACAGAAAAACCAATTTTAGTCAAATTGACCAATTTTCTGGATACCGATAGAATTTTGATTTCCAGAAATCAAATGCAGCAATTTTATGCTATTGATTCGAAATTCCATGAACTTTTCTGTTGGCAATTCAAAGGGATGGCTGTTAGATCATTAGAATAATCATTTCAGTTGTTGCTTACTATGCCGGTATTTTATTCTAAGAATTTTCCATGAAATAACAAATTTCTATTACCACATACTTCCCTATCTTCAATATTTTCGAATTCTTGGAAGAAATAATACTTAAACAAATGGATTTCTGTAAGATTCCTTTTCTAACCTATCTTGTTATCAAGCATAGCAAGTACTATTTTGAGGTTGCTAAGATAACAATATTGATAGCAACATTCTCGTTAAAGTGACAGATCATATTGCTCAAAATCGTTGATCAGAATACCAATAATTCCAATCTTGTTATGATAGCAATATCTTTTTCTTAGCAATATTGCTATTTGCAAACAGAATCGACCTGAATATTGCTATCATAGACTTCCATAATTGGTGATTTTAGAGCTGACAACACTGTATTTTGTGACATTAGAACTACAAGGAAGAAGAAAATATCCCTAATTCGTGAGTTTTCTTTATGGCTTCGCATACATAACCTCAATCTACGGCTTTCTTTATTCATGTAAACATCGATATAAAAAATGTTAGGAAAAGAAACGAGTCAAATTGGTCAATAACCAATTTCCTGGATACCAATAAAATATTGGTTATCAGAAATCGAATGCAGCAATTTTATTCAGGCGTTAATAATTCGATAAACTTTTTCGTTGGAACCTCAAAGGGATTGCATTTGTTGAGACGAGTAGAATAATCATCTCAGCTGTTGCCTATGCCTGTATCTTAGTCTAAGAATTTTCCTTGAAATTGAATAATACTCTAGAGAACCTTGGACACATTTCCATTAGCGTATACTTTTTTTATTCATGTAAACATCGACTTAGCCGAAAATGTTACGAAACAGAAAAACCAATTTTAGTCAAATTGACCAATTTTCTGGATACCGATAGAATTTTGGTTTCCAGAAATTAAATGCAGCAATTTTATGCTATTGATTCGAAATTCGATGAACTTTCCTGTTGGCAATTCAAAGGGATGGCTGTTAGATCATTAGAATAATCATCTCAGTTGTTGCTTACTATGCCGGTATTTTATTCTAAGAATTTTCCATGAAATAACAAATTTCTATTACCACATACTTCCCTATCTTCAATATTTTCGAATTCTTGGAAGAAATCATACTTAAACAAATGGATCTCTGTAAGATTCCCTTTCTAACCTATCTTGTTATCAAGCATAGCAAGTACTATTTTGAGGTTGCTAAGATAGCAATATTGATAGCAAGATTCTCGTTAAAGTGACAGATCATATTGCTCAAAATCGTTGATCAGAATACCAATAATTCCAATCTTGTTATGATAGCAATATCTTTTTCTTAGCAATATTGCTATTTGCAAACAGAATCGACCTGTTCTAAACTTTCTTGTTATGAAGCATAGCAAGTACTATTTTGAGGTTGCTAAGATAGCAAGGTTGATAGCAAGATTCTTGTTAAAGTGACAGATCATATTGCTCAAAATGGTTGATCAGAATACCAATAATTCCAATCTTGTTATGATAGCCATATCTTCTTCATAGCAATATTGCTATTTGCAAACAGAATCGACCTGAATTTCTTGAATTTGAAAGAAAAAAGTGACGTCATTCATTCTCTCCTTCAAGTGTCCTCGGCTACTATGTCCATTTAGACAAGCTTTACATTTATACATTGACATCCATTCAGATTCATACCCACTAGAAACTTTTTATAGACACACAAATATTTACCTACACCACAAACTTAACACAACATCCCTAACCTCGCCGGGATTCGAACCCAGTACCTCCGGTTTTACAAGCAGGCTATAAACATAAACCCACTCCATGTTGGATTTATTTTTATTTTGACAGGCCGTTGGTATGCCTAATTTATTGTAACATAGGCCGAGTTTTTTAATTCACCAAAATGGTGTGGTGGAAGTGTGATGGATCCACCAAATCGTTTTTTATTGTTGTTTGGATGACGTAAATGTCAAATTATCTAGTCAAACATCCACCACTTATGTTCTATGTTCACCACACTCCAACACCATATATTTGTATTCTATGTCCACCACAACCACACCAGTTTGGTGAATTAAAAAACGCGCCCAACTCACCCACTCGAAAATATTTTATTCGAATCGAAATCATATTCATAAATTCATAATAAATATTGTCTATGTCTGGAATGGCCCAAGTAGATTCAGTTCCTGCATGCGTGTGTCCACAAACAATTAAATTCATATTGAATGGAAAATCAAACCATAAAGAATTCGTAACTATTTATAACCCTTATAATTTTACCACTAAATTCAAAAGTGAGTTGATATGAAGAATGAATTTGTTTGTTCTAATGATGCCCTTTTATAGTAAAATCTAATGCATCCAGCAAATATATAGTATCAAACCCACATGGCTATATTGGACCGAAAAGTTCATTCGATGTAGTATTTACTCATTCTGTTCCAACAACTAAAAATTGTGGTATAGTTGACAAATTCAGAGTTACTATTTCTCACTCAAAAACTCTAAAGGTATGGAATCCACGTAAAGGATGGATATAGTATCAATATATCAATAAACCTACAGAATTTAAATTTAATTATTGTTTCAAAACTAAAAATCTTAAGTTTAATATGAAATAAGTTTGTTTTTGTAGTTAGGAACTTAGGGCGAAATTATGCATCACAGTCTTATTCTTAAGTATAAGCAAATAATAACCCTATGCATTTCAATGGGAGCATTTATATGCATCATACTCTTAATCATCACTTACACGTACCACATTCCAACCATAAAACGGAGGTTAGTCTGTCGTAGGTATCAACTACACTCCAACCTAATTGGCATGTCAGTTTCACAAAGGATTTCGAAGAGGAAGCACTGTGGTAAATTTCGCTCTGTGAAGAAGGCAGAAACAAAAGAACAGATTCTATTGAGTTCATCATATTAAAATGAGAATGAGATGAAGT
This sequence comes from Myrrha octodecimguttata, assembly GCA_958510865.1. Lineage (NCBI taxonomy): Eukaryota > Metazoa > Arthropoda > Insecta > Coleoptera > Coccinellidae > Myrrha > Myrrha octodecimguttata. Next base: position 27,939,151 of record OY294056.1, read on the forward strand.
TCTTACAATAATTTAGTGCATGATTAATATACCTTTCAGAAAGCTTAGACGCTATATATAAGGGGTGGTCTAAGTAGTGAAGTTAATAAATTTTGTTTAGATTCCTTACACCTAGTATTCAAAAATACCCCATGTTTGTTACGCGATTTTTCTGTAGTTTTCGAGTTTTAATTTTTTTCGTATTTTTTTGAATTATACATACATATATTATATTATTATTAATTATGGTTTCAAAAATTTCTTTTTAGGTAGTAGGTATTTTGCAGATATTTTTTTGTAACATCTCCCTGAATATTGTTTCTTTTTTTATTCATTTATTTACGGTTCATCCATTCAAATAAATTCCAATAGGTAAGATCAATTACAATAAACTATAAAATTCATATCTATAAAAATGACAGTATTATTATTGTACTAATCCTATACATAAAATATACACAATAGAACAAAGATTAAAATATCACCATAAAGTTATATAACTCTTAAGACTGTGAAGCGAGATGTTAAACAGACAAATATCCTGCTCCTGTATTAACTGATTGGCTCTAAGAAGCATTCTAGTAAGCGAATCATTACAACCATAATTAGTCGAGTGAAACGGAATTTTAAAGACACAAGTGTGACGATTTCTTCTGACTGCAACATTGAAGTCAATCTACCCCAACAACACAGGACAGTCAACACGACCGTTAAGAATCTCATGCAAGAAAGCCATATCGAGCATCCCACGCCTGACCTCCAAAGAGTCCAAGTTCAATCGTGAAAGAATTTCCTCATCAGCAAATTCCTCCCTCACCAAACCCATTCTAAAGGCAGCAACTCGAACAAACTTCCGTTGAACTCTCTCTATATATTGAATATGCACCTGATAATCTGGTGACAATATGACTGACCCATACTCAACAATAGGTCGAACCAGAGAACAATACAAAACCTTCAAAGCATGAACCGAGAGGCCAACAGTAAGACGCTGAAAAAAGCCTAACACACTCATGGCTCTCACTACCATATTTCTGATATGTGTTATGAAGGATTGTTTGCAGTCAAGAGTTAAACCAAGGTCCCTGATGACATCAGGTCTAAGCAAAGATGCGTCATTCAACTCATAATCATGGGCAGCAATTGCACACCGACGAAAAGAGAAAATGTTACACTTCAATATATTCAGGTTCATTTTGTTAATAATGAAACACCAGCTTGAAAAACTGTTCAAGTCAGCCTGCAGCAGAGAACAGTCATATGTTGTGACCACCGATCGGAACAATTTAATGTCATCAGCATACATTAAAATATTGCTATGTCTGATGCAAGGCAGGAGATCCAGCAAAAATAGATTGAACAAAATTGGTTCGCAGTGAGACCCCTGTGGGACTGCTGAGGGAACAGGTATTGGACCAGAGATGCATTGTGCCACCTTTACGAACTGAGTCCTGCCTGACAAAAAATTCTGAATCCAACTCAAAAAAGCACCATTAAAGCCCAATGATCTTAGTTTGGAGCGAAGAAGGCCATGGTTGACTCTGTCAAACGCCTTTGAGAAGTCCGCATAGACCAGGGGTTCCCAACCTTTTGTTGGTCAAGGACCACTTTTGTATTTTTCTTGTTAGCAGTGACCACTATTTAGGTATAATAAAAACACAATGACGACTGGCTCACCGCCCGCGCTAAATTCGAAATCATTTCGCGGGCCATATTTAGGCTTCTGCGGACCCCTGGTTGGGAACCACTGGCTTAGACAGAGTCCACCTGACCATGCTTCTCCAGAGTTTTGATTATTGAGTTCTGGTAAAGGACCAGATTAGAGATTGTGGATCTGCCAGACACAAACCCATGCTGTTCTGGGTCAATTATACCTTTTACATCCCATGCCAATTTCTTGCTGACCAGACTATCCAACAGCTTCGGAATCTCAGACTGCAAACAGACTGCTCTATAGTTCTCAACATTTGTCCTGTTGGCCTAAGAAAACTAGATTTCCAGACAGATGGAAATATTGATGTAGATGGAGATCTGTTGAACAATTCACACAAAGGTTTAACCAAAGTACAGGTGCATCTCTTCAAGAGCACCGCAGGAATGCCATCAGGCCCAGAAGAGAACTTACATGGAAGACCGACAATTGCATCAAAAAGTTCAGATATTTCGACAAGATATGAGGTAGCACCAACTAATTTAGTATCAAATTCAAAGTTTGATTTGAGTCATCAGCCACATACATAAACTGACGAGAAATATGTTGAAAACATATGGACTGTCTCCTCAATACTTCTGCTGCACTGATTATTAAAAACCACTGAGTCTGGTATGCTACTATCTGATCTAGAATCTCGAACAAATGCCCAAAAACTCCAACCTTTCCAAATACTATAATAATAATAGAATGAGCCACCCTTTCACTTATGTTTTCAATAACAAAAATATCAGTTTCCTGAAATTAATCAAAAAGGGTTTGAAAGTTAAAACTTTAGTTTTCAGAAGGAGTCACTCAAAAGTTCAACTTCAATTTAAAAATACAACAAGGAGTTTTCATAGCTTCTGCCTGAGTTTGAAAACTTCGCACGGTCCTAAACTACCAAAATCATAAGAAAAAATTAGTACTTCATTAGCCTTTTTTTGCTGTAATCGGCCTTCGAAGGTGGATGGGCTAAAAATCATTGAAACACAATTAAAGTTATGCTACTACTTTTTATCATTCTTATGGTGAATTAAACTTGTAAATGTGATTTTATGGTCATTTCAATTGAAATTCCTGCAAAATAATTATAATTGTTTTTTTTACATGAATATGGCCGATCGAATGGTCTGCGCGTTCGCCTCACCTTAACCCCATCGATTTTTTTATTTGGGGATTTTACAAAGAGCTGCCGTAAGCGACGGAAAGCAACAAGGAACAAAACTTAGTCAGAAACTTTCAGAAGCAGGGGAAAAAAATTAAACAAAAAACGTTGACGATTATGTATTCGATTTGGAGGAAGGGATTTTGAAGATTTATTGTGGTGAATAGTTATTTTTCAGTAATTTGTGCTTCTCATTTCTCATACAAAAGCAAGTAATTTCACAACTACCAATTTTGAAATAAGCTAACATTTTTAATCAGTGGTAAGACCAAAATAATTGTAAAAAATACACGAGCTACAGTTTGTTCATAGAAATTTCAATCAAAATTAATTCAAAATTACATTTTCGAGTTTAATTTTTCATAAGAATGATAAAAACTAGAAAAATAACTTTAATCGTATTTAAAAAATTTTTAAGCCTATCCGCCGAAAGGGATTAAAACAAAAAAAGGCTAATAAAGTACTATTTTTTTTATGATTCTCGTATGTTAGGACCATGCGAAGTTTTTGAACTCAGCCAGAAGCTATGAAAACTCCTTTTTGTATTTTTAAATTGATGTTGAATGTTTGAGCGAACCTACTGAAAATTAAAGTATTAACTTTCAAGCTCTTTTTGAGTAATTTCAGGAAGCTGAGTTATTTTTGTTATTGAAACAACATTCGGGCCAATCATGTCAAAGAAAAATCTGCAAAATACCTACTAACTAAAAAGATATGAATTTTTGAAACCTCGCTGGCATAATAAATTGAAAAAACACAAAAATTATAACTCAAAAACTACAAAAAAATCGCTCAACACACGTGGGGTATTATTGGATACCCCCAGGTGTAAGGAATCTAAAAATAAAATTATTGAAGTCACTACTTAAACCACCCTGTATATCTGTAAGAAATGGAAATACTGGCACCATATGATATTTCTTATTGAGGAAGTAAAAAATTAACTATTTGTAAATCAATACAACGAATGATTTCTTTCGGTTTCGGAATTATTTTTCATTTTATAGTAACAACACTGTATTTAATTGGAAAAGTTTCCCTATTTTTTGTGAAATTGTAATGGTAATTGGAAAAAATGCTAACACGGATTCCCTCACTCTTCTGCGAAATGCAAAGGGCTGCTGGCATTGGAAAAAATGCTAACACGGATTTCCTCACTCTTCTGAGGAATGCAAAGGGGTGCTGGCATTGGAAAAAGTATTCTCTCCAGAGAATTCCGACACTGCAACAGACTCTGTGGTGGACAGTAGCTGTGTAGTGCGTAGGTACCATTCAATTATATGGAAAGAATAAAATTCTTCTAAGTGCGCGTTTGCCATCAAGCACAGTACAGTAATGAGGTAGTACTAATCTAGTAAGACTTATGGTTAGTTTCTGGTGGCAGGTAACTTGAACTTTACAGTAAACTTAAAAGTTGAACCATACCAAATGTTATGGTTAACAACAATACAATACAACTTCATTCATCTTTCAAGACATTACAATGAAGTAGAGGACAAAACAATATATATAACAAGGTACAAAAATTATAAATAATCAGATACAGGCCAATTCAATACAGAGAACTAGTCATAAATTCATCTGCGCTGTAATAGTAATTTTCAATAAACAGGTTTTTACCTCTTGTTTGAACTGTTTGTCGTTCAATAGTACTTATCATCCTGAATGTATACGTTGATTTATTACCTTAACTTGCAAGTTTGAGCAAATAATTTAAATTTGAGAACGTTATAGCTTTGTTTTGGTTCCAAGTTCAGAACCAATTCAGAACTATTTGGGACGAGTATGCGCGATTGCGATTTTGTGTCTAAAAAATAGCAATCGCCCACACTCGAACCGTCCCAAACAGTTCTAAACTCGCAACCAAAACAAACCCTATGTGGCATAATCTGTCAGTTGGTTTTCTAGTGACCCATGATATAAATAAATATGTGTATCAAGTGCAATATCAATGAAAATATTTCATCCAGAAAAAAACAAGACCTGAAATGTTCAAGTATTAAGGCATAAGTTACTGACCAGAATAAACCAGGCTTAAGACTTCATAAACACTTCCAGGTTCGGGTGGATAGATCCCTCTCTTCGGAGAGACCTGTTGGAATTGGAGTTCCACAGGGTTCTGTTTTGAGCCCACTACTTTTTCTCCCTAAATCTCTGACGTACCGAAGATCTTCAATTCCCGGTGTTCGCAATTTGCCGACCATACCAAACTATTCGGCAACCCCAACGTGGCAGCTCATCTGATCCAAGAAGACCTTGAGAAATTGAACCGTTGGTGCCGGGAGTGGAAGTTGCCTCTCAACTGTGAGAAGTGTGCTGTTCTGCACCTGGGTGCTAATAATCCCCGTCACCAGTACTTCCCAAAGAAAAAACCCATCGCTACTTGTAGTAGACATGCTGACCTTCGTGTTATTGTGACAGAGAGCCTAAGCTGGTCCGACAAGTCCCAGTTATGGTGAAAGACTGTCTATCATGAATTTGTTCACGTTTAGTGACAGGAGGCTATGTGGTGATCTCATCATAACCTACCGTGCTCTCCACAACTTTTTTGGAGTTGACCTTAGTGGTTTCTTCACGTTGAACCTGGACGACCTTCTGTGTGGTCACGCTTACAAGCTGAGGAAGGAGAGTTTCAAAACACCACAAGGACAGCACCTTATCACAAAGTGCGTGTTTTCCGTTTGGAACTCATTACCCTCATCGGTGGTGGACTAAGTTTCTGTGAACGCTTTTAAAAATGGCTGAGTGCTACTTTTACTTTTTTTAGTTTCGGTGTATTATTTTATGTTTTTTTGGGAGTTTATAGGCTCTGTTTACCATTATATAATAATAATAATGATAAATGCACAGTTCTAATGCGGTTATTTTGTTTGGAACCAAGATTAAAACATCTGGGACTGAACTGAGCGGGTTGGATAGTATGAATTGGCCTATAGAATTTTGGGGATGCACCAAGCCATCAAATATGAAAATCTTTCAAACATTCCAATCTACGACCTTAAGGATGATAGCCAACGATCCCTGGTGTGTTTCAAACCAAAATTATCGATTTTACTCAGCTCACTGACTATGTATGAAGTTCAACATGGAATATAACTTATTATGTTCTAAGGTTATAAATGAATTAGTTCTAATACTTTGTCTTGTAGCTACCGCTATTAACCCTGCAATAAAAAAAATATACTTTCTTATAAAATATTTTACCATAGTCACATATTTTTCATTTCCAAATTCGTTTCTAGGTTTGTAGAACTATATACATAGAAGCCATTCTCCTACAATCCGAGAATGATTTTATTACAAAGGATAATGTTCATTGCATGGAAGGTCGAAACTTCCATAGTAGCTCTGTAGGATCTGAATCAAATACTTCAAGAGGCAAAGACCGGTAAGATCATCGAAAAAATAACACGTATTTTTTAAACTTTTTTCACTTTAATTTCACTTCGAAATTTTGACTGGTTTTTTATATAATTTCATGATGTTCGTAAGCTATCATAACATAAGATTTTTTTCAGACATAAGACCAAAAAAATGTTTGTCCTAATCTTAGCTGCCATAGCATTGTTAATATTGGAAGTGCTGCCACTGAAGGATGAAACATACACTCTTGTACCTGTGAAGTCTTTAACAAAAAGTTTTTTATCATTTTTGATAGGAGTGATATCATGTTATTACCTATTTTCATTTTACAATCGCTGACCTTCTTTGTGATATATAAAAATAAGAAAGGGTGAAATATAACACATGTTACCAATTTCTTTTGTGAATTTAACATTTTATTGATTTGAACAGGAAATATATTCAATGACTTGAACTGATATATTTCAAAAAAAGAGGTTTTGTATTTAAACGGTAAATTTTTCTCATTTCCATGAAGCACACAACAAATTAGGTTCATTCTATAGATAATTTGGTTATTAATATGTTATCGCAAATATACTCCTAGTAAAGCTTATTGTGAAAGTGACATTGAATTGTTGAAAGTTGAGTGCCATACAGAGGGTGAAGTAAGATGATGAGGTGAAATCATTTCCAATAAGTGCCCCTACTTGCATACTTTTCGAGGAAAATGGAATCGAAAATATCTTATCAATGATCCAAAATCCCTTTGGCTGATTTTAACGAAACTGGTAGGCTTATTTGTGGCTATCAGAGGATTCTCCCGATCTAGATGGTGCCCTGCCTTCTTCGACATGATTCACCACTGAAAGTTTTTTCTGCTTAGGTAAATTTATTATACTAATTTTTTTTTTTTGATCAGTTCTCTACTCTGTATTCTGTCCATAATCCATCCATAGATTATAATAAAGGAGTCGAGTTCAATTGAAATCAGACAAAAAGTTGTTGAATAATTAATAGGAAAGTAATTATTTTGTAAAAAATTTTAAACTCTGTAACTCGTAAGATGAGGAATGGGAAAAATATTATGTTTGCCTGAAAATTCGATTCTGATTGTTTTATGGTTTAACAGGTTGTAGAAAATACCTAATCAAAAACATGAAAAAGAATGGAACAAAGAATTACATTGATGAACATCCTTTATTTTCTGACCTAGCAATAACTTCCAAGCATCTAACACATAAGTCATCTTTTTTATTAGATTGCATCTGTCTACATCTTGGGCATAGACATTTCTTACTCTCAGTCACTTCTAGATGATAATCTTCCGCCTGGCTCTCATTTTTAGAAATACTGGCATTTGCAGACATCAAAATATCAGACAGTTCATTATTCCACTGTTCCAAATTATTTACTCGCTGAAAATAATATTATGTTAGACACATTCGCCCCAAATCCTATAATGCAAAAATGCTTTGTTAAGGAGCTAGAGGACTCTGAAGATGACGTTCAGGCAACACTTTTTGTCACATATCTCCAAAACGGCGTCATTTTCACATTGGCTAATATAAAAAATACGCACCGGTTAATTGGAGTGCATTTTTTTCATGTTAAACATATGTGTATGATTTGTTGGGGGGTGGGGGTGAAGGGGTATTTTTAGTGACAACTTTTTTACCTTTCATTATTTTAAAAGTTATACATCAAATTCATAAACTGTGATATTTTTTCTTCAAGGAATGTGCTCTTGTGTCAAGAAAATTTATTTGAAATTTTCTCTCCCTTTACTACTCAATGCTCTTTATCTTTAAAGAATCATAATAAAGTGAAATATCAATTTCTTGTACTTGATTTCGATTATTTTATGAAAACTTCACCCTACAAAAAGTGTTGCCTGGACGTCATCTTCAGAGGGCTCTACCTCCTTAACTAAGCATTTTTTCATTATATGATTTGGGTCGAAAGTTTCTAAAATAACGTCTCGAATATCCACTAGAAGCTTGCCGGTCCAATTATGGGACACCTACACACATACACACACATGTACTTGGATATTTTCTATGTTAATTACCTGAAATTTTTCAAAAATTTGTCCTGTCAATCTAATATTTACATCCATTGTATTACATGCAGATCCCAGCTGAAGATTCAAATTTTTCTTTATATCTAGGATTACATCCATCACTTCTTTAACAACATCATTTTTCCAACAATCTTCTATTCCATCATGAAATGTTGTGAAGAAACTTTCTCCTTTTATTAGTGTCGGAACATTCATATATATTTCTTCTATCAAATGAGGCAACATTGGAGCTACACTTAAACTAACAACTTTTAAAATTTGCTTGAGTACAAATTGAGCTGCCCTTCTTGTTGCACTATCTTCAAAATCACAATATAATCTATCTTTTATTGCTGGATAATAGAGTCCTGATATTTCATTTGTAAGAAGATTTACAACCGATTTTCCTATCCTGTGAAAAGCATATCTCTCTGCATGATATTTTGACTGGAAAAAAATTCCATTGAGTAAATTCACTATGAAACCTTAGTGTTTGCTTTATGTATTTCAGATGTTAAAAGATGTACTTACTTGATGATAAAAATCATGTAATATATGAAGAATATATTTGTCTATAAACAGGAGGTTTGAATATTCTGGTTTCAGATCATCATCTTCGTCCAAAGCTCCAACTATGAAACGTAAAACACTTCTCATTTTCTGCACTTCATTAGAGCATGCTTGAAGAACATTATCACTAACGTTGATTTGGGGAGCATTGTTAGCATGACAAGAAACCCACCATCTGAAGGAGAAAATTATGTAGACTAAACAATCCCATGTATGAATAATAAACTTGAAAATTAACATAATGCAGGGTGTTCTACAAGCTCTATGACAAACTTTAACATTTGATAGCTTTGCTTATTCTGAAAATATTTGTTCCTTTGGGCAGGTTGGTGTAATTATTTGGATTCTTTCTTTGGAATTCTCGAGCTGCTTTGCCAGAATTTCCAATAAAGTATGCATATTTGGTTTGTTTTGGTTCCAAATTCAGAACTCTTCAGGACAGTTCGAGTATGCGCAATTGTGATTTGGAGTTTGTAAAATCGCAATCGCGCATACTCGAACCGTCCCGAGCAGTCCTGAATTGGTTCTGAAATCGGAACCAAAACAAAGCTATTATTATGTAAAATAAGCCAAACAACAGCTCGAATAAAACGGGGTGACTTTTGGAGTTCAGAGTTCGTTTCTTTCAAACAATTTTTTGGTTGCCACTTTTTTATATTCAAGAATTTTCAGGAAAATAAAAACCGAAATACAGTGAAAAATGTAAAAATTACGCATCCTCATTAAAGAATTAAGTACATCCCAAAAAAAAAAATTTCAAAAAATAATCACAGAAGCCTGCAGAACGACACCCCGTTTTCTCATAAGTTTCACGCGGTTATTGGCAACGTTAAATTGAGGTATTAATGAAGTTTAATGAAACTTGCATGTGGCTGTGTTGCCGAGCCTTAATTTATCAACACGTGGTATTGTTGCTCTTAAGTACTCCTTTTTACATGTGATTTCACTCTAGCGAATCCTTAGGATTCTCTAAGCTTTCTTTCCGTACAAACGGAACTATGTTAACCATTATTATTACAACTAGCTTCGAATAAACTTGCCTCAGAATAAATTGCGCTTTTTTAAAAAAGTGATCTTAAAGAATTAAATTATAATTTGTGACAAGAATGCCATCTTGCTGGTACAACAAAGGTGAAAGTGTACGTGAATTTTTATTCTTCAAGTAACATCCAAAAAGAATCAGAGTTTTTCAAAGTACAACGATAAGTCCAAAGTGAAGTTCAGACCATGCAAAGAAGCTCAAACACTGCAGTCGAGATAAGCCAAGAAGCTGAATCTCTGAAGAAACAGTAAGGAGATCCAACCAGGACTTTATCTCAACTGCAAACCCTGAGGATCACTCTTCGGAGTTTGGAGGTAGCGGCCCAAGCAAAAGGTTAAAAACAGAAGTAGGTGAGGCTGTATGATAATCCCAGTTTTTCCCTGGACTAAAATTTTTCATCTCTCCTAAATATACTTGAGAAATAACTGAATTGAGATCTTTTAAACATTGATTGTTTAATGAATCAGTTCAATTTACTTCAGCTTGAAACTGAAATTAAACCAAAAATGGCGACATCTAACGGGAACCGTGTTGTCATAGATCTTACCCTTAAATAGGTTGGAGAATTACTTCCTAAATTTAATGGAAACTCAAATGAATTGCATTTCTACTTCAAGCAGAGAATTTCGTAAGCCACTTTGTAACAACAAATAATGAATTCATAAATCAATATTGCTTTGCTACAATTAAATCGAAATTGATATAAGAAGCGAGAACAATAGTATATTCGGTACCGTGCAGCAATACATGGCCAGAATTAAAACAATTATTGAACAGCGTATTCGGTTTCAAAATCATTTCGGTGTTCTTCAAAGCGAATATCAATACATGAAAAAGAAATCGAAAGAAATATTTTCGGAATTTATCGATAGAGTTAAAATACATTAAACTACAATATTGTGACGAGTACGGCCCTTCCTATGAGAGACTGTTCTAGTAATGCCAGGACATCTATGCGGCCTTCGCCTGGTGACTGGGACTTTCTGGATAAATTCTAGCAAACGCTAGAAGTTCTACGAAGTATATAACGACAGGCGCGGAGCAGGACAGGGAGTCATTCAGCGGAGTTCTCGTGGAAGTTATTGCGGAAAGTGATCAGTGAAAATCAATAGTGTGGAAATAAATTGTGCATAGACTTTGATAGAATTAGTTGTTGAGTTATTTGTTTTCAGTGTTTATAAGTATGAATAAATATTTAAATCATTCAGAAAGTTTTGACAAATCAAGAAAACGTTACATTGGTGTCAGGTGTGCGGTTCGACATCGCTCGAATCGAATATAAGTAAATTTTATTGATTCAAATTTATGCCAGTGACCATAAGTCTACAAAACGCAATGGAAACGAGGCAATAATGGAATTTTTGAGTAAAATGAATGAGAAAATGGAAGGAAATTCTCTGAAAATGAATTAGAAAATGAAAGAAAATTCTCATAAAATCAATGAGAAAATGGAAAAAAATTCTCGGAAGGTAATGGAAATAATAAAAAACGAAATAAATGAGAAATTTGATAAAGTTGACAAAAAATTCGAAGAAGTTTGTGAAAAAGTGGACGAAAAATTTGACGAAGTATATGAAAAACTTAAAGAAATTACAGGAATTATTGAACAGTAATAGAGTTCCTGAAGAGAATGTCAATTGGAAAAGATTATTGGGCTTTATCATCCTATAGCGTCCTGAAAGCGGAAAATAACAGTGAAAGAGGTAAAATGAAGATCAAGCCTCCAAAATTTGATGGAAAAGTGCCCTGGTCGACATATCAGAAACAGTTTGAAGCTTCTGCGCTGACAAACAGTTGGAGCGACAACGAAAAAGCCACAGCATTTATAATAGCTCTACTAGGAGAGGCACTCAACATTTTGCAAACGATTCCAGAGAGTCAGCAATTCTTTTACGAAGTTCTAACATCGAAACTTCAGATGAGATTTGCGATGCTCATCTACAACAAGTTTATCATGCCAAATAAAGAACCGGGTGCAGAAAATAGGATAAAATCTTCAGGAGTTTGAAGTCGATGTGGCTAGATCAGTCAGGTATGCTTATCCATCTGCTCCAAATAGCTTCCTTGAACGGCTATCAATCCAAAACTTTGTAGACGGAATCGAGGACAGTGAAATACAACAAGCCCTGAGACTTGCACGCCCTTAAACTATAGATGATGCTTTAGCTCAGGCTTTAGAATTCGAGGCAGCGAAGCATGCGTCGCTTAGGTGACACTTTCGTGTGAGACAAGACCAAGAAATAGACCGACCTATTGAGGAAATCATTAGAGAAGAAATCAGCAGATTATTGCGTACTAGGAACAATGATGAGGGGTGTTGGCACAGAAATAAAATTGGGCATATTAAGCGAAATTACCCCAAAATTGAATAAGAGCCTTAGCAGGAAAAGTGAAGGGAGTCGGTGATAAGGGCCATAAATCGACACAATCTAAAGAGCCCATGAAATGATAATCCGAGGAATCAGGTCCACGGATTCATCAAGCACAGTTGTTCCCGGAAAGATAAATGATCGAAATGTGAAAATCCTGGTAAACACTGGATCGACCAGAACCATTGTGCATCTAGAAATAGCTGAAGAATTTAAAATTTGTCCAGTAATGATCAAACTGCGAACTGCGTCTGGACAAGAAATACCAACTTATGTATCGGTCTGCTCCACTATTGAATTGGGAAACACAACAGCGAGGCACGAAGTTCTAGTAGCTGAAATCACGGAAGAAGTTATCCTAGGATTGGACCTTGTTAAGAAACTTGTATGCCAACTAGATATGAAGAGTGATTTTCTTCGGCTGGGAAGTGAAGATCTCCCGTTCAATGATGTGGATGACAAAATATATCGGATTCGATTGACCAAGTACATCACGGTGCCAGGTCGAACGGAAATGTCGCTGAAGTTTCGATAGATCAATTGAGCGAAATCAGTAAAAGCTATTAGAGGAATTCCTAGATTTAACTATTGAACTATAATACTGAAAAAAATTCCAACAGCCTAGCAGTTGCACTAAAATGATCAAATAATATGGTCAAGGGTGCCTTGTCATGGAGAATAGCTACCCTGATCATTTCCAAGATTCAAACCAACCACCCCGCTCAAAATGATGGCTGAATATGTCTGATGATGAAAAATAATTGTTTCAATCATTTCAAACTCATCAACCCCATCGGAAAACCAATCACCCCTCATCCCTACAAAAAATATATTTTCCGAAATCGAAATGAACGTGATCACCCCGCTCAAAATGATTGCAAAATGTGTCTCATGATAAAAAATTATTATTTCAAACTCATCAACCCCATCGGAAAAGTAACCACCCCTCATTACTACAAAAAATATATTTTCGATATCAAAATGAACGTGATCACCCCGCTCAAAAAAATTGCAGAATGTGTCTCATGATGGAAAATAATTATTTGAATCATTTCAACTTCATCAACCCCACCGGAAAAAGTAACCACCCCTCATCCCCAAAAGAAATTTATTTTCCGATTTGATAATGAACGTGATCACCCAGCTCAAAATAATTGTAGAATGTGTCTCATGATGACAAATGATCATTTCAATGATTTCGAATTCATCAACCCCATCGGAAAAGTAACCACCCCTCATCCCTACAAGAAATATATTTTCTGAATTGAGAATGAACGTGATAACCCCCGCTCAAAATGATTGCAGAATGTGTCTCATGATGAAAAATAATTATTTGAATCATTTCAACTTCATCAACCCTATGGGAAAAGTAACCACCCCTCATCCCTACAGAAAATTTATTTTCCGATATCGAAATGATCTTGACCACCCCGCTCAAAATGACTGCAAAATGTGTCTCATGATGAAAAATAATTATTTCAATAATTTCATTCTTATCAACCCCATCGGAAAACTAACCACCCCTCATTCCTACGAAAAATATATTTTCCCATATCAAAATGAACGTGATCAGCCCACTCAAAATAATTGCAGAATGCGCCTCATGATGAGAAAACATTATTTCAATCATTTCAAACTCATCAACCCCATCGGAAAAGTAACCACCCCTCATCCCTTCAAAAATTATATTTTGCGATATCGAAATGAAGGTGATCATCCCGCTCGAAATGATTCCAGAATGTGTCTATGATGAAAAATAATTATTTGAATCATTTCAAACTCACCAACCCCATCGGAAAAGTAACCACCCTTCATCCCTACAAAAAATATATTTTCTGATATCGAAATGAACTTGATCACCCCGCTCAAAATAAATAAATATGTAACGTATAGAATGATGGAATTATATTATTACTTTCGACATGTAGCTGCATCGAAATATTCATCACCTTCCACTCAGCTAATAATATTATTGAGCAATATTTCCGAAGGTTCAAAATGATTTACCAAATCATTTTCTTCCCACAGTGGAGGGGTCGACATTACTTCGATAGAGTCGTTTGTGGAATAGGTCTCTTGCATGTAAGTTGAAAATCATTGAAATATCATATTTTCATGTTTTTTCGTTCTATTTCGATAAAAAATAACATAATAATATATGCTATCACACACTCCAACAATTCGCGAATTTGGAATAATTCGGTATCAAGAATGGTAAAATCGGGACGCAAGATCGAAGTGGGTGAAACGCGGTAAATCGCCTCCTACGTCACTCGTTATTGCACGATTCTCTTCGTCGATAAAGCCGACGCTCTCTATTTGCTTGCTAGAGAGAAAGGTACACGAGAAGAGAGAGAGAGAGTGGATATATCCCGGTACGTCATGGAACGCTCGAAGTTCTAACTGTTTGAATAACCAATATGTGGAGCCAAATTTAAAAGATCGTTTTTACGTTGAACATTGAAATTTTTGACGGCGATTTATGTTTTTCAGTACTCTCATGGATAGAATATTTCATTTCAATGTTAAAAAACCTAGAAAAGCACTGCCGTGGAGGAAGCAGTTTCTGCTCACATGTTCAAATTCGTTTGCAACGCAGGTCATCTCCATTGAACACGCGCGCAAAAGCTGCTTCGTCCACGGCAGTGCTTTTCTAGGTTTTTTTAACATTGAAATAAAATATTCTGTCCATGAGAATACTGAAAAACATAAATCGCCGTCAAAAATTTCAATTTTCAACGTGAAAACGATCCTCTAAATTGCTCCACATCTTGGTTATTCAAACAGTTGGAACTTCGCGCGTTCCATGACGTACCGGGATATATCCTGTCTCTCTCTCTTCTCGTGTACCTTTCTCTCTAGCAAGCCAATAGAGAGCGTCGGCTTTATCGTCGAAGAGAATCGTGCAATAACGAGTGACGTAGGAGGCGATCTACCGCGTTTCACCCATTTCGATCTTGTGTCCCGATTTTACCATTTTTAATACCGAATTGTTCAAAATTCGCGAATTGTTGGAGTGTGTGATAGCATATATTATTATGATAATTTTTATCGAAATAGAACGAGAAAACATGAAAATATGATATTTCAATGATTTTCAATTTACATGCAAGAGACCTATTCCACAAACTACTCTATCGAAGTAATGTCGACCACTCCACTGTGGGAAGAAAATGATTTACCAAATCATATTTATTTATTTTGAGCGGGGTGATCAAGTTTATTTCGATATCGGAAAATATATTTTTTGTAGGGATGAAGGGTGGTTACTTTTCCGATGGGGTTGATAAGTTTGAAATGATTCAAATAATTATTTTCATCATGAGACACATTCTGCAATTATTTTGAGCGGGGTGATCATGTTCATTTTGATATCGAAAAATATATTTTTTGTAGGGATGAGGGGTGGTTACTTTTCCGATTGGGTTGATGAGTTTAAAATGATTGAAATAATCATTTTTCATCATCAGATACATTAAGCAATCATTTTGAGCGGGGTGATCATGTTCATTATCAAATCGGAAAATAAATTTCTTGTAGGGATGAGGGGTGGTTACTTTCCGATGAGGTTGATGAGTTTGAAATATTTGAAATAATTATTTTTCATCATCAGACATATTCTGCAATCATTTTGAGCGGGGTGATCACCTTCATTTTGATATCGGAGAATATATTTTTTGTAGAGATGAGGGGGTGGATACTTTTCCGATGGGGTTGATGAATTTAAAATGATTCAAATAATTATTTTTCATCATGAGACACATTCTGCAATTATTTTGAGCGGGGTGATCCCGTTCATTTCGATATTGGAAAATATGTTTTCTGTAGGGATGAGGGATGGTTACTTTTCCGATGGGGTTGATGGGTTCGAAATGATGGAAATAATTATTTTTCATCATCAGACATATTCTGCAATCATTTTGAGCGGGGTGGGGTGATCACGTTCATTTCGATATCGCAAAATATAATTTTTTTAAGGGATGAGGGGTTACTTTTCCGATGGGGTTGATGAGTTTAAAATGATTGAAATAACCATTTTTCATCATCAGACACATTATGCAATCATTTTGAGAGGGGTGATCACGTTCATTATCAAATCGGAAAATAAATTACTTGTAGGGATGAGGGGTGGTTACTTGTCCGATGGGGTTGATGAGTTTGAAATGATTGAAACAATTATTTTTCATCATCAGACATATTCAGCCATCATTTTGAGCGGGGTGGTTAGTTTTCCGACGAGGTTGAAAGGTGGAAAATGATTTGAATAGTCATTCATTATCAAAGGGTTAATTCCACATACATTTTCAGCGGGGTTATCTTGTGCTTCTGAGCAGCAAACATTGTATTAGATAGGGGTAGTTGGTGATAGGTTCATTGGGGTTTAAATCTTGGAAATGATCAGGGTAGCTATTCTCCATGACAAGGCACCCTTGACCATATTATTTGATCATTTTAGTGCAACTGCTAGGCTGTTGGAATTTTTTTTCAGTAATATAGTTCAATAGTTATATCTTTGAATTCCTCTAATTGCTTATTCTGATTTCGCTCAGTTGATCGATCGAAATTTCAGCGACATGAACGGAAGGCATAGTGACTGGTAGATGTGATAACATTATGAGAAATGGCTGCGTTAAAGTGATCGAGCCCTGTGACCATGCAATACTATCAAAGGACTGTTACTCGGGAAGCCATTGGTAAGGTTAACAGACAGTATTCCCATCCGATCACTTAATGTCAACATGTTTACAGTCACCCTGGAGAATAACACCTTGATTGGACACGGGGTACCAGTGTACCATTTTTATGGTGGGATAGGTACTGCAGTAGTCTCGCAGAGCCAGAAGAATACTGAAAAGCTGGTCACCCTCCTCACCTCAAAATGTCAAGAGCCTGACCGTAATGAACTAGGTATTTAGTTTTGACTAAATTCGATTTTATAAGCAGTAAAATATTGATTTTAAAATGAACGACACATTTATAGATTGACAGCATTCCAGAAAAAATAACTTTAGACAACGGAACAGAATTCAACAATCTAATTATACAAGATTAGTGCGAAACTCATAAAATATCACTCCATTGTATAACGAATTATAACCCTACTTCAAACGCTTAATTCGAAAGATTTCACTCCACCCTTATTGAACAGTTAAGGGTATTAGATGACAAAAATATGTTATTATTACCACAGAAAATGAATAGAGCGCTTTTGAGTTACAATAATGCGATATATTCTTCGACTTCGTATATACAGCTGCAAATCATCAAATCGGATTTGAATTATAACACACCTTTTGAGCATTCAACGCACGAAGAAATCTCTCAATATATTGAACAATATGGCGAAAATATGAAGGAAAATTTCAGAATATTAAAGTCACGAACTGATAAACAAAAGTCTGAATTAGAACAAACCAATAAAAGTAGACATAAGGAAAACAATTAAATAAAACAAAACCAGCATATTCAGCTATACCATTGTATAAATTTATACAACGGCTATAACAAAAAAGGCCAAAAAATAAAAAAGCAGAAAAAGTAATAATTTTTATTTTTCTCTTTTCAGAAAAAAAAAATTAAATCCCTTTTTATGATTTTCACCCTGTTTTTATTTCCTACTTCTCAATCACTTAAAATTCAGGAAATTCAACATAATTCCCATTTTTCGTAGGAAAAATCTATACCAACCAGTGAATCTAAGCACATATTGATGTATCATTATAATTCAACTAACATGAGTAAAATAATACATGATCATTCCTTAGTCTTAGTAAATACATCCAATCAGTTTTAATTTAGGGTATATTAAAACTGATTGGATGTATTCCGTTTCGAACTTTGTTGATTCTATAAAAAGCCAATTAAAGCAAAATGAAATTCGGTTTGATAACTTATATTCTACCCGTCATAAACGAGGTTCAGTAAATTGTAGGTGGTCACATCACATAGCAAATGTATTATTAGGCACACTTGACAGTGAAGAATCTCTCTACTTGAATTATTATCAGTCAATCATTGAAAACTTCAATCAATGAAAACAGATCAAAATCAACTTATAAGTATAAGATCTATGACATCAAATTATTCTGATATTAAGAATCAAATTATTAAGAATCTAGAAAAGCACTGCCGTGAAGGAAGCAGCTTTTGCGCGCATGTTCAATGTAGATGACCGCTTCAGTAACAAACTTGAACATGCGAGCAAAGCTGCTGCCTTCACGACAATACTTTTCTAGATTTTTTTCCCGATAAATTACTGGATTTCAATTCGATCTAGTCTGTATTTTTGGAAATATTGGAAAAATAAAATTTTGAATGGGTATATCTACGGAATCATTGGGCGGATTTAACCCATTCACGAATTCGACCTTCGTAATTAAGCCCCAAACCTACTTTACAAATATCAAGTTTTTAAGTCGTTTCTTCTGTTCACGGCCGACTGTAAACACAATAACTTCCGAAAGAAACAACTTAGAAACTCGATATTTGTAGAGAAGGTTTGGACCTTAATTACGAAAATCGAATGCATGAATGGGTGAAATCCACCCAATGATTCCGCAGATATACCCATTCAAAATTTTATTTTCCCAATATTTCCAAAAATACAGCATAGATCGAATTGAAATCCAGTACTTAAAATGACAGTTTGAAGGTTCATTCAGAATTTAATGGGGATAATATGATGAGAAGATCACAGAATATTAAATATTTGAGAAAAAAAAGCAATTT
This sequence comes from Myrrha octodecimguttata, assembly GCA_958510865.1. Lineage (NCBI taxonomy): Eukaryota > Metazoa > Arthropoda > Insecta > Coleoptera > Coccinellidae > Myrrha > Myrrha octodecimguttata. The sequence goes on from OY294056.1 coordinate 27,958,102, forward strand.
TCATTTTCATTGTTCTAATGACACTTTTATCACGAAATTTTGCATAATGGTGTCCCTCAACATCTTCGAACTAGCTGCGAAGTTTCATCACGATTGAATCAGTAGTTTTTGAGTGATACAAACAAAAAATCCTAGAAAAGCAATGCCGTGAAGGCAGCAGCTTTTGCGCGCATGTTCAATGTAGATCACCGCCTCGACAACGAATTCGAACATGCGTCCAAAAGCTGCTGCTTTCACGGCAGTGCTTTTCTAGATTTTTTCGATGAATCATCCTCATCAAATTCTGTATGAACCTTCGAACTGTTATTTTTCAATAAAATACTGGATTCCAATTCGATCTAATCTGTACGGCCGGACCGTAAACACAATAACTTCCGAAAGAAACAACTTCGAAACTCAATATCAAGGTTTGGACCTTAATAACGAAGGCCGAATTCGTGAAATCCACCCAATGATTCCGCAGATATACCCATTCAAAATTTTATTTACCCAATATTTCCAAAAATACAGATTATATAGAATTGAAATCCAGTACTTTATCGAAAAATAACAGTTCGAAGGTTCATACAGAATTTAATGAGTATAATATGACAAGAAGATCACAGAAGATCAAATTTTTTCCTTCAAATACATATGTATTTGAAGGAAAAAATTTGAATTTCTTTTAAAATTGTTCTAATAACACGATCATCAGGAAATTCTGTACAAAGCTGTGTTTCAGCATTTTCAAACTAGGTGCGAAGTTTCATCGTGATTGAATCAGTATTTCTTGAATTATATCGAAGAAACAACAATATCGGGAAGAAAACTACGAAATTTCATATATTTTTTCCCAATATCTACAAAACTAATAACCGTATCGGATTGAAATTTGACACACTTCGGAAAGATTTTTTTTTTAATTTACGGATAGTAAGATCCCAACAAGATCTCGTGAGAAGTTGCGCGTGGCTATACTCCAACTAACTGCCAAGTTTCGATCCAACCGTTCCAGTATTTTTTGAATTATCGCCAAAATAAAGTCAAAAATTCAAAGGGCTCTAAATCCGGAACCGTTTGGTCGATTTCGCACATTAACGAACTTAATCGTCGCATTTTGAAATGCAACCTATCCTGAAAGTTTCAGGTCGATAGGATTTTCTGTACGACCGTAATCGTGTCTACGGACGGCCGGCCGGCAAGCCGGACAGAATCGATTTCGACACCGGATTCGTCATCAGTGAGTCCTAACTAGACGTTTGAGACCATTTTCGGCTCAATAATCGAAAATTACAGACATTTGGACAAAACTATAGCTCGCTGTTCCCCAGAACATGCGCGCAAAAACAAAAATATCGAGAAGAAAACGACGAAATTCTATATATTTTTTCCCAATATCTCCAAAACTAATAGCCGAATCGAATTGAAATTCGGTACACTGCTGTGAAATATGGGGTTCAAAGCATAACTGACATTTTGCTCGAATATGAAAAATAGTTTCGGAATTTTTTTTTTTTTTTTAATTTAGTAACCATACGATTTCAACGAAATTTCGCTTAAAGTTGCGCGTTGTTAAGCTCCAAGCATTTGCCAAGTTTCAATCCAATCGCTCCAGTAGTTTCTGAAATATGAGGAATTTAACCTCCAAATTTTAAATGGCTAGAACTCCGAAACTATTTGGCCGATTCGGCCCAATAACGAACTTAACCTTCGTATTTTGAAATGAAAATTTAAATTTTCAAGTTGATAGAATCCTTCGTACGCCCTTAATCTTGGTGACGGCCGGCCGGACAGAATCTATTTCGACACCGGATTCGTCATCAGTGAGTCCAACTAGTCGTTTAAGACCATTGTCGGCTCAATCATCGAAAATTACAGACATTTTGACAAAACGATAGCACGCTGTTCCCCTAGAACATGTGCGCAAAAATTATAACCATTATCGATTAGTTCAAAATGACATTAATCTACTAATTCTTGTGCAATTTGAAGAATTATCTATTAATAGAATTCTAACCGAAATTAATATAGTAATTAGCTTTGCGAGATCTTTTTCATAAATTTTTGAATTCGAATGATTTTATGGGACATCTCTATTAATTCAAATATATCTGCTTTACTTCCGTGAAATTCAGAAATGAAGATGTTATATTTATCATTGAAGTATCAGTGAATAAAATATTACTTAAAAATGAGTCCACATTTCCAAATATTCACTTAATTCTTTAGTGAGGAGGATATCTGACAAGAAGTTTTCGAGGGCGTACAAACAATTCTTCCATTCGAATTCTTCTTTCTGTCTTCCATATTTATATCCCATCTCAACCTGGATATCGATAAAATACATATTGAATTTAATATGAAAGTAGAAAGAACCCGATCAAAGGTTCTTCTAGGATTTCGTTGTAAGTTGTACACAGGTAAAAAGTGAATTGTGAATTGGGGAGACCAAATAAATTTCGAAATGTGTAACTCTTTTCCTAATAGTATACTGAGTGTTCGGTAAACCTTAAACAATATTTTAATTGGTAATAGACTAGATCATGACCACTCAGAATATCGAATTTCTAGGTAAAATTTTCACCGTTTTCGAGATAATGGGCATTTGGAAAATCACGAAAAATCGCTACCTTTCCTCTATTTTGGATGCCATGTCCCTTACAAGATAATGATTCGAACATTTTTTTACTGAAAATTGCTCATGAGTTCGAATTAATGAAACAATTTTCAAATATTGATATAATTCACCAGATTAATATTTTACCTATTTTTATTCTGGTAACTTTGACTCGATTTTCTGACCAAACTCATTACCAAGTGATTTTGAACGTTCACTATAAAATTATGCGCTTTTGTCCATTGTCTAAAATTGTATAAAACATACATTAATTATTTCTGGAAGGGGTGATATTTTCGTTGAACGAGAATACGGAAAATATTCTGATCTTTCCTCAACCCTCACAATTTTGACCAGAAAGTATCTTGTTGCGATTTTATTGCAATGAAATGATGAAATAATAATTAATAGTTACAAACTCCTGTCTTGGGCATTTTCAGAAAACTGAAAAAAAACGCTGCAAATTTTACAAAAGTGTTATTATTTTCTCAGTTAAATAACCAAATACCATTGATATTTTAAATAAAACTTATATATTATTCATAACTCATAGGTTTGTCCAACACATTTTTCAGCGTTTTTCTTTATAACTCAGAGACTACATCCAGATGAAAATTTTTAGGTTGAGTTATGCAACAGTAATCAACGTTGAGAGTTTCATGAAAATTCGGTGGTAAGTTTTCGAGAAATAATTTTTTTTCCTCCTACCCCCCGTTTTGAGCCCTTAGAGTATACCAATAGTGCTGAAAATCTTGGAGGATCAATCTCGAGCGACACACGATTTTTCTACCAAGTTTCACGGATTTCAGTTCAGTACTTTCAGAGGAAAGACCCGGACAACGGACAATGAAATTTTTAAGGGGAGTATTTTTTTTTTGTTCGATCAATAAGCTTTAGTATTTGATTTTATCGAATAATAAACCAGAAAAACGATTTCAAATCTGTATGGTTTGTGAGGTGGCAAATCATGTGAAAGATCCTTCATGAAACTGTGTAGTCTCAGCATCAGAACAGATTTAGAAACAATTCAATTCTTTTTGTCTTCCACTTGTTAGTGGAATTTATTCACTAAACTCAAACTCTGGTTTGAAGATTCTAATTGAGAGAATATTTTCAATTGTTTTTTTCTTTTTCTAAAAATTCGCTAGCAATGAATTTATGGCTATTAATCATTATTCCATCATTTCATCTCGATGAATTTGCAACAGAATACTTTTTTCCTCAAAACTTTGAAAATTGAGGATAGACTAGAATATCTACCTATTCTCTTGTAACAGAAATATCACCCATTCCAGAAATATTTAGAGTATGTTTCATATAGTTTTGGAGACTGTACAAAGTGAGCATATTTTTGTAGTGAATGGTCAGGTTCACATGGTATGTAATAAGTTTTTCTAGAAAATCGGGCCAAAGTCACGAAAATGAAAAAGGGCAGAATTTAATCCCCACTTTGCGCAGAATTATATCAACTTTTGAAAATTGTTTCATACATCCAGAAAGCAGCTCTCATCAGCAATGTTTGGTAAAATAAAGTTTCCGAATCAGTACCAACAGCAAAACATCGAGGGAATGTAGTGATTTTTCACGAATTTCCAAAGTGCCCATTATCTCGAAAACGGTGCAAATTTAAGCAAAAACATTTCGATATCCTGATTGATCATGACTTAGTCTATCACCAAATACAGTGAAATCTCTTTTGGACGGAAACTAACGGGACCGCAAAATTTGTCCTTACGAGAGAGATGTCTTGTCGATAGAAACGTCTTTATTTCAATAGTCGTCTGCCGATACCGTGCAAAAGTGTCCACTCGTGGGAGCTGTCCACTGAATAGGCGTGTCCGTTATGGGAGAAATCACTGAATTGTGGAAGGTTTAACGGATACTTTGTATATGGTGGAATAAATGCGAAAATATCTTCCACCCCATTTCATATCTGTAGCAGTAAACAAAACACCTTGTTTATTTATAGTAAAATTTTATCAATATTCACTCATACTAACCTCAGTACATCTATTCCATATGGTTTTTGTCCTTTACTTCCATTAACAATATTGACTGGATCTATCACATTCCCTAATGATTTCGACATTTTCAATCCCTTGTCATCAACAGCAAAACCATGAATATATATTGATTTAAAGGGTGGTTTATCTCTGCATGCAAGGGAAGTAATTAAAGAAGAATAAAACCATCCATTCAATTGATCGTTTCCTTCCAAATAAAGGTCTGCAATTTTTTCTACACCTACGACTTTGGACCAGGAGATTCCACTATCAAACCAAATGTCGAGAATGTCCTGAAATATTTTTATTTGGGAATATTTAATTAATGCTGTGAAAATAAATGAATTCTGATGTATGTGTGAAGATTGAACCTGCTCACCTCGCTCTTTCTTATTTTAGAAGAATCAATGTTTTTTCTCAAGTCTGTAGGCAACAGCTTTTCTTCTGATAATTCCCACCAGAAATCACATCCATTTTCTTCAAGTAATTTACACTGATGGTCAATAATGTGCCTTAAATCAAATCACTCTTTTCAATCACAGCTTCAGTCCTGGCAGTATATAATAATCATTCATTACGGAACACATTTTTTGTTTGATCTTCATAGTCAATTCTGATTTTTGACAAAACTTAGATGGTAGCATCATTAGACTGACGTATTTTTTGAAGGGACTTTCTTAATCTATTTAATTACAGAGCAATATACAGACTTACTCGTTCAAAATTATTTCATTATTATCATTGTTATAAAAAACTGGAATTGGTACTCCCCATTTCCTTTGTCGTGAAATACACCAGAATGGACGTTTTTCTATTTGTTTCAAAAATTCTTCTCTAAAAATTGAACTTCTTGAATTGGGTATAAATTTCAATTCACGAACATATTCCTGCAAAATGTAAGTCATCATCAATCAAATGATTTGTTTTTTTTTATAGATGAACACAATACTAAAGCAATTCCTACTAACCATTGCTTTGGCTTTGACAGCATTTGTGTTCAAAAACCACTGGGCACTTGCTTTCACTATGACAGGCTTTTTGGTTCTCCAGTCATATGGATAACTGTGTGTAATTTCTGACCGGTGCACCAAATTTTCATTTAATTTTTTTAATACCTCTTCACTTCCTTCTTCAAGAACAAATTTACCTTCCAAATCGGAACCTGCTTCCTTTTTATAACAGCCTTCTTCGTTGACAAGATCAACCTAAAATTGTGAAAATAAAATTAATTAAAATTATTTGCAATTCGGAAGCTGTATCCCATATAACATATGATGGTTGTGAATGAGAGCATTACGGAGCATATAACCAAGTTCTATTTGCGTCCATTTATGCATCATTATCAGACACAATCATAAGCAAAGATTAAATTGAGAAACTGTGCATTTCAATGAAAGCATTTTGTTAAATTACCCGTAGGGAATTTTCAAAGAAATTGCCGAGGCGATCAAAAAGGGAATGAAGTAGGCGCAGATGCCCTACCAATCTTGGTTTCACCATCCTTTTGGAGGGGATCTATGCATAAATTCCAGAATTTCCGTCATGCTTGCCCTTCCCCTCTGACTCTTCCTACATACATATCGTACACGTTATTTCTAAAGTTGTAACATACAGGCATTCATTGTCCCCATTGCGTGTTTCATGGGTATTGCCGAACAAAATGAGGATATTACTCTCTGCGTAACTTGGAGACAGAAAGGTCCTCCAAGCCTTTGTATGAAAATGCTTCGTTTCCAAGATACAGGGGTTGAATGTATTCCAAATAAATAACAAATTCCTCGATATTTCGGAAACCGCTTGAGATATTTGAAGGAGATTTGGTGGATGCCTAATTGAGGTGACAGCCCCCGCATGGATCACTACTGTCTCCAATCCTCTACAATATTTACTGCAGCTATCAATTCACACCGAAAGATCTAGAAAATATTTGTTACAATATGCGGATTATACGCTTCTAATATCCCATGAGAAAAACCTCAAAAAGTGAAAAAAGATTTTACAAGAATGAATAATAATAAGAGAGTTTATTCAGATCTATACAAAAAAACTCTATAATACTGTAGAGGTTCATCATTATTTTCATGGCATAAACGTGTCGCATGTCAAGTACTCTATCTAACTCGAATCAAAAAGTTCTTTACTGGGGTAAGTTATTTTTTGTGTACATAATTTTGAGACAATACTTATTTATTATTATACATTCAACCTTTTCTTGAGGCAGAGTACTCCACCCCTACCTATTATCTCATAGGAAAGGTTGGGTTGGACAAGCGCATCATGCAAAATATTCAGATGTCGAATGCTTTCGCTGAATCAATAAAAATCGTCAAACAGCTTTGTTGTTAGAGCTTTAATGGCATCTTCTGTTGAATGACCCTGCTTGAAGCCAAATTGTTTTTGAGACAAAATGTTGTATTTTTCCAAGTAAATAATCGTCCGACTTACAATTAGTTTCTCTATCATTTTCCCTATATTATAAATCAAAGTTATTGGCAAACATTTAACCATTCGCTTTTTAGCCCCGTTCTTATGTTTTCGTTCAACAATTCCTACTTTCAAAATATCCTCTTCCCGAAACAAGAGTTAACCAGATAAGTCAATGATTCCGCAATATCTTGCTTCATTTCTTTTAAGGTTTCAGCTTTAATTACGTCTATTGCGTTTGACTTTGTAGTTTTTTAATAAGATATAACTTTAATTTTTCTAGTGGTTCTACCTAGCTCAGATAGAAAGAGCCATCAACTCTGTCTCCAATGAAATCAGTCGGAGTTTTAATCTTTGGCATATTGTTCACCTAACCCACATTGATCTTCATTAAAAGCCTCGGCCATTTCCTAATCATTTTCAATTTTCTTTATAAGCAGTTTGTATATAAGTTATTTTTGTCCCATAATTATTTTCAATGAGATATCCTGTTCGCAATCCCACAATGCTTTTGATTCCAAGCCAACACTCCGAATGCGGTCCTACAAGTAACCGTTATTTGCTTCTTTGATTTTCTTTTCAACGAAATTTTTATACCTAGAATATTTATCTTTTAGAACCGAGTAATGAGGCTCTCTTTTTAATTTTTTAATTAACGTTTTTATCGTTTATAGGTTCACAAATGGATGGAGTTATTCATTTTTTTTCTAACGATCTTCTTTTTTACGCGCTTCTTCTGAGGAACAGCGCTTTATCGTTTCGTCACAATTTCTGCAAGTTTGGAATTTTGAGCCGACATTGTTTTTTAACGACTAAGTTGGACTCACTGATGAAGAATCCGTGGCCGAATTTGATTCTGTCCCTCCGGCTAGCCGTCCAAGTTCTCTTTAACTTTCGAAAGAAATATACAGAGTCTTGAATTTTTCAGGTAAGGTTCAGATCCTAAAGTATCTCGGTTAAGTTCGTTGATGGGCCAAATCTGCCTACTGATTTTGTGTTAAAGCCATTTGAAATTTTGACTTTTCAATAACTCGGAAAAGTATTTTTCTGATCGAAATGAAACTTGGTTGGCAGTATCAATAAGATAAATTACCCATAGAAAAATTTCCATAAAAATTGTATATTTCATTTTAATTTCACTGAAATCTCTTACGAGACGAGCTTAAAGAAGCGTCGCCCCATGGCAGTGATCTCATACCATGGGGAAGGCTAAATGTCCCACGGAGAGCGCCCGGTCTCCGTGGTGAGAAGGTCGCGGGTACCAGCTTCCCCTGGCCATGCATCCCATGGACGACCTATCTTACCTTAGGATTAGGGATTTTTATTGAGGTTAATTCCTCTTCGAGCCGTACAATTAATCAAAGCTCCCAATCCACTCTAAGACTTGACTAGATCAGGACGGTGTGTACATGGTAGCAAATCACCAGGTCCTCGGGTTTGGCGATCCCCGTACTGTTTACCTAAATAAAGAACCCCTCAAGGACAGTGAAATACAGCAAGCTCTGAGACTTGCACGCCCCAAAACTATAGATGATGCTTTAGCTCAAGCTTCAGAGTTTGAGGCAGCGAAGCAGGCGTCGCATAGAGAATACGTTCGTGTGAGACAAGTCCAAGAAATAGACCGACTTGTAGAAGAAACCAGCAGAATATTGCGTACTAAGAAAAAGGATGGTGTGTGCTGGTACTATAATGAAAGTGGGCATATTAAGCGTAATTGTTCTCTCAAAAATAAATGATGAAAATGTGAAAACACCGGATCGACCAGAACCATTGTGCGTCCAGAAATAGCTGAATGATTTGAGATTCATCCAGTTATGATCAAACTTCGAACCGCGTCTGGACAGGAAATACCAACTTACCAGACACGAAGTTATACTAACTGAAATCGCGGAAGAAGTTATCCTGGAATTGGACCTTGTTGAGAAACTTGGATGCCAACTGGACATGAAGAGTGATGTTCTTCGGCTGGGGAGTGAAGTGATGATGTGCATGACAAGATATATCGGATTCAATTGACCGATGATATCACTAGGTCGAACTGAAGGCATAGTGACTGAGATATGTGATGACGTCACAAGAAATGGCTGCGTTTAGGTGATCGAGCCCTGTGACGATGCAATACTAGCTAAAGGAATGGTACTCGGGAAGACATTGGTACGAATAACAGACAGTATTCCGATCAGATTACTTAATGTCATCGTGTTTCCAGTCACCCTGAAGAAGGACAACTTGATTGGACACGGGGTACCAGTGTACCTAATTTATGGTGGGATAAGTACTGCAGTAGTCTCGCAGAGCCAGAAGAATACTGAAAAGCTGGTCACCCTTCTCACCTCAAAATGTCAAGACCTTGACCGTTACGAACTAGCCGAAGTGAGAAAACTGATTTAGACATTCTACGACGTGTTTGCCACTGACGAAAGAACATGGAAGACCGATATTGCAGCATAAAATCAATACTGTTGATGCACAACCCATCCGACAGCACCCTAGACGTCTTTCTCTGGCAAAAAGATGAAAGGCTAGACGGATTATTGAAGACATGGCTAGGGTAGGTGTGATTGAAAAAATCCAGTAGCCCCTAGACATTGCCAGTTGTGGTATTGAAGAAAAAGGATGGGTTCACTAGATTATGTGTAGACTATAGGCAGCTCAATCGAGTTACGAAGAAGGACAGCTATCCCTTACCGAGAATCGATAATACTGTGACGAGTAAGGCCCTGTCTGTACCAGACTTCTCTAGAAACCTCCGGACGCCTGTGCGGCCATCGCCTGATGAACTTTCTGGATGAATTCCAGCAATAGCTAGAAGATTACGGTTGGCCTTACGTCCGGACCGTAAACACAATAACTTCCGAAAGAAACAACTTAAAAACTCGATATTTGTAGAGAAGGTTTGGACCTTAATAAAGAAAAATAACAGTCAAATTCATATATAATTTAATGAGGATAATATGAGAGGAAGATCACCGAATATTGAATATGTATTTGGAAGAAAAAACTAGTTTTTTTTTTTCAAATTGTTCTAATGACACGATCATTACGAAATTCTGTACAATGTTGTTCTTCAGCATCTGCAAACTAGGAGCGAAGTTTCATCATGATTGAATCAGTATTTCTTGAGTTATACCGAAAAAAAAACGATATCGAGAAGAAAATCACGAAATTCTACATATTTTTGCCAAATATCTCCGAAACTAATAGCCGTATCGAATTGAAATTTGGTACACTGCTGTGAAATATGAAGTTCAAGCAATAACTGAAATTGTTCTCCAATATGAACAATGGTTTCAGAAAGTTTTTTTTCTCAATTGAGTGACTATACGAATTCAACGAAATTTTGCTCAAAGTTGCGCATCGTTATGCTTCAACCAACTGCCAAGTTTCAATCCAATCGCTCCGATGGTTCCTGAAATATGAGATAAATAACCTCAAAACTTCAAATGGCTATAACTCCGAAACAATTCGCACGCTTTGTCCGATTAACGAACTTAACCGCGGCATTCCGATGCGCGAACGAACTACCCTACAAGTTTCAAGTCACTAGCTGGCTCCGTTCAACAGTTATTGTGTCGTCGACCGGCCTGACAGAATTTTGACACCGGATTCGTCATCAGTGAGTCCAACCTAGTCGTTTGAGACTATTTTCGGCTCAATCATCGAAAATTACAGACGTTTGGACAAAACGATAGCACGCTCTTTCCCTAGAACATTCGCGCAAAAATAGGAATAATTAAACAGCTTTCCAAGTTAATAGAGTCCCTGAAAAAAATGTCAGAAAAGATTATCCGGCTAAAATGTAAAATGAGATCAAGCCTCCAAATTTTGATGGAAAAGTGACCTAGTCGACATATCAAACACAGTTGGAGAGCTAACGAAAAGCCACATTATTAATAATCGCTCAACGAGCAGAGGCACTCAACATTCTGCAAACGATTCCGGAGAGTCAACAAGTCTGTTTCGAAATTCTTACATCGAAACTGCAGATGAGGTATGGCGATGCTCATCTACAACAAGTTTATCATGCCAAAATGAAGAACCGGTTGCAGAAAACAGGAGAAAATCTCCAGGAGTTTGAAGCCGATGTGGCTAGATTAGTCAGGCTGGCTTACCCAACTGCTCCAGACAGCTTCCTTGAACAGCTATCAATCCAAACATTTGTAGACGGAATCAAGGACAGAGAAATACAACAAGCCCTGAGACTTGCACGCCCTAAAACTATAGATGATGCTTCAGCTCAAGCTTTAGAATTCGAGGCAGCGAAGCAGCCATCACATAGAGTACACTTTTGTGTGAGACAAGACCAAGAAATATACCAACCTGTTGAGAAAATCGATAGAGATGACATCAGCAGATTATGCCGTACAAAGAAAAAGGGTGCTGTGTGCTGGTGGTGTAATGAAAGTGGGTATATTGACCGAAATTGCCTCAAAAGTAGAAAAAAAACCACAGCAGGGAAACTGAAAATGATCGACGATAATGACATAAATCGACTCAAAGTAAAAACGTCCCAGAGGTGATAACCCGAGAAATCATTTCCACGGATATATCAAGCCCAGTTTCTTCAGAGAAGATCAAGGAAGATGCAGATGTTTGATCAAGAGGACCCTGCCCCGAGAATTGCATCCATTGTTCACGTGTGGAACACGAAGCCGATTTGAGGAGGACCACAGTAATTGAAGATGAGTGGCTACCCCAAGAAATTCAACGAGCACAAGAAGAAGATACAGACTTGAAAGTAATACTGAATTGGAAGACGACCTACATGGGAAGAATTATTCAGACCGAGTCAACATGTAGAGTCGTATTGGGCACAACGGGAAACGTTGAAGATCGATGAAGGTCTTCTGAAGCGTTGTCGGGAAAATAAAGATGGATGTGAGCAGTTGATTGTGCCGAAGAGTCGAGCGGCAAGCGTTTTCGCTAGACTGCATAATTGAATTTCCGGAGGACATTTTGGGATTAAGACGCTGGAGAAAGTCAGGCAGCGGTTTTATTGGATTAACTGTAAGAAAGACGTTAAAGACTGGTGTAGAACTTGTAAGGTTTGTGCTGCAGCTAATGGCCCTTATGGCAAAGGAAAGTCTCCAATGAAGCAATATAACGTCGGATCTCCCATGGAACGGGTAGCTTTCGACATCGGGGCCCCTTTTCCAAAACAGACCACAGAAAAAAGTACATTTTGGTAGAGATGGACTATTTTACCAAATGGGCGAAAGCGTACGGTATTCCTAATCAAGAGGCAAGTACGGTTGCTGATGAATTGGTCAAAGAATTCTTCTGCAGATTTGGAATACCTCTCGAGCTGCATTGTGATCAATGCAGGAATTTCGAGTAGACGTTATTCCAAGAAGTTTGTAAAAACTTGGGGATCAATAAGACAAGAACTACACCACTGCATCCCCCATCAGGTGACAAGGTCGAACGAATGAAGACCATGGAAAAACATCTAGCCAAAGTAGTCTGCGGTCACCAGATGGACTGATATGAATATTCGCATCTATTCACTATGGATATCTTCTGTTCAAGAATTTACCTAGGAAACTCCAGCCAATATAATGTTCGGCCGAGAAATTAGACTGCCTTGTAACCTTGAGTTTGGTTGAAAGCCTGGAGCAGATGTAGCTGGAAAGGACTACGTCAGTAAATTGAGAAGCAGGCTAAATTACATGCATGACAAGGTGCGCATTGAATGCAGCAAGCAAGTGATTGGATGAAAATACGCTATGACATCAAGGCCATTAAAGGAGGGTTCACCCCAGGATATCTGGTGTGCTTGTATATCCCGCAAAGAAGATGGGGATTTTCTCCGAAACTGCAAAGACAGTGGGAAGGACCGTATGAAGTTGTGAAAAGGATAAATGATGTAGTTTACCGGATACGGACTCTAATTAGTGGAAAACCGAAGGTCGTTCATTTCAATGGCGAAGGAAATGACGATTTCCAGGAATTCATGGAAAGCTATGGGGGTACACGAATTGCACGATTTGGCGTGACACAGGAAGTTCATCAAGACCTCTTTACAGTTTCCAAGGAATGCTCTCTTGCTCATTGTGTAGCAGCCGATCTAAAGATGAGTAGGGGAATAGCTAGAGTATTCAGAAATAAATTATGGACTTCAAGAGGAACTGATGAGATAGCAGCCCCTAATAACGTCCTGTGCTCGTATTGAATTTGAATTTGAGAACAAACAATACCTCGAATATAACTGGGTGACTTTTGGAGTTCGTTTTTTCGAGAAATTTTTTCCGTGCAAATGGTTGAAAAAATCGTGAGGTAACGCAATTTTGCCACTTTTCTATATTCAAGAATTTTCGGAAAATAAAACTTCAATGGAGTGAAAATGGGAAAATAACTAACATTGCGCATTTTCACAAAAGAATTAAGTACATCCCAAAAAAAACTTTTCATAAAATACTCACTGACATCTGCAGAACGATACCTCGTTTTATCCTATAAATCCTATAAATTTCTTAGAATTCTAAGACTTTACTATTGGCAAAGCATGTTCACCGCGATGCGGGTGCTGGACCTTGAGATATTAACGAGGTTTGATGAAACTTGAATGTGGCTGTGTTGCCTAACGTAATTCAACACCACGTGGTATTGTTTGCTCTTAATTCAAGTGCGACCCGGATATAAGAATCGGGCGGGGTTTACGCGGAAGTTCGACGCAAATGTTCACGAAAAGGATTTATGGTTGTGCGGATGTGAAGAAAAAAATAATTTTTTTGTTTTGATTGCTTACTTTTTGGTGGCGACGATAACTGGACAATAGTTGGTGTACGTGGTTAAAATCATCTAGGGGGAAAAGATAAAAAAGGCGAAAAATCGGCACTTGGTAATTACCTATTCGAAATCTATATGAGTTTTTTGTACCCTTGAATCAGTGTCCCTCTGATCAAAAGTATTCCCAGCCGCAACTGAGCAACTAAACTAGCATGCAAATTTATCGCGATTTTGCAAGTAGAAGCATTGTACATTCTTTGTACAATGAAAAAAATAGCACTTTGGGAGATGGACCCCCATTTTAGGGGCATACGGGCCGTAACACAATAACTTCCGAAAGAAACAACTTAGAAACTCGATATTTGTAAAGTAGATTTCGACCTTAATTACGAAGGCCGAATTCGTGAATGCGTAAAACACACCAAATGAATCCGCAGATATATCCATTCATAATTTTATTTTCCCAATATTTCCAAACATACAGATTAGATCGAATTGAAATCCAGTACTTTATAGAAAATGATAGTTTGAAGATTGATACAGAATTAAATGGGAATAAAATGATAAGATCACAGAATATTGAATATTTGAAACCAAAATTTGAAATTTTGTTTTCAAATTGTTCTTTTTACACGATTGTCACGAAATTATGCACAAAGTTGTTCTTCAGTAGCTTTAAACTAGCTGCAAAGTTTCATCGTGATTGAATCAGTATTTCTTGCGTTTTACCGAAAAAAACGATATCGAGAAGAAAACCACGAAATTTTGTCATACTTTCTCCGAATATATCCGAAACTAAAGCCATATCGAATTAAAATTTGGTACACTGCTGTGTAATAGAAAGCTCAAGATGAGCAAAATTGTTTCCGAATACGATCAATAGTTTTAACTGCCAGGTTTCAATCTAATCGCTTCAGTAGTTACTGAAATATCAGGGAAATAATCTCAAAATTTCAAATGGCTATAACTCCGAAACCATTCGGCCGATTCGGCCCATTAACGGACTTAACCGGCGCATTCCGCGAACTAATCCGAAAGTTTCAAATCGCCAGCTTGCTCCGTTCGGCAGTTATCGTGTCGTCGGCCGGCTGGCCGGCCGGGCAGAATCGATTTTGACTCCGGATCCGCCCAACCTAGTCATTTTAGACCATCTTCGGCTCAATCATCGAAAATAACAGACATTTGACAAAACGATAGCACGCTATTCCCCTAGAACATGCGCTCAAAAAGCTTGATGGGATCAATTTAGAAAAAAATTGAAAGTGATATTAGATGGTTTCGCCCTTCTTATAAAAATCATTTCAGATCAATTGGGGTAGAGAAAGCAGCAGCAAAAAAAATCATTCCTAGAGGTTTTCGTCAAAATTATATTCCTGGTTGGTCGGTTGAAACAGAAACTCTGTACAAGGAGTATCAAAGTTCGCCAACTCATGATAAGTCAAACAAATTATTGAAATCCAAAAACATTGCTCGTAAAGATAAATGGAATGATGTGGCCTCGAATTTGAATTTTACTCATTCGAGTAGAAGTTCTTGGGATTTTTTTAGGAAATTAGGCGAAGCAGCTCCTCTTGCTAAATCATCCTCGAAAATTAATCAGGAACTGATTGCTCGTCGGCTAGTAAGTGTTTTCACAACGGTTATAATTTCTAGTTCAAAGATTAAAGAAATGAAGAAAAATTTGCATGGGTTGAGATCATCGTCATCGATTTTGGATGTTATATCTAGTCCATTCAACATTGAATTGAAGTCTGCAATAAAGTGTACGAAATCTAGGAAGGCTGCTGGTTCTGATGGGACTTATCCCGAGTTTATAAAACATTTGGACAAAAATGCATTATCTTGGATATTATCTTTCTCTAATGATATTTTGAATTCTGAAAATA
Organism: Myrrha octodecimguttata; assembly: GCA_958510865.1. Taxonomy (NCBI): domain Eukaryota; kingdom Metazoa; phylum Arthropoda; class Insecta; order Coleoptera; family Coccinellidae; genus Myrrha; species Myrrha octodecimguttata. Next base: position 27,973,740 of record OY294056.1, read on the forward strand.
TTCCAACTGAATTTCGTGAGGCAAAAGTAATAGCAATTCTGAAATCTGGGAAAAATTCAACGGACCCAAGTAGTAATAGGCCTATAAATAAGTTTAATGAGTGTAAAAATTTTAGAGAGATTAATTTGGTTCAGCAGAGAATAAATCTGTTGAAGATATTCTGCAAAATTGTCAAGGTCCTGTCTGTGAGAGAGTCTTAAAACTCAGGATGTCTATGCGTCATCCGCCCAACTAGAAGCTTCTGGCAATCGCTAGAAGTTCCACGAGTGATATATGGACAAGCGCGAAGCAGCACAGGGATTCATTCAGCGGAGTTATACGAAGTGGAAATAACTAGGGTGGAAACAAATTGTGCACAGACTTTGAAAGAATTGGTTGTTGAGTTATTTGTTGTTAGTGTAAATAAGGGTAAATAAATAATTTAATTATTCTGAACGTTTTGACAAATCAAGAAAACGTTACATTGTTGTCAGGTGTGCGGTTCGACATCGCTCGAATTGAATAAATAAATTCTATTGATTGAAATTTATGCCAGTGACCACGAGACTACAAAACGCAGTGGAGACGCAGGCGATAATGGAATTTTTGAATAAAATGAATGAGAAAATGGATAAATGGAAAATAGGGCTGAAGAAAATTCTCAGAAAATCAATTGAAAAATGGAGGAAAATTCTCGGAATAGCAATGAGTTGGTGAGTCAATTTGCAAGCAAATTGGATGAGGAAATGGAAACCATAAAAGATGGAATGAAAAGAGGAAAGGACGAAATAAACGAAAAACCTGATCAATTTGACGAAAAAATGGACGAAGTAAATGATAAATTTGATAAAGTTGATGAAAAATTCTAAGAAGTTCATGGAAAAGTTGACGAAGTTTATGAAAAAGTAGATGGGAAATTTGACGAAGTTGACAAAAAATTTGAAGAAATAACAGGAATGATTGAACAGCATTCTAAGTTGATAGACTCCCTGAAGAGAATGTCAATTGGTAAATATTATCCGGCTTCATCACCCTTTAGCACCATAAAAACGGAAAATAACAGCGAAAGTGGAAAAATGAAGATCAAGCCTCCAACATTTGATGGAAAAGTGCCATAGATCAAAAACAGTTGAAGCGATAACGAAAAAGCCACAGCATTGATAATAGCTCTACGAGGAGAGGCACTCAACATTCTGCAAACGATTCCGGAAAGCCAATAAGCTTATTATGAAGTTCTAACATCGAAACTTCAGATGAGATATGGCGATGCTCATCTGCAACAAGTTCACCATGCCCAAATAATGAACCGGCTGCAGAAAACAGGAGAAAATCTCTAGGAGTTTGATTCCGATGTGGCTAGATTAATCAGTCAGTTGTTACTAGTGTGACTAAATAGTTTCATTATTCTGAACGTTCTGACAAATCAAGAAAACGTTACAATATGAAAGGAGTGTTAGACACTGTAGAGGTTGAGATATTATGGTCCCACTAATGATTCTCATGGCAACATTAAGCTGTGCATCAATTTCACTAACATGAGCGCTGTTAAACCAAACCGAACAAAAAAAGCCAATGCTGCGGTACGAAGAGTGGTAGGGTCAATACCCCATGAAGAACTAGCTAGTTTTTGAAAAATATTACTCCTAGACAAATATCCGTCGATAAATCAACAAATATTCCCCCTTGATCAGAGCTAATCATCCAATCAACCAAAATATCTACACCGAAGAAGCGGATCCAAAGAGAATGACTACAGCTGTTTCACAGTTACTACTGATCTTCAGGTCAACTTACCTTGGATAAAACAGCAGAGGGAATCTCGATACTTCTCACCTTTCAGATGGACCGCTGCAGTTTAACTACGTACAGCGTCTTGCGAATCCCACCTTCGAGTGCAGAATACTTTGATCGATGTGTATGACGTTCATCCTTTAGTCGCATCATGGTCGCTGTATCTGCGATATTGCAGTTTTACAAACACCATCAAGACATGGAAACGCTCGGTTCATGTGGATCTCACAAGACGAAAACGTCCAACATCTAACAAAAATAGGAATTGGTTCAACGGAGAAGAAAGAGCTCCAGTAATAATAAAATAACACATGAACCGAGCGTTTCCATGTCGTCATGGTGTTTGTTAAACTGCAATATCGCAGATACAGCGATCATGATGCGACTAAAGGAAGAACCTCATGCACATCGATCAAGTATTCTGCACTCGAAGGTGGGATTCGCAAGATGCTCCCAGAAGATGGCGCGCTGTAAGTAGTTAAACTGCAGCGGTCCATCTGAATGGTGACAAGTATCGAGATTCTCTCTGCGGTTTTATCCAAGTTAAGTTGACCTGAAGATCAGTAACAACAGTGAAACAGCTGTAGTCAGTCTCCTTGGATCCGCTTTTTCGGTGTAGATGTTTTGGTTTATTGGATGATCAGCTCTGATCAAGGGGAAATATTTGTTGATTTATCGACGGATATTTGTCTAGGAATAATATTTTTCAAAAACTAGCTGGTTCTTCATGGGGTGTTGACCCTACCACTCTTCGTACCACAGCATTGGCTTTTTTTGTTGGATTTGATTTAACAGCGCTCGTGTTGGTGAAATTGATGCACAGCTTAATGTTGCCATGAGAATCATAAGTGGGACCATAAGATCTACACCTGTACAGTGTCTAACACTTCTTTCATATTGTAACGTTTTCTTGATTTGTCAAAACGTTCAGAATAATGAAACTATTAATTTACACTAATAACAACTGACTGATTAATCTAGCCACATCGGCTTCAACCTTCTAGAGATTTTCTTCTATTTTCTGCACCCGGTTCAGTATTTGGGCATGGCAAACTTGTTGTAGATGAGCATCGCCATATCTCATCTGAAGTTTCGATGTTAGAACTTCATAACAAGCTTATTGGCTTTCCGGAATCGTTTGCAGAATGTTGAGTGCCTCTCCTCGTAGAGCTATTATTAATGCTGTGGCTTTTCCGTTATCGCTCCAACTGTTTTTGATCTATGGCACTTTTCCATCAAATGTTGGAGGCTCCATTGAGTTTTGTAGTATTGTGGTCACTGGAAAAAATTTCAATCAATAGAGTTTATTTATTCAATTCGAGCGATGTCGAACCGCACACCTGACACCAATGTAACGTTTTCTTGGTTTTTCAAAACGTTCAGAATAATTTAATTATTTTTTTACCCCTATTTACACTAACAACAAATAACTCAACAACCAATTCAACAAGAGTCTGTGCACAATTTTTTTCCACACTAGTTATTTCCACTTCGTATAACTCCGCTGAATGAATCCATGTGCTGCTCCGCGCTTGTCCTCACATCACTCGTGGAACTTCTAGCGATTGCCAGAAGCTTCTAGTTAGGCGGATGACGCATAGGCATCCTGAGTTTTCTAGAAGACTCTCGCACAGACAGGGCGGTACTCGGCACAATATATTGTACCGCCCCGTCCGCCCCATACTCGTAACAGGTTGCAGTGATTAAAAAAAATGGTCATCATGGCAACAAAATGAATTGACACGAAAATTTTAGATTCACAATTACGAACTATTCATTGACCTCTATTTATTATAAGTGTTTTTAAACAGTGAAATTACTGTTGTAATGTCCAAAATGAGATATTTTAAATTGTAAGACATAGAATGTTTATAGCTGAAAAAAATTTCTCCCCTTAACCTCAAATTCAAAACCCTGATGAAGAATTAAAACAATTCGAAAGTTTGACGAAAAAAAAAGAGAGTTATCACTTAATTTCTCCTAAAACGGGTCGTTATACCCGTATTCCTAGAGTAAATACTGAAATCATAGACTCTTAAAAATCAAAGTTTAAATATATATACAGTGCGCGTCAAAATTATGGAACAAATTCATTTTCTTAGAAGAAAAATATTTGGCAACAAAATCCTGAAACAGGTCAATTTTTGTTTCGCTTTTACCTAATTCATATGCATTTTTGAAGGATTTTTGTTGCACCCAGTGCCATCCCCATCAACCCTCTAAATTAAAAAATAAATTTGAATAGGGAAAGTGTTTCATGTGGTACTTTTTTGGCAAGGTCTTTGTATCTTCTTTACAGGCGTGCAGAAATTTTCAAGAAATAATTTTTTTTTTTTTTTGAAAAATTAGTAAGTTCAAAGAGGTTTTCAGTATGTGCACTTTGTCATGGCTCATTTACTTTGAGACGATGGTACCTGATGAAATTTGTTGCCGAATGGAAGTCGACCGTTACAGTTTTGTTCATGCACAACTTTCAACCCCCTCACGGGAAAAAATTTTTTTTTCCCCATTAAATTGTTCGTAGGGGCTGAAAGTTGTGCATGAACAAAACTGTGATGGTCGACTTTCATTCGGTGATAATGGACCTGTTTCAGGATTTTCTTGCCAAATATTTTTCTTCTGAGACAATGAATTTGTTCCATAATTTTGACGCGCACTGTATATATACACAATGGTAGAGGTACCTGAATCTTCCTCTATCATACACAGCACAATTTCCTGAATCTCCAGCTATTTTCATTCTGACTATTGTACGAAAACGATGATGAATTCTATGGAAGACTATTCTGAGAGGTAAATTGCAAATAGGTCAAATCATTCAGCGTACATTAGTGATTCATCATAGAACATATTATGTCAAAGAAACTAAGTGGAAATTACCTAACTGACAGTTGCTGAGAGAGATGGCTATGGTGATAAAACATTAACCGTGTTTTCAACATTTCACTACAAACCTTGAATCAGTTCTAGGGAACTAACACTCGGGCCTTATGTTTACATTTTTAACGATAACACAAAATATACACCCATTTTCTTGTTTTTATGGTCTAAGGTTGTTTCTCAGTTACTTTTTCAGGTTTTTTATTATAATTTCTTCTCTGCCTTGTGAATTTGTTAGCATCTCATCGAAAGTATTCGCACTTCTGATTATTGGAGAGGTTTTTGATACTTATTTCTTATCTCACATCCACTCAACTAGTCATGGTTAATCTCATAATTTGTCTTAATTAAGTTATTTTTTATTTTAAATGAATAAGCTTTTCTCTTCAAGTTCCTTTGAATGCTCGATCTTCAAAAATGAATAGTCTGCGTATAAAGTTTCAGTCGTTGATAGTCGTTTACTATGAATATTGTTTTTATACCTTTCTTTTATATTCTTTGCAGTTTATTTAGGGACTAAGAATTTACATTTCCATAAAATGATATCAAGTATCTAATGTGGGGTTCAATAAAGCTACTGTATGGTAGATACCTATCATCTTCTTATTGCTCCTATCAAGGGAGCCACTTTTTCTTTGATAATGTCTATGTGCATTATCTGTATCAACTTTCCTGTAAGCGTGAATCATAAATATTTAAATGATTTGATCCTTTCAAGAATTATGCTGTTCAACTTCATGACTGGATTCATTTATTTTTTTCTTACATTTCTAATAATCACATATTTTGTTTTGACAACATTCAGACTCAACAATTTATAAGAAAGCAATTGGTAATATTTGTTAAGATCATTATTTATGAGTTTTTCAAGTTCCTGTTTTTTTCCAGCCTAGTATTTTAGAACAGACATTAATTACTTTCCTTGGAATTCGCCTTAATTCAGGCTCTATACATAGAGAAGGTACTGCAGTGGCCCTAATACCGACCTAACGGCCGACCATAAACACAATATCTTCCGTAAAAAACAACTTGGAAACTTACAGAAATACAGATTAGATAGAATTGAACTCTAGTTTTTTATCGAAAAAAACCTAAAAAAGCTGCTGCCTTCACGGCAGTGCTTTTTTAGGTTTTCTTTGATGATATAACTTGTTACCCAGATATTATTAATTACCTTAACAGATAAGTTTTGTATTACGTCTGATATTTGTTTGAAGTTATTTCCCGTTTTAAAATTACTTCATGGACTTTATTCTCGTGGATCACCGTTAGTGCTATACAAGCTGTTTCGCCATGAACTAGACAAATATATACCGGGTGTTTCATTGGTAAATGAACGTACGGTAACCTGAGGTAGAGCTACCCAAGACGAGTCCAAAAAACCTAAGTAGGTTAGATCTAATCAATTCTATAACCACGATACAGGGTGTTTCTTGTGTTCACTAATATTCTCAATTGCTCATAACTTTTGAACCGTTGATATTTAAAACATTTGAATAACCATTACAGGTCATTTGATTCATATTCAAATAATTGAAAAATTCCAGTTCCATATTAGAAGATATGGGACTTTCGTCAGGTTGAGATTCAACACCCTGTATATTGAAATTTCAAAATTGGATATAAATATTCGAAAAAGGAGAAAATTTTCAATTGGAATCTGTTGATTTTTTATCCCGCACAGTTTTTTTTGATCAAGTCTGGATTTAAATGTATTTCATCGTAGGCGGCTTCGATATATTTCCTTCATATCTCCTTATTTCCTTTCTTGGACGAATACAGTTAACATTTCAAATATTTCCAAATTCAAAAATTATCGACAGGATTCAAATCTGGTTATCCAGCGGTCGAGGAATGCTTTCCACCTCTGCCTATCCACATATTTGGAAAGTTCTGATAGACAAATTTGCACACTATAACTCTCAAAACATTTTTCTGCACCCGACCTTCGATTAACACAGAAGCATTTTTATGGAGTGGACACCAAACGTTTATAGGAAATCTGTACAGTTTCGTATACACGAATTCATATGTATTTTCTTCAGCTTATGCCTGGTCAGGAACTTTTCGGATTAGCAATTTCGAAACATGTGTATTTGCAGAGGTAGACTACATAGCTGGGCCTCTAGATCACCAGATTTAAATGCTGTCAATTATTTTATTTCAAAACATTTGAATTTTCACTTGTATTCGTCTGAGATCGGAAGTAGGAAGATAATCAGTAGGACAAGAAATTCCATCAGGAACTTCGAATTATCTGAAAATTTAGTGGAATTTCTCTATTGAATCAAATATTTCTGTGAAATTATCGATGAGAAATTGAACGTGCGGAATAAAAAAATAAACTGATTCCAATTCCAATATACAGGGTGTTGAATCTCAACCTGACAAAAGTGCATGAGTTAATCATATGCTTTAAATATAAGAGGATTTTACTGGGTCGTTCGAAAATTATGAGCAATTGAAAATATTGGTGAATACAAGAAACACATTGTATCTTGGTTATGGAATTGATTAGATCTATCACAGATAGGTTCTTTGGACTCGTCTAAGCTAGCTCTACCTCTGGTTACCGTATCTTCATTAGCCAATGAAACACCCTGTATAGCCGTGTAGATGACATTGGGAAAGTCATTTTTGCCTTATGACATAAACACCGTTTTCGAAGCATAAGCGAGATACAGGGTGTTTAATGTCAACTTAGTGCAATATGCTGACAACTTTGGTAAGTTATGCGTGGCCTTTGAAATAACGGTTTTTGATTACATCTTAGTATTTTGCGGTGGTTAATAGGTCTCTTGCATGTAACACGAATTATCATATTTTTATGCTTTTCTCATTCTATATCGATACAAAATCATAATGTATGCTATCACACAATTCAACAATTCGCGAATTTTGAATAATTAGGTATTGAACATGGTCAAAACGGGATGCAAGGTCGAAGCGAAATGCGTCAGTTATTGCAAGATTCACCGATTGATAAAGCCGACGCTGTCTATTGGCTTGCTAGAGAGAAAAGAACACGAGAAGAGAGAGAGAAAGATTGGATATATCCGGGTACGTCAGGGAAGGCGCGAAGTTTCGTCCGTACCTTTGAAATAACGGATTTTGGTCACATCTTAGTATTCTTTGGTGGTCTCTTCAATTGTGGTGTAGAATTTTGGAAATATAATCAAAATGGAGGAAAATCTGCAAAGTGGGAATTTTTCATTTTCAATTGCCAAATTGGATAGCATTATTTCAGTGTGCCCGATTTTCTAAGATTTTCCGTGAAAAAAATTTTCCAAAATTCTTTTTTTACATGTCTACAGTAAAGAAAAATTTCACCCAAAGTTGTTGAAATCTTTCAAGATTGAACCTACCTTCATTCTGAACACTGGATTGAAAACATAATAAAAAATCCTTTGTGATAATCGTGTCATTATAACAATTTCAAACAAAAATTTTTTATTTTGTATTCAATTATTCAATATTCTGTGATCTTATGATCATATTATCGTCATGAAATTATGTATGAGCCTTCGAACTATGATTTCTCGATAAAGTACTGGATTTTAGTTCAATCTAATCTGTATTTGGGAAATAATGGGAAAATAAAAAAAAGAAAGGTCAAACATTATCTTTGACAATAGGATCCCTGTACTCAGCATCAGCAAATACTTCATTTAAAAGAGAACCCTTCAAATTGATCCAACGTTGTAGAGATATGGCCGTCAGGCCGACGGTAACCACAATAACTTCCGGAAGAAAAGACTTAGAAACTCGATATTTGTAGAGTAGGTGAGGGGCATAATTACAAAGGTCCAATTCGTGAATGGATAAAATCCGCCCAATGATTCCGTAGATATACCCATTCAAAATTTTATTTTCCCAATATTTCCCAACAATGAAGATTAGATCGAATTGAAATTCAGTACTAAAAAAACCTAGAAAAGCACTGATGTTAAGTCAGCCGCTTTTGACGCATATTCACTTTTTGTCATATCCTTTGAACATGCGCGAAAAAGCTGCTGACTTCACGTCATTGCTTTTCTATCTGTATTTCTGGAATAATTGGGAAATTGAAATATTGAATGGATATATCTACGGAATCATGATCTCAGAACGATTCCGTAGATATACCCCTTCAAAACTTCATTTTCCCAATGTTTCCAAAAATACAGATTATATCGGATTAAAATCCAGTACCTCTTCCAAAAATGACAGTTCGAATGCCCATACAGATTTTTATGAGGATAATATGATCAGAAGATCACAGAATATTGAATATTTGAAAAAAATATTTCAAATGTTTTCTTCGAATTGTTCTAATGACACGATTACCACGAAATTTTTCTCAAAATTCCCCATCAGCATTTTCAAACGAGCTGCCAAGTTTCATCATGACTGAATTAGTATTTTTTGAGTTACTCCGAATAGAACGATATCGGAAAAACAAAATTTGGCACAAAGTTGTTCATCGGCATTTTCAAACTAGTAATCAAGTTTCGTTATGATTGAATCAGTATTTTTTGAGTTATTCCGGAAAAAAACATGAAATTCGACTTATTTTTTCCTTACATCTCCAAAAATTATAATCGTGTCATACTGAAATTTGGTACATGGATGTAAAATATGGAGCCCAAGGTCCGAACAGAACTTTTTTCGGAATATGATAAATAGTTTCCGAAAACAGTTTTTTGCGCGCATGTTCTAGGGGAACAGCGTGCTATCGTTTTGATCAAATGTCTGTAATTTTGGATGATTGAGCCGAAAATGGTCTCAATCGACTAGGTTGGACTCACTGGTGACGAATCCGGTGTCAAAATCGATTCTGTCCGGCCGGCCGGCCGGCCGTAGACACGCTAACTGTCGACAGAAGCAAGCTAGCAACTTGAAACTTTCAGGATAGGTTGCGCATCAGAATGCCGCGGTTAAGTTCGTTAATGGGCCAAATCGGTCGAATAGTTTCGGAGTTATAGGCAGTTAAAGTTTTGAAGTTATTTATTTTTTATTTCAGAAACTACTTGAGAGATTGGATTCAAACTTGGCAGTTGGGTGGAGTATAACGACGCGCAACTTTGAGCCAAATTTCGTCAGGATCAGATTGTCATTTAAATTAAAAAAAAATTTTTTCGAAATTTTTTTCCAAAAAATTTTTTTTTTCGGAAACCATTTATCATATCCGAAAAACAAGTCCACCAACACTTTGAACTTCATATTTAACAGCAGTGTACCAAATTTCAGTTCGATACGATCACAAGTTTCGGAGATATCGGGAAAAAATGTGTCAAATTTCGAGGTTTTCTTCTCGATATCGTTTATTTTTTCGGTATAACTCGAGAAATACTGATTCAGTCCTGATGAAACTTCACAGCTAGTTTTGAGATGCTGAAAGACAACTTCATGCGAAATTTCGTGATAATCGTGTCATTAGAACAATTTGAAAAAAAAAATTTGTATGATTTTTCTCATCATATCATCCTCATCAAATTCTGTATGAAACTTCGAACTGTTATTTTTCGATGAAGTACTGGATTTCAATTCGATCTGATCTGTATTTTTGGAAATATTGAAAAAATAAAATTTTGATTGGGTATATCTACGGAATCATTGGGTGGATTTTACCCATTCACGAATTCGGCCTTCGTAATTTAGGTCCAAACCTTCTCTACAAATATCGAGTTCCTAAGTTGTTTCTTTCGGAAGTTATTGTGTTTACGCAGTCGGCCGTTAGGCTGACCGTAAACACAATAACTTCCGGAAGAAACGACTTAGAAACTCGATATTTGTAGAGAAGGTTTGGGGCTCAATTACGAAGGTCGAATTCGTGAATGGGTAAAATCCGCCCAATGATTTCGTAGATATACCCATTCAAAATTTTATTTTTCCAATATTTCCAAAAATACAGATTTGATCGAATTGAAATTCAGTAATTTATCAGTAAAAATTTCAAAAAGCACTGCCGTGAAGGCAGCAGCTTTTGCGTGCATGTTCAAATTCGTTGCTGAAGCGGTCATCTACATTGAACATGCGCGCAAAAGTTGCTGCCTTCACGGCAGTGCTTTTTAAAATTTTTTTATTTACCGACACGACGATCTCAACAAAATACTGCTCAAAGTTGCGCGTCATTATGCTCCAAGTAACTGCCAAGTTTCAATTCAACCGCTTCAGTATCCCGAAATATCAAGTAAATAATCTCAAAATTATAAATGGCTATAACTCTGAAACTGTGGGGCAGATTTTCTCTATTAACGAAGTTAACAGCGGCATCCCGATATACGACCTTCCCTGAAAGTTTCAAGTTGCTAGCTTGCTTCGTTCGACAGTTATAGAGTCATCTGCCGGACAGAATCGATTTTGGCTCAGAATTCATCATCAGTGAGTCCAACCTAGTCGTTTGAGACCAATTTCGAAATTCGAAAACTACAGACATTTTGACAAAACGATAGCACGCTGTTCCCCAGAACATGCGCTCAAAAATATCCATTGGCTTTCATTTTGTAGCCGTCCAAAGGCTCCACTCAGGGTACTCAAAAATTTTTTATTTAAAAAACTGGTGGCTTTACGGAGCCCAAAATTGTGCTAATGGGCCTCTAGAATGACCCGGATAGAAATATGAATTCATCAACAAAAATCAAAAGTTTCAAAAGAACCCTCCAGAATGACCTGGATAGAAGTATGAAATTTTCAAAAAAAAACTTTGGTGGGAATCGAACTCTCTTCACATTCGGACATCGGGGTCAAAAACGATGAACTACTGTTGCTTGGTAACGAACATTATTATGATAAGAATAAATCAAATTCATACACGAGAGGTAACGTATGACCATACTGTCCGAATGTGGAGTGAGTTCGTTTCTTGCCAAAGTTCTTTTTAGAAAAAAAAAATTTTTTCAACTTCTATATAGGTCGTTCAGGGGGTCATTAGCACAATTTTGACCTCCGTGAGGCCACCTATTTTTTAAATGAAAATGATTAATTAAATTACTCCTAGCGGAATATTTGGAACGCTACAATAGGAAAACCAATAGATATTTTTTATTCTGTTTTCACACCAGTGTTCAGAATGAAGGTAAGTTCAATCTTGGAAGATTTCCACAATTTTAGGTGAAATTTTTTTCGAGGACATTTAAGAAAAATTGAGTTTGAATTTTTGAGAAATTTTATCACGGAAAATCTTAGAAAATCGAGTACATTGAAATAATGCTTTCCAATTTTGCAATCGAAAATAAAAAACGCTGCAAATTTCACGCAAGGGTTTATTATTTTCTCAATCAAATAACACAATACCATTGTTATCTTGAATAAAATTTATAATTAAGCATAACTCATTGGTTTTTCACAACAAAATATATAAAATAATATTTTGCATATTATTAATATGCAAAATAATACTTTGGATGAGAAGAGATATTCCACAGTCATTTCACCTCTTTAAAAATACTACTCGTTTCCATACTCAAATTGTGTGTCGTTATTCTCCAATTAATTAATTTTGACATATTAGGGAAATAACCTCAAAATTTAAAATGACCATGAGATTTTTTGCCAATATCTCCGCAAATAAATATCAGTCAAACTGAAATTTGAAACACTGTTTTCAAATGCTGATTCTAAGACCTGTAACAAATTTTGTTGAACTTTGACTAACATATTTCCGAAAAAATATTTTGTGTAAAACAAAATTCAAGATTTTCCGCTAATATCAAGTGCTTAGTTGAGATTTCTACTAGGATTCAACTTTGTTCTGAGAAATTTAAATGAGCTAAGTCTCCTACACTTAATATTAGATTCTCGATAATTGATGAGATTTCCGGTTTGTTATTGATTTTTTTGCATATATTCTTCAATTTGTTTTATCATGTACATGCTCATTATCTTTTATATTCACGCTATTTCCAACTCTCAGCACGAAAAATATTGGATTTCGATTGAAACCGGTAACGGATTCACATGTTGACGATAATTGTACTACGCAAACCAAAATTGATGGAAACCCCCGATTAACCGAATTTTTTGGAAATCTTCATTATTTTGAATTACGCTACTTAATTCGCGTTCTGCATGTGAAAGTGTTAGTGAGTTATACAAGAGTATTTATTGAGATTTCACTGTGTCAAATGAAATTTTTCATGGAATTGGTTTTGTGTTGTGAAAAACGAATGATTTATGAATAATAAATAAGTTTTATTTAAGATGTAATTGGGCTCCATGAAGAAATTTAATCTTGAATCCCGTAATTCGCAAGGTGATATCTATAAATAATAATTATTATCCGATTTTTAGTAGTTATGTTTCAGATATTAGGAGAGAAAACCCAAAAATATTTAATTTGATCTACTTACGATTATGAAATTGTCAAGAACACATTGCCACATTGTGTTTATAAAATAATAAACGAATCCGTTAGAAAGTTCTCGATATGTGTTGAAAATTGGGTAATCAATCTTTTCATCTACTTTTAGATATATGATTCTGGATGAAAAGTTAACCGATTATTCCACTGAATTTCAATCTTAGAACCGAATATGATGATTCATTTTCGGGATTATTGGAAGTTTGCAGCGTTTTTCTTTATAACTCAGAGAACACTGGTCGGATATCATCTGGGTAAACATTTTTAGGCTGAGTTATGCAACAGTAATAAACGTTGGGAGTTTCATGAAAATTCAGTGGTAAGTTTTCGAGAAATATTTTTTTTTCCCCCAACCCCTCATTTTGAGCCCTTAGGGTACACCGATCCTGCTGAAAAGCTTGGAGGATCAATCTCGAGCGACACACGATTTTTCTGCCAAGTTTCACGGGTTTCGGTTCTGTACTTTCCGAGAAAAGCTCCGGACAACGGATGGCGTCAGCGGACGGACGGATTTTTTTTATTAGTTCAACACAAAAGTCAAGCTTGGGATGTGTACCACAGGGTTCCATATTGGGACCATTATTGTTCATCCTGTATGTTGCAGATCTTCTGTCGGACTTGAAGTACTGCACTGCTGAAGCATTTGCTGATGATTTCAAGCTATTATTTCGACTGCGTAGGGACGAATTACATTTTGCTTCGGCTAGGGTTAACTAGGATCTAAGTTCGTTTCTTCTGATGTGCACGACACATAATCTGCCCATTAACGCATCGAAGACTAAGTGTATTGTTTATTCTAAAAAGAAGGATAAAGCTATAGTAAAGGCTAGCTTGGACCTCAACATCAATGGTGACATGATAGTGATATGCGATAGCTCCAGAAACCTTGGTGTTCAATTTGATGAAGACCTCAGATTCAATAAACACGTGGCAATACTAGTTAGGTCTGCATTTTATGGGTTGAGGATGCTCTATTCTTCTCGTAAGTATTTGACCTTTCAGTTGAGAAAGAATTTGTCAGAGCAGTTGATTCCGTCAATTTTTAATTATTGTGATTTTATTTATGGACCCTGTTTGGATGCGTTTCATAAAAGGAGAATTCAGCTTATGCAGAATTGGTGCTGTCGTTTTATATTTGGGCTTCGTAAATTCGCTCATGTGTCACAGAAAATTAGAGATCTGGTATGGCTAAGGATGGAAAGTAGAGTTAAGTTACACCTGGGTTGCTTTGTGTTCAAGCTTCTCAGGAGCCCGATAGATAGTAGTGAAATGGATGGACTGGTTCCTAGATCTGATGTTCACTCTGTCAATATTAGGCACCCTTACAGGTTGTGCATTCCAACTCATCGAACTGCCAGGTTCCGTAGGTGTTTTTTCTTCAATGCCGTGAAAATAATCAATTCTTGATATGGATTTCAGAAGTTTCTCATCCTTGTTTGCCTTTAAGTCTCGATTAAAATCATTCTTGATTTCGAAGGAGTAGTGGTGTAAATTTATTTTTTGGATCGAAATAGACAGTGCTGTTTGATACGTTACTTTTGAGTTTATTTTTGTAATTGAATAGTATTTTTCTTCTCATTTCAGAATACCTACTTGTATCTTACTGGTTTCATCATGGTTCTATATGCATTGTTGTCGTCTGTATAAATGTAGGAGAATCGGTGGAGTTAAGTGTAAGAGTAGTCTCTCGACTAAACTTCGCTCCGGCGGTTCTTCTAGATCTTTGAATATTGTAAATTTTTTTTCTTGTTGTAGTAGTTGTATATGTTGGGTAAATAAAATCAGTTTATTATTCAAATCTACATACTTCAAAATGTAAACTGTGAAATTTTCAGGGGGGAGGGGGGTTAATTTTTTTTTTGGTCGATTATTATTTGATTTTTTCAAATAATAAATTTTTATTTTTTTTCAGAATTCTACACCACAATTGAATAGGTCCCTCGCATGAATTTTTTATCGTTGAAATCAAATATTCTATCCGTAAGGCTACTGAAAAACTTTACTCGCCGTCAAAAATTACTTCGCATATCAGCTGTTCATACGGTCTAAACTTCTCGCCTTCCGTGACGTATCGGGATATATCCAATCTCTCTCTCTTCTCGTCTACTTTTCTCTCTAGCAAGCCAATAAGCAGCGCCGGCTGTACCGATCGGTGAATCTTGCAATAACAAGTGACGTAGAAGGCGATCTGACGCGTTTCACCCGCTTCGATTTTGCGTCCCGTTTTGACCATGTTCAATAACTAATTATTCAGATTGTTGAAGTCTGTGATAGCATACATTATGATTTCGTATGAGAAATGAATGAATGAGAAAAAAATAAAAATATGATAATTCGTGTTACATGCAAGAGACCTATTCTCCACTGAAAAATACTAAGATGTAACCAAAAACCGTTATTTCACAGGTCACGCATAACTTACCACAGTTATCAGCATATTGCTTCAAGTTGACATTAAACACCCTGTATCTCGCTTATGCTTTGAAAACTTGGTATGTCATAAGGCAAAACTGACTTTCCCAATGTCCCAAACATCCTGTATAGCACCAATGGTGGTTCAATAGAATAAAGTCCACGAAGTTATTTTAAAACAGGAAATAAATAACTAAAAACAAATAACTGGCGTACTACATGTGTAGTCTGTAGGACAGAGTGAATATAGTGGAATTTCTGTATAATAGACAGAAAGACTTCCATTGAGAAATCATCCAAATTCGTAAATGTTCTGTCAACTTCCCAAACAGTGACGAGAATTTTCATGTATTTTGTGTAGAGATATGGATAGTTTGAAAGAATTGTAAGAAGATGGTGAGACCTGTAGCAATCCAGATAGGTGCAATTGAGGAGAGTTATGGTCTATGGAAGAGGTAGTTAATAACAAGTACCAGGTCAATGAATCCATACCATTGTCAAAGGATGAAAATATTATCCCCCTCTCCAAAATATACTAGATAGTGATCTTACACCACATGATCCACTACAGAATATATCATAGAAATAGCCACTGATAAGCAAGTAGTTTTGAAAAAAATTTGTAGGAAAGGTAATAGATTTTTTACTTACTATTGATAAATTATTTTCTAAAGCTACCAAGAAATCGTCGGGACCATGTGCTGGTGCTGTATGTACAAGACCAGTGCCTTTGTCATCACTCACATGAGATGCAGGCAAGAAAGGTAAAATTTTATCTTTGACAATAGGATGCCTGTACGCAGCATCAGCAAATACCCCATCTAAAAGAGAACCTTTCAAATTGATCCAATGTAATGGAATTATGGCAAAAATTCACCTGGTAAAATTTGTAATAATTCAATTTCACAGTTGAATGTACTTTTGAGTGTATCTAATTTATTCACAGCTGCAATGAACATAGTTTTTCCAGAGTCCTTAGTGCAAAGACAATATGTTAATTTTTTACTATAACACACAGCTTGATTTGACGGTAATGTCCATGGAGTTGTTGTCCATATCAAGGCATAAATACTGAAATATCAAATAATATAAATAACAACAAAGTGTTAATATATGTTAATAAATGAATCTTACAGTTTATTGGCAGGAACTCCTAATGTAGGAAAATGTTCAATTTTAAATTGTATGTAAACACTTGGACTCTTATGATTTTCGTTATATTCCAATTCTGATTCAGCTAACGCAGTTCTGAAAGAATAATAAAGGAAAAATTCGAGTTTTAACATCATAGAACTGACAAACAATATTTACTTAGTTGAAGGAGACCAATGAATTGGTTTTGTATCCTTGTAAACAAGTTTATTTGAATACAATTTATAGAACTGCCTAAATTGATTCTTGATATATTCTTTTTCATAAGTGGTATAGGCATTTGACCAATCACCTAAAATTCCCCAAGACTTGAATATACTCTTCTGATTTTCGATAGCTTCTTTTGCAACACTTCTAGCTATAATCAAAAAGAAGTACAATTAAATAGGTAATAAACCATTACCACCATAAGAAATCAAAACATATGTCAAATAACCATTTACCTTGATTCCTTATTGACAAAGGATCTATTGCTGCCTTCTGATTTTTTATAGCTTTCAATTCGATAGGTAAACCATGACAATCCCATCCAGGAATGAAATTTACTTTTCTACCTTCCAATATTTTGTGTCTTAAAATAACATCCTTCAATATCTGTGAATAAGGGTACACAAGTAATTTAAGAATCAGATTAGTCAATAATCAATTTCGACTTACTTTATTAATGGCATGTCCCATGTGTGGGGAACCATTTGCATAAGGTGGCCCATCGTGTAAGATAAATTCAGGTTCAGATAATTCTTTCTTTTGCCAATTGTATACATCGTTCTTCCGCAGAAACTGAAATTCATTCAACTAGTTGAATTGAACAACAAAATAAACTCTATTTATACCTCATTAATGCTTAAATCTCTTTCGATTAGCTTTTTGTTTTCCAATCGAAGTGGAAGATTAGTTTTTGGCAGAATAACAGTATGGGAATAGGATTTTTGTCTTTTTCCTATAATATATGATGAAACAATTTCAAATGTGTGGGGAAACTGTTGCCTGTTTATATTCAGCATTTTAGCAATTACATAGAAAAGAGGAAAAATTTCTCATTTCGTTTGTCCTTTACACTACAGGTAGAAGTAGGTAGGTACAGACAAAGACAATGATCAAATAATATTATATTAGATCTCTGGGTACATACAAACATACATATCTTGTCTAATGTCTACAGAATTACAGATATGTAACATGGACCTCCAATCTCCATGCCATTTTTAAGTTAGGTTAACAGTTAACACAAAAATAATAACAACATTAACATCAGTGTTGCCAGATGTCAAAGACGAAATTATGGCGCATCGATGGATTGTAGTCAAATTATGGTACAAATTTTAGTACGTTACTTTTAATAAGTTCGAATTCACAATGATAAAATAATGTATTTGAAACTTTTTGTCATGTTCCCAGAATTTGAGCCCAAAAGGTGGTCGAAAATGAAGAAAAACCAATGTAAACCATGTAAATTTTGCGTACCTCCACTCGACTCAACCGAAAATTGATAAATATCTCCCGATTTGTAAAGCTGCATTCAGAATCAATTCGCGGGCGAAGTGCGACTTCGCCACGCATGCTAATCATATGGGTTTCAACGGTGTCATTCACAATGAATCTCACGGCACGGCACGCAAGTTGAAGTCGGCAAAATTTCATGCATGCTTGCAATTCGACTTCGACCTACACTTCGTGCTGACTATCGAACAATGCGCATTTCTTCTGTTGTGGAGGGTTTGATGTGTTTTCTTGGAATTTTTCATGTATTTTGCTTATATTTGCAAAAATTATTAACTACTAAACAAAGGAAAAATAGATGAGGACTATAAAACTCTTTAAATCCTCTTGTCAAAAATCTCGGATTTCTTTGTGAATGGTCAATTCACACTTCGCCCGCGAATTGATTCTGAATGCAGCTTGATAGTTAAGGTGTATCATATCTGCTAATGAATTATATTTTAACCGAAAAAACAAGTCATTCAGATAATCATTCTTGAGAAAACCCTAGCTTGAACAGAATTCAAATTCTCCTTCAAATCAGCACAAACTGCGACTCATTAATCTAGTTGGAGTGGATTACTGATGAGCTGAGTATGTATGTAAAGTTCTGTTATTGTATAAAGATCTCCTTCATTAAATTTCCTTTATATTAATTAATTAATAAAAGTAATAGTGTTATTCCTCACACACATATTAATCAGTCATTTCCACTTATTGTGTGTATTTATTTCTAAATCAATCAAGGTAGACCGATTTTGGGGCAATCAAAATTAACCCAGGTGTTATCTCTGAAACTAACAGATAAGGTTTTTTTCTCAACGGATTGGAACGTAGGGTGGTCTGAGGACCCCCCTTGTTCGCCCTTGTCTACTAGATCAATAGAAAATTTATAAACAACAAGATCTAAGAGGACCATGAGCAATCTACATTCATTTCAGGAAAACTAATGAAAATAATTATTTTGCTGCTGACTTAGCTTTTCTGTTAATTCAATCACTGCCACTTTTTAAGATGATCAAGAAGTGTTAAGCGAAGTCATTGAACTGTCCCAGTCTTTCTCATTTGTTGACTCTTAATTCAAATCGATCACAATCTAATATAAATCAAAAATTAAAATATAATTATACAGATATGGGACTGTTTATAGTTATTGTCGAGTCTAAATCATATCGGTAATATCCATCCTATGAACTTTGCTAAGAAATTAGCTTCCTTGAACTTAAAATGAATAAAAAAGATTTCAAAGAGAGGTAAAAAGCGAATCTCAATTGAATTTGACTTCCCTGATAGAGCTAATAATTTTATAGGTGGAAACCCGTGAATGAATGACCCAGATATTGACGTTTTCATTCCTTCCTGTATGGTTTCTAGTAGAGGTATCATAAAAAACGTAGGCTCTGAAATTACAAAAGATGACATGATAACTCATGCTGAGTCGAAAGTTAAAGTATTAGATGCTCGCCAGCTCAATCCGCGCGTTACTAAAGAGGGAGTAGTTTCTTACGTGCCTACAAATACTTGGATTCTAACCTTCCAAGGAAAAAATCTCCCAGACAGTTGACAGAATAGCATTGTGGGGTTGTGGAAGACATGTTTGGCTTTATGTGGGACCTGTCATACAATGTTACAATTGTTTGAGATATGGCCACACAAAAATCATTTGTAATAACCCAGCTCAATCCAAACGATGTAGAAATTGTGGCGAAAAACCGAGGTGAGACGAACAACTCGGGTTGACAATTGTGAACGCACCCCTGGATTTTCAATGGAAAGTTTGATTCCCCCGTGGTTCCTCTGTCACTTAAGAACACAGTTGTGATCCCTTTTTGTAAACCAAATAAATCTCCTTGTGATCCTTCGAGTTATCGTCCTATAGCCCTGACCTCTTCTCTTCTAAATATCCTGGAATCGCTTTTAGCAACTAGGTTAGAGAGAGCATACCAACGTTCAGTTGATGATTGAGAACTCCAGTTCGGCTTTCGCAAGGGGAAGTCCGTGAATGATGCGCTCTCATTTTTGTTATCGACCATATACTCTGCCTTTTCTAGGATTGAAGTTGAAGTATACATATGTTCCTCAATCAATCATAGAGCTACTAAGGGGTTTAATTGCGCAGAGGAATATATACCTCATAGATTCATGTACTAGGGAACTAATATAGGTCCTTAAAGGGCCAATATCGGCTTGGCTCAGGGGTCAGAAAAATCTACCGCCCTTTGCTGTAACAAGGCTCAATTACCACCGAGCACACGTACATTGAAACTTTTTCAAACGTCTATTCCATGGTCTAGGTCGGTCAAATATTTGGGTATGACGATTCACGATGACCTCAATATTGGTCCCAACATATTACCAACATGTGTTTTAAATCTCTTCAAGGTATCAATATAATGAAGGCTTTGTGAAAAACTTGGTGGGGATGTCATCCAGCAACTCAACTTCTTCTATACAGGTCCACGGTTCTCCCCTTTTTGGATTATGGCAGTCTATTTTATGGGAGATGCCGTAAAGTCCTATTGGAAAAGACGGATCGAACTCAATATGCTGCTCCAAGAATTGCATCAGGTTATATGAAATCCACTCCAATTTCGATCATTCTTATGAAGAGCAAGGAGTTACCCCTTGAATATCGTAGATTGTACTTGGCAATAAAGTTTGTTTTCAAGTTGCACAGAGTCCATAATGATCCAGTTCTTCTCAAAATAACCTCTCTTAAGCACTGGACATCCCTTGGCAATCCTCCGGCCATAGTAGAGGCTTTGAGGTATTCGACCTGCTCGGATAATTTTTACTCCTCATCCCAGCTCCCTTGTTTTGACCGTGGATTGAATGTTCACACCACTTTTATTGGGTACTTCTCACTGGGTCTTTCTCGGTCCTCTCTTGATAATTCATCGGACTTCAGCTCTGCTTGCTTGGATAAGTTCCCAGATTATACACTGGTCTTCACGGACGCTTCTAAGACAGCTTCTCATACAGGTATAGGCAATTTCAGTCCTATAGATATTTCCATCTCTCAACATCTCCCAAATCACTTTTCTATATGTTCGGCGGAGTTGATTGCAATTCTGGAAGCAACGTGGCAGATTAAACATAAGGAGCCGAAAAAATGTTTGATTGTCTCGGATTCAAAAAGCGCCCTCGATAAGATATCTAATTGGAGGATTTCTTCCAAAAACAATCATATCACTCTTGATATTAGAGCCAACTTCAATTACCTTTGAGAGCAGACCTACTCAGTCCGACTTGTGTGGGTACCAAGTCACACCAACATTCAAGGAAATGATCGTGCCGATCATCTTGCAAAACAAGGTATTGATAGATTGTGATGAACTTTCCAGATGTTATATAAAAATAAAACTAAAACTGTGGCTGAGTGGTCCCGCACTTCAGTGGAGAGGGGGGTAGGTTCTTTGAGGATGTAGAAAAGGGCGCCACGTGATTTAAACTCCACTCAGTAGGAATAATTTATCATTAAAATCACGAAAATGATATTAGTGTTTTTAATCTTCGGCAAACTGGTAATACTACTTCTGATTTTCTCCGTATATAGGCCTATATATGGCGCACAATGTATATAAATATATGTACACAATATAGCAGATGCTCATTTACATCATTTCATGAATTCTTCAAAATCACAAACGGCAATGTCACTTAATAATGTCACACAAATTAGCTTGAGAGAAAGGAACGAGACAGAAGGGAATGTAGGAAAAGGAATGATCAGGAAAAGGGTTAGAAAATTAACAGGACAAAAAAATAAAAGTTTTCACCACTTCCTGTTGTCGGCAATACTGAAAAACGAATCCTATTTCGACCAGAGGTTAAGCAGGGCAGCTTCAACGAAATACTGGTGGGGTTGAATTTCTCCCAGTATTTGTAAGTGATAGATTGCATACAGGGTAGATTCCAGGATTATATGGTTCCTGATATAACAGTACTAGCACTGTAGGGGGGTATTACGAGCACCCTCTTTATGATGGAAGAGAGGGTAAAATAAGCTCCAGTGGTCCCTCACGGGAAATAATGCTTATGGTTCTATCCGGGGTAGTATGGATATGGACACTTTCCTTCTGATTTCACTGTCCAAGTTGGTAAAATTATAGAACGAAGTCAATAAATCCGTCTGATGACGTTGGAGATCTCAAATACGATACAGAAATCGGTAATATTCGAGGAACTCCAAAATTTCCAATGAAAATAATCCCAAAATATGGAAAGAATACTCAAATTCTTCAATTTTTCACTCAGGAAAATCAAAGTCGCCTTCATTCACGAATTTCACCATTAGAAGATGGAGTCAAGACCAGTTTTTTGTGCCGATAATTCAAATCAATCAGAATACGTTAATTCAAAACTTCAGATTAGCCAACACAATTAAGTACCCTAAGTATTATTTGTCTCATTTTCGATCATAGTTACCTACATATTTCCATCTTATTCGTCGCAGATACAACAAAGGGAAATGTGATGCTCTGAGAATACCGCACCTGGACGAGAACATAGGCGGAGACGGCGTCTGGGTTTGAAATTGTCGCGTGATGAGAATCAACACGTAACAAGATCTGCGATCAATAGAGCTGATATCACTGACTTTTGGCCTGGTTTCAAACTTACCATATGGGAAAAATGGCAACTTGAATGGAGGGCTCAGATAGGGAATCGTACTTTTTCTGGGTATGTCCTTCCTGGGACCCTGGGTGTCAAGCCTTGGTTTCTTGAGGTGGATCTTCCGGGAGGCAATGTAGTCACGATAAATCGATTGAGATCAAACCACTGTTGCTCCCATGCACATTTGAATCGGATACATGTGACCGATGCAGACCTGTGTAGTTGTGGAGACAAGGGCAACATTATGCATATATTTTTTGCTTGTTCGCAAAATATTCACAATTGTTCTAAGCTATATGATGACATTACTAGAGTAAAATCTGTTAAGTATTTTCCCATAAATAGTTATGATTTAATTTTTTCAAACGATATCTTCTTTTCCGAAACTTGGCTAAAACCATCATTGCCTGATAGTTCATTCCACATAACAGGCTATACCTTGTATCGGGATGATAACAGCGTAACTGTGGGGCACTGTGGCGTATGTGTTTATGTGCGAGACACAATTGTTGATTATTTCAAAATTGATGTGGCCACTATGACTGGTCTAGTATTGATAATATTTTCCTGAAAATTCATAACTCTCAATTTTTTCTCTTAACGGGATGCATTTATCGTCCTCGCCCTTGTCCAGGTGACTGCCAATTTGTGGAATTCCTTCGAAATGCTTTTACTCATCACAGCAATATTTCTGTAACTGGAGACTTCAACTGTCCGGACATTAAATGGCCTCTTAACAGTTTGCCACCTGTTGGTTCCCCCTCTTATCCCTATGCAGACCTCATCAGCAAGACTGCCTTAGAACAATTAGTCGATATGCCAACTAGATTCAGAGCTGGTCAGTTGCCATCTTTACTTGATCTAATCTTAGTTTCCGATTTTAATCTCGTTTCTGACATTGATTACTTACCACCATTTGGGAAATCTGATCATAGCACCTTGGCAACTGAGCTACAGTTTCGTCTTCTGTATTCAAATCCTAAACCCACTTAGGCAATCCGCAATATTGACTATAACAAGGTATCTGAATTACTGGAATCTAAGGACTGGTTGCCAATATTTGAGGATGAGGAGGATGTTAACGGAATGTGGAGTTCCTTTTTGAGGGTGGGTGATGACGCTGTTACGTCTTGCACAACTGTTCGTTCCGTGAGAATTCACCCTGCAAAACCATGGATTAACGATGCAGTCTAATGGATGGCGAGAAGGAAGAAGTCCCTAAAGCAGAGATATCTCCGGACTATATCAGGAACTGATTTTCAAAATCACCGAACTTATTCCAATAATTTTTCTAATACAATGAAACAGGCTAAGACAACGTATGAGAGAACCCTGGTTTCTACCAAGAACAGGCAGAAAATTTTCAAATATCTGAAAACTTCGATGAGCGAAGGTGTAAGTTTTCCGACCATTCGAGATTTGTCCGACAAACCGTGTGAGGATTCGTTCGAGACGGCCAATTTATTAGCGGAGGTATTCTCTTCCGCATTCGTTAATGAACCTGATGGATTTCTTCCTGAAGTTAGGTTTCCTCGAATCTCTGATGAAATTTGCCATGTCGAGATCAATGAGTTACGAAGCGGCACTTACTACAACTCAGAGATACTAATCCTGGACTAGATGGTACTTCTTCTAGGCTTCTCCGGTGTTGCGCCAATTCCCTTGCTTCGCCACTCTCCAAGATATTTTCAAGTTCCCTTAAATATTCAATTCTGCCCAAGGACTATGGCTATCTGCCTCCGTAACCCCGGTTTTCAAAAAAGGAGACTAACTATCACCGCACAATTAGAGACCTATAAGTATATTATCAGAAGCTTCGAAAGTCCTAGAGAGAATCGTGTCTGATCATATAACTCAGTTTGCTTTGTCTAATGGTAGTATTCCAACTGAAAAGCATGGATTTTTATAAGGTCGCTCTACGGTGACGAACCTCATTTCATGCGTTAATGAGTGGACTAAGGCGTGGGACCGGGGAGTGCCTGTGGATGTGATTTATCTGGATTTCTCAAGGGCCTTTGAAAAGGTCCCACCGGCGGCTGCTTGCCAAGCTTTACTATCTTGGAATCAGGGGAAGTGTTCTATTTTGGATTGAGGCTTTTCTATCAAACCGTACCTTTCGAGTTAGAGTCAATGGTTCTTTTTCTTATCCGGATAGACCAATGACATCGGGTGTCCCCCAGGGTTCCGTTCTAGGCCCTATCTTGTTCTAATTATACACCTCCGATCTCCCTAAACTTCTCCACTCAGCTTGCTCGATGTTCGCGGATGACACTAAAATTTACAATTTTCTTTTGTCCAATTTCGAAACACTTTAACGGGACCTGAATGGGGTTGGCGTTTGGGGTGAAAACTGGTTACTTCCTTTGAACGTGGACAAATGCTCTTTGCTACATATTGGTGGAAACAACCCGAGGACGGAATACATCATCAATGGTTTCACGCTGCGTAGTGTATCAAGTCACTGTGACCTGGGTTTGACTGTTACCGAAGACCTACGTTAGTCAAACCATGTTTCTTTCATCACTGCTAGGGCGAGACAATTGACTTATGCCATCCAGGGGTGCGTTCACAATTATCCTCGGGCGATCGCACGACGACGCCCTAAGGTAATCTCGCTAAGATAAATTTTACCCGACGACAATCGTGAACAGCCAGAGAGTCGTCGTGTGATCGCCGGACGAGAATTGTGAACGCACCCCAGAGGACGTTTAGCGGATGTGACATTGTCACGTGTAAACTCCTTTACACGAGTTACATAAGACCATTGCTGGAGTATGCTGGCCCGGTTTGGTGGTCCTCCACCCGTGCCGATGAACACCGTCTTGAGTCAGTGCAGCGTTGGAATACGCGCATACCATACGGAATAACTCGCCCTTCATACGATGACAGACTCATTGTTTTCGGGTTGCCATCTTTTCAATCTCGACGGGAAAGGGGAGACTTTAATATTTTCCTTCAGATCGCTCCGAGGTGACTTCGGTGATCGTATTCGTTGCCTATTCACTGTGAACAACAACAATCTGAGAGGACATCAGTTCGAATTGTCGAAGAAAAACTTTCGAACATCTCAACGACACAGTTTTCTGACTAACAGAATATTCGAGAGATGGAAATGATGGAATCGTTTGCCGAGTATCGTGGTCGATGGTGGAACCGTCAATGCCTTCAAGAATGCGTTGGATCTTTTTGTTGCATGAACCTAATGATTATACTTATTTGTAAACATTTTTCTGTTTTTGTTTTCTTTTTGAGTTCATAGGAATTTCCTCAACTCTACTTGTATGTTTAATAATAATGATAATAATAATACAAGTTATTGTACCACTTTTTATTGGCTTTAGAGATCAAATTGTAAGTTGGGAGTGGTGTTGTATGATATTTTATTTTCGTCTTTCCCTTTTGTATTTTTTGTTTCCTTTTAACCCTGACTCCTTGTTGCTCCTGTTTCGTGGTTTGTTGTGTATGATGGGGTACTCCTCGTGTTTCCTGTGTGGGTGAATCCTCCGAAGAATTGAAAAAAAATCATGTGTATATATCGAAGTGATGAAGAGATCTGACGGATTTTGAACAGGAGAGAAGAGACTACATGCTGAATGGAATTGGACAGCTGTCTGTCCAAAATCTTCCCGTTTATTCCATGAGTAGATGGTATGAAGCCAAGCACATTGTGAAGGATAGAAGAAGAAGAAGTATTAATTAGACTATCTTGTCTATGATGTATATATATTCTGTGATTAATCATTAATCTTTGACATAAAATAATAATGAAGTTGTTTTGTTATTGGTTGTTATTCTTTGATGAATAACATAATGTTTTATTCAAAGATAAAAGAAATAATCAATCTTGGGTTTTATTGAATCAGCAGCAGCCTGGATGCTACTCTCGATGCCTGTCGGAACGATTGAAAATCCGATGTAATATAGTCGTGTAAGGAATAAATCGTCTGAAAATGAATGTAATAGCCGCAGGAAAATCCTACATCAATAAAATAACAGAGGAAAGTGAACCGGGAATGAAAGTTTTAATGGTTGATAAAGAAACAACCAGTATAATAAGTATGATATGTAGTCAGTCTGAGATTCAACAAAAGGAAGTCTATTTAGTGGAACGTATTTCAGATTCCCAAAATCAAAATAGTACACCTCTAAGGTACTTGAAATGTTTAGTCTTCCTTAGACCAACCACGGAAAATATTGAATTATTATGTTCAGAGCTTAGAAGGCCAAAATATGGTGCTTATTATATATATTTTACCAATATAATAGCTAAGGCGGACATCAAGTTTCTAGCCGAGCATGATGAACAAGAAGTGGTAAAAGAAGTGCAGGAACTATATATGGATTATTTAGTTGTTAATCCCCATTTATTTTCATTAGGTTTGAGTAGTCCAATAATAGATCTTGCTTGGAATCCAAATGCTCTACAAAGAAGTGTTTCTGGAGTTATTTCAGTACTTCTTTCTTTGAAAAAATGTCCCACTATCAGGTATCAGAGTAATTCAAAATTATGTAGAGAACTTGGAAAAAAAATTAGTGATGTTATAAACAAAGAGAGCACACTGTTCGCCTTTGGGCAGTCTAGTCAATCAATGTTATTAATTTTGGATCGAAGAGATGATCCTATAACACCCCTATTGAATCAATGGACTTACCAAGCTATGGTTCATGAGCTATTAACAATTTATAATAATAGGGTAAATTTATCGAAAGTACCAGGTATAGCAAAGGAATTAACAGAAGTTGTACTATCAGCTGAACAAGATGCATTTTATGCAAAAAATATTTTCTTGAATTATGGAGAAATTGGCCAGAATATAAAACAACTGATGGAGCAGTTTCAGGTAAGTTATATTCTTGGGCATGAACTTTTTGTACCGATTTCTATTTATTAGTCAAAATATTTTTTTTTCCAGCTAAAGGCAAAAAGTCATCAAAAAATCGAAAGTATAGCTGATATGAAAAATTTCGTAGATGCTTACCCACAATTCAAAAAACTCTCAGGCAATGTGACAAAACACGTAACTGTGGTAGGAGAACTGAGTTCAATGGTCAATAAGTATCATTTATTGGACGTTTCAGAAGTAGAACAAGAAATAACATCTCAAAATGATCACTCAAATCATTTACAAAGTATCAAAAAACTCATAGCTAATGAAACAGTAAGACCTCTTGATTTGGTCAAGTTAGTGATTCTGTACGCACTTCGATACCAAAACCATGTGAATTCTGAAGTTTTGGGTTTAATTGAAATGTTGAAGAAAAGAAATATTTCTAAAGATATTTTGATGAATATTATTTATGTGTTAGAGTATGCTGCATCAATCACAAGACAAAACGATTTATTCAATGTCGAGGAAGCTGTGAAAATAACCAAACGATTTTTCAAAGGGTTGAGTGGAGTTGATAATGTTTACACTCAACATAAACCACTACTTCAAGAAACATTAGAAGATATAGTGAAAGGAAAATTGAAAGAATCTTTATATCCAGGCATTGGAGTGAATAGTATAAATAATCGTTGTCAAGATATAATTGTTTTTATGATAGGTGGCACAACATATGAAGAGTCGCTAATAGTGCACTCATTCAACCGGAACCATCCTGGTTTTAACGTTTTACTCGGAGGATCTACTATTCACAATTCAGAGAGCTATTTAGAAGAAGTAAAATCAACAGTTCTCAACATTCCTAAGAGAAATACCAGAAAATTTAGGAATCTCGAGTGAGTCAAGTGAAAAAATCCGCATTTTAACATAATATTATATGTTAGATATATGTCTCCAACCTTATTTATTCGTTATACATTCTACTCATCATTCCACTGAGGGGCTCTAGTTCATATTTATGTATAAAATGTATATGACCCTGTATTATTCATAAATTAATATAATTGTAAGAAATAAGATGGAACCTTTTTAATTTATGAGAGAATACTCAATTTATACTCAACATTATACTGCACTACTTGGGATTGCTTCGTTGCTTTATTCGATTTCATAGTGCAACTTGAGAAGCCCCACAAGTGGAAAGTTGGCAGTTGGCAGCCAATGGTTTCGTATATCAAATTCAAACACGGCTGCCGTGTTTGAATTTTTTTCATTAAATAGTCAATATTCTTGAAAGAAAGTGTCGCTAATCGTTGGTTAAAGGTTCAAAGACGATTCGTGAACTATATTAAAGAAGTGAGTGATCATTTTCATGGTGGAAAAAAGGATTTTAAAAAGCAACAATTTGGAACTTCCAAACTAAGAGAGACCGCCCATGTTCGCCTTCAGATTTTTTGTTCGAATACAAATACGAGTCCTCCTCTTCGTAACAATCGCACCCGACTACCACGAATGATGATGAATGATGGATTTTGGCTTGGCGCCAAACTTCATTTTGTGAATGAGCAAAAGTAAGTAGAAACTGAGGGTAACTGGCAGTTCTCTCATTTCGTATTTATTCAATGAATGATGAATATTCTCGGAAAAAATGGTGAATAGATGATATATAGACTTACAAACAGTGGTTTGCGATGGTTTTTATAATGGTAGAAGTAATCTGAAAATGGACATTCTTGGAAATTTGGGGGCCCATATCTTCGAATTTAAGGTCGACCGCCAAGGTTTGAGTGCAGATTCATATTTAGGGCACTAAATTCAGTAAGTAAAAAAGAATTTCGAATCAATATTTGCAGGGACCTAAAATACTAATATTTACCAACGATGCATTATGACTAAAGCGTAGCATACTTGTGGTGCCACCATAAAAAAAATCAGATCCGCCCCTATTAAGGATAGTTTACTCCTGTGATATCGAGAATCCTTGCTGATCGATATTTTCCAGTCGAGATAATCAATTGAAACAAAGCATAATAATTGAAAATTGGATACCCTCTGTGCCACCGTACAAAAATTTTAGGTCCAACTCATTTAAGGGTAGTTTATTCTCGGAATACTTTGCTGACCGAAAATTTTTAGTGGAGATATTTTATCTTGGCATCAGACAAAGAGGTCTCGCCATCCAAAAAAAGAAACGGAAGATATCCATTCAGCCAATCAACCTCCGAGAACCCCATTATATAAAGACAATGATAGAACATGACAAGTCATATTTCAAAGGGTAATATTGATATTCAAACCAAAATCTACTTAGAAATGAAAATATTTGTTCAAGGCAATCGGAATATAAGGAAACATACACAATATGTTGGTGCAAGATGAGGTACTAACATTTCAAATCGGTATTTATACTTTTGCAATCAACTTATCAGGCATATTATTTGCATGATTTTTTTTACCTAGAACTTGTTTCACGTGAAGAATTCAAAAGTATGATAAACTCAAGTTTAGTAAAGGTATTTGTTTGTACTGTTTGTAGGTATATATGTATTGGTTTTTTGAGTGGAACAAAAAAGTTCAAATCTCCACATTGATGATCATGTCTAATTTTCACGATATAACATTGCCAGTCATTTAAACCCCAGTTTTGTGCAACTGTTCACATTATTTATTTGATTGTGAAAATTCTTGTAATGTACCTATCCAGAAAGGTTCTCTTCTGAATTCCTTGACCGACCAATTTTTTCATGAAAAATTTATTTATTTCCTTTAATATTGTGTTTTATATAATGTCAGAAATACTAATTTATCATTATACTTCGAATAATATTGTGAAATTGCTGTATCTATTGATTCGCAAATAAATGTCTTTCTCAACATCTGGACTTAAATACAAAATGTACATACATTTATTTGAAATGCAATATATTGCCGCCAATCATAGACTAATAATAAACAATGTCTATGCCGCCAACGCATGGCCACCCATATTCACGGTATAGAATTCTCTGAATACCGTGCAACTTGTTAGTTCGTGCCATCCCCGGCGAGGGCGTATTTTGTTTCCGTCGTTTGGAAGCACAGAATACAAATATATTTGGAAGGGACGTTTCACTTCTTATATTTCTGTGGTCTGTGCTAGAAATCTTGGAGCTCGGTTGAATTTGTTTATTTTTAAATTCCTCAAAATTATTCAGTATAATTATTGAATTATGGCATCCCCTGCTCCTAAATCTCCCGAGCAAAGTGATAAAAGCAAAAAATACGACCGTCAACTCAGGTTTAATTTTAATAATTCTTCAATGTATAGACTGAATAGCTATCTTTTTAAAGGCTATGGGGAGACCATGGGCAAATGCTCCTTGAAAACGCTAAAGTTTGTCTCATCAATGCCACTGCTTTAGGTACAGAGATTTTGAAAAGTTTGGTACTACCTGGTATAGGAGGATTTACTATAGTTGATGGAGAAAAAATAACAGATGAAGACATAGGATCCAAGTAACATACTGAATTGATTTTTAAGTTTAGGGGTAATTTGAAATTGAAGTTTTTTTTTAGAATCTGACAGTCTTGGAATGTCTAGAGCGCAAGTTGCTACACAAACTCTTCTGGAATTGAATTTAGATGTCAGAGGGGATTACATAGATGAAGCCCCTGAACATGTCCTATCCCATTCTGAGAATTTCTTCGCTAACTTTGATTTAGTTATCGCAGCTGCTTTATCAGAGAAGTATGTCCGTTATATAGATCTAATATAATATTGATATATTTTTGCCAAATTATAGTAAGTCGCAACGTGCTACGTAGTGGCTTACCATAGTTTGGTTAAAATGTATCGATATGTATATGTACTGAGCTTTCAAGCCTCTACATGTGTAAGAGAGATTGAGCTAAGGGAGGCACTGAATCCAAATTCTTATCCTAATTCAATCCTTTTCAACCCTAGAAAAAAAGGATCCTTCCTCTCGTACATGTAGGTTTCAATTGATTCTGTTTGAAACAGATTTCAAGCTCAGTCTATGTAACATTGGGTAAATGGTACAAATATAATGAAAAAAAAAACATTTATTTATGGTATATAAATTATTTTTTTTTGCAGGGTTTTAATCCCACTCTCTAAACATTTATGGGAAGCAAATGTTCCTCTGATAGTTTGCAGAAGTATCGGCTTTCTTGGCTATATTAGGTTACAGGTTAAAGAGCATACAGTTATAGAGTCACACCCTGATAGTGAAAACCCAGATCTAAGATTAACACACCCATGGCTTGAATTAGAGGCACATCTACAAAAGACTGATATTTCAAAGCTTGATAGCAAAGATAGAAGTCATGTTCCAGCTATCGTCATATTATATTACTTTATTTCTAAGTTCAAAGAAATACATAATGGTGAGAAAACTTCAGAATTTGATTTATATAAAATTAATAATTAAGGTTTATGACAATAGAAGTAGCTGGGTATATTTCATCAAGTAAATATTGCTCATTAATATAGTCACTTATTTCATTGCTATGGCAAGCTTGATCACCTTTTTGTTGTAACAAGTAGGCCTTGAAAATTTTCCTAACAAAAGCAAAATCTGAACGTTGTGAAATCACAAAAAAATTAACATATTAGATAAGATATACTCCATTCGCTTCCATAAAATCAGTTGGTAGGCCTTGAAATCAGTCTATTAAGTTTTTGTAACTAGAACTGAGTCAGGTTGGCAATAGTGAAAAGTCGTCAGGGTCGAAATAATTCGGGGAAACGTTGTCAAGTCCTACATATTTTATCAAAGACACTATGGTTTGATTTACGTATATTTGTAACTGTAAGAATTGACGTCCCTCCTACCCTGACAACATTTCACTAGTGCCAACCTGGCTCAATTATAGTTACAAAAACTTGAAAGACCTACCAACAGACTTTATAAAAGTGAATGGAGTATACATGATTTCTACAACCTTTGTGTAGAACAGATCACATCGTGTCGTTATCTGACTAAAAAATTACTATAAACTAAAATTGTTTTATTATGCATATTGCATGTAATTATGGATGAAACATTTGTTTTATCAAATATACATTATAGGTGCTTTGCCTTCATCTAGAGATGATAAGAATAAAATTCGCAAAATGATAAGAGACAGCGCAATAAGTGATGACAATGGTAATAAAACTCTGGAAGAAAACTTCGAAGAAGCAATTCGATTTGTGAACACTTGTGTATCAAATCAAACTATACCAAGCCAAATAAAAATGATTCTCGAAGATGATTCCTGTACTAATTTGACACAAAAAAGCTCCCCATTCTGGATTATGTGTACAGCTCTCCGAGAATTTGTGGAAACTGAAGGTGTTCTCCCTATTAGAGGAAATCTGCCTGATATGGCAAGTGATTCGGAAAGTTATATAGCATTACAGCAGATTTATCAAAGGAAGGCTCAAGCACAGACTGAAGTGATTCATAGAAGATCTTGTCAAATTGCTAGGAATGTGGGTATGCATCAAGATGCGATATCGGAGCTGGAGGTAAATATATCTGGTTGAGATAGATAACTCACTCGTAACATTGTCAGACTTTTGGCTGAATCTATAATAGTTTCATAGAATGGTAATAGATTCTATATATTTAAACTCGCAATTCTTTTGCTTATTTATATGAATTCAGGGTGTCTGGATTTAATGTTGATATATTTCGGGTGGAGATTCTAAAGATCAAAATATGAAGAAAACTTCATATCAACTTAGGTCCTTAAATGATCCCTACCGGCGCTAAAGCCTCTTCACCATGACCTCCAAAATTCTTGGAATTTCTGATGGATTCGTCAAACTTTGGCAGGTTCAAATGAAACATAGTATTTGGAGGATTTTGAAGGAACTTAATAGCCTGGTGATGAAGTTTGACTGAATTTCGTCAGTGGCACAGATAATACGGGGGCTTTCATAAAATTATTTCTCATTTTCAACTAACGTAGAGCGGTGTTACTTTGCGCAGATTCTGATTAAT
The DNA here is from genome assembly GCA_958510865.1 of Myrrha octodecimguttata. Lineage (NCBI taxonomy): Eukaryota > Metazoa > Arthropoda > Insecta > Coleoptera > Coccinellidae > Myrrha > Myrrha octodecimguttata. The sequence continues at coordinate 28,007,207 of OY294056.1, forward strand.
TTTGAAAATTGTACTTTGAATTCTGGAGACTTATACTATCTTCTCTTTGTAGCTTCTACTTGTATGTATGTGTCACCTATATTTTTGTATACGAGTTAGAAATTCTAGCACTTATATATTTTTTATTATATATTTATTATTATGCGTGGCGAAGTAACCTTCAAATTGGTGTTACTTTGGTGGCTCTCCAGTAAAGTGCGTGGAGTCCCAGGGGCTTGACGCACGGGGCTTTACGCCCACGCTATTTCGAGAACGAGACGATAAACAAACTGGCAAATTATGACAAGTTTGTTGTTTTACAGCTGTGTGTGCGTGATGCCCTGCATGTTCGGGTGGTGCAACAGGGGAAGGTGGTAGGAAACGCGAGGGTCTGACGCTCCCGCGTACTGGAACACGACTTGTCTGAGCTGGCGCGCCCCCAAAGCGCATCGCTCCAGACGTTAGCTGGAAAGGGGTTTTTGCCTTTGCTTGTGAAATGAGGGTTAACCCAAATTATAACGGATTCGAGTGTTATTTTGCCAATGAAAATATTTAAAAATAGACGAAATACAGAAAGACACTGTTCAATAGAACCGTTTTCCACCCAAAGGGCAAGAAAACGGATACTTTAGGTCTTGCCAAGGCTTGACCTATCGGAGATTACCCTGCAAATTCCTTTCATGAACTAGTGTGAATACTTACCCCTTATCCGTGGGGATGCTACGCCCATGTGAGGAAGTCCCCCTTCACCTGTTTGAAGCCGGCTAGCAGTGGCGCTCTTTCCGCGACTGCTCTTCGTCAGTACCTTCTCCTAAAATTTAAAAATGACGGCAAGGCCTTACTCAGGTCAAGCCACAGCAAGATCTAAATTATCAGTTTTCTTATCCTTTGTGGTGGAAAACGGTTCTATTTCAGTGCCTTTGGCTTGACCTATCGGAGAAATGTTTGTCTTCTGTCGGCATACAGCGTATTGTGGCAATAGGGGGTAATATAAAGAATGAACATTTTATAGAACATATAATGTATCGAAAATACTCAAACAAAATAAATACCACTCTTGAACAATATATCCTTATAAGAGATTAGAAACACTACAATGTAGAAATCACAGAAATTTATTGTACATTAAATGTATATAGATTTCACGGGCATAAGGGGAGACCTTTCATATAGAAAAAATATTCAACTTATGTAAGCTAAAGCCTACTTCGCTTAAGGTTGAAAGTTAAATATTATCACCCACAGAAATCACAGAATGGTGTTTTTACCCTAAAGGGGATCATAGGGACTTCGCAAACTCAGTCTTATTTGTGTTTTTGGTCTTTCAACAGACTTAAAAAAAGTTTATTTGTCTAAACAGGAAGTACTTCCAAATACAAGACATAATTATAGTACAAAGTCGATTTGAAATCAATATTTTATATAACTCTAAGTAAAACCAAAATAAAACATGAAAACCAACACGAATATTTGCTAATGGTGACCCTGCTGGAGATGCAGAAACTCTCTGAGCTTTACCTTGAAAGACCTAACACCCTCATCAGAAACACAAACATTGTATACGTTATTGAATTGTCGACACATAGCATAAACTGGTGACTTCACAAGTATGTTAGTCCTGAGCTTAGGAAGGTACAGAAATTGCCCAAGTCTGCTACCGAAACGAGGGACGCGGAAACTCAACCCGGCCAACAAATCAGGGCAGTCCAAAAGGAAATGAATAAGTTCTTTACAATTAGAATTTAAAAGCTAAATATTCTAAAAATTGTTTCTCAACAGATTCGATTTGTTTGATGTGAACACTGTATACAGGACTTCAGACAAGGCAGCCATACTCAAGCTTAGATCGAACAAAAGTGTTGAAGAGGGTATTTAAACATCTGGAGTCAACGAAATCTTTGCATACCCTGAAGATAAGGCCAAGCATTCTCTTTGCGGCACCAGTAATTGGGAGGTTTCTCCACAAAGGGAATTGAATAACCTTTTATAGCCCTTAGTACTGAAGGTGGTGCCTTGTGCTCTTCCCAGGTAGCCGGATATTTTTTTAGCTGACCTGCTACAAACTTCTGAGTCAGAGACTCCTTCTGCTTCCAGGACGATGAAATTTGTTTGAATTTACCCTGTGATTCCCCCTAACGTCTCGAACATTTTTTGAAGGATTGGTTGTAGATCGATGAGGAATAGATCGATTTTGTCGATATAAGTTCCTAAATTTTGCTTTAGTTCCGACAGACTATTTTCCTCAGATTTGTAGCTTTGTAAGCTTGTCGCCTATAATCAATGACTTCTGTCCTATGTGCACAAACAAATTGTAGGATATCTGAATAATATTTAAAAGACGAATTGGAATCAAGCAATATCAACTTTGTATAATTGATCATTTCGGAATGTGTCACGGTCAGACCTTTTAATGCTTCTGTTAGGGCTTTTCTTTGGTTCAAAAGACCATGCCAGATAGTGCCTAGGGTATCATCGAGTTGAACCAGTAGATCTGAAGCAAAAGATCTGGTCGCTTAACCTCTCAACTGTGCATTAACCTTGATAGCTCCAAAAACTGGCAAGGCCTGCAGACGTTTCTGCACTTCCTTATACCTAATATAGCATGACTCAGGCGCTTGAGGATCATAGAATCCCCTAAAAGTTGTTCTTTAGAAAGTTGAACCACTTTCCATTCTGTCCAACCTTCCGGAAAATGTTCTTGAGCCAAATGTTTCAACCTTTCTCGGTTTCTGCGGCTCGCTGAGTAGATCACCTATCTTGACAAAGAGGGTTGGCTGAGCCATCTGTGAAAAAGAAATTCAAACTCAGTGCAATGAGCCAAAGGTGTCTGAAAGGAGGAACAGCCGTGCTCAGAAACTCTGAAAGGGTTTGACTGAGAAGTCAATCATATTCTTTTGACTTTAAATGGCCGTGGCTGTGGAGCCGATAGGCTGCGTTTAATGAGCCGACGGCTGCTTAGGACGGGCCGATCGGCTGCGGTTGATGAGCCGACAGCTGCGATTGATGAGCCGACGGCTTGGTAAGACAGGCCGATCAGCTGCGGCTGATGAGTCGACGGCTGCGTATATCGAGCCGAACGGCTACGATTGATGAGCCTACGGTTGCGTAGAACAGGCCGATAGACTACGGCTGATGAGCCGACGGCTGCTTATATCGAGCCGAACGGCTACGATTGATGAGCCTACGGCTGCGTAGAACAGGCCGATCCACTATGGCTGATGAGCCAACAGCTGCGTATATCGGGCCGAACGGCTACGATTGATGAGCCTACGGTTGCGTAGGACAGGCCGATCGTCTGCGGTTGATGAGCCGACGGCTTCGTAAGACAGGCCGATCAGCTGCTGCTGATGAGTCGACGACTGCGTATATCGAGACGAACGACTACGATTGATGGGCCTACGGCTGCGTAGAACAGGCCGATCGACTACGGCTGATGAGCCGACGCCTGCGTATAATAATAATAATAATAATGTGTTTTTATTATGTGAATATTACATTTCAGCAACATTAAACACAATAAACGTCAATTTGGAATGCTCAACCTAAAAACTCCCCGATATTATACGGTTCAAGCTCCAACAAAATATCAAAAACTTTTTTCTTGAATTCTCTCAAATTTTGGCTGAGTTTAGCATCCCTGGGTAATTTATTGTAGAATTTTATACACCTGTAAAATGCTCCCTTTTCTGTCAGAGTTAATCTGTGCTTTGGATAATTATAATCCAGTGTTCTGGTGTTTCGAGCTGTTTGTGGAAGGTATGCGTCGAGCCGAACGGCTATGATTGATGAACCTACGGTTGCGTAGGACAGGCCGATCGTCTGCGGTTGATGAGCCGACGGCTGCGCATAACCAGCCGATCGGCTTTCTTAGAACGTAGCTTCCTACAACAGAAAAAAAAAGGAAATTTTGAAAAACTTACCTTTCCTAAAATAAAGAAAGATAAAATCACAATATTCGAACACTTCACAGTGTTAAACAAACGAATACTTCACAGAACGCTAGTACTTGTTCAATACTCTAATTTCCCGTTGTTTGTGTTTGTTAAGCCTTTCGAATAGAATTTGAGTTCTATAATTTTAAATTGGATTAACTGCTAGATTAATAATGGTGAATTCGTGTTATGCCATTAGTTATTGAGGAGATAATTGATAATGATAATATTCATAGCTGAATCGAATGTAAAATAATTTTTCAGCGGAATTTAGCTTGCATATTTAACTCTTAGTTTCAAACCGACCAACCATATCGTTGCTGGAAAACCAGCGGATTTGAATTCGAAAACGAACGTCATTCTGCAATAAGTCTAACTTTCCATTTTCGCCAAAAAAATTAAAAATCAAGTAATAAATAAATAGCTTCAAAAAATTTTATGAATGTACGTATTTATTGATTGCTATGGATCCGCTCGCAGAAGTGAATTTCGCAAAAAATTCTTCATTATTTAGTTCATTTTAATCGTTTGAGATCAGTTAATGCACAAAACTGAAGAGTAAATCATTGAGGCTATAAGGATATCGTCCTGAGATAAAATCTATACGACTTACGTTGTTAGTTATATGCTGTCCTGAATCCAGCGGCCCAAGAGAATTTGAAAGAAAACGGGTCATTGATCAAATATGAATATTCATATCTGCATAATAATCACATTAATCGCCAATTTTCAAAACTGTATTGTTATCAATACCTAGAAGAAGTCAATTTCCGTGGAGATTTCCCAAGTAAATACTCAAATTCATCTCTAGTTCTACATTCTATAAGTAGGCATCCACAATGGCGCATCAAATTGCAGTATCGAACTAAGCACCGCACCGGTAAAACTTTATGCCTTGATATTAAATGCAAAACAACCTCGATTCAAGTAATCGACCTTTGTATTGACCAAAGAACCGAATCCAGCATCTACCCTCAAAATTCATTTTGTCTCTCCATAAGCACAGCATCATATTGTATAGGTTAAATTTGTGTATTTGGGATGGTCGGTGCCATGGTCAGTGCTTGGTGCTCCGTTGTGGACTCGCATTTACACAAGTGAAATCACTCTCAATTCCATAGCATATCCGCATTCGACTCTTCAGAAATGAACCCGTAGGCCATGTCCAGAGAGTTTAATGTCTATGGTTATAACCTACATCAAGTGGAAGAGTGATTGGTGGAAGGAACACGAAATTTATATTTTTCTGAAAATCATTAAATATTTTTTCGAAAATCAGAGTTAAAGTATGATATAAATTAAGATAAGACGTATTGCAAACTAATTCGCAAAATAACCTCAAAATGGAAGAATAAAAATCCAGGCCCATGTGACTAGATTTATTATTCTTCAAGCTAGTTGTTTCGAATAGTTAACATTTCTAATACTTTATGGTAATAATGACATTCATGTGATGCATTTGACTTATTCGTAGTGAAGCTTAGTTTTCAGGATTTCGGTAGAGCCCAATTTCTCTTCAAATGTTCGTTGATATGTTACTCACCTCATGCAGTTAGCTTTTGTACAAAACTGGCCATATGTTTCCCTTCCGATTAGCGATTTGAAACTCGACGGACAGCAGCGATATCGTTTTCCAGAATGAAATTGCCATCTAAGGCAAAGTAACATCGCTCTATGATAAGTGATCTCATTGGGATTTGAATCAAAGAAATGAGTTCCTCAAACATTTTCAACAAAAAAGGTACCATTTGTTGAGAGCATTAGGAACCACCATTCTGGAGAAAAAAATGTGATATGCATTCTAACAGCCACCGAATTCTTATCTCAAATAAAACTTCACTTTATCATATATATATATATATATATATATATACAGAGTGTAACAGCCAAATGGAATAAATTCGATATCGAATAAATGGGGCGTGTTGGGAAAAACTCTCGGACACGTCGATTTGTAATTTTAAATGAGCATATTTTTCAAGAAAATAATATTATATAGGGTGTTCCATGTGATCGTGGCCAATACCAACTATCTTATTTCAAATGCAACCCCCTGTATATTATTTATTTTTTGGATTCTTCAGAGAATTCTAGATACAATTCATGCACAATGTCCTATACCTATCTTTAACTATTTCGGAAATATTAAGTGTTTTAAGATTTAGTGCAAAAATCAACGTTTTAAATAAAAATTATTTTATTTCACAAATTCGGTACATTACACTTAAAATCTGATAAGTAATACTGATTATTTCCTAATAATTAAAAAAAAAACCTTAATGTCAATGTAGGAAATGTGCAAAATGCTCGCCGCGAACGTCTTGGCAGCATGCTAATCTGGTGTAGAATTGTCTTCTAACGTTACTCAACATTTCTGAAAACACTTAATATTTCCGAAAAAGTTGAAGATAGGTATAGGACATTGTACATGAATTATGTCTAGAATTTTCTGAAGAATCCAAAGAATAAATAATATACAGGGGGTTACATTTAAAATAAGAAAGTTGGTATTGGCCACGGTCGCATGGAACACCCTATATAATTTTATTTTCTTGAAAACTATGCGCATTTAAAATTACAAATCGACGTGTCCGAGCGTTTTTCCTAACACCCCTTCATTTATTAGTTATCGAATTTATTCCATTTGGCTGTTACACTCTGTATATAGGAGCTTGTTAGCTTGTGAGCTTGATATATATATATATATATATATATATATATATATATATATATATAAAATATATATAAAAAAAAAAATATATATCAAGAATGGTGGGCTGTAATGCTTTCAATCAAGGTTACCCTTCTTTGTTCAAAAATGTTCAAGGAGTTTATTTCTTTCATTGAAATTTCAATAAGATCACTTAAAAGTTAGAATTGATTTTAGGGAAGTTCCCTACTATAGCTCCACTACTAATGAGATTCAGTCAATTTTTTCATCACCAAACAATTCAGTTTCTCCAAAAACCTTCATGTTCCAGCAATGAAAATACGGACCAAAGCTTGATCTCCGAGGTACTTAAGAAATTATATCTGCAAAATACTGAATTTGTTGCTAAATATCTTTTCAACCGTTTCTTTTTCTGAAATGTTATATTGTTATCAGATTTCAAATTATTATTTAAATGTTTGAGCAGATTTGTGTGAAATTATAAATATAGTAATTTGTTATAAAAATTAATTCAAATATTTTTTTAATGCCTAACTTTCCTTTAAGGTCAAACTTTTCTGCAAGCATTGTAGTGAACTGTATGTAATGAGAGGAAGCAGCATTGCAGATGAATATACGAAACACAGTCCAGACCTTTCATCACAGCTTGAAGATCCTGATAGTCTGATGTTCTACTATGTTATTCTTAGAGGATTTGAACGCTTCATTGGTGATTTCAATACATACCCAGGGCAATATGATGATCATGTTGAACCTGATGTTTTGAAGCTCAAAATTATAATTGGAAAATTGTTGAACGAGTGGGGATGTAGTCAGATTTTGAGAGATGAAAGAGTACATGAAATTTGCAGATATGGTGGTGCAGAATTGCATTCAGTCTCTGCTGTATTAGGAGGCGCTGCAGCACATGAGGCTATTAAGCTGATAACCCATCAGTATAAACCTTTGAACAATACTTTCATTTATGATGCTATTACTTCAAATTCAGCAACTTATACTTTGTGAGTTTTAGATATTTAGTATATTCGATAGCTTTTTATGATTTCAAATGAAATCTAGTTCCTGGTCCTTTGTTTTTTACTTGTTCCAAATAGTGTGATTATCCTGGGATGATCATCATTCTCAATATAATATTGTTTATGTAATATGAATGTTTATCCTAGTAAATACAATAAACTTAGATTTATTACAGAGGAAATATTGTTTGCGATTCACAAAATGTGTTTGACATGACACTACTTTTGAATTGTCTCGAATTTTGTTTTGGAATTCTACTGTTTAGATAAAGGTTGTTTGAAAAGAACGCCCTTGGAAGATATCTGTTGTGAAAGCTACTCATTTTTGGCAGCCATGGATTTTGATGAAAGTTACTTATTGTTATCATTTAATATGTTAACGCTGAAAATGTCGTATATTGTCACACAATATTTTAATTTGGTAGAACGTGGTCCAACCAACACCTACTATTGGTAGTGAATAATATATATTATCAAAAAAACCCAATTACCATATAATGGTGTAGGGTATTACATTTCAGTATATACAAAATTGAAGTATTTCATTTCTATGTACAAATTTGGTCCACAGTTTCTTATCCCCAGCCATATTCCTTGCTTCATTCCATGTTTGTCCTCTCCTATTAATTATTTCAGTGATTGTTTCGTTCCACGTCAGCTCTGGTCTTCCTCTCTTTTTCCTCTTTTGAATTCTAGCTTCCCATATCTGTTTAACAGGTCTCTCCACATTTGCTCTGTTCAGATGTCCCCACCAGCTAAGTTGTCTTCTTTCTACGAAATCATGTATTGGTTCAATCTCTAGGTCTTCACGTATTCTCTCGTTCCTTATCTTATTCATTCTGGTTACGCCCTTTACTCTTCTTAGGTATTTCATTTCTACTGCTTGGATTTTACTTTTCTGTTTATTGTTCAAGGCCCATGATTCGCATGAAAATGTCAGGGTAGGTCTATATATTGCTCTATACACGTTCATCTTTGTCCTTTGGGAAATTTCCTTTTTACCTATGAAACTCTTATTCATCGTATGGTACAATTTAACTGTGTTTTCTATTCTTTTATTAATTTCCACATCTTGTTTTCCCTCTTCATCTATTTCAACACCCAAGTATCTGAAATTTTTCACCTGTTCTGTTGTTGTTTCGTCTAGCTCTATATTAAGTTCTTCTGAGTTTCCTATCACCATAACTTTTGTCTTTTCTTTATTTATTTCCATTCCATACTTTTTGACAACTTCATCCCATATCTTCATATTTCCTTGTAAATCGTCTCTTCGTCCAGTAATCACGATAATGTCATCTACAAAAGCACATTCTGATATTTCCACCCGCTGCATATTTTTGTGTCCTACGTGAAATTTTTTTGTTCTTCTTGTGCATTCCTTTAAAATCTCGTCCATGAAGATAATGAACAGTACCGGACTCAAACTTCCTCCTTGCCTTAGTCCTGTTTTTGTGTGGAATGTTTTTGATGTTCTATTGTGGCTTACAATCCGGTTTTTATTCAATCTATATATATTCTTGAATAATAAAGGTACTTAGTTTGGAATTATTTACATTTAGAGAGGACCCTCTTAATGCCAAACTGGTTTTATTATATCGTAAAAAAATTAATAGTTTAGATGGCTATCTGAACTTGCGTACAAATGAAGTGGAGCATTTATGAAATGTTTTTTTATGTGGGTTGAAGGTATTCCTAAACAGTACCAATATATAAAATGAAATGTTTAAAGACAGCAGGTTTATTACTTCGTATGAATATGAAATTTCTCCGAAAACATACAAGTGATTCTAGTGGCTTGATATAGGGGTGTAGAAAAAAATTCTTTGGAAACTATCTGGAATTCAAATCTAATTCTAAGTGTGGGGGAAATAGATGAGTGCATTGAAGAGATGCTACAGGATTTTTTGTCGAACAACAAGTGACTATTAAATTAAGCTATATTTCTCAAATGGTTAAAATCAAAAAACCCTTGGAGAAAAATGAGACTGATACTATGAACTTCAATTTTATGTTACAAAATATTGCCCAGAACAATATGAAAAACCTAGAAAAGCACTGATGCAAAGTCATCAGATTTTGCATGTTCAAAAAAGATGACCGCTTTGGCAACGAATATGAACATACGCGCAAAATCTGTTCACTTCATATTAGTGTTTTTCTAGGTTTTTTTCATTGAAGGACTGAACTTTAATTCCATGCGATCTGTATTTTTGAAAATATTGGGAAAATTAACTTTTGAATGGGTATATCTGCGGAATCATTGGATGGGTTTTTATAAATTCGCGAATTCAGCCTTCGTAATCAAATTCAAACCTTTAATGCAGCAAACGCACTTTTGGTGATCTCCTAATCATACTATCCTCATGAAATTCTGCATGAACCTCCGAACTGTTATTTTTCTATTAAGTACTGGGTTTCAATTCGATTTAATCTGAATTTTGGAAATATTGGTAAAATAAAATTTTGAATGGGTATATCCACGGATTCATTGGGCGGATTTTACCCATTCACGAATTCGACCTTCGTAATTAAGCCCCCAAACCTTCTCTAAAAATATCGAATATATATATGTTTTCTTTCTGAAGTTGTTAACTCTGACCGATTTTTAACACAATAACTTGCGAAAGACTTACAAAACTTACAAACTCGATTATTGTTGAGTAGACTTGGGGCTTAATTACGAAGGTCGAATTCTTTTATGGGTAAAATCCGCCCAATGATTTCGTAGATATACCCATTCAAAATTTTATTTTCCCAATATTTCCTAAAATACAGATTAGATCGAATTGAAATCCAGTACTTGAAAGTACTTCATTTTCATTGTTCTAATGACACGATTATCACGAAATTTTGCACAATGTTGTCCCTCAACATCTTCGAACTAGCTGCGAAGTTATATCACGATTGAATCAGTAGTTTTTGAGACTTGAGATCGAATTGAAATCCAGTACTATATCCAAAGATGACAGCTCGAAGGTTCATACAGAATTTCATGAGTATAATATGATCAGAATATCCCAGAATATTGAATATTCGAAAAAAAGAATTGAGAAAGTTTTTTTCAAATTGTTCTAATGTCACGATCATTACGAAATTCTGCACAAAGTTGTCCATCAGCATTTTCAAACTAGCTGCCAAGTATATCTCGTTCGAAATAATATTTTTTGAGTTATTCCGAAAAAAAACGATATCGACAAAAAACCAGTAAATTTTACATATTTTAGTTCTGTGCCTTCGGCTTGACCTATCGGAGATTACCCTGCAAATTCCTTTCATGAACAAGTGTTAATACTTACCCCTTATCCGTGCGGAAGCTACGCCCATGAGGGGAAGTTCCCCCTCCACCCGCTTGATGCCGGCTAGGAGTGGCGCTATTTCAGCGACCGCTCTTCGCATAGACAAGATATACTCTCTTCGTCAGTACGCTGTTAATTCTCAAGTAGTGAACAAGTACGGCGTTCAGCGAAGTTATACGATCTTTAACACGTGAAGTGTTCGGATATTGTGATTTTATCTTTCCGGTATCGAGTGTTTACTTAGGAAAGGTAAGTTTATAAAGTTTACCCTTTTTTTCTGTTGTAGGAAGCTACGATCTACTATCTACTAAAGCCGCAACCGATTGGACGGCCATTGACAGTCAATATTATTATGATTGACTTCTCAGACACACTCTTTCAGAGTTGCTGAGCACGGCGTTCGGCTCGATATACACAGCTGTCGGCTCATCAGCCGCAGCATATCGGCCTATTCTACGCAGCCGTCGGCTTCTCGGCCGCAGCCGTAGGCTCCTCAGCCGTCGGCTCCTCGGCCGCAGCCGATCGGCTGTCTTACGCAGCCGTCGGCCCATCAATCGCAGCCGTTCGGCTCGATATAAGCAGCTGTCGGCTCCTCAGCCGCAGCAGTCTGCTCCTAAGCCACAGCCGATCGGCCTGTCTTACGCAGCCGTCGGCTCGATATACGCAACTGTCGGCTCCTCAGCCGCAGCAGTCGGCTCCTCAACCGCAGCCGATCGACCTGTACTACGCAGCCGTCGGCTCCACAGCCACAGCCGTTTACAGTCAATAGAATGTTATTGACTTTTCAGTCACACACTTTCAGAGTTTCTGAACACAGCTTTCCTTCTTTTACGCACCTTTGGCTTATTGCACTGAGTTTGTATTTCTTTTCTACAGATGGCTCAGCCAAACCTTTTTGTCAAGATGAGTGATCTACTCAGCGAGTCCGCAGAAACCGAGAAAGAAAATTTAGTTTTGGAAAGGCTGAAACTTTTGGCTCAAGAACATTTGCCGGAAGGTTGGACGGAATGGAAAGTGGTTCAACTTTCTATAGAACAACTTTTAGGGGATCCCGTGGATCCTTTGGTCCTCAACAAGATAAGATTTGCCCTTCCTACCATTGGAGTTGTGAAAGCCTTCCTACCGGAAGCAGACCACCTTTCTGAAAGGAAATTCAGAGAAATCAAGCTATCCATGTTGTGCTGGGAATTCTGCAGGGCCCTAATTATAAGTCCCCCAGCCATTACAAACAGAATTAGGGGTTCGGCAGCCCAAACGGAATTATTTATCCAAGCAGTCAGAGGGTTGAAACCTTTGATGATTTCCAGACAAGAAGCTTCAGACCAGTTGGGGGAGACATCTGGGACCGAGTCAGAAGGAGAATTGACCGAAAACTCTTACCAAAAAAGGCGAAGACACCGTTCAGTGGAGAAATCCATGAAGATACCAAAGGTGGACCGAATTTCCATTCTGGAGGAAAAGATGGATACAATGTTTGCCACAGTCTGTGCTCGCTTGGATGCCTTCGCCAGGGCACAACCTGAACCAGCTCAATCATCAGCTGAAGAGGAAGATGAGTCCTATATAAATTCTGACCAGGAGAGCTCCCAATCTTGGCAAGCGCCAGAGTTAAGTTGTACTGATGCCCTAGATCTCGAGTTTTTGCCTGATGTAAGAGAGGCTACTCCAGACATTCCGGAACCTAGTCCGGTCATTAAGGCAGAGGGTATTGCCTGCCAACGGTTTGGTTCTGAGTCATGGAACAATATAAGGTATAAGGAAGTGCAGAAACGTCTGCAGGCATTGCCAGTATTTGGAGCTCTCAAGGTTAATACCCAATTGAGAGGTTTAGCGACCAGATCTTTTGCTTCAGATCTACTGGTTAAATTCGATGACACCTTAGGCACTATCTGCCATGGTCTTTTGAACCAAAGAAAAGCCCTAGCGGAAGCATTAAAAGGTCTGACCGTTAAACATCCCGAAATTATTAATTATATAAAGTTGATATTGCATAATTCCAATTCGTCTTTTAAAAATTATTCAGATGATCTTCTACAATTTGTTTGTGCACATAGAGCAGAAGTTATTGATTATAGGCGTCAAGCTTACAAAGCTAAATCAGAATTTCAAACAGCAAAACTGAACCAAATCCCCCCCTCCTTCCCTTTCCCTTTTGAGGAAAATAGTCTGTCTGAATTTCTGAAAGAACAGGGAGGTTATTACAAGGTTTTCGCTGGGCGAAAAGCTAGACTGGGGACCAGATCATCTGCCCCACAGGAGAAAGCTCGCTTGGAGCAAAATATGCCATCAGGAACTAAAGCGAAAATTAAGAACTTATATCGGCGAAATCGTTATATTCCTCATCGATCTACAACCAATCCTTCAAAAACTTTTCGAGACGTTAAGGGGAATCAGAGGGTAAAGTCCAACAAATTTCGTCGTCCTGGATGCAAGAGGAGTCTTTGACTCGAAGTTTGTAGCAGGTCAGCTAAAAAAATATCTGGCTGCCTGGGAAGAGCACAAGGCACCACCTTCGGTACTAAGGGCTATAAAAGGTTATTCAATTCCCTTTGTGGAGAAACCTCCCATTGTTCCCTTCACAGGCGAATTGATAATGAAATTTTCCACAAGAGTCTCAAAAGTAATGACGAAAGAAATCAGCACTTTGATAGATCAAAAAGTAGTGGAAGTATCGCATGCTCAGACAGGGTTTCTATCCCATTTATTTTTAATCCCCAAACAAGACGGGAAGATGAGGCAAATTTTCAATCTCCGGAGGCTCAATGCATACCTAAATCCCAAAAGCTTCCGTCTGGTAAATCAAAGCAAGGTACCTGGCTTTTTGCAAGAAGGCGACTTTTTAGGAAAACTGGACCTCTCTCAGGCATATTTTCATATTGCAATAAAGAGAAGTCATCGCAGGTTCCTCGCCTTTGCTTACAAAGGAAAAGTGTACCAAATGACATGCCTTCCCTTCGGGCTGTCCAGTGCTCCCCAAATCTTCTCTCGAGTGAGCAATTGGATGGCGAGCCTCCTTCGTTCGAAAGGAATTCGAGTAATCGTTTATCTGGACGATTTTTTCCTTGCTCATCAAAATGCAGCGACGCTGGAGAATCAGTTGAAAATTCGCCATAGATCTTTTTCAGAGTCTAGGATGGAAGGTGAATCTAGAAAAGTCCAACCAGGAGGCAATGAAATCGGTGGAGTTTCTAGGCATAATTTGGGACACCAAAAGAAACAAGATGACGTTGCCCAACAAAAAGATTCAGCAGGTTTCGGCGAGCTTGAATCAACTGATAACAAAGGGATATTGGAGCTGGGAGTCAGGAACTTCCTTGATAGGCAAGTTGGGTTTTGCGTCACTGGTTACCCCGATGGGACGCCTATTTACGAGAAGGCTGCAGCGAGCAAGCAGGCAATTGCTGGAAAGTCATCCGAAAAAGAACTTTCCGTTACCAAAGGAAGCATTGGCCGATTGTCGTTGGTGGATGGAAAACCTGTCTACTTCCGGAAAGATTTTCTTCCCGAGCCGACAATGTTTCTGTCAACGGATGCCTCAGATACGGGATGGGGTTTTCAGATGGGCGAGCTGCAAGTTTCGGGAGTGTGGACTCAGAGACAGAAGATTTGGCATATCAACAGGAAAGAATTGTTCACCGTTCTTATAGCCTTGAAGAAATTGAGGAAATTATTGGTGGGAAAATCTCTAATGATACAGTCAGACAACAAGACTGTTGTAGCCTACCTGAGAAACCAGGGAGGGACGAAATCGATTGCTCTCCTAGAGCTAACGAGAAAAATACTTCTGCTTACTCACAAAATGCAAACACCGATATTTCCTCATTATCTTCCTGGTCATTACAACATAGTTGCAGATCGGCTGTCGAGGGGTCAAGCACTTCCCGATTGGCATCTGAAAACAGAAGTAACATCGATGGTATTTGCCAAATGGGGTACCCCAGAGATCGATTTATTTGCGACAAATCAATCCAGAGTGGTTCCACAGTATGCAACCATGAATACACTGGACTCGCAGGGAGTGTTCATAAATGCTTTCAGCAAACCTTGGACATTCAAACTTGCTTGGGTATTTCCACCACCTCCTCTAATTCCCAAAGTGTTGCAACATCTGAACAAATCACAGGGGACCTTTATTCTGGTTGTTCCACGTTGGGAGAAGGTATTCTGGAGGGCGGACCTCAAAATAAGAGCCGTGAAAGCTCCGATTATTCTAAGGAACATTTCTCACTGCCTCATAGATCTTGCAACCAATCTTCCTCCATCCAGAGCAGAGGAGCTTCGTTTGGAGCTCTGGATGGTACAGGGTGGGAACCCTTGGTGTCAGAATTGTCATCAGAAGACGTCTCGCTTTTACAAGGTGCTTGGAGGACATCAACTTTGAGAACATATAACTCCGCCTGGAAAAGATGGACCTCCTGGTGTGAGCGATCCGGTGTGAAATGCGATGGCCCGAGTGCATCGGAAATTTGTTCGTACTTGTCCTTCTTATTCAGAGTTGAGAAGCTTGCGCTGTCAACAATCCTAGTTCACAAGTCGGTCGTGATATCTCTATCTTGTCCTGAGAAAAGAGAGCAACTGTCGGGGCATCCCTTGGTTAGGCTATGTTGAAAGCCATTAGTCTAAAGTCTCTGAAATCTTCTACTCCAAAGTCAACTGTTTGGAACGTCTTGGATTTGGTGAATTGGCTGAAATCTCACCCCCCGGATCCCGATAGTATTTTGCAGATCTCGCGACATACTGCTATATTGCTGCTTTTGGCCTCGGGTCGTAGGATTCATGATCTAACACTCATTAGTTTAGATAACGAACACTGCCAATTAACAGATTCGGTTATCACTTTCTGGCCTAAGTTTGGTTCCAAAACGGATAACGTTAGGATTCGCCAATCAGGTTGGCAACTTAGTAGTTCAGGAGATCATTTATTAGACTTGATCAAATGGGTTCACAATCTTATAAAGGTATCAGAGCACAGAAGGAAAGCTAAGAAGGAACTTTCCGCTCTTTTCATTACAACGAGGGGAGAAGTAAAAGCTGCAACGCGATCCATAATAGCAGGATGGTTCAAGCAGCCTTTTGAAGATCTAGGTATCGAAATTGGTCCTGGGTCTATACGTTCAGCAGTAGCATCGTTTGACTTTCAAAATAACGCCCCTTTAGATTCGATCTTAGAAAGAGGTAATTGGAGAGGAGCAGGGAATTTCTTTAGGTATTATTGCAAGTCTGTTGAAAGACCAAAATTGCAAATAAGACTGAGTTATAAGAGTTCCTTCACTTCGGTATAGGCCCCCTTAGGGTAAAAATACAATTCTGTGATTTCTGTGGGTGATAATATTTAACCTTCAACCTTACGATGTAGGCTTTTGCTTACATAAGTTGAATGGTTTTTCTCCCTTATACTAGTGAAATTTATATACATTTTATGTACATCAAATTCTGTGATTTCTCCTCTGTAGTGTTTCTAATCTCTTACAAGGATATATTGTTCTTAGTTTCGTGTATTGTTCAAGAGTGGTATTTATTTTGTTTGAGTATTTTGATACATTATATGTTCTATAAAATGTTCATTTTTCATATTACCCCCTATGGTCACAGTACGCTGTATGCCGGCAGAAGACAAACACTTCTCCGATAGGTCAAGCCGAAGGCACAGAACTAAAATAGAACCGTTTTCCACCCCGAAGGGCAAGAAAACGGAGTAAGGCCTTGCCGTCATTGAAAAAAAAAAAAAAAAAAAAAAATAGGAGAAGGTACTGACGAAGAGCGGTCGCTGAAATAGCGCTACTCCTAGCCGGCATCAAGCGGGTGGAGAGGGAACTTCCCCTCATGGGCGTAGCTTCCGCACGGATAAGGGGTAAGTATTAACACTTGTTCATGAAAGGAATTTGCAGGGTAATCTCCGATAGGTCAAGCCTTGGCAAGACCTAAAATATCCGTTTTCTTGCCCTTCGGGGTGGAAAACGGTTCTATTTTTTTTCAATATCTCCAGATATTATAGTCGGATCGAAATGAAATTTTCTATACTGCAGTAAAATAAAAAGTTTGAGGTACAAGCAGAAGTTTTTCCAAATATAATCAAAAATTCAGAACAAAAAATTTTTTCGGAAAATATTTTTTTACAGATTTCGTGAAAAGTTGCGGGTTGTTATGCCTTAACTAATTGTCAAGTTTCAATCCAATCGCTCAAGTAGTTCCTGAAATATCAGAGAATTCACTCAAAAGTTCATATGATTATAACTACGAAACCATTCGGCCGATTTGTTCCATTCACTAGCTTAACCGCCGCATTCCAATGTAATCTGAAAGTTTCAAATCGCTAGCTTGCTTTGTTCGACAGTTATCGTGTCGTCGGTCGGCCGGACACAATCGATTCTGACACAGGATTCGTAATCAGTGAGTCCAACGTAGTAGACCATTTTCAAGAAAAAATTCGAAAATTGCCGACATTGGACAAAACGATAGCACGCTGTTCACCAGAACATGCGCGCAAAAATTCAGATATCAAGAATTTCACGACAGCAGGGGTTTTGGAAAAAAGAATCAATTCAATATAAGCTACAATCGGCGTAAGCCTTTCCAGACATATTCTTTGGAACTGTTCCGCTGATTCAAAAAACTAGTAACATCTAGAAATTCGTCTTTATACTTCTATAGATTGTTACAGTTACAGACTTCCTACCACGACCCAGGCTGTTGCAGCCAAGAGCAGGTATGGCGGCAATAGTGGAAAGATGGATTGTCTGATGATGGCCACCCAACACCACTGCCTTCTGCTTCCATGTAATTGTGTCCTTTGCTAACTGGAGCTCTGCTAGGTGTTTTACAGTGTTGACATGAACAAGTCCTTTGGTACTTATGATGAGTGGAAATATATAGACCCTTTTGAGATTCCAAAAACTTTTTATCTCTCTGCCCAACTCTGTATAATTCTTGATCTTGGTTGTATATGGTTGGGTCACGTTGTAATAGAGCAGTACAGCAAAATCAACTATAACAGCAAAAACTTAGTCCGGGTGGTTGTGTTCCAATGGTCTGTTCATTGGGAAGGTCCCAATATATTTTCGCTAGGCTGTTGACTGCTACTGCTCAAGTCGCATACTTATGATGTGGGACATAACGTTCAGCTATATGATTCGTTTAAGGGCATAGACACTGTTTGGGGCAATAAAAGGCATATACAGTGCGCGTCAAAATTATGGAACAAATTCATTTTCTCAGGAAAAAAATATTAGGCAACGAAATCCTGGAACAGGTAAATTTTTGCTTCACTTTTACCAAATTTATATGCATTTTTGAAGGATTTTTGTTGCACCCTGTGCCATCCCATCAACCCTCTAAATTTTTTGAATAGGGAAAGTAGGTCATGTGGTACTTTTTTGGCAAGGTCTTTGTATCTTCTTTACAGGCGTACAGAAATTTTCAAGAAGAAAAATTTTTTTTTTGAAAAATTAGTTCAAAGGGGTTTTCAGTATGTGCAATTTGTCATGGCTCATTTGTTTTGAGACGATGGTAACTGATGAAATTTGTCACCGAATGAAAGATAACCATTACAGTTTTGTTCATGCACAACTTTCAACCCCCTCAGGTGAAAAATTAGAATGTGTGCTTCAGTTATGATCTTAAGCAGGTATGTTATTAGTAGGTTTCTACTGAAGTTGAAACTTTTCGATAAAATGTTTCTGTTCAAATGAAACGTACTAATAACATACCTACTTAAGATCATAACTGAAGCGCAGTGTTTCACACGTTCTAATTTTTCACGTGAGGGGGTTGAAAGTTGTGCATGAACAAAACTGTAATGGTTGACTTCGATTAGGTGACAAATTTCATTAGGTACCATCGTCTCAAAGTAAATGAGCCATGACAAATTGCACATACTGAAAACCTCATTGAACTAATTTTTCCAAAAAAAAATTTTTTCCTGAAAATTTCTGTACGCCTGTGAAGAAGATACAAAGATCTTGCCAAAAAAGTACCACATGACCTACTTTCCCTATTCAAAAAATGTAGAGGGTTGATGGGGATGGCACAGGGTGAAACAAAAATTGACCTGTTCCAGGATTTTGTTGCCAAATATTTTTCTTCTGAGAAAATGAATTTGTTCCATAATTGCACACTGTATATTTCAGAATGAGCTGTAAATTTGTTGGTTTATCTAACAATATTTGTTATCAAAGTATTAGCAGTCGAAATGTAAACGGATTCTATAATTTTCTCTCTTCTTTCATAAAAAACACAAAAAAGGATTATGAATCTGGATTAGTTCGTTCAAAAGATAGCAAAAATCAAACCAATCAACCGTGCTCCGGTCCCGAAGAGGCCGCAAATAT
The DNA here is from genome assembly GCA_958510865.1 of Myrrha octodecimguttata. Lineage (NCBI taxonomy): Eukaryota > Metazoa > Arthropoda > Insecta > Coleoptera > Coccinellidae > Myrrha > Myrrha octodecimguttata. Next base: position 28,026,428 of record OY294056.1, read on the forward strand.
GTTGGCTGATTGTTTTGAATCCTGCTTCACTGGAGGACTTAAAAATCTTCCTGAACTGATTGATCCATACAACCCTTCTGGGATCACATACATTAGTTTCCCTCCTTGGGTCGTCAGAGAACACCTCTCTGCTCTAAATGTCAACTCTTCGCCAGGTGCTTATGGTTTATCTGCAAAACTTCTGAAATAGTGTGCTGGATTTCTTTCAAACCCTCTTTTCTCCAAATTTGAGCGTTCGTTTGAGACATCCCGCCTGCCTTATACTTGCCGTAGTGCAGCCAACGTTCAAGTAGGGTGACCAATGTAAAGCCGCCAACTATCGTCCCATCAGTTTGGTACCGACCCAAGATTTGCAAAAAAATCATTCATTAGAGTCCTCCATTTTGCCCTTAGCCATCGAATCTTTCAAGTTCGCGTTGGCAAAGCTCTGGCATCACCAAGTCAAGTTTTGTGCGGTATTCCTCAGGGTTCTGTAATGGGACCACTTCTGTTGCTCCTTTATATATCTGATTTACCTAAAATCAACGATCTCTTTGGAGTTCGCCCAAGCGACCTCTTCAAGCTTAACACCGACAGTCGTCTTCAAGGTCATGCATATAAACTGACAAAGGAAAATTTTAAATCATTGCAGAGGCAGAATTTCACGTACTTTTTGATGCGTGAAATGGTCTACATCCGACAGTTGTGAACTCGGTGTCTGCTAATGAATCGAAAAAAAATTTGCGTGAGTGTTAACCGTGGCCATGCATATTATTTTATTTCCAGTCTTGTTTTAAGCTTTGATGCACTTTGTTTTCCATTTTATATGTTTATGTAATATGTATATATTCAATTTATATAACGGAAACAAACTTGTGACATTTATTTTGTCAGGGGGACCCTAAGTCACAGCACTGTTAATTTTCGACTAAACAATGAATGGTGTTCTGATTAGAAAATTTTTTTCCTAATCCGAAAGCGAACCTGAGACCTGCCAATAAAGTGTCCAACGCTCTACCCACCGACACATTATGGAATTTATAGGTACAAACTTTGGGAACTTCTCATGTTATCAATTGAATTAATGATTTATACTTCTGCATTTTGTCAAATTCTTTGCTGCTGAGCAAAAATATGATTTCCTCTCTATATGAGGAATATTCAATTGATTCAAAACCAGAAAATTATTTTCTCTTGAATGGCAACATAGGGCAGTAACAAGAAACAAGTATTTACCTCAGTGTAATTGTAATGAAAGATATAAAACAATATTGAGACCCTCATGCATTGATGAATTTACTGCCTTATTTGCTTCATTTATATTTCAATTATGTACAATAAAAAAAAATGGTAATATTCTACACATTCTTTTAAATATGTATAATTGACAATAAGAATGTAGCCAGTGGACAATTTTTCAGATACACATTGATTTCATGGTAACTATTTATACAATGTCATTTCTTACAAAATAATTCTTAACTAAGATGTTTATTGATTTTAGTTCAATATAAATACATACATGAAAATAAATGCATTTTACAAAATTCCTAAATGAATGAAATGATATTACAGACCACTATTTTATCTAACCTATATACAATATGCTTTTATAGCACCATCACATTTATTGACAAAAAATAATCAATTAGTTTTTTATTATAGGGTTGCTAAGATTCTTGTGAATCCAATGCATCCTGTTAAAATAGTCTGTCCACAACCCCAGAAAAGAGCATAGAGAGGGTTCATAGGAAAACTTGAAGCTCTATATACAAATGCTATTGCTGCACTACTGACTATACCAGTGACTGCTGGAGTTATAACACCCATTATTAATATTGCTATCGGGAAGAATTTTCCAAATTTGTGTTTTCTTAACGTAAGGAAAGCTATCATTCCTGCGATCTGAAATGAAAACTCATTATAGCACTGAACTGAATAAAAAGTAATTTGACAATATAGTGAAGAAATTCTCTAAATAAAATAAATAATTCAGCCGTATTATTTGATTCTGACAAGTATCTAACTAAAAATAGTCTCTCTTCATATAAGAAAATTCAGAATAGATTTCAACATTTAGGGGGAGTAACTTTAACTAAACGCTCTTCCACAAATAGTCTGAAACTATATATCTCTTGAAACTGAAAACATTGTATCCAAAATGTATCAAGGGCTAAAAATCTATGAGGACCAAGAGTAGTAGATAGCTCTGGTTAAACTCACATATAATTTTCATTATTTGGACCACAATCTTGTGATGAAACACTTTGTGATTAAGGCCGAATTTATCCATCATCAGTCATTGTCTTATGCATACAAGAAAATTAGAGCTATGCATTTTGAAGGAAACATTTAAGTGTCACAGTGACAATAACTATAAGTTTAAACATATTAGCACTATATAATAGTTGAGTTCCGATATTCCTGGCCAGTACTGGTCAGTAAATTTTGACAGTCAATTTTACTGGCACTGCTTTGGTAACTGTTCGTATCAGTAGGTAGCGTTTCGAAATTAAAGATACTGGCCAGTACTGATTGGGAATATCGAAACTCAACTATTGGATGCTATGATCATGATTATGCTTAAACTGGCCATAATACTAAATTGAATCAAGGAAAGAATCATTATTCTATACTATACTAATTGTTCATAACTAATCAAATATTCATCCAGATACTTGATAAATTATGCAGAATTTCTGGTTGAAGTTGAGGGTTTGTCATTTATACCTTTATACTATCAACAATATCATATTATATCAAAATAATCGAAGGACAATTTTGTGAAAATTAAATTACTCTAAAATTCACTCACTGTGTGCACGAAGATGGACGAAAACAAGGCCCATAGGAAGACATGGTACCACATTTTTGTAAAAGTGTTGAGAACATCTGCATTTTCAAACCAGAGCACCGATCTCAAGGAAAGTTCTTCCTTGTTCATTGTTATTCCTTGGTAGGAACAAAATGGTCTTTTCTATATTACGTTATACTATCCACTATTTTAATGCGATGCTTCATGATAAATGTTCAGAAAAATCTGTATATTCAATTGTTTGCAAGTAATTTATCAATGAGGTTTTCAACAGGCAAGTCATAAAATCAAATATAAAAGGATTTATGAGTGCATAATGGAGGTTACATCTTGCAAATTACATTTATACGCACAGTATTTTCAGTAGAATGAGTTTCTTCATTTTGAATTTTTTTAATAACAAATAATTGAGTAATTATTTGATAATAATGATAATAGTCACAAAGACATTTTTCAGCTGTCGTGTCAAGAAGAAATCATCGACAAGAATTCCGTCAGTTGACGTAGTCACAGAATAAAGTTGATGAAGGAGGTTCTTCGGTGGGCGGTTTTTCCTAGAAACGAGATCGTTATTATAATTTTGCAAGAATGTCGGTTATTGTATAATTTTGAGCAGACAATAGTCTAAATAAAAAAACCACAACTTTGGACTGACTCGAATTGAATTCTATCAGATAACACTGTAACTTTTGAAAGAGAAAACCTAGAAAGAATAAGTGTGGTGTCCCGGTTATGTTGGTTGATAGACGAAAATTTTTTTTCGTATGTAGATTAATGGCTTGTACTCATGGACGCGTCGAAAAATAAAAATCGCGCGATTTTTTTGCCCATTGTGGCTGACATCTGATACGAATACGAAAACGCACCGATTGTTAATGAAATCGAAATGTCACATTTAAAACTGTATGAATTTATTTCCACGTGGATCTGGTAATTCAACATATTAATTGGTCGTACACTTATATTTTTCAATGCTCTTGGCAATCGAAAAAATTGTTTTTTGTTGGAATTAGTTTATTCTGTAGAAATAATTATTTGAGGTAGATAGATAAATCATTATAAGAAAATAACTTATGATAAGTGGAAAATTACATTTTATTTTATCCTTAATGTTGAAAAGAATCACATTTACATGGCACATAAGGTCACTACATAATTGCAATTGAGTAAATAAATACATAATTCCCCTAAGACGATAGCGTGAAAAAATACTCTTCAATATACCCATAATAATTCCTCATCCATTTCACGACGACTTCATATGACTATTTACTTTTTTTGTTAACAATATCCCGCCATTTTCAGATTTCTTGAAGTTGATATTCAACTACAATAAAATAGCTTAGAAAAGCACTGCCGTGAAGCCTTAGAACTGTCATTTTTCGAAAAAGTATTGGATTTCAATTCGATCTGATCTGTATTTTTGGAAATATTGGGAAAATAAAATTTTGAATGGGTATATCTGCGGAATCATTGGGTGGATTTCACCCATTTACGAATTCGACCTTCGTAATTAAGCTCCAAACCTACTCAACATAAATGTCGACTTTTTAAGTAGTTTCTTCCGGAAGTTATTTTGTTAACGGTCGGCCGTTAGGCCTTCACGGCAGTGCTTTTCTAGGTTTTTTCGATTATAAGTACTGGCCGACTGTAAACACAATAAGTTCCGAAAGAAACAACTCAGAAATTCAATATTTGTAGAGTGGGTTTGGACCTTGATTACGAAAGCTGAATTCGTGAATGGGTAAAATTCACCCAATGATTCCGCAGTATACCCATTCAAAATTTTATTTTCCCAATAAATAAAGATCAGATCGAATTGAAATCCAATACTTTTTCGAAAAAATCTAGGAAAGCACTGACGTGAAGTCAGCAGCTTTTACGCGCTTGTTCACATTGTGAAATGGTGACTTGGAAATTTCAGTGAAATTTCAATGAAATCAGAATCAATTTTGACTACGGATTCTTCATCAGTGAGTCCAACCTAGTCGTTTGAGACCAATTTCGGCTCAAAATTTGAAAATTACAGACATCGTGACGAAATGATAACGCGCTGTTCCCCAGCACAAGCGCGCAGAGTTTCATCATGATTGAATCAGTAATTTTTGAGTTATTCCGGAAAAAACAACGATCGGTATCCAGGAAAAAACACGAAATTTGACATATTTTTTCGAAATATCTCCAAAACTTATTATCGAATCAAACTGAAACTCGGTACACTACTGCTCAAGTCCTGAGCAAAACTTTTTCCGAATATAATGGATAGTTTCCGAAAACAGAATTTCGCGAAAAGTTGCGAGTCCTTATGGTCAAACCATCTGCCAGGTTTCAATCCAATCGCTTCAGTAGTTCTTGAAATATCAGGGAAATAACCTCAAAACTTCAAATGGCTATAACTCCGAAACCATAGCACAAATATGAATTAAAAAACTGAGGTATGAACTTTTTTTGTAGATTCCAACGATATCAGATAATATAATTTATCACAAGAAAATCATTGCAGCTATTCCTATTGTCAGTTGGGTGTTCAGAGAGGGAGTATCAGCGCGCAAATTAAGTTGTTTAGCAATGCAGCAGTAATGAATCACTTATTTCTTTCTTTAGGGTTGGAAACATTTTAGGTACTCACTTCAAATAATATGAGTTTTTGTTCGCAAAACTAAACAAAGTTTTCAACACATTTGGAATTCATGCATATTAGTGAAACCATCAATAGATGTGTGCAAGGACCTACATTTTTCATGAGCTTAATGTTGAATTCTCATGATCATATCATATATTATGAAAACATTTAATAAGCAATCTTGATACTGAAAACCGAGGCTTGGTGAGAAAGGGGATTCCTCTCCTATTAATGAGTCATATAGCATTAGATGGATATTTAATAGAGGAAGACGATAAGAGGCGTGACAATAAATCGCATTAGGTTCTAGACAAGTAGGTCATGAACACTATTACGCTATGAATCAGTTGAATATGTATGTATGATATTGGTGAAAAGTTTAATTTTAGTTGTGAAAAGTTCAACAAAAATGCACCTACAAAAAGTGTTTCCGTTTCGTCTTATAACTTTTGATGTAACTAACACCCTTTTAAAATTCACGGCAAATATCGGAAAAATCTACGGTGACATTGGAGAAAAGTACGGAGTGAAATGCGATACAAATGAACTAACGGAGAATTTCAAATATCAGTTCAAGAAAATGAACGAGGAAATTCCCAATTATGGATCGTCAACTGGACTTTCATGGCAAAACTGGTGGAGGCGTGTTGTGTTCGATACGTTCAAAACGTGCCAGAATGATATTACCAATTCAAGACTTGACTCAATCTGTGAAGAATTGATCGAAATGTACAAAACTGAATTTTGTTGGAAGCCCACCACTGGAGCATTGGAACTTTTGAACTACTTGAAAGACAGAGGCGTAACATTAGGTGTTATTTCCAATTCGGATCCAAGATTGCATACAATTTTGAATAATGTTAATATGGATTCATATTTCAAATTTGTGCTCACTTCTTATGAAGTAGGTTATTCGAAACCTGACAAACGAATTTTTCAGAGAGCAATGAGAGAATCATTATTGGAAGCATTGAAAAATGAGCAGTGTCTTCATATTGGTGATAATTTGGAGTTTGATTACGAAGGAGCTAGAAATATTAGATGGAATTCCTTTTTAATATCTGGAAAGAAATCAATCAAATTTAAAGATAATTCGTTTTCCAGCGATAAAGTATTCGTGGACTTGAAGAGTTTGAAGAACTATATGGAAACAAAATGGAATAAATTTGACGTGCAATGAGAAAATTTACTTTTACTTTTTGTGTAAATAATTTTATATTGATTCCTTATGATGTTGTATTTGAACATAGTGAATATAATCAACTTCTTAAACTAATATCCCTTATCCATTCGAGAAGAATAGACTATATTCTTCGCAATCTTCTGTTTTGATTCATGATTTAGATTTTTCCTTATTAATTCACTTCATTTATATTCGATTTAAGGATCATTGCTTTGTTCATACAATATACACCTGCATTACCATGGTCGAACCGATGCTAATATTCCTTTTACAATTCGTTATGAATTGGAAAATAACCCATGTTTAAATATTATAGCCGCCCCATGTCTGAAATATAGGTTTCAAACTAAGTAGTGATATATGTGGTGTTAAGTGACAAAAAGGAATAAATTCTCATATACACTATAAAATTAAATTCAACCGAATTCATTGTATAAAATATCTATATATACAATGCTTCAAACAGGGGGTGAAGCTTCCTGTGCTAATCTAGGAAACAAGCGACCCCAGAGAAGGACAATAGGATATTGTTATTCTATGGAAAATAGATACTTGAACCACAGAATATCAAAATATATGGAATGCTACCTTGTGCGCAACATTCGTGATATTTCTCGTGTCATAAAAAATAGGTGGGAAGAATTCCATTATAATTCTAGGAGGAGTTTGCTTGTTAAAATATATCATTACTCTCTTAAATTACATTAGTCCTCTGTGGTTCTGTTGATATTTATTATTCTTCTGTGGTCGAAATTCCAATCGGTATAGCTACGTTCTTTAATTGCATCCTAGAGGCGACGGATTTTTTGGTCAAGTGACCACATATATCTTATGGATTTTTCAGATAAAACGAAATTGACAAATTTAATTCTGTAAGATAAATCACTTTGCTCTATCAAAATACTCCGACGAAAAAGATCGTCATCTATTCCCCCAAAACTTGTTTGCCAAGCAGTTGAGATGTGTATACTCCATTCACTTTTATAATGTAGCCCGGTTGGCCATGATTTAGGTTTATCAAGTTTTTTCCCTTAAAACTGACGCAGGTTGGCACTCATGAAATATCGGCAATGTCAAAAGACGTTGCCAAATTTCAATTTCTACTATTATCAATATCAATCGATTCTAGATTTCTAAATCTCAGCATAATAACGCTTGCAAACTAATAAAAATGCCGAAGGTAGTTTTGAAGAAGCAGAGGCAAAGTATCAGGAAGTGCTATGTAGAATTGAAATCGGCTTTTTCTGATAGTAACCCTGATAATTCGGAATCAATAATTCAACACAAGCTATGCAACATTTTCGACGTATATAAGTGAAAACCAAGGAATTATATTTTATATGAATAGATATTTATTTTTTAGCTGCACATGAACACAATAAGGAAGATTTTAAGTGAAAGAGACGACAAAGAATATCCTTCTATTGGTGCACCCAAAAAGACTGAACTGAACACTTTATTTTGAAAAACCCGATTCTTGATTTCCTTACAAGAAAATAGCATAACTAAATCTTTCAACCATGTTTATATACGTGAAATATTTCCAGTATTAACAGAGACAAAAGTTTCTTCAACATTCGCCAGGTCTTTGGAATTATAGAATTCAAATAATATTTTCTCAAATTCATAACTTTATCAATGTAGATTGACATTTGAAAAATAAGTAATTACTACGACCTCTATGTAGAGAGGACAACGTTGCATAGTTATCTGACAGGAAAATGACCATAACCTAACAATTTCAAAATATACACGGTGAAATCTGTCACGATGTCATGGCCAACCGGGCTACATTATAAAAGTGAATGGAGTATACTCCCCTCCATCTGGATGTAATTAACGAACGACTCAGGAGTAATCTGAGCAGTCGGCCCTATATATAACGGCGAACGAAACTCTATATTCCAATCATAGATAACTCAGTTGTCTGTGATTCCAATATTTGAAAGGAAATTTTGTTTTAAAATGAATCAGAGCTTTAAAAACATTCTTTATTAAGAACCTAGAAGAGCAATGCCGTGAAGGCAGCAGCTTCTATGCGCGCATGTTCAAATGATTTGCTAAAGCAGTCATCTCCATTGAACATGCCCTCAAAAGCTGCTGCCTTCCCGGCAGTGCTCTTCTAGGTTTTTAATGCACTGTTTCATTTGGAAACAAAACTTCCTTTCAAATATTGGAATCACAGATAACAGAGTTATTTATGATTGGAATATAGAAGAGTACTGACGTGAAGGCAGCAATTTTTGCGTGCATGTTTAATGTAGCTAGATGACCCCTTCAGCAACGAATTTGAACATGCGCGAAAAAACTGCTGCCTTTACGGCAGTGCTTTTCTGGATTTTTTTTTGATAAATTACTGGATTTCAATTTGATCTAATCTGTTTTTTTTGGAAATATTGGAAAAATAAAATTTTGAATGGGTTATATCTACGGAATCGTTGGGCGGATTTTACCCATACACGACATAGAACATGAATGGTGGATGTTGGACTAGATAATTTGACATTTACGTCATTCAAATAACAATAAAAAAACGATTCGATAAGGTAAAAAATATCTGGATGAATGAATTTCTGCCATAATATGTTTTGCATAACTTTCAGTGGGATATATTCTAAGAAATCATGCAATATGCATTGTGATTTTTGGCTAATATACACTATCATTCGATGTTTTCCTTTCTCATAGCAAGTGAAGAATGAAATTATTAGGTAAGCAATGTGAAATTATTCTACAGAAGCTACTGATACATCCATATCATTTGATAGATTATTTAAATGAATCAATGTTTTCCAGATGTGCACATATACAAAGGAATCTAGTAAAGCGGCGGAAAGTTTATGGAAGTTGATATAGAATAAGCATCATCCTTATAGTTCAAGTCAGACTGAGACCTATCAAGAGTGGAAGTTTCAGGGAGAATACAAACTCATTGAAAAGGTCATATTATTAAACCAGTTCAATTTGAGTTCTTTTCCATTCAAATTCATAAAATTTCCAATTAGAAAACAAGTGTTTTATTCAATGGTTAATTTCATTTCAGCAGATTTGAAAACTGAGGTTTTCTAGTACGTAGCACTTGATAGTAGCATATATTAGTAAATTTCAGTTTCAAGTAAATGAAAATTGTTAAACAATTCATGTAATATTCAATAAAAAAAATAAAACACATTGTGAAAATAATATGCTTGATTGGGGATTGATAAGTGATCCTCGATTAGTGAAAATGATCGAAAGACAATTAATTGTGAAAAGAATGATAAGCAGCTCAGTTTCATGAAGTTTATACCTTCTATAAATATGATTCTCTCTTCATTTGAACACTTATTTCCATTTACATCTGCACTCTCCAAACAAAATACAAATGGGACCCATTCAAAAGTATCTGAGGATCTACGCAATTCTTCGGAGCTAACACAAACAGATTTCACGCAATAACTAAATAATAATCTGAGAAAATTCAAAATGACAATTGCCGAATTCCCATTAATAGTGTCATGCGCTCTGGTTGGTCGATTGGTGGCGTTTCTGTCGGTGGCAAGAGTATGAAATATATCCGGTTTCCCCAGTTTGGTCTAAAGATTTAGTAGGAAAACAAATGAAAATAAGGTCACCATATCTTCTGTGCATCCTAACCATACTCTATTCGCAACTACTGCTAAGCGATACGCCCTCTGGTGATAGAAATTCGAACACTTCCAAGCTAGTAGTTTTTCGACGTGCCTGTTATTCTGACGTAATTTGCTCACTTTTGGAGTTCATTTTCGAGCTTTTATGTTGTTCTCCGAGTCGAAATTTTGAAATACCGAAAGTGTTTGTAATATTCATCAATCGATTCCTTTCTTTCCAATTAAAAATTTCGATCGTATTAATTCGAAATGGCATCCTCCCGAAATGACTATTGTTGTGTGCCTCAACTCAATGTTATTCATGGTCAAAGAAGAAAGGATCATCTAGTGCCTCTTGTTTTCATTTTTTCCAAAGCCAAATGAGATTAAAGTTAATTTGGAAACAGCATTTGGCAGGGAACTCAATGATAGAAGAAAGGCCTAGCTTTAGAAATTGAAGATTGGAAAACAGGTCACGAAATACATGAAAGTATGTTCACTGCATTTCTCTGAAGATGTTTATTCTCATAAAGGTAAATTACCTACAATGTATTTATTTCGAAACAACTTCATGTCATGATGTTTTCAGGTGTAAATAAAAACGAGAGAATTTTGAAGGAAATTGCTGCAGAGAAACTACCGAGCACTTCTGCTGCTACCTAATTCACATACTACACAAAATCATATTCTAAAAGAGTGATCTGGTTGAAAATCTGACAAAAACTAGATATACTGTTAGAGTTGATAATAGCTGAAGTTACTCATATAAATACATCAATACTTTTCATTTCCTTATATAGGTAGGTTGAACCGGCTGTGACATTTTTCATTTTGTATGTGTATCTTGAGCTGCTGTAATATAAAAATGAAATCAATTATATGTCTATCTGTTTCCTTTTCTTTAGAAATACGATGCAAAAGAACTAAGGCAGAAAATCTGTTTTCATTTTATTGATTCCTTCCTTTGTAAACAAAGAACAAGTCATATCATTTGGACTGATTCTAGAGTTACCACAAAATATAGCCTGCATTCAGCACTTCTTCACATAAATAAGAGTCCTTAAAATACTTCTTGAGGTGCCTTTTTTTCCAGAAATTCAAGTAAACTTAGATATTGGTTTATTTTTATCCACCAAGCAACATACACTAAAATAACACCGAAATTATCCTCCAGGAACGATTTAAAGTACGATTTTATATCGTGATCCAAACGAAAAGTTCCTTCTCAAGAAATCTTACACAAAACTATAATAATTTCTTTAAATATTCAAGCTCTGCTTAATAAATATTCGTTCTCCACCACATTTCTAAGGTTTGTTTACATAAAACTACTAGCTTGGACAGGTTCCAAATTTATCCGTTAGGGCGCTGGCATCTTCGCAGAAGTTCCCAATATTCGATTACACCGTAGATAGAGGAATTACGGATTACACTAGTGTAGACACGGTTCGAGACACTCTGAATCTACAGTAGTTCATATTTACCAAATGTCAGTTGTCATACAGCTGTGTTATTGAAAGGGATAAGTGGGGACTAAAAAATTTTGCAAAGTAAACAATTTGAATTCTGCCGGCTTCAACTTGAAACTTGATAATTATACTAAACAATTTTCAAACAGTATATGTGATTGTTTGTTAGGACGAATAATGGTTTCTTCTAATCCAGTAATGAAAGTAGTAAACCAATGAGTCACTGAAAATCGATATTTCTTAACGCTTTATTCAGTTGTGTAGTGAAATTTGTAGAAGTGTTATTTAATACATTTTGCGACTGAACAAACATGCTTCCGGAACCAGAAGAATACTCTACACATTTTCATGAAACTTATAGGGAACACCCGGATATAGTAAAGTATGATTATCATTGACTGTTGGCTGTAGCGTTTGATTATTTTTTTATTCTGGGAACATTCGTTTTTTTTTCCTTTCGGCCAAAACATAAGCATGATTATTGTTTGGTTTGAAAGCACCGTAGTATTTTTTCCTTTGATATTTTACAGATATTTGGAGTATGATTGTTTGAGTTCAGTTATATGGCACTATTATTTCATATTACACTAGGTATTGTAAGCTATTTATATTTTGAATATTCTTTACTCCTACATTATTATTGATAACTAACAATAACTGATCAGCATTTATTGCTATGCCAAATTTCTATTCCGAACTGTGCTTGAAATATGTGATCATGAAATGAGTACCTAGGTATTTTATCATTGAGTATTTGAAAACCTAATATGATTCTATAAAAACACCAGATTGTACTTACTGATGAGGAATCCGTGGTCAAACTCTATTTCGAGCGGCCGATCGTCTGTCCTTATTTGCTATACCTCTTGAAGGAAAAGAAGATTTCGAAATTATCAGGAGGTTTCAGAGCCTGATTTTCTCGGTTAAATACGTTTTTTTCTGCCAAATCCGCCCAACTGTTTTGGAGTTAGAGCCAGCTGAAATACTTATTGCTTCTTCAGAAACTACAAAAATACTTATCTGTTTGGGTGGTTAGACTCAATCAACTCGCAAACCTATGCAAATTGTTGGTAGAAAAATACAAAAATTCAAAATTTTATCCCAGAAATTGGCTATCAAATTCCGCTTAAATATTGCAACGTCCTTCATACCGTCATTTTCCGAACGATTACTAGAATTCAGGTTGATGGTACATAAATAAGATCACTCGGTAGTGAAATTTTGACACATTCCAATCTGTATAATTTGAAAATTTCATTTTCCTGTCAGATTACTACGTGGTGTTGTGTCCGTTCTACACTTAAGTCGAGGTAATTACGTTAGGGACTCAACCGAAGCATAGGCTCATGGATAAAATATGTTGGAATTGACAAACTTTCACTTGTTTCATACTAGCTCAGTTCCAGTTGCAAAATAGTATATTATTCAACGAGCATTTAATGACTGCTATTAATCACGAGGGTGAACTCTACGACACGAGCTGCAGGCGAGTGTCGCAAAGCACCCAAGAGAATATTATACCTCATTGGTGAAATTGGAATAATTCTGCATTTTCTACAACCTTCAATAGAGTTGTTAAAATGGTAAACTTCATCCTCTGTGAATACTGGAAATTGTCAAGCTATGGAATTTATAACTTACGAGAAACGTCAAAATTTTCACTTGATCTATGCATTGAGTGTATAATATTCATTATACACGCCTATTTTCCACGGGCTTAATTAATGACTGTCATTTTTCTTCAACAAGAGCCATCGACAGGGCTGGGCAAAAAACATGCTGGGCTTAATTGAAATACAAATAACAAAATACTTTCTCGTAGGTATTTGAAATAAAAAATATTTTCAAATAGGGTATCTGAAATATAAAATACTAAATACAGTATTTTAACTATTTTATTTGAAATACAAATTACAAAATACATTCAGGCTTTACGTAAAATGTGAAAAGAGTACAACTAATTCAGCTTAGCCAATAAATCACTAAATAAAGATTTCCCCACAAGATTTTTTAATGTGGTATCAGACAAACAGCCTCTTGTTGGGGAATGAATAAAAACGGCTAAAGAAAACAATCTTTCTACAGGTCCTGATGAGCACAAACTTGTTTTATATTCATTTTTCATACATTTTTCATATGAGGATAGTGTTCAAGGATGGTAAGCTCTTTGCTCTTATCGTTTTTGGAAGCTGAATAACTTTAACTCCGTTTTGGAAGTCTGTGGTCGATCACTGTCCCTGTTCGCAAAAACAATAAATCCGTCTTCTTCTTCACTACAAGTACTGCTATTCCCAGGCATTGATTAATCTTTTTTGTAATTTGCCATTTTATAGCTAGGATGATAACATGACGCCAAAATGGCTCCTTTCACTGCACGTGACCTTTGAAAAAACTGGTCGAAGCTTCGTTCTGATCTCCCTTTCAGTCATGATATAATAACTGTGAAATGTCTCAAATTGGAATCCTGCAGCTGATCTAATCTAGTTCCTATGGACATTAAAATAGGTAGTTTGTCATAGTAACAATTGTTGCCTTGAAGATAATCTAAAGCCTGTACATTGTCATTATCATTGTTGGATTTGTTGGTACTATTATCGCTATTGACCACTGTGAATTACTTCCCACTCAAGATCAGCGGATACGTCCCTGCATTCACTTCGTCTCCATCGCTGCCGTCGTCCGGGACCGAGAAAGGAATTTGATTATCCATCGTTAAATTCTTACTAATAAATTCGTCAAATATACAGAACTCAAACAAGTTTAATGAAAATAACCGTTTAAAAATAGACAACAAACCTTACGAGAACTTCAAATAAAAAATACAGTTTAAGAGTTAACCTGTCCCTATTGCAAGTATTTCGGAAGTGACCATTGCGCAGGACCTTTTCTTCCTTTCAATTTTCCGAAAATATGATTGCTAGCAGAAGAACTAGATTGAGCAGATGAACATCGCGCCATCCGAAGGAAGGTTCAGGGACCATTTTCTGAGGAGCGCTAAATGTATTTGTTCGAAAGTATTTCGAAGATTTGAAGTTTTCACGAATTCGACCTTCTCAATTCATCCTCAAACCTGCTATAAAAATATCGAGTCTCTATATAAATGGTTTTTTTCGGATGTGACTGTGATTGGGGTCGGCCTAACTACCAACCATAAAATATGAATCCATTTAGTTCAATTTCGAAAGCCGAATTCGCGAATTGCTAAATTAATATCCATTCGAAATTTCATTTTTTCAGTATTTTTGAGTTACTCTCTGAAAAACAACAATACCGAGAAAATAACCAAGAAATTTGATACATTTTTTCCTATCTCTAAATACATAAAGAAGATAAATATCGGATTAAACTGAGCTTTGAACCACTGTTCTGAAATACTAACTAGATTTTTGCCAATTTTGTTTAAATCTGATGAATAGTTGTGCAAGGAGGTTAAATCTAATACACTATATATTTGAACTCTTTATTCTCCTTTCATACAGGCTAACATGTTTCGGCTATCAAGCCATTCTCAGAGCCATTATATGAATATTGAGTATTATACAGTTTTATCCCCATATATAATGTACTCTTCTCGGTATTCAAAAATTTATGGATCGGAAAAAAATATTCATGAGTTCTCCTAGTTGGATTATTATTTTTATATGGAAGTTTGCAAAGAAAATGGTCCTGCTAAGATCAACTCGATTCCTTACAGCTTTCATTGTGTAGATCACTGTATTCAGTTTAGATGTTAAAGTATCACAAAGTTGATCCCAAGTCAGGTCCACTTACATACCCAGGAGCTTTGTACTGGAGTCAGCCAAAATATGATCGTCTTTTACTTTGATACGTTTTGGATAACTCTTATTTGATCTTATATTGGAGAAATATACCATCTTCGTTTTATCGGCATTTAGATTTAAAGCGTTTTCTCTACACCATCCTTCAATCTTAGAAATGGCAGATATTAGGCCTTCATTTACTGCTTCAATATTATGAAACGATACCACCACATTTGTATTATCAGCATACATATATGCATCCACATTCGGCTCGTTGAGGGTCGGTATTGGCAGATTGTCAGCCTCCTCCAACAAAATATCTAGGGTATTCGACTCATTCAGGTTGAGTTTCTGAAGATCGACAGACTTCACCTCCACAACATCTGGTAGATCGTCGTCATAAACTACGAACAGTATAGGTCCCACGATAGTACCTTGAGGTACCCCAACAAGTAAGCTTCCTTTGGATGACCGAAACTTTTCACCATCTATGTCTAAAACTACAATTTGTTTTCTGTTGTTAAGATAACTCTCTATCAGCTTGAGGGCTATGCCTTTAATTCCCTTCCTATCCAGTGTACTCAAAAGTAGATTATGATCAACGTAATCAAACGCCTTAGAAAGATCTACAAACAATCCTGCAGGTATCATCTCTTTCTCAAGAGATGAATATATTCTTTGGATGAATTCGAATACTGCCGTTTCTGTGCTTTTACTTTTTGTGAATCCGTGTTGGTTGTTGGATAAAATCTTAAGTTTATAGAAGAAGTTAACTAGACGATTTGCAAGAATTTTCTCGAATATTTTAGCGAATGATGTAATTAAACTCATAGGTCTGTAATTGTTATGAAGTCATCAAGGTCACCTCTTTCATGACAGGGATGATTAATGTAATCTTTAGAGAATCAGGAAAAATTCCAGTCTGAAAGGAACAATTTAGAATATAGCAAAGTGGCTTGATAATGTCTGATAAATGATGTATTAATATACTAAGAGGAATATCGTCATATCCAGTTGATAATTTGTTCTTCATTTTCTTCACAACAGAAAGTACCTCACTCTCATCAACTTCAAACAAGTAAGAAGACCTGGAGATATTCTTCTCACCCTTGCGATATATTTTCAAACCTGAGCTGATGGGCCTTGATGCGACCTTTGTGAAGTGATTGTTGAATTTATACGCTAATTCATACATTATTGGTGCTACCTTGACTCATGAATTTTGGTGTGTATTTCAAGGAAGGCCTTCTATTACGATTTGTAACTTCCCTTATTAGAGAGATATTGCAACTTTTGAATAGCGCAAGCGTTATGTTATTACGGTGCGCTATATATAACGTTTTGGTGGTTAACGTGGATTTAACGGTCGTTCCATAAGTAGACGTATTGCTACACGTTTTTGTTACCGTTACGTCAAATCAGTTTGTTTGGTTAGGTTATGTGAGACGTCAGATTTTTGTGTTAAAAACTTACGTTTAAACTCTTAAAGCTTGATGATTTGCATTTCTGCATTAGTTTTTTGATTCTAGACAAAATGAAAATGGAATCGGAAGTGGTAATTTCACGTGGTGCTAATGCAGAAGAAGTGGAACTAGTTATATTACACAATATAGTTGGCATGGTTCAAACTATCCTTAATTTTCAACCCCTTATGTTGCTTCCAAAAGTATTTCTTAATTCGTGAAAAAGTAACAAATACCTATTTATGGAAAAAATGTGCTCAGGTAGCACTAATAAATCATAATGTCTAATATCAGTTGTGTGTAAGAGGTATTTGTAAAATAGATTCGAAAAATCTGAGGAAGTTGTGTAATTATTGTAAATAATTCCGAAAAACATATTGACATGACAGTGATCGGAGCCGGTAGAGCCCGAAGCTTAACGATTTCTTCCGATATAGAATAGCGCAACGTAAATTGCGGCTCGCAATTTTCCGTAAATAACGTTAGACGCTAACGCTATTAACGTCGCGTTATTATGAAACTGAATCTGCGCATGCTTAGATGTCAAAAATAACGTTTGCGCTAATAACGTCACACAAATTTGACACTGCAATATCTCTCTATTATATTCCAGACAGCCTTAGTTTTATTATCAGCTTTTTCAATGCTGTGATTATAGTTTCCGGTAAAAATTTTTCAACAAAAATTTCTAAAGTTTTCGAATAATTTTCAACTATTCTTTACCCTTATATACAATCCTCACAGAATTTTGCATTGAGTCGTCCGTTGGTATTCTTCAACTAACTGTATAGTTTAAATATGATCGCGTCTGTTGTTCTAAAGATATTCAGGAAAAAGATAATCTTCATCTTTTAATATCTCCGAAAACTGAGCTTTAAAACACTGTTGTGGAAAGGTACAAGTGATGAGAGAATTAAAAGTCAGAGAGCCTGGTCTTCTCTGAACAAGTACATCTCATCAGCGAATCTACCTAGTTATGTTATGATTAAAAACGCTGCAAATTTTACACAAGGGTTTATTATAATCTCATTTAAATAACCCAATATGCCATTAATATCTCAAAAAACGTATATATTATGCATAACTCATTGGTTTCTCACAACGCAGAAACCAATTCCATGAAATAATTCATGTGAACATTGAAATCTCAATAAATACACTTGTATAATTGAATAACGTTTCGACATGCAGAACGCTAACTGAGTAGCAAAATTTAAAATATTTTGAATGAGAAGAGACGTTCCACAGTCGTTTCACCTCTTCGAAAATCTTACTATTTTCCACAATTATTAAATTTCGTGTCGGTATTCTACAACTGAAAATGAGGTACAAATCAGATAGGGTTTGTTCTTTTTGAGATATTAGGCAAATAACCTCAATATTCAAAATGGTCAGGAAATTTTTTGCCAATATCTGCACAAATAAATATCGGTCAAAACTGAAATTTGAAACACTGTTTCTAAATGTTGACTCTGAAACATGTACCAAATTTCATTGAACTTTGATGAATATGTATCCGAACAAAAAATGTTAAAAAAAAAAATTTGCATTAAATCGAGTGTCTATATTTCACAATTAGTCATGATGTTTCAATCCGAACGCGTTCGTATTTCTCGACACTGAGGAAATAAACTCAATCTTTCAAACTAACACCAATACGTAAAACAAAATTCAAGACTTTCCGCTAATATCAAATGTCTAGATGTGATTTCTACTGGGATTCAACTTTGTTCTGAAAAATATTAATGAAATGAAAAAAAAACTCAATCTTCCTGTGCAATTGATCTGAAAAAATTTTTTTTCACAGCAGATATCCGATTCACTTGATTTACAAAGTATCCACCACACAAACTGAAAAACTAAAGTTATTTTCAATAACATTTCTGTAACAATTAAATATATCGTGAACCTCATCAGGTTGAATTCGAAAGAATAATTCTAGATTATAAATTTCGTCCGTTGTTATCGTTGTCAGATACACTCAACCAAGAGGGTGTCAAATCCGAAAGTCTGTTTGATGAAAAGACGTGAAATTCAAACAAGTAGTTTGCCGACAAGCAGATGATGATACATGCGGAATATTTTTTTCTACGCTATATCCCTTGTCTAAAGTCACAGACCCCATTCAGAACAGGTAGTTAACTTTAGTCTAAGGCTCCAACCCTCAGTATTAGATTCTCGACAATAGGTCTCTTGCATGAATTTTTTTTATCATTGGAATCAAATATTCTATCCATAAGGACACTGAAAAACTTTATCCGCCATCAAAAATTTAAATGGTTAACGAGAAAATGCCCTTTTAAATTTGGCCCCGCATATCGGTTGTTTAAACGGACGAAGCTTCGCGGTTTCCGTGACGTATGGGGATATATCGACTCTCTCCCTTTTCTCGTACACTTTTCTGTCTAGCAAGCCAATAGACAGCGTCGAGCTGTATCGATCGGGGCATCGTGGAATAACGAGTGACGTAGGAGGCGAACTACCGCGTTTCACCCACTTTGGTTTTGCGTCCCGATTTGACGATTTTTAATACCGAATTTTTCGAAATTCGCGAATTGTTGGAGTGTGAGATATCATACATTATGATTTTGTATCGATATAGAATGAGAAAAATATGCAAATATGATAATTCGTGTTACATGCAAGAGACCTATTGATGAGATTTGCGGTTTGCTATTGATTTTTTTGCATATTATATCCTCCAATTTGATTTATCATATAAATGCTCATTATTTTCTATATTCACGCTTATTTCAAACTGTCAGTACGAAAGATTTCGGATTTCGATTGAAACCAGTAACGGATATCCACAGGTTGACGATAATCGTATTACGCAAACCGAAAGTAATGGAAACCTCCGATCAACCGAATTTTTTGGAAATCTGCATTATTTTAAATTGCGCTACTTAATTCGCGTTCTGCATGTAAAAGTGTTATTCAGTTATAAAAGAGCATTAATTGAGATTTCAATGTTTCAAATGAATTTTTTCATGGAATTGGTTTTTGTGTTCTGAAAAACCAATGATTTATGAATAAAATAAAAGTTTTATTCAAGATATGAATGAACTTCATGAAGAAATTTAATCTTAAATCCCGTAATCCGCAGAGTAATTTCTATAAATAATAATTTGAGAGAAAACCTAAAAATTACGATTATGAAATTGTCAAGAACATCGATGGGGCATTTGCAAATTGTGATTATAAAATAATAACGCATCCATTAAACATTTTTCGATATGTGTTGAAAATTTGGTAATCAATATTTTCATCTCCTTTTAGATGTATGACTCTGGATAAAAAGTAAATCGATTATTCCAGTGAATTACAATCTGAATACAACTGAATGCGATGATGTCATTTTCGACATTATTGGAAATTTGCAGCGTTTTTCCTTATAACTCAGGAACCACTGGTCGGAAATCATCCGGGTAAAATTTTTTTGGTTTAGTTTTGCAACAGTAATCAACGTTCTGAGTTGCATGAAAATTCGGTGGTAAGTTTTCGAGAAATAATTTTTTTTCCCCCACCACCCCATTTTGAGCCCTCAGGGTACACCGATTCTGCTGAAAAGCTTGGAGGATCAATCCCGAGCGACACACGATTTTTCTACCAAGTTTCACTGATTTCGGTTGAGTACTTTCTGAGAAAAGCCCCGGACAACGGACGGCGTACGGCGGACAGACGGATTTTTTTTTATTAGTTTATTCAAATCTACACACTCCAAAACGTAAACTGTGAAATTTTCAGGGGGGGTTAAAAATTTTTTTTTGTTGGTCAATTACTAAGGTTTATTATTTGATTTTATCAAATAATAAACCAAAAAGTAAGCATCGAGAAGAACTTTAACTCAATGTTATGCAAAAGGGAAGAATGGGAAAAGGAATACCCAAAACTTCAAAGCAAATCCCGTTAAATGTTATACAGATGGTTCTAAAACCACGATGGGGGCCGGCGCTGGAGTTTACGGGCCTATAACCAAGTGTACACTATTGCTAGGCTCCTATTCGAGTGTTTTTCAGGCAGAAATACTTGCAATCGAAAGGTGCATAGACATTAACCTGGAAAGAAACTATCAAGGTTGATAGTGATCCATTCTGATAGTCAGGATGCTATCAAAGCACTGAACTCCTATGTCATCTACTCAAAGCTGATATGGGAGGAAACTCAATGAAGTAGGCAAGAATAACAAGGTATCCTTAGTCAGGGTTCCTGGGCACTCAGCAATCAAAGGAAATGATGAGGCTAACACTCTAGCCAGAAAGGGAGCTCAAATGCTACCTACTGGTCCAGAACCTCTGGAGGAATTTTCCAGGAATGGAACTTTGAAATTGCAAGGTTCAAAAATCATTTGGATCTCAGTAAGAACAAGTTACCCCTCCTCATCGGTTTCCTCACAGGAAACTGAGGAAACACATGATGAGATTGGGCTTATCAGAAACTGACGAGTGGAGATTTTGTGGGGAAGAGGAGGAATCCTGTTCACCTTATCACAGAATGCCTCGCCATTGTGAGTCTGCACAAGAAATATATATCTTGGACAGGAAAATTATAGGAGGAATGATAACTTAGCCTCCTTGAAGCCCTCACAGATATTATAATTCATCAGAGCTCTAGAGCTGGAGGGCGAGTTGTAGGTAGCGCAATGCGAAAACAGCTCCGATGAGGGGCACAATAAGGTCGCAGTGGAATGTAATCCCTTACCAAACTATAAACTATGCATGATGTAAAATGTTGTGTAAAATCATGGTTTTTTGAATCGGGGAGTCTGTTATCAGAAAACCGTTTGAAGTAAGATGAAATAGATTACTGTAGAATACGTGTCATACTTACAAGAAAACTTAACACCAAAATTCATTTCATTCGGAGGAACCATGTCAAAGTTCCAGAAGAAAGACTGATTTTTTTGGAAATTTCAACAGCATGTATCTTCTGAGAATTAAATCGGTTTATTTCGAGGGATTCTAAGAGTTTTGATCTGTAAATTTTTCCCAAGATATATGGATAATTTCGTAAACATTGTTGAAAGTATGGCCGAATTCCATAAGATGGTTAGCGTAGGTTGAGTGTAAGGAATTTGAAGGGTAACTACTCTGGTGTTCGTGGATTCTCTTTTCGAACGATCTGCCTTATAGACTCCTTATCTTCAAAGATAATAAATTAGGATTTCTATAAGTTAACTTGCAAGTATTGCACATTCGTTTATAATGGTCAGATCGGCAGATCGTTCAAGAAGAGAATCCACGAACACCATTGAACCTACGCAAACCATCTAATATATGTCGGACATAATTTCAACAATGATTACGAAATTATCCATGGCTAGAGTAAAGGATCCGGATCAACAATATTTGAATCACTTGAAATGAACCGATATTATTTTCAGAAGATTCTCCTAAACGAACAAACCGATACCAATAGACAACCTCTATTGAATATCCCCATGTAATATGGAAATACCAGCCGCACCTTCAATAACTTTCAAGTGCCATTGTCGGTTTCTCTTATCTGCACGTTCACCTAAAGCCGCGTACAGACACGAGAGTTGAGCGGTTAGCGAGGCAAGTTAATTGGGCTGCCTCGCAAGTGTAGACGGTGTTTCGAACGGGAGCAGAGCGGTGCGCGAGCCGCTAAACTTGATCCATCCGATGTCGGTTTTTACGGCGAGGCAAAAGGATTCCTCAGGCTCAGTTTGGACGGCAAACGAGTAGCGCTGGAATGTTTTTACGATGTTTAGAGCACACAGCTGCATTTCGTGACGCTGTCCGTCTTGATGTTATTCATAGGCGTATCAATTGTATGGGATGGTGCCAATGAATTAGAATTTTAATAGGAATGCGGATCGAGTCGTGAGCTATATTTTGTGAATTCAATATTCAACGTCTGTTTTACTACGCTGCTGTACTGACTACTGAAAAGGGGCTCGCGAGTCACTGCGGCTCGACTTGGCCTCACATCTCGCTCAAGGCTGCCTCGCTGTGTCTATTTTTTCGCGAGCTGCTCATGAGCAGCTCTGCTCCGTGTCTTTACGCGGCTTAACATAATGATATTATGTAGGAACCTATGTAAATTAAATTTTCAGACAGTAATATCAGCCATAAATTTTGTGGAAATTGAATTTCTTTACTACTCACTGAAAATGAATCTCCATCAAGTGAAGACCGAATCCAATAAATATTAGTTCTATAAGTATTATGCCGCGTACCGACACGAGAGCTGAGCGGCTTGCGAGGCAAGTTAATTGGGCTGCCTCGCAAGTTTGTACGGTGTCGCGAACCATTTCAACAACGCGAGGCTGCCTCGCAACTGCCTCGAAAGCCGCTCACCTCTCGTGTCTGTACGTGGCTTTATACCAAGTAATGACGTCAATAATTTTTTTCGGATTACTCACATCTGGGGGTATCCAAAAATACCCCATGTATGTTAAGCGACGACACGATAACTGTTGAACTGAGCAAGCTGGCGATTTGAAACTTTCAGATAAGGTCGCGCAATGGAATGAGCCGGTTAAGTTCGTTAATAGGCCAAATCGGCCAAATTGTTTCGGAGTTATGGCCATTTGAAGTTTCGAAGTTATTTCCCTGATATTTCAGGAACTACTGGAGCGATTAGATTGAAACTCGGCAGTAAGTTAGAGCATAAACGACGCGCTACTTCGAGCAGAATTTTGAGAGGATCGTATGGTAACTTAATTTAAAAAAATTTTTACAAAAAATTTTATATTCCACATCAGTGTACCAAATTTTGTTTCGATACGGCTATTAGTTTCGGATATATTCGGAAAAAATATGTAAAATTTCGTCATTTTCTTCTCGACATCGTTTTTTTTTCGGTATAACTCGAGAAATACTGATTCAATCATGATGAAACATTGCAGCTAGTTTGAAGATGCTGAAGGACAACTTTATGCGAAATTTCGTGACAATCTTGTAATTGGAACAATTTGAAAAAAATTTCAAATTTTTTTTTCAAATATTCAGTCTTCTTATTATGTTATCCCCATTATATTCTGTATGAATCTTCGAACTATCGTTTTTCGATAAGTACTGGATTTCAATTCGATCTTATCTGTATTTTAGGAAATAATGGGAAAATAAAATTATGAATAGGTATAGCTGCGGAATCATTGGGTGGATTTTACGCATGCACGAATTCGGCCTTCGTAATTAAGGTCCAAACCTACTTTACAATTATCGACTTTCTAAGTTGTTTCTCTCGGATGTTATTGTGTTTATGGTCGGCCCTCAGGCTGATTTTTTCTCCAGAAACTATTCATCAGATTTCAACGAAATTGGTAAGTACCCCAGTCTGTCTCCAGTGTTCCAAAGTTCTGTTTGATCCAATATTCATCGTCGGAAAAAAAAGCGTCCAATTTTTTGGTCATTTTCTTGGTATTGTTGTTATTAACAGAGTTACTCAAAAATACCGAAATAATGACATTTCCAATGGATATATATATGCGGAATCATTGGATGATTTTACCGATTCGCGAATTTGGCTTTTATTTTTGAACCGGTTCAACAAATACAACATTTTATGATTGGCGGTTAACTACAACACACAGTAAATATAGAATAATTTGAATGGGCGGTCGCTGTTTTTCACCTACACCTCTGTTTGAAAACTTAGGCTTAATTGATTTTCAGCTTTTCTTGGTAAATCCAGAGTGAAGTATTTCCATGCAAAAGTGGAGAGGGACATTAATGATAATGTATAATGAAACCAGATTCTCTGTGAGGAAACTGAATCCCGGTCCAGAGGAGTGTAAGTTATGAAAATAGCCAATGTGACAAACGATTCAGCGAATAGTGTGGATGTCACTCCCGTACCTTTTTTTTTGCCGTCAAGAATCCGACTCTAGACGGAGCAGAACGAGAGCTGCTTCGAACCATTAAACTCTCTGAACTTGATGCCAGTTGGGTTATTCGGTTTTCGAATAAGCCTGGCCGTACTGGGAAAGCCATTTGGGGCTTTTACGAGTTACGCGTTTACGATCGCCGAGGAACTTTTACCAATGCTTTTACGATCCGAGCGGTCGTAGGCTTCGGGGTCGTCCACTGAGAGATAGTTCGCGAGGTTTCGGTTCATTCTGGTTCTTGTTCTTGCGTATCGGACGGAGGATTTGTTACTTCGGATTTCCGAGTTTATTAAGAAAATTGTGATTTGATTAATTCATTTCTTGGATAAATCCTACTTTATCAGGCGTATGTTAGCTACGGGAAATAATTATCGGGAACAAATCGCCATCTTGATAATGAATCTGATGAAAAACCCCCAAAATTTCACAGTAAACTCATTTATTATACTGCATTACAAGTTGAAGTTGAAGTGAATGTTGATTATCTGTGTACTGTACTTCGAAAACAAGGGATGTGTAACTTCGAAATTATGGCTGATTTGAGATTTATTTCTGAAAAGTCACCTTCAGAAGGGGAATATGATATTAATGTATCTAGTACGTGACTTCAAAACTTTAAATACTGCAAATATCGAAAGAAATAACGGTGACACAAATATTCAGAAATTCTTTGAATTTTGCAGATGTGCATGCGTATTTTAGGTGACTAATAAAAAATCCGTAGCGTTTTATTGAGACAAAAAGTATGTTTATTTTGTGATCAAACGGATCGTTCAGCATTTGAGATTGATTTGAACGCAGTTGAATCATTACAGTACCTGTGGACCTGTAGACACTTGAGCATATAGAAAAACTTTCCGAATAGAATTTGTCATAGCCTAAAAAACAAATTGATAAAAGATGTTGAGATAAGAGCTATAGAAACCGAGATAATAGCGAAAAGCGGTAGATTAAATACATTTTGATCGCTATACAGCCAATTATTTCCAAAGAATCCAATTTCAAGAGTGAGTGTAATGTAAGAAAAACGACAACATTTATTAACCTCTCAATCTGATTCATCTGAAATTCACCAACAATGAACAACGAGCTTTAAAAAATATTTCGTTCACACACAACATTCCGCTTCCCGTCGGATAGCTCCTGTTAGAGCGTACAGACTCGGCAGATCCTAACTTATCGGGATACGATTGCGCAGCTCGAATTCTCTCGAAAACGCCCGGATAAACTGCCAGTGAACGAGGGTACCTAGAATTCTATTCATTTGGATCTGTAGCACAAGTTCGTTCGTTTACGCTCCTATCGCGCCTCTTGAAATCGCGTGCGGTAAACGTCCAGCCTTACGCGGCTTCAAGCTGCGTACTCGCTAGCTATTAAGCACACAAACATGCTATTAAAGTATGTCCGTGTGAACGTCTGGCACACGAGGCTATTCGAGATTCGTCGGTCTTTCCACGCTTTCAAAGGAATTAAAAAATACCTGTTGGTGGGATATATTAAACCCAGAGTTACTGACTGAGAAACACGCAACCTAACAACTGCGTCACTTTTTACGTTGTATGGGTCATAATACTTCCTAAGAATATCTAATTGATTTTCTCAAGATTGCGAAAACACCGACAAACCTCGGATAGCCTCTTCGTGTTCGTTAAGACGTTCCAGATGTACTAACCGAACACTTACGGCGATTTATGATCGCACGAATCTCTTTGATATTCATCAGTAAACTGACTTCCATCGTGGCAGATTGAGCGGTTTCGTGACACAAATCAAAGGAATTCGTGCAACCATAAAGTAAATTGAGTATTCGGTTCTTACATCTGGACGCGGCCTTAGCCTGTGCCAGACGACGCTGACACAGATGGACTTTCTAGCATTTTTTTGGCAGTTTCTGTGCGTCACTTTTGAGAAAATTGTGAAATCTTGTTCAAATTATATGCGTAGATACTTTTTCATTGTTGTTTTAAAATCAAAAGGGATTTCATGGAGAAGTGGCGTTGAGGCTAGGAGGATCTGGGCCGTACTACCTGTTATTTTCTGAGAAGATTTACTAAAGTAATGTATATTTTTAACACCATCAGAAACTAGAGATTCCAACGATCAATATGCTCACCAACTTTTTCGAAAAAGTAGATATTTTGATGTGAGACTTTTCGATTGAAAATGAGGGTGCTTTCCCGATATTCAGTTGAAATGAAGCGAAGAAACGTATCTATTAAAGCTTATTTTGGGAGGATTCCGAATCATTTTCACATTTTTTTTCTGAGTTTTCACTCCTAATATCTGAAACAGAATTATAAAAATTTTTTTTTCATGAAAAACGCCCTTGCGGATTGCAGTATTAAACTATTTGTCAAGGGCAGTTTCTGGCAAAACAGATTGCCTAATGAACAATACAGGAACAATACAAACGACAAAGAAAGCGAACTGTGACGTTTCAGAGTACAAATCTGACTCTTTCAGCAGCAGGAAATTTCAAGAATTATACTAACTGACAAAGAAACTGCAACATCCAGAAGGAGCTGTTTAAATTTCATATTTTTTTTTTGGTAAAACATAGATAGTATAGCAAGAAGTAAATGATTAAAGTTTGGAGAAAAAATCGAGAAGGCTTTTTCATGCAAACATTTTCTGTTACTTGAATATTGTAGTCGCTTTCTTGCATTTTTTTTAAAATTTTACAACCAACCAGCTATTCTAGGAGCTCCAAAGTCGATGTTTAGTTGTTGTTGAAATGCCTAGAGCACGTGTTCGCGAAATTTATCGCTAGCCAAGTGAATTTGAAAGAGTTCGAATTATTGGTCTACGGGAGGCGGGGTTGTCATTTCGAGAAATCGCTAACCGTACGATCAGAAATCCAACTACTGTTATAAGATGTTGTCAAGCGTGGTTTGATAATGCCCAATATCGAAAAAGAGTAGGCACCGGACGTCGAAGGGGCACAAATGAAGTTCAAGATCGACGTCCGAGACTTATGGCCATTAGAGACCGATTTGCAAACAACTCGATCTTTGGCTGATGAGTGGTTAGGAGAACAAGGCCATCCTGTAACTGTCCTAACGGTTTACCACTGTATAAGGTCTTTTGGACTGCACCATTATCGACCCCATCTTGTGTTACTTCTTACGGTGGAGCATCGCCGGCAGCGATTACAGTGGTGCAGAGAACGACAACATTGGAATGTGGAATGGCATCAGGTCGTCTTTTCTGATGAATCTCGATTCTCCTTGGGTACAAATGATGGCCGAAGAAGTGTTAAAAGACGTCGGGGAGAAAGACGTGACACTCATTTTGATGTTGAGCGTCATGTACACCGGACAGTAGGCGTTATGGTATGGGGTGTTATTGCACATGAAAGTAGGTCACCCTTAGTCTTTATTCGAGGTGACATGACAGCACTGCGTTACATTCAAAAAATAGTGGAGCCATATGTTCTCCCTTACCTCGATCGGCTCGAGAATCCAATATTTCAGCAAGATAATGCTCGACCTCATGTTGCCAGAGTTAGTTAAAACTTTTTTAAAGCGACCCATGTGAATCTTTTGCCATGGCCGCCGAGATCCCCCGATCTTTCGCCCATAGAGCATGTTTGGGGCATCATGGGTAGAAGGCTTGGAAATTCACCCCAGCCCCCACGGACTTTGGCGGCTCTGGGACATGAAGTACAGGTAGCTTGGGATAGTATCCCTCAGGAAGAAATAGACCATCTTCTTGCATCAATGTCAAGACGTGTTGGGGAGTGTATAGATAAACATGGTGGAAATGTAAATCCTTCCTTTTTTTCTCCAAATTTTAATAATTTACTCCTTGTTATACTATCTATGTTTTACCAAAAAAATTCAAAATTTAAACAGCTCCTTCTGGGTGTTGCAGTTTCTTTGTCAGTTAGTTAGTATTTTCTTTCGATTTTTCGTTTCAATTTGAGACTTTTGTTAAATTGACATTTTTGACAAAACACAGCAACACAGATTTATTTGGTTTGAAAGTTTTTTAATTTTACCTCTTTTCTAAATAAATTTAGCCAAAAAGGGGCTATTTCTGCCGAGCAATGAGCAAAATTACTCTCTCCATGCAAGAGGCCTCTATAATTTTTCTTTTCAAATTATCTGACTCCAACATCAGTATTTTTGTATTGTTCCAATCTATAATGTGATTCCCGCTGTTCGAACATACAAAAAAAAATATTTTTTTTGTTATAAAATTTATCGACTCTGGTCTAATATACTTAAAAAGATGATTAATTATTTTTCTTTGCCCTTCTGTGTTGATGTTTCTTACAGCGTTCACACTGACGCACATTGTGTTGTGTTGCGCCGTTTAGTGCCTCCCAGTGAGAATCCAGCATAAGGCATTTTACCAGTCCGTGAAAATTACATTTCCTGAAGACATATTGAAAATGGGTTCAGTTTTCTGCCACTTTCGGAGGTCATAAAATGTAATCCACATAAGATAAGGTGAAATTGAGTGGAGATTCAACCTTTTAGCCGGCTAATCGATAAATAATGACTTGGAAGAAATCGAAGATAAATTTGTTCACAAATTTTCTTGTTTCCAACAATTGGAGAGAATATTCTTCAAATTTATTCACATTAACCCGATGAATATCACAGACTACATACACCATGTAGTCTGTGGAGGATAGCCTATTTCTTCAAAAATATTGGTTAACTGAAATCACAATATAATATTGGGATAGCATTATTTGGACCGTGTGTTGGGGCTTTAAATGAGGCCTCTAAGATTTGGTGCTTTATTAAGTTCGAATTCGTGAATATGTATAATCCTTTCAATGATTCCATTCGGAAATTTATTTTTTCAGTATCTATATCCGAAAATATAGATCCGATCGAATTGAAACCTTGATCTTTTTTGCGAAATGATGGCTTGCCGGTTAATGCAACATGGTTTTATATCACCAAGTAGAGCTACGTTGGGCGGGGATAGGATGGGTTAACGCTCTTGCTATGAATTCAAACAAGCGCGTATAAGTTTTTGACCTAACGCCGGTGCTTATTCAGAAAATTTCATAAACATATTTTTGTAGAAACTTGGCTTATGTATTTGATATCATTGTTCGAGGAAAAAATTAGATTATCTACTATGCATTCTACGCCATTGATAAAAAATTCTAGAAAAGCCCTAATATCAAGTCAGCAGCTTTTGCGAGCATGTTCGTTGCCAATGCGGTCATTTTATCACGTATTAACTTCGCCAAACGCACCTTCAATTCCTGATTGAAAGATTTGGTGATTTTCTCATCATATTATCTTCCGCAATTCTATATGAACCTGAAAGCTGTCATTTTTCAATCGAGTACTGGATTTTAATTCGATCCAATCTGTATTTTTGGAAATATTGGTCTCACAATCGATCGCCAACCCAATAACTAATTAATAATTCGTGAATGTTCAAAATCCGCCCAATGATTCCGTATATCTAACCATTCAAAATTTAATTTCCCAATATTTCCAAGAATACAGATAAAATCGAATTGTAATCCAGTACTTGATTAAAAAATGACAGCTTGAAGGTTTATTCAGAATTTCCTGAGGAAAATATGATTAGAAGATCGCAGAATGTTGAATATCTACATGAAAAGAAAAATTGAAATTTTTTTTATTGTTCTAATGACACGATCTTCACGAAATTTTGCACAAAGTTGTTCATCAGCATTTCTAACTTATCATGACACGAAATTTGACAAAATTTTTCCCAATACCTCCATTTGTAGCGAACTGAAATTTAGTACACTACTGTGTAATATGAAGCTGGAGATATGAGCAGTTTTTTTTCAAATTTACTGATAGTACGATCTCAACAAAATTTCGCAAAAGATGTTGCGCGTCATTGTGCTTCAACTAAGTTTAAATCCAATCTTTATAGTACTTCCTGGAATATCATAGAAATAACCCCAAAATTTACAATGACTTCAACGTCTCGACTGAGAGCGGGTGTGAATTTGCAGCTTCATTTTTACGTTATATTTTGGATGCTCTCGAAGTTTGGTGATTCATCGTGAGTAATTTTTCATACCAATATTGTACGAGATCATCAAGCTGATGGTTTTGCATTTTTGACGCTTTTCTTTTCATTCATAATTCTAATAATTTACCGGTTCTTACGCGGATATTGTTCATAGCTACATGTGTTGTCCCATTCGGTGATAACATTTGTTTTATCGTCAGCGAACATCGCCTGTGAATTCGTCAACATACGCCCACGATTGCATCTGGCTGACACAGTGGCGGCTCGTTTTGTTGGAACCGAACCCTGTTTTTATTTTGGTAGATTTCCTTTTCTGAGTGATTCCCATCCTTTTCTGTTTTTTTTTCGTGGCCCTCCTGTTCTGTCTGAGTCTTCCTTACGGGTCCAAGGAAGTGAAGAGTGTTTTACCTGAACCTTTTCCTTTTTACTTTTCGATATGCCAGGATACTCGTGCACTATTTGCTTTAAGAGAGTAACAGGTGATCACTTGTCGGTTTCATGTCCGAGATGTAGTAAATATTTCCATGCTGTCTGTGCTGATCTTACTGAAAGGGAGATTGAGTTTTTTAAGTCAACCGATGATGTCTGGAACTGTACATTGTGTGTCTCAACAGCGCGCAAACTCCGTAGCAATTCTGATGGTACGAAACCACCGTCTTCTGTACAATTAGGTGCAATATCTAAGGAGGGTTCCTGTCAAGATAACCAAATTACTTTGAAACATTTTGAGCTCCCTATGGAACATATTCGTGGAATAACATCTACCATGGAACGCATCGAGAGAAGACAGGATGACTTGATTGCTCAGGTGGCATGTTGTTCTGCCAAGGTTGAGGAACATTCGGGGGTACTGGCTGAACATCAACTGAATATTGCTTCATGCAGAGATGATATTTCAGCTCTTCAACGTGGTCATTCTTCCATGTCTGAGGAGATAGCGTCCGTGGGCGGTAGGGTTGCCGATTTGCAGGGTACCAAACCTTCTGGGCATGATGGTGTTGATGTCTCTGAGGTTCTGGATAGAGTAGAGAAATCACATAATATCATTTTAACCGATGTCCCCGAGAGTCCCGACGTTGCTTCCGATGCTACTCTGGTAAAGTCCATTCGTCATCCGGCAGCTTCATAACGGGTGTGACTCGTCTTCCTGGTAAGGATAACGCTCGTCCACGTTGGGTCAAGGTTTCATTCTCCAGCTCTGTGGTCACTAAGTCTCTGCTCAGGAACAAACACCTACTGCAGGGACACCGGGAATATCGGGGTGTAAAGATTCGAGATGATAAAACGAAGAAACAGGCTGATGAGTTGAAGGGTGTACGGAGGGAACTGGAGAGAAGACAAGCGTCGGGTGAGGCTGATTTAACCATCAGGTACATCAGCGGGTGTCCAAGGGTGGTAAGCTCTGTACCCTCCAAGATTGCTGCAAAAAACCTCAAACCCTAAATATATGGCCTTTTATGTATACAAACGTTATGTCTCTTGGTTCTAAATTTTTGGAACTCCTTTCTTTTGTTGAGGTACACAAACCAAGTTTGGTTCTAATTACTGAAAGCTGGCTGCATCCTTCTGTTCCAGACTCGACTTATTCTATTCCGAACTACTCTTTTTTCCGTCATGATAGTAAAGCTGCTCTGGGTCATCGTGGTGTGTGTGTTTATGTGCATGAGAATCTGTCTCGCGAGTTCAATATTGATGTCTGTCACAAAAACTGGCCAGATATTGATAATATTTTCATAACAATATCTAACCCCCAATTTTCAATTGTTCTTGGATGTATTTATAGACCTCGTCCTTGTGCTGATGACGTCGACGTGGTTCGGTATCTCAGGGAGTTGTATGAGTCATCTTCCAATATATTAATCGCTGGAGACTTCAACTGTCCAGATTTGAATTGGCCACTCATAAATCTCCCGTCAATCGGGTCTCCCTCTTATCCTTACGCTGATCTTGTTATGTCCACTGGTCTCCAGCAGGTGGTGAGTAAGCCAACTAGACATAGGTATGGCCAAACTTCCTCTTTACTCGATTTAGTCTTTGTATCTGATAGAAACTTATTAAGTTGAACACTTTCCACCTTTTGGTAAATCCGACCATGACGTTTTACTAACTGAACTGCAGATACAATTACCCACTGCATTGAAGTCTCACCAGACAAGGACCAAGAGAATTGTTGATTACAACCGCATAACAGAGGACCTCTCATCGGTTGACTGGAGTTCCCATTTAACACCTGATCTACCAATAGACCAGATGTGGAAGCTATTTGAAGCGGAACTGAATAAAGCTATATCTGCAGGCACCAGGAACGTTACATCTGCTTTCATTCCAACAAAGCCCTGGATAAACGATAAAATCATTAAACTTCTGAGACGCAAGAGATCACTTTGGCAGAGATATCTACGCAGTCGTCTGGAACCAGACTACAGGACTCACAGGGATTTCTCCAATTTCGTGTCTTCTACAATTCATTCCGCTTAAACCGATTTTGAACGAAAGTTAGCGACCAAATCCAATAAAAAGCAGTTTTTTAAGCACTTGCGAGCCAGTATGAACTCTAAGGTGAGTTTCCCAGTCGTGAGAAACCAGTCTGGCGACGTCTGTAGTAGTCCACGTGAAACAGCTGACGTTCTGGCGAGTACGTTTGCCGAAGTGTTCACCCCAGAGCCTACAGGGAAGTTACCACCTTTTGCTACTGCTCGAGCGTGTAATGCTCTGGATACTGTAACCGTGACGGAGGAAATGGTGAAGGAATATCTTTCTGAGGTGAAGGTGGCTGGTTCCCCTGGCAGGGACGGATTTTCGCCGCGTTTGTTGAAGAACTGCAGTGGAGCCTTGGCGTTTCCGATTTTTCTATTATTCAGGAAATCTCTCTCTAGCTGCACTCTGCCCCTAGATTGGCTATCCGCCTCTGTGACGCCCATTTATAAGAAGGGTGATAAGCTGTCTCCTCTTAATTATAGACCCATAAGTCTGCTGTCGGTCTTGTCTTAGGGTCTTGGAGAGGATAGTTTGTGACCAGATAGTCGACTTCTGCTCGGTCCAGAATGTTTTTCCCAGCCAACAACATGGATTTATTCCTCATCGTTCCACCCTCACTAACTTAATCTGTTGTCTCAACGACTGGACAAGAGCGTGGGATAAGAATATTTCGGTTGATGTTATTTACCTCGATTTTTCTAGAGCATTTGACCGAGTACCACACAATCGTCTTCTTCATAAGCTAAATCATCTAGGGTTGAGGGGAGGTCTTCTCGAGTGGATTCGTGCGTTTTTGACCAACAGAACTTTTCGAGTGAGAATTGGCGATGTTTACTCTTCTTCCGAGTGGCATGTTTGCAGTGGTGTCCCTCAGGGATCGGTTCTCGGTCTTATTATATTCCTTTTGTATACCTCTGACCTCCCTGGTTGTTTT
Source organism: Myrrha octodecimguttata (assembly GCA_958510865.1). NCBI lineage: Eukaryota > Metazoa > Arthropoda > Insecta > Coleoptera > Coccinellidae > Myrrha > Myrrha octodecimguttata. The sequence continues at coordinate 28,060,581 of OY294056.1, forward strand.
TTGTCGAAGTGTTCCATGTACGCGGATGACACTAAAATCTATAATTTTCCCCTTCTCAACGCCTCAATTCTCCAACAGGATCTCGATAGACTGGCTGTTTGGTGTCGGGAATGGTTACTTCCACTGAACCTGGATAAATGTCACGTTTTGCACATAGGCAGAAATAATCCCAAACTTCCATACACAATTGACAATCATTGTATTTCTTCTGTCACCAGTCAATGTGATTTGGGCTTGACCATATCGAGCGATCTGACTTGGTCAACCCATATTGCTTCTATTACAGCTAAGGCCCGTCAACTTACCTACCTGGTTCAGAAGTCTTTCCGAGGCTCTGACAAATCTGTTTGTAAACTTCTTTATGAGTCTTTCATACGCCCTATCATGGAGTACGTTGGTCCAGTATGGTGGACTGCCTTTGCTTGTGAGATCAATTCTCTGGAATCTGTCCAGAGGTAGAATACCAGAATACCATATGGACTCGACCGACCTGATTACGAGACCCGTCTTCGAGTGAATAACATGACTTCGTTTGCTGATAGACGCGCTAGAGGCGACTTGATATTCTCATACAAATGTATGCACGGATTTTTTGGTTCTGAAGTAGAGGCTATTTTCCCAAAAAACGTCAATCATCTCTGAGGTCACAATTTCAAATTGAAGAAGGAGAATTTCCGTACTGTTCCCAGACAGATGTTCCTTTCGAACAGAATCTTTTCACCCTGGAACAGTCTTCCCAGTTCGGTAGTCAATAGCTCCACCACCAATAGCTTCAAGAATGGCTTGGATAGACTAAGATGAGACGTCTTTGATTGTGGATATGTGTTCGCTATAACTGGTGCTGATTTGTGTTACCTGTTTCTTCGAATAATTTTACTTTTTTTTGGATTCGCTCATCTGTTTGTCTTCACTATAGGGAAGTGTACATTGAATTTTGTATTCTTTAAGTGAGCTTATTTGAGTTTATAGGTGTTCACCTCAACTCTAATTGTATTTTTGATAATAATAATAATAATAACTCCGAACCGTTTGGCCGATTTCGCACATTAACGAACTCAACCGTCGCATTTCGAAATGCAAACTACCCTGAAAGCTTTAAGTCGATGTAAGCATTCTCCGTACACCAGTAATTGTGCCTACGGCCGGACAGAATCGATTTCGACACCGGATTTGTCACCAGTGAGCCTAACCTAGTCGTTTTAGGTCCTTATTGGAAAAAAAATCGAAAATTACAGACATTGTGACAAAACGATTACGCGCTGTTCCCCAGAACATGCACGCAAAAAACATCTATCAGGGTTTCTGGAGATGACCACTGCCACTCCGTTTGTGATAGCAGTATTCTTTGTAGTCATCATAGTGTAGTTCAGCATGCGCTAAATTATTTTTTATTCCTGATTTTAATTTTAATATTAGCCAACTTCGACTTCAAAACGAAGAAAGACTCACGTGGCTTTTCATTTTTCTGGCAGCATATTTGAACTGTAGAAGTTTGAAAGAAGGACTTCTAACCTCATTCAAATAATGAAGCGAAAAGTGAAGGTCAATATTTGAACAACGTAGGAAAATATGATAATATGAGAAAATTTTAAATTGATTTAAAGGTTCCGAGCTTAGTATATTTCACTATTGAAATCTTGATATAGTATAGAATATTTGTGAGTATAACAGTAATTGAATGTAAGAGGCTGGATTTGATTATATTGATCAGGTGGCCATCAGGAGAGGGCCTGCTCTTTCAAGAGTTCTTAGAAAATCGAGAGATTGGTGGTGTTCTGGCCAAACTTTTTTATTATGTCCTTAATCTATTTCCTTCCCCTTCCTGATCATAATGGGGCAATCATATCGAATTGTAGAGCCATTGATCTAAACACGACACAACCTGCTGAATAATATAGGATGGACCATGGTATTGAGACTACTTTAAGGGAACAGTACGAATTTAATCTTATTGTAAGAACCATTTGATTTTCACTGAAAACGACCACATTTTGGTATATAATATCACATCATTTATTTGCCTATCGTCTTGATGAACACAGAAGGCGAGAAGTTCTAGAAAGTTTTAATGAACTTTCTGCTACCACTTTCAATAAATAGCATGACGAATAAATATTTCGAGCCCTTCTAGTATTTTCGGCTTGCCTTCATAAACACTATTCACGTAGCCCGAAGTGAAAAAGTCACAGAAAGTCAGGCCTGAAGTGACCTAGGAGTTTATGGAATATTACCCAGCCGTAAAACGACACACCCTGGAAAAAGTGCTGGTTTAAGGTCTTTTCGGGCCCGGTGCGCGGAAGACCGACGGGCCTCCTCGACGGACTTGAACCAATTTATTCTGTTTGGTTCAAGGCGTCCCCTGCTCCCGCGTGCCAGCCCCAAGCGCCTAGTGGATAAACCGGCACTGCCTGAAGATATTTCGCGAGCTACATGCATTGATTATCGAATGTTATGAGAGGTGGCTGCATTTGGCTGAACCTAAAAATTTCTGAATTCATTGTTTTATTACTCTTTAAAATGTTCTACATTAGGACATGCGACCCGTGTCAGCTCTTTAATCGCTGGTATTCTAGCAAATGCTGATATTGGACCTACTAGAGTAAAATTTTTTGCATGTTTCATTTCAACTCTTGTTATCGTAACTGTTTAACTCCATTTTCTATTATTATTAGTTACTAACGAAAAAGGTCATGTGTGTGTATTGCATTTTTGAAGAGGCAATTGAATTACCTTTAAAACAAGGTGTCATACCCAAACCCACTTCCCATTTAACATTTCATGGGTTGCTGTCATCATGCTCTCCGAGTTGATACAAACTGATTAGAACCAACCATATATAATGTTTCCCTACGAACAAAAATTTACTTCTTTTTGCACGGGTCCCGAGATACCTATTGTTGGTAACTTTTCTTCAAATTGACACACAGTTATGAAGGTGTTTAACCTCTGCCTATTCAATTGCATGAAATAAGTCATTTTAGTTTCCATCCAGTATCCAATAAAATTTTTGATAATCACTAATCATCCACTATTTCTAGGAAACGTTTAGAATGGAAGAAACCTAAAAAGAAGTCGAAATCCAGATCCAAGCAGAAAAATCGGGTAGAGATGCTCTGCGAAGATGTTCAACTTCCACCGGAAATCGAACTACCCAGCAATGCTTCTGCATTTGCAGTATTTGCTTCTATTCGCCTTGCCGTACTGGATAGGTGGATGAAGCAGGCAAGTCAAGACTATCTCCAAAGTAGCTGCAGTGCTCCTCTTCAGGATCAAAGTGAAATCGAGAGTGACACCGAGGAGAATAGTCAAACTTGCACCTATATGCCTATGAAGGTATCTAAAGTTGTTGGACTTGGTTTGAGATCAGTTTTCGAGATCATAAAGGAAAGTAGGATTACTCATCCTATGCTATGTACCAAAGCTTTATCTGCTTTACTCGATGTTTTACAAGGACAAAGCCCAGAAGGTTTGATTTTTTCCATTTGTATTCAGATCATTAGTCTAATTCAATATTTAACGGTATTGCGTGCTTTCTATTTGATGATTTGAGCAGCTCCGAGCTCTCCAAATCGTCAAATAGAAAGCACGCATTGAGTTCATACAGGATCGTCCCTAAAAGTTTCGATAAATGAATTGAGGCTGTAGAATTGCATTTGCATACTGTTGGCGGTACGAGAAATATACACGCTTGTTCACTATGAATTGTCCACTCCTTGTTATCGTTATTATTAATTTTGTTCCTACACACTCTGGAACCAGTTCTGAATCAGGCGGAGTGCGAGCATATTCGAACTGATTCTGGAATTGACAACTATATAGTGTTCTAACGTAAAATGAATTGTTGTCGGACCGGTTCTAGAACAGTGAATTCAGTTCTTGGCTTTACAGAAGAACTGAGAAGGACGAATTGAAACGGTCAGCTGTTATATGTCATTCGAATGCAGCAAGGGGCAAAAAACCACATCTGGCATAGACGGGCGCCACTTTCGGGTGAGAAACAGACTTTAGGCTATATCAAGGGAATTTTTAAGAATTATTCGTTTGAACGGAAAATATATCAGACACTACATTAATATCCATTAATTATTTCAAAACTATATGATATATATACCTCTAGACAGGGCTGGGCAAAATACATGCTTGGCTTAATTGAAATACAAATTACAAAATACTTTCTCGCAGGCATTCGAAATACAAAATACAAAATACTTTCAAGTCGGGTATTTGAAATATAAGATACAAAATACAGTATTTTAACTATTTGTATTTGAAATACAAATTACAAAACACATTCAGGTGTAAGGTAAAATGTGAAAAGAGTACAACTAATTCAGATCAGCTCTTTTATCGCTAAATAAAGAATTTTCTCTCAGAAACACAAGATTTTTGATAGTAGTATCAGACAAACAGCCTCATGTTGGGGAATGAATGAAACCTGCTAAAGAAAACAATCCTTTTACAAGTCCTGATGGGCAGAAACTTGTGTTACATTGTATGAACACATTTTTTATGTTAGGATAATGTTCAAGGATGGTAAACTCTTTGCTCTCATCGTTTTTAGAAGTTGACTAACTCTTACTCCATGGTGGAATGACCATTGCGCAGGATCTTTTCTTCCTTTCCATTTGCCGAAAATATGATTGCTAGCAAAAGAACTAGATGAAGCAGATGAACGTCGCGCCATCTGAAGGGAGGTTCAGGGACTATTTTCTGTAGAACGCTCAGCGCTAAATGTATTTGTTCGAAAGTATTTCGAAGACAAAAGTATCGAAATACAAAATACAAAATACTTCAGCGTCAGGTATTTGAAATACCAATTACAAAATACATTTTCAAGAATTAATTGAAATACAAATACAAAATACGTATTTGTATTTCAAATACGTATTTCAATTACAAGTAATTGAAATACTGCCCAGCCCTGCCTCTAGAGGTGTAACGATGAGTGTGACTCGATTTTCTGAGCAAGAATAACTCTATCTATTCAGAATTGGTTCCCAATGAGCGCAAACGTGTGCATTGATTCAGTTCTCAATGAGTTCAAGACAGTAACAGAACTGGGTGTTGGAACAAACCTATATCTCGTACAGATTATTAGTATATGGAAGTTTGGGTTGAATTTGAACTGCATATAATGATGTGTTTTTAGATGTTTGGGTCCATAGAACTGGCCTCTTAGATCGGCTAATCTCACACTACTCGACTCTTATTTATCGGATACTATCAAGCAAAAAATGTTCAGAATGAGCCAACATTCGATTCGAGCATTTCGGGTATTCAATCCAAACGTTCGTAAAATCATAGTAGGTGTTGATCTTTGCATGAAAGAGGAACACGCTACCCGGTATGCTGTTGCGCATGGGGAGAGTAATGGAGAATGATCTCACTCGCACAATATGACGTAGATCTATAGACCAAATCGAGCATTTACTTAGGGAATCTCTACGCAAATGGTATATAATTGGAATAGAAAAGTAAAGTTTTGAGAATTGTTTGTAATTATTCGGATATAAATATTTAAACTGCTCAATTAATAATAATGTTTTATTAATTCCTCTTTTTCCTTCAGAAATCGTTCGAACCGCAGATTTCAGGACCGTATCCTATACTACAAATTTTCATTTTTACTATTTTGGGCATGTACTGGTGGAACGGGTCTCAAACGACTAGAATGAACTGAAAGGTGAACAATTATGCACAAAATTCTTTACTGCGCGCGGCTCCTCAGCAATTAATACATTTATTAAATTTCTTAGCGCTCTTTCCAAATAACTGAATTTTTAGATTTGTTTCGAAAATGGTCTCCAAATATCATACTTAGACTTACTCACATATTGCAGACGTAAAAAGTTATCTGTTTGTAATATTTGGACTTACTGATGAAATTTTGTTATTGGTTTTTTTGTCAACAGACAGAAAAAGAATAGATTTAAAGCTTCCCTATTGTGCGGTTAACGTCAACGTGCGCTGGTTCACTTACTCCTACGTGTTCGAATTTATTGTTTTTTTTGATTCTTTATACAGTACCTAACCGTTTAAATTTTGTTGTTTGATTCTTTTCAGTATAATATGTATTGTATACCAACATATAATCGAGAATATCATTGGCAAGAGAATAAGTTGGCGACACTGTTTTAACTGGCAGCTATTTTGTCAGCTGTCAAGTGATTTGTGTTTAGTTTGGTCTGGCATTTCAACATGAATAGACTGACGCCTGAACAACGCTTCCAAATTGTGCATATTTATTTTGAAAATAATGGTTCAGTTCGAAATACGTATCGCGCTTTACGTCCATTTTATGGTCAACATAATCGTCCATCAGAGCAATTAATTCGACTAACTATGGACCGTTTTCAAACCACGTTTACTCTTAACTGCTTATACACATCCGGAGAGACGTCGTACAGTGAGAACAGAAGAAGCCATTGCCATTTATGGGCTGGTGAAATCATTGGTCCGTACTTCTTTAAAGCCGATGCTGACAAGAACGTTACAGTCAATAGTGAACGCTATAGAGCCATGACTACTGACTTTTTCGTTCCTCAATTGAACAACCATGATGTGCAGCAGCCGTGCTTTCGACAAGACGGCGCAACATGTGACACAGCTGGTGCCACAATTGATTTACTGAAGGAAATTATTGATAACCGCAAAATTTGATTTTCCGGGCTCGTGAATTGGCCTCCAAGATTTAACGCCGCTAGACTATTTTCTCCAGATTAGATTACGTGCGAGCCAGCCGAGGCGGTCATATGCCAGAAATGATATTTGAATTATAATGCCAAAAGATAATCTTTTGAATAAAGTGAATTTCATGTCAATTTTAAAAATTCTTCCTTGTTTCATTCCATTTCAAAGTTCTATACCTAAAAAGGAGTGTCGCTTCTGTGATACTTCTTTATTCTGTGCTGATAATGACGTTCAACGTTTGTGTTGAAGGTTCGTGTTGAGATATTTTCCTAGTACGACGTCATGCGCGAGGCCGACGAAAATAAGCATGGTTAGTAGCACACGTTAAGAGCAAACACCAACTACCATGTGCTTGTGAATTATGGCTTCGCGCAACACAGCCAAAGTTAAGTTAAACCTCGTTAATATCTCAAGGTTAGGCACCTGCCCACGGTCTGCATGCTTTAACGTTGCCAATAGCCGCGAGAAATATTAGAATACCGAATAATTTTGACGTTAATAGGAGAAAACGTGGTGTTGTTCTGCAGGCTTCTGTGATTATTTTCTGGATTTTTTTCTGAGATTTACCTAATTCTTTTGTGAGAATGCGCCATATTAGTTATTTTTCCATTTTTCACCGCATTTCAGATTTATTTTCCCGTAAAATCTTGAATATAAAAAAGTGTCAACATTGCGCATTCCTACAATTTTTTTCAACCATTTGCACCAGAAAAATTTTTTGAAAAAACGAACTCTGGCCTCCAAAAGTCGTTTTATATTAGAGGTATTATTTTGTCTTAAGTTGAACAATGTAGCATACCGGGTATTTGTAACGTGGTTCGGAATGAAATCTCCAATATTTTAAACATTCATTGAAAAAATTGACTATTCTATACCTGAATATATTTTCATTTCATTCATTACTTCTGGACTATACGAGATATGTATAGGGAGACGAATACAAAATTAAATAAGTCACCTGTAGAATAATTACATACAGAATGTTCCATTCAAAAAATAAAATGTGTATAGTTGGAGTAGTTTTCATGAGTCTCCAGAATGAAGAATTTGAATAATGATTGAAGGGATCTTTCTTTTGAGTCACCCCTGTATGCTGAAACTGAGAATTAAACCATTGACAGAATACTAAATGATTTTCTGTAAGCACAACCATGATATAAAAAACATCATGGGCACAACCATAATGTAAAAAACATAGTGTGCTCATCTGAAAAATGAGTTACGTCAGCAAGATTAAAATACAAAGAGTTATATTCTGTGCTTTGAAATTGCATGTTAATTCAAAGCACAGAATATACAACTCTTTGTATTTTAATCTTGCTGACGTCACATTTTTCAGATGAGCACACCATGTTTTTTACATCATGGGCACAACCCAATTTAAATATTTAGCAACTTTGAACCCTGAAAAAAATTGTCATTTTTCAATGGTAAAGAGAGCATGTTTGTTTATCCATGTCTACAAAATTTTGGATTGATCTGTCTTTTCGTTTTCCAAATACTTCTAACATTGTTGAAACACTGCTTTCAATACTAGCATAATCACAAGGACGAATATCTGTCGATAAATCAACAAATATTCCACCTTGGTCAGAGCTAATCATCCAATCAACCAATACATTGACACCTAAGAAGCGGATCCAGGGAGAACGATAACAGCTGTTTCACAGTTATTACTGATCGTCAGGTCATCTTACCTTGGATAAAACCGCTAAATACGAATCTCGATACTTGTCACCTTTCTGATAGAATACGGCAGTATTACTACGTACAGCGCGTCATCTTCCAGGAGTATCTTGCGAATCCTACCTCCGAGTGCAGAATAATTTGATCAATAAGCATTACGTTCATCCTTTTGTCGTATCAGGTCGCTGCATCTGCGATTTTGGAAACACTCGGTTCATGTGGTTTTCCCACAAGAGGATAACGTCCAACATCTGACAAAGATTGCTTTTGATGATTAAAGACGCTGAGAGCTATGTATTTACTTAAATTGATTTCAAGAGGTTTTAAGTTCGGAGGATATTATTACGAAACTTTTTGAAAAAAGGAAAACTAGTTTCAACTTCATTTAAAAAGTCTTCATCAGGGCTCTCAAATGGAAAACGAAGAATACAGTACAAATTGCTCTAAATCACAACATCACAATTTTCCTTGAAACAAATTGAATACACATATAGTTTATAAGTGGGGAAACAAGGTCTGTTATGGTTATACATGATTCAATGGACTGAATAGACATTCTAGCTCATTACTTCTTTGTTTGGTTTGGTCGTCTGGGATTAGAATTTTGGAAATGATAACGTCATTGGAGATTGTCCACAGGCTGAGGTAGTTTCCGGAGATTTGCGGATCGAGAGGTCAAGTACACGAATGTATATACTTGAATCAGGGAAGAGATTCCTATTTATACAGGGTGATTTTTTTAAGTGTTTCATTAGAAGTTTTCGAGGAAGGAATTGTAATACAGATTCAAGATTTTGGATTTTCGTTTTAGAGAACATGAACTTTAATTGCAAAATATTTTCAAGCGGAATCTACTTCCGGTTTCACCGGAAACGAATGTAACTTCGTTATTTCAAATGCAACACCCTGTATATTTTTACATATTCGAATTCTTCGTTTAATGTTACACTGATTTGATGTATGATATGTGCAACCATTCAAGCGGTTTTAGAATTATAACCTGATTATCAAATTTTTTGAAAAAAAGGTTGTCACAGATTAGTGTCCATATCTTCAGAACCCCTCATTATAAGAATTTCTTTTTGCGAAAGTAGAACAAAAGAAAGTACGCTGATACTGTTTCTTGTATAGCTTATGAGGAAATATTATACAGGGTGTCTGAAAAAGGGCCCCAAATTGAGACTCAATAAAACTATGAAATCTCACTTTTTTCAAATGGCAACCCTATAATTTTGTAATTCCAATCGATTGCCCGTCAAAAACTACTTAGAGTGTCCCCAACATTCCATGCCTCTAAAATCAGTAATTTCGCCGTAATTGAATAAAATTCGAATTTCGGGAATAAATCAAGGTTTCTTAGTCTAACCATAGATTTTGTTAAAGTTCGTAAATGTGAATTTCTTTCGTTGAATTTCTAATTACCCTTTCTAGGAATTTGTTACATTTGCCGCAAATAAAGAACATACTTTTGATATATCATTCTAGTGTAATTGTTATTGCATGTTTTGCATAGTGCTTGACCTGTAAGAAAAAGTAAGAATGACAGTTCCTAACATAGCCTACTTCAAAAATGCAAGCTTACAAATGAATCTGACTGTGCGAAAGCAGGCTTTGATCATGAAATTCGAATTTCATTGAATAACGGCAAAACTACTGATTTTAGAGGCATGCAATGTTCGGGACACCCTCACTACTTTTTGACGAGCAATCGATTGGAATTACAAAATTATAGGGTTGCCATTTGAAAAAAGTGAGATTTTATAGTTTTATCGAGGCTCAGTTTGGGGCCCTTTTTCAGACACCCTGTATAATATTTCCTCATAAGTTATACAAGAAACAGTATCAGCGTACTTTCTTTTGTTCTACTTTCGCAAAAAGAAATTCTTATAATGAAGGATTTTGAAGATATGGACACTAATCTGTGACAACCTTTTTTTCAAAAAATTTGATAATCAGGTTATAATTCAAAAACCGCTTAAGTGGTTGCACATATCATACATCAAATCAGTGTAAAATTAAACGAAGAATTCGAATATGTAAAAATATACAGGGTGTTGTATTTGAAATAACGAAGTTACATTCGTTTCCGGTGAAACCGGAAGTAGATTCCGCTTGAAAATATTTTGCAATTAAAGTTCATGTTCTCTAAAACGAAAATCCAAAATCTTGAATCTGTATTACAATTCCTTCCTCGAAAACTTCTAATGAAACACTTAAAAAAATCACCCTGTATAAGTACCCTCGATCTTCTCAATTGAATAATGATATGCCTTATTCAGATTTTTCAATGTTAGTTCTATTATGGGTATATTTTTCTTTTGTTTGATCGACATCATCTTATGGATTATGCGTTTTTGAAATTTTGTTTGTTGTTTCTGATGTGCCATCCGTCGAGTAATAACCTGTATGAATTCAAATAGGTTATCATTTTGTGAACGGATTCAACAAATCTTATCGAACAATCACCGTATTCCTGTGGTTTCGTTTGGTCCGAAACAACGATTATTTCTTTTCAAAACTCAGATAGCTACCGAATACTGAAATAGACTCCTGAAATGCGTTCATAATTGTGATTTTATTAATTGAATTATTCGTGGGGGTGTTTTATTAACGTCTAAGGTTCCTACAGTGAAGATAATAAAAGATATTTCGATGAATAATACATTTTTTGTATTTCAATGGCTGATTACCGGTGATTTTTTGGCCTCTTTGCTCTACAAAAGAATAGTTGCCGAACAAGGCATCCGAGAAAAAATTGTTGACCTCTGATTTCGCATGATAACAATGGGCAAAGCTGTACAATGCTCTTTATCAAGTTGCTTACATGAATGACAAAGTTGACATACAGCTTATCTCCTATCACACAACAGTTCTGCTGCTCAGAATCTCTGAGCAGCTTGGGACCAGACGCCTAAGAGATTGAAAGAAGTTTTGATGGCATGCATGTTCATGACATGTCTCAGTTGAAGCCTCACAGGGTGTCCACGTACTCTACGAGGCTTACATAAGTAGTTGGAAGATATAAATCATAAGTTGCTCTCAATAATTCCCAATCAATGGCTAGGGCGCACCTGTTGCGCCCCTGGAGCCCACTACTACGATGCATGTAGCTTTGATAGCACGAGCGTGAATCTCCAGTGCGTCAAATTATAAGAGCATGCGAGATTGCGATATCGCGAATAGGCTTCTCGCTTTGTGACACAACTATAAGCAGTTAGAGTTAAAAAAATGTCTTTCTGATATATATCTATGATCAAGACTAATCAGATCTACCTGTATTATGTCTTTCTAGGACCATGATGAAGACTACCTGCATTATGACCACCCCCGTGTTCGCGTTGGCCAAATCATCAAAACGAGTTACTCGAGAGCAGGAAGCCGACTCGCGGTATCAAAAACTCAGTTGCTTTTTGGCCATTCCTGAAATGAAAAGAAAGAGCTACTTTCAGATGTAATCATCGAACAGTGACCCGAAAATGGACTTAAAAGACAACGTTGGTTACACCGATGAAGAATCCTTGGTCATATTCTATACGGCCGTCCGTGTTTGCTCTTACTTTCGAAGGATAGTTCTACCTAGAGAACTGAAAGTGCAAGTGCGGCTGGGTTGGTTTATTGGTGAAATCACATACTGTTTGGAGCTATTCTCCTCAATTCAAGTAGCCATACCAATGGGTACCTGCCCCTCAGTTTTCCAGACAGAAGCTCTTGGAATAAGAGAATGCGAGGAGCTCGATTACCGGAAAAAAGCCTGACGGAAAGGGGAAGAAAGGAGGAGGCAAATGGTTTCTGATCTCCCCTACTCGATGAGCTGGACCGAAAACATTTTCGTAGTCGGTAAATTGGAATGGAGGAAATTGACAGGTGAACTCACAGTACACTGTTTTGTGAATTATAACATAGAAAAGATTCACCATGATAACATGTCGCTTTCATGAAGCTAGTGAAACATCCAAAAATCTGGTTCTCGATTGTGAAGCTGCCTAATGGTAAAGGCTGAAATACATTGGGTCGTGGTTCTTAAAAACTGCACAATTGATGGATGTAGCTCCCACAAAGGTAGTAAAGTATTCATTGACATTTTACTGCCCTACTGATTAACAACACAGGGTACCACAATCGATATTCTGGTCAAAGGTTCCAGAAAAATTTGGATAATATGATTAGAAGATAGCAAAATCGATTCATCAGGAAGTAGAGCTGCTTTGGGAGAAGTCAATACCTGGAGGGTGTCTACACCCTCTCTACGAATATGTCAAGCTCGTAAACCCTCTTGAGTTCGTGTCAGCGCTTTTCGAGAGTTTAATGAACGAAAACTTTTGGGACAGAGCATGTACATCGATCACATAGATATTTTCGATACTTCTATGACTTCGATCAATTCAGTTCAAGCAATATGCATAATTTTAGAATGCACCCAAATACCTGATTCATATGTTTATTGCTTTTGAATATAGACTTTAGAAATATATCATTTGACAACACTAAAAATTTAATAATAACAAATGGCTTATACCTATACAACTCTTAGACTTGAACCATTTATTTTTCAGACTTGAAGTCCGAACCTCTGGATATCATAGATCCTTTATTCGATTTGCTATTAGATTTAGCAACGTTACATGGACCAGAGAGCTCAGTAGCAAATGATGGGACACATTTAACAGCAATAGCATGTGCCTGTTTATTATCACTTGTCGTTGTTAGAGGAGATACTGGAAAATATTTGGCTGCTACTGCTGCTCTACTGATGTGTCCAAGAGCACTTTCACTTCAAAATATACAGGTACGATAAATTATTACAAAGATGGTTTCTTGATAGGAATTCGTGAAGTAAAAAGTTGCGATTGAGACAAGAAATGAGAATTTCGGCCGGTATCATAAACCTGCAAAAACTATAATTTTACCTGCAAATTTTGAAACTTATGGGTACTTCATCCACCAGTTAACTAATAGTAATCTGTCAAAACAGTTTTATAATACTGTCTCTTCGAAGTTGAGTTTCAATTGGAGGCACGATACATTAAAAAAAGACTCTAAACAGTTACGCTATAGACGCACTTCTGTAAAAGGTATTTATGCTATAAAAACCACCTAGGGTTGGTTTAAATACTGCATTTTGATATGGGATAGTTTTTTAGGTCTAGTTGGTTGTTGAGTGTTCTCTTTCAATTCATACTAATGATTAACTTGAGTCTACACCAAGAGTCTTATTATTATTACCTATATATGGTAGTAGTTTTCGCCATTGAATCTTTCAGCGATAGATTTGCCTTCTTCGAGAGATAGATTAAGCCAAGACTAAACATTTAGATCTTCTGTTTGTCTGTCAATTAGTATGATAAGATATAGTATGTAGGCCATTAAATCAAGTAAGATAGATTCGCCCTTGTATTTCAATAGAATTCAAGTTATTCACCCAAAAAATAATTAATACACAAATAACTTCACGATAGAAAACTGCCAATCAAACCGTATATTTGTACCTGGTAGTTTGTAATTTAATTGAGGTGATTAGAAAGAAAATGAATTCAAAGATTCGCTTTTATTTTGTTAATTGTTGGGGATACCCTAGAATTGTTTCCATTGAAGGCGGCGCTATTTGGAAATTACGGCCGGTCGTCAGGGCAACGGTCTGTCTGAGAAAACAAGCAAATTAAAAATGACAATTGCCGAATTTACCATAAATAGTGTCATGCGTTCTGATTTGTAGCGTCGTGGCGTCTGTGTCGGTGGCGACAGTAGGAAACACATGTATCTTCAGTTTTGTCTACGGATTTGATAGAAAAACGAACTAAAGTAAAAACACCAATTTTTCAATCATCTCGAATATAATATGAATTTTGATATACCTAATTCAGTTGACATACATGAGCGAAAATACATTATACATTATATATTTTTTTCACTTCAAACCTTTTGAATTTCCATTGTATATTCGATTTGACTCTTGACAGTGACTAACCGGCGATGTGCAAAATCAAAGTGAAAGAAAAAAAACTTTTTAACTTCCGAATGAATATGTTTAGAAAATTTGCTTGACTTATACCCTACGACAAAGTTTTGTACAACCCTTTCTGGAGACCAGAAATGGTTTCCTTTACAAGCCTCTATTAGAATAAGATGTTCAAGTTATTTGGAAGCTCTTTTATCTACCATTCTCAATGCGTTCTCATAAAATAATTATCTAATCTTATATCTTCAAGATGAACTTTTGTTTGACTTCCAATTTCACCAGATGACACCTATGCTGCACCACATCTATAACAATTCCATATTCCAAATCGACTGTACAAAGGCATAATTAATTGTGAAAAATATCTTTCGACGCAATCAGGTCGATTCTGTTTGCAAATAGCAATATTGATAGGAAAAAGATATTGCTATCATACCAAAATTGGAATTATTGGTATTCTGATCAACGATTTTGAGCAATATGATCTGTCACTTTGACAAGAATCTTGCTGTCAATATTGCTATCTTAGCAACCTCAAAATAGTACTTGCTATGCTTCATAACAAGATAGGTTAGAAAGGGAATCTTACAGAGATCTATTTGTTTCAATATTATTTCTTCCAAGAATTTAAAAGTATTGAAGATGGGGAAGTATGTGCTAAAAGAAATTTGTCCAAGGTTCTCTAGAATATTCAATTTTAAGGAAAATTGTTGGAATAAAATACCGGTATAGTAAGTAACAGCTGAGATGATTATTCTTATGATCTCAACAACAGCCATCCATCTGAATTGCCAATAGAAAAGTTCATGGAATTTCATTAACGCCTGCATAAAATTGCTGCCTTTGATTTCTGTAAACCAATATTCTATTGGTATCCAGGAAATTGGTCAATTTGACTTCATCTGATTTATCTGTTTCGTAACATTTTGAATAAGTTTACATGAATAAAAAAAGAACATGCTAATGGAAATGTGTTCAAGGTTCTCTAGAATATAAAATTTGAAGGAAAATTCTCAGACTAAACTACAGGCATAGTAGACAACAGCTGAGATGATTATTGTAATTATCTCAACAACAGCAATCCCTTCGATGAGGTCCAACGAAAAAGTTCATCGAATTATTAACGCCTGAATAAAATTGCTGCATTTTTGGTAACCAATATTCTATTGGTATGCAGGAAATTGGTTATTGGTCAGTTTGACTCTTTTGTTTCCTAACATTGTTTATGTCGATGTTTACATGAGAGCCGTAGATAGAGTGCGAAATCATAAAAAAAAACTCACGAAGTAAGGTTATTTTCTTCTTCCTTGTAGCTCTATAGTCACAAAATATAGTGTTGTCAGCTCTGAAATCACCGATTATGGAAGTCCATGATAGCAATATTGCTATGACTAAATTCATAACAAACATTGCTACAACACTCGGAACAGAATACCTACGTGACATCATGGCCATATTGCTATAAATTAGAAAGATAGCAAAATAACTAGAATAGCAAGGTTCATAGCAATACGCAAACAAATCGACTTGAATATATGATAATTGTAGAAGTCGCACCGCACCGTTCAATATGTGATTCAATATGGATTTCAAGATGATTGTTTATAGAGCTTTATGAAAATGGACCAAATTAATTTCGACGAAACCCAATTTGAATCTGCGAATGTATCGTGAAAAAAAAATTTGTCTGCTTGCTCTCTATTTAATAAAAGCAACGGCCTTCTTGTCATATCTGATTTACGACCATACTCCTATTATCCCAAAACTATGTTTACGACAGAATTCCCTTTCTTCGAAAGGAGCCGCTCTGAATACTGTTGATGGAAGGTCAATTACGCATTGTTTCGCATAGATGGCGTTGTATGTTTAACACAAAATTGTTAATAACTCAAATATTACTAATGATATGGAACTCATTTCAACTGGATGAATTGCAACGATATGAGTTAAAACTATCGGAGCGAAAAAAAAGTAAAAAAAATAATGGAAAGTTTTCTTCTTTGAAAATAAGAGTGAAAAAAATAATAGAAATAGAAGTAAAAATATTCA
Organism: Myrrha octodecimguttata; assembly: GCA_958510865.1. Classification (NCBI taxonomy): domain Eukaryota; kingdom Metazoa; phylum Arthropoda; class Insecta; order Coleoptera; family Coccinellidae; genus Myrrha; species Myrrha octodecimguttata. Next base: position 28,076,962 of record OY294056.1, read on the forward strand.
ACTAGCAAATATTGCAAATATTGCTAGTTATATATCCTTCCAATTTCGCTTAGATGCAGCAAATTCACACCTCTCTCGAATGACTCGCATATTCCGAGGGCATGGTTTTATTTTTCAGCTTTCTTTGTTATAATTAACATTGAAAAGAAAGTTTTTTTGTGAATGAACCTTCGTTTTAGGCGCACCATATGTTTAAACTGCTTTTTTCCATAGATGCCTTCTGTTCTTTCCTCCCTTCAAAGGAGCGTGCATGGGGTTTTGCTGGGAAGAATCCAGAGGCCGGACTGGATAACTCACGGTGTTCCGTCTACATCAAAGACAGACTCATTCTATCTTCAGACGATTAACGAAATTCAAAGTTTAAACCTACTTCCGAAATCGTTAGCAATGGATGGCTTGTACCTGTACCTGTTCACTTCCAAAGGACTCTTTAAGATTGGTAGCGGATATGGTGGTACAATGAAAGGTCATATTTATCTTTGGAAGCCAGATTTTTACCCGAGTGATAATGGATGTTTAACCTATTGCGCGGTAAGTTCGGAGTTTTTGGAAGAATATCAGACATAATAACGAATTTAAGGTTGAATACTCTCGAAGAATCGGAAACATGAATGAATTACCCAATTGGAATATATTGGAAAATATTGTTGACAAATTCGTTTACTGATAGAAGTTTTTCAACCAAGCCAGTCGGAACGGGACAGTTTCCTAAAGGAAAGACAAAGCAAATTTAAATAGTTACACAATTGGTTGAGTTCGAAAAAGTCAAAACCTGGCAAATAGTGTCAGATGTATATAATCATCTGATTTTTTTAAAACTCGAAAAATACTTAATAGTTCAAATTGAAACTTATCGATGTATTATAAAATAGTGCCACGGAGAATTTTGCAGTATAATCAATGTTTGAATTTGTATAGTCGGAAGAATAACTCAGACTTAGAGAATATTTCTGGGTTGACTCAAGGTGTAAATGGCCGGATTAAGTAGGGCACAAGAACTACTTACTTCGCGTCAGTGTTTTTCTGGAATTTTGATTTCTTGAAACGGGGGTTTCAGTTCTTCAACACTTTAAGTAATAGGGCTTGATGAGTTTCTTTATCGAACAAATAAAATGATTTCCGGCATATGAAAATACACCGGAAATATAGACATATGGTGGAGCGATATGAACCATATGAAAAGAATCTGAAAATATGTATACCTATGTCCCAGGATAACTTTTCATGATTTTCTGACAAAATAAATTTATCTGTTTCTGAACGAGCCAGTAAATAACCATTAACATGCTTGTATTGTTATAACTGAATTGAAATGGAAGGTAATCAATATCCAGCAAAAACTTCATTTCTTTGAAATGTAAGATATTTAACTTTCATGTATCGAAATTATTAAAAGAATGCTATAATTTGTTAGTAATTGAAGATAAACTGATTATTATGACAGGGTTTTTATGAATAATTGTCATATCGCATTTGTGGTTGAAATATTCTCATTTCGCCGCTTCATATAAATGTACCTATACGAATTTATTTATTTCGTTAATGGCGAGTATATCTTCACTTTCAAAATTCTATAATATACAGGGTGTGACAGAGTTGAAGTGAAATATTCAAGAAGGTGATATTAACTTATTATTCCAACAAAAAAATGTGCTCGTAGCTTTCTCCCCACGGTCATTTTTGGAAACTTCCCTACCTTGCTACGGAAAGGAGAGTATATATCCGGAACAACAAGACCTACGGCTATAAATTTACCCTTAATCGAAGGAGCACAATATTCCTCATTCACTGTTTGCAGTTTTGCTTGAGAAAATTTAACAAGATTCAAAGGAACACACTTTCAGTAAGAATTTCATTGTATCATTATAACGAGATCAAATTTCATTCGCCATTTTCTTCCAAATTGTTCGACGAAAGGTATTGATTGTTAAAACTAAGCTTCCCAAATATATGGCACGATAATCATCGAATCTACCAAAAAACTTAAGCGCCGCAATATAAAACATTGAAGTAGATAGGTATGTAATTGAGACTACCTACCGGTTTTCTCATGTTAGTTTTCAAAATTATTTTTTGGCGTGTTTTTGAAATGGAAAATAATCAGAAGACGAAAAATGAAGTTGATCCTGTACCCACTGCCGATCTTATGCAATTTTAAGATCAGTTGGTGATGTACCAACTTTGAGTTCTCAACAAATAGCTTCAAGATAGATGCATAATAATACATGATCTGGACACTCTTTGACATACTTTGAGTCCGAAATGCGGTTCAAATGTTGTTAAAATACAGCTTTCTTGTCCTACTTCAGTTTTTGCCGATACATGACGGCATTGAGAAAACTGCCATCTGAAATCTGAAATATTTAGGGAAGTTAACGACTTGTTATATAATAACTAGTCAAATCAGAACTTTTTTTTCGATTTTCCGAGTTGGACCATACATTATTTTCGAGAATTTCCAAAAATAAATTCGTTTTGACAAATTTGAGGTATGATTATTCATCCCCTTCGGTCAGAATGGCTAAAATATACCGGGTGTCCCACGAATAACGTTCGTTAGAATATTTTTGGGAAGGAATCGGAATTCACGTTTGCAATTTCGGACTTTTACTTTTACTAGAGAGATGACCACTAATCCTTATCGTTAATTTCACTAATTTCCCAGAAATACTATTTAAATGAGATGTGAATCGTGCAGAGCTTAAACTCGAAAGAGAACAAGTCGGACGACATTTAGACTTCTGTGTGAGAAATTTGCGAGAAAAAGGTAGACTCAAAAATGTGTGGTTTCGACTTTGCCGAGTATTTCAAAAAATTCTCAAAATCGTCGAAGCAAGCGATCGATCCCGGCTCCTGCGGTTTTTTGAAACTCGACAATCTCTTTTACTGGGTTTTTTGCACTCAAATCATCGGCCCAAAAACAACATAAGTAAAAATACGTTTTGTTGAATCAAGTGATCTAGCGGGCTACCACAGGAGAAACTATCATATCATTATCAAGCCTTTGAACGAAATCATAGCGAAGAAATATGAAATCCTGCCATTCATCATAGAATGAGCTGTTTAAAGGTGAATAGAGAGAACTTTACCATAAGGACTAGGTACTGGACGAAATTTGTAGAGCTTTTTTCGGTGCTTCTTATGGATGAAATATTGTGTTGCATTTGAAATAAGGAAGATTTTGCTGATTTTTATTTCCAATATGTGGCAGGCTGTTTCTCATACCCTATATATCATCCCAGTTCGATTTCAGATATACCGTTTAAGAGAGAAACCAATGTACAATATTTGACCAGACATAAATTCCAATGAGATTTGACACAACTTGATAATTTCAAATACTCTGAGTGACGAATATTCGAAAAAAAGACATATCAGGCAGAATATCTCGAAAACCGTTGATATTCTTGGGTGAAGATATCTATATAAAGTGTATTTTATTTCTCATGTAGAAACCGAAAAAGTATTGAAAAATAAAGGTTGCCATTTAAAAAAACAAAGTTGTGACCTGCCCAGAAAAATGGAATACCCTGTGTTACCGAAAACATTTTTAATTAGTCGAGTTAGAGCAATAAGGCAATATCACAGACAAACCTAGAAAAGCACTGCCGTGAAGGCAGCAGCTTTTGCGCCCATGTTCAATGGAGATTACCGCTTTGGCAACAAATTTGAACATGCGAGCAAAAGCTGCTGCCTTCACGGCAGTGCTTTTCTAGGTTTTTCCGATAAAGTACTGGATTTCAATTCGATCTAATCTGTATATTTGAAAATATTGAGAAAATAAATTACGGCCGACCGTAAACACAATAACTTCCGAAAAAAACAACTTAGAAACTCGATATTTGTAGAGAAGGTTTGGACCCTGATTACGAAGGCCGAATTCGTGAATGGGTAAAATACACCCAATGATTCGGTAGATTTACCCATTCCAAATTTTATTTTCCCAATATTTCCAAAAATACAGATAAGAAGGACTGAAATCCTGTACTTTATCGGAAAATGACAGTTTGAAGGTTTATACAGAATTTAATGAAGATAATATGAGGGAAAGATCACAGAATATTGAATATTAAAAAAAAAGTTTAAAATTTTTTTTTTTAATTGTTCTAATGACACGATCATCACGAAATTTCGCACAATGTTGTGCTTCAGCATATTCGAACTAGCTGCAAAGCTTCATCACGATTGAATCAGTATTTCTTGAGTTATACCGAAAAAAAACGATATCGAGAAAATTCTACATATTTTTTCCCAATATCTCCGAAACTAATAGCCATATCAACTCGAAATTTTGGACACTGTTGTGAAATATGAAGCTCAAGTTATAACTGAAATCGTTTCAGAATATGGACAATTGTTTCAGAAGAAACAATTTTTTTCGAAAAAAATACGATTTCAACGAAATTTTGCTCAAAGTTGCGCGTCGTTATGCTTCAACTAACTGTCAAGTTTCAATCCAATCGCTCCACCAGTTCCAGTTTTGTCTGAAATATGAGGGAAATAACCTCAAAATTTCAAATGACTCCGAAACTATTTGGCCGATTTGGCCCATTAACGAACTCAACCAGGGCATTCCGATGCCTGCTTACCTGCAAGTTTCAAGTCGCTAGCTAACTCCGTTCGACAGTTATCGTGTCGTCAGCCGGCCGCCGGCCGGACAGAATCGATTTTGACACCGGATTCGTCATCAGTGAGTCCTACCTAGTCGTTTGAGACCATTTTCAGCTCAATCATCGAAAATTACAGACATTTGGACAAAACAATAGCACGCTGTTCCCCTAGAACATGCGCGCAAAAACCAGATTCCCATCTGCTTCCTAACTGAAGATTCGGAATAATACCGTGAATTACGGTTTGTTATAAAATGCCGAATGCAACGTCATTATTTCATGATTAATTCTAGAATAATTTACATTTATGGAAATTCAATTTTATTATATAATTGATACCTCTACAAACCACTTCAAATTGGACTATAGTTTTGGACATTAATTTTCACTTTTTTTTTGAGAATGCGAAAAATCTATGTCCAACAGTTATACTGGTATTCAGGTATTTTTTTCGAATCTTAATATAACTTATGTCATCCAGTGATAACGGAGCAAACCATAATGTATACATTTAAGAATTGGTCAAATAGTTCCGGGGTAGTCGAATTCATAAGAGAATTTCTCTCTTAATTTCTTTCCCCAAAATTTAAACAACATACGAAATCGTGAACCGTCAAAAGTTGGAACATAATCTTGTTGGTGGAACTATGAAGACAATATTCCTCATAACTAAGAGCATGTACTTCACAATTCAGGAAAAATTCATACCATTTTTCATTTCATCCAGGGAAAACTCTATTTGAAACTGTGTGGAAGAAGAGGAGCAGAATTTCTGACGGTAGAAAGGACGGATCTCCTAATATCTGGATCAGTTCCTCTGCACAGTAGAGATGCAGCATCTGCTGTAGTTTTCTCCGATGGTGAATACTTGGGCACGATATCTCCTTCGAAAGATGTATGCTGACAAAAAATACTGTTATCATTTCATATTATATTATATTCTTATAGGATGGATTTGTAATACGAATGCTGAACCAGAATGTAGTGCCAGCCTCCGTAATCGGTGAATTACCCTTAAAATTAGCCAGAAAATGTGTTGATGTGTTGGGCACTGCAACGTTCGAAGATGAGGGTTTGTCTCATACTGTTAATACAGGAAGTGATGAAGAAATAGCTACGATTTGTGCTGGAAAAGAGTTCGGTCTAATTAGGACAATGTCTGGGAAGGTAACCTCGAAATATATATGACTGCCCGCTTATCTTATGCGCATTTGTCATTTCGTACTTCTTCAGACTGTATATATCTTTACTTTCCCTTATAATATTGAAATATAGAACTTCTTTTTATTTCGCATCAGCTAGGACTCTTTTATTTCAGCATGGTTCATTGCACCTACTCGTTCATAACTTGGTTGTGGTAATGAATGATTTATTATTGTTTCATCATCGCGAAGTACCTACGCTATGAGAGCTGAAAAATAATTGATATGACGATATAAATTATGTCCATAAAGACTTTCATTCTTCATTTGTTAGAAAATCGAAATTATTGAAATATCCTTATTTATTGAAACTCATTGCTCGCTTAGCACTCGGCGTAATAAACATAAAAACAAATAAAACACTTGAGTACTTTCGGAATTTTCAATTCAATATTTCCGCATTTGTCCCATTCTCAGTCTTGAGAATGAGGTATAACCCGAAACATGCATGTCAACAAAAGATTTAAAATAAATATCGTGAACGTAGTTAATCAAGTGTTTTATTTTTTTCCATTCAAGATTTATAATAACTTTCAAAGGATGGTACACAACATCTCCTTATATCTTCCTTAGCCTATGATTTCAAAAAATAGTTATTTACTAACACGACGACGAAAAAATGAAAAATCTTGATGGAAATTCAAAACTGTTAGTAAAGTATTGTACTTATTCAACTTATTTAATTCAATTTTAACGGAATCAACGCGAAAATTGAACAAAACATAGTCCTCGCGTACTTAAATTAAGAGCTAGCCACTGATGCGTTGTGAATACGACGCCACCCTTCTGCGTTGCCATTTGATTCTGTTCCTGGCTAGTATTGAAGATGGCTATAAGGGGCTATGTTTACTATAAACATGTCATGCAGTATTTTATTGAGAATACAATATGAGAGCAGAACCATTTTCTTAAGCATATTGATTTCCATTCTAGCTTTACCATAATATCAGCCACGTATGTGTATATTTATTTTGAATTTTAAAAGGGATTTCTTTATTTTGGAGTATATGATTTTATGGACCATTATACAAATTATCAATTTGATAAACTATAATCGTCTTGCAATCCCACTGGATTTGTATACTGTTTTTTTGTAACTGACGAAGAAACTGCAACACCCAGAGGAGCTGTTTAAATTAAAAATTTTTTTGGCAAAACATAGATAGTATAGCAAGGAGTAAATGATTAAAATTTGGAGAAAAAATCGTGGAGTTTTTTCCATGTAAACATTTTTTGTTACCTACTTAAATATTGCAGTCGTTTTTCGCAATTTTTTTAACTTTTACAACAAACCAGCTGTTCGAGTAGATCCAAAGTCGATGTTTAGTTGTTGTTAAAATGTCTAGAGCACGTGTACGCGAAATTTATCGCCAGCTAGGTGAATTTGAAAGAGGTCGAATTATTGATCTACGGGAGGCGGGGTTGTCATTTCGAGAAATCGCTAACCCTACCAACAGATATCCAACTATTCACATGAGATGTTGTCAAGCGAGGTTTGATAATGACCAAAATCGAAGAAGAGTGCACCGAACGTCGAAGGGGCACAAATGAAGTTCAAGATGGACGTCTAAGACTCATGGCCATTAGGGATCGATTTGCGACAACTCGATCTTTGGCTGATTAGTGGTTAGGAGAACAAGGCCATCCTGTAATTGTCCGAACGTTGTACCGCCGTATAAGGTCTTTTGGACTGCATTATTATCGACCCCATCTTGTGTTACCTCTCACGGCTGGGCATCGTCGGCAACGATTACAGTGGTGCAGAGAACGACAACATTGGAATGTGGAATGGCATCACGTCGTCTTTTCTGATAAATCTCGATTCCTTTTGGGTGCACATGATGGCCGAAGAAGGGTTAGACGACGTTGGGTAGAAAGATGTGGCATTCATTTTGATGTTGAGCGTCATGTTCACCGGACAGTAGGCGTTATGGTATGGGGTGCAATTGCACATGCAAGTAGGTCACCTTTAGTCTTCATTCAAGGTAACATGACAGCGCTGCGTTACCTTCAAGAAATAGTGGAGCCATATGTTCTCCCTTACCGTAACCGGCTTGAGAATCCAATATTTCAGCAAGATAATGCTCGACCCATGTTGCCAGAGTTAGTTTAAACTTTTTTGAAGCGACACATGTGAATCTTTTGCCATGGCCGCCCAGATCCTCCAATCTTTCGCCCTTAGAGCATGTTTGGGACATCATTGGTAGAAGGCTTGGAAATTTACCCCAGCCCTCACGGACCTTGGGGGCTCTGAGACTTGAGGTACAGGTAGCTTGGGATAGTATTCCTCAAGAAGAAACAGACCATTTTCTTGCATCAATGCCAAGACGTGTTGGGGAGTGCATAGATAACTGCGGTGGACAAACACATTATCAACAAATTTAATAAAAAAAGTTGTAAACTCTTTGTTTTTTTCTCCAAATTTTAATCATTTACTCCTTGCTATACTATCCATGTTTTACCAAAAAAAAAATTGAAATTTAAACAGCTCCTGCTGTGCAGTTTATTTGTCAGTTAGTATATATTATGTGAACTCAGTGATTGGAGTTGAAAATCTTCGAAATTTGCAAACCATAATACAATGTTAACTTAAGCGAACTTGTCCTTGTCCCTCTCTAAATTCGTTTCGATGATAATAGGTTCTCTTCTGTGGCAAAGCTACAGCTCTTGGAATAAAACAGTCTGGAATAAGAAGCAGCAAATGGGCGGAACTAGTTGTAACAAAAACCCCGAAGATAACACATATATCAGTGGGTCACGATGGACTTCACGCTATTCTCGTGACAGAAGATGGATCAGCATTCTTTACAGGTAATCGTCGTCATCATCAACAGTGGATGAATATATTTATTGATAATATTTCAGGAACCGCAAGAAGAGGAGAGGATGGAGATCAAAGTAAGGTTAGAAGACAGCCCAAATCTATAAAACCGAAGAAAATCATCAAGGTGGATGGGCATTTCATCGTCTCCTCTGCTTGTAATAATGGAACCACAGCCCTTGTAACTAGAGATGGCGAACTTTTGATGTTTGGAAAAGATACGACGCATGCTGATCCATCCACAGGTGGTTTTTAGTATATTTGAATTGGTTCATGGTGTCACGATTCGTTTTTTAGGCGTAGTATATAATTTGAAGGGAGAATTTATAGCTCAAGTTGCACTGGGAAAAGCACATGCTGTAGTTTTGACCAGTAAAGGACAAATTTTTACTTTTGGAATCAACAATAAGTACCAGTGTGGTAGAGAATTCGTGCCATCGAATAAAGAAGGTAAATTTCTCCAACTTGCGAAAAAATGTGATACCTTTCAAAGCAAATATTTCCATGGTATTTTCATAGGTTGTTCCTCGAATATCGTTGAAATGGAAACCTGCGGTACTCAGGACGAGCAGGACATTTATGAAGAAGTGGACGAAAACAGGAAAGATTCTGAAAACATTCCTGGAGGATCAGATGGAAACAACATGGAATCCCAAATGAATATGTGCCCTCCAGGAATGCATGCTTGGCATGATGACAGATGCATGATTTGTACGATCTGTAGAGAATGCACGGGATATTCGATTAGCTGCTTATCTTCGATTTCTGAGAGGAGTCCTGGACAGTAAGTAAAATTTTGCGACTTCTGGTTTGATGAACTTGATTGATTTGGATTTTACTCAAAGTACACTTAACTCACGAAAAATCATTCATCTATGTTTTATGTTCTTTTCAGAGAATGTGGTTGTGGTGAAGGAGACAGTGGTTGCAGCATATGCGGATGCTGCAGAATATGCGCCAGAGAAGTAGTAGATAACTCAGAATTAGCAGATTTGGCTGGAACAATGCGTTTAGATTTAATTTTCCGGGATAAAGTAGTGATTCCATCGCGTCAAAGGAGTAAACTTCAGGAGCAGGTGAGTGTTTGCAATGAAATCAACGCTTGAACCTTATGTTATTGATAACTCTAGATCCAAACACGGCTCGAAGAAAGGAAAATCAAAGGTAGAAAATCAACTGCTGGACCAAGCAAGCAGAATTCGAAAATAAAGATCAGTAGACAATCGCCCGTGGCATCTCCTGTACATCGGTCCAATAATATAATTCGACAAACTAATTTGAGTGGTTCGAATTCATGTAAGTCATTCCGTAGAACTAACGGTTCTTCATTATTCCTTCAAAGTCAATCCATACACATTGGTGAAGTATTTATTTTACTTTCTTTTGAATGGTAACCTATTGATGCCATTTTTTTAGCTAAAGAACAGGTCAATTCTGACGTAGAAAGAGATGCTACAAGAATTGCTTGTCTGCCCCCAGCTAAAATCCAACTTCCTTGTAACAGTCCAGTGATTCAAATAGCTTGCGGACAACATCATAGTGTTTTACTATGTCAAAATGGCCAGGTATGATCACAACATACGTAAATGATCTCCAATTAAAATTTAATTCTTTCTTCTCCATTCAAGGTTTATAGTTTCGGTTCTAATATTTATGGTCAACTCGGCTGTGGAGATATTCTAGCAAAAAATTGTATTCAATTAGTTAAGCTACCCTGTAGTGCTATTCATATTGCAGCAGGCAATAATCATACTATTGTCCTGACATCGAAAGGAGATGTTTTCACCTTCGGTAATCATCAAAAAGGGCAATTAGGCAGGCCTCCAGTAATTTCCCCTCAAGATTCTCAGCCTGGACAGAGCAGCAGTTCGAAATTCATTTCGCCTAGGACGCCATGGTACTCCATTCCAGCGGCAGTCCCTAATATTGGTCCTAGGCATGGGAGACGAGCAACGTGGGTTGGAGCATCCGGTGACCAGTCATTTATTAAGATTGACGAGAGTTTGATTAATGCACTGAGTATTTCAAAATCAACAGTTACAGCGAATAAAAATTCTCTAGGTATGTTTCTTGGAAAAAGAGTAAACTTGTCGATTGGTTACAGCTTCTCTAGTTGTTAAGAAATGAATGATAATGCCCTATATTTTGCAGTACTCATCCCGAACCACGAAGATACTGCCAAGACTTTCTCATGCTTGGTAATCAACAAAAGGGACGGAAATTGTAATTCATTCAAAGGGAAGGACCAAATGAGTTTTTGCGGCAAGACAATATGCCTCGATCCCATTTACAACGTTCTCTGGTCTTACAATCCCCAGAACCATGAAATTGAATGTTTCAACATCATATCTTCCGAACTGAATGAGAAAATTTTGAACAAATTAGACAACAAACAACTCTCCACCAACCGACTGCCAACATTGGATAATTATAGGGATAAAAACTTCAACATAACATCAATTCTGTCACCAGAGCTTTCTCTACCCTTGTTAACCAACTGCTTCGTAACCAGGTTTCAAGCAGCGTTAAATTTGTTGTGCACCTTAGATACATTAACTATTGCTCACGATTTACAAATAGCAGCTGTTAAAGAGGAAACTGATGAACGGCAGCTAGTTTCCGGTAAATTATACTCGAAAGAAGACTACCAAGTTGTTAATAGATTTGAAGGTCATGGTGGTGGTTGGGGGTATTCTGGACATAGTCTCGAAGCTATACGTTTTATGGCCGATACTGATATACTGCTAGGTAAGTGGGTTCCCTTCAGTAGGAAAAGCAATGATTCATTTCAGACTTTGCTTTCATAAATGTGTGTAACTACCTAATGTTGCAATGGGTCAGTGTCTGTTATTTTCATGTTGCTAGTTTCTCTTGTTGGTTTGATAGTATCGAAAGCCTACGAAGTCAGTAATAATGAAATATTTCGTACCAATTTCAGGAGGTTTCGGTTTGTTTGGTGGTAGGGGTGAATATACTGCCAAACTGAAGCTTTTCGATATTGGTCCTGATGGAGGTGAACAGGAGGGCGATGGGGAACTTCTTACGGAAACAGAAGAAATACCCTATGAATGTGGACCAAGACAAAAATGTTCCATGCTTTTTGATGAACCCGTTCAGTTACAGGTGTGATGTATTCTGTTTTGTTTATAGGAAGCTTTCATATTTTGATGCATGATATTCTTTTATTTTCTCACTTGTGGTTGAGTAAAATGTTGGTTATTTTCCATACCCATAGAGACATTTCAATTTTCTTTGTATCATCATTGTTTAAAACAATGGTATTATATAGAATGCTCAAGAAAACCAGCCCATGAACTTACTAAGGTATGGGTTAAAGCTTTCATCATATGTTGATTATTCGGAAACTATCAATCCACTTATGATGAAACCTGTGCCCATTACGCGTACTCGTTTTTTTAACACCTGATATTTTTTCTGCTTGGCGTTTGCACTAGTTCATGTCGAGACTTGTTTCTGTCCTAGGAATTTTTTCAACCAATCTACATTCTTCAAGATATAGGATTGAAATTTTCGGAATTGATACTGAAGATATTGAATTCGAACGGGTCTACTTGATTCAGGCTATTAATTAATAATAAAAAACAATAATTAAAAATACAGATATTCCTCCAATACCTTCACATAATATCATTCGATATTGACAAATCGAGTATGGAGTAATACTCTAAGTGTTCGAATTACAACGTCTTGAATGACAATTTAATTGTTATATCAACTGGCATATAATGATTGAAGTCAAACTTAGGAAAACGATAACATAATTAAATACGATACAAAATTATACTAGACACGGCGCTTCATCTTTTATCTTTCGATTTAGAATCATCAGTAGCATCTTTTTTATATTATATGTCAAAATCTCACCACGTGTATTTACGATCATTCGATAATAAACGTACTAAGGTAGTATAGACCATGGTGGAAACATACAAGGTGTGTTCTTGCGCATCTATATACCCGTCCTTGTCGCTCGCTATGACGTCAGTCTGGTAAAATTTTTCAATAGTTTGAACGTTCGCAATGGATTTTCGATGTAATTTACAATTCAGCTGGTTCTAATTGATTTGAATATCTTCTGTGAAATAAGTATGGGATCCAATAAAATCAATATTTTTGAACTACGTGGGCGGAAAAATACTAATATTGGACAAAGTAGAGGAAAATGACTAAATTGGAATCGCTAGTATAGGAACCCATAGTGAATTTTTACGAGCGTTTTTCATTTCGAAAAACAATAAGTAAGGAAAGAAAATATTTACTGAACCCCAGAAATTCTCTATTCTGAAAAAAAATTCATAAAACTAAGCGAGAGTGCTTAAAGATATTTAAAAAAGTAGGACCAACATGGCTTTCATTTCAGAGTTTGTGGAAATATTTTTCAACTCAATTCTTAACAAGCGGATGGGAGAATTTCTATTTGTAAGTTATTTTCATAAAGAGTTAAATATTTTCATTTGAAAATGATATGACTATTTTATATTTCGTGAAATTGTTCTCTGAAATTGATAAGAGTTTTTCAACAAAGCTTGATGCAGTAGCATCAATATGTTATATTGTGAATTTGTGAAGAAAAATGAGGAAAGTTTTATGGAAATCTTTTTTTTTTAGTGATCTGCATTCAGAAATTCTAATGCAATGCCTAATTATTCATGAACAAATGCTATTACAGGGATATGATATCCCAAAAACGATATAATTGTTAGGAGGGGATGTTGAAATGAAAATCGATAAATTTATTTTTTGCAATTAGTGAATTTTCTCATTTTATTTTCTAGCTTTAGTAATATTGTTCTATGAAATTGATATGAGAGTTTTTCCACAAAGCTTCAGATAAAGTTGAAGCAGTAGCATCAATATGTCAAATTGTAAATTTGTGGAGACAAATAAGGAAAGGAAGGAAATCTTCAGTTTTTTAGTGATCTGCATTCACAAACTCTAATGCAATGCCTAATTATTCATGAAAAAAGACCCTTCCATGGATATTATATCCCAAAAACGATTCAATTGTTAGGAGGGGATGTTGAAATAAAAATTGGTAAATTTATTTTTTGCAATTAGTGAATTTTCGTATTTTATTTTCTAGTCGTCCACAGTACAGGCAGGCATTTTAGAGCACTTAAATGTCTTCCACTCGCAAATAATACGTTAAAATTTACAACAAATAGCTACACGTGTTCTGGTCTAGCCTTAAATGCAAATTAATCACCACAATACCTTTAGAAAGCTGGAAAAGTTCGATAATTAAACGTTGAACAGGTACAAGAGCTCAGAATTATTTCTCTGTGTGACGTCATGCGCCAACTGGACCAAAATAAGTCCAAGTTGTGAGCACACCTTTATATTTCCACCATGGTATAGACCTTCTGGCAAGCTTGTTAAATTGTGCATGGAACAATATTGCCAAGGAGTTCTACACCATCTTCTTTCTCTGACAAATGGAATGCGGTAAAAACACTTTCAAAAATTTTTATAACTTCAAAAATCAAATGATTATTCACCCTGACTCTGAAACTTTTGTTTTAATTAAAATATAAAATTCTTACTAGTCTACTTGATAAGGGCTTCTAAAACAGTGATTGAAAATACAGATTTTTCTGTAATACCTTTACATAATATCTTACCATATACTCTCATTTTCATCTATGTACAACGATTTGAATGACAAATTTGATTATTATATAAACTGGTTTATAATAATAAAATTTGTCATTCAAGACGTTGACAATGAAAGTATATCGTAAGATATCAATATCGAAAGATATTAGGTAAAGGTAGGTATTACAGAAAAATCTGTATTTTTAATGATTGATACTAAAGATTGTTCCTGCTTCCTGTTTGACTGGAAACGTAACCTTCGATTTTCTGATATCAACTGATATATATTTTTGCGTATTCGAATTTTACGTTGAATTTTGGGTGGAATTTTGTTGAAAGAAAAGTATCATTGAGACAAAAAATTCAATCAAATGTTTTGTTTGTTTTTGACCTCGGTTCGAATTTGCAAGATGCATCAGCTTATATGAGAAAGATCTCCATTTCTGGTTAAACCGGGAGTCAAAGTCTTACCTTGTATACTAGGTCGATGGAAAACAATATGTAGTATCAATGTCCCAAATTTAAGTTCGATATCTTGTAAAATGAATATTTTTTGCGGGTGGACCTGATTTCTGTATATTATGCCATTACCCCATAGTTGTGATCTGTTTTGACAATATTTTTTGAAATATTCCAGGCTCACCGTTGGTACGTAGCGTGGTGTAGGATCAGTGGACCCAGCAGCGACTGTGGATCATCTGGTCAAACTATGGTGACTTCTGAAGATCAAGTGTTGTTTTACTTCAAATCTTCAAAAAAATCCAACAATGGAACTGATGTGAACGCAGGACAAATACCACAACTACTTTACAAAGTCATCACTCCAGAAAGCCAGACTCCACCCAGGCAGTACGAGATATCCGAGCCAGTTCATATTCTATCCAAAGAGTTCTCAAGAACTGTGACGAAGGAATGTTTCCAAAGCTTACTATCGCTACTACACTGGTCATGGAATACCTTCAAATGGGGTGTAGTAGAAGGTCAGAATATCAAGAACGTTTACACATATTTAGAACTGGAACGTTTGGTATACATCTGCAAGGCTAGTCTCAGACTCATCAGAACTTATACGAACGAGATCTATCCTAGTCAGATTAGCAAGAAGATATTGCTGGAGAATGTACATCTCGCAGAAAGTATAGGTGATGTGAGAAGTTTGCTTAAGCAGATTTTATCAGATGGTGTGCCGATATCGTTTCAAGCAAAGAAGTCAATGAAGAGGAAAACTACTAATTCTAATTTGGAGTTGACGGTAGAAATTTTGGAAGAGTGTCATCACACTTTCGTGCAGTGTTTTCATGCATTCTACCCAACTGCGTATTTGAAATGGACGTGTCTATGTGATTTGTTGACCGAAATAAATAAGGTAAGATTTAGAGTATGTCTACTCTTAGGTGTCAGGTGGGACTAAACCAAGCGTACGAGGGTGATATGAAAGACTTTTGATCCGTCTTCCTCGAACTTTCTGAAATGATTTTCGATTACTTTTTCATGGTGTTCTTTCAATATCGTTACATCATTTCAAGTGATGATTGTATTTTGTCGATAACTCATATCAGATCACTAGCAACTATCACTTTTACAAATATTGGTTTCTTTGCTGTAGATGATAATTTCATGAATCAAAAATAAACTCAGAATTTTCAGCGGTACATTCAGCAATAGTTGATCCTACCATTAATCCATATATCTATTGTTACAGGAAGGAACAAATCAGTCGTCATCTAATAGCCAAAGGCTGCTGAGTGCAGTTTTATGCGCTCTTTGCGCACCCAATGTCAGATTGAGGAGCACGTTTCCACTCTTGGGTTTAAATATGAGTTCAGAAATTTCGATCCATAGGAACTTGAGTCCCTCTGATAACACAGGACATCCGATGATGAGCTGTTCGGATTCGCATTACTATCCAATATTAGTGGAGCAGATGAGCTACAAAAGTCAGGTAGGAAGATTTGGAATTGAAAAATTTATTTTTCGTTAGTCGATTCACAAAATAACTGAAACATGCATTTTTATCAACTCAGATGGAATCCAGTTGTACGGAAGTATTCTCTTGGCCGTGGAAGGAAGTACTTGAACGATTGCTGCATTTAGTTGCCGACCCTGTTGTGAATAGTCTTCACCAGACAAAGCTGTCACCACTTCCAGGTCTAACGCGACATTGCTGTCATCTACTGGGACGAGTTGTTGCTGAACTGGTTCATCAGTGTAGTGCAACTGAGGTGAGCAGAAATATTAGAAACATTCTTGTAGAAATAGATCCTCAAAAAGAAATATACAGGTAAATTAAAGATTTTGCGTGTTTCTTTCATGTCGCTATCTATTCGTTCAAATGTCTGTATTTTTCGAATGCACAGCCGGAATTCGTCCTAAATGATTAAATTAGTTATCGATTAAATCGAGATCAAAAAACCTGCCACTCAGATAGTAAACATAATTACTTTCAAACGAAATCACTTCAGTTCAAATTAAAATTTGAATGCATACACTTGTCCCAATAGATTCTATTTTCTTGATGTGTCAAAATTTTGTGCGTATTTTATTAGAATATCTCATTTTGAGAGGCATATCTGAGAGCCTTAAAAATCCGATGGTGGATTCAAATCACAAATAGCCAGATGAACGAGAGTACGATAGCTCAGTGCTTTTGTCAAATGTTTATTTAGGTTTTTTTGAGTATTCTAAAGTTTTTATCACTGAGTCAAATATCAATTCAAAGGAATGTTTTATGATGTTTGAAAATGGAATGTTTTATGTTCACATCTTATTTGAAGTTTAGAAAGACAGCACTAAATCAATCAAAACATTTTATCAGGAAGAATTACAAACGGGCTGCGGTAGAATTTTACATATAACGCCGTCTAGATTCACCAGAACAAATCAATCTCGTACATGGAACACTGGAAATGGTTCTCCTGATGCTATTTGTTTCCAAGTCGACCATCCAGGAATTTCCATTGCAGGCGTGGGTGTTTATGGAGGTATTGGACATTATGATTACGAAGTCGAACTACTGGAAGATGTAAGTAAAGATAAATACTATCAGTTGATTGGATATTAGAATGATTTTTTCATTCCCCAAACTACTGATGACATTACATATATTACATCATATTAATATAACTACGAATAAGGGCAATTATGATTTCAGCGCAGAGTTTATTCCTGTAACAATAAGAGTATCATTCAGTAGTGGGAGTTGAAGCATTACAACTTACATCTTCTTACAAAATTCTGTTGGGATCATCAGTCTAAAATTAAAACATGACCAATGCAGATAATGTTGCCATTTATAATATGCCATAAATGTGTGGTATTTAAGGAGAATTTTAGATTTTCTGTTCAATTTTTTTTCTAGGGAAAGGTTAAAGTTTCTTCACCGATGAAAATTTTTCTCGACCTCCCTTTTCCGTTTTATTTGTTTCATTCTTCATTGAATTGATATTTCACAATTTTTAGCAGAGCAGTTCGATAGGTGGATCAGACAGCCATACCCATACGCAAAGGTGGAACAGTTTGGAAGTAACTAGAGGCTCCTTTGGTCCTGAAGATTTTGCCCCAGATATTATCGAGATCAAGTTTGATAGAGCTGTACCGATCAAAGTAACTAATTTCTTTATTGACCAACATGCACAGTCAATAAAAATGTACTTTTTCAGGAAAATACGAAATACGCTGTTCGCCTGAGAAACCATGGTGGTAGAACGAACAACGGCGATGGTGGTTTGACCTCGGTCAAAGGTTCGGATGGTACAACCTTCATCTTTTCCACCTGTGCCTTAAGTTTTAATGGCACAACGCTTACAAGAGGCCAGATACCTGTTCTTTTATACTACAGGTAATTCCTCGCTCAGTCTCTACAAAAAAGTTTCATGTATCATGATAGTTTTTCTCTTTATAATTTTATATATACATAGATTCAGCAGACAGAGTTCAAAATTCATGTTTCTCTTTACAGTATTAAACGCCTATTTTTGCAAAACAGATCAATGCACACACTACTCTTATTCTCTCTTGAAGAATCATAATATCATAAATTTTTCTGATTTCACTTCAGCAATCCAATGGAATATGGAAAAACATCCACTACTAAATTAGAACAACAAGCTAGAAAAGCTGCCCTTTCAATGACAAGTGCGATTTTCAAGAAAGCCTCAGAGTTGATGACTTTAGCAAGAAGTAAAGCAGAAGAAGTTCCATCTGCTGAACTTCTCAGTACCTCATGTCTGGTGACAACTCTCCTACCTCTGATTGCAGCCCATATCAGTCCCCTTGTAACCAGTGACCCAAGGGCAAGTGACTATATTCTTAAGCTACTCGAGATGAACTAAGATGAATTCCTTTATAGTCCGTAAGATAGCGACATCTTGAACAAGAAATTTTAAGTATGGTAATTTACTATTCTTCTGGTGGAGACTGAACCGAGCGTCTGTAGGGGCTTCCACGATGAGTGTAGTTGTGAAAAGCAGCAAAACTTGTCAAGAAATTGTTTCCGAAAAGTCACTTTAGGCAAGCCGAAAAATCTTTCAAGTGGCAGCTTATATAACATGTAACCTGAAAACAAATGGAGGCTGTCATAAGAGTGGTGGAAAAATCGTCCGTTTTTTTTTGGTCTAGCTGACTGATTTTTCTTTGTCATACTGTCAACTGTAGTTTTTTGTAACTTTTATGAAATCACTTCCCGGAAACATTTATTCGGCCAGTTCCGCTGCCTCTAGCTCATAGGTACACCGGGTGACGCTTGGTTGAGTCTACTATATTGAACAATAATAACTAATCATGCTTAAAATGACTTCTTCAAAAGTGAAGCTGTCTTTCGGAATATCAGTTGAAAACGTTCAACTAAGGGCGTCCGCACTCATTGACACTTTTCGAGCGATAGTCGCCGCGTTTGTGACCGCTACGGCTCCCTGGCTGTGGTTGCATCGATCTATCAAATAGTCTTCCGCATGTCGTAGCGGCTACAAACGCGGCGACTATCGCTCGAAAAGTGGCCGTGTATGCGGGCGTCCTAAAACGATAATTCTTTTATTTTTGAAACCGTATTAGAGAAAACAAACCGTTTCCTATATATTCGTAGTTTCGAATTCGTGCAATTATTTTTACGTGCTTGTTCTGGGGAACAGCGCGTTATCGTTTCGTCTCACTGTCTGTAATTTCCGAGTTTTGAGCCGAAAATGGTCTTAAACGATTGGGTTGAACTCCCCGAAGAATAATCCGTGGTCAAATTCAATTCTGTCCGTCCGTATGTATGTGCTCTAACTCTCGAAGGAAAGGACCTTGCGACTTGAAATTAACAGATTAGGTTTTTTCTAGTCCAAATATCTCGGATAAGTTTGTTAATGGGTAAAATCGGTCGAATAGTTTCGGAGTCATGAGTTACTGATTCGATCAGATTTAAACTTTGCAGATAGTTCAGAATACCAAGGCGCAACTAAGAACGACATTTCGTGAGAATTCGGTACTTGGAAAATTAAAATGAAATATGTTTATTCGAAAATTTTTAAAATTTTTGTTGAAATATCCTTTTTCTCGGGAACTGTTAATCAGATTTCAACGAAATACGGCAGATACCTTAGAGTCAGTATCCAACAACTATTTTCAAGATTTCAATTCTATCTGATATTCACTTTCGGAGGAAAAAATATGCTAAATTCCGATAGTGTTTGCAATTTTAACGTTATTTCCTCAATATCTCAAAAACTACTGATGCAAACAGATTGAAACTTCGTAATCATTCGGAGAATACCAACGCGCAACTAAGTGCTTTGATTTAGTAGTTAAAAAATGAAAAAAAATATTCTAAAATTTTCCACATTCTGTTCTGTTGAAACATTTTTTTCTCGGGGACTATCGAACAGATTTCTTTGAAATTTGGCATGTTCTTTAAGGGTCAATATTGCAAACAATATTTCAAATTTCAATGTGATCCGCTATTTATTATCGGAGAAAAAATGTCAAATTGCGGTGTTAATTGAAATGTCGAGGTTATTGCTTCAATATCTCAAGGAATACAGATGCCATCAGATTGAATCCTCCTAAAAAGTTGGAGAATACTAACATGAAACACGATGCAATATTTCGTTGGGATCTAGTCGTCAGAAAATTTTCGAAAAATCATTACCTATTCGAAAATTTTTCAGATATTTATCAAAAAAATTTTTTTCCGGGTTCTATTGATAATATTTCAATGAAATTTGGTACATACCTTGAAGTCAATATTTACCAAAAATATTTCTAATTCAATATTTCTAATTCTATTCGATATCCATCCACGGAAAAAATTATGTTAAATTTCGAAATGGTGAGGTTATTTCTTCAATATCTCAAGAAGAACTGACGCGATCAGATCGACATTTCGTAACAAGTTGTAAAATACATCCGCTCCACATTACGAAAAATATCTCGAGGATCATAATGGCGAACAAGGTGAAAAAGCTTTTATTGAAAAATATTGATTTACTGAAACCATCAATCAGACTGCAATAAAATTTGGCAAAACCTTTCGAGTTTTTATTCAGCAAGAGTGCGCCAAATTTCCGTTGGATAAGATATTTATTTTTTAGAGATATTAGAGAAGAAATATGTAAAATTTCGTGGCTGTTTGGAATTTTGGGGTGATTCCCAACTCAAGAACAACTTACGCGATTAGATTGAAACTGCGTTTATAAATGTAGAATACCAATGCTCAATTTTTAGCGAAATTCGTACAGGCAGATAATTTCTCACGATCTATTCATCAGATTTCAGAGTAATTTAGCGCAGACCTCGAAGTCACTATTCTGCAACAACTTTCAAAATGTCAATTGTGATCGTAAATTGTTAAATTTCGTGGTTATTTCCTAAATATCGTTGTTTTTTACCGAAATACGATCTATTCATCAGATTTCAGAGTAATTTAGCGCAGACCTCGAAGTTACTATTCTGCAACAACTTTCAAAATGTCAATTGTGATTGTAAATTGTTAAATTTCGTGGTTATTTCCTAAATATCGTTGTTTTTTCCGAAATACCTCAAGAAATTCTTATCTGATGATAATGACACTTCTTGGTAACTAGTTGTCAATTGCTGATCAGTAAATTTGAGCGAAATTTTGTGAGGATCGTTCAAATAGATCAGCAAAGAAATATTTCAAAATTTTTTTCAAATGTTTTGTGGATGGCGGTATAATAATCATGAATCTTCAAGCTGCCATTTTAATTGAAGTATTGCATATTAATTCGATACAATTTGTAGTTTTGGAAACATTGGGAAAATTAATTTTGTATTAGGTCATTAGGTGGATTTTACCACTTCGCAAATTCGGCCTCCGTAATTAAACTCCAAACCTACAATGCAAGTATCAAATCTCCAAGTAGATTCTTTCGGAAGATATTTTATTTACTATCGGTGGTTAAGGCGGTAGTGGACACAATAACCTCCTGAAGAAACGACTTAGGTACTCGATATTTATAAAGTAAGTTTTCTGTTTAATTACGAAGGTCGACTTCGTGGATTGTGAAATTCGCCTAATGATTCCTTAGATTAAGGTACACACTCATTCAGAATTTCATTTCTTCAATAATTTCAAAAATACGTGCGTTTGGCGGGGTCAATACGTGAACAGGGGACAGGGGCTTCGGCAACAAATTTGAACAAGCGTGTGAAAGCTCCTGACCTCACGCCAGTGCTTTTCTAAATTTTTTTTCATCCATATATCTACAACTTTCGGTTTTGTTTTAATCACATGCCTACCCAGGGATGATTATCCTAGTGTTACAGTCAAAATGATTTCGATGTTCTACGAATCTGTAGTTTCGATAAGTGTAATTATTTTTTTTTCATCGACTGAGGCGAACAAGATATATCTACAACATCCGGTTTTGCTGTTTTGCCGGTTTTTTAGCCAGGGGTGAGCCTTCTAGTGTACATTCAGAATGATTCGGCTATTCTATGTATCCGTAGTTTCAAATTCGTGCAATTATTATTTCTCATCGACTGAGCTCAGAGCTGAACAAGATATATCTACAACTTTCGGCTTTACTTCGCAGACGAAGTTTGACTTGGCTTCGCGTGCTAAGCATATGGATTTCAACTCTTTCGTTTCTCTGGGAAAGTTGCCAAAGGAAAAATGAATAAGGAATTTGAAGTACTTCAAATGCAGGTAGATCATACCTTACCTACCAACATAAACAATAGCATTGTTGCGTCACTTGCGAATTGCCAATTTCGTCTAACTTTCGTGTTGGAGTTGCAATCCGCCCGCGAAGTCCTTTTGAATGTAGCTTGAAATTTAAGGCAGAATTTTCTACATCTAGTATGAAAATTTCATTGAAATAATTATTTTCTAGAGCGCAGTTTATATTTTGGGTCTCATCTATGAGTTACTGCCACATATTGCAGCCTTGAACTTGATCGGAGGATCTACACCTTCAACAGCTAAGTCGGTATCTTCCATGTCAAATAATCCAGATGGTTTCGATTACCGAATCAATACATCAAGTCCTCACTATACCTGGATAGAGAGTGATCATCCCTACAAACCTGCTACAGTTTCAAATTATAGGTGAAGTATGATTTGGTTTGGTTTCGTTGGTTAGGCTACTTTAATGTTGCCTATGACTATGCACTGGAAATTTGAAACCTGGACACCTCATCTTGTTCTTGCATGTAACAGTATCGTTTTTGTAACTCATTCCTTAGGTACTATATATCGTAGAAAAAACAAAGAATATCAAAAAACTATTATAAGATCGTATCGTGTTTGTGTGAGTCATATATCAAGAATCATCATGATTAGTAACTTTGACAATGCAATGAAATTTGTCAATGATTGTCATGGTTTTTCAATACTCTTCATGCCTAAGTTATGAAAAATTGCCCAAAGAATAAAGAACGAGAAAATACTGTGGAACGCAAAAAAATTCAAAATATACTTAGTAACAGGTAACGATGTTCACTATGCTTCTGATGATACAGCAAGAAGTAACGAAGGGAAAAGAGGGAACAGGACGAAGGCATCAATAATAAATAAATAACCTAGTTTTTTTTCTACCATAGGCACAATTATTCTCTGAGATGCCATAAATGAATGTATACTCACTCAAAGATCACCAGCCCCCAAGAATTCATAGGAAAACTTGTATTTAAGAGCGATTTAAGTAATTTTGGTACAAAAACGTCATCAAATAATTCAAAAATATAGGTAGATGCTTGAAATAGACTAATACCTGAAGGGCGTTTTTTCAGAGGTATAGAACTTCGAAATGGAATGAAACAAGGATGAATTTTTGAAATCGACATATAATTGACTTTATTGATAAGATAATCTTTTGGCATTATGATTTAAATATAATTTTTGGCATATGATCGCCACCGCTGGCTCAGACGTAATCTAATCTGGAGATTCAATTTTTGATCACTTTTTCCAACATTAGTAGCCGTTTATCGGCAATCACGCTGCGAATGTTGTCCTCCAATTGGTCGATCGTTGCGGGCTTATCGTTGAAACCACAGCTGCTGCAAATCATGGTTGTTCAATTGAGGAACGAAAAAGTCAGTAATCATGGTTCTATAGCGGTCACCATTGACTGTAACATTCTGGCCAGCATCGTCTTTGAAGAAGTATGGACCAATGATTCCACCAGCCCATAAAGCACACCAAACAGTCAGTTAGAGAGAACGTGGTACGAAAACGGTTACTAGTTAGTCGAATTAGTTGTTCTGATGGACGATTATGTTGACCGTAAAATGGACGTAGAGCGCAATACGTATTTCGAACAGAACCAATATTTTCAAAATAAATTTGCACAATTTGGAAGCGTTGTTCAGGCGTCAGTCTATTCATGTTAAAATTCCAGACCAAACGAAACACAATTCACTTGACAGCTGGCAAAATGGCCGCCAGTTAAAACAGTGTTGCCAACTCAAAGTTCTATACCTCTAAAAAACACCCTTTAGTTCATCAATTTTATTTCATAAGAGAATTGTTCACTACAGAGTAAAATTTCCTGAATCTGTCAAATGGCTTTCATTGGAATTCGATCCATCTTGCTCTACCGTACAACCCGAAGATACACTTCAGCTTTACGTACCAGCTCTGGGAACACGTGGTTGCAAATCTGTTGATACTAATTCGGTAGATGTTGAAGATGGTGCACCTCCACCGTTACCATACTGGCCGGTCCTCCATAAATTTAGTGGATGGTAAGATTGTCAGAAAAAAAGCTTATATATCGTGTAATATACGGATCAATTCAAACTGAATCTGCTTTTTTTGTAATCCTAGTTTACAATGGCCTGGAAATGCTGTAATTTTACCTGGTAACGAAGTGATATTCTCCTTGGAAACAGCATCTGATTATTTGAAAGATGAAAAAGCCAGCGCATACGGCTTCAAATGTCTTGTCATTGGATATGAGTGGCCCCTACCTGGACTTAATGGTCCCCTTGCTGGACTTAAGAATCTGGAATCTGAGTTGGCGTTTTTGGGTGGAATGTGTGCTGCTAGCTTGATGAAAAAAGATCTCCTGCTTCCGACTTTTGGGGGTAGGTAGATAAGCAATCGATATAATGAACTTATTAGAGTGAATTTGATATTCAAAAAATAAAAATAAAGCAGCTCCCTTCTTGTAAGAAATATCGATAGTCTTAGCATCACAGTCAAGAAATATTTTGTTTGTTTTCGTTATTGCAGATCTGTTTTTCTCTCCTCATGCATAACTCGAAGAAATTATTAGGTAAACCCAGTCTTTCCGAAACGAATTGTAAATTAGTTTTCAATTCAATCGATTAATATTTTTCAATGAGAAATGAGTGCTTTAGTGTCCAGAAAGGCCAATTACAAACATTGTCAATAGAATGGAGATCACGATTGGATATAATTCGAAATTTTTGTAATAAATGAAAAGACTCATTTTCCAGTATGACCATCCATGAAAGAAAAAATATTTAATTGGATTTTGTAGATGAAGCTGACATAGACATTGAAATGGCAGAAATGGTTGCATCTGTTACTTTTGCGATGCATGCTCAACTTTTGTCCAAAGGTTTGGCGCTAAACAACCCTCCAACTGTTAGTCAGGCTTTAGATGGAATGCTGCCGTATAGGTGAGTTCGATGTGTGTTATTGAAGAAACCTTTTCGAGCATTTTCCGAATGAAATACAGAATTACTCACTGAATGCAAGTACGAATAGTTTATATATACCAACTTTATGTATAAATAAGGTGTAAATTAGGTGAAATTTCGAGATTCTTGTTGGAAGGACAAAATCAGCAAATAGTCTATGCGTCTTCTTCTGGTGTTATCGAGTATTTATGGAAGAAAATTGAAATTCGATGAAATTCAACTGAGTCTTTGATACTTTCAAGACAGTTGAAATGAGCGAATCGATCGCTAAGTTGATTTTATAGCCTACAACACCGAATATCTATGCGATTTTGTGAATTATACTGGTTCATACAAGTACCTTGTCTAATAGTGAGTACTTGTCACCGGGGTCATGTAATCCAGATGTCAAGAAAATAAAGAGGAATAATAAATAAAAGTAACGTAATTAAAATACAACTGATATGCAGAGCAGAATTATAATACAGGGCGAATCCATGATAAAGTTGGACAATCAACTGGACTATTTCGAGATCAATTCATTTATTCAATATTCAGTACAGCATTATTTACAGGACTAGCATAAAAAATTCGGAAAAAGGTATTGTATTAACTATAGATCTGTAGTGAGGAGATCCGCTCTCTCCAGTATCACATGAACTTCCGTTTCTCTGTAAGTCCTACCATCAGGCACTATCAGACTCACATTTTTTTGTGGCGCGTTCTTGTCTTTGCCGTATTTTCCCTCCTTGAAGGCTTTGTGATAATACAATGATAGAAGAATGATCATCACTAAAATCAGTGCACATATTACACTTATTATAGTGATCATAGTTGTGTGTCCAGATAAAATCGTACACTTCTCCGTTTTGAAGTCTTTCACAGAAATATAGTCACCAGAGTCCAAACACTTAATTTCCGAAAAGGAATCTTTGTATTTTGCGTAGGTACTCAAGAATATTTCACAGTTGCAAGACTCGTTCAATTTGAGATCGATGAACTTAGCTATCAGATCGTTCACATCCAGGGAGTTGCTCCACAAGTAAGAAAAAATATTAGAGTCCAAGGTGAGAAACAAGGCTGTATTCATAACGACGTCCTTGCTCTTGGTGATCTTCACGAAAGCCCCAGGACTCACTACACCAATTTCGTTATTTTTGAACAAAACATCACCTCCAACGGCAATCGCGAACGCTTCACCGTCTAATGTCGATATGTTTGAGTTTATCACTTCGAACCTTTTGGGTCCATCGATTATAAAAGAACCAGAATGTATCGTACCGAATCTAGAATTCAATATTTTGAACCTTTCTTTCACAACGAGATTCGAAAAAGCCCTGCTAGGCACATTGTTGATGAAAACACCGTCTAATATAAGATGTTTGGTGGTAAACAGCTTGAACGCTTGGGGTTTCAATTTATGGATAACCGTGTTCCTAAGGATGATCATCGAAGACTGGCGTAATGAAGAGAAAGAAAATGATTCCATTTCTTTGACGTGGCACTTTTCCATCCTTATTTCTTTTATTCTACCCTTGAACGTGTGTCGGGATATTCTTTCTATAACACAGTCCTCAATTGAAATACTCAGTGAGGGTATGTTGTCATCATCAGTCTCGTCGTCTGGTTGGTATGTTGCACGATATCCAAACCAATTCAAACTTTCTGGCAGAAGTGTTAAAGAGGAGATGTTTTTGAGGTGAATGTGACGTAGGTTACGCAAATCTTCTACGGAATGGCCATCGAACACAACATTCTTGCAGTTGTTGATCTGCATACCCCAGGTGTCATAAACTGGTATTTGGCCTCGATGTATGAGGAATTCCTGAAACAAGAGAAAAATTGACTGCTCTATATGCTCGCTCAAAACAGTTTATTTTGACAAGTGAGAGTGTGATAACATTGGTTTTTCGCAAGGGCGAATGTAATAAAGATTTAGTGATTTCAACAGTGTGATTATATTACTCACGACGTGTTATTTGAGCTTTTTATGGCTTCAATTCATGGATGAAAGGGCTAACATGTAATTTAGTTTGCCAACTTCATGAACTACTGGACCGTTTCTCGGATTGCTTTTTTCGATGAAAATAATTATTGACCATTGTTTTCTAGTGATGAATGAAAGTTTCCAGTTTGAGATGAACCAGTTTCCAAAATTCATTGTATTTGTCATATTCAAGTGGTGCATCGGAAGTAAGGGGTAGAATGCGCGAGTGTCTCACACTGACGTTTCGCGAACTCCAACATGAAACGGGAAACGAGAATAACTCACTACCAGCTTTCAATATGTAAGTGCATCGCTATAGATATTTATCAAATATCGCTACTTCATTTGAGAAACTGAAAGTGGAAAACATTGAAAATGTTAAAGAATTGTATTCCTAACGGTAGATTTAATTCATCAGTGAAGCCGATTAGATGGAAACGAGAGGAAGGTTTCATGTATCAGCTATTCTATCATGGAAAATAAATTCGAGCAGTAGTCAACAATGACTAAGTCATTGATATAATGATTGTTCTGAATGGTGATTAATGAACGAATTTTATGTTCCCAGATTGCTATTAAGTTTAATGTGTTCGAAACTAGCATCATTGGTTAGCAGTAACAATGAATTCAGAATTTGTAGCTGTCATGAACAGAATGCTAGAAAATGAAAAATAGTTATAGGTTCCAAGTTTGACGGATCATTCAAACTTGTGGGCGGGATCTATCGGATTTTAGTAGATTTGTATTCCCAAATTAGCCCCGCTTTTTGCGCTCATATTCTAAGGAACAGGATTTTTTCCGAAAATGGTCTCAAACGACTAGATTGAACTCACTAATGAAGAACGCGATGTCAAAATCAATTCTGTCAGGCAAGCTGTCTCAGCAATTATTTCGATGATCAGATTGCAACTTTTAATTATTTGTAGTGATGATCTTGTCAATTTAACAAACAAAAAAATTCAATTATTTTCAAGTTTTACTGAAACTCCCATTTCGAGTTATAATAGAATCCTCATTTCAAGTAAGAGAATTTTTATATCAATCGATAAATTTCGAATTGATCCTATCTGTTGCTTCGGAAATAGTTAGAGAATAATGGCATGATTCTTATGGTTTTCCGAAATTGAAAATACATAAAATTGAAATTTGGGTATAGTGATACTTTTACGAAGTACTTAGGGTTTCCCAATAAGCCATTGATTTGATCGTAGCCTATGTAATCTATCAGGCCAGAAGGATGTCCGAAAATGCAATGTTTCAAGTTCTATAAAGTTTGAATATTCATCTGAACAAGTATGATTCCATTTGATTACCTCTGCATCTTGTCTGCAAGTACAATTCACCATGATATTGCTACCGCCCAACCAGTGGCAACCATATTTTGGTAATGATGTTATGTCATCAGGTACTTGATTGTTACCTGTCAGTATGGCTGAAGATTGTGTTGATGTGAGTACTATCAACACCCAACATGTTAAACACGTAAGGAATTTCATCCTTCAAGCTACATCCTTCGCTGTACAGGAATGATTGTGCTCAAGGAGGAGAACTGAAAATAGAAAAGTTATGGATCAATTTTTGAATCATTGGAATCAAAATTTCATAGAAATAAAAGTTCAATAACATTTTTTCAACTTTGAATTAAATAATGCAGGACAAAAATAATTATACGAATTTTTCATGTTAGAAGATCGAAAGTTTATTTGGAAATATGAAGGTGTTTCAACCTTGTTTTGGTTCTGAAAGAAATAAACTGGAAGACACGTTAATTGTTGATTAGGTTTGGGCATGATGGGTTTGGGTCTTAGTTACGAAAATCGAATTTGAGCATGTGTTAAATATGTCAAAGATTCAGCAGACATATCCATTCCGATTATCAGCGAAATCTGTGTTTCACTAAAGCAGGTATAGATGCATAGAATGATGGTGTGGACACTCTTTAACATATTTTTGGACCGAAAAGCGATCCAAGATCCAAACGTTGTCAAAATACAGCGTAATGTTCGATTTCAGTTTTTGCCCACAGATGCCGGTATCGGAAAATCTGTCATATAAAATCTGAAATATTTACGGAAGTTACCGACGTGTCATAACAAACACATTATTTTTGATTTTCCGAGTTGGAGCATACATGATACACGAAAATATATTAAGGGTTTCCTTCTGAATACACAAATCTGAAAAGGTATTCATTATTTCAATTTTTATTTCATGGACAAGAAGTCTTCCAGAGAGGCGTATTCAGAAACACTTATAGAAAACGTTGGATACGATTAATTCGTCTAGTTTGAAATTCTTCAGAGAAATTTGTATGATAACATGAACAGCAAAACGAATGATTCCTGTTTCCATAATGATAAACATAAATATTTCCTCGGAATATTTTCAGAAATATGTAACAAATTCATAACTTTCGAATTCAATATTTATTAATACCTACATACAAAACTCATAAACCACATATTTTTGAAAGGCGATCCGAACCATCCAACAAAATTCATGAGTAATATTCAAGCTCCGGTTCCTGTTATTTTAGCTTCGAAATGTCTTCTTCTATACATGAATGTTTTCTTACAATGAATCCCTTATTGCTTCATATTCTTTTATACATATTTCCTTTTATAAATCAGTTGATGTTTCACATTCGTTATATCTTTATTTGTAAGAATCCAACATATTCAACATAGAAGCAGTCAAACTGATCGAAGCAATTAGACAGGGGTCAATTCTTGATTGTTGAGTATGACAATTGTCATATGTTATGTCGATTTTCCAAGTTTTCTCGAGCATCTGCAAAATTTGTGAAAGTTGTGAGGCCAACGACGACTTATCGGCAACAGCCCGGACCACGCAAAACGGAAACTTCTTTCCCTACTATTTTGCCGTGTTCCATAGCGGTCAAGCGCGCGCTGTCGCATTAAATTACATAGAGAGAATAAAATTTCAGTGTGCCGTGGGCTGGGCTGTTGCCGATAAGTGAGCGTTGGCCTTTATTCGCCATTTCGACTATGTGTTCAAGCAAATATTCAAGAAATAAACTTAATCCAAGATATCGAGAAATTTCAAATCCGAATATGAACATAAACTTATCACCGTTTCTTTCGAACTAGCAACGAGTGATACGGAATGTAGGAGATATAACATCCAATTGTCGAGTGACATTCGGTTCCATGTGCAGGTCATGTCTACTTGTTCTATATATTTAACTTAGAAAATCGACGCAAACATATGAAAATTGTCATACTCTTCAAATTCTTGATCGAGATTCAAGAATCGGCCCCCAGATCCATCATTTCAAATATCTGATTCATATTTTGGGGAATAGTTTCGTCAAATCAATCAGATTACAGCTCAATTAATTTTTATTCAGCCAAATAAATTGTATGGACTCGACAGAGCGACCTTAGCGCCAACATTGTTCACAGAGTCAATGATTAGGTCAATATTTGACAATTCTAGAACCAGGTTAATTTCTGGTTACGCTATGTCGTAATTAGCTATCGCAGTACGACACGACATTCATTGCCCGATCGGCCGACATACCGAAAGTAGCTTTCCTACTGGCAACACGCACGGCCGTGCGACATCGCATATATACCGGGTGTCACAGGAATCAGGCTCACACACATTGCAGATATTGATACTACAGATTGTTTCCCATTGACAGCAGTAATTAATGTGTGTCTATGACGTTGATGACGTAACATTCGAGTAGAATAACGTTGAAAGAAAAATGAACTTTTTTTCATTGGCACATTAGCAGATGTTACACCTATTTTGTTTTAGTCCCATGCAAGGAGTAAACCTAACTCTAATTTCATTGAGACTGGGTTACAAAAATTTTGCACGCATATTTTCTGAGCAGCTTCACGTTTTGTGTGTTAACAAATTTGGATAGCTTGATACGATTAATGGAATACAGTGCAGAACCATTAAACGGAATGAGTGTTATGAGAACTATAATATCGCATATTGGAGGACAAGGATTGAACATTGATGTACTTTGGTGTCATCGACCTGCAGGTATACATATAGTCTCTGGGTAGTACCTTTCGGTAATTGTGTTTTTTCTGTCAACCTTACGGTAGATCGAAAAAAAGACCTCGCACTTGATATTCGCCGAGCACTTTTTCCAAAAGGAATAACTCGGAGACTCGATATCAGTATACCGTCGGGTGTCACAGAAATAAGTTTCACCCCAAAAAAATCTTCATTCTAAAAATATGGGATTAAAATTTTGGACATTTATACTACAGATTTTTTCCTTCGACTCAGCTAAACAACGTTTGTTTATAACCATCCGATTTTACTTAAAGTTGCTGCAACTTACTACCAAATACCAATACGATGGTTCTAGCAGTTTCTGAGATATTGAGGAAACAATCTCTAAAATTCAAATGACTTTGACTGTTTGGCGGATTTCTCCTATTAACGAACTCAACGTTCGCCTGAAAAGCGATTCTGAGAGGTTCAAGCCGCTAACTTATTCGTTTCGACAGTTATTGTGTCCTCGGCCGGATTCGTCATCAGTGAGTACAACCTAACTTTTTTTCGGTATAAAAATTGGAAATCATAAGTTTTTGAACAGAGCGATAGCAGGCTATTCCCTTGACCATCATTATAATCTTATAACACTTAAACATCACAACAATACAATCATTCAGCATGCATGAATAACAAAGTTAAGAATTCAATTTTTTTTTCATATAGGAATGTCTTCACATTCCGATTAAATATCATAAGATCTCTATACCTTAGCTATATAATCCTTTCTATAGAATTCACAAATGTACACCTCACATGAAACCACCTACTTTTATTCTGATCTCGCATGGACCTACTTCACACAATCTTGTTTGTGCAGAGCGATAAATTTCAGGATCGCGAATCAAAGATAAGAACACCTATTTCATCCGCCATTCAACCAACAACAGATGGCTATTTCATCTAGGTTCACATAATTTATATGAACGTTTTCATGTGAAGGAAATACTGTGAATCCACAGTATGTGGTTTTCTCTCGAAAAATATCGATGTGTCCGATAAGATAACCGATGCCGTTACCCTTTAGTTCATAAATTAAATAGATCAAGGTAAAGTTGTAATGACTCAATGTTGTTGCCTTATTTTGACTGCTATGACATAGGATTCCAAATATTGGTTTGTTCAACGTTTCTTGGGAATACGGAAATTGCGTCTAAAGGAAATTTCCCTATGTGATACTATGTGTTTTTCGGGTTGACTTTGGATTTGATTTCATGAAATTGTATGACTTTTGAAGCACTTTTTGCGCGCATGTTCTAGGGGAACAGCGTGCTATAGTTTTGTCCAAATGTCTGTAATTTTCGATGATTGAGCCGAAAATGGTCTTAAACGACTAGGTTGAACTCACTGATGTCGAAACCGGTGTCAAAATCGATTCTCTCCGGCCGGCCATGGACACGATAACTGTCGAACGGAGCCAGCTAGCGACTTGAAACTTGTGAGGTAGTTCGCACATCGGAATGCCGCGGTTAGGTTCGTTAATGGGCCAAATCGGCCGAATAGTTTCGGAGTTATAGCCATTTGAAATTTTGAGGTTGATTTCCTCATAACGACGCGCAACTTTAAGCGGAATTTCGTTGAAATCGTATGGTTACCCAATTTGAAAAAAAATTTTTTTCGAAAAAAATGTTTTTTTCTGAAACTATTTTTCATATTCGGAAAAAATTTCAGTTATACCTTGAACTTCATATTTCACAGCAGTGTACTAAATTTCAATCGGATACGGCTATTAGTTTCAGAAATATTTGGAAAAAATATGTAGAATTTCGTGGTTTTCTTCTCGATATCGTTGTTTTGTGGGGGGAAAAAATTGTGCAAAATTTCGTGATGATCGTGTTATTAGAACAACTCGAAAAAAATTTTTTCCAATTTTTTTTTCCAAATATTCAATATTCTGTGATCTCCTCATAATATAACCCTCTTAAATTCTATATGAACCTTCAAACTATCATTTTAAGTACTGGATTTCAATTCGATAAAATCTGTATTTTAGATAAAATTTTCAATGGGTATACCTGCAGATTCATTGGGTGGATTTTACCCATTCGCGAGTTCGGCCTTCGTAATTAAGGTCCAAACCTTCTCTACAAATATCGAGTTTCTAAGTTGTTTCTTTCGGAAGTTATTGTGTTTACGGTCCGGCCTAGATCATAAAACACGCTGAAGAATTGATTGAAGAGCACCACAAATATAAGGCTACACTTCCAAAATTATCAGGAGATCTGCAGTTCCTTTTCATTATTGCTTTGAAAGGATCAGTATAATCATCAATTAGAACGTTCAAATCAGTCGTGGAACCTGAAGGGAGCTGAATTTGTCCTAGAAATGGATACAATATGCACAAGTGTATGCTGGACATACTGAAGAAATATCTGTAAAGAGCAATCAACATAAAAAAGTATTTCATTAAGTGCAATCCAGAACACGAAATATATTGTGTTTTTTAGCATCCAAAATTTTTATCCACAATGGTAGGAAGCAGTTTTTTTTCAATGCAATATAATGCCATTTTTTCTTTTCCATTCTGACTCTTCAGTAGTCGTGCACCATCAATTGTTTATGCTTAAGATCACTGAGTTTTGTACAAGGTGTTCAGAAATGAAGCCTAATTTTTCAATCTAATTTTTTCATGTTTCGAATTTTTTTTTTCTGGAATTTTTCAATTATTTGGAGATTAAATGTGTATAACACTTCATAAGATTCCGAAATTCTCTTAATGAATGCAGAACCAATATCTATAGAGATTTTTCGTCTTTAGACAGTTTAAATTTGGGGTCAGAAATGAATGTACCATATGAGAGTTGTATCAAATAACGAAAGCAGTTGAGGGTTAAACTATTAGGTTGCTTGGTCACTTTCAATTCTGTCCGGATAGCCGACCTTAGGTGCTCCAAATTTCGAAAGAGGAGACCTAGACTTTTGAAATTTTTATGATAGGGCCAACATTCGGTTTCGGAATCATAACCATCTCAAATTTAGTTTCCTCGATATATACGATACTGAAGAACAACGAAATTTGACATATTGTTCCTAATATCTCTGAAAACTTGAATCGTATCAAATGAAGTCTGTGCAAAACTTTATTTTCACTTGGTGCACTGATGAATATATCGACTCAAAAATAAATTCATTGGCAAACACACTTTTTTCCCAAACTGCGCCCTACACATTCTGATGTGCTTACCTTAAAGGATCAAATTCAAGTCTTCAAGACTTTCCTCTTCCAAAAAAAGCGTATACACGACGTCCGGACAGAATTGGATATGACAACTTATTCTTTATCAGTGAGTTCAACCTTATTGTTACAGACTATTTTGCTTCAAATTTGAAAATTACAGATATTTAGACAAAATGATTTCATCCTTGTTTCCTAGAACAAGCGTGTAAAACTAAAAAAATGTACATTACCATTCAACAATAAGAGTACTACTCAGTGATCTACCCTCGTATCAGACGACTGGATGTACACAACTCGTTCATCAGGAACTCAAAACTTTGTTTAGCTTTGATTCTATTTCCTTCTAATCGATCTCAAATGAATGAGCTGAGCACAACGTGTCTCATGAATAAACATTATCAACATTCGAATTTTTTGTTAGAACAATGAAAACTCCGCTTCTAACTATAATCGATAGTTCTTACGCGTAATAAAGTAAATATGCACATTCAAATATTTATTCTATCCGAGGTGAATGAAGTCATCGCATGTATATTTTCTGCCTGTTAAATCTCAATAAATGCGATTTATACTTTCGTGTTTGTAGCATGATAGGCTTATATTTTTCCTTATTTAGGCCTATCGAAGGAGCTGAAAGGCAAATTTTGATGAGGATGTAATTTGCTGCTAGTTTTTCTTGACTCATGAGTGACATAGCTTCAGAAGATAATATGGCGTGCAAGCTCATTTTCAATGGAATCTATGTGGTTGAACATTAAGCTTATATTTTTGATAATCAATTTTTTCGTGCATGTTCTAGTGATCATCGTGCTATCGGTCTGCCAAATTGTCTCTAATTTTGAATTTTTTTGCCGAAACTGGTCTCAAACAACTAGGTTGGGCTCAAAGAAGATTTAACGAATGTCGAAATCTATTCTGTATGATCGTTGATACCACTGAAACTTTCAGATTAGGTTGCGCATCAAAATACGATAGTCAAGTTAATGGGCCAATTCCACCAAACGGTTTCGGAGTTCTACTCATTATCGAGATTTACCAGAAACTTCTCAAGGGATCAGATTGAAATTTGGTTAGTTGCAGAATACTGACGCACAACTTTCACAAAATTTTGTCAGGATCGAAATAAAAAAAAATCGAATTTTTTTAAGTGGAATTTCATCTCGATTCGATATATATTTTCGGCTTGAAGGTTTATGCAAAACTTCGTCAGGACCATATGATAAGAAGGCCGCAGAAGATATTTATAACGAAATTTACCTGCGTTGGGCGGACGGCGACTGCTTTTGTAAATAATGTAAACGAACAGGTAAAAGATCCTGTCTTTAAATCAGTGCTTTCTAGAATTTACGAAGGTTTCTGAAAGATACTTCACATAATAGCGGCGGTAGCTCAGTGGTTAGAGCTGATGCCTCATGATCGTCGAGGTTCAAGCCCTTGGCCGGGAAATAACATTTCCGGTTTTCGGGGGACCTTCCAACTATTCGCTGTTGGGTGAACAATTAACAGTACTGTTCCTTACGTGGCGCAAGGAATCAGTAACAAAGCCTACACAGAACACACCCGGTATCCTAACACGCACAAGCTTTTGAGGGATTTCGGTGAAGCCTAGGATAGTCGAAATATACAAATACAAATAATGCCTTATGCAGCATTATCACGAAAGTCAGTTCACAATGCAAAATTCGAGTAAAATTCTTTTTTCGCTATCTTTATCCATCGTGAAATTCGTAGAACATAATTCAGATGAACTGACAAATCGGAGAACTGTTGAAATGACAGATGACGTCCATTGCACGGACATAGATGCATAGAATATAAATGGTGCGGATACTCTTTGACATATTTTGGGTCCGAAATGAGGTCCAAATATTGTCAAAATACCGCTTTGTTGCCCTACTTCAGTTTTCGCCGATAGATGCCGGCATAGGAAAATCTGCCATATAAAATCTGAAATATTTACGGAAGTTACCGACATATCAAAACTAGTCAAATCAGAAATTCTTTCTGATTTTCCGAGTCGGACCTTACATTATTTTCCAGAATTTCTGAAAATGAATTCATTTTGACAAATTTGAATTATGATTATTCATTGCATTCACACAGAATGGCGATAATATATATGAAGGTTTCCTTTGTCTCTGAAAACACAAGTCTGAAACTATTTAGTTCATGGAAAGGAAGTCTTTCGAGTTGCGTTCTCAAAAATACCTCAAGAAATCATTTGTAACGACAGATACTACAATTAATTTGTCTGCTTTGAAATTCGTCTGATTAATTCGTATGAACCTGAAGGGAAAATTCATATCTCAATAGTAGTAAACATGAACATTTCCTTTGAATATTTTCATAAGTATGTAACAAAATTTATAACTTTTGAATTGAATAGGTATTTTAGTAGGTACATACAAAATTTATAAACCATTTTTTTTATGAAAGGAGATACAGACTATGCAATAAAATCCATGTGTAATATCAATCTCCCGTTTCGTTGTCACCGTTGTTTTGGCTTCGAAATGATTTCTTGTATCATCCATGAAAGTGTTCTTACAATAAACCTCATATGGCTCCTTATTTCCTTATACATATTTCAAACTATTAATGAGTAGATGTTCCACATTTGTTAAACTCCCATTATATATATTAGTGAGAATCCATAATTTCAAATATCTGATTCATTTTTTCATCAGATCAATCAGATTATAGCTCAATTCATTTTTATTCAGTGGAATTAATCGTGTGGACTTGACAAAGCGACCTTAGCGCCATCATCGTTTACAGAGCCGAGTAGGACAACATTTGACAATTCTAGGACCGCGTTTTAGAACCAAAATTTTAGTGGGTAATAGAAGGAAAGTGTCGACACCTGATATATTCTATGCATCTTCGTACGGACATTTCATTGGTCTTTATAGTTATGCCAAATTCGCGAAAGAATATACAGACATTTCCCGGTTCTTCACTTTTGTTTTCCGGAATGCTGATGCTCAAAGAAAATGACGAAGCAGACTGCTCCTATTGTTATACTAAGAAATCGGAAAATTTAAATAAATTAGAAAATAAATTTTCATACATGTCCCGTAGATTCCTCTGGAAACTGAATGGAAAAATTCAGAACGGTTCTTCAGTGAAAACTTTAATTATCTCATTCGAATATATCGGTTCGATTCTGGATATACTGTGAAAGATAACGCTGGTGCACGAAAACACCCCTAGTTTTCAATTAGTCTATTTCGAATAGAAAACAGGATGATAAACATTTGCGTCGAAGATTCCGGAATGT
This sequence comes from Myrrha octodecimguttata, assembly GCA_958510865.1. Classification (NCBI taxonomy): domain Eukaryota; kingdom Metazoa; phylum Arthropoda; class Insecta; order Coleoptera; family Coccinellidae; genus Myrrha; species Myrrha octodecimguttata. Next base: position 28,114,788 of record OY294056.1, read on the forward strand.
TGGAATATAAATAAAGGGGAGATTTTTTTCGACATATTTGGGAGTTGGATATTCACCAGATGGAGATGAGAGATAAAACTGGGTACATTGATCCTTGGTTTTCTAGGTGTAACGAATAAACAAGCTAGCTTGAGGTGTACGTAGAAGAACTAAACATTCCTCAATTAGAGCTTCGAACATTTCATAATGAAGAAATTCTATTTGTTTCGATATCATGACGATTATATATTACACGTTGATAGACTCATTACGTATCAAGTTGTTTTACTAGGGCAGAATCCTGTGGTAGCTCATTGTATTTCAATTACATCTGAAAAAGACCTAGAAAAGCTTTTGCGATTTTTTCAAATTTTCCATTTCCGCACGAATTTTTGAAATATTAGAAGTATAAAATTTTCGAATAGATTCATCCAAGGAATCATTGAGCGGACTTAACCCATTCACGAAAACCTTTGAAATTAAGCCTCAAACCGGTTCTACAAATGTGAAGTCGTTGCTTTCTGAATTTGTTTTGTTTACAGTCAATATCTGCGGAAATATCTATTCTATCCAGCTGACATTTGGTGCGCGGTTGTCAACTTCAAATTTCATGATGAACTTCGAAAATTTTCGGATTATTCCTATTATCGAACATAACCGTGAAATTCAGGTTCCAAACACACTCTGGACATTTCAAGACTCTTGGTCTTGTCCTTTGAAAATTAAGGCGTATAGGTCGGACGGCTGGATTGAATTTGTTTTGTCCTCGGATAAGTCCAACCCGATCATTTAAGATCATTTCCGACTAATATTTGCGCAAAACGATATCGCTGCTCTTCCCTTGAAGTTCGTAATAAAAATGAAATGCTTGAAAATATATTTTTATGGAATAGGTAGAAAGAAAGTACGTGCCTTTCTTTCTTAACTTGAACCTGTATATTATCATTGTTATATTTCGTTCGAGGCCAGGTTATTTTTTTTATTCAACCCATATATCCTGAAAATTCCAGATCAACAGAATTAAATGATGTGAGTCTAACCTAAACGTATAAGGCATTTTCCTGCTCATTAATAAAAAATAACAGACACACTTGGGTGGGCAAAATGATAGCGAGCTTTTCTCTAGATCATGCGCGCAATGTGTGGAATTGTAAGCGATTGGCCTGGTTGAGAGAAATTATATTTTTCGAAATGGAATATTTTGAAAATCGGTCCGATTTTATGCAAATTTCGAAGGTCGATTTTTGATGGAAAATCCTTTGCTTGGATCGGATATTTTTTGATAGGTCTTGAATGGATTATAAATAATTTCAATGTCATTTCGTGGATATTTCTGATGGGTACACCCGTCACATGAGAGTATAGTTATAATTGAAAAAACGTAGAAAAGACTTGCCGTGAAGGCAGCAGCTTTTGCGCGCATGTTCAATGTAGATGACCGCTTTGGCAACGAATTTGAACATGTGCACAAAAGCTGCTGCCTTCACGGCAGTACTCTCCTAGGTTTTTCACGATAAAGAACTGAATTTCAATTCTAATCTATTTTTTTGAAAATATCGGAAAAATAAAATTTTGAATGGGTATATCTACGGAATCATTGGGTGGATTCTTCCCTTTCACGAATTCGACCTTCGTAATTAAGCCCTTAGCATTACGGCCGACCGTAAACAAATAACTTCCGAAAGAAACAACCAAGAAACTCAATATTTGTAGAGAAGGTTTTGACCTTAATAACGAAGGCCGAATTGGTGAAAATTGGGTAAAATCCACCCAATGATTCCGCAGATATATCCGTTCAGAATTTTATTTTCCCCATATTTCCAAAAATACAGATTAGATTGAATTCAAACCCAGTACTTCATAGAAAAATTACAGTTCCAAGGTTCATACAGAATTTAATGAGGATAATATGATCAGAAGATCGCAGAATATTGAATGGTTGAAAAAAAAATTTGAATTTTTTTTAAAATTTTTCTAATGACACGATCATCACGAAACAATATCGAGAAGAAAACCACGAAATTTTATATATATATTTCTTCGCAATATTTCCAAAGTAATAGCCGTATCGAATTGAAATTTGGTACACTGCTGTGAAATACGAAGCTCAAGGTATGAGCAGAATTGTTTTTGTATATGGTCACTTGTTTCTCAGAGAAATTTTTTCTTTCGAGAAAAATTTTGAAAATTTGTTCTTCAAATTAAGTGACCATACGATCCCAACAGAATTTTGCATAAAGTTGCGTGTCATTATGCTTCAACTCACTGCTAAATTTCAATCCAATCGCTTCCGTAGTTTCGGAAATATAATGAAATAAATCCTAAAAGTTTCAAGCCGCTAGCTTGATCCGTTCTACAGTTATCGTGTCCACGGCCGGCCGGTGGGTCGGGCGGGCGGACAGAATCGATTTTGGCACCGGATTCGTTATCAGTGAGTACAACTGAGTCGTTCGAGACCATTTTCGGCTCAAAATTCGAAAATTACAGACATTTTGACAAAACGATAGCACGCTGTTTCCCTGGAACATGCGAGCAAAAATAAAATATGAGTATTCATCATTCTCAGGGAAAATTCGATTTCATTTTATCAATCATTGAGCACGAATTGATGAATTTCATTATTCTGAAAATTAATGAACTTTCCTTGAACTATCTGTTTCAACTGAATATCTATCTTGAATCTGAAAAATAATTTAAATCAGTTAATAATTCCATAAGAAGAGTTATCCAGGTCGTCCAAAAAATGATCGATTGAAAAATTCATTAATCCATAAATCAATTTTTGAAGTCTGATGCTATCTAAATTATCCAAAATATTGGTTTCTATCTTTTCTTCTTATTTTTGCCAAAAAAACGGGATATTCACTACGATTCATAGAGCACATCCTGAAATAGATTTGCTTAGAAATGGAAAATATGAACATTTAAATAGTCTTTCACCGATGAAATTTGTCATGGGAAAAATAGTTTAATCCGACAATGGAAAATGAAAAATATTGATTAAATCGACATCGTTACATCTAGGATCATTACTAGATAATTAAGAAAAATAGTAATTAGGATGAAATCTTAAAATATGAAATGAGTCGATTCGAATTCTCCATATCGAACCATTTAATTTTTGCATCTTTTAAACTTAAGTGAGTTCGTGTCTTGCGTAAAAATTAGCAAACAAGTTGGCCAATTTTCGTGACTGGTCACATCCTGTAACCGTTCTCCGGAATGAATAATTATAGGGCAATTTTAAATGTAATTCATGCCATCGAAAGTACTTTCTCTTATCTTGTTTAATATTGTTACTAAGACATCATTATCTGAAAAAAGGAAAAAAATTGGAAGAAAAAACGAAATGAATTTCCCCATCTACTAATTGTATCTGTTGTAGTCGTATTTCGTGAAAATTTAACTGGTGTCAACAAAGAAAAAAATTCACTGTGTCAGTTTTTTCTGATGTATTTTCATATTGTGAATTTCACCCATTTTCTCGCACAATTTCAATATTTGCTGGTGTTCAGAAGCCCGTAACTTTGTTGCACAAATTTGAACCAAAAGAATCCTGGCATTTTGCTTACTGTGTTAACTTTTCTCATTTCAAATATCTATTCAAATTAAAAGAGTACATTTTGGAGTTCCATATGAAAATATCTTATACCACGTGGGTTAGGGTCAAATATTTTTTTCTTTTTTAAGCATCAAGTTAAGTTAAGTTAAGTTTCTTCGTGATGAACACTCTTGTGGAAGAATATCCTGAAATTTTGCATGCGAAATTAGCTTCAGATTCAGTTTGGCCACATTATTATTAGATATTCAGGTCGATTCTGTTTGCGTATTGCTACGAACCTTGGTATTTTAGTCATATTCCTATCTTTCTAATTTATAGCAATATGGTCATGATATTACGTATTCTGTTCCGAGTGTTATAGCAATGTTTATTATGGATTTTGTTATAGCAATATTGCTATCATGGACTTCCATAATCGGTGATTTTAGAGTTGACAACATTGTATTTTGTCACTTTAGAGCTACAAGGAAGAAGAAAATATCCCTACTTCATGTATTTTTTTCATGATTTCGCATACAAAACCTCTATCTACGTCGACATAAAAAATGTTAGGAAACAAAAGAGTAAAATTGGCCAATTACCGGATACCAATAGAATATTGGTTACCAGAAATCAAATGCAGCAATTTTATTCAGGCGTTAATAATTCGAAATTCGATAAACTTTTTTGTTGGTACCTTGAAGGAATTGCTGTTGTTGAGATGATTGGAATAATCATCTCAGCTGTTGCATACTATGCCTGTATTTTAGTCTAAGAATTTTCCTTGAAATTAAATATTCTAGAGAACCTTGAACACATTTAGCCTATACTTTTTTTGTATTCATGTGAACATCGACTTATTCGAAAATATTACGAAATAGAAAAACCAATTGAAGTCAAATTGACCAATTTCCTGGATACCAATAGAATATAGGTTTCCAGAAATCAAATGCAGCAATTTTATGCAGGTGTTAATGATTCGAAATTCGATAAACTTTTCTGTTGGCAATTCAACGGGATGGCTGTTACATCATTAGAATAATCATCTCAGCTGAATTTTACTCAAAATTAAATATTCTAGAGAACCTTGAATAAATTTCTATTAGCATATACTTCCTTATCTTCAATATTTTCGAATTTTTGGAAGAAATAATACTGAAACAAATGGATCTCTGTAAGATTCCCTTTCTAACCTATCTTGTTATCAAGCATAGCAAGAACTATTTTGAGGTTGCTAAGATAGCAATATTGATAGCAAGATTCTTGTTAAAGTGACAGATCATATTGCTCAAAATCGTTGATCAGAATATCAAAAATTCCAATCTTGTTATGATAGCAATATCTTTTTCCTAGCAATATTGCTATTTGCAAACAGAATCGACCTGATGATAAAGGCGTGATATCATGAGTCAAATAAAGTAAAGTTAATCTATCTCATTTTACTCTTCCTAGTTCACACGCTCGAATTTAAGTTATAACTTGAGAGAAATTCGTAGTGGTTCATCACTGGCACGAAAACGATTTGAATGGGTAAAACGTTTGTTTTTCACCCACAAACTTGATCCTTCCTCAGTTGAGTTTTCATTCGACATTTGTTGATCAAATGAAACCTGTATCCCCGAATGTTTCAATGTTCATAAAAATTTTAAAATACGATTCATCAATTCGAAACAATCCCACGATTCTGGCCCAAAATCAAAAATAAATCAGTCGGTGATATCACCGACTTCAAAAAATATCATGAGCTCGTGTAATCAGAATACGCTAGAAATATCCAGGTCATACGTTTCAGATGGTATGTTTAGGATACGTCAATTGAATGTGTCTTAATTACTTATCGTAGGTCATTAGATTTATTTATTGCGATGGAAACGAGATATCGCCTTTCAATAATAACAAACTTGCATCGTTCACATTGTGTGTGAGTAATGCTCGATTAGAGTGTTGAATAACCGTGTAGTTAGGTTGAGTTGAGATTTTTGCTTCTGCAGTTTTCAGCTGGTCGAATAAATGTTGTTTATGCTGTGTGTAATTATCTACTCAAAACCGAAAGATAAAGCTTGGCCATCTGAAATAAAGTTGGAGACGAATAACCGATTGTTCCGCAAGTGTCCATGGACGAAAATCGAATTTCCTGAAGAATGTTATACGGTTCAAATTGCCAGGAAGTTTTCCCATAGAAAAATAAACAAAGAACAGGAGTTCTTAACCAAGCAGTATACTGCTAGGTTAATAACTCCTATTCTTTGTTTATTTAATTTTTAACCATCAGTAGGTATAGATAGGTACATAATTCTTAATACAAAATAATGACGAGTTTTCTGTTTCAAATGTTCTGATGATGACCTACCAGCAACACCTAAATTCTTCGGATCACCATTTATGGTATCTGAAGAACTTGTTTATCTCTGCTATACTAGTTTGGACGAATTTCGTCTATCTTACAGTACATATGGTATTCCAATTTTCAATGTTCAAAATTTGGCGAACTAGCAAGACTTGAAACATAATATGACTTAGCTTTATGAACGATATTCGGACAATGCCTCGATAAAACTGTAGGTGCCTATTCGTCTGCCTGATTGACGGTGGAGAAATATAGGTAGGCGTTCGACTCCATTTCGCATTTCGTTGTTTGTTTCAAGAAGTTAACTGGTGCAAATTTTGAACTTGCACACAAAATAGCTGGGTGAAATAGAATAGCCATTTGACTGCAACTCATCAAACAAAATATCCATGAAAAAAATCTAGAAAAGGCAGCAGCTTTTGCGCGCATTTTCAATGGAAATGACCGATTTGGCAACGAATTTGAACATTTGCGCTGAAGCTGCTGCCTTCACAGCAGTGCTTTTCTTGGTTGTTTTCGATAAACTACTGAATTTCAATTCGATCTAACGACCTAACGGCCGACCGTTAACACAATAACTTCCGAAAGAAACAACTTATAAACTCGATATTTGTAAGGTAGGTTTGGACCTTGATTGCGAAGGCCGAATTCGTGAATGTGTGAAATTCACCAAATGATTCCGCAGATATATCCATTCAAAATTTTGTTTTTCCAATAATTCCAAAAATTCAGATTAGATCGAATTGAAATCCAGTATCTTATCGAGAAATAACAGTTCGAAGGTTCATACAGAATAACATGAAGATGATATGATCAGAAGATCACAGAAAATTGAATATTTGGAAATTACCAATATCAGAAAATGTTATTTGATTTTCACGGAATTTTGCACAAGTTTAAGCATCAGTAGGTATTCTACAACCAAGTGTCATCTAGTTGAATCAGTATTTTTTGAGTTATTGAGGAAACGGTCACGAAACTGACAACTGAGTAAGGGCCGCTATTATAAAACTTAACTAACAGTTAAACCTTCGCTCAAAAATGTGGGAATTATAAAAAATTAATTTCTATCATAGACAAAATATACTGTGATGATTTCTATGAAAAGGAGAAGGAAATAATTAAAAATTATGTGTTAAATCTAACCACCAATTTCTGGGTCGGAAAAGTTGGACTTAGGAAAAATACTCCCTTTCAAAACATGATAGGAATGAACATGGAAATAAACAAATCCTTTGTTGACAAATTTTCTCACAATATATCAGGGAGCTTAATGGATTGTGGTTTCCATAAAAATAGAAAGAAAATTACTGATTTGAGGGAGCGTGTTGCAATGATCAATCTTTAATTCTTAAATTTCTTTTTCTTTGACAATAATGAAATACATTCAGGTATTATTGAACAATAACAATCAAATTTGTCCAAATCTGATATCTAGAATTTGTAACAACAAAAGTATCCACTGCAATTGTGATGATTTTCTTCTTCATCTTAAAAGTTGAATAATGTGTATAAATTATTATGCTTCATTACGCCTTTACAACTATTATCTGTTATAAAAGGCACCTAAAAGAATGAATGCCAATAATTTTTTTTTCATCTACATCTTATAATTGTAGAAAAGAAAAAGTAATTGTTATTTGCATTATAATTTATATGCCATGATGAACTCTCGAAATTGGATTCTTACCCGAGGTTTATAGCAGGCATTTTGATGTAAGTAGGTAATAAGTATGCAATTTTCCATGGGACATTTCTGATAATACAGCCAGTATAGTTGATTTGTGAAAAACCCTAAAATCTCCAGCAATTACCAATGAAGAACAAGATGCATAAAATCTGCGTGTAATCAACACATTTGAATCACTCGCGTCAAGACATGATTTCTAAGAATATGTGTTCCATTTCAGGTGTACAGAGGGTCCGGTTAAGCGAAATCGGTTTTTGAATTCTGTTTCTTCCCATAAGTTCAAATGGTCCAGCCGATTTCTAAATATCCTCTCTCAACAAGGATATTCAACAATATTCATGGCATCATCGTCATAGTCACTTAAAAGTTCTTCAAAAATGAAGTGAATATCTCTCAACGAGGATGTTCAACAATATTCATGGCATCTTCGTCATCGTGAATTAAAAGTTCTTTAAAAATTAAGTGAATACATCTTGCTAACATGTTTCCAAAAATATCATAACAACAATAAAATCGAGGTTATATTCTCCTTATGTCAGCCGAAAAGACAGAGAATCTATGGAAAACCAGTATTCAGTTTTAATTTTAACTATAATTGATATCCAAACCACCCGATAAATATAACCCTGCAAATCTAACTTTAACTGGAAGTTACTGCAAAACCGTCAGTTAAAGTTAAAGATGACTTCCAGTTAAGTTTTATAATACCGGTCTTTAATCACAAAAACTTCACATATTATACCTCGATATTTTCGACAATAAATATCCGATCGAAATTCAGTTCACAGTAGATATCAAAATCACATCGACCATAAAATCTGTAGAAGTTTCGCAAAAATTTGTTCAGTTCGGTAGAAAATTAATACGAACATTAATTATTCAGAAGCAGGATGAATTATGTGAAATAGGAAGAGTAGAGTAAGAAGAGAAGAGATAAACTCACTTATTTTCAATATTTAAGGTAATCCCCGGATCTCATATCCATTTACCTATGACAAACAATCAAATTGCAGCTCCTTTTACTCCAAGTTTCCTTTATCATCGCTTACATCATCGTGTTCCACAAAGCGCATCTTAATGATATACACAAGGTGACAATTTTTTTGCGTGTATTGAAAACGCGCCTCCCGCAACTGAAGGTTATGAGAGCGCACCGACTTATGCAACCCGTCCGGAAAATGCTGGAAAATTTACGTACGTTGCACTCACGCGAAGAATCGCGTGCTGACGGAAAATCGTTTGGATTTTCGACCGGCCGCAGAATAAAACGCTCGATATTCTGCTTCGGTAAGCGACTTATAATTTGTTCATTCGAAGTAACGAGTAAGACAAGCGTATAGAGTAATCCATGCCGGAGTATGTGTGCTAGTTGCTAGTGTACTTATTTAACGGGCAGTGTTGCCGTTTATGATGCGAGATTAGGCATATTCGTTATGCATCATCATCTACTTCCGTATTGCTACGATTAGGAGGATTTTTTAAAGGATGATGAATTCACCAATGTCGGCTTGACTTCATTTTTGCGCGCTTGTTCTAGGGGAATAGCGTATTATCGTTTTGTCCAAATGTCTGTAATTTTCCATGATTGAGCCGAAAATGGTCTTAAACGACTAGGTTGGACTCACTGATGACGAATCCGGTGGCAAAATGGATTCTGTCCAGCCGCCAGTCACTACGATTACAGGCGAACGAAGGGTTCTATCAACTTGAAAATTTCAAGAAGCGTTCCATTTCAAAATACGACAGTTACGTTCGTTAATACGCCGAATCGGTCAAATAGTTTCGGAGTTATAGCCATTTGGAATTTTGAGGTTAATTTCCTCATATTTCAAAAACTACTGAAGCGATGACGCGCAACTTTGAGCAGAATTTCGTTGAAATCGTATGGTTACTGAATAAAAAAAAAAATTTCAAAATTTTTTTCGAAAAAAATTTTTTTTCCGAAACTATTGTTCATGTTCGGGGAAAATCTCAGTTATACCTGGAACTTCATATTTCACAGCAGTGTACCAAATTTCAATTCGATACGGCTATTAGTTTTGGAGATATTGGGAAGAAATATGTAGAATTTCGTGGTTTTCTTCTCGATATCGTTGTTTTTTTCGGTATAACTCAAAGAATACTGATTCAATCGTGATGAAACTTTACAGATGTTGAGAGAAAACATTGTGCAAAATTTCGTGAGGATCGTGTCATAAGAACAATTTGAAAAACATTTCAATTTTTTTTTAGATATTTAATATTCTGTGATATTCTCATCATATTATCCTCATTAAATTCTGTGTGAACCTTCAAACTGTCATTTTGAGTACTAGATTTCAATTCGATCCAATCTGTATTTTTGGAAATATTGGGAAAATAAAATTTTGAATGGTTATATCTACGGAATCATTGGGCGGGTTTCACCCATTCACGAATTCGACCTTCGTAACTAAGCCCCAAACCTACTCTATAAATATCGAGTTTCTGAGTCGTTTCTTCCGGAAGTTATTGTGTGGGTGAAATCCACCAAATGATTCCGTAGATATACCCATTCAAAATTTTATTTTCCCAATATTTCCGAAAATGCAGATTATATCGAATTGAAATCCAGTAATTTATCGGAAAAATCTAGAAAAGCACTGTCTTGGAGGCAGCAGCTTTTGCGCACATGTTCAAATTCGTTGCTGAAGCGGTCATCTACATTGAACATGCGCGCAAAAGCTGCTGCAGATGAATGTCTGCGAAATCTTTAAAGGAAGTTTTTACGTGCTTATTCTGGGGAACAGTGCGTTATCGTTTCGTCACAATGTCTGTAATTTTCGAATTTTGAGCCGCAAATGGTATAAAACGATCGAGTTGCAGTCCCTGAAAGAAGAATCCGTGATCAAATTCAATTCTGTCCGTCCGTATGTACTCTAACTTTCGATAGAAGCGACTAAGACTAAGCGACTTGAAATTGTCAGATTAGGTTTGGAGTCCAAATATCTCGGTTAAGTTCGTTAATGGGTGGAATCGGTTAGATAGTTTCGGAGTTAGGCCCATTTGAAATTTTGGGATTAATTACTCGATATCTCAGGAAGTATTGACTCGATCAAATTGAAACTTCGTGTACAGTTTTGGAATTCCAACCCTCAACTTAGAGCTAAATTTCGTGTGCATCTAATTGTTGAAAATTTTTTTAAAAAATGTATTCGAAAAAATTTTCAAATTTTTGATGAAATAATTTTTTTTTCTGAAAAAATCTATTAGATTTCAATGGAATTAGGGACAAATCTTATAGTCAGTATTTAGAAACAATTTTCCAAATTTCAATTCGATCCGATATTCACTTTTGGAGATACAAGGAAAAAAATTGTGCCAAATTTCGTTATTATTTTGAATTTTAACTTTTTTCCGCAATATTTCAAGATGTACAAATGCATGATTGAAACTTCGTGATCAGTTGGAGATACACAGCACGCAACTAGGTAGGTCAAAAATTTCGTGTCGATCTAATAATTAAAATCTGAACAAGCGCGTTTAAGCTCCTGACCTAACAGTGCTTTTCTAGGTTTTTTTCTTAAAAATTCAAATAATATTACATGACAGAAACATTGTTGGAAAGAATTTCTTATTATTATTATCGGGTAGATAATTTCATGGCATTTTTTCATTATGATTTTCGGAATATGTTTGCCGCGGCTCGGAGTTATCTAGTCCATATACGATCACTCCAATTTCTACTGCTTTTTCCAAAAAATCTTGCCGCATGGGGTAAATGGTGGCTTGAATATTGGCTTCCAGTGCTTTGTGAGTTGCTCGTTTGTCGACGAAAACCAAAGATTCCACTTCCGGAAATTGACTTTGCAGTTAATTGATGGATAACCGCTTTGTATGGCAGGTTGCGCTGTCTGGAAAGCACTCGTCATTCACCTTAACCGCAACTGCTTTCTCATTTCGAAAGAAATAAGGACCGATGAATCGGTTAGCACAATTTTATGTCTTGGTGGTTTTGAATCGACAAGAGTAAAATAAGTGCGAGAATTGCTTGCCCACTATATGGGCCGTTTATGTTGACCGTTAAATGGATTAAGTGCTCTATGAAGTTTTCGAACAGTTTTATTTTTTTTCAAAGCAAATTTCCACAGTTTGGAAGCGTTGTTCTTGCCTTTAATCATTCAAGATGAATTGCATAACATTACTGAACAGAAATGTCAACACAGTTTAACATTCTTATGATAGTCAACCAGAGACAACAACCATGACATCTTTTCATGTAGCTCAAAAAAACACCAATCACATGAAGGGGTTGGGTCTTAGTAAAATTCATATTTTTCTAGTAGAAACATTCTAGAAAATCGATGACGTGAAGTCAGGAGCTTTCACAGTCTGGTTCAAATCCATATCCGGTGGTCGCCTATTCACGTATCGACCCAGCCATATGGTTCTCACGAAACCTTCGAGATATAATTTTTCAATCCAGTACTTGATTTCTATTCGACTCGATTTATGTTCTTGAAATATTGGAAAAATAAATTTTTTAATGGGTATATCTACGGAACTATTGGAGTGATTCTACTCATTATCGATTTCAACCTCCATAAAGTCGAAAACCTTCTCCACAATATCGAGTCTCTAAGGTATGGTGTTTACGGCCTGCATTCTGGCCCAACCGCCAATCCTCGATATATTTATTTATTAATTCATTTAATTATTCACGGGATGAACCCAATTACACAAGAATATAAAATTACATTAATAACATGAATAGTACAAACATTATAGAACTCAAACATTCGTTTACACTTCTCACTATGGCAGAATATGATTAATTGAAAAACTCGATTCCTGGTCGAAAGGCAACATTGACACTTTTTGAAATTCTGAGACCAGGAGATGCTCTCCAATAATTATAATAATATTAAAAAAAAATCAGACTTGATAGTTGTAGTGAAAGTTTGGAATTCAAGGTCGAATTCGCCAATTGGTGAAATTCACCCATTGATTCCTCAGATATGCCATTCAGAATATTATATATCTGATTTATTATATACCTAGAATTATCCTTTCTTTGTATTTTCTTTTCATCTTGACTTGTCCTATACACATTGTAGTGTCTGAAAGGATTAATAAAGTATTATTATTATTATTATTGGAAAAATGAAATTTTGACTGGGTATATCTGCGGAATCATTGAATTTTGTCAATTCGTGAATTCGGCCATAGTAATTATACTCCAAACTCGATCTACAAATATTGGGTCTCTAAGTAGAGTCTTTCAGTAGTTATTGCATGCAGAACTTCGTGAAAGAATATGAGAAGAAAAACCTTAAATCATTCCATCAGGTAGTAGAGCTTCTCTTGGCGGGTTAATACATGATAAGGTGATCGCTTTTGGCAACGAATTTGATGAAGCGCCTGAAAGCTTTTGACCACAGGTTAGTGCTTTTCTATAATACTTTTTTCGGAATAAACTTTGAAAAGAAAACTATGATAGTTTAAGTATGTTTAACATTTATTTTCTAGGAGCGATCACTGATACTTATTATGTGATAAATTAATGAACCGAAACAGTCGTAGTTCTGAGGAAATTCAGATATCTGGGGCAACACAGCACTCCCCACATCGTATAAGTTTTCATGTATCCATGGTAACGTCTAGACGCCGCATTTGCGTTCCGTCTGATATCTCGAAGCCGACGCATCGGTCTCTATCTGTCAAACTTTTTACGGGCTTGTTCTGGGGAACAGGCGTTATCGTTTCGTCACTATGTCTATAATTTTCGTATTCTGTTCCGAAAATGATCTTAACAGATTAGGTTCGACCCCCTGAAGGAGAATCCGTGGTCAAATTCAATTCTGTCCGTGTGTGCCCTAACTTCCGCTGGAAAGGACCTAGAGTATCGAAATTTCCAGGTTTGGTATGGATCCTGAATATTCCGCAAGTTGGTAAAATCGGCCGAAGGGTTTCGGGGTGATACCGAAACTAAACGTTCCCAATTAGTTGACTAATACCAACGCCCATCGAGGTGCAAAATTGCGTGGGGATATAATCGTAAGAAAAAAAAAATTATTCAAAAATTTTTAAAATTTTTGTTGAAAAATTTTTTTCTCCGAAAATATTGTTTGAATTTCGATTTTGTCCAATATTCACTTCCGGCCATATAAAGAAAAATATATGTCAAATTTCGCTATTATTTGAAATTTCGACGTTATTTCCCCAATATCTTCGTAGTCAGTTGTAGAATACCAACGCACAACTGAATGTAAAATTTCGTGTTGATCTACTCGTTAAAATATACAAAAAATAATTCGAAAGTTTTGTACATTTCTTTTAAAATCATCAGATTTCTATAAAATTTAGCATATACCTAGAAGTCAGAATTTGATAACAATGTTTCAAATTTCAATCTGATCCGATATTTATTTCCAGAGACATAGGAACAAAATATGTCGTTGTTATTTGAAATTTCCGTCATATCTCGAGAAATACATATGCCATCCGATTGAAAACTAGTTTGAGAATAGCTACGTGCAACACGATGCAATATTTCGTCTGGATCTACTCCTCAGAAAATTTTCGAAAATTTCTCAAATTTTTGTTGAAAAACATTTTTTTTGATAATATTTCAATGACCTTTGGCACAGAACTTGAAGTCGACATTTACCGACATCAATTCAAATTTCAATTCTATATGATATTCATTCACGAAAATATAGGGAAAAACTATATTTAATTTCGTTTTTATTCAAAATGTTGAGGTTGTTCCCTGAACATTCCAAGAAGCACCTACCGATCATATTGATATTCCGTAACTAGTTGTAAAAAACTGCTACGGAACATTAGGGAATATGTCTTGAGTATTTTAATGGTGAAAAATATAGACTTTTTGTTCCCAATATTTTTCATGAAATAAATTGGTTTTCCGAAAACCATTTATCAGACAGAAATGAAGGTTGGCACACACTTTCAAGTAAATATTCAGAAAGATTGAATTTATTCTAGGAGATATTGGAATGGAAAAAATCATTTCGTTTCGGAAATTTTCCAATTTTCATTCAAAAAAATGATTTGTTCACAAACTATTCATTAGATTTTGAAGAAATTCAGCGCAGATTTTGAAGTCGCTATTTAGCAACATTGTTTGAAAGTTCAGTTTGAACGTATATTAATCTTCTTGATATATGGAAACAAAATTGCTAAATTTCTTGGTTATTTCCTAGAAATTATTGTTATTTCCGAAAAACCTCAAAAGATTTCGATCCGATGATGGTGAAACTTGTCAGCCAATTGGCAAATGCTGATCAGCAAATTTGTGCACAATGTCGTAACGATAGGTCGATTATATCAATAAAATTACGACTATTCTCTATTTGGCAGTTTACTTATCATATGGTCGTCACGATATTCCGCATGAAAGAATTTGCTCACTATCGGTGGTTAGGCCGATCGTAAACACAATAACTTACGAAAGAAACGACTTAAAACACGATATTTATAGAGCAGGTTTTCTATCAAATAACGAAGGTCGGATTAGTGAAGTGGTAAAATTCGCTTGATGATTCCGTAGACAAATGTAACCACCTATTCAAAATTTCATTTTTTCGATATTTCCAAAAATGCGAATTGGATCGAATTGAATTGAATTTCATTATATAAGGACCATTTGATAAGAAGATCGCCAGATCTTTCCATCAAGGAGTAAAGCTGTGTTTAGCGTAAATAGGCGACCGCTTTGGCAACTTATCCGAACAAGCGCGTAAAAGCTCATGACACTAAGTCGGTGCTTTTCTGGGTTTTTCTATCAACTTCCGCGCACGTCGAAATTAGTTTTCTGAAAATTCACCTAACAGTCAACAATATACATTGACCCATATCCTTGCACGGTCAACGACTAGACAGTATCGATCCAGATTCCAGCCAGGCAGACCAAAATGGTTTTCTCAGCCCGTGCAGTCGTTTGTTTTGTTCCTATTTCGACCGCTAGTGTTTTCCCATTGTTCTTGTCGATTTTATGGCGCGTGTTGGCAAGACCAAAGATTTATTTAACGATGCCGCACCGCCAATTATATCTCAACGTTCTGGTACTAAACTGTTTCAGAAAAGGAAGGGAAGAGAATTATGGTTATGGAATTCATATTTGAAGAGTAGGTTCAATATTTGAATACCGTAGCTTAAAGGTATTTCGTTGAACCCATTCGTCTGGTGAAAGATATTGGTCAGAACTGGAACTCGTGAAAAACATACAGTGGGTTTAAACTCGGTAGCAACAACTTAAAAAATTTAAAAAAGGTTCTCGAAAATTTTCCAGGTATTCTTGAACATTTTTTTTTCTGAAACGATTTCTCAGATCTCAAAGAACCTTGAAGCCAATATTTCACAAAAATGTACCGAATTTGAGTTCGATTTCATTCCAATTTTCGGAGATATCGTGGACAAAATATGTCGAATTTCGTGGTTTTTCTTGGTATCGTTGATATTTCTGAGATAATTCAAAAAATTCTGATCCTATCATGAAGAAATTGGTTTACTTGTTTGCAAATGCGGATGCACAACTCCGTGCAAAATTTCGTGATAATCGTATCATCAGAACAGTTTAAAAAAAAAAATCAAAAGTTTGTTTTAACAAAGTTCATATTCTGCGATCTTTAATCAGATTCATGCACAATTTCGTGGGGAATACATGCGAAGAAAATTGCCAAACCCCTCCATCAGGAAGTAAAGCTGCGCTTGAGCGGGTCAATAAGTGAAAAGGTGACCGCTTTAGCAAAGTATTTGACCATGCTAGCGAAAGCTGCAGACTATACGTCAGTGCTTTTCTAGAATTTTTTCTTCAATAATTTGAAGAATATTGATCGAATGAAAATGAGGTGATTAGTTGTAAAATAATGGCGTGAAAACTGAACTCGTGAGGATAGTATAGAGTTTATACATTATTGACAAAAGATAGTTCTGATTCCAAAATCAGCGCGTAAAAAAAAGACTCCCAATTCATAGAAAACAATTTTTTTAGTTCAATTATTATTTTGCTCAGGGCTGATTTCGATGATTTCTTTTGCCACTCGAGAATAAAATTAACATGGCATTCCGAAGGGAGATATAAAAAATCTAGAAAAGCACTGACGTGAAGTCAGCAGCTTTTACGCGCTTGTACACGTTGCGAAATGGTGACTTGGAAATTTCAGTGAAATTTCAATGAAATATCAAAATTTAAAAAAAAAAAAAAAAATTTTTTCGAATTTTTCCATGAATAATTCTTCTTATTGATACCGTTCATCTTCCAACCAAGTTTCATTTCGGTCAGATAAATATTTTTCGAGTTATCGAAAAATCAAAATTTCAAATGGCTGTAGCACAAAAACCATACGGCAGATTTGGCCCATTAACGAACTTAACCGAGATATTCAGGATCTTAACCTAACCTGAAAATTTCAAGACTCTAGGTCCTTCCTTTCGAGAGTTACAGCGCACACGGCCGGCCGGCCGTAATCAATTTTGACCACGGATTCTTCATCAGTGAGTCCAACCTAGTCGTTTGAGATCATTTTCGGCTCAAAATTCGAAAATTACAGACATCGTGACGAAATGATAAAAAAAGCATTGTTGCTTTATTCATTGGCATGCACAAAATTTCTTTTGAATAAAAAGATAGGAAAAATCCTGGCTATGGCAGGATATTTATGGCGAAATATAGAGGGTGTACCAAATAGTTTATTACCACAATTCTGTTGTTTATGCATCTATTTTGATTAAATCTCTTCAGTACAGCTCCAAGGTGGGTTCATTTCAGGATGAAATGTCTCGAATTACTAATTCGCACTCTTCACCAGTTTATAAATCCATGTTACGTGTGTTACGTATGGCTTTACAGTGATTTGATTTCAGAATGATATATACAGATTGGCCAAAATAAAATCTACAAAATCACAGACGTGAGGTCAGGAACTTATTCGTGCTTGTTCAAATTCGTTGTCAATGCCGTCACCTATTCACGTATTGACCCAGCCAAACGCAACTTTACTTCCTGGTGAAAAAAGTTGGCAATCTTCTTTTCATATTAAATAAAATATTCTCATACCGAGCCATACGCGGTTTTCTGGGTGACAGAGTAAGAGACATGTTCACTCTTAGTAGAAACCATCTCAGAGGCCACGACTAAAAACTTAAACGCGAGAACTTCAGAACAACTCAGCGTCAGAATTTTTGTCCCAACAGAGTTGTTGGTGCCTGGAACAGTCTTCCAAACTCTATTGTACAGGCCCCTTCAGTGAATACATTCAAAAACAGGTACGACGGATGGAGGTCGGAGCGGCAACAAGGACACTAATCGACAGTCTGGATATCTATGTATTGTTAACCCCGATAAACTTTTTTCTATTTTTTCTCGAATATACTTAATATTTTTTTCCTTTTTTCATGTTTCTCATCATTGTGCATGCGTACCAGCCTTTGTATTTTTTTTTTTAGTTAATAGGTTTTAAACCTCAACACTTGCATCTTTTATAATAATAATAATATGGTCCCCACGAAAAATCGCATGAACTTTCAAGCCATTATTTTCAATGAATAATTATATTTCAATTCGATCTAATCTACATTTCTGGAAATTGTGGAAAAATAAGAAATTGAATGGAGAATCCGACCTTCGTGAATAACAAGATTCAAATCTACACAATCGGGTCTCAAAGCCGTTTCTTTCGGAAATTGTTGTGATTGAGGCTGGCCTTACCACGGATCATAAACATAATAACTACCGAAATAAACTACTCCGAGACTTGATAGTTGCAGAGCAGATTCGGAGTTCAAATAGGAAGGCAGAATTCGCTAATTTATTATATCCACCGAAAGTAGGTATACCAAGTTAAAATTTCCCAATATTTTTGAAAATACAGATAGAATAAAATTGAAATCAAGAAATTTTTCTCATCTCCGCATATAAATATCCAATCAAATTGAAATTTGAAACACTTATTTTTAAATAGTGACTTCAAAGGTTTGAGCTTTACTTTATTGTTTCTTTGTGTTCATATTTACCTCGTATTTAGGTATATGGTGCGGTGTTTCGGTGCATTGATCACACAAAAATTTGAATGATACGAAGGAGGACATATAAATTTGATGAGCATCTACGCAGTCCAAGATAGTTCTCGCGCGCAAGTCCTAGGAAACGAGAGTGAATAATTTCGTCACAGAAGAGTAATTTTTATGGAATTTTGCACCGAAAATAGTTTTGAACCGTTATGGTCCGGTGTAGTTTTTTCTAGCTCTAGTGCCGTTACGGTCTAAAGTACACAGTACACTGCATCAGATGGGATGATGCACACATCCGACCAGCCTGTTGCGGCGCCTGAACGGCGCCGGAGCTGGATGTGTCGACCGGGGCCAGATTGGACTCGCATTGGAAATAGTTTCGATCAGTCGTTAGTTGAGCATTGAGTTGAAATATTATATAATATAACGAGTTCAATTCATTCTAGGAAGTAAGGATAATCAGAATTCACAATTTCAATTATGAGGTCAGTATTATCCTCCGAAATATTTTCCTTGCGTGGGGACGAAATCGGGAAGTAAATAAAAGGATTTAATCACTACATGGAATTATAAGATTAATTTCAAAAAATATCATCCATGAGCTACAAAATCTTGTTGAAAATAATAAAGAATTATATTGATATCATTTCATTATATTGAAAACCCAGCGACGTACGGACCTCTTATTACAATAATGGGCAAAATCCGCTGAATGATTTCGGAGATATATTTTTCGTGATGTCTCGAATAAATACTTATCCGGTCAATTTGTAATTTAGTATTTAGTTGTGCAATAATAACCTGCGAACAGTTTCAACTCAAAGTTTGTGTATGTAAATTTAAGGTGTCAACCATATAGCTTTATCACATTTTCCGCGCATGTTCTGGTGAACGACGTTCTATTGTTCAGGCTGAATGTCTGTAATATCATTTTCTGAGCCAAAACTGGACTCAAACGACTAGGTTGGACTTGATGCCGAATCCGGTGTCAAAGCCGATTCTCTCCGTCCGGCCGAGGACACGATAAATGTCGAAAAGAACGAGCTAACGATCTGAAACTTTCAGGATAGATCGCGCATCAGAATGCGACGGTTAAGTAAATGGGTCAAATCAGTTTGAGAGTTGTGGTCATTTGAATATTTGCGCATATTTCCTCACTAACTGACGAACTACCTGATGGATCAGATCGAAACTTGGTAGTCAGTGGTTGCATAGCGACGCCCAACTACGAGCAAAATTTCCTCAGGATCGTATGGTTAGTAAAAAAATCCATTTTCTGCCATAAATTTTATTCAGAAACCATTTGTGAAATTTCGACATATTTCTGCACAGTCCTTGAACCCTATATTTCACAACAGTGTATCAAATCCTAGCTAGATTAGAATTTCACTTTCGGAGATATTGGAAAAAAATATGTCGAATATTTGTATTTTTCCTGACACAACTTGGTGAAACATAAATGATCGAGATATAAAGATAATTTGAAAAAAATGTTCTCGAAATTCCCCTCGAAAAAAAAACAATTTTTCGGGGACTATTTATCAGATTTCGAATAAATTTTGCACAGACCTTGAATCTCATATTTCACAGAAGAGAAAAAATATGTCCTGAACGACTGCAGTTTTTCCTCCGTTATTTCTGGAATAGTCCAAATATGCTGATGCACAAATTTGCGCAAAATTTCGTTATAATTGTGTCATTCAAATTCGTTGCAAAAACGGTCATCTTTTCACGTATTCACCCTCTAACCTCTCTAAAATTTGAGTGAAACGTGATAGCTTGAAGGTTCATGCAGAATTTCGTGAAAGTAAAGTTTCGCTTAGCGGGGTTAATACATGATAAGGTGACCGCTTTGGCAACGCTTTTGGCATGTCAATGCTTTCCTAGAATTTTTCAATATAACATCCCCTAACTTAGTAATGAGCCTCAATTTACCTAAGTGAATTGAATTTTATCTTCATATTCTGAGCTGCTGCTATCTTATTATACATGCTATTTCAATTCTAAATGGGTTTTATTCATAAGCTTATATGAGAGATGATTGAGAATAAAGAAGTTCTTGCAAATATAATGAATAGCATCAATTATAAAAATGTGTAATTGTTGGAGAATGAATTTCCTGAAGGGCGTAAATTGAAAATTTGCCACATGCACTAAAATCCTAGTTTCGACTCTACTTGGAGTTTCTTGCAAAATTTTACGAAGAAGCATGAAGCGTGAATAGACAAACAAACACAAGATCAGTGGTAAATTTTCGATTTTTACGCACAATTATGTAGCAATAATCATAATCGATCGATTTTCGTCCCAAATACATTCTTCAATAGTGCCTACACCCTATTTCCGATAGGTACGATTTTCTCATAATGGTCGGTTTCACGTATACATTAAAATATGTATCAGCATCAATTCTGTACACGCCTTCAGTAGATCGTAACAACTACCTACTTACCCACCTACCTATTGTGCTGTGAATGCCTTATCTGCGAATTTTTTAAGTTACCGATGCGAGAACGTTCAATGATAATGCAATAAAACCTAACAGACAGTTAATGACAGTACATTTTCTCTCGTGGACATTATTGCCACATTTTGAACTAATTTCATGCAGAAAGTGGTCGCAAATGTCTTCATTGGAGAAATTCTCTGCCAAATACGGCAGGAATTCATGTTGGAACTTCTTTCGTTAACAATGTGACGTCGTGGAAAACGAAAAAATTTATTTTATTTCATTAGAGATCACAATGAAAACCTAGGTTCGTTGTACATTATTGTGAAGAAACAGGGCATAATAAAATCTATGTTCAAGAGTCTCTACCTTTATCGTTGGTTCAATATTATTTCCAAAAGATAAAAAATCGAGGAAAGAAATTTGTATTGCACATGAAATTTCACAAATAATTTTTCAAAGTGGGACCTAAGTATTCAAAAATAGAATGAAAATTTCTTATTCCGTCTCTTTGAACAATGTAATCTATGTATTTCATATATATATATATATATATATATATATATTCTTTTGAGAACGAGCATTACAATTCTAAGATATATCACACTGTTAGCAGAGGAAATGTAAACGGGGTACCATACATATTTGCGTATGATACAAGAGCACAGATAAAAACCTCAGGAAAAATTCTGTCTCCCCGTATAAGTGTAGTAATTTGTTTATAGAAGATGGATGGCATCTTTTTCATTTGAAAATAATTTTTTCGTCATCTTGAATTCATTTCGACAAAATATCTTGACATAATATCTGAAACAGAAAGAGGGACAGAAAACCAGAAGGAAGCAGTAAATAATATCACCTACATTTGCTCATGACCGAGAGGGTCTTTCGACCAGGTTCAGTCCTTCAAGCGATGATTTTCAGATCCTCAGATAAACGAAGAACGCTACATTAGTGCGGTAGCCGAAATGGATTTTGAGATTTTTTAAAACATACCTCAGATTGTCGAGGGATCGCCTTCTCTAGTTAACTTGTAAGCTCTATGCTGCAACGTTCTCCTGAAAAAGTCGAAATTTCGTCCGAATTTTTCTATTTCGAGTTCAAGCTTGCCATGATTCACACCTTATTCGATTGGTACCTATAGTATAGAACTATAATCCATTCACTTTTATAAACTATCCCTGTTGGCCATGATTTTGGTCTATCAGTTTTTTTTACTTAAAACTGACGCAGGTTGGCACTCGTGGAATATCTTCGATGTCAAAATAATTCTCA
This sequence comes from Myrrha octodecimguttata, assembly GCA_958510865.1. NCBI lineage: Eukaryota > Metazoa > Arthropoda > Insecta > Coleoptera > Coccinellidae > Myrrha > Myrrha octodecimguttata. The sequence continues at coordinate 28,137,061 of OY294056.1, forward strand.
GAGACGCCAATAAACATAATTCTGTAGCTTACTTTTACTCGAATTTTGCATGATAGATATTTCTCATGGAGATATTTCTTCTCTTTACACCCCACGATAACAGACTGCAGCTAAGCTACATCCCAGTTCAGAAATATGTTCATCCCAATTCAGTGTATCGTTCATATACATAGATTCCCAAGAACTTTGTAAATTGAGTTAGTTGTTTTGAGGTGACACAGGTTTTGTAGTACTACTACATTTTCATACTGGAGTATCACAAGTTGTGCAACAAGGTATTTAAATGTCTTCTGTAGACTTATAATATTTCTTGCGAACTTCGAATAGTAGGGAATTCCATAGGTTCGTTTGTTTGTTCGTTTATAAGTTTTATTGCAGGATTATTCGAGTACTTTTATTTTTTTCGACTACTCTATCTATTATTTTTCAGTAAAATTTCCACACTAGATTCTTGGTTTCCGTACAAGAAAATAGCATAGCTGAATCTTCCAACCATGCTTATATACGTGAAATGTTTCCAGTATAAACAGAGAAAAAAGTTTCTTCAATATTCGCAAGGTCTTTGGAATTATTGAATTCGCATAATATTTTCTCAAATTCATTATTTTCCCACAGTTAATTCACAATTTGAAAAATATGTGATTACTACGACCTCTATATGTAAAGAGGACAACGTTGTGTAGTTATCTGACAGGACAATGACTATAACCTAACATTTTCAAAATATACACGGTGAATGTGTCAGAATGCCATGGCCAACCGGGATAGTTCATAAAAGTAAATGTAGTATATATTCCGAGATTAACTATGAAAGTCCAAAATTGAATCATATTCTCCTACCTCAATTCGATGTATTGCATATACATAGAGACATAAACTGCGCTCTTCCTTGAAGTTGCATGCGGAATCTCGTAAGGAGAATATAATAAGTAGATCGCCAAATATCACATATAGGTATACTTGAAAACAAAATTTTGAATTTTTATTAATCTTATTGAACGATCTCAAAAAAATTCCTCAAAATTTGCTCATCAATATTTTAAAAAACTATCTGATCGCGTGGATTATTTTGGACATATCGTGGAAATAAGCTCAAAATTTCGAATAGCCACGAAATTTGACATGGAACGTTTCCAATATCTTCTGAGATGAACATCGGGTCAAACTGAAATTTCAAACATTTTCATTGAAATGTGATTGATCGTTTCTGAAAAAACATTGTTTTTCAAGAAAAATTTGGAAAATATTCGAAAACGAATTTATTTACATTTTTCACAATACTAATCCTAAGGACACTTAATATTATGTGCGCGAAGGTATTCACGAAGTTTCAATCATGAGATCACTATGACAATAATCAGAATAATATAATAGTAATTGAATAATTTGCAACAAAAAATACTAGGTATTCGATAGTAGTAAAAAGTTCTTTACAATCCATGTTTCTTCCATTCCATACATACGTTTTATTTCATTATGTTATTATTTTCTGATAATGATAGAGTCAACCAAGATAATTGCTTCATTTTCCAAAGTCATACTTCTAATACCTAAATAATATTTCTGATTCCGATTCGTCAGACTTCAAAAGACAAGATTTAATATTAAATACAGTAACTTTTCCTTTATACCGTTTTTAATGTGAATCAGACAGACAGAATCAAATTCGACCACGGATAAGCATCAGTGAGTGAGTCGAACCTAGTCGTTTGAGACCATTTTCGGCTCAAAATTCGAAAATTGCAGACATGTGACGAAATGATAACGCGCTATTCCAGTGTCAGTTTGAGGTCTTTTCGGGCCCAGGGCGCAGAAGACCGACGGGGCCCCCCTGATACTGGAACTCACGAATCATTAAAATGAAACAAAATTGGAATATTCGATTTATATTGTTAAAATGAAGTTAATGGCAAAACAGGGTTTTCCCATAAAAAAATCATAAAATTGAAAAATTTTTCTGAAAATAACTAAAACTTAACATTTTTTCGTGATTCGTTTTAAGCAATCTTGCGTGTTATTGAATCCCAATCTATTTCCTTCAGCACGCTATATTATATATACAAAAATGATAATGATTCAAGGTTTTCTGGGCTGAAATTAGACATATGATAAGTTTTAATTCTTTTGCGGGTTGAAAAGTAGCTTTTGCCTGAAGCACTTCAAATGAATATAGTTAAATAAATGTATATGAGAGTTGAAATATTTGTGAAAGTTGCTTTGGTTTTCTGAACGGCCTCAAATTTTTCATGAATTGTTTTTTTATTCAAATTTTCACATAATTGTTCAAAATAACTCATTTCATTTTTCAAATATGTTTAGGTTCTGTCAATATCGTTCTAATATTTCTCACACAAAATGCCGATTGATTTTCCAATTTTCTCCTGATCTATTCTGAAAAACACATTTGAATGCTGATGTAACTTCCACGTAAGATTTGATTCTTTTTCTGAATTGAGAAATATTATCACATAATATAATAAAGACTCCAATTCTGATTCTTTCCCTACCATCTGAAGCGATTTTATGTTCACTTGTCCCGTCGAAAAAGCTTTCCTCCTCTTTATCCTTTCGAGTTCATCTTCATTGTAAAATACTCATAGCCTCTTCTTAGATTTTTTTGGGGGATTTTGCTTTTTTTTCTTGGCATCTTCCAGCTTCTTCTTTTTTTATGCACCCGATTGATATTTTGAACGAATTTTTACGCCTAGAAATAGTAATTTTTATGAGGTATTAGTAATTTTGATCATAAAGAAGAATAATTTACCTTTTTACACTGCTTCACCCGATATTCGCAAATCACTTTAATGGAATTATCCTTTTATCTTTTACTGCATCATACAATTCGAAATCCTAATTTTTACAAATAATGCTCTCGTTGTGTTTCTTGTTTGAAATTGTATTGTATAACTACGAATCCACAAGTCATTTTCGGCTTTCGAATAAATATAAATGAGAATGTGTCTCTAGTATTTCGCCCCCCTTTAAAATCAATTCCCAATAACCAAATGAAAATAAACAACGTTTTCTGAAATGATGAATTAGCTGCCCTGAAAACCGAACGTCTTCATCGAAGGGTCTGCCGACAAGCTTGATAAGTAGGCAATAGCACAATAATAACATCATAAACAACTCGAAAAATAGTGCAGAGAATCGTGGACCCGCTAGCGCTGTATTCAAGGGTGCCGCACTTATAATGAATACCTCGGTCCGACTGCTAAATAATTTTTATAATATTCAGATTTGCCGGTATTTCTCTCTTTTCTGACCTTATTGAAGTTTCCTTCGGTATATGGAATTTTGATTTATACATAATTTGAATTAATACATAAGCTGATATGATCGTTCGAAGGGATTATTCTGAAGAATCTTCTGGTATAGCAAATGAGGAACAAAAATTCTGTTTGGACCTAGGCCCCGGGCCCCTGGGCGCCCGCCCCAAGCGCCCAGTGGATAAACCGGCACTGCGCTGTTCCCCAGAACAAGCGAGTAAAAATGTATGCAGAATAAGATGATAGTTTCCCCAAATTCCATATACCGAGTGTTTCATTAGACCAGGAATCGAAATTTCCTAGTCCTGGTCTGTACTATTTCAGTATGGTTCATATGAATAGCTCGATGACCTGAGATGACAATACCTGCCATATTTGAAGCGAATATGTTGAATATTTCGAGATTTATACTGAAAGATCTGCCAAAATCAATAGATAAGCCTGTATCTCAGGACCGAATAACCTTAGCCCATATTCAATTGTTGTTTCCTAGCTTGTACCATCTATTAAACATCAAACGATGAACAGTTACTCGCGGAACACCCTGTATATAAATAAATTCCAGAAAAAACAACTTAGACTTCATATATATCCATTCGAGATTTTGTTCTTTTAATATTTTCAGGAATACAGATGAGATTGAGTTGAAATTTAGTACTCGGTTGAAAAATGAGGGCGTGAAGGTTAATGCAAAAATAGTGGAGAAAAAATGGGTTCGAATTTGAACAAGCGGGTAACAGCACCTGACTTCACGTCTGTGCTTTTCAAGAATATCTTCGTTTTGGAAAAAAAAATCGAAATTCACATCTTGGCAACAGAACAAGCGCATATATGAAACACAAAATAGTTATTATTCATCAAAATGCATTGCATCACATTCCCAATATACCTCTTCAGAAAAAACACACATTTACGCCAATGAATAATCCAATCATCGAAACATCTTTGCGCCTATGTTCTGGGGAATGGCTTACTATCGTTTCGTCCAAATGCCTTTAATTTTCGAATTTTGAGCTGACATTGAGTCTCGAACGACGCTGCCGATCGTAAACACAATAACATCCGGGAGAAACAACTTGGACCTTAATTACCAGGGTTGAATTCGTGAATGGGTAGAATCCACTCAATGATTCCGTAGATATACCCCTTCAAAATGTTATTTTCTCAATATTTCCAAGTAGATTAGATCGAATCGAAATTCAGTACTTCGTCGAGCAACGACAGCCCGAAGGCTCATACATAATTTCATAGGGAGAATAAATCGCAGAATATTGAATATTTGAAAAATACATTGAAATGTTTTGTTCTGATGACACGATCATCACGAAATTTCGCACACAGTTGTTTATAAACATTTTCGAACTAGCTGCCAAGGGTCATCATGATTGAATCAGTATTTTTTGAATTATTCATTTATTTTTCCTAATATTCCCCAAAATCATGATCATATCGAACTGGAGTTTGATACACTGCTATACAAGCTAAAGTTTTTCCAAACATGACGAATAGTTTCCGGAAAAAAAAATGTCGAAATTTTTTTTTTCGATTTATTGACTGTACAATCGCAACAAAATTTCTAAAAAAAGTTACTCGTTCTTATGCTCAAACTAACCGGCAATTTTCAATCCAATCGTTTCAGTAATTCCGGAAATATCAGGGAGCAAATCTCAAAAGTTCAAATGACTATAACTTCGACAACCATTTGGCCGATTTGTCCCATTAACGAACAACGCAGCACTCCAATGCGTGACCTAATCTGAAAGTTTTAAGTCGCTTATTTGCTCAGTTCGACAGTTATCGTATCATCGCCCGGATTCATCATCATTGTGGACTCAATGATGATGAATCCGGTGTCGATTGAGACCATTTTATAAAAAACATTCGAAACTTACAGACATTTGGACAAAACTATAGCACTCGGTTCCCCAGAACATGCGAGCAAAAACTCCAAGGAGCCTCGTAAAATACCCTTTAATCGATATTTGCAAGATATGGTACATCAAATTGGAATCGAGTAATAGGACGAGTTTATTTTCATTGCATTGTTTTATGAACATACTTTGAGGGATGCTTTTTTACGTTCTTGATGATCGCTTTGGAATTATTGAAGTATGGCAGGAAAGAGTGGCATAGTGCCCTTAACGCAAATGTACTGATTGTGAAATATAGATGGTCGCTAGGGCTACGTAAAGATGTTTCAAATGTAATTGAATCCAGTTTTAGGTGAAAGCACGAATATGGAATATGCGAATTAATTGTAGGTATATGTATTTGTGTAATTTTTCTGGGGAGGGCGGCGCCCCGTAGACCTCCTCTACCAGCCGCGCCTGGTTATCAAGCTACAAGATATAGTTCATATAGTTTAAATAGTTTGGAGAGGGGTTACATTCCACTGCGACCTTGAGGTCTATTGTGCCCCCTCGTCAGAGCTGTTTTCGCATTGCGGTACCTACAGCTCGCCCTCCAGCTCTAAGGCTCTGATGAATTCTAATATATGTGAGGGCTTCAAGGAGGCTAAGCTCTCATTCCTTTTATAATGCTCCTATCCAAGATATTTCTTGCGTAGGCTCCTCTGTGATCAGGTGTACCGGAATTTCCTCCTCTTCCCCACATAATCTGCACTCGTCAGTTTCATTCCATTCTCATCATGCGCTCCCTGAGGCCACATTGTCCTGTGAGGAAACCAGTGAGGAGGCGTAGCTTGTTCTTACTGAGATCCAAATGATTTTTGGATCTAGTAATTTCAAAGTTCCGAAGGAACTTTTCAGAGCGTTCCATTCCTGGAGAGTTCCTCCAGAGTGTCCCACTTTCAGTTTCTTCCTTCTCCAAAAACTCTTTCTTATAGGTGTATTTGCCTATACCACAGAAAGGTTTTGGGCCAGAAGGTAGCGTTTGTGCTCCTTTTCTGGCTGAAGTGTTAGCCTCTTCATTTCCTTTGATTTCTGAGTGCCCAGGAACCCAGACTAATAAGGAGACCTTGTTATTCTTGCCTACTTCATTGAGTTTCCTTTGGCACTCCCATATCAGCTTTGAGTCGATGACATAGGAGTTCAGTGCTTTAATAGCAGCCTGACTATCAGAATGGATCACTATGTCACACCCTTGATAGTTTCTTTCCAGGTTTATGTCTATGCATCTTTCGATAGCAAGTATTTCTGCCTGAAAAACACTCGAGTAGGAGCCTAGCGATACTGTACACTTGGTTCTAGGCCCGTTTACTCCAGCCCTGGCCCCCATCGTGGTTTAAGAACCATCCGTATATCATTTAACGGTATTTGCTTTGAAGTTTTGGGTAGTGTATTTCTTTTCCCATTCTTCCCTTTTACATAGCATTGAGTTAAAGTTCTTCTCGATGCTTACTTTTTTAATCATAACATCACTAGGTAGGTTCGCTGATGAGATGTACTTGTTCAGAGAGGACTAATGGCCGGTATTATAAAACTTAACTTTAACTGACAGTTTTGACAGATATGTCCTAGCATAACTGTCAAAAGTTCAGTTAAAGTTAACTTCCCATTAAGTTTTATAATACCGGCCCTAAGGCTCTCTGACTTTCAATTCTCTCATTACCTGTACCTTCCCTAGAGATTCTAAGGATAGCTTCATGGGCTACCCTATATCACTAGATGTAGAGGACTGAGATCTATGATGACCTCAAGTGCTTTAGTCGGGCACGTTCTCATAGCCCCAGTGATGCAAACACAGGCAAGCCTTTGTACCTTGTCGAGTATTTTCCTCGTGCTTATCTGCTCTGCTTTAGCAAGCAAACCAGACTACTGCCCTGTATGTTATTATTGGTCTTACAATCATGACGTACATCCATCGCAGTATTTTAGGGTTACAGCCCCAACTTTTACCGGATAGCCTTTTGCACACCATTCAAGCCCTTATCGCTTTACTAGCAGTAATTTTAACATGCTCATTCCACAGAAGCTTACTATCTAGGGTGATTCCGAGATATTTGACTTTAGACTTCCATTCTACAAGATAAGACAACGTGGAAAGAACAAAAGTCTGGGAAGCCAGCTGAGACCGTTTCCTTTCGATACATCCTTTTTGCGCGCTTGTTCTAGGGCACTGTGTGTTATCATTTTGCCCAAATGTGTTTAATTATCGAATTTTTTGTCGGAAATCAGGTTGGTATGCCCTCACTGATAAAGAATCCGATGTCGAATTCGATTCGGTTAGACTTAGAACTTTGATATTTTTCCACAATATCCTAAGAAGTACTAGTGCGATAGGAATGAAACTTTGTAATCAATTGTACAATACCCATACGGAACTCCGTTTGAAATTTCGTCAGGGTCGTATCCTTAGAAAATAGAAACAAGTAAATTTCTGTTCAGAAACATTTCTTCAGTTTTTTAAGAAATTTGGCACAGATCTAAGAGTCAACATTTGACACAACAATGTACTAAATCCCAGTTTTATGCTATATTCAATTTTGGAAAAAAAATTGTGAATTTCCGTTATTTCCTCGATAATAAATAATGCAACGAATTTGAACAAGGGCGTAAATGCCTCTGACTTCACGTCAGTGCTTCTCTTTCTTAATTTCCCTGATCGAAAGCATTAATAATTGCGAAGCCAAATTTTGATTGTGAAGGACAACGTCAATTGTTGTTGTTCAAACCTTGTAAAATTCAAGTGAGCAGGGTTGTCTCGCTGATCGTGTACATTAAATCCTTCATTCATTAGAGCAAGTGATTAAGAATTATATATTTTACCCGTTAAATTTCTTTGTACTTCTATAGTACCAAATATTGTTTATCTATTTCATCGAATGAGTATGGGTGACCATTTGGGAAAAAAGTGTGTTTCCATAGTTAATAGTCAATATATTTAATTGATGCAGAAATATATTAATTTCGTGTAACAATATATGTATTTGTAATTCTGATATATTTATTCTCTACCGAACTCAATATATTTACAGCTGTGAGTTTCGAATATATAGAAATGTGCGATCCAATATATTTACTGATTCGATCTATTTAGAAACGTCTAGAGATTGCGATAATTTTTATTATCAATAGCTTAGGCTCTTCGAAACTTCGATTTTCGAATTGATGGAAAACGTACAAACATATTTATATATCTGAAATCATTCCTAACCCACGAATATATTGTGTTTGGTAGAAAATGAATATACTGGAACGAAATCAGGGAACCTACTTCTCGAAGGACGTTAGTCCCATTTTATCCTGTATGTTTCTTGCATATACTATTGAAATTAACTTTCCTCGAAGTATAAATTTATTTAGATTATACAAGACTATAAAATATTACAAATGCATATACACTAAAATAATACAAAATATACATATTTATAACATGGTTATCTTCGAACCTATGTTATACTATTATAAAAGATAACTTTCATTTTAATAAATCTATACAGTATCACAGCACGGCAAGATTTCACATGAACATGTGAGTGTTCTCAGTTTTTGATCGAGGTAACTCTTGTGGACATTGGTGTTAGGATTAAGAATCATTTATGTTATCAATTTGATGCAATGAGGTGAAAATATGTATACTTGTCCAGGGAAATAAAATAGAGTGAATAAAGAAAACAGAAATACCTAGTTCAAGAGTTAGTTCAAGGATGGGCTTGTAGGAGAGCGATAAGCAAAGAATTACTCATGGCAACAATCAATGGAACGTGGAAAATCATAAATATACTTCTTTGTCGACTCTACTGCTCTTCCTTGATATATTCACGTCAGTTTGGTATCTTTGGTAATTCCTCCATATTCATAGTGATAAGTGAGAGATTTACAATAACTATCTTCGAATAGAAAAAATTATTGAGCAATAATAATCATTGAATAATATGATAAAATTAGATTAAGTTGGTATTTTTTGTATTAATTATTGGAGGGCTGCACTATTCGCGGATTCATTTTTGTCAGACATGAATCTGAATGGCAAACAACCAAAATCTGAGATTAAAAGAATGTTCCACAATATTGCCGATAAGAATTTTCAAATGAGATCAATCAACAGAAGAAGGTCCAGCTCTATTGTAACCGTCGTCTGGTTTGATTGGAAGTGGTCTAGCAGCCATACTACCAGATCCTCCCGACTTCAAAGAGTCTTTCTTCTCGTTTCTCTCGTTCTGCATCTGATTCTGCTTCAATTCGGAATACAGATGGACAGCAGCATCAGAAGGCTCGGAATAGTCGTTCAGAAAAGGTGAGGATTTCGATTTATCTTCTTCGGTATCTATAAATTGGAGGTTGAACCTTTCCTCCATCAGTCGAAGGATACTCAGAGGGCCACTCTGAATATTATCTGTACTTTTGCGGTCCACTGGCGCTTGCATATTCGCCAGTTCTTCATACAAATGTGCCTCTTCGTCTTGTTTGTTATTATTTTCATAGTTGTCTTCGATAACGAACATTTCATATAGTTTTTCGATCATTTCTGTTGTTTCTTGATGAGTTTCTGGATCGTCGAGTCGTTTTTTGAGGTATTCTAAGTATTCTAATGTCAGTTCTTCTGGTAGTTCCATTTTAGGTTCTTCACTCTCCATATCTAGTGTAACGATCGTGATCTCTTCATCGTTAGTAGTTTGGTTTGGACTGTGGTGCATGCTCCTGAAGTACCAATTTCGTTTAACCCAACGTCCTCCAACAATCACTAGGAAGATGAGGGTTGCAATCATAGCTATGATGACTAGACCTCCAATTGACAAAAAAAGAATGAGTCTACTATGATTCGATT